>OU696530.1:69623311-79623311 GCA_916048285.2 Bellardia pandia
ATTATATTATATTATATTATTATATTATATTATATTATATTATATTATATTATATTATATTATATTATATTATATTATATTATATTATATTATATTATATTATATTATATTATATTATATTATATTATATTATATTATATTATATTATATTATATTATATTATATTATTATATTATATTATATTATATTATATTATATTATATTATATTATATTATATTATATTATATTATATTATATTATATTATATTATATTATATTATATTATATTATATTATATTATATTATATTATATTATATTATATTATATTATATTATATTATATTATATAATATAATATAATATAATATAATATTATATTATATTATATTATATTATGTATTACACATATAACCAGTGTAGTTTTTGTATTTCTTATTACGTTTAGGTGGAGGGTATTTAATGGTGTTTTCTTTTCTGAAATAAAATGTTACACCTTTATTATGTACATTTTTATAATGTTTACCCCACATTTTAAAGATGTCGCATTTTTAATGGTCAGAATTATTATTATTATTATTAAGTGAGGCCTCATGCACTACGACCTATGAGATCTTTTGTGCAGCCTTGAAGTTTCATCATGTTAGATTTAGGATATGTATTAAGCCAATTATTTTGTTAGATGAGAGATCAAATACATCCCCTGGGGCCATAAAGGCCCTTCCGAGCCATCTTGTTCTGCGTATTGCCAGCATTGGACAGTCGCAAATAATATGCTCAGAGGTTTCGGCTTCAAGTTCACAAAACCTACACTGATCATTCGCAACATTACCTAAAGTAAATTGGTGATATCTAAAGCTACCGTGTCCGCTGAATAATCCAGTAAGTAATCTCAATTCACCCTTTTCGAGCGATAGCAACAATTGAGATCGTCATTTGGATAGAGTAATAAACCTTTTGGGCTGTCTGAGTCCTGGTAAGTTGTTCCAAAAACGCGAAAATTCCGATTCAACCCAAGAACTAATTCGTTCCATAGTGTATCCACGTGGAATGCCAAAGAATGGTTTCGGGCCTATGAATGGGCGCACCTCTATTGGCTAAGCAATCAGCACGTTCATTACCAGCATGGCCTTCATGACCTGGTGCCCAGCACAAGGTAAGTTTATTATGCGTGCCGAGTTCATTCAATGATGTCCAGCAGTCCATAACTACCCTAGACCTTATTTCATATGAAGATAAGGCTCTGACAGCAGCTTGGCTATCAGACATAATAAAAATCCTATTGTGCCTAACTCTGCGTCTCACACATTCGTTAGAGCATAAATTTCCGCCTGAAATATAGATGAGAATGTACCCATTGGGATTCCCCTTTGAAAGTTGGGCCCATATATGCCAGCCACAGTGTCACCATTAGCCTGTTGGGAACCATCGGTAAACCACATTTGATCGGCATTAGTCTGCCACCATGTCTGATTTAACCATTCATCCCTTTTAGGTATAAGGATGTTAAACCTTCTATTTAACACCAGAGTCTTTGACATATAATCTGATACTGCAATACTAGGATCATTCGCAAAGATACCTAGTATGCTAATGTGCCCAACCAGATCTCCCGGCAATAGACGGGATATCTCCGGTAGTCCGGATGCACTCCTAAAGGCCTCCTCCATTATCAATAAATGTAGGGGTGGGATATGTAGGATTGCACCCAGAGCATGAGTGGGGCAGGTCTTCATGTACCCAGTAATATAGATACAGATGAGCCGATAGATCTTGTCAAGTTGCGATCTAGCAGTCAGCTGTTCAACTTTTTTCCACCATGCCAAAGCAGCGTATGTTATTATTGGCCTAATAATTGTAATAAACGACCAGTAAATCAGCTTCGGTCTTAACCCCCACGTTTTACTTAAAAGTCGCTGGCAGGCATATAATGCTCTAGTAGCTCTTTTGATAGTGTTCGATAAGTGAGAATTCCAAGTGAGAGTACTATCAAGTATAACCCCAAGATATTTTACTTCCTTAGAAAACCCAATAGATGAGCTATTCAATGTAGGCTCTATAAGTCTAATAGCTCTACATTTTGTGAATGGCACAATAATTGGCTTGGCTGGGTTGATGGTTAAACCCTTATCCAAGCACCACTTGTTGGTTATATTTAGAGCATTCTGCATCCTTTCCGATATCGTTACGTCATCCCACCCAGTAACAGAAATTACTAAGTCATCGGCGTAGCCATATGTACGGAATCCCAGGTTGTTAAGTTTTTCCAGTAGTTCATCGATAACCAGAGTCCACAATAAAGGCGATAATACGCCACCTTGTGGGCATTCTCTGGTTGCCCGTATGGTTTTCGATGACCCTCCTAAGTCCAACTTAATAACCCTGGATGACAGCATTTCCAAAATCCATTTCCTTATAATATTCGGAACTCGTTTTCTATACAGTGATAAATCAATTTCACTATATGACGTGTTGTCGAAGGCCCCCTGAATGTCAATAAACGCACAAAGTGATATGTTATTGGCACCAATGGCCTTTTCGATTTGCGTCGTTAATTGATGAATGGCAGTCACCGTAGATTTACCAGGTTGGTAGGCAAACTGGAAACGATGTATTGGATTCATCAAGAGATAGTTACCCCCAATATAACTATCGAATAGTTTCTCCATCGTTTTCAGGAAAAACGAGCTTAGACTAATTGGTCTGTACGACTTTGGCAGTTGTTCAGATTTTCCCCCAGCCTTAGGTATAAATACCACTTTAACTTCACGCCAAGTCGTTGGCACATGACAAGCCATTAAACTTGATATGAAGATTCTCGATAGTTGAGGGACGATAAAGTTATTTCCTTGTTGTAGAAAGCATGGAAAAATTCCATCTGTTCCTGGGGATATAAATGGGCTAAATTTAGATATCGCCCATTTTACCCGCTCTGTACTAAAGATCCTGCCTGCTAACCGACGCTTTCTATTGGATATTGAGAGAACCCTTGTGAAAGTCGCAGTTTCCTTGAAAGTCAATGAACCGGGAAAGTGAGTATCTAGTACCATCTGGACGTTTCAGAATACAGAGACCATTGGTATGATACCGAGATAAGATCTTTTGTAGCCGAATAGTTTCCGGGAGATTATCAATTTCCTCGCAGTAGCTACGCCACGTTGATCTTTTTGATCTCCTGATTTCCTTATTGTATTCAGTGAGAGCCGTTTTGTAAGTGATCCAGTCACCTGTAAGTTTGGCTCTGTTGAATAGATGTCTAGCCTTAGCCCTTAGTTTTTCAAGCCCATTGTGCCACCAGGGTACATCCCTCTTCGGCCTCCTTGACTTTAACTGAGAACTAGATTCGAAAGCAGTACGAATGTTCGAACTTAATTCATTTGCCTCAAAATCGATTTCCGATTTACCAATTAAGTCCCTATTGAAATTTTCAGTGTTACCTAAGTAAAAGCGAAAAAGTTCCCAATTCGTATTTTTGGGATTACGAAATTTCGCTTCATACGTCAAAGATCCTTCAATGTCGAACAATATGTATTGATGGTCAGACATAGAAATATCATCAGAGACGTGCCAATTTCTTATGGCATATCCAAAATCTCCTGTCTAATAATATTCCTAAAGGTGGGTTCATCATCCTTGTTTGCTATATTTAGATTGTAATTGCAAATGAATTCTAATAAAGACTCACCTCGTTTGTTGATATTACTGCTACCCCAAACCGTATGATGAGCGTTAGTATTACAGCAAATAATCCAACCCAGATTTTTCTTTTGGCAATAGTCTACCAGTTTGAAAACCTCCGATGAAGGCGCCATCGTATCATCCCCTGGCATGTAGGCAGAGGCAATGATTACTTCATGTTCGGCTCCTATCGATAGAATATTTGCCCGTATCGCCACAAGATCCTCATAAACGAATTCTGAGATAGTCAAAAATGTTAGATCCTTTCTGACGAGCAGTGCCGCTCTGGGCCTTATCGCATTTGAATCATAAATAAGCTTACCATGATCGCAATGGAGTCCCTTGATTACCCCTGAGTTGATCCATGGTTCCTGGATAAAACAGATATCCAGGAGGTCATTGGTGAAGCTACGGCATAGTAAATCGGACGCTGCCTTGGCGTGGTGTAAGTTCACCTGCAGGCACTTCAAGTGCCTCTTGGCTATATGTTTGCTAACGGTGGGAAACATTAGTATGTTTCCTGGACCGCGCTGCCATCTTTCTACCGCGGTTGGTGCTTTGTAGACCTGGTTCCTCTGCTGAGGCACTGTCGCCTTTTCGCGGTCTGTTTCCAGAGTTTCTCTTTATCTTGTTCGAGATTGGCTTGTTCGTTGAAGAAGTTATACCTTTTCTCGAACTGGTTGGTTCATCAGTGGACTTTTTATGAACAATATTGTCCTTTAGGTCTTGACGAACCATTCCGGTTGAGTAGGGTACATCCTTCTTTGGCGTATTGGGCTTGGTGATTGTACCAGAGCAAGAAGGTAAGTCTATTTGCATTTTAGGGCATTTAATGTCCTTTTTGCTAAAAGCTATTTGACTTGTTCTGTCACTCACTATTGCCCTCATTGGTAGGTCGTTCGCCCTGTGCTGGCGATTTGTAGGCCTCATGTGCACTGTGCCATACCCAATTTGATAATTCTTCTCCTTTAGTTTAGAAGTCGATTTAGGGTCAATTGCAAAGGTGATTTCAGCAATGCTACCCTTACAGACCCGATTCAATATCTTCCAGAATTCTACCATTAGGTCACCATTCTGGCCTTCTATGAGTGATAGAATTCTGTTGTTGGGTATATCAGGTGATTCGGGAAAATATCCAACGAATTTCTCCGTTCGTGGAACATCTTCCTCTGACACAACCTTTATTGCCGCATCTTCCCAAGGTTTCAGTGTGGGAACATGATGCATTGAGCTGAATCGTTTCCCTTGCAGTTAAAAACAAGCCAGCCTGGTTTTAACGTACATCCTGCAAATTGTGGTTTTATTGAGCCTTTTTTCAGCTCCACAATTTTGTCCAGGACTGTTGTCTGTATAAGCTTTAGCTTGTCATCAGACCATATTGTCATTGGGAAATCTGATGGAATTACCCCTAGCCGCACAATTTGGACCATATCCCTGTACGAGGGTAGGGTAGGATTAGGTGTGTTTATGCTTTTGGTACCAGGTATACCATCTGCAGGTGCACTAGCTACTCTTTTAGGGGGTTAGGTTTATCAGCAGATGATCCATCTGACCTACCTCTTTTCCTGGGGATTTTAAGGTCCCGCATCTCACTGCGAACTTCTTTCATCGGCTTTAGGCACAATCTTCTTGCCTCATCGATGTCCATACCTTGCTCCATAAAGAGCTTTAGACGTTTGCGTGTAGCCTCACAAAATTTTGGTCTATCATTGGCACTTTTAGTCTGTTGCACCATGGCAACGGTATTGGCGTATGTAGTGGGTTGCGTGTTAGGCGTTAACTCCAATAACGCATCCTCTTCATTCGTTGTGATGGCTACCTCAGTAGATTTGGGACAGGAGTCCCCCAACGTTAAGGTATTAGCCGATATTACGGTTCACGTGTTGGCACGTTTGAGCTTTCAACAGATTCAGTATGGTCCATGGCGACCTGTTCTGATTCATTTTCGTTTTTATACCCTTCACCTTCATGAGAAGGGTATATATAAGTTTGATATTCCGTGTGAAATTTCCACAATATAATTTTCCGACCCTATAAAGTATATATATTCTGGATCCTTATAGATAGCGAAGTCGATTAAGCCATGTCCGTCTGTCTGTATGTCTGTCTGGATGTTGAAATCAGTTTTTTGAAGTCCCAAGATATACTCGGGATCCAAACCTTCAATAATTCTGTCAGAAGTGCTTTCGAGAAGTATTCTATTTAAAATCAGCAAAATCGGTTTAGGTCAACCAGAGTTATGAACCAATATGTGAGACCACCTCCATAAAAATTTGATATTTTTCGTCAATTTTATTGCAATATTTTGAAATATATTGCAGATAATACCATGAAATTTTGTATACGTTGTTTGTACTATAAAAAAAGAAAGTGTGCGGAAAATAGTAAGAATCGGTCCATGATTTCTCATAGCCCCCATACAAATGGCTTAATGATAAATAAATGCCTATAAAATAGGGATATCAAGACAAAATTCAGCTAAAATAAGTTTTATGCAAAAAGAAATCGCAAAACGAAATTTTTTTTAGTTCGGTCCATGTTTGACCATAATGAGGTCTATGGTCTACTTCCAAAATTCATTTAAATACGTATAAAACAGATATGAATAATGCTAAACGGCTAAAATTTGACATAAAGACTCTTTATAGACAAATAAATTGTTGTACTAAATTTTATGGTGGTCGGCCCAAAATTGGTCATAGCCCCCATACAAAAATCTTCCCGAAATATTGCTCAATTATACATAAATGCCTATAAAATTGGAATATCACGACAAAATTCAGCAAAAATAGGTTTTTTCAGACTCATTCTAAAAAACAAGGTTTCTACACACAGTAGTTCAATATTATTTTTATGCACTTTAATACGATCTCTTATTTGTTGTTTTGTTTAGACTCTTTCTAAAAAAACAAAGTTTCTACACACAGTAGTTTAGTATTATTTTCATGCACTTTAATATTATCTCTTATTTGTGGTTTTGTTTAGACTCTTTCTAAAAAAAACGAACAGTAGTTCACTCTTATTCCATAACACTCAAGTTACTTCATTTGTCCATTTAGTTTATGCAAAAACACTCTTAAGTTTTTCTTCCCATAAACACTCTTTTCATACGATAAACACTTTTCGCACGATCCCGGTTGAGTCCCCAAAAATGTAGGGTTTTATAATGAAAACACCTTTATTTTAATTTATTTAGTTATAAATTTATTTATTTAAAATTCATCGGGTTTACGTGCTAGCTTAAAATTTAAAGTGTTATTTGTCCGAGCTCTAAAACACAACTCTCTCTGTCTGCTTTCGTTTTTAAGGTAAGTTTAGACAATATGTTGAATCAGCATATATATGCTGACAGCCATATGATTAAAATTAGCAGCAAATTCCTATGTCATATGTTAGACGTTTACACGATATGTTGAAAGTAGCAAATTTTTTGATGTCAGCAAGTGAAATGTCAACATACGAGTTAGCATACGATTTTTGTGTTTATACGATATGTTGAATTTTATGTGGTGCTACATGTGCTGAGTCGTATAATCATTTGTTTGTGAAATTAGTCAGTTTGACAACATTTTTCAATTATTATTTAACTTCTGTATTTTATGTGTAATTTTTGAAATAAAATTAAATAAGAAAAATATCAATAAAAAAAAACATAAATAATGACGTGGGAGGAAATTGGTCTAGTTATTGCTTGTACAGTGCTGATTTTGGATGACAATGAAGGGGAATTAAAAGCAAAAAGATGCTGACTTTGGCAAAAGAAATGGGTAGAACGACGAGAGGAAGAAGGTTATTGTGTAAAATTATACTAGGAATAGGTATAAAGATATAGAGCATATTTTATTGTAAAAAACAGCAATAATAATAAAATATTGCAGAATTTACCAACAAAATCGAGGTAAATTATACACTAAATATGCAAATAATGCACGAAAACATGTAAAACATTTATAATAATTTACCCCCTTATTCATAAACGATTATTAAATTTAACAAACGTTTATTAGGCAAATTTTTATATGCAAATCTGTCTTAATAAATGCTTGTTAAATTTAATAATCGTTTTTGAATAAAGTGGGTTATTGTTTATTTCCAGAGACCTGTGTCGATTAATTTGAACAATGCCGCCGGCCATTATATTGCGTTTTGTGTGTGTATGTTTGTAGGTACATATGCAACAAGAAACTATCGGCGGCTGGGCTTAAAGGTCGTGATACACTATCCTACACAATCGTAGGATTCATTCAGTGGAAAATCTGACCGATTTCTATCACACTCAAGAAAAATCGCAACAAAGTATGTCATAGGTGCCACACTATTACACAAAAAAGATGCAAAAACATATGTTTTTGCTAATGTAAACAATCGCGGTTTTCCGCCATTTAAATTAATATTTGTGTTCAATAATTTTTTTGTTATATGTGAATATAATAAATTGTATAAACTATACAAACAATTAAAAAATGTTGAACGTCTGTCCTTTAGATTATAATTTGTAATTTTAATCAATGAAGCCGACATTGTTTTTTTCTTATCAGCTTTATTAGAAAATACAACTCTGATCGCATAATTTGCCATATGCTGAAAAGCTTGCATACGCTTTTCAACAAATAACATATCTATCAACATACGCAGGAAATTTGTCAAACACTAATAATATGCTGTTTAGATGATATGCTAAAATTACCAACATACGTTTGTTGGCATTGTTAACAAAGTGTTAGCAAATGTTGTTAAACATACGTATGCTGAAAAAATTTTCCGTTTACACGATATGTAAGCACTTGTCACAAATTTTTCAGCATAAATATGCTGATTCAACATATCGTCTATACTTAGCTTTAGATTAAATCATAATTCGTCCGTTTGTCACTCGCTACTTCTAAAAGTCAAATATCTACAACAGTGTTGTATTTCAGTAAGAGTTGCCACTCCTGGTTGTACGTCCGTTATATCCCGCCCCCACATACATGAATTACCAATAAAATTAAACTTTGTTTATAAAAATCATCAACAGTCTATTTTATCTTATATTTTTAAAGCTCATGTCTGATTTGACAGATAATTAGTTGTATCCTTCCGCTGAACGAATATGGTTGTGTCACAAAGTATACAGAGGGGTCAACTTTGACGTTTCAAAATCGCTACAATCAGCTACAATAAGGCAGTTCTCTTAAAAAGAGAAAGAAAATATTTTGTGGTAGTATTTGGTAATGTGAAAAAGCAAAGCACTATATACAACAAGAATTTTGTGGACAAAACAAAATAAACAAAACAATTTGAGTAAAATATTTGAATTGAAATTTTAATTATATGTTTGTGATTTCAATGACTTACTAAATTACATTTTAATAATTGTTATACTTTGCGGTATGCATTGTGGAGTTTGTGCATTCGTTAGATGATATAAATGCATTTTTTTATGATTGTATCAAACAATACAAAAATACTCTGTGACCAAAATTGAATTTTATTGCGCCAGAAAAATAGTAACATAAAGAAAACAAAAAGGTAGTTCCCAAAGAAAGAGAAAGGAATAAAACTACATTCTCTTTCCCCTTCTGTCACCTCTGTATACTTTGTGGGTTGTGTATACGCTTAAACAACGCTGGAAAATATTGCGACATTACTTTGAAAATCATGGTAATGTTGCAGAATGTGTGCGAAAATTGGGTACAGATTTTAGCGGGTATGTAAACAAGCAAAATTGTCATAAACCCGCACGCATACATTCTAAAGCCGATGCACCCAAAACGAGTCACTATTTGGTGCGGATTTTGGTCCAGAGGCATAATTGGGCCATTTATCTTCGAAAATGAGCAAGGAGTAGCCGTTACAGTCAATGGTGATCGTTATCGGGCCATGTTGAACGAATTTTTGTTCACAAAAATTGAAGAGGATATTGGCAATATTTGGTTTCAACAGGACGGTGCTACGTGTCACACAGCCGAAATTACACTTGATGTTTTGCACCATGTTTTTGAAGATCGCATTATCAGCCGCAGAGCTGATGTCGTTTGGCCACCTCGGAGCTGCGATTTGACACCGTTGGACTATTATTTGTGGGGTGCCGGCAAAGAAAAGTGTTACGCCGACAAGCCAGAGACAATTGACGCCTTAAAGGTCAATATTCGTGAAGCCATTGGTGAAATACAGCTGCACACAATCGATAATGTGCTTAAAAATTGGACCGATCGTGCACGCTACTGCATGGCCAGCCGAGGCAGCCATTTAAATGAAATTATTTTCCATTATTAACCGGTAGGATTGTACTTTCCAATAGAAAAAGAAATTTGAAAAAATATTCAGTAGTTTTATTATAGCATTTTCAAAAAAAAAAAAAAAAAGTTTTTTGGCGGACCCTTTATATATACTCTAAGCATATATGTACATATGTACAAAGTTTGATTTCTTTCTCTGTAACTATATGTAAATGCAAAAAATTTACAGTTACCCAATAATAGTATAATTGCAATATTTGTGCACTTATCCGAGGTTAGCATAAATGCAAAGAATGGATAAGTGCACAAAAAGTCGGCCGAAAACCGATATGCATTTATCCGTACTTTACTGTAGTAATATTTTGCTGTCTTAGACTTAAAAAGGTAATACTTAAAAAGGTAATATTCAATTAAGTCATATCTTTAGCCCGCGCATGCGTCTCAAAATTTTTGGAATTTTCATAAAAACCCTTCATTTAAACTTCTATTTGAACTAGTAACACAACAAAATTTTGGTATTAGAAGACGATCTAAGACAAAACAAAATTTCACCTCACCCTAATCTATAAAGAAAATTGCGATTTATTTTTAAATTTAATTTTCTTGGCAACTCGATTTCGCTCATAGAACATAACAAAGTGCAACAACTTAAGCTACCAGTGGGTATTAATGGGTTAATTTTTTACTTGCAGCGGGCAATCTATGTTTTGTAGCACAAGTGGTGTCGATCTGAAATCTAGCCGTACAATATTAAAAAAAATTGTGTTTTCGAAGTGCTGTGAAATGTTACTTTTGTAATGGCTTAAACCTCTATCTAATTAGATCTGATTTTTAATTGATCATTTCGAAAGAAAACAACGAGAAATACATGAAATGTTTGCACATATGTACATATTTTTGTTCTGTTATTTTATTTTTATTTTTGTCAAAATTATGTTAAATGCAGAAATGCATTGTTTTGCATTTAACATGTTATGTTACTACAATGTAGACCATAATAACATATTCTAAACTTTTTTATAATTCTAATTTAAAATTCGCAAAGACGTATAAAATTATCTTCAAGAATTGTAATATTCTATTTCCTATTCCTTGGTAAAAATTGTATACATATGTTTTGTGTTAATTACAATTAAATTGAATAGACATTAAATACTTAAGGGGACTATACACTACGTGTTTTTTACATTGTATATGTCAAATTTTACATATGGAATAAAAACATATAGTTGGTGACCTCATAAACTTTGCTTGTGTAAAATACATGTGGAAATACATATGTAATTTTTTCGATTAGAACACGCTCTATTTTCTTATGTTCAAACACATGTTTTCAAATGTATATGCCATGCGAAAAGATTTGTCGACGGTTAAATATCTGCGCTATCATTAGCCGGCCGTATGAATAATTTGCATGTGATAAATTAAATATTTTTTTTATCTCATTTTGTTAATTTAATAACAATGATATAAATTATTTAAAAATTTTTGATACAAGCTCCACATATTGTATATTAAAAGACGAAAAACCTTAAATCAATATTTTTGACACCGGCATTTTAGTGACGCCACCAAAAATTTTTGCAGCGGCTTTAACGCATTTTTCAAAGAAACGACATGGAAATTTATGTGTAAATAATCATGGCGATGTCACGTGTAATTGTACATACAAGTTGGTGACCAAAAATTAAAACCCTTATGTAAAATAACCAATTTTGACAGACATAAAGAAAAACATGTGGGTTGTAAACTTAAAAATACATAAGCAAATACACGTAGTGTATAGCCACCTTTAAATTGTGAATAGTAAAAAACGTATTAATTTTTTATAGATGCAGAAAGTGTTCTAGAGATGGCAAAACGAGAACTAAGAAAGGAACGAGAATATGTAATGACAAGATCATTTTCTTCTAATGAAAGAGCGGCAGTTGAAGCTAGTCAATCCGATGGAAGTGATGAAGAGGAAGATAAAGGTATGGAGACAGTACATTATTACAATTTCAAAAACTATACAAAAGTTAAGATTGCAATTGTTCAATTCACAACTCGGTCAAAAAAAAAATTATGTTTCTACAACGACTGCGCATATGGGAAAAAAGTTTAACCTTATTTAAAGAAAATTTCATTGCGGAATTTCGGGTTTTTTAGTTTATTCTATAAACTAAACCGTTTTTGAGTTACGCGAATATATGTTGTGCAACCTCCTCCATTTTCGAAATATATTTCGAAAAAACGAGCTAACCTAAAAAAAAAAAACGGTTAGCACCACTGGATTCAGCGTAACCGAATTAGGTTAACCCGCCAGGTGCCCCGTTTGTCACATTTTCCAACTAGCACAGTGTAATTATAATTGCCTTCATTGTTATTTAAGTACGAAAAACATAGTATTAGTAAATAATTCTTTGAAAAACAACCACTTCAAAATTTCGGCCAAATAAAATGTTGGATTAATTTTCAAAAATGTTTAATAGAAATAATGTTGTTGCACTTTTTTGATTGAAAGAAAGAATTTTGAAAATCTTGTTAATCTTCTAAAAAATCGGTTTATGCTAAATCTCTAATGTTTTCCCATTAACAGAGCTAAATTTTGACACCCATATTCGATATATTCTTAAAATTCGGTTTATGCTATATATCCCCGATATATCTCAATCAATTTCTGAAATTTTCATTGTTTTACCTTAAATATATTTTATTATTATTTTTAAAATTGATTCATAAATCACGAAGTTATTCAACAATTTATAAAAGAAGCACAGAAAAAATATAGATAAATAAAAAACGGTATATCCGTCCGATCTTCTGGGACCCACCTGCGAGCAAACCCTTTCAAACAGAAAAAGAATTTTTAAAATTGGTTCAGAAATGGCGGAGTTATCGTGGAACAAACATAAAAAAAGCAACATACCATTCGAATTGATAACCTCCTCCTTTTTGAAGTCGGTTAAAAATAATAATAAATAGAACCTACTATTGTTACAAATGCTAATAAAATCTATTGCAGTTTTTATTATTAAAATGTTTTTTAAAATTATCAAATCTGACAGCAAAAAAGAATAAATTTTTCTGTAGTAACAGCAAAATCTCCAGTTAATTTTACTGTTTTTTTAGTGTAAACATTTTTTTGAGTGTAAAATTTTTTTGAGTGTAACATTAAAAAATTCCATTAATTATTATTAAGTTCGAAATATTAAATTTTTTAATATGTAAATAAAAAAAATAAACCCATATTTCACTCCAAAAGTTAAAAAAAAATCAAAAGTTCAACTTTGACCTAGAAGTCGTTAAAAAGTCATCAATCAATTTTAATGTAATTAAAACTGAGTCAAGCTGAACTAAATATCTATCCATTAAAAAAAAATTACTTCAATATTTTGATCGGTTCAAAAGTTACAGAATTTTGGCCAATGAAAAACGATTTTCAGCCACTGTGCGTCGTTTGAATTTACAAAAGTTGTACAAATGTGGTTGGTAATTTCTATATAAAACACATTTTTTGAATGTTGCACTTGTGGGAATTTGGAAAAAAGGTAAATAAATCTGTCATATTTTCTCGACCAACGGCGGGGTTAACCAAATCCTTTACAGAATAATTAAGTACAGATTGGGTCATATAAATTCGGGTATTATTTTTGATATCGACTATGCCATTTGAGAACATTTGCCATAAAGTTAAATTTAACATAAAAATAGCTAAATTTTATAAAGCGAAACAATGTTTCAAAAATACTATTAATAATTTAAATTCTGTTAAGGTGTACAAATTAAATGCAAGACTTACAAATGTTGAGTGCGTAAATGATATTGTTTATATATTTGTTTAATTTCATGGGTAACCCGATATAAAATAAAAAAATTCTGAATAAATTTTATACAAGATTATTATTATTATTAAGTGAGCTCTCAAGCACTACGACCTATAAGATCTTTTGTGCAGCCTTGAAGTTTCATCATGTTAGATTTCGGTTGTGTATAAAGCCAATTATTCTGTTAGATGAGAGATCCCCTGGGACCATAAAGGCCCTTCCGAACCATCTTGTTCTATGCATTGCCAGCATTGGGCAGTCGCAACGAATATGTTCAGAGGTTTCGGCTACAAGTTCACAAAACCTACACTGTTCATTCGCAACATTATCTAAAATAAATTGGTGATATCTAAAGCTACCATGTCCTGTGAATAATCCAGTAAGCAATCTCAATTCACCCTTTCCGAGCGATAGCAACAATTGAGATCGTCGTTTGGATAGAGTAATAAACCTTTTGGGCTGTCTGAGTCCTGGTAAGTTGTTTCAAAAATGCGAAAATTCCGATTCAACCCCGAACTAATTCGTTCCATAGTGTATCCACGTGGAATGCCAAAGAATGGTTCCGGGCCTATGAATGGGCGCACCTCTATTGGCTAAGCAATCAGCACGTTCATTACGAACATGGCCTTCATGCCCGAGTACCCAGCACAAGGTAAGTTCATTATGCTTGCCGAGTTCATTCAGTGATGTCCAGCAGTCCATAACTACCCTAGACCTTATTTCATATGAAGATAAGGCTCTGAGAGCAGCTTGGCTATCAGACATGATAAAAATCCTATTATGCCTAACTCTGCGTCTCAGACATTCGTTAGAGCATATAAAGATGGCGTAAATTTCCGCCTGAAATATAGATGGGAATGCACCCATTGGGATACCCCTTTGAAAATTGGGCCCACATATGCCAGCCCCAGTGTCACCATTAGCCTGTTTGGGTATAAGGACGTTAAACCTCCTATTTAACACCAGAGTCTTTGACATATAATCTGGTACTGCAATACTAGGATCCTTTGCAAAGAAATCTAGTATGCTCATGTGTCCAACCAGATCTCCCGGCAATAGACGGGATATCTCCAGTAGTCTGGATGCACTTCTATAGGCCTCCTCCATTATCATTAAATGTAGGGGTGGGATATGTAGGATTGCACCCAGAGCATGAGTAGGGCAGGTCCTCATGGACCCAGTAATAGAAATACAGATGAGCCCATAGACCTTGTCAAGTTGCGATCTGGCAGTCAGCTGTTCAACTTTTTTCCACCATGCCAAAGCAGCGTATGTTATTATTGGTCTAATAATTGTAATAAAAGACCAGTAAATCATCTTCGGTCTTAACCCCAATGTTTTACCAAAAAGTCGCTGGCAGGCATATAATGCTCTAGTAGCGCTTTTGATAGGGTTGGATAAGTGAGAATTCCAAGTGAGAGTACTATCAAGTATAACCCCAAGATATTTTACCTCCTTAGAAAACCCGATATATGAGCCATTCAATGTATAATATTAACACGTCTTTCTTATTCATCTAGACTTTATTATATATCTTAAATTATAGTTGACATATTTGTAACTTAAAGTTGATAAGAATATGACAGGGTGTATCATATATAACTTAGTATAACCCAGCCATAGTACACTGAGCATAATAACTATACAACATCTTCCTTGTTTTTAAATCATAATACATTATAAAATAAACTTAAGTTATAAGAAAAATGAATACCAACTTTATGTTTAGTATCAATACAATTTCAATAAGATAATACAGTATCAAATATAATAATATAAAATATTATAATAAAAATTAATACAAGTTTTTTATTTATTATAATACAATTTTAACATTGAAACTTTTTTGTTTGTACAACCTTTCTACCACTCCTAGTAACATAATCAGTATTGCCAATTTGAGCATTAATGTTAACAGTTTCATTCTCAACCTTAATTGTATTTTCCTCTACAGAGCTAGTTAAGGGTGTTGGTTTACAAAAGATATGTTGTTTGTTTCTTCTATAATGTGCACCATCATCATCCCTTACAATATACGATCTTGGATCTTCACAATTTTCGGTTACTTCACCATTAAACCATAAAGAATTTGGATTTTTCTTAAACATTACTTTGTCACCAGGTTTCATAATTTTAGGATTTTTTGTGTTTGTTGTAATTTTTTGCAGATTTTAAAATTTTGTTGTTTATTTGTTTTTTATATAGTTTATCATCTATAAGTTTTGGTCTAAAATTTTCAGCTACTGATGACAATTTAGTTCTCAAATTCCTTGACATTAAAAGTTCAGCAGGACTTGGTAAGTTTGCTTTTGGTGTTGTTCTAAGATGTAGTAGAGCCATATATGGATCAGTACCACTTTCACTACACTTATGTAGCATTTTCTTAATAGTTTGTATTGATCTCTCAGCAAAACCGTTAGATCTTGGAAGATATGGACTTGAAGTTTTATGTTGTATGCCCCAGTCAATACAAATTTAGAAAAATCTTTTGAGTTGTAAGGTGGACCATTGTCCGAAATGAAAATTTGAGGAATTCCATGTCTTGCAAATATTGATTTTAATTTAGTTATGACATTAATACTTGAATATCCATTGTTCAAAATATTGATTTCAAAATACTTTGAATAGTAATCGACAACTATCACATATGGCTTTTTTATATTCAAATATGTCACAACCAACCTTAAACCAAGGTATGTTATATATTTCATGAGATAGCATTTCTGGTTTAGGGTTTGAGTTTCGATATTTCATACATATTTAACAATTGGAGACGACATTTAAAATGTCATTATATATATTGGGTCAATAGACATTTTTTTCGAGCTAAGCTCTGACTTCTTTCTATACCCATATGACTCTCATGTAAACAATCAAGTATTGTATTTCAGTCTCGTCTCATCAAACTGTTCGGACGTGTTAATTTTAGTGCGGCTAAATTTTCGGTGAAAAAATCGTAATAGGTGAAAAATTGTAATAGGTTGAAATTAAACAAAAAAGTGAAAAAAATAACTCGTAATAGGTTAAAATATATAAAAAATAAAAAAAACACATTAAAAATCGTATAAAAACTGTATGAGTGTTCCTCTCAGATGTAATTCTGAGAAAGAGCTTAG
The DNA here is from genome assembly GCA_916048285.2 of Bellardia pandia. Classification (NCBI taxonomy): domain Eukaryota; kingdom Metazoa; phylum Arthropoda; class Insecta; order Diptera; family Calliphoridae; genus Bellardia; species Bellardia pandia. The sequence goes on from OU696530.1 coordinate 69,640,110, forward strand.
CTCGTCGAGAAAAACTAAATGGCTCTCTGAGGAAGAATCCATAAAAAAATCTCTGGAGAATTTTCTCACTACAAGAGCCGTAGAACGGCGTCGTTCCTGTTCTCCCAATATAGTGATTTCAACAGATGAGAAAACATCATCTTCATCAAATAGTGCAGTGAAACCCAAAAAACAAGTAGGTATGGATAAGTACATCACCGTTCTCAAGCGACAGAGGAGCCCGAAGTCTGCTCAAGTGTCATCAAATGCAAAAGCTTCTAAGACTGTGAGTAATGATCAAAATAGGTTTGCTCTCCTCTAGACGGATGAGCCAGAACTTCCTAAGAAGACGTTTAAGCCCCCACCAATTTATCTGAGAGAGCCCACTTCCAGTAAATTGGTACAGGGAATTGTTTCGGTAATAGGTGCAAATATGTTTAGCGTAACATCAATTAAACATGGAAATATCAGCGAAACCAAAATACAAGTGAAAAAGGAGGATGATTTTCGTAAATTGTCCAACCAGTTGGAGAGGGAAAGTAGGGATTTCTATACCTACCAGCTGAAAAGCGCAAAAGGACTCCAAGTCGTTCTAAAGGGTATTGTAGGAGAAATTAATTGTCTTCAGTGTTGATCCTCATGATCAGTTAGAAAAATTAAACACTTGAAGTTTTATATTTTATCTTTATTTAAACACATTTATTTTAATATATTATTTGTGTTAACTTCATTAAATTATTTATTTCAAGAATATTTTATTTAATTTAAAATAAGAAGTCCGCTTCATGCGATTGATCAAAAAGAAGTCACTGATTTTAAAAGAAACATTGATCTGTCGTTCTTATTGTTAATATGTATGGTTGTCTGTATGCTCATATATGTAATTACATTGAATTGTAGAGACGAATGCATGTACATATATTGTAATTTTGTTACATTTATAAAAAATTAACTGTTAGGTATTTTAAACATTTTTGTAAACAAATAGCAAATTAAAGCAGAAAAGAAAAATATTTTATTTTGGAGACTTAAAACTTTTGTAGGGTTTGCGGTTGATATTTTTATAATCAGTTTGGGGGAAAATTCCCAAACATACTCCCCCACAAAAAACGTCAGTTTTTAATTTCTTCGTGATGACTGGTTTCTTGTTGTGGTAACATCACATCATTTGAAGGAAGGAGGCAAATCTTGGAGATTGGGCGTTTGATGTACTTGTTGTTGCAGTAAAGTGTTACAACCCTTACTAAGCCATCTGTACCTGGGTGAAGTTTTTCTACTTTTGCTAGTGGCCATTGCCCAGGAACACTTTTTTCGTGAAGTAAAAGAACTATGTCGCCAACCTTTATGTTTTGATGAATTTTGTTCCATTTTGGTCGCGCTTGGAGACGACTTATAAATTCTTTGTGCCATCTTTTCCAAAAATGCTGTTTTAAGTTTTCGATTACTTTCCAGCGTGAAAGACGGTCTATAGAAACATCAAGGAGATCATCATCGGGTATGCAGTTAGTTGGCTCACCAATTAAGAAGTGTGCTGGTGTAAGAACATTGCTATCAGCGGGATCAGTGGATAAGGGACACAATGGACGTGAGTTGAGACAACTCTCTATTTGAGCTAATAAGGTACTGAGCTCCTCGTATGTTAGAAGACGATCTTTTATAATGCGGCGTAAATGATGTTTTGTTGACTTTACGCCAGCTTCCCATAATCCGCCAAAATGTGGTGAGGCCGGAGGTATAAAATGCCATGTGGTACCTTGGTTCGCCATAGTTTCTTGTAGATGTTCGGGAAGGGATAGTTTATTACGCTGATAGAGAACCTGGAGCTCCTTGTTAGCTCCTACAAAGTTTGTACCACAATCTGAGTACAAATCTGTACATAAACCTCTTCTTGAAATGAATCGGCGAAATGCTGCCAGGAAGGCATCAACATTTAAACTTGATACGGCTTCCAAATGTATCGCTTTTGTGCACATACAGATGAACAAGCAGATGTAAGCCTTAGAAGTGGTTGAAGTTCGTAGGGAAGACATTTTTATAGTGATGGGTCCAGCATAGTCCAACCCACTATGCTTAAAGGGACGTGTCGGGTGAAGACGAACAGCCGGTAGGTTGCCCATAAGTTGCTGGCACGTCTGAGTTTTGTACTTAAAGCAAACAACACACTTACGTTGTACCACTTTAGCTAGTGTTCGTGCTGAAAGTATCCAGTAATGGCGAGCAATATACGACTGCATAAGTTGGAGGCTGCCATGTAAAGTCTTCTGATGTGCTTCTGAAAATAAAAGCAAAGAAAGCGGATTCTGTTTAGATAACAAAATAGGATGTTTTATTTGAAACGGAATATCAGCATTTGAAATGCGTCCACCAACGCGTAGAATATGAAATTTATCCAGAAACGGGGAAAGTTTCCCAATACTACTGTTATACGGCAGCGGTTTATTTAATTTTAAGCAACGAATTTCTTCATTAAACGAAACGACCTGAGTTAATTTAATCAGTAGGAAACGAGCTTGTTTAAGTTCATAAGTTTTGAGTACTCCAGATTCCTTTTCTTTATTTTGTAGACAGCGTTTTATATTATCATAAAATCTGAATATATATGATGTTACACGAACTAGAGCTGACCATTTTGAGAATTTCGTGGTTATTTCGGGGTATTGGAGAATACTTGAAGGATTCGATGTTATATTATTTGCGTTTATAATTAACGATGAGGAAGGAGACCCAGTGGGATGTACAGGCCAATTTTCGGGACCCATCCTAAGCCATGAGGGCCCATTAAACCAAATGTTATAATGAATTAGTTCCTCTGGTTGAAGACCTCTTGATGCACAATCTGCAGGGTTGTCATTCGATGGCACATATCTCCAAGCGCAGGCATCTGAAAGCCGTTGTATAATTGCAACTCGATTTGCCACGTAGACTTCCAACCTCGTTGAGTAGTTTTTAAGCCATGCAAGTACGATTGTGCTGTCTGTCCAATAAAAAGTGCTATTGATCTTTAACCCGAATCACCCTGCCGTTGCCATATGGCAACAGCTGATGGGTATGTAAAAATCCAGTGATAACGGGAACACGAATGAAGTAAAAGCAAAAGTTACAACTTGTTCTGCGTGCAGAATCGTTTCTTTTTTAATTTTATATTATTTGTACGGCAGTGCGTGTTTATTCTTGAGAGCTTCAGAATAGTAAAGTCGATGCAAAATGTCGGGTGCCAAAAATGTTGGAATGCAAAAGTAAGTACGCTTCAAACATTAAAATATAATAACAATTGCGAATGAAATTGTGATTTAATTTGTAGTGTTTTGTGTAAGAAAAAATGTGATATAAGTGTGATTCTCGAAAAAATATTTGTTGTCGGTTTTTTTTAAAGTTGAATTAGCTGTGTCCATATGGCAACGCTAGGCAGGCTAGGCCACTGGTTTACGATATCACGTTTTTTCAGTTATTTGCTTGTCGTTTATTTTTTTATGTAATATGTTGGTTGAAAAACATATTAATCGTGGCTTAATGTTTATCCTCTTCGATTTAAACAATTCTTAGGCCACTCTCTCTGCAAGAAGCAATGGATTTTTTGGAAGAATTGTGTTCCGATGATGAAAGCGGAGCTCCAACAAATCTTCGAGCGCTTTATATTGAGCCACCCAATATTGAGGGGGACTCAAGTGGCGAAGATGACGGTGACGATGATGGTGGAATACCGGACAATGTTTGCGCAGCACAACTGAAGTCACTAACTAAATGGGTCGATAACGCGGTGGTGTGTCTTGCGTCGACTTGTTTCGGTTCTGAGCCAAGTTCAATGGCAAGTCGGTACAGCAAAGAAGTCCATAAGAAAATATCAGTTCCTCGTCCATGCGTTGTTACCGAATATAACAAATACATGTCAGGTGTTGATAGGTTCGACCAAAATGTGTCCGGAAGTCGCATAGCTTTTCGAGGCAAAAAATGGTGGCATTGCATTTTTACATGGCTCATCGATGCAAGTATTCAGAATAGCTGGCTCATTCATCGACGCACTGGGCAAAATAAATCTCTTATCGATTTCAAACGAGAAGTTGCAATTTTTTATTGTAAGCACTATGGTACAGAGCCAAAAGTTATCTATAAGCCATCGGATCAAATAAAAGAATCAATGAAAAATACGCTACGGTACGATCGAACCGATCACCTTGTGATTCCCATCGATAAGAAGCGAAGATGCGCAGCAGAAACATGCAAGTCCATCGTACGCACGGCTTGTGGAAAATGTGACATTGGCCTCTGCTTGCAATGCTTCAAGCCATACCATACACAGTAAAATATAATATTTAATTGATTCAAACTTGTCTCTAGAAAGGAGATTTGAAAAAAGTTTTTATAAATAGAATGTTCTTTTTGCATAAGTTCAATAAAACACATGTTTTTTATTCATTTAATGGACAATGTTCTGTTTTTACTTATAACTTTTAACCAGTGGCCTAGCCTACCTGGCGTTGCCATATGGCAACAGGACATTGTGGGGATCCTGAGTGAAGGACAAAAAATCTAATAATGCAGTTTTTTCTCTTTATGTATAAATAATAAATCTTGGAAAAATCAATTCGAAATTCGAAAAAAAATTTACTCAGGGTGATTCGAGTTAAATCAGTGTTTGTTTTGATAGAATTTACTAATTTCGCTAATAATGTAGCGGCGCTCAATTCCAGCCTTGGAATAGTTTCGGTCTTTAGAGGTGCTACCTTTGTTTTTGATTGCAATAAATTAACAATAACATTGCCGGTGGGGGTAAAAATTCGAGCATAAACGGCAGCAGCATATGCGGTTTTTGACGCATCACTAAAACCATGAATTTCAATCGACGTACTTGAAGACATGTAGCCTAGCCATCTTGGGATCTTAATTTGCTCTAAATATTTTAGTTTTGATCTGTAATTAACCCATCTGTGACTAATTTCCTCGGGAAGAGTATCATTCCAATCAATTTTAATTTTCCAAAGTTCTTGAAATGTAATTTTAGCTATAATTGTTGTTGGGGCAAGCCAACCTAAGGGATCGAACAACTTTGAAGCATCTGAAAGTAAACTGCGTTTAGTAATGTTTTCAGAAAATTCAAAATTAATTTTAAAGAAGAAAAAATCATTTGCAGTATCCCAAAAAAGTCCAAGTGCTTTAGCAGAATTCATTTCTTGTATAGAGAATAAATCTCTGTTTTCACGATCTTCTTCAGGAATACATTGGAGCAGTTGGCTGGAATTAGAATTCCATTTCCGAAGATGAAATCCACCTGATTTCAAAAGAGAACATAATTCTTTTTGTAATTTTAATGCTTCTTCGAAATTGTCTGCGCCAGAAATCACGTCATCAACGTATGTGTCCCTGCGAAGTATTTCACTTGCTAATGGATAGTTTTTTTCTTCATCTGTTGAAAGTTGTTGTAATACTCTTATGGCTAAGTATGGGGCCGACGTAGTACCGTAAGTAACCGTTTTCAATGAATACACAGATATTTTATTTGAATCATCCCTCCAGAGAACGAGCTAAAAATTTTGATGATCTTTACAAATATTGATTTGCCGGAACATCTTTTCCAGATCGGCAGTAAATGCAATACGATGCTTTCTCCATCTTAAAATAATTGCTGGCAAGTCATTTTGTAAAGCTGGCCCAGCTGAGAGTTCTTCATTGAGTGAGGACTGAGGGGGTTTCCTGTTACTTCCATCAAAAACAACACGTAGTTTAGTTGTGCTGCTACTCTCTCTAAGTACACCGTGATGGGGCAAAAAATAAGCGTTCTTTGGTATAGTATGAGGGTACTCACCTAACTTCACCATATGTTGCAATGATTCGTATTCTGTCATAAATTTCTTGTACTGCTCAGCAAAATGTGGTCTGGTCTTAAACGAGGATTCTAGCTGATTTAATCTTTTGAGTGCGTTGTAATCTGTGTAAGAAAAAGTGGGCAACGATTGTCCTTGGAGTAACCTTTTAAATGGGAGATGCACAGTATATCTTCCATTTTTGTCTCGAGTATAAGTTTCAGTAAATAATTTTTCACAAAGGCCTTCTTCATTGGTTAGTGGCTTATTTTCTAGTAGCTCCTCTTGTTCCCAGAAAAGGCGTAGTTGTTTTTCTAAACAGCACAGATTTGCAGAAATATGTAAGTTTTTTGTAGTTTGACCTGCAGGTCCGGATACCATCCAGCCGAAATACGTTTCTTGCAGCAGGAAACTGTTTTCAAATTTCTTCATTCCAGACAAAAGCAATTCACCATAGACGTCATTTCCAAGGAGGAGATCTATTTTTTCTGCAACCATGAATCGATTATCTGCAAGATAATATCCTGAAAGGTCTGGGAGATCTACTGTCAATAATTGATTTGGAATATATGATGAAACGGATTGAACTACCAATGCCGATAATTTAAGTTCAAAACTATGATCATAGTCTGAGTTGATTACCAAATTAACTGATTTTTTCACAGTGATAGCACTCTTACCTCCAATACCAGATACTTCGATATTTGTTTTATACTTTTGTAAAGCTAGTAGTTGACATAGTGCCTCAGAAATAAAAGAGACTTGTGATCCCTGATCGACTAGGGCTTTGGCTCTTATTATACCGTTTTCCGTTTTTATGTTAACATTCACAGTTGCTAATAACGCTGGATTTAGTTTCAAATTTAATAGGTGTGTACTTACGGAATTTACAATCGGTGTAGATGCACTTGGTGGTGTCGAAATGGTTTGATTTCCAGCATTGAACTCGGCGTTCGAACTGGCAGAATTCGGTTGAGAATTATTTCTTGTAGAATATTCGTTGTGTACAATAGTATGATGCGGCTCACTGCATATGTGGCATTTTGTATTTAGTTTACAAGCTGATTGTATATGTCCAGGGCGGAGACAATTTCTGCATAAACGTTGTTGGTTTACAATATCTTTCTTTTGTGACGAATCTAAAGTTGCAAACTTGAAGCATTTGTAGAGTAAATGACGTTTATTGCAGCAAGGGCAGTTTTCATTTAACAAAGCAGTGGCAGTGTGAGAACGGATAGTTCTCATTGGTATCTGGCGAGATCCAGAAGATTTCTCCTTGAAAGATTTAGATGAACTAGGTTGAATAACATCATCAACAGATTCTAGGGCTCTAAAAACAGTTTCTAGAAAACAAAGCATATTACTAATGGGCGGTACGGAAGTACCGTTTTTTAACGACTGTTCCCATTCCTTTCGGGTTTGTAAGTCGAGTTTCTGTGACGTCAGGTAAACAAGAATAGAGTCCCATGTAGATATATCAATTTTTAATGATTTAAGTTGGGCTAGACAATTTCTGGTGGAGTCCAATAATTCCTTAATGCTTTGGAATGAGCCGTTTGAAGATGGGATGAAGAATAGCCGCTTTAGAATTTGTTCCACAAGCTTCCTTTCGTTGTGAAATCTTCTCTCTAAAGCTTCCCATGCTAAATCATAACTGGAGTCAGCAGCGGGATATTCATTAACTAGACTTAGAGGTGTTCCAACACAGGATCCCTTCAAATAGAAATATTTCTGGACTTTGGACAAGGAGTGGTTGTGGTGGACTAGCGACAAAAACATGTCTCGATAAGGAATCCACTCTAAATAATCTCCGGAAAATTTGGGAAGGTCGATTTTTGGCAGCCTCGCACCAGCACTAAATGTTTCATTTCTAGAACTAGAAGCGAAGGTACTTGCATGGACGGTTGGAGTCTGTGGGGATTCAAATTCAAAAATTAGATCAAGTATGTTTGCTTTAAAAGAAATATAAATATCATAGCATTTATAAAAAACATCTGTACTTAGGTAGGGTACATCAGGTTCATTTATTGAACTTTCTCGAACAGTATCCATTAACTGTTCGTGGCCGTCTTTAAAAGTTTTGAATGTCAGTTCCAGATCCTCCAGAATTGTTTGGACATACCCTTTTGATTTGACCTCTTTCGGCTTTTGACTAAAAGCAGCTTCCATACGTTCAATATGGGAAATAAGTTTCTTCTGTTCCTCAATCACCGCAGCGATTGATTCCATCTTGTAGATTAATTAGTTTAACTTTTTAGTAGCAAAATTAAAAACACCGTAGGCACGACGGCAGTAGAATTATTGTAGGATATTAATTGGGATTTCTTCAGCACATGGAAGGTTCCCGGGTTTCGGCACCAATTTTATGTAGGAGAAATTAATTGTCTTCAGTGTTGATCCTCATGATCAGTTAGAAAAATTAAACACTTGAAGTTTTATATTTTATCTTTATTTAAACACATTTATTTTAATATATTATTTGTGTTAACTTCATTAAATTATTTATTTCAAGAATATTTTATTTAATTTAAAATAAGAAGTCCGCTTCATGCGATTGATCAAAAAGAAGTCACTGATTTTAAAAGAAACATTGATCTGTCGTTCTTATTGTTAATATGTATGGTTGTCTGTATGCTCATATATGTAATTACATTGAATTGTAGAGACGAATGCATGTACATATATTGTAATTTTGTTACGTTTATAAAAAATTAACTGTTAGGTATTTTAAACATTTTTGTAAACAAATAGCAAATTAAAGCAGAAAAGAAAAATATTTTATTTTGGAGACTTAAAACTTTTGTAGGGTTTGCGGTTGATATTTTTATAATCAGTTTGGGGGAAAATTCCCAAACAGGTATAGACCCAGATGTTGATCCTGCCGAGATAAAGACTAGCTTAATGGAAAAAGGCTTCAAAATTAAGAGCATAACGAATATTAGAAACCGTGAAAAGACTCCACAGCCTATGTTCAGGGTGGAATTGGAACCTGGAGATGTCGTATTAAAGAAAAACGAGTCCCATCCCATCTACAATCTGATGTATCTTCTGCATCGTAGAATCACCGTGGAAGAACCACATAAGCGTCAGGGACCCGTCCAGTGTCTCAACTGTCAAGAATTTGGTCACACCAAGGCGTATTGTAAATTGCCGACAGTTTGTGTTGCGTGTGGGGAGCTACATGCAACTGCTCAATGTGATAAGTCGAAAACTGATTCAAAAATCAAAAAATGCAGTAACTGCGGAGGTAATCATACCGCAAATTATAGAGGTTGTCCAATTTACACTCATTTGAAAGGCATAAGCACCAACAAGACGTCAGTATTACCTGATCATCGTCAACAGCCTATTTTGGCATCGAGTGACAATTTCCCGCAATTGTTACGGTCCACTAGTCATGTAAACGCGCCTAGTTCTAGACAAGTTTCTTACGCTAACGTGGTTAAATCTAATATGCCAGGTTTGGAGCAGGCACCTAAATCACAATATTACGAGCCTAATAGTAACACTCTAGAGACTACATTGCAGACACTTGTCCAAATCATGAACACTTTTACGACCACTATGACATCCATGATGCAGGAAATGCTGAAAATGCAATCCACTATCTTACAAGCCATTTTAAAGAAATGATTTGTTTAAAAATTTGTTTTTGGAATGCGAACGGCCTCCGCCAACATAAAAACGAACTGGAACACTTCCTGATGGATAAGCAGATTGATGTCATGATGATTGCTGAAACTCACTTGACGGCGACAGCGTACTTCAAAATTAATGGCTACGTGTTATATGATACTAAAGATCCCCGCGGAAGAGCATGTGGAGGTTCGGCAATTCTTATAAAGAACAGAATAAAACATTATTTAATGAACAACATATGCGAGGATTACCTACAAGCAACAAACATTTGTATTGAATTCTGTCAATACAATTTTGTTTTATCATCAATTTATTTGCCGCCTCGATTTTCAATAAAAGAACACCAATACTACAGCTTCTTCAATTCCCTTGGAGCTAGATTTTTAGTTGCTGGTGACTTTAACGCCAAACACACATTTTGGGGTTCACGTCTGGTGACCCCGAAGGGTCGTGAACTCTTCAACACCATTGCCAAAATGGGATTAGATGTACTCTCAAGCGGGCATCCCACCTACTGGCCGACGGACCGACGGAAGATTCCCGATGTTATTGACTTCGGAGTAGTAAAAAATATCCCTGTAGAATCGATACAAGTGGAGCCTTCATTAGACTTGTCTTCAGATCACTCTCCTTCTATTATTTCAATGCGTTTCCTTCAAGGGAATGGCTCTCCATTTCGGGACATATCTAAAACCAGAGTAAGTTGGATAAAGTATAAAAAGTATTTAAGTTCCCACTGCACGGAAAATGTAGTGTTGAGAACTACCGAGGATATTGATGGATCGATTGGCAAGTTTACTGAGGACATACGAAGAGCTGTACATCACGCCTCCACATACGACGTTGAGTGCAGAAGTGGGACAAATAGAACCTATTTCGCTGAACTCGATCATCTCCTGTCAGAAAAAAGAAGAGTTAGAAGAGAGTGGCAAATCCACAGGTCTCCTGAACTGAAAGCTAGGCTACGGGTATGCAGAGATATACTAAGAAATTTCTTAGAAGCCCAAAGAATGGCTTCACTTAAATCTTACTTGGAGGGTCTTGATAGTACCCCACAATCTGACTATTCGTTATGGAAGGCGGCACGAGGTTTAAAAAGACCAGTTAGAGGAAAACCTCCTCTGCGAAATCCGACTGGTGACTGGGCTAGAAATGATTCCGAGAAGGGGACTTTATTTGTTAATCATTTGAGAAAAGTGTTTACTATAAACAACTTAAATAATGCATCTGATTTGCCTCCACTCGTTATTAGACCTCCTGTACCTCTAATACTTAGCTTTAATGATGTTTAAAGCGCTATTGGTACTCTGAATCTTAAAAAAGCTCCAGGTATGGATAAAATCAGCAACAAAATGCTTGTGGAGTTACCTCGTGTAGCTAAAAGAATTATCCTATTTATTTTCAATGCTATTTTACGCCTGGAATACTATCCTGCAGATTGGAAGGTATCTATGATTACCATGATTCCTAAGCCAGGGAAGGACCCCACTAAAGTAGAGTCATATAGGCCAATTAGTCTACTGCCGACAATTTCAAAACTGTTTGAAAAATTGTTATTGGCTAAGTTGATTCCAATTCTGAACGACACTCAATGTATCCCAAATCACCAATTCGGGTTCAGAGCTAAACACAGTACCATCGAACAAACACACAGATTGGTAAATGTGATAAGACAGTCGTTTGAAGAGAAAAAATACTGCTCCGCCCTTTTCATTGATGTGTCGCAAGCGTTCGACAAAGTCTGGCATGAAGGTTTAATGCATAAAATTAAATTAACTCTGCCTGCTAACACCCACAAACTTATGAAAAGTTATTTATATGGTCGCAAATTTACAATCAAAGAAGGCGATTTTTTAAGCCCCGCTCAGCCAATTGAAGCAGGAGTACCCCAGGGTAGCATACTGGGTCCAACTTTATATTTGATTTATGCATCCGATATGCCGTTAGACCCCATAATACATACTTCAACTTTTGCAGACGATACAGCCTTTATTAGCGTTCATAAGGACCATCAAATAGCATCACAGAACTTGCAGAAATATGTTTATAAACTAGAGAATTGGCTTGAGCTTTGGAAAATCAGGGTTAACGAACAGAAATGTATTCATATAACTTTCACATTGCGAAAAGATACATGCTCGTTCATCAGAATAAATAATCAAATTATCCCACAACACAATGAAGTCAAATACCTCGGAATCCACCTCGATCGTCGTTTAACTTGGAAGTCTCATATCGACGCAAAACTTACCCAGATGAGATTAAAAGCAGTGCAAATTAATTGGCTAATCGGCAGAAATTCTACATTAAAGTTGGATTGCAAACTTTTGTTGTACAATGCAATTCTAAAGCCAATCTGGTGTTATGGAATTCAATTATGGGGTACTGCCTCAGCATCCAACATTGAAAAAATTCAAAGGGGTCAAAATAAGATTCTACGTACAATTACTGCAGCTCCATGGTATGTTAAAAATTCTCGAATCCACAAAGATCTAGGCATTCCTTTGGTGAAAGTCGAATTTACAAAACACGCCTCAAAATATGTCAGCAAACTTGAACACCATCCAAACCCACTTGCACGAGACATCCTTAACTTTAGTGGCCATGCTCGGTTGAGAAGGAGGGATACCCTTGCTTTAACTCAAGTGCAAAACAGATGACTGGATCAGTGGATGTAAATTTGTTGTAGTATCATAATATTTTGTCTAGCACTGGCTGGACTTATTATTTTCTTTTAGTATTAAGATTCGAAAACTTATTGTCATTTCATTTCTGAAGATTCAATAAATAAATTAAATGTATAAAAAAAAAAAAAAAAAAAAAAAAAAAAAAAAAAAAGTATTGTATGACATAAATTCTTTGAAATTAAAATTTGATTACCTTTTAAAATTAAATCATTGAAAATTGTAAGTTCATCTTTAATTTTATAGTATGGAACAATTTCCGAATCGACCAATTTTATATATTTCGGCCAACCATTTTGAATAAGATTTATTATTTTTTGACACGTTTTGTCAATCTCAACATGTTTTTTAATATCTTGAACATTAGAAAACGGTATATCCATATAGGATTTTAAAAAATTGCATCAATCTCAACAAATGTTTCTTCGCGTAAAGGACATCTTGATAGAGTATCTGCAATATACAAATACTTGCCTGGTTTATAAACCACATGTTACGGACTTAAGAAATTAAAATGTTTTTTTTCCCTAATCAAATATCTCGTACCATTTAGCGGTACAATTGCGCATCACTATGCCTCATACATATGCATATTATTTTTATTCCTTGGAATTCCTCAGTTTTTGTTGATAACAACAACTTCCACTCTCGTTGATAGGAATTTTTTTTTTCACTTACAACTGAGTAAACAAAAAGAACGTTCTAGAAAGGAGGGGAAAGAAAATGTAACGGATTGTTTTGCGCATCTATATGTTGCTTGTTATTTACGTATTCACAACTGAGTAAACAAAAAGAACGTTCTCGAAAGGAGGGGAAAGAAAATTTTTTTTTTTTTTTTTTTTGCATATTCTTTTTTATTGTATCTTCATTTTAAATGAACTAACAATAGGTATTCAAATCTTAAAACTAAAGTTAATTAAGATAAGTCCAGCCAATGCTAGGCAAAATCTAGTTTTCAAATTCGATAGGATATAATGAGCAACTTGTATTTATTCATCTGAGAGCGGTGGTGTCCCTCCTTCTCAAACGGCTATGACCGGGATGTTGTAAGATGTCTCGAGCGAGGGGATTTGGATGAGTCTCCAGCTTACCCAAATAAAGGGCCACGTGTTTAGTTATTTCCCATTTGACAAGTGGAACATCAAGATCGTTGTGTATGTTGTTGTTTTTAATATACCAAGGAGCGGTAGTTATCATTCGTAGAATTTTGTTTTGACGGCGTTGAATTTTCTCAATATTGGAGTTGGAGGCAGTGCCCCATAACTGGATACCATAGCACCAAATTGGCTTTAAGATTGAGTTGTAGAGTAGAAGCTTACAATCGAGCCGAAGGACGGAGTTTCTGCCGATGAGCCAATGAATTTGGGCTGCTTTCAGTTTCATTTGAGTCAGCTTAGCATCTATATGTGGTTTCCATGTGAGGCGACGGTCCAGATGAATACCAAGATATTTCACGTGTGAGTTTTGAGGCACTATATGGTCATTAATACGAATAGGGGGACATGATTCCCTACGTAGAGTAAAAGTTACGTGGGTGCATTTCTGTTCATTTATTTTTATTCCCCATTGTCTTGCCCATATCTCCACTTGCGTTACGTGGTGCTGTAATTGAATCGAGGCATCTTTTGGATCTTTGTGAGTACTGAGAAATGCCGTATCATCAGCAAATGTTGACGTGTGAATTTCATTGTTTGTTGGCATGTCTGCTGTGTACAGCAAGTATAGAATTGGTCCTAAGATACTACCTTGAGGGACGCCAGCACCTATAGGTTGAGGACGGCTTAAATAATCACCTTCTTTAATCATAAACTGACGGTCGATTAAGTATTTCCATAGTAGGTGTTGAAGATTCACCGGCAAGTTCTGCTTTAATTTAGATATCAGGCCTTCATGCCATACTTTGTCGAAAGCTTGAGAGACGTCAATAAAGAGTGCCGAACAGTATCTCTTTTCCTCAAAGGTTTTTCTTATGACTTGTACCAATCTATGTGTTTGTTCTATTGTACTGTGTTGACGTCTGAAGCCAAACTGGTGATTGGGAATGCAGTTGTTTTCATTCAAAATCGGAGTCAGCTTGGTTATAAGCAATTTCTCGAATAATTTGGACATAGTTGGTAATAGACTTATTGGCCTATACGACTCAACTTTGCAAGGATCTTTTCCCGGCTTAGGAATCATCTTTACTAGTGCAATTTTCCAAACCGGAGGGTAGTACTCAAGCCGTAAGATGGCATTAAAAAGAAAGAGGATTAATCTTTTTGCAATGCGAGGCAGCTCAAAAATCATTTTATTGCTGATTTTATCAAACCCAGGTGCTTTTTTAACATTTAAATTATCAATAGCCTCAACAACCTCCAGATATTGAAATCTTATTTGTACAGGTGGTCTGGCAACAACAGGCGGTAGTTCGCTAATGTCAGTATCCGTATTGGGAGTGAATACATTTTTTAAATGACTTACGAAAAGGTTGCCTTTTTCTTCGTTATTTCGTGCCCAAGATCCGTTCAAAGTACGCAGTGGAGGTTTTGCGATTACGGGTTTTCTCAGATTTCGGACTGCACGCCATAATGAATAATTTGACTGGGAAGTTGCGTCTAGACCTTCCAGATGTTGTTTGAGAGACACTGCTTTTTGCGCTTCTAGCAAGATCCTAAGGTTTTTGGTACATTCTCTCAACCTAGTTTTAAGTTGGGGCGATCTGTGTTGTTGCCACTCTCTTCGGACTCTCCTTTTTTCAGACAATAGTTGCTCAACATCTGCAGAAAAAACTCTGTTGTACCTATTCGGGCGGTAAGTGGAAGAAGCATGTTCTGCGGCTTTCTCGACATGTTCATTAAGACTTTTTATACAGGCATCGATGTCTTCAGCAGTTTTTAACGGGAGTTTCTCTGTGCAGTGAGTGCTGATGTATTTTTTGTATTTTAACCAATTCAGACGTTTGACAAGAAGTGAGGCATCAGTTACGATTTGCTGAGGACTTCTGATGGTGATTACAGTGGGTGAGTGATCTGAAGAAAGATCCAGTGAAGCCTCGACTTCAATGAGTTCCGGGGATACCCCTTTCGCCACGCCGAAATCGATAACGTCAGGAATTTTTTGCTGGTCAGTTGGCCAATAAGTTGGTTGACCAGTTGAAATCACATTCAGTCCCATTTCAGACAGGGAGTCGTACAAGATACGACCTTTAGGGCTAACGAGTCGTGATCCCCAGAATGTATGCTTAGCATTGTAGTCGCCAGCCGCTATGAAACGGCTACCTAGTGATTTGTAAAAATCTCTATACTGATCTTTTGTTATTGAAAATCTGGGCGGACAGTAAACTGACGAAATCACGAGGTTTTGACAAAAGTTCTCAATACAGATGTTTGTTGCTTGAAGATAACACTCTGAAAGACCACCCAATGAATGGTGTTTGATTCGCGATTTGACCAATATTGCCGAGCCACCACATGATCTATCTCTGGGGTCCTTGGTGTCGTAGAATGTATAACCACTTATTTTAAAAATGCTTCTCGACGTCATATGAGTCTCGGAAATCAGCATTACATCAATTTTCTTATTAAAAAGAAAATATTCAAGTTCATTTTTGTGTTGGCGTATGCCGTTTGCGTTCCAGAAACATATTTTGAGACAGTTCATGGTCTATTAAGTATGGCCTGCAGTAGCGTGGACTGCATTTTTGCATCTCCTGCATCATACTTGTCATGCTTGTCATGAAATGGTTCATGGATTGCACCAGATTCTCCATTATACCTTCAAGACGGCTAAAATTGTGGCTGTTTGTATCATTTATTGGTGATTCATTTTGCAGTGTTGGTTGGTTAGATCTTAGCACGTTGGCATATGAAAATTGGCTAGTGGATGTTTGTGCTACGGGGGGAATAATTGTAATAGGTACTTTTGTCGTCTGAGTAGGGGTAGAAGCGGGTTTGTTGATCAAGGAGCGTTTAACGACCTCGAAAACAGGGCAACCCCTGTAGTTGGCAGTGTGGTTTCCACCGCAATTGCTGCATCTTTTTACCCTGGAATCATCCTTAGGTTTATCGCACTTTGAGGTGTCATGAAGATCCCCACAAACAACACAAACAGTAGGCAACTTACAATAAGATTTAGTGTGACTATATTCTTGGCAGTTCGAACACTGTACTGGGCCAGATCGCTTATGAGGTTCTTCCACTGTAACTCTTCGGTGCATTATGAATTTCAAGTCATATATAGGATGTGTTTCATTTTTCTTCACCATTCTAGTTCTAACTCCACTCTAAATAATGGTTGAGGGATCCTATCTCTGTTTCTTATATTTGATACGGCCTTGATTTTAAAGCCTTTGTCGGCCAAACTGCTCTTGATCTCCTCAGGATCAACAAAAGAATCAATTCCCTTAATTACGACTTGTAGACCTTTTGCGCTTTTAAGTTGATACGTGTAAAAATTCTTTTTGCGTTTTTCAAATTCCGAAACTATTCTCTGATAGTCTTTTTCATTATTAACCTGAATCTTTGTTTCATTAATATTGCCACGCTTAATTGGAGTCACATAAAAAGAATTTTCACCAATTAATGAAACTAATAATTTTATAAGTTCGTTTGAGTTTTTTTCTCTTAAATATATTGGAGGTGGTTTTACTGGCTTATTCACAGCGTTAGGGACATCATTTTTCTCTTGGAGGATGGCAAAACGATTTTGCCATGGGAAAGAAAATGTAACGGATTGTCATGTGCATTTATGGGTTGTTTCTCTTCTTTCTTACTCTAAAACAGTGGTCCTCAAAAAGAGAGGATTTGGTAATTACATATGTATGGGTGACACTACACAGAAAGAAATAACATGTAATGTTTTAAATAAACCTCAATTAAAAATTAATTTGTTATTTTGTATAAATTCATCTTATGTTATTTTATGTACATATGTATGTATGTATAAAAAAGATAAAAAAATAGTAAATTCTTTTGAAAATATCAAAATAATATTATTTAATGCAACAAAATTTCTGTAAAAAGTATATAAAAAAATGTATACATTTATGTGATCACTGCTTCTCAGTGTACTGAAAACAACAACAAAAATTAGCTGAAAAAGAAAAAACATGCGCAACAGTCCTACTTTGTTCAATGCTGTCATACAACTGAATGAAATATTTGTATTTTTCTACGCTCTTGTACTGAGAAATAAATAAATAAAAGCTGAAAAAAGAACAAACATGCGGCATAGACCTGCTTTGTTGAATGTTGACTAACAACTAAATGTAATATTAGTATTTTTACGCTCTTGTTGTGAGTATTGTTTGCGATCGTGTTGTGTATATGTGAATAGCCGAAAATCTTCGTATTCTGAACAATACTAGTGAGGACCACTGCTCTAAAACTATATACTCTCGTAATTGCGTGGCATATTTAACACACACACAACTGACTAGCTCGTGTAGAGATTTTTTTCTTATTATGTTCATGCCCACACATACATACATGTAATTATGCGCGTGTATCATTCTCTCACAAGAACAACATAAGGAATGCCAAATATGCAAAGAATGTAGGAACCGTTACTATTTTTTTTGTTTATTGAATGGAATGCGCATTTTTGAAGATTTTTAAGTGGTAGAGGTTTTGAAAGAAGTTGAAAAAGCAAGTTGATGGAGACGAGTTGAACTGTGCAGTCGCCTGAGGCGGACCAATAAAAAAATACAAAGTGCAAATGAAAGTAACAAAAGTGGCTAAAGTGTGAAATAAACTAAAATTTAGAATATAAAAGTAACAAAAAAAAACTAAAGTGAAAAAAAGAAGAAATTTTCAAAGAAAATAGTTACAGAAATTAAAGTAGAAAAATTTAAATTATTTTAATATGGAAATACAAAAAGTGATTTTAAAAATTTAAAAAAAAACGATTACTAAAAAAATTTTCTACAAAAGTAATAAAATACACTTTTCATTTAAACTTTTCATTTAAACTTCATTTAAGCAAAAATGAAACTAAGTTAGTTATTAAGTTATTAACAAAAAGGTCGCCATGCGTTTGCATAAAAACCAGTGCTAAACGAAACGGTGTTGTGCGGTGTCGCTCGGCTGTCATTTGTACATTTATACATGCTCGGTACATTTGTTCTTTTTTAATATTTAACGTGTATATTCGCTAATTTTGTTGTCGATTTAAATTGTGTACGAAAAACATGTTTCAACAATCGGAGACAAACTTATTAAATTAGTGCAAATAATAAAACAAATTTCGCAAATTGTAATAAATAAAAGTGAAGAGAAGAAAGAAAAAATCATGGTGAAATTTAAAGAACAAGTAAATTAAAAGAAAAGGAGAGAAACAACTACTACAACAAAGTGCAATTTTACACAAACTGAGAGAAAATTATTATTTAAAACAAAATTAAAAGAAAACCAAAACACAAACATGTTTAAACTAAAGAAAGTCCTAAAAAGGTTAATATAAAAATTAACAAAAACAACAAACAAAAAAGAAGGATTGTAGTTAAAACCACAACAAGAAACTAAAAATATCATACACAAACAAAATTTTCAATAAATTTATTTTAAAACACAAAAAAATAAAAAAATTCAAATAAAAAGAAATATCAAAATTTAAAGAAAAAAAATCTTTAAAATCTACAAAAAAAAACAAGTGCTAGACTAAACAACAAACATTATTTTGGTTCACAACAAATATAACAACAACATGAACTACAACACATGTAACAACAACATCATGAGCCACAACAACATGGGCTGCATCGACAACAATAACAACAACACCACCAGCTAATAACAACAACAACAACACCACCAGCTATTAGCAACAACAACAACTAGCGACTCGGCACCTACATATAGTTTGTTATATATATAAAGTAAGTTAATATTAAGATAGCTATAAGATTTTTTTTAGATTTGTATTTTTGTATATATTTACCAATGTATTTATAAATACAATTAATTATTGAAATCGATTAAATAATGAATGCCAATAAAAAAATTAAATTAAATATCAAAAAATTTGTAAAAATGAATTGTTAATTTTTTTTAATGGATGCTAGGAAGAGACCACAGCTGGTAAGCATAACGTAATCGATTGTTTTGTAAAAGGGACAGGTTAGGAATTTAGGGTATTTTGCCTGTCAAAGGTTGGGGATTGGGACAATTGTACCCCTATATGGCAACCATCTGGCCATATCATCACTTAAGTGATGCCCAATGTAGCGATTTCTCCTTTCTTTTAGCAGTGATGCTTTGGTTCCCTCTCCTCGTGGTTTTTTTTATTTTTGTATGAATTTACGAAATTTTATAAGCATGCTTCCAGGGGTGTGAAGCATGTAATATGTTTACGCGTCAAAACCCTGGTTTGAGACAAATTTGCTTACTGAGCTAGCGGGCCAGCTATATACCCCCTCAATCGGTTTTTGAACTGTCATTTATTTTTTCTTAAAGAATAATTGATCGGCGCGTAACCTACATGGCGCCCAACGGTAAAGCCACTCGTAGGCTAACAACGAATTTATTTTTTTTTGAAGAAATGGAACCAAGTGAAAAACCACTAAAAGGAGGAGGAAATGGTTATATATTTTTATTATTGATTCGTGAATTTTTTTTTAAACATTTAATTCAGTGCTATCGTTTGCATAAGTCGTGAATCCTGGAATATCATAACCTAGTTTCAATTGCAATGCAAACCACGATACGCGCTAGAAAATTTTTCCCACTGTGTTTTTTTTCCCATCTAAATTTTGTTTTTGATTATAGGAATTGTCGCAAGTCTGGGACTGATACCGAGTAGAGGTCAGTACTATCGCGGCGATAATACTACATTCATATAACAAAATGCAGCACAAGTCTGAATTATCTAAGTCCTTGCCTGACTATCTCCTTTAAAAATGGTAGGCATGATGCTGGATAATTCAGGTTTGGAATTATATATATATATTTGACACCACACAGTTTAGAAATGTTTACAAAGAGAAAAATAGCTTAGAAAAAAATTGTTGAGACATTATATTCTGTCATAGCAACAGATTTAATGGCCAACGGAGTAGGAAGAGACAGGATATGTAGAATATCCTAGCCTTCTAACGCACCTTTCTCTATTACTAGTATTACGAATCTCGTTCATTTACAAAACAATCGTCGTAACTTTCACTGCCGGTTCTTCTTAGCATCCAAAATTTTATATGAATTTAAAATAATTAACTAATACAAAATTATAAAATAGTTCTTTATAAATAAAAAAATTTTATAAAGAAACAAAAAAGAAATATTAACTTTAAAGAAAAGAAGAAATTTGGAAAGTAACAAATTTTTACAATTACTGCATTTTCCAAACTTTTCCTATTTTTTTTTTTCACACCAACATTAAACACTTTGCACACTTTAACATTTTTCCCAGTAACTTAAACACTTTATTTATATTTGTGTCCGTTAATCATCTGGTTACGAATAACTGGTCGTAACGCCTTTCAATTGTTTTTTTTCCCTGCTTTTTCAACTTCTGGACGGCTCCAGCACTTTAGCATTTTACTTAATTTAATCATTGTTTTCTTTTCTTTGCATTTTTGCGTCATTCCACTTACGTCTCAAATACCGCGTACATTGCTTTGATCGCAATCCTGTTTACAAGTTATCTTGTCAAGTAGCCGCGTTTTTGATCCTCCAGTTGACTGGTGCATTATGCACAAATACCCCACGCGATCAGCCACAGATACTAAGAAATCAGTTTCGAAAACTGCCACTCCGAAAAATACACTTTCAAGTCAGGCATCTTCTAGCAAAAGAGGTAAGGGCTCTCCAGTAGTGCAGGGTAGTAAGTCCACTCCAGGAAGAGGACGTGGACAGATTTCGGTAGGACAAAGATCAAGCAGTACAGTCAGTTTAGGGACTTCGCGGTCAGACACAAGCATAAGGGCGATAAGGACTTCCTCAGTTCCTAGATCCTTGAATTCTAGCGCTAAATCGAGTGAAAGTTTTAAAGATAGGGAAATTTCAAATTGCGAGATACTAGAAAGATCCTTCTCGGATTTAACCCAGGAAAAACTGCAGAATCTGGTAAAACCAAGCGGGTTTATTGACAACCAGCCTGCTTTGAACGAAAATTTGATAATGGCCACACAAGATAATCCGGTCCTTCCACACTCGCATGAGGATGGCGCTCAGTCGTCAGACACAAATTCCATGGACGTTTTGATAAATTATGTAAGAGACGCCATGAGGAATACCCAGGAGGAGTTCAGACGAGAGCTAAATGATATCAGGAGAGATTTGGGACAGCCCAGAGGTTCTAGGGTGACAGACAATTCCCCGGGAATAAATTCCCAAAGCTCAAATATGAATTCGAATACCTCCTCGGCATCAATGTTCATTAAACTGAAAGACTGGAACGTATCATTTAGCGGTGAAGAGGACATATCAGATTTTTTGTTTAAAATAGATACCCTTACTGAGCGTAGTCAATGTCCGTGGGAATATTTAATGGCAAACTTCCATATCTTTTTAAAGGGCAAGGCAGAAACCTGGTTTTGGATGTATATCAAACAAAATCCCAGGACAACATATCCATTGTTGAAAAGAGCAATTACCAGACAATTCGGTACGTTAGAGAGCGACTTAGATATTTTAATGAAGATTTCGTCCCGAAAACAGCTTCCGAAAGAAAGCTATGACGATTTTCATTCAACTATCGTAAAATTAAATTTGAAATTGGGTAATCCTATGGATGATAACGCTCTGATAAAAATAATTAGAAAAAATGTTAGACCCGAATTATTGAACATGACTTTTGTTTCAAGACCCGATGATCTAGACTCATATCGTGATTTGCTCAGAGAAGCCGAGAAATCCTTAAAGGCAAGTAGCATGCCAAAATACCAAATTAGTCGACCCCGTCAAGTAGACGAAGTTTCCATCGATTCAACTGATCCCATTCGGGATGATTATTCAGAGGATGAATTTGACCCGCAGGTAGAGGCTTTAAATATAAGTAGACCTTATGTCAAGGGAGATTATTCCCGAATTATATGCTGGAACTGCTTAAATTCAGGCCACAGTTACATTTATTGTCAGGAAAAAACTCGAAACCTTTTCTGTTTCAAATGTGGACAAAGGGGTGTTACTACACCAGAGTGTAAAAATCCACATCAGGGAAACAGGCGTCGGGGCGAGTGGGCGACCGGGGATGCTCGTTCCTCGAAGTAAAACCCGAGTTACTTTCGAATAGTGAGAGTAAACCTTCACAGAGGGCCTTACTCTCAGATTCATCAAACCTACTTGCCATGAAAACATCTTTTAAACCTACCATTTCGAAGCCAATCGCAAAATGTCGTAAACGTTACGCCATTAGGAAAACGTACAGGAAAATATTAGAAACCACTTGTTTAACCACTTCGGATGATGGGAGACCCTATGCCAGAATCAAGATCTTTAATACTGAACTAACATGTCTATTGGACTCAGGGGCAAATGTGACAGTCTTAGGAAAAGGATGCTTAGAATTTCTAGCTGAACACAACATTCATTTTGACAAATTGCGCTCATGCATATCCACGGCAAATGGATCAAAAAATCCAGTTTTAGGCCACTGCACACTTCCAGTAACCTTTAAGGGAGTCACGAAACCAATCATTTTTTACATAGTACCAAGTTTGTCCCAAGTAGCTTATCTAGGTGTAGATTTTTGGAAGGCGTACTCTATAGCGCCACAGATATTTCCATCTATAGATTGCTTAGAGATAAATAAAAAACCTGATTTACTTTATCATGACCTTTCTGCAGAGGAAAAACTGCAACTCGAAAACGTGATTTTTAATTTTCCTTCATATGAAAAACT
Source organism: Bellardia pandia (assembly GCA_916048285.2). NCBI lineage: Eukaryota > Metazoa > Arthropoda > Insecta > Diptera > Calliphoridae > Bellardia > Bellardia pandia. Next base: position 69,663,025 of record OU696530.1, read on the forward strand.
AGGGCTTGGCAGCACTCAACTTTTAGAACACCATATTGACACGGGAGACGCTACGCCAGTTAAATCAAAACATTACCCCTTATCTCCTCCTAAGCAGGCAGAGATATATGAGGAACTTGATAGGTTATTGGCTTTAGGCGTAATAGAGGAGTCAAATTCTCCGTGGTGCAGTCCTATTGTTGCTGTTCGTAAACCCGGCAAAATAAGACTGTGTCTGGACTGCCGAAAATTAAACGAACTGACCAAAAAGGATTCATATCCTCTACCCCACATTAATGGGCTGTTGAGTCGTCTAAAGGATACCCACTACATCAGTGGTATAGACCTGAAGGATGCGTTTCACCAGATCAAGTTATCTGAGAGTTCGAAGGAAAAGACCGCTTTTGCAGTGCCAGGCAGGGCTTTATACCAATATAGGGTCATGCCTTTTGGCGTATGTAACGGTCCTCAAACGATGAGCCGCTTGATGGACAAAGTCATTCCGTCCAGGTTACGTGACAACGTCTTTATATATTTAGACGACCTTCTAGTGTGTAGTTCAGATTTCGACAATCATATTCGTTTACTAGGGGAAGTTGCACAGTGTCTCAGTTCAGCCGGTCTTACAATTAACGTAGGCAAAAGTAAATTCTGCCAACGCGAAATAAAATACCTTGGGTATCGTATTGGAAATGGTGAGTTGAAGGTTGACCCCGAAAAAGTAGAAGCAATGGTTAATGTCCCCTTACCAAAAACCCCGCGGCAAGTTAGGCGATTCATAGGCATGGCAAATTGGTACCGCAGTTTCATTAAGAATTTTTCCGACCTCGCAGGGCCCCTGACCGATTGCTTACGCAAATCCAATAAACCTTTTCGTCTAAGTTCCAAAGCAGTTGAATCTTTCGACAAATTGAAACAAGCTCTTTCAAGCGCTCCTATATTGGCCCAGCCAGATTTTAATAAAGAATTCGTCATCCAGTGTGACGCATCACAGATAGGTGTAGGCGGAGTTTTGTTCCAGTTAGATGATGAGGGAAATGAACACCCAATAGCGTTCGTGTCCCAAAAACTTAATAAGTCCCAGCGGAATTACACGGTGACGGAGCTTGAATGCTTGGCAGCAGTAATTTGCGTTAAGAGATTTAGACAGTATGTTGAGGGACTTCCCTTTAGGATCATTACGGACCACGCAAGTCTACGTTGGCTCATGAGTCAAAAGGATTTACACGGTAGACTAGCCCGATGGAGCCTCAAGCTTCAAAATTTTGTCTTCACGATTGAGCACCGGAAGGGTTCACTTAACGTGGTGCCGGACACCTTATCCCGATTTGACGTAGACGAAATTCAAATTTGCCCTTCTGCACCCGAGATAGACCTTAAATCGCCCGAGTTCAGTAGTTCAGAATATAATAAAATTAGGGAAGAGATAAGCAAGAATAAAGACCTATTGCCAGACCTACACATCTCGGGAAATCACATATATCGGCGAGTTAAGTTTCGAAACGGAAAAGATTCTGAAGAAGATATCTGGAGATTATGGTTACCTAGAACCTTGGCAGATGAGGTAATAAAATCAGCTCACGGCGAAGGTTGTCATGGGGGATTTTTCAAGACATTATGTCGAATTAGACAAAAGTATTTTTGGCCAAAGATGGTACGCGATGTAAAGACATTCGTTAATAACTGCGATGATTGCAAAATGATAAAACCACCCAACCATGTGTTACGCCCACCGATGGGAAATCAAACCTTGACCGACCGGCCTTTCCAAAGGCTATATTGTGATTTCTTGGGTCCTTACCCAAGCACAAAGTCAAAAAATTGCCAATTGTTTATATTGATTGACCACCTAACGAAATTTTTGTTTTTAAAACCTTTACGATCCGCAACGTCAAGTAACGTAATAGAATTTTTACAGAATGAGGTTTTTTGCACTTACGGTGTACCACAGTATATGCATAGTGACAACGCGAAGCAGTTCACATCCAAAGAACTAAAGGAATTCTTTCATGCTTATGGCATCACGCATATTACCACAGGTTTCTATTCCCCTCAGGCAAATGCTTCCGAGCGCGCTAATAGAGAAATCATCTCTAAAATAAGGTATTTTCTGAAGGATGACCCTGACCACACGAATTGGGATAGAAATATCCATAAAATACTAACCGTGTTACGTAGCGACTTTCATGCTGCAATTCAATGCACACCCTATTTCGCCACGTTTGGTCAAAATATGATCCTCCACGGATCCTCCTACCATCTCCTGGAAAACTTAAACATGAGCACTGATGACACGATTGTACGCCGTACTGATAAGCTCCACGACATACGAGAAAAGGTTAGCCGTAATTTAAATATAGCACATGAAAAGGCTTGTAGAACATATAACACCAGATCCAAACCCGTAAATTTTGTAATAGGCCAGGAGGTTTTCCGTAAAAATCACTCCCAAAGTGATTTTAAAAAGGGCATCAACGCAAAGTTCAACCCAAAGTTTTTAAAATGCAGGATAAGGGGAAAGATAGGAAACGTGCTATATGACCTTGAGGACCTGAAAGGAAACTACATCGGGAAATATCACGCCTCTGACATTCGAGCGTAAGCATATTGTCTGTCAATCCTAAATCAAGAAGTATTGCCCGGCTTCGTGGGTCGTGCCACACGCATAATTGCATAATCATATTTTAATCTATTAATGCCCGGCTTCGTGGGTCGAGCCACACGATGGTCTTCGCAAATTTTTTTTGTCATAACCGCGCTTAAATCCTGCCTGTTCAAACCAATCATCACGGACCTGATTTGAAGCAGGTTTGTTACGGATTTAAGAAATTAAAATGTTTTTTTTCCCTAATCAAATATCTCGTACCATTTAGCGGTACAATTGCGCATCACTATGCCTCATACATATGCATATTATTTTTATTCCTTGGAATTCCTCAGTTTTTGTTGATAACAACAACTTCCACTCTCGTTGATAGGAATTTTTTTTTCACTTACAACTGAGTAAACAAAAAGAACGTTCTAGAAAGGAGGGGAAAGAAAATGTAACGGATTGTTTTGCGCATCTATATGTTGCTTGTTATTTACGTATTCACAACTGAGTAAACAAAAAGAACGTTCTCGAAAGGAGGGGAAAGAAAATGTAACGGATTGTCATGTGCATTTATAGGTTGTTTCTCTTCTTTCTTACTCTAAAACTATATACTCTCGTAATTGCGTGGCATATTTAACACACACACAACTGACTAGCTCGTGTAGAGATTTTTTTCTTATTATGTTCATGCCCACACATACATACATGTAATTATGCGCGTGTATCATTCTCTCACAAGAACAACATAAGGAATGCCAAATATGCAAAGAATGTAGGAACCGTTACTATTTTTTTTGTTTATTGAATGGAATGCGCATTTTTGAAGATTTTTAAGTGGTAGAGGTTTTGAAAGAAGTTGAAAAAGCAAGTTGATGGAGACGAGTTGAACTGTGCAGTCGCCTGAGGCGGACCAATAAAAAAATACAAAGTGCAAATGAAAGTAACAAAAGTGGCTAAAGTGTGAAATAAACTAAAATTTAGAATATAAAAGTAACAAAAAAAACTAAAGTGAAAAAAAGAAGAAATTTTCAAAGAAAATAGTTACAGAAATTAAAGTAGAAAAATTTAAATTATTTTAATATGGAAATACAAAAAGTGATTTTAAAAATTTAAAAAAAAACGATTACTAAAAAAATTTTCTACAAAAGTAATAAAATACACTTTTCATTTAAACTTTTCATTTAAACTTCATTTAAGCAAAAATGAAACTAAGTTAGTTATTAAGTTATTAACAAAAAGGTCGCCATGCGTTTGCATAAAAACCAGTGCTAAACGAAACGGTGTTGTGCGGTGTCGCTCGGCTGTCATTTGTACATTTATACATGCTCGGTACATTTGTTCTTTTTTAATATTTAACGTGTATATTCGCTAATTTTGTTGTCGATTTAAATTGTGTACGAAAAACATGTTTCAACAATCGGAGACAAACTTATTAAATTAGTGCAAATAATAAAACAAATTTCGCAAATTGTAATTAATAAAAGTGAAGAGAAGAAAGAAAAAATCATGGTGAAATTTAAAGAACAAGTAAATTAAAAGAAAAGGAGAGAAACAACTACTACAACAAAGTGCAATTTTACACAAACTGAGAGAAAATTATTATTTAAAACAAAATTAAAAGAAAACCAAAACACAAACATGTTTAAACTAAAGAAAGTCCTAAAAAGGTTAATATAAAAATTAACAAAAACAACAAACAAAAAAGAAGGATTGTAGTTAAAACCACAACAAGAAACTAAAAATATCATACACAAACAAAATTTTCAATAAATTTATTTTAAAACACAAAAAAATAAAAAAATTCAAATAAAAAGAAATATCAAAATTTAAAGAAAAAAAAATCTTTAAAATCTACAAAAAAAAACAAGTGCTAGACTAAACAACAAACATTATTTTGGTTCACAACAAATATAACAACAACATGAACTACAACACATGTAACAACAACATCATGAGCCACAACAACATGGGCTGCATCGACAACAACAACAACAACACCACCAGCTAATAACAACAACAACACCACCAGCTAATAACAACAACAACAACACCACCAGCTATTAGCAACAACAACAACTAGCGACTCGGCACCTACATATAGTTTGTTATAAAGTAAGTTAATATTAAGATAGCTATAAGATTTTTTTTAGATTTGTATTTTTGTATATATTTACCAATGTATTTATAAATACAATTAATTATTGAAATCGATTAAATAATGAATGCCAATAAAAAAATTAAATTAAATATCAAAAAATTTGTAAAAATGAATTGTTAATTTTTTTTAATGGATGCTAGGAAGAGACCACAGCTGGTAAGCATAACGTAATCGATTGTTTTGTAAAAGGGACAGGTTAGGAATTTAGGGTATTTTGCCTGTCAAAGGTTGGGGATTGGGACAATTGTACCCCTATATGGCAACCATCTGGCCATATCATCACTTAAGTGATGCCCAATGTAGCGATTTCTCCTTTCTTTTAGCAGTGAAGCTTTGGTTCCCTCTCCTCGTGGTTTTTTTTATTTTTGTATGAATTTACGAAATTTTATAAGCATGCTTCCAGGGGTGTGAAGCATGTAATATGTTTACGCGTCAAAACCCTGGTTTGAGACAAATTTGCTTACTGAGCTAGCGGGCCAGCTATATACCCCCTCAATCGGTTTTTGAACTGTCATTTATTTTTTCTTAAAGAATAATTGATCGGCGCGTAACACACATTTAAATCATAACATTGCAATCTAAGCATTAAACGTTGTAGCCTTGGTGGGATTTTATATAAAGGCTTATTAAAAGTCGACACCAACGGCTTATGATCTGTTTCGACGTTTATTCTTGCTCCATACGCATATTGATGAAATCTAGTGCAACCAAATAAAATTGCAAACAGTTCTTTTTCAATTTGCGCATAATTGACTTGTGCAACTGTCAAAGAAGCGGACGCATAAGCAATAGGATTTCTTTCATAAAGTATTGCTGCTCCGACAGCAATATTTGGAAATGGGTAATGAGGTCTAAGTATAGCCTTGTTCAAATTTCACTCTTTAATGCAACGAAAATGGAATTTTTCGCGGTGTATCTACAACAGGTTTTACATCATCTTTTAACATAAGCTTACATTTTTTCTCTAATAAGCCTAACCCTTCAAACGTACCGAAAACTTTTTAACTAAACTTTCCGACGACAAACTATTTCCATTTTTAATCAAATTCATCGCCCTTGCTAAATCCAAACCAATAATATTTTTACAATTTAAATCAGCAATATAAAATGTACTTAAATAATGTATATTATTCAAAATCAAATCTATATCCATCAAATCTACTGCCATTTTTAGGCAGTTTCTCACCACTAAAAGTAAATATATTTGTTTTTGTTGACTGTAGACGATCATCACTTATGCATAATTCATCAACTATTTTCTTGGATAAAATATTAGTATCAGCACCAGTATCCACTTGACACTCTATTTGCTTATTGTTAATAAACACCTTCACGTGCCATCCTCCTTGACTGGCTGTTGAATTTTGTTGGATTTGTTGACATAGTTTACCACCGGATAACGTGACCATTGCCCCTATTGCGGTTCACAACTTTTTTAATAATTTGGTCGTCTTTCATAAATCGGTATTGCCATTCACAACTTAAATGTAGTTGACTAATATAGTTAATAGTATTGCGGTTCACCATTTTGGATGAGTTTGGTTGCCAAAAACGATAAATATACACAACTGCTTATTAGCAGTTGAGTCTTTGTCGGTTATAGATTTAAATAAAATTTTTAATACATTTCCTTTAAAAAAATAATACAAAAAAGATAAAAAAAAATGGAAAAATCGTAAGTATAGGTGTTTTTTGATCTTAATATAATTAATTAAATGATTAATACACATACGCAGGACAGTCAAAATAACAACCAAAGCCCAATTTGAGCGACTTGTGCAGCTGATGGAAAAAAATCCAGAACTTGCAAGCAAAAATTTGAGATGACTAAAACTCAGTGTAAGGAAGCGTGGGAAGGATTTACAATAGAATTGAATAGCTTGGGCCCACCTACAAGAACATCCTTCGAATGGCAACGTGTAAGTATATGACATCTTAATTATTCTAAACAGACATTTCATTAGAATTTTTACTTCATATAGGTTTGGATTCATTACAAAGCAAGTATTAAAAAAAACTTGCTAAGAATAAACAAAACCAACAAGCAGAAGGTGGTGTTCCTTCACAAGAAATTCCGCTTAATGTACTTGAGGATTGCGTGTCCCAGCTGTTATCACTAAATGACCAAGTAGCACCATCTGAACATACTTTCGTCGTTGAAAACGTTGGTCCGTCAACAAATCCGGCTTTAGAAACTCCTCAAAATCTCGACATGGAACAAATCTTTACAAATGAACCTGAGATAATAAACACATCAGCCAAGAAAAGAAAAAAGTCACCAGAACAAGAGCGTCTGGAACTTCTGAGAAAACAATGCGAGACACAAGCTAAACTTTAAAAACGTATTAAGGATTTGGAGAAAAACAGTTATAAAAATTATGAAATAAACAAGCAGCTTTTACAAATTAAGCAAAAGAAAATTGCCTCTATGAAAAATAATACTTATTATACAAACATATTTGTTACTTATTTTGGAAATTTCTTACTTCGTACTGGGTAGCTCAAGCTCTACGTATACGTAGAACATTTGTATTAGCGTCATGATTTTCGTCTTCAAAAAATAAATCCACACTTAAATCCATTCTTTTTATTTTATAAAAACTTGATTTTTTTGCGTTTTTTTCTTCACTTTACAAATAAAATGCATGATGTTGCCAACATGAAATCGATATTTCATGTCGGCAACGCCATAACAATTACAACTAAAAATCGTTGTGCTTCACAATACCAAAAAATAATTTGGTTGAGTTAAAGTCGGGTTGACTGACAGACGACCAAACTTAGTTGAGTTGAGAACGGCAATAGGGGCATATATTTTGTTTTTGTTGTTTCATTTGTTGATTTATTTCATGTTGATTTGTTTGTTGTTGTTTTATTTCATGTTTTTCAAACGACAATGTACCCACAAAAAGCTCTTCTGCTTCTTCTTCTTCTTTATGGTATACATTTTATACAAACTTTGGCTTAGCACCGCCATTTTGTTTTTGTGGACTCTACTGTTGTAGCTTTTGTTTGGAAAAACACATCTTGGAATAATGCCGTACCCTTTTTCATGCATGGCAAACTACATTCTCTGCCGGACATTTTGTTGTGTGTGTGGCCACACTTTCGGCAAATAGTTTTTTGTTGATTAAAGCATGGTATTCTGTTCGTCATTTCGTGCGAAATACTATCAACAGCCCATATTAAAAAAATTGATGCGAAATAAATGCGAACTAATGCTGCTGAAGTTGTACTCTGTTCTTGTTGTGAAAAAATACGAAATGTTTCTGGCATCATGTTTTTTCAACCCAAAATGTATATTGCAACATTTTTTTTCAACTGCGAAATAATGTAAGCGGCACTTATTTCGCACGAAATTGAAAACAACAGCTGTTTAGATTTTATTTGTATTGTGTTTTTAATTTAATAATTTCGCACAAAAATTATTCAAATTGAAAATAATACTAATAAAACAAAAAATAGTAAAGACAAAAATAAATTTAGTGAAACTGAGAAGCATCTAATCATATCGGCAGTACGAAAAAGAAAAAATATAAGGAATAAAACCAATAAATTGCATTGTAACCACAACGCCATAAAAGCATCATGGATAATATGTAATATAATTTTTGTATCCATTTCTTTAACATATAAAATAAAAAACATATGATTTTTGTTTACATAAAAAAATCAATGTTGCATACCTAAGGGCAATAAAAACGACAATTTTCTTCTAAATCGCGGCATTGTTACCACTTGCTATTTGTCAACATTTTCAAACGAAATAATTGATGTTGCTCAACAAATTTCGCAAATTTGAACAGAGTACCATGCTTAAAACGTGATTTTTGTTTTAACATATTCACGTTCATATTGTTGCTGTTGTTGTCTTTTAACAATTGAGATGCATTTTCCCGAGCTGCTTCTATGTTTTTGGCAATTTCTATGGCTTTTGGCAATCCTATCTTGTCTTCACACAACAACCTCTCCTTTATATGCTGGTATTTAGGTGATATACCACATATAAAAATATCTTTTACTAGTGACTCCCTTAATTCGCCAAATTCACATGACAAACTTAAAGTCTTCAACACAGTAACGTAATCATCAAAGTGTTCATCTTCATTTTGTTTTCGACTAAAAAACGAATACCTTTCCATGGCGCTTTTGTTACAAAATAAGCATCAAATTTGTGAACCAAATCATTGTATTTGATTTCGTCTAAATCCACGTTAAATGAGTTGGCAATTATTCAACATTCGGCACCTATGTGATGCAGTAATAATGCCACTTTCCTCTTATCCACCTCCTCTTCCAAATATGTTGCTCTAATGAACATTTTGAACTGGTCTTTCCAGTGTTTCCACTCGACGGCCATGTTTTTTGTTTTTAGGTTTATTTTATTAATTGCGGCAGTTTGTGACTCAAACATTTTGTTTGTTTATTTTTAATAAACTCAGACTGTTTGTATTTTTTTTTTAAATTGACGATGTTTTACATCTGACACCATATAATATTAACACGTCTTTCTTATTCATCTAGACTTTATTATATATCTTAAATTATAGTTGACATATTTGTAACTTAAAGTTGATAAGAATATGACAGGGTGTATCATATATAACTTAGTATAACCCAGTCATAGTACACTGAGCATAATAACTATACAACACAATGTAGGCTCTATGAGTCTAAAACCTCTACGTTTTGTAAATGGCACCAGAATTGTCTTAGCTGGATTAATGGTTAAACCCCACTCCAAGCACCACTTGTTGGTTATATTTAGAGCAGTCTGCATCCTTTCCGATATCGTTACGTCATCCCACCCAGTAATAGAAATTACTAAGTCATCGGCGTAGCCATATGTACGGAATACTTGGTTGTTAAGTTCTTCCAGTAGTTCATCGATAACCAGAGTCCACAATAAAGGCGATAATACGCCACCTTGTGGACATCCTCTGGTTGCCCTTATGGTTTTCGATGACCCTTCTAAGTCCAACTTAACAACCCTGGATGACAACATTTCCAAAATCCATTTCCTTATAATATGCGGAACTCCTTTTCTATATAGTGATGAGTCAATTGCACTATATGACGTGTTGTCGAATGCATGTCAACAAACGCTCAAAGTGCTATGTTATTGGCACCAATGGCCCTTTCGATTTGCGTCGTTAATTGATGAATGGCAGTCACCGTAGATTTACCAGGTTGGTAGGCAAACTGGAAACGATGTATTGGATTCATCAAGAGATAGTTATCCCTAATACAACTATCGAGTAGTTTCTCCATCGTTTTCAGGAAAAACGAACTGAGACTAATTGGTCTGTAGACTTTGGCAGTTGTTCAGATTTTCCCCCAGCCTTAGGTATAAATACCACTTTAACTTCACGCCAAGTCGTTGGCACATGACAAGCCATTAAACTTGATATGAAGATTCTCGATAGTTGAGGAACGATAATGTTAATTCCTTGTTGTAGGAAGCATGGGAAAATTCCATCTGTTCCTGGGGATTTAAATGGGCTGAATTTAGATATCGCCTATTTTACCCGCTCTGTACTAAAAATCCTGTCTGCTAACCGATGCATTTAAGTGATACTATTAAAAAGAGCAGAAACTGGCATCAAAGTCATTTCCAGAAACTTTAAAGACTCACAACTGTTTTAATCCCACATATTTCCATTTCATCAATGTACCATGGTAAAAAAGTATGCAACTCATTCCCAAGTTTCATAACTAAAATGTCAAAAAAGTGATTCAAACAGCATTTTAAAACTATCGTTAGTTCTCTAATTATTCGAAAATAACTTATTACTGCTTCGATTCGTCTAATTTTAAATCAAATTCGTGCAGAGAAAACAAATAAATATTTGCAATGTTTAAACATTTTCTCAATTTTATAGCAACAGATATTCTAAAAAACTATCGTAACTACATAGAATGGTAACCAAATAAGTCTTTGAATTTTAAAATAAAGTTTTTAACATTAGTACAATTCTCCAGATATTTGATCATTTTTGCAAGCACTTTTAAAGTGACCAAGTGTAAGTTATATTTCTAAATGATTTAATCAATTTTTACATAAAATTTTTTTTAAAAACGTTTAATAAGGCCCATTATTACAACTTGGCAATAGTTAAAGACATGATGTTATCGGACAGATAAGAAGTATTTGGTTATTATAAGTTTACTTTAACCCTCCGTCATGCACATATTTCGGTAGTCACATACGTAGCGCATGTATCTGGCCAGATACACTATGTATTTCCATACATTTATATGAAAAAAAAAACTATTTTAGTGATAATATTACATTGTTAGCACACCAGGAAGATACACAGTTTCTAGTTTATTGTTTTTTCTTAGTACCTACCCAGGAAAAAAAATAAAGAGAAATAAAATTATTTAATTTCAAACAAATAATTGTTTTAAAGTTTATTTTGATTAATTTCTGATGTGAAAGTTGTTCTTTCGGGTTTAAATATTTGGAAGAACCAATGTATCAGCTATAGTACGGAGAAAATTACTTCTAGCATTATTCTTATTGAGACCATCAACTTCTTTGCAAATACAAAATGCAGCCAGCGCCATGATGTCCAACATGTTGCAAAAGAACGCAAGAGTCCATCGTCTTGTGGGCCTCTTTGTAGTAAAATGTTTAAGCATTTGGTGCATACAATCGACACCAGCTTTATTCTTATTGTAAAAGATAATTGCGTCGGGTTTCATTGCTTCCCCTTCACAATATTTAGTGTAGTGGACTGTCGAAAGTAGATTCACACATTTACTTTTTTTTTTTGGCACATAGCTGCAAATTGAAACCAAATTTTCGTGGAATCCAAATAAAGATGACAGCTTAGGACGAGAACGATCCTTTCTCATTTCGTTAGGAATACATCTTTTATTAGACCGAATGGTACCAACAAATGCAAGACCAATTCTGTCCAAACGCTTTGCTCCTTCTAAGGTGGTAAAGAAGTTGTCAGCTACAATTGTACGCTGTATTGCTGTACGGCTTTGCGAGTTGTAGCATAACATTTTTACCCTGATTCACTTCTCTTTCTTTTCCTTCTTGTCTACCGGTATAAAGCTTTCCTTGCAGTGGATATTTATATTTGGAATCGCAAGCCCACCAGATTTTGATGCCGTATTTCGCTGGTTTTGATGGTATATACTGTGTGAACTTTGTTTTTCCACGATATGGGGACAGTTGCTCTTCAATTGTTATGCTGCTATGAGGACTATAATTTTTGGCAAGATTTTCATTTAGGAAATTCCAAACGTTACGAATTGCTGCAGCCTTGTCATCGCGCAATCGATGAGCGCGTGCTCTACCATCATCAAAACGAATGCATCGTGCCAGTATAGAAAATCGATTGAAAGACATGGCTGCTCTGAATATGGGCAGATTATTTGGCTGCCACAAGACCTGTGTGGCTTGCATATTATTGTGGGAATAACCAGCTGCCAAAAGAATACCGACGAATGCATCTAATTCAGTTTCGGTCATATCTTTCCAAACTTTTGTTTTTTTTACCAGGATTAGCTGCATTCCACTTCTCGACTACAGCTTTTCCATGGCGATTCGTTTCAGAAATTATAACAAATGTTATATTTGTGGTGCAAATTTTTTTGAATTCCTCAATTGGAGTACTGTTTTGTTGCTTCGGACCAGGTCGAAAACGAATGATATTGTGTTGACGTATACGAGTTCCAATATTTGGTGCATTTTTACACCATCCTTACCAAAGAAAGAATCTTCGGCAGCATTTTGTTCTTCAATTTCTTCATCGTCGTTAGTATCAAATACTTCATTTGGTTCGATAACCAAATCATTTTCGATATCTGAGGCATTGTCATAGTTTGGCATATAATTTACGTCCATGTCGTCGTCAACTCCTGGAAAATCATCAATCTGCTCATTTGCTAACACTTTGCTATCTTCAGCCGCTCTTTCACGCTCCAACTCATTATCCAATGCTTCTGCTAGTCGTGTATGGAAATCCACATTACCACGCTGAAATCGCGTATTATAAATGTACTCTATTTCTTCATTATTTTTTTTTTCAAATAAATAAAAATTTGCCCGCAAATAATTTCCCGTAGCTTTCAAAGTTCACTATTCAACTGATGTAAAACCAAAAAAGTAACGGTTATTTGTGTTTGAATTTGATGCTGTGTGAGAATACACTGCATAGAGCGAGGGAGATTTACAAAAATCTGAACTCTACAACAGCTACAACAATGCAGAGTACAAATAGAATGCAGTTTCAGTTGATTTGAGTATACAACAATAGCTAACAATATTTGTAGAGGGTACCTGGAGATTCAAACACTTAGCTGAATTAGAAATTTATTTAAATCACAGTTAAATTCTTAAAAGATCTGGCCAGATACATGCGCATGACGGAGTGGTAATCTAATAAGCTAAAGAGAAGACCATCTTGCCTTTAAATTTTAAAGTGAGGTTTATGTATTTGAAATTGTCATATGTTCTGGAAAAAATGTCAACTTAATGAAAAATAAATTAATTTTAATTTTGTTTTGCCAATAAATAATTTGATAAACAAAACTGGAAAGCAGACGTTTGATTTATATTAATAACCTGGAGGATATTTTTGAATACAGTCAGCCTCAAAGTAGACTGTTGAATTTGATTTTTTTTTTCACAAACAAATATTTATTGTATTGCCATATTTTAGAAAAAAAAATTATTTTATTTTACAAGGAAGTTGTAATAACGAAAAATTTTAAAGGTCAGTTTATTCCTCACTTTAATTAAAGTTACCTTTTACTATTAAGAACATTAGAGGCAAGTTGTATTAATGGCCCTTAATCTATTACGTTAATTATAAAGGTATAAGCTTTCTTTTGAGGAAGAAAATTCCCATTGTGAAAAAAATTAAAAAAAAAACATTTTCATAGAAAATTGCTCAATTTACTGATTAGACAAAGACATGAGATTGTTAAGTATACTACCGTCGAAGTAAATGAAATGGAGATAGGGTTACCATATTCATTTTGAGGAAAAGGACGTCGACCAAAAAAAAAAGCCGGACATTTACTCTTAAAAAGAGGACAACACTCTGTAGCAAAATATTAAAAAAACAACGCCTTAAAATACACAAAACAAATTTAGAATTCTATTTACATATAACAACAACACAAAACTTCAACAAAATATTAAAAAAATTATATTTTATCAGTCTGATCTCATAACTACTACAACATAAAAACAACAATTAACAAATTCATTTTAAAACTTCACATGTACTACATATAACTACATATATACATTTTTAGTAGAAGTTGTCAAGTTTCATGTATATTTTTCAGCGCTTTCAATTTGAACCAATATATTATTCTGCATTTTTTTAAATATTCATAAAACTCTTGGCAATTCATATCAAAATTATATTTGACTCTAATAACATCAGAAATAGTTTCTGTGTTTAATTTGTTTCTTTCTGGTGTCCACTGAATTCAGAACTTCTACAACTAAGAACTTTGAGAAATATTATAAAACAAAATTCCTAAAGGTTAACACACACACTCAGGGTAAGAATTGACCATTTTAAAATTTGGAATGATTTATAAGATTTCGTCTTTCTAAGAAAAGTGCATCACCTGTTTTCCCCCTCCAATAAATTAGCATTTCTTTTGGCACCTTTTCCAGACATTTCTGGGCAAAACTAAAAACGTCGTTGCAAACAATTAAATTTTGCAATTAATTGGTGTAGGTCTAAACGTCAAACACCAATGTTACCACATTTTTCAGCGAATTCAGTCGGTAGTTACACGTAGGTAAAACAAATTTTAAAATTACCAAATTCTTTTTGCCGGTTAGGTAAGGAAAAGTAATTGGTATAAACTCTAGTAGTTATCTATTTATTAAAATTACGGGCATAAGACACGTAGACAAAGGCCAAAAGCCAAAGCCGTTTAAAATTGTGACGGCGCATACTTATATGGCGGCCAAAGAGCATCAAACACAATGTGTTTACACAAGAAAGCATGTCATGACATCGTGTGTATTTAAAAATAATAATACATCACTGCCAACAATACTTTCGATGCAATAAAACGAAATTATATATTAAAGTTTTAAAAGTAGGACAAACCCAGGACACTTGCAAAAAAAAAAGTAGGACTACCCCGGACGCCCTAAAAAAGAGGACGGTGTCCGGGGAAAAGAGGACGTATGGCAACCCTAAATGGAGAGGAAGATAAATAAACATTTGACACCAAACGCAAAACCACAACTTTGGAGTAGTGAAGATACACTAATGAAGAAAAGTTATATTAACATAAAGTCCAATCACAGAAAGAAATTTGACAATTTACGGGATAAACAAATAAAGGAGCTAAACATTATCTGCAATGACAGTTGGTTTGTTAACAAAACGGGCATAGACATACCTAAAGAGACTCAATGGCTCTTATCACTAGGAGAGAAATGCGCGATACCAACAGAGAAGAGAAAATTCCCTCTTTTTAAGATGATTGCTGATGGAGAGGACAGAGAAGAGCAAGAGACAGCTAGAACACAGTTTACTTTAATGCTGGAAAATCACATCAACAAGCAAAATATAAATAGGAGAGAACGTTATATACTGAGTACAATGGAACAAACTAAAAAATTTTCCATAAAAACATACTTATATTAAAAGCGGATAGTGGCAATGGAGAAAAAGGATTATGATGTTAGAATGAAGAATATCCTTAATGATATTATGACATATAGGTGGACAAATAAAGATCCCACATTATCGCTAAAAAAGAAGAACCATGATCTAGAAGATGAACTATTTTTGTGCAATAATATAACTGCGATAGAAAGGAAAATACTGACGAATGATGCGGCAACTGCACCTAGTTAGAATATATGGACTTCCTAAAATCCATATGGAAGATTACCCTCTTAGACCAATGTGCATCAGTTAATTCACCGTCCAGCGAGCTATGCAAATTACTGACAAATGTTTTGAAAAAACTATATAACGATATAAGGTAAACAACAGTGCAATATATACAGATGAAAAATTAGTTTCCTTTGATGTGGTATCACTTTTTCCAAGTATACCAGTGGACTACGCAATAGATGTTATAAAGAACAAATGGATTGCCATAGAAAAACATACAAAAATGACAAAGGAACTATTTTTGAGAATTCTAAGATTTTGCATCAAGGATAACAGATATTTTAAGTACAACGACAAAGTATACATCCAATGCAAAGGACTGCCAATGGGTTCACCGGCATCACCTATAGTGGCAGATATAGTGATGGAGGAACTCCTTGGAACATGTATGAGGAATCTGGACGAAAAACCTAAATTATTGACTAAATATGTGGACGACCTATTTGGAATTATAAAGATAAGTGCAATAAAAAAGATCTTAGAACAACTGAACATATTTGACAAAAACATTAAATTTACAATGGAGGAGGAGGTAAATTGAAAACTCCTATACTTGGATACCTTGGTCATAAAAAGCGAAAATATAATTAAAAACCGACGGCTTCAGGGAGAATTATAAATTTCAATTTATGTCAACAAAAAAAAGATAATAATGAATACGGCAACAATCTTATTAACAGGGTCCTTTCCATTAGCGATGAGTTATTCCATTCTCACAATAAAGGAAAAATGAAATGTATTCTTAATAGAAACTCTTTTCCTGAAAATAGAATAGATACTTTAATTTAAAACTATGGAATAACCCACCTAGGAAACATGAAGAGCATAAGAAAATATATAAATCAATGACGTATGTACCACATATCGCAGAAAGAATAAAGAATTCTGAAATTTATAATAAATTTATGATTGCACACACATCGACGAATACATTAAAACAACTTTTCTCAAAAACCAAATGTAAACTTGACAAATTAGACAACAATAACGTAATATGTATATAAGATTAGTTGCACCGGAAATGACCAAGTCATATGCGATCAAGTTTATTTTTTTTTTTATTTATTTTAAACTACATAGTAGTAGTTAGAATACTTTACAATAAATTCTTTACAATTTTAATTTTACATATTGTTCAATCTACTATTGAACAATATAAAAATATTGAATTTATTGAATTGTCTGTACTAATTATTAAAATATTTAAATTTATTGAATTGGTTGTATTAATTATTAAATTATTAAGTTATTTGAATTCATTGAAGTGTTTGTATTAATTATTAAATTAAGTGAAATTATTGAAAATTTGGAAATTATTGAATTAGTTGAAACAATTAAATTATTGAAATTAATGAATTTTTGTGTGTTACCTTAACTTAATTAAAAATGTAATAATGAACCTAACATATTGCAATTAAGTAGTTATATTAATAACATGTTGATAACGGTACGGTTGCAACATGTTAAGGATAATTTGAAAAGGAAAAATTGTAAAATTAAAAACAAAAGAATTTAAACTTACTTCATTCTTAGCACTCGAACAGGCAAGTTCAATCATCGAAAAATTTATTAAACCCTAAAAACATTCAGGTAATACACACACACACACACACACAATTATATACACATAGGTACAATGTACATTGTACATACACTAAAATTTATAAATAAAACATTATACATACATACATTATTTAAATTAACACTACAAATTTAATTAATTTTTTTTTTCAATTAAACACCCATTGCAATTATTCAACTGAGTAATTACAATCATAATCTTTAGTATGGTATCCACACCAATCTAAAAATTATTTAAAAAAAGGAAACGAATTTCTTATTATATAGAAATTCCAACTTTTTTCACATATATTTTTCTCAAAAACTATTAGGAATATTATTATTTTTTATAAAATATATAATTTTTCTTTTAAAAGCATTATTATTTTTTTCTGATTTGATATAGTTAGGAAGAATGTTGTACAGGTGTAGTCCTTTATAGAAAAGTGATCGTTGCTTTGCAGTTGTTGTTGCTTTTGGAAGTCTAAAATTTTTAGCATTTCTTAATTGATACGGTTGTATTTCTCCAACATAGTTTAGTTGTTCTATTAGATATTCTGGTGCATTTCCTGTTTTCTTTTTTTGTATAAAGTATAGCATATTCATTTCAAGTCTTTGCTTTATGTTGAGCCATTTTAGCGCATTCAGCATACCTTCAATTGGTGTATAAATACTACATTTTAAAATTGATCGCATTCCCTTGTTTGTAGTTTTTGAAGTCTTTCTATTTATGTCACATTGTAGCATGTATGTATATATAATTGTTGAACCAAATTCAAAATGTGGTTTAATCATTGTATTGTAAATATTTATAGCCGTTAATATTGATATTTTATTACGTATTCGTTTAAAGAAACCGATTTTTTTACCAATTTTTTTGCATATATATTCCATATGTTCTTTGAATTTTAATTGTCTATCTATTATGAAACCAAGGTACAGTGCAAGCTCGGTATTCGCGACTAATTGAAAAGCAGGCCAGTCGCCAAAACTGATAACAGAACCCATAATTTTATTGAAAAATTGTATGTAATTTTTAAAATTAAAGCTGTTTTAATTGATACACATATTTACATTTTAAAGATTGTTCAAGAAATTGGAGATTTTGAGATACTTTTTTGGCAAATTATTTTTTATAATAACAGCTGAATACGTAGTTATTATAGTGCAGTTGTCGGCTTATTATTTTCCAAAGCCCATTGTATGCATATGTTTATCGATATTATACAATCGTCCACTTTAATTTTGAATTCTAATTGACCACTAAATCTTCCGATTCCGTATCTGATAATTCCATTTGCTCCTCATTACTTTCCACTTGAAATTTTTTTTAATACATACATTTAATTTATTTATTGAATCTTCAGAAATGAAATGACAATAAGTTTTCGAATCTTAATACTAAAAGAAAATAATAAGTCCAGCCAGTGCTAGACAAAATATTATGATACTACAACAAATTTACATCCACTGATCCAGTCATCTGTTTTGCACTTGAGTTAAAGCAAGGGTATCCCTCCTTCTCAACCGAGCATGGCCACTAAAGTTAAGGATGTCTCGTGCAAGTGGGTTTGGATGGTGTTCAAGTTTGCTGACATATTTTGAGGCGTGTTTTGTAAATTCGACTTTCACCAAAGGAATGCCTAGATCTTTGTGGATTCGAGAATTTTTAACATACCATGGAGCTGCAGTAATTGTACGTAGAATCTTATTTTGACCCCTTTGAATTTTTTCAATGTTGGATGCTGAGGCAGTACCCCATAATTGAATTCCATAACACCAGATTGGCTTTAGAATTGCATTGTACAACAAAAGTTTGCAATCCAACTTTAATGTAGAATTTCTGCCGATTAGCCAATTAATTTGCACTGCTTTTAATCTCATCTGGGTAAGTTTTGCGTCGATATGAGACTTCCAAGTTAAACGACGATCGAGGTGGATTCCGAGGTATTTCACTTCATTGTGTTGCGGGATAATTTGATTATTTATTCTGATGAACGAGCAGGTATCTTTTCGCAATGTGAAAGTTATATGAATACATTTCTGTTCGTTAACCCTGATTTTCCAAAGCTCAAGCCAATTCTCTAGTTTATAAACATATTTCTGCAAGTTCTGTGATGCTATTTGATGGTCCTTATGAACGCTAATAAAGGATGTATCGTCTGCAAAAGTTGAAGTATGTATTATGGGGTCTGACGGCATATCGGATGCATAAATCAAATATAAAGTTGGACCCAGTATGCTACCCTGAGGTACTTCTGCTTCAATTGGCTGAGCGGGGCTTAAAAAATCGCCTTCTTTGATTGTAAATTTGCGACCATATAAATAACTTTTCATAAGTTTGTGGGTGTTAGCAGGCAGACTTAATTTAATTTTATGCATTAAACCTTCATGCCAGACTTTGTCGAACGCTTGGGAAACATCAATGAAAAGCGCGGAACAGTATTTTTTCTCTTCAAACGACTGTCTTATCACATTTACCAATCTGTGTGTTTGTTCGATGGTACTGTGTTTAGCTCTGAACCCGAATTGGTGATTTGGGATACATTGAGTGTCGTTCAGAATTGGAATCAACTTAGCCAATAACAATTTTTCAAACAGTTTTGAAATTGTCGGCAGTAGACTAATTGGCCTATATGACTCTACTTTAGTGGGGTCCTTCCCTGGCTTAGGAATCATGGTAATCATAGATACCTTCCAATCTGCAGGATAGTATTCTAGGCGTAAAATAACATTGAAAATAAATAGGATAATTCTTCTAGCTACACGAGGTAACTCCACAAGCATTTTGTTGCTGATTTTATCCATACCTGGAGCTTTTTTAAGATTCAGAGTACCAATAGCGCTTTGAACATCATTAATGCTAAGTCTTAGAGGTACAGGAGGTCTAATAACGAGTGGAGGCAAATCAGATGCATTATTTGAGTTGTTTATAGTAAACACATTTCTCAAATGGTTAACAAATAAAATCCCCTTCTCGGAATCATTTCTAGCCCAGCCACCAGTTGGATTTTGCAGAGGAGGCTTTCCTCTAACTGGTCTTTTTAAACCTCGTGCCGCCTTCCATAACGAATAGTCAGATTGTGGGGTACTATCAAGACCCTCCAAGTAAGATTTAAGTGAAGCCATTCTTTGGGTTTCTAAGAAATTTCTTAGTATATCTCTGCATACCTGTAGCCTGGCTTTCAGTTCAGGAGACCTGTGAATTTGCCACTCTCTTCTAACTCTTCTTTTTTCAGACAGGAGATGATCGAGTTCAGCGAAATAAGTTCTATTTGTCCCACTTCTGCACTCAACGTCGTATGTGAAGGCGTGATGTACAGCTCTGCGTATGTCCTCAGTAAACTTGCCAATCGACCCATCAATATCCTCGGTAGTTTTCAACACTACATTTTCCATGCAGTGGGAACTTAAATACTTTTTATACTTTATCCAACTTACTCTGGTTTTAGATATGTCCCGAAATGGAGAGCCATTCCCTTGAAGGAAACGCATTGAAATAATAGAAGGAGAGTGATCTGAAGACAAGTCTAATGAAGGCTCCACTTGTATCGATTCTACAGGGATATTTTTCACTACTCCGAAGTCAATAACATCGGGAATCTTCCGTCGGTCCGTCGGCCAGTAGGTGGGATGCCCGCTTGAGGGTACATCTAATCCCATTTTGGCAATGGTGTTGAAGAGTTCACGACCCTTCGGGGTCACCAGACGTGAACCCCAAAAAGTGTGTTTGGCGTTAAAGTCACCAGCAACTAAAAATCTAGCTCCAAGGGATTGAAGAAGCTGTTGTATTGGTGTTCTTTTATTGAAAATCGAGGCGGCGAATAAATTGATGATAAAACAAAATTGTATTGACAGAATTCAATACAAATGTTTGTTGCTTGTAGGTAATCCTCACATATGTTGTTCATTAAATAATGTTTTATTCTATTCTTTATAAGAATTGCCGATCCTCCACATGCTCTTCCGCGGGGATCTTTAGTATCATACAACACGTAGCCATTAATTTTGAAGTACGCTGTCGCCGTCAAGTGAGTTTCAGCAATCATCATGACATCAATCTGCTTATCCATCAGGAAGTGTTCCAGTTCGTTTTTATGTTGGCGGAGGCCGTTCGCGTTCCAAAAACAAATTTTTAAACAAATCATTTCTTTAAAATGGCTTGTAAGATAGTGGATTGCATTTTCAGCATTTCCTGCATCATGGATGTCATAGTGGTCGTAAAAGTGTTCATAGTTTGGACAAGAGTCTGCAATATAGTCTCTAGAGTGTTAATATTAGGCTCGAAATATTGTGATTTAGGTTCCTGCTCCAAACCTGGCATATTAGATTTAACCACGTTTGCGTAAGAAACCTGTCTAGAACTAGGCGCGTTTACATGACTAGTGTACCGTAACAATTGAGGGAAATTGTTACTCGAAGCAAAATTAGGCTGTTGAGGACGATCAGGTAATACTGACGTCTTGTTGGTTCTTATGCCTTTAAATGAGTGTAAATTGGACAACCTCTATAATTTGCGGTATGATTACCTCCGCAGTTACTGCATTTTTTGATTTTTGAATCAGTTTTCGACTTATCGCATTGAGCAGTTGCATGTAGCTCCCCACACGCAACACAAACTGACGGCAATTTACAACACGCCTTGGTGTGACCAAATTCTTGACAGTTAATACACTGGACGGGTCCCTGACGCTTATGCGGTTCTTCCACGGTGATTCTACGATGCAGAAGGTAAATCAGATTGTAGATGGAATGGGACTCGTTTTTCTTTAATACGACATCTCTAGGTTCCAATTCCACCCTAAACATAGGCTGTGGAATCTTTTCACGGTTTCTAATATTCACAACACTCTTAATTTTGAACCCTTTGTCCATTAAACCGGTCTTTATCTCCGCAGGATCAACACATGGGTCTATACCCTTTAGAACGACTTGGAGACCTTTTGCGCTTTTGAGCTGATAGGTGTAGAAATCCCTAGCCTCCCTCTCCAACTGGTTGGACAATTTTCGAAAATCATCTTCCTTTTTCACTTGAATTTTGGTTTCGCTGATATTTCCGTGTTTAATTGATGTTACGCTAAACATATTTTCACCTATTACCGAAACAATTCTTTGTACCAATTTACTGGAAGTGGGCTCTCAGATAAATTGGTGGGGGCTTAAACGTCTTCTTAGGAAGTTCTGGCTCATCCGTCTGGAGGAGAGCAAACCTATTTTGATCATTACTCACGGTCTTAGCAGCTTTTGAATTTGATGACACTTGAGCAGATGTCGGGCTCCTCTGTCGCTTAAGAACTGTGACGTATTTATCCATACCTACTTGTTTTCTAGGTTTGACTGCACTATTTGATGTAGAAGGTGTTGATGTTCCTTCATCTATTGAAATTACTATATTGGGCGAACAGGAACGACGCCGTTCCACTTGATATTCTTTTTGAATCTAGTTGTTTATGTCAGCATTCGTAAAAATATGTTCCCTACGAATTTGTGCTACAAGTGTTCCAATAGTTGAAAGATCTTCGTTTTCTTCCTGAATTATATTTTGTAAAATATTTAAGGTCAATCCATTCGCTACCGAATTCGAGCCACGATTTTCGGATGTTGGACACTGATATTTTATCCCAGGACGTAGCTAGAATCTGAACTGCATTTTTGAGATTGAAGTTTTTTAGTTTAAGCTCCAAATTTGTTCCCTTCTCGCCAAGCAAGTGGGTGAGCAGTTGTTTTTTATAATTTAACTAGCTGACCCGGTCCGCGTTGCTGGCCCTAGCAAACATTAGTGTTGTATTACCACACGATTTAAATTAAGCTTTTAAAGAAATGTACGGCCTTTAAATAAATTTATGGAATATCTGTCATAAAGATTGGTCTAGGTATGGGATCAATCAAAAAAGAAACGCATTTATTTAAGGCAAATTGGAAATTATATTTATTTATTACTTCATCTTGGGGCCAGCGGATATACAATGTTTTTTGTTTTTTGGCGTGCCGTGTGGAAAACATAAATTTTCCAAAATTAAGCGAGCAATAGGTACTGATGTGACTCTTGCTTTATTGATGGCAATAGTACAGGTAAGACGCAAAGGGAATTGGAACCGCACATGCGGTGGCATTCCGGGTTGTTCCAATGAATTTAAAAATTCAGTGGGATAATTGACGGCTTGTTCTTCATCCATTATTGTATTTGATTAATTTGCCGGGCAGTTTCAATTGAATTTGCTCATTGAGCTTGTTGGCATAATAATTTGTTGGTGCCAAAATTGCACGTTCCAACAGCCAATCCGATTTGTTGTAGAATATTGTTAGACTTGGGAAAACCTTGTCGACAACGGCTTGAATATTTATTTGCATTCGACAGAAGTTAGGCGGGAACGAAATCTCGTTCGTGGCGCGATTAATTGGAATTTTTCCATTTCCGATGTCAAAAAGTTGTTCTGAGAATGTTTGGACAGACGGGTCTTGCAACAAATGCACACGCATGTTCGTCGATAGCGTGATTTTCTCGACTCGGTTCCAAAGATTGTTACGCGCCGTTAAAGACTTTCAAATGAAAATTAAAATTAACGATCCAAATGACCGGTTAAGGGGGTATAAAAGTTGGCCCGCTAGCTCATTAAGCAAAATTCATCTCAACCAGGGTTTGGCACGTAAGCATATAACACAATTCACACCCCTCATTCAGTCTCGTCTCATCGAACTGTTCGGACGTGTTACTTTTAGTGCGGCTGAATTTTTGGTGAAAAAATCGTAATAGGTGAAAAAGTGTAATAGGTTGAAATAAAACAAAAAAGTGAAAAAATAACTCGTAATAGGTTAAAAAAATCTACGGTAATATCGGTAATTAAAAAAACACTAAAAATCGCATAAAAATTGTATGAGTGTTCCTCTCAGATGTAATTCTGAGAAAGAGCTTAGCTCGACTAGAAAAACTAGATGGGTCTCTGAGGAAGAATCCATAAAAAAATCTCTGGAGAATTTTCTCACTACAAGAGCCGTAGAACGGCGTCGTTCCTGTTCGCCCAGTATAGTGATTTCAACAGATGAGAAAACATCATCTTCATCAAATAGTGCAGGCGAACCCAAAAAACAAGTAGGTATGGATAAGTACATCACCGTTCTCAAGCGACAGAGGAGCCCGACGTCTGCTCAAGTGTCATCAAATTCAAAAGCTCCTAAGACCGTGAGTAATGATCAAAATAGGTTTGCTCTCCTCCAGACGGATGAGCCAGAACTTCCTAAGAAGACGTTTAAGCCCCCACCAATTTATCAGAGCCGACTTCCAGTAAATTGGCACAAGGAATTGTTTCGGTAATAGGTGAAAACATGTTTAGCGTAACCTCAATTAAACATGGAAATATCTGCGAGACAAAGATCCAAGTGAATAAGGAAGATGATTTTCGAAAATTGTCCAACCAGTTGGAGGGAGATTAGGGATTTCTATACCTACCAGCTCAAAAGCGCAAAAGGACTCCAAGTCGTTCTAAAGGGTAAAGACCCATGTGTTGATCCTGCGGAGATAAAGACCGGTTAAATGGGCAAAGGGTTCAAAATCAAGAGCGTAGTGAATATCAGAAACCGTGAAAAGATCCCTCAGCCCATGTTCAGGGTAGAATTGGAACCTGGAGATGTTGTCTTAAAGAAAAACGAGTCCCATCCCATCTACAATCTGATGTACCTTCTGCATCGTAGAATCACCGTGGAAGAATCACATAAGCGTCAGGGGCCCGTCCAGTGTCTCAACTGTTAAGAATTTGGTCACACCAAGGCGTATTGTAAATTGGCGACAGTTTGTGTTGCGTGTGGGGAGCTACATGCAACTGCTCAATGCGATAAGTCGAAAACTGACTCAAAAATCAAAAAATGCAGTAACTGCGGAGGTAATCATACCGCAAATTATAGAGGTTGTCCAATTTACACTCATTTGAAAGGCATAAGAACCAACAAGACGTCAGTATTGCCTAATCATCCTCAACAGCCAAATTTTGCATCGAGTGACAATTTCCCTCAATTGTTACGGTCCACTAGTCATGTAAACGCGCCTAGTTCTAGACAAGTTTCTTACGCAAACGTGGTTAAATCTAATATGCCAGGTCTGGAGCAGGAACCTAAACCCCAATATTCTGAGCCGCATATCAGCAGGATGCAGGAAATGCTGAAAATGCAATCCACTATCTTGCAAGCCATGTTAAAGAAATGATTTATTTAAAAATTTGTTTCTGGAACGCGAACGGCCTCCGCCAACATAAAAATGAACTGGAATACTTCCTGATGGATAAGCAGATTGATGTTATGATGATTGCTGAAACTCACTTGACGTCGACAGGGTACTTCAAAATTAATGGCTACGTGTTCTACGATACTAAAGACCCCCGCAGAAGAGCTTGTGGAGGTTCGGCAATTCTTATAAAGAACAGAATAAAGCATTATCTAATAAATAACATAAGTGAGGATTACCTCCAAGCAACAAACATTTGCATTGAAATCTGTCAATACAAATTTGTTTTATCATCGATTTATTCTCCGCCTCGATTTTCAATAAAAGAACACCAATAACATAACTTCTTTAAATCCCTTGGAGCTAGATTTTTAGTTGCTGGTGACTTTAACGCCAAACACACGTTTTGGGGTTCACGTCTGGTAACCCCAAAGGGTCGCATACTCTTCAACACCATTGCTAAAATGGGCTTAGATGTACTCTCAAGTGGACATCCTACCTATTGGCCGACGGACCGACGAAAGATTCCCGATGTTATTGACTTTGGAGTAGTGAAAAATATCCCTGTAGAATGGATGCAAGTGGATCCTTCACTGGACTTGTCCTCAGATCACTCTCCCACTATCATTTCAATGCATTTCCCTCAAGTGTGTGGTTCTCCATTTATGAACATGACTAAGACCCGAGTAAGTTGGATAAAATACAAAAAGTATTTGAGTTCTCATTGCACGGAAAATGTTGTGTTGAGAACTACCGACGATATTGATGAGTCGATTGGGAACTTTACCGAGGACCTTACTTGGAAGGTCTTGATAGTACCCCACAATCTGATTACTCGTTATGGAGGGCGGCAAGAGGTTTAAAAAGACCAGTGAGAGGAAAACCTCCTTTGCGAAATCCGACTGGTGACTGGGCTAGAAATGATTCCGAGAAAGTGACACTATTTGTTAACCATTTGAGAAATGTGTTTACTATAAACAACTCAAATAATAACAAATCTGATTTGCCACCACTTGTTATAAGACCTCCTGTACCTCTAAGACTAAACTTTCGTGATGTCCAAAAGGCTATTGGTACTCTGAACCTTAGAAATGCTCCAGGTATGGATAAAATCGGCAATAAAATGCTTGTGGAGTTACCTCGTGTAGCAAGAAGAATTATCCTCTTTATCTTCAACGCTATTTTACGCCTAGAATACTATCCTGCAGATTGGAAGGTGTCTATGATCACTATGATTCCTAAGTTAGGAAAGGACCACACCAAAGTGGAGTCATATAGGCCAATTGACCTACTGCCGACAATTTCTAAACTGCTCGAAAAATTGTTAATGACTAAGTTGACTCCAATTCTGAATGGCACTGAATGTATTCCTAATCATCAATTCGGATTCAGAGCTAAACACAGTACCATCGAACAAACACACAGATTGGTAAATGTGATAAGAGGGTCGTTTGAAGACAAAAAATACTGCTCCGCCCTTTTCATTGATGTGTCCCAAGTGTTCAACAAAGTTTGGCATGACGGTTTAATACACAAAATTAAATTAACTCTGCCTGCTAACACCCATAAACGCATGGAAAGTTATTTATACGGTCGCAAATTTAAAATCAAAGAAGGCAATTTTTTAAGTACCGCTCAGCCAATTGAATCAGGATAGCATACTGGGCCCTACTTTATATTTGATATATGCCTCCGACATGCCGTCAGACCCCAAAATCCACACGTCAACTGTTGCAGACGATACAGCCTTTATCAGCGTCCATAAGGACCACCAAGTTGCATCACAGAATTTGCAGAATTATGTTTATAAACTAGGGAATTGGCTAGAGCTTTGGAAAATCAGGGTAAATGAACAAAAATGTATTCATATCACTTTCACATTGCGAAAAGATACCTGCTCGTCCATCAGAATAAATAATCAAATTAGTCCTCAACATAATGAAGTCAAATACCTCGGCATTCACCTCGACCGCCGTTTAACTTGGAAGTCTCATATTGAAGCGAAACTTACACAAATGAGATTAAAAGCAGTGCAACTTAATTGGTTAATCGGCAGAAACTCTACATTGAAATTGGATTGCAAACTTTTGTTGTACAATGCAATTCTAAAGCCAATCTGGTGTTATGGAATTCAATTATGGGGTACTGCCTCAGCATCAAACATTGAAAAAATTCAAAGGGGTCAAAATAAAATTCTACGTATAATTACTGCAGCTCCATGGTATGTTAAAAATTCTCGAATCCACAAAGATCTAGGCATGCCATTAGTAAAAGTCGAATTTACAAAATATGCGTCAAAGTATGTCAGCAAACTTGAACACCATCCAAACCCACTTGCACGAGACATCCTTAACTTTAGTGGCCACAATCGGTTGAGAAGGAGGGATACCCTTGCTTTAACTCAAGCGCAAAACAGATGACTGGATCAGTTGATGTGAAATTTTTTTAGTATCATAAAAATTTTTGTCTAGCACTGGCTGGGCTTATTATTTTCTTTTTAGTATTAAGATTTGAATACTTATTGTCATTTCAAGTATGAAGATTCAATAAATAATTAAATGCAAAAAAAAAAAAAAAAACTTCACACCCCTGGAAGTATGTTTAAAAAAAATATTTCGAAAAGGAATCTAAAAAGCACTTAAGGAGGAAAAGGAAGAAAGGATTATATTGGTATCCCGGAGGGATAATATGGCCAGATGGTTGCCATATATGGGTACACTTATCCCATCCCCAACCTATGACTGGCGAAGTACCCTGAATCTAACCTGTCCCGTTTACAAAACAATCGTTACACTAAATCTTGCTTACCATAGCCGGTTTCTTCCTAGCATTCATTTAAGAAAAAAGAATTAGCAACTCATTTTTAAAAAATTTTTGTTAATTAATTTCATTTTTTATCTTTTATTTATATTTATTGTTTTGTTTATTTTAAAATTTTATAAATGTTAGTGTTTATATATGATTAGGTGAATTTAGATCTAAGGTAAAATATAGAAGGGGAAGAAAGAATCTTATGACTAACTTAACATTAACTTACTTTTAAACAAAACTAATTTAAGTGTTGAATCTCTGGTTGTGGTGTGGTTACTCCGAGTAGTTGTGGCTCATGTTGTTGTTGCGCATATCGTTGCAGCTCTTGTTGTTGTGGTTCATGCTGTAGATGTGATACTTGTCAGCGATGCCAACTTAGCGCGTTTCGCGCTAGATTTAGCGCTTTTTGACCACCCAAAGCGCAGTTTTTTAATCTAGCGCGTTTTTTTAAAAAGCGCTAAATTGGCGCGTTTTCGTTTTTCATTTAGCGCTTTTAGCGCCTTTTTATACAACTAATCACTTTGGTAAAAACGTGCATTTTACATTTGATATTTTTTTTAATACATACTCTATTTTTGCAACTAATATTTAAAAGCATATAAAAAAGAAGTGTTAACGAACTTTCTATTTTTCTTCATAATTGAATGTGTTTTTTTTGCAAAGGTAAATACAAATTTTGCCCAATAACTCCGAAGAAGTTTTGAATTTTATACAAGAGTATGAAAAAGATAAAAAAGAAATCGGAAAATTTGAAATTTGTCTCAACAATTTAAAGCTTTGTAAATGGAAAAATAGAGACCGAACTGATTTATTTTGGATTGAAGTACATAGTTTCAAAAACGCAGTCGATGAAAATCCATTCTTTAAGTTGTTAAGTTTTGTCATAGATATTTTAACATATCCATACTCCAATGCTGAAGTGGAAAGAGTATTTAGCGTTATGAATTATTTTAAAAACAAAATTCGAAACAGAATGTGTTTAAATACCGTTAATTCTTTAATTCATATTAAATACGGGTTAAAGATGGCAAATTCATGCTGTGCAAGTTATGTTTCTGCAAAAATTAATTCAATTGAAACTTACAAGAAGTCAAAATTTTATATTAAGACAGTACTTTGGCCAGACGATGAAGAGGAAAATTCTACATTTTTGTTTGAAAATGAACAGTTTTAACTGAATTCGGTAAAATATTTTTTTTGTGGTGATATACACTTTAAAATTAATATAATATATTATATGATATCAAAATGTGCAAATAAAACAAATTTTTATATAAATATTGAGTTTAAAACCCCTTTTATTAAAATTTATTTTATTTTATTTATTTATTTATTTATTATTTGAATTTCTAATACAACAAGATACAATATCTTATAAATTACAGTATTAGAATCAGACAAGTTAAACAGTATATTGCAAATCAATAACTTAATTCTACTTAAAACTAAATTAGATTAAATTACAAATTTGAGAATCAAAAGGTTTTGAACAATATTAAAATCAAAGAAAACAAAATAAGCATTTAGTAATAATTAAGAAAAAAAAATAACAAAAAATTACGAAAAATGTTTAAACAACAATTTTCTGAAATGTATTGCGTTGCTTGTGCGTTGAGTATCCCTATGTAGTCAGTTCAAGAGACGAATGGTAAAAATAAAAAATTGACGCTCAGAAGCATGGTCGCGGTGACGGATTTTTATAATGTAGTTTTCTCTATTCGACATTGCAAACTGTAAACGTTCAAAGAGATAATTTGGTTCTTTCGTCATAACAATCTTGTGAAAAAATATAAAGGCCCAACTATAATATGCATAAGCAAGCTTAAGCAAATTGCAAAAGTTAACGAAAAGGCTGTCAAATGCATAACCAGTTCAGAGTTAACTTTCAGGTGGCTACAATGATTTTGAAACTTTTTTTCCACAGTTGCTCATTTATGTTTAAAAAAATGTTTTTATTTTAAGAAAACCCCATTAAATGACTATATTTTATAAATATTATTATATTATTTTATAATTAAAAGAAAACTTCGTACCCGAAACGCATAATTTTTCCTTTTTTTAATTTTTCGGCAAAAGTACTAAAATGTGAAGCTGTGGCAGCACTAAATTGTAAATAATAATAAACGTTTACATATGTTTTGTTAATTTTCGTATTGTGTTTGTAAAAATGGAGAAAAAACTTAAAAATTTAAATAATATAAAAATAATAAAGTTAGCGCTTGAAGGCCTGTGCACATTAAAAGAAATAAGTGAACTACACTGTAAAAGAAGAAGACGCTCTTGTTCTGTCAGAGAAATAACCGCGACAGAAAGACATTTTTGTTAAAATAAAAAGGGTCCCTTTTATTGTAAAGGCACTTATTTTTTCCACATTTTCTATTAAATTTAAAATAAATATATTTTCTTCTTTCTCCATTTTGTTAAAAACAAACAACAACAAACAGTTGATTCCGTACAGAATGTGCGATCAGTTTCGCTTTTTGCTTAAGCAAATGACAGTTGAAAAACTTAACGAAAAGTTTCGTTAAGTACATTATAGTTTGCCACATACAATTTGTACGATGAAGAGCTTTTTCTTCACCGGCAACAATATAAAGCAATTCAGGGACTTTGAATTGTTATCTATATGTCACTAAAAGGTTTTTATTTTTTGGGCAACGATAATTCTTATATATTGAATATGCGACCGTGATACACAACAAGAAAACAAACAAGATGATGTTTGATAGAGTTCAACTTTAACAATGATTTCTTTATTTCTAAAATGATTATCTTACGCCTAACAATTGTTGATGTACATAAATAAGTAAGTAAGGGCCATACTGTTGTTGTTGTTTTATTTGTCTCTCACTTCCAATGTATCAATTCAACTTGTTACTAATAAGTATGTATGCAAAAACAACATAATAAATAACTTGCATTCTTGTTTATAACAACAACGTAACACATAAGTTTAAGAATTGAAGTGAGAAACAAATAAAGCTAACAGTTAATTACCAAAATAAATTACAATGATTAGTTTGTACAAAATCAATATCAAATTACCGTGGTAACAGTGAGCCAAAAAGTGAATAAATAGAAAATACAATTTATATACAAATTTAATACAATTCAAAAATAAAAAAGGTTAGTAAATGTTATACGATGACCTAACATTCCGGCCGCATTGAAAGGACACTTTCAAGAAGAGGCTAGTAGAGCCAGCCTGTGGATAGGGCGACGTATAATGCCTTTTGTTGTTTTGAGGTCGACTACTCTGACACGATCATCTCTACCACGTACAATATTTATGATTTTACCCATGAGCCATCGCTGTGGAGGTAAATTATCCTCTTGAACAATCACCAACGAACCATTAGTGATATTGGGGTTTGAACTAGTCCATTTGTTGCGGGTCTGAAGTTCATTTATATAATCATGGGACCATTTTTTCCAAAATCTTTGTTTGATAGCGCTTATTCGAGCCCAATACTCAAGATTATTGATTTCTTTCAGCGGGACATCACGTTCTGGCAAACTACGTAGGGGAGCGCCTATCAGAAAATGGCCTGGGGTGAGGGCTTCGCAGTCACTGGGATCGGATGATAGAGGTGAAATTGGCCTTGAATTTAAAATGGCCTCTATCTCGACCATTGTAGTTGCAAGCTCCTCGTATGTAAGCCTTGTGTTGATTAAGGTTTTGGTTAAGTGACCCTTTGCTGATTTGACGGCAGCCTCCCACAATCCGCCAAAATGTGGTGCCCTGGGGGGAATAAAACGAAAATTAATAAATTGATTTGAGCAGTAATTTGTAATAAAATTTGAATTTTTTTGATCAAAAAGGAACGATTTTAATTGAGCCAACTTGGAGTTTGCACCAACAAAATTGGTGGCATTGTCACAGAAAATATCTGTGGGAAGACCTCTGCGTCCAATCATTCTTTTTAAGGCTGCAATAAAGGCATCTGTTGATAAATCTGATACCACTTCAATATGAACTGCTTTAATGGCGAGACAAACAAATACTGCAATGTACGTTTTGTATGGAACCTTCCCCTTGATTCTTAGGTAAGTGTTTACTGGCCCACAAAAATCAACAGCACATCTGGCGAAGGGCCTTGAAGGGCTGAGTCGTTCCACTGGCAAATTTCCCATCATTTGTTGTAGCAACCTTGGGCGATAACGAATGCATTGTGGACACGAATTAACGATGCGTCGACATAAGTTTCTTAAATTGATGATCCAAAATCTCTGACGAATTAACGAAATTAAAGCCTTAGGTCCAGCGTGGTAGTTACTGATGTGTAGATGACGCACGTAACAGTGGACGAAATGGTGTTTGCTGGGCAAAATTATGGGGTGCTTTTGACCTTCAGAAATTGCTGCAAGTTCTAAGCGTCCACCGACTTTGAGCAAGTTGAAGCCATTTGATGAATCAAGGAAGGGGTTAAGACACTTTAGAGCACCTTGGGGATCTTTTTTATTCAGAGCTCGTTGTATATCATCTTGAAAATATTGTTTTTGTAGATTAAAAACGATTCGAAGTAAGGCATTTTCTAATTCTTGGGGCTGTACAGAATCAGAATTGAAAATATTAGTTCTTGCTTTTTGAGCAAAACGCAGCATCCAGGCAATAACACGAATAGTTTTTAAATATGAGCTATAATTTTCAATTGAATCCAGAATGTAATTAGATTTTGCTTCGAGGGAAAGTACAGTTTTACGTTTTTCGTTGTCGATATCTTGTTGGTTTTCTACGGAAAGTCGATTTGTTGTATTAGGAGGCCATTGAATAGGATCGAAAGTGAGAAATGCTGGGCCCCTAAACCAGATAGATGAGGCGAGTTCTTCTACCGTTGAACCACGAGACACGATATCAGCAGGATTGAAATGTGTTGGGACATGTCGCCAAACACAGCCATTAGTCAAATCTTGAATCTCTGATACTCTATTGCCAACAAAAACGGATAATGTAGAAGAATGTTGCTTTAACCAGTGAAGAACTATTTGAGAGTCTGTCCATAGAATAACTTCAAGATTTGGTATGGAGAAAAGGTTTTTGATTTTAGCATACAATTTTGCCAAAAGTTGTGCGCCACACAATTCAAGTTTTGGTAACGATTTTCTTTTCGTAGGAGCAACTCTGGATTTGGCAGTAAAAAGCCGAACAGAAACATTCCCTGAAGAAGTTTTAACCCGAAAGTAGAAACAGCATCCATATGCGCGAATCGATGAGTCACAAAAGCCATGAAGTTGAACTGAATGAGCTTCAGCCGCAAGACAAAATCGAGGAATTTCAAGAGAATTTAACATTTTGAGATCAGTGAAGAAATATTTCCAAGCCGAGTGAAGTTCTTGAGGGATAGATTCATCCCAGCCAATTTTAAGAATCCACAGTTCTTGCATGATGATTTTAGCCTTTATAATGAGCGGAGCTAAAAGTCCTAAGGGATCGAAAAGTGATGACGAAAGCGACAAAATTGTTCGTTTTGTGATTTTTTCATCGATTTGAGCTTTAGGCGAAAACGAAAATAAAAATGCATCTTTTTGTTGATCCCAAGTAATACCAAGAGCATTGGTAACAGCTGAATCCTCAATATTTAGATCTTTTATAGTTTTGTCGTCTTGAAAACTTTTATGATTTGAGTGCCATTTATCCAGTTGAAAGCAACCACGAATTAGAATTTCATTAACTTCTTTCTTCATTCTAGCCAATTCTTCTAGTGTATCTGCACCACTTAGGAAATCATCAACATAAAATGATGATTTTATAGTTTTTGCGCCAAGTTCGTATTGAGCCATATATTCATCTGCAAGATAATGAAGACTTTTAATGGCAAGATAAGGTGCTGCTGACATTCCATATGTGACAGTATTTAACTGATAAGTACGTATTTCTTCTTCCTCCGAATTCCTCCACAAAATGTACTGGTATTTTCTATCGCGAGAGTCAATAAAGACTTGCCGGTACATTTTTACTATATCGGCTGTAATAGCGAAGCGATAAAGGCGAAACCGAAGTAAAATTTTGTACAACTCATCTTGGATAGTTGGACCAACCATGAGGATATCATTCAGTGACCTTTGAGACGATGACGGAGACGACGCATCGAAGACTACTCGTAACTTGGTTGAAGTACTATTAGGCTTGAAAACACAATGGTGAGGTATAAAATAATGAGGTTCATCTAAGCGAGGGCTATTAACTAGACTCATATGTCCACAATCTTCATACTCGTTCATAAAAGCGACATATTGTAATTTAAGATTGCTATCACGAGCAAATCGTCTCTCCTGAGATATAAATCTTTTCATAGCCATATTTCGCGAGAGACCTAAAGTGTCCGGAGATTCCTTGAAGGGTAATTTAACAACAATCCTACCAGAAGATTCACGATGGACAGTATTATCAAAAAATGATTCACAATCAGATTGTTCTGGAGTCAAAGCCTTTGAGCCAGATGTAATTTCTTCGATTTCCCACAAACGTTGTAATTTTAAATCAACCTCTTCTTCAATCGAAAGCATACAAGAAGAACTAGCCTCGTTGGATTGTTCTGATATATAACGACCTGCCACAATCCATCCAAAAAGTGTTTTTTGTAATTTTGGCAAATTCGGACCAAGTTTTATTTGACCTACTGACAAAATATCAAAGAAAGTTTCAGTACCAATGAGTATGTCAATTCGTTTCGATTTGAAGAAATTTTCATCTGCAAGCTGGGTATTTGGAGGCAAGTTCCAAGTTGAGACATCTAACTCAGTATCAGGTTGATAAGAAATATGAGGTGTAATACAAAATGAGAGGGACACTTCAAAATCGGTAACTCGAGATTTCACCTTTGTTGATGACCTATATTTTGTTTTGCTATGAGTATTACCAATGCTAGCGACTTCTGTGGGTTGTTTAATACGAGGCAAATGTAATTTTTGAGAAAATTCACTTGTAATAAAATTCAATTGAGAGCAAGAATCCAGCAAAGCTCGTCCCAATTGATATCGACCGTTAGCGTCACGAATTAGAACCATAGCAGTAGCAAGCAGCACCTGTTCCGGCGAGGATTTTTCCATATGAGTATGGACCGAGGCATGAGAATGATTCAAGGCAGCACGAGAGGTAGATGGTTCAGCAGCCGGGGACGAGGGCCTAGAAGCTGGCTGAGACCGATGTAGCAAGCTATGATGCAGGCGAGAACACATTTTGCACTTGAATGTAGAGGAACAGCTGTTAACTTGATGCCCTTTCGACAGGCAATTAAGACAAAGCCCTAATCGTTTGACATTTTCAAAACGTTGACCGACGTCCATATCTTTGAAGCGAGGGCAACTACTAATTGTATGGTCAATATTTGAGCAAAATGCACAAACACGTTTCGAAACAGTAAAGGTATGGCCAGGTTTTGAACTTTTATTTTTCGACTTACCGGATTGTTGATTATCAAGCTTACGGGGGGTCACATGTGTATGGTTGGTATCAACCGATTCCAAAAATTGGCAATGTCTTTCAAGAACCCTCGAACAATCATCCCATGATGGCAGTTTGGTAAAATCTAAAGAATCCTTCCATTTCCTTTTTGTCTCATCATCAACTTTTTCCAAAACTATGTAAATCAGCATCGAATTAGCAATGTCACTATGTGAGCCAAGAGACAAAAGAGAGCTATAAAGAGCAGAAACATTGTCAACGAGACTTCGTAATTGTGCACAATTGTATTTGGACATGGTTGGAAGTTCAAATAGAGTGGTTATATTTTCCATAAATATCAGTGAGCTATTGTCATAACGCGTTTTGAGCCTTTCCAGAGCCTTCGGGTAGTTTTCATTCGTAATCTGGAAGGCTTTGACCGTTTCCAGTGCTTGGCCATTGAGGCAGTTCAGCAAATGGTTAAATTTCTCAATATTCGATAGGCCAAACTCACGATCAATAACTTGGTTGAACGACGTTATAAAATTTTTGTATTCACTGTACTTACCACTAAATGTGGGCAATTTGAGCTGCGGCAATTTATGGTTGTTAACAGGGAAACAAATCGTGGATTCAGAGATTGTTGTGTTGTGAACATCCTCACCAAGCTGAGCTTGAATATTCATTTTTGCAGTGATGTACAAATCTTCAATCTCAGGCCTACCATTGTCATCAGGATCATAATTTTCGATTTGAGTTTGATACGTCAAAATCTGCTTAAAATATGACTCCAAAATTCCCAAACGGCACTTCAATTCAGCTGATGATAGTGTCTTACCTTCACCCCTTCCATTGGCTTCGATTTGATTTTTGATGCGGGTTATACTTTTCCTTGTATTAGCCCGTTGTTGTTTAACTTCCTCCAACGTCATCGAAAAAATAAAAAATATCACCAAACAAGTCCAATTAAATTTTAAGAAAATGGAGGCACTATTTTGTAACACTTTATCCGATGCCAAAATTGTCCGATAACGTTTTTGATAAATGGCTTTACTTATTCAAAGTATTTATTAGAATATTGTGAGCGACAAAAATTGGTATACAGAAAATTTTACACTATATACTGGAACCAAATGAAACCACGAACAAGTTTATGTATTTTATGTATAAAATTAGCGGTAAAATTTTGCGCAAATTTTTTTTTTTTTTGGCGAGCTCACAAATATAATTTATGTTTTAAATTTTTTAATTTAATTAAATTATGCCACAACAATTTGTTCTAAAATGTTTTTAAATGCACTGTCTCTTTATTTTTCCACAAAGGGTTTTAATTGTAATTTACTTTACAACGAACCACTCTCAACTCACGCACGACCTGTACACTTTTAATTTAAGATGTACTTCCACAAAAGTATTTTAATGTGCCACGGAACACACCGACAAATTAGAAAAATATATCTTTAAACTATCGTGCCCCACGTTGGGCGCCAAAATGTACGATGAAGAGCTTTTTCTTCACCGGCAACAATATAAAGCAATTCAGGGACTTTGAATTGTTATCTATATGTCACTAAAAGGTTTTTATTTTTTGGGCAACGATAATTCTTATATATTGAATATGCGACCGTGATACACAACAAGAAAACAAACAAGATGATGTTTGATAGAGTTCAACTTTAACAATGATTTCTTTATTTCTAAAATGATTATCTTACGCCTAACAATTGTTGATGTACATAAATAAGTAAGTAAGGGCCATACTGTTGTTGTTGTTTTATTTGTCTCTCACTTCCAATGTATCAATTCAACTTGTTACTAATAAGTATGTATGCAAAAACAACATAATAAATAACTTGCATTCTTGTTTATAACAACAACGTAACACATAAGTTTAAGAATTGAAGTGAGAAACAAATAAAGCTAACAGTTAATTACCAAAATAAATTACAATGATTAGTTTGTACAAAATCAATATCAAATTACCGTGGTAACAGTGAGCCAAAAAGTGAATAAATAGAAAATACAATTTATATACAAATTTAATACAATTCAAAAATAAAAAAGGTTAGTAAATGTTATACGATGACCTAACATTCCGGCCGCATTGAAAGGACACTTTCAAGAAGAGGCTAGTAGAGCCAGCCTGTGGATAGGGCGACGTATAATGCCTTTTGTTGTTTTGAGGTCGACTACTCTGACACGATCATCTCTACCACGTACAATATTTATGATTTTACCCATGAGCCATCGCTGTGGAGGTAAATTATCCTCTTGAACAATCACCAACGAACCATTAGTGATATTGGGGTTTGAACTAGTCCATTTGTTGCGGGTCTGAAGTTCATTTATATAATCATGGGACCATTTTTTCCAAAATCTTTGTTTGATAGCGCTTATTCGAGCCCAATACTCAAGATTATTGATTTCTTTCAGCGGGACATCACGTTCTGGCAAACTACGTAGGGGAGCGCCTATCAGAAAATGGCCTGGGGTGAGGGCTTCGCAGTCACTGGGATCGGATGATAGAGGTGAAATTGGCCTTGAATTTAAAATGGCCTCTATCTCGACCATTGTAGTTGCAAGCTCCTCGTATGTAAGCCTTGTGTTGATTAAGGTTTTGGTTAAGTGACCCTTTGCTGATTTGACGGCAGCCTCCCACAATCCGCCAAAATGTGGTGCCCTGGGGGGAATAAAACGAAAATTAATAAATTGATTTGAGCAGTAATTTGTAATAAAATTTGAATTTTTTTGATCAAAAAGGAACGATTTTAATTGAGCCAACTTGGAGTTTGCACCAACAAAATTGGTGGCATTGTCACAGAAAATATCTGTGGGAAGACCTCTGCGTCCAATCATTCTTTTTAAGGCTGCAATAAAGGCATCTGTTGATAAATCTGATACCACTTCAATATGAACTGCTTTAATGGCGAGACAAACAAATACTGCAATGTACGTTTTGTATGGAACCTTCCCCTTGATTCTTAGGTAAGTGTTTACTGGCCCACAAAAATCAACAGCACATCTGGCGAAGGGCCTTGAAGGGCTGAGTCGTTCCACTGGCAAATTTCCCATCATTTGTTGTAGCAACCTTGGGCGATAACGAATGCATTGTGGACACGAATTAACGATGCGTCGACATAAGTTTCTTAAATTGATGATCCAAAATCTCTGACGAATTAACGAAATTAAAGCCTTAGGTCCAGCGTGGTAGTTACTGATGTGTAGATGACGCACGTAACAGTGGACGAAATGGTGTTTGCTGGGCAAAATTATGGGGTGCTTTTGACCTTCAGAAATTGCTGCAAGTTCTAAGCGTCCACCGACTTTGAGCAAGTTGAAGCCATTTGATGAATCAAGGAAGGGGTTAAGACACTTTAGAGCACCTTGGGGATCTTTTTTATTCAGAGCTCGTTGTATATCATCTTGAAAATATTGTTTTTGTAGATTAAAAACGATTCGAAGTAAGGCATTTTCTAATTCTTGGGGCTGTACAGAATCAGAATTGAAAATATTAGTTCTTGCTTTTTGAGCAAAACGCAGCATCCAGGCAATAACACGAATAGTTTTTAAATATGAGCTATAATTTTCAATTGAATCCAGAATGTAATTAGATTTTGCTTCGAGGGAAAGTACAGTTTTACGTTTTTCGTTGTCGATATCTTGTTGGTTTTCTACGGAAAGTCGATTTGTTGTATTAGGAGGCCATTGAATAGGATCGAAAGTGAGAAATGCTGGGCCCCTAAACCAGATAGATGAGGCGAGTTCTTCTACCGTTGAACCACGAGACACGATATCAGCAGGATTGAAATGTGTTGGGACATGTCGCCAAACACAGCCATTAGTCAAATCTTGAATCTCTGATACTCTATTGCCAACAAAAACGGATAATGTAGAAGAATGTTGCTTTAACCAGTGAAGAACTATTTGAGAGTCTGTCCATAGAATAACTTCAAGATTTGGTATGGAGAAAAGGTTTTTGATTTTAGCATACAATTTTGCCAAAAGTTGTGCGCCACACAATTCAAGTTTTGGTAACGATTTTCTTTTCGTAGGAGCAACTCTGGATTTGGCAGTAAAAAGCCGAACAGAAACATTCCCTGAAGAAGTTTTAACCCGAAAGTAGAAACAGCATCCATATGCGCGAATCGATGAGTCACAAAAGCCATGAAGTTGAACTGAATGAGCTTCAGCCGCAAGACAAAATCGAGGAATTTCAAGAGAATTTAACATTTTGAGATCAGTGAAGAAATATTTCCAAGCCGAGTGAAGTTCTTGAGGGATAGATTCATCCCAGCCAATTTTAAGAATCCACAGTTCTTGCATGATGATTTTAGCCTTTATAATGAGCGGAGCTAAAAGTCCTAAGGGATCGAAAAGTGATGACGAAAGCGACAAAATTGTTCGTTTTGTGATTTTTTCATCGATTTGAGCTTTAGGCGAAAACGAAAATAAAAATGCATCTTTTTGTTGATCCCAAGTAATACCAAGAGCATTGGTAACAGCTGAATCCTCAATATTTAGATCTTTTATAGTTTTGTCGTCTTGAAAACTTTTATGATTTGAGTGCCATTTATCCAGTTGAAAGCAACCACGAATTAGAATTTCATTAACTTCTTTCTTCATTCTAGCCAATTCTTCTAGTGTATCTGCACCACTTAGGAAATCATCAACATAAAATGATGATTTTATAGTTTTTGCGCCAAGTTCGTATTGAGCCATATATTCATCTGCAAGATAATGAAGACTTTTAATGGCAAGATAAGGTGCTGCTGACATTCCATATGTGACAGTATTTAACTGATAAGTACGTATTTCTTCTTCCTCCGAATTCCTCCACAAAATGTACTGGTATTTTCTATCGCGAGAGTCAATAAAGACTTGCCGGTACATTTTTACTATATCGGCTGTAATAGCGAAGCGATAAAGGCGAAACCGAAGTAAAATTTTGTACAACTCATCTTGGATAGTTGGACCAACCATGAGGATATCATTCAGTGACCTTTGAGACGATGACGGAGACGACGCATCGAAGACTACTCGTAACTTGGTTGAAGTACTATTAGGCTTGAAAACACAATGGTGAGGTATAAAATAATGAGGTTCATCTAAGCGAGGGCTATTAACTAGACTCATATGTCCACAATCTTCATACTCGTTCATAAAAGCGACATATTGTAATTTAAGATTGCTATCACGAGCAAATCGTCTCTCCTGAGATATAAATCTTTTCATAGCCATATTTCGCGAGAGACCTAAAGTGTCCGGAGATTCCTTGAAGGGTAATTTAACAACAATCCTACCAGAAGATTCACGATGGACAGTATTATCAAAAAATGATTCACAATCAGATTGTTCTGGAGTCAAAGCCTTTGAGCCAGATGTAATTTCTTCGATTTCCCACAAACGTTGTAATTTTAAATCAACCTCTTCTTCAATCGAAAGCATACAAGAAGAACTAGCCTCGTTGGATTGTTCTGATATATAACGACCTGCCACAATCCATCCAAAAAGTGTTTTTTGTAATTTTGGCAAATTCGGACCAAGTTTTATTTGACCTACTGACAAAATATCAAAGAAAGTTTCAGTACCAATGAGTATGTCAATTCGTTTCGATTTGAAGAAATTTTCATCTGCAAGCTGGGTATTTGGAGGCAAGTTCCAAGTTGAGACATCTAACTCAGTATCAGGTTGATAAGAAATATGAGGTGTAATACAAAATGAGAGGGACACTTCAAAATCGGTAACTCGAGATTTCACCTTTGTTGATGACCTATATTTTGTTTTGCTATGAGTATTACCAATGCTAGCGACTTCTGTGGGTTGTTTAATACGAGGCAAATGTAATTTTTGAGAAAATTCACTTGTAATAAAATTCAATTGAGAGCAAGAATCCAGCAAAGCTCGTCCCAATTGATATCGACCGTTAGCGTCACGAATTAGAACCATAGCAGTAGCAAGCAGCACCTGTTCCGGCGAGGATTTTTCCATATGAGTATGGACCGAGGCATGAGAATGATTCAAGGCAGCACGAGAGGTAGATGGTTCAGCAGCCGGGGACGAGGGCCTAGAAGCTGGCTGAGACCGATGTAGCAAGCTATGATGCAGGCGAGAACACATTTTGCACTTGAATGTAGAGGAACAGCTGTTAACTTGATGCCCTTTCGACAGGCAATTAAGACAAAGCCCTAATCGTTTGACATTTTCAAAACGTTGACCGACGTCCATATCTTTGAAGCGAGGGCAACTACTAATTGTATGGTCAATATTTGAGCAAAATGCACAAACACGTTTCGAAACAGTAAAGGTATGGCCAGGTTTTGAACTTTTATTTTTCGACTTACCGGATTGTTGATTATCAAGCTTACGGGGGGTCACATGTGTATGGTTGGTATCAACCGATTCCAAAAATTGGCAATGTCTTTCAAGAACCCTCGAACAATCATCCCATGATGGCAGTTTGGTAAAATCTAAAGAATCCTTCCATTTCCTTTTTGTCTCATCATCAACTTTTTCCAAAACTATGTAAATCAGCATCGAATTAGCAATGTCACTATGTGAGCCAAGAGACAAAAGAGAGCTATAAAGAGCAGAAACATTGTCAACGAGACTTCGTAATTGTGCACAATTGTATTTGGACATGGTTGGAAGTTCAAATAGAGTGGTTATATTTTCCATAAATATCAGTGAGCTATTGTCATAACGCGTTTTGAGCCTTTCCAGAGCCTTCGGGTAGTTTTCATTCGTAATCTGGAAGGCTTTGACCGTTTCCAGTGCTTGGCCATTGAGGCAGTTCAGCAAATGGTTAAATTTCTCAATATTCGATAGGCCAAACTCACGATCAATAACTTGGTTGAACGACGTTATAAAATTTTTGTATTCACTGTACTTACCACTAAATGTGGGCAATTTGAGCTGCGGCAATTTATGGTTGTTAACAGGGAAACAAATCGTGGATTCAGAGATTGTTGT
The DNA here is from genome assembly GCA_916048285.2 of Bellardia pandia. Lineage (NCBI taxonomy): Eukaryota > Metazoa > Arthropoda > Insecta > Diptera > Calliphoridae > Bellardia > Bellardia pandia. Next base: position 69,705,595 of record OU696530.1, read on the forward strand.
GTTGTGAACATCCTCACCAAGCTGAGCTTGAATATTCATTTTTGCAGTGATGTACAAATCTTCAATCTCAGGCCTACCATTGTCATCAGGATCATAATTTTCGATTTGAGTTTGATACGTCAAAATCTGCTTAAAATATGACTCCAAAATTCCCAAACGGCACTTCAATTCAGCTGATGATAGTGTCTTACCTTCACCCCTTCCATTGGCTTCGATTTGATTTTTGATGCGGGTTATACTTTTCCTTGTATTAGCCCGTTGTTGTTTAACTTCCTCCAACGTCATCGAAAAAATAAAAAATATCACCAAACAAGTCCAATTAAATTTTAAGAAAATGGAGGCACTATTTTGTAACACTGTATCCGATGCCAAAATTGTCCGATAACGTTTTTGATAAATGGCTTTACTTATTCAAAGTATTTATTAGAATATTGTGAGCGACAAAAATTGGTATACAGAAAATTTTACACTATATACTGGAACCAAATGAAACCACGAACAAGTTTATGTATTTTATGTATAAAATTAGCGGTAAAATTTTGCGCAAATTTTTTTTTTTTTTGGCGAGCTCACAAATATAATTTATGTTTTAAATTTTTTAATTTAATTAAATTATGCCACAACAATTTGTTCTAAAATGTTTTTAAATGCACTGTCTCTTTATTTTTCCACAAAGGGTTTTAATTGTAATTTACTTTACAACGAACCACTCTCAACTCACGCACGACCTGTACACTTTTAATTTAAGATGTACTTCCACAAAAGTATTTTAATGTGCCACGGAACACACCGACAAATTAGAAAAATATATCTTTAAACTATCGTGCCCCACGTTGGGCGCCAAAATGTACGATGAAGAGCTTTTTCTTCACCGGCAACAATATAAAGCAATTCAGGGACTTTGAATTGTTATCTATATGTCACTAAAAGGTTTTTATTTTTTGGGCAACGATAATTCTTATATATTGAATATGCGACCGTGATACACAACAAGAAAACAAACAAGATGATGTTTGATAGAGTTCAACTTTAACAATGATTTCTTTATTTCTAAAATGATTATCTTACGCCTAACAATTGTTGATGTACATAAATAAGTAAGTAAGGGCCATACTGTTGTTGTTGTTTTATTTGTCTCTCACTTCCAATGTATCAATTCAACTTGTTACTAATAAGTATGTATGCAAAAACAACATAATAAATAACTTGCATTCTTGTTTATAACAACAACGTAACACATAAGTTTAAGAATTGAAGTGAGAAACAAATAAAGCTAACAGTTAATTACCAAAATAAATTACAATGATTAGTTTGTACAAAATCAATATCAAATTACCGTGGTAACAGTGAGCCAAAAAGTGAATAAATAGAAAATACAATTTATATACAAATTTAATACAATTCAAAAATAAAAAAGGTTAGTAAATGTTATACGATGACCTAACACAATTTATATGTGTTCGCACGTTTGCTTAAGCTAGCATATGCATATTATAGTTGGGCCTTAAGATTTTTGAATTTAAGGTAATTACTAAAGGGAATTTTTAATACACGACAAGAGAACTGGGATACACGATCAAATTTTCCAAGGCTAAAAATGTAACGTATAATGTTATTGAATGTCGTGCAGAGTTTTCTGTTATCCTTCGTGTCACATCCAGTAAAGAGCTCAGAAGCGTATAATAGAGTCGGTAATAAATACGTTTTTGCCAGAAGTAATCTTACTCTTGGCGGAGGGAAATATTGTGTGGCCCAAAGACTTCGTATCATACCATAAATTCTGCCACAAGATTGGTTAATATGATTGGTCCAGGTAAGATTTCTGTTAAATGTAACACCAAGGTTTTTTACTGTATCAACTACATCAATTATTTCACCGCCAAGAAAAATATTTATATCATCCTCTATTACCACCGACTTTTTCGATATAATTATGCACTTCGATTTCTTCGGATTCAGCCTCAAACCATTTGCCGAGGCCCAGGTAAATATTTTTTCTAGGTCATAGTTTAATTTTTGAACCTTAGAAGCAATAGTATCCTTAGAACTACTGAGATACAACTGTACATCATCAGCATACATATGAATCTTAGAAAAGTTTATCTGTAGTGGAAGATCATTTGCATATAAGGAGTATAGCAGTGGACCAAGAATGGAGCCCTGTGGAACACCCCTTGAGACCAATAATGGTTGCGAAACAGATCCATCATTGACAACAGATTGAAATCTATTAGATAAGAAGGACGACAATAATTTAACAGAGGGCGAAGAAAAGTTAAAAAATTTAGCTAGTTTAAGGCAAAGAACTGAATGGTGCACTGTGTCAAAAGCCTTTGTGTGGTCTAGTAAGACCAGAAACGATATCTTTCCACTATCCAGTTTGCCTCGAATATCTTCTATTACGTCTGCTAAGGCTGTGACACAGCTACGTTGGGGCCTAAATCCAGATTGACGAGCAGTCAGAAGGTTATTGTCATTAACAAACTGATAGATTTGTTTATGTACCAAATGTTCAAATACTTTGGATAAGTAAGGCAGAATTGCAATTCGGTATTTTTTATCCGATTTTGGTACGGGAACAATTTTGGCATATTTCCATTTGATGGGATAAGTGCTAGTAGTAATGATTGAATTGAAAAGATACGTAATAGTTTGAATAATCCAAGGCAAGACTATTTTCACGAACCTTGGATTAATGTCATCCAAGCCAACTGCATTAGACTTGACCGCAACAAAACCTGCGGCAACGTCCGAGGCATTAAAGCATTGGAAATTAAATTGTTCATTCATTGAATCCGAAGGTAGGTATCGATCATAGAAGTCCAATTGTACATTTGGAAGAGGAATATTTACAAAGTTATTATTTAGTAAATCAACGTCAGCATCTACTGTATGCTGATTTGATCTACCAATATCAATGTCATGGATCAGTTTCCATGTCTTCTTACTGTCAGCTGCCGCGTTTAATTTATCAGTATTATAAGTAGACTTGTCCCGCCTTATTTTGGAGACAACAGCTCTTCTAGCCACATGATATTCCTGCTTGAGCTCTGAAGTCTTGTAACGCTTCCACCTATTGTAAAGACAATCACGACGATTAATTAATAATTTTATTTCTTCCGTGAACCATGGTCGTACCCTGCCTCTGATAACTTTGTTCCTGACGGGAACATGTTTGTTGTAAAGCTGTAAAACATGCTGATTAATAAAGGTCAATTGTTCATCCACCGATGGCAAAAATAAAATGTTATCCCAAGAGATATTATCAAGGTCATATTTTAGGGCTAAAAAATCAATATTCTTAAAGTCCCGAAAAGTAAACTTTTTGGGTCTATCTTTATTAGCAAAGTCATAGGAAATAAAAATAAGATCATGATGTGAAAAGCAGGTGCTGCCAGTTGTTCATAACTTAAGACCTTTCTCAAATTGCTAACGAAAAATAAGTCCAGCAAGCTACTATTTGTGGTTGTGAAATGTATGGGTCTAGTTGTATTAACTGGATACAAATCAAATATTGACAAAGCATTAGTAACATCCGTTATGTTGTCAATCAAATTACTATTAAAATCGCCAGCTATTACAATTTCAGAAAACGAAACCGAAAGGAGTTCTAATTCAGTGATGAAAGTGTCAATTTTCATATACTTATCCGGTCTATATACGCAACCAAGCATCATCCTCTCACCATGATAATTAACATCAATAAACACGTATTCAACTTCATCAGTTACATTATACGAGCTAATAAGTTTGCTTGAAATGTTATCTCTAATATAGATTGCAACACCTCCGGCATGAGAACATCTCTCAAATCGAAAGATACGGTATCCCTTTAATTCATATATATCGTCATTAATTTCCCTTATAAACCATGATTCTGAGACACATACAGCATTGATGCCTGAATTCTCAAATAAAAACCGAAATTCATCAAGCTTAGGTAATAGACTCTGAGCATTGATATGACAAATAGTAAAACCCTGTTTTTTAGCCAAGGTACGAACCATATTATAGTTACCATCTCTAGAACCAAGGTTATCAATAGATAAATTTATCATATTGATAACCTAACGCAACGCAATAAATTTCAAAAAAATATTGTAAACTAAAAAATATATAGAAAAAAGTATTTATTTTTATAGAAAATAAAAGAAAAATGCAAGAATTATTGATTTTAAAATAATAAAAATATAAAATAAATTTAGAGATAAAAATGGCATCACAGTTAGTGGAGTTACTGATATGTTTCCAAGCATTATTCACGAAAAAGATTATCTAGTTCTTCAATAAACTCCATCAGTATTGGATCATCTGAATCGTTTTTCTTCACATACACCATGCCACGCAATGTAAAAGTTGATTTTATTTTTCGCTCTTTTCTCATGCTTTGCGCCTTTTTAAATATGCGATGATTATGTGGTGTGAGATTTTCATTTAAATAAAACGGTTCATTACTATCGAAGCCTGCTTGTTTTAGACATAAAGTCGTTTTATTATCGCGACAGTATTTAGATATTGTTTTTAGTAGAAAGTTTTTGTCAAAAGGGGAATTTAATTTTACCACTATCACTTCATCCATGGGATTATATGGTTTATTATCTTTGTAGATTTTTTTAAGTCTATAAATATTTTCAATTTGAGGTGTAGGTATTTCAAGGCTATTACAGATATCTTCAAAGATGGTATTTAAGTTTTCATTAGCAAAGTAGGGTACACCAGCAATTCGTATAATGCTGGCCACAACATGGTTTTCTTGCTTAAGTATTTTTCTCTTTAATTCAATTATTTCTTCTTTCATATGAAGTGCTTCTGAGCTCTTCAACTCTAATTGAGTTACTCTTTCACTTATTGTATTAAGTTCAAGTTTTACATTATCAATTTTATTCTCAATAACAGTAAGAATTGTCTCTTCACTTTCTTTTATTAATTTTTTTTATAAAATCAGAGTGTTTTTCTTCACTATCCTTTATAGAACTTTTAATAACTTCAGCTGTTATATTTTCACTTTCTCTTACTAGTTCACGAAAGAACGCTTTATCATTATTTGACAAACGAGGTACTTTAGGATAGTTTTCAAATTGTCCAACAGAAAAGTCTTGTCTTAAATTTTGTTGAGATTCTCTTGCTCTCTTAGCAGTGGATTCACTTCTTGTTTCCATATTCCCAGTTATAGGTTTTTTATTTTAATAGGTTAGCAAATTATTATTGGTTTGTGTGTATATTGAGTTATTTGTTTGTTTGTTTTATTTTCAAAATAAACTCTTAATAGCAAAGAGATTTTTCGCACGTATTTTTTTAGATTGAGTGGTATATTGGATGTTGTTTTTATTTTTGTATTTATTTTAATGGGTTAACAAATTATTATTGGTTTGTGTGTATATTGAATTATTTGTTTGTTTGTTTTATTTTTAAAATAAACTCTTAATAGCAAAGAGATTTTTTCGCGCGTATTTTTTTAGATTGAGTGGTATATTGGATGTTGTTTTTATTTTGTATTTATTATTTGGATTTTTTGTGGTTGTGATTTGTAAACAATAAATTTTATTTTGTTTTAAATTGTATATTGTATATTAATGTTGTTATTTCAAGTTGAACTATTTAGAAACTTTTTTATATATTTTAGTTGTATTAAGATAGTCTTTTTATATTTTTAAATTCTTATTAAATCACAGTTTATTTAATTAAATTAGTAAAAACCACAGAGAATACAAAAAAACACGTCTTGCTCTTGCTGCGTTCCTTATCTTAGCGTTTTTCGCTTAATTAAAATTTAGCGCAGAGACACAGTTTTGCGCGTTTTGCTTCTGAAAAGTTGGCATCACTGATACTTGTTGTAATACATGTTGTTGTTGTGCATGTCGTCGTAGCTCTTGTTGTTGTGCCTGTCGTTGTAGGTCTTGCTGTTGTGGCTCATGCTGTTGATGTGATACTTGTTGTAATACATGTTGTTGTTGGGCATGTCGTTGTAGCTCTTGTTGTTGCGCATTTAGTTAAAAGTTTTAAACAAAGTGTTTTTTTATTTATTGGGATTTTTAATTTTTTTCTGATTTTTTCAAAATTTGTCTTAAATTTCCTTTTTTTAAATTGTTTAATTTTTAATGTTTTTTTCTTTTTGTTATTTCATTTGATTTTATTTTAAAATTTAAATTTTGTTTTTTTTGTTGGTTTTATATTTTGGGTGCACTTCCTTTTTATACATTTATGTATATTGTTTTATGGTTTTATTTTATATATACACTTAAGAATTAATTTAATTTTATGCTTAATACTTTGTTCTGTTCTTTTGCATAATTTTTGAATATATTTTTATACCCTTCACCATCGTGAGAAGGGTATATATAAGTTTGTCATTCCGTGTGAAATTTCCACAATATAATTTTCCGACCCTATAAAGTATATATATTCTGGATCCTTATAGATAGCGAAGTCGATTAAGCCATGTCCGTCTGTCTGTCTGTCTGTCTGTCTGTCTGTCTGTCTGTCTGTCTGGATGTTGAAATCAGTTTTTTGAAGTCCCAAGCTATGTTCGGGATCCAAACCTTCAATAATTCTGTCAGAAGTGCTTTCGAGAAGTTTGCTATTTAAAATCAGCAAAATCGGTTTAGGTCAACCAGAGTTATGAACCAATATTTGAGACCACCTCTATAAAAATTTGATATTTTTCGTCCATTTTATTGCAATATTTTGAAATATATTGCAGATAATACCATGAAATTTTGTATACGTTGTTTGTACTATAAAAGAAGAAAGTGTGCGGAAAACAGTAAGAATCGGTCCATGATTTCTCATAGCCCCCATACAAATATATATATTCCCGAAATATGGCTTAATGATAAATAAATGCCTATAAAATTGGAATATCAGGACAAAATTCAGCAAAAATAAGTTTTATACAAAAAGAAATCACAAACCGAAATTTTTTTTAATTCGGTCCATATTTGACCATAGACCCCATATAAAGTCCACTTACAAAATTCACTTAAATACATATAAAACAGATATAAATAATGTTAAACGGCTAAAATTTGACATAAACACTTTTTATAGGCAAATAAATTATTGTACCAAATTTTATGGTGGTCGGCCCAGAAATGGTCATAGCCCCCATACAAAAATCTTCCCGAAATATTGCTCAATTATACATAAATGCCTATAAAATTGGAATATCAAGACAAAATTCAGCAAAACTAAGTTCTGTGCAAAAAGAAATCACAAACCGAAATTTTTTTTAGTTCGGTCCATATTTGACCATAGACCCCATATAAAGTCCACTTACAAAATTCACTTAAATACGCATATAACAGATATAAATAATGTTAAACGGCTAAAATTTGACATAAATACTCTTTATAGGCAAATAAATTGTTGTACTAAATTTTATGGTGGTCGGCCCACAACTGGTCATAGCTCCCATACAAAGACCACATCTGAAAAAGAGATTTTTCCCTATATATATTGTATAAATATCGGTACCGACTCAAAACTTTGCACAGATCATTTTAATATATACACAAATCATCCCACAAAATTTTGTGAATTTCGGTCTATTTTTAACCGTATGCCCCATATAAAGCCCTCTTCCGAAAATCACTTTAATACTCATAAATCGCTTATAAATAAGGGTACCAATCCAAAATTTTACACGGATCATTTACATACATGCCTAAATCAAACAGCTGGATTTTGAGAATATCGGTCCATATTTGACTATATCCCCCACATAAGGCCCACTACCGAAATCCACGTTAATACTAATATATATCTTAAATATACCGTTATTATGATGAAATTCGACGTGAAATATCCTCATATGCATGAAAATAACTGTTCCAAAATATAAGAAGATCGGCCCATAATTTGTCATACCTGCCATACAGAACCATTTCCAAAAAACAAATAAATTCGGGTCAAAAAATATTCTTTTCGGATTTAACCCATATTCGGTCCACATTTTATAATCATGATATATATCGTTGGAAAGGTATTTTTAATACCTTTTATTTAATGTATTACAAATTATCAGACACCCAGTAGTTCCCGAGATATAGGCCTATATATTTTCAACTTAAAGGGCCCGCCCCCTCGAAAATAGGCGTGACCGCCAACAAATTTTTTTTTTGCTGATATCTCCTCTAAAAGCCCTATGAATAGAAAACACAGAATTATAGCCTGTTCGCCGATCTCGAACGTTAACGTTCGCTTAGATAAGACTTAAGACACAAACTTTTTATCGTATCTATTTTTTTACTCAATCAAGTTTGTTTATTCCACAATCAAGTTTATGTCTTAAGTCTTATCTAAGCGAACGTTAACGTTCGAGATCGGCGAACAGGCTATTAGGATATTCTAGTCTAGTGTAGTTTCTGTATTTCTTATTACGCTTAGGTGAAGGGTATTTAAGATTCGGCACAGCCGAATATAGCACTCTTACTTGTTTCTTTTGTGTTTTGCTTTTGTTATTTGAAATTTACAACTTATGAAACTAATTATTTACTTTGTATAATTTTAAGCATAACAGTTTTTTTATATAATAAATTTTTTCTTTTTTTTTTAAGATATGGTTTACATTACATTTTAACGGTCTAATTCATAAATACATTATAACAGTCTAATAAGGCAATGAGAGGCAAAATACGAAAAAATTGAATTCATAAATGCATAATAGCTTGTTAGCTGGTTATTAGTCGCTTGTATATATTGATATTTTTATTGTGTTCTCTACCCAACTTTAACCATTTATTAAAGTGACACTTGAATGCTTGTTTGCAAAATATTTGAACAGATACGAGAAAATTTGTGTTTTTTTGTATAAAAGTTAAAAAAAGTGATTAAAGAAGTAAAAATGTTTACAATAAATTTGGCTTAAGTCGGTTTTAGTGACTTTTTTCAAATCACTTCCAAAATTTTATAACTCATAGTTTTAATTTCTAGTTAAATAATTTTTTTTTTTGCCGAAAACTACATTTCTTTATTAGACGATATATATATCATATGATAGCCACTTTAATAACCTTTCCAACGATATATAACATGACCTATTTGTTTGAACAACCTATAGGTCAATTTATTTTTTGATCCTATATTTTTTTAAAAAATCTTAAAAATTCTGAAAAAAGGTCTATATGAGTAGATATATAAATCTCAAAATTTTAAAGTCAAGAAATTAAGCTTCAAGCTTTAAGGTATAACATGATCATGTAGGTAATGTAGATCCGAAGATATTAAAGAAAGATTATGACATTTCACCCTAAAAAATACAATCTGTACTATGCGAAGCCGGTGTTCTGTATACCATAGAGGAGAAAATCCTTATGCAATACAGGAAATCTTAAGCCGGTAAAATGTATACGATAGAGAAGAAAATCCTTTCTGTATACAAAATTTTGAAGAAATATGTTTTTTTTTTAATTTTTCAGATCTTATAATTCGGTGATTATAGTATCTATAGACACATATCATACCTTAAATTAAAGCTTTATGTCTTGGCTATTTATATAAATAAAGTTAAATAACACTTATGTAGATTTTTTTTAAATTTTTTAGACATTAAAAAAAAATTCAGGTCAAAAAATATTATTTTCAGATTTAACCCATAGTTGGTCCATACTTTGCAATCGTGATATATATTGTTGGAAAGATGCTTTTAATACCTTCAATTTGATGTATTACAAATTATCATAGACCCAATAGTTCCCGATATATAGGCTAATATATTTTCAACTTTGAGGGCCCGCCCCCTTGAAAACAGACGTGGCGACCAAAAAAATTGTTTATTGCTTTTATCTCCTCTAAAAGCCCTATTTGAAGAATTTTTTTTTTTTGAGCAAAGTCAGTAAAACCGACTTGTTCCATAAATTTAATCAACCGAATTCGTAAGTATATACATACATACATACATATGTATGTATATACAAATGGTATCTTCATAGCAACTATTACATTGCAGAAATGTCGACATCTACTACAAGACGATCAAAAACAATTGCTAGCACGTTTCCTATTCAATACGGAAGGAGAAGCATCATAAATTGTGTCCATTCTTTTTATTTATATAAATATTACTTAAATAAAAACAAACATAATTATAGAGATGTATAAACAATTACATTAAAGTGAGTAGTCGACTACCTGTTGTTGACGGCGGCACAGAGTACTCTTTAAACTCTGTGCCAGCGGTGAATAATTGTATTTAAAAGCTATTTTTATACTATTGAAATTACTTTTTATATAATAACAAGTAATAAAACAAATGTTTTTTAACATTTCGATTAAATTATGTGCAATAATTCATATTATTTTCAGTTTTCTATTAGGGTACTTAAATAATCAATTGTAATTATATTCATCACTAAGTATAAAATGAGAGTGAAAATAACATGTTATTGCCAACATAAAACTACAAAACCATTAAAACCGACAAATTGTTAATTTACTGATATTGTGTAGTTATGAATACAAATTTTTATCAGTAGCTTATAAAACAAAAAGAAACTTATAACTATTATCAGCTTATAAGTTAAAATTTGAAATTTTTATGAATTAGACCGTAAATATTTAAAATTAAAGTTGAAAAGGCGATTGATTGATGTTATAGGTATATATTCTAAAATAATTTTATAAAAAAAACTTAGTTGAAATTTTGCAAAATATAATAAAAAATTTAAATGGAACATTCAAAACCATAACTGTTTCCTCTTCGTAATACATATGTACACCTATAATTTTATTATTTTCTTGAATTTTTTTGTTTAAAGTTTTAATTTTTTTTAAAATTCACATTTCATTGGTTTCAAACTCGTTTATTTCTTTTAGTTTTTCGTGGTGTAGTTTAGTTTTTGTTTTAAAACACCTTTTATACGTTTTTTTGTTTAGTTTGTTTAATAGCTTTTATAAATTTATAAGGTGTTGTTTCACAAAACTTACATATTTTCGTTAGTTTTAAGATTAAACTTCGTACGCTTTACATAATTTTTGTTTTATTAGTAATACTATTTACAATATAGTTTATTAAGTTGGGATTGGCTTTATCATACATTTTTTTTATTTTTAAATATTCTGTTTTCTTTAAACTTTTTATTTTTCCGCGCACGACTAAACTCTTTGACTGTTTTCTATCAACTTCCTTTTTCTACTTTCGATGATGCCTGTACAACTCATTAAAATTGCCATTTCGCAATAACAACCCAAAAAAAATGTAACGGTTTCACATTCTTTACATTCTTGGCATTCCATCGTAATAATGTGTTTGTGTATAACAAGTTGATGGTAAAAAAAAACTCTACACATGCTAGTTAGTTGTGTATGTTAAATACACGACGCAATTATGAGAGTGTGTATTTTTTGGGTGAGAAAGAACGAGCAAGAATCATATATGAATGCGCACGACAATCGCGTTAAATTTTTTTCTTCTTTTCTCGAACATTCTTTTGGCTTTTTCTCTGTTGTAAAAAAACCTAACAACGAGAACGAGAGTTGTTACCAATTAAAAAAAAGGAATGGAATTCCAAATATGTCAAGCGCAAATACACTGGGTGCATGGTATGTAAACAAAATATGTTTGGCGCATATTCATAGTGTTACAGTACAGGTCGTACACAGGGTTGTCAGATTTTTTTGAGCTTCGTCGCCAAAACGGATGTAAAAAATCGCCAAAATTCGATTTTGTTCAGTTTTTAATTTTTTTTTATTATTTAAAAGAAATAAATTTTGTTTACACAAAAAAACCTAGTTCAATTTTTAAGTCAAAAATCGCCAAAAATTGAGAAAAAACCAAAAAAAATGCCAAAAATATTTTTTTTTATTAATTAGAGATGGAAAATGAACTGATATTTCTTAATTTTTAAGAGAAAAGTTTTTATTCAGGCTACTAGTTCAAATAATTAAGAATACTATTGTAAAGTACTGGAACAATTGGCAAATTGGAATGCATTTTCTACCCGGCCAAGGGCGTCTTCAGCAATCTTCATTGTCCACTATCACTCAGTAAATATCATCTATTTAACTCACCGTTTTTGAGAAATAGAGTACAAGAAATTCCAATTTGCCAATTGTTCCAGTACTTTACAATAGTATTCTTAATTATTTGAACTAGTAGTCTGAATAAAAACTTTTTTCTTAAAAATTTTTTTTTAGTTTTTGTTACATTTTTTTTATTTAATTCATTAATTGTTACTTATTAAACAATATTTTAGTAAAACATATACACATTTATATCCGTTTTTGTATTCTTTACTATTTAAAAAATTTTAAAACTTTGTTAAAATTAAGTAGATAAGTCTAAGAGTTCGTAAACTTCATCCTCAGCGATTTCATTACTAGAGTCATACATAGTTGAGTTGAATTTTTTTTATCATTTCATTAGTCGGTGTAAACGAATTGCAGCATAATTTGTTTACGTTCATATGATTAATTATTCTCAATAGAGCGTCTAAAAGCTCATATTGAATTTTTTACTTAGTCGAGTTTTTGTACAATTCATTATTGAAAAGTCCCTTTCAACGCAGACATTACTGGTTGGAACTATCAATATAATAAGAACGGCCAAAGATATTTCCTTAAAATGGTACGTGCCTGCTGTATCGTGATAATCAAACACTTTTGGCCAAAATTCAAGTAAATTTATTGGAATTTATTTATGAATGGAAGTTTTCCCTATTGAGTTTCATACACGCCTATTGCTATTTGGATCCATAAATGGTCTTAATGTTTCTGGAACAACGCCAAATTTAGTTTGAGATAATGTAGTCGCACACTTTGAAATAGAAAATTGTCCAAAAGCTTTAAAAAAGTTCATATTTTCTGGTAATCTGCTTATCATCTCTTTTAAAAGTGTTTTTAAATACACAAAACAGTTTTCTTTAAGTACGATTATTTCTACTTCGCTCAATTTCGCATTTCTTAATTCTGTTTCAAACTCTGCTCCAAAATCAATTTCATTTAGAGGCAAAAATGAATTTGAAGAATCAATAGCTGCATGTAAATCATTGAAAAATTTTTCATTGTTTTCAGTATTGAGCAATTCCATATGAAAACGATCAAAATTGGCAAATTTTTGGACGACCCCTCTCCGATTTTAAAATAAATACTCTCAATCGATTGCCCAGCAAAAAATAATGTACCTACATATTTTTTTTTTATAGTGACTGGATTAGTGGTGGTGTACACCACTGTATGTGACAAAATTGAAGAATTCTTCATAAGAGACCTCATTGAAAGTTGTTTTAAAAAAAAACTACTAAAGCGATCGCAACGAGTGATAGCTCGTTGGAAAGGTATTGAATCAGGCTTTAATTGAAAAATAAAATTTTCCTAATTTTTCTTAGAAATTTACCTTTAAATTTTCCCATGAAAATTAAATTTTCCGATTTTCCACAGAAGCTCCTAAATTTTCCGGCTAATTTTTTTTTTTGGATTCCTCATACTTTTTGCTTTAAGAATCAGCAATAAAAAAATCGGCCCCGACTCCTTGTTTGGACAGGGGAAGAGCATTTAAGAGACCACCTTGTTAAAAATACGTTTTAAAAATTATTTTACAGTTAAAAATACATTTATGAAGAAAAAATCAATTTTTTTTTTTAAGAGCCCCAAGTTGAGTGTGTAGTGAATATGGTCTGCCAGCCTTCACAAGATCGGCCATAAATCCATGGATAATAGCAGCAGTGGCATGTAATGCCACACCAAACCCGACTGAGGCTACAGGTCATAAAATGTTTTGTAAATTTTTTAAATTACCAGGTAATAAATATTTCGCCTAAAATGACACGTGCAGAAACAAGTCATAAAACACGGATTTTCCATAAATATGGGGAAATATTTATTACCTGGTAATTTAAAAAATTTACAAAACATTTTATGACCTGTGGTCGGCTTATTGGCAGTAACCAATTAAGTCCCTCTTTAAAAAACATTTTATGACCAGTAGTTCACGCAAATTTTCCTATTAAAGAAAAGCAAATATCGCTTATTTTTTTTACCTATTTTTTAACAAAAAATAAATATAAATACTGCACACACTCTGAGTCAAATTTCAGTTGAATACTAAACGTGAAAGTGTTAAAGTGTTTTTTTGTAAAGTAAAGAGTGAAGCTGTAAAGACAATTTAAAGTAAAATAAATAAATTTTGCTGCAATCCGTTTAACAAGAGTGGACATCGTTCGAAAAAGTATTAAAATTAACTGGTGTTTCGAAGCGATACATGAATAAATTAAATATACAATGCGGTGAAGAAGCAGAATTCATTTGCCCCAAGTGTAAAATCGATTTGTCTCAACAAGCAAATGCATTGAAACAAATGCAGCCACAATCCGAGAGTGAAATGACAAGTGAACAAAATGTTTCATCTGATAGTGAGGCAGACATTCCGATGGTCAATATGTCTTTGAGTCATTTGAATGAGGCTATTACCACTTTAGGTGAAACGCCTATTAGAAAAAGAAAGTTGCGAAGTGAAACATACAGGAAAGAGAAAAAAAGGCAAGGTTATGAGTGCAATCGCGACAATATTTGATGAAGGCTCTGATAACGAATGCAGTCAAGCAGATGACGTTGATGACGGCAAACAAATGATTGAGCAGTTGAAAAGAAAATTCAATTTAGCGACCACTTTTCCGGAGAAATATCTCATTTTATCTGTGCTGCCTCAATCATGGTCTATACGCAATATTTCTGAACAGTTTCAAACATCTTTTTACATCGCGAGAAGAAGCAAAGAATTAGTTCGACAGAAGGGCATATTGGCGACTCCCACCAAGAAATTTGGCTCAAGGACCCTCAGCGAAGCAACGGTGAAATTGATTCAAGATTTTTACTGCAATGATGACAACAGCCGCGCCTGCCCAGGTACACGTGACTATGTTATCACACGTGAAGATGAAGAAAAAGTACACAAGCAGCGCAGATTATTATTATGTAATCTATCCGAAGCATACCATCAGTTCAATGAGAAATACCCAGCAGAAAAAGTGGGATTTTCTAAGTTTGCCATCCTACGACCAAAAGAATGCGTGCTGGCATTAGACAGGCACGGAACGCATTCAGTCTGCGTTTACATGTTTCATCAAAACATCAAATTAATTTTCTTTCCATGCAAGAAATTGAAAGTATTTCACGGTGAAATTGAAACATATAGGGACCTCCTGTCGAAGTCGTTGTGCGCATACCCCACGGAAAATTGTCATCTGTCCAAATGCGACAATTGTCCGAAGATTGACGAGCTAGAGCAATATTTGGCGGAAAAGTTTGAACAGCCGTTAATTCAGGAGGTGCATTTCAAACAGTGGATAATTAGCAGCGGCAGATGCTCCCTTGAGACCGTGGTAAAGCAGATTCCGGAATTCATCGAGGAATTCGGATTCAAGTTGAATGAACTGAAGACGCACCATTTCATATCCGAGATGCAATCGAAATTTCTAAAGGAAAGTAAGGAGAAATTAGCCCAAAATGAATTTATTGTGATAAGCGACTTTGCCGAGAATTACACTTTTCTCGTTCAGGATGAAATTCAGGCTTATCACTGGGCAAACGACCAGTGCACGGTGCATCCTTTTTGCATTTATTTCAAAAACGAACATAACGAACTACAGACCGTAAGCCTTGTTGTTGTCGCGGAGAGTTTAGCTCATAATTATGTGTCCGTTTATTTATTTCAAATGAAACTGTTTGAATTCTTAAGATCAAAATTCGATGCAATCGACAAAGTAACGTTTTTCTCAGACGGCGCGGCTTCTCAGTACAAGAATAAAAAAAATTTTTACATTCTTTGCATAATTGAAGAAGAACAAAACTGCAAGGTCGAGTGGCACTTTTTCGCGACGTCCCACGGTAAGGGCCCATGCGATGCGTTAGGGGGAACCCTAAAACGCATGGCGACTAAGGCAAGTTTGCAAAGGCCATATACTGACCAGATCTTAAATGTACAACATTTGTTTTCGTGGATTCAAAGCAAGGAAATTGCCATTAACACAGTTTTATGCACTCAAAAAGAACACGATGCCACGGAGCGACGAATTCAAAACAGATATAATAATGTCAAAACTATAACTGGAACGCAAATGTTTCATTGCTTCATACAAAATATTTCTGATATGTCAATTAATGTAAAGCGGTACTCTTCGTCTGCCGACGTGCTAAATTTAAAGTTACTTTAATTTTATAATGATGCCAAGACAATTGAAATTTTTAATAAATATTGTAATTAAGTATAAGCAGCAAAATAAGAAAGATTTTTTCTTCATAAATGTATTTTTAACTGTAAAATAATTTTTAAAACGTATTTTTAACAAGTTGGTCTCTTAAATGCTCTTCTCCTGTCCAAACAAGGAGTCGGGGCCGATTTTTTTATTGCTGATTCTTAAAGCAAAAAGTATGAGGAATCCAAAAAAAAAATTAGCCGGAAAATTTAGGAGCTTATGTGGAAAATCGGAAAATTTAATTTTCATGGGAAAATTTAAAGGTAAATTTCTAAGAAAAATTAGGAAAATTTTATTTTTCAATTAAAGCCTGATTCAATACCTTTCCAACGAGCTATCACTCGTTGCGATCGCTTTAGTAGTTTTTTTTTAAAACAACTTTCAATGAGGTCCCTTATGAAGAATTCTTCAATTTTGTCACATACAGTGGTGTACAACACCACTAAACCAGTCACTATAAAAAAAAAAAATATGTAGGTACATTATTTTTTGCTGGGCAATTGATTGAGACTATTTATTTTAAAATCGGAGAGGGGTCGTCCAAAAGGTGATCGCTTTCATATGGAATTGCTCTATTATATAAAACAGAAGGTTTGAAAACTTTTGTTGAAAACATAAGAAGTGTACAATACATTTTCTCATGCATGCTTCCTGCATCCATGCTGTCCGATTGAAATTCAAAATTCAGATGATTCATTTCGTTGACAATTGGATTTATAAAAACCAAAAAAAGACGATTTTTTTCATTACATAATTTATTATAGATGTTTTGGTGAAAATCACCAAGAAAATCGCCAGTGATATCAAAAATCGCCATGTTGCCAAACGGAAAATCTCGACGCCAAACACGTTTCAAAATCGCCACGTTTGGCGAGAAATCGCCATATCTGACAGCCCTGGTCGTACATATTAGGCGAGGTAAAACATTTTAAAACAAATCCGTAGCAAGATATGAAGCTTTCAAGCATGCGTTCAGCTCATCTGCGGTCATTGATAACGGGCAAAGTTTGACGAAAATCACCAACAAAAAGAATAAGAGCGGCTCCCATCGGTTTGTAGTTTCCTCGAAAATCACGTAGAGTCCGATCAAGCGCTTCGAGCAATTTGTTTGAATGTACCGTTATTTTTTATCAGCGTTTGAAAAAAACTCACAAATGTGCACAAAATGTAGGGATCTTAAATGCAAGGGTACATAAATTTTTTATCATCGATTGATGTATAATATTATTTTTAACTTATTGTATAATGTTGGACCTTAGTAAGCGCGGAATATCTTCTGTTATCGAATGATGTAAATATTTTGTAATTAAACCGAAAACTCGGATTTTTGAATGCAACATTTCGAAAGTTTTAAAATTTTGATATTGGATCGTTAATAACATAAGTTTTTTGCTATTTAAGAGTTTGATATCTCGTTTTGAAAAACATGACAACGGCTTTGAAAAAAATGAAATAAAATAAAAATAAAAAAAGCAAAAATGTATGTATGCTCGTATGTCATTGGTGATGCAATATGAAAATTGGATTTTGCCACGCCCCTGCGCCCGCAGACTGAAAAACCATGCAAACATTAATTTTTTTATTTTTACCTCGCCTTCAGTAAGATGTGGATACAATCTGTATGAAGTAAATCTGTAAAAACCCATGCAGAAGCAATTAATCAATTAAAAAAGTGGGCGTTAGAGTAGGTGTGGTCGTACCAATGGTGGTAATTTGACCTTACCACGGAGATAGCACAACCCAGGCGATTCTCCGGTGAACTTTAATGCACCGCAATGGTTGCACACAATCTTCATTGGGCCAATTTGAACGGAAGGATGCGAGCTGTAGTCAAAAGTGCAATCGTAATGAAACGCTACTCGATTCAAATCAACACTTGAAGCTCTTCTTCTTACGCGTTGATTTAGATGTTTACGTTGTTGAATTGCTTGATTTAATCCATGATTTCTGATTGCTAATCGACCCGTTTCATTTGTCGCCTGTATTTCTTCTTGTGTTTGCGTTACGCGAAGTCGGGCCATACTAACACGGCGTTGATCTCGTGCGATTTCTTGTTCATCCGTATTTAATCGATTGGTAATATTCCGATTTGTAATTGCATTACGGGTTCGGTGCGAAAGATCAGATCTTCTGGGTCGCGGCATTATGAATAACACTGAGAAATTAATGTCACAAAAACAATGTCAGAAAATCATTTAGGGAACTTACCTTTTGAAATCACTTTTAAAAAAGGTTGACAATTTTTAAATACTACAAAAATAAATAGGTGTCAAAAGTTTATGCACACAACGCCATATAATGCCAATAGCAGAACCAGAATTTGTTTTTGTAAAAAAAATTAACAAAAAAAGTTTTCAATCAAATTAGGTGGAAAAACAATTGTCGTAAAAATTGTGATATACAAAGGAACGACATTTGATTTTTGGATTTTAGAAGATAATAATTAAAAGTAATGGGTGATACAATTTGAAGTAAGTCTTTTAAAACCCTTGTAGAATCGATTACACAATTTTAAAGCAGGCGTGGTCGAATTCGGCTGTACACTGCGGGCGTTGCTACGGCATCAATTTAAAAAAAGTAGGCGGTCAAAAAAGATCGCTAGAGATGGGACGTGAAAGGAGGCGTGGAGTATGAATCTTAATTTTTGATCTCGCCTAGAGTAAAGTGAATATGTTAAAATTAGAGTAGAATCAATTACACAATTTAAAAAAGATCGCTCCAGCGGTCTGGCTTACCTGGCAAGCGTCTTGCATGTGATGGGGCGTGAAAGTGGGCGTGACACATAACATTTTTATTTCTACCTCGCCTACAGTAAGATGTATATACAATTTGAAGTAAATCTGTAAAAACCCATTTAGAATTAAAGAAAAAAAGTAGGCGTTAGAGTGGGCGTGGTCGTACCAACTTACAAACCTTCCCGGCTCATGCACAACAACTTTGCCGAAGATCATCACATGATCATTTACGATTCTATAAAGTATATACACACACTCACACATAAAAACATTAATTTAAAAAAAAGTAGGCGTGGTCAATTTCTGAACTTTTTCCGGGTATTCTTCTTCTCTGGCGTGAGACCAGCCTGAATTCGTGCGAATCGTTGCAATCGGTCCTGGCGTTCTTAAGTTATAAAGCTAGTAACTAACGTCACTCTCTTTTATATATCTGTGGAATTTTGACAAAACAACCAATGTCGAAAAACTGAATTTTACAGGAGGACCAAAAAACACTTTTATAGGGTCACAGAATCGTCCCAGAACATATCTAAGCAAATGTAACCTATTTTTACGGTGGAGAATTTGAATACCTTTATTTTACAATTTGCATCTTTCTTTCAGATACAACTGTTGCCGAGAAAATGTCCAAAAACCGAGATGTGTTGTTTTGTCAAAATAATTTTTGATCGAAAAATCAACCCTTCTCTAGATAAACTCTTTTTTCATACAGAAAAGTAACAAATATTTCGCAACCTTTCTCGGGACTAGTGCTTTTATTAAAATGAAATAAGAAAAATTCAGTGACATATGTTGTTTTCTTAAATAGAATTCAGTTTATCTTAAATGAATATTATAAAAAGTTATGCTTTCTATTAGACCAATTACATGTATTTTTAGGTACGAAAAAGAAAAGTTGAAATTAATTAATTTAAAAATACAAATACGAAATAGTTAATATATTATAATATATTCTAGTTCACATTTATATTAAATTGCTTTAATTTTTATTATTCAGAAAAATTAAAGAATAATTAAGTCTACAGCTAATCATATTCGTCAATATCCTAATCATCTTCCAATTGTACTTCACCTTCAACGTGCAAGTTATTGTAAAAATTATGAAACTCTGCATTTATAAATGGCAGAACGGACTGTAAATTACGTTTTTTATTAGAAGATATCGGCAAAAGATCAGAATAACATTTATTAAGGAAATTTGTTATTTTCCGTCGTCGCTGTGTTATGTCTCGTTCCTTTAAGTCCTCTTCCGGCTGTAAATATAGCTTGTACTGTAAAATTACAGACTTAGATTTTTCATATCGCATACAACGTATTAGCTTCCATTCAAATTTGTCACCTTTACAAAACAACAAATAAAAAGTATACTAAAAATATACAAACATAAGTAGTGTTACATGCACCTAATGTATTAGTATTTCTCCACGTGTATTTGTTCTTTAATATACTACCAAAGTCAAAGTATTGATCTAATATACAAACATAAGTAGTGTTACATGCACCTAATGTATTAGTATTTCTCCTAGTGTATTTGTTCTTTAATATACTACCAAAGTCAAAGTATTGATCTTGTTTCATCTAGATTGCATTGTATTTGTGATTTGTAGTTGCTATTAAAGTATCCCAGTCATGTGGGTGATGCATGGAATTCACAGATTTTTTCTTCTTTTTTTCTATTTGGGCATGAACCGTGTCACATTCCATACGCGTGTGTCCAACAACCAGAAACTTGTAATCAATTAATTCTATAGTATGATGATCTTCTAAATATCGGCAGTTGAACAAAGGTGTAATTCCTTCGATAAACACGGCACCCTCTGGAAAAGTCGGAAATTATAAATCATTGAAAATTCCATACAAATTGACAAACTTTGCTGATAATTGCCGTAATCTTGTAAATCTATAATTCTTGTAGTCAATGTATTCACTTGGGAGGGAGTCACTGCTCCTCCAAAACTTTGGAACCTTTGTTTTTTTTTTGTCTTCTTCTGTAAATTATTTTTGTTTTTCAATATTAGGAAACAACATATTTTCATTAAAAACGTCTTAATTTGATACACATGCACACGACAAAAGCACTTGATTTGATATAGGTTCCTCTTATTTCATTAATTCCCACTACACTAGAGCACTCATGTTAACATAGGTTGTTTTGTCACAATGAATGCTAATGATCAAATGGCTATTAAAAGAACTTAACTTTAGAAGGGAACGTGTTATTTTCGTTTATGAATTTGATAAAAGAACATGAGTGCAAATAGGTTGTTTTGTCAAAATAATTTTAGTAAATTATTGGAAACCCATATTCAAATAGGTTCTTTTGTAAAAATTACGTTATGATATTTCTCTTTGTTCCCTACAGCGTATTTCGATATGTGTTCTTTTGTCAAAAGCAGATTGTAAAAATTGCGAGATAGGTTGATTTGGGGGGTTCTATATCTTCCGATCTACACTATCTAGAAACACGCTGAAAAGACAGAAAGATGCGCTTTTAAAACTTATACATATGGTTTAAAAAGTGGAAAATTGTCCGATCTCGAGTTAGGTTCTTTTGTCAAAACTCCACAGATATATAGATTTGACTAAGTTGATAACGTTTTGATCTAACGGTTGAATAAGCGCAGTGCAATTGGGTGGTAGATTCATTGCTTTAATTAAGCCGTCATAACTTTTTAGTACCTCAACTGGGTGACACGTCGCGTTATGTAAAAGCAAAACTGCTTTTTGCGGAAGACCTTTTTAAGCCAAAAACTCTCGAACCTAAAAATGTTTAATTATGAAGAACTTACTTTTACTAATTGCTTAAAATTAACTTACGTGGGGAACAAATTCGTGATGGAGTCAGTTCACGCATATTTTCGAGGGGGCGGGCCCGTAAAGTTGAACATATATAGGCCATATCTCGGGAACTACTGGGTGTCTGATAATTTGTAATACATTAAATAAAAGGTATTAAAAATACCTTTCCAACGATATATATCATGACTACAAAATATGGACCGAATATGGGTTAAATGCGAAAAAAAGTTTTTGACCCGAATTTATTTGTTTTTTGGAAATGGTTCTTATATGGCAGCTATGACAAATTATGGGCCGATCTTCTTAAATTTTGGAACAGTTATTTTCATGCATATGAGGATATTTCACGTCGAATTTCAATATAATAACGGTTTATATAAGATATATATATTAGTATTAACGTGGATTTCGAGAGTGGACCTTATGTGGGAAATATTGTCAAATATGCACCGATATTCTCAAAATCCAGCAGTTAGATTTAGGCATGTATGTAAATGATCCGTGTAAAATTTTGGATTGGTACCCTTATTTATAAGAGATTTATGAGTATTAAAGTGATTTTTGGAAGAGGGCTTTATATGGGGCATACGGTTAAAAATAGACCGAAATTAACAAACTTTTGTGGGATGATTTTTGTGTATATGTAAATGATCTGTGCAAAATTTTGAATCGGTACCGATATTTATACAATACTAGCTAAACCCGGTGTGCTTTGCTACCCCCACCCCCTCGTCATAAAATAAAATAAAACGTATTTATATATTTACAAACATTTATTTATTTAATTTTAATGTATTTATTGCAATGATTTAGGCGACACCATGCCCCTTTGTCCACTTACATAGTCAAGAATTTATTATTTCGTAAGATTATCCTGTTGTGAAAATTTAATGACGATCGGTCCAGTAGTTAAGACTATATTACGATGTTTAATTTTCCTAAAAAGGGGCGTGGTCCCACTCACTTTTCTCCTGGTACGTATTCCTAATTATGCCAATACCATATGTACCAAATATCACCGACGTACGTCAAAAAATGCCCAAAATATGGCGGGTTAAATTTGTGGGTTATATGGGCGGTGCCACCCCCGTTTGTACAATCAAAACTTCATATAGCCTATTATTCCTTCCAGAGTCACAGTAACATGCTGTAAAAATTTCTGGCAGATTGGTCCAAGGGTTTGGCCTCCTATTAAGCACAAACATACAGACACACATTCATTTATATATATATAGATTAAAAGTAATATAATTTAAGGTGAAATGGGGCGAAAAATGGGGATTTGGTAATAAAAAAATGTATGTAGTTAAAAAGTATATAAAACTTTAGGTAAATACATATTACAAAAAAAGTATTTGTATAGCAAACATTGTTAGTGGTATAAGTAAGTATCTGAATTAAGAAAAGGGGGCGATAAAGTAGGAGTAGTTCATAGTTATATGGCGACGTTAACAGTATTAAGAGCAATATACTACCAAATAAAAAAAATAAGTTGGAATGAACAAATTTGTATAGAGAATAAAACTTTCAAAAATTTGGCGTGAAAAGGGGCGTGGCTTAAGAAATCTTTATTTTTACTTTAGGTAAATACATATTACAAAAAAAGTATTTTGTATAGCAAACATTGTTAGTGGTATAAGTAAGTATCTGAATTAAAAAAAGGGGGCGATGAAGTTATATGGCGACGTTAACAGTATTAAGAGCAATATACTACCAAATAAAAAAAATACGTTGGAATGAACAAATTTGTATAGAGAATAAAACTTTCAAAAATTTGGCGTGAAAAGGGGCGTGGCTTAAGAAATCTTTATTTTTACTTTAGGTAAATACATATTACAAAAAAAGTATTTTGTATAGCAAACATTGTTAGTGGTATAAGTAAGTATCTGAATTAAAAAAA
Organism: Bellardia pandia; assembly: GCA_916048285.2. NCBI lineage: Eukaryota > Metazoa > Arthropoda > Insecta > Diptera > Calliphoridae > Bellardia > Bellardia pandia. Next base: position 69,729,216 of record OU696530.1, read on the forward strand.
GGGGGCGATGAAGTTATATGGCGACGTTAACAGTATTAAGAGCAATATACTACCAAATAAAAAAAATACGTTGGAATGAACAAATTTGTATAGAGAATAAAACTTTCAAAAATTTGGCGTGAAAAGGGGCGTGAAAGGGGCGTGGCTTAAGAAATCTTTATTTTTACCTCGCCTGGAGTATATAATGTGTATACAATTTGAAGTAAATCTGTTAAAAACTATATGGGAGCAATTACATAATTTTTAAAAAGTGGGCGCAAAATGGGCGTGGTCAAAAAAAGTACCCTATTAATCATACCAAAGTCCCAGTTAAATGCTGTGAAAATTTCAAAAATATCGGTCCAGAGGTTTGGTCTCCAATTACAATATTTAAAAAAAGTGGGCGTAAAAGTGGGCGTGGTAAAAAAAAAGTACCCTATTATTCCTTCCAGAGTCACAGTAACATGCTGTGAAAATTTCATCAAAATCGGCTCAGCCGTTTTGGAGTCTATACGTTACATACATACATACATACATACATACATACATACATTGAATTTTATATATATAGATAGATTAAAAGCAATAATTATAGTATATAAATAATTTAAGGTGAAATAGGGCGAAAAATGGGGATTTGGTAATAAAAAAATGTATGTAGTTAAAAAGTATATAAAACTTTAGGTAAATACATATTACAAAAAAAGTATTTTGTATAGCAAACATTGTTAGTGGTATAAGTAAGTATCTAAATTAAAAAAAGGGGGCGATGAAGTAGGCGTAGTTCATAGTTATATGGCGACGTTAACAGTATTAAGAGCAATATACTACCAAATAAAAAAAATACGTTGGAATGAACAAATTTGTATAGAGAATAAAACTTTCAAAAATTTGGCGTGAAAAGGGGCGTGAAAGGGGCGGGGTTTCAGAAATATTTATTTTTACCTCGCCTGGAGTATATAATGTGTATACAATTTGAAGTAAATCTGTTAAAACCTATATGGGAGCAATTACATAATTTTTAAAAAGTGGGCGTAAAAATAGGCGTGGCCAAAAAAAGTACCCTATTAATCATACCAAAGTACCAGTTAAATGCTGTGAAAATTTCAAAAATATCGGTCCAGAGGTTTGGTCTCCAATTACAATATTTTAAAAAAGTGGGCGTAAAAGTGGGCGTGGTAAAAAAAAGTACCCTATTATTCCTTCTAGAGTCACAGTAACATTTTTTTTTTTTTTTGCATATTCTTTTTTATTGTATCTTCATTTTAAATGAACTAACAATAGGTATTCAAATCTTAAAACTAAAGTTAATTAAGATAAGTCCAGCCAATGCTAGGCAAAATCTAGTTTTCAAATTCGATAGGATATAATGAGCAACTTGTATTTATTCATCTGAGAGCGGTGGTGTCCCTCCTTCTCAAACGGCTATGACCGGGATGTTGTAAGATGTCTCGAGCGAGGGGATTTGGATGAGTTTCCAGCTTACCCAAATAAAGGGCCACGTGTTTAGTTATTTCCCATTTGACAAGTGGAACATCAAGATCGTTGTGTATGTTGTTGTTTTTAATATACCAAGGAGCGGTAGTTATCATTCGTAGAATTTTGTTTTGACGGCGTTGAATTTTCTCAATATTGGATTTGGAGGCAGTGCCCCATAACTGGATACCATAGCACCAAATTGGCTTTAAGATTGAGTTGTAGAGTAGAAGCTTACAATCGAGCCGAAGGACGGAGTTTCTGTCGATGAGCCAATGAATTTGGGCTGCTTTCAGTTTCATTTGAGTCAGCTTAGCATCTATATGTGGTTTCCATGTGAGGCGACGGTCCAGATGAATACCAAGATATTTCACGTGTGAGTTTTGAGGCACTATATGGTCATTAATACGAATAGGGGGACATGATTCCCTACGTAGAGTAAATGTTACGTGGGTGCATTTCTGTTCATTTATTTTTATTCCCCATTGTCTTGCCCATTTCTGCACTTGCGTTACGTGGTGCTGTAATTGAATCGAGGCATCTTTTGGATCTTTGTGAGTACTGAAAAATGCCGTATCATCAGCAAATGTTGACGTGTGAATTTCATTGTTTGTTGGCATGTCTGCTGTGTACAGCAAGTATGGAATTGGTCCTAAGATACTACCTTGAGGGACGCCAGCACCTATAGGTTGAGGACGGCTTAAATAATCACCTTCTTTAATCATAAACTGACGGTCGATTAAGTATTTCCATAGTAGGTGTTGAAGATTCACCGGCAAGTTCTGCTTTAATTTAGATATCAGGCCTTCATGCCATACTTTGTCGAAAGCTTGAGAGACGTCAATAAAGAGTGCCGAACAGTATCTCTTTTCCTCAAAGGTTTTTCTTATGACTTGTACCAATCTATGTGTTTGTTCTATTGTACTGTGTTGACGTCTGAAGCCAAACTGGTGATTGGGAATGCAGTTGTTTTCATTCAAAATCGGAGTCAGCTTGGTTATAAGCAATTTCTCGAATAATTTGGACATAGTTGGTAATAGACTTATTGGCCTATACGACTCAACTTTGCAAGGATCTTTTCCCGGCTTAGGAATCATCTTTACTAGTGCAATTTTCCAACCCGGAGGGTAGTACTCAAGCCGTAAGATGGCATTAAAAAGAAAGAGGATTAATCTTTTTGCAATGCGAGGCAGCTCAAAAATCATTTTATTGCTGATTTTATCAAACCCAGGTGCTTTTTTAACATTTAAATTATCAATAGCCTCAACAACCTCCAGATATTGAAATCTTATTTGTACAGGTGGTATGGCAACAACAGGCGGTAGTTCGCTAATGTCAGTATCCGTATTGGGAGTGAATACATTTTTTAAATGACTTACGAAAAGGTTGCCTTTTTCTTCGTTATTTCGTGCCCAAGATCCGTTCAAAGTACGCAGTGGAGGTTTTGCGATTACGGGTTTTCTTAGATTTCGGACTGCACGCCATAATGAATAATTTGACTGGGAAGTTGCGTCTAGACCTTCCAGATGTTGTTTGAGAGACTCTGCTTTTTGCGCTTCTAGCAAGATCCTAAGATTTTTGGTACATTCTCTCAACCTAGTTTTAAGGTGGGGCGATCTGTGTTGTTGCCACTCTCTTCGGACTCTCCTTTTTTCAGACAATAGTTGCTCAACATCTGCAGAAAAAACTCTGTTGTACCTATTCGGGCGGTAAGTGGAAGAAGCATGTTCTGCGGCTTTCTCAACATGTTCATTAAGACTTTTTATACAGGCATCGATGTCTTCAGCAGTTTTTAACGGGAGTTTCTCTGTGCAGTGAGTGCTGATGTATTTTTTTTATTTTAACCAATTCAGACGTTTGACAAGAAGTGAGGCATCAGTTACGATTTGCTGAGGACTTCTGATGGTGATTACAGTGGGTGAGTGATCTGAAGAAAGATCCAGTGAAGCCTCGACTTCAATGAGTTCCGGGGATACCCCTTTCGCCACGCCGAAATCGATAACGTCAGGAATTTTTTGCTGGTCAGTTGGCCAATAAGTTGGTTGACCAGTTGAAATCACATTCAGTCCCATTTCAGACAGGGAGTCGTACAAGATACGACCTTTAGGGCTAACGAGTCGTGAGCCCCAGAATGTATGCTTAGCATTGTAGTCGCCAGCCGCTATGAAACGGCTACCAGTGATTTGTAAAAATCTCTATACTGATCTTTTGTTATTGAAAATCTGGGCGGACAGTAAACTGACGAAATCACGAGGTTTTGACAAAAGTTTTCAATACAGATGTTTGTTGCTTGAAGATAGCACTCTGAAAGACCACCCAATGAATGGTGTTTGATTCGCGATTTGACCAATATTGCCGAGCCACCACATGATCTATCTCTGGGGTCCTTGGTGTCGTAGAATGTATAACCACTTATTTTAAAAATGCTTCTCGACGTCATATGAGTCTCGGAAATCAGCATTACATCAATTTTCTTATTAAAAAGAAAATATTCAAGTTCATTTTTGTGTTGGCGTATGCCGTTTGCGTTCCAGAAACATACTTTGAGACAGTTCATGGTCTATTAAGTATGGCCTGCAGTAGCGTGGACTGCATTTTTTGCATCTCCTGCATCATACTTGTCATGCTTGTCATGAAATGGTTCATGGATTGCGCCAGATTCTCCATTATACCTTCAAGACGGCTAAAATTGTGGCTGTTTGTATCATTTATTGGTGATTCATTTTGCAGTGTTGGTTGGTTAGATCTTAGCACGTTGGCATATGAAAATTGGCTAGTGGATGCTTGTACTACGGGGGGAATAATTGTAATAGGTACTTTTGTCGTCTGGGTAGGGGTAGAAGCGGGTTTGTTGATCAAGGAGCGTTTAACGACCTCGAAAACAGGGCAACCCCTGTAGTTGGCAGTGTGGTTTCCACCGCAATTGCTGCATCTTTTTACCCTGGAAACATCCTTAGGTTTATCGCACTTTGAGGTGTCATGAAGATCCCCACAAACAACACAAACAGTAGGCAACTTACAATAGATTTTGTGTGACTATATTCTTGGCAGTTCGAACACTGTACTGGGCCAGATCGCTTATGAGGTTCTTCCACTGTAACTCTTCGGTGCATTATGAATTTCAAGTCATATATAGGATGTGTTTCATTTTTCTTCAGCTTAACATCACCAGGTTCTAACTCCACTCTAAATAATGGTTGAGGGATCCTATCTCTGTTTCTTATATTTGATACTGCCTTGATTTTAAAGCCTTTGTCGGCCAAACTGCTCTTGATCTCCTCAGGATCAACAAAAGAATCAATTCCCTTAATTACGACTTGTAGACCTTTTGCGCTTTTAAGTTGATACGTGTAAAAATTCTTTTTGCGTTTTTCAAATTCCGAAACTATTCTCCGATAGTCGTTTTCATTATTAACCTGAATCTTTGTTTCATTAATATTGCCACGCTTAATTGGAGTCACATAAAAAGAATTTTCACCAATTAATGAAACTAATATTTTTATAAGTTCGTTTGAATTTTTTTCTCTTAAATATATTGGAGGTGGTTTTACTGGCTTAATCACAGCGTTAGGGACATCATTTTTCTCTTGGAGGATGGCAAAACGATTTTGCGAGCGTGGCTCTTCAGCATTCTTTGATAATTTTGCGGCTGGTGTAATTTCGGCAGATTTTGGGCTTCTGCCTCTCTTCGATACTGTTATATAACGGTCCATTCCTACCTGTGTTTTTTGTTTTTCTTCAACAGCAACTATAGGAGCGGCCTTATTTGTAGGACTTAATGTGCCTTTTGCAGCTGTTGACGTCTCTCCAATATTTGATAACGAGGACCGTGAAGAAGACGGTCCTTCAGTGATTTTTCTATTTAAATTAAATATGCTTTGGGCTAAGTTTGTGCCCTGTTCAACACATTTATTCAAGTTTGGTGCACTTGCACTTAAATTCAGATTTGTGCTTATTTTTGGTTTCACAGTTAAGTAGTTTTTATTAAATTCGGGATTTTTAATGTTCTCATTACTAACACTTGCCGAGCTCAACACGAAATAAGCATTTCGGCTCTGAGGCCCACTCGCACTGTTAGAATTGTTACTCATTCACTGTCTCACTGTATTTAATTTTCTAGTTTTCAAATAATTAAAAATAAATTATTACAATTTATTAATTTTTTATTACACCTAGTGCAATTATTTGACTTTGTAAAGTTTTTCACCTATTACGAGTTTTTTTCCACTTTTTTATTTAATTTACTTTTTATACTTTTTCACCTATTACGATTTTTTCACCGAAAATTCAGCCGCACTAAAAGTAACACGTCCGAACAGTTCGATGTATCAAAACATATATGTAACATGCTGTGAAAATTTCATCAAAATCGGCTCAGCCGTTTTGGAGTCTATACGTTACATACATACATACATACATACATACATACATACATTCAATTTTATATATATAGATAGATAGATATATAGGGATAAATGTCTTTTTCAGATGTGGCCCTTGTATGGGAGCTATGACCAGTTCTGGGCCGACCACCATAAAATTTAGTACAACAATTTATTTGCCAATAAAGAGTATTTATGTCAAATTTTAGCCGTTTAACATTATTTATATCTGTTTTATGCGTATTTAAATGAATTTTGGAAGTGGACTTTATATGGGGTCTATGGTCAAACATGGACCGAACTAAAAAAAATTTCGTTTTGCGATTTCTTTTTGTGTAAAACTTATTTTAGCTGAATTTTGTCTTGATATCCCAATTTTATAGGCATTTATTTATCAATAAGCCATATTTCGGGAATATATATATTTGTATGGGGGCTATGAGAAATCATGGACCGATTCGTACTATTTTCCGCAAACTTTCTTCTTTTGTCATACAAACAACGTATACAAAATTTCATAGTATTATCTCCAATATATTTCAAAATATTGCAATAAAATGGACAAAAAATATCAAATTTTTATGGAGGTGGTCTCACATATTGGTCCATAACTCTGGTTGGCCTAAACTGATTTTGCTGATTTTAAATAGCAAACTTCTCGAAAGCATGTCTGACAGAATTTTTGAAGATTTGGATCCCGAAGATATCTGTGGACTTCAGAAAATTGATTTCAATACTCAGACAGACAGACGGACATTGCTTAATCGACTTCGCTATCTATAAGGATCCTGAATATATATACTTTATAGGGTCGGAAAATTATATTGTGGAAATTTCACACGGAATGAAAAACTTATATATACCCTTCTCATGAAGGTGAAGGGTATAAAAATAACTAAACCGTATTGTACGAGCGCGCAACCAAGACTAACTCCATGTCCATTACCTTCGTTCCCAAGTCAACCAGCATGATCACGTTGCATTAGCATGCGCGTGCAGCCAGACGCTGATACAGCAAAAGTGCATTCCCCGGCTATTTGACATCCTTCGTAAGGCATTTATTTGTTACGCGTGCGAACATTGCGAAATTAGGTTTATGCTGACTCTGCCGAATGCGTTTTACCGGCAGTGTCGACAGCGTGTTTAACTTTGAGCTACCAACAGCTACTCAAACAACAACAATCATTAAATCAACAAAACCAAAAGAAACACCTAAACTTATAACAAGCAATGTTCTAGAAACTCACATACCGATAAATAAAAAAAAAATACAATTTTTCCAAAAACAATACAATGGTTTTTTCCATAATAAAGCAAGGAATTGGTATCGTGGTAAAAAAAGTATACCACATTTTTTATTATTTAACAATCAATGATGGCATACTAAGTGTAGTATGCACTTATATCCCCCTTTCCCAAACCTGAACCTTCTGAACTAAATTTAAAATCAATAACTACAAACTTAAGACATCCTTTCATAATCACTGGCGATTTCAACTTTGGGGATCTGTAGACGTTAATTCTGGAGGAAAAATGGAAAAATAAAAGTGTAATAGGTTGAAATAAAACAAAAAAGTGAAAAAATAACTCGTAATAGGTAAAAATATCTACGGTAATATCTCGATAATTAAAAAAAACATTAAAAATCGCATAAAAACTGTATGAGCGTTCCTCTCAGATGTAATTCTGAGAAAGAGCTTAGCTCGACTAGAAAAACTATATGGATCTCTGAGGAAGAATCCTTAAAAAAATCTGTGGAAAATTTTCTCACTACAAGAGTAGAACGGCGTCGTTCCTGTTCGCCCAATATAGTGATTTCACCACATGAAAAAACATCAACATCTTCTACATCATATAGTGCAGTCAAACCTAGAAAACAAGTAGGTATGGATAAATACGTCACAGTTCTTAAGCGACAGAGGAGCCCGACATCTGTTCAAGTGTCATCAAATTCAAAAGCTCCTAAGATCGTGAGTATTGATAATCCAAATGATCAAAATAGGTTTGCTCTCCTCCAGACGGATGAGCCAGAACTTCCTAAGAAGACGTTTAAGCCCCCACCAATTTATCTGAGAGAGCCCAGTAAATTGGTACAAGGAATTGTTCCGGTAATAGGTGAAAATATGTTTAGCGTAACATCAATTAAATATCAGCGAAACCAAAATTCAAGTGAAAAAGGAAGATGATTTTCGAAAATTGTCAAACCAGTTGGAGAGGGAGAGTAGGGATTCCTATACCTACCAGCTAAAAAGCGCAAAAGGACTCCAAGTCGTTCTAAAGGTTATAGACCCAGGTGTTGATCCTGTCGAGATAAAGACTATTTTAATGGAAAATGGCTTCAAAATTAAGAGTATAACGAATATTAGAAACCGTGAAAAGATTCCACAGCCTTTGTTCAGGGTGGAATTGGAACCTGGAGATGTCGTATTAAAGAAAAACGAGTCCCATCCCATCTACAATCTGATTTACCTTCTGCATCGTAGAATCACCGTGGAAGAACCGCATAAGCGTCAGGGACCCGTCCAGTGTCTTAACTGTCAAGAATTTGGTCACACCAAAGCATATTGTAAATTGCCGGTAGTTTGTGTTGTGTTAAATATAGTAAAAAAAAAAAAAGTTTGTGTTGCGTGTGGGGAGCTACATGCTACACGCCTAGTTCTAGACAAGTTTCTTACGCAAACATGGTTAAATCTAATATGCCAGGTTTTAAGCAGGAACCTAAATCACAATATTACGAGCCTAATATTAACACTCTAGAGACTACATTGCAGACACTTGTCCAAACTATAAACACTTTTACGACCACTTGACATCCATGATGCAGGAAATGCTGAAAATGCAATCCACTATCTTACAAGCCATTTTAAAGAAATGATTTGTTTAAAAACTTGTTTTTGGAACTCGAACGGCCTCCGCCAACATAAAAACGAACTGGAGCACTTCCTGATGGATAAGCAGATTGATGTCATGATGATTGCTGAAACCCACTTGACGGCGAAAGGGTACTTTAAAATTAATGGCTACGTGTTGTATGATACTAAAGATCCCCGCGGAAGAGCATGTAGAGGTAAAACATTATTTAATGAACAACATATGTGAGGATTACCTACAAGCAACAAACATTTGTATTGAATTCTGTCAATACAATTTTGTTTTATCATCAATTTATTCGCCGCCTCGATTTTCAATAAAAGAACACCAATACTACAGCTTCTTCAATTCCCTTGGAGCTAGGTTTTTAGTTTCTGGTGACTTTAACGCCAAACACACATTTTGGGGTTCACGTCTGGTGACCCCGAAGGGTCGTGAACTCTTCAACACCATTGCCAAAATGGGCTTAGATGTACTCTCAAGCGGGCATCCTACCTACTGGCCGACGGACCAACGGAAAATTCCCGATGTTGTCTTCAGATCACTCTCCTTCTATTATTTCAATCCGTTTCCTTCAAGGGAATGGGTCTCCATTTCGGGACATATCTAAAACCAGAGTAAGTTGGATAAAGTATAAAAAGTATTTAAGTTCCCACTGCACGGAAAATGTAGTTTTGAGAACTACCAGGGCTATTGATGGGTCGATTGGCAAGTTTACTGAGGACATACGAAGAGCTGTACATCACGCCTCCACATATGACGTTGAGTGCAAAAATGGAACAAACAGAACTTATTTCGCTGAACTCGAGCATCTCCTGTCAGAAAATAGAAGAGTTAGAAGAGAGTGGCAAATTCACAGGTCTCCTCAACTGAAAGCTAGGCTACGGGTATGCAGAGATATACTAAGAAATTTCTTAGATCCAAAGAATGGCTTCACTTAAATCATACTTGAAGGGTATTGATAGTTCCCCACAATCTGACTATTCGTTATGGAAGGCGACACGAGGTTTAAAAAGACCAGTTAGAGGAAAGCCTCCTCTGAGAAATCCGACTGGTGACTGGGCTAGAAATGATTCCGAGAAGGGGACTTTTTTTGTTAACCATTTGAGAAATGTGTTTACCTATAAACAACTCAAATAATGCATCTGATTTGCCTCCACTCGTTATTAGACCTCCTGTACCTCTAATACTTAGCTTAAATGATGTTCAAAGCGCTATTGGTACTCTGAATCTTAAAAAAGCTCCAGGTATGTATAAAATCAGCAACAAAATGCTTGTGGAGTTACCTCGTGTAGCTAAAAGAATTATCCTCTTTATCTTCAATGCTATTTTACGCCTAGAATACTATCCTGCAGATTGGAAGGTATCTATGAATACCATGATTGCTAAGCCAGGGAAGGACCCCACTAAAGTAGAGCCATATAGGCCAATTAGTCTACTGCTGACAATTTCAAAACTGTTTGAAAAATTGTTAATGGCTAAGTTGATTCCAATTCTGAACGACACTCAATGTATTCAAAAAGTTATTTATATGGTCGCAAATTTACAATCAAAGAAGGCGATTTTTTAAGCCCTGCTCAGCCAATTGAAGCAGGAGTACCCCAGGGTAGCATACTGGGTCCTACTTTATATTTGATTTATGCATCCGATATGACGTCAGACCCCATAATACATACTTCAACTTTTGCAGACGATACAGCCTTTATTAGCGTTCATAAGGACCATCAAATAGCATCACAGAATTTGCAGAAATATGTTTATGTGGTTGTTTTTCGTTATTATGGTAGAATAAATAAACTTTTCTCATCCGATTTCTATTAATTCATTTTCTTTATTGTAGTTTATTTAATAATATTTAATATCTAATTTATTTAATGTTTAATATTGTTATAAGTTTTCATTTATTATTATTTTTTATGACATGTAGTTCAAATTCACTTAGTTTAAGTTAGATTTAGTTTATCGTTAATTAGTTTATATTTATTTAATTCACGTAGTTCAATTTCACTTAGGTTAATTTAAATCTTATTGATATTATTTTCAATTCTTCTATGTTAAGTTTTTAGTTAAACTTCACTTCAATAAATTAACTTTTAATTTTACATCACACTGACTGGTCGTCACCAACTCAACTTCTAAACTCTACTGACTTCTGTTTTGTCTTGTTCTTAAAACGTATGCATGTGAATGTGTGTATGTGAATATGTTTGCTGTTGTTTCAGTCTATTTCCGTGTAGTGTCAATGTAGCGTTTGTCATTAGAGTTGCCATCCCACAACCGGCCGTCCTGACTATACATTCGCCCTAGAATGTCGTTCCCACTTTTTCATCATATCTACTACGGTAGTTGTGCTCCTAGGACCTTCACTGTTCCCAACTCGCTCGACTTCATACCGACCATGGTTTAGCTTCTTTTTTACACGATACGGTCCAAGAAATTTCGGTCTCAACTTCATACCGGTTCCGAACCGAGTACGCTTGATGGCGACTAACTCGTTGACATTATACTCGATCTCTGGGATTCTATTGCGGTTGTATTCTTTACGATTTTCTTGCTGTATCTCTAATATAATCTCTCTAGCTTCTCGTCTTGTGTTGTCACGTTCAGAGTTTAAAGTTTCTATTGTTAATTCATTGAGCATTTGATGAATATCTGCATCATTCCTGTTCCTCATTTCTAGTCCAGTTAATAATTTGAAAGGTGAGACTTTCGTGCTTCTAGGTGGAGTACTATTTAAAACCTGTTGGACTCTGCCTACGTGTGTATACCAGTTACCGGGATTCTCTACACACAACTTTGTTAACATACTGATTATTGTGCTGTTCATTCTCTCTACTTGACCATTTCCCCTTGGCACACCTGTTGCTATCAGAAGGTGTTGTATATTTTGTGATGACAGTATTCTTCAAATTCACCAGAAGTAAATGCGCTACCCCTATCGGTTATTATTCTGCTCGGGTTTCCAAAAATTATTGCCTGCTTCGTTAATCGATCTACTACTTCGCTTGAGCCAGTACTCTTAGTGGGGTACAGCCAAACAAATTTGGAAAAAGCGTCCACGACAACTAATATATAATTGTACTGCTTGCGAGTACATTCCATCGGTCCTACGTGATCTAGGTGATAAGTTAATAAAGGAGCATCTGCCTTTTCGATTGGACTGAGGAATCCTTCCTTGCGACCTCTTTTCGCGACAGAAATTAAACATTCTACACAACTCTTAATTACGTGCTCAACTTTATGAGAAAGTTTTGGAATATAGTACGACTTCCGTATTAGTTCCTGGGTTTTTTGGGTAGAAAAATGTCCTTGTTTATGCGCCATTTGTATTATTTCCCTTTCCATCGATGTCGGTACTACTATTAGTTCATTGTTAGGGTCCTTGTACAGAATATCAAATTTAATTAAATAATCCTCATATGAGTCCTTTTCTAATATTTTCCGTACAGCTTTAATCCAATCGTCCTGCATTTGTGATTGTTTTAACCTGTGACCTAATGAATCCTCGATCATGAGACAATTTAAGCGACTAAGGGCGTCAACGTGCTTCATTTTATTTCTCGGTCTATGTTCAATTTCGTAGTTAAACTCTTGCAAGAAAAGTGCCCATCTAGAAACTCTTGTTGGTAAGTCTTGTTTGCGCATTGTTAGTGCAAATGCGTTGCAATCAGTAACAATTTTTATCGGTATTCCCAATACAAATATTCTCCATTTTTAAGTGCTTCTATTACGGCTAAGACTTCCAGCTCGTATGAATGATATCGTTGTTCGGTCGTAGTAGTTTTCCTGCTCATGTATTCCACGGGATGGAATTGTGAATCTTCATCTTTTTGCAGTAACACTGCACCGTATCCATATAAACTAGCATCCGTATGGATTTCAGTGACTGACTTCGGATCGAAAATTTTAAGTACTGGTGGATTTATCATCGAATTTGTTAATTGTTTAAATGCTAAAACCTTCTCGTCTCCTATTTTAAATTTTTCGTTCTTCCTCAACAGATTCGAAAGCGGTCTAGCCATAGATGCATAACCTGGTATAAATCGACGTAAGAATGAGGTAAGACCTAGAAATCTTTGCAATGCTTTTTGCGTTTTTGGAAATGGAAAATTTACAATTGTTCTTGTCTTCTCAGGTGAAGGGGAGATTGTTGAGTTCTCAAAAACGTATCCTAAGAAGTTTATTTTCCTCTGTAGGAATTGACATTTTGTCCATTTTATTCTAAGTCCGTTTGTTTCCGCGACCCTTAAAACTTTCTCCAACTTTTCTGCACCTTCAACTTCATCCTTTGACGGTATAACAATATCGTCCATATATACCACTAACGTTCCATCATTAATCAATTCACGGAATACTGCCATTATGTATCTGCAAAAAACGGCAGGTGAATTGGATATACCGAAAGGTACAAACTTGAACTCGTATTGTCCAGAATTGGTTACAAAAGATGTATATTTTTCTGAATCTGCTTCAATTGGTACGTGAAAAAATCCGTTGCGTAAGTCTAATGTTGTGAAAACTTTTGCTCCTTTAAGTCAGTTGATGATATCATCCATTACTGCCTTTGGAAAATTATCTCGTATAATTTTCTCGTTAAGTTTCCGGTAGTCACAGCATAGACGTTTGGTTCCATCCTTTTTCTGCACTAGCACTACTGGTGCTGAATATTCGGAGTAGCTGTTTTCTATAATTCCGTCCTCTAACCATTCTTTAACCTGATTATCGATTATACGTTGATGCGGATATGGTACTCGACGAGGTCTATGTGTTACAGGGATAACATCTTTAAGAATAATTCTCATCTTCACTGGATGAGCGTTTGGTTTAATCGGCCTATATGTTTTAATTCTATGTAGGATCTTTTCTTGCATATTCGTATTGAGGTGTTCCAGCTTTATTTCGTCCTCTATGAAATATCCACTTGCTGCTGCTTGCACTATTTTCGCGAAATCACTATTGAGTTCCATGACTGAATCGATGTTCCCTATTTTCTTTTCCTCACGTATTGATACGTCAGTTATATTGTCTTCCTTCACATTTCCTAAAGACCATTCCTGTATTTTCTGATGAAATTTCGCACCATCGGCATTTATTATTAGATATACTTGACCCAATATATCATTACCTATCACAGCCGAATACAATATATCATTTTCCTTAGCCACATGTACGCTTATTAAAACATCTGCTGTGTTCAATTTGATGCGAATTTTGAAGCTTCCTAATGTTTTTATTGTCTTGCCTCCTACTCCTGTTAGTAATTTGTAATTGGGTTGCAACTCTACATCGCTCAACATCAATAGAGTATCGTATCGGATGACACATATGTCGTTTCCAGTGTCTACAATCGCAGAGATTTTTCTTCCGTTAATTTAAATTTCCGTAAAAATTCTTCTGGAAGTGTTTTTTGAGATAGATGCGATATCGTCAGCTAATGTATGGACGTTGTTATTTTCTGTTCTGTTGTTATTTCCACCTCTGTTGTTAGTTATACCCCTATTGTTATTTTCACGCCTGTTGTTATTTTCACGCCTGTTGTTATTTTCACCTCTGTTGTTATTTTCGTCCTCCTGTCTTCCATTATTATCATTACCCGTACAATTAAACGATTTATAGCAAAATTTCTTACATTTGAAGCACTTCACTTCAGGCTTTTTACATTCATTTGCCAAATGACCTTTGTCTCCGCATTTGAAACATCGTTTATCATTCTTCGTGCCTACCGCTGTCTTTGATTCGAAAACGAACCCCTTCGAGTTTGATGACTCTCCGGCCGTCCTTATTCTTTCGTACGTTTTTAGCTTTTCCTTAAGATCATCTATATCCAGACCTGGGGGATCTCAATTACATTTCAATTACAATTACATGTAATTTGTAATTGATGTAGTCTAAATTACAATTACAAGTAATTGTAATTGAAAGTAAGGACTTAACTCAATTACAATAAAATGTAATTGTAATTGAAAAATGTCAATTACAATTACTTGTAATTGTTAATTGAAAAAAATCAAATACACATTACATGTAATTGTAATTGAAAATGTTCAATTACTAATTACAAGTAATTGTAATTGTAATTAATCAACAAATAATTACTTGTAATTGAACAAAATTCAATTACATTTTTAAAACCATAAAATAAAACTTAAAATTCTTAAAACGATTTTCTAAATAATATGAAAAAAAATTGTTGGATGTATAAAAAAAATTATAGAATAATTATGAATTCATTAAAATGTATTGTACAAAGTTCGGTAGAATGAAATTTTTTTATAATATGTAATTGATAATTTTGGTAATTAAATGCATAACTGCTCTTGTAGATGTTGCGGAAGATATAAGAAGTGAGATAGATGAACGAAAAACCAATATTTTAGTACTTTTAGACCATTCGAAAGCTTTTGATACAGTCGATCATAACGTCCTATGTTATAAACTACAGCACATGTTTATGTTTTCTACAGCCGCTACACAACTAGTATTTACATATCTTACCAACAGGCATCAGTATGTTCAAAGTGGTAACGATAAATCAAATTTACTACCTGTTATGAGAGGTGTACCGCAGGGGTCAATTATTGGGCCTCTACTATTCTCGCTTTATGCTAATGACCTGCCGAGTCAACTTACGCACAGTAAAATCAGAATGTATGCTGACGATATACAAATTTACATCAGTTGTGATTTATCTAAAATTGAACAGTGTGTCTTAACTCTAAATACTGAGTTAAAACATATTTATAAATGGGCTACTGCTAATGGTCTTAGTATCAATCCAAAAAAGTCTAAATATCTTCTAATCCAAAAACGGACTACTATAAGTGATCATATACCGGATATTTTTCTTAATGACACACGTATAGAAAGGGTAAACTCGGCAAAAAATCTTGGAATTATCTTTAATAAGAACCTGACATGGAGCAATCATATTAATTATGCATGTGGCCGTACGTATTCCATGCTTAGAACTCTCTGGCAAACGCAGTATTGCACACCTGTCAAAATAAGAGTACTTCTTGCAAAAACCTATTTATTGCCAGTTCTGATGTATGGATGCGAATTATTTGCCAAATGCGATACCGCAAGTACAAGAAAACTAAACTCAGTTTACAAAAGTATTGTGCGCTATGTATATGGCGTGAAAAGGTTTGATTCTGTTTCGCCTTTTACGGCAAAACTATATGGTATTTAGTTTGATGCCATACTCAAAACAAGAGTACTCCTGTTCATGCACAAAATCGTGTATACCCAACAACCACAACATCTCTATAACCGCTTAACCCTATTGAGTTCTAATAGAGGAAAGCGAATCTTATTGTTTAGACATCATTGTTTAACTTCTGATTGGCAATTTTTTCTTAATGCAATCCGGCTTTGGAATCTACTCCCGCACAACATACAAATAATAAGTAACGCACTGAGATTTAAAAAATGCATTATTGATTTTTTTACATGTTAATTTGTTAACTAAACACTTTTCTTTTTCTTTTTTGTTTTCTTTTATAAATTTATAAATTAATTAGTTTAAACACTTTCAGTCTAATTCATAAAAACTTATCAAGGGTTTATAACAGGCTTACAAGGCAAATATCCATACAAAATTTGCTTTGTAAGCCTGTTATAAACCTTTGACAAGTTTTATGAATAAGGGGGTTTATCTTTAAGAATTATAATTTTTTTTTTTTTTTTCTTTTTAATGTTTCTGCTAAAACAATGTTCTATACTGCAATAAGAGACTTTAAGTCTTGTGTATAGAATTGGAAATAAATAAATAAATAAATAAATACTTTTTTGACAATAAATACTTAAAAAAGTAATGATTACATGTTTTTTTTTTAAATTACTTAATGAAATTTTTTTTTTCCAATTAAAGAAATCTTCAATTACAATTACATGTAATTGTAATTTAAGAAATCTTCAATTACAATGACATGTAATTGTAATTGATTTTTACTTCTTTTTCAATTACAAAAAAAATGTAATTGTAATTGAAAAAATTCAATTACAATTACATTTAATTGGAAAAAAAAAATTTCATTCAGTAATTACATGTAATTGTGTAATTATAGGTGTAATTAAATACAAAATGTAATTGAGACCCCCCAGGTCTGTCTATATCTCGAGCCTGGTAAAGAATTGACTTATTGCTGTTTGAATCCCTGATTCCTTGAATAAAATAGTCAATAAGACTTTCATCATCTATCTTAATTGGTTTACCTATTTCCTGAAGGCTATATACATATGTATTCACGAAATGTTTCGTTATCTTTCTTCCGTTTGTTCGACAAAAGCTTGTGTATCTCCAACGACGACAATTTTACCTTAAATTCTCTTACAAGCGAACTTTTCAATGCTGACCAATGTGTTATGTCAGATTGGCTTCTGACGTAAATCTTTGCAGCTCCCTTTAACAGCTGTTTAGCGTAAATAAATTTCCGCTAATTATCCCAACCGACCGTGGTTACCACGTTTTCGAATTCCTGTAGCCAATGGCTAATATCAGCAGACCATCACCGGAAAAAGCTGACACCGAATCCTGAATATCCCGTAGTGTGAAAGTGTTACCGCGCTCTATTACGCGTTTCATTACCGCTGAAGCTTCCCCATACTCGGAGTCCGTCTCTTCTTCCTTTCTAAGCCCTAAATGTTTCATTAACCTTTCTTGCAGTTCCGCTTTGTTACCGAACTTAGGTAGATCTGCTTCCCCCAATCTTACCTTTAATTCTTCTACGGTCAACCCTAAAATATCGTCAGTGTTCGCCATGTTTATCGGCGCTTACAAATGCAATCAGTGTGTGTTGTAAAATTAATTAAAATCAATGAAAAGTGATAACCATTGAATTGAAACATTTCGGGAAGAAATTAAAATTCTTTTACTGAACTTACTTTCTTGAAATCTTATCAAAACAAAATGATTTCACTTTCTTGAAATCTTGACAAAATGTAAAAAAAATATTCTTCCAATGATAGTTTCTTTCAATGCTGCGTTATCCCTTTTCTTCACTTCTACAAAATATATATGTATGTTAAAATACTCAAATCCTCTTCGAACATCTATAATCATCTATAATTATTAACATCTAAAATCTTCTAAATTCATCAACATATAAAATCTTCTATTAGGCAAATATTTTTTCTATTGATCATTAACATCTAAATATCATCTATGTGATCAACATCAAAACAAAACATCGAAATTTTCAAAGAAAAAATATTTCCTCTATCTTCATCTACAAATCTAGTTTAATGGCTATCTCTTATTCATTTAATATTTCTTCTATCTTCATCTACAATAATGACTATCTCTTATTAATTTTTTACATTTGTAATTGTAATTTCATTTTACATCAGTGTTCCCATATACATACATTTAATTGTATTTTAAAAATTCTTAAAACAATTGCAATTGTTTCATTTTACTATGTTTTAGCTCAAAGCAAAGTTAATTTTATTTGTAGAATAAAATCCCGCGATATTTTACTGTCTGTCACTTTTCTTACCCATATGTAATTCCGTATGTATGTCAAAATTTCCATTTTACATACGATTCATAATTTTTGCTATCACACCTGCTTATGTTTTTGCGTATGACATAACCTATAAATGTAAACAAAAGCTGACTTTTTAACGTGTATAAATTTCAATAATTGCTTCTTTTGGCCAATCTAACTGCAATAAATATAATAAACATAATTTAATTTATTAAGAATTAATTTTCTTTAATTTTTTTTACAATATATTTTTTCAAACAATTTTGTTTCAAAACAAAACATCTGTTTTGTTTATGTTTGTCAGAGGAAAATAGAGCGTGTTCTAATCGAAAAAATTACATATGTATTTCCACATGTATTTTACATATGCAAAGTTTCATATGTATCACACGATGTGTACAACTTTTACAGATGGAAAATTTGACAGTACATATGTAAAATACATCCCGTCTGATGTCACCTTAAAACATATTATTAGTGTACATATGTATGTTCTGATAGGCTGGCATCCATCAACTGATTCTTGCTGCTACACTTCTACTGTTGTCTTCGCTGTTTTATATTTTCTTGTCACTGCTGCTGTCTTCTCGCTGTTTTATCAAAGACTATAAATATATAAAGATGTTGCACTGCCATACATTGTTCTGCCACTGCTAAATTATTGATGGGATTTTGCGAAAATCCCCTTGTGTATGACTAATGAGAGAATTTTACACACATTTCAAAACATTCATTCAGTCAGCGATGCCAACTTAGCCCTTTTCGGGCTAGATTTAGCGAAAAAAGAAAATTGGCCCTAACCTAAAAAACGCGTAAATCTAGCCCGTTTTACAATTATCTTTTAGCCCGTTATTACTTTTTGCTCGATATGGCTACATTTTAGTTTTTTCGTACTGTTTCTTCCTTTAATCTAAAAATATCGAAATAATGCTATTGGTAATAACCCATTCCTTAAACTGTCCAGTTTTGCCAAACACATGTTGACATATCCGCTCATACAATAATCCGTTTGATGAGAATAACGAAGGTTATAAACACAGAATGAAGATTCTTAATTACTAGTTATTATTTTACTACGGAAGCATTCCACATGGGAAACATACAAATACAACTGGCAACTGATTTTCGTCCAATAAACATACTTTCTTGTTGTTCTAAAATTTTGGAGATTTTATTAAGGAATCAAATTCAGGAGTATCTGTTAACAAATGAATTGCTCAATACATTTCAATCAGGATTTAGAAAGAACTATAACACTACAGGTCTTACTTTAGCGGTAGTAGAGACTTTAAGATATAATATGGATATGAAATTTGAATCTGTTGCTATATTTTTAGATTACTCTAAGGCTTTTGACTCTATAAGTCATATAATGTTAATAAGGAAGTTATTGAGTCAATTTAATTTCAACAACAGTTCTTGCAAACTAATTAGATCCTTTTTAAATCATCGTAGTCAGTTTACAGAGGCTCAAGGAAGAGTGTCTACGATCACAGAAACTTTTAGAGGTATACCTCAAGGCTCAGTGCTAGGGCCATTACTCTTTATGATATACGTTAATGACATTTTCTTACAGATAAAATTTTGTACTTGTTACGTATATGCTGACGACATACAGCTGATTGCTTGTGATAATGGACACGGAGTTGATTATTTAACATTAAATGTTAATAAGGACTTACAGCATATCATGGAATGGTCAGATTTAAACTTTTTAAGTCTCAATCCCACAAAAACTCGAGCTATATTATTTTCAAATAACAATTATTTGAATGCAAGATTTTCTTTGGGAGATAATACTATACAAATTGTGTCATATTTTAAATCTCTGGGCATTTACTTGGACAATAAATTAGATTTTGGAGTTCATATTAATCACGTTATTGCAAAAATATCTTTTATATTAAGGAAATTTTATTCACTAGGATGTTATCTACCTTTTAATGTAAAAAAACAATTAGTTTTTTCTGTATGTTTACCTATTATTCTCTATGCAATAGAAGTATATAGTGGAACGACACAATACAATATGATAAAACTACAACATTGCTTCAATAGATTAGTAAGGTATATATATGGACTTAAATATAGAACACGAATAACATCCTATGTTATATCGCTTGTTGGATGTAATTTTCAAGATTTCGTTAATATAAGATTGTTGCTTCAACTATTCAAAATAATAAAAACTGGCTGCCCGCCATGCTTGAGAAATATGTTTCATTTTGGTACATCTTCGCGGACACATGTTTTAGTGCCTCCGCGTTATAATACATTAATAATGAAGAGGTCATTTGTTGCTAGATCCACTGCTTTATGGAATTCTACAATTCCTTATTCAGAGAGAAAATTCTCACATTCTATTAAACACTTTAAAAATATAGTATTGGAAAACTTATAAATCATAATTTGTTATGAAATTTATTGTGACTGCTGTCTAGGATACCCAAATCTTCTTCTTTTTTGTTTTATTTTGCTCTTAACATTTGTGTATGGGGGGTATTATGAATTTTTAAATTCATAATTTAATTTAAATTTTATAAAATATTTATCTTTAAATTTTTAAATTTTTTTCTTAATTTAATTGTATATTGTATATATTTTTGTACCGGCTTATTGGCCAATAGGCTTAAAAGCTATTGAATAAATTGAATTGAATTGAATTTAAAAGAAAACAAGGAACAGACGATGTCCACCTCTGCCTTCAACATTTTATATCCAACGCATTATCTATCAAAAATCACGTTAGTATTTTGTCGACAGTTATCGAAAAATTATTTGGCAGAATCGGCATAATATTACAACTGGAGAATTGGTACAAATATGTTTTCAATTGTCAGAAGTTTTTTGTGCAACCGAAAGTTTAAAGTCAGAATCAATTGTACGTTATCATAAAACTCTACCACTACATAATGGTACCCCTTAGGGTTCTCCATTATCTGTAGTACTTTTTATAATTGCATTTAATGAATTCAGCAAAATATTATTAGCTGAAAAATACGCTTTCGGTGCTGTTAGATTCACAAAACACCAGGACAACAACAAAGTAAAGTAGTAGTAGATTGGGGCTTGAAATCGGGAGCTAAACTATCTATTGATAAATGCTCAATTCTACATATCTACAAAAAACACAATTGTGAAACTTTCAACGTGGAATACAAAAACGATAAAATAAAACGCGCCAACGATCTATGCATTTTAGACGTTGTTATTGACAAAAGTTTTTGCATTTAAGGATAATAATAATATTTAACATCAAAGAAGTTCAGGATTCATACATTCACTATGATAAATGTCTCACGTAGTATCATGTTGTCAAAAATTGACTAAGCTCTTCCGATATACGGATGGTGCGCTCCCTTTCACATTAAACTAGCCCCATTCAAAATCTTTTGGCATGCCCTCTTTAACGAATCGGACTTTACATCTAACATACATACAAACTTATTCCAAAACTCCTTATCTGCCGTAACAAAATGTTACTTCAAGAGGTAAAAAAAAATTTAATGGAATTAGAAAATATAGGCTACATTTCGCAATAGGAAGATGCGTAAACTTTGCCACAGAACTTAAACAGCTACCACACCCCTGGCTATATATAATGAACCACCATTATGTACAAGTGAAAATTCATTTATACTTTCCCTTGCGAACCTCCCAAAACCTTCAACACCACCACTAATTTCTAAAACCATATTTAATGACATTGTGGAAACTTTAACAAAAGATAGCTGGTATTTTCTCTACACTTACGGATTTAAAGACAACAACTTCTCCACCTTCACAATTGTCTCGCAAGAGGGTAGCCTTATCAGAACTGGTTACATTGAAGACTATTGTTCAAATTTCACAGCAGAATCCATAGCCATACTCTTTGCAGTACAACACGCCACCACATTTTCTTTATATGCTCGGACAGCCTCTAATCTATCTTGGCGATCAAAAACTCTCACTATGAATCACCACTAATAAACCACATCAGAGATGCATGCAATAAATAATAACTTCATATTGGCATTACGGGAAACGAATTCGCTGACTCAGCTGCCGCAGAAGCGGAACGTCAAAATTTGGAATAATGACTCCTTCTACCTAGAAATGAAATAAGTCCCAATGAAATAACTCCCAATGAAATAAGTTCCATTAAAAATGAAATAACGCCCAACTGAACAAAATTGAATAAATAAATGAAAGAAGTCTCAATTTTTTGGGACTTATTTCAAAATGTAAAAATAAATCCCAATAAAAATGAATTTACTCCCAATGAAATAAGTCCAAACAAAAATGAATTAACTCCCATTTTTTTTTGGTTTCCTTTTACAGAACGTTTTTTATTTCACAATTATATGTAAGCATATACATAATAGTAATAATAATTTAATTTAAGGTATAACATGACCATGTAGGTAATATAAATCCGAAGATATTAAAGAAAGATTATGACATTTCACCATAAAAAATATAATCTGTACTATGCGAAGCCGGTGTTCTCCCTACGGCCGGGCGGAAGGATTTTCTCCTCCATGATATACAGAACACTCTCCAGTTAGATACTCTTCTTGTATAAACCGTTATTTAAAATTGTTTACTTGCCAAATTAGGTTATTTTTTTGCAAACACGTTGAATTTGTACATTTTGCATTTCAGTTTGCTCATAACTAGGGCGCGATTTCCATGCAAATGCATGTTTTTTGTCGATAGTCAATGAGCATATCTTTCAGAATCAAGAAATTTGCGTTAAAATGGCATCGATTTGTTTTTGCATATTTTGGTTTAAAATGCATATTTTAAATTTATTAATACATTTTTTTGCATATTTTGGAATTTTTAAGTTATTTTTCAAAAAATTTCCAAACAAACAAAAAAAATCAATCAATTCTTTTAGCGCTCTGCTTAAAATACAACTTTATATTAGAAGGAGACGCATAGACTACATAACTTGATATCGCATACTAACACATTCACATTCAATTTTCAAATAAAAACATAAATGTAATTTTTAATTTTTTTGCAACGTATTTTTGAGAAAAACTGACTTCTTTTATCCAAAACTTTCATGTTACCTGCTTGGCACATAGGTTAGACAGCGTTGCAGTGGAAATTAGAAGCAAATTCGATAGTATTCATTTATTGATTTCATACGGAAAAAAAATATTTTTAAAGGCTTCTTCACGCGTTGCAATTCCCCTTCCACCGCAGCCAGTATTAAGAAGATGGGGAACCTGGCTAGATGCTGTAGAATACTCTTCAAAAAACTTTGAGCAATTTAAGAATGTTATTGGCGAGAGTATTGATACCGATTCGCATGCAATTAAAAAAGTAAATTAGCATTTGTATTTTCCAATTACGAATATATTGGGGAGACAATAACTAAATTGGAGGGATTTGGTGTAATGGCCTGATTTGTCTCTTAATATCATTCACATAGTTTTACATTGTATGTAAACAATGTAAAATATATTTACTTATGAGAGTTGTAGTGTGTCTAACTATCGACCCTTACCTATACTACATATCTAGGTACTAGGCGTCAAATAGCAGACACACTCAGGCAACATAACCGTGAGAAATGCTTATCTAAGCATTCTCCCATGTATGCATATGTTGCCACTGTATGTTTAAACAAAGAGGGTATCAAGTGACAAACACTTGACGACCCTAGCTTAAGTAATTTTAAGTCTTTTTTAGTTTTTAAGAATAATAAATAAAGAATAATCAAAACGGGCAGTCGCACAAGCGGCTGTTCCCAAAAACTAAATAAATTGTTTCTTTACAGAGTAATAAATAATGGTTTGAGTCTTGGCTTATAGTACGGCAACCTTGTAAAGTACTTAATTAGATATGCAGGTAATCGTATTCTATGATACCCAGTTTGTTAGTGATTAGGTATATTTTACTTCACCACGATAAAGCTTGTTTGTACTCTAAGTGCAATAAATCGTTCTTTTTACAATTTGCTCTTCCACCATTAAGACGTACAGTAACTCAAATTCATTAAACATAGATATATAGCAATAATTTATAGTGAAAACTAAAAGTTTTCACAAATTTAAAACCGGTAAACCGATGAAACTGAAAAGGTAAAATTTATAGTGACTTTTCGTTTATAAATTCTTGTAAGTAAAACAACAAAAAAAGAATAAAAATTTATTTTTTTACATAGGATTTAATAACCTAAGCGGAAGGATCACGTGCTTTAAAAAAGTCAGGTTATCCTTACCTTAATCTTGCATTGCACAAAATTGTTTTACCTACAACGAATGAAGATTTTGTGGTCCTAAAATTGTTTGGTTTAATCGGCACCTATTTTAATGAGGAAGATTTTTACTTCATAATTGACCAACAAAATTGTATGCACTTAGTTTTCGTCACCAGTGTAGCAAAAATAACCATGCTTGAGAATAATTTTGGTGCGTTTTCATTTAAAAGCATAGTGACGTCACAACTAGATTGAGAAAGAATTCTTTAAAATCAACTGTAAACTTTAAATTCAATCTCCACCGAAAAACCAGAAATCTGTATGTATGCACGTCTACAAAATAACGGTAACCTGAAAAACCGTATCTGGCCAGCAATCAAGAATTCAATTAAACGCTATCTGGTATAATTATAGCTACACATTTTTTTCTGGTTTAAATTACAATCAACTATCCGATTTTTTTTAAAATTCTATAGTTTGCAATTGCTTAACAGATATACTTAAACATTTCAAAAAACTAAAAAAATAATATAAATATGAAAATATAATTCTATCCAGTTAATTCATCATATTCAAAACAGTCTGTAAATTTATTCAATGAAACCAAATTCCTTCTATTTTCATTTAATTTGATTAAACTTGGTTGAATAATATAAAACTATTTTTTTTTAGTTTCCCTGAAATAAAATTCATAGCTTACATTCAAATTCAAAATATTTGTCAATTGCAAATTATATCATTACTTATCTTTACGTAAAACCTAATTCGTAAACCCTAATGTAAATTTTTTTATGGTACGTATATTTTAATAGTTGTGTAAAATTTATTATTAATTAGTTTACATATACAAATCTAGAAATATGCAACCAATAAATTTTTCCCAGCCCCAATAATTTGATTAACTAGATGCTGATGTTCGGAGAGGCCTCTACGTCATCAACCATCCAATATTAAAAAGAAGACCAAAAACAATAAGATCGAAACAACAATCAATTAACATGTTGGTGAGTGAATGTATATTATTTTAATGTTTGCATATTTCTCTTATTTAGATCAAAACAGAAGTAACAACATTATCCATAATTTTTTTTCACATTATTTTCCATTAAAAGAGATTAGTTTAAATTCTCTTACAAAGAAGTTAAAATTGATTTTTGGAAGAAACAGCGAACATATGTTTTTGCTTCTGTTAATAATTTTAAGATACTTTAGATTTCTAAGGGAAGTAATCTTATATATCCGAATTTAAAATTGATTAGAATTACATTTTTTTATATTTAAAAAGCCAGAAGGTTAAAACTATTTTTTCGTTTAAACCATTGAAAAGATTGGTTTTATTATTTTTGTGGAAACTATAATAGTTCTTAAAAATTTTTATTTCTGAAAATGATAACAATTCTTATAAATTAAGATTAAATTTCCATTACAAAAATGCATTACTCCTATTATTACCTATTTTCTTGAATAAATGTTCATTTATGAAATGAATATGTAAATTCTAATTATTTTCTTACGGATGTGAAGTGAGTTAGGGTAAAGCATGTGTGGGTTTTAGTACATATTCGCCTCTAAAACATAAGGTAGCGAGGGTAACGAGGCGCTGGCCCCAATACCATCATGGGTGCCCAAATAAATCACAGGTAGTCGATGTATCCAATAGTATTTTTCAGTACAACCACTATTATTTTTTCTATTTTTTATTGATAATCGCTTGTTACTTGATGTTTACTTGATTTTGATTTTTATTGTTTGTTTTCTCTAAACCACTAACCGAGGCAAGGGAGTCTTTAATATTATGTGTTAAAGTACAAACTCTGGAGATGTGAGATCAAAGAGTTATATGTGACAAGAACCCACCCCAGTTGACTGTCAGCTATCAGTTAGAAAGCTCCCAATCGTCATTTATAGTTTCTTAAAATATTTTTTTCAATATCATTTACAAACTCCTCACATATTTCTTAATGTCATCTTAAGACAACAATACTGTTGCTATTCTACGAAAGTTAGTCCAAATGCGAGAAAATTTAATGAACGACGATTTTTGCCGACAGAACGCTTCACAAAAAGTATTTACTAACAATTATTCAAGACGGAATGTAGCGGAAATTGATTCTAGTGAACCATCTGATTTTATAAATCAAATCCAGAAAATATGGTAGACGCTATCGATCAAAAACCTGTAATTTCTAAGTGCTGGAATTGTGACGATTATGACCACCACTGGCAAGATTGTCTTAGTGACAGGAAAGTTTTCTGTTACGGATGTGGTACTAAAAATACGTACAAGCCACAATGCCAAAAATGCTCAGCCAAAAAACTTGCAAATTCAAAAAACTTTCCAGCTCAAACTCAATCCCAAACGTATCCATAAATTTAACAAATTTCTCAGATGCAATAAATGATTCGGCATATGCTGCACTATTGGTGGAAAAGATGTTTCAATGGTAATTGACTCCGGGTGTCGTTTTAATCTTATAAGCGAAAATGATTGGAATTTATTGAAGAATTCAGAGGCGGTAATATGGAATATACGTTCTCAGTCTGCGAACAAATTAAAATCGTACGCAGCGATCTGTCCATTGGAAATTATTGTGGTTTTTTATGCCCCTATATATGTGGGTAACCGAAAAGAGATTATATCTTCCTTCTATGTTATAAGAAATGGAAATCAGTCCCTCTTGGGAAGAGAAACCGCTCTTCAACTAAATGTGCTGAAACTGGGATTGGATGTTAATCACATTCAAGAGAATGAACAACAAAAACCCTTTCCAAAAATACAGGGTATTAAAGTGTCATTATCTATAGACCATAGTATAAAGCCAGTACAACAACCAGTGCGGCGTGTTCCTGTTGCGTTGGAGGAAAAGGTGGTTAATAAAATAGATGAGGCACTTCGTCTTGATATTATCGAACCTGTCGTCGGTCCCAGTAAATGGATATCTCCAATAGTTATTGCGTTCAAAGGAAATGATGACATTCGTATTTGTGTGGATATGAGATGTGCCAAACGGGCCATTCTTCGGGAAAATTATCCGCTGCCCACTTTTGAGTCATTTATGAGCAGTTTGAAGTCAGCGAAAATCTTTTCTAGACTGGACCTAAAGTCTGCATACCATCAGATAGAATTGGATAAAGCAAGTCGTGAAATCACAACCTTTGTTACACATAAAGGTTTGTTTAGATTTAAACGACTGATGTTTGGGGTTAACTCAGCTCCCGAAATTTTCCAGAAAATTATGGAAGGGATGCTTTCTACATGCCAAAATGCTCTAAATTATATCGATGATATAATTGTATTTGGGATTTGCGACGAAGATCATGATGAAGCATTAAATTCCGTATTGAAAATTTTAAAGGAAAACAATGTTACCCTGAATGAGGCAAAGTGTGTAATGAAAGCTAAACAACTTATGTTTCTGCGACATATACTTTCAGCTGATGGTTTCACTGCAGATCCTGAAAAAGTAAAAGTTATACAACAGTTCCGAGCTCCAAAATCAAAAGAGGAGGTACGCAGTTTTCTGGGTTTAGTAACGTACATCGGGAAATTTTTACCAGACTTAGCACATTTGACAGATCCTCTCAGGATGCTACTTACAAAAGATGAATAATTTGTATGGGGTTGTAAACAAGAGGAAGCTTTTTGCAAATTAATGACGATGCTTTCCGAGATACCGAATCTCTCGTATTTTGATCCAAAATTGAGGACACGAGTAATAGCCGATGCTAGCCCTGTGGCTTTGGGGGCAGTGTTGCTACAATTCAAGGATGATAATGAACCCAGAATTATCTCTTTTGCAAGTAAGAGTTTATCTTCCACAGAGAAAAGATATTCTCAAACAGAAAAAGAGAGCTTGGCCTTAGTTTGGTCGGTGGAAAGATTTTACTATTATCTAGCTGGGCTAGATTTTGAGTTAGTGACTGACCACAAGCCTTTGGAAGTCATTTTCATACCGACTTCAAAACCTCCGGCTAGAATTGAAAGATGGTTACTTAGATTGCAGGCTTTCAAATTCAAAGTAATATATCGTGCCGGAAAAGACAATATAGCGGACTTGATATCTAGACTATGTAAAATTTCCGATGAGGACTCTTTTGATAGGACGTGCGAAGAATCAATTTTCCATGTGGTAGAGAATGCAGTTCCAGGCACTTTGACCATATCCTTAATTAGCAGTGAAAGTGGTAAGGATATGGAAATTCGTGATGCAATTTCCAATATGGAGAATAACTGTTGGGATTCGAACGCATCAAGCCCATACTATGTTTTTCGTTTTGAATTATCTGCCATTGGATCAATTTTGTTGCGTGGAAACCGTATCGTAATACCAAAATCATTAAGGAAAAAAGTATTGAAGTTGGCCCACGAGGGCTACCCTGGCGAATCAGCAATGAAACGTCGACTTCGTTCTAAGGTCTGGTGGCCATTAATTGATAGGGAGGCTGAAAACTTTGTGAAAGCGTGTCATGACTGTCTCCTGGTTTCACAACCATCAAATCCAACCCCAATGCAGAGACATCCTTTTCCAAATGGTCCTTGGCAATTCTTAGCATCTGATCTACTAGGACCGCTGCCTAATGGCGAATATGTTTTTGTACTCATTGATTACTATTCGCGATACCAAGAAGTTGTTTTCCTGAAACAGATTTCTTCTGAAGTTATAATCAAGGCTATGAAGGACATCTTTTCTAAGCTTGGCTTACCTAAATCAATAAGGACCGACAACGGCAGACAGTATGTTAGCAATGAATTCAAGTACTTTTGTGCAGAAAATAACATATCGATAACCACAGCACCTCCTTATTGGCCCCAGGCAAATGACGAGGTGGAGAATATGAATAAGTCTCTGGGAAAACGATTAAAAATAGCTGCAGCCAATAAGCGTGATTACAAAGAGGAAATTCAAAAGTTCATACTTATGTACAACGTGACTCCTCACGGCACAACGGGCTCTGCACCGAGTGAGCTAATGTTTAGCAGACGTATTCGTGATAAGATTCCTGGTATTGAGGACATAACAGAGGAGGTGATTGATTCGTCCGCAAGAGATAATGATTTAATGAACAAACAAAAAGGAAAAGAGAAGGCTGACTCAAAGAGAGGTGCGAAGGACTCCAATATTCAAGTAGGTGACAAGGTGTTATTGAAAAATGTTATTTTTCCCAACAAGGTAGGTAGGTAGGTAGGAAGGCCGGTGTGAGTTGCCTCACACCTTCACCCAGAGACCAATACGGTCCATTGCGATGCCTTAGGAAGAAACTTTTAGTATATAGAGTGAAATGAAAGCTATAGTAAAGACAGGAAAGTGACGTTATATTATAGAGTGAGAAAAGAAAATATAAGATAGAAAGGAGAAGAAAGAAAGAAACGTAACCAACTCCCTACTCGGACATATGACCTCCATTTGTGCGACTCGCACCCAGTCGTCTAACGCGTAGCCAGGCCATTCCCATTACGAATCCTATTAGACTCTCCAGCCCACAGCTAGAGACATCCCCTAATTCGCCTAAGAATCTTTTGCCCAGCCATCTCATCCTACTGCCCTGCAGCCTGGGACAGTGGCATAAAATGTGCTCCACTGTCTCCAGCTCATCCGGGTCCTCGCATAATCTGCATATATCCGACAATTCGGATCCCATTCTAACCGCCATCCTGCCAATCATGCAGTGGCCCGTGATAATGCCTATCATGGTCCTAACGCAGATCCTATTCCTGCCCAGCAGCAATTCCGAATCGGACTTTCCAAGCACCGGCCACAGTGTCCGTGACACTTGGCAGTCCGTCCGGTTACCCCAGGCTTGATTGGTTGCATTTAGTACCCACTCCTTAATTCTTCCATAATAGAAGCCTATTGGAAGCCCTACTGCCTCCATACGGTTATTACATTCCGTGCCTGCGCCCATTCTTGCCAACTCATCAGCCACCTCATTGCCGGCAATATCAGAGTGACCTGGTACCCAGCACAATCTAACCGTATACCGCCCTAAGGCTCCCTCTAGAGCCCTCCTACAACTGTCAACTAGCTTAGAGTTCACATAACAGCCCCTTATGGCCAGAAGGGCCGCCTGGCTGTCCACATATATCGTGACCTCCGAGCCTCTGTCAATGTTGTCCCTCATCAGTTCTATGGCCTTCAATATCCCTAGAACTTCCGCTTGAAAAACACTACAGTCGTCAGGAAGCCTATATGACATTCTGATGTCCAGATCCTCGATGTAGACCCCCGCGCCTGTACCATTCATCTTCGAGCCGTCCGTGAAGATAGCAAATCCATCATGTAATCTGCCCCTTCACAACCAGCTCTCCCTGGACGGTACTATCACCTCCGGCAACCGCCTAAAATCTACCATAGTGCTCACATAGTCAGTAGAGCCAGGCAATCCTGACCCTGCGTGTGACCTTTTAACAGTCCCAGCTCCCTCAGTCTAAGAATGCTTCTGGCAGCCATTCCCATCACATACTGCTCAATGGGCAAAAGATGAAGAATGACATCCAGAGCCGCTTGAGGAGTGCTTCTCATGGCCCCTGTTATGCCGATTGAAGCACACCTCTGAACTTTAGACAGAAGGTTTCTTCGATTAGCCAGTCTCATTGCCTCCCACCAAACACAGCATCCATATGTAAGAATGGGCCTAACCACCGAAGTGTATAGCCATCCCACCACTGACGGCCGAAGTCCCCAATTCTTACCTATCGATGATCTGCAAGTATAGTAGGCATTGAGACCTTTTTTAAGCCTCTCCTGAGTGTTCCTTCCCCATGACAGCTTCCTGTCCAGGAACACTCCCAGATACTTAGCACTATCTGATAGTCTAAGCTCTACTCCTCCCAGTACCGGCAGCCTGAAATTTTCCACCCTGTACTTCCTAGTAAACAGAACTAACTCTGTTTTTTCCGGATTTACTCCCAAGCCCTTCTCACTAGCCCAAGCTGAAAGTTCGCCCAGTGCCCCTTGCATGGCATCGCTAATTGTCGGCAGAAACTTGCCCGATACCAATATAACTACATCATCCGCCTAGGCCACGACCTTCTGACCCGTTCTGTCAAAAGATCTCAGAACGACATTGACAGCCAAGAGCCATAGTAAGGGGGAGAGAACACCCCCCTGTGGGGTCCCTCTGGTCACCAGTTTCCTTAGGCGTTCGTTTCCCCAGTCCGAGTGAATGACTCTGCTACTAAGCATCAGAGTTATCCATTCGACCAGGAACGACGGAACCATTAGGTCACTTAGTGCCTGCCTGTCAGCCCCTATCTTTAAATTGTTAAAGGCGCCCTCTATATCAAGGAAAGCCGCCAAGGTGTATTCCTTGTTTCGCAATCCGTTCTCTATATAACTCACCACATCATGAAGCGCACTCTCAACAGATCTACCCTTGAGGTAGGCATGCTGAGCGCCACTGATGATGCCGGCGTCAATTTTAGTCCTTAGATATAGATCGATCAGTCTTTCCAGTGTCTTCAAAAGAAAAGACGACAAGCTGATCGGTCTAAAATCCTTGGGTTTAGAGTGACCGGTTTTCCCCGCTTTGGGTATAAACACGACCCTAACTTCCCTCCATCCCTTAGGAATGTACCCGTTTAGTACACATACCCTAAAAAGTTCCACCAACAGTAAGAGCGATGATCTCCCGATATTCTGTAGCATCGCCGGAAAGATACCATCTGGTCCTGCCGATTTGTAAGACCCAAAAGTATTGACCGCCCATGTTACTTTATCAAAGGTTATCATGTCCCCCACTGTTTCTCTTACCTCATCACCTGCGCTCGGCCCCGGGAAGGGGTCGTCATTTTCAACCCGCTCCCCCGCCACAGGATCCGCACACCCCGGAAAATGAGTCTCCATAAGAAGGCATAGGGTTTCAGAGCTAGATTCCGTCCATGAGTCGTCCGGTCTTTGAATAAATCCCGGGACTGCTGGGTCCTTGGATAAAATTCTTCTGAACCTGGACATCTCATTTACAGATTCAACTGACTCGCTAAATTTGATCCACGAGTCCCTTTTCACTCTTCTAATTTCCTTCTTATACTTATTGTAACACAATCTGAAGTTACTCCAATCCTCTTCCCTACGCGTATATTTCGCCCTGTTAAACAACCTTCTTACAGTGGATCTTTGAGCCCTCAGCTCCTTCGTCCACCATCGCGGTTGTTCGCGTCTGCCCGGGAAGTTCAGCGGACAGGATCTCTCATAACTACTGGTTAGTGCCTCCGTAAAGGTACCCACCAGTCGCTCCACTCCGGTCGAAGTCGACCTCCACTCATGTGTAACCCTAAGGTTATCTACCACTAATTCCGAAAAATAATCCCAATTCGTTCTTCTCGGGTTCCTATACGGGCTCCTTTTTGATCCCTCAAACACTAGATTGAAGGATAGACGGCTATGGTCAGAGAAGGAAAATCCCAAATCCACCCTCCAATCCTTCACTAGTTCCCTACAGTTCGTCAACGTTATATCTATTACTGCCTCCCTATCCCTATTCCTGAATGTTGGCGTGTTTCCCATATTACAGATATAGAGATTGTTAGCAATAATGAAGTCAAACATAGACTCACCTCTTTTGTTGATGTCTGTACTTCCCCATTGGGTATGGTGTGCGTTTGCGTCACACCATAATTTTTAATTTTTCAATTAATTTTACACCAGGAGGATCGGTAGCCTTATATGGCAAGTAGACCGATGCTACAGCCAGAACCGTTCTGTCCTTGGCTTCTCCTCTCACGACCGTGAGGTCTCCATTACTGAAAGAATGAGACAAATTAAATTTATGTTCACTTCTTGCCAGTATACATGTTCGTACCTTCTCGTCAGTATGAGGTACAAACAATGTATACCCCTTGGCCTTCAATCCAACTACCCGATTTTTATTAATCCAGGGCTCTTGGATTAAAGCCACATCCACGTTGTTATCAATGAGTTGGGTTTCCCAACAAACTCACTCCGAATTTTGATAAAACAACTTATGAAGTCGTTGAGAGGAATGGTAGTGAAGTTAAAGTTAAAGCTGTTGGAGCAGGACGAACATACACAAGAAACGTAAGCATGGTGAAAAGGATTCCAAATGCTCAAGGTACAGATGACACAATAGCTCAATAACGTATTTGCACAGAACCATCTCCCATCATCCTACATTCAGCATCCGTTTTTGTTCCATCAGAAGTGTTACCTATCCCACAGGACCAGCGAGTGTAATGTCTTGGAGTCAGAGAGGTCCTCGGTTCCAGATCAAGCTGAAAAAGGTGGAAGGGATGTGGCAACACTGATCTTTATCGATATCTAAAGAACTCATCTCGATTGTAATGTTTTGGTCGTTTTGGTATTCTCTAACTGTTGTGAAATACTATTGTACAAATAAATACATATAATACATTTGAAAGTAAATTTGATTCTTTATAAATAAATAAAGTGTTTTATTACAGACTGATACAGGTTATTACACATTTTCAGATGAACCCAAATATCCTTTTAATCTTTGCCAAAAATCCCAATTAGAAGCTGTTATATCACTATTTCCTAATTTCGAACAACAGGGTCTGGACAAAACCGTCTTGATAGAGCACTTCATCGATGTTGTAAACGCAACACCGGTAAAACAAAGGTTTTATCCCGTCTCCCCTGCTGTAGAGAGACTAATGTATAAGGAGATCGATCGTATGTTGTCGTTAGGGATAATTGAACACTCAACCTCACCGTGGAGTTCACCGATGCGCCTCGTAGTAAAACCCAACAAAGTGCGTTTATGCCTTGATGCCCGAAAGCTAAATCAAGTCACAAAAAAGATGCTTATCCGCTACCTAGGATCGAGGGCATATTGGCTAGACTACCGCAAGCAAATATTATTTCAAAGCTGGACTTAAAAGATGCCTATTGGCAGATAGGCTTAGCAGAACAAGCGAACCCCCTTACAGCTTTTACAATCCCCGGCAGGCCCCTTTACCAATTTAAGGTAATGCCGTTCGGGCTATGCAATGCCCCTTTAACAATGTGTCGTCTAATGGACGAGCTAATACCTGCGGATCTTAAATATTGCGTTTTTGGCTATTTAGACGATCTCGTCATTGTATCTGAAGACTTCTCTTCTCATATATCTACTATAGTAAGAATTGCTGATCAGTTTAAAAGGACAAATTTAACTTTAAATGTTTCAAAATCACGTTTTTGTGTCACAGAGACAAAATATCTAGGCTACGTTATCGGCAACGGGGGCATAAAAACGGACCCCGATAAAATCGACTCTATTATCTCTTGGTCTATTCCAAAAAACATCAAACAGGTTCGTGGATTTCTCGGCCTTGCGGGATGGTATCGGAGATTCATATAAAATTTCTCTTCTGTTGTATTTCCGATAACTGAAGTATTATCCACGAAAACAAAATTTAATTGGACTGAAGAAGCGCAAAAAGCCTTTAATGAAATCAAGCATTTACTTACCACTGCTCCGATTCTTGCTAACCCCGATTTTAGCCGTAAATTTTTTTATACATTGTGATGCAAGTGATTTCGGGATTGGTGCCGTTTTGGTTCAGTTAGACGACAACGGAGAGGAAAACCCTATCGCATTTATGTCGAAATTACAGTGTTACTGAAAGAAAGTGTCTGGCGGCAATTGAGGCTATTAGCCGATTTAGATGCTATATCGAAATGCAAGAATTTGAAGTTATTACGGATCATTCGAGTCTGGTGTGGCTTATGAAGCAGACAGAATTAAGTGGCAGACTTGCCAGATGGGTATTTAAGCTTCAAGGATATTAATTTTCAATAAGCCATAGAAAAGGCAAGGATCACATTGTGCCTGACTCTCTCTCTAGGTTACACTGTAATGAAGTCTCCGCCGTCGAACTGGCCGAAACAGAGATTGACCTAAACTCGAATCACTTTGCAGATGAAGATTATGAACACCTAAAAGCTAAAATTGTAAGTAATTCAAATAAATATCCTGATTTAAAACTAGTAGATAGATACGTGTATATTCGCACAGATCACTATACAGGAATTGAAACAGAGGACTAAAGTGTCTGGAAATTATGGGTTCCTATTAAGCTTCGTACTTCTGTGATAACTAGAGCCCACGATTCGCCTATTTGCTCTCATGGGGGAATGTCAAAAACTTTTGATATCATCCGTAGGAATTTTTACTGGCCAGGTATAGTGAAAGACGTGCGCAACTATGTTCGTGATTGTGAAATTTGTAAGACCACAAAAGCCCTTAACTTTGTCACCAAACCAGAAATGGGAAAACCGTCCGTATCATGTAGACCTATACAACGTCTTTATATAGACCTTTTAGGACCTTACCCAAGAAGTAAGAGAGGTAACATTGGTTTGCTGATTGTGCTAGACCATTTTACAAAGTTCCATTGGCTCTGTCCAATGCGTAAATTTACCTTTATTAGAACACCTTTTTCATGTATACGGTGTACCTGAACACATTGTCAGCGATAACGGTTCGCAATTTAAGGCCAACGAATTAAATGCCTTTTTTACAAAACTAGGTATAAATCATATTTATACTGCGCTTTACCCTCCACAAGCAAACGCTTCTGAGAGAGTAAACCGTTCCTTAATTGCTGGAATTTGTGCTTACCTCAAAAAAGATCAAACAGTGTGGAATGAAAATCTTAGTTCGATTAGTTGCGCTCTCAGAAACTCAGTACATCAAGCAATACAAACTTCTCCTTACCGCGCTCTTTTTGGACAAGATATGATTACTCATGGTTCTTCATATGAACTTTTAAAGAATCTCAGTATACTAAACGAAGCATCATCACCGCTATCGATTTTTAATGATTATAATATAAACCAAAACCAATATAATCTTTGAGCTCGTCCGATATCGCACTCGGTAGGTCAATACGTTTTTCGTAGAAACTTTAGTCAAAGTAATTTAGAAAAAAAAATTAATTCAAAACTCTCCCCTTTGTATTTAAAAGCTAAGGTGAAAGAAAAAATTCGTCAGAACTATTACCTACTCGAAAATCTAGACGGAAAAACTATAGGCACCTTTCATGCTAAGGACCTTAGATCCTAACCAAGTCAAGTATTTGTACTTTTAAATTCAGTTTTTACGCACAAATTTAAAATGCTCTATCAACTTTAAAATATTTGTTTTTGTTATTTTTTTATATAAATATAACTCAAACTTCTAAGTTTTCTTATTAAACATAATATTATCTTTTTTCCACATTGAACTTGTTAATCAAATAAAATAAAATTACTTAAAACTTTAAAAATGATTTCTCATATTCATATTAATTTTTTTATGAATATTTGTTATTGTTTGTTATCGCTAATATTATTTTTTTCCTCATAATACTTTTTCACAAAGTGTAAGTATTACGCAGTTTGTAATGGCCTGATCTGTCTCTTAATATCATTCACATAGTTTTGCACTGTATGTAAACAATGTAAAATATATTTACTTATGAGAGTAATAAATAATGTTTGTTAGTGAGGTATATTTTACTTCACCACGATAAAGCTTGTTTGTACTCTAAATGCAATAAATCGTTCTTTTTACAATTTGCTCTTCCGCCATTAAGACGTACAGTAACTCAAATTCATTAAACATAGAAATAATTTATAGTGAAAACTAAAAGTTTTCACAAATTTAAAACCGATATTAAATTTACTGCCGTGATTTATCTAACTTTTCGTGAAACTGAAAAGGTAAAATTTATATTGACTTTTCGTTTATAAATTCTTGTAAGTAAAAAAACAAAAAAAGAATAAAAATTTATTTTTTTACATAGGATTTAATAACCTAAGCGGAAGGATCACGTGCTTTAAAAAAGTCAGGTTATCCTTACCTTAATCTTGCATTGCACAAAATTGTTTTACCTACAACGAATGAAGATTTTGTGGTCCTAAAATTGTTTGGTTTAATCGGCACCTATTTTAATGAGGAAGATTTTTACTTCATAATTGACCAACAAAATTGTATGCACTTAGTTTTCGTCACCAGTGTAGCAAAAATAACCATGCTTGAGAATAATTTTGGTGCGTTTTCATTTAAAAGCATAGTGACGTCACAACTAGATTGAGAAAGAATTCTTTAAAATCAACTGTAAACTTTAAATTCAATCTCCACCGAAAAACCAGAAATCTGTATGTATGCACGTCTACAAAATAACGGTAACCTGAAAAACCGTATCTGGCCAGCAATCAAGAATTCAATTAAACGCTATCTGGTATAATTATAGCTACACATTTTTTTCTGGTTTAAATTACAATCAACTATCCGATTTTTTTTAAAATTCTATAGTTTGCAATTGCTTAACAGATATACTTAAACATTTCAAAAAACTAAAAAAATAATATAAATATGAAAATATAATTCTATCCAGTTAATTCATCATATTCAAAACAGTCTGTAAATTTATTCAATGAAACCAAATTCCTTCTATTTTCATTTAATTTGATTAAACTTGGTTGAATAATATAAAACTATTTTTTTTTTAGTTTCCCTGAAATAAAATTCATAGCTTACATTCAAATTTAAAATATTTGTCAATTGCAAATTATATCATTACTTATCTTTACGTAAAACCTAATTCGTAAACCCTAATGTAAATTTTTTTATGGTACGTATATTTTAATAGTTGTGTAAAATTTATTATTAATTAGTTTACATATACAAATCTAGAAATATGCAACCAATAAATTTTTCCCAGCCCCAATAATTTGATTAACTAGATGCTGATGTTCGGAGAGGCCTCTACGTCATCAACCATCCAATATTAAAAAGAAGACCAAAAACAATAAGATCGAAACAACAATCAATTAACATGTTGGTGAGTGAATGTATATTATTTTAATGTTTGCATATTTCTCTTATTTAGATCAAAACAGAAGTAACAACATTATCCATAATTTTTTTTCACATTATTTTCCATTAAAAGAGATTAGTTTAAATTCTCTTACAAAGAAGTTAAAATTGATTTTTGGAAGAAACAGCGAACATATGTTTTTGCTTCTGTTAATAATTTTAAGATACTTTAGATTTCTAAGGGAAGTAATCTTATATATCCGAATTTAAAATTGATTAGAATTACATTTTTTTATATTTAAAAAGCCAGAAGGTTAAAACTATTTTTTCGTTTAAACCATTGAAAAGATTGGTTTTATTATTTTTGTGGAAACTATAATAGTTCTTAAAAATTTTTATTTCTGAAAATGATAACAATTCTTATAAATTAAGATTAAATTTCCATTACAAAAATGCATTACTCCTATTATTACCTATTTTCTTGAATAAATGTTCATTTATGAAATGAATATGTAAATTCTAATTATTTTCTTACGGATGTGAAGTGAGTTAGGGTAAAGCATGTGTGGGTTTTAGTACATATTCGCCTCTAAAACATAAGGTAGCGAGGGTAACGAGGCGCTGGCCCCAATACCATCATGGGTGCCCAAATAAATCACAGGTAGTCGATGTATCCAATAGTATTTTTCAGTACAACCACTATTATTTTTTCTATTTTTTATTGATAATCGCTTGTTATTTCCATAGTTTACTTGATTTTGATTTTTATTGTTTGTTTTCTCTAAACCACTAACCGAGGCAAGGGAGTCTTTAATATTATGTGTTAAAGTACAAACTCTGGAGATGTGAGATCAAAGAGTTATATGTGACAAGAACCCACCCCAGTTGACTGTCAGCTATCAGTTAGAAAGCTCCCAATCGTCATTTATAGTTTCTTAAAATATTTTTTTCAATATCATTTACAAACTCCTCACATATTTCTTAATGTCATCTTAAGACAACAATACTGTTGCTATTCTACGAAAGTTAGTCCAAATGCGAGAAAATTTAATGAACGACGATTTTTGCCGACAGAACGCTTCACAAAAAGTATTTACTAACAATTATTCAAGACGGAATGTAGCGGAAATTGATTCTAGTGAACCATCTGATTTTATAAATCAAATCCAGAAAATATGGTAGACGCTATCGATCAAAAACCTGTAATTTCTAAGTGCTGGAATTGTGACGATTATGACCACCACTGGCAAGATTGTCTTAGTGACAGGAAAGTTTTCTGTTACGGATGTGGTAAAGTAAAGTAAAGTTTTTAAATTTTGAACAACTTGGCCTACTAGATACTGGGGCAAATATAAGTTGCATTGGTAATAAACTTGCACAAAAGAATTTTTCCGAATTTAGTCAATTTACCAAAGTTAATTCGTACGTTAAAACTGCCGACGGAGACTTACAAAAAGTAATAGGATACATTGACGTTGATATATCATTTAAAAACCAAATTCGTCCCATAAAGATTTGGATTGTACCATCCTTATCCCAAAATTCAATATTAGCTCTCAACTTTTGGAAATTATTTGATTTGGCCCCAAACTTATTTGATTCCGCCATTATTAGCTGTAATTCTGCTTTGTCTGAAAATTCGTCCGAAGTTCTGTCCGTTAATGAAACAAAGACTGATACATTTTCAGATGAACCCAAATATCCTTTTAATCTTTGCCAAAAATCCCAATTGGAAGCTGTTATATCACTATTTCCTAATTTCGAACAACAGGGTCTGGGCAAAACCGTCTTGATAGAGCACTTCATCGATGTTGTAAACGCAACACCGGTAAAACAAAGGTTTTATCCCGTCTCCCCTGCTGTAGAGAGACTAATGTATAAGGAGATCGATCGTATGTTGTCGTTAGGGATAATTGAACACTCAACCTCACCGTGGAGTGCACCGATGCGCCTCGTAGTAAAACCCAACAAAGTGCGTTTATGCCTTGATGCCCGAAAGCTAAATCAAGTCACAAAAAAGATGCTTATCCGCTACCTAGCATCGAGGGCATATTGGCTAGACTACCGCAAGCAAACATTATTTCAAAGCTGGACTTAAAAGATGCCTATTGGCAGATAGGCTTAGCAGAACAAGCGAAACCCCTTACAGCTTTTACAATCCCCGGCAAGCCCCTTTACCAATTTAAGGTAATGCCGTTCGGGCTATGCAATGCCCCTTTAACAATGTGTCGTCTAATGGACGAGCTAATACCTGCGGATCTTAAATATTGCGTTTTTGGCTATTTAGACGATCTCGTCATTGTATCTGAAGACTTCTCTTCTCATATATCTACTATAGTAAGAATTGCTGATCAGTTTAAAAGGGCAAATTTAACTTTAAATGTTTCAAAATCACGTTTTTGTGTCACAGAGACAAAATATCTAGGCTACGTTATCGGCAACGGGGGCATAAAAACGGACCCCGATAAAATCGACTCTATTATCTCTTGGTCTATTCCAAAAAACATCAAACAGGTTCGTGGATTTCTCGGCCTTGCGGGATGGTATCGGAGATTCATATAAAATTTCTCTTCTGTTGTATTTCCGATAACTGAAGTATTATCCACGAAAAGAAAATTTAATTGGACTGAAGAAGCGCAAAAAGCTTTTAATGAAATCAAGCATTTACTTACCACTGCTCCGATTCTTGCTAACCCCGATTTTAGCCGTAAATTTTTTTATACATTGTGATGCAAGTGATTTCGGGATTGGTGCCGTTTTGGTTCAGTTAGACGACAACGGAGAGGAAAACCCTATCGCATTTATGTCGAAAAAACTGAACACAGCACAGCGAAATTACAGTGTTACTGAAAGAGAGTGTCTGGCGGCAATTGCGGCTATTAGCCGATTTAGATGCTATATCGAAATGCAAGAATTTGAAGTTATTACGGATCATTCGAGTCTGGTGTGGCTTATGAAGCAGACAGAATTACGTGGCAGACTTGCCAGATGGGTATTTAAGCTTCAAGGATATTAATTTTCAATAAGCCATAGAAAAGGCAAGGATCACATTGTGCCTGACTCTCTCTCTAGGTTACACTGTAATGAAGTCTCCGCCGTCGAACTGGCCGAAACAGAGATTGACCTAAACTCGAATCACTTTGCAGATGAAGATTATGAACACCTAAAAGCTAAAATTGTAAGTAATTCAAATAAATATCCTGATTTAAAACTAGTAGATAGATACGTGTATATTCGCACAGATCACTATACAGGAATTGAAACAGAGGACCAAAGTGTCTGGAAATTATGGGTTCCTATTAAGCTTCTTACTTCTGTGATAACTAGAGCCCACGATTCGCCTATTTGCTCTCATGGGGGAATGTCAAAAAGTTTTGATATCATCCGTAGGAATTTTTACTGGCCAGGTATAGTGAAAGACGTGCGCAACTATATTCGTGATTGTGAAATTTGTAAGACCACAAAAGCCCTTAACTTTGTCACCAAACCAGAAATGGGAAAACCGTCCGTATCATGTAGACCTATACAACGTCTTTATATAGACCTTTTAGGACCTTACCCAAGAAGTAAGAGAGGTAACATTGGTTTGCTGATTGTGCTAGACCATTTTACAAAGTTCCATTGGCTCTGTCCAATGCGTAAATTTACCTTTATTAGAACACCTTTTTCATGTATACGGTGTACCTGAACACATTGTCAGCGATAACGGTTCGCAATTTAAGGCCAACGAATTAAATGCCTTTTTTACAAAACTAGGTATAAATCATATTTATACTGCGCTTTACCCTCCACAAGCAAACGCTTCTGAGAGAGTAAACCGTTCCTTAATTGCTGGAATTTGTGCTTACCTCAAAAAAGATCAAAAAGAATCTCAGTATACTAAACGAAGCATCATCACCGCTATCGATTTTTAATGCTTATAATATAAACCAAAACCAATCTTTGAGCTCGTCCGATATCGTACTCTACCGAGTCAATACGTTTTTCGTAGAAACTTTAGTCAAAGTAATTTAGAAAAAAAAATTAATTCAAAACTCTCCCCTTTGTATTTAAAAGCTAAGGTGAAAGAAAAAATTCGTCAGAACTATTACCTACTCGAAAATCTAGACTATAGGCACCTTTCATGCTAAGGACCTTAGATCCTAACCAAGTCAAGTATTTGTACTTTTAAATTCAGTTTTTACGCACAAATTTAAAATGCTCTATCAACTTTAACATATTTGGTTTTGTTATTTTTTTTATATAAAGGGTGGGTAAATTTCAAGGGCCGATGTTGATTTTGAATAAAACACAAACTATTTAGGAAATTATTGTAATTTTATCTTATTATGATATAATAATATATGTGTGGGTTTTAGTACATATTCGCCTCTAAAACATAAGGTAGGGAGGGTAACGCGGCGCTGGCCCCAATACCATCATGGGTGTCCTAATAAATCACAGGTAGTCGATGTATCCAATAGTATTTTTCAGTACAACCACTATTATTTTTTTCTATTTTTTATTGATAATCGCTTGTTATTTCCATAGTTTACTTGATTTTTATTGTTTGTTTTCTCTAAACCACTAACCGAGGCAAGGAAATCTTTAATATTATGTGTTAAAGTACAAACTCTGGAGATGTGAGATCAAAGTGTTATATGTGACAAGAACCCACCCCAGTAGACTGTCAGCTAGCAGTTAGAAGGCTCCCAATCGTCATTTATAGTTTCTTAAAATATTTTTTTAAATACCATTTACAAACTTCTCACATATTTCCTAATGTCACCTTAAGACAACAATACTGTTGCTATTTGTACGTTACATCGGCTCTTTTAATACTCAAATCAAATTAATTAATATTGCAGAAAGTAAAATTAACAATGTGGACCAGTGTTGTCAGATAATTTTTTTCTTCCCCCCAAAAAAATTAGAAACCCATTAGATTTTACACTTTTTTTTAAAAAAACCCCCCTAAAGTTTCATCATTCATATCTCTATTAAATTTGAATTGAGGTACATACTATCATTCTTATATATATTAT
Organism: Bellardia pandia; assembly: GCA_916048285.2. Lineage (NCBI taxonomy): Eukaryota > Metazoa > Arthropoda > Insecta > Diptera > Calliphoridae > Bellardia > Bellardia pandia. The sequence continues at coordinate 69,772,402 of OU696530.1, forward strand.
ACGAGTATATATAATATACTCACTAATTATTAAAAAAAACATTTGAATTATTATTCACTTACATTTTTATGAATTTACGCAAGGTGAACTACATATTAGGAATACAATTTATATATGTACATATAAACATCTATATAGTTAGTTTTATTAAAATCAGGGGGGTTACTGCGTATTTCGATTCGAAAGCAAAAGTTTTCGAAATACAATACAAAAAGTATACAAATTCGAATGATTTTCTTTTCGAATCGAAATACGCAGTAACCCCCCAGGTTTCTCTAAAAATTTCAAGAGTTTCAGTCTTCTGCAATAGAATTGAAAAGTTTGAGCATTTCAGGTGTTGGAATAAAATCTTGACATTTATTGCTTAACGAGTACTTGACTCTTAAAATACTTTCAACTATTGAAATATTCATTCTGTTTCGCAGCTTATATTTTACCACATTAAACATAGAGAAAGCTCTTTCAACTGATGCATTGGAATAAGGTAGTAGTAATAAAGATAATCCTAGTTTACTAATTCTGCAAAATTTGAGGGTGCTGTAGCTTAATTGGTTAGCGCATTTGATCATTAAGCATGAGTTGGTATTTGTAGCCCGGGTTCGATTCCCAGCCGCTGCCACTCAAACAAAATCAGTTTCTGAGAATTATTAGTTTTCTTTCTATCCATTATAACTAATATTTATCACAGCGCCCTCCTTCGGTGGTATAGCATTCAAACGCCACCGAAGTAAAATAAATAAATAAAGGCTACAAAATCAAGCTTTAACATTAATGCGCCTACACACCACCAGAGGCGCTGCAATTCTGCACTAAAAACAAACATAATGCGCAATTACAGAGTTGTGATATAAAAAAAGCTTTCTTCTTTCACCACCTTTACTTCTTCAACTATCCCCTTTCCAAAGAAAGTAACGCAATTATATATAGGCATATTAATTGCCTGAGTGTTACTTTTCTTTAAAAAAAAAAAAAAAAAAAAAAAAAAAATTTTGGGTTATTGGCAGCATCCCTCTTTTGTCCAACTTGTAACGAACCTTTCTTGCTGGGGTATAACTCGCGGTTGTCCAACGTTCTGGCACAATAAAATTTTTGATTTATTAGTGACCTCTTCAAATAAAACACGGCTTGCTTTTCGAAATTTATAACTATACTTTATTTACACGAATTTCTATTTTTGGCCACTCGCTTATTCCACTGAAAATAATACAATAAAATATCTCTATTGCACCCTAACGACTATTACGAAACGCACACCACAACTGATGAAAACAGACTGTCTTTCTTACAGATTTTTGTTCTGCTTTTATACTTTTCTATTCGTATGCATTTCTACTAGATGGTAACAAGTTACCAACCACACAGCTGATTATGACAACTACACTAAACGTCGTCATTCCTACCCGCCGCAAGGGGCGCTAGTGTGCATGAGCTGTTGTTCTTGCTGACACTAGGTGGCGCCATAAATAATTTATAGTGATAGAACACAACCCTAAATTACTAGTAATAATAAAACAATATGTAATATTGCAATATTAATGTATAATTGATATCAACTACAATTAATGGAAAATTCAATGTAAATGCTATTATTACTAATAAACTAAAATCTACAATTCATGAAAATAACTGGCAATAAAATACAACTACCATATTGGTATAAAAAAAATGCAAATAATGCAATTAATTCATAACAAATCTTTGATAATTATTATATTGGTGTACGGGTGGAAACTAGGGTTCTCGACTTCCATCGTCACACATCCCCCCTTCTTTACGGGTGACTCTCTTCCCCTGGGATCAGGGCCCTGATGTCGACTCTCCCTCCTCTGCTGATCAGTATCTGGTAGGTTACGGGACCGCTATGGTATTTAAATTTTCGTCGCTGGCCTGGTTTGTGAGCCCGTAAGGACGTCTCGACGATGCTTTTTAAACTTTCCGGCCATGCTGCGTCGTTAGTTGGATGACTGCCCTCATCTATACTGGGACAGTTTTGGGTGATGTCATACTCCCTAGAGGCTTCTGGCGCCCCAGCAGTTGGCGAATGTAGTGCCCTTGAGACCTTCAGTGGGCTCGGGATACTACTCCCCGACCTGGGTGCTGGTGACCGTGTGCCCCCAGTCGTTGGACTAGAAAGGTCGACTGGGCTTAGGGAGACGGTGGCGTAAATCGACAGGCATGGTGAGGTGTTTGTTGTTTGACTGGAGGCACTGTCTGATAGTCGCCGTACCGGCCATCTGTTCGGGCTGGACCCTTCGTCACCTATTCGCGTGGGCGTCCTGGGCGTGACCTCTACCAATAACCCGGTAGATGAGCCGGAGGTAACATCTCCACTGGGGAACCCGGGTTCAACGCCGCGTTCTGTTGTTTCTGGCATTTTCACTGGGGACCTGGGCTCCACACTGCGTTCTGTTATTTCTGGCCATTGATCACACTTCGCCCACCAAAATCGATAGGTCACTACACGCTGGTAGCCTGCGTGGCCGTTAACGTTGTGGCATCTGGAGTCCTGGACATCAACTGTGCCCCAACCCCTTGTTTTCGGCTGTGGGCTTGCGTCCGTTGAAGTATCGGTTTCACTGGAGGGACTCCGTGGTGTGGCTTTCGTGTCTACTGTGATGTCAAATTCTCCTAACTCTGATCGCAACAACTCTTCTAGCTCGGACTCATCTATTTCACTTGCTTTGGCCGAACTTAGTTCGTCTTCTGATGGTTGCTTATTAATTATGTTTCCCACTGGCGAGTAGGTTCGCCCGATGTGCATGCCTGGTGTTAGGGGTAAGCCTGATTTAGGAGTGGTCGGTATGAACCATGGTGTATCGTTTTCGGGCCCCGGTTGGCACTCGTTGTGACTCGAGAATTTCCCTCCTGGTGTTATCGGGATGTTGGTTTCGGGAGAAGTTGGCACGAGCCATGGGGTGCTGCCTTCGAACGTCTGATGTGGTTCTGGGCTCATTGCGCTAACCGCCACCTTGTTGGGTGGACTATGATCGTCATCTGAACTCACACAGATGAGTTCTGGTTCAACCACCCTCTTAGTTTGGTTGTTGGGACCTGGAGGTGTCGTCGATATCTTATCACCAACGGGGGTGTTCGGTGTCTGTTGATCTCTGATGTTAGTAGGTCCCCTATGTGGGTTACCTGTTGTGGCCTTCTGTGGGGCTGTGTGAATTCGATAACAAGTGGCCCGGATAGGCCCTCTGGAATTGGTTTCTATGCGCGTCGATCATCCGCCGCCTCTTAGCTTGCTCCTCCTGCATCCTTGCCCGGAACTGTCGGCTCGTCTTTTGAAAAAGGTCGTCTCTCTCCATGGTGTGTGGTATTGATTTTCTACTGGGAGAGAGGTGAAAGAACATGTATTAGCGAGGCTTAGGGATCAAAATTTGTTAGATCTCTAATATGGGCGGTTTTTTTCTCCCCATTCAGGGTATGCTCGAGCCTAACAATAACAGGTAAAATAAAACCCTTCACAATATAGGGACCCCCAAATTTCGGAGCCATTTTGGCAACGAAATTTTCTGTTGGCTTGGACAAGAGGTGTTGACGCAGTAGCACCCGATCCTCGATCTTCGGCTTCCAGTGTCGCCGTCGTAAATTATAATGTCGCTTTTGATTCTGTGATGTCTCCACGAGGTTCCCACGCACAATTTCGAAAATCTCCTTTAGTCCTGACTGTATTTCGTCGGGGTTGACTGGGTTCGCTCCTGTCCCCGGTGTGACTTCATCATACAGGGTATGTGGGAGACGAGGTTTTTGACCTTGTGTGATGAATGCAGGGGAGTATCCCGTGGCCTCGGATACTCTGGAGTTGATGGCCAGCATGATTTCCGGGATCTTCTCATCCCAGGTCTTGTGTTGCTGGTCGCTAAACTGAGCCAGGATGGTTTTTACGGTACGGTTGGCACGCTCCGTCGGATTCTCCTGGGATGTATATGGTGCTGTAAAATTTTGTGAAATTCCCATTTTCTTGAGGAAATTTTGTACGATTCTGGCGGTGAATTGGGTACCGTTGTTGCTGAGAAACACATTTGGGACCCCATAACGGTCCAGAATACGCTCGAGTAGCGCTTTGATAAGTCCCTCAGATATGGCCTTACGCATTGGAATGAGTTCCGTCCATTTTGAAAACTTATCGAACAGCACGAGTAGCATCGTATTACCATGTTTTGACCGGGGCAGTGGTCCCACGAAATCAGCACATAGGACGGCCCACGGTTCTTCTGGGATTTTGGTCAGCATTTCACCTGCCGGCCTTTGTTGGCTCACTTTAAATTGTTGGCATGACTGGCAACGCCTCACGTGTTGTTTTACATCAGGGAACATACCTGGCCAGTAATACCGGCTTGCAACGCGAAGAATCGTCTTCCGAATCCCCAGATGCCCTGCTGATGGGTTATTGTGATTTTCCTCCAAGACGCGAGTCCTATCTGGGGTGGCCACACAAAGCTTCCATGGGGTGTCATCCTCGTCGTTCAGTTGTCTGGGAAAATTTCTGTAAAGCTGGTTGTTAATTTGTGTGTAATCTGCGTACTTGTCGTTCAGTTGTCTGGGAAAATTTCTGTAAAGCTGGTTGTTAATTTGTGTGTAATCTGCGTACTTGTCGGGGTTTTCGTTTATCTTACGCGTGATCTTATCGAGCCATTCGCACCTGCCCCCTTCTGCGGTCTCACACTTGGCTAGGTAGGCGTTTTCATACGGCTGACGCGATAATGCGTCGGCCACAATGTTACTGTTTTCCTTTCGGTATTTGATGTCGTAATTAAATTGTTGTAACTCCAGGGCCCACCGAGCCAACCGGCCTATGGGGTTTTTGAGTGAGTTCAACACCTCCAATATATTTAAGAGAAAAAAACTCAAACGAACTTATAAAAATATTAGTTGCATTAATTGGTGAAAATTCTTTTTATGTGACTCCAATTAAGCGTGGCAATATTAATGAAACAAAGATTCAGGTTAATAATGAAAACGACTATCGGAAAATAGTTTCGGAATTTGAAAAACGCAAAAAGAATTTTTACACGTATCAACTTAAAAGCGCAAAAGGTCTACAAGTCGTAATTAAGGGAATAGATTCTTTTGTTGATCCTGAGGAGATCAAGAGCAGTTTGGCCGACAAAGGCTTTAAAATCAAGGCAGTATCAAATATAAGAAACAGAGATAGGATTCCTCAACCATTATTTAGAGTGGAGTTAGAACCTGGTGATGTTAAGCTGAAGAAAAATGAAACACATCCTATATATGACTTGAAATTCATAATGCACCGAAGAGTTACAGTGGAAGAACCTCATAAGCGATCTGGCCCAGTACAGTGTTCGAACTGCCAAGAATATAGTCACACTAAATCTTATTGTAAGTTGCCTACTGTTTGTGTTGTTTGTGGGGATCTTTATGACACCTCAAAGTGCGATAAACCTAAGGATGATTCCAGGGTAAAAAGATGCAGCAATTGCGGTGGAAACCACACTGCCAACTACAGGGGTTGCCCTGTTTTCGAGGTCGTTAAACGCTCCTTGATCAACAAACCCGCTTCTACCCCTACTCAGACGACAAAAGTACCTATTACAAGTATTCCCCCCGTAGCACAAGCATCCACTAGCCAATTTTCATATGCCAACGTGCTAAGATCTAACCAACCAACACTGCAAAATGAATCACCAATAAATGATACAAACAGCCACAATTTTAGCCGTCTTGAAGGTATAATGGAGAATCTGGTGCAATCCATGAACCATTTCATGACAAGCATGACAAGTATGATGCAGGAGATGCAAAAAATGCAGTCCACGCTACTGCAGGCCATACTTAATAGACCATGAACTGTCTCAAAATATGTTTCTGGAACGCAAACGGCATACGCCAACACAAAAATGAACTTGAATATTTTCTTTTTAATAAGAAAATTGATGTAATGCTGATTTCCGAGACTCATATGACGTCGAGAAGCATTTTTAAAATAAGTGGTTATACATTCTATGACACCAAGGACCCCAGAGATAGATCATGTGGTGGCTCGGCAATATTGGTCAAATCGCGAATCAAACACCATTCATTGGGTGGTCTTTCAGAGTGTTATCTTCAAGCAACAAACATCTGTATTGAGAACTTTTGTCAAACCCTCGTGATTTCGTCAGTTTACTGTCCGCCCAGATTTTCAATAACAAAAGATCAGTATAGAGAGTTTTACAAATCACTAGGTAGCCGTTTCATAGCGGCTGGCGACTACAATGCTAAGCATACATTCTGGGGCTCACGACTCGTTAGCACTAAAGGTCGTATCTTGTACGACTCCCTGTCTGAAATGGGACTGAATGTGATTTCAACTGGTCAACCAACTTATTGGCCAACTGACCAGCAAAAAATTCCTGACGTTATCGATTTCGGCGTGGCGAAAGGGGTATCCCCGGAACTCATTGAAGTCGAGGCTTCACTGGATCTTTCTTCAGATCACTCACCCACTGTAATCACCATCAGAAGTCCTCAGCAAATCGTAACTGATGCCTTACTTCTTGTCAAACGTCTGAATTGGTTAAAATACAAAAAAATACATCAGCACTCACTGCACAGAGAAACTCCCGTTAAAAACTGCTGAAGACATCGATGCCTGTATAAAAAGTCTTAATGAACATGTCGAGAAAGCCGCAGAACATGCTTCTTCCACTTACCGTTCGAATAGCTACAACAGAGTTTTTTCTGCAGATGTTGAGCAATATAATATAAGAAAACCCGTAATCGCAAAACCTCCACTGCGTACTTTGAACGGATCTTGGGCACGAAATAACGAAGAAAAAGGCAACCTTTTCGTAAGTCAGTTAAAAAATGTATTCACTCCCAATATGGATACTGACATTAGCCAACTACCGCCTGTTGTTGCCAGACCACCTGTACAAATAAGATTTCAATATCTGGAGGTTGTTGAGGCTATTGATAATTTAAATGTTAAAAAAGCACCTGGGTTTGATAAAATCAGCAATAAAATGATTTTTGAGCTGCCTCGCATTGCAAAAAGATTAATCCTCTTTCTTTTTAATGCCATCTTACGGCTTGAGTACTACCCTCCGGTTTGGAAAATTGCACTAGTAAAGATGATTCCTAAGCCGGGAAAAGATCCTTGCAAAGTTGAGTCGTATAGGCCAATAAGTCTATTACCAACTATGTCCAAATTATTCGAGAAATTGCTTATAACCAAGCTGACTCCGATTTTGAATGAAAACAACTGCATTCCCAATCACCAGTTTGGCTTCAGACGTCAACACAGTACAATAGAACAAACACATAGATTGGTACAAGTCATAAGAAAAACCTTTGAGGAAAAGAGATACTGTTCCGCACTCTTTATTGACGTCTCTCAAGCTTTCGACAAAGTATGGCATGAAGGCCTGATATCTAAATTAAAACAGAACTTGCCGGTGAATCTTCAACACCTAATATGAAAATACTTAATCGACCGTCAGTTTATGATTAAAGAAGGTGATTATTTAAGCCGTCCTCAACCTATAGGTGCTGGCGTCCCTCAAGGTAGGATCTTAGGACCAATTCTATACTTGCTGTACACAGCAGACATGCCAACAAACAATGAATTTCACACGTCAACATTTCCTGATGATACGGCATTTTTCAGTACTCACAAAGATCCAAAAGATGCCTCGATTCAATTACAGCACCACGTAACGCAAGTGGAGAAATGGGCAAGACAATGGGGAATAAAAATAAATGAACAGAAATGCACCCACGTAACATTTACTCTATGTAGGGAATCATGTCCCCCTATTCGTATTAATGACCATATATGCCTCAAAACTCACACGTGAAATATCTTGGTATTCATCTGGACCGTCGCCTCACATGGAAACCACATATAGATGCTAAGCTGACTCAAATGAAACTGAAAGCAGCCCAAATTCATTGGCTCATCGGCAGAAACTCCGTCCTTCGGCTCGATTGTAAGCTTCTACTCTACAACTCAATCTTAAAGCCAATTTGGTGCTATGGTATCCAGTTATGGGGCACTGCCTCCAACTCCAATATTGAGAAAATTCAACGCCGTCAAAACAAAATTCTACGAATGATAACTACCGCTCCTTGGTATATTAAAAACAACAACATACACAACGATCTTGATGTTCCACTTGTCAAATGGGAAATAACTAAACACGTGGCCCTTTATTTGGGTAAGCTGGAAACTCATCCAAATCCCCTCGCTCGAGACATCTTACAACATCCCGGTCATAGCCGTTTGAGAAGGAGGGACACCACCGCTCTCAGATGAATAAATACAAGTTGCTCATTATATCCTATCGAATTTGAAAACTAGATTTTGTCTAGCATTGGCTGGACTTATCTTAATTAACTTTAGTTTCAGGATTTGAATACCTATTGTTAGTTCATTTAAAATGAAGATACAATAAAAAAGAATATGCAAAAAAAAAAAAACACTTCAGTGCGAGATGATCCGTGATGATCGTGAACCGGTATCCTTCTATGTATGCGCGCATCTTGCGTACTCCCCACACAATAGCTAGGCACTCCTTTTCCGTGGTAGAGTAGTTCGCTTCAGCTGCGTTTAGGTACCTGCTTGCATAAGCGATCACCCGTTCCCCTGCCTCAAACTCCTGTGTCAGGACGGCGCCTAGACCGTAGTCACTTGCATCAGTTTGCAACACCAATGGCTTAGAGCAATCTGGGCACGCTAACACCGGGGCCTCCGTGAGCTTATTTTTGAGCGTCTCGAATGCTTTCTGCTGTGCGGGTCCCCATTTCCAGTGCTTCCCTTTCTTCAGTAACGAGGTGAGAGGTTGTCAGATAGCTGCGAATTCCAGCACGAAACGTCGATACCAAGACGCGATTCCCAAAAACTGACGCACCTGCCGTATACTGTCTGGAGGTGGTATTTTGGACACCGCGGCTATCTTATCCGTATCTGTTCGGATACCTTGGTCACTAACCACGTGGCCCAAGTACCGCGTTTCTCGAGGGAAGAATTTACATTTGTCGACATTTATCCGCAAGTTGGCTGCCCTCAATCTCCGTAGCACCTCTCTCAAGTGGCTCATGTGTTCTTCTAGACTTTCGCCCACCACGATGATGTCATCTAGGTACGCAAACGCATGTGGCTCCATTTCGGGCCCGATGACGCTATCGAGCGCCCGTTGGAAGGTGGCGGGTGCTGAATGCAGGCCGAAAGGCATCACTTTCCATTGATATAGGCCTCGTCCGGGTACCGCAAAGGCGGTGTATTGCTTGCTACCCTCATCCATGGGTATTTACCAATACCCGTTTTTTAAATCGATGCTACTGATATACCGTGCTTTTCGCAACCTATTTGGAATACTATCTATTCTTGGGAGGGGCTACGCATCGGGTACTGACCTGAGATTTAGATGCCGAAAGTCCATGCAGGTTCGCCAGGATCCGTCCTTCTTCTTGACGAGAGTAATGGGGAAACAGTAAGGGCTGTGAGACCGTTCAATGCATCCTTGGGCAATCAATTCGTTGACTTCTGCGTCTATAATTGCCTGCATGGCCGGATTCCTCGGTGCGTAACGTATTTTAATCGGCCGGTCGTCGGAGAGGATGATTTTGTGACTGGCAATAGGAGAGACCCCGTGTATGTCTTGAAATTTCGGGAGTTCTTTCTCCAGAAAAGCGGTGATGAGGGCCTGATTGCTGGTTTCCGGGCTCGTCTGCTGTTCTTGACCCCTGATTGTTTCCTTTACACTAGCGGAGTAGGACGCGGCCGGCGGGCTGTAAACTTGTGTTGGTGAGGGCGGATATGATATTGTGCTCGGGAAGTCCGACCATCCTCAATTTCGTCGGCTCCCGTCGGCATTTCCCGACGGTTGATCGTCGCCCCGCGGGCATAGATTAGCGTAGTGTCCAATTTCACCACATCGGTGGCAACGGTTCGATGTACCGTTTCCGGGTCTGCTTGTGGAAGGGTGTACCGTCTCTCGATCTGGTATGGTTCCGTTAGATATGCCCTCCATATCCTCTGCCATGCTAATCAGTTCTGCGAGTGAACCAAAATCTTTTCTCCGGATATACCATTTATATTTGGCCTGGGCATTTTGAAAAATGCGTTGGAGTTTTTGTTCTGCTGTCAATCCTCAGTCTCGTCTCATCGAACTGTTCGGACGTGTTACTTTTAGTGCGGCTGAATTTTCGGTGAAAAAATCGTAATAGGTGAAAAAGTGTAAAAAGTTGAAATTAAACAAAAAAGTGAAAAAAAATCGTAATAGGTTAAAATATATAAAAAAAAAAAATAAACATTAAACATCACATAAAAACTGTATGAGTGTTCCTCTCAGATGTAATTCTGAGAAAGAGCTTAGCTCGACTAGAAAAACTAGATGCATCTCTGAGGAAGAATCCATAAAAAAATCTTTGGAGAATTTTCTCACTGCAAGAGCCGTGGAACGGCGTCGTTCCTGTTCGCCCAATATTGTGATTTCAATAGATGTAAAAACATCATCTTCATCAAATAGTGCAGTCAAACCCAAAAAACAAGTAGGTATGGATAAGTACATAACCGTTCTCAAGCGACAGAGGAGCCCGAAGTCTGCTCAAGTGTCATCAAATGCAAAAGCTCCTAAGACCGTGAGTAATGATCAAAATAGGTTTGCTCTCCTCCAGACGGATGAGCCAGAACTTCCGAAGAAGACGTTTAAGCCCCCACCAATTTATCTGAGAGAGCCGACTTCCAGTAAATTGGTACAAGGAATTGTTGCTGTAATAGGTGAAAACATGTTTAGCGTAACCTCAATGAAACATGGAAATATCTGCGAGACAAAGATTCAAGTGAATAGGGAAGATGATTTTCGAAAATTGTCCAACCAGCTGGAAAGGGAGACTAGGGATTTCTATACCTACCAGCTCAAAAGCGCAAAAGGACTCCAAGTCGTTCTAAAGGGTATAGACCCATGTGTTGATCCCGCGGAGATAAAAACCGGTTTAATGGACAAAGGGTTCAAAATCAAGAGCGTAGTGAATATTAGAAACCGTGAAAAGATCCCTCAGCCCATGTTCAGGGTAGAATTGGAACCTGGAGATGTTGTCTTAACGAAAAATGAGTCCCATCCCATCTACAATCTGATGTACCTTCTGCATCGTAGAATCACCGTGGAAGAACCACATAAGCGTCAGGGACCCGTCCAGTGTCTCAACTGTCAAGAATTTGGTCACACGAAGGCGTATTGTAAATTGCCGACAGTTTGTGTTGCGTGTGGGGAGCTACATGCAACTGCTCAATGCGATAAGTCGAGAACTGACTCAAAAATCAAAAAATGCAGTAACTGCGGAGGTAATCATACCGCAAATTATAGAGGTTGTCCAATTTACACTCATTTGAAAGGCATAAGAACCAACAAGACGTCAGTATTGCCTAATCGCCCTCAACAGCCAAATTTAGCATCGAGTGTCAATTTCCCTCAAGTATTACGGTCCACTAGTCATGTAAACGCGCCAAGTTCTAGACAAGTTTCTTACGCAAACGTCGTTAAATGTAATATGCCAGGTCTGGAGCAGGAACCTAAACCCCAATATTCTGAGCCGCATATCAACAATCTAGAGACAACATTGCAGACACTTGTCCAAACTATGAACACTTTCACGACCACCATGACATCCATGATGCAGGAAATGCTGAAAATGCAATCCACTATCTTGCAAGCCATTTTAAAGAAATGATTTATTTAAAAATTTGTTTCTGGAACGCGAACGGCCTCCGCCAACATAAAAATGAACTGGAATACTTCCTGATGGATAAGCAGATTGATGTTATGATGATTGCTGAAACTCACTTGACGTCGACAGGGTACTTCAAAATTAATGGCTACGAGTTCTACGATACTAAAGACCCCCGCGGTAGAGCTTGTGGAGGTTCGGCAATTCTTATAAAGAACAGAATAAAGCATTATCTAATGAATAACATAAGTGAGGATTACCTCCAAGCAACAAACATTTGCATTGAATTCTGTCAATACAAATTTGTTTTATCATCGATTTATTCTCCGCCTCGATTTTCAATAAAAGAACACCAATACCATAACTTCTTTAAATCCCTTGGAGCTAGATTTTTAGTTGCTGGTGACTTTAACGCCAAACACACATTTTGGGGTTCACGTCTGGTAACCCCAAAGGGTCGCGTACTCTTCAACACCATTGCTAAAATGGGCTTAGATGTACTCTCAAGTGGGCATCCCACCTATTGGCCGACGGACCGACGGAAGATTCCCGATGTTATTGACTTTGGGGTAATGAAAAATATCCCTGTAGAATGGATGCAAGTGGATCCTTCACTGGACTTGTCCTCAGATCACTCTCCTACTATCATTTCAATGCATTTCCCTCAAGTGTGTGGTTCTCCATTTATGAACATGACTAAGACCCGAGAAAGTTGGATAAAATACAAAAAGTATTTAAGTTCTCATTGCACGGAAAATGTTGTGTTGAGAACTACCGACGATATTGATGAGTCGATTGGCAACTTTACCGAGGACCTTCGACGAGCTGTGCATCACGCTTCCACTTATCACGTTGAATGTAGAAATAGGACAAACAGAACTTATTTCTCTGAACTCGAACATCTCCTATCAGAAAAAAGAAGAATGAGAAGAGAGTGGCAAATTCACAGGTCTCCTGAACTGAAAGCTAGGCTACGGGAATGCAGAGATATACTAAGACATTTCTTAGAAACCCAAAGAACGGCCTCACTTAGATCTTACTTGGAAGGTCTTGATAGTACCCCACAATCTGACTACTCGTTATGGAGGGCGGCAAGAGGTTTAAAAAGACCAGTAAGAGGAAAACCTCCTTTGCGAAATCCGACTGGTGACTGGGCTAGAAATGATTCCGAGAAGGGGACTTTATTTGTTAACCATTTGAGAAATGTGTTTACTATAAACAACTCAAATAATAACGAATCTGATTTGCCACCACTTGTTATAAGGCCTCCTGTACCTCTAAGACTAAACTTTCGTGATGTCCAAAACGCTATTGGTACTCTGAACCTTAGAAAGGCTCCAGGTATGGATAAAATCAGCAATAAAATGCTTGTGGAGTTACCTCGTGTAGCAAGAAGAATTATCCTCTTTATCTTCAACGCTATTTTACGCCTAGAATACTATCCTGCAGATTGGAAGGTGTCTATGATCACTATGATTCCTAAGCCAGGGAAGGACCATACCAAAGTGGAGTCATATAGGCCAATTAGTCTACTGCCGACAATTTCAAAACTGTTTGAAAAATTGTTAATGACTAAATTGACTCCAATTCTGAATGACACTGAATGTATTCCTAATCATCAATTCGGCTTCAGAGCTAAACACAGCACCATCGAGCAAACACACAGATTGGTAAATGTGATAAGAGGGTCGTTTGAAGACAAAAAATACTGCTCCGCCCTTTTCATTGATGTGTCGCAAGCGTTCGACAAAGTTTGGCATGACGGTTTAATGCACAAAATAAAATTAACTCTGCCTGCTAACACCCATAAACTCATGGAAAGTTATTTATACGGTCGCAAATTTAAAATCAAAGAAGGTGATTTTTTAAGTACCGCTCAGCCTATTGAATCAGGTGTGCCACAGGGTAGCATACTGGGTCCTACTTTATATTTGATATATGCCTCCGACATGCCGTCAGACCCTAAAATCCATACGTCAACTTTTGCAGACGATACAGCCTTTATCAGCGTCCATCAGGACCACCAAGTTGCATCACAGAATTTGCAGAATTATGTTTATAAACTAGAGAATTGGCTAGAGCTTTGGAAAATCAGGGTTAACGAACAGAAATGTATTCATATAACTTTCACATTGCGAAAAGATACCTGCTCGTTCATCAGAATAAATAATCAAATTATCCCGCAACACAATGAAGTCAAATACCTCGGCATTCACCTCGACCGCCGTTTAACTTGGAAGTCTCATATTGAAGCGAAACTTACACAAATGAGATTAAAAGCAGTGCAACTTAATTGGCTAATCGGCAGAAACTCTACATTGAAATTGGATTGCAAACTTTTGTTGTACAATGCAATACTAAAGCCAATCTGGTGCTATGGAATTCAATTATGGGGTACTGCCTCAGCATCCAACATTGAAAAAATTCAAAGGGGTCAAAATAAAATTCTACGTATAATTACTGCAGCACCATGGTATGTTAAAAATTCTCGAATCCACAAAGATCTAGGCGTGCCATTAGTAAAAGTCGAATTTACAAAATATGCGTCAAAGTATGTCAGCAAACTTGAACACCATCCAAACCCCCTTGCACGAGACATCCTTAACTTTAGTGGCCACAATCGGTTGAGAAGGAGGGATACCCTTGCTTTAACTCAAGCGCAAAATAGATGACTGGATCAGTTGATGTGAAATTTTTTTAGTATCATAAAAATTTTTGTCTAGCACTGGCTGGGCTTATTATTTTCTTTTTAGTATTAAGATTTGAATACTTATTGTCATTTCATTTTGAAGATTCAATAAATAATTAAATGCAAAAAAAAAAAAAAAAAAAAAAAAAAAAAAAATCCTGAGTGCCGCATCAGGGCCTGGATTTCTAGGACGTAGTTTTTGAATTGCTCCTCTGGTCGTTGCAATCGGGCTCGGATCTCATCCTTGAAGTACCTGGTAGGAAGAAAGAAGGCCAGGAAATCTGCCTTAAAAGCGGACCATGCCTCCCAGTGAGCGTTATTGTTCCGATACCACACCAACGCTCGTTCACCCAGGAATTCTGGCATAAACCGTGGGAGTTGGTCCAAGGTGACCTCATAGATCTCTGCCAGTTCATCCACCCGTTCGATGAACACCAAAGGCTCGTTATTACCGTTATAGGATAGGCCCCACTTTCGGACCTGGTCCATAAGGTTACTTCGGCTATCTGTTATCATACTGCTTGGGGTGGTCATATTGCCAGCTGATCTTCGGGGTTTTGGCTGGTTTTTCTCGCTTCTATGCTTTGACCCTGGGGTGTTCGAGGTACTAGTTCCTGCCACCACCAACGTATCTCTAACTTCAAATTGTTCCTGCAACGCCTGTAACCGGTTAATGACCTCCGTGCTGTGTTCCCCACCAAGAAACTTCACCGGGCGTTTTCGCAACTCCTCTACCGTGCCGGTGGCGTCCAATCCAAACTCCTGGAGACAAGGTAACAGCTCTTCTCGCTTTAGTAGGTATATCCACCCAGTCTTCAACATATTTCTTTACTTTTAATTAATTAATTTAAAATTTACTTTCAATTTGTTTATTATTATTTTTTTCTTTTTTTTTCACTGAATTTAATTTTATGAATTCTTCTTTGTCCTTTCTTTTGAATTTATTTCGCTTCCCGTTATTGATTTATTATTATTATTGAATTATTATTATGTCTATTTTAATTAAGTTTAATTTTTATTTAATTTTTACCCGTTTATTTATTCACCAGATTAATTTTGAATTATTATTCTTTGCCCTTTCTCTTTAATTTTTATTTTACTCTATTTACGTTTATTCAATTGTCAGTTATTGAATTATTATTGAATCATTATTCTATCTATTTTAATTACGTTTAACTTTTATTTAATTTTTATCTGTTCATTTATTCACCAGATTAATTTTTATTTAGTGTTCTTTATTTTGAATTTTTTTCTTTTCACGTTTATTTTATTATTAAATTTTATTAGATTAATTCATTGTCTATTTTTATAATTTCTCATTAAATTAATTTTTATTTATTATTCTTTGTCTTTTCTTTCTAATGTTTCTTTCATATTTACTTATATTGTCAATTATTGGTTCGCAACTTACACGACCAACTCTATTCATTATTATTAGTTATTTCTTTTATTGTTTTAGTTATTTTTTTAATTATAATTTTATTGACTCGCGGCGTACGCGATTTCCGGCAGTAGCTTTTAATACAAATGTTCTACGTATACGTAGAAAAATACGCGATGATTCCAATCCTCTTGAACTACCCAGTGCGAAGTAAGAAATTTCCAAAATATGTTTGTATAATAAGTATTATTTTTCATAGAGGCAATTTTCTTTTGCTTAATTTGTAAAAGCTGCTTGTTTATTTCATAATTTTTATAACTGTTTTTCTCCAAATCCTTAATACGTTTTTAAAGTTTAGCTTGTGTCTCGCATTGTTTTCTCAGAAGTTCCAGACGCTCTTGTTCTGGTGACTTTTTTCTTTTCTTGGCTGATGTGTTTATTATCTCAGGTTCATTTGTAACGATTTGTTCCATGTCGAGATTTTGAAGAGTTTCTAAAGCCTAAATTGTTGACGGACCAACGTTTTCAACGCCGAAAGTATGTTCAGATGGTGCTACTTGGTCATTTAGTGATAACAGCTGGGACACGCAATCCTCAAGTACATTAAGCGGAATTTCTTGTAAAGGACCACCACCTGCTGCTTGTTGGTTTTGTTTATTATTAGCAAGTTTTTTTTAATAGTTGCTTTGTAATGAATCCAAACCTATGTTCATGTAGGTGGGCCCAAGCTATTCAATTCTATTGTAAATCCTTCCCACGCTTCCTTACACTGAGTTTTAGTCATCTCAAATTTTTGCTTTCCTTTAGCAATTTCTGGACTAAACTGCTAATAAGCAGTTGTGTATATTTATCGTTTTTGTCAACCAAACTCATCCAAAATGGTGAACCGCAATACTATTAAACACAACCAAAAAATCAGCCGCACAACCAAAAAGTCAACTATACATTTAAGTTGTGAATGGCAATACCGATTTATGAAAGACGACCAAATTATTAAAAAAGTTGTGAACCGCAATAGGGGCAAAAGCAATATGTAATATTGCAATATTAATGTATAATTGATATCAACTACAATTAATGGAAAATTCAATGTAAATGCTCTTATTACTAATAAACTAAAATCTACAATTCATGAAAATAACTGGCAATAAAATACAACTACCATATTGGTATAAAAAAAATTCAAATAATGCAATTAATTCATAGCAAATCTTTGATAATTATTATATTGGTGTACGGGTGGAAACGAGGGTTCCCGACTTCCATCGTCACAAACTTCATACAAACATTTTTCTAAAGACGACGTATTACTCCACGATATAAAGTGCAAGTTGTTCCACTCACTAAGAGTTGCATCGATATCTTCACAAATGTTTTTGAAATGAACAACGATACTGGTATTGTCTGGTTTTTTAGCTTTCTGTACATTTTCGATGGAAAACAGAGACAATTTTTCCATAAGATCAATATTATCTGGAAGTCGTTTTTTTATTTGGGAACCTATTCCCAAATTAAAAGTTTTGCAATTTTCTTTAATGAGCATAATGTCTTCTATTTGCATCGAAAAATGTTTAATGTTTGTAGTTGCCAGATTACTTTCTAAATCTTCATTTCGTTACAATTTTGATCTGGAATCAAATGTGGGCTCTGAATTAGAAAATTAATATTCTCCAAATGAATTGGATTCCTTCAAGTATGCTCCTATAATTTTTAGTTTTTAAAAGATTTACGTTTAAATAACAATAGACTGAATAAAATTAAAAATCAAAACATATTTTTAGTGAAATTTTTTAAGTTTTACTGCATATTTTGGATTTGTTAGTGCATATTTTAAGCGCATATTTTCGATTCTTTAGTGCATGAAGATCTTAGTGATCAGTTAATTGAATTTAAGATATAATGTGTTCCAAAAAAGGGTAAATCATTATAAATGTTAGCTTTTATTTTCAACTAGCTAAACCCGGTGTGCTTTGCTACCCCTCCCCCCCCCCCCCTCGTCATAAAATAAAATAAAACGTATTTATATATTTACAAACATTTATTTATTTAATTTTAATGTATTTATTGCAATGCTTTAGGTGAGACCATGCCCCTTTGTCCACTTACTTAGTCAAGAATTTATTATTTCGGAGGAATATCCTGTTGTGAAAATTTAATGACGATCGGTCCAGTAGTTAAGACTATATTACAATGTTTAATTTTCCTAAAAAGGGGCGTGGTCCCCCTCACTTTTCTCCTGGTACGTATTCCTAATTATGCCAATACCATATGTACCAAATATCACCGACGTACGTCAAAAAATGCCCAAAATATGGCGGGTTAAATTTGTGGGTTATATGGGCGGTGCCACCCCCGTTTGTACAATCAAAACTTCATATAGCCTATTATTCCTTCCAGAGTCACAGTAACATGCTGTACAAATTTCAGGCAGATTGGTCCAAGGGTTTGGCCTCCTATTAAGCACAAACATACAGACACACATTCATTTATATATATATAGATTAAAAGCAATATAATTTAAGGTGAAATGGGGCGAAAAATGGGGATTTGGTAATAAAAAAATGTATGTAGTTAAAAAGTATATAAAACTTTAGGTAAATACATATTACAAAAAAAGTATTTTGTATAGCAAACATTGTTAGTGGTATAAGTAAGTATCTGAATTAAAACAAGTAAGAGTGTTATATTCGGCTGTGCCGAATCTTAAATACCCTTCACCTAAGCGTAATAAGAAATACAGAAATAATAAGAAATACAGAAACTACACTAGACTAGAATATCCTAATTCTGTGTTTTCTATTCAGTCTTAGTGCAAATTTTATCTATTAGTATTTGATATATTGTTTGAAAGACAATTTTACGACCAACATAATTTATGTTAAATATTTTGAAATGTTGTCTAATTTTTACCATTTTAATTGATTTAATTATCAATTCTTACCATAATTTACAGAGTCTGTCTGATGTTCCTAATAATCTTCAGTGTAATTTAAAAAACAAAATGAAATAGGGCTTTTGGAGGAGATACCAGCAAAAAAAAATTTGTTGGCGGTCACGCCTATTTTCGAGGGGGCGGGCCCGTAAAGTTGAAAATATATAGACCTATATCTCGGGAACTACTGGGTGTTTGATAATTTGTAATACACTAAATAAAAGGTATTAAAAATACCTTTCCAACGATATATATCATGATTATAAAATGTGGACCGAATATGGGTTAAATCCGAAAAGAATATTTTTTGACCCGAATTTATTTGTTTTTTGGAAATGGTTCTATATGGCAGCTATGGAAAATTATGGGCCGATCTTCTTTAATTTTGGAACAGTTATTTTCATGCATATGAGGATATTTCACCTCGAATTTCAACATAATAACGGTATATTTAAGATATATAGTAGTATTAACGTGGATTTCGAGAATGGACCTTATGTGGGGGATATAGTCAAATATGGACCGATATTCTCAAAATCCAGCAGTTTGATTTAGGCATGTATGTAAATGATCCGTGTAAATGATCCGTGTAAATTATTTATAAGAGATTTATGAGTATTAAAGTGATTTTCGGAAGAGGGCTTTATATGGGGCATACGGGTAAAAATAGACCAAAATTCACAAAATTTTGTGGGATGATTTTTGTATATATTTAAATGATTTGTGCAAAGTTTTGAGTCGGTACCGATATTTATACAATATAAAAATGTCTTTTTCAAATGTGGTCCTTGTATGGGAGCTATGACCAATTTTGGGCCGACCACCATAAAATTTAGTACAACAATTTATTTGCCCATAAGGAGTATTTATGTCAAATTTTAGCCGTGTAACATTATTTATATCTGTTTTATACGTATTTAAGTGAATTTTGGAAGTGGACTTTATATGGGGTCTATGGTCAAACATGGACCGAACTAAAAAAAATTTCGTTTTGCGATTTCTTTTTGCATAAAACTTATTTTTGCTGAATTTTGTCTTGATATTCCAATTTTATAGGCATTTATGTATAATTGAGCAATATTTCGGGAAGATTTTTGTATGGGGGCTATGACCAATTCTGGGCCGACCACCATAAAATTTAGTACAACAATTTATTTGCCTATAGAGATTATTTATGTCGAATTTTAGCCGTTTACTATTGTTTATATCTGTTTTATACGTATTTAAGTGAATTTTGGAAGTGGACTTTATATGGGGTCTATGGTCAAACATGGACCGAACTAAAAAAAAATTTCGTTTTGAGATTTCTTTTTGTATAAAACTTATTTTTGCTGAATTTTGTCTTGATATTCCAATTTTATAGGCATTTATTTATCATTAAGCCATATTTCGGGAATATATATATTTGTATGGGGGCTATGAGAAATCATGGACCGATTCTTACTATTTTCCGCACACTTTCTTCTTTTATAGCACAAACAACGTATACAAAATTTCATGGTATTATCTGCAATATATTTCAAAATATTGCAATAAAATGAACGAAAAATATCAAATTTTTATGGAGGTGGTCTCACATATTGGTTCATAACTCTGGTTGACCTAAACTGATTTTGCTGATTTTTAATAGCAAACTTCTCGAAAGCACTTCTGACAGAATTTTTGAAGGTTTGGATCCCGAGTATATCTGGGGACTTCAAAAAACTGATTTCAACAGACAGACAGACAGACGGACATGGCTTAATCGACTTCGCTATCTATAAGGATCCAGAATATATATACTTTATAGGGTCGGAAAATTTTTTTGTGGAAATTACACACGGAATGACAAACTTATATATACCCTTCTCACGATGGTGAAGGGTATAAAAAGGAGCCGATGAAGTAGGCGTAGTTCATAGTTATATGGCGACGTTAACAGTATTAAGAGCAATATACTACCAAATAAAAAAAATACGTTGGAATGAACAAATTTGTATAGAGAATAAAACTTTCAAAAATTTGGCGTGAAAAGGGGCGTGAAAGGGGCGTGGCTTAAGAAATATTTATTTTTACCTCGCCTGGACTATATAATGTGTATACAATTTGAAGTAAATCTGTTAAAAACTATATGGGAGCAATTACATAATTTTTAAAAAGTGGGCGTAAAAATGGGCGTGGAAAAAAAAAGTACCCTATTAATCATACCAGAGTCCCAGTTAAATGCTGTGAAAATTTCAAAAATATCGGTCCAGAGGTTTGGTCTCCAATTACAATATTTAAAAAAAGTGGGCGTAAAAGTGGGCGTGGTAAAAAAAGTACCCTATTATTCCTTCCAGAGTAACATGCTGTGAAAATTTCATCAAAATCGGCTCAGCCGTTTTGGAGTCTATACGTTACATACATACATACATACAGAAGATGAAACTGATGTTAGTTTCTTGTATAAAAATTTATATATTTTATTATTTA
Source organism: Bellardia pandia (assembly GCA_916048285.2). Taxonomy (NCBI): domain Eukaryota; kingdom Metazoa; phylum Arthropoda; class Insecta; order Diptera; family Calliphoridae; genus Bellardia; species Bellardia pandia. The sequence goes on from OU696530.1 coordinate 69,793,531, forward strand.
TTTTGAAAATAAAACAATTTTATTATCTAAAGCGAACAAACATGTTTTAACATTACGCCCCATATAAGGTGCAATGGGAATATGAGACACCATGAATATTTTTCAAGGGGTCGTAATTTAGAAATGAATTTTATCGATTGTTTATGTTTTTTTCTTCTTCAGTTTGAGCGTACATGAAATCATTTCAGCTTTAGAGGATGGTAGCCCCATTATATCAGCTGATATATTTATCACACCTCCTGATAATACAGACGAAAGTGATGAAGATAGTGGAGATGAGGATAGTGGTGAGATTGGAAATCTTGCTCGTAGGCAATTATTTTCGTGGTAAACGTTTTACATCTTTGATGAGGTTAAGCAATTAGGGCATGATATAACGGGTACCTTACGAGCAAACAGAACTGGAGGAGCTCCTCTAAAAGAAATAAGGGATATGAAAAAAACTTCAAGAGGTTATTTTCATCAAATTACTGATGTTGAGTCAAATATTACTCTAGTTCGTTATAATGATAACAGAATTGTTGCTATTGCTTCACCAGAATGTGGCGTTAATCTCCTTGACAAAGTTAAAAGATGGTGCAATAATAAACGAGTCGATGTTGATCATTGTTACAAACTATATAATAAATATATGGGTGGTGTAGACAGGCTAGATCAAAATGTTGGTGAATATAGGATTGCAATAAGACTTAAAAGATGGTATTGGCAAATGATGATGTTTTCAATAAATGTAGGGTATCAACCGTGGTCGACCTATACTGACGTTTACATAGCGGGACATCATACTATATACAGAAGAAACGACGGACATGAAGCAATTAGAAGTAGGGACAGACTGCACAGAAAGAATTAGCAGTTGAAGGAAAGATGTTGAAGCGACAACTGTTGAAACGGACGTGAGTTGTAATAATAATATTTATTATTATTAAGTGAGGCCTCATGCACTACGACCTATGAGATCTTTTGTGCAGCCTTGAAGTTCCATCATGTTAGATTTAGGCTATGTATAAAGCCAATTATTTTGTTAGATGAGAGATCAAATACATCCCCTGGAGCCATAAAGGCCCTTGTTCTGCGTATTGCCAGCATTGGGCAGTCGCAAAGAATATGTTCAGAGGTTTCGGCTTCAAGTTCACAAAACCTACACTGTTCATTCGCAACATTACCTAAAGTAAATTGGTGATACCTAAAGCTACCGTGTCAATGATTACTTCATGTTCGGCTCCTATCGATGGAATATTTGCCCGTATCGCCACAATATCCTCATAAACGAATTCTGAAATAGTCAAAAATGTTAGATCCTTTCTGACGTGCAGTGCCGCTCTGGGCCTTATCGTAATGTAATATAATAAAACTAAAACGTAATATAAGAAAATTAAAATGTACTACAGTATTTATCGCTTATATGCACGTCGGTTATTTGCATTTAACGTTTATATGCATCCCAACATGAGTAATTTTCTATTCGTAATTAATATAACCGATTTTTATACATGCATTTCTCGCTTATAAGCACGAAAAGTCGTGCAAAATTTGAAATGCATATAAGCGATAAATACTCAATGAATTTAATAAAAATAAACAGTATGATATAACTAAATTCCTATATAAATGCATGTGTAAATAATGATTTTCAATATATCGTCTATCGCCAGCTGGTCAAGCTAAAGATGCTGACGATTTTCTGTCATTTACAAGATACATAGTTCAATCTTATCTGATGCAGAATAAACCAACTTTTACAAATAAACGAAGTGAAAGCAAATTATCAATTGCGACGAAGAAAAAACTTCCTGATTCGATAACATTAGATGAAAACGGACATTATATTATTAGAAATGAAACACAAATAAGATGCCGCCATTGTCATAACAATACAAAGTTCAAGGGCAGCAAGTGTGGAATAGGCTTACACCAACATTGTTCCCAAGTTTTTCATACATCACCATAATTTTAAATTTGTTTGCAATAACTTTACCTTTTTTAAATAAGTATACTGAAAGAAATTAATTAATTTTTTAATAAACAAATGTAAAAACTACTTAAATTTGTTATTATTATTTTTTTTTATTTATTTAATAGATATATTATATATATTATACAAAATTTAAATATAGTTTACAAAATTCATTTAAATATAATTAGTTATCTATAACTGGCATAACTTATAGTTGTGAGCCAGATTGGCAAAATAAATGCTGTTTATACAAATATTTATATATTAATATGTTAATTGACTTATACAAATTCGTTATGTATGAGTTTTCTGTATTGTGAACAACAGTCTAAATAATTTACAAGATTGATATAATTACTGAGCTGACCATTAAGAATGCTTAGTACTTCTGATAGGCTTAGAGTGTTTTTGTTGAAGAATTGACGTCTGAATCCATTTAGAATAGGACAGATGCCAATAAAATGGAAAGTGTTTTCTGTTGCATCAAGGTTACAAAGTGTACATAACCCGTCCGTTGCACTTCTAAAAGATCTAGAATTTATGTCCAGCAGGCCTCCTCTGGCTTTTATTATAAGACTTATAGCCCGTGACGAGAGGTTAGAGGTATTAATTTCCATTAAGCAATAATTTAGCTGTGAGTATAAGTCGTGGAATTGAGAATTTCTTGCATCAGATACTAAGTTTTCCTTTTCGTAGGCTGCAACGAGAGGTAAAATTGTTTTGCAGTGTTTACTAAGTATATCTGAGTTATTTACAGGAACAAAGTTGATTTTAGCGCACAGATTAGTCCACTCTTCAGCCCAAAAAGTTTGTTTTGCAATTATTTGTTCAGCAAGTTGGCGAGGTAGTCTGTTATATGGCATATTTAGTACTTTATTAATATAATTAAAGTGTAGATTTAACGTATCTAGATACAATGAATTTAAACCAGTTTCTAGCAGGAGCATGTAGTTTGGAGTGTTGCTTGGTAGGAATAACATCTTTTTAATAAAAAATCGAAACAATTTTTCAACTACATCATATTTTTTGTAACCCCATATTTGAGCACCGTATAACATAATAGAACGGGATGCTGCGTTGAATATTTTTAGTTTATTTTTGTTTGATATTTTAGGATGATTTATATATTTAGACCAGAAGGAAGAAATGGCCATTTTTGACGTTGCTAGTTTGTTTTCTAGATGTTTACTAAACGATAGATTAAAACAAAGTTCCATACCAAGGTACTTATAAGAGTTAACGATTTCAATTACATTTTCACCATACTTCCAGCTTAAGCTCCCTGCTAATCTGTTTCCACTACGAAAAACCACTATTTTTGATTTTGCCAAGTTCACATTTAAATGCCACATGTTACTGTACTCATAAAGGGAGTCGATCATTGTTTGGAGACCGCTTGGAGAGTCAGATAATATGACAATGTCGTCAGCATAAAGCAGAATTTTCACTGAGATGTTGTCAAGAACTATTCCTCCAGGTAGAGTATCCGCAAGGTCGTTCAAGTATAAAGCAAATAGTACTGGACTTAATATGCACCCTTGTTTGACCCCAAGATTTACGTCAAAAGAATCAGAGAAGGTATTTCCAAACAATATCTTGCTCGTTGTGTTATCATACGAGTGCTGAAGTATTCTTACTATTTTCGAAGACAACCCCATACTGGACAATTTGTAAAACAAATAATTTCTGGGAATCGAATCGAATGCACATGAGAAGTCAACGAAAAATGCATAAGTGTATTTTCCTTTTAATTTGTTTAACTGAACGATATTAACAAGATTGAATACATTGTCGATAGTTGAGTAGTGTTTCCGGAAACCTGCTTGATATTCATTTAGAATATTGTTTCTATTAATCCAATCAGTAATGCGATTCATAAGGATGTTATTAAAAATTTTGCAAAGTGTATCTATTAGAGACAATCCACGGTAATTAGAGGGGCAGTTAGGATCACCTTTTTTTAATAACGGGATAAGAATTGCAGTTTTAAAACTAGACGGTATATTTTCTTTCAGGAATATTACATTTAGAACAGACAGCACCTCATTAATAAAATTTACTGGAGCATATTTAAAAAATTCGTAACTGATACCATCTGGACCAGGAGATTTGTTGTCTTTTAAGCCGTTTAGAACAGAAAAAAGTTCACATAATTCAAATGGAGAGTCAAGGAAAGCATCTGTGATGTAAGGCATGCACCATTGAAACGTAGTAACGGGATTAGAACTTTGTAATATATCGCTAAAATGTTGTAGAAAATCGTCAGCACATAGATCACTGCGAGCAGAATGAGAACGTAATTTTAAATCATTTGATAATTTCCACCATTCTTTGCTACCTCTTACTTTATTCAACTGATTAATGTTAGAATTGTAATGCTGGATTTTACTATTACGACACACGTTTAGGTATTTGGCTTTTGCTGATATATATTTGCATTTGTTTGCGTTTATTGGGTTTTTGCGGAATTTTTTAAGATTTTTTAACATATTTCTTCGATAACGGGAACATTTCCAATTAAACCACCTTTGTTTGGGCTCAAAATAAAATTTTGGTCTTGTTTTTATGGAAGCATCTAAAATTTTATTTTTGACACCTAAAACCAATGAATCCACAGAAATATCTTGTAGTAACGTGGGAATACAAGGAAGTCGATTAAGGTTTACAAAATATTTTGCAGTATTATTTTTATTCCAATGAAGTTTCTGAGATCTTACAGAAGAGTTAGATGAATTAATATTGATAGGGATGCTAATTTTGCAATCTAGAGGCATATGGTCCGAGTAAGGTTTACAAGCAATTTTAAAATCTGTTAAAAACTTAAGGAAACTTTGCGAGCCAATACAAAAATCAATTAAAGAGTTACCTCTTCCACCATAAAAACTTAATTCTCCTAAAGCATCACCATCTATTCTGCCATTTACCACTATGCCTCCTAGGTTTTCAACTAACTCCATTAATTTTTTTCCTTGCATATTAATTAATTTATCTTTAGAAAATTTTATTTTGTTGATATGTGGTAAACCACTTAATAGATTAGGATTCAATATTTTTTGTTCATCCCCAATACGGGCATTTAAGTCACCGATTATGCAGAAATTTGAAGGACAAAGTTGCGTTAAAAACTTTTCAAGAGCTTCGAAATTAGCATTCCAGCGTGTACAGTTAAGATATCGTGGTATAAGATAAAAGTAATCATTATTAAATTTTGCAGTTAATACTATATTGCCACCAGCGAGATTTAAAAATTTAAAATGAAATATTTTTCTTAATACTTAAATTTGTAATTTTTTTGTAAAAAACCCGTGGGCATATTATCCCACTGCCCCATTTAAGGTGCGCTTCTAAAAAAAAAAATCTTTTACATTTTCTCCTGTTTTGTGAAAAAAATAGCAAAATATCGTTATTTTAATGTCTTGCGATAATATGGGTTAAACTTATGTACATACAAGGTGGCGCAAAAGTAATCCTCCTATCAGAAAATGCTCATACATTATGACCAACATCAATGGAAAATTTGCTCTGATTTTAAATTAATTGCCATACTATCTGAATTGCAAGGGGGCAATACGAAGTTTACCTGTTTTCTATGTCTATGGGACAGCCGTGACCGTCAGAATCACTACACCCGATAAGTTTGGCCCGGTCGAAGTGGACGTACACACGGAGAGTACAATATCAAAAATGACTCACTCATTCCTCAGTAGAAGATAATACTTCCGCCATTACATATTAAGCTTGGGTTATTTACAAATATTGTGAAAAAGTTGCCAAATATGGCGTTTTCTTTTCTGGCAAAAATGTTACACGTTTTTCCCATTTCGCATCTTTTTTAATTTGTTTGTGTTCTTTTCTGAAAAAATGCCAACACTGTTATAGTGTAGTGTGTTCTTTTCTATAAATGTCACACTTTAATTAAAAAAATGGTGCACCTTTCACACTCTGAATTTTTAGAGGGGGAGAATCGCACGATAAAACAGCTGACCAGTGATGCCAACTTTTGAGACTCAAAACGCGTAAACATTTTTGAAAAAAAGGCTAAATGGAAAATAATCCATATAAAACCACATCCAATTTTCTTTTTTTTTGCGTTTTGAGTGACTAAAATCCGGCTAAATCTAGCCCGAAAAGGGCTAAGTTGGCTTCGCTACAACTGACATTTGTTTTGTTTATAAATGTGTATTTGTGTTAAGAAACAAAAAAAATATACAAAATGGAAAATATTACTACTTTTTTATATGCTGAAAAAAATTTTGGATGACTTGTTGAATTCATCTTCATTATCTGATGATGATAAAATATTTTATATGATTATGGAAAAGTGAAAGGCTTTGTAGAGAACGTAATTATGAATACTCTGAAGTTGATGTATGTCAAATTTCCTACTTCTTATGTATATATGTAATGTATGTCTATATATATAATTTTTATACTTTAAGAATTTGCGTATTAGTCGGGAAGGTGCCATTGGTGTTTTTGATAAATATTCATTGTCTTACTTCAAGCGATCTTACCAGGGAGCTATCTGCTTCTTCTTTTTTAACAAAAAAAAAAACAAAAACAGCTGTACATGAAAAAAAGGTGTTACACTGTTGTCATTTTATGTTCTATTCTGACCATTAAAAATGCGACATCTTTAAAATGTGGGGTAAACATTATAAAAATGTACACAATAACTGTGTAACATTTTATTTCAGAAAAGAAAACACCATTAGTCATTTGAATATTTTCCCCACGAACTTCGGCTCCGAAAGTGATGAACAAGGTGAAAGATTTCACCAGGAAATGGAGGATATCCAGAGACGTTACAAAGGCTGGGTGATGAACAAATGATGGCTGACTATTGTTGGTTCCTCATTCCAGTGATGTCAGATGTAGGGAAAATTCCCTAGGGAATTCTGTAGGGAAAAAAACACAGATTTTTTTATTATCGTCCAAATGTAGGGAATTTTTCCTTTGCATGTAATAAAAATTTAATTTAACTGTCTTTGAAAAAAGACTAAATTTTCAAAGAAATGGAATTCTTAAATCCCAAATTAGCCCTTGGTACTGGTAATAAAAAAATTTACAAATTTAAAATGTTATGTGAAAAGTTTAATTCTTACTCAAGAATGGCTAACCCTAGAATATAATTATTCAAAAGAAGAACTAAATTCTCTATCAAATATGGATTTCAAATATCGTATTCCCTTGCCTCTCAAAGTTCTACTGAGGTTACCACATGCCAGATGCTGAGAGGATATTTTCAATTGTTGCTGACGTCCGTACAAAAAAAAAGAAATAAACTGGTCACGAGGTTTAAAATTCAATATGTATTCTTCGATCTAATTTATACTACATTTACACCTACGCAATATCTAGTACTTAAGGGATTTTGAGCGAAATTGTTCATTTCTACTAGCTTTCCCATACAAAACAAAATCTAGTTCGTCACGAAATTTAAGCAAAATCCCACAAAATCTTGCAATACAACTCTGAATTTCATACTAAAGTACAAAAATACAGCACTGAACAATAAAATGTTGCACACAAATAAATTTAAAAAAATAATAAAGAGCGGGATATAAAACAACTTGCTGCAAACTACACCGTATACTAAATAAATAAATAAACATTTGTGGAAATGGATAAACCAGTAATAAATAAGGGGTATGTAAATTATGCAATGCTACAAGCGAGCTTATTTTACAGAAAACGTACCTTCAAAAAGAAGTATCAGTGGAAAACAAACGAAGAGGCTCTTTTAATAACACTTTGGGGAATTCACATTGGAGAGCTTCGATGATGTAGAAGGAATAGCCATATATTTCCCATACTTACATATGTCCATTCCAACCTCCTATATAATAATTGCGTGTAGTACATTTGCAGAAGTTTGTGAAACCTTATGTTTATCAAATGCTGCTGTTTTTTACGCAAAAATGTTAATTCCGATTGTTTTTTTTTCAGATCTAAATGTAAAATATAATAAAATTTATCTCTCCATTTTAGTTACTAAAAGTTTACAATATAATTTATTTTCTTTTTCAATCAGCTGTTGTTATTATGAAAATGAAATCCAACAATATGTCAAAAAGTAGTAGTGTAAACGCCAAAAATTTTCTTTAAAATTTTAATTAAGATCTACTAGATTTTGCGTAGGTGTAAATGTAGTATTACAATCCAAAATGTTAAACTGTGCAAGCTTCCGTTATACAGAAAAGCATTTAAAGCAGGGATGTCAGCTTCATACACAATTGTGTAAGCACAACATGTACGCTTACGCTCTTTTATTTTGCGAGCGTAAAATATAATTGTTTACTGCAAAACACTCTCATTCAGCGGGAAATATCGCACGTCTTTTTTGAGGCCTCTAAACAGAAATAATATATTTATTATTTTTCTCCCGCTGGGAATGTAACAGACAAGAGTAAGACCAGTTTCACACTCAGCAGTCAGAACTGATGAGTGTGAAACAGGACTAATCGCACCAACAATATCATAATTGACACCACTGATTTGCAAATAAATTCACAAGTGCTTTACGACTGATTTTTTACATGTTACATATACAAACATATGTAAATTTTTATGTTATATTATTTTTTTGTATTTAACTCAAACTACCTGAAATTTTTTTAAAATGTATGTTATTCTTGTTTGTTTAAAGTAAATAAAATTTACTATCTTGAATTATTAATACATTTTTAGTTTTACTTATAACTAATGTAAGGTAGGGAAAATTGTAGGGGGGAAAAATTGGTGTTGTAGGGAAATGTGGGGATTTTTTTTTTATCAAAACGTAGGGAACTTTAAAAATTTCATCTGACATCATTGCCTCAATCGCGAAGATCCATCCGAAAAAAAAACGCAAAAGTTCAAGTCGCTCGACATTTTAATTAATTTTAATTTTTTGAATTTACGCCGAATATAGTGTGTGAGCAATGAAAATTAAAATATTGTCGTTCCACAAAATCCAACATTTTAAGCGTAAAATGTTGGTACATAATAATTATTTGGTAAAAAAAAATAAAACATTCCAGATCTTTACTATAACGTAGAAAAAAAATTAAATAAAAATGAAAAATTTTTAAACAAACGTAAAAAATAGGTAAATTTTGAACTTTGAGGTGCCATAACTCAGCAATTTCTTGTCAGATAGAAATTTGCAGCATATCGCATTCAATTACCTTTCCAGCGATATTCCATTTTTCTCGATCGGAATTTTCGGTTGGGCTCCACAAGGGTTTGAGTGGGACCATACACCAAAAAACACAAAAATTACCGTTATCTAAAAAACGGTACTTAGAAAAAAAATTACAGCGTTTTTCGTGTTTAGGAGGTCCCAAATTACTTTTCTGGGCAGGTGGCGTTCTTGGTATTTTTTGGCTGTAAAGCAGTGTTATAAATGGTCAAAATTAGACAAAATTTCGAAACAATTGAAATAAAAATTGTCTTTCGAACAATATACATATAAAATACTAAAAAAATTTGGGCTAAGACTGAATGAAAAACACAGAATAAGTATTTAAATATATTCTAGTTCTATAACCAGAGTAGTTTTTGTAACGCCTTTGAATTGTGTAAACATAAAGCTTGAAATTTTGACGAATTTTTCTTCATCATCATTGCACTTGCAAAATGTTTAGCATATTTTTGCACTACATTAACAAAATACACAGCAAGATCAAACATATGCTAAACCTTCTTTGCAAATGCAATGATGCAATACCATTTGCACAAGATTGTGAATTGTGTTAATAATTTGTCAACTACACACACTACGAGTCATATGGTGTTTTCTTTTCTGAAATAAAATGTTACACCTTTATTATGCACATTTTTATAATGTTTACCCCACATTTTAAAGATGTCGCTTTTTTAATGGTCAGAATAGAACAAAAAATTACAACAGTGTAACACTTTTTTTCATCTGCAGCTGTTTTTGTTTTTATTTTGTTAAAAAAGAAGAAGCAGGTAGCTCCCTGGTAAGATTACTTGAAATAAGACAATGAATATCTCTTAAGCCCTTATGACACTACATTTTTTGTTCATTGAATTGATATAGAATTGATAGAAAGAAACAGAAAATGTTAGAAAAAGCAAACTATAAAAAATGTAAACAAAAAAGCCGTTTAGTTTGTTTTATTAAATGTTGTCAACTTTTTGTTTATGAGAAACATTACAAAAAAACGAACAAAAGAACGGTTAATCGCCAAATTTGCCCATAAACCGCTGATTCAGCAACACTTTTAATATATCAAGCTTGAAATGTCAATTTTAAGTTGAACAATTTTACATTTTTTTTGACATAACTTCATTTTTTATCGATAACTTTAGTAAAATGTTTGACAGTTTGCCATTTATCTTAATACTGCTGAACTCTTTGCACTTGGTAAATTTTTCTATTACATTATATTTGTACTGTTCACCAAAACTTGAACAATGCATTAAAAATGTAGTGTCATAAGGCCTTTAAAAAGACCTTCCCGACTAATACGCAAATTTTTCTTAAACTATATAAATTAAATACATATAAACATACATTACATACATATATAAGAAGTGGGAGATATTGTCCTATGAAATTTGACATACATCAACTTCAGAGTATTCATTAATTACGTTCTCTACAAAGCCTTTGACTCGCGGTTGTGGATTTCTTTCCATAATCATATAAAATATTTTATCATCATCAGATGATGAAGATAAATCCAACAAATCATCCAAAAATTTTTCAGCATATAAAAAAGTAGTAATATTTTCCATTTTGTATATTTTTTTTGTTTCTTAACACAAATACACTTTCATAAACAAAACAAATGTGAGCTGCAGCGATTCCAACTTAGCCCTTTTCGGGCTAGATTTAGCCGGATTTTAGTCACTTAAAACGCGAAAAAAAAAGAATATTGGATGTGGTTTTATATGGATTTTTTTCTATTTAGCCCTTTTTTTAAATGTTTACGCGTTTTGAGTCTCAAAAGTTGGCATCACTGCTCACCTGTTTTATCGTGAGATTCTCCCCCTCTAAAAATACAGAGTGTGAAAGGTACACAATTTTTTAAAATATTTATTTATGTATTTAGAGAAAAGAACACACTACACTTTAGCAGTGTTGACATTTTTTCAGAAAAGAACACAAAAAAATTAAAAAAGATGTGAAATGGAATAAACGTGTAACATTTTTGCCAGAAAAGAAAACGCCAATAGTCAAAATCACATGTTTCTAGATTATGGCGATGATGAAACATATGAATATGTACTTACATCGATAATTTATTGAGGCTCGAGTACTTATTTGGTATTTAACAGGTTAAAGTTTTTGCCTTTTGATGGTGGTTTATTTCCTTAAAATAAGCCGTAGCCTTTTGGATTGCAAATTAAAGCGCCAAGTAGTTTAAAAATTATAATAACTCTATATTTATTTATTTAAGTAAAATTTATTTTTTATTAAGCTTACGATGTACATGCCGATCTAGATGATGTAAATTGCGATATAGAAATAAAATCCAAGCTAATTGAACAGTTGGAATTATCACATAAAAGGATGGAACTTATGAAACAACACTATGAGGATAAGTTGATGCTTTTGAGCTCTAAAATATTAAGTACTCAAAGGGAGCGAGATGAAGTTTTGGCTAATATGGGTAAGTTTTTTTTTTCTTTTGATTTTGTTAAAAAATATTTATAAATTGTGAAATATCGTATGAGGAGTTAATGGCTAAAGTCTTAACCACGTAATTTAGGGTGCATAAGAATATCTTGGAGGTCATACCAAATATTAAAAAAGGTTAAATAAAGTTTTATAATTAATTCCTACAATACAGATAAATAAACATTTAAATACTAGTTTTAATAAAGTTTTTATACATTTAGTTCTATTATCTTGTTTTTTTTTAATATTACTACTTTGACTCGAAACTTAAAATAAAATGTAGAACCTCTACTAAACTATATATGTATATATATATGTTGCTTAAATTTTATGCATTTGAATTTAAGATTATGGAAACCTTAGGAGCTCATAAAATCTAATCACTTCATGGTGAAGGATATACATACATAAATATTTAAAAGATTAATTCAATTCCGTAACTCGTTGAGCTACATAATTCACTTATGGGTCAATTATGCATAGCAAGCAAACTTGAGTTGGATTGTCAACTGGCAACACAATTGACTTGACTAATTGACTAATGTGACTTGAAAATTGCTATTATGTAAGGCAACTTTAGTTTCTAATCTTTTTTTAAATTTTCAAGTATAAAACCACAAATAACTGAACATTACAATAACTGAAATTAACAGTTAACAGTTAGCATCGGTAGTAAATTTTTGTCAGCTGTCCACTCTGCTGAGATTGCTATCCGTTATCGACCATTAAACCAGATACGATACGGACACTAGTGATATTATGTGTCACAGTGGCATCACACATTTAACCCCATCGTGAGCAAGAGATAGAAAATGTTCTAGTAATATGTATTGCTATTCTTATCTTATGTATTGCTATTCTTATCTTTCGATTGGGTTAATAGATTACATGTTTGACGAATGTATGTGTATATGTATGTATGTACATATGTATATCTATGACCATTAATTAATTAGTTTTGAATGTATGCTATAAGAATTGTCCGTACAATTAAATGGGCTTAAGTTCGAATTTTTAAAAAATATGATTTTGTTTTACAAAATTTAGTTTAATAAGGGATATACAAAATTGATACTGAATAGCTTAGCAGCTTTTAACTTCTTTAATATTAGAGTAGTCTTAATTAAAAGTTTAAAAAAATAAATTATGTTTTATATATGTATATTAGCTTTAACTGCTGAAAATCATAAAGATGATAAAACAAACAAAGTTCGGGATGAATATGAGCGCAAAATTTTAAGTATGCGAAGTGAAATGAAAAAACTACAGCAGGCACAACGCGAACACGCGCGACAACAGTTGGAGATTATGGCACAAGAAACAAAACTACGAAATCTGCGATCACAATTAAATGAGCTTAAAACTATTAAGGTATGTATGTAAATTTAAACAAAAGATATATGTACATATAGGCGCATATTCAGAAATCGTAACTAAAGTCGAAACTTATTAAACAGAAACTAAAAAATAGTTCACAAATAGTTAAAGATCTTGTTCACAAATCATAACTAACTTAGCAACTGCTTTCAGCTGTTAAAAGAAATGCAAATTTAGTAGATTTTTGTTGACGAAAAACACATCTCTAGTTTGTTTTCTTTTTTTTTTTGTGATTTTTTTGGTCAAAATGGACACAATTAGCAAAGAAAATAAGGTAAGTTTATTATTATTGTTAGAAAAAATATGTATTTGCTTTGTGTATTTTAGAGAGACTCAAATTGGTCGCCAGATGAAAAAACTACATTTAAAGAATTGTTGGCCAAATATGTTAACATCATCGACGACAAGAAATAAAATCAATCAGCTGTTCTTTAAATGTATTTATTAGTTGACGTGCGCAAAGATAGCGTCGATTTTTTAACGTCGAAAACGCCAAAATATATTAGTGATTTTGGGAATTCAGAATAATGGGAATTTAAAAATACGCAAAGTATTTCAATGGAAAATCATAATAACACAAACAATAGCATTAGGAACTCAGAACAGAACTTAAATTTTAATATAATTTAAAAAAATAAAAAATATTTTATAAGAAAAGTTGGTTGAAAATAGTCAGACAAATATGGGATTTCACATTTCGTGAAATACAGGCGACGTCAAGGAACTACCTATATAGATTATGAAAGTACATCATCGAAGGTATCTAAAACGCTTTCCGTGCAAAAAAATCCGCTGGACAGTTTTCCAGAAAAGTGGCTTCATCCAAAATGGCCAAAAAAATCTGGGATTATTTATTGCTTGGAATACAGGCGACGTCAAGCAACTACCTATATAGATTATGAAAGTACATCATCTAAGGTATCTAAAACGCCTTCCGTGCAAAAAATCCGCTGGACAGTTTTCCAGAAAAGTGGCTTCATCCAAAATGGCCAAAAAAAGTTTGAACTGAAAGCTAGGCTACGGGTATGCAGAGATATACTAAGAAATTTCTTAGAAACCCAAAGAATGGCTTCACTTAAATCTTACTTGGAGGGTCTTGATAGTACCCCAGAATCTGACTATTCGTTATGGAAGGCGGCACGAGGTTTAAAAAGACCAGTTAGAGGAAAGCCTCCTCTGCGAAATCCGACTGGTGACTGGGCTAGAAATGATTCCGAGAAGGGGACTTTATTTGTTAACCATTTGAGAAATGTGTTTACTATAAACAACTCAAATAATGTATCTGATTTGCCTACACTCGTTATAAGACCTCCTGTACCTCTAAGACTTAGCTTTAATGATGTTCCAAACGCTATTGGTACTCTGAATCTTAAAGAAGCTCCAGGTATGGATAAAATCAGCAACAAAATGCTTGTGGAGTTACCTCGTGTAGCTAGAAGAATCATCCTCTTTATTTTCAATGCTATTTTACGCCTAGAATACTATCCTGCAGATTGGAAGGTATCTATGATTACCATGATTCCTAAGCCAGGGAAGGACCCCACTAAAGTAGACTCATATAGGCCAATTAGTCTACTGCCGACAATTTCAAAACTGTTTGAAAAATTGTTAATGGCTAAGTTGATTCCAATTCTGAACGACACTCAATGTATCCCAAATCACCAATTTGGGTTCAGAGCTAAACACAGTACCATCGAACAAACACACAGATTGGTAAACGTGATAAGACGGTCGTTTGAAGAGAAAAAATACTGTTCCGCGCTTTTCATTGCTGTTTCGCAAGCGTTCGACAAAGTCTGGCATGAAGGTTTAATGCATAAAATAAAAGTAGCTCTGCCTGCTAACACCCACAAACTTATGAAAAGTTATTTATATGGTCGCAAATTTACAATCAAAGAAGGCGATTTTTTAAGCCCCGCTCAGCCAATTGAAGCAGGAGTACCCCAGGGTAGCATACTGGGTCCAACTTTATATTTGATTTATGCATCCGATATGCCGTCAGACCCCATAATACATACTTCAACTTTTGCAGACGATACAGCCTTTATCAGCGTTCATAAGGACCATCAAATAGCATCACAGAATTTGTAGAAATATGTTTATAAACTAGAGAATTGGCTTGAGCTTTGGAAAATCAGGGTTAACGAACAGAAATGTATTCATATAACTTTCACATTGCGAAAAGATACCTGCTCGTTCATTAGAATAAATAATCAAATTATCCCGCAACACAATGAAGTCAAATACCTCGGAATCCACTTCGATCGTCGTTTAACTTGGAAGTCTCATATCGACGCAAAACTTACTCAGATGAGATTAAAAGCAGTGCAACTTAATTGGCTAATCGGCAGAAATTCTACATTAAAGTTGGATTGCAAACTTTTGTTGTACAATGCAATTCTATAGCCAATCTGGTGTTATGGAATTAAATTATGGGGTACTGCCTCACCATCAAACATTGAAAAAATTCAAAGGGGTCAAAATAAAATTCTACGTGTTATTACTGCAGCTCCATGGTATGTTAGAAATTCTCGAATCCACAAAGATCTAGGCGTGCCATTAGTAAAAGTCGTATTTACAAAATATGCGTCAAAGTACGTCAGCAAACTTGAACACCATCCAAACCCACTTGCACGAGACATCCTTAACTTTAGTGGCCACAGTCGGTTGAGAAAAAACAGATGACTTGCTCAGTTGATATTAAATTTTTGTAGTATCATAAAAATTTTTGTCTAGCACTGGCTGGGCTTATTATTTTCTTTTTAGTATTAAGATTTGAAAACTTATTGTTAGTTCAAGATATGAAGATTCAATAAATAACTAAAAGCTAAAAAAAAAAATCTGCAAAGAAGGCCCAGGGGCAAGTTCTTCATTCAGATTATTTTGACCTTCAATATGGCTGCTGCCATCGAAAACGACCCTTAATTTGGTCGTAGTACTATCCTCTTTAAAAACGCCGTGATGCGGCAACACGTAAGAGTTTTTAGGAATATTTGCCGGATACGAAGCAATTTTTGTCATATGGCCTAAAGCCTCGTATTCGTGCATAAAATTTTTATAAGCTTCAGAAAAAAGAGGGCGGTTCAAAAATGAGTTTTCTAACTGTTTAAGTCGTTTAAGAGCACCGATCATATTATTATGAATATTAGGGCAAATATTTTCCATTATAACGGATTTGAAGGGCAAATTTACTATATAACGACCAGTAGAAGAACGTTTAGTAGTGGCATTGAAATAATTTTCACATGCGAGTTCTTCTACGATTAAATCACGTTTTGCAGTGACTTCTTCCTGTTCCCAAAATGAACGTAAAATATTCTCAAGATTGACATTATGAAAATGAATAGAATTTGTATTTGTTATTTCTGAAGAACCAGCAAATACCCATCCAAAGATTGTGTTTTAAAAGAACAAATTATTGTGTAGAAATGATTCAGAAGGTAATTTAATTTTGGGACAAATATCGGAACCGAGAAGTATATCAATAGAATCTGCTTTATAATAAAATGGATCAGGTAGATCCCCATTTTCTAATTCGGGTAGATATAAAAACTTTGTATTAAATTTTGGTCGATAATTTGAAACATTGGGAAGAACTAGGGCTGTACAAAATAGGTTATTTTGTAAATCCCGAGATACTAACTCAATGTTGACTATACTTTTCGAGAGCTGGCTCTTTTCACCTATTCCAGACACTTGAGTATGAAACTTACGCTTTGGAAGACGCAACAGCTGAACTGCGGATTCGCTTATCAAGCTACCTTGAGCAGCTGCATCCAACAGAGTTTTAAGCGAAATCAGTCCATAACTAGTCTTGACAAAAAGACGAATAGTGTATAATAACACATTATGAAAAGCTTGAATATTTTGAACTGCAAGCGGCGCAGTGGAGGACGATTCCTCTAGAGTTATATTAGTATTTTGAACAGAGACAGAATTCTCTGTATGCAGTACAGTATGATGTGCTTGTTTACAAATGGCACATCTATGAAAAGATTTACAGTCATCGTGTTTGTGACCAGGAGAAAAACAATTTTTGCAAATATTTCTATTCATTAAAAATGTTTCCTTAGATTTTAAGGGTAGATCCAGAAATTTATAACATTGGGAGAGGTAATGATTCCTTTCACAATAAAAACAAGAAATAACTCTTGATTTATTGCCATTGATTTTTACTGTTTCTAAAATTGTTCCTTTGAGCTGAGCTAGACGTAACCGGGTCATTATCATTTATTGATTCTAAAGTTCTGAAAGTATTTTCAAGAAGAGAAAACCAATCTGATCTTTTTGGAACTTCTGTTGAGGCGTTTAAAGATTTTTCCCATTCTCTTCGAGTTTGATGATCAAGTTTTTGACAAAGTAATGGAATGAGTAATGGGTCCCAATCAACAGTTTTAATACCCAAATTCTCAAAAGAATTAAGACATTCTTGAGTAACGTCTAGTAAAGATTTTATGCTTTCAAAACTTCCATTCGACTTTGGAATGCTATAAAGTCTAGTAGCAAGGTTATCCCCAATTTTACACTTATTGTGATATCGAGACTCTAACGTTTTCCATGCCGAGTCATAATTAGCTTCAGTTACAGAAATTGTATTCAAAAGAGATGCTGCTTCACCAGAAAGAGTTCCCTTTAGGTAATAAAATTTTTGGATTTTTGAAAGACTACTATTTGAATGTACCATCGATATATAAATATCACGGAAAGGAATCCAATCTAAATACTGACCAAAGAATTTTCTTTAATGTATGGAACATCTTCAAGAATTAGTGAAGAATCACGAATGATATTTAGAATTACACTATGTTGATACTTAATTTCTTGATATAGGTTATCAAGCTCAATAGTATGCCTATCAACATATCCCAATGTTTTTTCCCGAACTATCTTTCATAGAAAATCGTTGCCTTAGTTTTTTCACTGTGTTCAACAAGCCACGTTGTGTTTCGATAAGTGATTGTAAGTCACTCATTTTAATTTTTGGTTTTTATCAAAAGTATAAAATTTATTAAAAAAAAACTTAAAATTGTTATTTTTTAAGCTAGAATGGCCTAAATTTGTTTAATGTAAATAAAAATCCAATTTTTTAATTACAATATTTTTCCCGACGTTTCGTCGATTGTTTGTCGACTTTTTCAAGGGATTGTCTATTAAAAATTATAAAACAATAAAATAAATACAATGATGTAACACATAAACAATATAGACTTACAATATGAAATCTTTTTTTAAAACATTAAGAAGTCCTAGATGTATCCAGGAGTATATGTAATAAATTTTAAAACTTAATATCTAGACTTTTAATATGTATCAGCTCAAGTGATGGCAACAATATAACTCGCATTAATGTTGTTCGTGTCTTCCTTCAAATTCATTGTTCTCTTAATTTTTTGTTGTATTCTAAGGCTTTCAATTGTGTATCTCTTTCGATCTTTGTTTTCTATATCCAGAATTTTAACATCTTCGAACTTAATTGTGTGACCAGTATGTAGGATGTGTTGTGCCAGTGCTGTTGTCTCTTTTTTCCGCATTATGTCCATTTTGTGTTCTCCCATTCTTGTCTCCAGTGAACGTTTTGTTGTTCCTATATAAATTTTCTCACATTGCTGTGTGTCATTTCCTTCACATTGTAATTCGTATACAATGTTACTTTGTTGTTGTTTATTAATTGGCGCCTTAACTCTAGAAAAAATCGAGCTTAATGTCAAATTGGGTTTGTATGCAAAACAGATGTTTTTTGTTTTTATTGACGACCGTATGTTATTATTATCGGTTAATCCAGATATGTATTTTACACTGTAAAATTTTTCCTCTTCTTTTCGTATGTTTGTAGATTTGTTGTGGTTATCTCTGTTCTTATCCAATTGTTTAATCGTATTGTCTATCAATGTAGATATGAGTTTGGCGGGGAAGCTGTTGTTTTTTAAAATGTTTGTTATAATGTGTTTGTTTTCATTATGAAATTCTGTATCACTTATGTTGTATACCCTAGAAATAAAATTTTTTGCTGTGTTTATGATCTGATTCTTGGGTTGTGTCGCGTGGTAATTCATTAACCTTCCTGAAGATGTTTCTTTAGAATACCAATCAAAAAGAATCACGTTATTTCTGCGTATAATTTTCGAGTCTAAGAACGCAATTTTACCGTTTTTCTCAATTTCAGTAGTAAATTGTATCTTAGGGTGTTGTTTGTTAAAAATTGACAGAATTGTGTCTCTGTCTTCTATGCGAATTATCGCCAGAATGTCGTCTACATATTTGGCGATATATTTAATGTAAATATTCTTATTATTTAGTTCCGTAATTGCATCGTCAAGTAGGTTGTCAAGTATGATATCTGCTATAGTGGGTGATAGTGGGTTCCCCATTGGCATACCAAAAGTTTGGGTATAGATATTTTCTCCAAACATAAAATAATTATTATCATATAAACAGAATTTGAGTATTTTTAAAAATTGTGCGCTGGACATCTTCGTATGATCCTTAATAATATTCCATTTCTTCATGATTTTGTTTATTGCCGTCTGAATTGGGATGTTCGTGAATAGTGAAATTACGTCAAACGATATTAATATTTCATTATTGTCCATTTTTACGCCGCTCAGTTGCCCCTTTACTCCTATGGAATTCTTAACATTGTATTTGTCAGAAATTATGACTTTAAGAATATTACCAACGTATTTTGATAACTGGTAACATGGTACCCGCACGGACGATACAATAGGTCGTAGGGGGTCCCTTCCTTATGTATTTTGGGTAAGCCGTATATTCTAGGTGCAGTAGCTGCGGAACAAAGAAGTTTACGTTTCTCCCCTATATTAATAATATTATTTTTGTAGAGGTCCGCAATGATGGTATTGTTTTGTTTTTGAAGTTTGGCAGTTGGATCTGTTCTTGAAATTTTGTATGTGTTTTTGTCCCCTATAAGTGCTTGCATTTTCTCCTCATATTCATTCTTATACATTGCTACCGTTTTCTTTCCTTTGTCAGCTTGTATAATAATTATGTCTTTGTATCTTCTTAAAAGTTTTTTAGTTTTCTCAAATATTGTCAGGATAAACTTGTCCCTTTTAGTATTTTTAAAGCCTCTTTTAAAAGCGGATACTTGATTTGCTAATTTTGTCCTAGCGACGTCCTTTTCTTTATCCAAATTCTCATCCATGGCTTGTATACATTGTTCAACATCAGCTATTATATGTAGTGGGGAGAAGTTTCGTTTATCCACCGGTAATGCGAATTTCCTACCAAGTGATAATAACCACTTACACTCCATCGGGATATCATATTCCGTTTTATTTTCAAACCAGTGGTTTGTAAATATTAATCCATGTATTTTAAACTGTTTTTCTTTCAGTGTAGTTAATTTCTTAATGTGTCTCTCCTTCACATTTTTCATTATTTGTTTTGATCTGTCTCTTTGTGTATTAATAAATTTAGTGTGGTCTTCTTCTGTTATCATGTTTTTAATACTAATATTCAAGTGATAGAGTTTACGTTTAATTAATTTAATATTTGTATTAGTCTGTGAAATTTCCAAGTTCAAAATTTTTTTATGAAAATTGTGTTCTATTGTCCTTAGTTTACTTTTAATTGTTGTACATTCATTGCGGACCTCTACAAAAATAATATTATTAATATAGGGGAGAAACGTAAACTTCTTTGTTCCGCAGCTACTGCACCTAGAATATACGGCTTACCCAAAATACATAAGGAAGGGACCCCCTACGACCTATTGTATCGTCCGTGCGGGTACCATGTTACCAGTTATCAAAATACGTTGGTAATATTCTTAAAGTCATAATTTCTGACAAATACAATGTTAAGAATTCCATAGGAGTAAAGGGGCAACTGAGCGGCGTAAAAATGGACAATAATGAAATATTAATATCGTTTGACGTAATTTCACTATTCACGAACATCCCAATTCAGACGGCAATAAACAAAATCATGAAGAAATGGAATATTATTAAGGATCATACGAAGATGTCCAGCGCACAATTTTTAAAAATACTCAAATTCTGTCTATATGATAATAATTATTTTATGTTTGGAGAAAATATCTATACCCAAACTTTTGGTATGCCAATGGGGAACCCACTATCACCCACTATAGCAGATATCATACTTGACAACCTACTTGACGATGCAATTACGGAACTAAATAATAAGAATATTTACATTAAATATATCGCCAAATATGTAGACGACATTCTGGCGATAATTCGCATAGAAGACAGAGACACAATTCTGTCAATTTTTAACAAACAACACCCTAAGATACAATTTACTACTGAAATTGAGAAAAACGGTAAAATTGCGTTCTTAGACTCGAAAATTATACGCAGAAATAACGTGATTCTTTTTGATTGGTATTCTAAAGAAACATCTTCAGGAAGGTTAATGAATTACCACGCGACACAACCCAAGAATCAGATCATAAACACAGGAAAAAATTTTATTTCTAGGGTATACAACATAAGTGATACAGAATTTCATAATGAAAACAAACACATTATAACAAACATTTTAAAAAACAACAGCTTCCCCGCCAAACTCATATCTACATTGATAGACAATACGATTAAACAATTGGATAAGGACAGAGATAACCACAACAAATCTACAAACATACGAAAAGAAGAGGAAAAATTTTACAGTGTAAAATACATACCTGGATTAACCGATAATAATAACATACGGTCGTCAATAAAAACAAAAAACATCTGTTTTGCATACAAACCCAATTTGACATTAAGCTCGATTTTTTCTAGAGTTAAGGCGCCAATTAATAAACAACAACAAAGTAACATTGTATACGAATTACAATGTGAAGGAAATGACACACAGCAATGTGAGAAAATTTATATAGGAACAACAAAACGTACACTGGAGACAAGAATGGGAGAACACAAAATGGACATAATGCGGAAAAAAGAGACAACAGCACTGGCACAACACATCCTACATACTGGTCACACAATTAAGTTCGAAGATGTTAAAATTCTGGATATAGAAAACAAAGATCGAAAGAGATACACAATTGAAAGCCTTAGAATACAACAAAAAATTAAGAGAACAATGAATTTGAAGGAAGACACGAACAACATTAATGCGAGTTATATTGTTGCCATCACTTGAGCTGATACATATTAAAAGTCTAGATATTAAGTTTTAAAATTTATTACATATACTCCTGGATACATCTAGGACTTCTTAATGTTTTAAAAAAAGATTTCATATTGTAAGTCTATATTGTTTATGTGTTACATCATTGTATTTATTTTATTGTTTTATAATTTTTAATAGACAATCCCTTGAAAAAGTCGACAAACAATCGACGAAACGTCGGGAAAAATATTGTAATTAAAAAATTGGATTTTTATTTACATTAAACAAATTTAGGCCATTCTAGGTTAAAAAAATAACAATCTTAAATTCATCACTCTGGCCAAAGGAAAAAAACTACAACAATAAAAAAAACTTAAAGTTTTTCTAAGAAAGTATAAAAATTTAATTTTTGTACAGACGTACTAATAAAAGTTTAAGCTTAACTGCTTAGTGATTTAGGTTATAGAATTAGCCGCAAATTTTAGAAATAGATTTTGTGAGGAATAGAGTAAGGTTTAGAATTTAAGCGATTTTTGCAAAGATTTGATGAAAAAACAGTATTAAGAAACTATAAACCGTTTACAAGGTAAGTTTCAATGTACAGAGGTACTAGAAATGTTATGAATTTAAAAAGAAATGTACAGATGTACAAGAAAACAGATTCGAATATTGATATCGAATATATGTATGTATTTAGATTATAGATGTACGTATTTTTATTTAAAATGGCGGAAAATATGCAGATGCACAAAGATTTTTCGAGAAATTCGCTTAACTCTTTTTTATTGTACAGATGTACATATTTATATAGAACGAGCTCAAATTGGAATGCTTCGAGCAGCCAAAACTGTATATAATCAATATAAAAAAATTTTATAACTTTAAAATTCAATAAAAAAATTAAGGAAAAAATACTTTTTATTAACAGCAAAGAATAAGAATTTTAACGTAATAAATCGCGAGAATTTATGAAAAAAAGTCTATCACTATTAATTTTTTAGTTTATAGGAATTTTTAAAATTTCCAAAAAAAGAAATCACAATTTATATACTTATAAAGGTTTAATCACTTCTTTATTTCCTTTCGTTAAACTTTTATTATTTTTTATACATACATAAATCGTCACTTTCTTTTTAGGAAACTCCACACATCGAATAAATAATTTATTTATGTTTAAAGTAATAAACTTTTTTTATTTTTAATGAAAAGGAAAATGGGAATGGATTCCCGGATTTCGGCACCAATGTTTATGATTTTAAAAGAAAAATATTAATTCTTTAATTTTTTATAGAAAATTATATATTTAATTCAGTTAATAATAAAATTGACCGTTGTTCTTCACATTCCAATTAGAACTCAATACTTTCTAGAAATATTTAATGTTTTAGGTACATAAGTACATATCTTAATAATAAGTAAATAAATAAAATAACAAAATATCAATGTACCGTTAATCTTCTCATCATTAGCATATCATTAATGCACCATTAGGGTTTAACTAGCTTAAGTGGTGAATTAATAAAATGATGAGAGAACAAAAATAATGAGAAATTTACAATTATATATTAATAGTACAAAGCAAGGTGAATTTAAATACAAGGTGACAGCATTGCTACAACAATTACAACAAGGCAAGAACAACAGGCATTTTTGTTTGTGTAAAAACTTTCGTCACTGTCAAAAACATCTTTTTTTTATATAAACTTTGACTATTTGTAAACAACTTTTTGACATTTTCAATTTCACCATGAATAATCAGCTGGCGCTACGCTGTCACCTTGTATTTAAATTCACCTTGGTACAAAGTATACAAAAAAATGTAAGGAGCAATAACAAAAGATTTGGAATTGATGACGTAGTCTTATGCTCTGATCAAGTAATTGCATTTAAATACACTGCAGTGAAAAAGTATAAGTGAATGAAAGAAAAATTCAAAATATGCATATAATTAAATACATAACTTTTAGTATAAAGTATAGAAAAAATATAGTAATTAAAGAATAATAATTATAAGTACACTAGCTGACCCGGTCCGCGTTGCTGGCCCTAAGCAAATATTAGTGTTGTATTTTACACGATTTAAATTAAGCTTTTAACGTACGGCCTTTAAATAAATTTATGGAATATCTATCATAAAGTGTAGGTGTGGGCTCAATCAAAAAAGAAACGCATTTATTTAAGGCAAATTGGAAATTATATTTATTTATTACTTCATCTTGGGGCCAGCGGATATACAATGTTTTTTGTTTTTTGGCGTGCCTACTCGGGAGCAAGCCACATACAACTGGCCGTGTGGAAAACATAAATTTTCCAAAATTAAGCTAGCAATAGTCAATGATTTGACTTGTGCTTTATTGATGGCAATAGTAAAGGTAAGACGCAAAGGGAATTGGATCCGCTTGAATTGGAATGGTAAATCGTTGGAAATCATCGGAATTCGTGGAATAAGTACGTCTTCGCCTTTGAATCTGCCACCGATGATTGTTGCCTCGATTAAATTTGGTGAGCAGTTTTTGATGATCAATGTGGTTCCGTGGCATAACTTTGGTGCGTTTAAGTTGCGAATAAGAATTACCGGTGATCCAACGTTTAATGTTAGCACATGCGGTGGCATTCCGGGTGGTTCCAATGAATTTAAAAATTCAGTGGGATTATTGACGGCTTGTTCTTCATCCATTACTGTATCGATCGATTTGTATTTGATTAATTTGCCGGGTAGTTTCAATTGAATTTGCTCATTGAGCTTGTTGGCATCGTAATTTCTTGGTGCCAAAATTGCACGTTCCTTCAGCCAATCCGAACTTTTGTAGAAGATTGTTAGACTTGGGAATACCTAGTCGACAACGGCTTGAATATTCATTTGCATTCGACAGAAGTTAGGCGGGAACGAAATCTCGTTCGTGGCGCGATTAATTGGAATTTTTCCATTTCCGATGTCAAAAAGTTGTTCTGAGAATGTTTGGGCAGACGGGTCTTGCAACAAATGCACACGTATGTTCATCGATAGCGTGATTTTCTCAACTCGGTTCCAAAGATATGAAGCTTTCAAGTTTGGCGAAAATCACCAACAAAAAGAATAAGAGCGCCTCCTATCGGTTTGGAATTTCCTCGAAAATCACGTAGAGCGCTTCGAGCAATTTGTTTGAATGTACCGTTATTTTTTATCAGCGTTTGAAAAAAACTCACAAATGTGCACAAAATGTAGGGATCTTAAATGCAAGAGTACATAAAGTTTTTTTTATCATCGATTGATGTATAATATTATTTTTAACTTATTGTATAATGTTGCACCTTAGTAAGCGCGGAATATCTTCTGTTATCGAATGATGTAAATATTTTGTAAATAAACCGAAAACTCGGATTTTTGAATGCAACATTTCGAAAGTTTTAAAATTTTGATATTGGATCGTTAATAACATAAGGTTTTTGGAAATATCTTCGGAACTACCGAATAACCGATTTAAGAGTTTGATATCTCGTTTTGAAAAACATGACAACGGCTTTCAAAAAAATTAAATAAAATAAAAAAAGCAAAATATATGTATGTATGCTCGTATGTCATTGGTGGTGCAATATGAAAATTGGATTTTGCCACGCCCCTCCGCCCGCAGACTGAAAATCCATGTAAACATAAATTTTTTGTGATGGGGCCTGAAAGTGGACGTGACACATAATTTTTTTTATTTTTACATCGCCTGCAGTAAGATGTGGATACAATCTGTATGAAGTAAATCTGTAAAAAACCCATGTAGAAACAATTAATCAATTAAAAAAGTGGGCGTTAGAGTAGGCGTGGTCGTACCAATGGTGAAGGCAATGAGGGTAATTTGACCTTACTACTGAGACAGCACAACCCAGGCGATTCTCCGATGAACTTTAATGCACCGCAATGGTTGCACACAATCTCCGTTGGGCCAATTTGAACGGAAGGATGCGAGCTGTAGTCAAAAGTGCAATCGTAATGAAACGCTACTCGATTCAAATCAACACTTGAAGCTATTCTTCTTACGCGTTGATTTAGATTTTCACGTTGTTGAATTGCTTGATTTAATCGACGATTTCTCATTGCTAATCGAGCCGTTTCATTTGTCGCCTGTCTTTCTTCTTGTGTTTGCGTTACGCGAAGTCGGGCTGATCTCGTGCGATTTCTTGTTCATCCGTATTCAATCGATTGGTAATATTCCGATTTGTAATTGCATTACGGGTTCGATGCGAAAGATCAGATCTTCTGGGTCGCGGCATTATGAATAACACTGAGAAATTATTGTCACAAAAGCAGTTAATGTCACAAAAACAATGTCACAAAATCAATTAGGGAACTTACCTTTTGAAATCACTTTTAAAAAATGCTGAAAAATTTTAAATACTACAAAAATAAATCTGGTGTCAAAAGTGTATGCACATAACGCCATCTACTGGCAATGGCAGAACCAGAATTTGTTTTTGTAAAAAAAAATAACAAAAAAAGTTTTCAAGCAAATTAGGTGGAAAAACAATTGTCGTAAAAATTGTGATATGCAAAAGAACGACATCTGATTTTTGGATTTTAGAAGATAATAATTAATAGTAATGGGTGATACAATTTGAAGTAAGTCTTTTAAAACCCTTGTAGAATCGATTACACAATTTTAAAGCAGGCGTGGTCGACTTCGGCTGTACACTGCGGGCGTTGCTACGACATCAATTTAAAAAAAGTAGGCGGTCAAAAAAGATCGCTAGAGATGGGACGTGAAAGGAGGCGTGGAGTATGAATCTTAATTTTTGATCTCGCCTTGAGTAAAGTGAATATGTTAAAATTAGAGTAGAATCAATTACACAATTTAAAAAAGAAGGCGTTAAAGTAGGCGTGGTCGCAAAAAAGAAGTATTCTATAAATACTTAGTGGTGTGATGTGAAAATTTAAGGCAGATCGCTCCAGCGGTCTGGCTTTCCTGGCTACATGGGTTTTTTACAGATTTACTTCATACAGATTGTATCCACATCTTACTGCAGGCGATGCAAAAATAAAAAAAATTATGTGTCACGCCCACTTTCAGGCCCCATCACAAAAAATTTATGTTTACATGGATTTTCAGTCTGCGGGCGGAGGGGCGTGGAAAAATCCAATTTTCATATTGCACCACCAATGACATACGAGCATACATACATATATTTTGCTTTTTTTATTTTATTTAATTTTTTTGAAAGCCGTTGTCATGTTTTTCAAAACGAGATATCAAGCTCTTAAATCGGTTATTCGGTAGTTCCGAAGATATTTCCAAAAACCTTATGTTATTAACGATCCAATATCAAAATTTTAAAACTTTCGAAATGTTGCATTCAAAAATCCGAGTTTTCGGTTTATTTACAAAATATTTACATCATTCGATAACAGAAGATATTCCGCGCTTACTAAGGTGCAACATTATACAAAAAGGTAACAATAATATTATATCATCAATCGATGATAAAAAACTTTATGTACCCTTGCATTTAAGATCCCTACATTTTGTGCACATTTGTGAGTTTTTTTCAAACGCTGATAAAAAATAACGGTACATTCAAACAAATTGCTCGAAGCGCTCTACGTGATTTTCGAGGAAATTACAAACCAATGGGAGGCGCTCTTATTCTTTTTGTTGTCAAAACTTCAAAGCTTCATATCTTTGGAACCGAGTCGAGAAAATCACGCTATCGACGAACATGCGTGTGCATTTGTTGCAAGACCCGTCTGCCCAAACATTCTCACAACAACTTTTTGACATCGAAAATGGAAAAATTCCAATTAATCGCGCCACGAACGAGATTTCGTTCCCGCCTAACTTCTGTCGAATGCAAATGAATATTCAAGCCGTTGTCGGCTAGGTATTCCCAAGTCTAACAATCTTCTACAAAAGTTCGGATTGGCTGTAGGAACGTGCAATTTTGGCACCAAGAAATTACGATGCCAACAAGCTCAATGAGCAAATTCAATTGAAACTACCCGGCAAATTAATCAAATACAAATCGATCGATACAGTAATGGATGAAGAACAAGCCGTCAATAATCCCACTGAATTTTTAAATTCATTGGAACCACCCGGAATGCCACCGCATGTGCTAACATTAAACGTTGGATCACCGGTAATTCTTATTCGCAACTTAAACGCACCAAAGTTATGCAACGGAACCACATTGATCATCAAAAACTGCTCACCAAATTTAATCGAGGCAACAATCATCGGTGGCAGATTCAAAGGCGAAGACGTACTTATTCCACGAATTCCGATGATTTCCAACGATTTACCATTCCAATTCAAGCGGATCCAATTCCCTTTGCGTCTTACCTTTACTATTGCCATCAATAAAGCACAAGTCAAATCATTGACAATTGCTAGCTTAATTTTGGAAAATTTATGTTTTCCACACGGCCAGTTGTATGTGGCTTGCTCCCGAGTAGGCACGCCAAAAAACATTGTATATCCGCTGGCCCCAAGATGAAGTAATAAATAAATATAATTTCCAATTTGCCTTAAATAAATGCGTTTCTTTTTTTATTGAGCCCACACCTACACCATATGTAAGTTATTCTGTAAAAAAACTTTATGATAGATATTCCATAAATTTATTTAAAGGCCGTACGTTAAAAGCTTAATTTAAATCGTGTAAAATACAACACTAATGTTTGCTTAGGGCCAGCAACGCGGACCGTTATAAATATAACGGATATAAAGAAAATAATAAAAAATTAAAATTAAGTTAATCATTTATTTAAGTGCAGGCAAACGGTGGCAGCAATGAATATTTTCTGCAACACACACTATAAATTTAAAAAATGGTGCACCTTTCACACTCTGTATTTTTAGAGGGGGAGAATCGCACAATAAAACAGCTGACATTTGTTTTGTTTATGAATGTGTATTTGTATTAAAAAACAAAAAAAATATACAAAATGGAAAATATTACTACTTTTTTATGCGCTGAAAAATTTTTGGATGACTTGTTGGATTCATCTTCATCATCTGATGATGAATAAATATTTGATATGATTATATAAAGAAATCCACAACCGCGAGTGAAAGGATTCGCAGAGAAAGTAATTAATGAATACTCTGAAGTTGATGTATTTTAAATTTCATAGGACAATATCTCCTACTTCTTATATATCGTCACCTATAATGCCCAAAGACGTAACCCTCATTATCATAATTTTACAGGAGAAGCAAAAAACGTTATAAAATGAAAACTGTTTAATTGAATATCGCGTTTTCTTCACATCTTGTCTTAAGATAGACGACAAACTTATTTCTTATGTATTGTATTTTAGCCTTGTGTTCCAGATTCAATCAAAAAACTAATTTTAATTTTTTGAGGGTTACGTCTTTGAGAATTTCAGGTGACGATATGTAATGTATGTTTATACAGTAAAGTACGGATAAATGCACATCGGTTTTCGCTCAACTTTTTGTGCACTTATCCATTCTTTGCATTTATGCTAACCTCGGATAAGTGCACAAATATTGCAATTATGCAAATATTACATAAGTGCACAAATATTGCAATTATACAATTATTGGATAAATTAAAATTTTTTTAGTTACAGAAAAATAAATCAAAAAATTTTTAAAAGAGTTTATATTTGTCCATTTGACCATTGATTTTACTAGGCGCTAATATTATATTTTTTTAAAAAGAAAATAATAGAATAATTCCATACAATTCAGAAAATTAAAAAAAAATAAAATTATAATACAGTTGAATACAAATAACAAAATTAATTTCTATCCCATGTTGTATTTGGAGAAGTTTATATTAAAGTTTATGTAACTTGCTGATCGAGATGATCCCGGGAGTTCTTCTGGTTGGAGCATCTTTGCCACTATTTTGTTTCGTTGAATTGGTTAATATCCGGTAAATCGGGATAAGTAAATCTATCTGTCATTCTTTCGTTTTAGAAACGTAATATCGAAATCTTAAAAACCGTGGACGGTGACAATTTTGCCAACATAAAATTCATTTTGCTTCTTGAGTGTAGTAAATTTAACCAAAACCATGTCGTTCTCTTTCAAAATATCTTGGTCAATTAAAGGTGATTCATTGCTCTCATCATTGAATTCATCAAGTCCAGGCTCTTCCTCTGATTCCAATATCATGTTATTGGGAACATCGATATCTGAATCCGACGATGAAATTAATATTTTTTTTAACTTATTTCTTTTGTTTCGTTTCTTTCATTTTCTTCATCTGTCTTCTCAGGCGTGTCGGTAAGAATAGATGACTTTCCTCGTTTTCGTCTATTTTGAGACTTCCTTGGACCGGATTTTAAAAAAGGCCTGACGATTTCTGGAGTAATTTCAGTTGTCGCGGAAAGTATTTGTGCTGGTGGAACATATGCTTGTGATGGATTGTCTCAGGTTGATCGGTAACAAATGCAGCACCAAAATCTTCATCGGTAAAACTGATGCTGTTTGCAGGCCATATCCCAGCCTTTTTAAAGGAAAAAAGTGAAACTTTTATTAAATGTTTTATTAGCAAGTTCGGCCACATTGTAAATAGTAATGGCCTTGCCAGGATTCGTCCTCATCCAGTCAATAAATGCAATCTTTACTGCTGATTTGAATGGTCCATACACGCCGACGTCAATCGGCTGAAGGCGCTGGGAACAATGAGGCGGAAATGTTAGCATCACAATTAATTGCTTTGATCGAAACGTGGCTTACATGATTATTCATGATCAACAGAATTTTCTTCATTATTGAGCAGCCCGAAGTATTTACCATGTGTTGCAAAACTTACAAATAATTCAGCTGTCATCCATCCATTTCTCGAGGATAATCCCAGACTTCCAGCAGGAGCACTATACAAAAAACTGCCTTTAAACTTAATTCGTGGGAAAATTAATACAGGTGGAAGGGTGGTACTAGCAGCACTTTCAATACCACAGAAAGTTGTTATCTCGGTTTCAGCAATGTTAAAGATGGAATTCGGTAAAAAGCGGAAGCGATCTATAACCTTACCATAATTTACGAAAAAAGCGGTAACGTGTAAACTTTGATATGCAACGGTAAACGGTAAACTATTAACACATACATTTTTTTCTGTGATCAAGAGTGCAAAATCAGTTCTATTTTAGTTGTGCATTTATGCATACAAAATTGTACTAAAAATGTCTCTTGAGGCTTAAAATTATTATGCACTTATGCATTTTTTGCATTAATCCGTGTTGCACTAATCGGTGCATTTTTACATGATAAAGTATAAAAGAGGCTTATGGCTTCGAAACACGTTGCACTTAAGCGTTTTTTGCATTTATGCGTGTTGCACTTATCCGGTTTTTACTGTATATATAATTTTTATAGTTTAAGAAGAATTTGCGTATTAGTTGGAAAGGTGCCATTGGTATTTTTGAGAGATATTCATTGTCTTATTTCAAGCGATCTTAGGGTGTCCAGACGTCACGCTTTTGGCGTGATTGTCACACTTTTGAAATCTTCCTGGTGTGTCACGCTTTATTTTCAAAAATCACGCCAGATACAATGCTAGAGCTAGACGAGATGGATCAACATTTTATAATTATATTTTTTAAACACCGTTCAAACAGAAACAATTTCTAAAATGTTGTTAGTTAATTTATATACAATGATTTAGCTGTCGCGTCGATATGCTAGCGTTAAAACGCGTCGCGTCGCTTCTGTCCAAGCGGGAACGTCCCTACAAGAACAGTGTCGGTCATTTGCTAGGTACAATGACTGTCACTGATGAGACATATCCATCAAAGTTTCTATCAAGTTATTAAGGGCAATATGAACAAAATGATAGAGACTTTTGTGTCCGTGTGATTTTCTATCTCCCTTCCACTTATTTTTTGTCTCTCCCTAACACGTGTTGCATACAGTAAACATAAGTTCTTTAACACTGCTGTGTTAATGTAAAATTGTTTATGGGTTAGTTTCGGTCACACATTTCTTGCAGGGGTATTTTCGTTAAATTTTTTTTTAATATTTTTTTTCAGTTTACTGTTCTCTCCAGTGGGGCCAGATATAAAAATATTTTAAGAGTATGTATTAAGTTTTATCTATTCAATTCCACATGCCAATGCATCTTCCAAAAGAATTTTCAGTTTGATGGGGAATTCTTGGAGAAAAGAGATAAACCGAATGCATTTAGAAACAGTGAAAGCAGAGCTCATAATAAAACAAAATTTCAGAATGAGCTGCACTGAATTCAAAAAATATTTAAACACCGAAGAAGGGATTTTACTTTTGAAAAAAGTGAAATTAAGTGCTAAATATCTTTAGTTTAATAATAAATGTTCCTTTATTATTTTTAGTTATTTGTGATTCAAAAATCGTAATAAAAGTCAATGAATGACTTATATTTTTATTTAATAAAATAATAACTTCAAAAATAATAAAAAATTATTTTTATAAAGCTTGTCGGTGCCCATGGTGCAACTATGCAAGGTGAGTGCAAATCGACAACAGATACGACACAAAACAGAAACAATAGGCATTTTGTTTGTGTAAAATAATGTACTACTGTCAAAAATACTTGAAAAAGTAATACAGCCTGTTTATAGAACGCGACTCGCCCAACTCGCGACCACAGAGTATAACAGAGGGGACAATTTTGGCAGTTCAAAATCGCTACAATCAGCTGACACAGTAGGTATATTAAAAAGAGAAACAAAATATGTTCTGTTAGTAAATTTGTAATGTGAAAAAGCAAAGCACTATATAAAAGACGAAATTTGTGAAC
Organism: Bellardia pandia; assembly: GCA_916048285.2. Classification (NCBI taxonomy): domain Eukaryota; kingdom Metazoa; phylum Arthropoda; class Insecta; order Diptera; family Calliphoridae; genus Bellardia; species Bellardia pandia. Next base: position 69,826,323 of record OU696530.1, read on the forward strand.
AAAGCAAAATAAACAAAACAATTTTGTGTCAAAGCAAAATCTGTGGCAAAATAAATCAAACAATTAATTTGTGTTGTGTTAAATTATTTAATTTTCAGTGATTCCTTTAAATATAATTAACTATAATCTGTGCTTTGTATATTTTACGGTTAAGTACGTTGTGTTTTGTATAATCTGCAAAAATAATTCCATATAAATATACTCTGTGCTTTTCCACCAAAATTGAATTTTATTTGAGTCAGAAATAAAGAAAAATAGTAACATAAAGAAACCGACAAGGCAGTTCTCAAAGAAAGAGACAAGAAAAAACCTACACTATCTTTGCTCTTCTGTCACCTCTGTTATACTCTGTGCTCGCGACTCGACGACCGGTGGACGAGTGAGAAATAAAAAGCGTTTATAGAACGCGAGTCGATTTTGTCGTGCCACTTACGTTAAATCGCGCATATGTCAAAGTTGTTTGAAACCCTACTATTGCCAACGTGTTAAAAAAATTTTTTTGTTTATATTTCTTCATACAAAATTTAATATTAAATATTAAGATGGCAACCCTACTTTTATGAAAAATATCAAATAAACATAAACAAACAAAAAAGTAAAACAAAATTTAAATTTTAATTTAATTTAACGAATACATTCCATAGTAGATTTGCTGCTACCAAACTGAGGAGCTCCTGTGGCCAAGTGTGGAAATTCCTCCATGCAATCCACCAGTTGCCTAAACTGCATTGTTGTAGTTATTTTAATGCTGAAAATTTAACAAATCGAAATAAACTAACAAAAACATTTATGATATCAATGTGTACTTACTTTTTTTGTTTTGTGTTTGCCTTTTTCAATGAAATTGTAATTAAATTTTACGCTCGAACACTATTCTATATTCGTCCAATTTTGACACTTCGGCGACTCTAACCGTCTTGTATATACCAAATAAATTGACAACAGTTACGTTTTTTTAACAAACTTGTCAACAGTCGTGTTCTGTGACCCAAAATAACAAAACCGCTAACATTTGAGCGGTTTTTATCAGCGAGTCGCGTTCTATAAACAGGCTGTTACTTTTGACATAAGTAAATTGTAAACAAATTCAGTCAGCTGGGCTACTGCACCCACCTTGTATAGTTGCACCATGTCGGTGGCTTTCAAACTTTAGGTTTAAATGTTTTTTTTTTTCAAACTTGTCACGCCGTCGAAAAAATTAGATCTGGACACCCTAAGCGATCTTACCAGGGAGCAGGGCTGTCAGATATGGCGATTTCTCGCCAAACGTGGCGATTTTGAAACGTGTTTGGCGTCGAGATTTTCCGTTTGGCGACATGGCGATTTTTTGGCGATTTTTGATATCACTGGCGATTTTCTTGGCGATTTTCACCAAAACATCTATAATAAATTATGTGATAAAAAAATCGTCTTTTTTTGGTTTTTATAAATCCCATTGTCAACGAAATGAATCATCTGAATTTGGAATTTCAATCGGACAGCATGGATGCAGGAAGCATGCATGAAAAAATGTATTGTACACTTCTTACGTTTTCAACAAAAGTTTTCAAACCTTCTGTTTTATATAATACTGAAAACAATGAAAAATTGTTCAATGATTTACATGCAGCTATTGATTCTTCAAATTCATGTTTGCCTCTAGATGCAATTGATTTTGGAGCAGAGTTTGAAACAGAATTAAGAAATGCGAAATTGAGCGAAGTAGAAATAATCGCACTTAAAGAAAACTGTTTTGTGTATTTAAAAACACTTTTAAAAGAGATGATAAGCAGATTACCAGAAAATATGAACTTTTTTAAAGCTTTTGGACAATTTTCTATTTCAAAGTGTGCAAATACATTATCTCAAACTAAATTTGGCGTTGTTCAAGAAACATTAAAACCATTTATGGATCCAAATGTAGCAATAGGCGTGTATGAAACTCAATAGGGAAAACTTCCGTTCATAAATTGAAATAATTATTTTAATAACGAAATTCCAACAAATTTACTTGAATTTTGGCCAAAAGTGTTTGATTATCACGATACAGCAGGTACGTACCATTTTAAGGAAATATCTTTGGCCGTTCTTACTATATTGATAGTTCCAACCAGTAATGTCTGCGTTGAAAAGGTCTTTTCAATAATGAATTATACAAAAACTCGACTTAGTAATAAAATTCAATATGAGCTTTTAGACGCTCTATTGAGAATAATTAATCATATGAACGTAAACAAATTATGCTGCAATTCGCTTACACCGACTAATGAAATGATAAAAAAATTCAACTCAACTATGTATGAAAGTCAAGACTCTATAAATGAAATCGCTGAGGATGAAGTTTACGAACTCTTAGACTTATCTACTTAATTTTACTTTTTTTCTTAAAATATGATCTCCATTTTTATGTAATTTAAAACTCTCTTTTAACAAAGTTTTAAAATTTTTTAAATAGTAAAAAATACAAAAACGGATATAAATGTGTATATGTTTTACTAAAATATTGTTTAATAAGTAACAATTAATGAATTAAATAAAAAAAATGTAACAAAAACTAAAAAAAAATTATTTTTGGCGATTTTTTTGGTTTTTTCTCAATTTTTGGCGATTTTTGGCTTAAAAATTGAACTAGGTTTGTTTGTGTAAACAAAATTTATTTCTTTTCAATAATAAAAAAAAATTAAAAACTGAACAAAATCAGATTTTGGCGAATTTTGGCGATTTTTTACATCCGTTTTGGCGACGAAGCTCAAAAAAATCTGACAACCCTGCCAGGGAGCTATCTGCTTCTTCTTTTTTAACAAAAAAAAAAAAAACAGCTCTACATGAAAAAAGTGTTACACTGCTGTGATTTTATGTTCTATTCTGACCATTAAAAATGAGACATCTTTAAAATGTGGGGTAAACATAAAAATGTACATAATAAAGCTGTAACATTTTATTTCAGAAAAGTAAACACCATTAAGTTGGTACTTAAAAAAGTTTAAACTTAGATACACAGCCACTCACCTGAATAGGTTGAATATTTTAATACATTTTTTTACCAGCTCATAAACTATTGCTCAAAAAAGTAATATTACTAGTATGTTGAATGTTGGCCAAAGTTAAAATTTATTAAATATTCCTTTTTTAAGCTAATCAAGCCTAAACTTTTCCAATATAATTAAAAACTTTTATTTACATTTTTTCCGGACGTTTCGTAGATGTTTTGTCTACTTTTTCAAGGGATCGTCTATTTAAAAATAAAAACTTAATTTAGTTACAATTAAAAACATAACTTCATAAAATAGTATTTTTATACCCTTCACCTTCATGAGAAGGGTATATATAAGTTTGTCATTCCGTGTGAAATTTCCACAATATAATTTTCCGACCCTATAAAATATATATTCTGGATCCTTATAGATAGCGAAGTCGATTAAGCCATGTCCGTCTGTCTGTCTGTCTGTATCGATGTTGAAATCAGTTTTTTGAAGTCCCAAGATATATTCGGGATCCAAACCTTCAATAATTCTGTCAGAAGGGCTTTCGAAAATTTTGCTATATAAAATCAGCAAAATCGATTTAGGTCAACCAGAGTTATGAACCAATATGTGAGACCACCTCCATAAAAATTTGATATTTTTCTTCCATTTTATTGCAAGATTTTGCAATATATTGCAGATAATACGATGAAATTTTGTATACGTTGTTTTTATGATAAAAGAGGAAAGTGTGCGGAAAATAGTAAGAATCGGTCCATGATTTCTTATAGCCCCCATACAAATATATATATTCCCGAAATATGGCTTAATGATAAATAAATGCCTATAAAATTGGAATATCCAGACAAAATTCAGCAAAAATAAGTCTTATACAAAAAGAAATCGCAAAACGAATTTTTTTTAGTTCAGTCCATGTTTGACCATAGTCCCCATATAAAGTCCACTTCCAAAATTCACTTAAATACGTATAAAACAGATATAAATAACGTTAAACGGCTAAAATTTGACATAAATACTCTTTATATGCAAATAAATTGTTGTACTAAATTTTATGGTAGTCGGCCCAGAACTGGTCATAACTCCCATACAAGGACCACATCTGAAAAATACATTTTTCCCTATATATATTGTATAAATATCGGTACCGACTCAAAACTTTGCACATATCATTTTAATATATACAAAAATCATCCGAATATAGCACTCTTACTTGTTTTAATCATATTTATAAATAATCAACGTACAGCCAAATAACATAAAACATATAAGTTCGCAGTAAAAATATATATAACCACGTCTTAAAATTATTATCACAGTAGAGGTTTAATTAAGCACCGCTCTATAGCTCGAGTTGATGTTTGCTGTATCTTCTTTTAAATTCATTGTTTTGTTTATGTGTTGTTGTATTCTTAAACTCTCCAATGTGTATCTCTTTTTCTCCTCTCTTTCTTTATCTAAAATTTCTACATTTTTAAAGTCAGCTGTGTGGCCAGTACTTATCATGTGCTTAGATCAGTGGTGTTCAAAAATAAAATGTAGATGTATTTGTAAGAGATTTTGCACAGCAAACATATTTTCAAACGCTTAAAATCAGAAAAAAGTAAAGACTTTTTTCAAATATAAACACCTTATGAAACAATATCAGGGACCGTAAATAACAATTATCAATATCGAAAACCAATTTTAGAACAGTTATTCTGATAAAAAACAAAAATAAGTCTATCTAAAACAGTTTTTTATTTTTCGTCTTCAATTGTAATTGAATCGCGTGTGTTTGCTGTGCTTCGATCAACAAGAAGCAACAACAATGCTTAACAAATTTCTGAAAAAAATGACGATAGTACGTCGCATGTGTTCTCATCGCTTGCTCAACGACGACTGAATGAATGTTTTTAAAAGAGCATAACAAATGTGTGTAAATTTTTTTAACAATTGTTGTATGGACTAAAGGCCCAACTATAATATGCATATGCTAGCTTAAGCAAACGTGCGAACACATATAAATTGTATGTGGCAAACTATAATGTACTTAACGAAACTTTTCGTTAAGTTTTTCAACTGTCATTTGCTTAAGCAAAAAGCGAAACTGATCGCACATTCTGTACGGAATCAGCTGTTTGTTGTTGTTTGTTTGTGTTTTGAACAAAATGGAGAAAGAAGAAAATATATTTATTTAAAATTTAATAGAAAATGCGGAAAAAATAAGTGCCTTTACAATAAAAGGGACCCTTTTTCTTTTAACAAAAATGTCTTTCTGTCGCGGTTTATTTCTCTGACAGAACAAGAGCGTCTTCTTCTTTTACAGTGTAGTTCACTTATTTCTTTTAATGTGCGCAGGCCTTCAAGCGCTAACTTTAATATTTTTATATTATTTAAATTTTTAAGTTTTTTCTCCATTTTTGCAAACACAATACGAAAATTAACAAAACATATGTAAACGTTTATTATTATTTACAATGTAGTGCTGCCACAGCTGTACATTTTAGTACTTTTGCCGATAAATTAAAAAAGGAAAAATTATGCGTTTCTGGTACGAAGTTCTCTTTTAATTATAAAATAATATAATAATATTTATAAAATATAGTCATTTAATGGCTTTTTGTTAAAATAAAAACATTTTTTTTTAACATAAATGAGCAACTGTGGACAAAAAGTTTCAAAGTCATTGTAGCCACCTAAAAGTTAACTCTGAACTGGTTATGCATTTCACAGTCTTTTCGTTAACTTTTGCAATTTGCCTAAGCTTGCTTATGCATATTATAGTTGGGCCTTAAACCAAGAATGATAAAATAAAGATTACGCTATGCGCATGATTTCCCGTTATGTGACGTAGAAGGGTCATTCTAAGGGTTACCAATAATGTTTCATGTGTTAGAATTAAAATTTCTTGCGAAAAATGTATGTTTTATGTGATAGTTGGCAACCTTGCAATTGAAATCTCTGAGAGTTCTAAAATAAAATCTGTTTAAAAAAGAAAAACAAACAAAACAAGTAAGAGTGCTATATTCGGCTGTGCCGAATCTTAAATACCCTTCACCTAAGCGTAATAAGAAATACAGAAACTACACTAGACTAGAATATCCTATTTCTGGGTTTTCTATTCAGTCTTAGTACAAATTTTATTAGTATTTGGTATATTGTTTGAAAGACAATTTTACGACCAACATAATTTATGTAAAATATTTTCAAATGTTGTCTAATTTTACCATTTTTAATTAATTTAATTACCAATTCTTACCATAATTTACAGAGTCTGTCTGATGTTCATAATAATCTTCAGTGTAATTTAACAAACAGAGTATAAAAAAGGGGTACAATTCGGTTTTAGTGATTTTGTTAAAAAAAAAAAAAAACAAATAGGGATTTTAGAAGAGATACCAGCAAAAAAAAAAATTTTTTGGCGGCCACGCCTATTTTCGAGGGGGCGGGCCCTTAAAGTTGAAAATATATAGGCCTATATCTCGGGAACTACTGGGTGTCTGATAATTTGTAATACATTAAATAAAAGGTATTAAAAATAGCTTTCCAACGATATATATCATGATTATAAAATATGGACCGAATATGGGTTAAATCCGAAAAGAATATTTTTTGACCCGAATTTATTTGTTTTTGGAAATGCTTCTATATGGCAGGTATGACAATTATGGGCCGATCTTCTTAAATTTTGGAACAGTTATTTTCATGCATATGGGGATATTTCACGTAGAATTTCAACGTAATAACGGTATATTTAAGATATATATTAGTATTAACGTGGATTTCGGTAGTGGACCTTATGTGGGGGATATAGTCAAATATAGACCGATATTCTCAAAATCCAGCAGTTAGATTTAGGCATGTATGTAAATGATCCGTGTAAAATTTTGGATTGGTACCCTTATTTATAAGCGATTTATGAGTATTAAAGGGATTTTCCGAAGAGGGCTTTATATGGGGCATACGGTTAAAAATAGACCGAAATTAACAAAATTGTGTGGAATGATTTTTGTATATATGTACATGATCTGTACAAAGTTTTGAGTCGGTAACGATATGTATACAATATATATAGGGAAAAATGCCTTTTTCAGATGTGGTCCTTGTATGGGAGCTATGACAAGTTGTGGGCCGACCACCATAAAATTTAGTACAACAATTTATTTGCCTATAAGGAGTATTTATGTAAAATTTTAGCCGTTTAACATTATTTATGTCTGTTTTATGCGTATTTAAGTGAATTTCGGAAGTGGACTTTATATGGGGTATATGGTCAAATATGGACCGAACCAAAAAAAATTTCGTTTTGCGATTTCTTTTTGCACAAAACTTAGTTTTGCTGAATTTTGTCTTGATATTCCAATTTTATAGGCATTTATGTATAATTGAGCAATATTTCGGGAAGATTTTTGTATGGGGGCTATGACCATTTCTGGGCCGATCACCATAAAATTTTGTACAATAATTTATTTGCCTATAAAGAGTATTTATGTCAAATTTTAGCCGTTTAACATTATTTATATCTGTTTTATGCGTATTTAAGTGAATTTTGTAAGTGGACTTTATATGGGGTATATGGTCAAATATGGACCGAACTAAAAAAAATTTCGGTTTGTGATTTCTTTTTGTATAAAACTTATTTTTGCTGAATTTTGTCTTGATATTCCAATTTTATAGGCATTTATTTATCATTAAGCCATATTTCGGGAATATATATATTTGTATGGGGGCTATGAGAAATCATGGACCGATTTTTACTTTTTTCCGCACACTTTCTTCTTTTATAGTACAAACAACGTATACAAAATTTCATGGTATTATCTGCAATATATTTCAAAATATTGCAATAAAATGGACGAAAAATATCAAATTTTTATGGAGGTGGTCTCACATATTGGTTCATAACTCTGGTTAACCTAAACCGATTTTGCTGATTTTAAATAGCAAACTTCTCGAAAGCACTTCTGACAGAATTATTGAAGGTTTGGATCCCGAACATATCTTGGGACTTCACAAAACTGATTTCAACATCCAGACAGACAGACAGACAGATAGACAGACAGACAGACAGACAGACGGACATGGCTTAATCGACTTCGCTATCTATAAGGATCCAGAATATATATACTTTATAGGGTCGGAAAATTATATTGTGGAAATTTCACACGGAATGACAAACTTATATATACCCTTCTCACGATGGTGTAGGGTATAAAAACAACAACAAAAAATATAAACATGAAGAGTGCAGTGAGCAAATGCAAGCAAAACATGAGTAAAAAAAACAAGTGAGAAAAAATTAGCCAATAGAAACACAGAATGTGTGACGTCACAGGCAGCGTTACCGTTGGCAAATTTGAGAAAGTCGCACAAAAAGGGGATTTATTAAAAAAATTGGCACCACTTTTAAAAAGATGGAAAATAAACAAAACAAAAATAAAAATCGTATTTTTTTTCATTTAAATGTTTTATATGATGTATGTTTACATATGCATATAATAAAAAAAACTAATATGTACCTTAGCTATGACATAGTGATATATGAAAATTTTTGCAACAATATTTTGAAGTGCTACCGCCTTTTATTTTGTTAGGCTTGGAAAAAAAATAGACGGGACAAAAAATGGGGGACTTTGGTTGAGGATAAATGGCGCCTCATCGAGGTCAAAGTTCAAGGTAAAAGTGAAAAAATTAATAAAATGCCCAATAACTGCCGCGGAGTCGCCCCTAGAGTAGTAAAATATCAGACTGACCCCCATTAATTTTTCCTTCCCAACATTTTTGTAGAACATACTTACACCCTATCTTCGCTCCTTAAGGGACTTGCCATACAAAAGTTAGAGTTTTATAAATTTTACCCCCATCGACTTAACAAGTTTCAGGGCGCCTCTGGAGAATTCAAATGTATGACCAACCCCCAATAATTTTTTCTCCCCAACATTTTTGTAGAACATACTTATACCATATCTCTGCTCCTTAGGGTACTTTCCCTTCAAATACAGATTTATAATTTTGCCCTCTGACCTAACTATTTTAATTGCGCCTCTGGAGGATTCAAATGTATGACCAACCCCCATTGATTTTTCCTCCCCAATATTTTTGTAGAACATACTTATACCCTATCTCTGCTCCTTAGGGTACTTTCCCATCAAATACAGATTTATAATTTTGCCCACTCGACCTAACTATTTTAATTGCACCTTTGGAGGAGTCAGTTGATTTTTCTCACACAACATTTTTGTGAAAGACACCCACCTTCTATATCTGGTTCTTAGAATACTTCCCTTCAAATAAGGTTTTATAAATTTGCCTCCTCGTCCTAACTACTTTCAGGGTGCTTTTGAAGGACTCAAATGTATATTCCAAACCTTTTTCTCTGCTCTTTAAGGTACCTTAAATATACAAATTTTTTTTATATAAATTTTGTTCCTATTGTTCTAAGTGGTTCCAATACAAAAAACCAGTTTTATGTATCTTTGATATTTGTATTAAATTGAGTTCAATTACAAGTTTGAGTGCGATATGTATGTAGGTAAGTATTTTATTTTAATTTATTAATTTATTTTTGTAATAAAGATGATATTTTTTCCTATTTTCGGCAACGACTTGCAGTAGAAATATTTTTTCTTCCTCGTTGCGGCACAAAATATTGTTGTAGTCCTCTATTCGTATAGTCCTCTTTCGGCAGAATCGTTGACAACATGCAGTGTTTGTAGTGCTTGTTGGTAGTCTTTTCCCAAGTTTCTGGATCACTATCAAGAAAATCTTTTGACAATCCGAGGCGAGGAAAAATTTTTCCTGTGTCTGATGTAACATAATGACTCAAATTTTTCTCCATTCATTTTTCGTATACTTCTTTTTGTGTCAATGAAATTCTTTTAACACTTTTAAAGTCACAAAAATATACTGGAGAAACATTTACTCTATCCTCTTCTGCCTCGCTATCTTCATCATAACATTACTCCATGTCATTGCCCGACAGTTCTTCAGCGAATTTCTCTTCATCCCTCTCAAATGTACGAATTGCATCTGCAATTTTTCGCCTTGTATCAAAGGGTACATTCTGATCAAATAATGCAAAAGCAATAGCTTCCCCACTAAGATACCAGAGATGTCCACAGAATCTCTTAACCAACTGACATGAAACTGTCTCATCAATTGAAGCATAATGAATAATCGCTTTTAGAAAGTTCAAGTCATTATTTGGGGCTTCTACTGCTTTGGTAGCACTAAACCAAGCTTTAATATAAAGAGTTACTATGAAAATACATAGTAACATCGCGAAGTCCGTTTAATTTATTTTCGCTTAAGTCGAGTCATGCTCGATGGATGGCCAAAGGCATATACTCTGTAAAAATGTTTTTGTTCATCAAATTTCTCGACTTAAGCGAAAATAAATTAAACGGACTTCACGAAAGTAAATATTTCTCCAGTATATTTTTGTGACTTCAAAAGTGTTAAAAGAATTTGAGTCATTATGTTACATCAGACACAGGAAAAATTTTTCCTCGCCTCGGATTGTCAAAAGATTTTCTTGATAGTGATCCAGAAACTTGGGAAAAGACTACCAACAAGCACTACAAACACTGCATGTTGTCAACGATTCTGCCGAAAGAGGACTATACGAATAGAGGACTACAACAATATTTTGTGCCGCAACGAGGAAGAAAAAATATTTCTACTGCAAGTCGTTGCCGAAAATAGGAAAAAATATCATCTTTATTACAAAAATAAATTAATAAATTAAAATAAAATACTTACCTACATACATATCGCACTCAAACTTGTAATTGAACTCAATTTAATACAAATATCAAAGATACATAAAACTGGTTGTTTGTATTGGAACCACTTAGAACAATAGGAACAAAATTTATATAAAAAAAATTTGTATATTTAAGGTACCTTAAAGAGCAGAGAAAAAGGTTTGGAATATACATTTGAGTCCTTCAAAAGCACCCTGAAAGTAGTTAGGACGAGGAGGCAAATTTATAAAACCTTATTTGAAGGGAAGTATTCTAAGAACCAGATATAGAAGGTGGGTGTCTTTCACAAAAATGTTGTGTGAGAAAAATCAACTGACTCCTCCAAAGGTGCAATTAAAATAGTTAGGTCGAGTGGGCAAAATTATAAATCTGTATTTGATGGGAAAGTACCCTAAGGAGCAGAGATAGGGTATAAGTATGTTCTACAAAAATATTGGGGAGGAAAAATCAATGGGGGTTGGTCATACATTTGAATCCTCCAGAGGCGCAATTAAAATAGTTAGGTCAGAGGGCAAAATTATAAATCTGTATTTGAAGGGAAAGTACCCTAAGGAGCAGAGATATGGTATAAGTATGTTCTACAAAAATGTTGGGGAGAAAAAATTATTGGGGGTTGGTCATACATTTGAATTCTCCAGAGGCGCCCTGAAACTTGTTATGTCGATGGGGGTAAAATTTATAAAACTCTAACCTTTGTAGGACAAGTCCCTTAAGGAGCGAAGATAGGGTGTAAGTATGTTCTACAAAAATGTTGAGGAGGAAAAATTAATGGAGGTCAGTCTAACATTTTACTACTCTAGGGGCGACTCCGCCGCAGTTATTGGACATTTTATTAATTTTTTTACTTTTACCTTGAACTTTGACCTCGATGAGGCGCCATTTATCCTCAACCAAAATCCCCCATTTTTTGTCCCGTCTATTTTTTTTCCAAGCCTAACAAAATAAAAGGCGGTAGCAATTCGAAATCGAAAAATCGTTCACTATGTCATACCTAATGTACCTACTTGACGATCGCAGTCACCAATGTTTACCAGTAGAGCATACGAAAGTGTTGTTGCTTTGCGCTTGCGTGTATAGAGTGAAGTACGCAAAAAAGACAAAGTTGTTTGTGTATTTCATATTGCTAGTGCTGCGTGCTGTAATGAGTATACAAAACACACAGCCTATAGCTAAGAGTTTTTACAAATACAAAAGACCACCAAGAGTATATGGCTTGGGCACTCCTGATCTAAGCCAGTGATGTTAAGCCCAAGAATGATAAAATAAAGATTACGCCAACGCGCGTAAAATTTTAAAATGTTCTGCGCATTTAGGCCCTGTGACTAGGGTTGCCATACGTCCTCTTTTCCCCGGACACCGTCCTCTTTTTTAGGGCGTCCGGGGTAGTCCTACTTCTTTTTTTGCAAGTGTCCTGTGTAATAAGTTTGTAACTTCTGATTATTAAATTAAACCTTCTTCACTTCAGTTCTGATTATTAATTAATTCTTTATTATACAATTTCTTTCTTATATCTAAAACTTACAAACTAAAGATTTAGTGGTTTTTATAATCCACTCAATAACTTATTCTATAACTTACAATATCTACTTCATGTTTATTTACATGTTGTTTTGTGCAGTAAACCAAAAGAGAAGAGCATAATTACAAGTATGCTCTTTTACTCACTTAATGCAAACACAACACAATTGGTTGACCCAATTAATCGATTGCTTTGTATTAAGTTGCTGTATTTTGAGTCAGCAAAATTTGTAAGGCAATGACTTTAAAATTATCGTTCACTGTTGGTCACTTATACAAAATAACATGTATGGGTGGCATTTGTAATTAAGTTATTGTTATACAATTTTAAGTGCACACTACACCCTCACCCTTTAGAAAAAAATTATGGAATCTTTTGTTTATGCAAAGATTGCAGAATTTTTAAAATAATAAAGCATGTAGTAGTTCTAAATTTACAATTTGTTTTGTTGATTTGTTTATATTATTTTGTTCTTACGTATTCATTGGTTTCATTTTACATTTTTAATTTTTTTTTGTGTTTCTTTACTTATTATTTAAAATTAACAAAAGTATGTTTATATATATGTATGTATGTATATATTTTTATTTTATAAAAAGTTATCAATAAGCTTACTTTTAATTTTGTTTAATTCTTATATTTCTTTAGTAGATTCTTATGAAAAGTTTTGTTTTTATTATTTATATTTACAGTTATATTCATGTCATCTATTGATATAATTTTATATGGTCCACTATAAGGTGGTTCATTCTTTTTTCTATTTTCTACTTTAACTAAAACTAAGTCTCCTATTGTTAAATCTATTCTATTTATATTCTTGTATGAATCTAATTGTCTTTTAGATTTTATCTTATCTATCATAATCTTAGCATTTTCTAAAGAATATTTTAGTCTAGTTTTTAGTTCATTGGCATAATTTTCCAAATTGTAGACCTTTGGATGATTCATGACTTCATCCCCAGGTAAGTTTGGTAACTTGCCAAAAACTAGTTCAAAAGGTGAGTACTCGGTATCCACGTGAGGAGTTGTATTGTATGCAAATGTATAATAAGGAATCCATTGTTCCCAATGTTCGTCTTCTACGAACAATAAGAAATATTCGTTCAATACCCTGTGATTTCTCTCAACAGTTCCCAGTGTCTCATGGTGGTATGGTGTCGAAAATCTTTGTTCTATCTTTAACAGTTTGCATATCTCTCTCATTAGTTCGTTTGTGAATTCTGTTCCTCTGTCCGATTTGAGTATTCCAAATAGTCCGTAAATCAGTATAACATTTTCCACAAGTGCTTTTGCTATTGACTTAGCCTCTTTTGTCTCCATAGGACAGGCTATGACATATTTTGTCAATTCGCATTGCATTGTTAGTATATATCTTTGGTTATTTGTTGGACGTAATGGACCAACTGTGTCTATCACTATTGTGTTAAAGCTATTTGAAGGTGTTTCTGTAATTTTTAGTGGTTCCTTCGTGTGTCTGGTTTGTTTATTCTTTTGACATAAGTTGCATTTAGATACGTATTCTTTAACAGTTTTTTTCATTCCCTTCCATATGTATTTTTGTTTTAATTTTAATAGGGTCTTTCTTATACCAAAGTGACCTCCTTGGGGTGTATCATGATATAACTTTATCAATTCTAGTTTTTTGTGTTCGTCTAGTATCTTTTGAGGTTTTGTATATAATAATATTACTATGTCATCTTTATTATTTTTACAATTTTTATTGTATTTGGCCTTAAAATCATCCGCGGGAATTATATTAAATATTGCATCATTACTTTCGATTGCAAATTTCTTATTTTTCATGTTTCTTACTCTCTTTAAATATGATGATAGCTTCTCCATAAGAGTATCTAAATACAATGGATTATCGCTACATCTAACACGTGTTTCATTATTTTCAATATCACACTCTATTGTGTGTTCATATAATTTTTTAATATTGTTTATTGGCCTCTTTTCTAATATAAATTTTAATTTGTTTGCGCGCTTTATATCATTGATGGACGTGCAGTCCCACATATAGAGTTGATCAGACTCGTTATGAGATCCGCTTATGATATTATTATTTTCTGATGACTTTTTGCTCATACCTCTTGTTACTACTAGTGTTTTTTTTATTTTCTCATTATTTTCTGATGGTATCATGCTTTTCAATATGTCAGAATTAATTTCTATTCTTGATAATGCGTCTGCATTTGTGTTATGTTCCCCTTTTTTGTATATAATCTCAAAGTCATATTCTGAAAGCTCCAATCTAATTCTTGTTAACTTTGAACTAGGATTTTTGTGTGAGAACAGTGACACTAATGGCCTATGGTCAGTGACAACTTTAAATTTTCTTCCATATAGATATGGTCTGAAAAACTGTATTCCCCAATAAATACTTAGTAGTTCTTTTTCTATTATTGGTTTATTTCTCTCATGTTTATTGAGGGATCTACTAGCATAGGATATAGGTAGATCTTCACCTATTTAACCCTGGGATAAAACTGCTCCTAGTGCAAAATCTGATGCGTCAGTAGTCAGGACGAATGTTTCGTCAAAATTTGGATATTGTAAGATTGGTGGACTTATTAGTTTGTATTTAGTTTCAGATTATATCTAGATAATCTGTCTAATACATTAATAAAATGGCTGTATATTCCTCAATGTCCATATCAATTTATAGTCTCACTTCTTGGTGGAATTTTCTCAAATTTTATATCAAATCTTTTGTCATATATTAGTAGTTTAAAAGTTTCTTCTCCTACTTTAACCGTTAATATAAATGTTTCATAATCCATGTTGCAATTGCAATTTAGCAGAAATCACGTCCTATTATGCCATCAGTACCACATGTATTCCATTTTTAAAAACTGTTTCATTAATTTTTATTGCTATTTCTGTGTATCCTAATGGTCTTATTTCTATGTCTACAGATATCTATATCTATATATCTAATTTCATAGTTATTTCATATTTGCTATTATTTTTTTTTTTGTTTTCTTTTTATAATTATAAAGTACTTAAAACTAACAAAAGTGTAATATGTTTGTCTATATGTAGTGTAAGTTAAACGGTCTATTCTATTATTGCGCTTGTATTTTAGTCTGCATTTGGGCCAGCATTTCTTGCATGAGCCTAAGTTCGGCTTCTTTCTCCTGTAATATCCGGTCTTTCTCAGTCAATACGCTGTTCACCACAATTTTGATGGGTACCAAAGAGTCACGTTCTGGTTTAATGCAATTCTCCTTGTTTTTAATGCCTTTGACCAAACGATCGGCAGGATAATTTTCATAGTGCATTTCTTGGGTGACTACCTTTTTACTCTTAACTTTTAGCAAAGTATTGGCATCACACACGGCAAAGGACAAAGCTGCTTTTTGTTGTTTCACAGACATTTTGTAAAGTGTTGTTTACTTATTTGTTATTTTGTTATTTTTATTTGCTAGGTGTGCCAATGCATTTCCTAGACAAATATTTTTGTTATATATTTTCATTATTTTTTTTTTTTTATTATCTTATTAATTGCTAGATGTGCCTATGCACTTTCTAGACAATTTTTATTTATAAATGTTATATCTTAGTTCTGTTGATGAGGTGATAAGGACGTCAGTATAATTGGTGTCTTCATTATTATGGTTTTTACAGGATCGATGTTTTTGACAGGATCAATTTGTTTGCAGGATCTATGTCCGCAGGATCAGTGTAGTTCGCAGGATATATGTTGTCCGCAGGATCGGTGTAGTTCGCAGGATCGCCATGTAATAAGTTTGTAACTTCTGATTATTAAATTAAACCTTCTTCACTTCAGTTCTGATTATTAATTAATTCTTTATTATACAATTTCTTTCTTATATCTAAAACTTACAAACTAAAGATTTAGTGGTTTTTATAATCCACTCAATAACTTATTCTATAACTTACAATATCTACTTCATGTTTATTTACATGTTGTTTTGTGCAGTAAACCAAAAGAGAAGAGCATAATTACAAGTATGCTCTTTTACTCACTTAATGCAAACACAACACAATTGGTTGACCCAATTAATCGATTGCTTTGTATTAAGTTGCTGTATTTTGAGTCAGCAAAATTTGTAAGGCAATGACTTTAAAATTATCGTTCACTGTTGGTCACTTATACAAAATAACATGTATGGGTGGCATTTGTAATTAAGTTATTGTTATACAATTTTAAGTGCACACTACACCTGGGTTTGTCCTACTTTTAAAACTTTAATCTATTATTTCGTTTTATTGCATCGAAAGTATTGTTGGCATTGATATATACATTTTTTTAAATACAAACGATGTCATGCCATGCTTTTTTGTTTAAACAAATTGTGTTTGATGCTTTTTGACCGCCATCTACGCCTTCACAATTTTAAACGGCTTTGGCTTTTGGCCTTTGTCTACGTGTCTTATGCCCGTAATTTTAACAAATAGATAACTACTAGACTTTATACCAATTAGTTTTCCTTACCTAACCGGTAAAAAGAATTTGGTAATTTTAACGTTTTTTTACCTACGTGTAACTACCGACTGCATGCGGTGAAAAATGTGGTAACATTGGTGTTTGTCGTTTAAGGTGGCTATACACTACGTGTATTTGCTTATGTATTTTTAAGTTTACAACCCACATGTTTTTCTTTATGTCTGTCAAAATTGGTTATTTTACATAAGGGTTTTAATTTTAGGTCACCAACTTGTATGTACAATTACACGTGACATCGCCATGATTATTTACACATAAATTTCCATGTCGTTTCTTTGAAAAATGCGTTAAAGCCGCTGCAAAAATTTTTGGAGGCGTCACTAAAATGCCGGCGTCAAAAATATTGATTTAAGGTTTTTCGTCTTTTAATATACAATATGTGGAGCTTGTATCAAAAATTTTTAAATAATTTATATCATTGTTATTAAATTAACAAAATGAGATAAAAAATATTTAATTTATCACTTATACAAATTCTTCATACGACCGGCTAATGATAGCGCAGATATTTAACCGTCGACAAATCTTTTCGCATGGCATATACATTTGAAAACATGTGTTTGAACATAAGAAAATAGAGCGTGTTCTAATCGAAAAATTACATATGTATTTCCACATGTATTTTACACAAGCAAAGTTTATGAGGTCACCAACTATATGTTTTTATTCCATATGTAAAATTTGACATATACAATGTAAAAAACACGTAGTGTATAGTCCCCTTTAGAGTTACATCAATTAATTGCCAAATTTAATTGTTGCAACGACTTTTTTAGTTTTGTCCAGAAATGTCTGGAAAAGGTGCCAAAAGAAGTGCTAGTTTATTGGAGGGGGAAAAACAGCTGATGCACTTTTCTTTGAAAGACGAAAATTCTTTCCCTGAATGTGTGTGTTAACCTTTGGGAATTTTGTTTTGTGATATTTCTCAAAGTTCTTAGTGTCAGTGGACACTGGAAAGAAACAAGAGTTAAATATAATTTTGATATGAATTGTCAAGTGTTTTATGAATATTTAAAAAAATGCGATAATAATATATTGGTTCAAATTGAAAGCGCTGAAAAATATACATGAAACTTGACAACTTCTACTAAAAATTTATATATAATACATGTGAAGTTTTAAAATGAATTTGTTAATTGTTATGTTTTTATGTTGTAGTAGTTATGAGATCAGACTGGTAAAATATCATTTTTTTAATATATTGTTTAAGTTTTTTTTTTGTTGTTATATGTAAATAGAATTTTAAATTTGTTTTCTGTATTTTAAGGAGTTATTTTTTTTTTAATATTTTGCTACAGAGTATTGTCCTCTTTTTAAGGGTAAATGTCCGGCTTTTATTTGGCCGACATCCTCTTTTTCTCAAAATGAATATGGTAACCCTAGTGTTAGCTAACATGCCATATCAATTTGGCAAAATTGGGAAACAAAAGCTTCCCATTAAAATTTCTAGACTTGAATATTTTAGCCCAACATTTTTCTACGTCAAGCTGAGGCAAAGCAGTTTTTCAAAAGTGGAGAAGTTATACTCCATTGTCAACCACTCTGGAACTGGAAAATATTTTTATTTACGCCGCCCAATGCTGCTTCTGGACTCAAAAACTCGTTTTCTTTAAAAATTTTTTAATTTTTTAAAGGAAGTCTTCTTTGGGTTTCCTCCAAAAAATACAATAAACTACATAAATAAACTCTTTATATACAAATACATGAACTTACCAACATTCACAGGAAAAAATCACAAACTTCTCGCGCTGTTTTTTACACCTTTTTTAATACCGCAGTTTAAAATGTCATCCTATTTAAGGAATATATGTTTATTTTTTTCTCTTCCATTAATTTATTTTTATTTTTACACTTACATATAAAAAACCAATTATGTATAATAATTATTTTAGTTATTAATTTTGAAGCGTCTCTCTTTGCAATATCAGGAATATCAATTACAGTTCAACAAAGCACATTCTATAATAAAACAACATACACACGCTTATGCAAAGATAACTGTTAGTTTCTGATTTTAATCACTGATGATTGTCGGATTGTTAGGATTTAAAATATAGAGTTTCTGCTGACAAATTGTATGTGATACATGAAAAACTAAATTTTGTGGATAAAACTGACATTTTTTGCGCATTTTGATATAAAACTTAACTAATATTCCCTACTTTTGGCATCACTGTTTTCAACACCACCTTGTAGAGTGATTTCACCATGGTTTTGTGCTACCATATATAGCTATCTCAATAACGTAATGGATCAACAGTTAGTTAACATATGGGGCATTACCTACCCTACAAGAAATGACCCAGCAAGCCATATGAGTCCGAAAAGAGTCTTTTCTGACACCTTTTTCGGAGCGTTAACGCTCTTTATGAGCCCAAAAAACAATCATAGTTGCTCCGAAAACCTTCAGAAAAGAGGGTAATTACATTCGAAAATGGTCCGTCAGAAAGAGCTCTTAGATAATGTCAGAAAAGAGTCTTTTATGAGGGTTTTTTTTGGACTCTTAAAGAGATCTTAGATAATGCCAGAAAAGAGTCTTTTATGACGTTTTTCTTGGGCTCTGTGTAATCTTGTTTTTATCATCCTTGTGTGGTACAGCTATTTTTTTTTTTGTTCAAAGCACAAATAACAGGACAACAACTCTTTGGTACACACATAATTAAGTGGAATTTCTGAGTCATACTGCGTGCGACTCAGGACAGTAACAAGCAAATTTTTCTTTGGCTCCGAAAATGCTCTTTAGTTGGACTCTTTTCTGACTCCTTTTTTCGGAGCGCTCCGAAAATGCTCTTTTGTTGGACTCTTTTTTCGGAGCGCTCCTAGAATGGTATGCTGGGGAATAACCGAAACTAACACAGCCAACCTTTTTTTTACTAAAGGTGTGTTCACATTATGTGTATTTGTCATGTGGACTGTCATTTTTTCGCATGTCAAATTTGTACATATAGTCTGAACACCTACAAACAATATCATGTGTTATTTCTCTGTGTGCAATACACATGACATTTTTTATATAGAACGAGTTCTATTTTCAAGTGACAAACCATCTGACATCAGCTGTTTTTTATAACAACAATTTTGTGGCGGCAAAAATTAATTGAAATTTTTATAAATATAATATATAAATAGTAAAACAAAAATACAAAAAAGAAAAACTATACAAATTTATTATTGAAAATGGTGGGAAAAATTGAAGAGGAGTTAACAAAAGTAAGTACATGCATATATATTTTTTTATTGCAATTTTTATAGTTATTTTTATGTTGTTCCAGTTTGACTGGTGCAAAGAAGCGGAATAAGCTGTTTTAAGATTTTTTGTTTTTTGATAGGTTATGTCAAATGTAATTGACATACCAACATTTGAACATGTAAATTATAAACCGTATGTGAAACTCAAGCTTTGACATACACATGAAAACACATGTGGATAGAAAAGTGACATTCCACATGACAAATACACACAATGTGAACACACCTTTATGAAAAATTTTTGAGGGGTTTTCAGAGAAAAAACGTATTGAGCAAAAGTTTTTTCTAGTGGCAGTGTGGGGAAATATTTTATTAGTTGTTCAACTCTAACATATATGTTAGAGAGAGATGACTGATGTGCATATGAGAAAATTCTTGGTAACATTTTTAAATTTTTTAATTCTAATTCGGTGATTTTGCTGGTCAGTTAAGTTTTCAATAAATGTGCTGATAAAAATCAAGGTAAATATAAATAAATTATTTAAAATTATATGTATTAACCCTTTCATGCCCACTTTTTTCTAGGTGGTGTTAAAAATATGAAACCTTGTTTTTCTGTTTATTTTGGGCTCAGATAAGGTATATACCAAGTTTCGGACACCAGGTCCTTCCAGGAAGGAGTCCAGAGGAAGTTGCTTTTAAGCAGCAATGGGCATTAGTGGTATAAAAATTTTAAAAGGAACAAATTTTTTATTTGTTTGTTTTTGCTTTTATAACTAAAATCACATTTTCTTTCAGCCATAGTTCCGATAAAACAATTTTATAATTTCGAAATTCTAATATATTTCAGTTTTACGTGACTCTGTTTTTGGAGAAAAATTTTTTACATGCACTTACTTTGGATTCTTGTCCACAACTAAATGCTTGTTAACATATTTTTTGATGTTTTTGCATTTTATTACTTTAAACGCATAAACAAAAAAAATACAATTTACCGTTATTCCTTAAATTGCAAAGGCAAAAGGCCCAACTATAATATGCATAAGCAAGCTTAAGCAAATTGCAAAAGTTAACGAAAAGGCTGTCAAATGCATAACCAGTTCAGAGTTAACTTTTAGGTGGCTACAATGACTTTGAAACTTTTTGTCCACAGTTGCTCATTTATGTTTAAAAAAAATGTTTTTATTTTAACAAAAAGCCATTAATGACCATATTTTATAAATATTATTATATTATTTTATAATTAAAAGAAAACTTCGTACCAGAAACGCATAATTTTTTCCTTTTTTTTAATTTATCGGCAAAAGTACTAAAATGTACAGCTGTGGCAGCACTACATTGTAAATAATAATAAACGTTTACATATGTTTTGTTAATTTTTGTATTGTGTTTGAAAAAATGGAAAAAAAATATTATAGTTAGCGCTTGAAGGCCTGTGCACATTAAAAGAAATAACTGAACTACACTGTAAAAGAAGAAGGCGCTCTTGTTCTGTCAGAGAAATAAACCGCGACAGAAAGACATTTTTGTTAAAATAAAAAGGGTCCCTTTTATTGTAAAGGCACTTATTTTTTCCGCATTTTCTATTAAATTTAAAATAAATATATTTTCTTCCATTTTGTTTAAAATACAAACAAACAACAACAAACAGCTGATTCCGTACAGAATGTGCGATCAGTTTCGCTTTTTGCTTAAGCAAATGACAGTTGAAAAACTTAACGAAAAGTTTCGTTAAGTACATTATAGTTTGCCACATACTATTTATATGTGTTCGCACGTTTGCTTAAGCTAGCATATGCATATTATAGTTGGGCCTAAAGAAATATTAGCTTTGAAAGTCAAAGTTGCTTATAAGCAACTTTGAGCGTGAAAGGGTTAATAACTGTTTAATTTTTCGTTTAAGATATTCATGAGCAACGCGCAGTCCATAATTGTCTCAAATCAAGGATTAATTGACAAAAAACTGGAAAATATTGAAGAAAATGTAAGTATTTCAATTCTTTTATTGCTTTTCAAACAATAATGAAATTTTTTGTAGCTAGCTTCAAAACCGGAGATGATGGCTCAGACCAAAGTCCTAATGGAGTGTAAGGTGCCCATTAAAAGGGTGGAGGGCTCAGTATGCCGCATTACGGGAGAGGTCCACGATAAAAAAAATGGATGAAGTGGCATCCATGCTGTCCTTGCTTCGGTAAAGGAGATGAAAGAGAAGCTGGAGGCTGAAGATTTTGCCCAAGCAACGGTAATAAAATGTAATTTATAAAAGAATTATTTTTAAATTTAAATATATATATTTTTTACAGCTTATGCACATGCATAAAATCAAAGGGGCATCTGAAGATGTCAGCAGTGTCATCCTTGGCATATTTACGGATGACCTGCTACAGATGTACAATTGGGAACGGAGGTGGTCAAAGCATTCCCTAGCACAGTTTTTGAGAGGTATGTACGTACATACATATATTAATGTTGTTATGTATGTACATTTTGAAAATTCATTGAAATAATATTATACTATTAATATTTGTATCTATTCTTTAAATTTCAGACGTTTTAAAAGCAGAGTATTATGGAATTTCAAAAAAATATAAAAAAGGATGTAGAACGCAGCCATAACCGGCAGAAAAAAAAATATTCTAAAAAAGAAAAAGATCAATTAAAAGTTTAACTAAAAGAAAATAATATTTTGTATTTTATTTCTATTAGTTATAATTGACGGATATATTCGTTAGTTTTGACCAGTTATTGCTAACCTATATTTCTGTAAGCATTGACTAGTTAGAGATAACCAATATTTACGTTATCATTAACTGGTTAAGCTTACCCAATATTTAGGTAATCTTTGACCGATTAAAAGCAGCAGAGTAAGCAATACAGATGTATGTAGCGTAGTCGAGTGGAATTAGGTAGTTAGAGCAAGATGCAAAATCACACGTACACAAGAGTTTCGGTTATATTTTTCATTTTGCTCTTAATAAACTAATATAAACTTTAACCGATATATCTGGCAGCACTACCGGTTAAATGACTGGTTTTTTAACTGGTAGTCTTCTTGTAGGGTAATTAATAAAAGCCGTTACATTTAGATTGAATTCTGTGCAGATACAAAATTATCTTTCCCTATTTACGATTAAAGGAGTTGAAATTAACAAGCTTTTCCCATCACAATCAATAATTGTAAATGTTATTAAGAAATTGCTATAAGAGTTTTTCTCAGAGTTATGAAAATTATGTTTTATTTTCGAATGAAACATATTAGCAAATAAAAATTATTGTTCAATGTTTCAAAAATTTAAGTTTAATTTATTATTATTTTTACAATATTGTTACAATATAATTGTTTTATTTTTCAGGCAAGATTAATGAAAACAATGGCAGAGCAAAGTAATCGACATAAATTAGAAGAAAGCAGAAAAAAACGTGAAATAGCTCAATTGCAAAAGGAACACAGAAAACAAGAGAATGCAGTGAGATCTTTAAAATCTAAAATGGAAGCAAAAGACCAAATTCTAAAGCGTAAAACAGAAGAAGTGTCATCTTTGCGTCGTAGTCAACGATCATTTCAATCGTCATTTCGCCAGAAAAGAAAAGATAAAGAACTGTTTGATGCACATTCTGCTCTTCAAAGTTGGAACATCCTATCAAGAGCATTACATAAAGCAGCTCGCAATCGCCATATGTTACTGCAATTCGAACAGGAATTAGAGAGATTAATAGATGAACGTAACTCTTTAACACAGACATTGTCAAATTTAAAAAATATTACTATCGGACAAAATAATGAACTAGAAAATGAAGAGGATTCAGTTCAATCAAACTTGAACTACATCCAAGAAAGTATTAAAAATATACAACAAACAATAATGGAATTAGATGAAACGAAGGACCAAGAAAATTACAATTCGAACAATATGCAAGTTATTATTACCAATATTAAAAATATTGAAGAAGCGAAATATTTACTACAGCGTTTAACAACGTATGCTTTAAAATTATCATGCAGCTTGGTCATTATGGAAGGGAGACTATCGGAACATGTTACTTTACTTCAGGACTCGCAGCAAGAAAACTTCATCCAGCAACAATTACTTCAACATTTCTTGGCTCAAAGTAGCTCGGAAAAAATTACCGATTTGTTTGAGTCCATTACTGCAAGTGTATCGAAACTTTCAAATACTAACTTAAGTGATTCTCAAAGATCACTTAAAAGCAACGAAACATATGATATACCTCCAACGCATAGTACTTTAATTACTACTGACGACATAGCCTGTTGTTCTTCAACTCCAATTTTAAATGAAATGTAAGTATGTATTTTTAAATATTTTGTCAAAAATAACATGAAATGGTCAGATAGGACTTGAGAATACGAGTATAATAATAAAATGGAAAATAATAATTTTCGGGAAATAACCAATTAGTACAAAAAAACTTGATGTACCCAATTTTGAGCAAGTGTGTCTTTTGACATATTTGACAAAACATCAAAGTTTTCCGTTACACTTGATATTAATTTCATTGCATATGGTAAACACTTTCTGAAAATTATCCAATATAAATTAAATTATAATAAATAATTTTTTTTTTATTTTTTTTTTTAATACATTTTATTTATTTATTGAATCTTCAGAAATGAAATGACAATAAGTTTTCGAATCTTAATACTAAAAGAAAATAATAAGTCCAGCCAGTGCTAGACAAAATATTATGATACTACAACAAATTTACATCCACTGATACAATCATCTGTTTTGCGCTTGAGTTAAAGCAAGGGTATCCCTCCTTCTCAACCGAACATGGCCACTAAAGTTAAGGATGTCTCGTGCAAGTGGGTTTAGATGGTGTTCAAGTTTGCTGACATATTTTGAGGCGTATTTTGTAAGTTCGACTTTTACCAAAGGAATGCCTAGATCTTTGTGAATTCTAGAATTTTTAACGTACCATGGAGCTGCAGTAATTGTACGTAGAATCTTATTTTGACCCCTTTGAATTTTTTCAATGTTGGATGTTGAGGCAGAACCCCATAATTGAATTCCATAACACCAGATTGGCTTTAGAATTGCATTGTACAACAAAAGTTTGCAATCCAACTTTAATGTAGAATTTCTGCCGATTAGCCAATTAATTTGCACTGCTTTTAATCTCATCTGGGTAAGCTTTGCGTCGATATGAGACTTCCAAGTTAAACGACGATCGAGGTGGATTCCGAGGTATTTGACTTCATTGTGTTGCGGGATAATTTGATTATTTATTCTGATGAACGAGCAGGTATCTTTTCGCAATGTGAAAGTTATATGAATACATTTCTGTTCGTTAACCCTGATTTTCCAAAGCTCAAGCCAATTCTCTAGCTTATAAACATATTTCTGCAAGTTCTGTGATGCTATTTGATGGTCCTTATGAACGCTAATAAAGGCTGTATCGTCTGCAAAAGTTGAAGTATGTATTATGGGGTCTAACGGCATATCGGATGCATAAATCAAATATAAAGTTGGACCCAGTATGCTACCCTGGGGTACTCCTGCTTTAATTGGCTGAGCGGGACTTAAAAAATCGCCTTCTTTGATTGTAAATTTGCGACCGTATAAATAACTTTCCATGAGTTTATGGGTGTTAGCAGGCAGAGTTAATTTTATTTTGTGCATTAAACCGTCATGCCAAACTTTGTCGAACGCTTGCGACACATCAATGAAAAGGGCGGAGCAGTATTTTTTCTCTTCAAACGACCGTCTTATCACATTTACCAATCTGTGTGTTTGTTCGATGGTACTGTGTTTAGCTCTGAACCCGAATTGGTGATTTGGGATACATTGAGTGTCGTTCAGAATTGGAATCAACTTAGCCAATAACAATTTTTCAAACAGTTTTGAAATTGTCGGCAGTAGACTAATAGGCCTATATGACTCTACTTTAGTGGGATCCTTCCCTGGCTTAGGAATCATGGTAATCATAGATACCTTCCAATCTGCAGGATAGTATTCTAGGCGTAAAATAGCATTGAAAATAAATAGGATAATTTTTCTAGCTACACGAGGTAACTCCACAAGCATTTTGTTGCTGATTTTATCCATACCTGGAGCTTTTTTAAGATTCAGAGTACCAATAGCGCTTTGAACATCATTAAAGCTAAGTCTTAGAGGCACAGGAGGTCTAATAACGAGTGGAGGCAAATCAGATGCATTATTTGAGTTGTTTATAGTAAACACATTTCTCAAATGGTTAACAAATAAAGTCCCCTTCTCAGAATCATTTCTAGCCCAGTCACCAGTCGGATTTCGCAGAGGAGGCTTTCCTCTAACCGGTCTTTTTAAACCTCGTGCCGCCTTCCATAACGAATAGTCAGACTGTGGGGTACTATCAAGACCCTCCAAGTAAGATTTAAGTGAAGCCATTCTTTGGGTTTCTAAGAAATTTCTTAGTATATCTCTGCATACCCGTAGCCTAGCTTTCAGTTCAGGAGACCTGTGGATTTGCCACTCTCTTCTAACTCTTCTTTTTTCTGACAGGAGATGCTCAAGTTCAGCAAAATAAGTTCTATTTGTCCCACTTCTGCACTCAACGTCGTATGTGGAGGCGTGATGTGCAGCTGTTCGTATGTCCTCAGTAAACTTGCCAATCGACCCATCAATATCCTCGGTAGTTCTCAACACTACATTTTCCGTGCAGTGGGAACTTAAATACTTTTTATACTTTATCCAACTTACTCTGGGTTTAGATATGTAACGAAATGGAGAGCCATTCCCTTGAAGGAAACGCATTGAAGGCTCCACTTGTATCGATTCTACAGGGATATTTTTCACTACTCCGAAGTCAATAACATCGGGAATCTTCCGTCGGTCCGTCGGCCAGTAGGTGGGATGCCCGCTTGAGAGTACATCTAATCCCATTTTGGCAATGGTGTTGAAGAGTTCACGACCCTTCGGGGTCACCAGACGTGAACCCCAAAAAGTGTGTTTGGCGTTAAAGTCACCAGCAACTAAAAATCTAGCTCCAAGGGAATTGAAGAAGCTGTAGTATTGGTGTTCTTTTATTGAAAATCGAGGCGGCGAATAAATTGATGATAAAACAAAATTGTATTGACAGAATTCAATACAAATGTTTGTTGCTTGTAGGTAATCCTCACATATGTTGTTCATTAAATAATGTTTTATTCTGTTCTTTATAAGAATTGCCGATCCTCCACATGCTCTTCCGCGGGGATCTTTAGTATCATACAACATGTATCCATTAATTTTGAAGTACGCTGTCGCCGTCAAGTGAGTTTCAGCAATCATCATGACATCAATCTGCTTATCCATCAGGAAGTGTTCCAGTTCGTTTTTATGTTGGCGGAGGCCGTTCGCATTCCAGAAACAAATTTTTAAACAAATCATTTCTTTAAAATGGCTTGTAAGATAGTGGATTGCATTTTCAGCATTTCCTGCATCATGGATGTCATCGTGGTCGTAAAAGTGTTCATGGTTTGGACAAGTGTCTGCAATGTAGTCTCTAGAGTGTTAATATTAGGCTCGTAATATTGTGATTTAGGTGCCTGCTCCAAACCTGGCATATTAGATTTAACCACGTTAGCGTAAGAAACTTGTCTAGAACTAGGCGCGTTTACATGACTAGTGGATCGTAACAATTGCGGGAAATTGTCACTCGATGCCAAAATAGGCTGTTGACGATGATCAGGTAATACTGACGTCTTGTTGGTGCTTATGCCTTTCAAATGAGTGTAAATTGGACAACCTCTATAATTTGCGGTATGATTACCTCCGCAGTTACTGCATTTTTTGATTTTTGAATCAGTTTTCGACTTATCACATTGAGCAGTTGCATGTAGCTCCCCACACGCAACACAAACTGTCGGCAATTTACAATACGCCTTGGTGTGACCAAATTCTTGACAGTTGAGACACTGGACGGGTCCCTGACGCTTATGTGGTTCTTCCACGGTGATTCTACGATGCAGAAGGTACATCAGATTGTAGATGGGATGGGACTCGTTTTTCTTTAAGACAACATCTCCAGGTTCCAATTCTACCCTGAACATGGGCTGAGGGATCTTTTCACGGTTTCTAATATTCACTACGCTCTTGATTTTGAACCCTTTGTCCATTAAACCGGTTTTTATCTCCGCGGGATCAACACATGGGTCTATACCCTTTAGAACGACTTGAAGTCCTTTTGCGCTTTTGAGCTGGTAGGTATAGAAATCCCTAGTCTCCCTTTCCAGCTGGTTGGACAATTTTCGAAAATCATCTTCCCTATTCACTTGTACCTTTGTCTCGCATATATTTCCATGTTTCATTGAGGTTACGCTAAACATGTTTTCACCTATTACAGCAACAATTCCTTGTACCAATTTACTGGAAGTCGGCTCTCTCAGATAAATTGGTGGGGGCTTAAACGTCTTCTTCGGAAGTTCTGGCTCATCCGTCTGGAGGAGAGCAAACCTATTTTGATCATTACTCACGGTCTTAGGAGCTTTTGCATTTGATGACACTTGAGCAGACTTCGGGCTCCTCTGTCGCTTGAGAACGGTTATGTACTTATCCATACCTACTTGTTTTTTGGGTTTCACTGCACTATTTGATGAAGATGATGTTTTCTCATCTGTTGAAATCACTATATTGGGCGAACAGGAACGACGCCGTTCCACGGCTCTTGCAGTGAGAAGATTCTCCACAGATTTTTTTATGGATTCTTCCTCAGAGACCCATTTAGTTTTTCTAGTTGAGCGAAGCTCTTTCTCAGAATTACATCTGAGAGGAACACTCATACAGTTTTTATACGATTTTTAATGTTTTTTTTTTTTATATATATTTTAACCTATTACGATTTTTTTTTTTCACTTTTTTGTTTAATTTCAACTTTTTACACTTTTTCACCTATTACGATTTTTTTCACCGAAAATTCAGCCGCACTAAAAAAAACACGTCCGAACAGTTCGATGAGATGAGATATGTTGATAATAAATAATGATGAAAATGACAAGAGCCATTGAGGATTATTCTAGCAATGACAAAAACTAATAGCTAAGCGGCCTAAAGGAAGTCAATAAGTATTTATAGGAACAGCGATGCCAACTTAGCCCTTTTCGGGCTAGATTTAGCCCGATTTTAGTCACTCAAAACGCGAAAAAAGAAAATTGGCACTAAACTAAAAAACGCGTAAATCTAGCACGTTTTACAATTATCTTTTAGCCCGTTATTACTTTTTGCTTGATATGGCTACATTTTAGTTTTTTTACTCTTTCTTCCATTAATCTAATAATATAGAAATAATGTTATTGGTAATAACCCATTACTTAAACTGTCCAGTTTTGCCAAACACATATTGAAATATAGCCTAAAAAGAGATAATGTATGTTGTTCAAACAACAAAATACCTGACAAAGTGTGCTCAAAAATTAATTCGAATGAAACATATAAAAAATCTAAATATTTTATGGACTGAAAATGATGATGAACAAGAAATCGAAATTTTGTTCAGTAATGACCAATTTTAAATGTATACTATTTAATACTATGTATTTAATCTACGTATGTACCTTATTTATTAAAATGTAATATGAAATGTAATTGAAATATGTATCTCATGGTAGTAAATTTTTTCTAGTAAGTTATTTTATAAAAATGTGTTTGTTGGTTTGATTTTTAAAAGAAACATTTTATAATTTAGCCCCTTTTCGAACTTTATCGAAAATTTTGACAGGATGTGGCTTTAAACGGATTTTTTTCAATTTAGCCCTTTTTTTCAAAAATGTTTAAGCGTTTTGAGTCTCAAAAGTTGGCATCACTGCATAGGAGTCCAAAAAGGCGTTTCGCTTTATTGTTCCCAAACCAGAAATCAACACGCCCGTGAACAAATCAAACTCAACGAAACTTTATAACAAACCGTAAAGGCCCAACTATAATGTGCATATGCTAGCTTAAGCAAACGTGCGAACACATATAAATTGTATGTGGCAAACTTTAATGTACTTAACGAAACTTTTCGTTAAGTTTTTCAACTGTTATTTGCTTAAGCAAAAAGCGAAACTGATCGCATATTCCGTAAGGAATCAGCTGTTTGTTGTTTGTTTGTGTTTTTAACAAAATGGAGAAAGAAGAAAATACATTTATTTTAAATTTAATAGAAAATGTGGAAAAAAATAAGTGCCTTTACAATAAAAGAGGCCCTTTTTATTTTAACAAAAATGTCTTTCTGTCGCGGTTTATTTCTCTGACAGAACAAGAGCGTCTTCTTCTTTTACAGTGTAGTTCACTTATTTCTTTTAATGTGCACAGGCCTTCAAACGCTAACTATAATATTTTTATATTATTTAAATTTTTAAGTTTTTTCTCCATTTTTGCAAACACAATACGAAAATTAACAAAACATATGTAAACGTTTATTATTATTTACAATGTAGTGCTGCCACAGCTGTACATTTTAGTACTTTTGCCGATAAATTAAAAAAAAAGGAAAAATTATGCGTTTCTGGTACGAAGTTTTCTTTTAATTATAAAATAATATAATAATATTTATAAAATATAGTCATTTAATGGGTTTTTGTTAAAATAAAAACATTTTTTTAAACATAAATGAGCAACTGTGGACAAAAAGTTTCAAAGTCATTGTAGCCACCTAAAAGTTAACTCTGAACTGGTTATGCATTTGACAGCCTTTTCGTTAACTTTTGCAATATGCATAAGCAAGCTTAAGCAAATTGCAAAAGTTAACGAAAAGGCTGTCAAATGCATAACTAGTTCAGAGTTAACTTTCAGGTGGCTACAATGACTTTGAAACTTTTTGTCCACAGTTGCTCATTTATGTTTAAAAAAAATGTTTTTATTTTAACAAAAACCCATTAAATGACTATATTTTATAAATATTATTATATTATTTTATAATTAAAAGAAAACTTCGTACCAGAAACGCTTAATTTTTCCTTTTTTTAATTTATCGGCAAAAGTACTAAAATGTACAGCTGTGGCAGCACTACATTGTAAATAATAATAAACGTTTACATATGTTTTGTTAATTTTCGTATTGTGGTTGCAAAAATGGAGAAAAAACTTAAAAATTTAAATAATATAAAAATATTAAAGTTAGCGCTTGAAGGCCTGCGCACATTAAAAGAAATATGTGAACTACACTGTAAAAGAAGAAGACGCTCTTGTTCTGTCAGAGAAATAAACCGCGACAGAAAGACATTTTTGTTAAAATAAAAAGGGCCTCTTTTATTGTAAAGGCACTTATTTGTTTCCGCATTTTCTATTAAATTTAAAATAAATATATTTTCTTCCATTTTGTTCAAAACACAAACAAACAACAACAAACAGCTGATTCCGTACAGAATGTGCGATCAGTTTCGCTTTTTGCTTAAGCAAATGACAGTTGAAAAACTTAACGAAAAGTTTCGTTAAGTACATTATAGTTTGCCACATATAATTTATATGTGTTCGCACGTTTGCTTAAGCTAGCATATGCATATTATAGTTGGGCCTTTAATCTTGCTTATGCATATTATAGTTGGGCCTTAACAGTTGATTTATCAAAACAAACATTTTTTTCTTGAGTGGTGAAAATTGTTTGTTGTTGTTTATGTATCATTGTGTATATTTGTTAGTGTAAATGCGGTTTGTTAAAAAGTCCATTCCATTCGTTTCTAATTTGTAAACTAACAAACCCAAACATAACCTAAAATACATTGAACAAACTTATGTGTTTTATAAACAATAATGATGAAATTTTTTAGAAATCAATAATAACTAAAACACATTTAATCAAAATAAAATTAATTTGTCAATTTTGTGGATTATTAGAATTTTGTGAATTATTTATTAGAATTTTGTGGATTAATAGAATTTTTGTGCATTATAAGCAATAATTGTATTATATATTTCCTTATAAACTCTAAACGGGAGCTTGTGCATCATATCGGAAAACAGGAATTAATAGCTAATACGTGTAGAAATCAAATTCCGTATAGATTTTTTCACAAAAAAATGGAACATAGGGGGTATGACCTATCAAACTCTCATGACTTAAGTAGAATGTAAAAAAACAGCACATTATAAAATTCTCTATAAATTCCAAACGGGAGCTTGTGCATCATATCGGAAAACAGGAATTAATAGCTAATACGTGTAGAAATCAAATTCCGTATAGATTTTTTCACAAAAAAATGGAACATAGGGGGTATGACCTATCAAACTCTCATGCTTTAAGTAGAATGTAAAAAAACAGCACATTATAAAATTCTCTATAAATTCCAAACGGGAGCTTGTGCATCATATCGGAAAGCAGGAATTAATAGCTAATAAGTGTAGAAATCAAATTCCGTATAGATTTTTTCACAAAAAAATGGAACATAGGGGGTATGACCTATCAAACTCTCATGCTTTAAGTAGAATGTAAAAAAACAGCACATTATAAAATTCTCTATAAATTCCAAACGGGACCTTGTGCATCATATCGGCAAACAGCAATTAATAGCTATTAAATGTAGAAATCAAATTCCGTATAGATTTTTCCACAAAAAAATGGAACATAGGGGGTATGCCCTATCAAACTTTCATGTTTTAGATAAAATGTAAAAAACAGCTCATTAGAAATTTCTCTATAAATTCCAAACGGGAGCTTGTGCATCATATCGGAAAACAGGAATTAATAGCTAATGAGTGTAGAAATCAAATTCCGTATAGATTTTTTCACAAAAAAAGGGAACATATGGGGTATGACCTATCAAACTCTCATGCTTTAAGTAGAATGTAAAAAAACAGCACATTATAAATTTCTCTATAAATTCCAAACGGTAGCTTGTGCATCATATCGGAAAACAGGAATTAATAGCTAATAAGTGTAGAAATCAAATTCCGTATAGATTTTTCCACAAAAAAATGGAACATAGGGGGTATGCCCTAAAAAACTTAGTTGTTTTAAGTAAAATGTAAAAAACAGCTCATTAGAAATTTCTCTATAAATTCCAAACGGGACCTTGTGCATCATATCGGAAAACAGGAATTAATAGCTAATAAGTGTAGAAATCAAATTCCGTATAGATTTTTCCACACAAAAAGGGAACATATGGGGTATGACCTATCAAACTCTCATGCTTGAAGTAGAATGTAAAAAAACAGCACATTATAAATTTCTCTATAAATTCCAAACGGTAGCTTGTGCATCATATCGGAAAACAGGAATTAATAGCTAATAAGTGTAGAAATCAAATTCCGTATAGATTTTTCCACAAAAAGATGGAACATAGGGGGTATGCCCTAACAAACTTTCATGTTTTAGATAAAATGTAAAAAAAAACAGCACATTATAAATTTCTCTATAAATTCCAAACGGGACCTTGTGCATCATATCGGCAAACAGGAATTAATAGCTAATAAGTGTAGAAATCAAATTCCGTATAGATTTTTCCACAAAAAAATGGAACATAGGGGGTATGCCCTAACAAACTTTCATGTTTTAGATAAAATGTAAAAAAACAGCTCATTAGAAATTTCTCTATAAATTCCAAACGGGAATCGGAAAACAGGAATTAATAAGTAATAGGTGTAGAAATCAAATTCCGTATAGATTTTTCCACAAAAAAATGGAACATAGGGGGTATGCCCTAACAAACTTAGTTCTTTTAAGTAAAATGTAAAAAACAGCACATTATATATTTCTCTATAAATTCCAAACGGGACCTTGTGCATCATATCGGCAAACAGGAATTAATAGCTAATAAGTGTAGAAATCAAATTCCGTATAGATTTTTTCACAAAAAAATGGAACATAGGGGGTATGACCTATCAAACTCTCATGCTTTAAGTAGAATGTAAAAAAACAGCACATTATAAAATTCTCTATAAATTCCAAACGGGAGCTTGTGCATCATATCGGGAAACAGGAATTAATAGCTAATAAGTGTAGAAAACAAATTCCGTATAGATTTTTCCACAAAAAAATGGAACATAGGGGGTATGACCTATCAAACTTTCATGTTTTAGATAAAATGTAAAAAACAGCTCATTAGAAATTTCTCTATAAATTCCAAACGGAAGCTTGTGCCTCATATCGGCAGACAGGAATTAATAGCTAGTAAGTGTAGAAATCAAATTCCGTATAGATATTTCCACAAAAGAATGGAACATAGGGGGTATGCCCTAAAAAACTTAGTTGTTTTAAGTAAAATGTAAAAAACAGCTCATTAGAAATTTCTCTATAAATTCCAAACGGGAGCTTGTGCATCATATCGGAAAACAGGAATTAATAGCTAATAAGTGTAGAAATCAAATTCCGTATAGATTTTTCCACACAAAAAGGGAACATATGGGGTATGACCTATCAAACTCTCATGCTTTAAGTAGAATGTAAAAAAACAGCACATTATAAATTTCTCTATAAATTCCAAACGGTAGCTTGTGCATCATATCGGAAAACAGGAATTAATAGCTAATAAGTGTAGAAATCAAATTCCGTATAGATTTTGCCACAAAAAAATGGAACATAGGGGGTATGACCTATCAAACTTTCATGTTTTAGATAAAATGTAAAAAAAAACAGCTCATTAGAACTTTCTCTATATATTCCAAACGGGAGCTTGTGCATCATACCGGAAAGCAGGAATTAATAGCTAATAAGTGTAGAAATCAAATTCCGTATAGATTTTTCCACAAAAAAAAATGGAACATAGGGGGTATGGCCCAACAAACTTTAGGTAAAATGTTAAAAAACTGCACTTTAGTAATTTCTGTACTTAAAATATTTAAGTTTGTTAGGTACGTCACCCGATTTCTACATTTACAAGCTAATAGTTTTCGCATTCCAATATGATGCACAAGATCCTGTTCAGGATTTATAGATTATTGCACTGGAATTTTTCATATACTTATTGCTAATAAATTATAATGCACATACTTCTTTTAAGTCACAAAATGCATTATTAAATTTTATTATTTTATTAGATGTACTTTAATTTTTTATTTGCATCATTTTTTCAAAAATTTGGCGTGAAAAGGGGCGTGAAGGGGGCGTGGCTTAAGAAATCTTTATTTTTACCTCGCCTGGAGTATATAATGTGTATACATTTTGAAGTAAATCTGTTAAAAACTATATGGGAGCAATTACATAATTTTTAAAAAGTGGGCGTAAAAATGGGCGTGGTAAAAAAAAGTAACCTATTAATCATACCAGAGTCCCAGTTAAATGCTGTGAAAATTTCAAAAATATCGGTCCAGAGGTTTGGTCTCCAATTACAATATTTTAAAAAAGTGGGCGTAAAAGTGGGCGTGGTAAAAAAAAAGTACCCTATTATTCCTTCCAGAGTCACAGTAACATGCTGTGAAAATTTCATCAAAATCGGCTCAGCCGTTTTGGAGTCTATACGTTACATACATACATACATACACACATACATACATACATACATACAACATACATTGAATTTTATATATATAGATAGATAGCGTAAGTAAATATAAGATGTTTTGATCAATACAATTTTTTTCAAATTCTGAAAAATATGTTGAGCTTACATTGACATAAGCTGGTATGAACTAATTTTTTATAGGCGATTAGAAGTTTTAAAACAATTTAAGTTTACTTAAGATTTTATAATGAAAACAAAAAAAGCTTTAAAAAATTAAAGTTAAAAAGTAAACCGCGATAACTTTCTAGAAAAACGGAATTTTAAAAAACGGATTAGATCATATTATAGATTGTACAAAGAGGTACCAGAATATGATCTTAACAAAATTTTGACTTAAGCCCACTTAAGATGTTATTACATATTGCCACAGATATAATTCCATATTTAAAGTAAATCCATCTGGCGTACACAATTCAAAAAATTGTATTCCATAATATTGACGACAAAAAAGGCGGCTTTTAAAAAGTCTAAAGACAAGGATTCCTCTGGATAGTATGATATAGAAAATTACGAACTAAAGTATTCAATAGTTCTGATACTTTTCGTAATTAAAACAGCGCAAAAGTTTTTCAAATCTTCTACCGGACATAATAGACGATATTATTGGATGGTAATATAATGAGTTCATGCTAAACATTTTACGTATTGTTGGAAATTTTATTTGGCTTTGTAAAGGACACAAACCTAAAAAATTTTCAATTTCCTTTTGATTTGTCTCTTCAAAAGACTTAAAACGACAGCTTCTTGTCCTTGCTCCAAGGCTTTGAAACAAACTCTTGCTATAATTGTTGATGCACTCAACAAAATTTTGAATAATTTCAGGTGTCCAAAGTTTTATAAAGACATCATAAGGACTAGGACTTACGGGTAAAGTCAATTTTATGCCAGACTGACATTTATCAAACGAAAAATCAGGCGCGGCGTACTAAAATTCTTTAAAATAAAAAATAATATACTCTGCAAATAAGAAATCTTATGCAATTAGTATTAAAACACTAATAATACTCCAATAATAGAAGTAATGAAATAGTTATGTGGCCATTCTCCCCATCCGTTTTTAAATGACAATTGTTTAAAAATGTAAAAAAAGTCTGCAGGGACCTTACCGCGCGTCGGAGGGTTAAGTTTAATTAATTATTAAATTATTAATAAAAGTGTCAAATAAACTATAACAAATATTTTACATTTTATTTTTTTACACCACGTTACACACATTCTGTCCTATGAACCAAATATACTTTTTCAGAAACGGGAGAAAAAATAAAAATACACGTGTATCGGCGATTTTCATGTACACGTCAGAATTTTTTTGAATGTTCTTTATGTGCAATGTATACCTTTTATATTGTTAAAAATCTTTTTATTTATTCGGCTTGAGGTCTCTTTTATTAACAACTAGCTGACCCGGTCCGCGTTGCTGGCCCTAAGCAAACATTAGTGTTGTATTTTACACGACTTAAATTAAGCTTTTAACGTACGGCCTTTAAATAAATTTATGGAATATCTATCATAAAGTTTTGTTACAGAATAACTTACATATGGTGTAGGTGTGGGCTCAATCAAAAAAGAAACGCATTTATTTAAGGCAAATTGGAAATTATATTTATTTATTACTTCATCTTGGGGCCAGCGGATATACAATGTTTTTTGTTTTTTGGCGTGCCTACTCGGGAGCAAGCCACATACAACTGGCCGTGTGGAAAACATAAATTTTCCAAAATTAAGCTAGCAATTGTCAATGATTTGACTTGTGCTTTATTGATGGCAATAGTAAAGGTAAGACGCAAAGGGAATTTGATCCGCTTGAATTGGAATGGTAAATCGTTGGAAATCATCGGAATTCGTGGAATAAGTTCGTCATCGCCTTTGAATCTGCCACCGATAATTGTTGCCTCGATTAAATTTGGTGAGCAGTTTTTGATGATCAATGTGGTTCCGTTGCATAACTTTGGTGCGTTTAAGTTGCGAATAAGAATTGCCGGTGATCCAACGTTTAATGTTAGCACATGCGGTGGCATTCCGGGTGGTTCCAATGAATTTAAAAATTCAGTGGGATTATTGACGGCTTGTTCTTCATCCATTACTGTATCGATCGATTTGTATTTGATTAATTTGCCGGGTAGTTTCAATTGAATTTGCTCATTGAGCTTGTTGGCATCGTAATTTCTTGGTGCCAAAATTGCACGTTCCTACAGCCAATCCGAACTTTTGTAGAAGATTGTTAGACTTGGGAATACCTAGTCGACAACGGCTTGAATATTCATTTGCATTCGACAGAAGTTAGGCGGGAACGAAATCTCGTTCGTGGCGCGATTAATTGCAATTTTTCCATTTTCGATGTCAAAAAGTTGTTCTGAGAATGTTTGGGCAGACGGGTCTTGCAACAAATGCACACGTATGTTTGTCGATAGCGTGATTTTTTCGACTCGGTTCCAAAGATATGAAGCTTTGAAGTTTTGACGAAAATCACCAACAAAAAGAATAAGAGCGCCTCCCATCGGTTTGTAATTTCCTCGAAAATCACGTAGAGCGCTTCGAGCAATTTGTTTGAATGTACCGTTATTTTTTATCAGCGTTTGAAAAAAACTCACAAATGTGCACAAAATGTAGGGATCTTAAATGCAAGAGTACATAAAGTTTTTTTTATCATCGATTGATGTATAATATTATTTTTAACTTATTGTATAATGTTGCACCTTAGTAAGCGCGGAATATCTTCTGTTATCGAATGATGTAAATATTTTGTAAATAAACCGAAAACTCGGATTTTTGAATGCAACATTTCGAAAGTTTTAAAATTTTGATATTGGATCGTTAATAACATAAGGTTTTTGGAAATATCTTCGGAACTACCGAATAACCGATTTAAGAGCTTGATATCTCGTTTTGAAAAACATGACAACGGCTTTCAAAAAAATTAAATAAAATAAAAAAAGCAAAATATATGTATGTATGCTCGTATGTCATTGGTGGTGCAATATGAAAATTGGATTTTTCCACGCCCCTCCGCCCGCAGACTGAAAATCCATGTAAACATAAATTTTTTGTGATGGGGCCTGAAAGTGGGCGTGACACATAATTTTTTTTATTTTTGCATCGCCTGCAGTAAGATGTGGATACAATCTGTATAAAGTAAATCTGTAAAAAACCCATGTAGAAGCAATTAATCAATTAAAATAGTGGGCGTTAGAGTAGGCGTGGTCGTACCAATGGTGGTAATTTGACCTTACTACTGAGACAGCACAACCCAGGTGATTCTCCGATGAACTTTAATGTGTAGTGTACCCTAATACACTTTACCAAATAAATATGGGCCACCCTAATAAATAACATGCATAGTAACTTGACACCACAAATGCATTTAATAAAAACAAATCAATGAACATTGATTTGTAAAAAGTGCAACATATGCAGTTTGGAAAATTGAGTGACAAATTATTAAACTCAATTTCCCAAACTAATTGTGATTGGTCAAGAATCAATTGAAGGGGAAATAGAATAAGAATTAAGCATAAGATAATTTTGTATAAAAGGGGGCTGACTGCCCAAAATAAATCAGATTCAATTTAGACTTCAAACTGGCATTAACTGCCTTGAAACTCTTTCATTTCGAAATCTCCTTTAGCCCTCAATTTTTTGAGATCGGCTAAAGTAAATAGCGTGGCCAATGGCAAACTCTGACGGTCACAAAACAGATACTACAAAATATAACGGGCATCTTTACATGGGATCCTGCCCTTATCGAGCTAAGGATAAGGCAAAGAGAAACGTTTAATACGACGGATCCTGCCTGAACAGGACAGAACAATTCATTCTTCAAGGACACAGACCCAAATTAAATTCCTATTGTTCTACTTGCATTTTTTCTTTTCACTTCTTACATGGAAAAATACATCCCAAAGAGCATAAAAGGGAAGAAGAATCAACACTACACCATCAAGAAGGAAATTAAAGACAAACACAACAAAAATTTTAATAAATAATTTACAGTTATAATTTCATCCAAATATCAATAATAATTTTAGAGAATTTTAGTTTTTCAAAAACTATATTATTTTGTAAAGAAAATATCTGGAAATTATGGGGAAACCACAGAGTAAAGTGGAAATTCAGGAGAATATAATCAATAATGGAAATCTAGAAAATACAAATAACAAAGCGATGTTTCCAGAGTATATAATTACCTTAGGCATAGTAATGATTGTTTTGTATGTAGCATATAAGATAAACAAATACTTTAAAAATTATGTATTAAAATATAATAACAGGACAAGTAGTGCTATTACTACGGTATAAAAATTTTTCTAACAAAAAAAAAAAAAATAAAATTTTTTAAATATACCTTTGATAAATTTAAATTTTCATAATTAATGGAAAAAAGTCTAATAAGACTAAAAGAAATATTAAATAATTTAAAGAAAAGTCCAAGAAGGACCTATTCAGGAAAGACAATTAACCTTAAGCTACAAGAAATAAAAATCATAACAGAACAATTTGAAATAGCACAGTTGGAAGAAAAAGACGAAAAGAGAATAGCCGCACTTAAATTAGAAGTTAATAACATAGTAAAGAAAATCAAAGAATATCTAAAACCAATCACGATGCCCCAAACGACGATTGAATTTTTGAACACGGCTTCCAAACTCATCACAGATTTTGATGGAAAATCAGAAAACTTAGATTCCTTATCATTAGTCGACTCCATAAAGGAAACACATGAATCCATTTTGATAAACCTCATAAAAACTAAATTAAAAGGGTACGCGAGAAATTTGATAAATGATGAAAGCACAGTGACTCAGATTATAGAAAAATTAAAAGCCAATGTCAAATGTGAATCGGTAGAGGTGTTGACAGCAAAAATTATGAACATAAAACAAAATAACAAAACAGCTCACGCTTACTGCTCTGAGATAGAAACTCTCACAAAAGCTCTAGAAAACACTTACATTTCGGACGGACTTTCATGCGAACTCGCTAGTAAATATTCCACTCAAGCCGCCGTTAAGGCAATGACCGCAAACTGTACATTGGACAGGGTTAAACTAATAATGCAAGCTGGACAATTCAGTTCCATGAATGATGCAGTTAGCAAATTTGTTAATAGCTGCACAGAAGTCACTGGAAC
The DNA here is from genome assembly GCA_916048285.2 of Bellardia pandia. Classification (NCBI taxonomy): domain Eukaryota; kingdom Metazoa; phylum Arthropoda; class Insecta; order Diptera; family Calliphoridae; genus Bellardia; species Bellardia pandia. The sequence continues at coordinate 69,866,738 of OU696530.1, forward strand.
ACAAAATTCCATACTTCATTTCAATAAAAACCAAAACAGCTATCAAAACAATTACAACCGATCAAAAGGTAGAAACAACTACCAAAAGAACACCAATACTAGAAACAATAACAATTTTCAGAACAATAGAAACAACAATTTTCAGAACAATAGAAACAATAATTTCCAAAACAATAGGTATAATAATGATAGTAACAGAAGACATATACGTACTTTACACGAAACGGGAAACTCAGGAGGCTCGGAATACGAGAATATTCCGGAAGGCCAAATTTAATGATGCACAATTTGAAAATCTATAAAATGTCTGAAAACAACACGAATTTCATAACATTAAAATACAAAAACAGTAACTTAACATTTTTAATCGACACAGGTGCAGACATTTCACTATGTCGTATAACAAAACATTTAGAAAATGAAAATTACTATCCAGATGAGAAATTACGAATCAGGAAATTAATTCATTGGGAACAATTGACCTCGAGTTAAAAATATATGACATAGCTTTTGAACATACATTTCAATTGGTAAACGCTGATTTTCCCATTGAGACAAACGGAATTATTGGACGAGACTTCTTAAGAAAATACTACTGTAAAATTGACTATGATACATTTACAATGTCACTAACTGTGAATGATGAGTCAATAATATTACCCATGCAAACAAAAACATACAATGAGTTGAAAATTATAATACCTCCACGAACTGAAATAATACAGCCAGTCAAATTGAACCTTAAAGAAGATTGCGTCATATTTAACAATGAATTGGAAGACGGAATTTTTTTAAGTAACTCGATCGCACCAAAAAATGGAATGACACACATCAAAATTTTAAATACAACAAACTCAGCAATAACTCTAAAGGGCATTAAACTACAAACAGACCCACTTAAAAACTATGAAATATTAAGTTGCAATAACATAAACAATGACGAACGTTTTAAAAAAATAATGAATGAGCTACAAATTAACAACAGTGACAAAAATGCAATGTCATCACTAATAAATATTTTTAAGAAATACCAAAATGTATTTCATTTGAACAATGAAAAATTAACCTGCAACAACTTCTACAATCAGGAAATCATAACCTCTGACAACACACCGATATATATTAAAAATTACAGACTACCACATTCGCACACTGACACAATAAACGAACAAGTACAGAAAATGCTTAAAGATGACATTATAGAGCCTTCAATAATGCACCACTATTATTAGTGCCAAAAAAGGGCACGGAAGACAAAAATAAATGGAGACTGGTAGTGGACTTTAGAAAACTCAATGACAGAATCGTAAATGACAAATTCCCACTGACAAGATTAGAAGACATCTTAGACAAATTAGGAAGGGCTAAATGGTTTTCGACCTTAGATATGACCAGCTCTTTCCACCAAATAAAACTAAATAAAGACTCCAGACCACTGACGGCTTTTTCAACAACAAATGGACATTACCATTACCTTCGGTTTAAAAATATCGTCAAACAGCTTCCAAAGAATGCTGACAATAGCACTTTCTGGTTTGGACTCAGAAGCTTTCCTGTATGTCGATGACATAATTGTGTATGGTTGCAGTCTAAACCACCATAATCAAAATCTAATTAAAGTACTGGACAGATTACAACAGTACAGCTTGAAACTCAATCCGAAGAAATGTTGCTTCTTACGACCAGAAGTTGTCTACCTAGGACACTTAATTACAAAGGACGGAGTCAAAACTGACCCAGCAAAATATAAAATAATAGAAAACTACCCGGTACCGAAAAATACGGACGACGTCAGAAGATTCGTTGCATTTTGCAACTATTATAGAAAATTCATACCGAACTTCGCAGAAATAGCAAAAAACTTAAACGCTTTACTAAAGAAATCTGTAAAATTTGAGTGGAAGGACGAATGCCAAAAGGCTTTTGATAAACTCAAAGAAAAATTAATTAATCCACCAATATTACAATATCCAGACTTTAATAAACCCTTCATACTCACAACAGACGCATCAAATTTTGCACTAGGCGCAGTATTATCTCAAGGTGAAATAGGACAAGACTTTCCAATTTCATACGCTAGCAAATCCTTGCAGAAACATGACATAAACAAACCTATAATAGAAAAAGAATTGTTGGCAATACACTGGGGTATAAATTTTTTCAAACCATATTTGTATGGAAGAGAGTTCATAGTAGTCACGGACCATCGACCACTCATTTCATTATTCTCTCACAAAAATCCTTCATCAAAGATGACCGGGATAAGACTTGATTTATCAGATTATAATTTTTCAATTGTTTACAAAAAAGGAAATATGAGTACAAATGCCGACGCGCTCTCGAGAATAGAAATTGACTCTGACATACTTAGACAAATGATACCACAAGAACATGACGACAAACAAAAGAGAGTTCTAATAACAACTAGAGCAATGAAAAATAAAGAACACGAGGCAAATAAAATAGAGGAATTGAATAATGAGTATATAAACAAATTAAATAATAAACGCGCGAAAAATAGATTGGAGGATTGCACATCTCAGAGGTCTGATCAACTTCACATATGGGAATGCACATCCATCAATGATATTAAAAATATGAAAAAATTGCAATTTAACGAAATACAAGATAAAGAAAATTTGAGTATATATATGGAAAATAATACTGTGCACATTGGTCGGGATGATAATTCAACGAAACAAGTTTCGAATATGAAGAAATCTCGTACCCACTACGATAAAAATAATAAGCTAGCAAGATTCAGTGATAAATCAGCGAATCTAGGTTCGATACTGAAGAAACTGATTTCTAAAATGAATATAGAAAATATAAGAGAATTAGCACTTTCGAGTGAAGACAAAATATTTAATTTGTATACAAAAGAAGAACTTAAAAAAGCATATGCACTAATAACAATTAACAACAAAAATCCTCAACTAAAAATATTGATATTTAAGCCTCCAACAAGAATAAAAGATGACATAATAAAATACAAACTAATTGACGAATTTCACAGTTCCTTGAGTTCCGGACACTTAGGAATTAGAAAAACTATCATTAAATTAAAACAGAAATATATTTGGAAAAATATGACTAAAATGGTGAAACAATTTGTGTCATACTGTGACAAATGCAATAAAAACAAACAGACAAAACACATTAAGGAACCACTCATACAAACATCTACACCCAACAACAGTTTTGAAGTAATTTCAATCGACACTGTAGGCCCATTACGCATATCAAACAACTACATACTAACAATGCAATGCGAGCTGACTAAATTTGTAATTGCACATCCAATGCAAACAAAAGACGCTGTTACTACAGCTAAAACACTAGTGGAACAGATGATTTTGAGATACGGACAATTCAAGGTACTTAAGTCAGACAGGGGTACAGAATTTGCGAATGAAACCATGCGCAACATATGTGAAATATTACAAACAAGACAAATTTTCTCAACACCTTATCATCATCAAACATTAGGTGCAATAGAGAGAAACCATAGGGTTCTTAATGAGTTTCTGTTGACGACAGCAAATAATGACGAATGGGACACTTGGATTCCATATTTTACTTTCGCATACAACACATCTCCGCACATTGACACTGGGTATACACCATATGAACTAGTATATGAAAAGTTACCATGCTTGCCATCAGACACCACTATGAATGACAATACAGTCATATATAACTATGAAGACTACGCAAAAGAATTACGAGTCAGACTACAATTCGCTCTAAACAGAGCAAAAGAGATTACTAACAAAGTAAAGTCAAAAAGAACATCAAATACTAAATATGAAAACAGACTAAACTTAGAAATAGGTGATTTAGTGTTACTAAGAGTAGAAAATAGAAATAAGAATCAAAGTCCATATAAAGGACCATATAGAATTATAGCTAAAAATGGAGTAAACACTATAATAGATTATAACGGACAGACGAAGGAATTCCACAATAACAATTTAAAACCTTATATATCTCTATAATTTTATAATAAATTTAATTACATCTAACTACATATATTTTAAGAATACTAACTTTTAATTTATAAAATATTTTTAATTACACATATCTTAAGAAATTACAATTTAAGAAAAATATCTAAAAACAAAACCAAAACTATGTATACACATATATTAAGATCAATGTTAAAACATAATCTGTAATTTTGTTTATTATGTAAAAAAATTAATCTCCTAATTTTTTTCTTAAGGGTGAGGGTGTAGTGTACCCTAATACACTTTACCAAATAAATATGGGCCACCCTAATAAATAACATGCATAATAACTTGACACCACAAATGCATTTAATAAAAACAAATCAATGAACATTGATTTGTAAAAAGTGCAACATATGCAGTTTGGAAAATTGAGTGACAAATTATTAAACTCAATTTCCCAAACTAATTGTGATTGGTCAAGAATCAATTGAAGGGGAAATAGAATAAGAATTAAGCATAAGATAATTTTGTATAAAAGGGGGCTGACTGCCCAAAATAAATCAGATTCAATTTAGACTTCAAACTGGCATTAACTGCCTTGAAACTCTTTCATTTCGAAATCTCCTTTAGCCCTCAATTCTTTGAGATCGGCTAAAGTAAATAGCGTGGCCAGTGGCAAACTCTGCCGGTCACAAAACAGATACTACAAAATATAACGGACATCTTTACAAATGCACCGCAATGGTTGCACACAATCTCCATTGGGCCAATTTGAACGGAAGGATGCGAGCTGTAGTCAAAAGTGCAATCGTAATGAAACGCTACTCGATTCAAATCAACACTTGAAGCTCTTCTTCTTACGCGTTGATTTAGATTTTCACGTTGTTGAATTGCTTGATTTAATCGACGATTTCTCATTGCTAATCGAGCCGTTTCATTTGTCGCCTGTCTTTCTTCTTGTGTTTGCGTTACGCGAAGTCGGGCTGATCTCGTGCGATTTCTTGTTCATCCCTATTCAATCGATTGGTAATATTCCGATTTGTAATTGCATTACGGGTTCGATGCGAAAGATCAGATCTTCTGGGTCGCGGCATTATGAATAACACTGAGAAGTTAATATCACAAAAGCAGTTAATGTCACAAAAACAATGTCACAAAATCAATTAGGGAACTTACCTTTTGAAATCACTTTTAAAAAATGCTGACAAATTTTAAATGCTACAAAAATAAATCAGGTGTCAAAAGTTTATTCACACAACGCCATCTACTGGCAATGGCAGAACCAGAATTTGTTTTTGTAAAAAAAAATAATAAAAAAAGTTTTCAAGCAAATTAGGTGTTAAAACAATTGTCGTAAAAATTGTGATATACAAAAGAACGACATCTGATTTTTGGATTTTAGAAGATAATAATTAAAAGTAATGGGTGATACAATTTGAAGTAAGTCTTTTAAAACCCTTGTAGAATCGATTACACAATTTTAAAGCAGGCGTGGTCGACTTCGGCTGTACACTGCGGGCGTTGCTACGACATCAATTTAAAAAAAGTAGGCGGTCAAAAAAGATCGCTAGAGATGGGACGTGAAAGGAGGCGTGGAGTATGAATCTTAATTTTTGATCTCGCCTAGAGTAAAGTGAATATGTTAAAATCAGAGTAGAATCAATTACACAATTTAAAAAAGAAGGCGTTAAAGTAGGCGTAGTCGCAAAAAAGAAGTATTCTATAAATACTTAGTGGTGTGATGTGAAAATTTAAGGCAGATCGCTCCAGCGGTCTGGCTTACCTGGCAAGCGTCTTGCATGTGATGGGGCGTGAAAGTGGGCGTGACACAAAAAATTTTTATTTCTACCTCACCTATAGTAAGATGTACTATATACAATTTGAAGTAAATATGTAAAAACTCATTTAGAATTAATTAAAAAAAGTAGGCGTTAGAGTGGGCGTGGTCATACCAACTTACAAACCTTCCCGGGCTCATGCTCAACAACTTTGCCAAAGATCATCACATGATCAAATGCATAGTTTACGATTCTATAAAGTACATAAACACACTCACACATAAAAACATTAATTTTAAAAAAAAGTAGGCGTGGTCAATTTCTGAATTTTTTCTGGGGATTCTTCTTCTCTGGCCTGAGACCAGCCTGAATTCGTGTGAATTGTTGCAATCGGTCCAGGCGTTCTTTAGTTATAAAGCTAGTAACTAACGTCACTCTCTTTTATATATATAGATTAATAGAAATAAAAAAATCAAAATTTATGAGTATTTAACGGCCGAATAGAGAGGAAAAATAGTTTTTATAGTACTTTTGATATAATTATTATTTTAAGTATATATAGAATTGGTCCTAAACATTACATTAGTATTATTATTATAAAACAAACGAAAATGTTCTTAAGAGTAAATAAAATTATGTATTTTTTGAATTGAAACGAATAATTTAAAAATGTTGGTTTAAAAAGATTGAAGGTATATGAATTGATGGAGAGGTAAGTGGAAGTGAAGTATTGGGTCGTGAGGAAATTTAAGGAAAAACCGCGACTAGGTTGGGAGGGCATATAGAGAGACTAACATCTGTCTCCAAAAATGAATGTGGTGTGGTATTGTATTGTTTTTTTTATAGTTTTCATTGTGTTTTCTTGTTCGGAATACGAAGTTGGTGAGTTAGGGTTGGAACCGCCTGAGAAATCTCAAGAGCTAGTGGGAAACCTCGCCAACACAAAAGTGCTACGGAACAGAAATGGCGCCCGAGCACAAAAGTTTCCGCAACAGAAATGTCGCCCAAACAAATGTGATATAACTTAGGATTAGGGTTACCATATTCATTTTGAGAAAAAGAGGACGTCGACAAAAAAAAAGCCGGACATTTACCCTTAAAAAGAGGACAACACTCTGTAGCAAAATATTAAAAAAATAACGCCTTAAAATACACAAAATAAATTTAAAATTCTATTTACATATAACAACAACACAAAACTTAAACAAAATATTAAAAAAAATTATATTTTATCAGTCTGATCTCATAACTACTACAACATAAAAACATAACAATTAACAAATTCATTTTAAAACTTCACATGTACTACATATACATATATACATTTTTAGTAGAAGTTGTCAAGTTTCATCTATATTTTACAGCGTTTTCAATATGAACCAATATATTATTATGGTATTTTTTTAAATATTCATAAAACTCTTGACAATTCATATCAAAATTATATTTGACTCTAATAATATCAGAAATAGTTTCTGTGTTTAATTTGTTTCTTTCTAGTGTCCACTGAATTCAGAACTTCTAGAACTAAGAACTTTGAGAAATATTACAAAACAAAATTCCCAAAGGTTAACACACACATTCAGGGAAAGAATTGACCATTTTAAAATTTGGAATGATTTGAAATTTATAAGAAGATTTCGTCTTTCAAAGAAAAGTGCATCAGCTGTTTTTTCCACCTCCAATAAACTAGCACTTCTTTTGGCACCTTTTCCAGACATTTCTGGACAAAACTAAAAAAGTCGTTGCAAACAATTAAATTTGGCAATTAATTGATGCAACTCTATACGTCAAACACCAATGTTACCACATTTTTCACCGAATGCAGTCGGTAGTTACACGTAGGTAAAAAAACGTTAAAATTACCAAATTCTTTTTACCGGTTAGGTAAGGAAAACTAATTGGTATAAAGTCTAGTAGTTATCTATTTGTTAAAATTACGGGCATAAGACACGTAGACAAAGGCCAAAAGTCAAAGCTGTTTAAAATTGTGAAGGCGCATATGGCGGCCAAAAAGCATCAAACACAATTTGTTTACACAAAAAAAAATGTCATGACATCGTGTGTATTCAAAAAAATGTATACATCAATGCCAACAATACTTTCGATGCAATAAAACGAAATTATAGATTAAAGTTTTAAAAGTAGGACAAAACCAGGACACTAGCAAAAAAAGAAGTAGGACTACCCCGGACGCCCTATAAAAGAGGACGGTGTCCGGGGAAAAGAGGACGTATGGCAACCCTACTTAGGATACACTTTTTTAAAAACAAAGTGTATAATAAGATATATCGCCCAAACAAATGTGATATAACTTAGGATACATTTTTTTAAAAACAAAGTGTATAATAAGATATATCGCCCAATCACATGTGATATAACTTAGAATACCTTTTATTGAAAACAAAGTGTATAATAAGCTATATCGCCCAATCAAATGTGATATAACTTAGAATACATTTTGTTAATAACAAAGTGTATAATAAGCTATAAAGTAGAATACACGTGATGTCAGCAATACGTGTAGCAATAGTCCACTCAAATTTTGTAATAGCCCAAGAGAGCCAGTAAAATATGTTGAAACCATGTTTGTATAGCCACTCTAAAAAAATAGAAAAAAAAGAGATGTTGTATATGAAAAAGTTTCAGCATAGGTAAATTGGTTAATGAAAAAATTATACTTACGGAAAGTAATAGCAATAACATCGACTACGCGAGAATGTCCGAATCGTATTGTTATTAGTCTCCAAAAATATTTTATACTACGTTTCCACGGTACATGCTTCGCTCTTTATTCATGCTTCACACCCCAATCTTTAGTGAAACAACTTGCTTCACCATACAAAATTTTAAGAGCGAATCAAGTAGATTCATATTGAATCAACTTGCGAAGCACGAAAAATTCCACACTTCTCTAATTTTTATCGCAAGTTTATCTTCACTAGCTGTAAAAATTTAATATTATTGTTAAGGCCTTATGACACTACATTTTTAATGCATTGTTCAAGTTTTGGGGAACAGTACAAATATAATGTAATAGAAAAATTTACCAAGTGCAAAGAGTTTAGCAGTATTAACATAAATGGCAAACTGTCAAACATTTTACTAAAGTTATGGATAAAAAATGAAGTTATGTCAAAAAAAATGTAAAATTGTTCAACTTAAAATTGACATTTCAAGCTTGAAATATTAAAAGTGTTGCTGAATCAGCGGTTTATGGGCAAATTTGGCGATTAACCGTTTTTTTGTTCGTTTTGTTTTTATGTTTCTCATAAACAAAAAGTTGACAACATTTAATAAAAAAACTAAAAGGCTTTTTTGTTTACATTTTTTATAGTTTGCTTTTTCTAACATTTTCTGTTTCTTTCTATCAATTCTATATCAATTCAATGAACAAAAAATGTAGTGTCATAAGGGCTTAAACAAAGCAAATTATTTTCTTGTTGCTGGAAGTAAAGAAAGTAAATACGTACAAATGTATGCTTTTTTCATATAAGCTAACTAATTTTCTCTCAGTTTTTTGACCATTAAAAAATATTTTCTACAAATTGTAAATTCTGTTTTTTTATTCTGTTTATTTATTAAAAACAACTGTCAAATCGAATCAAATTTTTTGGTCATGTAAACAGCATGATTCATAAACATGATTCAGAGAGCGAAGCAGGTGATTCAAGTCGTCGTGGAAACATAGTATTAGCGATTAGATTAGAATTGTTCAATAATTAGTGTTGTGTTTGATAATTTATGATAGCCTCTCGTGTCAAAAATATATACTAGGTTAGTTTTATCATATCGAGCCATTATCGCCAAAATAATGTATCCCACACCATAATCGATTGTTGTTTTTTTATCGAAATCGATAGTTCAACATCATTTAAAATTATTAAAATTAAATGTATTACACAAAACAATATTTACATTATAAATTTTAAAATAATGGCTTTATTCAAACTGATTTTATTTAAAAAAAACCTTCCCCTGTAAAATTTTGAGTTTGTGGGATACATTTTTTCGGCGGTTATGGCTCGATATATTACCAATAGCCACTCGTAATCTCATCACAATAAAAAAAAATTGTGATTGAAGTACGAGGCATCACACTAATAGTGAATTAAATCAATAGTAAATAGTAGGATTGTTTAATACCACAAAATATTTATAAACTTCAACTTCCACATCCGTCCATCAGTTCTGAGCCTAAAAGAATAAACAAATTTATATTTTTATCAATTTTAGTTACTTTAGTGATTTTATATTATTTACATCATTTATATTAAAGATTTTTTTTAGTTCATTTAAATTTATTAATAATTTTATTAATAATTTTTAAATACGTTATTTTTAAGTCTTAAATTATTTATTTTTATCTTCCTTCATTTATTTATATTATCCTCTATAGTTCAGTTAATTTATAGTATTTGTTATTATACATATTTATTATTATTTTCGATTTTTATAATTTTTGCTATTTTAGTTATAATATTATTATTTAGTTTCTTTAGTATTTTTCATTATTATTATTTAGCATTATTATTATTTATCATTATTATTATTTATGAGTTTTTGCCAAGAAAAATATCACCAAATTCCTTCATTATAAACAAAAAAATTTCTGTTTTACGGTATACGTGTTATGTGCGATAACCCACAAGCAACCAAATCAAGAAAAAGAAGTAGGCAAGTTCAATTCGATTTAAACCGGTCCACGCCCCAAATAGCTCACAAAATACGTAAATCTAATACGCCACAAACGAGACCCAAATTCAATCTAGAAATGGCTGAAAGAAACAATGATCCAATCAGAGACCTTTCTAAAACAATAATATCTGGTACCAATATTCCAATACAAGCAAATTTACAATTAGATGATGTAGGTCCAGGTACAAGTAGCCTATCTAAATCGAATAGTTTAAATAATATTGAGGGTACTATTAAAAAGTTGGTAGATCAGGGCATTAGTTCACAGATTACCGAGATCAGGAGGACTATGGCAGATCTAACATCAACCGTGAGTAGACTCAGCCTTGTTGTACAACAAACCCAGCAGGAAAACGTGCGATTACTACAAACTAGTTTGCCAAATCTTCCGAAATCCTTGGCAAATGGTCAACAACCCATGGAAACATCCGTGATTCAATCCTCTAGAGCTTCTTCAATAAGCGGTGAAGATCAAATAAGAAGTTTTCACAGGTTTCCAATTGAAAAATGGGGATTAGAATTCAACGGGGACCCTAACAAATTGGCAGTAGAAGATTTTATTTTCCGGCTCGAAAGACTACAACACCAATACAATGCGACGTGGAAGGATGTCTTAGATAATTTTCACCTCTTGGTAAAAGGCGCAGCTGAGAAATGGTATTGGCTATTTATTCAGACTAACTATGTCACCGAATGGCCAACATTAAAATTAGCCTTACAAAAACAATATATGTCTACTAGATCTAGTTTCGAATTGATGAGAGACATAGTAGAAAGAAAGCAACAACCTGGAGAGTCAATAGATTAATTTTTCTTCAAACTGATGCAGTTACGATCACGGTTAAGCATATCTATGCCGGAAGCGGAGATGATCAAAATGATCAAGAAAAATTTGATAGAAAACATTGGCAGAATTGTTTTTCCAATGACAGTATCTTCCGTGGAGGAATTACGCATAAACTGCCTAGATGCTGAAAAAACATTTCTCCGAAAAGATAATCGAATATCACAACCTCCTCTAAATCGATATAATCGTTTTGTAAACGAGATTAGTGAAAATTATAACGAACCATACCAAGCTCCGGAGATAGAAGAAAATGAAATAGCAGCGCTAAGAACTAACAATACCAGTAATATAAATAGATCGATAATTGTCTGTTGGAATTGTCGTCTAAATGGTCACTTTTTTATGGATTGTCCATCGAACGAAAGGGCAATATTTTGTTATAGATGTGGTAAGCCGGATGTAATATCACCCAATTGCATCAACTGCAGAAACAAGATGCATTTTCACCGGAACGAGGGGAATGCAGGGGACCATCGTTCGTCACCAAACCCGCCACCAAAAAACCAGGAATAAATAACAACACAAATTTAGTACACCAAATCCAAAAATTTAACGAACTTTTACCCCAAACAAAACACCTATATACTTTGGAGGAACGCCAACAAAATTATAATAATGCTAGGAACAAAATATTTAATTCTGAAATCTCCATCAAACGCCCAGTATTATCTAAAAAAATACAAAGGCTGAGAAAGAAATTCGCTGAAGGAAAAAGAAGTAGAAAACTTATGATAGAGACAATCAAAACTGCTGATAAAACGACATCTGACCCTAGACCATAAGTTATAATCAGAGAAGACAAATTTGCTTTTTTTGCTTTTTTGCTTTTTTATGCCTTTTTTACCATAATTTGCTTTTTTGGCTTATTTCGTCATTTTGATGCTTGTTTTTCTTTTTTCCCGTTTTTTTGCATTATACATTGATTTTGTACATTTATTAACCATTTTTGTATACCTATAAGTTTTTACAACTCAGTGTTGAAAGGTACTTTACTTCTTTTTACAACTTGAGTTTGAAAAAATCAAGTAGGCCGTTATAAACGAAAAAAAAAAATCAAAAATTAAAATGTCGAATGAAAAATCTAATAAAATGTTCATGTTAAAAATGGTTCAATCGTACTCTGGAGTTCTTAAAATTGAAAAAGATTGGCTTTTTTGCAATGTTTGTGCATGTTAAATAAAAAGTACAATGTGGAGCAACAGTTAAATACAAACATAAATTAACAGCTTCTCGTCAAGAAAATCGTCAGCAAAAACTTATCACGGAATTTCCTGTAACTATAACATCCAATACATTTCACGAAGATATATGTAAATTTTTGTTGGAGACAAATATACCAGCCATCCTAGTTTTAAAAACATATTTCAAAAGTACGCCCACTTATCAGTACCGAGTGAAAGTTCTGTTCGAGGAAAATACATACCCCAAATGTATAAGGAAACTTAGAAAAAATTCGTCAAAAAACTAAAGGTAGATATATGTATATGGATTTCTGTTGATGAAACTACAGACAGCCAACAAAGATATGTAGCCAATTTTATATTTGGTGTTTTGGATTCTGATGTTGGGAACAAATCTTATTTACTTAACATGGCTGTTCTCGAAAATGCAAATGGAGCTTCTATTGCTGCGTTCTGTAGCACACAGAATTGTTTATTGTAACAGCTTTTATTATATTGATGAATTAGAATAAGAAACTGTTGATCGTCAAAAAATATATAAATAAAAATGCTTTTTTTTGCTACTTTTTTTGAATTTTTTGTGCATTTTTTCGATATTTTTTTGCCATAAACACATTTGTGTTTGCCATTTTTTGTCTTCTCTTGTTATAATATGTGGCAAGAAAATACAAGGTCTTCTTGATACCGGTGCATCTGTGAGTATTCTAGGAAAAGGTTGTAGAGAACTCGTCGAGGAGTTAAATATTCCAATAGAACCAATATTTTCGATAATCACAACAGCTAATGGACAAAAACAAAGATTGTTAGGTAAGATAACATTTTTTACTGGTTTGTTTTTCGAAAAGAGATAAAACTGGCATTTTGTGGTCAAATCTGGCAACTCTAATGTCATTTATGTTCAGTTTGGTTTGCCATTTCATCATGAACAGGTTGACAAAAGAACAACGCTTGCAAATCGTGCAAATTTATTTCGAAAATAACGGTTCAGTTCGCGAAGTTTACCGCAAGCTCCGTCCATTTTATGGTCGACATAATCGTCCATCAGAGCAATTAATTCGGTTAACCATGGATCGTTTTCGCACTACGTTTACTCTATGTGATAATACGCATCCGCAGAGACGTCGAACAGTGCGCACCGAAGAAACAATTGCCGCTGTAGAGCAAAGTGTTAAAGAGGACCCGAATTAATGGAGACCGACTATTTTGTTCCCGAATTGGATGGCATGAATGTGGATGAGTTGTGATTCCAACAAGACGGCGCTACATGCCACACAGGAATTTTATTGAAGGAAACATTCGATGAGCGCATAATTTCGCGGAATGGACCTGTCAATTGGCCACCAAGATCGTGTGATTTGACACCATTGGATTATTTTCTATGGGGATATGTGAAGTCGCTCGTCTACGCCAACAAACCAGAAACGTTAGGGGAATTGGAAGCCGACATTCGTGGCGTTATTGCCGACATACGGCCCCATATGCTCGAAAAAGTGGTTGAAAATTGAACCTGTAGAATTGGCTTTATTCGAGCCAGCCGCGGCGGCCACATGCCTGAAATCATATTTAAACATTAATGGCATAAAATTATCCTTCCAGTAAAGCCAAGCTGATGGTCATTAAAACGATTTTCTTGTGTTTTATTTCATTTCGAAGTTCTATACCTCTCAAAAAAACACCCTATATAATGATAGGATTGGTAAAGTTACGTTTTTTCTATGTCCCGATCTGGAACAGTCCGCATATTTTGGGATCGATTTTTGGAAGACTTTCCAACTCGCTCCTGAAATAGTGGGTGTGAACGAATTGAACATGGAAAAAAATCATTGAAAACTTTAAAAACGACATCTATAAATCCGATCATCATGAACTTACTGAAATACAACAGAAACAATTAAAAGAAATAATTAATATATTTCCACAATATGAAAAAATAGGTTTAGGATGTACGCCTTTAGAAAAACACACTATCACATTGATAGATGGTGCTGAACCAGTCAAAGATAGGTATTACCCTATATCCCCAGCCGTGCAAGAGATCGTGTACAAAGAAATTGATCACATGTTAGAGCTAAAAGTGATAGAGGAATGTGAAAGCCCTTGGAGCAACAGGACCACAGTAGTGAGAAAACCAGGGAATAACAGGTTTTGTTTAGATGCTCGAAAATTAAATAATCTTACTGTTAAGAAGGCATATCCATTGCAGAATATTGATGGCATTCTTAGCAGGATAGATGAAACCTATTTCATAAGTAGTATTGACTTGAAATACGCCTTTTGGCAAATAGAACTAGACAATGAGAGCAAACCTTATACTGCGTTTACCGTAGCAGATCGACCACTTTATCAATTTCGCGTCATGCCGTTTGGATTATGCAACGCAGCCCAACGACTGTGCCGCCTGATGAATAAAGTTATACCTGCGAGATTAAAAGAAAACGTTTTCGTTTATCTGGATGATCTCTTGATAATCTCAGATTGTTTTGAAAAACATTTACAACTTTTAAAAGAAGTAGCACATTGTCTTAAAAACAGCAATTTAACAATTGGCTTAAAAAAGTCTCAGTTCTGCTTTAAACAATTAAAATACTTAGGTTTCATCATTGGAAATGGTATGTTAAAAACAGATCCCGAAAAGATCCAGGCCATAAAGGAAATTAAAGTGCCGAAATCACCAAGAGAGGTACGAAGTTTCTTAGGAACAGCTGGTTGGTATCGGAGATTTATAAAAGATTTCTCTACCATCTCAGCTCCTTTGACAGATACCTTAAAGAAGTGCAGCAAATTTATCATGAAGCAAAGTCAGCATTTGAAACTTTGAAAAAAGCCTTAACCTCAGTCCCAGTTTTAAGACATGCAAATTTCTCCAAGAGATTTTACATTCAATGTGACGCATGTGATTATGGTATTGGAGCAGTACTATATCAATTGAATGACAAAAATGAAGAACACCCTATTGCATTATATTCTCAAAAATTAAATTCCTGTCAACGAAATTACAGCGTGACAGAAAAAGAATGTTTAGCGGCAGTAATGGCAGTAAAAAAGTTTCGTCCTTACGTGGAGATGATGCCTTTTACAGTTGTAACAGACCACGCTAGTCTTAAGTGGCTAATGTCGCTTAAAGATTTAACAGGTAGATTAGCTCGATGGTCACTGCAGCTACAAGCATATGACTTTGAAATAATGCATAGAAAAGGTTCTGATAATATAGTAGCTGATATGCTATCACGGTTACCAACCCATGAACAGGTTGAAGAGATTGATATGGAGCAAATATTTGACTTTAAAACGACCGAGTTTCAAAGCGACGAATATCTAGATCTTATTAAAAACATTGAAGAAAACAGTCAACAACTTCCAGATCTAAAAGTTGACAACGGTATAATTTATAAAAAAATGTCCTTTGAAAATGAAGAAGATGACTGTAAATGGAAAATGTGGATACCATCGACTATCACCCAACCACTGATAGAAAAAGCTCATTCAACCCTAACAATAGCGCATGGAGGAATAACAAAAACTCTAGAAAGGTTAAGAAGATTCTTCTATTGGCCCAAAAAGGCAATGCAAGTAAAGATGTTCATAAAACAGTGTCAAATATGCAAAGAAACCAAGCCAACAAATCAAAACTTGCGACCAGATATCGTCAAACAAGTAATAACAGAAAGACCGTTTCAAAAGCTGTACATATATTGATTTTATGGGAAAATATCCCAGATCAAAGAAAGGCAACTGCTATATTTTTATAGTAGTAGATCATTTTTCGAAATTCACCTTTTAACATAGTAAAACGAAGATACTGACTAAAAATCATTAGCTCCTGGCATATGAAAGGGTTATGAGGTGTTAGATCCTAGGGAAGCAAGAAAAATGAAAAATGGCTAGCTAGGACTATATAAAAAAAAAATAAAAAATTCTGGCGGTAAAATAATGAAGAAAAAACCCGCCAAATAAAACAATTTTTTTTCTTATATAAAGTTATATAATTGTCATTATTACAAAAAAAAAATGTAATAAAAAACCCGCCAAATAAAACAAATTTTTTTTATATAAAGTTAGACAATTCTTTATTACAGGAGAAAAATACATAAACAAGATTTCTACAAAAACAAAAAAATATAAGAAATGCCATGATCGCTAACCAATACACACAGTAAATGTCGCGATAATAGGAGAAAAAAATGTAAATAAGGATTTAGGTAATAAAACCGCTAACATTGTTTAAAAAATGAAGACGGGGGTATTTAAGCGAACCTTAAGGAATACAGAGCACAGTTGGTGTGAATAAATTAAAAGTGAGCAACTATCAGGGGTGTTCTGAAAATCACTTTTTGTCAAAGTGATTTCAAATCACGCAAAAGGTGTTCTGCGCACAAAAAATATTGAAATCACGTGATTTAAAACCGGTCAGCTAAATGGCTGACGATTTGAAATCACTTGTCTATTTTGTCTATGTTATTTGTAGAGAATTCACTTTAAATGTTATTTTGTATTAAGTACGATGTATTTTTTATTGATTTTTGTAATAAAATTAGGGTTTAAATACACAAAAACATAAATATTTACAAACTTTTAAAGACACTGCTTGTTTTGTAAGAAATTGTTTTGCTTTGTTTACCAATGTTCGTGATCTACTTTTTCTCATTAGGAGTCAGCTGGTTTGTTTTTTCGCAGATACTTTTAAGGTTGCCAAATTAACACAATCGTAAAATGTCATATAAGTTTTATTGAATTAATTCCATCCTGTTCCTTACTTAGGACAAAATGTAATTACTCTTGATAAAAAATTTTTTTTTTATTGCCTTTAATTATTTATTGAATCTTCAGAAATGAAATGACAATAAGTTTTCGAATCTTAATACTAAAAGAAAATAATAAGTCCAGCCAGTGCTGGACAAAATATTATTATACTACAAAAAAAATTTACATCCACTGATCCAGTCATCTGTTTTGCGCTTGAGTTAAAGCAAGGGTATCCCTCCTTCTCAACCGATTGTGGCCACTAAAGTTAAGGATGTCTCGTGGGTTTGGATGGTGTTCAAGTTTGCTGACGTACTTTGACGCATATTTTGTAAATACGACTTTTACTAATGGCACGCCTAGATCTTTGTGGATTCGAGAATTTTTAACATACCGTAGAATTTTATTTTGATCTCTTTGAATTTTTTCAATGTTGGATGCTGCGGCAGTACCCCATAATTGAATTCCATAACACCAGATTGGCTTTAGAATTGCATTGTACAACAATAGTTTGCAATCCAACTTTAGTGAAGAATTTCTGCCAATTAGCCAATTAAGTTGCACTGCTTTTAATCTCATCTATGTAAGTTTTGCGTGGATTTGGGACTTCCAAGTTAAACGACGATCGAGGTGGATTCCGAGGTATTTGACTTCATTGTGTTGCGGGATAATTTGATTATTTATTCTAATGAACGAGCAGGTATCTTTTCGCAATGTGAAAGTTATATGAATACATTTCTGTTCATTTACCCTGATTTTCCAAAGCTCTAGCCAATTCTCTAGTTTATAAACATAATTCTGCAAATTCTGTGATGCAACTTGGTGGTCCTTATGGACGCTGATAAAGGCTGTATCGTCTGCAAAAGTTGACGTGTGGATTTTGGGGTCTGACGGCATGTCGGATGCATAAATCAAATATAAAGTAGGACCCAGTATGCTACCCTGGGGTACTCCTGCTTCCATTGGCTGAGCGGGGCTTAAAAAATCGCCTTCTTTGATTGTAAATTTGCGACCATATAAATAACTTTTCATAAGTTTGTGGGTGTTAGCAGGCAGAGCTAATTTTATTTTATGCATTAAACCTTCATGCCAGACTTTGTCGAACGCTTGGGAAACATCAATGAAAAGCGCGGAACAGTATTTTTTCTCTTCAAACGACCGTCTTATCACATTTACCAATCTGTGTGTTTGTTCGATGGTACTGTGTTTAGCTCTGAACCCGAATTGGTGATTTGGGATACATTGAGTGTCGTTCAGAATTGGAATCAACTTAGCCATTAACAATTTTTCAAACAGTTTTGAAATTGTCGGCAGTAGACTAATTGGCCTATATGATTCTACTTTGGTAGGGTCCTTCCCTGGCTTAGGAATCATGGTAATCATAGATACCTTCCAATCTGCAGGATAGTATTCTAGGCGTAAAATAGCATTGAAGATAAAGAGGATAATTCTTCTAGCTACACGAGGTAACTCCACAAGCATTTTGTTGCTGATTTTATCCATAACTGGAGCTTTTTTAAGATTCAGAGTACCAATAGCGTTTGGAACATCATTAAAGCTAAGTCTTAGAGGTACAGGAGGTCTTATAACGATTGTAGGCAAATCAGATACATTATTTGAGTTGTTTATAGTAAACACATTTCTCAAATGTTTAACAAATAAATTCCCCTTCTCGGAATCATTTCTAGCCCAGCCACCAGTTGGATTTCGCAGAGGAGGCTTTCCTCTAATTGGTCTTCTTAAACCTCGTGCCGCCTTCCATAACGAATAGTCTGATTGTGGGGTAATATCAAGACCCTCCAAGTAAGATCTAAATGAGGCCGTTCTTTGGATTTCTAAGAAATTTCTTAGTATATCTCTGCATTCCCGTAGCCTAGCTTTCAGTTGAGGAGACTTGTGAATTTGCCACTCTCTTCTAACTCTTCTTTTTTCTGAAAGGAGATGATCGAGTTCAGCGAAATAAGTTCTGTTTGTCCCACTTCTGCACTCAACGTCATATGTGGAGGCGTGATGTACAGCTCCTCGTATGTCCTCAGTAAACTTGCCAATCGACCCATCAATATCCTACATATAATAATTCTACAATGCAGAAGATAAATGAGACAACTTCTCCAGGTTCCAATTCTACCCTGAACATGGGCTGAGGGATCTTTTCACGGTTTCTAATATTCACTACGCTCTTGATTTTGAATCCTTTGTCCATTAAACCGGTCTTTATCTCCGCAGGATCAACACATGGGTCTATACCCTTTAGAACTACTTGGAGTCCTTTTGCGTTTTTGAGCTGTTAGGTATATAAATCCCTAGTCTCCCTCTCCAACTGGTTGGACAATTTTCGAAAATCATCTTCCCTATTCACTTGGATCTTTGTCTCGCAGATATTTCCATGTTTAATTGAGGTTACGCTAAACGTGTTCTCACCTAGCCCCTATTGGGCTCTCTCAGGTAAATTGGTGGGAGCTTAAATGTCTTTTTCGGCATTTCTTGGTCATCCGTCTGAAGTAGAGCAAATCTGTTTTGATCATTTGGCTTATCACTATTGACGGTCTTAGGAACTTTTGAGTAGGAAGACATTTGATCAGATGTCGGGCTCCTCTTTCGCTTGAGAACGGTGATGTACTTATTAATACCTACTTGTTTTTTGGGTTTGACTGCACTATTTGATGAAGATGATGTTTTTTTATCTGTTGAAATCACTATATTGGGCGAACAGGAACGACGCCGTTCTACGGCTCTTGTAGTGAGAAAATTCTCCACAGATTTTTTTAAGGATTCTTCCTCAGAGACCCATATAGTTTTTCTAGTCGAGCTAAGCTCTTTCTCTGAATTACATCTGAACAAGGAACACTCATACAGTTTTTACGCGATTTTTAATGTTTTTTTTTTTTAATTACCGATATTACCGTAGATTTTTTTTTACCTATTACGAGTTATTTTTTCACTTTTTTGTGTTATTGCAACCTATTATACTTTTTCACCTATTACGATATGTTCACCGAAAATTCAGCCGCACTAAAAATAACACTTCCGAACAGTT
This sequence comes from Bellardia pandia, assembly GCA_916048285.2. Lineage (NCBI taxonomy): Eukaryota > Metazoa > Arthropoda > Insecta > Diptera > Calliphoridae > Bellardia > Bellardia pandia. The sequence continues at coordinate 69,886,972 of OU696530.1, forward strand.
CGATGAGACTAGACAATAACATTTTAAGTGAAATTTACCACTTCTTTATTCAAATAGTTTGCCGGATGATTTTTTTTTTGTAATTTTTTAATATTTCTAGTGGTAGATTGAAGAAATATTTTAGATTTTTTTTATAAATTCTGATAAACATATTCTCTGAGTCCGATTACTCAATACACTCGGACAAGCTGAAAATATTTGCCAACTAATCTATAGTTCCATTCGTAATTGACTTTGATTTCTAACCACACATCAGAAATTGTTCCAATAAGGGCGGAGAAATTTTAACACGTAACACTTTAATTGTTAACTTAAGCACCTTTTTTGGCTAGAGTTAAAAAAATCACAAATTATTAAATGGTTTTTCTATTAAATTTTTCAAATACTTACAAATGCTTATCGCTTTTTTGAAAAATAAAACTGGCGCCCCATGTTATATTCATCCTAGACAATTGTACCAACATTAACCCCCTGTTTCACGATGTCGAAAGATAACGTTCGCTTAGATAAGACTTAAGACACAAACTTGATTGTGGAATAAACAAACTTGATTGAGTAAAAAATAGATACGATAAAAAGTTTGTGTCTTAAGTCTTATCTAAGCGAACGTTATCTTTCGACATCGTGAAATAGGCCATCAATGCATCAGATTAGCTATTATCTCGTATATAATATACATTTTGTTTATAAAATAATTAATATCAATAATTTCTTTTCAGAACTACCAAAATTCGTAGCCGTGCAGCACTCCAACACAATATGTTATTTGGCGAAAAGAAATAATTAAATGTGAAAAGGAAATACATACATACATACCTTCACATATGTATATACGAGTACATACCCTGTCGTACTCTCAGTTAACTTTAAATTAACTTAAAGCTAACTATTTCTCAAGTAGTGGTGGTTGACACTTGGATTACTTTTATATGCAATTAACTAAGTATTTTAACATTGCGATGTCATAGAAAGTAGTCAATATATTTATGCCCTTATTCATAAAACATACAACAGGTTTATAAGAGGTTTATAAAACAAATTTTGTATGGAAATTTGCTTTATAAACCTGTTGCAAGTTTTTATGAATAAGGGGGGTTAGTCTTTATATGTTAGTAAAAACGAAAAATAAAAAAGGCGATTTTTACAAATGCAAAACTATAGATAAGTCCAACATAATCGAAAAATTTTATTTATTTAATTTTTTAATTAAACTATAACCTAGCTATAACCGTTTACCAATTTCTACTTAATAAATTGTAATAATAGCCCTAAATAAATTAAATCTTTTGTGAGTTTTGGAGCCGTTTGGTTGTCAATCGACATTGTTCTCTAAATACTTCAAAATGTAATTTTAAAAAATAGTTGCAGTGTTTGTATACACTTTAGTCAATGCACATTTTGCATTGCGTAGTAGCTGGCTTTAATGGCCGAATTCTCAGTCATTAGTTAACCATTGGTAAACTAATATACTAACTGTTCTTTAACTAATACTTGTTATTCTTATGGCAAACTAAGCATTGCGAATAAAGAATCATCAGTTAAGCCTTTGTCATTAGCTAACTAAAGACTGTGAATTCGGCCATAAGTAAGTCTATACAAGCTAACTCAAAGTTGATTTTTTTTTGTAGACGGCAGGGTATGTATGTATTTATATGTATGTACATCACAAAACTATTTTGTATGTTGTATGAATGAAATACATAAAAGTGTAAAAAACACAGCTACATTTTTTATATATTTTTTTGTTGCAATTAGTGTTTGTATGTAAGTAAAAGGCAGTATAACATTAAAAGTATGTGATAATATAAAATAACAAATTAAAAACAGAAAAATAAATAAAAAATAAAGAGACTAAAGCCATTACTTACCAAACTTTGTTGTGTTGTTTTATTTTTACGTTACCCCTTTCAAGTTAAAATCTAAACTACAATTAAGCCGATCAAGTGTAGAGACTCAATATTACTTTGTGGGGAACCAAAATTCTGGGAATTTTAGCCCACACAAATGTGTATTTTTTGGTAATAAATAGGAAAAATAAAAAAGGATGGATGACATCCATCCACGTGGAGCAGATTACATCCGCGAAAGCGGGTTTATTTCAATACAGATTAACAGTAGGTCGCTGGGTTCAACACTGGCTGAGAGGGTTAACATCAGAGTGTGTCAAAAGCAGAGAGTGCCAACAGAGTGTATCACCAGAGAGACGTGAAGGAAGACATAGAAGGAAGAAGACATAATGTAGTGTGTTTGACTAGTCAAAGTTACTATACCTTCTGTATGTATATATAAGTTTGTTATTCCGTGTGTAATTTCCACAATATAATTTTCCGACCCTATAAAGTATATATATTCTGGATCCTTAGCAGAGTCGATTAAGCCATGTCCGTCTGTCTGTCTGTCTGAGTGTTGAAATCAGTTTTTTGAAGTCCCCAGATATATAAATAATGTTAAACGGCCAAAATTTGACATAAATAATCTTTATAGGCAACTAAATTGTTGTACTAAATTTTATGGTGGTCAGCCCAGAACTGCTCATAGCTCCCATACAAGGACCACATCTGAAAAAGACATTTTTCCCTATATATATTGTATAAATATCGGTACCGACTCAAAACTTTGCACAGATAATTTACATATATACAAAAATCATCCCACAAAATTTTGTGAATTTCGGTCTATTTTTAACCGTATACACCATATAAAGCCCTCTTCCGAAAATCACTTTAATAAATCTATATATATAAAAGAGAGTGACGTTAGTTACTAGCTTTATAACTAAAGAACGCCAGGACCGATTGCAACGATTCGCACGAATTCGGGCTGGTCTCAGGCCAGAGAAGAAGAATACCCGGAAAAAATTCAGAAACTGACCACGCCTACTTTTTTTTAAATTATTGATGTCGTAGCAACGCCCGCAGTGTACAGCCGAATTCGACCACGTCTGCTTTAAAATTGTGTAATCGATTCTACAAGGGTTTTAAAAGACTTACTTCAAATTGTATCACCCATTACTTCTAATTACTTCTAATTATAATTCTAATATAATATGATTCTAATATAATTGTAATTAATATAATTATAATTATAATTAGAAGTAATGGGTGATACAATTTAAAGTAAGTCTTTAATTTAAAAAAAGTAAGCGGTCAAAAAAGATCGCTAGAGATGGGACGTGAAAGGAGGCGTGGAGTATGAATCTTAATTTTTGATCTCGCCTAGAGTAAAGTGAATATGTTAAAATCAGAGTAGAATCGATTACACAATTTAAAAAAGAAGGCGTTAAAGTAGGCGTGGTCGCAAAAAAGAAGTATTCTATAAATACTTAGTGGTGTGATGTGAAAATTTAAGGCAGATCGCTCCAGCGGTCTGGCTTACCTGGCAAGCGTCTTGCATGTGATGGGGCGTGAAAGTGGGCGTGACACATAAAATTTTTATTTCTACCTCGCCTACAGTAAGATGTATATACAATTTAAAGTAAATCTGTAAAAACCCATTTAGAATTAAATAAAAAAAAAGTAGGCGTTAGAGTGGGCGTGGTCGTACCAACTTACAAACCTTCCCGGGCTCATGCACAACAACTTTGCCGAAGATCATCACATGATCAAATGCATAGTTTACGATTCTATAAAGTACATAAACACACTCACACATAAAAACATTAATTTTAAAAAAAAGTAGGCGTGGTCAATTTCTGAATTTTTTTCTGGGGATTCTTCTTCTCTGGCCTGAGACCAGCCTGAATTCGTGCGAATCGTTGCAATCGGTCCAGGCGTTCTGTAGTTATAAAGCTAGTAACTAACGTTACTCTCTTTTATATATATAGATAAACGTTTTGAAGAAAATAAGATCAAAGGACATTTTATTCCTATATTTGCTATATCAATTATTTAAAACACTAAATGTTTTTTAACAAAAGGCTTATTGGGATAGAAAGCACAAATGAGATCAACTTTTATAAATTTTGAATATTGCTTTCTTCACACTTTTTTAAAAAATATGACCATATTCTATCATTTGGTATACATATATGTATGTATCATATTAGTCCTTAGTTGTATTGATAGTAAAAATATGCTCTTTCAATTTGTTTTTTAGCTAGAATAAATTTGAGAAAAAAAAATTAACTTACAAAAAAACTTGACAAATCACTTTTTCACTTGCACTTGACGCGCATTAAAAAACTTGACAATCAGGCCAAATTAGGCCCATCTGGCAACCCTAGTTGCTGGTGACTTTAACGCCAAACACACATTTTGGGGTTCACGTCTGGTGACCCCGAAGGGTCGTGAACTCTTCAACACCATTACCAAAATGGGCTTAGATGTACTCTCAAACGGGCATCCCACTTACTGGCCGACGGACCGACGGAAGATTCCCGATGTTATTGACTTCGGAGTAGTTAAAAATATCACTGTAGAATCGATACAAGTGGAGCCTTCATTATACTTGTCTTCAGATCACTCCTCTTCTATTATTTCAATGCGTTTCCTTCAAGGGAATGGCTCTCCATTTCGGCACATATCTAAAACCAGAGTAAATTGGATAAAGTATAAAAAGTATTTAAGTTCCCACTGCACGGAAAATGTAGTGTTGAGAACTACCGCGGATATTGATGGGTCGATTGGCAAGTTTACTGAGGACATACGAAGAGCTGTACATCACGCCTCCACATATGACGTTGAGTGCAGACGTGGCACAAACAGAACTTATTTCGCTGAACTCGATCATCTCCTGACAGAAAAAAGAAGAGTTAGAAGAGAGTGGCAAATTCATAGGTCTCCTCAACTGAAAGCTAGGCTACGAGAATGCAGAGATATACTAAGAAATTTCTTAGAAATCCAAAGAACGGCCTCACTTAGATCTTACTTGGAGGATCTTGATAGTACCCCACAATCTGACTATTCGTTATGGAAGGCGGCACGAGGTTTAAAAAGACCAATTAGAGGAAAGCCTCCTCTGCAAAATCCGACTGGTGACTGGGCTAGAAATGATTCCGAGAAGGGGACTTTATTTTTTAACCATTTGAGAAATGTGTTTAGTATAAACAACTCAAATAATGCATCTGATTTGCCTCCACTCGTTATTAGACCTCCTGTACCTCTAAGACTTAGCTTTAATGATGTTCATGTGGTACTCTGAATCTTAAAAAAGCTCCAGGTATGGATAAAATCAGCAACAAAATGCTTGTGGAGTTACCTCGTGTAGCTAGAAGAATCATCCTCTTTATTTTCAATGCTATTTTACGCCTAGAATACTATCCTGCAGATTGGAAGGTATCTATGATTACCATGATTCCTAAGCCAGGGAAGGACCCCACTAAAGTAGGGTCATATAGGCCAATTAGTCTACTGCCGACAATTTCAAAACTGTTTGAAAAATTGTTAATGGCTAAGTTGATTCCAATTCTGAACGACACTCAATGTATCCCAAATCACCAATTCGGGTTCAGAGCTAAACACAGTACCATCGAACAAACACACAGATTGGTACATGTGATAAGACGGTCGTTTGAAGAGAAAAAATACTGTTCCGCGCTTTTCATTGCTGTTTCCCAAGCGTTCGACAAAGTCTGGCATGAAGGTTTAATGCATAAAATAAAATTAGCTCTGCCTGCTAACACCCACAAACTTATGAAAAGTTATTTATATGGTCGCAAATTTACAATCAAAGAAGGCGATTTTTTAAGCCCCGCTCAGCCAATTGAAGCAGGAGTACCCCAGGATAGCATACTGGGTCCAACTTTTGTAACGTGCCGTTCCAAATATATATACATACATAAGAATAAAACTTAAACAGATGTTGCTAGTATTAAAACAGACATAAACGAAATCAAAACAGTTATGCAAAATATCACAACAACAATAAACCAAAATAACCAAACAAATACAAACATTGAGGCTGCGCTCAACTCAATTACAAGCACTCTTACAAACCTCACGATTCAAGTTAGAGAACTCTGCGAAATTAACAAAGAAAAGGAAAAACAAATGCAAGACATGGACAAGAGAATCAACTCGTTGGAACAACAGCTCTTAAACAAAAACATAGAGATTAAAAACATCCCAAATCCAAATCTACTACCAAACGATGTCATCAAAACAATTGCTACATCGGTAAATGTAGAAATAAATGATGCAGATATTAGCAATGCATATATGATAAAAAAATCTCAGAAAATGATTGTCGAGTTCACCTCTTTAAATAAAAAAAGAGAACTAATGAGCAAAATCAAACGGCATAGAATAGAGCCGAAAACACTAACTGATGACACCAACAACAGCAACTATATATACATAAACGATCATCTTACTACTCAAAAAAGGCACCTATTATGGTCAGCCAAAACAAAAGCCAAGGAATCGAATTGGAAATTTGTATGGGTTAGAAATGGAAATATCTTCGCAAAAAAAAATGAAACTTCAAATCCAATTATTATAAATAATACCTCTGATATAGAATTGTTAACCATTACAATTTAAATTTTTAAATAAATAAACATTTTAATCAAACTCTTTTTACAAAAATGAATAAAATTACAACTATTGAAAACTTTAACCAAATAGAAAAACAATTTTTAAGTTATCCCTCAACAATACTTTATATGAATATTCGTTCGCTTCGTCTAAACTTCACCCCCTTCTTAGCTTCCATAAACAGCATTATAAACAACATAAACTTTATACTCCTTGTAGAGACAAACATTTCAGATGATGAAAACAATATTTACAACATTGAAGGTTTCAACTCTCATTTTTTAAATAGAGAAGGTAGAGGCGGGGGAATAGCGGTATACATCAGAGATAATATAATAAACACAAACATATATATCGAACCAACCTCTTTCGAAGCGATACAAATTAATATAAGTGATAAAAACAAAACATACTCTCTTATTACAATATATAGACCGCCAAACAAAAACATAAAAGAGTTCATAATAGAACTCGACAAAATACTAAACACAATAAATAAAAAACAAGATGTTATTATTATGGGAGATATCAATATCGATATTCTTACTCAAAACATCACAACAACAAAGTATATGGATATGTTGGCATCTAATGGAATACAATGCATTGTTAATGAGAACACAAGAGTAGACATAAACAAAAACACAAGTACTTGCATTGACCATTTAAATATACGAAACAACACAACAACAACAAAAACACACGCATCGATAATAAAAACAAGTATATCAGATCATTACTCTCTCTTTTGCTGTGTACTTGAAGAAAATGAGAATCAAAACAAACAATACCATGGTGCGGAAAACCAACAAAGTCAGGGTACCAAAATAAACAATTTAAAAGTAAATAAATATATTAAAGAAACTAATTGGAATAACTTAATTGAACAAAATCTTAACACCAATGATCTTTTTAAAAAAATTTTCGAAAATTTCACAAATATATATCAAAAATCAAAAACACCAAATAAAAATTTAAAAAAAAGAAGAGTGAATCCATGGTTGAACGAAAATTTATTAAAATGTTGTGTTATTAGGGATAAACTTTATAACAGATGGTTAAATAATAAAAACAATAAATTATATGAAAACGAATATAAAAAATTTAGAAACTATTTAAATAAAAAATTGAATTATGCTAAAAATGAATATTATAAAAATAAATTTTTAGAAAATAGAAATAATATGCGAATTACGTGGCAATTAATTAACGAACTAACGGGTAAAAAAACTAATAACATTGATAACACAATATTGAACAATTTTAAAAAAGATAATATCACTGATATAGCTAACAAGTTTGCAGAAAATTTCGGAAATAATGTACAAAAAATATTACACAATTGCACAATCAAGACCTTTCAATATGAAACGAAAATAGTACAAAATTCAATTTATTTATCACCCACAACCGAGCATGAAATATATAATATATTAAAAAATATGAATGCGAGAAAAGGTGCTGGTATAGATGGAATCAGGCCAAAAGATATAAAATATAATGCTGAACTTCTTACACCCGTAATTACGTCCTTAATAAACTTGAGCATCAGTAATGCAACTATTCCAGTTCAATTAAAAAGCGCAATAATTAGACCAATCTACAAAAATGGTAAAAAAAACGATTATAATAATTATAGGCCAATAGCGATACTACCTGCAATTGAAAAAGTACTTGAAGAGATTATAGTTAGAAGATTAAATGAATTTTTAAGCAAATATAACATTTTAAATGATAACCAATATGGATTCCAGAAAGGGAAAAATATAAATAAATTATTGGGAAACTTCTCAAATCATATAAACAAATGCTTAAATGAAAACCTCCACTGCTTAACATTATTTATAGATTTCAGCAAAGCGTTTGATACACTTTCGCACTCTAAACTTTTGGAAATATTAGAAAGAAATGGAATAAGAGGTAATTGCTTGCAATGGTTGAAACAGTACCTACAACTTAGAACATATAGGGTCAAAATCGGCAACACTTTGAGCAATGAGACTTCTTCAAATTGCAATGGCGTTCCACAAGGCTCAAAACTTGGTCCCATTCTCTACCTTATATATGCAAATGACATGATAAATATACTAAAAGAAAGCTCTGTATTTGCATATGCAGACGACACTGCAATTGTAGTATCTAATAAAAAACTAGAAGATGCTATCAGAGTCATGCAAAATGAGCTAAACAAGATAACAAAATGGTGCCACGATAATGGTCTTGTCATCAACGCATCAAAAACAAAAGTGTTACACATTAAACCAACACATCTTGCGAACAATGCAATTAACATTAAATTTCACAACAATGAATGTATGCATAATGCTAACATATGTAATACAAGCAAGCGCATGCAACACAATAATAGAGTCGGTCAAAACATATAAATACCTCGGAGTATATGTAGAAGAAAATTTTAAATGGCTAACACATATAAACCACCTAAGAAAAAAACTTAGACAAACTGCATATAGCCTATTTCATTTAAGTAATTGTGCAACTTTTCAAGTTTTGAAACAAGCCTACTTCTCTCTAGCAGAATCATACATTAGGCATGGTATAACTGCCTGGGGCAGTTCAACATATTGTAAAAGTCTACAGCAAACACAAAATCAAATACTGAAAATATTATTAAAAAATTACGAATACAACAAACATCCACTGCAATATGAACAAATTTATGGCAACACTAACAACACAAATGTACATAACATTAACCTAAACAACAACAACACAAATATCTACAACATAAACGAAAACAACAGAAATATCTATACAAATATCAACAACATGAATATCAACATTACAAATTTCAACATAAACCTCAACAACACAAGCCTAAACAATATAAATCATAACATAGCAAACTCTAACAACTTAAATATCAACAACCAAAATCTGAGTAACATCAATACAAGCAACATTAACAACAATACAACAAACAACAATAGAAGAGAAAACAACAGTAACACCAACATCAACACAAATCATATCAATACCACCCCATACATAAACACGAGTAGCAACTTTATAACACCAAACATCAACATGACCAACAATAACACCAATGTCAACGCTACAAACCTCACCAGCACAACTTCTAACTGCACACATATCCACAACACTGCAAATGTAAGCATTAACACTAATACCAACAACTCAATATATAGCGACAGAACTATCATCCACACCAACAACAGAGCCAATACAACAAACAATATAGCTACCAAGCTACAAATTCTAAATATCAAAAGTTTATACAGCACCATCCTGATCAACGAATTCTACAATGATCCTAGATTTCTCAAACCAATCGATCACCCTCACAACACAAGACGTCGAGCAGAAGGAAGGTACAAAGTAGAACGCCACAAGAATACCTACGGAAAAAATTCACTAAATATTGCAATACCAAATATATTTAATAATGTACCCATTAGTATCTTAAACATTTCAAATACTTATAGAAGAAAAAAAATATTAAAACAATACTTTATAAATTCGCAATGAAGAAAAAATGTTATAACCTATTTACTATTTTCTAAATATTATATCCTGCAGACAAGCCAAAGGCTTCGCGGGATTAGAATTAAGAAAAATGTAAACCCATAACAATTTAATAATAATAAAGAAATTAAAATTAAAAAAAAAAATATATAACACTAGAAGCACTAGTTGTATGTAATAATAGAATACACACACGCACACACACAAACTCAGTAGCTGAGAGTAATACGTACAAACTGGTTACAGTTGGATGTAGGTTGATATAATTCCCAAGTAGTTTATTTTTATTTTTATATAAGTATTCAGAGTTGTATGGTAAAAAGGAGAGATCTCTCTTGTAGTTTGCCGATTGTAAGAACTTCCGAATCTTTCTTACAGTCATACTAACCATATCGTAGAATTATTGTAGCCGATCGTAAGAGCCCCCAAATTCTTCTTACAATCGTATTTTTGCATCCGTAGTTAGCCGATCGTAAGAGCTCCCGAATTCTTCTTACAATCGTATTTATCCGTAGCCGAACCCAAGAGCCTCCGATTTCTTCTTGGCTTCGTTATAGTTTGCACCGATCGTAAGAGCCCCCGAATTCTTCTTACAATCGTATTTTGCATCCGTAGTTAACCGATCGTAAGAGCTTCCGAATTCTTCTTACAATCGTATTTTTGCATCCGTAGTTAACCGATCGTAAGAGCTCCCGAATTCTTCTTACAGTCGTATTTATCCGTAGCCGAACCCAAGAGCTTCGGAATTCTTCTTGGCTTCGTTATAGTTTGCACCGATCGTAAGAGCCTCCGAATTCTTCTTACAATCGTATTTTTGCATTCGTAGTTAACCGATCGTAAGAGCTCCCGAATTCTTCTTACAGTCGTATTTATCCGTAGCCGAACCCAAGAGCTTCCGAATTCTTCTTGGCTTCCTTATAGTTTGCACCGATCGTAAGAGCCCCCGAATTCTTCTTACAATCGTATTTTTGCATTCGTAGTTAACCGATCGTAAGAGCTCCCGAATTCTTCTTACAGTCGTATTTATCCGTAGCCGAACCCAAGAGCTTCCGAATTCTTCTTGGCTTCGTTATAGTTTGCACCGATCGTAAGAGCCCCCGAATTCTTCTTACCATCGTATTGTTACGTCCGTAGCCGACTATAGATACTAGACTGCTAAACAACCCGAACTATATTTCACTACAAACTTTCGTTTGTTCTTTTCTTTCTTTTCTCCAAGGATCTACCGTCTCACCGCTACTACGTTTCTTCTTCAATATCTACCGTCCCGCTGCTACTACGTTTCATCATCGTATAAGTTTCTACCATCCCGACGCTACTACGATTCATCATTTCAACGGATTCGAATTCCTGAAAACCTTCGTAGATTTAAGTATTTAATAAGTAGATTAAGGTTTCGTTAATAAAAGCTTTGTTTTGAATATTTTTTATATAACACCCAAAAATATTCGTGTTTTATTTCAAAGGAACCAGACCTCTGAATCGAACCTTGGACAGACTGAGACATACCTCAGCTGGAAAAATAAACTGCATTACAATGGCGCCCGAGCAGGGACCCGATTCCAAGAACGCACCCAGTGGAAAAACTTCGCAGACAACCACCAACGAACTTGGATCGGGCCAAGAAAAAAGCAACGAAACCCAATCTACTCATAATACGCTACACACTGACTCACTAGGCTGGGTATATCTTCTTCGCAAAGATAAATTAATTGAAGTATGTCGACAGTACAATATCCCTATAACCGATCGGGCTACTGTTGACCAACTTCGTCGTCAACTAATTGAACTTATACGATTGAAACGGCAGCGAGCATCTTCGGAAAATCTTCTTCGTTTATTAGAGGAATCAGAAGATTTATTTAAGGGAATAACAATAGATATTCCCCCTAACACGAAACGCACCAGGTGGATGATATACCCAAAAAGTAGACCCAAAATCGAGGTAAAAGTAACAAATGGGATGGTACGTCTCCGATGTCAGGGCAAAGTAAAAACGTTTTGCCGCGGTGACAAAGGAATAAATAATGAATCCATTTAAAATTTTTTTTTTAATTTTATATATGTATATTTTTTTTGCATCCCGTATTATATGAATTATATATTTTTTTTTAAGGAATGAATTTATTTTAATTATTATGAATTATAATATATTGTGTTAGAAAAAAAGAAGAAAAGAAAAAAAAAACAAAACATAAGCACTTAGGTTACGAGCCGAAGCTCTTAACAGTTCGGTAAATTTTACCTTAAGGTAGTGTAGGTCAAAAGACCAAAACTCGTTTTAGTGCACAAATGTTTTCTTTTTTTTTTGTTTAAAGTAGGAGGGGAATGTAACGTGCCGTTCCAAATATATATACATACATAAGAATAAAACTTAATATATAACAATATGAGAATTTTTCCTCTTGCGAGTATTATTTTATTGTAAAAAAATTTTTTGAAAAAATTTTATTTATTCGAAGGTTTACTTCAAAGTTAAATATAAGAATTTGAAATTTATTTTTGTATACCTCTGTTATATGTTATGTAGAACATGAAGTAAACCTTCGAATTAATAAAATTTTTTCAAAACATTTTTTTACTTAATATATAAAGGCCCAACTATAATGTGCATATGCTAGCTTAAGTAACCCTGCGAATACATATAAATTGTATGTGGCAAACTATAATGTACTTAACGAAACTTTTCGTTAAGTTTTTCAACTGTCATATGCTTAAGCAAAAAGCGAAACTGATCGCATATTCTGTACGGAATCAGCTGTTTGTTGTTTGTTTGTGTTTTTAACAAAATGGAGAAAGAAGAAAATACAATTATTTTAAATTTAATAGAAAATGTGGAAAAAATAGGTGCCTTTATAATAAAAGGGCCCTTTTTATTTTAACAAAAATATCTCTGTCGCGGTTTATTTCTCTGACAGAACAAGAGCGTCTTCTTCTTTTACAGTGTAGTTCACTTATTTCTTTTAATGTGCACAGGCCTTCAAGCGCTAACTTTAATATTTTTATATTATTTAAATTTTTAAGTTTTTTCTCCATTTTTGCAAACACAATGCGAAAATTAACAAAACATATGTAAACGTTTATTATTATTTACAATGTAGTGCTGCCACAGGTGTACATTTTAGTACTTTTGCCGATAATTTAAAAAAAATGAAAAAATTATGCGTTTCGGGTACGAAGTTTTCTTTTAATTATAAAATAATATAATAATATTTATAAAATATGGTCATTAATGGCTTTTTGTTAAAATAAAAACATTTTTTTTAAACATAAATGAGCAACTGTGGACAAAAAGTTTCAAAGTCATTGTAGCCAACTGAAAGTTAACTCTGAATTGCTTATGCATTTGACAGCCTTTTCGTTAACTTTTGCAATTTGCTTAAGCTAGCATATGCATATTATAGTTGGGCCTTAACACTAGAAGCACTAGTTGTATGTAATAATAGAACACACACACGCACACACACAAACTCAGTAGCTGAGAGTAATACGTACAAACTGGTTACAGTTGGATGTATGTTGATATAATTCCCAAGTAGTTTATTTTTATTTCTATATAAGTATTCAGAGTTGTATGGTAAAAAGGAGAGATCTCTCTTGTAGTTTGCCGATTGTAAGAACTTCCGAATCTTTCTTACAGTCATACTAACCGTATCGTAGAATTATTGTAGCCGATTGTGAGGACTCCCGAATTTTTTCTCGCATTCGTATTTTAGTAGTCATAATCAAATTCAAGAACTTCCGAATTCTTCTTGACTTCGTTATAGTTTGTGCCGATCGTAAGAACCCCCGAATTCTTCCTACAATCGTATTTTTGCATCCGTAGTTAACCGATCGTAAGAGCTCCCGAATTCTTCTTACAATCGTATTTTTGCACCCGTAGTTAACTGATCGTAAGAGCTCCCGAATTCTTCTTACAATCGTATTTATCCGTAGCCGAACCCAAGAGCTTCCGAATTCTTCTTGGCTTCGTTATAGTTTGCACCGATCGTAAGAGCTCCCGAATTCTTCTTACAAACGTATTTTTGCATTCGTAGTTAACCGATCGTAAGAGCTCCCGAATTCTTCTTACAATCGTATTTATCCGTAGCCGAACCCAAGAGCTTCCGAATTCTTCTTGGCTTCGTTATAGTTTGCATCGATCGTAAGAGCCCCCGAATTCTTCTTACAATCGTATTGTTACGTCCGTAGCCGACTATAGATACTAGACTGCTAAACAACCCGAACTATATTTCACTACAAACTTTCGTTTGTTCTTTTCTTTCTTTTCTCCGAGGATCTACCATCTCACCGCTACTACGTTTCATCATCGTATAAGTTTCTACCATCCCGCCGCTACTACGATTTATCATTTCAACGGATTCAAATTCCTGAAAACCTTCGTAGATTTAAGTATTTAATAAGTAGATTAAGGTTTCGTTAATAAAAGCTTTGTTTTGAATATTTTTTATATAACACCCAAAAATATTCGTGTTTTATTTCAAAGGAAGCAGACCTCTGAATCGAACCTTGGACAGACTGAGACATACATACCTCAGCTGGAAAAATAAACTGCATTACACTTTATATTTGATTTATGCATCCGATATGCCGTCAGACCCCATAATACATACTTCAACTTTTGCAGACGATACAGCCTCCACAACCCTCTACTTCTTCAAACAATACAAGCTGACAGTGATAGTAATGCAGATCCAAAATGATATAGTAGATATAATAAGTTATAATTCATTTTAATAAAACATTTTTTGTAATAGAAAATAGGTAATTCCAATAAAAACTAATTTTTTCCATGAAAACAGTATTTTTTAAAGAAACGTATTGGCAATAATAAAATATACTTTGTTAAATCATTATAATTATATTTTAAAATAAATCCAACAACAAAAATTGATTATTCAGCCTCAAGAAAGCATATGCACCGTTTTTTCTATGAAAGTCAAATTGTATGACAGCGCCACCTAGCGTTAGTTTTAGGTAAAACATAATATCAAAAATGGATTTCCCGACCCCATAAACATAAATATATTACATTTCTCCCGGATAGTAAAAATATATAGCCATTATTTTATCAAAATTGTAATGAGTTTTTCTCGTTAGCCAGGGTTCCAAAATCACAAATTTTAAATGCTTGTAAAAAAAATTCTAGCACTGAACCAAAAAAATCCCTTAGAGGTTTTGTTATGGATAATGTCAGCTATCATTTGTAGTTGGTCTCATCCCGTTCGGATTTTGGTTGTTGCACTGTGTTATTAAAAGACATACTTTAAAATAAAATATATTGTTTATTAGTTGTATTATTTTATACAATTTAAGATACATGCTGTGTATTTAGTTCATTTTGTATAAGTTTACTTATTTACTTATTATATATTTTTCACAGTATAGTTTACTGTAAAAATATACATACGAAGCCTGTTTGATTTGGTTTCGTATTATATTTTTTTGCAGAAATTTTAAATTTTTATTTGATATAATAATAGAAAATAATATTGATATATAATTAAATTATAATAAAAAAATAGATAATTTTTATAAACATTATTATAATTGATATTTTTTTATAAATGGATTACTTTTAAATAATAAATATGTAATAAAATTGTAATGTTCAAACATGCAATTAGAAAAATCAATTTAAAGCATCGACCCTTACCTATACTACATACATATGTAGGTACTAGGCGTCAAATAGCAGACACACTCAGGCAACATAACCATGAGAAATGCTTATCTAAGCATTCTCCCATGTATGCATATGTTGCCACTGTATGTTTGAACAAAGAGGGTATCAAGTGACAAACACTTGACGACCCTCTGCTAGCTTAAAGGCCCAACTATAATGTGCATATGCTAGCTTAAGCAACCCTGCGAATACATATAAATTGTATGTGGTAAACTATAATGTACTTAACGAAACTTTTCGTTAAGTTTTTCAACTGTCATATGCTTAAGCAAAAAGCGAAACTGATCGCATATTCCGTACGGAATCAGCTGTTTGTTGTTTGTTTGTGTTTTTAACAAAATGGAGAAAGAAGAAAATACATTTATTTTAAATTTAATAGAAAATGTGAAAAAAATAAGTGCCTTTATAATAAAAGGGCCCTTTTTATTTTAACAAAAATGTCTCTGTCGTGGTTTATTTCTCTGACAGAACAAGAGTGTCTTCTTCTTTTACAGTGTAGTTCACTTATTTCTTTTAATGTGCACAGGCCTTCAAGCGCTAACTTTAATATTTTTATATTATTTAAATTTTTAAGTTTTTTCTCCATTTTTACAAACACAATACGAAAATTAACAAAACATATGTAAACGTTTATTATTATTTATAATTTAGTGCTGCCACAGCTGTACATTTTAGTACTTTTGCCGATAAATTAAAAAAAAAGGAAAAATTATGAGTTTCTGGTACGAAGTTTTCTTTTAATTATAAAATAATATAATAATATTTATAAAATATAGTCATTTAATGGCTTTTTGTTAAAATAAAAACATTTTTTTTAAACATAAATGAGCAACTGTGGACAAAAAGTTTCAAAGTCATTGTAGCCACCTGAAAGTTAACTCTGAACTAGTTATGCATTTGACAGCCTTTTCGTTAACTTTTGCAATTTGCTTAAGCTTGCTTATGCATATTATAGTTGGGCCTTAAGTAATGTTAAAGGCCAAACAAAATAAGTAACACTGGAGGCTACATTGTATTTTAAAATGTTGAGATAATCTTCCTTTTTTATTGTAGATTCTATAAATGTAAGATTACTGACCCCTGATGCCGCCATACAACCCCAGACCATTACTGAGCCGCCGCCATGTTTTACCGTCTTGGCAACATATGTATTTATTACTAAAAGCTTCGTTCTTTGCTTGCCATTATTTTAAAGGTTTTTTGACCCGAAATATCTCAAACTTACATTCATCGGTAAAAAGAATATTACATATTTCAAAAATTATAGGCTTGTTTATTTATTTTTTTCGAAATTCAAACGTTTGTATTGGTTGTTCTTTGATATAAATGGCTTCTTACGTGACACTATACCATATAGATCATTCTGATGCAAAGATCTTCTAATCGTACTTCAGCTATTTTTATAGCACTAAATGTTGAGTTTGTTATTTTTCTTAATATAGCTTATACTTATGTATACTGGGGCCAAATTACCGCATTCGATATCGAGTAAAATTGATCGTAATTTTCTTATTTGAGATTATGGCATTCGATATCGAGCAAGAAATTTAGTACATTTTATCATAATTTCGCTATCGAAATCATTTTTCGATACGATAGCTCATTCGATCACGAATGCGGTAATTTGGCCCCAGTTTTTTAAGACACTTTGATCGTTTTGAAACAGGCAAATTTTCTACGGTATTGTGTTTGGTATACTTGTCTATCATTTTTTTATTGTACAGGGATTTAGCTTTTCTATGTAAGTCTATTAAATTTATCAATTAATTTTTTAAACGCCACTTTACCGTTATACTTTCAAACACAGAACAAATAAAAGAATTGCCACTACTTTTGGAATGACAGGGTTTTTTGCATAACAATAAAGAAATTAATTTGTTCCTTTTTATACCCTTCACCTTCATGAGAAGGGTATATATAAGTTTGTCATTCCGTTTGTAATTTCCACAATATAATTTTCCGACCCTATAAAGTATATATAAATTATGGATCCTTATAGATAGGGGAGTCGATTAAGCCATGTCCGTCTGTCTGTCTGTTGAAATCAATTTTCTGAAGTTCCCAGATATCTTCGGTATCCAAATCTTCAATAATTCTGTCAGACATGCTTTCGAGAAGTTTGCTATTTAAAATCAGCAAAATCGGTTTTGGGCCAACCAGAGTTATGGCCCAATATGTGAGACAACCTTCATAAAAATTTGAAAATTTTTGTCCATTTTATTGCAATATTTTAAAATATATATTGCAGATAATACCATCAAATTTTGTATACGTTGTTTGTATGATAAAAGAAGAAAGTGTGCGGAAAATAATAAGATTCGGTCCATGATTTCTCATAGTCCCCATACAAATATATATATTCCCGAAATATGGCTTAATGATAAATAAATGCCTATAAAATTGAAATATCAAGACAAAATTCAGCAAAAATAAGTTTTATACAAAAAGAAATCGCAAAACAAAATTTTTTTTAGTTCGGTCCATGTTTGACCATAGACCCCATATAAAGTCCACTTCCAAAATTCACTTAAATACGTATAAAACAGATATAAATAACGGTAAACGGCTAAAATTTGACATAAATAATCTTTATAGGCAAATAAATTGTTGTACTAAATTTTATGGTGGTCGGCCCAAAATTGGTCATAGCCCCCATTCAAAAATCTTCCCGAAATATTGCTTAATTATACATAAATGCCTATAAAATTGGAATATCAAGACAAAATTCAGCAAAAATAAGTTGTATACAAAAATAAATCGCAAAACGAAATTTTTTTTAGTTCGGTCCATGCTTGACCATAGACCCCATATAAAGTCCACTTCCAAAACTCACTTAAATACGTATAAAACAGATATAAATAATGTTAAACGGGTAAAATTTGACATAAATACTCTTTATAGACAAATTAATTGTTGTACTAAATTTTATGGTGGTCGGCCCAGAACTGGTCATAGCTCCCATACATGGACCACATCTGAAAAAGACATTTTTCCCTATATACAAGGTGGCGCAAAAGTAAACTTCCGATGTTTTTTGGCTGTCACCGACCGATTATTGGTCAAATAAATAGTCAGCAATATTTTGCGTTCTGGAGCAGTGTAGCGTAACATTGTTTATTAACGTGTATTTCGCATGTGTTTACTACACAAATGTCAAAACAGAACTGACATTAGGGGCCTCGCAAAATTTATAGCATTTTCTGATAGGAGGATTACTTTTGCGCCACCTTGTATATTGTATAAATATCGGTACCGACTCAAAACTTTGCACAGATCATTTACATATGTATATACAAAAATCATCCCACAAAATTTTGTGAATTTCGGTCTATTTTAAACCATATGCCCCATATAAAGCCCTCTTCCGAAAATCACTTTAATAATCATAAATCTCTTATAAATAAGGGTACCAATCCAAAATTTTACACGGATCATTTACATACATGCCTAAATCAAACTGCTGGATTTTGAGAATATCGGTCCATATTTTACTATATCCCTCACATAAGGTCCACTACCGAAACCACGCTAATACTAATATATATCTTAAATATACCGTTATTACGTTGAAATTCTACGTGAAATATCCCCATATGCATGAAAATAACTGTTCCAAAATTTAAGAAGATCGGCTCATAATTTGTCATAGCTGCCATATAAGAACCATTTCCAAAAAACAAATAAATTCGGGTCAAAAAATATTCTTTTCGAATTTAACCCATATTCGGTCCATATTTTATAATCATGATCTATATCGTTGGAAAGGTATTTTTAATACCTTTTATTTAATGTATTACAAATTATCAAGCACCCAGTAATTCCTGAGATATAGGCCTATATATTTTAAACTTTACGGTCCCGCCCCCTCGAAAATAGGCGTGCCCGCCAATATTTTTTTTGCTGGCATCTTCTCTAAAAGCCCTATTTGATTTTGTTTTTTTTTTTCTTTTCCTTTTTTGAGCAAAGTCACTAAAACCGAATTGTTCCCCTTTTTTATACTCTGTTAAATTACACTCAAGATTATTATGAACATCAGACAAACTCTATAAATTATGTTAAAAATTGGTAATTAATCAATTAAAAATGGTGAAAATTAGACAAAATTTCAAAATATTTAACATAAATTATGTTGGTCGTAAAATTGTCTTTCAAACAATATATCAAATACTAATAAAATTTGCACTAAGACTGAATAGAAAACACAGAATAAGGATATTCTAGTCCTACACTAGATGTACAGTACAGTTTTTGTATTTCTTATTACGTTTAGGTGGAGGGTGTTTAAGAATTGGCACAGCCGAATATAGCACTCTTACTTGTTTTTTTTTTGATTTTGCTTAGATTTATTACTGAAAAAAATTGTTCTACAGTAGCCGAACTATGTGGCAATGAAAATATATAAACCAACAATTCTTTTAAAACAGGAAACATTATGGAGTCGTCCCTTTTCTTCATATTGAAGGCGATTTTGTAAAACTGAAGAATGTCACATTTATCAATATCTTCTATTTTCCTTATTAGCCTTATCAATTTCGTTAAATTCATCCATTTGAATAGCTTCTGGGGAATGCAAAACTAAAGAAATTATGGATTTATTGGTATCGAACAGTTCGGGATTTATTATATCTATTTTTTCAAGATTGCATTTGATTTGATTCAAAAGGAAATTTTTTTTTAATTTCTTGAGCACTTCGTATATAAAATTTCTTGCAATCATCGCAATACAGAATAAGCCCCCAGTTTTAAATACAGCTAATTTGTGTGTTAAAATATCCATTCTTAAAAGACTTGCGCTTACTTTACCGCCTAGGTATATTTTGTATCATTTTGTATATTGTATATCATGTGTAGATACATTATGAAAATAAAACTAAGGCCCCTTTCAGATTAGGCAACTTTATTTGCGAAAGTCTTGTGTTTGTGGGTGTGATAGGAAAGGTCGGTTGGAAGGGGAAATAATTGCCGACTTTCTGAGTACAGGATTGTTTGTACTTGGCAATTCTGTAGCTGCTGTCATTCTTGTAGTGGGATATTTATTTGCTTTTGACGTGCAAAAGAAAATAAATAAAAATGAAAATTAAACTTGCGCAATTAAAGTTGCCTAATGTGAATGGCCCTAACGCTTAAAAATTTAAGCTTTTTAAAATTACCGTACAAAAGTAGAAATTACCTGCATACCGTACGGAGGTCTAAATTACCGTACAATACTTTTTTGGAATTTTTTACTTTAATATGGAATGCCCTATAATCGGCTAATTTCTCGAAAGTGGCATTCCTGCATTTTAATAGGCTTAATTAGGGGCTATTGAAACCTGCTTTTGAAATGCATAAACCGCTCAAATTGGAAGATTTACAGAGCAACAACCTTTTTTAAAATTTGTTTACTCTAATATGGAATTTTTCGAAAGCGACAGTTGTGAATTCCAATAGCCCTAGTTACAGAAACTTGATTTGAAACCCTATTTTTATTAAAAATACTAAAATTTATAACGTGGGCACCACAAAATTATGTTCCTGTGTGGATTCTCTGTCCGTGGTTCTTTAAAATTTTAAAATTCATTAAAAATTAACTTGTTGGTATTAAACGAAACTTGTAATTTTTTGTTTACATTTTTATACCCTTCACCATCGTGAGAAGGGTATATATAAGTTTGTCATTCCGTGTGAAATTTCCACAATATAATTTTCCGACCCTATAAAGTATATATATTCTGGATCCTTATAGATAGCGAAGTCGATTAAGCCATGTCCGTCTGTCTGTCTGTCTGTCTGTCTGTCTGTCTGTCTGGATGTTGAAATCAGTTTTGTGAAGTCCCAAGATATGTTCGGGATCCAAATCTTCAATAATTCTGTCAGAAGTGCTTTCGAGAAGTTTGCTATTTAAAATCAGCAAAATCGGTTTAGGTTAACCAGAGTTATGAACCAATATGTGAGACCACCTCCATAAAAATTTGATATTTTTCGTCCATTTTATTGCAATATTTTGAAATATATTGCAGATAATACCATGAAATTTTGTATACGTTGTTTGTGCTATAAAAGAAGAAAGTGTGCGGAAAATAGTAAGAATCGGTCCATGATTTCTCATAGCCCCCATACAAATATATATATTCCCGAAATATGGCTTAATGATAAATAAATGCCTATAAAATTGGAATATCAAGACAAAATTCAGCAAAAATAAGTTTTATACAAAAAGAAATCACAAACCGAAATTTTTTTTTAGTTCGGTCCATATTTGACCATATACCCCATATAAAGTCCACTTACAAAATTCACTTAAATACGCATAAAACAGATATATATAATGTTAAACGGCTAAAATTTGACATAAATACTCCTTATAGGCAAATAAATTATTGTACAAAATTTTATGGTGATCGGCCCAGAAATGGTCATAGCCCCCATACAAAAATCTTCCCGAAATATTGCTCAATTATACATAAATGCCTATAAAATTGGAATATCAAGACAAAATTCAGCAAAACTAAGTTTTGTGCAAAAAGAAATCGCAAAACGAAATTTTTTTTAGTTCGGTCCATATTTGACCATATACCCCATATAAAGTCCACTTCCGAAATTCACTTAAATACGCATAAAACAGACATAAATAATGTTAAACGGCTAAAATGTTACATAAATACTCTTTATAGGCAAATAAATTGTTGTACTAAATTTTATGGTGGTCGGCCCACAACTTGTCATAGCTCCCATACAAGGACCACATCTGAAAAAGACATTTTTCCCTATATATATTGTATACATATCGTTACCGACTCAAAACTTTGTACAGATCATGTACATATATACAAAAATCATTCCACACAATTTTGTTAATTTCGGTCTATTTTTAACCGTATGCCCCATATAAAGCCCTCTTCGGAAAATCCCTTTAATACTCATAAATCGCTTATAAATAAGGGTACCAATCCAAAATTTTACACGGATCATTTACATACATGCCTAAATCTAACTGCTGGATTTTGAGAATATCGGTCCATATTTGATATCCCCCACATAAGGTCCACTACCGAAATCCACGTTAATACTAATATATATCTTAAATATACCGTTATTACGTTGAAATTCTACGTGAAATATCCCCATATGCATGAAAATAACTGTTCCAAAATTTAAGAAGATCGGCCCATAATTGTCATACCTGCCATATAGAAGCATTTCCAAAAACAAATAAATTCGGGTCAAAAAATATTCTTTTCGGATTTAACCCATATTCGGTCCATATTTTATAATCATGATATATATCGTTGGAAAGCTATTTTTAATACCTTTTATTTAATGTATTACAAATTATCAGACACCCAGTAGTTCCCGAGATATAGGCCTATATATTTTCAACTTTAAGGGCCCGCCCCCTCGAAAATAGGCGTGGCCGCCAAAAAATTTTTTTTTTGCTGGTATCTCTTCTAAAATCCCTATTTGTTTTTTTTTTTTTAACAAAATCACTAAAACCGAATTGTACCCCTTTTTTATACTCTGTTTGTTAAATTACACTGAAGATTATTATGAACATCAGACAGACTCTGTAAATTATGGTAAGAATTGGTAATTAAATCAATTAAAAATGGTAAAATTAGACAACATTTGAAAATATTTTACATAAATTATGTTGGTCGTAAAATTGTCTTTCAAACAATATACCAAATACTAATAAAATTTGTACTAAGACTGAATAGAAAACCCAGAAATAGGATATTCTAGTCTAGTGTAGTTTCTGTATTTCTTATTACGCTTAGGTGAAGGGTATTTAAGATTCGGCACAGCCGAATATAGCACTCTTACTTGTTTGTTCTGGTTTTACATGCACCTGTATTTTTTTATATTGTTCCAACAACAACATATATACATGCACGTGACATATGAAAAAAATATTTCTGTTTGCGGTTGTTTTCCACTGTTTATTTCTTCACATACGCTTTTGATACATCTTTATAATCGCCGTGAACAAATCATACTCAACGCCCGTGAACAAATCAAACTCAACGAAACTTTATAACAAACCGTAATAGATGATTTAGCAAAACAAACATTTTTTTCTTGATGGTGAAAATTGTTTGTTGTTGTTTATGTATCATTGTGTAGATTTGTTAGTGTAAATGCGGTTTGTTAAAAAGTCCATTCCATTCGTTTCTAATTTGTAAACTAACAAACCCAAACATAACCTAAAATACATTGAACAAACTTATGTGTTTTATAAACAATAATGATGAAATTTTTTAGAAATCAATAATAACTAAAACACATTTAATCAAAATAAAATTAATTTGTCAATTTTGTGGATTATTAGAATTTTGTGAATTATTTATTAGAATTTTGTGGATTAATAGAATTTTTGTGCATTATAAGCAATAATTGTATTATATATTTCCTTATAAACTCTAAACGGGAGCTTGTGCATCATATCGGAAAACAGGAATTAATAGCTAATACGTGTAGAAATCAAATTCCGTATAGATTTTTTCACAAAAAAATGGAACATAGGGGGTATGACCTATCAAACTCTCATGCCTTAAGTAGAATGTAAAAAAACAGCACATTATAAAATTCTCTATAAATTCCAAACGGGAGCTTGTGCATCATATCGGAAAACAGGAATTAATAGCTAATACGTGTAGAAATCAAATTCCGCATAGATTTTTTCACAAAAAAATGGAACATAGGGGGTATGACCTATCAAACTCTCATGCTTTAAGTAGAATGTAAAAAAACAGCACATTATAAAATTCTCTATAAATTCCAAACGGGAGCTTGTGCATCATATCGGAAAACAGGAATTAATAGCTAATGAGTGTAGAAATCAAATTCCGTATAGATTTTTTCACAAAAAAAGGGAACATATGGGGTATGACCTATCAAACTCTCATGCTTTAAGTAGAATGTAAAAAAACAGCACATTATAAAATTCTCTATAAATTCCAAACGGGACCTTGTGCATCATATCGGCAAACAGCAATTAATAGCTATTAAATGTAGAAATCAAATTCCGTATAGATTTTTCCACAAAAAAATGGAACATAGGGGGTATGCCCTATCAAACTTTCATGTTGTAGATAAAATGTAAAAAACAGCTCATTAGAAATTTCTCTATAAATTCCAAACGGGAGCTTGTGCATCATATCGGAAAACAGGAATTAATAGCTAATGAGTGTAGAAATCAAATTCCGTATAGATTTTTTCACAAAAAAAGGGAACATATGGGGTATGACCTATCAAACTCTCATGCTTTAAGTAGAATGTAAAAAAACAGCACATTATAAATTTCTCTATAAATTCCAAACGGTAGCTTGTGCATCATATCGGAAAACAGGAATTAATAGCTAATAAGTGTAGAAATCAAATTCCGTATAGATTTTTCCACAAAAAAATGGAACATAGGGGGTATGCCCTAAAAAACTTAGTTGTTTTAAGTAAAATGTAAAAAACAGCTCATTAGAAATTTCTCTATAAATTCCAAACGGGACCTTGTGCATCATATCGGAAAACAGGAATTAATAGCTAATAAGTGTAGAAATCAAATTCCGTATAGATTTTTCCACACAAAAAGGGAACATATGGGGTATGACCTATCAAACTCTCATGCTTGAAGTAGAATGTAAAAAAACAGCACATTCTAAATTTCTCTATAAATTCCAAACTGTAGCTTGTGCATCATATCGGAAAACAGGAATTAATAGCTAATAAGTGTAGAAATCAAATTCCGTATAGATTTTTCCACAAAAAGATGGAACATAGGGGGTATGCCCCAACAAACTTTCATGTTTTAGATAAAATGTAAAAAAAACAGCTCATTAGAAATTTCTCTATATATTCCAAACGGGAGCTTGTGCATCATATCGGAAAACAGGAATTAATAGCTAATAAGTGTAGAAATCAAATTCCGTATAGATTTTTCCACAAAAAAAGGGAACATATGGGGTATGACCTATCAAACTCTCATGCTTGAAGTAGAATGTAAAAAAACAGCACATTCTAAATTTCTCTATAAATTCCAAACTGTAGCTTGTGCATCATATCGGAAAACAGGAATTAATAGCTAATAAGTGTAGAAATCAAATTCCGTATAGATTTTTCCACAAAAAAATGGAACATAGGGGGTATGACCTATCAAACTTTCATGTTTTAGATAAAATGTAAAAAAACAGCTCATTAGAAATTTCTCTATAAATTCCAAACGGGAATCGGAAAACAGGAATTAATAAGTAATAAGTGTAGAAATCAAATTCCGTATAGATTTTTCCACAAAAAAATGGAACATAGGGGGTATGCCCTAACAAACTTAGTTCTTTTAAGTAAAATGTAAAAAACAGCACATTATAAATTTCTCTATAAATTCCAAACGGGACCTTGTGCATCATTTTAATGACCAACGCGCCAACCTACCATTTAAATCAGACTGACGCATTAACCAACGCAAGGAAGCATGGTCAGTCACCACTTTAAAAGGATGGCCTTCTATATAACCTCGAAACTTCTGTATGCATAATACGGCAGCTAGGCATTCCAACTCAGTGATAGAATAGTTCTTTTGGGCACGATTTAGCTTATGAGAAAAATAGGCAATGGGTCTTTCGACACCATCATCATCTTCCTGGGAAAGCACACCTCCAACACCTGAAGTGGAAGCGTCACATTGTACTATAAAGGGTCGAGAAAAATCTGGTGTTATTAATAATGGAGCTGTTGTAAGTCTCGCTTTTATGTTATCAAAGGCTGTTTGAGTTTCATCATTCCACTCGAATTTTCGGCTTTTAGATGTCAAGTCTGTTAGTGGCGCTGTGAGGGAGGCATAGTTGTCGATGAAACGACGATACCATCCGACAAGCCCTAAAAATCTTCGTAATTCACGAACTGTTCTAGGTGGTTTCATATCTAATATAGCCGATACTTTGGAATCATCAGGTTTTATCACCCCATTCCCAATAACGTATCCGAGGTACTTTACTTCGCGCATACAAAACTTACATTTCGACACATTAACTGTGAGTCCTGCTTCACGCAGCCGTTGAGACACCTCGGTCAATAACCTAAGGTGGCTTTCGAAAGTATCAGAAACTAACAATAAGTCGTCTAAGTATACGAATACCATATCACGTAGATGAGGAGGAATAACTAAGTCCATTAATCGACACAAGGTCATCGGAGCATTTGAAAGTCCAAAAGGCATAACCATATATCGATATAAAGGACGGTTAGGAACAGTAAAGGCAGTAAAATTACGAGATTTTTCCTCTAACTCAATCTGCCAGAAAGCGTGTTTTAAGTCCAGAGAGGTAATATACCTAGCTCTAGGAAGGCGACTAAGTATGCCATCTATTTTAGGCATAGGGTATGCATCCCTTACAGTCACGCTATTGAGTTTCCTAGAGTCTAGACATAATCGGATTTTGTCATTACGTTCCGTCATTGCCACAGGGCTACTCCAAGGACAATTAGGAGGTGCTAACTCAATAACTTTCAGCTCCAACATTCGATCGATTTCTAGGTGCAGCTTTTTCTCAACAGCCGGTGATACTGAAAAATATCGTTGCTTAACTGGTTTTGCATCTTTGCCTAATTCGATCGTGTGTTGTAATAAATGAGTACGACCTAAACCTTCCTTTTCATACGAAGGAAACAAATCAATTACAGTTTTTAGACGGTTTCTCTCCAATGGACTAAGTTCCTGCATTTCCGGAAAACCTTTTAAGTCGTCTTCGTCACATGAAAATGATTCCAGAATTTTTCTCAGCAACCCAAATGTCTCAAAGTAGTCAGCTCCAAGATAGTAATTCTGACACAAGTCCGGTACTATATAAATTTTCATTCTACGCGATTCACCTCGAAAAATAATATCAGTTTCTACATAACCCTTAATCCGGTGTTTTCTACCACCTGCCGTCTTAACAAATTCGTTTAAGGGTTTATACTCTTTACCACTGTCTAAAAACTCTTTGGCCGCTTGATTACCAAGACATGTAATGGAAGCACCAGAATCTAACAAAGCATACACTTCTTTCCCAAATAAGGTTACTTGTACATATGGTCTGCGATCGGTTTCAAGTTGTCGTAACGCAAATACTGTTTTTCTAAGCTGTTTCCTATTTTGTCTAATCCTATTCCAAAACGATTTCAAACGTAATATAGATCTACTACCTTTCTTATTGTTACTTCTTATAATTTTCGGTTGAATACTTTCACAGAAAATCCGTGATCTTATTTTCTGATAATTCAGAAGACGTTGGTGGTATGGGATTATATTATAAAAGTGGGGTGATTTTTCTTTATATTTTCTATAGTCATCGCTGGGAGCTAAATTGAATGTCTGGGATGAATTTGAAGTTTTAGTTGGTATATCAGGGGTTATTAATTTCTCTTGGGGTACGATCGATTGGCGTTTTGTACCCCCACAAACGAGTTTTCCCGGTTCTTACAAAAAGTACACTTTGGTTTCAAAATATTTTCTGCGCCACACCCGTAACAGAATATTTGACGGTCTTCCAAGCAATCTACATATCGATGACCCTCTTTTCGACAATTCCAACATTTCGTCTTTTCTATTTCACAAATTTCAAATTCTGTAGAAAGTTCACAGTTATTATTATCTACTTCAATTCCATTTACTTGTCTTCTTGCTGGTTTAGTATTTGTTTTCTCTAAGTCATTTAATAAAGCTTCACGTCGTAATATTAAGTGACGTAAATGTGCAACTGAAGTTATATTTTGATAAAATAATTCGTTTCTAATTTTCGGTCGAATATTCCTACGAATGATTTCTAACAATTGTTGATCCTGAAGAGGATATCTTAATCTATCACATAGATAATGCACCGAATTATAAAACTCATCAAAACTCTCATTATCTTTCTGTTTTCTATCGCGAATAAGTTCCATTATATCACTATCAGAAAGTTGATCCTGAAAATGAAATCTTAAAGCTTCACACAAAGATGACCAGGTTACTCTACTAACTGTCTGTGTAAATCTCCAATACCAATCAAGACATCTGCCTGTAAAAAGAATGTGTACGTGCTCACAAAGGGTTTCAAAATCTCCTCCTAAGCTACTGTTTGTTAGAGAAGTTACTATATAAATGAATTTGTCTACTGATATTTTATTTGAACAACCACTAAACGATACATTCCAACTCTGAATAAGTTGAGCTATTCGTCCACTATTATGAACAATGGATGACGTGGTGGATAGACGCTGAAAACTGTTAGGAGCTGGATAACTAGGATGACAACTTTGTGTACGATGTACATTAATAGGTATTGTCCCAGATCGACGATCGTTTGCAGGCGAACTGGCTGAATCTCGTATACTTGTCGCACTTGTGCGTAATGCAGGGAATTCTTCCCTTGGCCAGTCCAGTTCTGTAGATCTCGGCCTTGATAATTGAGAAAGTTGTAAAGTTAAATCCCGTAAAGCATTTTGAATATTTGTGAATTCCGAATTAAACTTATTTTCAAGCCCAGAAATTTTCAGATTCAGATCCCCCTCTTGAGTAGGAGGTGGTTGTTCATTCGCATTACCAGAACTATTAGAAGCCATAGGTAATGAAGCACGAGAAGATTGATTTTGAATATTAAGTGTCCAATCTAAAGCATTTTGAACCCTCTTAGAGGATCTAGTAGCACTTTTGGATTGCAATACCCTTGGAACTGCACCTTTAGAATTATGTTGCTGACCTACGTCGCCCACTAATTCATTCCTGATATCAGTCAAACTATCTTCCCTACATGATTGTCGACATTGAGGACATGTCAGTGAAGTTATTATTCACTCAGTCAAACAACTTTTATGAAAATAATGTTGGCAAACGGTTTGGACTATATCCACTGCATTCTCTAAGGAATTACAGCATACGGTACAACTTCCTAAATTTCCTAGCCTAGGTAAACTATCACCGCTATGTCTCACCGCCATTTCCTTATTATAAGTTTTTAATTTTTTTTTTTCTTTAAATAATATATATATTCAGACAATGCATCATATATTTCGACTTAATACACCAATTGATCGTTTTATTAAAATTTTACACAAGTTTATTTATCATACAATATATTTTTTTCCGGGTTTCAAAGAAAATTTCGAATATGGAAACAAAGAATATTTCTACGGACGCAAGACTAACAACCAAGACATCAGTCGTCGTAATTCCCAGTAGAACTAACCAAAATTTCCCACAAGAAAACTTCAACGAAACTTAAAAAATTTAAATACATATTTGCAGAAGTATTTAATACCACCAAACGTAATGCCTATCAAACGGTCTAAATAATAGCGTAGCAATTAAAATAGCACTTCCGGAATGAAGAACAAAACCTTCGAGTTATTATCTACAACGAGAATTCTATATGTGGGTATCTAAGCAAGATGAAAACGCTTTATTAAAATTTCCAATACATTGGATATGTTGTGCCCCACGTTGGGCGCCATTTGTTACGGCCCACCTGCTGTATAATGAATTTTAGGATTGCACTCGGCACGTACTGGTTACGGTCTAGCTCGTCGGCAACCGGGGTGAGTCTTTGCAGTCCTTAATTCACAGCCGTAAACAAAAATTCTACGTGCCTACAAAAAATATGAACTCTACAACCGATAACACATAACTATTGAAACTATATCACCCATTCTGAAACTAAAATGATAAATAAACGAATGTCCAAAGGCCAGATGGTTAGCGCCCTGTTTATGTTGTCGCCCTCCCTACCGTTGATTCTCTATTCCTATTGATGTATAATTTATAGAGAATCCCAAAAACAACAACGACCAATGGCTTAAGTCGAAATTAAAAAGAACTTTACAGATTCATATTTACAACAACCATAATTTTATTGAATATTTAAGTTGAGCTTTCAAACTAATAAAGCAAACAAATATTCACAACATACAATGTTATGACGTCACGATAAATTCTATTCCTCTTGTTTACAATTTAGCTTAAGAACAATACTACATAGAAAGATCAAAAAAAACTTAACAGAATATTATGGATCATAACAGATCATTTCTGAATTTAAATTTGAGTATGAGTATAAGTAAAAAGAGTTAGGGTATTCACTCTATGCACTCATTGATTAAATTCTACGTGATTTAGTTATAAAGGTATATATGAAATTTTAAACATGGAATTTATAAAAATAAAGAAATCATGGCAAAGAAAATAGTTATATTACATTTTTTTTTTTTTTTTTGGTACTTACTCACTTTTCCTTCAGCTGGCCAGTCCTCCGGATTGTGATGTCGATAAAAAGTCCGATTATGTGACACTTCTTTTCCTTCGACAATAATTCCTCTATAATTACAAATTCCAAGTACATATATCGTAACAAAAATTATTTAGGGATACACCCTGGCTCCTTGTACTTATACTGAGATACTAAATTTAGTTTTAATTTCAGTAATTAAAAATATCCAAAAATACGAGTTTATAATGACTATAATTGAAAGGTCGGGGATCCACACCTTGGAATTATCGTCCTTAAAGTGGCAGAAGTCCCCAACAACAATTCTCGGTCACTACGCAGGCTTAATTTTGTTAGGTATAAGGAAATCGAGTCACATAAATTTTGTTGGATGATTGGAGTACCCTCTGGGTGATGAGCAGTCATCTAGCGTTAATTATATTTTCGAAATCGTAGAAAGATTTGTAGGTTTAATAAGTTATCGCGTGATGTAATTCGAAACTTCTTGAAAAATTAAAGTACACGTTGCTAATTTTGTTTCTCTTTCAATGACTAACGGATTTATGTAGGTCTTTTCTTTTTGAATTATCACCATGAATTAAAGTAATGAATATTATTTAATGTTAAACATCGGCAGAAATGTTTAAAACGATAAAAGAAGTACGTAGAGGGGCAACAAAAAAAAAATAGATTGAGTGGAATTTACCTATTCTGCATTGACTTATATATATACAGTAACTGATTTACATACATACGTACATACTCTAACATATCCAACATATCAAAGACAACAACATTGTACAACATTATTCAATGTAATCTTAACAGTGATGTTGCTCAGATCGAACTTAAGAAAGCTCTCTCTTTTCATAATAGTACGGTGGTCAGAAGGGATAACATTTAGAATAAAAAAAATATAAGTTTCGCTACCGTAACAACACAGTTAATTTTAAGAGGAAGTGAAGGGGAGGAATTAAAAGTAACTGGAAAAAATTACCTTTGCAATGAACATTTCTTAATATCTTTTCCATGATAAATGCCTTTAGATCCTGATTTAATGTCTTGCAATGCATAATTACAAGCTCCTACTCTACGTATGACTTTTGATTTAATAAATTTAGGAGCCAATTTCGCGTTAAAATTTTTAATTTTACTACTTATTGCAAAATTTCTTCTAAACACTATATCACCGGGGATTTAAAGGTATTGATCGCAAATTGTAACGTTTTTTACTAGTTTCATAACTCTTTCTTAAATTTGCCTGTACTTTGTTTCGTATGCACTGAAATCTGTCAGAACGTTCAATTCTTTCGCCTTCTTCTAATTGTCCTATTCTTCTCAATATCTCATAGTCCTCGCCACATAAAATCATTTGTTGTCCAAAAAGCACATAGTAGGGTGAATAACCTATAGAACTATGAAGAGTGCACCGCAGTGCTGCAGAAATTTTACTCAAATTTGAATCCCATGTACGTTGATCGATGTCTAGATATGATCGAATTGCTGTTATAATGGACCTGTTGACTCTCTCTGAGGCATTTGCCTGAGGAGAGTATACAGCCGTATAAGTATGTGATACCCCGTATTTCGCAAGAAAAGATTTAAATGCCATTGACTTAAATTGTGGGCCGTTATCAGTTATAATAACTTCTGGAACCCCAAAAATGGTAAATACGTAGTCTTCTAAAAAGTCAATAATACTTTGTGATGAAAACTTCCGAAGTGGTTTTAGAATAGGAAACCTTGACAAATGATCAACCACGATAAAAATTCCTGTGTTTCCCTTGGTCGATCGGGGATATGGTCCCAACAGGTCCATGTACAATTTCTGAAAAGGGCGAGACGATTTTGATTGTTCTCCCATTGGAGGTCTCATAATAGAATTTGGAGCCTTAGTTTCCTTACAAACTTCGCACTCACCAACAAACTTTCTTACGTCAACAACCATCTTGGGCCAATACAAATTTCTGCGAATCTTCTCTAAGGTCTTTGTAACCCCACAATGACTTGCCAAAGGTGGACAGTGAGCGTTTCTAATAACATCCAATATGAGATCTCTAGGAATCCAAAGTTTCCAACTCAATTCCTCCGATAAAGGATCTCCCTTTGAAAAATCAGCTTTCTTATACAGAAAATTATCTATTACCTGCAGATCTGGAAATTTGTCTCTGTCCTTAATAACATTATTACAAATTTTTGTGTATTCGTCAGAACGGAAATAAGGTGATTTCAAATCGACTAAGGGAGAAGCATGTAATTCTATTGAATCTATCTGATCCAACCTTGATAATGTGTCTGGAACTACATTTAAACTTCCTTTCCTATGCTCGATGCAGAATTCGAAACCCTGCAATTTTAATGACCAACGCGCCAACCTACCATTTAAATCAGACTGACGCATTAACCAACGCAAGGAAGCATGGTCAGTCACCACTTTAAAAGGATGGCCTTCTATATAACCTCGAAACTTCTGTATGCATAATACGGCAGCTAGGCATTCCAACTCAGTGATAGAATAGTTCTTTTGGGCACGATTTAGCTTATGAGAAAAATAGGCAATGGGTCTTTCGACACCATCATCATCTTCCTGGGAAAGCACACCTCCAACACCTGAAGTGGAAGCGTCACATTGTACTATAAAGGGTCGAGAAAAATCTGGTGTTATTAATAATGGAGCTGTTGTAAGTCTCGCTTTTATGTTATCAAAGGCTGTTTGAGTTTCATCATTCCACTCGAATTTTCGGCTTTTAGATGTCAAGTCTGTTAGTGGCGCTGTGAGGGAGGCATAGTTGTCGATGAAACGACGATACCATCCGACAAGCCCTAAAAATCTTCGTAATTCACGAACTGTTCTAGGTGGTTTCATATCTAATATAGCCGATACTTTGGAATCATCAGGTTTTATCACCCCATTCCCAATAACGTATCCGAGGTACTTTACTTCGCGCATACAAAACTTACATTTCGACACATTAACTGTGAGTCCTGCTTCACGCAGCCGTTGAGACACCTCGGTCAATAACCTAAGGTGGCTTTCGAAAGTATCAGAAACTAACAATAAGTCGTCTAAGTATACGAATACCATATCACGTAGATGAGGAGGAATAACTAAGTCCATTAATCGACACAAGGTCATCGGAGCATTTGAAAGTCCAAAAGGCATAACCATATATCGACATAAAGGACGGTTAGGAACAGTAAAGGCAGTAAAATTACGAGATTTTTCCTCTAACTCAATCTGCCAGAAAGCGTGTTTTAAGTCCAGAGAGGTAATATACCTAGCTCTAGGAAGGCGACTAAGTATGCCATCTATTTTAGGCATAGGGTATGCATCCCTTACAGTCACGCTATTGAGTTTCCTAGAGTCTAGACATAATCGGATTTTGTCATTACGTTCCGTCATTGCCACAGGGCTACTCCAAGGACAATTAGGAGGTGCTAACTCAATAACTTTCAGCTCCAACATTCGATCGATTTCTAGGTGCAGCTTTTTCTCAACAGCCGGTGATACTGAAAAATATCGTTGCTTAACTGGTTTTGCATCTTTGCCTAATTCGATCGTGTGTTGTAATAAATGAGTACGACCTAAACCTTCCTTTTCATACGAAGGAAACAAATCAATTACAGTTTTTAGACGGTTTCTCTCCAATGGACTAAGTTCCTGCATTTCCGGAAAACCTTTTAAGTCGTCTTCGTCACATGAAAATGATTCCAGAATTTTTCTCAGCAACCCAAATGTCTCAAAGTAGTCAGCTCCAAGATAGTAATTCTGACACAAGTCCGGTACTATATAAATTTTCATTCTACGCGATTCACCTCGAAAAATAATATCAGTTTCTACATAACCCTTAATCCGGTGTTTTCTACCACCTGCCGTCTTAACAAATTCGTTTAAGGGTTTATACTCTTTACCACTGTCTAAAAACTCTTTGGCCGCTTGATTACCAAGACATGTAATGGAAGCACCAGAATCTAACAAAGCATACACTTCTTTCCCAAATAAGGTTACTTGTACATATGGTCTGCGATCGGTTTCAAGTTGTCGTAACGCAAATACTGTTTTTCTAAGCTGTTTCCTATTTTGTCTAATCCTATTCCAAAACGATTTCAAACGTAATATAGATCTACTACCTTTCTTATTGTTACTTCTTATAATTTTCGGTTGAATACTTTCACAGAAAATCCGTGATCTTATTTTCTGATAATTCAGAAGACGTTGGTGGTATGGGATTATATTATAAAAGTGGGGTGATTTTTCTTCATATTTTCTATAGTCATCGCTGGGAGCTAAATTGAATGTCTGGGTTGAATTTGAAGTTTTAGTTGGTATATCAGGGGTTATTAATTTCTCTTGGGGTACGATCGATTGGCGTTTTGTACCCCCACAAACGAGTTTTCCCGGTTCTTACAAAAAGTACACTTTGGTTTCAAAATATTTTCTGCGCCACACCCGTAACAGAATATTTGACGGTCTTCCAAGCAATCTACATATCGATGACCCTCTTTTCGACAATTCCAACATTTCGTCTTTTCTATTTCACAAATTTCAAATTCTGTAGAAAGTTCACAGTTATTATTATCTACTTCAATTCCATTTACTTGTCTTCTTGCTGGTTTAGTATTTGTTTTCTCTAAGTCATTTAATAAAGCTTCACGTCGTAATATTAAGTGACGTAAATGTGCAACTGAAGTTATATTTTGATAAAATAATTCGTTTCTAATTTTCGGTCGAATATTCCTACGAATGATTTCTAACAATTGTTGATCCTGAAGAGGATATCTTAATCTATCACATAGATAATGCACCGAATTATAAAACTCATCAAAACTCTCATTATCTTTCTGTTTTCTATCGCGAATAAGTTCCATTATATCACTATCAGAAAGTTGATCCTGAAAATGAAATCTTAAAGCTTCACACAAAGATGACCAGGTTACTCTACTAACTGTCTGTGTAAATCTCCAATACCAATCAAGACATCTGCCTGTAAAAAGAATGTGTACGTGCTCACAAAGGGTTTCAAAATCTCCTCCTAAGCTACTGTTTGTTAGAGAAGTTACTATATAAATGAATTTGTCTACTGATATTTTATTTGAACAACCACTAAACGATACATTCCAACTCTGAATAAGTTGAGCTATTCGTCCACTATTATGAACAATGGATGACGTGGTGGATAGACGCTGAAAACTGTTAGGAGCTGGATAACTAGGATGACAACTTTGTGTACGATGTACATTAATAGGTATTGTCCCAGATCGACGATCGTTTGCAGGCGAACTGGCTGAATCTCGTATACTTGTCGCACTTGTGCGTAATGCAGGGAATTCTTCCCTTGGCCAGTCCAGTTCTGTAGATCTCGGCCTTGATAATTGAGAAAGTTGTAAAGTTAAATCCCGTAAAGCATTTTGAATATTTGTGAATTCCGAATTAAACTTATTTTCAAGCCCAGAAATTTTCAGATTCAGATCCCCCTCTTGAGTAGGAGGTGGTTGTTCATTCGCATTACCAGAACTATTAGAAGCCATAGGTAATGAAGCACGAGAAGATTGATTTTGAATATTAAGTGTCCAATCTAAAGCATTTTGAACCCTCTTAGAGGATCTAGTAGCCCTTTTGGATTGCAATACCCTTGGAACTGCACCTTTAGAATTATGTTGCTGACCTACGTCGCCCACTAATTCATTCCTGATATCAGTCAAACTATCTTCCCTACATGATTGTCGACATTGAGGACATGTCAGTGAAGTTATTATTCACTCAGTCAAACAACTTTTATGAAAATAATGTTGGCAAACGGTTTGGACTATATCCACTGCATTCTCTAAGGAATTACAGCATACGGTACAACTTCCTAAATTTCCTAGCCTAGGTAAACTATCACCGCTATGTCTCACCGCCATTTCCTTATTATAAGTTTTTAATTTTTTTTTTTCTTTAAATAATATATATATTCAGACAATGCATCATATATTTCGACTTAATACACCAATTGATCGTTTTATTAAAATTTTACACAAGTTTATTTATCATACAATATATTTTTTTCCGGGTTTCAAAGAAAATTTCGAATATGGAAACAAAGAATATTTCTACGGACGCAAGACTAACAACCAAGACATCAGTCGTCGTAATTCCCAGTAGAACTAACCAAAATTTCCCACAAGAAAACTTCAACGAAACTTAAAAAATTTAAATACATATTTGCAGAAGTATTTAATACCACCAAACGTAATGCCTATCAAACGGTCTAAATAATAGCGTAGCAATTAAAATAGCACTTCCGGAATGAAGAACAAAACCTTCGAGTTATTATCTACAACGAGAATTCTATATGTGGGTATCTAAGCAAGATGAAAACGCTTTATTAAAATTTCCAATACATTGGATATGTTGTGCCCCACGTTGGGCGCCATTTGTTACGGCCCACCTGCTGTATAATGAATTTTAGGATTGCACTCGGCACGTACTGGTTACGGTCTAGCTCGTCGGCAACCGGGGTGAGTCTTTGCAGTCCTTAATTCACAGCCGTAAACAAAAATTCTACGTGCCTACAAAAAATATGAACTCTACAACCGATAACACATAACTATTGAAACTATATCACCCATTCTGAAACTAAAATGATAAATAAACGAATGTCCAAAGGCCAGATGGTTAGCGCCCTGTTTATGTTGTCGCCCTCCCTACCGTTGATTCTCTATTCCTATTGATGTATAATTTATAGAGAATCCCAAAAACAACAACGACCAATGGCTTAAGTCGAAATTAAAAAGAACTTTACAGATTCATATTTACAACAACCATAATTTTATTGAATATTTAAGTTGAGCTTTCAAACTAATAAAGCAAACAAATATTCACAACATACAATGTTATGACGTCACGATAAATTCTATTCCTCTTGTTTACAATTTAGCTTAAGAACAATACTACATAGAAAGATCAAAAAAAACTTAACAGAATATTATGGATCATAACAGATCATTTCTGAATTTAAATTTGAGTATGAGTATAAGTAAAAAGAGTTAGGGTATTCACTCTATGCACTCATTGATTAAATTCTACGTGATTTAGTTATAAAGGTATATATGAAATTTTAAACATGGAATTTATAAAAATAAAGAAATCATGGCAAAGAAAATAGTTATATTACATTTTTTTTTTTTTTTTGGTACTTACTCACTTTTCCTTCAGCTGGCCAGTCCTCCGGATTGTGATGTCGATAAAAAGTCCGATTATGTGACACTTCTTTTCCTTCGACAATAATTCCTCTATAATTACAAATTCCAAGTACATATATCGTAACAAAAATTATTTAGGGATACACCCTGGCTCCTTGTACTTATACTGAGATACTAAATTTAGTTTTAATTTCAGTAATTAAAAATATCCAAAAATACGAGTTTATAATGACTATAAATGAAAGGTCGGGGATCCACACCTTGGAATTATCGTCCTTAAAGTGGCAGAAGTCCCCAACAACAATTCTCGGTCACTACGCAGGCTTAATTTTGTTAGGTATAAGGAAATCGAGTCACATAAATTTTGTTGGATGATTGGAGTACCCTCTGGGTGATGAGCAGTCATCTAGCGTTAATTATATTTTCGAAATCGTAGAAAGATTTGTAGGTTTAATAAGTTATCGCGTGATGTAATTCGAAACTTCTTGAAAAATTAAAGTACACGTTGCTAATTTTGTTTCTCTTTCAATGACTAACGGATTTATGTAGGTCTTTTCTTTTTGAATTATCACCATGAATTAAAGTAATGAATATTATTTAATGTTAAACATCGGCAGAAATGTTTAAAACGATAAAAGAAGTACGTAGAGGGGCAACAAAAAAAAAATAGATTGAGTGGAATTTACCTATTCTGCATTGACTTATATATATACAGTAACTGATTTACATACATACGTACATACTCTAACATATCCAACATATCAAAGACAACAACATTGTACAACATTATTCAATGTAATCTTAACAGTGATGTTGCTCAGATCGAACTTAAGAAAGCTCTCTCTTTTCATAATAGTACGGTGGTCAGAAGGGATAACATTTAGAATAAAAAAAATATAAGTTTCGCTACCGTAACAACACAGTTAATTTTAAGAGGAAGTGAAGGGGAGGAATTAAAAGTAACTGGAAAAAATTACCTTTGCAATGAACATTTCTTAATATCTTTTCCATGATAAATGCCTTTAGATCCTGATTTAATGTCTTGCAATGCATAATTACAAGCTCCTACTCTACGTATGACTTTTGATTTAATAAATTTAGGAGCCAATTTCGCGTTAAAATTTTTAATTTTACTACTTATTGCAAAATTTCTTCTAAACACTATATCACCGGGGATTTAAAGGTATTGATCGCAAATTGTAACGTTTTTTACTAGTTTCATAACTCTTTCTTAAATTTGCCTGTACTTTGTTTCGTATGCACTGAAATCTGTCAGAACGTTCAATTCTTTCGCCTTCTTCTAATTGTCCTATTCTTCTCAATATCTCATAGTCCTCGCCACATAAAATCATTTGTTGTCCAAAAAGCACATAGTAGGGTGAATAACCTATAGAACTATGAAGAGTGCACCGCAGTGCTGCAGAAATTTTACTCAAATTTGAATCCCATGTACGTTGATCGATGTCTAGATATGATCGAATTGCTGTTATAATGGACCTGTTGACTCTCTCTGAGGCATTTGCCTGAGGAGAGTATACAGCCGTATAAGTATGTGATACCCCGTATTTCGCAAGAAAAGATTTAAATGCCATTGACTTAAATTGTGGGCCGTTATCAGTTATAATAACTTCTGGAACCCCAAAAATGGTAAATACGTAGTCTTCTAAAAAGTCAATAATACTTTGTGATGAAAACTTCCGAAGTGGTTTTAGAATAGGAAACCTTGACAAATGATCAACCACGATAAAAATTCCTGTGTTTCCCTTGGTCGATCGGGGATATGGTCCCAACAGGTCCATGTACAATTTCTGAAAAGGGCGAGACGATTTTGATTGTTCTCCCATTGGAGGTCTCATAATAGAATTTGGAGCCTTAGTTTCCTTACAAACTTCGCACTCACCAACAAACTTTCTTACGTCAACAACCATCTTGGGCCAATACAAATTTCTGCGAATCTTCTCTAAGGTCTTTGTAACCCCACAATGACTTGCCAAAGGTGGACAGTGAGCGTTTCTAATAACATCCAATATGAGATCTCTAGGAATCCAAAGTTTCCAACTCAATTCCTCCGATAAAGGATCTCCCTTTGAAAAATCAGCTTTCTTATACAGAAAATTATCTATTACCTGCAGATCTGGAAATTTGTCTCTGTCCTTAATAACATTATTACAAATTTTTGTGTATTCGTCAGAACGGAAATAAGGTGATTTCAAATCGACTAAGGGAGAAGCATGTAATTCTATTGAATCTATCTGATCCAACCTTGATAATGTGTCTGGAACTACATTTAAACTTCCTTTCCTATGCTCGATGCAGAATTCGAAACCCTGCAATTTTAATGACCAACGCGCCAACCTACCATTTAAATCAGACTGACGCATTAACCAACGCAAGGAAGCATGGTCAGTCACCACTTTAAAAGGATGGCCTTCTATATAACCTCGAAACTTCTGTATGCATAATACGGCAGCTAGGCATTCCAACTCAGTGATAGAATAGTTCTTTTGGGCACGATTTAGCTTATGAGAAAAATAGGCAATGGGTCTTTCGACACCATCATCATCTTCCTGGGAAAGCACACCTCCAACACCTGAAGTGGAAGCGTCACATTGTACTATAAAGGGTCGAGAAAAATCTGGTGTTATTAATAATGGAGCTGTTGTAAGTCTCGCTTTTATGTTATCAAAGGCTGTTTGAGTTTCATCATTCCACTCGAATTTTCGGCTTTTAGATGTCAAGTCTGTTAGTGGCGCTGTGAGGGAGGCATAGTTGTCGATGAAACGACGATACCATCCGACAAGCCCTAAAAATCTTCGTAATTCACGAACTGTTCTAGGTGGTTTCATATCTAATATAGCCGATACTTTGGAATCATCAGGTTTTATCACCCCATTCCCAATAACGTATCCGAGGTACTTTACTTCGCGCATACAAAACTTACATTTCGACACATTAACTGTGAGTCCTGCTTCACGCAGCCGTTGAGACACCTCGGTCAATAACCTAAGGTGGCTTTCGAAAGTATCAGAAACTAACAATAAGTCGTCTAAGTATACGAATACCATATCACGTAGATGAGGAGGAATAACTAAGTCCATTAATCGACACAAGGTCATCGGAGCATTTGAAAGTCCAAAAGGCATAACCATATATCGACATAAAGGACGGTTAGGAACAGTAAAGGCAGTAAAATTACGAGATTTTTCCTCTAACTCAATCTGCCAGAAAGCGTGTTTTAAGTCCAGAGAGGTAATATACCTAGCTCTAGGAAGGCGACTAAGTATGCCATCTATTTTAGGCATAGGGTATGCATCCCTTACAGTCACGCTATTGAGTTTCCTAGAGTCTAGACATAATCGGATTTTGTCATTACGTTCCGTCATTGCCACAGGGCTACTCCAAGGACAATTAGGAGGTGCTAACTCAATAACTTTCAGCTCCAACATTCGATCGATTTCTAGGTGCAGCTTTTTCTCAACAGCCGGTGATACTGAAAAATATCGTTGCTTAACTGGTTTTGCATCTTTGCCTAATTCGATCGTGTGTTGTAATAAATGAGTACGACCTAAACCTTCCTTTTCATACGAAGGAAACAAATCAATTACAGTTTTTAGACGGTTTCTCTCCAATGGACTAAGTTCCTGCATTTCCGGAAAACCTTTTAAGTCGTCTTCGTCACATGAAAATGATTCCAGAATTTTTCTCAGCAACCCAAATGTCTCAAAGTAGTCAGCTCCAAGATAGTAATTCTGACACAAGTCCGGTACTATATAAATTTTCATTCTACGCGATTCACCTCGAAAAATAATATCAGTTTCTACATAACCCTTAATCCGGTGTTTTCTACCACCTGCCGTCTTAACAAATTCGTTTAAGGGTTTATACTCTTTACCACTGTCTAAAAACTCTTTGGCCGCTTGATTACCAAGACATGTAATGGAAGCACCAGAATCTAACAAAGCATACACTTCTTTCCCAAATAAGGTTACTTGTACATATGGTCTGCGATCGGTTTCAAGTTGTCGTAACGCAAATACTGTTTTTCTAAGCTGTTTCCTATTTTGTCTAATCCTATTCCAAAACGATTTCAAACGTAATATAGATCTACTACCTTTCTTATTGTTACTTCTTATAATTTTCGGTTGAATACTTTCACAGAAAATCCGTGATCTTATTTTCTGATAATTCAGAAGACGTTGGTGGTATGGGATTATATTATAAAAGTGGGGTGATTTTTCTTCATATTTTCTATAGTCATCGCTGGGAGCTAAATTGAATGTCTGGGTTGAATTTGAAGTTTTAGTTGGTATATCAGGGGTTATTAATTTCTCTTGGGGTACGATCGATTGGCGTTTTGTACCCCCACAAACGAGTTTTCCCGGTTCTTACAAAAAGTACACTTTGGTTTCAAAATATTTTCTGCGCCACACCCGTAACAGAATATTTGACGGTCTTCCAAGCAATCTACATATCGATGACCCTCTTTTCGACAATTCCAACATTTCGTCTTTTCTATTTCACAAATTTCAAATTCTGTAGAAAGTTCACAGTTATTATTATCTACTTCAATTCCATTTACTTGTCTTCTTGCTGGTTTAGTATTTGTTTTCTCTAAGTCATTTAATAAAGCTTCACGTCGTAATATTAAGTGACGTAAATGTGCAACTGAAGTTATATTTTGATAAAATAATTCGTTTCTAATTTTCGGTCGAATATTCCTACGAATGATTTCTAACAATTGTTGATCCTGAAGAGGATATCTTAATCTATCACATAGATAATGCACCGAATTATAAAACTCATCAAAACTCTCATTATCTTTCTGTTTTCTATCGCGAATAAGTTCCATTATATCACTATCAGAAAGTTGATCCTGAAAATGAAATCTTAAAGCTTCACACAAAGATGACCAGGTTACTCTACTAACTGTCTGTGTAAATCTCCAATACCAATCAAGACATCTGCCTGTAAAAAGAATGTG
Source organism: Bellardia pandia (assembly GCA_916048285.2). Taxonomy (NCBI): domain Eukaryota; kingdom Metazoa; phylum Arthropoda; class Insecta; order Diptera; family Calliphoridae; genus Bellardia; species Bellardia pandia. The sequence continues at coordinate 69,929,992 of OU696530.1, forward strand.
TACGTGCTCACAAAGGGTTTCAAAATCTCCTCCTAAGCTACTGTTTGTTAGAGAAGTTACTATATAAATGAATTTGTCTACTGATATTTTATTTGAACAACCACTAAACGATACATTCCAACTCTGAATAAGTTGAGCTATTCGTCCACTATTATGAACAATGGATGACGTGGTGGATAGACGCTGAAAACTGTTAGGAGCTGGATAACTAGGATGACAACTTTGTGTACGATGTACATTAATAGGTATTGTCCCAGATCGACGATCGTTTGCAGGCGAACTGGCTGAATCTCGTATACTTGTCGCACTTGTGCGTAATGCAGGGAATTCTTCCCTTGGCCAGTCCAGTTCTGTAGATCTCGGCCTTGATAATTGAGAAAGTTGTAAAGTTAAATCCCGTAAAGCATTTTGAATATTTGTGAATTCCGAATTAAACTTATTTTCAAGCCCAGAAATTTTCAGATTCAGATCCCCCTCTTGAGTAGGAGGTGGTTGTTCATTCGCATTACCAGAACTATTAGAAGCCATAGGTAATGAAGCACGAGAAGATTGATTTTGAATATTAAGTGTCCAATCTAAAGCATTTTGAACCCTCTTAGAGGATCTAGTAGCACTTTTGGATTGCAATACCCTTGGAACTGCACCTTTAGAATTATGTTGCTGACCTACGTCGCCCACTAATTCATTCCTGATATCAGTCAAACTATCTTCCCTACATGATTGTCGACATTGAGGACATGTCAGTGAAGTTATTATTCACTCAGTCAAACAACTTTTATGAAAATAATGTTGGCAAACGGTTTGGACTATATCCACTGCATTCTCTAAGGAATTACAGCATACGGTACAACTTCCTAAATTTCCTAGCCTAGGTAAACTATCACCGCTATGTCTCACCGCCATTTCCTTATTATAAGTTTTTAATTTTTTTTTTTCTTTAAATAATATATATATTCAGACAATGCATCATATATTTCGACTTAATACACCAATTGATCGTTTTATTAAAATTTTACACAAGTTTATTTATCATACAATATATTTTTTTCCGGGTTTCAAAGAAAATTTCGAATATGGAAACAAAGAATATTTCTACGGACGCAAGACTAACAACCAAGACATCAGTCGTCGTAATTCCCAGTAGAACTAACCAAAATTTCCCACAAGAAAACTTCAACGAAACTTAAAAAATTTAAATACATATTTGCAGAAGTATTTAATACCACCAAACGTAATGCCTATCAAACGGTCTAAATAATAGCGTAGCAATTAAAATAGCACTTCCGGAATGAAGAACAAAACCTTCGAGTTATTATCTACAACGAGAATTCTATATGTGGGTATCTAAGCAAGATGAAAACGCTTTATTAAAATTTCCAATACATTGGATATGTTGTGCCCCACGTTGGGCGCCATTTGTTACGGCCCACCTGCTGTATAATGAATTTTAGGATTGCACTCGGCACGTACTGGTTACGGTCTAGCTCGTCGGCAACCGGGGTGAGTCTTTGCAGTCCTTAATTCACAGCCGTAAACAAAAATTCTACGTGCCTACAAAAAATATGAACTCTACAACCGATAACACATAACTATTGAAACTATATCACCCATTCTGAAACTAAAATGATAAATAAACGAATGTCCAAAGGCCAGATGGTTAGCGCCCTGTTTATGTTGTCGCCCTCCCTACCGTTGATTCTCTATTCCTATTGATGTATAATTTATAGAGAATCCCAAAAACAACAACGACCAATGGCTTAAGTCGAAATTAAAAAGAACTTTACAGATTCATATTTACAACAACCATAATTTTATTGAATATTTAAGTTGAGCTTTCAAACTAATAAAGCAAACAAATATTCACAACATACAATGTTATGACGTCACGATAAATTCTATTCCTCTTGTTTACAATTTAGCTTAAGAACAATACTACATAGAAAGATCAAAAAAAACTTAACAGAATATTATGGATCATAACAGATCATTTCTGAATTTAAATTTGAGTATGAGTATAAGTAAAAAGAGTTAGGGTATTCACTCTATGCACTCATTGATTAAATTCTACGTGATTTAGTTATAAAGGTATATATGAAATTTTAAACATGGAATTTATAAAAATAAAGAAATCATGGCAAAGAAAATAGTTATATTACATTTTTTTTTTTTTTTTTGGTACTTACTCACTTTTCCTTCAGCTGGCCAGTCCTCCGGATTGTGATGTCGATAAAAAGTCCGATTATGTGACACTTCTTTTCCTTCGACAATAATTCCTCTATAATTACAAATTCCAAGTACATATATCGTAACAAAAATTATTTAGGGATACACCCTGGCTCCTTGTACTTATACTGAGATACTAAATTTAGTTTTAATTTCAGTAATTAAAAATATCCAAAAATACGAGTTTATAATGACTATAATTGAAAGGTCGGGGATCCACACCTTGGAATTATCGTCCTTAAAGTGGCAGAAGTCCCCAACAACAATTCTCGGTCACTACGCAGGCTTAATTTTGTTAGGTATAAGGAAATCGAGTCACATAAATTTTGTTGGATGATTGGAGTACCCTCTGGGTGATGAGCAGTCATCTAGCGTTAATTATATTTTCGAAATCGTAGAAAGATTTGTAGGTTTAATAAGTTATCGCGTGATGTAATTCGAAACTTCTTGAAAAATTAAAGTACACGTTGCTAATTTTGTTTCTCTTTCAATGACTAACGGATTTATGTAGGTCTTTTCTTTTTGAATTATCACCATGAATTAAAGTAATGAATATTATTTAATGTTAAACATCGGCAGAAATGTTTAAAACGATAAAAGAAGTACGTAGAGGGGCAACAAAAAAAAAATAGATTGAGTGGAATTTACCTATTCTGCATTGACTTATATATATACAGTAACTGATTTACATACATACGTACATACTCTAACATATCCAACATATCAAAGACAACAACATTGTACAACATTATTCAATGTAATCTTAACAGTGATGTTGCTCAGATCGAACTTAAGAAAGCTCTCTCTTTTCATAATAGTACGGTGGTCAGAAGGGATAACATTTAGAATAAAAAAAATATAAGTTTCGCTACCGTAACAACACAGTTAATTTTAAGAGGAAGTGAAGGGGAGGAATTAAAAGTAACTGGAAAAAATTACCTTTGCAATGAACATTTCTTAATATCTTTTCCATGATAAATGCCTTTAGATCCTGATTTAATGTCTTGCAATGCATAATTACAAGCTCCTACTCTACGTATGACTTTTGATTTAATAAATTTAGGAGCCAATTTCGCGTTAAAATTTTTAATTTTACTACTTATTGCAAAATTTCTTCTAAACACTATATCACCGGGGATTTAAAGGTATTGATCGCAAATTGTAACGTTTTTTACTAGTTTCATAACTCTTTCTTAAATTTGCCTGTACTTTGTTTCGTATGCACTGAAATCTGTCAGAACGTTCAATTCTTTCGCCTTCTTCTAATTGTCCTATTCTTCTCAATATCTCATAGTCCTCGCCACATAAAATCATTTGTTGTCCAAAAAGCACATAGTAGGGTGAATAACCTATAGAACTATGAAGAGTGCACCGCAGTGCTGCAGAAATTTTACTCAAATTTGAATCCCATGTACGTTGATCGATGTCTAGATATGATCGAATTGCTGTTATAATGGACCTGTTGACTCTCTCTGAGGCATTTGCCTGAGGAGAGTATACAGCCGTATAAGTATGTGATACCCCGTATTTCGCAAGAAAAGATTTAAATGCCATTGACTTAAATTGTGGGCCGTTATCAGTTATAATAACTTCTGGAACCCCAAAAATGGTAAATACGTAGTCTTCTAAAAAGTCAATAATACTTTGTGATGAAAACTTCCGAAGTGGTTTTAGAATAGGAAACCTTGACAAATGATCAACCACGATAAAAATTCCTGTGTTTCCCTTGGTCGATCGGGGATATGGTCCCAACAGGTCCATGTACAATTTCTGAAAAGGGCGAGACGATTTTGATTGTTCTCCCATTGGAGGTCTCATAATAGAATTTGGAGCCTTAGTTTCCTTACAAACTTCGCACTCACCAACAAACTTTCTTACGTCAACAACCATCTTGGGCCAATACAAATTTCTGCGAATCTTCTCTAAGGTCTTTGTAACCCCACAATGACTTGCCAAAGGTGGACAGTGAGCGTTTCTAATAACATCCAATATGAGATCTCTAGGAATCCAAAGTTTCCAACTCAATTCCTCCGATAAAGGATCTCCCTTTGAAAAATCAGCTTTCTTATACAGAAAATTATCTATTACCTGCAGATCTGGAAATTTGTCTCTGTCCTTAATAACATTATTACAAATTTTTGTGTATTCGTCAGAACGGAAATAAGGTGATTTCAAATCGACTAAGGGAGAAGCATGTAATTCTATTGAATCTATCTGATCCAACCTTGATAATGTGTCTGGAACTACATTTAAACTTCCTTTCCTATGCTCGATGCAGAATTCGAAACCCTGCAATTTTAATGACCAACGCGCCAACCTACCATTTAAATCAGACTGACGCATTAACCAACGCAAGGAAGCATGGTCAGTCACCACTTTAAAAGGATGGCCTTCTATATAACCTCGAAACTTCTGTATGCATAATACGGCAGCTAGGCATTCCAACTCAGTGATAGAATAGTTCTTTTGGGCACGATTTAGCTTATGAGAAAAATAGGCAATGGGTCTTTCGACACCATCATCATCTTCCTGGGAAAGCACACCTCCAACACCTGAAGTGGAAGCGTCACATTGTACTATAAAGGGTCGAGAAAAATCTGGTGTTATTAATAATGGAGCTGTTGTAAGTCTCGCTTTTATGTTATCAAAGGCTGTTTGAGTTTCATCATTCCACTCGAATTTTCGGCTTTTAGATGTCAAGTCTGTTAGTGGCGCTGTGAGGGAGGCATAGTTGTCGATGAAACGACGATACCATCCGACAAGCCCTAAAAATCTTCGTAATTCACGAACTGTTCTAGGTGGTTTCATATCTAATATAGCCGATACTTTGGAATCATCAGGTTTTATCACCCCATTCCCAATAACGTATCCGAGGTACTTTACTTCGCGCATACAAAACTTACATTTCGACACATTAACTGTGAGTCCTGCTTCACGCAGCCGTTGAGACACCTCGGTCAATAACCTAAGGTGGCTTTCGAAAGTATCAGAAACTAACAATAAGTCGTCTAAGTATACGAATACCATATCACGTAGATGAGGAGGAATAACTAAGTCCATTAATCGACACAAGGTCATCGGAGCATTTGAAAGTCCAAAAGGCATAACCATATATCGATATAAAGGACGGTTAGGAACAGTAAAGGCAGTAAAATTACGAGATTTTTCCTCTAACTCAATCTGCCAGAAAGCGTGTTTTAAGTCCAGAGAGGTAATATACCTAGCTCTAGGAAGGCGACTAAGTATGCCATCTATTTTAGGCATAGGGTATGCATCCCTTACAGTCACGCTATTGAGTTTCCTAGAGTCTAGACATAATCGGATTTTGTCATTACGTTCCGTCATTGCCACAGGGCTACTCCAAGGACAATTAGGAGGTGCTAACTCAATAACTTTCAGCTCCAACATTCGATCGATTTCTAGGTGCAGCTTTTTCTCAACAGCCGGTGATACTGAAAAATATCGTTGCTTAACTGGTTTTGCATCTTTGCCTAATTCGATCGTGTGTTGTAATAAATGAGTACGACCTAAACCTTCCTTTTCATACGAAGGAAACAAATCAATTACAGTTTTTAGACGGTTTCTCTCCAATGGACTAAGTTCCTGCATTTCCGGAAAACCTTTTAAGTCGTCTTCGTCACATGAAAATGATTCCAGAATTTTTCTCAGCAACCCAAATGTCTCAAAGTAGTCAGCTCCAAGATAGTAATTCTGACACAAGTCCGGTACTATATAAATTTTCATTCTACGCGATTCACCTCGAAAAATAATATCAGTTTCTACATAACCCTTAATCCGGTGTTTTCTACCACCTGCCGTCTTAACAAATTCGTTTAAGGGTTTATACTCTTTACCACTGTCTAAAAACTCTTTGGCCGCTTGATTACCAAGACATGTAATGGAAGCACCAGAATCTAACAAAGCATACACTTCTTTCCCAAATAAGGTTACTTGTACATATGGTCTGCGATCGGTTTCAAGTTGTCGTAACGCAAATACTGTTTTTCTAAGCTGTTTCCTATTTTGTCTAATCCTATTCCAAAACGATTTCAAACGTAATATAGATCTACTACCTTTCTTATTGTTACTTCTTATAATTTTCGGTTGAATACTTTCACAGAAAATCCGTGATCTTATTTTCTGATAATTCAGAAGACGTTGGTGGTATGGGATTATATTATAAAAGTGGGGTGATTTTTCTTCATATTTTCTATAGTCATCGCTGGGAGCTAAATTGAATGTCTGGGTTGAATTTGAAGTTTTAGTTGGTATATCAGGGGTTATTAATTTCTCTTGGGGTACGATCGATTGGCGTTTTGTACCCCCACAAACGAGTTTTCCCGGTTCTTACAAAAAGTACACTTTGGTTTCAAAATATTTTCTGCGCCACACCCGTAACAGAATATTTGACGGTCTTCCAAGCAATCTACATATCGATGACCCTCTTTTCGACAATTCCAACATTTCGTCTTTTCTATTTCACAAATTTCAAATTCTGTAGAAAGTTCACAGTTATTATTATCTACTTCAATTCCATTTACTTGTCTTCTTGCTGGTTTAGTATTTGTTTTCTCTAAGTCATTTAATAAAGCTTCACGTCGTAATATTAAGTGACGTAAATGTGCAACTGAAGTTATATTTTGATAAAATAATTCGTTTCTAATTTTCGGTCGAATATTCCTACGAATGATTTCTAACAATTGTTGATCCTGAAGAGGATATCTTAATCTATCACATAGATAATGCACCGAATTATAAAACTCATCAAAACTCTCATTATCTTTCTGTTTTCTATCGCGAATAAGTTCCATTATATCACTATCAGAAAGTTGATCCTGAAAATGAAATCTTAAAGCTTCACACAAAGATGACCAGGTTACTCTACTAACTGTCTGTGTAAATCTCCAATACCAATCAAGACATCTGCCTGTAAAAAGAATGTGTACGTGCTCACAAAGGGTTTCAAAATCTCCTCCTAAGCTACTGTTTGTTAGAGAAGTTACTATATAAATGAATTTGTCTACTGATATTTTATTTGAACAACCACTAAACGATACATTCCAACTCTGAATAAGTTGAGCTATTCGTCCACTATTATGAACAATGGATGACGTGGTGGATAGACGCTGAAAACTGTTAGGAGCTGGATAACTAGGATGACAACTTTGTGTACGATGTACATTAATAGGTATTGTCCCAGATCGACGATCGTTTGCAGGCGAACTGGCTGAATCTCGTATACTTGTCGCACTTGTGCGTAATGCAGGGAATTCTTCCCTTGGCCAGTCCAGTTCTGTAGATCTCGGCCTTGATAATTGAGAAAGTTGTAAAGTTAAATCCCGTAAAGCATTTTGAATATTTGTGAATTCCGAATTAAACTTATTTTCAAGCCCAGAAATTTTCAGATTCAGATCCCCCTCTTGAGTAGGAGGTGGTTGTTCATTCGCATTACCAGAACTATTAGAAGCCATAGGTAATGAAGCACGAGAAGATTGATTTTGAATATTAAGTGTCCAATCTAAAGCATTTTGAACCCTCTTAGAGGATCTAGTAGCCCTTTTGGATTGCAATACCCTTGGAACTGCACCTTTAGAATTATGTTGCTGACCTACGTCGCCCACTAATTCATTCCTGATATCAGTCAAACTATCTTCCCTACATGATTGTCGACATTGAGGACATGTCAGTGAAGTTATTATTCACTCAGTCAAACAACTTTTATGAAAATAATGTTGGCAAACGGTTTGGACTATATCCACTGCATTCTCTAAGGAATTACAGCATACGGTACAACTTCCTAAATTTCCTAGCCTAGGTAAACTATCACCGCTATGTCTCACCGCCATTTCCTTATTATAAGTTTTTAATTTTTTTTTTTCTTTAAATAATATATATATTCAGACAATGCATCATATATTTCGACTTAATACACCAATTGATCGTTTTATTAAAATTTTACACAAGTTTATTTATCATACAATATATTTTTTTCCGGGTTTCAAAGAAAATTTCGAATATGGAAACAAAGAATATTTCTACGGACGCAAGACTAACAACCAAGACATCAGTCGTCGTAATTCCCAGTAGAACTAACCAAAATTTCCCACAAGAAAACTTCAACGAAACTTAAAAAATTTAAATACATATTTGCAGAAGTATTTAATACCACCAAACGTAATGCCTATCAAACGGTCTAAATAATAGCGTAGCAATTAAAATAGCACTTCCGGAATGAAGAACAAAACCTTCGAGTTATTATCTACAACGAGAATTCTATATGTGGGTATCTAAGCAAGATGAAAACGCTTTATTAAAATTTCCAATACATTGGATATGTTGTGCCCCACGTTGGGCGCCATTTGTTACGGCCCACCTGCTGTATAATGAATTTTAGGATTGCACTCGGCACGTACTGGTTACGGTCTAGCTCGTCGGCAACCGGGGTGAGTCTTTGCAGTCCTTAATTCACAGCCGTAAACAAAAATTCTACGTGCCTACAAAAAATATGAACTCTACAACCGATAACACATAACTATTGAAACTATATCACCCATTCTGAAACTAAAATGATAAATAAACGAATGTCCAAAGGCCAGATGGTTAGCGCCCTGTTTATGTTGTCGCCCTCCCTACCGTTGATTCTCTATTCCTATTGATGTATAATTTATAGAGAATCCCAAAAACAACAACGACCAATGGCTTAAGTCGAAATTAAAAAGAACTTTACAGATTCATATTTACAACAACCATAATTTTATTGAATATTTAAGTTGAGCTTTCAAACTAATAAAGCAAACAAATATTCACAACATACAATGTTATGACGTCACGATAAATTCTATTCCTCTTGTTTACAATTTAGCTTAAGAACAATACTACATAGAAAGATCAAAAAAAACTTAACAGAATATTATGGATCATAACAGATCATTTCTGAATTTAAATTTGAGTATGAGTATAAGTAAAAAGAGTTAGGGTATTCACTCTATGCACTCATTGATTAAATTCTACGTGATTTAGTTATAAAGGTATATATGAAATTTTAAACATGGAATTTATAAAAATAAAGAAATCATGGCAAAGAAAATAGTTATATTACATTTTTTTTTTTTTTTTGGTACTTACTCACTTTTCCTTCAGCTGGCCAGTCCTCCGGATTGTGATGTCGATAAAAAGTCCGATTATGTGACACTTCTTTTCCTTCGACAATAATTCCTCTATAATTACAAATTCCAAGTACATATATCGTAACAAAAATTATTTAGGGATACACCCTGGCTCCTTGTACTTATACTGAGATACTAAATTTAGTTTTAATTTCAGTAATTAAAAATATCCAAAAATACGAGTTTATAATGACTATAAATGAAAGGTCGGGGATCCACACCTTGGAATTATCGTCCTTAAAGTGGCAGAAGTCCCCAACAACAATTCTCGGTCACTACGCAGGCTTAATTTTGTTAGGTATAAGGAAATCGAGTCACATAAATTTTGTTGGATGATTGGAGTACCCTCTGGGTGATGAGCAGTCATCTAGCGTTAATTATATTTTCGAAATCGTAGAAAGATTTGTAGGTTTAATAAGTTATCGCGTGATGTAATTCGAAACTTCTTGAAAAATTAAAGTACACGTTGCTAATTTTGTTTCTCTTTCAATGACTAACGGATTTATGTAGGTCTTTTCTTTTTGAATTATCACCATGAATTAAAGTAATGAATATTATTTAATGTTAAACATCGGCAGAAATGTTTAAAACGATAAAAGAAGTACGTAGAGGGGCAACAAAAAAAAAATAGATTGAGTGGAATTTACCTATTCTGCATTGACTTATATATATACAGTAACTGATTTACATACATACGTACATACTCTAACATATCCAACATATCAAAGACAACAACATTGTACAACATTATTCAATGTAATCTTAACAGTGATGTTGCTCAGATCGAACTTAAGAAAGCTCTCTCTTTTCATAATAGTACGGTGGTCAGAAGGGATAACATTTAGAATAAAAAAAATATAAGTTTCGCTACCGTAACAACACAGTTAATTTTAAGAGGAAGTGAAGGGGAGGAATTAAAAGTAACTGGAAAAAATTACCTTTGCAATGAACATTTCTTAATATCTTTTCCATGATAAATGCCTTTAGATCCTGATTTAATGTCTTGCAATGCATAATTACAAGCTCCTACTCTACGTATGACTTTTGATTTAATAAATTTAGGAGCCAATTTCGCGTTAAAATTTTTAACTTTACTACTTATTGCAAAATTTCTTCTAAACACTATATCACCGGGGCTAAGATTTAAAGGTATTGATCGCAAATTGTAACGTTTTTTACTAGTTTCATAACTCTTTCTTAAATTTTCCTGTACTTTGTTTCGTATGCACTGAAATCTGTCAGAACGTTCAATTCTTTCGCCTTCTTCTAATTGTCCTATTCTTCTCAATATCTCATAGTCCTCGCCACATAAAATCATTTGTTGTCCAAAAAGCACATAGTAGGGTGAATAACCTATAGAACTATGAAGAGTGCACCGCAGTGCTGCAGAAATTTTACTCAAATTTGAATCCCATGTACGTTGATCGATGTCTAGATATGATCGAATTGCTGTTATAATGGACCTGTTGACTCTCTCTGAGGCATTTGCCTGAGGAGAGTATACAGTCGTATAAGTATGTGATACCCCGTATTTCGCAAGAAAAGATTTAAATGCCATTGACTTAAATTGTGGGCCGTTATCAGTTATAGTAACCTCTTGTTACGGCCCACCTGCTGTATAATGAATTTTAGAATTGCACTCGGCACGTACTGGTTACGGTCTAGCTCGTCGGCAACCGGGGAGAGTCTTTGCAGTCCTTAATTCACAGCCGTAAACAAAAATTCTACGTGCCTACAAAAAATATGAACTCTACAACCGATAACACATAACTATTGAAACTATATCACCCATTCTGAAACTAAAATGATAAATAAACGAATGTCCAAAGGCCAGATGGTTAGCGCCCTGTTTATGTTGTCGCCCTCCCTACCGTTGATTCTCTATTCCTATTGATGTATAATTTATAGAGAATCCCAAAAACAACAACGACCAATGGCTTAAGTCGAAATTAAAAAGAACTTTACAGATTCATATTTACAACAACCATAATTTTATTGAATATTTAAGTTGAGCTTTCAAACTAATAAAGCAAACAAATATTCACAACATACAATGTTATGACGTCACGATAAATTCTATTCCTCTTGTTTACAATTTAGCTTAAGAACAATACTACATAGAAAGATCAAAAAAAACTTAACAGAATATTATGGATCATAACAGATCATTTCTGAATTTAAATTTGAGTATGAGTATAAGTAAAAAGAGTTAGGGTATTCACTCTATGCACTCATTGATTAAATTCTACGTGATTTAGTTATAAAGGTATATATGAAATTTTAAACATGGAATTTATAAAAATAAAGAAATCATGGCAAAGAAAATAGTTATATTACATTTTTTTTTTTTTTTGGTACTTACTCACTTTTCCTTCAGCTGGCCAGTCCTCCGGATTGTGATGTCGATAAAAAGTCCGATTATGTGACACTTCTTTTCCTTCGACAATAATTCCTCTATAATTACAAATTCCAAGTACATATATCGTAACAAAAATTATTTAGGGATACACCCTGGCTCCTTGTACTTATACTGAGATACTAAATTTAGTTTTAATTTCAGTAATTAAAAATATCCAAAAATACGAGTTTATAATGACTATAATTGAAAGGTCGGGGATCCACACCTTGGAATTATCGTCCTTAAAGTGGCAGAAGTCCCCAACAACAATTCTCGGTCACTACGCAGGCTTAATTTTGTTAGGTATAAAGAAATCGAGTCACATATAATTTTGTTGGATGATTGGAGTACCCTCTGGGTGATGAGCAGTCATCTAGCGTTAATTATATTTTCGAAATCGTAGAAAGATTTGTAGGTTTAATAAGTTATCGCGTGATGTAATTCGAAACTTCTTGAAAAATTAAAGTACACGTTGCTAATTTTGTTTCTCTTTCAATGACTAACGGATTTATGTAGGTCTTTTCTTTTTGAATTATCACCATGAATTAAAGTAATGAATATTATTTAATGTTAAACATCGGCAGAAATGTTTAAAACGATAAAAGAAGTACGTAGAGGGGCAACAAAAAAAATAGATTGAGTGGAATTTACCTATTCTGCATTGACTTATATATATACAGTAACTGATTTACATACATACGTACATACTCTAACATATCCAACATATCAAAGACAACAACATTGTACAACATTATTCAATGTAATCTTAACAGTGATGTTGCTCAGATCGAACTTAAGAAAGCTCTCTCTTTTCATAATAGTACGGTGGTCAGAAGGGATAACATTTAGAATAAAAAAATATAAGTTTCGCTACCGTAACAGGTATGCCCTAAAAAACTTTCATGTTTTAGATAAAATGTAAAAAAAACAGCACATTATAAATTTCTCTATAAATTCCAAACGGGAGCTTGTGCATCATATCGGAAAACAGCAGTTAATAGCTATTAAATGTAGAAATCAAATAACGTATAGATTTTTCCACAAAAAAATGGAACATAGGGGGTATGCCCTAAAAAACTTTCATGTTTTAGATAAAATGTAAAAAAAAAACAGCACATTATAAATTTCTCTATAAATTGCAAACGGGAGCTTGTGCATCATATCGGAAAACAGCAGTTAATAGCTATTAAATGTAGAAATCAAATTTCGTATAGATTTTTCCACAAAAAATGAAACATAGGGGGTATGCCCTAAAAAACTTTGTTGTTTTAAGTAAAATATAAAAAAACAGCACATTATAAATTTCTCTATAAATTCCAAACGGGAGCTTGTGCATCATATCGGAAAACAGCAATTAATAGCTATTAAGCGTAGAAATCAAATTCCGTATAGATTTTGCCACAAAAAAATGGAACATAGGGGGTATGCCCTATCAAACTTTCATGTTTTAGATAAAATGTTAAAAAAACAGCACAATATAAATTTCTCTATAAATTCCAAACGGGAGCTTGTGCATCATATCGGAAAACAGCAATTAATAGCTATTAAGCGTAGAAATCAAATTCCGTATAGATTTTTCCACAAAAAGTGGGACATAGGGGGTATGCCCTATCAAACTTTCATGTTTTAGATAAAATGTTAAAAAAACAGCACATTATAAATTTCTCTATAAATTCCAAACGGGAGCTTGTGCATCATATCGGAAAACAGCAATTAATACCTATTAAATGTGGAAATCAAATTCCGTATAGATTTTTCCACAAAAAAATGGAACATAGGGGGTATGCCCTAAAAAACTTTCATGTTTTAGATAAAATGTAAAAAAAAAACAGCACATTATAAATTTCTCTATAAATTCCAAACGGGAGCTTGTGCATCATATCGGAAAACAGCAATTAATACCTATTAAATGTGGAAATCAAATTCCGTATAGATTTTTCCACAAAAAAATGGAACATAGGGGGTATGCCCTAAAAAACTTTCATGTTTTAGATAAAATGTAAAAAAAAAACAGCACATTATAAATTTCTCTATAAATTCCAAACGGGAGCTTGTGCATCATATCGGAAAACAGCAGTTAATAGCTATTAAATGTAGAAATCAAATTCCGTATAGATTTTTCCACAAAAACTGGAACATAGGGGGTATGCCCTAAAAAACTTTGTTGTTTTAAGTAAAATATAAAAAAACAGCACATTATAAATTTCTCTATAAATTCCAAACGGGAGCTTGTGCATCATATCGGAAAACAGCAATTAATAGCTATTAAATGTAGAAATCAAATTCCGTATAGATTTTTCCACAAAAAAATGGAACATAGGGGGTATGCCCTAAAAAACTTTGTTGTTTTAAGTAAAATATAAAAAAACAGCACATTATAAATTTATCTATAAATTCCAAACGGGAGCTTGTGCATCATATCGGAAAACAGCAATTAATAGCTATTAAATGTAGAAATCAAATTCCGTATAGATTTTTCCACAAAAAAATGGAACATAGGGGGTATGCCCTAAAAAACTTTCATGTTTTAGATAAAATGTTAAAAAAACAGCACATTATAAATTTCTCTATAAATTCCAAACGGGTGCTTGTGCATCATATCGGAAAACAGCAATTAATAGCTATTAAATGTAGAAATCAAATTCCGTATAGATTTTTCCACAAAAAAATGGAACATAGGGGGTATGCCCTAAAAAACTTTGTTGTTTTAAGTAAAATATAAAAAAACAGCACATTATAAATTTCTCTATAAATTCCAAACGGGAGCTTGTGCATCATATCGGAAAACAGCAATTAATAGCTATTAAATGTGGAAATCAAATTCCGTATAGATTTTTCCACAAAAAAATGGAACATAGGGGTATGCCCTAAAAAACTTTCATGTTTGAGATAAAATGTTAAAAAAACAGCACATTATAAATTTCTCTATAAATTCCAAACGGGGGCTTGTGCATCATATCGGAAAACAGCAATTAATAGCTATTAAATGTAGAAATCAAATTCCGTATAGATTTTTCCACAAAAAAATGGAACATAGGGGGTATGCCCTAAAAAACTTTGTTGTTTTAAGTAAAATATAAAAAAACAGCACATTATAAATTTCTCTATAAATTCCAAACGGGAGCTTGTGCATCATATCGGAAAACAGCAATTATTAGCTATTAAATGTAGAAATCAAATTCCGTATAGATTTTTCCACAAAAAGATGGAACATAGGGGGTATGCCCTATCAAACTTTCATGTTTTAGATAAAATGTTAAAAAAACAGCACATTATAAATTTCTCTATAAATTCCAAACGGGAACTTGTGCATCATATCGGAAAACAGCAATTAATAGCTATTAAATGTAGAAATCAAATTCCGTATAGATTTTTCCACAAAAAAATGGAACATAGGGGGTATGCCCTATCAAACTTTCATGTTTTAGATAAAATGTTAAAAAAACAGCACATTATAAATTTCTCTATAAATTCCAAACGGGAGCTTGTGCATCATATCGGAAAACAGCAATTAATAGCTATTAAATGTAGAAATCAAATTCCGTATAGATTTTTCCACAAAAAAATGGAACAAGGGGGTATGCCCTATCAAACTTTCATGTTTGAGATAAAATGTAAAAAAACAGCACATTATAAATTTCTCTATAAATTCCAAACGGGAGCTTGTGCATCATATCGGAAAACAGCAATTAATAGCTATTAAATGTATAAATCAAATTCCGTATAGATTTTTCCACAAAAAAATGGAACATAGGGGGTATGCCCTATCAAACTTTCATGTTTTAGATAAAATGTAAAAAAAACAGCACATTATAAATTTCTCTATAAATTCCAAACGGGAGCTTGTGCATCATATCGGAAAACAGCAATTAATAGCTATTAAATGTAGAAATCAAATTCCGTATAGATTTTTCCACAAAAAAATGGAACATAGGGGGTATGCCCTAAAAAACTTTGTTGTTTTAAGTAAAATATAAAAAAACAGCACATTATAAATTTCTCTATAAATTCCAAACGGGAGCTTGTGCATCATATCGGAAAACAGGAATTAATAGCTATTAAATGTAGAAATCAAATTACGTATAGATTTTTCCACAAAAAAAATTGAACATAGGGGGTATGCCTTAAAAAACTTTCATGCTTTAGGTAATATGTAAAGAAAATTTGTTATTTAAAAAGAAAATTTTTTATTTTTTAAATATTAAAATAAAATAACTCCTGAAGAAGATTTCCAAAGGAAATCGATATATCGAGTAATTTATATATAAAAATAAAAATTTTTTTATAAAAAACAAAAAGTGACCTCAAGCTTAAAAATTATTTAATAAAAAATAATCTAAAAAATAAATTATGTTAGATGAAAGTGCACAAGATCATGAAGGGTTAGTTAATAAAACAAGTTATATTTTAAATGTTTGTTTTAATAAAATATAACATGTTCAATCGTAAATCTAAACTACATACAGTCAATCGAACATGATTCTATGTGATTCTAGTTTATATGTACTTCAAGGTGGATTTTGGAACAGTTTTTAAAGTTGCAAATATCTTCGCAGACACAATGCACTCCCTCACTATGTGGAAAAATCTATACGGAATTTGATTTCTACATTTAATAGCTATTAATTGCTGTTTTCCGATATGATGCACAAGTTCCCGTTTGGAATTTATAGAGAAATTTATAATGTGCTGTTTTTTTATATTTTACTTAAAACAACAAAGTTTTTTAGGGCATACCCCCTATGTTCCATTTTTTTGTGGAAAAATCTATACGGAATTTGATTTCTACATTTAATAGCTATTAATTGCTGTTTTCCGATATGATGCACAAGCTCCCGTTTGGATTTTATAGAGAAATTTATAATGTGCTGTTTTTTTATATTTTACTTAAAACAACAAAGTTTTTTAGGGCATACCCCCTATGTTCCATTTTTCTGTGGAAAAATCTATACGGAATTTGATTTCTACATTTAATAGCTATTAATTGCTGTTTTCCGATATGATGCACAAGCTCCCGTTTGGAATTTATAGAGAAATTTATAATGTGCTGTTTTTTTAACATTTTATCTAAAACATGAAAGTTTGATATGGCATACCCCCTATGTTCCATTTTTTTTTTGTGGAAAAATCTATACGTTATTTGATTTCTACACTTATTAGCTATTAATTCCTGTTTGCCGATATGATGCACAAGCTCCCGTTTGGATTTTATAGAGAAATTTATAATGTGCTGTTTTTTTACATTTTATCTAAAACAATGCACAAGCTCCCGTTTAGATTTTGTAGGGAAATTTATAAAACAATTATTACTTATAATGCACACAAATTCTAATAAATAATCCACAAAATTCTAATAATCCACAAAATTCACAAATTAATTTTATTTTGATTAAATGTGTTTTAGTTATTATTGATTTATTGATTTCTAAAAAAAATTTGCATCGACATTAGCAATTGTTGTTTATAAAACCCATAAGTTTGTTCAATGTATTTTAGGTTATGTTTGGGTTTGTTAGTTTACAAATTAGAAACGAATGGAATGGACTTTTTAACAAACCGCATTTACACTAACAAATCTACACAATGATAAATAAACAACAACAAACAATTTTCACCACTCAAGAAAAAAATGTTTGTTTTGATAAATCAGCTGTTACGGTTTGTTATAAAATTTCGTTGAGTTTGATTTGTTCACGGGCGTATCTTTATATTATCGACATGAAGAAAACAACTATTATCATCCGTACACCTACAACTTTTTTTCTTTTATGCACGTGTTTACCATGTGGACAATAAAAACACACAAAATGTAAGCAAAACAAAGACAAAAATATAGCAAAATTTCGCTTATTACCACCAAGTCAATTTTTAACGAATTTTAAAATTTTAAAGAACCACGGACAGAGAATCCACTCAGGAACCTAATTTTGTGATGCCCACGTTATAAATTTTAGTATTTTTTTAAAAAATCACGTTTCAAATCAAACCTAAAATATCAAGTTTCATTTGAATATTTCCAGTTATTGTAGCGGTTTTTGAATTTTCAAAACGGATTTCAATAGCCTGTAACTAGGGGTATTGTAATTCACAACTGTCACTTTCGAGAAATTCGGCGTTTATAGGGCATTCCATTGTAGAGTAAAAAAAATTTTAAAAAGGTTCTTGCTTTGTAAATATTTCAAATTGAGCGGTTTACGCATTTTGAAAGCGGATTTCAATAGCGCCCAACTAGGGCTATTAAAATCCAAAAATGTCACTTTCGAGAAATTAGCCGAATATGGGGCATTCCATATCAAAGTAAAAAAATTTCAAAAAAGTTGTTGTTGAATAACTCTTTCAAATTGAGCGGTTTACGCATTTTGAAAGCGGTTTTCAATAGCCCCCAACTAGTGCTATCAAAATCCAGGAATGTCACTTTCGAGAAATTAGCCGATTATGGGGCATTCCATATCAAAATAAATTTTTTTTTTGAATTTTGCAAAAAGGTTGTTGCTATGTAAATATTTCAAATTTAGCGGTTTACGCATTTTGAAAGCGGATTTCAATAGCCCCCAACTAGTGCTATCAAAATCCAGGAATGTCACTTTCGAGAAATTAGCCGATTATGGGGCATTCCATATCAAAATATTTTTTTTTTAAATTTTGCAAAAAGGTTGTTGCTCTGTAAATATTTCAAATTTAGCGATTTACGCATTTTGAAAGCGGATTTCAATATCCCCCAACTAGGGCTATCAAAATCCAGGAATGTCACTTTCGAGAAATTAGCCGATTATGGGGCATTCCATATCAAAATAAATTTTTTTTTAAATTTTGCAAAAAGGTTGTTGCTCTGTAAATATTTCAAATTTAGCGGTTCACGCATTTTAAAAGCGGATTTCAATAGCCCCCAACTAGTGCTATTAAAATCCAGGAATGTCACAAGCTCCCGTTTGGAATTTATAGAGAAATTTCTAAAGTGCTGTTTTTTACATTTTACTTAAAACAACTAAGTTTTTTAGGGCATACCCCCTATGTTCCATTTTTTTGTGAAAAAATCTATACGGAATTTGATTTCTACACTTATTAGCTATTAATTCCTGTTTTCCGATATGATATATCAGCTCCCGTTTGGAATTTATAGAGAAATTTCTAATGTGCTGTTTTCTAACATTTTATCTAAAACATGAAAGTTTGTTGGGTCATACCACCTATGTTCCATTTTTTTGTGGAAAAATCTATACGGAATTTGATTTCTACACTTATTAGCTATTAATTCCTGCTTTCCGGTAAGATGCACAAGCTCCCGTTTAGAATTTATAGGGAAATTTCTAATGTGCTATTTTTTAACATTTTATCTAAAACATGAGAGTACCCTAGAGTACGGGAAAAATTTTTTGAAGGAATTTGTTTCACGGCACCCCCCAGATTGGTTCGAATTGCTAAAAAAAATACTCCCTTGAAAATTTGAGCTCAATCGGATATGGGGAAAAGGTGCCCCTGAGCCGCCCAAAATTTGCAAAATACCTGATTTTTGACTTTAATTGTCAATAACTTCTTTATTATCTATTTTACAAAAAAAAATTGTTAGTAAAAGTTATAGACAAAACTCAGAGGAACAACATTTGCTCACAAATTTTTTTCGTATCTCCAATATTTACTGAATTAAGAAAAAAAATAAACGAAAAACCATGGATTTAAACATATGTTTATATGGGTGGTTTTATTTACTTAAGTGTAGGCATTACATGAAAAAAAAAACTTGAAGCATTGATATTTTAATTTTATTTGCAGCAAGTATTTTTTGTGGCTTTGTTTTTGTTTTAATTTATATAGTTACAAAAGGTTTCCATATTGCAATTTGGAAAACGTAAACGGTAATCCTTAACAATTTGTAAAATATATTGTTTTTGTTCTTCGCTTGTTGATAAAATCTATATATATAAAAGAGAGTGACGTTAGTTACTAGCTTTATAACTAAAGAACGCCTGGACCGATTGCAACGATTCGCACGAATTCAGGTTGGTCTCAGGCCAGAGAAGAAGAATCCCCAGAAAAAATTCAGAAATTGACCACGCCTACTTTTTTTAAAATTAAAGTTTTTATGTGTGAGTGTGTGTATGTACTTTATAGAATCGTAAACTATGCATTTGATCATGTGATGATCTTTGGCAAAGTTGTTGTGCATGAGCCCGGGAAGGTTTGTAAGTTGGTATGACCACGCCCACTCTAACGCCTACTTTTTTTAAATTAATTCTACATGGGTTTTTACATATTTACTTCAAATTGTATATACATCTTACTATAGGTGAGGTAGAAATAACAATTTTATGTGCCACGCCCACTCACGCCCCATCTCATGCAAGACCCTTGCCAGGTAAGCTAGACCGCTGGAGCGATCTGCCTGAAATTTTCACATCACACCACTAAAGCTCCGGTATGTTTTATAGAATACTTCTTTTTGCGACCACGCCTACTTTAACGCTTTCTTTTTTAAATTGTGTAATTGATTCTACTCTAATTTTAACATATTCACTTTAAATTTAAATTTTCTAGGCGAGATCAAAAATTAAGACTCATACTCCACGCCTCCTTTCACGTCCCATCTCTAGCGATCTTTTTTGACCACCTACTTTTTTTTAAATTGATGTCGTAGCAACGCCCGCAGTGTACAGCCGAAGTCGACCACGCCTGCTTTAAAATTGTGTAATCGATTCTACAAGGGTTTTAAAAGACTTACTTCAAATTACTTTTAATTATTATCTTCTAAAATCCAAAAATCAAATGTCGTTCCTTTGTATATCACAATTTTTACGACAATTGTTTTTCCACCTAATTTGCTTGAAAACTTTTTTTGTTAATTTTTTTTTACAAAAACAAATTCTGGTTCTGCCATTGCCAGTAGATGGCGTTGTGTGAATAAACTTTTGACACCTGATTTATTTTTGTAGTATTTAAAATTTTTCAGCATTTTTTAAAAGTGATTTCAAAAGGTAAGTTCCCTAATTGATTTTGTGGCATTGTTTTTGTGACATTAACTGCTTTTGTGGCATTAATTTCTCAGTGTTATTCATAATGCCGCGACCCAGAAGATCTGATCTTTCGCATCGAACCCGTAATGCAATTACAAATCGGAATATTACCAATCGATTGAATACGAATGAACAAGAAATCGCACGAGATCAGCCCGACTTCGCGTAACGCAAACACAAGAAGAAAGACAGGCGACAAATGAAACGGCTCGATTAGCAATGAAAAATCGTCGATTAAATCAAGCAATTCAACAATGTGAAAATCTAAATCAACGCGTAAGAAGAAGAGCTTCAAGTGTTGATTTGAATCGAGTAGCGTTTCATTACGATTGCACTTTTGACTACAGCTCGCATCCTTCCGTTCAAATTGGCCCAATGGAGATTGTGTGCAACCATTGCGGTGCATTAAAGTTCATCGGAGAATCGCCTGGGTTGTGCTGTCTCAGTAGTAAGGTCAAATTACCACCATTGCCTTCACCACTGCACGGAAAATGTAGTGTTGAGAACTACCGAGGATATTGATGGGTCGATTGGCAAGTTTACTGAGGACATACGAAGAGCTGTACATCACGCCTCCACATACGACGTTGAGTGCAGAAGTGGGACAAATAGAACTTATTTCGCTGAACTCGATCATCTCCTGTCAGAAAAAAGAAGAGTTAGAAGAGAGTGGCAAATTCACAGGTCTCCTGAACTGAAAGCTAGGCTACGGGTATGCAGAGATATACTAAGACAATTCTTAGAAACCCAAAGAACGGCCTCACTTAGATCTTACTTGGAAGGTCTTGATAGTACCCCACAATCTGACTACTCGTTATGGAGGGCGGCAAGAGGTTTAAAAAGACCAGTGAGAGGAAAACCTCCTTTGCGAAATCCGACTGGTGACTGGGCTAGAAATGATTCCGAGAAAGGGACATTATTTGTTAACCATTTGAGAAATGTGTTTACTATAAACAACTCAAATAATAACGAATCTGATTTGCCACCACTTGTTATAAGGCCTCCTGTACCCCTAAGACTAAACTTTCGTGATGTCCAAAACGCTATTGGTACTCTGAACCTTAGAAAGGCTCCAGGTATGGATAAAATCAGCAATAAAATGCTTGTGGAGTTACCTCGTGTAGCAAGAAGAATTATCCTCTTTATCTTCAACGCTATTTTACGCCTAGAATACTATCCTGCAGATTGGAAGGTGTCTATGATCACTATGATTCCTAAGTCAGGGAAGGACCACACCAAAGTGGAGTCATATAGGCCAATTAGCCTACTGCCGACAATTTCTAAACTGTTTGAAAAATTGTTAATGACTAAGTTGAATCCAATTCTGAATGACACTGAATGTATTCCAAATCATCAATTCGGATTCAGAGCTAAACACAGTACCATCGAACAAACTCACAGATTGGTAAATGTGATAAGAGGGTCGTTTGAAGATAAAAAATACTGCTCCGCCCTTTTCATTGATGTATCCCAAAATTAAATTAACTCTGCCTGCTAACACCCATAAACTCATGGAAAGTTATTTATACGGTCGCAAATTTAAAATCAAAGAAGGCAATTTTTTAAGTACCGCTCAGCCAATTGAATCAGGTGTGCCACAGGGTAGCATACTGGGCCCTACTTTATATTTGATTTATGCCTCCGACATGCCGTCAGACCCCAAAATCCACACGTCAACTTTTGCAGACGATACAGCCTTTGTCAGCGTCCATAAGGACCACCAAATTGCATCACAAAATTTGCAGAACTATGTTTATAAGCTAGAGAATTGGCTAGAGCTTTGGAAAATCAGGGTTAACGAACAAAAATGTATTCATATAACTTTCACATTGCGAAAAGATACCTGCTCGTCCATCAGAATAAATAATCAAATTATTCCTCAACATAATGAAGTCAAATACCTCGGCATTCACCTAGACCGCCGTTTAACTTGGAAGTCTCATAGTGAAGCGAAACTTACACAAATGAGATTAAAAGCAGTGCAACTTAATTGGTTAATCGGCAGAAACTCTACATTGAAATTGGATTGCAAACTTTTGTTGTACAATGCAATTCTAAAGCCAATCTGGTGTTATGGAATTCAATTATGAGGTACTGCCTCAGCATCAAACATTGAAAAAATTCAAAGGGGTCAAAATAAAATTCTACGTATAATTACTGCAGCTCCATGGTATGTTAAAAATTCTCTAATCCACAAAGATCTAGGCGTGCCATTAGTAAAAGTCGAATTTACAAAATATGCGTCAAAGTATGTCAGCAAACTTGAAAACCATCCAAACCCACTTGCACGAGACATCCTTAACTTTAGTGGCCACAATCGGTTGAGAAGGAGGGCTACCCTCAAGCGCAAAATAGATGACTGGATCAGTTGATGTGAAATTTTTTTAGTATCATAAAAATTTTTGTCTAGCACTGGCTGGGCTTATTATTTTCTTTTTAGTATTAAGATTTGAATACTTATTGTCATTTCAAATATGAAGATTCAATAAATAATTAAATGCAAAAAAAAAAACCATTGGTACGACCACGCCTACTCTAACGCCCACTTTTTTAATTGATTAATTGCTTCTCCATGGGTTTTTTACAGATTTACTTCATACAGATTGTATCCACATCTTACTGCAGGCGATGTAAAAATAAAAAATTGATGTGCCACGCCCACTTTCACGCCCCATCACAAAAAATTTATGTTTACATGATTTTCAGTCTGCGGGCGGAGGGGCGTGGCAAAATCCAATTTTCATATTGGATCACCAATGACATACGAGCATACATTCATATATTTTCTTTTTTATTTTATTTAATTTTTTTGAAAGCCGTTGTCATGTTTTTCAAAACGAGATATCAAACTCTTAAATCGGTTATTCGGTAGTTCCGAAGATATTTCCAAAAACCTTATGTTATTAACGATCCAATATCAAAATTTTAAAACTTTCGAAATGTTGCATTCAAAAATCCGAGTTTTCGGTTTATTTACAAAATATTTACATCATTCGATAACAGAAGATATTCCGCGCTTACTAAGGTGCAACATTATACAATAAGTTAAAAATAATATTATACATCAATCGATGATAAAAAAAACTTTATGTACTCTTGCATTTAAGATCCCTACATTTTGTGCACATTTGTGAGTTTTTTTCAAACGCTGATAAAAAATAACGGTACATTCAAACAAATTGCTCGAAGCGCTCTACGTGATTTTCGAGGAAATTCCAAACCGATGGGAGGCGCTCTTATTCTTTTTGTTGGTGATTTTCGCCAAACTTGAAAGCTTCATATCTTTGGAACCGAGTTGAGAAAATCACGCTATCGATGAACATACGTGTGCATTTGTTGCAAGACCCGTCTGCCCAAACATTCTCAGAACAACTTTTTGACATCGGAAATGGAAAAATTCCAATTAATCGCGCCACGAACGAGATTTCGTTCTCGCCTAACTTCTGTCGAATGCAAATGAATATTCAAGCCGTTGTCGACAAGGTATTCCCAAGTCTAACAATCTTCTAAAAAATTTTGGATTGGCTGTTGGATCGTGCAATTTTGGCACCAACAAATTACGATGCCAACAAGCTCAATGAGCAAATTCAATTGAAACTAGGGGTGCAGACGTACTGTTTTTAGCAGTACGCGTACTGTTTATTTTCAAATGTACTGTTTTATGCACAAGACCCAAAACAGTACGCAAATGTACTGTTTTTTACACGTTGTACTGTTTTTTGTACTGTTTTTTCGTTAAAAGCTTATTTATATTAAAATTTAAAAAAATATTGATAAAAACAAATTTTTGTTCAGTGTATTGCTTTATTAAAAAACGGATTTATTTATCGGGGTTTAATCTACTTTAAAGTTGATTAGGAGATCAGTGTTAATGGCTCTAAAGCATTGATGTCCAAAGAAATTTGTTTGTCCATATGAAATGAATACAACAACAATTGTTTCATGAAATGGACATAATTGCTCTAAAGGCATTTCCAACCATTAAACATTGTAAATTAACATGAAGATTATTAAAAAAACAAATTGGATTTCATAAATATATCGTTGTTTATACAACGTATTTAAATACATTTTTCGAAAAGCTGATGGCACATTTAATTTTAAAGTAGTCATGTTATAGGGGGTTAAGATAAAATGTTACTTGGATTTTTTTCAATAAATGATACGTCTTGGTTTTTAAATAATAAATTTCTACACCATGTAAATTGGAACAGCATTATTCTTACTAAAAAATATTGAAAAAGGAGCAAAATTGAGTTGACATTAAATTTAAAGTTCACTTTTGTAATTTGTATTTTCTATGTACCTTCTTCAAAAACGTTTATAATATATGTTATGATTTCATATTTTTACGTATTTTTTAATTTTTATGCTTTCTTAATATTACAAAAATGTTATTACATGAATAAAGAGTTATGTTTTCGTTAAAAAATACTGTTTCTTTTTTAATTGTACTGTTTTTTTGTATAAGATGTACTGTTTTTCCGTATTTCAAATCTGGCTACCCTAATTGAAACTACCCGGCAAATTAATCAAATACAAATCGATCGATACAGTAATGGATGAAGAACAACCCGTCAATAATCCCACTGAATTTTTAAATTCATTGGAACCACCTGGAATGCCACCGCATGTGCTAACATTAAACGTTGGATCACCGGTAATTCTTATTCGCAACTTAAACGCACCAAAGTTATGCAACGGAACCACATTGATCATCAAAAACTGCTCACCAAATTTAATCGAGGCAACAATTATCGGTGGCAGATTCAAAGGCGATGACGAACTTATTCCACGAATTCCGATGATTTCCAACGATTTACCATTCCAATTCAAGCGGATCAAATTCCCTTTGCGTCTTACCTTTACTATTGCCATCAATAAAGCACAAGTCAAATCAATGACTATTGCTAGCTTAATTTTGGAAAATTTATGTTTTCCACACGGCCAGTTGTATGTGGCTTGCTCTCGAGTAGGCACGCCAAAAAACAAAAAACATTGTATATCCGCTGGCCCCAAGATGAAGTAATAAATAAATATAATTTCCAATTTGCCTTAAATAAATGCGTTTCTTTTTTGATTGAGCCCACACCTACACCATATGTAAGTTATTCTGTAACAAATCTTTATGATAGATATTCCATAAATTTATTTAAAGACCGTACATTTCGTTAATAGCTTAATTTAAATCGTATGGTAATACAACACTAATGGTTGCTTAGGGCCAGCAACGCGGACCGGGTCAGCTAGTATTATTATAATCCTGCATTAATTTGACTCCCCTTTCAGCGGTATCGTGCACTACTTTTAAACTTAAAAGAGTTTTTTTTAGCTTCAATAAACTTTTTGTTACTCGGCCATTTTGTGGGAGTTGTTTTTAAAAACTCTTCACATAATTCAAAACGCTTAAAAATGGCTATAGTGTTTATATTCACAAACTGTGCAATACCTTTTTTGATAACATCATCTACGTTCAAAGTGTTTATTAGGGCCTTTTTGCTATTTACATCAGATTCATTCTTTAAAGCTTTTACCATTTTTTTTTGTTTCGACTGGTACATTTTCATCAAAAAATGCCAAAGCAACGCTTTGTGTCCCTAGATACCACAGGTGACTGCAAAATTTTGCAAAAGCGACGGTAGCAATTTCACTTTCAACACTTTGATATTGGCTTAATACTGTAATAAGCATAAAATCGTGATACAGAGCTTTTATAGGTGATGTAGCGCAAAACCAAGCCTCAACGTACACTTTGACAATAAAAATGGAAACATCGCAAAGAGCATTTAGTTTAACCTCTGTTAAATCGAACTCGTCTCTAAACAAAAATATTTTTAAGGTATATATTGCCTTTGACATCCATCTTGCGTGATGCATAGCGCCTGGGGCTCGGAATTTTATACATGATCGGGTTGGTGTTTTTCCGAGAAATATTAGAGCAAGTTCTATAAATTCCCTATAGTCATCTCGCGGTTGTTTTTCCTGCAGAACATTATTAAGAACATTTGTAATTCGCTCTACATCACATAAACTAATAGCGTTTTTAACTTTCTCATTTTCGATACCGATCCTGCAATTATCAATGTTTATTGATGGCCAGTACTTCTGAAATCGTTGAAATATTTGAACATTAGGAACTGTCTTGCAAAATTTAATATCAAAAACGCTTTAAAGAATAAGTTCGAAGATGTGATGCCTACAAGCCAAATATAGCAGATCCCTATCTAGTGTATTTTCAATTATGGAACAAGTTCCATTGAATCGTCCAGTATTAACTGCTGTTGTATCGAAAACTAAAGCTTTTACATAATCTTGTAGACCCCATTCAAAAAGCGATTTGCAAATAGCATGTGCTTGTGCTCTTCCAGTACCACTACCAAGAGAAACACATATTTTTTCATACAGAAATGAAGAGCGGGTATTCCCCTTTTTTCTTATCGTTAAATCATGATTTTTAACTGTGGATCAATTGATGGGAATTCCCGAGATGACGAGAATCATTATCATTACGTACAACGCAGGTGTGGTTATAATAGCAACTCTAACTTTGAACAAAGAATATTATTTTAGCTGTAGCAGCTAAAAAACTTGTTTGAATATTAGCGGGAATTCCCGCCATTAGTTTAATTAAAGACAAGTGAATAACAGGAAATCCCGCATAAAAGTCGAAAGGGTTAATATTAACCTGTGCGGCTTAAATTCGGCAACTCCCGTCATTTCTTTAATATAGTCCCAAAATACTTACCTGAAAATCTTAATTCATCATATTCATATTGAAAAAATTTACTTTAAATCAAAGTAGATATCTTTTTAAACAATAAAAAATATAAAAAAAAACAAAAAATACTTGCTACAAATAAAATTAAAATATCAATGCTTCAAGTTTTTTTTCATGTAATGCCTACACTTAAGTAAATAAAACCAAGAATGATAAAATAAAGATTACGCCAACGCGCGTGAAATTTTAAAATGTTCTGCGCATTTAGGCCCTGTGACGTCACACATTCTGTGTTTCTATTGGCTAATTTTTTCTCACTTGTTTTTTTTACTCATGTTTTGCTTGCATTTGCTCACTGCACTCTTCATGTTTATATTTTTTGTTGTTTTTTTTTTGTTTGTTTTTCTTTTTTAAACAGATTTTATTTTAGAACTCTCAGAGATTTCAATTGCAATGTTGCCAACTATCACATAAAACACACGTTTTTCGCAAGAAATGTTAATTCTAACACATGAAACATTATTGGTAACCCTTAGAATGGCCCTTCTACGTCACATAACGGGAAATCATGCACATGGCGTAATCTTTATTTTATCATTCTTGAATAAAACCACCCATATAAACATATGTATAAATCCATGGGTTTTCGTTTATTTTTTTTCTTAATTCAGTAGATATTGGAGATACGAAAAAAATTTGTGAGCAAATGTTGTTCCTCTGAGTTTTGTCTATAACTTTTACTAACAATTTTTTTTTGTAAAATAGATAATAAAGAAGTTATTGACAATTAAAGTCAAAAATCAGGTATTTTGCAAATTTTGGGCAGCTCAGGGGCACCTTTTCCCCTTATCCGATTGAGCTCAAATTTTCAAGGGAGTATTTTTTTAGCAATTCGAACCAATCTGGGGGTGCCGTGAAACAAATTCCAACTTTGAAAAATAACTGGTACCCTAGAGTACCCCCTATGTTCCATTTTTTTGTGGAAAAATCTATACGGAGCTTGATTTCTACACTTATTACTAGTAATTCCTGTTTTCCGATATGATGCACAAGCTCCCGTTTAGAAGTTATAGGGAAATTTATAATACAATTATTGCTTATAATCAGTGGTGATATTCGAAACAATTAACAACCGGTTCGCTTAAAAAAATTATATTTTTTTGCCAAATTTTGATAAAAATAGCGAAAATTTTAAAGTCGCATCCCAGTAACAGACCACAAGCCTCTTGAAGGAAATGATATAAACTTTCGTTGAATAAAAAAATAGTTTTGATTTTGCAAAATAAAAGTCAAAAACAATTGCTTTATTTTTTTCTCAAAAGATTGAAGAAAACGCTATCGAAAACATCATCATCCAAGAATGCAATGTATGACCAAAATAAAATCATTTGTTTGTACGTTTGGACAATGAACAACTGAACAATATTGTGTTTGTTACCGAGACTATATCACCAGTGTTGCCACGAAAAAAAATTTTTTGTAACCAGCATTTATGAAAAAAATAACCAAATTAAAAAAAAAATAACCAAATTTAAATGCATGTACTATTTATTTATTTTTTGTAATTTTTACTATAATTTGTACTTTAAGGTAACAAAAAAAACATAAAACAACGTATTTTACAACACAACTCCTAATACTAAAAACTATTTTTTTTAAAAAACTAAGCGTCATATTTTGCAAAAAGTAATGCAAAGAAACATAAGCTAATGCTACAATTTGTAAAATTTAAAATTCCAATACTTTACATTAAGTTCTGCAAGTTTAATTATTAATTTTTAATGTCTTAAACAAAAATAAAAAGTATATAATAAAAACAAAAAATTTTTCATTGGCAATAAAATAGGGAGCTAGAAAGTTACTCTCTTAAATACTAAAAAACATGTAATTATATTACAATAAATATGGAGATCACTTTTACTTAAAATGTCACAGCTTGAATTTTAAAATTTGTCTTTGGCAGACCAAACAAAATGGGCATTTTGTTGATTTTTGCACAATTCTTTTGCTTGCAATATATATTACTAATTGTCTTAAAATCTAAATTATTCCTAAATTTTGTTTTTATCAAACTAAGCTGAGAAAATGTTCTTTCAGCTGTTCTTTTGTACGAAATTTACAAGTTCTTTAAAACAATTTTCGTTTAGGCCATTTTTGTATGTTGAAATTTTATCCCAAAATTTAAATTCACATAGTAAATATTTTCAGTAAAAAAAATAACCAAAACAGAAAAAATCTACACATGTACACATTGAGAAAAAAAATAACCAATTTTGGTTAGAAATAACCAAAAACGGCAACGCTGTATATCACCTTGATAAATACATATTATATAAAACCGTTAATACAAAAAAAAACATAATCACCCCAACAAATTTCATATGGAATTTTTATTCACGAGAAGGGTGAATATGCAACAACCGGTTCGCAAAATTTTTAAAATTTTAACAACCGGTTCGAGGGAACCGGTCCGAACCGGCTGAATATCAGCACTGCTTATAATGCACAAAAATTCTTTTAATCCACAAAATTCTAATAAATAATCCACAAAATTCTAATAATCCACAAAATTCACAAATTAATTTTATTTTGATTAAATGTGTTTTAGTTATTATTGATTTCTTAAAAAATTTCATCATTATTGTTTATAAAACACATAAGTTTGTTCAATGTATTTTAGGCTATGTTTGGGTTTGTTAGTTTACATATTAGAAACGAATGGAATGGACTTTTTAACAAACCGCATTTACACTAACAAATCTACACAATAATACATAAAC
The DNA here is from genome assembly GCA_916048285.2 of Bellardia pandia. Lineage (NCBI taxonomy): Eukaryota > Metazoa > Arthropoda > Insecta > Diptera > Calliphoridae > Bellardia > Bellardia pandia. The sequence continues at coordinate 69,960,285 of OU696530.1, forward strand.
AACAAAAAACTATTTTCACCACTCAAGAAAAAATGTTTGTTTTGATAAATCAGCTGTTACGGTTTGTTATAAAATAGTTGAGTTTGATTTGTACACCCGCGTCCGCATTTACACTAACAAATCTACACAATGATACATAAACAACAACAAACAATTTTCACCACTCAAAAAAAATGTTTGTTTTGATAAATCAGCTGTTACGGTTTGTTATAAGGTTTCGTTGAGTTTGATTTGTTCACGGGCGTGATTTGTGATAAAAATTTCATCTTGTTGATACGGGGATTTGTTGGGGATGACAACACAATTTTAGTGGATTTTTTGGAGATTTTTTTATAACTGATGGTAACAAAAATGATTTTTGAGCTAAAAAAATGTGCGTCTGGCATGTCTAAAAATGTGTGTTATTATTTATAGTGGACGGTTTCTTTCCCAAGGTTTGGCGTGGAAGAAGCACTTCTCAGAATAAACACATACTTTAAAAATAATTCATTTTGTTGTGAGAAATTTCATCAATCTGCTGAAATGCAAAAGCTTTTTGATACAAGCAATATGTATAATAAAATTTCTGAGGCTGATGAATCAGAAGATTTTGATTCCGAAGTTTTTGAATAGCTACACTCTGGTAAATAATTTTTTATCTACATATATATTATGTGTAATTTTTTCTTTACAAGATTTATAATTACAAATCGAATTAGTTTGAATATTAATATATGTAGCTATCGATAAAAATGAATTTTATTGAATAAATATTTAATTTTTTAAATAAAATAAAAATTTTAATAAAAAAAAATCAGTTTGGGGATGACAAATCAAAAATTGGGGATAAGCTCTGAAAAAATACTGGCAGCACTGTTTTAGTAATTGAATATCAACAGGAATCAGTGTTGCCAAAACTTTAAGACCATATCCCACCAGATTGTACTAAAAAAAACGCCAGAAACCACTAAATCCTTAAATAAAACCGCTAAATTAACCGCTAAATTTTTATTTAACGTATATCAAGCAAAACTGCTTTAAAAACAAAAATAATTCAACTTTAAAGTAAAAATGTGTGCCAAAAATATTATACACAAACTTTAATTCATATCTATCCATTCGAAATTATCATTTTGAGAGTTTGAGTATATTTCTGAGGTACCAATTAAATTTAAAAACTTTCTTGGGACTTCATAATTATAGCAACACTTTTTATGGTGACGAAGGCCGTACCTTAAAAAAAATATTTTTCATTAAAAAGATATTAAAATTAAGTAACAATATAACTTACTTCACTGTCAAAATTCCATTAACCATCTCAGATTGTAAACGATTTCTTAATTTTGATTTTACAATATTAAGCTGACTAAAAACACGCTCTACTTCTGCATTTTGGCATACAAAGAATTTGCAAAGCAAAATCAGCTAATTCTTTGAAAATACTATTTCCTGCGGAATCCTGATACTCCAAAACCTCAAACCAAAATGATGTAGTGTTTGAAATATTTCTCCACCTAATAATGTTGATGTTACTGAGCTGCAATAAAATTTTGTCAATTTTTTCTGCACTACATCCAAATTGTTCCAAACATGAAATAACATCTTCTTTTTTTGATTGAAATACATTATTGATTGAAAAACTATCTATTTTTGACAAAATGTCTCGATTTTCTGGTAATCTGAAAGTTTGATAAAGATTAGTTATAAAAGCAAAAAAAAAAAAAAAAAATTTACCTTTGAATTAATTGCTTCAACAGCGATATAACGAAATGTACACAGCGTTGTCTTATTTCTGATTCCCTTTCAGACGTAATAAGTCCATTGTGTTTGTATTTTCGTATTTCAGTTTCAAACTGATAGCCCAAATAACTATTAGGCTTAATGTAATTTTCAAAACATTCGATTTGAAATTGTCTTTCTGTATCGCATATTTTAGTTTTTAATGAATTGATTGCCACATTTAAGTCATTTAGGCGCTTAGTAGGATCTGAACTATTGCTTTGAAAACTCATGTTGACAACATTCATGTCCGAAAGAACTGGATTCAAAAACGAAAGGTAAATCAAATTTACAGGATCTTTGTACATATTATAAAGCGTTTCAACTGAATAACATCTTTCTGAGAGACGGGCAATACCAAAATGTGTTTCTAACTCTAACCATTGGCTAAGAATTCTTTTGACCGCTTTATAGATAGCCATCGAGTATCGCAAATACGAGTTCCTATATAAGATAATAGTTTAAAAAATTTATAAACAAAACTTATTTAGAACATACCTTGTCATCATTAATAGCCTTGTATAAGTTTTTATACGATAACTTTCTTGCAGAGCTTTTGGAAAACCAATTGTAGGTTTCCTGAACTAAAAACTCTAGATTTCTGGGAAGTGTTGCACATGCATGGTTAATGGCGAGTTGTACAGAATGACAAATACATCTAATTAGTATTAAGTTTGGATTTTCCTTTTTAAGTAGTGCATATACACTTTTATTACGACCAACCATGACGTTCGCGTTATCTGTGCCAATTCCAATTAATTTCTCCATATTTAGCTGAAACTTCTCCAATACTTTTTTTAAACTTTGAACTATTGATTTTGAATCTGAACTAGGGAGATCAACAAGCGATAAAAAAGTTGAGACTATTTTTTGTTGCTTTAAACTGTAATATATAATTACAATACCTATTTAAAAAAAGTTATTGTAAGTTAAAAAAATAATTAAAAAAATTTAGTTTGAGTAAACTTACCAAGAAGTTTAACTACTTCAATATCAGTTGATTCATCCAGAAGGAGACTGAAACGTGAAGATCCAATATCTTTTTGAAGGTCTTCCTTAAAGTGTACCGACAAAACATTTTGAACAATTTTGGAACACTTCGTTCTATGTAGCCGGATTTTTTGGCAGGTCGTAGAATCCTCAAATTGGTTTTTTAAAAGCGATGTCAAATGATCAACAGGTGATATAGGTCCGTGTTGACAAAAATACATTGCTAATGAAGCTTCATGCATTTGAACTTTTCGGCATGATGATTGATAAGGGATTTTATTTTGCTGAATAAATCCACCTTTTGCAGTTTGATGTTTTTTTGTAGATGCAATGAGCAATTAAATCTGTAAATTTGCATTGCAAATTACAATTACAGTACCGGCAAAAAGCCTTGGATGTATTGTCAGATTCATTTATCCAATCTTTTAGTTGTGGGTTTGTCTTCCATTCTTTTCTAAATTTCTGATTATAGGTTGGTTTTCCCATTACCCTGCATTAAATTACAGTAAAATAAGAAACAAACACATTAAATGTATTGTAAATATGTTTATGTACTTACAAACATATTTTCATTTTGTCTTAGCTATAAGAATATTTGTTTACAAAAAATAGCTTTGGTATTTTAGATTGTCTGCTTATTAAAACAAATTTTTTTTTCAAGATTTCTTTTTACCACCAGTTTGATTCACTTGTTTTTAAGAATAAGTGGGAAACTATAATGTACTTAACGAAACTTTTCGTTAAGTTTTTCAACTGTCATTTGCTTAAGCAAAAAGCGAAACTGATCGCACATTCTGTACGGAATCAGCTGTTTGTTGTTGTTTGTTTGTGTTTTGAACAAAATGGAAGAAAATATATTTATTTTAAATTTAATAGAAAATGCGGAAAAAATAAGTGCCTTTACAATAAAAGGGACCCTTTTTATTTTAACAAAAATGTCTTTCTGTCGCGGTTATTTCTCTGACAGAACAAGAGCGTCTTCTTCTTTTACAGTGTAGTTCACTTATTTGTTTTAATGTGCACAACCCTTCAAGCGCTAAGTTTAATATTTTTATATTATTAAAATTTTTAAGTTTTTTCTCCATTTTTGCAAACACAATACGAAAATTAACAAAACATATGTAAATGTTTATTATTATTTACAATGTAGTGCTGCCATAGCTGTACATTTTAGTACTTTTGCCGATAAATTAAAAAAAAAAGGAAAAATTATGCGTTTCGGGTACGAAGTTTTCTTTTAATTATAAAATAATATAATAATATTTATAAAATATAGTCATTTAATGGCTTTTTGTTAAAATAAAAACATTTTTTTAAACATAAATGAGCAACTGTGGACAAAAAGTTTCAAAGTCATTGTAGCCACCTAAAAGTTAACTCTGAACTGGTTATGCATTTGACAGCCTTTTCGTTAACTTTTGCAATTAGCTTAAGCTTGCTTATGCATATTATAGTTGGACCTTAATAAAAAAAGAAGAAAAACTAAGAAATGCCGTTAGATTTTGTATTAGATATGTGCAAAACACCATTTATCGATAAACCAGTAAAACAACACAAAGAAAGATTGGCATACACTTTAAAAAATGTATGTCAAATTCTACTTTTGTAGTTTTGTTTAAGTATATACAAGACATAAAAAAACGCTAAAACCCGCTAACTGGAAATATTTTGCAGCTAAAAAAACCACTTAGCGGGTTTTTCCGAAAAATACCCGCTAACGACGACAAAATACCTCCAGATCCAGCTGAAAAACCACCGTTTTGGCAACACTGACAGGAATAACCAGTATTGAGTACTGAGTACCCAATAAGTTTTACGGCTCTACTGGACGCGACTTTATTTTTTTTTGAGCATTTATTCTACACGTGTGATTTTTTGCAAAAGAGGAATATTAAAACTATGTCCATGATAGTCGTCGAGAAATATTGGGAAAAAACCCGATTCGCAAGAGCTGAGAAGCAATATTATGAACTGTTAAGCCAGGTAATTGTATTAGTTACATATGAATGGAAATTTAATTATAGACCTTAGATCCTACTTATAAATTAAAATTTTTAATTTCATGCTGCTTAGGATATATATTTCGAGTCAGGCGTTGGTCACAAAAAAATCAACAAAATATGTAAAATTCAACAGCGCAAAGTTATAAGTGAAAAAATTCACAATGAAAAAGAATCTTGTATAACATCTAGAAACAAATTTGAAGGGAGTGACAAATTTGAGAAAAATTTTAAGCAAATAGCTCTAGGATATCAGCAAGTAATTTATAAACTAGTTTTTGGTGAAAATATACATACATACAGTGGTTCAAACCAGGGTTTAATATTTAGTAAAACATTTTTTCCAACTGACTATTTACTGCCCAATAAATATGTACCACTTCCATATTTATATGTAGAAATTAGAGCTGTGTCGTTCATGAACGAACGGGTTAAAATGAACGGATCACTTTATTGAACGGAATGAGCCGGTTGTTTAACGGAACGGTTTTCGTTCAATAGTGTACGGATCAATTTCGTTCAACTGTTGTTTATCAAAAGACAAGAAGAAAATCGCATTCAAAGGGTTGTATCAAAGACTATAAAGGTGGATTCACCCATTCGTTCTTAACAAAAAATTTGTTCGAACAATATTTTTTTTATATGAAGTTTGACGTCTCTCTTTTTGAGAGAGAGAAAATATTTTTTACGAACTTGAATTGGTTTAATTTTATATTTTTTCCGGACAAAAGTGAATTGAGTTGCCAATAGGTTTCATTTTTTCATACAAATAAAAATGCCTTATGTATTTCCATGACCATCAGCAAAATCAAGGTTCTTTTTTCATTCATTTCGAATTTATATCTGTGATTTTGAATACACAATACTTTAAAATAATATAATATTTGTATTTTGACACTTAAAACCCAAAGCAAAATAAATCAATAGCCACACTTGTAAAACTAATAGATTTTGTTTACATATGGCAGCTTTGATTTTTCAGAAAAATCGTTCGAAAAATTGTTCTCTGGAAAAAAATTTTGTTAAGAACAAATGGGTGAATCCACCTTAACAAAATTTTTTTCCAGAGAACAATTTTTTTACTGAGAGTTTTTTGCAGCACGATTCACCCATTTCGAACGATTTTTCTGAAAAACCAAAGCTGCCATATGTAAACAAAATCTATTAGTTTTACAAGTGCGGCCATTGATTTATTTTGCTTTGGGTTTTAAGTGTCAAAATACAAATATTAGATTATTTTAAAGTATTGTGTATTCAAAATCACATATATAAATTCGAAATGAATGAAAAAATAAAGTTGCTTTTGCTGATGGCCATGGATATACATAAGGCATTGTTATTTGTATGAAAAAAATGCAACCTATTGCATTGAAAAATCAAAGCTGCCATATGTAAACAAAATCTATTAGTTTTACAAGTGCGGCCATTGATTTATTTTGCTTTGGGTTTTAAGTGTTAAAATACAAATATTAAATTATTTTAAAGTATTGTGTATTCAAAATCACAGATATAAATTCAAAATGAATGAAAAAATAAAGTTGCTTTTGCTGATGGCCATGGATATACATAAGGCATTGTTATTTGTATGAAACAAATGCAACCTATTGGCAACTCAATTCATTTTTGTCCAGAAAAAATATAAAATTAAACCAATTCAAGTGCGGAAAAAAATTTTCTCTCTCAAAGAGAGAGACGTCAAACTTCATATAAAAAAAAATTGTTCGAACAAAATTTTTGTTAAGAACGAATGGGTGAATCCACCTTTAAGAACAAATGGGTGAATCCACCTTAAATATATAAAGATGTTGCACGCAGTGTATTTAAAACTGACAAAATTTTGTGCTTCCTCGGGATGCGGGAGGGAAGACAAAAGGGAAAGAAGCACAAAGAAAGAGCGTAACAATCTGTCGTTCTCTTGTTGTGTATACAGCGTTGCCAAATGTGCAGATTTATCTGTTTTTTGAAGTGCAGAACAGGCTCATGGTGAAATTAAATACTAGGTGACAGCATTGCTACAACAATTACAACATGGCAAGAACAACAGGCATTTTTCTATATGAAAAACTTTCGTCACTGTCAAAAAGTTTTTTTTTTATATAACTTTTTGACATTTTCAATTTCACCATGAATAATCAGCTGGCGCTACGCTGTCACCTTGTATTTAAATTCACCTTGAACAGGCTAGCAGATTTTTACTCCGAAAAACAGTTTTTTTAAATCAATGCAGATTTTTCAATTTTATTCGAATAAAACAACGAAGCAATCAATATTATTATTCTCATTCTACGTGGAATTTTGCGGACCAATGATTTCAAAAAAAAAATTTCAATTGCAAAAATTGTGTACAAACAAAAGAAATGGAAACTAAATTTAATAAGAATATGTTCAACTAATACATACAAAAGTATGTCTAATTAATTTTCTATGTGATAATTTAAATGAAATATTATACGTTATGTTTTTACTGTTAATTTTATATACATACAGTGGTTCAAACGCATTATTTGACACTTGGCATGATAATATTCAAATGCCGATTATTTCACTATAATAAAAGTAATTCTAAAAAAATTGATGTATAATACTTAGCATGTTTTATTGAAAATGATTTTTAAAATAAGAAAAGAAAACTAAAATAACAAGTTTCACGTCAAACGCATAATTGGACAATCAAATGAAATATATAGTTTTAGTAATTCAGTAGTTCTGGGAAATTATGAATTAGCCACATCTTCGCAACGTGTGAAATGTGCTTCGGATCGTTATCCTGATAAAAAGCAAATGTGTCCAATATGTTTAATTTTTCAGCACTCTGTTTTACATTTTGTTTCAATATGTCCAAATATTGGCCCCTGCCCCGTGCTTGACTGTAGCCCGAGTGTTATTAGGCAAAAACTCAGTATTTGGCTTACGGCAAACGTAATGCTTTCCATCTGACCCATGAAGGTTAAATTTACTCTCGTCAGTGAAGAAAACTTGTTTAAATTGATGATTTTGAACCTTAATTTCATTACATATCGCACACATTCTTCAAAAGTGACTCAATTCAAAATACTAATTTTTCGGGTTTGTATGCTTAAACAACACACTTGTTTATCTATAAGAAAAAGATCAAAGCATTTTGTTACAGTTAACAAGTTACTAAAAAACAGTTAGATCTTTCTTTATATTTCATTTGGTATAGTTGCAATTTACTAGTGATTTATTTTTAGTTGTATCATAAAATAAAAATTTTGAATTGAGTCACTTTTGAAGAATGTGTGTGATATTATTTAATTTTGTTTTGAAGGTGCAGATTTTTTTCGAAAAAAACAGATTTTTTTTTGTGAATTGTCAGATTTTGTAAAAAAAAATATGGCAACACTGTGTGTATAAGATCTTTTAATCCTCATTTATCATTGTTTGTGTGCATTTGTATGCATGTGTGTGTTGTACATTGCATTAAAAATGTAAAAATAAAATAAAAACCTAACAAAAGAATTTTTGTGCAAATAACTTTCGTCAAAAATGTGACAGATTGTGTAATTGTAGGGTAAGAGCAAAGACTATAAATATATAAAGATGTTGCACTGCCATACATTGTTCTGCCACTGCTAAATTATTGATGGGATTTTGCGAAAATCCCCTGGTGTATGACTAATGAGAGAATTTTAAACACATTTGTTATGCTCTTTTCAAAACATTCATTCAGTCGTCGTTGAGCAAGCGATGAGAACGCATGCGGATGGTTATCGTCATTTTTTTCCAGAAATTTATTAAGCATTGTTGTTGCTTCTTGTTGGACGAAGCATAGCAAACACACGCGATTCAATTACAATTGAACACAAAAATAAAATACTGTTTTAGATGGACTTCTTTTTGTTTTTTCTGAAAATAACTGTTTTAAAATTGTTTTTTGATATCGATAATTGTTATTTATGGTCCCTGATATTTTTTCTTAAGGTGTTTATATCTGGCTAAAACTCTTTCTTTTTTTCTTATTTTAAGCGTTTGACAATATCGAGCCATAACCGCCAAAATAATGTATCCCACACCATAATCGATTGTTGTTTTTTTTATCGAAATCGATAGTTCAACATCATTTAGAATTATTAAAATTAAATGTATTACACAAAACAATATTTACACTATAAATTTTAAAATAATGGCTTTATTCAAACTGATTTTATTTAAAAAAAACCTTCCCCTGTAAAATTTTGAGTTTGTGGGATACATTTTTTCGGCGGTTATGGCTCGATATGTTTGCTGGGAAAATTCTCTCACCAAAACATCTTCATTTTTGAGTACCACTGATAAACGTACATATGTATGTACATACATATATTGCCGAATCAAAAAACATACAAACTAAAGGTGGATTCACCCATTTGTTCTTAACAAAAATTTTTTCCGGAGAAAATTTTTTTACTGAGAGTTTTTTGCAGCACGATTCACCCATTTCGAACGATTTTTCTGAAAAATCAGAGCTGCCATATGTAAACAAAATCTATTAGTTTTACAAGTGCGGCCATTGATTTATTTTGCATTGGGTTTTAAGTGTTAAAATACAAATATTAAATTGTTTTAAAGTATTGTGTATTCAAAATCACAGATATAAATTCAAAATGAATGAAAAAATAAAGTTGCTTTTGCTGATGGCCATGGATATACATAAGGTATTGTTATTTGTATGAAAAAATGTAACCTATTGGCAACTCAATTCATTTTTGTCCAGAAAAAATATAAAATTTAACCAATTCAGGTTCGGAAAAAATATTTTCTCTCTCTCAAAAAGAGAGACGTCAAACTTCATATAAAAAAAAAATTGTTCGAACAAAATTTTTGTTAAGAACGAATGGGTGAATCCACCTTAAAAGAAGTCTTGTTTTCACAAAATGTATGTGCAAATAACCTGTGGAAAAATCAATGTTACCGTTTGTTTTATTGTAGGGTAAGAATACATGTTTTATTGTTGTAGAAATGAAACTATATTGATTCGCACCGAAATAAAAAACCTTTATTATATAAATTTTTAGAATTACATCTTTATAGAGAAATAAAACTAGCAAATAATGAAAATAATTACTTAATTATTACATACATTAATTAAATTCAAATTTACTTTGCATTTTAACGAGCCATTTTAACCAAGATCCTTTAAAAAGGTTGTTTTCATATATACGTGCCGAAGGTGGACACTGAAAAAAATCCATCGGTTCATGAATTTAATTTGGCAGTAGCTAAGTTATTATCCTTAAAAATGAATAGCACCAAATTGTGCAAACGATGATGCAATGTTTTTACATATAGAGTTTCAAACAATTTTAGAAGATACTATAAGGACTGGAAGTATATCATATAAGTATAGTATATAAAATATAGAATATTTTAATGAAGACGCCGATTGTTTTACATCCAACAATGTGACAATAGAATTAATATCAAGTCGATATTTTGTTGGTTACATACATATGTAGCTCAACGAATATCTTACGTTAAATGTCGTTTAGATTTAATAAACCAGCGCAAATTTTGTCATATCCTTCAGAAATGTTTGTTCATGCAAAAAATTATACAAATAATTCCGAGCAATGCGTAAGTTGCACCAAAAATACAATTTATTCCTTACGGTTTGATGAGAATAACGAATGTTATAAACACAGAATGAAGATTCTTAATTACTACTTCTTATTTTACTACGGAAGCATTCCACATGGGAAACATACAAATTATCAAGAACATATAGAAAAAGTTAAAATTTTGAAACACTGATAAATAAATTTAATAAATACTAAACAAAAAAAAAAAAAAAAAAAAAATCATTCGTATTACAACTTCATTCTATACAAAACTGGAAATATATATTTTTTAATTAGTATATTTATTTTTAAAACATAAGTTTATATTTGTTGTAATACCTTTAAGTAAAATCTCAAATAATGTAATTATTAAACAAAAAATTTTAATGGATGATGATAGAATAAAATATTTAAAAAAAAAATTATATATGGTAAGTAGATACAAATTACACAATCGGTCACATTATTGACGAAAGTTATTTACACAAAAATTGCAAGAAACAAAAATTCGTTTGTTATACTAGCTGTAAAAATTTAATATTATTGTAAACAAAGCAAATTATTTTCTTGTTGCTGGAAGTAAAGACGTACGAATGTATGTTTTTTTCAAATAAGCTAACTAATTTCCACTCACTTTTTTTGTCCATTAAAAAAAATATTTTTCACAAATTGTAAATTCTGTTTTTCTTTATTCTGTTTGTTTATTAAAAACAACTGTCAAATCGAAACAAGTTTTTTGGTCATGTAAACAGCATAATTCATAAACATGATTCAGACAGCGAAGCAGGTGATTCAAGTCGTCGTGGAAACATAGTATTAGGTTTTTATTTTATTTTTACATTTTTAATGCAATGTACAACACACACATGCATACACATGCACACTCAATATACTCAACAAGAGAACGACAGATTGTTACGCTCTTTCTTTGTGCTTCTTTCCCTTTTGTCTTCCCTCCCGCATCATGAGGAAGCACAAAATTTTGTCAATTTTAAATACACTGCGTGCAACATCTTTATATATTTATAGTCTTTGGTAAGAGTATGTGTTTTATTGTTGTACAGACAAAACTATATCGAATCGCACCGAATTAGGTATAATGCTATTTTTTAGACTATTCAATTGTATGTTTGTATCTACTTACCATATATAATTTTTTTTTATTTTAAATATTTTATTCTATCATCATCAATTAAAATTTTTTGTTTAATAATTACATTATTTGAGATTTTACTTAAAGGTATTACAACAAATATAAACTTATGTTTTTAAAAATAAATATACTAATTAAAAAATATATATTTCCAGTGTTAGGAAAAAAGATAGGATAAACCTAGTCATATGTAATATTATAGACAGTTCAATTATGAACTTCTGTCTCTATTTTTGTATAGAATGAAGTTATAATAACACGAATGTTTTTTTTTTTTTTGTTTAGTATTTATTAAATTTATTTATCAGTGTTTCAAAATTTTAACTTTTTCTATATGTACTTGATAATTTGTATTTGTATGTTTCCCATGTGGAATGATTCTCTAGTAAAATAAGAACCAGTAATTAAGAATCTTCATTCTGTGTTTATAACATTCGTTATTCTCATCAAACCGTAAGGAATAAATTGTATTTTTGGTACAACTTACGCATTGCTCGGAATCATTTGTATATTTTTTTGCATGAACAAACATATCTGAAGGATATGACAAAATTTGCGCTGGTTTATTAAATCTAAACGACATTTAACGCAAGATATTCGTTGAGCTACATATGTATGTAACCAACAAAATATCGACTTGATATTAATTCTATTGGCACATTGTTGGATGTAAAACAATCGGCGTCTTCATTAAAATATTCTATATTTTATATACTATACTTATATGATATACTTCCAGTCCTTATAGTATCTTCTAAAATTGTTTGAAACTCTATATGTAAAAACATTGCATCATCGTTTGCACAATTTGGTGCTATTCATTTTTAAGGATAATAACTTAGCTACTGCCAAATTAAATTCATGAACCGATGGATTTTTTTCAGTGTCCACCTTCGGCACGTATATATGAAAACAACCTTTTTAAAGGATCTTGGTTAAAATGGCTCGTTAAAATGCAAAGTAAATTTGAATTTAATTAATGTATGTAATAATTAAGTGATTATTTTCATTATTTGCTAGTTTTATTTCTCTATAAAGATGTAATTCAAAAAATTTATATAATAAAGGTTTTTTATTTCGGTGCGAATCAATATAGTTTCATTTCTACAACAATAAAACATGTATTCTTACCCTACAATAAAACAAACGGTAACATTGATTTTTCCACAGGTTATTTGTTTTCAGAAAAAACAAAAAGAAGTCCATCTAAAACAGTTTTTTATTTTTGTGTTCAATTGTAATTGAATCGCGTGTGTTTGCTATGCTTCGTCCAACAAGAAGCAACAACAATGCTTAATAAATTTCTGGAAAAAAATGACGATAACCATCCGCATGCGTTCTCATCGCTTGCTCAACGACGACTGAATGAATGTTTTGAAAAGAGCATAACAAATGTGTGTAAAATTCTCTCATTAGTCATCAATAATTTAGCAGTGGCAGAACAATGTATGGCAGTGCAACATCTTTATATATTTATAGTCTTTGGTTGTATTCAATTGTTCAAAGTGAACGAATTGATTGAACGATTCAGTCTTGGATAAATGAACGAAAATTACTGGTCACTGAAATGAACGACCGGGCACAACTCTAGTAGAAATACTAAAAATATACAAACTATTAACCAACGAAATATATGCATTAGCTTCATGGTAGAAATATTTCTAGTAGTAATTCTAAAAGTATTTTGACATACAAAATATTTCTAGTAGCAACCAGCACACAAAATGAAAATTTTTCATTTGCAATATATTATGGTGAAATCACTCTACAACAGTGATGCCCAATGTAGTAGTATTGGTGAGAGTGACAAAATAACACTGGAAGAAAACAATTTGCTAATCATTTTATTTAGTCGTCAGCGAGATTGCGACGAAAGCACATGTGTGGTGGGTGTTGTCATTTTTTTTCTGTTTCTTTGTTTAACATAAGGGAAATAGTAAAATTAATGAATGTACATATTTTTGATGAATGTATTGTTTTTAGTAATAATCTTCAAAATGTTTTTTAAATTATATGTCTTAGTTTTTTAAATGTCTTATGACAAATAAGACATTGCATGTCATCAAAAGCATTTTGTAACATAAAATACTTCTCGGGTGACATCATTAATATATCGCAATAATTTCAATTTATGTGTTCACTGACAGCAGTCTCGATGACGATTAAAATGTAATCGTTAAATATATTTCCTTTTTGATTTCCATTGTTTGTTCCAAAAATATTTTAGTAATAGGTAGCTATTCGTTTTTTTGAATCATGGATAAGACACAGCAGTTCTGCAAGTGTATTTTGTCTCTCCCATTCAACATGCTGATTTCCTATTGGTTGATTGACGATTAAACAAAAGAGCGTAAGTATACGTGTGAGTTCAATTTGCTGATATCAGCCACTACTGGGCATCAATGCTCTACAAGGTGGTGTTGAAACGCCAGCTGTTTTTTTTTAGTCATGTTCGTTATGTCAATTTTGGTTTTGTTTGTATATATACAGTGGCGAGCACATATGGAAGATGTTTTGTGTAATATGACTTAAAACCGAATAAACTCTTAAATTTTTAAAAATAATAATGTTTTTTATTTAAAATGTTAAATAAATAGAACAAAAAAGAAAATAAATTGAAACTCATTAATTATTAAAGCGAATGTGGAGTTTAGGGTGAATTTATGTGAAATGCCAATGTATCCACTTTTGCACCTTAAAGTTCGTTTAATCTGGCAGCAAGAATAAATAGACGGTTTGAGCGAATTTACGTACATAAGCACCGTTTTTTGATATTTGTAAAAATATCAAAGCAACAATAAATGTAATTTTTCTAATTTTTTTTTTTTTTTTTTTTTTGCAAATTTTTAGCTTATCGCGTGCTTTTAATAAAAATGAGAAAAATTTCAGACTTTTTAGAAAACCAAGTGGTGGGCATTACAAATAATAATTACTCAGCACGCGAAATTGCTAAGATGTTGGGAATCTGTCATTGAACAGTGCTACAAGTCATAAAAATAAAAAAAATATTAGTCCATAAACTCTAAAAAAATCAGGGCCTTGTCGCTGTCGGTACGAGATGCCAGGACTATTTAGCGATTATTATCTTCCAGACAGGGGAAAACACCCAAACAGGCTGCAGCTGCTATAACAAAAACAAAAAAAATTTAATTTTTGTTTTATTTATTTAACATTTTAAATAAAAACCATTATTATTTTTAAAAATTTGAGAGTTTATTCGGTTATTAAGTCATAGTTATTAAACATCTGCCATGTGTGCTCGCCACTGTATAAAAAAACACATGTGTCATCTTGAAATTAAAAATTGTATGTATTAATTTTTTTCTATAGGAATGTTTGTAAACAATAGTCAGCTGTTTTTGACACTACAAACATGAAAACAAAAACAAAAATACCATGTTGTTTCTGTTGTTTTTGTATTGTTGTAATCTTGATGTCACCTTCTGATTTCACCATGCAATATATTTACTACTATAACACACGCAAGCTTGCTTATGCATATTATAGTTGGGCCTTGAATTGGAATGAATAATAAATAGCACGTGATAGTACAAATGATCGACTTCTGTTCATAAAAAATTGTGTGTTTCTTAATTCGGAATCTAATATTTGTAACAGGTAAACAAAAAACCAAATAACTAGCAGAGAAAAAAATGTGCAGCGAAAAATCTGATTAATTAATTTTTTACATATTTCAACTTCGTATGTTTGCCAGTTTTTGTTTTTCATGTGCCATAGTTGTTTAGTTTGTTTTTTGGATTTCGCATATTGCTGGCTGTTAGTGGTTTTTCAAGTTATTATTTCCTTGCATGGTTTATGGTTCGGTAGTAAACTATAAAAAGTATGCGTGTGTTCTAGTAGTAAATAAAATTTTAATTTTGTGTGCTGGTTGCTACTAGAAATATTTTGTATGGCAAAATATTTTTAGAATTACTACTAGAAATATTTCTATATTTTTAGTATGTGAAAAGTTAAATATTATTTTCTTAAAATATTTTTCTAGTTTTCCTATAAAATTATGAAATATTTTGCTATTTTGTACATAATATGGTAGTAATTTTAAACTCTGGTTCAAACGCATAATTGGACACTTGGCATGATAATATTAAAATGCCGATTTTTTCAATTTAATAAAAATAATTTTAAAAAAATTGATGCTGTGTTGTAGATTATAAAAAAAATTAAAACAATGTATAATACCATAGCTGTTAATTAATGATTAATAATCTTAATGATTAGTAATCGAATTAAAATTTTTTTGTTTCTGTTTTAATTGATTGACTAAGATTAGTTATCGAAATTAAGCATTAATAATCGATTAGGATTAAATTTAGGTCAAGATTAAAGAGGATTTATTTAGATTAATTTATTTTTTAAAAATAATCCTACGATTAATACATTTAATCTAAAATATTAATCGATTAATAATGTAGATTTATTTGGATTAAACAGGATTAATCTATAATCAAAAAGAAAAAAAATTGGTACATGTAGTTCAGGTACATTTAACCACAAAAAAAAATAACTCAGGATTAAACAATTAATAATTAAACAATTCAATTCAGGATTAATCTATAATCACAAAAAAAAAATTAGTACATGTAGTTCAGGTACATTTAACAAAAAAACTTAACAATTCAGGTTTAAACAATTAATAAAACAAATTATTATAAGTAAACAAACATCAAAGTTGATGAAACTTATTATATAGAGTTGCCAAAAAACAATTAATCCTGTTTAATCCAAATAAATCTAAATTATTAATCGATTAATATTTTAGATTAAATGTATTAATCGTAGGATTATTTTTAAAAAATAAATTAATCCAAATAAATCCGCTTTAATTCTGACCTAAATTTAATCGTAATCGATCATTAATCCATAAAAAGTAATTCAATTTTAATTAATAGATTAAATTTAAAAAAAATAAATTAATTAATTGATTAATTTTAATCCAAATTTAACAGCTATGTATAATAAATACTTAGCATGTTTTATTCAAAATGATTTTTAAAATAAGAAAAGAACTAAAATAACAAATTTCACGTCAAACGCATAATTGGACAGTCAAATGAAATATACAGTTTTAGTACTAGGAAACAAAACCTTTTATTACTGCTTCTAAACGTCGGGGCATCGACTGCACGAGATTAGCGCAAAACTCTGGACTTATATTGCTCCATTCACATCGTATTGCCTCTTTCAACTGGTCTAATGTGTTGAAAGTAGATTTATAGAGCTTTCGGGCAAGTTCTTCCCACACATGCTCAATAATGTTGTGATCTGGGGACTGTGCGGGTGTTTGAAGTAATTTTGGGCAATTATGAATTAGCCACATCTTCACAACGTGTGAAATGTGCTTCGGATCGTTATCCTGATAAAAACCAAATGTTTCCAATATGTTTAATTTTTCAGCACTCTGTTTCACATTTTGCTTCAATATGTCCAAATATTGGAAACGGTACATTTTACCCTCTATAAAATGAATATTCCCTGCTCCTGCACGGGAAACACAACCCCACACCATTACAGGCCCTACCCCGTGCTTGACTGTAGCTCGAGTGTTATTAGGCAAAAACTCAGTATTTGGCTTACGCCAAACGTACTGCTTTCCATCTGACCCATGAAGGTCAAATTTACTCTCGTCAGTGAAGAGTACGAATTTCAGAATCTCAAAATCCCGAACTTAAAAATTGTGAATTTTGAAATCTTAAATTTAAAAATCCCGATATCAAATCCCGGATTTAGAAAATCTAAAAATAAAAGTTTTAATTTTTTGTTTTTATTTATTTAGTTTTTATTTACCTACATATTTAATTCAGTTGATACCTATCTAAAAGGCAAGATTAATTGCTATGGCTTTTAAATACTCTGCTTTATCCATATCGCTGGCTTAACATGTAAAGGCTCTAAGTCCATATTTTACAATATTACAGGAGAGACAAAAAACAATCAAACTCTTTTTGAATAAACATTTTTGAAATCTGTAAATGCAATTTGTTTTTGTATTTTCCTTTGTTTTGTATTTGCGTAAAAGCAAAATGCAAAAATAAGTATTTGCCGAGATAAGCTTTTTTGGACTTATAGCTTTTTCTGTTGCTTAGTTTGTATGTTTTCAGGGACTTAGATCTTTTTCTTAAAACTTGTCTCTACTTATATTTCATACTTACAATGAAAGTGTACTCTTGTTGCTTTTTTATTGTTGTTATTTAAGAAGCTAATATGTAAAAAGTTAAAGTTTGTTTTGATTATTGTAAAAAAAGAAACAGAATTTATTCCAAATTATAAATAACATTATTATTGTAATTTCAATTTCGATATTTGTATATACTTGTACATAATGAAAACTAAAATTATTCAGTCTTATTTCATTGCTGTTATAAAAAAGTAATATTACTTTAAATTTTTAATGGATTTAAATTAAAAGTAAGATAACTGGCGACGATTATTTTTATTCGTATGGCAAATCGTCATATAATTTATGGTGTTTTGTAGGCAAAGTGGATTTTAGATATTCAGGCATGGATGGAAATCGAAAACGAATCAGTTTTGGAAATAAATTTTAATGCATTTATAATATAATTTTTATAATTTTTGTTTTAAGATTCTCTTTAATAGCCCAATATCTTTATATTTTATGTGATAAAAGTTTTTCAATACGGAAATAATACGAAAAAATTGACTTCTAACCCTTTACGGCGCAAGAACGCCAATTTTTTCTGTTTTCTTGTATTAAATAGAAAATAAAACATAAATAAAGGAAAAATTTTAAAAAAAATTTTTATTAAAAATTAAATAATGATTTTCGACAAAATATTATTTGTTGCAGAAATGCAACATTGCATCAATAGCTCTTGTTTATTGCTGTTGAACTTATACTAAATGCAAATTTTTAAAACAGTTATTTTGCTTATTGTAACATAAAGCAATGCCGCATTTTTCGCATAATGTTTGCGTATAACCCTTACATTTTGGAAATTTGAATCTAATCCGTTTTTCAGTCCATGCTCGCCAGTGCCCTAATTGGTCCATCCTCACATTTCTTGGAGGTACGTGTTAAGCGGGACCTTTTTGTTTTGAATTAACCATTCAACATCATTTCCACGTTTTGCACGGTTGACTGTCTTATATTTACATAAGGTCTCAGCTATATTGAGTCTGAACTCTGCAGAGTTAAGGACCTTACTAGTACTACCATTTTCAGCATGTATTCTTTTATGTAACAGCCATGAATTGCAAATAGTCATATCAAGAAAATGGTAAAAAAAATCGTATGCCCCATCGCTTCTACGTAGCTTAATTGTTGTAGTTAAGTTTCTCAATTAATGGTCGGATTTTATACAAACGATCAAAATCATCATGGTTGTATGGTAGCATTTTGCTGTTATCGTTGAAATGAAGCAACTGCCTAATCATCTGAAATCTATTTACCGGCATCATCTCCCGTACCGGTGCAAAGCTTATGTTGTCGGGCCAATACATTTTTGTATTTGGCATATGAACAATGGACATATAATAAACGATTCCAATGAACTGACGTATCTCCTGACTATTCACATTAATTGACTTGTTTTAACCTTTCTTCACAGAATATAAATTGGTCTGGTCTCTTATAAGGTCTATTATATCCTCTGGAAATAAATATGAAAATACCTCAAAAGAGGTATCTAGGCAAAGTATCTCTGGTGGTAACGTTTTAGACCCAAGAAAACGTAGTTGCTCATCATTTAAAGTTAAGCTTTTCGTTTTCAATACAGTTTTTGCGTTTGATATACGGCCAGATAACTTTGGAGCTGCTTTAGCGGAGGTAGTAGGAGAAGCTGTTATTGGAATTAATTTAGTGGTGGATCTAGTTGGTAGATCGTCTGCAAAATCAGGAACATCTTCTTCGTTAGGCGGCAACTCTTAATACCTCATCAGAGCTTTCATCCTCATTCGCTTCTTGATTGTATGGTGGATCAGTGACATCATCGTCATCAGAAAAATCAAGTCCATCTTCGCTATCTTCCCACTCTGCTAGAATATTTTCCAAGTCTTTAATAGTCAAATAATGCACTTTTTTTTTTGCTAATTTTACAACTACGAAGATGAAGGGAAAAAATTGTTAAATACTGGGCCTCAATACGCAGTGTTGCAGATATGCAACATACAAAAATCAGTATAAAACACTAACGAAATTGGTTTTGCAAAAAAAACTTGCAATTTATTTTTGAAATATATCGTATTACCTTTCAGTTTCACAAATTTCAAGAGCCAAATATGATTATTTCTTCAAGAATATATTTTTCGCAAATTGACTAAATGCTTGCAAAGCCAGTTTTTACACGTGCACCACTTGAAGTGAACATATGCCATCTAGTCTGCTTTTCATTAGAAAACTTAGTTTCCAACCATAAGAACACTTTGTTGCCAAACTACAACATTAAGCTAAATCGGCGTAACGGCATCTGCGGTATTTTAGCACTAACTTTAAGGGTATGTTGCAGAAATGCAACATGGCGCCGTAAAGGGCTAAAACTCATTCGTTTTCGATTTCCATCACATGCCGATTGTAAGTCTTCGAACTTTCTAGTCTTTATTTTTCTTCTTTCTTGATGAAGTTGGTGTAAATCCGACTACATTTTCATTTATTTTTTAGTGGAGATTTTTCCATTCATCAGAAAATCTAAGTTTGAAATTAATTTCACCATTTGGTGTGTATTGTATTTCTCGAATGTCCGTCACTTTGGAATCGCCTTTTCCACGGCCAAGGCGAATATTTTTACAAAATTGTCCATTTTTTAAAAAATGAATGATCCAAATAAGTAACATCATGACGATTAATGTCATGACTGTCAATGGTGTTGATACTCAAAACAACGAGAGTGTAGCCAATGAGAAATAATATTATGACATTCCCACGACAGCCGGTTCTACGCACCGGAATGACCCGAGATCAATCGGCCAAGGGCTGTCAACTCAGCAATTACTGCTGTTACAACAACAACAACATTATTATTGGAAAAAGTGATATATTAAACAAAGATGTGATAAATTGGACTTAGCGCCTTTACTCATCACTACAAAACAACAACAACAACAAATGAGATATCTGTATTTTTTTTTGTAATCGATGTAGTTTTACTTATTGAACACAACTGCATCAAAATCTCAATTTGTAAAAAAGTGGACTAAGAGCCTTCACATGTTAAGCCAGCGATATATTCTTTGTTTTTAAAAAATTTTTTTTTTATTTCGGGGTACTATGTTCCCCGATTTTACTTCTTCGATTGTTGTTTTAGCAACAATTGAGCTCTTTGGCTAGACTCTCGATTAGTCTGTAAAGTTCGGAATGATTTTTGCCCACAACGACTTTAAGGCGTCTATGCCAAGCCTCGACAGAGGAAAGTTTTCCTGAAGCATGTCACAGACCGACCAAAATTCGATATCATACCCTCCTTCAATGTAATTGGAATTTCTCCAACGGGCTATTTGTTTGGAATCTTTATCAGCAAATTTGCGGTATAAAGCTTCATAATATTCAGGAATTTCAGCACTTGGTACAAAAGCAAGGGCCTTTATCATCCGGATTTGCAAGCTAAATTTTTCTGAGCGGCCATATTTTGTACTTAAACCCTCCTTCTGAATCTTGTGCCAAATTATTTGGCTAAAGTGGAATTAACATCCTTTGCATTCAGCATACGGGAAAAATTCTTTTGCTGTGTTAATGATGGCTTTTTCAAAATCCGAAATAATCTTTAGTGGCTTTAAGTCTATGTTCCATTCACAAGCTAGTTTGGTAAGACTGAACAAAACTTCCGAATAGGCCTCCGCGGTCTTGCGATTCATCAAGCATAAAACTAAGGGTACTATCTGGCACTGAATGTAACCGTGAATACTAAACAGTTGAGCCATAATAGAAGGCACAACATGAAACGTTCCGTCCATCAACCAACATTGCGCTTCTGCCAAAAGCTTCATACTGGACTGCGTACCCAATAAAATGCTTTTCTCTCCGCCGAATACCTTTTCATCTAAAACAAAAAAGTTCCCCTTCCAAGAATTTTAAGTTTTCTGGAATGTTGATTTCGTCCAATGTTTGCGGCTCTTGTACTTCATTTGAACGAATGTGCTTGATTTTTAGCTTTTTGCGCAACTTTGGTTAGCAAATAAACACGTCAATTTTTATTGGTGTCAGCAATAGTATCTGTTATTATTTGAGAAGGTGGCTTTTCCATACTGTTTTTTGCCTTTATTTTTAACGAGTTGTTACAAAGCATCACATGTTTTTCATTAGCCCCGCAGGCTCATGACTGTGGTCAGAAGGCTCCTTTTTTAATAAATGTTCATTATTCACTATGATTGTGTGCAAACGACTTTTATACCCTAGACAGACATAGGATTTGCATACCATATTAGTATACTATACTACATGTGTGTTAACTTGTACTACAATTAAACCATAAAACAAGCTGGTTTATATCTGGTATCAATACTACGAAAATAATCGTGGTATAAATGTAGTATGTTGTCTGTAGCTGTGTTCAATAAACATTAGGGAAACCCTCTCACAAAATCGATTGTCAGTTCTTTTAATGACAGTTATATTTTATTTAATTTTTTTTTAATTTTTTTATCAAAACCCAGCCAACATTTACATATAAAAATAAGATTTCAAATGTAAGCAAGGAAAATTTATCTATATTTTTCAGTACAGAACTTGCAGCCGCACCGTTTCATATATGCTCAAAAATGTCGGTGCTTCTGCGCATAACACTTTTCTGCCTTTTTGCTACAGACATTAAATAAGTAGATAATTACCTTTTTTAATAGCAAATGATAATTAAAAGTATCAAACACACTTAATTTAACAACAATTTAACACTATTTATTAACACAACTTATTAGCACAATTTTTAACAGCGAGAATGACACGTTTTGCTTAAATTTATGAAACACTTGCATTTGCAAGCAAATTGTCAACGACTTTCGCAAAACTCTTATTTATGCAAGCTTGTTGCAATCTTAATTTACAAAACGCTTGCCAATGTGTTTATTGGGAAAGTAAAAACAAAAATACTAGTATATGTACTACATGTCTGTCAAGGCAATTTAGTATCAAAAACCATAGTATTTGTATTATGGTATAGAAATCCTATGTCTGTCAGGGGTATTACAGAACTTTTCTTTTCTATTTGCACAACACCAGTAGGACACTTTTTCTGTTGCTTTCTCCAAATGGTAGGAATAACCATTCAAATCAGTGATGTTAACTTTTTTATTTCGATTACCGTACAGCCCTAAAAAAAATTACCGTTTTTAGATAAAATTACCGTATGCTTTTGTCTTGTGTTATGATTTCTCTTATATTATTTTAATTCATTTATTTAAATTCATTTATTTAAAATAATTCAGTACAATGTAAAGTTCTTTTGATAAAAATACTTTAGTACAATCTTATGTCAATCATGCCAAAATTAATAATGTGATTTTTCTTCAAAACCGCTGATCTGGTGATGCCAGATCAAAAACAAAATATAATACACTAAGAAAATCATATGTAATATGACATCCCCTTTCCTTTATTCAAAAGTCACATACTCATCGAACCGCCTTGGGGGCCTGATTTGCCTCTTGGGTCTCGTCGGTACAGTGACATCGTATTCCCTTGATTTCTCAAATTGGTCATCGTTATACTCGGTTTCTTGCGAATCAAATTGATTTCCAATCTCCCTTGATTCATTCCGAACTGGCGTTTGTTGAGTAGGTACTGCTGATTGTTGAGTGGGCATTGCTAATTTTTGAGTAGGTACTGCTGATTCGAGCATGCTTTTAGACTCTTCTTCGTCAATGCCGTTTGATGTATTACCCGGCTTTCTAATATGTATTGTATTACGTCTATAGAGTTTATTGTTCGCGCTTACTATGCACGTCCTATTTGATACTTTCTGTTGTACTTCACCTTTGGTCCACACATCATCAGGATTTTTTTTCATGTAGACTTTGTCTCCAACACTTAAACTATTTTCTTTTCTCTTTCCTTTGTCAAAGTACTTCTTGTTGTTCATTCTTTGATCTGCGATATTCCTTGGAACGTCTTCTACTACTTGTTGATCTATGTTTATGTTTGGTATACCGCAGTTTAGCCATCTACAAAATAACCTCTTTGATGGACTGGAGCCCACCTTGTTAGGCGTATTCCTCCAGATTAAGAGTGATTTGTAAAAATCTGTGTGCGACTCTATCGCTTTTCTCATAAGCTGTTTTGCAATTTTTACCGCAGATTCGGCCTTCCCGTTTGCTTGCTGGTGGTATGGACTGGATGTACAATGTTGAAATTCCCATTCCGCTGCAAACTTTACAAATTCATCATTTACAAAATTTGTTCCGTTGTCTGTGATAACTTTTAGGGGAATACCGTATCTGCTAAAATTTTTCCGACACAAGTTAATTGTAGTCTTTGCCGACAGGTTGTTCAGTTCATCCACTTCGAAAAAATCTGAAAAGTAATCTACTGTTATTAAAAAATGTTTTTTTCTATCTTTGATGTTGATTTCGAATACGTCCATTGACACGATTTCAAACGGTGATCTTGGTATTTCAGATAACATCATCGGCTCTTTTTGTTGATTTCTGGCATATTTATTACAAATTTCGCAGTCTTGTATCTTTCGCTTTATAGTGTCTGTAATTCCTCTCCAGTATACTGTTTCTCTGGCCAGCTGTAGAGTGGATTCTATGCCCAAATGTGGAATGTGTAATCAATCCAGTATCTCTTTTCTCATTCGTTGTGGAACTACGATTCTGTTGCCTTTGAAAATTAGGTTGTTGTTAACCACCAACTCGTCACGAATGTGCCAATACTCTCTAATAGCCTCGTCTATATCGGATTTGTTAACCGGCCAACCGTTTTCTATAGTCGTCGTCAACGTATTCATAACGCTATCCTCAGCAGTGGCTCGTTGTAATTTTATAATCATCGCGTTGCTTAATCTTTTATGTTCTATGTCATTGCAGGCATCCAGTTGCTGGAGTTCCTTTTCTATTTTGTAGATTTCGAAAGATTTTTCTCCACATTTGTCTTCATTTGGTGCCCTAGAGAGCGTATCTGCTATGTACATTTGGTTTCCCTTTGTGTATTTTATACTAAAATTATACCTTTGAAGAGCTAGTATCATCGACTGCAATCTTTTTGGCGTATTTAACAGTGGCTTATTAAAAATACTAATGAGTGGTGCGTGATCCGTTTCAATTACCACGTCATTCTTCCCACAAATATATTGGTCGAATCTTTTGCAAGCGAAAAGGATGGCCAGCATCTCTTTCTCGATTTGGGCGTAGCTCTTCTGTGTTGGCGTGAGCGTTTTCGAAGCGTATATAACTGGATGACCATCTTGCATGAGTGTACAGCCTATCGCGAATGATGATGCATCAGTTTGTATTGTTACTTGTTTCCTTATGTCGTAGTATTGCAATACTGGGCTTGTCGTTATAGTTTTTTTTATCTCCCAAATGCTGTTTCTTGTTCATCGCCCCATATAAATTCGCTCTTTATATGTGTTACCCTTCTAAGTGGTTCTGTCATTTCTGACATATTTGGTATGAACTTACTCAAATACGTCGCCATACCCAAAAAGCGTAATGTTTCTTTTTTGTCTGTCGGTCTTGGTATGTAAACAACAGCGTTTACCTTTTCAGGATCTGGTTTCGTTCCCTTATCTGTTAAAATATGGCCAACAAATTTTATCTGCGTTTGACATATATTCATTTTGTCGCGATTAATCTTCAAATTCTCATTTTTAAGACGCTCAAGTAGTTTCTGCAGGTTTTTATTGTGATCTCTGGTTGCTTCATCGATGTTTGCTCCTTTTCCCACTACCAAGATATCGTCTGCTATACAAGCCACACCTTTTAACCCATAAATAATCTGGTTTTGCCTCATCTGGAAGATTTCCATTGCCGGTTTTACTCCGAACGGTAATCGTTTAAATCTATACTTTCCGAATGGAGTCCAAAATGTTGTCATCTTACTGCTTGTCTCATCCAACTCCAGTTGCCAGAACCCGTTTTTTGCATCGAGCGTACTAAATACCTTTGCACCCGTCAATTCAGTCAGTATTTCCTCGACAGTTGGCAATTGATATTTAACGTCCCTTAAGGCTTTGTTCAATTGTCTGGGGTCAATACAAATTCGGAGCTTATTTCCATTTTTTCTTACTATGACAATGTTGCTTGTCCAACAAGTGTGTTCTGGCTCTTTTTGTATCACTTCCATCTTTTCCATATCTTCCAAGGTTGTTTTCAGCTGGGCACGCAATGCTACTGGGATTCGACGTGGTGGTTCGCTTTTCGGTGCTACATTTTCATCTATTTCCAATCGTATTTCTCCTTTTATTTTACCCAGACCTTCAAACACATCCTTATATCTGTTGATTATATTATGTGCCTCTTGGATTGCTGCATCTACTGTCACTTCCTTGCATATTTCTATTAGTTTAAGTTGTTGACATGCCTCAGCAGACAATAGTGGGCAGTGATCTTTTTTTATTACGTAGAATAACAAATTTGTTTCGTTGCTTTTATTTCGCACTGTTAATTTAGTGGTACCAATTGTGGAGATTTCATTTCCTTCTATCGTTTTCAATTTCGTATCCGTGCTTCTTAACCGAGGATTGGAATCTAAACTCTTTAGGGTCTCTAGTCCAATTACGTTGCATGATGCCCCTGTATCTAATTGGGTTCTGACGAGTCTAAACTTATGTTGTTGATTGTATATAATTAAATCTCTAAATAACCCCTTTTCATGACTTGACTCAGTAACGTTCAGTACGTATTCACATTCATCTTCTAGATCGTGGTGTTCATCCACAGCCGTTGATATTTGCTTAAAGTTCTACCGTTGTTGTTATTTTTGTTGTTATTTGGCCCATCTACCATGCATACTCTAGCAAAATGACCTCTTTTGTTACACTTTCGACAATTTACTTTTCTGGCCGGACAGTTTTCCAAGCTGTCGTGGTACTCGTTTCCACAAAATTTGCATTTGTAATGCGTTTTGTTATTTTTATTTTGTTGTTGGGTGTTGAAAGTTCTCTGTAGTTTGTTAATTTCCATGCTGTTACTATCTAAGCCTTTAAGTTGTTTTTCTGAAATTTCTTTCGATCTGCAGATATCTATTGCTCTTTCCAAGGTTATATCCTTATCTAGCCATAGTTTTTCGCGAATATTGTGATCCCTTATCGAACAAATTATCTTGTCCAACAACAAGTCGTACCGTAGGTCGCCATATTGCGCATTTTTTTTATCAAACTACGTAGCCGATTGAAATATTCGTCATACGATTCATCATACTCTTGTTTTGCCATATTAAAAACCGCTCGCACATACCTTTTGTTGATCGCTGGTGTAAGATTCTTCTCTATTGCCTCCAATAACCTAGCGGATGTACTTTTGTCCACCTCAGTAATTTGCATATTTCCATACCTTTTTAAAACATCGTTGCCAATCGCTGTTAGTAAAATTGCCTTTTTCCTTTTCTCATCTTGTGTTGAAATCCCTGTTGCTAGTATATAAAGTTCCCATTGATTTTTGAAATGTTTAAAATTTTCGCAAAATCCCCCGACCTAATATCCACCGGCTGCGGTAGAGGAATTTGTGGGCTTGATATATTCTGACTACCATTTTGCATCATCAATTTAAGTTGTTCAATTTGTTGTTTTAATTGCTGTACCTCCGCCATTTTCTTTCCTATTTAACTTATTTTCTCTTTAATTCAGTTTTCCTTATTTTTCGAAGATTAATTTTGACTTTCCGTAAGACACACACCTCGCTGGGTTTTTGTTTTGGTTAATTAAAAAACTTTTGTTTTGTTGATTTGGTTTAATTTGTAAATTGTTTCTTTTTATTTAGGTATATGTTTATATTTTTGTTTGTTAATTTCAATTACAATTTAAGTTTTGTAGTTTTTATTATATTTAAGTTTATGTGTTTTATATCTATTTGTATATATGTTTTTTATAAATCTATGTTTATATTGTTTTGTTACAAATTTGTTTTGTTAGTTCTTCACACTTTTTATTTTTTATACACTTATGTCTATGTTATTTTTGTTACACATTTGTTTTGTTTTTGCACTTGTTTTTTTTTTTTTTTTTTGTTTGTCAAAAGGAGGATCAACCTTGTTGTTCTGCTGATGAGATGAGACTGTGTTATGAACAAAATATTTTTTAATGCTAGTAAGTAATGATGATAAGAAAAGAATTTAAAGAATGCAAACAAAAACAAATGTATAAATAAAAATTCCGTTAATAGTACAAAGGGTGGTTCATTAGTTTATGTTAATGTTGAACACTTATTAAAATGGGTTTATTGTATTTCTAATTCACTATATTTATTTAAAAATCAACAAAAACATAAGGAAACAGGTAGTAATAATAAAATAAAGTAAAAATTTGTACTTTCAGTAAAATCTATTTATAGATTTTTGTAATATTTAAAGCTTAGCTAATAATATTATTCATACATTTGGATAGGTTTTATAACAAAAATAGCTCGTGACTGTCTAAATAAGTTTTTGATTGTATTAATTTTTTATGATCATAGGCATTTTGGTTAAAATATAGAAAATGTTTGTCATTGAAACATTTAAATTATCATTAGAATTAACAAACATTTTTGCGTGTAGAATTCCTTCAAGTGTATTAGTATTTAGCCTGTTTATACCCTTCACCATTATGAGAAGTTTGTCATTCCGTGTGTAATTTCCACAATATAATTTTCCGACCCTATAAAGTATATATATTCTGGATCCTTATAGATAGCGAAGTCGATTAAGCCATGTCCGTCTGTCTGTCTGAGTGTTGAAATCAGTTTTTTGAAGTTCCCAGATATACTCGGGATCAAAATCTTCAATAATTCTGTCAGAAGTGCTTTCGAGAATTTTGCTATTTAAAATCAGCAAAATCGGTTTAGGTCAACCAGAGTTATGAACCAATATGTGAGACCACCTCCATAAAAATTTGATATTTTTCGTCCATTTTATTGCAATATTTTGAAATATATTGCAGATAATACCATGAAATTTTGTATACGTTGTTTGTATGATAAAAGAATAAAGTGTGCGGAAAATAGTAAGAATCGGTCCATGATTTCTCATAGCCCCCATACAAATATATATATTCCCGAAATATGGCTTAATGATAAATAAATGCCTATAAAATTGGAATATCAAGACAAAATTCGGCAAAAATAAGTTTTATACAAAAAGAAATCGCAAAACGAAATTTTTTTTTAGTTCGGTCCCTTGGCTAGCCATTTAGGTTTTCGGCACTGCTATCATCACGTTAACCTTACAAGTGGAGTCAGGTTTGGACCGCGGGTTGTAGTTTAGATTTTAGGAAGGATTTATTAACACTTGTGACCACTTTGATCCAGCGTGTCACTAGCCCTAACAAGTTCCAGTACAACCAGTTTGTTATCCCTTTGCGACCTTTTATGGTATCACAAAGGCGCAGCAACCTTTCTCTCCTATCCTCTAAATTACAACCTAGTTGTGTAAATATCTTCATGACCATTTGTAGAATGTATCATGAACCTATTTACATCGCTCAACCTACCCTCGCCACTAGTGACCATTTGTGTGAGAAATGTATCACAGACGCGATGGTCGGCTTCCTCTATCCGCCACCTGGGGACGCGTCCGACGGGAGACTGACTAAGCTCCACACGGACCATGGTATGTTAAAAATTCTCGAATCCACAAAGATCTAAACGTGCCATTAGTAAAAGTCAAATTTACAAAATATGCGTCAAAGTACGTCAGCAAACTTGAACACCATCCAAACCCACTTGCACGAGACATCCTTAACTTTAGTTGCCACAATCGGTTGAGAAGCGCAAAACAGATGACTGGATCAGTTGATGTGAAATATTTTTAGTATCACAAAAATTTTTGTCTAGCACTGGCTGGGCTTATTATTTTCTTTTTAGTATTAAGATCTGAATACTTATTGTCATTTCAATATATGAAGATTCAATAAAGGATTTAAATTATTTAATTCACTAGCAAATGAAATAAAAACTGAAACAAATCTTAATATTTTTTAGAAAAGAATGTGTAAATTTTGTTAAAAATAATCTATATATATAAAATTCAATGTATATATGTATGTATGTATGTATGTAACGTATAGACTCCAAAACGGCTGAGCCGATTTTGATGAAATTTTCACATCATGTTACTGTGACTCTGGAAGGAATAATAGAGTACTTTTTTTGACCACGCCCATTTTTACGCCCACTTTTTAAAAATTATGTAATTGCTTCCATATAGTTTTTAACAGATTTACTTCAAATTGTATACACATTATATACTCCAGGCGAGGTAAAAATAAAGATTTCTTAAGCCACGCCCCTTTCACGCCAAATTTTTGAAAGTTTTATACTTTTTGTTCTCTATACAAATTTGTGCATTCCAACGTATTTTTTTTTTATTTGGTAGTATATTGCTCTTAATACTGTTAACGTCGCCATATAACTATGAACCACGCCTACTTCATCGCCCCCTTTTTTAATTCAGATACTTACTTATACCACTAACAATGTTTGCTATACAAAATACTTTTTTTGTAATATGTATTTACCTAAAGTTTTATATACTTTTTAACTACATACATTTTTTTATTACCAAATCCCTATTTTTCGCCCCATTTCACCTTAAATTATATTGCTTTTAATCTATATATATATAAATGAATGTGTGTCTGTATGTTTGTGCTTAATAGGAGGCCAAACCCTTGGACCAATCTGCCTGAAATTTTTACAGCATGTTACTGTGACTCTGGAAGGAATAATAGGCTATATGAAGTTTTGATTGTACAAACGGGGGTGGCACCGCCTATATAACCCACAAATTTAAATCGCCATATTTTGGGCATTTTTTGACCTACATACGTCAATGATATGTGGAACATATGGTATTGGCATAATTAGGAATACCAGGAGAAAAGTGGGTGGGACCACGCCCCTTTTTAGGAAAATTAAAAATCGTAATATAGTTTTAACTACTAGACCGATCGTCATTAAATTTTCACAATAGGATATTCTTACGAAATAATAAATTCTTGACTATGTAAGTGGACAAAGGGGCATGGTATCGCCTAAAGCATTGAAATAAATACATTAAAATTAAATAAATACATGTTTGTAAATATATAAATACGTTTTATTTTATTTAATGACGAGGGGGTGGGGGTAGCAAAGCACACCGGGTTTAGCTAGTAATATATAAATTTGTATCTTATAATGTAACAATGTGAAATTTTTAAAGTATTTTGAATACTAATAAAGCATACATACACATATAATAAATAAAGGCTAATAATAAAAAAAACAATATATAAAATACTAATAAAATTTGCAATAAGACTGAATAGAAAACACAGAATAAGGATATATTTAGATACTAGTCATATAACCAGTGTAGTTTCTGTATTTCTTATTATGTTTAGGTGGAGGGTATTAAAGATTCGGCACAGCCGAATATAGCAATCTAACTTGTTACTTTTTGTATAACAATTTTGCTACATAGCGAACAGTGGCGTATGCTGCAAACAATATTAAAAGAACATATTTATTTGTATTATATAAGTGATTTAATTTACAAAGTGGAAATATCCCTATTGTAAATTTTTATTATTTGTTTTTGGCTGTAGTAGGGATGGACACTAAACAAACATCGATGCATCACAAACATACATCGATGTTGCATCGATATTTCATAAAATACATCGATGTTTTTTTATACATCGATTGTTTTTTTTAATTATTTATTATTATTATATTTTCGAAAAATCTTAAATTTATTTTACATCTCCCAATACTTTTTTCAATATTGTTTAGAAATAAAAGCTTACCAAGTCTCACCACTCAATCTGTTTCTTTGTTGAGTCCGATGTTCCCACCATTGTAAGGTAATTAAAAGCGATCTTGTAAAGCTTGGGAAACTGTGATTTATAATCTTTCCAAATATCCAACGGATTTTCGTTCAGTCTTCCAACAGGAGTCCTCAACTAAACTAAAAGTTCATCAGACAATATATCTTCAGTCTTATTGCTTTTCCAATTTCTATGAACCAGTTTATAATGGCTAGTCCACAATGAAAAAGTATCCTCATTTTTATCAAATTTTTCTGAGTCAGATTCAATATCATTCAGTCTCGTCTCATCGAACTGTTCGGACGTGTTATTTTTAGTGCGGCTGAATTTTCGGTGAAAAAATCGTAATAGGTGAAAAAGTGTAATAGGTTGAAATAAAACAAAAATAACTCGTAATAGGTAAAAATATAAAAAAAAACATTAAAAATCGCATAAAAACTGTATGAGTGTTCCTCTCAGATGTAATTCTGAGAAAGAGCTTGGCTCGACTAGAAAAACTATATGGGTCTCTGAGGAAGAATCCTTAAAAAAATCTGTGGAGAATTTTCTCACTACAAGAGCCGTAGAACGGCGTCGTTCCTGTTCGCCCAATATAGTGATTTCAACAGATGAAAAAACATCATAATCATCAAATAGTGCAGTCAAACCCAAAAAACAAGTAGGTATGGATAAGTACATAACCGTTCTCAAGCGACAGAGAAGCCCGACATCTGCTCAAATGTCTTCCAACTCAAAAGTTCCTAAGACCGTCAATAGTGGTAAACCAAATGACCAAAACAGATTTTCTCTACTTCAGACGGATGATCCAGAAATACCGAAAAAGACATTTAAGCCCCCACCACTTCCAACAAACTGATACAAGGAATTGTTGCTGTAATAGGTGAAAACATGTTTAGCGTAACCTCAATGAAACATGAAAATATCTGCGAGACAAAGATACAAGTGAATAGGGAAGATGATTTTCGAAAATTGTTCAACCAGCTGGAAAGGGAGACTAGAGATTTCTATACCTACCAGCTCAAAAGCGCAAAAGGACTCCAAGTCGTTCTAAAGGGTATAGACCCATGTGTTGATCCTGTGGAGATAAAGACCGGTTTAATGGACAAAGGGTTCAAAATCAAGAGCGTAGTTAATATTATAAACCGTGAAAAGATCCCTCAGCCCATGTTCAGGGTAGAATTGGAACCTGGAGATGTTGTCTTAAAGAAAAACGAGTCCCATCCCATCTACAATCTGATGTACCTTCTGCATCGTAGAATCACCGTGGAAGAACCACATAAGCGTCAGGGACCCGTCCAGTGTCTCAACTGTCAAGAATTTGGTCACACCAAGGCGTATTGTAAGTTGCCGTCAGTTTGTGTTGCGTGTGGGGAGCTACATGCAACTGCTCAATGTGATAAGTCGAAAACTGATTCAAAAATCAAAAAATGCAGTAACTGCTGAGGTAATCATACCGCAAATTATAGAGGTTGTCCAATTTACACTCATTTGAAAGGCATAAGAACCAACAAGACGTCAGTATTACCTGATCATCGTCAACAGCCTATTTTTGCATCGAGTGACAATTTCCCTCAATTGTTACGGTCCACTAGTCATGTAAACGCGCCTAGTTCTAGACAAGTTTCTTACGCTAACGTGGTTAAATCTAATATGCCAGGTCTGGAGCAGGAACCTAAACCCCAATATTCTGAGCCGCATATCAACAGGATGCAGGAAATGCTGAAAATGCAATCCACTATCTTGCAAGCCATGTTAAAGAAATGATTTATTTAAAAATCATTTTCTGGAACGCGAACGGCCTCCGCCAACATAAAAATGAACTGGAATACTTCCTGATGGATAAGCAGATTGATGTTATGATGATTGCTGAAACTCACGTTGACAGGGTACTTCAAATTTAATGGCTACGTGTTCTACGATACTAAAGACCCCCGCGGAAGAGCTTGTGGAGGTTCGGCAATTCTTAAGGTGCCATCAGACGGGATGTATTTTACATATGTACTGTCAAATTTACCATCTGTAAAAGTTGTACACATCGTGTGATACATATGAAACTTTGCATATGTAAAATACATGTGGAAATACATATGTAATTTTTTCCCTTAGAACACGCTCTATTTTCCTCTGACAAACATAAACAAAACAGATGTTTTGTTTTGAAACAAAATTGTTTGAAAAAATATATTGTAAAAAAAATTAAAGAAAATTAATTCTTAATAAATTAAATTATGTTTATTATATTTAGTGCAGTTAGATTGGCCAAAAGAAGTAATTATTGAAATTTATACACGTTAAAAAGTCAGCTTTTGTTTACATTTATAGGTTATGTCATACGGAAAAACATAAGCATGTGTGATAGCAAAAATTATGAATCGTATGTAAAATGGAAATTTTGACATACATACGGAATTACATATGGGTAAGATGGAAATTTTGACATACATACGGAATTACATATGGGTAAGAAAAGTTACAGTACATATGTAAAATACATCCCGTCTGATGGCACCTTTATTAAGAACAGAATAAAGCATTATCTAATGAATAACATAAGTGAGGATTACCTCCAAGCAACAAACATTTGCATTGAATTCTGTCAATAAAAATTTGTTTTATCATCGATTTATTCTCCGCCTCGATTTTCAATAAAAGAACACCAATACCATAATTTCTTTAAATCCCTTGGAGCTAGATTTTTAGTTGCTGGCGACTTTAACGCCAAACACACATTTTGGGGTTCACGTCTGGTAACCCCAAAGGGTCGCGTACTCTTCAACACCATTGCTAAAATGGGCTTAGATGTACTCTCAAGTGGACATCCCACCTATTGGCCGACGGACCGACGGAAGATTCCCGATGTTATTGACTTTGGGGTAGTGAAAAATATCCCTGTAGAATGGATGCAAGTGGATCCTTCACTGGACTTGTCCTCAGATCACTCTCCTACTATCATTTCAATGCATTTCCCTCAAGTGTGTGGTTCTCCATTTATGAACATGACTAAGACCCGAGTAAGTTGGATAAAATACAAAAAGTATTTAAGTTCTCATTGCACGGAAAATTTTGTGTTGAGAACTACCGACGATATTGATGAGTCGATTGGCAACTTTACCGAGGACCTTCGACGAGCTGTGCATCACGCTTCCACTTATCACGTTGAATGTAGAAATAGGACAAACAGAACTTATTTCTCTGAACTCGAACATCTCCTATCAGAAAAAAGAAGAATGAGAAGAGAGTGGCAAATTCACAGGTCTCCTGTGTAGGGATTAGTGTTAATGATATTATATAACATTTATATAATAATAATATTTTATGATTCACCCTATTTTATTAACATAAGTAGTGAACTGTCAAATATAAAACACATAGAATAAGAATGTAATATAAAAGAAATACACAGAGAATAAACTGAACTGAAAAAAGCAAGTCACACATCTACATGGCGCAGTCGGTAAAAAGTTAAGTTATAAAATAAAAAGAATAGTTTTTATAATTAAAAAAAAAATAGACCGTACAACGACGCAGGAATTGTGAAGAAGAAAATATAAAAATTTTGATGGGAATTGGAAAGCTGGACATCAGTAAGAAAACTCGGAGTTCTAAGCCACGTGGGAGACCACAAAAAAATATTCGCTACATTATCAAAGAAAGCAACATGGACTACGTAAGAAAAGTTGATGAATTAAAACTTAGTGGAAATTTAGCAGACAATTGGAGAGTCTTTTGGCAAAATTTCCAAATCTTTGCAACAGCTATTAAATTGAACAAAAGATCGGAGGCTGTTAAAGTAGCCATATTTTTAAATGCAATTGGTGCTGATGCAGTGGAAGTTTTTAATTCGTTAAATATTGCTGGGGATGACCGAAATAATTATACTGCTGTTACGAATGCTTTAGAAACCTTTTGCAAGCCAAAATGCAATGAAGATTATGAAAGTTTTGTTTTCGATAATTTTTTAATGGACATAAAAAAGATCGTACGAAGATGTGGCTTTAACGATGAAAATAGAATGTTGCGGGACAGAATTGTTCTTGGAACGTGTGACAAAAAATTGCAAAAGAAACTAATGGATACGGCAAATTTAACATTTGATATGGCAGTTGATATGGCGAGATCATCAGAAGCAAGCAATGAACAATCACAAAAGCTAAGAGGTGAAGGGGGTGCTATGGTGGATATGCTAAAAACACGTGCAAACTGGGAGGAGAAAAGAAACTACAACACGAACACTAAAGCAAAAGGAAAACAAAGAAGAGATGACAACTTAAATGAGCAGCAAAATGGTAGTGAAAATTATGAGTGCAAGTTTTGTGGGAGAAAACACGCAAAGGGCAAATGTCCAGCATATGGAAAAATATGTAACAACTGCAAGGGGAAGAATCATTTTTCAGTGGTATGTAGAAAGAGATTAGTAAAAGAAATTAGAAAAGAGCGTAGTAGAGATTCAAGTGTTTCTAGTTTATATGTTGATTCTATTATTGATTTTATTGATTGTAAGACGTGGCACGAAAATATTGAAATTGAATCTAAAACTATTAAATTTAAATTAGATACAGGAGCTATGGTAAATGTATTGCCCTCTAAATATTTAAAAAAATTAACAAATGTTAAAGTTGAAGAAAGTTCTGAAAAATTAATAGCCTATAATGGTACAGAAATTAAGAACAGTGGGGTCGTTAAATTGATGTGTGGTGTACGTAACAAAAATACATTATTAACGTTTTTTGTTATTGAAAATAACCGAATTCCAATTTTGGGAATTGAGTCTTGTGTTAATTTGGGATTGGTGAAAAGAATTAATTCTATTACAAAAAATGATTTACTTGCAAAATATAAAGACGTATTTCATGGTTTAGGGTGTTTTAAAAATAATTTTTCAATCGAACTTAAGATGATGTTACACCATGTTCTAAGCCAGCAAATCGAGTACCATTAGCTCTAAGAGAAAAATTAGAAGTTGAGTTGGAAAATTTATGTGAAAGAGAAATTATTGAAAAAGTGGATAAACCGAGTTCGTGGGTGTCCAATATCGTTATCGTAGAAAAACCAAACAAATCATTAAGAATTTGTATTAACCCCAAGGAGCTAAATATGGCAATTAAAGACAATTTTTATGAAATTCCTACTTTTGAACAAATAAAAGCCAATTTAGTCAACAAGAAAATATTTTCTGTGTTTGACTTGAAAGAGGGTTTTTGGCAAGTTGCCTTAAATGAGAAAAGCAAGCAACTTTGCACATTTAGTACTCCATTTGGGTGCTTTAGATTCAAAAGCCTACCATTTGGAATAAAAATTGCGCCAGAGGCCTTTCAAAAATTAAATGAAGAGAATTTTGGAGATATTGCAAATGTAACTGTATATATAGATGACATTTTGATATCAGCGGAAAATGAACAGGATCATGACAGGGCTGTTGAAATGGTAATGAAAAGGGCTATTGACAAAAATGTGCGATTTAATTGGAACAAGATACAGTTTAAGAGGAAAGAAGTTTTGTTTTTAGGGCATGTAATTTCGGAAAAGGGTATTGGATGCGATAAAAATAGATTGAAAGGGATTGAGAATTTAGGAGCTCCAAAGTGCAAAAAAGATTTACAGAGACTTATGGGATTTATCAATTACATGAGAGAATATATTCCAAATCTTGCCAATATTAGCAGTCCCTTACGTGAGTTAATGAAAAATTCGGTTATTTTTAATTGGTTGCCTATACATGAAAAATGTTTGAATGATATTAAAAATTTGATTTTAGAAGCACCTTTACTAAAACCCTTTAATGAAAAGGAAAAAATTACGTTGCAGACAGATGCTTCCAAAAACGGATTAGGTTGTTCTTTATTGCAGGATAAAAGACCTGTTTGTTTTGCATCTCGAAGTATGACAGATGCAGAAACGAGGTATGCACAAATAGAAAAAGAAATGCTAGCTGTTGTGTTTGCCTGTCAAAAATTCCACTCATACATCTATGGTAGAAATGTTGAAATAATCACAGATCATAAACCTTTGTTAGGAATAATGGAAAAAGACTATAATAAGATTCCATCGGCTAAACTACAAAGAATGAAGTTGAGACTAGAAAAATATAGGTTTTCGTTTACGTATTTACCAGGAAAATTTTTGTATTTAGCAGATTGGTTATCTAGAAGCTTTTCAAATGAAATTGAAAGAGATGATGAAATACAGGGATTAGATGAAATGGTCCATTCTATTAATGTTAGCGTCGAAAGGAAAATTTTGTTTAAAGAATCAACACAAAAGGATGAAATGTTGAGTGAAGTTTTGAAGTATTGTTTAGATGGGTGGCCTGTAGACAAAAATAAATTATCTAGTAATATGAAATTTTTATGGAAAATGAAAAATAATTTATTCTTAGAAGATGGATTGATCTATTTTGATGATAGGCTGTATGTGCCACAAAATTTACGTACTATGGTTTTGGAACAACTTCATAAATCTCATCTGGGTATAGAAAAAACTAAAGCTAGAGCTAGGAAACTTTTGTATTGGCCAAATCTAAATCAGGATATAGAGAGTATGGTAATTAAATGTAAAATTTGTCAAAAATTTCGATCATCAAATATTAAGGAACCATTACTAAATCATGAAATACCAAGCGGTCCTTATGAAAAAATTGCAATGGACATAATGGAGGTATGTGGAAAAGAGTATCTGGTTATTGGCGACTATTTTTCAAAATATTTGGATTTAATTCCCTTAGTAAGAAAATCAGCACAAGCAATAAGTCAGAAACTTTTAATACCATTTTCAATTTACGGGTATCCATCGGAAATAATAGCGGATAATGTTCCGTTTGGATCATTTGAATTCAAAACTTGGGCAAATGATTTGGACATTAAAGTAACCACGGTTAGTCCTCGTTATCCCCAATCCAATGGATTCGCTGAAAAAATGGTTCAGATTGCTAAAAAGTTAGTTCTAAAATGTATTGAGGAAAAATCTAACATATGGCAAGCATTATTAGAGTACAGAAATTCACCGATTAAAAATTCAGAATTTTCACCAACAGAATTGTTAATGGGACGGCAAACAAGAACCTTAGTTCCTGGAAAAGATGATTTTTATAAAAATTCCGACAATGTGCGATAAACTTTTACCCGTCTTAGTAAAAAACAACAAAATAAACAAAAAATACTATGATAAAACTTCTAAAAGTAAAAACAGTTTTAAAAAGGGGGAATAGGTATGGTTAAGAGAGGATAACCACTGGGTTCCTGGAAAGATTTTAGAAAAACATGAAACTCCAAGATCGTACATGGTAGAAAGGAATGGTAAAACATTACGTAGAAGTTCTTATTTTTTAAGGTCACAAAAATGATTGTCATTGAAGTACATTTAGTGTACTGAAATATGATTTATTGAGAAACATTTATACTTAATTTTTTGATTTTTAAAACATATAAATATGTATCATAATGTACTTATATTTCCACTTGTATTACATAAAATTAATGAATTTATAAATATATTATAAGATTGATTTATAAGGGGAGATGTAGGGATTAGTGTTAATGATATTATATAACATTTAAATAATAATAATATTTTATGATTCACCCTATTTTATTAACATAAGTAGTGAACTGTCAAATATAAAACATATAGAATAAGAATGTAATATAAAAGATATACACAGAGAATAAACTGAACTGAAAAAAGCAAGTCACACGTCTACATCCTGAACTGAAAGCTAGGCTACGGGAATGCAGAGATACACTAAGACATTTCTTAGAAACCCAAAGAACGGCCTCACTTAGATCTTACTTGGAAGGTCTTGATAGTACCCCACAATCTGACTACTCGTTATGGAGGGCGGCAAGAGGTTTAAAAAGACCAGTGAGAGGAAAACCTCCTTTGCGAAATCCGATTGGTGACTGGGCTAGAAATGATTCCGAGAAAGGGACATTATTTGCTAACCATTTGAGAAATGTGTTTACTATAAACAACTCAAATAATAACGAATATTGTTATAAGACCTCCTGTACCTATAAGACTAAACTTTCGTGATGTCCAAAACGCTATTGGTACTCTAAACCTTAGAAAAGCTCCAGGTATAGATAAAATCAGCAATAAAATGCTTGTGGAGTTACCTCGTGTAGCAAGAAGAATTATCCTCCTTATCTTCAACGCTATTTTACGCCTAGAATACTATCCTGCAGATTGGAAGGTGTCTATGATCACTATGATTCCTAAGTCAGGGAAGGACCACACCAAAGTGGAGTCATATAGGCCAATTAGCCTACTGCCGACAATTTCTAAACTGTTCGAAAAATTGTTAATGACTAAGTTGACTCCAATTCTGAATGACACTGAATGTATTCCTAATCATCAATTCGGATTCAGAGCAAAACACAGCACCATCGAACAAACACACAGATTGGTAAATGTGCTAAGAGGGTACTTTGAAGACAAAAAATACTGGTCCGCCCTTTTGATTGATGTGTCCCAAGCGTTCGACAAAGTTTGGCCAATTGAATCAGGTGTGCCACAGGGTAGCATACTGGGTCCTACTTTATGTTTGATTTATGCCTCCGAC
The DNA here is from genome assembly GCA_916048285.2 of Bellardia pandia. Taxonomy (NCBI): domain Eukaryota; kingdom Metazoa; phylum Arthropoda; class Insecta; order Diptera; family Calliphoridae; genus Bellardia; species Bellardia pandia. The sequence continues at coordinate 70,000,214 of OU696530.1, forward strand.
ATGCCGTCAGACCCCAAAATCCACACGTCAACTTTTGCCCACCAAGTTGCATCACAGAATTTGCAGAATTATGTTTATAAGCAGAATAAATAATCAAATTATCCCGCAACACAATGACGTCAAATACCTCGGCATTCACCTCGACCGCCGTGTAACTTGGAAGTCTCATATTGAAGCGAAACTTACACAAATGAGATTAAAAGCAGTACAACTTAATTGGCTAATCGGAAGAAACTCTACATTGAAATTGGATTGCAAACTTTTGTTGTACAATGCAATACTAAAGCCAATCTGGTGCTATGGAATTCGATTATGGGGTACGGCCTCAGCATCAAACATTGAAAAAATTCAAAGGGGTCAAAATAAAATTCTACGTATAATTACTGCAGCTCCATGGTATGTTACAAATTCTCGAATCCACAAAGATCTAGGCGTGCCACTAGTAAAAGTCGAATTTACAAAATATGCGTCAAAGTATGTCAGCAAACTTGAACACCATCCAAACCCACTTGCACGAGACATCCTTAACTTTAGTGGCCACAATCGGTTGAGAAGGAGGGATACCCTTGCTTTAACTCAAGCGCAAAATAGATGACTGCATCAGTTGATGTGAAATTTTTTTAGTATCATAAAAATTTTTGTCTAGCACTGGCTGGGCTTATTATTTTCTTTTTAGTATTAAGATTTGAATACTTATTGTCATTTCATATATGAAGATTCAATAAATAATTAAAGGCAATAAAAAAAAAAAAAAAAAGATTCATATCTTCATTTTGCAAAAGAGTATTTTTCATTAATTCCTTGACCTTTGATACAGCATTGGCAACGGCTATTGCATCATTAAAGTGCATTTTTTTTGAATCGAGGGTCTAAAATGTTAGATATGTATTACACGTTTATATACCAATATACACGTTCTGTATACAATTTGTCATTTCGATGCATCGAAATCAAACATCGATGTTTTCCGATTGTTTAGGAGAAAAAAACATCGGATTATATCGATGTTCGAGTGTCTTTAAAACATCGATGTTTTTTGTCCATCCCTAAGCTAGTAGTTGACAGTATCAGCAATGTATTTTCCTCCCTGTGTTAATTTTTTTTTTTGCAAATACGAAACAACCGAACATGAGATAAAGTAGAACTGTCACAATTGAAGTACAGGAATATACAATTTAAAAATCATTACTCTAAAATATAAAAAGAATGTAAATTCCCAAAATTGTACATTTTAAAATATTTAACATATTTTTTAATATATTTTTAAGGATTCATCTATAAACAGGAAGAGTATTTTAGTTTCCGAAATTGCTAAAGCCAGAGAACACATCAAAAATTCTTTGGAAAAGGTAATTATAATACTGCATCTTTTAACTTTTAATGGTATTATTTTAATTTTAAAATTATATAGTATAACAATTTCGAACTTATTATTTATATTTGGCATATACCTACATATGTAATTTGTAGGAGATTTTTTTCATTTCATGCAATTGATAATATACATACATTGTGTAAAATGGAAAAACTTCAACAACAATTTTACAATATTTTCCAATTGTTTCTAACTAGTAATAATATAAGTCCTAAGTAAACATTTCTGAAGATCGTTAAAAGTGTCGAAGGAAAAATAGTTTGACATATCTGAGAGAAAAATTATTTTACGTCTAGATTGCCAAAACTCAAAAGTTTTATTTTTATGATAAACTCTTCTGCCTGCTTAATAGCTTGTTTTATTGTTTGCTCTCATCAAATTACAGACTGTTTCGTTGTTTACATTTGTATATGAAGTTCACTGGACCGGAAAATGTAGATTTACGGACTTTTCCATGGGTTTTAATCAAAGACCCAAAATAACCACGCATTTTACTTTTTGCTTTGTCCAAACCTGGGGAAATGTTTTGATAAACTTCTAGTGTATAAATACGGCATAGTACATATATTTTAGTATTTCATAACAATAAATGCACTGTTAAATGGATGTAGCGAGTTCAATTTCGTGAATATTATTTAAATTTTAAAAGTTTCAATAACGTTTTTAATATTCTCTAAGCTTCAAACCGTAACGAATATGGAATATTGTATCCAATATACATATAATAAAAGAATAAAACTTTCCTATAAGGTTTTAAAAATAACAATTGGAAAGTACATAACACATATCCTTTTAACAAAATAATCCAAGAATAGTTAGGACAAGTATCAAAAAATTAACTGGTATTTACAAAAAAACAATGCATGTAATGCAAACTGCGATACAAATTAATGAATGTCAAGAAACTAAACAGGAATGAAACATCAGTTGTTACGCGCCGTTAAATAATTTCAAATAAAAATAAAATAGCGATCCAAATGACCGGTTAAGGGGGTATAAAAGCTGGCCCGCTAGCTCAGTAAGCAATATTAATCTCAACCAGGGTTTGGCACGTAAGCATATAACATACTTCACACCCCAGGAAGTATGTTTAAAAATATCGAAAAGAATCTTAAAAACAAACACTTAGGGAAAAGGAAGAAAATGATTATAGTTATATCACCTGAGTGATAATATGGCCAGATGGTTGCCATATAGGGGTACACTTGTCCCATCCCCAACCTATGACCGGCGAAGTACCCGGAATCTAACCTGTCCCGTTTACAAAACAATCATTATTTTAGGGAATACTTATTTCCTTGTATTTCATTTAAAACGTATATTTTAAAATTAAATTTTTTTTATTTTTTTTTTTCATTTAATTTAGTCTTTTTTGTAAATTGTTTTTAGTTTTAAATCCGCACTTGAACATTTATTTATTCACCTCCTTCTTTTCTTTGTGTTTCTGCGTGTGGAGTATGTGAGTGTGTAGAAATAAAATGTTTCCATCTTTTACAGTTGGTTAAATGACGCTTTTCTTACACGTTTTTTTAATGTTCCTTTTGCTTAATTTTGTACCACATTCATGAATATAGTAGTCTTTAATTGTTTTTTTCTTATTTTATTTTACAATATTTGTTAAGGTCACTTATTATATTTTTTGCAAATTTAACATGAGAAATTAATATTTTATAATGCACATCAAATATTTTTAATAATCTTTACAGCATTAGCTCATAATTATATTTTTTTGTTGCCGTCAGGCGACCGCCCAATTTCACTGGCCTCAATCAATTACTATTTTAATTTCGTTTCATTTCTTTCCAAATTCATATTTTAAAATTTTAATTTTCGCTTTTTACAAATTTCTTTGAGTTTTTAATTGTTGTTCTTAGGTCTATTCTTTTTCATAGTTTTGTTTTTGATTAATGTATTATCCATCAAACTAGCATTTTCGTGCAGATTTTTAGTTTTCTACATTATTCAGTGTTCTTAATCTACCTTTTCCTATTTTACACTTTAATTTTGTTTAATGGTTGCTAATTTTTTCCAATTTCTAATTAATTAATTTATTGGGAATTAATTTCTTTTTTTTTTTAATTGTGAGTTTATTTCGAACACTTTTAACTTGACCACACACTTTGAATTTATTTTAGTCCTTTTTCCTTATTTAAATTTTTCTTTTTTTTTCCTCCCGATTTGCAACTTCACAGTTCGACTATTTTTCAGCAACTAAAGCTAGATTTACACGATTGAAATTTTCTTCAAAATTTCTCTTCAAAATGCTTTAAACTCGTGTAAACAGCAAAATTTCTTCAAAATTTATTGATCAACATTTATTGAACAAAACTTTTGCAGATTTTATTGATGCCGTGTAAATGAGCATCAACATCGCATCTGGCAATATTGATAACAATAAATAATTTGACATCATGTTCATTCTTTGGATTCAAAACCATATCAATACATATACATATGTACATGTGCTGGTGCTATACTATTGATGTGTTTTTCATCTAATGCCCCGATTGAATTGGGAAAATTCCACATTTTATTTATACTTTGGGAAATACTCTCCCATTCCTCTTCTGTTGCTGGCATCTGTACCAATAGCTATTATTTTTGATATATTTTTTTTAATTAATAAATTTGGTTTTACCTTTAAAAATTCATCTTTTAATCTATATATATAAAAGAGAGTGACGTTAGTTACTAAAGAACGCCAGGACCGATTGCAACGATTCGCACGAATTCAGGCTGGTCTCAGGCCAGAGAAGAAGAATACCCGGAAAAAATTCAGAAATTCACGTCTACTTTTTTTTAAATTAATGTTTTTATGTGTTAGTGAGAATCTTAAATGATCATGTGATGATCTTCTGCAAAGTTGTTGTGCATGAGCCCGGGAAGGTTTGTAAGTTGGTACGACCACGCCCACTCTAACGCCTACTTTTTTTTATTTAATTCTAAATGGGTTTTTACAGATTTACTTCAAATTGTATATACATCTTACTATAGGTGAGGTAGAAATAAAAATTTTATGTGCCACGCCCACTTTCACGCCCCATCACATGCAAGACGCTTGCCAGGTTGTTGTTGTTGTAACAGCTAGAACTAATTTATTCTTAATTTTTAATTCTGCAGTAAGGTCCAGACCAAGAAACTGGGTAACTTCTACTGGATTGGTCCATAAATCCATTCGACAAAGTGAAGTGTGGTTGGCTGGGCTTGTAAGGGCTTGCCAGGTAAGCCAGACCGCTGGAGCGATCTGCCTTAAATTTTCACATCACACCACTAAGTATTTATAGAATACTTCTTTTTTGCGACCACGCCTACTTTAACGCCTTCTTTTTTAAATTGTGTAATTGATTCTACTCTGATTTTAACATATTCACTTTACTCTAGGCGATATCAAAAATTAAGATTCATACTCCACGCCTCCTTTCACGTCCCATCTCTAGCGATCTTTTTTGACCGCCTACTTTTTTTAAATTGATGTCGTAGCAACGCCCGCAGTGTACAGCCGAATTCGACCACGTCTGCTTTAAAATTGTGTAATCGATTCTACAAGGGTTTTAAAAGACTTACTTCAAATTGTATCACCCATTACTTCTAATTATTATCTTTTAAAATCCAAAAATCAAATGTCGTTCTTTTGTATATCACAATTTTTACGACAATTGTTTTTCCACCTAATTTGATTGAAAACTTTTTTTGTTAATTTTTTTTTTTACAAAAACAAATTCTGGTTCTGCTATTGCCAGTAGATGGCGTTGTGTGCATAAACTTTTGACACCTGATTTTTTTTGTAGTATTTAAAAATGTTCAACCTTTTTTAAAAATGATTTCAAAAGGTAAGTTCCCTAAATGATTTTGTGACATTAACTGCTTTTGTGACATTCATTTCTCAGTGTTATTCATAATGCCGCGACCCAGCAGATCTGATCTTTCGCACCGAACCCGTAATGCAATTACAAATCGGAATATTACCAATCGATTGAATACGGATGAACAAGAAATCACACGAATCAGCGCCGTGTTAGTATGGCCCGACTTCGCGTAACGCAAACACAAGAAGAAAGACAGGCGACAAATGAAACGGCTCGATTAGCAATGAGAAATCATGGATTAAATCAAGCAATTCAACAACGTGAAAATCTAAATCAACGCGTAAGAAGAATAGCTTCAAGTGTTGATTTGAATTGAGTAGCGTTTCATTACGATTGCACTTTTGACTACAGCTCGCATCCTTCCGTTCAAATTGGCCCAATGGAGATTGTGTGCAACCATTGCGGTGCATTAAAGTTCACCGGAGAATCGCCTGGGTTGTGCTGTCTCAGTGGTAAGGTCAAATTACCACCATTGCCTTCACCATTGGTACGACCAAACCTACTCAAACGCCCACTTTTTTTAATTGATTAATTGCTTCTGCATGGGTTTTTACAGATTTACTTCATACATCTTACTGAAGGCGAGGTAAAAATAAAAAAATTAATGTTTGTATAGTTTTTCAGTCTGCGGGCGCAGGGGCGTGGCAAAATCCAATTTTCATATTGCATCACCAATGACATACGAGCATACATACATATATTTTGGTTTCTTTATTTTATTTAATTTTTTTCAAAGCCATTGTCATGTTTTTTAAAACGAGATATCAAACTCTTAAATCGGTTATGTAGTTCCGAAGATATTAGCAAAAAACTTATGTTATTAACGATCCAATATCAAAATTTTAAAACTTTCGAAATGTTGCATTCAAAAATCCGAGTTTTCGGTTTATTTACAAAATATTTACATCATTCGATAACAGAAGATATTCCGCGCTTACTAAGGTGCAACATTATACAATAAGTTAAAAATAATATTATATCATCAATCGATGATAAAAAACTTTATGTACCCTTGCATTTAAGATACCAACATTTTGTGCACATTTGTGAGTTTTTTTTAAACGCTGATAAAAAATAACGGTACACTCAAACAAATTGCTCGAAGCGCTTGATCGGACTCTACGTGATTTTCGAGGATACTACAAACTGATGGGAGGCGCTCTTATTCTTTTTGTTGGTGATTTTCGTCATACTTTGCCCGTTATCAATGACCGCAGATGAGCTAAACGCATGCTTGAAAGCTTTTTATCTTTGGAACCGAGTCGAGCTATCGAGGAACGTCGATAGCGTTATTTTTTCGTGTGCATTTGTTGCAAGACCCGTCTGCCCAAACATTCTCAGAACAACTTTTTGACATCGGAAATGGAAAAATTCCAATTAATCGCGACACGAACGAGATTTCGTTCCCGCCTAACTTCTGTCGCATGCAAATGAATATTCAAGCCGTTGTCGACAAGGTATTCCCAAGTCTTACAATCTTCCACAAAATTTCAGATTGGCTGTTGGAACGTGCAATTTTGGCACCAACAAATTATTATGCCAACAAGCTCAATGAGCAAATTCAATTGAAACTGCTCGGCAAATTAATCAAATACAAATCGATCGATACAATAATGGATGAAGAACAAGCCGTCAATTATCCCACTGAATTTTTAAATTCATTGGAACCACCCGGAATGCCACCGCATGTGCTAACATTAAACGTTGGATCACCGGTAATTCTTATTCGCAACTTAAACGCACCAAAGTTATGCAACGGAACCACATTGATCATCAAAAACTGCTCACCAAATTTAATCGAGGCAACAATCATCGGTGGCAGATTCAAAGGCGAAGATGTACTTATTCCACGAATTCGGATGATTTCCAACGATTTACCATTCCAATTCAAGCGGCTCCAATTCCCTTTGCGTCTTACCTGTACTATTGCCATCAATAAAGCAAGAGTCACATCATTAACTATTGCTGGCTTAATTTTGGAAAATTTATGTTTTCCACACGGCACGCCAAAAAACAAAAAACATTGTATATCCGCTGGCCCCAAGATGGAGTAATAAATAAATATAATTTCCAATTTGCTCCAATTGATTGAGCCCATACCTACACCATATGTAAGTTATTCTATAACAAAACTTTATGATAGATATTCCATAAATTTATTTAAAGGCCGTACATTTCTTTAAAAGCTTAATTTAAATCGTGTGGTAATACAACACTAATGTTTGCTTAGGGCCAGCAACGCGGACCGGGTCAGCTAGTATTTTATATAATGCAGGCACAATATTGCATATCGATGATCTTGATCTTTTAAACAAGAACATCAGAATTGGGTAACTGTCCCCAGTCGGTAAAAATGTCAAAGTAATTGCCAGGCGTTTTCCGGGGCATAAAGATTCCCGCATATTAGTATTAGCCTTTTCTATTGATGGGGTGACGAGATTAAGCAAATAATCAAAATCGTCTGGTGACATTCGCACAAAGTTTTTGTATAAGTCAGGATCATTCCTTATCAATCGCTCCATAAAAGAGACATACCTTCCAAAAGAAAAGGTCGAACCCTAAGTTCCTTTTGTTTTCTCCTTTTTTTGCATTATTATCACCTACTTCTTCCTCCAATAGTAAAAATGTTGATGCTATGATGATTGTGTCGTCGTCCATACATATTAATTGTTTTTTTTTTTTATAATAATAAATTATTTCACAAAAGAAGCAAAACAGCTGATCAAAGTCAATCAGGACTATTCGGGAATACGCGCTTCACTTCTTCGTCGTCGAACGTTCACTTTCGACATTTCGTCTTCGACATATTCTAAAAATACGAGTGAAGAATTATCGTTTACAGTAATCGATTTTTTGTAATCTCTCATGAAAAACATAAACATTGAAAACAGCTGTCTAATTAATACACAGGAAATTTAAAAATAAAAATTGAGATGTATTCGATTGCAGTTTTAATTAATGCACAACCTGAAAATCTTATAGGAGTAATTAAAATTCTAAGAAATATGTATGTTTATTACAAATTTAAAATCACCTCTTCTAATACCAAAAGAAGTTTTAAGAAAAATTTTAGAATTAACAGAGCCATTTAAATATATTTTATCTGAATTGGAAGACAAAAGCTTGGATGCTTAAGGCCTGTTGACAAGCTGGCTGCAGCCCTTCGTTTCTTCGCTGATGGAAATTACCAACATGGAGTTGGCAAGGATTGGCATCTTAATATTTCGTAGTCAACTTTTTCAAAACTTCTGTCTGAAGTATTAGTTGCAATCGAAAAAAAATTATGCTATAAATGTATAAGTATCAAAATGGATGATCAGACAAAAGAAGAAGCCCGAATGTACTTCTTTCGAAAATCTTCGATACCAGGCGTAACCATGGCTATTAATGACACTGTTGCGATGATGTTTGTTTTTTAGATCTGGACAAAGAAACAGAATTAACTTTCATTGTATGTTTTTTATACATGTACATACATATATTTACCAAAAGAAGTTTTAAGAAAAATTTTAGAATTAACAGAGCCATTTAAATATATTTTATCTGAATTGGAAGACAAAAGCTTGGATGCTTAAGGCCTGTTGACAAGCTGGCTGCAGCCCTTCGTTTCTTCGCTGATGGAAATTACCAACATGGAGTTGGCAAGGATTGGCATCTTAATATTTCGTAGTCAACTTTTTCAAAACTTCTGTCTGAAGTATTAGTTGCAATCGAAAAAAAATTATGCTATAAATGTATAAGTATCAAAATGGATGATCAGACAAAAGAAGAAGCCCGAATGTACTTCTTTCGAAAATCTTCGATACCAGGCGTAACCATGGCTATTAATGACACTGTTGCGATGATGTTTGTTTTTTAGATCTGGACAAAGAAACAGAATTAACTTTCATTGTATGTTTTTTATACATGTACATACATATATTTACTTACATTTGAAGCATACGCTTGTTGTTTATTTTTTAATTTTGTAGGTATTTTATTTTTACGCGCTAAATCAATCGTCGAACGAAAATTATGTAGATGTGTGGTGAACAAGTATTTTAGAATGCATACAAAGTGAACACAAACATATGCTTTCTGTTTGCACATCTTTTGTTTTCTGGTACTCACATCGTTAACGTATTTTAGAATAACAAAAAGTGAATGAAACGCGTATTTGTGGTGAAAGTGACTTCCCGAATAGACCTGAATATTTTCAATATAAAAAGTTTACCAATACTGTAAATTAGCTTCAACATATTTTGATCAAAATTTTATCAAAAGATTTTGAAATATATTAAAAGAATATTTTGATCAAATTTTTGAAACGTGTAAATAGAACATTAAAATAAATTTTCAAAATTTTGATAAAACTTCAAAATACCTTCAATCGTGTAAATCTATCTTAACTTTTATGCTTTTCGATAATGCCTGTACAACTTCATCAAAATGCCATTTCGCAATAACAATAAAAAAAATATAACGGTTTCCCACATTCTTTGCATATTTGGCATTCCAACGCAAGAATGTGTTAGTGCATAAACAAAGATGATAAAAACAAATCTCTACACAATGCATGTTAAACACACGACACACAGTGAGCTACCCCTTACAAGTTAGCCGGTAAAAATTATTTTTAAATTTAAAATATATGGATTTGGTGTAAAATGGGTCCATGAAAAATTTTGACAGGATCAACCACCGATAAGACCTTCCGAGGGGTCCTTGAGAGACTTAGGGCCTATTTTAAGGGGCCAATGAGGTAAGAATTACGTCTATAATTTATTTTTCGATATTTTTCCAATGAATTGTGATGTTATAGATGATTCGCCGAGTGGAGGTTATAGTACAGGGGTAGAACACAAAATACTGAGAGGGAGGTCAAGAACGCAAAAAAAAGCAAGAAAATAATTGACCCGAAATTGAAAATTTTATTAACTTTTGTAACACAATAGAAAAAACAGAATTGAAAAAACTTGTTTAAATTCTTATTATTCGATTTCAATAAAAAATAAGGACTTAAAATTAAAATAGGACTGCTCATTCAATTTCATAATAAATGAGTCATACATTTATGAGTTAAATCAAACTTCTACTCTACTATTCATCAGAATCAGATTCGCTAAACTTTTCTGTTTCTTCAAAATCACTTGCTCCTGCAAGCTCTAATCGTAAATCTTTATGGGCATCAAAACTAGGCTCAACTAAAAACCTTATGACTTCCGGTGGGAGCGATGAAAAGTTTTTAAAAACATTGGTTGGATTGTCTGTTGCTCGTAGCTGTAACGGTACAAACGACAAGAAAAATAAAGACGAATCTGAGCAACCTTCTGCTTTAAACTTTTGTTTATAATTACTGTGGTTAGAGCTACCCTCCTCCCCATTTACAAATAAAAGTTAATGACTCCAACTTCGTAGTTGTTAAAACTGATTCTTGAGCTTTTAGAAGCCTAATTGTTGTAAGGTGAACAATATCATGCATATTGAGGTAAGCACAAGTTTCGTCGACAAAAATAGAGCTTTCTGGCGGAAAGCAGTCTTGCTTAGCTTTTCTCAAGACATACTTGGAAGGATACAAAGAATGGCCTGCAGCGAGCGCTTGCTTACGCAAAATCAAATAATTGCACTGAGAAAGTTTTGCATCGATGTACAAGGTAAGAGCCTCTTCACCAGTGTACATACGTTGTAAATTTCCCTTTTCAATGTTTTTAAGCACAAAGCATTTTCTGAGCGCACGGAAACGCTTTGAATTATGCAGAAATTTTGTTTCTACTCTTTTTTTTATTATCAGCGTCAGAAATATTTATTTTATCAAATATTGTCGAACATAATTTATGAAAACGTTCATTTTTAGAAGCAGCTATCCACATTTCAAACACCTCAGAGTTCGAAAATGTTATTTTTCTTTGATCCATTTTTTAATTATCAAATATTATTATTTTTTTAAGTTAATTTCAAAACTTAATGCTTATTATTTGCTTTGCGAAGTGCTTTTTATAATTTTTTAAAAAATTTAAACAAAAGAAATAAACAAAGGGCTTACCAATTGTTTTTGTTTTTTTTGCGTTACTTTTTACATTTACTTATATTCAGAAATAAAAGTATTTTTGTTGTTGGCTTCCAATGCAAAACGCAATGCAATTACATACATATGTATATATAAGAACATGGAACAATAAAAACAAATATAAGCAAGAAAATGAAACAATAAATACAAAAATAATTGTAAAAAAAGAACCTAAGTTGAGTTTTCTCTATCGATTTTTAAGGAGATTCTGGGGAGTAAAAGAGAGGAGAAGGTAATTTGCTTTGTCTTACACTTGACTTGAAATATTCCCCCTGGCCCCCGATGTCGAACGATAACGTTTAGGCACATGTGTGCCTAAACTTTATTTACATAGATTCACATTGTTTTTCAGTGAAATATTTTTTTATATTAAACGATCAATCTTTAAAATGATATCAGAATTATTTTTTTAAGTAAAGGAGGAGCAAAGTTATTAAGAGATCTCTCGTGGAAATCATGGTGTGCATATATTTAATTGATCCACTAAAACTTAATTGTTCCAAAGTTTATTATAAATATGAGTGTTTTGTAATGATTACACAGTACAACAGCCAATCTGGGGGGTGAGAAATTCCAAGTCAGGGTGATGGTACTAGGTCAGTATAGTAAAACCCTCAAAGGGTTTGGCGTTCGTATGTGTCAGTTGTTTTTTATGAAGTTATTGGGGAAAATTTATAAAAAAGGCGATAAATGACACTTTTTTGAATAAAAACAAAAATGGGATACCTTCACTTAATTGTAAATAAATAAATAAATAAATTCTTAATTTTTCTAAATTTGTTTCATCAAAATCGGACAAGTGGTTCTCGAGTTATGTTAAACTACGTTTTTGCCAAAATGTTACAACTAAGCGAAAAAACATCAAGATAAGGAAAAAATTTAAAAGGTCATAAAAAACTGACACATACGAACGCCAAACCCTTTGAGGGTTTTACTATACTGACCTAATACCATCACCCTGACTTGGAATTTCTCACCCCCCAGACAATAATCCCAAAAATGTTCCACAGTGTTATTAAACGTTTGACATTATGTGTGTAACATTGAGAAATATTCATCTGAGAACCAACAAAGTATACGAGTATATTTTCCAGGTTAAAATTCGCCACAAATAATCCTTATATACATATATGTACAAGAATGATAAAATAAAGATTACGCCAACGCGCGTAAAATTTTAAAATGTTCTGCGCATTTTGGAACTGTGACGTCACACATTCTGTCTTTCTATTGGCTAATTTTTTTTCACTTGTTTTTTTACTCATGTTTTGCTTGCATTTGCTCACTGCACTCTTCATGTTTATATTTTTTGTTGTTTTTTTTTTTTTTTTTTGTTTTTTTTTTTTTTTTTGTTTTTTTTTTTTTTTTTGTTTTTTTTTTTTTTTTTTGTTTTTTTTTTTTTTTTTGTTTTTTTTTTTGTTTTTTTTTTTTTTTTTTGTTTTTTTTTTTTTTTTGTTTTTTTTTTTTTTTTTGTTTTTTTTTTTTTTTTGTTTGTTTTTCATTTTTAACCAGATTTTATTTTAGAACTCTCAGAGAACTCAATTGCAAGGTTGCCAACTATCACATACATTTTTCGCAAGAAATTTTAATTCTAACACATGAAACATTCTTAGCAATCCTTAGAATGAAACTTGTACGTCACATAACGGGAAATCATGCGCATGGCGTAATCTTTATTTTATCATTCTTGATATATGTAGGTTAGGTTAGCAGGCGGCCATGTAAAACGGCCACTTAGGTCCATATTATTGGTCCCATTGTGATACCTGTTTGGATAGAAGATTATAGAGAGAAGAGAAAGAGTGAACAGGGTAGTAGTAGGATGAGTGTAGTGTAAGAGGATGAAAAGTATGAAAGATTTGAAAGGATGAATGTGCAGACCAAAACCTAAAAAGAAAAAAAGAGCGCAGAATACCTAGATGGATAGATAAGGCTACTGCAGCCAATTACTGCTTCTGATAAAAGCGTCAATATCCTCCAACTTCAAAGCTGAAGATTCAGATAAGTCGTCGAAGAATGGTTGCCCCAGAAGAATGGTACGAGATCCACTCATTGCTGGGCATTGACAAAGAAGATGAGAGACCGTTTCTTCCTCCTCTTCATTATTGCAACTCCTACAAAAATCGTTATAGGGTAGAACCAGTCGTCTTGCATGATTGCCAAATTTGCAGTGTCCTGTGATCACTGACACCAAATTGCTAAGTTGTGGTCGCTGTAATTTTAATAAATACAGCGTGCGTTTCCTGTTTAGCATAGGCCAAATCAGTCGTGTGACTGTACTGGTTTGTTCATTTTCCCACCTGGTTTGAGCTAGCTCACAATGGAAATTGCTGACTATTTGCTTACATTTCGATAGCGGAATGCCGCAAAGATGGTCAATGTTGTCGTCAGGTAACATGGCACCTTTCTTTGCCAAGTCATCTGCGATACAATTACCTGTTATGTCTCCATGTCCGCGCACCCATATGAGTGTAACTGTCGAATGTCCCGCCATCCTGTTTAAGGATGTCCGGCATTCATGGACCAAGATTGATGTAGTATGTACACCTGTTAGAGACTTTATTGATATATGTAGGTTCATATAAATTGCTGTACCGAATAACATGATGATTGGACTTTCGGTAATTACATTAATTATAAATTGTTAAAATTAGTTACGATGTTAAAATATTTCAAATAAATTATTTGATATTTCTTTTATTTCGGCTCAAGTTCATTAAATTTAATTTTCATTAAATTATTTTTACTGAAGGTAGGAATTGTTACATGAAAATTATTATTAAAATTTATTGATAATTTTTCTTTTAAAGCATTTACACATGCAAGTGCAAGTTCGAAAAAGTCAACACATTCACACTTTTTTACTAATCCACTCACATTTTTTCACTTGCAGAGCTAGTCGAGTTTTTCGACTAAGTTTTCGTATATAATACGTACACGGCACTTGCATGCAAGTACTTGCATGTGTGTTTTGTATACTCATTACAGCACTCAGTACTAGCAATACGAAATACACAAACAACTTTGCCTTATTTGTTTTTTTTTTTGTCGTACTTTACTCTATACACGCAAAGCAACAACACTTTCGTATGCTCTACTGGAAATATTGGTGACTGCGATCGTCAATGTAGATTTTGTTTAACGTATGATACCGTTTAAAAAAGTGTGTTGTTTCTTTGTATGTATTGGCTTTTACAACAAAAAATACTGAATAAAAATTAGTTTTTATTTAAATGTATTGGTGTTTGCTCTTTCATAAGCAACTTTTGGGCACTCCTGTTTTACCCGGGGTTTACACATGCAGGTGCAAGTTCGCAAAACTCAATACATTCACACTTTTTTACTAACACAATCACACATGCAGGCGCTTGCAGCTCACTTGCGAATGAATTTAGCTGGACAGTGATTTTTTGACACTTTCAGCAATAAAGTGACAGAAAGGTAAACAGAGTTGCCAAATAAAAAAATTCAGAAAAAATTTAATGGATTGTGGTAAAATAATTAATAAACATTTAACTTGTTTTATGTATATTTTTAAAAATAAAAATATATTTTTTTTCAAATATGAAAAAAGAAATGAATTGATGTCATTTTAGAGCATTAAATAATAATTAAAATAATATTTATAAAATTTTTTATTCGAAGACACTTGCTAGTGTCTCTTTGTATATCTCTCTATGATTTTACATTTATGCTTTCCAACGGAAGGCTAATGTGGAATATAACAGAGGTATACAAAAATAAATTTCAAATTCATTTTATATTTAACTAGAAGTAAATCTTCGAATAAAAAATGTTATAAAAAGTTTTTACAATAATACTCGCAAGAGGAAAAATTCTCATTTAATTAAAATAATAATAAATTGTAATAATTATTTCCCTACAATTATACTCATGTGAAGGCCATGGCAACTCTTGGTAAACAAATACAAACTTTGTGCGCCATTTGTTAATTTAAGGTTTAAATTTTAAACTAATTTTTTGAAGTTTACGCTTTGACAACATTTTGAAAATGAACTTTCACTGTCCTGTGTAAACACTAATGCTACTTGCAAATGATTCGAGTCTTTCAATAAGTTTTCGTATATAATACGTACACAGCACTTGCATGCAGGTACTTGCATGTGTAAAGGCAGGGTTAAAGAATTGATGTTTGACTGATGGCTAGCGGGCACCGCAGTGGTGCAGAGGATGAGAACGTAAAGAATTCTGATGAGAGAAAGTGGTGTTTCTCGAAACATATGTAAATTCAACCAACAACCCAGGTTCGAATCCTAAGTCAATAAAAATTATCAATACATTTTAAAAATAATTTTCATGTAACAATTCCTACCTTCAGTAAAAATAATTTAATGAAAATTAAATTTAATGAACTCGAGCCGAAATAAAAAAAATAGCAATAATTTTAAATTAACAGTTCAAATAAAATAATAATTGTTCAAATAAATTATGTTATACGTATACTTGTCGTTCAAACAATATATAAGATTTTAATAAAATTTGTTATAATCCTGAATAAGAAATGAATATACATTTTCTAGAGTCTACACTAGTGTATTTTCTGTTTTGTTATTGGATGGTAGATGACACTAAACCTACTTGGTTTATGGTAAAAAATATGGCAGAAAAGATAAGGATTGAGAAGTGTCAATTTATAAATTTAATAAAAATTACTTTCTTTTATACGTGGGTCTATAGCAGGGAAAGGCAAAACATGGGCGCCGCGTTTTTCATTTACTCTTCTCTTACGTACGTGTGCACACGCATTGTAGAGAAATAAACAAAGTTTAATGAGTCTAGCTTGAGCATTCAAACAGACACGTTATGTAATTTAAAAATCAGCGTTGCCAGAAAAAAATTTTTTCCCAACTTTTTTAAAAATGTGTGATGAATATGAAATGAATTTTTTATTTTCTTTAAATTATTATTATGAAAAAGTTCTTTCTTTTGCTGATAAGAGTAAGTTTTCCTCTGTATGCACTGATGGTGCCAATGTAATGTTGGGTAAAAAAGAAGGTTTTGCTGGACATTTGAAAATTTAATACGCATAAAATGTTGTTCATATGAAATAAATGTTAAAGATGTAATGCAATTTCCTGACTGATTTTCTAATTTTTCGCAAATAATAAAATAGAGATTTTTGGAGATTTTAAATTTTTAATTGGGGATAAGTGACGAAAGTTTTCTGGCAACACCGATTTGTGTTGAGAGCAAAGAGAGTATATTACTAATACAATTGCAAAATGTAATAGTATAGGTTGCCTTTCCCTGGTCTATAGGGTACAACTCGAGACGGAACTGATAAAAAGATATATTAGTCTCTTTCCACGTACTTGTCACAGATAAGAGATAGAAAAATATAAACATTCAAATTTAATATATATGTATATATTAGGGCGGGCCAAATTTTTTGTCGATTAGAGCCGCCCCCTAGGATGATTCTATGGACAATTCTAAGCAACTTTGGTGAAGGAACCATGGGTCTATCTCGATTTTCGAGTCTCCCACTTTTCAAAAAATGATTTTTTTCCCCCAGACTTGAAAGCAAGAAAGACTTTTAAAAATAACTTATTCCGCTTTTCTTCCACTAAATTAATTTTTTTTACACATGTTCTTATTTTTTAGGTTGAATTTCTGTTGAAAAAAATAAAATAAATATCAATTTTACCGAACATTTTTTCTCGGAAAATAGACGAAAAAATATTACAAATATGCATGAAACGCCCTCTGGTGGTGTTCATAGGTAAAAATAAAAATCAAAAATGAATTTCTCGACCCCAAAAACCCCCCATATACACATAAAAAAGATAATATAACGATGAATAAAAAATCGAATCAAAATGATGTTATAGGGAAAAAAATCATTTTTTGAAAAGTGGGAGACTCGAAAATCGAGATAGACCCATGGTTCCTTCACCAAAGTTGCTTAGAATTGTCCATAGAATCATCCTAGGGGGCGGCTCTAATCGATTTTTTCGGCTCCATACAAATTGGCCCGGCCTAGTATATATATATATATGTATATGTATAATTTTACAGGAGAAGCAAATAAGTGAATACCGTTAACAGTAGTTAATGGGTTTAAACCATTTTTGCACCATTTGTTTATAATAGGACAGGGTGTAATTTGCAAAAAAGGTTTTTTGGTTTGTTTTTGTTATTTTCCGCTCTAGTGTGTTACGTTGTCTTGATAGCTTGTTTTGTACACCAAAAAGACGTAACATCAAATCAGATTGGAATTAAGTAACAAAAACATTGATCTACTGACTATTTTGGATATAATAAAGACAATCTACGAATATTTTCCAAAAAATATATTTATGTTTTTATTCAGTTCATATTTGAAATTAAAATTTACGGTTTTTGTATTTCATTAAAAACATTAAAAAGTGAATAACTATACTAATAAACTACATATTACAGACAAATTATATTTCAAATGGGATACTATTATAAAAGTTATGGCAATCAGGTGGAATTAAAACTTTAAGTTCTTGAAGATGATCATATTTCTTTTTAGAAATCTTCAGCCGTTCTTAATGTAACTGTTCAGGTTCAGTCAAGCTCATTTTTTTGGTAGATCTTTGTGGAAGTATTTCATAATCGTGGGTTATATTCGTTTTAAAATATATGATTTCAGTTGGATCGTAGCCCAAAACACGTATCATATTGACCGTTGGATCTCCAGCCTTTTTGCCTAAAGTTATTCAAAATATAATTATGTTATTTATTAAAATAATTTTCGTTTACCTGGTCTAATTGGAAGATTTTCATAGTTAAGAAAATATTTGTGATCCAAATGGTGAACATTAAGAGGAAAGGGATTTTTCCGTGCTTCTTCCATTATGTCAACAAGTTGTGAAGGTAAATATATGGCTCTATTGTTTATCCTTTGTATTAAGGAGTGAGTGGAGTCGCACTCCATCTGCGTGTGTCCAACGACTAAATATTTGTGCTCTATGGTGATTTCTTTTTCAATACACAGAGAAAGCAAAGCGTTTGAGAGGACTGCATTTCGGTTTTGATAATAGCAACCGTCGGAATATATAATAATATGACATATTAATGGCGTTTCTCAAATATTTAATTATGCATTTTACAAAAGTAGATGCCGCAAGATTACCTTCTGTCTCATCCCAAACATAATTATCCGATTCATGTGTAATTATATTATAAATTGTAAAATTGTGTATTTGCACCTTCATTTTGTAAAGGGTGTTTTTTTTACGGGTTTGTTTTTCGAAAAGAGATAAAACTGGCATTTTGTGGTCAAATCTGGCAACTCTAATGTCATTTATGTTCAGTTTGGTTTGCCATTTCATCATGAACAGGTTGACAAAAGAACAACGCTTGCAAATCGTGCAAATTTATTTCGAAAATAACGGTTCAGTTCGCGAAGTTTACCGCAAGCTCCGTCCATTTTATGGTCGACATAATCGTCCATCAGAGCAATTAATTCGGTTAACCATGGATCGTTTTCGCACTACGTTTACTCTATGTGATAATACGCATCCGCAGAGACGTCGAACAGTGCGCACCGAAGAAACAATTGCCGCTGTAGAGCAAAGTGTTGAAGAGGACCCGAATGAATCGATTCGCCACCGTGACCGGTATAGAGGCATGATAACCGACTATTTTGTTCCCGAATTGGATGGCATGAATGTGGATGAGTTGTGGTTCCAACAAGACGGCGCTACATGCCACACAGCGCACGCCAAAATCGATTTATTGAAGGAAACATTCGATGAGCGCATAATTTCGCGGAATGGACCTGTCAATTGGCCACCAAGATCGTGTGATTTGACACCATTGGATTATTTTCTTTATGTGAAGTCGCTCGTCTACGCACAGTGGTTGCGCCCATATGACAAAAATAAAAAAAAACATTTTCTATGTTGGGATTGTAGCGAAATAAATAGTCGCTAATGTCATCAAATTTCTCTCTTCTGAATTTGTTTTGACAATTTCAAACGGTAATTTTTAAATACAAACAATTAAAGTTCGATTTTGTATAGAAGCAAAAAGTTGAAAAAACGACTGTGAAAAAAAGTGAATATTAAATTGTTAAAATACATTTAATTAAAGTGCCTAATTAAAATACTTAAAATGGAAATTAATGTGGATGGTATTGTCATTATTTTTAAGAAATAATTACTTAGTAAATTGTATTGTAGTTTTTGTAAAGTACTGATTTCTAAAAATTGTTTTTATTAACACGTTTGCTATTTTTTTTAAAAAATACTTAGAGTTTTAGTTAGTTTCCCAGTGAAAGCCAATGACCAAATTGGTTTGTAATTATTGACACACTTCTATAGTTTAAAATTATGTTTAATTCAAGTGCAGTTTTTTGCAGGTTTTTTCTATATGTTCAATATACTAGCTTAACCTCTATGTTTATTGTGTTTTTAGAATTTGTTGTGTATCTCGTTTAATTTAATAAGCCTGCCATTTTTGTTGTTATTGATAGTTATTTTTTTTTATTCGACATCATAGAAACATCCCGTCAATGCATATTTTCACGAATGACAATTTTCGAGCTTTGGTGCTCTAAGAAGGGTTCAAATTCGGCGAAATCACGGCAAGTCTATGATGAAGTAATCAAATTAATTAATTTTGAATGTGAAGAAGGTGTTTTTTGTAAATTATTGAAATGTATACAATATTTATGTAAAAGAATTGTTGACATTTGGAAAAAGAATCACCGCTTAAAATCAAACGTTTTAAAAAATCATTCAGACTGGTTAGAAAAAAAAGAAGTTGTTTTTTTAAAACTGAAAAATGTATCTGTGTCACCTAAAGATCAAGCATTAAAAACGAATAAACGTGGTCGCCCTTCTTCTGATTTCTCAAGTTCCTCAAAAAGAACAAAACAACGAAGAATAGCAAAGTTGGCAAAAACTGATGCGACGGCAGCGGATACCTTACGTGGTCTATGTTCAGAACCAAAGCAAGCTTGTTCAGAATCAAATGTCGCTGAAGTTCTTGCATTAATAATTGACACAAATTTAACAAAGCAACTGTATTGGCATATTCGAAACTTTGTAAACTCTAAGGTTTCCTTCAGTTTATTCCCTAGTTATGAAAAGATATTAAGGGAAAAGAAAAAAAGTTATCCAAATTCAAAATATATCGACGTGAGTGAATCTAAAGCTGAAGTAGATTTACAAAATCTACTTGACCATACAGCCTCACGTATTTTAGATCTACAATTTGAAGTCTGGAAGGACGAACCTGATATTAATATAAACAACCTTGCTTTGATAGGAAAATGGGGTTTTGATGGTAGCTCCGGTTATAATGAGTATAAACAACGTTTTACTAGCAACACTCCACAGGACAACAGTTTATTTGTAACATCTTATGTACCCCTTCAATTAGTAACAAAATCTTCGAAGCCTGAAGATGCTAAAATAATATGGAAAAACCCTCGGCCATCATCAACTCGGTATTGCAGACCAATTCGATTCCAATTTAAAAAAGAAACATCCCAAGTTTGTATTGCAGAAAGAGATTATTTCAAGCAGAAAATTGATATGCTAAAATACACAGAATATTCTAAATTTGAAAAGAAAATTTATGTTGAACACAAATTGCAACTGACTATGGTCGATGGTAAAGTATGCAACGCTTTAAGCCAAACGTCATCTGCTAAATGTTATATATGTAAAGCAAACCCAAAAGAAATGAATGATATAGAAACATGTTTACAAAAAGTGGTGCACAAAGAAAATTATGAGTTTGGATTATCACCCTTACATTCATATATTCGCTTTTTTGAGTATTTTATTCATGTTGCTTATAGATTGGATCTAAAGAAATGGCAAATTAGGTCAACAGATGAAAAGAATAAATTTATGGAAAGGAAAAGGGAAATTCAAAATAAATTTAGATCCGAGATGGGTTTGATAATAGACAGGCCTAGACCAGGGGGTAGTGGCACGTCTAATGATGGCAATACCGCAAGACGTTTTTTTAACAATCCTGGTTTGGCTGCTAAGTTAACTGGCGTTGATGAAGGGGTCATAACCAGATGTGCAATATTACTGCAAGCTATGACATCAGGCTACAAAATAAACATCGCAAAATTTAAAATATTCGCTCTTGATACAGCTAAAGAGCTTGTCGAGAAATACCCTTGGTTCTATCTCCCACCTTCAGTACACAAGATTCTTTTACACGCTTCCGCTGTAATTGAAGACGCCATACTTTCAATTGGAGAGCTTTCAGAAGAAGCTGCAGAAGCAAAAAATAAAGACATTAAAAGATATAGGCTACAACATACACGAAAAATTTCCAGAATTGCAACAAACACGGATTTACTAAATATACTATTGCTTAGTTCGGATCCATTCATTACAGGTCACCGAAAATTACCACGTAAAAATAAAAGTACGCTACTAAAATCTACAATTGAATTGTTGCAAGATTAACTTTTTTTATATTTTTGATATTTTTTTAAAACAATAAAGTGCTAAATTTAATTTGCCGTGAAATACGTATTTTCATGAAGGGACAAGATTGGCTTAAAATATTAAATAAATATTAAATGTTAGGAAAAATTTTAAAAATGGGCAGTAGAGGCAAGTGACCGCGTCCATATTTTTAAAATATTGTGGTTTTTATATCCAAAGTATATTGTCAAAATTTCAAGACTATATCTTTAATATAATTATTTTTGTCGCTCTTCTCCATACAAGTGCAACCACTGTGCTACGCCAACAAACCAGAAACGTTAGGGGAATTGGAAGCCAACATTCGTGGCGTTATTGCCGACATACGGCCCCATATGCTCGAAAAAGTGGTTGAAAATTGGACCTGTAGAATTGGCTTTATTCGAGCCAGCCGCGACGGCCACATGCCTGAAATCATATTTAAACATTAATGGCATAAAATTATCCAATAAAGCCAAATTGATGGTCATTAAAACGATTTTCTTGTGTTTTATTTCAATTCGAAGTTCTATACCTCTCAAAAAAACACCCTATAGTATGAAGCATTAGCCTTTAATTGGGGAATAAGTTTTACGGTTTGCATATCTATACATATCAACAAGCACAACCCAGATTTTGCGTTTTCTGTGTCACAAATCTTTTCATCTCTCATGTCTTTTATATCTTTTCTATGAGTATCATAAATGTTTTGTGAAATATTTTTTGTTTCATACGAAACACAAATATCGCACATATAATTTCTGGGTTTAAATAGAGCATAATTGTGCTTCCTGAGAAATCCCAAAAAGGTTGGAAATGATATTGAATGATGTCCATTTTGTGATTCGCAATGTTTAATGTAGATTTGGTATATATGGTTATAGGACTTAAAATCCGACTGGAAATATAATTTGCTCGTATACAGGCGTCTATAATGCGATTCTAACTTTGGTACATCATCTAACCATTTCTCCAAAAATTCCATGGTGGTTCTATATTTTTGTTGTTGACTTGTATTTCTTCGGGACTGGTTTCGTAATTTTACTTGCTTCTCTGGACCAACTTGAGTACCATGTTCATCCGTTTCTTGTACCCAGCCTCTTACCGTCGATTCTGTTAAGCCCAAAGTGGCTAAAAACATTGTTCTGCATACTTGAAGTCTGGTAGAATTTTTCATTAAATAATATGACTGATATCGAACGTCTGGAATTTTCAACATATATCCATTTTCTGTTCTGAAATCAGTGATGTTCAGCCCATACAACAATTGTTTAAAAAATTTAAGCTTTAAACACATTCGAGACAGCAGGCTACACGACTACAGTGCATTCCCACGACAGCCGGTTCTATGCACCGGAATGACCCGAATTTATTCGGCCAAGGGCTGTCAACATCAACAACTATTTATTTTTAAAATCGGAGCAACATCTTCCGGCATTGTTGCTCCAAATCCTTTTGGTCCGTGCCGGAATTGAAATAAATCCCGGACCATGGTTCTGCACAGTATGCCAGAACAGACTGCACCACATGTCCACCCAATTAAGGTGCAACTCCTGTATGGGCTGGTGTCACCTCAGAAATTGCTCCGGACTTAATAACGAAATAAATTTCGTCGCCCCATGCTGCCAACGACGAAACTCATCAGCCTCATCTACATCGTCATCATCAAGCTCATACGCTACGCCACCACCCTCCCTAGCACAATCACAGCAACAACAACATCTACAACAGCAGATACCACCATCGCCGCTAACACCTGTGATTGCTTTCCGGAGACCTGGGACGATATCCATATTGCAGTTCAACTGCAATGGCCTCCAAAGTAAAGTAGCCGAGATAACTAGATTTATGCAACAAAACAACATCATGGTCGCTGCGGTCCAGGAGACAAAACTGACGAACAATTCCAGTCTGCTCAGTTGTAACGGATACAACATTCTCCGAAAAGACCGCACCAGAGGTTACGGTGGAGGCATCGCATTTATAATACACAATACCGTGCAGTATAGAGTTCTATCTCTTGATCTTGACACTGGAGACCAATACCTCGAAGCTCAAGGTATTGCGGTCAAATCAGGAGCTCCGTATCTCCTCTATAATGTCTACGTTCCGCCAGTAGCCAGCTGTCCAACAGGCTACCGCCCCGACATTAGGACTTTCCTAAATGGCAATACACGCCTAGTGCTTGGGGACTTTAACGCGCACCACCAACTTTGGCACTCTAATCTAGGGGAAGACCAAAGGGGTACGTCGTTAGCGGAACAAATTGACGAATCTGACTTCTGCACACTGAATGATGATGCCCCCACACGGATTATGGGAAACTGCGCAAGCTCACCAGACATCACCATAGCGAGTCCTGGTCTGATCAACTACGCAACCTGGCGAGCAGTAGTTACTCTAGGATCAGATCATCTACCCATAATCATTTGTCTGGATCGACCCAATGATTTCATCGTTTCTGAACGCCGTACTTACATCAACCAGAAGAAAGCAGACTGGCACGGCTTCAGAAACTTCACTGATCACATCTTTAATGGTCTTCTTACACCTTCCAATATACACCAAGCAGAAAGGAAATTTCGCGAAACCATCACAGCAGCAGCCGCTCGCTACATTCCAGCTGGTCGATTATCAGTAGTTCGCCCGAACTTCCCAGCAGAAGCAGCGGAACTAGCAGATGAGCGTGATGAGATCCGAAATACCAACCCTGACGATCCAAGAATCGCACAGCTGAACCACAACATCAGCAGGTTGGTATATGAGGATAAGCGGAAAAAATGGTTAGACCATTTAAAGAACTGCAACTTAAGTTCAGGAGTTGGTAAGTTGTGGTCAACAGTCAGATCTCTCTCCAACCCAATGAAGAAGGATGACAGGGTCGCGATTAAGTTCGCTGACAACACAATATCAGACCCTGAACGGTGCTCGCGAGCGTTCTGCCGCAATTTATTGAGCACCCCGAGAGAGACAAGGCGAAACGAAGTGTTGTACGTAAACTACGCAACCTTCCAGTCCCAGACATACCACAACTATTCACATCAACTGAAGTTGCAGAGGTCATCAATGCAGCTAAACCATCCAAAGCTATTGGCCCAGACGGTATATCCATGCTGATGTTAAAACACCTTGGCGAGCGGGGAGTCGAGTATCTGACGTCGGTTCTTAACCTGTCAGTAAGAAGCCTGATAATACCTAATGCCTGGAAAAAAGGTAGAGTTATCCCCATCCTAAAACCGGGGAAAGATGCGACTGAGGGAACATCCTACAGGCCGATTTCTCTTTTATCACCGGTCGCAAAAACTCTAGAGGCTCTCCTCCTCCCTCAGCTAACCCGACACCTACCAGCAGCACGTCACCAGCATGGATTCCGCAAAATGCACACTACCACCACAGCATTAACAGCCATTACCAATCAGAAAGCGCTAGCCGGCAGCACTTGGGGTATGGATAAAGAAACCTTATTGGCTACGTATAAAACGATTGGCCGGTCAGTGGTAAACTACGCTGCCCCAGTGTGGTCACCTTCGTTGAGTGATACCCAGTGGAGAAACATACAAAGCTGCCAAAATGCCGCCTTACGCACCATCACAGGCTGCATGCAAATAACCTCAGAACACCATCCACATGAGGAAACGAAAGTTCTACCCGTAAAGGAACATAATGTCATGCTGACAAAACAGTTCCTCCTGGGATGTCATCGGAGGAATCACCCATGCTTTAACATCACACAGCTGGAGTCTCCCCCGAGGCATGTCAGGAAGGACCTTCGAATAAACGAGCAAAACATACGAAGATATACACAGGATCCACTAGATCAAAACTCGTATGTAGCAGCTTTAAACGACATTCACAGAGATGCCATCCATACCACGGTCGCAGGATACCGCATGAATGTTGTACTTGGAGGCCGCCCACCGCCCATTGCAGATACCGAACAACAACTGCCACGAAATACAAGAGTAGTTCTGGCACAACTGAGATCGGGATGGAGCAATAGACTTAACGCCTTTTGGTGCCGCATAGACCGTGCCGTCCCCAACCTATGCCCTGCATGTGGCCAGGGTCCTCACGACACCAACCACATCTTTAATTGCCCAGCCAACCACACTTTACTTTGTCCAATGGATTTATGGACCAATCCAGTAGAAGTTGCCCAGTTTCTTGGTCTGGACCTTACTGCAGAATCCCCGGATTAAAAAATTAAGAATGAATTAGTTCTAGCTGTTACAACAACAACAACTACACGAGTGCAAATGTCGCTGGGTACTTAAGCCGCCCTGTAACCAGCTACTTAATTATTTTGAAGACGACA
Source organism: Bellardia pandia (assembly GCA_916048285.2). Lineage (NCBI taxonomy): Eukaryota > Metazoa > Arthropoda > Insecta > Diptera > Calliphoridae > Bellardia > Bellardia pandia. The sequence goes on from OU696530.1 coordinate 70,026,246, forward strand.
GCTACATAGTCAGCAGCTGATCCCGAAATCTGACGTTTTAATAAAAATAAGTTTGTTCTTCGAATTTTTTAAATGGCTAAAGAGAATTTTGTTGATTTTATAGAAGCTAGTACTAAAATACAAACAAAAAAGTGAATAAAAACATTAAAAATAATAAATCTTAGACAATAAAACACAAACTTTAATCAAACAAAACAATGAAAATATAAAGAGCTGTTGTAGTAAACCATTTATATTTCAGTGGTGTCACTTAAGGCTTTTATTTTTTTAAAGTAGCGTCTTTTTTCTATGAAAAATTAAAAACATATGTACATGATTCCAGACATACTAATAAATACTAAATAAGTTATTTTTGAAAGTCTTTCTTGCTTTCAAGTCATTAATTTTTTGAAAAGTGCTTAGAATTGTCCATAGAATCATCCTAGGGGGCGGCTCTAATCGACAAAAAATCAATAATAATTTATTATATTAATAATAATAAAAATGAGTGAAGTTTATAATAAAGGGCTGCAAGAATACATTCATTTGTTTATCACACACAAGCATTTCAATATTCATTCAAATATTTAAATAGTTAAAGAGTGGTTTACAGAGTTTAAGAGTTAAAATATAAAGGAGAGTGTAGTCTGTGTTTTACTTTGTCATAACGAAGGCACACATTGCATTTACTCTTTTTCTTTGAACATTTATTTACTCAATTTGCAAATGCAAACATTCGTATGTATATGGTAACAGTTAGAATGTGTATAAGAAATACTACATAGTAAAATTAGTACTTGTTTGTATTCTTATTACAAATATATCTCTATTAAACAGAATTTTGTAACAAAAATTATAAAAATTGGAATAAAAGTATATTAAAATGGACCTTCACATTTTTGCGTTTTATATTTACAATTTCCATAACAAAAATTACTAGTGATAATAATAATATATTCATGTAAGGAGTAAAACATTCAAATAATATTATATTCGAAGCTTATACAAATTTTATTATGTCTGTTTTATATGAATATGGTTGTTGTTTTTCTGTACAAATACAGTTGGTTTTTTTCTCTTTCGCTTTGTGTGTTCATTCATTTGTTTTTTAAACACAAAATGTAAGGCACTACGTACCTAAAGGCCCAACTATAATATGCATATGCTAGCTTAAGCAAACGTGCGAACACATATAAATTGTATGTGGCAAACTATAATGTACTTAACGAAACTTTTCGTTGAGTTTTTCAACTGTCATTTGCTTAAGCAAAAAGCGAAACTGATCGCACATTCTGTACGGAATCAGCTGTTTGTTGTTGTTTGTTTGTGTTTTGAACAAAATGGAAGAAAATATATTTATTTTAAATTTAATAGAAAATGCGGAAAAAAATAAGTGCCTTTACAATAAAAAGGACCCTTTTTATTTTAACAAAAATATTTTTCTGTCGCGGTTATTTCTCTGACAGAAAGAGCGTCTTCTTCTTTTACAGTGTAGTTCACTTATTTCATTTAATGTGCACAACCCTTCAAGCGCTAACTTTATTAATATTTTTATATTATTAAAATTTTTAAGTTTTTTCTCCATTTTTGCAAACACAATACGAAAATTAACAAAACATTTGTAAACGTTTATATTTACAATGTAGTGCTGCCACAGCTGTACATTTTAGTACTTTTGCCGATAATTAAAAAAAAAAGGAAAAATGCGTTTCGGGTACGAAGTTTTTTTTTTCTTTTAATTATAAAATATAATAATATTTATAAAATATAGTCATTTGGCTTTTTGTTAAAATAAAAACATTTTTTTAAACATAAATGAGCAACTGTGGACAAAAAGTTTCAAAGTCATTGTAGCCACCTAAAAGTTAACTCTGAACTAGTTATGCATTTGACAGCCTTTTCGTTAACTTTTGCAATTTGCTTAAGCTTGCTTATGCATATTATAGTTGGGCCTTAAATCGTGTGTTGTATTTTACTTTACCTACTTAAAAAATAAATGAATGTATTCATATGCCTTTTGAATGTAGTCATGCAGACCTTTAGTTTATAAGCATGTCTGGAATCATGTACATATGTTTTTCATATTTCATAAAAAACGCTACTTTAAAAAAATAAAAGCCTTAAGTGACACCACTGAAATATAAATGGATTACTACAACAGCTCTTTATATTTTCATTGTTTTGTTTGATTAAAGTTTGTGTTTTATTGTCTAAGATTTATTATTTTTAATGTTTTTATTTACTTTTTTGTTTGTATTTTAGTAATAGCTTCTATAAAATCAACAAAATTCTCTTCAGCCAATATGTTATTTAAAAAATTCGAAGAACAAATTTATTTTTTATTAAAACGTCAGATTTCATGATCAGCTGTTGAGTATGTAGCTGTCGTTTTCAAAATAATTAAGTAGCTGGTTACAGGGCGGCTTAAGTACCCAGCGGCATTTGCACTCGTGTAGTCGTGTAGCCTGCTGTCTCGAATGTGTTTAATGCTTTAAGGCCCAACTATAATGTGCATATGCTAGCTTAAGCAACCCTGCGAATACATATAAATTGTATGTGGTAAACTATAATGTACTTAACGAAACTTTTCGTTAAGTTTTTCAACTGTCATATGCTTAAGCAAAAAGCGAAACTGATCGCATATTCTGTACGGAATCAGCTGTTTGTTGTTTGTTTGTGTTTTTAACAAAATGGAGAAAGAAGAAAATACATTTATTTTAAATTTAATAGAAAATGTGGAAAAAAATAAGTGCCTTTATAATAAAAGGGCCTTTTTTATTTTAACAAAAATGTCTCTGTCGTAGTTTATTTCTCTGACAGAACAAGAGCGTCTTCTTCTTTTACAATGTAGTTCACTTATTTATTTTAATGTGCACAGGCCTTCAAGCGCTAACTTTAATATTTTTATATTATTTAAATTTTTAAGTTTTTTCTCCATTTTTACAAACACAATACGAAAATTAACAAAACATATGTAAACGTTTATTATTATTTACAATTTAGTGCTGCCACAGCTGTACATTTTAGTACTTTTGCCGAAAAATTAAAAAAAATGGAAAAATTATGCGTTTCGGGTACGAAGTTTTCTTTTAATTATAAAATAATATAATAATATTTATAAAATATAGTCATTTAATGGCTTTTTGTTAAAATAAAAACATTTTTTTTAAACATAAATGAGCAACTGTGGACAAAAAGTTTCAAAGTCATTGTAGCCAGTTAACTCTGAACTAGTTATGCATTTGACAGCCTTTTCGTTAACTTTTACAATTTGCTTAACCTTGCTTATGCATATTATAGTTGGGCCTTTACACACATTTTTTATGCTCCTTTAAAAACATTCATTCAGTCGTCGTTGAGCAAGCGATGAGAACACATGCGACGGACTATCGTCATTTTTTTCAGAAATTTGTTAAGTATTGTTGTTGCTTCTTCCCTGCCAACATTTTCTATTGCGGAAGTGACGCTAAGAAGTTGAAACTCATCTTCTGCGATACCATTTTCTGATCGTAGAAGCGTCTTCCGTATTGAGAAGTTGTACCCCCCGGAAGTAACTTCCTGAAGTCACTTCAGCGTAACTTCCAAAAGTTATTTTATTCGCCTCTCTTTTGCTTTTGATTTTTGTTTGCCTTTACAGATAATACACTCATATTGACTATGGGATAACAAATATGTAAAAACTACAGCAATAAAAAATCGAAACCACACTTTACCACTGACCGACCACAGCAAATGAAAAAATAAAACTAATTTCGATGATGTCGAAAACTTCTTTTTTGCATTCTTTTAATTTCTTTTATAACGGGACATGTCATTTTCGGCTGGTGTTGTAAACAACAAACAATCTTCCAAACGTCGTCTGGATGATTAAAAGTCGACTGCAATGTAAATTGTTATTGTTATCTTCCAATTAACGTCTCGAAGTGAGTAAGACGTAACGCCTTTGACGATGGACGATGAAAGAAACTTCCAATTGCTGGCAGGGTTGTTGATCGAAGCACAGCAAACACACGCGATTCAATTACAATTGAAGACGAAAAATAAAAAACTGTTTAAGATGGACTTATTTTTGTTTTTTCTCAAAATAACTGTTCCAAAATTGGTTTTCGATATTGATGATTGTTATTTACGGTCCTGATATTGTTTCATAAGGTGTTTATATTTGGAAAAAATTCTTTACTTTTTTCTGATTTGACAATATGTTTGCTGTTCAAAATCTCTCACAAATACATCTACATTTTATTTTTGATCACCACTGTCTTAAATTCAATGGCCCATAATCATAGTCATAGAAAAAGCATACTTTAAGTAAAAGTAGACTTTTAAACAACAAAAACATATAAATTTTGTTCTGAATTTAAAACAAAATCATGCTTTTGCTTAAAGTATGCTTTTTCTATGACTATGATTATGGGTCAATAAGACTGGGCACATAAATTTTCTTTTGGTCCCAAGACATCTATTAAACTATTAAATATTTCCTTCCGTACGCTTTCACAAAATTGGGAGCACTTTCTACACTTTTCACAGTACTTGGATATACACGCAGCCTTAATTTTTTTGGCTCTTTTTGGGATATTTTTCGCTTGTTAATAAGTCCGAACCGAAATTATCACTGAATCCAAAAAATCACATTGTCCAAAATCTGATGATTTTGCGATGTAACAGTTCGGATATAACGGGACTGTGAAATATTGAAGGCGAGAGGTTTTGAGTGGTATATCTACCCCTCAAGTAATTCATACCCTCCCGTCCAAAGTGTAAAACAACAATTTCGAAGAAAGTGAAAGAAAAATAAAGTAAAGAAATAGGAGAGAAATTCTACAACAAAGTGAAGATTATTTACCGAAACGTAGCTGAGTGCTTTATAATGAGAATAGGGTGAAGACGTGTTCATAACACTGGCATGCTCTCATTCTATGTCGCTGGCCCTGCGTTCTGATCTAATAAATTAAATTTAACAGTATTGTTTGTCTTGTTATAACATCCGTGATGTTAAGAGGCCCTTTAGACGATGCAATTTTGCATGCAATTGATGTTTGTTGGCGAACGGTAGAGAGCAGCAAGAGGGGTAGAAAAAGTTGCAAGACTCGTTTGTCATGCAATTTTTTGACATTTCCTTTTACCATCGTTTGTGTTTTACTTATTTTGTTTTATTCTTATTCTGACTTTGAAGTGTGCGTTATAAAAATTAATGCGCAAGAAAATTTTCAATTACTTCCTCGTTTTATATTTTTTAAAATTTTTGTATATTGTATTTATTAAAAGTCTGCGCAAAACCACTTGGTTGTTTGTCAACAGTGAAGACTATGCTGCAGTGTATATGACAGTAATGTAAAAATCTGATTATTGTACACTGCACCATATAAAAAATCTAAGCGAGAGCACACAATAACAATACAACAAAAAAAATAAAGTTTGTTTGTTTTGTGTTTGGCCGATCAATAGCACGACCTGCCATTTATTCGTGCATGTGTTTATTCGTCAAGCAATGTAATCTAAGCGAGAGCACACAATAACAATACAACAAAAAAAATAAAGTGTGTTTGTTTTGTGTTTGGCCGATCAATGTGTAACAAAAAGACTGAATTATAATTTTAGTTTTAATGTATTATTTTTTGTTTTGTTTTTTAGTTTAAGTTATTGAATTGTTTCTTAATAAAATTTTTATTTAAAAATTGTATTACGCCTTTGATTTTTAAACATTTGATTTTCTGTCTACACTAAAGACTATGCTGTAGTGTATATGATAGTAATGTAAAAATCTGATTATTGTACACTGCACCATATAAAAAATCTAAGCGAGCGCACACAATAACAATACAACAAAAATTTTTTTGTATACATGTGTTCAACTTGTTACTCATCAGCTATGTTCTCTCGTTGTTTATTATTGTTGTTGGCACACATTGTGTGTGTCATGCAAAACAAGAAGTAAGTGCATTAAAGTATTTGCTAAAAAATAAAATGTCTTAAGTGGCATTCAAGACAACATTTGCAACCCTTTAGTATTTATGTAGTATATCGTCACCTCAAAGACCAACCAACCTATCAGCAATTTTCAAAAGTTTACAGGAGAGAAAAAAAACGTTATAAAATTGGAACTATTTGCAATATTGAAACGAAAATTATATATTCTGATTAAAATGAAACCAGAAGTATATATCGGTTGAGAAAGCTTTGTTTTTCTAAACACAGCTTATGATATGGCGCTTAGGTTATTTGGAATTGTAAAAACCTGAAACCAAACAACCTATCAGCAATACTAATTAGAATGAATAATTAGGCATTCCTTTGAACACATGATTAATATTTACATTAAAAAAATAACAGTTATAGTTTCTTTTACTTGTTTAAACAAAAAAGGGCTTAATGTTTGCTTAAATTACACTATGCAACAAAATTAAAATTTTATCATGATTTTTGATGATTTATTTTCCTCTTGTTTTAGTACGTCACGGCCTTCTAAAGTATAAATTTTTTATTTTTCCTAAAATTTTTAATTTTTAAATAAAGTTATAGGTGTTTCTACAAAAAATCTCAAAAAGAAAAAATTCAAATAAATAGTTACTCTGATTTCTTCTTTAGCATGAGTTATTTGGTTTCAGAAAATTTGGTAATAGCTTGGATATTTGTAATATTAGGCGTTCAAAATTTTGTATACATATGCGATATGATATAGGGAATAATATTAAATAAAAAAACTCAATTTTGAAATTTTTGCTGATAGGTTGTTTGGTTTTTAAGGTGACGATATGTATGTATATTATTTTATATACAAACATATGCACATATATATTTTTGTATATGTATTACATATATTTATATTTTAAAATTTTGTTTTTTTTTTTTTTGCTGCGAATGAAAAACTAAAGAGGAATGTGTAATTAAACGTCAAAAAATTTCATGATTTGTTGCACGTAAAATTGCATCGTATAAGTGCACATCATTGTACGTAGCAATTTTAAAAGATAATGGAAAAAATTGCATGCAATTAATTGCATCGTCTAAATGGCCTCTAAGTTGTTTTGCATTGTCCCCTTTTACAGTTGAGAAATTGAAAGACATACAGACGAAGTTTGTAGGCGATAGGAAGAGTGCGCGGTAGACCTCTACTGTACTGGACCAAGGCATTTATTATAATCAATATGCCTTGGTCCAGTACAGTAGAGGTCTACCGCACACTCTTCCTCTTCAATACATCGCCTACAAACTTCGTCTGTCTGTCTTTCAATTTCTCAACTGTAAAATTGGACATTGGGAAATATTTGCTCTTGTTGTTACGCTGTTTCGTATTTGGTTCATAAAACAGTTATTTTTTGATATTGGTGCCTAAAACTTTGCAGGTACACGTATTTAAGTCATTTGCATCATATCCCATCAAAACCTCGATTTTCAAAATTTTGACGTTACACTGTCCTGCATTTAAGGTGACGATATGTACATACATACATATATACAGTGATGTGAAAAATAATAAGGACACAAATGTCCAGCAATAATATTTGACCAGAAAATAAGTAAAATGAGAGAATTGCTAAAAATAACTGTACATATTTTTAGGTAATATATTACAAAAACGAGTTCCATTATGTTTTTTAAAATTGTTGTTTTTATTTTAAATTTTTTTAATTAATTTAACTTAAAATACAAATTCACCCCGTGAAAAAAAATAAGGACACTTCGTGTTATTGCCTAAAAAATTATATTACATTAAAAAAAAAGAAGAGATCCACAATTAATACTGTTTTCCAGTAGTTAATATTTTGTTGAGGCGCCGTTGTTTTTTAAAACTGCTTGGCATCGTCGGGGCATAGAGTCAACAAGGTTTTGACAAACTGAAATCGGTATATCATTCCACGCAGTCTGAATTAATTGCCATAGCTGGTCGCAATTCGTGGGGCACTTTCCTCTAATTGAAGTTTTCACTATGTTCCACAAATTCTCTATCGGATTTAGATCGGGAGACTGAGCAGGCCATTCTAATAAATTGATCTTATTATTCACAAACCACGTCTTGGTGCACTTTGCAGTATGTTTGGGGTCATTGTCCTGTTGGAACACCCATCGCAGTGGCATATTTTCTTCGGCATAAGGAAGCATACAATTTTGTAGAATGTCAACATAATCTGTTGCTTTCATAATGCCCTGTATACGAAATAGTGACCCAACACCATAGTAGGAAAATGACCCCCAAACAATAATGTTACCACCGCCGTGCTTTACCCTCTTAATAGTGTATTTTGGGTCGTATTCTGTAATAATTGGTCTTCTTACAGTATGAAGACCCCTATCCGAATTAAATAAATTAATTTTTGTCTCATCCGACCAGAGAATATTTCTCCATTTTTCTTGAGGCCAGCATGCGTGCTCTTCAGCAAATTTTAGCCTCTGTTGTACGTTCTTCTTCGACAACATTGGTACTTTTCTAGCACTATGAGCTTTAAGGTTCTCTTTAATTAGTGTTTTTCGAATTGTTGATGAGTCAATGTTAATGTTTAAATCATTTTTTATCTGTTTCGATGAAATAAATGGATTCTTTTTTACACATCGAATGATTCCACGTTTTACTGCAGGTGTAATTTTTGGTTTTCTACCACGTGTTTCTCTAACAGGAATCCATTTGACTGCATTTTCTACCATTGTTTTTGAAATTCCAAGCAACCTTGAAATGTTTCTATAAGAATTTCCATCTTTATGCAAATCTTTAATAGTTTTTCTTATTACTAGGTCACAGTGCTTAGATTTTCCCATTTTCCCCTAAGAGACTACGAAATTAAGCTGTTTTTAAGTTTGAATTGAATTTAAAGTTTCACTAAAATCACTTTTCTTACCTATTGTACACAAAAAATAACTTTCAAAAGCTTTGATATTAATTTATTTTAGTTAATCGACAAACTGTCCTTATTAATTCGCACAACCAAAACCAACTGATCTCTGCCTAACAACCTAATTTTATTAAATGTATACAAATTCTATGAATTTTTGTAACGGAACTTGTTTTTGTAATATATTACCTAAAAATATGTACAGTTATTTTTTAGCAATTCTCTCATTTTACTTATTTTCTGATCAAATATTCTTGCTGGACATTTGTGTCCTTATTATTTTTCACATCACTGTACATATGTATATGGTGAATTTCACGTCAAGTGACCCAATGTTAAAAATCGATTTGGATGAAGGTTAGTACTATTGGATAGTAGGCCAGACACAAATTTTCAGCTCTATCAGTCCAGAAGTGCCGGAGTTAGAATGTCAAAGTTGGACATTTTGGTCATACAGGGTTTTTTTAAAATGAGTGTAACTTTTCACCTATTGGTCCTAGCAAAAATTGTCCAGCTCTATCAGTCCAGAAGTGCCGGAGTTAGAATGTCAAAGTTGGACATTTTGGTCATACAGGGTTTTTTTAAAATGAGTGTAACTTTTCACCTATTGGTCCTAGCAAAAATTGTCCAAAGGACTTTAGACAATGGACCGTATTGGTCTCTGGGTGATGGTGTGGGGACAACCTCACACCGGCCTTCTAACCTACCTTATTAGTTGTCATTTATGATATATTCCTTAATAAAAATATTATTTCAGTATTTTAGTAATTGTTCACGCTTAAAGTCTTACATAATAAAATTTTATTTTCGATATTTCGCTACGTCTTTGTGTGGAGCATGTTCAGGAAAAAAAATTTATATTTTTTTATTTAATTTTTTATTTTTATTTTATAAGATGCTACACAAAGACGTAGCGGAATGTCGAAAATAAAAAATAAAATTTCATTAAATAAGACCTTAAGCTTGAACAATTCCTAAAATATTAATAAAAAAGGTCAAATATACTATAATAAGAAATATTATTTCAGTACTAATATTTATTAATTTAATTTAGATGGATGGCATTTCTTGTGTGGAGACAACTGTGATTCCATCAAATATATTGGAACGTCTTGAATTACTAGAAGAGGAAAACGCAAAATTAAAAAAAATTATTTCAAGTCTAAATGAGCTCTGCTTAGACTCGCAAAAACGTATTTCTGCATTGGAAGAAGTAATAAAACATGAACCTGTAGCACAAGCTGCAATGGAAGATGATGATGGAGTTGACTTATTTGCATCAGATAGTGATGAAGAGTCGGAGGAAGCTGCACGAGTAAGAGAGGAGCGTGTGGCTGCATACGCCGCAAAAAAGTCAAAAAAACCAACATTAATAGCTAAATCTAGTTTAGTGCTTGATGTAAAGCCTTGGGACGATGAAACAGATTTAAAAGAAATGGAAAGATTAATTAGAAAAATTTCAACAGATGGATTATTGTGGGGAGCATCCAAACTAACTCCTGTAGCTTTTGGAATAAACAAATTAAGCATAAACTGCGTTGTAGAAGATGATAAAGTTTCAATTGATTGGCTGACAGAAGAAATCGAGAAAAATGAAGAATTTGTTCAAAGTGTTGATGTTGCTGCTTTTAATAAAATTTGAAAAAAATTAACAATTTATGTATACGTACTTATCAAATAAAAATAATAAATGAAGTCTGTCTAACAATTTAAAAAAGGGCTAAAAAAATTAATAAATTTGTGGGTATACATATTTCAAAACTTAAATTAAGTCGAAAAACAGTTTTGAATGTTGGTAATTTTTTTTATTACAGCGTCATCTGCAAAATAAGTAAAAACCGTATTAGCCGACTAGCTGACCCGGCAAACGTTGTTTTGCCTTTTATTTAAGTTAAAATATTTGCTGGGTTATACCTGTGTTACTTTTTTTCCTATTAATTAAAACCCACACATCAATGAGGTTCGTTATATCGAGGTGAAATTGCACTTCTTTTCGTTATAACGAGGTAATACAAATTTTTGTATGTATATTCATCATCATCTGGTTACCATGTTATAGCGAAAGATTTCCGCTAAACCCACATTTTTTTTTAATACATTTAATTTATTTATTGACTCTTCAGAAATGAAATGACAATAAGTTTTCGAATCTTAATACTAAAAGAAAATAATAAGCCCAGCCATGCTAGACAAAATATTATGATACTACAACAAAATTACATCCACTGATACAGTCATCTGTTTTGCGCTTGAGATAAAGCAAGGGTATCCCTCCTTCTCAACCGAGCATGGCCACTAAAGTTAAGGATGTCTCGTGCAAGTGGGTTTGGATGGTGTTCAAGTTTGCTGACATATTTTGAGGCGTATTTTGTAAGTTCGACTTTCACCAAAGGAATGCCTAGATCTTTGTGAATTCTATAATTTTTAACGTACCATGGAGCTGCAGTAATTGTACGTAGAATCTTATTTTGACCCCTTTGAATTTTTTCAATGTTGGATGCTGAGGCAGTACCCCATAATTGAATTCCATAACACCAGATTGGCTTTAGAATTGCATTGTACAACAAAAGTTTGCAATCCAACTTTAATGTAGAATTTCTGCCGATTAGCCAATTAATTTGCACTGCTTTTAATCTCATCTGGGTAAGTTTTGCGTCGATATGAGACTTCCAAGTTAAACGACGATCGAGGTGGATTCCGAGGTATTTGACTTCATTGTGTTGCGGGATAATTTGATTATTTATTCTGATGAACGAGCAGGTATCTTTTCGCAATGTGAAAGTTAAATGAATACATTTTTGTTCGTTAACCCTGATTTTCCAAAGCTTAAGCCAATTCTCTGTGATGCTATTTTATGGTCCTTATGAACGCTATTAAAGGCTGTATCGTCTGCAAAAGTTGAAGTATGTATTATGGGGTCTGACGGCATATCGGATGCATAAATCAAATATAAGGAAGGACCCAGTATGCTACCCTGGGGTACTCTTGCTTCAATTGGCTGAGCGGGGCTTAAAAAATCGTCTTCTTTGATTGTAAATTTGCGACCATATAAATAACTTTTCATAAGTTTGTGGGTGTTAGCAGGCAGAGCTAATTTTATTTTTTGCAATAAACCTTCATGCCAGACTTTGTCGAACGCTTGGGAAACATTAATAAAAAGGGCGGAGCAGTATTTTTTCTCTTCAAACGACCCTCATATCACATTTACCAATCTGTGTGTTTGTTCGATCGTGCTGTGTTTCGCTCTGAACCCGAATTGGTTATTTGGAATACATTAAGTGTCGTTCAGAATTGGAATCAACTTAGCCATTAACAATTTTTTAAACAGTTTTGAAATTGTCGGCAGTAGACTAATTGGCATATATGACTCTACTTTGGTAGGGCCCTTCCCTGGCTTAGGAATCATGGTAATCATAGATACCTTCCAGTCTGCAGGATAGTATTCTAGGCGTAAAATAGCATTGAAGATAAAGAGGATAATTCTTCTAACTACACGAGGTAACTCCACAAGCAGTTTGTTGCTGATTTTATCCATACCTGGAGCTTTTTTAAGATTCAGAGTACCAATAGCGCTTTGAACATCATTAAAGCTAAGTCTTAGAGGTACAGGAGGTCTAATAACGAGTGGAGGCAAATCAGATGCATTATTTGAATTGTTTATAGTAAACACATTTCTCAAATGGTTAACAAATAAAGTCCCCTTCTCGGAATCATTTCTAGCCCAGTCACCAGTCGGATTTCGCAGAGGAGGCTTTCCTCTAACTGGTCTTTTTAAACCTCGTGCCGCCTTCCATAACGAATAGTCAGATTGTGGGGTACTATCAAGACCCTCCAAGTAAGATTTAAGTGAAGCCATTCTTTGGGTTTCTAAGAAATTTCTTAGTATATCTCAGATACCCATAGCCTAGCTTTCAGTTCAGGATACCTGTGAATTTGCCACTCTCTTCTAACTCTTCTTTTTTCTGACAGGAGATGATCGAGTTCAGCGAAATAAGTTCTATTTGTCCCACTTCTGCACTCAACGTCGTATGTGGAGGCGTGATGTACAGCTCTTCGTATGTCCTCAGTAAACTTGCCAATCGACCCATCAATATCCTCGGTAGTTCTCTACACTACATTTTCCGTGCAGTGGGAACTTAAATACTTTTTATACTTTATCCAACTTACTCTGGTTTTAGATATGTCCCGAAATGGAGAGCCATTCCCTTGAAGGAAACGCATTGAAATAATAGAAGGAGAGTGATCTGAAGACAAGTCTAATGAAGGCTCCACTTGTATCGATTCTACAGGGATATTTTTCACTTCTCCGAAGTCAATAACATCGGGAATCTTCCGTCGGTCCGTCGGCCAGTAGGTGCGGTGCCCGCTTGAGAGTACATCTAATCCCATTTTGGCAATGGTGTTGAAGAGTTCACGACCCTTCGGGGTCACCAGATGTGAACCCCAAAAAGTGTGTTTGGCGTTAAAGTCACCAGCAACTAAAAATCTAGCTCCAAGAGAATTGAAGAAGTTGTAGTATTGGTGTTCTTTTATTGAAAATCGAGGCAACGAATAAATTGATGATAAAACAAAATTGTATTGACAGAATTCAATACAAATGTTTGTTGCTTGTAGGTAATCCTCACATATGTTGTTCATTAAATAATGTTTTATTCTGTTCTTTATAAGAATTGCCGAACCTCCACATGCTCTTACGCGTGGATCTTTAGTATCATATAACACGTAGCCATTAATTTTGAAGTACGCTGTCGCCGTCAAGTGAGTTTCAGCAATCATTATGACATCAATCTGCTTATCCATCAGGAAGTGTTCCAGTTCGTTTTTATGTTGGCGGAGGCCGTTCGCGTTCCAAAAACAAATTTTTAAACAAATCATTTCTTTAAAATGGCTTGTAAGATAGTGGATTGCATTTTCAGCATTTCCTGCATCATGGATGTCATAGTGGTCGTAAAAGTGTTCATAGTTTCGACAAGAGTCTGTAATGTAGTTTCTAGAGTGTTAATATTAGGCTCGAAATATTGTGATTTAGGTTCCTGCTCCAAACCTGGCATATTAGATTTAACCACGTTTGCGTAAGAAACTTGTCTAGAACTAGGCGCGTTTACATGACTAGTGGACCGTAACAATTGAGGGAAATTGTTACTCGAAACAAAAATAGGCTGTTGAGGATGATCAGGTAATACTGACGTCCTTCGCAGTTACTGCATTTTTTGATTTTTGAGTCAGTTTTCGACTTATCGCATTGATTTGAAAGAAAACGCTGTATTTTGTAGTTTTATAATTCAAAAATAGTATTGTATTTACATAATTCAAAAATAGTTTACATTTATAAAATAACTAGCTGTACCCTGCGCGCGAATTATGTTATGAGTGAATTATTCTTTAGAATAAATCGTACTATTTCTTTTAAATAAAGAACACAACGCAATATTTTTTCGAGTTTGTTCTTTATTAGTTGAATTGAATCTTAAGACTAATCTTTTTAGTGATCTTACTTTAGTATTTATAGCAGGGACCGTAACTGTTATGACTTTTATCAAAAAAATCAAGAAATAAGAGTTATTTTTGATTTTTATATTTTTAGATAGAAAATAAGAGTTATTTTTTATATTTATTATTTTAAATGAAGGTTAGGTTAGGTTAGCAGGCGGCCATGTAAAACGGCCCACTTAGGTCCATAATATTGGTCCAATTGTGATACCTGTTTGGATAGAAGATTATAGAGAGAAGAGAAAGAGTGAACAGGGTAGTAGTAGGATGAGTGTAGTGTAAGAGGATGAAAAGTATGAAAGATTTGAAAGGATGAATGTGCAGACCAAAACCTAAAAAGAAAAAAAGAGCGCAGAATACCTAGATGGATAGATAAGGCTACTGCAGCCAATTACTGCTTCTGATAAAAGCGTCAATATCCTCCAACTTCAAAGCTGAAGATTCAGATAAGTCGTCGAAGAATGGTTGCCCCAGAAGAATGGTACGAGATCCACTCATTGCTGGGCATTGACAAAGAAGATGAGAGACCGTTTCTTCCTCCTCTTCATTATTGCAACTCCTACAAAAATCATTATAGGGTAGACCCAGTCGTCTTGCATGATTGCCAAATTTGCAGTGTCCTGTGATCACTGACACCAAATTGCTAAGTTGTGGTCGCTGTAATTTCAATAAATACAGCGTGCGTTTCCTGTTTAGTATAGGCCAAATCAGTCGTGTGACTGTACTGGTTTGTTCATTTTCCCACCTGGTTTGAGCTAGCTCACAGTGGAAATTGCTGACTATTTGCTTGCATTTCGATAGCGGAATGCCGCAAAGATGGTCAATGTTGTCGTCAGGTAACATGGCACCTTTTCTTGCCAAATCATCTGCGATACAATTACCTGTTATGTCTCCATGTCCGCGTACCCATATGAGTGTAACTGTCGAATGTCTCGCCATCCTGTTTAAGGATGTCCGGCATTCATGGACCAAGATTGATGTAGTATGTACACCTGTTAGAGACTTTATTGCAGCTTGACTGTCAGTGTATATACGTATATCTCTTCCCGATATTCTGTAATAACTGATCCAATTAGCCGCTCGTTTTATTGCTGATATTTCAGACTGAAGGATGCTACATCCGTTTGGAATTCTGAAAGACATCCTGATTCCGAATTCCTGAATGTAGACTCCACCGCCGACTCTCCCCTTTTTTGGAGCCATCCGTGTATATAGATAAGCTCGTAGTATTAAGGAGTAGGCCCTCCAACAGTTCCATGTCGTCATGAATTATGAAGCCGAAGCTTCGTAAGAAGGAGGGTCTAGGAGTGCGATAGTCGATTAGTTCAGGAAGACATTGTATATTTTCCATGATACTAGCATGTCCATAATGACTATGCTTCCAGACGCCCGTTACACTTAGTCTAACGGCAGTATTCATGGCCATATTTTTGGCCATTAGATCAACTGGAATCCAGTTCAGTATCGCAAAAAGCGACTTAGTAGAAGTAGTGCTTAATGCTCCAGTTATCAGGATCGCAGTCCTTCTTAGTATCTTATTCAAGATGACACAGTTTGAAGTCTTGTCAAGTGCCTTCCACCAGACCGAGACTCCGTAAAATAAAATTGTACTTTCTAGTGAATAATACGAGTTCCGTCTTGCTAGGATTGACACTTAACCCACTTTCATAGCTCCACCTACTAAGTGATTTAAGTGCATCCTCGATTCTCTGCGATATTGTGCCCAAGTGGAAACCCGAGACAGCCACTGCCACGTCATCCGCGTAAGCTACAGTTTTATGTCCCGTATTATCCATTTTCTTGAGCATATCGTTCATGGCCAAGTTCCACAATAGTGGAGATAGGACGCCTCCTTGGGGAGTGCCCCTAGTGGCCAATCTTGTGATGCATGTCGTGCCAAATTTGGAACGTATGGTTCTTTTACTCAATAGATTCGTTACGAACCTAGTGATTGATTCGTCGAGACCTAAGTCCCGCAGGGCTGATATTATGACTTCAGGTTTTACGTTATTGAAAGCTCCTTCTATGTCCAGAAAGGCTATCATCGTAAAGTTGTCAAATGCTAGCGATTTCTCAATATAGCTAACTATCGAGTGAAGCGCCGTCTCCACAGATTTGCCTTTCATGTAGGCATGTTGAGATGGCGATATAAGTCTTTGATCAATAGAATTCCTGATGTGGATATCTATGATTCTTTCCAAGGTTTTCAAAAGGAATGATGATAGACTAATTGGCCTAAAGTCCTTTGCCTTGGTGTGAGAGATTTTTCCTCCCTTTGGAATGAATGTTATATTGTATTCGGTCCAACGCATGGGTAGGTATGACCATGACAAACAGGCTTTATAAATGTTAATAAGCCAGGGAATGACTGAATCTATGTTATATTGCAGATCAGCCGGTATGATGCCATCCGGACCCGGAGATTTAAATGGACTGAAGCTTCCTATCGCCCATTTTAACCTCTCCTCGTTAATGTCAATTGAGTCTGTTGTCCGAAGGTATTGTTGTGGTGTAATATCCGCAGAGTGCGACATATTACCCGGAAAGTGAGTGTCCATGAGCACTTCAAGTGTCTCTAGACTATCACTAGTCCAACTGCCATCTGGTTTTTGGATATAACTGAGGGTCGTTGGTGTTTTCGATAGAATCTTTCTTAAGCGATTGGTCTCAGAAGAGCTCTCCACGCCACTACAAAAACTTCTCCAAGACGAGCGCTTTGCACTCCTAATCTGGTTTTTGAATTTGTTCAACGATGACTTATATAAAGACCAGTTACCTGTTCTTTTAGCTTCGTTGAAAAGTTTGCGACAAATCTGTCTAGATTTCGTTATCTCTGTTGACCACCATGGTGGTCTTTCCTTTCCTCTATATACTGAGGGTAAGCATGTTCGAGCCGTTGCCTCGTTTATGGAGCCTGTGAGCATGTCCACAGCTTCCTCAATATCAATTATGTTCCCTATTGTAGGGGGTTGTGGCAGAATTTCCTTTATGATCTTATTATGTTCAGACCAATTGGTTTTCCTCCTGTTTAGGCACTAGCGAGCGTTATATCAAGAACCTCCTATCTATTTTCTATTTTCAACTACAAAGGTAGGTTCTGAACCTCTGTTGACTATCATTAGATCCGAATCTAAAATAAAGTCTAAAATGCACTCACCTCTTTCATTTATATCTGTACTTCCCCAGATAGTGTGGTGAGCATTGACATCCGCTCCTATAATAACGGGAGTCATCTTTGCATTGGCAGTTTGCACCGCAGTTCTCATCAGGTTTCCTGGTGGTGGCTCCACTTGTTCATGTGCCATGTAGCATGAGATCATCCACATCTTTGATGTCTTTGATTCCCACGCAGCTGTTACTATGTCTCCATCGCTATACTTAGATAGAATGAAGATATTAATATGGTCTTTGGCCAGAATGCATGATCTTATTTTACCTGCGTCTTTTTTGTACAATAATTTGTACCCTTTTGCATTGAGTCCACGTATATCGCCATTGTTGATCCATGGCTCCTGGACTAACGCTATATCCTCCCCATGATCTGCCATGTGGAGGAGCAGTGCAGCAGATGCTGCCTTAGAGTGGTGAAGGTTCACCTGTATCACCTTCATCATTGTCCGGATCATGGATAACGGTAACGTCTACGTCTTCTGAATCGGAGTCCAGAAGTGCGTCCTCGTTCTCCACTTCATCCAGATAATGAAATAGGTCACCCACCATACCGGAGTTTGATTGGGTATCCATTTCATTTTCTGAATTAGTGGGGTCATCTTGGATCTGTTTGCAGTCCATTTCCTGCGGAGCTTCCAGATTTGCGCCGGAAGTTTCGGGGTCGATCTTGTCGTCACCACGATAAATGCGCAACTTTATACTACAGAATCCGTTTTAAATGAAAAATAAAACTTATTTTTGATTTTTATATTTTTAAATGAAAAATAAAAGTTATTTTTGATTTTTATATTTTTAAATGAAAAATAAAAGTTATTTTTGATTTTTATATTTTTAAATGAAAAATAACTTTTATTTTTGATTTTTATATTGTTATATCAATAATAGAAATCAATTCAAAATTCGTGACATAGGTACGCGGTACGCCACCTGTTGAAGAAAACTTATTTGTAATAGATGAAAGCTCCGTTGCAAGCTGTCGATCGGTTTTAGCAGACGGTTTAAGATCAATGGAGATGAATTATTCGTCTTCGGACGACGATGATACTCCTACGACAATAAATGACAGCGTCCGCAAAGCTTATTTTGAAATAGACAATTACAATGAAAAGCGTTTCGATACTTCTGCTAATTTATTGGAATATTGGGAGAACAAAAAATTAGTGTTTCCATGGCTTCGAAAATTAGCTTTAAATGTTCATTCTGTACCTGCCACTCAAGTCAGTGTAGAAAGATCATTTTCAGCATTCAGATTAATATTGGGAGATTTGAGATATAATTTATCTGAGGAACATTTAAAATCAATTATGATGGTAAAATTGAACACCTGAAAACGACCTCTTAACACTGACTTGAATCGCAGCCAAAACTTATAAGTCACATAATAAATTATATTCATATAGAAATTTGAATGAAGCAGCATGAAGTTTTTTTAAATACACAAAACAGTTTTCTTTAAGTACGATTATTTCTACTTCGCTCAATTTCGCATTTCTTAATTCTGTTTCAAACTCTGCTCCAAAATCAATTGCATTTAGAGGCAAAAATGAATTTGAAGAATCAATAGCTGCATGTAAATCATTGAAAAATTTTTCATTGTTTTCAGTATTGAGCAATTCCATATGAAAACGATCAAAATTGGCAAATTTTTGGACGACCCCTCTCCGATTTTAAAATAAATAGTCTCGATCGATTGCCCAGCAAAAAATAATGTACCTACATATTTTTTTTTTTTTTTTATAGTGACTGGATTAGTGGTGGTGTACACCACTGTATGTGACAAAATTGAAGAATTCTTCATAAGGGACCTCATTGAAAGTTGTTTAAAAAAAAAACTACTAAAGCGATCGCAACGAGTGATAGCTCGTTGGAAAGGTATTGAATCAGGCTTTAATTGAAAAATAAAATTTTCCTAATTTTTCTTAGAAATTTACCTTTAAATTTTCCGATTTTCCACAGAAGCTCCTAAATTTTCCGGCTAATTTTTTTTTTGGATTCCTCATACTTTTTGCTTTAAGAATCAGCAATAAAAAAATCGGCCCCGACTCCTTGTTTGGACAGGAGAAGAGCATTTAAGAGACCACCTTGTTAAAAATACGTTTTAAAAATTATTTTACATTTAAAAATACATTTATGAAGAAAAAATCAATTTTTTTTTTCAGAGCCCCAAGTTGAGTGTGTAGTGAATATGGTCTGCCTACCTTCACAAGATCGGCCATAAATCCATGGATAATAGCAGCAGTGGCATGTAATGGCACACCAAACCCGACTGAGGCTACAGGTCATAAAATGTTTTGTAAATTTTTTAAATTACCAGGTAATAAATATTTCGCCTAAAATGACACGTGCAGAAACAAGTCATAAAACACGGATTTTCCATAAATATGGGGAAATATTTATTACCTGGTAATTTAAAAAATTTACAAAACATTTTATGACCTGTGGTCGGCTTATTGGCAGTAACCAATTAAGTCCCTCTTTAAAAAACATTTTATGACCAGTAGTTCACGCAAATTTTCCTATTAAAGAAAAGCAAATATCGCTTATTTTTTTTACCTATTTTTTAACAAAAAATAAATATAAATACTTCACACACTCTGAGTCAAATTTCAGTTGAATACTAAACGTGAAAGTGTTAAAGTGTTTTTTTGTAAAGTAAAGAGTGAAGCTGTAAAGACAATTTAAAGTAAAATAAATAAATTTTGCTGCAATCCGTTTAACAAGAGTGGACATCGTTCGAAAAAGATAAAAGTATTAAAATTAACTGGTGTTTCGAAGCGATACATGAATAAATTAAATATACAATGCGGTGAAGAAGCAGAATTCATTTGCCCCAAGTGTAAAATCGATTTGTCTCAACAAGCAAATGCATTGAAACAAATGCAGCCACAATCCGAGAGTGAAATGACAAGTGAACAAAATGTTTCATCTGATAGTGAGGCAGACATTCCGATGGTCAATATGTCTTTGAGTCCTTTGAATGAGGCTATTACCACTTTAGGTGAAACGCCTATTAGAAAAAGAAAGTTGCGAAGTGAAACATACAGGAAAGAGAAAAAAGGCAAGGTTATGAGTGCAATCGCGACAATATTTGATGAAGGCTCTGATAACGAATGCAGTCAAGCAGATGACGTTGATGACGGCAAACAAATGATTGAGCAGTTGAAAAGAAAATTCAATTTAGCGACCACTTTTCCGGAGAAATATCTCATTTTATCTGTGCTGCCTCAATCATGGTCTATACGCAATATTTCTGAACAGTTTCAAACATCTTTTTACATCACGAGAAGAAGCAAAGAATTAGTTCGACAGAAGGGCATATTGGCGACTCCCACCAAGAAATTTGGCTCAAGGACCCTCAGCGAAGCAACGGTGAAATTGATTCAAGATTTTTACTGCAATGATGACAACAGCCGCGCCTGCCCAGGTACACGTGACTATGTTATCACACGTGAAGATGAAGAAAAAGTACACAAGCAGCGCAGATTATTGTTATGTAATCTATCCGAAGCATACCATCAGTTCAATGAGAAATACCCAGCAGAAAAAGTGGGATTTTCTAAGTTTGCCATCCTACGACCAAAAGAATGCGTGCTGGCATTAGGCAGGCACGGAACGCATTCAGTCTGCGTTTGCATGTTTCATCAAAACATCAAATTAATTTTCTTTCCATGCAAGAAATTGAAAGTATTTCACGGTGAAATTGAAACATATAGGGACCTCCTCTCGAAGTCGTTGTGCGCATACCCCACGGAAAATTGTCATCTGTCCAAATGCGACAATTGTCCGAAGATTGACGAGCTAGAGCAATATTTGGCGGAAAAGTTTGAACAGCTGTTAATTCAGGAGGTGCATTTCAAACAGTGGATAATTAGCAGCGGCAGATGCTCCCTTGAGACCGTGGTAAAGCAGATTCCGGAATTCATCGAGGAATTCGGATTCAAGTTGAATGAACTGAAGGCGCACCATTTCATATCCGAGATGCAATCGAAATTTCTAAAGGAAAGTAAGGAGAAATTAGCCCAAAATGAATTTATTGTGATAAGCGACTTTGCCGAGAATTACACTTTTCTCGTTCAGGATGAAATTCAGGCTTATCACTGGGCAAACGACCAGTGCACGGTGCATCCTTTTTGCATTTATTTCAAAAACGAACTACAGACCGTAAGCCTTGTTGTTGTCGCGGAGAGTTTAGCTCATAATTATGTGTCCGTTTATTTATTTCAAATGAAACTGTTTGAATTCTTAAGATCAAAATTCGATGCAATCGACAAAGTAACGTTTTTCTCAGACGGCGCGGCTTCTCAGTACAAGAATAAAAAAAATTTTTACAATCTTTGCATAATTGAAGAAGAACAAAACTGCAAGGTCGAGTGGCACTTTTTCGCGACGTCCCACGGTAAGGGCCCATGCGATGCGTTAGGGGGAACCCTAAAACGCATGGCGACTAAGGCAAGTTTGCAAAGGCCATATACTGACCAGATCTTAAATGTACAACATTTGTTTTCGTGGATTCAAAGCAAGGAAATTGCCATTAACACAGTTTTATGCACTCAAAAAGAACACGATGCCACGGAGCGACGAATTCAAAACAGATATATATAATGTCAAAACTATAACTGGAACGCAAATGTTTCATTGCTTCATACCAAATATTTCTGATATGTCAATTAATGTAAAGCGGTACTCTTCGTCTGCCGACGTGCTAAATTTAAAGTTACTTTAATTTTATAATGATGCCAAGACAATTGAAATTTTTAATAAATATTGTAATTAAGTATAAGCAGCAAAATAAGAAAGATTTTTTCTTCATAAATGTATTTTTAACTGTAAAATAATTTTTAAAACGTATTTTTAACAAGATGGTCTCTTAAATGCTCTTCTCCTGTCCAAACAAGGAGTCGGGGCCGATTTTTTTATTGCTGATTCTTAAAGCAAAAAGTATGAGGAATCCAAAAAAAAAAAAATTAGCCGGAAAATTTAGGAGCTTCTGTGGAAAATCGGAAAATTTAATTTTCATGGGAAAATTTAAAGGTAAATTTCTAAGAAAAATTAGGAAAATTTTATTTTTCAATTAAAGCCTGATTCAATACCTTTCCAACGAGCCGTCACTCGTTGCGATCGCTTTAGTAGTTTTTTTTTTAAACAACTTTCAATGAGGTCCCTTATGAAGAATTCTTCAATTTTGTCACAGACAGTGGTGTACACCACCACTAAACCAGTCACTATAAAAAAAAAAAAAAATATGTAGGCACATTATTTTTTGCTGGGCAATCGATTGAGACTATTTATTTTAAAATCGGAGAGGGGTCGTCCAAAAGGTGATCGCTTTCATATGGAATTGCTCTATAATACATACGGCATCAACAAATAAATAAGAGGTTTGAATTGATTTTTATTTGATATAAAAATATAAAAATCAAAAATAAAAATCAAATTTTTCATTTAAAAATATAAGAATCAAAAATAACTTTTATTTTTCATTTAAAAATATAAAAATCAACAATAACTTTTATTTTTCATTTAAAAATATAAAAATCAAAAATAACTTTTATTTTTCATTTAAAAATATAAAAATCAAAAATAACTCTTATTTTTGATTGTTAAAATAAAAATCAAAAATTTAAAAATCATGCAATATGTTGGATGCATTTCGCCTAAGAATCATGATGGTGTAATTAAAAGTTTTCTACGATGTTCATTTATGTATGATTTATTTCTTCAAAAATTTAAAAATAACTCTTATTTCCGGTCCCTGATTTGTAGTAATTCTTAATTCTACATATGGTAAATTTACAATCTGGGTTATTTTTTGTTATGAGTGTTTTACATACATATGTGATTGGCAAAAGTAGCAACGTTGTTGATACTTTTGTTTACGTCAATTGGTTTACATATTGATTTACTTATGTGTTTAAATGTGTTTATGGTTTATTGCTTAGGTCTTGGTTTTTTCCGAGTGGTCTACAAAAAATAACAATAGTGTAAGTGATACCGTTGGTTTTTTGTGGATTTGTTTATTTTTTTTTAGTTAATGAGGTTTTTGGGTGGGCTCTTTTTAAATTATGAAATTGATTCTGCTTATTTGACAAAAGGCGGCACAACAATCAATGAGGTATTGTTGGGGCGCTTGTATGAGTACTAGAATTTAAATAAGTGTTATTGGATGTAGTTTATTGTGTCATATATTTTTGTATTATAATATTAATGTCGTTGTCGGCAACGATATCTAGTTCGGGTTGCATGGAGGGCGAGTACGTAACTCGCGTTGCTACGGTACCAATTAAAATAAAGTTGAAAGAAAGACATTACACAAATATTCAATTCATTTTGAGTAATTTTATTGATTTTTCTTATTTTGAAAAAAGTAGGCGGTCGAAAGAAGTATTCTTAGTCATACCGGAGTCTTAGTTATATTCCATCAGCGATCTAGCCTTCCCGGCAGGCGTTGTCCTGCAAGAGATGGGGCGTGGAGTATAATTCTTAATTTTTACCTCACCTGGAGTAACATGTGTATTCGATTTAAAGTAAACATGTTAAAATCCGAGTAGAATCAATTACAAAATTTATGCCCCTATTGCCGTTCTCAACTCAACTAAGTTTGGTCGTCTGTCAGTCAACCCGACTTTAACTCAACCAAATTATTTTTTGGTATTGTGTAACACAACGATTTTTAGTTGTAATTGTGTCTCGCATTGTTTTCTCAGAAGTTCCAGACGCTCTTGTTCTGGTGATTTTTTTCTTTTCTTGGCTGATGTGTTTATTATCTCAGGTTCATTTGTAACGATTTGTTCCATGTCGAGATTTTGAGGAGTTTCTAAAGCCTGACTTGTTGACGGACCAACGTTTTCAACGCCGAAAGAGTGTCCAGATGGTGCTACTTGGTCATTTAGTGATAACAGCTGGGACACGCAATCCTCAAGTACATTAAGCGGAATTTCTTGTGGAGGACCACCACCTGCTGCTTGTTGGTTTCGTTTATTATTAGCAAGTTTTTTTAATGCTTTGTAATGAATCCAAACCTATGTTCTTGTAGGTGGGCCCAAACTTCAATTCAATTCTATTGTAAATCATTCCCACGCTTCCTTACACTGAGTTTTAGTCATCTCAAATTTTTGCTTTCCTTTAGCAAGTTCTGGATTTTTTTCCATCAGCTGCATAAGTCGCTCAAATTGGGCTTTGGTTGTTATTTTGACTGTCCTGCGTATGTGTATTAATCATTTAACTAATTATATTAAGATCAAAAAACACCTATACTTACGATTTTTCCATTTTTTATCTTTTTTGTATTATTTTTTAAAAGGAAATGTATTAAAAATTATATTTAAATCTATAACCGACAAAGACTCAACTGCTAATAAGCAGTTGTGTACATTTATCGTTTTTGTCAACCAAACTCATACAAAATTATGAACCACAATAATATTAAACACAACCAAAAAATCAGCCGCACAACCAAAAAGTCAACTACATTTAAGTTGTGAATGGCAATACCGATTTATGAAAGACGACCAAATTATTAAAAAAGTTGTGAACCGCAATAGGGGCATTAAAAAAGTAGGAGTGGTCGAAAGAAATAAGAAGCTTTGTCACATTAAATTCTTCTTTTTACCTTGTATTCAGTAAGATGTGGATACAATTTGTATGAAGGAAATCTGTAAAAACCCATGCCGAAGCAATTAATCAATTCAAAAAGTGGGCGTTAGAGTAGGCGTGGTCGTACCAACTCAGAAACCTTCCCGGTCTCATACACAACAAATTTGCTGAAGATCATCACATGATCAGATGCTTAGTTTAGGAGTCTATAATTGACATACATACATATAAACAGTGGTGATATTCGAAACAATTAACAACCGGTTCGCTTAAAAAAATTATATTTTTGTAGCGAAAATTTTAAAGTCGCATCCCAGTAACAGACCACAAGCCTCTTGAAGGAAATGATATAAAATTATTTGAACTAGTAGCCTGAATAAAACTTTTCTCTTAAAAATTAAGAAATAGTAGTTCATTTTCCATCTCTAATTAATAACATAATAAACACCATGGCGCGATGTATCAAAGTATGTAGTCATCATCCCATCTCCGGTTTTCGTAGTTACAAAAAATAACTCAATCAACCAAAAAAGGAGAAATAAAAGGAGATATGACAACAAAAACATACATACAATTGCTGTTATTGATCTACAAAAAAGGTAGACGCAGCAAGAAAAGCAAAAAAACAAATTTGTAGTAATACAAGTTTCACAAACAATAATAAAGAATACACACACACATTGTAAACGTACGTAAATTTCGTTCTAACTCACAACACGTTAAAAAGAAATATCATAATTCTTGTACGCTATTTCTCAAAAAACGGTGAGTTAAATAGATGATATTTACATAGTGATAGTGGACAATGAAGATTGCTGAAGACGCCCTTGGCCGGGTAGAAAATGCATTCCAATTTGCCAATTGTTCCAGTACTTTACAATAGTATTCTTAATTTTTGAACTAGTAGCCTGAATAAAACTTTTCTCTTAAAAATTAAGAAATAGTAGTTCATTTTCCATCTCTAATTAATGATATAAACTTTTGTTTAATAAAAAAGTAGTTTTGATTTTGCAAAATAAAAGTAAAAAAAAAATTGCTTTATTTTTAAATTTTTTAAAATTAAATTTTTTAAAATTTTAACAACCGGTTCGAGCGAACCGGTCCGAACCGGCTGAATATCAGCACTGCATACAAACATTCATTTTTATACATATGATATTAAATATTTACTTTGTATGGGAGCTGCCACTCCCACTGGTCCGATCCCGCCCATTTTTCCCACAACTATTAAAAGACTCGGGCTATTATAGAACTTTAGATATATGATATTAAGTATTTACTTTGTATGGGAGCTGGCACGCCCACTGGTCCGATCATACCCATTTTTCCCATGACTATTCACATTAACAAATAATCAACGTGCACTAATTTCTAAGACTATGTCTATTATAGTACTGTAGATATATAATATTAAATACTTACTTTGTATGGGAGCTGCCATTCCCACTGTTCCGATTACGCCCATTTTTCCGTGACTATTCACATTAACAAATAATTAACGTGCACAAATTTCTAAGACCCTGGCTGTTGTAGAACTGTAGATATATGATATTAAATATTTACTTTGTATGGGAGCTGACACGCCCACTGGTCCGATTACGCCCATTTTTCCCATTACTATTCACATTAACAAATAATCAACGTGCACAAATTTCTAAGACCCTGTTATAGAACTGTAGATATATGATATTAAATATTTACTGTGTATGGGAGCTGACACGCCCACTGGTCCCATCGCGCCCATTTTTCCCATGACTATTCACATTAACAAATAATCAACGTGCACAAATTTCTAAGACCCTGGCTGTTATAGAACTGTAGATATATGATATTCACCCCTATCGTGAATAAAATTTCCACATGAAATTTGTTCCCTTTTATTTTTTTAACATTGAATTTAAATAGGAAAAATGTGAAAAGTGAAAAAATTTCATGTGGAATTTTTATTCACGATAGGGGTGATTAAATATTTACTTTGTATGGGAGCTGACACACCCACTGGTCCGATCGCGCCCATTTTTCCCATGACTATTCACATTAACAAATAATCAACGTGGACAAATTTCTAAAACTATGGCTAGTACAGTACTGTAGATATATGATATTAAATATTTACTTTGTATGGGAGCTGCCACTCCCACTGGTCCGATCCCGCCCATTTTTTCCTGATTATTCAAATCAGTAACATGGAATACTGCAAGGTTTCAAAATTCTTGCTATTACAATAGTCAAGATATATGATGTTATTCAATTTATGTGGGAGGGGCAAGCCCACTTGAAATATTTTTAGCCGTAAACCTAATTGGGACTATAACCTTTCAAATGAAACCGGTTTGGGCCAAATCGGTTGGATAGTTTTAGAGTCTATAAAGGACAAACATACAAACATTGTATTTTATATATCGATGGTCTCATGTAGAAAGGCCCTAACTCGCATATTTGAAACTTTACAGGAGAAGGTAAAAACATAATAGAAACTGTAATATTCAACATGTAACTTTTTTTGTACAACTGCTTATAAAAGCGTTATTTTTTACACTATTGCAATAAATTTTTGTGAGGAGGTGTATTTGCGTTAAATGCATTGGAATCGCAAAAAAAAGTAATTTCAAAAAAATAGCGAGTTAGGGCCTTTCTACATAAGACCAACGATATATAGATTGAGGTTTTTTGTTTTTCCTCACGGGCTATTTTTGATCAAGAATATCTCTCCTCTTTTTCTTTAATAAATGTAAATATAAAACATTACTGGTTTTTTATATATTTGTTCTACCCTACGTTTCGTTCGCTTTTTTCGAACTTCATCAGGTGTATTTTTTATTTTCGTAATAATGAATTACATTTGTATTGTACCGGTTTAATGGACAAAGGGTTCAAAATCAAGAGCGTAGTGAATATTAGAAACCGTGAAAAGATTCCTCAGCCCATGTTCAGGGTAAAATTGGAACCTGGAGATGTTGTCTTAAAGAAAAAAGAGTCCCATCCAATCTACAATCTTATTTATCTTCTGCATCGTAGAATTACCGTGGAGGAACCGCATAAGCGTGTTGGACCCGTCCAGTGTCTTAATTGTCAAGAATTTGGCCACACCAAAGCGTATTGTAAATTGCCGTCTGTTTGTGTTGCGTGTGGGGAACTACATGCAACTGCTCAATGTAATAAGTCCAAAACTAACGTAAAAATAAAAAAATGCAGTAACTGTGGAGGAAATCATACCGCAAATTATAGAGGTTGTCCAGTTTATACTTACTTGAAGGGCATAAGGACCAATAAGTCAGCAGTATTACCTGATCATCATCAACTACCTAATTTCATGTCGAGTATTAATTTTCCTCAAATTGTACGACCAACTACTCACGAAAACGTGGAAATCTAAAATGCCAGGTCTGGAGCAGGAACCTAAATCCCAATATTCTGAGCCGCATATCAACAATCTAGAGACAACATTGCAGATACTTGTCCAAACTATAAACACTTTTACTACCACCATGACATCCATGATGCAGGAAATGCTGAAAATGCAATCCACTATCTTGCAAGCCATGTTAAAGAAATGATTTATTTAAAAATTTGTTTCTGGAACGCGAACGGGCTCCGCCAACATAAAAATGAACTGGAATAGTTCCTGATGGATAAGCAGATTGATGTCATAATGATTGCTGAAACTCACTTGACGGCGACAGCGTACTTCAAAATTAATGGCTACGTGTTATATGATACTAAAGATCCACGCGGAAGAGCATGTGGAGGTTCGGCAATTCTTATAAAGAACAGAATAAAACATTATTTAATGAATAACATAAGTGAGGATTACCTCTAAGCAACAAACATTTACATTGAATTTTGTCAATACAAATTTGTTTTATCATCGATTATTCTCCGCCTCGATTTTCAATAAAAGAACACCAATACCATAACTTCTTTAAATCCCTTGGAGCTAGATATTTAGTTGCTGGCGACTTTAACGCCAAACACACATTTTGGGGTTCACGTCTGGTAACCCCAAAGGGTCGCGCACTCTTCAACACCATTGCTAAAATGGGCTTAGATGTACTCTCAAGTGGACATCCCACCTATTGGCCGACGGACCGACGGAAGATTCCCGATGTTATTGACTTTGGAGTAGTGAAAAATATCTCTGTAGAATGGATGCAAGTGGATCCTTCACTGGACATGTCCTCAGATCACTCTCCTACTTTCATTTCAATGCATTTTCCTCAAGTGTGTGGTTCTCCATTTATGAACATGACTAAGACCCGAGTAAGTTGGATAAAATACAAAAAGTATTTAAGTTCTCATTGCACGGAAAATGTTGTGTTAAGAACTACCGACGATTATTGATGAGTCGATTGGCAACTTTACCGAGGACCCTCGACGAGCTGTAACGTGCCGTTCCAAATATATATACATACATAAGAATAAAACTTAATATATAACACTAGAAGCACTAGTTGTATGTAATAATAGAACACACACACGCACACACACAAACTCAGTAGCTGAGAGTAATACGTACAAACTGGTTACAGTTGGATGTATGTTGATATAATTCCCAAGTAGTTTATTTTTATTTCTAGATAAGTATTCAGAGTTGTATGGTAAAAGGGAGAGATCTCTCTTGTAGTGTGCCGATTGTAAGAACTTCCGAATCTTTCTTACATTCATACTAACCATATCGTAGAATTATTGTAGCCGATCGTAAGAGCTCCCGAATTCTTCTTACAATCGTATTTATCCGTAGCCGAACCCAAGAGCTTCCGAATTCTTCTTGGCTTCGTTATAGTTTGCACTGATCGTAAGAGCCCCCGAATTCTTCTTACAATCGTATTTTTGCATCCGTAGTTAGCCGATCGTAAGAGCTCCCGAATTCTTCTTACAATCATATTTTTGCATCCGTAGTTAGCCGATCGTAAGAGCTCCCGAATTCTTCTTATTTATCCGTAGCCGAACCCAAGAGCTTCCGAATTCTTCTTGACTTCGTTATAGTTTTTACCGATCGTAAGAGCCCCCGAATTCTTCTTACGATCGTATTTTTGCATCCGTAGTTAGCCGATCGTAAGAGCCCCCGAATTCTTCTTACAATCAAATTTATCCGTAGCCGAACCCAGTACCGATCGTAAGAGCCCCCGAATTCTTCTTACAACCGTATTTTTGCATCCGTAGTTAGCCGATCGTAAGAGCTCCCGAATTCTTCTTACAATCGTATTTATCCGTAGCCGAACCCAAGAACTTCCGAATTCTTCGTGACTTCGTTATAGTTTGTACCGATCGTAAGAGCCCCCGAATTCCTCTTACCATCGTATAAATTTCTACCGTCCCGCTGCTACTACGTTTCATCATCGTATAAATTTCTACCGCCCCGCTGCTACTACGTTTCATCATCGTATAAGTTTCTACCATCCCACCGCTACTACGATTCATAATTTCAACGGATTCGAATTCCTGAATACCTTCGTAGATTTAAGTATTTAATAAGTAGATTAAGGTTTCGTTAATAAAAGCTTTGTTTTGAATATTTTTTATATAACACCCAAAAATATTCGTGTTTTATTTCAAAGAAGCAGACCTCTGAATCGAACCTTGGACAGACTGAGACATACATACCTCAGCTGGAAAAATAAACTGCATTACAGAGCTGTGCATCACGCTTCCACTTATCACGTTGAATGTAGAAATAGGACAAACAGAACTTATTTATTTATTTTTTTTTTTTTTCAATTTCAATTTTATTTGGAATTTTATATTATTTACATATTTCTTAATTCTATTCCCACGAAGCCTTAAGGCTTGTCTGTAGGATTTGAAAAGTTATGTATTTCATATATTATTTCCTTTCATTGCAGAGATATAAAATGTTTTTTTATAATTTTTTTTCTTTTTTTGAAGCTTCTTACGTTGATTAAGTCTAACGGTAAAGCATTGAAAATAGTAGGCAAGACGACACCTAGAGCGTTTTTTCCGTAGTTGTTTCGGTGCCTGCTGACCTTGAATCTTCCTTCTGCGCGACGTCTTGTGTTGGGAGTGTGGTTAATGACTTGAAGAAACCGGGAATCATCGTTGAACTCGTTGATTAACGTTGTGCAGTAAATACTATTGACGTTCATTATATTAAGTTGGCTAGCGATGTTATTTGTATTACTGTTGTTAAACATGTTGTTCAATCTATTGTTGTTGTTTATAGAGGATACGTTGTTGTTGTAACCATTATTAATGTTGTTTGTACTATTGTTGTAGTAGGGTGTAGTATGGTATGCGGGTGAGTTGTTGTTTGTTAATGAATTGATGTGGTTCATATTTTCGAAGTGTGTGTTACTTATGTAGTTGTTGGCGTTTTGGAATATATTTGCATTGTTGTTGGGTGTGTTATTACTATTGTTGGGTGGCGTATAGTTGTAGATAAGATCGTAGTTAATGAGATTGTTTCTTTGTTTGTTTTTCAACAATATTTTGAGAATTTGGTTTTGTGTTTGCTGGAGTGATTTGCAATGTGTTGAACATCCCCAAGCCGTTATTCCATGTATTAAGTAGGACTCACACAGCGAGTAGTATGCTTGCTTAAGTACATCAAAAGTGGAACAGTTACTTAAATGATACAAGCTGTAAGCAGTTTTGCGTAGTTTTTTACGGAGATTTTGTATTTGAGTTATCCATTTAAAGTTTTGATCCACATAGACTCCAAAGTACTTATAGGTGTTCACCAATTCTATTAAGGTGTTACATGTATCATTTATTGGAAGGTTGTTTTGTTTTGAGTTGTGAAGACACTGGGTATCGTAAAATTTTAAAACGATGTTTGTGTATTGTAGGTGTTTTGGTTTGATATGCATAATTTTGGTTTTGTTTGCATTTATTACAAGACCATTGTCATGACACCATTTGTTCACGACGTTTAGCTGATTTTGCATGATTTCGTTGGCGGTTACAATATTTTTATGTGCCACGATAATCGCCGTGTCATCCGCATATGCAAAAGTGGTACTTTGCTTTAATGTGCTCATCATTTCGTTTGCATACATTATATATAAGATTGGTCCTAACTTGGATCCTTGAGGTACTCCGTATTTCGAAGGAAACTCATCACTTATTTGATTATTTATTTTGACGCGAAATGTTCTGCAATCTAAATGATTTTTGAACCAGTCTAGACAGATGCTTCGTACTCCACTTCTTTCCATGATATTTAACAGGTTTTCGTGGGACAGTGTATTGAATGCCTTGCTGAAGTCGATGAAAAAAACTAAACAAGGCAATTATTTATAAAGTTTGAAAAGTTGCCGAGAAGCTTATTAATATTTTTTCCCTTTTGGAAGCCAAATTGATTGGGATTTATTATTTTATACTTTTCTAAAAAGATAGTGATTCTTCTGACTATCACCTCTTCTAACACCTTTTCGACAGCCGACAGTATGGATATTGGTCTATAGTTGTTGTATTCATTTTTTGTGCCATTTTTATAAATTGGTCTTATAAGTGATGTTTTTAAAATGTTTGGTATAAGAGAATTATTTAAGCTTGAATTAATTAATTTAGTTATTACAGGAGTAAGGAAAATGGCATTGTATTTAAGATCTTTCGGTCTTATTCCATCATAGCCAGCACCTTTTTTGTCGCTTAGGTTTTTTAAAATATTAAACACTTCATCTTCATTGGCCGGATTAATATACATTGAGTTTGTAATTCTTTTTTCAGATATTTGTAGAGTTTTAATATTGCATTTGTGTACAATTTTTTCAACATTTTCTTTAAAGCTTTTTGCAAAGTTATTTGCTATATCTACTGCAGAAATTGCTTTAAAGTTCTTATTTATAGTTGCATCTATGTTATTAGTTTTTTTGCCAGTTATTTCATTTATTAACTGCCACGTAACTCGCGTATTGTTTCTGTTTTCAATAAACTTATTTTTATAATAATTATTTTTTACGTAATATAATTTTTTATTAAGAATATTTCTAAATTTTTTGTATTCTAATTCATAATTTTTATTATTTCGGTTATTTCGCCATTTATTGTAAAGTTTATCCCGAATATCACAACATTTTATTAAATATTCACTAATCCACGGATTTTGTGTTCTAGTTTTTTTGGTTTTATTTGGTTTAATAGATTTTTCATAAATATTACAGAAATATTCATAAATTGTATTGAATAAATTATTAGTACTCAGATTAAGCGTTAAGTAGTTCCAATTCGTTTCTTTTATTCTATTATTTACTTTATTGTTATTTAATTGGGCACTCCTTATCATGTTGGTTTCACTGCACTGGTTTAATTTCTCTTTAATCTCTTCGTTCTCTTTGCATATGCAACAGAAAATTGAGTAGTGATCTGAAATTGTTGTTCTAACTACAGTAGCGTGTGTTTTGGCATTTGTTTTGTTTGTTCTAACATGTACATGGTCAATGCATGTGTTTGTTCTCCTACTTACATCTTCTCTTGTACTTTCGTTTACAATACAATGTAATCCATTAGACAATATCATCTCCAAATATTTTGTTGTTTCATTATTTTGTGTTAGTGTATCAATATTCATGTCTCCAAGAATAATTATATCTTGTTTACTTTTAACATTATTTATTATTTTATCAAGCTCTTTTATGAACATAATTTTGTTTTTATGTGGTGGTCGATATACGGGGAAAAGAGTGAAGATATATTTGTTCATATTTAAATTAATTTGAGTGCATTCAAAGTAAGAGGTATTTAAAGAAATATTTGTAAAAGAGATATTTTCTTTAATGTAAATAGCTATGCCTCCTCCTTTACCCTCTCTATTTATAAATATAGAGTTAAAACCAATTATGTTAAATAGATGATTTTCATCGTTGTTTATATTTGTTTCTACCAATATAATAAAATTGATGGAATTTAAAATATTGTTAATGCTAACTAAGAACGGCGTGAAATTTAAGCGTAGTGAACGAATATTCATGTATATTATTGAAATGGGATAACTTAGAAATTGTTTATCGATTTGATTAAAATTATCGACAGATTTTTCTTGGTTTTGATTCATTATGTATTTTTAATTTGTATGGTATTAATAAAAAGTATATGTATTAAATAGTTTTATTGTTTTTGATAAATAGTAGACATTTATTTTATTAAATTAAATTGAGATTGTGATTAGTTCAATATCAGCATCACTCGAACATCTCCTATCAGAAAAAAAAAAGAATGAGAAGAATGAGAAGAGAGTGGCAACTTCTCCTGAACTGAAAGCTATGCATATGCAGAGATATACTTAGACATTTTTTAGAAACATAAAGAACGGCCTCACTTAGATCTTACTTGGAGGGTCTTGATAGTACCCCACAATCTGACTACTCGTTATGGAGGGCGGCAAGAGGTTTAAAAATACCAGTTAGAGGAAAGCCTCCTCTGCGAAATCCGACTGGTGACTGGGCTAGAAATGCTTCCGAGAAAGGGGCATTATTTGTTAACCATTTGAGAAATGTGTTTACTATAAACAACTCAATAACGTATCTGATTTGCCACCACTTGTTATAAGACCTCCTGTACCTCTAAGACTAAACTTTCGTGATGCCCAAAGCGCTATTTGTACTCTGAACCTCAGAAAGGCTCCAGGTATGGATAAAATCAGCAATAAAATGCTTGTGGAGTTACCTCGTGTAGCAAGAAAGATTATCCTCTTTATCTTCAACGCTATTTTACGCCTAGAATACTATCCTGCAGATTGGAAGGTGTCTATGATCACTATGATTCCTAAGTCAGGGAAGAACCACACCAAAGTGGAGTCATATAGGCCAATTAGCCTCTGCCGACAATTTCTAAACTTTTCGAAAAATTGTTAATGACTAAGTTGACTCCAATTCTGAATGTATTCCTAATCATCAATTCGGCTTCAGAGCTAAACACAGCACCATCGAACAAACACACAGATTGGTAAATGTGATAAGAGGGTCGTTTGAAGACAAAAAATACTGCTCCGCCCTTTTCATTGATGTGTCCCAAGCGTTCGACAAAGTTTGGCATGACGGTTTAATGCACAAAATAAAATTAACTCTGCCTGCTAACACCCATAAACTCATGGAAAGTTATTTATACGGTCGCAAATTTAAAATCAAATAAGGCAATTTTTTAAGTACCGCTCAGCCAATTGAATCAGGTGTACCACAGAGTAGCATACTGGGTCCTACTTTATATTTGATTTATTCCTCCGACATGCCGTCAGACCCCAAAATCAACACGTCAACTTTTGCAGACGACACAGACTTTATCAGCGTCCATAAGGACTATTAAGTTGCATCACAGAATTTGCAGAATTATGTTTATAAACTAGAGAATTGGCTAGAGCTTTGGAAAGTCAGGGTAAATGAACAGAAATGTGTTCATAGCACTTTCACATAGCGAAAAGAAACTTGCTCGTTCATCAAAATAAATAATCAAATTATTCCTCAACATAATGAAGTCAAATACCTCGGCATTCTCCTCGACCGCCGTTTAACTTGGAAGTCTCATATTGAAGCGAAACTTACACAAATTAGATTAAAAGCAGTGTAACTTAATTGGCAGAAATTCTTTACTAAAGTTGGATTGCAAGCTATTGTTGTACAATGTAATACTAAAGCCAATCTGGTGCTATGGAATTCAATTATGGGGTACTGCCTCAGCATCAAACATCGAAAAAATTCAAAGGGGTCAAAATAAAATTCTACGTATAATTACTGCAGCTCCATGGTATGTAAATTTTTTTTTTTTTTTTTTTATTACTTTTAATTAATTTATTGGATCTTTCTTTACAAAAGAAATTTACAATAAGTATTAAAATCTTAAAATTAATTAATCATTTCTGG
This sequence comes from Bellardia pandia, assembly GCA_916048285.2. NCBI lineage: Eukaryota > Metazoa > Arthropoda > Insecta > Diptera > Calliphoridae > Bellardia > Bellardia pandia. The sequence continues at coordinate 70,062,121 of OU696530.1, forward strand.
GTCTATTGCCATTGTAATAGAAACTCCATTTCTGGTTGCGGAAGCTGTTCATCTATCTTGCAGTGCGGCGAGAGCCAATGTGTCTACCCTCTTTAGGCGAGTATGACCATTATAATACAGTAGATCCTGTGCAAGAGGATTTGGATGCGTTGCCAGTTTTCATACATATTTGGAGCAGAAGGTTTTTATTTCATCGTGAACAAATGCAATATTAAGGTCCTTATGAATATTCGCGTTACTAATATACCACGGGTCACCGGTAATTTGTCGCAATATTTTATTCTGTCGTCTTTGTAATTTCTCTATATTAGAAGCAGAAGCTGTTCCCCATAATTGGATACCATAGGTTCATATTGGCTTAATAATAGATTTATAGAGTAGAACATTGCAGCTGTAGTGTTTTAATTTTGAGTTGCGTGGTTTTGGAATCAATATGTTGAGACCAGGTAAGGCGACGATCGAGGTGTATACCAAGATATTTTATGTGATTTTGCTCGGGGATATCGATGTTATTTATCTTTAGTTTGGGACAATTTCCCCTTCTCAAGGTGAAAGTAACATGTGCACTCTTTGCTGTATTTACTTTTATTTTCCATTTGTCAAGCCATTTTTCGAGTTCTTTGATATGAGCCTGTAGACAGCTAGAAGCAATAACTGGATTTTCATGTATGCTTATAAACGCTGTATCGTCTGCAAATGTTGACGTGTGTATTAGGTTATTTGTGAGCATATCTGAAGTATAAAGTATATACATTAGAGGACCAAGTATACTACCTTGTGGAACTCCTGCTGCGATTTTTCTTGAGTCTGAATTGTGGTCCTTATACTTTACTACAAACGAACGATCTAATAGATAGTTTCGCATCAGCTTGTGGGTGTTTTAGGGTAACAAAGAGCATATTTTATATAAAAGCCCATCATGCCAGACTTTGTCAAAGGCTTGGGAAATGTCTATGAAGAGAGATGAGCAATAGTGTTTATCCTCAAAAGCCTTTCTAATAAGAGTTACTATGCGATGAACCTGTTCTATAGTGCCATGATTCTTTCGGAATCCAAACTGATGAACGGGAATGATATGGTGGTCGTTTAGATACGGAGTCAGCGTATTCAAAAATACTTTCTCGAAGAGCTTTGAAAAAATCCACAAAGATCTAGGCGTTTCATTAGTAAAAGTCAAATTTACAAAATATGCGTCACTTTAGTGGACACAATCGGTTGAGATGGAGGGATACCCTTGCTTTAACTCAAGCGCAAAACAGATAACTGGATCAGTTGATGTGAAATTTTTTTAGTATCATAAAAATTTTTGTCTAGCACTGGCTGGGCTTATTATTTTCTTTTTAGTATTAAGATTTGAATACTTGTTTTCATTTCTGTGGAATTTTGACAAAACAACCAATGTCGAAAAACTGAATTTTACAGTAGGACCAAAAAACACTTTTATAGGGTCACGGAATCGTTCCAGAACATATCTAAGCAAATGTAACCTATTTTTATGGTGGAGAATTTAAATACTTTTATTTTCCAATTTGCATCTTTCTTCCAGATACAACAGTTGCCGAGAAAATGTCCAAAACCCGAGATGTGTTGTTTTGTCAAAATAATTTTTGATGGAAAAATTAACCCTTCTCTAGATAAACTCTTTTTTCATACTGAAAAGTAACAAATATTTCGCAACCTTTATGGGGACTAGTGCTTTTATTAAAATGAAATAAGAAAACTTCAGTGACATATGTTGTTTTCTTAAATAGAATTCAGTTTATTTTAAACGAATATTATAAAAAGTTATGCTTTCTATTAGGGCAATTACATGTAATTTTAGGTATGAAAAAGAATAGCTGAAATTAATTAAATTAAAAATACAAATAAGAAATAGTTCATATATGTGTTATAATATATTGTAGTTCACATTTATATTAAATTGCTTTAATTTTTATAATTCAGAAAAAATAAAGAATAATTCAGTCTACAGCTAATCATATTCGTCAATATCCTAATCATCTTCCAATTGTACTTCACCTTCAACGTGCAAGTTATATTAAAAATTATGAAACTCTGCATTTATAAATGGCAGAACGGACTGTAAATCATGTTTTTTATTCGAAGATATTGGCAAAAGATCAGAATAACATTTATTAGATTCGAAATTTGTTATTTTCCGTCGTCGCTGTGTTATGTCTAGTTCCTTGAAGTTCTCGTCCGGCTGTAAAGATAGCTTGTACTGTAAAATTACAGACTTAGATTTCTCATATCGCATCTTGTCACCTTCACAAAACAACAAATAAAAATTATACTAAAAATATACAATCATAAGTAGAGTTACACGCACCTAATGTATTAGAATTTCTCCACGTGTATTTGTTCTTTAATATACTACCAAATTTAAAGTATTTTTTTTTTGCGTTTAATTATTTATTGAATCTTCATATTTGAAATAACAATAAGTATTCAAATCTTAATACTAAAAAGAAAATAATAAGCGCAGCCAGTGCTAGACAAAAATTATTATGATACTAAAAAAATTTCACATCAACTGATCCAGTCATCTATTTTGCGCTTGAGTTAAAGCAAGGGTATCCCTCCTTCTCAACCGATTGTGGCCACTAAAGTTAAGGATGTCTCGTGCAAGTGGGTTTGGATTGTGTTCAAGTTTGCTGACATACTTTGACGCATATTTTGTAAATTCGACTTTTACTAATGGCACGCGTAGATCTTTGTGGATTCGAGAATTTTTAACATACCATGGAGCTGCAGTAATTATACGTAGAATTTTATTTTGACCCCTTTGAATTTTTTCAATGTTTGATGCTGAGGCAGAACCCCATAATTGAATTCCATAACACCAGATTGGCTTTAGAATTGCATTGTACAACAAAAGTTTGCAATCCAATTTCAATGTAGAGTTTCTGCCGATTAACCAATTAAGTTGCACTGCTTTTAATCTCATTTGTGTAAGTTTCGCTTCAATATGAGACTTCCAAGTTAAACGGCGGTCGAGGTGAATGCCGAGGTATTTGACTTCATTATGTTGAGGAATAATTTGATTATTTATTCTGATGGACGAGCAGGTATCTTTTCGCAATGTGAAAGTGATATGAATGATTTTCCAAAGCTCTAGCCAATTCTCTAGTTTATAAACATAATTCTGCAAATTCTGTGATGCAACTTGGTGGTCCTTATGGACGCTGACAAAGGCTGTATCGTCTGCAAAAGTTGACGTGTGGATTTTGGGGTCTGACGGCATGTCGGAGGCATAAATCAAATATAAAGTAGGGCCCAGTATGCTACCCTGTGGCACACCTGATTAAATTGGCTGAGCGGTACTTAAAAAATTGCCTTCTTTGATTTTAAATTTGCGACCGTATAAATAACTATCCATGAGTTTATGGGTGTTAGCAGGCAGAGTTAATTTAATTTTGTGCATTAAACCGTCATGCCAAACTTTGTCGAACGCTTGGGACACATCAATGAAAAGGGCGGAGCAGTATTTTTTTATCTTCAAACGACCCTCTTATCACATTTACCAATCTGTGAGTTTGTTCGATGGTACTGTGTTTAGCTCTGAATCCGAATTGATGATTTGGAATACATTCAGTGTCATTCAGAATTGGAGTCAACTTAGTCATTAACAATTTTTCGAACAGTTTAGAAATTATCGGCAGTAGGCTAATTGGCCTATATGACTCCACTTTGGTATGGTCCTTCCCTGACTTAGGAATCATAGTGATCATAGACACCTTCCAATCTGCAGGATAGTATTCTAGGCGTAAAATAGCGTTGAAGATAAAGAGGATAATCTTTCTTGCTACACGAGGTAACTCCACAAGCATTTTATTGCTGATTTTATCCATACCTGGAGCCTTTCTAAGGTTCAGAGTACCAATAGCGTTTTGGACATCACGAAAGTTTAGTCTAAGAGGTACAGGAGGTCTAATAACAAAGTATTGATCTTGAACCCTCTCGATTGTATTGTATTTGTGATTTGTAGTTGCTATTAAAGTAGCCCAGTCATGTGGGTGATGTATGGAATGCACATATTTTTTTTCGTCTTTTTTGGTAATGAACCGTGTCACATTCCATATGTGTGTGTCCAACAACCAGAAACTTGTAATCATTTAATTCTATAGTATGATGATCTTCTAAATATCGGCAGTTGAACAAAGGCCTTCGATAAACACGGCACCCGGTGGAAAAGTCGTAAATTCTAAAATCATTGAAAATTCCATAGTCCCCTTTTACAGTTGAGAAATTGAAAGACAGACATTTTTCTCATTCCGCTTTGAACTTGCCTAAACCTTTTAGAGTTGCGAAATTAATAGACAGACAGAAATTTTTTGTTTATTTTTTCGTTCTTCTTCTTTGTTAATTGTTGTGGAAATTTTTATTATAAAAACGCATTGAAAATAAAAGAAATTAAAAAACATATTCAAACAACTGTTAATTATAAAGTTTTTGTTATCAATAAATGTATTTGGTTAATAAATTTAATTATATTTGCAATACGCGCGTTAAAGTGAGAAAGTAACAACATGAAAATTGCGAAGGGTGGAAACTGTAAACGAAAAATGTCTTAAAATGTCCAGTACAGTAGAGGTCTACTCTTCCTCTTCAATACATCGCCTACAAACTTCGTCTGTCTGTCTTTCAATTTCTCAACTATAAAAGGGGACATACAACTTGACAATTTCTTTGGAGCCGTGACGTAGGTACCTTCAAAACAGCTGATAATTGTCGTAATCTTGTATATCTATAATTCTTGTAGTCAATGTATTCACTTGCGAGAGAGTCAATGCTCCTCCAAAACTTTGAAACCTTTGTTTTTTTTTGTTGTCTTCCTCTGTGCATTGTTTATATTTTTCTATATTATGAAACAACATATTTTCATTAAAAACGTCTTAATTTGATACACATGCACACGACAAAAGCACTTGATTTGATATAGGTTCCTCTTATTTCATTAATTCCCACTACACTAAAGCACTCATGTTAACATAGGTTGTTTTGTCGCAATGAATGCTAATGATCAAATGCCTATTAAAAGAACTTAACTTTAGAAGGGAACGTGTTATTTTCGTTTATGCATTTGATAAAAGAACATGAGTGCAAATAGGTTGTTTTGTCAAAATAATTTTAGTAAATTATTAGAAACCCATATTCAAATAGGTTCTTTTGTAAAAATTAATTTGTGATATTTCTCTTTGTTCCCTGCAGCATATTTCGAGATGGGTTCTTTTGTCAAAATCAGATTGTAAAAAGATAGGTTAATTTGGGGGGTTCTATATCTTCCGATCTACACTATCTAGAAACACGCTGAAAACACAGAAAGATGCGCTTTTAAAACTTATACATATGGTTTAAAAAGTGGAAAATTGTCCGATCTCGAGTTAGGTTCTTTTATCAAAACTCCACAGATTTCAATATATGAAGATTCAATAAATAAATAAAGGCTAAAAAAAGGGGGCTTAAAAAGTAAATTTCGATCAGTGAGGAAAACTGAGGCTTTAACACTACCTCTTAGTGTTATGAACTCCATTTGTCATTCTTAAAATCATTAGAAATAACTTAACAGATTGAGTTTCGAGAAGAGATCCAGGTATTGTCATATTCTGCATTAACTAAGAAGTTTGCGATTCAAAAATTAAATCCTTTTCTTCAAAAATATTCTATTGATAACATGGATGTTTCTTTATTACGAGTCGGTGGTCGTTTAAGTAAAAGTATGCTTCCTTATGATTCTAAGTATCCTCTTATTTTAAAAGCAAGCTCACATTTTATAAAAATATATTTCTGTCATCTTCATAAGACAAATTATCACGTGGGTCCTAAGGCCTTAGTGGGACTATCTCGTGAAAGAATTTGGGTAATAAACGCTCGTAAACTAGCTCGGAAAACAGTAAATAGTTGTGTGTCATGTTATTGCGCAATAATTAATTGAGATTTTATGTGGAATATTGAGCTCAATAATGGTGTTAATTGCGATTATCGTAATTAAGGTTCATATGTGAACACGCTATTAAGGTGGATTCACTCAATTGTTCTTTTTACTAAGAGTTTTTTGCAACACGATTCGCACATTTGTCTAAAAAATCATAGCTGCCATATGTATGCCTGAACACTTTAGAGTATTTTTTGTATTGTTTTCCAACTGTCAAATGATTATTGAGTAAGCTGAAAATTGCGTATGCCTGAGCACTTAAAATAATATTGTCAATTAACCGAATATTGATTCAATTAAGTTTCATATCTGAACACGCTATAACACTTGAATTAAAGTTGCTGTCCATACAAAGTCCAATTAAGACGAGTTAAAATTGATTGCCTTTTACAAATCGGGATGAGGTACACACTCGAGTGTACTAACCAGTGATGCCAACTTTTGAGACTCAAAACGCGTAAACATTCTTGAAAAAAGGGCTAAATTGAAAAAAAAAATCATTTAAAGCCACATCCTGTCAAAATTTTCGATAAAGTGTGAAAAGGGGCTAAAATATAAAATGTTTCTTTTAAAAATCAAATCAACAAACACATTTTTATAAAATACTTTACTAGAAAAAAATACTACCATGAGATACATATTTCAATTACATTTTATATTACATTTTAATAAATAAGGTACATACGTAGATTAAATACATAGTATTAAATAGTATACTTTTAAAATTGGTCGTTACTGAACAAAATTTCGATTTCTTGTTCATCATAATTTTCAGTCCATAAGACACTATCAATAAAATATTTAGATTTTTTATATGTTTCATTCGAATTAATTTTTGAGCTTCGTCAGGTATTTTGTAGTTTGAACAACATACATACATTATCTCTTTTTAGGCTTTATTTAATGTATATTAAACTGTTACACGTATTTAATGACATTTTGTTTCTAATTTTATTTTTGAATAAATTCATGACACTAATAGTGGAAGGCCAATGTAAGCGGCATGCGGCTGCGGGCGGTAACAGTAGTACCAGTGAATAAAAGTTTTGTTTTTTTACAAAATTATTCATACAACAATTTTGAAGTATCGCAATTTACTTAATCTGGCAATGTTGTGAGAAGCGGCAAGTAGAATTTTGTTCCAAAAGAACAGCTGATTGCCGCCCGCGGCCGCATGCCGCTTACATTGGCCTTCCACTATAGAACTCCTTTCAACTTCTGCGTTTGAGTACGGATATGTGTTTTTTAGTTTAGGACCAATTTTCTTTTTTCGCGTTTTGAGTGACTAAAATCGGGCTAAATCTAGCCCGAAGAGGGCTAAGTTGGCATCGCTGTCACTAACAATTATTGTATTTGTTACATACGAATGAGAGAGTAACACATATGTGTATACAAATGTGTGTCTACCTTCACTCGAATAAAAATACGAGTGATTTAAGGAATAAATTTCTGCTGTGTAAAAATATAAGAAATTTTAAGGAAATAATTACATCAAGTTTTTTTTTACAAAAATTGAGTCGTCTAAATTGGGACAAAGAAACTTTCTATTGTCTTCTCTAGATGCTGCCGCAAATTACTAGACAATGCTGATATTGTATAAATACAGGGTGGCCCAAAATTACCGAAGGGGTTATAACTTTTTTATTATATTTTTCAGTATTTTGTAAAGAAGACTTGGGAAATTTAAAATGGAGCAGTACTCAATTGAACAACGTGCCCAAATTGTTGAGCTTTATTATTCAAATCAACGATCCTTTATTTTGACTCAGCGTGCATATCCTCGTTATTTTAATAAGCGGGTTGGACCCCAGAGACAACTATAAACCGTCTAGTTGCAAATGTTCGACAAGGGGCAGCAAGGAACCTTTCTGGTGCTGGCAGAAGACGAACAGTGCACACGGATGACAATATTGAACTGGTACAGAGGAGTATTCGGGAAGATGGAGAAACATCAACCAGGTGACGTTCGACACAACTTGGCCTCTCACGAGCGTCGCTGCAGAGAATTTTGCACACACTAGAAATGTTTCCATACAAAATTCAGCTTGTCCAAGAATTGAAACTGACAGATTGCCAGCAACGATTTGATTATGCAGTTTTTTTCCGGCAAAAAGCAGAAAAAAATCAAAATTTTATTCATAATTTAATTACACCCATCTAAGTGTACGGTTTGGTGCGGTGTTTCATCGGAAAGGATATTTGATCCTTATTTTTTGAAAATGAACACGGGGTCGCCGTTTCCGTCAATAGTGTCAGATATCGGACAATGTTGGAAACAATTTTAAGGCCAGTCGTGAAAAACATCCGCAAGTATGGTACCAACTAGATGGAGCCACAGCGCATACTGCAAGGGACACAATGGGTCTTTAACAAGTACAAGTGATTTTAATTGGCCTCTGCGTGCACCGGATTTAACCGTCCAGACTGTTTTTTGGGGTTATTTGAAGGGAAAATTTACATTAATAAGCATAGAACCATCCAGCAATTAAAAAGCAATATACACGACGAAATAAACAACATAACATCTGAAGTTTTGCGAAAGGTATTTGTTGGAAAGAGCACGAATTTGCGAAGCAGAAAATGGGCACCACTTGCGAGATATTATTTTTCATAACTAAACTAAAAATATTCCCCATTTATATACTGTATTAAAAAAATAATAATTATTTCTTAAATAAGAAGTTATAGCGAATTCAAACCCATTCGTTAATTTTGGGCAACCCTGTATAAAATACTAATAAAATTTGCGCTAAGTCTGAATAGAAGACACAGAATAAAAATATTCCTATCCTATAACCAGTGTAGTTTTTCTATTTCTTAATTTGTTTAGGTGGAGGGTATTTAAGATTCGGCACAGCCGAATATTGCACTCTAACTTGTTTATGTTCGAATTATTTCTGGGTTTATCAGACTGAGATGAACAATATGATCTAGTATGACTACGGTGACCATTTTTGGAAAAGGAAAATACAGGACATATACAAAATTATATTAAAAATGAAAAGAAAAACAGAAAAAATAATCATATAATATATTTATTGTTATTATTATAAAATTAAGTAACAACAAAAACAAGTCTTCTTGACTAGAATAAAAAGTTAAATAAAAAGTTTTTATAATATTATAATTTAAAAAAATAAATTTGGTTTTATAAACAGTCTTCTTACTAAGGCTAACAAAAAAAATACAAAAAAAACTACATAAATGATAAATTTAGTTATATAGTTTGATATTTTTCCACAGAATGGATTTTTGTTAAAACATCTGGATTGTTAATTAAAAATCCTTTAAACTCTGAGCAATTCATTTTAAAATTCCATTTTGTAATTAATAATGATCTTCCAGTATTTACTTTTAATTGCGATTTTTCGGTGGTCCAAATATTATTCATTACTGAAAACACTCTCTCGGTAGCAGCATTTGAAGCTGATAGACATAGACAAAATTTAACAAATATCAATATATTTTTATATGCATCACATTTGTCTTAAAGTGATTAAAAATTTCAATCCATCTTTCATCTACTGATATATTTTTACCCTCCAGTCTTCTATTTTTTCATTATTTGCAAAATTTTTCACGCAGCTCACTTCATCAAATAAATCTTCATTATTTATTTTTAAATCATTTCTTAATTCATTTAGATAGGATAAAGTTTTTTCAATCTTGTCCCAAGATAACATATTTCGTAACAATATCCAGTCTAAAATTTCTACATCTCTAAAAGCTTTATCCCACTGATTTAGGTAATCAATACATGTTTGGTAAAAACTTGTTATATGTTCTTTAGTTATTGTTTCATCAAAATTATTACTTTTCTGTAATTCGAGAATAATATTTTTGACAGTAAGGGGTAAAAACAGTTCCTTTTTCCATTCGACCAATTTAAATTTTAAATCTTTTAAAATAATTGAAGCCTCAGGCATTGAAATATTTTGTGATTCTACTTTAATAATAGCTTTATGAAATGTTGAAGCTTGACTATATGCAAAAGATAACCATAATTCAGCACAAGGATTCATAAAAAAATTTCGTAATATTGTCGGACATTTTGGTTGAGACATAAAATATAATTTTAAAGCTTCAAATAGTTTTATAATTCTTTCCAAAGCAGTCATTAAAGTTAACCATCGAGTTTTGCTATGTCCTAGTAACTTTTTATATTCTATTTCAATATCTTCACATATTTCTTTGAAATTTTCAATTCTAACTGTATAAATATAAAAAAAGAATAAATTTTGACAATAATAAGTTCAATATCAATAGGTAAGCATTCTGTTGCAGTTTGTATGCAGTTGTTCAAAATATGTGCAGTGCAATTTACACCTATCAGTTTTTGGACAATAAAGTTTTGCATTTTGTGAAAGATATTATTCTGACCTTTTCTGGCTGTACCACTAAAATTACAATTTGTGCATTCTCCACAAAACGCTATCATTTTACTAATTATTTAATTTTTTTAAGAGTCTCTTGTACATATTTCGAAATAATATCTGAAGTTTCTCCAATAAGGTCTTTAACACCAAAATCTTAATCTGAATTCCTTTATTCGGCAGAAAGTATCGAATTAATATTGGACAAATTTTAACATTTTTGTGATTCGAACAATCTAAATATATTGTGATACATTGAACGTTTGACAAATCTGCTTTGATTGTATTTAATGACATTGGTGTACAAATATTGTTAACAATGGATTCACATTTTGTTCTATCACAAGAATATTTTTCATTGAAACACGATTTGATCAGTTTTGATGTGCAATCGTTAGACCTAAATTAAAAATTGCGCTGAACACTGTGAAATGTCCAAGTACCTTCTAGAACGGCCGGGTCCTTTTCTTTATCATTGAATGTATTACTTCTTAAAAAATTCGTTAAAACTTTACTTGATGATTTGGCTAAATCTTCTCTTTTATGCTTTTGTGTTTGCAAATGCTGTTTAATATCAGTACGTCCACTATTTGCTATAGAAAATGTGACAAACATTTTTCACATCTGACCTCATTGGAGCTACTTGTTGTTTTAATAAATGGAAACTCGCTTTTTAAGCCATCATTGAAATTACATTTTCTTTTTGTTGGAGCCATATCTCTAATAAAATGAATTCTATTTTAAATGTAAATTTAAATAAATAAATAAATTACTAACCACAAATCATTCACATTGTTATTTTAACAAGTTGACATTGACAATTCAATTTCAGGCTGACAATTCACAATGTTGCCAGATTATAGGAAATTTCCCATATCCCAGTAAACAAAATTTCACTTTTGAAAATGTAGGGAAAGTATACAGTTGGATTTTTATGATAATTTTGTATTAATGTTCGTGCAATGTATATGCTAAAAAGAGGACATTTGCATATCAAATTAGGAAATAACGGACATTGTACTGTCCTGTATTTACAAAAAAATCTCAAGGGACAGCATGTTAAAAAACAGGACTGTCCTGTAAAATGCAGGACGGATGGTCACCGTAAGTATGACTATACTTTTGGATGGGGCCAGATCGTTTGTGGGTTCTTCTACCGTTCTTCTTCGGTGCAATAAATATCTCAGATCATAAATTGGGTGTGATTCACCTTTCCTTAGTTTTACATCACCAGGTTCTAATTCTACTCGAAAAAGTGGTTGGGGGATTTTTAAACGATTTTTAAAACTGCCCATTATTTCCTGGGGTTCTACATTTACTGCTCTTTAGTTGCAAGGTATAGAAACTTTTTTACGGGATTAAAAATCAGTTACAATTTTACGATAATTATTTTCATGATAAACCTGAATTTTGGTTTTATTAATATTACCTCTCTTGAAAGGCACCGCAATAAAAGAATTTTCTCCAATTAACGAAATTAAATCCTTCACTAGTTTGCTGGAGTTTTGCTCTCTTAAGTATTTGGTGGAGAGATCTAAATGTTTTTGTTATTGTTGTATCATTTACTTCATTATTCGTTAATTATCCTATGGAATTTTGTCTTCGTGATACATTGCTTGTGTCGTATCCCGTTGACCTTCACCATCCTCCTTTTGAAATTGGTTTACCATTGCCGGATAATGAACATTTTATGACTAGAAAACAAAATTGTATACCATTGTAATCTTACTGTTTTACTCGCACTAACTATACTGTACTTAACAGTTTGTTATCTAATGTCAATTGGGATTATGTACTTGCTGATGATAACTTAGATAATAATTTATCAAGCTTTTATAATATTTTGCATAATTTCATTAGTTTCACAGTAAATCCTACAATAATAATGGGCCGCCATGGAATAATCAACACTTACGAAATGCTAAAAATAAGAAAAATAAATGTTTTGCTAAATATTTGAGAACTGGTGCACTGGTTGATTTTCGTAAATCGCTGAAGAACTCGTTTAGTCCAGGTCCTGATGGTATTCCAAGCAGTATCCTTAAAAACTGTGCAGCATCACTGTCCGCGCCTCTTACTGCATTATTTAACAAATCTGTTGTAGCGTGTTATTTGCCATCAGTGTGGAAAACATCATATATAATTCCTTTATTCAAGAATGGCAGTAAAAATGATGTATCTAACTACAGAGGTATCGCTAAAATTAATGCAATTCCAAAACTCCTTGAAAAAATTCTTACAGATTGCTTATATCATCAAATTTCTTCCCTTCTATCACCATGTCAACATGGGTTTCGTAAGTCCCGTTCAACTACAACTAATGTTTTGGAACTCACCACTATCGTCAATGAAGGTTTTACAAATAAAATGCAAACTGATGTGATATATACGGATTTTAGTAAGGCGTTTAATAAAGTTAACCACAATCTTCTATTACACAAATTATCACTTATGGGCTTTAGTTTCTCAACTATAAAATGGTTAAACTATCACAAAGAACTCAACAAGTCAAATTTGGGAATGTTATGTCAAAAATCATTCAAGTACATTCTGGTGTTCCTCAAGGTAGCCACCTGGGTCCAATTTTGTTCACCCTATTCATCAATGTTATTTTGCATTCTAATGTACTGATGTATGCCGATGATGTTAAACTTTTTAACTCTTTTAATGATACAAATGGGCATAGTTTACTAAGTGCCGACTTTTACAATTTTTCTCAATGGTGCAGATTTAATTTATTGGAGTTAAATATTAAGAAATGCAAACACATGCCATTTTTTAGACTCAATCCGATTGAGACTTCTTATTATATTGATACTGTTATTTTAAATAAAGTTCAAACCATATGGGATCTTGGCATACTGTTGGATCATAGACTTGATTTTCGTGATCACATCTCTATAATGGTAAATAAAGCCTATGGGGTACTTGGATTCATGAAGCGCTGGTCTAAGGAATTTTTAGATCCTTATATTACAAAACTTTTATATACTTCTCTTGTTCGACCAATTCTTGAGTATGGATAAATTGATAATTGATCCTTGTTATTCAATTCATATCAATAGTATTGAATCGGTACAAAAGCAATTTTTAATTTTCTGTCTCCGTGATCTTGGTTGGAATTCTTATGTCTTGCCACCGTGTGAAAGTAGACTTGCTTTGATAAAATTGCCAACTCTAAATAGTTGACGATTGATGCTGAGCGCTTTATTTGTTCTGGGCATAATTCGTGGTGATGTTGATTCGGAGTTCCTGCTTAATCAACTAAACTTCAATGTTCCTGTTAGACCAACCCGCAATTTTGAACTCTTAGCATTAAAATACTACCGTTCTGTATATGCTAATAACGATTCTTTTCGTCGTGCATGTGTTAAATTCAATAAATGCTATCACCTTATGAACATATCTGAGAGTAATGACGTACTGAAGAGAAAAATTACTTTATATCTAAATTGTTGAACTAATTATTTATACATATATATTACTGTTTTGTCAGTAAGGATGTAAATTCTATTGACCTAAATAAATAAATAAAAAAATATTAAATTTTATTGGATGGTTTACCTTATCAGGAATGATTGGATGACAGGAACGTGTATGTGCATCATTTGGCGTGAAAACTTTCTCAAGGTGGCCCGCGAAAGCGTTTAATTTTTCATTTATGTTTTTGGCCCAAGTGCGGTTTTCCAGTCTTAATGGAGTGAACAGCTTTGCCCTTTCCAATGGTTGTGGGAACAAATTGCTTCTTAATGAAAGATAAACAGACTACCTATTTGTTTAATCTTGCTAGAAATAAGTGGTAGTCACTAAGGTTTAGTTTAATTTCCAAATAATTCCAATTTATTGGGGTACTTCATATGTAGGTTAATTAGATGTAATTATTAGGTTTATTTTACACAGTGTATTTAGTTTAAGTATTATATTTTTTAATTCACAGATGTATGTAGTATTTTAACTTTCAATTATTTAGCAAGTAAGGATTAAATTTAATTATTTTATATATTTAAATTTTAGTTATTTTCAACGTTTAATTCTTTAGCATGTAAGTATTAACTTTACTTATTTTATAAATTTTAACTTTTAATTATTTAGGATATAAGAATTTAACTTTGAAATATTGAGTATATAAAATAGGAACTTTTATTTAGATTTTAATTATTTATATTAATTTTAAATTTAGGTAGTTTTAATTATTTGTACATTTTATATTTAATTCACATGTATTTCTTTAGTTTACGTTTCTTAGATTTTCATTATTTCTGTTCATTGTAAATTTAGTGAGTTTTTATTATTTGTAGTTGTACAGGTTATATTTATTAATGTTTAAGTTAAACTTTACTTTATGTAATCTTGTTTGTTTATTTCAACTTCGATTATTTTCAAGGTTTAGTACATCAAAATATAAAAAAAAATAGAAATTACAATTATACTGAAATAATATATTGTAATGTACTTTCCTAAAAAATACTTGTTTTATATTTTATTAATACAATCAATGTTTCTTAGTTTTAATATGTATAAAATATTGAAAAAATAAAAATCAGTTTTATGAAAGCAATATTATAAATCAGATGTGGGGTAATAATTGTAACAAAAATAATCAATGGATCTACGACCAAATCGACAAAAAATGGTGGATGCTTTAATTGCATCGGGAATACAATTTCCAGAATCAGCAACAATGAGCCAGTTAAGAAGTTTATATGATTCCATAAATATGAATGAAACCCGTGATAATGAGCCAATTCCATGCGATGTAATGATTGTTTCTCCTGAAACTCTTGATTTAACTTCCGATTCCAGTATTGCTGTATCAACATC
The DNA here is from genome assembly GCA_916048285.2 of Bellardia pandia. Lineage (NCBI taxonomy): Eukaryota > Metazoa > Arthropoda > Insecta > Diptera > Calliphoridae > Bellardia > Bellardia pandia. The sequence continues at coordinate 70,077,250 of OU696530.1, forward strand.
TGAGAATTCAATTACAACTTCCGCAGCTGTTTATACAACTTCCGTTACAACTTCCGTCACAACTTCCGCTTCTTTTACCTGTTACAACTTCTGCAAGACCATCTGAAATAACTTCCGTTTCTTTTACTAATGCAAATCCCGTTACAGTTTCTGTAAGAATGCCTGATACAATATTTGGTGCAGCTTCTCCTTCAGCAGCTGCATTGACTGACGCTACATAATTCCCTCCTGTTATCAATACTACTACTTCATCTCAAGAATTAGAGCTTGAAAACCAAATTAAGATTTTAAAAATGCGATGTGAGATGATAAATCTACAAAAACAACTTAACGATTTGGAACATAACACAGTTAGTAATATGCACAGGATTAATTACGATGAATTAGACAAAATGGTTCCGAAATTCGATGGAAGTAACGATGGTGATATTGTAAAATGGTTTAGAAAATTTGAGGAATATACTTATAATTATAATGATGAAACAAAACTATTATGTCTTAAGTGGCTATTGCAAGGAACAGCTAGAGAATTCATGGAGAACTCAAATAACTGGACATATGGTGATTTAAAAGTGACTCTGTTCAAAATATTTAAAAGGGATATTACTCGTGAGGATGTATATCGCAAATTACGTACACGCACTTTGAAACCTTCTGAATCCTGCATTAGTTACATCATTTCCATGCAGACCATCGCATCACAGGCTGACATTGAAGGCCAGGAACTTGTTGACATCATTATTGATGGAATGCAAGACAACTCTAACAGCATTTCCTTACTGAATAGTGCAACTTCTGTGGAAGAATTGATTGCTTGCATTGATAGGTATGAAAAACGTCGTGAGAAAACACAAGTAAAACAACCAAGTAACAATGATAATAAACAAGATTCCAAACGCTGTTTTAATTGTTCTCAATTTGGTCACATGAAAAGTTCATGTCCGAAACCTATACGTCCTCCTGGGTCATGTTTTATTTGCAAACAAATGGGACATATTTATAAAAATTGTCCTAACCGTCAACCTGTTTCAGCATCTATTTTTCCAGAAACGACCGTCAATACTAATGATGTAGTTGATCCAATGTTAACGGTGAGTGTGGCATTTTACATACCTCTAAGAAACAAATATGCGAATTATTTTAATGTTTCATGTCTAATTGATTCGGGTAGTTCAATTAGTCTAATTTCAAAAGCTGTTGTTCCAAAATCCATTCAACTTTCTGAAGATCTTCTTCCAACTCGCTATGTTGGAATTGGAAACTGCAATGTGAAAATATACGGCAAACTTTTATGTTCAATTAAATTTCAAAATACTGTCAAATTTATTGAATTATTTGTAATACCAGATAATGATATAAAAATTCCTATGATTTTAGGTAGGAATTTTATGAACAAATTTAATATAAAATTAATTCATTTAAAACAATTAGATGAAAATAACGTACGCATATTTGATTCTACAGAGGAAATAAATAATATAGATGAAATTTCTTTGGTGTCTAAAATTAATGATAAAGTTAACTCAGATTTTCATGTGGGTAATGGACAAGAAAATTTTAAAGATTACATTAATTATAATTTGAAATGTAATGAGGAACAAATATTTAAATTAAAAGACATAGTCGATAAATATTATATGAATCCAACAGATATTACTAAAAAACCACATGACTACAACATGAAAATTCGGTTATCTGATAATGTGCCAGTTTATAGTCCTTCTCGTCGATTATCAGTACGAGATCGTGATGAAGTTCAAAATATAATATCTGATCTGCTCTCTCGAAATATTATACGACCTAGTAATTCACCTTATGCATCTGCTATTGTGTTAACTAAAAAAAATGGTGAAACAAGAATGTGTGTAGACTATAGGGCATTAAACAAGAAAACCATTCGAGATAATTTTCCTTTACCTCTGATAGAAGCTTGTATAGAATATATTGGAGGAAACAAATGGTTTACCCTTTTGGATTTAAAAGATGGGTTTTATCATATAAAAGTGGAAAAAGATTCGATACCATTAACTTCATTTGTGACACCACATGGACAATATGAATATTTAAGAATGCCTTTCGGTCTAAAAAATGCTCCTGCAAATTTCCAGCGATTTGTCACAAATATATTTCGAGATTTAATAGATAATAGAAAAATTGTTATATACATAGATGATATATTAATAGCTTCAAGAGATTTCGAGTCTCATCTTCAAACATTAACTGAAGTGTTGAAACGTGCTTACGAAACAGGACTACAGTTTAAATTAAAAAAGTGCAAATTTTGTTATCAATCAATAGAATACTTAGGATACTTTATAGATTCTTTGGGAATTCGTCCAACTGAAAATCATCTAAATGCGATAAAGAATATTCCTTTACCGAAAAATCAGAAGGAACTTCAAACTTGTATAGGCCTTCTGTCATACTTTCGAAAATTTATACCATCTTTTTCAATCATTGCTAGACCTTTATTAGATTTACTACGTAAAGAGACAAAATATGATTTTTCAGAGGATTGTGTTACGTCATTTAATGAACTCAAGCGCTGCTTAATGAAACAACCGGTATTATCAATATATTCTCCTAAAAAAGAGACAGAATTACATTGTGAAGCAAGCACAAAAGGTTTCGGAGCAATATTGATGCAGAAACAAGACGATAGAAAATTCCACCCTGTTTTTTATTTTTCAAAATCCACATCTTCAGCAGAGACCCGTTACCATAGTTTTGAACTCGAGACCCTTTCCATTATTTACGCATTAAGAAACAAGTAAATCCTAGAATTGCTAGATGGGCTTTGGAATTAGAAAATTATGACTATTCAATTCAACATCGCAGAGGGACGTCTATGGGTCACGTTGACGCTCTTAGTAGATGTTTGAACGAAAATGATTATAATTTTATAACAAATTGTAATATAATAGCAGCTGTAGATTTGAATGAATTAGATACTAAACTACAATTAACTCAGGGAAGAGATTGTAATATAAGAAAATTAATTACAGAATTGGAATCCAGGGAAGTTAAGGGATATGAACTTATAGATGGTCTTTTATTTCGAAGGGATGATATGAATAAATTAATGTTATATGTACCTAAAGAAATGGAAGAAAACGTTATAAGAATGATTCACGAAAAGATTGGTCATCTAGGCCCAGGGAAATGTTATGACCAAATTCGGTTAAATTATTATTTTCCAAATATGAAGGCTAAAATTGTTGATTATATACAAAATTGCATAAAATGTATTACATATTCAGCTCCCGCTCGTGTAAATGAACAAAATTTGTATAGTATTCCAAAAAAGCCTATACCTTTTGACACAATTCATATAGATCATTTTGGACCCCTTCCATCGTTAAAATCAAAACGTAAGCACATACTCGTTGTTATAGACGCTTTTACAAAATTTGTTAGATTATATCCCGTAAATTCAACCAGTACTAAGGAAGTTTGTTGTGCTTTAGAAAAGTACTTTAACTACTACAGTAGACCAAAACGATTAATATCAGACCGAGGTTCGTGTTTTACATCTCTTGAGTTTGCAGATTTTGTTTTGAAGAATAATATACAGCACATTAAAGTAGCAGTAGCATCTCCTCAAGCTAATGGTCAAGTTGAACGAGTAAATCGAGTGATAAAAGGCATTTTAAGTAAGATAAGTAATCCAATTGACCATGCTGATTGGTCCTTAAAATTATCTCAAGTTGAGTATGCTATAAATAACACCGTACATAGCTCTACAAAAGAAACGCCAAGTAAATTATTAATTGGTGTGAAACAACGAGGTACAATAATTGATACTTTAACAGAATATTTGGATGAAGCCAGAATGGTCAAGATTTAGTATCACAATGATTAAGAGCATTATATGAAATTGAACGATCTCAGAAACGAAACGAGAACTATTTTTACAAACGTCATGTACCTGCTAAACAATATTCAGTGGGAGATTATGTTGTAGTCATGAATACTGATAATACTGTTGGTAAAAATAAAAAAATTATCGAGAAATATCGCGGGCCTTTAATTGTAAAAAAGGTATTATCTAATGATCGTTATTTTATAAAAGATGTTGATTCCTTACAAAGGAATTGTAGAAGCTAAACGACATAGAAAATGGGTAACACCAAATTAATTTATTTACTTTATATGCCACACCACTTTCATTTTGTTGTTGTTTTTGATTGAGGTCAATCAAATTGTCAGATTGGCCGAACTGTAATGTACTTTCCTAAAAAATAATTGTTTTATATTTTATTAATACAATCAATGTTTCTTAGTTTTAATATGTATAAAATATTGAAAAAATAAAAATCAGTTTTATGAAAGCATTATTATAATATGTATGTTTGCCAAGATAATTTTAAATGTTTGTTTTGTTGAGAGTGAGTTGTGTGTATGAGTTTTAGAAATTTGACCGTTCTCTTCGCTTGTTGGATGATGAGTGTTAGTTTCTTTTTGTTTTCTTTGCTGCGAATGCTTAGTTTCGTTCCACTTGTTTTTCCAATGTGGTCAATACTTTATGCTAATTTGTACATGCCGCCCCTCCTTGCATGAATGCAAGATAAAGGTTAGTCGGTTGCACATAACACCGCGGCGAGCGAACGGATGGACTCTGACAGCACCCGCTGGTTTGGTATGAGGTTTTGACGTCTTATTGCAAGGCTAACTTGATGAGAAACAGGTCTGGTTGCTCTGGTGTCCTGGTTGCGTGGAGTTGCACGCTGGGTAGATCGGCTGCGATGGGTGTTGTGCGTGGAACGCTGAATAGATCGGCTTCGATATGTGTTTTGCATGGAAAGTTGAATAGATCTGCTTCGATGTGTGTTGTGTATGGAACGTAGAATAGATCGGCTGGTGCTGGGGTTGGTGCGTCTTGGGGTACCAAGGCGGTCAAGAATAGTGCGTCTATTTCTGCGAGGCTGCCTTTGGTGCAGTAATGTGTGGTGTAATAATCCACAATACATACATCCATCTGGGCTGTCCCAACTATATACTTGGTGGGTACGAGCCAGGCAGTTTACGCAATATCCGTGTCTGCGGACTACCCGGTTTCGTTCCAGCGAATCCATATCAATAAACCACCGGCAGAACCTCAACGCATGGTATCGGTGGCATAGTTGACACTGGTGTATAGCGAGATCCCTTGGTTGTTGAACATGTGAACTAAATAGAAATAAAAATTTTAAAAGTAACGTTCTTTGGGATGATAAATGGAAATGCTGAGTGTATGTATGTGATATAATACGGGGTATATGGGAAATGAAAATGTGATATTAAAATGAGTTGTGTAAGAGAACTACAAATCTACTTTGTGAAGTTTAAATCTGTGTTATATGGTAAATAGCATAGCTTAGTAATTGGGCGGGTTAAATTTCCTTTTGCGGTGCGCACGTTCACTACTCGAATCTGTTGATCTGGTCCTTTATGAACCCGTTCAATCCGGCCCAATAGCCATTCATTCGGTGGTAAAATGTCGTCAATTATAACCACGAAATCTCCTATTTGTAAATTAGGGACCGAAAATTTCCATTTATATCTCTTTTGTAGTGATTTGAGATAATCAGTTTTCCATTGGATTGCAAATTGGTGATGGATGGCTTTTAATTTTTCCCACCGGTTCATTACCGAAAGATTTTCGACTACTGGCTCCGGAAGTGCCATAATGGGACCGCCTCTGCGGAAATGTCCGGGGGTTAACGCAGTTAGGTCTAAAGGGGTTTCCGAGAGAGGAGATATCGGTCGGGAATTTAAAACACCCTCAATTCTGGCTAAAACGGTAGAGAATTCTTCGAAACTGAAGCGATAGGCTCATGCGACTCTTTTTAAATGGAGCTTAAAGCTCTTAACGGCTGCTTTCCATAAACCGCCCATATGCGGTGCGTGTGGAGGAATAAATGACCACTCAAACCCATTGGTGATGTATTTTTGCGCGATATCATGGGAAACTGTTTTTAAAAAAGTAGAAAATTCTTTTCGAAAGGCGCGGCTTGCACCTAGAAAGTTGCGTCCATTGTCGGAAACTACTTTTTGCGGTAATCTACGACGTCCGACAAATCTGGCAAAAGTGGCTTGGAACGCAGCAGTAGACAAATTTGAACATGCTTCCAGGTGAACTGCTTTGGTAGCAAAAGACACAAAGACACATACATAGGCTTTTACGGTAGACGAATGTCTGAGGGTTGAACTTTTCAGTTTGAAAGGTCCAGCGAAATCTACTCCTGTCGTGTGGAATGGTAGAGAAAGGGTACATCGATCAGATGGCAAGGCTGCCATAATTTGAGAGCAAGCGTTTCGTTTGTGAATAATACAAATTTTACAATATCTAATGATCTTTCGAATGCGTACTTTGATACGCGGTATATAGAACTCTGTTTGTGCCATACGACACATTAGTTGACACTCTCCATGAATTAGGAAGATATGTAAATGTTGCAAATATAAATGGCAAAATTGAGAATTGCTCGGAAGTATGATCGGAAAGCGCTCTTTATAGGGTAATAAAGAATTTGCCAATCTTCCATTGACTCGTAAAATATTATTTTTATCCAAAAAATGGATTCAATGTGAGAAGAGGGCTGTCTTTAGGTAAAGGTTCGGATTTGGTTAAAGCGGAACTCTGTTTTATACCATTGCTTTTGGGCAAGTAATATTAGTCTGGTTTTGACAGAATCGATTTCGACCTGAAGAAGGTCGTTGCTATGGTAGAGTATTGGAAACTTTGGGTTAGAAAAGGATGGTTTAAAATGTCTTATGTAGCGAAAAACGTAGGCCAAGACCCGTAAGGCTCTGGGGTAGGAAGAGAAATAAACCAGAATATCTTTTGAATTAATAGTGGTTGATAAACTGTTTGCATCAACGGATGAAGGATGAGATGATGTGGGTTCCTTCGTGGTATTATTGGTGGTGTCAATTAAATTACGTCCTGTGTAGAGAGTATATTGGTTTTAGGCAACTCGGAAGGTGGATTGGTAAGCCAGGGAGGCCCATTCCACCACAGGCTATTTACTGTTAAGTCCTGGGGTTTACATCCTCGGGATCCTAAATCAGCTGGATTAAAATGGGTCGGGACATGACGCCATTTTGCATTTGGCACCAGCTTATGTATTTGGGAGACTCGATTGGAAACATATATTTCCTTCCCTGTTGCTGGAGGTTTCGCTAACCATCCTAGTACTATTGAAGAATCGCACCAAAGGTGAGTTTCATAATTTTGTAAATTGAGAGATAGTACTGTATGTGCGGTTAGTTTTGATAACACCAAAGCGCCAGATAACTCTAACCTAGGTAAAGTTATAGCAGCAAGTGGGGCAACTTTACTTTTTGAGACAAGTAAATTGGAGAATGCAGTAGAAGAGGTTTGAATACGAATGTACACTGCTCCGCAGTATGCTGATTTTGATGCATCGCAGAATCCGTGTATTTGGATTTTGTCAACTGGCGTGAATTGTATCCAACGCGGAATTTGAATTTTTTCAACGAACGACATATCTTTTAAGAGTTCGTTCCAGATTCGAAGGGAATCTTGACTTATGGGCTCATCCCAGTCGATTTTTTCTAACCAAAGTTGCTGAATAAGAATTTTTCCCCGTATAATAACCGGAGAAATCCAGCCTGCTGGATCGAACAGTTTTACCACAGAAGACAAAACTTGGCGTTTTGTAGCTGTCGTAACCTCTGGGAAAAGTTTAAATGTATAAGTAAAATGATCTGTGAGTGCATTCCAACGAATACCGAAAGTTTTCGTGGCACTAGCATCATGAAATTTGAGGAAATCACAATCGTACAGATCTTCTTTCGGGATTGGCTCTAACAATCGAGAGTCGTTAGAGGTAATTTTCTTTAGTGGGGAACCTGGTGATGCAAGGGATTGAATCAGCTGTGATTGAGAATCTAGAGCATCGGTTATAGAGTGACCTCCCACTAGAATGTCATCTACATAAGTTTCGTTTTTGAGAATGTGAGCTGCTTTTGGGAAAACCTCTTGAGTATCGGAGGAGAGCTGTAACAAAGTTCAGATTGCTAAAAAGGGAGCGCAATTAATTCCGAAGGTTCTGTTTTCATTTGATAGTCTTTGACAGCCTCCCGGGGGGAATTTTGAAATAAAATTCTTTGAAATGGTCTGTCCAGTGGATCGACAAGGATTTTTTTTTTCTCAAAAATACTTTTTATTAGCATATTTCAAAATTACAATTTTGGCCTCAGCGCCATTATGGCATTGTTGAGGCTATCTGGCAACAATTATTTACTAGATATACATATGTTTAGTTACATTTATTGGAATTCAAAAAATAAAAAAAAAAAATAATAATAATAGTAATAATAATAATAAGAAATCAACAATTTTATTTTAGGTATTTAATTTAATTATTATAGTAGAAGCATGTCGAGGTTTTGAAGCAAATATTCTTTTAATCTTCTTTTAAATATAGAAATGGATTCCGAATTTTAGACAGATATTGGCAGGTTATTATATTGTAAACTACCGTTGTATTCAATCCTTTGCTTAGTAGATTCTAGGCGGCACCTGACTGTTTGTAAATTAGATATTTGCCTTGTATTTACATTATGTTGATTAAACTGCAATATGATCGTATGGTGTCCAATATTGTGCAAAACCTTATATACATAAACAAGCAGTTGCATTTTGTGTAAACCGTAAACAGGCAAAATAGTACGTGCTATATCTTTGTATAATGATAAAGTAGAGAATAAATTAGGCAGTTTATAAATATTTTTCAGTGCTTTGTTTTGCAAAACCTGCAAAGATTTTAAATCAGCATTTCTCTTGTGTCCATAAATAAGTAACAAATAGTTAATGTTGCTCTGTATTAATGATTCAAATATCATGAGTTTTGATCTCACATCGAGTTTATGTCTAAGTTTATACAAGATTCCAACTACTGCAGCTATTTTAGATTTAACATATTGTATATGGGAATTCCATGCAAGATTACTTTGAAGGTGCACTCCTAGATATTTTATAACATTTACTTCTGTTATTTGTTTGCCATCTATTTCCAACACGCATACATTATTTTGACAACTATGTGGTCTAAACCTTATGAACTTAGTTTTATTTGCATTTAAAACTAGTTTATTAATTCTTGTGAACTTTGAAATTAATTCCGTATTTCTCTATTTGCTTGTATGGATAAAAAATGCACAGATCATCTGCGTACATAAACACTTTTCCTTTCAGTCCGATATTCTGAAGATCGTTAATATTAATTTTAAAAAGCAGAGGTCCTAATACGCTGCCCTGCGGTACCCCATACTTTATGTGTTCCATTGTACTATTTTTTGAACTTATGGCAACATAAGAATTGAATGTTCCACCAAATCAAACGCTTTAGAAAAGTCATAGAATAATCCTCCGACACCCGTATAACCTCTGTCTAAACAATCACAAATATAATTTACAACATTGATAACTGCTTCATCAGTGCCGCATCCTTTTCGAAACCCATATTGATCACTTGTTAGTAAATTTTCCATTTCTAAATAATAATTTAATTTAAATAGAAAAATCACTGAAGGACTGTCTTCTTCACGGTCCTCGTTATCAAATATTGGAGAGACGTCAACAGCTGCAAAAGGCACATTAAGTCCTACAAATAAGGCCGCTCCTATAGTTGCTGTTGAAGAAAAACAAAAAACACAGGTAGGAATGGACCGTTATATAACAGTATCGAAGAGAGGCAGAAGCCCAAAATCTGCCGAAATTACACCAGCCGCAAAATTATCAAAGAATGCTGAAGAGCCACGCTCGCAAAATCGTTTTGCCATCCTCCAAGAGAAAAATGATGTCCCTAACGCTGTGATTAAGCCAGTAAAACCACCTCCAATATATTTAAGAGAAAAAAATTCAAACGAACTTATAAAAATATTAGTTTCATTAATTGGTGAAAATTCTTTTTATGTGACTCCAATTAAGCGTGGCAATATTAATGAAGCAAAGATTCAGGTTAATAATGAAAACGACTATCGGAGAATAGTTTCGGAATTTGAAAAACGCAAAAAGAATTTTTACACGTATCAACTTAAAAGCGCAAAAGGTCTACAAGTCGTAATTAAGGGGATAGATTCTTTTGTTGATCCTGAGGAGATCAAGAGCAGTTTGGCCGACAAAGGCTTTAAAATCAAGGCCGTATCAAATATAAGAAACAGAGATAGGATCCCTCAACCATTATTTAGAGTGGAGTTAGAACCTGGTGATGTTAAGCTGAAGAAAAATGAAACACATCCTATATATGACTTGAAATTCATAATGCACCGAAGAGTTACAGTGGAAGAACCTCATAAGCGATCTGGCCCAGTACAGTGTTCGAACTGCCAAGAATATAGTCACACAAAATCTTATTGTAAGTTGCCTACTGTTTGTGTTGTTTGTGGGGATCTTCATGACACCTCAAAGTGCGATAAACCTAAGGATGATTCCAGGGTAAAAAGATGCAGCAATTGCGGTGGAAACCACACTGCCAACTACAGGGGTTGCCCTGTTTTCGAGGTCGTTAAACGCTCCTTGATCAACAAACCCGCTTCTACCCCTACCCAGACGACAAAAGTACCTATTACAATTATTCCCCCCGTAGTACAAGCATCCACTAGCCAATTTTCATATGCCAACGTGCTAAGATCTAACCAACCAACACTGCAAAATGAATCACCAATAAATGATACAAACAGCCACAATTTTAGCCGTCTTGAAGGTATAATGGAGAATCTGGCGCAATCCATGAACCATTTCATGACAAGCATGACAAGTATGATGCAGGAGATGCAAAAAATGCAGTCCACGCTACTGCAGGCCATACTTAATAGACCATGAACTGTCTCAAAATATGTTTCTGGAACGCAAACGGCATACTTCAACACAAAAATGAACTTGAATATTTTCTTTTTAATAAGAAAATTCATGTAATGCTGATTTCCGAGACTCATATGACGTCGAGAAGTATTTTTAAAATAAGTGGTTATACATTCTACGACACCAAGGACCCCAGAGATAGATCATGTGGTGGCTCGGCAATATTGGTCAAATCGCGAATCAAACACCATTCATTGGGTGGTCTTTCAGAGTGCTATCTTCAAGCAACAAACATCTGTATTGAAAACTTTTGTCAAAACCTCGTGATTTCGTCAGTTTACTGTCCGCCCAGATTTTCAATAACAAAAGATCAGTATAGAGATTTTTACAAATCACTAGGTAGCCGTTTCATAGCGGCTGGCGACTACAATGCTAAGCATACATTCTGGGGCTCACGACTCATTAGCCCTAAAGGTCGTATCTTGTACGACTCCCTGTCTGAAATGGGACTGAATGTGATTTCAACTGGTCAACCAACTTATTGGCCAACTGACCACAGCAAAAAATTCCTGACGTTATCGATTTCGGCGTGGCGAAAGGGGTATCCCCGGAACTCATTGAAGTCGAGGCTTCACTGGATCTTTCTTCAGATCACTCACCCACTGTAATCACCATCAGAAGTCCTCAGCAAATCGTAACTGATGCCTTACTTCTTGTCAAACGTCTGAATTGGTTAAAATACAAAAAATACATCAGCACTCACTGCACAGAGAAACTCCCGTTAAAAACTGCTGAAGACATCGATGCCTGTATAAAAAGTCTTAATGAACATGTCGAGAAAGCCGCAGAACATGCTTCTTCTACTTACCGCCCGAATAGGTACAACAGAGTTTTTTCTGCAGATGTTGAGCAACTATTGTCTGAAAAAAGGAGAGTCCGAAGAGAGTGGCAACAACACAGATCGCCCCAACTTAAAACTAGGTTGAGAGAATGTACCAAAAATCTTAGGAACTTGCTAGAAGCGCAAAAAGCAGAGTCTCTCAAACAACATCTGGAAGGTCTAGACGCAACTTCCCAGTCAAATTATTCATTATGGCGTGCAGTCCGAAATCTAAGAAAACCCGTAATCGCAAAACCTCCACTGCGTACTTTGAACGGATCTTGGGCACGAAATAACGCAGAAAAAGGCAACCTTTTCGTAAGTCATTTAAAAAATGTATTCACTCCCAATATGGATACTGACATTATCCAACTACCGCCTGTTGTTGCCAGACCACCTGTACAAATAAGATTTCAATATCTGGAGGTTGTTGAGGCTATTGATAATTTAAATGTTAAAAAAGCACCTGGGTTTGATAAAATCAGCAATAAAATGATTTTTGAGCTGCCTCGCATTGCAAAAAGATTAATCCTCTTTCTTTTTAATGCCATCTTACGGCTTGAGTACTACCCTCCGGTTTGGAAAATTGCACTAGTAAAGATGATTCCTAAGCCGGGAAAAGATCCTTGCAAAGTTGAGTCGTATAGGCCAATAAGTCTATTACCAACTATGTCCAAATTATTCGAGAAATTGCTTATAACCAAGCTGACTCCGATTTTGAATGAAAACAACTGCATTCCCAATCACCAGTTTGGCTTCAGACGTCAACACAGTACAATAGAACAAACACATAGATTGGTACAAGTCATAAGAAAAACCTTTGAGGAAAAGAAATACTGTTCGGCACTCTTTATTGACGTCTCTCAACCTTTCGACAAAGTATGGAGCATGAAGGCCTGATATCTAAATTAAAGCAGAACTTGCCGGTGAATCTTCAACACCTACTATGGAAATACTTAATCGACCGTCAGTTTATGATTAAAGAAGGTGATTATTTAAGCCGTCCTCAACCTATAGGTGCTGGCGTCCCTCAAGGTAGTATCTTAGGACCAATTCTATACTTGCTGTACACAGCAGACATGCCAACAAACAATGAAATTCACACGTCAACATTTGCTGATGATACGGCATTTCTCAGTACTCACAAAGATCCAAAAGATGCCTCGATTCAATTACAGCACCACGTAACGCAAGTGGAGAAATGGGCAAGACAATGGGGAATAAAAATAAATGAACAGAAATGCACCCACGTAACATTTACTCTACGTAGGGAATCATGTCCCCCTATTCGTATTAATGACCATATAGTGCCTCAAAACTCACACGTGAAATATCTTGGTATTCATCTGGACCGTCGCCTCACATGGAAACCACATATAGATGCTAAGCTGACTCAAATGAAACTGAAAGCAGCCCAAATTCATTGGCTCATCGGCAGAAACTCCGTCCTTCGGCTCGATTGTAAGCTTCTACTCTACAACTCAATCTTAAAGCCAATTTGGTGCTATGGTATCCAGTTATGGGGCACTGCCTCCAACTCCAATATTGAGAAAATTCAACGCCGTCAAAACAAAATTCTACGAATGATAACTACCGCTCCTTGGTATATTAAAAACAACAACATACACAACGATCTTGATGTTCCACTTGTCAAATGGGAAATAACTAAACACGTGGCCCTTTATTTGGGTAAGCTGGAAACTCATCCAAATCCCCTCGCTCGAGACATCTTACAACATCCCGGTCATAGCCGTTTGAGAAGGAGGGACACCACCGCTCTCAGATGAATAAATTCAAGTTGCTCATTATATCCTATCGAATTTGAAAACTAGATTTTGTCTAGCATTGGCTGGACTTATCTTAATTAACTTTAGTTTTAGGATTTGAATACCTATTGTTAGTTCATTTAAAATGAAGATACAATAAAAAAGAATATGCAATAAAAAAAAAAAAAAAAAAAAAAAAAATAAGCTGATAGTTGTTTATAAATAAGTTTTTCAAAAATTTTATCCAATATTGACAGAACAGCAATTGGACGATATTTCTCCACTTTATCTGCTGAAGTTTCTTTTGGAATCGGAGTTATCTTTTGGATTTTTAATAAGTCTGGAAAAATTGAAGTACTAATAGAGTTATTGAATATTTTTACGATATGTGGAATTAGTTCATCAGCACATTCAACAATTAATTTACATGAAATATTATCAAAGCCAGGAGATTTATGAACATCTAAACCTTTTACTAATTCGCGTGTTTCATTGATGTCAGTATATTGAAGTCTAAAAATGTTTCGATGTCGTCGAAGTGATCTGAAGTCATTCCAACTTTCTCCAGGAATATTATTAATTTATTGTTTCAAGTCGTGTATTGAGTTTACAAAATAGTGATTTAGCAAGTCGGCTTTCGTACTATTTTCTTTAATTAAATTGCCGCTATCATCTTTCAATTTTATTTCGAACTTCTTATCTCTGCCAAGTGTCTGATTCAGAAACTGCCAAGATTTTTTAGGATCATGTCTTACTTTTTCTAATTTCTCTTAATAATAAGATAGCATAGCATTTTTGTAGCTATTTTAATTACCTTGCTGATTCGTTTCAGTCTTTCTTCTAAATGTAGGTTAAATTTTCTTTTCCTTAACTTTAAAAGGCTTTTTTTCAGACTTATTAACGATCTTAAGTTTCCATCAATCCAGGGTGCAATTTCAGCATTCAAAGATTGTTTTTTCTTTTTAATCGTTGTGGACCTTTGAACAGCATTAGAGATGCATGATATAAATTCAGATACATTATCTGAGGGATTTCTAGTAATAACGAGGGAATTCAGATCATTTCGTAGATTTTGTTTTACTTTGTCATAATCAGAATGGGAATTTACAATTACTTTTGTATCATATGTTTTAATTTGGGACTTTAGTGTACAAAAAACAAAGTTATGATCCGAAATTTTGCATTCTACCAATTTAATATTAAGCTCGTTACGTATATTACTAAAAACATTTTCCACTAGCAGGTCGAGTAACGAGCGTGTGACAGTTTTGACAGTCGTATGTATCAATAATTGCTGTGAGTTCTCCTGAAATTGTTGCGTCCAAAAAATATATATTGGAGTCTCCAACCAAAATGCAAGGAAATATAGCGAAAAGTTGTAGAATATAATCCATATCTGTCAAAAAGTTGCCAAAGCTACATTTTTGAGATCTGTAAAACGACATGATTTTTAGCGGCTTACCAGAAAATTTATGATCGTTTAGTGTTATTACTATTGCTTCAATAAAGTTTCGACTTTCACACAATTCAACAGTGTACTGGATGTTATCTCTGATATAAATTGACGTTCCACTATAAGCATCACTTCGGCAACAGTGAATACTAACGTACCCAGGTATATTATATAAGCCAACTAAATCATTTTTAAGCCATGTTTCTTGAATACAAATTATTGTTGGTAGTTTGCCATTTTTTGAATATCCCCACTGAAGACATATCTGTAAAATCGCCAATTTAGGATAACGTTCACCAAATCAGCCAATTCAGCTTGTAATGTTGGGCCGGTGTAAAGAATATCATTTAGCGAGAAGCCAGATTTTGTTTTGCGGGATGCGTTAAAAACAATGCGAACTTTAGTCGTTTTGCTATCTGGGCGGACGACAGCATGGTGTGGGAGATAAAAGGAGTTGCATTTATTATCTGAGAGGTATTCTATAGAGGTGGTTGCTTCCATGTGATCAAGGGTTATATATTCGCTAAGCACTTCGTTGTATTGCCCTTGGAGATTGGGATTTTTAGCGAGAATTTTTTCCATACTCGCGTATTGGCTTAGAGCTATAAACCTTGATGTGCCGAGATATTTTTCTTCAGGGAATTCTTTTCTGAAGGGTAAGCGAACCATATACCGACCGTCTGGAAGACGTTTTGTCGTTTTTGCGTAAAATTCCTCACAATACTTATCTTCGGAAGAGCTCAATTAGGCAGTTGGAATTTCTTCTTGCTCCCAGAATTTGCGTAATAAATCGTTTAGATTTGAAGATTCTGATGACATTACGTTAGTAGAAAATGAAAATATTGGTTGTATTGGAATTGGTCCGCTTAGAACCCAACCAAATATTGTTTTATAGGCTGATGCAGTGCCACATATATCTTTTTTAATACCATCAAGATTAATATGGCGTTCACTGTCATTGCCCAAAATCAAATCGATTGAGGATGAAATGTTGAAGTAAGAATCAGCTAGTTCTATATCCGATAGCCCGGATGTCTGGGTTATCTTGAATGAAGTGGATGGTATTTTGTTAGTTACCTTTGGTAGAACTATTGCTGATATTTGCAGCTTAAAATCATTTTGCTTTGACACTAGAGTTATGTCGCATTCTTTTTCAGCCGTTTGGCTTTTTCCACCAATACCAATTATTTGAAAACTTGATTTTCTAAATGGCAGGTTTAACCGCGAGCGTATCCCTTCTGAAAGGAAAGTTCTTTCCGATCCGGGATCAATTAGAGCTCGTATAGTGAATAGTTCTCCTCTAATTTAAATTTTAACGAGGCTGTTCGCAAAAGAATATTGGTATGGTAAGCTGCATAGTTGAATGAATGAACTTGCTGATATGCTGCAGCTCTTGAGGTTGAAGGCTGCGTTGATAGGGATACCTGATTTTGTGAAACTTGATTTTTTGGGACTTGATTTTGTGGGGTTTGAGCTTGATAAGATAAATTCTGAGTGTCAGAATTATTGTCCTTCAGAGAAGTGTTTAAGTTTTTCCTTAAGTTATTGTTTGAACGCATGTGGAGCAAAGTATGATGTGTTTTGCCACAATTTAAACAAGTGTTTTAGCTCTTACAATTACTTTTGATGTGAGAAACCGATAAGCAATTGTTACAAATTTTATTTTTAAAAACGAAATCGACTCGTTCTTGTATTGAAAATTTTCGGAATTGTGGACATAATCGTAAACCATGTTGTTCATTGCATAATTTACAATTTGTATTGAGTTTTTCTTGGGAAGTGTACGTTTGAATGCGGTTTTGAGATTTTGAAGGACTGGGAAATGGATTTTTTGTGAGTTTCATTGTAGTGATTCTTTCAACTACTTCACACCGTTTAATCAGAAAATCACTAAGTTGTGACCACTTTGGCAAATCTCTGCTGGCATTTAGGGATTGTTCCCATTGGGCTAGGGTTTCTTGGGGCAATTTAGAGTAAATTAAATTTACCAATATGGGATCCCAACCTTTTGCTGATACTCCAAGAGATTCTAACATAGCTAGGCAATCTGTTAAAGAACTATGTATTCTCTGAAGGGACTCACTGTCTTCGAAATCCGCCTTTGGAATATTAAATAGATTCTGGATTTGATTATCCACTAAAACCCTAATGTTTTCGTATCGAGATTTAAGAGCTTGCCAGGCGAGATTAAAATTGTCTTCTGTGAGAGGAAATCGATTTACAATTTGTCCTGCTGTTTCAGTTGTTTTGTTTCGTAGATGGTACAGTTTTTCCGCACATGTCAATCTTGGGTGATTGATATAAACTGCTCTGAACATGTCACGAAAGGCAGGCCATTCCTGATAACTTCCTGAGAAAGTTTGAGTGTCGCATGGGGGTAATTTAAGATAGGTGGGATTTGTCGCTTCTGATATGTTTACAACTCTGGACGAGTTGCGGGCGTCTAAACTCTGTCGGCTGGGTGCAATGATCTCGAGAATTCGTGCTGTGGTCGTATAATATTGCTCGACACACCCGTCGTATTGTATACGTATTTTGTTTTTTATCTCTTCACTTAGATCAGAGAGCATTATATCCTCATAGGATTTTTCTACTTTAAGCCAGCGACAGTCTAAATCTTTCATTTTAATATCTAACGGAGCCTCGGATTGCCCTGAGACATCCAATATGTCATCCCTTTTACAGAATCTGAGCAAATTCTCCGTGTCGAAGCAAATCTACTGTTTGCCATTTCGATATATTTTCTTTGAATTTAGGTTTATAATTAAGATATTTGGAACTATCTGTAATTTCCTCTATTAATAACACTGGTTTACAGCCAAAAAATACCAAGAACGCCACTTATCTAGATAAGTTAATTGGGACCTCCTGAACACGAAAAACGCTGTAATTTTTTTTTCTAAGTACCGTTTTTTAGATAACGGTACTTTTGTGTTTTTCGGTGTATGGTCCCATTCAAACCCTTGTGGAGCCCAACCGAAGAGCCCGATCGAGATGAATGGCATATCATTGGAAAGGTAATCGAATGCCTTTTTCGCCGATATGCTGCAAATTTCTATCTGATAAGAAATAGCTGAGTTATGGCACCTCAAAGTTCGAAATTTGCCTATTTTTTACGTTTTTTTCAAAATTTTTCTTTTTTATTTAATTTTTTTTCTACGTTACAGTTAATATCTGGAATGTTTTATTTTTTATCCAAATAGTTTATTTAATTACCAACATTTTAAGCGTAATTTGAAAAAAATCGGATGAAAAATATAGTTTTTATTAAGGATTTTGTGGAACGACAATATTTTCATCTTCATTGCTTACACACTATATTCGGCGTAAATTCAAAAAATTTAAATTAAAATGACGAGCGACTTGAACTCTTACGTTTTTTTGGGATGGATCTTCGCGAATGAGGAACCAACAATAGTCCGCCATCATTTGTTAGTCCCACCAGCCTTTGTAACGTCTCTTGATTTCTTCCATTTCTTGGTGAAATCTTTCACCTTGTTCATCACTTTCGGAGCCCAAGTTGGTGGTGAAAATATCCAAATGACTGAATAAGAAGTGTAATTTAGGTGTCATATTTGAACCTAAAGGTTAAAAAGAATAAATTTTAAATCATAACGGCCTTTTTGATATACATGTTTGCTTGGTCACCGTACAGCATTTAATGAGTGTTAAGGTCCAGCTCATTTGGAGGCATGGGAAGCATTCCAGGACATCGTTCACAACTTTTTGGAAAACTACAGAAGTCCTGATTACGCAGAGAAGATCGATACATTACTGCAAAAATTCAATGCCATTGGTAAGCGTTGAGTGAAAACATGTTTATCAAAAAGGCCGTTATGATTTAAAGTTTATTCTTTTTAACCTTTAGGTTCAAATATGACACCTAAATTACACTTCTTATTCAGTCATTTGGATATTTTCCCCACCAACTTGGGCTCCGAAAGTGATGAACAAGGTGAAAGATTTCACCAAGAAATGGAAGAAATCGAGAGACGTTACAAAGGCTGGTGGGACGAACAAATGATGGCGGACTATTGTTGGTTCCTCATTCGCGAAGATCCATCCGAAAAAAACGTAAGAGTTCAAGTCGCTCGCGATTTTAATTTAAATTTTTTGAATTTACGCCGGATATAGTGTGTAAGCAATGAAGATGAAAATATTGTCGTTCCACAAAATCCTTAATAAAAACTATATTTTTCATCCGATTTTTTTCAAATTACGCTTAAAATGTTGGTAATTAAATAAACTATTTGGATAAAAAATTCCAGATATTAACTGTAACGTAGAAAAAAAATTAAATAAAAAAGAAAAATTTTGAAAAAAACGTAAAAAATAGGCAAATTTCGAACTTTGAGGTGCAATAACTCAGCTATTTCTTATCAGATAGAAATTTGCAGCATATCGGCGAAAAAGGCATTCGATTACCTTTCCAACGATATGCCATTCATCTCGATCGGGCTCTTCGGTTGGGCTCCACAAGGGTTTGAATGGGACCATACACCGAAAAACACAAAAGTACCGTTATCTAAAAAACGGTACTTAGAAAAAAAAAATTACAGCGTTTTTCGTGTTCAGGAGGTCCCAATTAACTTATCTAGATAAGTGGCGTTCTTGGTATTTTTTGGCTGTAAACCAGTGTTATTTAGCAAGTAAGGATTAAATTTAATTATTTTATAACGGGTTTTCTAATAGCTACTTGACAACTCTGAATTTAAATTGTGAACGCACTATTTCACTGATCATCTAATTGTTGCTTTCTTTTTTTTCAGTAAACTTAACATTTTCGTTATGGTAAAGTACACGAAGGAACAACGTTTGGAAATTATAAAAATGTACTACCGAAATTCGGAGTCGGTGACCGCAACTTTAAGAGCATTAACTCCAATTTTCGGTCGTAATTCTCGCCCTAGTAGACAAGCAATAACAAGTTTAGTGCAAAAATTTGAGTCTACATATTCATTGTGTGATGCTGTCGTGCCAGCGAGACAACGGCCTGGTCGAAGTTCCGAAAATATCGCTGCCGTTCAGGCGTCCGTAGCAAACGATTCAAATCAGTCGATTCCGCGGCGTTCTCAAGAACTGGGCATCCCCAATACCACTTTATGACGAATTTTGCGTAAGGATCTGGGTTTACACCCATACAAGATTAAGCTGACTCAAGAATTGAAGCCGATGGACCATTTGAGTCGACGTACGTTCTCCGATTGGGCTCTGGAGAAGATGCACCAAGATGATGAATTTCATCGCAAAATCATCTTCAGTGACGAAGCTCATTTTTGGCTCAATGGGTTCGTCAATAAGCAAAATATGCGTTATTGGTCTGCTGAAAATCCACATGTGCTTCACGAATCACCACTTCATCCACAAAAAATTACTGTTTGGTGCGCTTTGCATGCCGGCGGAGTCATTGGGCCATATTTTTTCGTCGACAATAACGATCGTCACGTTACTGTGAATGGCGATCGTTATCGCGCAATGATTAGCGATTATTTTTGGCCCGAATTGGAACACATGGACTTGGATGACATGTGGTTTCAACAAGACGGTGCCCACAAGCCACACAGCACACGTTACAATCGATTTAAAAAAAGTTGTCAAGTCCTTATTGGAAAACCCTATACATTTTATATTTAATTCACATGTATTTCTTTAGTTTACGTTTCTTAGATTTTCATTATTTCTGTTCATTGTAAATTTAGTGAGTTTTTATTATTTGTAGTTGTACAGGTTATATTTATTAATGTTTAAGTTAAACTTTACTTTATGTAATCTTGTTTGTTTATTTCAACTTCGATTATTTTCAAGGTTTAGTACATCAAAATATAAAAAAAATAGAAATTACAATTATACTGAAATAATATATGTATGTTTGCCAAGATAATTTTAAATGTTTTTTTTGTTGAGAGTGAGTTGTGTGTATGAGTTTTAGAAATTTGACCGTTCTCTTCGCTTGTTGGATGATGAGTGTTAGTTTCTTTTTGTTTTCTTTGCTGCGAATGCTTTTAGCATAATGTTTCGTTCCACTTGTTTTTCCAATGTGGTCAATACTTTATGCTAATTTGTACAGGAGATTCTAGGGTTATAGGGCATTTCATATGCCGTACAGACTTCCATAAGCTGTAATTGGAGTTTTTTGTGGCATCTAGGCTGTTTAGGTAGCCTTCTATTGCAGACTCGTGGTTCTGTCTCAATTTGTTGCGAAAAGTTGTCAGGCATAATTGTAGTTGGGCCTTAGTGGTTGGGAAACGACTGTTTTGCCATTGTCTTCTTAACTTCCTTTTTTCTCTGATAAGGGTCTCTATATCCGTCGATGTATTGTAAGGAGCACGTTTAATTGTCCGCGTGATTGGGGTTGCATTTCTTGCTGCAGAAACCAAGACTTTTGTAAATCGGTCGACAGCTATTTGGATGTCAGATGAATTTTTTAGGGGAAGGCACTGTGATAGGTGAGAGCTCACATTTTATACTTTAACCAATTTATTTTTCTGTTTGGATAGGAAATAAAGTTTGAAGCTGCGGCGTCAGTGTTGCCTTTTAAAATAAGGATTGAAGGTGAATGATCAGACGATAGATCATAAGAGGAACTAACTAGTACTAGGTAAGTGTCTGATGTGTTTGTGCACAATTATGGCTGTGCCACCACAAGCCCGACCGCTGGGTTGTTTTGTGTCATACGTACGGTATCCATTTACAATAAAGCAGTTCTTATGAGTAAAGTGTGTTTCAGAGACAAGAAGTACGTCGATTTCATGCCTATGAAGAAAGTTTGCAACTTCGTGTTTATGTTGGGATAACCCGTTGGCATTCCAGAAACATATTTTTAACTGGTTCATTTGTTGTTGAGTAGAACTTGCAGAAGCATGTTCTGGTTTCGCATCATTTTCTGAAACATGTTCTGCATGAAGTTATTCATGGTTTGAATTAAATTTTCAATTGGGCCAGAAGGCATTTGTAGACCTTCCTTAGGAACATTAGCGTATGGAGGCTGCCCTGCGTTGGATTTTTCGCATTAGGGGTTCCTTTTAAGACTTGGGCATATGATTGGTTTTGTTTGTTTATTTGTGTAGCACTAGCAATAGAGCCAGCGGCCTGGCTGGGCGCATATGACGGACCATATTGGGAGTGAGTATATTTTTGAACTAAAGCAGGTTTTTTTAAATGCAGGAAGACTTTACAACCTCTATAGTTTGCCGTGTGATTTTCGCCACAGTTGCTGCATTTTTTAACATTCGGGCCAGCTTTAGAACGATTACATTCGGCGGTTTTATGAGCGTCGCCACAAACCACACATACGTGAGGCAATTTACAATATGTTTTTGTATGCCCATATTCCTGACAGTTTGTGCATTGGGAGGGACCCTTTCGTTTTAATGGCTCCTCAACAGTTATTCTTCTGTTGAGTAGGTAACGCAAGTTTGTGTATGGGATGAACTGAATTTTTGGTTTTGAGAACCGATGAATCAAACGATATCTCAATACGGTGCATTGGATGAGGAACTTTATTCCTGTTCAAAATGTTATGAACAGATTTTACTTCATACCCGGCAGATTTTATTTCCTCTGTAGGAACAGACAATTGACAATAATCAAACCCTTAGCACCTTTTAATTGATATGTATAGTAAATTTTATTTTCTGTGTCCAGGTGTCTTGATATAATACGAAAGTTCGTTTCTGTTCTGGCTTGAATTTTGGTCTCTTGAATTTGCACGCGTCGTATAGAAACGACGTAGATATTATTCTTACCTACAAGTTGAGTCAACATGTTGACTATGCTATTTGATGTATGTGTTATCTTCAAGCAACAAACATCTGTATTGAGAACTTTTGTCAAAAGCTCGTGATTTCGTCAGTTTACTGTCCGCCCAGATTTTCAATAACAAAAGATCAGTATAGAGATTTTTACAAATCACTAGGTAGCCGTTTCATAGCGGCTGGCGACTACAATGCTAAGCATACATTCTGGGGCTCACGACTCATTAGCCCTAAAGGTCGTATCTTGTACGACTCCCTGTCTGAAATGGGACTGGATGTGATTTCAACTGGTCAACCAACTTATTGGCCAACTGACCAGCAAAAAATTCCTATCGTTATCGATTTCGGCGTGGCGAAAGGGGTATCCCCGGAACTCATTGAAGTCGAGGCTTCACTGGATCTTTCTTCAGATCACTCACCCACTGTAATCACCATCAGAAGTCCTCATTAAATCGTAACTGATGCCTTACTTCTTGTCAAACGTCTGAATTGGTTAAAATACAAAAAATACATCAGCACTCACTGCACAGAGAAACTCCCGTTAAAAACTGCTGAAGACATCGATGCCTGTATAAAAAGTCTTAATGAACATGTCGAGAAAGCCGCAGAACATGCTTCTTCCACTTACCGCCCGAATAGGTACAACAGAGTTTTTTCTGCAGATGTTGAGCAACTATTGTCTGAAAAAAGGAGAGTCCGAAGAGAGTGGCAACAACACAGATCGCCCCAACTTAAAACTAGGTTGAGAGAATGTACCAAAAATCTTAGGATCTTGCTAGAAGCGCAAAAAGCAGATTCTCTCAAACAACATCTGGAAGGTCTAGACGCAACTTTCCAGTCAAATTATTCATTATGGCGTGCAGTCCGAAATCTAAGAAAACCCGTAATCGCAAAACCTCCACTGCGTACTTTGAACGGATCTTGGGCACGAAATAACGAAGAAAAAGGCAACCTTTTCGTAGGTCATTTAAAAAATGTATTCACTCCCAATATGGATACTGACATTAGCCAACTACCGCCTGTTGTTGCCAGACCACCTGTACAAATAAGATTTCAATATCTGGAGGTTGTTGAGGCTATTGATAATTTAAATGTTAAAAAAGCACCTGGGTTTGATAAAATCAGCAATAAAATGATTTTTGAGCTGCCTCGCATTGCAAAAAGATTAATCCTCTTTCTTTTTAATGCCATCTTACGGCTTGAGTACTACCCTCCGGTTTGGAAAATTGCATTAGTAAAGATGATTCCTAAGCCGGGAAAAGATCCTTGCAAAGTTGAGTCGTATAGGCCAATAAGTCTATTACCAACTATGTCCAAATTATTCGAGAAATTGCTTATAACCAAGCTGACTCCGATTTTGAATGAAAACAACCGCATTCCGAATCACCAGTTTGGCTTCAGACGTCAACACAGTACAATAGAACAAACACATAGATTGGTACAAGTCATAAGAAAAACCTTTGAGGAAAAGAGATACTGTTCGGCACTCTTTATTGACGTCTCTCAAGCTTTCGACAAAGTATGGAGCATGAAGGCCTGATATCTAAATTAAAGCAGAACTTGCCGGTGAATCTTCAACACCTACTATGGAAATACTTAATCGACCGTCAGTTTATGATTAAAGAAGGTGATTATTTAAGCCGTCCTCAACCTATAGGTGCTGGCGTCCCTCAAGGTAGTATCTTAGGACCAATTCTATACTTGCTGTACACAGCAGACATGCCAACAAACAATGAAATTCACACGTCAACATTTGCTGATGATACGGCATTTTTCAGTACTCACAAAGATCCAAAAGATGCCTCGATTAAATTACAGCACCACGTAACGCAAGTGGAGAAATGGGCAAGACAATGGGGAATAAAAATAAATGAACAGAAATTTACTCTACGTAGGGAATCATGTCCCCCTATTCGTATTAATGACCATATAGTGCCTCAAAACTCACACGTGAAATATCTTGGTATTCATCTGGACCGTCGCCTCACATGGAAACCACATATAGATGCTAAGTTGACTCAAATGAAACTGAAAGCAGCCCAAATTCATTGGCCCATCGGCAGAAACTCCGTCCTTCGGCTCGATTGTAAGCTTCTACTCTACAACTCAATCTTAAAGCCAATTTGGTGCTATGGTATCCAGTTATGGGGCACTGCCTCCAACTCCAATATTGAGAAAATTCAACGCCGTCAAAACAAATTTCTACGAATGATAACTACCGCTCCTTGGTATATTAAAAACAACAACATACACAACGATCTTGATGTTTCACTTGTCAAATGGGAAATAACTAAACACCTGGCCCATTATTTGGGTAAGCTGGAAACTCATCCAAATCCCCTCGCTCGAGACATCTTACAACATCCCGGTCATAGCCGTTTGAGAAGGAGGGACACCACCGCTCTCAGATGAATAAATTCAAATTGCTCATTATAGCCTATCGAATTTGAAAACTAGATTTTGTCTAGCATTGGCTGGACTTATCTTAATTAACTTTAGTTTTAGGATTTGAATACCTATTGTTAGTTCATTTAAAATGAAGATACAATAAAAAAGTATATGCAAAAAAAAAAAAAAAAAAAAAAAAGATAGATAAGTGACGGTTTAACTTCTTTAGTAGCTGTTGCATTAGCTGATGCTGCTTCTTCATCGTCAGGTATGGATAGTACAGAGAATCTGTTACCACTTGTTGGCAAAGAGACTACATTAGAGCCTTTTTATTGTTTGGCAATGCGTTCCGGTTGGGTGGACGTAGGGCTAGCCTTTTCTTAGTTATTGTAATACATCTGTCCATGCCTGTTTGCACTTTAGTACTTTTTGGCACAGCTCCTGTATTTATTAAGGCTAATCGTGATGTTCCAGGTTTTTCGTTATTATTCCTCTGGTCAGACGACTTCACACTTTAAATCACATTTACGGTCGGATCAACACACTTGCTCAGGTTAAGCACACTTGCACTTAAATTGCTGTATGGAAAACCAGTTGCGCTGGCAATTTTTGCACTTAAATAATTTTTGTTCACTTTTGGGTGTCGAATGTTTTCGTTGCTCATGCTCGGAGAGCTTACAAAAATATACGCATTTCTGCTGTTTGTGCTGGGCCTACTCTCCTTGTTGGGAGTATTTGTGACGCTGATTCACAAATCTCTTCAGGCACCTTAATTATTGTTCTTTTTTTATTATTATTTTTTTTTTATAGGTAAGTACCTATTACAATTTTTTTTTTTTTCACCTATTACAAATTTTTTTTTTTCACTTTGACTCACTGATACACGTCCGTACTCGCCAAGAGCTGAAATAACTATGTCGTAAAAAATGTGCACTTAAAAAGGTAAAAAATGTGCACTTAAAAAAGATTTTTGCAATAAAATTGAAAAATATTCCAAAAAAATTTACTTTTAGGCTAGTAAAGCCACTTAAGTGAAAAGCAGGTAAACCCAAAGTACTGTAGTAAATTTTTAGGCATGGTAGCATAAGCCTATATATTGCAAAATAAGCATAATGCCTGGACTAGTATACGACTGAAAGTTGGCGCAACAATTACTGAAACCATTAAACAATTTAAGTACTGAAAACATGGCGTTGAACAATTTAAAATTATTTGAACTGTTTAGAAAGTCAACCACACCAAAGTTTTTCGCGGAAGCTGCTTTAGAAGAACTTGATAGCTTATACGGAAATATTGAGAGAAGCGAAATTATAAAAAATAATTTCTAAACAAGCACACGGTTTAAAAATCTGTCATATAATTGCTCAGAGTTTGGCGTCTAAAATTTAAGAATTCCAGTACATATTTGAGAACTGCAACATGGATATTGTATGCGTTTCAGAAACATGGTTTCATACAAGTATTACTGATCTTTCAATTTCTCTAAGCGGCTACAATTTAATAAGGGTTGATAGAGTTAGGCGCTGTGGTGGAGTGGCTATTTATATTAGAAAAGGCATAGCTTACAATATTAAAAGCACATCTTATAGTAATGATGATGGTGATAGTAATAATTGCTTGGTGGAATACGTCTTAATAGAAGTCATATCCGATAGAAGAAAATTACTGGTTGGAAGTTTGTACAGGCCTAATAATAATAATATACTAATGAAACTTTTTTTTTCAATTTTGGAGAACTTCACAGCTTTATATAATGACGTTGTCCTTGTGGGTGATTTCAACTCAAACCTTTTGACTGACAGTAGCATTATCGACATCTTGGCACCATTAGGACTTGTTCCAACTAAGGTAACCACACCTACTCACTTTACCTCGTCCAATCGCACTCTAATAGATCTTCTCTTTGTTGGTAATAACAGGAATATTCTATTTTACGACCAACTGTCTGCCTCGTGTTTTTCGAAACACGATTTATTGTTCATGACCTATAATTTTCCATTGCAAGTACTACCCTATTCAATAACTTTTCGTGATTTCGAAAATATTAATTACACCACACTGGAACTAGAATTTCTCAGAATTAATTGGAATGCAATCTATTTTATGGCTTCACCAGAGGATCAACTAGCCTTTCTTGAGCGTAATATATTATGTTTGTTTGATAAATCTGTTCCAATAAAAACTAAAATAGTGGGTCAAAAAAATAGACCATGGGTTTCACCATATATTAAGCAAGCTATTAAGCAAAGAGACTTAGCTTTTTCTCGTTGGAAACGGTTTAAAACAAACGATCTACACGTTGAATATTGTTCAGCAAGAAAGACAGTACACAAAAAACCTAAGCAGGAAAAATCTAAATTTTTGGGATAAAAAAAAAACCTGAGATATTGTAAAAGAAATCGGTGTTGGTAAATCTAGAAATTATGACCCTGTTTTTATTGCTCCAGATGTTCTTAATTTTTTTTTTTCATCTTTATTTATTTATTGAATTTTCATATACTGAAATTACAATAAGTATTCAAATCTTAATACTAAACAGAAAATAATAAGCCCAGCCAGTGGTAGACAAACAATTTTTATGATACTAAAAAAACTTCACATCAACTGATCCAGCCATCTGTTTTGCGCTTGAGTTAAAGCAAGAGTATCCCTCCTTCTCAACCGATTGTGTCCACTAAAGTTAAGGATGTCTCGTGCAAGTGTGTTTGGATGGTGTTCAAGTTTGCTAACGTACTTCGACGCATATTTTGTAAATTCGACTTTTACTAATGGCACGTTTAGATCTTTGTGGATTCGAGAATTTTTAAAATACCATGGAGCTGCAGTAAGTATACGTAGAATTTTTTCAATGTTTGATGCTGAGGCCGTACCCCATAATTGAATTCCATAGCACCAGATTGGCTTTAGTATTGCATTGTACAACAATAGTTTGCAATCCAACTTTAGTGAAGAGTTTCTGCCGATTAGCCAATTAAGTTGCACTGCTTTTAATCTCATCTGAGTAAGTTTCGCTTCAATATGAGACTTCCAAGTTAAACGGCGGTCGAGGTGAATGCCGAGGTATTTGACTTCATTATGTTGAAGAATAATTTGATTATTTATTTTGATGAACGAGCAAGTTTCTTTTCGTTTCAATGTGAAAGTGATATGAATACATTTCTGTTCATTTACCCTGATTTTCCAAAGCTCAAGCCAATTCTCTAGTTTATAAACATATTTCTGCAAGTTCTGTGATGCTATTTGATGGTCCTTATGAACGCTAATAAAGGCTGTATCGTCTGCAAAAGTTGAAGTATGTATTATGGGGTCTGACGGCATATCGGATGCATAAATCAAATATAAAGTTGGACCCAGTATGCTACCCTGGGGTAATCCTGCTTCAATTGGCTGAGCGGGGCTTAAAAAATCGTCTTCTTTGATTGTAAATTTGCGACCATATAAATAACTTTTCATAAGTTTGTGGGTGTTAGCAGGCAGAGTTAATTTAATTTTATGCATTAAACCTTCATACCAGACTTTGTCGAACGCTTGGGAAACATCAATGAAAAGCGCGGAACAGTATTTTTTCTCTTCAAACGACCCTCTTATCACATTTACCAATCTGTGTGTTTGTTCGATGGTGCTGTGTTTAGCTCTGAATCCGAATTGATGATTTGGAATACATTCAGTGTCATTCAGAATTGGAGTCAACATAGTCATTAACAATTTTTCGAACAGTTTAGAAATTGTCGGCAGTAGGATAATTGGCCTATATGACTCTACTTTAGTGGGGTCCTTCCCTGGCTTAGGAATCATGGTAATCATAGATACCTTCCAATCTGCAGTATAGTATTCTAGGCGTAAAATAGCATTGAAAATAAATAGGATAATTCTTCTAGCTACACGAGGTAACTCCACAAGCATTTTGTTGCTGATTTTATCCATACCTGGAGCTTTTTTAAGATTCAGAGTACCAATAGCGCTTTGAACATCATTAAAGCTAAGTCTTAGAGGTACAGGAGGTCTAATAACGAGTGGAGGCAAATGAGATGCATTATTTGAGTTGTTTATAGTAAACACATTTCTCAAATGGTTAACAAATAAAGTCCCCTTCTCGGAATCATTTCTAGCCCAGTCACCAGTCGGATTTCGCAGAGGAGGCTTTCCTTTAACTGGTCTTTTTAAACCTCGTGCCGCCTTCCATAACGAATAGTCAGATTGTGGGGTACTATCAAGACCCTCCAAGTAAGATTTAAGTGAAGCCATTCTTTGGGTTTCTAAGAAATTTCTTAGTATATCTCTGCATACCCGTAGCCTAGCTTTCAGTTCAGGAGACCTGTGAATTTGCCACTCTCTTCTAACTCTTCTTTTTTCTGACAGGAGATGATCGAGTTCAGCGAAATAAGTTCTATTTGTCCCACTTTTGCACTCAACGTCGTATGTGGAGGCGTGATGTACAGCTATTCGTGTGTCCTCAGTAAACTTGCCAATCGACCCATCAATATCCTCGGTAGTTCTCAACACTACATTTTCCGTGCAGTGGGAACTTAAATACTTTTTATACTTTATCCAAGCTGTAGTATTGGTGTTCTTTTATTGAAAATCGAGGCGGCGAATAAATTGATGATAAAACAAAATTGTACTGACAGAATTCAATACAAATGTTTATTGCTTGTAGGTAATCCTCACATATGTTGTTCATTAAATAATGTTTTATTCTGTTCTTTATAAGAATTGCCGAACCTCCACATGCCCTTCCGCGGGGATCTTTAGTTTCATACAACATGTAGCCATTAATTTTGAAGTGCCCTGTCGCCGTCAAGTGAGTTTCAGCAATCATCATGACATCAATCTGTTTATCCATCAGGAAGTGTTCAAGCCCGTTTTTATGTTGGCGGAGGCCGTTCGCATTCCAAAAACAAATTTTTAAACAAATCATTTCTTTAAAATGGCTTGTAAGATAGTGGATTGCATTTTCAGCATTTCCTGCATCATGGATGTCATAGTGGTCGTAAAAGTGTTCATAGTTTGGACAAGTGTCTGCAATGTCTCTAGAAAGTTAATATTAGGCTCGTAATAATGTGATTTAGGTTCCTGCTCCAAACCTGGCATTTAACCACGTTAGCGTAAGAAACTTGTCTAGAACTAGGCGCGTTTACATGACTAGTGGACCGTAACAATTGAGGGAAATTGTCACTCGATGCAAAAATAGGCTGTTGACGATGATCAGGTAATACTGTCATCTTGGTGGTTCTTATGCCTTTCAAATGAGTGTAAATTGGACAACATCTATAATTTTCTGTATGATTACCTCCGCAGTTACTGCATTTTTTGATTTTTGAATCAGTTTTCGACTTATCACATTGAGCAGTTGCATGTAGTTCCCCACACGCAACACAAACTGACGGCAATTTACAATACGCCTTGGTGTGACCAAATTCTTGACAGTTGAGACACTGGACGGGTCCCTGACGCTTATGTGGTTCTTCCACGGTGATTCTACGATGCAGAAGGTACATCAGATTGTAGATGGGATGGGACTCATTCTTCTTTAAGACAACATCTCCAGGTTCCAATTCCACCCTGAACATGGGCTGAGGGATCTTTTCACGGTTTCTAATATTCACTACGCTCTTGATTTTGAACCCTTTGTCCATTAAACCGGTCTTTATCTCCGCAGGATCAACACATGGGTCTATACCTTTTAGAACGACTTGGAGTCCTTTTGCGCTTTTGAGCTGATAGGTATAGAAATCCCTAGTCTCCCTCTCCAACTGGTTGGACATTTTTCGAAAATCATCTTCCCTATTCACTTGGATCTTTGTCTCGCAGATATTTCCATGTTTAATTGAGGTTACGCTAAACATGTTTTCACCTATTACAGCAACAATTCCTTGTATCAGTTTGTTGGAAGTGGGCTCTCTCAGGTAAATTGGTGGGGGCTTAAATGTCTTTTTCGGTATTTCTGGATCATCCGTCTGAAGTAGAGAAAATCTGTTTTGGTCATTTGGTTTACCACTATTGACGGTCTTAGGAACTTTTGAGTTGGAAGACATTTGAGCAGATGTCGGGCTTCTCTGTCGCTTGAGAACGGTTATGTACTTATCCGTACCTACTTGTTTTTTGGGTTTGACTGCACTATTTGATGAAGATGATGTTTTTTCATCTGTTGAAATCACTATATTGGGCGAACAGGAACGACGCCGTTCTACGGCTCTTGTAGTGAGAAAATTCTCCAGAGATTTTTTTATGGATTCTTCCTCAGAGACCCATTTAGTTTTTCTAGACGAGCTAAGCTCTTTCTCAGAATTACATCTGAGAGGAACACTCATTCAGTTTTTATACGATTTTTAATGTTTTTTTTTATATATTTTAACCTATTACGAGTTATTTTTTTAACTTTTTTGTTTAATTTCAACTTTTTGCACTTTTTCACCTATTGCGATTTTTTCACCGAAAATTCAGCCGCACTAAAAGTAACACGTCCGAACAGTTCGATCCACATCAACCACAGGAGCAAAAGGAAGGCCAAAAAAAGTATTGAGGAGTGTTTAATTTTCACAAGAAAGAGGAAACTTGCCGATGCCACCAATGACTTGACCACGAAGCATTTATCAGACGCGCTGTCTATTAAATATACAAAGGATAGTGAAAGAGTTAGGTCGCAGATAACCAAATCTGTTGCTGATGCAAGCCCACTGCGACTAAAAAGGATTAAGGAAAGCATTCCCACGCCCACAAACGCACACATTAAAAAGTATGGTTCCGAAGAAGCCTTGCCCTTGTTTATGGACTTGAACTTTCCATAGAGAAATATGAGAAACTACGGGCATCTTTAACGCGACACGGCGCTGACGTTTTACCCAGATACAAGCATATTACGCAAGCCAAAATAAATTCACGACCACTGCATACGGAGTTTACGGAAGTTTCTGCGAAAGCCAATCTGCAGGATCTCATGGGCCATACAGTAAAACGGTTGTTGGAGAGTCTTCCTGAAAATGAGGTGAAAATTCTTCCTAAAAAGTTGACATTGATCAGCAAATGGGGCTGCGATGGATCATCCGGACAGAGCGTTTATAAGCAAAGGATATCTTCCAATGACGCTACAATAGCGGACGGAAATATGTTTATGGCATCTGTTGTTCCTTTGCGGCTAAAATCTGATGTTTCCCTACACTGGAGAAATCCACGTCCGTCATCAGTGCATTATTGCCGACCAATAATGTTTCAGTTTGCAAGGGAATCGGCAGAACTCATAAGGACCACGCTGAAGGATATTGAAGAACAAATAAGCAAGATTAAGCTTACAAAGCTGCAAATTTGAGAAGGAAAATATATTGAATGCAATTACGAGTTCCACCTGACCATGGTTGACGGAAAAGTCGTAAACGAACTGACAGGAACAAAATCAACAATGGCCGATTTGCAAAAAGAGTCAAAAGAACTTTGGTAGTTTAAACGATTCTACAAATGAGGAGAATTACGAATATGGAATGTCACCATTGCACGCAACGATTAGGTGTATGGAGTTCTTGCTAAAACTGGCGTATACCCTACCACAAGAGAAGGAAAACTTCGATGAAAATACATGATGCTTTTTATGGGGAATATGCGTCGAAAACTGCATCTCTTTTAGCTAGGGTTACCATATTCATTTTGAGAAAAAGAGGACGTCGCACAGTGGCTGAAGATCGTTTTTCATTGGCCAAAAGTCGAATTTTTTTTGTCACCGATTTTTAAAATTTTTACACCTTTTTGGAGCTAATATATCCATATTAAGGTAGCCAAAAAATTAGGTTAAACTATTAATAATTGTGGGCGTGGCATGCTGTCAAACTCAACTGTTTTTTTAATTTCAGAAAAAGGTGTTTTTTATTTGTTTTTTGTCAAAAATAAATGGTTACTACTCGCAAGCTATCATCGATAATGGCCTGCGGTCTTTTTTATAATGCTGGTAGGATTATAGACTTTAGTTGTTGTAAGTGGTTACCGCTCTAGCGTTTAATATTAGGGGCGTTCTGAAATATTTATGAAAGTACTATATTTTTCTGAAATTTAAACTTTAGTGGAATAGAATTTCTAGGGAACAAAAGAGAACAAGACGCGTATACCACCCGAAGAAAGGTGAAAGTGTCTTCTTTAACCCTATATATACTTTTGCACCCGCCACGACCCGCCGGTAGAACACTTTTTTAATTTTAATTAAATTACTCTAAAAAAATTCAAATTACGATAATTTAAACAGCCCTATAGTTACTCGTATACAATGGTGTATTAAATTTTCACTTTTTCGCCTAAAGGTTTATGTTTTTTTACTTTAGACTACGTAAAACTAAAATAATTAAATATAATACCTGCGAAAGGGTTTTATGGCTTTGTTTTGATTAGCAAAAAAATAAGTCATAAAAATATCACAATAGGTTCTACAGTAAACATATGATCTCTTTCTAATATACCTGTTATCAACTGTTAGGGTCAACCAAAGTCATAAACAATTTTATAATAATAATCGCGACATTAAACCACTAAAGAAAAAAAACCCAATATTGGCGAGATACTAATTAGTTTTACCTGATATTAACCCTTTCGGCCGCACTTGAATTTAGCTGTGACTACCAAGAGCATCACATATTTTTTCATGACTTTTTACTGTGGATCAAATGACGACATATGGAACATATACTAAAAATCAGTTATGATTTGGATTTCGTGTCTTCAGGATCCATAAGAAACAATGGAACCAACAAAGAGTTAAGAAGTTCAAAAAAGAAACATGTTCAAGATGAATATCGCAAATTTGGATTAATTATAGATCAGCCAAAACAAGGGTCAGGCAATACAAATGATGACAATACCGCACGAAGATTCTTTTCAGATCCAGAAACAGCATCTGAAATAACAGGAGTGGATTTAAACCTTATTTTCAGATTAAAATAATCCTAGAAGTACTTGCGTGCAATGAAGAAATTGACGCTAAACAATTTGGAGATTATGCTAAGGAAACTGCAAAAATATATACAACCAATTACCCATGGAGAAATATGTCTGCAACAGTTCACAGAATCCTTTATCATGGAGAAGATATCATTAAATATCATTTGGTGCCACTTGGAGATCTATCAGAGGAGGCTCAGGAAAAAAGGAACAAGGATTACAGATTTTATAGAGAGCACAATACTAGAAAAATTTCACGAAATTCCACAAATGAAGATCTATTTAATATATTATTGGCAACATCAGATCCGTTCATATCCAATATTCGAAATCAATGGAAAGTGGAACATCGGGATTTAGATGAAGAAGCCAAAAAACTACTAAAGAACAGAAATAGTGCAGAACAAAATATAGAATATTTGCAATCAATATTTGTTTCAAATGAATAATAATTATAATTGCCTTCATTGTTATTTAAGTACGAAAAACATAGTATTAGTAAATAATTCTTTAAAAAAACCGACTTCAAAATTTCGGCCAAATAAAATGTTGGATTAATTTTCAAAAATGTTTAATATAACTAATGTTGTTGCACTTTTTTGATTGAAGGAAAGAATTTTGAAAATCTTGTTAATCTTCTAAAAAAATCGGTTTATGCTAAATCTATAATGTTTTCCCATTAACAGAGCTAAATTTTGACACCCATATTCGATATATTCTTAAAAATCGGTTTATGCTATATATCCCCGATATATCTCAATCAATTTCTGAAATTTTAATTTTTTTTTACCTTAAATATATTTTTCTGCAAGCCATATCTTCCAAATAAAAAAATTATTTTTAAAATTGATTCATAAATCACGAAGTTATTCAACAATTTATAAGAGAAGCACAGAAAAAATATAGATAACGGTAAATAAAAAACCGTATGTCCGTCCGATCTTCATAAAAATTAAATGGGACCCACCTGCAAGCAAACCCTTTCAAACAAAAAAAGAATTTTTAAAATTGGTTCAGAAATGGTTATCGTGGAACAAACATAAAAAAGCAACATACCATTCGAATTGATAACCTCCTTCTTTTTGAAGTCGGTTAAAAATAATAATAAATAGAACCTACTATTGTTACAAATGCTAATAAAATCTATTGCAGTTTTTATTATTAAAATGTTTTTTAAAATTATCAAATCTGACAGCAAAAAAGAATAAATTTTTCTGTAGTAACAGCAAAATCTCCAGTGAATTTTACTATTTTTTTTAGTGTAAACATTTTTTTTAAGTGTAAAAATTTTTTTGAGTTTAACATTAAAAAAATTCCATTATCACAAAAAATAATTATAATTATTATTAAGTTCCAAATATTAAATTTTTTAATATGTAAATAAAAAAAATAAACCCATATTTCACTCCAAAAGTTAAAAAAAATCAAAAGTTCAACTTTGACCTAGAAGTCCTTAAAAAGTCATCAATCAATTTTAATGTAATTAAAACTGAGCCAAGCTGAACTAAATATCTATCCATTAAAAAAAAAATTACTTCAATATTTTGATCGGTTCAAAAGTTACAGAGTTTTGGCCAATGAAAAACGATTTTCAGCCACTGTGCGTCGACCAAAAAAAAGCCGGACATTTACTCTTAAAAAGAGGACAATACTTTGTAGCAAAATATTAAAAAAACAACAACAACGCCTTAAAATACACAAAATAAATTTAAAATTCTATTTACATATAACAACAAAACAAGACTTAAACAAAATATTAAAAAAATGATATTTTATCAGTCTGGTCTCATAACTACTACAACATAAAAACATAACAATTAACAAATTCATTTTAAAACTTCACATGTATTATATATAAATTTTTAGTAGAAGTTGTCAAGTTTCATGTACAGGGTGGGCCAAGTTTGACTGAATGATTTGAACTCTATTGGCATATTGTAGCCGTTGTGGTGCATCCCTCGGCAATAATTCTTGGGCCAATTGAATTTTATATGGAAACATCTTCAGATCAACTTTTAGAATACGTCGTAGCGATGTTCTGGAGATGTTCAATTGAGTATTAAATTAAAAATGCAAAAGTTATAAGCATTTCAAATCAGTCAGTCCAAGTTGGCCCACCCTGTATATTTTTCAGCGCTTTCAATTTGAACCAATATATTATTATCGCATTTTTTTAAATATTCATA
This sequence comes from Bellardia pandia, assembly GCA_916048285.2. Taxonomy (NCBI): domain Eukaryota; kingdom Metazoa; phylum Arthropoda; class Insecta; order Diptera; family Calliphoridae; genus Bellardia; species Bellardia pandia. The sequence continues at coordinate 70,113,406 of OU696530.1, forward strand.
AAACTCTTGAGAATTCATATCAAAATTATATTTGACTTTAATAATATCAGAAATAGTTTCTGTGTGTAATATGTTTCTTTCTGGTGTCCACTGAATTCAGAACTTCTAGAACTAAGAACTTTGAGAAATATCATAAAACAAAATTCCCAAAGGTTAACACACACATTCAGGGAATTTGGAATAATTTGGAATTTATAAGAAGATTTCGTCTTTCAAAGAAAAGTGCATCAGCTGTTTTTTCCGCCTCCAATAAACTAGCACTTCTTTTGGCACCTTTTCCAGACATTTCTGGACAAAACTAAAAAAGTCGTTGCAAACAATTAAATTTGGCAATTAATTGATGTAACTCTAAACGTCAAACACCAATGTTACCACATTTTTCACCGAATGCAGTCGGTAGTTACACGTAGGTAAAAAAAAACTTAAAATTACCAAATTCTTTTTACCGGTTAGGTAAGGAAAAGTAATTGGTATAAACTCTAAGTTATCTATTTGTTAAAATTACGGACATAAGACACGTAGACAACGGCCAAAATCCAAAGTCGTTTAAAATTGTGAAGGCGCATATGGCGGCAAAAAAGCATCAAACACAATTTGTTTACACAAAAAAGCATGTCATGACATCGTGTGTATTAAAAAAATATATACATCAATGCCAACAATACTTTCGATGCAATAAAATGAAATTATAGATTAAAGTTTTAAAAGTAGGACAAACCCAGGACACTTGCAAAAAAAGAAGAAGGACTACCCCGGACGCCCTAAAAAAGAGGACGGTGTCCGGGGAAAAGAGGACGTATGGCAACCCTACTTTTAGCTAGGGTAGCCAAATTTGAAATACGGAAAAACAGTATATCTTATACAAAAAAACAGTACAATTCCAAACAAATCAGTACATTTTATTTTTTAACGAAAACATAACTCTTTATTCATGTAATAACATTTTTGTAATATTAATTTAATAAGCAACAAAAAAATTTTAAAATACTTAAAAATATGAGATCATAACATATATTATGAACGTTTTTGAAGAAGGTACATAGAAAATACAATTTAAATGACAAATTGTATCTTTTATATCATCAAAGTCATTTTAGATTGCAATATTTTTGATTTGCTTGTAATACAAAGTTTTAAATTTATTAGTTTTTGTAAATCAATCTGTATATGTATTTATTTACATTACAAAGTAAACTTTAAATTTAATGTCAACTCAATTTTACTCCTTTTTCAATATTTTTTAATAAGAATAATGCTGTTCCAATTTACATAGTATAGAAATTTATTATTTAAAAATCAAGAAGTATCATTTATTGAAAAAAAATCCAAGTAACATTTTATCTTAACCCCCTATAACATGACTACTTTAAAATTAAATGTGCCATAAGCTTTTCGAAAAATTTATTTAAATACGTTGTATAAGCAACGATATACTTATGAAACAGCGTTGTCAGTTTAGGAGATTTATCCCCAAATTGAGGATTTTTTTTCGTGATTTGGAATAAAAATTTCATCTTGGGGATCCGGGGATTTGTTGGGGATGACAACACAATTTTAAGGGATTTTTGGGGTTATTTTTTTAAAAGTGATGGTAACAAGAATGATTTTGGAGCTAAAAAATGTGCGCCTGGCAAGTCTAAAAATGTGTGTTATGTGTGTATGGTTTCTAATAAAAAAGAAGTATGTTAACATTTTAAAAAAGTATATTTTTTACCGTTTAAAATGGCTGCAAATACTAATTTTATTAACAAAAATCATAATGCTTCTTGGGAACGCGAAGATTGGGCAAAAGGTTTGAAACATACATATACGAGTATATTTTTAAAGGCTAACGCTTGCGTTGAACGCGTTTTTTCAATAATGAACACTACCAAAACAAAAATACGTAAAAAAAAGCAATATGAATTATTGGAAGCACTTCTCAGAATAAACTTAATACTTTAAAATAATTAAATTTGTTTTGAGAAATTTAATCCATCTGCTGAAATGCTAAAGCTTTCTGCTGAAATGCTAAAGCTTTTTAATACAAGCAATATGTACAATAAAATTTCTGAGGCTGATGAATCAGAAGATTTTGATTCTGAAGTTTTTGAAATGCTAAACTCTGGTAAATAATTTTTTATACTTCTATATATTAAATTATGTGTAATTTTTTGTTTACAAGATTTAAAAAATATGAATCAAAAACAATCAGTTTGGGGATTTTTGGGGATGACAAATCAAAAATTGGGGATAAGCTCGAAAAAAATACTGGCAGCACTGTTATGAAATCCAATTTGTTTTTTTTTTAATATTCTTCATGTTAATCTACAATGTCTAATGGTTAGAACCAGAGACCTGCAACGAGTACTAAATTTTCGGGTATACTTAATCATGCACATTGATTTTTATGATTTAATCGTTTTTGTTCAAATGCACAAAACGCTCGTTTACGCAACCGTTCGTTTCAAACATTCAGTTTTATTCACTGGTTGTTTTTTGCGAACATGAATATTCTGACTGTGTCGTTAAATGTATGAAGCTCGTTTTACATCAAAGCCAACGTGTTGTTAGCCGAACATGTGTTTTATTCATTTGTTGTTTTGTGCGAACATGAATGTTCGACTGTATCGTTAAATGTATGAAGCAGCTCATTTTACATTTTTTCTTTAATTTTTTTTGCTGTGCAAAGATATATTTGACAAACTGTACATATTACAAATTTTATCATTGCTTTGTCAAATAAGTTTTCTTTTCGACGAAATAATGTTAAATAGGTAGTAAATGCACATTTTTTATGTTTTCATATTTTTCTGCCAGCCGCTTTTTACTTATAAGTGGCTCGTGTGTTTTTAGTTCAATTCCAATCAGATCATGCACAACAAAGCCGACATGCAAAAAACAAACTGTGTATAAACAAGAATTTTTGTTTTCAAACATTGCAGTTCGAACCAAGTGTTGGAAATGATTTATACTCGTTGCTGAATTTTCTGTGTGTGCATAAAAAGTGAATAAGCATAAAATTGAATCATACTTTTTTGTATTGTTCTTAAAATTCAACGTTAGTGAATAAGTCGGCTCGTTCATACTTGTTGCAGGTCTCTGGTTAGAACATGCTTCGCTCTCTATTCATGCTTAACATCCCAATCATGAGTGAAACAACTTGCTTCCAGCGTTGCCGTTTTTGGTTATTTCTAACCAAAATTGGTTATTTTTTTTCGCAATGTGTACATGTGTAGATTTTTTCTGTTTTGGTTATTTTTTTTACTGAAAATATTTACTATGTGAATTTAAATTTTGGGATAAAATTTCAACATACAAAAATGGCCTAAACGAAAATTGTTTTAAAGAACGTACAAAATTTATTGACATTACCCCACAGTTCCGCTGCAGCTGAAAGAACAGTTTCTCAGCTTAGTTTGATAAAAACAAAATTTAGGACAAAACAAATAAAGACAATTAGTAATATATTGCAAGCAAAAGAATTGTGCAAAAATCAACAAAATGCCCATTTTGTTTGGTCTGCCAAAGACAAATTTTAAAACTCAAGCTGTGACATTTTAAGTAAAAGTGATCTCCATATTTATTGTAATATAATTACATGTTTTTTAGTATTTAAGAGAGTAACTTTCTAGTTCCCTATTTTATTGGCAATGAAAAATTTTTTGTTTTTATTATATACTTTTTATATTTGTTTAAGACATTAAAAATTAATAATTAAACTTGCAAAACTTAATGTAAAGTATTGGAATTTTAAATTTTACAAATTGTAGCATTAGCTTATGTTTCTTTGCATTACTTTTTGCAAAATATGACGCTTAGTTTTTTAAAAAAATTATTTTTTAGTATTAAGAGTTGTGTTGTAAAATACGTTGTTTTATGTTTTTTTTTTTTTTGTTACCTTAAAGTACAAATTATAGTTAAAATTACAAAAAATAAATAAATAGTACATGCATTTAAATTTGGTTATTTTTTTGTTAATTTGGTTATTTTTTTCATAAATGTTGGTTACAAAAATTTTTTTTTCGTGGCAACACTGCTTGCTTCACCATACAAATTTTTAAGAGCGAATCAAGTAGATTCATATTGAATCAACTTGCGATGCACGAAAAATTGCACTCTTCTCTAATTTTTATCGCAAGTTTATCTGCACTAGCTGTAAAAATTAAATATTATTGTAAACAAAGCAAATTATTTTCTTGTTGCTGGAAGTAAAGAAAGTAAATACGTACGAATGTATGTTTTTTTTCGGCCACTAGGGGCACTCCCCAAGGAGGCGTCCTATCTCTACTATTGTGGAACTTGGCCATTAACGATATGCTCAAGAAAATGGAGAATACGGGACATAAAACTGTAGCTTATGCGCAGTGGTGGATTTACACTAGGGGCAGTCGGGGCTAGAGCCCAGGGCGGCAAATTTTCTAGGGCGGCAAAATTTGGAAAGTGAAAAAAATTTTTTACTGTCATCAAAATTTCTCAATAGAAATTTTATATTTTAATTAATCATATATTATTTAATAGATAATTCAAGAAATGCGACTCGTATAATATTTGTCAAATTGAAATTTTGTAAATCATTATTTTGGCACCTTAAGTGAAAATTTATATTCGAAATTATTTAATTAATTCATTTCTTTAACGATTTAAAATGGTAATACAGTGAAACCTCTACTAACGGACACCTCCCGCAGGCGATTACCTCTGCTAAACATGCATTTTTCTTGGTCCCTTTGTTTTGCAAGTGTTTTTAAAACAAATTACACTCTGCTAGACGGACACTCCCATGGCCTGACGCGGACACCATTTTTGTGTAAAAAACCTCCATTTATGTAGGTATACAACAATAATCCACAAGAGCGTTACAAAATTAAATTGTGTCATTCCCCTTTTTCTTTCATTGACAGTTCGTTGCATAGCTTTCGTTGTGTTTTGAGAAAAATACAAAAATACAAAATAATAAGCCACAGCAACACTATATGTACATTGTACATATTAAATTGTGGGATTCCCCTTTTTCATATCATTGATTATGTGTTGCATAGTTTTATTTTATCTTTTTTAAACGTGCTCATCATTAAAGAGTAAGTGTTGATTGAGTAAAGTGTTAAAATAATTTATCGATATCAAAAAATTGCATTAATGTTGAGCATAAATATACGATCAATTGTCAAACATGGCTGATGGACGCAAAAAATTGAGTGGATCTGAGTATCGAAAGCGCGCTTTGGACAAAAGTAAAAAGGAACAAGAGGTTTTGAGTAAAACTCCCAAACTAGATGATTTTTTTACGAAAAAAGTATGTGTTACACAAAAATCAGAAACTAACAATAGAGATTGTACGAATTTAGATTATGAAGGTTTGTATCATATTTTTTCAAGTATTCATATTTTTCCAAGTATAATAATGATTCATTTGTCGATGTGTATAAAATGTATATTCATTATTTACTGTCATAATTAGGTTAATAGAATAATAGTAAATTTTTGCAGGTGATGATGCATGTTCTACGTCAACTTCAAAACGAACTCCGTCTACGAGTAATGATACTGATAGTACCACGACTTCTTCGCTGCCACAGAATATCCATCACGAAAGTGAACTTCAAGCTACAATTCCAACAATAAATATAGAAGATAATGAGCATGGGGATATTGTGATAAGCGATGATCCAGGAGAATGGGTTATAAACGATTTCACCAGAGATTACGTAGCTAACCATGGATGTAAACAAAATAAAAATTTGGATTTCTCCGGTACAAAACGTGATTACAGCGATGGAACTTCAAGATGGCTGTCAGAATCACTATTTTTAAGAAAACTTATCAACGGTGAAAAAGTTCCACGCCCATGGCTCATTTACTCAGTTAGTAAAGGTTCTGTATTTTGTGCAGCTTGTCTTCTTTTTGACAGAGAGTGTTCATTTAATGGCAAAAACGGATTTGATGATTGGAAACATGCAGGCGTTCGTGTTGGTGAGCATGAAAACTCCAAACATCATAAAAAATGTATGTTAACCCTTAAGCAAAGATCGGATACTAAGAATAGAATAGACCATGACTTAGTCATACAAAGAGAGACAGAAATCTCTTATTGGAGAAATGTTTTAAGAAGAGTAGTCGCTGCTACTAAAGCCTTAGCTTCTCGAGGGCTTCCATTCCGAGGAAGTGATGAAAAGTTTGGCTCACCAAATAATGGCAATTTTTTAATGCTGATTGAATTTCTTGCTTCTTTTGACCCATTCCTAGAAGAGCATATTCGAAAATTTGGAAATAAAGGATCTGGCAGTACAAGTTACTTATCGAAAACTATCTACGAAGAATTTATACAGCTTTTGTCAGTAAAAGTATCTTCTATCATAATTCAAGAAGTTAAATCAGCCAAATATTATGCTATTATTGTAGATTCCACACCTGATATATCTCACGTTGACCAACTTTCTTTTGTTATCAGATATGTGCAAAAAGATGGAACGCCTGTTGAACGCTTTCTGATATTTATTGAAAATTCTGGACATAAAGCTGAAGATTTGCTAGTTGCTGTATTGTCTATTCTTGAGTTTTTTGATCTTGACCTCGCAGACTGTCGAAGTCAGTCATATGATAATGCTAACAATGTATCAGGAATGTATTCAGGTTTACAGGCAAGAATTCATGAAATTAATGATCTAGCAGAACATGCTCCTTGTGCTGCTCATTCTTTGAATTTAGTTGGAGTTCACGCAGTAGAATGCGCACCAGAAGCTGCTTCATTCTTTAATGCAGTACAAACTTTATATAACTTCTTTACTGCATCGACGCAGCGCTGGGAAATTTTACAATCTCATACCGGAAAAAGAATCGCGTTAAAATCTTTATCTGCAACCAGATGGTCAGCTCGTTATGAAGCTGTTCATGTACTTAATCAATATTTCGACGAAATAATCGAGACATTGATTATTATTGAAGAAGATATTGACGAAAATGCAATTACAAGACAACAAGCAAAAGGTATTCGTATTCAAATGGAGCGACTTGAAACAGCATTTATGCAAATACTTTGGCATTTTTTACTCTCGCGATTCAATGCTGTTAGTCAAAGATTGCAAAAAGTTGATTGCAGCATTGCTGACGTGATCGACGATTATCATGGTTTGATTAAAGTTGTTGCTGATACGCGAAATGAATTCGAAATCTATGAAAAAAATGCTTTAAATATTTCAGAGATTAAAGAATATAAAACAACAGCTTCTAGACAAAGGAAGAGAAAATTACATGCTGATGAATCACGGGATGGAGATGTGCAACTGACAGGTCGAGACTACTTTAGAGTCAATACGTTTAATGTCATTCTTGACAATCTGGATTTCGAATTACGAAAAAGATGTGTTGCGTATGAAAAGATACAGGAAAAGTTCTCAGTTATAATTGAATTTGGCAATTTGGATAATAGAGAGATTCGTAAACGAGCTGAACGTTTAAGAAAGATTTATTCTTCAGATCTTGAGTTCTCATTGGATGACGAATTAGTGCACTTCCATGCTTATTGCACTGAAAAAACGATGGAAAATAATTCACCTTCCGATCTTCTGAAACTTTTGCGAGCAAACGACCTTTACACTGAATTTCCGAACGTAGAAATCGCATATCGAATATTTATTACTTTAGCTATAACAAACTGTGGCGCAGAACGATCGTTTTCTTGTTTAAAAAGGGTTAAAAACTACTTTCGTTCTACAATGAGTGCAAATAGACTCAATAGCTTAGCTATTCTATGCATCGAATCGGAAGTGCTTCAACGTTTAGATTGTGAGGATTTAATCGACCAATTCGCAACTCAAAAAGTCAGGCGTATTTGCCTGTGATAAAATTATTATATTATAATTATTGTGCTGTTTTTATAAGACGTTTGCCAAACGTCACTCAATCGTCTGTATGTTGTTTTTGTTGTTGTAAAGGCAACAACAACATGCAGATGATTGAGTGACGTTTGGCAAACGTCTTATAAAAACAGCACACATGAGTCAAGCTGAGTGCAAAATGTATAGCTCTAAGAACAAAAACAAATATTTTTTATGTCATATCAAAGTATATAATATATAATAAATTATTTGCAATACATTAGATATTTGAATTTTTAAAAATAATGAGGCGGCATTTTTTTCAGTGCCCAAGGGCGGCAAAAGTTTAAATCCGGCCCTGCTTATGCGGATGACGTGGCAGTGGCAGTCTCGGGTTTCCACTTGGGCACAATATCGCAGAGAATCGAGGATGCACTTAAAACACTTAGTAGGTGGAGCTATGAAAGTGGGTTAAGTGTCAATCCTAGCAAGACGGAACTCGTAATATTCACTAGAAAGTACAAGATTCCAACCTTTACGCTTCCTAGATTGAATGGTACAGAACTGGCAATCTCGGAAAAGGCAAAATTCTTAGGTGTTGTTCTTGATAATAAGCTATCATGGAAACCCAACACACTAGCAAGAGCATCTAAGGCTACGTCAACCTTGTATATCTGCAAGAAGACTATAGGCAAGAACTGGGGTATTAACCCTAGATGTATGAACTGGCTCTTTGAGACAGTTATTAAACCAATTTTATTTTATGGAGCCTCGGTCTGATGGAATGCACTTGACAAGACTTCAAATTGTGTCATCTTGAATAAGATACTAAGAAGGACTGCGATCCTGATAACTGGAGCATTAAGCACCACTTCTACTAAGTCGCTTTTTGTGATACTAAACTGGATTCCAGTTGATCTAATGGCCAAGAATATGGCCATGAATACTGCCGTTAGACTAAGTGTAACGGGCGTCTGGAAGCATAGTCATTATGGACATGTTAGTATCATGGAAAATATACAATGTCTTCCTGAACAAATCGACTATCGCACTCCTAGACCCTCCTTCTTACGAAGCTTCGGCTTCATAATTCATGACGACATGGAACTGTTGGAGGGCCTACTCCTTAATACTACGAGCTTGTCTACATACACGGATGGCTCCAAAAAAGGGGAGAGAGTCGGCGGTGGGGTCTACATTCAGGAATTCGGAATCAGGATGTCTTTCAGAATTCCAAACGGATGTAGCATCCTTCAGTCTGAAATATCAGCAATAAAACGAGCGGCTAATTGGATCAGTTATTACAGAATATCGGGAAGAGATATACGTATATACACTGACAGTCAAGCTGCAATAAAGTCTCTAACAGGTGTACATACTACATCAATCTTGGTCCATGAATGCCGGACATCCTTAAACAGGATGGCGGGACATTCGACAGTTACACTCATATGGGTGCGCGGACATGGAGACATAACAGGTAATTGTATCGGAGATGACTTGGCAAAGAAAGGTGCCATGTTACCTGACGACAACATTGACCATCTTTGCGGCATTCCGCTATCGAAATGTAAGCAAATAGTCAGCAATTTCCATTGTGAGCTAGCTCAAACCAGGTGGGAAAATGAACAAACCAGTACAGTCACACGACTGATTTGGCCTATACTGAACAGGAAACGCACGCTGTATTTATTGAAATTACAGCGGCCACAACTTAGCAATTTGGTGTCAGTAATCACAGGACACTGCAAATTTGGCAATCATGCAAGACGACTGGGTCTACCCTATAACGATTTTTGTAGGAGTTGCAATAATGAAGAGGAGGAAAAAACGGCCTCTCATCTTCTATGTCAATATGTGGATCTCGCACCATTCTTCTGGGGCAACCATTCTTTGACGACTTATCTGAATTTTCAGCTTTGAAGTTGGAGGATATTGCTTTTATCAGAAGCAGTAATTGGCTGCAGTAGCCTTATCTATCCATCTAGGTATTCTGCGCTCTTTTAGGTTTTGGTCTACACGTTTATCCTTCAAATCTTTCATACTTTTCACCCTCTTACACGGCCGCCTGCTAACCTAACCTAACCTATGTTTTTTTTTTCAAATAAGCTAAATAATTTCCACTCACTTTTTTTGTCCATTAAAAAAAATATTTTCCACAAATTGTAAATTCTGTTTTATATTCTGTTTGTTTATTAAAAACAACTGTCAAATCGAATCAAGTTTTTTGGTCATGTAAACAGCATGTTTCATAAACATGATTCAGAGAGCGAAGCAGGTGATTCAAGTCGTCGTGGAAACATAGTATTAGAGCAATGATGTCCATTTCATGAAACAATTGTTGTTGTATTTATTTCATATGGACAAACAAATTTTTTTGGCCATTAACACTGATCTCCTAATCAACTTTAAAGTATATTAAACCCCGATAAATAAATCATTTGTTTAATAAAGCAATAAACTGAACAAAAAATTTTTTTATCAATATTTTTTTCAATTTCAATATAAATAAGCTTTTAACGAAAAAAACAGTACAAAAAACAGTACAACGTGTAAAAAACAGTACATTTGCGTACTGCTAAAAACAGTACGTCTGGCACCCCTACTTTTAGCAGAAATGTATCCACAGAAGAAGTTGACCCCGACCGTCCATAAAATATTGGCGCATGGCAGATATAATTGAGTACCAGTCTTTGCCAATTGCAGAACACATTCAAAGCATCAAGGGTAAGGCAAAATGAGGACCTCTTCAACATGTTGGCAGCATCTTCCGATCCACTTATTTCTTCCCTGCGGCATGTGAAGTCACGAATAGAGTTAGAAAATAATTATAGTTTAGAAATGGTTAGTCTTTTAGATATACATTCTCTTACGAATTGTGATGAATATTTTACAGAAAATTGAAAAAATAAATTTAAAAAAAAATACTTTTTTTTAATTTGTTGGGTAATAATTTAAGACATAAAACCCTAAAGAAAAAAATAAAAACAATCTAAAAATGTAAAAATAATTTTTTTTAGTTACCATAAAATTGATTTTTTTTACTAATTTTAACTTTGATAACCCATAAGTAGGCCCCTACAAAGCGTAGCACCCTTTCCAAACGCTCATTTCATAGGCTGAACAGTTATCTATCATATGCTCTGTATTTCGGTGCGTTTTTTTTAATTTTTTCCAAAATATGATGAAATCTTTATTTTTACTATTTTTTAATTGCAGTTTTTTAATAATGCATAACTCATGAAATCTATACGATGAAAAAATGTATTTTAAATATGAAAGTATGTATGATAAATGAAATCAAATTCTTTAAAAATCTTTGTTTGAAAATCAACTTAACATTTTAAACATGTAAATAAAAATTATTGTATAACCTGATTGTTTGGTGGTACCAGTGGAATCCTAACAAATTTTATTGGAAAAAGTCAACTAGAAAACAAAAATATATATAAAACAAGTAAGAGTGCTATATTCGGCTGTGCCGAATCTTAAATACTCTTCACCTAAGCGTAATAAGAAATACAGAAACTACACTAGACTAGAATATCCTAATTCTGTGTTTTCTATTCAGTCTTAGTGCAAATTTTATTAGTATTTGATATATTGTTTGAAAGACAATTTTACGACCAACATAATTTGTGTTAAATATTTTGAAATGTTGTCTAATTTTTACCATTTTAATTGATTTAATTACCAATTCTTACCATAATTTACAGAGTCTGTCTGATGTTCATAATAATCTTGAGTGTAACTTAACAAACAGAGTATTAAAAGGGGTGCAATTCGGTTTTAGTGATTTTGCTCAAAAAAAAAAAAAAACAAAATCAAATAGGGCTTTTAGAAGAGATACCAGGAAAAAAATTTGTTGGCGGTCACGCCTATTTTCGAGGGAGCGGGCCCGTAAAGTTGAAAATATATAGGCCTATATCTCGGGAACTACTGGGTGTCTGATAATTTGTAATACATTAAATAAAAGGTATTAAAAATACCTTTCCAACGATATAGATCATGATTATTAAATATGGACCGAATATGGGTTAAATCCGAAAAGAATATTTTTTGACCCGAATTTATTTGTTTTTTGGAAATGGTTCTTATATGGCAGCTCTGACAAATTATGGGCCGATCTTCTTAAATTTTGGAACAGTTATTTTCATGCATATGAGGATACTTCACGTCGAATTTCAACATAATAACGCTATATATTAGTATTAACGTGGATTTCGAGAGTGGACCTTATGTGGGGGATATAGTCAAATATGGACCGATATTCTCAAAATCCAGCAGTTTGATTTAGGCATGTATGTAAATGATCCGTGTAAAATTTTGGATTGGTACCCTTATTTATAAGCGATTTATGAGTATTAAAGTGATTTTCGGAAGAGGGCTTTATATGGGGCATACGGTTAAAAATAGACCGAAATTCACAAAATTTTGTGGGATGATTTTTGTTTATATTAAAATGATCTGTGCAAAGTTTTGAGTCGGCACCGATATTTATACAATATATATAGGGAAAAATGTCTTTTTCAGATGTGGTCCTTGTATGGGAGATATGACCAGTTCTGGGCCGACTACCATAAAATTTAGTACAACAATATATTTGCCTATAAAGAGTATTTATGTCAAATTTTAGCCGTTTAACATTATTTATATCTGTTTTATACGTATTTAAGTGAATTTTGGAAGTGGACTTTATATGCGGTCTATGGTCAAACATGGACCGAAATAAAAACAATTTCGTTTTGCGATTTCTTTTTGCATAAAACTGATTTTTGCTGAATTTTGTCTTGATATTCCAATTTTATAAGCATTTATTTATCATTAAGCCATATTTCGGGAATATATATTGTTGGAGCGTGGAGCTTTTTGGCCATTATTGGTTTTCTCCACAATTGTTTTTTTTAAACATTTAAATTATATTTTTTTTCCATTTTTTTATTAATTAAATTTTATTGTTTATAATGAATTAAAATTAAATTAAAATTAGAATCTTAAAAAATATTAACATGAATATTATCAAAATTATGGCAACCCTAAATTTTTAGTACATTATTACTGTTTACGCACGAAACCCCTATATAAATAATAATCTAATTATTTGGCACGGTAACCCTTATTACTCGTTGCATTTTTTTTCTGTTCTCATCTGTTTGCTTGTTGCTCAGCTATACTCACAGGCAGTTGTGGTGGTGGTTTTTTAAACCAAGAATGATAAAATAAAGATTACGCCAATGGGCGTAAAATTTTAAAATGTTCTGCGCATTTAGGCCCTGTGACGTCACACATTCTGTGTTTCTATTGGCAAATTTTTTCTCACTTGTTTTTTTTAATCATGTTTTGCTTGCATTTGCTCACTGCACTCTTCATGTTTATATTTTTTGTTGTTTTTTTTTTGTTGTTCTTTTTTAAATAGATTTTATTTTAGAACTCTCAGAGAATTCATTTGCAAGGTTGCCAACTATCACATAAAACACACATTTTTCGCAAGAAATTTTAATTCTAACACATGAATCATTATTGGTAACCCTTAGAATGGCCCTTCTACGTCACATAACGGGAAATCATGCGCATGGCGTAATCTTTATTTTATCATTCTTGTTTTAAACAACATACATTCTACTCATAGCACTCAAAAAGTCAAGTTCACTTCTAAAACATACACCTCATACATATAATTACAAACATACATACAAGTGAAATAAATACAAAGTTAATGTTTTAATTTATAAAAAACTAAAAAGCTACAAATACAAAAACACCAAACTCATAAATTAAAATATATCAAATTAATAAAGTCTCATACAAACCTAACATAAATAAAAGTTGTTTTTATTTAATAAAACACAAGTTAAGATCATCCACTGTTCAACAACTCCCAACAAACATTGTGACAAAAAGAGTTCAAACTATAAATATCCACACAATTCAACTTAACCTGTTGTATTTGAAAATATTTATAAAAATCTAAAACAAAAAGATAATTCCAATTTCTCCCACATTGCGTCGTTTTATTACCACAAGCTATGACCCTACCAACACGTTCAGCACCGACACCACCTGGATCACGAGCACAAAATGCAGCGATGAATGTTAACGCTAGTGTAGAACAGTTACGTTTACAAACACAAACAATTGGGTAATAAAATATGCACGGAAAAGGAGCAAAACGATCAAGGATTCTGTGCTTTTGTTGACGAAATCCATTAACATCAATCAAGGACGACATTTTATCCATACTCCAACACAACAAGAACTTCATCATCATCCACATCACCCTACATTCCATACCCATTCTACATCAACCGTAAGTTACCCCATTATCATTTTTATTAAACCCCAAATTTTTATTCGGTTATACTTATTAACCCCCGTGTATCCGTACAATTACAATGTAAAAATTAACTGTTTTGCTGAAAAAATAATAAGTGAATTTAAAGAAAAAATTAAATAAATACTTACAGTTTTGCAATACATACTAAAACCTTGAAGACGTGTTTAATTTAATTTGAATCTCGTTTGTTTTTTAATAAAATTGTAAAGTCCACCATTTTATAAGATTTAAAAATTCATAATTTGTTTGAATTTTATCGAATTTCCTTAAAAACTATTAAGGACAAACATTTGTATGGGGGCTATAAGAAATCATGGACCGATTCTTACTATTTTCCACACACTTTCCTCTTTTATCATAAAAACAACGTATACAAATGGTATTATCTGCAATATATTTCAAAATATTGCAATAAAATGGAAGAAAAATATCAAATTTTGATGGAGGTGGTCTCACATATTGGTTCAAAACTCTGGTTGACCTAAAACGATTTTGCTGATTTTAAATAGCAAACTTCTCGAAAGCACTTCTGACAGAATTATTGAAGGTTTGGATCCCGAGTATATCTGGCGACTTCAAAAAAATGATTTCAACAGACAGGCAGACGGACATGGTTTAATCGACTTCGCTATCTATAAGGATCCAGAATATATATACTTTATAGGGTCGGAAAATTTTTTTGTGGAAATTACACACGGAATGACAAACTTATATATACCCTTCTCACGATGGTGAAGGGTATAAAAAAGTACCAAATATGTACTGAAATTAGCTTATTTTTTACCAATTAGTACTTAGGTTCCGAATATCATATTGTGAGTTAAATTTTGAGTGGTTAAATGCGTATTTTATCTTTATTAGCTCATTTATTAACAAAAAAGGCTTTTACTATTATTACTTTTACTAATAATCGTTGATAAAAGTTTTTTATAGAATTTATGATATTAAAAAATTTCAAATTAATTCAATAAATATTTGAAACAAAAACGAAATTTTTAACTTGGTGCGTTTTTTTCTCCATTTTGGTGCGTTTTGAAATTTCAAATTGACAACGCTGGTAATATATCTATCAATCCCCATTTGTACTTGGAATTTTTTGGGTAATTTCATCAAATTGAGTTCCCGTTTTAACCCTAGTCCTTATACCCGCATACAGATGTGGCCAGTATGTATCTCCCAGTAATGTACCTCCTAAACCGCTAAGATTTTGTGTTGAAACTCCGGATCTAGGAAGATGGTGCAAATCTACGACGATTGACACCCGAACGTGCCCTTCCAAATATATATATATACATAAGAATAAAAACTTAATATATAACACTAGAAGCACTAGTTGTATGTAATAATAGAACACACACACGCACACACACAAACTCAGTAGCTGAGAGTAATACGTGCAAACTGGTTACAGTTGGATGTATGTTGATATAATTCCCAAGTAGTTTATTTTTATTTCTAGATAAGTATTCAGAGTTGTATGGTAAAAGAGAGAGATCTCTCTTGTAGTTTGCCGATTGTAAGAACTTCCGGATCTTTCTTACATTCATACTAACCATATCGTAGAATTATTGTAGCCGATCGTAAGAGCTCCCGAATTCTTTTTACAATCGTATTTTTGCATCCGTAGTTAGCCGATCGTAAGAGCTCCCGAATTCTTCTTACAATCGTATTTTTGCATCCATAGTTAGCCGATCGTAAGAGCTCCCGAATTCTTCTTACAATCGTATTTATCCGTAGCCGAACCCAAGAGCTTCCGAATTCTTCTTGGCTACGTTATAGTTTGCACCGATCGTAAGAGCCCCCGAATTCTTCTTACAATCGTATTTTTGCATCCGTAGTTAGCCGATCGTAAGAGCTCCCGAATTCTTCTTACAATCGTATTTTTGCATCCGTAGTTAGCCGATCGTAAGAGCTCCCGAATTCTTCTTACAATCGTATTTATCCGTAGCCGAACCTAAGAGCTTCCGAATTCTTCGTGACTTCGTTATAGTTTGTACCGATCGTAAGAGCCACCGAATTCCTCTTACCATCGCACAGAGGGTTGAAATGTACCAAAAGTGAGGATTAATTCAAAAGCTGAACTTTATCCTACACATTCGTGTGTGGTACTGGGTGAAAGGTAATTAAATTCTACATCACTATTTGCCAAAAACTTTTGTTTTGAGTAAATTATTTTATCGACTGTGAGCTGTCAAAGTCAAATAATTTTTCAAAATTTTTTGTGCCGTGCCTAAAACTGAAAATTGAGATATTTTGGGTGCTGATAATTCTTATTAAGCGTTCTAAAAGTAATTTTATTAAAATGGAACCATCAACTTCAGGTATTTGGCTACATAATTGCATTAATGTTTTTTAGATAAATGTTTTGCAAATATTTTTAATATTTTTTTAAAAATTGCTCCATATTTGGGGTATTTTCGATATATACACAGAGTTTCAACAAATTTCTTGTTGCGATCCAGCAAATTTTATTAAGTGATATTTTAATATAGTATTTTAGCTTATATATTCCACACCAAACTTTTGCAGAGGCACCGCGTTTTTGTACTTATTAAAATTTTTGTGAAAGAACTCCAGTTGCTAAATACTTAATCTGAAAAAACAAACAACAAATCAACTTGTTTGTTTTTAACTCTCTTTTGTCTTTATTTTCGGTATTAAAGTTATTGTTAAAAATAAGTTTGGTTTCTATCAGAGATGGTTGCGTGAGTTAATTTTGACTCACGCTCACTTACAAAAAATAATTTCTGTTTTATTTACACCGAATTCTAATTTTTGCATACGTTCGTGCTTTTATTAAATTTAAAATTAACTCACGAGCTCGAAATGATCACGAAAACACTTAATGTTCGAACAAATAAAATTATATGTAACTCACGAACACTGCATTTAAAAAATATCGTGTCACGCTTCCATCTCTTTTAATTGTTATAGTTCATTTTACTCTACATAAAAAAATTGGGCACAAGCATGTGAAGATACATAGAAGTATGGTTTTCATTTGCACTTTAATAGAACAAGTAAAGATTCCTACTATAAGTTGGGAAATTTCAACATATTCTAAATAATTTCTAACATAAGCTAAGTAAATTTACCTAATTTATAGTGGGTAATTTTTTTTAATTTTAATTACGAGTAGAGTGTGTTTAATTTTTATGTGTAAGCTGTTGATAATTAATGTATTATGGTATATTAATATTTTGAAGTAAAAAATAAATTTAAATATTTAATTAACAGCCTGTTTGTAGAACACGACAAAACTAACTCGCGACCAGCCAATTGATGGACGAATACGTAATAAAATGCGTTTGTATAACGCGACTTGATTTGGTCGCGCAGCTTACGTCAATTCGCGTATATGTCAAATGTGTATGAAATCGTACTATTGCCAACATGTTAAAAAATACTTTTTGTTTATATTTTTTCATACGAAATTCTATTTTCAGCTTAAAAGAACGGCAACCCTATTTTCGTGCGTAAATAAAACACAGCTGATAAATAAACATACGTACATAAATAAACAAAACAAATTGTGTTTAAAAATTTTATAATTTCTTTGTTATGTTATCGTCCGTGGAATTGGCATTCTCCAGTGACTCTAGCGAGAGTGAAAATGAAGACACCCGCTTATGCCGAAGAAATATAAGAGATGCTTCTAATGTTCTGGAAATTCCGGAAGAACGGTAAGTTTTTATCAGTAAAAAAAAACTTGTAGTAATATCAGAGTTTAATAATATTTTTTGTATAGCTTTGTAGCAAACTTTCGCGTAAATAAGGAATTATTTAAAGTATTGCTGGGTGAGATGGCACCAAAATTAACAGCCTGGTATAGAAATACCCACATTTTGCCAACAACTACACTTGCAACATTCCTTTCGTTTGTTGCTACTGGTGGCTACCAAGCATCAATTGGCAATGAGTGGGCGAGTTCAATGTGCAAGTCTGAAGTTTCCAAAGCAATAGATCAATGCTTAGATATTTTTGAAGAAGTTCTTTGTGGTAAATGGATTGTTTTAGCTAAAAGTAGAGAGGAGGAAAATAAAGCTAAAGAAACCTTTTATAATAAAGGTGGTATGCCCGGCATTGTAGGGTGCGTTGATGGTACCCATATACGCATTAAGTCTCCGGGAAAAAATTTAATGCATTTATACCACAATTATAAAGGTTTTTACAGTATTAACGCAATGGTGGCAAGTATTGCTTTTATATTTGCATTTATAAATAAGTTTTTTTTAATACCATTTTAATAAACTACTTTTCAGATATGTGATCAAAATATGGTTATCACATTCGTAGACGCCAGACATCCCGGACGTAATCATGACGCCTTCGTGTGGGAACAGAGTGCAGCCCATAATTATTTTAAAAACAATTATTTAAACGGAAAAAAAAATACCTGGCTTCTTGGTATGTAATCAAAAATGTTTTTAATATACCATTTTACAATAGAATTCTATTATTAAAGACATATACATATGTATATATATGCGTACATATGTATTTTTAAATATAATTATTTATTATTTTTTGCAGGTGATGGTGGTTACAAATTGCAGCCGTATATGATGAAGCCCTATAGAACTCCAACAGCACCTCATGAAAAAAAATTCAACGAAAAACACTGTCAGCTGAGGAATGTAGTTGAACGCTGTTTTGGTGTTTTAAAAAATCGTTTTAGGTGCTTGATTGGTTCAAGAGGTCTTCATTATTCTCCTGCAAAAGTAACCAAAATCGTAAATGTCTGTTGTGCACTACACAATATGTGTATATTTTACAAAAATAATTGGACACAACTTGACTGCACATCAACAAACGAGGCTGATGACCAAGACGAAGAAGCGGAGGAAGATTCCTATGAGAATTTAATTGTCTCCAACTCTATAAGGGATAGAATCGCTCGTAGCTTATAAGACCATTTTTACTATGTATGTATGAAACAAAAAAAAGAAATAAAATAAAGTAGTAGTGACTATACTGTTTTTATTGATTTTCTATTTCACTTATCCGAAATGTGCCATATAATATCGACTAACGATTTTGTCATCATCTGCATTGAATTGCTTATTGCTTGAAGAGATTTGGCTTGTGTTTTTAGGGCTTCCGTACATTCTTTTACTGCTGCTGCCACTTCTTTTGAACTTTCGGCTTGCATTTTAATTGCATGTAGGGTCTGGGATTGAATCTCACACTGTTGACGCAAAAGTTTCAGGCGTTCTTGCCCTTCCGAACCAGCCGCATTATCACAATGCTTTCTCTTCCTCTGTGATAATACTGTTGGTTTCGGAGTAGAAGTAGTCATACGGTATGGTATGTCCATACATACATATGTACGTATGTTTGCAATTAATGGGTCGATTATAGATGGCAACCAAACTTTAGTTGCGTTGTCAGAGGGCAACCACAAATTTCTGGTTCCCAATGTGGCAACAGAAAATGATAGCTCTCAGTTGCCATCTGTAATACCATTTTGGAAACTGACAACGCAACTTTAGTTCAGTTGCCATCCATAATCGAACCATAAATAAAATATTTAAGAATACATACTTTCTTCCACTCGCTGCCAGTTCTTAATGGAGGGCCGTAAGCATTGATTTTGCTTGCCACCGTGTCCCATGTGCACTCTATATCAAATTTGCTGCTACCAAACCGGGGAGCTCCCGTGGCCAAGTGTGGAAACTCCTCCATGCAAGCTACCAATTGGCTAAACTGCAGGCATGTTGTCATTTTGATGCTAAAAATTTAAACAATCAAAGCAATTACATTTTTAATAAAAGTTTACTTACCTTTTTTTTGTTTGAATTTCCATTTTTATTTTTGTTTTATTAATTTTGTCCAAGCACGAGTTCTGTTTTTTGTTCGTCTAACTTTGACATTTATGACGAGCCAAACCGTGATACACAAACCAAAATTAGTTGACAGCTGTTACGTTTTTAATAACAATCGTCAACAGTCGCGATCTAAAACCCAAAAAAATAAAAACGCTAATATGTTAGCTATTATTATCAGCGGGTCGCGTTCTACAAACAGGTTGTAAACTTCCTCCGTATAGGAGGGTATTTAAAATTTGGCACTGCCATATTGATTTGTATTTTGTATTGATTGTGTCTGTTTACTGTGATGTTATTTATTTGAAGTGTTGTGTAATTGTGCATTACTCGTTATTTGGTACAAGGAAAAACGAATAACATTTTGCAAATTATAAACACTTGACATCTTACTATTTTAGGAACAAGTCCCAAAACAATTTTTATTTCTCGTCGGGAATTACATGATTTTATAAAAAATTCAGAACCTAAATTACTAAAAGATAAATTTAAGCTTCTGAGGTTGGATGTAATCAAACGTGTCGACCCTTCAGATATGCTCGATTTTATAAAAAGGTTTAATAAATTCTGTTCAGAATATAAGACTCGGTGGGAAAAATGTGTTAGAAAGGAAGAAGCTTTTTTAAAAAATTATAATAATTGGCTTGACGCTTCTATATTTTTTTGTTCCACCACCAACACCATTAACAAAACGAGGACGCAAGGATGTCTCATTTGAGGAGTGTAAAGAAAACACAAAAGCAAAGAAATGTAAGGAGATAAGAGACAATATTCCTTTACCTGTTTTGGCTTACGCCACACAAATGAGCTTGAGAGCTTCTGGAAAAACTGATGCTTCAAAAATAGTTAAGGAAATAATATCATCTCCAACAAGAGCGACAAAATATAGAAAAAGTTTAGAAAACATACAAGCACAGCAATTAAGTTCGGAGGAAGCACTTTCGGTTTTAGTTGAAGCGAAGTTAACTCGACACCAATATAATATCATTAGAAAAGCCGCGCCTGATAAATTTCCTTCATATACAAAAGTCCAAGAAGCTAAGAAAAAACGTTATCCAAAACAAGAACATATGAATATTTCTGAAACATCAGCGCAAGTAAGTCTGCAAGGATTGTTAGATCATACCACTGAGCGTCTAGTTATGGTACAGAATTCTGTACTGGATTCATTAAACAACGAGGAAATATCGCAAATGACTTTGCTTTGACGGAAGTTCGGGCCATAGCTCTTATAAACAAGCATTTCACGGATCTGAAGCTAGTGATTCTGCGGTATTTATAACATCTATTGTGCCATTAAAAATTGTTTGTTTGAATAAAACAATTTGGCAAAATCCTCGACCTTCTTCTACTAGATTTTGCAGACCCATAAAAATTGAATTTTTGAAAGAAACCGTAAGTACTTCACAACTTGAAAAAAAAGAGTAGAAAATGAAATCAAAACTCTGAAGGATTCCGTGGTTTTAGTAGGTGATAAATCAATAAAAATGAATCACAAACTTATGTTAGTGATGATTGATGGCAAAGTGTGTAATGCTATAACCGAAACAACATCCACACAAAAATGTTACTTTGCACACAATACTGCAAAACATTTTGTTAAAATATATCCATGGTACAAAATGTCACCTACCCTTCATAAATTTTTTATACACGGACCGGAAATAATATCCAATGCCCTTTTGCCAATTGGTGAGCTATCAGAGGAAGCGCAAGAGGCTAGAAACAAAGACTTCAAAAACTATAGGGAAAAATTTGCGCGTAAATGCAGCCGGGAAAAAACTACTGAAGACATATTTAATAGATTTCTGCTTACTTCAGATCCATATATTTCCAGCATGAGTAAAATTAATATAAAAAAAACACACAAAATACCGCAGGTGGCTTTGGAGTTATTAATTCTTCCCGAAGAAGGCGACAATGATGATGAGGATTCTGATCATGATAATGATGATTATGATCATGATGATAGTGATCATTATAATGATAATGATGATTATGGTGATGATGTTGAAGATATCTAAAGCTATTACCACAATAATACCCAAAATGGATTTAAATGCATATATATGTACATATAATTTTTATCTTCTTTTTTAAATAAAAAAATATTTTCTATCAGTTTTTTTTCAAAAACCTTATTTTTTCACTAAATAATGTACACTTTGCTCGCAAATGCAGCCGAGAAAAGTCGAATGGAGATATTCTAAATAGATTTTTTCTCAGTTCAGACCCATTAATATCTAGTATAAATAAACAAAATGAGCGGAAAGAAAAGCAACAATTATCAAATTCCGAACTACAGCTTTTGCTATCGCCTATTATTTCTCAAGAAACACATGATAGTAATATATAATTTTTTTCTTAAATACAAACAAAATGCATAAAAAAATTAAAATATTGTTTTTTATTAACACATTATACAAATTTTAGAATTCATGAAATTTTGTCGTAAGGACAAATAGGAATTTAAATCAATTATGTTGAAATATTTATATATGTATATATTATTTTTTATTTATCTTTTTAATAATATATTCAATATATTTTAAGTTTAAATTTTATTTAATCATTTATAGCTTTCTATTTTAAATTTACAATAAAATTTGTACATTAAGCCCATTTTCCACAAAATTGAAAAAACGTTCCCAAACAGACAAAAATTTATTTTTTTTAATTTTTTTTTGTTTAATATGGTTTTTTTTTAAGTGTATGACAATTATTGATAAACAAAAAAAATTATAAAAATTTATTTCGTTACTTTTTTAAAAAATTTGTAAAATTCTCGAAATCCTTCAATACCCAAGTTCAGACTTTAAATTAAACTTATGTTCATATTTATGCAAAATATATATTTATTTTTTTATTTTTTAGCAAGAAGACAATATAGGCTTTCGTTTGCTTCTCATTTAAAAAAAAAATTACTTTCCATTTTAAAATTACGGCGAAAATTCTGAAACAAACTATAATTTTCCGAAAAATAAAAATGTCTATAAAATCGTAAAAAATTTTTTTTTTCAGTGTATCTTTTTTTCAGAATATGCCTTTTTATGTATGTTTAACGATTTGAAAAAAAAAAATTTCCAAAAAATTTAAATTACGGCTCCCATGAATTAATCGCCACTTTCGGTGTCATCGAACCCACTGTGCATCGTATAAATTTCTACCGTCCCGCTGCTACTACGTTTCATCATCGTATAAGTTTCTACCATCCCGCCGCTACTACGATTCATCATTTCAACGGATTCGAATTCCTGAATACCTTCGTAGATTTAAGTATTTAATAAGTAGATTAAGGTTTCGTTAATAAAAGCTTTGTTTTGAATATTTTTTATATAAACACCCAAAAATATTCGTGTTTTATTTCAAAGGAAGCAGACCTCTGACTCGAACCTTGGACAGACTGAGACATACCTCAGCTGGAAAAATAAACTGCATTACACTGTCCTAGGTCAAGGTATTGAGAACCTATGAGCCTCCAAAGTCGAGACCCCCAAGAACGTATACCCAAGTACAGGTGTACTTGGTGTTATTTTTATGCAAGTTTATGAATTGAGTACATAATTAAAGAATGTTTTTGTGTTGGTAATGTAAATTTATTTTGATATTATAATAATAATAATAAAATTAATATTATAATAATTATTTATTGTGAATTAAATTATTTAAATTTTTTCCTCCTCATTGCAAATTTCACACACAAACGAATTGCTTGAATGCTGCAAATATATTGGCTGTGTACATAAAGAGCATATGTTACGGGTGCGTCTTCTGTGTTTTTCGCGAATATAACACATGTGTCAGCTTCCAACCTGGGGTTTCTTTACCTGCCCATCAGCAGCTGCAGACGTTGATGATAAATCGTCAGCTCTTTCTTGTAAACCTTACTTATAAAGCTTGCTATGCCAAGTTTTGTGTTGAAGTTGCGCATTACCTGAACATTAACTGACCGCTCTTCAATGACGGGCATACAAAGCTCCTTGGCGAGCTGACGAAGAAAGCGTTTACGCCTCAAATTACTGTGTGTTATATTAGTATTATTTTCAAAATATATGATGTAAGCTGTTAATGCCGTCAAATCAATCATATTAAAAAATAGAGATAATGGCCAACACTTCGTCCGTCTTTGGCAAGAATATTCTCCAAGTAATTGATCCATAACGTCCACTCCTCCTTTTCTTCCATTATAAAACTCAATGATTTCTGGTTTGACGCTTGTGCCGATGGCTTCATCCTCATGCATTGATGATAATAAAATAACTGACTTGTTTTTTTTTGCCACGTACATATGAGCATGTCGAAATGTTTCCTTGGGTATAAACGATGTATTTTTTCGCACAGTTCCAACAGCTGTCAAATTCATCGACCATAAGTTTTGAAGGGGAAACAAGGGAAACAACTGCTCGTCGACGGTAAGATTTTCACTTGGTTTGTAAAAATGTTCGAAATTGTAATTTATCATTGTCCATAACTCGGAAATTGGTGCAGCTTTGTCAGTTTCATGGCGCATCTCTCTTGTGTTGGAATCATCAAACCTTATAAAACGTAATATTGCTTGGAATCTGTTGATGCCCATTGAAGCACGTTAAAGTGGACAATTTTCTACCGACCACAAGTCCGGCACACTTTCGCCGCCAAATTTGAAACTATTTGTATAGGTAGATATATTTTTATATTTAAAAAAAAAAATTATTTTTCTTCGAAAAAATAACGAAAAACGGAAAAAATTATATTGGCCACACCTGTACTTGGGTATATGTTCTCGTAGTAAAAGTTGGGTATAAGGACTAGGGTTAAGCTGTGTTCACATTATGTGTATTTGTCATGTGAAATGTCACTTTTCTACCAATATGTAATTTCATGTGTGTCAAAATTTGAGTTTTACATACGGTTTATAATTTACATGTTCATATGTTGGTATGTCAAATACATTTAAGTATATAAATATATAAAAAACCTTAAAACAGCTAATTGCTGTATTTATGTATATAAAAATTAAATTTGTAATTAAATCAAATTTTATTTAAATATTGAACGAGAGGTTGATAAAATAGTTGCATATAGATTACATGCACCTTTTTTAATTTTCATAAATTCTTCCAGGAAACCCATTTCGTTGAACCAAAACACACATGGCACATGCATATCATCTGCACCGGTCCCGCTTCTTTCCTCTTTTGCTTTTGCAATTTCCCGGCTATATTGACCGCGCAAGTATGTTATTTTATTCTGGAAATATATTGCGTTACATTTATTACAAATATCAATTGCCAAATGCTTTAAATTAACTGCTTTAATAAGTTAAATGCTTTACCTTAACTTCATTAGGACCAAAAGATGAATTGAAAATTTTTAATTTGTCAGCCATATCATGAATGGTAAATCTTTGGGTCGATTATGTATAGCAACCAAACTGGAGTTGGGTTGCCAATAGATGCAACTGACATGTAAATTGTTATTATGTAATACTATGTTTCCACGACGACTTGAATCACCTGCTTCGCTCTCTGAATCATGTTTATGAATCATGCTGTTTACATGACCAAAAAACTTGATTCGATTTGACAGTTGTTTTTAATAAACAAACAGAATAAAAAAAAAACAGTATTTACAATTTGTGGAAAATATTTTTTTTTATTCGACAAAAAAACTGAGTGGAAATTAGTAAGCTTATTTGAAAAAAAAACATACATTCGTATGTATTTACTTTCTTTACTTCCAGCAACAAGAAAATAATTGGCTTTGTTTACAATAATATTAAATTTTTACAGCTAGTGCAGATAAACTTGCGATAAAAATTAGAGAAGAGTGCAATTTTTCGTGCTTCGCAAATTGATTCAATATGAATCTATTTGATTCGCTCTTAAAATTTGTTGCTTCACTCATGATTGGGGTGTGAAGCATGAATAGAGAGCGAAGCATGTACCGTGGAAACGTAGTATAAGGCAACTTTCGTGTTTAATCTGTTTTTCGAATTATCGAGTAGAAAACAAATATTTATATGTTAAAAATATAAATAGTTTAACAACAAAATAACTAACATTTAAAATTAAGCACTTAAAATAAAAATCAAAGCAACCACAAATTCTCGGTTGCCATGTTCGGCAACTGAAGTTAGCAGCTTATATTGTGTTCAGATATGAAACTTAATTGAGTCAATATTCGGTTAATTGACAATATTATTTTAAGCGTTCAGGCATACGCAATTTTCAGCTTACTCAATAATCATTTGACAGTTGGAAAACAATACAAAAAATACTCTATATGGTTGTTGTATTTCTATGTAAACAAACTTACCTTCACATTGATTTTTTTAATGATTTCTTTTGTTGACATTTGCCATTTTATACAATTTTGCTCACTAAACACAGTTGTGGACAGTGTTGCATTCGAAATCATACTCAATATTATAACAATTTCGTACTTATTGCGCAATAATTAATTGAGATTTTATATGGAATATTTTATATTTATATTGCGATTATCGCAATTAAGGTTCATATCTGAACACTAGGGTGACATTAATTTTCAAAAGTTTGATTTTACCAAGTCTCACCCCCCCAAATCGGTTCAGTTTTATGAAAAAAAAAATACAAAAAAATTTCATAGCGATAAGTTGAGATTTGGGTGTGCGCCCGCCCTTGAAAGTTTTATACGAGCCTTAACGTATGAACTATATTGATATTTTGTTCATATATTTTTTTTATTTAAATTGTTTTACAAGTAGAAAAAATTCTATATTAATTTTTTATAAAATGTTTATTAAAACTAAAGTACTTTTGATATAGTCGATTTATTTGAATTTGGGAAACGTTTGCGATAGTCCGTCATAACTGTTAGCAGAGAAAATATACGACTTATGTTTTCAGTGAATGTTTAAAGAGTAAAGAAAATTTTTATTTTTATATGACTTAAAAATAAAAATACAAAAATATTTACAAAACTATTTTATAACAAGTATTTTGTAACAAGTAGATGAATGAATAATTATAGAACAAATTGAATAATTCTCAACACTTCCACTTTTGTTTTAATAATTACTCATCCATTAAAATCAATAATATTTAATAATTTTTTTATGTTATTAAATTTTTGCTTTAAGAGCGGCTTTGTAAAAATATCAGCTAATTGTTCTGATAATGGCACATATTGCAACTGAAACATTTTAGATTCATACATTTCCCGAATGAAGTGAAACCTGACCTCAATGTGCTTAGTTCTCCTGTGAAATTGTGGGTTCTTGACAAGCTTAATAGCACTTTGATTATCCAGATATAAAATAGGAGATTGTATGTTATCACCTCGAATATCGTTTAATAACCGCTGTACCCAAATAAGTTCTTTGACGCTTTCACATGAATCTGCAGTACTAACTTTGAAATTAAATTTCTTTAAAATATCTGTAAACCTTTTGTTCCAGCATCTTGAGGCTTGCTTTAGCCCATAGAGGCTTTTGTTAATTTTGCAGACTTTATTGCTACCATCGGAATACCCAACAGGCTGATACATATATATTTCTTCATTAAGATGGCCATATAAAAACGCTGTCTTTACGTCAAACTGGGTAATAGAATAGTTCATGGAAGCACACAAGGCAAAAATTGTTCTAATAGAAGTAAATTTTGCTACCGGACTAAAAGTCTCTTCATAATCTATTCCTTGCTTTTGGCTAAATCCGCGAATAACTAATCTCGCTTTGTAGCGTTCCACATTACCCTCATGATTTCTCTTTATTTTGTATACCCATTTATTTGATATTGCTTTCTTTCCTTCAGGTAATTCTACTAAATTCCATGTACCATTACTCATAAGGGAATCATATTCGTCAGTCATGGCATTCTTCCACTGCGTTCTAAGATTACTACTTATAGCTTCTTGATAATTCTGCGGTTCATCATAATCTGCTACTAATGCACAATTTATTTCATTATCCTCTAAGTTTTGCTTTCTTGATCTTAAATTGTAACGACTGCATGGAATATCTGGAGCAATAGGACTTTCTATATTAACAATATCATTTTCTGCATCTTCAAACTCATCATTTGAATCAGATATTGGTACTACTGCAGCTTCGTCTTCTAATGTAGGTTCATTCCCCTTCTCTATGTTATGATTTGTACATTTCTCAATCTCTGTTGCTACTATTATTTGTGCAGTTTCCCTAATAATAACATTTCGTGAAATTTCTATACGATTTTCTCTAGGTATCCATATACGATAACCCTTACAGTTTTCCTGATAGCCTACAAATACACCTTTCTTAGATTTCGGATCTAATTTCTGACGTTTTTGCTGTGGGACATGAATATATGCATCAGATCCAAAGACTCGAAGAATGGATATATCAGGCACTTTATCGTACCATAATTCGAAAGGCGTTTTATTTTTCTGTGGACTTTTTCCCGCTCTATTCAAAGTAAAAACTGCAGTATTTACTGCTTCTCCCCAGTAACTTAGATTGAGACCCTTACAATGTATCATAGATCTAGCTGCTTCTACTATAATTCTCATATCGCGTTCAGCTCTACCATTATGTTCAGGTGTATATGGTGTTGATTTTTGGTGTATTACCTTATATTTACGTAAGATATCACTTACATCTTTATTTACGTACTCCGAGCCATTATCCGATCGTAAAGTTTTTACCTTCTTGCCAGTATCTGCTTCCACTTGATCCAAATATCTTGAAATCACTTGAGAAACATCTGATTTTGTTTTTATGCAATACACATAACGGTAATTGGAGTAATCATCACAAAAAACAACCATAAAACGAGAACCACCAAACGATTTTACTTGCATCGGTCCACACAGATCTGTATGTACTAGTTCCCCAACAACTTTTGCTCTGTTTGTACTTTCTGAAAATGGCATTCTATGTTGCTTACCCATTACACAGCCTTCACAAAAGAATTCACCACCAGAATATTTTACATTTTGAAGAGTTAACAAATTCTTAACATGTTCTTTGTCTTGATGACACATTCTTCCATGCCATGTTTGCAAGGAATTGATCTCAACAGCAACGTTTGAACAATCAATATGTGTATTCACTTTTATTAATAATTGAAAAAGTTTTGAATTTTCTCTTTTGCCTTTTAGATACACGTGACCATCGCGCTTAAAAACACATTCATGTCCATTTGCTTCTAGAGTATAGCCCTTGTCCAAACATGCATTAGTGGAAAATAGATTTAGTTTTATGTTTGGAACATATAGTACATCTGACAGGAATTTTGAATTCCAAACCTTACCATCATAAGCTTTAACATAAATATCACCCTTACCAACCGCTGGAATAATATCTCCATTTCCAACTCGAATGCTCTTCGGGGTTTCAAATTGCACATAATTCTGGAACCACTCTTTCTTGTAAGACATATGTTCACTTGCACCAGAATCCGCAAACCATGTATTTTCTTCAGAAATGTATCTGTTGACATGTTCACCAATAAATGCTTCACCGCTGTTGTTGCGATTTCTATTGGGACAATTTCGCTTCCAATGCCCAAATTCCTTACAAATAAAGCATTTACCTCTTCGTATGTTGCTATCTTGATTTTGTTGACTATTTGTTTTTTTCTTGTGATTTCGTTTTGCCACAAAGGCTTCAGATTTTAACGGCTGAATACCCAATCTTGATTCTTCCATGTTCTTTCGCCTTTCTCAGTTGCTTCCCAAGACGAAAAGAAATGTTTGTATTCATTTGGCAATGTCATCAGAATCTTTGTTATAAGCATGTTATCCGAAATTCTCTCACCAAGATCCTCTAATTGTTTTGCCAACTTTTGTAATTTTGAAATATGTACAGATATAGTATCTTCAGATGCTTTTTCATACTGGAAAAATTGCTGCTGCACTAAATGTATAGAGGTTTCTGATTTCTGCTCGTATACATTTTCCAAAGCTGACCACATATCTGCCGCTGAATTACAATTCATAACATGAAGCATAGACACGACCAAGGTTTTCTGAGCTTTTGCATCTAAGGAATTCCATTTATTTATCTCAGCATTATCTTGTTCAGGCTTCTTTGCAATTCCACTTACTATTTCCCAAAGATTGCTAGCACGTAGCACCACCTTAATCTGGAATTTCCACAAAGTCCATCCTTCCGAACCTTCTAGCTTAGAGATCTTGAAATCCTCCATTGGCACCAACAATAAGCTTCTCAATAAACAATTATTATTATAAAGTTAGGGATCTGGGCCCATAACCTGTTAGCAGAGAAAATATACGACTTATGTTTTCAGTGAATGTTTAAAGAGTAAAGAAAATTTTTATTTTTATATGACTTAAAAATAAAAATACAAAAATATTTACAAAACTATTTTATAACAAGTATTTTGTAACAAGTAGATGAATGAATAATTATAGAACAAATTGAATAATTCTCAACAATAACTTGCAAAGGAAATTGTGTTTGCTCTTCGTTTTTAGTCAGAAGTTTATTGTAATCTTCTATTAATTTAACTCCTCTTTCTGCCACATCATTTACTACTTTTAATTTGTTTAGATATATAAATGCACTTTGATAGCATTCATGGGTTGGCCATATTGAAGGGTCTAATTCCAATGAGCCTAAGTACCATAGATGATTTAAAAACTTTATATATTAATAGATGATCTATTGGGTCTATGAAATAACTCCCACGAAATATGTCCCACTTTTAAAAACGAAATAAGTCCCACCAAAAATTGCTGTTTCGAAAGTGGGAGTTATTTCGTATTTAAAAGTGGGACTTAATTCATCAATTGATGGGACTTATTTCGTTACGCGTTTTTATTTTAAGTGGGATTTATTTCGTTTTGAGTGGGAATAAATTCGTTTTGTGAAGTGGGAGTTATTTCAAGCCAGTAAACTAGTATGTCTATTCTGTCGTGCAGAAGTTCATGAAACCCTTCAAATATTTGTCTGATAAATAAATGATTTTTTTATGGAGGGGTGCGATAGAGCCATGAAATATAAGGCCATTATGGCTTTATTTCTCATTTTTTTCTTATGGAAAAAGTTATATATTGGAAATTTCGTAAAAGGGACAACCATAATTTTTTGTCCTTATCTCTCATGGCTCTCCTTTTTTTGTTATTAATTACCTTATACTTACTATAATAAAAAAACTTTAAAGAAATGTGTACAAATAGGTACCGAACTTAACTACTGGAAAAACAATAATTAAAAAATTGTTGACCTAATTACGTATGTATGTGTTTTATTATATTTTTAGTAGGAAATTGGAATTCGTGTTCCATGTTTTCTAATATCACCATTACAAAATACAACTAATCCCAATGCCACGTTAAAACTATAATACCGTCTACCATGCACTGGATCTTCAAGCCATTTATAAAGGTCGATAATTTTAATGTGATGGTCCTTCCGAAACGGTTTCTATCTTAATAATAAGAACAATTGTACTTAATCCTTTTACGAATCCAAACGTTGTTACTAGTAGGCGTTCTCTATAGGTTCCTTGACCGAAAAAAGAATTAATAATAAATTCTGGAACTCTATCAAAATTCGTAATATCCATTCCATTAAGAAGCCTTCTGCAAGCTTGCAAATGATTTTTCTTTAATATTCCTCTGCTTTGATTATTCATATTATTCGACGTGTGTTTTTTTCGAAGAGCCAAATACTTCTTATTTAAATCGCATTAAACAGTGCAAAAGTGGGACTTATTTCGTTTATGAAAGTGGGACTTAATTCATTTCAGAAATATATTATTCAAGGGGGAGTTATTTCATTTTGAGTGGGAGTTATTTCATTTCAAGTAAATTTGTAAATCATTTCATTTTGGTGGGACTTATGTCGCTTTCAAAATTGGGACTTATTTCGTGGGAGTTATTTCATTTTTTAAGCAATTTTTGGTGGGACTTATTTCGTTTTTAAAAGTGGGACTTATTTCGTGGGAGTTATTTCATAGACCCGATCTATTAATCCCTATTGGTATATATACCAAAAATAAATTTCTGCACGCTGTAATATAAAATTTAGATAGGTATAAATTAATATATAATTTCTATTGTAGTAAAAATTTATTTTTTGAAAAATTTCCAAAAAAAATGATATTTGGATAAAATGAAAATGTACTTATGAAGTTTTCAGTTAAAAAAAATTATTTAAAAGAATTTAAATTATAATTATTATTTTAAAATATTTTTGTAATAAAATAAATTTAAAATATAATTAATGTAATATTTTTATATGATTTATTAATTATGTTATTATGTTGCGATATATCTGTATCAATTTTTTCGAAATTATGAAGTCTATTTAAAAATGTAAAGTCCGTATTTGGTGCTTTTATGGCTGAAGGAGCAGAAAACCAAGCCTCTGGCTTATCAAGAATGCTTTATCTTCCTCCACTGTGATTAATTCTAAGGCATTTGCATGCGCCACGTCATAAATTTGTTCTAAGCTTTCAACCCAGGTCTTTTCTTTGTTTTTCTGGTTATCTGTATTTTTTCCACAACCTTTTTTTAAATTCGTCCATTCTGTATGTAATTTTTCCAGTTTTGCTTTGTCCCAAAAAATGAAAAGTTCTTCAATTAGCACTTTCTCGTAAACTCATATTTACAACACGCCAATTAAAAAACAACACCTTTATTACTTCTTTTTTTGAAGGTAACTTGGAACCCGTAAGTTGATTAGAGGCATAGCCAATCAAATAATATTTTTCGTGTAATGATCTTGCATTCATTTTAGTAATCCTATTTTGTAAGAACAATAGGAAAGAATAAACTCGAATGAATTAATCATGAAATAAATCAAAATTTTTGCTACGTTTTTTTTGCTTCAATGGAAAATATCGGTACTTGCTTTTTGTTGACATTATTGCTTGCTCATTTTTTGCGTATTTAACATAAAAATAATTTTGTTTTTTCATGTGTTGCACAAAATTTTTTTCCATTGAATGGCAGACGTCATTTATACAAGTCGTGTTTATAACGTTTATTTTAGGGGGGAGGGGGGCTATAAATGATTTGAAATCTTGCTGACTTTTGTCTAGAATTAAATTAAATAATTTAAAAATCAAAGGTACAACAACTTATAATGATACCATTTTAGGCTCAAAAGACATTTTAAAAATATATGACCAAAATATCAATATAGTTCATACTGTAAGGCTCATATAAAACTTTGAAGGGCGTGCGCACGCCCAAAACTTAACTTATCGCTATGAAATGGAAGACATAAAAAAGGAAAATTTACAACTAAAAAACGACTTAAAAAAACCTTCTTCACGTCTTGAGTTTGTTGATCGCAATGCAAGATCAACAAATGTTATTGTTTCTGGACTTAGCTGTAATAACGTAAATGCTGTTAAGACAGAACTTTTAAATTTGTGTACGAAAGTGTTAAAAGTAAACATCAATGTAATGTCTACCCGAATGGTGGCTTCAGGAAAATCTGTCTGTTTTACTTTAGAGTCAAGGTTGCAAGCATCAAATGTTATTAGTGCCAAAAAGAAATTAAAAGGACAGGCAATATTTTTACAAAAAGATTATACTGCAGTAGAACAAAATGTCCGGTACAATTTGCGACAAATAAGTAAACAAATATCCAAAAGCTGTACAAATATTAAAGTTAGACTTGGCGAATTCTGTATATATATTAATAATAAGAAATATACATGGTCGGATGGAAAAGTTATTGCAAATACAAACATCGATGCAGAGTTTTTAAATAATGTTCTAGCTAAATGCAATTATCCTGTGGAAATTCATGTTAAAGAAGTTCAAGCAAATTCAATATCGAATACGGATTTGTCTTATATGCAATAGCAATTTAATTTTATCAAACTGCTTTCTTATAATGTAGCTAACTTATCTAGAACAATAAACTTTAGTACATTCCTATCTTATGTTAATGAATTTGATTTATTTTTTTTTATATGAAACACATGTAATATCTGAAAATCATCATCGTTTTGCATCTTTTTTTCAAAAATTTTCATTACAATGGATTCACGCAAAGAAAATACATTCGGCTGGTCGCGCAATTGGTGGTTGTTTGTTTGGTTTTCGTAAAACACTGGAGAATACTTATGGATTTAAGTTTTTAAATATATATAACAATATTATATTACAAGCAAATCTCGAAGGTAACATATTTTACTTCATACCAAGGTATTTAAATTGTACATCATGGAATACTGATATCAAAATGTTTGATGAATTTTTGCAAGAATTTCATCCCACAAATTTTTGTATTGTTGGAGACTTGAATGCTAGAATAGCAAGTGAACAGGTTCTGGATATAAATTTATTAGAAAATTTGCATCACATTCGTGAAATTCGTTGCTCAAGAGCAGCGTTGCCAAATTTGCCGATTTATCTGCATTTTGCCGATTTTTGATTACAAAAATGACAAAGCGCGATTTGCCGATTTTTGTCCTCAAAGTGACGATTTTAGTAAAAGTATATTTTTGCACCACTGTTTTTATATAATTATGTCAATATCACTTTGTCAATGAAAAAAAAAGATCAAAACTATTCCCTTTTTCCATTTGTTAACATGTGAGAAAAGAATAGCAATGGTTTACCGTTATTATTTTTTTATGATTCCTACATTGTTGATAATTTTAGTAGTTTTCATGCAGTTTTACTAATAAAATCAACATAGGTATCAACAACAAAAAATTGTGGTTCAAATTTTTCTGTAAACGTTTTTATAGTTTGAAGAAAACAACTTAAAATAGAACTTAAAATATAAATTTAAAGGTAAAAATGTTAAGATATTTAACCAGCGGTAAGTTATTATAATTTGTATTTGAATGTGAATGAAAAATATTTATTTTAAACATTATTGTATTTTAGACAAAAGTTTTGAAGAAGAAGGTGCTGAAAAGTCGGTAAGAAAATGTGAATATTATCATTAAAATACAAATGAATTACTTTATTTTTTTAGGCTGAAAAGAAAAAGAGGAAGATAAAAGATGACTGGATCAATGATCCAAACATAAAAAAATGGGCTGAAAAAAAGAAACCAAAAAGTTTACTGCTAATTTTGTAACACTTATCTAAAAGCATCATCTGGAAAAACGGATTTAATTGCGCATGCAAATACAAAGAAACATTTGGATACATCAAATTCAGTTGTCAATAATCAACAGACAATAGATTCAATATTTTCTACAGAAAATTTTTCATCTAAAAGAGCTGAAATAAATTTAGCACTTTTCATTGTGGAGCATAACATTTCATTTGCTGCAGCAGACCACATGACGAAGGTATGTCAACATTCTTTTCAAGATTCGGATACTGCGATCAACATGTCCTTAGGTAGAACAAAATCAACAGCTATAATTAAAAATGTAATTGGAAGTTCACAGTTACATGAGTTAACTAATATTTTAAAGGATAAGACATTTTCCTTATGCGTTGATGAATCTACAGATTTGTCGAATCAAAAGTCTTTATGCTTGGTGGTTAGAGTTTGAATTAATTTTGAAATAAAACCCTTTTTTTGGACTACTAAATGTAAATCGGTGTGATGCTGTTTCGTTATACAAGTTAATAGTTAGTCACTTTGAAAACCATAATATCGACTATAAAAATAATATGATTGGCTTTGCCGCTGATGGTGCTCCAGCAATGACGGGGAAATCTCTTTCTGTTGACCAAATATTAAAGAAAGATATTCCACATCTTATCATTATAAAATGTGTTTGCCACTCGTTGGCATTATGTTCTTCATATGCTTGTCTAAAACTCCCATCAGCTTTGGAAACTTTAGCAAGGGATGTATATAACATTTATCAAACAGTCCTAAACGACTTGGACAATTCAATGAAATTCAAAAGTTGTTGGAAATAAAACCTTTTTAAATTTTACATCCATGTCAAACACGCTGGCTTTCACTTGAAGCGGTAGTAAACCGTTTACTAGATCTATATGAACCATTAAAGATTTATTTTGCATTTGTTGTAAACGTAGACAAAATTGATACAGCAAAAATAATTTTAGATAATTTAAATACTAAAAACCAAATCTATTTGTCGTTTTTAAAAAAAAAACTCGGAAGTTAATTTAATTGATTTTAAAAACGAAACCAATTTCTTGGATACTGAAAATTTATATTTAGGTATATATGCTAAGAATTTAATGTCAAAATTAAATAAAAACGAAATTAAAGAAATTGCTAACAATTGTACAAATTTTTATGTTGAACTTTGCGATCAAATTTTTAAAAGATTTGATTTTGGAGATCAATTTAAATCTTTAAGAGCATTAAACCCAAGTTTTGTGATATATG
This sequence comes from Bellardia pandia, assembly GCA_916048285.2. NCBI lineage: Eukaryota > Metazoa > Arthropoda > Insecta > Diptera > Calliphoridae > Bellardia > Bellardia pandia. The sequence goes on from OU696530.1 coordinate 70,149,622, forward strand.
AAGAACTAGATTCCATTTTTGATATCATAAACAATTTTCCAAATTTCATATCTGAAGAAGATATGCAAAATATTGATTCAGAATTTCGAGAACTTAAATTATTAGATTTGACCAATTTAATAAACAAGACGGATACCAATTTGTTAAGTTTTTGGAAACAAATTTGTTTAACTAAAACTATCGATGCAAACATTTTGTTCCCAAAATTATCAACTTTTATTCAAAAAATCTTAAGTCTACCACATTCGTCAGCCAATGTAGAAAGAATATTTAGTCAAGTTAATACTAATAAAACTAAACAAAGAAATCGTTTAAGCAAAGAAACAATAGAAGGAATTTTGTATACCAAAGACTATTTAAAATTAAATAAATCGAATTGTTTTAATACCTTTATAAAACCTGATATATTACGACAATTAAATTCCGATATGTATAAATAATTTATATTTATAAATATATATTTTATATGTAAATATTCATTTTCAACGTTTGTATAAAATTATAAAATAATTTTAATTATTTAATACCAGTATGTATGTATTATTTTATATTAGATTAAATTTTTCTAATAAAAATTAAAAATTTCATTAAAAATTAATATATTTTTGTTTTCCGATTTTTTGACGATTTTTAATATATATTGCCGATTTTGCCGATTTTTACATCTAGTTTTGACGATTTTACGCAAAAATTATCTGGCAACAGTGCTCAAGAGATAATATTTATAATACACAAGGAAAAAAATTAATGGAAATTATTGAAAATATTGGTGGTATAGTGCTTAATGGAAGAACGGAAAATGATGTAAGGGGAGATTTCAGCTTTTGCGGAGTTATGGGTAGCTCTGTTATTGATTATTGTATTTGTTCACATAGTTTTCTGCAATATGTTGATAATTTCGCTATTCCATCTAAACCCTATTCTGACCATATGCCGTTATGCCTTAAAATAAAAATTATTAACTCCAGCGTTGATAAAAGTGTTGAACAAACTTTTCAGAGACTACATTGGAATAAAAAACAACACCTAAATTACGCAGCTAGGTTAAGGCAACTTACTTCACGTATCAACCTACAAACTAATGAATCAGTAGATGAGCTTATACAGTCTGTTACAGATAAGATCATTCAAGCCAATATACAGAATAGTAATAATAAAATAAAAGTTTTTTAACCTATACAGAAATGGTTTGACTGGATCTGTTGGCGCTACAGAAGAAATATGATAACAAGGCTTAGAATATATAGAAAGTATCACACACCGTTTAATAAATCAAGATATGTCGCATCCCGAAACAAATACTTGCTGATTTGCAAAAACAAAAAACTAGAAATTTATAATAAAAACTTACAACAATTGAATACAGTTAAAAGTTCTAGCGAATGGTGGAAACTATCAAAATCATTGAGAGCTACTACATATAGTGTGAGAGGTGTATTAAATGCTGATGATTTTTACTCTCATTTCAGTACCATGTTGAGAATAGATGAAAACTTTCATACTATAAGCTGGTGCATGCCATGCATTACTGATCCAATGTTAGATTCCCCTTTTGAATTCTGTGAACTACGCTCGGTAATTAGTACGCTCAAAAATAATAAAGCTCCAGGACAGGATGGTATTTCCTATGAATTTTATAAAAATGCTCCAGAATGCTTTCTTGAGGAAATTCTAACAGTTTACAACAAGATATTTTTACATGAGCAAATCCCAACCAGCTTCAAAAAATCACTTATAAAACCACTATTTAAGAAAGGAGACCCAAAGATACCAAGTAACTATCGTGGACTGTCATTGATTAACACATCGTGCAAAATTTTTAATTCTATACTGCTAAATAGAACAACTGAATGGATTGACAACAACAATATTTTAAATGAGTATCAAGCCGGCTTTAGAAAACAATACTCTACTGTTGACAATATTTTTAATTTGGTAAGCAAAGTCAACTTGAATAAATTGATGGAAAAAAAAACGTATGCCTTTTTTGTTGATTTTTCTTGTGCTTTTGATATGATACCGAGAAACAGCTTGTTTTACAAACTATCTAGGCTTGGATTGTCGTCTAAAATAGTAAGAATATTAATGCGTACTTATGAAAGCACAGTAAGTCAAATCTGGGATGGCAATACCCTCTCAAACACTTTTGCGGTTGAACTTGGTGTAAAACAAGGTTGTATTTTAAGTCCTTTACTATTTTCTTTGTATATAAATGACCTTCCCGATGAGCTACCTGGCGGTGTAAATATAGCAGGCACGAATGTCAAAATTTTACTTTATGCAGATGATATAGTTTTACTTTCGGATTCACCTGTGGATTTGCAACAAATGATTAATGCTTTATATGCTTACTGTTCAATTTGAAGCCTAAAAGTAAATCTAAATAAGTCCAAAATTCTCATATTTCGATCAGCCACACGATTACTATCTACATTAAAATGGCATTATGGAGCGCAAGATATAGAAATCGTCAATAACTTCAAATATCTTGGAATTTTAATTACATATAATTTATCTTTCAAGAAACATCTGACTGGCAAGCTTTCTGACTCAAAGTTAGCAATAAACTCGGCTTGGTCAAAATATATATTAAATCCACAAATATCGCAAAATAATAAAATAAAAATCTTTCATGCTGCCTCCAGATCTATAATGTTTTACGCTGCACAAATATGGTGTCTAAACTTGATTTCGACAATAAATTATTAATCAAAAGAAAACACAAATTTATTATAAAATATAAAATAAAATGTAAAAGAAATTAAATAAATTAAATTGTAAAACATGAATTAAAAATGAAGTAGAATGTATTTAAATCTAAATTAAAATTGTTAAGATCAATTATAATGAATTATACACTGTATTTAAATTTAAAGTAAAACTGAAAAATGAATTAAATTAATTATAACTCTGTATTTAAAACTAAAATGTTAACATATATTGTAAAATAGCTTTAAGATTGAAATATAGAGGGCGTAAACAGCTAACTTATCCATAAGCTTTACGGAATTATTCCAAACCCTCTTCGGCTTCCTTTAAGCCGAATGAAAAGTTAAGATATAAAAAATTTAATAACTTTGTGACACTTGGCACTTAGCAACAGAACTGATCGGTTCAACTATCCTAACTCAAAATCCCTATCTAAAATTTAATTATAAATTGTAAATCAAAATCCCTATCTAAAAAATTAATAAATTTACAAAAATTTAAATTGTTAACTTGAAATTTCAACACTTTTAATTATATAAAGAATTGCATTCATACATACATACCTACACGTATCAGTATTTAAACAACACAAAAGTGGTTATAATTATAATTTTCCAAGCTCAAAATACATACCCTGCAGTTTTGAGATAAAAAGGGAAATTATTTAATGTTTCTGTTGATCCCTCATACACAGAAATACATATGGGGATACGAAAAATATGATGAAGTCGAAAAACTATATCGGTTTTTTATTAAAAAAAATGCTTTACTTACCCGCCAATACTCCCAATTACATGTTGCATTTAGAAACTGACCACGATTCTCTATATCTAACCACTCTGAAACTGCATTTTAACCAAGGTGAATTTAAATACTAGGTGATAGCGTAGCGCCAGCTGATTATTCATGGTGAATTTGAAAATGTCAAAAAGTTATATAAAAAAAAAACTTTTTGACAGTGACGAAAGTTTTTCATATAGAAAAATGCCTGTTGTTCTTGCCTTGTTGTAATTGTTGTAGCAATGCGGTCACCTGGTATTTAATTTCACCATGATTTTAACTACATCAATAATGTATTGAGTCTAAATCACAATCGCTTACCTCGAATCTTGGCTAAAAGTATCAGATCACAAAATGTATGCTGGGCTAAAGAGTGGTCTGATTGATGTATTTATCTAGGATTCTCCCCTCCTAACTCTGGCCAACCTTTGTGTGACTATTGGAAACCTATTTTAAACCTACTTAGAAATAGAGAACGCGAAAATTACATTTGAAATGCAACAAACTCCCAGCATCATGATCTCCACTCACAACTTAATTTTAATGGTCTGGCTTCTCTCACCGAAAATTTATCTTCAAGTATTTTAAGTGTTATAATTAAAGCAAGGGGCGGACTACTAAACTTAAACGCTAGTAGCTTTTGTAACAACACTACTACTTTATGTAATCTTCGTGAACCTGAGAACACTTTTCATTTTATTGGTGTGTGTCCGATTTTTAATCAATTCAGAATTAGCTTCCTTGGGAAACAACAATTTAACATAAGTGAGGTGCTAAATATGCTGAATGGGAGCAATTACAACAACCTATACAAATACATAAAAGTTTGCTTAAACTATAGAAAACTAATTGTAAATGAATTTGATTCCGAAATTTAAATTTTTTAACTTTTTCCATTATTATCATAACTATGCTAATCAGGCTTACAACAAAATGTTCAGCCTTATATAGATATGTATATAAAATAACTGAATTATAAGAAAAAAACAAAATATTTATGTACACTTTATATTTACATTTATCTATATATATAAAATTCAATGTATGTATGTATGTATGTATGTATGTATGTAACGTATAGACTCCAAAACGGCTGAGCCGATTTTGATGAAATTTTCACAGCATGTTACTGTGACTCTGGAAGGAATAATAGGGTACTTTTTTTTTCCACGCCCACTTTTACGCCCACTTTTTTAAATATTGTAATTGGAGACCAAACCTCTGGACCGCTATTTTTGAAATTTTCACAGCATTTAACTGGGACTCTGGTATGATTAATAGGGTACTTTTTTTTTGGCCACGCCCATTTTTACGCCTACTTTTTAAAAATTATGTAATTGCTCCCATATAGTTTTTAACAGATTTACTTCAAATTGTATACACATTATATACTCCAGGCGAGGTAAAAATAAAGATTTCTTAAGCCACGCCCCTTTCACGCCCCTTTTCACGCCAAATTTTTGAAAGTTTTATTCTCTATACAAATTTGTTCATTCCAACGTATTTTTTTTTATTTGGTAGTATATTGCTCTTAATACTGTTAACGTCGCCATATAACTATGAACCACGCCTACTTCATCGCCTCCTTTTTTAATTCAGATACTTTCGTATACCACTAACAATGTTTGCTATACAAAATACTTTTTTTGTAATATGTATTTACCTAAAGTTTTATATACTTTTTAACTACATACATTTTTTTATTACCAAATCCCCATTTTTCGCCCCATTTTACCTTAAATTATATTGCTTTTAATCTATATATATATATAAATGAATGTGTGTCTGTATGTTTGTGCTTAATAGGAGGCCAAACCCTTGGACCAATCTGCCTGAAATTTGTACAGCATGTTACTGTGACTCTGGAAGGAATAATAGGCTATATGAAGTTTTGATTGTACAAACGGGGGTGGCACCGCCCATATAACCCACAAATTTAACCCGCCATATTTTGGGCATTTTTTGACGTTCGTCGGTGATATTTATTACATATGGTATTGGCATAATTAGGAATACGTACCAGGAGAAAAGTGAGTGGGACCACGCCCCTTTTTAGGAAAATTAAACATCGTAATATAGTGTTAACTACTGGACCGATCGTCATTAAATTTTCACAACAGGATATTCTTACGAAATATTAAATTCTTGACTATGTAAGTGGACAAAGGGGCATGGTCTCGCCTGAAGCATTGCAATAAATACAATAAAATTAAATAAATAAATGTTTGTAAATATATAAATACGTTTTATTTTATTTTAGGACGAGGGGGGGGGGGGTAGCAAAGCACACCGGGTTTAGCTAGTCTATTAATAAAATCTATATATATAAAATTCAATGTATGAATGTATGTATGTATGTATGTTTGTATGTATGTAACGTATAGACTCCAAAACGGCTGAGCCGATTTTGATGAAATTTTCACAGCATATTACTGTGACTCTGGAAGGAATAATAGGGTACTTTTTTACCACGCCCACTTTTACGCCCACTTTTTTAAAATATAGTAATTGAAGACCAAACCTTTGGACCGATATTTTTGAAATTTTCACAGCATTTAACTGGGACTCTGGTATGATTAATAGGGTACTTTTTTTTTGACCACGCCCATTTTTACGCCCACTTTTTAAAAATTATGTAATTGCCCCCATATAGTTTTTAACAGATTTACTTCAAATTGTATACACATTATATACTCCAGGCGAGGTAAAAATAAAGATTTCTTAAGCTACGCCCCTTTCACGCCCCTTTTCACACCAAATTTTTTAAAGTTTTATACTTTTTGTTCTCTATACAAATTTGTTCATTCCAACGTATTTTTTTTATTTGGTAGTATATTGCTCTTAATACTGTTAACGTCGCCATATAACTATGAACTACGCCTACTTCATCGCCCCCTTTTTTTAATTCAGATACTTACTTATACCACTAACAATGTTTGCTATACAAAATACTTTTTTTGTAATATGTATTTACCTAAAGTTTTATATACTTTTTAACTACATACATTTTTTTATTACCAAATCCCCATTTTTCGCCCCATTTCACCTTAAATTATATTGCTTTTAATCCATATATATATAAATGAATGTGTGTCTGTATGTTTGTGCTTAATAGGAGGCCAAACCCTTGGACCAATCTGCCTGAAATTTGTACAGCATGTTACTGTGACTCTGGAAGGAATAATAGGCTATATGAAGTTTTGATTGTACAAACGGGGGTGGCACCGCCCATATAACCCACAAATTTAACCCGCCATATTTTGGGCATTTTTCGACGTACGTCGGTGATATTTGGTACATATGGTATTGACATAATTAGGAATACGTACCAGGAGAAAAGTGAGTGGGACCACGCCCCTTTTTAGGAAAATTAAACATCGTAATATAGTCTTAACTACTGGACCGATGGTCATTAAATTTTCGCAATAGGATATTCTTACGAAATAATAAATTCTTGACTATGTAAGTGGACAAAGGGGCATGGTCTCGCCTAAAGCATTGCAATAAACACATTAAAATTAAATAAATAAATGTTTGTAAATATATAAATACGTTTTATTTTATTTTATGACGAGGGGGGGGGGGGGTAGCAAAGCACACCGGGTTTAGCTAGTAATAAATAAAAAATAAATAGGTTTTGTAATTGTGTGTCAATTTTTTGCTGTAAATAGGTAAATAAGTGAATATACAATAGAAATATATATATTTTTTTTTTATTTATTTATTTAGTAGTATTCATAATACTTTATAATTTCGCATATACATAATTATTTTACATTTTTTACAAACTACTATTGATCATATTATTTCTTAAAAATTGTAATTGTTCTTTTGCATATATTAATATTTCTTTCTCTTTTTATATTTTCTGGTAATGTATTATATAGTTTAAGACCTTTAAAGAATAGAGATCGTTGCATTGCTGTTGTTGTTATCCTTGGTATTCTGAAATTCTCTTCGTTTCTGAGGTAGTATGGTTGTGCTTCTCTTACATAGCCAAGTTGTTCGGTAAGGTATTCTGGTGCGTTTCCAATTTTCATTTTCTGAATGAATTGTAGTGTATTTAGTTCCAGTCTTTGTTGAATATTTAACCATTTCAGTGTTGCATTAGTTGAATTGGAGCATATATATTGTATTTTAGAATTGACCGCATAGCTTTATTTTGTAATTTTTGTAGTCTTTCTATTTGTGTTGTTGTGCAACAGGTGTATAAAATTGTGGAGCCGAATTCAAAATGTGGTTTTATCATTGTGTTATATATGTGTATTGCCGTTATATGAGATACTTTATTTCTAACCCGTTTAAAGAAACCAATTTTTTTACCAATTTTCTTACATATATAATCAATGTGTTCTTTTAGTTTTAAGTCTTTATCTATTATAAATCCGAGATATTTAATTTTATTTACTTTTTCTATTGTTTCATTATTAATTGTAATCACATATTCACTGTTCATATTTTTAGTTTTGAGTTCGTTAAGTTTTAATTTATTCATTTTAAGCCAGTTATTTATGTTGTTTATGTCGTGCATTAGGTTTTCCCTACATTGTTCATCAGTGTCTCCTTCCGCATAAATTAATGTGTCATCTGCGTACAGAATTATTTCGCATTTCTTTAGTATATTTGACATATCATTTATGTATATTATGAATAATAGTGCGCCTAGGATAGAACCTTGTGGAACTCCAAATTCATTGTTTACTTCATTTGATTCTATACCATTCACCTTTGTAATTTGCCTTCTATTAGTAAGATGATTTAAACCAATTTAATTCAACTTCTCTTATACCATACATATGTATATAATTTCCGAATCAGTATTCTGTCTATCAATTGTCTCAAATGCTCTTTTGAAATCCAAAAACATTGCCATTATTTTTTTCTTTCTATCTACAAATTTCCATCTGTTTATCACATAATTAACCGTTGTTTCACATGAGTATTTTTTACGAAATCCCGATTGATATTTTGACAGTAAGGAATTATTTTCAATATATTTTTCTAATTGTTCTTTCACAACTTTTTCCAAAATTTTTTCACATGTATTTAATGAATTTATTGGCCGGTATTCTTCGCATTTATTTGTTTTTAGCACTTTTTCAATCGGAGTTATCGTTGTTTTTTTCCAGTTTTCATCGATTTATTAATAAGTTTTAATATTGTTTTTCCTGTTACGTTCCAGTTATCAAGAATTATTTTATTGGATATTTATCACAGTATGTTTTATTTTTCATTTGTATAATTATATTCTTAAGTTCTAAAATGTTTATTGCACGGAATTTAAATCTATGGTTTATCACATTTATTTGGTTTTCATATTGCACATTCTCGATTTCGTCTCTTATTAACTTAATATCACAGACTAACCAGAATAGACACGGCCACCAAGCGGCCACTAAAAGAACTAAAATGTGTCAAAGTGGCATCACACATTTACCACCATCGTATGTAAGGGATAGCAAATATTTTGTTATTTGTATGGCTATCCTTGTTCTTCGATGGTGGCAATGGAAATTCAATGTTTACATTTATTTGTGAAAATTTTCTTCAATTTGGCGCAACAAAATGAGGAAAATTGTTATTTTGCGCTAAAATTATAATAAATTTTGGCGCATTTTTCTCATTTTTGTTGTGCCATTAAGTGAAGCCAGTTGGATTTTAGTCTGTGAGTTGGATTTCATCCAACAAGTTTGAATAGCTGCAAAAACATTAGGAAAAGTAAAATGTGTGTAAGTACCTATGAAATTTTTTTTATTGATTTTGACTTTTTAATTAATGTTTTATTAAAATGTAGGACACGTTTGTTATAAATTGCCCAAATGTGGAGAATCTCCGATGCTTTCCGAAACATCCCAAAAGGTAAGTGCTTTTAATTTCATCAGGTTTTTAATTAAGGCGGAAATTGCATAAAGAATTTGCAATTTGTATGGAATAATTTTCCGTTCAAAATGTAAATTCTCTTGTGTATTTCCGACTTAAGTTCCCATTGGTAAATGTATACCAATTAGAGTTTGTTTTCAAAATTATGTGATGCGTTTTATTATATTTGTGTTGTGTATTTGCGATCGTAATTGTTTAATTTGTTAATTTTATGGCCGGCCGTAGTGTTTTTTGTATGTATTTTCAATGCATGGAGCTCTAGCTCTTAGAATCATTTGATTTTACCTATAGTGAATAGGAGCCGCCGGGATACATTTGGTATAAAGGCAAGTAAAAGGTAAAGTGGAGTATAATTCTCAAATTTTTGTTGAGTTGACAAAAGAAGTTGTCTTCAGACCACAACTGCAAATTGCCAAACTATTGCCTTTATACCAAATTTGTATATTTATATTTTTAATTCCTGTAGCCCGGTAGCTTTTTTGTACATATGTTTCATCATTCATAATAAATGTAAAGACAACAAACAATATAAATTAATAAATTAATATTTATTTTATACATAATATAGGTACCTATATTAATAAATCTAACATCATAAAATTTTTTTTTGCAGATAACATTTTCCAGTGACAAGATACTTTGCGCATTTTATTTTTCACGAGGTAGGTATCCTTAAACACAATAATTTTATTTAAAAAAAGATTAATTATTTAAAAATTTTTATTTTCAAGCACTTAGGACTACTTACCGTTGATCCTGTGAAGAATTGGTCCAATAACTGCAATGCTTCAGGTTAGTACTTCTGTCCATTAGTGGTTCTATTATTATAAAAAAAACATTGAATAAACAAAAAATTATTTGCTAAATGGATAATGTTGTTCTACTTCCTCTATTTTTAGATGACATGTGTTTCTTACCGTTAATCCTGGGATGAAGTGATCCAGCAAACATTATATCTTCCGGTCAGTATTCTTGATTTTTACACTAGATCTTATCTTAAAAATAAAATATAAAATAATTACTATTTTCATTGTAAAATTTCATTTTCAGCTTACTTACCATATAATCCTGACATTTTGGTGAATTCCCTGCCACTTTGGACAATCCTTTGGAAGATTTTCGGCAAATATTAATTTCCGGCCATCAGCCACATCAACTATAACGAAACAACATTTATTTTTAGGTTTTTTATTATGTACATACATATTTTTTATTTTAAATTTTACTTACCCCTAATATACAACAAAATAAATGTTTAAATATTAACTTTTGTACGTTTTTTTTATATATTTGTACAGGAAAAAACGAAAAATAAAATTTTTTAAAAATTTTCCCAAAAAAATGTTTGTTTACTTTAATTTTTATTTTTCATCATATGGTAAAAATGGTAATGTATAGCTGTTTTCTTTAACTCATTGCTATACGCATGTAGCGTTTTTTTTCTCTATCACATTATCGTGGTAAGCACTGCTGATAATCCACTTTTGTAAAAGTCACGTTTGACGATTCTGGTTAGTCTGTGCTTAATATATAACTAAATTATAAGAAAATTCGCTTACTTATCTTCTTGCGTCGCCTTTGTATTGTGTGTTGTATTTATTTTGCATCTAAATTTTTTTAGATGCCTTTCTTGCTTTTGCTTGCGTATTAAATACAATAGTGTTGCAAATAGGAACAAAATAAATTGTCAAAATTTATACGGTTGCATTTACGAACACAATGCAATGTATTACTACAAAGCAACATGCGTTTAGGAAGTCAGCCATAATTACGATGGGAATGAAAAAATTAATACCATCAAAGAAAATTTCGATTAAATCCAAAGAAACATCTTGGTTTAATCAGAAGTGCAATCAGATTCATTAGAATATGGCTAAATAACAAAAATGCCGAAACTGATTCGCTACGCAAAAGAGCCAAAGTACTGAGGTGTGAAACATCTTTACACGAGCAACGCCTCCGAGTTCTTACTGTACGTAAGCATTTAGTGGCGAAACGATGGAACGACGAGTAAAAGCTACAATCATAGGAATAATTACCTGGCGTAACTATCAAAATTTTCAAAAATTATTTTTTTAACTCTTTTCAATAATGTAAAAAGCGTGAATGATTCTTATTTTTTGTTGGTAGTAATATAAGAAGAAATGTACACATTGCTTTATTTTAGAGTTATGTAATAACATTTAAAATATTTAGAACTCATTTTTTCATTCTAATTTTTCTGAGTCCCTTGGACGCCTTCGTCTGGTATGAATTGTATCTCTTCTCATGGAGTGAGGTCTATTTACTCCATGCAATTTAAAGTACAAGCCACATGCATTACAAACGATTTCACCTCGAATACTTCGTCTCCATATTGTTGTTGTCAGGGTCCCACAATTTGAACATGACATATCTCTTTGAGATCCAGTTTGCAAAGTACATATTTTTGGCTAAAATTAAACAAAAAAAAATACTCGATTTCATTAATTAATCACAAATATTTTCAAATTCGAAACCATGTGTAACTATACAAGGTGTGTGCAAATCGGCAACAAATACAAAAACAACAGGCATTTTGTTTGTGTAAAATAATGTACTACTTGAAAAACTTGAAAAAGTATAACTTTTGACATATGTAACTAAATTGTAAACAAAGTCAGTCAGCTGTGCTACTACACTCACCTTGTATAGTTACACCAGTCTACAACATACATACATATGAAAATTAGTTTTATTATAAAACATTTAAAAAGTGGAAATTAAATATACAAAAATGTGTAAATAGAAGAAATATTCAAAAATACGATAAAAAATATTCAAATGAAAATGTCTGTTACTTCCAAAAATGCTTTTATATATCAAATGGATTTTCATAGTCTTTTAAACTACGGCCAATCGTACAAGTTTTTTGTCTATACTTCGAGTACTTTGTTCTACTTCGCACAGAGAATGTTCGGACTCAAGCGCTGTCCTTATGAAAGCCAATAAAGGCTGTATCGTCTGCAAAAGTTGAAGTATGTATTATGGGGTCTGACGGCATATCGGATGCATAAATCAAATATAAAGTTGGACCCAGTATGCTACCCTGGGGTACTCCTGCTTCAATTGGTTGAGCGGGGCTTAAAAAATCGCCTTCTTTGATTGTAAATTTGCGACCATATAAATAACTTTTCATAAGTTTGTGGGTGTTAGCAGGCAGAATTAATTTAATTTTATGCATTAAACCTTCATGCCAGACTTTATCGAACGCTTGGGAAATATCAATGAAAAGCGCGGAACAGTATTTTTTCTCTTCAAACGACCGTCTTATCACATTTACCAATCTGTGTGTTTGGTACTGTGTACACTGTTATTTAAAGTGGACAACGTAACATTTTGGACTGATTCAGAAATTACGTTACACTGGATTCAAACTCACCCATCTCCTCTGGCAACCTTTGTTTCCAATCGAGTTTCAGAAATCCAAGAACTATCAGCTGAAGTCACGTGGCGTCATGTTCCAACTAAGGCAAATCCGGCTGATATAGTTTCTAGAGGATAAAATGTTGAAGAATTAGTTGACTCTATTTGGTTCAACGGCCCAAGTTTTTTACTCGAGGAAAATAACAAGTGGCCAGTAAATGAGCATTTTAACTTAACTCCCAAAGAAGAGTCACTTGAAAAACGAAAAGTTAATGTGTTTTTGGCTGTAAAAGAAAATGAAGTTAATCATATTGCGAAGGTAATTGAAAATTACTCATCATATAGTAAAATGATTCGAGTATTTACATATGTTTTTCGATTCCTTGATATTGATCGGGGAAAACAATGCCGCAATCTAGGTATACCTTCAGCAAAAGAGATTAATTGGACTTTTCTCCAGCTAATTGAATTTATTCAAAAAAGAGAATATGGGTAATTCCATAGTCACATACGTGACAGTCGTACACTTCAATGAGACAAAAACCAACGAAAGCGTTAACAATTTTTTTACGTCTTTTTGTTTTTGTGTGGAGCATGAAAATCTATACATTTGGTAAAAGAGAAAAAAATACTCATACAGGCAGCTCATAAAATATAAGCAATTAAAGACGGTGACGTGGCGTGACAAAAATAGAAGTTGGGTTTTTTCCTTGTTATCAAAAATGCAAAACTCTGCGAACTTCGTCGGAATGTTTTGCAAATATTTTTTGTCATTATTCCCAACCTTATAAGTGTTTTTTTTTTTAATTTTCTGAATTGACGAAACTTTTCTTGGCTATCCCCTACAGCCCGTTGTTTGGTTCGTGACGTTACGTGATGTAACGTGACATAGTTTACAATGTGATACTTGTACTAAATTTTGTTTTCAATAACTGTTTGTTTTTTTAATTCATGAAAGAAAACAGGTTTATTTTTTATTTGATGGTTTTATTTTGTAAATTGAATGAATTTAATTATTTTTAAATTTCTGAATTATAAAAATAGGGTCCTAATTCACAAAGAAGACAACAAGGCAATTGAGAAAATTTTGTATAAAAAAATACTCAAATCCTTTTCTTACAAATTTTTTAAAAGTGTCCTGCTGTCTTCTTTGTAAATAGGGGGCAGATGATTTTTTGATTTAAATATTACTTTTTGAGGAATATGTAGTTGAAGATTTTTTTGTTTCAAATTCTTCATTACACGAAAAATAATGTTTTTTTTGTATTCCACGTCATCCTTTCATTTTTCGACTAAAGGTACAGAAAAATTTTCTATGTCCTTTGAAATTAAGTGAATACCAGAAATATGACTTCGAGCACTTTCGAAAAACCAAAAAGCATTATGCAATACAAAATTTTTTATTTTTGTCATCTGCCAAACTTTTCTTTTCACTTTTCATCTGCTGCACAAGTGTTGCTAAGAAGCAACAAACATGAAACTTATGACTGAGTCTATTATCACTTATTATTGCAAAAGATTTTGTGCCGCCACTAAACCAGGCAACACACGTAAAAATCGTAATTTCATTTTGACATAATAGGCGGTAATTTTCTGCAAAATCTATTTGTATTATCATGTTTCCGACCCTAATATAATTCTTAGTTTCAAAATATTTTTGTTGGACACGTTTTACGAAAAAATTGCGCTTGAATGATGGCAACATTGCATTTAATTCGTGTAAGAAATCACATAATGGAGATGTTGTACATGTTAATGCCATTCGATCATCAACTTTTCGCCAATATTGCAATTTAACAACCATATCCATACTTGGAAAATATTTTAAAGGTCGCTTTTTATGTTCTTCACACAATTTTGACAATTGTTTGTCATACAACTTTCCTGCTCGATATTACAACACGCCGATTTTAGGAAAATTTCAAAATTATCTGGAAACGATGTTTTTATATTTACACAACTTTTTTTCTGTAATTTTGCAACCGTTCTTTAGTTTTTCGAAGGTTTGCTTGAAATCTTTTTTTAATTTTCTCTATACCGCCGAGCTTTTTTCCCTCGTAATAAATCCATCTACTTAAAATATTTAATTTAAAAAAAAAAAAAAAAAACACAATGCAAAATTCTGGTGACGGACGTGACGAAGTTTAAAATACTATAAAAATATAAAAGTGTATGATATGGTCCAACTTAATGTTTCAATAAATTAAGATCATTAAACTGGATTAACGTAGCAAGTTCGAAGCGCGACCACTGACTCAGAAGAAATGACAATTTATGATGTTTTGTGGTCACGAGTGTGACATTAAAATATTAATGAAAACAAATTAAAAATTTACCGTTAACTGATCTTTATATTCAGATATTTTTATGTTTTGTTAATTTATTATTGTTCTAAGAACTGTTTCTTAAAAATAGTATTCTCCCATCAGCACTCTTAAGGGAGTAAATATCTAAGAGAAAGCTCCTTTAAAAACTCCCAAAAGGTGACCAAAAACCTTGCACAACTTTGAAGTCCAATAATTGGCCACGGAAATAAAAATACATTTCGGACACTTTAGTTTAATAAATTTTAAGTGTTTTTCTTTAATAAATCATTAAAAAAGAAACGGGTTTTCAGCTTTTATTTTTTCACACGTGGTTGACATTTCTGTGGAAATAGCCATATGCGGATGATCTGAAAAAATTAAGCAAGTCACAAGTTTTATCTTCAAATTTGCAACGTTTGAATCCATTTGTTCACCAATATAAAGATGAATATCGCAATTTTTCACTACTTAGAGTAGGCGGGCGATTGTTAAACGCACCTATTGCACACGATGCAAAATTTCCCCACACTGTCATGCTGGATCCAAGGCCTTGGTTGCCATCTTACGGGATAAAATTTGGCTAATAAATGCCAGAGAAGCATGTTCAAGAGTAGTTCGTAAGTGTATTCATTGTTTTCGCTACAAACCCAAACTAATGAATCATATAATGGGAAATTTGCCCGCCGACAGGGTGAGAGCTCTACGCCCATTTAAAATATGTGGTGTAGATTTTTGTGGCCCAGTTAATATAACACTTAAAATACGTGGCCGCCCACCTGTTAAAATGTACATTGCTATATTCGTGTGTTTTACGTCAACGGGCGTCTTCAAAGGTTTGTCGGCAGAAGAGGACTTCCAGAAAAAATATACAGCGACAACGCAACCAATTTTGTCGGTGCCAGTCGAGAATTAATTCAACTCCGAGAAGCAATGGTCAACAATGCCGAAGAACTAAAGTTGTACGCTGCCAACAAGGGGGCCAACTTCATATTCATTCCGCCTCGAGCCCCACATTTCGGCGTCTGTGGGAAGCGGCTGTCAAATCCGCCAAAACGCTCATGATGAAAACCGTGGGCAATATGCTCCTAACCGTGGAAGAACTACAGACAGTTCTGGTTCAAATCGAGGCAGTTCTGAACTCCAGACCAATCGCCCCCGTCAGCAACGACCCTAACGACGGCGAAGCATTAACTCCAGGGCATCTACTAATAGGAGAGAGCCTACTAGCGATGTCGCCAGAATTGTCTCCCGAAGAAGTGGCCAGGCAGAGATACTACAAAAGATGGCGGCTTATCTGCGCACTCAAGCAGATGTTTTGGCAATCATGGGAGAGAGATTACGCCCGCAGCCTCCAAGCCAAAACCAAATGGGCGGAAGAAGAGGAAGATCTCGCCGTCGGCAAGCTCGTCGTCGTTCACGAGGACAACATGCCACCCCTGCAGTGACTGACCGGCAGAGTACGGGCGGTAATCCACGGCGCGGACGGCAGTCAGAGTAGCGGAAGTGAGAACTAAAAACGGTGTTCTGAAGAGGCCAATCCACAAACTTGCGCTACTGCCAATGGATTGAAGACCGTTGGTCCATCAATGGGGCCGGTGTTTTGTCATTATTAGAAATAAGTTTAAATTTTGAATTATTTAAAAAATGAATTAATACCTTTACATTTATTAGTAAATTTTGAATTGCCAAATACTTATCATTGAAATTGTCAATAAGCTTAGGATTTTTATATTTATTTATTTTCTTCATTTATTTGTAATATATGTTAAATTAAAAGTTTACATAAATATTAATAGTGTTAACAAACGACAAGTTACACTGTGTAAACGGTCCTTAAAAATTATTAAGGATAAACATTTTGGTATACCTGCTTCGTAATATATTTTTTGTCGGGCTGGTAGAAAAGACACCGATACTATGGATTTGCAAATTTTTTGAGGTAAGATGTTTAATTATGAATTTAAGCTTTTTTTAAAAGAGACAATGTTGTTTGAATGTGAACTTTTTTTTCAAAAATTACTCCGAGAATGCGATGATAATCAGATTGTTTAATAGTAACTAAATATGTTTTTGTTTCGACCTTTTAAATTCTATTATTATTATTTACCTAATTTATTTATTGTTTAATAGTAATATTTTTTATGTATTTTTTTGTTTTTTTGTTTATTAAGTCAATGGATTAAATATTTACCGACTTTTTAAAAACTATATGAACAATAAACAATTTATTAACAAATAATATCACAGATTATTTATTTAATAAACTAATTATTTTATGTTTAATTACATTTGTTGTAAAAGAAAAATCAATTATTTCATATAGATTGTTAAATTCACAATCTAATCTTCTTATGGCTAAATTCACAGTCTTTAGTTAGCAAATGACAAAGGCCTAACTAATGATTCTTTATTCGCAATGCTTAGTTTGCCATTAGTTAAACCCCCAAACGTCGTTCGTTAACTATTAGTCAAATAACAGCTGTTGCTATGAAAATAAAGTTTACAATTGTTTTCGGCGACAAATTGTAAATATGTCTTACGTATTTGAATAATGGCTAAATTCACAGTCTTAATAGTAATAGTTAAACAGTAGTTAGTATTTTAGTTTACCAATGGTTATCTAATGACCGAGAATTCGGCCATTAATGGGTCAGCTTGGGCATAATTAGTTCTAACATGTTTGACAAAAATGACGTGAAAATCGTTGAGGAACATTAAAAGTAACATTGTTTTCAAGGAAATTGGAGCAGACTACACCATTAATTATATTGATCATAAATATTACATTAGGCATAAATCTTCTACTATATAGAGTTGGTAATTTTATTAATTTAAGTCTATCGATGTATGATGATCAGGATTCCAAGGTAACCCACGTAGACAAAAGAGTAAAAATTGTTTTTGTACAGACTATATACGCTAAATGTTAATAATAAGGATCCCAGATAATAGAGCCATATTCCAATATAGGTCTTACTAAGGAAATGTAAAGTTGTTTTGTGACATATCTATGTCCAGCAAAAAATTATTAGGTTTCTGGAAGCAGTAAACAATTTTCATGCTTTCAAGTTCCACAAAAAGAAGGGAGAGATCTCTTGATTTGTTTTAACCCATTACCGCCCGCTGTACAACTTAGAATATTTTTTTTCCTGTTTTTTTCACAACTTAAAGTCGAAGTAAAAATTATATAATGCTGTTTTTCGCTCTGGCAAGGTTTTTTGCCAGTCAACAAGAGTACATACAATGTTCTTGTAGCTGTTGTAAATTATAGCTGAAAAATAACAGTAAGGGAAATCCCCGTTTTGACTAGCGATTTTTTTATTGCTGGATTGCGAGAGGTTATTTAGTTTATTTTATATTATTTGACTTTCAAAAGCGTTGGAAAGCATTTTATCTACTTGATAACACCACATTCTAATTAAATCTAAATAAAACGGTTTAGTTGTTATAAAATTTTTTGAGCTGTAACATACTTAGTGCGGCTGTACTAAGTTTAGTACACTGGGCGTTCAAGGTAAGATAAAGTAGTACGGTGAAGCCATTTTTATTTTGGCACTATGCTTTAGAGTTGAAGTTTTTGCTGTTTTTATATTGTTTTTTTTATTACCGCCTTGTTATTAACATTATTAAAATAATTTATAATGGATAAACCTGTGGGCGTTGACCAGCTTCGAGTTTGCTGGCAAAAGCGCCAACAAAACCAAAAGAACATTCTGTTTACTTTGCTATTTTTTCGAATTACTATCCTTTTCTAAATCTGAAGAGCCTTGGATATAGAGCTACTAATCCTTGCTCGAAAACAGTACTAAAAGATGTCTATTGATTTCATGAAAGGATAGACCTAGAGCTGAATATGATTATAGCTTTGATAGGACAAACGAAATTCTTATGGTTAGATAGAAAGATAACACTGTTTGCACGATTGAGCCTATGGGGGAAGTTACAAGATAGTGTCCGATAAAGAAGCAGTCTATAGGAATGTACCACATTACTGTGAAAAGCATGAATTGGTGGTGGGTTTTCTTTACTTACGTATTGGATATGACCATTTCAAATGCATGGATGTTATATTGCATTACAATTATGATCTAAGCAACAAAAAGGACAATAAATATAGGTAAACATCTTCTAGAATTGAAGAAGAAGACAGGAAAAATAATGGCCACAACCCCCAAAAATTGCCAAGTCAACTTAGATGTGTTATGTGCTCAAATCGAGTTAAAACGTCATGTAAAAAGTACCTGAAAACGCTATATTGGGAAAGAGGGTGTTTTGCAAAATACCACTCATAAGCGCCCATTATACTAAACTTAGTACACCTCCAAAAACACAACTTAGAATATTTTTTTCCTGTTTTTTTCTTTTTTAGTACATTATAAATGATATTTAAAACTAATAATAAAAAATTAATTTTAAAAATTGTTCATGGTTTTTATTTGGGCGTTAATGGGTTAAAGCACAAATAATATAATCTCTCCCATATTGCATTTAAGTGAGAGAATAATATCAATTTACAAGATTTGTTGTTGTTTAATGATTTTTTATAAGGAAGACGATACAATTAGATGACGAAATAAAAAGAATGCGACATTCAGTTGTGATTGAATTTCAGAAGTGTAATGACTTAAAGTGTTTGTGCGCGTGTGAAAATTTAATTGTGTTTTTTTTAATTGTTGACTGTACTATTTTATTATCAGGTTTGTTTATTTATGAATCTATACTAGTTTTGCCTTATACATACATAATTTTTTGTTTATTTTTGTAATAATGATTTTTATTATGAAATGATCTGTTAAAAAAAAATACAAAAGAAAATTGAAGCACCGCGTTTATTTGTGTGGGCCAACTTGGACTGACTGATTTGAAATGCTTATAACTTTTGCATTTTTAATTTAATACTCAATTGAACATCTCCAGAACATCGCTACGACGTATTCTAAAAGTTGATCTGAAGATGTTTCCATATAAAATTCAATTGGCCCAAGAATTATTGCCGAGGGATGCACCACAACGAATTTCGCCAATTCATTCTCTACACCGGACTTATAGTAGTTGAAGAATTCTTAAGTCAAGAATATTTACGCATTCTTTTGCTAACATCTGCCTTTCGAATTTTTTTAAGTCGGAATCTTTCTACGGAAAAAATAAATATTGCGCACGACTTGTTAAAAATTTTGTTGAACAGTTTTCAGATATTTACTTTTACATTTAAGAGAAACAGCACAAAAATTTGGCTGCCTTCCAAATCTGACAGCATATTCTTTTGAAAATATGATGAAAAGCATAAAAAAGGCAGTCAAAAAACCACAGACAATAGAAGAACAGCTGTATAATACTTTTATTGATTTACCACTTATAAAAATACCAAAAACCAAAGGGCTTAAAAGGAATTCTGAAGGCAAAATTAAATCCTTTGCATCAGAAGTTTTTCTTTTTATTTCCAAAAATAGCATATTATTAACTTTTGAAGTTATTTTATTTATTAGCTTCATAGATACATACATGAATTACAAACATTTTTAAAAGTTTGTTTTTGTAGAATTTAAAATAAGAATTTTTATGTTCTAAATTTATGTATATTTTGTAATTTTAAGCCATCTTATATTGAAATATGATTTAAACTGTTTTTTTTTTAATGTCAATAAATAAATTACAATATGTATATATGTATACATAAGATTAAAAAAAATTCTTTTAAAACTTCTACATGTCTAGTTATAGGAATTAAAAGAACAAAATGCGTGCAAAGCATCCTTGACGCTCTTCTAGATCGGTATCAAACAGTCATGATATATGCGCATTTTTTATGCTTTTAAAGAAGCACAGAAAAGAAGCATGATTTCAGCGCATTTTTTATTCTTTTAAAGAAGCGCAATAAAGAGACGTGATTTTATTGCGTTTTTGATGCTTTAAAAGAAGCGTAGTTTTATATCAAAAAGACAGCTCCAAAGTGGGACATCGTGAACAAAAATTATGCCTTTTGGAAGCGCAATAATAACAATAACAACCAACAACTCTCGCTTACACTCTCGCCTCGGGCGAAGCAGTAGTTTTTGCTGGGAGGGATCATCAAATTCCTTAGCTTATCGTTTTATAAATACGAATACACCTCTTGCTTTATTTATCGTCATGGTAATGTGCGAAACAAAGTTTAATTTGTTGTCTAGTAAAATTTCCAGATCCAGAAAATTTCCAACAACTTTAAGCCGGAAATCACATAAAGAATAATTGGTAGGAATATAATTACTTCTTGAAAAGCGCATAAGTTTACATATCGTCACCTTAAAGACCAAACAACCTATAAACAGTTTTCAAAACTTTACAGGAGAGAGAGAAAACGTCATAAAATTGGAACTATTTGCAATAATGAAACGAAAATTATATATTCTGATTAAAATGAAACCAGAAACATATATCGGTTGAGAAAGCTTTGTTTTTCTAAACACAGCTTATGATATGGCGCTTAGGTTATTTGGAATTGTAAAAATCTGAAACCAAACAACCTATCAGCAATACTAATTAGTATAAATAATCCAGTATGGAATACATACGTTTTTCTATATATATAATAAAAATTAAATTGTCCATGTATGTAATAGCATCACGTGAGAACGGCTGGAGCGATTTGGCTGATTTTTTTTCTTCGATTCGAAATTCTTAGGAGATGGTTTGTAAAGAAAAAAATTCCTGGTAAAACTCGGAAATTTTAAGTTTTTAATATATTGCCTTCTTTTTACTTCTCATTTTTCTTAATAAGATACATTTTTGAAGAAACTTGAAGAACTGGCACCAAAGCCTCCTTTTCACTTCTCATTTTTTTAAGTATGAGACAATTTTATAAAAACTCAAAAAACTAAATTTTACTGCCTCATTTTTCTTATTAAGAGACAATTTTTGAAGAACTGACACCAAAGCCTCCTTTTCACTTCTCACCTATGAAACCAAGTTATCTACAATTTAATTTTAAACGCGTCTGAAAGAGTCTCCTTTTTCCATTTTTTCGGAGCATTTGAAAATGATTCAATAAATATGAATGTATACTATAAATATTAGATTTAATGGTAAAACCATTCACATTTAACAAAAATTTGTTGATAAGTCCTTGTAAAATACAATAATAGTATGTTAGGAAATATATATAAATATTGTTAGTTTTAAACAAACTTGTAAAAAGAAAAAAAATTTTGGAATAATAAACTTGAACTTGAATTTAAACGCGTCTAATTTCCTTTAATCTGTTCATACAACGTTTCGCTACATAAGCAACAGTTTCGCAGTTATAAATAAATGTATTTTTTTTTTAATCGTAACAAATAAATGATGATGAATTTCAAAAATTTCCTCGAGATATGCACAAAATTCTTTTAAAAACCGGAGAAAAATTAACTTGTACATTTTGTGCATATCTAGAGCAAGTTTTTGAAATTCATACCTTTATTTAATTGTGAATAAAAACGAAACGCGTTCATCGATATTCATTATTTATGTCTCATTTTGTTCATAGGTTATGCGACTTTACGTGAAAGTAATAGGACTTGACACTTTTTTTGCCGTTTTGGATTTTTTATGAATTAAATATATATTTATATTTATTTATCGCCCATGTTCTGACAAACGCAAAACGCTTAAAATTTGGCATTTTCAAAACGCTAGTGTATACTTAAGCGATCTGTACTGCGATTCACTAACTTTTAACGATCCGACAATCGTAACATTTGTCGACGTAAATAGTAGTTTGCAGTAACGATTGTATGATTCTGTAACTTTTTTTAAGGATAGTATACAGCTGTTTTTTTGTACTCATTTAATTTAATAAAATGTGGCACCTCTGTGTACAAAGTGTCAAAATAAGCGAAAAGCACAAAAGAGAATGTAAAAAAACAAATAGAATTGTGCATAATTTGGGAGTTTTGTTTATTTTTGTAAATTTTGACTTAAGCAAGGTAAGTAAAAAAATGTATGATTTAATTATCTTTTTATTTTGTTATTTTATTTACATTTATATACATACATTTTAAGTGCATTTAACAGAATGGCGACCAATTCAAATTTTAAAAGGAGCCGCTGATAGCATAGAGTTGCATAAAAACGTAAAGACGAAAGCACCTAGCAAAATAAAATACTTAAAATTTCATTTTAACTTGAAGCTGGTATGTCGTACCTGCTTTTCTGTCGATATAGATGTTATTCTAGATCCTATTTGTTGATCAACTAACTCAAAAATTAAATTTTCAGCCAAGTCCGGAGTGAGTCGGTATAATTTTTGAAATTCCTTCGCTGTCAACTCAAAAGGATTGTCCAAATCCCGAAGAATACGACGATTAACTGCTGGAACGTCAAAAAATTGGTCATCCCTTGCTAATTCGTATACCAAATACTCAAAAGCCATTTTAAACACAAAATAAACTTATATACACACTTTATATAATAAATAAACACAAAATAAACTTATATACACACTTGATATAATAATAAATACACTTTATCGATAAAATAAACAGAACTAAAACTTTTGTCGCTAATATAACGAGAGAAAAACTTGTTAAGAGTAACAGCTGACTTCAGCCGACAGCGAATATCGTTAAAAATGTTACTGAATTGCAAATTCGATAAATTTTCGTTATACAGTGCGAACTCGATTACTGCAACTCTCGTTATGCGCAACAACTCGATTAACGCAACACCTGAATCAAATGCATTGTAGACTCAGTCAACGCAACTTTTTAAAAAACTTACCTCAATAAACGCAACTATTTTTTTAACTCTATTTTTTTGTTATCTGGATAGTTTTTGCATTATTTTACAGTTATTTATTGGAATAGTTTTCATAAAAAACTGACAAGCAGCACGTGTCTGTTGTTTTTTATCAGTTTGGTAAAAAGATTGTCGCGATCAGTCACAGTATTAAAAGCGTATAAAAATGGTGAAGGTAACAAAGTGCAGTAAATTAACCATTCAACAAAAGAGTGAAATTTTGAATAAATTTGAAAAAAATATATCGGTCAAAGCATTATGCCAGGAATACAATATGCACAAATCAACAATAACAAGAATTAAGCAAAATAAATTAAATTTGTTACAAATGCTGAATCCGGCCCAGGAAAGCGTATAGTAATTAGAGCCTGTGAGTATCCATGGAAAAAGCTCTGTATAAATGGTTTTTAAAACAAAGAGAATTAAATTTGCCTGTTTCGTCTGAAATCTTAAAGTCAAAGGCTATTCAGCTACATAACAAAATTAATGAAAGTCGTGGTGATATTCACGCAAGCAACGGATGGTCTTCAAATCTAAAGGACTTCCAAAGATGGCGTCATTGCTACTGGACAATGCACCCTGCCATCCTGAGGATAACGAATTAAAAAGTGATGACGGATTAATAATAGTCATGTGTTTTCCACCAAATTGATAACGGATCGAACTATTGTTGTGAAAATCTAGATGAAGTGGAAGAAATCGATAGTTCTGATGAAAATGTCCTTGAAATTCTAAAACTTTCGAGAATTCCCATCAGACTGCGAATCTGCTGTGCAGATAAATATATCAGTCAAAAAAACACACTCAAAAATTTCTGATTTTTTTAAAAAGTAAATATGTTTCAGATGTTTTAAAAAATTATATCTATATATATTTTGGTTTTAAGTTAGCATAGATTACATTTGATCTCTCAAGTATCAATATTATGAATTTTTTAAGTTTTTTTTTTTACTAATAAATAAAAGGTATAAGCGAAATATATAAATAATAATAAATATTTGAACACATATTGGAAATACGTGAAAAAAATGAGGAAAAAACATTAACAATTTACGACTCGGTTAACGCAACTACCGCGGTTATCGCAACTGCCCGATTTTCTATTAGTTGCAGTAATCGAGTTTGTACTGTATTTATTTTAACGATACGATTATCGTTAAAAAAGTTAGTGAATCGCAGTACTGATCAACTTGATCTTCGAAAAGAAATGTAATGTAAATTTTAATTTGAAATTGATTTATTTGTTTAAGTTATTTAATGAAAAA
Source organism: Bellardia pandia (assembly GCA_916048285.2). Lineage (NCBI taxonomy): Eukaryota > Metazoa > Arthropoda > Insecta > Diptera > Calliphoridae > Bellardia > Bellardia pandia. Next base: position 70,174,700 of record OU696530.1, read on the forward strand.
ACATCTGTTTTTATTGTTCAAACATAGCTTCGAAAACTGGCAAAACGCTAGCAAATCGTAGCGATTTCAGAACAGGTAAAAATGCGATTTGCGTTTGTAAAACTGTATGCGATTTGAAAACGCTGCGTTTTTTCAGAACTTGGGCGTATAACTGCGAAACTGTTGCTTATGTAGCGAAACGTTGTATGAACAGATTAAAGGAATTGTAATTCTTAATTTTTTTAAATTTATTTCAGCTTATTCGGACTAGTGGTTCTCGAGTTATGTCAAACAAAAGAGCCTAAAACGTGACAAATTCCCTATATATAGATACTTACTAACTTCAAATCGATATATCTCGATTCCTAAACGTGACCCAGCGAAACGCCGGGACACGTATAACTTCTTTTTTTACTAATATAACATTTCCCGTTGGTTTTATCCCATACCGATTTTGACTTTCGCATAGTGTAATTATTTTAATTGTTGTTGCAATAATAATAATCGAATTTTAAAGAAACGTTTTAAGCAATAAATTGATACAAATTATTGCTATTTTTATACCCTACACCACCATAGTGAAGAGGGTATATTGGATTTGTGCTGATGTTTGTAACGCCCAGAAATATTGGTCCAACACCCACCTTAAAGTATAACGATCGACTCAGAATCACTTTCTGAGTCGATTTAACGATGTCCGTCCGTCTGCCCGTCTGGTTGGCTGTCCATGTAAAGCTTGTGCGCAGAGAACAGGTCGCAATTTTGAAGATATTTTGATAAAATTTAGTAAGTGATATTTTTCGGCCCAAGGACGGATGGGATTGAAATTGGTGGAAATCGGCCCATTATTTCACCTGGACCCCATACAAAAGTCCACCCGAAATTGGTGTTTACCAATCATAAATGTTTGAATTATGCAAGGAACCAAACAAATTTCATCACAAATGAGTTTTAGTTGAAGCCAAATCATATCTACAAAATTTGTGCAGATCGATCCATAATTAGTCGTAGCTCCCATATAAGGCCCACTTCCGAAAATCACTTTAAATATAATTTTTTAAGAATGTTGTTAATCAAATAAAATTCGACACAAATAATAACAGAAATATGACACCTAATTTTATAATGGTCGGTGTTGAACCGAGTTCACCCTTTGTTTGAAGAGAAAACTGAAGGAATAATTCTCTTTTGTCGTTATGAGCAAATTTAGTAAAAGTTATTTTCTCAATGCAGTTTTGTAGTATGTAAGTTTTTTGTTTTGTACTTTTTCTTTATAATGAATTTGTTAAAATACTAATTTAGTTGTCTTAATTAATCAGCCAATGAAGAAGCAAATAAAATTGTTAAGTTCAAGAGGAACCCCGTTAAACATTTTTTATTTAATAACCTTAGTGGCTGGACGACTCATCATTTGGTCCTTCGAAAAGTCCTAGAAAGGCTAGGGCTGGATTATATTAGTGGCATACCGGTCCAATATTAATCCACATTTCATTATAGACAAATGGGCAGTTGTTTTCCCTAAACAACTTCAATAGCTACATATCTCAACCCGAAGTAGTGCTGTAAGGAGCAGCTCCATTATACATACGTGTTGGGTCGCAAATTCAAACAGGAAGCAAGGAGCCACATCATAGCATGAAACATAAAATTCTTATGAAACATAAAAATTGGTATGTACTAAATTAATTAGTTTTTTTGTGCAACTATATTAATTTCTCTAAATAAGTGAAGAATTTATATAATAAAGTTAGAAAAATCTTAGAACAGCAAATACAAATGCAATAAAGAAATTAGCAAAACGCCCGCAAAACAGCCAAAGGTATTACAAATTTTTTTTTCAATAATCAAAAAAATACAACGGTATACTAAGGCCCAATAAAACAGTGCGTATTTAAGTGCCATTTATTTTTAAATTGCATTTAAGTACAACATTTTGTTTTTCACTGAAAACTTAAATGCTACTTAAATAGCCAACGATGTTCATTTAAGTGCAACTTAAGTTTTAAACATTGAACACATCGAGCCATTACCGCCAAAATAATGTATCCCACACCATAATCGATTGTTGTTTTTTTATCGAAATCGATAGTTCAACATCATTTAAAATTATTAAAATTAAATGTATTACACAAAACAATATTTACATTATAAATTTTAAAATAATGGCTTTATTCAAACTGATTTTATTTAAAAAAAACCTTCCCCTGTAAAATTTTGAGTTTGTGGGATAAATTTTTTCGGCGGTTATGGCTCGACATGGTTTTGACATTTGTTTTTGTTTTTTTTTCTTTTCAATCATGCTGCTGTATTTTTTAACAGCGTCCAACAAGAAGTCAAAAGTTGCGACTTCTTTTATCCATATTTATGCCACCAAATTTGATATATAAAACACATAAAACAATAAAACACACAAAACAATACAACAAGTAAACACAAAAACCGAAACACAAAATTGTTGGCAAATTTTATTAAAAAAATCAGCTGTTTTCTGAAATATATCGATAATTTTGTTGACATTTCAAAGTGCTACCATATTTTTATCACAAAATCATAACAGCAATTAAGTATGACTGAAAAAATGAATCTGTATTTAAATGCAACTTAAGTTTTTATGAAAATTAACTAAAACTACACTTAAATACGCACTGTTTTATTGGGCCTAAGTCTCCACATTCTAAATGCCAAAATATTTGCAATAAAGAAATTGGTGCTTTTGTTATACAAAAACAACAATAACAGCTTTAACATTACATTGGAAACCGGTTTGTTTCAATTTCATACATTCCCGCAAGCAGATAATAGAACACTTCACGCACAGATAGGGATGAAACGATACCACAATGGTATCGATATTTTTACTCGATATGGTATCGGTCACAAAGTATCGATACCTACTCAGTATCGTAAAAAATATATCGATACTTGTATCGGTCAAAATAAACCTAATAATTAAGAGAAAAGTTTTTATTCAGGCTAATAGTTCAAATAATCAAGAATACTATTGTAAAGTACTGGAACAATTGGCAAATTGGAATGCATTTTCTACCCGGCCAAGGGCGTCCTCAGCAATCTTCATTGTCCACTATCACTCTGTAAATATCATCTATTTAACTCACCGTTTTTGAGAAATAGAGTACAAGAATTATTATATTTCTTTTTAACGTGTTGTGAGTTAGAACGAAATTTCGGTGTATCAAAGTATGTAGTCATCATCCCATCTCCGGTGTTTCGTGGTTACAAAAAATAACACAATCAACCAAAAAGGAGAAAATAAAAAGGAGAAATGACTACAAAAACATACATACATTGCTGTTATTGATCTAAAAAAAGGGAGACGCAGCAAGAAAAGCAAAAACAAATTTGTAATAATACAAGTTTTATAAATAATAATAAAGAATACACACACACATTGTAAACGTACGTAAATTTCGTTCTAACTCACAACACGTTAAAAAGAAATATGATAATTCTTGTACTCTATTTCTCAAAAACGGTGAGTTAAATAGATGATATTTACAGAGTGATAGTGGACAATGAAGATAGCTGAGGACGCCCTTGGCCAGGTAGAAAATGCATTCCAATTTGCCAATTGTTCCAGTACTTTACAATAGTATTCTTGATTATTTGAACTATTAGCCTGAATAAAAACTTTTCTCTTAAAATTAAATAAATTTTTTTTTGCAAAACGAAAAAAAACTAAATTATAGTAAGCAATGGCATCCAAGCGTAAGTGTAAGTTTAGTCTACAGCAGCTGTTTACATTTTGTAAACATTTTGAGAACATCTCAGAAGATGAACATACACTGACAAATTTGCAGGTAAATCAAGAAGAATTGGAAAGAAGGTGGAGAAATTTAGTCGAATCATATGAAGACTACTGCATCGGTGATGATAAAATTCAAGAAGAAGAAAATAAAGATGATATTTGTATACGATATAAAGAAGCCTGTAATTTTTATCGTAAAATGAAAGCAAAAATACTGGATCATATTACCATAGGAAATTCAAATACAAATAAGTCCAAGAATAGAAGATCAGCACTAAAACTACCACCTGTAGAAATCCAAAGCTTTGAAGGAGGTTACTCCAAGTCGTAGGAAACGATATATCGGTAGATCCTGCAGAAAAGTTGTATTATTTACGAAGCAAACTCACAGGAGAGGCATTTAATATAATTAAGGATTTAGTAAGTGATAATTATGATTTAGCATGGAACACTTTAAAGGAAAGATTTGAGAACAAAAGATTACTGGTAAATGATCAAATGAAAAAAATATATGGAATTCAGTCATCCCAAACAGAATCACTCAAGCTATAAAAGCGATTCAAAGTAAGATAAATGATTGTCTTTCAATTCTGAAAACCTACGAGGCAGTGTTGCCAAAACTTCATGACTAAAAATGGCCAAATCTTTGTATAAAAATGGCTAAAAAAATAGCTAAAAAAATGGCTAAACATTATTATTAAAAAGTCTGATGAATTAAACAAAAACCAAAAATAATTCATATTTCATTGTCTTATAGTAATAATTACACAAGAGATCATATTTTCCTTTTCGTTTTTATATAACAAAACAAAGATAAAAGTTTTTAAATAGTTCATAAATAACTATAAAAATTGTTTATTTATTTAAGACAATTTTTTACTCCCTTTACAATGTTATCGGCTGTGCCACCTTCCAGTTTTTCAATGTTTGGAAATGTGGATACAATTTTACGTTTGCTTCGACTAAAATATATTATGGGTAAACCTAAACATTTTTATACAAACAATTAATATAAACAATAATAAAATACAAATACATACCAACAATTTTGGTCAATGTAACATCACTAGATTCATCTATTAAAATACTTCATTAAAATGAGGACCCAGAACATTTTTAATGATATTGCTACATTTACTTCTATGTACTGTTAGAGCAGTGCAGTTAAATTTACTCTTACAAAGTTCTCCTAAGTGATTGATCGTGACAATATAGCTGTGGACTACTAAGAACATACATAAAGAGGCTTCTTGCTTTTGTAGATTTAAGCAAATAGGTTTGAAGGGCAGCAGGTTTGTTCCGGACACACTTCCAACAGCATTTACATATATGCTTTCTGGTATCGGCGTGGTTGTTAAGGTTGAAATATTTTGCATTAATTTCACATTTGCAATATTTACAGTAGGCCTTTTTTTCCTAAAAGCTTGTTTGTACTTCTTACCAATATCTTGCTTTTTTAATGTTTCTATATACTTATAGCTAATACACGTTTTTCCCCTTTTTGAATATTTGGAAGTAAAGCTAGATTACACGATTGAAATTTTCTTCAAAATTGCTCTTCAAAATTTGAAGCATCGTGCTTTTTTATTACAACTAGCAGTACAAGTGTTCACTAATAGCGTTTTTTTGTGCACTAATATGTATTTAATTATATCATAATTATGCATTTAACGTTAAACCGATTATTAATGTTAAATTTAATTAGTTTTTCTTTACATTTGTTCAGAAAACCCTAAAATTGTTCTCATATGAGAAAATGGCTAAAAAATAGCTAAATAAAATGAAAAATGGCTAAAACAGTGGCTAAGAGCTAAATTCATTTTTTTGTGGCTAAAAAGGATTGAAAATGGCTAAATTTAGCCACAAAATTGGCAACACTGCTACGAGGTTAATATTTCAGATGATAACCCTTTCTTAATGCATTTGGTTACACTGAAGCTTCCAGAAGAGACCTTAAGAGCATGGGAGACTACAATAGATACTCATCCTGAACTGCCATCATGAAGTCAAATAAACAAATTTCTATCTTCTAGAGTTAAATTATTGGAAACAATGACAGACTTAAGAAAATTTTCGACTAAAGACAACCACGTTCACAAATCACAATCGTTTCATGCGCCGACGAAGCCCAATAATAATAATAGTAAAATTTGCAAAAAATGTAAACAAAGCCATCCACTAAAATGGTGCAAATATTTTAAATCTTTAACCCCTAATGAGCGAATTAAATACGTTTATGAAAATAAATATTGTTTAACCCTTTCATGCCCACTTTTTTCTAGGTGGTGTTAAAAATATGAAACCTTGTTTTTCTGTTTATTTTGGGCTCAGATAAGGTATATACCAAGTTTCGGACACCAGGTCCTTCCTGGAAGGAGTCCAGAGGAAGTTGCTTTTAAGCAACAATGGGCATTAGTGGTATAAAAATTTTAAAAGGAACAAATTTTTTATTTGTTTGTTGTTGCTTTTATAACTAAAATCACCTTTTCTTTCAGCCATAGTTCCGATAAAACAATTTTATAATTTCGAAATTCTAATATATTTCAGTTTTACGTAACTCTTTTTTTGGAGAAAAATTTTTTACATGCACTTACTTTGGAATCTTGTCCACAACTAAATGCTTGTTAACATATTTTTTGATGTTTTTGCATTTTATTACTTTAAACGCATAAACAAAAAAATACAATTTACCGCTGTTCCTTAAATTGCAAAGGCAAAGAAATATTAGCTTTGAAAGTCAAAGTTGCTTATAAGCAACTTTGAGCGTGAAAGGGTTAAATTGTTTATCAACTACACATTACAAACCCAAATGCACGAGTACAAATACTTGCAACATATGTCAGAAAAAACATCATAAAGGGTGGTTAAATTGTAAGGGCCGATGTTAAATGTGAACCACACCTAAACGCCAAGCTTTTTGCCGAATTTTATTTGGCATTTCTCTATTTCAGACTTACTTAATTTGAACCATGGAGAGATACACAATCCAACAACGTGTTAAAGTTATCCAGACTTATTATGAAAACGGGCGTTCAAATCAAAATGCATATCGTGCACTTCGTGATTTTGTTGGTCAATTTGATCGTCCAAATATGCGTACAATCGCAAAAATCGTGGAAAAATTCGAGCAAACCGGGTCTGTAGAAGATGTGAGAACACCAGTGCATGCTCGTACAGCTCATACTGCAGAAAATATTGCTGCTGTTCGCGATAGTGTGGCTGAAGAGCCGTCCACCTCAACTCGTCGTCGTGCCCAACAATTGCACCTCTCACGCTCGTCGTTGATGAACATTTTGCATAAAGACTTGCATTTACACGCTTACAAGGTGCAATTGGCTCAAGAACTAAAGCCTTTTGACCATTCCAAACGTCGTGAATGGGCAGAATGGTGGCAAGAAATGGCAACAGTGGATGATCAATTTTCGAAGAAAATCATCTTCAGTGATGAGGCACAAAAATTCAGTCTCGTCTCATCGAACTGTTCGGACGTGTTTTTTTAGTGCGGCTGAATTTTCGGTGAAAAAATCGTAATAGGTGAAAAAGTGTAAAAAGTTGAAATTAAACAAAAAAGTGAAAAAATCGTAATAGGTAAAAATACAAAAAAAAAACATTAAACATCACTTAAAAACTGTATGAGTGTTCCTCTCAGATGTAATTCTGAGAAAGAGCTTAGCTCGACTAGAAAAACTAGATGGGTCTCTGAGGAAGAATCCTTAAAAAAATCTTTGGAGAATTTTCTCACTACAAGAGCCGTAGAACGGCGTCGCTCCTGTTCTCCCAATATAGTGATTTCAACAGATGAGAAAACATCATCTTCATCAAATAGTGCAGTGAAACCCAAAAAACAAGTAGGTATGGATAAGTACATAACCGTTCTCAAGCGACAGAGAAGCCCGAAGTCTGCTCAAGTGTCATCAAATGCAAAAGCTCCTAAGACCGTGAGTAATGATCAAAATAGGTTTGCTCTCCTCCAGACGGATGAGCCAGAACTTCCGAAGAAGACGTTTAAGCCCCCACCAATTTATCTGAGACAGCCGACTTCCAGTAAATTGGTACAAGGAATTGTTGCTGTAATAGGTGAAAACATGTTTAGTGTAACCTCAATGAAACATGGAAATATCTGCGAGACAAAGATACAAGTGAATAGGGAAGATGATTTTCGAAAATTGTCCAACCAGCTGGAAAGAGAGACTAGGGATTTCTATACCTACCAGCTCAAAAGCGCAAAAGGACTCCAAGTCGTTCTAAAGGGTATAGACCCATGTGTTGATCCCGCGGAGATAAAGACCGGTTTAATGGACAAAGGGTTCAAAATCAAGAGCGTAGTGAATATTAGAAACCGTGAAAAGATTTCACAGCCTATGTTTAGGGTGGAATTGGAACCTGGAGATGTCGTATTAAAGAAAAACGAGTCCCAAACCATCTACAATCTTATTTACCTTCTGCATCGTAGAATCACCGTGGAAGAACCACATAAGCGTCAGGGACCCGTCCAGTGTCTCAACTGTCAAGAATTTGGTCACACCAAGGCGTATTGTAAATTGCCGTCAGTTTGTGTTGCGTGTGGGGAGCTACATGCAACTGCTCAATGTGATAAGTCGAAAACTGATTCAAAAATCAAAAAATGCAGTAACTGCGGAGGTAATCATACCGCAAATTATAGAGGTTGTCCAATTTACACTCATTTGAAAGGCATAAGAACCAACAAGACGACAGTATTACCTGATCATCGTCAACAGCCTATTTTTGCATCGAGTGACAATTTCCCTCAATTGTTACGGTCCACTAGTCATGAAAACGCGCCTAGTTCTAGACAAGTTTCTTACGCAAACGTGGTTAAATCTAATATGCCAGGTTTGGAGCAGGAACCTAAATCACAATATTTCGAGCCTAATATTAACACTCTAGAGACTACATTGCAGACTCTTGTCCAAACTATGAACACTTTTACGACCACTATGACATCCATGATGCAGGAAATGCTGAAAATGCAATCCCCTATCTTACAAGCCATTTTAAAGAAATGATTTGTTTAAAAAATTGTTTTTGGAACGCGAACGGCCTCCGCCAACATAAAAACGAACTGGAACACTTCCTGATGGATAAGCAGATTGATGTCATAATGATTGCTGAAACTCACTTGACGGCGACAGCGTACTTCAAAATTAATGGCTACGTGTTATATGATACTAAAGATCCACGCGGAAGAGCATGTGGAGGTTCGGCAATTCTTATAAAGAACAGAATAAAACATTATTTAATGAACAACATATGTGAGGATTACCTACAAGCAACAAACATTTGTATTGAATTCTGTCAATACAATTTTGTTTTATCATCAATTTATTCGCCGCCTCGATTTTCAATAAAAGAACACCAATACTACAACTTCTTCAATTCTCTTGGAGCTAGCTTTTTAGTTGCTGGTGACTTTAACGCCAAACACACTTTTGGGGGTTCACATCTGGTGACCCGGAAGGGTCGTGAACTCTTCAACACCATTGCCAAAATGGGATTAGATGTACTCTCAAGCGGGCATCGCACCTACTGGCCGACGGAAGATTCCCGATGTTATTGACTTCGGTGAAAAATATCCCTGTAGAATCGATACAAGTGGAGCCTTCATTAGACTTGTCTTCAGATCACTCTCCTTCTATTATTTCAATGCGTTTCCTTCAAGGGAATGGCTCTCCATTTCGGGACATATCTAAAACCAGAGTAAGTTGGATAAAGTATAAAAAGTATTTAAGTTCCCACTGCACGGAAAATGTAGTGTAGAGAACTACCGAGGATATTGATGGGTCGATTGGCAAGTTTACTGAGGACATACGAAGAGCTGTACATCACGCCTCCACATACGACGTTGAGTGCAGAAGTGGGACAAATAGAACTTATTTCGCTGAACTCGATCATCTCCTGCCAGAAAAAAGAAGAGTTAGAAGAGAGTGGCAAATTCACAGGTATCCTGAACTGAAAGCTAGGCTATGGGTATCTGAGATATACTAAGAAATTTCTTAGAAACCCAAAGAATGGCTTCACTTAAATCTTACTTGGAGGGTCTTGATAGTACCCCACAATCTGACTATTCGTTATGGAAGGCAGCACGAGGTTTAAAAAGACCAGTTAGAGGAAAGCCTCCTCTGCGAAATCCGACTGGTGACTGGGCTAGAAATGATTCCGAGAAGGGGACTTTATTTGTTAACCATTTGAGAAATGTGTTTACTATAAACAATTCAAATAATGCATCTGATTTGCCTCCACTCGTTATTAGACCTCCTGTACCTCTAAGACTTAGCTTTAATGATGTTCAAAGCGCTATTGGTACTCTGAATCTTAAAAAAGCTCCAGGTATGGATAAAATCAGCAACAAAATGCTTGTGGAGTTACCTCGTGTAGCTAGAAGAATTATCCTATTAATTTTCAATGCTATTTTACGCCTAGAATACTATCCTGCAGATTGGAAGGTATCTATGATTACCATGATTCCTAAGCCAGGGAAGGACCCCACTAAAGTAGAGTCATATAGGCCAATTAGTCTACTGCCGACAATTTCTAAACTGTTTGAAAAATTGTTATTGGCTAAGTTGATTCCAATTCTGAACGACACTCAATGTATCCCAAATCACCAATTCGGGTTCAGAGCTAAACACAGTACCATCGAACAAACACACAGATTGGTAAATGTGATAAGACGGTCGTTTGAAGAGAAAAAATACTGTTCCGCACTTTTCATTGATGTTTCCCAAGCGTTCGACAAAGTCTGGCATGAAGGTTTAATGCATAAAATAAAATTAGCTCTGCCTGCTAACACCCACAAACTTATGAAAAGTTATTTATATGGTCGCAAATTTACAATCAAAGAAGACGATTTTTTAAGCCCCGCTCAGCCAATTGAAGCTGGAGTACCCCAGGGTAGCATACTGGGTCCAACTTTATATTTGATTTATGCATCCGATATGCCGTCAGACCCCATAATACATACTTCAACTTTTGCAGACGATACAGCCTTTATTAGCGTTCATAAGGACCATCAAATAGCATCACAGAACTTGCAGAAATATGTTTATAAACTAGAGAATTGGCTTGAGCTTTGGAAAATCAGGGTTAACGAACAGAAATGTATTCATACAACTTTCACATTGCGAAAAGATACCTGCTCGTTCATCAGAATAAATAATCAAATTATCCCGCAACATAATAAAGTCAAATACCTCGGAATCCACCTCGATCGTCGTTTAACTTGGAAGTCTCATATCGACGCAAAACTTACCCAGATGAGCTTAAAAGCAGTGCAAATTAATTGGCTAATCGGCAGAAATTCTACATTAAAGTTGGATTGCAAACTTTTGTTGTACAATGCAATTCTAAAGCCAATCTGGTGTTATGGAATTCAATTATGGGGTACTGCCTCAGCATCCAACATTGAAAAAATTCAAAGGGGTCAAAATAAGATTCTACGTACAATTACTGCAGCTCCATGGTACGTTAAAAATTCTAGAATTCACAAAGATCTAGGCATTCCTTTGGTGAAAGTCGAACTTACAAAATACGCCTCAAAATATGTCAGCAAACTTGAACACCATCCAAACCCACTTGCACGAGACATCCTTAACTTTAGTGGCCATGCTCGGTTGAGAAGGAGGGATACCCTTGCTTTAACTCAAGCGCAAAACAGATGACTGGATCAGTGGATGTAAATTTGTTGTAGTATCATAATATTTTGTCTAGCACTGGCTGGACTTATATTAATTTCTTTTAGTATTAAGATTCGAAAACTTATTGTCATTTCATTTCTGAAGATTCAATAAATAAATTAAATGTATTAAAAATCTGAGAAAACCCGTAATCGCAAAACCTCCACTGCGTACTTTGAACGGATCTTGGGCACGAAATAACGAAGAAAAAGGCAACCTTTTCGTAAGTCATTTAAAAAATGTATTTACTCCCAATACGGATACTGACATTAGCGAACTACCGCCTGTTGTTGCCAGACCACCTCTACAAATAAGATTGCAATATCTGGAGGTTGTTGAGGCTATTGATAATTTAAATGTTAAAAAAGCACCTGGGTTTGATAAAATCAGCAATAAAATGATTTTTGAGCTGCCTCGCATTGCAAAAAGGTTAATCCTCTTTCTTTTTAATGCCATCTTACGGCTTGAGTACTACCCTCCGGTTTGGAAAATTGCACTAGTAAAGATGATTCCTAAGCCGGGAAAAGATCCTTGCAAAGTTGAGTCGTATAGGCCAATAAGTCTATTACCAACTATGTCCAAATTATTCGAGAAATGAAAACAACTGCATTCCCAATCACCAGTTTGGCTTCAGACGTCAACACAGTACAATAGAACAAACACATAGATTGGTACAAGTCATAAGAAAAACCTTTGAGGAAAAGAGATACTGTTCGGCACTCTTTATTGAAGTCTCTCAAGCTTTCGACAAAGTATGGCATGAAGGCCTGATATCTAAATTAAAGGAGAACTTGCCGGTGAATCTTCAACACCTACTATGGAAATACTTAATCGACCGTCAGTTTATGATTAAAGAAGGTGATTATTTAAGCCGTCCTCAACCTATAGGTGCTGGCGTCCCTCAAGGTAGTATCTTAGGACAATTCTATACTTGCTGTACACAGCAGACATGCCAACAAACAATGAAATTCACACGTCAACATTTGCTGATGATACGGCATTTTTCAGTACTCACAAAGATCCAAAAGATGCCTCGATTAAATTACAGCACTACGTAACGCAAGTGGAGAAATGGGCAAGACAATGGGGAATAAAAATAAATGAACAGAAATGCACCCACGTAACATTTACTCTACGTAGGGAATCATGTCCCCATATTCGTATTAATGACCATATAGTGCCTCAAAACTCACACGTGAAATATCTTGGTATTCATCTGGACCGTCGCCTCACATGGAAACCACATATAGATGCTAAGATGACTCAAATGAAACTGAAAGCAGCCCAAATTCATTGGCTCATCGGCAGAAACTCCGTCCTTCGGCTCGATTGTAAGCTTCTACTCTACAACTCAATCTTAAAGCCAATTTGGTGCTATGGTATCCAGTTATGGGGCACTGCCTCCAACTCGAATATTGAGAAAATTCAACGCCGTCAAAACAAAATTCTACGAATGATAACTACCGCTCCTTGGTATATTAAAAACAACAACATACACAACGATCTTGATGTTCCACTTGTCAAATGGGAAATAACTAAACAGTTCGCCCATTATTTGGGTAAGCTGGAAACTCATCCAAATCCCCTCGCTCGAGACATCTTACAACATCCCGGTCATAGCCGTTTGAGAAGGAGGGACACCACCGCTCTCAGATGAATAAATACAAGTTGCTCATTATATCCTATCGAATTTGAAAACTAGATTTTGTCTAGCATTGGCTGGACTTATCTTAATTAACTTTAGTTTTAGGATTTGAATACCTATTGTTAGTTCATTTAAAATGAAGATACAATAAAAAAGTATATGAAAAAAAAAAATAAATAAATAAATAAATTTGAAAGAAAAGGTGTACGTCGATAAGCCAGCAACAATTCAAGAGCTAAAGGATGAGATAATTCGGCACATTAACGGCATAGAACCTCCATTATGCCTCAGGGTCATCGAAAATTTGGACCATCGGATGGAGGTGTGCCGCCGTGGTCGCGGCGCCCATTTGGCCGATATTTTGTTCCATACATAATTAAGTAATACCAATACAATAATTTCCTAAATAGTTTGTGTTTTATTCAAAATCAACATCGGCCCTTGAAATTTAACCACCCTTTATAATGTTACATCTTGAAAAAAACTCAACTCCGAAAAATAATGTAAGGGAGAATCCAAATCAAAGTCAAGAGGTTCCCTCAACCTCTGGAATCCAAAATCTTAACACAAGGGCTAATAACTCATCAGGCATAGAGCAGCAGGAAAATGTTCAAGCTCTCTTTATAGAAGAAGAGGCGGCTACAATTTTACCTACCGCGCTTGTACACATAAAACACTATTCACTATTCATAAAGCACTATTCACTATAAGAGCTCTCCTTGATGCGGGTTCAGAAAAAACTTTTATTTCATCGTGAACACAACAGAAACTGACGCTGCCAGTAGAAACACATAATTTTCAAATAGCAGGGCTTGGGGGAACTATAGTTGGGAGTTCCAAAGCAAAATGTAAAGTTACATTAAAATCGAGAATATAAAATTTTACTATAGTAACGGAAGCCATAGTGGTTCCAAGATTGTCAAAACTTTTACCCTCACAACGTTTTAAAATTCGAAATTTAGCAGAGATCGAAAGTCTTAACCTTGCAGATCCGTACTTTTTCAAACCATCTGCAATAGATGTTACTTACCCTTTATAAACCTAAGAGGAGTAAAATCAAATTTGTTAAGCAGTTTCGAAGCAAGAGAATCTCATTTTGGATGGTACATTTCCGGCCCGGTTCCCGTTAACCAAATAAATGCATTCGAAACACAGTATCAACGTCAGAAGATTTTATTTTACATGAGGAAATAAAAAAATTTTGGGAAATAGAAGAAATTGAAAAGACTATTTCCATGTCATAGACAGATAAATACTGCGAAGAATTTTATCAAGTGTCAACCAGAAGACAATCATATGGTCGTCACATAGTACGCCTCCACTTCAAAAAGGAATATCCTGATGATATGTTTCTGGGTCCCTAAAAGAACATCACCCTTGCACAATACAACAGGATGGAAATAACACTAAACAAAAATCCAACTTTAAAGGAAAAGTATCCAAATTTTCTTCAAGAATACATTAAATTTTATCATATGGAACCAATAGTGAACCTTGAAAGCAATGACGAAAAACAATTTTCATGTTATCTACCTCACCATGGCGTTTATCGACCTGAAAGCAAATCAACAAAAATACGCGTGGTATTTAATGCCTCAAAAAAAAAAACTAGAAGTGGATTCTCCTTGAATGATGTACTTTATCAAGGGCCTTCATTACAAAAGGATTTAATGCAAATTATAATAGCTTGGCGAAACTACAAATATGTATTTACGGGGGACATTGAAAAAATGTACCGCCAGATATTGGTAAATAATGACGATCGGCCATATCAGCAAATTCTATTTCAAGGCTAAAGCGAAAAATCAATAAGATCATATCAATTAAAAACAGTGACATTTTGAATGAACTGTGCTCCATTCTTGGCACTTAAAACTTTGCAAAGACTAAGCGAAGATTGTAAAAACTTATTTCCGATGCCATCAACGATTTTAAAAAATGAAGCCTGCGCCGCACAGTGTGGTGTCAGCGGCCAAAAATAAAAAAACGACTTTTGGAATTTTAAAAATCTGCTAAAACAGTTTGATAAACTAGATTTCAAATTACAATAATGAAAAAGAATTTTTGAAAAAAAAAAAAATATTTTTGACAAAGTTATAGCCAATCAAAGTTGAAAGTTTTTGGTAAGTATGCAATATGCACACAAAAAACGTGAAAAATAGCGTATATACAAATGGGTTAATTTAACGTAAATTGTCGATAATGCAGTTAAATTGTTTATAAATATTAAAGTATGACATTACTAAAATATGGTAACATATTTTTTTTTTTACATTTAATTCATCATGTGTTTTGTACCGTTATTCTGAATGTAAAAAGAGAGAAAATTTTTTACAACTTACAAGTTTATAGAAGGTCTAAAAAAAAGTTTATTCGAGTTTATTTTTGATACTTTAATATAATATTGATACAAGTATGTACATTAAAAAAAATGGGTCTCTTTTGCAGAGCTTGGCAGAATAGTCAATTTTTTTCACTTTTTCAGTGTCAAGGCAAGTGCAAATTAGGCAAATTTTCAATATTTGGCACAAACATACAACACACTCCCTAGCCCTTACGGAAATTAAAAATCATTTAGAAGATAAATTTAAGACACAATTGCAACAAAAAAGTATTGTAAGACTTAAATCAATTCTAGCTAGAATAAAAAAAAAGTTGGGAAAAATGCTACAGAAAGAAATCTGTGTTTGAAAACAAAAACTTTTTCTGGCTAAATTCATTTTTTGATGTGGAAGAAGTAGAAGAAGAAATGGAAGAAAAAGATATATACATTGTAATATCATTATGTGAATATTTATTTTTTATAATATAATAAAAAACTTGTTTTTTTTATTTATTAAGGGACCAAGTACAAGTCGTAAAGGAAGACTAAGAGTAGGCTTTAATGAAAGTTCTGAACAACCCAAAAGAAGAAAGGTAGATGATCTTGTGAGGTCTACATGCCCTGAGCAATTACGAAGAGCTGTTCAAAGAGTATCTAGCCCAACTCCAGAAACTTCTATTTCCGTAGAAAAGGCTTTAGTATTATTAATAGATAATGATCTATCGTATAGACAATATGAAAATATGCGAACGGTTGTAAATGATGTGCACAAGAACTGTTTTCCATCATATTATAGTCTACAAAAAGCAAAGAAACAATATATTCCGGAAAATATATCAATATCAGAAACGTCAGTAAAAATACCATTACAAAATTTTCTAAATATGACAGCCAAAAGTTTATTAGATTTAAATGATTTTGAAACCAAAAATGATTTAATACAAGATTTAGGGGGTGGCCGGGAGTGCATGTCCTTGCTGCGAATTGGAAAAAATTTGACACACACATTTTTCTTGTAACAAGTGCTTCGTGTATGAAATTAATTTAAAAATTTTACTTTTTGTTCCCTTTTTTTACTTTTTTGAAAAAGGACATTTTTGAGATGGGCGTGTCCTCGATTTGGATAAAATTTGGTCAAATCATTAAGGGTATCAAACTAAACGACTATTTCATAAAGTTCGGACTTTTTTTCTATCTTTTATGACGGTTTTTAATTTCAGGATATATGGGAAGGACACGAATCCTTCCTCCAAAGTTTTTGAAATTTTAATATTTTTTTTTTCTTTTATCAAATCAAATACGTGTGCGAAATTTCAACTCTTTACAACCACTCCTTCTATTTATGGCCACTCGTTATATGAAATCACGACACTGTGCGCCGATGACATTCTGTCAGGCGGGCATACAATCCAAGAAACACAATTAAAACAAATAAAACTGAATGAGGCTTTACATTAAAAATGAGGCTTAAAAAAAAATTACGGCAAAAAATGAAGACTGTTAGAAAATTTTGCCCGGGAGGATCTTCTAGATGAAGATTTTTTTAAATTCGATTCCTCTAGCACCATCAAAACTGTAGATATTCGTTGGGATGCCCGACAAGACGAATTTTACTATGACGTTAAGCCAATGCAAACCGCACCTTTCTTGACCAAACGGCAGATTTTGTCAGTGATAGCTAAACTATTTGATCCGCTGGGATGGATAGGCCCGATCGTTGTGACAGCCAAACTGTTAAAGCAAGAGCTGTGGCAACGTAAAGTTGATTGGGACAAAGCTGTTCCACTTGATATCTTCAAAAAATGAATTTATTCACTAAACAGTTACCCCAAATATCAGACTTAAGAATTCCACGATGGATGAACTTTAAGAACAGATGAGCATCTCCCCCAGGAGCTCTTTTTGTGGACTGGCTCATACATTGTCCTTGGTTGGTTACAGAAACCACCCAACACTTTAAAGACATTTGTGGCAAATAGAGTTACGAAAATTATCAGTATTGCAAACCACAGTCATTGGAAACATGTCAAGAGTGAGGACAATCCCGCCGACCTAGGCTCAAGGGGATGCTACCCACAGGACCTTATCGAAACGCGATTATGGTGGCATGGGCCCTCTTCGCTTATACAGCCAGAAGGAAGTTGGCCAGAACCACGTACATTCGATCCAATTGATTTGGAAACCAAAAGAAGCACAAACTTCCACCTAAAGGTAGAGGGCGAAGAGGGTAGACCGCTAGAAGAGCAAAAAGTGACAGATATTTTGAATCACTTCTCATCCTTCGGTCGCGCATTAAGAGTCATCAGTTACATCTTTAGATTTATTGCAAGAGTACGCCGCCGTTCCGTTTCATCACAGCACGGGATTAGCTCAGACGAAGTACGAAAAACTAAAAATCGTTTAATTACTCTATCTCAGCAGATTTACTTTTTAAAGAAATCGAATGTCTACGAAATCATCACTCAATAAATCGTAAAAGCAGACTTCTTACCGTTACACCGTTCCTCGACCAGAATCATCTTCTACGTGTTGGAGGAAGACTTCCACATTCTGGGCTGACTTACGATGAACGTCACCCGGTCATTATAGCTGGAAAATCGCATTTTGCAATGCTACTAGTTAAGTCCACTCATGAAATTCTACTGCATGGTGAGCACCATATCATGCTTAGAGCTTTGAGACAAAGCTTCTATATACCACGAATAAGAAATCTTATTAGAAAATGTATCCGAGAGGGTAGACCGTGTACTATTTATAAACATAAGTTTCAAAATCAAATGATGTCGGCGCTTCCTCCAGAGCGAGTCAATTTCTCGCTTCCATTTACGTACACTGGGGTTGATTTTGCAGGACCATTTTCGTTAAAATCATCAAACGAAATGCGAAATGCAAAAATAGTTAAAGGATATGTAGCGGTCTTTGTCTGCTTCTCCACAAAAGCAGTACATTTAGAAGTATGTACTGACTTATCTACAGAATGCTTTATTGCCTGTTTTGATAGGTTTGTTGGTCGAAGAGGTCTCCCAAAGACCATGTTTTCTGACAACGGGCGCAATTTTCTAGGGGCAAGTTTGAAACTGCTCAAAACACACAATTCATTTCTCAAAGCTGCGGAACAGTCATTAATAAATAAATATAGCACTTACGGTTTCACATGGTAATTCATTTCTCCGTACGCGCCCCACATGGGAGAGTTGTGGGAGGCAGCAGTGAAAATTATGAAATCTCATCTCAAAAAGATCGCCGGCAGTCTCAATTTTACTTATGAAGAATTTTACACTCTCATTATTCGAATTGAATTCCCGGCCTCTGTCTCCTCTAACGGAAAATCCAAATGAACTGTTACCGCTGTTTGCGAGGAGCACCACACATCTCTCCCCCTGAGAACATAGATCATCAAATTTCGCATTTAACCTTTCTAAAACGTTGGGAACGCCTAAAGGCAGTACAACATCTGTTCGCAAGACGTTGGAAAAACGAATACATTGTGGAGCTCCAGCGACGGCTCAAATGGAAAAAGGAAAGAAACAACATCAAAGAAAATGATTTCGTTATCATTAAAGATGATATGCTACCACCTACCGATTTGCGCCTCGGACGTGTGACAAATGTTATACGGGGAAAAGACGGCCTGGTCCAAATGGCTGAACTAAAAACCCAAAACGGCATCATCACGCAGCCAATTGTTAAACTTTGCTTACTACCTTCATCGGAAACTCAACCAAAACTTTGCTAAAACTTTAAATTATAATCTATTCAGTTATCAGCTACTTTAATTTTTTTTTTTCTTTTGCATTTAATTATTTATTGAATCTTCATATTTGAAATGACAATAAGTATTCAAATCTTAATACTAAAAAGAAAATAATAAGCCCAGCCAGTGCTAGACAAAAATTTTTATGATACTAAAAAAATTTCACATCAACTGATCCAGTCATCTATTTTGCGCTTGAGTTAAAGCAAGGGTATCCCTCCTTCTCAACCGATTGTGGCCACTAAAGTTAAGGATGTCTCGTGCAAGTGGGTTTGGATGGTGTTCAAGTTTGCTGACATACTTTGACGCATATTTTGTAAATTCGACTTTTACTAATGGCACGCCTAGATCTTTGTGGATTCGAGAATTTTTAACATACCATGGAGCTGCAGTAATTATACGTAGAATTTTATTTTGACCCCTTTGAATTTTTTCAATGTTTGATGCTGAGGCAGTACCCCATAATTGAATTCCATAACACCAGATTGGCTTTATAATTGCATTGTACAACAAAAGTTTGCAATCCAATTTCAATGTAGAGTTTCTGCCGATTAACCAATTAAGTTGCACTGCTTTTAATCTCATTTGTGTAAGTTTCGCTTCAATATGAGACTTCCACGTTAAACGGCGGTCGAGGTGAATGCCGAGGTATTTGACTTCATTATGTTGAGGAATAATTTGATTATTTATTCTGATGGACGAGCAGGTATCTTTTCGCAATGTGGAAGTGATATGAATACATTTTTGTTCATTTACCCTGAGCTCTAAAGCTCTAGCCAATTCTCTAGTTTATAAACATAATTCTGCAAATTCTGTGATGCAACTTGGTGGTCCTTATGGACGCTGACAAAGGCTGTATCGTCTGCAAAAGTTGACGTGTGGATTTTGGGGTCTGACGGCATGTCGGAGGCATAAATCAAATATAAAGTAGGGCCCAGTATGCTACCCTGTGGCACACCTGATTCAATTGGCTGAGCGGTACTTAAAAAATTGCCTTCTTTGATTTTAAATTTGCGACCGTATAAATAACTTTCCATGAGTTTATGGGTGTTAGCAGGCAGAGTTAATTTGATTTTGGGATACATCAATGAAAAGGGCGGAGCAGTATTTTTTATCTTCAAACGACCCTCTTATCACATTTACCAATCTGTGAGTTTGTTCGATGGTACTGTGTTTAGCTCTGAATCCGAATTGATGATTTGGAATACATTCAGTGTCATTCAGAATTGGATTCAACTTAGTCATTAACAATTTTTCAAACAGTTTAGAAATTGTCGGCAGTAGGCTAATTGGCCTATATGACTCCACTTTGGTGTGGTCCTTCCCTGACTTAGGAATCATAGTGATCATAGACACCTTCCAATCTGCAGGATAGTATTCTAGGCGTAAAATAGCGTTGAAGATAAAGAGGATAATTCTTCTTGCTACACGAGGTAACTCCACAAGCATTTTATTGCTGATTTTATCCATACCTGGAGCCTTTCTAAGGTTCAGAGTACCAATAGCGTTTTGGACATCACGAAAGTTTAGTCTTAGGGGTACAGGAGGCCTTACAACAAGTGGTGGCAAATCAGATACGTTATTATTTGAGTTGTTTATAGTAAACACATTTCTCAAATGGTTAACAAATAATGTCCCTTTCTCGGAATCATTTCTAGCCCAGTCACCAGTCGGATTTCGCAAAGGAGGTTTTCCTCTTACTGGTCTTTTTAAACCTCTTGCCGCCCTCCATAACGAGTAGTCAGATTGTGGGGTACTATCAAGACCTTCCAAGTAAGATTTAAGTGAGGCCGTTCTTTGGGTTTCTAAGAAATGTCTTAGTATATCTCTGCATACCCGTAGCCTAGCTTTCAGTTCAGGAGACCTGTGAATTTGCCACTCTCTTCTAACTCTTCTTTTTTCTGACAGGAGACGATCGAGTTCAGCGAAATAAGTTCTATTTGTCCCACTTCTGCACTCAACGTCGTATGTGGAGGCGTGATGTACAGCTCTTCGTATGTCCTCAGTAAACTTGCCAATCGACCCATCAATATCCTCGGTAGTTCTCAACACTACATTTTCCGTGCAGTGGGAACTTAAATACTTTTTATACTTTATCCAACTTACTCTGGTTTTAGATATGTCCCGAAATGGAGAGCCATTCCCTTGGAGGAAACGCATTGAAATAATAGAAGGAGAGTGATCTGAAGACAAGTCTAATGAAGGCTCCACTTGTATCGATTCTACAGGGATATTTCTCACTACTCCGAAGTCAATAACATCGGGAATCTTCCGTTGGTCCGTCGGCCAGTAGGTGGGATGCCCGCTTGAGAGTACATCTAATCCCATTTTGGCAATGGTGTTGAAGAGTTCACGACCCTTTGGGGTCACCAGACGTGAACCCCAAAAAGTGTGTTTGGCGTTAAAGTCACCAGCAACTAAAAATCTAGCTCCAAGGGAATTGAAGAAGCTGTAGTATTGGTGTTCTTTTATTGAAAATCGAGGCGGCGAATAAATTGATGATAAAACAAAATTGTATTGACAGAATTCAATACAAATGTTTGTTGCTTGTAGGTAATCCTCACATATGTTGTTCATTAAATAATGTTTTATTCTGTTCTTTATAAGAATTGCAGAACCTCCACATGCTCTTCCGCGTGGATCTTTAGTATCATATAACACGTAGCCATTAATTTTGAAGTACGCTGTCGCCGTCAAGTGAGTTTCAGCAATCAGCATGACATCAATCTGCTTATCCATCAGGAAGTGCTCCAGTTCGTTTTAATGTTGGCGGAGGCCGTTCGCATTCCAAAAACAAATTTTTAAACAAATCATTTCTTTAAAATGGCTTGTAAGATAGTGGATTGCATTTTCAGCATTTCCTGCATCATGGATGTCATAGTGGTCGTAAAAGTGTTAATGGTTTGGACAAGTGTCTGCAATGTAGTCTCTAGAGTGTTAATATTAGGCTCGTAATATTGTGATTTAGGTGCCTGCTCCAAACCTGGCATATTAGATTTAACCACGTTAGCGTAAGAAACTTGTCTAGAACTAGGCGCGTTTACATGACTAGTGGACCGTAACAATTGAGGGAAATTGTCACTCGATGCAAAATTTGGCTGTTGAGGATGATTAGGCAATACTGACGTCTTGTTGGTTCTTATGCCTTTCAAATGAGTGTAAATTGGACAACCTCTATAATTTGCAGTATGATTACCTCCGCAGTTACTGCATTTTTTAATTTTTACGTCAGTTTTGGACTTATTACATTGAGCAGTTGGATGTAGTTCCCCACACGCAACACAAACAGACGGCAATTTACAGTACGCTTTGGTGTGGCCAAATTCTTGACAATTAACACACTGGACGGGTCCAATGCGCTTATGCGGTTCCTCCACGGTAATTCTACGATGCAGAAGATAAATGAGATTGTAGATTGGATGGGACTCGTTTTTCTTTAAGACAACATCTCCAGGTTCCAATTCTACCCTGAACATGGGCTGAGGGATCTTTTCACGGTTTCTAATATTCACTACGCTCTTGATTTTGAACCCTTTGTCCATTAAACCGGTCTTTATCTCCGCAGGATCAATACATGGGTCTATACCCTTTAGAACGACTTGGAGTCCTTTTGCGCTTTTGAGCTGGTAGGTAACGGGTTTTCCAATAAGGACTTGACAACTTTTTTTAAATCGATTGTAACGTGTGCTGTGTGGCTTGTGGCACCGTCTTGTTGAAACCACATGTCATCCAAGTCCATGTGTTCCAATTCGGGCCAAAAATAATCGCTAATCATTGCGCGATAACGATCGCCATTCACAGTAACGTGACGATCGTTATTGTCGACGAAAAAATATGGCCCAATGACGCCGCCGGCATGCAAAGCGCACCAAACAGTAATTTTTTTTGGATGAAGTGGTGATTCGTGAAGCACATGTGGATTTTCAGCAGACCAATAACGCATATTTTGCTTATTGACGAACCCATTGAGCCAAAAATGAGCTTCGTCACTGAAGATGATTTTGCGATGAAATTCATCATCTTGGTGCATCTTCTCCAGAGCCCAATCGGAGAACGTACGTCGACTCAAATGGTCCATCGGCTTCAATTCTTGAGTCAGCTTAATCTTGTATGGGTGTAAACCCAGATCCTTACGCAAAATTCGCCATAAAGTGGTCTTGGGGATGCCCAGTTCTTGAGAACGCCGCGGAATCGACTGATTTGAATCGTTTGCTACGGACGCCTGAACGGCAGCGATATTTTCGGAACTTCGACCAGGCCGTTGTCTCACTGGCACGACAGCATCACACAATGAATATGTAGACTCAAATTTTTGCACTAAACTTGTTATTGCTTGTCTACTAGGGCGAGAATTACGACCGAAAATTGGAGTTAACGCTCTTAAAGTTGCGGTCACCGACTCCGAATTTCGGTAGTACATTTTTATAATTTCCAAACGTTGTTCCTTCGTGTACTTTACCATAACGAAAATGTTAAGTTTACTGAAAAAAAAGAAAGCAACAATTAGATGATCAGTGAAATAGTGCGTTCACAATTTAAATTCAGAGTTGTCAAGTAGCTATTAGAAAACCCGTTATAAAAGTCCCTAGTCTCCCTCTCCAACTGGTTGGACAATTTTCGAAAATCATCTTCCCTATTCACTTGGATCTTTGTCTCGCAGATATTTCCATGTTTAATTGAGGTTACGCTAAACATGTTTTCACCTATTACCGAAACAATTCCTTGTACCAATTTACTGGAAGTCGGCTCTCTCAGATAAATTGGTGGGGGCTTAAACGTCTTCTTAGTAAGTTCTGGCTCATCCGTCTGAAGGAGAGCAAACCTATTTTGATTATTACTCACGGTCTTAGGAGCTTTTGAATTTGATGACACTTGAGCAGACGTCGGGCTCCTCTGTCGCTTGAGAACGGTGATGTACTTATCCATACCTACTTGTTTTTTTGGTTTGACTGCACTGTTTGATGAAGATGATGTTTTTTCATCTGTTGAAATCACTATATTGGGCGAACAGGAACGACGCCGTTCTGCGGCTCTTGTAGTGAGAAGATTCTCCACAGATTTTTTTATGGATTCTTCCTCAGAGACCCATTTAGTTTTTCTAGACGAGCTAAGCTCTTTCTCAGAATTACATCTGAGAGGAACACTCATACAATTTTTATGTGATTTTTAGTGTTTTTTTAATTACCGATATTACCGTAGATTTTTTTAACCTTTTACGAGTTATTTTTTCACTTTTTTGTTTTATTTCAACCTATTGCACTTTTTCACCTATTACGATTTTTTCACCGAAAATTCAGCCGCACTAAAAGTAACACGTCCGAACAGTTCGATGAGACGAGACTGAATGAGCTACTTTAATAAAAAGAGAAATTCGTTGTTAAACAAAATTACTAATTATTTGGTACATAACAATATTTCTTTTCAGCCTTTTTAGCCAAAATGCTCAATAAACCTCGTTGTCCTTTGTGTTCGCGGAATCATCCCTTGAAGTATTCCCGCACTTTTCATGCAATGAGCCTAGAAAAGAGAAGAGCCGTTGTCAAAAGATACGGCTATTGCCTCAATTCCTTGACTATATCGCACACGCGGTTTTGGTGTGAAAATCCTGACTGCTGCAACATCTGCGACGCTAAACATCACACCATGATTCAACACCATCGTTATGAAGCTAACACGTTCTCATCAAGTTTCGAGGAAACACTAGCCCCCTTGGCTTGGGACAAACAAATAAATGTCTCATACCTTCCACCGCTGATTCAAGCTACTCTAAAACACCAGGAACGCTCTTTGTGTGTCACCCTCTTACTTGACCAGAATTCCAAGCAGTCCTTTTTGGTGAGTCAGATGGTCGATAATTTTCCTTATTTGCGTTCTTCAAATCACCAAGAGGACCACTTTACAATCACCACTTTGCACCCAGCTCTTCAGTCGAAACAATCCATCAGAGTTAAAATGGCTATTCGGACAAGGATTACATTTACTTTACCAGAGGCTGTTCGTGATCCTCTAGTTAAAACGCACTTTCACCACCTACAACCTTGCACACCCAAATTTTTCCACCTCTCGGAAAGTTGATGGGGTTTTGGGAGCTGACGTAATAAAACAGGTGCTACTGAAAGAAATAATCCGCCCCTATAACGACGTGCCACGGGCACAGAATAGTATCTTCGGATGGGTGATTTATAGAAGGTGGAATGGCTGCCGGTGCAAATCTCATGCCCCAGGAGGATGTTGAACCGTGTTCAACCTTTGTTTGAAGAGAAAACTGAAGGAATAATCCTCTTTTGTCGTTATAAGCAAATTTAGTAAAAGTTATTTTCTCAATGCAGTTTTGTAGTATGTAAGTTTTTTGTTTTGTACTTTTTCTATATAATGAATTTGTTAAAATACTAATTTAGTTGTCTTAATTAATCAGCCAATGAAGAAGGCAAATAAAATTGTTAAGTTCAAGAGGAACCCTGTTAAAATTTTTTATTTAATAACCTTAGTGGCTGGACGACTCATCAGTCGGTCCATAATTAGTCGAAACTCCCAAATAAGACCCTCCCCGTAATCAACGTTAACCTTCATAATTCTTTTAAAAGTATTAATATCGAGATAAAGTTTAACATACACAATATTTATATGAGTCATTCCATGTCAAACGGTACGAATTTGGGAAACAATTTAACGCAATGATTCCAATTTTTATGGAAATTTGCAGATTTAGTCCTCTACAAATTCTACTTCATCCCCGATGAGAAAAAAAAAATATGAAAATTGTTTTTCAAATGTTATGACCAATTGAACTTTGGTGAAATGGCGATTTTTTTAAAGAGGTGTGTTCATTCAATCGCATGTAACTCCTGAAATACTGGACCGATTTTAATGTACTATACCTTGTTTTAAAGGTAATTTCAACTTCTTGCAAGCTTGCCCAGCATCATAATTTTATGATTGGGTGAATAAAAACTTCAAGAATATTCATACAGAGTTCTTTAATAGCTATTAATATGAAGATAGGGCGAAGCACCTAAAGAAGCGTTTTGACAAAGCGAAAATAATTTCTGGAACTCTTGGCTACCACGCATTCATTCCACAACCCGATAAAAAAATTAAAGTTCAGACAACATCATCTTCTGAGCAGTACTGTATTAAGACGGTATACAACGCATAACATTTATTTCTTTACTCTATTTTTTGTTTTCTTTTTTACTGTAAATATTACACATGACTGAACTACGCTTTCTTTGTTTTTTGTTGTTGTTTGTATCTTGTGTTAATAAACTATCGAAAAATATATTTTTTTTTTTCTATATTCACAGAAATTTTTGTTGCTCGTGCAAAAGGTATAAGGTAAAAAAAAATCATTAAAAATAGAACCCATTATTTCACCACTTCAAAACCTACACAATCTGTGAAAAAGACCTATAGGAACTAGGGTTTTTTTTTCCCGGACTTTTTCATTTCCCGGGACAGCGGGATTTTTTTTCCAATTTCCCGGGATCCCGGGATTTCCCGTTCAATATTAGAAAATAATAAAAACCATTAAAATGTTTTTTAAAAATTTTATTTTTTGTAATGAAAATAAATTAATCCATGAGATCATGCTTTTAAAAGCATAGACATAACAAAAACGTATATAATACGTTTATATTAACACAAAGATACATAAGAAATAATAATAATTCAGCTCTTTCTTATCTGTAAATTAAAAGTAATAAGTAAAATATTTTAAAATAAATAATACAAAAAAATTAAATTGCTAATCTTGGTTTTGAAAGTAAGTTTTTAAAACTAAAAAAGCATTTATAGATTCGTCGGAAAGTCTGTTTCGAATTTTATTTATAAAAAGTCCTGAGAGCGAAAAAATCCGTTCACTTTCAACAGAAGTTGGGCGTATTGTAAGAAGCGCATCAAATAAATTTTGTATGTTTTCGGTTTTTTTACCACAGCCTTCAAAAAATTTCAAGTCCTTTTTAATGGAATATGTTGAACATTGTTTAAATTTGGCCTTTACAATATCGTTAACGGTATTTATTGCACTATTTAAAACTTCTTCAAATGTTTTTTCAACTATGTCACACTCATCATCACTGCTTTCAATTTCTTCATCTATATTTGGATCTCCAAAAAGACGATTGTAAAGACATTCTGCATAACAAATTATTGAAGTTTTGGAAGCGTACGAAAATAAATTTACCTCATCAACGTTGGTAAAAATATCAGGATTACTTAAAAATTTTATCAGTGTATACAGCCTTTTGTCTCTTCTTTCTTCAATTCTATTTTTTAGGGCTTCAAACATTTGTTGGCCAAGAGAAGTCCGTATTGATGAAATTTGCTGGCATAAAGTATTCGCTATAACATCAGCTTTTAATAAATTCATATTAAGACGACAAAGTGCTTCTACTGCAATTTTAATCGGTTTTAAAACATTTAACAAGTTATTTAGGATAAGTATGTTACTTTCAATCCATAACTCTCCAAGATCTAATTCAATTAAGCTCTTTTTTATACATGTTTTCAGAAGCAAAAATTTTTCTAACATTGGAACCATGGAATTCCATCGAGTAACAATGTCTAGCTCAAGTGCTATTTCTTTATTTTGTTCAGCCTTTATGTACTTTTGTAAGACACAATTTTTTGTTGGACTTTTCTTAAAAATTTTTATTATGCTACGTGTTTGGTCCAATACTGTTTTAAAATTATTTATGAGAACTATACCTTCGTTATTCTCACCTTCGTCTTCAAAATCATCTTCATCCGTTGATTCCGAAAAAATATCAGACGAGGTATTTGTGTTTTTTTTGTAGAAAACCTCTACCACTGCCAAATGAATACCATGGTTAAGACAAAATACTCCATCAACCGGACTTTCTCTTACACATTTTTTCATCACGTGTGGATCATCGGTAATTGTTGACATAATATGCTTCTCGAAATTTATTTTAAATTCATTTAACCGAGTTTCCATTAAAATTCGAATTTCAGCAGCCCCACATTTTCCTGGGACCAAATTACCGCATTCGATATCGAATAAAATTGATCGTAATTTTCTTATTTGAAATTATGGCATTCGATATCGAGCAAGAAATTTAGTACATTTTATCATAATTTCGATATCGAAATCATTTTTCGATACGATAGCTCATTCGATCACGATTGCGGTAATTTGGCCCCTGGTATATATACCATTCCTAAATTATAAAATGTATTTTCGTTTCCATGTAAACATACATTTAAATATCGTCTGTTTTTAATACTTGTCCATTCGTCCATTACAAGAGAGAATCTAGACTGTTCCTTTAGTTTCTTCTGAATGTTATTTATTATTTCATTTTTAACTATCGTATATTGTTGAACAACCAATTTTTGCACATCGTGCTCTGACTTTGGAAGTTTAAATCCTCTTATATTCATAGATTCTCTTATAAATTCACTTCTTGTTATGGCCCGAATTGACAACAGATCAATCGTAACAAGTTTTGACACTATTATACACAAATCTTCGTTTTTATTGGAGAATCTCTCTAAAGTGGTCTGCGTTTTTTTAATCTTCTCTGGTGGCACTTCTTGTATTTCTTGCTTTTCTAATGGCTTCAAATGCCGTATGAGGCCACTTGTGCTTTTCCCTTTGCAAGAAATCAATTTGGAGCATAAGGCACAGGCTGCTGAATCAATGGATTTCTTATTGAAGTATTTCCACGCGTAAGAGCTTTCCATCTAATAAAAAGGCAATAAATCATTAATATGTTTATAATAACACAAATTACGTTATAATTACCTTGCCGAAAAATATTTTTAGCAATTAAATCTTAGAAAAACAACTTTTTAATGAAAAAGTAGTGAATGTCAAGTCACGATCAGGTGTTAATCTTACTAATAAAAAGAGTTACCATCAAAATATTATATATAAACCAACAAATATTTTTAGTGCAAAACAAAAAAAAATCTCGGGAAATTTCGCATGAAATCCCGGGATTGCGGGAATAAGAAATGACCGGGATTCCCGGGAAATCCCGGGATTCCCGGGAAATCCCGGGATTTGTAATCAGTTTGAAAATCGAAATAAAAGGATGAAAATGATACAAACTTAAAAAATGCTATGGGGATATGTCATACCGCTTTGGTATTTTAGAAGAAGTTGAAATTGCCTTTAAAACAAGGTATAGCACATTAAAATCGGTCCAGTATTTCAGGAGTTACATGCGATTGAATGAACACACCTCTTTGAAAAAATCGCCATTTCACCAAAGTTCAATTGGTCATAACATTTGAAAAAAAATTTTATATTTTTTTCTTGAAACACGTATAAAATATTTTTAAAAGAAGAATGCATACACAAACTGCCGAAGCAATCCAAAAAAAAAAATACGTACCGTTTGACATGGAATGAATCATATTCACAGAAATCATGACACTAAATTTTGGGATGACCGGTCCATAAAAGGTCATATCTCCCATATAGCGCACATTTCTGAAAAACTGTTTTATACATATGTACACTCTGGTTCACTTATTTAAAGGCACTAAAAATTCCATATTCAGCAGCCTGTATCTTCTGCAATTTTTAACCAATTGCAGAATTTTAAAATATAAATGGAAGCTAGACATCTTGAGATATGAAAAAAAATCAATACAGTAGTGGTTTCTTAACTAAAGAACTTTTTTTGAGCAATTTATAAAAAAAGTAAAAAAATTTGCTATTTTTTTTGGTTCACTTGAATAAAGGCACTTTATTATATGTTTATTATTTTTAAAGTAAGCGATGAATTTTTGTAGCGAGTGTTTGTTTATTACAATTTATTACATCTTATTCATCTTACGAGTCAAAATGGCGAAACAAAAAATTTTATATTATATAATAATTCAAACATAAAATATCTATTGGATTTGGCCAAATAACACATAGTATAAAAAATTTTAAATCTATCGGAAGAAACTAAAATCGATGTTTACCGTTCTGAAGGATATTCTAACCGCGCAATAGCTAAAAAAAAATTGGACAAAGCCCAACAGTTGTCGACAATTACATCAAGGACCCTGACGGGTATGGAAAAAATGTTAAAGGAAGGGTTTCATTGTCTTTATCTACGTATTAGAAAAGAAAAATCGTCAGAATTGCTTCTAATTCTGCCTTATCCTTGTCAAAAATAAGAGCTCAAGCTGGAGTGCAAACGAGCAAGTCATCAATACGCAGAGTGATTAAGATCTGTGAGTATTTTAATTTTGTCTTGTTAATTTGGATGAACCTGATGGCTACAACTATTATTTCCATGATTTGCGCAAAGAAAAGCGATTTTTGAACCGACACCACAGCCGAGAAGGCGGCGTTATGGTGTGGGGTGCTATTACGTACTATGGCACCATCGATCTTAAATTTCAAAGTGCAAAATGACTGGTGCAAGCTATAAAACGTTATTGGAAACAGCTTTACCGAAGTTTAGTGAACTATTTGGTACCATATCTTGGATATTGCAACACGATAATGCCCCTATTCACACCGCCAGAGTAGTAAAGGAGTTAATTGCAAGCCAAAATGTTAATATCTTGACTGGCCATCCTATTCGCCAGATCTAAACATTATCGAACATGTCTGGGGTTGATTATCTCGTAAGGTCTATGAAGGAGGTAGACAATTGGATGACAAGCAGTCACTAATTCAGGCCATTAGGGATGCTTGGAATGAAATATCGTTGGATTACATACATTCTCTTTATCTGTCAATGAAAACCCGTATATTTGAAGTTATTAAAAACCCCCTTTACCCATTACTAATTTCTTAAATAAAGTAAAATAAATTAATAAAAACAAGAAAAACTGCTTTTCATTAAAATTAGTTAAAGTGCCTTTATTCAAGATAACCAAAAAAAAAAATAGCAAATTTTTTTACTTTTTTTTATAAATTGCTCAAAAAAGTTCTTTAGTTAAGAAACTACTACTGTCATGACTTTTTTTATATCTCAAGATATCTAGCTTCCATTTATATTTTAAAATTCTGCAATTTGTTAAAAATTGCAGAAGATACAGGCTGCTGAATTTGGAATTTATGCCTTTAAATTAGTGAACCAGAGTGTATACTGGGTGTAGGGTATTATATGGTCGGGCTTGACCGACTATATTTTCTTACTTGTTATACATACCTTTTTATCGCGGAAAACTACTTCACAATTAGTCGAAGCACAACTGGATTTATTGATATATGAATTTACATTTTTCTTCTTAAAAATTTTACTACCATCAATCTGAAATAAATGTAAATGAAATTTATTAATATTAAATATGCTAAAAGTAACAAGTTAGAAAAGTATATTCGGCTTTGCCGAATCTTTAATACCCTCCACCTGCAAATATACTGTTAAAGTTAAAGGTAATAAAAACAAATTAAGAAACAGAGTATAAAAAAGGATAAGATATAAGATGAGGCCTTTTTGTTTGAATTTGATCTCAATAACATTATTTACAAAAGATTTATGGGTGGCATAGAAGAAGTGGACCAATTAGGGGCCGATGGCTTATAAATACAGTATCCACTAACGTGATTTCTATGTATTTTAGGATTATATTGGTTGAATTTTATCTCAATAGCGTTATTTACAAGAGTTGTATTGTTGGTTGTTATGCTCGCAAGTGGACTTAACTCAGGAGCTATTATTGACTGACAGCTACAAAATCGAGTAGCTTAATTGCCGTATATCCGATACTAATATGATTTCTGGATTAAAATTTCTGATCTATATAAAAGTTGGTTCGATACCGATAATTATTAGACATTTTTGTGGGTTTATTTGATTTTTTGGAAATAGTTCTTATATGGCAGCTATGACAAAGTATGGGCCGATCTTTTAAATTTTGGAACAGTGATTTTTATGCATATGAGGGCATTGCACGTCGAATTTCAACATAATAATGGTATATTTAAGATATATATTAGGGATATATATATATATATATGGGGGACATATTCAAGTATGGACCGATATTCTCAAAATCCAGCAGTTTGATTTAGGCATGTATGTAAATAGTCCGTGTAAAATTTTGGATCGGAAGAGGGATTTGATTTTGATTTTCGGAAGAGGGATTTATATGGGGCATACGGTCACATATAGACTGAAATTCACAAAATTTTGTGGAATGATTTTTGCACATATGTAAGATATGTGAAACGTTTTGAGTTGGTATCGATATTTATACAATATTTTTTAGATGTGGTTCTTGTATGGGAGCTATGGCGAATTCTGGGCCGACCACCATAAAATTTAATACAACAAATTATTTGCCTATAAATATTATTTATGTCCAATTTTTGCCGTTTAACATTATTTATATCTGTTTTATACGTATTTAACTGAATTTTGTAAGTGGACTTTATATGGGGTCTATGGTCAAACATGGACCGAACTAAAAAAAATTTCGTTTTGCGATTTATTTTTGCATAAAACTTATTTTTGCTGAATTTTGTCTTAATATTCCAATTTTATAGGCATTTATGTATAATTGAGCAATATTTCGGGAAGATTTTTGTATGTGGGCTATGAGAAATCACGGACCGATTCTTACTATTTTCCTCACACAAAATGACGATAAATCATCAAATCTGGCAGCTATGCTCGCATACACTCATGCGAGAGTCGTTCATTTTTACAGTCTGTCTGTCTGTCTGGATGTTGAAATCAATTTTTTGAATTCCCAAGATATATTCGGGATCCAAATCTTCAAGAATTCTGTCAGAAATGCTTTTGAGAAGTTTGCTATTTAAAATCAGTTTAGGTCATCCAGAGTTATGGACCAATATGTGAGACAACCTCCATAAAAATTTGATATTTGATTTTATTTATTGCAATATTTTGAAATATATTGCAGATAGTACCATGGAATTTTGTATACGTTGTTTTTCTTATAAAAAAAGAAAGTGTGCGGAAAATAGTAAGAATCGGACCATGATTTCTCATAGCCCCTATACAAATATATATATTCCCGAAATATGGCTTAATGATAAATAAATGCCTATAAAATTGGAATATCAACACAAAATTCAGCAAAAATAAGTTTTATACAAAAAGAAATTACAAACCGAAATTTTTTTTTAGTTCGGTCCATATTTGACCATAGACCCCATATAAAGTCCACTTCCAAAATTCACTTAAATACGTATAAAACAGATATAAATAATGTTAAACGGCTAAAATTTGTCATAAATACTCTTTATAGGCAAATAAATTATTGTACCAAATTTTATGGTGGTCGGCCCAGAAATGGCCATAGCCCCCATACAAACATTGGAATATCAAGACAAAATTCAGCAAAACTAATTTTTGTACAAAAAGAAATCGCAAAACGAAATTTTTTTTAATTCGGTCCATGTTTGACCATAGACCCCATATAAAGTCCACTTCCAAAATTCATTTAAATACGCATAAAACAGATATAAATAATGTTAAACGGCTAAAATTTGACATAAATACTCTTTATAGGCAAATAAATTGTTGTACTAAATTTTATGGTGGTCGGCCCACAACTGGTTATAGCTCCCATACAAGGACCACATCTGAAAAAGACATTTTTCCCTATATATATTGTATAAATATCGTTACCGACTCAAAACTTTGTACAGATCATTTACATATATACAAAAATCATTGCACAAAATTTTGTGAATTTAAAATCAGCAAAATCGTTTTAGGTCAACCAGAGTTATGAACCAATATGTGAGACCACCTCCATAAAAATTTGATATTTTTCGTCCATTTTATTGCAATATTTTGAAATATATTGGAGATAATACTATATAATTTTGTATACGTTGTTTGTATGACAAAAGAAGAAAGTGGGCGGAAAATAGTAAGAATCGGTCCATGATTTCTCATAGCCCCTATACAAATATATATATTCCCGAAATATGGCTTAATGATAAATAAATGCCTATAAAATAGGGATATCAAGACAAAATTCAGCTAAAATAAGTTTTACACAAAAAGAAATCGCAAAACGAAATTTTTTTTAGTTCGGTCCATGTTTGACCATAGACCCGATATAAAGTCCACTTCCAAAATTCATTTAAATACGTATAAAACAGATATAAATAATATTAAACGGCTAAAATTTGACATAAATACTCTTTATAGGCAAATAAATTGTTGTACTAAATTTTATGGTGGTCGGCCCAAAATTGGTCATAGGCCCCATACAAAAATCTTCCCGAAATATTGCTCAATTATACATAAATGCCTATAAAATTGGAATATCACGACAAAATTCAGCAAAAATAAGTTTTATGCAAAAAGAAATCGCAAAACGAAATTTTTTTTAGTTCAGTCCATGTTTGACCATAGACCCCATATAAAGTCCACTTCCAAAATACGCATAAAACAGATATAAATAATGTTAAACGGCTAAAATTTGACATAAATACTCTTTATAGGCAAATAAATTGTTGTACTAAATTTTATGGTAGTCGGCCCAGAACTGGTCATAGCTCCCATACAAGGACCACATCTGAAAAAGACATTTTTCCCTATATATATTGTATAAATATCGGTACCGACTCAAAACTGATCATTTTAATATATACAAAAATCATTTCACAAAATTTTGTTAATTTCGGTCTATTTTTAACCGTATGCCCCATATAAAGCCCTCTTCGGAAAATCACTTTAATTCTCATAAATCGCTTATAAATAAGGGTACCAATCCAAAATTTTACACGGATCATTTACATACATGCCTTAAGAAGATCGGCCCATAATTTGTCATAGCTGCCATATAAGAACCATTTCCAAAAAACAAATAAATTCGGGTCAAAAAATATTTTTTTCGGATTTAACCCATATTCGGTCCATATTTTATAATCATGATATATATCGTTGGAAAGGTATTTTTTATGCCTTTTATTTAATGTATTACAAATTATCAGACACCCAGTAGTTCCCGAGATATAGGCCTATATATTTTCAATTTTAAGGGTCCGCCCCCTCAAAAATAGGCGTGACCGCCAATAAATTTCAAAATCACTAAAACCGAATTGTACCCCTTTTTTATCCTCTGTTTGTTAAATTACACTGAAGATTATTATGAACATCAGACAGACTCTGAAAGTTATGGTAAGAATTGGTAATTAAATCAATTAAAAATGGTAAAATTAGACAACATTTGAAAATATTTTACATAAATTATGTTGGTCGTAAAATTGTCTTTCAAACAATATATCAAATACTAATAAAATTTGCACTAAGACTGAATAGAAAACACAGAATTAGGATATGCTAGTCCTATAACCAGTGTAGTTTTTCTATTTCTTAGTACGTTTAGGTGGAGGGTATTTAAGATTGGGCACAGCCGAATATAGTACTCTTACTTGTTTATACTCTGTTTGTTAAGTTACACTCAAGATTATTATGAACGTCAGACAAACTCTGTAAATTATGGTAAGAATTGGTAATTAAATCCATCAAAAATAGTGAAAATTAGACAAAATTTCAAAATATTTAACATAAATTATGTTGGTCGTAAAATTGTCTTTCAAACAATATATCAAATACTAATAAAATTTGCACTAAGACTGAATAGAAAACACAGAATTAGGATATGCTAGTCCTATAACCAGTGTAGTTTTTCTATTTCTTAGTACGTTTAGGTGGAGGGTATTTAAGATTGGGCACAGCCGAATATAGTACTCTTACTTGTTTATACTCTGTTTGTTAAGTTACACTCAAGATTATTATGAACGTCAGACAAACTCTGTAAATTATGGTAAGAATTGGTAATTAAATCCATCAAAAATAGTGAAAATTAGACAAAATTTCAAAATATTTAACATAAATTATGTTGGTCGTAAAATTGTCTTTCAAACAATATATCAAATACTAATAAAATTTGCACTAAGACTGAATAGAAAACACAGAATTAGGATATGCTAGTCCTATAACCAGTGTAGTTTTTGTATTTCTTAGTACGTTTAGGTGGAGGGTATTTAAGATTCGGCACAGCCGAATATAGCAATTTTAATTGTTTATACTCTGTTTGTTAAGTTACACTCAAGATTATTATGAACATCAGACAAACTCTGTAAATTATGGTAAGAATTGGTAATTAAATCAATCAAAAATAGTGAAAATTAGAAAAAACTTCAAAATATTTAACATAAATTATGTTGGTCGCAAAATTGTCTTTCAAACAATATATCAAATACTAATAAAATTTGCACTAAGACTGAATAGAAAACACAGAATTAGGATATGCTAGTCCTATAACCAGTGTAGTTTTTGTATTTCTTAGTACGTTTAGGTGGAGGGTATTTAAGATTCGGCACAGCCGAATATAGCACTCTTACTTGTTTAATTTAACGAAGTTGTTTTACACTTACGGAATTCCTTATTACGTGAAATTTAAGCCGATTTTATTTCCTAATATTCCAAATTTTACCCGGTTTTATATATATATATATATTTATATATATATATATATATTTATATATAAATATATATATATATATATTGTACGTGATATTTACCCATTGTATTGAACAAGGAATTCGAGTGTCAAAAATTCGCTTTGTTGAATATATATTTTTATTATACCCAGTATTTATATAATTTTATTCTATAAATTTATTTTATACATTTTATTTCGCCTGAAAGAATTTGTTACTCTTTTTTTTAATTGGATAGATTTATCTATTTGTACCCGCAGTTTCGTTATCGTTTCTTTTCTATTAGAAAAAGCAAATTTTTTTTATCTGATTTTTTCCTGACGTTGGACTTAAATTTTTACTCGCGTTTTGTAAATAATTTTTATGAAAATTTCTCCATATCGATTGAGATCAAGAATGGATGTGACTACTTTAATCCGCAATGCCGACCGTATGGCAGACTTTGAGGCATATATTGCCAGTATACCCGTGGTGGAACACCAACTCGGTTCTTTAAGTAGTCATGAGGAAGAGCTCAAACGGTTATGGGAAGCTGTTCGGCTATCTTATGACTCCTTGTTAATTGAGGCCGAAAACTTGAAAGATCCCCAGATTATCGAACTGAAAGCCAAGTACTTTCAGTCTTACGGCACATACACCCGGGGGATATCTCTTATAACAGGTCACCTAGAACGACTTAGATTATCGACACAGGTCGAAAGGTCCATTGCGCAGTCTGCGCCAATGATTAATTTACCTCCGTGCGATACCCCAATATTCTATGGTGACTATAAGAGTTGGCCCTCATTTCGAGATATGTTCTTAGCTTTGTATGGTAATAACCCCCGTTTAACCCCAGTACAAAAATTGTACTACCTGTTGCAGAAAACTGCAAAGGATGCACATGATACCATACAAACTGTGCCATTTACCAACGATGGCTATGAAATCGCATGGAAAAGGTTGGTTGATACATATGAGAACAAAGATGCCCTCATAAACGAACAGCTTCGAGCCCTACTGAATATTAAACCGCTTTCACAAGAATCAGGATCGACTATTAAAAATTTGCAAAGAACGATAAACGATTGCATTACAAATTTGTCATTACTTAGTAACCCCTGAAATATTTTACCACGTAGTGCTAGTGTATATTTGTGCTACAAAGTTACCTGAAAACACCCTGAGTCTCTGGGGACAGTCCAAAAGACTTTATAAAAATTTCCCCTATATGGGATGATATGGACGCTTTTCTAACAGCCTAATTTTAGTGCTGTCAAAAAATCGTCACCTGAAAATAGAATGATTCAAAGTTTTGCGACCAAAACTGGACAAACACCAAATGTTTGTCGCTGTTTCCTTTGTCAAGGTTCTCACCCCATTAGACTATGCCCCAGTTTTTTGAGGTAAAATGTTGATGAAAGAATGTCAATAGTGAAGCGACTAAAGTGTTGTTCGAACTGTTTGGCAACCACCCACGAGTACAAGAATTGTGAAAGTATTCATGTGTGTTCACTTTGTAAACAAAAGCACCACTCCCTGCTTCATAGAGATGTAAAGTCACATATGTCTGCCAGTAATTCACCCCAGCTCCCTATAGCCAATGGTACGACTATGTCTTCATCTCAACCCCCCGTTCATTTGAACCCCAATCCAGCTAGCAGTCCTTCTCAACCCCCGATTAATTTTGCCCCATCAACTTCTACCGCGGCTCATAATTTGCAAACTTATTCCGCACAGCTCAAGTCGAACCCCAATTCAGCAGTCCTTTTGGGGTCAGCAGTGTGTATAGTGCACATAAACGACATTAGATGTACCGCTCGAGCCTTAGTTGACCCTGGTTCGCAAGGTACCTTTATTTCAAGGAGATTACAAAGGAAGCTTGCTATTCCCACATTTTCCGTGCCTTCGACAAGTGTCACTGGAATGATGGATTGCTTAGCTGGCAAAACCTCTACAATGTGCACTATCACGGTTGGTTCGCCGATCGACCCCGGTTTCAAAATTAAAATTAGTGCATACGTTGTTGAGAAAATTACCGGTCGGTTGCCCTCGTCTAATATCTCTGATATTGTAACATCTACTTTCCCCGACATTACCCTGACCGACGTCATGTGTACCCGTATGGATATACTTTTTGGAGGAAATGTTTATCCTAAAATTTTAACTACGGATGTCAGAATACATCCAAATGGCAACCTGATCGCCCAGAGAACCGTGTTCGGGTGGATAGGTACTGGTGAAGTTATTCAGCCCCGATCCTTACACTCTATAGCATCGTTTTGTACCCATCTCGAGTTAAACACTCAACTATCGCGTTTTTGGGAACTTGAAGAAGTTCCACAAGCGACCCAGTTATCTGAAGACGATAAATATTGTGAGGAACTTTACCGTACCACCACTTTTAGAAACCCCGATGGCCGTTACGTCTCTCTCCCATTTCACCGAGAATTTTCAAATGAATTGGTATTAGGAGATTCTCGTAAAAACGTCTTTTCCCAGTTTGTGCGAAATGAAACGCGTTTGTTGAAAAACCCCGAATTGAAATCCCAATACGACAATGTAGTTCGTGAATATATTGAAATGGGACATGCAAAAGCCGCAAAAACCCCAGTTTCCACTGCGAATAATTATTATTTACCCCATCACGCAGTGTTTAAACCCGATAGCATTACCACGAAACTCAGAGTCGTATTTATTGCTTCAAACCCTTCCTCCAATGGCGTGAGCCTTAATAATAATGGTCCTGTTTTACAGACGAATCTTACTATTTTATTGCTGCGTTGGCGATTTTTCCGTTACGTTTTTAATGCAGACATTGAGAAAATGTATATCCAGATACTTGTCTATCCCAATCAAACCCAATATCAAAGAATATTGTTTCGTGATGATCCTGTAGCTGAAGTTAAGGACTATGAGCTTAGTACGGTCACGTTTGGAGTAAACTGTGCTCCGTGAGAATCTGCTTGATGCAGACTTCTTAAAATTTTCGGATGCCAGTACTACTAAACCCCTAGCAAAGACTATAAATATATAAAGATGTTGCACTGCCATACATTGTTCTGCCACTGCTAAATTATTGATGGGATTTTGCGAAAATCCCCTTGTGTATGACTAATGAGAGAATTTTACACATATTTGTTATGCTCTTTTCAAAACATTCATTCAGTCGTCGTTGAGACCGCGTGCGGATGGTTATCGTCATTTTTTTCCAGAAATTTATTAGCATTGTTGTTGCTTCTTGTTGGACGAAGCATAGAAAACACACGCGATTCAATTACAATTGCACACAAAAATAAAAAACTGTTTTAGATGGACTTATTTTTGTTTTTTCTGAAAATAACTGTTTTAAAATTGTTTTTTGATATTGATAATTGTTATTTTGGTCCCTGATATTTTTTCGTAAGGTGTTTATATCTGGCTAAAACTCTTTCTTTTTTTCTTATTTTAAGCGTTTGACAATATGTTTGCTGGGAAAATTCTCTCACCAAAATATTTTCATTTTTGAGTACCACTGATATACATACATATGTATGTACCAGAGACCTGCAACGAGTACTAAATTTTCGGGTATACTTAATCATGCACATTGATTTTTATGATTTAATCGTTTTTGTTCAAATGCACAAAACGCTCGTTTACGCAACCGTTCGTTTCAAACATTCAGTTTTATTCACTTGTTGTTTTTTGCGAACATGAATATTCTGACTGTGTCGTTAAATGTATGAAGCTCGTTTTACATCAAAGCCAACGTGTTGTTAGCCGAACATGTGTTTTATTCATTTGTTGTTTTGTGCGAACGACTGTGTCGTTAAATGTATGAAGCAGCTCATTTTACATTTTTTCTTTAATTTTTTTTGCTGTGCAAAGATATATTTGACAAACTGTACATATTACAAATTTTATCATTGCTTTGTCAAATAAGTTTTCTTTTCGACGAAATAATGTTAAATAGGTAGTAAATGCACATTTTTTATGTTTTCATATTTTTCTGCCAGCCGCTTTTTACTTATAAGTGGCTCGTGTGTTTTTAGTTCAATTCCAATCAGATCATGCACAACAAAGCCGACATGCAAAAAACAAACTGTGTATAAACAAGAATTTTTGTTTTCAAACATTGCAGTTCGAACCAAGTGTTGGAAATGATTTATACTCGTTGCTGAATTTTCTGTGTGTGCATAAAAAGTGAATAAGCATAAAATTGAATCATA
This sequence comes from Bellardia pandia, assembly GCA_916048285.2. Taxonomy (NCBI): domain Eukaryota; kingdom Metazoa; phylum Arthropoda; class Insecta; order Diptera; family Calliphoridae; genus Bellardia; species Bellardia pandia. The sequence goes on from OU696530.1 coordinate 70,215,461, forward strand.
CTTTTTTGTATTGTTCTTAAAATTCAACGTTAGTGAATAAGTCGGCTCGTTCATACTTGTTGCAGGTCTCTGGTATGTACATACATATATTGCCGAATCAAAAACATACAATCTAAAAGAAGGCTTGTTTTCACAAAATGTATGTGCAAATAACCTGTGGAAAAATAAATGTTACCGTTTGTGTTATTGTACGTGTTTTATTGTTGTAGAAATGAAACTATATCGATTCGCACCGAAATAAAAACCTTTATTATATTTTTTTTTTTTTTTTTGCATTTAATTATTTATTGAATCTTCATATTTGAAATGACAATAAGTATTCAAATCTTAATACTAAAAAGAAAATAATAAGCCCAGCCAGTGCTAGACAAAAATTTTTATGATACTAAAAAAATTTCGCATCAACTGATCCAGTCATCTATTTTGCGCTTGAGTTAAAGCAAGGGTATCCCTCCTTCTCAACCGATTGTGGCCACTAAAGTTAAGGATGTCTCGTGCAAGTGGGTTTGGATGGTGTTCAAGTTTGCTGACATACTTTGACGCATATTTTGTAAATTCGAGGCATAAATAAATTGAATCAGGTGTGCCACAGGGTAGCATACTGGGCCCTACTTTAACCTTTATTATATAAATTTTTAGAATTACATATTTAGAGAGAAATAAAACTAGCAAATAATGAAAATAATCACTTAATTATTACATACATTAATTAAATTTGTAGCGGCCCTCATTTATTTATTTATTTATATTTAAACTTAGAATACATCCCTAACTATTTAAACTAACATTTGAATTTAACACTTTTATAAGATGCAACCCTGTAGTAATTTCGAAATGCAACCCTTAACATTTAAAGATAATTTTTGAATTTAACGATTTTATAAAATACCACTCTGTATAATTTTGCAGCCTTTACACTAATAACAATGTAAGCACGCCTTAGCATTTTCCTATAAAAGGCGAAGCATTTTGTAAGAAAAGTCAATTAGTATTCTGACTCCAAAGTGATAGGAACATTGTCTAGACTTTCTAAAAGTACCGGACGTGCGAATAACAGTTGGAAATTGAAGAAACCTAATAAAGTTTATTTTTTAAAGTGCAAATAACTAAAAAGTATTTCATTTTTAAAATTTATGTACAATCTTCGAAACAAGATTGTCTCAAATTCAAATTTACTTTGCATATTAACGAGCCATTTTAACGAAGATCCTTAAAAAAAGTTGTTTTCATATATACGTGCCAAAGGTGGACACTGAAAAAAATCCATCGGTTCATGAATTTAATTTGGCAGTAGCTAAGTTATTATCCTTAAAAATGACTCAGTTTAGCACCTCATCAAATTGTGCAAACGATGATGCAATGTTTTTACCTATATAAAATAAAGAATATTTTAATGAAGACGCCGATTGTTTTACATACAACAATGTGTCAATAGAATTAATATCAAGTCGATATTTTGTTGGTTAAATACATATGTAGCTCAACGAATATCTTGCGTTAAATGTCGTTTAGATTTAATCAACCAGCGCAAATTTTGTCATATCTTTCAGAAATGTTTGTTCATGCAAAAAATTATACAAATGATTCCGAGCAATGCGTAAGTTACACCATTTATTCCTTACGGTTTGATGAGAATAACGAATGTTATAAACACAGAATGAAGATTCTTAATTACTAGTTCTTATTTTACTACGGAAGCATTCCACATGGGAAACATACAAATACAAATTATCAAGTACATACAGAAAAAGTTAAAATTTTGAAACACTGATAAATAAATTTAATAAATACTAAACAAAAAAAAAACATTCGTGTTATTACACCTTCATTCTATACAAAAATAGAGACAGAAGTTCATAATTGAACTGTCTATAAAATTATATATTTTTTTTTTTTATTATTATTCAAAATATTTATTTTATATTGGAAGTAGGTGTCTCAGCGCCACTAGGACATTATAGAGGCAAGCTAGCAACTATTTTTACAAAATTTTTACATATTCATTGATTTTTCATTAAATTATATAAAAAATGAGATCATTCTAACTTAATAGCATTTATAGCAGAAGCATTTCCAAGTTTTCATATAAATATTCTTTTAATCTCTTTTTGTAAATTGAGATTGTTTCAGCCTCTTTAACAAATTGTGGTAATTTGTTATATTCCACACTACCCAAGTATTGAATTCGCTGTTTTGTAGTTTCTAAGCGACATCTTACTACACTGAGATCAGTACGGTGTCTTGTATTGAAATTATGATGACCGGTTTCCAATCGGATACTGTGATATCCTATGTTATGCAATACTTTATAAACATAAATTAGTAACTGCAATCTATGAAGGCCGAAAATAGGCATAATACCTTTAGCAATGTTTTTATATAAGTCCAAAGTAGGGTATGATCTGGGAAGGTTATATATCAGCTTCAATGCCTTATTTTGGAATACTTGCAAAGATTTTATATCGGAGTTCCTTTTATGTCCATATATAGGGTGTTTTTTTCACAGGTTTGTTTTTCGAAAAGAGATAAAACTGGCATTTTGTGGTCAAATCTGGCAACTCTAATGTCATTTATGTTCAGTTTGGTTTGCCATTTCATCATGAACAGGTTGCCAAAAGAACAACGCTTGCAAATCGTGCAAATTTATTTCGAAAATAACGGTTTAGTTCGCGAAGTTTACCGCAAGCTCCGTCCATTTTATGGTCGACATAATCGTCCATCAGAGCAATTAATTCGGTTAACCATGGATCGTTTTCGCACTACGTTTACTCTATGTGATAATACGCATCTGCAGAGATGTCGAACAGTGCGCACCGAAGAAACAATTGCCGCTGTAGAGCAAAGTGTTGAAGAGGACCCGAATTAATGGAGACCGGTATAGAGCCATGATAACCGACTATTTTGTTCCCGAATTGGATGGCATGAATGTGGATGAGTTGTGGTTCCAACAAGACGGCGCTACATGCCACACAGCGCACGCCACAATCGATTTATTGAAGGAAACATTCGATGAGCGCATAATTTCGCGGAATGGACCTGTCAATTGGCCACCAAGATAGTGTGATTTGACACCATTGGATTATTTTCTTTGGGGATATGTGAAGTCGCTCGTCTACGCCAACAAACCAGAAACGTTAGGGGAATTGGAAGCCAACATTCGTGGCGTTATTGCCGACATACGGCCCCATATGCTCGAAAAAGTGGTTGAAAATTGGACCTGTAGAATTGGCTTTATTCGAGCCAGCCGCGGCGGCCACATGCCTGAAATCATATTTAAACATTAATGGCATAAAATTATCCTTCGAATAAAGCCAAACTGATGGTCATTAAAACGATTTTCTTGTGTTTTATTTCAATTCGAAGTTCTATACCTCTCAAAAAAACACCCTATATAAGTACAAGGTAATTCAGATGGCTTTGAATTAAAGATTGATAGATAAGCAGCTTTATATGTCTATCGAGTTTGTATCTCATCTTATATAAATATCCAATGGCCGATGATAATTTACGTTTTAGTTGATCTATATGCGACTTCCAGGATAGGTTGTTCTGTATATTAATGACAGAAACCTCTTCTAGTTCTTTTCCATCAACAAAAATTACACAATTTTGTTCAATACGATTTGACTGCGCTTTAAACCGAATGAACTTTGTTTTAGTAGCATTCAGTACCAGTTTGTTAAGTCGTGCGTATTCAGATATTAACAGCGCATCTCTTTCGGCATATGTTTTTAGTACTAGTTCATTCTTATATGGGTATAATAAACATAGGTCATCAGCGTACAAAAATATTCTCCCGGTAAGTCCAAGGTTGTTGATATCATTAAGGTATAATTTGAATAACAACGGTCCCAAAACACTACCTTGAGGCACACCACACACAACATCTTGTATTGAACTTTGACTTGTATTTATTTTAACATATTGTTTTCTGTTTTCGAGGTAGCTCTTAAATAACTCCAACTATTGGCCACGAATACCATAAAAAGGTAATTTTTCACATAAAATGACATGGTCTACAAGATCAAATGCTTTTGAAAAATCGTAAAAAATACCTCCAACACCAGAAAACCCTCTGTCTAGTCCATCGCACACATAATTCACGACATTGATTACTGCTTCCTCGGTGCCACACCCTTTTTTAAATCCGTATTGATTTTCATACAACATATGATTATCTTCTAAGTACGTGGATAGCTGTGTGAATAATATTTTTTCGTATATTTTGTCAAGAATAGACAGTAAAGCTATAGGTCTGTATTGTTGAAACAAGTTTGCATTTGGTACCTTTGGTATAGGAACAATTTTGTGATATTTTAAGGAATCAGGATAGATAGAAGTGTTTATAATGTTATTAAAAATGTTTACGAAACATGGACTCAATTCTTCAACGCATATAATGAAAACTAATGGCAATATGTTATCACTTCCAGCACTCTTGCTCTTCTCAAACTTTGTTATTATATCATACATTTCTTCTGTTGTTGTATTTTTGAATTTGAACGTACAGTTGTGATATTGAAGTGTTTGAAGTGAATTACAGTTCTCGTTTTGATATACTTCAATTTGCCGCCTGAGGTCCGAAACCGAATCCAAGAAATATTTATTAAGAGCCTCTGCTTTTATCTCATCACTTATAATGTGCTCGCCTTTCTCATTTTTCAACAATATCTCTGATTTAACATTTTTTCCAATTATCTTATTCAGAAATTTCCAACGTTTTTTCGGCTGTAGCTTGAATTCTCTTAAATTGTCCTCATAGTAGTTTTTTAGTGATTCCTTGCATGCGTTTTTAATTATTCTGCTGATTCTTTTTAACTTGGCCTCTGTGTCAGGGTTTCTTCTCTTTCTTCTAGTTTTGAGCAATGTGTTTTTGTATTCAATGAGCTTTTGCAGATTTCCATTGATCCATGGAGTTATTTCATACTTAATTAGTTTTTTTTCTTCTTGACTCAATTGTAGAACATCTTACTGAATTTGATATACACGACAATACTTCTCTTGTGTCAGACGAAACATCGCCGTTGAGGTTTAAACTATCTAAATTTTGACGTAACCGTTCCTTAACACAATCATAACTGCAGTGTTGTCGTTTTATTTCAATAAAATCACAGTTATCCTTGCTCAAATTTAGACTGCAGGAAATAAGATTATGGTCTGTAAGATTACATTCAACGGAATCTATATGTATACCGAAGTATATCTATTGAACTACCGCTGCAGGGACGAGTAGTCATACTATGGCAGTTTATATATCCATAACAGTTAAGTAAACTCAGTAACTCCTGTGATACGTTGTCTAAAATATTCAGATTCGAATCACCTACAAAAATGCATGGCATCAGGCCGAATCGCAAAAGTAAAGCTTCCAAATAGTCCAAGAATATAGGTACGGTACATTTTTGGGAACGATAAAACGAAACGATCTTTAAAGCTTTGCCTCTGATGTTTTTGGACACTATAGACAATACAATTGTATCAATAAAATCTCTGCTTTCACACACATCAACATTAAAATGTAAGCCTTCATTGATATATACTGTTGTACCGCCATAACCGTCTTTTCTGCAACAGTGTACAGCTTTATATCCGGGAATATTGTATAGGTCTGTAAGCTCTTGTCTAAACCATGTTTCTTGAACGCAAATAATACTGGGTAAGATTGGAAAATTTGATATTAAACTGCGAAATCTATTAAATTTATTTATCGACGAAATACTTCTGCTATTAACTGACAATATATTAAATTTGTTTTTATTTAAATTCATTAAATGAGATTCAAAGGACATGAAGTTATTAAAGTATTGGTTAGTAATAGAATTCATAAAAAAAAAACAAAAAAGAGATTACAAAACATTCAATAAAAACGACAAAATAGTGTGTTTGCTGTTAATTATTTGCCGGTGATAAATATTGTGCACCCGGTTCCACATCACTGTCATCACCAGAATCTGCATGAATAATTTGCTTGCTTCTACGGCTTCTATTTGTTGTTGCTTCCAAGAGAAGTTCATCTACTTCTTCGGCACATCGTATTAACTTTAACTGTCTTCAACGTTCGGGCATGATTAAGCAGTGCAAGTGTCTCTCTACTGAGGAAATCATTCACAAAAATTGATTTGGTTTCTTCTTTTTCCATTAATTTAGATTTCGCAGCCATTAATGCCTGTTTTGTTTTAAATGAATTGCATTTTACAACAATCGTTTGTTTTTTGGCGTTATTTTTCTTTTTCTGTTACACCTTTCAATAACTCATCAAATTGTTTGGACATAAACATCATCGACTTATGCATATCATCCAGCTGATCGAGCTTGTTCCGTTTTGTTTTGATCAAATTCAATTCGCTGTTAATGTTGTTGTTTTTGTTTTTTCCACTTTCGCAACAGAGATGGCATATGTATTCAATGTTCTCATCGTTCATCAGCTGTTCAAATTGACGTTTGTTTAGTTCAGTGCAAAGAGAGTGAAACGTTTTGGAGCATCTATCACACTGAATGGAATTATCAGATTCTTCTTCTTTCACCACCAGCTTGCATTGTTCACAGAAAATCTTAGGATTTTTAATACTACGGCGACTGGATTTAGGCATATTTGATGCAATTAAGATGACAAACAACTAAGTATAAAATTTTAAATTTACCAGACTATTTAAAGATGATTCAGTATCCCGCAATATGCAAATTAAATTTTCTTTATCAGAGCACTTGTAAAAAAATGACTTTCTCGCGAATAGGGTTGCCAGCCTATTCCCTATATATGACTAGGTTTTTCCTATCTTTTTTTCCTAACACTGGAAATATATATTTTTTAATTAGTATATTTATTTTTAAAAACATAAGTTTATATTTGTTGTAATACCTTTAAGTAAAATCTCAAATAATGTAATTACACAGTACAACAGCCAATCTGGGGGGCGAGAAATTCCAAGTCAGAGTGATGGTACTAGGTCAGTATAGTAAAACCCTCAAAGGGTTTGGCGTTCGTATGTGTCAGTTTTTTTTATGACCATTTAATTTTTTTCCTTATCTTGATGTTTTTTCGCTTAGTTGTAACATTTTGGCAAAAACGTAGTTTAACATAACTCGAGAACCACTTGTCCGATTTTGATGAAACAAATTTAGAGAACGGTGAGAACGACAGATTGTTACGCTCTTTCTTTGTGCTTCTTTCCCTTTTGTCTTCCCTCCCGCATCCTGAGGAAGCACAAAATTTTGTCAATTTTAAATACAATGCGTGCAACATCTTTATATATTTATAGTCTTTGCCCCTAGGCTTGCGATGGGATGCGACTAAAGATTGTTTCTTTTTCAAAATTGCATCGCAGCAATAATAAAAATGAAATAGCGAAGTTGTTTGATCCAGCCGAGTGGTTTTCACCGAAAATTATTGTGGCTAAGATTATAATGCAACAAATTTGGAAAGATAAGACAGATTGGGATGAAGTTTTGAACCTCCTAACCCTATCTCAATGGAGCGTATTTTTAAACGACTACCCTAATGTCGAGAAAATTAACATTCCAAGATGGGTTGATTTTCTCCCCGAAAATGAAACGGAACTTCATGCGTTTTGCGATGCCTCTGAAAAGGCGTACGGCGCTGCTCTATACATTCGAAATGTATCGTCCTCAGCGATCACGACGCATTTGCTTGGTAACTCCCGTGAAAACTCAAACATTAAAAATAAAATGGAAATACCCCCAGAAAGATTTCGAAGTAGGTGATTTAGTGGTTATTCGTCAAGATAATTTACCCCCTAGTGAATGGCGACTGGGACGAATAGAGAGGACTTATATTGGACATGATTTTAAGGTCCGCACAGCGGACGTGAGAACAGCTTCAGGAATTTTTACCCGACCCATCGTGAAGCTTGTTCTCTTACCCAGTTCAGACACCCACTAATTCTTTCTTTTTCTCTCTTTCTCCTTTATTTTGTATTTACCCTGTAGAGAACATGTCGAGTGTATCACGCCGCTTTGAGATCCATCGTAAACCCATTGAAGGTCCTTCTTTCTCTGAGACACATGCCAACACTTCTGCCAGCAACACGTACCACAACAACCACAGCAACATACACAACAAACACAGCACACCGTTCAACCCCGGCCATCAACGTTACCGGATACGACTACCATTGTCATAAACATTATGAACGCTGGACCCGTGTGATCCTTAGCCCTCTTTGTTGCAGTATAGCAAGGGGGCGGGATGTTTACGCGTATAGTGTAAATGTTCCCCATTATTGTTCATACGATTGCTAATTGTTTCGTTAAGTTAAATTGTTGTTATTTTGTGTCGATGCTGTATGTGTACTGATATTATTGTTATTGTTTGTAAAACCCCCAACAAGTACGGTACGTACAAAGAAGAAAAGAAAAAACTGAAAATAAACCCATGAATTATATTTAAATTAAACTAACCCCGTCTTTTTATTTTCGAGGAAATATTTCAAGAAAAACAGATTGTTTTTATTTTTTTTCTTTAGGGTTTTATGTTTTAAATTATTACCCAACAAATTAAAAAAAAAATTATTTTTTTTTTAAATTTATTTTTTCAATTTTCTGTAAAATATTCATCCATTACCATGAAAAATAGTGAAAAAACGGATAGTTTTTAAATAGGAGAAACACAAAGCAAACAGGTAATTTTTTTTTATTATTATACATTTACGGTCTAATTCATAAATACATTAAACAGGGTAATAAGGCAATGAGAGGCAAAATACGAAAACTGTTCGGACGTGTTATTTTTAGTGCGGCTGAATTTTCGGTGAAAAAAATCGTAATAGGTGAAAAAGTGTAATAGGTTGAAATAAAACAAAAAAGTGAAAAAATAACTCGTAATAGGTAAAAATATCTACAAAACAAAATATTAAAAATCGCATAAAAACTGTATGAGTGTTCCTCTCAGATGTAATTCTGAGAAAGAGCTTAGCTCGTCTAGAAAAACTAAATGGGTCTCTGAGGAAGAATCCTTAAAAAAATCTGTGGAGAATTTTCTCACTACAAGAGCCGTAGAACGGCGTTGTTCCTGTTCGCCCAATATAGTGATTTCAACAGATGAAAAAACATCATAATCATCAAATAGTGCAGTCAAACCCAAAAAAACAAGTAGGTATGGATAAGTACATCACCGTTCTCAAGCGACAGAGGAGCCCGACATCTGCTCAAATGTCTTCCAACTCAAAAGTTCCTAAGACCGTCAATAGTGATAAACCAAATGACCAACACAGATTTTCTCTACTTCAGACGGATGACCCAGAAATACCGAAAAAGACATTTAAGCACCCACCAATTTACCTGAGAGAGCCCACTTCCAACAAACTGATACAAGGAATTGTTGCTGTAATAGGTGAAAACATGTTTAGCGTAACCTCAATTAAACATGGAAATATCTGCGAGACAAAGATCCAAGTGAGTAGGCAAGATGATTTTCGAAAATTGTCCAACCAGCTGGAGAGGGAGAGTATGGATTTCTATAGCTACCAGCTGAAAAGCGCAAAAGGACTCCAAGTCGTTCTAAAGGGTATAGACCCATGTGTTGATCCTGCGGAGATAAAGACCGGTTTAATGGACAAAGGGTTCAAAATCAAGAGCGTAGTGAATATTAGAAACCGTGAAAAGATCCCTCAGCCCATGTTCAGGGTAGAATTGGAACCTGGAGATGTCGTATTAAAGAAAAACGAGTCCCATCTAATCTACAATCTTATGTACCTTCTGCATCGTAGAATCACCGCGGATGAACCACATAAGCGTCAGGGACCCGTCCAGTGTCTCAACTGTCAAGAATTTGGTCATACCAAAGCGTACTGTAAATTGCCGACAGTTTGTGTTGCGTGTGGGGAGCTACATGCAACTGCTCAATGCGATAAGTCGAAAACTGACTCAAAAATCAAAAAATGCAGTAACTGCGGAGGTAATCATACCGCAAATTATAGAGGTTGTCCAATTTACACTCATTTGAAAGGCATAAGAACCAACAAGACGTCAGTATTGCCTAATCATCCTCAACAGCCAAATTTTGCATCGAGTGACAATTTCCCTCAATTGTTACGGTCCACTAGTCATGTAAACGCGCCTAGTTCTAGACAAGTTTCTTACGCAAACGTGGTTAAATCTAATATGCCAGGTCTGGAGCAGGAACCTAAACCCCAATATTCTGAGCCGCATATCAACAGGCTGCAGGAAATGCTGAAAATGCAATCCACTATCTTGCAAGCCATGTTAAAGAAATGATTTATTTAAAACTTTGTTTCTGGAACGCGAACGGCCTCCGCCAACATAAAAATGAACTGGAATACTTCCTGATGGATAAGCAGATTGATGTTATGATGATTGCTGAAACTCACTTGACGTCGACATGGTACTTCAAAATTAATGGCTACGAGTTCTACGATACTAAAGACCCCCGCGGAAGAGCTTGTGGAGGTTCGGCAATTCTTATAAAGAACAGAATAAAGCATTATCTAATGAATAACATAAGTGAGGATTACCTCCAAGCAACAAACATTTGCATTGAATTCTGTTAATACAAATTTGTTTTAGCATCGATTTATTCTCCGCCTCGATTTTCAATAAAAGAACACCAATACCATAACTTCTTTAAATCCCTTGGAGCTAGATTTTTAGTTGCTGGCGACTTTAACGCCAAACACACATTTTGGGGTTCACGTCTGGTAACCCCAAAGGGTCGCGTACTCTTCAACACCATTGCTAAAATGGGCTTAGATGTACTCTCAAGTGGACATTCCACCTATTGGCCGACGGACCGACGGAAGATTCCCGATGTTATTGACTTTGGAGTAGTGAAAAATATCCCTGTAGAATGGATGCAAGAGAATCCTTCGCTGGACTTGTCCTCAGATCACTCTCCTACTATCATTTCAATGCATTTCCCTCAAGTGTGTGGTTCTCCAAAATGTTGTGTTGAGAACTACCGACGATATTGATGAGTCGATTGGCAACTTTACCGAGGACCTTCGACGAGCTGTGCATCACGCTTTCACTTATCACGTTGAATGTAGAAATAGGACAAACAGAACTTATTTCTCTGAACTCGAACATCTCCTATCAGAAAAAAGAAGAATGAGAAGAGAGTGGCAAATTCACAGGTCTCCTGAACTGAAAGCTAGGCTACGGGAATGCAGAGATATACTAAAACATTTCTTAGAAACCCAAAGAACGGCCTCACTTAGATCTTACTTGGAAGGTCTTGATAGTACCCCACAATCTGACTATTCGTTATGGAACGCAGCACGAGGTTTAAAAAGACCAGTTAGAGGAAAGCCTCCTCTGCGAAATCCGACTGGTGACTGGGCTAGAAATGATTCCGAGAAGGGGACTTTATTTGTTAACCATTTGAGAAATGTGTTTACTATAAACAATTCAAATAATGCATCTGATTTGCCTCCACTCGTTATTAGACCTCCTGTACCTCTAAGACTTAGCTTTACTGATGTTCAAAGCGCTATTGGTAATCTGAATCTTAAAAAAGCTCCAGGTATGGATAAAATCAGCAACAAAATGCTTGTGGAGTTACCTCGTGTAGCTAGAAGAATTATCCTCTTTATCTTCAACGCTATTTTACGCCTAGAATACTATCCTGCAGATTGGAAGGTGTCTCCACACCAAAGTGGAGTCATATAGGCCAATTAGTCTACTGCCGACAATTTCTAAACTGTTCGAAAAATTGTTAATGACTAAGTTGACTCCAATTCTGACTGACACTGAATGTATTCCTAATCATCAATTCGGCTTCAGAGCGAAACACAGCACCATCGAACAAACACACAGATTGGTAAATGTGATAAGAGGGTCGTTTGAAGACAAAAAATACTGCTCCGCCCTTTTCATTGATGTGTCGCAAGCGTTCGACAAAGTTTGGCATGACGGTTTAATGCACAAAATAAAATTAACTCTGCCTGCTAACACCCATAAACTCATGGAAAGTTATTTATACGGTCGCAAATTTAAAATCAAAGAAGGCGATTTTTTAAGTACCGCTCAGCCAATGGAATCAGGTGTGCCACAGGGTAGCATACTGGGTCCTACTTTATATTTGATTTATGCCTCCGACATGCCGTCAGACCCCAAAATCCTTACGTCAACTTTTGCAGACGATACAGCCTTTATCAGCGTCCATAAGGACCACCAAGTTGCATCACAGAATTTGCAGAATTATGTTTATAAACTAGAGAATTGGCTAGAGCTTTGGAAAATCAGGGTAAATGAACAAAAATGTATTCATATCACTTTCACATTGCGAGTCCATCAGAATAAATAATCAAATTATCCCGCAACACAATGAAGTCAAATACCTCGGCATCCACCTCGATCGTCGTTTAACTTGGAAGTCTCATATCGACGCAAAACTTACTCAGATGAGATTAAAAGCAGTGCAACTTAATTGGCTAATCGGCAGAAATTCTACATTAAAGTTGGATTGCAAACTTTTGTTGTACAATGGAATTCTAAAGCCAATCTGGTGTTATGAAATACAATTATGGGGTACGGCCTCAGCATCAAATATTGAAAAAATTCAAAGGAGTCAAAATAAAATTCTACGTATAATTACTGCAGCTCCATGGTATGTTAAAAATTCTCGAATCCACAATAATCTAGGCGTGCCATTAGTAAAAGTCGAATTTACAAAATATGCGTCAAAGTACGTCAGTAAACTTGAACACCATCCAAACCCACTTGCACGAGACATCCTTAACTTTAGTGGACACAATCGGTTGAGAAGGAGGGATACCCTTGCTTTAACTCAAGCGCAAAACAGATGACTGGATCAGTTGATTTGAAATTTTTTTAGTATCATAAACATTTTTGTCTAGCACTGGCTGGGCTTATTATTTTCTTTTTAGTATTAAGATTTGAAAACTTATTGTCATTTCATGATATGAAGATTCAATAAATAAATAAAAGCTACAAAAAAAAAACGACGACCCCTCTCCGATTTTAAAATAAATAGTCTCAATCGATTGCCCAGCAAAAAATAATGTACCTACATTTTTTTTTTTCTTATAGTGACTGGTTTAGTGGTGGTGTACACCACTGTCATGTGACAAAATTGAAGAATTCTTTATAAGGGACCTCATTGAAAGTTGTTTAAAAAAAAACTACAAAAGCGATCGCAACGAGTGATAGCTCGTTGGAAAGGTATTGAATCAGGCTTTAATTGAAAAATAAAATTTTCCTAATTTTTCTTAGAAATTTACCTTTAAATTTTCCCATGAAAATTAAATTTTCCGATTTTCCCCAGAAGCTCGTAAATTTTCCGGCTAATTTTTTTTTTGGATTCCTCATAATTTTTGCTTTAAGAATCAACAATAAAAAAATGGGCCCCGACTCCTTGTTTGGACAGGAGAAGAGCATTTAAGAGACCACCTTGTTAAAAATACATTTTAAAAATTATTTTACAGTTAAAAATACATTTATGACGAAAAAATCTTTCTTATTTTGCTGCTTATACTTAATTACAATATTTATTAAAAATTTCAATTGTCTTGGCATCATTATAAAATTAAAGTAACTTTAAATTTAGCACGTCGCACAGTGGCACCATCCCATACATTTCTTGGAAAAAAATAGAAGGAGTGGTCGTACAGCAATGAAATTTTGCAAAAACACTTCTTTGGGCTAAATTAAGAAATTTTTAAAAAATCTTGGAAAACCGCCCACTGCCACACCCACCTCCCATATAACTGCACTTGTCAAAATTTTTATTTTTGGACCTAGGGACTTGAAATTCGGGACACTTCTTAATTGAGTTCTCCTTATGAAAAAAAATTAAATATATTGGGGATGCCACGCCTACTTTAGATTTTACGCCCACTGAAAATTGTAGATTTTAGGTGTTTTTCTTCCCTGTCTAGAATCATATGAAAATTTAATATAAGTTAAAAATATTAATTTTTATTCAAACGTTAAACATCTGTTGTCTCCATACAAAAGAAGAGAATATCCCCAACAACCCTCCTCGAAAGATATTAGCCTTCAAATACACGGAAAATATCGCACAAATGCATGCCGCTTTTCTAGTCAAGTATATGCCAAGTTAAAGTGTGTAAAACCTAAGTCATTGAAACAAATTGATATAATAAATACAGTTATGAACCCTTTTTAATACTTTTTAATGAAAAAAAAAATGGTGTTGCCAATATTGAGACGCCAAATGAGGTAATTTATACCTTTCAGCTTGATAAAAATCCAATATAATATACAATGTTTTAATTGAATATGTAACAGGCGAAAAATTGTGTTAGTTTTTATTTGTAATATTATTCAAGCACCATATCTTTAACAATGGGATCTAGTTCGAAGGAAATTTTGTTCGAATGGCGCCTTATGCTACTTATGTAAGGATCCGAAGTTATAAGAATTCTGTTGAATACATCAGTATTTGTGGAAATTCGATCACACTTTCTCGAAAACATCAATCGATACTTCCTGTAATCTTTGTTTCTGGCTTCCTCTGAAAGCATTCCTATTGGTAATAGGGCAACATCAATTATATCTTTACCATGCATTAGTACTTTGTGGTCCGTAACAGGCATATAAAACCAACTATATTTTTGTACGAACAGTTTCGCAGTGTCCGACGCATATAATTTAAATTTGTCATATTAATATGAACTACATATATAAGTTTATGAATGAAATTTAATATATTTTAAGCCATGAAAACTATATTATGTTTTTATTTCGATTGAAATGTCATTCAATTTCATTACGCTCTTCCACGGCTCTTGCAGTGAGAAGATTCTCCACAGATTTTTTTAAGGTTTCTTCCTCAGAGACCCATATAGTTTTTCTAGTCGAGCTAAGCTCTTTCTCAGAATTACATCTGAGAGGAACACTCATACAGTTTTTATGCGATTTTTAATGTTTTTTTTATATTTTTTCCTATTACGAGTTATTTTTTCACTTTTTTGTTTAATTTCAACTTTTTACACTTTTTCACCTATTACGATTTTTTCACCGAAAATTCAGCCGCACTAAAAATAACACGTCCGAACAGTGCGATGAGACGAGACTAAATTTAAATAAAAACTAATTTTTATTCAGTATTTTTTGTTGTAAAAGCCAATGCATACAAAGAAACAACACACATTTTTAAACGGTATCATACGTTAAACAAAAACAAAATCTACATTGACGATCGCAGTCACCAATGTTTACCAGTAGAGCATACGAAAGTGGTGTTGCTTTGCGCTTGCGTGTATAGAGTGAAGTACGACAAAAAAACAAATAAGGCAAAGTTGTTTGTGTATTTCGTATTGCTAGTGCTGAGTGCTGTAATGAGTATACAAAACACACAGCCTATAGCTAAGAGTTTTTACAAATACAAAAGAGCACCAAGAATATAGGGCTTGGGCACTCCTGTTCTAAATTATTACCCAAAAAATTAAAAAAAATTTATTTTTTCAATTTTCTGTAAAATATTCATCCATTACCAAAAAATTTATTTTTCTACTAATTTTAACTTTGATAACCCATAAGTAGGCCCCTACAAAGCGTAGCACCCTTTCCAAAACGCTCATTTCATAGGCTGTACAGTTATCTATCATATGCTGTTTAAACTGTTCATTTATCTTATTGGGTTCAAAAGATATGATTTTTGCAACGAAAAAACTTAAATGGCGCCAATGTGCGCCATACAATTTCTGTAACCATGTCTTTTTAACCTTTTATACCTCAAGAACAGGGGCTTCCAAAAATTTTTTGGTTGTGTATTAGTTAGGGTTACCATATTCATTTTAAGAAAAAGAAGTTGTCGAACAAAAAAAACCCGGACATTTACCCTTAAAAAGAGGACATACTCTGTAGCAAAATATTAAAAAAACAACGCCTTAAAATACACAAAACAAATTTAAAATTCTATTTACATATAGAGCAATTCCATATGAAAGCGATCACCTTTTGGACGACCCCTCTCCGATTTTAAAATAAATAGTCTCAATCGATTGCCCAGCAAAAAATAATGTACCTACATTTTTTTTTTTCTTATAGTGACTGGTTTAGTGGTGGTGTACACCACTGTCATGTGACAAAATTGAAGAATTCTTCATAAGGGACCTCATTGAAAGTTTTTTAAAAAAAAAACTACTAAAGCGATCGCAACGAGTGATAGCTCGTTGGAAAGGTATTGAATCAGGCTTTAATTGAAAAATAAAATTTTCCTAATTTTTCTTAGAAATTTACCTTTAAATTTTCCTATGAAAATTAAATTTTCCGATTTTCCACAAAAGCTCCTAAATTTTCCGGCTAATTTTTGCTTTAAGAATCAGCAATAAAAAAATGGGCCCCGACTCCTTGTTTGGACAGGAGAAGAGCATTTAAGAGACCACCTTGTTAAAAATACATTTTAAAAATTATTTTACAGTTAAAAATATATTTATGAAGAAAAAATCTTTCTTATTTTGCTGCTTATACTTAATTACAATATTTATTAAAAATTTCAATTGTCTTGGCATCATTATAAAATTAAAGTAACTTTAAATTTAGCACGTCGGCAGAATCAGAAATATTTGGTATGAAGCAATGAACCTTTTGCGTTCCAGTTATAGTTTTGACATTATTATATCTGTTTTGAATTCGTCGCTCCATGGCATCGTGTTCTTTTTGAGTGCATAAAACTGTGTTAATGGCAATTTCCTTGCTTTGAATCCACGAAAACAAATGTTGTAGATTTAAGATCTGGTCAGTATATGGCCTTTGCAAACTTGCCTTAGTCGCCATGTGTTTTAGGGTTCCCCCTAACGCATCGCATGGGCCCTTACCGTGGGACGTCGCGAAAAGTGCCACTCGACCTTGCAGTTTTGTTCTTCTTCAATTATGCAAAGATTGTAAATTTTTTTTTCATTCTTGTACTGAGAAGCCGCGCCGTCTGAGAAAAACGTTACTTTGTCGGTTGCATCGAATTTTGATCTTAAGAATTCAAACAGTTTCATTTGAAATAAATAAACAGACACATAATTATGAGCTAAACTCTCCGCGACAACAACAAGGCTTACGGTCTGTAGTTCGTTATGTTCGTTTTTGGAATAAATGCAAAAAGGATGCACCGTGCACTGGTCGTTTGCCCAGTGATAAGCCTGAATTTCATCCTGAACGAGAAAAGTGTAATTCTCGGCAAAGTCGCTTATCACAATGCATTCATTTTGGGCTAATTTCTCCTTACTTTCCTTTAGAAATTTCGATTGCATCTCGGATATGAAATGGTGCGCCTTCAGTTCATTCAACTTGAATCCGAATTCCTCGATGAATTCCGGAATCTGCTTTACCACGGTCTCAAGGGAACATCTGCCACTGCTAATTATCCACTGTTTGAAATGCACCTCCTGAATTAACAGCTGTTCAAACTTTTCCACCAAATATTGCTCTAGCTCGTCAATCTTCGGAGAATTATCGCATTTGGACAGATGACAATTTTCCGTGGGGTATGCGCACAACGACTTCGACAGGAGGTCCCTATATGTTTCAATTTCACCGAGAAATACTTTCAATTTCTTGCATGGAAAGAAAATTAATTTGATGTTTTGATGAAACATGCAAACGCAGACTGAATGCGTTCCGTGCATTCTTTTGGTCGTAGGATGGCAAACTTAGAAAATCCCACTTTTTCTGCTGGGTATTTCTTATTGAACTGATGGTATGCTTCGGATAGATTATATAATAATAATCTGCGCTGCTTGTGCACTTTTTCTCCATCTTCACGTGTGTTTACGCGCATAGTGTAAATGTCCCCCAATCATTGTTCATATGATTGCTAATTGTTTCGTTAAGTTAAATTGTTGTTATTTTGTGTTGATGCTGTATGTATACTGATATTATTGTTATTTTTTGTAAAACCCCCAACAAGTACGGTACGTGTACAAAGAAAAGAAAAACTGAAAATAAACCCCTTGAATTTATATTTGAATTAAATTAACCCCGTCTTTTTATTTTCAAGGAAATATTTCAAGAAAAACATTTTGGTCCTTCGAGCCGGATTTAAACCCCCGAGTCCCCTTGAAATATTTTCAAGAAAATATTTTTTATTTTCAGAATCCCCAGTGTTTCATTTTCTTCATCAATCCCCAAACATCGTTTTGCGATCATCCTCATCATTTTATTAACAACCCCCATTTTCCATTAACACTTTAATCAAAAGGTAAGTTGTGTGTTTTTTTAATTTTGTTAAAAGTGAAAAAGTTAAAAGTGATAATATAAAAAACAAGAGAACCAACAAGTGCGCGAATCAATTTGCCGTCGGCAAAACACTACAGTGAATTTGTGTTTGTGTGTAAATTTTTGCTCCACATTTTTTTTACCCCTTCATTCGCGTGTGTTTTTACTTATAATTAATTATTAATTTGTTAAATAATAAATAATTAATTGTTTAAATAATAAAAAAAATTAATTTTTTAAATAAAATATAAATAATTGATTTTTTAAAAAGTGAGTGTTGAACCACAGAACCCCCGTTTGTAGGTGTTGACACTTAATCGCTGATCTATTGATAATAAATAAAATAACCCTTCAAATAAGTAAGTGCAATCTATTGTACTTTTTATTAAAAGCACAACCGTGAATATTTACTGTGTCTTTGTTGGTTTTCTTTTGTTTTTCATTATATGGTCACACACACACAACGTACACTAGTGCTGCACATTTTTATTCGTGCGAAAACCCGGTTACTATTTAATTAATTGTGAAAAGTGAATTTTTTACTTTTTTATTAATTTTTTTGCCCTAAAAATTTAAGCAATTAATTAAATAAATTTTTTAATCGCTATAATCGAATAATTTATTAGTGAATATATAATATTCGATTTACCCATAGTGGGTACCCGTTAATATTTTGCAGCAGCACAAGTGTTTTTAAAAGATTTTTTCTGTTTTTTAATTTAACGAAGTTCTTTTTACACTTACGGAATTCCTTATTAAGTGAAACTTAACCCTATTTTATTTCCTAATATCACAAATTTAACCCGATTTTATATATATATACACATATATATTGTACGTGATATTTACTCATTGTATTGAACAAGGAATCCGAGTGTCAAAAATTCGCTTTGTTGAATATATATTTTTATTATACCCAGTATATATATAATTTTATTCTATAAATTTATTTTATACATTTTATTTCGCCTGAAAGAATTTGTTACTCTTTTTTTAAATTGGATAGATTTATCTATTTTTACCCGCAGTTTCGTTATCGTTTCTTCTCTATTAGAAAAAGCAAATTTTTTATCTGATTTTTTCCTCACGTTGGACTTTAATTTTTACTCGTGTTTTGTAAATAATTTTTATGAAAATTTCTCCATATCGATTGAGATCAAGAATGGATGTGACTACTTTAATCCGCAATGCCGACCGTATGGCAGACTTTGAGGCATATATTGCCAGTATACCCGTGGTGGAACACCAACTCGGTGCTTTAAGTAGTCATGAGGAAGAGCTCAAACGGTTATGGGAAGCTGTTCGGTTATCTTATGACTCCTTGTTAATTGAGGCCGAAAGGTTGAAAGATCCCCAGATTATCGAACTGAAAGCCAAGTACTTTCAGTCTTACGGCACATACACCCGGGGGATATCTCTTATAACAGGTCACCTAGAACGACTTAGATTATCGACACAGGGCGAAAGGTCTATTGCGCAGTCTGCGCCAATGATTAATTTACCTCCCAATATTCTATGGTGACTATAAGAGTTGGCCCTCATTTCGAGATATGTTCTCAGCTTTATATGGTAATAACCCCCGTTTAACCCCAGTACAAAAATTGTACTACCTGTTGCAGAAAACTGCAAAGGATGCACATGATACCATACAAACTGTGCCACTTACCAACGATGGCTATGAAATCGCATGGAAAAGGTTGGTTGACAACGATAAACGATTGCATTACAAATTTGTCATTACTTGAAGTAACCCCTGAAATATTTTACCACGTAGTGCTGGTGTATATTTGTGCTACAAAGTTACCTGAAAACACACTGAGTCTCTGGGAACAGTCCAAAAGACTTTCTAAAAATTCCCCTAAATGGGATGATATGGACGCTTTTCTAACAGCGCATTTTAAAACTCTCGAGTCAATTTCTGACATAAGGCAGTCCCATTCAAACCCCGTTCAAAACTCGAACAAAAACTCCGCAACTGCCAGTTCCCGAAATACCCCTAATTTTAATGCTGCCAAAAAATCGTCACAGGAAAATAGACAGATTCAAAGTTTTGCGACCCAAACTGGGCAAACACCAAATGTTTGTCGTTGTTTCCTTTGTCAAGGTTCTCACCCTATTAGACTATGCCCCAGTTTTTTGAGTAAAAATGTTGATGAAAGAATGTCAATAGTGAAACGACTAAAGTGTTGTTCGAACTGTTTGGCAACCTCCCACGAGTACAAGAATTGTAAAAGTATTCATGTGTGTTCACTTTGCAAACAAAAGCACCACTCCCTGCTTCATAGAGATGTAAAGTCAAATATGTCTGCCAGTAATTCACCCCAGCTCCCTATAGCCAATGGTACGACTATGTCTTCATCTCAACCCCCCGTTCATTTGAACCCCAATCCAGCTAGCAGTCCTTCTCAACCCCCGATTAATTTTGCCCCATCAACTTCTACCGCGGCTCATAATTTGCAAACTTATTCCGCACAGCTCAAGTCGAACCCCAATTCAGCAGTCCTTTTGGGGTCAGCAGTGTGTATAGTGCACATAAACGACATTAGATGTACCGCTCGAGCCTTAGTTGACCCTGGTTCGCAAGGTACCTTTATTTCAAGGAGATTACAAAGGAAGCTTGCTATTCCCACATTTTCCGTGCCTTCGACAAGTGTCACTGGAATGATGGATTGCTTAGCTGGCAAAACCTCTACAATGTGCACTATCACGGTTGGTTCGCCGATCGACCCCGGTTTCAAAATTAAAATTAGTGCATACGTTGTTGAGAAAATTACCGGTCGGTTGCCCTCGTCTAATATCTCTGATATTGTAACATCTACTTTCCCCGACATTACCCTGACCGACGTCATGTGTACCCGTATGGATATACTTTTTGGAGGAAATGTTTATCCTAAAATTTTAACTACGGATGTCAGAATACATCCAAATGGCAACCTGATCGCCCAGAGAACCGTGTTCGGGTGGATAGTTACTGGTGAAGTTATTCAGCCCCGACCCTTACACTCTATATCATCGTTTTGTACCCATCTCGAGTTGAACACTCAACTTTCGCGTTTTTGGGAACTTGAAGAAGTTCCACAAGCGACCCAGTTATCTGAAGACGATAAATATTGTGAGGAACTTTACCGTACCACCACTTTTAGAAACCCCGATGGCCGTTACGTTGTCTCTCTCCCATTTCGCCGAGAATTTTCAAATGAATTGGTATTAGGAGATTCTCGTAAAAACGCCTTTTCCCAGTTTGTGCGAAATGAAACGCGTTTGTTGAAAAACCCCGAATTAAAATCCCAATACGACAATGTAGTTCGTGAATATATTGAAATGGGACATGCAAAAGCCGTCAAAACCCCAGTTTCCACTGCGAATAATTATTATTTACCCCATCACGCAGTGTTTAAACCCGATAGCATTACCACGAAACTCAGAGTCGTATTTAATGCTTCAAACCCTTCCTCCAATGGCGTGAGCCTTAATAATGCTCTATACCCTGGTCCTGTTTTACAGACGGATCTTACTATTTTATTGCTGCGTTGGCGATTTTTCCGTTACGTTTTTAATGCAGACATTGAGAAAATGTATCGCCAGATACTTGTTCATCCCAATCAAAACCAATATCAAAAAATATTGTTTCGTGATGATCCTGTAGCTGAAGTTAAGGACTATGAGCTTAGTACGGTCACGTTTGGAGTAAACTGTGCACCGTACTTAGCGATTCGTACTCTATTACAATTGGCTGATGATTGTAAACCCCAGAGTCCTGCGGCATCCGAAATTTTGAAAACCCAAATGTACGTTGATGACGTGCTTGCTGGCTCTCATGAGCTAGAAGACGCTTTCAAGAGACGTAATGAACTAACCCATGTTCTTGGCTCAGCTGGTTTCGTTTTGCGAAAATGGACGGCCAATCATTTACGACTCTTGAAAGATTTACCCCGTGAGAATCTGCTTGATGCAGACTTCTTAAAATTTTCGGATGTCAGTACTACTAAAACCCTAGGCTTGCGATGGGATGCGACTAAAGATTGTTTCTTTTTCAAAATTGCATCGCAGCCACGCCAGGATATTGTCACGAAACGTGGTGTCCAGTCAGAAATAGCGAAGTTGTTTGATCCAGCCGGGTGGTTTTCACCGAAAATCATTGTGGCTAAGATCATAATGCAACAAATTTGGAAAGACAAGACAGAATGGGATGAAGTTTTGAACCCCCTAACCCTATCTCAATGGAGCGCATTTTTAAACGACTACCCTAATGTCGAGAAAATTAACATTCCAAGATGGGTTGATTTTCTCCCCGAAAATGAAATGGAACTTCATGAGTTTTGCGATGCTTCTGAAAAGGCGTACGGCGCTGCTCTATACATTCGAAATGTATCGTCCTCATCGATCACGACGCATTTGCTTGCGTCAAAAACAAAGGTAGCTCCCGTGAAAACTGAAACATTACCCCGATTAGAATTGTGTGGAGCGGCTTTGATGGCAAAAATGGTAGAATCATTATGTTCCGAATTAAATCTAGACAGGAGAAAGGTTTATCTATGTACTGATTCTACTATAGTGTTATCCTGGCTTAAAAAACCCCTGTGCCATTGGCCAACCTTTGTTAAAAACAGAGTAGCGTTGATTGTGAATAAAGTTGGTAATGAAAATTGGTCACATGTGGATTCCAAGGACAACCCCGCCGATTTGGCAAGTCGTGGAATTCTTGCTAGAGATTTAATAAATAATTCTCTTTGGTGGCATGGCCCTGTATGGTTAAGACAACCTCGTGAGTACTGGCCGCGTCACCCCCCTATCGACCACCAACACCTTGAAGTTCAGTCATTTTCAGTTCAGCTCGAACGCCCGTATGACATATTAGAGCGATTTTCAGATTTATCGCGTGCAATGCGAATTACTTCGTATTTGTTCAGGTATTTACAGTATTTGAGAACCCAAAAATGCTCGTATGATACCTTGATTTTAACCCAGTCAGAAATGAAATTCACCCGAGATCGCTTGGTTCTTATGTGTCAGTGGAACTTTATACCGGAATACACTCAGCTTTCAAAAGGTATACCCGTGCCTTCAAAGAGCAGCCTGCTCACTTTGAACCCTTTTATAGATCATCGTCATGTAAAATGGAAATACCCCCAGAAAGATTTTGAAGTAGGTGATTTACTGATTATTCGTCAAGATAATTTACCCCCTAGTGAATGGCGACTAGGACGAATACAGAGGATTCATGTTGGACATGAGTCTAAGGTCCGCACAGCGGACATGAGAACAGCTTCAGGAATTTTTACTCGACCTATCGTGAAGCTTGTTCTCTTACCCAATTCAGAAACCCACTAATTCTTTCTTTTTTCTCTGTCTCTCCTTTATTTTGTATTTACCCTGTAGAGAATATGTCGAGTGTATCACGCCGCCTTGAGGTCCATCGTAAACCCATTGAAGGTCCCTCTGCTTCCGAGACCAAACCCCTACGCTCGGAAACTCTACGAGATTGCCGCTTGTGCAAGAGTGAACACGCCCTGCGGAAATGTATCAAGTTCCGAAAAATGTCGGTTAAAGAACGTTGGGAAACCGTGAAGAAATTTAAGTACTGCTTCAACTGTCTCGCCCACTCCCATATGCGCGACAAGTGCACGAGCCGTGAGCGCTGTCTTGAATGTTTGGCTGAACACCATACCTTACTTCATCGGCATAAGAGCGTGCGTTCGACAGGAGTCAACAATGCCAACCCTACGGCTCTAGCAAAATCGGAGAAGAAACACAAGAGGAAGAGCAGAAATCGCAGCTTAACCAAATCAACCAACACATGCCAACACTGCTGCCAGCAACATGTACCACAACATACACAACAACTACAACAACATACACAACAACCACAGCACGCCGTTCAACCCAGGCCATCAACGTTCCCGGATACGACGCAAATTCCGGCGACCATTGTCATAAACGTTATGAACGGTCGTGTTGCCTGAATCTTCAGTTCCAATTAATATAAAGTGTTTTTTGCATGCAGCTCGACCCGCGTGATCCTTAACCCTCTTTGTTGCAGTATAGCAAGGGGGGCGGGATGTTTACGCGCATAGTGTAAATGTCCCCCAATCGTTAAGTTAAATTGTTGTTATTTTGTGTTGATGCTGTATGTATACTGATATTATTGTTATTTTTTGTAAAACCCCCAACAAGTACGGTACGTGTACAAAGAAAAGAAAAACTGAAAATAAACCCCTTGAATTTATATTTGAATTAAATTAACCCCGTCTTTTTATTTTCGAGGAAATATTTCAAGAAAAACAACGTGTGATAACATAGTCACGTGTACCTGGGCAGGCGCGGCTGTTGTCATCATTGCAGTAAAAATCTTGAATCAATTTCACCGTTGCTTCGCTGAGGGTCCTTGAGCCAAATTTCTTGGTGGGAGTCGCCAATATGCCCTTCTGTCGAACTAATTCTTTGCTTCTTCTCGTGATGTAAAAAGATGTTTGAAACTGTTCAGAAATATTGCGTATAGACCATGATTGAGGCAGCACAGATAAAATGAGATATTTCTCCGGAAAAGTGGTCGCTAAATTGAATTTTCTTTTCAACTGCTCAATCATTTGTTTGCCGTCATCAACGTCATCTGCTTGACTGCATTCGTTATCAGAGCCTTCATCAAATATTGTCGCGATTGCACTCATAACCTTGCCTTTTTTCTCTTTCCTGTATGTTTCACTTCGCAACTTTCTTTTTCTAATAGGCGTTTCACCTAAAGTGGTAATAGCCTCATTCAAAGCACTCAAAGACACATTGACCATCGGAATGTCTGCCTCACTATCAGATGAAACATTTTGTTCACTTGTCATTTCACTCTCGGATTGTGGCTGCATTTGTTTCAATGCATTTGAGACAAATCGATTTTACACTTGGGGCAAATGAATTCTGCTTCTTCACCGTATTGTATATTTAATTCATTCATGTATCGCTTCGAAACACCAGTTAATTTTAATACTTTTATCTTTTTCGAATGATGTCCACTCTTGTTAAACGGATTGCAGCAAAATTTATTCATTTTACTTTAAATTGTCTTTACAGCTTCACTCTTTACTTTACAAAAAAAAAAACACTTTAACCCTTTCACGTTTAGTACTCAACTGAAATTTGACTCAGAGTGTGTGAAGTATTTATATTTATTTTTTGTTAAAAAATAGGTAAAAAAAATAAGCGATATTTGCTTTTCTTTAATAGGAAAATTTGCGTGAACTACTGCTCATAAAATGTTTTTTAAAGAGGGACTTAATTGGTTACTGCCAATAAGCCGACCACAGGTCATAAAATGTTTTGCAAATTTTTTAAATTACCAGGTAATAAATATTTCCCCTTATTTATGGAAAATCCGTGTTTTATGACTTGTTTCTGCACGTGTCATTTTACCTGGTAATTTAAAAAATTTACAAAACATTTTGATTGTCCTTAATAGTTTTTAAGGAAATTAGATAAAATTCAAACAAATTATGAATTTTTAAATCTTATAAAATGGTGGACTTTACAATTTTATTAAAAAACAAACGAGATTCAAATTAAATTAAACACGTCTTCAAGGTTTTAATATATAGTGCAAAACTGTCAGTATTTATTTAATTTTTTCTTTAAATTCACTTATTATTTTTTCAGCAAAACAGTTAATTTTTACATTGCAATAATGTACTAAAAATTTAGGGTTGCCATAATTGTAATTATATTCATGTTAATATTTTTTAAGATTCTAATTTTAATTTAATTTTAATTCATTATAAACAATAAAATCCAATTAATAAAAAAATGGAAAAAAATACAATTCAAATGTTTAAAAAAACCAATCGTGGAGAAAACCAACAATGGCCAAAAAACTCCACGCTCCAACATACTGGCCCCATTGAAGGACCAAAGGTCTTCAATCAAATGGTAGTGGTGCTAATTTAGTAATTGGACGTTTATAGACGCCGTTTTTGGTTTTTACCTCCGCCACTCTGACCTTGCCGTCTTGCCCTTCTATTACGCGGACGACTTTCCCGGTCAGCCATTCTTGAGGCTGGAGATTGTCCTCGTGTACTACCACTATTCGGCCTAGTTGTAGATTGGGTTCTTCCTTGACCCACTTGCCCTTGTCCTGCAGCCCCAGAACGTAGTCTTTGGACCAGGCTCGCCAAAACCTCTGCTTGAGAGCGCGTAGCATCCGCCATCGCTTGAAGCACCGCAGATTGTTGTCGTTGACGTCTCCGACGGATCCTGGCGGCATCGAACGCAGACCCTCTCCTATCAGTAGATGCGCTGGTGTTAAGGCATCTCCGTCGTTCGGGTCTGAGGGCAGCGGTGCGATTGGCCGGCTGTTGAGCACCGCCTCTACCTCTACGAGCATTGTTTGCATTTCCTCCTGAGTGAGCAGTGCCTTGCCCACAGCTCGTAGAAGTAGGAACTTCGCCTGTTTCACAGCAGCCTCCCATAGTTCTCCGAAGTGTGGTGCCCTGGGTGGTACGAAGCTGAAGTCGACCCTGTACGACGATGCGTACGACACGACGTCTTCCTTGGCCTTCTCGAACGCTTCTATTAGTTCCTTGAGGATCCTGCTGGCTCCTACAAAGTTGGTGGCGTTGTCGCAGTACACTTTGCGTGGAAGACCTCTCCTGGCAGTGAACCTTTTAAAAGAAAGAATAAAGGAATCAGAGGATAGGTCAGAAACTAATTCTAAGTGAACAGCCTTTGACGTGAAACAAACATAAACCGCTATATACATTTTAATTGGTGGTCGACCGCGAATACGCAACGAAATGTTCACGGGACCACAAAAATCTACTCCAACTATCAAAAACGGTCGTAGAGCTCTCACCCGATCGGTGGGCAAATTTCCCATTATTTGGGTCATAAGCTTTGGTTTATAGCGGTAACAGTGAACACATTTACGTACTACTCTGCCGCATTCTTCCTTAGCATTTATAAGCCAAATATTTTCTCCCGAAAGGGAGAATGGCAATTTTCGAGGTGCAGAGCGCGTAAATATGTAGTCACAAAAACAGTTTTCTTTGGTAATAAAAGTGGGAATTTAGTGTTATAAGATAACGGTGCATTTAGCAACCTCCCACCTACCCTTAATAGTGAAAAGTTTCGCTTATTCTCTGTAAAATTATGTATAAATGGTGTAAGCCTTTGAATATTTGAAGGCAACACTAGAGATTTCTGTAATTTCTGAATCTCCTCAGAAAAACTTTCTTTCTGGATAATTTCAACAAGTCTATAGAAGGTCCACTGCATTTCTTTTGCAGTAGGTTTTTTCGAATTGGAAATTTCACATTTTCTACAAAAATCAACGAATCTTAGTATGTAGCACATGATTCTTAAAATCTTCTTATATGAAGAGTAATCTTCAATCAATTTTAAAAATACATTTTCCAAATTTATAGATTCTTCTACTGCTACGAGAATAGTAGTTTTTCTCTTTTCCAAAGACGCTTGGTCCTCTGTCAACTCAAAATGATTATTAACAGGCCACATTGAGTTATCTTCTAAAAGAAATGAAGGACCATCAAACCAAATCGAATTTTTTATATCGTCTACATCACATCCTCTTGATACAATGTCAGCTGGATTTTGCTTAGTCGGCACATGGCGCCATGAAACATTATCTGACCATTCTTGTATTTCAGCAACTCTATTCGAAACAAATGTTGCAAGACTGGATGGATGAGTTTTTATCCAGTGTAACGTTATTTCTGAGTCTGTCCAGAAAGTTACACTCTCGATTTCAAAGCTAATCATCTTCTTAATTCGAGTCCACAATTTCGATAATAAATGCGCTGCGCATAACTCGAGTCTCGGGAGAGATTTCGTTTTGAGTGGCGCTATTTTTGATTTTGCCGTTAGCAACTTACAAACGACTTTATTTGAGTCACAACTTCTTATATACAGGCAGCAACCATATGCTTGAATTGAAGCATCAGCAAAACCATGAATCTGGATTGATGCTACAGAAGTGGTGTGGACGAATCTTGGGATTTCAATAGAATTAATTTTCAACAAATTGTCTTTAAAATTCTCCCATGCTGTATTTAGTCGCATAGGTATTGATTCATCCCAGTCAAGTTTTTGAATCCAAAGTTCTTGAAGTAACATTTTGGATTTCGTTATTATTGGGCATAAAAGTCCGAGTGGATCAAACAATCTGGATGAAACAGACAAAATATTTCTTTTTGTTGCTTTCAGATCTTTAAAACTATCCTCCAAATTAAACTTGAATGTATCATTCTTTGGAACCCAATGTATGCCCACTCAGATATATTGAGATCAGGGTGATTTGAAAACCATTTTGTTAAATGAAATTTAGCTGAACTCAATATTTCAGTCACTTGATCTCGAATAGTTAAAAGTTCGTCAAAACTATCGGCACCTGTTAGCAAATCGTCAACATAAAAATCACGGCGAATTACTTTTGCCCCGATAGGCAAAGTCTCTTTGTATAAATCACTCAAATAAATGAGGCATCTGATCGCTAAAAACGGTGCAGAAGAAGTACCATAAGTTACGGTGTTTAAGCGAAACACTTGTAGTGGATCAGACGAATTTTGTCTCCAAAGGATCATTTGAAAATCTCTATCATTGTCGCCAACCAAAACTTGACGATACATTTTTTCAATATCAGCCCTGATTACAAATTTATGAAAACGAAAACGGATTAGAGTTGCGTATAAATCTTCCTGTACAGTAGGTCCAACCATTAAAATATCATTGAGCGACGTTCGTGAAGAAGTACGACACGATGCATCAAAAACTACACGAAGTTTGGTACTTGTACTTTGAGGTCTCAAAACGCATTGATGTGGTATGAAATAATGGGGAAATTTCGGTATTTGGTTGTCCGCAATAGACATATGACCTAAGTCGATATACTCTTTCATAAAATCATGATACATTTCTCTCATATTTTGGTCATGTGAAATTTTGCGCTCAAGCGCTAAAAATCGCCGTTTGGCGGTATCAAACGATGACCCCAAAATGTTTTTGTCTGATTTGAAAGGAAGTGAGACTTCAAAACGCCCTGACGGTAAACGTCGAACCGAATCTTTAAAATATTCCTCACATTTTTTCTGTTCCTCATTATATACTGATTTTTCGTGAGAAACTTCTTCAAGTTCCCAAAATTTACGAACAATCGAACCGATAGTTTCCTCGTTTTCTATTTTATTGCTAACATGACATATTTTTGAACTAGAGCCCTTTGACTGATCACACTTTCCAGCTACTATCCAGCCAAAAGATGTTTTCTGAAGAACGGGTAGGTTTGGATTATTCTTAATCTGTCCAACACATTCAAAGAACATTTCACCACCAATTAACAAATCTACTTTCTGAGGTTTATAAAATTCAGGATCTGCCAATTCAATATTTCTTGGAATATTCCAATTTTTAGTGCAAATCCTGCGATCAGGTTGAAAGTTCGTAATTGAACTCAATACCCAAAACTTCGAAGAGAATTGAGTAGAATTAACCCTCGACATAACGGTGATCTCTATATCAGATTTAGAAACCGAACTAATTTCACCTATTCCTGTTAAATTTAATCTGCCCCCATCTCGTTTTATTCTAAGCCTTTGAGCAAGTTCCTCGGTAATCAAATTTGTTTGAGAACCGGAATCTAATAGTGCTCTTGCTAGTATAAAATCGCCAGAACTACATTTAACTTTTATAATAGCAGTAGCAAGAATCACATTGGCATCAGATGCTGAGTGATTTACTGCAGCGTTAGATGTTGTCGGAATATCTGACGAAAAGTTCGAAGCAGTATTCACACTCTGAGTCTCAGAACTATAACGATGCAAAAGCTTATTATGTGCTCCCCCGCAAACTCTGCATTTTTGAGCACTACAACGTGCCACAGTATGACCCTTTTTTAGACAATTAATGCATGCAGGTGCGGCTTTTATAAATTCAAATCTTTGAACAACTGGTACTGTCGTGAAAAAAGAACAATTATATATGTTATGATCGGCAGATTTACAAAATAGGCATTTTTCAACAGATTGTTTCGATTTCGTTACAGTTAAGATGGTTAAATTTTTCAATATCTGTCAATGTATGATCATTATGTACCAAATTTTCAAACAAACTCATAAAATTTTTATAATCGGAATATTTTCCGCTAAATTTAGGAAGTCGCATGTTTGGAAGCCTAGAATGGTGAGGTTGCATAAATGAACTTTCCTGCAAACTCGTTCTTCTATTCTTGGCCTGAAGACTCAGTAATAGAGACTTCGTGGTAACACATAAATCTTCAAGCTCGGATCTGTCGTCATTTGTGGGATCCAAAATATCTAATTCCGACTGAAATTCCATAGCTTGAGCGATATGTTCCTTTAAAATTTCTAATCTGCAATCGATCTCAAAGGGATTGAAAGAAATTGTCTTTTCGAGAATTGACTTTTTTATTCTTTCAATATTTTCAACAACTTTGGCTTTTCGCTGCATCAGTTTTTCTACATTCTCTGATACAGGAAGAGATTGATGTTTCTTTCCACCAGCCATATCGAATAAAGAATCAAAAATATTTCAGATATTTACTAGAACCCAATAAATTCAATCTCGAAGCAATTTATATTTTATTATCGAAGAATCTATCTTTTATTCCTATTCCTTAAAAGCGATTTTGTTGTAATATTTAAGAAAAATATTTACTGAATTTTTTAACGTAAAATCCTAATATTAATCGCTTAGGAATTGTACAAAATTTTAAATTTTATAACTATGATTCTAGTAATCCAATAACAAAAAAATAAATTGTTCGGAAATACCCAATAAAATTTTAGCACAACTGAATTATAAATGATATTAATAAATATTTCTTTTTTATCTCGCCAGCAAACTCGCATATATTAGTAAAATTTTTATTTCGTTGTCTTTGTTATTTTATTTTCACTATTAAATTGTTTAAAAATGATTAATTTTTTAGATTTAATTTTTTCTAAAAAAACTCGTTCTAAAATCCGTGAATAGCAACCAGTCTTTGGTAAAATAATTATTTTTTCCAAGATTTATAAATTTATAATTATTTATTTTAATCTATCTCACAAATGTTTGTTTACAAATTAACGTAAATTTCTTTACGTGTAACGTAATATTAAACAATGTGGTTGATCTGGCAACTATAAGTGATATGCAATAGTGGCCACTTTAAACTATTGGTTTATTATGGCAACACGGAACGAACGGAATGCAACAAACAGATGATCAACAACAATAAGAATTTGTGTGAAAGGTAAATAAAAATAACAAAGAAAACAACAACTTGAAATTGTTAATTAATTTATAAAAATTAATAAAATTATCACTCGCGATAATAGTGTAAGTGTAAATTAAAAAAATTGAAAACTAATTTCTTAATAAAGTGCTGACGGTTCACTTTGATTTTGTGCAAGTTAATTTATGTAAGTATATTATTGTATCCGTGTGTATGTGTGGTTCTATGTATTAACACTCGCAAAAATTGTTTCACAAATAAAGGCGATTGTTCACAATAATAAATAAAGAAATATATTTCAAATGAAGCGTAAAAAATTTGTGTTGTACTCGCAATTTTGCTGAAAAATTCTAATTAATTTATAGAATGCTCTAATCTGAGTAAATTACAGGTTAAAATACAAACACAATATTGTTTACGCTTTTTACCTCTGTTTCAGATAGACCAGAATCGCTACTTCCCTGTCTGTGATGTGGACGGCAATTACGGCAACGGCAACGACGAGGCATGTGGCAGCAATGAAAAGTAGAAAGTCTCTGATGGATGAACGTGTTTTTGTAGAAGTAATCGCGCACTAATTTAACACAATCACTTTTTAAAATTAGTTAAATTATTTTAATAAAGTAACTTTTTTTTTTTTTAATTTTGAAATAATTTATCAAAAATTTTTTAATAAAAAATGTAATTAGTCCCTGCTCGGGCGCCAAAATGATTGTCCGTAATAGTTTTTAAGGAAATTAGATAAAATTCAAACAAATTATGAATTTTTAAATCTTATAAAATGGTGGACTTTACAATTTTATTAAAAAACAAACGAGATTCAAATTAAATTAAACACGTCTTCAAGGTTTTAATATATAGTGCAAAACTGTCAGTATTTATTTAATTTTTTCTTTAAATTCACTTATTATTTTTTCAGCAAAACAGTTAATTTTTACATTGCAATAATGTACTAAAAATTTAGGGTTGCCATAATTGTAATTATATTCATGTTAATATTTTTTAAGATTCTAATTTTAATTTAATTTTAATTCATTATAAACAATTATTTGTTGGTTTTGTTCGGCTACAGGTCGTTGAATAAATAAAAACTTTTGATTTTTATTTTAAATATTTTTATTGTTGTTCCCAATATTTCAATTAGCGTCGCTAATCATCTTCGGGGGTATTTAAAAATAATAAATAACACAAAAATTTTTCCTTATTTTACACTTATTGTCCTTCTGCTTGGATTTTTGTTACCATTGCTGATTCTTAAAGCAAAAATGATGAGGAATCCAAAAAAAAAATTAGCCGGAAAATTTAGGAGCTTCTGTGGAAAATCGGAAAATTTAATTTTCATGGGAAAATTTAAAGGTAAATTTCTAAGAAAAATTAGGAAAATTTTATTTTTCAATTAAAGCCTGATTCAATACCTTTCCAACGAGCTATCACTCGTTGCGATCGCTTTAATAGTTTTTTTCTTTAAACAACTTTCAATGAGGTCCCTTATGAAGAATTCTTCAATTTTGTCACAGACAGTGGTGTACACCACCACTAAACCAGTCACTATAAAAAAAAAATGTAGGTACATTATTTTTTGCTGGGCAATCGATTGAGACTATTTATTTTAAAATCGGAGAGGGGTCGTCCAAAAGGTGATCGCTTTCATATGGAATTGCTCTATTTTTATCAAAATTTGGCAAAAATATAATTTTTTTAAGCGAACCGGTTGTTAATTGTTTCGAATATCACCACTGATTAGAGTATAATAATAAATAATAATAAATAATAAAAATAAAATTAAATTAACATTAAAAAAATTAAAAAAAATTTTAAAAATATTAAAAATGATAATAATAACGTAGGTATAAGACTATGCACTAAAGTAGTTATATAAAGATTTCCTAAATTCCATTGCGTTGCTCAAAAACTGTATCCTTGGAGGTAGCGAGTTCCAAAGACGAATAGAATAGATGAAGTATTGATATTCCGAAAATAGTTTTTTATGTCGTATTTGAATAAGGTTATTATTCCTTCTTGAACGAGTGAAAACGAGCCGATTAAAAAGATAAGATGGTTCATTTGTAAAAATTATCTTATGTAGTAATGTAAGAGATTTAATTTTTAGGAAGTCACAAAGGCTTACTACCAATAATTTTGTTTGAAAGGGTGAGATGTGAGACGATTTTCTTAAGTTAAATACATATCTCAAGATTGCATTATATGCTGAAGTAAGTTTCCTTGTGCTTTTGTAGTCACAGCTGGTAAATACTTCAGAACCGTACAGAAGTGTTGGAATCAAAAAAGTTTTTGCCAGCATTATGCGTATGGAAACTGGTGTCAGGTGTTAAGTTTTCCATAGTCCACGTAATATTGAAAAGGTTTTTCCAGTAGCACTGATAACATGATCTGACCAGGTGAGTGTAGAGTTAAAAATTATTCCAAGGTTCTTTGCCTTGTTGATAATCTCAATAATCTGGTTATTGAGCAAAATATTCGGCACATCAATAGTTTGCACTGGAGATCGAGAAATTATTAGACATTTAGATTTTAATGGGTTAAGGCGGAGACCATATTGCTCAATTGCCCAAGATTGGATTTTTAAGAGATCCGTGTTCAGTTTGTCAACACATTCATTCATTTGCTTATTCAATATTCTTTCAAGTATCTTAGATAGGAATGAAAGTATTGCTATAGGACGGTAATCATTTTCATTCTCGGGTATTGGTACAATTTTAGCAAACTTCCATTTTTGGGGGAAAACACTTTTGGTTATAATTGTGTTAAAAATATGTGTAATTTGTGGTAGCAATATAGGAACAATGGCTTTAGTGAACTTAGGACGAATGTTATCAGGTCCAATTGCATTAGATTTGATTTCATTACAAGAAACTAATACGTCGGTTTGAGACACACACTTAAAAGAAAACGAGTTTCCAAGATCGATAGAGCATGAATGATTATCAAAGAAGTAAAAATCAGGATTAACATTTATATTTTCAGTTTTTAAGAATGTTTCATTTAATAAGTCAATATCAATGTTTGAGGAATTTGGATCCTGAGGTTTCTTAATACCAATATTGCGAATAATTTGCCACGTTTTTTTTTCGGTGTCTTTGGCAGACGAAAATAAACTAATGTAAAATGATGATTTAGCACTTTTTATTAGTTTATTAACTTTTTTTTTTGCATTAGAATATATTACGTAAAGTTCGTCAGTTTTATGTGTTTTCCAACATTTGAAGGCGTAATCACGAGTTTTTATTTCAGATTTAATATGATTATTGAACTAAGGTTTATTAGAATTACATGTCAGTTTTTTTAAAGACACTGATTTATAGAAAATATCAACCACTCTTGATTCAAAAAAATTTACTTGGCTGTCCACATCATAGTAAATACTATTCCAGTTAACATTAGCTAATTCGTTATTCATTATATTATAATTCATATGCTTGAAATCATAATAAAAGGTTTCACATTTATTAAATTGAGGGAAAAAGTCATAACTTAAGAAGATTAAGTCATGTTTTGAAAAACATGGTGCTGAAATCTGGTCATATAGTAAAATTTTATGTTTTGAACTGACAAAAAAAAGGTCAAGTAGTGATTGGTTAGTGGTCGAGAAATGTGTTGGAATAGTTAAGTTGGTCGCACATAATCACCAACACCACCTCCATGAGTGCTTCTATCACAGCGAAACATTTTAAATTCATTTAACCCAATCATGCTATCAAAACCTCTTTTATTAAACCACGTTTCTGATACACATATAACGTCCACACCAGAATTTTTGAAAGTATACCTAAATGCATCTATTTTATTATTCAAACTTTGAGCATTAATGTGGCAGATATTAATTCCAGATCTTTGTTTTCTTAAAATTCGAATAAGATTAAAAGTATCGTCAATGGAACTGTATGCTATATTATCTCCACTTAAAGACATAATAAATTAAAAAGTATGGTGAGCAACATAGATATGGAAAAATAGGAAAAATTGGTTTAGTTTTAATCATAGTTATAGTGTTTTTTAAATTTGTTATTCTTAAGTAAAAAAAAGAAAATAAAATAAAGGTTTTAAAAATAGTCCGAATTAATAATTTAGTTATGAGAAATGTGTTCCGGAAAAAACTCCAGTAATTGTTTATGGTCATCAATTGTAACATGTTCTTTATTTTCCTTAAGTTTAACATGCACTAACCCACGGATTGTACATATATGCTGTTTTTAAAAGTCCCCGCTTCTTAAGTTCAATTGCCTGTCGTAGTATTTTGTGGTTGGCTGTTGTTAAATTTTCATTAACATAGAAGGAACGATTATCACCAATACCAAAGTCGGACAACTTTAATTCTCTTCTATTTGTTTTTTATAATTAGCCAAATATTTTAGCATGAAGTTTTTATCATACGGAATCGAAAATTTATTTTTGGTCCAAAGTTTTTGAAATTTGGCACAAAGCCTTTGGTTAGCTCAAATAAGAAAAATATAAAGTTTCATCAAAATTGGCCACGCCCACTACCCACCTCCCATAGAACCGAAAATTTATTTTTGGTCCAAAGTTTTTGAAATTTGGCACAGAGCTTTTGGTTAGCTCAATTAACGCCCCCACTTACTGCCCATATAACCCATACTATATTTTTTCCCACAACTTTTTGTTTCTTTACCAAAACTAATTATTTTATAAATAAATTTCAATACATGCATTTAAATATAGACTTTTATTCATCATCTATCATTTCTTTTACTACATCATCTAGTTCCAAAATATGTTTACGTGGTTGACGTCTTATACTGCTGATGCAAGCAAACGATGCAAAACATCAGTATTTGTTGCAGTTCTACTACATTTTCTGGAAAACATTAATCTGTAATCCTTATTACGTGCTTCTTCCGCTTCCTCGGAGAGCATGCCTATAGGGAACACTGCTGCTTCAATTATGTCATTTCCATGTATCAATACTTTATGGACAGTAGCTGGCATGAAGTACCAATTGTATTTACGAACGAATAGCTCAGCAGTATCCCACGAAAATTTCTTAAACTTCCCCGTTTTAATTTTGTGCCCACATGTAATTATTTGGAGAATAATTCGGAAGCGATCTATTAGTTCTTCACTAATACCTGTTATATCTGCTACGAGAGCAGGATTAGAAAAGAAACGCCTTGAAGTATTTCCGTCATTCGATGACCCAGTTCCTTGTTGTACAGTATCCACTCGCAAGTTCATGCGTTCTTTAAATGCTTGTTGAATGCGCTGTTTGTTTCTTGTTTTAATATCTTATTTTTTGAATCAATTGCAGACCACTTTTGAAATAGCATATTATAAGATATATGGAGTATGCACTCCATAAATTTTATTCGAGCGTGTAATGATGAAATATCTAATTTAAAAGTTTCACTATCAATGAGCCGTTTTGTCATCTAGCATCGTGAACACTAAATTGTGTATTACATTGAATTGTTTGTCGTATACTATAACAGTCGTATTTCCTAAAGCGGTAATTTCGGACTTTATTTTCTCAACAACTGTTAAGACTTTTTCTTTAGTCTCCTTAGCGAATTCGAAAGAAATTGGACGACAATATCTTGTTGATGATGGACTACTGTTACGCCAGTATTCCTCGTCAGAGGTTGCTCGTAAACTTAAAGGTATCATCGATACTAATAGCAGGTTCTTGTCAGTAACATCAGGTGCTAAACTTTGATTGTACTCTGAATGTCCAGAAGAGCCATCGCAACCCCACTTCGACATGAGAGTGCAATTCAAATTTATCATATTATTAATATTTTCGTGTGAAAAACTTTCAAATAAACGTTTAGTGGTGTGATCCATTAAACTTTGCAAATTTACTGAGGCTTCTTTTTCTGATATTTTAACTTCACTGGGATAACACTTTTTCTTCTCATCTAGTACCTTAGTATACGGAGGTAAAATATTGTATCCCTCTTTATGCAAAACATATTTTATAGTTTCGTACTGATACTTTGTTAACTCTGCATCCAGTAACAACGCCAGCGCAGTTGGGGAGGAATATATGATTGCGATTTTAAATTTGAGCCTGCTAATGCACTTGCCATTTCTAAATGTTGTTTGCTATACTGGGACGCTAAATCAGCAGCTTTGTACCTTTTACTACGATCAGCGCAATCGCCGAATTCCTTAGCTGGCCTTCCCATTTTTGTTGAACAACTAGGTTGCTCATTAGCAAGTGATATTTCAAATATATCTAAAAATTTTCAATTATATTCAAAGTATTAATGTGTACTTTGTATTTTGTTTTGAAACCTACTTCTTAGCCAAGCATAATTTTTCTTAAAAAAATATGATTTGTTTCTGTGACATTCGGCCCAACGTTTTAAAAAGTGACTAAGAAATCGCTTCTGAACTGATTTTTTCACAATTTGAATTTCATTAATAGTAAGCATTAATAGTAAGTTTTTATGAAATCAGTTAATAAATCCACATTACTATTGCAATTTATAAGTTCCTTGCACAATTCACTATATGAAACACAAAATGAATTCATTTTAAAAATTAGTTACGTTTAATAATTTTCTTAGACTTTTTTTTGCAAATATTATTATTTTAAATAACGGTTTAATTAATCATATGGTTTTGTTTTTCTTTTTTTGTTATGCACTTTTTCACTTTTATTGCTGTCAATCAATTATTAAAAAGTAAAAGCCTAACAGTCTTATTCAGAAAAAAAATTTAATATCGATATAATCTGCAAATTAGTAAATTTGAGATTTTCGCTTAATAAATGGTTATTAAAATTTCTTATTCAAAAAACGCTTATTAACTAATTTGTAATTTAAGAGTAATTTTCATTTAAGACTGGCAATACTATTTTATTTGAATGTCACTTAAGTTCTAATGATGAAACAGGGTTGAATACTTTTTTTATCAGTAACCGCAACTCGTCAGTTGTTTTGCTTTTAAATAAATATGAAATGTTTTTAAATAAGAAAATATTTTGCAATAGTCTTTTAGTAAAAGATTTTTAAAAATGAAATATTAATTTTTTTGCAAAAATAAACATAAACATGTACATTTATGCACTAAGAAAAACCAGAGACGAAAAAAACTCGGTAACCTTCTTTTCATTTGTTTATGTTTTCTGCACATCACTATTTTGATACAAAAAAAGACTGTTGAGTAAGGGTTTTTCTAATTTTTTTTACAGTTTCTTTGTTGAAACGATATTTTTTTTAAATTCCGTATCAGGAAGAGAGAATGGGTTGACTTTTTCCTTATATATTCTCTGACGACTGGAGTTCGAAATTTCAATGATGTATTCTGTTTAAATTCAACAGTAGAAATAAAAAAAATAAAAATAAATAAATAAATTATCTTAGCAATTCTTCCAATAAAATTTATTGTTTCCATATTTTACACAATAAACCACAAAAATTTATTATTTTTTCAAAAATTCTTTTAAATGTTTATATGAACATGTAAATAAACACAGAAATGTCATTTTAGTTTAGGTTTAAAGTAGGGGTCGACGTACTTTAAAATTTCAACTTTTAATGTGGCGTTAGAGTCTGCAAATTAGGCTAATAATCGTTTGTGAATAATACTTTAAGAAATTTTGCTTAATAGTGGATAGTAAACCTAAATTAACTCTTTCTGAATAAGACTGTAAATGTATACAAAACCTTTTATTGTAAATATGCATTGCAATTTATTGTAAATATTCCAAAAAAATACGTGAGTTTTATCACAAAATTTATAAATTTGTTCAGCGATCGCAAAA
The DNA here is from genome assembly GCA_916048285.2 of Bellardia pandia. Classification (NCBI taxonomy): domain Eukaryota; kingdom Metazoa; phylum Arthropoda; class Insecta; order Diptera; family Calliphoridae; genus Bellardia; species Bellardia pandia. The sequence goes on from OU696530.1 coordinate 70,254,607, forward strand.
AGTCGCAGAATTTTTTTTACACAAAATGAAAGAAAATATTCCAAACTTTCATTTAGAAGTAGTACTAACACGGAGGTAGATCGAGCTAACTTATTTCTTTTCTAATGAAAACTGAAAATGATAAATTTTTTGGAGTCATTTTGATTTGCTCAGATCTCTTAAACTATATATGTAATTTAAATATTTTTTCTTTCCTATAAAACCTAAAATACTATATTTTAATAAATATTCTCTAAAACTATTGGCAGTTGAACCATATTTATTGTATAAACAACTGAAATGTAGTAAAATTTTCATCAGTTTTCGTTGTATAATATTTAGATAACTTCACCACACTTTTTTTTATACAAAATTTTATTTTTTCGAAAACAAATCATGGTTTTCTACTAATGAAACATTTCTCTACAGAATTGCATCATTAGATTTCTAAAAAATAACTGTAAAAAAATAGACTTTTTGCCAAAAAAAAAAAATACCACTGTGCGAAGTCTAAAAGAAGCCAACATTAAGACATATGTAGCAAGACCAATTCCATGTATAGCCCCAAGGAACAAAATTAAAAGGTTAGAATTCGCAAACAGATACGTGGACAAGCCCCTATCATTCTGGCAAAGCGTCTTATGGACCGACGAAAGTACTTTCGAGTATCACTCGTCAAACTTGGTTAGACTAGACCAAAAAACTCGAAAAAAAATCGCACCTGTTGTCGAAAAAGTTAGTCATGGAGGTGGCACAGTCATGTTCTGGGGCTGTATAGCTATAAAGGCTTGGGAGACTTGGTTCCCATCGATATTTGCAAAATTTAAATGAACAGTATTTATCGCTTATATGCACGTCGGTTATTTGCATTCAACGTTTATATGCATCCCAACATGAGTAATTTTGTATTCGTAATTAATATAACCGATTTTTATACATGCAATTCTCGCTTATAAGCACGAAAAGTCGTGCAAAATTTGAAATGCATATAAGCGATAAATACTGAACATGCATTTCCTTCTGGCAATAGGTTGATTGGACCGTCATTTATTTTCCAACAGCACAATGCGCCTTGCCATAAGAGTAAAATGATTAAGACATTTTTGACAGAAAATTGCACTGAAACTTTGGATTGGTCACCCCAAAGTCCGGATTTGAATATGATTGAGAATGTCTGGTCATATATAAAGCACCAAAGAACCGCAGATCTGACAAGAACCAGGGAAGGAACAATTTCAGAGGTTAAATCTTTGTGGGAGGACATACCAACAAAATACATTCAAAACTTTATCGATTCATTTCCTAAAAGACTCCGGAAAGTCATTGCCGCTAAAGGAGGATACACATTTTATTAATATTAAAAATATCTAAATCTGGAAAAATTCAAAATGGTAAAATTTCTCATGTGTCCAAATAAATATGCCGACCACTGTACATTTTGAACAGTATTTCTTTTATATAATTTCTTTTTTTTTGATATCCTACACCAACGGTTCCAACAGGGGTTCCGTAGTTATATAAATACGACCAGCTGTATAAACATTTCAGCTGGTAGTAGATAATTTTATTATAATGGACTCTGGTATGATTAATAGGGTACTTTTTTTTTACCACGCCCACTTTTTTTAAAATTATGTAATTGCTCACATATAGTTTTTAACAGATTTACTTCAAATTGTATACACATTATATACTCCAGACGAGGTAAAAATAAACATTTCTCACGCCCCCTTTCACACCAAATTTTGTTTGAAAGTTTTAAACTTTTTGTTCTCTATACAAATTTGTTCTTTCCAACGTATTTTTTTTTTATTTAGTAGTATATTGGTCTTAATACGATTAACGTCGCCATATAACTATGAACCACGCCTACTTCACCGCCTCCTTTTTTTAATTCAGATACTTATTTATACCACTAACAATGTTTGCTATACAAAATACTTTTTTTTTGTAATATGTATTTACCTAAAGTTTTATATACTTTTTATCTACAGATAAGGTAGTCATACATTTTTTTATTACCAAATCCCCCTTTTTCGCCCCATTTTACCTTAAATTATAATTAATCTGTTTTTAATCTATATATATAAAAATTAATGTGTATGTATGTTTGTGCTTAATAGGAGGCCAAACCCTTGGTATGTTTTGAATGTATATGAAGTTTTGGTTGTACAAACGGGGGGTGGCACTTCCCATATAACACAAAAATTTAAATCGCCATATTTTGAGTATTTTTTGACCTACGTCAATGATATGTGGTACATATGGTATTGGCATAATTAGGAATACGAACCAGGAGAAAAGTGGGTGGGACCACGCCCCTTTTTAGGAAACTTGAAAATCATAATATAGTCTTAACTACTGGACCGATCGTCATTAAATTTTCACAATAGGATATTCTTACGAAATAATAAATTCTTGACTATGTAAGTGGACAAAGAGGCATGGCCTCGCCCACTGGAATGCATCGCTCATATGACGCGCTTCTGTATTTTTCCATATGGAGAAGGTGGATATCACTTTAAATCAATCAAGCAACCCGTAAGGCCGTTAATTATCCTGTTGAGTTCTTAAATTCACTCGATGTGCCAGGCTTTCCACCACATGTGCTATAACCTAAAATTGGAGTAGCAATTATTTTACTGCGTAATATCGATCACCACGGCTTTGCAATGGCACTCGACTTGCAGTAAAAAAACTGAGAAATAATTTAATAGAAGCGACCATTATAACAGGAAAATATAAAGGTACAGATCAGTGTTGCCATATTTTTTTACAAAATCTGACAATTCACCAAAAAAATCTGCACCTTCAAAACAAAATTAAATAATATCGCACACATTCTTCAAAAGTGATTCAATTCAAAATTTTTATTTTATGACATTTATTTTATACTATTATTTTATACTATTAAATTGCAACTTTATACCAAATGAAATATAAAAAAGATCTAACTGTTTTTTAGTAACTAGTTAACTGTAACAAAATGCTTTGATCTTTGTCTTATAGATAAACAAGTGTGTTGTGTGTTGTTTAAGCATACAAACCCGAAAAATTAAAATTTTGAATTGAGTCACTTTTGAAGAATGTGTTCGATATGTAATAAAATGATATTTGTATATATTTAATTCATTTTTATTGAAGAAAAAAAGAAAACAAAATATAATTTTTATACCTATTTGATTTCAAATATATGTATATAAAATTAACAGTAAAAACATAACGTATAGTATTTCATTTAAATTACCATATACATACATATGTAAAGAGATCATAGAAAATTAATTAGACATACTTTTGTATGTATTATTTGTACATATTCTTATTAAATTTATAGCCTGTTCGCCGATCTCGAACGTTAACGTTCGCTTAGATAAGACTTAAGACATAAACTTGATTGTGGAATAAACAAACTTGATTGAGTAAAAAAATAGATACGATAAAAAGTTTGTGTCTTAAGTCTTATCTAAGCGAACGTTAACGTTCGAGATCGGCGAACAGGCTATTAGTTTCCATTTCTTTTGTTTGTACACAATTTTTGCAATTGAAATTTTTGTTTTGAAATCATTGGTCCGCAAAATTCCACATAGAGTGGGAATAATAATATTGATTGCTTCTTTGTTTTATTCGAATCAAATTGAAAAATCTGCATTGATTTAAAAAAACTGTTTTTTGGAGTAAAAATCTGCAAGCCTGTTTTGCACTTAAAAAAACTGCAAAAAACAGATAAATCTGCACATTTGGCAACGCTGGTACAGATGTACTTTTGCTACGCATTCCAAGTGTGGCATTTACTGTAACACATATTTTAAATTTTATACTTTGTTTCTTAATTTTTAAATTTGTTTAGTAACTTTTGATTTTAATTTTATTTTCTTAATACAAATTTTTAATTGTTATCAATTTTCTCAAAAGCTATTTGAGTCGGACGTTTATTTTGTTTGTGAGTAATACCACAAATTTGGTGACCCCATGTCCTTATTACATTCTCCGACTCCTCCTGCGGATCAAACAGTCCTACATAATCCTAATACAACTGGACAAGCAACACGCAATCTTCAACAAGATGATTCAAATAGATTTCCGGAAGTAGCAGTTACATCTAGAGCAACAATTCAAAAACTTTTACCATTTTGGACTGAACAACCACAATTATGGTTTATTCAAATCGAATCACTATTCCAACTTTCAAGAATATCTCGAGATGAAATAAAATATTCCCATGTTGTTGCTAGTTTAGATTCTTCTTATTTAAAGTTTATTGGTGATATTTTATTGTCTCCACCGGCAACAAATAAATATGAATCCATAAAAAGCCGATTAATAAAACATTTTCAATTTCTGAAGAACCTAAACTTAAAAAATTGTTTAGTGTACTGATTATTGGAGATCAGAAACCATCTCATTTTTTGCAAACAATGAAAGCAAGACGCTCTTCTTGGAACAACTTCCTGAAAACATACGATCAATTTTGGTAACTAGCAATTTAAATCTCAGCGAATTGGCATTGGAAGCAGATAAGATAATGGAAATTACTCATCCTCAAATATCCAGTTTAAGTTGCCCTGAAAATATTGTTGGATTATATTATTTTATGTTCAACTTAAATAATTTACTTCAAATATTTGTACTTTGTATTTCTAAATCAATTTATCTTTTTAGAAATATGTTTTTGTTTGTCATAATTTTTCAATTTGGTTTTTACTTTTTATTAAAACATCGAACAATAAACACCTATTATAAAAAGTCAAGATAGTATTATTAACAGGTTATGGGCCGCATACGTATCCACATACGAAAGGATTTAAGTTGCAAAAACTAATAAAAAAAAAAATAAAATAAAATATTTACTGCTGCAATATGGCTTCAATGAATGGACGAATTCCGTTGTTAAATGGTGATAATTATGGAACCTGGAAACCGCAAATGGAAGCAATTCTTCATAAAGCAAGATTATTACAATTTGTAATAGGAAATTTACAAAGACCGATAGTGCATGAAATAACACATCAAGCAACAGAAGAGCAAAAACGTGCGTATCAAAAATCTTTAGAAGATCAATGTTCATTTGATGATTTGGAATTGGATGCTCGATCGGAACTAATCATTGCAATAGAGCCTAATATTGTAAGAATGGTTAAAAATTTCAAGAAAGCGTCCGAAATATGGAATTATCTTCAAGAAACATACGATCGCAAATTAACTAGGCGCAAAGCTGAAAATTTCCGTAAATTACTCAATTTAAAAATGCATTCAGACGAAAGCGTATCAGATTATTTAATAAAATTCGACATCTGTGTTTCATGCTTATCTGAAATGGATGTTAATCTGGATGAAAGTTTTCTTGTTGTAATTTTACTTGATGGTTTGAGTGATCAATACAAAGAAGTACGCGCAACGTTTGATACATCTAGCGAATTTCCGTCGTTATGTATTTTACGATCAAGGTTACTTGAAATTGGCGACAAACCTGAACGTAAGCAAGATGAACAAATTGCATTAAAGGTAAAGAAATGGAAACCGAAGCAATTTAAACACAAACAAAAGGAAACAGGTATGTCCGATGAAAAATTTCCCTACAAGTGTTATAAATGTGGTCATAAAGGACATAAGGCAAAAGATTGCAGAGCCAGGACTGAACAAAATCAGGTTGCAAAAGAAGTAGGTGTTATAATTGATAATGCACAAGGTTGCGAAGAAGAGTTAATAGCTAATAATGTAACGAATGAAAAGTTTGACATCTGGTGTGTTGACAGTGGAGCTACTTCCAATATGTCTTATGATGATTCATTATTCATTAAAATTAATAGCAATTACGTAGGAAAAGTAAAACTGGCAGACAATAAAGAGCTTGACGTTAAGGGAATTGGTACAGTTGAGCTAAATCTAAATTTAAATAATCCGAAGAAGACCGTATTCAACTTATTTAATACTTTATACATTCCTGAGCTTAAAAGTAATCTAAAATCAGCAACAAAGTTGACAGATGCAGGATTTCATATTTTGATGAAAAGTCATAAAACCGAAATTTCAAAGAATAGAGTAATATATGCAGAAGCGAGAAAAGAAAACAACCTCTATATAGTAAAATCAGAAAGAAAATATAGCGACATTTGTAGAAAAGTAACAGAATTAAATTCAAATTTAGAATTGTGGCATAAGAGATTAGGACATCCCAATTTAAGCGATTTATCATTTTTAAAACAAAAGGAAATGGTATATGGCTTACCAAAAATTAATAATCATCCCAAGTTAAAATGTACTACATGTATTCAAGCAAAACAAACAAGAGAGCCCTTTCCAAGAAAAAATGATAAGTCTTCTACAGAAATTTTAGAATTGATTCATACTGATCTATGTGGACCGATGAAGGTCAAATCTGCCAGAAATAAGTTTTATTTCGCTAGGTTTATAGATGACTACTCAAGAAAAGTTTGGGTATATTTTTTACAAAATAAAAGTGAATACTTAAAAGTATTTAAAGAATTCAAGAATATTGTTGAATTAGCAAAAGACAAAAAGATTAAATGCATAAGAAGTGATAACGCACCAGAAATAGTTGGAAAAGAATTTTCAAAATACCTAAGTGAATCCGGAATTCAGCGTCAATTAACTGTAGAGTATACTCCTCAACAGAACGGAGTAGCTGAGAGGATGAATAGGATTTTAGTAGAAATGGTTAGGTGTTATATGTTGGAATCATATTTACCATTTTTATGGGCGGAATTAATACGTACAGCAGCTTACATTAGAAATCGTTGCCCAACAAATCTAAACAAAGAAAAAACACCAGAAGAGTTATGGTCTGGAAAAGTACCAACCATTCGCCATTTTTGAAAAATAGGTTGTAGAGCTTTTGCTTTAAATAACAAACCCGGAAAATCTAAGTTTGAACCTCGTAGTTATGAAGGAATCTTAGTAGGATATGATGAAAAATCATATATCTTGTGGAAAAAGGGAACATCTACAATATTGAAAAGTAGAGATGTTTAATTCATTGAAAATGAAGTAAGTAGGGAAGAAAATCAAAATGAGAAGAATGAAACGAATTTTTATGAATTTAGTACTGATATTGCATCAAAGAAAAGTAATTTGAGAATAGATAAAAATAACCAAACAAACACTGAATTAGAAACAGAAGAAATAGATGCATTTTTTGACAGTTCAGAACATTTTGATATTACTGAAGGTGGCCAAGATGAAGATGAATTAGAACCAGTTGCAACTCCCAGTAAACAGCGATTAAGATCGTGGAATAAAGGAACAAATGTAGCAAATACAATTATAGTAAACAATGAAAACGATCCAAGAACATATAAAGAAGCTATAAAGTCGAATGACTCTAAAGAATGGATAGCAGCTATGAAACAAGAATACGATTCATTAATGAAAAATGAGACTTGGAATTTAGTCGACATACCGGATAACAGAAAACCTATTAATTGTAAATGGGTATATAAAACTAAACGTAAAACTGATGGAACAATTGAAAAACGAAAGGCAAGACTGGTTGCCAAAGGATACTTGCAAGAATATGGTATTGATTATATGGACACTTTTGCACCTGTTGTTCGTCAAAGTTCCATACGACTCATCTATGCACTTGCAGTTCAAAACGATTTAAAACTTCGTCAACTAGATGTTTCAACGGCATTTTTAAACGGTAACTTAGAAGAAGAGATTTACATGTGTCAGCCAGAAGGTTTTGTTCAATCAGAAAATAAAGTTTGCAAATTAAAAAAGGCAATATACGGATTAAAGCAAGCAGCTCGTCAATGGTTCAAAAGAATTGATGCAATATTTAAAAAGTTTGGTTTAGTTCAAACTAAATATGATCAATGTATATATTTTAAAAACGGTAATAGTAAAACCATAGTAAGTCTATATGTTGATGACATATTAATAGCATCAAATAATGACAATGATGTTGAGAAACTGATAGAAATTTTAAAATGCAATTTTGAAATTAAAGACTTAGGAGAGCCTAAGCATTGTATCGGATTGGAAATAGAAATTGGAAGAAATGTTTTAGCAATATCACAGCCTGGATACATAGAAAACCTGATTAGAAAATATGGTCAAGAAAACTCAAAGCCAACAAAAATTCCAATGCAACCAAAACTGAATTTAGAAAAGAACCCAAAAATACCAGGGGAAGCAGAAGCTGTTGATAAAACAAAATATCAAGAAATTATTGGTTCGCTTCTGCATCTCTCCGTTTTTAGTCGCCCTGATATATCATGCAGTGTAAATATGTTGTCGCAATTCAGCCAGGACCCAAGAAAACAACACTGGACGGCATAGATACTTGAATACGACAAAGAAATTTAAAATAGTTTATCGCAAAGACAAGCTACCATTAGTTGGTTATGTTGACGCAAATTGGGCCACAGACGTTAATGACAGAAAATCTCAAACTGGTTTTTGTTTCTTTCTCGCAGGTGGTGCAATTACCTGGGAATCAAGAAAACAACGTGTTGTAGCAACTTCCAGCGCAGAATCGGAATATGTCGCTCTTGCAGAAGCAGCCAAAGAAGCATACTACTTAAGATATCTACTAAAGGAATTGGATTACCTAAATGATAATTCAATTTCACTATACAGTGACTCACAAAGCGCACAAAAGATGGCCAAATTTGGAGGCCATCATTCAAGGACGAAACATATAGATTATAAATATCATTTTATACGTCAAGCAGTTGAAGACCAAATAATAGATATTCAATACAAGCCGACTACAGAGATGGTGGCAGACGTTTTAACAAAACCACTACCCAGTATCAAACATACGTTTTGTATTTCATCAATGGGTATTCAAGAAACCATTTAAGTTGAGGAGGCGTGTTGGATTATATTATTTTATGTTCAACTTAAATAATTTACTTCAAATATTTGTACTTTGTATTTCTAAATCAATTTATCTTTTTAGAGATATGTTTTTGTTTGTCATAATTTTTTAATTTGGTTTTTACTTTTTATTAAAACATCGAACAATAAACACCTATTATAAAAAGTCAAGATAGTATTATTAACAAATATAATAAATAAACTAACCGCAAAAATTAAAGCACTTGATAGGAAACTAGATTCATCTATACGTGGTCGAAGAGAAAATGTTAATTTTAATAAAAATCGCCGTAGGAGCCGAAGTAACTCTAAATTTCGAGCAAATTGGTGTTGGTATCATAAACGTTTTGATACCAAGGCAACAAAATGTGTTAGTCCTTGTAAACACCCCCAAGCAAAAAATGAAATTTCGGGCAAAGCGGCACTCACAATTTCAACAACAGGCCGCTTACTTCTCAAAGATCTAACAACTAAACGTTATTTTCTTGTCGATACAGGATCTGATGTATCGGTTATTCCGCATACAGCAAAACACCAACGAAGTTCAACATCAAAATCTTTTCCAATTAAACTTTTCGCAGCAAATGGAACAGAAATAAGAACATATGGAACGCAATTACTGCAGCTGAATTTTGGTTTGCGTAGAAACTTTTCATGGATTTTCATTGTTGCTGATGTCAATCATCCAATTTTGGGATCTGATTTTTTGAAGCACCATCATTTATTGCCCGATCTTAAGAATCATGTATTAATTGATGGAAAAACGTTAATATCAACTTCTGCAACATTAACATCACATTCTTCTTTATCTATTTCTCATATTCAGAAAGATGATTCTACATATAAAAAAGTTCTTCAAGAATTCCCTCAAATGTAAGAACGAAACCAAATGTTTTCATTACATTGAAACTACAGCAAAAGCTCGTCGTCTTGATTCGAAACGTTTAACGATAGCAAAACGAGAATTTCAGTTTATGCTGGATCAAGGGATTATTCAACCATCTAAGAGTGAGTGGGCTAACCCTCTTCACATGGTCTCAAAATCTAATGGAGACTGGCGTCCATGTGGAGATTATCGTTTTCTCAACAAGATTACAGTTCCAGATAAGTACTCCATTCCTTTTATATCAGATTTCACATACAATTTAAAAGGCTGTCAAATATTTTCTAAACTTGATCTGGTACGAGCATACCACCAAATAAAAGTTAATCCCGCTGATATACCCAAAACCGCAATAATTACTCATTTTGGACTCTTTGAGTTTCTCAAAATGTAATTTGGCCTTAGAAATGCTGTCCAAACATTCCAAAGGTACATGTACGAAGTTTGTAGAGGCTTAGAGTTTGTTTTCGTCTATATAGACAATGTTTTAATAGCTTTTAAGAATGAAGAACAACATATTAAACATTTAAAAATTTTATTTGAACGTTTCAAGAATTACGGTATATTAATTAATCCTAGTAAGTGCAAATTTGGTTCAAAGGATATTGATTTTCTTTGTTTTAATGTAACTTCTGCTATTTTAAAACCATCGAAAGACAAAGTAGAGAGCCTTATTCAATATCCAAAACCTAAGACTATCATAGATTTAAGAAGATTTTTAGCTATGACTAATTTCAATAGGAAATTTATGCCAGATGCAGCAAAAATTCAAGTTAATTTTTATTCAATTTTTTTAAATAATAATTTATAATTTTTATTAATTTTTTTTTTTTTTAATAATAATTTATAATTTTTATTAAATTTTTTTTAAATAATAATTTATAATTTTTATTAAATTTTTTTAAATAATAATTTATAATTTTTATTTTAATTTATAATTTCTTTTTTTTTTTTAACTTTAACTTTATCTCAATTATTGTTATATTTACTTGCATCAAGTTTGTTTTGAAACGTAATACGTTCCTGTGCTATAAGTATAAGACTCAGTCTTGTTGTACAGGAAATGGAATCAATAAATAAATAAATAAATAAATAACCTTAATGACCTCTTAAAAGGTGCGGTTAAGAATGACAAAACTCCTATTCAATGGACGAACGATCTAAAAAAAGATTTTGAGGAAACAAAATATAGTACCTATGACAGGGAACTACTAGCTGCATATCTAATCTATAAAACATTTCCGTCATATACTAGAAGGCCGTAAATTCGTTTTCTACACTGACCATAAGCCATTAGTATTTGCTTTCAATATAGAAATGATAGAAGAAATTTCTCATATTAAATATGAAGATATCGCAAAATTACAAACTTCTGACGAAGAATTTATAAATTTTCGCAATTCGTCAACTGAACTAAATTTTAAACTTATGCAAATTCTGATATGAAAATCTTTTGTGATATATCTACTGAACATGTAAGACCATATCGAGCCATAACCGCCAAAATAATGTATCCCACACCATAATCGATTGTTGTTTTTTTTTTTATCGAAATCGATAGTTCAACATCATTTAAAATTATTAAAATTAAATGTATTACACAAAACAATATTTACATTATAAATTTTAAAATAATGGCTTTATTCAAACTGATTTTATTTAAAAAAAAAACCTTCCCCTGTAAAATTTTGAGTTTGTGGGATACATTTTTTCGGCGGTTATGGCTCGATATGTTCCCCTGCAATTAAGAAAAATAGTGTTTGATAACATACATGGACTTATACCTCCTGGAATACGTTCAACAATGCGTTTGCTTACCCAACGATTTGTATGGCCACCTATAAATAAAGATTGTAACAAATGGGTTAAAATGTGTAAAATTTGTCAAACTGCAAAAGTGAATCGTCACACAAAATCAAAATTTGGTGTCTTTTCTCAAGAAACTCAACGATTTGCAACAATCAATATGGACATTGTAAGACCACTACCATCATCAGAAGAGTATCAATATATGTTGACTATAATAGACCGTTTCACCCGATGGATTGAAGTTATACCATTAAAAAGTAGTACGTCTGAAGAAGTATGCAGAAAATGCATTGAAGGTTGGGTGAGTAGATTTGGCTGTCCACATAAAGTACATACAGATCGAGGAAGACAATTTACCTCAAAAGTTTTTGCAAACATTGCTAAAATCATTGGAGCTCAACATCAACAATTCACAGCGTATCATCCACAATCAAATGGAATCGTCGAAAGATTTCATCGTACAATAAAAACGGCTCTAACCTGCAATGAAAATTTACAATGGACAAAAACCTTACCTATGGTTCTACTAGGATTACGAGCAGTTTATAAAGAAGATATTAAAGTAATACATAAAAGTTTTTCAAATTGCAAATAGAATCAAAAAATGAAAACGTTTCAATTGATCACCTTAAACCAGCTTTTATTGATATCGAAATTGATGAAATTACAACTGTCTCAAAAGATTCAAGACCTGTTAAAATAATATCGTTTAAGTCTGATTAAACTAGGAAGGGGGTAATGTGGCATTTACTGTAACACATATTTTAAATTTTATACTTTGTTTTTTAATTTTTAAATTTGTTTAGTAACTTTTGATTTTAATTTTATTTTCTTAATAAAATTTTTTTAATTGTTATCAATTTTCAAAAGCTATTTGAGTCGGAGGTGTTTTATTTTGTTTGTGAGTAATACCACACAATGTTACCAACAGATTTACCATTCGATTTTAAGCAATTGCAGTTTCCTGTTCGGTTAGCGTTTACGATGACTGTTAACAAAGTTCAAGGTTAATATCCCGTGTATATGTTTATACTCCTGATAAAGCATTCAATAAATACATTAAAATTAAATAAATAAATGTTTGTAAATATATTAAAACGTTTTATTTTATTTTATAACGAGGGGGAAGGGGTAGCGAAGCACACCGGGTTTAGCTAGTTAAATCAATGGATATATTCATCATCAGTCACACAGGCTGCAGCAGTTTGTGCAAAGGAAATAACAATGTTAATTCTAGAAGGCTCTGGATTATTAAGTATAAGCCCAGACTGTATTCTTAAACACGACTTTATTCACGTATCTGGACAACAATCTATTTCAACAATCACTGCATCATCATATACGAGCCTAGGAAACATCTCAGAACTTTCATACCAATACCCTTTAAAGTTCGAAAATATTAAAACACAATGGTACTCCGCAACCGTCCAATAATAAGACAACACCCAAACACAACCAACGAAAAATTTCACAATTCAAGTCTGAATTTAATTGACGGGCCGTCAATGCCGGGGAGAATGTTTATTAAGTTATTTTAACTTTAACCTTATTTTTTAACTCATAATTTGTTTATATCTAAATTTAATTTTAACCTACTTAAAATGACAGCGTTTGCATTGCACTTAAATTGTGTCAACCTAAATCAAAACTGCTATGCTTGCATTACACTGGTTTACAAATTTTTAATTTGGAAAAATACCAAGAACGCCACTTGCCTAGATAAGTTAATTGGGACCTCCTGAACACGAAAAACGCTGTAATTTTTTTTTTCTAAGTACCGTTTTTTAGATAACGGTACTTTTGTGTTTTTCGGTGTATGGTCCCATTCAAACCCTTGTGGAGCCCAACCGAACAGCCCGATCGAGATGAGTGGCAAATCGTTGGAAAGGTAATCGAATGCCTTTTCCGCCGATATGCTGCAAATTTCTATCTGATAAGAAATAGCTGAGTTATGGCACCTCAAAGTTCGAAATTTGCCTATTTTTTACGTTTTTTTCAAAATTTTTCTTTTTTATTTAATTTTTTTTCTACGTTACAGTTAATATCTGGAATGTTTTATTTTTTATCCAAATAGTTTATTTAATTACCAACATTTTAAGCGTAATTTGAAAAAAATCGGATGAAAAATATAGTTTTTATTAAGGATTTTGTGGAACGACAATATTTTCATCTTCATTGCTTACACACTATATTCGGCGTAAATTCAAAAAATTTATATTAAAATGACGAGCGACTTGAACTCTTACGTTTTTTTCGGATGGATCTTCGCGAATGAGGAACCAACAATAGTCCGCCATCATTTGTTCGTCCCACCAGCCTTTGTAACGTCTCTCGATTTCTTCCATTTCTTGGTGAAATCTTTCACCTTGTTCATCACTTTCGGAGCCCAAGTTGGTGGGGAAAATATCCAAATGACTGAATCAGAAGTGTAATTTAGTTGTCATATTTGACCCTAAAGGTTAAAAAGAATAAATTTTAAATCATAACGGCCTTTTTGATATACATGTTTTCACTCAACGCTTACCAATGGCATTGAATTTTTGCAGTAATGTATCGATCTTCTCCGCGTAATCAGGACTTCTGTAATTTCCCAAAAAGTTGTGAACGATGTCCTGGAATGCTTCCCATGCCTCCAAATGAGCTGGACCTTAACACTCATTAAATGCTTGGTCACCGTACAGAGCCCGAATTTGGAATACGAAACCATCAATTCCAATCGGATATGGAAAATACATAAAGGAAAGATATGAAACAATGAAAGAACTTCTCGATCTCATACATTATGACCAACATCAATGGAAAGTTTGCTCTGATTTTAAATTAATTGCCATACTATCTCGATTGCAAGGGGGCAATACGAAGTTTCCCTGTTTTCTATGTCTATGGGACAGCCGTGACCGTCAGAATCACTACACCCGAAAAGTTTGGCCCGAGCGAAGTGAACGTACGCAGGGAGTGTACAATATCAAAAATGACCCACTTATTCCTCTGGAGAAGATAATACTTCCTCCATTACATATTAAGCTTGGGTTATTTACAAAGATTGTGAAAACGTTGCCAAATGACAGTCTTGCCATGAATTACCTTAAACAAAAATTTCCGAGAGCCACAGCGAGCAAAATTGAAGCTGGTATATTTGATGGCCCTCAAATTCGGGCTCTGTACGGTGACCAAGCATTTAATGAGTGTTAAGGTCCAGCTCATTTGGAGGCATGGGAAGCATTCCAGGACATCGTTCACAACTTTTTGGGAAATTACAGAAGTCCAGATTACGCAGAGAAGATCGATACATTACTGCAAAAATTCAATGCCATTGGTAAGCGTTGAGTGAAAACATGTATATCAAAAAGGCCGTTATGATTTAAAATTTATTCTTTTTAACCTTTAGGTTCAAATATGACACCTAAATTACACTTCTGATTCAGTCATTTGGATATTTTCCCCACCAACTTGGGCTCCGAAAGTGATGAACAAGGTGAAAGATTTCACCAAGAAATGGAAGAAATCGAGAGACGTTACAAAGGCTGGTGGGACGAACAAATGATGGCGGACTATTGTTGGTTCCTCATTCGCGAAGATCCATCCGAAAAAAACGTAAGAGTTCAAGTCGCTCGTCATTTTAATTTAAATTTTTTGAATTTACGCCGAATATAGTGTGTAAGCAATGAAGATGAAAATATTGTCGTTCCACAAAATCCTTAATAAAAACTATATTTTTCATTCGATTTTTTTCAAATTACGCTTAAAATGTTGGTAATTAAATAAACTATTTGGATAAAAAATAAAACATTCCAGATATTAACTGTAACGTAGAAAAAAAATTAAATAAAAAAGAAAAATTTTGAAAAAAACGTAAAAAATAGGCAAATTTCGAACTTTGAGGTGCCATAACTCAGCTATTTCTTATCAGATAGAAATTTGCAGCATATCGGCGGAAAAGGCATTCGATTACCTTTCCAACGATATGCCATTCATCTCGATCGGGCTCTTCGGTTGGGCTCCACAAGGGTTTGAATGGGACCATACACCGAAAAACACAAAAGTACCGTTATCTAAAAAACGGTACTTAGAAAAAAAAATTACAGCGTTTTTCGTGTTCAGGAGGTCCCAATTAACTTATCTAGATAAGTGGCGTTCTTGGTATTTTTTGGCTGTAAACCAGTGTTATTTTTAAGAAAACAAAAATCAAAATATACTTAGGTCAATCAACTTATTCTTTTTACATTAATTAGCACTATTTAGTTAGGACATTTTATTAAAAAATATTTAAACTAATTATTATTTATTATGTATGTCATTTAATTAAGTTATTGTTTTTTAATCTATATATATAAAAATGAAATGGTCCATGTATGTAATGACATCACGTGAGAACGGCTAGAGCGATTTGCTGATTTTTTTTTTCTTCGATTCGAAATTCCCAGGAGATGGTTTGTAAAGAAAAAAATTCCGGGTAAAACTCGGAAATTTTAAGTTTTTAATATATTGCCTCCTTTTCACTTTTCATTTTTCTTGATAACAGACATCTTTGAAGAAACTTGAAGAACTGGCACCAAAGCCTCCTTTTCACTTCTCATTTTTTAAGTTTTTTTTTTTTTGCCTTTAATTATTTATTGAATCTTCATATATGATTTTTTTTTATTGCCTTTAATTATTTATTGAATCTTCATATATGAAATGACAATAAGTATTCAAATCTTAATACTAAAAAGAAAATAATAAGCCCAGCCAGTGCTAGACAAAAATGTTTATGATACTAAAAAAATTTCAAATCAACTGATCCAGTCATCTGTTTTGCGCTTGAGTTAAAGCAAGGGTATCCCTCCTTCTCAACCGATTGTGTCCACTAAAGTTAAGGATGTCTCGTGCAAGTGGGCTTGGATGGTGTTCAAGTTTGCTGACATACTTTGACGCATATTTTGTAAATTCGACTTTTACTAATGGCACGCCTAGATCTTTGTGGATTCGAGAATTTTTAACATACCATGGAGCTGCAGTAATTATCCGTAGAATTTTATTTTGACCCCTTTGAATTTTTTCAATGTTTAATGCTGAGGCAGTACCCCATAATTGAATTCCATAGCACCAGATTGGCTTTAGTATTGCATTATACAACAAAAGTTTGCAATCCAATTTCAATGTAGAGTTTCTGCCGATTAGCCAATTAAGTTGCACTGCTTTTAATCTCATTTGTGTAAGTTTCGCTTCAATATGACTCTTCCAAGTTAAACGGCGGTCGAGGTGAATGCCGAGGTATTTGACTTCATTGTGTTGCGGGATAATTTGATTATTTATTCTGATGAACGAGCAAGTATCTTTTCGCAATTGTTCATTTATCCTGATTTTCCAAAGTTCTAGCCAATTCTCTAGCTTATAAACATAATTCTGCAAATTCTGTGATGCAACTTGGTGGTCCTTATGGACGCTGATAAAGGCTGTATCGTCTGCAAAAGTTGACGTGTGGATTTTGGGGTCTGACGGCATGTCGGAGCCATAAATCAAATATAAAGTAGGGCCCAGTATGCTACCCTGTGGCACACCTGATTCAATTGGCTAAGCGGTGCTTAAAAAATTGCCTTCTTTGATTTTAAATTTGCGACCGTATAAATAACTTTCCATGAGTTTATGGGTGTTAGCAGGGAGAGTTAATTTAATTTTGTGCATTAAACCGTCATGCCAAACTTTGACGAACGCTTGGGACACATAAATGAAAAGGGCGGAGCAGTATTTTTTGTCTTCAAACGACCCTCTTATCACATTTACCAATCTGTGTGTTTGTTCGATGGTGCTGTGTTTAACTCTGAATCCGAATTGATGATTAGGAATACATTCAGTGTCATTCAGAATTGGAGTCAACTTAGTCATTAACAATTTTTCGAACAGTTTAGAAATTGTCGTCAGTAGACTAATTGGCCTATATGACTCCACTTTGGTGTGGTCCTTCCCTGACTTAGGAATCATAGTGATAATAGACACCTTCCAATCTGCAGGATAGTATTCTAGGCGTAAAATAGCATTAAAAATAAAGAGGATAATTCTTCTAGCTACACGAGGTAACTCCACAAGCATTTTATTGCTGATTTTATCCATACCTGGAGCCTTTCTAAGGTTCAGAGTACCAATAGCGTTTTGGACATCACGAAAGTTTAGTCTTAGAGGTACAGGAGGTCTTATAACAAGTGGTGGCAAATCAGATTCGTTATTATTTGAGTTGTTTATAGTAAACACACCTCTCAAATGGTTAACAAATAATGTCCCTTTCTCGGAATCATTTCTAGCCCAGTCACCAGTCGGATTTCGCAAAGGAGGTTTTCCTCTCACTGGTCTTTTTAAACCTCTTGCCGCCCTCCATAACGAGTAGTCAGATTGTGGGGTACTATCAAGACTTTCCAAATAAGATCTAAGTGAGGCCGTTCTTTGGGTGTCTAAGAAATGCCTTAGTATATCTCTGCATTCCATTCAGTTCAGGAGACCTGTGAATTTGCCACTCTCTTCTCATTCTTCTTTTTTCTGATAGGAGATGTTTGAGTTCAGAGAAATAAGTTCTGTTTGTCCTATTTCTACATTCAACGTGATAAGTGGAAGCGTGATGC
This sequence comes from Bellardia pandia, assembly GCA_916048285.2. Lineage (NCBI taxonomy): Eukaryota > Metazoa > Arthropoda > Insecta > Diptera > Calliphoridae > Bellardia > Bellardia pandia. Next base: position 70,272,718 of record OU696530.1, read on the forward strand.
ACAGCTCGTCGAAGGTCCTCGGTAAAGTTGCCAATCGACTCATCAATATCGTCGTTAGTTCTCAACACAACATTTTCCGTGCAATGAGAACTTAAATACTTTTTGTATTTTATCCAACTTACTCGGGTCATGTTCATAAATGGGGAACCACACACTTGAGGGAAATGCTTTGAAATGATAGTAGGAGAGTGATCTGAGGACAAGTCCAGCGAAGGATTCTCTTGCATCCATTCTACAGGGATATTTTTCACTACTCCAAAGTCAATAACATCGGGAATCTTCCGTCGGTCCGTCGGCCAATAGGTGGAATGTTCACTTGAGAGTACATCTAAGCCCATTTTAGCAATGGTGTTGAAGAGTACGCGACCCTTTGGGGTTACCAGACGTGAACCCCAAAATGTGTGTTTGGCGTTAAAGTCACCAGCAACTAAAAATCTAGCTCCAAGGGATTTAAAGAAGTTATGGTATTGGTGTTCTTTTATTGAAAATTGAGGCGGAGAATAAATCGATGACAAAACAAATTTGTATTGACAGAATTCAATGCAAATGTTTGTTGCTTGGAGGTAATCTTCACTTATGTTATTCATTAGATAATGCTTTATTCTGTTCTTTATAAGAATTGCCGAACCTCCACAAGCTCTTCCGCGGGGGTCTTTAGTATCGTAGAACACGTAGCCATTAATTTTGAAGTACCCTGTCGACGTCAAGTGAGTTTCAGCAATCATCATAACATCAATCTGCTTATCCATCAGGAAGTATTCCAGTTTATTTTTATGTTGGCGGAGGCCGTTCGCGTTCCAAAAACAAATTTTTAAATAAATCATTTCTGTAAAATGGCTTGTAAGATAGTGGATTGCATTTTCAGCATTTCCTGCATCATGGATGTCATGGTGGTCGTAAAAGTGTTCATAGTTTGGACAAGTGTCTGCAATGTTGTCTCTAGATTGTTGATATGCGGCTCAGAATATTGGGGTTTATGTTCCTGCTCCAGACCTGGCATATTAGATTTAACCACGTTTGCGTAAGAAACTTGTCTAGAATTAGGAGCGCTTTCGTGAGTAGTTGGTCGTACAATTTGAGGAAAATTCATACTCGACATGAAATTAGGTAGTTAATGATGATCAGGTTATACTGCCGACTTATTGGTCCGTATGCCCTTCAAGTAAGTATAAACTGGACAACCTCTATAAATTGCGGTATGATTTCCTCCGCAGTTACTATATTTTTTATTTTTACGTCAGTTTTGGACTTATTACATTGCGCAGTTGCATGTAGTTCCCCACACGCAACACAAACAGACGGCAATTTACAATACGCTTTGGTGTGGCCAAATTCTTGACAATTAAGGTACTGGACGGGTCCTCCACGGTAATTCTACGATGCAGAAGATAAATAAGATTGTAGATTGGATGGGACTCGTTTTTCTTTAAGACAACATCTCCAGGTTCCAATTCTACCCTAAACATGGGCTGAGGGATCTTTTCACAGTTTCTAATATTCACTACGCTCTTGATTTTGAACCCTTTGTCCATTAAACCGGTCTTTATCTCCGCAGGATCTTTTAAGTATGAGACAATTTTATGAAAACTCAAGGAATTAAATTTTACGCCCTCATTTTCACTTCTCATTTTTTTTTAATAAGAAAAATTTTTTAAGAAACTTGAAGAACTGACATTAAAGCCTCAAATCATTAGTAAATACCGAGCGAAGCCGAGGCGGTCGGCTAATATTGTATAAAATGGATTCTATAGTCTTCTACACAAAGGTCTTTTCTTTAGAAGTGCAAAAAGTCTGTCAGTTACAAGTGCTGGAAAGACAAAGGAAAATAAAAATAGTGCTAATTTAGACGAAACGTTTTAATTAAATCACACTAGAATTCCTAACTGTACACTTGGTATTGCCAACAACTGCAATATTTTATTTGAAGATAACCTGATCTAATATTTTATTTTTTTTATAAAGAAAAGTAACACTCAGGCAATTAATATGCCTATATATTAATTTATTAATTGTGTTACTTTCTTTGGAAAGAGATAGGTAGAAGAAGAATGATGCTGAAAGGAGAGAAAAGCCTTTTCATATGACAACACTGTAATTGCGCGTTATGTTTATTAGTAGTACATTATCGCAGCGCCTCTGGTGGTGAGTAGGCGCATTGATCAAAGCTTGATTTATAACCATTATTTAATTATTTTACTTTGGTGGCGTTTCAATGCTATACCACCGAAGGAGGGCGCTGTGATAAATATTAGTTGTTATAGGATATAAAAACTAATAATTATTAGAAACCCCAGGCCACGATTACCAACTCATGCTCAATGATCAAACGCGCTAGTCAATTAAGCTACGGCACCCTCTAATTGAGCAATTAAAAAAAATCTGTATTTTAGTAGTTTGATATTTTAAATATATTTTTTGTAGTGTGAAACTTCTTTGAAAAGTCTTTGCATTTAGCAAAGACCGAAATCTTTATATGCCTGCAAGGCCGGTGAGCATAATAAATAAATTTATTCATTTATAATTTAATGATATAATGCAAAAAAAACATTTAATAAAAAAAACATACCTTTAAAAGGGCTATTGGTTCTTCAGGTACTTTTTCATCCACAGAAGGCGTTGGAGAAGCAGTTGGATAAGCGAATGAGCGATTAAGTATATTTAAAAGCTGAGTGGTTTCATTGGATTCAGTATTGTTCGCTGAAAATATTTAAAAATATAAAAAACATTTACTATCGACTAATTAATTAAAGTTTTTTTTATAGAAAGTAAATAAATACTTAAATAAGCCAAACCAAATATAGGAATGACTCTTCAATACCTCTTGATTACGGTAAGTTTCTTGAGTGATCCTATTGGAAGTATTCATTCGAAAAAGGACAGATGTTAAATATATATAAATAATAAATCATTGCCTTTTTGATTGAAGATACTTTCCGGCACAACTGACAATTTTGAAGTTTCAAAAATGCTACAATAGGCTCATAAGGCTGTTCTCTTGAAAAGAGAAATAAAATATTTTGTGATAGTGTGTTGGTAATGTGAAAAAGCAAAGCAACATAAACAAAACAATTTGAGTTAAAATATTTAAATCGAAATTGTATTTTAATAATTGTTATGCATTGTGGAGTTTGTGCATTTGTTAAATGATATAAACACAGTTTTTTATGATTGTATCAAACAATAAAAAAATACTGTGCCAAAAATGAATTTTAGTGCTCCAGAAAAATTTATGCAGTGCTGATATTCAGCCGGTTCGGACCGGTTCGCTCGAACCGGTTGTTAAAATTTTAAAAATTTTGCGAACCGGTTGTTGCATATTCACCCTTCTCGTGAATAAAAATTCCATATGAAATTTGTTGGGGTGATTATGTTTTTTGTTTTAACGGTTTTATATAATGTGTATTTATCAAGGTGATTAGTTTTGGCAACAAACACAATATTGTTCAGTTGTTCATTGTCCAAACGTACAAACAAATGATTTTATTTTGGTCATACATTGGATTCTTGGATGATGATGTTTTCGATAGCGTTTTCTTCAATCTTTTGAGAAAAAAATGAAGCAATTTTTTTTTTACTTTTATTTTGCAAAATAAAAACTATTTTTTTATTAAACAAAAGTTTATATCATTTCCTTCAAGAGGCTTGTGGTCTGTTACTGGGATGCGACTTTAAAATTTTCGCTATTTTTATCAAAATTTGGCAAAAATATAATTTTTTTAAGCGAACCGGTTGTTAATTGTTTCGAATATCACCACTGAATTTATGTGACGATCACCATAAAGTTTCGTACGGTGGTTCTAAAATTAAAAACAAACGTTTTATTGTAAGATGTGATCAAAATCGAACGCTTTTATTTTCCATTTTTGTTCTTTTTCAAATTGTTTCAAGTAAAAAATTAAAGTTGTTTTAAAATATAAAAAAGGCATTAATTTTATCAACGTCTTTTTTAATAATAAATAATTCGAATCGCGTTGAAAACATACAAAGAAAAAGATTGAGGGATGTTTTCATATCGGTCGGTTTTATTTGGTTTCTCCAAAAGATCGGACCAAATAAGAAAACCAAATCGATACCTTCGGGCATAGAGTTAGCAGACACGCTAAGATTCCTTGTAAAAAAGCAGCTTTCAAAGGTCGGTTGGAAATGACTCATGCATAGAACTACGTTTTCAAAATAATTGTCTAATATGATAGTCATATTAGAAAGAGTACTATGCCAACATTGGATTACAGTGTCAGCCGACTTAGAATATGTGCAAAGGTCAAAGCAACATTTTTTTGAAAAGTTCAAAATTCCAGGCCACATTATCGGTGGCCTGGAAATCAGGATTATTGATACTAGTGCTGGCAAAGTATTGAGTAATGGGTACCGAGTATTTGCCCTTTTTTGGATACTCAATACTCAAAAGTAGTTACTCGATACTTTCTGATTTGTATTTTTAATTAAGTTGAGTGGGTGAAATAGTGCATAAAAATACATCACTGTATAAAAAGACAACAATCTGTAAGCTACAAAATTAAACCAACCGCCGAAATAAGCTGTTTATTATTTCTTAAGTTGTTGTTAACGTCGAATTAAAAGTTAGCTTTACATTTATTTTTGATTTAATAATAAAAGACATACAAAACCAATAATAGTTGAAGATCTATTTTTATTTTTTGAAGAAACTACTTCAATTTGCAGATAAAAACTATGCGTTACAATTTAAAAAAATCCGTTAAAAGTATCCAGTAGTATTGAGTACCCAAATGAAAAGTATTGAATATTATTGAGTAATGGAAAGTAGTAAAATTTGCCAGCAATAATTGATACTATAACAGAAAGAATTATAGTATAAATCAGTAAAGCGCAAACGCATACTATCACATTTATGGTTGTGTTGCCAGCAGCAGAAAACGAACGCTTACTAGTTGTACACTCGAAAAATTATTCATTAGTTAAGAGTAAAGGTTTTTTCTTGTTTTTGTGATATTATTATTTTATTAGAACTTTTTTAAATACGTGTAATATGAGAATAATTTATTTAAATAAAGACGTAATTGCGTTTTCTGGAATGTTGAGAAGCAACATTTAAAGCCTTTATTTTACTCTTTTTTCTTATGCCTATTTTAGAGTACAAAAATCAAATTCATGTGTTTTTCATTATTGCTTATTACTAAGATTCTTATATCAAATTCATATGAGTTGAAGGCTTGCCACCAGGAGCCATAAGATGATAAGATATTGAATACACGTTAAGAAAATGATGGCACAAATATATTTGTGTTGAAATTTTCTTTAAATACGTATATTTTTTAATTAATTATGACAATATCAACACTAACTATTATACAGGGGTAACCATCAAAACATTTATTGGGAACAAAATTAAAAAAAATAATATGAATGAATAATAAAAAAAAACTTCAATATATTGGGGGTTTCACAATATCGGGTAAATTATTACCAGAATTAGTTTCATCAACCATACATCTTAAGAAAAACTCAGCTTTTAATTCATAAAGTTTTAGTGTTCGATCACTCCCGTTAAGGTTATCAAAATTTTCATGGCAAGAATAATGTCTTTTTAAATAATATTCAATTATAGATAACACGATAGCAAATCACGCATTGTGCCTCGCCATGCATGTTCTCTATGAAAAAAAATCGTTTTCCCATTGTTCATTAAACATTTTGATTTGAGTGTATTCATAGAGTTGTGCAGCGACACCTTGCTTCAACAAGTGCTGAACAGCAACTAATATAATTTTTTTTTTTTGCTTTTAATTACACTGTGCTAGAATTTGACACTTTTTTTTTGTGACAAACGGGGCACCTGGCGGGTTAACCTAATTCGGGTACGCTGAATCCAGTGGTGCTAACCGTTTTTTTAGGTTAGCTCGTTTTTTTCGAAATATACCGTTATTTCGAAAATGGAGGAGGTTGCACAACATATATTCGCGTAACTCAAAAACGGTTTAGTTTATTGAATAAACTAAAAAAACCGAAATTCCGCAATGAAATTTTCTTTAAGTAAGGTTAAACTTTTCCAATATGCGCAGTCGTTGTAGAAACATAATTTTTTTTAACCAAAAAAAAATAGTTTTTTTTAGCAAAATTTAAAAAATTTTGTTTTTTAAAACGGCATAAAAAATTGCAAACGAAGTTCCAAACAAAACAAGACATAAATAATTAAAATTTGTCTACAACTTTTGATTTTATTCACAAAAAGATGAAATATATAATAACCAGACGAAACTTCAAAAATTAAAACATTTATTTTTGTTGTTAATTAAAGTTTAAGTTTTTATTTACAAATTTATTCTTCTTCCTCCTGCAGATTCCAACAAATATCCCGTAATAGCGAATCAAGTTGTTTGCCACTATACCAGTGTTCGAGTCTGGCTGTTACTTGGTGAAATCTCTCGCCATGTTCATCAGACTCGGCTGGTGATTGTTCATTAAATTTTTCTGCATGACAATGCAAAAAATGTATTTTCAATTACATTTTGACGTTTAAGTTTTTAAATGCGGTTAGCATATCTCCAACTAAAATTCGCCAATTTTCAGACCGATGATTTCCTAATACATTTTCTATTACTGATTTCACAGAATTCCAGCCCAATAGCTCCATATCATGCAATGCAAGTTCAAATTGTTGGTCCTTCATTAGACGACGAATGTCCGGTCCATTAAGAATTCCTGCAAAATAAAAACATTATATGAAATATAAATCTAATTTAATAAAGTAGCTAGAGTTCATACCTTATTTTACTTTCATGCCGCTTAATCGTGGAAAAATTCGGCGCAATTCGGTAAAAGCAATTCCATCTGGGTTCAATGCTTTTATAAAATTGTTTACAATACCCAGTTTGATGTGGAGTGGAGGAAGCAAAATATTTTCCATATGACATTGAATGGGTTGAGGAACTCTTATTTATACCGTAATTTTTTTATCAAAGTACCTGTCAAGACCTTCATGAACATAATTTGTAAAAAAAAAACCAAAGCCGGGACGATTTCTGTTTCTATCTGTCACAGGTACTTTGATAAAAAAATTACAGTATAAATAAGAGATCCTCATATATATGTCATATGGCGAGTGCTTGCGAAAGTGAATAGTGAAGTTTAAAGTCTTTGACAGTCTTGAGTCTAATAATTTATATTGAAATATCGAAGATGGAAGCGTGTAACAAGTTTCATAACTTTTGTTATGTGTGTGGGAAATATACAAATGTGCCAAGTCGCCGTAAAATGACTACTGAAACAATTAACTTGTATGAAACATATTTTTGTCATATGTGGCAAGAGTTGGTCACCATCAATAGTGTGTACAAAGTGCATTTAGCATTTAAATAAGTGGAAAAAATGGAGATACTATGCCATTTGGTGTTCCAATGATTTGGAGAGATCCCATACTCCATATTGAAGATGAGTGTTATGCGTGCGTAAATCATACAGCCGGCATGAACAGAAGAAAAAGTGGTTCTATATCTTACACTGCAACAATATATGCTCAATTTCCGCTGCCACATTCTGACGAAATTCCTGTTCCGGATAGCCAAATACCAACAGAAGATATTCCCTCAATAATTCAATCTGTTGAAACCTGTGGAGCAGCTGCATCGATGTATCAACCGTCAAACATCACGATTCCATGTAACCACAACGAAATCACGCAAAATCGTCTGGATATAATGGTACGACGCCTAAAATTGTCTCAAAGACAGAGCATTCTCTTAACAAAAGAGTTAAAACAAGCTAATATTTTAGCACCAGACGTACAAATATACGGGGCTATCAATCGCCATCGTCGATTTACGACTTTTTTTAAATCTATTGAGAATAATTCTCTCGCGTATTGTACTGACATTCGCGGCTTGGTTTTAACAATGCAACATGAATATAATCCTGAAGATTGGCGCTTATTCATCGATTCGTCCAAAAGTAGCTTAAAAGCAGTTTTGCTACATGTCACTAATTCAAAAAGTCCTATTCCGATAGCACTAAGCACAAACACTAAAGAGACATACGCATCAATGAAAAAAATAATAGAGTTAAATAAATATGAAGACCACAAGTGGAAAATATGCGCAGATTTAAAAGTGGTTGCAATTGGGCTATACTAAAAATATGTGCTTCATGTGCTTATGGAATACGCGTTTCCATGGCGATCAGTACAATACACGGGATTGGGCTATACGTGAGGAAAGCAGATTGCATAGAAATAATATTATTGAATTACTTGTGCCGATGGAAAAGATTTTGCTTCCTCCACTCCACATCAAACTGGGTATTGTAAAAAATTTTATAAAAGCATTGAACCCAGATGGAATTGCTTTTACCGAATTGCGCCGAATTTTTCCACGATTAAGCGGCATGAAAGTAAAATAAGGTATGAACTCTAGCTACTTTATTAAATTAGATTTATATTTCATATCATAATGTTTTTATTTTGCAGGAATTCTTAATGGACCGGACATTCGTCGTCTAATGAAGGACCAACAATTTGAACTTGCATTGCATGATATGGAGCTATTGGGCTGGAATTCTGTGAAATCAGTTATTACGGGATATTTGTTGGAATCTGCAGGAGGAAGAAGAATAAATTTGTAAATAAAAACTTAAACTTTAATTAACAACAAAAATAAATGTTTTAATTTTTGAAGTTTCGTCTGGTTATTATATATTTCATCTTTTGTGAATAAAATCAAAAGTTGTAGACAGATTTTAATTATTTATGTCTTGTTTTGTTTGGAACTTCGTTTGCTATACCTGCAGAAAAAATTAGAAGCACAGCTGCGTTTTCCAATTTTTTATGCCGTTTTAAAAAACAAAATTTTTAAAATTTTGCTAAAAAAAACTATTTTTTTGGTAAAAAAAAATTATGTTTCTACAACGACTGCGCATATTGGAAAAAAGTTTAACCTTACATAAAGAAAATTTCATTGCGGAATTTCGGTTTTTTTAGTTTATTCAATAAACTAAACCGTTTTTGAGTTACGCGAATATATGTTGTGCAACCTCCTCCATTTTCGAAATAACGGTATATTTCAAAAAAACGAGCTAACCTAAAAAAACGGTTAGCACCACTGGATTCAGCGTACCCGAATTAGGTTAACCCGCCAGGTGCCCCGTTTGTCACATTTTTCAACTAGCACAGTGTTATTTATTGAATCTTCATATATGAAATGACAATAAGTATTCAAATCTTAATACTAAAAAGAAAATAATAAGCCCAGTCAGTGCTATACAAAAATTTTTATGATACTAAAAAAATTCACATCAACTGATCCAGTCATCTGTTTTGCGCTTGAGTTAAAGCAAGGGTATCCCTCCTTCTCAACCGATTGTGTCCACTAAAGTTAAGGATGTCTCGTGCAAGTGGGTTTGGATGGTGTTCAAGTTTGCTGACATACTTTGACGCATATTTTGTAAATTCGACTTTTACTAATGGCACGCCTAGATCTTTGTGGATTCGAGAATTTTTAACATACCATGGAGCTGCAGTAATTATCCGTAGAATTTTATTTTGACCCCTTTGAATTTTTTCAATGTTTAATGCTGAGGCAGTACCCCATAATTGAATTCCATAGCACCAGATTGGCTTTAGTATTGCATTGTACAACAAAAGTTTGCAATCCAATTTCAATGTAGAGTTTCTGCCGATTAGCCAATTAAGTTGCACTGCTTTTAATCTCATTTGTGTAAGTTTCGCTTCAATATGAGACTTCCAAGTTAAACGGCGGTCGAGGTGAATGCCGAGGTATTTGACTTCATTGTGTTGCGGGATAATTTGATTATTTATTCTGATGAACGAGCAGGTATCTTTTCGCAATGTGAAAGTGATATGAATACATTTTTGTTCATTTACCCTGATTTTCCAAAGCTCTAGCCAATTCTCTAGTTTATAAACATAATTCTGCAAATTCTGTGATGCAACTTGGTGGTCCTTATGGACGCTGATAAAGGCTGTATCGTCTGCAAAAGTTGACGTATGGATTTTGGGGTCTGACGGCATGTCGGAGGCATAAATCAAATATAAAGTAGGACCCAGTATGCTACCCTGTGGCACACCTGATTCCATTGGCTGAGCGGTACTTAAAAAATCGCCTTCTTTGATTTCAAATTTGCGACCGTATAAATAACTTTCCATGAGTTTATGGGTGTTAGCAGGCAGAGTTAATTTTATTTTGTGCATTAAACCGTCATGCCAAACTTTGTCGAACGCTTGCGACACATCAATGAAAAGGGCGGAGCAGTATTTTTTGTCTTCAAACGACCCTCTTATCACATTTACCAATCTGTGAGTTTGTTCGATGGTGCTGTGTTTAGCTCTGAAGCCGAATTGATGATTAGGAGTACATTCAGTGTCATTCAGAATTGGAGTCAACTTAGTCATTAACAATTTTTCAAACAGTTTTGAAATTGTCGGCAGTAGACTAATTAGCCTATATATGACTCCACTTTGGTGTGGTCCTTCCCTGACTTAGGAATCACAGTGATCATAGACACCTTCCAATCCGCAGTATAGTATTCTAGACGTAAAATAGCGTTGAAGATAAAGAGGATAATTCTTCTTGCTACACGAGGTAACTCCACAAGCATTTTATTGCTGATTTTATCCATACCTGGAGCCTTTCTAAGGTTCAGAGTACCAATAGCGTTTTGGACATCACGAAAGTTTAGTCTTAGAGGTACAGGAGGTCTTATAACAAGTGGTGGCAAATCAGATTCGTTATTATTTGGGTTGTTTATAGTAAACACATTTCTCAAATGGTTAACAAATAATGTCGCTTTCTCGGAATCATTTCTAGCCCAGTCACCAGTCGGATTTCTCAAAGGAGGTTTTCCTCTCACTGGTCTTGTTAAACCTCTTGCCGCCCTCCATAACGAGTAGTCAGATTGTGGGGTACTATCAAGACCTTCCAAGTAAGATCTAAGTGAGGCCGTTCTTTGGGTTTCTAAGAAATGTCTTAGTATATCTCTGCATTCCCGTAGCCTAGCTTTCAGTTCAGGAGACCTGTGAATTTGCCACTCTCTTCTCATTCTTCTTTTTTCTGATAGGAGATGTTCGAGTTCAGAGAAATAAGTTCTGTTTGTCCTATTTCTACATCCAACGTGATAAGTGGAAGCGTGATGCACAGCTCGTCGAAGGTCCTCGGTAAAGTTGCCAATCGACTCATCAATATCGTCGGTAGTTCTCAACACAACATTTTCCGTGCAATGAGAACTTAAATACTTTTTGTATTTTATCCAACTTACTCGGGTCTTAGTCATGTTCATAAATGGAGAACCACACACTTGAGGGAAATGCATTGAAATGATAGTAGGAGAGTGATCTGAGGACAAGTCCAGTGAAGGATCCACTTGCATCCATTCTACAGGGATATTTTTCACTACCCCAAAGTCAATAACATCGGGAATCTTTCGTCGGTCCGTCGGCCAATAGGTGGGATGTCCACTTGAGAGTGGTGTTGAAGAGTACGCGACCCTTTGGGGTTACCAGACGTGAACCCCAAAATGTGTGTTTGGCGTTAAAGTCACCAGCAACTAAAAATCTAGCTCCAAGGGATTTAAAGAAGTTATGGTATTGGTGTTCTTTTATTGAAATAATAATATAAATAACTTTGAAAAATTACAACAACAAAGCATCAGCCGAATGTTCATCGTCGCACAGTGGCTGAAAATCGTTTTTCATTGGCCAAAAGTCGAATTTTTTTTTGTCACCGATTTTTAAAATTTTTACACCTTTTTGGAGCTAATATATCCATATTAAGGTAGCCAAAAAATTAGGTTAAACTATTAATAATTGTGGGCGTGGCATGCTGTCAAACTCAACTGTTTTTTTAATTTCAGAAAAAGGTGTTTTTTATTTGTTTTTTTGTCAAAAATAAATGGTTACTACTCGCAAGCTATCATCGATAATGGCCTGCGGTCTTTTTTATAATGTTGGTAGGATGATAGTCTTTAGTTGTTGTAAGTGGTTACCGCTCTAGCGTTTAATATTAGGGGCGTTCTGAAATATTTATGAAACTACTATATTTTTCTGAAATTTAAACTTTAGTGGAATAGAACTTCTAGGGAACAAGAAACGTATACCACCCGAAGAAAGATGAAAGTGTCTTCTTTAACCCTATATATACTTTTGCACCCGCCACGACCCGCCGGTAGAACACTTTTTTAATTTTAATGAAATTACTCTAAAAAAATTCAAATTACGATAATTTAAACAGCCCTATAATTACTCGTATACAATGGTGTATTAAATTTTCACTTTTTCGCCTAAAGGTTTATGTTTTTTTACTTTAGACTACGTAAAACTAAAATAATTAAATATAATACCTGCGAAAGGGTTTTATGGCTTTGTTTTGATTAGCAAAAAAATAAGTCATAAAAATATCACAATAGGTTCTACAGTAAACATATGATCTCTTTCTAATATACCTGTTATCAACTGTTAGGGTCAACCAAAGTCATAAACAATTTTATAATAATAATCGCGACATTAAACCACTAAAGAAAAAAAACCCAATATTGGCGAGATACTAATTAGTTTTACCTGATATTAACCCTTTCGGCCGCACTTGAATTTAGCTGTGACTACCAAGAGCATCACATATTTTTTCATGACTTTTTACTGTGGATCAAATGACGACTTATGGAACATATACTAAAAATCAGTTATGATTTGGATTTCGTGTCTTCAGGATCCATAAGAAACAATGGAACCAACAAAGAGTTAAGAAGTTCAAAAAAGAAACATGTTCAAGATGAATATCGCAAATTTGGATTAATTATAGATCAGCCAAAACAAGGGTCAGGCAATACAAATGATGACAATACCGCACGAAGATTCTTTTCAGATCCAGAAACAGCATCTGAAATAACAGGAGTGGATTTAAACCTTATTTTCAGATTAAAATAATCCTAGAAGTACTTGCGTGCAATGAAGAAATTGACGCTAAACAATTTGGAGATTATGCTAAGGAAACTGCAAAAATATATACAACCAATTACCCATGGAGAAATATGTCTGCAACAGTTCACAGAATCCTTTATCATGGAGAAGATATCATTAAATATCATTTGGTGCCACTTGGAGATCTATCAGAGGAGGCTCAGGAAAAAAGGAACAAGGATTACAGATTTTATAGAGAGCACAATACTAGAAAAATTTCACGAAATTCCACAAATGAAGATCTATTTAATATATTATTGGCAACATCAGATCCGTTCATATCCAATATTCGAAATCAATGGAAAGTGGAACATCGGGATTTAGATGAAGAAGCCAAAAAACTACTAAAGAACAGAAATAGTGCAGAACAAAATATAGAATATTTGCAATCAATATTTGTTTCAAATGAATAATAATTATAATTGCCTTCATTGTTATTTAAGTACGAAAAACATAGTATTAGTAAATAATTCTTTAAAAAAACCGACTTCAAAATTTCGGCCAAATAAAATGTTGGATTAATTTTCAAAAATGTTTAATATAACTAATGTTGTTGCACTTTTTTGATTGAAGGAAAGAATTTTGAAAATCTTGTTAATCTTCTAAAAAATCGGTTTATGCTAAATCTATAATGTTTTCCCATTAACAGAGCTAAATTTTGACACCCATATTCGATATATTCTTAAAAATCGGTTTATGCTATATATCCCCGATATATCTCAATCAATTTCTGAAATTTTAATTTTTTTTTTACCTTAAATATATTTTTCTGCAAGCCATATCTTCCAAATAAAAAAATTATTTTTAAAATTGATTCATAAATCACGAAGTTATTCAACAATTTATAAGAGAAGCACAGAAAAAATATAGATAACGGTAAATAAAAAACCGTATGTCCTTCCGATCTTCATAAAAATTAAATGGGACCCACCTGCAAGCAAACCCTTTCAAACAAAAAAAGAATTTTTAAAATTGGTTCAGAAATGGTTATCGTGGAACAAACATAAAAAAGCAACATACCATTCGAATTGATAACCTCCTTCTTTTTGAAGTCGGTTAAAAATAATAATAAATAGAACCTACTATTGTTACAAATGCTAATAAAATCTATTGCAGTTTTTATTATTAAAATGTTTTTTAAAATTATCAAATCTGACAGCAAAAAAGAATAAATTTTTCTGTAGTAACAGCAAAATCTCCAGTGAATTTTACTATTTTTTTTAGTGTAAACATTTTTTTTAAGTGTAAAAATTTTTTTGAGTTTAACATTAAAAAAATTCCATTATCACAAAAAATAATTATAATTATTATTAAGTTCCAAATATTAAATTTTTTAATATGTAAATAAAAAAAATAAACCCATATTTCACTCCAAAAGTTAAAAAAAATCAAAAGTTCAACTTTGACCTAGAAGTCCTTAAAAAGTCATCAATCAATTTTAATGTAATTAAAACTGAGCCAAGCTGAACTAAATATCTATCCATTAAAAAAAAAATTACTTCAATATTTTGATCGGTTCAAAAGTTACAGAATTTTGGCCAACGAAAAACGATTTTCAGCCACTGTGCGTCGTAAGACAAACAATAAACAAAGACTATAAATATATAAAGATGTTGCACGCAGTTTATTTAAAATTGACAAAATTGTGTGCTTCTTTTGGATGCGGGAGGGAAGACAAAAGGGAAAGAAGCACAAAGAAAGAGCGTAACAATCTGTCGTTCTCTTGTTGAGCATCTTTTTTTTTTTTTTTTTTTTTTTATACATTTAATTTATTTATTGAATCTTCAGAAATGAAATGACAATAAGTTTTCGAATCTTAATACTAAAAGAAAATAATAAGTCCAGCCAGTGCTAGACAAAATATTATGATACTACAAAAAATTTATATCCACTGATCCAGTCATCTGTTTTGCGCTTGAGTTAAAGCAAGGGTATCCCTCCTTCTCAACCGAACATGGCCAGTAAAGTTAAGGATGTCTCGTGCAAGTGGGTTTGGATGGTGTTCAAGTTTGCTGACATATTTTGAGGCGTGTTTTGTAAATTCGACTTTCACCAAAGGAATGCCTAGATCTTTGTGGATTCGAGAATTTTTAACATACCATGGAGCTGCAGTAATTGTACGTAGAATCTTATTTTGACCCCTTTGAATTTTTTCAATGTTGGATGCTGAGGCAGTACCCCATAATTGAATTCCATAACACCAGATTGGCTTTAGAATTGCATTGTACAACAAAAGTTTGCAATCCAACTTTAATGTAGAATTTCTGCCGATTAGCCAATTAATTTGCACTGCTTTTAATCTCATCTGGGTAAGTTTTGCGTCGATATGAGACTTCCAAGTTAAACGACGATCGAGGTGGATTCCGAGGTATTTGACTTCATTGTGTTGCGGGATAATTTGATTATTTATTCTGATGAACGAGCATGTATCTTTTCGCAATGTGAAAGTTATATGAATACATTTCTGTTCGTTAACCCTGATTTTCCAAAGCTCAAGCCAATTCTCTAGTTTATAAACATATTTCTGCAAGTTCTGTGATGCTATTTGATGGTCCTTATGAACGCTAATAAAGGCTGTATCGTCTGCAAAAGTTGAAGTATGTATTATGGGGTCTAACGGCATATCGGATGCATAAATCAAATATAAAGTTGGACCCAGTATGCTACCCTGGGGTACTCCTGCTTCAATTGGCAGAGCGGGGCTTAAAAAATCGCCTTCTTTGATTGTAAATTTGCGACCATATAAATAACTTTTCATAAGTTTGTGGGTGTTTTCATAAGTTGTGGGAGTTAATTTAATTTTATGCAATAAACCTTCATGCCAGACTTTGTCGAACGCTTGCGACACATCAATGAAAAGGGCGGAGCAGTATTTTTTCTCTTCAAACGACTGTCTTATCACATTTACCAATCTGTGTGTTTGTTCGATGGTACTGTGCTTAGCTCTGAACCCGAATTGGTGATTTGGGATACATTGAGTGTCGTTCAGAATTGGAATCAACTTAGCCAATAACAATTTTTCAAACAGTTTTGAAATTGTCGGCAGTAGACTAATTGGCCTATATGACTCTACTTTAGTGGGGTCCTTCCCTGGCTTAGGAATCATGGTAATCATAGATACCTTCCAATCTGCAGGATAGTATTCTAGGCGTAAAATAGCATTAAAAATAAATAGGATAATTCTTTTAGCTACACGAGGTAACTCCACAAGCATTTTGTTGCTGATTTTATCCATACCTGGAGCCTTTCTAAGGTTCAGAGTACCAATAGCGCTTTGAACATCATTAAGGCTAAGTCTTAGAGGTACAGGAGGTCTAATAACGAGTGGGGGCAAATCAGATGCATTATTTGAGTTGTTTATAGTAAACACTTTTCTCAAATGATTAACAAATAAAGTCCCCTTCTCGGAATCATTTCTAGCCCAGTCACCAGTCGGATTTCGCAGAGGAGGTTTTCCTCTAACTGGTCTTTTTAAACCTCGTGCCGCCTTCCATAACGAATAGTCAGATTGTGGGGTACTATCAAGACCCTCCAAGTAAGATTTAAGTGAAGCCATTCTTTGGGTTTCTAAGAAATTTCTTAGTATATCTCTGCATACCCGTAGCCTAGCTTTCAGTTCAGGAGACCTGTGGATTTGCCACTCTCTTCTAACTCTTCTTTTTTCTGCCAGGAGATGATCGAGTTCAGCGAAATAAGTTCTATTTGTCCCACTTCTGCACTCAACGTCGTATGTGGAGTCGTGATGTACAGCTCTTCGTATGTCCTCAGTAAACTTGCCAATCGACCCATCAATATCCTCGGTAGTTCTCAACACTACATTTTCCGTGCAGTGGGAACTTAAATACTTTTTATACTTTATCCAACTTACTCTGGTTTTAGATATGTCCCGAAATGGAGAGCCATTCCCTTGAAGGAAACGCATTGAAATAATAGAAGGAGAGTGATCTGAAGACAAGTCTAATGAAGGCTCCACTTGTATCGATTCTACAGGGATATTTTTTACTACTCCGAAGTCAATAACATCGGGAATCTTCCGTCGGTCCGTCGGCCAGTAGGTGGGATGCCCGCTTGAAAGTACATCTAATCCCATTTTGGCAATGGTGTTGAAGAGTTCACGACCCTTCGGGGTCACCAGACGTGAACCCCAAAAAGTGTGTTTGGCGTTAAAGTCACCAGCAACTAAAAATCTAGCTCCAAGGGAATTGAAGAAGCTGTAGTATTGGTGTTCTTTTATTGAAAATCGAGGCGGCGAATAAATTGATGATAAAACAAAATTGTATTGACAGAATTCAATACAAATGTTTGTTGCTTGTAGGTAATCCTCACATATGTTGTTCATTAAATAATGTTTTATTCTGTTCTTTATAAGAATTGCCGAACCTCCACATGCTCTTCCGCGGGGATCTTTAGTATCATATAACACGTAGCCATTAATTTTGAAGTACGCTGTCGCCGTCAAGTGAGTTTCAGCAATCATCATGACATCAATCTGCTTATCCATCAGGAAGTGTTCCAGTTCGTTTTTATGTTGGCGGAGGCCGTTCGCATTCCAAAAACAAATTTTTAAACAAATCATTTCTTTAAAATGGCTTGTAAGATAGTGGATTGCATTTTCAGCATTTCCTGCATCATGGATGTCATAGTGGTCGTAAAAGTGTTCATGGTTTGGACAAGTGTCTGCAATGTAGTCTCTAGAGTGTTAATATTAGGCTCGTAATATTGTGATTTAGGTGCCTGCTCCAAACCTGGCATATTAGATTTAACCACGTTAGCGTAAGAAACTTGTCTAGATTTAGGCGCGTTTACATGACTAGTAGACCGTAACAATTGCGGGAAATTGTCACTCGATGCCAAAATAGGCTGTTGACGATGATCAGGTAATACTGACGTCTTGTTGGTGCTTATGCCTTTCAAATGAGTGTAAATTGGACAACCTCTATAATTTGCGGTATGATTACCTCCGCAGTTACTGCATTTTTTGATTTTTGAATCAGTTTTCGACTTATCACATTGAGCAGTTGCATGTAGCTCCCCACACGCAACACAAACTGTCGGCAATTTACAATACGCCTTGGTGTGACCAAATTCTTGACAGTTGAGACACTGGACGGGTCCCTGACGCTTATGTGGTTCTTCCACGGTGATTCTACGATGCAGAAGGTACATCAGATTGTAGATGGGATGGGACTCGTTTTTCTTTAATACGACATCTCCAGGTTCCAATTCCACCCTGAACATAGGCTGTGGAGTCTTTTCACGGTTTCTAATATTCGTTATGCTCTTAATTTTGAAGCCTTTTTCCATTAAGCTAGTCTTTATCTCGGCAGGATCAACATCTGGGTCTATACCCTTTAGAACGACTTGGAGTCCTTTTACGCTTTTCAGCTGGTAGGTATAGAAATCCCTACTTTCCCTCTCCAACTGGTTGGACAATTTACGAAAATCATCCTCCTTTTTCACTTGTATTTTGGTTTCGCTGATATTTCCATGTTTAATTGATGTTACGCTAAACATATTTGCACCTATTACCGAAACAATTCCTTGTACCAATTTACTGGAAGTGGGCTCTCTCAGATAAATTGGTGGGGGCTTAAACGTCTTCTTAGGAAGTTCTGGCTCATCCGTCTGGAGGAGAGCAAACCTATTTTGATCATTACTCACAGTCTTAGAAGCTTTTGCATTTGATGACACTTGAGCAGACTTCGGGCTCCTCTGTCGCTTGAGAACGGTGATGTACCTACTTGTTTTTTGGGTTTCACTGCACTATTTGATGAAGATGATGTTTTCTCATCTGTTGAAATCACTATATTGGGAGAACAGGAACGACGCCGTTCTACGGCTCTTGTAGTGAGAAAATTCTCCAGAGATTTTTTTATGGATTCTTCCTCAGAGAGCCATTTAGTTTTTCTCGACGAGCTAAGCTCTTTCTCAGAATTACATCTGAGAGGAACACTCATACAGTTTTTATACGATTTTTAATGCTTTTTTTTTTTTTTATTTGTTACATATTTTAACCTATTACGAGTTATTTTTTTCACTTTTTTGTTTAATTTCAACCTATTACAATTTTTCACCTATTACGATTTTTTCACCGAAAATTCAGTCGCACTAAAATTAACACGTCCGAACAGTTCGATGAGACGAGATCTTTAAGATCTATTGCCGTGATAAATTGTGCTTTGGGGAGTCGACTAAGAATATCGTCTATATGTGGTAAAGGATATGCATCTCCAATTGTGACAGAATTTAGTTTCCGACTATCTAAGCAAAGTCTATTCTTTCCTGGATTTCGGTGGAGGACAACAGGAGATGACCACGCACTATTAGACTCCTCGATCACCCCTAACTCCAACATACGATATAGCTCTTCATAGATTAACTTTTCAATAGCTGGTGAAACCGGAAAATGCCGTTGCTTAATAGGTTTAGCATTTCCGGTGTCTATTGAGTGACATAAAATATTTGTCCTACCAAGACCTTTCTTGGCAAATGATGGAAAAAGGGCAATAACCTCGTTTAGTTGCTGTTGTTGAATTAGGGTCAAAGTCATATGAAGAGAAAGTTCTGTTAAACCTGGGGAGGAAGTTAAAGTAGAAGGCAACCTATTTAACTCTAATGGAAGCAGGTGAAATAATTCCCAGAAATCAATACCAAGAAACAAATTTCTCTCTAAACTCGGAATTATAAAAATAGTAATTGGTTTTTCTACCCCCTTAAAACCTATTTCCGTTTTTACAAATCCCATCACATTTTGACATTTTTCGTCCGCCGTCTTGACTGATGATTTTAAGTTTTTAAATGCTGCTCCCGAAGCCAAAAATGCTTGCGCTGCATCTGAACCTATACAACTGATTGATGCACCAGTATCCAACAAACCTAACATAGTTTTCCCAAACAAATTGACTTCAGCATAGGGTCTTACGTCACCAGATTTATCTAATACTGAACAAACAATTTTTTTTCTAAGTTGTTTCACTTTTTGGCAAAAATTATGCATACGGGTAGCAGAATGATATGATTTATGAGGTTTACCAAAAATTTTTTTTACGAATTCTATAATACTCTTGAAGTCTGACATGAAAAGGTTTAAATTTTAGGGATAAATCTAAATTGTCGGTTTCTAATGATGTAATAGGGGGACAAATCTGGTCATTAGAGGTACTAAGTTCATGTTGGTTTCGTTTTAATATTGTGGTTATATTTCGGTCTCTGCAGGTTTGTTCTTCGTGTTGTGTGCACTTTTTTGTGCACTGCATTAGGAGTTTTTTGTCTGCAATGCCGCAACCATAACAAAATATTGTCCTTTCTGAAAGACAGTCTTGATAACGGTGGTCTGGCTTACGGCAGTTCCAACAGATCAAACTTAATCCACAAACTTCATCACCTTTTAGAAGAGGTAAAAACTCCACTATCTAATTCCTGAGCTAGTTCGGAAACTCTTCCTTGACTTCCAGAAATCCTAGAAGCACCTACTCCTTGTCTCCTCCTAACATCTGCGAAAAAGAACTCTCTACGCCTACAAATATCTCTTAAATCCTGTACCGATGAAATACGTAGGTTCAGGATTTCGTACTGTATATCAGGCAGCAGATTACGCCGCAAAATCTCTACCAAATAATCATCTGGAATTGGTTCTCTAAGGTGATCAGTCAATTCAACAATTGATTCATAAAAGCTATCAAATGTTTTATTGGGTTTTTGCTTTCGATCGCGAATCATTTCTCGATAATCTACGTCTGTTCGAGAATCTCTATATTCTTTCCGCAAAGCAATACACAAGTTTGGCCATTTATTGGAAGATACCGTCATGTGATAGCGCCAAAACCATAACTAGCTATACCTTCAAACAATAAACTGGCATTATTGCATAGCAAATCGAAATCACCTTGCAAAGCCTGGGCTGTTAACGCTTCTACGCTATATATAAAGCTATTCACTGACAGACTATTTATTCCACCAGAAAATTTTAGTTTCCAATTTGAAATAATTTGCAATACTTTATATGGACGTAGGCTTAGGTTGGTTAAAGAAGATACTCCAGACATTGTAGGATTAGGACAACGTGGTACAGATCCAGTTTCAGGGAATTGTTGAAAAGAGCTATTAGAATTATTCGATTCAGTACGAATACCTAATAAATTTCTAAAAGTTTGGTGTTCAACCGCCGGTAAAGTATGCATTTGAGGAGGTGAACGAGGGTTATTTTGAGTTGACAATGTGTTACTCTGTGATGTTGCTGGCATTTGTTGGGGATTAACAGTTAGTCCAGAAATTCTAGTCTCAATAGCTGTATCAACTAAATTGGAAATTTGATGGATCAATGATGATAAAAGCTGAACTTGCTGTTCTGAGACTATGGAAGCTATCATATCCCTGAACGACTCATTAGCAGAAACTGTAGGCTGATTAATTATTGCTTGATCCATAGCAGAAGAATTCAAATTAGCTGTATCTGATTCTGTACCCTTCTCTGGAATAGTAGAACCTACAATTCGTTGTCTCGCGCTTTGGGCCGAATCGGATGCCATAGTCTTTGAACGAGTTGCAATAGGAGTAACAGAAGCATCAGTAACTATTCTGGTGTTACAAACTGGGCAATATGGTCTGGTTTTTAAACTCAATGCTAAACAATTTTTATGAAAATTATGAGCACAACAAGTCTGCACTAAGGTTGATTTGGATGTAATATTTTCATTGCATGCTTTGCAAATTAATTGTTTGGCCGGAGCTGTAGAATCATCATCATTATTTACCATTTTGAATAAAAGAAAATCAAAAACCTCAAGTAGAAAAAAAATTACAGAGGAAGACTATTAAAATAAAATAAATACTCAATAATACCAATACTTAATTCGCTTAGCTAGTTTTTGCTAAAACAAATTAATATTAATCGAATTTTGCTTAAAACATCAGCATATCTGTAAAAAAAAAATATAATACAACCAATCTCAGTTTTCAACACTGAAATCAAATTATATTCATGTATTGATCTCTAAAAATTTTACTAAAAACTTAATACTATGTTTCCACGGTACATGCTTCGCTCTCTATTCATGCTTCACACCCCAATCATGTGCGAAACAACTTGCTTCACCATACAAAATTTTAAGAGCGAATCAAGCAGATTCATATTGAATCTACTTGCGAAGCACGAAAAATTGCACTCTTCTCTAATTTTTATCGCAAGTTTATCTGCACTAGCTGTAAAAATTTAATATTATTGTAAACAAAGCAAATTATTTTCTTGTTGCTGGAAGTAAAGAAAGTAAATACGTACGAGTGTATGTTTTTTTTTCAAATAAGCGAACTAATTTCCACTCACTTTTGTTTGCCCATTAAAAAAAATTATTTTCCACAAATTGTAAATTCTGTTTTTTTTTATTCTGTTTGTTTATTAAAGACAACTGTCAAATCGAATCAAGTTTATTAGTCATGTAAACAGCATGATTCATAAACATGATTCAGAAGGCGAAGCAGGTGATTCAAGTCGTCATGGAAACATAGTATAAGACCAAAAAAAAATTTTAAGCAACTATCTAAACTTTTCTTCACTATGTGTATAAACGAAAAATTAAATGAATGCATGCAAACTAAATAGACAAAAAAAAGTTTGAACTGACCAAGTGGTATAATGAGAAAAAAAATTATATTTAACACTAAGATTATAATTTATCAATATTAATTTTAATTAAAACAATTTAATTTAAAAATTAAAATATTCAATTTACTAAATTGCAATATTTCAGAAGAAAATGTAAATTTATTAATTTAAATTTTATCAGGAGAAAAAAAATTTTACGATATGTAACAAAGAAATTTATTTATATATTCGACTGTTTAATTTATTTATGCATGTAAGTAAAACTGGTTGTGAACAATATTCTTTGTGGAAAACATTAAATGAGACACTATAGAAGAAATAGAAAAGTTACAATGAGGGATAGATGTATTAACAAAACAACTATAATTCCTCCCATTATATACAATTATTGTTTAATTAAATTGAACATAGCATGGGTCAGAACTATCCATGTTCTGCATTCCAACAGGCTTAAGTCAAATTCAACTAAACAACTACAAGAATATCAATTAGGGAATATCTTGAGATATTAGGTTGTCAAATAGAGGAGCTGGCGAGGACGGAGCTTTTTCCTGTCCACAAAGCTCTATTAATTGTTAATCAAAAACGAACTAATTTAATTTTTGTTCATAAAAATTCATTTTATTTCTTTTTATTTTAACAATTTCTTTTTAATTAACAATTTGTTGGACTGTATTTCAAGTTTTTTCTTTGAGACTCTCTAGCTAACTCGTTTGTCAAAAAAATGTAAGTAGCAGTCTATGCTTCAAAAAAGACAGAAGAAGATAACTGTTTGTTAAAACTACATATGAAGTGCATCTGATTATCATGGTAATTGTTGGTTGTCGCTTGAAATTTACAACAACCACACATAGCAATATTAACTACCTTGTGATAAACAACAGACCGAATATGAATGCCTTGTTTTGTTGGTGGCACAAAATATGCGATTTGACAAACAACTAGTTCCCTGTAGGAAATTTACATTAATACAAATTCTTAACATTAATACAAATTCTTAACATTTTGCTCCCTCTTGAAAGTTTGACTTTCAACATTAATTCTACTGTTCAAGAGGAAGTTTACATAATTTCGTAATTGCTCTTTTAAATACACCTTCACTTGATTTAACGGTTGCAACACGTACAAATCCATCATCACCTGGGTTCACCGCGATAACTCGAGCAAGTGGACATCTAAGGGGTGGAATGTTGTCGTCCTTCAGTAACACCAGATCATTGACTTCAAGGTTCGGATGCATGGTATGCCATTTTGTTTTCTGTTGCAAACAATTCAAATATTCTTTGCGCCAACGCTCCCAAAAGTGCTGTTGTATCCATTGTGTTAGTTTATAGCTTTTCAAGGATGAGGAATTGACGATGCACAAATTTGGTTCTGGCAATGCCGTCAAGGGACAGCCAATTAAGAAATGTGCTGGCGTTAAAGGTCGTAAATCATTTGGATCGCTTGAGAGTGGAGTCAGTGGTCGACTGTTTAATATGGCTTCAGTTTGACAAATTATTGTGTTTAATTCATCGTATGTTAATACATTGTTCGCAATGGCACGTCGTAAATAATGCTTGGCTTGTTTCACCCCGCTTTCCCATAAACCACCAAAGTGTGGCGATCGGGGTGGGATAAAGGTCCAAGTAATTCCTTCATCCCGACAGGCTTCACGTACAGCTGAACAGTGTTCTTCGGATAAAAAATTTGCTAACATGGCTTTGAGTTCGTTGTTTGCTCCAACAAAATTGGTAGCGTTGTCGGAATATATCGTGGTACATCTACCTCTTCTTGAGATAAATCTCCTAAGGGCTGCGATGAATGCATTTGTTGTTAGATCTGGTACCAATTCCATGTGAATAGCCTTTGTTGAAAAACATATAAATAACGAAATATATCCTTTTATAGGAGGGCGACCGCGAACCTTCTGAGTTATTTGGAATGGTCCGCAATAGTCAACACCACTGACTTGGAACGGAAATGCTGCTTGTACTCGATTAGCTGGTAGTGCTGCCATAACTTGTTGTTGTAATTTTGGTCGATATCTAAAGCATAGTACACACGAGTGGATGATTTTCTTGATGGTGTTTCTAGCATTTATTATCCAGAATTGTTCTCTTAGTATATTATGAAGCGAGAGTACTCCAGCATGGAAATATTTTCTGTGGTAGTGTGTAATTAAAGTTTTTACAAATGGATGGCTGCTGGGCAACAATATTGGGTGTTTTGCAAAAAATGACAGCGACGAATTTTTTAACCTTCCTCCGACGCAAATTAGACCATCCTTTAAAAATGGTGACAATTGAATAATCTTGTGATTTTTAAGTGATTTTCCATCTTTAAGCTGTTTGTCACCAAAGTGTGATCTCTGTACAATTCCACAACAGGTTTGCATGGCGATGAAAGTTTCTTCTGTTGTTATCGTTGTGGGGAATTTTTTCCCGCTACTGGAAAATGTTATAAAGCGTTTTACATACGCCATCATTCGCAAGAGCTTTTGAAACGAATTTATAAATTTGTGAGATTCTAGAAAGTCTTCGTATGTAATACTTGTGTTATTAATTTTAGCGATTAAAGACGTTTGTTTTAGTTCAACACCGTCTTGTACTAATGAAGAAGGTTGTGGCGGCCATTTCGACTCATTTTCCCTTAAAAATGCAGGGCCTTTAAACCAAAATTCATTTTCTGTGATACCTTTAATCGTAGCACCTCTGGAGAGTAAATCTGCCGGATTTTGCTCTGAAGCAACATGCTTCCACACGACGTCTTTAGACAGTTGTTGAATTTTAGTGATTCTATTTGCCATGAATGTTGGGCGACCATGTGACTCTCCCGCTATCCATGCTAACGTAATAGTTGAGTCCGACCAACAGAATATGTTACATGGTTGATAAGGTAAGCACTTCCTTATTGAGTCCAACAGTTTAACGCTCAATAGTGCTGCACAGAGTTCTAGTCTGGGGAGGAAAACTTCCTTTACAGGTGCTACTCGAGATTTAGCACAGACTAATGATGCTACGATGCTGTCATCACATTTCGTTACAACATAAATGCACGCTCCGTAAGCCTTTTTGCTAGCATCTGCAAATGCAAGTATATTAGTAGATGAATTAAAAGACACAAACCTGGGTATTTTAATGTTGTTTAAACATTTAAGTTGAGACCGGATATGCTCCCATTCGCTAAAAATATCTTGAGGCACACTCTCGTCCCAATTAAGTTTAAGTTTCCATAGCCTTTGTAGCAAAATTTTTGCTTTCACTATGATTGTATTAATCAGTCCCAGGGGGTCAAAAAAGGAGGCAGTATGAGCTAGTATAGATCTTTTTGTAGTTTTTATATTGTTATTTTGTGGTGTGTAGGAAAAACTGAAGAAATCTTCTCTGGGTGACCATTTCAGCCCTAGCGTTTTTATATAATTCATGTTGTCGAGTTGTACAATTTCTTCCATTTCATCATCAGGGACATCGGATAATATAAGTTAATATTTAATGAAACACAAATTTTTATCGGCTATGCCAATTTTTTTATTTGGTTTATTACCTGGCTATGCCAGTCTTTCCAGTTACAACGTATGAATTGAACTAACTGTTTTTTAACAAACAATTCTAAACGATACCTTAATTTAAGTTAGTATTGCCGCACATTATGCTGTTGTCATCACTTCTGTTGTTGGTGTTGCTTAATTTAAATTAATAATATAAATAATTTGGAGCGGATGTGCATGCAGGTAGAGTTACACAGTTGAATTTGCTAGCTTTTCGATTCCATTGCAAAATTCCTGGAATTATTTAGGCAGACAGATGCTTATGTTACAGAAAATAATATAAATTATTTGGAGCGGATGCGCGTGCAAGTAAAGTTAGTTGGCACCCGCTAACTTATATTTAGAGAATTTGATGCGAATTTGCGCAACGGAAAACCACCGCTCTGTAACAGCTGTACGACCTGTCGTTTTATTTCGATAACTTCATCTTCACTTTCTCCACCAGTCATTAAGTTGTCAACGTAAAAATCTCCGAGAGTCACTTTAGAACCAATGGGAAATGTTTCGGACATTTCACGAGCTAGCTGCTGTAGACATTTAACTGCCAAGAATGGTGCGCTGCTTGTGCCGTATGTTAAAGTTTGTAGTCTATAAGCTATGAGGGATGACGTTGGTTCTGGTCGCCATAAAATACCTTGCCATTGCGTATCTTCACTATGTACTAACACCTGCCGGTACATTTTGGCTATGTCTGCAACCAGTACGTATTTGTGATATCTAAACCGATTCAACATTGTATAAATATCATCTTGCAACGTTGGCCCTACACATAGGACGTCATTAAGAGATTTTCCACTAGTTGTGCAGCAAGATGCGTCAAAAACTACCCTTAAACGTGTGGTTGAACTATCGGGTTTAATAATACAGTGGTGCGGTATGAAATACTTCACTTCTTGAGCTGACTTGGCCGGTTGCATGTGATGCAAAGTCAAATATTCGTCCATGAATTTGGTATAGTCTTTATGAATATTAACATCACGTGAAAACTTAGATTCCAAATACGAAAATCTAATATTTGCAGTATGAAATGACTCGCCAAGTACTGATGGATCAACTTTGAAAAGTAACCGTACAATAAATTTATTTGTTTGCGGACACCTTTTTGTAGTTTCATGAAAGTATTTTTCACATTGAAGTTCTTCAGGAGATAATTTATCTTTGTTTGCTACTGGCAATTCATGTATTGTCCAAAATTTTTCTAGCAAACTTTCTAATAATGGTTCATTTGAGATTTGATGGAGCTTTTTGTAAAGCATTATTTATTTTGAATTGTGACGTCATTTTATTGAGTGACAACATCAGGCTGCTTGATGTTGACGAACAAATATCAGCTGTTGTGCTTTCAGGCGAATTTGATAACTTTGACATAAGAGCTTTTCTATTTGCCGTGAGAGGCAATTTAGATGACACATTATATGAAGACGATTGCGGCGAATTACAAGTAACAGCTGATCCCGTGACAACCCATCCTAGCTTAGTGTTAATAAAATTTGGTTGATTATCTATTTTTATTCTACCAATCATTAGTAAGTCCCAAAAGAAATCAGCACCGATTAGTAGGTCTACTGCTCCTGGACAATTAAAATGTTTATCAGCCAGTTTTATATTTGACGGAATCTGCCAATTTGAAATATCAATCTGCTGTTGCGGATGACTTGAGGATATACAGGGGATGATTACGACTTCGATTGGTGCAAAAAATTCATTTGTCGTTGATTTTACTTGAATGGAACATATGTAGTTCGCAGCCATTGAATTATTACCAAGACCAGAAATCTCCATATTAACCTTTCTAACTGATGGTTTTAAAAATTGTGCGATCCGTTTTGTGATGAAATTTAATTGCGAACAAGAATCAAGTAAAGCTCGTGCCACTATAGACACACCTTTTTCATTACACAATTCCACCATAGCTGTGGCCAGAATGACTTGACTTCTTTCTTTTACAACTTGTTATGTTGTTGTGTGTGTTGGTTCGTTAGAGTTGTTTTTATTGATTTCTGGCTGCTTTGAACTACTAGCTTGGCTCGTACCTGCTGATGTATCAATAATTGATGGCCGTTTATCTATAATTGAGAATGGTGAGTCTGCTCTATGTAGGAGTGAATGGTGAGCAGCCTTACAATAACGGCAGCGGTTTGACGATGGGCAAGATGTGGCAATGTGATTATATCCAAGACAATTTAAACAAAGTTTATGCCGCTTTACCACAGCAAAGCGATCTTTCTCACTCATTTCTACAAATTTTAAGCAACGACATGCGTTGTGAGTTGGTGATAGGTTGCAAATTATACAAGTTGATTGTTGATTTGATGCGATTAGAGAAGATGCTCGATTTGTTTTAATAAATATGTGGTTTGGTGATTGGAATTTGCTTGAGTATGACATATTGTTGTTGATAATATTCAAGGCCTTGCAACGCCTTTCTAAGAAGTTAGCTAGATTTTCCCACGTTGGGAGTTTAAGTGTAGATGATGGTTGGGTTAATTTTGTTGACAAAATTATACCGTCCGCTATTTGAGTTTTTGTTGCAATAGATTCTAATGCTCGTAGGTCAGCAGTGATACTATCGATAAAATCACGAAGTGTCGATACACTAGGTTGCTTCATGTTCTGAATTTTAAACATGTGTTGTAAGTGCGACTGAAATATTTCAAACTTGTTCTCATATCTTGAAATAAGAATACCCAATGCCTTCTCATAGTTTTCTTCAGTAACTTCTAGGGATTGGACAAGCTTCGCAACAGAGTCGATTAAACAGGAACGTAAGTACTGAAATTTGGAAATTGCCGATAAGTCTGGATTATTGTGTACAAGAACACCAAATATATTATAAAAATCTAACCACTCCCTTTGATTTCCGCTGAACTTTGTTAACTGCAACGTTGGTAGATGAATTTTATGGGTTTGAGCCACTGTTTGATGAATGCGAGTACTAGAAAGAAGTGTATCTGACTGGTTTAAACTTGACCGCGAGATTGCCATACGCTCCAATAATACCGACTTTACTGAAAAATATGCTTCTTCAAATATGTTGCGATGATTTTGACCAAACTGCGACTCATCCAACGTTTCTAGCTGCATTTGAATTTGTTCGAAAGAATCACATGCTCTTTCTAAAAGAGTTAACTTTATTTCCAGTTGATGATGATTCATTTGTTCAAATTGGGCAATATTACGTTTATCAGATAATAATCGCGACATTATTTGATTACGTTGTAATTCTTTTAACCGTATACTACCCGTACTATTAACTGGAGGAGTTTGTACTCCCGGTAACGATAAATCTTCTTGAGACATTGGTCTTGACTAGGATACAAAACTTTTAATTTAATCCGGTTCGAAGGACCTTGGCGAGGACGGAGCTTTTTCCTGTCCACAAAGCTCTATTAATTGTTAATCAAAAACGAACTAATTTAATTTTTGTTCATAAAAATTCACTTTATTTCTTTTTATTTTAACGATTTCTTTTTAATTAACAATTTGTTGGACTGTATTTCAAGTTTTTTCTTTGAGACTCTTTAGCTAACTCTTTTGTCAAAAAAAATGTAAGTAGCAGTCTATGCTTCAAAAAAGACAGAAGAAGATAACTGTTTGTTAAAACTACATATGAAGTGCATCTGATTATCATGGTAATTGTTGGTTGTCGCTTGAAATTTACAACAACCACACATAGCAATATTAACTACCTTGTGATAAACAACAGACCGAATATGAATGCCTTGTTTTGTTGGTGGCACAAAATATGCGATTTGACAAACAACTAGTTCCCTGTAGGAAATTTACATTAATACAAATTCTTAACATTAATACAAATTCTTAACAGGAGCTATTAATCATAAGACAATATCCATAACATTTCAAGATAAACAAAATAAAAATGAAAAGTTTATTAGAAAAGGGAATGTAAGTTTGTATAAGGGATCCGAACAAACGATACTTGATTAGCAAAAGCAATAGTAGATGGTATATTGAGAAATTAATATCATTCGGGCCCCACGATGGGCGCCAAAAATTTATATTGTAGCATAAACTTATAATAAAAATTGAAACAGTTCATTACACTGCTTTACAAATTTTTAATTTGGAAAAATACCAAGAACGCCACTTGCCTAGATAAGTTAATTGGGACCTCCTGACACGAAAAACGCTGTAATTTTTTTTCTCTAAGTACCGTTTTTTTGATAACGGTACTTTTGTGTTTTTCGATGTATGGTCCCATTCAAACCCTTGTGGAGCCCAACCGAAGAGCGCGATCGAGATGAATGGCATATCGTTGAAAAGGTAATCGAATGCCTTTTCTGCCGATATGCTGCAAATTTCTATCTGATAAGGAATAGCTGAGTTATGGCACCTCAAATAGTTTATTTAATTACCAACATTTTCAGCGTAATTTGAAAAAAATCGGATTTTGTGGAACGACAATATTTTCATCTTCATTGCTGACGCACTATATTCGGCGTAAATTCAAAAAATTTAAATTAAAATGACGAGCGACTTTAACTCTTGCGTTTTTTCGGATGGATCTTCGCGAATGAGGAACCAACAATAGTCCGCCATCATTTGTTCGTCCCACCAGCCTTTGTAACGTCTCTCGATTTCTTCCATTTCTTGGTGAAATCTTTCACCTTGTTCATCACTTTCGGAGCCCAAGTTGGTGGGGAAAATATCCAAATGACTGAATAGAAGTGTAATTTAGGTGTCATATTTAAACCTAAAGGTTAAAAAGAATAAATTTTAAATCATAACGGCCTTTTTGATATACATGTTTTCACTCAACGCTTACCAATGGCATTGAATTTTTGCAGTAATGTATCGATCTTCTCTGCGTAATCAGGACTTCTGTAGTTTCCCAAAAAGTTGTGAACGATGTCCTGGCATGCTTCCATGTCTACAAATGAGCTGGACATAAACACTCATTAAATGCTTGGTCACCGTACAGAGCCCGAATTTGAGGTCCATCAAATATACCAGCTTAAATTTTGGTCGCTGTGGCTCTCGGAAATTTTTGGTTAAGGTAAATCATGGGAAGACTGTCTTTTGGCAACGTTTTCACAATATTTGTAAATAACCCAAGCTTAATATGTAATGGAGGAAATATTATCTTCTCCAGAGGAATGAGTGGGTCATTTTTGATATTGTACACTCCTTGCGTACGTTCACTTCGCTCGGGCCAAACTTTTCGGGTGTAGTGATTCTGACGGTCACGGCTGTCCCATAGACATAGCAACCAGGGAAGCTTCGTATTGCCCCCTTGCAATCAAGATAGTATGGCAACTAATTTAAAATCAGAGCAAACTTTCCATTAATGTTGGTCATAATGTATGAGATCGAGAAGTTCTTTTATTGTTTCATATCTTTCCTTTATGTATTTTCCATATCCGATTGGAATTGATGGTTTCGTATTCCCTTTATGAAGCAAGACTGCCTTCAAACTGTCCTTTCCTCCATCCATAAAAAGACGCCATTCCTCTGGGTCATAATTTTGTTGGAGAGCATTGAAAAGACCGCATATGTTGGCACAAAAACAAAAGTTTGCCGTTTTTGCGAAGAAAAGTGCAAGTTGTTTGCTGCGATCACGGTAATATGTAACACGTGTCACAGTAGCACAATATCCATACTCTTGTAATTGTGATGCAAGTAATTCAGATTTCGATTTCGTCAAATACAAATCTCGGCACAAATCATTGAGCTCGGCCTGAGTAAGTAAATGTAGTTTCTTATTTGATTGCATTTCTAATTCACTGCCCTCAACTGATGAATCATTTTGTATTGTTATTTTTCGTATTTCTGTGGGGCCCGCTACAATCAGCTGCGGTTTGGGGCACGATACTGAGTGCGGCACTGGTAGCGTCACCGAGCTAACAACTGGATAAACTGGTTCAATTCTACGTCCGATAGCCTTTTCCGTTAAACAGAAATAACAATATGTTGTATGGTTGATCTGGTTTCTCCATACATTGGTTTTCCAAATGTGAAGAAACATTCTTGACCCTTACCAATTTTATTAAATATTGTTCGGCAGTTGTTACATGCACTATTCGGTGTCCACGGTTTGTCGAGAGACGCAGGTCGAAACCCGAAATAATTCTTATACGCTTCAGATACATTTTTTTTTTTTTTTTTGCATTTAATTATTTATTGAATCTTCATATATGAAATGACAATAAGTATTCAAATCTTAATACTAAAAAGAAAATAATAAGCCCAGCCAGTGCTAGACAAAAATTTTCATGATACTAAAAAGAAATTTCACATCAACTGATCCAGTCATCTGTTTTGCGCTTGAGTTAAAGCAAGGGTATCCCTCCTTCTCAACCGATTGTGGCCACTAAAGTTATGGATGTCTCGCGCATCGTTAATTTTGTGCATTAAACCGTCATGCCAAACTTTGTCGAACGCTTGGGACACATCAATGAAAAGGGCGGAGCAGTATTTTTTGTCTTCAAACGACCCTCTTTATCACATTTACCAATCTGTGTGTTTGTTCGATGGTAGTGTGTTTAGCTCTGAATCCGAATTGATGATTAGGAATACATTCAGTGTCATTCAGAATTGGAGTCAACTTAGTCATTAACAATTTTTCGAACAGTTTAGAAATTGTCGGCAGTAGACTAATTGGCCTATATAACTCCACTTTGGTGTGGTCCTTTCCTGACTTAGGAATCATAGTGACCATAGACACCTTCCAATCTGGAGGATAGTATTCTAGGGGTAAAATAGCGTTGAAGATAAAGAGGATAATTCTTCTTGCTACACGAGGTAACTCCACAAGCATTTTATTGCTGATTTTATCCATACCTGGAGCCTTTCTAAGGTTCAGAGTACCAATAGCGTTTTGGACATCACGAAAGTTTAGTCTTAGAGGTACAGGAGGTCTTATAACAAGTGGTGGCAAATCAGATTCGTTATTATTTGAGTTGTTTATAGTAAACACATTTCTCAAATGGTTAACAAATAATTTTCCTTTCTCGGAATCATTTCTAGCCCAGTCACCAGTCGGATTTCGCAAAGGAGGTTTTCCTCTCACTGGTCTTTTTAAACCTCTCGCCGCCCTCCATAACGAGTAGTCAGATTGTGGGGTACTATCAAGACCTTCCAAGTAAGATCTAAGTGAGGCCGTTCTTTGGGTTTCTAAGAAATGTCTTAGTATATCTCTGCATTCCCGTAGCCTAGCTTTCAGTTCAGGAGACCTGTGAATTTGCCACTCTCTTCTCATTCTTCTTCTTTCTGATAGGAGATGTTCGAGTTCAGAGAAATAAGTTCTTTTTGTCCTATTTCTACATTCAACGTGATAAGTGGAAGCGTGATGCACAGCTCGTCGAAGGTCCTCGGTATAGTTGCCAATCGACTCATCAATATCGTCGGTAGTTCTCAACACAACATTTTCCGTGCAATGAGAACTTAAATACTTTTTTGGATAAAAAATAAAACATTCTAGATATTAACTGTAACGTAGAAAAAAATGAAATAAAAAAGAAAATTTTTGAAAAAAAACGTAAAAAATAGGCAAATTTCGAACTTTGAGGTGCCATAACTCAGCTATTTCTTATCAGATAGAAATTTGCAGCATATCGGCGGAAAAGGCATTCGATTACCTTTCCAACGATATGCCATTCATCTCGATCGGGCATTTTATTGCTGATTTTATCCATACCTGGAGCCTTTCTAAGGTTCAGAGTACCAATAGCGTTTCGGACATCACGAAAGTTTAGTCTTAGAGGTACAGGAGGTCTTATAACAAGTGGTGGCAAATCAGATTCGTTATTATTTGAGTTGTTTATAGTAAACACATTTCTCAAATGGTTAACAAATAATTTTCCTTTCTCGGAATCATTTCTAGCCCAGTCACCAGTCGGATTTCGCAAAGGAGGTTTTCCTCTCACTGGTCTTTTTAAACCTCTCGCCGCCCTCCATAACGAGTAGTCAGATTGTGGGGTACTATCAAGACCTTCCAAGTAAGATCTAAGTGAGGCCGTTCTTTGGGTTTCTAAGAAATGTCTTAGTATATCTCTGCATTCCCGTAGCCTAGCTTTCAGTTCAGGAGACCTGAGAATTTGCCACTCTCTTCTCATTCTTCTTCTTTCTGATAGGAGATGTTCGAGTTCAGAGAAATAAGTTCTTTTTGTCCTATTTCTACATTCAACGTGATAAGTGGAAGCGTGATGCACAGCTCGTCGAAGGTCCTCGGTATAGTTGCCAATCGACTCATCAATATCGTCGGTAGTTCTCAACACAACATTTTCCGTGCAATGAGAACTTAAATACTTTTTGTATTTTATCCAACTTACTCGGGTCTTAGTCATGTTCATAAATGGAGAACCACACACTTGAGGGAAATGCATTGAAATGATAGTAGGAGAGTGATCTGAGAACAAGTCCAGTGAAGGATCCACTTGCATCCATTCTACAGGGATATTTTTCACTACTCCAAAGTCAATAACAGCGGGAATCTTTCGTCGGTCCGTCGGCCAATATGTGGGATGTCCACTTGAGAGTACATCTAAGCCCATTTTAGCAATGGTGTTGAAGAGTACGCGACCCTTTGGGGTTACCAGACGTGAACCCCAAAATGTGTGTTTGGCGTTAAAGTCACCAGCAACTAAAAATCTAGCTCCAAGGGATTTAAAGAAGTTATGGTATTGGTGTTCTTTTATTGAAAATTGAGGCGGAGAATAAATCGATGATAAAACAAATTTGTATTGACAGAATTCAATGCAAATGTTTGTTGCTTGGAGGTAATCCTCACTTATGTTATTCATAAGATAATGCTTTATTCTGTTCTTTATAAGAATTGCCGAACCTCCACAAGCTCTTCCGCGGGGGTCTTTAGTATCGTAGAACACGTAGCCATTAATTTTGAAGTACCCTGTCGACGTCAAGTGAGTTTCAGCAATCATCATAACATCAATCTGCTTATCCATCAGGAAGTATTCCAGTTCATTTTTATGTTGGCGGAGGCCGTTCGCGTTCCAGAAACAAAGTTTTAAATAAATCATTTCTTGAACATGGCTTGCAAGATAGTGGATTGCATTTTCAGCATTTCCTGCATCCTGTTGATATGCGGCTCAGAATATTGGGGTTTAGGTTCCTGCTCCAGACCTGGCATATTAGATTTAACCACGTTTGCGTAAGAAACTTGTCTAGAACTAGGCGCGTTTACATGACTAGTGGACCGTAACAATTGAGGGAAATTGTCACTCGATGCAAAATTTGGCTGTTGAGGATGATTAGGCAATACTGACGTCTTGTTGGTTCTTATGCCTTTCAAATGAGTGTAAATTGGACAACCTCTATAATTTGCGGTATGATTCCCTCCGCAGTTACTGCATTTTTTGATTTTTGAGTCAGTTCTCGACTTATCGCATTGAGCAGTTGCATGTAGCTCCCCACACGCAACACAAACTGTCGGCAATTTACAATACGCCTTGGTGTGACCAAATTCTTGACAGTTGAGACACTGGACGGGTCCCTGACGCTTATGTGGTTCTTCCACGGTGATTCTACGATGCAGTAGGTACATCAGATTGTAGATGGGATGGGACTCGTTTTTCTTTAAGACAACATCTCCAGGTTCCAATTCTACCCTGAACATGGGCTGAGGGATCTTTTCACGGTTTCTAATATTCACTACGCTCTTAATTTTGAACCCTTTGTCCATTAAACCGGTCTTTATCTCCGCAGGATCAACACATGGGTCTTTACCCTTTAGAACGACTTGGAGTCCTTTGGCGCTTTTAAACTGGTAGGTATAGAAATCTCTAGTCTCCCTCTCCAGCTGGTTGGACAATTTTCGAAAATCATCTTCCCTATTCACTTGTATCTTTGTCTCGCAGATATTTCCATGTTTCATTGAGGTTACGCAAAACATGTTTTCACTTATTAAAGCAACAATTCCTTGTATGTATCAGTTTATTGGAAGTGGGCTCTCTTAGGTAAATTGGTGGGGGCTTAAATGTCTTTTTCGGTATTTCTTCAGCTAAATTGTTCGTATTAATTTTGCGCATCAAATGTTGTGATTTCTTTTTCACAAGAACACCACAAACATAACAAAATTCGTTGGGATCGATTGAACACATTTGTTTTTAAAATTAAAATGTAATTCCGGGAACTTGTATTGAAAACCAAAACAAAGTTTATTTTTTTATTGTCGTTTCAATGTAAATTCCCAAACGTAAATTCCCAAATTGCAAAACTGATGGACGCCGAGTGTGTAAGCAATGAAGATGAAAATATTGTCGTTCCACAAAATCCTTAATAAAAACTTTATTTTTCATCCGATTTTTTTCCAATTACGCTTAAAATTTTGGTAATTAAATAAACTATTTGGATAAAAAATAAAACATTCTAGATATTAACTGTAACGTAGAAAAAAATTAAATAAAAAAGAAAATTTTTGAAAAAAACGTAAAAAATAGGCAAATTTCGAACTTTGAGGTGCCATAACTCAGCTATTTCTTATCAGATAGAAATTTGCAGCATATCGGCGGAAAAGGCATTCGATTACCTTTTAAACGATATGCCATTCATCTCGATCGGGCTCTTCGGTTGGGCTCCACAAGGGTTTGAATGGGACCATATACCGAAAAACACAAAAGTACCGTTATCTAAAAAACGGTACTTAGAGAAAAAAAATTACAGCGTTTTTCGTGTTCAGGAGGTCCCAATTAACTTATCTAGGCAAGTGGCGTTATTGGTATTTTTTGGCTGTAAACCAGTGTTATTTATTATACCGATTAATACATTTCCTTATACTTTACTTTATACTTTTATTATTCATTTCACCCTTACTTTTTAATTTAATATTTAACGTATTTACTTTTGAATTTAACGGATATTATAAAATTCAACCCTGTTTATTTTTGATACTACTTATTTCATACAACTCTGTTTATGTTTACTACTAGTACTATTATTTGCAAGTATGTGTATATTGAAAGAGTATATAAGCCGCACAAGTTGCATGAATAAAATCACTTTGCTTTCTGACTTCAACCAATGCACAGCTTTGTCCGGTATTAATTTATTCGGCGGGTTGTAATTTTTTTAAAGTTCTTTAAGAAAAGTATTAAAGTTAAATAAGTGTGTTTGCATTTTATTTCCGTTCCCTATTGTGAATGAATAGAGTATACAATCTTAGAAACATGATTGCTACATTGGCGCCCAACTCAGTGGCCTCGAATACAACCATCGAAACAAACTACAGAACTGAAGAAGACGCAACAAACACAAAAGAGGAAATAAACGTTTTGTGTGAAGAGATGGCTACATTTTCAACTGAGCAATTTCAGCAGAAACGTTAGATGTGGATCGTTTACACGGTGTACTGCTCGTTTTAGAGGACAAAGAGATCCAGCGGTTGTCGAAGAGTTTGTGTCAGCAATTAACGTTTACAAAGATATTGAGAAAATATCCGACACCGACGCTTTAAAAGGATTGCCATTATTATTAGAAGATTATGCCGCATCATGGTGGATTGTATCTGTCAGTCGTGAAGCAGAAATGTTTTTCCTTGAAGCGCAACCAATAACAGCGAATACAACGAATGACAAGAAAGACGTTACAAATACAAATCGCTGCAGTTTCTGCCGCATAAAAGGCCATTCCATTGAAACGTGCTATAGAAAGAGGAAAAGTGATGAACAACAAATTGGTCAACAGGCAACACAACAAAACCAAATATCGTCTAGAAGTCAACGTGGACAATCTCAGCAGCCGAATTTAGATAGAAGACCAAGCTTTTCCTGCTACGGATGTGGTGCACCAGGAGTATATAGGTCAAACTGTACTACCTGCAATAAAAGTGGTAATGACAGTCCGCAGTATCTAAACTTTAATTCGATCTCATCGACTATTATTGGACACACACTGCCAACAGTTCATGTGAACTTTTTTGGCCTTAAAGGAGAGCCTATATTTGATAGTGGAGCAAAAACCAGCGTTGCGAGTCAGGAACTAAGGAAAATTCTTACCACAAATAAATGTGTTTTCCAAGATGTGCATGCCGAAGTTACCCTAGCAGATGGTTCTGCTACTACAGGTAAAGTTATGTCTACTATTTGTGATGTAGTCATTGGCAATAGAGTGCGAAAAATAAGGCTAATGTGTCTTCCAAATGCTACGAAAAATTGAACACTTCTCGGAACCGATTTTCTTGAGCAAGCTGGCATCGTACTCAATATGGCCCAAAGATATTGGTATTTTGAAGACCAACCCAAACAAAAATACGCATTTACCAGCTTAAAGCAAACCAAGGTATGTTCAGTTTAAATCGAGAAGGAAGTTTCTCAATGTGCAAAAGTATTCAACGAGATGTCCCCTTTTATTAAATTTGTTGATGGTAAGAATCTAGTATCTCTGGTGAATTTAAAAACAATACGTTGTTGTTTGTTTGAATATAAAAATCAGAGTGAAAAATATTTATTACAATACATCAAATATTGAAAACACAAAACATAAATTACTTGATTCAAAATTATATTAATTAGGAAAGTGTTATTTTATAAAGTACATTTTGATGGATTTCCAACACCTCCCCTCAAAATGTATTTTTGAAAAACTAAATAGATTTGAGACCCATTAGGTTACAGCATTTTATATGTTTTGGTTTATACAGAGCTTTCGTTAACACATCTGCCGGCATTTCATCTGTAGGTAAGTATTCAATATTAATATCTCCTCTCTCAATGGTTTCCCGAACGAAATGATGACGGATGTCAACATGTTTGGTTCTATTATGAAACACGGGATTTTGGCATAATTTACCAGCACCTTGATTATCGTTGTAAATATTCACAGGCCCCTGCAATGGCAAAATATGATAAAGAATATGTTTTAAATTTATTGCTTCTTTGGATGATTCGGATATAGACATGTATTCCGCTTCCGTAGTTGATAATGTAACCGTTCGTTGCTTTCGTGATTCCCAGCTTATAGCTGCATTTGCAAACTTGAATATGTATCCTGTATAAGAACGACGATCATCTACTGATGCACCCCAATCAGCGCCAGCAAATCCTTCTAATTGTTTTTGCGATTTAGAAAACGTTAGACCCCAGTTTTGTGTACCTTTCAGGTATCTGAGAACCCTTTTTGCTGCGATCCAATGATCTTTTCCAAAATTTGTGTTGAATTGACTCAAAACACTTACAGCATGTGCTATGTCCGGTCTTGTAGATATGGCTAAATACATTAACGACCCAATGAGATTTTGGTATGGCAAGTGTTTGACTTCTTCCATTTCTTCTTCTGATTGTGTACACATTTCTTTTGTAAGTTTTATATTTGGATTCATGGGCGTTGAGACATCCTTACACTCCCCCATGTTGAAACGCACTAAAATGTCATTAATATATTTGGATTGACTCATTGATATATCGCCATTCTCGTTCATGTTGAATTCTATTCCAAGACAGTACTTCAACTCACCTAAGTCTTTCATCTCAAAAGATTTTGATAACTTCCTTTTTAGATCTCGCAATTCGCTCTCATCATTTGAGGCTATGATTAAATCATCTACATAAATAACGACAATTATTAATGATTTTTCATCACGATAAGTGTAAACACAATGGTCAAATTCTGTTGGCTCTAAACCAATTTTTCTTAAGTGTTCATGTAATTTCTTATACCACTGTCTACCGGATTGTTTAAGTCCATACAGTGACTTTTTAAGTAAACATACCTTTTTATTATTGTACTTATCAGATTCATCTTTTTCCAAAATTACATCCAGTTTTTCAGGTATTTCCATAAAGATTTCTTCATCTAACTCACCATTTAGATATGCGCTGACAAAATCTAATTGGTGAACTTTGAGATTTAACTGTGATGCTAGAGCTATTACAAGTCTAATTGATGAAATTCTTGCAACTGGTGCGTATGTTTCTGAATAATCTATACCAGGAACTTGAGTAAAACCTTGAGCTACTAACCTCGCTTTTCTTTTATCAACTGTTCCATCAGGCTTATATTTTGTTCTTAAAATCCATTTTGATTTCACAATTTTCTTTTCTTTAGGCCTATCGACAACTATCCACGTTCTATTCTTCATCAAAGCAGCATACTCAACTTTCATAGCTTGTTTCCATTCATTGGATTCCTTTGACTCTAAAGCTTTTATCACATTTGGTGGATCGTTTATTTGAGCAATTCCGGCTATTTCTACTACGTCAAATTCATTGTAGATTCATTTTCCACTTGTTCGAGGTTTTCATTTTGTTCAATTTCCAAATTATTTACCTGTTCATTTCGATGTTCATCATCAATCTTCCAGATTTCGTCATCAATAAAATCGGTATAATCGGATTCGTTTTCAAAATTTTCGGTAAATTTAACATCTCTACTTTTAATCAATTTTCTTTGTTCAGGATTCCATAATCTATATGCTTTAGATTGTACTGAGTATCCTAGAAATACACATTTTTTAGATTTAGGATTAAATTTACCTTTACCAGGTTTCTTGTCTAGAACATATGCAACGGTTCCAAATTTTCTAAAATATTTAAAATTTGGAATTCTACCAGTCCATATTTTGAATGGAGTTTCTCCATCAATACTACGAGAATTGCAACGGTTACGAATATAATTGGCTGTCTGTATAGCTTCAGCCCAAAATCCAGTGGACAATTTTGACTTGATCATCATGCACCTAGCCATCTCTACTAGTGTGCGATTTTTCCGCTCAGCAATTCCATTTTGCTGGGGTGTATAATCGACTGTGAACTCGTGCTTAATTCCTTGATTCTTCAAATATTCTGCAAAATTTTTACTGATGTATTCTCCTCCATTATCAGTTCTGAGTATTTTTATAGCTTTCCCTTTCTGTTTTTCTACCATATTCTTGAATTCGATGAATTTCTCTAAAACTTCGGCTTTTGTCTTGATGAAGTACACCTCACACCAACGACTTTTATCGTCTATAAAAGTAACAAAATATTTACTTCCTCCTAATGAGTTATTACGCATAGGACCACAAACGTCGCTATGTATTAGTTCCAAAACTTGAGCTGATTTTGTTTCAGACTCTTTAAATGGTTGTTGGGAAAGTTTTCCTTGAATACATACCTCGCATGTTGGTAGTTTCTCATTCAAATTAATACTCATTCCCATTACCTTATCTTGACGAACTAAATTCTTGAGATCTTCCTCGTTTAAGTGTCCAAAACACTCATGCCAAACTACTATAGATGTGGGTTCGTTTGCTAATTTACATTCTTCAACCTTTTCAGAAACGTAGTATAAATCATTCTTCCTATAAGCTGACAGGATCTTTTTACCATCTTTAGGATTTACAACGATTGCCACATTTTTCTTGAAATTGACTTCATATCCATTTTGAGTCATTTTTGATACTGATAGAAGATTTGAACGTAGATCTGATACAAAAAGTGTATTCTCAAGCTTAGCTGAATAATTCTGATATCCATCTCACGTAATTTATCGACTATTTCGAAAAATTTATCAATGTATTCTTTCATACATTCACCAGGTTTCATTTTATATGAAATTAACGATTTCAGCAACATTGCAGTTCTTGCAGGACCACGTGAATCATATATGTTGTGCAGTTTATCCCAAATATCTTCAGAAGTTTCACAATTTTTTATTTGTTTTAATTGTGATGGAGATATCGCCAGTATTAAATCCGCTTTCGCATTAGCGTCACCATTTTCCCATTCTGTTACCTTTTGAGCTGGGGATTGAGGATTTTGATAGCTTCCGGTTACATATTTACATGTGTTGTTCTTGATTAATAATGCCTGCATCTGTATTTTCCATGTTTCGAAATTATCACGTCCAAGTGAATCGATTTTGAAACTGTTTCCTGCCATCTTCAGTGACTCTTAAATTTTCTCCAATTTCACTAGGATTCTTCAACAAGGATGTGAGGCCGTTGTTGATTTATTAATTTATAGGTAGCTGGGCCTATAACCTCTTGTGAATTTAAAAACAATACGTTGTTGTTTGTTTGAATATAAAAATCAGAGTGAAAAATATTTATTACAATACATCAAATATTGAAAACACAAAACATAAATTACTTGATTCAAAATTATATTAATTAGGAAAGTGTTATTTTAAAAAGT
Source organism: Bellardia pandia (assembly GCA_916048285.2). Lineage (NCBI taxonomy): Eukaryota > Metazoa > Arthropoda > Insecta > Diptera > Calliphoridae > Bellardia > Bellardia pandia. Next base: position 70,314,876 of record OU696530.1, read on the forward strand.
ACATTTTGATGGATTTCCAACAGTATCACCTTTACCTGTTACTCCAAGAACTTGCTTTGAGACAAACAATTTATCACCTTTACCTAAAACACCCACATTTGTTAAAAATAATGACTCACCGCATGTTCATTATTTATTGAAGGAGAAATTGGCGGCTGCAAATTGAGGATCCAAAGATGAACTAAATTTACTTTCGTCAACATTACGTTCATCTTTTGGTGAAGAATACTCTCCACAATATATCCAGTCCATATTTAAGGATTCAAATCAAATCGATGAAATGATGTCCAGGAATACCTCTGATATGACTCCACCACCAAAAGCTCGCAAAGTTCAAAAAATTGCGGACACGGATGATTATTTTACCCCCCTTTTCTCACTGGACATTAAGATGTTGAAGGAATCCGATGGCGTTGGTCTTACTATTGACCAAAAATTGGAATTAGATAAACTGTTGGTTCTAAATGAGTCAATATTTGATGAACCTGTCAGTGCCACACCTTATGCCATACATCGTATACATACTGATGACCATGATCCATGATCCTCCTTATCGATTGTCCACCACAAAGAAAGCTTCCCTAAAGTGCGAAATTAGCAAAATGTTCGATTCTGGTGTCATCATTGAATGCCAATCTCCATGGGCAGCACCAGTTGTTATCGTTCCAAAGAAAACTGGTGAAATTCGTGTATGCATTGATTATAGAGAACTAAATGCAATTACCCAGCCTGATCGTTATCCGTTACCCAGAGTGGACGATATTCTTCACGAGGCCAAAGTAACAAGGTATATGTCAACAATTGATTTACAGAGTGGATACTGGCAAATTATTGTGCATCCAGCTGATCAGGATAAAACAGCTTTTGTGACACCCTTTGGAATGTATAAGTTTAAACGCATGCCATTTGGTTTACGGAACGCTCCAGCTACATTCCAGAGGTTAATTGACCGTCTGAAAGCTTCTTTGGAGGAAACTATATTGTTAGCTTACTTAGATGACATCATTTCCTGCTCTCCTAGCTTTCAAGACCACCTTCGAGACCTGCAGATTATTTTTCAACGATTGCGAGAATTTGGTATTAAAATCAATTTGAAAAAATGTCGGTTTGCATGCAGTGAAGTCAAGTATTTGGGCCACCTGCTTACCTCACAAGGAATTATGACGGATCCGGAGAAGGTGTCCGCATTATACAATCGAAGAAGTCCGCGAAATGTTAAGGAAGTATTATCATTTCTACAGGCATGTTCTTGGTATCGTCGATTTATACCATCATTTGCTGATATATCTAAGCCTTTATCAGCCCTATCGAAGAAAAATGCAGTATGGCATTGGGACATTGAACAACAACAATCCTTTGACAATCTGAAGAAAATATTAACTACATTACCCATATTGAGACAAGCTATTGATGGGGAACCATTTATTCTGAAAACAGATGCCAGTGGTTATGCTCTAGGTGCAGCTTTATTCCAGGCCAAGACGAACACCCTATTGAATACGCCAGCAGAATACTTTTGGACGCAGAACGTAATTATTCTACAATAGAGAAGGAGGCACTTGAAATTGTTTGGGCTGTCCAGAAGTATCGTGGCTATATTGAAGGAGCTGCTGTGAAACTTGTGACTGACAACCAGCCCTAGAAATGGTTGATGAAAATTAAAACACGAACAGGACGCCTAGCAAGATGGTATTTGCTATTACAACCATTTGACATTAAAATTGAATATAAGCCAGGTAAGACCAATGTCATTGCCGACACACTTTCAAGACCGCCCTGTGACGATGATCATGAGGATTCTAATCCATGTGAAATATGCTCATTTTCATTGAGATGCCAAGAAAAAGCGCCAGTGAATTAAGAAATAATCAACTAAAGGATCCGCAACTAAAGATGATTATGGAATGCTTTGAAAAGAATACCGAGGATTTAGTTTATTGGTCAAAAAGAGGTTACATCATAAATGACGGGGTTCTATACTGTTACAACGATGAGGATTCCGAAGATGCTCAGCTCGTAATACCTAGTGAAGAAAGGCAAAACATACTTGAGTACTACCACAATGATGAAACTGCTGGTCACTACGGTACAGAAAGAACCATTTCCAAAATTACTACCAGATATTATTGGCCCGGAGTACGAAAAGATATTGAAAAATATGTCAAAGAATGCTTAGACTGTCAAAGATACAAAGCTACAGATCTAAAACCTGCAGGACTTTACCAGACAGTATCATGTAACCAAAGGTTTGAAGTAATCGCTATTGATCTATTTGGTCCATTGCCCGTTTCTCCAAAAGGATTTCAATGGATATTTATAGTAGAAGACATCGCCAGCCGTTGAGTTGAACTTTTTCCCTTGAAAATAGCTGATGCCTGCGCCAAAACACTAATCGATGAAGTGTTCTTGCGATATGGATGCCCAGAAGGGTCATCAGTGACAATGGTGTACAATTTGTTTCGGTGGTTATGCAAAATGTGATATACTGTCTAAATATTGAACACGTGCTAACTCCAGTCTACCATCCTGAAGCCAATCCTGTCGAACGTAAAAATAGGGATATGAAGGCACAACTCGCTATACTAGTTGGAAATGATCACCAATCTTGGGATGAAAAGTTACACAGCATTCGATTTACAATGAACACAACGCTATGCAAAGCACAAAGTACACTCCAGCCTATTTAACTTTTGGACGTGAACTTCGCACACTTGATGACGTTCAACATGATATAAGAGCCATAATCCAGTCTGCAAACTTTTTATCAGAAATTACGCCATATCTACAACGTTCAAGGATGTCAAGGAAAACGTCCAGAAACAACAATATCACAACAAAAAATACAGCAATAGCCAAAGACGAAATCAACCTCCATTAGACATCGGATGCAATGTGTTAGTTACAACACACGTTTTAAGCAACAGCAACAAAAAACTTTCTTCAAAATTTGTTCCAAGGCGAGATGACCCATATTTTATCATAGACAGGAAGGGGTCAACATCCTACGTGATAGCCCATGAACACGACTTGAATTTACCACTCGGAACTTACCACGCCTCAGCAAATGAGTTTGAGCAGCCAGTTGTAGGGATTAGTGTTAATGATATCTGTGGAATTTTGACAAAACAACCAATGTCGAAAAACTGAATTTTACAGAAGGACCAAAAAACACTTTCATAGGGTCACAGAATCGTCCCAGAAATGTAACCTATTTTTATGGTGGAGAATTTAAATACCTTTATTTTACAATTTGCATCTTTCTTCCAGATACAACTGTTGCCGAGAAAATGTCCAAAAACCGAGATGTGTTGTTTTGTCAAAATAATTTTTGATTGAAAAATCAACCTTTCTCTGGATAAACTCTTTTTTCATACTGAAAAGTAACAAATATTTCGCAACCTTTGTCGGGACTAGTGCTTTTATTAAAATGAAATAAGAAAAATTCAGTGACATATGTTGTTTTCTTAAATAGAATTCAGTTTATCTTAAATGAATATTATAAAAAGTTATGCTTTCAATTAGACCAATTACATGTATTTTTAGGTACGAAAAAGAAAAGTTGAAATTAATTAATTTAAAAATACAAATACGAAAAAGTTAATATATTATAATATATTCTAGTTCACACTTATATTCGATTGCGAGAATTTGGTATTAAAATCAATTTGAAAAAATGTCGGTTTGCATGCAGTGAAGTCAAGTATTTGGGCCACCTGCTTACCTCACAAGGAATTATGACGGATCCGGAGAAGGTGTCCGCATTATACAATCGAAGAAGTCCGCGAAATGTTAAGGAAGTATTATCATTTCTACAGGCATGTTCTTGGTATCGTCGATTTATACCATCATTTGCTGATATATCTAAGCCTTTATCAGCCCTATCGAAGAAAAATGCAGTATGGCATTGGGACATTGAACAACAACAATCCTTTGACAATCTGAAGAAAATATTAACTACATTACCCATATTGAGACAAGCTATTGATGGGGAACCATTTATTCTGAAAACAGATGCCAGTGGTTATGCTCTAGGTGCAGCTTTATTCCAGGCCAAGACGAACACCCTATTGAATACGCCAGCAGAATACTTTTGGACGCAGAACGTAATTATTCTACAATAGAGAAGGAGGCACTTGAAATTGTTTGGGCTGTCCAGAAGTATCGTGGCTATATTGAAGGAGCTGCTGTGAAACTTGTGACTGACAACCAGCCCTAGAAATGGTTGATGAAAATTAAAACACGAACAGGACGCCTAGCAAGATGGTATTTGCTATTACAACCATTTGACATTAAAATTGAATATAAGCCAGGTAAGACCAATGTCATTGCCGACACACTTTCAAGACCGCCCTGTGACGATGATCATGAGGATTCTAATCCATGTGAAATATGCTCATTTTCATTGAGATGCCAAGAAAAAGCGCCAGTGAATTAAGAAATAATCAACTAAAGGATCCGCAACTAAAGATGATTATGGAATGCTTTGAAAAGAATACCGAGGATTTAGTTTATTGGTCAAAAAGAGGTTACATCATAAATGACGGGGTTCTATACTGTTACAACGATGAGGATTCCGAAGATGCTCAGCTCGTAATACCTAGTGAAGAAAGGCAAAACATACTTGAGTACTACCACAATGATGAAACTGCTGGTCACTACGGTACAGAAAGAACCATTTCCAAAATTACTACCAGATATTATTGGCCCGGAGTACGAAAAGATATTGAAAAATATGTCAAAGAATGCTTAGACTGTCAAAGATACAAAGCTACAGATCTAAAACCTGCAGGACTTTACCAGACAGTATCATGTAACCAAAGGTTTGAAGTAATCGCTATTGATCTATTTGGTCCATTGCCCGTTTCTCCAAAAGGATTTCAATGGATATTTATAGTAGAAGACATCGCCAGCCGTTGAGTTGAACTTTTTCCCTTGAAAATAGCTGATGCCTGCGCCAAAACACTAATCGATGAAGTGTTCTTGCGATATGGATGCCCAGAAGGGTCATCAGTGACAATGGTGTACAATTTGTTTCGGTGGTTATGCAAAATGTGATATACTGTCTAAATATTGAACACGTGCTAACTCCAGTCTACCATCCTGAAGCCAATCCTGTCGAACGTAAAAATAGGGATATGAAGGCACAACTCGCTATACTAGTTGGAAATGATCACCAATCTTGGGATGAAAAGTTACACAGCATTCGATTTACAATGAACACAACGCTATGCAAAGCACAAAGTACACTCCAGCCTATTTAACTTTTGGACGTGAACTTCGCACACTTGATGACGTTCAACATGATATAAGAGCCATAATCCAGTCTGCAAACTTTTTATCAGAAATTACGCCATATCTACAACGTTCAAGGATGTCAAGGAAAACGTCCAGAAACAACAATATCACAACAAAAAATACAGCAATAGCCAAAGACGAAATCAACCTCCATTAGACATCGGATGCAATGTGTTAGTTACAACACACGTTTTAAGCAACAGCAACAAAAAACTTTCTTCAAAATTTGTTCCAAGGCGAGATGACCCATATTTTATCATAGACAGGAAGGGGTCAACATCCTACGTGATAGCCCATGAACACGACTTGAATTTACCACTCGGAACTTACCACGCCTCAGCAAATGAGTTTGAGCAGCCAGTTGTAGGGATTAGTGTTAATGATATCTGTGGAATTTTGACAAAACAACCAATGTCGAAAAACTGAATTTTACAGAAGGACCAAAAAACACTTTCATAGGGTCACAGAATCGTCCCAGAAATGTAACCTATTTTTATGGTGGAGAATTTAAATACCTTTATTTTACAATTTGCATCTTTCTTCCAGATACAACTGTTGCCGAGATGTGTTGTTTTGTCAAAATAATTTTTGATTGAAAAATCAACCTTTCTCTGGATAAACTCTTTTTTCATACTGAAAAGTAACAAATATTTCGCAACCTTTGTCGGGACTAGTGCTTTTATTAAAATGAAATAAGAAAAATTCAGTGACATATGTTGTTTTCTTAAATAGAATTCAGTTTATCTTAAATGAATATTATAAAAAGTTATGCTTTCAATTAGACCAATTACATGTATTTTTAGGTACGAAAAAGAAAAGTTGAAATTAATTAATTTAAAAATACAAATACGAAAAAGTTAATATATTATAATATATTCTAGTTCACACTTATATTAAATTGCTTTAATTTTTATTATTCAGAAAAATTAAAGAATAATTCAGTCTACAGCTAATCATATTCGTCAATATCCTAATCATCTTCCAATTGTACTTCACCTTCAACGTGCGTTTTTTTTTTTTTTTTTTTTTTTTTTTTTTTTTTTTTTTCTTTGTTTAAATAATTACAATTCATATTATTTTTGTGCTTCAGCGCCTAAAAGGCATTGTTGAAGCAAGAGTTGGCAAAGCCATAATTCATTTACATTTTAATATAGATTATTTAAAATTAATAAATAATAATAATAATAATTGATTTAAAATAAATTAAATAATAATAAGAATAATTGATTTAAAATTAATGAATAAAAATAAAGATAATTCATAAATAATGAATACATAAGTATGACTTTATGCAATGAATTCTTCAACATGCTGTAATAAAAAATGTTTAAGGTTTTTCTTAAAAGTTGAAATTCTAGTTTAATTTTTTAAAAACAGAGGTAAACAGTTAAACTCATTATACTCCAATATACTCTATACGTTGTTTGGTGGTTTCAAGTCGACATCTGGCAACTAAAAGATTATTATTATGTCTTGTGTTTATATAATGCTGATGGCTACGAAAAGTAATGGTATGATGACCAATATTATTGATGCATTTAAAAACAAACATCATCAGATTCATTTTGTAGATGGCACGTATAGGCAAAATTGTTTTAAGTACTTCTTTGAAAAGTGATGCGGTTGGATGTGTCTTAGGAAGGTTGTAAACCAATTTCAATGCTTTATTTTGCGTACATTGTAAGGATTTCAATTCAGAGCTGTTTTTGTATCCATAAATGATAGCCAAGTAAATAAAATGACTTTGAACCAGTGAGTTATAGATTAATAACTTAGTATTTGTATCAAATTTGTTTTTGAATTTATACAAAAAACCGATTGCTTGGGAAGCTTTTTGTTTTAAACTTTGTATGTGTTGATTCCATACCAGATTGCTCTGAAGATGTATACCCAGATATTTAATTGAACTGCTTTCTGTGATTTCCTTTCCATCTACGAATATGCTAAAATTGGTATTATGTCTACAATGAGGTTTGAACCTTAATAAACGTGTCTTACTTGCATTTAAATACAGTTTATTTATTCTCACGAATTCTTATATAAGTGCTACATCTCTTTCTACATACACCTTGGCAACGGTTTCATATTTATAAGGATACAATAAACAAATGTCATCCGCATATAAGAAAATTTTTCCAAAAGTTTGAATATTTTTTATATCATTTAAATATATAGAAAATAATAATGGTCCCAAAACACTTCCTTGTGGCACTCCATATTCTACAGCCCCAACTGCACTTTTAAATGAATTAATTTGGACATACTGTTTCCGATTTGTTAAATAATTTTTTAATAGTAACATCTCTTTTCCACAAATACCATAATACCGCAACTTTTTTATCATAATGTCATGGTCAATTAGATCAAACGCTTTGGACAAATCAAAGAAAACACCGACAACGCCACTATATCCTTCATCTAATTCTTTACAAATATAATTCACAACATTAACAACTGCTTCTTCTGTACCACATCCTTTTCTAAATCCATACTGAAAGTTATTCAGCAAGTTATTGTTTTCCATATATGTTGAAATCTGGTTATATAAAATTCTTTCGAACACATTGTCAATGACTGACAAAATAGAAATTGGTCTATACATATCCATTGTACAAGACATCTTTGCCTTTGGGATTGGTATTACTTTATGTATTTTCAATATGTCAGGATAAACTGCAGTGTTAATCATACTATTAAATATATTTAACAAAATTGGAGTAAATTCATTCTTATTGTTTAGCAGTACTTTTGGTAATATATCGAGCCATTACCGCCAAAATAATGTATCCCACACCATAATCGATTGTTGTTTTTTTTATCGAAATCGATAGTTCAACATCATTTAAAATTATTAAAATTAAATGTATTACACAAAACAATATTTACATTATAAATTTTAAAATAATGGCTTTATTCAAACTGATTTTATTTAAAAAAAACCTTCCCCTGTAAAATTTTGAGTTTGTGGGATACATTTTTTCGGCGGTTATGGCTCGATATTATCGTGACCACCACTCTTGTGTTCTTGAAGATTATTCAAAAGACAAATTATTTCATCGTGCGTTGTATGTTGAAAACAACATCTATTCTCGATCTGAACCAGTGTTCTTAATATATTACAATTATCATCTGGATGTTGCTCAATTTTAAATCTTACATCTTTTACTGACTGCAAAAAGTATCTGTTAAACATACTTGCTTTTTGAGACTCATTTTCTATGAGATTTCCAGCTTCATCTTTTAATTGAATAGTTTTAGAAGTGTTCCTTCCTAAGGTTTCATTTAGAAATTTCCAACACATTTTTGGATCATTTTGAATTTCGCTTAATTTGTTTGCATAAAAATTATTCATTGAGTCTTTGGAGGCTTTTTTGATAATTTTGCTTATACTTTTCAAACTTTCTTCTATTTTCAGATTTCCTCTGTTTTTCCTTCGCTTTTTTAAAAGATTTTTTTTGTATTTTATTAATTTATATAGATTTCCATTAATCCAGGGTGTAATTTCTTTATTTAAATCCTTTTTTTGTGTCTTTTCAAATGTTGAGTTTTCTAAAGCATGATTAACAAACGATATTAGACATTCTGTATCCGATGCCGGGTCCCCAGTTTGATTAATTGCATACAAATTACTACTTATCATTTCTTTTAAAAAATTGTATTGTAAAAATTATGAAACTCTGCATTTATAAATGGCAGAATGGACTGTAAATCATTTTTTTTATTAGAAGATATTGGCAAAAGATCAGAATAACATTTATTAAATTCGAAATTTGTTATTTTCTGTCGTCGCTGTGTTATGTCTCGTTCCTTTAAGTCCTTTTCCGGCTGTAAAGATAGCTTGTACTGTAAAATTACAGACTTAGATTTCTCATATCGCATACAACGTATTAGCTTCCATTCAAATTTGTCACCTTTACAAAACAACAAATAAAAATTATGCTAAAAATATACAAACATAAGTAGTGTTACATGCACCTAATGTATTAGTATTTCTCCACGTGCATTTGTTCTTTACCACCAAAGTCAAAGTATTGATCTTGTTCCATCTAGATTGCATTGTATTTGTGATTTGTAGTTGCTATTAAAGTAACCCAGTCATGTGTGTGATGTATGGAATTCACAGAGTTTTTCTTCTTTTTTTTCTATTTGGGCATGAACCATGTCACATTCCATATGCGTGTGTCCAACAACCAGAAACTTGTAATCAATTAATTCTATAGTATGATGATCTTCTAAATATCGGCAGTTGAACAAAGGTGTAATTCCTTCAATAAACACGGCACCCTCTGGAAAAGTCGGAAATTCTAAAACCATTGAAAATTCCATACAAATTGACAAACTTTTTGGAGCCGTGATGTAGGTACCTTTAAAAATGCTGATAATTGCCGTAATTTTGTAAATCTATAATTCTTGTAGTCAATGTATTCACTTGCGAGAGAGTCACTGCTCCTCCAAAACTTTGGAACCTTTGTATTTTTGTTGTCTTCCTCTGTGCATTGTTTATGTTTTTCTATATTAAGAAACAACATATTTTCATTAAAAACGTCTTAATTTGTTACACATGCACACGACAAAAGCACTTGATTTGATATAGGTTCCTCTTATTTCATTAATTCCCACTACACTAAAGCACTCATGTTCACATAGGTTGTTTTGTCACAATGAATGCTAATGATCAAATGGCTATTAAAAGAACTTAACTTTAGAAGGGAAAGTGTTATTTTCGTTTATGAATTTGATAAAAGAACATGAGTGCAAATAGGTTGTTTTGTCAAAATAATTTTAGTAAATTATTGGAAACCCATATTCAAATAGGTTCTTTTGTAAAAACTACGTTATGATATTTCTCTTTGTTCCCTGCATCGTATTTCGATATGTGTTCTTTTGTCAAAAGCAGATTGTAAAAATTGCGAGATAGGTTGATTTGGGGGGTTCTATATCTTCCGATTTACACTATCTGGAAACACGCTGAAAAGACAGAAAGATGCGCTTTTAAAACTTATACATATGGTTTAAAAAGTGGAAAATTGTCCGATCTCGAGTTAGGTTCTTTTGTCAAAACTCCACAGATATTATATAACATTTATATAATAATAATATTTTATGATTCACCCTATTTTATTAACATTTTTTTTTTTTTTTTTTTTTTTTTTTTTTTTTTTTTTTTGCATTTAATTATTTGTTGAATCTTCATATTTGAAATGACAATAAGTATTCAAATCTTAATACTAAAAAGAAAATAATAAGCCCAGCCAGTGCTAGACAAAAATTTTTATGATACTAAAAAAATTTCACATCAACTGATCCAGTCATCTATTTTGCGCTTGAGTTAAAGCAAGGGTATCCCTCCTTCTCAACCGATTGTGGCCACTAAAGTTAAGGATGTCTCGTGCAAGGGGGTTTGGATGGTGTTCAAGTTTGCTGCCATACTTTGACGCATATTTTGTAAATTCGACTTTTACTAATGGCACGCCTAGATCTTTGTGGATTCGAGAATTTTTAACATACCATGGTGCTGCAGTAATTATACGTAGAATTTTATTTTGACCCCTTTGAATTTTTTCAATGTTGGATGCTGAGGCAGTACCCCATAATTGAATTCCATAGCACCAGATTGGCTTTAGTATTGCATTGTACAACAAAAGTTTGCAATCCAATTTCAATGTAGAGTTTCTGCCGATTAGCCAATTAAGTTGCACTGCTTTTAATCTCATTTGTGTAAGTTTCGCTTCAATATGAGACTTCCAAGTTAAACGGCGGTCGAGGTGAATGCCGAGGTATTTGACTTCATTGTGTTGCGGGATAATTTGATTATTTATTCTGATGAACGAGCAGGTATCTTTTCGCAATGTGAAAGTTATATGAATACATTTCTGTTCGTTAACCCTGATTTTCCAAAGCTCTAGCCAATTCTCTAGTTTATAAACATAATTCTGCAAATTCTGTGATGCAACTTGGTGGTCCTGATGGACGCTGATAAAGGCTGTATCGTCTGCAAAAGTTGACGTATGGATTTTAGGGTCTGACGGCATGTCGGAGGCATATATCAAATATAAAGTAGGACCCAGTATGCTACCCTGTGGCACACCTGATTCAATTGGCTGAGCGGTACTTAAAAAATCACCTTCTTTGATTTTAAATTTGCGACCGTATAAATAACTTTCCATGAGTTTATGGGTGTTAGCAGGCAGAGTTAATTTTATTTTGTGCCTTAAACCGTCATGCCAAACTTTGTCGAACGCTTGCGACACATCAATGAAAAGGGCGGAGCAGTATTTTTTGTCTTCAAACGACCCTCTTATCACATTTACCAATCTGTGTGTTTGCTCGATGGTGCTGTGTTTAGCCCTGAAGCCGAATTGATGATTAGGAATACATTCAGTGTCATTCAGAATTGGAGTCAATTTAGTCATTAACAATTTTTCAAACAGTTTTGAAATTGTCGGCAGTAGACTAATTGGCCTATATGACTCCACTTTGGTATGGTCCTTCCCTGGCTTAGGAATCATAGTGATCATAGACACCTTCCAATATGCAGGATAGTATTCTAGGCGTAAAATAGCGTTGAAGATAAAGAGGATAATTCTTCTTGCTATACGAGGTAACTCCACAAGCATTTTATTGCTGATTTTATCCATACCTGGAGCCTTTCTAAGGTTCAGAGTACCAATAGCGTTTTGGACATCACGAAAGTTTAGTCTTAGAGGTACAGGAGGCCTTATAACAAGTGGTGGCAAATCAGATTCGTTATTATTTGAGATGTTTATAGTAAACACATTTCTCAAATGGTTAACAAATAATGTCCCTTTCTCGGAATCATTTCTAGCCCAGTCACCAGTCGGATTTCGCAAAGGAGGTTTTCCTCTTACTGGTCTTTTTAGACCTCTTGCCGCCCTCCATAACGAGTAGTCAGATTGTGGAGTACTATCAAGACCTTCCAAGTAAGATCTAAGTGAGGCCGTTCTTTGGGTTTCTAAGAAATGTCTTAGTATATCTCTGCATTCCCGTAGCCTAGCTTTCAGTTCAGGAGACCTGTGAATTTGCCACTCTCTTCTCATTCTTCTTTTTTCTGATAGGAGATGTTCGAGTTCAGAGAAATAAGTTCTGTTTGTCCTATTTCTACATTCAACGTGATAAGTGGAAGCGTGATGCACAGCTCGTCGAAGGTCCTCGGTAAAGTTGCCAATCGACTCATCAATATCGTCGGTAGTTCTCAACACAACATTTTCCGTGCAATGAGAACTTAAATACTTTTTGTATTTTATCCAACTTACTCGGGTCTTAGTCATGTTCATAAATGGAGAACCACACACTTGAGGGAAATGCATTGAAATAATAGTAGGAGCATCCATTCTACAGGGATATTTTTCATTACCCCAAAGTCAATAACATCGGGAATCTTCCGTCGGTCCGTCGGCCAATAGGTGGGATGTCCACTTGAGAGTACATCTAAGCCCATTTTAGCAATGGTGTTGAAGAGTACGCGACCCTTTGGGGTTACCAGACGTGAACCCCAAAATGTGTGTTTGGCGTTAAAGTCACCAGCAACTAAAAATCTAGCTCCAAGGGATTTAAAGAAGTTATGGTATTGGTGTTCTTTTATTGAAAATCGAGGCGGAGAATAAATCGATGATAAAACAAATTTGTATTGACAGAATTCAATGCAAATGTTTGTTGCTTGGAGGTAATCCTCACTTATGTTATTCATTAGATAATGCTTTATTCTGTTCTTTATAAGAATTGCCGAACCTCCACAAGCTCTTCCGCGGGGGTCTTTAGTATCGTAGAACTCGTAGCCATTAATTTTGAAGTACCCTGTCGACGTCAAGTGAGTTTCAGCAATCATCATAACATCAATCTGCTTATCCATCAGGAAGTATTCCAGTTCATTTTTATGTTGGCGGAGGCCGTTCGCGTTCCAGAAACAAATTTTTAAATAAATCATTTCTTTAAAATGGCTTGCAAGATAGTGGATTGCATTTTCAGCATTTCCTGCATCATGGATGTCATGGTGGTCGTGAAAGTGTCATAGTTTGGACAAGTGTCTGCAATGTTGCCTCTAGATTGTTGATATGCGGCTCAGAATATTGGGGTTTAGGTTCCTGCTCCAGACCTGGCATATTAGATTTAACGACGTTTGCGTAAGAAACTTGTCTAGAACTAGGCGCGTTTACATGACTAGTGGACCGTAATAATTGAGGGAAATTGTCACTCGATGCTAAATTTGGCTGCTGAGGGCGATTAGGCAATACTGACGTCTTGTTGGTTCTTATGCCTTTCAAATGAGTGTAAATTGGACAACCTCTATAATTTGCGGTATGATTACCTCCACAGTTACTGCATTTTTTGATTTTTGAGTCAGTTTTCGACTTATCGCATTGAGCAGTTGCATGTAGCTCCCCACACGCAACACAAACTGTCGGCAATTTACAATACGCCTTGGTGTGACCAAATTCTTGACAGTTGAGACACTGGACGGGTCCCTGACGCTTATGTGGTTCTTCCACGGTGATTCTACGATGCAGAAGGTACATCAGATTGTAGATGGGATGGGACTCATTTTTCTTTAAGACAACATCTCCAGGTTCCAATTCTACCCTGAACATGGGCTGAGGGATCTTTTCACGGTTTCTAATATTCACTACGCTCTTAATTTTGAACCCTTTGTCCATTAAACCGGTTTATATCTCCGCGGGATCAACACATGGGTCTATACCCTTTAGAACGACTTGGAGTCCTTTTGCGCTTTTGAGCTGGTAGGTATAGAAATCCCTAGTCTCCCTTTCCAGCTGGTTGGACAATTTTCGAAAATCATCTTCCCTATTCACTTGTATCTTTGTCTCGCAGATATTTCCATGTTTCATTGAGGTTACGCTAAACATGTTTTATTAACATAAGTAGTGAACTGTCAAATATAAAACATATAGAATAAGAATGTAATATAAAAGAAATACAGAGAATAAACTGAACTGAAAAAAGCAAGTCACACATCTACATGGCGCAGTCGGTAGGATTCGAACCTAAGCTCCTAAAGGGAATCTGATTTCCAATAATATTTTATGATTCACCCTATTTTATTAACATAAGTAGTGAACTGTCAAATATAAAACATATAGAATAAGAATGTAATATAAAAGAAATACAGAGAATAAACTGAACTGAAAAAAGCAAGTCACACATCTACATGGCGCAGTCGGTAAAAAGTTAAGTTATAAAATAAAAAGAATAGTTTTTATAATTAAAAGGAAAAAAAATAGACCGTACAACGACGCAGGAATTGTGAAGAAGAAAATATAAAATTTTGATGGGAATTGGAAAGCTGGACATCAGTAAGAAAACTCGGAGTTCTAAGCCACGTGGGAGACCACAAAAAAATATTCGCTACATTATCAAAGAAAGCAACATGGACTACGTAAGAAAAGTTGATGAATTAAAACTTAGTGGAAATTTAGCAGACAATTGGAGAGTCTTTTGGCAAAATTTCCAAATCTTTGCAACAGCTATTGAATTGAACAAAAGATCGGAGGCTGTTAAAGTAGCCATATTTTTAAATGCAATTGGTGCTGAGGCAGTGGAAGTTTTTAATTCGTTAAATATTGCTGGGGATGACCGAAATAATTATACTGCTGTTACGAATGCTTTAGAAACCTTTTGCAAGCCAAAATGCAATAAAGATTATGAAAGTTCTGTTTTTCATAATAGAGCACAAAAACAAGGAGAACCTTTCGATAATTTTTTAATGGACATAAAAAAGATCGTACGAAGATGTGGCTTTAACGATGAAAATAGAATGTTGCGGGACAGAATTGTTTATTTTTTTTTTTTTTATTTATTTATTTATTTAGTAGTATTCATAATACTTTATAATTAATATAATAATTTACATTTTTACAAACTACTATTGATCATATTATTTCTTAAAAATTGTACTATATTTCTTTTGCATATGTTAATATTTCTTTCTCTTTTTATATTTTCTGGTAATGTATTATATAGTTTAAGACCTTTAAAGAATAGAGATCGTTGCATTGCTGTTGTTGTTACCCTTGGTATTCTGAAATTCTCTTCGTTTCTGAGGTAGTATGGTTGTGCTTCTCTTACATAGCCAAGTTGTTCGGTAAGGTATTCTGGTGCGTTTCCAATTTTCATTTTCTGAATGAATTGCAGTGTATTTAGTTCCAGTCTTTGTTGAATATTTAACCATTTCAGTGTTTCTAGCATTAGTTGAATTGGAGCATATATATTGTATTTTAGAATTGACCGCATAGCTTTATTTTGTAATTTTTGTAGTCTTTCTATTTGTGTTGGTGTGCAACAGGTGTATAAAATTGTGGAGCCGAATTCAAAATGTGGTTTTATCATTGTGTTATATATGTGTATTGCCGTTATAAGAGATACTTTATTTCTAACCCGTTTAAAGAAACCAATTTTTTTACCAATTTTCTTACATATATAATCAATGTGTTCTTTTAGTTTTAAGTCTTTATCTATTATAAATCCGAGATATTTAATTTTATTTACTTTTTCTATTGTTTCATTATTAATTGTAATCACATATTCACTGTTCATATTTATTTCAAGTATTTTAGTTTTGAGTTCGTTAAGTTTTAATTTATTCATTTTAAGCCATTTATTTATGTTGTTTATGTCGTGCATTAGGTTTTCCCTACATTGTTCATCAGTGTCTCCTTCCGCATAAATTAATGTGTCATCTGCGTATAGAATTATTTCGCATTTCTTTAGTATATTTGGCATATCATTTATGTATATTATGAATAATAGTGCGCCTAGGATAGAACCTTGTGGAACTCCAAATTCATTGTTTACGTCATTTGATTCTATACCATTCACCTTTGTAATTTGCCTTCTATTAGTAAGATATGATTTAAACCAATTTAATTCAACTTCTCTTATACCATACATATATAATTTCCGAATCAGTATTTCTCTATCAATTGTCTCAAATGCTCTTTTGAAATCCAAAAACATTGCCATTATTTTTTTCTTTCTATCTACAAATTTCCATCTGTTTATCACATAATTAACCGTTGTTTCACATGAGTATTTTTTACGAAATCCCGATTGATATTTTGACAGTAAGGAATTATTTTCAATATATTTTTCTAATTGTTCTTTCACAACTTTTTCCAAAAATTTTTCACATGTTTTCAATGAATTTATTGGCCGGTATTCTTCGCATTTATTGGTTTTTAGCACTTTTTCAATCGGAGTTATCGTTGTTATTTTCCAGTTTTCAGGAAAAACACCTGTCTCTATCGATTTATTAATAATTTTTAATATTGTTTCTCCTGTTACGTTCCAGTTATCAAGAATTATTTTATTGGATATTTTATCACAGTCTGTTTTATTTTTCATTTGTATAATTATATTCTTAAGTTCTAAAATGTTTATTGCACGGAATTTAAATCTATGGTTTATCACATTTATTTGGTTTTCATATTGCACATTCTCGATTTCGTCTCTTATTAACTTAATACTATCTACAAAATAATTATTGAATTGACTGGCGATTTCTTTATTATCTTTATATTCCACTTGGTTAAATATCACAGTTTTTATCTCGTTATGGTTTTTTTTAATTACTAGATCTTTTATCACTCTCCACATTTGTTTCTGATCGCTTGCATTGTTAATCTTGTTATTAATGTATTTATTTTTTTCGTTTTCGATTTTTACTTTATATAAATTTCTTATTGTTTTGTAATTGGTCCATGCCTGATTCGTATTTGTCAATTTCGCTGTTTGATATTTTATTATTTTATCATTTTTCATTAAACGTAATTCATTATTAAACCATCGATTTACATGGTTTTTTTCTTGTATAATTCTCCTATTAGTAAATTTTTGTATAGTCTCTTTAAAATAATTATCAAATAAAATTACATTTTCATTAATGTTTTTATTTTCGTTATATACCATATTTTTCTTTAACTCTGTGTTAAACGTTTCTTTGTTGTATTTAAAAATGTCCAATTCTTTATTGTCTATGTTGGTATGATCATTATTTTCACTCTTAATTAAAATGTTTATCATTTCATGATCTGCTATTTTATTTGTAGTACTGTTGTTTACCGATATATTATATTTATTTGTTATTACAAAGTCAATTATGGTACTGGAATTTTTTGCTACTCTTGTATATTCTCTAACTAATTGCCTGAGACCATTATCATTTAGTATGCATTCCATTTGATTTTTATATGTTGAATTTTTAGACCAGTCAATATTAAAATCTCCTGTTATTAAGATATCACAGTTATAATTACATATTTCTTCTAAGACTTCCTCAAAAATTTTACAAAACTCCGATTCTCCATAACTAGGTGATCTGTATATTGCTCCAATTATCATTTGGTTATCTTGACATGTGGCTTTACATACTAAGATCCAGAATTTAACACCGTCTATCTTTTCAATAATTTTAGTTAATTTCCATATCTTTTTATAATAAATAACGACTCCTCCAGTTCTATTAGATGCAGATATCGACACAATATGATCAAATCCTTGTAATATAATTTCATTTTCTTCTACGTCTTTTGTTACATGTGTTTCCGAGAGAATAAATAAGTCCGGATTCTCCGTTGTTGCAATGACTTCCACTTGATTATAATTATTTAATAATCCTTGCACATTTGTGTATAGAGCACGAATATTTTTTGATTGTTAAACCGATAAGCCAATTCTTCTCATTTTTAAGTTCAATTTATTTTGGTATACTGGACATTCTCTACTATTTGTAAAATGATTTTCATCTAAATCCATATTAAGTTTACTGTTCATTTTTATGCAGTTAATACATTTTATTATCATTTCCGTTTTTTTACATTCTCTTATTTTGTGTTGTCCATGACATCTTAAGCATACTTCTTGATTTTTACATTCTTTTGCGATATGATTATATCCTCTACATTTTAGGCACTGCGTCACATCTGTTCCATCGAACACTCTACATCTTTCCCATCCAATATTTACTTTTCTTGCTTCTATCATTTTAGTATATGTTTCGTTATCGACTGCCATTTTTACATTATAAATTGTTTTATTACTTCTTTTAATTTCGTATTTTTCTATTATTTTGAGTTCTGCGTTAGAGATATTTGGGTTCTGCTTTTTTATTTTCTCAATCATTTCATTCTCTTCATGTTTAAAAGTCATATCCGTTATTTTAATTCTTAGTTCAATTGGGTTCGGCACCTTAATTTCATATCCTTCAGTTAATTGGTTTTCTATTGCATTTTTTATTTTCTCTCTTTCTTCGCTATTTCCACTTTGAATAACAACCGTTCCATTTCTTCTATTTTCTACACCTATAATTTTTAAATTAACTGGATCAACTTTATCATTTAGTGCTTCCCTTGTTTTGTCTACCCCTTGTTTTTCTTTAGGTTTTACAATTAAAGGCACCTGTTTGTTCACATCTGGTAGCGCTGTTTTTTTTACCGACTCTGCATATGACATTTTTGTTTGTTTTTTGTTGGTTTCTTTAATTACCTTCTTTATTTCGTTACACATATTTAGGTTTTTTTCTTCTAACGACTTGCACATTTCTTTGTTGTTGTTTTCAAAATCATTAACATTAAGATATAATTTTTTAACTTCTTCAACATTTTTTTCACATGATTTTTGAACAATGTCCATTTTTTTCAACCTTTCTTCGTACCGTTTTTCTATCGCTTCCAACAATCGTTTGATTTCATTTTCGTTTTGTTTTAGTGATGATGAAAATTCATGTTTATAGTTTACTAGGTTTTGTTTATTTTTATGAACATCTTCTTGTATGTCCCTTAGGATCATATCAACATTGTGTATGTACTGCATACAATCCTCACATACGAAACGTAGGAAATTATTTTCCTGCAAAGCTTTTTGGGAATACTGATCAAGACCAGAACACTTTATTGAACCGTGATACGTTTTTTTACACACCCCCTCACACTGAATTCCCGTTTCACCGCGAATTGATGATTTGCACTTACTGCACTCAGCCATGACTGAGTGCTTTTATTGTTTATTTTTTTAAATGTTTGTTTAATGAAAAAGAAAAAAGAATTTATTTTCCACTAATTCTAATTAATATTTTTCTATGGTTTCCAATAGTCCTATCTATTTTTTTAAACCAATTGTTATTTTATTTTTATTAATTTTATATAGCTTTAATTTTTACACTTGTTAACATTCTGCGTTGCCAACTTCATTTCCTTGGAACGTGTGACAAAAAATTGCAAAAGAAACTAATGGATACGGCAAATTTAACATTTGATATGGCAGTTGATATGGCGAGATCATCAGAAGCAAGCAATGAACAATCACAAAAGCTAAGAGGTGAAGGGGTGCTATGGTGGATATGCTAAAAACACGTGCAAACTGGGAGGAGAAAAGAAACTACAACACGAACACTAAAGCAAAAGGAAAACAAAGAAGAGATGACAACTTAAATGAGCAGCAAAATGGTAGTGAAAATTATGAGTGCAAGTTTTGTGGGAGAAAACACGCAAAGGGCAAATGTCCAGCATATGGAAAAATATGTAACAACTGCAAGGGGAAGAATCATTTTTCAGTGGTATGTAGAAAGAGATTAGTAAAAGAAATTAGAAAAGAGCGTAGTAGAGATTCAAGTGTTTCTAGTTTATATGTTGATTCTATTATTGATTTTAATGATTGTAAGACGTGGCACGAAAATATTGAAATTGAATCTAAAACTATTAAATTTATGGTAAATGTATTGCCCTCTAAATATTTAAAAAAATTAACAAATGTTAAAGTTGAAGAAAGTTCTGAAAAATTAATAGCCTATAATGGTACAGAAATTAAGAACAGTGGGGTCGTTAAATTGATGTGTGGTGTACGTAACAAAAATACATTATTAACGTTTTTTGTTATTGAAAATAACAATTCGGTTCCAATTTTGGGAATTGAGTCTTGTGTTAATTTGGGATTGGTGAAAAGAATTAATTCTATTACAAAAAATGATTTACTTGCAAAATATAAAGACGTATTTCATGGTTTAGGGTGTTTTAAAAATAATTTTTCAATCGAACTTAATGATGATGTTACACCATGTTCTAAAGGGGACTATACACTACGTGTTTTTTACATTGTACATGTCAAATTTTACATATGGAATAAAAACATATAGTTGGTGACCTCATAAACTTTGCTTGTGTAAAATACATGTGGAAATACATATGTAATTTTTTCGATTAGAACACGCTCTATTTTCTTATGTTTTCAAATGTATATGCCATGCGAAAAGATTTGTCGACGGTTAAATATCTGCGCTATCATTAGCCGCTCGTATGAAGAATTTGCATAAGTGATAAATTAAATATTTTTTATCTCATTTTTTTAATTTAATAACAATGATATAAATTATTTAAAAATTTTTGATACAAGCTCCACATATTGAATATTAAAAGACGAAAAACCGTAAATCAATATTTTTGACGCCGGCATTTTAGTGACGCCACCAACAATTTTTGCAGCGGCTTTAACGCATTTTTTAAAGAAACGACATGGTAATTTATATGTAAATAATCATGGCGATGTCACGTGTAATTGAACATACAAGTTGGTGACCAAAAATTAAAACCCTTATGTAAAATAACCAATTTTGACAGACATAAAGAAAAACATGTGGGTTGTAAACTTAAAAATACATAAGCAAATACACGTAGTGTATAGCCACCTTAAGCCAGCAAATCGAGTACCATTAGCTCTAAGAGAAAAATTACAAGTTGAGTTGGAAAATTTATGTGAAAGAGAAATTATTGAAAAAGTGTATAAACCGAGTTCGTGGGTGTCCAATATCGTTATCGTAGAAAAACCAAACAAATCATTAAGAATTTGTATTAACCCCAAGGAGCTAAATATGGCAATTAAAGACAATTTTTATGAAATTCCTACTTTTGAACAAATAAAAGCCAATTTAGTCAACAAGAAAATATTTTCTGTGTTTGACTTGAAAGAGGGTTTTTGGCAAGTTGCCTTAAATGAGAAAAGCAAGCAACTTTGCACATTTAGTACTCCATTTGGGTGCTTTAGATTCAAAAGGCTACCATTTGGAATAAAAATTGCGCCAGAGGCCTTTCAAAAATTAAATGAAGAGAATTTTGGAGATATTGCAAATGTAACTGTATATATAGATGACATTTTGATATCAGCGGAAAATGAACAGGATCATGACAGGGCTGTTGAAATGGTAATGAAAAGGGCTATGTGCGATTTAATTGGAACAAGATACAGTTTAAGAGGAAAGAAGTTTTGTTTTTAGGGCATGTAATTTCGGAAAAGGGTATTGGATGCGATAAAAATAGATTGAAAGGGATTGAGAATTTAGGAGCTCCAAAGTGCAAAAAAGATTTACAGAGACTTATGGGATTTATCAATTACATGAGAGAATATATTCCAAATCTTGCCAATATTAGCAGTCCCTTACGTGAGTTAATGAAAAATTCGGTTATTTTTAATTGGTTGCCTATACATGAAAAATGTTTGAATGATATTAAAAATTTGATTTTAGAAGCACCTTTACTAAAACCCTTTAATGAAAAGGAAAAAATTACGTTGCAGACAGATGCTTCCAAAAACGGATTAGGTTGTTCTTTATTGCAGGATAAAAGACCTGTTTGTTTTGCATCTCGAAGTATGACAGATGCAGAAACGAGGTATGCACAAATAGAAAAAGAAATGCTAGCTGTTGTGTTTGCCTGTCAAAAATTCCACTCATACATCTATGGTAGAAATGTTGAAATAATCACAGATCATAAACCTTTGTTAGGAATAATGGAAAAAGACTATAATAAGATTCCATCGGCTAAACTACAAAGAATGAAGTTGAGACTAGAAAAATATAGGTTGTCGTTTACGTATTTACCAGGAAAATTTTTGTATTTAGCAGATTGGTTATCTAGAAGCTTTTCAAATGAAATTGAAAGAGATGATGAAATACAGGGATTAGATGAAATGGTCCATTCTATTAATGTTAGCGTCGAAAGGAAAATTTTGTTTAAAGAATCAACACAAAAGGATGAAATGTTGAGTGAAGTTTTGAAGTATTGTTTAGATGGGTGGCCTGTAGACAAAAATAAATTATCTAGTAATATGAAATTTTTATGGAAAATGAAAAATAATTTATTCTTAGAAGATGGATTGATCTATTTTGATGATAGGCTGTATGTGCCACAAAATTTACGTACTATGGTTTTGGAACAACTTCATAAATCTCATCTGGGTATAGAAAAAACTAAAGCTAGAGCTAGGAAACTTTTGTATTGGCCAAATCTAAATCAGGATATAGAGAGTATGGTAATTAAATGTAAAATTTGTCAAAAATTTCGATCATCAAATATTAAGGAACCATTACTAAATCATGAAATACCAAGCGGTCCTTATGAAAAAATTGCAATGGACATAATGGAGGTATGTGGAAAAGAGTATCTAGTTATTGGCGACTATTTTTCAAAATATTTGGATTTAATTCCCTTAGTAAGAAAATCAGCACAAGCAATAAGTCAGAAACTTTTAATACCATTTTCAATTTACGGGTATCCATCGGAAATAATAGCGGATAATGTTCCGTTTGGATCATTTGAATTCAAAACTTAGGCAAAAAAAAGTAACCACGGTTAGTCCCCGTTATCCCCAATCCAATGGATTCGCTGAAAAAATGGTTCAGATTGCTAAAAAGTTAGTTCTAAATTTTTTTTTTTTTTTTTTTTTTTTTTTTTATACATTTAATTTATTTATTGAATCTTCAGAAATGAAATGACAATAAGTTTTCGAATCTTAATACTAAAAGAAAATAATAAGTCCAGTCAGTGCTAGACAAAATATTATGATACTACAAAAAATTTATATCCACTGATCCAGTCATCTGTTTTGCGCTTGAGTTAAAGCAAGGGTATCCCTCCTTCTCAACCGAACATGGCCAGTAAAGTTAAGGATGTCTCGTGCAAGTGGGTTTGGATGGTGTTCAAGTTTGCTGACATATTTTGAGGCGTGTTTTGTAAATTCGACTTTCACCAAAGGAATGCCTAGATCTTTGTGGATTCGAGAATTTTTAACATACCATGGAGCTGCAGTAATTGTACGTAGAATCTTATTTTGACCCCTTTGAATTTTTTCAATGATTGATGCTGAGGCAGTACCCCATAATTGAATTCCATAACACCAGATTGGCTTTAGAATTGCATTGTACAACAAAAGTTTGCAATCCAACTTTAATGTAGAATTTCTGCCGATTAGCCAATTAATTTGCA
This sequence comes from Bellardia pandia, assembly GCA_916048285.2. Lineage (NCBI taxonomy): Eukaryota > Metazoa > Arthropoda > Insecta > Diptera > Calliphoridae > Bellardia > Bellardia pandia. The sequence goes on from OU696530.1 coordinate 70,338,452, forward strand.
CTGCTTTTAATCTCATCTGGGTAAGTTTTGCGTCGATATGAGACTTCCAAGTTAAACGACGATCGAGGTGGATTCCGAGGTATTTGACTTCATTGTGTTGCGGGATAATTTGATTATTTATTCTGATGAACGAGCATGTATCTTTTCGCAATGTGAAAGTTATATGAATACATTTCTGTTCGTTAACCCTGATTTTCCAAAGCTCAAGCCAATTCTCTAGTTTATAAACATATTTCTGCAAGTTCTGTGATGCTATTTGATGGTCCTTATGAACGCTAATAAAGGCTGTATCGTCTGCAAAAGTTGAAGTATGTATTATGGGGTCTAACGGCATATCGGCTGCATAAATCAAATATAAAGTTGGACCCAGTATGCTACCCTGGGGTACTCCTGCTTCAATTGGCTGAGCGGGGCTTAAAAAATCGCCTTCTTTGATTGTAAATTTGCGACCATATAAATAACTTTTCATAAGTTTGTGGGTGTTAGCAGGCAGAGTTAATTTAATTTTATGCATTAAACCTTCATGCCAGACTTTGTCGAACGCTTGCGACACATCAATGAAAAGGGCGGAGCAGTATTTTTTCTCTTCAAACGACTGTCTTATCACATTTACCAATCTGTGTGTTTGTTCGATGGTACTGTGTTTAGCTCTGAACCCGAATTGGTGATTTGGGATACATTGAGTGTCGTTCAGAATTGGAATCAACTTAGCCAATAACAATTTTTCAAACAGTTTTGAAATTGTCGGCAGTAGACTAATTGGCCTATATGACTCTACTTTAGTGGGGTCCTTCCCTGGCTTAGGAATCATGGTAATCATAGATACCTTCCAATCTGCAGGATAGTATTCTAGGCGTAAAATAGCATTCAAAATAAATAGGATAATTCTTTTAGCTACACGAGGTAACTCCACAAGCATTTTGTTGCTGATTTTATCCATACCTGGAGCTTTTTTAAGATACAGAGTACCAATAGCGCTTTGAACATCATTAAAGCTAAGTCTTAGAGGTACAGGAGGTCTAATAACGAGTGGAGGCAAATCAGATGCATTATTTGTGTTGTTTATAGTAAACACTTTTCTCAAATGATTAACAAATAAAGTCCCCTTCTCGGAATCATTTCTAGCCCAGTCACCAGTCGGATTTCGCAGAGGAGGTTTTCCTCTAACTGGTCTTTTTAAACCTCGTGCCGCCTTCCATAACGAATAGTCAGATTGTGGGGTACTATCAAGACCCTCCAAGTAAGATTTAAGTGAAGCCATTCTTTGGGTTTCTAAGAAATTTCTTAGTATATCTCTGCATACCCGTAGCCTAGCTTTCAGTTCAGGAGACCTGTGGATTTGCCACTCTCTTCTAACTCTTCTTTTTTCTGACAGGAGATGATCGAGTTCAGCGAAATAAGTTCTATTTGTCCCACTTCTGCACTCAACGTCGTATGTGGAGGCGTGATGTACAGCTCTTCGTATGTCCTCAGTAAACTTGCCAATCGACCCATCAATATCCTCGGTAGTTCTCAACACTACATTTTCCGTGCAGTGGGAACTTAAATACTTTTTATACTTTATCCAACTTACTCTGGTTTTAGATATGTCCCGAAATGGAGAGCCATTCCCTTGAAGGAAACGCATTGAAATAATAGAAGGAGAGTGATCTGAAGACAAGTCTAATGAAGGCTCCACTTGTATCGATTCTACAGGGATATTTTTTACTACTCCGAAGTCAATAACATCGGGAATCTTCCGTCGGTCCGTCGGCCAGTAGGTGGGATGCCCGCTTGAGAGTACATCTAATCCCATTTTGGCAATGGTGTTGAAGAGTTCACGACCCTTCGGGGTCACCAGACGTGAACCCCAAAAAGTGTGTTTGGCGTTAAAGTCACCAGCAACTAAAAATCTAGCTCCAAGGGAATTGAAGAAGCTGTAGTATTGGTGTTCTTTTATTGAAAATCGAGGCGGCGAATAAATTGATGATAAAACAAAATTGTATTGACAGAATTCAATACAAATGTTTGTTGCTTGTAGGTAATCCTCACATATGTTGTTCATTAAATAATGTTTTATTCTGTTCTTTATAAGAATTGCCGAACCTCCACATGCTCTTCCGCGGGGATCTTTAGTATCATATAACACGTAGCCATTAATTTTGAAGTACGCTGTCGCCGTCAAGTGAGTTTCAGCAATCATCATGACATCAATCTGCTTATCCATCAGGAAGTGTTCCAGTTCGTTTTTATGTTGGCGGAGGCCGTTTGCATTCCAAAAACAAATTTTTAAACAAATCATTTCTTTAAAATGGCTTGTAAGATAGTGGATTGCATTTTCAGCATTTCCTGCATCATGGATGTCATAGTGGTCGTGAAAGTGTTCATAGTTTGGACAAGTGTCTGCAATGTTGCCTCTAGATTGTTGATATGCGGCTCAGAATACTGGGGTTTAGGTGCCTGCTCCAAACCTGGCATATTAGATTTAACCACGTTAGCGTAAGAAACTTGTCTAGAACTAGGCGCGTTTACATGACTAGTGGACCGTAACAATTGCGGGAAATTGTCACTCGATGCCAAAATAGGCTGTTGACGATGATCAGGTAATACTGACGTCTTGTTGGTGCTTATGCCTTTCAAATGAGTGTAAATTGGACAACCTCTATAATTTGCGGTATGATTACCTCCGCAGTTACTGCATTTTTTGATTTTTGAATCAGTTTTCGACTTATCACATTGAGCAGTTGCATGTAGCTCCCCACACGCAACACAAACTGTCGGCAATTTACAATACGCCTTGGTGTGACCAAATTCTTGACAGTTGAGACACTGGACGGGTCCCTGACGCTTATGTGGTTCTTTCACGGTGATTCTACGATGCAGAAGGTACATCAGATTGTAGATGGGATGGGACTCGTTTTTCTTTAATACGACATCTCCAGGTTCCAATTCCACCCTGAACATAGGCTGTGGAGTCTGTTCACGGTTTCTAATATTCGTTATGCTCTTAATTTTGAAGCCTTTTTCCATTAAGCTAGTCTTTATCTCGGCAGGATCAACATCTGGGTCTATACCCTTTAGAACGACTTGGAGTCCTTTTGCGCTTTTCAGCTGGTAGGTATAGAAATCCCTACTTTCCCTCTCCAACTGGTTGGACAATTTACGAAAATCATCCTCCTTTTTCACTTGTATTTTGGTTTCGCTGATATTTCCATGTTTAATTGATGTTACGCTAAACATATTTGCACCTATTACCGAAACAATGCCTTGTACCAATTTACTGGAAGTGGGCTCTCTCAGATAAATTGGTGGGGGCTTAAACGTCTTCTTAGGAAGTTCTGGCTCATCCGTCTGGAGGAGAGCAAACCTATTTTGATCATTACTCACAGTCTTAGAAGCTTTTGCATTTGATGACACTTGAGCAGACTTCGGGCTTCTCTGTCGCTTGAGAACGGTGATGTACTTATCCATACCTACTTGTTTTTTGGGTTTCACTGCACTATTTGATGAAGATGATGTTTTCTCATCTGTTGAAATCACTATATTGGGAGAACAGGAACGACGCCGTTCTACGGCTCTTGTAGTGAGAAAATTCTCCAGAGATTTTTTTATGGATTCTTCCTCAGAGAGCCATTTAGTTTTTCTCGACGAGCTAAGCTCTTTCTCAGAATTACATCTGAGAGGAACACTCATACAGTTTTTATACGATTTTTAATGTTTTTTTTTTTTTTTTTTTTTTTTTTTTTTTATATATTTTAACCTATTACGAGTTATTTTTTTGACTTTTTTGTTTAATTTCAACCTATTACAATTTTTCACCTATTACGATTTTTTCACCGATAATTCAGCCGCACTAAAATTAACACGTCCGAACAGTTCGATGTATTGAGGAAAAATCTAACATATGGCAAGCATTATTAGAGTACAGAAATACACCGATTAAAAATTCAGAATTTTCACCCACAGAATTGTTAATGGGACGGCAAACAAGAACCTTAGTTCCTGGAAAAGATAATTTTTATAAAAATTCCGACGATGTGCGATAAACTTTTACCCGTCTTAGTAAAAAACAACAAAATAAACAAAAAATACTATGATAAAACTTCTAAAAGTAAAAACAGTTTTGAAAAGGGGGAAAAGGTATGGTTAAGAGAGGATAACCACTGGGTTCCTGGAAAGATCTTAGAAAACTTAGAAACTCTAAGATCGTACATGGTAGAAAGGAATGGTTAAACATTACGTAGAAGTTCTTATTTTTTAAGGTCACAAAAACGATTGTCATTGAAGTACATTTAGTGTACTGAAATATGATTTATTGAGAAACATTTATACTTAATTTTTTTGATTTTTAAAACATATAAATATGTATCATAATGTACTTATATTTCCACTTGTATTACATAAAACTAATGAATTTATAAATATATTATAAGATTGATTTATAAGGGGAGATGTAGGGATTAGTGTTAATGATATTATATAACATTTATATAATAACTAGCTAAACCCGGTATGCTTTGCTACCCCCCCCCTCGTCATAAAATAAAACGTATTTATATATTTACAAACATTTATTTATTTAATTTTAATGTATTTATTGCAATGCTTTAGGCGAGACCATGCCCCTTTGTCCACTTACATAGTCAAGAATTTATTATTTCGTAAGAATATCTTATTGTGAAAATTTAATGACGATCGGTGCAGTAGTTAAGACTATATTACGATTTTTAACTTTCCTAAAAAGGGGCGTGGTCCAACCCACTTTTCTCCTGGTACGTATTCCTAATTATGCTAATACCATATGTACCACATATCATTGACGTACGTCAAAAAATGCCCAAAATATGGCGGGTTAAATTTGTGGGTTATATGGGCGGTGCCACCCCCGTTTGTACAATCAAAACTTCATATAGCCTATTATTCCTTCCAGAGTCACAGTAACATGCTGTAAAAATTTCAGGCAGATTTGTCCAAGGGTTTGGCCTCCTTTTAACCACAAACATACAGACACACATTCATTTATATATATATAGATTAAAAGCAATATAATTTAAGGTGAAATGGGGCGAAAAATGGGGATTTGGTAATAAAAAAATGTATGTAGTTAAAAAGTATATAAAACTTTAGGTAAATACATATTACAAAAAAAGTATTTTGTATAGCAAACATTGTTAGTGGTGTAAGTAAGTATCTGAATTAAAAAAGGGGGCGATGAAGTAGGCGTGGTTCATAGTTATATGGCGACGTTAACAGTATTAAGAGCAATATACTACCAAATAAAAAAAATACGTTGGAATGAACAAATTTGTATAGAGAACAAAAAGTATAAAGCTTTCAAAAACTTGGCGTGAAAGGGGCGTGGCTTAAGAAATCTTTATTTTTACCTCGCCTGGAGTATATAATGTGTGTACAATTTGAAGTAAATCTGTTAAAAACTATATGGGAGCAATTACATAATTTTTAAAAAGTGGGCGTAAAAATGGGCGTGGTAAAAAAGTACCCTATTAATCATACCAGAGTCCCAGTTAAATGCTGTGAAAATTTCAAAAATATCGGTCCAAAGGTTTGGTCTTCAATTACAATTACAATATTTTAAAAAAGTGGGCGTGGTAAAAAAAAGTACCCTATTATTCCTTCCAGAGTCACAGTAACATGCTGTGAAAATTTCATCAAAATCGGCTCAGCCGTTTTGGAGTCTATACGTTACATACATACATACATACATACATTGAATTTTATATATGTACTAGCTAAACCCGGTGTGCTTTGCTACCCCCCCCCCTCGTCATAAAATAAAATAAAACGTATTTATATATTTACAAACATTTATTTATTTAATTTTATTGTATTTATTGCAATGCTTTAGGCGAGACCATGCCCCTTTGTCCACTTACATAGTCAAGAATTTATTATTTCGTAAGATTATCCTGTTGTGAAAATTTAATGACGATCGGTCCAGTAGTTAAGACTATATTACGATGTTTAATTTTCCTAAAAAGGGGCGTGGTCCCACTCACTTTTCTCCTGGTACGTATTCCTAATTATGCCAATACCATATGTACCAAATATCACCGACGTACGTCAAAAAATGCCCAAAATATGGCGGGTTAAATTTGTGGGTTATATGGGCGGTGCCACCCCCGTTTGTACAATCAAAACTTCATATAGCCTATTATTCCTTCCAGAGTCACAGTAACATGCTGTAAAAATTTCTGGCAGATTGGTCCAAGGGTTTGGCCTCCTATTAAGCACAAACATACAGACACACATTCATTTATATATATATAGATTAAAAGTAATATAATTTAAGGTGAAATGGGGCGAAAAATGGGGATTTGGTAATAAAAAAATGTATGTAGTTAAAAAGTATATAAAACTTTAGGTAAATACATATTACAAAAAAAGTATTTGTATAGCAAACATTGTTAGTGGTATAAGTAAGTATCTGAATTAAGAAAAGGGGGCGATAAAGTAGGAGTAGTTCATAGTTATATGGCGACGTTAACAGTATTAAGAGCAATATACTACCAAATAAAAAAAATACATTGGAATGAACAAATTTGTATAGAGAATAAAACTTTCAAAAATTTGGCGTGAAAAGAGGCGTGAAAGGGGCGTGGCTTAAGAAATCTTTATTTTTACCTCGCCTGGAGTATATAATGTGTATACAATTTGAAGTAAATCTGTTAAAAACTATATGGGAGCAATTACATAATTTTTAAAAAGTGGGCGCAAAATGGGCGTGGTCAAAAAAAGTACCCTATTAATCATACCAAAGTCCCAGTTAAATGCTGTGAAAATTTCAAAAATATCGGTCCAGAGGTTTGGTCTCCAATTACAATATTTAAAAAAAGTGGGCGTAAAAGTGGGCGTGGTAAAAAAAAAGTACCCTATTATTCCTTCCAGAGTCACAGTAACATGCTGTGAAAATTTCATCAAAATCGGCTCAGCCGTTTTGGAGTCTATACGTTACATTCAATTTTATATATATAGATTAAAAGCAATATAATTTAAGGTGAAATGGGGCGAAAAATGGGGATTTGGTAATAAAAAAATGTATGTAGTTAAAAAGTATATAAAACTTTAGGTTAATACATATTACAAAAAAAGTATTTTGTATAGCAAACATTGTTAGTGGTATACGTAAGTATCTGGATTAAAAAAGGGGGCGATGAAGTAGGCGTGGTTCATAGTTATATGGCAACGTTAACAGTATTAAGAGCAATATACTACCAAATAAAAAAAATACGTTGGAATGAACAAATTTGTATAGAGAACAAAAAGTAAAAAACTTTCAAAAATTTGGCGTGAAGGGGGCGTGGCTTAAGAAATCTTTATTTTTACCTCGCCTGGAGTATATAATGTGTATACATTTTGAAGTAAATCTGTTAAAAACTATATGGGAGCAATTACATAATTTTTAAAAAGTGGGCGTAAAAATGGGCGTGGTCAAAAAAAAAGTACCCTATTAATCATACCAGAGTCCCAGTTAAATGCTGTGAAAATTTCAAAAATATCGGTCCAAAGGTTTGGTCTTCAATTACAATATTTTAAAAAAGTGGGCGTAAAAGTGGGCGTGGTAAAAAAAAGTACCCTATTATTCCTTCCAGAGTCACAGTAACATGCTGTGAAAATTTCATCAAAATCGGCTCAGCCGTTTTGGAGTCTATACGCTACATACATACATACATACATACATACATACATACATTGAATTTTATATATATAGAAGATAATATTTGATGATTCACCCTATTTTATTAACATAAGTAGTGAACTGTCAAATATAAAACATATAGAATAAGAATGTAATATAAAAGAAATACAGAGAATAAACTGAACTGAAAAAAGCAAGTCACACATCTACACCAGTAAGGAAGATACGAACTAGGCAACGACCTAGAAAATGAATATTGATGCCTCATCGGGACGATTTCAGCATCAAAGGGGGAGAGTGAAACAGTTCATTATTTATTGTAGCGATTAATACATTTCCTTATCCTTTACTTTATACTTTTATTATTCATTTCACCCTTACTTTTTAATATTTAACGTATTTACTTTTGAATTTAACGGATATTATAAAATGCAACCCTGTTAATTTTTGATACTACTTATTTCATACAACTCTGTTTATGTTTACTACTAGTACTATTATTTGCAAGTATGTGTATATTGAAAAGAGTATATAAACCGCACAAGTTGCATGAATAAAATCACTTTGCTTTCTGACTTCAACCAATGCACAGCTTTGTCCGGTATTAATTTATTCGGCGGGTTGTAATTTTTTTAAAGTTCTTTAAGAAAAGTATTAAAGTTAAATAAGTGTGTTTGCGATTTATTTCCGTTCCCTATTGTGAATGAATAGAGTATACAATATTAGAAACAAGATTGCTACAAAATTGATTTTATTTAAATGGATGTTGAAAATGATTTAATTATAGCTGATGCATGCTTGTATACCGGCTGTTTATACTCGTCGGATGGAGGGTTCGGTGGCTATAATGTATCATTAAATTTTAGCTACATATAAACTTATTTAAATAAGCATGCTATGAAGAAAAGAGGTGATGAAAAGAAAAATATAAATGTTTTTCCACAAGTTACATTAGCAGATTGGTAAAATAGGGTCTTGTTATCTCTGCAATCTGTTGCCTACCCATCCTGGATCATATTTATTGACTCCATTGAATTGAAAGCACCAAAAACTTACTAATACGATCCCCAAATATTCACACAACCAAGTTTTACTATTAGCTTTTCAAAATTAAACAGTCATGTGGTTAGATTTATACACTGATCATATTCATGATTTTATTCTTTAAATTCATATGTCGAATTATAGTTTTAACATTTGGTATATTTAAAAATAAAATTTTAGGACAATTATCATTTAAATTCTGAAATTTTACTATAAATTAAGATAAAAAATATAAATTAATGAAAACTGATTAACTAAACTAATAATTGGAAATAAAAATAAAAAAAATTATACAAGTGCTAAAAAAAATCTACAAGGTCAATGACCAAAGATACAGAAGTCAAAAGGGATAGAAACAAAATATTTTAAACGAAAAAAGAATATAAGCAAAGAAGGTAAAAATAAAAACAAAATAAAATTTGACTTACATTACGTCGTTGTTGCTCCCACGCCGAAAGTACTTTCGTTGAGTGCAGCTTACGATGGAGATGTTGAGAGTTATAATTCGGATTTAAGAGAGCTTGTGTTTTTTTTTCTTTTCATTTTTTCCACTTTTTTTTTTTTTTTTTTTTTTGCATTTAATTATTTATTGAATCTTCATATTACCTCCAAGCAACAAACATTTGCATTGAATTCTGTCAATACAAATTTGTTTTATCATCGATTTATTCTCCGCCTCGATTTTCAATAAAAGAACACCAATACCATAACTTCTTTAAATCCCTTGGAGCTAGATTTTTAGTTGCTGGTGACTTTAACGCCAAACACACATTTTGGGGTTCACGTCTGGTAACCCCCAAAGGGTCGCGTACTCTTCAACACCATTGCTAAAATGGGCTTAGATGTACTCTCAAGTGGACATCCCACCTATTGACCGACGGAAGATTCCCGATGTTATTGACTTTGGGGTAGTGAAAAATATCCCTGTAGAATGGATGCAAGTGGATCCTTTACTGTACTTGTCCTCAGATCACTCTCCTACTATCATTTCAATGCATTTCCCTCAAGTGTGTGGTTCCCCATTTATGAACATGACTAAGACCCGAGTAAGTTGGATAAAATACAAAAAGTATTTAAGTTCTCATTGCACGGAAAATGTTGTGTTGAGAACTACCGACGATATTGATGAGTCGATTGGCAACTTTACCGTGGACCTTCGACGAGCTGTGCATCACGCTTCCACTTATCACGTTGAATGTAGAAATAGGACAAACAGAACTTATTTCTCTGAACTCGAACATCTCCTATCAGAAAAAAGAAGAATGAAAAGAGAGTGGCAAATTCACAGGTCTCCTGAACTGAAAGCTAGGCTACAGGAATGCAGAGATATACTAAGACATTTCTTAGAAACCCAAAGAACGGCCTCACTTAGATCTTACTTGGAAGGTCTTGATAGTACCCCACAATCTGACTACTTGTTATGGAGGGCGGCAAGAGGTTTAAAAAGACCAGTGAGAGGAAAACCTCCTTTGCGGAATCCAACTGGTGACTGGGCTAGAAATGATTCCGAGAAGGGGACTTTATTTGTTAACCATTTGAGAAATGTGTTTACTATAAACAACTCAAATAATGCATCTGATTTGCCTCCACTCGTTATTAGACCTCCTGCACCTCTAAGACTTAGCTTTACTGATGTTCAAAGCGCTATTGGTACTCTGAATCTTAAAAAAGCTCCAGGTATGGATAAAATCAGTAACAAAATGCTTGTGGAGTTACCTCGTTTAGCAAAAAGAATTATCCTCTTTATCTTCAACGCTATTTTACGTCTAGAATACTATCCTGCAGATTGGAAGGTGTCTATGATCACTATGATTCCTAAGTCAGGGAAGGACCCCACTAAAGTAGAGTCATATAGGCCAATTAGTCTACTGCCGACAATTTCAAAACTGTTTGAAAAATTGTTGTTGTTGATTCCTAAGTTGAATGACACTGAATGTATTCCTAATTATCAATTCGGATTCAGAGCTAAACACACTACCATCGAACAAACACACAGATTGGTAAATGTGATAAGAGGGTCGTTTGAAGACAAAAAATACTGCTCCGCCCTTTTCATTGATGTGTCCCAAGCGTTCGACAAAGTTTGGCATGACGGTTTAATGCACAAAATTAAATTAACTCTGCCTGCTAACACCCATAAACTCATGGAAAGTTATTTATACGGTCGCAAATGTAAAATCAAAGAAGGCAATTTTTTAAGTACCGCTCAGCCAATTGAATCAGGTGTGCCACAGGGTAGCATACTGGGCCCTACTTTATATTTGATTTATATATGGCCACAATCGGTTGAGAAGGAGGGATACCCTTGCTTTAACTCAAGCGCAAAACAGATGACTGGATCAGTTGATGTGAAACTTTTTTAGTATCATAAAAATTTTTGTCTAGCACTGGCTGGGCTTATTATTTTCTTTTTAGTATTAAGATTTGAATACTTATTGTCATTTCAAATATGAAGATTCAATTTTCCACTAATGAAATTGCATTTCATACACAAATCAAAGAGCTCTTACGAATCAGCGCTGTTAATAATGCCACTGTTATCATTCAATGTATTCTTATACAGAATGTTAAATTTAACTTCTTAAATACATATATGTAAATTGATTTATATAGGCATACATTTGTTTGTGTATGATATGCAATTACATTTAATTTCTTCTTGAAATAATTAAAGCATGCAAATAACGGGTTTTTTGTTGTTTTTTTTTTTTTTTAAATTTTAAGAAACGCTAGACAAAATTATTTTTATATTAATAAGCAAATTGCCACTAAACTAATATATAATATGTAATGTTTTTTTCTTGGGATTTCTTTTATATTTTATGAACGAATAGCACTATTTATTAGGTTATTAGGATCTTATGATGTTATTAATGTCTTGTGTTACATATCAATTGTTCTTGACACTTTTTTTCAACATTATTTTTAACAATTCTTTTCCTTTAACAATTCTAAATTTTTGATTTAAACATTTCTTTTCTGTTTCTCCTTTTATTTTTTTTTCCTCTATTTACACGTAACTAACATTTTGTCACTTTGTTCATATATTTCTAGTTTCCCTTTTTTTATACCGGCGGTCTTTTTACTTAATAGGTCTATTACGAGTTAAACTTCACCATCAACTAAAACTTAAGACTTAAGACCTCTGTATTGCAATTAAAAGCTTTTTGTACATCAATCCTAGCTAATGAGAACACAGAATCCACCACAAACCAGGAGTTTTCTTTTGTTGTTTTATAAGTTTAGTAAAAGATGCCAAACCTAATTTAAGTTGAGACAATTAAAAGCAGTTAAATATATTTAAACAAAATTTGGTGAACTCCTATATGAATATTACCTTTATTTGGCAGCTTTTAGAGAGTGTAAGATGGCCACATGCACAACAATAATGTATATTGTATGTGTTTTGATCATCAATAATTTTGTGATTAAATTAAAGCCCAAATCCAACGAATACTGTTGTTAGAATATCTCGCCAAAGAAAACTACTCATGTGAGCCAGGTCAAGAATGATCCTAATTAATTTAGAAAGTAATTTGTTAAAAAACAAAAAATTTTAGTAGATACATTGTCAACAGGACATACTTACAATTTGTATTTAATTGTAGGGGGCTTAATTTTCGTTTTATAGCCTTCTAAGAAAAATCTACTAGTTAGCACAATAAAGCAGTATGTATAAGAAAAATTTCTTGTTTAGCTTTAAAGATTCTCAGTTAGAGTTAAATGTTGTGCTTGACCAAGACTTAATCAAGTCTACTTGACGTGGTATTATCGACTATTATAAAATTTTGCAAACTAGAATACTCGGTTTTCTGTACAACAGTACTATTAACGCTATATTTCCATATTATTAACATACATTTTTCATAAACAAATAAAGGTGTAGAAATAATGAACGATACCTAAACAGACAACGTACTTCAGTGGTGAATTTTATCAATATATAGATGGCTCTGATGACCGTTAAAATAAATTAAGATTTGACTGTTGCAAATAGAAACTGAGGCAGGCAATACTACAAAAGTTATGCTCTTTAAAGTGATTTTCGGAAGTGGACCTTGTGTGGAAGCTACAGTCAATTATGTGATTAGGCTTCATATAAAACTTATTTGTCAAGAAATTTGTTGTTTGGATACGTGCATAAATAGAACATATTTGTATCCAAATATTTATAAAATTGCGACCTGTACTCTGCGCACAAGCTTTAGATGGACACCTAGCCAGACGGACGGACATCGTTAAATCGACTCAGGAAGTGATTCTAAGTGGTCGGTATACTTTAAGGTGTTGGACTAATATTTATGGGCTTTACAAACATAAGCACAAATCCAATGTACCCTCCATAGTATGGTGGTATGGGTTATAAAAATACATTGGTGGTGGCGAATATAATACTCTTACTTATTATTAATTTGTTCTTCACTTTATGAAAACTTAGGCAATGTTCATATTGATAATTAATATGAATTCTATAGTAAAGTGAACTATGATAACATGAAATAGGAACACTTCATTTATTACTCATATTTATTTATTTTTTATTTCATTTAGGTCACTAATACAGAATAGAAAATGATTGACATTCTATTTTACTTTAATTGTAACAACAACCAAATATATAAGACACCAAAAAAATTATCAAGATAAAGGTCTATGACAATTTTAATTTTGCATTAATTTCGCAATAATTTGACTGAAAGTAAAAATTGGTATGATTTTGTTATTCTATTATTACCTGCTGATCGTGCTAGGGCTTGCCATAACTGCGTAGTAGCTGCATCTGTGCCATGTTCTTCCGATGTTAGACTATCAGGAGTTTTACGTTCATAGCGAATTTCTGTTTCTGTGTTCAACATTTTGGTGTTTGGGAAAGAATGAGTATTTGTTTGTGGTAAGATAGACTTTTCAGTAATATTAAAAGCAATTGTGTTAAGATTTCTTTCCATTTTATTTTCATTAACAATTTGTGTTTCTGAGCATACATTTTGGGATAATATTGATTTGTTTTGTTGTGAGTAAAAATCTATGAAGTTTCGCAAATCACATTTGGGATCTTTTATTGATAAATCCATTTCTATATCTGAACTACGTTTTACTGGACGATTATTTTTTATCACAGAATTTAAAGTACTAGAATTTATAGATGAACATAGTCTTGGAGATTGGGGATTAGAGCAAGGGGGGGATATTATCACCTTTTTGCTTATATCCATTAGAACGGTAGCAGTTTCCAATTGCTGTTGAAAACTTTGGCTTTTCTCAGAGTTATCATCATCTATATTCGAAATTATTTCTTTATTTTCAGACTCGAAATTTCCTTTTTCAATAGGTGTAAAATTGTACTCCTGTTTTGAAACTTTTTCAGGGGATTTTTGTGTTATAAGTGACGATTTTGCATTTTTTGGCTTTCCTTTTAAAAGAGAATCATTCTTAGTAAATGTGCTTAATTCCGTTAGCGCCTTAGCTGCCATTTGTTCCGATGAAGATTTGTTACATGTTGTTGAAGATAAAAGATCGTTGAAATACATATTTATGTCTGTAGAATTCTAAATTAGAAAACAAATTTTATTTATTAATTAAATGTTAACATTTGATAATAAAATATATTAAAATAAATATTGAGAAACATCCGTCATATTCATTTACATTTCATCATCAGCGAGATTATGCCGGTTTTTAAAAGCTAATCATTAAACATAGGCAATTATTTTCAAATCGATTTAAGTCCAGTTTAAAGATAATTTTGTTGCTGAATTTTGATTTTTTTTTTTATTTAATTCAATAAACTAAACAGTTTTCGAGTTACGTGAATATTTATTGCGCAACCTCCTCCATTTTTTTAATAACGCTATATCTCGTAAACTAGAAAAACATAAAAAAGGTAAAATAAAATTGCCTTTGCTACATATTAAAGAAAATCATTATTTCAGAGAAAAATTTTAAAAGTTTTCCAGTTTCTGTCCCTTTTAAGTTCCTTCCCCAAGTTTTGAAAAAAAAGATGTTGAAATGAATCTACCTATGTTTAAAATTTTAATAAAATGCTGAACCGGTTTGGTCTTACCGCTTTCCCCCTTTTTGTAGAAACAGAAAATTCCTCGTTTTACCCGCTGGTATCCACTTAAAAGAAGACCTTCGGTATGGTACTTTTCTAAAACACATTTTTGTGGCTATAGAAAGCTAAAATATTTTTCATTCATTACAAATATTTACATTTTTCGAGATTTTATCTATTGATATTACAACGAATCAGAGATATTGAAAATTACTATAGTATTATAACATTATTTAAAGGAAAAATAGGAAAACCTTGATATGACAAAGAGAAAAAATTCAAATATAACTAGAAATATAAATGTATATAATTGTATTATTTGAGGGTAATAATACGTTATATACATAGCATTTTCTATTTGATGATTTTCGATTAATAGCTAGTCTAGTGCCGACTCTCTACATTCTCTTATCAACTGATAAGAAGAATTTTCAATATTTTCATGATATTTATCTATAAAACTTTTAATGAAGTCATTAATTAATTCATAACCAGTTTCACTGTGAAGAAGCTGCGTAGGGCATCTCCAATGCTTGTTATTTATTATCTTCAGGCATTTGTTTTGTATTATTTGAAGTTTTTTCATATGAGTTTTTGCAACTTTATACCAAATGGGGCATGCATATGTCAGTATAGGTCCTATGACACTATTAAATAATAATTTCTTGTTTTTTAAATTGAGTGAAAAGCGTTTGCTTAATATCGGCCATTAGGCTCTAATTGAATTAAGGGATTTTTTAGTAAATTTTGTCTAAGCACATACCCAGATACTTGACGTCATTTTGTACTGCAATACTGTCATTTTCAAAATTTAGCTGACGGTTTGGTAATCGCTTGGAAGAGTTATTGTAGGGAAATAAAATGGCCTGAGTTTTATTTGTGTTAATTTTTATTTTCCACTTATACAAGTATTTTTTGCAAGCAGCAAAACCTTTTTCCATTTTCTTTAATAGTGCCTTAGTAAGTTTGCTAGACGTGATAAGAGCAGTATCATCTGCAACTTTTTGGTACGAAGGAGAAGTATAAATGGAGTACAAAAGTGGGGGCAATATTGAACTTTGTGGTAAACCGGTTTTGATAGGCTGTGGTGAAGATAACGTGTTATTACCTGCAACAACAAACGATCTGTCACTAAGAAAATCTGCAACAAGTCTGCACAAATATTTAGGAATATCGGCTTGGAGCAATTTATAAAACAATCCAATGTGCCAAACAGTGTCAAATGCCTTTTCAGACAGTAGTTCCGCCTTTTAAATTTCCGGTTTACAGCCCAATCATGAATAAAATTTCCGCGGGAGTTTTCCCTTTTCTCATTTTTCCTATTTAAATTCAATGTTAAAAAAATAACAAGGGAAAAACTCTCGCGGAATTTTTATTCATGATTGGGCTGATAATTTTCTTGGTTTCTTGAATAAAATGTGGAATTTTTTTGTTGATTTTCCCCCTTAACTTCGACTGATTTTCCAAAACGATTTGTCTCCTGGTTTTAATTTGGAAAGCATTTTGTTCCACTTTTCATTACGATGAGCATTTATTTTATTTTATTTATTCTTATTTGTCTATGGAAATGAATTCCTTACAGACAGTTTACAGTTTTATTTAACATAAAGGAATAAAATACATGTAACAAATAATTATGAGTTTAAGAAAACAATTACTAATTTTTTTATGACATTAACATTTAACGAAAAATCAATAAATCTGTACAACTGGTTAAACTGATTACACATTCTTCTTAGGGGATCAGCGTCAGAATAATTGGCTCTATAAAATTTCACAGATAGAGGTACAAAATTACGGGATAAACGTTGCGGAATGTTGAAAGAGATTTCGTTGATTAGAAAACCAGAGCATATATCACCATTAATAACATTCAGGATAAATGATATATTCAGCATAGTTCTACGACTTTTTAATGTAGGAAGCTTAATAAGAGCAAGTCTAGCAGTATATGATGGTAAATTTAATGGGTTGAAATGGAGTCCACGTAAGCAAAATATCAGGAATTGTTTTTGCACAGATTCAATTGTATTGCTGTGAGTAATGAAAATCGGGTCCCATATTATTGAACCGTATTCCAGTATCGGTCGAACAAGTGAAGTAAATAAAGTTTTGGCAATATATGGATCATTAAATTCTTTTGCCCATCGTTTAATAAAGCCTAGAGTACATCTTGCTTTATTTATTATCGTAGAAATATGTGGAACGAAGCTCAGTTTAGGGTCGAATAAAATGCCTAGGTCTAGAAAATTTTGAACCATTTCCACTTTGTAGTTTCCCAGAAAAAAATTTGTTGAAATAGGATTGTGCCTTGTAAAGCGCATTACTTTACATTTCTTTAAGTTAAGTTCCATCAAGTTAAGCTTGCACCATTCATAAAAAGAATCCAAGTCGGTTTGGAGACGTAAGTAATCATAAGGTTGGTTATAGGCCAAGAAAATTTTTACGTCGTCTGCATACATTAAAACATTAGAGAATTTAATTACTTTAGGTAAATCGTTAATAAAAAGAGAGAAAAACAGCGGCCCAAGGTGACTCCCTTGTGGTACTCCAGAACAAACGTTAATTTTATATGAAGACGTATTATTAAAACGAACGGTTTGTGTTCTATTCGACAGATAAGATTGTATCCACTTTACACTAAGTTCTGTAAATCCCAATTTTTGCAGTTTCCGTACGAGAAGTAAATGATTTATTTTGTCAAATGCTTTACTGAAATCAGTATATATAACATCAGTTTGCATCCTTTGAATAAAGCCGCGATTGATGACTGTTGTTAGATGCAGAAGATTTGTAGTAGTAGAGCAAGATTTTTGAAAACCATGTTGAAATGAAGATATTAAATTTGATACTTGATAGTGTAAATGATCGGTTATTAATTTTTCAAAAAGTTTCGGTATAATACTTAGTTTTGCAATACCTCGATAATTTTCAACATCATATTTTCTGCCCGATTTAAATAATGGAACAATATATGATTCCTTCCAGATTGATGGAAAGTATCCATTAATAATAGAAGTGTTAAACAGAAGTGTTAATGGAGGAGCTAAGACTTCGGCGCACTTGATTAATATGTTACTGGGGATATTGTCAGGACCGGAACTATATGAGAACTTAAGCTTTTTAATGCCATTTAGGACTGTAGAAACATCAAGAGACGGTAAGGATATGGATTGATTTTCATCTAATATATATGGGTACTTGACTGTATCATCGTAATTTTTATTAGAGTAGGTGGTCGAAAAAAAGTCCGCAAACATATTACATATAACTTTAACATTATCAGATTCATTTTGTTGATACGACATTACAGCAGGGTAACCGCTTGTCTTTTTCTTTGTGTTAACGAATTTGTAGAATGACTTTGGATCACGTTTCAAGTTATGTTTTATTTTAATTAAATACTGTGAGTAACACACATTATTTAATTGTGTATATTTAGCCCGGCTAACAGTGTAGTTCAAATAATCAGAAGAAGATCCCGAACACTTAAATTTTTTATAAAGTTTATTTTTCTTATTCTTTGCAATAGCCAGCTGTTTGTTATTCCACGGTGGTCCAGAAGATGAAATAAATGTTTGTTTTGGAATACATAAGTTCATAAAATAATGAAGTTTATTATAGAAAATTTCAAATATTTTGTATTTACTTGTTGTTGGATATGCGGGAAGTGTTAAAATGTTAGTCCAGTTTGTATTACCAATAAGTTCATTTAACATGTTGTAGTTAGTTCGTTTGAAACAAAAAACCTTTTCACTAATGACTGACTTTGACGGAATATTTCGAGGTTGCATAAACATAACTACTTCCATAGTAGGATGATACCGGTCTTCAGGTGTTGTTAGTGGAGGAAAACGTTTAATAGAACAGTCATCTTTATCATTTACAAATATTAAGTCCAGAATTTATTGATCATTATGGTCAGTAATTTGACGCTTTGTTTGTAAAAGTTTAACTCAGGTATGTTTGAAATGTTCCTTATAAAAGTTCTTCGCACCTGTATTAAGTTAATGATGTCCACAAGGAGGGTTGTTTTACCTGAGGGGTCAAATTTTGGAGTGCAATGACTACGCGCCTCTAAAGTCATTTTTGTGAACTTCTCGATTTCAGCATCGATTGAGGTTTTTAAAGTGTATCTTTCCGAGTTTGTAACGATTCGGTTGTTAATAAAATTTTTAAATGACATCCAATTAGTCTGTTTGTAATCATAGTAACTCGTATCCGATTCATGAACTGTTGCGTTAGAGATTGTGCAAATAGCCCCATGAGGAGTGTTTTGTTAGAATAAAACGGGGTTTTTAACACTATTTTTGTGTCTTGATTAATTTCAAATTGCGCATTGCTTGCTTTATTTAGTAGAGTTCAATTCAGATTAAAAAGACAGTTAAACAGATACAGTTACAAAAAAGGGAAAAAGAACAAAGTCAATTTAAAAAATACATTGTAATACAAAAACATAAAAGACAATACGATAAACGTCAAAACAAATACATAACACTAAAAATAACATTGTTGCCATCAATCGAAATACTTCGTTTACCCCAACACCTCCCCTCGAAGTAGAGAGAATGATGATTTCAGTTACCACCTATCCTGGTCATACCCAAGGCTGCAATACACTTAGCATGTTTGTCTGCGCACAAACCCTTCGTCAGGGCATCTGCTGGCATATCTTCGGTTGGCATATACTCTAGATTAATATCACCATCTTCTTGCTTTTGTTTTATAAAATGATGTCTCACGTCAATATGCTTTGTACGTGAGTGAAAACCAAAATTTGTCGCCAGCTCCTGAGCACTTTGACTGTCGTTATATAGTTGAACAGTTTTACATTCTAGACCGATTTCGTTTAACATTTCTTTCAGGTATAGTGCCTCCTTGGTAGCTTCCGATATTGCCAAATACTCGGATTCAGTACTGGATAGGGAAACGGTTCTCTGTTTACGCGCTTCCCAACTAATAGCGGCACCGGCCAATATATAAGCGTAGCTAGAATATGATCTTCTATCTGTCATATTCGCACCCCAATCTGCATCAACCACACCATATAGTTGTACGTTATCTTTTTTATACACTAAGCCATAATCCAGGGTGCCTTTCAAATATCTTAAAATACGTTTAGCTGCTTGCCAATGCTCGTCGATATAATTTGTATTAAACTGACTTAGAAAATTTACTGAATATGCTATATCCGGACGAGTATTTACAGCCAAATACATAAGAGCACCAATAAGATTTTGATACGGATATTTTTTCATCACTTCCTCATCTGGATCTTTAGGTTTTTCAAGTTTACAATTAATTGCCATTGGAGCTTGAACCGGCTTACAGTCACTCATATTAAATCTCTCCAAAATAGTTTTAATACACTCACATTGATTTAAAAATATTTGATGATGTTCAATTTTCTGCTGAAATTCGATTACCAAACATAGATTAACGGGACCAAGATCCTTCATCTCAAAAGATTCAGCTAAGGATGTCTTAATTTTCTTTAACCATGATTTGTTGTTTGAAGCGATTAACAAATCATCAACATAAACGGTAGTGAGAATTATATTTTCACCTTCTCTCAAAACAAATAAACACGGATCCTCTCTAGACGGTTTAAGATTAAGTTTCTCTAATTCGTTCGTCAGCTTCCGATACCATTTAAGTCCAGACTGGCGTAGACCATACAATGCCTTCTTTATTTTACATACTGGATACTTGCAGGATTTTAATGCGTCTAGCCACTTCATTGCTACGTTTTTCACCATTCCAGATTTCATTTTAGAAGAACCAATTATTTCACCAGAAATTAGCTTTTTCAGAATTTCAATTAAATTTTCTGGAACCTCCATAAAAACATCTTCATCGAGTTCCCCATTTAGGTAAGCAGTTACTACATCCATTTGATGTATTTCTAAATCCATTTTCGCAGATAATGCAGACAGCAATCTCACTGAGGTTGAACGAACTACTGGGGAATAGGTATCAGAAAAATCCTCCCCTGGACACTGTGAGCACCCCTTTGCTACTAGTCGAACTTTTTTACTACCATCTTCCTTTGTACGAAAAACGAAACGATTACCAATTACCTTTCTGCTGTTCGGGCGTTCGACAATTTCCCAGGTATTATTAAGCATTTGTGCTACATATTCATCTTCTATAGCTGTAACCCACGATTTATCACCATCTTGCATCACTTCAGCAATTGTCGTAGGACTTTCGCAAATTGCCAGGTTACAGTCTTCAAAACCTTCGAAGTCGGAATCGTCGTCACTCATTTCTTTTACTTCCAAGCGTTGTGGCACATTATCAAGCGAAATTTCCAATTCATTTGTATCATGACTTTCGTCATTGTTAATATCTTCATATTTATTTTCAAAATACATTTTATCTAAAATTTTGACGTCACGGCTTATTATGATACATCTCTTACGTGGACACCATAAACGATAAGCCTTCGCCTCATTGGAATATCCTACCAACACACAGGCTTCAGATCTCGATTCAAATTTACCTTTTGAATTACTTTTATTTAAAACGTACGCCTTCGACCCAAAAATATGTATGTATTTAACTGTGGGTGTTTTACCTGACCAGATTTTATACGGAATCTCCCCATTCAATGATTTCGTTGGACATCGGTTCCTGATATAACAGGCAGTATTGACTGCTTCTGCCCAAAACTTAGGTGGAGCTCCTGCATGCTTCAACATGCACCGGGCCATTTCAATAAGCGTTCTGTTTTTGCGTTCAGATACGCCATTTTGTTGTGGTGTGTGTGGAGCACTTAGGCGCTTACGAATTCCACATTCTTCCAAATATTTATCCAAATCGCGATTACAATATTCACCACCATTATCCGATTGTAACATTTGTATTCTTTTACCAGTAAACGTTTCTACTGCATTATTAAACTTTTTAAAAGCACTCAAAACATCCGATTTTTGTTTGATTACAAAAACTTCACCATAGCGGGAGTAGTCATCAGTAAATGTTACGACATATTTAGCACCCGAGTGTGATGCCAGTCTCATTGGCCCACAGACGTCACTATGGACAATCTCCAAAACATCTTTCGTGCGATGACCACTGCTGTTTGGAAACGATTTACGTACTTGCTTTTCACTTATACATATTTCACAAGACGACATCTTTTCTGTGGAGTCAACTTTCATACCGTGTACTAAATTATCTTTCACCATATTCTTTAAATCACGTTCATTTAGATGTCCCATTTTATAATCACACATATCGATATTACTAACTTTGTCGTTTTTATCATTTACAGCTCCTGCGAAATTTGTAGAATTTTGCAAATAGTATAAATTACCAATACGATTTGCTGTGTACAGAATTTTATTATTTTCTTTTATGTGGGCCTTGTTCTTATAAAAAGAAACTTCATAACCTTTATCGGTTATTTTTGAAATTGACAGCAAGATTGCTCTTAAATCTTCAACGTAAAAAACTTCTTCGATATTTACATGCTCTTCTTGACCTTTCTCATTTAAACATAATTTGACGTTACCAACACCGGTTATTTTTGTTGTGTTCTCGTTCGCTAAATTTAACGTCTTTTCTATTTGTTTGAAATTTAAAATCTTCTTCTTTTCTGCACTCATATGCGCCGTACTACCACTATCAAGGCACCAATAACCGCTCTCAAACGATGATACCATTGCATTTTCAATTGTGTTATTGATTTGCAATTTCTTGCAAAATGTCCGACTTTACCGCATTTAAAACATGTGAATTTTTTCTTTTCGTTTGTATGTGTGTTTGTATCATTATTGTTGTTTTTGTTGTAATTATTCTGTTTTTTTGGTTTAACATACAAGGCGTTTTGTTCATCTCGATCGTTTTTTGCTTTTCTTGTTTGGTCATCCTCTACTATCTTTACCCTTAAAATTGCTGGGGTTGGCAGCTCATCTCTTGTTTCCAAAGCACAACGGAAAGTTTCATAGGACTCCGGCAAACTATACAGCAGCAAAATGGCCAATAAATCATCACCAATAATAACTTTTATTTCTTTTAATTTAGCAACAGCATCAAAGAAATCATTTAAATGCTCCCTGACATTTTCACCTTCCTTCATGCGTGCCAATGCCACTCTCTTTAAAAGGGTGGCTTTTCGGGCTGGCCCCTTTGATTGAAATGTAGCCTCCAATTTTTTCCACATATCAGATGATGTGCTGCATTCTGAAATGAGTCCTAATTCTGACGGCGTCACGGACAGCATTATGTCGGCACTGGCTTTTTCGTCCAGCTCTTGCCATTTAACCCGTTCTTCAGGAGATGCTTCAGGTGGTATTGGCTTAGTTCCGCTGACATAAGCCCACAGGTCATTCTTTACAAGGATGGCCTTCATTTGCAGTTTCCAAGTATCATAATTGTCCGCGTTTAGCGGCTGTATACGTATGATGGCATTAGAAATTTTTGCTCTTTTCTTCTTTACACGACACGATATTCGCGACAACAATTTTAATTTCTGTAATTTCGACCGTATCTATAGTGTTCCAATTTAAAATTTTTTCTTTTTAATAAGTTCATTCGCGTTAGGCTCCCTGGGCCCATAACCTGTTAGAATAAAACGGGTTTTTTAACACTATTTTTGTGTCTTGATTAATTTCAAATTGCGCATTGCTTGCTTTATTTAGTAGAGTTCAATTCAGATTAAAAAGACAGTTAAACAGATACAGTTACAAAAAAGGAAAAAAGAACAAAGTCAATTTAAAAAATACATTGTAATACAAAAACATAAAAGACAATAGGATAAACGTCAAAACAAATACATAACACTAAAAATAACATTGTTGTCATCAATCGAAATACTTCGTTTATCCCAACATGTTTAGCGTTGAAGTCACCTAAAATGATAAAATCGTATACAGATGATGTTAATTTTATAATATCGTTGCTGAAATTTGTTCCATATTTCGGCGAGTACGCAGTGGACACTATTAAAAATCTGTTATTAATATCAATCTGAATTGAAAGATCTTCTATTTTCGATGTGTTAGCGACGGGTAGTAATTTATGACTGATCTGTGAACAACCAAAGCTACACCAATTTTCTCTTTTATTCTAGCTTTACAATAAGTAAAAGGAATTTACGGTTACGAATTCAGCAAGAAGATATTTGTGTACAATAAAATAAAAGTAATCGGATATTATAATAGTTATTTAAAGTAATTCATAATATGTAGTTAAGAGATAAGAGTTAAATTATTAATTACAAATATTAATGTAATAAAGTAAAAAATTAGATTTGTTTGTAACCGAACATACTGTCCCCATTGAAAGGGCACTTTCGATCAGCATCGTCAACTGGAAGTGAAGCAATTTTATGAATTGACCTTCGAAAAACTCTTTTAATAGTTTTAACATCTACAACACGAACTTTACCATCGCTTCCAGGGATAGTTTTTAGGACTCGAGCAAGAAGCCAATGTTGTGGTGGTAAATTGTCTTCGTGAATAATTACTAATCGTCCTTCTTCGATATTCGCACAGGGTTTGAACCACTTAGACTTTTGTTGAAGATCCAAAATGTAATCTCGACTCCATTGTATCCAGAATTGTTGTTTTAAATATTGTTACGCGCGGACTTAGCTCTTGTTCTGCAATCATCGCATAACTTGGGTACGCTTGTATCTAGCACGACCTAGCTCGTCGGATACGGATGGATTCTTTGTTATCCAATGATGTGCAATCCGTCGCGGTACACAAAAATATTCGTACCCGTTTATTAGAACAACATCTTCACATACAATTTCATGATGTTTGACTTAGTCTAAACTATCATCTCGCATGTCGTCCTCGTCCGTTTTATTTGTTGGTCTGGTTTGTTCCCTCGACATACACACATACGAAAAGTTTAATTATTCATTATGGAAGTTCTTCCTTTATTCACATTTTTATTCTTTCCTTAAATATAGTTTGTTAGTTCTGTTAGTATCATGTATTCCTTTCCTTCCTTTGTAGTTTATCTTATACTAATTTTTACATCCTTATTCTTTTTAAATTCTTATATTCTAAATTAATTCTCTTTCTGTTTTGTTTGCCTTTTTAATTTTTCTTACACTTTAATTTCTAAATTCTTATATTCTAAACTATTTCTCTTTTCTGTTTTGTTTGCATCAAATCAATTTCAACATTTTCCTTTTATCTTTAATTTCGTTATTTCATATGCATACACAAATCAGGTATTTATAATAATTGTTCTAATGTGAATTACAATTCTAAAATAATGAATTTAGCGGCCTATTTGCGGGTTAACTAATATTTGTTTTGTTTTCTTGATTTTCGTTTTTAATTATTTAGCTTTTCTTTTATATGTTTTGTTTTTATTTTTCAGCTATTTTACGTTCGCATTCATATCAACTCACTGTGCTCCATGTTTGTTCCTTTTTCTACCTTTTCCTTCTGATCATTAGTTGTTGCTGCACTTGCCTATGCCCTCATGACTTATGTGTTTTGTTGTTGTTGTTGTACTTATTGTTTTGGCTATCGGCATGTGCATTCCGCTGTTGTACAAATATGATCATGGTCTGATTTTACATGTTGGCCTTATTTGTCGTGTTAATGTGTTGGGTTAACATGTCTGGTTACTGGGGCATTGACATCCCCTGTGTACCCTCAAGGATTCCTATACGTTGGCTCGCCATCTACGCGAGGCACTAGCCAGCGAAACTCCCTCACAAACACACCGCGGCTCTGTATCTGGCGTAGAGAACACGCCCGTCTCTTAGTAGAAATATTATCGCGTCCAAGAAACAACTTACTCTTAAAATATTATTATAAGAGTAAAGCAACCGTCTAGACAAATCAATTACGTTATTTGTTCTTCGTGCCTTTTTAATGATTATTTGTTTCTTTCGCGATGATAATTTCGACAAGTTGTTTTTTTTTCCGACTTCTTTTTGTCCTCAAACCTCGTGCTTCAACAATTCAATAGGAAAAGAAAAAGGCCGGTCACAATAGTGAGCTCGTTAGTTAAAGTGTCAAAAACATATAATGTCAAATCATAAGGAAGTGTTCTGTAAGGTTAACCTTATAATGGCAAAATAATTTCTGTCTTTCAATTACTTTCAAACTGTAACAGTATTAACCTAATTTTACAAAGATTTTTGTTTGTTCTGTTTAACATAAATTAAATATTAAAATTATTTCATATAAAGATGTGGCAATTATTATCGTTATAAAACATTAAAATTTTGTATACATTTCTTATATCTTATAATCGCAACAATATGCCACCAATTGCCAACGTTTCAAATAATTTATATTTTTGCAATGGGCTATGTTTTCATCTGGTAGAGCCAACAAAGATGAACCAATAAGCATATGGGCGGGAGTTAAAGTTTCTCCATCATTAGGATCGTCGTCATACAGTCTCGTCTCATCGAACTGTTCGGACGTGTTTTTTTAGTGCGGCTGAATTTTCGGTGAAAAAATCGTAATAGGTGAAAAAGTGTAAAAAGTTGAAATTAAACAAAAAAGTGAAAAAATCGTAATAGGTAAAAATATTAAAAAAAAAAAAAACATTAAACATCACATAAAAACTGTATGAGTGTTCCTCTCAGATGTAATTCTGAGAAAGAGCTTAGCTCGACTAGAAAAACTAGATGGGTCTCTGAGGAAGAATCCATAAAAAAATCTCTGGAGAATTTTCTCACTGCAAGAGCCGTGGAACGGCGTCGTTCCTGTTCGCCCAATATAGTAATTTCAATAGATGAAGGAACATCAACACCTTCTACATCAAATAGTGCAATCAAACCTAGAAAACAAGTAGGTATGGATAAATACGCCACAGTTCTTAAGCGACAGAGGAGCCCGACATCTGCTCAAGTGTCATCAAATTCAAAAGCTACTAAGACCGTGAGTAATGATCAAAATAGGTTTGCTCTCCTCCAGACGGATGAGCCAGAACTTCCTAAGAAGACGTTTAAACCCCCACCAATTTATCTGAGAGAGCCCACTTCCAGTAAATTGGTACAAAGAATTGTTTCGGTAATAGGTGAAAATATGTTTAGCGTAACATCAATTAAACATGGAAATATCAGCGAAACCAAAATTCAAGTAAAACAGGAAGATGATTTTCGAAAATTGTCCAGCCAGTTGGAGAGGGAGGCTAGGGATTTCTACACCTATCAGCTCAAAAGCGCAAAAGGTCTCCAAGTCGTTCTAAAGGGTATAGACCCATGTGTTGATCCTGCGGAGATAAAGACCGGCTTAATGGACAAAGGGTTCAAAATTAAGAGTGTTGCGAATATTAGAAACCGTGAAAAGATTCCACAGCCTATGTTTAGGGTGGAATTGGAACCTGGAGATGTCGTATTAAAGAAAAACGAGTCCCATCCCATCTACAATCTGATTTACCTTCTGCATCGTAGAATCACCGTGGAAGAACCGCATAAGCGTCAGGGACCCGTCCAGTGTCTTAACTGTCAAGAATTTGGTCACACCAAGGCGTATTGTAAATTGCCGTCAGTTTGTGTTGCGTGTGGGGAGTTACATGCAACTGCTCAATGCGATAAGTCGAAAACTGACTCAAAAATCAAAAAATGCAGTAACTGTGGAGGTAATTATACCGCAAATTATAGAGGTTGTCCAATTTACACTCATTTGAAAGGCATAAGAACCAACAAGACGACAGTATTACCTGATCATCGTCAACAGCCTATTTTTGCATCGAGTGACAATTTCCCTCAATTGTTACGGTCCACTAGTCATGTAAACGCGCCTAGTTCTAGACAAGTTTCTTACGCAAACGTGGTTAAATCAAATATGCCAGGTTTGGAGCAGGAACCTAAATCACAATATTTCGAGCCTAATATTAACACTCTAGAGACTACATTGCAGACTCTTGTCCAAACCATGAACACTTTTACGACCACTATGACATCCATGATGCAGGAAATGCTGAAAATGCAATCCACTATCTTACAAGCCATTTTAAAGAAATGATTTGTTTAAAAATGTGTTTTTGGAATGCGAACGGCCTCCGCCAACATAAAAACGAACTGGAGCACTTCCTGATGGATAAGCAGATTGATGTCATGATGATTGCTGAAACTCACTTGACGACGACAGCGTACTTCAAAATTAATGGCTACGTGTTGTATGATACTAAAGATCCACGCGGAAGAGCATGTGGAGGTTCGGCAATTCTTATAAAGAACAGAATAAAACATTATTTAATGAACAACATAATATGAACAAACATTTGTATTGAATTCTGTCAATACAATTTTGTTTTATCATCAATTTATTCGCCGCCTCGATTTTCAATAAAAGAACACTAATACTACAGCTTCTTCAATTCCCTTGGAGCTAGATTTTTAGTTGCTGGTGACTTTAACGCCAAACACACTTTTTGGGGTTGACGTCTGGTGACCCCGAAGGGTCGTGAACTCTTCAACACCATTGCTAAAATGGGATTAGATGTACTCTCAAGCGGGCATCCCACCTACTGGCCGACGGACCGACGGAAGATTCCCGATGTTATTGACTTCGGAGTAGTGAAAAATATCCCTGTGGAATCGATACAAGTGGAGCCTTGTCTTCAGATCACTCTTCTTCTATTATTTCAATGCGTTTCCTTCAAGGGAATGGCTCCCCATTTCGGGACATGTCTAAAACCAGAGTAAGTTGGATAAAGTATAAAAAGTATTTAAGTTCCCACTGCACGGAAAATGTAGTGTTGAGAACTACCGAGGATATTGATGGGTCGATTGGCAAGTTTACTGAGGACATACGAAGAGCTGTACATCACGCCTCCACATATGACGTTGAGTGCAGAAGTGGGACAAACAGAACTTATTTCGCTGAACTCGATCATCTCCTGTCAGAAAAAAGAAGAGTTAGAAGAGAGTGGCAAATTCACAGGTCTCCTGAACTGAAAGCTAGGCTACGGGTATGCAGAGATATACTAAGAAATTTCTTAGAAACCCAAAGAATGGCTTCACTTAAATCTTACTTGGAGGGTCTTGATAGTACCCCACAATCTGACTATTCGTTATGGAAGGCGGCACGAGGTTTAAAAAGACCAGTTAGAGGAAAGCCTCCTCTGCGAAATCCGACTGGTGACTGGGCTAGAAATGATTCCGAGAAGGGGATTTTATTTGTTAACCATTTGAGAAATGTGTTGACTATAAACAACTCAAATAATGCATCTGATTTGCCTCCACTCGTTATTAGACCTCCTGTACCTCTAAGACTTAGCCTTAATGATGTTCAAAGCGCTATTGGTACTCTGAACCTTAGAAAGGCTCCAGGTATGGATAAAATCAGCAACAAAATGCTTGTGGAGTTACCTCGTGTAGCTAAAAGAATTATCCTATTTATTTTTAATGCTATTTTACGCCTAGAATACTATCCTGCAGATTGGAAGGTATCTATGATTACCATGATTCCTAAGCCAGGGAAGGACCCCACTAAAGTAGAGTCATATAGGCCAATTAGTCTACTGCCGACAATTTCAAAACTGTTTGAAAAATTGTTATTGGCTAAGTTGATTCCATTGCGAAAAGATACCTGCTCGTTCATCAGAATAAATAATCAAATTATCCCGCAACACAATGAAGTCAATACCTCGGAATCCACCTCGATCGTCGTTTAACTTGGAAGTCTTATATCGACGCAAAACTTACCCAGATGAGATTAAAAGCAGTGCAAATTAATTGGCTAATCGGCAGAAATTCTACATTAAAGTTTGATTGCAAACTTTTGTTGTACAATGCAATTCTAAAGCCAATCTGGTGTTATGGAATTCAATTATGGGGTACTGCCTCAGCATCCAACATTGAAAAAATTCAAAGGGGTCAAAATAAGATTCTACGTACAATTACTGCAGCTCCATGGTATGTTAAAAATTCTCGAATCCACAAAGATCTAGGCATTCCTTTGGTGAAAGTCGAATTTGCAAAACACGCCTCAAAATATGTCAGCAAACTTGAACACCATCCAAAACCACTTGCACGAGACATCCTTAACTTTAGTGGCCATGTTCGGTTGAGAAGGAGGGATACCCTTGCTTTAACTCAAGCGCAAAACAGATGACTGGATCAGTGGATGCAATTTTGTTGTAGTATCATAATATTTTGTCTAGAACTGGCTGGACTTATTATTTTCTTTTAGTATTAAGATTCGAAAACTTATTGTCATTTCATTTCTGAAGATTCAATAAATAAATTAAATGTATTAAAAAAAAAAAAAAAAAAATTAGGATCATCAGATCTGGCTGTTAAAGGTCGGGAGTTTAAAATGGCTTCAACTTCGCTAAGATTCTTCATAGGTGATACCTGCTTTGGACATGTTTTTAAGCAGAATAGTTTTTGTAGATTTCACAGCCGATTCCCAAAGGCCTCCAAAATGAGGTGATCGAGGGGGAATAAATAAAAACTTGAAGACGGTAATTTCGCTGTAATGCATTAACGATTTAACATTTTCATTGGTAAAAAAATTGTAGTTTAAACTCTTGAAGCTTTGAATTAGCGCCAACAAAATTGGTTGCGTTGTCACAGTATAAACGCAAAGGTATGGCACGTGTACCTATAAATCTTCTTAGACATAACAGAAAAGTATTAGTAGACAAGTCCGAAACTACTTTAATGTGTACAGCCTTTGAGGCGAAACAAACGAAAATTGCTACATACGTTTTGTATGCCGATTTTCCTCTAATTCTATAGAAAATTTAGAATGGTCCACAGAAATCGACACCACAAAGAGGAAAGGGCGTTGAGCCTTTAGACGATCAGCTGGAAGATCTCCCATGACTTGTTGCATGAGTCGAGGTTTGTATTTGAAACAGTGGACGCAGTTGCGAACCACTTTTCTGACGACATCTCTAGCGTTGATTCTCCAAATTTGTTGACGAAGAATTCAGAAGTGCTTTCGGGCCAACATGCAAATGTTTTATATGAAGGTACTTGATGTATAGAGTTGTAAAACGATGATTCTTTGATAGAAGTGCAGGAAACATTGTATTACACGGGAGCGAAAAATTTGCTAGCCTACCACCAACTCTGAGAATAGGTAAAGTTATTTTGTAACTTGAAATCTCGTGTAAAAAAGATGATAGGTTAGGTTAGCAGGCGGCCGTGTATTACGGCCCACTTAGGTCCATATCGCTGGTCCCATTGTGTTACCTGATTGAATAGGAAAAAGAGGTTATATAGAGAAGAGATAGAGTAAAAGAGTAAGCAGGGTAGTAGTAGGATGAGTGGAGTGTAAGAGGGTGAAAAGTATGAAAGATTTGAAGGATAAACGTGTAGACCAAAACCTAAAAGAGCGCAGAATACCTAGATGGATAGATAAGGCTACTGCAGCCAATTACTGCTTCTGATAAAAACGTCAATATCCTCCAACTTCAAAGCTGAAAATTCAGATAAGTCGTCAAAGAATGGTTGCCCCAGAAGAATGGTGCGAGATCCACTCATTGCTGGGCATTGACATAGAAGATGAGAGGCCGTTTTTTCCTCCTCTTCATTATTGCAACTCCTACAAAAATCGTTATAGGGTAGACCCAGTCGTCTTGCATGATTGCCAAATTTGCAGTGTCCTGTGATTACTGACACCAAATTGCTAAGTTGTGGCCGCTGTAATTTCAATAAATACAGCGTGCGTTTCCTGTTCAGTATAGGCCAAATCAGTCGTGTGACTGTACTGGTTTGTTCATTTTCCCACCTGGTTTGAGCTAGCTCACAATGGAAATTGCTGACTATTTGCTTACATTTCGATAGCGGAATGCCGCAAAGATGGTCAATGTTGTCGTCAGGTAACATGGCACCTTTCTTTGCCAAGTCATCTGCGATACAATTACCTGTTATGTCTCCATGTCCGCGCACCATATGAGTGTAACTGTCGAAAGTCTCGCCATCCTGTTTAAGGATGTCCGGCATTCATGGACCAAAATTGATGTAGTATGTACACCTGTCAGAGACTTTATTGCAGCTTGACTGTCAGTGTATATACGTATATCCCTTCCCGATATTCTGTAATAACTGATCAAATTAGCCGCTTGTTTTATTGCTGATATTTCAGACTGAAGGATGGGACATCCGTTTGGAATTCTGAAAGACATCCTGATTCCGAATTCCTGAATGTAGACCCCACCGCCGACGCTCCCTTTTTTTGGAGCCATCCGTGTATATAGATAAGCTCGTAGTATTAAGGAGTAGACCCTCCAACAGTTCCATGTCGTCATGAATGATGAAGCCGAATCTTCGTAAGAAGGAGGGTCTAGGAGTGCGATAGTCGATGAGTTCAGGAAGACATTGTATGTTTCCCATTATGCTAGCATGTCCATAATGACTATACTTCCAGACGCCCGTTGACCTTAGTCTAACGGCAGTATTCCTGGCTATATTCTTGGCCATTAGATCAACTGGAATCCAGTTTAGTATCGCAAAAAGCGACTTAGTAGAAGTAGTGCTTAATGCTCCAGTTATCAGGATCGCAGTCCTTCTTAGTATCTTGTTCAAGATGACACAATTTGAAGTCTTGTCAAGTGCCTTCCACCAGACCGAGACTCCATAAAATAAAATTGGTTTAATAACTGTCTCAAAGAGCCAGTTCATACATCTAGGGTTAATACCCCAGTTCTTGCCTATAGTTTTCTTGATATACAAGGTTGACATAGCCTTAGATGCTCTTGCTAGTGTGTTGGGTTTCCATGATAGCTTATTATCAAGAACAACACCCAAGAATTTTGCCTTTTCCGAGATTGTTAACAAAGGTGATAGTTTTTGGAGATTCGGTTTCAAAGTTTGCCCATTTCGAAGATAAATTTCATATTGATTGAACGTCGTGAACGACCTTCCAGAATGCCAGTTGTAGTTCTTCTGAAGATATAAATGAATTTCTTTTAGATTTGTGATAAAGACGATGAATGTATATAATATGTAGAATGCGAAGATACGACGATTGACTGGTGCTGATTTTCGAAATTATAGATGTTACAACTATAATTGTGTTGAACAAAGACTTTCTCATTTCTTCTGGCGGGAGAGCAGTGTCTATATTGGTGTTTTGTGGCCAATATTTATCACCTTCAAAAACTCTGGTCCCCTGAACTACATTGTAGACATTATTTCATTAGCAAGACAGCCACGAGATACTATATCTGCTGGATTTTGTTTCGATGGGACATATCTCCACGGTATATTGTGAGAAGTATTTTGAATTTCTGAGACTCTATTAGCAACAAAACACACAAGAGAAGATGAATGATTTGTGAGCTAATTTAAGACAATTTTTGAATCAGACCAAAAGAAGATACGATAACTGTAGGATTCAAATTTATGTTTGATTTTATCCCAAGCATTAAAAGCAGCGATTACAGCAATCGTGTAATGAAAATCGAAGCATATGAAAAATTAATTCATAAATTGAAGGAAAAATACCCCGATGCGATTAAAAAAATAAATACATTTAGGACGACATATAGAAAGGAGTTCAAAAAAGTTCAGGCAAGCGAAAAGTCTGGAGCTGGAACTAAATATATATGAACCGACTTTATGGTACTACCCTATACTTTCCTTTCTGGAGGACCAAGAGTTCAGTGCACCAAGCAAATGCACAATGGGAGATGAGACTCAAGAAGAGGTACTAATTAGTAGTTGGTCTTTATAACTTTCATATAAAAACTTTTATTTTTTTTTAATTTCAGACTTCACCAAAAACATCAGCAACACCACATAGACCAAAGAAAAGAAAAATTAGCGAAGAAGATAATTTAATTAAATTAGCGTGCGAACACCTGCAATCGCAAAAAAATAACAGCAATCTAAACAACAATGATCCAAATGATGTGATTGCCAAAGCTTGGGCAGAACAATTAAAAGAAATGAAACCTGCACAAAAAGTATTGGCGCGTAAATTAATTTCGGATGTTTTATATCAGCGATACGCAAAATTGTAATTCCTATTCCCGCGGGAATAGGCTACAAATGCTGCTTGTGCGCTGCCGACACATGTATACAAGAAGCTTCTTTGTTTGTCTTTCGACGATGAACATTCGGCTGATGCTTTTTTGTTGTAATTTTTCAAAGTTATTTATATTAGTTGCTGTTCAGCACTTGTTGTAGCAAGATCTCGCTGCACAACTTTATGAATACACTCACATCAAAATGTTTAATGAACAATGGGAAAACGATTTTTTTTTCATAGAGAACATGCATGGCGAGGCACAATGCGTGATTTGATATCGCGTTATCTATAAGAAAATTGAATATTATTTAAAAAGACATTATTTTTGCCATGAAAATTTTGATAACCTTACCGGGAGTGATCGAACACTAAAACTTTATGAATTAAAAGCTGAGTTTTTCTTAAGATTTATGGTTGATGAAACCAATTCTCGTAATAAAAAGAATTTTAATGAAATTAATATTTATCGGCCTACTATGGCCTTAAAAAAAGGCATCATATGCCGTTGCTTTAGCTTTGGCAAAACAATGTCGTCCATTTAAGGATGGTATTTTTTTTTTTTTTTAATTTAACACTAGATGTTATGAAGTGTTTTAGTGAAAAAAGTCAAGAAGCTTTAAAACTTTGTGAAAGCATTCCTTTATCTGGGCGTACAGTCGAACGTAGGACGGAGGAAATTAGCAAATTTATCCATACTGCAGATAAAACTAGACTGACAAATTGCAAGTATTTTTCATTATCTCTGGACGAAACTACAGATATTAATAATATTTGCCAGCTTATTATTTGCATTAAAACAGTTGATGAAAATTTAAACTGTTTTGACGAAGTTTTACAGCTGAAAAAATTTAAACTTTTTAAAAACACAGAAACTTTTTTAAACAAAATATAGGAAATTGC
Organism: Bellardia pandia; assembly: GCA_916048285.2. Lineage (NCBI taxonomy): Eukaryota > Metazoa > Arthropoda > Insecta > Diptera > Calliphoridae > Bellardia > Bellardia pandia. Next base: position 70,373,007 of record OU696530.1, read on the forward strand.
CAATATTTAAAATATTTTGTAACAAGAAAATACAAAATGTGACGTAAAATATAATTGAAGTTTGACGTAAAATATAATTGGAGTTTTCACAGTTACAATTATTTTTTTCAGTGTAGTAATTGGCAAAATTTACAAACTGACTAAAAAAGTTAATTTACCCGATATTGTGAAACCCCCAATATATTGAAGTTTTTTTTTTATTATTCATTCATATTATTTTTTTAATTTTGTTCCCAAAAAATGTTTTGATGGTTACCCCTGTATAATTAATAGTTAGTGTTGATATTGTCATAATTAATTAAAAAATGTAAATACGTATTTAAAAAAGTTCTAATAAAATAATAATATCACAAAAATAAGAAAAAACCATTTACTCTCAACTAATGAATAATTTTTCGAGTGTACAACTAGTAAGCGTCGTTCGTTTTCTGCTGCTGCCAACACAACCATAAATGTGATAGTATGCGTTTGCGCTTCACTGTTTTATATCAAGGGTGTATTGAAAACTTGAATAAATCGCACATACAGCAGTTCCCAAATTTTTTCCAACTCACACCGAGCTCAATTGTTTCTTACGTATCTACTCCATCGCCAGTAGAATTTACAAATATTCCATTTGACACAGAAATAACATCCGAATCTCAGGAATCAATTCAGAACTACTTTTGTACTTTTAAATAATTTTTTTTAATACCCAATACAAGAAAATAAAATATATATAAGTAGTATGGAACTGGGGAGGCAAAATGCCTCTAAGGTCCGCACAGCGGACGTGAGAACAGCTTCAGGAATTTTTACCCGACCCATCGTGAAGCTTGTTCTCTTACCCAGTTCAGAAACCCACTAATTCTTTCTTTTTCTCTCTTTCTCCTTTATTTTGTATTTACCCTGTAGAGAACATGTCGAGTGTATCACGCCGCCTTGAGATCCATCGTAAACCCATTGAAGGTCCTTCTTCCTCTGAGACACATGCCAACACTTCTGCCAGCAACACGTACCACAACAACCACAGCAACATACACAACAAACACATCACGCCGTTCAACCCCGGCCATCAACGTTACCGGATACGACTACCATTGTCATAAACATTATGAACGCTGGACCCGTGTGATCCTTAGCCCTCTTTGTTGCAGTATAGCAAGGGGGCGGGATGTTTACGCGTATAGTGTAAATGTTCCCCATTATTGTTCATACGATTGCTAATTGTTTCGTTAAGTTAAATTGTTGTTATTTTGTGTCGATGCTGTATGTGTACTGATATTATTGTTATTGTTTGTAAAACCCCCAACAAGTACGGTACGTACAAAGAAAATAAAAAACTGAAAATAAACCCATGAATTATATTTAAATTAAACTAACCCCGTCTTTTTATTTTCGAGGAAATATTTCAAGAAAAACAGATTGTTTTTATTTTTTTTCTTTAGGGTTTTATGTTTTAAATTATTACCCAACAAATTAAAAAAAAAATATTTTTTTTTTTAAATTTATTTTTTCAATTTTCTGTAAAATATTCATCCATTACCATGAAAAAAGTGAAAAAACGGATAGTTTTTAAATAGGAGAAACACAAAGCAAACAGGTAATTTTTTTATCATTATACATTTACGGTCTAATTCATAAATACATTAAACAGGGTAATAAGGCAATGAGAGGCAAAATACGAAAAAATTGTATTCATAAATGCATAATAGCCTGTTAGCTGGTTACAAGTCACTTGTATGTTTTGATATTTTTATTGTGTTCTCTACCCAACTTTAACTACTTAATAAAGTGACACTTGAATGCTTGTTTGCAAAATATTTGAACAGATACGAGAAAATTTGTGTTTTTTTTGTATAAAAGTTAAAAAAAGTGATTAAAGAAGTAAAAATGTTTACAATAAATTTGGCTTAAGTCGGTTTAAGTGACTTTTTTCAAATCACTTCCAAAATTTTATTACTCAGAGTTTTAAATTCGGATTAAAATGAAAAATTTTTTTTTTGGCGACGACGCCTATTTTCGAGTGGGCGGGGCTTACTTAAATTGCAACAGGTCTTTTATGAAGGTGAAAATCTTAGAGCAAATGAAAAACATAAATTGGAGATAGAGTCGATGAAACTAAAAATTGAAATATTAGCTGTTGAGCTAAAGGAAAAAAAAAACAAAAATTTAATTCATATATGTGAAAAAGTATTGATATATTTACAGCTTTTACATACATACCACCTTATTCATAAAACTTACAACAGGTTTATAAGAGGTTTATAAAGCAAATTTTGTATGGAAATTTGCTTTATAAACCTGTTGTAAGTTTTTATGAATAAGGGGATATGTATGTAAAGCATATAAAGGGTGTTTTTTTACAGGTTTGTTTTTCGAAAAGAGATAAAACTGGCATTTTGTTGTCAAATCTGGCAACTCTAATGTCATTTATGTTCAGTTTGGTTTGCCATTTCATCATGAACAGGTTGACAAAAGAACAACGCTTGCAAATCGTGCAAATTTATTTCGAAAATAACGGTTCAGTTCGCGAAGTTTACCGCAAGCTCCGTCCATTTTATGGTCTACATAATCGTCCATCAGAGCAATTAATTCGGTTAACCATGGATCGTTTTCGCACTACGTTTACTCTATGTGATAATACGCATCCGCAGAGACGTCGAACAGTGCGCACCGAAGAAACAATTGCCGCTGTAGAGCAAAGTGTTGAAGAGGACCCGAATGAATCGATTCGCCACCGTGACCGGTATAGAGCCATGATAACCGACTATTTTGTTCCCGAATTGGATGGCATGAATGTGGATGAGTTGTGGTTCCAACAAGACGGCGCTACATGCCACACAGCGCACGCCACAATCGATTTATTGAAGGAAACATTCGATGAGCGCATAATTCGCGGAATGGACCTGTCAATTGGCCACCAAGATCGTGTGATTTGACACCATTGGATTATTTTCTTTGGGGATATGTGAAGTCGCTCGTCTACGCCAACAAACCAGAAACGTTAGGGGAATTGGAAAAAGTGGTTGAAAATTGGACCTGTAGAATTGGCTTTATTCGAGCCAGCCGCGGCGGCCACATGCCTGATATCATATTTAAACATTAATGGCATAAAATTATCCTTCCAATAAAGCCAAATTGATGGTCATTAAAACGATTTTCTTGTGTTTTATTTCAATTCGAAGTTCTATACCTCTCAAAAAACCACCCTCTATGTAAAGTAAAATGTATAATTTTTCCGATCTCATCAGAACCTGAATTTAAAACTGATATTATTTTTTGTTCCTTTTAAATTTACTTTTAAATATGTTACCTTATTATCTTAAATTTACTTTTACTCATGTTACCTTATTATTAATAATTTAAGACTGAATTGAAGACTAATAAATATTAATAACAAATACAATAATATAAAAAAATATTGGTTCTTTCTTCACATAAACAAACTTTTAGAAAAGTTTTTTTTTTTTAGAAATAAATTGGTATCTCGGGAACTATTAGAGATATCGTAACGAAAATTTACAAAGTTGGAGCTGAGGTGTTTAGTTACTTTATCCCTATAAAAAGTTACACGCATACAAATTTGAAACATGTGAAATGGGCCGTATTCTTTCCTTTTTTTTTATTTCTTTTATAGAAAAACATTTTTTCGGGACTATATATATAGTCACCCCATCCTTATCCAAACATGACCAACTTAAAAAATAGGTTTGAGAAAAAATATCTAAAAATGGCAAAAATTATAATGCGATTGATGTACTATATAAGTTTCAAATTTTTTAATGATATTTTCAACCGTTAAAATTTTACATTAATTAAAGTTTTATAAAATTTCTTTCGTTTCACTAAAATATTAATCTTCAAGTGAAGAGTTTCCAAAACATCAAATTTAAAAACTGGAATGGAAAAAATAAACATCTTAAATATATGTAAATATACGAATTTATGAATGAATTTATGTACCTTGCGAAATAACTATTGATTAATATTGTCCGAGCGTTAGATGAAGTTTCTGCTAAGATGGTGTCATTTTTAAAAATGGTTGTGGTTTCATTGGTATCCATTTCAGAATGCACAGGATCTTTGTGAATTATACATAAGTTGTGTAGAACTCCACATGCAAATATCACACTCATTGCAGTTGATAATTTTAACCGCATTCCCAAAGATAATACGGGGAATCGTCGCTACCAAACTCCAAAACTCATCTCTACAACATTTCGAGTTCGAATCTGCGACTCATTATACAATTTTTGTGGCCGTGTTATCGGATTAAGCAGAGGTGTCAACATATAACTGGAAGCCTTGTAGCCACCATCCCCAAGAATGTAAAGTTGGCCGAATTCTCCACTATCTAAACGATATTTTAATCTGCTGTTATTAAAAATCATGCTATCATGGCTTGAGCCAGGCCATCTTGCGACCAAATCTTGGAATATTAAATTAGCATCACATGCAGCCTGGACATTAAAGGAAAAATATCCTTTGCGGTTCCGGAATATTTCCCCATTATCTCCTCCCGGTGAGTGAATTCGTACATGTGTACAGTCGATCGAACCAACCACCTTTGGAAATTTGCATATTCGAAAAAATGCATCCACAGTAGCTGTATGCGGTTCATTAAATTTAATAAAATTTCCGGAGAGAGCTGCTATTGCCTGAGAAACGTCTCTTACTGCACGGCAAGCAGAAGATACGCTTACTCCACAAAAATCTCCGGCCGTTATAAGAAAATTGCCAGTGGCATAATATCGTAATGTTAGCAATATTTTGATTTCGGGTGTAAGAGCATGATTTCTGTCCATCATTGAGGAAATTTTGTCGGTGATCATATCAAGAACGATTTTAAATGTTGCCTTTGACAGCCGGAATCTTTTGGAAAATTCATTATCATCCATGTCTGCCAGGTAGTTAGGTCTGGCATGATAAATTCTTTCAACATTCAGCTGGAATTCATGTTCTTCGAGTTCATCTTCCATCAAATTAATGTTTATTCCTCTATTAAACATTTTTTCTAATGATTGAATGTATCTGTACAATAAATAAATAATCGGCAGATGAGGGCTGGTTAGTTTTGCGACAGAATAGAAGCAAATGAGACATTGAGAAAACAAAATTTCTTTAATCGGCAGTTTTTCGTTGGGAAAAAAGATAATCGCCTAATGAGAAAACGGATGAACTTCGATCCACGTGTAAATGAAGCCATATTAATATTAATTTCAAGCTGCTTCATCCAAATTAGTGACCATCCACTATCCCTTTCCTGAAATTCACTCATTTTGTTTTGTCATAATGCAACTTTAGGAATTCTTCAATATTGTCGCTCAATGTGATCAAAGACATTTTTGAGCGATGAGTGATGGAACACAGTTCTAGGTTGTCTTCTTTAATTTTAACATATTGACATTCAAGTTCCATATTAAACTTGAATGTTATATATGTCTTTAATGAACTTATTATTATAATTTTTAGCTCCTCATTTATGACATCGAAAAATTCTTTGGGATGAAGTATATCCTCTTGTTTATTCTGATATACGTATCCTTGTATTCTTCCTTTAAATGCCGATTTGAAGCATTTAAATTGCTTCAAACCTGAAGGATCATTAATTAACCTTTCAATTTTAGTGTTGGTGGATACAGAAGCATGAGATCTCTCATGCTCCTGCAAATGACTTCGGTTAGAAAACCATTTTCCACATTCCGAGCAGTGCAGGACTTCGTGTTCATTTAACATTTCCTTTTCAGCAAAAAGCGATTTACAAAATTTGCACTCAAACATCATTTTTTAAATTTTCTTTTTTTTTTTTGGTTTTGTCACTTGCAAATATGTCAATAGACTAATGAAAATAATAAAATAATGCTTTACCTAAAATTGCTTATTCAACATTTTTTTGAAAATGTTATATTTACATATTAATTAAATTTTACAAAGAAAAGTCAGCAAAGTTTTTTTCTATAAAGTCAATAAACTCTAAAAAAGTGCTAACTTATTAATGCTTTAAAAATATTCGTAGTTGAATTTATATATAGTTTTAGTTTTAAAACAAAATAAAACTATAAGGAAAATAAAACAAAGTTTAACAGTTTTATATACAACATTTATTTTCAAAACATTTAGTTTTTCAATATTACCATAAATTAATAAACTATTTAATAATTTTTCTTAAAATATTATAGACGTTTTGACAATAAATAATATTTGTTTATTATATCATCTATATTTACGGTGACCATCCGTCCTGTATTTTACAGGACAGTCCTGTTTTTTAACATGCTGTCCCTTGAGATTTTTTTGAAAATACAGGACAGTACAATGTCCCTTATTTCCTAATTTGATATGCAAATGTCCTCTTTTTAGCATATACATTGCACGAACATTAATACAAAATTATCATAAAAATCCAACTGTATACTTTCCCTACATTTCCAAAAGTTAAAATAGCATTCATTTTATTAGAGATATGGCTCCAATAAAAATAAAATGTAATTTCAATGATAGCGTTTTGTGGAGACAGCACAAATTGTAATTTTGGTGGTGCAGCCAGAAAAGTCAGAATAATATCTTTCACAAAATGCAAAACTTTATTGTCCAAAAACTGATAGGTGTAAATTGCACTGCACATATTTTGAACAACTGCATACAAACTGCAACAGAATGCTTACCTATTGATATTGAACTTATTATTGTCAAAATTTATTCTTTTTTTATATTTATACAGTTAGAATTGAAAATTTCAAAGAAATATGTGAAGATATTGAAATAGAATATAAAAAGTTACTAGGACATAGCAAAACTCGATGGTTAACTTTAATGACTGCTTTGGAAAGAATTATAAAACTATTTGAAGCTTTAAAATTACATTTTATGTCTCAACCAAAATGTCCGACAATATTACGAAAATTTTTTATGCATCCTTGTGCTGAATTATGGTTATCTTTTGCATATAACCAAGCTTCAACATTTCATAAAGCTATTATTAAAGTATTAAAAAAAGTATCAATTATTTTAAAAGAATTAACATTTAAATTGGTCGAATGGAAAAAGGAACTGTTTTTACCCCTTACTGTCAAAAATATTATTCTCGAATTACAGAAAAGTAATGATTTTGATGAAACAATAACTAAAGAACATATAACAAGTTTTTACCAAACATGTATTGATTACCTAAATCAGTGGGATAAAGCTTTTAGAGATGTAGAAATTTTAGACTGGATATTGTTACGAAATATGTTATCTTGGGACAAGATTGAAAAAACTTTATCCTATCTAAATGAATTAAGAAATGATTTAAAAATAAATAATGAAGATTTATTTGATGAAGTGAGCTGCGTGAAAAATTTTGCAAATAATGAAAAAATAGAAGACTGGAGGGTAAAAATATATCAGTAGATGAAAGATGGATTGAAATTTTTAATCACTTTAAGACAAATGTGATGCATATAAAAATATATTGATATTTGTTAAATTTTGTCTATGTCTATCAGCTTCAAATGCTGCTACCGAGAGAGTGTTTTCAGTAATGAATAATATTTGGACCACCGAAAAATCGCAATTAAAAGTAAATACTTTAAGATCATTATTAATTACAAAATGAAATTTTAAAATGAATTGCTCAGAGTTTAAAGGATTTTTAATTAACAATCCAGATGTTTTAAAAAAAATCCATTCTGTGGAAAAATATCAAACTATATAACTAAATTTATCATTTATGTAGTTTTTTTTGTATTTTTTTTTGTTAGCCTTAGTAAGAAGACTGTTTATAAAACCAAATTTATTTTTTTAAATTATAATATTATAAAAACTTTTTATTTAACTTTTTATTCTAGTCAAGAAGACTTGTTTTTGTTGTTACTTAATTTTATAATAATAACAATAAATATATTATATGATTATTTTTTCTGTTTTTCTTTTCACTTTTAACATTATTTTGTATATGTCCTTTATTTTCCTTTCCCAAAAATGGTCACCGTATCTATATTGCATTTTAGTTTATCATATATCATACAACTGAAGTTATCTGGACCCTCAGTGGCATCATTCCTCGACCATGGACAACTTGTACACCATGAATAGAATTAGTTATCTCATCGTGATTTGATCTTTTATCCATTTTTAAAAAAACATTCTATCAATTGTTTATGTTCAGGAAAAATATAGTCATCAAAATCATTTAAAAAAATAAACAATTTTTGAAACATTTTTTGAAGTAGACACAACTAATTACTAATAATAATTTTTAGATTGAATGAATACATTTTTTAAAATTTTAACATTTATATACAATTGCGTGCCGCAAATAAATCCGTCTCATGTAACATTTGCGTCACCACGACCAGTATATGACGACCGTTATACTAACCACGTTGAAAATCAGGTGATTGCTGATCCGTGCTCTATCACAACGCCGATGATAACACAACCGAATGTATCATCATACAACACGCCTATGAATAACGTACCGATAGTTACACATTCAAATATGTTTTTCCCCAGAAGTTACGCTCAACAGATACCACCAAACATGAACGGTCCACAGACGCTAACATCGACCTACGTGCGACAACCAACTTGTAGTTATCAGAACGCCATGCCACAACTGTCCACTTCGACACAACCTTGTCTGCAGAACGTCTACAATACTGGGTATAACTACACGAATATAAGGGAAATGATAAACCTTTTACCTGATTTTAATCCAACATTGAACGAATCACTGAATGCCGTAAAATTTGTTAAACGTGTGGGGACGTTAAAAGCTGCATACGGTTGGGATGATCAATCGGTTATCTTTGCAGTACAACAGAAAATGAGTGGCCCTGCGAAGCATTGGGTTGATTCGATGCAGGAGGTATTTCTGACATGGCCTCAATTTACTGATCATTTTCGTTCAGATTTCCCATGTACCGAAAATGCAGCCGACATTCACATCAAGATGTCGAAAATGATTCGTCGTTTTAATGAAACTCCACAGGAGTATTATTATAAAATGCTTGGCCTTGGAAAGAAGGGTGGTTTGACAGAATGTGCTATTACATGTCATATTGTAAATGGCATCAACGACGTTGACTTGAAAAGGAGAATCTCCAAAGAGTACATAACGTGCAACCAACTGCTTCGTGGTATCAACAGTTACTGTAGTTACAATGAGGTTAGAACACCAAATACAGCCAACAGTAAGGTAAGGAAAAATATTGACGACATCACGAAACCCGAGTCAGACAAGAGTGAGGGTAAGAGGGTACTCGATAAAGTCAAGTGCTATAATTGTTTCAAGTATGGACACTACTCCGCCAAGTGCCCGGAACCACAGAAGAAGATCCGTTGTGGAAAATGTAATCGAACATCGCACAAAACAGCTGACTGCAGAGTAGTACAGAACGAGAATATGAAGGTGAACATAGTTGTTAATAGTACTTCGAAGCTGACAGGAGAACTTACCAAAGCAGTTAAAATAAACGGCGTTGAAACAGAAGCTTTTATTGACTCCGGCAGTGATTACAGTCTTATTCGCAAAACATTTTCAAATAATTTCACGAACAGATTGGAGTGCAGTGCAACGTTAAGAGGCTTTGCAGGAGGAGAATTTTCTAGTGATGAAAAGGTGATAGTGACTATGCAAATAGATAGCATACAATCTGAAGTTGGGTTAATGGTGGTGGACGATAAGCTGTTGTCCCACGATATCTATTTGGGCCGTGATGTACTTTGCCAAAGGGGCAAGAGAACCGTTATAGAGGGAGGTGATTGTTGGATCCAAAATATAGATGTAAAGGACACGAATGAAACTACGACACAAGATTTCGATAAACAACTGGCGTCATTGCTTATCAACCGTAAGACCTGTTTTGCCGAAAATGTCAGCGAGCTAGGAAGATGCAATCTAGTAAACATGGACATTCAAGTTACCACACCACAACCAGTATGTGTTAAGCCGTATAAAATACCTTTTGCCAAACGGTCCATCGTTTTCAACATCGTTAAAGAATTACTTGATTACAATATAATACGAAAATCAAATTCACTCTATGCATCTGGTGTTGTACTTGTGGAAAAGAAAAATGGTGAGCACAGGTTATGCGTCGACTATCGACAATTGAATAAAATCACCACGAAGATTCCGTATCCAATGCCTGTAATGGAGGAACAATTTGCAAAATTGTCGGGAAATCGCTATTTCACAACCCTTGATTTACGAATGGGGTACCACCAGATAGAAATCGCCGAGGACTCGAAAAAGTTTACAGCATTCGTAACGTCCGAGGGTCATTACGAGTATAACAGAATGCCTTTTGGACTCGTAAATGCTCCGGCTGTATTTCAGGCAGTAATGAACCGCATCACTGAGAAAATGATGCCTGGTGAAGTGTTGACCTATCTGGATGACGTAATAATACCCAGTAAAACCTTGGCTGAAGGCATCGAACGTTTAGATCGATTCCTGAAAATTTTGGAGGAAAGCGGTCTTACTTTGCGCAGAGATAAATGCAACTTCCTGGCGGAAAACATTACTTATTTGGGTCACAACGTTTCGGCAAATGGCATTACACCTGGTGATGAAAAGATAAGTGCTATTCGTAACTTTAAGGTACCGGAAAGTATCACCGAAGTCCGACGGTTTCTTGGTTTAACTGGGTTTTTCAGGAAATTCGTGGAAAATTATTCACTCATAGCAAGACCACTTACAGCTCTACTACGGAAAAGTGAGGAGAACAATTTTCATTGGGATGAACCACAACATAAATCATTTTGCGAACTAATTGACATCCTTTGTAAAAAGCCTGTACTGGTAACGTACTGCCGTACTGCGTACTGTACTGCCGAGCACGAAGTACACACCGATGCCAGCAGTTCGGGTCTCGCTGGTGTATTATTGCAGAGTAATGATGATGGTAAGTGGCAACCAGTAATGTATTTTAGTCGGCATTGTTCAGATACGGAGGCGAAGTACCATAGCTATGAGCTGGAGGTACTGGCAGTAGTGGAGACCCTGGAACGTTTTCGAATTTACCTATTGGGTAAACCGTTTCGTGTGGTGACGGATTGTGCGTCAATCACTCGGGCCAAAGGTTGCCAGATGGCTAATGAAACTTCTTGAATTTGACTGCGAATTCGTTCACCGTGAAGGTTCTCGTATGGCTCATGTCGATGCTCTTAGTCGATCCCCTGATTTACCAGCCAGTGAGCCAGAAACAGCAGGCTTTGTTATGAACATAACCGTTGAAAGTAATGACTGGATTTTCTCTAAGCAAATAAAAGATGAGAAGTTGTACAACATAATAAGCATTTTACGTGGTGATGTAAAGTCTGATCAGTGGCGTCAATTGAAAATGGATTTTAGTCTACAAAACCAACGACTTTATCGTAAAACACCGAATGGATTAAGATTGGTAATACCGCAAGCGGTACGATGGCGTGTAGCGAAAGACTGCCATGATGATGTGGGTCATTTTGGCCTTGACAAGACAGTAGAAAGAGTTCAACGATCGTTTTGGTTCCCACGTATCAGAAAGTAGCTCAAGGAATATATCGCCGCATGCACCGAGTGCTGCTACAATAAAGCAAAGGGTGGAAAACGCGAGGGTGAATTACATTATGGTGTCCAAGACCCTCTACCATTTCGGTTAATACATATTGATCATGTAGGACCATTCGTCAAAAGCAGAAGCGGTCACACCCATGTTCTAGCGATATCCGATGCGTTTACAAAATTTGCCGTCGTGAAAGCAGTGCGTAATACCAAGTCAGCGCCGGTAATCATTATTTTGAATGAGCTTTCTAGTTATTTTGGTTTACCAAAACGTATAATAACTGACCGTGGCACAGCATTTACATCTAACATCTTTGAGGAATATTGCACCGTTAATAACATCCAACACACAAAAACTGCAGTTAGGACACCCAGGGCGAACGGCCAAGTTGAACGACTAAACCAGAATATTTTGAATTATCTACGTACTACTACCGAGAATACGAAGGATTGGGACAGATCTTTGTACATCCTACAGTGGACCATAAATTCACAGAGGAATTCAACTACTGGATTTTGTCCAAATGAACTTATTTTTAATTACAGCCCTATTGACGTAGTACAGAACAGATTGCTGGCTACTATACAAGACAACGTAATACCCGAGGACAAAATGACAATCGGTGAAAAGCGTGCCTTGGCTGCTAAAAACATCCGACAAGAACGAGAACGCTGGAAGCAACGTTTTGATGGCAAACATTCTCGACCCACTACGTATAAAGAGGGTGATCTAATACTGCTGGAAAATGAACCTCAGTCCACGGGCGATTCACGCAAATTGGAGCCCAAATTTCGCGGACCGTATACCGTCACCAAAGCCCTTGGGAATGATCGATATTTAATTGAGGACATACCCGGTCTTCAGATAACAAACCGCAAGTTTTGCTCTGTGTATAGTTCCGACAAAATGAAAAGATGGTGCAGCAGTAATCCTGAGCTTGATATAGATGACGGTAAGGAAGTCGAGGACGACTTGGAGCCAGGATTGGCCGAGCTGTCAACGTAACAAAAGGTAGTAGATATGCAACCATGTATAACAACAACGCTGTTTGATTTTAAACTCAACGTATGATAGTAAAAACTACGACGTGGCTTTGAACACAACATTCGATAAAAGAAAGACGTGTAAAACTTTAACTCTTAATAAATAAAGAATTATTTTTGTAATTATCAAATCAAGTCGTTTAATTCAGTCCTTTTGACACATTTCTTATAACTGTGATTTAATGGCGCTATAGAAACTGTTTCTAATATAACTTCCATATCTGTATTTGTTGCACCATTGCCGCAGCTGGAGTATGCTTGGTCACTTTTTTTCCTTAAAAAATTATGTAAGTAGCAACACGTTAGAGCTATTGTTGTAACTTTTTCCGGCGACATATTTATAATGTTTAACAAAATGCGAAATCTTGACGTCATGATTCCAAACGCGTTTTCTACTACTCCTCGGGCACGCGAAAGTCGGTAATTGAATATTATTTCCTGTTTATTCATCGACTTATGACTGAAGGGTTTCATTAGATTTTTCATTAAAGGAAACGCATCATCTGCAACAAAAACATATGGTAATTCAGTATCACTTCCTGGAGGAGACTCTTGTGTTTGTATTTTAAGCTCGTTTTCTTTTAATTTTGAAAAGAATAGTGAATCATTATGTTCAACATTAACATAAACTAAAGAACCTCCCTTTATCTTATTAACGGAAATTTTATTTATATTTTGTTTTTGTTACATTCTTAAAATTCCTTTCTTTTTGATCATTGCTTACTAGCATTATAACATTTGTTTATGACTCAGTCTAGTCTCAACATCAGCATAATAAAGTAGATTTTGTTCAGCGAACACAAAACACATACACATACAAGTGAAACAACAAAACAAATTTATAACAAAATCTAACATAAACATAAGTGTATATAATTAACCACAACAAAAACCCAGCGACCTACAAAACATCATCACAAACATTAAACACATTAAAAATTCCGGAATCGGAAGCCCGTCCGTTTGTGCCAATATCCACCATCAGAAACTCGTAATTGGCATTTACAACACCCATTAAAACTATGGAAAAGTATTTTTTATAGTTGAAATAGAAAGATCCACTTCCAGGGGGTTTTGTTAAAGCAACATGTTTGCCATCATCTGTCCGAATTTTTCACGATTCTGGTACCACTTTTTACACCATACGCGTTTGTTGTTTCTTTGTGTTGATTTTCTTTTCTTTTTTTATTGCTACAGCAAGCAATAGAGCAGCACAATATTTGCACATGTTGCCTCTTCGCTTATAACTTTAAAATAAAAACTTGCACAGTTTACTTGAATAGTGTTAGTCGCAAGTTTCATTTACGCAGTGTCAGACTTGAGCACTGAACATGTGTAGTGTATGGGCGGCATTAGGAAAATTTATTAAATAGGGGAAAACCCAATTTAACCAAAATAAGAAAGACAACAAATACACGAAGGAATTGTGTGATATTTAACTTCACACAGGTTTTTTTTATTGTGAGCTCTCATTTGTTTTACACATTTGAATTGAAAATCAAATACACACACAACACTCATTTGGCTGTCAAATACATTTGTGCAGACCTCTAGTATCTACGCATAAGCGTTGCCTTTTCTTTCTCAACTTTTTTAAATGTCAGCATCATTTTAGCTTTGGTTTGGGTTCCACAGTTTGTACAAAAACTACGATTCAAATTCTCACAGCACAATGTAAAGGACTCAACATATGTCATATCAATGCCCAAAGCTTGCTTCCCAAAATTGATGAATTTCGATTTTTGTTTGAAGATACTAAGATGGATATTGTGTGTGTATCTGAAATATGGTTTTCGAGAGATCTCCCTGATAGCTTTGTTTCTGCGAAGGGGTACAAAATACTACGGAATGATAGACGAGGTCATGCAGGTGGGGTATCAATCTTTATAAAAAATGGTATTCGTTACAAAGAGATTTTGAGATCTCAGGATAGTGATAAGATTGAGTACTTATTATTTGAAATTGTTGGTGGTGACACTAAATTGTTGTTAGGTTGCAAATTCTCAAGTACCTATTGACTCATTTATATGTATGTATTTTAGAGTCACTAACTACGCAGTACAATGACATAATAATAGCGAGTGACTTTATTTACAATCTGCTGTCTAGTAAGAGCTCACAATTGTCTGACCGGTTTACATCTATCGGATTGCGTATTGTTAATACAGTGCAACCAACGCACTTCACCAATAATAGCAATACTTTACTGGATATATTCATATTAAACCTCTGCATGAATGGATTTGTTGTTAAGAAGTACACATGAACTTTCAAAATATGTGCACTTACTCGAAGTATATTTAAGAATAATGTTCATATTTTTGAGTACAATAAAAATACCGAATATGTATATGCTGTTACTCGGCTTTATGTTTGCTTACGAGAAGAGAACATATCGAGTATTAAGCGACAACAAAACTTCACGTGGTAGTTGCAGTACTACGTGAAGTTTTGCAAATAAAATTTAAATTTAATATTTTGTTAAAGTGTTCACGTTCTCTTCATAAGAAATAGAAGTAAATGAGGCAAGTTTAAAATATATTTAGTTATTTATTCATTTAAGCCTATTTTAAAATTGTTATTTCTTAAATTATTGAAAACTATTCTTAAATCTGATATTAAATCTTTATTATTTTTTATTTGCAATTTTTTAGCTAACGGGGTGTACAATGTACGATGTATGTATGTATATTAGACCGAACTTTTTTTGTATAGGATTTTTTTTTTATTGCAAAAAAAGTATACCGCCCCCTCAAATTGTTCCTTTTTACGCCAATAGTGAAATTCCAAAATCTTAGACTGATTGCGCTAAGTTAAGGCGTGGCACATGCCCACTAAAGTGGCTAAAACTGGTTTATATGGACTTTTCAAGAGACAAGGCACGAAAATATATGTAAAATGTTTCATATATGTTGTAATATATTATTTTATTGAAATTAACTTACGTTTAATGATTACTATTATTCGGCAAATGCTCACGATTTGTTTTTGTATGCTTACGATTTGTTATTGTTTACGTTGATTACGGACAACACCAAAGCAAAATAAAATGTTGGCAACAACAGAGTAAAGTCAACCACGTGGCAATTAAAAGTGTGTAAAAAGTGAAGTTTAGGTATTTTGAGCTTTGAATCATAGAAACATTATTGCTATAAAGACAATTTATATTGATCGTATTTGCAAAATGGACACAAGAGCTAGTGAAAAAATTTATTTATTAGGATATGACGAAAGCCAAATTGTTCTATCTAAGCTTCCTTCCAATGGACAAGTTTTGAAAGTTTTGTTTTATAACATGCGCAAAGTGAAATTGGAACTTCGTTCAAGTGCATATCTGGTTATCAAAGAGGCCGAAATTTTTTGGAATAAAGCCCGTATTCCATTTCTTCAAATTGAAAGAAGTGTTCAAAAAGTTGATGCTTTATATCACCAATGGAAAAATCTGCAAAAAAACGTGCAAACGCAGCACACCACTTCAAAAAAGGCGAGAAGATGAGTTTATTAAAAATATGGAAAACTTATTTGACATTGCACACGGAAATGCGTTAGATTTAATTAAAATAGAAGAAGATAAAGAGTTTTTGAAGAATCAACGCAAAGAAGGTAGACCTGGTGCAATGGTGGGATGCGATCGTTCATTATTTGAAAAAGAAAAGCGGAGAAATATTCGTATTGAAAAAGAGGTAAAGCGAAAAGAAAAGCAGGGCGAAGAACAATTCCAAGTATTTCTGACAGCGAATGATTTGAGTGGCAATACAGAAGAACTAATAGATGAATACGATAGTGATGATAATACTGATCAAACTGCTAACTGTAACTCTCAACAAAAAAACAGAAAACGAGGCTTGTTGCGACCTTAGACAAGCCCAAGGTAAGTGACAGGGATGCAGTACGTATTCTGATAGCTGCGGCTGAAGCATTGGAACATGATATCAGTACATTAGTAATCAGTAAGACATCGATTCGGCTTTGCCGTAAACAATTTCGTTCGGAAACTGCTGCAAATCTGATGATGGATTTTAAAAACAAAGATATAAATCAAATTACGGTACATTGGGATGGAAACATTTTACCATCGATCACAGGAAATGCAAAAGTGGACAGATTACCAGTTGTGATAACAACAAATGGTATTGAACATCTACTTGGAGTACCTGCCCTGCCAGCTGGTAATAGAAAAGAAGACAGACTTCATACTCAAACTATTAAATTAATGGAATCTAACAGAACGTAAATCCAATTTTTTTAAGGGCTCGATAGATCGTTTGGATACTAACGTTGTTCCAAAGTTTAGCCAGAAAAGGTATTTAAAAACAAATTTCTTATAACAGTTAATATAAACAACATTCTTTCCAAACAAGGTACAACAGGCATTATGTTTTGATACTACAGCGACAAATACAGGTAGATTAAAATGTACTTGTATTTTATTAGAACAACACTTCAATAGACATTTGTTATATCTCCCTTGCCGTCATCACATATATGAGCTCTTGCTGAAAAGTGCTTTCGCGAAATATGATTTAAAATTAAGTGGACCATCATTAGATATTCTCCAGCGTTTTAAAAAATATTGGCCCAAAATCAATCAACAAAAATTTGCAAGTGGAACGGTGGATAAAAAATAAATCTTGCGCTTAACAAAACTGAACAAGACCAATTTAATTTGCTCATAACTATGTCATTTACAACATCCCAGGGCAGACTACAAGGAGTTATTGGAATTGAGACTTATATTTTTTGGTCGAAACACAGAGCCTGTAAGGTTTAAATCACCTGGAGCGATGCATCATGCCCGATGGATGGCTAAAGCGATATATACGCTTAAGATTTTTCTTTTCCGCCACCAATTCTCAATGCCATCAGATAAGGCAAATGTTATACAAGATATAAGTGTGTTCATTTTGAAAATTTATTTGAGACCGTGGATTGAAGCGCCAATTGCCGCGAAAGCACCCTTAAATGATTTAAATTTTATTAAAAATATTATTAATTTCAATGAATGTAATGAAATAATAAGCAATGAAGTAACGAGCAAGTTCTCGAATCACTTGTGGAACCTGACACTAGAAGCAGCAGGTCTTTCATTTTTTGATAATGCTGTCGACGTTGGAGAAAAGAGAAAAATTGTTGAAAATCTCAAAAAAGAACAAAATAATATGAATAAAGGAATAGTAACCAACATGAATGAATTAAACCAAAAAAATATTTCATATTTTGTTAATAAAAAAAACTTTGAGCTTTTTCGAAATATTTAATATTGAAACTAACTTTCTAAAACTTGACCCTTCCAAGTGGCACAATGAATCCGATTTTCAAAAGGGAATGAATATTGTACAAAACTTACATGTTGTTAATGATACTGCAGAGCGTTTTGTAAAACTAATGGAAGAATATCACCCCTATCGTGAATAAAATTTCCACGTGCAATTTGTTCACTTTTAACATTTTTCCTATTTAAATTCAATGTTTTATTATTTATTAATAGATTATATAATATTTTAATATACAAATTCTGTTTTTTTTCTTATACAAATTCAGTCTTAAATATTACTTTTAATCTATTATTTAACTGATTGTTCGACCTTTTTATTAATTAAACAATTTTATTTTTCGAGATTAAGGTCAGTTTTTATTTTTATTTTTTTTATTTTTTCCAATATTTCGCTACACAATGTGTAGCATCTTCAGGGAAACAATAACAAAATTAAAAATTAATAACAATAAAAATATTTTTCAAAAAATAACAGTAATTGTCAGAATTTAAATATTACACAAACAGAAATATTGATATGAAAAATATTTTAGTTTTTAGTTTTTGTGTTTTTATAAATTAAGTGTCTATAAGTTTGAGCAACATTATCTGTATCTACTTTAAAATTGATTCTAAGATTTTTTGGTACATTAATAATTTCTAACATTTCTAACATATAACGACGTTTATAATTATTTTCTGTTCTCAAAACTGAAATGTTCTCAAAGTCGGGATAGTGATTCAAATTTTTACAATGTGATGATAATGCTGTTTTTTGTGACGATATATCTCTATATTTTTGATCAGATTTGTGTCCAGCTATTCTAGTTTTTAATTTATTTTTAGTTGTACCTACATATACTTTGCTACATTTTTCATTGTTATTACCATTACATGGTATTTTATAAACTACGTTTGACATTTCTAATTTAGGTATCCTATCTTTTATCTTACTGAATAATCTACCTACTGTATAATACATTTTTGGAGCCATTTTATATTTGGTGTTATCAAATATATTAGATTTTTCTATTCTTTCGGATATTTTAGGTACATAAGTTAAAGATTTATATATTTTAAGTTCAGAAAATCCTTTTGTGTTATTCATTTTATTTTTGAATTGTCTTATTAATTTACAAATTATATTAATAGGGAAATTATTATCCTTTAATATCTTGTTAATCGTTTCTATATTTTTCTTGTGGAATTCCTTCTCACTTATTGTCAATATTCCTCTATAAGATTTTTAGCTGTATTAATAATAATTCTCTTAGGATGTTTTGAATAGTAATTAATGATTCTTCCTGATGATGTAGGTTTTTGATACCAGTCTATTAATAATTTATTACCTCTCTTTATTATTAAAGTGTCTAAATAAGGAAGTATAGATATATGAATAGAAAATAGGCCTTCCAATGGGATCACCAGCTTCTCCAATTATTGCTGATATTGTCATGGAAAAATTACTTGACATTTGTATTGAAAAATTGATTATAAAACCAAAAATTTTAACAAAATATGTAGATGATTTGTTTTGCATAATTTCAGAAAGTGAAATAGAACATAGAGGGTGTTTTTTTTGAGAGGTATAGAACTTCGAATTGAAATAAAACACAAGAAAATCGTTTTAATGACCATCAATTTGGCTTTATTGGAAGGATAATTTCATGCCATTAATGTTTAAATATGATTTCAGTCATGTGGCCGCCGCGGCTGGCTCGAATAAAGGCAATTCTACAGGTCCAATTTTCAAACACTTTTTCGAGCATATGGGGCCGTATGTCGGCAATAACGCCACGAATGTTGGCTTCCAATTCCCCTAACGTTTCTGGTTTGTTGGCGTAGACGAGCGACTTCACATATCCCCAAAGAAAATAATCCAATGGTGTCAAATCACACGATCTTGGTGGCCAATTGACAGGTCCATTCCGCGAATTATGCGCTCATCGAATGTTTCCTTCAATAAATCGATTGTGACGTGCGCTGTGTGGCATGTAGCGCCGTCTTGTTGGAACCACAACTCATCCACATTCATGCCATCCAATTCGGGAACAAAATAGTCGGTTATCATGGCTCTATACCGGTCACGGTGGCGAATCGATTCATTCGGGTCCTCTTCAACACTTTGCTCTACAGCGGCAATTGTTTCTTCGGTGCGCATGCGTATTATCACATAGAGTAAACGTAATGCGAAAACGATCCATGGTTAACCGAATTAATTGCTCTGATGGACGATTATGTCGACCATAAAATGGACAGAGCTTGCGGTAAACTTCGCGAACTGAACCGTTATTTTCGAAATAAATTTGCACGATTTGCAAGCGTTGTTCTTTTGTCAACCTGTTCATGATGAAATGACAAACCAAACTGAACATAAATGACATTAGAGTTGCCAGATTTGACCACAAAATGCCAGTTTTATCTCTTTTCGAAAAACAAACCTGTAAAAAAAACACCTTATATATTGATGATTTTTAACTCTTTTAATCCAAATATTAAATTTACTATGGAAAAAGAATGCAATTCTATACTAAATATTAAAGGATAATAATTTCCCTATTAATATAATTTGTAAATTAATAATACTATGTTTCCACGGTACATGCTTCGCTCTCTATTCATGCTTCACACCCCAATCATGTGCGAAACAACTTGCTTCACCATACAAAATTTTAAGAGCGAATCAAGTAGATTCATAATGAATCTACTTGCGAAGCACGAAAAATTGCACTCTTCTCTAATTTTTATCGCAAGTTTATCTGCACTAGCTGTAAAAATTTAATATTATTGTAAACAAAGCAAATTATTTTCTTGTTGCTGGAAGTAAAGAAAGTAAATACGTACGAATGTGTTTTTTTTCAAATAAGCTAACTAATTTCCATTGTTTTTTTGTCCATTAAAAAATATTTTCCACAAATTGTAGTCTGTTTTTTTTATTCTGTTTGTTTATTAAAAACAACTGTCAAATCGAATCAAGTTTTTTGGTCATGTAAACAGCATGATTCATAAACATGATTCAGAGAGCGAAGCAGGCGATTCAAGTCGTAGTGGAAACATAGTATAAGACAATTCAAAAATAAAATGAATAACACAAAAGGATTTTCTGAACCTAAAATATATAAATCTTTAACTTATGTACCTAAAATATCCGAAAGAATAGAAAAATCTAATATATTTGATAACACCAAATATAAAATGGCTCCAAAAATGTATTATACAGTAGGTAGATTATTCAGTAAGATAAAAGATAGGATACCTAAATTAGAAATGTCAAACGTAGTTTATAAAATACCATGTAATGGTAATAACAATGAAAAATGTAGCAAAGTATATGTAGGTACAACTAAAAATAAATTAAAAACTAGAATAGCTGGACACAAATCTGATCAAAAATATAGAGATATATCGTCACAAAAAACAGCATTATCATCACATTGTAAAAATTTGAATCACTATCCCGACTTTGAGAACATTTCAGTTTTGAGAACAGAAAATAATTATAAACGTCGTTATATGTTAGAAATGTTAGAAATTATTAATGTACCAAAAAATCTTAGAATCAATTTTAAAGTAGATACAGATAATGTTGCTCATACTTATAGACACTTAATTTATAAAAACACAAAAACTAAAAACTAAAATATTTTTCATATCAATATTTCTGTTTGTGTAATATTTAAATTCTGACAATTACTGTTATTTTTTGAAAAATATTTTCATAAAATGTGATTTTTATATTTTATTATATGTATGTATATAAAATATGTGACTAGGAAAACTCATTTAATATTAGCTTACGGTATTATAAACATACATAGTTCAATATCTATCTATATATATAAAATTCAATGTATGTATGTATGTATGTATGTATGTAACGTATAGACTCCAAAACGGCTGAGCCGATTTTGATGAAATTTTCACAGCATGTTACTGTGACTCTGGAAGGAATAATCGGGTACTTTTTTTACCACGCCCACTTTTACGCCCACTTTTTTAAAATATTGTAATTGGAGACCAAACCTCTGGACCGATATTTTTGAAATTTTCACAGCATTTAACTGGGACTTTGGTATAATTAATAGGTACTTTTTTTTACCACGCCCATTTTTACGCCCACTTTTTAAAAATTATGTAATTGCTCCCATATAGTTTTTAACAGATTTACTTCAAATTGCATACACATTATATACTCCAGGCGAGGTAAAAATAAAGATTTCTTAAGCCACGCCCCTTTCACGCCCCTTTTCACGCCAAATTTTTTAAAGTTTTGTACTTTTTGTTCTCTATACAAATTTGTTCATTCCAACGTATTTTTTTTATTTGGTAGTATATTGCTCTTAATACTGTTAACGTCGCCATATAACTATGAACCACGCCTACTTCATCGCCCCCTTTTTTAATTCAGATACTTACTTATACCACTAACAATGTTTGCTATACAAAATACTTTTTTTGTAATATGTATTTACCTAAAGTTTTATATACTTTTTAACTACATACATTTTTTTATTACCAAATCCCCATTTTTCGCCCCATTTCACCTTAAATTATATTGCTTTTAATCTATGAATGTGTGTCTGTATGTTTGTGCTTAATAGGAGGCCAAACCCTTGGACCAATCTGCCTGAAATTTTTACAGCATGTTTCTTTGACTCTGGAAGGAATTATAGGCTATATGAAGTTTTGATTGTACAAACGGGGGTGGCACCGCCCATATAACCCACAAATTTAACCCGCCATATTTTGGGTATTTTTTGACGTACGTCGGTGATTTTTGGTACATATGGTATTGGCATAATTAGGAATACGTACCAGGAGAAAAGTGAGTGGGACCACGCCCCTTTTTAGGAAAATTAATCATCGTAATATAGTCTTAACTACTGGACCGATCGTCATTAAATTTTCACAACAGGATATTCTTACGAAATAATTTCTTGACTATGTAAGTGGACAAAGGGGCATGGTCTCGCCTAAAGCATTGCAATAAATACATTAAAATTAAATAAATAAATGTTTGTAAATATATAAATACGTTTTATTTTATTTTATGACGAGGGGGGGGGGGTAGCAAAGCACACCGGGTTTAGCTAGTATTTATATAAAGTAGAAAAATTATAACCATTTAGAATACTGATCTGCCATTCAGTTCTAATAATCCACTTCTAGTTTTAATAAGAAGACAGGTGACACGTGTCGAGTAATTTAATAATGGTACAGGCATAAAGTTATGATTAAGTTGTGAGTACATATCATGATTTTGATGATTTTTAAATCCAAAAAGACATCCACCACTTGCACGACCAGCTCTGTGTTTTTTCTTTGCAGGAATCCATTTTAGAAAATAATTTTGAAAATAAGAATTAAGACGATATTGATTCCCACTAAGAACGTGGGTTTCGATTAAAAAAAAAATAGATCAAATTGATTTACATAGGTTAAAAAATAGCCAAAATTTATTGAATTTGCCAAATTTGCAGCATTGTATGATAGTAATTTAAATGTACTATATTGGTATTACGAGATCGAAGTATTAGGAAGATTCTCAATAGGTTGGTTCACGTTTATGACATTAATTTCAGTAGCATAATCAGTATTTGCAAGCAATTTACGAAGATATATTGCATCACTATTTGAAGTAGTTTCAATTTTATCAGACTTGTAGGTATATTTTTTATTATCAACGTAAATACAAAATTTGCCAAGCCTTACTTTGACTGTCTTATTGTATTTGGTGATACTTTTGCTCAGCTTTCGTAAATTATAACGCACATTTTGTTCATCCACGGTATAATCTTTATTACTAAAGATATTTTTGCTTTTTAATTTCTTTTTCATTGCTGTTACATTATAAGCTTGAAAACTAGATGCCAGTGTAAAGCAAAATGATTTTCCACCAGCAATCATACGTGTAGACATAATATTCGCATTTACTTTGAGGACGTTGTTACATAGGTTTTCAACTTCTTGTTTAGCTGTATTATTGTTTTTACTATTAAGTCCAGAGACTACAATATTAGACAAACGAGAACGACGATCAATAGATTCCAACCTGGATGTTAGTTTATTCACATCCTTTTCTAGTTTAGCATTTTCTTGTTTCAGCTCATCTATTTCAGCTTTTAGTTCATTTAGATCAGACTTCCTAGTAACATCACTAAGTTTTTCATCTAATAGCTTACATAACTTATCTCACGAGAAAACATCACTCGAGTTGTTGTGATTTGAAGATTTCATGTTGAAAGTAGTTAGATATCTTTTACTTTCTGTTCTCTCAGTGTACTCTGGAGATGTTGTATGTAATAATCGTTTATTACTCATTAAAATCACAGCATACCTTCAGGCATATCAGAAAATATACAATAGAGGGGTAGAACTTGACACTACTGTTTGTAATAAACAGCTGTACAATATTTATGTATGTACTTATTGTAAATTCAGAAGCAAAAACAACAATGGTAAACTGCTTAGAATACTAAAATTATAATTTATAAGATCCCACCTTGTTTAAATCGCAATATATTTGCATAAAAGATACAGATGATCACTCACACCCACCACAGATAAATATAGTTCTTCCGTTTGAGAAAATAAATGCTGCAACAACAGTGAGACTCCAACAGCCGGACGCCAACCAGAAACAAAAACAAGTAAGAGTGCTATATTCGGCTGTGCCGAATCTTAAATACCCTTCACCTAGCGTAATAAGAAATACAGAAACTACACTAGACTAGAATATCCTAATTCTGTGTTTTCTATTCAGTCTTAGTGCAAATTTTATTAGTATTTGATATATTGTTTGAAAGACAATTTTACGACCAACATAATTTATGTTAAATATTTGGAAATGTTGTCTAATTTTTACCATTTTTAATTGATTTAATTACCAATTCTACCATAATTTACAGAGTCTGCCTGATGTTCATAATAATCTTCAGTGTAATTTAACAAACAGAGTATAAAAAAGGGGTACAATTCGGTTTTAGTGATTTTGCTCAAAAAAAAAAAAAATTAAATAGGGCTTTTAGAGGAGATACCAGCAAAAAAAATTTGTTGGCGGTCACGCCTATTTTCGAGGGGGCGGGCCCGTAAAGTTGAAAATATATAGGCCCATATCTCGGGAACTACTGGGTGCTTGATAATTTGTGATACACTAAATAAAAGGTATTAAAAATACCTTTCCAACAATATATAGCATGATTATAAAATATGGACCGAATATGGGTTAAATCCGAAAAGAATATTTTTTGACCCGAATTTATTTGTTTTTTGGAAATGGTTCTATATGGCAGCTATGACAAATTATGGGCCGATCTTCTTAAATTTTGGAACAGTTATTTTCATGCATATGAGGATATTTCACGTCGAATTTCAACATAATAACGGTATATATACGATATATATTAGTATTAACGTGGATTTCGAGAGTGGACCTTATGTGGGGGATATAGTCAAATATGGACCGATATTCTCAAAATCCAGCAGTTAGATTTAGGCATGTATATAAATGATCCGTGTAAAATTTTGGATTGGTACTGTTTTTCTTGAAATATTTCCTCGAAAATAAAAAGACGGGGTTAATTTAATTCAAATATAAATTCAAGGGGTTTATTTTCAGTTTTTCTTTTCTTTGTACACGTACCGTACTTGTTGGGGGTTTTACAAACAATAACAATAATATCAGTATACATACAGCATCAACACAAAATAACAACAATTTAACTTAACGAAACAATTAGCAATCCTATGAACAATGATTGGGGGACATTTACACTATGCGCGTAAACATCCCGCCCCCCTTGCTATACTGCAACAAAGAGGGTTAAGGATCACGCGGGTCGAGCGTTCATAACATTTATGACAATGGTTGTCGTATCCGGTAACGTTGATGGCCTGGGTTGAACGGCGTGCTGTGTTTGTTGTTTATGTTGCTGTGGTTGTTGTTGCTGGCAGCAGTGTTGGCATGTGTCTCAGAGAAAGAAGGACCTTCAATGGGTTTACGATGGATCTCAAGGCGGCGTGATACACTCGACATATTCTCTATAGGGTAAATACAAAATAAAGGAGAAACAGAGAAAAAAGAAAGAATTAGTGGGTTTCTGAATTGGGTAAGAGAACAAGCTTCACAATGGGTCGAGTAAAAATTCCTGAAGCTGTTCTCATGTCCGCTGTGCGGACCTTAGAGTCATGTCCAACATGAATCCTCTCTATTCGTCCTAGTCGCCATTCACTAGGGGGTAAATTATCTTGACGAATAATCAGTAAATCACCTACTTCAAAATCTTTCTGGGGGTATTTCCATTTTACATGACGATGATCTATAAAAGGGTTCAAAGTGAGCAGGCTGCTCTTTGAAGGCACGGGCATACCTTTTGAAAGCTGAGTGTATTCCGGTGTAAAGTTCCACTGACACATAAGAACCAAGCGATCTCGGGTGAATTTCATTTCTGACTGGGTTAAAATCAAGGTATCATACGAGCATTTTTGGGTTCTCAAATACTGTAAACACCTGAATAAATACGAAGTAATTCGCATTGCACGCGATAAATCTGAAAATCGCTCTAATATGTCATACGGGCGTTCGAGCTGAACTGAAAATGACTGAACTTCAAGGTGTTGGTGGTCGATAGGGGGGTGACGCGGCCAGTACTCACGAGGTTGTCTTAACCATACAGGGCCATGCCACCAAAGAGAATTATTTATTAAATCTCTAGCAAGAATTCCACGACTTGCCAAATCGGCGGGGTTGTCCTTGGAATCCACATGTGACCAATTTTCATTACCAACTTTATTCACAATCAACGCTACTCTGTTTTTAACAAAGGTTGGCCAATGGCACAGGGGTTTTTTAAGCCAGGATAACACTATAGTAGAATCAGTCCATAGATAAACCTTTCTCCTGTCTAGATTTAATTCGGAACATAATGATTCTACCATTTTTGCCATCAAAGCCGCTCCACACAATTCTAATCGGGGTAATGTTTCAGTTTTCACGGGAGCTACCTTTGTTTTTGACGCTAGCAAATGCGTCGTAATCGATGAGGACGATACATTTCGAATGTATAGAGCAGCGCCGTACGCCTTTTCAGAGGCATCGCAAAACGCATGAAGTTCCATTTCATTTTCGGGGAGAAAATCAACCCATCTTGGAATGTTAATTTTCTCGACATTAGGGTAGTCGTTTAAAAATGCGCTCCATTGAGATAGGGTTAGGGGGTTCAAAACTTCATCCCATTCTGTCTTGTCTTTCCAAATTTGTTGCATTATGATCTTAGCCACAATGATTTTCGGTGAAAACCACCCGGCTGGATCAAACAACTTCGCTATTTCTGACAGGACACCACGTTTCGTGACAATATCCTGGCGTGGCTGCGATGCAATTTTGAAAAAGAAACAATCTTTAGTCGCATCCCATCGCAAGCCTAGGGTTTTAGTAGTACTGGCATCCGAAAATTTTAAGAAGTCTGCATCAAGCAGATTCTCACGGGGTAAATCTTCCAAGAGTCGTAAATGATTGGCCGTCCATTTTCGCAAAACGAAACCAGCTGAGCCAAGAACATGGGTTAGTTCATTACGTCTCTTGAAAGCGTCTTCTAACTCATGAGAGCCAGCAAGCACGTCATCAACGTACATTTGGGTTTTCAAAATTTCGGATGCCGCAGGACTCTGGGGTTTACAATCGTCAGCCAATTGTAATAGAGTACGAAACGCTAAGTACGGTGCACAGTTTACTCCAAACGTGACCGTACTAAGCTCATAGTCCTTAACTTCAGCTACAGGATCATCACGAAACAATATTTTTTGATATTGGGTTTGATTGGGATGGACAAGTATCTGGCGATACATTTTCTCAATGTCCGCATTAAAAACGTAACGGAAAAATCGCCAACGCAGCAATAAAATAGTAAGATCCGTCTGTAAAACAGGACCAGGGTATAGAGCATTATTAAGGCTCACGCCATTGGAGGAAGGGTTTGAAGCATTAAATACGACTCTGAGTTTCGTGGTAATGCTATCGGGTTTAAACACTGCGTGATGGGGTAAATAATAATTATTCGCAGTGGAAACTGGGGTTTTGACGGCTTTTGCATGTCCCATTTCAATATATTCACGTACTACATTGTCGTATTGGGATTTTAATTCGGGCTTTTTCAACAAACGCGTTTCCTTTCGCACAAACTGGGAAAAGGCGTTTTTACGAGAATCTCCTAATACCAATTCATTTGAAAATTCTCGGCGAAATGGGAGAGAGACAACGTAACGGCCATCGGGGTTTCTAAAAGTGGTGGTACGGTAAAGTTCCTCACAATATTTATCGTCTTCAGATAACTGTGTCGCTTGTGGAACTTCTTCAAGTTCCCAAAAACGCGATAGTTGAGTGTTCAACTCGAGATGGGTACAAAACGATGATATAGAGTGTAAGGGTCGGGGCTGAATAACTTCACCAGTAACTATCCACCCGAACACGGTTCTCTGGGCGATCAGGTTGCCATTTGGATGTATTCTGACATCCGTAGTTAAAATTTTAGGATAAACATTTCCTCCAAAAAGTATATCCATACGGGTACACATGACGTCGGTCAGGGTAATGTCGGGGAAAGTAGAGGTTACAATATCAGAGATATTAGACGAGGGCAACCGACCGGTAATTTTCTCAACAACGTATGCACTAATTTTAATTTTGAAACCGGGGTCGATCGGCGAACCAACCGTGATAGTGCACATTGTAGAGGTTTTGCCAGCTAAGCAATCCATCATTCCAGTGACACTTGTCGAAGGCACGGAAAATGTGGGAATAGCAAGCTTCCTTTGTAACCTCCTTGAAATAAAGGTACCTTGCGAACCAGGGTCAACTAAGGCTCGAGCGGTACATCTAATGTCGTTTATGTGCACTATACACACTGCTGAGCCCAAAAGGACTGCTGAATTGGGGTTCGACTTGAGCTGTGCGGAATAAGTTTGCAAATTATGAGCCGCGGTAGAAGTTGATGGGGCAAAATTAATCGGGGGTTGAGAAGGACTGCTAGCTGGATTGGGGTTCAAATGAACGGGGGGTTGAGATGAAGACATAGTCGTACCATTGGCTATAGGGAGCTGGGGTGAATTACTGGCAGACATATGTGACTTTACATCTCTATGAAGCAGGGAGTGGTGCTTTTGTTTACAAAGTGAACACACATGAATACTTTTACAATTCTTGTACTCGTGGGAGGTTGCCAAACAGTTCGAACAACACTTTAGTCGTTTCACTATTGACATTCTTTCATCAACATTTTTACTCAAAAAACTGGGGCATAGTCTAATGGGGTGAGAACCTTGACAAAGGAAACAACGACAAACATTTGGTGTTTGCCCAGTTTGGGTCGCAAAACTTTGAATCTGTCTATTTTCATGTGACGATTTTTTAGCAGCATTAAAATTAGGGATATTTCGGGAACTAGCAGTTGTGGAGTTTTTGTTCGAGTTTTGAACGGGGTTTGAATGGGACTGCCTTATGTCAGAAATTGACTCGAGTGTTTTAAAATGCGCTGTTAGAAAAGCGTCCATATCATCCCATTTAGGGGAATTTTTAGAAAGTCTTTTGGACTGTTCCCAGAGACTCAGTGTGTTTTCAGGTAACTTTGTAGCACAAATATACACCAGCACTACGTGGTAAAATATTTCAGGGGTTACTTCAAGTAATGACAAATTTGTAATGCAATCGTTTATCGTTCTTTGCAAATTTTTAATATTCGATCCTGATTCTTGTGAAAGCGGTTTAATATTTAGTAGGGCTCGAAGCTGTTCGTTTATGAGGGCATCTTTGTTCTCATATGTGTCAACCAACCTTTTCCATGCGATTTCATAGCCATCGTTGGTAAGTGGCACAGTTTGTATGGTATCATGTGCATCCTTTGCAGTTTTCTGCAACAGGTAGTACAATTTTTGTACTGGGGTTAAACGGGGGTTATTACCATACAAAGCTGAGAACATATCTCGAAATGAGGGCCAACTCTTATAGTCACCATAGAATATTGGGGTGTCGCACGGAGGTAAATTAATCATTGGCGCAGACTGCGCAATGGACCTTTCGCCCTGTGTCGATAATTTAAGTCGTTCTAGGTGACCTGTTATAAGAGATATCCCCCGGGTGTATGTGCCGTAAGACTGAAAGTACTTGGCTTTCAGTTCGATAATCTGGGGATCTTTCAACCTTTCGGCCTCAATTAATAAAGAGTCATAAGATAACCGAACAGCTTCCCATAACCGTTTGAGCTCTTCCTCATGACTACTTAAAGCACCGAGTTGGTGTTCCACCACGGGTATACTGGCAATATATGCCTCAAAGTCTGCCATACGGTCGGCATTGCGGATTAAAGTAGTCAAATCCATTCTTGATCTCAATCGATATGGAGAAATTTTCATAAAAATTATTTACAAAACGGGAGTAAAAATTTAAGTCCAACGTGAGGAAAAAATCAGATTAAAAATTTGCTTTTTCTAACAGAGAAGAAACGATAACGAAACTGCGGGTAAAAATAGATAAATCTATCCAATTTAAAAAGGAGTAACAAATTCTTTCAGGCGAAATAAAATGTATAAAATAAATTTATAGAATAAAATTATATATATACTGGGTATAATAAAAATATATATTCAACAAAGCGAATTTTTGACACTCGGATTCCTTGTTCAATACAATGAGTAAATATCACGTACAATATATATGTATATATATATATATAAAATCGGGTTAAATTTGTGATATTAGGAAATAAAATCGGGTTAAGTTTCACTTAATAAGGAATTCCGTAAGTGTAAAAAGAACTTCGTTAAATTAAAAAACAGAAAAAATCTTTTAAAAACACTTGTGCTGCTGCAAAATATTAACCGGTACCCACTATGGGTAAATCGAATATTATATATTCACTAATAAATTATTCGTTTATAGCGATTAAAAAATTTATTTAATTAATTACTTAAATTTTTAGGGCAAAAAAAAATTAATAAAAAAGTAAAAATTCACTTTTCACAATTAATTAAATAGTAACCGGGTTTTCGCACGAATAAAAATGTGCAGCACTAGTGTACGTTGTGTGTGTGTGACCATATAATGAAAAGCAAAAGAAAACCAACAAAGACACAGTAAATATTCACGGTTGTGTTTTTAATAAAAAGTACAATAGATTGCACTTACTTATTTGCAGGGTTATTTTGTTTATTATCTATAGATCAGCGATTAAGTGTCAATACTTATAAACGGGGGTTCTGTGGTTCAATACCCACTTTTTTAAAAAAATCAATTATTTATTTTTTATTTAAAAAATTAATTTTTTATTATTTAAACAATTAATTATTTATTATTTAACAAATTAATAATTAATTATAAGTAAAAACACACGCGAATGAAGGGGTAAAAAATTTGTGGAGCAAAAATTTAAACACAAACACAAATTCACTGTGGTGTTTTGCCGACGGCAAATTGATTCGCGCACTTGTTGGTTCTCTTGTTTTTTATATTATCACTTTTAACTTTTTCACTTTTAACAAAATTAAAAAACACACAACTTACCTTTTGATTAAAGTGCTAATGGAAAATGGGGGTTGTTATTAAAATGATGAGGATGATCGCAAAACGATGTTTGGGGATTGATGAAGAAAATGAAACACTGGGGATTCTGAAAATAAAAAATATTTTCTTGAAAATATTTCAAGGGGACTCGGGGGTTTAAATCCGGTTCGAAGGACCAAAATGTTTTTCTTGAAATATTTCCTCGAAAATAAAAAGACGGGGTTAATTTAATTCAAATATAAATTCAAGGGGTTTATTTTCAGTTTTTCTTTTCTTTGTACACGTACCGTACTTGTTGGGGGTTTTACAAACAATAACAATAATATCAGTATACATACAGCATCAACACAAAATAACAACAATTTAACTTAACGAAACAATTAGCAATCCTATGAACAATGATTGGGGGACATTTACACTATGCGCGTAAACAGGTACCCTTATTTATAAGCGATTTATGAGTATTAAAGTGATTTTCGGAAGAGGGCTTTATATGGGGCATACGGTTAAAAATAGACCGAAATTCACAAAATTTTGTGGGATGATTTTTGTATATATTAAAATGATTTGTGCAAAGTTTTGAGTCGGCACCGATATTTATACAATATATATAGGGAAAAATGTCTTTTTCAGATGTGGTCCTTGTATGGGAGCTATGACCAGTTCTGGGCCGACTACCATAAAATTTAGTACAACAATTTATTTGCCTATAAAGAGTATTTATGTCAAATTTTAGCCGTTTAACATTATTTATATCTGTTTTATACGTATTTAAGTGAATTTTTGGAAGTGGTCTATGGTCAAACATGGACCGAACTAAAAAACATTTCGTTTTGCGATTTCTTTTTGCATAAAACTTATTTTTACTGAATTTTGTCTTGATATTCCAATTTTATAGGCATTTATGTATAATTGAGCAATACTTCGTGAAGATTTTTGTATGGGAGCTATGACCAGTTCTGGGCCGACGACCATAAAATTTAGTACAACAATTTATTTGCCTATAAAGAGTATTTATGTCAAATTTTAGCCGTTTAACATTATTTATATCTGTTTTATACGTATTTAAGTGAATTTTGGAAGTGGACTTTATATGGGGTCTATGGTCAAATATGGACCGAACTAAAAAAAAAATTCGTTTTGCGATTTTTTTTTTTGTATAAGACTTATTTTTGCTGAATTTTGTCTAGATATTTCAATTTTATAGGCATTTATGTATAATTGAGCAATATTTCGGGAATATATATATTTGTATGGGGACTATAAGAAATCATGGACCGATTCTTACTATTTTCCGTACACTTTCCTCTTTTGTCATAAAAACAACGTATGTATAATTTCATGGTATTATCTGCAATATATTTTAAAATACTGCAATAAAATGGACGAAAAATATCAAATTTTTATGGAGGTGGTCTCACATATTGGTTCATAACTCTGGTTGACCTAAACCGATTTTGCTGATTTTAAATAGCAAACTTCTCGAAAGCACTTCTGACAGAATTATTGAAGGTTTGGATCCCGATTATATCTGGGGACTTCAAAAAACTGATTTAAACAGACAGACAGACAGACAGATGGACATGGCTTAATCGACTTCGCTATCTATTAGGATCCAGAATATATATATTTTATAGGGTCGGAAATTTTTTTTGTGGAAATTACACACGGAATGACAAACTTATATACACCCTTCTCACGATGGTGAAGGGTATAAAAATAAAAGGGAACAAATTTTATTTGGAATTTTTATTCACGATAGGGGTGTATAATGCAGCTTTAACAAAAAACGAAGAAGAGAAACAATATATCTTGCAAACAGTAACTGATTATAGGAAAAAGTACGGTAACATTAATAAATCAGACCTTTGCGATTAATACTATGTTTCCACGACGACTTAAATCACCTGCTTCGCCTTCTGAATCATGTTTATGAATCATGCTGTTTACATGACTAATAAACTTGATTCGATTTGACAGTTGTCTTTAATAAACAAACAGAATTTACAATTTGTGGAAAATAATTTTTTTTAATGGACAAACAAAAGTGAGTGGAAATTAGTTAGCTTATTTAAAAAAAATACGTACGTATTTACTTTCTTTACTTCCAGCTACAAGAAAATAATTTGCTTTGTTTACAATAATATTAAATTTTTACAGCTAGTGCAGATAAACTTGCGATAAAAATTAGAGAAGAGTGCAATTTTTCGTGCTTCGCAAGTAGATTCATTATGAATCTACTTGATTCGCTCTTAAAATTTTGTATGGTGAAGCAAGTTGTTTCGCACATGATTGGGGTGTGAAGCATGAATAGAGAGCGAAGCATGTACCGTGGAAACATAGTATAATGTTTATCAAGAATATTAATCTTTAAACGTAATTTAATTTCAATAAAATAATATATTACAAACATATATGCAACATTTTAATTATATTTTCGTGCCTTGTCTCATGAAAAGTCCATATAAACCAGTTTTAGCCACTTTAGTGGGCATGTGCCACGCCTTAACTTAGCGCAATCAGTCTAAGACTTTGGAATTTCACTATTGGCGTAAAAAGGAACAATTTGAGGGGGCGGTACACTTTTTTTGCAAAAAAAAAAAAAATTAAGTCCGGTCTAATGTATATGTATACCTAAATTTTTGTAATATGAAGTCATCAAATGCCACCTTAGTACCAATTGAGGGTGCAAATACTAACCCCCTTATTCATAAAACTTGTCAAAGGTTTATAACAGGCTTATAAAGAAAATTTTGTATGGATATTTGCTTTATAAGCATGTTATAAAACCCTGATTAGATTTTATGAGTTAGACTGTAAGCTATTAAGTGGCGAATATACATTTTAAATGAAAGCGGAATAGAAATCGAAGTTGATAAAAAAACAAAAAAAAAAGAAAAGTGTATGCATTGTGACAGAATGTATTGTATCCAATCTGGCAACTACGTTGCTGCTTGATTTATTCTTACTCCTTTTTTCCTTACTGTTATACTTTTTCCTCTTATTCTTATGTATATACTTTTTCTGATCTTTTTTTATTCTTGATATTGTCTTAGTAGAATAAAAATTATTAAAACATTATTTACGCGTTTTCTTATTTAAAATACAATAAATTGTCGACGAGCTGAAAAATAATTCAAGAATAAATCGATAGACACTAAATTCATTCGACTGCCATCAAAATTACCAATATTAATTGGAA
The DNA here is from genome assembly GCA_916048285.2 of Bellardia pandia. NCBI lineage: Eukaryota > Metazoa > Arthropoda > Insecta > Diptera > Calliphoridae > Bellardia > Bellardia pandia. The sequence continues at coordinate 70,407,571 of OU696530.1, forward strand.
TTTAAAAATTTTCTTCAATAGTCACACAACATAACCTGCAAAAATTCAAAATAGACAAAGAACAATTTCAGCAGTTCATGGAAATACACACGAAGATTCTGGAAAATATTACACGCAATGCTTCACCAGCAGCCCCTGTGGAAAAGGCGACTACTAATGTTGCATTAGTACCAAACTTCGAACCCCTTGATACATCAAAGGAGTCTTTCCGCCAGTATAAACAACGTTTTGAAATTTACACCAAAATGAAGGGCGTGGAAAAGAATAAGGAGTATTGTGTGAAGTTATTATTAAACTCAATTGGGTCAACAAATTTTAATACAATTGCAGCATTATCAGCACCAAAACTGCCCAACGAGCTAAGTTATGACGATTTAGTAAAGCTTAGAAGCACACATGTCACCAAAACAAAACGTATTGGTGATGCAACACCAATTCTTGTCAAAATACCAAAGTGATGATCAAACAATTGCCGATTATGTTGCGGCTTTGCGTACTGATATAGGCGACTGCGAATTTCAATGCGAGTGTAAAAAGTCAATTGCAGATATTTTCCTACGAGCACAATTCATTCGAGGAATTAAAGACAACAACATTCGTGAACGATTGCTTCAACTGGAAGAATTGCCCGAATTCAACAGTATTGTAACAAAAGCTATTGCATTTGAGGCCACAAGAAACAATAACAACAAATTTTCGAATGCAAATCTTCAGTCAACTTCTATAGAAGTAAACAGAATTGCAGGCAAACCAACATTCAATAAAAATAAAAAATTTCATCAAAAATCAAATAAAGAATTCGGCAAACCAGAAATCGACTACAATGAATTGGGGTTAGAAGGCTTGTGTCTCAGGTGCGGCAAGAATAACCACTATGCCAAAGATTGCCGTTGCAACAAACATAACCTAAAATGTTCAGAATGCAAAAAAACAGGTCATGTCGTAAAAATTTGTATTAAAGCACGCATGAATAAAACAAAAGCAAATCAAGGCTCAACGAATCTAATTCAAGATTACGGCGTTTTAAAAATTGTCGACATTCGAAGCAACAATTCAAAAAATGTTGACAGATTTTTTGTTGATATCAATATTGAAGGAAATCCAATCAAGTTTGAAATTGATACCGGATCTGGATATACATTTCTGCCAAAGAATCAATTTTCAAAATTAAACCTCAATGTTCCAGTTCTGCCAACAAATATCAGAACTTATACACGTAATGTTTTTAGACCAGATGGCAAACTTCGAGTAGAAGGCGCATATGGTAACAATTCAATAAAGGAAGAAATTTACATTGTACCAGATGAATACACAGCTATTTTAGGACGCGACTGGATACGAAAACTTAACATTGATCTAAATAACATTAACTCAATAAATACGTGTAAACAAGAATCTAATTATTGCATTAATTCAATAATCGAAAAATTCTCTAAAATTTTTGAGCAAAAAATTGGTTGTGTAAAACAACATAAAGTTTCCCTTACTCTACGCGAGGATGCTAAGCCAATATTTAACAAACAACGTGAAATACCTTACGCTTTAACGTGCGCCAAGATAGCATCGAAAAATAGCAACGCCGGAAATGAAAGCGAGGGAATTTTCTAATATCGTTTAGGGGAATCGAGTGGCAACAAATGATTTTAGGAATTCAGGGGCAACGAAAACTGGAACAAATTTTAGCAATTTCGAGAGCAAGAAAGCCCGACAACGATATTAGGAATTAAGCGGTAATGTAATTATTCAGCATAAAAAAATCCAGAGAAATTCGAGCTCCTCCAAAAATGGTCAGAAAATCTGGGATTCTAAATAAAATAGAATCTGGGCAGTGTCAGGGCATAGACTCAATGGAAATTGAAAGTATACATCCCACTGAATATAAAATAATTCATTAAAAATCAATACAATTTGCGGTTGATTTCTTTGTTTAATAATGCCTTAAGGTATTTATATACTCGATATTTTGATTTATGGTATAATTAGAAAATTACAATAAATACATAAATGAGTACTACAAAAATTAAACTTCTATTAATTCCACATTTTAGTTGGTGCACTATAAATCTTTTTAGAAAAAGTGTATTGTTTGCCTTTTTTCAGATTTTTAAAAAAATTTTATTCCATTGTCAAATTTTTTAAAAGTAAAATTCCTGCTACTAAAGAGAATCTTAAAACAAAAATTTTAAAAATAAACAAATAAATGCATTAAAATGTATTTCCAAAACTGATTTGTTTACGATTTCTACTTCCATCACATGCCTGTAAGTCTTTTTTATGTCTGCGGTTGATTTGCTAAACACGTGCCATAATACAACTCTGGGTAAAAAAGAACTCGCGCGTCATTATTGTATTATATACAATCATAATAATGAAGAGTATCCAAATATAAATAGCAATACGCCTGAAGTAAACTTTAGTCAAAACAATAACAATGTTTCTTATTCTGATGTATTAAAAAACAACCAAAAAACTTCACTTGAAAAACTAGAAATTTTAATACAAAATCAGATTGAACTAACCAACAAGCTTTTAAGCATGATGACAATTTTAGTATCAAAACTATGCAATTGAATCTACATATTGCAATATGGAATGCTAATGGGCTTTCCAACCATACACAGGAACTTGAATTATTCCTTAAACTTCATCACATGGATATTTTATTAGTTTCAGAAACTCATTTTACCAGCAGATCATTTTTCAAAATCAGAGGATATGATCTTATAGTAGCCAACCACCCAGATGATAGAGCCCACGCTGGATCAGCAATACTAATTAAGTCAACAATAAAATACGAAACCTATCTTTTAATACAAGAATCTTATCTTCAAGCTGCCTGCATTAAAGTTAAATGCGACTCCAATAACATAACTTTTTCTGCCATTTATTTTCCACCCAGATTTTCTGTAAAGTGTCAAGAATTTCAAAATTTCTTTAACGGATTAGGACAAAGATTTTTTGTAGCGGGAGATTTCAACGCCAAACATCCATGGTGGGGATCAAGAATAGTAAATCCTAAGGGAAGTGAGCTGTACAAGTGCATAATAAATCAAAACTATTCCGTCTTATCAACAGGAAATCCAACATATTGGCCAACTGATCCTAGGAAAATACCAGATTTGCTAGATTTTGCTGTTTACTCAGGAATTTCTAGTCAGCTTTTGAACATAACAGATACTAATGAGTTAAGCTCTGATCACACTCCCCTCTTAGCTACTTTAAACACATTCTTGCAGTCAAAGCTACAACAACACAAAATTCTTACTGCTAAATCTGATATGAAATCGTTTGAGACGTGGATTGAAAGAAATGTGAACCTGCAGGTATCCTTGAAATCCCCAACAGAGATAGATGATGCTGTTGAACATTTTAATCATCTCATTCATGAAGCTGGGCATCTATCTACACCATATATTCCAAACCATAGAAATCAAAGTCAAATATTAATATCGTCAGAAATTAGAGAACTGTTAAGAAACAAAAGAAGACTAAGAAACGTTTGGCAAAACAGTAGGAATCCAAATGACAAACGAGCCTTTAATAGATCTGCTAAAGATTTAAAAATAGCTCTACAAAATCTTAAAAATGAGCAGATTGGTAACTTTCTTAGAAATCTTAACCCAGTGAATAAAAGAAACGATGAGTTTAGCTTATGGAAGGCAACAAGATATATAAAAAGACCCACCAAAAGAAATATACCAGTTAAAGATTTAAACGGTGATTGGTGTAAATCAAATAAATCTAAAGCTGAAGCGTTTGCTCTACATCTCCAAACTACGTTCCAACCTCATTCACAAAACAACCCTTGTGCTGAAGAAATGTTACAATATATATATAGTCCTTGCCCTATGGATTGGCCAATAAAACACATAACTCCTCATGAAGTTAGAGAGGAGATCAAAATTCTCAATTGTAAAAAGTCCCCAGGCTACGACAGCATTGATGCTAAAATAGTGAAAGCCCTGCCGAAGAAAGGTGTTCTCTTTCTCACATTGTTATACAACTCGGTATTGAGATTAAATTACTTCCCCTCACAATGGAAATGTGCAGAGATCGTAATGGTAAACAAACCGAACAAACCAGAGAATCATGTAACATCCTATAGACCAATAAGCCTTCTGGTTGTATTCTCCAAAATATTCGAAAGAATATTCTTGAAAAGATTACTACCAGTTCTGGAAAAATTTTATATCATACCTGAACACCAATTTGGTTTCAGACATAAGCATGGTACCCCCGAGCAATGTCATCGTATCATTGCTTATATAAGACATGGAAAACACATATTAAATATAAAAAACAACTAAGTATTAAAACAAAACGACTTTATTGGCTTTTGGGTCACAAATCACAACTACGGTTAGAAAACAAAATATTAATTTATAAATCAATTCTAAAACCTGTTTGGACGTACGGAATACAATTATGGGGAACAGCCAGCAATTCCAACATTGAAATCTTGCAAAGATATCAGTCCAAAACTCTAAGGTCTATTGTAACAGCTCCATGGTTTGTAACCAATAAATCGATTCACGATGATCTTCATATCCCAACAGTTAAAGATGAAATCAGAAGATTCAGCGAGAACTATCTTGAAAGATTAAGTAATCATACTAACCCATTAGCTATTTCTCTACTTGATGACTCAGAAGAAGTAAGAAGACTTAAAAAATACCACATTCTGGATCTGCCTTCTCGATTCTAAATAAAAAATTTCTACTACAATGTACATATGTAATAAATTTGTAAATACTGTTTAAACTGTCTAAATTTTATATTATCCCAAGAATTATATTATGCTGTTGTTCTCAGTGGAGTTCAACACTAAATGTTATATGATTGCTATACAATTTACTTATTATCCTTAAATGGATAGATTGTAAATAAATGAATTATAAAAAAAAAAAAATTATTGTATTAAAGGTAATCAGGCCGTCCTTTTTTCGCTGCATACGAGAGATTTGCGTCTCACTCTTGCATTAGTTAATGATTGGTGTCGTTTAATTGTACCATTTATGATTTCCCTATATGAAGGTATAGGTCGACTTCAAACTTACCTAAATCGATCGCAATTCCTAATATAAAAAAAGAATAGCAACGAGCACGTGGTATATGACCAAATGCTCGGAAAGCTTTTAATATATTTAGTGGGATGTACATATACTTTTAATTTCCATTGAGTCTATGCCCTGACACTGCCCAGATTCTATTTTATTTAGAATCCCAGATTTTCTGACCATTTTTGGAGGAGCTCGAATTTCTCTGGAACGGCTCTGACAATTTTTTGCACGGAAAGCGTTTTATATTCAGTGGGATGTATACTTTCAATTTCCATTTTCCAATCCCAGACAATTTTTTGCACTGAAAACTTTTTATATTCAGTGGGATTCGTTGCTATTTTTCGTTGCTGTTAAAAATCTCCTCAATTCCCTCAATTCATTTCGGTATGCCACTCAAATTCAAGAAAACGGGATTACAAATTTAATTTCCGCCGTTGCTATTTTTCGATGCTATCTTGGCGCACGTTACGCTTTAATCGAAAAAGTTAATCAAGAACTGGATCAGCTGGAGTCAGCCGGTGTTATAACAAAAACGGAAATAAGCGATTGGGGTTCGCCTCTGGTAGTCATCCCTAAATCGGACGGAGGTCTACGTTTATGTGTTGATTATAAAGTTGGAGTTAATCAACGTTTGGTCGATGCTCATCATCCTATACGTAAAATTGAAGACATCTTCAATTCATTGCGGGACTCCAAATTTTTCTGTCGTTTGGATTTATATAAAGCCTACTTACATATTCCTGTAGACGACGATTCCAGTAAAATACAAACAATGGCTACGCAACGAGGAACATACAAGGTAAATCGGTTATCATTTGGTATCAAAACTGCACCATCAGAATTCAATCGGATTATTAATCAAGTTTTGCAAGGTATACCTAAAACTGAATCGTATTTTGACGATATTATAGTGCATGACTCTACAAAACAAGAATGTTCAGAAAACTTGATTAAGTGTTTACAGCAGCTTCAAAATTTCGATTTACATTTAAACAAAGGCAAATGCAATTTTTTTCAAGAGGAAATAGAATTCCTTGGCCACGTTATTTATTTATTTATTTTAGACGTTTCTTAGGAATTGTAACGTATTATTCGCGTTTCATTCCTAATTGTTCAACACTTACGACGTCATTAAGAAATCTTACGAAGAAAAACTCAAAATTTATTTGGTCTACGCAATGTAATAAAGCTTTCAACAAAATTAAAATGGAAATATCAAGTGATCGGGTATTAGTGCCTTATAGTCCTCAACTGCCTTTACAGTTAGCATGCGACGCAAGTCCAACAGCCATTGCTGGAGTACTTTCACACATTATAAATGGCGAAGATCGTCCAATAGCTTTCGCATCGAGATCATTAACAGACGCTGAAAAAAACTATTCACAAATAGATCGCGAAGCACTAGCGATTGTTTTTGCTGTGGACCATTTTTATCAATATGTATTTGGAAGAAAATTTCAACTCGTAACTGATAACACTGCTATACAAAAAAAATAAAAAAATCTGCGGCAGGGATTTAGTTAATGGTTTTTGTTAATACTCATATTAGACCTTCACGCTGCATGCTTATTTATTTTTGATTCACTCTGTTTATTGAGATAAACGGAACTAAGAAATAATATAAAATTTCAAACTACCCGGTATGAACCGGTACAAAAAACGTACTTGGGTTTACCCGAGTGTGAAATCGGTTACAACTCCAGTATCTCACAGTGATGATTTGCCTATTCCAGTGTTTTCAAGACCATCTACATCAAATGGTTATGATTTTGAAATGTTAGAAGGATCAGTTTGCGTGGACTTGAAAATGGTAAATTTTTTACTAGGCCAGCAAGGAGGGTATACTAAGTACCCTTGTTTCATATGTTTATGGGATAGCCGTGCAAGAAACCAACACTGGATTACAAAGATCTGGCCTTTGAGAGAAAATATAGAGGTTGGAAAAGCAAATGTGATAAATGAACCGTTGATAAGCCGAGATAACATCCTTCTTCCACCCCTTCACATTAAGCTTGGGCTAATGAAGCAGTTTATTAAAGCCCTTGATAAAAATGGTGTCTGTTTCAAATATGTGTGCCAAAAGTTTCCAGCCATTAGCATGGAAAAATTAAAAGCAGGCATCTTTGATGGACCGCAAATACGTACACTGATAAAAGACACTGAGTTTGTAGCCCATATGACACAGATTGAATCTGAAGCATGGTTAAGCTTTGTGTTGGTAGTAAAAAACTTTTTGGGGAATCACAAAGCGCCGGAATATCAAGAACTAGTTGCAAAAATGCTACAAAATTTTAACAGAGTAGGAGTCAACATGAGCATAAAATTGCATTTCTTACACAGCCATTTGGACCGATTCCCGCAGAACCTGGGTGATTACAGGGAGGAACAAGGAGAAAGGTTCCATCAGGATATCAGGATAATGGAAGAAAGATATCGAGGTCGATGAGACAGCCATATGATGGCTGACTATTGCTGGACCTTGAAAAGAGATTGTCCTGACAAAGTAAATAAGAGAAAATCCCAAAGAAAAAGTTTTTTATGATCTTCATTTACTTATTCTAGTTAAAGGTACCCCAAACTATTATTTTTGTATATTTTTGTAAAAATAAACAATAAAAATAAATTTTAAATACATCTTTTGTCCCATTTATTGAAGCATTTTATGGAAAATGTTAGAAGCGTTTATCTCAAAAACTGGAGTCAAATTGACAATTCTGGTATTTTTCCCGTTATCAGCACACTCATCTTATACAAAATCGACTTCAAGTATGCCTGCCGCAAAATGACTGTATAGCAGTGTAATAAGCCATTATTTCGAATTTTCAATGAAAATGCAAAACTTCCTCAGATGACGTATGCTCGCCTACAAAGGTACGCAGCTTTCCTGTCGGGATTTAATTATGAAATCATCCATCAAAAAGGTATCGATAATGTCAACGCCGACTGTTTGTCTCGAGCTCCGATCAACATGGAAACAGACATTCGCACACATCAAGCAATTAACGAAGAAGTAAATCAACTATGCGAAATGTCAATTCAACAGATTTCAACCATCAATTTAAATTACGAGACTCTGAAAAAAGCAACAAAAGAAGATATCGAATTATATAATATTATTTCAAACCTCCAAAACAATGGTAATGACGATTCCATGTTCACAATCAATAGAAACATACTGTTTAGAAATAACCGGGTCGTCATTCCAAATTCTCTCCAAGAAGCCGTGTTAGAAGAATTACACCAGACGCACATAGGGATATGCAAAATGAAACAACTAGCTAGAAGATACGTTTATTGGAAATCCATCGATAAGGATATTGAAAGAAAAGTTTGAGAATGCACATCATGTGTAAAAACAAATTCAAACCGCAACGAAATGGGCAACGTGTGCATATTGATTATGCAGGCATTTTTCAAGGATATTATTATCTAGTAGTTATCGATGCAAAATCTAAATGGGCCGATATTGGAATTATAAAAGAGGCACCAACTACAAAGTTAACAATAGAAATTCTTCTCGACTTGTTTGCAAGGCATGGATACCCTGATGTTCTTGTATCAGACAACGCAACGATTTTTACAAGTTTCGAGTTTCAACAATTCTGTAAGCAAGTGGGTATCTTTCAAAAATTTATATCCCCAGGACATCCGGCAACAAACGGACTTGCTGAGCGGAACGTCCAGACATTAAAACGAAGATTAAAAGCGATGGAGTCTGATTCTCGACCAGTTAGAGTGAAGGTAAGAGAAATCCTTTTTAGGTATCGTGCAACGCCATTGAATAATGGGAAAACCCCATCTGAACAATATTTAAATCGGCAAATCCGCATACAATTAGATGCTATTAAGCCCCTAGAACATAATCCAAGTTCTGGCGATAAATGCAAAACGAGACAACTTAGCGTGGGAGATCGAATATTAGCTCGCTATTACTCGGAAAATAAATCACTCTGGAAACTTTGGGTACGATTAGACAATGGATTCGAGTTCAAGCGTCACATCAATCAGTTAAAAGCCACAATTATTGGAAAATCATTGGATAAGTCCGTTGAACAGTCTACAGAAAAGCCGAAGCAACATCATATACTGAATCTTCAAGACCTTGTCGAAATTCCACAAGCATCAGATCGGAACTTCAACGATTTGCAAACACCATCCACTAGCCAACAAAACTCGAGAAATGAAGCTCCACATCGCATCATTGTCGAAGAAGCGGGACAGCCAACACCTCGAAGATCGGGTCGTATCCGCAAAGAACCTGCTTATTTGCATAATTATGATCGTTAAACGTCGGTATTAAGCCTGGGAGAACTATTGTATCCAATCTGGCGACTACGTTGCTGCTTGATTTATTCTTACTCCTTTTTTCCTTACTGTTATACTTTTTCCTCTTATTCTTATGCATATACTTTTTCTGATCTTTTTTTATTCTTGATATTGTATTAGTAGAATAAAAATTATTAAAACATTATTTACGCGTTTTCTTATTTAAAATACAATAGAATGGGTAGTCGAAAAATGTCGATCGAGGACTCAGGGCTTCTTCTTCTTGACGTTCGAAACTGGTAAGAAAATTGACTAACACTAAACTTAATTAGACAGCTTAATGAAAACACATGTATATACGAGTACGTCTTCAATTTTTACAGGTGAAAACATAAAATTGAAGGTTATCAAGACTTTAGAAAACTTTTCTTGCGAATTAAGTGACAGATAGAGGCTTCAATATGATTTCGGCTTTCCGTTCAAGTAATCATATATTTTGTAAAGGGTGTCCCAACTAGAATGCAATTTTTAAATTTGGCGCCGTTCGAAGTCATTGTTTGACATTTGAACAATTGTTCTTGTTTGCTAGTAGAAGGTACAAGGTTAGTAAAAATGGAGCGCTACACGAATGAACATTGTGAAATTGTTTTACCAAAATGTTGAGTTTTGCGGCTTCAGTTCGCAAATTGCGATCAATTTGGGGTCACAATAATGATCCAAAAGAGTCAACTGTAAAGAGATTAATGGATAAATTTGCCGAAACTGGGTCTGTTAGTGATGTAAAGACAACAACGCGCCTTCGACCAGGTCGATCGACCGAAAATGTCACAGCTGTACGTGATGATGTCGCTCAAACTCCATCCACCTCAATTCGACACCAAGCTCAGCAAATTGATGTCTCCAAATCCACTATGCAGCGAATTTTGACGAAAGATTTGCATCTTCATGCATACAAAGTTCAATTGACTCAGGAACTGAAGCCAGCTGACCATGGACAGCGAAGGGAGTTCGTTAATTGGGTATTGGAGAGGCCCATTTTCATCTTGATGGCTTCGTCAATAGGCAGAATTGTCGCATTTGGGGTGAGGAAAATCCTCGAGTGATTCACGAGAAGCAAATGCATCCTCAACGTGTCACTGTATGGTGTGGTTTTTGGGCTGGAGGAATTATTTGACCTTTTTCTTATAAAAATGAGGCAGGTCAAGCGCAAACAGTCAATGGTGTTCGGTATCGTGAAATGATAACCAGTTTTTTCTTGCCACATGTCATACAGCCAGAGAAACAATTCAATTGCTGCATCAGTAATTTCCTGGTCGTGTTATTTCGCGTTTTGGATACCAGAATTGGCCACCTAGATCGTGCGATTTAACACCTTTAGATTGTTTTCTTTGGGGTTTTTTGAAGTCGATGGTTTACGCGAATAAGCCGATGGCGACTCAAGTCTTAAAAGAGGAAATTGGACGCTGCATTAATGAAATACCGCAGCATTTATGCAAAAAGGTCATTGAAAATTTCATTAAAAGATCGCGTGTGTGCCAGCAAAGCCGCAGCGGCCATCTACACGATATCTTGTTCCATACATAACCTCATTCTGTTGACTTTACGATATAATAAAGTTTCACAATTTTTTTTTTTTTTTTTAATATCTGTGTTTTATTTAAAATTTAAAAATTGCGTTCTAGTTGGGACACCCTTTATAATTTCTAGAATGTTATTTTTTTCAATAAGTTTTAGTGTCAGATACATACTTGATGTGAAAAATAAAATTTGCGAATAATTCGTTTTAATATAACTAATATAATATAACTTTTTGTCAAAAAGTATGAATAAAAAGACTCTTGCAGCTCTTAGACAATATCCGTCAAGAATGTGAGGACCTATCGCCGGAAGTTTTGGCCAAAGTGATGGAAAATGCCATATTAAGGGCTGAAATAGCAATCAACTGTGGCGGCGGCCATTTACATGACATCATATTCTCGACTTGATGTAAAAAAAATTAAAAGACCAAATAAAAATAATCCACAAGAAGAATCAAATTTTTTCATTTTTTTTAATTACAGCCAAAAAACATCGGAAGTTTACTTTTGCGCCACCTTGTACTAATTTTTTTAATTTCGAAACAAAAAAAAAGCTTACTGATAAATTTTCAAAGACTCTCCAATATGTTTACACGTCTTCAGCCGTCTTCGATCAGTCTTGGCCGAATATACTTTCTTACATTTGTTTTCCTTTAAAATTAAAACATAATACATACCTTATCAGTAGAGTTGCAGAGTTTTAAAAAATCATTAAGCGCGGCGTTTGTCTTGTGAGCCATTTTCCTAAAGTTCCAGAATGTTTGTAAGTATAACTTACAGTTACAACAGACTAAAGCAGGCAAGCCATCGGTTGGTAAAACCTAATAAAAATAAATAAAATACATTTTGAATAGCACACAATAAGAAAATTATTAAAATTTTTATTTATGCATACTTTTGTTTTGCTAAAAAATTAAACTTTTTATGATTTTCAGATACATACATACAATTATAAAATATAATTAGATTTGATTATTAAATAAGAAATAAGCATTAAAATCATTCTACTTGTTGCTGCTTTCATTTTCAAAAATTAATATTAATTCAGAATAAGTAAAACAAATTCATACATTCTATAAACTTCTTCAAAATTTTGAAATATTTAACAAATCTAGAAGAAAGCTGAAGTATTCAGGAGTGTCATAGAAACCAATATTGTCAGAATTGGTTTTAAAACCGACAAGAAAAAATGCTTTGGTTTCATAGAAACCAATGTTATTGGTTTTATGTTCGAACTAGAATTAATGTCGGTTTTAGGTGTCACAGAAACCAATGTTATCGGTTTATTTATTGGAAATAAACCAAGCAGCTAACAGCTGTCACTTTTCATTTCATTTTTTATTTATGCAAAAAAAAAACAGCTTTTTAGTTTTAATATTTTTTCCAGCGGGATATTTTTTAGAAATGTAAGTAAATAATTTAATTTAATATTTGCTTTATAAAAAGAAAAATGTTTGCATTGACCTTTTTATTTTCATATAATCATGGAAAAATATCCTAATTTAGCTAAAGGCTACACGAAGCGCGACAAACTAACAGTGAATACCCTATGGGAAGAACTGGCTGATTCACTGAATAGTGCCGGGCCACCACAATTTAAAGTGAATGGGTGGAAAAAGGTAAACAAAATTTTTTCCACAGAGCAAATTGTATTATTATATGAAATGTCTATTTAATCGTACAGAAATGGACTGATTGGAAGAGCGAAGACCGTTTGCAAAGCATCAAATGACAACAACAGAAGAGGCCATAGCACGGCTATGTGGCATTTCGCAGTTGGTGGAAGGTGTTTGCGGCGTAGCAGTTAGTCTCAACGAAGATGTAGATGCTGCATGTGAGAAAGAAGTGCCCTCTACATCTTCAAAACGGCCATTGTCTCCAATAACAAAAATGCTACATCTGCTGATGTCATTTTATTTTATTTATAAGCACTTATCACCTTTTAATTATTTGATATCAATTATTTTCACAAAAAACACTTTTACTGATATTTCAATGAAAAAATATAACATTTTGTAATATAATTATTTATACGTATAATATACAATGTAACGTATGTTTACTTATTCTATTGTAATGTAATTATTTATACCTATAGTAACTTCATTTACAATGTAATGTATGTTTACTTATTTTTATTGTATTATTCATAAACATTTTGTTATGCGACCTCTATTGTTTATACTTATAACTTTATATTAAGATAACGCCCTCTATTTGTCGACATAGATTAAAACTACGTTTTAGGCAACCTTGCTTAGAAACGTACGCTTTGAGCACCTTGGAAATTTTGGTCGACATTTTGTAATATAGATAAATAAAGAATTGGTTGGAAAAAAGCCGCTGAAGAAGCTAGACCGTGTTTTGCCAATTTATTATTACAACGTCAGAAGTGGGATTACCTAAAAGAAAATTTTCTTCGAACATGGAGTAACTTTACAGACCAACCTAAATTACGACGCAAAGCGCTGTCTGGCTGTCAAAATTTCTCATGCCCATACAAAATGTATGAGACCAACCCAAATATCGCGACGCTAACGCTTTGCAATTGGAAACTCCAATTTTGACAGAGCGTAAAAAGTGAAGTTGGCTGCAAAACAAGTGTTATTGTTTTTTTTTATCTCTCTTCATTGTTTTTATTTTGTGGTTTTTAACAAATAAGATAAGTAAACATTACTGTTCTTTTCACAACGTTGGCGCTCTTATTTAAGTTGCTCATTACAGCGTAAAAACAAGGCGTTAAATTACGTCGCGCTTAACGCTCGTATTTAGGGTGGACTGTTAAGCAGAAAACAGTTGCAAGACGTTTTGAAATCTGTTGGATTTCAGATTTCAACCAAATCCTCTACAGAAGTTCTACGTAAAGTTTTTGCGGAAAACCGAAGTTTAATTGAAGCCGCGTTAAAAGATAACCCGTGCATCATAAACAATGAAAACTCCGCTTTGGGTGATTCAGACAAACCACATATAGAACCTCCGATTACATCTAATGTGGCACCCATTGACGTAACCGACGATAAGCGTACGTAGCCTCCGTCCACCGAAGCTACCGCACTCAGCCGGTTAAACCCTCCGTCCACCACACACTCCGCTATAACTTCCTCGAAAGCCTCTGTTACCGATTCGACGAAAGAAATATCTGCCAATTTTTATTTACCTACGACCTCTGCTGCTCTTGACGCCCCTTTTTTCATACCAGTAAATGAAATCTTGAAATTGTCAACTAGTGTTATGAACAATCCAGTCACCGATGCTAATATAGAAGCTTTACCGATGAAGTCAGTATGTGACACAATTAAAACCGAGGCACAAAAACTAGATGATGAGATTGAAATCTTACGACGACGTCATGAAGTTTTACGGTTACGCAGAGAAATAGCACAAATGGAACAAAATGAAACTGCACAGCATAATTTTACTACGACTGAGCGTGTTGTTCAATATCAAGATATCGAACATGCTATTATAAAATTCAATGGAGAAGATCGTTCGTTTGGAATAGTGGAATTCTTTCGAAACCTCGAGCGATGGGATAATAGAAGCATCACGAATAAGAAAGTGGTTAGATAAAATTGATTGAGGTCAATCAAAAGTCAGGATAGCCGAGTTGTAATATAATTATTTATACGTATAATATACAATGTAACGTATGTTTACTTATTCTATTGTAATGTAATTATTTATACCTATAGTAACTTCATTTACAATGTAATGTATGTTTACTTATTTTATTGTATTATTCATAAACATTTCGTTATACATTGTTTATACTTATAACTTTATATTAAGATAACGCCCTCTATTTGTCGACATAGATTAAAACTACGTTTTATGCAACCTTGCTTAGAAACGTACGCTTTGATCACCTTGGAAATTTTGGTCGACATTTTGTAATATAGATGAATAAAGAATTGGTTGGAAAAAAGCCGCTGAAGAAGCTAGAACGTGTTTTGCCAATTTATTATTACAATTTTGTCAATTTTCTTCAAAAAAGTAAAATAACAAAAACAGCAGAATAATGTATTTGTTCCGATAATTTGTTAATTATAAGAGATACAGATGACTTTAAAGTCCTATAACTCCTATACTAAGAGAAAGCAGTCTAAAATTGTAACTTTTTTATACATACCCTGCAGTCAGACTGGTTCCATATGTCTTTTTGTCAACAGTACTAGTTCATATGTCTCCAATCTTTCATATCTGTGTCAATATAAAAAATACAGAGACAAAAGATGTGGTGTGATCTACTGACATTGTCAACAAACATGTCAATATTCCTTAAGAAAATGTCTATAGTTAAACTGTGTTGACTCGCGTTTGACTTGGTCAACTGTATTGACGACTAATTGTACACCTTACAATGTCCCTGCTGTTGACATTTATGTTTTCTATTACAGTAAAGCCGGTTAACCAGAAAACATCGTGTGCGTCGTTTTATTAATTAACATTTGAAAAACTTTGTTTAACGATTGAAAAATATAATAACAATAAATATAAACGTTATAACAAAGACAAATTAAAGAACAAATTATTTTATATAAAAATAGAATTATAAATAGTTATAACTAGTTTTAAGTGAAAAGAAGTGAAACCGTGTTTAGTGAAGCTACAGAGGAAGGAGAATATGATAATATTGATGAGCTCGCAGATTATTATAAACCTGTTGTAAGTTTTATAAATAAGTTCATTTTTTGAATTTAAATTTGTTTGCTTAGCATTAAATATGCTCATTTATCCAAAAGAAAATTAAAATGTTTTCCACCTCAAGGTTAGTTTTACAAAGCTTTTTTGTACATACTATAATTTCTACTGATTTGTATTTCTGTTTTCTTTGTAGCTAATTCAAAATGCGGATGCTGCCAAGTAACTTAGAATTAGGGCTTAACCTGACCTGAAAAAATATACTTAATTTTTGTTAATTAATATATAATATATATATAGCAGAGCTCCGAAAATCGAGCGAGTTTCACTCTCTACTCGAATTCGAGCGCGAGTACTCCTGCGAGTGAAAAAAAAAATCGAGTATACTCTATTTTTCTATGCCACTCGAATAAGAGCGCATATGCTTCGCTCGATTTCGAGTGCGAGTAAAATACACTCGAAATCGAGCAGATTATACTCTTGCCGAGTACTCTTTCAGTCTTTCTCATACAGTGGAAAATAGAAACTGTTCGTTTTTGCCAATTTGTGTGTGCGTGTGTGTGTGTGTAGTAGCAAGTATAGACTATGGTGGGGAAAGGTGACTGACGAGGGAGGACTGGGAGGTCGAGAAGAGAAAAGCAGCAGAATGTATTGTTAGGGACCGGTGGTTTTTGTGTACAAAAATGCTCGCGAAGAAAATATTTTCGTGTTTCATTATTTATGTCTTTATTGTTCATTATAATATAGAAAATATAAGTAAACTTTTAAAAATATAATACAACTTTTATTATAAAACCAACTAATTGCTCCGCACACGCGCACTGTATGAGAAAGACTGAAAAAGTAACAAAAACCACACGCACACACAAGTCAGCAAAGACAAACAGTTTCTATTTTTCCACTCGATTTCACTCTTAAGAGTAAACTCTCACTCTATTTCGAAGATTTTTACTCCCACTCTTAATTTTTAAAAAGGAGTACTCGCGAGTACTCCCACCTAAAACAAACGAGTGGAGAATAAACTTTTTGTAACACTCGTACTCTTCGAGTACTCTTCTTCGAGAGTGTTTTTCACTCGCGAGTAAAATCGAGTAAATCTGAGCTATGATATATAGTACTAGCTGACCCAGTCCGCGTTGCTGGCCCTAAGCAAACATTAGTGTTGTATTACCACACGATTTAAATTAAGCTTTTAAAGAAATGTACGGCCTTTAAATAAATTTATGGAATATCGATCATAAAGATTTGTATGTGTGTGAAGATAAATTCGAATTTGAGTAGCAAAGACAAAAACCATATTTGCTAACATTGATAATGTTACAGTCAACAGACCACTGTTAAGCACTTAACAGTCAAATTTACTTGCATTTTGAAAAATGTAGCTTTTAGGATGAAATTCTCTAGCAGAATTTGGACAAATATCGAGTTACACACGTATTCCACTATATAGAAAGGGTAGTCCAAAGGGTCCTAAATGAGACTACATTAGCCGAATTTCTGAAATAATTTTGGAATTTGAATAAATCGAATTTGAAAAAAATGTATTTTTGGAAAAATGAACTTTTAGGATGAAATTCTCTAGAAGAATTGGGACAAATATCGAGTTACACACGTATCCCACTATATAGAAAGGGTAGTCCAAAGGGTCCTAAATGAGACTACATTAGCCGAATTTCTGAAATAATTTTGGAATTTGAATAAATCGAATTTGAAAAAAATGTATTTTTGGAAAAATGAACTTTTAGGATGAAATTCTCTAGAAGAATTTGGACAAATATCGAGTTACACACGTATCCCACTATATAGAAAGGGTAGTCCAAAGGGTCCTAAATGAGACTACATTAGCCGAATTTCTGAAATAATTTTGGAATTTGAATAAATCGAATTTGAAAAAAATGTATTTTTGGAAAAATAAACTTTTAGGATGAAATTCTCTAGAAGAATTTGGACAAATATCGAGTTACACACGTATCCCACTATATAGAAAGGCTAGTCCAACGGGTCCTAAATGAGACTACATTAACCGAATTTCTGATATAATTTTCGAATTTGAATAAATCGAATTTGAAAAAAATGTATTTTTGGAAAAATTAACTTTTAGGATGAAATTCTCTAGAAGAATTTGGACAAATATCGAGTTACACACGTATCCCACTATATAGAAAGGGTAGTCCAAAGGGTCCTAAATGAGACTACATTAGCCGAATTTCTGAAATAATTTTGGAATTTGAATAAATCGAATTTGAAAAAAATGTATTTTTGGAAAAATGAACTTTTAGGATGAAATTCTCTAGAAGAATTTGGACAAATATCGAGTTACACACGTATCCCACTATATAGAAAGGGTAGTCCAAAGGGTCCTAAATGAGACTACATTAGCCGAATTTCTGAAATAATTTTGAAATTTGAATAAATCGAATTTGAAAAAAATGTATTTTTGGAAAAATTAACTTTTAGGATGAAATTCTCTATATAGAAAGGGTAGTCCAAAGGGTCATAAATGAGACTACATTAGCCGAATTTCTGAAATAATTTTGGAATTTGAATAAATCGAATTTGAAAAAAATGTATTTTTGGAAAAATGAACTTTTAGGATGAAATTCTCTAGAAGAATTTGGACAAATATCGAGTTACACACGTATCCCACTATATGAAAGGGTAGTCCAAAGGGTCCTAAATGAGACTACATTAGCCGAATTTCTGAAATAATTTTGGAATTTGAATAAATCGAATTTGAAAAAAATGTATTTTTGGAAAAATGAACTATTAGGATGAAATTCTCTAGAAGAATTTGGACAAATATCGAGTTACACACGTATCCCACTATATAAAAAGGGTAGTCCAAAGGGTCCTAAATGAGACTACATTAGCCGAATTTCTGAAATAATTTTGGAATTTGAATAAATCGAATTTGAAAAAAATGTATTTTTGGAAAAATGAACTATTAGGATGAAATTCTCTAGAAGAATTTGGACAAATATCGAGTTACACACGTATCCCACTATATAGAAATAGTAGTCCAAAGGGTCCTAAATGAGACTACATTAGCCGAATTTCTGAAATAATTTTGGAATTTGAATAAATCGAATTTGAAAAAAATTTATTTTTGGAAAAATGAACTTTTAGGATGAAATTCTCTAGAAGAATTTGGACAAATATCGAGTTACACACGTATCCCACTATATAGAAACGGTAGTCCAAAGGGTCCTAAATGAGACTACATTAGCCGAATTTCTGAAATAATTTTGGAATTTGAATAAATCGAATTTGAAAAAATTTTTTTTTGGAAAAATTAACTTTTAGGATGAAATTCTCTAGAAGAATTTGGACAAATATCGAGTTACACACGTATCCCACTATATAGAAAGGGTAGTCCAAAGGGTCCTAAATGAGACTACATTAGCCGAATTTCTGAAATAATTTTGAAATTTGAATAAATCGAATTTGAAAAAAATGTATTTTTGGAAAAATTAACTTTTAGGATGAAATTCTCTAGAAGAATTTGGACAAATATCGAGTTACACACGTATCCCACTATATAGAAAGGGTAGTCCAAAGGGTCCTAAATGAGACTACATTAGCCGAATTTCTGAAATAATTTTGGAATTTGAATAAATCGAATTTGAAAAAAATGTATTTTTGGAAAAATTAACTTTTAGGATGAAATTCTCTAGAAGAATTTGGACAAATATCGAGTTACACACGTATCCCACTATATAGAAAGGGTAGTCCAAAGGGTCCTAAATGAGACTACATTAGCCGAATTTCTGAAATAATTTTGAAATTTGAATAAATCGAATTTGAAAAAAATGTATTTTTGGAAAAATTAACTTTTAGGATGAAATTCTCTAGAAGAATTTGGACAAATATCGAGTTACACACGTATCCCACTATATAGAAAGGGTAGTCCAAAGGGTCCTAAATGAGACTACATTAGCCGAATTTCTGAAATAATTTTGGAATTTGAATAAATCGAATTTGAAAAAAATGTATTTTTGGAAAAATGAACTTTTAGGATGAAATTCTCTAGAAGAATTTGGACAAATATCGAGTTACACACGTATCCCACTATATGAAAGGGTAGTCCAAAGGGTCCTAATGAGACTACATTAGCCGAATTTCTGAAATAATTTTGGAATTTGAATAAATCGAATTTGAAAAAAATGTATTTTTGGAAAAATGAACTATTAGGATGAAATTCTCTAGAAGAATTTGGACAAATATCGAGTTACACACATATCCCACTATATAAAAAGGGTAGTCCAAAGGGTCCTAAATGAGACTACATTAGCCGAATTTCTAAAATAATTTTGGAATTTGAATAAATCGAATTTGAAAAAAATGTATTTTTGGAAAAATTAACTTTTAGGATGAAATTCTCTAGAAGAATTTGGACAAATATCGAGTTACACACGTATCCCACTATATAGAAACGGTAGTCCAAAGGGTCCTAAATGAGACTACATTAGCCGAATTTCTGAAATAATTTTGGAATTTGAATAAATCGAATTTGAAAAAAATTTATTTTTGGAAAAATTAACTTTTAGGATGAAATTCTCTAGAAGAATTTGGACAAATATCGAGTTACACACGTATCCCACTATATAGAAAGGGTAGTCCAAAGGGTCCTAAACGAGACTACATTAGCCGAATTTCTGAAATAATTTTGGAATATAAAAAAAGCATTCTAAGTGAGAGTGAAGATATGAGATTTTTAGAGGGCATTATTTTTACTGAATAAAAATATAAAAAAATTATCCGTCTGCTTATGTTTCTACACTTACAGCCTTATACAGGCTGATAAACCTCTGTTAAGAAAAATTCCTTAAAGTATCATGTAAAAACAACTTTCAGCTTAACATACGTCTGGTAAAGCAATGATAACATCAAATAATTTAAAGCAGCTACATACCTAATTTAAAGTGTCGTTAAAATATTTTATTGTTTTAACAAATAATGCTTTGTGAATTTTTATGTAGATTTTTACATAAAAATTGGATACATGAATATATTTTTTAAATTAATATATTTAAGTTTTTTATTTAATCGAAGTTCACTTCAAGTTCAATATACAATTTATTTGAACACTAGCTGACCCGGTCCGCGTTGCTGGCCATAAGCAAACATTAGTGTTGTATTACCACACGATTTAAATTAAGCTTTTAAAGAAATGTACGGCCTTTAAATAAATTTATGGAATATCTATCATAAAGATTTGTTACAGAATAACTTACATATGGTCTAATGGGCTCATTCAAAAAAGAAACGCATTTATTTAAGGCAAATTGGAAATTATATTTATTTATTACTTTATCTTGGGGCCAGCGGTATTCAATGTTTTTTGTTTTTTGTCGTGCCGTGTGGAAACTTGATTTTTTTGCGTTTTTTTTTTCTTCACTTTACAAATAAAATGCATGGTGGAAATCGATATTTCATGTCGGCAACGCCATAACAATTACAACTAAAATTCGTTGTGTTACACAATACCAAAAAATAATTTGGTTGAGTTAAAGCCGGGTTGACTGACAGACGACCAAACTTAGTTGAGTTGAGAACGGCAATAGGGGCAAATATTTCACCCACGACACTGTCCAAGGATTTTGTTGCCATTTTCTTTTGTTTTTGAATTTAGTTTACCTCGTCGCCACTTGTTGTATTTTAAAGGTTTTACCTTACGGTTTGTCCAATAAAAGAGGTTTTATGTTTTATTTAATATTAAGGGTTTAGCTTTATTTTATAGGTGTGTACACCTCAAATCTCAATCTTAGAATATTATTTTATTATATGTTTTATTATTACAAAGTCAGTGTTTGAGTAGACGCCGCACATAGAGGTATTTGCTCGATCTGGGCGGCCAAAACCCCAAAAGTCAAAGTAGGAATAATATTGAAAAAAAATAGTCACTGCGTTAAAAGACATTCCAAAGAACATGAGACAACAACCAAAATTTTTTTTCCGCGCATCACGCGCACGTACGAGCAGTCAAAAGTTGAGTGTTTCACAGAGTTCTCATAATAGAACTGGGTTCCCTTACAAAACAACCGGTTTTCATCGTAAATATTAGCAAAACAAGTTAATCGCACAAGGAAAAAATTATGGATCCTAGTACTTCAGATAATGGACTTATGAAAAATCATTTTACAACATATAATTAGTCATATCAATGCTGATTTTTTTATTGATTGAAAGTAAGGTTATTTTTGTAGTAAATTTTTGTTGAATTTCTTTTTCAAGATGCTTTTTGATATGTTATCAAGGTAGATCAAGCAATAATTTTTTTTGTTTAGCATTATTCAATCTTTCCTTTATTGAAGTAGCAAAAATTTTTTCCCGGATAGTCCCGGATAAGCACTTTTTTGACACCTTAAACATTTTGGATCTCAAAAGCTTTTTTTTCTGTCAGTTGAGTTTTTGCAAATAATAAAAGTAACTTTGAAAATAAAAAGAAATCGTTGTTGTCTATGTCGAGTTCGTGTGCATATTGTTTTCATTAAAGAAAAAAAGAAATTATTTATCATTGTTTCGGAAGACAAGATGGTGAAGCGTAAAACTCTTTTCGACAAAATGAACAGTTCAGGTGTGCCTTCTATTGATGGTAAGTTAAAATGTTTAAAGAATCAACTGTTCGCATATAAAGGCTATAATAAAGAGCAATTAGCTAGCTTGAAGCGTAACTTTGCTCACTTTAAAAGCCAATTTAAACAAAGGTGGATAAAATCTCACAGCAAATAGGAAACCTTTTTGAAGTACAATGACTCATGGCTTCAAGGGACCATTGAAATTCCTGTGGAATCGTCTCAAAATCAACCTGGCCGACCTCAGAAATCTTTCGGGCAGTCAAGCGACAGAAGCAAAAGGAGGAAAACTGAAAAAATGCGGTCCTGTTATGAAAAAGATTTGATCATCCATTGACAATCCATCTTTAGCAGCCGAAATAACGGGCATAAATTACGACTTAATATATAGACTAAAAGTAATCCTTGAAGTGATTTCAAGTGGTTACAAAACAAACATTGAAAAGTTTGAAAATTATACCACAGAAACGGCTCGATTATATGTTGACCTGTACCAATGGCATCCTATGACTCCAACGTTGCACAAAATTTTGGTTCATGGCGCAGTTGTAATTGGAAAATCTCTGTACCTATAGGACAACTTTCGGAGGAGGCGGCAGAAATTCGTAATAAGCATTTCAGAAGTTATCGGCAAGACTTCGCAAGAAAATTTTCTAGACAAAACTGCAATGAAGATATATTTAACCGCCTTCTACTTAGTTCGGACCCTTTGTTAAGCTGTATGAGAGCAATAAAGAATAGAAATACTAACCCGTTCTTGCCAGAAGCAATATCAATGTTCATATCTGACGAACCATATACAAATGATTATTCTTAAGAGAGCGATGCAATATTCAATTAAATGTTTTGTTAATCTTTTTTGTTGTTTTTGTTATTTTGTTTTCAATAAAACATGTTCATTATATATTCTTATCATTTACATACCATTTCTTTTTTGTATTTATTACTTTTGAGTACGTATTTATTCCAACATTTTGGTTTTATTAAAAGTTCATTAACTCAGTCAATTTTTAACGGATGTTTTAAATCAAAGTTGCATTTTACTCATAAATAAACATACTTTTATATTACAGTCTTAAATTATACGGTTCCTAAATGAAAAAATGTGTAAAAACATCTCCAAACTTGAAAAATACCCAATTTTTTTTGCAAAACTTAGTCTGCTGGAGAAATACACACAGATGTCTCAATATTACTTAAGTATCATTTTAATATCTTCGAAATGGCTTAGTTTCTTCTTTCTAAATCCACTGAGAAATTATAAATCGGTTGATATTCAACAAAGTTACTAGCTTATATGTGCAAAAGGGCAGAAACCCCGGTTTTTTACCCGTAACTCAAGATTTTAGAGGGTTTCGCAAATTTTAACGACACAGTCTTGTTGTACTCGACAAGATATGTACATTTAAGCACAAAAATAATTTTGGCCGCCCAGATCGTTGAAATACCTCTATGTGCGCCGTTCTTAAATATCTTGGGTATTGCCAACATAAATCCTTCCCACGCTTCCTTACACTGAGTTTTAGTCATCTCAAATTTTTGCTTTCCTTTAGCAAGTTCTGGATTTTTTTCCATCAGCTGCACAAGTCGCTCAAATTGGGCTTTGGTTGTTATTTTGACTGTCCTGCGTATGTGTATTAATCATTTAATTAATTATATTAAAATCAAAAAACACCTATACTTACGATTTTTCCATTTTTTATCTTTTTTGTATTATTTTTTAAAAGGAAATGTATTAAAAATTTTATTTAAATCTATAACCGACAAAGACTCAACTGCTAATAAGCAGTTGTGTATATTTATCGTTTTTGTCAACCAAACTCATCCAAAATGGTGAACCGCAATACTATTAAACACAACCAAAAAATCAGCCGCACAACTAAAAAGTCAACTACATTTAAGTTGTGAATGGCAATACCGATTTATGAAAGACGACCAAATTATTAAAAAAGTTGTGAACCGCAATAGGGGCAATTAGTACGCCAACAGGAGGCTATGGATAAGCAGCAAAAGTTAATGGAGATGCTGGTGTCCATTTCCAAAACAAACGTACCCATACCCTCTACTTCATCCACGCACACAACAAATGCATCCACTGCACCAGAAGCACTCATGGACATGTTAGCTAAAAACATAAGAGAGTTTTTCTACGAGCCAGATGAAGGTGGCATTTTTGCATCATGGTACGATAGGTATGAAGACATTTTCATCACAGAGGCTGAGGAGTTGGACGACGCTTCGAAGGTCAGATTGTTGCTAAGGAAGGTGAGTTCAGAAGTGTTTAATAAATACAGGGACTACCTTCTCCCTAAAAAGACCAGAGAAGTCAACTTTGCAAACACAGTGGAAATCCTAAAAAAGCTATTTGGGCGAAAGGAAAGCTTATTTAGCATAAGGGTAAAATGCATGCAAAATGTTCGTGGTGAAACAGATATTGCCGCAAATGTGAACCGCCATTGCGAAAATTTTTTGTTAAAAAAATGCAGTGCTGACAACTTTAAATGTTTAATTTTTTTAAATGGGTTGAGAGAGAAAGATCATGAGAAAAAGGCGCGACTTTTAACTTTACTGGAAGGTGAAACGGAAACAGCACCAATCACAATTGACAAATTGGTAGCAGAAGTACAACGTATGGAAAGTTTGAAGCGCGATGTCACCGTTCAAGGGCATAACTCAACCAACATAAATAAAGTAAAAACAACAAATTTTTTGGAAAATAATACACACACACAGATGCCAAAGCGACCCTGCTGGCAATGTGGCCAAATGCATTTTGTACGTGACTGCAAATACACAAATCACAAATGCAGTTCGTGTAATAGAATTGGACACAAGGAAGGGTTTTGCTCGTGTTTTTCTGAAAAAAAACAGCAATAAAAAACAAATTAAACATAAATTTAAAAATAGTAAATTCAGCAAAACTAATTATGTCAAAAGCGTGCATACATCAACTAATAACAGAAGGTATGTTTTATTAAAAATAAATAATATAAATGTTAAACTACAACACGACACTGGATCAGATGTTACAATTATTTCAAAACAAACGTGGGAAAAAATCGGTAAGCCATCATTACACACATCAAATACAGCACCTCGTGACGCTTCAACAAACAACATACACATCTTGGGGGAATTCGAGGCGATGGTATCTATCAATAATAACGATAGCAATTGTAACATTTTAGTTTCTTCTATTCCAGATTTAAATCTCTTTGGGTCAGATTTAATAGAAAAATTTAAATTGTGGAATGAAGCGGTTGATTCATATACGTCGTGCAACAACGTAAATCTTAAAGGTAATCTTACATCATCAGAGCTACTTAAACAATTCCCAGAGGTTTTTAGGGAGCAAATAGGACACGTCAAAAATTTCAAAATACACTTGCCATTGAAAGAAAACGCAGTTCCTGTATTCCGACCGAAACGACAGGTAGCATATGCCGTAAAGCCGTCTCTAGATGAAACACTTGACACACTAGAACGAGAAGGCATTATCAGCTCAATCAATTTTTCAGACTGGGCTGCTCTGATAGTTGTCGTAAAAAAATCATCTGGTAATCTTAGAATATGTGGTGACTATTCAACAGGACTCAACGACCAGCTTGAGGCACACAATTTCCCACTACCACTACCAGATGATATCTTCGTAAATTTTAACAACTGTTCATCGTTTTCAATTATCGATCTCAACAACGCCTACATGCAGCTGGAAGTTGACGAAGATACAAAAAAATTGTTGGTAATAAACACTCATCGTGGTTTGTATACGTTTAACCTCCTTGCTCAAGGAGTAAAGTCGGCACCAGGCGCTTTTCAACAGGCCATACAGACAATCTTGTCGGGTATTGAAGGTGCTTACCCTTACTTGGATGATGTAGTTATTGCAACAACAACACGTGAAAAAAATGAGAAAGTAGTAAAACAAGTTTTAGAACGTTTAAAATTTTACAACATGACAGTTAATTTCGGAAAATGTCAATTTTTTAAACCTTCATGTAATTATCTGGGATACTACATTGATAGCAAGGGTATACACCCAGATAAAAACAAAATACAGCAAATTAAACAACTACCACCACCCACAAACATTAATCAACTAAGATCGTATTTAGGAGCAATTAATTATTACGGAAAAATTTTATCGGACATGCGGAAGTTAAGAGATCCTTTGGACCAACTCTTAAAGAAAGATTCTAAATGGAATTGGTCAAAACAATGCCAAGAAAGTTTTCAAAGTTTTAAAAAACTTTTGTCATTTGATTTTCTGTTAACCCATTATGATCCACGACTTCAAATAAAAGTGGCTGCATATGCGTCGAATGTTGGGTTGGGAGCTTATATTTGCCATGTATTCCCAAATGGCACAGAAAAAGCCATTTACCACTGTTCAAGAGCCCTTACTCCGGCGGAGAAAAATTATTCCCAAATTGAGAAAGAAGCCCTAGCATTGGTATTTGCCGTGATCAAATTCCATAAATATTTATGTGGAAGAAAATTTTTTTTTTTTTTAAGTATTAAAAGCCAATTAATTTGCACTGCTTTTAATCTCATCTGGGTAAGTTTTGCGTCGATATGAGACTTCCAAGTTAAACGACGATCGAGGTGAATGCCGAGGTATTTGACTTCATTGTGTTGAGGAATAATTTGATTATTTATTCTGATGAACGAGCATGTATCTTTTCGCAATGTGAAAGTTATATGAATACATTTCTGTTCGTTAACCCTGATTTTCCAAAGCTCAAGCCAATTCTCTAGTTTATAAACATAATTCTGAAAATTCTGTGATGCAACTTGGTGGTCCTTATGGACGCTGATAAAGGCTGTATCGTCTGCAAAAGTTGACGTATGGATTTTGGGGTCTGACGGCATGTCGGAGGAATATATCAAATATAAAGTAGGGCCCAGTATGCTACCCTGTGGCACACCTGATTCAATTGGCTGAGCGGTACTTAAAAAATCACCTTCCTTGATTTTAAATTTGCGACCGTATAAATAACTTTCCATGAGTTTATGGGTGTTAGCAGGCAGAGTTAATTTTATTTTGTGCATTAAACCGTCATGCCAAACTTTGTCGAACGCTTGCGACACATCAATGAAAAGGGCGGAGCAGTATTTTTTGTCCTCAAACGACCCTCTTATCACATTTACCAATCTGTGTGTTTGTTCGATGGTGCTGTGTTTAGCCCTGAAGCCGAATTGATGATTAGGAATACATTCAGTGCCATTCAGAATTGGAGTCAACTTAGTCATTAACAATTTTTCAAACAGTTTTGAAATTGTCGGCAGTAGACTAATTGGCCTATATGACTCCACTTTGGTGTGGTCCTTCCCTGGCTTAGGAATCATAGTGATCATAGACACCTTCCAATCTGCAGGATAGTATTCTAGGCGTAAAATAGCGTTGAAGATAAAGAGGATAATTCTTCTTGCTACACGAGGTAACTCCACAAGCATTTTATTGCTGATTTTATCCATACCTGGAGCCTTTCTAAGGTTCAGAGTACCAATAGCGTTTTGGACATCACGAAAGTTTAGTCTTAGAGGTACAGAAAGACTCTATCGGAAATGGCTAAACTTTGGAACAACGTTAGTATCCAAACGATCTATCGAGCCCTTAAAAAAATTGGATTTACGCGCAAAAAAAGACATATGGATACAAGGAAAGAAACGAAGAAAAACGTGCACACATCCGGACTTTTATGGAAAGAGCTATAATTGTGTGCTATTCATTATATATGAGTTCCCACTTTTAAAGAGAATAGGAGATGATTTCCAAAAACTGATACCAATTCCCATTACAGGGCAAACAGATGGACTAGCAATCAGTAAAAACGACTCAAAAAGGGGTTCTAGAGGTTACGATGCTGGCAAGAAAATAAAAGGCCGTAAACGCCATATTATTGTAGATACATTAGGCTTAATCAATGTAGCTGACGTTCATAGTGCAAGCGTTCAAGATCGTGACGGCGCTCTAAATCTTTTTTCTCAAGCTAAACAGAAAACTCCAATATAGTTGCCTTATAACAAGTGGTGGCAAATGTGATTCGTTATTATTTGAGTTGTTTATAGTAAACACATTTCTCAAATGGTTAACAAATAATGTCCCTTTCTCGGAATCATTTCTAGCCCAGTCACCAGTCGGATTTCGCAAAGGAGGTTTTCCTCTTACTGGTCTTTTTAAACCTCTTGCCGCCCTCCATAACGAGTAGTCAGATTGTGGGGTACTATCAAGACCTTCCAAGTAAGATCTAAGTGAGGCCGTTCTTTGGGTTTCTAAGAAATGTCTTAGTATATCTCTGCATTCCCGTAGCCTAGCTTTCAGTTCAGGAGACCTGTGAATTTGCCACTCTCTTCTCATTCTTCTTTTTTCTGATAGGAGATGTTCGAGTTCAGAGAAATAAGTTCTGTTTGCCCTATTTCTACATTCAACGTGATAAGTGGAAGCGTGATGCACAGCTCGTCGAAGGTCCTCGGTAAAGTTGCCAATCGACTCATCAATATCGTCGGTTGTTCTCAACACAACATTTTCCGTGCAATGAGAACTTAAATACTTTTTGTATTTTATCCAACTTACTCGGGTCTTAGTCATGGTCATAAATGGAGAACCACACACTTGAGGGAAATGCATTGAAATGATAGTAGGAGAGTGATCTGAGGACAAGTCCAGTGAAGGATCCACTTGCATCCATTCTACAGGGATATTTTTCACTACCCCAAAGTCAATAACATCGGGAATCTTCCGTCGGTCCGTCGGCCAATAGGTGGGATGTCCACTTGAGAGTACATCTAAGCCCATTTTAGCAATGGTGTTGAAGAGTACGCGACCCTTTGGGGTTACCAGACGTGAACCCCAAAATGTGTGTTTGGCGTTAAAGTCGCCAGCAACTAAAAATCTAGCTCCAAGGGATTTAAAGAAGTTATGGTATTGGTGTTCTTTTATTGAAAATCGAGGCGGAGAATAAATCGATGATAAAACAAATTTGTATTGACAGAATTCAATGCAAATGTTTGTTGCTTGGAGGTAATCCTCACTTATGTTATTCATTAGATAATGCTTTATTCTGTTCTTTATAAGAACTGCCGAACCTCCACAAGCTCTTCCGCGGGGGTCTTTAGTATCGTAGAACTCGTAGCCATTAATTTTGAAGTACCCTGTCGACGTCAAGTGAGTTTCAGCAATCATCATAACATCAATCTGCTTATCCATCAGGAAGTATTCCAGTTCATTTTTATGTTGGCGGAGGCCGTTCGCGTTCCAGAAACAAATTTTTAAATAAATCATTTCTTTAAAATGGCTTGCAAGATAGTGGATTGCATTTTCAGCATTTCCTGCATCATGGATGTCATGGTGGTCGTGAAAGTGTTCATAGTTTGGACAAGTGTCTGCAATGTTGTCTCTAGATTGTTGATATGCGGCTCAGAATATTGGGTTTTAGGTTCCTGCTCCAGACCTGGCATATTAGATTTAACGACGTTTGCGTAAGAAACTTGTCTAGAACTAGGCGCCTTTACATGACTAGTGGACCGTAATAATTGAGGGAAATTGTCACTCGATGCTAAATTTGGCTGTTGAGGATGTTTAGGCAATACTGACGTCTTGTTGGTTCTTATGCCTTTCAAATGAGTGTAAATTGGACAACCTCTATAATTTGCGGTATGATTACCTCCGCAGTTACTGCATTTTTTGATTTTTGAGTCAGTTCTCGACTTATCGCATTGAGCAGTTGCATGTAGCTCCCCACACGCAACACAAACTGTCGGCAATTTACAATACGCCTTGGTGTGACCAAATTCTTGACAGTTGAGACACTGGACGGGTCCCTGACGCTTATTTGGTTCTTCCACGGTGATTCTACGATGCAGGAGGTACATCAGATTGTAGATGGGATGGGACTCGTTTTTTTTTAATACGACATCTCCAGGTTCCAATTCTACCCTGAACATAGGCTGTGGAGTCTTTTCACGGTTTCTAATATTCGTTATGCTCTTAATTTTGAAGCCTTTTTCCATTAAACCAGTTTTTATCTCCGCGGGATCAACACATGGGTCTATACCCTTTAGAACGACTTGGAGTCCTTTTGCGCTTTTGAGCTGGTAGGTATAGAAATCCCTAGTCTCCCTTTCCAGCTGGTTGGACAATTTTCGAAAATCATCTTCCCTATTCACTTGTATCTTTGTCTCGCAGATATTTCCATGTTTCATTGAGGTTACGCTAAACATGTTTTCACCTATTACAGCAACAATTCCTTGTACCAATTTACTGGAAGTCGGCTCTCTCAGATAAATTGGTGGGGGCTTAAACGTCTTCTTCGGAAGTTCTGGCTCATCCGTCTGGAGGAGAGCAAACCTATTTTGATCATTACTCACGGTCTTAGGAGCTTTTGAATTTGATGATACTTGAGCAGATGTTGGGCTCCTCTGTCGCTTAAGAACTGTGACGTATTTATCCATACTTACTTGTTTTCTAGGTTTGATTGCACTATTTGATGTAGAAGGTGTTGATTTTCCTTCATCTATTGAAATTACTATATTGGGCGAACAGGAACGACGCCGTTCCACGGCTCTTGCAGTGAGAAGATTCTCCACAGATTTTTTTATGGATTCTTCCTCAGAGACCCATTTAGTTTTTCTAGTTGAGCTAAGCTCTTTCTCAGAATTACATCTGAGAGGAACACTCATACAGTTTTTATACGATTTTTAATGTTTTTATTTTTTTATATATTTTAACCTATTACGATTTTTTTTTTTTCACTTTTTTGTTTAATTTCAACTTTTTACACTTTTTCACCTATTACGATTTTTTCACCGAAAACTCAGCCGCACTAAAAGTAACACGTCCGAACAGTTCGATGAGACGAGACTGAATGAAAAAAATAATAAAAGAATTGCATAAGGGCCACGATGGAATTGAACGCACAAAAATGCTAGCTCGAAGCTATGTTTATTGGCCACGAATAGATGAGGATATAAAACAGCACGTCCAAGAATGTTCAAAGTGCTCATCAGTAGCAAAAAGTGTACCAAAAACAACTTTACAATCTTGGCCAATTACAAATCGACCGATGCAGCGCATACATATTGACATAGCTGGGCCGGTACAAACTTTTTACTATATGGTAATTGTAGATGCATACTCCAAATGGCCTCAGGATATATCAGATAAAATCAATTTCATCACCAACTATAATTGAGTGCCTTAAAGACTTTACAACTGCCTTTGGTAACCCAGAATTAATTGTGAGTGATAATGGAACACAATTTTGTAGCCACAGCTTTAGAAATTTTTGCTTGCAAAATGGAATTCAACATATTTGCTTGCAAAATGGAATTCAATCAAACGGTCAAGCGGAAAGGTTCGTAGATACCTTGAAACGAGCATTGAAAAAGCTAGCTGGAACCGGAACATCGAAAGAAAATTTATATACATTTCTTCAGTGTTACCGGTCCTCTCCTAATAAAACAACTGGAAAAACTCCATCTGAATTATTCGTAGAAAGAAAAATAAGAACAAATTTAGATTTATTAAAGAAACCACAAATAGATGTACAAAATCGTAATAAAACAAGTAAGAGTGCTATATTCGGCTGTGCCGAATCTTAAATACCCTTCACCTAAGCGTAATAAGAAATACAGAAACTACACTAGACTAGAATATCCTAATTCTGTGTTTTCTATTCAGTCTTAGTGCAAATTTTATTAGTATTTGATATATTGTTTGAAAGACAATTTTACGACCAACATAATTTGTGTTAAATATTTTGAAATGTTGTCTAATTTTTACCATTTTTAATTGATTTAATTACCAATTCTTACCATAATTTACAGAGTCTGTCTGATGTTCATAATAATCTTGAGTGTAATTTAACAAACAGAGTATAAAAAAGGGGTACAATTCGGTTTTAGTGATTTTGCTCAAAAAAAAAAAAAAAAACAAAATCAAATAGGGCTTTTAGAGGAGATACCAGCAAAAAAAAAATTTGTTGCCGGTCACGCCTATTTTCGAGGGGGCGGGCCCTTAAAGTTGAAAATACATAGGCCTATATCTCGGGAACTACTGGGTGTCTGATAATTTATAATACATTAAATAAAAGGTATTAAAAATACCTTTCCAACGATATATATCATGATTATAAAATATGGACCGAATATGGGTTAAATCCGAAAAGAATATTTTTTGACCCGAATTTATTTGCTTTTTGGAAATGGTTCTATATGGCAGGTATGACAAATTATGGGCCGATCTTCTTAAATTTTGGAACAGTTATTTTCATGCATATGAGGATATTTCACGTCGAATTTCAACATAATAACGGTATATATACGATATATATTAGTATTAACGTGGATTTCGAGAGTGGACCTTATGTGGGGGATATAGTCAAATATGGACCGATATTCTCAAAATCCAGCAGTTAGATTTAGGCATGTATATAAATGATCCGTGTAAAATTTTGGATTGGTACCCTTATTTATAAGCGATTTATGAGTATTAAAGTGATTTTCGGAAGAGGGCTTTATATGGGGCATACGGTTAAAAATAGACCGAAATTCACAAAATTTTGTGGGATGATTTTTGTATATATTAAAATGATCTGTGCAAGGTTTTGAGTCGGTACCGATATTTATACAATATATATAGGGAAAAATCTCTTTTTCAGATGTGGTCCTTGTATGGGAGCTATGACCAGTTCTGGGCCGACCACCATAAAATTTAGTACAGCAATTTATTTGCCTATAAAGAGTATTTATGTCAAATTTTAGCCGTTTAACATTATTTATATCTGTTTTATACGTATTTAAGTGAATTTTGGAAGTGGACTTTATATGGGGTCTATGGTCAAATATGGACCGAACTAAAAAAAAAATTCGTTTTGCGATTTTTTTTTGTATAAGACTTATTTTTGCTGAATTTTGTCTAGATATTTCAATTTTATAGGCATTTATGTATAATTGAGCAATATTTCGGGAATATATATATTTGTATGGGGGCTATAAGAAATCATGGACCGATTCTTACTATTTTCCGCACACTTTCTTCTTTTATAGTACAAACAACGTATACAAAATTTCATGGTATTATCTGCAATAGTTTTCAAAATATTGCAATAAAATGGATGAAAAATATCAGATTTTTATGGAGGTGGTCTCACATATAGGTTCATAACTCTGGTTAACCTAAACCGATTTTGCTGATTTTAAATAGCAAACTTCTCGAAAGCACTTCTGACAGAATTATTGAAGGTTGGGATCCCGAGTATATCTGGGGACTTCAAAAAACTGATTTCAACAGACAGACAGACAGACAGACGGACATGGCTTAATCAACTTCGCTATCTATAAGGATCCAGAATATATATACTTTATAGGGTCGGAAAATTTTTTTGTGGAAATTACACACGGAATGACAAACTTACGATGGTGAAGGGTATAAAAATGGAAAATCAATTCAATAAACAACACGGTGCAAAACAAAGAAATTTCAACGTTGGAGAACAAGTGTTAGCAAAACTATATAAGCTAAATAAAATGGAATGGAGCTCTGGTACAATCATTAAGAAAATTGGTAAAGTTATGTACGAGGTAAAAATTAAAAATGGATCTACCTTTAAATTTTTGAGATGCCATGCGAATCAACTAAGGCCGGATTTCTCAAACAGTTATGAATCAGAAACATCATCGTTTACAACTTTATTAGAACATTTTAATTTACAACCAATATCACTCAATCCCTTGCAAAGTATTTCAAATGAATCGGAAATAATGGAAAGTAGTCAGCAAGAATTTTTACAACCTTCTGAACAACAACAATCTGAACAACAACAAATTTCTTACTTCGCACTGGGTAGTTCAAGATGATTGGAATCATCACGTATTTTTCTACGTATACGTAGAACATTTGTATTAGCGTCATGATTTTCGTCTTCAAAAAATAAATCCACACTTAAATCCATTCTTTTTATTTTATAAAAACTTGATTTTTTTGCGTTTTTTTCTTCACTTTACAAATAAATCAATATTTCATGTCGGCAACGCCATAACAATTACAACTAAAAATCGTTGTGCTACATAATACCAAAAAATAATTTGGTTGAGTTAAAGTCGGGTTGACTGACAGACGACCAAACTTAGTTGAGTTGAGAACGGCAATAGGGGCATTAATTTATTTGCTTCGGTACCGGCTTAAAAGCCCTAATACTATGTTTCCACGACGACTTGAATCACCTGCTTCGCTCTCTGAATTATGTTTATGAATCATGCTGTTTACATGACCAAAAAACTTGATTCGATTTGACAGTTGTTTTTAATAACAAACAGAATAAAAAAAACAGAATTTACAATTTGTGGAAAATATTTTTTTTAATGGACAAACAAAAGTGAGTGGAAATTAGTTAGCTTATTTGAAAAAAAACATACATTCGTACGTGCAGTGGGGAGCAGAGGTGAGTACATGTTTGTATTTTCTGCATTGTAAAGATCATAAAAATGGTACTAATGCACAGTGGGGCCAAATGCATGAAAAGTGGCGATTAATTCATAGAAGTCGTAATTTAAAAAAAAAATATTTTTTATTACTGGATATTTATAAATACATAAAAAACCAACATTTAAAAAAAAACAGAGTGAAAAAACACATTTTTTAACCCTTTATGGGCCATTTTGTGTTCTGTAAAAAATCCTCTTTTTTCACATTTTTTGCTGTAACTTTGGAACGGTGCGCTATAAATTATTCAATTTAATTGCAAATTAAAGCATACTAAATGTACTTTAAGAAAAATAAGTAATATTTTTAAAAATAATAAGGAATAAATATTTTATATGTATTTCTATTAGAAAATTTTTAAATTAAAATCATACCTTTTTTCTCGAAATTTTAAAATTTTGCTCAAAAATGAAACATTTGAAAATCTAATTGTTTTTTTATTGATAAATAACCATAAACACACTATTTAAAAAAAGTTTAATTAAATTCGGTTATTCTATTTTTGTTTTTTTTCTTTTTGAAAACAACAATATTTTATTATAATCATTATTACCTTCAATGTTAGTATTTACTTCACATTCAATTTCATAATCATAAATTAATTCGTTACAATAATCTTAATCTTCATCTCCATCTTCATCTCCATCTTCATCATTGCTATTTTGATTGCTGGGAAGTACAAGCAACTCCTATGCAGATTTTGGCATTAGCTCTTTTTTCTTTTTAGAACTATTGTTCATGCTTGTTATATGTTTCTATGACATTTTTGCCACCGAATCTCATAGCTAGACCAAAAATTATGAAACCTTGTCATAAAATCTACCATATCCGAAGAGTCGACACGTTTTATTACTTCCCATCTCAAAAGTTTAAATTTATCCTGAAGTGTTTTAGGTTCTGCACTCCTCATAAAATTATGCAACTCATGACGAGGAATGAAAATTGTTTTGGGACATGTTTCTAAAATTAATAAGATTTCTATTCGTTTAAAATTTGCAAAAAGTAATTCCTTTAACCCTGTACCGAATAATTTACACTTTCACAACACTTTAAATATGTACCATCACATCACAAAACATTGACAGCTAAAACAATAAATAAACGTGTC
Source organism: Bellardia pandia (assembly GCA_916048285.2). Classification (NCBI taxonomy): domain Eukaryota; kingdom Metazoa; phylum Arthropoda; class Insecta; order Diptera; family Calliphoridae; genus Bellardia; species Bellardia pandia. The sequence goes on from OU696530.1 coordinate 70,443,282, forward strand.
AGTACCGAATCAATAATACCCTACGGATGGATAGAAATTCTTAAAAATGTATTATCATTATATTAGTAGATTGATAACACCAGCTTAAAACAAAATTAAAACTTTACTCGTATGATGCATGTATATGACCAACAGTTATTATGTAGGACTCAAATAAATGACAATAATAAATAGGGATGGGAGCGTGACCTCCTTCAATTTTTCACAATAGTGCACTTGTGCCATATACAATTTTCTAATAATTTAAAATTAACAAATGTTTAAGTAAAATTCATTGAAATATCATAAACACATGTAAAATAATTTAAATAGTTTTATTCATAGTAAATAAACCCAACATACGCAATCACGTGAGTATGCGTGAATTAAAGTTACTCACGCCCCCATCTCTAATTAACAACACATTTTTTTTAGCTACAATAACAACTACTATAACGAAAATAATGACAAAACAAAGTAAAAACAACTTGATGTTTTGTTTTGTTTTTTTGTTTTGATATTTGTGGATTTTTAGCATCTTGAGTTATTTCACAAAAACAAGCATAACTCAAAAATCGCAAAAAATCGCAAAAAAATATTTTGGGGTTTATTAGTTGAGATCTGATATTATAACACTATATAGACGATTTTACGCAAGCTCACGAACAAAGTTGTTGAAACTCCATATATAAATCAAAAATAGCCCATTTTTGGGCTAATTTTATTTTATTAACATTTAATATTTTTAAAACATTTATTTAAACAAAAAAACATGTACTATATAGTAAACTACCTGAAGTTGACGGTTCCATTATAAAAATTTAACTTTTAGAAGTATTAATAGAAAAAATTATCAATTGAAATATCAAAATTTTCACTTTTTTTCAATATGCACAAAAAAAATAACAATTATTCAACTTTAAGTGCTCACTTCAACTTAAGCAAACAACTTAAAAGTATAATTTTTGCAATTAGTGATGCAGAATTTTATCCACTTTCACGATCATGAATTTTAAAGTTCATATTTTGAATTAATCGCCACTTTTCATTCATTTGGCCCCAATGTGTAATGGAGCGATTTTTAAATTTCTTTTTCTATTTTAATTCTTATTTAGTTCTTTACATAAATCTTAATAAGAGAAATAAAAGCCCAATAAAACAAGATTGTAATTTAAATAACAACAAAACAACTTGTAAGTACTCAGTTTTGCTCACACTTGTTATCAACCAAATTATTGAATCATTTTTTAATTTACCGTTATTTGAAATTAAGTTTTTAAATTTGTTGCTGCAATCTTTAATTTTGTCAGTATGAATTTTAGTTTTAAATAATAACTTATAATTTAATTTATAATTTTGATACATCGAACTGTTCGGACGTGTTACTTTTAGTGCGGCTGAATTTTCGGTGAAAAAATCGTAATAGGTGAAAAAGTATAAAAAGTTAAATTAAATAAAAAAGTGAAAAAAACTCGTAATAGGTGAAAAACTTTACAAAGTCAAATAATTGCACTAGGTGCAATAAAAAATTAATAAATTGTAATAATTTATTTTTAATTATTTGAAAACTAGAAAATTAAATACAGTGAGACAGTGAATGAGTAACAATTCTAACAGTGCGAGTGGGCCTCAGAGCCCAAATGCTTATTTCGTGTTGAGCTCGGCAAGTGTTAGTAATGAGAACATTAAAAATCCCGAATTTAATAAAAACTACTTAACTGTGAAACCAAAAATAAGCACAAATCTGAATTTAAGTGCAAGTGCACCAAACTTGAATAAATGTGTTGAACAGGGCACAAACTTAGCCCAAAGCATATTTAATTTAAATAGAAAAATCACTGAAGGACCGTCTTCTTCACGGTCCTCGTTATCAAATATTGGAGAGACGTCAACAGCTGCAAAAGGCACATTAAGTCCTACAAATAAGACCGCTCCTATAGTTGCTGTTGAAGAAAAACAAAAAACACAGGTAGGAATGGACCGTTATATAACAGTATCGAAGAGAGGCAGAAGCCCAAAATCTGCCGAAATTACACCAGCCGCAAAATTATCAAAGAATGCTGAAGAATGCCACGCTCGCAAAATCGTTTTTTTTTTTTTTTTTTTTTTTTTTATTTATTTATTTAGTAGTATTCATAATACTTTATAATTAATATAATAATTTACATTTTTACAAACTACTATTGATCATATTATTTCTTAAAAATTTTACTATATTTCTTTTGCATATATTAATATTTCTTTCTCTTTTTATATTATCTGGTAATGTATTATATAGTTTAAGACCTTTAAAGAATAGAGATCGTTGCATTGCAGTTGTTGTTACCCTTGGTAGTCTGAAATTCTCTTCGTTTCTAAGGTAGTATGGTTGTGCTTCTCTCACATAGCCAAGTTGTTCGGTAAGATATTCTGGTGCGTTTCCAATTTTCATTTTCAGAATGAATTGCAGTGTATTTAGTTCCAGTCTTTGTTGAATATTTAACCATTTCAGTGTTTCTAGCATTAGTTGAATTGGAGCATATATATTGTATTTTAAAATTGACCGCATAGCTTTATTTTGTAATTTTTGTAGTCTTTCTATTTGTGTTGTTGTGCAGCAGGTGTATAAAATTGTGGAGCCGAATTCAAAATGTGGTTTTATCATTGTGTTATATATGTGTATTGCCGTTATATGAGATACTTTATTTCTAACCCGTTTAAAGAAACCAATTTTTTTTACCAATTTTCTTACATATATAATCAATGTGTTCTTTTAGTTTTAAGTCTTTATCTATTATAAATCCGAGATATTTAATTTTATTTACTTTTTCTATTGTTTCATTATTAATTGTAATCACCTCCTAACGCTGTGAATAAGCCAGTAAAACCACCTCCAATATATTTAAGAGAAAAAAACTCAAACGAACTTATAAAAATATTAGTTTCATTAATTGGTGAAAATTCTTTTTATGTGACTCCAATTAAGCGTGGCAATATTAATGAAACAAAGATTCAGGTTAATAATGAAAACGACTATCGGAGAATAGTTTCGGAATTTGAAAAACGCAAAAAGAATTTTTACACGTATCAACTTAAAAGCGCAAAAGGTCTACAAGTCGTAATTAAGGGAATAGATTATTTTGTTGATCCTGAGGAGATCAAGAGCAGTTTGGCCGACAAAGGCTTTAAAATCAAGGCAGTATCAAATATAAGAAACAGAGATAGGATACCTCAACCATTATTTAGAGTGGAGTTAGAACCTGGTGATGTTAAGCTGAAGAAAAATGAAACACATCCTATATATGACTTGAAATTCATAATGCACCGAACCTCATAAGCGATCTGGCCCAGTACAGTGTTCGAACTGCCAAGAATATAGTCACACTAAATCTTATTGTAAGTTGCCTACTGTTTGTGTTGTTTGTGGGGATCTTCATGACACCTCAAAGTGCGATAAACCTAAGGATGATTCCAGGGTAAAAAGATGCAGCAATTTCGGTGGAAACCACACTGCTGTAGTGTGCGTGCTATAATTGTACACATCATTGTATGTGCTATAATTGTGCATATCATTATACACGCGCAAAGGAAATATGATAGTATCAAACATAAAAAAAAAAAAGGCGTTTTGCCGCTCGGTTATATCGGCTGGTGAGCTTTGAAGAAAACACAACCACTACACTATACTAATACAAGACTTTTAGACATTACATGGCGATCCTGCCAAATAAATAAAAAAAAAATTTTGAGATCCTGCCAAATAAATAAAAAAAAATTTTTTTTGAGATCCTGCCAAATAAAAAAAAAAAAATTTTTGAGATCCTGCCAAATAAATAAAAAAAAAATTTCTTTTGTTTTGAGATCCTGCCAAATAAATAAAAAAAAAATTTCTTTTGTTTTGAGATCCTGCCAAATAAATAAAAAAAATTTTGTTTTGAGATTCCTGCTAAATAAAAATTTTAAGATTTTAAGCGATAAAGAAGAAAGAGACGCTTCAAAAAAAAATTGCGCAGATTTGCAGAGGATAATCAACATCAGCCAGGGTTCTCAAAGGAAGGAACTTATAAAAAATTTTAAAAATTACAGAATGGAAAAATAAATAGATAAATAAAAGTATATAAATAAATATTTTTAATGAAAACATTTAAAATATAACAAAAGAAGATAAAATCAGAACTATAATAGATGCAACTGTACAAGGACAAGCAAATGCTTATGCCATAAATAGCAATAAGATCACTTTAAGTATGGAAGTAATTATAATTTTGTTAGCTATATTAATATTGATAGGATTTTGGAAGTTATTACAAAATTATATTAGGAAACAGATAGCACATAATGCTATCCAACATTAATACATATAATTAAAATAATCGTTTAAGTAAAAAAATAAAAAAATATTTTTCTCAAGAAGCATAATAAATAAATGGAAATCTTAATATCAGAATTAACACAAATAATTATTAATGCTAAGAAATCAAGAAATAGAAAATATTCTAAAGAAACAATAAGACAGAAATTAGAAACAATAGAAGAATTAAGTAATAAATTTGGCAAACTTGTTGCAAATTTCACAAACCCTTTGAGAGAGAATAAGATAAAAGAGTTCAAAGAATTAAGAGATACAGCATTAGTAGTTTTAGAAGAACCTAGTATGACAGAAAATGCAACTATGTCAAACTTCAATGGCAAACAAGCCTCGGACATCATTCCGATCTTTGATGGAAAATCAAAGAATCTAGAAGTATTCCTTTCGATGGTAGATTGGTATCCAACGAACTGAATGAATCAGGACAAATAAACCTGATAAAATACGTAACTGCAATGAAATTGAGTGAAAAAGTTAGAAACGTTTTGATAATAGAGAATTTACCAACGACTTTGACTGAATTAAGGAATTCATTAACAAGAAATTTTAAACCAACTAAAACGGCAAGTATTTTGCATTCTGAAATTAGGAGTATGAGACAAAAAGGAAATGTAGAAAATTACAAGGAAAAACTAAGCACATTAATTGCGGAACTCACAATAACTCAAATAACAGATTTAGGGAACAACTCAAACGAAGTAGCAAAATCCACCGTCAGGACGATGAACGAGAAATTAGCTTTAGAAATTTTCCAAGAAGGATTGTATGAGAATATAAGAACTGCAGTAGTAGCCGCACAACCTAAGACGCTAACACAGGCATACGAAATCGCAAGCACACAGGAAAGACTACTAAAAATAACCGACAAGTTAAATGTTTTGCATATAAATAAGAATTACAGTAAAAATAATTAAAGATATAACAATATTAGCAATAATATGGGTTTCACTAATACACATAGACCAAACTTCAATACACAATTTAACAGAAATAACTATGATAACAATAACAGAAGTAACAGAAATGTTAGGTATAACAATAGATATAACAGAAATAACAATAGCACCTCAATGAACAGAAGCATTAGTAATGGCAATTTTAATATGAACAATAATAATAATATTAGTAACAACAATTATAATAACAATAACCGTAGGAGAAGCGATAATCACAACGTATATAGCATACAAGAACAGGGAAACATTCAAGCCCTGGAGATTCAGAACGATTCTCCAAGAAGGGAAAATTAAAGATATATTCAATAAATAATAAAACATCAAATTTTATTTACCTAAAAGTTAAAAACATAAAGTATAAAATAACATTTCTGATAGACACAGGATCAGAAATATCATTATGCAAAGAAAATATAATTCATAGTTATGATAGAAATTTTGAGGATATTTGTAAACTTAATGGTATAACAAGTGGTGATACACAAACAGTAGGCTAAACGGACTTAGACATAGAAATTGAAGAACAAATTTTAAAACATAAAGTTTATTTAGTAGATAATGATTTCCCGATTGAAACAGACGGAATACTAGGAATAGATTTTTTCCACAAATACAATTGTAAAATAAATTATGACACACACACCCTAGATATCTGCACAGATGATGAAATCATAACACTCCCCATAGAAATTTGTACAAAAAAGATAAGTAGCATAATTATTCCACCCAGAAGTGAAAAAATAGTACTAGTAAATATTAATATTAGTGAAGATAGTGTTGTATGTAGTAAGGAAATAGAGTACGGAGTTTTTGTGGCAAACACAGTTATACCTAAAGACGGACATCGTCATATAAAAATACTAAATACATTAGAGGTCCCAGCACGTCTATCACTACTAAAAATTTCAACAATCCCTTTAAAACACTACAATGTGTATAAAGCTACACCTCAAAATAACATATATTCAGAACAAAGATTTCAAAAATTACTTAATACAATAAATTTCCAAAATTTCGAAGAAGAGAACAAAGATGTTATATACAACATTCTAAGACAATATCAGGAAATATTTCATCTTGAAGGAGAGCAATTAACAACAAACAATTTTTACAAACAGAATATAGATTTAAATGACAACTCTCCGACATACATAAAAAATTACCGCCTACCACAGACACAATTAGATGAAATTAATAGACAAGTTCAAGGACTGTTAAAGGACAATATCATAGAACCTTCAATTAGTCCATATAATTCACCTTTACTAATAGTACCAAAGAAGGGGCAAGAAGATATAAAAAAGTTGTTATGTTTAGTCATTTGTTCTTTGATTTGAATATAATTTCCTATTTTTCTCTACCGTGTATTTTTCCAGTTAGTTTAGAATGCTGCGTCTGGTCGCAGCAGTTTTGATTCACCTAAGCACTGTTTAAGGTGCTCAGTCAGAATATTGAGAAGACAAGTGGTTATATGTTAATCCAAATTGTATCTGATTTATTTTGGGCAGTCAGCCCCCTTTTATACAAAATTATCTTATGTTTAATTCTTATTCTATTTCCCCTGCAATTGTTTCTTGACCAATCACAATTAGTTTGGGAAATTGAGTTTAATAATTTGTCACTCAATTTTCCAAACTGCATATGTTGCACTTTTTACAAATCAATGTTCATTGATTTGTTTTTATTAAATGCATTTGTGGTGTCAAGTTATTATGCATGTTATTTATTAGGGTGGCCCATATTTATTTGGTAAAGTGTATTAGGGTACACTACAAAGTGGCGATTGGTAGTAGATTTCAGATGTTTTTTTTTTGCATTTAATTATTTATTGAATCTTCATATTTGAAATGACAATAAGTATTCAAATCTTAATACTAAAAAGAAAATAATAAGCCCAGCCAGTGCTAGACAAAAATTTTTATGATACTAAAAAAATTTCACATCAACTGATCCAGTCATCTATTTTGCGCTTGAGTTAAAGCAAGGGTATCCCTCCTTCTCAACCGATTGTGGCCACTAAAGTTAAGGATGTGTCGTGCAAGTGGGTTTGGATGGTGTTCAAGTTTGCTGACATACTTTGACGCATATTTTGTAAATTCGACTTTTACTAATGGCACGCCTAGATCTTTGTGGATTCGAGAATTTTTAACATACCATGGAGCTGCAGTAATTATACGTAGAATTTTATTTTGACCCCTTTGAATTTTTTCAATGTTTGATGCTGAGGCAGTACCCCATAATTGAATTCCATAACACCAGATTGGCTTTAGATTTGCATTGTACAACAAAAGTTTGCAATCCAATTTCAATGTAGAGTTTCTGCCGATTAACCAATTAAGTTGCACTGCTTTTAATCTCACTTGTGTAAGTTTCGCTTCAATATGAGACTTCCAAGTTAAACGGCGGTCGAGGTGAATGCCGAGGTATTTGACTTCATTATGTTGAGGAATAATTTGGTTATTTATTCTGATGGACGAGCAGGTATCTTTTCGCAATGTGAAAGTGATATGAATACATTTTTGTTCATTTACCCTGATTTTCCAAAGCTCTAGCCAATTCTCTAGTTTATAAACATAATTCTGAAAATTCTGTGATGCAACTTGGTGGTCCTTATGGACGCTGATAAAGGCTGTATCGTCTGCAAAAGTTGACGTATGGATTTTGGGGTCTGACGGCATGTCGGAGGCATAAATCAAATATAAAGTAGGGCCCAGTATGCTACCCTGTGGCACACCTGATTCAATTGGCTGAGCGGTACTTAAAAAATTGCCTTCTTTGATTTTAAATTTGCGACCGTATAAATAACTTTCCATGAGTTTATGGGTGTTAGCAGGCAGAGTTAATTTAATTTTGTGCATTAAACCGTCATGCCAAACTTTGTCGAACGCTTGGGACACATCAATGAAAAGGGCGGAGCAGTATTTTTTGTCTTCAAACGACCCTCTTATCACATTTACCAATCTGTGTGTTTGTTCGATGGTGCTGTGTTTAGCTCTGAATCCGAATTGATGATTTGGAATACATTCAGTGTCATTCAGAATTGGAGTCAACTTAGTCATTAACAATTTTTCGAACAGTTTAGAAATTGTCGGCAGTAGGATAATTGGCCTATATGACTCCACTTTGGTGTGGTCCTTCCCTGACTTAGGAATCATAGTGATCATAGACACCTTCCAATCTGCAGGATAGTATTCTAGCCGTAAAATAGCGTTGAAGATAAAGAGGATAATTCTTCTTGCTACACGAGGTAACTCCACAAGCATTTTATTGCTGATTTTATCCATACCTGGAGCCTTTCTAAGGTTCAGAGTACCAATAGCGTTTTGGACATCACGAAAGTTTAGTCTTAGGGGTACAGGAGGCCTTATAACAAGTGGTGGCAAATCAGATTCGTTATTATTTGAGTTGTTTATAGTAAACACATTTCTCAAATGGTTAACAAATAATGTCCCTTTCTCGGAATCATTTCTAGCCCAGTCACCAGTCGGATTTCGCAAAGGAGGTTTTCCTCTCACTGGTCTTTTTAAACCTCTTGCCGCCCTCCATAACGAGTAGTCAGATTGTGGGGTACTATCAAGACCTTCCAAGTAAGATCTAAGTGAGGCCGTTCTTTGGGTTTCTAAGAATTGTCTTAGTATATCTCTGCATACCCGTAGCCTAGCTTTCAGTTCAGGAGACCTGTGAATTTGCCACTCTCTTCTAACTCTTCTTTTTTCTGACAGGAGATGATCGAGTTCAGCGAAATAAGTTCTATTTGTCCCACTTCTGCACTCAACGTCGTATGTGGAGGCGTGATGTACAGCTCTTCGTATGTCCTCAGTTAACTTGCCAATCGACCCATCAATATCCTCGGTAGTTCTCAACACTACATTTTCCGTGCAGTGGGAACTTAAATAGTTTTTATACTTTATCCAACTTACTCTGGTTTTAGATGTCCCGAAATGGAGAGCCATTCCCTTGAAGGAAACGCATTGAAATAATAGAAGGAGAGTGATCTGAAGACAAGTCTAATGAAGGCTCCACTTGTATCGATTCTACAGGGATATTTTTCACTACTCCGAAGTCAATAACATCGGGAATCTTCCGTCGGCCAGTAGGTGGGATGCCCGCTTGAGAGTACATCTAATCCCATTTTGGCAATGGTGTTGAAGAGTTCACGACCCTTCGGGGTCACCAGACGTGAACCCCAAAAAGTGTGTTTGGCGTTAAAGTCACCAGCAACTAAAAATCTAGCTCCAAGGAAATTGAAGAAGCTGTAGTATTGGTGTTCTTTTATTGAAAATCGAGGCGGCGAATAAATTGATGATAAAACAAAATTGTATTGACAGAATTCAATACAAATGTTTGTTGCTTGTAGGTAATTCTCACATATGTTGTTCATTAAATAATGTTTTATTCTGTTCTTTATAAGAATTGCCGATCCTCCACATGCTCTTCCGCGGGGATCTTTAGTATCATACAACACGTAGCCATTAATTTTGAAGTACGCTGTCGTCGTCAAGTGAGTTTCAGCAATCATCATGACATCAATCTGCTTATCCATCAGGAAGTGCTCCAGTTCGTTTTTATGTTGGCGGAGGCCGTTCGCGTTCCAGAAACAAATTTTTAAATAAATCATTTCTGTAAAATAGCTTGTAAGATAGTGGATTGCATTTTCAGCATTTCCTGCATCATGGATGTCATAGTGGTCGTAAAAGTGTTCATGGTTTGGACAAGTGTCTGCAATGTAGTCTATTTCAGATGTTTAAATAAAAAAATAATCGATGATAAATTCCCTTTAACTAAATTAGAAGATGTGTTAGATAAGCTTGGAAGAGCCAGATATTTCTCAACATTAGACATGACCAGTTCTTTCCATTAAATAGAACTAGAGCCATCGTCAAGACCTCTTACAGCTTTTTCAACACCTAAAGGTCACTTCCAATACACTAGGTTACCGTTTGGATTAAAAATATCATCTAACAGTTTTCAGAGAATGTTAACCATAGCCTTATCAGGTTTGGACTCCAAAGCATTTTTATACGTTGACGATATAATTGTTTTTGGATGTACCCTAAACCACCACAATGAAAACCTTGTTAAAGTATTTGAGAGGCTAAAACAATACAATTTGAAGCTGAACGCAGAAAAATGTTGCTTTTTAAGACCGGAAGTATTATATCTAGGACATCTAATTACTAAAAATGGAATCAAAACTGATCCATCAAAGCACATTGTAATAAAGAAGTACCCCATACCACAAAACGCAGATGACGTTAGGAGATTCGTAGCTTTCTGTAACTACTACAGAAGGTTTATACCAGATTTCGCCAAAACGGCCGCTTGTCTAAACAATTTATTAAGAAAAAAGGTTGTTTTTGATTGGACAGAAGAATGCCAAAAAGCATTCGAAACACTAAAGAAAAAATTAATCAACCCACCGATATTGCAATATCCAGATTTCGAGAAACCTTTCATTCTTACTACAGACGCATCAAACACTGCGTTAGGAGCAATACTATCACAAGGTGAGATAGGTAAAGATTTACCTATATCATACGCGAGTAGAGCATTAAATAGACACGAAAAGAATAAATCCGTTATGGAGAAAGAATTGTTGGGTATACACTGGGGAATACAATTTTTTAGACCATATCTTTATGGAAGAAAATTTACTGTTATCACAGATCATAGACCACTTATAGCATTGTTTACACATAAGAACCCATCCTCAAAATTAACTAGAATAAGACTTGAATTATCGGAATATGATTTCGATATAATATACAAAAAGGGACAAATAACACAAATGCGGATGCATTATCACGCATTGAAATAGATTCGAAAGTATTGAAAGACATGATTCCTTACTATATTGATGAAAAAGAAAAGAAAACTCTGGCAATAACACGTAGCATGGTCAACCAAGACAGTGATAATAAAAAAAACGCTAGAAATGAGGAAAATAAGAATGAAGACGGTATATCTCATAAGGGGACTGATCACCTCCATATGTGGGAATGCACGTCAATAAACGATATCAAGAAGCTTCAAAGAATAAGATTTATTTATGATAAAGAGCTGCAGCAAGAAGATGAATTTAATAATGGAATTAGGTGCACATTTGTTAATAGGAGTGAAAATCCGATGTTTTCAGAAACATCAACGGAGAAACTTTTATTGGAAAACCAACCGAAGGGAAGATTAGATGATAGAATTACGCGCATATACTGTGGTAAAAGCGAAAATCCCATGTTCTCAGAAACATTTATGGAGAAACTTTTACTTAAATTGCGTAAATTAGAACATAAAACGTACGTACTATATGATAATGATGAGATATTCGAATACATAAAGGCCGAAAAATTAAAAGGGATATACAATAATATAGAGAAGAATGATATTAATATAATTATATACAAAATGCCAAAAAGAGTAAATAATAATATAGAACAATATAGATTGATACAGGAATTTCATGATTCACCATATAGTGGACATTTCGGAATAAGAAAGACACTATCAAAATTAAAACAAAGATTCATATGGAAAAACATGAATAAAATGGTGAAAGATTATGTGAGGACATGTAAATCATGCCAAAAGAACAAACAGATTAAATATACAAAAGAACCCCTTGCTATAACAGACACTCCAACAACTAGTTTTGACATTGTCGTAGTAGACACAGTCGGTCCTTTAAGACCTTCAAACAACTATAGGTATATATTGACGATGATGTGCAAACTAACAAAATATGTAATTGCTACTCCTATAGAATCTAAGGATGCAAAATCAATAGCTAAGGTTTTAGTAGAAGATCTAATTCTTAAGCATGGTATATTCAATGTTATCAAAACGGATAGGGGTACTGAATTTACAAATGAGATATTGAGAGAAGTTTGTGAATTATTGAAAATAAAACAAAACTTTTCTACCCCTTACCATCACGAAACAGTAGGAACAATAGAAAGAAATCATCGTGTCCTAAACGAATATTTTTTGAATTTCGTGAAAGATGATAATTGGCATGAATGGATACCATATTTTACATTTGCATTCAATACAACTCCCAATGTCGACACAGATTATTCACCATATGAGTTAATATTTGGTAAACTTCCACGTTTACCAGGTGAAGAATTATCAAATTCTACAAAAATTTACAATTACGACAATTATTACAACGAACTAAGAGCTAGACTTAGTCATTCATTAAATAGAGCTAGAGAGATAATTCTAGATGTAAAAAGAAAAAGAAAATTAGTATCAGAAAATAAGAAAAATAGTATAGATCTTAAAGTAGGTGATTTAGTCTTAGTAAGAGTAGAAAATAGAAGAAAATATGAACCTCCTTACAAAGGCACATACAAAATTTTAGATATAGATGACTTAAACGTAATAATAGAAATAGATAAATCTAAAGTAAAATGTTTACACAAGAAGAATCTAAAAAAGTTCGTATCTTAATATTTACATGTATACATTTCTAGACATTATTTAACCCTCCGTTACTATCGTATATTACTTTGTAATGTATCGTACTTACTTTGTTACTATCGTTGGGTGTAATCCACCCAAGTTAAGTGCCTGCGTTTTCTAACTGTAAAATTCAAAAATACAGATAATGTAATTTTTTAAAATAATGAGCACTAAAATACCGAACAAATTTGGCTTTATTCATACGTATATCTATTATTTATTTCAAATTATATGTTGTTTATTTACATTCAATTAAAAAAAGTAAATAAAAGATTATATTAAATGTATTATGTAAAACTAGTGATAATTAAGAAAATTTTTAAGCCAATCCTCTACGGCTAACTGATTTGGAAAGGAGAAAAGATGTAGAAAAAAAAGTTATTTAATAATATTTTTTTAAACAAAGTAAAATTTTGCATAAAAATTGAGCTAAATACCAAGAAAATTTCGGTTACTCATTATATCCATCAAACATATCATCATGAGTTTCCTAATTTGTTTCCAATTCTGAGTTTGTGGATTGATAGCAATTAGTATGTAGTGGGTTGCTGTGACTTTTGGAAACAAAAATTTTGCATTTTGCTCTATTTTTGTTTTTCGATCCTTTTTATTACCGCATATCTGACAACGACTCTGTTTAGGTCTTTTGGCTGGTGGTGAATTGTTTTATGAATCATTCTGGTTTTCTCAAAGTAGTTTAGTAAAATTTTGACAGCTTATTTTTATATTATTTGGCAACGTCTTAATTGGTCAGTAGTATCGACTCCTCCTTTGGTTTTGTTATAAAACCCAATTATTTCTGGTAAACACTTTGGAGCTCTAGCAGCTTACCATCTCTATGCCTCTACCATGCAACAAAACACACTTATTTTTTTTTTGGAATGTACGATAAAATCGCATTTTTCTTTCTAAAACCAAAACCGTCGAATAAATTAAACGATTTTTAGCATGAGCGAACGAGGGTGGTAAGACTTTGCTGGCTTGTTGGGAATATACTGCCTAAAACTGCATCGTCCGCGAAAGCTTTCCAACTTTTCGTCAACCGTGATCTGTGCACAAACAAAAATTTTTTTACAATTTTTATTGAAAGTTTCAAAAAGTTCACGTACTGGCGCAAGTTTGTCGAATTTTCGACGCTCCTGATGGGTATCCACATTGTCAAAACGAATGCATCTCAATAAAAATTGGAACCGAATATTTCATGAGATGACTTATGCAAAGCAGCGATAAACAATAAACTAAGTAAAGCATTTATTTCATCCTTGTCTGTGATATTTGCTTTTGTCGTGAAGAACAAGTGCTTTTATTTATACTAGCGATCACAAAAAATTTAATGTACAAGATTACTATCGATGGGTATAAAACACCAAAAAAAGTTAAACGCTATTACTATCGTGGGTGTAAACCACCCAAGCTCTTTTTAAAACAAATTTTATGTAAACATAATCTCGGATTTATATAGTAAAATGCACTTCTAAACATTAAAAACTATTTAAAGGTAGATTACATTACAATAAAAGGGCGATTTTCATGAAAAATTATATAGTTAACTTAAAAATTCAGGCTTTTGGGTGGAATCCACCCAGACGATAGTGATGCAGGGTTAAGATTTTATTTAACACTAAAAATCAAATTATTTCATAAGTACTTTTTGTAAAGCAATAAATTTGTAACACATAATCTAAATTTATTAACTATAAGAATCAAATGTTTTATTTTAATAATACCCAAACTAAAAAGGGTGAGGGTGTAGTGTGCGTGCTATAATTGTACACATCATTGTATGTGCTATAATTGTGCATATCATTATACACGCGTAAAGGAAATATGATAGTATTAAAATAACCAAAAAAAACAAAATAAACAAAGTAAACAAAATAAATGAACCAATATCAAATGAAATAATGCTATCATTGCAACTTTGCATAGTTAGAATAATAATAATAATAATATTGTTAAATGAATTTATATTTTATTGTATACTCAGCAAATATCACTCAGTACATTCACACTTAAGTTAAACCAAGGGTAAATGAAGAAAGTGATATTTGCTGATCATTCATTAATTTAGTATATAAGTCAGGTAAAATTGTAAATAAAATTCAGATTTAATCCAAGTTCAAACATAACAACTTGTCTTGTTTTATTTCTCAAAAAAAAAGGGCGTTTTGCCGCTCGGTTATATCGGCTGGTGAGCTTTGAAGAAAACACAACCACTACACTATACTAATACAAGACTTTTAGACATTACACTGCCAACTACAGGGGTTGTCCTGTTTTCGAGGTCGTTAAACGCTCCTTGATCAACAAATCCGCTTCTACCCCTACTCAGACGACAAAAGTACCTATTACAATTATTCCCCCCGTAGCACAAGCATCCACTAGCCAATTTTCATATGCCAACGTGCTAAGATCTAACCAACCAACAATGCAAAATGAATCACCAATAAATGATAGAAACAGCCACTATTTTAGCCGTCTTGAAGGTATAATGGAGAATCTGGTGCAATCCATGAACCATTTCATGACAAGCATGACAAGTATGATGCAGGAGATGCAAAAAATGCAGTCCACGCTACTGCAGGCCATACTTAATAGACCATGAACTGTCTCAAAATATGTTTCTGGAACGCAAACGGCATACGCCAACACAAAAATGAACTTGAATATTTTCTTTTTATTAGTTTATGCCCCCTTAGTTTTAATAATTTATTAAAAAAACACAGTTTATTTATTCCGTTAATTATTTTATTTATTTCAATCTTAAACGCGCACTACGACCTGTCACTTTCAACGATTCAACAAGAAGTAAGATAAAAGTAAAACATACAAGTAAACGGTAGCCAAGCCACACATACATTCAAACTTGCAATAGTGATGATCCGTGTGTGTGTTGCAAATACAACCATTCATTGCATCATTCTATTTACAAATAAAATAAGGGAAATCCCCTATTTTCTTCAACACACCTCCTCAACACATACAGGGATCATCCTAGACACAAATCCACAAATTAAAATTAAATGACAGGCCGAGCACTCTGGGAAATGTAGATAAACAAAAATAGTCCAACATTCGTTGCGAGGATTGGGAAAACCCAGAAAAACCCAATTAGACCACAAAAAAAAATTAATTAAAAATTTCAGGAATACATTGCTACTTATAAATATTGTTCAGAAAATGCAATTTAAAAATCCTTTAATCCCAGTTGATTTCTCAATTCAATAAATCGGGGTCCAGGTAAAGGCTTCGTCAAGATGTCAGCTAATTGTTTATCTGTAGAAATATACTCAATTTTTATTAGTTTATTTTCTACTTGTTCCCTTGAAAAATGATATTTAATATCAATATGCTTTGATCTTTTATGACATGAGGGATTACTGGCTATACTAATACATCCTTGATTATCCTCAAATAATCTTATAGGGCCATTAACATCTACTTTCAGACCTTCCAATAACGACTTTAACCACATAGCCTCTCTAACAGCCTCGAATAGCGCCATATATTCGGCCTCAGTAGAAGAAGCTGCAACCAAATTTTGCTTTCTTGTACCCCAGCATACTAAATTTAAATCAAACATCTTTATTAAATACCCAGTAGTGCTTCTTCTGTCACCCTCACTTCCACCCCAGTCAGAATCAACATACCCAACCACTAAATCATTATATTCTGGATTAGCAATAAATGTCAGTCTAAAACCCATGGTTCCCTTAAGGTATCGTAAAACTCTCTTTAAACATTGCCATAACTCTTCATTACCCTTATGGCTATATCGACTCAGGATATTAACAGCGGTGCTTATGTCAGGTCGTGTACATAACATAATGTACATTAAACACCCAATTAAACTACGACATGGCGCATCACACTTTTCATCCGAATTTAGGGCTTCATAATTAAGTTTGACTGGAAGTGGGGAAGATACTGGTCTACTTTCATCCATTCTAAACCTCTTTAAAACATTCTCAATATAAGCTCCCTGACTTAGATGAAGTTGAGTATTTTCTCTATCTATCCTGATTCCAATGAAGTAACGAATTTCTAATAAATCCGTCATTCTAAATTTTTCTTTTAAATAGGCCTTAAAATTGTTCATCGTTCCCATATCTGCTGTAGAAATTACCAAATCATCTACATATAGCAGTACGTATATATTCTTTTTAACGTTACCATTGTCAAGAATATAAATACAGCGATCCACAGTAGAATCAGTAAAGCCAATTTTTCTCAGAGCCTTTTCAAATACCTCAAACCAACATCTAGCTGCCTGCTTGAGTCCATATATGGCTGGCTTTATTCAATTTGAAAACCATGCCATTCTTGCCAGATAATCCCTGAGGAATAGACATATAAATTTCCTCCTTCAAGACGCCATTTAAAAAGGCAGTTTTTACATCCATATGATGAACCTTTAAATTATATTGATTTGAAAGGGACATTAAAATCCTAAAGCTAGAAACTCTCGCTACTGGAGCAAAAGTTTCATCGTAGTCCACCAAATATTCCTGAGTAAAACCTCGAGCCACAAGTCTAGCCTTATACTTTACAGGTCTTCCATGTTCATCATGCTTAATAGTAAACACCCACTTACAATCAACTATATTTTTATTGTCAGGCTTCTGTACAAGAGACCATGTGGCATTATAAAAATGCGAATCCAATTCCTCTTTTATCGCCTCCTCCCAATTTACTCTGTCGTGTCTGTTCTTGATTTCATCAAATGAGTTTGGAATATTGTTAAATATAGTGTGTGCATTCATCACACAATTATCTATTAAGTCCCTATATGATACACGTGGTCTATTCTTCATTCTTTCGCTTCTTCGGATTTCCACGTTAGGGTATTTAAGGTCATTACAAGATTCACTTTTATCTGATTCAGTGTTATCAGTAGAAACTTTATCTGCATCTTTCTCAATCAACAAATAGTCACTAGGCTGTTCATCTAATATAACTTTATCAGATTCCTTTATACTATTACCAATTGACAAATCGATTTTAGTTACTTCCGTACTTTCATTCGGGATTACAGATTGACCATATCTCTTACTATCATTCAGAGAATCCTCCCTACTCTCATTCGGGATATTCAATTGGTTCAATTCATTTTTCACTACAGCTCTAGAATTTATCATATTTGTCTCATCTACAATTACATCTCTGGCTACTTGGAATTTTCTAGCTCCAATGTCCCATATCTTAAGACCGTTCGGTTCGTATCCAACGAGTATACCTTTCCATGATTTTTGGTCAAACTTCCTTTTTCTAGTCTTATCATGGACATATACCGTAGAACCGAAAACTTTCAAATATTTAAGATTTGGCTTTCTATTATGCCACATTTCATATGGTGTTTTCATATGCTCCTTTAACACAACACTGGGACTTCTATTAATTAAATATGTTGCTGTTAAAACAGCTTCACCCCAGAATATTTTCTGTAATTTTGCCCCATTAATCATAGCACGGGCCTTTTCTGTAATTGTTCTAATCATCCTTTCAGATACACCATTTAATTGTGGTGTATGTGGGACAGTAAGATGATAAGTAATACCTTTTTCTACACAATATGCACGCATATCATTGGACAAATATTCCCTACCATTATCTATATACAAATTGACAATTTTTGAATTAAAATGTGCTTCACTTTTAGCAACAAAATCTTTAAAAGTCGAGAAGACATCAGACTTATTTGCAATTAAATAAGTTACACAATAATGAGTGTATTGATCAACAAAAATTACATAATAATTTTTACCGTTTACAGTAGTAGGTGTTATAGGACCACAGACATCCGAATGAATAACAAATAATGGCCTCTTTATAAACTCTTTATTCTTAAAATTTTCAAAACGAAGTCTGGCCTGCTTTCCATATATACATGCTTCGCATAAATCATTATTCGGTTCTATATTCTCAAGAAGACTTGTGTCGTCAAACATGTCCTTTCTCTTTAATTCTACAAATTTACCTATACTAATGTGCCCTAGCCTCTCATGCCATAAACGATACTCATCAGCCCTATTTTTCTTTGAAAAATATGCCTGCTTAGGAACTGCAATAAATTCAACAACTGGAATATTTTGTTCATATTTACCATTTAAAACTTCTCGATTATTCTTTCTGACTCGTACACCTCCTGGATGGAATTCAACTGTCATCCCAGCATCTTGCATCCTTTTTACCGACAGTAAATTTTCTGGTACTTCTGGGCAAAACAGAACATCCTCCAGAGTGACTTGATGCATTAAGTTGTTGCGGAGTCTCACTATGCCTTTTTTGTTTGCATAGATATATTCACCATATTTTGCTATTGCTATTTTGATAGGTGGCTCCAACTTTACAAAGTCTGCGAAGAGAGTTTCATCGTTTATAATATGATCCGAAGCACCTGAGTCCAGTAGAAAAGAAACGCTATTTTTATCTTTAAGAAGTTGATCACGTCTGGTCATGAATGCAAATCCCTCATTCAATTGGGTTGTTGCCATTTGCGCCTGTTTATCTTTTTCCTGGTTCTTGTTCTCTGTATTTTTCTTATAAGAAAAACAATTCTTTTTAATGTGTCCAATTTTGCCGCAGTAATGGCATTTGACTCTTGGCCCCAATGGCTTATTGGATTTGTATGGCTTATTTGGTTTGTACTTGATCTTATTTTTAAAATAATTAAATTTGTTTTTATACTCGCTTTGAGTACTTTCGTTCTTGGCATGCAAAACTTTATAACTAGTATCCTTATTATCACTTTTCAATTTTGTTTCGTGATCCATTAACCGATTCTTAACAAATGCTAATGTCAAATTGTCTTCCGACAATGTTTCAATAGCCGTAATTACTCCATCATAACTTGATGGCAAGGATAACAACAAGTGAGACACCTTGTCCATTTCATAAATTTTTGCTCCTGCAGCTTGCAATTCAGTAATCAGATCATCAAATATATTAAAATGATTTAAAAGTGGGCACTCTCCCTTCAGTTTTAAACTCAGTAACTGTTTTCGAATTGATAATTGTGATGCCAAACTTTTTCTTTCATAAATTGCATCTAAATTTGCGAATATTTGTTTTGCACTGATTTCATTACTTGCAAAGCCAAGAAACGAGTCATTTAAATATTCAATAATTATACTTTTTGCAATTCTATCCATCTTCTTCCACTCTTCTGTATCTGGGCTGGGTATGTCACCATCAATAACAGTCAACACATCCATTTCATTTAAAAGGAACCTCAAACGAAATTTCCAGATAGAATATTTCTCACCATCAAATGGTTTTATATTTCTTTTTGTTTTGTCCATTATTATTGTTTAATTATTAAGCACAAGTTAGAACGTACACTGGGCCCATAACCTATTAGTTTATGCCCCCTTAGTTTTAATCTTTTATTAAAAAAACACAGTTTATTTATTCCGTTAATTATTTTATTTATTTCAATCTTAAACGCGCACTACGACCTGTCACTTTCAACGATTCAACAAGAAGTAAGATAAAAGTAAAACATACAAGTAAACGGTAGCCAAGCCACACATACATTCAAACTTGCAATAGTGATGATCCGTGTGTGTGTTGCAAATACAACCATTCATTGCATCATTCTATTTACAAATAAAATAAGGGAAATCCCCGATTTTCTTCAACACTTTTTAATAAGAAAATTGATGTAATGCTGATTTCCGAGACTCATATGACGTCGAGAAGCATTTTTAAAATAAGTGGTTATACATTCTACGACACCAAGGACCCCAGAGATAGATCATGTGGTGGCTCGGCAATATTGGTCAAATCGCGAATCAAACACCATTCATTGGGTGGTCTTTCAGAGTGTTATCTTCAAGCAACAAAATTCTGTATTGAGAACTTTTGTCAAAACCTCGTGATTTCGTCAGTTTACTGTCCGCCCAGATTTTCAATAACAAAAGATCAGTATAGAGATTTTTACAAATCACTAGGTAGCCGTTTCATAGCGGCTGGCGACTACAATGCTAAGCATACATTCTGGGGCTCACGACTCATTAGCCCTAAAGGTCGTATCTTGTGCGACTCCCTGTCTGAAATGGGACTGAATGTGATTTCAACTGGTCAACCAACTTATTGGCCAACTGACCAGCAAAAGATTCCTGACGTTATCGATTTCGGCGTGGCGAAAGGGGTATCCCCGGAACTCATTGAAGTCGAGGCTTCACTGGATCTTTCTTCAGATCACTCACCCACTGTAATCACCATCAGAAGTCCTCAGCAAATCGTAACTGATGCCTTACTTCTTGTCAAACGTCTGAATTGGCTAAAATACAAAAAATACATCAGCACTCACTGCACAGAGAAACTCCCGTTAAAAACTGCTGAAGACATCGATGCCTGTATAAAAAGTCTTAATGAACATGTCGAGAAAGCCGCAGAACAGTAACTGTGCTACGAGTCGGACGTTATTCATGTTTGCTCGGTAAATTTAATTAATTTTTGGGTAATTTACACATAATTTGTGTTATTTTTCTTTCGTTGGCTTAAAAAATAGACAGGACTATTGGAAACCATAGAAAAATACTAACTATAATTATACAAGTGATTATAATTGTAAATTTTTGCCGTGGACAGCCATGGCTGAGTGTCACAAATGTAAAACTTTAATACGTGGAGAATCAGGAATTAGCTGTGCCGGAGTATGCAAAAAAGTGTATCACTGCTCTATAAAATGTGCTGGTATTGATCAATATTCAGTAAAAGTTCTGGATGGGGATAACTTTGTGCGGTTTATGTGTGGTGATTGTGTTCAATATATACATAATGTTGACCTGGTGTTAAAAGAAATCCAAGATGGGGTTTACAAAAACAAAATAAATTTAGCCGAATATAAAAATGAATTTGAATCATCATTAAAACAAAATGAAAATGAAATTAAACTCTTATTGGAGGCAATAGAAAAACGGTATGAAGAGAGGCTTAAAAAAATAGACTATGCGCAAAAAATATGTGAAAAAAACGTCGGTGAAATTAAAAAAATATGCAATGTTGTAAATGAATATGAAAATAAAAATAAACAGATTTATAACAATATCGAAGAAAGCAATGAAAAGATGTGCAAAGAGATAAAAAAAAGCTATCAAAGAAACAAGTGATAAACAAAACAAACTGTCATACGCTGACACAATTAAAAAAAACACGGTGTTACCAGATGTGAAGAAACAGGTTCCCCTAATAATAAAACCAAAGGAAAAACAAAAAATAGAGAAAACAAAAGAAGACTTAAATAATAAGGTTGATCCAGGTAATTTAAATATAAAAAACATCGAAAATAGAAAAAATGGTGCAATTGTGATACAAAGCGAAAATGATCAAGAAAGAAATAGAATAAAAAATGCTATTGAAAATGGAATGGGTGAAACATATGAAATAAAAGAGCTAAATGAAAACATGTCAATAATCATAACGGATATGTCATTTAAATATACAAATGAAGAACTTATAGAAAAAATAAAAAGACAAAATCGGCAATTACAAGAACATGAAATGAAAGTTGTAAAATCATATGAATTTAAAAAATATAATAAAGTAATTTATAATAGTAAACTAATAGTAGACAAAGAAACATATACAAAGATTAAGGCAGCACAAAAATTGAACATTGGATGGGAAAAATGTAGAATATTTGATGGGACTGATATAATTATGTGCTTTAAATGTAAAGGATACAACCATAAGGCGAGTGAATGTAACAAAGAAGAAGTATGTTATAAATGCCATGGAACACACAGATCAAATGAATGCGAAAAGGAAATAATAAATAAATGTATTAATTGCATTAGAGCGAATAAAAAGTTAAATATGGGACTTGATGAAAATCACGTCACAACAAGCAGAGAATGCCCAGTCTATAAAAACAAGCTCAATCTCAAAAAGAAGAGATTGGGGTTGATAGTTTAACAATCACAACAAATATACGGTATTTATACAAATATTTGTGGACTAGTTAACAATTTCATTCAACTAGAAGTTATTGCTGATGAACAAAACCCAGATTTTATAGTTCTTACAGAAACACATTTAACTGACGATATAGAAGAACAAGAAATTCAACTTAGAGAATATGACCAATATATTACACGGTCAAATTCAAGCAGAACGGGTGGAGTTATTATCTATTTTAAAAAACAATGTAATGTGATAAAAATTGGAGAAAAGTCTTCTGGGTATAATTACTGGATGAGTTTATACATGGCGACAATCAAGAACAAGCAATTTGTAATATTAGCAGTGTATAGATCACCAAGCAGCAGTGAAGTAGAGTTTATTCAAGTCTTTGAGCAAGTAATTGAAGAAATATGTGAACAACAGTATGATATAATAATAGCAGGTGATTTCAACATAGACTGGAGTAAAGATGGAACATATAAAAACAGACTAGAATGCGCCTTTAATGATAATGGACTGAAACAAATAGTAAAGGATTATACAAGAATAACAGCAAACACAAAAACAATAATAGATTACGTCATCACGAACAGTGAAAATGTATCAGTAGTAAATAACAGTTTAAATAAAATAGCAGATCACGAAGCTTTAGATATTAAAATCAAAATCATAAATGAAAAACAAGACCAAATCAACAAACAAGAAATCGAAATATTTAAATATAATAAAACGCTTTTTAATCAAGAAATTAGTACAATATTAAGAAATTATGAGAACGATGATTTAAATAATAAAGTTTATAATTTTGACTCGGCCATTGAAAACACTATAAAGAAATTTACACACAAAAAAATAATAAAAAACACAAAAAATAACGTCAACAAATGGTATAACAGGGAACTTAAACTATTGAAGAAAGAAAAAATTATTAAATATGAAATAGCTAAGGCAGAAAATACAGTAGCAGCATGGAGCAATTATAAGATAATTAGAAATACATATAAAACCAAAATAGAAGTTGAGAAGAACAATTACATTAATAAAAAAATAAAAAATGCCAAAGATCAGAAACAAATGTGGAGACAAATCAAAGACTTAGTCCTTAAGAAAAATAAAACTGTGATAAAAAATGTTATATTTAATCAAATAGAATATAAAGATAACTACCAAATTGCCACCCAATTTAACCATTATTTTGTGAATAGTATTAAGTCAATTAATAATACAATAGAAAATGTGCAATATATAAACAATATACCTATGATAACGAATATATTTAGATTCCGTGCAATAACAATTCAAGAACTTAAAAATATTTGTAAAAATATGAAAAGTAAACCAGATTTCAATAATGTTACAATTAAACTTATTATAGATAATTGGAATATTATAGGAGAACCGATGCGTGATATAATAAATAGATCACTTGAAACAGGAATTTTTCCAGATAGCTGGAAATACTCAATGGTAACACCAATAGAGAAAATTGCAAGAACAAATAAATGTGACGAGTTCCGACCAATAAACACTCTTAAAACATGTGAAAAAGTCATCTAAAAAATTATTAAGGAACAACTGGAAACATATATGGAACAACAAAACTTATTTTCAAAATATCAATCTGGATTTAGAAAAAAGTTCTCATGCGAAACAACGGTTAATTATGTGATAAACAGATGGAAATTTATAGATAGAAAGAAAAAAATAATGGCAATGTTTTTGGATTTTAAAAGAGCATTTGAGACAATTGATAGAGAAATACTGATTCGGAAATTATATATGTATGGTATAAGAGAAGTTGAATTAAATTGGTTTAAATCATATCTTACTAATAGAAGGCAAATTACAAAGGTGAATGGTATAAAATCAAAAGAAGTAAACAATGAATTTGGAGTTCCACAAGGTTCTATCCTAGGCGCACTATTATTCATAATATACATAAATGATATGCCAAATATACTAAAAAAATGCGAAATAATTCTGTACGCAGATGATACATTAATTTATGCGGAAGGAGACACTGATGAACAATGTAGGGAAAACCTAATGCACGACATAAACAACATAAATAACTGGCTTAAAATGAATAAATTAAAACTTAACGAACTCAAAACTAAAATACTTGAAATAAATATGAACAGTGAATATGTGATTACAATTAATAATGAAACAATAGAAAAAGTAAATAAAATTAAATACCTCGGATTTATAATAGATAAAGACTTAAAACTAAAAGAACACATTGATTATATATGTAAGAAAATTGGTAGAAAAATTGGTTTCTTTAAACGGGTTAGAAATAAAGTATCTCAAATAACGGCAATACACATACATATATAACACAATGATAAAACCACATTTTGAATTCGGCTCCACAATTTTATACACCTGCTGCACAACAACACAAATAGAAAGACTACAAAAATTACAAAATAAAGCTATGCGGTCAATTTTAAAATACAATATATATGCTCCAATTCAACTAATGCTAGAAACACTGAAATGGTTAAATATTCAACAAAGACTGGAACTAAATACACTGCAATTCATTCTGAAAATGAAAATTGGAAACGCACCAGAATATCTTACCGAACAACTTGGCTATGTGAGAGAAGCACAACCATACTACCTTAGAAACGAAGAGAATTTCAGACTACCAAGGGTAACAACAACTGCAATGCAACGATCTCTATTCTTTAAAGGTCTTAAACTATATAATACATTACCAGAAAATATAAAAAAAGAAAGAAATATTAATATATGCAAAAGAAATATAGTACAATTTTTAAGAAATAATATTATCAATAGTAATTTGTAAAAAATGTAAAATAATTATGTATATGCGAAAAATTATAAAGTATTATGAATACTACTAAATAAATAAATAATAATAATAATAATCACAGAACATGCTTCTTCCACTTACCGCCCGAATAGGTACAACAGAGTTTTTTCTGCAGATGTTGAGCAACTATTGTCTGAAAAAAGGAGAGTCCGAAGAGAGTAGCACAGATCGCCCCAACTTAAAGCTAGGTTGAGAGAATGTACCAAAACTCTTAGGATCTTGCTAGAAGCGCAAAAAGCAGATTCTCTCAAACAACATCTGGAAGGTCTAGACGCAACTTTCCAGTCAAATTATTCATTATGGCGTGCAGTCCGAAATCTAAGAAAACCCGTAATCGCAAAACCTCCACTGCGTACTTTGAACGGATCTTGGGCACGAAATAACGAAGAAAAAGGCAACCTTTTCGTAAGTCATTTAAAAAATGTATTCACTCCCAATATGGATACTGACATTAGCCAACTACCGCCTGTTGTTGCCAGACCACCTGTACAAATAAGATTTCAATATCTGGAGGTTGTTGAGGCTATTGATAATTTAAATGTTAAAAAAGCACCTGGGTTTGATAAAATCAGCAATAAAATGATTTTTGAGCTGCCTCGCATTGCAAAAAGATTAATCCTCTTTCTTTTTAATGCCATCTTACGGCTTGAGTACTACCCTCCGGTTTGGAAAATTGCATTAGTAAAGATGATTCCTAAGCCGGGAAAAGATCCTTGCAAAGTTGAGTCGTATAGGCCAATAAGTCTATTACCAACTATGTCCAAATTATTCGAGAAATTGCTTATAACCAAGCTGACTCCGATTTTGAATGAAAACAACTGCATTCCCAATCACCAGTTTGGCTTCAGACGTCAACACAGTACAATAGAACAAACACATAGATTGGTACAAGTCATAAGAAAAACCTTTGAGGAAAAGAGATACTGTTCGGCACTCTTTATTGACGTCTCTCAAGCTTTCGACAAAGTATGGCATGAAGGCCTGATATCTAAATTAAAGCAGAACTTGCCGGTGAATCTTCAACACCTACTATGGAAATACTTAATCGACCGTCAGTTTATGATTAAAGAAGGTGATTATTTAAGCCGTCCTCAACCTATAGGTGCTGGCGTCCCTCAAGGTAGTATCTTAGGACCAATTCTATACTTGCTGTACACAGCAGACATGCCAACAAACAATGAAATTCACACGTCAACATTTGCTGATGATACGGCATTTTTCAGTACTCACAAAGATCCAAAAGATGCCTCGATTCAATTACAGCACCACGTAACGCAAGTGGAGAAATGGGCAAGACAATGGGGAATAAAAATAAATGAACAGAAATGCACCCACGTAACATTTACTCTACGTAGGGAATCATGTCCCCCTATTCGTATTAATGACCATATAGTGCCTCAAAACTCACACGTGAAATATCTTGGTATTCATCTGGACCGTCGCCTCACATGGAAACCACATATAGATGCTAAGTTGACTCAAATGAAACTGAAAGCAGCCCAAATTCATTGGCTTATCGGCAGAAACTGCGTCCTTCGGCTCGATTGTAAGCTTCTACTCTACAACTCAATCTTAAAGCCAATTTGGTGCTATGGTATCCAGTTATGGGGCACTGCCTCCAACTCCAATATTGAGAAACTTCAACGCCGTCAAAACAAAATTCTACGAATGATAACTACCGCTCCTTGGTATATTAAAAACAACAACATACACAACGATCTTGATGTTCCACTTGTCAAATGGGAAATAACTAAACACGTGGCCCATTATTTGGGTAAGCTGGAAACTCATCCAAATCCCCTCGCTCGAGACATCTTACAACATCCCGGTCATAGCCGTTTGAGAAGGAGGGACACCACCGCTCTCAGATGAATAAATACAAGTTGCTCATTATATCCTATCGAATTTGAAAACTAGATTTTGTCTAGCATTGGCTGGACTTATCTTAATTAACTTTAGTTTTAGGATTTGAATACCTATTGTTAGTTCATTTAAAATGAAGATACAATAAAAAAAAAAAAATAATAATAACTAGCTAAACCCGGTGTGCTTTGCTACCCCCCCCCCCTCGTCATAAAATAAAACGTATTTATATATTTACAAACATTTATTTATTTAATTTTAATGTATTTATTGCAACGCTTTAGGCGAGACCATGCCCCTTTGTCCACTTACATAGTCAAGAATTTATTATTTCGTAAGAATATCCTGTTGTGAAAATTTAATGACGATCGGTCCAGTAGTTAAGACTATATTACGATGTTTAATTTTCCTAAAAAGGGGCGTGGTCTCACTCACTTTTCTCCTGGTACGTATTCCTAATTATGCCAATACCATATGTACCAAATATCACCGACGTACGTTAAAAAATGCCCAAAATATGGCGGGTTAAATTTGTGGGTTATATGTATCTGAATTAAAAAAGGGGGCGATGAAGTAGGCGTGGTTCATAGTTATATGGCGACGTTAACAGTATTAAGAGCAATATACTACCAAATAAAAAAAATACGTTGGAATGAACAAATTTGTATAGAGAACAAAAAGTATAAAACTTTCAAAAATTTGGCGTGAAAAGGGGCGTGGCTTAAGAAATCTTTATTTTTACCTTGCCTGGAGTATATAATGCGTATACAATTTGAAGTAAATCTGTTAAAAACTATATGGGAGCAATTACATAATTTTTAAAAAGTGGGCGTAAAAATGGGCGTGGTCAAAAAAAAGTACCCTATTAATCATACCAGAGTCCCAGTTAAATGCTGTGAAAATTTCAAAAATATCGGTCCAAAGGTTTGGTCTTCAATTACAATATTTTAAAAAAGTGGGCGTGGTAAAAAAAAGTAACCTATTATTCCTTCCAGAGTCACAGTAACATGCTGTGAAAATTTCATCAAAATCGGCTCAGTCGTTTTGGAGTCTATACGTTACATACATACATACATACAGGGTGGGCCAACTTGGACTGACTGATTTGAAATGCTTATAACTTTTGCATTTTTAATTTAATACTCAATTGAACATCTCCAGAACATCGCTACGACGTATTCTAAAAGTTGATCTGAAGATGTTTCCATATAAAATTCAATTGGCCCAAGAATTATTGCCGAGGGATGCACCACAACGGCTACAATATGCCAATAGAGTTCAAATCATTCAGTCAAACTTGGCCCACCCTGTACATACATACATACATACATACATTGAATTATATATATATATATAGATTGAATAACTCAGTGTTCCAAAAACGTCGTTTTTTTTTAATTTAAAAAAGTAAAAGTTAATAGTTTTTGAAAAATGAAGAAACTATCGATAGCCGTGGAAAATTTGATAATAAATAAAAAAAAGGATGACTCCTCGTCACGTATGATAGCAAAAGAGCTTAATATAAGCCAATCAGTAGTTGTTAGTGTTAAAACGGCGAAATGTAGCTCCTAAAGACAGGTTTTCAGTCGCCAACGATTATTATCTGATGGAGACGCACGCCCTATAGTGAGAAAAATGAGAGCAGACACGTCTTTAGTCCTAAAAGAAGCTTCCTGAGCAATAAATAAAAATGTTAGCCGATGTACAGCAAGAAGAGCGCTACACAATATTGGATACATCTCAGCTGTAAAAAAGCTAAACTAGCACTGTCAGATAAAAATGTTTCAGCACGTTTAAAATTCGACAGACTACACAAAGATTGGACTTTTGATGACTGGAAACGCGTAATATGGTCAGATAAATCCAAGTTTAACCGATATCAATCTGACGGTAAAAAGTATTATTGGCGTCGACAGCGGGAGAATATACAACGACACCATGTTAAACAGATTGTAAAGCATTATCATGGTTTGGGGTTACTTTACATTGTGGCATGTTGGTAGATTACAAAAAATTTATGAAATCATGAGAAAAGAAGACTATTTAAAAATATTGCCAATTCAACTTCCGGATTTTGTAGATCTGAGCGAATACCCTGAGTAAGAAGTTGTATTTCAACAGGATGGAGACCCAAAACACACCTCGAAAATCGTTAAGGAATGGTTGAATGGGCAAACATTTCAATCGATGCAGTGGCCTCCGCAAAGTCCCGACCTCAATCCAATTGAAAATTTGTGGTAAATTGTGAAAAGACGGTTGGGACAGTATCGAACAGCTCCGTCGAACTTCGCTGAGTTGTGGCAACGTGTGGAGCTGGAGTGGCAGAAAATTCCACATGAAATTATCCAAAAGTTGGTTGAATGTATGCCCAATCGCATAAATAGTGTATTAAAAAATAAAGGGCTGTGGACTAAGTACTAAAAATTTAAAAGTTTTTGTTTGTTTCCTGAAAGTGCAAAACTGAGTACATAAGATTTAATTTTATTTAGTTTAGTTTGTTCCCTGAATACGTAGTTTTTTTGTTTTGTGTTAAGATCATTATTGTAATCCACTAATTAATAAATAAAATAAAAAAGTAATAATTTAAATCGCTTTGTTATTACCATTTTTATGCACCTGCAAATGCAGAAAAGAAGAACATGTATTCACCTCTGCTCCCCACTGTATTTACTTTCTTTACTTCCAGCAACAAGAAAATAATTTGCTTTGTTTACAATAATATTAAATTTTTACAGCTAGTGCAGATAAACTTGCGATAAAAATTAGAGAAGAGTGCAATTTTTCGTGCTTCGCAAGTAGATTCAATATGAATCTACTTTATTCGCTCTTAAAATTTTGTATGGTGAAGCAAGTTGTTTCGCACATGATTGGGATGTGAAGCATGAATAGAGTGCGAAGCATGTACCGTGGAAACATAGTATAATATTAAAAAAAAAATACAAAAAATACTATTGACAAAATACTAGTATGACACCACCTATTTACTATTGATATTGCCTACAGGAAAGTTCCATAAGTTATAGAAATGTACTAGCAAATTCCTGGTCCTAATGTCACAATATGGATCCATGAGAAGTACCTAGTCAATACTAAGTCAATAGCCAAAATGTTACTAGAGGATTTGCAATGACACGCACATGTTAAATGTCTATAGAACTAAGCATTGTATGGGGTATAATTCGTCACTAGTACTGTTGACAAAGTCGATAACGATTCAGTACATTTTTAATATTGACGTTTCCTACAGGGTATAAATAGGAGAGCTACCAACACAAACAAAATTATTAAATGTAGCTTTTAGCAATAATAATTTATTAAAATTTTTAGATATAAAATTAAAAAGACTATCCATTAAGAAATCAAACACTGCTTGACAGATCATATTACTTGTGCGACAATATAAGCTAGTCTTAAATTTCAAAATCGAGATAAAATTTTATTTAAGAGACGTACTCTTGCTTTTAATATTAACAGAACAGCCTTAAACTTCTAACAGAACACCTGAGCTTGTTACATTGAGGTAAGGATTTGGCCAGTTAAATAATTGAAATACATACATACATACATGTAAATATAAAATTAATTTATTTAATTCAATAATAGCTACAGTACTTACTTCTAAAGACAGGCACTTTAATATTTGTATTACAATGCTTGCTGATGAATCATCCAAACAGAACTGTTTAGGAACATCACTTAAATGACATGAATGATTTTGCATTGACTCCTTAAAATCGTCAGCAATGCCAGAAGCTGGATTAAATTCAGGCATAGATTGTTTAGAAATATCTAATTCTTTTAAAGTATCTGAGCATTCGTCATCATATTGTATATTTAAAGAATAAGTTTGCAAAGGGTTAACTGATAAAGGCACTCGCGGTAGCGACGAATGAAGAATGGTTGGAATCGAGTCATTTAAATTTTGTTTATTTCGATATTTATCACAGCTGCGACATTTGCGAGCTCTATTGCAGCACTTGACATTGTCTATTTTTGTTTTGCATTTACATTCATTATTAGAATCATTTGGTACACTAGTAGTACTGTAAATTCGATGTGCTGATATATCATGTTCCTCTATTAACATTAGACAAAGGCGACAAACTTGGAAAAACTTTGGTGGAACACTACACATAATTAACTAAAATATTTTTAAACTCGTAATCCATTAAAATAAATAAACACGTATATAAAATAGACAAATATATAAATTAAAAAAATATATCTTTTATCATTGTATGAAGTAAACGATGCATTATTTGATAAATAGAACCCAGTCTCAATAGTGTCATAATAATTGTAAACTGTGCTACCAGATGATTTTTAGAAAACAATTATTTTTAATTGGACAAACTGAAAAAAATAAATTAATAATCCGTAAGAGCCTTTTCACACTTGTCAACAATTTGCGATGTTGAAATTTTTCCATAAGAAATGTACAGAGCTGAAAATCAACATCTTTCAACATCTTCGCAAGATGTTCCTAATATTATGTTTCCACAGTACATGCTTCGCTCTCTCTTCATGCTTCACACCCCAATCATGTGCGAAACAACTTGCTTCACCATACAAAATTTTAAGAGCGAATCAAGTAGATTCATATTGAATCTACTTGCGAAGCACGAAAAATTGCACTCTTCTCTAATTTTTATCGCAAGTTTATCTGCACTAGCTGTAAAAATTCAATATTATTGTAAACAAAGCAAATTATTTTCTTGTAGCTGGAAGTAAAGAAAGTAAGTACGTACGAATGTACGTATTTTTTTCAAATAAGCTAACTAATTTCCACTCACTTTTGTTTGTCCATTAAAAAAAATTATTTTCCACAAATTGTAAATTCTGTTTTTTTTATTCTGTTTGTTTATTAAAGACAACTGTCAAATCGAATCAAGTTTATTAGTCATGTAAACAGCATGATTCATAAACATGATTCAGAAGGCGAAGCAGGTGATTCAAGTCGTCGTGGAAACATAGTATAACTCATTTTGTTCCCATTTACATCTTCCGATATTTTTAGTGCCATCACTAGCAATACTGATACTGAAAATGAAATTTAAGTTACATCACTAACAAAAGTAATTTTTATAGTTAACAAAAAAAATTAACAAACAAAATGAAATTTGAATTTTACAAAATTATTATCATCTTCCTCTAGTATGCATTCTATTAATAACCCTATACAATGTAATGTATATCTGGGTTTGCTCTTTCAAACGAATAGTCAATCCTATTATTAAATCCTTTTCAAAATACATTTTACTTTTTAAAAGCGGCGTGGTTTTTGTTTATTTTGTCTACTTAACTGATGGTAGATGTTATACTATGTTTCCACGACGACTTGAATCACCTGCTTCGCCTTCTGAATCATGTTTATGAATCATGTTGTTTACATTACTAATAAACTTGATTCGATTTGACAGTTGTCTTTAATAAACAAACAGAATAAAAAAAACAGAATTTACAATTTGTGGAATATAATTTTTTTTAATGGACAAACAAAAGTGAGTGGAAATTAGTTAGCTTATTTGAAAAAAAAACATACATTCGTACGTATTTACTTTCTTTGTTTACAATAATATTAAATTTTTACAGCTAGTGCAGATAAACTTGCGATAAAAATTAGAGAAGAGTGCAATTTTTCGTGCTTCGCAAGTAGATTCATATTGAATTTTCAATATGAATCTACTTGATTCGCTCTTAAAATTTTGTATGGTGAAGCAAGTTGTTTCGCACATGATTGGGGTGTGAAGCCTGAATAGAGAGCGAAGCATGTACTGTGGACACATAGTATTAGATGTTGCAAGTGTGAATGCATTTTTCACATTTTCAAGATCTTCCATGCGTTCCTCCTAAATGTACGGAAGTGTGAAAAGGCTATAACAACTGGTTCATCCAAACATTTTTTTCTTGAGTGGTGAAAAATTCTTTATTGTTGTTTAATAGCATGTGAACAAATCAATCTGAACGCAACTTTTTTAACGCCCGTGAACAAATCAAACTGAACGAAACTTTTTTAACAAAGAGAAATTTCTAATGTGCTGTTTTTTACATTTTACCTAAAGCATGAAAGTTTGATAGGTCATACCCCCTATGTTCCATTTTTTTTTGTGGAAAAATCTATACGTAATTTGATTTCTACACTTATTAGCTATTAATTCCTGTTTTCCGATATGATGCACAAGCTCCCGTTTGGAATTTATAGAGAAATTTCTAATGTGCTGTTTTTTTTACATTTTACCTAAAGCATGAAAGTTTGATAGGTCATGCCCCCTATGTTCCATTTTTTTGTGGAAAAATCTATACGTAGTTTGTTTCTACACTTATTAGCTATTAATTCCTGTTTTCCGATATGATTAGGGTTACCATATTCATTTTGAGAAAAAGAGGATGTCGACCAAAACCTTAAAAAGAGGACAATACTCTGTAGCAAAATATTAAAAAAAAACAACGCCTTAAAATACACAAAACAAATTTAAAATTCTATTTACATATAACAACAAAACAAAACTTAAACAAAATATTAAAAAAATGATATTTTATCAGTCTGATCTCATAACTACTACAACATAAAAACATAAAAATTAACAAATTCATTTTAAAACTTGCCCTTTCACCGCACCCAACATAGCATACATATAACGGTACCACTTGAATATATACCACGTACCCATTACATTTACGCTATGGCATGTTTAAAATCCCATCTTTCATTTCAGTTGACAACAACTTCTTTTTTTATCGTTGGGAAAAATTTGGATGTATTTACAACATATTAAGAATGTTCTAGAAAAGAGGGGAAAGAAAAATGTAACGTGATTAACGTGCGCATTCATGACCCATTTTTTCTCTCGTTCTCTCTTCATCAAAAAGAACCAAGCACTCTCATAATTGCGTCGCGTGTTTAACATACACAACAGGAAAAAATTGTGTAGAGACTTTTTCTTACCATCATCTATGCTCATACACAAACACATTCTTACGGTGGAATGCCAAAAATGTAAAGAATGTGTAAACCGTTATTTTTTCTCTGATTGGAATGCGCATTCATGACCCATTTTTTCTCTCGTTCTCTCTTCATCAAAAAGAACCAAACACTCTCATAATTGCGTCGCGTGTTTAACATACACAACAGGAAAAAATTGTGTAGAGACTTTTTCTTACCATCATCTATGCTCATACACAAACACATTCTTACGGTGGAATGCCAAAAATGTAAAGAATGTGTAAACCGTTATTTTTTTCTGATTGGAATGCGCATTCATGACCCATTTTTTCTCTCGTTCTCTCTTCATCAAAAAGAACCAAACACTCTCATAATTGCGTCGCATGTTTAACATACACAACAGGAAAAAATTGTGTAGAGACTTTTTCTTACCATCATCTATGCTCATACACAAACACATTCTTACGGTGGAATGCCAAAAATGTAAAGAATGTGTAAACCGTTATTTTTTTCTGATTGGAATGCGCATTTTAAAATATAAACGCAAGCAATGGTAAAGGAAGAAGTCAGTTGGTGGAAAACAATTGCGCAGGGCAGTTCGCCCGAAAAGGTAAAACAAGGGCAAATAAAGTGATGACAGTTGATTGAGATAAGTTGACGTGTGCGGTCGTCTGACGGCAAGAAAAATAGAAAAGAACCTTAGAAGCAAGATAAAATTTTCATACTAGCTCACGTTAAAACATAAAATAAGTAAAAAACAAGTTTAGTGCTTTAAAATTTAAATACATTTTAAAAAGTGAATAAATTAAAAAAAAGGAATTTCAACAAAAAAATATTAAATAACTAGCTAAACCCGGTGTGCTTTGCTACCCGCCCCCCTCGTCATAAAATAAAATAAAACGTAATTATATATTTACAAACATTTATTTATTTAATTTTATTGTATTTATTGCAATGCTTCAGGCGAGACCATGCCCCTTTGTCCACTTACATAGTCAAGAATTTAATATTTCGTAAGAATATCCTGTTGTGAAAATTTAATGACGATCGGTCCAGTAGTTAAGACTATATTACGATGTTTAATTTTCCTAAAAAGGGGCGTGGTCCCACTCACTTTTCTCCTGGTACGTATTCCTAATTATGTCAATACTATATGTACCAAATATCACCGACGTACGTCAAAAAATGCCCAAAATATGGCGGGTTAAATTTGTGGGTTATATGGGCGGTGCCACCCCCGTTTGTACAATCAAAACTTCATATAGCCTATTATTCCTTCCAGAGTCACAGTAACATGCTGTAAAAATTTCAGGCAGATTGGTCCAAGGGTTTGGCCTCCTATTAAGCACAAACATACAGACACACATTCATTTATATATATTTAGATTAAAAGCAATATAATTTAAGGTGAAATGGGGCGAAAAATGGGGATTTGGTAATAAAAAAATGTATGTAGTTAAAAAGTATATAAAACTTTAGGTAAATACATATTACAAAAAAAGTATTTTGTATAGCAAACATTGTTAGTGGTATAAGTAAGTATCTGAATTAAAAAAAGGGGGCGATGAAGTAGGCGTAGTTCATAGTTATATGGCGACGTTAACAGTATTAAGAGCAATATACTACCAAATAAAAAAAATACATTGGAATGAACAAATTTGTATAGAGAATAAAACTTTCAAAAATTTGGCGTGAAAAGAGGCGTGAAAGGGGCGTGGCTTAAGAAATCTTTATTTTTACCTCGCCTGGAGTATATAATGTGTATACAATTTGAAGTAAATCTGTTAAAAACTATATGGGAGCAATTACATAATTTTTAAAAAGTGGGCGTAAAAATGGGCGTGGTCAAAAAAAAAAGTACCCTATTAATCATACCAGAGTCCCAGTTAAATGCTGTGAAAATTTCAAAACTAGCGGTCCAGAGGTTTGGTCTCCAATTACAATATTTAAAAAAAGTGGGCGTAAAAGTGGGCGTGGTAAAAAAATAAGTACCCTATTATTCCTTCCAGAGTCACAGTAACATGCTGTGAAAATTTCATCAAAATCGGCTCAGCCGTTTTGGAGTCTATACGTTACATACATACATACATACATACATTGAATCTATCTATATATATAAAATTCAATGTATGTATGTATGTATGTATGTATGTAACGTATAGACTCCAAAACGGCTGAGCCGATTTTGATGAAATTTTCACAGCATGTTACTGTGACTCTGGAAGAAATAATAGGGTACTTTTTTTTTACCACGCCCACTTTTACGCCCACTTTTTTAAAATATTGTAATTGAAGACCAAACCTTTGGACCGATATTTTTGAAATTTTCACAGCATTTAACTGGGACTCTGGTATGATTAATAGGGTACTTTTTTTTGGTCACGCCCATTTTTACGCCCACTTTTTAAAAATTATGTAATTGCTCCCATATAGATTTTAACAGATTTACTTCAAATTGTATACAAATTATATACTCCAGGCGAGGTAAAAATAAAGATTTCTTAAGCCACGCCCCTTTCACGCCCCTTTTCACGGCAAATTTTTGAAAGTTTTATACTTTTTGTTCTCTATACAAATTTGTTCCTTCCAACGTATTTTTTTTATTTGGTAGTATATTGCTCTTAATACTGTTAACGTCGCCATATAACTATGAACCACGCCTACTTCATCGCCCCCTTTTTTAATTCAGATACTTTCGCATAGCACTAACAATGTTTGCTATACAAAATACTTTTTTTGTAATATGTATTTACCTAAAGTTTTATATACTTTTTAACTACATAAATTTTTTTATTACCAAATCCCCATTTTTCGCCCCATTTCACCTTAAATTATATTGCTTTTAATCTATATATATATAAATGAATGTGTGTCTGTATGTTTGTGCTTAATAGGAGGCCAAACCCTTGGACCAATCTGCCTGAAATTTTTACAGCATGTTACTGTGACTCTGGAAGGAATAATAGGCTATATGAAGTTTTGATTGTACAAACGGGGGTGGCACCGCCCATATAACCCACAAATTTAACCCGCCATATTTTGGGCATTTTTTGACGTACGTCGGTGATACGTACCAGGAGAAAAGTGGGTGGGACCACGCCCCTTTTTAGGAAAATTAAACATCGTAATATAGTCTTCACTACTGGACCGATCGCCATTAAATTTTCACAACAGGATTTTCTTACGAAATAATAAATTCTTGACTATGTAAGTGGACAAAGGGGCATGGTCTCGCCTAAAGCATTGCAATAAATACATTAAAATTAAATAAATAAATGTTTGTCAATATATAAATACGTTTTATTTTATTTTATGACGAGGGGGGGTAGCAAAGCACACCGGGTTTAGCTAGTTTTATATATATAGATATTTAAAAGTACGTAAATTTAATAATATAATCGCATAAAATCTGAAAGTTTGCTACGCAGTTATAACAACAACATCTGTACACTATAGAAAACTGTAGATAATGGAACGCTAGTGCTCCGCAGTGAAAACATTTTAAAAAGTGAAAATTTTCATTTAATTGTTTAAAGCAATAAAAAAAAAAGATTTTCTCTAAAGTTTTAACAAAAACAAACAATTTACTTCCTGGAATTTCCTGAAAATCCATTCATCAATTTTTTGTTCCCCCCCCCCCCCCTTCCTTTCAAGTGTGTATTATTACAACACACACTCGCAAATATCATTTAATTTTTGTTGTTGGTTACTGACATATAATTTCGCTGATATATTATTTAAACAAATACAATTTTGGTTCATATAAAAGAAATTAAAATATAAATAGAAAGCAAAAAGGAAAAAAAAAACATTGGAAAGAAAAAATGAAAAATAAAAAGAAAAGATAAAAAGAAAAGTTGCAAAATAAGTTTAAGATTTAAAATAAAAATTGTAACAATAAAATAAAAACTCAAAAA
The DNA here is from genome assembly GCA_916048285.2 of Bellardia pandia. Taxonomy (NCBI): domain Eukaryota; kingdom Metazoa; phylum Arthropoda; class Insecta; order Diptera; family Calliphoridae; genus Bellardia; species Bellardia pandia. Next base: position 70,481,503 of record OU696530.1, read on the forward strand.
AATTGTAACAATAAGATAAAACTTAAAAAATTGTAACAATAAAATAAAAACGCTAAAAATTGTAACAATAAAATAAAAACGCTAAAAATTGTAACAATAAAATAAAAACGCTAAAAATTGTAACAATAGAATAATGAAATTAGAAATTAGTAACAAAAACTTAAAAAAAAGAAAAATTATCAAAAAAAACAAACACAACATAACAAAAAAAGGAAGTTCTAACTTTTTACTTAAACTTAAATATGAACAATTTACTATAAGATAGAGACAATTTCGGCTAAATTAAAACAACAAGAGTCCAACAAGAACTACAACAGAATCACTACCACAACAACAACAAGTAAGGCAACAAGTGAATTTTAGCAACAAACACATCCACATCACCAACAACACCTAACAGCAAGAGAAGACGCCAACAAACACAACGTGGAATACAACAACACGACATTGACCGGGTAGCTGATTCAAAATGCATCTAAAGCAGAGGTCGGCAAAGCGTAAAATGAGGTTGTGTGTGTGAGCAAACTACCCAGCAAACATAAACATAATTATATAAATTATACAAAACAACTTAGATAGGAAACATACACTCACAATATATTTTCCGTAACATATAAGAAATTAACAACGAGATTGCTATATAAATGGAACTTCTAATACTTCAAAAGCTGATTACATGCATGTTACCAAATGCATTATCAATCATAAAATATTTTTCGTAATTCATCATTAATTTAAAATGTTTGTTGGGAAGTATTTCTGAAAAAAATATAAAAGCATCCGCCGCATGTGCACACATTGCTGTCGCAATGACGACTGAATGAAAGAGATTAAAGGCCCAACTATAATATGCATAAGCAAGCTTAAGCAAATTGCAAAAGTTAACGAAAAGGCTGTCAAATGCATAACCAGTTCAGAGTTAACTTTCAGGTGGCTACAATGATTTTGAAACTTTTTGTCCACAGTGGCTCATTTATGTTTAAAAAAATGTTTTTATTTTAAGAAAAACCCATTAAATGACTATATTTTATAAATATTATTTTATAATTAAAAGAAAACTTCGTACCCGAAACGCATAATTTTTCCTTTTTTTAATTTATCGGCAAAAGTACTAAAATGTACAGCTGTGGCAGCACTACATTGTAAATAATAATAAACGTTTACATATGTTTTGTTAATTTTCGTATTGTGTTTGCAAAAATGGAGAAAAAACTTAAAAATTTAAATAATATACAAATATTAAAGTTAGCGCTTGAAGGCCTGTGCACATTAAAAGAAATAAGTGAACTACACTGTAAAAGAAGAAGACGCTCTTGTTCTGCCAGAGAAATAAACTGCGACAGAAAGACATTTTTGTTAAAATAAAAAGGGTCTCTTTTATTGTAAAGGCACTTATTTTTTCCACATTTTCTATTAAATTTAAAATAAATATATTTTCTTCTTTCTCCATTTTGTTTAAAACACAAACAAGCAACAACAAACAGCTGATTCCGTACAGAATGTGCGATCAGTTTCGCTTTTTGCTTAAGCAAATGACAGTTGAAAAACTTAACGAAAAGTTTCGTTAAGTACATTATAGTTTGCCACATACAATTTATATGTGTTCGCACGTTTGCTTAAGCTAGCATATGCACATTATAGTTGGGCCTTTAAAGGTATGATGTTATCGGACAGATAAGAAGTATTTGGTTATTATAAGTTTACTTTAATCTAAAACCGACCGATAAGCTAAAGGGAAGATCATCTTGCCTTTAAATTTTATAGTGAGGTATGTATTTGAAGTTGCCATATGTTCTGGAAAAAATGTCAACTTCATGAAAAATAAAATAATTTTAATTTTGTTTTGCCAATAAATACTTTAATAAACAAAAATGGAAATCAAACGTTTGATTTATATTTTTTCACACACAAATGTTTTCACAAACACAAACAATTTACTGTTTCTTGTCAATAGTTTATCAAAAGTAATCGGTTTCTCACTGGTATTGCCATATTTTAGAAAAAAAATAATTTTATTTTACAAGGAAGTTGTAATAACGAAAAATTTTAAAGGTCACTTTATTCCTCACTTTAATTAAAGTTACCTTTTACTATTAAGAACATTAGAGGCAAGTTGTAATAATGGCCCTAAATGTGTTAGGCTAAATTAAAAATAAGAAATGTAAATAAAGAAAGTTTTTATTGAAAAATGAAATTTTAAGATGAATTTCTAATTTGCCTTTCCTAGAGGAGGAATGCTAGGGACATATTATGCAAAGTAAGTAAGATCACCACACACATTTAGGGACAGAAATATTAATTCAGAGTATGCATTCTGTCAAGGCGTCTGACAGTCCAGTAGTCAGTAGGGAGGGAAAATTGTACCCAAATTGGCACAATATCTTGCCAACAGTATATTTCAAAATTTGAGCGTTTGTTTTTTCTTTGTATTAAATACACTATGGTAGTTTAAGGCAAATAGTGTATTATATGTAAGCGTCTGTGAAACCGGGTTAAGAACCATTTATACCACTGAGCTAGTCGAACACCATTTGTTTTGCCCCAAGCATTCAAGAAATTAAAGCAAATCCATTTTTCTTATAAGGCGAATCTTTAACATTTTTTATTGTTATTTTTTCGTAGACGACGCGTTACAGTTGTCAAGTTTCATGTACATATATCGAGCCATAACCGCCGAAAAAATGTATCCCACAAACTCAAAATTTTACAGAGGAAGGTTTTTTTTAAATAAAATCAGTTTGAATAAAGCCATTATTTTAAAATTTATAATGTAAATATTGTTTTGTGTAATACATTTAATTTTAATAATTTTAAATGATGTTGAACTATCGATTTCGATAAAAAAAAACAACAATCGATTATGGTGTGGGATACATTATTTTGGCGGTAATGGCTCGATATTTTTCAGCGCTTTCAATTTGAACCAATATATTATTATCGCATTTTTTTAATTATTCATAAAAGACTTGACAATTCATATTAAAATCAAAGGTTAACACACACATTCAGGGAAAGAATTGATCATTTTAAAATTTGGAATGATTTGGAATTTATAAGATTTCGTCTTTCAAAGAAAAGTGCATCAGCTGTTTTTTCCCCCTCCAATAAACTAGCACTTGTTTTGCCACCTTTTCCAGACATTTCTGGACAAAACTAAAAAAGTCGTTGCAAACAATTAAATTTGGCTATAATTGATGTAACTCTAAACGTCAAATACCAATGTTACCACATTTTTCACCGAATGCAGTCGGTATTTACACGTAGGTAAAAAAACGTTAAAATTACCAAATTCTTTTTACCGATTAGGTAAGGTAAACTAATTGGTATAAACTCTAGTAGTTATCTATTTGTTAAAATTACGGGCATAAGACACGAAGACAAAGACCAAAAGCCAAAGCCGTTTAAAATTGTGAAGGCGCATATGGCGGACAAAAAGCATCAAACACAATTTGTTTACACAAAAAAGCTTGTCATGACATCGTGTGTATTTAAAAAAATGTATACATCAATGCCAACAATACTTTCGATGCAATAAAACGAAATTATAGATTAAAGTTTTAAAAGTAGGACAAACCCAGGACACTTGCAAAAAAGAAGTAGGACTACCCCGGACGCCCTAAAAAAGAGGACGGTGTCCGGGGAAAAGAGGACGTATGGCAACCCTAGATATGATGCACAAGCTCCCGTTTGGACTTTATAGAGAAATTTCTAATGTGCTGTTTTTTTTACATTTTACCTAAAGCAATTGAAGTTTGATGGGGCATGCCCCCTATGTTCCATTTTATTGTGGAAAAATATATACGTAATTTGATTTCTACACTTAGTAATTAGTTAATTCCTGTTTTCTGATATGATGCACAAGATCCCGTTTAGAATTTATAGAGAAATTTATAATGTGCTGTTTTCTTACATGTTACTTAAAACAACTATGTTTGTTAGGGCGTACCCCCTATGTTCCTTTTTTTTGTGGAAAACTCTATACGTAATTTGTTTTCGAAAACGCCAAAATATATTAGTGATTTTGTGAATTCAGAAAAATGGGAATTTAAAAATACGCAAAGTATTTCAATGGAAAATCATAAAAACACAAACAATAGCATTAGGAATTCAGAACACAATTTAAATTTTAATTTAATTTAAAAAAATAAAAAATATTTTATAAGAAAAGTTGGTTGAAAATAGTCAGACAAATATGGGATTTCATATTTCATGGAATACAGGCGACGTCAAGAAACCACCTATATAGATTATAAAAGTACACCATCTAAGGTATCTAAAACGCCTTCCGTGCAAAAAATCCGCTGGACAGTTTTCCAGAAAAGTGGCTTCATCCAAAATGGCCAAAAAAATCTGGGATTATTTATTGCTTGGAATACAGGCGACGTCAAGCAACTACCTATATAGATTATGAAAGTACACCATCTAAGGTATCTAAAACGCCTTCCGTGCAAAAAATCCGCTGGACAGTTTTCCAGAAAAGTGGCTTCATCCAAAATGGCCAAAAAAATTTGGGATTATTTATTGCTTGGAATACAGGCGACGTCAAGCACCTACCTATATAGATTATGAAAGTACACCATCTAAGGTATCTAAAACGCCTTCCGTGGAAAAAATCCGCTGGACAGTTTTCCAGAAAAGTGGCTTCATCCAAAATGGCCAAAAAAATCTGGGATTATTTATTGCTTGGAATACAGGCGACGTCAAGCAACTACCTATATAGATTATGAAAGTACACCATCTAAGGTATCTAAAACGCCTTCCGTGCAAAAAATCCGCTGGACAGTTTTCCAGAAAAGTGGCTTCATCCAAAATGGCCAAAAAAATTTTGGGATTATTTATTGCTTGGAATACAGGCGACGTCAAAAAGTGCAAAAAAACAGATAAATCTGCACATTTGGCAACGCTGTTAGAATTTAACTGAAATTAAAGCGTTTAAAAAAAATTACGTATTTGACAACACTGAACATCGACTTTTATAAAAAAAACTCACCACACACCATTCATAATAGTTTTTTATGGTTTGTATCGCCGTGAACAAATCAAACTCAACGAAACTTTTTAACAAACCGTAACAGCTGATTTATCAAAACAAACATTTTTTTCTTTAGTGGTGAAAATTGTTTGTTGTTGTTTATGTATCATTGTGTAGATTTGTTAGTGTAAATTCGGTTTGTTAAAAAGTCCATTCCATTCGTTTCTAATTTGTAAACTAACAAACCCAAACATAACCTAAAATACATTGAACAAACTTATGTGTTTTATAAACAATAATTGCTAATGTCGATGCAAATAAGTAAATGATGAAATTTGATTTCTACACTTAGTAGCTATTAATTCGTGTTTTCTGATATGATGCGCAAGCTCCCGTTTGGAATTTATAGAGAAATTTCTAATGTGCTGTTTTTTTTTACATTTTACCTAAAGCAATTGAAGTTTGATAGGGCATGCCACCTATTATCCATTTTTTTTATGGAAAAATATATACGTAATTTGATTTCTACACTTATTAGCTATTAATTCCTGTTTTCTGATATGATGCACAAGATCCCGTTTGGAATTTATAGAGAAATTTATAATGTGCTGTTTTTTTACATTTTATCTAAAACATGAAAGTTTGATAGGGCATACCCCCTATGTTCCATTTGATTGTGGAAAAATATATACGTAATTTGATTTCTACACTTATTAGCTATTAATTCCTGTTTTCTGATATGATGCACAAGATCCCGTTTGGAATTTATAGAGAAATTTCTAATTTGTTGTTTTTTTACATTTTACTTAAAAGAACTAAGTTTTTTAGGGCATACCCCCTATGTTCCATTTTCCGATATGATGCACAAGCTCCCGTTTGGAATTTATAGAGAAATTTATAATGTGCTGTTTTTTTACATTTTACTTAAAAGAACTAAGTTTGTTAGGGCATACCCCCTATGTTCCATTTTTTTTGTGGAAAAATCTATACGTAATTTGATTTCTACACTTATTAGCTATTAATTCCTGTTTTCCGATATGATGCACAAGCTCCCGTTTGGAATTTATAGAGAAATTTATAATGTGCTGTTTTTTTACATTTTATCTAAAACATGAAAGTTTGATAGGGCATACCCCCTATGTTCCATTTTTTTGTGGAAAAATCTATACGTTATTTGATTTCTACACTTACATATTAGCTATTAATTCCTGTTTGCCTATATGATGCACAAGCTCCCGTTTGGAATTTATAGAGAAATTTATAATGTGCTGTTTTTTTACACTTTATCTAAAACATGAAAGTTTGATAGGGCATACCCCTTATGTTCCATTTTTTTGTGGAAAAATCTATACGTTATTTGATTTCTACACTTACATATTAGCTATTAATTCCTGTTTGCCTATATGATGCACAAGCTCCCGTTTGGAATTTATAGAGAAATTTATAATGTGCTGTTTTTTTACACTTTATCTAAAACATGAAAGTTTGATAGGGCATACCCCCTATGTTCCATTTTTTTGTGGAAAAATCTATACGTTATTTGATTTCTACACTTATTAGCTATTAATTCCTGTTTGCCGATATGATGCACAAGCTCCCGTTTGGAATTTATAGAGAAATTTATAATGTGCTGTTTTTTTACACTTTATCTAAAACATGAAAGTTTGATAGGGCATACCCCCTATGTTCCATTTTTTTGTGGAAAAATCTATACGTTATTTGATTTCTACACTTATTAGCTATTAATTCCTGTTTGCCGATATGATGCACAAGCTCCCGTTTGGAATTTATAGAGAAATTTATAATGTGCTGTTTTTTTACACTTTATCTAAAACATGAAAGTTTGATAGGGCATACCCCCTATGTTCCATTTTTTTGTGGAAAAATCTATACGTAATATGATTTCTACACTTATTATCTACTAACTCCTGTTTTCTGATATGATGCACAAGCTCCCGTTTAGAATTTGTAGGGAAATTTATAAAACAATTATTGCTTATAATGCACAAAAATTCTATTAATCCACAAAATTCTAATAAATAATCCACAAAATTCTAATAATCCACAAAATTCACAGATTAATTTTATTTTGATTAAATGTGTTTTAGTTTTAATTGATTTATTGATTTCTAAAAAAAATTTAATTTACTTATTTGCATCGACATTAGCAATTGTTGTTTATAAAACACATAAGTTTGTTCAATGTATTTTAGGTTATGTTTGGGTGTGTTAGTTTAGTCTCGTCTCATCGAACTGTTCGGACGTGTTACTTTTAGTGCGGCTGAATTTTCGGTGAAAAAATCGTAATAGGTGAAAAAGTGCAATAGGTTGAATTAAAACAAAAAAGTGAAAAAATAACTCGTAATAGGTTAAAAAAAATCTACGGTAATATCGGTAATTAAAAAAAACACTAAAAATCGCATAAAAATTGTATGAGTGTTCCTCTCAGATGTAATTCTGAGAAAGAGCTTAGCTCGTCTCGAAAAACTAAATGGGTCTCTGAGGAAGAATCCATAAAAAAATCTGTGGAGAATCTTCTCACTACAAGAGCCGCAGAACGGCGTCGTTCCTGTTCGCCCAATATAGTGATTTCAACAGATGAAAAAACATCATCTTCATCAAATAGTGCAGTCAAACCCAAAAAACAAGTAGGTATGGATAAGTACATAACCGTTCTCAAGCGACAGAGGAGCCCGAAGTCTGCTCAAGTGTCATCAAATGCAAAAGCTCCTAAGACCGTGAGTAATGATCAAAATAGGTTTGCTCTCCTCCAGACGGATGAGCCAGAACTTCCGAAGAAGACGTTTAATCCCCCACCAATTTATCTGAGAGAGCCGACTTCCAGTAAATTGGTACAAGGAATTGTTTCGGTAATAGGTGAAAACATGTTTAGCGTAACCTCAATTAAACATGGAAATATCTGCGAGACAAAGATCCAAGTGAATAGGGAAGATGATTTTCGAAAATTGTCCAACCAGTTGGAGAGGGAGACTAGGGACTTCTATACCTACCAGCTCAAAAGCGCAAAAGGACTCCAAGTCGTTCTAAAGGGTATAGACCCATGTGTTGATCCTGCGGAGATAAAGACCGGTTTAATGGACAAAGGGTTCAAAATCAAGAGCGTAGTGAATATCAGAAACCGTGAAAAGATCCCTCAGCCCATGTTCAGGGTAGAATTGGAACCTGGAGATGTTGTCTTAAAGAAAAACGAGTCCCATCCCATCTACAATCTGATGTACCTTCTGCATCGTAGAATCACCGTGGATGAACCACATAAGCGTCAGGGACCCGTCCAGTGTCTCAACTGTCAAGAATTTGGTCATACCAAAGCGTACTGTAAATTGCCGACAGTTTGTGTTGCGTGTGGGGAGCTACATGCAACTGCTCAATGCAATAAGTCGAAAACTGACTCAAAAATCAAAAAATGCAGTAACTGCGGAGGTAATCATACCGCAAATTATAGAGGTTGTCCAATTTACACTCATTTGAAAAGCATAAGAACCAACAAGACGTCAGTATTGCCTAATCATCCTCAACAGCCAAATTTTGCATCGAGTGACAATTTCCCTCAATTGTTACGGTCCACTAGTCATGTAAACGCGCCTAATTCTAGACAAGTTTCTTACGCAAACGTGGTTAAATCTAATATGTCAAGTTTGGAGCAGGAACCTAAATCACAATATTACGAGCCTAATATTAACACTCTAGAGACTACATTGCAGACACTTGTCCAAACTATGAACACCTTTACGAGCACTATGACATCTATGATGCAGGAAATGCTGAAAATGCAATCCACTATCTTACAAGCCATTTTAAAGAAATGATTTGTTTAAAAATTTGTTTTTGGAATGCGAACGGCCTCCGCCAACATAAAAACGAACTGGAACACTTCCTGATGGATAAGCAGATTGATGTCATGATGATTGCTGAAACTCACTTGACGGCGACAGCGTACTTCAAAATTAATGGCTACGTGTTGTATGATACTAAAGATCCCCGCGGAAGAGCATGTGGAGGATCGGCAATTCTTATAAAGAACAGAATAAAACATTATTTAATGAACAACATATGTGAGGATTACCTACAAGCAACAAACATTTGTATTGAATTCTGTCAATACAATTTTGTTTTATCATCAATTTATTCGCCGCCTCGATTTTCAATAAAAGAACACCAATACTACAGCTTCTTCAATTTCCTTGAAGCTAGATTTTTAGTTGCTGGTGACTTTAACGTGAACTCTTCAACACCATTGCCAAAATGGGATTAGATGTACTCTCAAGCGGGCATCCCACCTACTGGCCGACGGACCGACGGAAGATTCCCGATGTTATTGACTTCGGAGTAGTGAAAAATATCCCTGTAGAACCAATACAAGTGGAGCCTTCATTAGACTTGTCTTCAGATCACTCTCCTTCTATTATTTCAATGCGTTTTCTTCAAGGGAATGGCTCTCCATTTCGGGACATATCTAAAACCAGAGTAAGTTGGATAAAGTATAAAAAGTATTTAAGTTCCCACTGCACGGAAAATGTAGTGTTGAGAACTACCGAGGATATTGATGGGTCGATTGGCAAGTTTACTGAGGACATACGAAGAGCTGTACATCACGCCTCCACATACGACGTTGAGTGCAGAAGTGGAACAAATAGAACTTATTTCGCTGAACTCGATCGTCTCCTGTCAGAAAAAAGAAGAGTTAGAAGAGAGTGGCAAATTCACAGGTCTCCTGAACTGAAAGCTAGGCTACGGGTATGCAGAGATATACTAAGACAATTCTTAGAAACCCAAAGAACGGCCTCACTTAGATCTTACTTGGAAGGTCTTGATAGTACCCCACAATCTGACTACTCGTTATGGAGGGCGGCAAGAGGTTTAAAAAGACCAGTGAGAGGAAAACCTCCTTTGCGAAATCCGACTGGTGACTGGGCTAGAAATGATTCCGAGAAAGGGACATTATTTGTTAACCATTTGAAAAATGTGTTTACTATAAACAACTCAAATAATAACGAATCTGATTTGCCACCACTTGTTGTAAGGCCTCCTGTACCCCTAAGACTAAACTTTCGTGATGTCCAAAACGCTATTGGTACTCTGAACCTTAGAAAGGCTCCAGGTATGGATAAAATCAGCAATAAAATGCTTGTGGAGTTACCTCGTGTAGCAAGAAGAATTATCCTCTTTATCTTCAACGCTATTTTACGCCTAGAATACTATCCTGCAGATTGGAAGGTGTCTATGATCACTATGATTCCTAAGTCAGGGAAGGACCACGCCAAAGTGGAGTCATATAGGCCAATTAGCCTACTGCCGACAATTTCTAAACTGTTCGAAAAATTGTTAATGACTAAGTTGACTCCAATTCTGAATGACACGGAATGTATTCCAAATCATCAATTCGGATTCAGAGCTAAACACAGTAACATCGAACAAACTCACAGATTGGTAAATGTGATAAGAGGGTCGTTTGAAGATAAAAAATACTGCTCCGCCCTTTTCATTGATGTGTCCCAAGCGTTCGACAAAGTTTGGCATGACGGTTTAATGCACAAAATTAAATTAACTCTGCCTGCTAACACCCATAAACTCATGGAAAGTTATTTATACGGTCGCAAATTTAAAATCAAAGAAGGCAATTTTTTAAGTACCGCTCAGCCAATTGAATCAGGTGTGCCACAGGGTAGCATACTGGGCCCTACTTTATATTTGATTTATGGTTCCGACATGCCGTCAGACCCCAAAATCCACACGTCAACTTTTGCAGACGATACAGCCTTTGTCAGCGTCCATAAGAACCACCAAGTTGCATCACAGAATTTGCAGAATTATGTTTATAAACTAGAGAATTGGCTAGAGCTTTGGAAAATCAGGGTAAATGAACAAAAGTGTATTCATATCACTTTCACATTGCGAAAAGATACCTGCTCGTCCATCAGAATAAATAACCAAATTATTCCTCAACATAATGAAGTCAAATACCTCGGCATTCACCTCGACCGCCGTTTAACTTGGAAGTCTCATATTGAAGCGAAACCTACACAGATGAGATTAAAAGCAGTGCAACTTAATTGGTTAATCGGCAGAAACTCTACATTGAAATTGGATTGCAAACTTTTGTTGTACAATGCAATTCTAAAGCCAATCTGGTGTTATGGAATTCAATTATGGGGTACTGCCTCAGCATCAAACATTGAAAAAATTCAAAGGGGGGCTGAATTTCAGTTTATGGGGGACACCCCTAGAGAAAAAATCTAAATATGCCATCCCCTTCAGAATGTTCCCAGGAGTACGAAAATCATAATGAAAAAGGGGGCTCACGCCCCCTATGGGCGTGGCAGGCGAAAAACGACCCGGCCCACCTACGTAGACAATATGGGTATCAAATGAAAGCTAATGTCTTCACGATTCCAAAAATAGCCATAGTTGCCAGATCGGGCGGTTTTTGCAGCCGATACGGCCATTTTTGTTAAATAGGGGCGGGGGTGAAAAACGACCCATGCCACCTACTTAGGCAATATTGGTATCAAATGAAAGGAAATGTCTTCACGATTCCAAAAATACCCGTAGTTGCCAGATCGTCCAGAATTTGAGGAAGATATGTTAATTTTTATAAAATGGGGGAAGGACTTTTTTTGTTTATTTCTTTTTAGCTCGGCCAGAGGCCGAGCACTCGAGATCCCCGCCGTCTAGAATTAAGACATACTGGAGTTAAAAACCCCTAAGCCCGGCCGTAGGCCGGTCACGCAAAAAAAAAAAAAAAAAAATTTCCCCCACCCCAAATTTTGCCAAAATGGCCATATCGGCTACAAAAATCGCCCGATCTGGCAACTACGGCTATTTTTGGAATCGTGAAGACATTAGCTTTCATTTGATACCCATATTGTCTACGTAGGTGCGCCGGGTCGTTTTTCGACTGCCACGCCCATAGGGGGCGTGAGCCCCCTTATTCATTATGATTTTCGCACTCCTGGGGTCATTTAAGGGGGCGTGGCATTTTTTTTTTTTTTCCCCAGGGGTGTCCCCCATAAACTGAAATTTTGCCCAAAGGGGTCAAAATAAAATTCTCGAATCCACAAAGATCTAGGCGTGCCATTAGTAAAAGTCGAATTTACAAAATATGCGTCAAAGTATGTCAGCAAACTTGAACACCATCCAAACCCACTTGCACGAGACATCCTTAACTTTAGTGGCCACAATCGGTTGAGAAGGAGGGATACCCTTGCTGTAACTCAAGCGCAAAACAGATGACTGGATCAGTTGATGTGAAAATTTTTTAGTATCATAAAAATTTTTGTCTAGCACTGGCTGGGCTTATTATTTTCTTTTTAGTATTAAGATTTGAATACTTATTGTCATTTCAAATATGAAGATTCAATAATTAAATGCAAAAAAAAAAAAAAAAAAAAAATTTTACAAATTAGAAACGAATGGAATGGACTTTTTAACAAACCGCATTTACACTAACAAATCTACACAATTATACATAAACAACAACAAACTATTTTCACCACTCAAGAAAAAAATGTTTGTTTTGATAAATCAGCTGTTACGGTTTGTTATAAAATTGTTGAGTTTGATTTGTTCACACGCGTTAACTTTTGTTTCTTTAACACATAAAATAAACACATATGGTTGTTATTTATATAAAAGAAACAATGTTGCATACCTAAGGGCAATAAAAACGAAAATTTTCTTCTAAATCGCGACATTGTCACCACTTGCTAATTGTCAAAATTTTCAAACGAAATAATTGATGTTGCTCAACAAATTTCGCAAATTTGAACAGAGCAAGAATGATAAAATAAAGATTACGCCAACGCGCGTAAAATTTTAAAATGTTCTGCGCTTTTAGGCCCTGTGACGTCACACATTCTGTGTTTCTATTGGCTAATTTTTTCTCACTTGTTATTTTTACTCATGTTTTGCTTGAATTTGCTCACTGCACTCTTCATGTTTATATTTTTTATTGTTTTTTTTTTTTTTGTTTGTTTTTCTTTTTTAAACAGATTTTATTTCAGAACTCTCAGAGATTTCAATTGCAAGGTTGCCAACTATCACATAAAACATAAATTTTTCGCAAGAAATTTTAATTCTAACACATGAAACATTATTGGTAACCCTTAGAATGGCCCTTCTACGTCACATAACGGGAAATCATGCGCATGGCGTAATCTTTATTTTATCATTCTTGGAACAGAGTACCATGCTTATCGGGGCACCAAAGTCTTATTTCTGCAAGCAAACATTAAGAGAGAGTTAAAGTTTTAGTTATTGAAACTTATCAATTAATTGATTTTCGTAAGCGGAGCAATGACCAATAAGGGCCGATCATCATGAATCAGGGGGGTTACTGTGTATTTCGATTCGAAAGCAAAAGCTTTCGATATACAATGTAAAAAGTATACAAATTCGAATGATTTTCTTTTCGAATCGAAATACACAGTAACCCCCCAGGATTATTAATCACCAGTTTTAACCAGATAACGATTTCTTTAACATGATTTATGTGTATTGATTTATGTAAGTGGATTTTATATGGGGGCTAATGATAAATCTGAACTTAGTTATATCAAAAAAATTTCCCTCAATTCTACAATGATAAAAAAATAATTTATTTTTAAATTTACCTGGCAAATCTTTTTCTTTATCACATGAAATTTTGACGTCAATTTTATATCAAGCATTTGTGAACTAGATTGAAGACTGATCACTTCATTTAAAGCATTTGGGAACTTGATTGAAGATTTAATTTAAACATTTGAAAACTTGGATGATGAATAATTATAGTATTTTAGAACTTTATTGAAGACTGATTTAAAAGAATTTCGGAACTTGATTGTATGCTAAGTTAAAAGCATTTTAGGACTTGACTTCCGGCTTTTTACGTATTAATGGATACATTATAGGAAATATTATCGTTTTTCACTTTAAGGTAGCTGCTTTAGTTACTTTGGTCATTTCGGCTTAGGTAAGCATGAAATTCAATTAATTTTTTTTAATTTTTTCAAACTTTTTTCTTGATTTTTATTAGTTTTTGTAGAATATCTTTTAGTTAAAATTACATAACGAATTTAGTCACTGTCTTCCTCACTACTCTTCTCTTCCTCTCTTTCTTCATTAAACTCATCTGTTTTTCTCGCTTCTGTCTTAATAAGCAGCATATCCGCATCTTCATCATCCTCTTCACCTTGATCACTATCTTGAGCCGATTGCAAAAGCTGAGCATTGTATTCAGCATTCTGTAAATTTCTAGCTTGTGACGCCTTCAAGAGAGCACGTAAGGTGAATTTATTGAAATCACAGCTGGAAAAAGAAACACAAATGTTTAGTATTTAGAAACTATTAAGAGAGATATAGATTTTCAACTACAACCGTTACTTACATTCTACTAAGACTTTCATATTTCCTGGAAAGAGAGTCATGTAAACTTAAAAGTGAAGTGTGCTGAAGAACTGCATCTTTGTTGCCATGACTGGATAACAAACAGCAGCACCATTGCAAATAGAATTCTACATGAGGTGAGGTCTGCAAAAGTTTGGACAATATTTGCAACAAACGATGAGCATATTGGTTTGGTAGAGTGGAACATATAAGTTTAACTGAAATTTAGAAAATACATTAAAGCTATCTCTATATACTATCTGCCGTATTTATAAAAAATTAAAGTAGACTTCAAATGTACTTTAGGAAAATTTTGTATGAAAATTTTTTCTAAAAGCATACTTCAAGTCTACTTTATTTTTTATAAATACGGCAGTATATGATTACAATAGATAACACTTACTGTCTTGATAGGGGGTAGATTCCAGGGCCAATGTTAACAAATTATTTTCATTTAATTTTAAGGCCATTATTAAAGCTTTGGAATAGTTGTTGGCTTTTAAAGAGTATTTAATGGCTTTGGGTGTTACCTCCAAGGACAAATCAAAAGGATCAAATACCACACCTAAGTTGAAAAGAAAATTTTAACAAATCAAATAAAATTCAATTGCTTTTTGAATATGTTTTTAAACTTACCCTTATCCAAGCTGTATATGCATAAACCCTCAGTACAGGCTGCTGCAAATGCTTGCCCGGTAGGTGAAAATTTCACACTAAATACTTTAACTTCTGGTTTAAAATTACGTGCAGCCATGTCGCCTTTTTGCACACCCGGTAAACGTATGGCCACATTGCCACCCTCTAACTCTTCTCTTTGCTCAACCAAAGCCAGATTACCAAATTCCGTTAAATTGCGGGAATTTATAAATTCCTTTTCAAATGAAGAAACATTTGCAAATAATTGAACTTTTATTGTTGTAGTTTTTTCTTTGGCCAGAGTGATAAATTTAAGATTGTTATTTTTTTAAGCTAGAATGGCCTAAATTTGTTTAATGTAAATAAAAATGCAATTTTTTAATTACAATATTTTTCCCGACGTTTCGTCGATTGTTTGTCGACTTTTTCAAGGGATTGTAATATGAAATCTTTTTTTAACATATTACAATCCCTTGAAAAAGTCGACAAACAATCGACGAAACGTCGGGAAAAATATTGTAATTAAAAAATTGCATTTTTATTTACATTAAACAAATTTAGGCCATTCTAGCTTAAAAAAATAACAATCTTTAATTGAACTTTTATTTTTAAGTTATACTAACATTCATGCCATCAAAACTAAAATTCTGGGTAATTTGGAATTTTTTCAAAAGCATGGCCTCCTTAACATGATAAATACAAATAACAGGAGATTTTCCACCAGCCAAAATACATTCGCCATCGGCTGAGTATTCCAAAGAGGAGAAATATCTTGAAATTAAAGGATGGAAAGAAAATATTAAAACAATGATCGTAAACTTTAAGACAAATGAAAAATTATGATTAACAATTTACTTACTTGCCCAGTTTATTCTTTTTGGCTGTTACAACATCCGTATCCAAACGACCACTGTCCAAATCATTGCGTCCTTCTATAGTACTAATTTGTGCTGCTGTTTTAACATCAAATACCACAATATTGCCATTTAAAATGGCCACAGCCACCTTTATAAGCAAAAAACAAACAAATTACATATAACAAAAATACCACAAAATAAATATATATAGAACTTTTACTTACATTTTCACCATTAGGACTAAACGCCACACAGGTAATATCCGATAATAAATCAATGGTTTCATGTTCGGATTTATTTTCCAAACAATTCCATATCTTTATGGTTTTATCCCAGGAACCCGAAACCAAAGTAGAAGAAGAAGCCACCGGAGCAAAAGCTATTGATGAAATGGGACCTTCATGGCCGCTAATAACCTCCAGCAAAGTGCCCAACTTAACCGACCACAAATACAATTCAAAAACATCTAAACCGCCAGCCACCACTAAATCATCAGAGAAATCCATAGTCACACAAGAAAATTGCACGAGGGTAGGAGAAGTAAAGGTACGGAAGTTGCGATAGCTAATAAAACACAACAATTAAAACAAAATAATTAACTAAAATATCCATTTAAAACTCACCGTATTATATCAAAAGCTCTGACAGTGCCATCTAATGAACAACTCACTAAAAACTTTTTACTACGACTGAATTGCACGGCCGTCACGCCACTTGTATGCTCTGAGAAGGTCACAAAACAAAAACCACTTTGTGTATTCCACAATTTTATCTTAGAATCTTCACCGCCCGTAGCTATATACTGGCCATCTGGTGAATAGGAAACGCAAGACATTTCACTACTATGACCTTGCTGTTTCATTATATACTGCTCCGATTGCCATTCCCAAACCAAGAGCTGGCCCATTTCCTTAGAAGCCAAGGCCACCCAATCGCCCGTAACATTAAACAAAGCCGAGGAAATGGCATAATCTGATATACTCAAAGAATGTATCATGTTAACTTCGGGTAATTCGTATAGATAAAAAGAACCGGTGCTGAAACCCACTACCAACACTTTAGTTTGACGATTATAATGGGCTGCAGTCAGCAACGCATCACGTTGTTCTTTACGCGGCTCATCGGCCAGATAATGCCAGGCCAATTTCTTATAGAAAAACGGATGAGCACGTTTAACATCTTCATCTTTTACCTCGTTCTCATCCACCATGTTTTTGGGCGATGTTTCTTCGGTAGTAGTGTTAGCAGTATGTTTCTCCACAGTATTCTCTACATCATCTTCAGATTCCTCAGCCGATTCTGAGTCGGCCTTTTTATTTTTTTTGCATTGCAAAGACAACTGTTTGGTGTCTTTGTTTTCCTGTTGTGTTTCCATTTCGGAGGGTTCCTTACTACACTCCCACAAACACAATTTGCCATCACGACTTATAGTATTGACATGCATACTGTTGTTTTCAAAGAAACAGGCTACCATAGCATCAGCGTGGCCAGCTAAAGTGTAAGTACAGAAGTTTCTCGTTTGCTGTATGGCTATAACTTTAGAGGATTTATCGCGACAGCCTATAATCAAGAAACGGGAATCGGAAGACCAATCTAAGCAGGTGACATCATCAAAGAAATCAAAATAGTGGCGCACTAAAACGAAAGGATTATATTCGCCGGTTATTTCGCCGGGAGCCTTAAAAATAAACACCAAATTCTGCATAGCCACAGTAAAATGGGCACCATTGGGACTGAAGGCCACACACTGCACGGCATGTTGGAATTTATGCTGGTGTATAACTGTGCAGGATACCATGCTTATAAGCTGAGCGTCACCACGCTCATTAATAGCCAATAGTAAACTACCATCGGGCGACAAGGCCAAACTGTTGTAGTTGTAGAGTGATTCCACAGACAAGGTACAAGCTTTATTACTAAAATTAAATTTTATTTTTAATAGTATAATTTTTGACTATAAACTAACAATAAACTTACTTCTTCAGATCAAACAAAGTCAAACGATTGCCCACCGGACTTATTATGGAATTTCCATCTGGCGTAAATAGCAAATTGCCATTGCGATATATACTACCCAACAAATTGGAAAACTAATAAGATTTGTAAAGATTCTATTACAACAATAAGTAGGACAATGTTTCATTAACTTACTTTATAAGAAAATTTCATTTTTATACATTTATATTATTATTTTTTTTTCTTATTTAACAGCAAATAAATAAAAATTCAGCACAAAGTAAAAATACACGTGCACATTTGAGTTGTAAAAGTATTGAGTATTTGGGTATTGAGTATTCAATACCGGCAAAATTTTTGAGTACTCGGTCTTCCAAAGTAAGTACTCAATACTTTTAGGGTTGTATTTTCTGTAACATACATATAAATGCAGCCGTGATAACAACAAATAAAGAAATCACCGTGAACAAAACAAACTCAACAAAAATTTATCACCCCGTAATACAATGTTTCCACGACGACTTGAATCACCTGCTTCGCCTTCTCAATCATGTTAATGAATCATGCTGTTTACATGACTAATAAACTTGATTCGATTTGACAGTTGTCTTTAATAAACAAACAGAATTTACAATTTGTGAAAATAATTTTTTTTAATGGACAAACAAAAGTGAGTGGAAATTAGTTACGCAGCTGAAGAAAACAAACTTTTTAGGCGTATGTGAAGAAATAAACAGTGCAAAATCAACCGCAACAGCAACATTTTTTTCTTTTACGCACGTGTTTACCATGTGCACAATAAAAACAACCAAAAAATGTAAACAAAACAAAGACAAAAATATAGCAAAGTTTCGCTTATTACCAACAAGTCAATTTTTAACGAATTTTAAAATTTTAAAGCACCACGGACAGAGAATCCACTCAGGAACCTAATTTTGTGGTAACCACGTTATAAATTTTAATATTTTTTAAAAAAATAAGGTTTCAAATCAAACCTAAAATATCAAGTTTCATTTGAATATTTCCAGTTATTTTAGCGGTTTTTGAATTTTGAAAACGGATTTCAATAGCCTGTAACTAGGGCTATTGTAATTCACAACTGTCACTTTCGAAAAATTCGGCGTTTATAGGGTATTCCATTTTAGAGTAAAAAAAATTTTAAAAAAATTGTTTCTCTGTAAATATTTAAATTGAGCGGTTTACGCATTTTGAAACCGGATTTCAATAGCCCCCATCTAGGGCTATTAAAATCCAGGAATGTCACTTTCGAGAAAACAGCCGATTATGGGGCATTCCATATCAAAGTAAAAAAATTCAAAAAAGTTGTTGTTGAATAACTCTTTCAAATTTTTTTAAATTTTGCAAAAAGGTTGTTGCTCTGTAAATATTTCAAATTGAGCGGTTTACGTATTTTGAAAGCGGATTTCAATAGCCCCTAACTAGGGCTATTAAAATTTAGGAATGTCACTTTCGAGAAATTAGCCGATTATGGGGCATTGCATATCAAAATGAATTTTTTTTTAAATTTTGCAAATTTTTCAAAATACGTAAGCCGCTCAATTTGAAAGAGTTATTCAACAACAACTTTTTTGAATTTTTTTACTTTGATATGGAATGCCCCATAATCGGCTGTTTTCTCGAAAGTGACATTCCTGGATTTTAATAGCCCTAGTTGGGGGCTATTGAAATCCGCTTTCAAAATGCGTAAACCGCTCAATTTGAAATATTTACAGAGCAACAACCTTTTTGCAAAATTTAAAAAAAAATTTATTTTGATATGCAATGCCCCATAATCGGCTAATTTCTCGAAAGTGACATTCCTAAATTTTAATAGCCCTAGTTGGGGGCTATTGAAATCCGCTTTCAAAATACGTAAACCGCTCAATTTGAAATATTTACAGAGCAACAACCTTTTTGCAAAATTTAAAAAAAAATTCATTTTGATATGCAATGCCCCATAATCGGCTAATTTCTCGAAAGTGACATTCCTAAATTTTAATAGCCCTAGTTAGGGGCTATTGAAATCCGCTTTCAAAATACGTAAACCGCTCAATTTGAAAGAGTTATTCAACAACAACTTTTTTGAATTTTTTTACTTTGATATGGAATGCCCCATAATCGGCTGTTTTCTCGAAAATGACATTCCTGGATTTTAATAGCCCTAGTTGGGGGCTTGTGAAATCCGCTTTCAAAATGCGTAAACCGCTCAATTTGAAATATTTACAGAGCAACAACCTTTTTGCAAAATTTAAAAAAAAATTTATTTTGATATGCAATGCCCCATAATCGGCTAATTTCTCGAAAGTGACATTCCTAAATTTTAATAGCCCTAGTTGGGGGCTATTGAAATCCGCTTTCAAAATACGTAAACCGCTCAATTTGAAAGAGTTATTCAACAACAACTTTTTTGAATTTTTTTACTTTGATATGGAATGCCCCATAATCGGCTGTTTTCTCGAAAGTGACATTCCTGGATTTTAATAGCCCTAGTTGGGGGCTATTGAAATCCGCTTTCAAAATGCGTAAACCGCTCAATTTGAAATATTTACAGAGCAACAACCTTTTTGCAAAATTTAAAAAAAAAATTATTTTGATATGCAATGCCCCATAATCGGCTAATTTCTCGAAAGTGTCATTCCTAAATTTTAATAGCCCTGGTTGGGGGCTATTGAAATCCGCTTTCAAAATACGTAAACCGCTCAATTTGAAAGAGTTATTCAACAACAACTTTTTTGAATTTTTTTACTTTGATATGGAATGCCCCATAATCGGCTGTTTTCTCGAAAGTGACATTCCTGGATTTTAATAGCCCTAGATGGGGGCTATTGAAATCCGGTTTCAAAATGCGTAAACCGCTCAATTTAAATATTTACAGAGAAACAATTTTTTTAAAATTTTTTTTACTCTAAAATGGAATACCCTATAAACGCCGAATTTTTCGAAAGTGACAGTTGTGAATTACAATAGCCCTAGTTACAGGCTATTGAAATCCGTTTTCAAAATTCAAAAACCGCTAAAATAACTGGAAATATTCAAATGAAACTTGATATTTTAGGTTTGATTTGAAACCTTATTTTTTTAAAAAATATTAAAATTTATAACGTGGTTACCACAAAATTAGGTTCCTGAGTGGATTCTCTGTCCGTGGTGCTTTAAAATTTTAAAATTCGTTAAAAATTGACTTGTTGGTAATAAGCGAAACTTTGCTATATTTTTGTCTTTGTTTTGTTTACATTTTTTGGTTGTTTTTATTGTGCACATGGTAAACACGTGCGTAAAAGAAAAAAATGTTGCTGTTGCGGTTGATTTTGCACTGTTTATTTCTTCACATACGCCTAAAAAGTTTGTTTTCTTCAGCTGCGTAACTAATTTCCACTCACTTTTGTTTGTCCATTAAAAAAAATTATTTTCACAAATTGTAAATTCTGTTTGTTTATTAAAGACAACTGTCAAATCGAATCAAGTTTATTAGTCATGTAAACAGCATGATTCATTAACATGATTGAGAAGGCGAAGCAGGTGATTCAAGTCGTCGTGGAAACATTGTATTACGGGGTGATAAATTTTTGTTGAGTTTGTTTTGTTCACGGTGATTTCTTTATTTGTTGTTATCACGGCTGCATTTATATGTATGTTACAGAAAATACAACCCTAAAAGTATTGAGTACTTACTTTGGAAGACCGAGTACTCAAAAATTTTGCCGGTATTGAATACTCAATACCCAAATACTCAATACTTTTACAACTCAAATGTGCACGTGTATTTTTACTTTGTGCTGAATTTTTATTTATTTGCTGTTAAATAAGAAAAAAAAATAATAATATAAATGTATAAAAATGAAATTTTCTTATAAAGTAAGTTAATGAAACATTGTCCTACTTATTGTTGTAATAGAATCTTTACAAATCTTATTAGTTTTCCAATTTGTTGGGTAGTATATATCGCAATGGCAATTTGCTATTTACGCCAGATGGAAATTCCATAATAAGTCCGGTGGGCAATCGTTTGACTTTGTTTGATCTGAAGAAGTAAGTTTATTGTTAGTTTATAGTCAAAAATTATACTATTAAAAATAAAATTTAATTTTAGTAATAAAGCTTGTACCTTGTCTGTGGAATCACTCTACAACTACAACAGTTTGGCCTTGTCGCCCGATGGTAGTTTACTATTGGCTATTAATGAGCGTGGTGACGCTCAGCTTATAAGCATGGTATCCTGCACAGTTATACACCAGCATAAATTCCAACATGCCGTGCAGTGTGTGGCCTTCAGTCCCAATGGTGCCCATTTTACTGTGGCTATGCAGAATTTGGTGTTTATTTTTAAGGCTCCCGGCGAAATAACCGGCGAATATAATCCTTTCGTTTTAGTGCGCCACTATTTTGATTTCTTTGATGATGTCACCTGCTTAGATTGGTCTTCCGATTCCCGTTTCTTGATTATAGGCTGTCGCGATAAATCCTCTAAAGTTATAGCCATACAGCAAACGAGAAACTTCTGTACTTACACTTTAGCTGGCCACGCTGATGCTATGGTAGCCTGTTTCTTTGAAAACAACAGTATGCATGTCAATACTATAAGTCGTGATGGCAAATTGTGTTTGTGGGAGTGTAGTAAGGAACCCTCCGAAATGGAAACACAACAGGAAAACAAAGACACCAAACAGTTGTCTTTGCAATGCAAAAAAAATAAAAAGGCCGACTCAGAATCGGCTGAGGAATCTGAAGATGATGTAGAGAATACTGTGGAGAAACATACTGCTAACACTACTACCGAAGAAACATCGCCCAAAAACATGGTGGATGAGAACGAGGTAAAAGATGAAGATGTTAAACGTGCTCATCCGTTTTTCTATAAGAAATTGGCCTGGCATTATCTGGCCGATGAGCCGCGTAAAGAACAACGTGATGCGTTGCTGACTGCAGCCCATTATAATCGTCAAACTAAAGTGTTGGTAGTGGGTTTCAGCACCGGTTCTTTTTATCTATACGAATTACCCGAAGTTAACATGATACATTCTTTGAGTATATCAGATTATGCCATTTCCTCGGCTTTGTTTAATGTTACGGGCGATTGGGTGGCCTTGGCTTCTAAGGAAATGGGCCAGCTCTTGGTTTGGGAATGGCAATCGGAGCAGTATATAATGAAACAGCAAGGTCATAGTAGTGAAATGTCTTGCGTTTCCTATTCACCAGATGGCCAGTATATAGCTACGGGCGGTGAAGATTCTAAGATAAAATTGTGGAATACACAAAGTGGTTTTTGTTTTGTGACCTTCTCAGAGCATACAAGTGGCGTGACGGCCGTGCAATTCAGTCGTAGTAAAAAGTTTTTAGTGAGTTGTTCATTAGATGGCACTGTCAGAGCTTTTGATATAATACGGTGAGTTTTAAATGGATATTTTAGTTAATTATTTTGTTTTAATTGTTGTGTTTTATTAGCTATCGCAACTTCCGTACCTTTACTTCTCCTACCCTCGTGCAATTTTCTTGTGTGACTATGGATTTCTCTGATGATTTAGTGGTGGCTGGCGGTTTAGATGTTTTTGAATTGTATTTGTGGTCGGTTAAGTTGGGCACTTTGCTGGAGGTTATTAGCGGCCATGAAGGTCCCATTTCATCAATAGCTTTTGCTCCGGTGGCTTCTTCTTCTACTTTGGTTTCGGGTTCCTGGGATAAAACCATAAAGATATGGAATTGTTTGGAAAATAAATCCGAACATGAAACCATTGATTTATTATCGGATATTACCTGTGTGGCGTTTAGTCCTAATGGTGAAAATGTAAGTAAAAGTTCTATATATATTTATTTTGTGGTATTTTTGTTATATGTAATTTGTTTGTTTTTTGCTTATAAAGGTGGCTGTGGCCATTTTAAATGGCAATATTGTGGTATTTGATGTTAAAACAGCAGCACAAATTAGTACTATAGAAGGACGCAATGATTTGGACAGTGGTCGTTTGGATACGGATGTTGTAACAGCCAAAAAGAATAAACTGGGCAAGTAAGTAAATTGTTAATCATAATTTTTCATTTGTCTTAAAGTTTACGATCATTGTTTTAATATTTTCTTTCCATCCTTTAATTTCAAGATATTTCTCCTCTTTGGAATACTCAGCCGATGGCGAATGTATTTTGGCTGGTGGAAAATCTCCTGTTATTTGTATTTATCATGTTAAGGAGGCCATGCTTTTGAAAAAATTCCAAATTACCCAGAATTTTAGTTTTGATGGCATGAATGTTAGTATAACTTAAAAATAAAAGTTCAATTAAAGATTGTTATTTTTTTAAGCTAGAATGGCCTAAATTTGTTTAATGTAAATAAAAATGCAATTTTTTAATTACAATATTTTTCCCGACGTTTCGTCGATTGTTTGTCGACTTTTTCAAGGGATTGTAATATGTTAAAAAAAGATTTCATATTACAATCCCTTGAAAAAGTCGACAAACAATCGACGAAACGTCGGGAAAAATATTGTAATTAAAAAATTGCATTTTTATTTACATTAAACAAATTTAGGCCATTCTAGCTTAAAAAAATAACAATCTTAAATTTATCACTCTGGCCAAAGAAAAAACTACAACAATAAAAGTTCAATTATTTGCAAATGTTTCTTCATTTGAAAAGGAATTTATAAATTCCCGCAATTTAACGGAATTTGGTAATCTGGCTTTGGTTGAGCAAAGAGAAGAGTTAGAGGGTGGCAATGTGGCCATACGTTTACCGGGTGTGCAAAAAGGCGACATGGCTGCACGTAATTTTAAACCAGAAGTTAAAGTATTTAGTGTGAAATTTTCACCTACCGGGCAAGCATTTGCAGCAGCCTGTACTGAGGGTTTATGCATATACAGCTTGGATAAGGGTAAGTTTAAAAACATATTCAAAAAGCAATTGAATTTTATTTGATTTGTTAAAATTTTCTTTTCAACTTAGGTGTGGTATTTGATCCTTTTGATTTGTCCTTGGAGGTAACACCCAAAGCCATTAAATACTCTTTAAAAGCCAACAACTATTCCAAAGCTTTAATAATGGCCTTAAAATTAAATGAAAATAATTTGTTAACATTGGCCCTGGAATCTACCCCCTATCAAGACAGTAAGTGTTATCTATTGTAATCATATACTGCCGTATTTATAAAAAATAAAGTAGACTTGAAGTATGCTTTTAGAAAAAATTTTCATACAAAATTTTCCTAAAGTACATTTGAAGTCTACTTTAATTTTTTATAAATACGGCAGATAGTATATAGAGATAGCTTTAATGTATTTTCTAAATTTCAGTTAAACTTATATGTTCCACTCTACCAAACCAATATGCTCATCGTTTGTTGCAAATATTGTCCAAACTTTTGCAGACCTCACCTCATGTAGAATTCTATTTGCAATGGTGCTGCTGTTTGTTATCCAGTCATGGCAACAAAGATGCAGTTCTTCAGCACACTTCACTTTTAAGTTTACATGACTCTCTTTCCAGGAAATATGAAAGTCTTAGTAGAATGTAAGTAACGGTTGTAGTTGAAAATCTATATCTCTCTTAATAGTTTCTAAATACTAAACATTTGTGTTTCTTTTTCCAGCTGTGATTTCAATAAATTCACCTTACGTGCTCTCTTGAAGGCGTCACAAGCTAGAAATTTACAGAATGCTGAATACAATGCTCAGCTTTTGCAATCGGCTCAAGATAGTGATCAAGGTGAAGAGGATGATGAAGATGCGGATATGCTGCTTATTAAGACAGAAGCGAGAAAAACAGATGAGTTTAATGAAGAAAGAGAGGAAGAGAAGAGTAGTGAGGAAGACAGTGACTAAATTCGTTATGTAATTTTAACTAAAAGATATTCTACAAAAACTAATAAAAATCAAGAAAAAAGTTTGAAAAAATTAAAAAAAATTAATTGAATTTCATGCTTACCTAAGCCGAAATGACCAAAGTAACTACAGCAGCTACCTTAAAGTGAAAAACGATAATATTTCCTATAATGTATCCATTAATACGTAAAAAGCCGGAAGTCAAGTCCTAAAATGCTTTTAACTTAGCATACAATCAAGTTCCGAAATTCTTTTAAATCAGTCTTCAATAAAGTTCTAAAATACTATAATTATTCATCATCCAAGTTTTCAAATGTTTAAATTAAATCTTCAATCAAGTTCCCAAATGCTTTAAATGAAGTGATCAGTCTTCAATCTAGTTCACAAATGCTTGATATAAAATTGACGTCAAAATTTCATGTGATAAAGAAAAAGATTTGCCAGGTAAATTTAAAAATAAATTATTTTTTTATCATTGTAGAATTGAGGGAAATTTTTTTGATATAACTAAGTTCAGATTTATCATTAGCCCCCATATAAAATCCACTTACATAAATCAATACACATAAATCATGTTAAAGAAATCGTTATCTGGTTAAAACTGGTGATTAATAATCCTGGGGGGTTACTGTGTATTTCGATTCGAAAAGAAAATCATTCGAATTTGTATACTTTTTACATTGTATATCGAAAGCTTTTGCTTTCGAATCGAAATACACAGTAACCCCCCTGATTCATGATGATCGGCCCTTATTGGTCATTGCTCCGCTTACGAAAATCAATTAATTGATAAGTTTCAATAACTAAAACTTTAACTCTCTCTTAATGTTTGCTTGCAGAAATAAGACTTTGGTGCCCCGATAAGCATGGTACTCTGTTCCAAGAATGATAAAATAAAGATTACGCCATGCGCATGATTTCCCGTTATGTGACGTAGAAGGGCCATTCTAAGGGTTACCAATAATGTTTCATGTGTTAGAATTAAAATTTCTTGCGAAAAATTTATGTTTTATGTGATAGTTGGCAACCTTGCAATTGAAATCTCTGAGAGTTCTGAAATAAAATCTGTTTAAAAAAGAAAAACAAACAAAAAAAAAAAAAACAATAAAAAATATAAACATGAAGAGTGCAGTGAGCAAATTCAAGCAAAACATGAGTAAAAATAACAAGTGAGAAAAAATTAGCCAATAGAAACACAGAATGTGTGACGTCACAGGGCCTAAAAGCGCAGAACATTTTAAAATTTTACGCGCGTTGGCGTAATCTTTATTTTATCATTCTTGCTCTGTTCAAATTTGCGAAATTTGTTGAGCAACATCAATTATTTCGTTTGAAAATTTTGACAATTAGCAAGTGGTGACAATGTCGCGATTTAGAAGAAAATTTTCGTTTTTATTGCCCTTAGGTATGCAACATTGTTTCTTTTATATAAATAACAACCATATGTGTTTATTTTATGTGTTAAAGAAACAAAAGTTAACGCGTGTGAACAAATCAAACTCAACAATTTTATAACAAACCGTAACAGCTGATTTATCAAAACAAACATTTTTTTCTTGAGTGGTGAAAATAGTTTGTTGTTGTTTATGTATAATTGTGTAGATTTGTTAGTGTAAATGCGGTTTGTTAAAAAGTCCATTCCATTCGTTTCTAATTTGTAAACTTTTTTTTTTTTTTTTTTTTTGCATTTAATTATTGAATCTTCATATTTGAAATGACAATAAGTATTCAAATCTTAATACTAAAAAGAAAATAATAAGCCCAGCCAGTGCTAGACAAAAATTTTTATGATACTAAAAAATTTTCACATCAACTGATCCAGTCATCTGTTTTGCGCTTGAGTTACAGCAAGGGTATCCCTCCTTCTCAACCGATTGTGGCCACTAAAGTTAAGGATGTCTCGTGCAAGTGGGTTTGGATGGTGTTCAAGTTTGCTGACATACTTTGACGCATATTTTGTAAATTCGACTTTTACTAATGGCACGCCTAGATCTTTGTGGATTCGAGAATTTTATTTTGACCCCTTTGGGCAAAATTTCAGTTTATGGGGGACACCCCTGGGGAAAAAAAAAAAAAATGCCACGCCCCCTTAAATGACCCCAGGAGTGCGAAAATCATAATGAATAAGAGGGCTCACGCCCCCTATGGGCGTGGCAGTCGAAAAACGACCCGGCGCACCTACGTAGACAATATGGGTATCAAATGAAAGCTAATGTCTTCACGATTCCAAAAATAGCCGTAGTTGCCAGATCGGGCGATTTTTGTAGCCGATATGGCCATTTTGGCAAAATTTGGGGTGGGGGAAATTTTTTTTTTTTTTTTTTTGCGTGACCGGCCTACGGCCGGGCTTAGGGGTTTTTAACTCCAGTATGTCTTAATTCTAGACGGCGGGGATCTCGAGTGCTCGGCCTCTGGCCGAGCTAAAAAGAAATAAACAAAAAAAGTCCTTCCCCCATTTTATAAAAATTAACATATCTTCCTCAAATTCTGGACGATCTGGCAACTACGGGTATTTTTGGAATCGTGAAGACATTTCCTTTCATTTGATACCAATATTGCCTAAGTAGGTGGCATGGGTCGTTTTTCACCCCCGCCCCTATTTAACAAAAATGGCCGTATCGGCTGCAAAAACCGCCCGATCTGGCAACTATGGCTATTTTTGGAATCGTGAAGACATTAGCTTTCATTTGATACCCATATTGTCTACGTAGGTGGGCCGGGTCGTTTTTCGCCTGCCACGCCCATAGGGGGCGTGAGCCCCCTTTTTCATTATGATTTTCGTACTCCTGGGAACATTCTGAAGGGGATGGCATATTTAGATTTTTTCTCTAGGGGTGTCCCCCATAAACTGAAATTCAGCCCCCCTTTGAATTTTTTCAATGTTTGATGCTGAGGCAGTACCCCATAATTGAATTCCATAACACCAGATTGGCTTTAGAATTGCATTGTACAACAAAAGTTTGCAATCCAATTTCAATGTAGAGTTTCTGCCGATTAACCAATTAAGTTGCACTGCTTTTAATCTCATCTGTGTAGGTTTCGCTTCAATATGAGACTTCCAAGTTAAACGGCGGTCGAGGTGAATGCCGAGGTATTTGACTTCATTATGTTGAGGAATAATTTGGTTATTTATTCTGATGGACGAGCAGGTATCTTTTCGCAATGTGAAAGTGATATGAATACACTTTTGTTCATTTACCCTGATTTTCCAAAGCTCTAGCCAATTCTCTAGTTTATAAACATAATTCTGCAAATTCTGTGATGCAACTTGGTGGTTCTTATGGACGCTGACAAAGGCTGTATCGTCTGCAAAAGTTGACGTGTGGATTTTGGGGTCTGACGGCATGTCGGAACCATAAATCAAATATAAAGTAGGGCCCAGTATGCTACCCTGTGGCACACCTGATTCAATTGGCTGAGCGGTACTTAAAAAATTGCCTTCTTTGATTTTAAATTTGCGACCGTATAAATAACTTTCCATGAGTTTATGGGTGTTAGCAGGCAGAGTTAATTTAATTTTGTGCATTAAACCGTCATGCCAAACTTTGTCGAACGCTTGGGACACATCAATGAAAAGGGCGGAGCAGTATTTTTTATCTTCAAACGACCCTCTTATCACATTTACCAATCTGTGAGTTTGTTCGATGTTACTGTGTTTAGCTCTGAATCCGAATTGATGATTTGGAATACATTCCGTGTCATTCAGAATTGGAGTCAACTTAGTCATTAACAATTTTTCGAACAGTTTAGAAATTGTCGGCAGTAGGCTAATTGGCCTATATGACTCCACTTTGGCGTGGTCCTTCCCTGACTTAGGAATCATAG
This sequence comes from Bellardia pandia, assembly GCA_916048285.2. Classification (NCBI taxonomy): domain Eukaryota; kingdom Metazoa; phylum Arthropoda; class Insecta; order Diptera; family Calliphoridae; genus Bellardia; species Bellardia pandia. The sequence continues at coordinate 70,510,942 of OU696530.1, forward strand.
TGATCATAGACACCTTCCAATCTGCAGGATAGTATTCTAGGCGTAAAATAGCGTTGAAGATAAAGAGGATAATTCTTCTTGCTACACGAGGTAACTCCACAAGCATTTTATTGCTGATTTTATCCATACCTGGAGCCTTTCTAAGGTTCAGAGTACCAATAGCGTTTTGGACATCACGAAAGTTTAGTCTTAGGGGTACAGGAGGCCTTACAACAAGTGGTGGCAAATCAGATTCGTTATTATTTGAGTTGTTTATAGTAAACACATTTTTCAAATGGTTAACAAATAATGTCCCTTTCTCGGAATCATTTCTAGCCCAGTCACCAGTCGGATTTCGCAAAGGAGGTTTTCCTCTCACTGGTCTTTTTAAACCTCTTGCCGCCCTCCATAACGAGTAGTCAGATTGTGGGGTACTATCAAGACCTTCCAAGTAAGATCTAAGTGAGGCCGTTCTTTGGGTTTCTAAGAATTGTCTTAGTATATCTCTGCATACCCGTAGCCTAGCTTTCAGTTCAGGAGACCTGTGAATTTGCCACTCTCTTCTAACTCTTCTTTTTTCTGACAGGAGACGATCGAGTTCAGCGAAATAAGTTCTATTTGTTCCACTTCTGCACTCAACGTCGTATGTGGAGGCGTGATGTACAGCTCTTCGTATGTCCTCAGTAAACTTGCCAATCGACCCATCAATATCCTCGGTAGTTCTCAACACTACATTTTCCGTGCAGTGGGAACTTAAATACTTTTTATACTTTATCCAACTTACTCTGGTTTTAGATATGTCCCGAAATGGAGAGCCATTCCCTTGAAGAAAACGCATTGAAATAATAGAAGGAGAGTGATCTGAAGACAAGTCTAATGAAGGCTCCACTTGTATTGGTTCTACAGGGATATTTTTCACTACTCCGAAGTCAATAACATCGGGAATCTTCCGTCGGTCCGTCGGCCAGTAGGTGGGATGCCCGCTTGAGAGTACATCTAATCCCATTTTGGCAATGGTGTTGAAGAGTTCACGTTAAAGTCACCAGCAACTAAAAATCTAGCTTCAAGGAAATTGAAGAAGCTGTAGTATTGGTGTTCTTTTATTGAAAATCGAGGCGGCGAATAAATTGATGATAAAACAAAATTGTATTGACAGAATTCAATACAAATGTTTGTTGCTTGTAGGTAATCCTCACATATGTTGTTCATTAAATAATGTTTTATTCTGTTCTTTATAAGAATTGCCGATCCTCCACATGCTCTTCCGCGGGGATCTTTAGTATCATACAACACGTAGCCATTAATTTTGAAGTACGCTGTCGCCGTCAAGTGAGTTTCAGCAATCATCATGACATCAATCTGCTTATCCATCAGGAAGTGTTCCAGTTCGTTTTTATGTTGGCGGAGGCCGTTCGCATTCCAAAAACAAATTTTTAAACAAATCATTTCTTTAAAATGGCTTGTAAGATAGTGGATTGCATTTTCAGCATTTCCTGCATCATAGATGTCATAGTGCTCGTAAAGGTGTTCATAGTTTGGACAAGTGTCTGCAATGTAGTCTCTAGAGTGTTAATATTAGGCTCGTAATATTGTGATTTAGGTTCCTGCTCCAAACTTGACATATTAGATTTAACCACGTTTGCGTAAGAAACTTGTCTAGAATTAGGCGCGTTTACATGACTAGTGGACCGTAACAATTGAGGGAAATTGTCACTCGATGCAAAATTTGGCTGTTGAGGATGATTAGGCAATACTGACGTCTTGTTGGTTCTTATGCTTTTCAAATGAGTGTAAATTGGACAACCTCTATAATTTGCGGTATGATTACCTCCGCAGTTACTGCATTTTTTGATTTTTGAGTCAGTTTTCGACTTATTGCATTGAGCAGTTGCATGTAGCTCCCCACACGCAACACAAACTGTCGGCAATTTACAGTACGCTTTGGTATGACCAAATTCTTGACAGTTGAGACACTGGACGGGTCCCTGACGCTTATGTGGTTCATCCACGGTGATTCTACGATGCAGAAGGTACATCAGATTGTAGATGGGATGGGACTCGTTTTTCTTTAAGACAACATCTCCAGGTTCCAATTCTACCCTGAACATGGGCTGAGGGATCTTTTCACGGTTTCTGATATTCACTACGCTCTTGATTTTGAACCCTTTGTCCATTAAACCGGTCTTTATCTCCGCAGGATCAACACATGGGTCTATACCCTTTAGAACGACTTGGAGTCCTTTTGCGCTTTTGAGCTGGTAGGTATAGAAGTCCCTAGTCTCCCTCTCCAACTGGTTGGACAATTTTCGAAAATCATCTTCCCTATTCACTTGGATCTTTGTCTCGCAGATATTTCCATGTTTAATTGAGGTTACGCTAAACATGTTTTCACCTATTACCGAAACAATTCCTTGTACCAATTTACTGGAAGTGGGCTCTCTCAGATAAATTGGTGGGGGATTAAACGTCTTCTTCGGAAGTTCTGGCTCATCCGTCTGGAGGAGAGCAAACCTATTTTGATCATTACTCACGGTCTTAGGAGCTTTTGCATTTGATGACACTTGAGCAGACTTCGGGCTCCTCTGTCGCTTGAGAACGGTTATGTACTTATCCATACCTACTTGTTTTTTGGGTTTGACTGCACTATTTGATGAAGATGATGTTTTTTCATCTGTTGAAATCACTATATTGGGCGAACAGGAACGACGCCGTTCTGCGGCTCTTGTAGTGAGAAGATTCTCCACAGATTTTTTTATGGATTCTTCCTCAGAGACCCATTTAGTTTTTCGAGACGAGCTAAGCTCTTTCTCAGAATTACATCTGAGAGGAACACTCATACAATTTTTATGCGATTTTTAGTGTTTTTTTTAATTACCGATATTACCGTAGATTTTTTTTAACCTATTACGAGTTATTTTTTCACTTTTTTGTTTTAATTCAACCTATTGCACTTTTTCACCTATTACGATTTTTTCACCGAAAATTCAGCCGCACTAAAAGTAACACGTCCGAACAGTTCGATGAGACGAGACTAAACTAACACACCCAAACATAACCTAAAATACATTGAACAAACTTATGTGTTTTATAAACAACAATTGCTAATGTCGATGCAAATAAGTAAATTAAATTTTTTTTAGAAATCAATAAATCAATTAAAACTAAAACACATTTAATCAAAATAAAATTAATCTGTGAATTTTGTGGATTATTAGAATTTTGTGGATTATTTATTAGAATTTTGTGGATTAATAGAATTTTTGTGCATTATAAGCAATAATTGTTTTATAAATTTCCCTACAAATTCTAAACGGGAGCTTGTGCATCATATCAGAAAACAGGAGTTAGTAGATAATAAGTGTAGAAATCATATTACGTATAGATTTTTCCACAAAAAAATGGAACATAGGGGGTATGCCCTATCAAACTTTCATGTTTTAGATAAAGTGTAAAAAAACAGCACATTATAAATTTCTCTATAAATTCCAAACGGGAGCTTGTGCATCATATCGGCAAACAGGAATTAATAGCTAATAAGTGTAGAAATCAAATAACGTATAGATTTTTCCACAAAAAAATGGAACATAGGGGGTATGCCCTATCAAACTTTCATGTTTTAGATAAAGTGTAAAAAAACAGCACATTATAAATTTCTCTATAAATTCCAAACGGGAGCTTGTGCATCATATCGGCAAACAGGAATTAATAGCTAATAAGTGTAGAAATCAAATAACGTATAGATTTTTCCACAAAAAAATGGAACATAGGGGGTATGCCCTATCAAACTTTCATGTTTTAGATAAAGTGTAAAAAAACAGCACATTATAAATTTCTCTATAAATTCCAAACGGGAGCTTGTGCATCATATAGGCAAACAGGAATTAATAGCTAATATGTAAGTGTAGAAATCAAATAACGTATAGATTTTTCCACAAAAAAATGGAACATAAGGGGTATGCCCTATCAAACTTTCATGTTTTAGATAAAGTGTAAAAAAACAGCACATTATAAATTTCTCTATAAATTCCAAACGGGAGCTTGTGCATCATATAGGCAAACAGGAATTAATAGCTAATATGTAAGTGTAGAAATCAAATAACGTATAGATTTTTCCACAAAAAAATGGAACATAGGGGGTATGCCCTATCAAACTTTCATGTTTTAGATAAAATGTAAAAAAACAGCACATTATAAATTTCTCTATAAATTCCAAACGGGAGCTTGTGCATCATATCGGAAAACAGGAATTAATAGCTAATAAGTGTAGAAATCAAATTACGTATAGATTTTTCCACAAAAAAAATGGAACATAGGGGGTATGCCCTAACAAACTTAGTTCTTTTAAGTAAAATGTAAAAAAACAGCACATTATAAATTTCTCTATAAATTCCAAACGGGAGCTTGTGCATCATATCGGAAAATGGAACATAGGGGGTATGCCCTAAAAAACTTAGTTCTTTTAAGTAAAATGTAAAAAAACAACAAATTAGAAATTTCTCTATAAATTCCAAACGGGATCTTGTGCATCATATCAGAAAACAGGAATTAATAGCTAATAAGTGTAGAAATCAAATTACGTATATATTTTTCCACAATCAAATGGAACATAGGGGGTATGCCCTATCAAACTTTCATGTTTTAGATAAAATGTAAAAAAACAGCACATTATAAATTTCTCTATAAATTCCAAACGGGATCTTGTGCATCATATCAGAAAACAGGAATTAATAGCTAATAAGTGTAGAAATCAAATTACGTATATATTTTTCCATAAAAAAAATGGATAATAGGTGGCATGCCCTATCAAACTTCAATTGCTTTAGGTAAAATGTAAAAAAAAACAGCACATTAGAAATTTCTCTATAAATTCCAAACGGGAGCTTGCGCATCATATCAGAAAACACGAATTAATAGCTACTAAGTGTAGAAATCAAATTTCATCATTTACTTATTTGCATCGACATTAGCAATTATTGTTTATAAAACACATAAGTTTGTTCAATGTATTTTAGGTTATGTTTGGGTTTGTTAGTTTACAAATTAGAAACGAATGGAATGGACTTTTTAACAAACCGAATTTACACTAACAAATCTACACAATGATACATAAACAACAACAAACAATTTTCACCACTAAAGAAAAAAATGTTTGTTTTGATAAATCAGCTGTTACGGTTTGTTAAAAAGTTTCGTTGAGTTTGATTTGTTCACGGCGATACAAACCATAAAAAACTATTATGAATGGTGTGTGGTGAGTTTTTTTTATAAAAGTCGATGTTCAGTGTTGTCAAATACGTAATTTTTTTTAAACGCTTTAATTTCAGTTAAATTCTAACAGCGTTGCCAAATGTGCAGATTTATCTGTTTTTTTGCACTTTTTGACGTCGCCTGTATTCCAAGCAATAAATAATCCCAAAATTTTTTTGGCCATTTTGGATGAAGCCACTTTTCTGGAAAACTGTCCAGCGGATTTTTTGCACGGAAGGCGTTTTAGATACCTTAGATGGTGTACTTTCATAATCTATATAGGTAGTTGCTTGACGTCGCCTGTATTCCAAGCAATAAATAATCCCAGATTTTTTTGGCCATTTTGGATGAAGCCACTTTTCTGGAAAACTGTCCAGCGGATTTTTTCCACGGAAGGCGTTTTAGATACCTTAGATGGTGTACTTTCATAATCTATATAGGTAGGTGCTTGACGTCGCCTGTATTCCAAGCAATAAATAATCCCAAATTTTTTTGGCCATTTTGGATGAAGCCACTTTTCTGGAAAACTGTCCAGCGGATTTTTTGCACGGAAGGCGTTTTAGATACCTTAGATGGTGTACTTTCATAATCTATATAGGTAGTTGCTTGACGTCGCCTGTATTCCAAGCAATAAATAATCCCAGATTTTTTTGGCCATTTTGGATGAAGCCACTTTTCTGGAAAACTGTCCAGCGGATTTTTTGCACGGAAGGCGTTTTAGATACCTTAGATGGTGTACTTTTATAATCTATATAGGTGGTTTCTTGACGTCGCCTGTATTCCATGAAATATGAAATCCCATATTTGTCTGACTATTTTCAACCAACTTTTCTTATAAAATATTTTTTATTTTTTTAAATTAAATTAAAATTTAAATTGTGTTCTGAATTCCTAATGCTATTGTTTGTGTTTTTATGATTTTCCATTGAAATACTTTGCGTATTTTTAAATTCCCATTTTTCTGAATTCACAAAATCACTAATATATTTTGGCGTTTTCGAAAACAAATTACGTATAGAGTTTTCCACAAAAAAAAGGAACATAGGGGGTACGCCCTAACAAACATAGTTGTTTTAAGTAACATGTAAGAAAACAGCACATTATAAATTTCTCTATAAATTCTAAACGGGATCTTGTGCATCATATCAGAAAACAGGAATTAACTAATTACTAAGTGTAGAAATCAAATTACGTATATATTTTTCCACAATAAAATGGAACATAGGGGGCATGCCCCATCAAACTTCAATTGCTTTAGGTAAAATGTAAAAAAAACAGCACATTAGAAATTTCTCTATAAAGTCCAAACGGGAGCTTGTGCATCATATCTAGGGTTGCCATACGTCCTCTTTTCCCCGGACACCGTCCTCTTTTTTAGGGCGTCCGGGGTAGTCCTACTTCTTTTTTGCAAGTGTCCTGGGTTTGTCCTACTTTTAAAACTTTAATCTATAATTTCGTTTTATTGCATCGAAAGTATTGTTGGCATTGATGTATACATTTTTTTAAATACACACGATGTCATGACAAGCTTTTTTGTGTAAACAAATTGTGTTTGATGCTTTTTGTCCGCCATATGCGCCTTCACAATTTTAAACGGCTTTGGCTTTTGGTCTTTGTCTTCGTGTCTTATGCCCGTAATTTTAACAAATAGATAACTACTAGAGTTTATACCAATTAGTTTACCTTACCTAATCGGTAAAAAGAATTTGGTAATTTTAACGTTTTTTTACCTACGTGTAAATACCGACTGCATTCGGTGAAAAATGTGGTAACATTGGTATTTGACGTTTAGAGTTACATCAATTATAGCCAAATTTAATTGTTTGCAACGACTTTTTTAGTTTTGTCCAGAAATGTCTGGAAAAGGTGGCAAAACAAGTGCTAGTTTATTGGAGGGGGAAAAAACAGCTGATGCACTTTTCTTTGAAAGACGAAATCTTATAAATTCCAAATCATTCCAAATTTTAAAATGATCAATTCTTTCCCTGAATGTGTGTGTTAACCTTTGATTTTAATATGAATTGTCAAGTCTTTTATGAATAATTAAAAAAATGCGATAATAATATATTGGTTCAAATTGAAAGCGCTGAAAAATATCGAGCCATTACCGCCAAAATAATGTATCCCACACCATAATCGATTGTTGTTTTTTTTTATCGAAATCGATAGTTCAACATCATTTAAAATTATTAAAATTAAATGTATTACACAAAACAATATTTACATTATAAATTTTAAAATAATGGCTTTATTCAAACTGATTTTATTTAAAAAAAACCTTCCTCTGTAAAATTTTGAGTTTGTGGGATACATTTTTTCGGCGGTTATGGCTCGATATATGTACATGAAACTTGACAACTGTAACGCGTCGTCTACGAAAAAATAACAATAAAAAATGTTAAAGATTCGCCTTATAAGAAAAATGGATTTGCTTTAATTTCTTGAATGCTTGGGGCAAAACAAATGGTGTTCGACTAGCTCAGTGGTATAAATGGTTCTTAACCCGGTTTCACAGACGCTTACATATAATACACTATTTGCCTTAAACTACCATAGTGTATTTAATACAAAGAAAAAACAAACGCTCAAATTTTGAAATATACTGTTGGCAAGATATTGTGCCAATTTGGTTACAATTTTCCCTCCCTACTGACTACTGGACTGTCAGACGCCTTGACAGAATGCATACTCTGAATTAATATTTCTGTCCCTAAATGTGTGTGGTGATCTTACTTACTTTGCATAATATGTCCCTAGCATTCCTCCTCTAGGAAAGGCAAATTAGAAATTCATCTTAAAATTTCATTTTTCAATAAAAACTTTCTTTATTTACATTTCTTATTTTTAATTTAGCCTAACACATTTAGGGCCATTATTACAACTTGCCTCTAATGTTCTTAATAGTAAAAGGTAACTTTAATTAAAGTGAGGAATAAAGTGACCTTTAAAATTTTTCGTTATTACAACTTCCTTGTAAAATAAAATTATTTTTTTTCTAAAATATGGCAATACCAGTGAGAAACCGATTACTTTTGATAAACTATTGACAAGAAACAGTAAATTGTTTGTGTTTGTGAAAACATTTGTGTGTGAAAAAATATAAATCAAACGTTTGATTTCCATTTTTGTTTATTAAAGTATTTATTGGCAAAACAAAATTAAAATTATTTTATTTTTCATGAAGTTGACATTTTTTCCAGAACATATGGCAACTTCAAATACATACCTCACTATAAAATTTAAAGGCAAGATGATCTTCCCTTTAGCTTATCGGTCGGTTTTAGATTAAAGTAAACTTATAATAACCAAATACTTCTTATCTGTCCGATAACATCATACCTTTAAAGGCCCAACTATAATGTGCATATGCTAGCTTAAGCAAACGTGCGAACACATATAAATTGTATGTGGCAAACTATAATGTACTTAACGAAACTTTTCGTTAAGTTTTTCAACTGTCATTTGCTTAAGCAAAAAGCGAAACTGATCGCACATTCTGTACGGAATCAGCTGTTTGTTGTTGCTTGTTTGTGTTTTAAACAAAATGGAGAAAGAAGAAAATATATTTATTTTAAATTTAATAGAAAATGTGGAAAAAATAAGTGCCTTTACAATAACAGAGGCCCTTTTTATTTTAACAAAAATGTCTTTCTGTCGCGGTTTATTTCTCTGACAGAACAAGAGCGCCTTCTTCTTTTACAGTGCATTTCAAGCATTAAATGCAGCAGGCTACACAAGTGCATTCCCACGACAGCCGGTTCTACGCACCGGAATGATCCGATATCACTCGGCCAAGGGCTGTCAACTCAGCAATTACTGCTGTTACAACAACAACAACTACACAAGTGCAAATGCCGCTGGGTACTTATGCCGCCCTGTAGCCAGCTACTTAATTATTTTGAAAACGACAGCTACATACTCATCAGCTGATCCCGAAATCTGACGTTTTAATAAAAAATAAATTTTTTCTTCGAATTTTTTAAATAACATATTGACTGAAGAGAATTTTACTGATTTTATAGTAAAATCAGTAAAATAACTCTAACTATTTACTGGTCAATCATCCTACTCTCACCCAAAGTGTCAATTGCACTTTTACCAGCCATGTCGAGCACTCTCATTTTGTCTACAACAGCATATAAAATATTAATAATATTAATAATAATAATATCTAAATTTTTATTGAATAAATACATTAATTGTTAATTAAAATTGTTTACACACCATAAATATGCAAACTAAATAATTAAAATATAATAGTTATAATTAAAACATAAATAGAAACCATTATAATTATAAACTAATAATAATTTATAAATCAAATTTAAATGACCGCAAAACGAATGCAAAAAAAATGCACAAATGATTTGATGCTGAGGTTTATAAACTGTATGATGAAGGCAGAAATATTTGAACAAACAATGTGTCATGTCTCATTTCTCGTTGTTCACTAGTAAAACAAATTTTACTTTCTTATGATAAAGATTATGTTTCTGAGATTCTTGGTTCATTTCATCACACACTGGCAACTTTGCATTTATGCACGGCTATGGCTCGCGGGCTTAGGTGTAGGTTCGTTGTGATGAAGTGGACTAAGATGACAATATAAGTTGTGCCAGTGTTGGCTTGTACCAGTCTCTTGTTAGGCGTAGTTGTCATTACCTAAATTTTGCCCTCCCCTTAACCTTGGTAACCTTAGTTTGTTTCTTAAGGTCACCCCTATTCTTATCACCACTCTTTACTCACCTCTCAGATCATTAAGTTTTACTGTTTCAGAAAATCATGTTAATATTGAATTCAAAATAATAGATGGTTTTTTTATTCCAGTGTATGTTTGTACATCAATAGTAATCTTATGCCAATGGCTACTCAACATTCCCTATGTTCGAACAGTGTTACAAACTTTTCCTATTTTTTTTTTGTTTCTTATTCAATACGGTTAATATTCTATGATTTACATGTTTTTATTTAAAAATCAAATAAATTTAATGTTTTGTATTTCGGGGTGTATATATATATATTTTAAATTAAATTATACACTTATATGTATATAGTCTGTCCAAAAGAAAAACTAGTATTTCATGGCTCACAAATTTTGTCTATTCACTGCCCATTGGTGCCAAAAAGAAGTAACACTTTTCTAATCTTTTTCAGAATTATAATTTTTTTTCTTTCTCTAAACGTATGTATATTATTCATACCTCTAAAATTAGAAAAATGTTAATTGTCTTTGCCCAAGGTTTGGCATTATGACCACTAGTTTTTGTTTTGACTAGATTATTTTATATTTCTATTACTTAATGATTAGTGGTTATAATTATTTTTATACTATTTATCCCTGTCTTGAATTCATAAGTCTGAAGTTATATAATTCATTATTTCAAAAAATAAAAAAATTTATAGGCCAAATAACAAGGTATGAAAAGATGAATTTAGAAAAATGTTAATTACAAGTTTGAAAAATTAATTACTTAAATAAAATTTTTATATAGGGTATATCTAGAAAACTATGGTTTTGCTCCAAATCGAGCTAGCTTACGCTTAAGAGGCCTAGGCTACCTTGCTGCTTCACTGCACAAACGTTTGTTTCCGATCCTCTCAGAAACAATCGTTTGTGTGGGTCCACAGCAGACTCACCCCCGGCAGTGAACGCCCAAAACGTTCTTGTTAAATTCAAAATAAATTGATTTTTTTTATTTGGCATTAGAAAAAAAATTTCAAAAAAAAACTAGGCAAAAACAACTATGTAAAAAAATACATTGTACTTATCTTGTTAATCAATCAATGTGTGTGCTGGAGGCTGAAGGTATTGATGAGCCGTTTGTAGGTTATGGTTGTTAAAGAACTTTGTTGTGGATGACTGAGACTATATTCTCTGATGAGTAAGACCAAATGTTGTTGTTGTTGTTGCAGAACTTTGTTGTGGATGACTGAGACTATATTCTCTGATGAGTAAGACCAAATGTTGTTGTTGTTGTTGCAGAACTTTGTTGTGGATGCCTGCGACTAGATTTTTATCTCTGATGAGTAAGGCCAAATGTTGGTGTTGAAAAATTTTGTTGTGGATGGCTGAGACTGGCTATCATTTTGTGTTGCCGGTTAGAGTTATTTCCGGTGCATTATGGGTAGATTTAATTGGAAGCGATGAGGAAAGGCAAGAGAGCTGGAATATTTGTTGCGATACCTGAAGACCTCCTGGTACCAAGCCATTGAGTTTTTATTCAGTGTTCACTTTGCGGTTGGGCGATCAGTGCATGTGCACGCATGGTGTTGTTCCCATCACCCCAAAACCACACGAACCTTAAGCGCTTGGCACTGCACTCTTCAAGGTCACCTTTCCTCTTCTACTTTCCTTTTTTCCTCTTTATTTTTTCCAATTGGCTCCCGATGTTTTTGGACAATTAATTTATTTTTCACCTGCTGCCTGCTCTGCCAAAACGAAAAAAGAAGGATATACGCCATATTCCCTTTTTATGTCGGCCATTGACCTACCAACTGCAGCCAACTTTGTTGCACCCGGTTGATCATTTTAGTAGTCTTCTTTGTACAACGCAACCCTTTCTCTTTAATTTTACATCTGGCAACCAGGTAGTTAAATCGTTACTGCAACTGCATTACTGGCACTAACCTATGACAACATTGCCAACTATTCTAATTAGAAATTAAACAACACTTAGAGAAACGGCCCGGAACGGTACACACATTCTCACCTGGGTAATTTAAATTTATCATATTAGCAAATCATATTTGCTAATATGATAAAGTTTAAATTAAAGCGTCGTTACCTAAGGAGCGCAAACAAGAATCACCCTCCTTAATTCTTACGTCTTCTTGTTGCCTAACGGGTAATGGCTTTAAAAATTGAGCTACAGGGTGTTTGTTAAGTGGCTGATTGTTGTTTGTATTCTTCAATATTGCATAAGGTTGATTAACTTCTTTGTCACTATCATCTGGTGATATCAATAAAGTTGTGTTCTGGGTACTTTTATTTATTGCTGGTTCTGTTGCTTGGGATAATGAGTTTTGGAACGGGAGTCTATCCCTAACTGAGTCGCGTTCCCACCACTGTTTCCCTGGCAAACTGGGCATCGTGGAGTCACTGTATCCTCTCTCCCACATTTGTAACAAAACAACATACGTTTTTCTTCCGGACAATCCATGAATATATGCCCCTCAACCTTGCAATTCCAGCAACGTAGTTTTCCACCTCTTGATAAGGCATCTATTTCTGGACCGTCACTATTCAACAATGGGTCATGTTCCATTGCATGAATGGATCTAACAGGGTATCTTGAACTGAGTTGTCGTTGACTATTAAGAAGATTTTCAGCCCGTCGGCATTCTTTAGCGAACTGAGCCAATCCGGAAACTTGGGCTGAAAATAACAGTTGCGCCATTGGTGCTTTCAAATTCCCCTTCATAATATTAACCAGATCTCGTTCACCTAGAGGACTATGTAGCTGGTTTCGAAGCTTAATCACAGCGTTATAAAAGTCTTCAAATGACTCTTGACCACTTTGGCGTCTATCTAGAATTTTTCGCTGGATATCGAAGTCACTATCGAAACGATGAAATTGTGCGATTAAGGCTGCCTTGAGATCTTTCCATCTTGAAATATTATGAAACCGTCGATGATCCCAAAACCAGTCCCTAGCTACTCCGCTCAATAGATGATGAAACGACTTTAAAATGTCCTTCCACTCACAACCAAAATCGGCTTGCAATGTTTCCACACGAAAAACAAAATCTTCTATGCTGGTAGTCTTGTTTGTCCCATCAAAGTTAATTCCCCACTTGTCTATTCGTAAACCTATATTTGATGCTGATGATTGGTTCTGACTACGTTGACTGGGTTGAAATTGTACTTCTGTTCGGTGAGGTATGTTTTTGTTATAGTTGGTATTGTTTGGATTGAATGTGTTATCCGGCCACTGCTGAATCTGCCATTGTTGTGTTGGTGCGTTACTAATGGTTGGAGGAGGCTGACTAATATCAGGTAATGAAAAATTACTGCTTTGAGGTTGAGCCTCATCACTCTGTTGTTGTCTATTTACACTTAGGTTTTGTTGGATAATCCTAGGAATTAAATTTAATAGTCTGTCTTCGAAATTCCGTAAGTCGTCATGAGTTATACTTTTTCCTTCCCGTATCTCTTCGCTATGAGTATTACGATTAGCCGGTGGTCTTACTGGTACATTACCTTGACGAAATGCTTCAATGACACCGCGAGCACTAATACTGCTGAAAGGTGGAGTGATGATGGTACTGTGTCCAGAAATACTTCCGCCACTCGCTTCTAATTCTTCCTCGACTTGTCTTTCGATGGCCGTCGTATTGACTGTCCTTGGTATGGCTCCTGTACTCATTATTGGTGATGCTATTACACTTGTTGTAATAATTGTAGGGATGCTCCCTTCCGTCCGACTATTCGACCTCGTATTTACCATTGGTACAAAATTCAAAACTATAAAATCAACAACCTATAATTCCTCTATTACCCTATTAATTCAATATTTGTTACTATGAGTAGATTTAATCGTTATCTTCAGAAAATCAAAATAAATTTAGTTTGAGGCAAATGTTTAAAACAAAATTCGATGTATATCACGGACTACTGATTCGTAAACAAAATCAGAAATTGAGAAAATCAAAATTTATAAATTTTTATCAATATTTGTTGTTTTTTTTTTTTTTTTTTTATATATATATTTTTTTTTTATTATTATTAATGTTGCAAACAATGATCTGAGTAGGTGTAAAGTGGCAAAAAAAATCAATAGAGACCGTTAGGTACAAACTGAAAACGAGCTAAATTGCTAGTTAAATATTCTAGATGCATCAATATATTCCAAATTCTATCAGGTGGATGTGTCGCTGCAGATGGTCATCTATTTAACCAAAAGGACTTACTACACCACACCCTTAATTACTGGTATTTAAGCTATGTTGCATTTAACGTGTCCTTTCGCGAACCATTAAGACTAACAAAAACTTACTGACCAGCGTGTGGTAGTTCTAATATAGATGCATACGGTAAGCGTATTTTAAAACATAACTCTATTCCGTGACTCTCTAATTAAACCTAAAATAAATATCTTATGTTGGAATACATTAATTCATCCTAAATATTAACCAGTAAACTTGTGAGGTAAAATTAAACAAACTGTAGTCAGGTTTAATCGTGCCCCACGTTGGTAAATTTGCCCCACGTTGGGCGCCATTATCTGTCATGTCTCATTTCTCGTTGTTCACTAGTAAAACAAATTTTACTTTCTTATGATAAAGATTATGTTTCTGAGATTCTTGGTTCATTTCATCACACACTGGCAACTTTGCATTTATGCACGGCTATGGCTCGCGGGCTTAGGTGTAGGTTCGTTGTGATGAAGTGGACTAAGATGACAATATAAGTTGTGCCAGTGTTGGCTTGTACCAGTCTCTTGTTAGGCGTAGTTGTCATTACCTAAATTTTGCCCTCCCCTTAACCTTGGTAACCTTAGTTTGTTTCTTAAGGTCACCCCTATTCTTATCACCACTCTTTACTCACCTCTCAGATCATTAAGTTTTACTGTTTCAGAAAATCATGTTAATATTGAATTCAAAATAATAGATGGTTTTTTTATTCCAGTGTATGTTTGTACATCAATAGTAATCTTATGCCAATGGCTACTCAACATTCCCTATGTTCGAACAGTGTTACAAACTTTTCCTATTTTTTTTTTGTTTCTTATTCAATACGGTTAATATTCTATGATTTACATGTTTTTATTTAAAAATCAAATAAATTTAATGTTTTGTATTTCGGGGTGTATATATATATATTTTAAATTAAATTATACACTTATATGTATATAGTCTGTCCAAAAGAAAAACTAGTATTTCATGGCTCACAAATTTTGTCTATTCACTGCCCATTGGTGCCAAAAAGAAGTAACACTTTTCTAATCTTTTTCAGAATTATAATTTTTTTTCTTTCTCTAAACGTATGTATATTATTCATACCTCTAAAATTAGAAAAATGTTAATTGTCTTTGCCCAAGGTTTGGCATTATGACCACTAGTTTTTGTTTTGACTAGATTATTTTATATTTCTATTACTTAATGATTAGTGGTTATAATTATTTTTATACTATTTATCCCTGTCTTGAATTCATAAGTCTGAAGTTATATAATTCATTATTTCAAAAAATAAAAAAATTTATAGGCCAAATAACAAGGTATGAAAAGATGAATTTAGAAAAATGTTAATTACAAGTTTGAAAAATTAATTACTTAAATAAAATTTTTATATAGGGTATATCTAGAAAACTATGGTTTTGCTCCAAATCGAGCTAGCTTACGCTTAAGAGGCCTAGGCTACCTTGCTGCTTCACTGCACAAACGTTTGTTTCCGATCCTCTCAGAAACAATCGTTTGTGTGGGTCCACAGCAGACTCACCCCCGGCAGTGAACGCCCAAAACGTTCTTGTTAAATTCAAAATAAATTGATTTTTTTTATTTGGCATTAGAAAAAAAATTTCAAAAAAAAACTAGGCAAAAACAACTATGTAAAAAAATACATTGTACTTATCTTGTTAATCAATCAATGTGTGTGCTGGAGGCTGAAGGTATTGATGAGCCGTTTGTAGGTTATGGTTGTTAAAGAACTTTGTTGTGGATGACTGAGACTATATTCTCTGATGAGTAAGACCAAATGTTGTTGTTGTTGTTGCAGAACTTTGTTGTGGATGACTGAGACTATATTCTCTGATGAGTAAGACCAAATGTTGTTGTTGTTGTTGCAGAACTTTGTTGTGGATGCCTGCGACTAGATTTTTATCTCTGATGAGTAAGGCCAAATGTTGGTGTTGAAAAATTTTGTTGTGGATGGCTGAGACTGGCTATCATTTTGTGTTGCCGGTTAGAGTTATTTCCGGTGCATTATGGGTAGATTTAATTGGAAGCGATGAGGAAAGGCAAGAGAGCTGGAATATTTGTTGCGATACCTGAAGACCTCCTGGTACCAAGCCATTGAGTTTTTATTCAGTGTTCACTTTGCGGTTGGGCGATCAGTGCATGTGCACGCATGGTGTTGTTCCCATCACCCCAAAACCACACGAACCTTAAGCGCTTGGCACTGCACTCTTCAAGGTCACCTTTCCTCTTCTACTTTCCTTTTTTCCTCTTTATTTTTTCCAATTGGCTCCCGATGTTTTTGGACAATTAATTTATTTTTCACCTGCTGCCTGCTCTGCCAAAACGAAAAAAGAAGGATATACGCCATATTCCCTTTTTATGTCGGCCATTGACCTACCAACTGCAGCCAACTTTGTTGCACCCGGTTGATCATTTTAGTAGTCTTCTTTGTACAACGCAACCCTTTCTCTTTAATTTTACATCTGGCAACCAGGTAGTTAAATCGTTACTGCAACTGCATTACTGGCACTAACCTATGACAACATTGCCAACTATTCTAATTAGAAATTAAACAACACTTAGAGAAACGGCCCGGAACGGTACAAATGCAGAAAGTATGTTCGGCTGTGCCGAATCTTTAATACCCTCCACCTAAACGTAATAAGAAATGCAGAAACTATACTAGAATATCCTTATTCTGTGTCTTATTCAGTTCTAAAGGAAATTTTATTAGTACTTTATATATTGTTTGAAAGACAATATTACCTGTTGGTCGTAATTCACTAACGTGCTTTTATTTCAAACGTTTTGAAATTTTATCTAATTTTGACAATTTATAATTGATGTAATTACCGATTCTTACTGTAATTTACAGAGTTTGTCGGATTTTCATTATTAATCTTGAGTGTAATTTAACAATTTATAAAATTAAAAGAACATTTTTCTATATTTACAACAAGTTAAGAAACAAAGTGTAAAAAAGGACAGGATATGAGGTTTGGCTTTTTTGTTTGAATTTGATCTCAATAATATTATTTACAAGCGATTTATGGGTGGCATAGTAGAAGTAGACCAGTTATGGACTAATAGCTTCTAAATCCAGTATCCACTAATGTGGTTTCTACGTACTTGAGGTTTATTTTGGTTGCATTTAATCTCAATAGCGTTATTTACAAGAGTTGTAAAGTTAGTTGTTATATTCGGATGTGGACTTAATTCGGGAGCTATTGCCAACTATTGACAGACAGCTAAAAAATCCAGTAGCATAATTGCCGTATAACCGATATTAGTATGATTTTTGGAATAAAATTACTGATCTATATAAAAGTTTTTTCGATGCCGATATTTATTAGACATTTTTGTGAGTTCAATTATTTTTCGGAAATGGTTCTTATATGGCAGCTGTGACAAATTATGGGCCGATCTTCTTAAATTTTGGAACATGATTTTTATGCATATGAGGATATCTCACGTCGAATTTCAACATCATAAAGGTATATTCAATATACATACAGCCCCGATTTGCGTATATCCTATTTGCGTCGTTTCGTTTCGCGTCGCTTTTCTAAATGTGGTTTAATCCGCTTTGCGTCGTTTTGATTCCGATTTGCGTCGACTTTGAAATTTTGTGTCATTCTGTTTTGCATCATTTTGCTTCCGATAATTAAATGTGAATATTTTGCCTACTTGCCTATAAAAAGGGGAGTTCCCATTTTATTCATACTTATCATATGAAGTTACATGCTATTAAATTAATTTTGATTATGCTTTTTCTCCTTGAATAAAATATATTTTCAATTATTTCTTTTTAATGATAACAAAGACCTGCTGAAATAAATATAATCAAACGTACCATAAGACGTTTTTTTTTTAATAAAAACATTTGTATAAAAAATATTGATTCGATTTGCGTCGTTTCGGTTTGCGTCGCATTTCGCCGGTCCCTATTAACGACGCAAATGGGGGATCTAGTGTATTAGTATTAAAGTAAATATATTCTCATTCTTCGATATTCTCAAAATCTAACAGTTTGAATTTGGCATGTATGTAAACGATCCGAGTAAAATTTTGGATCGTTACCGTTATTTATAAGAGATCTATGAATATTAAAGTGATTTTCGGAAGAGGGCTTTATATGGGGGATACGGTCAAATATGTAGCAAAATTCATAAAATATTGTATAATGGGAGCTATGACTAATAATGGCCCAACCACCACAAAATTTAGTACAAGAATTTATTTACCTATATTTTAACCTTTTAACATAATTTATACCAGTTTTATACGTATTTAAGTGAATTTTGGAAGTGGATATGGATATTTATATGGGGTCTATGGTCAAACATGAACCGAACCAAAACAAAAAAAATCGTTTTGCGATTTCTTTTTGCATGAAACTTATTGTTGCTAAATTTTGTATGGATTTTTTATTTATTTATTTATTTATTAGTAGTATTTAAAATACTTTTATATAACATTTCATGTTCGTTTTACAGTTTAAATCTATAAACTCTGGTTTAAATTAAATATTTCTTATAAAAAATACAGTTTTTCTTCTAAATACATTTGGATTTATTTCATTTTTAATATTATTAGGCATCATGTTGTAGAGATTTAATCCCTTATAAAAGAGAGATCTTTTCATCGTGTTGTTATCTGCTCGCTGTAATCTGAAATCTTGAGCGTTCCTTAGGCTATATGGTTGAACCTCTCCTACGTACCTTATTTGTTCAATTAAATAATCAGGTGCATCTCCCATTTTCATTTTTTGAATAAAATTAATTGTGTTTAGCTCTAGTCTTTGTTGTATATTAAGCCATTTAAGTGTATCTAACATATGTTCTATTGGGGTAAATCGATTGTATTTAAGTATAGAGCGCATGGCTTTATTCTGCAGCTTTTGCAATCTTGTTATTTGCTGTTCTGTGCAGCATGTATACAACACAGTTGATCCAAATTCAAAATGCGGTTTGATCATTACATTATAAATATTTATTGCCGTTATAACTGATATTTTATTTCTTATACGTTTGAAAAATCCGATTTTTTTTTCCAATTTTTTTACATATATATTCAATATGTTCTTTTAATTTTAAGTCTTTGTCTATTAGAAAACCCAGATATTTTATATTATTTACTTTTTCTATTGTTACATAATTTATTTTAAACGTTAAGTTAGTGTTCATATTTATTTCCATTATTTTAGTCTTATTTTCGTTTAATTTTAATTTGTTCATTTTTAACCATTTATTTATATTGTCCATATCATTCGTTAAGTTATTATAACATATTTCTTCCGTTGCCGCTTCTGTGAAAATCAGCGTATCGTCTGCATATAAAACAATTTCGCATTTTTCCAAAACTTTTTCCATATCATTAATATATATAATAAATAAAAGCGCAACTAGAATTGAGCCCTGTGGTACTCCAAAATTATTTTCGGTAGCATTTGATAATTTCCCATTAACCCTTGTATATTGCCTGCGATTAGTTAGATATGACTCAAACCATTTTAACTCATTGTCCTGAATTCCGTATTTATATAGTTTTTGTAATAGAATGTCCCTGTCTATTGTTTCGAATGCTCTTTTAAAATCCAGGAATATCGCCAATATTTTATTACTTTTCTTCATGAATTTCCACCTATTTATTACATAGTTGACTGCTGTTTCACATGAATACTTTCTTCTGAAGCCTGACTGATATTTCGAGAGTAGTTTGTGTTGTTCCATATAGTTTTCCAATTGATTCTTAACAATCTTTTCAATGATTTTTTCGAAAGTTTTCAACGTATTTATTGGACGATATTCTTCACATTTGATTGTTTTTTTAACTTTTTCAATGGGGGTAATCATAGATTCTTTCCAGTTATGGGGAAATATTCCCGTTTCTAGTGAATTGTTTATAATATTCAGCATAATAATGCCGGTAATGTTCCAATTGTCTAATATTATTCCAATTTTATAGGCATTTATGTATAATTGAGCTAGTATGGGGGCTATGAGAGATCATGGATCTATTCTTACTATTTTCCTCAAACTTTCTGCTTTTATCATAAAAATAACGTGTACAAAATTTCATAATAATATCTGCAATATATTTAAAAAAACTGGAAGAAAAATCTTTAAAATTATCAAATTTTTATGGGGCTGGATTTACATTTTGGTCCATAAAGCCTCAGTTAGCCGACTGTAACGGAATGTAGTGTAATGACGTAAAAATGTAAGGAAATTCTATTTCTTACAGATTCATATATTATGGTGTTGCGTTACTTTACATCTCCATAACCATTTGCATTACTTCACACAAAACAATATCCATCAGCTGTTTCTTACTGTTGCAGTTACATTCCTTTACAGTCGGTTAACTGAGGCTTAACTCTGGTTTTACTTTACTGATTTTGCTGATTTTCAATACCAAAGTTACCTGCAAAATAGGAAATATTTTTGTGGAAATTTCGTTTAGTTAAATTGTGTAGTTT
Source organism: Bellardia pandia (assembly GCA_916048285.2). Taxonomy (NCBI): domain Eukaryota; kingdom Metazoa; phylum Arthropoda; class Insecta; order Diptera; family Calliphoridae; genus Bellardia; species Bellardia pandia. The sequence continues at coordinate 70,531,544 of OU696530.1, forward strand.
GGACGTGATAGTGTTTTACACAGATGGACATGGCTCAATTGACTTAGAATTTCATAAGGATCAAGAAAATATATACTTTGTTGAGTCTCAGATCAATATTAACAAAGTTTTACACGGTACAAGTTTTACTCTTGGTGGTGGAGGGTATAAAAAGGAATAAAACTAGAACTAAACTACAACTGAACTAGAAATTAATTTAAGTGTTTTCTTTAATTTATTATATATTTATTATATAATGCTAATTTTTAATTAAATTCAACACAAGTAACAATTAGTAAATTGTTAAGACACTTCTATCCTCTAAAACATTTGAACTTGTGTGTCGTATGTTTTATTGCCACTCATTCCTGCATTCATTAATTTATAGTCAGTCATGCTTTTTTGCATTTCATTCATTATGGTTGTTTTAATTGCAGCCAGGAAGATGACTAGTAAGAGTACAACAGTTGAACAGTATTTACACGATACGATTACGATTACTTGGGGATTTTGTTGTGTGTTGTCGTTGTTGTTTTATATATATCTTTAGATAGTTTTCCTATGTTATTCTGGCAACTCAGAGTTGCAGCAATTTTGTTCTGTATCAACAATGACAAGTATAACAAATGCAACGATGAATGTACGAAAACTTATTCTACCGCATTAGACTTTGAATTAAAGTTTTACAATTTGTTTTTTGTTATACTCGTTTTTGATTATACTCATTTCGTTAATGCACTGGGAAAAATAAGAATTTAAGGATATCCAGTTTAATACACTTAAGATCTTGCTCAAACTAAAATTGTATGGTAGTTTTTTTTCTCTCTGTGTATTGCAAAAAATACATTATGCATTTGATTTTGTTGAATTAATTTGTCGTATTTTGTTTTAGCTAAAACTAAAACATCAGCCAGAGCAACTACAACAAAAACAGAAAGAAAGAAAGTAGAAAAGTATGAAACGATGCCATTAGTGCTCATATTTTGAAAAGGTGGTCTTCTAAAAAACGTTGTCTAAACACGAACATAACTCATGTCTACACAAGAGAAATTCTTGTGCAAACAACTAATTGTTGTTCCTCTAATGTACATTTACACGATATGTACTTTATATTGTAGAACTTATGAAAAGTTCACTTGGAATTTGTATCCTATTTTAATGAAAAACTAAGAATTTTGTGTTATTTTTACAACATAAATAATAAAAATCAATTTGTCATATGCTTATATCGCACTAATGTATTCCATGTGTAATCCTATCATCCAATTAAGAAGTTATGTGCAGGATTTTCTTATTTTCTAATTGGTCATCTCTAGCAGTGGGATTAAATTTATGAATCTGGTAACATTACTGATTTGCTATGCGGTTTACTAAATCTTTAAAAAAGTAAACAAATAACAAGAGTCAATTATAAAAATGAAACTATTAAATGAATTTGGATTTACCACTGAGGAGCTTCAAATAATATCTGATCTTGACAGGTAAATATTATCTTATTAACCACATTGTTTGTTTATTAACAATATTTTAGTACTCATTTTGGATTTATTGACTGGAAAGATGCTAAGAACTTTACTCTGCGTGATTTAATACAACGTTCAATAAAAATATTTCAAAACATTGGTACTTTAATAGAAAGGGATAGCGAAAATAATGTAAATTTGGATTCAATAACAATATATAATGAAGCAGACTCTATAAAAAACATTCGAGTTTTAGATATGAACTCAAAAGCAATACAACCATTCCTTAACATTGAAGATAAGTGCCCTTTATCAGTTGATTTTGATATAAATACGTTTTGCAAACTTGGACATCTACATTTAATTTTGGAAGAATATGATAAAGGTGGGAGAATGATTGGCGTAAGTCGGTTTTAGTGGCATTTTTGTCAGCCACGCATACTTACGAGTGGGCGAGGCTCCAAAGTTTGTAATATGTTTAACTATATACATCTTTAGAACTGCATTAATTTCTTAGACGATATACATATATATCAAATTAATTACACGGTGCTATAAATGAGCACTTTTTTATTCTTGAAAAAGACCTAGTGTAGGTTATAGACCTTATTGAGTATTGACCCTCAAATTTCGAAGTTATTCCGAAAAAACTGGTAGGTTCGAGTACTTATGAACACGTAACTCAGTTGATTTTAAACCGATTTTCAATTTTCAGAAAGAAAAAATATGTGCCTTTTTAAATATGTACAAATTTTGGTATATATGTATATTAAATTTTTGCAGTGTTCTTTTTAATTATATCTGATTTTAATTTTATTTTTTCTAGGTTTTTTAATTTTGCTGCTATTTTTTTAAATTAGATTGTTTAGAAACATACCCTTATGTATATATTGCATTAAAGCTAATTTAGTTTTGAGTTAAACAAGCTTGCAATAAATTAAATCGAGTAAAAAATAAAAAAGTTATTATGGTTTTTCAAAAGTTAAAAATTTTGCTTTTACAAATATTGATCAAGATACATTTTCTTTATTTTTTTAGTCTTATAATGATATGATTATTTTAATATTTTAAAATAACAGTATTAATGGATTCTTGGATATTTATATTAATAAACTAAAATAAGACATATAGATTTTTTTTTAAATTCGGATAAAAAAATATATTTTTCAGATTTATATCGTTGGAAAGGCATTTTAAATATTTTTATCGTAAAGTTTCCGAGATAAAGGCTCATATATTTACAACTTCGAAGACTCACTCACTCGAAAATAGGTGTGGACGACAAAAAATTAAATATATTTATATTATTTTTATCACCTCTAAAATCCCTATTTCATGCAATTTTATTTTTTTGAGCAATGTCACTAAAATCGACATGATTTAACATAGATTAAAACTATTTCTAATATTTTTATTTATAGCTCTTTCAGCTTATCAACAATATTTAAAAATCAAACCAATGCATGTCCATAATTTGGAGTTTTTATATGGTATAGGACTTGTTTACTTCCATTTCAATGCCTTTCGTTGGTAAGTTATATTTTTTACAAGATGTATGAGTTTAGAAATTATAATGGATCATATAACTATTACGTACATATATTAAAATTAAAGAACTTAAAATATATAGAATTATTTTAAAAAAGGAAACGTAAAGAATATGTATATATATGGCGTTTTTTTAGATGTATAGAACTTTAATGGTGTTTTCTTTTCTGAAATAAAATGTTACACCTTTATTATGTACATTTTTATAATGTTTACCCCACATTTTAAAGATGTCGCATTTTTAATGGTCAGAATAGAACATAAAATCACAACAGTGCAACGCGTTTTTTCATGTACAGCTGTTTTTGTTTTTTTTTTGTTAAAAAAGAAGCAGATAGCTCAAAAGTAGAAATACATCCATACATATATATTTATTAAAATTTATTTTATTTATTAAAATTTTCCATTTTGTATATTTTTTTGTTTCTTAACACAAATACACATTCATAAACAAAACAAATGCCAGCTGTTTTATCGTGCGATTCTCCTCCTCTAAAAATACAGTGTGAAAGGTGCAGCATTTTATAAATTTATAGTGTGACATTTACAGAAAAGAACACACTACACTTTAGCAGTGTTGACATTTTTCCAGAAAAGAACACAAAAAAATTAAAAAAGGTGCGAAATGGGAAAAACGTGTAACATTTTTGCCAGAAAAAAAAACGCCATAAGTTGGTAACGTGTTTTCGATTTTCAATGATTTTTTCCAACATTTGTGTCCATATATCGACAATAACGCGGCGAATGTTGTCCTTCAATCAATCGTTTCGAATTTATTATTTTTCAACAAGACAGTACAATATGTCACTCAGCTCGTTCCAAAACTATTTTATTGAAGGAAACGTTTGATAACAGAATAGTTTCACGTTTCGGACCCGTTAATTGGTCTCCAAGACAACATTCGCAGCGTTATTCCGACATACGGCCACAAATGTTAGAAAAATTCATCGAAAATTGGACCTCCAATTAAAATACGTCCGATCCAGTCATATGCCAGAAGTCATATTTAAATTATTATGCCAGAAGATTTACTTTCGAATAAAGTAAATTTCATGACAATTTAAAAACATCTTTGTTTTATTAAATTTCAAAGTTCTATACATACATCTAAAAAAATACGCTATACATATGAAGAATACTGACAAATTATGTAAGAGTGGCCAATTTATGTAGAAATTGATGAAGAATCCGGTGGTACTTAGGCTCTCAAAAAAATCAATATTTTTGGATTTTTTTTAAGTTTTCTAAAAAATCGCTAAAAATGCAAAAATATTTGAAATTCAAGCTTACTACGATGTTGTTTTATTTCTCAAGATTGACTTTTACGAATATCACCTTTTCGATTATAAACAAAAAATCACGATTCAACTTGACTTTTAATTTTTTTTTAAAGTGACTAGTTATTTTAAAATTTTACGATGAAAATATGTAAATTTTTGTTAAAAAAAGACTTGAGCTTAGAGGTTACTTGCAAAGTAATAGGCTTGTAACAATGTATTAAAAAAAACTGCAAATATAAAGCCTCAGTTAGCCGACTGTAACGGAATGTAGTGTAATGACGTAAAAATGTAAGGAAATTAGATTTCTTACAGATTCATACATTACGGTGTTGCGTTACTTTACATCTCCATAACCATTTGCATAACTTTACACATAACAATATCCATCAGCTGTTTCTTAAGCCTCAGTTAGCCGACTGTAACGGAATGTTGTGTAATGACGTAAAAATATAAGGTTAAAAGATTGATGTTTGTCTGTTGACTAGCAGGCACCGTAGTGGTGCAAGGGGTCAGAACGCAAAAAAATTCTGATGAGAGAAGTGGTGTTTCTCGAAACATATGTAAATTCAACCAACAACCCAGGTTCGAATCCCAGTCAAGAAAAATTATCAAAAATAAATTTTTTCAAGTTGTAAAACAATTCCTACTTCAGTAAAAACAATTTAATGAAAATTAAATTTAATGAACTCAAAGCCTAACTAAAGAAATATCAAAAAGTAAATATGTAAGGAAATTCTATTTCTTACAGATTCATACATTACGGTGTTGCGTTACTTTACATCTCCATAACTATTTTCATTACTTTACACATAACAATATCCATCAGCTGTTTCTTACTGTTGCAGTTACATTCCATTACAGTCGGCTAACTGAGCCTTTACTGTTGCAGTTACATTCCATTACAGTCGGCTAACTGAGGCTTAAGCGTTTTAAGGGGAAAAACTCAAGATATTTTGTGACGATCAAGAGATTTTGTTGCACGTAAGCAAGAAATAATGCCAAATCTAAAGTTTAACGACAAAAAGTTTATTCTTTTACAAAAAAAACAAAAATTCTTCAAAAAACAAAAATTTTCATACAAAACTAAACATGTATATATTCTTTTGAATTTATTTGTTATTATTATAACTTCTATTAATCCATACATGCATATATGTACATACATATGGTGAATTTCATGTCAAGTGACCCAATTTTAAAAATTTATGTCTTCGGATTTGGATGAAATTTGCACCAAGGGTAGTACTATTGGATAGTAGGCCAGAGACAAATTTTCAGCTCTATCAGTCAAGAACTGCCGGAGTTAGAGGGGTTCAAAGTTGGTCCATTTGGGTTTTTTTTTAAATGAGTGTAACTTTTCACTTATTGGTCCTAGTAAAAATTGTCCAAAGGACTTTAGATAGATATTTCTTCAATCATTCCAAAAATATTTTTTTTTTTTAATTTTTAAATGTATTCAGGTTTTCGAGACGAAGTCTCGGCATGAATACGAAAAAACTGAAGAAAAAGGAGGCAACATGTAAAATAAATGAAAAATGATAATTACAGCAAATTTCGAACCACCAGTAATACTGGTTAATGGATTGATGTTTGACTGTTGGCTAGCTGGCGCCGCAGTGGTACAGAGGGTGAGAACGTAAAGAATTCTGATGAGAGAAAGTGGTGTTTCTCGAAACATATGTAAATTCACCCAACAACCCAGGTTCGAATCCTAAGCCAAGAAAAATTATCAATAAATTTTTAATAATAATTTTCATGCAACAATTCCTACCTTCAGTAAAAATAATTTAATGAAAAATTAAAATTAATGAACTCGAGCCGAAATAAAAGTAATATCAATGATCTAAACAAATTTTGTTTTAATTTTTTTTTTAATTTTATAATCGCTTAAGGTGTTATGACACTGCTATTGTAAATTATTGTTTCAAGTTCGAACTTTTATTTTACAATAATGAAAAATATTTGTACAAATTAATTAATGCTTATAATATAATTACAAAATTTTATAATTAAAGTATAAACAAAGTATTTTATTTCTACACTACTCCTCTTTGTTTACAAATTATATAAGTCCTAAAAGTTTTCTTAATATTAACAATCGTGTTTTAGCAAGCGGTTTTGTTAGAATATCTGCTATCATTATATCAGTAGGACAATACTCAAGGTTTATAAAAATTTGAATACAATAATCCTTTACAAAATGATAGTTTATGTCAACATGTTTTGTTCTAGCATTACATTTTTCATTTAAAACCATCTTAATGCAACTCTGATTATCTTCCATAATTGTAATCGGTGTATTTACTTTATTATTCATTTCTTGAAGTAGTCCATGAATCCACTTTGCTTCTTAACAAGCTTCTAACAATGCTATGTATGAATTCGGCTTCAGCTTTAGAGAGTGAAACACAACTTTGCTTTCGACATGACCAGCTAACAACTCCACCATTTAAATAAAATGCGTAACCACTATGCGATTTCCTATCATTTTTATTTTCACCCCAGTCTGCTTCCACATATCCATATAACTGATTATTTTCTGATGCACTACTTAATCTTAATGATTATTTTGCTGGTCCTTTCAGATACTTCATAACTCTCTTTACTTCATTCCAGTCTTCTTTAGTTGGTGCTTGAGTTTTCTGAGCTAATATTGCTATACTTGCTGTAATATCGGATCTTGTATTTACTGATAAATAAAGAAGTGATCCAATATCTTTTTGATACAGCTTATTATCTAAAAGTATTTCTGATTCTCCAATTTTGTTATATGAAGGTATTAATGGAATATCTGAAGATTTTGAGTCTTGAAGTCCAAATTCATGTATAATTTTCTTGATATATTGTTCTTGACTAATTAAATAATGACCTTCTTCATCTTTTGTAACTTCTATTCCGAGATAGTGTTTATTAATTGGTCCCAAATTAGACATCGTGAATTTTGAACTTAACATATTAAAAATTTCTTCAATTTATTTTTCATCTTTACTTGCCACAATCATATCATCAACATATATCAACAAATAAATCAAATCCCCATTCAAGAATGCTGTCTTCACATCAAAATGATATAAATTCATTTTCAATTTCTCCTTTTTCATTTGTTTTTTTCTTATATACCCATTTGCAACCAATTGCTTTTCGATCTGGAGGAAGATCAACAAGAACCCAAGTATTATTTTCTTTTATCGATTTAAACTCCTTCTGCATAGCACCAATCCACTGTGATTTCTCCTCCTTAATTGAAATGGCTTCGTTGAAATTATTTGGATCTGGTGATATAATGGCAGAATTGATTTGAAATCGACTTGGAGGTACTCCTTTATTGACTCTATTAGACACGCGTTGAACAGCATCAGGACTTTGAATAGCATCTTCAAATGTTTCTCCAGTACCAGACCATTCAGAATCAGAAATTTGGTGGTCAGTTGTAAAACTGTCTACACTTACTATCGTATTTTCTGAAATGTCATCAGTATCTTCAAAATAATTGTTCTCGTCTGGATTTGCTACTTCATTTTCTACTTCATTTTGGGTTTCATCAATATTTTCTAAATGTTCTTCATTATCTTGAGTAATATTCATAGGCAAATAAACAATTTTCTTATTATTATCTTGAATTTCATTATGTAAACTGTTGTTACAATTATTTGTAGAATCTATGAAAACAACATCACGAGAAATATGTACCTTATTAGTTTTCGGATCTAAAATTCTGAATCCTTTTGAATTAAAATCATATCCAATAAAAACTTTTCGAATCGCCTTTAAATCAAGCTTCTTTCTTTTTTCTTTTGAAACATGTACATAACATAAGGATCCAAATGTATGAAAGTTCTTTAGTGATGGTTTCTTTCCATATCTCATTTCGAAAGGCGTTTTTGATATACTCCTTGAAGGTAGACGATTTTGAATATAACGTGCCATCATTAAAGCCTCACCCCAAAAATGTTTATTTAAACCGGAATCAATCAACATACATTTCACCATTTCTATTAAAGTACGATTCTTTCTTTCTGCGACCCCATTTTGCTGTGGAATATATGGTACGCTATATTGAATTTTAGTTCCACATTCTGATAAGAATTGTTTAACTTTTTTTGCCTACATATTCTCCACCTCTGTCTGATCTTATAGCTTTCGGATAATGACCAACTTGATTCTTTATTAAATTCCAAAATTCAACTAATTTGCTATAAACTTCACCTTTTGTCTTTAAAAGATATACTGAACAATATCTGCTATGATCATCGATAAATGTTACAAAATATTTATAACCACTACAAGTTACAGGAGATATAGCGCCACATACGTCAGAATGAATAAGTGATTTTGCACATCCCCTTACCTTTAGCCTTAGAACTGTTTCCATTTGCAACACAAATTGATTGACCTTTATCATTATAGTTGATTTCACTAAATAATTTTTTATCATGGGCAATATGGCAACTTGCGCCCGAATCTATTATGCATGAAGCTTGATTCCCGTTCTCCAAATTAGTCATCAAAACAAATTCATCTTCACCTTTATCTTTTATTTCTTCAATAATATTTGTAGACTTTTTATTGTTTTTACACCACATTTGATATATATGACAATCTTTTTTAAGGTGCCCAGGCTTCTTACAAAAGAAACAGGATTTGCTTTCTTGTTTCCTCATGGGTCGATTGTTTCAAAGCGGAAACAATCGACCCATCATCACGAGACAATTTTTTAAAATATTCTTCTAATAACCTTCCTTTAACAGTTTCCATTGTCAAATCTTTATCTGGTCTTACCTCAAGAGCAGTAATTAAACCGTCATAGCTTGTTGGTAAACTGCTAAGGATCATTGAAACTTGCCAATCTTCTGAGAAATTCTGATCTCCAATTGCCCGGAGTTTGTCGAATAATTCCATCATAGAATTTATATGAATTTCCATATTCTCACCCTCGCCTAACCGCATGCTGCATATTTTTCGCATTAGGTGCACTTTTGAACTTAATGTAACACGTTCATGTTGGTTTTGCAGTTTACTCCATGCATTTCTGGATGAGATTTCATTCCGAATATGAATAAGTTGGGAATCTTCTACACATAAACTTAAAACTGCAAATGTTTCGAATTTTTATTTTACAATAATGAAAAATATTTGTACAAATTATTCAATGCTTATAATATAATTACAAAATTTTATAATTAAAGTATAAGCAAAGTACAGGGTTTTCCAATAAGGACTTGACAACTTTTTTTTAAATAAAACGCAAACCGTTTGAGATATTTCCAAAACTTTATTACCGACTTGAAATACATTCAAAACATTTATGAATGGAACTCGACTTCGTTCATATGGGCACCGCGGCCACGTCGGCAGTGGTCGATTCGTTGGACCCAATTTTGGATGACTCGGTCACACATTTCGGCCGGAACGGCCGCTATTTCGCGTTCAATGTTGGCTCTAAGTTCTTCCAACGTTGTCGGCTTGTTGGCATAGACCAATGATTTGACGTAGCCCCAAAGAAAAAAATCTAGAGGCGTTAAATCGCAAGAACGAGGCGGCCAATTGACTGGTCCATTTCTTGAGATAACACGCTCGTCAAACTTACTCTTCAGTAAATCGATTGTAACGTGTGCTGTGTGGCTTGTGGCACCGTCTTGTTGAAACCACATGTCATCCAAGTCCATGTGTTCCAATTCGGGCCAAAAATAATCGCTAATCATTGCGCGATAACGATCGCCATTCACAGTAACGTGACGATCGTTATTGTCGACGAAAAAATATGGCCCAATGACGCCGCCGGCATGCAAAGCGCACCAAACAGTAATTTTTTGTGGATGAAGTGGTGATTCGTGAAGCACATGTGGATTTTCAGCAGACCAATAACGCATATTTTGCTTATTGACGAACCCATTGAGCCAAAAATGAGCTTCGTCACTGAAGATGATTTTGCGATGAAATTCATCATCTTGGTGCATCTTCTCCAGAGCCCAATCGGAGAACGTACGTCGACTCAAATGGTCCATCGGCTTCAATTCTTGAGTCAGCTTAATCTTGTATGGGTGTAAACCCAGATCCTTACGCAAAATTCGCCATAAAGTGGTCTTGGGGATGCCCAGTTCTTGAGAACGCCGCGGAATCGACTGATTTGAATCGTTTGCTACGGACGCCTGAACGGCAGCGATATTTTCGGAACTTCGACCAGTCCGTTGTCTCACTGGCACGACAGCATCACACAATGAATATGTAGACTCAAATTTTTGCACTAAACTTGTTATTGCTTGTCTACTAGGGCGAGAATTACGACCGAAAATTGGAGTTAACGCTCTTAAAGTTGCGGTCACCGACTCCGAATTTCGGTAGTACATTTTTATAATTTCCAAACGTTGTTCCTTCGTGTACTTTACCATAACGAAAATGTTAAGTTTACTGAAAAAAAAGAAAGCAACAATTTGATGATCAGTGAAATAGTGCGTTCACAATTTAAATTCAGAGTTGTCAAGTAGCTATTGGAAAACCCGTTATTTTATTTCTACACTTCCTATTTTTTGTATTTTTTCAATATTGGAGAACAGGGGCCAAATTACCGCAGTTGATATCGAGTAAAATTGATCGTAATTTTCTTATTTGAGATTATGGCATACGAAATCGAGCAAGAAATTTAGTACATTTTATCATAATTTCGATATCGAAATCAGTTTTCGATATGATAGCTCATTCGATCACGAATGCGGTAATTTGGCCCCAGTACAAATATATATATATTTTTTCACCTTTATTTATTTATTGAATCTTTATATACTGAAATGACAATAAGTATTCAAATCTTAATACTAAAAAGAAAATAATAAGCCCAGCCAGTGCTAGACAAAAATTTTTATGAGACTAAAAAAATTTCACTTCAACTGATCCAGTCATCTGTTTTGCGCTTGAGTTAAAGCAAGGGTATCCCTCCTTCTCAACCGATTGTGGAAACTAAAGTTAAGGATGTCTCGTGCAAGTGGGTTTGGATGGTGTTCAAGTTTGCTGACGTACTTTGACGCATATTTTGTAAATTCGACTTTTACTAATGGCACACCTAGATCTTTGTGGATTCGAGAATTTTTAACATACCATGGAGCTGCAATAATTATACGTAGAATTTTATTTTGACCCCTTTGAATTTTTTCAATATTTGACGCTGAGGCCGTACCCCATAATTGAATAGTATTGCATTGCACAACAATAGTTTGCAATCCATCTTTAGTGAAGAATTTCTGCCAATTAGCCAATTAAGTTGCACTGCTTTTAATCTCATCTGTGTAAGTTTCGCTTCAATATGAGACTTCCAAGTTAAACGGCGGTCGAGGTGAATGCCGAGGTATTTGACTTCATTATGTTGAGGAATAATTTGATTATTTATTTTGATAAACGAGCAAGTTTCTTTTCGCAATGTGCAAGTGATATGAATACATTTCTGTTCATTTACCCTGATTTTCCAAAGCTCTAGCCAATTCTCTAGTTTATAAACATAATTCTGCAAATTCTGTGATGCAACTTGGTGGTCCTTATAGACGCTGATAAAGGCTGTATCGTCTGCAAAAGTTGACGTATGGATTTTGGGGTCTGACGGCATGTCGGAGGCATAAATCAAATATAAAGTAGGACCCAGTATGCTACCCTGTGGCACACCTGATTCAATTGGCTGAGCGGTACTTAAAAAATTACCTTCTTTGATTTTAAATTTGCGACCGTATAAGTCCCGGTTTACATTATGAAATTTTTGTCGCTGCGATTCTTGCTTTGTAGGCGAGAGCGGTGAGTCATATTAAAATATGCATGTACGACTCACCGCTCTCGCCTACAAAGCAAGAATCGCAGCGACAAAAATTTCATAAAGTAAACCGGGACTAAATAACTTTCCATGAGTTTATGGGTGTTAGCAGGCAAAGTTAATTTTATTTTGTGCATTAAACCGTCATGCCAAACTTTGTCGAACGCTTGGGACACATCAATGAAAAGGGCGGAGCAGTATTTTTTGTCTTCAAACGACCCTCTTATTACATTTACCAATCTGTGTGTTTGTTCGATGGTGCTGTGTTTAGCTCTGAAGCCGAATTGATGATTAGGAATACATTCAGTTTCATTCAGAATTGGAGTCAACTTAAGACATAGGTTAAGTAAAACATGCAGTGTTGTTAGCTCTTCAAGTTTCTCCCCAAAAATTTCGCTTATTAAGAAAAATGAAAAGGAGGCAGTAAGATTTAGTTCATTTAGTTTTGCTAAAATTTTCTCATACTTAAAAAAATTAAAAGTGAAGGCTTTGGTGTTTGTTCTTCAAGTTTCTCCTAGAAACAAAATGTCTTATTAAAAAAATGAGAAGTGAAAAGGAGGCAATATATTAAAAACCTAAAATTTCAGAGTTTTACCAGGAATTTTTTAATTTTTTTTTACAAACCATCTGAAAATAAATTTGATATTTTTTGTCCATTTTATTGCAATATTTTGAAATATATTGCAGATAATACCATGAAATTTTGTATACGTTGTTTGTATGATAAAAGAAGAATGTGTGCAGAAAATAGTAAGAATCGGCCCATGATTTCTCATAGCCCCCATACAAATATATATATTCCCGAAATATGGCTTAATGAAAAATAAATGCCTATAAAATTGGGATATCGAGACAAAATTCAGCTAAAATAAGTTTTACACAAAAAGAAATCGCAAAACGAAATTTTTTTTAGTTCGGGCCATGTTTGACCATAGACCCCATATAAAGTCCACTTCCAAAATTCACTTAAATACGTATAAAAGAGATATAAATAATGTTAAAAGGTTAAAATATAGGTAAATAAATTCTTGTACTAAATTTTGTGGTGGTTGGGCCATTATTAGTCATAGCTCCCATTATACAATATTTTATGAATTTTGCTACATATTTGACCGTATCCCCCATATAAAGCCCTCTTCCGAAAATCACTTTAATACTCATAAATCGCTTATAAATAAGGGTACCAATCCAAAATTTTACACGGATCATTTACATACATGCCTAAATCAAACTGCTGGATTTTGAGAATATTGGTCCATATTTGACCATATCCCCTATATAAGGTGCACTACCGAAATCCACGTTAATACTAATATATATCTTAAATATACCGTTATTATGTTGAAATTCTACGTGAAATATCCTCATATGCATGAAAATAACTGTTCCAAAATTTAAGAAGATCAGCCCATAATTTGTCATACCTGCCATATAGAACCATTTCCAAAAAACAAATAAATTCGGGTCGAAAAATATTCTTTTCGGATTTAACCCATATTCGGTCCATATTTTATAATCATGATATATATCGTTGGAAAGGTATTTTTAATACCTTTTATTTAATGTATTACAAATTATTAGACACCCAGTAGTTCCCGAGATATAGGCCTATATATTTTCAACTTTAAGGGCCCGCCCCCTCAAAAATAGGCGTGACCGCCAACAAATTTTTTTTGCTGGTATCTCCTCTAAAAGCCCTATTTGATTTTGTTTTTTTTTTTTGAGCAAAATCACTAAAACCGAATTGTACCCCTTTTTATACCCTTCACCTTCATGTGTATATATAAGTTTGTCATTCCGTGTGAAATTTCCACACTATAATTTTCCGACCCTATAAAGTATATATATTCTGGATCCTTATAGATAGCGAAGTCGATTAAGCCATGTCCGTCTGTCTGTCTGTCTGTCTGGATGTTGAAATCAGTTTTTTGAAGTCCCAAGATATATTCGGGACCAAACCTTCAATATTTCTGTCAGAAGTGCTTTCGAGAAGTTTGCTATTTAAAATCAACAAAATTGGTTAAGGTCAACCAGAGTTATGAACCAACATGTGAGACCACCTCCATAAAAACTTGATATTTTTCGTCCATTTTATTGCAATATTTTGAAATATATTGCAGATAATACCATGAAATTTTGTATACGTTGTTTGTACTATAAAAGAAGAAAGTGTGCGGAAAATAGTTAGAATCGGTCCATGATTTCTCATAGCCCCCATACAAATATATATATTCCCGAAATATGGCTTAATGATAAATAAATGCGTATAAAATTGGAATATCAAGACAAAATTCAGCAAAAATAAGTTTTATACAAAAAGAAATCACAAACCGAAATTTTTTTTTACTTCGGTCCATGTTTGACCATAGACCCCATATAAAGTCCACTTCCAAAATTCACTTAAATACATATAAAACAAATTATCAGACACCCAGTAGTTCCCGAGATATAGGCCTATATATTTCAACTTTAAGGGCCCACCCCCTCGAAAATAGGCGTGCCCGTCAACAATTTTTTTTTTTGCTGGTATCTCCTCTAAAAGCCCTATTTGATTTTTTTTTTTTTTTTTGAGCAAAATCACTAAAACCGAATTGTACCCCTTTTTTTACACTCTGTTAAGTTACACTCAAGATTATTATGAACATCAGACAAACTCTGTAAATTATGGTAAGAATTGGTAATTAAATCAATTAAAAATGGTGAAAATTAGACAAAATTTCAAAATATTTAACATAAATTATGTTGGTCGTAAAATTGTCTTTCAAACAATATATCAAATACTAATAAAATTTGCACTAAGACTGAATAGAAAACACAGAATTAGGATATTCTAGTCTAGTGTAGTTTCTGTATTTCTTATTACGCTTAGGTGAAGGGTATTTAAGATTCGGCAAAGCCGAATATAGCACTCTTACTTGTTTATACTCTGTTTGTTAAGTTACACTCAAGATTATTATGAACATCAGACAGACTCTGTAAATTATGGTAAGAATTGGTAATTAAATCAATTAAAAATGGTAAAAATTAGACAACATTTCCAAATATTTAACATAAATTATGTTGGTCGTAAAATTGTCTTTCAAACAATATATCAAATACTAATAAAATTTGCACTAAGACGGAATAGAAAACACAGAATTAGGATATGCTAGTCCTATAACCAGTGTAGTTTTTCTATTTCTTAGTACGTTTAGGTGGAGGGTATTTAAGATTGGGCACAGCCGAATATAGTACTCTTACTTGTTATTGTAAAATTTTGATTTTATTACAGTATTTCAGTATTTAGGTAAAGCATTAAACACATTCGAGACAGCAGGCTACCGACTACAATATGTCAAAAACAAGTAAGAAAGTATAGTCGGTCAAGCCCGACTATATAATACTCTACACCCAGTATATGTTTAAAACAGTTTTTCAGGAAATATAACCTATTTTGGACCAAAAATTTAGTGTCATGATGTCTTTGAATATAAATATTATGTATGTTGAACTTTATTTCGATATAAATACTTTTAAAAGATTTATGGGGCTTAAATTGAATTACGGAGAGGGTATTGTATGAGAGTTTCGACTAATTATGGACCGACCATTATAAAATTAGGTGTCATTATTTCTGTATCACTCAGTCTCGTCTCATCGAACTGTTCGGACGTATTATTTTTAGTGCGGCTGAATTTTCGGTGAAAAAATCGTAATAGGTGAAAAAGTGTAATAGCTTGAAATAAAACAAAAAAGTGAAAAAATAACTCGTAATAGGTTAAAAAAATCTACGGTAATAGCCGTAATTAAAAAAAAAACACTAAAAATCGCATAAAAATTGTATGAGTGTTCCTCTCAGATGTAATTCTGAGAAAGAGCTTAGCTCGACTAGAAAAACTAGATGGGTCTCTGAGGAAGAATCCATAAATAAATCTCTGGAGAATTTTCTCACTACAAGAGCCGTAGAACGGCGTCGTTCCTGTTCGCCCAATATAGTGATTTCAACAGATGAAAAAACATCATCTTCATCAAATAGTGCAGTCAAACCCAAAAAACAAGTATGTATGGAAAGTACATCACCGTTCTCAAGCGACAGAGGAGCCCGAAGTCTGCTCAAGTGTCATCAAATGCAAAAGCTCCTAAGACCGTGAGTAATGATCAAAATAGGTTTGCTCTCCTCCAGACGGATGAGCCAGAACTTCCGAAGAAGACGTTTAAGCCCCCACCAATTTATCTGAGAGAGCCGACTTCCAGTAAATTGGTACAAGGAATTGTTGCTGTAATAGGTGAAAAAATGTTTAGCGTAACCTCAATGAAACATGGAAATATCTGCGAGACAAAGATACAAGTGAATAGGGAAGATGATTTTCGAAAATTGTCCAACCAGCTGGAAAGGGAGACTAGAGATTTCTATACCTACCAGCTCAAAAGCGCAAAAGGACTCCAAGTCGTTCTAAAGGGTATAGACCCATGTGTTGATCCTGCTGAGATAAAGACCGGTTTAATGGACAAAGGGTTCAAAATCAAGAGCGTAGTGAATATTAGAAACCGTGAAAAGATCCCTCAGCCCATGTTCAGGGTAGAATTGGAACCTGGAGATGTTGTCTTAAAGAAAAACGAGTCCCATCCCATCTACAATCTGATGTACCTTCTGCATCGTAGAATCACCGTGGATGAACCACATAAGCGTCAGGGACCCGTCCAGTGTCTCAACTGTCAAGAATTTGGTCACACCAAGGCGTATTGTAAATTGCCGACAGTTTGTGTTGCGTGTGGGGAGCTACATGCAACTGCTCAATGCGATAAGTCGAGAACTGACTCAAAAATCAAAAAATGCAGTAACTGCGTAGGGAATCATACCGCAAATTATAGAGGTTGTCCAATTTACACTCATTTGAAAGGCATAAGAACCAACAAGACGTCAGTATTGCCTAATCATCCTCAACAGCCAAATTTAGCATCGAGTGACAATTTCCCTCAATTATTACGGTCCACTAGTCATGTAAACGCGCCTAGTTCTAGACAAGTTTCTTACGCAAACGTCGTTAAATCTAATATGCTAGGTCGAGCTGTGCATCACGCTTCCACTTATCACGTTGAATGTAGAAATAGGGCAAACAGAACTTATTTCTCTGAACTCGAACATCTCCTATCAGAAAAAAGAAGAATGAGAAGAGAGTGGCAAATTCACAGGTCTCCTGAACTGAAAGCTAGGCTACGGGAATGCAGAGATATACTAAGACATTTCTTAGAAACCCAAAGAACGGCCTCACTTAGATCTTACTTGGAAGGTCTTGATAGTACCCCACAATCTGACTACTCGTTATGGAGGGCGGCAAGAGGTTTAAAAAGACCAGTGAGAGGAAAACCTCCTTTGCGAAATCCGACTGGTGACTGGGCTAGAAATGATTCCGAGAAAGGGACATTATTTGTTAACCATTTGAGAAATGTGTTTACTATAAACAACTCAAATAATAACGAATCTGATTTGCCACCACTTGTTATAAGGCCTCCTGTACCTCTAAGACTAAACTTTCGTGATGTCCAAAACGCCATTGGTACTCTGAACCTTAGAAAGGCTCCAGGTATGGATAAAATCAGCAATAAAATGCTTGTGGAGTTACCTCGTGTAGCAAGAAGAATTATCCTCTTTATCTTCAACGCTATTTTACGCCTAGAATACTATCCTGCAGATTGGAAGGTGTCTATGATCACTATGATTCCTAAGTCAGGGAAGGACCACACCAAAGTGGAGTAATATAGGTGTGGTGGATGGTGGCAAAATCTACTAAGGGCTAGTGCAATAAAACAACTTGTTGAGTTGCTGGATGATTATCAACTGAACTGTAATTCTTTATTGTTCATCTTAAGTATTACTAATTATCAGTGATGCTTACAATGTTACAATTAGAGTAAGCGAGTTAGATATAGGTTCTAAATATAAATAGGTAGTTAGTTTAAAAGTATATAAGTAAGAGTAAGTTAATTATCTAGTACTAATAGTTATCAAATAGCTGAATATGATAATGGGTGATGCATTTGCTTTACACCTCCCTTTTAAGTGGGGGGGGGGGGGGGGAAAAATGTTGATGCAATCAGGTGATCAGGCTGTTTGAATCAATATTTTTTTTTCATGTTGTGTTTACAATTTATAGTTTAGTTAGTTTGTTTACATTTTGTTTATATCTATTTCTTTTATTGTTTTACTATAATAATAGTTTCTTCAGGTTGTATATATTTTTGTTTGTTCTTATATTTTAGAATGTTAGTTTATATAATGTTATGAAATATATTTTATTTTCTATTTTTATTTATATTTTTTTTTTATATTTTTACATATTTTCATGTTAACACAATTTCAATTAATTCAAATGCTCAGGCTTTTCTTAACCTGTTTTTGTGTATAGTTTTTTCTTTTTTTGAATTATCATTGTATACAGTAACATTAACTCCATTAATTTTCTTTACAATGAACGGACCCTCGTATATATTTTTGAATTTGTCATAAAGTTCTCTTTTAACAAAAACTAAATCATTAATTTTTAAATTACATGGTTTTGCAAAATGATCGTAAAGTTTTTTGTTTCTTTCTTTATGTTTTTCTATTAACTTTTTTGACATTATATGAGAATTTTGCAGCCGATATTTGACTTCTTTGGCATAATTTTCAACATTATATATTGGATCAATTTGTTCAAGTTGTAAATCATTCGGTAGGATCGCTTCTTTCCCGAACACTAGTTCGAATGGTGTATATTTATTATCAAATACTGTGTTATGTGTGGTATTATGGAAAAAAGTATAATATTTTAAATATATACCCCAGTCAGTCATATTCTGTTCTATATACGCTCTTAGGTATTCATTAAAAACTCGATGATTTCTCTCTACTGTCCCTACAGTCTGATGATGATATGCTGTCGAAAAATGTGTTTCAATATTCAAAAGTTCACAGAATATTTCATTCTTGAACTCTGTACCTAGATCAGATCTAATTGACTTGGGCTTTCCGTAAATTAAAATAAAATTCTCAAAAATAGCACGGGCAACTGTCCTAGCACTCTTATCAGGTATAGCCATAGTCACCAGATATTTTGTAAAGTCACAAATCAGAGTTAGAGCATATTCGTTTCCGTATTCCGATTTCCTCAGTGGTCCAATCGTGTCTAGAACCATGATCTCAAAAGGTTTATTTGGCGTTGGCGTCAATACAAGTTCCTCCCTAGTTCCCTTTCTCACCTTATTTAAATTACATTGCTTGCAATCCGCAATAAATAAAGCAATATCCTTAGTCATTCCTTTCCAATAAAATTTGGTTCGTAATTTCGCGTATAATCGCTTGCGACCGCAATGTCCACCTATGATCGGATCATTATGGTAAATTTTTAAAAGCTGTGTCTTCCTATCTTTGTCGAATACTCTCTCGATCGGATCTACTAGCATAATTTCCAAAGATTCTAATATTGCATTACCATGATCTTTCAACTCTTGAGTAGTATGTATCATAAAAAATGCGTCGTTTTTCGCCCATTCTGCGACATAAATATTGATACCGTTGGCCTCTTGTTGTAGCCTCAACAACATATCCTCGAAATTCAATGTATTGTTAACAATATCAATATTTATGAAAACTTTAAGAGTAAACTTGTTATATATTTTCAATTGGATCCTCGTTATCTTCTCTTCTTCATAAAATAGTTCTGATTTTATCCGCGACACTTTTTTATTAAATAATTGGGAGAATTTGTCATAAACCTGCAATTTCATACTGTCTGATCTTTGCGTTGGCATGTTGTGCACGTTATTTTGCCTAGACATTGCTCGAGTTGTCATGGCTAAAATACTTTCCTCACTCGTCTCTCCTTTCAATTCGTCAATTGAAATTCGAGATAGAGCATCTGCTCCAACATTGTCCTTGCCTTTCACATATTCGATTGAAAAATTGTATTCAGATAATTTTAATCTTATCCTTGTTAATTTAGACGAAGCGTCCTTCATGTTAAAAAGATAGATTAGGGGTCTATGATCAGTTCTGACAACGAACTCGGTCCCGTATACATACGGTCTAAACTGATTTATAGCAAAATATATTGCAAATAGTTCCTGTTCTATAGTTGGCTTTTTCTGCTCTGCTAAACTAAATGCTTTGGACGCATAGTAAATTGGTAGATCATGTCCACTAAAATTTTGGCTTAGGATTGCTCCGCAACCGACCTTTGAAGCGTCCACTGTGATTAGAAATGGTTTTGTGAAGTCTGGATATTGTAGGATTTTCGGAGAGATTAATTCAGCCTTTATGCTTTCAAAAGATTCCTGACATTTTCTATCCCAGACGAAATTTACTTTTTTTCTTGTTATAAAATTTAAAGGAGCTGCGAGAGAAGCAAAATTAGGTATAAAACGCCTATAATAATTGGCAAAAGCGACGAAGCGTTTGACAGCATCTTTGTCTGTTGGTATTGTATACTTTTTGACAGCTAGTACTTTAGTGTCGTCGGGCAACAGTCCCTTTGAGGTACATTTATGTCCTAAAAATGTGACTTCCGGTCTAAAGAAATTGCATTTGTAAGGGTTGATTTTCAAATTAAATTTTCTCAGAATATCAAACACATCGGTTAAATTTTTCAAGTGATGCTGTTTGCTACAGCCAGTTACAATGATGTCATCTATGTATAGAAAGGCTTTGTTAGGTTCTAAACCTGAAAAAGCTATGGACATCATGCGAGAAAATGAGTTGGGAGCTACGTTCAAACCGAATGGTAGAACTTTCCAACGGAATGCACCTTGGTCTGTACTAAAAGATGTTATATCCCTTGAGTCGGGGTGAATAGGTATTTGGTGAAAACCGGAAAAAAGATCAAGAACAGAGAAATATTTTGCTCGGCCTAGATTGTCAAGTATATCGTCTATCCTGGGTAATGGGAACTTATCAGCAATTAACTTTCTATTTATTTCTCTAAAATCAATACACATACGATATGATTTGCTATCAGTTGGGCTTTTCTTTGGGACTAATATTAATGGACTATTGTAATTGGAGGTACTTTGTTCAATCAAACCGTTATCAAGTAAGTTCTGAACTTGGCTCTTTATCTCACTTCTTTGTGTGTATGGAAGACGATAGTTCTTTACATAAGACGGCGATGTGTCATTCAATCTCAACCCCTGTTCATAAAAATTATTTATAGTCATTTTATCATTCTTTAAAGTGAATATGTCAGCGTATTTCCCACATATAGCCATCAAATCTTCCTTAATATAGTCTGGCATTTTATCATTCAGGATTGTTTCAAGGTTTTCGATACGATCGTTGGTAGAAATATTCTTGTCAATAGAGTAAACGTAAAAATTTGAAAGTCCTTTAAATTTGACGTCATAGGCTTGAACGAGTTTGTTTTCATTCGTTGTATTTAAAATACGTAGAATAGGTTTTTCCGAATTTACGATACATTTACCAATAATTACACCCTCGCTAATTTCCTGGCAATCAATGAAAACTGGTTCACTTACATTTTCTAAGCGAAACTCCCTAAACACTTCACATCTTGGTGGTACAAAAAACGAATTTTCTCGAATTCCATGAAAAATTGGAATAAATATCCGTTTGTGCATATGGGGAACATAAAAAGAAACTGTCATTGTGTCGTAATCAATTTTACACTTATTAGACTTCAAAAAATCTTTCCCCAATATTCCATCGGAAGGGACATTAAAATTATCGGAAACTATGTGAAAAACTTGAGATATTGAGACGTTAGAAATTAGTAACTCTGTATCAATTGTACCTAATGACTTTGTGGTATCAGTTGTTATACCAACAATATTAACGACGTTTTGACGATCTATCTCCAAACCATTCTTTAAACAAGAACTTTTAAGAATTGAAATATCAGCTTGAGAATCGACTAAAAATGAATTTAATTTATACGATGCAAGACAATCTATATTTACAAAATCAGAGTAATTTAAATTGAAACTGTATACTGATTTGACTGTACTATCATTTAAAATATTTATTGCTCCTCCTCCCTCAACAGTTCCTGCTGAGGGACTTCCGCATTTAAAGTGCGGACAGAAGTACCTTGGCCTCGGAAATTGCCCTGTGACCTGTTATCATAATTTAAGTTATTGCCGTATCTACCACGATTATTGTGACTACGCCCCCGAGAATTGTTTTGGTTATTCTGACCCCGATAATTGTTATTGCCATTGTATGACCTGTTGGCCTCCCTCTGTTATACCGCATTGACAAAACTTGACCCTGGGTTTCACTGCTTGATTCTTCAATGATTAATTTCGCCACAACATCCTTTGGTTCCTTAAAAGAGGTTGATGCCAATATTGCCTTTACCATGCCCGTTTTTGCATTACCTCTGCATACATTTACCGTCTGCTCTATAGCCATCTCATGTGCCTTCTCCTTCGTTATGCCTTCTATAACTAGAGAACGTTCCAATGCGTCGGCTAAATCTTCCACATTCTTAGAAAAATCAGTGTAATTGTTATGTTTTACATGTAAAGCTGCAAATCTGCCTGCCACAACTTTAGAGCTATCTGGTCTTATCCTAATTTTAAGTGAATTCTTAATCTGCTCAACTGTAGATATTTCCTCTGGCAAAACTTCCCTTGCCTTCCCATCTAATTTTGATTTGATAAAAGAAATAAAACAAGTTTTCAAATTAGGAGCCGTGATTTCCTCGATTAAATTAATTTTGTCTAAGAAAGAACTTAATTTCAGGGGGTTTCCATCATAATTCTCACGTATAATATTGGAACACATTGTTATAAACTTTGTCTTTTCCTCTATCGAAGCCATTTTCCGTTCCCCTATATTGTAGGTAACCTTATCCGTTATGTTAGTATCAATCAGTCCTTTGGTATCAGTTTCAGGGTCGGAATTACTACCACTTATTTTCGTATCGGAAACAAATTCTGTCAAAATGTCCTTTCTCACTAATTCAAACAAATTTACACCGACTGGAATTTGTATTTTGTAATTTAATTTACAAAAACATTCAAATAACAATTTTCTGCAGTGTATTATTTTATCATAGACTTCCTTTTTTGAGTATCTTGTATTTCACAAATATTCGGTTCCGTATATGTTAAAATACTATTATAAGATGTAATTAATAAATTTATATATTCATTAATTTTACTTGCTTTACTAGAAATCGGTCTATTCTGCAAAATTCCCTTTTTTACTTTGTAGAACTGATAGACATTTACACACTTAATATATATATCCATATGTATACCATATGCTTGCTAGAATCTAATTAAAAAAATTGTTGATTTTATTTCAGTTTGAATTAATTTTATTTTACATGAAATTCTTTCATAGCATATAAATATTTTATATATACATATGTAGGTAAGTTTAATATTTTTATGAGTGTATGTAATGTATATGATATACAGGTCTATTCGGGAAGTCACTTTCACCACAAATACGCGTTTCAATCACTTTTTGTTATTCTAAAATACGTTAGCGATGTGAGTACCAGAAAACAAAAGATGTGCAAACAGAAAGCATATGTTTTTGTTCACTTTGTATGCATTCTAAAATACTTGTTCACCACACATCTACATAACTTTCGTTCGACGCTTGATTTAGCGCGTAAAAATAAAATACCTACATAACTGAAAAATAAATAACAAGCGTATGCTTCAGATATAAGTAAATATATGTATGTACTAGAGGTGGGATTCGTGAATACATTTTTGCACACTCACGCACACTCACGAACATGTTGTTGTACATTCACTCACACTCACGTGTGAAAATTTTTTAATTTTTCACAATCACGTGTGATCACGAACCATTTTTGAACATTCACGAAAGCTCACGAAGATATTTTTTCACATTCACTCACATTCACGTGTTCACGAATATTCACGAAAATTCACGGCAAGAAAAAAAAACAGAAAATAGAGAAAATATAAAATTCCAACTGACAAATAATGTTATTGAAAGCAAAACGTGGCAAAATTATCAGAAGTCTGTTATTTAAGTAACTACCTATAACAATTTTAGAGAAATTGGTAAAACACATATAACTTAAAATCAATTTGTTAGAACAAAAAACATATTTATTTGTGTATTATGCAAGAAAGTGTATATGTATATGAAAAGTTTTATGATTTGTATTTTAATATATAAAATAATTATATATTTTTATTTAGAAATAAAAGCATATCTACATTTTCTTCGTCTTTCTTCCAATATCCTTCCAGATGTCGAAAAAACTCGTTCGCTCGTTGCTGAACTGGTTGGTATACAGAGAATTATTAATGATATTTTCTTCAATATAGGAAGATCACTTGCTTCTTTCCAAAATTTTAAAATATCGCATTCTGCTTTGATTTGTTTGAGTAAATAATTTTTAATTTCTTGGTCGATATCATTATGTTGACTTGACGTAGTTTGATATACGTCCATATATTCATAAAATGGGTTATCTTTGGAAGTTGATGGTTCATTTTCTATTTCGGCAATTGTTTCTTTAGGAATGTCTCGCGCCATGGATTTAATAGTTGCATAAACCATATTTTTCTCATCTTCTGTGCAAAACTTCAATTCCTTAAATGGAGGATACAAAAACAACGCAATATAGTGCACGAGTTCCGGTTTTAATCGTTTTTGAATTGCACGTTTTGCACAAAGTTTCAGTTCTTGCATTAATTCGGAGTCGATAATATCTGCTTCACAATGTTTTATCAGTCTTTCATACCATAATAAATACATGTTAATTGTGGGAATAGATTCTATGCTCAAAAATTCAAAAAATATTTTATTTGTCATGAATTCTTGTGAACACGTTCACGAACAACATTTTCACACTCACTCACGCTCACGAAGAGGCTGTTGCACATTCACTCACACTCACGTGTAAAATTTTTTAATTTTGCACATTCACGTGTGTTTCCACGTGATTCCATCGTGAACACACTGTATATGTGAATCACGCCCACCTCTAGTATGTACATGTATAAAAAACATACAATGAAAGTTAATTCTGTTTCTTTGTCCAGGTCACAGTTCAGAGCCATGTTGGTTTTCAATAGCCATGGTTACGCCTGGTATCGACGATTTTCGAAAGAAGTACATTCGGGCTTCTTCTTTTGTCTGCTCATCCATTTTGATACTTATCCATTTATGGCATCATTTCTCTTCAATTGCAACTAATACAGGGTGGGTCAACTTGGACTGACTGATTTGAAATGCTTATAACTTTTGCATTTTTAATTTAATACTCAATTGAACATCTCCAGAACATCGCTACGACGTATTCTAAAAGTTGATCTGAAGATGTTTCCATATAAAATTCAATTGGCCCAAGAATTATTGCCGAGGGATGCACCACAACGGCTACAATATGCCAATAGAGTTCAAATCATTCAGTCAAACTTGGCCTATTTTTTAATGTGGCTGGGGAGCCTTAATCTAAGTGATAAATTCTTTTGTTTTTATTGAATTTGTGAATTGTAAATAGTTATAAGAATCAGGTATTATTTACTTGTAATATTGTTATTTTGGCCTATAAGGCTTGATATTACATAAATAAATAAAAATGTACTAAATTTCTTGCTCGATATTGAATGCCATAATCTCAAATAAGAAAATTACGATAAATCGAATGCGGTAATTTGGCCCCAGATAAAAATCTCAAACTACATACAATACATATGAACGAATTTTCAGAAAATTTATATGAGTATGTAAATATTTAATTTTGAAGTAAATTTCTTTTAATAAATAAAGGTTTTCTTATTTCTTCAAAAGGTTTTATTTCTCTTGTCTCGGTAATTCGGACATTCCGATTTTTCGGACACTACATGGTTTTTAATTGTCCGGATTATCTTGAAGAAACATATGTAAATTCAACCAACAACCCAGGTTCGAATCCCAGTTAAGAAAAATTATCAAAAATAAAATTTTTTCAAGTTGTAAAACAATTCCTACTTCAGTAAAAATAATTTAATGAAAATTAAATTTAATGAACTCAAAGCCTAACTAAAGAAATATCAAAAATTTAAATATTAACAGTTCAACTAAAAAAAATAATAATTATTCGAAAAATAAAAAATTCGAATTAATGTAAAATTTTAACGGTTAGTCCACGTATACATAATGAGATTTTTGTCGCTGCGATTCTTGCTTTGTAGGCGAAAGTGGTGAGACATATTAAAAGAAGTATACATATGCATAGTGCGACCAACTGGCCCGGAAAATCCAGGACATGACCCGGTTTTGGAACCAATGTCCCGGTGACATCCCCCGGATGGCCCGGATTTTTATTTTGAATTTAATTAAATAAAAAATATGCGGACTTGAACAACAAAACAGTATATTTCATTGAAATTTGGCACAATCGCATTATATTTGAATGGAAATTAATTCTTTTGAATGATTCATTTTAAAATCATGTGTCTATGCATATCCCCATCAAGCCATATGAGTCCGAAAAGAGTCTTTTCTGATACCTTTTCCGGAGCGTTCATGTTCTTTATGAGACCAAAAAACAATCATTCTTGCTCCGAAAACCTTCAGAAAAGAGGGTCATTACATTTGAAAATGGTCCGTCAGAAATAGCTCTTAGATAATGTCAGAAAAGAGTCTTATGAGGGTTTTTTGGACTCAGAAAGAGCTCTTACATCATGTCAAAAAATACAACAAATTAAAAGGTAGCATTTATTATTTTTTTTAATTGGTTTTACTTAAACAAAATGGTACTCGCTGCTGCATTGAATTGGAAAGATGTAGAAACAACGATCAAATTTCTGGTTGAAAAGAATTGGTTAAAACTTGAAGACAACAATGTAGAATTGTTTGACGAGTTTGGTTACATATTGAAATTTATTACCCCAGACAAAATTAGCGAATGGAATAAAAATAATCCTCTTACTAAGCCACGTTCTACTAAACCACATCAACGTTGGGTGGAATGTTTCAAACATTTTTAAAGTAAGAATGTACCGTACACTCGCTTCGAGTTAAAAAACTCGAACTCACGAGTAAGTATTTGATCGTATACGAATTAGCCCCCTGGAGACACGCTTTGTACCCTCATTCGTAGTTTTAAACGTGGACAAAAATATGGACACATGTATACAACCACAAAAAATCTCTGCAACAAAAATCGCACAATGTAAATACAATTTTAAAAAAGAAACGACAAAAATTGCAGCGACAAACCAAAATGTTTTTCTTGAAATATTTCCTCGAAAATAAAAAAAACGGGGTTAATTTAATTCAAATATAATTCATGGGTTTATTTTCAGATTTTCTTTTCTTTGCACACGTACCGTACTTGTTGGGGGTTTTACAAACAATAACAAATAATAAATCAGTATACATACAGCATCAACACAAAATAACAACAATTTTAACTTAACGAAACAATTAGTATCATATGAACAATAATTAGGGGACATTTACACTATGCGCGTAAACATCCCGCCCCCCTTGCTATACTGCAACAAAGAGGGTTAAGGATTACGCGGGTCGAGCGTTCATAATGTTTATGACAATAATCGCCGGAATTTGCGTCGTATCCGGGAACGTTGATGGCCTGGGTTGAACGGCGTGCTGTGGTTGTTGTGTATGTTGTTGTAGTTGTTGTGTATGTTGTGGTACATGTTGCTGGCAGCAGTGTTGGCATGTGTCTCAGAGAAAGAAGGACCTTCAATGTGTTTACGATGGATCTCAAGGCGGCGTGATACACTCGACATATTCTCTATAGGGTAAATACAAAATAAAGGAGAAACAGAGAAAAAAGAAAGAATTAGTGGGTTTCTGAATTGGGTAAGAGAACAAGCTTCACGATGGGTCGAGTAAAAATTCCTGAAGCTGTTCTCATGTCCGCTGTGCGGACCTTAGAGTCATGTCCAACATGAATCCTCTCTATTCGTCCTAGTCGCCATTCACTAGGGGGTAAATTATCTTGACGAATAATCAGTAAATCACCTACTTCAAAATCTTTCTGGGGGTATTTCCATTTTACATGACGATGATCTATAAAAGGGTTCAAAGTGAGCAGGCTGCTCTTTGAAGGCACGGGTATACCTTTTGAAAGCTGAGTGTATTCCGGTATAAAGTTCCACTGACACATAAGAACCAAGCGATCTCGGGTGAATTTCATTTCTGACTGGGTTAAAATCAAGGTATCATACGAGCATTTTTGGGTTCTCAAATACTGTAAACACCTGAACAAATACGAAGTAATTCGCATTGCACGCGATAAATCTGAAAATCGCTCTAATATGTCATACGGGCGTTCGAGCTGAACTGAAAATGACTGAACTTCAAGGTGTTGGTGGTCGATAGGGGGGTGACGCGGCCAGTACTCACGAGGTTGTCTTAACCATACAGGGCCATGCCACCAAAGAGAATTATTTATTAAATCTCTAGCAAGAATTCCACGACTTGCCAAATCGGCGGGGTTGTCCTTGGAATCCACATGTGACCAATTTTCATTACCAACTTTATTCACAATCAACGCTACTCTGTTTTTAACAAAGGTTGGCCAATGGCACAGGGGTTTTTTAAGCCAGGATAACACTATAGTAGAATCAGTCCATAGATAAACCTTTCTCCTGTCTAGATTTAATTCGGAACATAATGATTCTACCATTTTTGCCATCAAAGCCGCTCCACACAATTCTAATCGGGGTAATGTTTCAGTTTTCACGGGAGCTACCTTTGTTTTTGACGCAAGCAAATGCGTCGTGATCGATGAGGACGATACATTTCGAATGTATAGAGCAGCGCCGAACGCCTTTTCAGAGGCATCGCAAAACGCATGAAGTTCCATTTCATTTTCGGGGAGAAAATCAACCCATCTTGGAATGTTAATTTTCTCGACATTAGGGTAGTCGTTTAAAAATGCGCTCCATTGAGATAGGGTTAGGGGGTTCAAAACTTCATCCCATTCTGTCTTGTCTTTCCAAATTTGTTGAATTATGATCTTAGCCACAATGATTTTCGGTGAAAACCACCCGGCTGGATCAAACAACTTCGCTATTTTTGACAGGACACCACGTTTCGTGACAATATCCTGGCGTGGCTGCGATGCAATTTTGAAAAAGAAGCAATCTTTAGTCGCATCCCATCGCAAGCCTAGGGGTTTAGTAGTACTGGCATCCGAAAATTTTAAGAAGTCTGCATCAAGCAGATTCTCACGGGGTAAATCTTCCAAGAGTCGTAAATGATTGGCCGTCCATTTTCGCAAAACGAAACCAGCTGAGCCAAGAACATGGGTTAGTTCATTACGTCTCTTGAAAGCGTCTTCTAGCTCATGAGAGCCAGCAAGCACGTCATCAACGTACATTTGGGTTTTCAAAATTTCGGATGCCGCAGGACTCCGGGGTTTACAATCGTCAGCCAATTGTAATAGAGTACGAAACGCTAAATACGGTGCACAGTTTACTCCAAACGTGACCGTACTAAGCTCATAGTCCTTAACTTCAGCTACAGGATCATCACGAAACAATATTTTTTGATATTGGGTTTGATTGGGATGAACAAGTATCTGGCGATACATTTTCTCAATGTCCGCATTAAAAACGTAACGGAAAAATCGCCAACGCAGCAATAAAATAGTAAGATCCGTCTGTAAAACAGGACCAGGGTATAGAGCATTATTAAGGCTCACGCCATTGGAGGAAGGGTTTGAAGCATTAAATACGACTCTGAGTTTCGTGGTAATGCTATCGGGTTTAAACACTGCGTGATGGGGTAAATAATAATTATTCGCAGTGGAAACTGGGGTTTTGACGGCTTTTGCATGTCCCATTTCAATATATTCACGAACTACATTGTCGTATTGGGATTTCAATTCGGGGTTTTTCAATAAACGCGTTTCATTTCGCACAAACTGGGAAAAGGCGTTTTTACGAGAATCTCCTAATACCAATTCATTTGAAAATTCTCGGCGAAATGGGAGAGAGACAACGTAACGGCCATCGGGGTTTCTAAAAGTGGTGGTACGGTAAAGTTCCTCACAATATTTATCGTCTTCAGATAACTGGGTCGCTTGTGGAACTTCTTCAAGTTCCCAAAAACGCGAAAGTTGAGTGTTCAACTCGAGATGGGTACAAAACGATGATATAGAGTGTAAGGGTCGGGGCTGAATAACTTCACCAGTAACTATCCACCCGAACACGGTTCTCTGGGCGATCAGGTTGCCATTTGGATGTATTCTGACATCCGTAGTTAAAATTTTAGGATAAACATTTCCTCCAAAAAGTATATCCATACGGGTACACATGACGTCGGTCAGGGTAATGTCGGGGAAAGTAGAGGTTACAATATCAGAGATATTAGACGAGGGCAACCGACCGGTAATTTTATCAACAACGTATGCACTAATTTTAATTTTGAAACCGGGGTCGATCGGCGAACCAACCGTGATAGTGCACATTGTAGAGGTTTTGCCAGCTAAGCAATCCATCATTCCAGTGACACTTGTCGAAGGCACGGAAAATGTGGGAATAGCAAGCTTCCTTTGTAACCTCCTTGAAATAAAGGTACCTTGCGAACCAGGGTCAACTAAGGCTCGAGCGGCACATCTAATGTCGTTTATGTGCACTATACACACTGCTGAGCCCAAAAGGACTGCTGTATTGGGGTTCGACTTGAGCTGTGCGGAATAAGTTTGCAGATTATGAGCCGCGGTAGAAGTTGATGGGGCAAAATTAATCGGGGGTTGAGAAGGACTGCTAGCTGGATTGGGGTTCAAATGAACGGGGGGTTGAGATGAAGACATAGTCGTACCATTGGCTATAGGGAGCTGGGGTGAATTACTGGCAGACATATGTGACTTTACATCTCTATGAAGCAGGGAGTGGTGCTTTTGTTTACAAAGTGAACACACATGAATACTTTTACAATTCTTGTACTCGTGGGAGGTTGCCAAACAGTTCGAACAACACTTTAGTCGTTTCACTATTGACATTCTTTCATCAACATTTGTACTCAAAAAACTGGGGCATAGTCTAATGGGGTGAGAACCTTGACAAAGGAAACAACGACAAACATTTAGTGTTTGCCCAGTTTGGGTCGCAAAACTTTGAATCTGTCTATTTTCATGTGACGATTTTTTGGCAGCATTAAAATTAGGGGTATTTCGGGAACTAGCAGTTGTGGAGTTTTTGTTCGAGTTTTGAACGGGGTTTGAATGGGACTGCCTTATGTCAGAAATTGACTCGAGAGTTTTAAAATGCGCTGTTAGAAAAGCGTCCATATCATCCCATTTAGGGGAATTTTTAGAAAGTCTTTTGGACTGTTCCCAGAGACTCAGTGTGTTTTCAGGTAACTTTGTAGCACAAATATACACCAGCACTACGTGGTAAAATATTTCAGGGGTTACTTCAAGTAATGACAAATTTGTAATGCAATCGTTTATCGTTCTTTGCAAATTTTTAATAGTCGATCCTGATTCTTGTGAAAGCGGTTTAATATTTAGTAGGGTTCGAAGCTGTTCGTTTATAAGGGCATCTTTGTTCTCGTATGTGTCAACCAACCTTTTCCATGCGATTTCATAGCCATCGTTGGTAAGTGGCACAGTTTGTATGGTATCATGTGCATCCTTTGCAGTTTTCTGCAACAGGTAGTACAATTTTTGTACTGGTGTTAAGCGGGGGTTATTACCATACAAAGCTGAGAACATATCTCGAAATGAGGGCCAACTCTTATAGTCACCATAGAATATTGGGGTGTCGCACGGAGGTAAATTAATCATTGGCGCAGACTGCGCAATGGACCTTTCGCCCTGTGTCGATAATTTAAGTCGTTCTAGGTGACCTGTTATAAGAGATATCCCCCGGGTGTATGTGCCGTAAGACTGAAAGTACTTGGCTTTCAGTTCGATAATCTGGGGATCTTTCAACCTTTCGGCCTCAATTAATAAAGAGTCATAAGATAACCGAACAGCTTCCCATAACCGTTTGAGCTCTTCCTCATGACTACTTAAAGCACCGAGTTGGTGTTCCACCACGGGTATACTGGCAATATATGCCTCAAAGTCTGCCATACGGTCGGCATTGCGGATAAAAGTAGTCACATCCATTCTTGATCTCAATCGATATGGAGAAATTTTCATAAAAATTATTTACAAAACACGAGTAAAAATTTAAGTCCAACGTGAGGAAAAAATCAGATTAAAAATTTGCTTTTTCTAACAGAGAAGAAACGATAACGAAACTGCGGGTAAAAATAGATAAATCTATCCAATTTAAAAAAAAGAGTAACAAATTCTTTCAGGCGAAATAAAATGTATAAAATAAATTTATAGAATAAAATTATATATATACTGGGTATAATAAAAATATATATTCAACAAAGCGAATTTTTGACACTCGGATTCCTTGTTCAATACAATGAGTAAATATCACGTACAATATATATGTGTATATATATATAAAATCGGGTTAAATTTGTGATATTAGGAAATAAAATCGGGTTAAGTTTCACTTAATAAGGAATTCCGTAAGTGTAAAAACAACTTCGTTAAATTAAAAAAACAGAAAAAATCTTTTAAAAACACTTGTGCTGCTGCAAAATATTAACGGGTACCCACTATGGGTAAATCGAATATTATATATTCACTAATAAATTATTCGTTTATAGCGATTAAAAAATTTATTTAATTAATTACTTAAATTTTTAGGGCAAAAAAATTAATTAAAAAGTAAAAAATTCACTTTTCACAATTAATTAAATAGTAACCGGGTTTTCGCATGAATAAAAATGTGCAGCACTAGTGTACGTTGTGTGTGTGTGACCATATAATGAAAAACAAAAGAAAACCAACAAAGACACAGTAAATATTCACGGTTGTGTTTTTAATAAAAAGTACAATAGAATGCACTTACTTATTTGCAGGGTTATTTTATTTATTATCTATAGACCAGCGATTAAGTGTCAATACTTATAAACAGGGGGTCTGTGGTTCAATACTCACTTTTTAAAAAATCAATTATTTATTTTTTATTTAAAAAATTAATTTTTTATTATTTAAACAATTAATTATTTATTATTTAAAAAATTAATAATTAATTATAAGTAAAAACACACGCGAATGAAGGGGTAAAAAAAATGTGGAGCAAAAAATTTTAACACAAATTCACTGTGGTGTTTTGCCGACGGCAAATTGATTCGCGCACTTGTTGGTTCTCTTGTTTTTTATATTATCACTTTTAACTTTTTCACTTTTAACAAAATTAAAAAAAAACACACAACTTACCTTCTGATTAAAGTGTTAATGGAAAAATGGGGGTTGTTATTAAAATGATGAGGATGATCGCAAAACGATGTTTGGGGATTGATGAAGAAAATGAAACACTGGGGATTCTGAAAATAAAAAATATTTTCTTGAAAATATTTCAAGGGGACTCGGGGGTTTAAATCCGGTTCGAAAGGACCAAAATGCTTGATACATCGAACAGTTCGGACGTGTTACTTTTAGTGCGGCTGAATTTTCGGTGAAAAAATCGTAATAGGTGAAAAAGTATAAAAAGTTAAATTAAATAAAAAAGTGGAAATAAAACTCGTAATAGGTGAAAAACTTTACAAAGTCAAATAATTGCACTAGGTGCAATAAAAAATTAATAAATTGTAATAATTTATTTTTAATTATTTGAAAACTACAAAATTAAATACAGTGAGACAGTGAATGAGTAGCAATTCTAACAGTGCGAGTGGGCCCCAGAGCCGAAATGCTTATTTCGTGTTGAGCTCGGCAAGTGTTAGTAATGAGAACATTAAAAATCCCGAATTTAATAAAAACTACTTAACTGTGAAACCAAAAATAAGCACAAATCTGAATTTAAGTGCAAGTGCACCAAACTTGAATAAATGTGTTGAACAGGGCACAAACTTAGCCCAAAGCATATTTAATTTAAATAGAAAAATCACTGAAGGACCGTCTTCTTCACGGTCCTCGTTATCAAATATTGGAGAGACGTCAACAGCTGCAAAAGGCACATTAAGTCCTACAAATAAGACCGCTCCTATAGTTGCTGTTGAAGAAAAACAAAAAACACAGGTAGGAATGGACCGTTATATAACAGTATCGAAGAGAGGCAGAAGCCCAAAATCTGCCGAAATTACACCAGCCGCAAAATTATCAAAGAATGCTGAAGAGCCACGCTCGCAAAATCGTTTTGCCATCCTCCAAGAGAAAAATGATGTCCCTAACGCTGTGAATAAGCCAGTAAAACCACCTCCAATATATTTAAGAGAAAAAAATTCAAACGAACTTATAAAAATATTAGTTTCATTAATTGGTGAAAATTCTTTTTATGTGACTCCAATTAAGCGTGGCAATATTAATGAAACAAAGATTCAGGTTAATAATGAAAACGACTATCGGAGAATAGTTTCGGAATTTGAAAAACGCAAAAAGAATTTTTACACGTATCAACTTAAAAGCGCAAAAGGTCTACAAGTCGTAATTAAGGGAATTGATTCTTTTGTTGATCCTGAGGAGATTAAGAGCAGTTTGGCCGACAAAGGCTTTAAAATCAAGGCCGTATCAAATATAAGAAACAGAGATAGGATCCCTCAACCATTATTTAGAGTGGAGTTAGAACCTGGTGATGTTAAGCTGAAGAAAAATGAAACACATCCTATATATGACTTGAAATTCATAATGCACCGAAGAGTTACAGTGGAAGAACCTCATAAGCGATCTGGCCCAGTACAGTGTTCGAACTGCCAAGAATATAGTCACACTAAATCTTATTGTAAGTTGCCTACTGTTTGTGTTGTTTGTGGGGATCTTCATGACACCTCAAAGTGCGATAAACCTAAGGATGATTCCAGGGTAAAAAGATGCAGCAATTGCGGTGGAAACCACACTGCCAACTACAGGGGTTGCCCTGTTTTCGGGGTCGTTAAACGCTCCTTGATCAACAAACCCGCTTCTACCCCTACTCAGACGACAAAAGTACCTATTACAATTATTCCCCCCGTAGCACAAGCATCCACTAGCCAATTTTCATATGCCAACGTGCTAAGATCTAACCAACCAACAGTGCAAAATGAATCACCAATAAATGATACAAACAGCCATAATTTTAGCCGTCTTGAAGGTATAATGGAGAATCTGGCGCAATCCATGAATCATTTCATGACAAGCATGACAAGTATGATGCAGGAGATGCAAAAAATGCAGTCCACGCTACTACAGGCCATACTTAATAGACCATGAACTGTCTCAAAATATGTTTCTGGAACGCAAACGGCATACGCCAACACAAAAATGAACTTGAATATTTTCTTTTTAATAAGAAAATTGATGTAATGCTGATTTCCGAGACTCATATGACGTCGAGAAGCATTTTTAAAATAAGTGGTTATACATTCTACGACACCAAGGACCCCAGAGATAGATCATGTGGTGGCTCGGCAATATTGGTCAAATCGCGAATCAAACACCATTCATTGGGTGGTCTTTCAGAGTGCTACCTTCAAGCAACAAACATCTGTATTGAGAACTTTTGTCAAAACCTCGTGATTTCGTCAGTTTACTGTCCGCCCAGATTTTCAATAACAAAAGATCAGTATAGAGATTTTTACAAATCACTAGGTAGCCGTTTCATAGCGGCTGGCGACTACAATGCTAAGCATACATTCTGGGGCTCACGACTCGTTAGCCCTAAAGGTCGTATCTTGTACGACTCCCTGTCTGAAATGGGACTGAATGTGATTTCAACTGGTCAACCAACTTATTGGCCAACTGACCAGCAAAAAATTCCTGACGTTATCGATTTCGGCGTGGCGAAAGGGGTATCCCCGGAACTCATTGAAATCGAGGCTTCACTGGATCTTTCTTCAGATCACTCACCCACTGTAATCACCATCAGAAGTCCTCAGCAAAGCGTAACTGATGCCTTACTTCTTGTCAAACGTCTGAATTGGTTAAAATACAAAAAATACATCAGCACTCACTGCACAGAGAAACTCCCGTTAAAAACTGCTGAAGACATCGATGCCTGTATAAAAAGTCTTAATGAACATGTCGAGAAAGCCGCAGAACATGCTTCTTCCACTTACCGCCCGAATAGGTACAACAGAGTTTTTTCTGCAGATGTTGAGCAACTATTGTCTGAAAAAGGAGAGTCCGAAGAGAGTGGCAACAACACAGATCGCCCCAACTTAAAACTAGGTTGAGAGAATGTACCAAAAACCTTAGGATCTTGCTAGAAGCGCAAAAAGCAGCGTCTCTCAAACAACATCTGGAAGGTCTAGACGCAACTTCCCAGTCAAATTATTCATTATGGCGTGCAGTCCGAAATCTGAGAAAACCCGTAATCGCAAAACCTCCACTGCGTACTTTGAACGGATCTTGGGCACGAAATAACGAAGAAAAAGGCAACCTTTTCGTAAGTCATTTAAAAAATGTATTCACTCCCAATACGGATACTGACATTAGCGAACTACCGCCTGTTGTTGTCAGACCACCTGTACAAATAAGATTTCAATATCTGGAGGTTGTTGAGGCTATTGATAATTTAAATGTTAAAAAAGCACCTGGGTTTGATAAAATCAGCAATAAAATGATTTTTGAGCTGCCTCGCATTGCAAAAAGATTAATCCTCTTTCTTTTTAATGCCATCTTACGGCTTGAGTACTACCCTCCGGTTTGGAAAATTGCACTAGTAAAGATGATTCCTAAGCCGGGAAAAGATCCTTGCAAAGTTGATTCGTATAGGCCAATAAGTCTATTACCAACTATGTCCAAATTATTCGAGAAATTGCTTATAACCAAGCTGACTCCGATTTTGAATGAAAACAACTGCATTCCCAATCACCAGTTTGGCTTCAGACGTCAACACAGTACAATAGAACAAACACATAGATTGGTACAAGTCATAAGAAAAACCTTTGAGGAAAAGAGATACTGTTCGGCACTCTTTATTGACGTCTCTCAAGCTTTCGACAAAGTATGGCATGAAGGCCTGATATCTAAATTAAAGCAGAACTTGCCGGTGAATCTTCAACACCTACTATGGAAATACTTAATCGACCGTCAGTTTATGATTAAAGAAGGTGATTATTTAAGCCGTCCTCAACCTATAGGTGCTGGCGTCCCTCAAGGTAGTATCTTAGGACCAATTCTATACTTGCTGTACACAGCAGACATGCCAACAAACAATGAAATTCACACGTCAACATTTGCTGATGATACGGCATTTCTCAGTACTCACAAAGATCCAAAAGATGCCTCGATTCAATTACAGCACCACGTAACGCAAGTGGAGAAATGGGCAAGACAATGGGGAATAAAAATAAATGAACAGAAATGCACCCACGTAACATTTACTCTACGTAGGGAATCATGTCCCCCTATTCGTATTAATGACCATATAGTGCCTCAAAACTCACACGTGAAATATCTTGGTATTCATCTGGACCGTCGCCTCACATGGAAACCACATATAGATGCTAAGCTGACTCAAATGAAACTGAAAGCAGCCCAAATTCATTGGCTCATCGGCAGAAACTCCGTCCTTCGGCTCGATTGTAAGCTTCTACTCTACAACTCAATCTTAAAGCCAATTTGGTGCTATGGTATCCAGTTATGGGGCACTGCCTCCAACTCCAATATTGAGAAAATTCAACGCCGTCAAAACAAAATTCTACGAATGATAACTACCGCTCCTTGGTATATTAAAAACAACAACATACACAACGATCTTGATGTTCCACTTGTCAAATGGGAAATAACTAAACACGTGGCCCTTTATTTGGGTAAGCTGGAAACTCATCCAAATCCCCTCGCTCGAGACATCTTATAACATCCCGGTCATAGCCGTTTGAGAAGGAGGGACACCACCGCTCTCAGATGAATAAATACAAGTTGCTCATTATATCCTATCGAATTTGAAAACTAGATTTTGCCTAGCATTGGCTGGACTTATCTTAATTAACTTTAGTTTTAAGATTTGAATACCTATTGTTAGTTCATTTAAAATGAAGATACAATAAAAAAGAATATGCAAAAAAAAAAAAAAAAAAAAAATCATAATGTAAACCTAGACTTTAAGATATAATAACAACATTTACAAATAATATAGATCCAAATGTCCTTAAATCAATGTTATATTCCATTGATATTTTCAAATGCTAAATTGCTAAAACGGAAAAAATATGTTCTAAAAACCGACATTATTTAACATGTGATAGTAAAAATCTGTAAGTATTTAATAACATTTAGACCTATACAAATATGAAACTTTGGGTTTTTGTTTCGAAATGCATCACTGCGTTGCATCTGATGCGTATCTGTGATGCGTATTTTACGTGTGCCAAGATAGCGTCGACAAGATATCTTCGATTTTAGAAATTTAAAAACCGGGAAAATAAAAAACCCGGGAAAAGTCAAGTATCGGGCAAATAAAATACACAAATATTGGGCATTTTCAAGTAAGCTTCTGAAATATAATCTGAAGTGTCCCAGTCAAAAACAATACAGATTTTGAAAGTAGACACCTTAAGGGACAAAATAAGCGAACCGTGCAAAAAATCGTAGGAGCCGTTTCTCCACAATATGAGTGCGTCCATATTGGTCAAAAAAATCGTTGCTGATTTATAACAGGGAACTCTGATTAGTTCCACTCAAAAATGATACAGATTTTAAAAGTAGATACCTTAAGGGACAAAATAAGCGAACCGTGCA
Organism: Bellardia pandia; assembly: GCA_916048285.2. Lineage (NCBI taxonomy): Eukaryota > Metazoa > Arthropoda > Insecta > Diptera > Calliphoridae > Bellardia > Bellardia pandia. The sequence goes on from OU696530.1 coordinate 70,570,272, forward strand.
AAAAATCGTAGGAACCGTTTCTCCACAAAATGAGGGCGTCCATATTGGTCAAAAAATCGTTGCTGATTTATTACAGGGAACCACTCAAAAATGATACAGATTTTAAAAGTAGACACCTTAAGGGACAAAATAAGCGAACCGTGCAAAAAATCGTAGGAGCCGTTTCTCTTTTAAGCTTAAACTATGTATACAGGGCTGCCAGATGAATTTTGGGAAAAATCGTCAAAATCCTGATGAAAGGAAAAAAATCATTTCAAATTTTAAATATTGTCAAAAAAAATCAGATAAATAAAAATTCACTATTTGTAATATGTAGTGTTTTGAAATCTTTATTTATTTATTTATTTGATACCCTGTACAACAAAACTAAAAGTTTTATAATTACAGTACATGATGAGTTTTACGCTAACAAATTTACAGAATAAATGACAAAAAGACAAGATCACATAAAAAATAACTTAAAAAATAATAATAATAATCTATATATATAAAATTCAATGTATGTATGTATGTATGTATGTATGTATGTATGTATGTATGTAACGTATAGACTCCAAAACGGCTGAGCCGATTTTGATGAAATTTTCACAGCATGTTACTGTGACTCTGGAAAGAATAATAGGGTACTTTTTTTACCACGCCTACTTTTACGCTCACTTTTTTAAAATATTGTAATTGGAGACCAAACCTCTGGACCGATATTTTTGAAATTTTCACAGCATTTAACTGGGACTCTGGTATGATTAATAGGGTACTTTTTTTTGGTCACGCCCATTTTTACGCCCACTTTTTAAAAATTATGTAATTGCTCCCATATAGTTTTTAACAGATTTACTTCAAATTGTATACACATTATATACTCCAGGCGAGGTAAAAATAAAGATTTCTTAAGCCACGCCCCTTTTCACGCCAAATTTTTGAAAGTTTTATACTTTTTGTTCTCTATACAAATTTGTTCATTCCAACGTATTTTTTTATTTGGTAGTATATTGCTCTTAATACTGTTTACGTCGCCATATAACTATGAACCACGCCTACTTCATCGCCCCCTTTTTTTAATTCAGATACTTACTTATACCACTAACAATGTTTGCTATACAAAATACTTTTTTTGTAATATGTATTTACCTAAAGTTTTATATACTTTTTAACTACATACATTTTTTTATTACCAAATTCCGATTTTTCGCCCCATTTCACCTTAAATTATATTGCTTTTAATCTATATATATATAAATGAATGTGTGTCTGTATGTTTGTGCTTAATAGGAGGCCAAACCCTTTTACCAATCTGCCTGATATTTTTACAGCATGTTACTGTGACTCTGGAAGGAATAATAGGCTATATGAAGTTTTGATTGTACAAACGGGGGTGGCACCGCCCATATAACCCACAAATTTAACCCGCCATATTTTGGGCATTTTTTGACGTACGTCGGTGATATTTGGTACATATGGTATTGGCATAATTAGGAATACGTACCAGGAGAAAAGTGAGTGAGACCACGCCCCTTTTTAGGAAAATTAAACATCGTAATATAGTCTTAACTACTGGACCGATCGTCATTAAATTTTCACAACAGGATATTCTTACGAAATAATAAATTCTTGACTATGTAAGTGGACAAAGGGGCATGGTCTCGCCTAAAGCATTGCAATAAATACATTAAAATTAAATAAATAAATGTTTGTAAAAATATATAAATACGTTTTACTTTATTTTATGACGAGGGGGGGGGTAGCAAAGCACACCGGGTTTAGCTAGTATATATATATAAATGAATGTGTGTCTGTATGTTTGTGCTTAATAGGAGGCCAAACCCTTGGACCAATCTGCCTGAAATTTTTACAGCATGTTACTGTGACTCTGGAAGGAATAATAGGCTATATGAAGTTTTGATTGTACAAACGGGGGTGGCACCGCCCATATAACCCACAAATTTAACCCGCCATATTTTGGGCATTTTTTGACGTACGTCGGTGATATTTGGTACATATAGTATTGACATAATTAGGAATACGTACCAGGAGAAAAGTGAGTGGGACCACGCCCCTTTTTAGGAAAATTAAACATCGTAATATAGTCTTAACTACTGGACCGATCGTCATTAAATTTTCACAACAGGATATTCTTACGAAATAATAAATTCTTGACTATGTAAGTGGACAAAGGGGCATGGTCTCGCCTAAAGCATTGCAATAAATACATTAAAATTAAATAAATAAATGTTTGTAAATATATAAATACGTTTTATTTTATGACGAGGGGGGGGGGGGGTAGCAAAGCACACCGGGTTTAGCTAGTAAATAATAAATATAAAATAAAATTTCTTATATCGTATTTGAATAAGGTTATTATTCCTCCTTGAACGAGTGAAAACGAGCCGATTAAAAAGATAAGATGGTTCATTTGTAAAAATTATCTTATGTAGTAAGAGATTTAATTTTTAATAATTTTGTTTGAAAGGGTGAGATGTGAGACGATTTTCTTAAGTTAAATACATATCTCATGATTGAATTATATGCTGAAGTAAGTTTCCTTGTGCTTTTGTAGTCACAGCTGGAAAATACTTCAGAACCGTACAGAAGTGTTGGAATCAAAAAAGTTTTTGCCAGCATTATGAGTATTGAAACCGGTGTCAGGTGTTGAGTTTTCCATAGTCCACGTAATATTGAAAAGGTTTTTCCAGTAGCACTAATAACATGATCTGACCAGGTGAGTGTAGAGTTAAAAATTATTCCAAGGTTCTTTGCCTTGTTGATAATCTCAATAATCTGGTTAATGAAGAAAAAATTTCGGCACATCAATAGTTTGCACTGGAGATCGAGAAATTAGTAGACATTTAGATTTTAATGGGTTAAGGCGGAGACCATTAGATATTGCCCAAGATTGGATTTTTAAGAGGTCCGAGTTCAGTTTGTCAACACATTTATTCAGTTGGCTAGTATTGCAACATAAATATAATTGAACATCATCAGCGTACATATGAACTGTGCAATGTGATAATTGTCGTGGTAAATCATTTATATATATTGAAAAGAGAAGTGGTCCTAGTATTAATCCTTGTGGAACACCTTTTGTTACCCTTGACGATTCGCAAAACTCTTATTTATGCAAGCTTGCTGCAATCTTAATTTTCAAAACGTTTGCCAATATGTTTATTGGGAAAGTAAAAACAAAAGTACTAGTATATGTACTACATGTCTGTCAAGGCAATGTTGTATCAAAAACCATAGTATTTGTATTATGGTATAGAAATCCTATGTCTGTCAGGGGTATAAAACAGTTATATTAAATAGAAATTTAATTCTTAAAGAAAAAACTACGCCAAGAGACCGATAAGAGTTAAACACCTCCAGTAATTAAAGTGTGATAAAAGTTTGATTAAAAGGGTAAAAAGGCAAATTTTAAAGAAAAATTAAAAGTTCTTTAATATGCTTTCACCAAATTTTGGGTCATATTTTATATACGCCTGCATAAGAAATAAGAGTAAGTTTTCTATGCCATTTATATAAACATATATATATATACACCACCATAGTAGGGAGGGTATATTGGATTTTTTTTGGAGAAACGGCTCCTACGATTTTTTGCACGGTTCGCTTATTTTGTCCCGTAAGGTGTCTACTTTTAGAATCTGTATCATTTTTGAGTGGGACTAATCAGAGTTCCCTGTAATAAATCAGCAACGATTTTTTTGATCAATATGGACGCACTCATTTTGTGGAGAAACGGCTCCTACGATTTTTTGCACGGTTCGCTTATTTTGTCCCTTAAGGTGTCTACTTTTAAAATCTGTATCGTTTTTGACTGGGACACTTCAGATTATATTTCAGAAGCTTACTTTAAAATGCCCAATATTTGTGTATTTTATTTGCCCGATATTTGACTTCCCGGTTTTTTTATTCCTAAAATCGACCATATCTTGGCGACGCTATCTTGGCGCACTTGCGTATTTTTATGTTGTTTGCGTATCAGCTGCTTCACGGTTGCATTTGAGAACACTATACTTTTGCAGTGATGCCAAGTGTTGCTTTTTCGAAGGTACTGCGCATCAGATGCAGTGCCTACGAAGCCAAAAATGTGTAAATCAATTTGACAACACCCTGCCTCATGTGAAATGTTAAATAGCTTCCGAGATATAGAATTATTTCCATAAAAATTTTTCTAATTTGGTTGCTAATTTTTTGGGGTTTGTGCTAATTCTGTACGTGGTTGCACTTAGAGACATCTAGTGGTCCCTTCCCGTCGACTATAAAGTAAGAGTGCAAAAATGAGAAATACAAAAGAGAGATAAAGACTATAAAGGTGGATTCACCCATTTGTTCTTAACAAAAATTTTTTCCAGAGAAATTTTTTTTTTACTGAGAGTTTTGCATCACGATTCACCCATTTCGAAAGATTTTTCTGAAAAATCAAAGCTGCCATATCTATTAGTTTTACAAGTGCGGCCATTGATTTATTTTGCTTTGGGTTTTAAGTATCAAAATACAAATATTGAATTATTTTAAAGTATTGTGTATTCAAAATCATAGATATAATTTCAAAATGAATGAAAAAAGAAAGTTGCTTTTGCAGATGGTCATGAAAATACATAAGGCATTGTTATTTGTATGAAAAACTGCAACCTATTGGCAACTCCATTCATTTTTGTCCAGAAGAAATATAAAATTAAACCAATTCAAGTACATAAAAAATATTTTCTCTCTCTCAAAAAGAAAGACGACAAACTTCATATAAAAAAAATATTGTTCGAACAAATTTTTTGTTAAGAACGAATGGGTGAATCCACCACAAGAAGATACGATTTAGAAAGAAAATAAAAAAGGAACTACCAACTAAAAACTAACTTCAACCATCTTAAATATCGGCTGTTTTCATAAACGCAGTATGCAATGCAACATTTCATTGCATAGAGTTCAGAATAGCATTTAAAAATATAATTTAAAAATTTTTATTATTGATTTGTTTAGAAAATTTTAAATCGGGCTTATTTAAGGTATATCATGACCATGTAGGTAATATAGATGCGAAGATATTAAAGAAAAATTATGACATTTCACCATAAAAAATACAATCTGTACTATGCAAAGCCGGTGTTCTGTATACCATAGAGGAGAAAATCATTTCCATTTTGAAGAAATATGTTTGTTTTTCTTAATTTTTCAGTTCTTATAATTCTGTGATTGTAGTACCTATAGACACATATCCTACCTTAAATTAAAGCGTTATGTCTTGGCTATTTATAAAAATAAAGTTAAATAACACTTATATATAGACTTTTTTTACCATTTTTTAGATATTAAAACAAATTCAGGTCAAAAAATATTATTTTCAGATTTAACCCATAGTTGGTCCATATTTTGTAATCGTGATATATATCGGTATTAAAGGTATAATATATTTTCAACTTTGAGGGCCCGCCCCCTCGAAAATAGGTGTCCGCTAAAAATTTCTTTTATTGCTGTTATCTCCTCTAAAAGCCCTTTTTGATGAATTTGTTTTTGAGCAAAGGCAGTAAAACCGACTTGTTCCATAAATTTAATTAACCGAATTCGTAAGTACATACATACATATGTATGTACATTAGGCCTGGCCAATTTGTATGGAGCCGAAAATATCGATTAGAGCCGCCCCCTAGGATGATTCTATGAACAATTCTAAGCAACTTTGGTGAAGGAACCATGGGTCTATCTCGATTTTCGAGTCTCCCACTTTTCAAAAAATAATTTTTTTCCCTATAACATCATTTTGATTCGAAATTCGATTTTTTATTCATCGTCATATTATCTTTTTTATGTGTATATGGGGGGTTTTTGGGGTCGAGAAGTTCATTTTTGATCTTTATTTTTACCTATGAACACCACCATGCATATTTGAAATATTTTTCGTCTCTTTTCCGAGAAAAATTTTTCGGTAATTTCAGTTATTTTTTAATTCTTTTAGTAAAAGTGTACAATGGATCCAAATGCATTGCCGTCTACATCGCAAACCGCAACAACATCAACGAGTACCGAAAGTCATTTGAAGCATTTGTCTTCGCACGATGTTGCCTTTTTTGAAAAGTGGGAGACTCGAAAATCGAGATAGACCCATGGTTCCTTCACCAAAGTTGCTTAGAATTGTCCATAGAATCATCCTAGGGGGCGGCTCTAATCGACAAAAAAATTTGGCCCGCCCTAATGTACATACATATTAATACAAATGGTATAAGTGTGTTTAAACTTAAGTTCTGTTTAAATACTAAATTCATTTTTATAGATCATATTTAAATACAACTTAAATCACTGAATACGTCCATTTAAATATAACTTAAGTTTTTCATACTACCATATGATTTTGAAAGTTCTGCAAATTATGAAAATTGCGCATTGAAGTTTTTTTTTATTATTTGATAAAAAAATATTCAATAAATAAACTCGCCGCGAATAAAAACATTGTGCTTATTATTATCAATATCAACTAATATCAACTAAAACAATGAATTTAGATGAAGAGGATATGAATGATGCAGCTTTTGTTATAAAAACAACAATTTGTAAACTAAATAGTAAATCAGCTGTTAAATGAAGAAGTTGTTTATATTTTTTTGACATTTAATAGTGCTACCATACTTTTATCATAATAAAATACCAAACTTAATTTGAGACTGAAAAAATTAAACCGTATTTAAATACAACTTAAGTTTAAGGAAAAATTAACTAATTTCGTATTTAAATATCAAGTTAAAAACTGGCCATAAGTATAAAATGAGAACCAAAATAACGTGTTATTGCCATCATAAAACTACAAAACTATTAAAATCGACAAATTTAAAATTGAATTAAATTAGGTCTACTCTTGTTATCAAGACAAAGTTGTGCGATGCGATAATTCATAGGACTATTGCTCATAACGTTATCTCTTGACAACTATATTGAAGTATATCATGACAAATATTTATCAAGTATTGACACGGAATACTATACATGGTTAGGTTAGGTTAGAAGGCCGGTGTGAGGTTGTCCCCACACCATCACCCAGAGACCAATACGGTCCATTGTGATGCCTTTCGGAAATGAATTGAGACACTTAGTATGTTCCAAGAGCGAAATGCCTAAGCCCACACAGAGCCCTTCCCCTGTTGCGCAGCCAGGCCATTATCATTACCAAGGTTCGGATTTTTATGCAAATGCATATTTGTTGTCGTCAGTCTGAGATCAACATAAACTAAATATCTTTGCGAATCAAGAAATTTTCAGTAAAATGGCATCGATTTGTTCGTGCATATTTTTGCATATTTTGTTTTAAATGCATAATTTTGCATATTTTGCTTTGAATGCATATTTATGTTGCATATTTTGAAAAAAAAGTGTTCTATTTGCTTTAATATTTTGCATAAATACGTGTCTGAAAACGGAGCTGTATTTAAAACAGACGGAAAGATTCTATTTTGCAATGTGTGCCTCAAAGGAGTTGCTTTTGGGAGGAAATCCCAAGTGGATCAACATTTAAAAAGTCAAAAACACAAAAGCTTTGTAGACAAAAATGCGGAGAAGTTATCTCAACCTCTTTTGTCTAACCATGAAAGTAAGTCAAATCAGTTTAACATGGATCTATGTCAAGCTTTTATTTTTTTTAAATGACTCTATAGCGTTATTAGGTGAACATTTCAATAAAAACCAAATACTGCTGTATGTGGTATTTTATCCAAAAAATATTCATCTTACATGTTTAGCCCATGCGATGCACCGTGTTGCAGAAGTGATAAGCGACAACTTCGTTAGTATTGTTTTATTGATTTCTTATTGAAAAAAAATCTTTTGTAAGGCACCTTCGCGTGTTGCCATATATAAAGAGAACTGCCCCGATTTATGTCTTCCTCCACAGCCTATAGCAACTAGATGGGAAACGTGGTTGGCAGCAGTTATGTATTATGCTAAAAACTTCAGCGATGATGATGCAGTTGCAATAAAACGAATTAAAAAAATTTTAAATTTACCAAATATAAAAGCTGAATTAGTTTTTGTGTGTTCCAATTATGGTTTTATCTTTAAGACTATTGTTAAACTAGAGGAATCTAATCCATTCAGTAAGCAAATTAAATTAATTGATGATGTCATAAATAAAATCTATGCTGTGAAGGGTAGTAACTTAAGTAAAAATATTCGTATCAAACTTGATAAAGTTTTAAAAAACTGAAGGATTAAAAAAAATAAAACAAATTGCTGATATATTTAAATTAAATTTTAATGAAAACAACGAAGTGGAAAACGAATATTCTACAAAGGAACTATCAGCATTTAAGCATGCACTAATCACTTATGTCGACGTTGAACGGTCATTTTCCATGTTTAAAAGCTTTTTAAGGCCAAACAGACTCAACTTTATTTTTGAAAATATTAAAAAATATTTGTGTATCTATATAAACTAAATTTTTTCTTATTCTTAATTCATTTTATATGTAGGTTCAAATATGTATGTATGTATGTATGTATCTGACAAGTGGCTTTATTTAAGTGATTGTTTTACTTTAGTTTAACTTGTGCTTCTGAGTTTATTGTACTTTACTTACGTTTATGAGACTGAATTGTTACTTTTTGATTTTATTATTATTTGATGTTTTTTTTTTATCATTAATAAATGTTATAAAAAAACTTTAATGCATATTTTTTTAATTTTTAGCGCATATTTTTCTATTTTTAGTACATGTTTTATGCGCATAAAACGCGATTTAAACTGCATAAAAGTCCGATCCCTGATCATTACGAATCCTTTGAGATCCCCTAGCCTACAACTCGAGACATCCCCTAATTCGCTTATGAATCTACTGCCTAGCCACCTCAACCTGCTAACTTGTAATCTGGGACAATGGCACAGAATGTGCTCGATCGTCTCCAGCTGCTCTGGGTCCTCGCATAACCCGCATATGTCTGAAAAGTCAGATCCCATTATCCTTGCCATTCTACCTATCATGCAATGGCCCGTGATAACACCTATCATGGTTCTTACGCAGACCTTGCTCTTGCCCAGTAACGATTCCGAGTCGGACTTCCTGAGCACCGGCCATATCGTCCTTGATACTCGGCAGTCCGTTCGGTTTCCCCAGGCCCTATTTGTCTCGCCTAGAACCCATTCTCCGATTTTCCTATAAAACTAGCCTGACCGCCGCACAGTGGTATTTTTTTTTGGCAAAAAGTCTATTTTTTTACAGTTATTTTTTAGAAATCTAATGATGCAATTCTGTAGAGAAATGTTTCATTAGTAGAAAACCATGATTTGTTTTCGAAAAAAAATAAGATTTTGTATAAAAAAAAGTGTGGTGAAGTTATCTAATGGTGTTTTCTTTTCTAAAATAAAATGTTACACCTTTATTATGTACATTTTTATAATGTTTACCCCACATTTTAAAGATGTCGCATTTTAATGGTCAGAATAGAACATAAAATTACAACAGTGTAACACTTTATTTTCATGTACAGCTGTTTTTGTTTTTTTTTTGTTAAAAAAGAAGCAGATAGCTCCCTGGTAAGATCGCTTGAAATAAGACAATGAATATTTATCAAAAATACCAATGGCATCTTCCCGACAAATACGCAAATTCTTCTTAAACTATAAAAATTATATATGTATATAAACATACATTACATATATAAGAAGTAGGAGATATTGTCCTATGAAATTTGACATACATCAACTTCAGAGTATTCATTAATTACGTTCTTTCACTCACGGTTGTGGATTTTTTTTTTTTTTTTTTTTTTATTTATTCATTAACAAATTTAATTATTACAAAATAATGATTGCCTCAGCGTCCATAGGGATTTCTTTCTATAATCATATAAAATATTTTATCATCATCAGATGATGAAGATGAACCCAACAAGTCATCCAAAATTTTTTCAGCACATAAAAAAGTAGTAATATTTTCCATTTTGTATATATTTTTTTTGTTTCTTAACACAAATACACATTCATAAATAAAACAAATATCAGCTGCAGCAATGCCAACTTAGCCCTTTTCGGGCTAGATTTAGCCGGATTTTAGTCACTCAAAACGCGAAAAAAAAAAGAAAATTGGATGTGGTTTTATATGGATTTTCTTCCATTTAGCCCTTTTTTCAAAAATGTTTACGCGTTTTGAGTCTCAAAAGTTGGCATCACTGGTCAGCTGTTTTATCGTGCGATTCTCCCCCTCTAAAAATACGGAGTGTGAAAGGTGCACCATTTTTTAAATTTATAGTGTGACATTTATAGAAAAGAACACACTACACTTTAGCAATGTTGAAATTTTTTCAGAAAAGAACACAAAAAATTAAAAAAAGATGCGAAATGGGAAAAACGTGTAACATTTTTGCCAGAAAAGAAAACGCCATAAATATTATACAACGAAAACTGATGAAAATTTTACTACATTTCAGTTATTTATACAATAAATATGGTTCAACTACCAATAGTTTTAGAGCATTTTTATTAAAATATAGTATTTTAAATTTAATAGGAAAGAAAAAATATTTAAATTACATATATAGTTTAAGAGATCTGAGCAAATCAAAATGACTCCAAAAAATTTAGCATTTTCAGTTTTCATTAGAAAAGAAATAAGTTAGCTCGGTCAACCTCCGTGTTAGTACTACTTCTAAATGAAAGTTTGGAATATTTTCTTTCGTTTTATGTAAAAAAAATTCTGCGACTTTTTGCGATCGCTGAACAAACTTATAAATTTTGTGATAAAACTCACGTATTTTTTATGAATATTTACAATAAATTGCAATGCATATTTACAATAAAAGGTTTTGTATACTTTTAGGCTTTTACTTTTACTTTTTAATAATTGATTGACAGCAATATCGAAAAAGTGCATAACAAAAAAAGAAAAACAAAACCATATGATTAATTAAACCGTTATTTAAAATAATAATATTTGCAAAAAAAAAAGTCTAAGAAAATTATTAAACGTAACTAATTTTTAAAATTAATTCATTTTGTGTTTCATATAGTGAATTGTGCAAGGAACTTATAAATTGCAATAGTAATGTGAATTTATTAACTGATTTCATAAAAACTAAAAACATGGTGCTTACTATTAATGAAATTCAAATTGTGAAAAAATCAGTTCAGAAGCGATTTCTTAGTCACTTTTTAAAACGTTGGGCCGAATGTCACAGAAAGAAATCATATTTTTTTAAGAAAAATTATGCTTGGCTAAGAAGTAGGTTTCAAAACAAAATAATTAATGTGTACTTTGAATATAATTGAAAGTTTTTAGATATATTTGAAATATCACTTGCTGATGAGCAACCTAGTTGTTCAACAAAAATGGGAAGGCCAGCTAAGGAATTCGGCGATTGCGTTGATCGTAGTAAAAGGTACAAAGCTGCTGATTTAGCGTCCCAGTATAGCAAACAACATTTAGAAATGGCAAGTGCATTAGCTGGCTCAAATTTAAAATCGCAATCATATATTCCTCCCTCAACTGCGCTGGCGTTGTTACTGGATGCAGAGTTAACAAAGTATCAGTACGAAACTATAAAATATGTTTTGCATAAAGAAGGATACAATATTTTACCTCCGTATGGTAAGGTACTAGATGAGAAGAAAAAGTGTTATATGGGCAGTAAGTGGGGGCGTTAATTGAGCTAACCAAAAGCTCTGTGCCAAATTTTAAAAACTTTGGACCAAAAATAAATTTTCGGTTCTATGGGCGGTGGGTAGTGGGCGTGGCTAATTTTGATGAAACTTTATATTTTTCTTATTTGAGCTAACCAAAGGCTCTGTGCAAATTTCAAAAACTGGACCAAAAATTATTTTTCGGTTCTATAAGCGGTGGGTAGTGGGCGTGGCCAATTTTGATGAAATTTTATATTTTTCTTATTTGAGCTAACCAAAGGCTCTGTGCAAAATTTCAAAAACTTTGGACCAAAAATAATTTTTCGGTTCTATGGGCGGTGGGTAGTGGGCGTGGCCAATTTTGATGAAACTTTATATTTTTCTTAATTAAGCCAACCAAAGGCTCTGTGCCAAATTTCAACATTCTACGACCACTCCTTATATTTTTTGCCAAACATTGTATGAACAAATACCACTGTGCGCCGCCTGGCAATCAGGATCCTCCAAATCTGAGCCGAGTCTCGCCAACTCATCAGCCATTTCATTTCCACTGATGTTGGAATGACCCGGTACCCAGCAAAGTCTCAGCACGTATTCGCCTGAGATTTCTCCTAGAGCTCTCCTACAATCATCGACCACATATATAGTGACCTCCCCTTGTCAATGTTGTCTCTTATCAGTTCTACGGCCTTTAAGATCCCTAGAACCTCAGCCTGGAAAACACTACAGTCGTCGGGAAGCCTATATGATCTTCTGATGTCTAGATCCTCAATGTAGACCCCCGCTCCTGTACCCCTCATCTTTCGACCCATAAGTAAATATAGCAAATCCTGTGTATAATCTGCTTTTATCTGACCAGCTCTCTCTAGGTGGCGTAATTACCTCCGGTATATGTCCAAAATCAACCCTAGTCCCCGCGTAATCCGTGGAGCCGGGTGTTGCCAGATGATAGCCGTTAGCCCCAATCTCACCCAGTATCCTGACATGACCCTGAGTGAAGTTGCTTAACAGCCCCAACTCACTCAGTCTAAGAAGGCTTCTGGCTGCTATACCAAATTTTTATGCAACAGTATTTTGAAATTGTACCATATGACTCGTGGTAGTACCACGGTACCAACTTTGTTTAAAATGGGCGTTCGGTTAAAGCGCCCAAGTGCATAACGCCCAAACCCCATATTGTCATAACGCCCAAATCTTGTCATATTGCCCAAAACGCGCGAATAATAATGACAAAATGCCCAAATGCTATGTTATATCGCCCAAATGACAAAGTTTGGGCGATGTGACATTTACGTTGTAAGCGCTTCGCATAGTACAGATTCTCTGTATTGCCGGGCGGAAGGATTTTCTCCTCCATGGTATACAGAACACCGGCTTCGCAGAGTACAGATTCTCTGTATTGCCGGTCTACGGCCGGGCGGAAGGCTTTTCTCCTTCATGGTATACAGAAAACCGGCTTCGCATAGTACAAATTCCCCTATTGCCGGCCTACGGCCGGGCGGAAGGATTTTCTCCTCCATGGTATACAGAACACCGGCTTCGCATAGTACAGATTCCCTGTATTGTCAATACAATCTGTATAAGACAAGATTGTCAATACAGGGACATACAGAGAATCTGTAATATGCGAAGCCGGTGTTCTGTACACCATAAAGGAGAAAATCCTATCCTGCATACAACATTTTGAAAAAATGTGCAATGTTGGTTAGCCCAAATGGCAAAACGCTAAAATGTTTGGGCGTTGTGACAGCTCCTTTTTTGAGCGTTTTGGCATAGACTATAATTTGAAAAAGATATTTCGCCCAAATGCAATGTCGTTTAGCCCAAATGGAAAAGCGCTAAAATGCTTGGACGTTATGACAATATGGGTTTTGTGCGTTATGCACTTGGGCGCTATGACCGTACGCCTTTAAAATGTATCAAAAAAAAGTACAATTGTACCATGTTTGCCATCAGAGATACATACTAATTAAAGACGTGCAATTAAAGGTGGCTATACACTACGTGTTTTTGCTTATGTATTTTTAAGTTTACAACCCACATGTTTTTCTTTATGTCTGTCAAAATTGGTTATTTTACATAAGGGTTTTAATTTTTGGTCACCAACTTGTATGTACAATTACACGTGACATCGCCATGATTATTTACACATAAATTTTCATGTCGTTTCTTTGAAAAATGCGTTAAAGCCACTGCACTAAAATGCCGGCGTCAAAAATATTGATTTAAGGTTTTTCGTCTTTTAATATAGGTACAATATTCTAAATTTTATATTATCCCAAGAATTATATTATGCTGTTGTTCTCAGTGGAGTTCAACACTAAATGTTATATGATTGTTATACAATTTACTTATTATCCTTAAATTGATAGATTGTCAATAAATGAATTATATAAAAAAAAAAAAAAAATACAATATGTGGAGCTTGTATCAAAAATTTTTAAATAATTTATATCATTGTTATTAAATTAACAAAATGAGATAAAAAATATTTAATTTATCACTTATGCAAATTCTTCATACGGCCGGCCAGCTAGCGCAGATATTTAACCGTCGACAAATCTTTTCGCATGGCATATACATTTGAAAACATATGTTTGAACATAAGATAATAGAGCGTGTTCTAATCGAGAAAAAATTACATATGTATTTCCAGATGTATTTTACACAAGCAAAGTTTATGAGGGTACCAACTACATGTTTTTACTCCGTTATGTAAAATTTGACATATACAATGTAAAAAACACGTAGTGTATAGCCACCTTAACTTAACATCTCCAACTGTGATTAACTTTGTATAATATGACAAATAACACTGACAGACACATAAAATTATAATTATTGTTCATTAATCGTAAATAAGGGGAACACTTATTTATATTATTATTATAACATTTCACAATTTATAAATAAAGATGTTCATCGCTTCTATTTTTTTAAACGATTTTTACGAAACTTGTTTTAAATTAATAAATACAAAATAATATTTCTTTATACATATATAATTTATTTTATGTACGTACGTACGAGTATTTGTCGTTTGTTTATTTTTATTTTAGCAATTTTATGAAAACATTGATTTTTAAGTAATTTAAAAAATTCACATACACAAACATCTATGACAAACTCATATCATCGTTTACTTGTGTATGCTCAATGACTGGCGTAAATCTATAAATATAAAATGTTTTTGTTTTCGCAAAAACCACAAAGCTATTGCAAAACAAACACTAACAAGTACGGTTTCCACGAAACATTTTATATATGTATGTAGTAAAATTTAAAAATTATAAACATAATTATTTCACGTTTGTACTTGGGGTAGAAAATTGTAGAGTTGCCATACTTACATATATTTTTATACCATGAGCAGTCTACTCTGCCAGACAAATGTAGTTTTACCAATAAAATATTAACCAGACTACCGCCATATTAATTTTTATTGGCATGTAATTCATTATATACATTCCTGATAAGCAACATATATAAACAAAATAAACAGAGATTCTTATAAAACAATTAAAGTTACACTAACTATAAATACAAAAACGTATTTTAATAATAATATACAATTATTTTGGTAAATTTTAATACAAACAATATAATTTTGTGTTGTTTTAATCGATTATAAATAAAATATAGAGTATTAATTTTGAACTTTATAATACGATAATATTATAGTATTTGCTGATTTAACTAATATGTATTTCCAACATTATGTGATATCACAATGAATAATATGTAATACATATAGTGGTTAAATGCCAAAAATTGTAGAAACATTTTTTAATATTGTATGTACATATGTAAATATATTTCAGCTCAAAAGATATAATAACATAATAATATACCTATAACCGTGGTTTATTAAACACATAATTCAAAAAAAATTAAAATTAAATTAAATATATTGTGAAGTGTAAAGTTAGATCTTAAACCAAATTTTTTTGAAGCTTCAGTACTTAATGCCGGACATAGTGACGTATTTATTTTTTGATTTTGTTTTCCGTCTGCATTTTTTGTAGCCGGAGTTCGGTCGAATGAATAGTTTTATTTTAATTTTTAAACTCTGGTTTATGTCTAAAAGGTGCAGACTATTTGTTATTGTGTATGTAGAATGAAGACATTGTTTAGGAAAGTTTTCCTGTATAAATGGACTAAAAGGTTTTCAAATATCGGGTATGTCGTAAGTTTCATTGAAGGCTTCTTTCGATTCAACGTAAAGATTATTTCTAGTCTTTGTCAAAGTATGAGTTGTGAATTTTTTGTCTAATATTGAATATCAGTTAAATGAGTTTTTGGTCATGGAAATTTAAATTAAACTAGGTATATTCTCTGTGTCAAAATCGGATTATAAATAATTATAAATATAAAAATGCATTTGGCATAAAAATATTTGCATCTGCTACACATTTTGGAAAACATCTGTATTGACATTCATAAACTTCATAATGGATTATTATTAAATTCGTAAATGACGATTTTAACAATGGATTACAATGGACACAGCAAAACGTAACAACAAATTTGTAGTATAATAATAATAATAACAAAGAAGAATACACACACATTTGTAAAGCATAAGTAAATTTCGTTCTAACAAATAACATGTATGTAATAAGAAATATGTTAATTCCCATATTCTATTTCTAAAAAAATTGTGAGTTAAATAGATGATGTTTACGAGTAGATCTTGGACAATAAACATTGCTGATGAAGCCCTTGGCAGGGCAGAAATGCATTTCAGTGTGTCATTTGTCTAAGAAAAATATAGTTTTCACAATGGCATTCTTCGAGTTATTAATTAAAAACGAATTCAAGCCTCAATTAAGAATTTTCTCTAATATATAAATATAAAAAGGTCGAAATAATCAGCCTTATTATGAGTGTCGTTTTCTTTTTACGACAACGCCTGTTTTGTAATAGATTAAAGAAACAAATTTAATTTTATCTTTAATCTATTACGAAAGAGTCATTGTCGTAAAAAGAAAACGACACTCATAATAAGGCTGAATATTCTCTAAAAAAAATTAAAAGAAAAATTTTAAAAATTAGATTAGAAATGCATTAAAATGTACTTCCAAAACTCATTCGTTTTCGATTTCCATCACATGCCTGATTAAGATCATTACGGAATTCAAAGGTTTTTTTTATTAAAAATTATATGTTTATAAAATAGTTATATTTTTTTGTTTAAATTATGGTAATGCAAGTATTGGATACTTATTTTCTTAAATCTATGTATAAAAAACTACTTAAAGAAAAAAATATTCATAGGTATTAGGTTTAATAGGATCCTGATTTTGAACGCATATGCTGAAGCTACATTGTCTGGTTTGAAAGGATACAATCCACACTTTTGGAATCCATTTTTAATGGTAACTCCGAGGTTTATTTTGGAAAGAACCGTTTAAGAAGCGGGCAAAAAGTAGATTTTGTTATATCTTTGTTTCTATTTACCTGATTCATTTGCCATTCTCTAACGGGTTTCTTCCGTTAAGCTTTCAATGGATTAAATACGCTAATATCACCAGGTTGTAAGATATGCGTTGTTTGGCAAAAGTGCATACAAAATTATACCGATATCGTCACAAAACTGGCTTAGCTCTAAAGTCATCGCATATGAGGCCCATCAACAAATAACAAAATGGGTCTTTTTATATTATGCTTATTCAACCAACTGTAAATTCCATTTGATTCGGACTTATTGAGAAACCAATTTTCTGGTAGACTATTATAAATAAACGCAGTATGCAATGGAACATTTCATTGCATAGAGTTCATAATAGCATTTAGAAATATAATTTAAAAATTTTTGTTTTAAGATTCTCTTTAATAGTCCAATATGTTTATGAAAACAGCCATTATTACATCTTTTGCAGGTCATTCCCACGACAGCCGGTTTTACGCACCGGGATGACCCGAGATCACTGGGCCAAGGGTTGTCAACTCAGTAATTACTGCTTTTACAACAACAACAACAACAACATCTTTTGCAGGTCGTAAATATGAAAAAATATCAATTGGTTCCAATGTGTTGCCAATTGCCTGTAGCTTAATTGGTTAGCGCATTTAATCATTAAGCATGAGTTGGTATTTGTAGCCCGGGTTCGATTCCCAGCCGCTGCCACTCAAACAAAATCAGTTTCTGAGAATTATTAGTTTTCTTTCTATCCATTATAACTAATATTTATCACAGCGCCCTCCTTCGGTGGTATAGCATTCAAACGCCACCGAAGTAAAATAAATAAATAAAGGCTACAAAATCAAGCTTTAACATTAATGCGCCTACACACCACCAGAGGCGCTGCAATTCTGCACTAAAAACAAACATAATGCGCAATTACAGAGTTGTGATATAAAAAAAAAAAAGCTTTCTTCTTTCACCACCTTTACTTCTTCAACTATCCCCTTTCCAAAGAAAGTAACGCAATTATATATAGGCATATTAATTGCCTGAGTGTTACTTCTCTTAAAAAAAAAAAAAAAAAAAAATACTAAAAGAACAGTTGTTTCTTTTTTATTTCCTTTTTGAATGAAATAAACATTTCAGTAGCCTTTTGGTGCTATAACTAACGGTTTTAGGGCACATACTGAAACTGGTTTCGGTACCGTTTAATATTCGGAATGGGTCATCTAAAATATCTAATGCTTTTTGCTCCAACAAAAAATCGTTTAATTCTTGAAATCATTTTCATATTCCTTTTTCAGGTATAATAGCTCTTCACTTGCTTATTCCTTCTGATTCTCTTATAGCAAGACACGGATGGCGTTTAAAAAATCCTGAATACCAGAGCTTTCCTGGTCTTCCATTTAAAAAATGTGCCGGACGTTTATCTTAACAATTGTTTAGAAAATCTTCAGATTTTAAAGGAAATATACATATTGCCAAATCTTGACACCATTTTACCAAACGGGATTCTTCTAGATAAGATAATACTGTATGTCGACACATTCTACGAGGATCTCCTGACACGCGTCCGCATAGCCTATCCTAAATTGTTGAACGCGGAACACCATATTTCTTTGCTGGCTCCTAAAACGGATATCTTTCCTTCTCTAATATCACAAAGAGCTTCTTTTAATGCATTTCAGAATACTGATGCATTGGTCGTTTTCCTTATGGTTGCATTATGGTTTTCTGAAAAGTTTTTACAAACCACCCTTAAAATTTTAAAGACTTTTGTATTCTCAACAAAAATAAATGCTGCTGCCGACTTTAGTATACTTGATTAAAATTGATTGAGTCTTAAAGTACTCAACGACAACTGTGCCGACTATTGGGTAAAATCGTTTCAAACTCTGTTTTTTTTAATGCTTGGTTTTCACTATGTCATTTTTGTTGTCAAATTGTCTAAATTGTTATGAAATTACCAACAATTTGGACAATTTGACAACAAAACTGACATAGTGAAAACCAAGCATAAGTCAAAAGTGCCGACTATTGGTGCATGCCGACTTTATGAGCATTCATCCTATTTAGCAGAGACCGTAAATAACAGTTCCGCTTTAATTTCAATGGTTAGTTGTCACCATTTACCTTTTATATAACAGAGAATGATTTATATAAAAACATTTTAGGTTAATGGTTGAGAGAAACAGAAAAAAAAAACAGCTTTATACTGTGTTCAGACAGTATTGAGTCAATCACCCTTATTCTGTTTGGCGTCGGCAATAACAATGTCAATTTTAAGGCAACATCAATTCTAATCAAAGACAACATCAATTCTATTACTATGTTTCCACGGTACATGCTTCGCTCTCTATTCATGCTTCACACCCCAATCATGTGCGAAACAACTTGCTTCACCATACAAAATTTTAAGAGCGAATCAAGTAGATTCATATTGAATCTACTTGCGAAGCACGAAAAATTGATTCTTCTCTAATTTTTATCGTAAGTTTATCTGCACTAGCTGTAAAAATTTAATATTATTGTAAACAAAGCAAATTATTTTCTTGTGGCTGGAAGTAAAGAAAGTAAATACGTACGAATGTATGTTTTTTTTTTCAAATAAACTAACTAATTTCCACTCACTTTTGTTTGTCCATTAAAAAAAAATTATTTTCCACAAATTGTAAATTCTGTTTTTTTTTTATTCTGTTTGTATCAAGTTTATTAGTCATGTAAACAGCATGATTCATAAACATGATTCAGAAGGCGAAGCAGGTGATTCAAGTCGTCGTGGAAACATAGTATATGATAATTTGGTATTCTGTAAGGTTATTATGATGACGTTGACTGTTTATCGATAATGCTAATAAAATACAGCACACATCTCTAATATTAGAGTCAGCTGATTCATTTTGTTTATTGTTTTTGATAAAAAAATGTAAAGTTGGTAAAAATTTTTTTTGTAAAGAAAGCTGAACCAAAAATGTTTTTATTTCTGATTCCGACCGTCCAGTGACGAAGAAAACAAAACAAAATTTTTTATTATTTTAAGTGTTCAGTCATACGCAATTTTCAGCTTACTCAATAATCATTTGACACTGGAAAACAATATTGTTTTTATTTTGGTTGTGAAAATTTGTGTCGAAGCGTACAAAAATACAAATACAAATTAAAACACAATTTTTAATAAAAAGTAAAAGCAAGAAATAAATGTGTTCTTTTAATAGCCCAAAACAAACATGCATCAGAGATCGGCAATGTATCGTTTTTTACGATTCACAACTACTCATAACATTTTAAGTATAAATGGTTTTACATCATTGCAATTTAACTACTATGAGTTACTTAAACTCACAACAACGTTGACTTATAAATGCAAGTGGATATAAGTATGAATACTACGCCGACATCGAGCTCATACCATTCCCAATATGTTTGATTCATAATCCGCGGTATTTAGATTTACATTTTAAGAAAAATACTCACATACTCATAAAATATTCAACTCAGTTAAGTCATTGAAAAAAATTTTCAGCTTACTCCGTTAGGTATTTATACAAAATAAGTAAAAAAGAAATATAAAAACATACAAGTAAGTTTATAGGAAAACATTTTGGGGAAAATATAAAATTATCAAAAATTTATTATTTTATATAATTTTTATAAGCAGGCTGTAAAAAATAAACGACACTTGCATGAGTGTATGCGAGACATACTTATTTTTTTATCGTCTACGTACATTGAGTTAAGGAGAGCCAAAATAAACAACATCATACATGAGATTAAGTATGAATATAATGAGTACTTCAAACTTTAAAGATGAGTATTGGTTTGATGATATTGAGACAAGTATGAGTACGTATAAGTACAATAAACTATAAGTCATGATTCGAGTATACTCACTTTTTCAGTACTCATAACTGATCTCTGACATGCATACAAAAAATACTCTAAGGCCCGTTTTCTCAATGTGTCGACAAACTGCCTGTTACTAAATGTCGACAGAAATTTATTAGAATGATAATATGTGCGTTAACAATTTTGGTTTTCTCAATATACCGACAGAAACATTCACCCTTATTCTGTTTGGCGACGGCAATGACAATGTCAATTTTAAGGCAACATCAATTCTATGATAACTTGCTATTCTGTAAGATTATTATGACGACGCACAGTGAGGGATCTGAAAAAAAGTGGAAATAAATCTGTAACTTCTAAACGAATAGCTCGATTTTAATAAAATTTCCCATGGCTATAGAGGAGGTGTCGGTAAGTTTAAGTTTTGAATTTGGGCTTAAACAACCAAGGGGGGCCGAGCCACAATGTCCCAAAGTGGGGCACCTCGGGTATACCAAAAATTAAAAATGATGCAAAATTTTTGTTTGCGATTCGATTTGAAAGATTTTTATATTTATGGAATGTACTAGACGAGATCTACAAAAAACATTGCTTTAGCCATATATTATCTCTTATAGTTTACGAGTTATTCGCATGTGAAAAGTAATTGAAAAGTAAGAAAGAAATGTAAAAAAATATCTACTGAATCAAAAGTTATGTGCATTCAAACTTAAAAAAATAAAAAACTCGTTTTTCCGCCATTTTTTTTCGAAAAAAGTAACTACATTAATTTTATATTATACAGAAAATGAGAAAAAGATAAATAATGTGTTTATATTTTTCTGAAAGGTAACAATACGGGAAATATTATAAAAGCAAAATAATATCAAAATTTTTATTATTGTGTGGTCCAGAGCCTTCAGATGTAGACCTATTTTTAATGAAAATTTCAACTTTAGACAACATATTCTAAAATCGCATAGGTGCTTTCAAAAAACTAAGACCTGTTTTATATGTCCCAATCTGTTCTTCAATATTATGCAAAGGGATTTCATAGCCCCGAGCTTGGTGCCTTCAATAAATCTAAATATCAAAAAAATCCCAATTTTGGGATTTTTGAAAAGTTTTTTGGGAATTGTGAGATTCTCAATAACAAATCTAAATCCAAATTTTCACTTTTACATAAACCGATTGCAAATCTTTTTTAACAATGAATCCCAGCTACAATATGAAATACCTGGGATATCCCTCAAACATATTTCATACCTAATACTATTTTTTACTCCAGGTAATATAACAGGTAGATTTCATAACATACAGTTCATGTGAAATATTTGGTAAATAAACAAAAACTAAAGAAACACGTAATGTTTTTTGGGAAAATATTTTTTATTTTTAAATTTATAATTAGGTTAATTTAGTAAAATAATCAGAAACAGAGCAATCCATATCTAAAAGATAAGGCAAATCCAACGTTTCCTCATAGATGATAAGACTGAATCTGATGATAAAATTAGATTATTCAAAATGTCTTCATTTTGAGATTGTCGAGAACACTTTCTGGAGCTGAACTGCTGAACATACTTGAAGTCCCTATTTCTTGATTCTTGGGGTTCTTCTGTAAGTTCTCCTAAGGACAAAATATTATGTTCAATTATGATTTTTCCATAATACTTTATGTACTGTTGGTGTCATTTCTTTCCAAGGGTACAACGATAATAGAAGTTTTGAAATTTCTGTGGAATACTCGCCATATTTTGTTGCATTCACTTTGTGCTTACTATTTATTGCCATAAAAATAATATTGACTTTTTTCAGTAATTCCATATTAATTCCCGTTATATCTGAGGTTGTTTCAAAATCTTTGAAAAATCATCTAGCTGTGTTTCCATCATTTGTGCTTCCATATCCTACGAGTGGTTTATTAATGTTTAATCCAATCTGTTTTTTGAATTCTTCTTGAATTCTTCTTTTCTCCGTGGCTCTCATTTCCATCAGTTCTTCATTTTTATTTACTGATTTATTGATATTTTCTGGTATGCTTCTATATTTTAAATCATATGCCAGATGTAGAAAATGTTCAAGAAATCTTATACGGGCATGTAGAGGAGATATTCCGAATTTGAGCACTTCCTCGTTAATTGTTCTCTCCTTGGATATATTCGCAAATTACGATTTTTTTTCACCACATATGGAACAGTTCCAAGTAGATGATGTTCCTGTTGTGACATTGCTGACTTTTCCATCGATCATCGTTAGTTTCATATTAAAATAAATGTTGATGGAATATTGAGCTATTTGGATTGTAACCGGTACCAAGTCTTTAATTTCAGATTCAATTAAGTTGGTCAAATCTTGTGTCGTAATCTTTGTTTCTTTTGTATATTCGAAACATATTGGCCTACAAAAGGCTTTCGATCCAAGAGTTGAATTAATCCATATATCCTCAAAACTAGTTGATGATTACTTACAAAATTTTATAATTAAAGTATAAACAAAGTATTTTATTTCTACACTGCTTCTCTTTGTTTACATATTATATAAGTCCTAAAAGTTTTCTTTATATTAACAATCGTGTTTTAGCAAGTGGTTTTGTTAGAATATCTGCTATCATTATATCAGTAGGACAATACTTAAGGTTTATAAAAATTTGAATACAATAATCCTTTACAAAATGATATTTTATGTCAACATGTTTTGTTCTACCATTACATTTTTTCATTTAAAACCATCTTAATGCAACTCTGATTATCTTCCATAATTGTAATCGGTGTATTTACTTTATTATTCATTTCTTGAAGTAGTCCATGAATCCACTTTGCTTCTTTACAAGCTTCTGACAATGCTATGAATTCGGCTTCAGCTTTAGAGAGTGAAACATAACTTTGCATTCGACATGACCAGCTAACAACTCCACCATTTAAATAAAATGCGTAACCACTACGCGATTTCCTATCAATTTTATTTTCACCCCAGTCTACATCCACATATCCATATAACTGATTATTTTCTGATGGACTACTTAATCTTAACGATAATTTTGCTGGTCCTTTCAGATACTTCATAACTCTCTTTACTTCATTCCAGTCTTCTTTAGTTGGTGCTTGAGTTTTCTGAGCTAATATTGCTATACTTGCTGTAATATCGGGTCTTGTATTTACTGATAAATAAAGAAGTGATCCAATAGCTTTTTGATACAGCTTATTATCTAAAAGTATTTCTGATTCTCCAATTTTGTTATATGAAGGTATTAATGGAATATCTGAAGATTTTGAGTCTTGAAGTCCAAATTCATTTATAATTTTCTTGATATATTGTTCTTGACTAATTAAATAATTACCTTCTTCATCTTTTGTAACTTCCATTCCGAGATAGTGTTTAATTGGTCCCAAATTAGACATCGTGAATTTTGAACTTAACATATTAAAAATTTCTTCAATTAATTTTACATCTTTACTTGCCACATTATATCATCAACATATACCAACAAATAATCTACATTCTCTCTTGATTTTCTTATATATTTTCTTATGTGTGTGTTCTAGTAGTAAATATATTGCAAATGAAAAATTTTTATTTTGTGTGCTGGTTGCTACTAGAAATATTTTGTATGCCATTGGTACAACCTTATTGTACCTATCAGGCATGTGATGGAAATCGAAAACGAAAACGAAAACGAATGAGTTTTAGTATTCAATTTTTTCGTAATATTTCTGCATTGAAAAACTTTTCTCATGTCTCGGAATATACCTTGATAATAAACTTTCCTTTGATGCTCATATTGATGTTTTGCGTGGCAAGGTCTTTGGTATTTTGCGTAAGATTTATTCATCTAACTTGTATTTGCCACTACGTATTAGGTATAACATGGCTCATTCATTATTGATGTCATTGATATTATATGGTATTGAGGTTTACTCTGGTACAGGTTCAACACGTTTAAAAAAAATTAGTAGTATTTTAAATTCTGTAGTGCGATTTGTTTATAATATTAAGCGTAGAGATCACATTTCCTATTCTGTTCAGTGTTTTCTTGGTTGTTCTTTTGTAGGCTTTATTAAGTATCGAAACATTATTTTATTTCATAATATTATCAAATTTAGAAGGCCACTTCCATTGTACAGATCTTTCACTTTTTCACGATCCATTAGAAATCCTCAAATTTGTATACCCAGAATTTCATCTTCTTTCTTTGATAAATCTTTTATTGTTAGAATTGCTAGATTGTGGAATATTCTACCTTATTCCTTGCGAATTTTTTCTCAATCTAATAATGTTTTTCGTTTAAAAATCATGGAATTCTTATCTACTACTCACTGATGACTTCTAAATTATGGATAGCTATAGTTTTCTTCAACCTTATAATGCCTTTTCTTTCAATTATCTTATTCTACTTATCGACGATTTATTTCGAACCTATGTACACCTATATATTGCCGCTGATGGGACCTGTGTGGGTTTCTTATCCATTAATTTACTACTTATATGTTATTACGGCTGGGGAGCCATAAAAATGTTTTTTTTTTTTTTTTTTTTTTTTTCTCTCTGTTATATGCATAATTAATATTCTTATTTCAATTTATATTGAATTGTTATTAATTGTTTAAGATGATTCTTTTTTATTATCATTATGGTATTTACACTATGTAATATTGTTATTCTGGCCATCTAGGCTTAATATTACGAAATAAATAAATAAATAAATAAAAAAAAAAAAAAAAAAAAAATATAGAGATATTGGGCTACTAGAGAGAATCTTAAAAGAAAAATTTTAAAAATTAGATTAGAAATGCATTAAAATGTACTTCCAAAACTCATTCGTTTTCGTTTTCGATTTTCATCACATGCCTGTATATAATTATTTTAAAATAATTCTAAAAACATTGGAAAAACTGTATAAATTAAAAAAACTGAGTTATGGTGATTGCTGATATTTTTGTATTTTTTTTTTGTCTTATTTCAGGTCTATTCAATCTTTTAGAGAACTCTTGTATCTTAATTCAAATTATCAATGTGCAAATGATGTTCATATTCGTTTGGGATTTATGCACAAAGTATTGGGAGATTATAAATCAGCATCTAAGC
This sequence comes from Bellardia pandia, assembly GCA_916048285.2. NCBI lineage: Eukaryota > Metazoa > Arthropoda > Insecta > Diptera > Calliphoridae > Bellardia > Bellardia pandia. The sequence continues at coordinate 70,596,179 of OU696530.1, forward strand.
ATTACCATTTAGCTCTAATAGATATTGCACCATGTACATTTACAACATTACAAAGTAAGTATTAAAATAACAGAATTGTAGTTCCTTTTTTATTTATTTGTTCGAGTATATATCATAGAATTTAAAATCAGTTTAATGTGTTACTATCTTGTTAACATAAGATATTTCATCATTAAAATCGTTATTAAATACAAAAATACATACATATATTAAAATTTTATTTAAAAGAAAAAATTTGGATGATCCTTTGTTTAATATCTGGGTTTGAATTCTCAGAAGAACAAACAACTATATTATTTGTTAGTTTACTAAGTAAGGTAAATTATCAATTGTTTGCTATGATATTTCTAATCAATTCGTAATCAGTAATCAGTTGTTTATGCTGACTTTAAACGATCTTTTTCCAAAAAACTTTTATAGTTTTGATAAAATTGTATTTTTTTTTAATTTATATATTAGTTCATCATGCCATATGCTATCAAATTCCTTTTCTATCTCTATAATTATAATACCGGTTGGTAGCATTTGCCGTTTATTTATATGAATCATATTAGTCATTCTCGTTTCTGTATTTCTCGTATTGTATTATTTCTCACATCAAGTGAGAAACAAAAAATTCCATCGTTTCTCGATTTGTGAGAAAAAAGTGTTTCTGTACTAAACATCTGCCTCAATTCATTCGTCCAATGAATGCACAATCGCATTCATGAATGATTCTTGCTAGTCAGTGTGCAAAAAGACTATTGAACGAATGTGGTGTTGCACTTCCTTGAAGTTGTATTTGTACTTCGTTGTGCTTCGTCTGGAAAATATTGTAATACTTCGTACCATGGTGCAACTATACAAGGTGAGTGCTAATCGACAATAAATACAACACAAAACAGAAACAACAGGCATTTTGTTTGTGTAAAATAATGTACTACTGCCAAAAATACTTGAAAATGTATTACTTTTGACATAAGTAAATTGTAAACAAAGTCAGTCAGCTGGGCTGCTGCACTCACCTTGTATAGTTACACCATGATTCGTACCATACAACGACCAAACTCGAACTCACAACATTCAATAATAGAGACAACAAAAAGACAAGAGCTAGTAGCAATGAGTCCAATGAGTGATTACTATGCATTGTATTGTGCATTCTCTCTCTTCACGCCACCAACGTTGTAACCACGTGTTTTCAATGAAAACATATTTTTATACCCTTCACCTTCATGAGAAGGGTATGTATAAGTTTGTCATTCCGTGTGAAATTTCCAGAATATAATTTTCCGACCCTATAAAGTATATATATTCTAGATCCTTATAGATAGCGGAGCCGATTAAGCCATGTCCGTCTGTCTGTCTGTCTGGATGTTGAAATCAGTTTTTTGAAGTCCGCAGATATATTCGGGATCCAAATCTTCAATAATTCTGTCAGAAATGCTTTCGAGAAGTTTCCTATTTAAAATCAGCAAAATCGGTTTAGGTCAACCAGAGTTATGGACCAATATGTGAGACAACCTCCATAAAAATTTGATATTTGTTGTCCATTTAATTGCAATATTTTGAAATATATTGCAGATAATACCATGAAACGTTGTTTGTATGATAAAAGAAAAAAAGAGTGTGGAAAATAGTAAAAATCGGTCCATGATTTCACATAGCGCCCATACAAATATATATATTCCCGAAATATGGCTTAATGAAAAATAAATGCCTATAAAATTGGAATATCAATACAAAATTCAGCAAAAATAAGTTTTATACAAAAAGAAATCGCAAAACAATTTGTTTTTAGTTCGGTCCATGTTTGACCGTAGACCCCATATAAAGTCCACTTCAAAAATTCACTTAAATACTTATAAAACAGATATAAATAATGTTAAACGGCTAAAATTTGGCATAAATACTATTTACAGACAAATAAATTGTTGTACTAAATTTTATGGTGGTCGGCCCAGAATTGGTCATAGCCCCCATACAAAAATCTTCCCGAAATATTGCTCAATTATACATAAATGCCTATAAAATTGGAATATCAAGACAAAATTCAGCAAAATAATTTTATGGTGGTCGGCCCAAAATTGGTCATAGCTCCCATACAAGGACCACATCTGAAAAAGACATTTTTCCTTATATATATTGTATAAATATCGGTACCGACTCAAAACTTTGCACAGATCATTTTAATATATACAGAAATCATCCCACAAAATTTTGTGAATTTCGGTCTATTTTTAACCGTATGCACCATATAAAGCCCTCTTCCGAAAATCACTTTAATACTCATAAATCGCTTATAAATAAGGGTACCAATCCAAAATTTTACACGGATCATTTACATACATGCCTAAATCAAACTGCTGGATTTTGAGAATATTGGTCCATATTTGACCATATCCCCTATATAAGGTGCACTACAGAAATCCACGTTAATACTAATATATATCTTAAATATACCGTTATTATGTTGAAATTCGACGTGAAATATCCTCATATGCATGAAAATAACTGTTCCAAAATTTAAGAAGATCGGCCCATAATTTGTCATAGCTGCCATATAAGAACCATTTCCAAAAAACAAATAAATTCGGGTAAAAAAATATTCTTTTCCGATTTAACCCATATTCGGTTCATATTTTATAATCATGATGTATATCGTTGGAAAGGTATTTTTAATACCTTTTATTTAATGTATTACAAATTATCAGACACCCAGTAGTTCCCGAGATATAGGCCTATATATTTTCAACTTTACGGGCCTGCCCCCTTGAAAATAGGCGTGCCCACTAACAAATTTTTTTTGCTGGCATCTCCTCTAAAAGCCCTATTTGATTTTTTTTTTTATTTTAGAATATTATATTTAAATAAATGGAAAATCAACGTATTTATTTATAAAAATTAAATTTATTTAATTTAAGGAAATATGTGTGCACGTCTCAGTATTTTTTCTTTGACTAACAATTATTTCAAATATATAAAAAATATCAAATTCAAACACAAACAAAATATGTACAGGAGAGTGTTTACAGTGAACAACAAAATATTTTACAACACCCCCTCTCAATTAGATAATTTTAACAAATCTCTAATTGTAACAAAATTACATTTTTCTAAAGCTTTTGTAAACACATCAGCAACTTGATTCTTTGTGGAAATATGTTGAATTCTAAGATGACCCTTTAATACATGATCTCGAATGAAATGCTGCTTAATGTCAATGTGTTTTGACCTTTTAGATTCAGCAGTTTTGGCCATAGCAATGCACCCAGCGTTATTCTCAAAAAGTAAGAATGGTTGTTCAACTGTTGTAACCTTCATGTTATCTGAAATTCCTTTCAACCATAAACCTTCAGAGGTAGCCAAGCTTAAAGCCACATATTCAGCCTCACTTGTTGAAGTAGCTACTGTTGTTTGTTTTTTACTACACCAAGATACTGGACATCCATACACATAAAAAATATATCCATTGGTTGATTTTCGGTCATCTGTATTAGAAGCCCAATCAGCATCTACGTAACTAACTAGAATATTTTCACTTTTAAAAGTTTTGTCAAATTTTAATTTAAATGACTTGGTTCCTTTTATGTATCTTAGGATCCGCTTAAGAGTTGACCAATGTATTTCCCCAAAATGTTCTTGATACCGACCCATGTATCCCACAGCGTAGCAAATATCGGGACGTACGCACAGCATCAGATACATCAAACTTCCTCAGAGTTCTCGATAAGGTTTTTCACAAATATCTTTTTCATTACGTGTTAATTGAAGGCCTTTTTCCATTGGAGTATCACAAACGTTACAATCTGTCATAGCAAACTTCCATAAAATTTTATCAATACTAGATGTTTGGCTTAGGTACATTTGTCCATCTTCAATATTGTAATCAATTTTTATGCCAAGATAATATTTCAGTTTACCACAGTCAGACATTTCGAAAACTTCAGATAACTTTTTCTTAACACGTTCAATATCATCTAAATCATTTCCAGCAATTAAAACGTCATCCACATAAAGTAGTAGCAATATTACTTTATTATTAAAACATTTTGTATAGAGGCAGTAATCGTGTTGTGACATTGTGAAACCAAGACCTTCAAGAACCATATTTATATTTTGATTCCAACATCTTGGACTTTGTTTCAATCCGTACAAAGATTTCATTAACTTTAAGGCCATTCCAGATTTCACGTTCATACCTTCTTGGATTTCCATGTAAATGTTTTCCTTGAGCTCACCATGTAAAAACGCTGTTTTAACGTCTAATTGGTAAAACATATAGCTTCTTTTAATACCAACAGCTAATATAGTACGCAATGTGCTTAATTTTGCCACAGGAGAATACGTTTCATCATAATCAATGCCGAAATTTTGCAAGAAACCTTTTGCAACTAATCTTGCTTTAAAACAAACAGGGTTTCCACTAGAATCTGATTTTATTACAAAGACCCATCTAGATTTGAGAAGTTTATTATTGCCTGGTTTTTCGACAACATTCCAAACATTATTTTTCTCCATGGAGTCTAGTTCACTTTTAACAGCTTTAAGCCACTGCTCTCGATTTATTGAATTTTTAATTCCAGAAAACGAGGTAGGAACACCATCATTGCAAACGGCTTCAAATATGGATTCATATATTTCGGTAAATCTACTTGGAGGTTTCCGTTCTCTTGTACTTCTCCTGGGCACTTGTTCAAATTCAGTTTCTTGATTCGTTGTAGCTTCAGAACTGGGGTCAGTATTTGATTCATCTATTATATCCACCGAAACAACACCACTATCACCTTCCCCCTCTTGTTGGTTTAATTCTTCATCTTCACTATCAAAGGCATTTGTATCATCACTGTTAACTCGTTCTATAACTTTTTTTTCTGATGCATTATTATTAATAAGCTTAAATGGAAAGTATGATTCATTGAATTTGCAGTCACGAGAGAGAATTATAGCTCGGTTTCTTTTGTCCCATAGTCTGTATCCATTAGGACAATAACCCACCATAACGTATTCACTACTTTTAGGATCCAATTTCTTTCGCTTTTGGTGCGGAATCCAAGCATATGCAGAACAGTCAAAAACTTTAAGTTTTGTTAAATCGGGGTTCTCATTAAAACACATTTCCGCTGGAGTTTTATTATTTATTAATACTTTTGTAGGACTTCTATTTATTAAATAATTACTTGTAAATATAGCTTCGCCCCACAGTGGCTTCATTGCACCAGCTTCAATCATAATAGCGCGAACTTTTTCAAATATGGTTCTGTTGAACCTCTCTGCCACACCATTTTGTTGAGGAGTATAAGCCATGGTCTGAGCAATTTGAATTCCTTTGTTTTTACAATACGCTAGCATTTCATTCGACTTATATTCTCGACCTTGATCTACTATTAATACAGAAATATTAGTACCAAACTTAGCTTTAACATGAGCATAATATTCTTTGAATTTGTCAAAAACCTCAGACTTGTTCTTTATTAAGTACACATGTGCAAAATCGATATAGTCGTCAATGAACGTAACAAAGTAATTGAAACCATTATAAGTTGTAGGACTAATAGGCCCACATACATCTGAATGAATATGCTCAATGGGACGTGTGGCTCTTGAACGAGTTCCATCAAATGGGTCGCGACACTGTCTACTTTGTGTACAAACTTCGCAAAAATCAATTGGTAGTTGATTTAGTATCCCTATTCCCATGTTATGTTTAACCAAGTCTCCATACGTTTGCTTACTAATGTGACCCAACCGTCGGTGCCATAGTACTCCCAGTTCAACTTTAGATAAATTTGATACTGACCTTGAAAGCTTTTAAGTTCATTTATTTAGTTTTTTATCATTTACAAAATGATCGGTTGCACCCGAATCTAATGCAAAAGTTACATATATATCATTGTTGCTACTTTGATGTTGATTTGAATCAACCATAAAACTAACACTTGTACCAACAGCAGCCTTTGCTTCTTTAACGCGGCAATCCTTTTTCATGTGACCGTAACGTCCACATTTATGACATTTTCCGTTAAACTTAGCCTTCTTCTTTCTTGAACTAAAAGCTGTAACATTTTCTTCTACAATTTCTGACTGTCTCTGCTTCTTTTTGGATTCTTCAGCTAATAAACGTTGCTTCACAATAGATAAACTTAGCTCTTCTGATGGTAGATTTTCCAATGCAGTAACTACAGCATCGTATGACTCGGGAAGAGTCAAAAATAATTGAGACACTAAATCTGCTTCTTCAGGCTTCGCTAAAGCAGATTTCAATTGGCGTATTAAAGAGTCAAATTTTAATAAATGGTTTACCATATTATCTCCATCACAAAACCTTAATTTGGCAAGCTCCTTTCTTACTAACGTTTGATTTTGGGCTGATTTCTTTTCAAACGTAGAACATAGTGATTCCCACATTTCCTTTGCAGTCTTCTTATCTCTTACATTTTTTTTTTGAGCAAAATCACTAAAACCGAATTGTACCCATTTTTTATACTCTGTTTGTTAAATTACACTCAAGATTATTATGAACATCAGACAAACTCTGTAAATTATGGTAAAAATTGGTAATTAAATCAATTAAAAATGGTAAAAATTAGACAAAATTTCAAAATATTTAACATAAATTATGTTGGTCGTAAAATTGTCTTTCAAACAATATATCAAATACTAATAGATAAAATTTACACTAAGACTGAATAGAAAACACAGAATAATGATATTCTAGTCCTATAACCAGTGCAGTTTTTCTATTTCTTATTACGTTTAGGTGGAGGGTATTTAAGATTCGGCACAGCCGAATATAGCACTCTTACTTGTTTTTTTCTAGAGCTTTTTCCCAAAACAATTTTGTAAGTTAAAAGGCAGGTGTGGTTATTTTTAGTAAAAAAAAATATTTTAAGCAATAAAATAACAATAATAAAAAATGTACCTGAATTCTTTTTTATTTTTTTAACACTTATGAATTTGAAAATAAATGTTTTTGTTAATTTTTAAACATAATAAAATTTATTTAAAATAAATGTTGCTTGATTCAATTTGGACAACGATTTAAAACTCGATTTTGATATTTCAATAAGTGGTACGAACCTGCAAAGGTTAGGGTAGTACATAAATAAATATTTCTACATAATTGATTTAAACTCCTATTTGTCCTGTCCTTACGACAAAATTTCATGAATTCTAAAATTTGTATAAAATGTTAATAAAAAACAATATTTTAATTTTTTTATGTATTTTGTTTGTATTTAAGAAAAAAATTATATATTATACACTAATTGTTTTAATAATCTGCATCATAATCTTCCTCATCTGTATCATTATGTTCATCCTCACCTTCATCATCATAATCTTCACTATCATTACTCTCACTATCATGTATTTCTTGAGAAATAATAGGCGATAGCAAAAGCTGTAGTTCGGAATTTAATAATTGTTGCTTTTCTTTCCGCTCATATTGTTTATTTATACTAGATATGAATGGGTCTGAACTGAGAAAAAATCTATTTAGAATATCTTCAATTGACTTTTCTCGGCTGCATTTGCGAGCAAAGTGTTCCCTATAATTTTTAAAATCCCTATTTCTTCCTGGGCTTCTTCTGAAAGTTCTCCAGTAAAAGGGCATATTTTATGATTTCGGGACCATGAATTAATTGTAGGAGTCATACAAAACCATGGATATTTTTCAACAAAGTACTTTGCAGTGTTATGAGCAATATTGCGAAAATTCTCTAGGTGGATTTCGTGATCACAGGAAATAACAACTAATATTGTGCGCATTTTTTTTATTAAGGCCAAATCAACTTTCGTTATTTCTGCTGATATTTCTGCATTTTTAAAAAAAACTTCTTGCTGTATTCCCGTCGTTAAAATTTCCGTAACCTGGCTTTGGCTGATCCACAATTAATCAGTTCTTTCTCGAAATTGTTTTTGAATTCGTGATTTTGTTTCTGCAACTATTTTCTTATCCTCATCCGACCTTGCTTGACACTTTTTTATTGGTATTTTATAGGATAAGTGGAGGAGACACTCAAAAAATCGTATCCACCCGTGAAGTATTGAAAGCCCAAACTCCAAAGTATCAGTGATTACTTCCCTAACAATCATTGAGTCAATTGAGTTAAACATATTATTCGTAGCGCCACACAAATAGCACTTCTGTGTAGAGCGCGTGTCTGTAATCGCGTTACACACTTTTCCATCTATCATTACTAAAGATAATTCATGGTCAACTATTATAGAATTTTCTCCGACCGAAACTAATGAGTCTCTAAGATTTTTTTCATCCTCAACCCTTTTCTTTTCTAATTTTGAAACACTTGTTGTTTCCTTAATATACTCAATTTTTAAAGGTCGGCAAAATCTCGTTGATGAAGGCCGAGGATTTTTCCAAATTGTTATATTATTATTAGCCAGTTTGAGAGCTACAATGGACGTTATAAAAACTGCAGAGTCGCTGGAACTAGAATCTGAAAAAGCCTGTTTATAGGAACTATGTCCAGAACTTCCATCAAGATCCCACTTTGAATGCAATGTTACATTATTCTTTTCTTAAAATATCAACGCATTTTGAAATTTTTTTTCCCTGAAGAGTAACTTGTGCGGAAGTTTCACATATTTTTACTTCTTCTCGGTTTTGATAGCACTTTTGTTTTGTTTCTTGCACTTTCGTATACGAAGGAAATCTTTCCGGAGACTCTTCTTATAACATTATAGCTACGTCGAGAAAGTTTCGCTTCTATTAATACACATAAAGCTTCTTCTTGATGTGGCTTGTATTTCTTAAATTTTCTGTATTTTCTATATTTTGCAGCTCTTGTAGGTGTTGATGTTGTGATTTCCTCAAGTAATTTTGATTCTTCAATTTTTCCAGAATCTCTTAAAGCCATTTGTGTAGCATAAGTCAAAACAGATAAAGGAGTACTTTCTCTAATGCTTCTACTTTTCTTCGCTTTTGATTTTTCACAACTCTCTTCAAATGAAACTTCCTTACGACCTCGTTTATTTGTTGGTGGGACAAAAGATATAGAAGTATCTAGCCATTCCTTATTTAAGTTCAAAAAACGTTCATTGTTCCTTTGACTTTTGCTATAACGGATCTTGAAGTCGGAAGCAAAGTTTTTAAATCTTTGTTCAAAATCAGTCATATTGGTGGGGTTTATTCGTTTAAATATGTTCGTTTTTAATATGCTGATTTTTACCTTTCCAGTCATGTACTTCAATATTTTTCATAAAATTATAAAACTCAAGGCGAGGAATAAAAGTAGTATTGGGGCTTGTCCCTAAAATAGATTAAATTATTTTTTAAAATAATTTAATTGTTTAGCCTTTTACCCAATACCGATTGCTTTATTTGAAGTAAAACACTATAAACATTTATTTTAAAACAACAAATATTAATATTAAAACTCAACATAATAACAATCATAATAGAGATGAGCTCGTAAATTTTTGTGAATTCTTAAACATGATATTTCTTGAGCATGGTTATTTAATCTATAATACTGATTTTAATGCAAAACAATCAGTTTCATTTGTTAAAATTATTAGCAAGCCCTTTTATGTTATAAATTTTCGTTATAATGTTTTTTTTTTAATTTAACACTCTCGTGAATGAAGATGACTGAAACTTGTTCACGCACCTATCTCTATTAAAATTAAAATTCTCGGACAACAATAACAACCTGTTGATTTTTTCTTCTGGATAATTAAAAGACGATGTTTTACTTTTGAGTAGTTTATTATGACTAAAGCACAAATTTGGTTCTCAAAGTTAAAAGAATAAAAAATAACTGTTACATTCATGAGACAAAAGTAGAACAGAACATTAAAAAGAAAAATGAATAAACCTTATAAGTAAGAGGAAATATTAGTGTTGTAAACAGGGTTGTATTCAATATCATAACATTCCTCCTCAACACATTATTTTTTAAATAAAAATTATACATAAATTCATAGATTTATAAAGCCAAAAGCCTCTACTAATTTCATATGATTATTCTTAGATAAATTCTTCGTCAAAACATCAGAAATATTAGAGTCACTACTACAATATTCCAAGTCAATTAATCCTTCCACAAAAACATTTCTAATATGGTGATACTTTATATCTATATGTTTACTTCTACTATGATAAATGGGGTTCTTAACTAAATGCAAAGCACCAAGGTTATCTCCATATATTAGAATCTTCTCTGGACAATGGATTTGCGCCTCACTTAGAATTTTTCTCTTCCTTTGCTGCTGATGAAAGCGTCATATATTCGGCCTCCGTGCTACTCAAGGCTACTGTAGCTTGCTTCTTAGATTCCCATGAGAATGTACTGTCAGCGAGGATAAAGTCATATATGATTTTCTATTTGTTGCATCGCCGCCCCAATCAGCATCGGCGTAGCATACTACTGGTTGTCTAGTTTTTCGATATCTTAATTGATAATTTGCACTCTTATTCAAATACTTCAAAAGTGTTCTTGCCGCTGCCATGTGTTCCTGGTGTGGATCCTTGTTCCTTTGGGATAATTTACATACTGAATGTAATATGTCAGGACGAGTACAAATTGCCAAATACATTAGAGAACCTATGAGTTATTGATAACTTGTTGGGTTGATCTTCTCGCAGTTATCGTTATCACAAACAACTTCATATTTGTACTCTAATGGAGTGTATACTGGACGGCACTCTTCCATTTGGTATTCACGTAGAAGCTCTCTTATATATCCATTTTGATGAGTTGTAATTTGTCCAGTAACACCATATCTCTCAATTTCAATGCTAAGGAAATGTTTAGCGGGACGTTTATCAATTACAGATACTCTTTCTGAAATTTAAGATTTAATTATATTCAATTCATTCAAATCAGAACATGCCATAAGCAAATCGTCTACATATACGGCGATTAAATTAATATTACTGCCATTTCCCATTCGGTATAGACATGGTTGACTTTCACAAGGATGAAAACCAATTCCCCTTAATATTTCATCCAATTTCAGATTCCATTGACGACCGGATTGCTTAACCCTAGTTTTTTTGACATTGTATTTTGCATAATTTTCAAAATTTGATAAACGTATCTGTAAGCAATATATACATGACTGTTTTAGCTATTTATTATATGAAAAAAAAAAAAAAAAAAAACATATCTCCTATCAGAAAAAAGAAGAATGAGAAGAGAGTGGCAAATTCACAGGTCTCCTGAACTGAAAGCTAGGCTACGGGAATTCAGAGATATACTAAGACATTTCTTAGAAACCCAAAGAATGGCCTCACTTAGATCTTACTTGGAGGGTCTTGATAGTACCCCACAATCTGACTACTCGTTATGGAGGGCGGCAGGAGGTTTAAAAAGACCAGTGAGAGGAAAACCTCCTTTGCGAAATCCGACTGGTGACTGGGCTAGAAATGATTCTGAGAAAGGGACATTATTTGTTAACCATTTGAGAAATGTGTTTACTATAAACAACTCAAATAATAACGAATCTGATTTGCCACCACTTGTTATCAGACCTCCTGTACCTCTAAGACTAAACTTTCGTGATGTCCAAAACGCTATTGGTACTCTGAACCTTAGAAAGGCTCCAGGTATGGATAAAATCAGCAATAAAATGCTTGTGGAGTTACCTCGTGTAGCAAGAAGAATTATCCTCTTTATCTTCAACGCTATTTTACGCCTAGAATACTATCCTGCAGATTGGAAGGTGTCTATGATCACTATGATTCCTAAGTCAGGGTAGGACCACACCAAAGTGGAGTCATATAGGCCAATTAGCCTACTGCCGACAATTTCTAAACTGTTCGAAAAATTGTTAATGACTAAGTTGACTCCAATTCTGAATGACACTGAATGTATTCCTAATCATCAATTCGGCTTCAGAGCTAAACACAGCACCATCGAACAAACACACAGATTGGTAAATGTGTAAAAGGGGGTCGTTTGAAGACAAAAAATACTGCTCCGCCCTTTTCATTGATGTGTCCCAAGCGTTCGACAAAGTTTGGCATGACGGTTTAATGCACAAAATTCAATTAACTCTGCCTGCTAACACCCATAAACTCATGGAAAGTTATTTATACGGTCGCAAATTTAAAATCAAAGAAGGCAATTTTTTAAGTACCGATCAGTCAGTTGAATCAGGTGTGCCACAGGGTAGCATACTGGGTCCTACTTTATATTTGATTTATGCCTCCGACATGCCGTCAGACCCCAAAATCCACACGTCAACTTTTGCAGACGATACAGCCTTTGTCAGCGTCCATAAGGACCACCAAGTTGCATCACAGAATTTGCAGAATTATGTTTATAAACTAGAGAATTGGCTAGAGCTTTGGAAAATCAGGGTAAATGAACAAAAATGTATTCATATCACTTTCACATTGCGAAAAGATACCTGCTCGTTCATCAGAATAAATAATCAAATTATCCCGCAACACAATGACGCCAAATACCTCGGCATTCACCTCGACCGCCGTTTAACTTGGAAGTCTCATATTGAAGCGAAACTTACACAAATGAGATTAAAAGCAGTGCAACTTAATTGGCTAATCGGCAGAAACTCTACATTGAAATTGGATTGCAAACTTTTGTTGTACAATGCAATACTAAAGCCAATCTGGTGCTATGGAATTCAATTATGGGGTACGGCCTCAGCATCAAACATTGAAAAAATTCAAAGGGGTCAAAATAAAATTCTACGGATAATTACTGCAGCTCCATGGTATGTTAAAAATTCTCGAATCCACAAAGATCTAGGCGTGCCATTAGTAAAAGTCGAATTTACAAAATATGCGTCAAAGTATGTCAGCAAACTTGAACACCATCCAAACCCACTTGCACGAGACATCCTTAACTATAGTGGCCACAATCGGTTGAGAAGGAGGGATACCCTGGCTTTAACTCAAGCGCAAAACAGATGACTGGATCAGTTGATGTGAAATTTTTTAGTATCATAAAAATTTTTGTCTAGCACTGGCTGGGCTTATTATTTTCTTTTTAGTATTAAGATTTGAATACTTATTGTCATTTCATATATGAAGATTCAATAAATAATTAAAAGCAAAAAAAAAAAAAAAAACAAAAAATAATTGCCGAACCACCACAAGCTCTTCCGCGGGGATCTTTAGTATCGTACAACACGTAACCATTAATTTTGAAGTACCCTGTCGACGTCAAGTGAGTTTCAGCAATTATCATAACATCAATCTATTTATCCATCAGAAAGTATTCCAGTTCGTTTTTATGTTGGCGGAGGCCGTTCGAGTTCCAGAAACAAATTTTTAAATAAATCATTTCTTTAACATGGCTTGCAAGATAGTGGATTGCATTTTCACCATTTCCTGCATCATGGATGTCATGGTGGTCGAAAAAGTGTTCATAGTTTGGACAAGTGTCTGCAATGTTGTCTCTAGATTGTTGATATGCGGCTCAGATTATTGGGATTTAGGTTCCTGCTCCAGACCTGGCATATTAGATTTAACCACGTTAGCGTAAGAAACTTGTCTAGAGTTATGAGCGTTTTCGTGTGTAGTTGGTCTTACAATTTGAGGAAAGTTAATACTCGACATGAGATTAGGTTGTTGATGATGATTTTTTTTTTTTTTTTTATTATTTTTAGTAGTATTTTATTAATACTTTTGAAAATTACATATCATTTATTATCTTTACATAAATTTAGCTCTGCTATATATTAAAATTTTTAATAAAGGATGATAATTTTTTTCTAAATGTATACTTATTAGATTCATTTTTCACATCATTTGGTATCTTGTTGTAAATGCTTAGTCCTTTATAAAATAGCGATCTTTGCATCGCGCTGGTGTCTGCATGTTGTATTCTGAAATCACAAGCATTCCTCAGGTTGTATGGTTGAACCTCCCCAACATATTTTATTTGTTCTATCAGATATTCAGGAGCATCTCCACTTTTTATTTTTTGAATAAAGTTTATTGTATTTAGTGCTAATCTTTTGTGTATTTTAAGCCATTTTAAATCATTCAGCATACATGTTACAGAAGAAAATCTGTTTAGTTTTAATATTGCACGCATTGATTTGTTTTGCAAATTCTGTAGTCTTGTTATTTGTGTATATGTACAGCATGTGTATAAAACTGTTGATCCATACTCGAAATGTGGTTTAATAATTGTATTATATATGTTTATTGCCGTAATTTTAGATAAGTTGTTTCTTATTCGTTTAAGAAATCCGATTTTTTTCCCTAATTTTTTACATATGTATTCAATGTGTTCTTTAAATTTTAAGTCTTTGTCAATAATAAAGCCCAGATATTTAATCGTGTTAACTTTTTCTATTGTTATGTTATTTATTTTTAATGTCATATTTGAATTCATATTTATTTCCATTAATTTGGTTTTACTTTCATTTAATTTTAACTTGTTCATTTTTAGCCATTTATTAATATTATTCATATCACGTGAAAGATTTTCGTAGCAAATATTTTCTGTTTCTCCTTCCGTAAAAATTAATGTATCATCTGCATACAAAATAATTTCACAATTCTCCAATACCTTTTCCATATCATTTATGTATATAATAAATAAGAGTGCTCCTAATATTGAGCCTTGTGGTACTCCATAGTCATTTTCTATTGCACTTGATTCCACATTATTAACTCTAGTAATTTGCATTCTATTGGTTAAGTATGATTGAAACCATTTCAATTCTTTGTCCTTAATTCCATACCTAATTAATTTTTTTATTAAAATTTCTCTATCTATTGTTTCGAATGCCCTTTTGAAATCAAGAAAAATCGCCAATATTTTGCTGCTCCTCCTCTTATTTTTCCACCTGTTTATTGTGTAGTTCAATGCTGTTTCACATGAATAATTTTTTCTGAAACCAGATTGGTATTTCGATAAAAGTTTATTTTGTTCTAGATAGTTATCAAGTTGATTTTTTACTACTTTTTCCATAACTTTTTCAAATGTTTTTAGAATGTTTATTGTGCGATATTCTTCGCAAATATTCTTATATTCTTTACTTTTTCAATTGGGGTAATTAAAGATTCCTTCCAATTTTCTGGGAAATCTCCTGTTTCTAGGGATTTATTTATAATGCGGAGTGAAATATTGCCAGTTCTGTCCCAGTTATCTAATATTATATTGCTTGATATTTTCTTATAGTCAGGTTTTTTTTATATTTTTACATATAATTTCTAATTCTAATAACGATATTGCACGAAATTCAAATTTAAAATTTATCACAGGTATTTTATTTTCATATTTCACGTTTTCAATGGAGTTTCTTATATCAGATATACTATTTATGAAATAGTTATTAAAATTATTGGCTATATCTAAGTTGTCCTTATATTCTATTTGGTTAAATATCACAGTTTTTATCACATTTCTGTTTTTCTTTATAACTAATTCTTTTATTTTATTCCACATTTCTTTTTGATTGCTTGTGTTATTTATTTTATTATTTATGTATTTATGTTCTTCATTTTCAATTTTAACTTTATATTTGTTTCTAATTGATTTATAATTATTCCATGCTGCATTAGTGTTTTCTACGATGGCTTTTTGGTACTTGTTTATTTTTTCTTGTTTGAGAAGTCTGAGTTCGCTATTGAACCATTTATTGTTAATTTTCTCATTTATAGTCTTTTTTATTGTAAATTTTTGTATAGTATTTTCAAAACATCTATCAATTTCATGGACATATTCATTAAGATTATAAATTTCATTACATTGTAATATTGAATTTATTTCGTTTTTAAAACTATTTTTATTGTATTTAAAAATTTCTATTTCTTTATTTTGTTGTTCATGATAGTTTCTTTCATAATCCATAAAAATGTCTATGCATTCATGGTCTGCTATTTTATTGTTTATATTATTTTTTGCCGAGATTATTTTATTGTTCGTTATTATGTAGTCTATTAATGTTTTCGATGTTTGCGTTATTCTGGTGCATTCACTTATGATTTGTTTAAGCCCATTGTCATTTAAAATACTTTCAAGTTTATCTTTCTAAAAATCTTTATACCAGTCTATATTAAAATCTCCTGCTATTAAAATATCACAGCTTTTTTCACAAATTTCATCTAGGAACTCTTGAAATGTATCACAAAATTCGGATTTAGAATAGCTTGGCGATCTATAAACAATTACTATAATAAATGATATATGTTCTCGTTTAGCCATATAGGCACTAATCCAGTGCTTTGAGTCTACTATATGTTCCTTTATTTTATTTATATACCATTGCTTTTTTATATATAATATTACACCTCCAGTCTTCGAAGAATTCGAAATTGTTGGATAGTTATCATATTCTTTTATTTCATATTCCTTCTCATCAATGTTATTCGTGATATGAGTTTCAGAGAGCACTATAAACTCTGGTTTAACGGTTTCGACTGTAATTTCCAACTGGGCGAAGTTATTTAAAAGTCCTTGAATGTTTGTGTATATTCCATATATTTTCTGTGTTTGTTAAACTGTCAAACCTATACTTTTCATTTTCAATGATAGTTTATTTTGATGAACTGGGCATTCCCTGTTGTTTGTACAATGATTTTCATCAAGTCCTAAGTTCAGCCTTTTATTTTCTTTAATGCAATTTACACATTTGTTTACCGTTTCATTTTTGCAATCTTTGCTTTTGTGGTTACCGTGACATTTGTAGCATATTTCTTCATTTCTGCACACTGATGCTTTGTGGTTGTATCCTTGGCATTTAAAACATTTTGTTACATTTGTACCGTCAAAAACTCTACATTTATCCCATCCTACATTAAGCTTTTGGCCTGATAATACTTTCGGATACGATTCATTATCGATTTTTATTTTAGCATTAAATACTGCTTTATTATACCTTTTTGTTTCAAAAATTTTTATTATTTCAATTTTGCTATTTCTTAGTATTTCATTTTGTTTTCTTAATTTTTCTAACAAATCATTTTCTTGTAATTTAAAGTTCATGTCCGTTATTATTAATTGCATTTCGGTTTGTTTCGGCACTTTGACTTCATAATTTTCACTTATTTCCTTTTGTATAGCTTCTTTTATTTTTTCTCTTTCTTCATTATCTATGCTTTGAATAACAATAGTACCATTTCTTCTATTTTCAACATTAGTTATCTTAAAGTTTATTGGGTCCACTTTTTCATTTAAATCAGATTTCGTTTTTTCTATACTCTGTTTTTCCTTAGGTTTTATTATTAATGGGACATTTTTTGCTAAATCTGGCATCACCAATTTATTTGCCACTGTTTGTGTATATGTCATTTTTGGTTTGACATTCGTTTCTTTTACAATTTTCTTTATTTCATTACACATATTTATATTATTCTTTTCAATTGTATTAAACATATCTTTATTTTTGTTTTCTATTTCATTTACATTTCCATAAATTTTATTTACTTCTTGAACATTTTTTTCACATAGTTTTTGAATTTTATCAATTTTTTTAAATCTCTCATCGTATCTCTTTTCTATAGCTTCAAGTAGTTCTTTAATTTCTTTTTCATTTTGTTTCAGTGAGCTTTCAAATTCATGTTTATATTCCTTTAATGTTACTTTGTTTTTGTCAACACCATCTTGTATTTCTTTTAAGACAAGATCAACATTATGGATATATTGCAAACAATCGTCGCATATAAAACGGACGAAATTATCTTCATCAATTATTTTTGCCGAATATTGATCAATACCGGCACATTTTTTTGTAAAATGATAAACTTTGTCACACACGCCATTGCAACGAATACCACTTTCACCTCGTATTTCTGATCTGCATTTACTGCATTCAGCCATATTTATGTTTATTTTACTTAATTCTTTAATATTTTTCCTTATTCAGTTGGTATAAATTGTTTTATGTTTTATAATAGTCACTATCTATTTTTTAAAACACTTTAATATTATTTTTTTATATATTTTTTAAGAGCTTTGATAATTAGCTTGTTTTCTTTTTAACTTCATTCCTCAAAATGTAAATGATGTATGATCAGGTAATACTGACGACTTATTGGTCCTTATGCCCTTTAAGTAAGTATAAACTGGACAACCTCTATAATTTGCGGTATGATACACTCCACAGTTACTGCATTTTTTTTTATTTTTACGTCAGTTTTTGACTTATTACATTGAGCAGTTGCATGTAGTTCCCCACACGCAACACAAACAGACGGCAATTTACAATACGCTTTGGTGTGGCCAAATTCTTGACAATTAAGACACTGGACGGGTCCAACACGCTTATGCGGTTCCTCCACGGTAATTCTACGATGCAGAAGATAAATAAGATTGTAGATTGGATGGGACTCGTTTTTCTTTAAGACAACATCTCCAGGTTCCAATTCTACCCTGAACATGGGCTGAGGAATCTTTTCGCGGTTTCTAATATTCACTACGCTCTTGATTTTGAACCCTTTGTCCATTAAACCGGTCTTTATCTCCGCAGGATCAACACATGGGTCTATACCCATATAGGTATAGAAATCCCTAGTCTCCCTTTCCAGCTGGTTGGACAATTTTCGAAAATCATCTTCCTTTTGCACTTGAATTTTTGTTTCGCTAATATTTCCATGTTTAATTGATGTTACGCTAAACATGTTTTCACCTATTACAGCAACAATTCCTTGTATCAGTTTATTGGAAGTGGGCTCTCTCAGGTAAATTGGTGGGGGCTTAAATGTCTTTTTCGGTATTTCTGGGTCATCCGTCTGAAGTAGAGAAAATCTGTTTTGGTCATTTAGTTTATCACTATTGACGGTCTTAGGAACTTTTGAGTTGAAAGACATTTGAGTAGATGTCGGGCTCCTCTGTCGCTTGAGAACGGTGATGTACTTATCCATACCTACTTGGTTTTTGGGTTTGACTGCGCTATTTGATGAAGATGATGTTTTTTCATCTTTTGAAATCACAATATTGGGCGAACAGGAACGACGCCGTTCTACGGCTCTTGTAGTGAGAAAATTCTCCACAGATTTTTTTAAGGGTTCTTCCTCAGAGACCCATATAGTTTTTCTAGTCGAGCTAAGCTCTTTCTCAGAATTACATCTGAGAGGAACACTCATACAGTTTTTATGCGATTTTTAATGTTTTTTTTTATATTTTTACCTATTACGAGTTATTTTTTTCACTTTTTTGTTTAATTTCAACTTTTTACACTTTTTCACCTATTACGATTTTTTCACCGAAAATTCAGCCGCACTAAAAATAACACGTCCGAACAGTTCGATGAGACGAGACTGAATGCTGAACGCTGTTCTTGACACAATTAATATTTCTTAGAGGCCTTTTAGACGATGCAATTAATTGCATGCAATTTTTTCTATTCTCTTTTAAAATTGCTACGTAAAATGTTGTGCACTTATACGATGCAATTTTACGTGCAACAAATCATGCAATTTTTTGACGTTTAATTACACATTCCTCTTTAGTTTTTCATTCGCAACAAAGAAAACATTTTAAAATATATGTAAAAAAATATATGTACATATGTATGTATATAAAATAATATACATACATATACATAAATACAATATGCAAACATTTTAAAAAATATAAAAAATGGAAGATTTTAATACAGAAGAACAAATTGTAAATGTTCTTGCGCATTAATTTTTATAACGCACACTTCAAAGTCAGAATAAGAATAAAACAAAATAAGTAAAACACAAACGATGGTAAAAGGAAATGTCAAAAAATTGCATGACAAACGAAGTCGTGCAACTTTTTCTGCCCCTCTTGCTTCTCTCAAACATCAATTGCATGCAAAATTGCATCGTCTAAAGGGCCTCTTACATTATGTTATTTTTCCTCAGAAATATCTCTCGTACAAAAAATATTTTGCAAATAATTGTGGTACAACAGTTATTTGAGAATAAAAAACAAATACAAATATATACTGGTACAAAATCAAAATTCAACTGTTATTGTTGGAATGTGTAATGTGTGTTACAAAAAAAAAACCAAATACAATATTGTATACTCTTTTTTGCTTTTTCATATCCATTTCAACAGATATGTATATGGTAAATTTGTTTTGCAAATACTGTTGCACGTCTTTAGTACAAACAACACATCATTTAACACAATGTTACATTTGTCAATACGAACTGTACCTCTGCCCTCTGCTTCAATTTTACTTTGGCCTGCAAGAGTGATCAATTTCTTATGTGTTTCAAAAGTTTAAAAAATATCTCGGTTACAGCATAAATGAGCAGACGCACCGCTATCTAAACACCAAATATCTCTATTCAACACGTTGTTGTTGTTGTTGGTTGCTGCAAATATAGAGTATGCATGTGTGTCTCTCTTTTCTTGTTGTACTGTTCTGTTGTTTTTTTTTTTGTTTTAATGGACGTAGTGATAACGCACTATCATCTAGTGGTCCTACACAGGAACCACCACCCCGGGACCGCTCCCGCATTACTTCGAGGTGGAGTTCGTTTACTGCTAAGCAGTTGTCATCCTTGTCCTAACCCCCCGTCCAACATACATTTGTATGAGATTAGGGGTTCGGCACATGTGTTTGTTGGCATTTAGATTTCTCCATCATTATTTCCCGCATGAAATGGGAGTATTTGCACCAGTTCTCCTTTTTGACTAACATTGAGTTAACCAATTGCTCCATGGTCGTATTCTCAAATATGTCCTGTAATACGTTTCGCCTGTTGTTCCAGAAGTTACATTTTATGAGTGTATGCTCAACGTTATCCTCATATTCATTGCACATTTCGCATATTGCTGTTTGTTTTATATGGAATCTTTGTAAATAGCTACCAAAGTTACCATGTCCACTAAAAATCTGGGTCAGATAAAAGTTAAGTTCTCCATGCTTTCGGTTTATCCACGTTTTAACATTGGGAAAAAGAATGTAAGTCCATCTTCCTTTTGTTGATTCATCCCATAGTGTTTACCATGTTTGAAGTAGCCTTTCTCTTGCAGCTTTTTTTATACGTTGTTTTTCGCTCATATGGTTATGTGTTATAGACAACCGTTCATCATATATTTCCTTTCTTTCGTTTAATTGTAAGTCAATCGATGGCACACCAGCAAGAACGGACACAGCAGCAGTAGATATTGTGCGGTAAGCAGATGTTATTCGTAGTGTACATGTTCTGTGTACTTTTTCTAGTACGTTTTTAAGCCCTTTATTATTCGAGACAGCCGTACTGAATACGGGTGCTGCATATAGTACTTGCGAGTACGCTACTGTAGCTATAAGTCGTCTGGTAGTTTGTCCTGGACCTTTTATATTTGGCATTATTCTAGCCAGTTTCGATGCTGTTCCTAAGGCTTTCTCAGATATCATCCCTATATGTGGCTCAAAAGATAGTTTGCTATCTAAAACTACACCTAGGTATTTCAAAGTCTTACCTATAGTAATCTGGTATCCGTCCACTCTCAATTTTGGGAATACAAAGGTTCTTCGTTTGGTCACCAAAATCGCTTCGGTCTTGTTCGCTGCAAGTGTTAAGTTCCTTTTCCTTAGCCATATGTTGACTCTCCCTAGACAGTCGTTTGTTACTATTTCTGTCAATGGTGCAGAGGGTTGATCCACAACTAGGGCTACATCATCTGCATATCCAACAAATTTTAAACCGTCTGGTAAATTCAGTTTTAATAGTTCGCCGTACATTAGATTCCATAGAAAGGGGCCCAGTATAGAGCCTTGAGGAACGCCGGCTGACACTTCATATTGTTTTACTCCATCTTCTGTTTCATATTCAAGTATTCTATCTTCCAGGTAGCTATTAACCATTTTAATTAGATATCCTGAGAAGTTTCTTTCTCGCATTGTTTGACGTATTACATTCCAGTTTGCAGAGTTAAAAGCGTTTTTAATGTCCAGAGTAACAATGGAACAAAATCGCATGTTTTCAAAAGCTATCTTTGCTGTATTCACTACTTCCCTGATGGCACCTATAGTTGATTTGCCTTTCACAAAACCAAACTGCATGTATGAGAAGCCTCCCTTTACGCTTATTTCTATTTCAAGTCTATTTAGAATTAATTTCTCCAAAAGCTTTCCACAAGTGTCCAGTAGGCACAAGGGTCTGTATGAGGATGGGTTCTCCAAAGGTTTGTTGCCTTTGCGCAGCAATACAAGAAACTGTTTTTTCCACAGCTCTGGAAAGACTCCTTTTTTAGGCAAATGTTGAATGTATCCGTAAATACATCTGGCCAATGCTCACAGACTAAGGCAATGATTTCATTCGGAATCCCATCCGGCCCTGGTGCCTTCTTTTTCTTCAGAGTACGGCATGTGTCAATTACTTCATTGTGAGAGAAGGTATCGCATTCATTTGCTCCTTGTAAACGGGGTAAGTTGCTCCTGGTTCTTTCCGTTTCAGGGAAAAGTGTATTCACTATAGTGTATGCCCAATTAGGATTTGTAATTCCTGGTATTTTACATCGGTTTCCTAGTTTTTTCATTATTATCCGATATGGAAGGCCCCATGGATCATTATTTATTTCCTCACATAGTGATTCCCATGCCTTTCTTTTTGAGTTTTTGATTGCTACTCTAACACTTTTCCTAGTTCTTCTATATAGCTCCATTGCAATAAGGTCACCTTTCCTACGTGTAGCTATACGTTTAGTTTTGAGACATTCTGCTCTTAAACGAGCAATATCTTGATTCCACCTGTAGGCATGTTTTCTAGATCGACCGAGTATTTTAGTTTTATTCATTCCAACGTTACAGATCTCTGTGAGGATGTCTATAAGCCGTCGAGCAGCGATATCTGCGTTCAAATTGTCGCTAAGTTGTGTTCCGGATTTAATCTCCATAAGCTTTTCTATGCAGCTCTCTTTATTTAAGTTTCGTGTATTCCATCTAATTCGTGTCGGGTTCGCTGTTACATTGGTGTATGAGAGGTCTACCTGCATCTGAATATATTGGTGGTCACTTAGTGTTTCGTCTTCTAGGACTTCCCATTGTGGTGTTTTGCATGCTATAGACGGTGATGCAAATGTTATATCTATAATTGAACTTGAGTCTGTTCTCCTGAAAGTTGGAGATCTTCCCCTGTTCAGGACAATCAGACCCAGAGATGCAATCATTTCACTCACAGCTATTCCTCTTTTATCTGTTCTACCTGAGTGCCATTCAGACGTTTTACTATTAAAATCTCCCCCTATCAATACTGGGGTATTTTCGGTTTTAATATTTCGTTCGAGTATATCCATTTTGTTCTGGAATTCTGTTATTTCTATGCTCGGTGAATAGTAGCAACTATATATTCGTATCTTGTTGGTGTTCATTGTTTTCTTCAATTTTTTCTATTGTAAGCAATTGGTTACGTATGTACACAGAAGCTTTGCCTTCGTACCAAGCACTGCCCTCAACTCTGGCATATTGCTCACTTATTATTGCAATGTCAACGTCTTTTTCCATTATGCTATTTATCATCAGCTGTTGAGCTTCGCGACCTCTTCCTAGATTTATCTGAAGTATCTTAATGCTCATTATTGTGGTTGCATGATCTGCCTGTACCAATATAGTGGTTTACATTCTGCCGGCCAGCCTCTTGACAGATTACACATCGTGGTTCGTTTTTACATGTATTAGCCTTATGTCCATCTATACCGCATCTCCTACATGTTTGACTACGGTCTTTTCCTTGGCAAGACCGAGCAATATGTCCTTGTTGTAAGCACCTGAAACACCGCTTCATAATATTTTTTCGTCTTACTCGACATAATACGAGTCCTACTTTAATTTTACTCCTATTAATTATTGTAGTTGCAACGTTTCCTGGTACTTCTACAAGTGCTTGTTTCGTATCACCATAGTAGTCTCGTATATTGTGTACTTTTATTTTCGTGCTATCTGTTTCACTGGATACTTGAAGAATAGCATCAATTATCTCACTTTCCTCTGTGGATTCTTCCATGTCCCTTATATCAAGAAGAACTTTATCCACCATTGTTTGGATTTGAACATTGTCCCCGAGGGATCCCTTTATGTCGCCTTCCAGTTTCTTCGCCTGCCCTTCTCCTTTTATCATCTCTATTAAGACATTCCCCTCTTTGGTTCTTCGGATCTTCTTTATACCTATGCCAATTTCTTCCGGCTTTATAGTTGTCTTCATTTTCTTCATTATATCAGCATGTACCATCCGCCTTGATTGTTATGGTCTCACCTTTATTTCTAGTTACTGTTCTGTTGTTTGTTTCTGTTTTAAGGCCCAACTATAATATGCATATACTAGCTTAAGCAAACGTGCGAACACATATAAATTGTATGTGACAAACTATAATGTACTTAGCGAAACTTTTCGTTAAGTTTTTCAACTGTCATTTGCTTAAGCAAAAAGCGAAACTGATCGCACATTCTGTACGGAATCAGCTGTTTGTTGTTGTTTGTTTGTGTTTTGAACAAAATGGAGAAAGAAGAAAATATATTTATTTTAAATTTAATAGAAAATGCGGAAAAAATAAGTGCCTTTACAATAAAAGGGACCCTTTTTATTTTAACAAAAATGTCTTTCTGTCGCGGTTTATTTCTCTGACAGAACAAGAGCGTCTTCTTCTTTTACAGTGTAGTTCACTTATTTCTTTTAATGTGCACAGGCCTTCAATCGCTAACTTTAATATTTTTATATTATTTAAATTTTTAAGTTTTTTCTCCATTTTTGCAAACACAATACGAAAATTAACAAAACATATGTAAACGTTTATTATTATTTACAATGTAGTGCTGCCACAGCTGTACATTTTAGTACTTTTGCCGATAAATTAAAAAAAGGAAAAATTATGGGTTTATAATTTCTTTTAATTATAAAATAATATAATAATATTTATAAAATATAGTTTTGAGCAACTGTGGACAAAAAGTTTCAAAGTCATTGTAGCCACCTGAAAGTTAACTCTGAACTGGTTATGCATTTGACAGCCTTTTCGTTAACTTTTGCAATTTGCTTAAGCTTGCTTATGCATATTATAGTTGGGCCTTAAGCGTATGTGTGAAGTGCTCTCTGCACTATTGTGCTATAGGATGCCGACCTATGCTCTACAATGGGGTGTTGAAACGCCAGCTGTTTTTTTTTTTTTTTGTCATGTTCGTTATGTCAATTTTTGTTTTGTTTGTATATATACAGTGGCGAGCTCACATGGAAGATGTTTTATAACTATGATTTAAAAACCGAATAAACTCTTAAATTTTTAAAAATAATAATGGTTTTTATTTAAAATGTTAAATAAATAGAACAAAAATGAAAATAAATTGAAATTCATTAATTATTAAAGCGAATGTGGAGTTTAGGGTAAATTTATGTGAAATGGCAATGTATTCACTTTTGCACCTTAAAGTTCGTTTAATCTGGCAGCAAGAATAAATGGACGGTTGGAGCAAATTTATGTACATAAGCACCGTTATTTTATATTTGTAAAAATATCAAAGCAACAGTAAATGTAATTTTTCAAATTGTTCATAATTTTTTTTCCAAATTTTTAGCTTATCGCGTGCTTTTAATAAAAATGCAATTGTCCGGGGGAAAAAATTTTACCTTTAATAATAAATAATTAAACTTAATAAATAAATATATAAACACTAATTTAATAACAAAAAAATTAAATTAAAAATTCTTCAATATAAACCAACAACAAAAAATCTTACGAAAAACAAATCACAAAAATACATACATAAATAACAAAACAAAAAATACAACACAAACTTCTTTTAAAAACCAACCATCAACAACAATAACACTGTGCTAGGTGAAAAATGTGACAAACGGGGCACCTGGCGGGTTAACCTAATTTGGGTACGCTGAATCCAGTGGTGCTAACCGTTTTTTTAGGTTAGCTCGTTCTTTCGAAATATACCGTTATTTCGAAAATGGAGGAGGTTACACAACATATATTCGCGTAACTCAAAAACGGTTTAGTTTATTGAATAAACTAAAAAAACCGAAATTCCGCAATGAAATTTTCTTTATGTAAGGTTAAACTTTTTTCCAATATGCGCAGTCGTTGTAGAAACATAATTTTTTTTTACCAAAAAAATAGTTTTTTTTAGCAAAATTTTAAAAATTTTGTTTTTTAAAACGGCATAAAAAATTGGAAAACGCAGCTGTGCTTCTAATTTTTTCCGCAGGTATAGCAAACGAAGTTCCAAACAAAACAAGACATAAATAATTAAAATCTGTCTACAACTTTTGATTTTATTCACAAAAGATGAAATATATAATAACCAGACGAAACTTCAAAAATTAAAACATTTATTTTTGTTGTTAATTAAAGTTTAAGTTTTTATTTACAAATTTATTCTTCTTCCTCCTGCAGATTCCAACAAATATCCCGTAATAGCGAATCAAGTTGTTTGCCACTATACCAGTGTTCGAGTCTGGCTGTTACTTGGTGAAATCTCTCGCCATGTTCATCAGACTCGGCTGGTGATTGTTCATTAAATTTTTCTGCATTACAATGCAAAAAATGTATTTTCAATGACATTTTGACGTTTAAGTTTTTAAATGCGGTTAGCATATCTCCAATTAAAATTCGCCAATTTTCAAACCGATGATTTCCTAATACATTTTCTATTACTGATTTCACAGAATTCCAGCCCAATAGTTCCATATCATGCAATGCAAGTTCAAATTGTTGGTCCTTCATTAGACGACGAATGTCCGGTCCATTAAGAATTCCTGTAAAATAAAAACATTATGATATGAAATATAAATCTAATTTAATAAAGTAGCTAGAGTTCATACCTTATTTTACTTTCATGCCGCTTAATCGTGGAAAAATTCGGCGCAATTCGGTAAAAGCAATTCCATCTGGGTTCAATGCTTTTATAAAATTTTTTACAATACCCAGTTTGATATGGAGTGGAGGAAGCAAAATCTTTTCCATCGGCATAAGTGGTAATTCAATAATATTATTTCTATGCAATCTGCTTTCCTCACGTATAGCCCAATTCCGTGTATTGTACTGGTCGCCATGGAAACGCGTATTCCATAAGCACATGAAGCACATATTTTTAGTATAGCCCAATTGCATGCCTCTTAAAAGAGCCACTTTTAAATCTGCGCATATTTTCCACTTGTGGTCTTGTGGTATGTGGTATGTGACAGGAGTTGGTCACCATCAATAGAGTGTACAAAGTGCATTTACCATGCAAATTGGTGTTCCAATTATTTGGAGAGATCCCATACTCCATATTGAAGATGAGTGTTATGCGTGCATAAATCATACAGCCGGCATGAACAGAAGAAAAAGTGGTTCTATATCTTACACTGCAACAATATATGCTCAATTTCCGATGCCACATTCTGACTAAATTCCTGTTCCGGATAGGTTAACCCGCCAGGTGCCCCGTTTGTCACAAAAAAAAAGTATCAAATTCTAGCACAGTGTAATTAATTTAAAGGAAAACAAAACACAAGAATACATAAATAACAAAACAATAGTGTTGGCACTACGGGCCGTTTTCTATCTACAATGACCAGATCAGGGCTTTTATGGCCCCAATAAGCAGTGTCATTGTATTTTTTCCCATCCTCATATAACATTAATTTTTTTAT
The DNA here is from genome assembly GCA_916048285.2 of Bellardia pandia. Taxonomy (NCBI): domain Eukaryota; kingdom Metazoa; phylum Arthropoda; class Insecta; order Diptera; family Calliphoridae; genus Bellardia; species Bellardia pandia. The sequence goes on from OU696530.1 coordinate 70,623,654, forward strand.
GATATTGATGGCATTGTGTTAATTGTTGTTGGCTGCTTGGTGATGAAGGTATACCACTGGTTACTAGGCAGCCTCATTAACGACAATTAATTTCATTGTTATTTGTATCATAAAATAATAGACATTTTACTTGAGTTTTTGTAGTAATTGTAATGACAGGTTGTTTCCGAATCGACTTCTGTAACATACGAGGGTTAAGAGCGAATTTTTTCTCTGTGTATGCTCACGTTTGTCTTCGTCGGCCGGATGTTTTCGCCTTGTGTGAAACCCAGGTATCTGAGAATGCTGATCCACAGGATTTTCATATACCTGGCTATCAATTTCTATCGCTTTTTAATTTTCACCGGGGCATTGCCATGTACATACATACGCAATGAAGTCGTGTACCAGTACCAGCAATCATTAGGTACGTATGATGCAGAATTTAACTGTCTATTAAGTTCAAAATCAGGGCACACTATTTGCATTTCGGGTTTCTTTATAGAAGTCCAAATGCGGCAAGGGATACTACCATATCTGGCTTCGATACCCTTTCCGATTCCATAACGAAGATTCTCGAGAGTTGTCCTAGCAGTTAAATTGTTGTTGCTGGTGATTTCAATGTTCACAACTCCTCTTGGCTTCGCCATTCAAGCCATACAACTACTGAAGGGCAATATGTTGAGGTATTCGCAGCGCACAATCACCTTGCGCAACTTGTGAAAGAACCAGCGCATATTCCATGCGTTGATGGGCACCAAAACAACACCCTCAACCTTTTTCTAACCTCACACCCTAATAAGTATGAGGTAGATGTTCTTGCACCTCTTGGTAATTCGGATCTTTGTACCATTTCCGCCTCCTTTTCGCTCTCCGAACTTCGTAACGTTTCAAGACCAGCTACGAAACGTTCAACTTTTGTATACGAAAAGGCTCGTTGGGCTGAGCTCAACGAATTCTTCCGGCATTTCAATTGGAAACTTTGTTTCTTAGACAATAATGTCAATGCCATGGCGAATATGGTCGAAAATATAATTATGATGGGGATGAAAAAATGCATACCATCAAAGAAAATTTCGATTAAATCTAAAGAAACATCTTGGTTTAATCAGAATTGCAAAATTGCAATCAGATCCATAGAGGAAGCATTCAGGATTTGGCGAAATAATAAAAACGCCGAAACTGATTCGCTACGCAAACGAGCGAGGTCTTCGTGTGCCAAAGTGCTGAGGCGTGAAAAATATCTATACGAGCAACGCCTTCGTGCAAAAGTTCTTACTGCTCCTCGGGGCAGTAAAAGCTTTTGGTCATTCGTTAAAAGAATAAAGGATAATGCTAGTTCTTCAATTCCTACTCTTTTAAAGAATGAGCAACCATTCACAAACCCGGTTGACAAAGCTAACCTTTGCAAATAATTCAAACTTACCGGAAAGCTATCAACCACTGCCCGTGCTCGAAAGAGTATCAGTAACTATGCCAAATATATTCTTTCGTACGCGTGCAGTTGAAAGGGTTTTAGCAGATCTTAACATAAATAAATCTCCTGGGCCAGATGGCAAACCAGCACTGGCCTTGAAGCAGTGTTCTTCGACGCTAGCTCGTCCATTAGCTAACCTTTTCAGCACCTTATACCGTGCCGGTGAATTTCCCATATGTTGGAAGGTTGCTAATGTAACGCCAATTCCTAAAAAGGGAGAGGCTACAAACACTGAAAATTATCGCCCAATTGCAATCTGTTCTGCACTTTCGAAGGTCATGGAAAGTATGGTAAATTACCATCTTGTGAAGTATCTAGAGTCCAACAATTTACTTAGCGACCGCCAGTACGGCTTCCGTAGAGGATGCTCTACGGTCGACTTACTGGCCTTCCTATCGAAAAAATGGTGTTCTATACACCGTTTTGGCGAAAGTAAAGTGGTGGCTCTAGATATTTCTAAGGCATTCGACAGTCTGGCATGGTGCTCTCTTATCGAAACTCATTGCTTTTGGTGTCGGTGATAACTTCTCTCGATTTATATCGAGAGTCCTCAGAAATCGCACTATACGAGTTGTTATAGATGGGATCTCATCAGACGAGTTCAAGATTAATTCACGGGTACCGCAAGGTTCCGTTCTTTCTCCCACTTTATTTCTCATTTTTATAAATGGCCTTCTTTGTCAAACTTCAAACCCTATCTACTCTTTTGCAGATGACAGCAACATTTGCCATTCATACTCATTTAACCATACACCAAACCCTTTGGAGATTGGGGAAATGAGACAAAATATGAATGATACGCTGAACCGAGATCTTGAAACAATCTCGGAATGGGGTTGTGCTAATAGAGTCGATTTTAACGCACGTAAGACTCAGTGTTGTTTATTAACGCACAAACGCACAACATATCATGTTGCTTCATATGTTTTTATGGGCGGTGTAAATATTAAGGAATCAGACGCTCTTGACGTTCTAGGCATGAGAATCCAGTGTGATGTCCGCTGGACCAAACACATATATTCCTATATTCGTCCGAAAATGGAATACAACTCTCATGTATAGGCCGGTGCTTCGAAGTCTATTTTGGAGTTACTCGACCGCGTACAGGAGAGGGCGAAGATGCTTATCGGTGACAGTAGGGTATCCAACTCTATTGATTCATTGGAGCATCAGTCAGGACTCATCCTTTTGTGGTCGACTGGACAGTGGATCGCACAACACACTACAGGGAAAATTCGTTCTTTAGCCGTACTGTCCGTATGTGGAACAAACTGCCAGCAGAAGTATTCCCTGCCACTTTCAATATAGGAAGATTCAAGTCAAATGTTCACAAACACTACTCCCGCTATCCTCCCTCCCATAACCTATTTTCCTAGTTCCAACACAATGCATTGCATAAGTAGGGGTCATCCCCTGAGTGCTGGTCCAAGAAAAAAAAAATCTAGTTTCTGAATGTAGCCTTGGAGAGTTTGTGTTTTTGACCGGATTTTCCGCAAGCGACAGGTTACAGATAACCTCTCGACGCCGCTATACAAGTTTCTCCATGATTTCCGCTTTACGTTCCTAACCTGATATCGACCAGTAACTTGTTCTTTTCGCCTCTTTGAAAAGTTTGCGACAACTTCGTCTGGAGTTCGCTATGTCTATTTACCACCATGGAGGTCTTGCTTTCCCTCTGCGTATGAAGGGCAAGCACGTTCGTGCTGTTGCCTTGTTAAGAGCTAATTTACTGCTTGTTCAATGTCCCTGATATCATTTTTTTTAATTATAACTGAAATTTGTAAAAAGACTTAGAGCTAGTTTTTTACTTGTCAGTTAAACTCAGCTTAACACACTGTTATATTAAACCTCAAATATATTTTGCCGGGATTTAACTACTGATTGTGTTTCTCAGTAGTGGATTACCTCCTGTCAAATTTGTTAGCAAAATTTTGTTGTTCAGTCAAAATACATATGGCATTCCTCCTAATTTTTTATATAAATATGGCAATATCTTAAATTTTCGCAAAAAAGCAACCGCGTTAATAACAGTATTTGAAAACTTTAACTTTGAAAAAAATTAAAAAAATTGATCCAATTAGTTCTAAAACATTATATGCGGATTGTTTTGTTAAGCGAAATCTTTCAAAGAATTCGGAAATGATTTGGACGTGTCCTTATTGTTCGTATCTTTCTAACAATTGACATATTTAAGTTATTATATGTGTTTGAATCACTTAAATCCTCATCATCACTAGAATAATCCATTTTTTTAAATTTTTGTTAAAATGGCGTAAATTTCTTTTCAATTGTTGAATTGTTTATTTTATTTTTCAGCTGTTTGTATTTTGCCATTTTATATCTAGGTTTAACTCACCAATGATGCTCATTTAAACCTAGATTATATATCAAATAAATAATAACTGAGAAACACAATTTTTAGTTTAATCTAGGTTTAAGCGAAAAATGTAGATTATCTTTATCCCAGAAACTAGCTCTTATTCTAAATAATGAGTAAATTAAGTAACTGTTTTACACTCCTGAATAATTTTATATGCCCTAGAATTATATAATATAAAAACTTTTTTGCAAAATATTAAATCTTTTATCTAGTTCGCTTCCATATTGCACATCTATATGAAGTTCAACGCAAATATAAATTTGCCAAAGAGGCGTATGAACAATTACTTAATGAGAAAGAGCTGACGTTGGATTTAAAAGCAGTTATTTACAGGCAACTTGGTAATGTATAATAATATGTCTCCAAATAGAACGGGTTCTATTTAATATATATTTTTAGGATGGATGTATCATTGCTCTGATTATTTTGGCGATAAAAGACAACGAGAATCATATGCAATTTTATGTTTACAAAAAGCTATTGAAGCAAATCCAAAATCTGGACAGTCATTATATTTGTTGGGAAGATGCTACGCAGGAATAAATAAAGTTCACGATGCTTTCATAGCTTACAGAAATTCAGTCGAAAAAAGTGAGGGCAATGCTGATACATGGTGTTCTATAGGGTATATTATTGTATTAATACTAATATTTGTTATAAATTTAATTTTTCTGATACCGTAATATTAGTGTTTTATATCAGCAACAAAATCAACCAACTGATGCATTACAAGCGTATATATGTGCTGTGCAACTTGACAAAAATCATAAGGCCGCTTGGACAAATTTGGGTATATTATATGAAAGTTGTGGACAACCAAAAGATGCTTTTGCGTGTTATTTAAATGCTGTGAAAAGTTCTCAAAAGGTAATTTATTATTTTAAATTAGATATTCGAAAAGAGAAATCCGAAAATATCGGATCTTTCAAAACGAGAATCCTGTATTTTCTTATATCATAGCACATATCATTGATTCCATAAAAGATACATAAAAAATTGCAATTGCAAAGGTAAATTACCTTTAGTCTTCAGATTTTATTCACCTATACACTGAAAGCATTTTAAAAATTCCAATTTAATTTTTCAAAAATTCGAGATTTAATTCATGAGTTTTGATTTTTGAAGTCACAAAATTCGAACAAGTATGTAAATTTATGTATTCATATCTTTAAAATCTGTGGTCGATTTCTTTATTATTAAAAATTAATTTTCTTAAAAATGTATGGTCTTAAATATACAATAATAAACCATAAAAATTTTAGAAAAAGTTATAAAAAAGTCCAACACTTTTTCTTATACAAAAAAAAAAAATAATATTTTGTATGTCCTAATACTAATTGGTGGGTTTTTATAAATAACATACATATATACAATGTTGAAAAAATGATTATTTTAGGTTTATTTTAGTAGAATTTCATCTCAATGACGATATTTATAAGAATTTTATGCATATTCCAGTTATAATCAAGAATTTACACTTTGTTTATATTTTTGCAGCGTGTAACACATAAAGCGACTTATTTTAACACACAATAAATTAAGTACTAACAAGCCCTAGGAAACTGATTTTGGCTTTTTGAAACGTCAAAATTATTACCTCTATCCTTGCAAAAAACGCGAGTACTCCATACACCCATGTATGGACTACTCCACAATGGACCAGGAGTACTCCAACTACATCAAATGTTTTTAAGCAACGATTACGGCCGTTAAAGCACGAATAATTACTCTTAACTTATACCCCTGACAGACATAGGATTTCTATACCATAATACAAATACTATGGTTTTTGATACTACATTGCCTTGACAGACATGTAGTACATATACTAGTATTTTTGTTTTTACTTTCCCAATAAACATATTGGCAAGCGTTTTGTAAATTAAGATTGCAGCAAGCTTGCATAAATAAGAGTTTTGCGAATGTCGTTGACAATTTGCTTGCTAATGCAAGTGTTTCATAAATTTAAGCAAAACGTGTCATTCTCGCTGTTAAAAATTGTGCTAATAAGTTGTGTTAATAAATAATGTTAAATTGTTGTTAAAGTTATTAAATTAAGTGTGTTTGATACTTTTAATTATCATTTGCTATTAAAAAAGGTAATTATTTACTTATTTAATGTCTTTAGCAAAAAGGCAGAAAAGTGTTATGCGCAGAAGCACCGAAATTGTTCAGCATATATGAAACGGTGCGGCTGCAAGTTCTGTACTGGAAAATATAGATAAATTTTCCTTGCTTATATTTGAACACTTATTTTTTATGTAAATGTTGGCTGGGTTTTGATCAAAAAAAAAAAAAAAAATTAAAAGAAATTAAATAAAATATAACTGTCATTAAAAGAACTAACAATCGATTTTGTGAGAGGGTTTCCCCAATGTTTATTGAACACAGCTACAGACAACATACTACATTTATACCACGATTATTTTCGTAGTATTGATACCAGATATAAACCAGCTTGTTTTATGGTTTAATTGTAGTACAAGTTGACACACTTGTAGTATAGTATACTAATATGGTATGTAAATCCTATGTCTGTCTAGGGTATTATAATTGCCTATGCATATAAGGTATAAATTGGCAACTACATCAAATGTTTTTAAACAACGATTACGGTCGTTAAAGCACGAATAATTACTCTTAACTTATATTTGCCTATGCATATAAGGTATAAATTGGCATATTCATTGTTGATGTCACAGATTTTGTATGGACTAGAAGTTTTTTCTGGAACCTATTTTATTCAATTGCATAGGATTAATCAATTGGTTAATTCAGTTGTTCGTTTCGTATACAATGTAAGGCGCCGTGAACATATTTCAAACTTCGTTCGTAGTTTTCTTGGTTGCACATTTGATGATTTTTTGAAATATAGGAATATTATACTGTTTTACAATGTTATTAAGAATAGCAAACCACTTTCTCTATATAATTATTTTTTATTTATGCGATCCACTAGAAATCCACAAATTTTTATACCTAAAATTAATTCCTCTTTTTTTGATAGATCATATGTTGTTAGAATTGCTCGGTAGTGGAACATATTACCACGGCCATTGCGCCTTTTTACGCATTGTAACATCGTATTTCGCCTAAAACTTTTGCGAGTCAATGTAATGTAATGTTATTTAATGTTTTTTATTTAATATACATATGTACATATACTATATATCGATGGTCTAATGTAGAAAGGCCCTAACTAGCATATTTGAAACTTTACAGGAGAAGGTAAAAACATAATAGAAACTGTAATATTCAACATGTAACTTTTTTGTACAACTGCTTATAAAAGCGTAATTTTTTAGACTATTGCAATAAATTTTTGTGAGGAGGTGTATTTGCGTTAAATGCATTGGAATCGCAAAAAAAAAAACAAATTTCGAAAAAATAGCGAGTTAGGGCCTTTCTACATGAGACCAACGATATGTTGTTCCAGAATGGGACCTTATAAAATAAAATATTTGTTACTTTTTCTAGATATATATATGGTTGGGGAACCTATAGTAACTTATTATTATTATTATTTATATTATTATTAACTGTATTATTATTAAATTAAAATTTTAGGTAGTTTTTATTACTATGTAATATCTATTTTATTTCGGCCGAGAAGGCTTAATATTACAAATAAAGGAATAAAATAAATAAAAAAAATAAATAATTGTCGTGTAACAAGAAGTTCTGTTTTGAAAACGAAATGGTCCATAAGTGCATTACATAAGACCATGATGTAGTCACTACATTTTAGCTACAATGGACCACGTACTCCACAGATTTTTGCAGGGATATACTCTGTGAGTATTCTCGGAAGTGGCAAGTTTGGCCAATTATGGACCAACTTTTAGTTCTCTTAAAAAGAGAAAGAAACTTGTATGTGGGTAATGTGAAAAAGCAAAGCGCTATATACAACACGAACAATTTAAGTTAGAATATTTTAATTGAAATGTTTATATGCTTGTGATTTCAATAAAAGTTACTAAACTCTATTTTAATAATTTTTCAAGCTTAAGGTCTTTTTTATGTTACTAAACTTAAGCTAGATTTACACGATTGAAATTTTCTTCAAAATTTCTCTTCAAAATGCTTTTAACTCGTGTAAACAGCAAAATTTCTTCAAAATTTATTGATCAAAATTTATGGAACAAAACTTTTGAAGATTTTATTGATGCCGTGTAAATGAGCATCAAAATCGCATCTGGCAATATTGATAATAATAAATAATTTGACAGCATGTTCATTCTTTTGATTCAAAACCATATCAATACATATACATATGTACAAGTGCTGGTGCTATACTATTGATGTGTTTTTCATCTAATGCCCCGATTGAATTGGGAAAATTCCACATTTTATTTATACTTTGGGAAATACTCTCCCATTCCTCTTCTTGTGCTGGCATCTGTACCAATAGATATTATTTTTGATATATATTTTTTTATTTAATAAATTAGGTTTTACCTTTAAAAATTTATCTTTTAATATTTTATATAATGCAGCGCAGACTTCAGGCACAATGTTGCATATCGATGATCATGATCTTTTAAGCAAGAACATCAAACTTGGGTAACTGTCCCCAGTCGGTAAAAATCTCAAAGTAATTGCCAGGCGTTTTCCGGGGCATAAAGATTCTTGCATATTAGTATTAGCATTTTCTATTGATGGGGTGACGAGATTAAGCAAATAATCAAAATCGTCTGGTGACATTCGCACAAAGTTTTTGTATAAGTCAGGATCATTCCTTAGCAATCGCTCCATAAAAGAGACATACCTTCCAAAAGAAAAGGTCGAACCCTAAGTTCCTTTTGTTTTCTCCTTTTTTTCATTATTATCAGCTACTTCTTCCTCCAATAGTAAAAATGTTGATGCTATGATGATTGTGTCGTCGTCCATACTTAATAATTGTTTTTTTTTATAATAATAAATTATTTCACAAAAGAAGCAAAACAGCTGATCAAAGTCAATATTTTCAATATAAAAAGTTTACCAATAGTGTAATACTACGTTTCCACGATACATGCTTCGTTCTCTATTCATGCTTCACACCCCAATCATGAGTAAAACAACTTGCTTCACCATACAAAATTTTAAGAGCGAATCAAGTAGATTCATGTTGAATCAACTTGCGAAGCACGAAAAATTGTACTCTTCTCTAATTTTTATCGCAAGTTTATCTGCACTTGCTGTAAAAATTTAATATTATTGTAAACAAAGCAAATTATTTTCTTGTTGCTGGAAGTAAAGAAAGCAGAGCTCCGAAATCTTCGCTCGAATTCGAGTAGAGAGTGAAACTCGCTCGAATTCGAGCGCGAGTACTCCTGCGAGTGAAAAAAACAATCGAGTATACTCTATTTTTCTATGCCACTCGAATAAGAGCGCATATGCTTCGCTCGATTTCGAGTGCGAGTAAAATACACTCGAAATCGAGCAGATTATACTCTTGCCGAGTACTCTTTCAGTCTTTCTCATACAGTGGAAAATAGAAACTGTTCGTTTTTGCCAATTTGTGTGTGCGTGTGTGTGTGTGTAGTAGAAAGTATAGACTATGGTGGGGAAAGGTGACTGACGAGGGAGGACTGGGAGGTCGAGAAGAGAAAAGCAGCAGAATGTATTGTTAGGGACCGGTGGTTTTTGTGTACAAAAATGCTCGCGAAGAAAATATTTTCGTGTTTCATTATTTATGTCTTTATTGTTCATTATAATATAGAAAATATAAGTAAACTTTTAAAAATATAATACAACTTTTATTATAAAACCAACTAATTGCTCCGCACACGCGCACTGTATGAGAAAGACTGAAAAAGTAACAAAAACCACACGCACACACAAGTCAGCAAAGACAAACAGTTTCTATTTTTCCACTCGATTTCACTCTTAAGAGTAAACTCTCACTCTATTTCGAAGATTTTTACTCCCACTCTTAATTTTTAAAAAGGAGTACTCGCGAGTACTCCCACCTAAAACAAACGAGTGGAGAGTAAACTTTTTGTAACACTCGTACTCTTCGAGTACTCTTCTTCGCGAGTGTTTTTCACTCGCGAGTAAAATCGAGTAAATCTGAGCTATGAAAGAAAGTAAATACGTACGAATGTATGTTTTTTTTCAAATAAGCTAACTAATTTTCACTCAGTTTTTTGTCCATTAAAAAAAATATTTTCCACAAATTGTAAATTTTGTTTTTTTTTATTCTGTTTGTTTATTAAAAACAACTGTCAAATCGAATCAAGTTTTTTGGTCATGTAAACAGCATGATTCATAAACATGATTCAGAGAGCGAAGCAGGTGATTCAAGTCGTCGTGGAAACATAGTATAAATTAGCTTCCACAAATTTTGATCAAAATTTTATCAAAAGATTTTGAAATATATTGAAAGAATATTTTGATCAAATTTTTGAAATGTGTAAATAGAACATCAAAATAAATTTTCAAAATTTTGATAAGACTTCAAAATACCTTCAATCGTGTAAATCTAGCTTTACTTACCTATACCACTGAAAATTAATTTTATTGCGCCAATAAAAAAATAGTAACGTAAAGAAAACAAAATTACAGTTCTCAAAGAAAGAGAAATACATACATATATAAAACTTGATTATCGTCCGTTTCGTGACACCTCTGTATCAGAGACCTGCAACGAGTACTAAATTTTCGAGTATACTTAATCATGCACATTGATTTTTATGATTTAATCGTTTTTGTTCAAATGCACAAAACACTCGTTTAAGGCCCAACTATAATATGCATATGCTAGCTTAAGCAAACGTGCGAACACATATAAATTGTATGTGGCAAACTATAATGTACTTAACGAAACTTTTCGTTAAGTTTTTCAACTGTCATTTGCTTAAGCAAAAAGCGAAACTGATCGCACATTCTGTACGGAATCAGCTGTTTGTTGTTGTTTGTTTGTGTTTTGAACAAAATGGAAGAAAATATATTTATTTTAAATTTAATAGAAAATGCGGAAACAAATAAGTGCCTTTACAATAAAAGATGCCCTTTTTATTTTAACAAAAATGTCTTTCTGTCGCGGTTTATTTCTCTGACAGAACAAGAGCGTCTTCTTCTTTTACAGTGTAGTTCACTTATTTCTTTTAATGTGCACAGGCCTTCAATCGCTAACTTTAATATTTTTATATTATTTAAATTTTTAAGTTTTTTCTCCATTTTTGCAAACACAATACGAAAATTAACAAAACATATGTAAACGTTTATTATTATTTACAATGTAGTGCTGCCACAGCTGTACATTTTAGTACTTTTGCCGATAAATTAAAAAAAAAGGAAAAATTATGGGTTTCGGGTACGAAGTTTTCTTTTAGTTATAAAATAATATAATAATATTTATAAAATATAGTCATTTAATGGCTTTTTGTTAAAATAAAAACATTTTTTTTTAACATAAATGAGCAACTGTGGACAAAAAGTTTCAAAGTCATTGTAGCCACCTGAAAGTTAACTCTGAACTGGTTATGCATTTGACAGCCTTTTCGTTAACTTTTGTAATTTGCTTAATCTTGCTTATGCATATTATAGTTGGGCCTTTACGCAACCGTTCGTTTCAATCATTCAGTTTTATTCACTTGTTGTTTTTTGCGAACATGAATATTCTGACTGTGTCGTTAAATGTATGAAGCTCATTTTACATCAAAGCCAACGTGTTGTTAGCCGAACAAGTGTTTTATTCATTTGTTGTTTTGTGCGAACATGAATGTTCTGACTCTGTCGTTAAATGTATGAAGCTCATTTTACATTAAAGCCAACGTGTTGTTAGCGGAACAAGTGTTTTATTTAGTAGCAAAAGTATTTTTATACTCGACAGTGTCGACACCGAGAGAAGTGTTATAAAAAGTTGTTTGTGAAATTTAGTGATCTTTAAATTAACTTTGAATTTCTTTAAAGTTTCAAATGGAACAGTCTCCAGAATTTATTTCCGAAGAAATTGCCAAAGGCAACTATATTTTGTCAGAGAGCCGGAAAGGTCGTAGCGTTGTAATAATAAAGACTGAAATTGTAACTTTTTATATACATACCTTGGATTTCATTCTTAACATTTGAGGGGGGAAGAAGTTATAACAATATTTTTGAAATATTAAAATTTGTAAGGTTTTTCGAAAAAATACATACATTTAATAAAACTACGTATGTATTTAAAATATAAAAATATATGACGTACTTACATACATACATATTACAAACAAACTCTGTATAAACAAGAATTTTTGTTTTAAAACATTGCAGTTCGAACCAAGTGTTGGAAATGATTTATACTCGTTGCTGAATTTTCTGTGTGTGCATAAAGCATGGTACTCCGTTCAAATTTGCGAAATTTGTTGAGCAACATCAATTATTTCGTTTGAAAATTTTGACAATTAGCAAGTGGTGACAATGCCGCGATTTAGAACAAAATTGTCGTTTTTATTGCCTTTACAGCTAGTGCAGATATGTACTGGACATAGAAAGAAGAAATGTGAATCCAAACTAAAAATTGTAAATAGACTATAATGTAAATAAACTATAGATAATAAGAATATGTATGAGTTAGGTTATGAGTCAACTGTACCTATAAAGTCACTCAAAATTATTTGTATAAAAAGAGGAATAATTTTTGTAATAAAGGCGAGAACCAATTTGTCAATCAAAGCAGCTAAATAGCAGCTAAAGAATAATAAATTGTTTTCTTCATTAAAACTGAGGCTCTTTAGCCATCCTACACATTGGCGTGCTCGCCGCTTCAATTAAGCAACCCGGACCGACGTATACTTTATAACAGAACTATAAACACTCATTACATGGCGATCCTGCCAAATTAAAAATTATTTTTGCAAGGACAAAGATCCTGCCAAATTAAAAATTCTTTTAGCAAGAACAAAGATCCTGCCAAATAAAATAATAAATGACATCTCAATTCGACAACGACACACCCTTCAAATAACACCACCCAAAACATGTAAAGCAAGAGGAGAAAGAAAAGTCAAACTAACACAAAAAGCAGCTGAACTATACAGAATTTTCACTATAACAACAGACAAAAATCTGAAGAAAAACCTACAGAAACAAATAAGAGAAGTGAAACGTCAACAATGGGAAATCATGAGTCAAAACAAGAAGAAATCATCATAGGAAACAACAATGACGGCTCAAACAACATAGAATTAAAACAACCAACAATAATTTATATTATATTAATTTTACAAATAGCAACAATAGCCTTCAAAATACACAAAATGTATAGAAGACATTTGAAAAACAAAGTTAAGGAAAAAATTATACTAACATCTAATGATAGAATTTAAAAAAAATTTTATAATAAAATAACATATGGAATATTTATATGAACGTATAGAAGCTATTATAACTAATGCAAAAAAATCATTAACTAGAGGTTACACTAAAGAAACTATTCAAACAAAAAGAACAGAATTAGAGGAACTAGAAACGAAAGCTATAGGTATACTTGAAGCCAAAGTAATAAAAGAACAACAAAGACAAATACATAAACTAAAATTCAGAGAAAAGAAATTAAGAGCGTTAGAAATATTACAGAGTCACGATAACAACTTAGAAATTAAATCACTAGAAGAACAAATAGAAAATTCCACCATGACTGACGAAAATTTGAACACAACAGAATTAGCATCTATTTCAAAATTGCTAACAATCTTCAATGGTACAAAAGATGAGTTAAATACATTTTCAATATTGTGTACAAAACTAAAATTTCAGACCAAATTAAGACAAGTCCTAGTTCCTACTGACATCGACTCCTTAATTTCAACTTTGAAAGAAAAATAACAAACAAAAAAGTCACCAAATGTAATTCTAAACGAATTGACAAAAATCACTCAGTTGGACACTATCACAAAATTTGCAGACAAAGTAGAAGCATTAACCATGGAATTAAATGAAATCCAAATAAGTTCACTAGGAGAAGAACACAGATACATAATTAGTAAAACAAATGCGGTAATAGCATTTAACTCATTTAAAAATGGATTGAAAAACCAAGATATATGTAGTTAAGACAATAGAAGCCAGTAGAGTTAAGACACTTAACGAAGTCATTGAGATAGCTATAGAAACCTCCACAGACCTATAACAAAATCAAATAATGTTCCAAACAACACAGAACAGAAACAATTATAACAATTTTTTTAGGTTCGTTGTTGTTTTCAATTTACATAAATGACTTGAAAAATCTGGAGTTAACGGGTAAAATGTTCATTAATCTGATGACATTAGTGTTTTTTTTTTTATCATTATAAGCATGAAATTGCATTAAAACCTTATATGGAAAAGGGTGCTGCTTTAATATCGGAATATATTCGATTAAATAAACTTTTTTTAAATCATAATAAAACAAGACATAAGATTCAAACCACATTCTGGTTTTAATAATGAATTTAGTATTTTTGTGAATGGGTTTTATCTGTTGAATATCTGGGTATTTGTATTCAGAGAAACCATATTTGGGATCAACATATTAAGAAGCTTAAATCAAAAATTATTCCTGCACTGGACATTTTATACAAATTTAAAAATAAGTTCGATAAAAATACGAAGTTTTTAATTTTTCAATCTCTAGTTCAAAGTCACTGCAATTATCTTACTATGCTTTATGCGGCCAAATTACCGCATTCGTGATCGAATGAGCTATCGTATCGAAAAATGATTTCGATATCGAAATTATGATAAAATGTTCTAAATTTCTTGCTCGATATCCATAATCTCAAATAAGAAAATTACGTTAAATTTTACTCGATATTGAATGCGGTAATTTGGCCCCAGAATTTAAATCGCTGCAAAGATTACAAAATAAAGCTTTAAATATTGTAGCAAATTTACCTATTCGATTTTCATCTATTGCTTTGTACAGAGATGTATTCCCTACTGTTTTACCAATTTACGGGCTTTACAAATTACAATTGTTAATTTACCTATTTATATGTCTAGCATTGGCCACCATACAAAACAATTTTCACAAAATCAAAATAATTTTAACACAATTTTAACAAAGTAACAACTTAAGAATAGCCTTTGTTAAGTAAAATAACGCAGCAACGTGTCGACTTTTAAACAATTTAAATCTTCTTAAAAAAAACTTTTTACTTCAAACTGTTGATGAGCTTCTGATATAAAATAATTGTTCAATTTTGATTTTGATTCTAAGTTATATTTTATTTATATAAATAAAATTTATTTTTTATTATCTATAGCTAAACCCGGTGTGCTTTGCTACCCCCCCCCCCTCGTCATAAAATAAAACGTATTTATATATTTACAAACATTTATTTATTTAATTTTAATGTATTTATTGCAATGCTTTAGGCGAGACCATGCCCCTTTGTCCACTTACATAGTCAAGAATTTATTATTTCGTAAGAATATCCTGTTGTGAAAATTTAATGACGATCGGTCCAGTAGTTAAGACTATATTACGATGTTTAATTTTCCTAAAAAGGGGCGTGGTCCCACTCACTTTTCTCCTGGTACGTATTCCTAATTATGTCAATACTATATGTACCAAATATCACCGACGTACGTCAAAAAATGCCCAAAATATGGCGGGTTAAATTTGTGGGTTATATGGGCGGTGCCACCCCCGTTTGTACAATCAAAACTTCATATAGCCTATTATTCCTTCCAGAGTCACAGTAACATGCTGTACAAATTTCAGGCAGATTGGTCCAAGGGTTTGGCCTCCTATTAAGCACAAACATACAGACACACATTAATTTATATATATATAGATTAAAAGCAATATAATTTAAGGTGAAATGGGGCGAAAAATGGGGATTTGGTAATAAAAAAATGTATGTAGTTAAAAAGTATATAAAACTTTAGGTAAATACATATTACAAAAAAAGTATTTTGTATAGCAAACATTGTTAGTGGTATACGAAAGTATCTGAATTAAAAAAGGGGGCGATGAAGTAGGCGTTATATGGCGACGTTAACAGTATTAAGAGCAATATACTACCAAATAAAAAAAATACTTTGAAATGAACAAATTTGTATAGAGAACAAAAAGTATAAAACTTTCAAAAATTTGGCGTGAAAAGCGGCGTGAAAGGGGCGTGGCTTAAGAAATCTTTATTTTTACCTCGCCTGGAGTATATAATGTGTATACAATTTGAAGTAAATCTGTTAAAAACTATATGGGAGCAATTACATAATTTTTAAAAAGTGGGCGTAAAAATGGGCGGGGTCAAAAAAGTAAACTATTAATCATACCAGAGTCCCAGTTAAATGCTGTGAAAATTTCAAGAATATCGGTCCAGAGGTTTGGTCTCCAATTACAATATTTTAAAAAAGTGGGCGTAAAAGTGGGCGTGGTAAAAAAAAGTACCCTATTATTCCTTCCAGAGTCACAGTAACATGCTGTGAAAATTTTATCAAAATCGGCTCAGCCGTTTTGGAGTCTATACGTTACATACATACATTGAATTTTATATATATAGATAGATTTAATTAATTTTAATTAATTTAATTTTTATATTGTAAATTTTTTTGCCAACAAGCCTCTATAAAGCCAATCGGGCGCTGAGTAGAAACATGTACATATATTCGTTTTATCATAATTTATAGGATAGGAAGGGTTGTGCACAATGTGCACTTACATTCGGAGACCCTGTGGTCCATTGTGATAAGGGGAGAAAGAAGGAAAGAAACAAATATCTCCTTACGGATTTGGAGTCGCCGTAGAATGCCCTTTAAATAGCCATCCTATTCCCCTAATTAAACCCAGAATGTTACTCCGTTTGCAGCCAGCAACATTACTGAGTTCGTCCAGGAATCTATTTCCTAGCCACTTAGGTCTATAACCCTGCAACCTCGGACAGTTGCACATGATGTGCTCTATTGTCTCTGGCTCCTCTGCATCCCCACACACTCTACAGAAGTCGTGTGTGTTATCCCATTTGCCTCTGAAGGCTCCAATCGAACAATGCCCGGTTATAACTCATACCAGAATCCTGAGACTATGCCTGTCCAATTCCATCAGCGTTTCGGTCACGTTTGCATTTAGTTTTGGCCATAAGGCCCTGGACACTATGAAATCTACCTACGGCCCCAAGATTGGTCTGCACAGTCACGGAATCTATCATAAATCAGCCTGTAGAAGAGACATATAGGTGGCTTGACCCCTCTTTCTCTAGTATCATGGTTCAAACCAGAACCATGTCTAGCCAGTTTATCTGCCACCTCATTTCCCTGTACGTCACAGTGCCCTGGTACCCAACACAATCTCACTTGGTAGAGTACCAATAGCTCCTCTAGAGCTCTCCTACAGTCCTGCACTAGGTTGGAGTTTGTTTGATTACGCTCAAGAGCCTTTAGTGCCGCCTGACTGTCCATGTATATAGTCACTGTAGACCCCCTCTCGACGTGTGCCTCCATTAGCTTCGTGGCTTTCCAGATCGCATAGATCTCCGCCTGAAATACGCTGCACTCGTTGGGGAGTCTATAAGAGCGCTTGATGTCATTGTCGACCAAATAAACCCCGGCCCCTGTACCAGAGTCCATTTTGGACCAGTCAGCGAAAACTGCGCACCCATCAAACAGTTGATCGGATCCAGCCCAGTCAACCCCACTGGGGAACTCTACTGAGGGTGATACACCGAAGTAATAGGTCGCGACCTTATAGTCAGAGATTCCCGATGGATCAATGACCTGACCCCTAAGGCCTGCCTTATACAATATCCTAGTATGACCAACCCGCTGGGGTTTTGCCAAAGAAGACTCTGATAGCCTGAGTAGATTCCTTGCTGCCACACTTTCCGCATAGTGCTCTATGAGTAGTAGGTTAAGGATTATATCCAAAGCCGCCTGCGGAGTACTGCCTAAGGCACCTGTGATACCGAGACAAGCACACCTTTGGGCTTTATTTAGTATAGTCCTATAACTACGTTTCCTCATTGCCTCCCACCACATTGTGCAACCATAGGTGATAATAGGTCTAACAACAGACGTGTAGATCCATTTAACCATGCCTGGTCGCAAGCCCCAATTCTTACCTATTGAGTTCCTGCATGCATAATAGGCATTGAGGCCCTTCCTATCTCTCCTGCGTATTTAACTTCCAAGACAGTTTCTTGTCAAAGAAGGTACCTAAATATTTGGCTCCTCCTGATAAGCTCAGTTCCACACCATCCAATTTCGGCAATTTGAAGCTATCCACCTTATACTTCCTAATGAATAACACTAATTCCGTCTTTGATGGGTTTACACCCAACCCGTTAGTGTTCGCCTAGGACGAGAGATTACCAAGCGAATCCTGCATGATGTCACTGATAGTTGAAAGATACTTTCCCCTAATCAGTATCACTACGTCACACAGTGGTATTTGTTCATACAATGTTTGGCAAAAAATATAAGGAGTGCTCGTAGAATGTTGAAATTTGGCACAGAGCTTTTGGTTGGTTTAATTAAGAAAAATATAAAGTTTCATCAAAATTGGCCACGCCCATAGAACCGAAAATTTATTTTTGGTCCAAAGTTTTTGAAATTTGGCACAGAGCTTTTGGTTAGCTCAATTAACGCCCCCACTTACTGCCCATATAACCTATACTATATTTTTTCCCACAACTTTTTGTTTCTTTACCAAAACTAATTATTTTATAAATAAATTTCAATACATGCATTTAAATATAGACTTTAATTCATCATCTATCATTTCTTTTACTACATCATCTAGTTCCAAAATATGTTTACGTGGTTGACGTCTTATACTACTTATATAGGGATCAGATGATGCAAGCAAACGATGCGATTTGTTGCAGTTCTGTAATTTCTGTAATCCTTATTACGTGCTTCTTCCGCTTCCTCGGAGAGCATGCCTATAGGGAGCACTGCTGCTTCAATTATGTCATTTCCCTGTATCAATACCACTGTGACACAAAATCAAACTTTTGGAATCCGAATGGGATGAGACCAAATACAAATGATAGCTGACATTGTCCATAACAAAACCTCCAAGGGATTTTTTTGGTTCAGTGCTAGAATTTTTTTTACAAGCATTTGAAATTTGTGATTTTGGAACCCTGGCTAACGAGAAAAACTTATTACAATTTTGATAAAATAATGGCTATATATTTTTACTATCCGGGAGAAATGTGATATATTTATGTTTATGGGGTCGGGGAATCCATTTTTGATATTATGTTTTACCTAAAACTAACGCTAGGCGGCGCTGTCATACAATTTACGTTGTTATTTGTAGACTTTCATAGAAAAAATGGTGCATATGCTTTCTTGAGGCACTAATACCTGTTATATCTGCTACGAGAGCAGGATTAGAAAAGAAACGCCTTGAAGTATTTCCGTCATTCGATGACCCAGTTCCTTGTTGTACAGTATCCACTCGCAAGTTCATGCGTTCCTTAAATGCTTGTTGAATGCGCTGTTTGTTTTCTTGTTTTAATATCTTATATTTTGAATCAATTGCAGACCACTTTTGAAAAGGCGTATTATAAGATATATGGAGTATGCACTCCATAAATTTTATTCGAGCGTGTAATGATGAAATACCTAATTTAAAAGCTTCACTATCAATGGTTTTTGTTGATATTATATCCAAATGGTTCATTTCAGAGGGCTTCGCTTTACAAATATAGCATACGGCTGCTGAAGCGGTATTTGTAACTGTCTGAGCCGTTTTGTCATCTAGCATCGTGAACACTAAATTGTGTATTACATTGAATTGTTTGCCGCATACTATAACAGTCGTATTTCCTAAAGCGGTAATTGCGGACTTTATTTTCTCAACAACTGTTAAGACTTTTTCTTTAGTCTCCTTAGCGAATTCGAAAGAAATTGGACGACAATATCTGGTTGATGATGGACTACTGTTACGCCAGTATTCCTCTTCAAAGGTTGCTCGTAAACTTAAAGGCACCATCGATACTAATAGCAGGTTCTTGTCAGTAACAACTTTCAAATAAACTCTTAGTGGTGTGATCCATTAAACTTTGCAAATTTACTGAGGCTTCTTTTTCTGATATTTTAACTTCACTGGGATAACACTTTTTCTTCTCATCTAGTACCTTAGTATACGGAGGTAAAATATTGTATCCCTCTTTATGCAAAACATATTTTATAGTTTCGTACTGATACTTTGTTAACTCTGCATCCAGTAACAACGCCAGCGCAGTTGAGGGAGGAATATATGATTGCGATTTTAAATTTGAGCCTGCTAATGCACTTGCCATTTCTAAATGTTGTTTGCTATACTGGGACGCTAAATCAGCAGCTTTGTACCTTTTACTATGATCAGCGCAATCGCCGAATTCCTTAGCTGGCCTTCCCATTTTTGTTGAACAACTAGGTTGCTCATCAGCAAGTGATATTTCAAATATATCTAAAAATTTTCAATTATATTCAAAGTATTAATGTGTACTTTGTATTTTGTTTTGAAACCTACTTCTTAGCCAAGCATAATTTTTCTTAAAAAAATAGGATTTGTTTCTGTGACATTCGGCCCAACGTTTTAAAAAGTGACTAAGAAATCTCCTTCTGAACTGATTTTTTCACAATTTGAATTTCATTAATAATAAGCACCATGTTTTTAGTTTTTATGAAATCAGTTAATAAATTCACATTACTATTGCAATTTATAAGTTCCTTGCACAATTCACTATATGAAACACAAAATGAATTCATTTTAAAAATTAGTTACGTTTAATAATTTTCTTAGACTTTTTTTTTTTGCAAATATTGTTATTTTAAATAACGGTTTAATTAATCATATGGTTTTGTTTTTCTTTTTTTGTTATGCACTTTTTCGATATTGCTGTCAATCAATTATTAAAAAGTAAAAGTAAAAGCCTAAAGGCCCAACTATAATATGCATATGCAAGCTTAAGCAAATTGCAAAAGTTAACGAAAAGGCTGTCAAATGCATAACCAGTTCAGAGTTAACTTTTAGGTGGCTACAATGACTTTGAAACTTTTTGTCCACAGTTGCTCATTTATGTTTAAAAAAATGTTTTTATTTTAACAAAAAGCCATTAAATGACTATATTTTATAAATATTATTATATTATTTTATAATTAAAAGAAAACTTCGTACCCGAAACGCATAATTTTTCCTTTTTTTTAATTTTTCGGCAAAAGTACTAAAATGTACAGCTGTGGCAGCACTAAATTGTAAATAATAATAAACGTTTACATATGTTCTGTTAATTTTCGTATTGTGTTTGTAAAAATGGAGAAAAAACTTAAAAATTTAAATAATATAAAAATATTAAAGTTAGCATTTGAAGGCCTGTGCACATTAAAAGAAATAAGTGAACTACACTGTAGAAGAAGAAGACACTCTTGTTCTGTCAGAGAAATAAACCACGACAGCGACATTTTTGTTAAAATAAAAAAGGCCCTTTTATTATAAAGGCACTTATTTTTTCCACATTTTCTATTAAATTTAAAATAAATGTATTTTCTTCTTTCTCCATTTTGTTAAAAACACAAACAAACAACAAACAGCTGATTCCGTACGGAATATGCGATCAGTTTCGCTTTTTGCTTAAGCAAATGACAGTTGAAAAACTTAACGAAAAGTTTCGTTAAGTACATTATAGTTTGCCACATACAATTTATATGTGTTCGCAAGTTTGCTTAAGCTTGCTTATGCATATTATAGTTGGGCCTTAAAAGTATACAAAACCTTTTATTGTAAATATGCATTGCAATTTATTGTAAATATTCAAGAAAAATACGTGAGTTTTATCACAAAATTTATAAGTTTGTTCAGCGATCGCAAAAAGTCGCAGAATTTTTTTTACATAAAATGAAAGAAAATATTCCAAACTTTCATTTAGAAGTAGTACTAACACGGAGGTAGACCGAGCTAACTTATTTCTTTTCTAATGAAAACTGAAAATGCTAAATTTTTTGGAGTCATTTTGATTTGCTCAGATCTCTTAAACTATATATGTAATTTAAATATTTTTTCTTTCCTATTAAATTTAAAATTCTATTTTTTAATAAAAATGCTCTAAAACTATTGGTAGTTGAACCATATTTATTGTATAAACGACTGAAATGTAGTAAAATTTTCATCAGTTTTCGTTGTATAATATTTAGATAACTTCACCACACTTTTTTTTATACAAAATTTTATTTTTTTCGAAAACAAATCATGGTTTTCTACTAATGAAACACTTCTCTACAGAATTTCATCATTAGATTTCTAAAAAATAACTGTAAAAAATAGACTTTTTGCCAAAAAAAAAAATACCACTGCGTCATCCGCATGGGCGACTATCTTTCTGCCCTTAGATTCTAAGGTTTTAAGAATAGAGTTAACCGCCAGTAACCACAGAAAAGGAGAAAGAACTCCACCTTGTGGTGTACCCCTGGTAACCCTTCTTCTTATCACTTCGTCCCCTAGGGTTGAGTTGATAATCCTGCTCTCCAGCATTACGATAATCCAACTCACCAGGAAGTCGTCGACCGCATGTTCTACGAATTCCCTAGTTGCCTCTATATCCAGAAACGCAGCTAAAGTATATTCCCTATGCTCCAGACTGTGCTCTATGCAACCAACCACCTCATGAAGCACACTCTCAACAGACTTACCCCTGAGATAGGCATGTTGAGCGTTGCTAATGAGGTGAGTATCTAATTTGCTCCTTAGATGTAGATCTATCAGTTGTTCTAAAGTCTTCAGAAGAAAGGACAATAGGCTAATAGGTCTAAATTCCTTCGGTTTCGAGTGGCAGGCCCTACCGGCCTTGAGTATAAAGACAACCCTTACCTCCCTCCACCCATATGGTATATACCTATTCCTGAGACAATTCTTAAAGATATGCTCCAAAAGAAATAGCGCTATATCCGGGATATTACATATCATAGCTGGGAATACTCCATCCGGACCCGGTGATTTATACGGATCGAAAGTTTTCACCGCCCAGGCTAGTTTATCCCTCGTGACTATTTCATCAACCTGTCCAGAGTCTTGACCAATACCCTCAAGCATATTGCCCCATTGGTCCTCAGCCTTCGTTCCTGTACCAATCAGGAAAGTGCGCCTCAACAAGCAGTGAGATAGCTTCCGAGCTGGATTCCGTCCATGAGTTGTCATCTCTTTAAATATATCCTATGTTCCTTGGATCATTGGATAAGATTCGCCGAAACCTTGACATCTCATTGACGCCATCCACGGATTCACAGTAATTCCTCCATGAAATCCGCTTCGCTCTTTTCAGGTCTCCCTTGTACTTATTGAAACACACCTCGTAGTTGTTTCAGTCTCCCTGTAGTCCGGTGAGCTTTGCCCTATTAAAAGATTTCCTAACCGTCGACCTCTGAACTTGAAGTTCCTTGGTCCACCATCTAGGCTGTTCGCGCCTACCTGGAAACTTTATAGGACATGATAATTCATAGCTCTCTCTAAATTGGAATGTAACGGACCACATGAATTTGGTCGTTCCATCCCCATGCGAACCCTATCATGAAAGGTTCCCCAATCCGTCAGCCTAGGATTCCTGAAAGGTACCTCTGCAGGTGACTGGAAGTCCAGGGTGAAGGTAATCCTGCTATGATCCGAAAAGGAACAGTCCGCGGTTCTTCAATGTCATGTCTATAACCGTATGCCTATCCCTATTCCTGAACGTGGGCATATTGCCCTTGTTACAAATAACCAGGGGGGTTACTCCATATTTCGATTCGAAAAGAAAATCATTCGAAATTGTATACCAGTGTCAGCGTCCGCTCACCATTGGTTTCTCTATTAACTACGGTGATGACTCCTGAAAGAATGAGAAATTATTAGTTTTAGTTCTCTCTTTGCCAGGATACACGTTCTCACCTTTTTTTTTTTTTTCTCTTGGACCAGCACTCAGGGGATGACCCCTACTTATGCAATGCATTGTGTTGGAACTAGGAAAATAGGTTATGGGAGGGAGGATAGCGGGAGTAGTGTTTGTGAACATTTGACTTGAATTTTCCTATATTGAAAGTGGCAGGGAATACTTCTGCTGGCAGTTTGTTCCACATACGGACAGTACGGCTAAAGAACGAATTTTCCCTGTAGTGTGTTGTGCGATCCACTTTCCAGTCGACCACAAAAGGATGAGCCCTGACTGAAGAACGTGTATTACGTAAAAAACTGCGTGTTTCAGGAACAAGTTCCCTAATTTCAACAGAACACATTCCATTATAGTATCGATAGAACAGTGAAACACAACCCACCTTGTCACTAGTGGACGGGACAAACAACGTGTACCCCGCTATCCCCAATCCGCAAACCTTATTTTTATTTATCCAAGGTTCTTGGATTAGGGCTACATCGGTTTTGGATTTGGTGATAAAGGACATCCCCAGCGGCGGGAGGGGGTGTCTCCACCATCTGATTTGAGCAGAAATCATAGTGATTTCATGTTCATCATCAGATATCAGAGTCAGCTCCTCCAACCCCTGAGTGGCGCAAGTTTCCCCAAAAGAGTCTTTCGACATTTCCAGAAGACCATCCACATCCAATTGTGTGACCTGTTGTTCATGCTCCAAAATCCTGGCATGAATGTCCGTCAGGGTTAGTTCCCCCATTAGGGTACTGTCCGAAACCCTCCCTTCCGATTCCACAGTATCCCTGAAATCGGAAGTCTATTTCACATCCTTTTTATATTTAAAATTATTGTCGTCAATTTTGTTCCCACGAGTATGCTCGTAAAAGCTGGACCATCCGCGCAGTGACGGCGTACGCGGACTAGACAACTACTTACAACAGTGTATTGCCCTGACACTGAGGGGAGCTGTTATCTGCTGGTTTATTTAAACACTAACCAGCCATTCAGGCCCTCGGCACTGCTACCACTCACCTTGACCTTAAAAGTGTATCTATTCCGTGACAACCCTGGTAAAGCCTCTACTATACAAGTGGCGAACACAAGTGTGTATGTCACGAGAGTAAATATATGTCTTAATATTCGACGCAACAGCTATTATTATTATTAAGTGAGGCTTCATGCACCACGACCTATGAGATCTTTTGTGCAGCCTTGAAGTTTCATCATGTTAAATTTAGGCTATGTATAAAGCCAATTATTTTTTTAGATGAGAGATCAATTACATCCCCTGGGGCCATAAAGGCCCTTCCGAGCCATCTTGCTCTGCGTATTGCCAGCATTGGACAGTCGCAAAGAATATGTTCAGAGGTTTCGGCTTCAAGTTCACAAAACCTACACTGATCATTCGCAACATTACCTAGAGTAAATTGGTGATATCTAAAGCTACCGTGTCCTGTGAATAATCCAGTAAGTAATCTCAATTCGCCCTTTCCGAGCGATAGCAATAATTGAGATCTTCGTTTAGACAGAGTAATAAACCTTTTGGACTGTCTAAGTCCTGGCAGGTTGTTCCAACATCGGGAAAATTCCGATTCTACCCAAGAACTAATTCGTTCCATAGTGTAACCACGTGGAATGCCAAAGAATGGTTCCGGGCCTATAAATGGGCGTCGAGCACCTCTATTGGCCAAGCAATCAGCACGTTCATTACCAGCATGGCCTTCATGACCTGGTACCCAGCACAAGGTAAGTTCATTATGCGTGCCGAGTTCATTCAATGATGTCCAACAGTCCATAACTACCCTAGACCTTATTTCATATGAAGATAAGGATCTGAGAGCAGCTTGGCTATCAGACATAATAAAAATCCTATTGTGCCTAACTCTGCGTCTCAGACATTCGTTAGAGCATATAAGGATGGCATAAATTTCCGCCTGAAAAATAGATGGGAATATACCCATTGCCTGTTGGAACCATCGGTAAACCATACTTGATCGGCATTAGTCTGCCACCATGTCTGATTTAACCATTCATCCCTTTTAGGTATAAGGACGTTAAACCTTCTATTTAACACCAGAGTCTTTGACATATAGTCTGATACTGCAATACTAGGATCATTCGCAAAGATGCCTAGTATGCTCATGTGCCCAACCAGATCTACCGGCAATAGACGGGATATCTCCGGTAGTCTGGATGCACTCCTATAGGCCTCCTCCATTATCAATAAATGTAGGGGTGGGATATGTAGGATTGCACCCAGAGCATGAGTGGGGCAGGTCTTCATGGACCCAGTAATAGAGATACAGATGAGCCGATAGATCTTGTCAAGTTGCGATCTAGCAGTCAGCTGTTCAACTTTTTTCCACCATGCTAAAGCAGCGTATGTTATTATTGGCCTAATAATTGTAATAAACGACCAGTAAATCATCTTCGGTCTTAACCCCCACGTTTTACCAAAAAGTCGCTGGCAGGCATATAATGCTCTAGTAGCTCTTTTGATAGTGTTCGCCAAGTGAGAATTCCAAGTGAGAGAACTATCAAGTGTAACCCCAAGATATTTTACTTCCTTAGAAAACCCAATAGATGAGCCATTCAATGTAGGCTCTATAAGTCTAATAGCTCTACGTTTTGTGAATGGCACAATAATTGTCTTGGCTGGGTTGATGGTTAAACCCTTATCCAAGCACCACTTGTTGGTTATATTTAGAGCAGTCTGCATCCTTTCCGATATCGTTACGTCATCCCATCCAGTAATAGAAATTACTAGGTCATCGGCGTAGCCATATGTACGGAATCCTAGGTTGTTAAGTTTTTCCAGTAGTTCATCGATGACCAGAGTCCACAATAAAGGCGATAATACGCCACCTTGTGGGCATCCTCTGGTTGCCCGTATGGTTTTCGATGACCCTCCTAAGTCCAACTTAATAACCCTGGATGACAGCATTTCCAAAATCCATTTCCTTATAATATTCGGAAGTGATAAATCAATAGCACTATATGACGTGTTGTCGAAGGCCCCCTGAATGTCAATAAACGCACAAAGTGATATGTTATTGGCACCAATGGCCTTTTCGATTTGCGTCGTTAATTGATGAATGGCAGTCACCGTAGATTTACCAGGTTGGTAGGCAAACTGGAAACGATGTATTGGATTCATCAAGAGATAGTTATCCCTAATATAACTATCGAGTAGTTTCTCCATCGTTTTCAGGAAAAACGAGCTGAGACTAATTGGTCTGTACGACTTTGGCAGTTGTTCAGATTTTCCCCCAGCCTTAGGTATAAATACCACTTTAACTTCACGCCAAGTCGTTGGCACATGACAAGCCATTAAACTTGATATGAAGATTCTCGATAGTTGAGGGACGATAATGTTATTTCC
The DNA here is from genome assembly GCA_916048285.2 of Bellardia pandia. Taxonomy (NCBI): domain Eukaryota; kingdom Metazoa; phylum Arthropoda; class Insecta; order Diptera; family Calliphoridae; genus Bellardia; species Bellardia pandia. The sequence goes on from OU696530.1 coordinate 70,650,653, forward strand.
TTGTAGAAAGCATGGAAAAATTCCATCTGTTCCTGGGGATTTAAATGGGCTAAATTTAGATATCGCCCATTTTACCCGCTCTGTACTAAAGATCCTGCCTGCTAACCGACGCTTTCTATTGGATATTGAGAGAACCCTTGTGAAAGTCGCAGTTTCCTTGAAAGGCAATGAACCGGGAAAGTGAGTATCTAGTAGAAGTTTACAGGTCTCCTCCGGTGACTCAGTGTACGTACCATCTGGACGTTTCAGCATACAGAGACCATTAGTATGATCCCGAGATAAGGTCTTTTGTAGCCGAATAGTTTCCGGGAGATTATCAATTTCCTCGCAGTAGCTACGCCACGTTGATCTTTTTGATCTCCTGATTTCCTTATTGTATTCAGTGAGAGCCGTTTTATAGGTGATCCAGTCACCTGTAAGTTTGGCTCTGTTGAATAGATGTCTAGCCTTAGCCCTTAGTTTTTCAAGCCCATTGTGCCACCAGGGTACATCCCTCTTCGGCCTCCTAGACTTTAACTGAGAACTAGATTCGAAAGCAGTACGAATGTTCGAACTTAATTCATTTGCCTCAAAATCGATTTCCGATTTACCAAATATTAAGTCCCTATTGAAATTTTCAGTGTTACCTAAGTGAAAGCGAAAAAGTTCCCAATTCGTATTTTTGGGATTACGATATTTCGCTTCATACGTCAAAGATCCTTCAATGTCGAACAATATATATTGATGGTCAGACATAGAAATATCATCAGAGACGTGCCAATTTCTTATGGCATATGATAGGTTATTACTAGATAATGTGAGATCCAAAACCTCCTTTCTAATAATATTCCTAAAGGTGGGTTCATCACCCCTGTTTGCTATATTTACATTGTAATTGCAAATGAATTCTAATAAAGACTCACCTCGTTTGTTGATATTACTGCTACCCCAAACCGTATGATGAGCGTTGGCATCACAGCAAATAATCCAACCCAGATTTTTCTTTTGGCAATAGTCGACCAGTTTGAAAACCTCCGATGAAGGCGCCATCGTATCATCCCCTGGCATGTAGGCAGAGGCAATGATTACTTCATGTTCGGCTCCTATCGCTGGAATATTTGCCCGTATCGCCACAAGATCCTCATGAACGAATTCTGAGATAGTCAAAAATGTTAGATCCTTTCTGACGAGCAGTGCCGCTCTGGACCTTATCGCATTTGAATCATAAATAAGCTTACCATGATCGCAATGGAGTCCCTTGATTACCCCTGAGTTGATCCATGGTTCCTGAATAAAACAGATATCCAGGAGGTCTTTGGTGAACCTACGGCATAGCAAATCGGACGCTGCCTTGGCGTGATGTAAGTTCACCTGCAGGCACTTCAAGTGCCTCTTGGCTATATGTTTACTAGCGGTGGGAAACATTAGACTGTTTCCTGGACCGCGCAGCCATCTTTCTACCGCGGTTGGTGCTTTGTAAAGCTGCTTCCTCTGCTGAGGCACTGTCGCCTTTTCGCGGTCTGTTACCAGAGTTTCTCTTTATTTTGCTCGAGATTGGCCTGTTCGTAGAAGAAGTTATACCTTTTCTCGAACTGTTTGGTTCGTCAGTGGACTTTTTAAGGACAATGTTGTCCTTTAGGTCTTGACGAACCTTTCCGGTTGAGTAGGGTACATCCTTCTTTTGCGTGTCGGGCTTGGTGATTGTACCAGAACAAGAAGGTAAGTCTATTTACAATTTAGGGCATTTAATGTCCTTTTTGCTAGAAACTATTTGACTTGTTCTGTCACTCACTTTTGCCCTCATGGGTAGGTCGTTCGCCCTGTGTTGGCGATTTGTAGGCCTCATGTGCACTGTGCCATACCCATAGCCAATGTGGTAGTTTCTCTCCTTTAGTTGGAAAGCCGATTTAGGGTCAATTGCAAAGGTGATTTCAGCAATGCTACCCTTACTGACCCGATTCAATATCTTCCAGAATTCTACCATTAGGTCACAATTCTGACCTTCTATGAGTGATAGAATTCTGTTGTTGGGTATATCAGGTGCTTCGGGAAAATATCCAACGAATTTCTCCGTTCGTGGAACATCCTCCTCTGACACAACCTTTATTGCGGCACCATCCCAAGGTTTCAGTGTGGGAACATGATCCTTGATCCATTGAGCTGAATCGTTTCCCTTGCAGTTAAAAACAAGCCAGCCTGGTTTGAACGTACAGCCTGCAAATTGTGGTTTTATTGAGCCTTTTTTCAGCTCCACAATTTTGTCCAGGACTGCTGTCTGTATAAGCTTTAGCTTGTCATCAGACCATATAGTCATTGGGAAATCTGATGGAATTACCCCTAGCCGCACAATTTGGACCATATCCCTGTACGAGGGTAGAGTAGGATTAGGTGTGTTTATGCTTTTGGTACCAGGTATACCATCTGCAGTTGCACTAGCTACTCTTTTAGGGGGGTTAGGTTTATCAGGAGATGATCCATCTGACCTACCTCTTTTCCTGGGGATTTTAAGGTCTCGCATCTTACTGCGAACTTCTTTCATCGGCTTTAGGCACAGTCTTCTTGCCTCATCGATGTCCATACCTTGCTCCATAAAGAGCTTTAGACGTTTGCGTGCAGCCCCACATAATTTTGGTCTATCATTTGCACTTTTAGTCTGTTGCACCATGGCAACGGTATTGGCGGATGTAGTGGGTTGCGTGTTAGGCGTTAACTCCAATAACGCATCCTCTTCATCCGTTGTGATGGCTACCTCAGTGGATTTGGGACAGGAGTCCCCCAACGCTAAGGTATTAGCCGATATTGCTGTTGACGTGTTAGGCACGTTTGAGCCTTCAACAGATTCAGTAAGGTCCATGGCGACCTGTTCTGATTTATCTTCGTTTTTCTGTTTAATATAGTTTTCCATCTGTAAAGAAATGAGCAATTAATGGGGAGAAAACAAAACATCATGCAACAGAGCCCCATGTTGCAGATGGGCATAATACAACTGGACAGTGCCCTTGTCCAGAGGCCACCGTTTTAAGACACATTAACGTGGTGCCATTCATTCCATGGACACGGTGCGAATAACATCCGGAATTACGGGTTTTTATCGAGTGTCCGCTCTAGATCCGCCATGTTCTGCTATTTCAACAGAGACACTTCGTGTAGGGTGCGGCTCTACACCGCGCATAGACGGTCATTGGATACAGAAGAGGGTTATGCATTATCAATAGATTAGCTATATTGCGCATTCTGAACCCTGCAGTCATTGCTGCTTGTCTCCAACAGCTAAAGTAATCCACTATCACCCCGACATCTTGACAAGATTAATACACCCTCAAAGTCATGACTACCATGTGAAAGTGCTAAAGCATACACAAACACAATGGAGCTCCAGACCACAGAGTGTATATAAGCCCTCGCATCGCGTCTAGATCATTACCCAGGCCGGGGTCATAATTTATAATAAAAATTGAATTAAAGAAAAAAGAAGACAAGAGTAGTTTTGGCACAACTGAGATCGGTATGGAGCAATAGTTTTAACGCCTTTTGGTCCCGCATAGACCGTGCCGTCCCTAACCTATGCCCTGCATGTGGCCAGGGTCCTAATGACACCAACCACATCTTCAATTGCCCAGCCAACCATTCTTCACTTCGTCCAATGGATTTATGGATCAATCCTTATTGCAGAACCCCCGGATTAAAACTTATTTAGTTCTAGTCTCGTCTCATCGAACTGTTTGGACGTGTTTTTTTAGTGCGGCTGAATTTTCGGTGAAAAAATCGTAATAGGTGAAAAAGTGTAAAAAGTTGAAATTAAACAAAAAGTAAAAAAAAATCGTAATAGGTAAAAATATAAAAAAAAAACATTAAACATCACATAAAAACTGTATGAGTGTTCCTCTCAGATGTAATTCTGAGAAAGAGCTTAGCTCGACTAGAAAAACTAGATGGGTATCTGAAGAAGAATCCTTAAAAAAATCTTTGGAGAATTTTCTCACTACAAGAGCCGTAGAACGGCGTCGCTCCTGTTCGCCCAATATAGTGATTTCAACAGATGAGAAAACATCATCTTCATCAAATAGTGCAGTGAAACCCAAAAAACAAGTAGGTATGGATAAGTACATCACCGTTCTCAAGCGACAGAGGAGCCCGACGTCTGCTCAAGTGTCATCAAATTCAAAAGCTCCTAAGACCGTGGGTAATGATCAAAATAGGTTTGCTCTCCTCCAGACGGATGAGCCAGAACTTCCTAAGAAGACGTTTAAGCCCCCACCAATTTATCTGAGAGAGCCGACTTCAAGTAAATTGGTACAAAGAATTGTTTCGGTAATAGGTGAAAATATGTTTAGCGTAACATCAATTAAACATGGAAATATCAGCGAAACCAAAATTCAAGTGAATAGGGAAGATGATTTTCGAAAATTGTCCAACCAGTTGGAGAGGGAGACTAGGGATTTCTATACCTACCAGCTAAAAAGCGCAAAAGGACTCCAAGTCGTTCTAAAGGGTATAGACCCATGTTTTGATCCTACGGAGATAAAGACCGGTTTAATGGAAAAAGGGTTCAAAATCAAGAGCGTAGTGAATATTAGAAACCGTGAAAAGATCCCTCAGCCCATGTTCAGGGTAGAATTGGAACCTGGAGATGTTGTCTTAAAGAAAAACGCGTCCCATCCCATCTACAATCTGATGTACCTTCTGCATCGTAGAATCACCGTGGAAGAACCACATAAGCGTCAGGGACCCGTCCAGTGTCTCAACTGTCAAGAATTTGGTCACACCAAGGCGTACTGTAAATTGCCGTCAGTTTGTGTTGCGTGTGGGGAGCTACATGCAACTGCTCAATGTGATAAGTCGAACACTGATTCAAAAATCAAAAAATGCAGTAACTGCGGAGGTAATCATACCGCAAATTATAGAGGTTGTCCAATTTACACTCATTTGAAAAGCATAAGTACCAACAGGACGTCAGTATTACCTGATCATCGTCAACAGCCTATTTTGGCATCGAGTGACAATTTCCCGCAATTGTTACGGTCCACTAGTCATGTAAACGCGCCTAGTTCTAGACAAGTTTCTTACGCTAACGTGGTTAAATCTAATATGCCAGGTTTGGAGCAGGCACCTAAATCACAATATTACGAGCCTAATATTAACACTCTAGAGACTACATTGCAGACACTTGTCCAAACCATGAACACTTTTACGACCACTATGACATCCATGATGCAGGAAATGCTGAAAATGCAATCCACTATCTTACAAGCCATTTTAAAGAAATGATTTGTTTAAAAATTTGTTTTTGGAATGCGAACGGCCTCCGCCAACATAAAAACGAACTGGAACACTTCCTGATGGATAAGCAGATTGATGTCATGATGATTGCTGAAACTCACTTGACGGCGACAGCGTACTTCAAAATTAATGGCTACGTGTTGTATGATACTAAAGATCCCCGCGGAAGAGCATGTGGTGGATCGGCAATTCCTATAAAGAACAGAATAAAACATTATTTAATGAACAACATATGTGAGGATTACCTACAAGCAACAAACATTTGTATTGAATTCTGTCAATACAATTTTGTTTTACCATCAATTTATTCGACGCCTCGATTTTCAATAAAAGAACACCAATACTACAGCTTCTTCAATTCCCTTGAAGCTAGATTTTTAGTTGCTGGTGACTTTAACGCCAAACACACTTTTTGGGGTTCACGAAGGGTCGTGAACTCTTCAACACCATTGGCAAAATGGGATTAGATGTGCTCTCAAGCGGGCATCCCACCTACTGGCCGACGGATCGACGGAAGATTCCCGATGTTATTGACTTCGGAGTAGTGAAAAATATTCCTGTAGAATCGATACAAGTGGAGCCTTCATTAGACTTGTCTTCAGATCACTCTCCTTCTATTATTTCAATGCGTTTCCTTCAAGGGAATGGCTCTCCATTTCGGGACATATCTAAAACCAGAGTAAGTTGGATAAAGTATAAAAAGTATTTAAGTTCCCACTGCACGGAAAATGTAGTGTTGAGAACTACCGAGGATATTGATGGGTCGATTGGCAACGAAGAGTTAGAAGAGAGTGGCAAATTCACAGGTCTCCTGAACTGAAAGCTAGGCGACGGGTATGCAGAGATATACTAAGAAATTTCTTAGAAACCCAACGAATGGCTTCACTTAAATCTTACTTGGAGGGTCTTGATAGTACCCCACAATCTGACTATTCGTTATGGAAGGCGGCACGAGGTTTAAAAAGACCAGTTAGAGGAAAGCCTCCTCTGCGAAATCCGACTGGTGACTGGGCTAGAAATGATTCCGAGAAGGGGACTTTATTTGTTAACCATTTGAGAAAAGTGTTTACTATAAACAACTCAAATAATGCATCTGATTTGCCTCCACTCGTTATTAGACCTCCTGTACCTCTAAGACTTAGCTTTAATGATGTTCAAAGCGCTATTGGTACTCTGAATCTTAAAAAAGCTCCAGGTATGAATAAAATCAGCAACAAAATGCTTGTGGAGTTACCTCGTGTAGCTAGAAAAATTATCCTATTTATTTTCAATGCTATTTTACGCCTAGAATACTATCCTGCAGATTGGAAGGTATCTATGATTACCATGATTCCTAAGCCAGGGAAGGACCCCACTAAAGTAGAGTCATATAGGCCAATTAGTCTACTGCCGACAATTTCAAAACTGTTTGAAAAATTGTTATTGGCTAAGTTGATTCCAATTCTGAACGACACTCAATGTATCCCAAATCACCAATTCGGGTTCAGAGCTAAACACAGTACCATCGAACAAACACACAGATTGGTAAATGTGATAAGACGGTCGTTTGAAGAGAAAAAATACTGTTCCGCGCTCTTCATTGATGTTTCCCAAGCGTTCGACAAAGTCTGGCATGAAGGTTTAATGCATAAAATTAAATTAACTCTGCCTGCTAACACCCACAAACTTATGAAAAGTTATTTATATGGTCGCAAATTTACAATCAAAGAAGGCGATTTTTTAAGCCCCGCTCAGCCAATTGAAGCAGGAGTACCCCAGGGTAGCATACTGGGTCCAACTTTATATTTGATTTATACATCCGATATGCTGTTGGACCCCATACTACATACTTCAACTTTTGCAGACGATACAGCCTTTATTAGCGTTCATAAGGACCATCAAATAGCATCACAGAACTGGCAGAAATATGTTTATAATCTAGAGAATTGGCTTGAGCTTTGGAAAATCAGGGTTAACGAACAGAAATGTATTCATATAACTTTCACATTGCGAAAAAATACCTGCTCGTTCATCAGAATAAATAATCAAATTATCCCGCAACACAATGAAGTCAAATACCTCGGAATCCACCTCGATCGTCGTTTAACTTGGAAGTCTCATATCGACGCAAAACTTACCCAGATGAGATTAAAAGCAGTGCAAATTAATTGGCTAATCGGCAGAAATTCTGCATTAAAGTTGGATTGCAAACTTTTGTTGTACAATGCAATTCTAAAGCCAATCTGGTGTTATGGAATTCAATTATGGGGTTCTGCCTCAGCATCCAACATTGAAAAAATTCAAAGGGGTCAAAATAAGATTCTACGTACAATTACTGCAGCTCCATGGTACGTTCAAAATTCTAGAATTCACAAAGATCTAGGCATTCCTTTGGTGAAAGTCGAACTTACAAAATACCTCAAAATATGTCAGCAAACTTGAACACCATCCAAACCCACTTGCACGAGACATCCTTAACTTTAGTGGCCATGTTCGGTTGAGAAGGAGGGATACCCTTGCTTTAACTCAAGCGCAAAACAGATGACTGGATCAGTGGATATAAATTTTTTGTAGTATCATAATATTTTGTCTAGCACTGGCTGGACTTATTATTTTCTTTTAGTATTAAGATTCGAAAACTTATTGTCATTTCATTTCTGAAGATTCAATAAATAAATGAAATGTATTAAAAAAAAAAAAAGTTCTAGATATTACAACAACAAGCAAAAAAAAGCAAAATAAACAAAACAAACAATTTGAGAGAATATTTTAATTTTTTTTGTATGCTTTTGCATGATTTTCAATAAAAGTTACTAAATTCTATTTTAATAGTTGTTAAAGCTTAAGTAAGGTATTTTTTTATTTTACTAAACTTACTTACTTACTTACTTACTTACCTGAAAATTAATTTTATTGTGCCAGAAAAATAAAGAAAAGTATTAATTTGTAGAATTTGTCCATGATAGATTAGTCAGACTGACCACGAATTTCAACAGAAGATGCTTAACTTCAATCTACCTACATATTAATGACCTTTTATCATCGTAATTTTACTAGTACACAGTATAGTTTTTTTTTTTTAATAAATAAAAAGAAAATATCGAACTTCAAAGTCTGATTTGGTCTGTCCAGATCTAGATGACAATTCTAGGGTTAAGAAGTCGTAATTCGACCGGTAAGTAGGAAGTAAAAATGGTCAATAACGGTTTTTTATACGTTTCGGTTTTCAAAATATAGAAACTATATTCGTTTTTACTGAACAAATCAAATACGATTTTTTTTTATTTATTTATTAAGTCAATGGAATAAATCCAAAAAAGTATATTGAAAATTACAATTAATTACAAAAGATTAATTATTTAATAAACTAATTCAAGTAGTTTTTATTCGACCTTTTTATGTGTAATAAATAAAAATGCTTTTATTTCAAGCTCGAGGCCAGTATTGAAAATAAATTTTATTTTATTTTATTTGCCGATATTTCGATGCTCTTTGAGTATCATCATCTGGGCTTGTCTATAAATATAAGTATAATTTAGAACTCATACAAAAATAATAACAATATAATAAAAACATAAAAAACAACAATAAAAATACATGTAAACAATAATAAATTAGGCAAATAATCAGGCTCGAGGTCTGTGTTATAATCAATAATCAAAAATTAGTCTTTAAAGTTAAACATACAATATTAAATGTTTAACTTTAAAGACTAATTTTTGATTATTGTAACTCATTGTTGTTATTTTCCTGATGATGCTTACCGATGGTAGGCGAAATATTGAAATAAATAAATAGAACAATTGATTATAACACAGACCTCGAGCCTGATTATTTGCCTAATATATTTAGAATTTAAAAGGTCGAAACAAAAACATATTTATGTAAACAATAATACGTAAACTTACATATAAATAATAATTTATATGGACCACGGAAAATTAATGTTTATTTCTCTTCATCGTCTGTTGTTCAACTAAACTTAAAAACTAAATATTGCCTACACTCTTCCCCTTGTTGATTAAATGTTTGTAGCTTTGGGAACAGTTTTCCACATCTATCTTAAAATTTATTTTTGTTATTGGTATATTAATTGGCATCTCTAGTATATATCGTCGTTTATAATTTTGTTCGCTCTCTAATACTCTTACATTCCCAAAGTCTGGAAAATGTTTATTCTCAACACAGTGGGTTGTTAATGCTGTTTTTTGCGTAAATTTGTTTAAACGTTGTTTTTGATCTAATTTATGTCCTGCAATTCTAGTTTTTAATTTGTTTTTAGTTGTTCCAACATACACTCTTACACGTTTCAGTTTCGTTACCTATACAGAGGATCTGATATACCACATTTGCTCTTTCCATATTTGGAATTTTGTCTTTGGTTTTACTGAACAATATTCCAAGATTTTGTTCAGTTTTGTGCGCTATTTTAATGTTTTCTCCATGAAACAATTAAAATTTTTCAAATCTTTCGGACATTTCAGGAACATATGTTAATGATTTATATATTTTAGGTTCCTCACTTGATTTTGTCCTCTCCTTTTTGTCCTTATCATAGTCTTTAATCAGTTTGTTTGTCAGTTTTGTTTTTTGGAAAATTGTTGTCAGATAATATGTTTTGGATTTTCTTCTTATTATGTTTGTGAAATTCCACATCACTAAGTTTTAACACTCTCCGTATCATATTGTTGGCAGTATTTATTATAATTCGCTTTGGATGTGAGGAGAAAAAATTAATAATTATTCCCGAAGCTGTTGGTTTTTGATACCAATCTGTTTTTAATATGTTACCTTCTCGTATAATCATAATGTCCAAATATGGTAACTTTGAATCGCGCTCTAGTTCGCTCGTGAATTTAATTCCATTGTTAAAACTATTTAATTTGATCAACATCTCCTCGATTGCACTTTCCATTACTATACAAAAAATGTCACCCACATATTGTGTCAATATTTTTGGTTTCTGCGATAAATTTTCCATTACTGAGTCTAAAAGTTTTTCCATTACTATGTCTGCAATTATCGGAGACGCTGGAGATCCCATAGGTAGTCCCTTTTTTTGGTTGTATATTTTGTTATCAAATGTCCTTAATGCAAAATTTTATAATTCTTAAAAATAATGATTTTGACATATTTGTGTATTTTACAATTTCTTCCCATCTATCCTCAATTATTACTAACGCTAAATCAACAGGCACACTCGGAAACAAAGCTACAACGAACGAAATCAATCTTTCATCGTCTTCAGTAGTCAGTTCTTTTATCTTATTCTTAAATTTCACGGAGTCCTTCACATTATATTTCGATTTTTCAGTGATCATTTTTAAAACACTAGTAATATGCTTACACAATTTACTTGACGGCGCATTAATACTGGAGCAGATGGGTCTTAATGGATAGCCCTCTTTATGAATTTTTGGGAGGCCATAAATTCTTGGCGCATTGGATGTGTCAGTTTTTAGTCTTTTCTTTTGGTCTTCTGAAATAATGCTATTTTTAAACATTTCCTCTGCAATTGTGTGACCTGTTGTTCATGCTCCAAAATTCTGCCATGAATGTCCGTCAGGGTTAGTTCCCCCATTAGGGTACTGTCCGAAACCCTCCCTTCCGATTCGACAGTATCCCTGAAATCGGAAGTCTATTTCACATCTTTTTTATATTTAAAATTATTGTCGTCAATTTTGTTCCCACAAGTGTGTATGTCACGAGAGTAAATATATGTCTTAATATTGCATTTGAATACAGGCATTTGGGAATTTAGATGTACATTGTTTTTATTTCCATTTTGCAGTAGGTATTTCTCTTGTAAATGCATTTCAAAGTTGCTAGAATTGTTACTAAAATGCAAATTTATAATTTTCTTAGCCAAAAATGTTATTATTAATTTTTTACATAATAAAGTTATTTTCAACAAAAACCAACCACAAAATCTTAAGAACAGGGTATATAAGAATCGGCACAGCCGAATGTAGCACTAAATTTCAAATGGAATTTAAAATGTTCTTAAATGTTAATAAAACGATCCCAAATAATGTACAAGTTTTCACAACCTTATTTATGCACTGCAAACGTTGAATTTATGGTGATTGTTGACTTCTGTAAAGAATAAAGAAAAGAAATCAGGCGTGTAAAAGACTCAAGTATGAACTGTATATAACAATATAAGTGTAATAATAAAAATAAAGATTTTTATTCACTAAACTAACATACATTTGCACTCACAAATAACAACAATACATATATACACGTACATACAAATTCTATGATACAAAAGCAAAAGAAAACTAGTACCGTCAAGTTTGCAGCCTTTTGTTCTCTTTTCCCTTCTTATCCATTTAACATTATATTTTTTATGATTTCTTATTTAAACAGTTAAAATTTATGTATTTTGATATGTATTGTACCAGAGACTATATAAATTTGTATTTTTATATTTTCGTTTAAATAAAAATTTAAAAATACTATTAGAAATAGTGACTTTTTATTCTTTCGATTTTTTTACGATTTTTAATATTCGAAATGACGATTTTTTTCATATCTGGCAGGCCTGCGTATACTAGACAAATTTAGAATTACACTCCTCTTAGCAATATTGCCCTTACTTACAAAAATACAACTATCAAAACTACTACAAATAGTGCCTACAAATTATAAACCAGTAGTCGGCACTAATATCATTTCTACTGACTTCAGTAAAGCCTTTGATAAAGTCAATCACAAACTTCTGCTTAAAAAATTAGATAAAATGGGTTTCGATAATACTTATTTAAGCTGCTATGCAGAACACAGTCCGTTAAATTTAATTCTGCAAATTCTAGAAATATTTTGGTAAAATCCGGCGTTCCGCAGGAAAGTCACCTGGGCCCAATTTAATTTTTACTTTTCAACAACGATTTGCCTGAGGCAATAAATTATTCTAATATACTGATGTTCGCAGACGATGTTAAAATACTTTTAAGCCTCAAGCATTCACCAGATCACAGTTATCTCCAAAAGGACTTGGAAAATGTTTATAATTGGTGTTGCATTAATTTAATGGAACTTAATCTCAAAAAATGCAAGTACATGACTTTTTCGAGAAGGCGTGACGCTGTTGGTCATTATTATATCAGTGGTCATAAACTGGAGTCAGTAAGCGTTATTATGTTCAACAGAAAATTAAACTTTGTACAACATATTACGATGGCTGTTAATAAAGCTCGAGGTACTGGGCTTTCATCAAACGATGGGCAAAAGAATTTAAGGACCCATTTATCACTAAAAGTTTATTCACGATGTCAGATCCGTTTAGGAAATTATGTTGTTGTTTTAATGAAATGTTTAACTTGGGGACTTAAATGGGCTAAATTTAGATATCGCCCATTTTACCCGCTCTGTACTAAAGATCCTGCCTGCTAACCGACGCTTTCTATTGGATATTGAGAGAACCCTTGTGAAAGACGCAGTTTCCTTGAAAGGCAATGAACCGGGAAAGTGAGTATCAAGAAGTTTACAGGTCTCCTCCGGTGACTCAGTATAAGTACCATCTGGACGTTTCAGCATATAGAGGCCATTGGTATGATCCCGAGATAAGGTCTCTTGTAGCCGAATAGTTTCCGGGAGATTATCAATTTCCTCGCAGTAGCTACGCCACGTTGATTTTTTTGATCCCCTGATTTCCTTATTGTATTCAGTGAGAGCCGTTTTGTAGGTGATCCAGTCACCTGTAAGTTTGGCTCTGTTGAATAGATGTCTAGCCTTAGCCCTTAGTTTTTCAAGCCCACCAGCCACCAGGGTACATCCCTCTTCGGCCTCCTTGACTGTAACTGAGAACTAGATTCGAAAGCAGTACGAATGTTCGAACTTAATTCATTTGCCTCAAAATCGATTTCCGATTTACCAAATATTAAGTCCCTATTGAAATTTTCAGTGTTACCTAAGTGAAAGCGAAAAAGTTCCCAATTCGTATTTTTGGGATTACGAAATTTCGCTTCATACGTCAAAGATCCTTCAATGTCGAACAATATATATTGATGGTCAGACATAGAAATATCATTAGAGACGTGCCAATTTCTATTGGCATATGATAGATTATTACTAGATAATGTGAGATCCAAAACCTCCTTTCTAATAATATTCCTAAAGGTGGGTTCATCACCCTTGTTTGTTTCAAGTGCCTCTTGGCTATATGTTTGCTAACGGTGGGAAACATTAGTATGTTTCCTGGACCGCGCTGCCATCTTTCTACCGCGGTTGGTGCTTTGTTGAGCTGCTTCCTCTGCTGAGGCACTGTCGCCTTTTCGCGGTCTGTTTCCAGAGTTTCTCTTTATCTTGTTCGAGATTGGCTTGTTCGGTGAAGAAGTTATACCTTTTCTCAAACTGGTTGGTTCATCAGTGGACTTTTTATGGACAATATTGTCCTTTAGGTCTTGACGAACCATTCCGGTTGAGTAGGGTACATCCTTCTTTGGCGTATTGGGCTTGGTGATTGTACCAGAACAAGAAGGTAAGTCTATTTGCATTTTAGGGCATTTACTGTTCTTTTTGCTAGAAGCTATTTGACTTGTTCTGTCACTCACTATTGCCCTCATTGGTAGGTCGTTCGCCCTGTGCTGGCGATTTGTAGGCCTCATGTGCACTGTGCCATACCCATAGCCAATGTGATAATTCTTCTCCTTTAGTTTGGAAGCCGATTTAGGGTCAATTGCAAAGGTGATTTCAGCAATGTTACCCTTACAGACCCGATTCAATATCTTCCAGAATTCTACCATTAGGTCACCATTCTGGCCTTCTATGAGTGATAGAATTCTGTTGTTGGGTATATCAGGTGCTTTGGGAAAATATCCAACGAATTTCTCCGTTCGTAGAACATCATCCTCTGATACAACCTTTATTGCCGCATCTTCCCAAGGTTTCAGTGTGGGAACATGATCCTTGATCCATTGAGCTGAATCGTTTCCCTTCAAGTTAAAAACAAGTCAGCCTGGTTTGTGGTTTTATTGAGCCTTTTTTCAGCTCCACAATTTTGTCTAGGACTGCTGTCTGTATGAGCTTTAGCTTATCATCAGACCATATTGTCATTGGTAAATCTGATGGAATTACCCCTAGCCGCACCATTTGAACCACATCCCTGTACGAGGGTAGAGTAGGATTAGGCGTGTTTATGCTTTTGGTATCAGGTATACCATCTGCAGTTGTACTAGCTACTCTTTTAGGGGGTTATGTTTATCAGGACCTACCTATTTTCCTGGGGATTTTAAGGTATCGCATCTCACTACGAACCTCTTTCATAGGCTTTAGGCACAGTCTTCTTGCCTCTTCGATGTCCATGCCTTGCTCCATAAAGAGCTTTAGACGTTTGCGTGCAGCCCCACATAATTTTGGTCTATCATTAGCACTTTTTGTATGTTGCACCATGGCAACGGTATTGGCGGATGTAGAGGGTTGCGTGTTAGGCGTTAACTCCAATAACGCATCCTCTTCATCCGTTGTGATGGCTACCTCAGAAGATTCGGGACAGGAGTCCCCCAACGTTGGAGTATTAGCCGATATTACGGTTGACGTGTTAGGCTCGTTTGAGCCTTCAACAGATTCAGTAAGGTCCATAGCGCCCTGTTCTGATTCATTTTTGTTATTATTTTATATTATAAAGATATAATCTATTAATGGGGAGAAAACAAAACATCATGCAACAGAGCCCCATGTCGCAGATGGGCATAATACAACTGGACAATGCCCTTGTCCAGAGGCCACCGTTTAAAGACACATTAACGTGGTGCCATTCATTCCATGGACACGGTGAGGATAACATCCGGAATTACGGGTTTTTATCGAGTGTCCGCTCTAGATCCGCCATGTTCTGCTATTACAACAGAGACACCTCATGTAGGGTGCGGGTCTGCACCGCGCATAGACAGAAGAGGCTTATGCATTATCAATAGATTAGCTATATTGCACATTCTGAACCCTGCAGTTATTGCTGCTTGTCTCCAAAAATCGCGATTTCTTCACATCTTGTCTTAAGATAGACGACAAACTTCAGGTGACGATATGTACATATCGCGATTTTCAATTAAACAGTTTTCATTTTATAACGTTTTTTGCTTCTGTAAAATTATGATAATGAGGGTTACGTCTTTGGGCATTTTAGTTGACTATATATAAAATACAATGTTTGTCCTCTATAGACTCTAAAACTATCCAACCGATTTGGCCCAAACCGGTTTCGTTTGAAAGGTTATAGTCCAAATTAGGTTTTCGGCTATATATATTTCAAATGGGCGTGGCCCCTCCACAAACCACTCCCACAAAAATAAATAAATCTTGAATACTGTGATAGTAAGAGTTTTGAAACATTGCAGTATCCCATATGTTACTGATTTGAATAATCAGGAAAAAATGGGCGGGATCGGACCAGTGGAAGTGGCAGCTCCCATACAAAGTAAATATTTAATATCATATATCTACAGTTTTATAATAGCCAGAGTTTTAGAAATTTGTGCACGTTGATTATATTTTGAATAGTCATGTGAAAATTGGGCGGGATCATACCAGTGGGCGAGGTAGCTCCCATACAAAGTGAATATTTAGCTCATAAACAAAACTAATATTATTCTATATACATATATAAAAATGAATGTTTGTATGTACATATGTCCTTTATAGACTCCTAAACTATGCATCTGATCATGTGATGATCTTCGGCAAAGTTGTTGTGCATGAGACCGGGAAGGTTTCTGAGTTGGTACGACCACGCCTACTCTAACGCCCACTTTTTTTAATTGATTAATTGCTTCTGCATGGGGTTTTACAGATTTACTTCATACAAATTGTATCCACATCTTACTGAAGGCGAGGTAAAAATAAAAACTGTGCCACGCCCACTTTCACGCCCCATCACAAACAATTAATGTTTGTATGTATGTCCTTTATAGAATCGTAAACTATGCATTTGATCATGTGATGATCTTCGGCAAAGTTATTGTGCATGAGTCCGGGAAGATTTCTCAGTTGGTATGACCACGCCTACTCTAACGCCCACTTTTTTAAATTGATTAATTTCTTACAGATTTACTTCAAACAATTTGTATACACATCTTACGGAAGGCGAGGTAAAAATAAAAATTGTATGTGCCAAAGCTTCTTATTTCTCCACTCCTACTTTTTTAAATTGTGTAATTGATTCTACTCGGATTTTAACATATTTACTTCAAATCGAATACATATGTTACTCTAGGTGAGGTAAAAATTAAGATTCATACTTCCACGCCGGGAAGGCCAGACCGCTGGACCGATCTTTCTAAAAATTTGACGGAATATAACTAAGACTCCGGCATGACTAAGAATACTTCTTTCGACCGCCTACTTTCTTTCAAAATGAGAAAAATCAATAAAATTACTCAAAATGAATTGAATAATGTCCTTCTTTTAAATTTATTTTAATTGGTATCGTAACAACGTGCGCAGGGTACAGCTAGTAAATAAATAAAAATGATTTTTCTCAGGAATTTTTTTTATTGTTAGAACATTTTCTGCTCCAATATTAGATAAATATTCTTCCTATTTTAGTATTCTTCTTAACTAGGCGAACATTTATTCATTCGTCGCATACACCGTTAAATTATATTGTCAATATAATAACCAGAGACAATTTTTAAATAAATTATTATTTTAAAATTAAAATTGATATGTAATATATTAATTCGTTTTTACTTAGGATTTAGAAAATACGCTCTATGTTTGTGAAAGTTATAATACCTCGGACCAACTATGTATTAATAAAGGATTGGAACAACGTATAAAATTCTTGGAGTCACAATTAGTTCAGGCACCTATGCCAAGTATTACTTCAAAAAGAAGACAACTCTGTTCAATTGAAGAAGCTTGGAATTTACCCATTTCACTAGAAATGAGTTCCCGACAACAACAGCAACAACTTCAACAGTCATCTAATTCTTCTAAAAGGCACATAGGGAAAATTTCGGTAAGTACACAAAACAAAGTATAACAAGTAAGAAAGTATAGTCGGTCAAGCCCGATCATATAATACCCTATACCCAGTATATGTATAAAACAATTTTCACAAATGAGCGTAATTATGAACAGATCATCCAAAACTTTAGTGCCATGACTTCCGTGTATATAAATATTATGTATGTTAAACTTTATCTCGATATAAAAACTTTTAAAAGATTTATGGAGGTCTAGTGAATTATGGAGAGGGTCTTATATATTGTAGTGTACCTCCACATTTGCTCTTCAGTGTACTGTTCTTCCAATGTTCTTTATTCATGACATTGTCGTCAACAGAATTGTCTGAGTCAGTATTTATGTTTACAAAGCGACTAAAATCAACTCACAGAAATTGTGCCAGCCAAAGTGTAATTTGACACTTATAAACAAAAGTGTTATTGGCTCGAGCGGGGCAAAACTAAAGTCACTGACTTTGCTATAACACCAAGTTGTATAAAGCAAAGAATATGTGACGTAATTTTGGGTTTTGCTAGTTGATTCCAGCGAATAAAATAATATGCTGGGCTTGCATGAATGAGGAATGTGTGAAGCAAAGAGTACTATGTTCAATACTAATTATTGTGTAATAAGAAATATTGATCGATCAGAGTATAAAAGCTCAGTGATCGATCTAAATAAAATCAGATATTATACTGCACTCAAAAGCGTTGAATGTCTCCTTTTTGGTGTTCCATAATAGCGGGTTGTAGCGCTGTATGGAAATACTAACAAAAAAAGGAAACACATAAATAATCATATAAAAAATACCCACACACACACACCACAATATGAGTTTCGACTAATTATGGACTCATCGTTATGAAATTAGATGTCATGATGAAACTTATTTGTATTAATTTCAATTGGAGTACCACCATTTTTAAGAGATTTATGATCGTTAAAGTAATTTTCGGAATTGGGCCTTATATGGAACCGATCATCATACAATTGTACCAAATTGTTTAATATTATTACGGAAGTGGGCCTTATATAGGAGCTATGATCAAAACTGGACCGATCTGCACAAAATGTATAGATGTGATTCGGCTTCATTTATTACTCACTTGTGGTTATACTTGCATAAAGATGACAGGTAACCCCTTTTTCGGGAGTACATTTGTGTAGGGGCTAGGTTAAATAATGGACCAATTTTCACCATTTCCAATCCCAACCATTCTTGGGCCGAAAAAATATCACGTGCCAAATTTTATCGAAATATCTTTAAAATTGCGACCTGTACTCTGCGCACAAGCTTTACATGGACAGCCAGACGGACGGACGGACATCGTTATTTTTATACCCTACACCACCATAGTGGGGAGGGTATATTGGATTTGTGCTGATGTTTGTAACGTCCAGAAATATTGGTCTAACACCCACCTTAAAGTATACCGATCGACTCAGAATCACTTTCTGAGTCGATTTAACGTCCGTCCGTCTGTCTGGCTGTCATTGTAAAGCTTGTGCGCAGAGTACAGGTCGCAATTTTGAAGATATTTTGATAAAATTTCGGCCCAAGGACGGATGGGATTGAAACTGGTGGATATCGGTCCATTATTTCACCTGGTTCCCAGGAGAACTATGAGTCTACTTTGTGGAATTTAAATCTGTGTTATATAGTAAATAACATAGCTTAGTAATTGGGCGGGTTAATTTTCCTGCTGCGGTACGCACGTCCACTACTCGAATCTGTTGGTCTGGTCTTTTATGAACCTTTTTAATTCGGCCCAATCGCCATGCATGGTTGTAAAATATCGTCAGTTATAATTACTAGTCGCCTATTTGCAAATTAGGGACGGAGAATTTCCATTTATATCTTTTGTGGAGAGATTTTAAGTAATCTTCCTTCCATTGCAAAGCAAATTGTTGCTAGATAGCCTTAAGTTTTTCCCATCGATTAATCACGGAAATATTTTCAACTGATGTCTCCGGAAGTGCCATTATTGGACCGCCCCTTAAAAAATGTTCTGGGGTTAAAGCGGTTAGGTCTCAGGGATTTTCAGACAGAGCGAAGATAGGTCTGGAATTTAAGACACCCTCAATTCGAGCCAACAGGGTGGTAAATTCTTCGAAACTGAAACGATAAGCACCTGCTACGCGTTTTAGATGAAAATTGAAGCTTTTAACAGCTGCTTCCCACAAACCACCCATGTGAGGTGCGTGTGGGGGAATAAAATACCATTCAAATCCATGGGTGAGATAGTTTTGTTCAATGTCTTGAGATACAGTTTTTAGAAAGGCAGAAAATTCTCTACGAAAAGCACGGCTTGCTCCAATAAAGTTGCGACCATTATCGGAAACAACCTTGTGTGGAAATCCACGTCGTCCAACGAATCTAGCAAAGGTTGCTTGAAATGCAGCAGTGGAAAGATTGGAACACGGTTCAAGATGAACTGCTTTTGTTGCGAAGCATACGAATACGCAAACGTATGCTTTAATTATAGACGAATTTCTGAGGGTAGACGTTTTTAGTTCGAACGGTCCAGCGAAATCTACACCCCTCGCACAGTGCGACATTTGGCCAATCTAGGTGAACAAAAATCGAAAAATAAAAGTTGGCGCATTGTTATAATTTAAATGAATGTGACAGCAAACAATCCATAACACGGCCTTTTCTCGGAGACGTTTAAGTACGCTCACATATGCTTGACTGATGTTTTCATCTTCCGCCCATTCCAAAGCTTTATTGACATTTTAAAATTTTCTCTTTTTTTTTGTTACTGCTTTGCTAAGCTCCTTGAAGTTTTTCTATTAAATCCACTTTTTCCTTTAAAGACAAGAATTTTGGTATTTTTTGCTACATTTTTTACAAAACACTTTACATTAAATTATGACAAATCAACAGCGCACACTACACTAAATGTCAAGCCACATAAAAAATGCCGGTATGTTTACATAAGCAATTATTTACGGGGATGCCCCGTTAAAAACAATCGATTCCGATAGCCGAAAAATGTAGAAAATAAAACATTTTTTTTTGTAGAGAGCGTAATTAATGAATACTCTGAAGTTGATGTATGTCAAATTTCATAGGACAATATCTCCTACTTCTTATATATGTAATGTATGTCTACATATATATATATATATATAATTTTTATAGTTTAAGAAGAATTTGCGTATTAGTCGGGAAGGTGCCATTGGTCTTTTTGATAAATATTCATTGTCTTATTTCAAGCGATCTTACCAGGGAGCTATCTGATTCTTCTTTTTTAACAAAAAAAAAACAAAAACAAAAACAGCTGTACATGAAAAAAGTGTTACACTGTTGTAATTTTATGTTCTATTCTGACCATTAAAAATGCGAAATCTTTAAAATGTGGGGTAAACATTATAAAAATGTACATAATACCGGTGTAACATTTTATTTCAGAAAAGAAAACACCATTAGAGGTACAGGAGGTCTAATAACGAGTGGAGGCAAATCAGATGCATTATTTGAGTTGTTTATAGTAAACACATTTCTCAAATGGTTAACAAATAAAGTCCCCTTCTCGGAATCATTTCTAGCCCAGTCTCCAGTCGGATTTCGCAGAAGAGGCTTTCCTCTAACTGGTCTTTTTAAACTTCGTGCCACCTTCCATAACGAATAGTCAGATTGTGGGGTACTATCAAGACCCTCCAGGTAAGATCTAAGTGAGGCCGTTCTTTGGATTTCTAAGAAATTTCTTAGTATATCTCTGCATTCTCGTAGCCTAGCCTTCAGTTGAGGAGACCTGTGAATTTGCCACTCGCTTCTAACTCTTCTTTTTTCTGTCAGGAGATGATCGAGTTCAGCGAAATAAGTTCTGTTTGTCCCACTTCTGCACTCAACGTCATATGTGGAGGCGTGATGTACAGCTCTTCGTATGTCCTCAGTAAACTTGCCAATCGACCCATCAATATCCTCGGTAGTTCTCAACACTACATTTTCCGTGCAGTGGGAACTTAAATACTTTTTATACTTTATCCAACTTACTCTGGTTTTAGGTAGGTAGGTAGGTAGGAAGGCCGGTGTGAGTTGCCTCACACCTTCACCCAGAGACCAATACGGTCCATTGCGATGCCTTAGGAAGAAACTTTTAGTATATAGAGTGAAATAAAAGCTATAGTAAAGACAGGAAAGTAACGTTATATTATAGAGTGAGAAAAGAAAATAGAAGATAGAAAGGAGAAGAAAGAAAGAAACGTGACCAGCTCCCTACTCGGACATATGACCTCCATTTGTGCGACTCGCAGCCAGTCGTCTAACGCGTAGCCAGGCCATTCCCATTACGAATCCTATTAGACTCTCCAGCCCACAGCTAGAGACATCCCCTAATTCGCCTAAGAATCTATTGCCCAGCCATCTCATCCTACTGCCCTGCAGCCTGGGACAGTGGCATAGAATGTGCTCAACTGTCTCCAGCTCATCCGGGTCCTCGCATAATCTGCATATATCCGACAATTCGGATCCCATTCTCACCGCCATCCTGCCAATCATGCAGTGGCCCGTGATAATGCCTATCATGGTCCTAACGCAGATCCTATTTCTGCCCAGCAGCAATTCCGAATCGGACTTTCCAAGCACCGGCCACAGTGTCCGTGACACTTGGCAGTCCGTCCGGTTTCCCCAGGCTTGATTGGTTGCATTTAGTACCCACTCCTTAATTCTTCCATAATAGAAGCCTATTGGAAGCCCTACTGCCTCCATACGGTTATTACATTCCGTGCCTGCGCCCATTCTTGCCAACTCATCAGCCACTTCATTGCCGGCAATATATGAGTGACCTGGTACCCAGCACAATCTAACCGTATACCGCCCTAAGGCTCCCTCTAGAGCCCTCCTACAACTGTCAACTAGCTTAGAGTTCACATAACAGCCCCTTATGGCCAGAAGGGCCGCCTGGCTGTCCACATATATCGTGACCTCCGAGCCCCTGTCAATGTTGTCCCTAATCAGTTCTATGGCCCTCAATATCCCTAGAACTTCCGCTTGAAAAACACTACAGTCGTCAGGAAGCCTATATGACATTCTGATGTCCAGATCCTCGATGTAGACCCCCGCGCCTGTACCATTCATCTTCGAGCCGTCCGTGAAGATAGCAAATCCATCATGTAATCTGCCCCTTCCCAGCCAGCTCTCCCTGGACGGTAATATCACCTCCGACAACCGCCTAAAATCTACCATAGTGCTCACATAGTCAGTAGAGCCAGGCAATCCCAAGCAAGTTCCATCTGCTTCAATCTCACACAGGATCCGAGAATGACCCTGCGTGTGACCTTTTAACAGTCCCAACTCCCTCAGTCTAAGAATGCTTCTGGCAGCCATTCCCATCACATACTGCTCAATGGGCAAAAGATGAAGAATGACATCCAGAGCCGCTTGAGGAGTGCTTCTCATGGCCCCTGTTATGCCGATTGAAGCACACCTCTGAACTTTAGATAGAAGGTTTCTTCGATTAGCCAGTCTCATTGCCTCCCACCAAACACAGCATCCATATGTAAGAATGGGCCTAACCACCGAAGTGTATAGCCATTCCACCACTGACGGCCGAAGTCGCCAATTCTTACCTATCGATGATCTGCAAGTATAGTAGGCATTGAGGCCTTTTTTAAGCCTCTCCTGAGTGTTCCTTCCCCATGACAGCTTCCTGTCCAGGAAAACTCCCAGATACTTAGCACTATCTGATAGTCTAAGCTCTACTCCTCCCAGTACCGGCAGCCTGAAATTTTCCACCCTGTACTTCCTAGTAAACAGAACTAACTCTGTTTTTTCCGGATTTACTCCCAAGCCCTTCTCACTAGCCCAAGCTGAAAGTTCGCCCAGTGCCCCTTGCATGACATCGCTAATTGTCGGCAAAAACTTGCCCGATACCAATATAACTACATCATCCGCGTAGGCCACGACCTTCTGACCCGTTCTGTCAAAAGATCTCAGAACGACATTGACAGCCAAGAGCCATAGTAAGGGGGAGAGAACACCCCCTGTGGGGTCCCTCTGGTCACCAGTTTCCTTAGGAGTTCGTTTCCCCAGTCCGAGTGAATGACTGCTACTAAGCATCAGAGTTATCCATTCGACCAGGAACGACGGAACCATTAGGTCACCTAGTGCCTGCCTAACAGCCTCTATCTTTAAATTGTTAAAGGCGCCCTCTATATCAAGGAATGCCGCCAAGGTGTATTCGTTGTTTCGCAATCCTTTCTCTATGTAACCCACCACATCATTAAGCGCACTCTCAACAGATCTAGGCATGCTGAGCGCCACTGATGATGCCGGCGTCAATTTTATTTCTCAGATATAGATCGATCAGTCTTTCCAGTGTCTTCAAAAGAAAAGCTGATCGGTCTAAAATCCTTGGGTTTAGAGTGACCGGTTTTCCCCGCTTTGGGTATAAACACGACCCTAACTTCCCTCCATCCCTTAGGAATATACCCGTTTAGTACACATACCCTAAAAAGATCCCCCAACAGTAAGAGCGATGATCTCCCCATATTCTGTAGCATCGCCGGAAAGATACCATCTGGTCCTGCCGATTTGTAAGACCCAAAAGTATTGACCGCCCATGTTACTTTATCCAAGGTTATCATGTCCCCCACTGTCCCCCTTACCTCATCACCTGCGCTCGGCCCCGGGAAGGGGTCGTCATTTTCAACTCGCTCCCCCCCCCCACAGGGTCCGCACACCCCGGAAAATGAGTCTCCATAAGAAGGCATAGGGTTTCAGAGCTAGATTCCGTCCATGAGTCGTCCGGTCTTTGAATAAATCCCGGGACTGCTGGGTCCTTGGATAAAATTCTTCTGAACCTGGACATTTCATTTACAGATTCAACTGACTCGCAAAATTTGATTCACGAAACCCTTTTCACTCTTCTAATTTCCTTCTTATACTTATTGTAACACAATCTAAAGTTACTCCAATCCTCTTCCCTACGCGTATATTTCGCCCTGTTAAACAACCTTCTTACAGTGGATCTTTGAGCCCTCAGCTCCTCCGTCCACCATCGCGGTTGTTCGCGTCAGCCCGGGAAGTTCAGCGGACAGGATCTCTCATAACTACTGGTTAGTGCCTCCGTAAAGGTACCCACCAGTCGCTCCACTCCGGTCGAAGTCGACCTCCACTCATGTGTAACCCTAAGGTTATCTACTACTAATTCCGAAAAAGAATCCCAATTCGTTCTTCTCGGGTTCCTATACGGGCTCCTTTTCGATCCCTCAAACACTAGATTGAAGGATAGACGGCTATGGTCAGAGAAGGAAAATTCCAAATCCACCCTCCAATCCTTCACTAATTCCCTACAGTTCGTCAACGTTATATCTATTACTGCCTCCCTATCCCTATTCCTGAATGTTGGCGTGTTTCCCATATTACAGATATAGAGATTGTTAGCAATAATGAAGTCAAACATAGACTCACCTCTTTTGTTGATGTCTGTACTTCCCCATTGGGTATGGTGTGCGTTTGCGTCAGTACCAGCTTCGTGCCTGTTCTGCCCGAATTCTTCACCAACTCAATTAATTTTGCACCAGGAGGATCGGTAGCCTCATATGGCAAGTAGACCGATGCTACAGCCAGAACCGTTCTGTCCTTGGCTTCTCCTGTCACGACCCACAGTGGGGCCAAATGCATGAAAAGTGGCGATTAATTCATAGAAGTCGTAATTTAAAAAAAAAAATATTTTTTATTAATGGATATTTATAAATACATAAAAAACCAACATTTAAAAAAAAAAAACAGAGTGAAAAAACACATTTTTTAACCCTTTATGGGCCATTTTGTGTTCTGTAAAAAATCCTCTTTTTTCACATTTTTTGCTGTAACTTTGGAACGGTGCGCCATAAATTATTCAATTTAATTGCAAATTAAAGCATACTAAATGTACTTTAAGAAAAATAAGTAATATTTTTAAAAATAATAAGGAATAAATATTTTATATGTATTTCTATTAGAAAATTTTTAAATTAAAATCATACCTTTTTTCTCGAAATTTTAAAATTTTGCTCAAAAATGAAACATTATTCTATTTTTTTTTTCTTTTTGAAAACAACAATATTTTATTATAATCATTATTACCTTCAATGTTAGTATTTACTTCACATTCAATTTCATAATCATAAATTAATTCGTTACAATAATCTTAATCTTCATCTCCATCTTCATTTTCATCTCCATCTTCATCTCCATCTTCATCATTGCTATTTTGATTGCTGGGAAGTACAAGCAACTCCAATGCAGATTTTGGCATTAGCTCTTTTTTCTTTTTAGAACTATTGTTCATGCTTGTTATATGTTTCTATGACATTTTTGCCACCGAATCTCATAGCTAGACCAAAAATTATGAAACCTTGTCATAAAATCTACCATATCCGAAGAGTCGACACGTTTTATTACTTCCCATCTCAAAAGTTTAAATTTATCCTGAAGTGATTTAGGTTCTGCACTCCTCATAAACTTATGCAACTCATGACGAGGAATGAAAATTGTTTTGGGACATGTTCCTAAAATTAATAAGATTTCTATTCATTTAAAATTTGCAAAAAGTAATTCCTTTAACCCTGTACCGAATAATTTACACTTTCACAACACTTTAAATATGTAACATCACATCACAAAACATTGACAGCTAAAACAATAAATAAACGTGTCAGTACCGAATCAATACGGATGGATAGAAATTCTTAAAAATGTATTATCATTATATTAGTAGATTGATATCACCAGCTTAAAACAAAATTAAAACTTTACTCGTATGATGCATGTATATGACCAACAGTTATTATGTAGGACTCAAATAAATGACAATAATAAATAGGGATGGGAGCGTGACCTCCTTCAATTTTTCAAAATAGTGCACTTGTGCCATATACAATTTTCTAATAATTTAAAATTAACAAATGTTTAAGTAAAATTCATTGAAATATCATAAACACATGTAAAATAATTTAAATAGTTTTATTCATAGTAAATAAACCCAACATACGCAATCACGTGAGTATGCGTGAATTAAAGTTACTCACGCCCCCATCTCTAATTAACAACACATTTTTTTTAGCTACAATAACAACTACTATAACGAAAATAATGACAAAACAAAGTAAAAACAACTTGATGTTTTGTTTTGTTTTTTTGTTTTGATATTTGTGGATTTTTAGCATCTTGAGTTATTTCACAAAAACAAGCATAACTCAAAAATCGCAAAAAATCGCAAAAAAATATTTTGGGGTTTATTAGTTGAGATCTGATATTATAACACTATATAGACGATTTTACGCAAGCTCACGAACAAAGTTGTTGAAACTCCATATATAAATCAAAAATAGCCCATTTTTGGGCTAATTTTATTTTATTAACATTTAATATTTTTAAAACATTTATTTAAACAAAAAAACATGTACTATATAGTAAACTACCTGAAGTTGACGGTTCCATTATAAAAATTTAACTTTTAGAAGTATTAATAGAAAAAATTATCAATTGAAATATCAAAATTTTCACTTTTTTCAATATGCACAAAAAAAATAACAATTATTCAACTTTAAGTGCTCACTTCAACTAAAGCAAACGACTTAAAAGTATAATTTTTGCAATTAGTGATGCAGAATTTTATCCACTTTCACCCGGTACCAAACACGATCATGAATTTTAAAGTTCATATTTTGAATTAATCGCCACTTTTCATTCATTTGGCCCCAATGTGCGACCGTGAGGTCTCCATCACTGGAAGAATGAAACAAATTAAATTTATGTTCACTTCTTGCCAGTATACATGTTCGTACCTTCTCGTCAGTATGAGGTACAAACAATGTATACCCCTTGGCCTTCAATCCAACTACCCGATTTTTATTAATCCAGGGCTCTTGGATTAAAGCCACATCCACGTTGTTATCAATGAGTTACTAGTTCGGTTGAGGCTGTTTCACAGTGGTGCAGGTTTATTTGCACCACTTTCAGCCTCTTAGGGTTTATCATTTTTAGGAAACCTAAACTTGATAGACCCCAACCCGAAAACTGCAACCCCTCCCATCGATTTCAACATCTTTAGAGACTCGAACCTGAAGTCTTTCCCTTGGTTCTCATTACAGCCCAATGAAGCTATCAACTTCCATTGTGCTGTAATAAGTCCCTTATTTTGATTGGACAGTAGCCCCAGTATGACTTCCACCGGTTTTATAGGTGGGGGTATCCACACCGTGACTACTGGCCTTAGTGGCAACTCAGACGCGAGTATAACATCCAGACTGGTCTCCGGACAAGTGATGCCACATCTGCCAATTGCAGATTTTAAAAACTGCCTTCTTTACAAGAGATCCAACACCAAACTGACCAGTCCTCTTAGCCTTTGGGGATTTCTGGTCATCATCGGACCTAACTCTCTTAACTGCCCCTCTATTGGGGGCTTAGCAGAGTTTGGTCGATGATCACCCGATTTCCCTGCAGATTTTGACTGGTTCGTCCTGGTAGTTCCTTTAGTGACTTCCCTTTGGGAGTGACTATCGGAGATTACCAAGAAATTTCCAGTCATCATCGCGCGACTAGTGGTGGGTAATTCGCTTATAGGCATAGCTCCCCCAGCCGAGACCATTTTGTCACAGCTAAGAATGCTAGGCCCTAAGCCTTTACTCTTCTCCTCTTTACCCGTTGCCTTCTTCATGGATTCATCAGCAAAGGCTGCTGAGGATTCATTGTCTTTTCTGACATTTGAGTCCACAGCAGTCTTTGGTGTGTATCCCGCAGGATAGGGAATACCTAAGATCAACGACAGATCCGTGGGTTCGTTCAAACCTTGACACGTTCCTTCGGTGCTTCTTCAGTAAGTGCCTATCCCGCCCATCGTGCAGTGAGGAGTCTTTCTTAGCTATCTTTTCCAGAAAGGCTAAGGAGACTCTTACACCACTCTTGGCTTTTTCAAAGCTTGTTTGACAATCTGATGTGACCTGTTCTGTCGCATCCTGCCGAACGACGGGTTTTAATGTAACCTCCGGTCCACTCCCCGTTCCGAGTGTGACCTCCGAAACCGTATTACTAACTCTCTGGTTCTCATCATGAGCTTGAATCATTGTGGTTTCATGCTCATCTTCAGAACTCAGAGTTAGACCAGCTAGTCTTTCAGAGGCCCCAGATCGAGACGGTGAGCCAACCGGGGATTTCATCTCATCTTTTTCTGTCAGTTTCGTTAAAAGCTGACCCTCTTGCAGTAGAATATCCCTGTGAATCCTCAGCCAATCGGAGTCTGGATTTGACACCGAACCTGCTTATTTAAATTTTCAATTTTGGTCCCACGAGTGTGCGCGTATGGGAATGGACCATCCATGCAGTGACGGCGTACATGGACTAGGCAAAATTTTGTTTACAACCGACCCGTGCCCTGGCGTCGGAGGGGAGCTGTTAACGACTAGTCTTCTTTAACCACTAACTAGCCATTCAGGTTCTTGGCACTGCTACCACCCACGCTAACCTTACAAGTGGAGTCAGTTTTGGTCCGCGGGTTGTAATTCGAATTCAGGAAGGAACCTATTAACACTTGAGATCGCTTTGATCTAGTGTTTCTCTAGCCTTAACACATTCCAATGTCACCAGCTTGTTACCCCTTTGCGACCATTCTATTAAAGTGTCACAAAGGCGTAACAGCCCGGCTATCCCGTCTTCCAATTACCACCTAGCTATGTAAATATGCTCATGACCATTTGTAGAATGTATCATGAACTTACTTACATCACTCCTGCCTTCATCGCCACTACAGACCATCTGTATGAAAAATGTATCCCAGCCGCGATGTTGGCAGCCCCTATCCGCCACCTGGGGACGCGTCCGATGGAAGACTGACTGAACTCCACACGGAAGGACACGCATTGAAATAATAGAAGGAGAGTGATCTGAAGACAAGTCTAATGAAGGCTCCACTTGTATCGATTCTACAGGGATATTTTTCACTACTCCAAAGTCAATAACATCGGGAATCTTCCATCGGTCCGTCGGCCAGTAAGTGGGATGCCCGCTTGAGAGTACATCTAAGCCCATTTTGGCAATGGTGTTGAAGAGTTCACGACCCTTCTTTAGTATCATACAACACGTAGCCATTAATTTTGAAGTACCCTGTCGCCGTCAACTGAGTTTCAGCAATCATCATGACATCAATCTGCTTATCCATCAGGAAGTGTTCAAGTTCATTTTTATGTTGGCGGAGGCCGTTCGCGTTCCAAAAACAAATATTTAAACAAATCATTTCTTTAAAATGGCTTGTAAGATAGTGAATTGCATTTTCAGCATTTCCTGCATCATGGATGTCATAGTGCTCGTAAAGGTGTTCATAGTTTGGACAAGTGTCTGCAATGTAGTCTCTAGAGTGTTAATATTAGGCTCGTAATATTGTGATTTAGGTGCCTGCTCCAAACCTGGCATATTAGATTTAACCACGTTTGTGTAAGAAACTTGTCTAGAACTAGGCGCGTTTACATGACTAGTGGACCGTAACAATTGAGGGAAATTGTCACTCGATGCAAAAATAGGCTGTTGAGGATGATCAGGTAATACTGACGACTTCTTGGTTCTTATGCCTTTGTAATGCAGTTTATTTTTCCAGCTGAGGTATGTCTCAGTCTGTCCAAGGTTCGATTCAGAGGTCTGCTTCCTTTGAAATAAAACACGAATATTTTTGGGTGTTATATAAAAAATATTCAAAACAAAGCTTTTATTAACGAAACCTTAATCTACTTATTAAATACTTAAATCTACGAAGGTTTTCAGGAATTCGAATCCGTTGAAATGATGAATCGTAGTAGCGGCGGGATGGTAGAAACTTATACGATGATGAAACGTAGTAGCAGCGGGACGGTTGAAATTTATACGATGGTGAAACGTAGTAGCGGTGAGACGGTAGATCCTCGGAAAAAAGAACAAACGAAAGTTTGTAGTGAAATATAGTTCGGGTTGTTTAGCAGTCTAGTATCTATAGTCGGCTACGGACGCAACAACACGATTGTATGAAGAATTCGGGGGCTCTTACAATCGGTACTGGGTTCGGCTACGGATAAATACGATTGTAAGAAGAATTCGGGGGCTCTTACGATCGGCTAACTACGGATACAAAAAAAATACGATTGTAAGAAGAATTCGGGGGCTCTTACGATCGGTACTGGGTTCGGCTACGGATAAATACGATTGTAAGAAGAATTCGGGGGCTCTTACGATCGGCTAACTACGGATGCAAAAATACGATTGTAAGAAGAATTCGGGGGCTCTTACGATCGGCTAACTACGGATGCAAAAAAAAATACGATTGTAAGAAGAATTCGGGGGCTCTTACGATCGGTACTGGGTTCGGCTACGGATAAATACGATTGTAAAAAGAATTCGGGGGCTCATACGATCGGCTAACTACGGATGCAAAAATACGATTGTAAGAAGAATTCGGGGGCTCTTATGATCGGTACTGGGTTCGGCTATGGATAAATACGATTGTAAGAAGAATTCGGAAGCTCTTACGATCGGTACAAACTATAACTAATTCAAGAAGAATTCGGAAGTTCTTGAATTTGATTATGACTACTAAAATACGAATGCGAGAAAAATTCGGGAGTTCTCACAATCGGCTACAATAATTCTACGATATGGTTAGTATGAATGTAAGAAAGAGTCGGAAGTTCTTACAATCGGCAAACTACAAGAGAGCTCTCCCTTTTACCATACAACTCTGACTACTTATCTAGAAACAAAAATAAACTACTTGGGAATTATATCAACACACATCCAAATGTAACCAGTTTGTACGTGAGTTTGTGTGTGTGCATTAAAGGATTGCAAATGTTGTCTTGAATGCCACTTAAGACATTTTATTTTTTAGCAAATACTTCAATGCACTTACTACTTGTTTTGCATGACACACACAATGTGTGCCAACAACAATAATAAACAACGAGAGAACATAGCTGATGAGTAACAAGTTGAACACAGTTATGACATGTATACAAACAAATTTTTGTTGTATTGTTATTGTGTGCGCTCGCTTAGATTTTTTATATGGTGCAGTGTACAATAATCAGATTTTTACATTACTATCATATACACTACAGCATAGTCTTTAGTGTAGACAGAAAACCAAATGTTTAAAAATCAAAGGCGTAATACAATTTTTAAATAAAAATTTTATTAAGAAACAATTCAATAACTTAAACTAAAAAACAAAACAAAAAATAATACATTAAAACTAAAATTATAATTCAGTCTTTTTGTTACACATTGATCGGCCAAACACAAAACAAACACACTTTATTTTTTTTGTTGTATTGTTATTGTGTGCTCTCGCTTAGATTTCATTGCTTGACGAATAAACACATGCACGAATAAATGGCAGGTCGTGCTATTGATCGGCCAAACACAAAACAAACACACTTTATTTTTTTTGTTGTATTGTTATTGTGTGCTCTCGCTTAGATTTTTTATATGGTGCAGTGTACAATAATCAGATTTTTACATTACTATCATATACACTGCAGCATAGTCTTCACTGTTGACAAACAACCAAGTGGTTTTGCGCAGACCTTTAGTGTGCATGTGTGTGTTCTATTATTACATACAACCAGGGCTGCCAGATGAATTTCGGAAAAAATCGTCAAAATCCCGATAAAAAAGAAAAAAATCGTCATTTCGAATTTTAAAAATCGTCAAAAAAATCTGAAAAATAAAAAGCCACTATTTCTAATAGTATTTTGAAATCTTTATTAAACGAAAACATAAAAATTCAATTTTTTATAGTCTCTTGTACAATACATATCAAAATACGTAAATTTTAACTTTTTACATAACAAATCACAAAAAATTTATGTTAAACACAACTTGTGTAATATTTAATATCTTAGTCCGTTTTCACTTCTATAATTCTCACTCGTCAAGGCAAGTATTTTTGGAAGAGAAGGGAAATAAGAACAAAAGGGGTACAAACTTGACGGTACTGTCAATTTTCTTATTTCCTTTTGTTTTTTTTCATGCATGTTGATTTACATTAAAAAGTACGAAAATTGAATTGACATGTTTGATGAAATGGCAAGTTCAAAAGAGAATTGAACAAAAACTGGTCTGCTAAAACTGAATAGTGTGAAACAGTATTTTATAAATAAATTGTTGAATTCAGCATATTTTATTAATTCAGGTTAAATTACAATGAAACAATTTATTTTATTAATGGTGTTTTCTTTTCTAAAATAAAATGTTACACCTTTACTATGTACATTTTTATAATGTTTATTATTGTCCAACCAGTTGGAGAGGGCTAGGACATGTTGTGCGAATGAATGAAGATGATCCAGCAAAAAAGGTGTTCGAATCCTGTATGCAGGCGAAAAAGGGGACGACCGAAACTCCGCTGGAAGGATCAAGTCCAGGAAGGCATTTCCAAACTCAATGTTACAAATTGGAGAAGAAGCATAGAAGACCGAAGCGTCTGGAAAACAATTTTAAGTTCGTTACCTTTTTAAATTTTTTTGTCATATCATCGGTATATCACACTTTAAGATCGGAATATAAATGCCGAAGATATAACAAAAAATGTATAATGACGACCCCTACTTTCGGCAAAAAAATTTTTTTTTTTTCGAAATTGTCTTGCAACAATACTTCATATTCGGTGGTATCCGCGAATTCGAGACACTCTAATGTACATATATCGAAACATATTCCATTCAACACTGGGATTAAGGGAGAAAATTGTCCGTAACTAGATTAACAAAAACGGAAATCGTGGTACACAAATAAGTCCCGAAAAAGTTTTAGGCCTGCACTAACAAGTTAAACAAAACTCAGCTACTGGCATTCGAAATAAAGAAAAACGAAACTTTCTTCGTAAATGGCTAGATATGCTCGCGAAAATGGAATCTCACTATTGTGGAAAGAGGACTAAAAGGCTTTATTTAGATACCAGTTTTACTTTCTATCAGGAGGTTTACAGGCTCTATTCAGAAGAATGCAATTCGGATAAAGAAAACCGAAATATGAAATTGTCATATTCTATTTTTTCAGAGGTCGTTATTCAAGCCAAAAAAAATTTTCATTACATATAGAGCTAAAAACTTGTCTCAAGAAGACTATGAACTGCATAGAGAGCAAGTAGATATAATGAGGGAAGAAAAGAAAAATGATATAAATTAAATTAGTACCCCAAACTAAACGTTAGTACTTCCTATTATAAAATGAAATTGCAAATACATAACTTTACCATTTACAATGCTGTTACACATGAATCCCACAATTATATATATATATATATCGTTACTTATGGTGTTTTCTTTTCTGAAATAATATGTTACACCTTTATTATGTACATTTTTATAATGTTTGCCCCACATTTTAAAGATGTCGCATTTTTAATGGTCAGAATAGAACATAAAATCACAACAGTGTAACACTTTTTTTCATGTACAACTGTTTTTGTTTTTTTGTTAAAAAATAAGCAGATAGCTCCCTGGTAAGGTCGCTTGAAATAAGACAATGAATATCTCTCAAAAAGACCAATGACACCTTCCCGACTAATACGCAAATTCTTCTTAAACTATAAAAATTATACATGTATATAAACATACATTACATACATATATAAGAAGTAGAAGATATTGTCCTATGAAATTAGACATACTAATTACGTTCTCTACAAAGCCTTTCACTCGCGGTTGTGGATTTCTTTCCATAATCATATCAAATATTTCATCATCAGATGGTAAAGATGAATCCAACAAGTCACCAAAAATTTTTTTTGAGCACATAAAAAAGTACATAGTAATATTTTCCATCGTGCGATTCTCGCCCTCTACACTTACAGAGTGTGAAAGGTGCACCATTTTTTAAATTTATAGTGTGACATTTATAGAAAAGAACACACTACACTTTAGCAGTGTTGACATTTTTTCAGAAAAGAGCACAAAAAAATTAAAAAAGGTGCGAAATGGGAAAAACGTGTAACATTTTTGCCAGAAAAGAAAACGCCATTAAATTGTACCATTACGAGAGCTTTACGATTTGAACGCATTGATTTGAATAGAAAAATTAATTTTAATAAGAGAAAGTAAAATTTTTATATTTTTTTCTGTTAAATCCCGAAAAGCCGGTAATCTGTAAATCAATATCAATTAATTTTAAAACCCCGATCGGGATCGGTATTCCTATACCTATAAAATACTTACTTGTATTACTTGTTATTTTTAGGTGCAAGGCCCACCTCCACCATACCCAAATAATCTTCAAGTAAAACGTCTTAAGGATGGAAATTCAACCGAAAATCAAGCGGGAAATCCACCAACACAACCATCATTTTTTCTTACACAACAGCAATTACAAATGCTTCAATATTTACAACAGAAGCAAAATAACTTAAATTCACAAGAAGAAATGTTACTTCAACAACTTAACAGTCAATATAAGTTAATGGAACAGTACCAACATGGTGTAATTCACCAAAACGAAATTGATAGCCTGATTATAACAAAAAATGAAAATAAAGCCGCTTCATTTGAGGATGAACGAGTAAATCTTCCTCCGCCTTCTTATTCAGACAACTCCATAGATCCATGTTTTTCTAAAACTATGGATACAAATATAAAATATACATTTGCAGAAAGTAATGTCTTAGGTAAGTACACACATGTTTTTCATTATATCCGGTAATATTTAAGTTTATCATATATGAGAATTTTTCCTCTTACGAGTATTATTGTAAAAAAAAATTAAAAAAAAAAAATTATTTATTCGAAGGTTTACTTCTAGTTAAATATAAAAATTTATTTGAAATTTATTTTTGTATACCTCTGGTATATGTTCTACATAGCTTTCCGTTGGAAAACGTAAATGCAAAAACATACAGAAATATACAAAGAGATACTAGCAAAATGTAATGCATTTTCTGGCCTGCTAAAGCCTTCGTCAGCATTCTTTGTGTCTATTGTTGTTCATTTTCAAATTTCTTATACTTAACTTTTCAAATTGACTATATGAGAATTTTTCCTCTTGCGAGTATTATTGTAAAAAATTAAAAAAAAAAATTATTTATTCGAAGGTTTACTTCTAGTTAAAATTTATTATTTATAGATGGAAATTGGCCTCGTTACTGAAGATGATTTTATCGGCAAAATCAGCATTTTCATGTTGTCTCTCCAATACCCAATTAACGAACTCCCTTCGCTGTCCATGGTCAGCTGGTTTCAGTTCCTGAGTCAATTGAACTTTGTATGCATGAAGATGCAAATCTTTCGTTAAAATTCGCTGCATAGTGGATTTGGAGACACCAATTTGCTGAGCTCGGTGTCGAATTGAGGTGGATGGAGTTTGAGCAACATCATCACGTACAGATGCGACATTTTCGGTCGATCGACCTGGTCGAAGGCGCGTTGTTGTCTTTACATCACTAACAAACCCAGTTTCGGCAAATTTGTCCATTAATCTCTTTACAGTTTACTCTTTTGGAGCATTATTGTGACCCCAAATTGATCGCAATTTGCGAACTGTAGCCGCAAAACTTTCACCATTTTGGTAAAACAATTTCATAATGAGTATGCGTTGTTCATTCGTGTAGCGCTCCATTTTTACTAACCTCGTACCTTCTACTAGCAAACAATTGTTCAAATGTCAAACAATGGCACTTCGAATGGTGTCAAATTTAAAAATTGCGTTCTAGTTGGGACACCCTTTATATAAAAAACTTGTTTGGAATAATAATTTCTGAACGACTAGAAAATTCAGAATTTTATGACAGGAATAATTATAAGATATCCCATAAAACTTATAAGACATTAAATAGATTATATAGTAAAATAAAGGATAAAACAGTAACCCTCTGGCCCGCGATATCGAACGATAACGTTCGCTTAGATAAGACTTAAGACACAAACTTGATTGTGGAATAAACAAACTTGATTCAGTAAAATATAGATACGATAAAAAGTTTGTGTCTTAAGTCTTATCGAAGCGAACGTTATCGTTCGACATCGTGGACCAGGGGGTAAAATTAGATAAATCCAATATTGTTTATAAAATACTTTGTAAGGGTAAAAATAATGAAAAATGTAATAAAATATATGTAGGTACAACTAAAAACAAATTGAAAACTAGACAAGTAAGAAAGTATAGTCGGTCAAGCCCGACCATATAATACCCTACACAGTATATGTTTAAACAGTTTTTTAGAAATGTGCGCTATATGGGAGATATGACCTATTATGGACCGATCATTCAAAAATTTAGTGTCATGATTTCTGTGAATATAAATATTGTGTATGTTAAACTTTATCTCGATATAAATACTTTTAAAATATTTATGGAGGTTAAAGTTGATTACGGGGAGGGTCTTATATAGGAGTTTTGACTAATTACGGACCGACCATTATAAAATTAGGTGTCCTCATTTCTGTATATTATTTGTGTTGAATTTTATTTAATTACCAATTTTCTTAAGAAAATTATGATCGTTAAAGTAATTTTCGGAAGTGGGCCTTATATGGGAGCTACGACTAATTATGGACCGATCATAATAAAATTGTACCGTATTATTTGTATGCATATAAAATATATTTTCGTTAAATATTATTTGGATACCAACATTTTTGAGAGAGTTATGCTCTTTAAAGTGATTTTCGGAAGTGGGCCGTATATGGGAGCTACGACTAATTATGGACCGATCTGTACAAAATTTGTAGAGGTGATTTGGCTTCATTTAGCACTCATTTGTGATGAAACTAGTTTGGTTCCTTGCATAATTCAAACATTTATGATCGGTAAACTCCAATTTCGGGAGGACTTTTGTATGGGGACCAGGTCAAATAATGGACCGATTTCCACCAGTTTCAATCCCATCCGTCCTTGGGCCGAAAAAATATCACTTACCAAATTTCATCAAAATATCTTTAAAATTGCGACCTGTACTATGCGCACAAGCTTTACATGGACAGCCAGCCAGTCAGACGGACGGACGGACATCGTTAAATCGACTGAGAAAGTGATTCTGAGTCGATCGGTATACTTTAAGGTGGGTGTTGGACCAATATTTCTGGGCGTTACATACATATGCACAAATCCAATATACCCTCCCCACTATGGTGGTGTAGGGTATAATTAGCTGGACATAAATCTGAGCAAAAACACAAACATACTTCTTCTCAAAAAACTGCATTAACATCACACTGTTACAATTTAGATCATTATCCAGATTTTGAAAATGCTACTATCAGTCAAATTTTTAAAATTTTTGTTTTAAGATTCACTTTAATTGCAAATTATCTTTATATTT
This sequence comes from Bellardia pandia, assembly GCA_916048285.2. Classification (NCBI taxonomy): domain Eukaryota; kingdom Metazoa; phylum Arthropoda; class Insecta; order Diptera; family Calliphoridae; genus Bellardia; species Bellardia pandia. The sequence continues at coordinate 70,688,104 of OU696530.1, forward strand.
TGTGGGATAAAACTGTTTCAATACAGAAATATTACAAAAAAATTAACTTCTAAAATTCACTCGTTTTCGTTTTCGATTTCCATCACATACCTGTATATTAAATACAGAAACAAATTATAAAAGACGATTTATGTTAGAAATGTTACAGATTATTAATGTACCGATAGAAAAGAGAATTAATTTTAAAACAGATATAGACAATGTAAATTACAGACATTTAATTTATAAGAATAAGTTTAGAAACTAAAAATATTACATATACAATTTTTCATTTATTATTCCAAACAAGTTTTTTATATATATTTATGTATATCATAATTGTAAACTTTTAATTTTCTGTTAAAAATTTTAATTTTTATACTTCAATTATTATTTTATTATAATTCAAAACTTGTACTATCCATGAAGAAGCTCTCCATTGTGCTAGCGAAATATTGGAAATAAATATATATAAATAAATTAAATATTTTTATATAAAATTCATGTGACCTTATTGCTTGTAAAAATAAATTATTAAATATTGAAAAAGGTCAAATAAACGAACTAAAAAATTACGATTAATTATTTTTAGAACTGGTTTCTACTTAAAATTGCACAATCTGTACAATATGATAATAAATTCAATTAAATGAAAATTATTCCTCTTGCGAGTATTAATTGTAAATTTTTTTATAAAAATATATATATATTTAACTTGAAGTGAACTTCGATTAAAAGTTTTTATAAAAAATTTTACAATTAATACTCGCAAGAGGAATAATTCTCATTTAATTAATAAAAATCCTGTATAACCTTTTAAAACATTTCATTTTTTTTCCTCTCAAAAACTATTCTCCTTTTCTGGCTTTATAGATTCAAATTTGCAAAACATTATTTCTAATTAAAATAATTATGGTAATAATTTATACATATTAATAATTTATATATATTTAAGTTTTTTTTATTATAATCACATTAATTAAAATATAACTAAATAATATACATACATATATAATGACATGAATATAGTTCTTAAGATACATGTATAATTGGCCACAAGGCTTTCTATGTATTGAAAATAAAGAATTGAATATACAAAGTTTGAAAATGAAACACTATTAGACACAAAGAATGCTGATGACGGCTCTAGCAGGCCAGAAAATGCATTACATTTTGCTAGTGTCTCTTTGTATATTTCTGTATGTTTTTGCATTAACGTTTTCAACGGAAAGGTATGTAGAACATATAACAGAGGTATACAAAAATAAATTTCAAATAAATTTTTATATTTAACTAGAAGTAAACCTTCGAATAAATAAATTTTTTTTATTAAAATTTAAGTTTATCTTTATCTTGTGTGAGCATTCGATATATTTCTACATATAGTGAAGTATTGAAAGGAAAACAAACAAAAAATACGTAATTAAGCAAAAACATAGAAAAATGTTTCAAAAGTGTTCCCAATTATTTCCAAAGTGTTGTTCCCTTTTCACATTTTCCTATTAAAATTCAATGTTAAAAAAATAAAAGGGAACAAATTTCATGTGGAATTTTTATTCACGATAGGAATGATAGAATATTTGAAATTGGTTGGTTAAAAAAAAAAAAAAAAAAAAAAACGGTTAACCGGTATCTGGTTTTGGTTTATGAATACGCTTTATACAATGATTCAATGATTTTCATTGTATGAAGGGCATTGATGATTTTAAAAATAATCGAATAGCATTTACTGAAAAGTAAATTCCAAGGAAATTCCGAAGGAAAACATCAGAAAATATTCGTTGTTTATATTTAGACCAGAGTACCGTGAATAATCGAACTGATTTATTTCGTGAGCGAATTTAATTCGAATTTTTCTTTAATAGATAAAATTCGCGAATAAAATTAAATGAAAAATTAAAAAAAATTCTATCTGACATTAACATTACTGATCAATGGCTACAATTTCTTAACGATGTTATCTATATATATTAAAGAGAGTGACGTTAGTTACTAGCTTTATAACTAAAGAACGCCTGGACCGATTGCAACGATTCGCACGAATTCAGGCTGGTCTCAGGCCAGAGAAGAAGAATCCCCAGAAAAAATTCAGAAATTGACCACGCCTACTTTTTTTTAAATTAATGTTTTTATGTGTGAGTGTGTGTATGTACTTTATAGAATCGTAAACTATGCATTTGATCATGTGATGATCTTTGGCAAAGTTGTTGAGCATGAGCCCGGGAAGGTTTGTAAGTTGGTATGACCACGCCCACTCTAACGCCTACTTTTTTTTAATTAATTTTACATGGGTTTTTACATATTTACTTCAAATTGTATATACATCTTACTATAGGTGAGGTAGAAATAAAAATTGTATGTGCCACGCCCACGAACGCCCTATCTCATGCAAGACCCTTGCCAGGTAAGCCAGACCGCTGGAACGATCTGCCTGAAATTTTCACATCACACCACTAAAGCTCCGGTATGTTTTATAGAATACTTCTTTTTGCGACCACGCCTACTTTAACGCCTTCTTTTTTAAATTGTGTAATTGATTCTACTCTGATTTTAACATATTCACTTTACTCTAGGCGATATCAAAAATTAAGATTCATACTCCACGCCTCCTTTCACGTCCCATCTCTAGCGATCTTTTTTGACCGCCTACTTTTTTTAAATTGATGTCGTAGCAACGCCCGCAGTGTACAGCCGAATTCGACCACGTCTGCTTTAAAATTGTGTAATCGATTCTACAAGGGTTTTAAAAGACTTACTTCAAATTGTATACACCCATTACTTTTAATTATTATCTTCTAAAATCCAAAAATCAAATGTCGTTCCTTTGTATATCACAATTTTTACGCCAATTGTTTTTCCACCTAATTTGCTTGAAAACTTTTTTTGTTATTTTTTTACGAAAACAAATTCTGGTTCTGCCATTGCCAGTAGATGGCGTTGTGTGAATAAACTTTTGACAACTGATTTATTTTTGTAGTATTTAAAATTTTTCAGCATTTTTTAAAAGTGATTTCAAAAGGTAAGTTCCCTAATTGATTTTGTGACATTGTTTTTGTGACATTAACTGCTTTTGTGACATTAATTTCTCAGTGTTATTCATAATGCCGCGACCCAGAAGATCTGATCTTTCGCATCGAACCCGTAATGCAATTACAAATCGGAATATTACCAATCGATTGAATACGGATGAACAAGAAATCGCACGAGATCAGCCCGACTTCGCGTAACGCAAACACAAGAAGAAAGACAGGCGACAAATGAAACGGCTCGATTAGCAATGAAAAATCGTCGATTAAATCAAGCAATTCAACAACGTGAAAATCTAAATCAACGCGTAAGAAGAAGAAGAGCTTCAAGTGTTGATTTGAATCGAGTAGCGTTTCATTACTATTGCACTTTTGACTACAGCTCGCATCCTTCCGTTCAAATTGGCCCAATGGAGATTGTGTGCAACCATTGCGGTGCATTAAAGTTCATCGGAGAATCGCCTGGGTTGTGCTGTCTCAGTAGTAAGGTCAAATTACCACCATTGCCTTCACCATTCGTTCCCGCCTAACTTCTGTCGAATGCAAATGAATATTCAAGCCGTTGTCGACAAGGTATTCCCAAGTCTAACAATCTTCTACAAAATTTCGGATTGGATGTGGGAACGTACAATTTTGGCACCAACAAATTACGATGCCAACAAGCTCAATGAGCAAATTCAATTGAAACTACCCGGCGAATTAATCAAATACAAATCGATCGATACAGTAATGGATGAAGAACAAGCCGTCAGTAATCCCACTGAATTTTTAAATTCATTGGAACCACCCGGAATGCCACCGCATGTGCTAACATTAAACGTTGGATCACCGGTAATTCTTATTCGCAACTTAAACGCACCAAAGTTATGCAACGGAACCACATTGATCATCAAAAACTGCTCACCAAATTTAATCGAGGCAACAATCATCGGTGGCAGATTCAAAGGCGAAGACGTACTTATTCCACGAATTCCGATGATTTCCAACGATTTACCATTCCAATTCAAGCGGATCCAATTCCCTTTGCGTCTTACCTTTACTATTGCCATCAATAAAGCACAAGTCAAATCATTGACAATTGCTAGCTTAATTTTGGAAAATTTATGTTTTCCACACGGCCAGTTGTATGTGGCTTGCTCCCGAGTAGGCACGCCAAAAAACAAAAAACATTGTATATCCGCTGGCCCCAAGATGAAGTAATAAATAAATATAATTTCCAATTTGACTTAAATAAATGCGTTTCTTTTTTGATTGAGCCCACACCTACACCATATGTAAGTTATTCTGTAACAAAACTTTATGATAGATATTCCAAAAATTTATTTAAAGGCCGTACGTTAAAAGCTTAATTTAAATCGTGTAAAATACAACACTAATGTTTGCTTAGGGCCAGCAACGCGAATCGGGTCAGTTAGTATATTTATATACGAGTACAACCGTGTATGTGCACTAGAGGTCTACACAAATGTATTTGACAGCCAAATGAGTGTTGTGTGTGTAAAACAAATGAGAGCTAGTCATTCACGTTCAATCATTTTAAATGAAAGATCAACACAACACCGTTCATGAAAAAGTGAAAAACATACACTAACACTAATTGTGTGTGCGTCTCAATTATATTGTATTGCTTGATAAACTCAAATTCACACATCTCACACTAAAAAAAACCTGTCTGAAGTTAAAAATCACACCATTCCTTCGTGTGTTTGTTGTCTTTCTTATTTTGTTAAAATTGGGTTTCCCCCTATTTAATAAATTTTCCTAACGTTCTTTGTTTTGATACGGGCGTTTACTAAGTTTTTGTGTTTCGGTTGCCCAGCAGTCTTGCTGTTTCTTTAGTTTGGATTTACATAAATACAATTGTATTTACTCGTGTAAAACAGCATATTTGTTATTTACAGTTGAATCAAATATTTCTCTCACAACACTCACATAATGAATTGAACGCTTTGCACAATATGTTATTTCTTACACACAATAAATTTTGTGCGATTCTTAAATCACACACAACACACTACTTGCTAGTTTTATGTGTGAATTCATGTGTCGTTTAATCGCACACATGCAGACCTCTAATGTGCACCCTTCTTATACTTGATATATATATTCCTATTTATATTTATTCTTCTTCATATATTCATTACATTCTTTCATATATTTGAAATACAAATATTACTAAAACAATGGAAGACATTTGAATATATAGCAGCTCACAGCTTATTTTATGCGGTGCATTATTTTGTTTTCAAAGCTCCATAAAAACTAACAGGGACTTAAAAAAGAAATTGGAGTCATTTAAAAGAAAACATGTTATAGTCTAACAAACAAAAAATATTTGTTGCAAAAATTTACATTTTAATATATTAAAACTAAAAAATCCAAAAATGCTTGGATTTTGGATTTTCTACTGTTTATCTTTTTTTCTACTTCTATCAATATTTTCTGTTGAATTGTGAGTCCGATTTTCTAACGTTCTAAAATAGTTCAAATTAGTCCACGTATAATGATAGAACAACGTTTATAAACCGGAAAAACAGGCTTTGCAGGCTAACACATGTTACGACATGTTTGCCAGGAATCTGCACTTTGTATTTCGGTCATATTCGCCGCTGAATCTAAGTTTAACATATTCGGTTCAATTGACATGCCTCAACAAAAAAAACCTAAAGGCAACTGTGAAGCATGGTGGTGGCAGGTTCATAGTTTATTCCTGTATGTCAGCTGCTGGTACTGGGAATTATACATTAACATTTGTTCATTTCAGTCTCGTCTCATCGAACTGTTCGGACGTGTTACTTTTAGTGCGGCTGAATTTTCGGTGAAAAAATCGTAATAGGTGAAAAAGTGTAAAAAGTTGAAATTAAACAAAAAAGTGAAAAAAAATCGTAATAGGTTAAAATATATAAAAAAAAAAAATAAACATTAAACATCACATAAAAACTGTATGAGTGTTCCTCTCAGATGTAATTCTGAGAAAGAGCTTAGCTCGACTAGAAAAACTAGATGCATCTCTGAGGAAGAATCCATAAAAAAATCCTTGGAGAATTTTCTCACTGCAAGAGCCGTGGAACGGCGTCGTTCCTGTTCGCCCAATATTGTGATTTCAACAGATGTAAAAACATCATCTTCATCAAATAGTGCAGTCAAACCCAAAAAACAAGTAGGTATGGATAAGTACATAACCGTTCTCAAGCGACAGAGGAGCCCGAAGTCTGCTCAAGTGTCATCAAATGCAAAAGCTCCTAAGACCGTGAGTAATGATCAAAATAGGTTTGCTCTCCTCCAGACGGATGAGCCAGAACTTCCGAAGAAGACGTTTAAGCCCCCACCAATTTATCTGAGAGAGCCGACTTCCAGTAATTTGGTACAAGGAATTGTTGCTGTAATAGGTGAAAACATGTTTAGCGTAACCTCAATGAAACATGGAAATATCTGCGAGACAAAAATTCAAGTGAATAGGGAAGATGATTTTCGAAAATTGTCCAACCAGCTGGAAAGGGAGACTAGGGATTTCTATACCTACCAGCTCAAAAGCGCAAAAGGACTCCAAGTCGTTCTAAAGGGTATAGACCCATGTGTTGATCCCGCGGAGATAAAAACCGGTTTAATGGACAAAGGGTTCAAAATCAAGAGCGTAGTGAATATTAGAAACCGTGAAAAGATCCCTCAGCCCATGTTCAGGGTAGAATTGGAACCTGGAGATGTTGTCTTAAAGAAAAATGAATCCCATCCCATCTACAATCTGATGTACCTTCTGCATCGTAGAATCACCGTGGAAGAACCACATAAGCGTCAGGGACCCGTCCAGTGTCTCAACTGTCAAGAATTTGGTCACACGAAGGCGTATTGTAAATTGCCGACAGTTTGTGTTGCGTGTGGGGAGCTACATGCAACTGCTCAATGCGATAAGTCGAGAACTGACTCAAAAATCAAAAAATGCAGTAACTGCGGAGGTAATCATACCGCAAATTATAGAGGTTGTCCAATTTACACTCATTTGAAAGGCATAAGAACCAACAAGACGTCAGTATTGCCTAATCGCCCTCAACAGCCAAATTTAGCATCGAGTGACAATTTCCCTCAAGTATTACGGTCCACTAGTCATGTAAACGCGCCAAGTTCTAGACAAGTTTCTTACGCAAACGTCGTTAAATGTAATATGCCAGGTCTGGAGCAGGAACCTAAACCCCAATATTCTGAGCCGCATATCAACAATCTAGAGACAACATTGCAGACACTTGTCCAAACTATGAACACTTTCACGACCACCATGACATCCATGATGCAGGAAATGCTGAAAATGCAATCCACTATCTTGCAAGCCATTTTAAAGAAATGATTTATTTAAAAATTTGTTTCTGGAACGCGAACGGCCTCCGCCAACATAAAAATGAACTGGAATACTTCCTGATGGATAAGCAGATTGATGTTATGATGATTGCTGAAACTCACTTGACGTCGACAGGGTACTTCAAAATTAATGGCTACGAGTTCTACGATACTAAAGACCCCCGCGGTAGAGCTTGTGGAGGTTCGGCAATTCTTATAAAGAACAGAATAAAGCATTATCTAATGAATAACATAAGTGAGGATTACCTCCAAGCAACAAACATTTGCATTGAATTCTGTCAATACAAATTTGTTTTATCATCGATTTATTCTCCGCCTCGATTTTCAATAAAAGAACACCAATACCATAACTTCTTTAAATCCCTTGGAGCTAGATTTTTAGTTGCTGGTGACTTTAACGCCAAACACACATTTTGGGGTTCACGTCTGGTAACCCCAAAGGGTCGCGTACTCTTCAACACCATTGCTAAAATGGGCTTAGATGTACTCTCAAGTGGACATCCCACCTATTGGCCGACGGACCGACGGAAGATTCCCGATGTTATTGACTTTGGGGTAATGAAAAATATCCCTGTAGAATGGATGCAAGTGGATCCTTCACTGGACTTGTCCTCAGATCACTCTCCTACTATCATTTCAATGCATTTCCCTCAAGTGTGTGGTTCTCCATTTATGAACATGACTAAGACCCGAGTAAGTTGGATAAAATACAAAAAGTATTTAAGTTCTCATTGCACGGAAAATGTTGTGTTGAGAACTACCGACGATATTGATGAGTCGATTGGCAACTTTACCGAGGACCTTCGACGAGCTGTGCATCACGCTTCCACTTATCACGTTGAATGTAGAAATAGGACAAACAGAACTTATTTCTCTGAACTCGAACATCTCCTATCAGAAAAAAGAAGAATGAGAAGAGAGTGGCAAATTCACAGGTCTCCTGAACTGAAAGCTAGGCTACGGGAATGCAGAGATATACTAAGACATTTCTTAGAAACCCAAAGAACGGCCTCACTTAGATCTTACTTGGAAGGTCTTGATAGTACCCCACAATCTGACTACTCGTTATGGAGGGCGGCAAGAGGTTTAAAAAGACCAGTAAGAGGAAAACCTCCTTTGCGAAATCCGACTGGTGACTGGGCTAGAAATGATTCCGAGAAGGGGACTTTATTTGTTAACCATTTGAGAAATGTGTTTACTATAAACAACTCAAATAATAACGAATCTGATTTGCCACCACTTGTTATAAGGCCTCCTGTACCTCTAAGACTAAACTTTCGTGATGTCCAAAACGCTATTGGTACTCTGAACCTTAGAAAGGCTCCAGGTATGGATAAAATCAGCAATAAAATGCTTGTGGAGTTACCTCGTGTAGCAAGAAGAATTATCCTCTTTATCTTCAACGCTATTTTACGCCTAGAATACTATCCTGCAGATTGGAAGGTGTCTATGATCACTATGATTCCTAAGCCAGGGAAGGACCATACCAAAGTGGAGTCATATAGGCCAATTAGTCTACTGCCGACAATTTCAAAACTATTTGAAAAATTGTTAATGACTAAATTGACTCCAATTCTGAATGACACTGAATGTATTCCTAATCATCAATTCGGCTTCAGAGCTAAACACAGCACCATCGAGCAAACACACAGATTGGTAAATGTGATAAGAGGGTCGTTTGAAGACAAAAAATACTGCTCCGCCCTTTTCATTGATGTGTCGCAAGCGTTCGACAAAGTTTGGCATGACGGTTTAATGCACAAAATAAAATTAACTCTGCCTGCTAACACCCATAAACTCATGGAAAGTTATTTATACGGTCGCAAATTTAAAATCAAAGAAGGTGATTTTTTAAGTACCGCTCAGCCAATTGAATCAGGTGTGCCACAGGGTAGCATACTGGGTCCTACTTTATATTTGATATATGCCTCCGACATGCCGTCAGACCCTAAAATCCATACGTCAACTTTTGCAGACGATACAGCCTTTATCAGCGTCCATCAGGACCACCAAGTTGCATCACAGAATTTGCAGAATTATGTTTATAAACTAGAGAATTGGCTAGAGCTTTGGAAAATCAGGGTTAACGAACAGAAATGTATTCATATAACTTTCACATTGCGAAAAGATACCTGCTCGTTCATCAGAATAAATAATCAAATTATCCCGCAACACAATGAAGTCAAATACCTCGGCATTCACCTCGACCGCCGTTTAACTTGGAAGTCTCATATTGAAGCGAAACTTACACAAATGAGATTAAAAGCAGTGCAACTTAATTGGCTAATCGGCAGAAACTCTACATTGAAATTGGATTGCAAACTTTTGTTGTACAATGCAATACTAAAGCCAATCTGGTGCTATGGAATTCAATTATGGGGTACTGCCTCAGCATCCAACATTGAAAAAATTCAAAGGGGTCAAAATAAAATTCTACGTATAATTACTGCAGCACCATGGTATGTTAAAAATTCTCGAATCCACAAAGATCTAGGCGTGCCATTAGTAAAAGTCGAATTTACAAAATATGCGTCAAAGTATGTCAGCAAACTTGAACACCATCCAAACCCCCTTGCATGAGACATCCTTAACTTTAGTGGCCACAATCGGTTGAGAAGGAGGGATACCCTTGCTTTAACTCAAGCGCAAAATAGATGACTGGATCAGTTGATGTGAAATTTTTTTAGTATCATAAAAATTTTTGTCTAGCACTGGCTGGGCTTATTATTTTCTTTTTAGTATTAAGATTTGAATACTTATTGTCATTTCATTTTGAAGATTCAATAAATAATTAAATGCAAAAAAAAAAAAAAAAAAAAAAAAAAAAAAAAAAAAAAAAAAATTTGTTGGACAAGTTTAAGTACCTTCAGTTTCTGAAGGACAACTTGTTGGAAAGCGGGTATAAGTTCAGATTTTCGATTTTACCAGGATAACGATCGGGTATTGTGTAAACGTGGCTAATATATGTTGTTATTAATTATTTGTACCTAGTTTGGTAACTTCACAAAATAAAACACGGACACCAAAACGTCTTTCTTATGCAGTGGTTTATTAAAAACTTAACTGAATAAAATGATAAACGCAGTGGAAACAAAAAAAAAAATCAACGGTTAGTTCATACCAAATAGAATAAAAGAGAAAAACATAAATTAGGGTTGCAATCGTGTAATACTTTCAACAATATATATATGATGACACCACCACCACAGTCGCCAGACCTTAATGTTATCGAAAATTCATGATCAATTTTAGAAATTAGCGTAAAGCCCTTATGACACTACATTTTTTGTTCATTGAATTGATATAGAATTGATAAAAACAGAAAATGTTAGAAAAAGCAAACTATAAAAAATGTAAACAAAAAAGCCTTTTAGTTTTTTTCTTTTGTTATGGTTTTGTATATTTTATTTAATGGTGTCAACTTTTTGTTTATGAGAAACATAAAAACAAAACAAACAAAAAAACGGTTAATCGCCAAATTTGCCCATAAACCGCTGATTCAGCAACACTTCTAATATTTCCAGCTGTAAATGTCAATTTTAAGTTGAACAATTTTACATTTTTTTTTGACATAATTTAATTTTTTATCGATAACTTTAGTAAAATGTTTGACAGTTTACCATTTATCTTAATACTGCCGAACTCTTTGCACTTGGTAAAGTTTTCTAGTACATTTTATTTGTACTGTTCACCAAAACTTAAACAATGCATTAAAAATGTAGTGTCATAAGGCCTTAAGGAAATAAAAAATTTATAACAAAAACTATTAAAAAAAGCTCTACTAACGGAGTGGTTAATTCGTGTAATTGTATTAATTTTAAGTTTTTGAAACTATTACGTGCCTTAATAAAATAAGGTTATACGTAAAAAAACTACCATATTTTTGTTTTTTACGTTTAATATATTAAAATGTACATTTTTGTTTGTTATACCCTAGACAGACATAGGATTTGCATACCATATTAGTATACTATACTACATGTGTGTTAACTTGTACTACAATTAAACCATAAAACAAGCTGGTTTATATCTGGTATCAATACTACGAAAATAATCGTGGTATAAATGTAGTATGTTGTCTGTAGCTGTGTTCAATAAACATTGGGGAAACCCTCACACAAAATCGATTGTCAGTTCTTTTAATGACAGTTATATTTTATTTAATTTCTTTTAATTTTTTTTTTTTGATCAAAACCCAGCCAACATTTACATATAAAAATAAGCTTTCAAATGTAGGCAAGGAAAATTTTTCTATATTTTCCAGTACAGAACTTGCAGCCGCACCGTTTCATATATGCTCAAAAATTTCGGTGCTTCTGCGCATAACACTTTTCTGCCTTTTTGCTACAGACATTAACTAAGTAGATAATTACATTTTTTAATAGCAAATGATAATTAAAAGTATCAAACACACTTAATTTAACAACAATTTAACACTATTTATTAACACAACTTATTAGCACAGTTTTTAACAGCGAGAATGGCACGTTTTGCTTAAATTTATGAAACACTTGCATTTGCAAGCAAATTGTCACCGACATTCGCAAAACTCTTATTTAGGCAAGCTTGCTGCAATCTTAATTTACAAAACGCTTGCCAATATGTTTATTGGGAAAGTAAAAACAAAAATACTAGTATATGTACTACATGTCTGTCAAGGCAATTTAGGGGTATTAGACTATAACATTTTTTCTTTTAAATGCCTCCAATTTCTTTTTTAAGTTCCTTTTACTTTTCTTTTTATGGATCTTTGAAAACAGAAAAATGTACTTCATAAAATAAGCTATGTGTCACTCTATATTAGGGTGTTCTCTATTTTAGTTTTTATGAAAAAGGTAGGTCATCTAATTTTGAATTCAGATTCTATGGCATCACGTTCCGCCTTTATAGTTTCAACAGCTTCCATTAGATTTTTCAACTTTTGTACACTAGCACAGTTGGGATCTACTGAGCCGCCAGCTGCGGGCATAGATTGTTGTAGTTGTTCGATAGACAATGACAACAGTTCAATGCATTTTTCATTCTTCTCAAATTTCTCACGTACAATTTTATCGTTGTCGTGCAAATTTTTGAACTGCAGTTTTATAGTTTCTTTAGCCTCCGCAGAAGCTCCACTATATGTACTTTTTATAAGATTGTTCAAAGGCTTGAGCTGAAGGCCTATGTTGCTATTGCTCACAATAAAATAATTTATCCTATAATTTGCATTTATATAATAAATCTTTATAAATAAATAAATATTATTATTACAATGTATATTGACTAACATATATGTACATATATGTACATTGTAGTGTATGTGCTATAATTGTGCACAACACTTTAACTTGTATATTGTAGCGTTATGCTTGGTTTTCACTATGTCAGTTTTGTTGTCAAATTGCCCAAATTGTTGGTAATTTCATAACAATTTAGACAATTTGACAACAAAACTGACATAGTGAAAACCAAGCATTACCGAATATTATTGTACACTGCACTTCAGTTTTGTTTACTGTAATACTACCCTTCATTTTAGTGAGTAAAATAATTTTTGCATTAAAGTAGTGTAATATTATTAAGTTGTTTTTACTATAACGTTACACTAAATGAATTCTCTTTATTAAACACTAGCTGTACCCTGCGCGCGTTGCGACGCTACCAATTAAAATAAATTTGAATGAAAGACATTACACAAATATTCAATTCATTTTGAGTAATTTTATTGATTTTTCTCATTTTGAAAAAAGTAGGCGGTCGAAAGAAGTATTCTTAGTCATGCCGGAGTCTTAGTTACATTCCATCAAATTTTTAGTAAGATCGGTCCAGCGGTCTGGCCTTCCCGGCAGGCATTATCCTGCAAGAGATGGGCGTGTAGTATGAATCTTAATTTTTACCTCACCTAGAGTAACATGTGTATTCGATTTGAAGTAAACATGTTAAAATCCGAGTAGAATCAATTACACAATTTAAAAAAGTAGGAGTGGTCGAAGTAAATAAGAAGCTTTGGCACATAAAATTCTTCTTTTTCTCTCGCCTTCAGTAAGATGTGTATACAAATTGTTTGAAGTAAGTCTGTAAAAACCCATGCAGAAGAAATTAATCAATTTAAAAAAGTGGACGTTAGAGTAGGCGTGGTCGTACCAACTGAGAAACCTTCCCGGACTCATACACAACAACTTTGCCGAAGATCATCACATGATCAAATGCATAGTTTACGATTATATAAAGGACATACATACAAACATTAATTTTTTGAGATGGGGTGTGAAAGTGGGCGTGGCACATAAAGTTTTTATTTTTACCTTGTCTTCAGTAAGATGTGGATACAATTTGTATGAAGTGAATCTTTAAAAACCCATGCCGAAGCAATTAATCAATTCAAAAAGTGGGCGTTAGAGTAGGCATGGTCGTACCAACTCAGAAACCTTCCCGCTCTCATACACAACAAATTTGCTGAAGATCATCACATGATCAGATGCTTAGTTTAGGAGTCTATAAATGACATACATACATTCATTTTTATACATATGATATTAAATATTTACTTTGTATGTGAACTGCCACTCCCACTGGTCCGATCCCGCCCATTTTTCCCACAACTATTAAAATTAACAAATAACAAACGCGCACAAATTTCTAAGACTCGGGCTATTATAGAACTGTAGATATATGATATTAACTATTTACTTTGTATGGGAGCTGCCACTCCCACTGGTCCGATGCCGCCCATTTTTTTGTAATTATTCAAATCAGTAACATATGGTATACTGCAATGTTTCAAAACTCTTGCTATCATAATAGTCAAGATATATGATATTATTCATTTTATGCAGGAGGGGCCACGCCCACTTGAAATATATATAGCCGTAAACCTAATCTGGACTATAACATTTCAAATGAAACCAGTTTGGGCCAAATCGGTTGGATAGTTTTAGAGTCTATAGAGGACAAACATACAAACATTGTATTTTATATAGTGCATAGATAAGTGCAGACGTAATATTAACTGTACTTTACAAAATATTCTTTTGCACTCATTGAAAGGCATAAGAACCAACAAGACGTCAGTATTGCCTAATCATCCTCAACAGCCAAATTTTGCATCGAGTGACAATTTCCCTCAATTGTTACGGTCCACTAGTCATGTAAACGCGCCTAGTTCTAGACAAGTTTCTTACGCAAACGTGGTTAAATCTAATATGTCAAGTTTGGAGCAGGAACCTAAATCACAATATTACGAGCCTAATATTAACACTCTAGAGACTACATTGCAGACACTTGTCCAAACTATGAACACCTTTACGAGCACTATGACATCTATGATGCAGGAAATGCTGAAAATGCAATCCACTATCTTACAAGCCATTTTAAAGAAATGATTTGTTTAAATATTTGTTTTTGGAACGCGAACGGCCTCCGCCAACATAAAAACGAACTGGAACACTTCCTGATGGATAAGCAGATTGATGTCATGATGATTGCTGAAACTCACTTGACGGCGACAGGGTACTTCAAAATTAATGGCTACGTGATGTATGATACTAAATATCCCCGCGAAAGAGCATGTGGAGGTTCGGCAATTCTTATCAAGAACAGAATAAAACATTATTTACTGAACAACATATGTGAGAATTACCTACAAGCAACAAACATTTGTATTGAATTCTGTCAGTACAATTTTGTTTTATCATCAATTTATTCGCCGCCTCGATTTTCAATAAAAGAACATCAATACTACAGCTTCTTCAGTTCCCTTGGAGCTAGATTTTTAGTTGCTGGTGACTTTAACGCCAAACACACATTTTGGGATTCACGTCTGGTGACCCCGAAGGGTCGTGAACTCTTCAACACCATTGCCAAAATGGGCTTAGATGTACTCTCAAGCGGGCATCCCACCTACTGGCCGACGGATCGACGGAAGATTCCCGATGTTATTGACTTCGGAATAGTGAAAAATATCCGTGTGGAATCGATTCAAGTGGAGCCTTCATTAGACTTGTCTTCAGATCACTCTCCTTCTATTATTTCAATGCGTTTCCTTCAAGGGATTTCGGGGCATATCTAAAACCAGAGTAAGTTGGATAAAGTATAAAAAGTATTTAAGTTCCCACTGGACGGAAAATATAGTGTTGGGAACTACTAAGGATATTAATGGGTCGATTGGCAAGTTTACTGAGGACATACGAAGAGCTGTACATCACGCCTCTACATATGACGTTGAGCGCAGAAGTGGGGCAAACAGAACTTATTTCGCTGAACTCGATCATCTCCTGTCAGAAAAAAGAAGAGTTAGAAGAGAGTGCCAAATTCACAGGTCTCCTCAACTGAAATCTAGGCTACGAGAATGCAGAGATATACTAAGAAATTTCTTAGAAACCCAAAGAATGGCTTCACTTAAATCTTACTTGGAGGGTCTTGATAGTACCCCACAATCTGACTATTCGTTATGGAAGGCGGCACGAGGTTTAAAAAGACCAGTTAGAGGAAAGCCTCCTCTGCGAAATCCGACTGGTGACTGGGCTAGAAATGATTCCCAGAAGGGGACTTTATTTGTAACCATTTGAGAAAAGTGTTTACTATCAACAACTCAAATAATGCATCTGATTTGCCTCCACTCGTTATTAGACCTCCTGTACCTCTAAGACTTAGCTTTAATGATGTTCAAAGCGCTATTGGTACTCTGAATCTTAAAAAAGCTCCAGGTATGGATAAAATCAGCAACAAAATGCTTGTGGAGTTACCTCGTGCAGCTAGAAGAATTATCCTCTTTATTTTCAATGCTATTTTACGCCTAGAATACTATCCTGCAGATTGGAAGGTATCTATGATTACCATGATTCCTAAGCCAGGGAAGGACCCCACTAAAGTAGAGTCATATAGGCCAATTAGTCTACTGCCGACAATTTCAAAACTGTTTGAAAAATTGTTAATGGCTAAGTTGATTCCAATTCTGAACGACACTCAATATATCCCAAATCACCAATTCGGGTTCAGAGCTAACCACAGTACCATCGAACAAACACACAGATTGGTAAATGTGATAAGACGGTCGTTTGAAGAGAAAGAATACTGTTCCGCGCTTTTCATTGATGTTTCCCAAGCGTTCGACAAAGTCTGGCATGAAGGTTTAATGCATAAAATAAAATTAGCTCTGCCTGCTAACACCCACAAACTTATGAAAAGTTATTTATATGGTCGCAAATTTACAATCAAAGAAGGCGATTTTTTAAGTCCCGCTCAGCCAATTGAAGCAGGAGTACCCCAGGGTAGCATACTGGGTCCAACTTTATATTTGATTTATGCATCCGATATGCCGTCAGACCCCATAATACATATTTCAACTTTTGCAGACGATACAGCCTTTATTAGCGTTCATAAGGACCATCAAATAGCATCACAGAATTTGCAGAAATATGTTTATAAACTAGAGAATTGGCTTGAGCTTTGAAAATCAGGGTTAACGAACAGAAATGTATTCATATAACTTTTACATTGTGAAAAGATACCTGCTCGTTCATCAGAATAAATAATCAAATTGGGTGGAGATTCGATTTGAATCTCAGGTGATTGTTCCATTGCTTGTTCATAAGAGGTAGGATCATCAGGATCAGTATATTGTTGTTCATAAGAAGATTGTTCAGATTGTTGTTGTTCAGAAGGTTGTAAATATCCTTGCTGACTACTTTCTATGATTTCCGATTGATTTGAAATACTTTGCAAGGGATTGAGTGATATTGGTTGTAAATTAAAATGTTCTAATAAATTTGTAAACGATGATGTTTCTGATTCATAACTGTTTGAGAAATCCGGCCTTAGTTGATTCGTATGACATCTCAAAAATTTAAAGGTAGATCCATTTTTAATTTTTACCTCGTACATAACTTTACCAATTTTCTTAATGATTGTACCAGAGCTCCATTTCATTTTATTTAGCTTATATAGTTTTGCTAACACTTGTTCTCCAACGTTAAAATTTCTTTGTTTTGCACCGCGTTGTTTATTGAATTGATTTTCCATTTTTTTTATTACGAATTGGTACATCTATTTGTGGTTTCTTTAATAAATCTAAATTTGTTCTTATTTTTCTTCCTACGAATAATTCAGATGGAGTTTTTCCAGTTGTTTTATTAGGAGAGGACCGGTAACACTAAAGAAATGTATATAAATTTTCTTTCGATGTTCCGGTTCCAGCTAGCTTTTTCAATGCTCGTTTTAAGGTATCTATGAACCTTTCCGCTTTTTTTTTTTTTTTTTCTTGGACCAGCACTCAGGGGATGACCCCTACTTATGCAATGCATTGTGTTGGAACTAATAAAATAGGTTATGGGAGGGAGGATAGCGGGAGTAGTGTTTGTGAACATTTGACTTGAATCTTCCTATATTGAAAGTGGCAGGGAATACTTCTGCTGGCAGTTTGTTCCACATACGGACAGTACGGCTAAATAACGAATTTTCCCTGTAGTGTGTTGTGCGATCCACTGTCCAGTCGACCACAAAAGGATGAGCCCTGACTGAAGAACGTGTATTACGCAAAAAACTGCGTGTTTCAGGAACAAGTTCCCTAATTTCAGCAGAACACATTCGATTATAGTATCGATAGAACAGTGAAACACAACCCACATTGCGACGATGCTCCAATGAATCAATAGAGTTGGATACCCACTGTCACCGATAAGCATCTTCGCCCTCTCCTGTACGCGGTCGAGTAACTCCAAAATAGACTTCGAAGCACCGGCCCATACATGAGAGTTGTATTCCATTTTCGGACGAATATAGGTGGTGTAAATAGTAAGAAGATTGGTTTTAAAAAACCAAGGCACTTGAGCGCTTCTTTCGACACTTGAAAAATGTGTTTGGTCCAGCGGACATCACACTGGATTCTCATGCCTAGAACGTCAAGAGCGTCTGATTCCTTAATATTTACACCGCCCATAAAAACATATGAAGCAACATGATCTGTTGTGCGTTTGTGCGTTAATAAACAACACTGAGTCTTACGTGCGTTAAAATCGACTCTATTAGCACAACCCCATTCCGAGATTGTTTCAAGATCTTGGTTCAGCGTATCATTCATATTTTGTCTCATTTCCCCAATCTCCAAAGGGTTTGGTCTATGGTTAAATGAGTATGAATGGCAAATGTTGCTATCATCTGCAAAAGAGTAGATAGGGTTTGAAGTTTGACAAAGAAGGCCATTTATAAAAATGAGAAATAAAGTGGGAGAAAGAACGGAAACTTGCGGTACCCCTGAATTAATCTTGAACTCGTCTGATGAGATCCCATCTATAACAACTCGTATAGTGCGATTTCTGAGGACTCTCGATATAAATCGAAGTTATCACCGACACCAAAAGCAATGAGTTTCGATAAGAGAGCACCATGCCAGACTCTGTCGAATGCCTTAGAAATATCTAGAGCCACCACTTTACTTTCGCCAAAACGGTGTATAGAACGACACCATTTTTCCGATAGGAAGGCCAGTAAGTCGACCGTAGAGCGTCCTCTACGGAAGCCGTACTGGCGGTCGCTAAGTAAATTGTTGGACTCTAGATACTTCACAAGATGGTAATTTACCATACTTTCCATGACCTTCGAAAGTGCAGAACAGATTGCAATTGGGCGATAATTTTCAGGGTTTGTAGCCTCTCCCTTTTTAGGAATTGGCGTTACATTAGCAACCTTCCAACATATGGGAAATTCACCGGCACGGTATAAGGTGCTGAAAAGGTTAGCTAATGGACGAGCTAGCGTCGAAGAACACTGCTTCAAGGCCAGTGCTGGTATGCCATCTGGCCCAGGAGATTTATTTATGTTAAGATCTGCTAAAACCCTTTCAACTGCACGCGTACGAAAGAATATATTTGGCATAGTTACTGATACTCTTTCGAGCACGGGCAGTGGTTGATTGCTTTCCGGTAAGTTTGAATTATTTGCAAATAAATCAGCCAAAAGGTTAGCTTTGTCAACCGGGTTTGTGAATGGTTGGTCATTCTTTAAAAGAGTAGGAATTGAAGAACTAGCATTATCCTTTATTCTTTTAACGAATGACCAAAAGCTTTTACTGCCCCGAGGAGCAGTAAGAACTTTTGCACGAAGGCGTTGCTCGTATAGATATTTTTCACGCCTCAGCACTTTGGCACACGAAGACCTCGCTCGTTTGCGTAGCGAATCAGTTTCGGCGTTTTTATTATTTCGCCAAATCCTGAATGCTTCCTCTATGGATCTGATTGCAATTTCGCAATTCTGATTAAACCAAGATGTTTCTTTATATTTAATCGAAATTTTCTTTGATGGTATGAATTTTTTCATCCCCATCATAATTATATTTTCGACCATATTCGCCATGGCATTGACATTATTGTCTAAGAAACAAAGTTTCCAATTAAAATGCCGGAAGAATTCGTTGAGCTCAGCCCAACGAGCCTTTTCGTATACAAAAGTTGAACGTTTCGTAGCTGGTCTTGAAACGTTACGAAGTTCGGAGAGCGAAAAGGAGGCGGAAATGGTACAATGATCCGAATTACCAAGAGGTGCAAGAACATCTACCTGATACTTATTAGGGTGTGAGGTTAGAAAAAGGTCGAGGGTGTTGTTTTTGTGCCCATCAACGCATGGAATATGCGCTGGATCTTTCACAAGTTGTGCAAGGTGATTGTGCGCTGCGAATAACTCAACATATTGCCCTTCAGTAGTTGTATGGCTTGAATGGCGAAGCCAAGAGGAGTTGTGAACATTGAAATCACCAGCAACAACAATTTCACTGCTAGAACAACTCTCGAGAATCTTCGTTATGGAATCGGAAAGGGTATCGAAGCCAGATATGGTAGTATCCCTTGCCGCATTTGGACTTCTATAAAGAAACCCGAAATGCAAATAGTGTGCCCTGATTTTGAACTTAACCCATAGACAGTTAAATTCTGCATCATACGTACCTAATGATTGCTGGTACTGGTACACGACTTCATTGCGTATGTACAATGCCCCGGTGAAAATTAAAAAGCGATAGAAATTGATAGCCAGGTATATGAAAATCCTGTGGATCAGCATTCTCAGATACCTGGGTTTCACATAAGGCGAAAACATCCGGCCGACGAAGACAAACGTGAGCATACACAGAGAAAAAATTCGCTCTTAACCCTCGTATGTTACAGAAGTCGATTCGGAAACAACCTGTCATTACAATTACTACATAAACTCAAGTAAAATGTCTATTATTTTATGATACAAATAACAATGAAATTAATTGTCGTTAATGAGGCTGCCTAGTAACCAGTGGTATACCTTCATCACCAAGCAGCCAACAACAATTAACACAATGCCATCAATATCATAAAAAAATTAATGTTATATGAGGATATGAGAATGGGGGAAAAATACAATGACACTGCTTATTGGGGCCATAAAAGCCCTGATCTGGTCATTGTAGATAGAAAACGGCCCGTAGTGCCAACACTATTGTTTTGTTATTTATGTATTCTTGTGTTTTGTTTTCCTTTAAATTAATTATTGTTGTTGATGGTTGGTTTATAAAGAAGTTTGTGTTGTATTTTTTGTTTTGTTATTTATGTATGTATTTTTGTGATTTGTTTTTCGTAAGATTTTTTGTTGAATAATTTTTAATTTTTTTTTTTTTTTTGTTATTAAATTAGTGTTAATATATATTTATTTATTAAGTTTAATTATTTATTATTAAAGGTAAAATTTTTTCCCCCGGACAATTGCACATAAGACAGTCAAAACATATTTTTAAAAAAGACTGCACACGACATTACGGACAAACTAGAAAAACGCGTGTGTATTAAACAGACGACAGAACACAACGCTTGGCCGTTTGATTGTGGGTGATATGGAGCCGTACAAATATGTTGAATTCCATTTTGCAAGCAAAAATTTCTAAAGCTGTGGCTGCAAAATTGTGTTCCATTATCACTCACAATTAATTCTGGGTTACCAAAAGCAGTTGTAAAGTCTTTAAGGCACTCAATTATAGTTGGTGATGAAATTGATTTTACCTGATATATCTGAGGCCATTTGGAGTATGCATCTACAATTACCATATAGTAAAAATTTTGTACCGGCCCAGCTATGTCAATATGTATGCGCTGCATCGGTCGATTTGTAATTGGCCAAGATTGTAAAGTTGGTTTTGGTAGACTTTTTGCTACTGATGAGCACTTTGAACATTCTTGGACGTGCTGTTTTATATCCTCATCTATTCGCGGCCAATAAACATAGCTTCGAGCTAGCATTTTTGTGCGTTCAATGCCTTCGTGGCCCTTATGCAATTCTTTTATTATTTTTTTTCTAAAACATTTTGGTATGACAATTCTGTCTCCGTATAGCAGACAGTCACTAGCATAACTCAAATGTTCTTTTCTAGAGAAGTAACATTGTAAATTTTTATCAATTATATTCGGCCACTTACCAGATTGTAAAATTTTTATTATGATTTGCAATTCATCATCTTTCTCTTTAGCGGCTCGAATCATATTCTACGTGATTGGTAACGACTTTGTTGTATCCTCGATGATTAATTTGATGTCTTTTTCCAATTGAATGCAGGCTACTACTGTGTCTTCATTTGATTTTGGAATGTTGTCTATTAATCTTGATAAGATATCAGCAGCACCGAAATTATTTGTTGATACGTATTGTAATTCAAAATTGTACGACATTAATGTTAATGCCCAACGTTACAGGCGATTTGCTGAATGAGCAGGAATTCCTTTTTTGTTGGAAAATATGGCCAACAATGGTTTGTGGTCTGTCTGTAAAATAAATTTTCTTCCATATAAATATTTATGGAATTTGATCACGGCAAATACCAATGCTAGGGCTTCTTTCTCAATTTGGGAATAATTTTTCTCCACAGGAGTAAGGGCTCTTGAACAGTGGTAAATGGCTTTTTCTGTGCCATTTGGGAATACATGGCAAATATAAGCTCCCAACACAACATTCGACGCATCAGCAGCCACTTTTATTTGAAGTCGTGGATCATAATGGGTTAACAGCAAATCAGATGACAAAAGTTTTTTAAAACTTTGAAAACTTTCTTGGCATTGTTTTGACCAATTCCATTTAGAATCTTTCTTTAAGAGTTGGACCAAAGGATCTCTTAACTTCCGCATGTCCGATAAAAATTTTCCATAATAATTAATTGCTCCTAAATACGATCTTAGTTGATTAATGTTTGTGGGTGGTGGTAGTTCTTGAATTTGCTGTATTTTGTTTTTATCTGGGTGTATACCATTGCTATTAATTTAGTATCCCAGATAATTACATGAAGGTTTAAAAAATTGACATTTTCCGAAATTAACTGTCATGTTGTAAAATTTTAAACGTTCTAAAACTTGTTTTACTACTTTCTCATTTTTTTCACGTGTTGTTGTTGCAATAACTACATCATCCAAGTAAGGGTAAGCACCTTCAATACCCGACAAGATTGTCTGTATGGCCTGTTGAAAAGCGCCTGGTGCCGACTTTACTCCTTGAGCAAGGAGGTTAAACGTATACAAACCACGATGAGTGTTTATTACCAACAATTTTTTTTGTATCTTCGTCAACTTCCAGCTGCATGTAGGCGTTGTTGAGATCGATAATTGAAAACGATGAACAGTTGTTAAAATTTACGAAGATATCATCTGGTAGTGGTAGTGGGAAATTGTGTGCCTCAAGCTGGTCGTTGAGTCCTGTTGAATAGTCACCACAGATTCTAAGATTACCAGATGATTTTTTTACGACAACTATCGGAGCAGCCCAGTCTGAAAAATTGATTGAGCTGATAATGCCTTCTCGTTCTAGTGTGTCAAGTGTTTCATCTAGAGACGGCTTTACGGCATATGCTACCTGTCGTTTCGGTCGGAATACAGGAACTGCGTTTTCTTTCAATGGCAAGTGTATTTTGAAATTTTTGACGTGTCCTATTTGCTCCCTAAAAACCTCTGGGAATTGTTTAAGTAGCTCTGATGATGTGAGATTACCTTTAAGATTTACGTTGTTGCACGACGTATATGAATCAACCGCTTCATTCCACAATTTAAATTTTTCTATTAAATCTGACCCAAAGAGATTTAAATCTGGAATAGAAGAAACTAAAATGTTACAATTGCTATCGTTATTATTGATAGATACCATCGCCTCGAATTCCCCCAAGATGTGTATGTTGTTTGTTGAAGCGTCACGAGGTGCTGTATTTGATGTGTGTAATGATGGCTTACCGATTTTTTCCCACGTTTGTTTTGAAATAATTGTAACATCTGATCCAGTGTCGTGTTGTAGTTTAACATTTATATTATTTATTTTTAATAAAACATACCTTCTGTTATTAGTTGATGTATGCACGCTTTTGACATAATTAGTTTTGATGAATTTACTATTTTTAAATTTATGTTTAATTGGTTTTTTATTGCTGTTCTTTTCAGAAAAACACGAGCAAAACCCTTCCTTGTGTCCAATTCTATTACACGAACTGCATTTGTGATTTGTGTATTTGCAGTCACGTAAAAATGCATTTGGCCACATTGCCAGCAGGGTCGCTTTGGCATCTGTGTGTGTGTATTATTTTCCAAAAAATTTGTTGTTTTTACTTTATTTATGTTGGTTGAGTTATGCTCTTGAACGGTGACATCGCGCTTCAAACTTTCCATACGTTGTACTTCTGCTACCAATTTGTCAATTGTGATTGGTGCTGTTTCCGTTTCACCTTCCAGTAAAGTTAAAAGTCGCGCCTTTTTCTCATGATCTTTCTCTCTCAACCCATTTAAAAAAATTAAACATTTAAAGTTGTCAGCACTGCATTTTTTTAACAAAAAATTTTCGCAATGGCGGTTCACATTTGCGGCAATATCTGTTTCACCACGAACATTTTGCATGCATTTTACCCTTATGCTAAATAAGCTTTCCTTTCGCCCAAATAGCTTTTTTAGGATTTCCACTGTGTTTGCAAAGTTGACTTCTCTGGTCTTTTTAGGGAGAAGGTAGTCCCTGTATTTATTAAACACTTCTGAACTCACCTTCCTTAGCAACAATCTGACCTTCGAAGCGTCGTCCAACTCCTGAGCCTCTGTGATGAAAATGTCTTCATACCTATCGTACCATAATGCAAAAATGCCATCTTCTTCTGGCACGTAGAAAAACTCTCTTATGTTTTAGCTAACATGTCCATGAGTGCTTCTGGTGCAGTGGATGCATTCGTTGTATGCGTGGATGAAGTAGAGGGTATGGGTACGTTTGTTTTGGAAATGGACACCAGCATCTCCATTAACTTTTGCTGCTTATCCATAGCCTTCTGTTGGCGTACTAATATTTCACCCACGACACTGTCCAAGGATTTTGTTGCCATTTTCTTTTTCTTTTGTTTTTGAATTTAGTTTACCTCGTCGCCACTTGTTGTATTTTAAAGGTTTTACCTTACGGTTTGTCTTACGGTATGTCCAATAAAAGAGGTTTTATGTTTTATTTAATATTAATGGTTTAGCTTTATTTTAGAGGTGTGTACACCTCAAATCTCAATCTTAGAATATTATTTTATTATATGTTTTATTATTACAAAGTCAGTGTTTGAGTAGAACGGCGTTTAAATATCTTGGGTATTGCCAACAATGAGTAAATTATAGACAGTCGTATCCATGGTGAAATTAAATAAATATATCTTCCACAAAAAATAGTGTAGTCGGCGCCGGTTCAACGTTGACCTGTTCTGAGTTGGGGCAAAATTCTCGTATTGTTAATGCATTTTTGTTGGCCAATGTGACAGTGGAGGATAATTGCTGTCTGGAATTTTGTGTTGTTGGTCAGAATACTTTTGTAAAAGCTAATACTGAGCTGAAAGAAGGTTGTGCTATAGGAGAGTCATGTGTGTTGTCGGCGAATACAAAACTATCAAAATCGTTGCTGAAAAATGATGCAGAAGGTACATAAGTTTTAGTTAAGTTGTACCTTATATATATAATGTCGGACGGGGAGAAGTGGTCAATGCAAATAAAGCTGCTTGGAGTAAGATTCTTTTGGCATAACTTACTCCACTGTTCTCTTTTGCTTGGGTATAGGAACCTTAAAGAAGGGACCACTTCCAGCTACTCCTTTTTCACGGCATAAGATGCAACAACGCATTTTTCTACAGCAAAAAAAATATTCACTTTTAAAGAGGAATCTTAATATTTATCTTACAAAAAAACTTAAATTTTTAGCAAAACAACTCAAAAACAAACACACTATTTATATTTAATATAATTTAATATAATATAATTTTAAACTATTTAACGCAGATAAAACGGCGACAAAAATTCAATTTTTCAAATACAAAATAATTGTGTAACGTTTTTATATAAACTTTGACTATTTGTAAACAACTTTTTGACATTTTCAATTTCACCATGAATAGAGCAAAAAATAATCAGCTGGCGCTATGCTGTCACCTAGTATAAATTCACCTTGCTTTGATCGGCGATCGGCACGGGTTAACGTCGTTTAATTGAGCTCAAATTTCGGCTATATCAATATATGGAAAGAGGAATTGTGTTGTGGGGTCCAGACTAACAAGATTCCGACATTTTTTTCCCCGATATAAGATTTAGTCACCCTACTGGTTACATTTAAGCAATCTTTTAAAATATAATAGATATAGAACAAATTATATGAACTGATAAAGTTATATGAATGATGCAAATAAACTTAAAATCAACAAATTACTTGATTACAAGGTTTTAGTGTATTCTATGTATTCAACAAAAATTTCATTTTTGTGTTTAAATGAATTGGAAAATATGACATGCTTAGAATCTCATTATCATTTTACATATGTTGGGAAAAGAAATTAAAATATATTATTTCTTTTTTAGGTGTCAGCGATCAAGAACTTCAAGATATATTATCTGAGAAAGATATAGCATCGACCTTTACTGACGATATTTTAAAATCTCTAAGTAGTGAAACTGGGATTAGCAGAGAGGATGATAGAGTGATTAATATAAATGATACGCTAACAAATACTGTAAATAAACTTAGTGGTGATAAAGAAACACTCTTGATTAAAGATGAAAGTTATGTTTCAGAAGTAATGGCTAATGAGATTAATATCGACGATGAATGGTTTGAAGATTCTGGATTTTATATTCAAATGGATTCAAGTCAAATACTGACATCTGTAAAAAATTTAACACTAGATGATCCACCGCCTAAATGTTCAATATTAAATATAACTGCTCCTGTTCCTTCTCCACCAGACTGTCCACCACAACGTCTTACACGAGAACAATTATTACCTCCAACGCCCTCTGTACACCTTGAGAATAAAAAACATGCATTCAGTCCACAGCTGCAAGAATTTTGCTTAAAACATCCAATTGCTGTTGTTCGTGGTCTTGCTGGTGCTTTAAAGTTAGACTTAGGTCTTTTCTCAACCAAAACGTTAGTAGAAGCTAATCCAGATCACAGTGTTGAGGTTCGAACTCAAGTGCATCAACCTCCTGATGAAAATTGGGATTCAACGCAAGCCAAACGAGTTTGGGCATGTATATCTCATAGATCACATACAACTATTGCAAAATATGCCCAGTATCAAGCCTCAAGTTTTCAGGACAGTTTGAAGGTAATCACATAACTGTAATATTTGTAATATATTAAAGGTATTTCTTTGATACAATAACACATTTTAATTGATCCAATAAAATTATTTTTAGTAATTTAATTAAACGTATTTTCTATTTAAATGTGACCAAATTTTATTTTTATACAGTTGTACCTCGATTAACCGGGTTGCTCGGGACCGGGCTCAGCACGGATAATCGAAAACACGGGTTTTTTTAAATATTCACAAATTCTATTATTTTTATTTATTTTTAAAAAGGAACATGTAAATTTGCATATATGCCCATGATATTCACCCCTATCGTGAATAAAATTTCCACGTAAAATTTGTTCACTTTAATTTTTTTAACATTGAATTTAAATAGGAAAATGTGAAAAGTGAACAAATTTTATGTGGAATTTTTATTCATGATAGGGGTGATTAACATATGTACTTATGAATACAAATATCTTCTTATTTTTATAATATACTTTCATAATATGTGGGATTGAATTTGCGAGAAGTGTACAATACTAACGAGTGAGTTAGTTTAAAAGAAGACGTCGCGAGGTAAAGACTTACGACGCACAGTGGCGCCATTTGAGTTTTTTCGTTGCAAAAATCATATCTTTTGAACCGAATAAGATAACTGAACAGTTTAAACAGCATATGATAGATAAATGAAGATGAGCGTTTGGAAAGGGTGCTACGCTTTGTAGGGGCCTACGTATGGGTTATCAAAGTTAAAATTAGTAGAAAAATCAGTATCTTCATTTAGCTCGACGTATACTTCAGTTTCGGCATCTGACTCTTCAGCAGGTTGGTATGTGCGGTCTTCATCATTTTCAACTTCATAATTATCAATTGCAGCAATATAAATTTTTTCATCCATGTCTTCGTCCATAAAATCAGCAAATCCACTATCAGCTTCACGCCTCTCATCCGCAGTCATTTGCTGGTAACGTGTACTACGGCGTACAACCATTTGAGCAACGTCCAAATTACTTGCATCTGCCATATTTATATTTTTGTTTCTATCACACACGATTTTACTCTTCGCTGTCTAAACTGTGACTGATTTGGTTTACGAAACTACAACTTCTTTTATACTCTTTCGTACGTCTACCTGAACTCAAAGACATTTAGGGATTCCTTCATCATCATTATAATTTTTTTATTGTTTCAACACATAATCTTGTAAACATAAACACTTGTTCTGAACACAAAGACCTGGGGGCTAATTCTCGCATTCGTATGCGAGTAAATTTTCATTCGAACGTTCGAATTTTTTAACATTTGGGATTCTCTCATTCGATAGCGAATAAAATGTATCGAAATTTCTAATGATGGCATTCGATAACGAATGATTATTCAAACGCAACCTTGCGAGTTTTTACTCGTAAGCAAAGAAGCGTTCGAAATAACGTTTTTTTTAGCAAACAGAAGAAAAAAAGAAAATGTTAGTAAAAAATTTGTTAATTACTTTAAAAAATATCATAATATTAATAATTTTATTACTTTTAGGTCAAAAATTTCAAAAATAAATTTTAGCTATGCTTGCTTTGTGAGCCTAAAACGTCTTTTGAGTCTAGAAAAACACATGCATACATTAATACATACATATGTAGGTATGTATGTATGTACTTATTTATACTTACTCATTGTTTGTCAATCTTAATGTGAAGAAGGTGTTTCTTATGTCATTCATATTTTGTAAGAATCAAAAGACGAAGAATAAAAAAACATAACTGGGTCCATTTTTAATTTAAAAGAACTTCTTTAAAAAATTTTGCTTTTACTTGAGTTATTTTTTGCAGAACCTTATGTTTTTTGTTTATATTTTCTTTTATTTTATTCAGTGTTGTAATACGTACTTATTTAAGTTTTTTACAACACTGAAGCAATGAATCGATTCGATTCGTATCGAGTACCATCATTAGAAAATTTTGCACTGTCGAAATAAATTTCGATTCGAAAACAATTTCGATCACGACTGCCAGAATTAGCCCCCTGAACTCAAAGACATTAGGGATGATGATAAAAACAAAAAAATCTAAGAACTGGTTTATTGCTAGTAGTATAAAATTAGAATATTGTGCCTTTCCTTGAAAGCAATAAAGTTCATGTCTTCGAATTTTTCTTAGAATTTTTTGTTTTTATCATCATCCCTAATGTCTTTGAGTTTAGGTCTTTCTGTTCGGAACAAGTAAATTATGTGTTGAAACAAATGTGTTCAAGTTTAACGTGAAGCACTTGCCAAAATGGCATATCTTCACGGCGCACTCAAACGCAGGACGGACTCGGCCCGTCGACCGCATTGTGTGTCCTACCAAAACACAGGAATAGCCTCATAGGAGGACTACTTTGTGTGCCTTACCAGGGTCACACAATTAGCAATTTCTCAATACTTGACTGCAAGATCACAGTAAAGATCACCTTGCTTAAGAGATTGGGCTATCAAATCCCTGCCGCCAGTGACGAAGTACAATTAACATAGCCCAGGACAACGAAAAGCATAGTACTAACGCAGCAGTGCACAGATCATATGAGAGTCAAGGACTATGATCTGCTAAGCATCGAACCAAGTCCGAAGACCGATCGATACAACTACTACGAAAGCCCAGCCTTCCATAACTTCCTGAGCACAGAGTTAAGAGTCTCCGCCACATTTTAGCAGCTCTGTTGAGATCGGCAACAGCACCTAGGACAATTTGATAGTCCGAAGTATGCTTACTTGCGTAAGCTTACATCGGACCTTTAATCAACTGCCATTCTCCCCGCTTTGGGTATTAAACCACATCCACTGCATGGACACCGAAGTGACCTCAACCAATCATCAGTTAGGGGACGGTCACCCTAATAATAAAACTAGTCCCCGGGCAATAACTGATCCCGCAGCACCAGATAAAGACTCCGGTCGGCTTCGACCTTCCTCTAGTAAACCAGATTTCACTCTATCTAGATTCGAATCCTTGCAAATTCATGGAGCTAGTATCCACCTCATTTCGAACCCTTGCGGGTTCATGGGACTAGTAACCACAGCGACCTTCCTCTGGTAAACCAGATTCCAGTCTATCTAGTTTCGAACCCTTGCGAGTTCATGGGACTAGTAACCATTTCATTTTGTAGTGGCCGAAGTAGGAGTAATTTCAGTTTGAAAAGGCAAAAAGGTCCCTAGGGACCTTCTCACTCATCGGAGGGTTAATAATTATCAACTATTAATTTTAACAGAAATATAAATGTATTTTCTTTTTTTTTAATAAATAATAATATAAAATAGCATAAATTTGGGGGCTCAACCACAATTGTTTGTCGTGTGTGTGTGTTTCTGTCAAAACTTAAAAAAGCCAAGAAGAAGAGCCCAGCGTACCATTTTAGGAGCGCTCCGAAAAAGAAGTCAGAAAAGAGTCCAACAAAAGAGCATTTTCGGAGCGCTCCGAAAAAAGGAGTCAGAAAAGAGTCCAACTAAAGAGCATTTTCGGAGCGAAAGAAAATTTGCTTGTTACTGTCCTGAGTAGGCACGCACCCAGAATACCATTTTAGGAGCGCTCCGAAAAAGGAGTCAGAAAAGAGTTTAACAAAAGAGCATTTTCGGAGCGCTCCGAAAAAAGGAGTCAGAAAAGAGTCCAACTAAAGAGCATTTTCGGAGCGAAAGAAAAATTTGCTTGTTACTGTCCTGAGTCGGCACGCAGTATGACTCAGAAATTCCACTTAATTATGTGTGTACCAAAGCGTTGTTCTCCTGCTATTTGTGCTTTGAACAAAAAAAAAAAAAAAAAAAAAAAAAAAAAAAAAAAAAAAAAAAAAAAAACATAGCTGTACCACACAAGAATGATAAAAACAAGATTACACAGAGCCCAAGAAAAACCTCATAAAAGACTCTGCTGGCATTATCTAAGAGCTCTTTCTGACGGACCATTTTCGAATGTAATGACCCTCTTTTCTGAAGGTTTTCGGAGCAATTATGATTGTTTTTTGGGCTCATAAAGAGCGTTAACGCTCCGAAAAAGGTGTCAGAAAAGACTCTTTTCGGACTCATATGGCTTGCTGGGAGGAAACTGGTAAAACGGGACAATAAGAACATGTAAGCTTTAGGTGATTTTGTTACTATTCGAAATAACTTGTCAACGGCTAATCGTGCTGTTGTTGTAGCCTTACACAGGCTGGTGTTTAAAAATGAGGGTGATCGTCAGAACAGACAGAGATTGGTTTTGACTACGACGTAGACTACGAGAAGTTTCAGGAAAAAAACCAAATACGTTAAACAGAATTTGAGTACTGCAGATTTGGTCTCAATTTGTAACATTTTGTCTTTGGATTACGACGCGTCGCCGACGACTTGTTTCGATGAGTTCGAATGAGATAAACAATAGTTTTTTTTTTTTTTTTTTTTTGCAGTTAATTATTTATTGAATCTTCATATTTGAAATGACAATAAGTATTCAAATCTTAATACTAAAAAGAAAATAATAAGTCCAGCCAGTGCTAGACAAAAATTTTTATGATACTAAAAAAATTTCACATCAACTGATCCAGTCATCTATTTTGCGCTTGAGTTAAAGCAAGGGTATCCCTCCTTCTCAACCGATTGTGGCCACTAAAGTTAAGGATGTCTCGTGCAAGTGGGTTTGGATGGTGTTCGAGTTTGCTGACATACTTTGACGCATATTTTGTAAATTCGACTTTTACTAATGGCACGCCTAGATCTTTGTGGATTCGAGAATTTTTAACATACCATGGTGCTGCAGTAATTATACGTAGAATTTTATTTTGACCCCTTTGAATTTTTTCAATGTTTGATGCTGAGGCAGTACCCCATAATTGGATTCCATAACACCAGATTGGCTTTAGAATTGCATTGTACAACAAAAGTTTGCAATCCAATTTCAATGTAGAGTTTCTGCCGATTAACCAATTAAGTTGCACTGCTTTTAATCTCATTTGTGTAAGTTTCGCTTCAATATGAGACTTCCAAGTTAAACGGCGGTCGAGGTGAATGCCGAGGTATTTGACTTCATTATGTTGAGGAATAATTTGATTATTTATTCTGATGGACGAGCAGGTATCTTTTCGCAATGTGAAAGTGATATGAATACATTTTTGTTCATTTACCCTGATTTTCCAAAGCTCTAGCCAATTCTCTAGTTTATAAACATAATTCTGCAAATTCCGTGATGCAACTTGGTGGTCCTTATGGACGCTGACAAAGGCTGTATCGTCTGCAAAAGTTGACGTGTGGATTTTGGGGTCTGACGGCATGTCGGAGGCATAAATCAAATATAAAGTAGGGCCCAGTATGCTACCCTGTGGCACACCTGATTCAATTGGCTGAGCGGTACTTAAAAAATCACCTTCTTTGATTTTAAATTTGCGACCGTATAAATAACTTTCCATGAGTTTATGGGTGTTAGCAGGCAGAGTTGATTTTATTTTGTGCATTAAACCGTCATGCCAAACTTTGTCAAACGCTTGGGACACATCAATGAAAAGGGCGGAGCAGTATTTTTTATCTTCAAACGACCCTCTTATCACATTTACCAATCTGTGAGTTTGTTCGATGGTACTGTGTTTAGCTCTGAATCCGAATTGATGATTTGGAATACATTCAGTGTCATTCAGAATTGGAGTCAATTTGGTCATTAACAATTTTTCGAACAGTTTAGAAATTGTCGGCAGTAGGCTAATTGGCCTATATGACTCCACTTTGGTGTGGTCCTTCCCTGACTTAGGAATCATAGTGATCATAGACACCTTCCAATCTGCAGGATAGTATTCTAGGCGTAAAATAGCGTTGAAGATAAAGAGGATAATCTTTCTTGCTACACGAGGTAACTCCACAAGCATTTTATTGCTGATTTCATCCATACCTGGAGCCTTTCTAAGGTTCAGAGTACCAATAGCGTTTTGGACATCACGAAAGTTTAGTCTTAGAGGTACAGGAGGTCTAATAACGAGTGGAGGCAAATCAGATGCATTATTTGAGTTGTTTATAGTAAACACTTTTCTCAAATGATTAACAAATAAACCAGTCGGATTTCGCAGAGGAGGCTTTCCTCTAACTGGTCTTTTTAAACCTCGTGCCGCCTTCCATAACGAATAGTCAGATTGTGGGGTACTATCAAGACCCTCCAAGTAAGATTTAAGTGAAGCCATTCTTTGGGTTTCTAAGAAATTTCTTAGTATATCTCTGCATACCCGTAGCCTAGCTTTCAGTTCAGGAGACCTGTGGATTTGCCACTCTCTTCTAACTCTTCTTTTTTCTGACAGGAGATGATCGAGTTCAGCGAAATAAGTTCTATTTGTCCCACTTCTGCACTCAACGTCGTATGTGGAGGCGTGATGTACAGCTCTTCGTATGTCCTCAGTAAACTTGCCAATCGACCCATCAATATCCTCGGTAGTTCTCAACACTACATTTTCCGTGCAGTGGGAACTTAAATACTTTTTATACTTTATCCAACTTACTCTGGTTTTAGATATGTCCCGAAATGGAGAGCCATTCCCTTGAAGGAAACGCATTGAAATAATAGAAGGAGAGTGATCTGAAGACAAGTCTAATGAAGGCTCCACTTGTATCGATTCTACAGGGATATTTTTCACTACTCCGAAGTCAATAACATCGGGAATCTTCCGTCGGTCCGTCGGCCAGTAGGTGGGATGCCCGCTTGAGAGTACATCTAATCCCATTTTGGCAATGGTGTTGAAGAGTTCACGACCCTTCGGGGTCACCAGACGTGAACCCCAAAAAGTGTGTTTGGCGTTAAAGTCACCAGCAACTAAAAATCTAGCTCCAAGGGAATTGAAGAAGCTGTAGTATTGGTGTTCTTTTATTGAAAATCGAGGCGGCGAATAAATTGATGATAAAACAAAATTGTATTGACAGAATTCAATACAAATGTTTGTTGCTTGTAGGTAATCCTCACATATGTTGTTCATTAAATAATGTTTTATTCTGTTCTTTATAAGAATTGCCGATCCTCCACATGCTCTTCCGCGGGGATCTTTAGTATCATACAACACGTAGCCATTAATTTTGAAGTACGCTGTCGCCGTCAAGTGAGTTTCAGCAATCATCATGACATCAATCTGCTTATCCATCAGGAAGTGTTCCAGTTCGTTTTTATGTTGGCGGAGGCCGTTCGCATTCCAAAAACAAATTTTTAAACAAATCATTTTTTTAAAATGGCTTGTAAGATAGTGGATTGCATTTTCAGCATTTCCTGCATCATGGATGTCATAGTGGTCGTAAAAGTGTTCATGGTTTGGACAAGTGTCTGCAATGTAGTCTCTAGAGTGTTAATATTAGGCTCGTAATATTGTGATTTAGGTGCCTGCTCCAAACCTGGCATATTAGATTTAACCACGTTAGCGTAAGAAACTTGTCTAGAACTAGGCGCGTTTACATGACTAGTGGACCGTAACAATTGCGGGAAATTGTCACTCGATGCCAAAATAGGCTGTTGATGATGATCAGGTAATACTGACGTCTTATTGGTACTTATGGCTTTCAAATGCGTGTAAATTGGACAACCTCTATAATTTGCGGTATGATTACCTCCGCAGTTACTGCATTTTTTTATTTTTACGTCAGTTTTGGACTTATTACATAGAGCAGTTGGATGTAGTTCCCCACACGCAACACAAACAGACGGCAATTTACAGTACGCTTTGGTGTGGCCAAATTCTTGACAATTAACACACTGGACGGGTCCAATGCGCTTATGCGGTTCCTCCACGGTAATTCAACGATGCAGAAGATAAATGAGATTGTAGATTGGATGGGACTCGTTTTTCTTTAAGACAACATCTCCAGGTTCCAATTCTACCCTGAACATGGGCTGAGGGATCTTTTCACGGTTTCTGATATTCACTACGCTCTTGATTTTGAACCCTTTGTCCATTAAACCGGTTTTTATCTCCGCGGGATCAACACATGGGTCTATACCCTTTAGAACGACTTGGAGTCCTTTTGCGCTTTTGAGCTGGTAGGTATAGACAATAGTGACGAGACAATAGTGACGATGAAGATGAAAGCAACGATGAAGCTGAGGCTGACAACGACGCACAGTGTCGCCATTTGAGTTTTTTCGTTGAACCGAATAAGATAATTGAATAGTTTAAACAGCATATGATAGATAACTGTTCAGCCTATGACATGAGTGTTTGGAAAGGGTGCTACGCTTTTGTAGGGGCCTACTTATGGGTTATCAAAGTTAAAATTAGTAGAAAAATCAATTGTATGGTAACTAAAACAAATTATTTTTACATTGTTTTTATTTTTTTTCTTTATGGTTTTATGTTCTAAATCAGGAGTGCCCAAAAGTTGCTTATGTAAGAGCAAACACCAATACATTTTTTTTTTGTTTTTTTTTGCTTTTATATATTTATTGAATCTGCATATCCTCCTTCTCAACCGATTGTGACCACTAAAGTTAAGGATGTCTCGTGCATGGTGGATGGTGTTCAAGTTTGCTGACGTACTTTGACGCATATTTTGTAAATTCGACTTTTACTAATGGCACGCCTAGATCTTTGTGGATTCGAGAATTTTTATCATACCATGGAGCTGCAGTAATTATACGTAGAATTTTATTTTAACCCCTTTGAATTTTTTCAATGTTTGATGCTGAGGCAGTACCCCATAATTGAATTCCATATGGCTTTAGAATTGCATTGTACAACAAAAGTTTGCAATCCAATTTCAATGTAGAGTTTCTGCCGATTAACCAATTAAGTTGCACTGCTTTTAATCTCATCTGAGTAAGTTTCGCGTCGATATGAGACTTCCAAGTTAAACGACGATCGAGGTGGATTCCGAGGTATTTCACTTCATTGTGTTGCGGGATAATTTGATTATTTATTCTGATGAACGAGCAGGTATCTTTTCGCAATGTGAAAGTGATATGAATACATTTCTGTTCATTTACCCTGATTTTCCAAAGCTCTAGCCAATTCTCTAGTTTATAAACATACTTCTGCAAGTTCTGTGATGCAACTTTGTGGTCCTTATGGACGCTGATAAAGGCTGTATCGTCTGCAAAAGTTGACGTGTGGATTTGGGGGTCTGACGGCATGTCGGAGGCATAAATCAAATATAAAGTTGAACCCAGTATGCTACCCTGGGGTACTCCTGTCTAATTGGCTGAGCGGGGCTTAAAAAATCGCCTTCTTTGATTGTAAATTTGCGACCATATAAATAACTTTTCATAAGTTTGTGGGTGTTAGCAGGCAGAGATAATTTTATTTTATGCATTAAACCTTCATGCCAGACTTTTTCGAACGCTTGGGAAACATCAATGAAAAGCGCGGAACAGTATTTTTTCTCTTCAAACGACCGTCTTATCACATTTACTAATCTGTGTGTTTGTTCGATGGTACTGTGTTTAGCTCTGAACCCGAATTGGTGATTTGGAATACATTGAGTGTCGTTCAGAATTGGAATATACTTAGCCATTAACAATTTTTCAAACAGTTTTGAAATTGTCGGCAGTAGACTAATTGGCCTATATGACTTTACTTTGGTAGGGTCCTTCCCTGGCTTAGGAATCATGGTAATCATAGATACCTTCCATTCTGCAGGATAGTATTCTAGGCGTAAAATAGCATTGAAAATAAAGAGGATGATTTTTCTAGCTACACGAGGTAACTCCACAAGCATTTTGTTGCTGATTTTATCCATACCTGGAGCTTTTTTAAGATTCAGAGTACCAATAGCGCTTTGAACATCATTAAAGCTAAGTCTTAGAGGTACAGGAGGTCTAATAACGAGTGGAGGCAAATCAGATGCATTATTTGAGTTGTTTATAGTAAACACTTTTCTCAAATGGTTAACAAATAAAGTCCCCTTCTCGGAATCATTTCTAGCCCAGTCACCAGTCGGATTTCGCAGAGGAGGCTTTCCTCTAACTGGTCTTTTTAAACCTCGTGCCGCCTTCCATAACGAATAGTCAGATTGTGGGGTACTATCAAGACCCTCCAGGTAAGATCTAAGTGAGGCCGTTCTTTGGATTTCTAAGAAATTTCTTAGTATATCTCTGCATTCTCGTAGCCTAGCTTTCAGTTGAGCAGACCTATGAATTTGCCACTCTCTTCTAACTCTTCTTTTTTCTGTCAGGAGATGATCGAGTTCAGCGAAATAAGTTCTGTTTGTCCCACGTCTGCACTCAACGTCATATGTGGAGGCGTGATATACAGCTCTTCGTATGTCCTCAATAAACTTGCCAATCGACCCATCAATATCCTCGGTAGTTCTCAACACTACATTTTCCGTGCAGTGGGAACCTAAATACTTTTTATACTTTATCCAACTTTGGTTTTAGATATGTCCCGAAATGGAGAGCCATTCCCTTGAAGGAAACGCATTGAAATAATAGAAGGGGAGTGATCTGAAGACAAGTCTAATGAAGGCTCCACTTGTATCGATTCTACAGGGATATTTTTCACTACTCCAAAGTCAATAACATCAGGAATCTTCCGTCGGTCCGTCGGCTAGTAAGTGGGATGGATGCCCGCTTGAGAGTACATCTAATCCCATTTTGGCAATGGTGTTGAAGAGTTCACGACCCTTCGGGGTCACCAGACGTAAACCCCAAAATGTGTGTTTGGCGTTAAAGTCACCAGCAACTAAAAATCTAGCTCCAAGGGAATTGAAGAAGCTGTAGTATTGATGTTCTTTTATTGAAAATCGAGGCGGCGAATAAATTGATGATAAAACAAAATTGTACTGACAGAATTCAATACAAATGTTTGTTGCTTGTAGGTAATTCTCACATATGTTGTTCATTAAATAATGTTTTATTCTGTTCTTGATAAGAATTGCCGAACCTCCACATGCTCTTCCGCGGGGATCTTTAGTATCATACAACACGTAGCCATTAATTTTGAAGTACCCTGTCGCCGTCAAGTAAGTTTCAGCAATCATCATGACATCAATCTGCTTATCCATCAGGAAGTGTTCCAGTTCGTTTTTATGTTGGCGGAGGCCGTTCGCGTTCCAAAAACAAATATTTAAACAAATCATTTCTTTAAAATGGCTTGTAAGATAGTGGATTGCATTTTCAGCATTTCCTGCATCATGGATGTCATAGTGCTCGTAAAGGTGTTCATAGTTCAAAATCAAGAGCGTAGTGAATATTAGAAACCGTGAAAAGATCCCTCAGCCCATGTTCAGGGTAGAATTGGAACCTGGAGATGTTGTCTTAAAGAAAAACGAGTCCCATCCCATCTACAATCTGATGTACCTTCTGCATCGTAGAATCACCGTGGAGGAACCACATAAGCGTCAGGGACCCGTCCAGTGTCTCAACTGTCAAGAATTTGGTCACACCAAGGCGTATTGTAAATTGCCGACAGTTTGTGTTGCGTGTGGGGAGCTACATGCAACTGCTCAATGTGATAAGTCGAAAACTGATTCAAAAAATGCAGTAACTGCGGAGGTAATCATACCGCAAATTATAGAGGTTGTCCAATTTACACTCATTTGAAAGGCATAAGCACCAACAAGACGTCAGTATTACCTGATCATCGTCAACAGCCTATTTTGGCATCGAGTGACAATTTCCCGCAATTGTTACGGTCCACTAGTCATGTAAACGCGCCTAGTTCTAGACAAGTTTCTTACGCTAACGTGGTTAAATCTAATATGCCAGGTTTGGAGCAGGCACCTAAATCACAATATTACGAGCCTAATATCTTTGGATTATCAATACTCACGGTCTTAGGAGCTTTTGAATTTGATGACACTTGAGCAGATGTCGGGCTCCTCTGTCGCTTAAGAACTGTAACGTATTTATCCATGCCTACTTGTTTTCTAGGTTTGACTGCACTATTTGATGTAGAAAGTGTTGATGTTCCTTCATCTGTTGAAATCACTATATTGGGCGAACAGGAACGACGCCGTTCCACGGCTCTTGCAGTGAGAAGATTCTCCACAGATTTTTTAAGGATTCTTCCTCAGAGACCCATATAGTTTTTCTAGTCGAGCTAAGCTCTTTCTCAGAATTATATCTGAGAGGAACACTCATACAGTTTTTATGCGATTTTTAATGTTTTTTTTATATTTTTTTCCTATTACGAGTTATTTTTTCACTTTTTTGTTTAATTTCAACTTTTTACACTTTTTCACCTATTACGATTTTTTCACCGAAAATTCAACCGCACTAAAAATAACACGTCCGAACAGTTCGATGAGACGAGACTAAATTTAATTAAAAACTAGTTTTTATTCAGTATTTTTTGTTGTAAAAGCCAATGCATACAAAGAAACAACACACATTTTTAAACGGTATCATACGTTAAACAAAAACAAAATCTACATTGACGATCGCAGTCACCAATGTTTAATAGTAGAGCATACGAAAGTGTTGTTGCTTTGCGCTTGCGTGTATAGAGTGAAGTACGACAAAAAAACAAATAAGGCAAAGTTGTTTGTGTATTTCGTATTGCTAGTGCTGAGTGCTGTAATGAGTATACAAAACACACAGCCTATAGCTAAGAGTTTTTACAAATACAAAAGAGCACCAAGAATATAGGGCTTGGACACTCCTGTTCTAAATTATTACCCAAAAAATTAAAAAAAATTTATTTTTTCAATTTTCTGTAAAATATTCATCCATTACCAAAAAATTGATTTTTCTACTAATTTTAACTTTGATAACCCATAAGTAGGCCCCTACAAAGCGTAGCACCCTTTCCAAAACGCTCATTTCATAGGCTGAACAGTTATCTATCATATGCTGTTTAAACTGTTCATTTATCTTATTGGGTTCAAAAGATATGATTTTTGCAACGAAAAAACGTAAATGGCGCCAATGTGCGCCATACAATTTCTGTAACCATGTCTTTTTAACCTTTTATACCTCAAGAACAGGGGCTTCCAAAAATTTTTTGGTTGTGTATTAGTTAGGGTTACCATATTCATTTTAAGAAAAAGAAGTTGTCGAACAAAAAAAACCCGGACATTTACCCTTAAAAAGAGGACATACTCTGTAGCAAAATATTAAAAAAACAACGCCTTAAAATACACAAAACAAATTTAAAATTCTATTTACATATAGAGCAATTCCATATGAAAGCGATCACCTTTTGGACGACCCCTCTCCGATTTTAAAATAAATAGTCTCAATCGATTGCCCAGCAAAAAATAATGTACCTACATTTTTTTTTTTATAGTGACTGGTTTAGTGGTGGTGTACACCACTGTCATGTGACAAAATTGAAGAATTCTTCATAAGGGACCTCATTGAAAGTTGTTTAAAAAAAAAAACTACTAAAGCGATCGCAACGAGTGATAGCTCGTTGGAACATAACGAACTACAGACCGTAAGCCTTGTTGTTGTCGCGGAGAGTTTAGCTCATAATTATGTGTCCGTTTATTTATTTCAAATGAAACTGTTTGAATTCTTAAGATCAAAATTCGATGCAATCGACAAAGTAACGTTTTTCTCAGACGGCGCGGCTTCTCAGTACAAGAATGAAAAAAAAATTTACAATCTTTGCATAATTGAAGAAGAACAAAACTGCAAGGTCGAGTGGCACTTTTTCGCGACGTCCCACGGTAAGGGCCCATGCGATGCGTTAGGGGGAACCCTAAAACACATGGCGACTAAGGCAAGTTTGCAAAGGCCATATACTGACCAGATCTTAAATCTACAACATTTGTTTTCGTGGATTCAAAGCAAGGAAATTGCCATTAACACAGTTTTATGCACTCAAAAAGAACATGATGCCATGGAGCGACGAATTCAAAACAGATATAATAATGTCAAAACTATAACTGGAACGCAAAAGGTTCATTGCTTCATACCAAATATTTCTGATATGTCAATTAATGTAAAGCGGTACTCTTCGTCTGCCGACGTGCTAAATTTAAAGTTACTTCAATTTTATAATGATGCCAAGACAATTGAAATTTTTAATAAATATTGTAATTAAGTATAAGCAGCAAAATAAGAAAGATTTTTTCTTCATAAATGTATTTTTAACTGTAAAATAATTTTTAAAATGTATTTTTAACAAGGTGGTCTCTTAAATGCTCTTCTCCTGTCCAAACAAAGAGTCGGGCCCATTTTTTTATTGCTGATTCTTAAAGCAAAAATTATGAGGAATCCAAAAAAAAAAAATTAGCCGGAAAATTTAGGAGCTTCTGTGGAAAATCGGAAAATTTAATTTTCATGGGAAAATTTAAAGGTAAATTTCTAAGAAAAATTAGGAAAATTTTATTTTTCAATTAAAGCCTGATTCAATACCTTTCCAACGAGCTATCACTCGTTGCGATCGCTTTAGTAGTTTTTTTTAAAACAAC
The DNA here is from genome assembly GCA_916048285.2 of Bellardia pandia. Classification (NCBI taxonomy): domain Eukaryota; kingdom Metazoa; phylum Arthropoda; class Insecta; order Diptera; family Calliphoridae; genus Bellardia; species Bellardia pandia. The sequence goes on from OU696530.1 coordinate 70,729,310, forward strand.
TTTCAATGAGGTCCCTTATGAAGAATTCTTCAATTTTGTCACATGACAGTGGTGTACACCACCACTAAACCAGTCACTATAAAAAAAAAAAAAAATATGTAGGTACATTATTTTTTGCGGGGCAATCGATTGAGACTTTTTATTTTAAAATCGGAGAGGGGTCGTCCAAAAATTTGCCAATTTTGATCGTTTTCATATGGAATTGCTCTATAACAACAACACAAAACTTAAACAAAATATTAAAAAAAAATATATTTTATCAGTCTGATCTCATAACTACTACAACATAAAAACATAACAAGTAACAAATTCATTTTAAAACTTGTCAAATTTCATGTATATTTGTCAGCGCTTTCAATTTGAACCAATATATTATTATCGCATTTTTTTAAATATTCATAAAACACTTGACAATTCATATCTGTTTCTTTCTTGGGTCCACTGAATTCAGAACTTCTAGAACTAAAAACTTTGAGAAATATCATAAAACAAAATTCCCAAAGGTTAACACACACATTTAGGGAAAGAATTGACCATTTAAAAATTTGGAATGATTTGGAATTTATAAGATTTCGTCTTTCAAAGAAAAGTGCATCAGCTGTTTTTTTCCCCTCCAATAAACTAGCACTTCTTTTGGCATCTTTTCCAAACATTTCTGGACAAAACTAAAAAAGTCGTTGCAAACAATTAAATTTTGCAATTACTTGATGTAACTCTAAACGTCAAATACCAATGTTACCACATTTTTCACCGAATGCAGTCGGTAGTTACACGTAGGTAAAAAAAAACTTAAAATTACCAAATTCTTTTTACCGGTTAGGTAAGGAAAACCAATAGGTATAAACTCTAGTAGTTATCTATTTGTTAAAATTACGGGCATAAGACACGTAGACAAAGGCCAAAAGCCAAAGCCGTTTAAAATTGTGACGGCGCATACTTATATGGCGGCCAAAAAGCATCAAACACAATGTGTTTACACAAGAAAGTATGTGATGACATCGTGTGTTTTTTTTTTTTTAATACATTTAATTTATTTATTGGATCTTCAGAAATGAAATGACAATAAGTTTTCGAATCTTAATACTAAAAGAAAATAATAAGTCCAGCCAGTGCTAGACAAAATATTATGATACTACAAAAAATTTATATCCACTGATCCAGTCATCTGTTTTGTGCTTGAGTTAAAGCAAGGGTATCCCTCCTTCTCAACCGAACATGGCCAGTAAAGTTAAGGATGTCTCGTGCAAGTGGGTTTGGATGGTGTTCAAGTTTGCTGACATATTTTGAGGCGTGTTTTGTAAATTCGACTTTCACCAAAGGAATGCCTAGATCTTTGTGGATTCGAGAATTTTTAACATACCATGGAGCTGCAGTAATTGTACGTAGAATCTTATTTTGACCCCTTTGAATTTTTTCAATGTTTGATGCTGAGGCAGTACCCCATAATTGAATTCCATAACACCAGATTGGCTTTAGAATTGCATTGTACAACAAAAGTTTGCAATCCAACTTTAATGTAGAATTTCTGCCGATTAGCCAATTAATTTGCACTGCTTTTAATCTCATCTGGGTAAGTTTTGCGTCGATATGAGACTTCCAAGTTAAACGACGATCGAGGTGGATTCCGAGGTATTTGACTTCATTGTGTTGCGGGATAATTTGATTATTTATTCTGATGAACGAGCATGTATCTTTTCGCAATGTGAAAGTTATAGGAATACATTTCTGTTCGTTAACCCTGATTTTCCAAAGCTCAAGCCAATTCTCTAGTTTATAAACATATTTCTGCAAGTTCTGTGATGCTATTTGATGGTCCTTATGAACGCTAATAAAGGCTGTATCGTCTGCAAAAGTTGAAGTATGTATTATGGGGTCTAACGGCATATCGGATGCATAAATCAAATATAAAGTTGGACCCAGTATGCTACCCTGGGGTACTCCTGCTTCAATTGGCTGAGCGGGGCTTAAAAAATCGCCTTCTTTGATTGTAAATTTGCGACCATATAAATAACTTTTCATAAGTTTGTGGGTGTTAGCAGGCAGAGTTAATTTAATTTTATGCATTAAACCTTCATGCCAGACTTTGTCGAACGCTTGCGACACATCAATGAAAAGGGCGGAGCAGTATTTTTTCTCTTCAAACGACTGTCTTATCACATTTACCAATCTGTGTGTTTGTTCGATGGTACTGTGTTTAGCTCTGAATCCGAATTGATGATTTGGAATACATTCAGTGTCATTCAGAATTGGAGTCAACTTAGTCATTAACAATTTTTCAAACAGTTTTGAAATTGTCGGCAGTAGACTAATTGGCCTATATGACTCTACTTTAATGGGGTCCTTCCCTGGCTTAGGAATCATGGTAATCATAGATACCTTCCAATCTGCAGGATAGTATTCTAGGCGTAAAATAGCATTGAAAATAAATAGGATAATTTTTCTAGCTACACGAGGTAACTTCACAAGCATTTTGTTGCTGATTTTATCCATACCTGGAGCTTTTTTAAGATTCAGAGAACCAATAGCGCTTTGAACATCATTAAAGCTAAGTCTTAGAGGTACAGGAGGTCTAATAACGAGTGGAGGCAAATCAGATGCATTATTTGAGTTGTTTATAGTAAACACTTTTCTCAAATGATTAACAAATAAACCAGTCGGATTTCGCAGAGGAGGCTTTCCTCTAACTGGTCTTTTTAAACTTCGTGCCGCTTTCCATAACGAATAGTCAGATTGTGGGGTACTATCAAGACCCTCCAAGTAAGATTTAAGTGAAGCCATTCTTTGGGTTTCTAAGAAATTTCTTAGTATATCTCTGCATACCCGTAGCCTAGCTTTCAGTTCAGGAGACCTGTGAATTTGCCACTCTCTTCTAACTCTTCTTTTTTCTGACAGGAGATGATCGAGTTCAGCGAAATAAGTTCTATTTGTCCCACTTCTGCACTCAACGTCGTATGTGGAGGCGTGATGTACAGCTCTTCGTATGTCCTCAGTAAACTTGCTAATCGACCCATCAATATCCTCGGTAGTTCTCAAAACTACATTTTCCGTGCAGTGGGAACTTAAATACTTTTTATACTTTATCCAACTTACTCTGGTTTTAGATATGTCCCGAAATGGAGAGCCATTCCCTTGAAGGAAACGCATTGAAATAATAGAAGGAGAGTGATCTGAAGACAAGTCTAATGAAGGCTCCACTTGTATCGATTCTACAGGGATATTTTTCACTACTCCGAAGTCAATAACATCGGGAATCTTCCGTCGGTCCGTCGGCCAGTAGGTGGGATGACCGCTTGAGAGTACATCTAATCCCATTTTTGCAATGGTGTTGAAGAGTTCACGACCCTTCGGGGTCACCAGACGTGAACCCCAAAAAGTGTGTTTGGCGTTAAAGTCACCAGCAACTAAAAATCTAGCTCCAAGGGAATTGAAGAAGCTGTAGTATTGGTGTTCTTTTATTGAAAATCGAGGCGGCGAATAAATTGATGATAAAACAAAATTGTATTGACAGAATTCAATACAAATGTTTGTTGCTTGTAGGTAATCCTCACATATGTTGTTCATTAAATAATGTTTTATTCTGTTCTTTATAAGAATTGCCGAACCTCCACATGCTCTTCCGCGTGGATCTTTAGTATCATATAACACGTAGCCATTAATTTTGAAGTACGCTGTCGCCGTCAAGTGAGTGACATCAAGTGACATCGTGTGTATTTAAAAATAATAATACATCAATGCCAACAATACTTTCGATGCAATAAAACGAAATTATAGATTAAAGTTTTAAAAGTAGGACAAACCCAGGACACTTGCAAAAAAAGAAGTGGGACTACCCCGGACGCCCGAAAAAAGAGGACGGTGCACAGTGGCACCATCCCATACATTTCTTGGAAAAAAATAGAAGGAGTGGTCGTACATCAATGAAATTTTGCAAAAACACTTCTTTGGGATAAATTAAGAAATTTTGAAAAAATCTTGGAAAACCGCCCACTGCCACACCCACCTCCCATAGTTTAGTTAAGTTGTACCTTATATATATAATGTCGGACGGGGAGAAGTGGTCAATGCAAATAAAGCTGCTTGGAGTAAGATTCTTTTGGCATAACTTACTCCACTGTTTTTTTTTGCTTAAAGAAGGGACCACTTCCAGCTACTCCTTTTTTACGGCATAAGATGCAACAACGCATTTTTCTACAGCAAAAAAATATTCACTTTTAAAAAGGAATCTTAATATTTATCTTACAAAAAAACTTACATTTTTAGCAAAACAACTCAAAAACAAACACACTATTTATATTTAATATAATTTAATATAATATAATTTTAAACTATTTAACGCAGATGAAACGGCGACAAAAATTCAATTTTTCAAATACAAAATAATTTTGTAACGTTTTTATATAAACTTTGACTATTTGTAAACAACTTTTTGACATTTTCAATTTCACCATGAATAGAGCAAAAAATTGTTACGCGCCATTAAATTACTTTCAAATGAAAATTAAAATTAACGATCCAAATGACCGGTTAAGGGGGTATAAAAGCTGGCCTGCTAGCTCATTAAGCAAAATTCATCTCAACCAGGGTTTGGCACGTAAGCATATAACACACTTCACACCCCTGGAAGTATGTTTAAAAAAATATTTCGAAAAGGAATCTGAAAAGCACTTAAGGAGGAAAAGGAAGAAATTATTATATTGGTATCCCTGAGGGATAATATGGCCAGATGGTTGCCATATATGGGTACACTTATCCCATCCCCAACCTATGACTGGCGAAGTACCCTGAATCTAGCCTGTCCCGTTTACAAAACAATCGTTACACTAAATCTTGCTTACAATAGCCGGTTTTTTTCCTAGCATCCATTTAAGAAAAAAGAATTAGCAACTCATTTTTAAAAAAAATTTTGTTAATTAATTTCATTTTTTATCTTTATCTTTTATACTACAAAGATAAAAAATGAAATTATTTAACATACTTCCAGGGGTGTGAAGTGTGTTATATGCTTACGTGCCAAACCCTGGTTGAGATGAATTTTGCTTAATGAGCTAGCGGGTCAGCTTTTATACCCCCTTAACCGGTCATTTGGATCGTTAATTTTCATTTGAAAGTAATCTAACGGCGCGTAACATATAATTTTTTTTTGTGTGAGCATCAATTACTACATCGTTGATTACAACTACGAACGATCAGCAATCGTTTTAAAAGAATGTAATGTCAACAACAACGTTTAAAACGAAATTTAACAGCGTTTCGAACGATTTCAGCCTAGCAGCACTGAAACAACACATTACCACGTGTCTAAATCGTTGGCGGCAAAAACAACCTTCCACCAAAGGCCACAGGCAAAAACCAACATTTGAGGAAGAAAAGTGTTTTTGTCAGCAAAACTCGAGTAGATGGTTTGGCAAACACTTTAGCAAGGAGTATTCCTTCATTCAGCGTACGACTGTCTACTGTAAATTGTTCAATACAAAATTCCAAAAACTGATCACATCACAACAACGCGCCAACAGAAACAACACTACGACCGGCAACGATTGTACGGGCCCTCGTAAGTACGGTCGTAAAGTTGAAATTGTTGCCAAGTTGTTGTCCACCACATTGATAGCCAAGGCAAAGACGTCGGCTACGTAAGATTTTGGCCAACAAACTGATGATAATAACAATTAAAGGTGTTTTGAGGAACATATAAAAAAAGTTATACATAGTTCTACAACCTCTTCAACAACTAATTACTTCGAGGACGCAATGACCGTGACGGATTTGACGTTTCTGGAGATACGAGAAGAGTATCCCAATTTGAATTCGGAGATACGTGGCATCCTGACAGCACATGCTCAAGAGGGTATGACCATCTCGCAAATTCGGGATGACTATCGTAAATTAACTGGCTTAGCCTTTCCTATTTACGAAGACGTCACCGAATTTCTACTAACCATACCTTACGTCTCGGCCTATTGTAATGAAAAGGGTGCAAGAATATTCAATATTCGACCGATGGATAAAACAAAACACATACATGATATTTTTTTTGTCCAATGTTTTTTTTTTTTTATCTAAATTGTATGTTAAATATTGTAATTTTTATAATTAACAAACACAAACTGCGAAGCGTTTTGGCTTATCTGCAGAAAACACCCAGAGTCTTTGGCAGGAATCGAACCCGCACCCTCTGACTGATAGTCCGGCAAACTATCGCCTAGTCTATCGGGGCACCCAAATATTATATGATAATGCATCAGAAATCACAGACAGAGCCGTTACAAAGACCTACTGGAAATCATAATTACTATCGAGAACGCCAGCGTAATAATAATTATTATCCCTATATGGCGCCCAACGAAAAAGGCCAACGCAACAGGCCAACGAAGAAGATTAAACGTGGTCGCCGTAACATAAAGGGTGTTTTTTTACAGGTTTGTTTTTCGAAAAGAGATAAAACTGGCATTTTGTGGTCAAATCTGGCAACTCTAATGTCATTTATGTTCAGTTTGGTTTGCCATTTCATCATGAACAGGTTGACAAAAGAACAACGCTTGCAAATCGTGCAAATTTATTTCGAAAATAACGGTTCAGCTCGCGAAGTTTACTGCAAGCTCCGTCCATTTTATTGTCGACATAATCGTCCATCAGAGCAATTAATTCGGTTAACCATGGATCGTTTTCGCACTACGTTTACTCTATGTGATAATACGCATCCGCAGAGACGTCGAACAGTGCGCACCGAAGAAACAATTGCCGCTGTAGAACAAAGTGTTGAAGAGGACTCGAATTAATGGAGACCGGTATAGAGCCATGATAACCGACTATTTTGTTCCCGAATTGGATGGCATGAATGTGGATGAGTTGTGGTTCCAACAAGACGGCGCTACATGCCACACAGCGCACGCCACAATCGATTTATTGAAGGAAACATTCAATGAGCGCATAATTTCGCGGAATGGACCTGTCAATTGGCCACCAAGATCGTGTGATTTGACACCATTGGATTATTTTCTTTGGGGATATGTGAAGTCGCTCGTCTACGCCAACAAACCAGAAACGTTAGGGGAATTGGAAGCCAACATTCGTGGCGTTATTGCCGACATACGGCCCCATATGCTTGAAAAAGTGGTTGAAAATTGGACCTGTAGAATTGGCTTTATTCGAGCCAGCCGCGGCGGCCACATGCCTGATATCATATTTAAACATTAATGGCATAAAATTATCCTTCCAATAAAGCCAAATTGATGGTCATTAAAACGATTTTCTTGTGTTTTATTTCAATTCGAAGTTCTATACCTCTCAAAAAAACACCCTTTATATGGCGCCCAACGAAAAGCCACCCGTAGGGTGACAATAATTCTCTTTTAATAAAACCTTGGAAAAACACTTTAAAACAAATCCGTAACAAAATTCAGCTGGCGCTATGCTGTCACCTAGTATAAATTCACCTTGTATGTATATGTAATTATTTTTGTACTTTTCGGACTCCAACAAAATAAACTTTCTATATTAGAACTGCATATTTTTTCGTTAATTTTTATATTATAGAGTAATTATTAGTACAATCAATGGTATCAAAAGCATACCTGTACATAAATTTTTTTTAAACGCATTTACAATTTGGTATTAAAAAAATATTTAAAATATTCGTAACTAAATTATTTCTAAAATTTATTTTTTTTAGGATGAGCGTGAAAAAGCTGGTTCACATGGGGTGCAGCAGATGTCTGATTCGGATTCAAAAGACTCATTGAGCAACGCTTCTATAAGTGGAAAGAAGAAAAAAGCAAAAAGTAGTAATAAAATGTTGAGGTAGGTTATTATATATTTGTAAAAACTTAAGATTTTATGTTACTGTTATCGCTGGCGGCGATGGTTGTTCGTAAGGAGCGAATTTAACTAATCAAATGAAAGACCCAATTACTTAACATTGATTAATAGCGTTTATTTCTATATAAAAAACAATAAAATAAAATATAAAATATAAATATACATACTTCATGTACTTACCGCAGTGCTTTTCCTCACGAACTAAATTTAATTTCTTAAAATGTTTAAGTTGAGTCACAAATATTTATGTACGTATGTATATAAAACACGTTAAATAACGGGCAAACTTAACGAAACAAAGCATTGCAGTAGAATGTATAAAAGGAATTTGATCATTTACATGTAAACAAATATGCACAAAAGGGAAAACAAATACATAAATGATCAAGAGACAAATAACATTTAGGCAATTCACAGACTGATATTACATTAAATAAATCCAAATCAAATAAATTAAACAAATTAAAATGACAATAAATGTTTACAGCTTTATGAGCCATTAAGCGACAGTTACTTTACAAGGAAACTTATAGTATAAAGTTTTAGTCAAATTTTTAATAAAAAGATGTATTTATTTATTTATTTACAAAATATTTTACAAACTAAATTTATAAAATATAGGAAAAGGCGCCGGTAACAAGACCATATGCGCTCGTTTTACAAAAGCTTAACTTACTAACTATAATTACATATTTACATTTCAATATTCAATATGATTCGAAAATACAAATTTTTAAAATAATAAAAGTTAAGAATTTACTTATAAAATTGTTATGAAATTTCGACCTATACATCTTGGATGTTGTGTTGTTGTAGACTCTCTTAATCTTCGTGATGTTATTGGTAGTCGCGTTGACTCAGTGGTTCTCCTAAACCCGAAACTGGGCAAATAGTAAGTAAATGCGGAATGTCAAGTATAACGTTACAGTTGAAACATATTGGCGGATCAGTTTTTTCATAGTAGTGTTTCGAGTTAAATACGCACTTACCCACCCTTAAGCGGGCTAACAAAATGCATTCAGATCTGGTTAAATTACCGTTGTATCTAAGTCTGGTTGTAGGTATGCTCCTGGTTGCCTTAAACGGATTCTTTATTGCCTTTGGGAAACAGGGAGTTTCTGTTATTTGTGGTAAGTTCAGTGCCTTTTTAGCACCATAATCAGCTTTCTCATTGCCCTGAATTCCAATATGTGAGGGAATCCAGAGTATTACAATTTGAGAAGTTCTATTCTCCAACTTTAAAATGTCATCATAAATACCGTTGTGATTTTTTATTATTTTTTTATTGCACCCAGGCTGTCAGTACAAATTAACTCCTTAAAAGACTCCTTAACAGTTTCAAATTGTGTGATTGATAATTGTCTAACTACGGCATAGGATGTTATATTATTGTGAAAAGATCCATCTGTATAGTAAATCATATTTGGAGAAAAAGACGACATTTTCTGAGACAACATTCTCTTAAAACACGTTGGATCAGTATTGTTTTTAGCAAATCGACTCAAACTATCATCTGCATCAACAATAGCATTAGAAGACCTTGGTGTTATTGGCTTCTGTGGTAAGGATATGTTTGAGTTTCTCAAAATTGAAATAACGTTGTCCGTGGCAGATGATGGACAAATTGTTGTGGAATGAAGATTTTTCCAAAAAGATTTATGTAAGCCATCGGATGATATGGTAATCGCCCTGGATGCTACGCTAACAGCAGTTTTTTCCAAAAGAGTACGAAAATCTGTGTAATTTGCCTCAGTCCTCAACTTATCGAGCGGCGTCGTACGAAGCAGACCAGAGGCTGTTCTGAAGCAGTTGTTGATGGAGGTGTTAATTTGATCCACATTTTTCTTTGAAGTCCAGCCGTAAATGGTTCTACCGTGCAAAATTATTCCGATTGTTAGAGAACGACAAATGTTAAGGGCCGTTTCCATATGAACAGATGAGCTTTAGCAGGTTGTTAATTTTACTCAGTCTATAAGTTAACTGTTTGACATGGTTGTTCCAAAGAAGATTTTTGGTGAAAAACAAGCCCAAGATTCACATTTGATCAGAAAGTTTAATGTTAACGTCTCCAATATAAATTGTGCTATTTGCGTAATCCCTTTTTTTTACAAACATGGAGAATTTCTGATTTATTGACTGGAATAACAGCACCTCTGCTCTTAGCCCATTGATGTATTTTCATATCTAAGTTGTTTAAATTTAATCGAACTACTTCCGGGTTTCCCAAAGCGACTGCAAAAATATTGTCGGTGTAGATGCCAATGTAGTCAATCCCCGGTAGGTTTTCCACAGCTTTGGCTAACGAGTTTGCGTAAACAGAGTATAATACCACGGATAGTGGGGAACCCTGAGGAACTCCATTATCCAGTGAGTGCACCATTGAGAAATATCCATCCACTTTAACGGTTACTGTGCGGTTTCTGAGGAACGAATCCAATAATTTAAGGATGTTTTTGGGAATACCCCACTCGTGGAGCTCCAATATGATATATGCGGACACTACTCTGTCAAAAGCTTTCTCAATGTCTTCGGAAAGGACTAAATTATGTTTACCAAGTTTCAGGTTTCGACGCAGGATTTCCTCAAGTTGGTGACAGATGCTATGAACTCCATGTCTAGGTATAAAGGCGTGTTGTAAGTTTGACAAATTCTGTCTCGTATTTTTCCAAAAACGTTTGGCCATAATTTTTTCTAGTATCCTTTTAAAGTTTTCATTATGTCATTTAGCTCAGCTATTCGGATTTTCTGGTTCATTTCCACAAATTGATGATCTGATGGAAGGTTTTTACTATTTAAATTTGTTACACAATTTTAGCCGTCTTGAAGGTATAATGGAGAATCTGGTGCAATCCATGAACCATTTCATGACAAGCATGACAAGTATGATGCAGGAGATGCAAAAAATGCAGTCCACGCTACTGCAGGCCATACTTAATAGACCATGAACTGTCTCAAAATATGTTTCTGGAACGCAAACGGCATACGCCAACACAAAAATGAACTTGAATATTTTCTTTTTAATAAGAAAATTGATGTAATGCTGATTTCCGAGACTCATATGACGTCGAGAAGCATTTTTAAAATAAGTGGTTATACATTCTACGACACCAAGGACCCCAGAGATAGATCATGTGGTGGCTCGGCAATATTGGTCAAATCGCGAATCAAACACCATTCATTGGGTGGTCTTTCAGAGTGTTATCTTCAAGCAACAAACATCTGTATTGAGAACTTTTGTCAAAACCTCGTGATTTCGTCAGTTTACTGTCCGCCCAGATTTTCAATAACAAAAGATCAGTATAGAGATTTTTACAAATCACTAGGTAGCCGTTTCATAGCGGCTGGCGACTACAATGCTAAGCATACATTCTGGGGCTCACGACTCGTTAGCCCTAAAGGTCGTATCTTGTACGACTCCCTGTCTGAAATGGGACTGAATGTGATTTCAACTGGTCAACCAACTTATTGGCCAACTGACCAGCAAAAAATTCCTGACGTTATCGATTTCGGCGTGGCGAAAGGGGTATCCCCGGAACTCATTGAAGTCGAGGCTTCACTGGATCTTTCTTCAGATCACTCACCCACTGTAATCACCATCAGAAGTCCTCAGCAAATCGTAACTGATGCCTTACTTCTTGTCAAACGTCTGAATTGGCTAAAATACAAAAAATACATCAGCACTCACTGCACAGAGAAACTCCCGTTAAAAACTGCTGAAGACATCGATGCCTGTATAAAAAGTCTTAAAGAACATGTCGAGAAAGCCGCAGAACATGCTTCTTCCACTTACCGCCCGAATAGGTACAACAGAGTTTTTTCTGCAGATGTTGAGCAACTATTCTCTGAAAAAAGGAGAGTCCGAAGAGAGTGGCAACAACACAGATCGCCCCAACTTAAAACTAGGTTGAGAGAATGTACCAAAAACCTTAGGATATTGCTAGAAGCGCAAAAAGCAGCGTCTCTCAAACAACATCTGGAAGGTCTAGACGCAACTTCCCAGTCAAATTATTCATTATGGCGTGCAGTCCGAAATCTGAGAAAACCCGTAATCGCAAAACCTCCACTGCGTACTTTGAACGGATCTTGGGCACGAAATAACGAAGAAAAAGGCAACCTTTTCGTAAGTCATTTAAAAAATGTATTCACTCCCAATACGGATACTGACATTAGCGAACTACCGCCTGTTGTTGCCAGACCACCTGTACAAATAAGATTTCAATATCTGGAGGTTGTTGAGGCTATTGATAATTTAAATGTTAAAAAAGCACATGGGTTTGATAAAATCAGCAATAAAATGATTTTTGAGCTGCCTCGCATTGCAAAAAGATTAATCCTCTTTAATGCCATCTTACGGCTTGAGTACTACCCTCCGGTTTGGAAAATCGCTTTAGTAAAGATGATTCCTAAGCCGGGAAAAGATCCTTGCAAAGTTGAGTCGTATAGGCCAATAAGTCTATTACCAACTATGTCCAAATTATTCGAGAAATTGCTTATAACCAAGCTGACTCCGATTTTGAATGCAAACAACATTTTGAATGCAAAGACATTAGCTTTCATTTGATACCCATATTGTCTACGTAGGTGCGCCGGGTCGTTTTTCGACTGCCACGCCCATAGGGGGCGTGAGCCCCCTTATTCATTATGATTTTCGCACTCCTGGGGTCATTTAAGGGGGCGTGGCATTTTTTTTTTCCCCAGGGGTGTCCCCCATAAACTGAAATTTTGCCCTCAAGGTAGTATCTTAGGACCAATTCTATACTTGCTGTACACAGCAGACATGCCAACAAACAATGAAATCCACACGTCAACATTTGCTGATGATACGGCATTTTTCAGTACTCACAAAGATCCAAAAGATGCCTCGATTCAATTACAGCACCACGTAACGCAAGTGGAGAAATGGGCAAGACAATGGGGAATAAAAATAAATGAACAGAAATGCACCCACGTAACATTTACTCTACGTAGGGAATCATGTCCCCCTATTCGTATTAATGACCATATAGTGCCTCAAAACTCACACGTGAAATATCTTGGTATTCATCTGGACCGTCGCCTCACATGGAAACCACATATAGATGCTAAGCTGACTCAAATGAAACTGAAAGCAGCCCAAATTCATTGGCTCATCGGCAGAAACTCCGTCCTTCGGCTCGATTGTAAGCTTCTACTCTACAACTCAATCTTAAAGCCAATTTGGTGCTATGGTATCCAGTTATGGGGCACTGCCTCCAACTCCAATATTGAGAAAATTCAACGCCGTCAAAACAAAATTCTACGAATGATAACTACCGCTCCTTGGTATATTAAAAACAACAACATACACAACGATCTTGATGTTCCACTTGTCAAATGGGAAATAACTAAACACGTGTCCCTTTATTTGGGTAAGCTGGAAACTCATCCAAATCCCCTCGCTCGAGACATCTTACAACATCCCGGTCATAGCCGTTTGAGAAGGAGGGACACCACCGCTCTCAGATGAATAAATACAAGTTGCTCATTATATCCTATCGAATTTGAAAACTAGATTTTGTCTAGCATTGGCTGGACTTATCTTAATTAACTTTAGTTTTAGGATTTGAATACCTCTTGTTAGTTCATTTAAAATGAAGATACAATAAAAAAGAATATGCAAAAAAAAAAAAATTTGTCTTTGTAGCTATAACTTCAGGATCGAATGCTGCATCCGAGCCAGTGTTGCCAAAACTTTAAGACCATATCCCACCAGATTGTACTAAAAAAAACGCCAGAAACCACTAAATCCTTAAATAAAACCGCTAAATTAACCGCTAAATTTTTATTTAACGTATATCAAGCAAAACTGTTTTAAAAACAAAAATAATTCAACTTTAAAGTAAAAATGTGTGCCAAAAATATTATACACAAACTTTAATTCATATCTATCCATTCGAAATTATCATTTTGAGAGTTTGAGTATATTTCTGAGGTACCAATTAAATTTAAAAACTTTCTTGGGACTTCATAATTATAGCAACACTTTTTATGGTGACGAAGGCCGTACCTTAAAAAAAATATTTTTCATTAAAAAGATATTAAAATTAAGTAACAATATAACTTACTTCACTGTCAAAATTCCATTAACCATCTCAGATTGTAAACGATTTCTTAATTTTGATTTTACAATATTAAGCTGACTAAAAAAACGCTCTACTTCTGCATTTGACCATGGCATACAAAGAATTTGCAAAGCAAAATCAGCTAATTCTTTGAAAATACTATTTCCTGCGGAATCCTAATACTCCAAAACCTCAAACCAAAGTGATGTAGTGTTTGAAATATTTCTCCACCTAATAATGTTGATGTTACTGAGCTGCAATAAAATTTTGTCAATTTTTTCTGCACTACATCCAAATTGTTCCAAACATGGAACAACATCTTCTTTTTTTGATTGAAAAACTATCTATTTTTGACAAAATGTCTCGATTTTCTGGTAATCTGAAAGTTTGATAAAGATTAGTTATAAAAGCAAAAAAAAAAAAAAAATTTACCTTTGAATTAATTGCTTCAACAGCGATATAACGAAATGTACACAGCGTTGTCTTATTTCTGATTCCCTTTCACACGTAATAAGTCCATTGTGTTTGTATTTTCGTGTTTCAGTTTCAAACTGATAGCCCAAATAACTATTAGGCTTAATGTAATTTTCAAAATATTCGATTTGAAATTGTCTTTCTGTATCGCATATTTTAGTTTTTAATGAATTGATTGCCACATTTAAGTCATTTAGGCGCTTAGTAGGATCTGAACTATTGCTTTGAAAACTCATGTTGACAACATTCATGTCCGAAAGAACTGGATTCAAAAACGAAAGGTAAATCAAATTTACAGGATCTTTGTACATATTATAAAGCGTTTCAACTGAATAACATCTTTCTGAGAGACGGGCAATACCAAAATGTGTTTCTAACTCTAACCATTGGCTAAGAATTCTTTTGACCGCTTTATAGATAGCCATCGAGTATCGCAAATACGAGTTCCTATATAAGATAATAGTTTAAAAAATTTATAAACAAAACTTATTTAGAACATACCTTGTCATCATTAATAGCCTTGTATAAGTTTTTATACGATAACTTTCTTGCAGAGCTTTTGGAAAACCAATTGTAGGTTTCCTGAACTAAAAACTCTAGATTTCTGGGAAGTGTTGCACATGCATGGTTAATGGCGAGTTGTACAGAATGACAAATACATCTAATTAGTATTAAGTTTGGATTTTCCTTTTTAAGTTCTGCATATACACTTTTATTACGACCAACCATGACGTTCGCGTTATCTGTGCCAATTCCAATTAATTTCTCCATATTTAGCTGAAACTTCTCCAATACTTTTTTTAAACTTTGAACTATTGATTTTGAATCTGAACTAGGGAGATCAACAAGCGATAAAAAAGTTGAGACTATTTTTTGTTGCTTTAAACTGTAATATATAATTACAATACCTATTTAAAAAAAGTTATTGTAAGTTAAAAAAATAATTAAAAAAATTTAGTTTGAGTAAACTTACTACTTCAATATCAGTTGATTCATCCAGAAGGAGACTGAAACGTGAAGATCCAATATCTTTTTGAAGGTCTTCCTTAAAGTGTACCGACAAAACATTTTGAACAATTTTGGAACACTTCGTTCTATGTAGCCGGATTTTTTGGCAGGTCGTAGAATCCTCAAATTGGTTTTTTAAAAGCGATGTCAAATGATCAACAGGTGATATAGGTCCGTGTTGACAAAAATACATTGCTAATGAAGCTTCATGCATTTGAACTTTTCGGCATGATGATTGATAAGGGATTTTATTTTGCTGAATAAATCCACCTTTTGCAGTTTGATGTTTTTACAATTACAGTACCGGCAAAAAGCCTTGGATGTATTGTCAGATTCACTTATCCAATCTCTTAGTTGTGGGTTTGTCTTCCATTCTTTTCTAAATTTCTGATTATAGGTTGGTTTTCCCATTACCCTGCATTAAATTACAGTAAAATAAGAAACAAACACATTAAATGTATTGTAAATATGTTTATGTACTTACAAACATATTTTCATTTTGTCTTACCTATGAGAATATTTGTTTACAAAAAATAGCTTTGGTATTTTAGATTGTCTGCTTATTAAAACAAATTTTTTTCAAGATTTCTTTTTACCACCAGTTTGATTCACTTGTTTTTAAGAATAATAAAAAAGAAGAAAAACTAAGAAATGCCGTTAGATTTTGTATTAGATATGTGCAAAACACCATTTATCGATAAACCAATAAAACAACACAAAGAAAGATTGGCATACACTTTAAAAAATGTATGTCAAATTCTACTTTTGTAGTTTTGTTTAAGTATATACAAGACATAAAAAAACGCTAAAAACCGCTAACTGGAAATATTTTGCAGCTAAAAAAACCACTTAGCGGGTTTTTCCGTTTTTTTTCTTTAGGTTTTCTGCTAAGAGGAATGGATTCGTTTGCTGTTTTTCTGAGAATTCGTTTAAGCTGTGCTGCCTCTCTGTTGATGCTGGACGACCTCTCAAATTGACTTTCAACTAGTGCTGCCCTCTTTCCAAAAAGAGACGAGTCAGCTTTCCTGTCCATAAAACGCGGTGAAAATTTTCTATCAGTAATTTCGACATTATTCGAAATTTTAATAGGAAAATGATCAGCAACATCAGGAATCGGTAGGCAAGTCCAGGTCAAACTTGGAGCAAGATCAATATGTAACATGGATACATCAACAGCAGTCAATGTATTTCTAGTGTTAAGTAGGGTGGGAGATCCATCATTCAATATTACCAAATTTTTATTATTTGCAAAATCTTCAAAAAATCTACTATTTGGGAAGTTTGAGAACGAACCCCATAGTACATTCTGAGTAGGGTAGCCAGATTTGAAATACGGAAAAACAGTACATCTTATACAAAAAACAGTACAATTAAAAAAACAGTACATTTTATTTTTTAACGAATACATAACTCTTTAATTATGTAATAACATTTTTGTAATATTAATTTAATAAGCAACAAAAAAATTGTTAAAAATACTTAAAAATATGAGATCAGAACACATATTATGTACGTTTTTGAAGAAGGTACATAGAAAATACAATTTAAATGACATATTGTATCTTTTATATCATCAAAATCCTTTTAGATTACAATATTTTTGCTTTGCTTGTAATACAAAATTTTAAATTTATTAGTTTTTGTAAATCAATCTGTAAATGTATTAATTTACATTACAAAAGTGAACTTTAAATTTAATGTCAACTCAATTTTACTCATTTTTCAATATTTTTTATTAAGAATAATGTTGTTCCAATTTACATGGTGTAGAAATTTATTATTTAAAAATCAAGAAGTATCATTTATTGAAAAAAAAATCCAAGTAACATTTTATCTTAACCCTCTATAACATGACTACTTTAAAATTAAATGTGCCATCAGCTTTTCGAAAAATGTATTTAAATACGTTGTATAAACAACGATATATTTATGAAATCCAATTTGTTTTTTTAATATTCTTCATGTTAATCTACATTGTTTAATAATTAGAAATGTCTTTAGAGCAATGATGTCTATTTCATGAAAGAATTGTTGTTGTATTCATTTCATATGGACAAACAAATTTTTTTGGACACCAATGCTTTAGAGCCATTACCACTGATCTCCTAATCAACTTTAAAGTAGATTAAACCCTGATGAATAAATCATTTTTTTAATAAAGCAATACACTGAACAACAATTTTTTATTATCAATATGTTTTTCAATTTTAATATAAATAAACTTTTAACGAAAAAACAGTACAAAAAACAGTACAACGAGTAAAACACAGTACATTTGCGTACTGTTTTGAGTCTTGTGCATAAAACAGTACATTTGAAAAAAAAAAACAGTACGTGTACTGCTAAAAACAGTACATCTGACACCCCTAATTCTGAGAGTTCAAATCCCCCAGAATTATATTGTGGACGTTCTCATTAATGTTTATATTGTTCATAATCGATGCAGATAGGTTAACATTACCTTGCTTGTAAATATTGGTAATATGAAGTTCCTCGTTGCTCCCTGTAGATGTTATATGCCTTGTTATGTTCAAATTTGTTTTCACTAGAAGTGCTATACCTCATTTTGCGTAGTCATATTCAATATTGTTGTGGTGAAAAACTTGGTATCCTGGTAAATGTAGCAAGTGTAGAGTTTTTTCTATAATGTGCGTCTCCTGAAGAGCTATGATGTTTGGTTTATGCCTCGCTACTAAAAGCTCAAGAGCATATTTGTGGTTTATGAAGCCTTGCATATTCCATTGGAGAATAGTAATGCTAAGGTCGGAAGTCATAAAAGTTTATTTTTTTTTTGTTTTTGCCCTTTGAGGGCGATAATTTTTGTGTGTTTCTTAATGTGTTTGGAGTAATTAATACATTAAGTTGCGGAAAATTTTTATACATTTGAGTACATGGTGAATCATCTGATTTTTCGTCTCTATTTCTTGGTGGCGTGTTAAATCCTAGACCATCATTTACATTCTGGATAATCATTTCTTCAGTAATATCTTTATTGGTATTAGAAAAAACGTATTCACTCGAAGTTGTGTCACTGAAAAAACGGTCATCATCAAAAATATCATTGTTATCATTTTTTTCATTTGCTGTTGTTGTAGTGTTGTTTTCCGTTTTGTTTTTACTAAGAGAGATTATTTGAGAAATAGAATTTTGTATAGTTGAAATAGATTTTTGACTAGGCATAATGGTATGAGTTTTATTTAATACTCTATTGGTGTTTATGTCTAATTGCATTTTTGTTTAGGTGTAAAGTTGATATTGTTGTTTTGGTTGGGTTGAAAAGTGATGGTTGTTGTAAGAGATTTTGCTTTTTCTGTTATGTCTGCTTGTTTATTTTGGTTTTCTGTTGGTTTGGTTTTGTTGTGTATTGAGGTTTCAGTTGTTGTAGGATTTTGTGTGGTTATTGTATTGGTGTTTGCTATTTGTGCATATGTAGGATTTTTTTTGCCGTTTCTTAGAATGGGTTGAAGCATATTTAATACGGGATTATCGTTGAAAATTTTCCATGCGTCACGTGTCGTAAATTTTCTGGATATCCTGATGTAATTAACCGACTTGTGTTTCCAGAATGAAGGGCATTCTGGATCATATGAAGGATGTGTTTCTACTTGGCAGTTAACACAATATTTACGAGTGCATGTTTCATGTTTTTCTGTGTAACCACATTCTCGACATTGTTAACACTTCTGCACCATTTCTTGGTGTGGCCGAGTCTTTGGCAGTTTAAACATTTCATGGGGTTAGGAATATATTCATCAACTGGAACCCTTTCCCAGCCAAGTTTCAAAAATTTAGGGCGGCTAAAAAGGTCAAATATGATTATCGCTGCACCCGTAGACACAAATTTTTCACCTTCTTTTTTTTTTTTTTTTGTTAATTTTACGAATTTCCTCAACTTTCTGATCTTTTAATGATTCCAATAATTCTTTCTCGGGTATTTCCATTATTTTCCTAGAAAAAATACGACCTTGGGTGGTATTGAGCGTTAGATTTAATAAATTTTTCAGTAATTTTGACACTAGGAACTTTTATCAGTAAATCGCCACTTTTCATCTCTTTGACTTCTAGCCGTTAACGCGAAATATGGAAGTCTTCTTGCCACTTGAAAAACATTATGCGAAGCTAGCGGCAGCACCTGTACATTTTCCTTCAGAGAGATAGCTGATGCAACTAAATACCGTGGCAAGTTGTCCTGGTTCTGTGTTATTTCCGGTAAAGGAAGGAAATCCTCAGCTCGTGGTCTTTTATTTTTGTTGGGTTTACTTTTCCCGGACGAGAAGTCTCATGTCGCGCACTCCCTAAAAACTTATTCTACGAATACCAAACGTCCAATACGAAATAAATTACGAAAAAAAATAGTTATAATAGTTAGAAAATAGTTAAGAAACAAAATTCTCCTTATACACTAGAGAATAAAAAACGAAAATACGTCTCTCACGATAACTACGTTGATCGAGAAAAAAAACTATCGACAATATTAACACGTCTTTACACGGCAATTGCCTTTAGAGAATGATATAAAAAGATGTAATTTTAATAAATTTATCTAAGATATGTCCATGAATATTTTAAATAAAAATTAAGTTATAACTTTTTTAAACTGAATTGAATATGGAAGATATTATTATTATTATAATTCAGGTTTAAATAACAAAAGGAAATAATCCATGAAATTTAAACAAGATAAGTCAGAAGTAAACTGTAAAAGAAATTATTATTTTGATAACATAAATTATCATCGAAAATATGGCAATCTACAGATAAAAACGTTTCAAATCCCAATGCAGGTGGTCCCATTTAATTTTATTCATTCTATTGCTCTTTATTTATAAAGAGAAACTTATATTGAATATGTATAGGATAACCAATACATCTGCCTAAAATTGGACATAAGGTGAGGACGAATCGATGAGTATGATTTAGTCATGTTTGAAAACTATTTTATTTATTTATTTATTAAAAAAATTTATTATAATTAAAATTACAATAAATCTAAGGCTAAAAGCACTAGCATCAATGGCTTTCACTATGTCATTTTTGTTGTCAAATTGTCCAAATTGACAACAAAAATGACATAGTGAAAACGCGGCCTAAGTTTGTACGGACGCTGGTACTTTTAACATACTTTTTTATTTTTTCAAAGTTTTTTGGGCTTTTTCTTTTAAAATTTGACTTATGTATTTTTCTGAAATAATTATACATCCGTTATATACAACCAGCAAGGTGCACTTCACATGTGTCTATCAGAATAAACTAAAAACACTATTTTTAAAAAATCGAGTCACTCCTTTTTATACCCTTCACCTTCATGAGAAGGGTATATATAAGTTTGTCATTTCGTGTGAAATTTCCACAATATAATTTTCCGACCCTATAAAGTATATATATTCTGGATCCTTATAGATAGCGGAGTCGATTAAGCCATGTCCGTCTGTCTGTGTGTCTGGATGTTGAAATCAATTTTCTGATGTCCCCAGATATTTTCGGGATCCAAATCTTTAATAATTCTGTCAGAAATGCTTTCGAGAAGTTTGCTATTTAAAATCAGCAAAATCGGTTTAGGTCAACCAAAATTATGGACCAATATGTGAGACAACCTCCATACAAATTTGATATTTTTTGTCCATTTTATTGCAATATTTTGAAATATATTGCAGATAATACCATGAAATTTTGTATACGTTGTTTGTATGAGAAGAAAGTGTGCGGAAAATAGTAAGAATCGGTCCATGATTTCTCATAGCCCCCATACAAATATATATATTCCCGAAATATGGCTTAATGATAAATAAATGCGTATAAAATTGGAATATCAAGACAAAATTCAGCAAACATAAGTTTTATACAAAAAGAAATCGCAAAACTAATTTTTTTTTGGTTCGGTCCATGTTTGACCATAGACCCCATATAAAGTCCACTTCCAAAATTACTCTTTAAATTCTGTGCCAGCGGTGAATAATTGTATTTAAAAGCAAATTTTTTACTATTGAACTTACTTTTTATGTAATAAGAAGTAATAAAACAAATGTTTTTTAACATTTCGATTAAATTATGTGCAATATTATTTTCAGTATTCTATTAGGGTACTTAAATAATCAATTGTAATTATATTCATCACTAAGTATAAAATGAGAGTGAAAATAACATGTTATTGCCAACATAAAACTGCAAAACTATTAAAACCGACAAATTGTTAATTTACTCTTATTGTGCAGTGATGAATAAAAATTTTTATCAGTAGCTTATAAAACAAAAAGAAACTTATAACTATTATCAGCTTATAAGTTAAAATTTGAAATTTTTATGAATTTAGACGGTTAGAATGTAATTTTAAAGCTTTGGATAACATCAAAAAATATTTAAAGTCGTACGAATTTTTATCTGCTGGCAAGTCTTAAATCTTGATTAATAATTACGATTCATTTATGTAGGTGTATGTAATCTTTATTTAAAAAATGCCGAGGGTTCATAACCAAGCAAGCTTAAAGCTGAATTAGTTTCAGATATGTTTTGTGTATCAACAAGTAACTCTTGCGATGAACGCCTTTTTTTAATAATGAATGTTACTTAAGCAATAAAATGTAAACGAATTGCGTTACGGGTAAACTCGCTATTCAAAAAAGAATGTCATTGCAAAAAAAAAAAAAAAAAATCGGCAATAAATTGTATTATCTTTATTAAAAAATATTTGCACATTCCACAATTATCAAGTAATATAAAAAATATTATCTTACAAATTAGAGCACCCTAAACTAATTTGTAAATTTTGTGAAGAAAATCTGTCCAAGACAAAGTTTGAGACCGATTGAGTCCAATATCATAGTAAAAGGTCTTGAATGGATATATAGTTATTACCTCGAAATCTGAAAAAAAAGTTCCTGAACTTAGATCCAGGAAAACTTTTTAAAAAAAAAAACCTACCTTATTCAGTTCAGTGATAATCCCGTTCAACAGCTGCCTAGTCATTTGACAGTCAAACCCAAAAAATACCGGCTGCTTTCACGAGCTACGCAGTCTTCGGGCCATAACAACTTGTACAGAATTCGCCGGCGATCTTACGGCATCAGCAACATCGTCATACTCAAAGGTCTTCATTACCTTCATTTCAGCAAAAGCTAATACGCAAATTTTATCTTCCGGCTCTAAATTTTTAATTTGACCCATAAAGTCAATCGCAGCTTTTAAAATGCCTTCGCTTAAATTAATTTTCCGACACCAACGCTGCAACGTTGAAACGTGAGGCAATGAAAAACATTTGGCATATAAATGGTTATAAGCCCTTGGACCTGAAGCATGAAGGCATATAGCATTTGAAATGTCAGGCAATTTCCAGTTTACATTTCCTGGGTTCATCAGTTTCCGAACTTGTCCTTCTGTAAAAATGGAACGCATTGTTTCAACGGTAGCATTTGTTTTGCCGAGTTTGCACTCTAAGTCCTTGATTTTGTTTTCCAAAGCTTGCACTTCTGATAAAAAGCGCCCACGTTCTAGTGAGTAATCTAGTGTTATTGGACTAAAATAATAAACATATGAAGGAATTTAAAAAAAGTACTATTATCTGTGAAATAAGTATATATAAAACTTACTCAGTTTGCGTTTCTTTATCAGCAAAAACCTTCTCTACGGGAATATCGTTGTTGCAAATAAACGAAGAACTTAAATTTGGTAAAAAATTGTCACATTGAGTTTGGGTGGACGATATTGATTGTTCTCTGTCAACAAACGCCGGGAACAACACAGGAGGGTTACTATTAGGCATTCTAAGTTATAAAATTTATATATGTATATTAGGCCGGGCCAATTTGTATGGAGCCCCCTAGGATGATTCTATGGACAATTCTAAGCAACTTTGTGTTATGTTATTAAGTTAAATTATATCCCATTGTGCATACTTACATAGTTGTATTTATATTATTACTTATGTATATATTTTATATTATATGGTAACACTAAAATTATTAATAAAGATGGATGCATTTTTATAATACATTCCTTAAAAGATAACACTTGGTGTCAGAAGTGAAGCTGCAAAAAAAAGTTTGTTTAAAGGCGAAAAGAACTTGAAAAATCTTAAATTTAAAAAAATAATTAAATAATCAAAAAAAAAAAAAAAAAATTAACAATATTAAGTGAAATAGAAATCAACATTATAAAAGAAAGAAATAAAATGGCGACAAATCAAACAAATATAAAAAATGAAGCGGGTGGTCAACAATTTACGGCAGCATTACAACAAATAAATTTAAAGTCAACAAATATGGCCAGAGAGTGGAGGATGTAGCACACACAGTTTAAAATCTTTATAAGAGCCTCTAATCTGGAAGATGCTGCGGATCAACGCAAAGTGGCCCTCTTGCTTCACCATCTTGGTAACGGAGCTTTAGACATATTTTATTCTTTCAACATGGACGTTGATACAGTAAAATGTGGGGATCTCGTATACAAATTTGACTCATACTTCATTCCAAAGGTTAATATAGTCATGGAAAGACACAAATTTTGTATGTGTCAACAGCAACCAGAACAAAATATTGAGGAATATGTCACACTTTTGAAAAATCTCAGTTTGAGTTGTGAATTTGGTGCTTTACGTGAAAGTTTGGTGAAAGATGTCTTCATATGTGGCTTATCAGCTAAAAATGGAAATATACGAGAAAGGTTGTTATCTGAAGGCGGTATTGAGCTTGACAAAGCTATTGATATAGCAAAAAACATGGTGACAGCTAAGGAAAATGCAAAGTCGTTTCAACAAAAAGAAGAACCAGAGCCTTTTATTAATTACATTAAAAGAAGTGAAAATAGGATGAAGCTAATAGAAACAACAAGTGTACAAAATGCGGCCAAATACATCGAAGCAAGTGCCCGGCAATAGAAGCTAAATGCCACAATTGCGGTAAAACCGGCCATTTTGAAAAGATGTGCTTTTTAAAGAAAAAATACGTTAAATATGTATACGCGGGTGAAGAAGTAGAAGAAGAAGAAGAAGAACATGAAAAAGAAGAGGAAGATGATTTTTTTATTGGTGCACTTTCTAGAAAAACTACAACAGCAGCTGAATGGGCTATAGAGGTAATAATAAACAACAACAAAATATTTTGCCAAGTAGACACGGGCGCACAAGCTAATGTAATTTCTTTAGAAACTTTGAGAAAATTAAAAGCTAACCACTTAATGGAAAAGACTTGTGTTAAAATATTTACATTCAGCGGTAAGCAAATAAAAGTTGTAGGTTTTGTTAATTTATTAGTAGGTTTCAACAACCGCACTTATAACATACAATTTTTTACATTTTTTATTTATTAGGTGCTACAATCTTACAGGATAAACATCCCATTGCATACGCTTCAGTATCTTTGACGGATGCTCAACAGAAATATGCCCAAATAGAAAAGGAATTATTTGCTATACTGTTTGGTTGCACAAAATTCCATCAATTTGTTTATGGTTCAAGAGTTCTAGTGGAAACTGACCATAAACCTCTAGTTAGCTTATTTGACAAACCTTTATTTAAGATTCCGGCCAGACTGCAAAGGTTCATGTTACGCCTACAAAGTTATGATATAGCTGTTATGTACAAACCCGGCAAATATTTGCATATTGCTGATACTTTGTCAAGAGCTCCATTAGTGGGAACAAGATTTACTGAAATGGATAAGGAAATCTCATTACATTGTAATTTTATAGCTTCTCATTTGTAAACGCCTTTTTCTGAAATTAATGAAATAAAGGAACATTCTAAAACAGATGTTACCTTTATGAAAATATTTGAATATGTGAAACATGGTTGGCCAAACAACAAGAAAGATGTTGACCAAGACGTAATGCCTTATTTTAAAGTTAAGGATGAAATATCTGTTTTAGACGGTATCCTTTTGAAGAACCATCAACTTTTAATACCAAGGCACTTACGCAAGTCAATTTTAAGTAAAATTCATGAAGGGCATTTAGGAATTCAACGGTGCAAAGATTTGGCACGTCAATCAATTTATTGGCCTAATATATACAATGACATTGAAAACATTGTCACAAATTGCGAAACCTGTATGAGACATCAAAATTCTAACCCTAGACCTAAAATTTCACCACATGAGATTATTGACTTACAGTGGTCTAAATTAGGATGTGATCTTTTTGAATTTAAAAAAAAAAAAAAAATGTATCTATTGGTTGTTGATTATTATTCAAAATATATTGAAATTGAATTATTAAATTCTGGGTATAACAGTTCTCAGGTCATAATGAAATTAAAATCAATTTTTTCTAGACATGGGATTCCGCATATTTTAATATCGGATAACGGCCCTCCATTCAATTCTCAGGAGTTTAAAGATTTTTGTAAAAATTGTCAAGTTGATCATAGGACGTCTAGTCCATATTTACCAAGATCTAATGGCTTGGCGGAGCGCTCTATTCAAACAATTAAGAAATTATTTTTAAAGGCTTATGAAAGTAAATCGGACCCTTATGTGGCACTACTGCATTACAGGACTGCACCTAAAGGTACGTTGCCTAGCCCTGCACAGTTACTCATGTCAAGGTCTTTAAGGACGAAGGTTCCATCCATTACCACAAACCTTCAGCCAAAAGTGGTTGATCGGGGGGAATACAACGGAAAACTGAATGCGAATATTCAAAAATATTCAGACCATTATAATCAAACGGCAAGAGAAGTTAGACCCGTTAAAAAAGGAGATAAGGTTATGTTTAAGAAAACACCTACCGGGACAGATAATAGACCATTGCAAAGAACCAAGATCATTCCTAATAAAAGATAATAATGAAATATTGTACAGAAGAAATCAACAACATATAAGAAAATCTATAGAAAATAAAATAGTTGAAACCCACAAGGATGAATCGTTCAAACCCGATGGCACAAGTGTCACGGTGTTGAACGATACAGACCGTAGAGATGTTGAAGTTCCGAGTGAACCAACTGTACAAATTCCTGAAACAATTGTTAATGAACAGGAAAAAAATGAAAGGAAATAATTATGTAACAAAAAGTGGTAGAATGATAAAAGAACCACAAAAATTAAATTTATAAATGTAAAAAAAAACTATTTATTAATACTTCCCTACAAATTATAATTTTAATTTTATTACATTGTAATCTAATATAAAAAAAAATTATAATTTAATTTATGGAAAGGGGGATGTTATGTTATTAAGTTAAATTATATCCCATTGTGCATACTTACATAGTTGTATTTATATTATTACTTATGTATATATTTTATATTATATGGTAACACTAAAATAATTCATAAAGATGGATGCATTTTTATAATACATTCCTTAAAAGATAACGCACTTTGGTGAAGGGACCATGGGTCTATCTCGATTTTCGAGTCTCCCACTTTTTAAAAAATGATTTTTTCCCTATAACATCATTTTGATTCGAAATTCGATTTTTTATTCATCGTTATAATATCTTTTTTATGTGTATATGGGGGGTTTTTGGGGTCGAGAAATTCATTTTTGATCTTTATTTTTACATATGAACACCACCAGAGGGCGTTTCATGCATATTTGTAATATTTTTCGTCTATTTTCCGAGAAAAAATGTTCGGTAAAATTGATATTTATTTTATTTTTTTCAACAGAAATTCAACCTAAAAATAAGAACATGTGTAAAAAAAATTCATTTAGTGGAAGAAAAGCGGAATAAGTTGTTTTTGAAAGTCTTTCTTGCTTTCAAGTCTGGGGAAAAAAATCATTTTTTGAAAAGTGGGAGACTCGAAAATCGAGATAGACCCATGGTTCCTTCACCAAAGTTGCTTAGAATTGTCCATAGAATCATCCTAGGGGGCGGCTCTAATCGACAAAAAATTTGGCCCGTCCTAATGTATATATACATACATATGTACATACAAATCTAGTAATTTATAATACTTACATTGACACAGCACTAGGCAGTAACATAACTTTTTGTCCAGTATTCACAACGTCACATGTGAAAGTGCGCCATACAAACAACGTCCTGCCGGCGGAAGTCCATACCACAAATTTTGCTCCACTTAAGCATGGGGTCTTCATTGGAAATGCAGAAGAAACTTCCATTTCCAGGTCTTTGAATTTTTTTTGCACAGCTTGCAATATTTCATTATAAATATTTATTTTTAAATAGCACGCACTTTTCATGAAAATAAACTTTTAAACATTTCATACAAATTTTATTTTTGATTATTTAACTCAAAAGTGTTTGCTTGACCAAAAATAAAATTTGTAAACATTTCATACAAATTTTATTTTTGATTATTTAACTCAAAAGTGTTTGCTTGACTAAAAATAAAATTTGTATGAAATGTTTAAAAGTTTATTTTCATGAAAAGTTAAATAACTCAGTCAATTATTAATCTATTTTTAAACCAAAATATGCGTTGTAATCGTAAATAAACGTACTTTTTGAATAAATTCAATAGTATTATACTTTCTTAATAAAATAATGTATAAAAACGTCACCAAAGTTGACAAATTTTTGAAAAATTTACAAAATTTGTGTTTGCTCGACAATAACACCCAAATTTCTCAAGTTTTCTTAGATAAATTATATATCATTCGAAAGATCTCAGTTTCTCTTTCCAAATATCGTAAGAAATTAAGAATTTGACCATTATCAACAAAACTACAGGCTTATAAGTGCGCAAAGGTACAAAACCCGGTTTTTTAACCGTAAAATCGGATTTTGGAAGTGTCCGGCAAATTTCACTATTGGAATCTTGTTTTACTCGAGAAGCCCTACAAGAAAAATAGTATCGGGTCCCAGGTTTTTCTATTTCATTCAATTTTGTATCACTGTGTAGTTTGTATTTATTTATATGACTTATTTGAATTTTTGGCAATTTTTTATTTTTTCTGTTAAAATTTTTTTTTAAATTTTCTGTTTATTTTTGAAAGCCAAAAAAGTTGACATGACGAACATGATTAAAAAAAAACAGCTGGCGTTTCAACACCATCTTGTAGAGTTATTTCACCATGACCCTGCCTTTACACATGCAAGCATTTGCATGCGAGTGCTGTGTACGTATTATATACGAAAACATATTCGAAAAACTCGAATCATTTGCAACTAGCATTACTGTTTACACAGGACAGGGAGACTTTATTTTCAAAATGTTGTCAAAGCGTAAACTTCTACCGGCAGCTCCATTTGATTTGCAATTGCTTCGAAGGCCTTGCTTTTCAAATTGTTTCTCATATATGCTTTATCACTCATATCCCTCAGAAGAGGATGGGAACGATATAAATTTATTAATTTTATTATATTTCTTAAATTTAATTTCACTTCCATTTTTGTTTTGATTGAAAAATAGAGTTGCCTAGTTGATCACATAAAAATTTTTTATGAGGAAAAATTTTCATTAACAACAATTATTATGAATAATTATTATTTTTATTTGAACTGTTAATTTTAAATCTTTTGATATTTCTTTTATTTAGGCTCGAGTTCATTAAATTTAATTTTCATTCAATTATTTTTACCGAAGGTAGGAATTTTTACATGAAAATTATTATTAAAATTTATTGATAATTTTTCTTCACTTGTGATTCGAACCTGGGTTCTTGGTTGAATTTACATATGTTTCGAGAAACACCACTTTCTCTCATCAGAATTCTTTGCGTTATTTATGTTTGACTGTTGGCCAGCGGGCACCGCAGTGGTGTAGACGGTTTTTTTATGTAAATAATTCAAACAATATAAACTATCTTCATTAAATGCTTTCACAAAACTTTAATTTAAAAAAAAAAAAAATATATCCATTGTAAAAATATATCCATGTATCTTTTTTTGTAAAGGTCAACATAAAAATTCACAAAGCATTATTTGGTAGATAGATGAACAGTTTCCGCAACCAGAAATGGAGTTTCTATTGCAATGGCAATATACCCAGAAATGATTAATTAATTTTAAGATTTTAATACTTATTGTAAATTTCTTTTGTAAAGAAAGATCCAATAATTAAATTAAAAGTAATAAAAAAAAATAAAAAAATTATTTGGTAAAACAATTAAATATTTTAACGTAAGGTAGGTACCCTGCAAATAATATTGGACTACGTGATCCATTTTAGATGATATGGACTACTCACAACATGGTCCAATGTAATGCAGTCATGGACCATGCCATAGTTAAACAAGAGTTTGTAGTTAAACGACATGGTTTCGTGTTAACACGATTGCATATTGAGTTGTTGTTGTTGTTTAAAACTAACCCTCGTGAGTACTCCATGGAGTAGTTTTGGGACTACTCCGATGGGTTATATGGTCCAGTCCTAGGACATCGCAATGTTAAATCGACCACCTTTTTTCATATATTTGGAGTAGTTTTGGAGTACTCCTACTCCTCTTTGGACTAGTCTTTACATGCATGTATGGACTAGTCGCGTTATTTGCAGTATATGAAGCTGCTTTAATTTATTAGATGTTACAAGTCGTGCGTTAAGCTAAAAGTAGTTTTTGGTTTACCAGCCTGTTTTAAGTTTTTTTTGCATAAGGCTGTAAGTATTTACTCTATTTTACTTGAATTTTCAAAACTATGTAATAGACTATAACATCATTGTGCAAAAAAAAACTTAACACAGGCTGGTGAACCAATGTTAAGCAAAATTTCTTAAAGTATGCAAAGTCAATTTACATCAATACTAAAACTGTAATCAGTTTTCAAATTGATATAGTGAACAAGTTATGAATTATTAATTTTATTCGAACTTTATAACTTAATACATATACATACTTAATAAATAAATAATTATAATAATTATTTTAGATTCGGTACTAATGTGGACCTATCAGACGATCGGAAATGGCGTCCTCAACTGGCAGAACTTCAAAAACTTCCCGCTTTTGCTCGAGTAATTTCAGCAGCAAACATGCTGTCTCATGTTGGTCATGTAATATTAGGCATGAATACAGTTCAGCTTTACATGAAAGTTCCTGGCAGTAGAACTCCCGGTCACCAAGAAAATAATAATTTCTGTTCTATAAACATAAATATTGGTCCCGGCGATTGCGAGTGGTTTGCTGTACCAGATGCATATTGGGGTGGAATCCATAACTTATGTGAAAAAAATAACATTAGCTACCTACATGGATCTTGGTGGCCCGTCTTAGATGACTTATATAAAGAAAATATCCCGGTGTACCGATTTATTCAACGGCCGGGTGATTTAGTTTGGGTGAATGCAGGGTAAATATTACGATATATTATTTATTATTACTTAAAGAAATCCCTAAAAATAATCTCTATAAAAAATTTCTTAGTAAACATTTTATTACATTAATATTTATAAAAAATATTTTGAAATCAACTAGGTAGGACTTCTTTTCAGCGTTTGAAATGCTAGAAATTAGCAAAAACATACTAAATTTTCAATGACTAAAGGGAACTTAACCCATGGCAAATATTTTATTAAAATGACGTAAACGCTAAATAAAATTTGTTTGAATTCTTGTGGTTATTTGGAAAAATTTTTTTACTATGGACAAATCACAATATAAGTTTAGTTATATTTTATTTGCTTAAACATCGTTAAACAAATTTTTGGCAAAAACAGTGCACAGGAAAAAAACAAGTAATCCGTACTCAAATCAATTCGTATCGGTCATATCATTAAATTTTACACTCTAAGTTTATTATAGAAGAACAAGACCTGTTGAAAATGGTAAGAACGAATTTTCATAGCCCCCATACAAATGGCTTCTTGGAATATGGCTTTATGGTACATAAATGTCTATAGAAAAGCAGTATCCATACAAAATTTAACAAAAATAAGTTCAGGCAACGAGAAATCTCAAAACGATATTTTGTTTGCATTGATTCATATGTTAACATAGCCTCGTACAAAGTCCACTTCCGAAAATCATTTAAATGCGCATAAATCTCTTATAAACGTCACTATCAAGTTGAAATTCAACACTAATAATCCATGTTTACATATAAATCCTCGTACCAATGTACTGATTAGCCAATATGTATTTGATCATAGCCTCCATACAAACTCCAGTTCCGAAAATCACTTAAATGCGCAGAAATCTCTATAAACGTCACTATCAAATTGAAATTCAATACAAATTATTTACAGCATCATACTTATAATTCGTCTTCGTACATAATTATAAGCTGAACGGTTCATAATAGGCATAAGCTTCCATATCGAACCGGAAATTTACAAAGATCAGTTATAAGTATGTAAAAATTATACTATCGGCATTTGCGAAAATTAGTGCATAATTGGCCATGGACTCCCATACAACTATTACTTCCGGAACAACCACAAAGTATTTAGAGGAGACAATATTGACGTTTCAAAAAGCCAAAATCAGTTTCCTAGGGGTTTTTTATATCTAATTTATTGTGTGTCAAAGTAAATCTTTACTGTTGTTATTAATTATTTGTTATTTGCATTTGAGAAACTTGTTTATCCATACAAATAAAAAACAGGTTTTGTAACTAGCTTTTGAGATAAACTAGTTACAGACAACCAGTTTCTGCTAATGCAACTCTGTTTTTTCAACATTTTTCTCGCAACGCTGGACACATTTGATATTTGCTCAAAAATAAAAAAAGTTTTCTTTAAAAAAAGAAACTGTAATTGAATTTTATGCATCCTGGATGAAAAACACAAATTTATTTTTTTTTTCATAACGGTCGTATTTTTATTAAATTTGTATACCCTTCACCATCGTGAGAAGGGTATATATAAGTTTGTCATTCCGTGTAAAATTTCCACAATATAATTTTCCGACCCTATAAAGTATATATATTCTGGATCCTTATAGATAGCGGAGTCGATTAAGCCATGTCCGTCTGTCTGTGTGTCTGGATGTTGAAATCAGTTTTTTGAAGTCCCAAGATATGTTCGGGATGCAAACCTTCAATAATTCTGTCAGAAGTGCTTTCGAGAAGTTTGCTATTTAAAATCAGCAAAATCGGTTTAGGTTAACCAGAGTTATGAGCGAATATGTGAGACCACCTCCATAAAAGTTTGATATTTTTCGTCCATTTTATTGCAATATTTTTAAATATATTGCAGATAATACCATGAAATTTTGTATACGTTGTTTGTACTATAAAAGAAGAAAGTGTGCGGAAAATAGTAAGAATCGGTCCATGATTTCTCATAGCCCCCATACAAATATATATATTCCCGAAATATGGCTTAATGATAAATAAATGCCTATAAAATTGGAATATCAAGACAAAATTCAGCAAAAATAAGTTTTATACAAAAAGAAATCTCAAAACGAAATTTTTTTTAGTTCGGTCCATGTTTGACCATAGACTCCATATAAAGTCCACTTCCAAAATTCACTTAAATACGTATAAAACAGATATAAACAATAGTAAACGGCTAAAATTGGACATAAATAATCTCTATAGGCAAATAAATTGTACTAAATTTTATGGTGGTCGGCCCAGAATTGGTCATAGCCCCCATACAAAAATCTTCCCGAAATATTGCTCAATTATACATAAATGCCTATAAAATTGGAATATCAAGACAAAATTCAGCAAAAATAAGTTTTATGCAAAAAGAAATCGCAAAACGAAATTTTTTTTAGTTCGGTCCATGTTTGACCATAGACCCCATATAAAGTCCACTTCCAAAATTCACTTAAATACGTATAAAACAGATATAAACAATAGTAAACGGCTAAAATTTGACATAAATACTCCTTATAGGCAAATAAATTGTTGTACTAAATTTTATGGTGGTCGGCCCAAAATTGGTCATAGCTCCCATACAAGGACCACATTTGAAAAAGACATTTTTCCCTATATATATTGTATAAATATCGGTACCGACTCAAAACTTTGCACAGATCATTTAAATATATACAAAAATCATCCCACAAAATTTTGTGAATTTTGGTCTATTTTTACCCGTATGCCCCATATAAAGCCCTCTTCCGAAAATCACTTTAATACTCATAAATCTCTTATAAATAAGGGTACCAATCCAAAATTTTACACGGATCATTTACATACATGCCTAAATCTAACTGCTGGATTTTGAGAATATCGGTCCATATTTGACTATATCCCCCACATAAGGTCCACTACCGAAATCCACGTTAATACTAATATATATCGTATATATAGCGTTATTATGTTGAAATTCGGCGTGAAGTATCCTCATATGCATGAAAATAACTGTTCCAAAATTTAAGAAGATCGGCCCATAATTTGTCATAGCTGCCATATAAGAACCATTTCCAAAAAACAAATAAATTCGGGGCAAAAAATATTCTTTTCGGATTTAACCCATATTCATTTACATACATGCCTAAATCTAACTGCTGGATTTTGAGAATATCGGTCCATATTTGACTATATCCCCCACATAAGGTCCACTACCGAAATCCACGTTAATACTAATATATATCGTATATATAGCGTTATTATGTTGAAATTCGGCGTGAAGTATCCTCATATGCATGAAAATAACTGTTCCAAAATTTAAGAAGATCGGCCCATAATTTGTCATAGCTGCCATATAAGAACCATTTCCAAAAAACAAATAAATTCGGGGCAAAAAATATTCTTTTCGGATTTAACCCATATTCGGTCCATATTTTATAATCATGCTATATATCGTTGGAAAGGTATTTTTAATACCTTTTATTTAGTGTAAATTATCAAGCACCCAGTAGTTCCCGAGATATACGCCTATATATTTTAAACTTTACGGGCCCGCCCCCTCGAAAATAGGCGTGACCGGCAACAAATTTTTTTTTGCTGGTATCTCCTCTAAAAGCCCTATTTCATTTCATTTCATTTTTTTTTTTTTTTTTGAGCAAAATCACTAAAACCGATGTACCCCTTTTTTATACTCTGTTTGTTAAATTACACTGAAGATTATTATGAACATCAGACAGACTCTGTAAATTATGGTAAGAATTGGTAATTAAATCGATTAAAAATAGTTAAAATTAGACAAAATTTCAAATTATTTAACATAAATTATATTGGTCGTATAACCATCAGGTTATACAAGAATTTTTATTTACATGTTTAAAATGTTAATTTAATTTTCAAACAAAGATTTTTTGAAAAATTTGATTTCATTTATCATACATTCGTATTTAAAATAATTTTTTACATCGTTATGAATTATTAAAAAACTGCAATTAAAAATTAGTAAAAATAAAGATTTCATCACATTTTCGAAAAAATGAAAAAACGCACCGAAATACACAAAAAATGTTTGCAGTGTTGAATGAAATGGTACTCAAACAGTAGTGGAATTCTGTAACTTATTTTAACAACACTTGTCATTGTTAAAAAACTAAACAACTGATTAAGCGATTTTGCTATTCTCGAACTTATTTAGCAACACTTGTTATTGTTTGCAATCAGCTGAGTTGTTAAATTTTTTTTTTTTGTATTCCTTTTAGCTCTTTTTGTTTATTTTAACAGAGGTGCCACATAGTGCCAAATTGTAACAATATTTTTAACATTAAGTTACAGAATCGTATAATCGTTACTGCAAACGACAAAATGAGTCGACAAGAAAACAATTCTTGCTATTGTTAAAAGTTACAGAATTCCACTACAGGTGTATTTTGTTGTAGATTGATTTTTTCTCACACTGAAACAAAAAGTTGTGTTGAATTTGCTTTGGTGCCACCAAAAATTAATAAGCGCACCAAAATATAAAAAAAAAGCGCACCGCGCACCAACTAAAGAATTTTTCGCACCAAATATTAAAAAAAGCACCAAAAATGGTGCGAAACGCACCAAGTTGACAACGCTAAAATTTTAAAATGTTCTGCGCATATTGGAACTGTGACGTCACCGTTCTGTGTTTCTATTGGCTAATTTTTTCTCACTTGTTTTTTTACTGAGTGCATTTGCTCAGTGCACTCTTCATGTTTATATTCTTTGTTGGTTTTTCTTTTTTAAACAGCTTTCAGTGCTGCCAGTATTTTTCTAGAGCTTATCCCCAATTTTTGATTTCTCATCCCCAAAAATCCCCAAACTGATTTTTTTGATTCAAATTTTTTTTTGTAAAATTTTTATTTTATTTAAAAAATAACATTTATTTAATAAAATTAATTTTTATCGATAGCTACATATATTAATATTCAAACTAATTCGATTTGTAATTATAAATCTTGTAAAGAAAAAATTACACATAATTTAATATATAGAAGTATAAAAAATTATTTACCAGATTTTAGCATTTCAAGAACTTCAGAATCAAAATCTTCTGATTCATCAGCCTCAGAAATATTGCTTGTATTAAAAAGCTTTAGCATTTTAGCAGATGGATTAAATTTCTCACAACAAATTGAATTATTGTTAAAGTATGTTTCAAACCTTTTGACCAATCTTCGCGTTCCCAAGAAGCATTATGTTTTTTTAATAATACCGTAGACAGACGACAGAGTTAATGCGCATTAAAATCTCACTAATTTGAATTAAGATTTTACCGTGACAGACGACAGTTTCTGCATTTAAACTGCATTTAGGTAACAGCTGTTTGTTTGTAAACAACTATTTAATTATGAAAAATTTGTTTGGCATTTGCTGAAAAAACAGTATTTCTTTGAAAAAAAGCTGAAATTACTTTTGCTGAAGCTGTTTCATAATGCAAAACTTGTTCATGCACTAGCAACCATCAACCTGAACGCGTTGCTACATGTGGGGACCGCAATGGGACACTTCGAAATAAGAGAAAGGCAATTGTGGAAATCTATTTTTATTATTTTAATTTTACAATTGTCTTCTTCTTTTAGAATAGTAAACAATTTGATAACATATTATTGATTTTCGACGATGTTGCCATATTGAAATAGCTAAATGCAGTATAAATTCAGTTTGATTTTGTGTATTTACGTCTAATTTAATGCGCATTAAGATAGGATAATTCACGAGTTAATTTGAATTAAGACTATTAATGCAAATTAACTGTGTCGTCTGTCCACGCTATAAAATTAGATTTTGCAGCCATTTTAAATGGTAAAAAAATATATATGTATACATATTACTTTTATTTTGAAATTATAAAATTTCTAGGTAAGTGTTTAAGAAATCAGTAAGAAACTATTTTATAGAAAAAATGCACACTTATTTTATAAAAAGAATTATTGTTTTGCTTATCATGTTATAACAATTTGCCCGAGTATCACCAATAACCATGTTATTAACATAAGTATTTGTTCATATCTGTTTTATGAAAACAAATAAAAGTAAATATGTTACTCTCATTCTCTCTTTATCTACTCACACAGTAAGTATTTTGTACAATAACAATACTTACCAATACCAGAAACAAGAAAATGTTTACCAATACATACCAGAAGTAGCAAACTAAGAGAAACTGGTACCAAGAATGATAAAATAAAGATTACGCCATGCGCATAATTTCCCGTTATGTTTAAAAAAGAAAAACAAACAAAAAAAAAAAAAAACAAAAAATATAAACATGAAGAGTGCAGTGAGCAAATGCAAGCAAAACATGAGTAAAAAAAACAAGTGAGAAAAAATTACCCAATAGAAACACAGAATGTGTGACGTCACAGGGCCAAAATGCGCAGAACATTTTAAAATGTTACGCGTGTTGGCGTAATCTTTATTTTATCATTCTTGACTGGTACTAACAGATAGAACCATGGTGAAATTAAATACTAGGTGACAGCATTGCTACAACAATTACAACAAGGCAAGAACAACAGGCATTTTTCTATGTGTAAAAACTTTCGTCACTGTCAAAAAGTTTTTTTTTTTATATAAACTTTGACTATTTGTAAACAACTTTTTGACATTTTCAATTTCACCATGAATAATCAGCTGGCGCTACGCTGTCACCTTGTATTTAAATTCACCTTGGATAGAACTGTGCACGTGTTTAATAGATATACGTTTTTCTCCTTTGCTTTTTTACCTTTTCCTGAGTATAAAAAATTTAAATCAATGTTTAGAATCTAAGAATCGTTTTACTTTTTCTATAGAAGCAAAATATGTAATTAATTCCACTTCCGAACGGAATTAAAATCTATGACATGGATGTAATTCTTTATTTTGCCACTGTTGTATATATATATTAAATAGTACCCACTGTACAAAATAGATATTAAGTGTAAGCACCTGTTACAAGTGTAAGAATTTATTTATATGGCAACTTCATGATGAATAAAGTGACGATGCTTTTTATTTTAAATTGATATGTTATGTGGAATTGTAAATTTAAGCATTTCTAGGTTTCATTCCGAAAAAATTGTGTGTTATAATTTTTCTATAGAAGTAAAATATCTACGGAATTAATTCCACTTCCGAACGGAATTAAATTCTGTGACATGGCTGTATATCAACTAGATAAATCAAATCTAGTATACCAAATTAAATATAACGGCGACGATACTGACATGACAACGGCAATAAAACTAAAAACCAGATTGTCACCACATTAATCAGAGCTAAAATTAAATGACAAACCACTTATACACAAAACAGCACTTGCTGCCCACTGTGTTATAACTGGACATCGACCAAACTTTGATTATCAGCCTGTTATAGAAATTTTGTCTTCAGTCAAAATTAATTTAAACGGAGTCAATTATAAAAATTAAGCTTTATTTAAATCAAACTTATCTTCTTTAATACTCAAACGCAACAAGAAACATAAGAAAAATGTGTTTAACAATTCTTTACTAAATATTAAAATTAATAACGGGATATTTCATGGGCAAAAACAACTAAATATATTAAATATATTAATATCAGTACATATGTACATACCTCCTTATTCAAAAACGATTATTAAATTTAACAAACGTTTATTAAGGCAAATGTTGTATAGAAATCTGTCATAATAAACGTTTGTTAAATTTAATAATCGTTTTTGAATAAGGGGGATAGTTATTAATGCAATTAATACATAAAAGTAATTATGCATACAAATATCGTAAGTGTTGATATAGTATAGTGAGAGTTATACTGTTGCCACGGTACATGCTTCGCTCTCTATTCATGCTTCACACCCCAATCATGTGCGAAACAACTTGCTTCACCATACAAAAAAAAATTATTTTCCACAAATTGTAAATTCTGTTTTTTTTATTCTGTTTGTTTATTAAAGACAACTGTCAAATCGAATCAAGTTTATTAGTCATGTAAACAGCATGATTCATAAACATGATTCAGAAGGCGAAGAAGGTGATTCAAGTCGTCGTGGAAACATAGTATTAAATTATTCTCATTTACTCAATTTATTATATCGAATTACTTACTAGCTGTTCAAATAAAATACATAATAATAAGAGCAAATGCGTGTTTTGTTTTAATTCACTCAATATAAAAGTAAGAAGTATAAAGTTACAGTAAGTTACATTAGTTAATAAACAAAATATGTGCATGTATATTTATAGAAGTCAGTTGTAATCAACTACAGGTTGGGCTCCACAAGGGTTTGAATGGGACCATACACCGAAACACACAAAAGTACCGTTATCTAAAAAACGGTACTTAGAGAAAAAAAATTACAGCGTTTTTCGTGTTCAGGAGGTCCCAATTAACTTATCTAGGCAAGTGGCGTTCTTGGTATTTTTCCAAATTAAAAATTTGTAAAGCAGTGTAATTGATGTAATTACCGATTCTAGCTGTAATTTACAGAGTTTGATTGATTTTCATAATAATCTTGATTGTAATTTAACAATTTATAAAATTAAAAGAACATTTTTCCATATTCACAACAAGTTATGAAACAGAGTATAAAAAAGGATAAGATATAAGATGAGGCCTTTTTGTTTGAATTTGATCTCAATAACATTATTTACAAAAGATTTATGGGTGGCATTGAAGAAATGGACCAATTATGAACTGATAGCTTCTAAATCCAGTATCCACTAATGTGATTTCTATGTATTTTAGGTTTATATTGGTTGAATTTCATCTCAATAGCGTTATTTACAAGAGTTGTATGGTTGGTTGTTATGCTTGGAAGTGGACTTAATTCAAGAGCTATTATTAACTGACAGCTACAAAATCGAGTAGCTTAATTGCCGTATAACCGATACTAATATGATTTCTGGATTAAAATTTCTGATCCATATAAAAGTTGGTTCGATATTTATATTTATTAGAAATTTTTGTCGGTTTATTTGGTTCTTGGAAATGGTTCTTATATGGCAGCTATGTCCCCGTTTACACAGTGAAACATTTGGAAGGGAAACATCTTGAATTCTCTTTTGTATTTTTCTTCGCGGTCATATAGGGAAACATTGTTGTCGGAAACATTCCAGTTTATATTTGTTTTTTGACATTTGTCTAATTGCAGTGTTGTTTTTTTTTAATTTCTACTGTTTTTGATTTGCTAATGTAAGTATGTATATTTGATTTGTGAAATAAATAAATAAATTATAAAAGAAAAAATTTATTAAAACATTTTTTTTATTTTATTTAGCATTATTTATGTTTTTATTTTTATGCAAACAAAGTCAAATATAAAACATAGACAACAAAGCACGCCGAAAAGAAATAAACCAAATGTCAAAAAGCAAAGCAAATGTAAACAATAAGAATGGAAGCACAAAGCGTGCATCCGAGAACGGAAAACAAATTTCATATTCTCTTCCCCACCCGTCCCTCTCTTCCAAACAAAATGTTTCCGTTCCAAATGTTTCCCTGTGTAAACGGGGACTATGACAAATTATGGGCCGATCCTCTTAAATTTTGGAACAGTTATTTTCATGCATATGAGGATATTTCACGTCGAATTTCAACATAATAACGATATTTAAGATATATATTAGTATTAACCCATTCATACCCACTGTTACATATACGTAACATTACTGTCGTTAATATTTAATAGCGATTTAAAAAAAGGGGAAGAACACAAACTTAATAGTTTTTTATTTATTGGGTAACTAAATATGTGTTTAAAAAACACAAGTAGTATTTTAGCTATTATAAGTGTAAGCGTTGTGGTTGTGGTTGTTTTGTGAAGTGTTAAATTTGAAAGCCTCAAAAAAATTGAATATGACAACACGAAGAAATTAATTATTTTTTTGAGAGGTATAGAACTTCGAATTGAAATAAAACACAAGAAAATCGTTTTAATGACCATCAATTTGGCTTTATTGGAAGGATAATTTTATGCCATTAATGTTTAAATATGATTTCAGGCATGTGGCCGCCGCGGCTGGCTCGAATAAAGCCAATTCTACAGGTCCAAATTTCAACCACCAATTTTTTTTTTTTAATACATTTCATTTATTTATTGAATCTTCAGAAATGAAATGACAATAAGTTTTCGAATCTTAATACTAAAAGAAAATAATAAGTCCAGCCAGTGCTAGACAAAATATTATGATACTACAAAGAATTTATATCCACTGATCCAGTCATCTGTTTTGCGCTTGAGTTAAAGCAAGGGTATTCCTCCTTCTCAACCGAACATGGCCATTAAAGTTAAGGATGTCTCGTGCAAGTGGGTTTGGATGGTGTTCAAGTTTGCTGACATATTTTGTAAGTTCGACTTTCACCAAAGGAATGCCTAGATCTTTGTGAATTCTAGAATTTTTAACGTACCATGGAGCTGCAGTAATTGTACGTAGAATCTTATTTTGACCCCTTTGAATTTTTTCAATGTTTGATGCTGAGGCAGAACCCCATAATTGAATTCCATAACACCAGATTGGCTTTAGAATTTCATTGTACAACAAAAGTTTGCAATCCAACTTTAATGTAGAATTTCTGCCGATTAGCCAATTAATTTGCACTGCTTTTAATCTCATCTGGGTAAGTTTCCAAGTTAAACGACGTCGAGGTGGATTCCGAGGTATTTGACTTCATTGTGTTGCGGGATAATTTGATTATTTATTCTGATGAACGAGCAGGTATCTTTTCGCAATGTGAAAGTTATATGAATACATTTCTGTTCGTTAACCCTGATTTTCCAAAGCTCAAGCCAATTCTCTAGCTTATAAACATATTTCTGCAAGTTCTGTGATGCTATTTGATGGTCCTTATGAACGCTAATAAAGGCTGTATCGTCTGCAAAAGTTGAAGTATGGATTTTGGGGTCTGACGGCATGTCGGAGGCATAAATCAAATGTAAAGTTGGACCCAGTATGCTACCCTGGGGTACTCCTGCTTCAATTGGCTGAGCGGGGCTTAAAAAATCGCCTTCTTTGATTGTAAATTTGCGACCATATAAATAACTTTTCATAAGTTTGTGGGTGTTAGCAGGCAGAGTTAATTTAATTTTGTGCATTAAACCTTCATGCCAGACTTTGTCGAACGCTTGGGAAACATCAATGAAAAGCGCGGAACAGTATTTTTTCTCTTCAAACGACCGTCTTATCACATTTACCAATCTGTGTGTTTGTTCGATGGTACTGTGTTTAGCTCTGAACCCGAATTGGTGATTTGGGATACATTGAGTGTCGTTCAGAATTGGAATCAACTTAGCCAA
This sequence comes from Bellardia pandia, assembly GCA_916048285.2. Lineage (NCBI taxonomy): Eukaryota > Metazoa > Arthropoda > Insecta > Diptera > Calliphoridae > Bellardia > Bellardia pandia. Next base: position 70,771,110 of record OU696530.1, read on the forward strand.
TAACAATTTTTCAAACAGTTTTGAAATTGTCGGCAGTAGACTAATTGGCCTATATGACTCTACTTTAGTGGGGTCCTTCCCTGGCTTAGGAATCATGGTAATCATAGATACCTTCCAATCTGCAGGATAGTATTCTAGGCGTAAAATAGCATTGAAAATAAATAGGATAATTTTTCTAGCTACACGAGGTAACTCCACAAGCATTTTGTTGCTGATTTTATCCATACCTGGAGCTTTTTTAAGATTCAGAGTACCAATAGCGCTTTGAACATCATTAAAGCTAAGTCTTAGAGGTACAGGAGGTCTAATAACGAGTGGAGGCAAATCAGATGCATTATTTGAGTTGTTTATAATAAACACTTTTCTCAAATGATTAACAAATAAACCAGTCGGATTTCGCAGAGGAGGCTTTCCTCTAACTGGTCTTTTTAAACCTCTTGCCGTCCTCCATAACGAATAGTCAGATTGTGGGGTACTATCAAGACCCTCCAAGTAAGATTTAAGTGAAGCCATTCTTTGGATTTCTAAGAAATTTCTTAGTATATCTCTGCATACCCGTCGCCTAGCTTTCAGTTCAGGAGACCTGTGAATTTGCCACTCTCTTCTAACTCTTCTTTTTTCTGACAGGAGATGATCGAGTTCAGCGAAATAAGTTCTATTTGTCCCACTTCTGCACACAACGTCGTATGTGGAGGCGTGATGTACAGCTCTTCGTATGTCCTCAGTAAACTTGCCAATCGACCCATCAATATCCTCGGTAGTTCTCAACACTACATTTTCCGTGCAGTGGGAACTTAAATACTTTTTATACTTTATCCAACTTACTCTGGTTTTAGATATGTCCCGAAATGGAGAGCCATTCCCTTGAAGGAAACGCATTGAAATAATAGAAGGAGAGTGATCTGAAGACAAGTCTAATGAAGGCTCCACTTGTATCGATTCTACAGCGATATTTTTCACTACTCCGAAGTCAATAACATCGGGAATCTTCCGTCGGCCAGTAGGTGGGATGCCCGCTTGAGAGTACATCTAATCCCATTTTGGCAATGGTTTGAAGAGTTCACGACCCTTCGGGGTCACCAGACGTGAACCCCAAAAAGTGTGTTTGGCGTTAAAGTCACCAGCAACTAAAAATCTAGCTCCAAGGGAATGGAAGAAGCTGTAGTATTGGTGTTCTTTTATTGAAAATCGAGGCGGCGAATAAATTGATGATAAAACAAAATTGTATTGACAGAATTCAATACAAATGTTTGTTGCTTGTAGGTAATCCTCACATATGTTGTTCATTAAATAATGTTTTATTCTGTTCTTTATAAGAATTGCCGATCCTCCACATGCTCTTCCGCGGGGATCTTTATTATCATACAACACGTAGCCATTAATTTTGAAGTACGCTGTCGCCGTCAAGTGAGTTTCAGAAATCATCATGACATCAATCTGCTTATCCATCAGGAAGTGTTCCAGTTCGTTTTTATGTTGGCGGAGGCCGTTCGCATTCCAAAAACAAATTTTTAAACAAATGGCTTGTAAGATAGTGGATTGCATTTTCAGCATTTCCTGCATCATGGATGTCATAGTGGTCGTAAAAGTGTTCATGGTTTGGACAAGTGTCTGCAATGTAGTCTCTAGAGTGTTAATATTAGGCTCGTAATATTGTGATTTAGGTGCCTGCTCCAAACCTGGCATATTAGATTTAACCACGTTAGCGTAAGAAACTTGTCTAGAACTAGGCGCGTTTACATGACTAGTGGACCGTAACAATTGCGGGAAATTGTCACTCGATGCCAAAATAGGCTGTTGACGATGATCAGGTAATACTGACGTCTTGTTGGTACTTATGGCTTTCAAATAAGTGTAAATTGGACAACCTCTATAATTTGCGGTATGATTACCTCCGCAGTTACTGAATTTTTTGATTTTTGAATCAGTTTTCGACTTATCACATTGAGCAGTTTCATGTAGCTCCCCACACGCAACACAAACTGGCGGCAATTTACAGTACGCCTTGGTGTGACCAAATTCTTGACAGTTGAGACACTGGACGGGTCCCTGACGCTTATGTGGTTCTTCAACGGTGATTCTACGATGCAGAAGGTACATCAGATTGTAGATAAGATGGGACTCGTTTTTCTTTAAGACAACATCTCCAGGTGGTTATACATTCTACGACACCAAGGACCCCAGAGATAGATCATGTGGTGGCTCGGCAATATTGGTCAAATCGCGAATCAAACACCATTCATTGGGTGGTCTTTCAGAGTGCTATCTTCAAGCAACAAACATCTGTATTGAGAACTTTTGTCAAAACCTCGTGATTTCGTCAGTTTACTGTCCGCCCAGATTTTCAATAACAAAAGATCAGTATAGAGATTTTTACAAATCACTAGGTAGCCGTTTCATAGCGGCTGGCGACTACAATGCTAAGCATACATTCTGGGGCTCACGACTCGTTAGCCCTAAAGGTCGTATCTTGTACGACTCCCTGTCTGAAATGGGACTGAATGTGATTTCAACTGGTCAACCAACTTATTGGCCAACTGACCAGCAAAAAATTCCTGACGTTATCGATTTCGGCGTGGCGAAAGGGGTATTCCCGGAACTCATTGAAGTCGAGGCTTCACTGGATCTTTCTTCAGATCACTCACCCACTGTAATCACCATCAGAAGTCCTCAGCAAATCGTAACTGATGCCTTACTTCTTGTCAAACGTCTGAATTGGTTAAAATACAAAAAATACATCAGCACTCACTGCACAGAGAAACTCCCGTTAAAAACTGCTGAAGACATCGATGCCTGTATAAAAAGTCTTAATGAACATGTCGAGAAAGCCGCAGAACATGCTTCTTCCACTTACCGCCCGAATAGGTACAACAGAGTTTTTTCTGCAGATGTTGAGCAACTATTGTCTGAAAAAAGGAGAGTCCGAAGAGAGTGGCAACAACACAGATCGCCCCAACTTAAAACTAGGTTAAGAGAATGTACCAAAAATCTTAGGATCTTGCTAGAAGCGCAAAAAGCAGAGTCTCTCAAACAACATCTGGAAGGTCTAGACGCAACTTCCCAGTCAAATTATTCATTATGGCGTGCAGTCCGAAATCTAAGAAAACCCGTAATCGCAAAACCTCCACTGCGTACTTTGAACGGATCTTGGGCACGAAATAACGAAGAAAAAGGCAACCTTTTCGTAAGTCATTTAAAAAATGTATTCACTCCCAATATGGATACTGACATTAGCCAACTACCGCCTGTTGTTGCCAGACCACCTGTACAAATAAGATTTCAATATCTGGAGGTTGTTGAGGCTATTGATAATTTAAATGTTAAAAAAGCACCTGGGTTTGATAAAATCAGCAATAAAATGATTTTTGAGCTGCCTCGCATTGCAAAAAGATTAATCCTCTTTCTTTTTAATGCCATCTTACGGCTTGAGTACTACCCTCCGGTTTGGAAAATTGCACTAGTAAAGATGATTCCTAAGCCGGGAAAAGATCCTTGCAAAGTTGAGTCGTATAGGCCAATAAGTCTATTACCAACTATGTCCAAATTATTCGAGAAATTGCTTATAACCAAGCTGACTCCGATTTTGAATGAAAACAACTGCATTCCCAATCACCAGTTTGGCTTCAGACGTCAACACAGTACAATAGAACAAACACATAGATTGGTACAAGTCATAAGAAAAACCTTTGAGGAAAAGAGATACTGTTCGGCACTCTTTATTGACGTCTCTCAAGCTTTCGACAAAGTATGGCATGAAGGCCTGATATCTAAATTAAAGCAGAACTTGCCGGTGAATCTTCAACACCTACTATGGAAATACTTAATCGACCGTCAGTTTATGATTAAAGAAGGTGATTATTTAAGCCGTCCTCAACCTATAGGTGCTGGCGTCCCTCAAGGTAGTATCTTAGGACCAATTCTATACTTGCTGTACACAGCAGACATGCCAACAAACAATGAAATTCACACGTCAACATTTGCTGATGATACGGCATTTCTCAGTACTCACAAAGATCCAAAAGATGCCTCGATTCAATTACAGCACCACGTAACGCAAGTGGAGAAATGGGCAAGACAATGGAGAATAAAAATAAATGAACAGAAATGCACCCACGTAACATTTACTCTACGTAGGGAATCATGTCCCCCTATTCGTATTAATGACCATATAGTGCCTCAAAACTCACACGTGAAATATCTTGGTATTCATCTGGACCGTCGCCTCACATGGAAACCACATATAGATGCTAAGCTGACTCAAATGAAACTGAAAGCAGCCCAAATTCATTGGCTCATCGGCAGAAACTCCGTCCTTCGGCTCGATTGTAAGCTTCTACTCTACAACTCAATCTTAAAGCCAATTTGGTGCTATGGTATCCAGTTATGGGGCACTGCCTCCAACTCCAATATTGAGAAAATTCAACGCCGTCAAAACAAAATTCTACGAATGATAACTACCGCTCCTTGGTATATTAAAAACAACAACATACACAACGATCTTGATGTTCCACTTGTCAAATGGGAAATAACTAAACACGTGGCCCTTTATTTGGGTAAGCTGGAAACTCATCCAAATCCCCTCGCTCGAGACATCTTACAACATCCCGGTCATAGCCGTTTGAGAAGGAGGGACACCACCGCTCTCAGATGAATAAATATAAGTTGCTCATTATATCCTATCGAATTTGAAAACTAGATTTTGCCTAGCATTGGCTGGACTTATCTTAATTAACTTTAGTTTTAAGATTTGAATACCTATTGTTAGTTCATTTAAAATGAAGATACAATAAAAAAGAATATGCAAAAAAAAAAAAAAAAAAAAAAAAAAAAAAAAATCTCCAGGTTCCAATTCTACCCTGAACATGGGCTGAGGGATCTTTTCACGGTTTCTAATATTCACTACGCTCTTGATTTTGAACCCTTTGTCCATTAAACCGGTCTTTATCTCCGTAGGATCAACACATGGGTCTATACCCTTTAGAACGACTTGGAGTCCTTTTGCGCTTTTCAGCTGGTAGGTATAGAAATCCCTAGTCTCCCTCTCCAACTGGTTGGACAATTTTCGAAAATCATCTTCCCTATTCACTTGAATTTTGGTTTCGCTGATATTTCCATGTTTAATTGATGTTACGCTAAACATATTTTCACCTATTACCGAAACAATTCTTTGTACCAATTTACTGGAAGTGGGCTCTCTCAGATAAATTGGTGGGGGCTTAAACGTCTTCTTAGGAAGTTCTGGCTCATCCGTCTGGAGGAGAGCAAACCTATTTTGATCATTACTCACGGTCTTAGGAGCTTTTGACTTTGATGACACTTGAGCAGACGTCGGGCTCCTCTGTCGCTTGAGAACGGTGATGTACTTATCCATACCTACTTGTTTTTTGGGTTTCACTGCACTATTTGATGAAGATGATGTTTTCTCATCTGTTGAAATCACTATATTGGGCGAACAGGAGCGACGCCGTTCTACGGCTCTTGTAGTGAGAAAATTCTCCAAAGATTTTTTAAGGATTCTTCCTCAGAGACCCATCTAGTTTTTCTAGTCGAGCTAAGCTCTTTCTCAGAATTACATCTGAGAGGAACACTCATACAGTTTTTATGTGATGTTTAATGTTTATTTTTTTTTTATATTTTTACCTATTACGATTTTTTTTTTTACTTTTTGTTTAATTTCAACTTTTTACACTTTTTCACCTATTACGATTTTTTCACCGAAAATTCAGCCGCACTAAAAAAACACGTCCGAACAGTTCGATGAAACGAGACTGAATTGAGCATATGAGGCCGTCTGTCGGCAATAACGCCACGAATGTTGGCTTCCAATTCCCCTAACGTTTCTGGTTTGTTGGCGTAGACGAGCGACTTCACATATCCCCAAAGAAAATAATCCAATGGTGTCAAATCACACGATCTTGATGGCCAATTGACAGCTCCATTCCGCGAAATTATGCGCTCATCGAATGTTTCCTTCAATAAATCGATTGTGGTGTGCGCTGTGTGGCATGTAGCGCCGTCTTGTTGAAACCACAACTCATCCACTTTCATGCCATCCAATTCGGGAACAAAATAGTCGGTTATCATGGCTCTATACCGGTCTCCATTAATTCGGGTCCTCTTCAACACTTTGCTCTACAGCGGCAATTGTTTCTTCGGTGAGCACTGTTCGACGTCTCTGCGGATGCGTATTATCACATAGAGTAAACGTAGTGCGAAAACGATCCATGGTTAACCGAATTAATTGCTCTGATGGACGATTATGTCAACCATAAAATGGACGGAGCTTGCGGTAAACTTCGCGAACTGCACCGTTATTTTCGAAATAAATTTGCACGATTTGCAAGCGGTGTTCTTTTGTCAACCTGTTCATGTTGAAATGGCAAACCAAACTGAACATAAATGACATTAGAGTTGCCAGATTTGACCACAAAATGCCAGTTTTATCTCTTTTCGAAAAACAAACCTGTAAAAAAACACCCTTTATTAATTGTCTCAAAAAAATTTTCTATTACCAAACAAATAAAAAACACATCAAGTTTTAAAAAATGTGAGGTTTATAGTGTAAGGTAGGAAGAAAACAAAGTTGGTGTTACGTATGTGTAACAGTGGGCTATTCTCAGTACTTTTTGTCTCACTTTGCATATATTACAATTTGAAAGCCGTTGTTAACTTTGCAGTCGTTTTTTCAGTTAATTCTATGGTAAAACTAAATTTTATTACAGATATGGGTACATGACATTAGAGGAAGCTACTCATTTTCTTGATGAACTGATGTCAGACGACAGCCAACATAATTCCGTTCAACAGTTGGTGATTAAACCTCCCAATGGACAACATTATAATTCTGATGAAGATTCAGGAGAAGAAGACGGTAGTGGACTTCCTGAAAATTTACCTAGGGTACTACTTACACAGCCCTGCGAAATTATCGTTCGTAAATTGGGGTCTAACTGCGCTGACGAGGAAGACGAAGAGGATAAAATGTTGGAGGAAGCATTAGAAGATATAATGACAAATTCTATTACTAATTTGGAAACAGACCATATTAGATCATCAGCTCGAACACCATTGTAGACTCGTCACTAAATGCCAGGGAACGGGAGAATCACCTAATTTTTCGCCAAAAAGAAAGACCATTACAAACGATAGAAATTTTTCCATCGAGAAAACACCATCTAAGGCTCCTCGTGCCCGTATTGATAAACCATCAACGAAAAAAGCGACACCACGCGGGAGATCTTCGAAATCAAAACAGTCAAACAAATTTTGTTTAAATATAAACATTTTTTTGTATTGAAACCTTAATTTAGATATGTTCTACTATTAACCTCTTAAATTAAGTTTAAATTATTAAAAACCAAAATTATCTCAACAAATCTTTTACAAATTATTTTATTAACATTTGTATACAGTTTTTATTTAAAAGTTTAAAGAAATAAATGTTAGTATTTAATATACTTAAACTAATATGTATTTAAAAACAAAAAATCCATAGTTTAAAATTCTTTAAAAATTCTACTTAAAAAAATATACATAAATATTTTTAATTTAAAATTTGTACTTAAAGGTTTAATAGTAATGTACAACATATTGTAGTTTTAAAGAAGCATTTTATGGTTTCCTTTAGCTGCAAATTTTTCAATAACTTTATTAGGGCATATTTTTTCATGATGAATATTCATTATTGTTAACCCGTTAAGTCTTTCTTCCGACATTGTTGATCTTAAATATGTTTTTATGCGGCGAAGTGTTGAAAATAACATTTCTGCTGTAGCGTTACTAACTGGCATTGTGATAAATATTTTTAGTATTTTGTGGAGATTCAAAAAAATTTTAATTTAATTTGAAAATGTGGTGTCTGAATACTCCCTTGGGATATTTAATTAACTTTGAAATGTATCAAGGGTCAAATCCACGCATGAATTCCGAATATTGTACTAAAGATGGAAAAACTACAGCTCCATTATTCTGTATGCTAGACGAATTGGACGAAAACATCAAACCACTTGAGTTTTCTTTCCATTTTGATAATCTTTTCACGACACCTGCTGCTTTACTGGGTCTAAGACAACGTGGTTATCATGGAACCGGAACAATTCGGGAAAATTTTATACCAAAGTCATGTCCGTTGCCTTTAAAAGATGTTTAAAAAAAAAACAACACGTGGTCATATTGAAAGCGCTAAAATGAAATATACTGGAATAAAAATAACTAAATGGGTTGACAACGCGGTGGTAAGTGTAGCTTCTACCATACATGGCAAATTTCCTGTCACAAAAGCTGGAAGATTCTCTCGTGCGGAAAGAAGAAAATGTTGGTTCCTTTACCACATGCAATATCGGAGTATAACCAAAAAAAAGCAAAAGCTTTCGAAATACAATGTAAAAAGTATACAAATTCGAATGATTTTCTCTTCGAATTGAAATACGGAATAACCCCCCAGTACATGGAAGGAACTGACAGAATGGATCAAAATTTAAATGCATACAGAATAGGCGCTCGCGGAAAAAATTGTGTTTTCTATATTTACGTGGCTTGTAGACGTGGCCATACAAAATGCTTGGAAGGAGGAGAGGTATGACCCAATTCGTTTTCCGTAGAGCTATTGTCGATCGATACTGCCAAACTTATGGCTGCAGAAGGCCTCCTCAAAGCTATCGGCTATTAACTGCGCAAGAACCTGAGTACACTACCAGATATGATGGTTAAAATCACTTTATAGTAGAAACAAAAGGAAAGAAAAGGCGTCGTTGTACCGGTCTAAATTGTCAGGCTCATCCAACATATATGTGCAAAAAATGTGATGTCGGCCTATGCATCAAACGCTTTGAAAAATATCATTACTTTGTCAATAACTGAGAACATCCATTTGAAAATTGAAATGCTACTTATATGTTATGAATTCGCATTTTATTTTTTATAAAAACTGTTTTTGGAAGTGGACTTTTTATGGGGTCTATGGTCAAACATGGACCGAACTAAAAAAAATTTCGTTTTGCGATTTCTTTTTGCATAAAACTTATTTTTGCTGAATTTTGTCTTGATATTTCAATTTTATAGGCATTTATGTATAATTGAGCAATATTTCGGGAAGATTTTTGTATGAGGGCTATGAAAAATCATGAACAGATTCTTACTACTTTCCGCACACTTTCTTCTTTTATCATAAAAACAACGTATACAAAATTTCATGGTGTTATCTGGAAATTTTGCAATAAAATGGACAAAAAATATCAAATTTTTATGGAGGTTGTCTCACATATTGGTCCATAAGTCTGGTTGGCGTAAACCGATTTTGCTGATTTTCAATACCAAAGTTACCTGCAAAATATTAAATATTTTTCTGGAAATTTCGTTTAGTTAAGTTGTATAGTTTGGACGTGAGAGTGTTTTACACAGACGGTCAGACAGACGAAGATGGCTCAATCGACTTAGAATTTCATAAGGAGCAAGAAAATATATACTTTGTTGGGTCTCAGATGAACATTAAAAAAGTTTCTCACGGAATGACAAACGTAATATACTCTCATTCACCACTCTTGGTGGTGGAGGGTATAAAAATAATAAAAACAAATAAATACAAATATTTTTTAACAATAAAACATAAAAAATCATTTTCTTAAAATTTTCTAATGTTATTTTTTAGATGTGTTCACTGGGTTCAATCAGTTGGCTGGTGTAACAACATTGCCTGGAACGTGGGACCACTTACTGCTCGACAATTTTCTTTAGCTGTAGAACGTTACGAATGGAATAAACTGCAGAATTTCAAGAGCATCGTTCCAATGGTACACTTAAGCTGGAATTTAGCACGTAATATTCGCGTATCAGATCCAAAGCTTTTTGAATTAATAAAGTAAGTAAAAAGCAATCTTTCAAATTTATTTTAAAATATTAATAAACATTTTAATGTACATTTTAGAATGTGCTTAATGCAAACATTAAAAAATGTAATGCATACTCTGCAATATGTGAAATCTAAAGGCGTTTTGGTTCGCTTTCATGGCCGAGGAAAAAATGAAGCATCGCATTACTGTGGTCAATGTGAAGTAAGTATTTATTGTATTATTTGAGTATTTGGACATCGAAAATTTTTAGTTGAGGGCTTTCGGCACAAATATTTTATTTAAAAAAATTTTATTTTTATTTAAAAAATTTACATTTTAAGTTTTGTGAAATTTTTATAAAGTTTTAAATATGAAATTGAAAATATCGTTCTTATTTGTTTTTAAATTTTCTTCTTCGCAACATTAAAAATGAAAAAGCTTAAGACTGTGTATCTATAAAATCTTTCAATAAAACGGCAATATGTTTAGTTTGGACACACGATTTTTCTTAATATGCAATAAACGAATCATTTTACAATTGTACAACTGACAATTGTATAGTATTAACTGTACGTATTAAATACAAAAAAATCAAAGAGGAAGTATTTTCTAATATTTGGAGATATCCACATTTATGTCAATATTTATAACAAAAATTTTAAGTTAAAAAAAATACACGGAAATGTTTGATAAATTTATAAATAAAATGTAATATAAAATTGATTAATTATTTTACGATTTTTAGAGTCAAAACATTTTCAAAGTGGTCTCAAAATTTACATATTTGAAATGTCTTAGACTGCAGAAATAATCTCATGTAAATAATTAAACTTAACTTGAGAGGTGTATATGGATAAAAAATACTTTTTGGCTTATACTTATTATTTTAAAAACTATCTCCATTTCTGCTAAAATTCGGTTGTTTTGTGATAAAAATTTTAAGAATGTATGCCATATATCAACTAATTTTATAAAGCTGAGTGTAAGTAGCAGAAATCCTTATCTTGCACTAAATGCTGAAGAGAGTGATGCAAAAGAAAATAAAAGAATTGAGGACAGCGCATTTTTAAGCGCCAAACCCATTAACAGCTGTAAAAGTTTAACTTTAATTAACAACAATACTAAAATTTTTAATGGGTGGTATTATTGATTCCGCACGGAAAGGAAAACTAAGCGGAAAGCAATATCGATCCATATGTAAAATGTAATTATTCATTCCTGCGGCATGCCGCAATACTATCTGTGTAGAGATGATACCGAAAAACGGAAAAATACCGCAGCAACGGAATGAATAATTCGACTCAATATGCCCAATGAATCAAACGAAGTAAGTAAAAATATTAACACTAAAACGGGAGCTATACCCAAAATTGCACAATCTGATGAAATTACCCATATTACAGTCTTGAAAGGATATGGGAAAAAATAAGCCGAATTCTGAAAATCATTGATTTTCGTCAAACAAATTTATTTGCCGACAAGTAAACTGTTTCTAATGTGACCAATGTGTGAAATCTAAACAGCAAATATTTTTCTCCATTTTTAATAGCTTTCAAGATCAAATCTCGAAATGATGAACTGATAAAAAAAAATTATATTAATTTTTTTATATATAATTAATATTAATTTGTATACCCTCCACAACCACAAGTGGTGAATGAGGGTATATATAAGTTTGACATTCCATATGTAACACTGAGAAATATTCATCTGAGGCCCAACAAGGAATATTGGAATTCTAAGACGATTGAGCTATGTCTGCCTGTCTAAAACACTCTCACGTCCAAAAGACAACCAAAAGTTTACAAAAAAAAGCAGCTTGGTATTAAAAATCAGCAAAATTGATATAGTAGAACCCGAGTTATGTACCAAAATGTGAGACAACCTCCATAAATATTTAAAATTTAAAAAAAAAAATTCTTGCAATTTTTTTAAGTATATTGCAGATATTGCCATGAAATTTTCTACACGTTATTTTTATGATAAAACAACAGTGATACATTCGGCTATGCCGAATCTTATATACCCTTCACCTTTGTTGTGGATGCATAATTATATTATGTGGGCCAATTAAAAAAAAACGCAATTTTTATTTCCCTGCACTTTACACTACTATTTTAGGTTAAAAAAAAAAACAAAAATGCGAAATCAAGAAAAAAGTAAATATGCAACATTTATTAACAGTTTTCGAATCATTGCGTTTTTTTCTTGTGTTCTGATTTGTTATAGTCGTCAAAACTTAATTAGTGCGAATTGCCATTCCAAAGAAAGGTTGCCCCCACAATTTGCATTGAGCGTCCTTTTTTATAAATCAAGTAATATTACTAGTTTTCAATTTGCATTTAAATGAAGTAAATAACGTAAGGAAAGTACAAACATTAATTATTACCAAAGTGAAAAAACGAAAAAAAAAATCTATTAAAAAAAGTGTGCATTTGCTTAGTTTTTGTGAACACCATGGTAAGGGCGCGATAAAATTTCATGAGCTAATTTTTTTAAAAGTGAATATATTAAATGTAAAAAAAATTTAAGTTGACAATCATTGTTTACATGGTTTCAGCTCTTTTTTTTATAATTTGTGAATTTGAGAAATAAATTGCCTACGAAAAAAAACCAAAATAGGCAAAAATTTCATGAGCATCACTTTTGATATACATATATTGCTTCGTAGCTTAAAATGCTTAATTCTGATTTTATTTCTTAATTTTCAAGAGTAAAACAACAAAATTAACGGCGCACAGTGGCGCCCGTAGAGCAAACGAATTCATGAGCGCCGAAGTTTTGAATAAACCCGTGTTATAGGAAACTTGTCAACGATTTCAAATATGCCACTCTTAATAATATCACATTTTTATTTTAGAAGATATAACCGTTCAAAGTTGACCGACTTTCGGTTTTCAAAAAAACACACAATTTTTAGTCAATTTGTTGCGATTTCAGGTGTAATATCACGAAAAATAGGTAACGAATCGCCATATATTTTTTTTATATTGATGATGTATTTATTAAATGCATAATGATAAAAAAATTAACTGTTTGCTTTGTGTTTCTCCTGGCAAATCACCATTTAAAAACTATCCGTTTTTTTCACTATTTTTCAACTTTGACGGAAAATAAAAAAAGCTATATTTTTCTATATTTTCCATATTTGCAAAACCTGTTCTTTGATTATTTCTTTGCATAATTCAAAAGGTTTTATCTGCCCGTACATGCCCGTTTGGCTTCTAGAGGTAAAAAATGTTAAAAAGACATGGTTGCACAGGAGTCTCTTAACAAATTTTATAAAAAATATAGATTGCAGAACACATGTGCGGCATGTGAAGTCACGAATAGAGTTAGAAAATAATTATAGATTAGAAATGGTTAGTCTTTTAGATATACCTTCTCTTACGAATTGTGATGAATATTTTACAGAAAATTGAAAAAATAAATTTTAAAAAAAATTATTTTTTTTTTTTTTAATTTGTTGGGTAATAATTTAAAACATAAAACCCTAAAGAAAAAAAATAAAAACAATCTAAAAATGTAAAAATATTTTTTTTAGTTACCATACAATTGATTTTTCTACTAATTTTAACTTTGATAACCCATAAATAGGCCCCTACAAAGCGTAGCACACTATCATATGCTGTTTAAACACAAATGGCGCTTCATAGCTTAAAATGCTTAATTTTGATTTTATTTTTTAATTTTCAAGAGCAAAACAACAAAATTAACGGCGGCTGAAGGAGCACGGAGATATCAGGAGAAAATAAAGCTCGATAAAGCGCGTAATGACGAATATAAAATAAAGACGAAAGAAAGGTATAATCGTGGTATATTTGAGTTTAATTTTTATTGTTACTGACTGATTCTGTTTTTGCCACAAACTTAATTCGAAAGTGGTAAAAATTAAAGAGAATGAAAAAAACCAAGCCCCTACATTCGGCAAAAAAAACAAAAAATCAATTTTTTCAATAGTTCTGTTGGATTTACCGAAAAACTTCCTTTACAAAAGTTTAACCCATTACCCGCCATAATTCATATATGAAAGAATTAATATAATTTGCTGTTCAGTTGTTATCATTTTGGACAAATTAAAGTATTTATGCTGTTATTTTAATTGTTTTTTATTTAAATAAGGATTTTAAGGACCGTCCCAATTTTGGGACATTGGCAGAATGCATTTAAACATAAAATAAAATTTAAATTTCTAAATAGTGGTTTTGTTTTGAGACATATAAAAAAGTAAAGCTGAGATCATTAAATTATTTCAAAGAATAGTACATATTTATACATCTATACGTGAGTTCACACCTATTTATAGGCTACGAAAATGTTCAAAACATTTATCATGCAATGGAACGTTACACTTCTTTCATATTCTTGTTGTTTTTTCCCGCAGTCTATTGGTTTTATAAGGTGATCTTTTCGGTCATAACGTACTTCTAAACAAACTCTACCTTTTGTGGACCTGTTCTTTTTTGGCTAGATTTCACACCTGATAGATTGCCTAAAACTATTTTACGCCGAATTTCAAGCAGTGAAACTTTCTCGCAAGGATGCGATATTTGATATTACCGCCATGTATTTTCTACAGCAATATCCAAGAACTGAGGAAATAATGCCCACCAACATTTTTTTTATCGAATTCTGGTCCTATATAAGGATATTTGCTTATCTAGCAAGTCGACACCGCCCATATTTTTATTATATTCACTAAACAGCCGAGTTATTTGGACAGTTACATATTGTTTATCTTTTCTTGAGAAACGTTTAACACTTCCTACCGGTAATGCGTCACTGTAATTTGTCGTCATTGTTTCAGTTTTATTGTCTTTTCATCGCACCATCAGAATTTCATTATCAGTCGGTTAGTTCATCTGAATCTGGTGGTATAATGGTAAGATTTATATGGCTATGATCAACATTTTCTATGCTAGATAAAAATTCCTCATCTTCCATCAAAGCAGTAAGCTCAGGAATGGTTAAAAATTTTTTTGAAGCCATTTCTAAAAAAAATTATTTATATAAATATATTTTTCACTTTACGCCAATGTCCCAAAAATAGGACTTTACATTTAGAGGACGAAGACTCTTACCTCATACACTTTTAACGCAAAACTGCTTATTGAATACATAAAACAAAACAAACAAAACAAGTTTTAAAGAAAAATAAATTGTTATTCCCCTTTTTTACATTTTTCAATGGCAAATATACAAACGCACACATGACAGGTTGATATAGTAAGTTTCAGTTTGACGTTGGCAATCAATGGTAACAAAGTATCAAAAAAGTAAATATTTTCTAAAAGCCTGCTTTGTTTTCTTCCTATTTTAGCAAATACATGTAACCTACACGTTGCAGTTATTAAAATATTCATTTTTCAAAATGCGTCCCAAAAATAGGACAATGGTAGGTAATAGGTTAATGATTTTTTGTGAGCTTTTATTTTCTGAGATTAGGGTGGTACATTAGGGTTGTAGGAACTGAGGTCTGGTGAGTAAATACTAAAACGGGATATTTGAGGTAAATGCAAGATAATGACATCGATAGATCTCCTCAAGACAAAAACATCGATGTATCACACTTTGAGATCGGACAATAAATGGCGAAGATATAACAAAAAATGTATTTCGACAAAAAAAAAAACAAAAAAATTTTTTTTTTCGAAATTGTCTTGCAACAATACTTTATATTCGGTGGTGTACCGCGAAAGTTTTTTTGCATGTAAGGCGAGACACTCTAATGTACATGTTTAGAATTTTTTTTTTATTTACTTTTTGTAAAAGAATAAACTTTTTTTCGTTAAACTTTAGATTTGGCATTATTACTTGTTTACCTGCAACAAAATCTCTTGATCGTCACAAAATATCTTGAGCGTCACACTTAGTTTTTTTCCTTAAAACTCTTATAATTGCAGTATTGTTTTAATACATTGTTACAAGCCTATTATTTTGCAAGTAACCTTTAAGTTCAAGTCTTTTTTTTTAAGAAAAATTTACATATTTTCATCTTAAAATGTTAAAATAATTTTATTAAATTTTAATAAGTAATTTTAGACTTCATTTCTGGCTTCAGCGCGCGATTTTACATGAAAAACGAATGCCAAATGTCGTGGATCGCAAAATTTTTCAAAATTTGTTGACTAGTGTTATTATTTTAGTTTAGAAACAAAATAAATATGAATAAAATTTCTATATGCAAAGCCAAAATATATTTTTCTGCTGCATAGCGGTTTAATATTTTTTATTTCTTTCTTTTGTGTTCAAAATAGCCTGAGTATATACACGAGTATCATGAGTATATACGTATACGCATCTCATACTTATAAGTACGGATATGTCTGATACTCGATACTTACAACTGTGTGTACTGCGAAAAAAAAGTATAGATAACTGCTCACTCATCAACAACGTATACCCAGCAAAAAATACTGCTTGCCTGGAAGCAATTTCATAAGGGAGAAGATAATCCGGAATCAATTACTGGTGCGCATTAAAAGTACATGATTTTTGTATGAGATGAGCCACTTAGAAGCAATAGGTTATGAATCCAAAAAGCACTTATTATATAAACTTGTTAATACGTTGAATAAACGATAATAGTAAGCGCATTTAAAAGTGCAACTATGTTGTACTTATGTATATCATGTATTTTATATTTTAGTAAATAATCACATTGTGTATAGCTTAAAAATTAATAATACGTAAGGCATTCTTGAATGCATTCCATTTACACATTATTAATAACCTGCTAAAAATGCATTACTAAATTCAATAAAAAGAGTTTTTTTTCTTTTAAAATTATTTTTTTTTGGTTTAATATAATAAAGATAACATTAACATCATAAAACAAAGCAAATATTAAAGTAAATAACTAGTACATTTCAAAACTTACATACTTATTTATAGCTGTATAAACTGGATAAACTAAAGTTAAAATTTCAATATTAATAACACTGTCTAACAAATTAAGAGTTTTTGAATGGAACAGAATAGCGACCCCATAATTCTGAAAGGGTATGTTGAGTAGATCATTTTTGTAGAACAAACTTATAGTCCAGCACGTCTGAGTTTTTTTTTACAGTGGGTCAAAGTTTTAATTTTTTGGTCGAAGGGAGCATTATACTATATGAATAAAATGTTGTAAGTTAATGTCTGAGAGAATTCTTATGGTCAGAGTTGTATTGTGGAATTGTATGAGGATTATTTTTGTGGAAGATCTTAACCCTCTAACTGGTCTCTTTATGGGTCAATTTGACCCTTTTTTCGATAAAATCAAAAAATATCCTTTAAAAAAGGACATTTAAGGATTAAAATATTCTACGAAAATGTTTGGCGGAAAATTTCAGTGGGGGTCGCCAAAGACACCATTGTTGTAAATAAAGCTCTTTGCGATTAATTGGCAAAATTACACGCCAACACATACAAAGCAGGTGAAAACATCGTCAAGTTCGGCCGAGCCAAACACTGAGTTCTCGCGTCTAGTCAGCTGTGACTTACAAATCAGCTTACAAATCGTAAAGAGCTTTATTTACAACAATGGTGTCTTTGGCGACCCCCACTGAAATTTTCCGCCAAACATTTTCGTAGAATATTTTAATCCTTAAATGTCCTTTTTTAGAGGATATTTTTTGATTTTATCGAAAAAAGGGTCAAATTGACCCATAAAGAGATCAGTTAGAGGGTTAAGATCTTCCACAAAAATAATCCTCATACAATTCCACAATACAACTCTGACCATAAGAATTCTCTCAGACATTAACTTACAACATTTTATTCATATAGTATAATGCTCCCTTCGACCAAAAAATGAAAACTATGACCCACTGTAAAAAAAAACTCAGACGTGCTGGACCATAAGTTTGTTCTACAAAAATGATCTACTCAACATACCCTTTCAGAATTATAGGGTCGCTATTCTGTTCCAAAAATGGTGTTGGACAGTGTAATTATACATTTATACAAAATACAATACATTATACAAAAACAAAATTAAAAGAATTTCAGTATTAATTTCTAAAGTTTATGAAGTAATTTAAAACAATTCCAAATTAATATTTTTTTAAATAATATAAAAAAGTACGAAATTATACAAACTAAAATTAAGAAAAACTAATTAATTAGTATTTTTTTAATTTCAAACTAAAAATAATTGATTAGATGTCTAAAATAAAAAATTTTTTAAAAACTCAAGTTAACTTTTTTGGAAAAATTAGACAAATTACTAACAAAATTCAGTTTTGGTACCTTTACTTTAAAGCAAAAATTAAATTATTTTGTTTTTAATAATTTTCTTAAATTAAAATTTTTAAAATTATTTTTGAATTTAGTAACAACTAGAAATAAATAAATGTTTATATCTAACTGTTATTTATTAAATAAAAAATATTATTATAATTATCAAGATTTACAGTTCTGTAGAAGAAAGTTATTTTTCTTTATAAATTGTTCATTGCTATTTAGACCACTTTCCGTAAGAAAGGAATTTTCCTTGTTATCCTTTCTTTTTAGATATTGATCTTTATAATATCTATTTTTTCACCAATCGTACAACTATTCTCATTTCTTTTTAAAACGAATCTTTGGTTAGCATCTGTTCCTTATAAATGGATTCTGAAATTTATATTAAAATAAGTGTGTGAATCGTAAAAAACTAAAAAATATTGTTATATACTTACTATAAATACAATTCATAAGCTTAGGATAATCCAAAAGTCTTTTTTTGTCCTTTTTTCCATCAATTTTGAATTGTTTTATTAGCTCCTTTCCGAAAATTGATGGCACTCTTTTTCTTATTTTGTCTTTTCCAACAATATTTTTTAGAGTAGAAACCTAAAAAAAATAATGATTTTTAATGAGAAATTGTTTAAATAAAGGCAAATACTTAATACGTATCACAGCATCACTCGATTCCTCTGTAATTTCCATATCTTCATATTTTCAATGGGAAACTGGTCCATAGTACTTATCAAACCAAGACTTATGTTTGACTTTATCATTACTTTGACCTCCGATATAAGGTCAACAATTATTTTATTTTGACTGGGGACCAATTCTTTTAAAAAAATAGTAAAAGTCTAAATTTAGAACGATTATAGTTTGAAAGAAAAAATACAAACGTTTAACACTAATCTCTGTTTACAACAACATACAGACCTTTCAATTTACAGTTATTTTCATTTTTTTACTTTTGTTTACTTAAATTTTTACATCAACACAGATTTTACACTTGAAAATCAAATCACCAACTGAATTGTGTACATTTCTTTATTTTCTATTGCATCAGTCAAACACTCGGAAATAATTACCTTCTCTTCGTTAATAGTCGTTAAAATTTTTAATAAAGCCTTACATTATTGCATCGTATTTATAAGCATAAAATTTTAAGTTTTACTCAATCGGCTGTTGTGGTGTTGTTTTTAAAAACGATTTTATTAAATAAAAAACTTCTCCCTTATTTCACTGCCTTTGCGAAGCTGTAAAGTAAGGCAAACTCCTTCTTTTTATTAAATTTTTGAAGAATTTTAATCAGATTTTTCAAACTCTCATTTATTACTCTCAATTATTACTCCAGCTCTCTTATTGAAAAAAGTGTTTCCATATATAAATTTTTTATAACAACTCCATCTGACATGATTTATTATGATTAAAAATGTTATCGACTCAACAGAAAGATCAAGATAATAGGAATGAAATTTTTATAAAGATATGTAATACAAATATTTCAAAAATAATTTTAAAAATCTTATAGATTTTACCAAAAACAATTAAATTTTTTACATACATATATAAATAGTATACTAGTATTCTTATTTTGAATATATAAAACTAATCATCCCTAAAAAGTAGAATCGATATTGGGTTATTTCTTTCTAAACTGGTAACTTTGACATAATATATTTTCTTTTTATGAAATATATCATTAAATTTAGTATTCATTCTAAGTAAGCATACCCAAAAGCACATCCAGAGCACATAAAAATTATAAAACTAATGCATTATTTCATTGCTATTTGGAAGCTTTTTTTGTTAAGAAAGCAGTGTATTGCTTCCACCCAATATTACCGCTTACATTTTATGAAATTTTTTTTCTGGGTAGTTGTAGGTATTGTAGCTGTTGTTATTAAAAATACGTTGGTTATGTACTTGGTTTGATTTATATTGCGTCGTATGTATACAGGTTTTTTCAAAAATACTCAGAGTACAAATAACCATACTTTTGTCATTCTCTGATACATACGTACATTAGAGAGGACCTTAATTTTTTATTTTCGATTTTCAAAAATCGTAGTCCAGTTTTGTGTTATGTTAGGTTAAAAAAAAATTTGGTCAAAATATGAGCTCGATCGGTTGAAAATTGATGTGCCGCACGCGCGTTAAAGTCTGAGAGAATGAAATTCGACTTAAATGGAGAGAAAAACGCCCGTAACTATTGAGAAGTCACCCCTAGAGATGTAAAATATATGAGGAACCCCCATTATTTTTGCATCCCCAATATTTCTCTAGAACAAACTTATTCTCTATCTCCAACCCTTCATATGGTCCCCATACAAAAAATTTAATTTTCTCGAAAATTTACCAAAATCGTGCAAAAATAGACAATTTTTAAAAGAAATTAAAATTGCTTTATTGATGTTATTTATGCTTATTATCAATGAGTTAAATTAAATTGCTTTTTTTCAAAATTCGGATATTTTTTTCGATAATCAGCGACAACTTGAATCAAGTATTGTTTCTCTTCTTCGTTCCTGCACAATATTTTATTGTATTCCACCATCATTTTCACGCCTCTTTCGGCTTTGTCATTAACAACTTGAAGTTTCTCAACAACTTTCAATGCTCGCTGATAATCTTCTCGCTGTGACCAAGTTTCCGGTGGGTATCGTATAAGCATCTTGATCTATTTTTCCCCAGTTTTGTCGAAACCGGCGAAATAAAGACACATCTGGCGCAAAAGTTTTTCCTATTTTCTCTTCGAACAGTGCTCTTAGAACCAATTCGTAGATGTGATGTCTGCACGGCAAATACATCAAGTCTCTCTCTAATAGCTGTTCAAGTAAAACTGCAGCTCCCGCGAATTCACCGGTGTTTGAAGATGTCGTGTCAAAGGACATGGCTTGAACTCGATTTGATATGTTCCATTCTACCAGTAGCTGGTAGACGGCCGCTGCAACGTTTTTGCCTCTTCCACTGTCTAGTTTTGGAACGCCTAATATTTGTTCGATGTCTCCAGTAGTGACAATAACCGGAAGACGATCAATCTTATTATTTCCTGTAATGTCTTCAAGTATTTTGCCATCCCAATGTACAACAAAAAATGCAGCTTCCTTCAACTGTAATGAGAAAATATGAATATAGTATTGATAATAAATTGGTACAAAAAGAGAATGTAAGTACATGTAAGTTTTCCTTTGCGAAGTCAGAAATTTTTTTTTCGATTTGCAGTACGGTATCTTCGAATTGATGAGCGATTCAGGACCAAATTTGATATATTGTGGCCAAGGCCTTCAGCTACTGCAGCAATTAAATGCATTGCGTTTCGGTCTGATATCATGCATTTATCCAAGGCAGAAACAATCCGTTCATTGATGAATGACTGAGTTCCTCTTATTACAGCTTTTGAAGTCGATGGTAGAACCTCCATTTCTAATTCCATTCTATCATCGCCTTCTTCGTCTGACGATTCGGTGGAGGATGTGAATTGCACTGAGGTTGGATGAACATTGAATACAAATACTAAAATTGTGGATCATATTCGACATAAATATATTTACCAATTGCTGAGGAATTGATTTCAGTAGCCGCTCATTTTCGCCGTTGTTCTTCTGCCTCGGCTCGTTCCAATTTCCTTTTTTCAATGCCAGCAAGAGTCTTGTCAATGCCAGTCATACTGCCTGGACGGCCTTTTTTCTCTGCGTAAGCAAAAAAATCTCTATCCTTCTGTATTGGCATCCTTATTAACGCATTTACATGAGCAATATCGAAGAGGTCATCTAGTTCTTGGACAAACTTTTCTTCTTTTGCCTTATGCGTTGGTCCTCCTCTTGGTGCGCTCTTGCTTAAATTTCTCCACTCCTGGTATAACTTCTCAACTTGCAGTACGATTGCAGACTTGTCTCGCGTCGGAATTCGAGCTTTATCCCAGAAAACGAGAACTTCGTTTACCACCATTATTTCACTTTTTCGCACTTCAAGTTTTAGAGTACGAGTGTGGAAAAATAATACGCCAAGAACTTCTTTAGTAGACGGCAATTTTGATCCCAATAGCTGTGGAATAACATTTCCAATCAAATAAATCGTAGACTGTTGCGATCGCAAATTAGTTCTTGTTGTAGATGATGCCATTGAAAACCAAATGCGCATCAATTGTTTACTTTCTTTTATGTTCTTACAATTATTGCTTGTATACATAAAGGGAAATCCCCTTAATACGCACAATTTGCTATTGTGAATGTAAAACATTTGTGATTTTTTTAAATCCATTTAAATAAATGAATATATATATTTATTTAATTTGCATTTTTTACTTTTTGTAAAGCTGTTAATGAAATCTCCAATTATTTTGCGTTGTAGTTTTTATGTATAATCTTTTCGAGAAAATTAAATTTTTTGTATGGGGACCATATGAAGGGTTGGAGATAGAGAATAAGTTTGTTCTAGAAAAATATTGGGGATGCAAAAATAATGCGGGTTGCTCATACATTTTACATCTCTAGGGGTGACTTCTCAATAGTTACGGTCGTTTTTCTCTCCATTTAGCTCGAATTTCATTCTCTCAGACTTTAATGCGCGTGCGGCACGGCAATTTTCAACCGATCGAGCTCATATTTTGACCAAACTGTATTTTACCCTAACCTAACACAAAACTGGTCTACGATTTTAAAACAGATAACTTTAAAAAATCTCCTATCATTGAAGGTCCACACTAACGTACATATATATGTATATTATATTGTTACGTTTTTACCTTTTAAAAACGGTAGTTTATTTCCTTTAGATTATTTTTAATTGCAAAATAAAAGCGTCTAGTAGTTTGAAGAAAATATAACGAGTCTTTATTTATTTAAATGTACACAAACACAATTAAAAATTAACACACTGTCGTTTTACATCCCAGTTGGCCACGTCTTTAAGACACCCTCAATGATGGGTGCATGACAGTGTAAAGTACTCGAAGACAAATGTAGGACAGCCAGAACAAATCGCCAAAGACTTTTTCGAACAAATGTCGCGTAAATCGTGGACGACTAAAAGAGAGACAATGTCGCTCAGTTTGTCGTTCACGAAATAATAATGAAAAGTTCGGCTATATATTCCCTGACGACTTTAACATAGTCTATACGTAGTCGCTTACTTTGTCTTTAATAAGGTTTAAAAGATGACAACTTTCAGGTCTTTGTCACTAATCTTGTCGTTAACGAAGATTTCTTACACATCATCGTTTACGCCAACTTCAGCGACAGGGGACAAATTCAAAAATGTCTTACATAAATCGTCAAAGACAATGTCGTCTATGACCATTTGGCCAACTGGGATATTACGGTTTAAGAACACACTTAAAGTTTTCGAAAACTTTGATGATAAACACGGCATCTGTTGATAAGTTTGTTCGCAACAATACTAATACACTTTGTTTGATCAACACCATCTGTTGATGAAATTATTCGTAACAATATATTTTTTTGCTCATATCTCCGTTAATTATGGACGGATTTTGCTGATTTTAAATAGAAAACTTCTCGAAAGCACGTCTGACAGAATTATTGAAGATTTGGATCCCGAAGATATCTGGGGACTTCCGAAAATTGATTTCAACAGACAGACGAACATGGTTTAATAGACTCCGCTATCTATAAGGATCCAGAATATATATACTTTATAGGGTCGGAAAATTATATTGTGGAAATTACAAACGGAATAACATACTTATATATACATTTCTCATGAAGGTGAAGGGTATAATTATGGCATTGGACGATAACTACCTTAAATGTGTTTTATTCATCCGAAAATGAAAAAAAATACGTCATCCTGCATATCTGCGATAGTTTTACAAAAATTTAAGTTTTAGGGATGTTTCTTCTTGAAACTTGTTTTTTCAATAACGCCACATGCCGATGCTTTCTTCTGTTTAAAATATTTTTAACGGTCTTTAAAAGAATAAACTTGAAATTTTATTCAAGAACAAAACGTTTATATAAAATAAAGCGTTAATAAATGCACTAAAATATTACCGCATTATTTTACAAAGCAGTGTTTCCATAAAATATTCAGGGGTGTCATGTTCTATAGATATGACATAGTGATATATGAAAATTTTCGCAACAAGATTTTGAAGTGCTACCGCCTTTTATTTTGTTAGGCTTGGAAAAAAAATAGACGGGACAAAAAATGGGGGACTTTGGTTGAGGATAAATGGCGCCTCCTCGAGGTCAAAGTTCAAGGTAAGAGTGAAAAAATTAATAAAATGTCCAATAACTGCCGCGGAGTCGCCCCTAGAGTAGTAAAATGTCAGACTGACCCCCATTAATTTTTCCTCCCCAACATTTTTGTAGAACATACTTACACCCTATCATCGCTCCTTAAAAGCCCTACAAAAGTTAGAGTTTTATAAATTTTACCCCCATCGACCTAACAAGTTTCAGGGCGCCTCTGGAGAATTCAAATGTATGACCAACCCCCAATAATTTTTCCTCCCCAACATTTTTGTAGAACATACTTGTACCATATCCCTGCTCCTTAGGGTACTTTCCCTTCAAATACTGATTTATAATTTTGCCCTCTGACCTAACTATTTTAATTGCGCCTCTGGAGGATTCAAATGTATGACCAACCCCCATTGATTTTTCCTCCCCAACATTTTTGTAGAACATACTTATACCCTATCTCTGCTTCTTAGGGTACTTTCCCTTCAAATACTGATTTATAATTTTGTCCTCTCGACCTAACTATTTGAATTGCACCTTTGGAGGAGTCAATTGATTTTTCTCACACAACATTTTTGTGAAAGACACCCACCTTCTATATCTGGTTCTTAGAATTCTTCCCTTCAAATAAGGTTTTATAAATTTGCCTCCTCGTCCTAACTACTTTCAGGGTGCATCTGAAGGAGTCAAATGTATATTCCAAACCTCTTTCTCTGCTCTTTAAGGTATCTCAAATATACAATTTTTTTTTATATAAATTTTGTCCCTATTGTTCTAAGTGATTCCAATACAAAAAACCAGTTTTATGTATCTTTGATATTTGTATTAAATTGAGTTCAATTAAAAGTTTGAGTGCGATATGTATGTATGTAAGTATTTTATTTTAATTTATTAAATAATTTTTGTAATAAAGAGGATATTTTTTCCTATTTTCGGCAACGACTTGCAGTAGAAATATTTTTTCTTCCTCGTTGCGGCACAAAATATTGTTGTAGTCCCCTATTATATTTACGCCTCTTTCAAGAAAATCGTTTGACCATCCAAGGCTTAATTAAACGAAAAACAACCCATAGGCGACTACAAGGAATTTTTAGAAATCGTTTTGCTGTTCCTTGGTGTAAATATTCCCAACCATAAGTTTAGCCCACCAGGACCTACCAGCCATGCTCGATAGATGGCCAAAGGCATATACTCTGTAAAAATGTTTTTATTCCGCAAATTTCTCGATTAAGCGAAAATTAATTAAACGGACTTCGCGAAGTTACTATTTTTATAGTAACTCTTTATATTAAAGCTTGGTTTAATGCTACCAAAGCAGTAGAAGCCACAAATAATGACTTGAACTTTCTAAAAGCGATTATTCATTATGCTTCAATTGATGAGACAGTTTAATGTTAGTTGGTTAAGAGATTCTGTGGACATCTCTGGTATCTTAGTTGGGAAGCTGTTGCTTTTGCATTATTTGATCAGAATGTACCCTTTGATACAAAGCGAAAAATGGCAGATTCAATTCGTACATATGAGAAGGATGAAGAGAAATTCGCTGAAGAACTGTCGGGCAATGACATGGAGGAATGTTATGATGAAGATAGCGAGGCAGAAGAGGATAGAGTAAATGTTTCTCCAGTATATTTTTGTGACTTCAAAAGTGTTAAAAGAATTTCATTGACACCAAAAGAAGTATACGAAAAATTAATGGAGAAAAATTTGAGTCATTATGTTACATCAGACACAGGAAAAATTTTTCCTCGCCTCGGATTGTCAAAAGATTTTCTTGATAGTGATCCAGAAACTTGGGAAAAGCATGAAGACTACCAACAAGCACTACAAACACTGCAAAAATTGCATGTTGTCAACGATTCTGCCGAAAGAGGCGTAAAAATAATAGAGGACTACAACAATATTTTGTGCCGCAACGAGGAAGAAAAAATATTTCTACTGCAAGTCGTTGCCGAAAATAGGAAAAAATATCCTCTTTATTACAAAAATTATTTAATAAATTAAAATAAAATACTTACATACATACATACATAAAACTGGTTTTTTGTATTGGAACCACTTGGAACAATAGGGACAAAATTTATATAAAAAAATTGTATATTTGAGATACCTTAAAGAGCAGAGAAAGAGGTTTGGAATATACATTTGACTCCTTCAGATGCATCCTGAAAGTAGTTAGGACGAGGAGGCAAATTTATAAAACCTTATTTGAAGGGAAGAATTCTAAGAACCAGATATAGAAGGTGGGTGTCTTTCACAAAAATGTTGTGTGAGAAAAATCAATTGACTCCTCCAAAGGCGCAATTAAAATAGTTAGGTCGAGAGGGCAAAATTATAAATCAGTATTTGAAGGGAAAGTACCCTAAGGAGCAGAGATAGGGTATAAGTATGTTCTACAAAAATGTTGGGGAGGAAAAATCAATGGGGGTTGGTCATACATTTGAATCCTCCAGAAGCGCAATTAAAATAGTTAGGTCAGAGGGCAAAATTATAAATCAGTATTTGAAGGGAAAGTACCCTAAGGAGCAGAGATATGGTACAAGTATGTTCTACAAAAATGTCCAGAGGCGCCCTGAAACTTGTTAGGTCGATGGGGTTAAAATTTATAAAACTCTAACTTTTGTAGGGCTTTTAAGGAGCGAAGATAGGGTGTAAGTATGTTCTACAAAAATGTTGGGGAGGAAAAATTAATTTAATTATTAATTAACATTTTACTACTCTAGGGTCGACTCCGCGGCAGTTATTGGACATTTTATTAATTTTTTCACTCTTACCTTGAACTTTGACCTCGATGAGGCGCCATTTATCCTCAACCAAAGTCCCCCATTTTTTGTCCCGTCTATTTTTTTCCAAGCCTAACAAAATAAAAGGCGGTAACGATTCGAAATCGAAAAATCGTTCACTATGTCATACCTAATGTTCTAGTATCACGATATTTATTGAACGTGTAGCAGTGCCCTATGACACCAAAACATTTTTTCTTTTCGGTTTTAAAACCAATTCTGACAATATTGGTTTCTATGAAACCCCTGATTACTTTGCCTTGTAACCGATTTTCTTCGCAGTGTTGCATTGCAAACTGCATTTTTGAAGTCAGTTTATGTTTGCCTGTGGATTGAAACGGAAAAAACACACCTAAAAAAATCTTAATATAATTGTGTAATGACCCTCACCTTTTTTTCTGTATCTTATAAATTAAACTATATGCCATGCAAAAAGGTCGCGTTGTCACTCTGGCCGTAGAAGAATTCAAGGCTTATATGGGTATGTACAAAGTAGATTTGTACATTATAAAATAATTCTGAAATGTAAATATTACTGAAATTCTTAATTATTGATCCATTCATTTTCTTACTGTAATTACATATTAATTAACCTATTCAAATGAATTAAACAATTTTTGTATTTGAATCTAACTGAATTCTTTACTTGATTTATATAAACTGATCACACCTAATCTCGTAGATTTAATGAAAGTTGTCCACACTAAAACCTAACACTCGCTATAACCTTTTCGTTAAGTAATTAATTACGTTTGTAAGTTATACATATATTCTGTTGCTCTTGCGAGCGCACACACATTTGATTTTTAACAGGAGATCACTGAACACGTTACCCAGCAGTGCGTGCAACCTGGGTTGTCAGATTTTTTTGAACTCCGTCGCCAAAACGGATGTAAAAAATCGCCAAAATCCGATTTTGTTCAGTTTTTAATTTTTTTTATTATTTAAAAGAAATAAATTTTGTTTACACAAAAAAACCCAGTTCAATTTTTAAGTCAAAAATCGCCAAAAATTGAGAAAAAACCAAAAAAATCGCCAAAAATAATTTTTTTTAGTTTTTGTTAAATTTTTTTTATTTATGTCATTAATTGTTACTTATTAAACAATATTTTAGTAAAACATATACACATTTATATCCGTTTTTGTATTTTTTACTATTTAAACAATTTTAAAACTTTATTAAAAGAGAGTTTTAATTACATAAAAATGGAGATCATATTTTAAAAAAAAGTAAAATTAAGTAGATAAGTCTAAAAGTTCGTAAACTTCATTCTCAGCGATTTCATTACTAGAGTCTTGACTTTCATACACTCTAAAACAGTTTTGCTGAAAATTAGGCCAATATTAGTAGGCAACACTTTACCGAATATTATCGACCTAAAATTACACAACACCTTTTTTTAAACATTTTGTTGATTTTTGAACAAAATATGTTTAACATTGAACAAAAAATGTCTTTTAAACACATTATGTCTAGTTTTCCCCCTTTTTACGTATATATATGTTTTATTTTAATAATGTTTCCTTAAATAAAAATATATATGTGTGTACATATTATTATTCAAATTTATTTATATTTGTATTTAATTAATTTTGTATTAAAAACATATTAAAATAAAAATAACAGATTTAATTCAAATAAAGTGTACGGAGTTTCCTCTTTTTAATAAAAATACTTTTTACAGTTCCTAGACAATTTTGTCTAGCTTTTGTATTAAAGAATTAATTTCTCTTAAATTATTTATATGAAGCTTTTTGCCTCTCATTTGCGAAGGATAAAATCTAAAAAATATATCTCATCATGAATTCAAAGGTTTGAGATATATCTTTAGGATAGACGATGTTAAATATATAATAGTAACAAAGCAGTTGCAAAACAAGATCCAACAAATTAAAATTATTTTCTACCGACGTAATCTCCTTTTCAAATCAAATATATGCTGTGGATTTTTCTTCTATTGATGTTTCTGTATATAAATAAACAAATATGAAATTATTATAGGCGAGAATTTTGTTATTGATAATGGTACTTACGAACTATAGTTACCAACGGAGTTAATTCATGTATATCATTTTCAACCTCATCAAATGTTGAACCAAACTGAAAGTCAAACAAAACAAGTTCATATAAGAGTTTTTATTATTATATAATTTTTATTATTATATAAGGAAATTTGGGTTACCTTCCTTGAATATAAGACCATCTTCCTTCTTAAAAGTTTGCAAATCGCTTTTATCCGAGCTATGCTTGCGGAAGAAATGTGACCGAAAGGCAGACTGATTACCGAACAATTGGAAGCACTTCAACATCGGACAAGGAACTTTCTTACTAGAAGGAAAATGTTAAACATTGAAACTTTTTTTCACAAATTTGGCACACTAACATTTTTTTATTTAAACAATATTTTCTGATTAATTTTTATTATATAACTAGCTAAACCCGGTGTGCTTTGCTACACCCCCCCTCGTCATAAAATAAAATAAAACGTATTTATATATTTACAAACATTTATTTATTTAATTTTAATGTATTTATTGCAATGCTTTAGGCGAGACCATGCCCCTTTGTCCACTTACATAGTCAATAATTTATTATTTCGTATTATTATAAATGTATGTAGTTAAAAAGTATATAAAGCTTTAGGTAAATACATATTACAAAAAAAGTATTTTGTATAGCAAACATTGTTAGTGGTATAAGTAAGTATCTGAATTAAAAAAAAGGGGGCGATGAAGTAGGCGTAGTTCATAGTTATATGGCGACGTTAACAGTATTAAGAGCAATATACTACCAAATAAAAAAATACGTTGGAATGAACAAATTTGTATAGAGAACAAAAAGTATAAAACTTTCAAAAATTTGGCGTGAAAAGGGGCGTGAAAGGGGCGTGGCTTAAGAAATCTTTATTTTTACCTCGCCTGGAGTATATAATGTGTATACAATTTGAAGTAAATCTGTTAAAAACTATATGGGAGCAATTACATAATTTTTAAAAAGTGGGCGTAAAAATGGGCGTGGCAAAAAAAAAGTACCCTATTAATCATACCAGAGTCCCAGTTAAATGCTGTGAAAATTTCAAAAATATCGGTCCAAAGGTTTGGTCTTCAATTACAATATTTTAAAAAAGTGGGCGTAAAAGTGGGCGTGGTAAAAAAAAGTACCCTATTATTCCTTCCAGAGTCACAGTAACATGCTGTGAAAATTTCATCAAAATCGGCTCAGCCGTTTTGGAGTCTATACGTTACATACATACATACATACATACATTGAATTTTATATATATAGATTTAAGTGTATGACTTTGGCTTCATCGAAAACCAATTATTAATATTTTTAATACTTAAAACACAACGAAATTTTATTTTTTCCTCAGAGAAAATATGTCTCTATTGAAATAAAAATTATTTAATGCTTCTTCTTCATTATAAAGCGTCTATAATATGTTATTTGTTATTTTTTTGGACAGATAAACTTAGTATTAAACATTTTCTTTTTATTTAGGCATATTACACTTATTTTTAAACAAAATTTGTTTAAAAATGAACAATTTCAATATAAAATTAGTATTTTTGTTTAAAATTAGACAAAGTATGTTTCTCTTATCTGTTTTAACAACAAAATCGATGTAATTTTAGACAACAAGAATTTTTCAACAGGAGTTTAAACAAAATATGATAGTAATTTTGATACAAAGTTTTAGAGTGTACATAGTTGAGTTGAATTTTTTTATCATTTCATTAGTCGGTGTAAGCGAATTGCAGCATAATTTGTTTACGTTCATATGATTAATTATTCTCAATAGAGCGTCTAAAAGCTCATATTGAATTTTATTACTTAGTCGAGTTTTTGTATAATTCATTATTGAAAAGACCTTTTCAACGCAGACATTACTGGTTGGAACTCACAACACCCAGTCGCGTGGGTTAGTTGTTTTTTATTCACATTTCCTTAAAATGGTACGTACCTGCTGTATCGTGATAATCAAATTGGCCAAAATTCAAGTAAATTTGTTGGAATTTCGTTGTTAAAATAATTATTCCAATTTATGAACGGAAGTTTCCCCCATTGAGTTTCATACACGCCTATTGCTACATTTGGATCCATAGATGGTCTTAATGTTTCTTGAACAACGCCAAATTTAGTTTGAGATAATGTATTCGCACACTTTGAAATAGTAAATTGTCCAAAAGCTTTAAAAAAGTTCATATTTTCTGGTAATCTGCTTATCATCTCTTTTAAAAGTTTTTTTAAATATACAAAACAGTTTTCTTTAAGTACGATTATTTCTACTTCGTTCAATTTCGCATTTCTTAATTCTGTTTCAAACTCTGCAAAATCAATTTCATCTAGAGGCAAAAATGAATTTGAAGAATCAATAGCTGCATGTAAATCATTGAAAAATTTTTCATTGTTTTTAGTATTATATAAAACAGAAGGTTTGAAAACTTTTGTTGACAACATAATAAGTGTACAATACATTTGTTCATGCATGCTTCCTGCATCTATGCTGTCCGATTGAAATTCCAAATTCAGATGATTTATTTCATTGACAATTGGATTTATAAAAACCAAAAAAAAATACGATTTTTTTCATCACATAATTCATTATAGATGTTTTGGGCAATTAAATTTATAAAAACCAAAAAAAGACGATTTTTTCATCACATAGTTCATTATAGATGTTTTGGTGAAAATCGCCAGTGATATCAAAAATCGCCAAAAAATCGCCATGTCGCCAAAGGGAAAATCTCGACGCCAAACACGTTTCAAAATCGCCACGTTTGGCGAGAAATCGACATATCTGACAGCCCTGCGTGCAACTTACATCACATCTTCTAGAATTTAACATCAATTTGTCACCCCTTTTATTTTCGCTACAAATTTAATAACGTACGTAAGCATATACTCATTTTAATATAAGAAAAGAAACTTGATTTGTTAATAAACCCATACTGAAACGTATTAAATACTTGTATCATTTTCTTTATATTCACTCACTCTATTATAATTACTCCTATGGAGAAATTATAATAATAACCTATATCTTGATAGCCCACCGTTTACAATCAGCGGCCATCCCCTATCCTCTATCAAGGAGTAGGTTATTTCCCATTGGTGTCCAACCCACACACCAATACAGGTCTAATCATACAAATGAGTCTAGTGAAACTACCCAGCATTCGCATGTATTGGTCTACAGATCCGACATTTCATCAAGCACAAATCGCAGATATCATGACGCGGCCTCGATTTGAAGAAATTACTTTCAATCTGCACTTTTGGGACAATAATCAGGCTGATGTCAACGACCGAGATCACTCGCCCAAGGGCTGTCAACTCAGCAATTATTGCTGACAACAAAATCAAAGATATCATAAACCATAGGTATAAATAAAGCTATGCCAGACGCATACACTTATTCAAAAAAATTATCAATTGACGAACATATGGTAAAGTTTAAGGGCCATAAGCCAAGAAGCAGTACATGAAGAACAAGCCCGTGTCATCGGGTTTCAAACTTTGGTGTTTGTGTGAATCGGCCGGAAAAAAAAGTATGTAGAGCACCGTCTTGATGAATCTGTGGTTTTGCAGTTATGTAAACCACTAGAAAAAAAGGAGTTGAAGTTTATTGCGACAACTTTTTTACTAGCGTTACTCTGCTGGACATTCTACAGCAAAATGATATAATGGCATGCGGAACAATTCGCAGTAAAAGAAAACACATGCCAAAGCAGTTTCTGGCCGATAAAAATATGAAGCGCGGGGACATAAGCTATTTTACATCCGGTAGCATATCCATAGTCAAATGGATGTTTAATCGCGCTGTTTACCTGGCTTCGAATTTTATTGGCCCAACTGTGGTATGCAAAGTAAAGCGGCATTGCAGCAAGTAAAATTAATATATATTGCCCGTTGATTGTCCAGCATTACAGCAAGGGAATGTGTGGTGTCGATCTGATGGACCAAAAAAAGGTATACTACGAGTATGATCGCAGAAGCAAATGGCGGTTTTATATTCGATTGTACTTTGATCTCTTCGAAATATGCGTCCATAATAGCTACGTGATATACAACAAACTCATGTTGGCTAACAGCTTTGCGACAAACGTGACATCATTTGATTTTCGGGCAGCTTTAGCAAAGGAATTGATAGGTGACTTCTGTTCAAGATTGCGCAAATTCCCTGACTGGAAGTATCTCTGTAAACAAGTGTATTGCAATATATTCCTTTGCTTCACATCATCACGTGACTGCTTCGGCGAACACCACGTATAACACAATTTTTCCAAACCTTTATAAATAACTTTTTAAATAGTTTAAAAAAATAAAAATATATAAAACATCACACTTTTTAATAAAAATTTTTTGATAAAAAAATTCCCTTTCAGACAACAATAAATCATATATACCAAGGAAAAAAATTTTTTTTGGGTAAAAAATTTCCTTTCAACCCAGAGGCAACTGTATTTGCCAAGCAAAATGAGTCGTAAGGAGGGGGGACCAATTTTTTGACGTAACTATAATGAGGGCATATATTAGGAAAATAAATAAAAATCGCTTAGGCAGAAAAAGTCCAGTCCTCAAAGGGTTAATAATGTTAAGAGATTTGTTCGAAAATATAAAAAAAGCATTCTAAGTGAGAGTGAAGATATGAGATTTTTAGAGAAATCGTACTGAATATAATGCCCGATTTAAGTCGTAAAAACTTTATATAAAAAAATTATCCGTCTGCTTATGTTTCTACACTTACAGCCTTATGCAAAAAAACTTAAAACAGGCTGATAAACCTCTGTTAAGAAAAATTCCTTAAAGTATCATGTAAAAACAACTTTCAGCTTAACATACGTCTGGTAAAGCAATGATAACATCAAATAATTTAAAGCAGCTACATACCTAATTTAAAGTGTCGTTAAAATATTTTATTGGTTTAACAAATAATGCTTTGTGAATTTTTATGTAGATTTTTACATAAAAATTGGATACATGAATATATTTTTTAAATTAATATATTTAAGTTTTTTATTTAATCGAAGTTCACTTCAAGTTCAATATACAATTTATTTGAAAACTAGCTGACCCGGTCCGCGTTGCTGGCCATAAGCAAACATTAGTGTTGTATTACCACACGATTTAAATTAAGCTTTTAAAGAAATGTACGGCCTTTAAATAAATTTATGGAATATCTCTCATAAAGATTTGTTACAGAATAACTTACATATGGTCTAGGTATGAGCTCAATCAAAAAAGAAACGCATTTATTTAAGGCAAATTAGGAATTATATTTATTTATTACTTCATCTTGGGGCCAGCGGATATTCAATGTTTTTTGTTTTTTGGCGTGCCGTGTGGAAAACATAAATTTTCCAAAATTAAGCCAGCAATAGTTAATGATGTGACTCTTGCTTTATTGATGGCAATAGTACAGGTAAGATACAAAGGGAATTGGAGCCGCTTTAATTGGAATGGTAAATCGTTGGAAATCATCCGAATTCCTGGAATAAGTACATCTTCGCCTTTGCATCTGCCACCGATGATTGTTGCCTCGATTAAATTTGGTGAGCAGTTTTTGATGGTCAATGTGGTTCCGTTGCATAACTTTGGTGCGTTTAAGTTTCGAATAAGAATTACCGGTGATCCAACGTTTAATGTTAGCACATGCGGTGGCATTCCGGGTGGTTCCAATGAATTTAAAAATTCAGTGGGATAATTGACGGCTTGTTCTTCATCCATTATTGTATCGATCGATTTGTATTTGATTAATTTGCCGGGCAGTTTCAATTGAATTTGCTCATTGAGCTTGTTGGCATAATAATTTGTTGGTGCCAAAATTGCACGTTCCAACAGCCAATCCGATTTTTTGTAGAAGATTGTTAGACTTGGGAAAACCTTGTCGACAACGATTTGAATATTTATTTGCATTCGACAGAAGTTAGGCGGGAACGAAATCTCGTTCGTGGCGCGATTAATTGGAATTTTTCCATTTTCGATGTCAAAAAGTTGTTCTGAGAATGTTTGGACAGACGGGTCTTGCAACAAATGCACACGCATATTCGTCGATAGCGTGATTTTCTCGACTCGGTTCCAAAGATATGAAGCTTTCAAGCATCCGTTCAGCTCATCTGCGGTCATTGACGAAAATCACCAACAAAAAGAATAAGAGCGCCTCCCATCGGTTTGTAGTATCCTCGAAAATCATGTAGAGTCCGATCAAGCGCTTCGAGCAATTTGTTTGAATGTACCGTTTATTTTTATCAGCGTTTGAAAAAAACTCACAAATGTGCACAAAATGTAGGTATCATAAATGCAAGGGTACATAAAGTTTTTTATCATCGATTGATGATATAATATTATTTTTACCTTTTTGTATAATGTTGCACCTTAGTAAGCGCGGAATATCTTCTGTTATCGAATGATGTAAATATTTTGTAAATAAACTGAAAACTCTCATTTTTGAATGCAACATTTCGAAAGTTTTAAAATTTTGATATTGGATCGTTAATAACATAAGGTTTTTGCAAATATCTTCGGAACTATTGAATAACCGATTAAAGAGTTTGATATCTCGTTTTGAAAAACATGACAACGGCTTTCAAAAAAATTAAATAAAATAAAAAAAGCAAAATATATCTGTGGAGTTTTGACAAAAGAACCTAACTCGAGATCGGACAATTTTCCACTTTTTAAACCATATATATAAGTTTTAAAAGCGCATCTTTCTGTCTTTTCAGCGTGTTTCTAGATAGTGTAGATCGGAAGATATAGGAGCCCCCAAATCAACATATCTCGCAATTTTTACAATCTGACAAAAGACAAAAGAACCCATATCGAAATATGCTGCAGGGAACAAAGAGAAATATCATAACGTAATTTTTACAAAAGAACCTATTTGAATATGGGTTTCCAATAATTTACTAAAATTATTTTGACAAAACAACCTATTTGCACTCATGTTCTTTTATCAAATGCATAAACACAAATAACACGTTCCCATCTAAAGTTAAGTTCTTTTAATAGGCATTTGATCATTAGCATTCATTGTGACAAAACAACCTATGTTAACATGAGTGCTTTAGTGTAGTGGGAATTAATGAAATAAGAGGAACCTATATCAAATCAAGTGCTTTTGTCGTGTGCATGTGTAACAAATTCAGACGTTTTTAATGAAAATATGTTGTTTCCTAATATAGAAAAACATAAACAATGCACAGAGGAAGACAAAAAAGACAGGTTCCAAAGCTTTGGAAGAGCATTGAATCTCTCGCAAGTGAATACATTGACTACAAGAATTATAGATATATAAGATTACGACAATTATCAGCTGTTTTGAAGGTACCTACGTCAAGGCTCCAAAGAGTTTGTCAATTTGTATGTAATTTGCAATGATTTTAGAATTTTCGACTTTTCTAGAGGGTGCCGTGTTTATCGAAAGAATTGCAGCTTTGTTCAACTGCCGATACTTAACGAATGCAAGTAAGCCATTTATGAAAGGCACACTATCAATGACAGATATTTCAGTTACGACAAAATGAATAGTACTCTCTTTGTGTTTAAATTAAATAAAATGTACCACACAAGTGCCCAAGATATTGATGAAATGAAGATCCTTTTAATGAGCCTTATGTTGATGACTCCGATTTTGTCCCGGAGACGGATTCCGATCTTAATACCACAACGCAAGAAATGGCTCCAGATATTGAGTCCAATGTAAGTAATTGAGATTTCACCGATATTGATGAAACCCAAGTATTCGAACTTCCAACCACATCAGTAGTTAAAAATAAAAACAGGCGTAACAAAAACTTAAGAAAAGAATATTTGACCAATAAAAAGAAAATCGTCTCTGCTAAAAATATTAAAACACTTTCAAAATGCAGAATGTTTTGTAAAACTCACCTAAATTTTGAGGAGCAAAAAAAGATTTTTAAACTGTACTGAAACTAGGGTGATTACAACAAACAACGGCAATATCTGTCAGGATTAATTGATGTAAAATTTAAGAAAACGCATACAATTAATAACGTTAGAAATCGACAATATAACTATGTATTTGTATAATTGTGACGTTGGATGCGATATGATAAATCTAAGTCTGGAATTTTACAGTACAAGCTATCTTTGCAGCCGGACGAGGACTTCAAGGAACTAGACATAGCACAGCTACGACGGAAAATAACAAATTTCGAATTTAATAAATGTTATTCTGCTCTTTTGCCAATATCTTCTAATAAAAAACGTGATTTACAGTCCGTTCTGCCATTTATAAATCCAAAATTTTATAATTTGTACAATAACTTGCACGTTGAAGGTGAAGTACAATTTGGAAATAATTAGGATATTGACGAATATGATTAGCTGTAGAGTGAATTATTCTTTATTTTTATTATAAAAATTAAAGCAATCTTCTTCTATATATATAAAATTCAATGTATGTATGTATGTATGTAACGTATAGACTCCAAAACGGCTGAGACGATTTTGATGAAATTTTCACAGCATGTTACTGTGACTCTGGAAGGAATAATAGGGTACTTTTTTACCACGCCCACTTTTACGCCCACTTTTTTAAAATATTGTAATTGACGACCAAACCTTTGGACCGATATTTTTGAAATTTTCACAGCATTTAACTGGGACTCTGGTATGATTAATAGGGTACTTTTTTTGCCACGCCCATTTTTACGCCCACTTTTTAAAAATTATGTAATTGCTCCCATATAGTTTTTAACAGATTTACTTCAAATTGTATACACATTATATACTCCAGGCGAGGTAAAAATAAAGATTTCTTAAGCCACGCCCCTTTCACGCCCCTTTTCACGCCAAATTTTTGAAAGTTTTATTCTCTATACAAATTTGTTCATTCCAAAGTTTTTTTTTTAATTGGTAGTATATTGCTCTTAATACTGTTAACGTCGCCATATAACTATGAACTACGCCTACTTCATCGCCCCCTTTTTTTTAATTCAGATACTTACTTATACCACTAACAATGTTTGCTATACAAAATACTTTTTTTGTAATATGTATTTACCTAAAGCTTTATATACTTTTTAACTACATACATTTTTTTATTACCAAATCCCCATTTTTCGCCCCATTTCACCTTAAATTATATTGCTTTTAATCTATATATATATAAATGAATGTGTGTCTGTATGTTTGTGCTAAATAGGAGGCCAAACCCTTGGACCAATCTGCCTGAAATTTTTACAGCATGTTACTGTGACTCTGGAAGGAATAATAGGCTATATGAAGTTTTGATTGTACAAACGGAGGTGGCACCGCCCATATAACCCACAAATTTAACCCGCCATATTTTGGGCATTTTTTGACGTACGTCGGTGATATTTGGTACATATGGTATTGACATAATTAGGAATACGTACCAGGAGAAAAGTGAGTGGGACCACGCCCCTTTTTAGGAAAATTAAACATCGTAATATAGTCTTCACTACTGGACCGATCGTCATTAAATTTTCACAACAGGATTTTCTTACGAAATAATAAATTCTTGACTATGTAAGTGGACAAAGGGGCATGGTCTCGCCTAAAGCATTGCAATAAATACATTAAAATTAAATAAATAAATGTTTGTAAATATATAAATACGTTTTATTTTATTTTATGACGAGGGGGGGTGTAGCAAAGCACACCGGGTTTAGCTAGTTTAATATAAATGATAACTGCAATATATTATAATATATGAACTATTACTTATTTTTTATTTTTAATTTAATTAATTCCAACTTTGCTTTTTCATACCTAAAAATACATAACTTTTTATAATATTCGTTTAAAATAAACGGAATTCTATTTAAGAAAATAACATAAGTCACTGAATTTTTCTTATTTCATTTTAATAAAAGCACTAGTCCCGACAAAGGTTGCGAAATATTTGTTACTTTTCAGTATGAAAAAAGACTTTATCTAGAGAAGAGTTGATTTTTCGATCAAAAATTATTTTGACAAAACAACACATCTTGGTTTTTTGACATTTTCTCGGCAACAGTTGTATCTGGAACAAAGGTGGAAATTGGAAAATAAAGGTATTTAAATTATCCACCATAAAAATAGGTTACATTTGTTTAGATGTGTTCTGGGACGATTCTGTGACCTTATAAAAGTGTTTTTTGGTCCTCCTGTAAAATTCAGTTTTTCGACATTGGTTGTTTTGTGAAAATTCCACAGATATGTATGTATGCTCGTATGTCATTGGTGATGCAATATGAAAATTGGATTTTGCCACGCCCCTCCGCCCGCAGACTGAAAATCCATGTAAACATAAATTTTTTGTGATGGGGCGTGAAAGTGGGCGTGGCACATAAATTTTTTTATTTTTACCTCGCCTTCAGTATGATGTGGATACAATCTGTATGAAGTAAATCTGTAAAAACCCATGCAGAAGCAATTAATCAATTAAAAAAAGTGGGCGTTAGAGTAGGTGTAGTCGGTGAAGGCAATGGTGGTAAATTGACCTTACCACTGAGATAGCACAACCCAGGCGATTCTCCATTGGGCCAATTTGAACGGAAGGATGCGAGCTGTAGTCAAAAGTGCAATCGTAATGAAACGCTACTCGATTCAAATCAACACTTGAAGCTCTTCTTCTTACGCGTTGATTTAGATTTTCACGTTGTTGAATTGCTTGATTTAATCCATGATTTCTCATTGCTAATCCACCCGTTTCATTTGTCGCCTGTCTTTCTTCTTGTGTTTGCGTTACGCGAAGTCGGGCCATACTAACACGGCGCTAATCTCGTGCGATTTCTTGTTCATCCGTATTCAATCGATTGGTAATATTCCGATTTGTAATTGCATTACGGGTTCGGTGCGAAAGATCAGATCTTCTGGGTCGCGGCATTATGAATAACACTGAGAAATTAATGTCACAAAAACAATGTCACAAAATCATTAAGGGAACTTACCTTTTGAAATCACTT
Source organism: Bellardia pandia (assembly GCA_916048285.2). Classification (NCBI taxonomy): domain Eukaryota; kingdom Metazoa; phylum Arthropoda; class Insecta; order Diptera; family Calliphoridae; genus Bellardia; species Bellardia pandia. The sequence continues at coordinate 70,811,073 of OU696530.1, forward strand.
TTAAAAAATGTTGAAAATTTTTAAATACTACAAAAATAAATAGGTGTCAAAAGTTTATGCACACAACGCCATCTATTGCCAATAGCAGAACCAAAAATTGTTTTTGTAAAAAAAAATGAACAAAAAAAGTTTTCAATCAAATTAGGTGGAAAAACAATTGTCGTAAAAATTGTGATATACAAAAGAACGACATTTGATTTTTGGATTTTAGAAGATAATAATTAAAAGTAATGGGTGATACAATTTGAAGTAAGTCCTTTAAAACCCTTGTAGAATCGATTACACAATTTTAAAGCAGGCGTGGTCGAATTCGGCTGTACACTGCGGGCGTTGCTGGTTTACGTGGTAGTTCACTACGTGCGAACACTTAAGTAGAGTCGAAGGGACCCCGTGCGTTGCTACGGCATCAATTTAAAAAAAGTAGGCGGTCAAAAAAGATCGCTAGAGATGGGACGTGAAAGGAGGCGTAGAGTATGAATCTTAATTTTTGATCTCGCCTAGAGTAAAGTGAATATGTTAAAATTAGAGTAGAATCAATTACACAATTTAAAAAAGAAGGCGTTAAAGTAGGCATGGTCGCAAAAAAGAAGTATTTTATAAATACTTAGTGGTGTGATGTGAAAATTTCAGGCAGATCGCTCCAGCGGTCTGGCTTACCTGGCAAGCGCCTTGCATGTGATGGGGCGTGAAAGTGGGCGTGGCACATAAAATTTTTATTTCTACCTCGCCTACAGTAAGATGTATATACAATTTGAAGTAAATCTGTAAAAACCCATTTAGAATTTAATAAAAAAAGTAGGCGTTAGAGTGGGCGTGGTCGTACCAACTTACAAACCTTCCCGGGCTCATGCCGAAGATCAGCACATGATCATTTACGATTCTATAAAGTACATACACACACTCACACATAAAAACATTAATTTAAAAAAGGAAGCGTGGTCAATTTCTGAACTTTTTCCGGGTATTCTTCTTCTCTGGCGTGAGACCAGCCTGAATTCGTGCGAATCGTTGCAATCGGTACTGGCGTTCTTTAGTTATAAAGCTAGTAACTAACGTCACTCTCTTTTATATATATAGATTGTACAATAAGTTTATGCAGCATTAATAAAATATCTGCCATTCAGTTCTAATAATCCACCTCTAGTTTTAATAATATAGATAAATATATAATATAGATTTAATATATATAGATAAATTGCATACACTACTATTTATTTTTGTAATATGTTTTACATTAGCCTTCCGTTGGAAAGCATAAATGCAAAATCAAAACAAAAATTAACAAAGAGACACTAGCAAAATGTAATGCATTTTCTGGCCTGCTAAAGCCGTCATCAGCATTCTTTGTGTCTAATAGTGTTTCATTTTCAAACTTTGTATATTTAACTTTTTTTTTGTTAATTAAATGAGAATTATTCCTCTTGCGAGTATTAATTGTAAAATTTTTTAATCGAAGTTCACTTCAAGTTAAATATACAATTTATTTGAAAATAAATGAAACACTATACGATCAAAGACTATAAATATATAAAGATGTTGCACTGCCATACATTGTTCTGCTACTGCTAAATTATTGATGGGATTTTGCGAAAATCCCCTTGTGTATGACTAATGAGAGAATTTTACACACATTTGTTATGCTCTTTTCAAAACATTCATTCAGTCGTCGTTGAACAAGCGATGAAAACGCATGCGGATGGTTATCGTCACTTTTTTCCTAAATTTATTAAGCATTGTTGTTGCTTCTTGTTGGACGAAGCATAGCAAACACATGCGATTCAATTACAATTGAACACAAAAATAAAAAACTGTTTAGATGGACTTATTTTTGTTTTTTTCTAAAAATAACTGTTTTAAAATTGTTTTTTGATATTGATAATTGTTATTTATAGTCCCTAATATTTTTTCTTAAGGTGTTTATATCTGGCTAAAACTATTTCTTATTTTAAGCGTTTGGCAATATGTTTGCTGGGAAAATTCTCTCACCAAAACATCTTCATTTTTGAGTACCACTGATATACATACATATCGTTGGTCTCATGTGGAAAGGCCCTAACTCGCTATTTTTTCGAAATTTGTTTTTTTTTTGCGATTCCAATGCATTTAACGCAAATACACCTCCTCACAAAAATTTATTGCAATAGTGTAAAAAATACCGCTTTTATAAGCAGTTGTACAAAAAAAGTTACATGTTGAATATTACAGTTTCTGGTATGTTTTTACCTTCTCCTGTAAAGTTTCAAATATGCGAGTTAGGGCCTTTCTACATGAGACCATCGATATGTATGTACATACATATATTGCCGAATCAAAAAACATACAAACTAAAAGAAGTCTTGTTTTCACAAAATGTATGTGCAAATAACCTGTGGAAAAATCAATGTTACCGTTTGTTTTATTGTAGGGTAAGAATACATGTTTTATTGTTGTAGAAATGAAACTATATTGATTCGCACCGAAATAAAAAACCTTTATTATATAAATTTTTAGAATTACATCTTTATAGAGAAATAAAACTAGCCAATAATGAAAATAATCACTTAATTATTACATACATTAATTAAATTCAAATTTACTTTGCATTTTAATGAGCCATTTTAACCAAGATCCTTTAAAAAGGTTGTTTTCATATATACGTGCCGAAGGTGGACACTGAAAAAAATTCATTGGTTCATGAATTTAATTTGGCAGTAGCTAAGTTATTATCCTTAAAAATGACTCAGTTTAGCACCAAATTGTGCAAACGATGATGCAATGTTTTTACATATAGAGTTTCAAACAATTTTAGAAGATACTATAAGGACTGGAAGTATATCATATAAGTATAGTATATAAAATATAGAATATTTTAATGAAGACGCCGATTGTTTTACATCCAACAATGTGCCAATAGAATTAATATCAAGTCGATATTTTGTTGGTTACATACATATGTAGCTCAACGAATATCTTGCGTTAAATGTCGCAAATTTTGTTATATCTTTCAGAAATGTTTGTTCATGCAAAAAATTATACAAATGATTCCGAGCAATGCGTAAGTTGCACCAAAAATACAATTTATTCCTTACGGTTTGATGAGAATAACGAATGTTATAAACTACGAAAGCATTCCACATGGGAAACATACAAATACAAATTATCAAGTACATATAGAAAAAGTTAAAATTTTAAAACACTGATAAATAAATTTAATAAATACTAAACAAAAAAAACATTCGTGTTATTATAACTTCATTTTATACAAAAATAGAGACAGAAGTTCATAATTGATCTGTCTATAAAATTATGACTAGGTTTTTCCTAACACTGGAAATATATATTTTTTAATTAGTATATTTATTTTTAAAAACATAAGTTTATATTTGTTGTAATACCTTTAAGTAAAATCTCAAATAATGTAATTATTAAACAACAAATTTTAATTGATGATGATAGAATAAAATATTTAAAAAAAAATTATATATGGTAAGTAGATACAAACATACATAATTGAATAGTTTAAAATATAGCATTATACCTAATACGGTGCGAATCGATATAGTTTTGTCTGTACAACAATAAAACACATACTCTTACCCTACAATTACACAATCGGTCACATTATTCACAAAAGTTATTTGCACAAAAATTGCAAGAAACAAAAATTCTTTTGTTAGGTTTTTATTTTATTTTTACATTTTTAATGCAATGTACAACACACACACACAGTGATGCCAACTTTTAAGGCTCAAAACGCGTAAACATTTTTGAAAAAATGGCTAAATGGAAAAAACTCATCAAATTTTCTTTTTTTCGGGCTTTTTGAGTGACTAAAATCGGGCTAAATCTAGCCCGAAAAGGGTTAAGTTGGCATCACTGCACACACATGCACACAAACAATGATAAATGAGAATTAAAAGAACTTATACACAACAAGAGAACGAGAGATTGTTACGCTCTTTGTGCTTCTTTCCCTTTTGTCTTCCCTCCCTCATCCTGAGGAAGCACAAAATTTTGTCAATTTTAAATACACTGCGTGCAACATCTTTATATATTTATAGTCTTTGGTACTAGCCTGGTGAAAATTTCATCCAAATCGGAAGACATCGATTTTTAAAATTGTGTCACTTGACGTGAAATTAACCATATATAAATTGTTGTACTCAATTTTATGATGGTCGGTCCTGAAAAAGTAATTTATCTATATATATCATTTGCATATACACAAAAATTATACTACAGAAATTTGTGAATTTCGGTCCATATTTGACCATGTTCACCAAATGAAGCGCTCGAAAATCACTTCACTCATAAATCTATAAATAACGATACAGATTTAAAATTTTACATGAGCATTCACATATCGCTGGCTTAACATGTAAAGGCTCTAAGTCCACTTTTTTTAGAAATTGAGATTTTGATGCAGTTGTGTTCAATAAGTAAAAATACATCGATTACAACAAAAAAAAAAATACAGTTATCTTATTAGTTGTTGTTTTGTTGTAGTGATGGGTAAATGCGCTAAGTCCAATTTATCACATCGTTGTGTAATATCTCACTTCTTTCAATGTTGACATATCAACTGTTTCGCGCGGAATAGTCTGAGAGTCCAACCAATTGACATAATATTATTTCTCATTGGTTGCACTCTCGTTGTTTTGAATATCAACACTATTGACAGTCAGGACATTAATCGTCATGATTATTTGGATCATTTATTTTGTTTTAAAATTTAACAACGTACAATTTTGTAAAAATATTCGCCCTGGCCGTGGAAAAGGCGATTCCAAAGTGACGGACATTTGAGGAATACAATACACACCAAATGGTGAATTTAATTTCAAACTTAGATTTGCTGATAAATGGAAAAATCTCCACCAAAAAAATAAATGAAAATGTAGTCGCACTGGAGTGGTCGGATGTACACCAACTTCATCAAGAAAGAAGAAAAATAAAGACTAGAAAGTTCGAAGACTTACAATATCTAAAATCCACTTTGCCTACAAAACACCATAAATTTTATGACGATTTTCCATACAAATAAAATAGTCGTCGCCAGTTATCTTACTTTTAAATCCATTAAAAATTTAAATTAATATTACTTTGTTATAACAGCAATGAAATAAGACTGAATAATTTTTGTTTTCAGTGTGTATAAGTATATACATTAGGGTGGCCCCGTTTGTATGGAGAAAAAATAAGGTATCGATGTTCCCGACTAATATGAACATTTTATTCATTTTAAAACTACGTTTCTCAATTTTTTTTGTCCTGGGGTCAATATTTGGTGAGCTGGATCAAAGGATAAAAATGTCCTTATTAGAGGTTTTTTGATTTTTTTCACATTTCTCCCAAAGGAACTATATGTAAATTTGGCATCATATGAAAGGTCTTTGAGGGGCGCATTCAATGGTTTATCAAAAATTAAAAAACAATTTTTTTTAATTCAAAAATTTTTAAAATTTCAGATAAAATTTTAGTGTTTTTTTATTTTTGCATAGAATTTACTTAAATAAATTGTTGAAATTTCTTGATTATAAACATCATGCAATTTAACCCAAATGGTTTTCCCGTTTTTTAAAATTCAACCTATTTCAATTTTTATTAATTTTTTTTAAAACCCTAATTCTTCCCTATCTGACAATCTCTGTTAACTCAATTCGTTAATGTATATATATATTTAATCCTTTAATTCCCAGTGGAACATAGGGCCGCAACAAATGTTCTCCATTGTGTTCTATCAGTAGACATAATTTTCATTTCACTCCAAGACACCTCATGCTCGTTCAACTCTTTCTCAATTTGGCGTCTTTAAGTATTTGCAGGTCTTCCAGGTCTTCTGGACCCTTGGGGGTTATATTCAACGGACTGTCGAGTCAAATCATTCACTGGCTTTCTCATTGTGTGTCCAAGCCAATTGTATTTATGTAATCGGATCTTCATGTTTAAAGGAACTTGATTGGTTAAGTTCCACAGGTCCTGATTGGATATTGTGACAGGTCAGAATATCCTAAGTATACGCCTGAGGCATCGGTTTACAAAAGCTTGCATACAACTCATTTCCCGCCTCGAAATATTCCAGGTTTCACAGCCATACAGAAGCACAGATTTCACGTTGCTATTAAAAACTTTAATTTTGGTGGGATTCGAGATATTTTGCGACCTCCAGAATTTATTAAGCGTGTCATAAGCTTGTTTCGCCTTACACAGTCTATTCTGTATATCTTCTTTGCTGCCCCCGCTTTTTGAAATTATACTCCCCAAATAGCAAAAGTTTTCAACATCGTCAATTGTTTGACCCGAGAGCTGAAAGTTCATAATGCATGAAGAATTTATGCGCATTGACTTAGTTTTGTTGATATTGATTTGTAAGCCCGCTATGGCAGCACGTGTAGCTAAGGCTTGAATCTTGGATTGCATGCTAGAGAAGCGGTGGGATAGTAGACATACGTCATCTGTATAATCAATATCATCTAACCTATCATGAAGACCCCAAGAAATACCATGATGCATATCCATACAATGGTTCATAACTACATCAAGTACTATGTTAAACAGTAGTGGAGACAAAACACAGCCTTGACGAACTCCTACGTTTACTTTAATGGGTTTGCTTGCTGAACCCTCATGAAGTATGGAACACACTGCGTTGTTGTATAGCTCCTTAATGAGATTGATTAACTTTTCGGGAACTCCTTTGCATCTTAGAGCTTCCCATATCGCACAGTGTTGTAATGTGTCGAACGCACGCTTGAAGTCAACAAATACTAAGTACAGAGGTGAACGCCATTCAACCGACTGTTCCACAATTACCCTCAAGCTGTTGATATGATCGATACATGACTTGTTTGGCCTAAAGCCCGCTTGTTCTCGTCTTAGCTGTGTTTCAATAACGGATGAAATGCGGTTGTGCAGGATGTGAGCTATGATTTTGTTTACGATACTCAAAAGAGTAATACCCCTCCAATTGGAGCAATCTTGCAAGTTTCCTTTCTTTGGAAGTTTAATTATAAGTCCTTCTCTAAGCTCATCAGGAATTTTCTCATTTAACCAAAAATATGAAATTAGGGGTTTTAGTAATGTGGTTGTTAGGGTGATGTATATTTTCAAAATCTCTGGAGGTATTCCATCAGGGCCTGCAGCCTTACCGGACTTCAGACGTTTAATTGCAGCTATTATTTCTTCAGATGAGGGGTTTGCGATGTTTATATCGTTTCGTATGTTATTCATATGATGCATTGGCTCGCAATCACATATTATTGTATATTCTGTCGGATTAACCGACAGCAGTTTAGTGTAATAATTCTCCCACATCTTCAATTGTTGATCTTTGGCATAAATCAATTCGCCCTGATCATTCCTTAGGGGCTTTATAGTGTGGTGGCTATGGCCGGAAATCTCCTTCGTAATACGATACAGGTCTTTGGATCGACCTGTTGGACTGGCGATTTGTGCGTCATTGGCTAATTTATCAGCCCACTTTCGCTTAACTTCTCTTGCACTTCGCTTAACTTTTCGGTTCTCTTCTTGGTATTTACGTTGTTCATCTCGTTTAGATTGTGGAGTTTTAGCATCATTAACTTTAGCTTTTGCCTGCCTTCTAGATTCTATTTTTTGCCATGTATTATCGGAGATCCAAAGCTTGTTGGTTTTTCTAGCGTAGCCTATTTCATTTTCTGCCGTCTCAATAAGTGTTGACTTTACATCCTTCCAATACACGTCTATATTCTGATGGGGAGAAATTAATAGATTAGCTGCCCTGTTCCTCAAAGCAATCGAAAACTGAAGAGAGACCTCAGGGTTCTCAAATTTTTGTAGGTCAAATCTTCTTCTACTGAGGGCTGGTTTACGTTTTACAGCTTTTAGTTTAAATCGGACTTCAGCTACCATTAGGTGATGATCACTACCAACATCCGCACCTTTCTTGTTTCTCACGTCCTGAAGTGACCCTCTCCACATCCTGCTTATCGCAAAGTGATCGATCTGATTTTCGGTTATGTGATCTGGGGACACCCAAGTAACTTTATGGATATTCTTGTGGGGGAATAGCGTACCACCCAAAACCAAGTTAAAGTTATCGCATATTTCAACAAGCCTTTCTCCGTTATCTGTCATGTGGCCGATACCATGCATGCCCATTACGCTTTCTCTGCTTGTGTTGTCGCAACCAACCTGTGCGTTGAAATCACCCATTAGAATTTTAATATCACCGTGATTGATATCATTAATCACATTTGTCAACTTGCTGTAAAAGCTATATTTTTCTTCATTTTCCGCGCCTTCTGTTGGAGCATAGCATTGAATGCAGCTTAGGTTTCTTGCACGTGTTCTAAACCTTGCAACAATTATCCTGTCCGTGTATGGTTTCCATTCAATGAGAGCGTTCTTTGCCTCTCTCGAGAAAAGAAAACCAACACCACTTGCTCTAGGTTGACCGGGTGCTTTGCCAGAATAAACTAATGTTAAACCGCTAGATGTTATATGTTCACCACTATTTGGCCAACGTATCTCGCTTAGTCCCATAATAAGCATGTTGTAGTTGTTGAACTCGTACTCAATTTGCTCGAGCTTTGAAGTCTCTAGCATGCTTCGAACGTTCCAAGATCCAAATCGTGTTCTTTTTTTCATTCCAATAGTCGTCAACGGGGGGTTCGGGTTATTATTGATGTTATCATTTACATTTGTATAGGTTACAGTAATCAGTTTAATTTCAGAGAGAATAAGTGGTTGGCCTATAGCTCTCCTAGGCTGGTGCTGGGGCTGCCAGCTTAGACCCCAGCCTGGCTTTGTGAAAGTCACTAGCAAACTTAGCATATATGCCTACTTCCCAAGACGTCACTTTTAAGACCATTTGGGCATGCTAGAGACCGCCGCTCGAATTCGCTTCTACCTCAACAGAGGTGGTCCCCAGGGAGTACCACGAGGAGGCCACTGCTGTAGCAATGGGATCAGCACGCTGAACTACGAGTCGACTTGGAGTGACTTACAAAGGATAGTGGGAACACTTTACCTTATACTTGTCAGTTTTAAAGATGATAAGTCTTACTAAGGAACGCTTTAACCATTTTACCTTATACACTCCCATACTCCATACTTCGTTAATGTAATGGGTTTTAAAATAACGCAAATTTTATAAGCTAAAAAACGGGAAAACCCTTTTGAGTTAAATTGCATGATGTTTATAATCAAGAAATTTCAACTATTTATTTAAGTAAATTCTATGAAAAAAAACACTAAAACGATGTCTAAATTTTAAAAATTTTTGAATTAAAAAAAATTGTTTTTTAATTTTTAATAAACCATTGAATGCGCCTCTCAAAGACCTTTCATATGATACTAAAATTGCATTTAGTTCCCTTTGGGGAAATGTGAAAAAAAATAAAAAAACCTCTAAAAGGACCTTTTTATCATTTGATCCAGCTCACCAAATATTGACCCCAGGACAAAAAAATTGAGAAACGTAGTCTTAAAATGAATCAAATTTTCATATTAGTCGGGAATATCCGCAATTTTATTTTGGGGCCACCCTAATATACATATATCGCAATTGAAATTACAATAATAATGTTAAGCTAGATTTACGCGATTGAAATTTTCTTCAAAATGCTTCAAACTCGTGTAAACAGCAAAAACTATTAATAACTATTAAATAAATAAATTTTGAAGAAATTTTGCTGATTACACGAGTTTGAAGCATTTTTAATAGCAATTTTGAAGAAAATTTCAATCGTGTAAATCTATCTTTATACATATTTTTGAATAAATTCTGTTTTTTTTTTTTCAATAATCAAAACAAACTGTAACTTTTTACATATTATTAGCTTTTAAACCAACAACAATAAAAAAGCAACAAAAGTACACTTTCATTGTAGTAAGTAAGAAAAGCTCTAAGTCCAAAAAAAAGCTTTTATCTCGGCAAATACTTATTTTTTCATTTTGCTTTTACGCACATAAAAAGCAAAGAAAAATAGGTACAAAAACAAATTGCATTTATAGATTTCAAAAATTAATTATTATTTTTTATTTGAACTGTTAATTTTAAATCTTTGATATTTCTTTATTTAGGCTTGAGTTCATTAAATTTAATTTACATTAAATTATTTTTACTGAAGGTAGGAATTGTTACATGAAAATTATTATTAAAAAAAATTTTTTTTTATTGATATTTTAACATGGTCCAATGTAATGCAGTCATGGACCATGTCATAGTTAAACAAGAGTTTGTAGTTAAACGACATGGTTTCGTGTTAACACGATTGCATATTAAGTTGTTATTGTTGTTTAAAACTAAAGGCCCAACTATAATATGCATATGCTAGCTTAAGCAAACGTTCGAACACATATAAATTGTATGTGGCAAACTATAATGTACTTAATGAAACTTTTCGTTAAGTTTTTCAGCTGTCATTTGCTTAAGCAAAAAGCGAAACTGATCGCACATTCTGTACGGAATCAGCTGTTTGTTGTTGTTTGTTTGTGTTTTGAACAAAATGGAAGAAAATATATTTATTTTAAATTTAATAGAAAATGCGGAAACAAATAAGTGCCTTTACAATAAAAGAGGCCCTTTTTATTTTAACAAAAATGTCTTTCTGTCGCGGTTTATTTATAATGACGTATTGCTTACTAGGACACCATACCCGAGTAAAGCACATTCTTCTGATTTCGAGTCAAATTTTCCATTCGACTTATTCTTAATCAAAACAAAAGCCTTTGAGCCAAATTGCCTCATATGTGAAACATTTGGTACCTTTTGTGTCCATATTTTTAATGGTACTTCACCGTTCAGAGAAGTGGTTGGACATCTATTCCTGGTGTAACATGCCGCGCTGACAGCTTCAGCCCAAAATTTTGGAGGTGCCCCTGCTTCTTTTAGCATTAATCTGGCCATCTCTACGAGAGTTCTATTTTTCCTCTCGGATATCCCAATTTGCTGGGGGTAAGAGGGGCCGTTAGGCGTCTTCTTATATCACATACTTCAAGATATTTATTAAATTCTGCGTTGATGTACTTATGGCACGGATGTTCTACTGTCGTTACATTTCGGGAATACTTTTCGCGTTTGCTTCTGCGAAATGCATATATTGCATGGGAACAAGTTTTCCTCCTTTGAGAATTTCATTTCATGTACCAAATTTTTATTTACCATGAGCTTTAGATCGCTTCCATTGGGGTGTCCCATTTGATGGCGCCATGTATTTATGCTGCCAGATTTAATCTCAGCAACCGCTGCTCGTTCTAGTTCATCTTTCAAGTAGAACAGGTTTCCGATTCTTTTCGCAGTGTACAAGTGCCGATCATTTTTCATAATCACAGCTCTATCAGTATGAAATACCACGTCGTACCCCTTGTCTGTAATTTTGGAAACCAACAGCAAATTTGTTCTCAAGTCTGACACATACATTACCTCTTCGAGACATATTTTTGTTCCAATGCCTCCTTTCCATACTTTAATGTTTACGCTGCCAACACCAGTTATTTTTGTTTCATCATGATTTGCCAAACTCAGCGATTTGTGTATTGGTTTAAATTCTATGAAGTTGTCTCTGTTCGCACGCATGTGCGTTGTGTAGCCACTGTCTAAACACCATAAATTTTTACCGTCTTTTGCACAAAAGAATGCTGCCTCCACTGTATTGAACATTGATTGCTGTTCGTTGACGTCGCTGCCTTGCTTTGTTGTTGTTTTTGTTTTGCAATTTCTTGCAAAATGGCCCGGCTGGCCACACTTAAAGCAATTCATCGGTTGTTTTTTGTTATTGTTGTGTTTGTTGTTACCCTTTGAAACATTTTTGCCGCTATTATTTGATTTGACATAAAGCGCATTTTGCTCTACTCTTTCCTCTGTTACCTTGCGCGACTGACTTTCCTCTAATATTTTGACTCTTAAAATTTCCGCAGCAGGCAACCCATCTCGTGTTTCAAGTGCACAATGGAATGTTTCATACGAGGAGGGGAGACTGTACAGTAACAATATCGCTAGCAGATCATCACCAACCTTGACGTTAATTTCCTTTAGTTTCTTGACAGCATCGAAGAAACTATTCAGATGATCCCTCACATTCTGTCCCTCCGACATTCGTGCCAAGGGAATTTGCCTTAGAAGAGTAGCCTTTCTTGCTGGTCCTTTCGATTCGAAAGTGTCCCTCAACTTCACCCACATCGCATTTGAAATTTTACACTCAGATATTTGGTTTAACTCTGATGGGGCAATGGATATTGTAATATCCGCATACGCCTTTTGGTCAAACTACTTCCACTTAGAAACATCTGCCTCTGCTGCTGGACAGGGAATTGAACCATCCACATATGGCCATAAGTCGTTCTTGATTAGCACTGCCTTCATCTGCAATTTCCAGGTATCATAATTTTCAGCGTTGAAATGCTCAATGCGCACCAGCCATCATTGCAATATGTTTTTGTTGATAAATACGCTTGATACCTTTATGGAGCACTTACTGGGCCCATAACCTATAAAAGTTTAACACAAGTTTTCGTTTGTGTAAATTCAATGGCGTCTTTATTTCAAATGTGCAGTTTTTTTTTTCTTTTTTTTATACATACAAAGATAGTAGAAGAATATAGAATAAATACAAGAATGTAGGTAGAGTTGCATTCGCAACACTTCGCCCTCTAACACTCACCCTACCAGCTGGATGTACAATGAAGAATGATGTAATCACAATACATGGTCACTAAATCATTACATCAATGCTTACGAAATCATTCACGAGTAGTGGAATGACATTATCCCATTTAACGCAGAAATTTAACAACCTGACGGAGCCACTGCCAGATAGGTCGAGTATTGACGACATAAATAAATTACAGTCAGAAGAGAGAACTACCAGCAACAACATACAGTCATCCCTTGCACGGCTTGGCAGTCAGTTACACAGGTCTAGCTCTAATTGGCATAGTGATAATTATTCTGCTAATAAAACGGAGACTGAAAAAAACAGCCAACACGCGCACTACAGGCCCACAACCAACTCCAATGTCGAATTGGAATATTTCTTTGGATCCAATAGCTTGATAACAACACATTTTTTTCTCCAGAAATCTTTCATTTTCGCTAAGATCACCCCTAGGGCCGCAATATGTTAATTCTTATGATTATTTTATTTTAGAAACAAAATAAAATTAATCTCTAATAGAATTAAATTTCTTTTTCTTTTATTTTACCAAACAAATTCTTTAGGATTACTTTTGCCCCTATTGCCGTTCTCAACTCAACTAAGTTTGGTCGTCTGGCAGTCAACCCGACTTTAACTCAACCAAATTATTTTTTGGTATTGTGTAACACAACGATTTTTAGTTGTAATTGTTATGGCGTTGCCGACATGAAATATCGATTTCATGTTGTAAAGTGAAGAAAAAAACGCAAAAAAATCAAGTTTTTATAAAATAAAAAGAATAGATTTAAGTGTGGATTTATTTTTTGAAGACGAAAATCATGACGCTAATACAAATGTTCTACGTATACGTAGAAAAATACGCGATGATTCCAATCCTCTTGAACTACCCAGTGCGAAGTAAGAAATTTCCAAAATAAGTAACAAATATGTTTGTATAATAAGTATTATTTTTCATAGATGCAATTTTCTTTTGCTTAATTTGTAAAAGCTGCTTGTTTATTTGATAATTTTTATAACTGTTTTTCTCCAAATCCTTAATCTCTCAGAAGTTCCAGACGCTCTTGTTCTGGTGATTTTTTTTTCTTGGTTGGTGTGTTTATTATCTCAGGTTCATTTGTAACGATTTGTTCCATGTCGAGATTTTGACTTGTTGACGGACCAACGTTTTCAACGCCGAAAGTGTGTCCAGATGGTGTTCCTTGGTCATGTAGTGATAACAGCTGGGACACGCAATCCTCAAATACATTAAGCGGAATTTCTTGTGAAGGACCACCACCTGCTGCTTGTTGGTTTTGTTTATTATTAGCAAGTTTTTTTAATACTTGCTTTGTAATGAATCCAAACCTATATGAAGTAAAAATTTTAATAAAATGTCTGTTTACAATAATTAAGATGTCATATACTTACACGTTGCCATTCGAAGGATGTTCTTGTAGGTGGGCCCAAGCTATTCAATTGTATTGTAAATCCTTTCCACGCTTCCTTACACTGAGTTTTAGTCATCTCAAATTTTTGCTTTCCTTTAGCAATTTCTGGATTTTTTTCCATCAGCTGCACAAGTCGCTCAAATTGGGTTTTGGTTGTTATTTTGACTGTCCTGCGTATATGTATTAATAATTTAATTAATTATATTAAGATCAAAAAACACCTATACTTAGGATTTTTCCATTTTTTATCTTTTTTGTATTATTTTTTTAAAGGAAATGTATTAAAAATTTTATTTAAATCTATAACCGACAAAGACTCAACTGCTAATAAGCAGTTGTGTATATTTATCGTTTTTGTCAACCAAACTCATCCAAAATGGTGAACCGCAATACTATTAAACACAACCAAAAAATCAGCCTCACAACCAAAAAGTCAACTACATTTAAGTTGTGAATGGCAATACCGATTTATGAAATACGACCAAATTATTAAAAAAGTTGTGAACCGCAATAGGGGCATTTATTTTGAATATCCAATTTCCTGTTTTGTTTTCCACTATGGTCAAGCAAAGCGTGAGAATTCATGCGTCAGCTTAATTAATGGCTCAAACTAAATTTACACATGCCTATTCAAATTACCAGCCAGACAGTATGAAACTCAATATGTTTTGCATTGACCAATGGTGAGAAATAAAATTTGATCAGCAAGAATAAACGATTTCCGACGTACATACATACATACAACTTTACTTTGATTATTTTTTATTGGATTTTATTTTAAGTTTTTTATTATGTAAATAAGTATAAATAGGTTAAGATTTTAATAAAGAAGAGGCTTTTTTCATTAAGACGTCATACCAAACACATCGTTGTTTTAATTACCTTCAGCTTGGTGGACCACCTTGACGAAGACCATAATAACTACTGTTATCCTGGTGTAAAACCTCGATAACACAACATTCCTAGTTCAACGAGGCAAACGAGCCTTCGATGGAACATCGCTCTTAAATTTAGTTACAAACCAGAAGCCATAAGAGAGACTTTATTTATTTAGAACAAATAAATATTTGACAATAAACTTTAGAGATTATTCTAATTTGACCTTTCTTCTAATACATTTCTATTTATAATTATAAATACATATATTGATAACATTTATTTTATTTATTTCAGGTCGAGGTGTTCGATGTACTCTTTGTGAGAGAACAAGAAAAACGGCACGTTGTTCACTGCATGTCATGTGCTCGTAAACTGGCGCCTAATTTACAGGGAATTGTCTGTTTGGAAGAATATCGCTTATCGGAACTCTGCCAAATATACGATGCATTCACGCTTCACAAAACACACACACTGCCCCAAAGTTCAGCATTAAATCAATGATATACATTTTATTTAGATAAATTCATTTTATTTTAATGTCAATTTTGTTCATCATTTATACATATGACTTAATTTCGTATATATATTATAGATATTATTTATTATAGATTCGTTCATTAACTTCTAATAACATTTATACACAAACAAAATTGTATTAAATATTATAATAAAATATACGAAATATTTTTCTGTATTGATCTCATGATTTACAATGATTTATATATTTACTATATCATAGTAAAATACTATAATAGTTGGATTATTAGTTAAATTATACTAATAACAATGGGCTAACGTCTAACAGCCTTATGCAAAAAATTTTATATGTTGATACTGGCAACACTATCACTCTCTTTTGTCTCTTTATAGTTAACTAGCTGTACCCTGCGCGCGTTGCTACGCTACCAATTAAAATAAATTTGAAAGAAAGACATTACACAAATATTCAATTAATTTTGAGTAATTTTATTGATATTTCTCATTAAGAAAAAAGTAGGCGGTCGAAAGAAGTATTCTTAGTCATGCCAGAGTCTTAGTTATATTCCATCAAATTTTTAGTAAGATCGGTCCAGCGGTCTGGCCTTTCCGGCAGGCGTTGTCCTGCAAGAGATGGGGCGTGGAGTATGAATCTTAATTATTACCTCACCTAGAGTAACATGTGTATTCGATTTGAAGTAAACATGTTAAAATCCGAGTAGAATTAATTACACAATTTAAGAAAGTAGGAGTGGTCGAAGGAAATAAGAAGCTTTGCCACATAAAATTCTGGTTTTTACCTCGCCTTCAGTAAGATGTGTATACAAATTGTTTGAAGTAATTCTGTAAAAAACCCATGCAGAAGTTAATCAATTAAAAAAAGTGGGCGTTAGAGTAGGCGTGGTCGTACCAACTCAGAAACCTTCCCGGTCTCATGCACAACAACCTTGCGAAGATCATCACATGATCAGAGTGCCCCGATAGACTAGGCGATAGAGTGCCGGACTATCAGTCCAAGGGATGCAGGTTCGATTCCTCCCAAAGACTCTGGGTGTTTTTCTGCAAATAAGCCAAAAGCTTCGCAGTTTGTGTTTGTTAATTATTAAAAAAAAAAAAAGATGCATAGTTTAGGAGTCTATAAATGACATGCATACAAACATTCACATATATATGATACTAGCTAAAACCCGGTGTGCTTCGCTGCCTGTATCGTAATGAAATAAAAAGTTTAGAGTTAAATAAATATAATTATTACTAATTTAATTTTTCAAGCTTAAGGTCTTTTTAACATTTATTTAAATCCAATATTTCGGCACTTCCTTGAGTGCCTTCGTCAGGGTTTTTTTCTTTCTAATTTTACAAATTTTTAACAAATTTAATAATAACTGACAAATTAAAAAATTTTTAAATTCAAAAAAACAAAGAAATATTTTCCAAATGAAACTTAATCAATATGTAAATAAATTATTTTTTTTAACTTCCGTTTCTATTTTTATAAATTAAGTGTCTATAATTTTGTGCTACATTTTCAGTGTCTGACTTAAAATTAATTCTCGAAATTGTCGGAACCTTTATAATTTGTAACATTTCTAACATAAATCTACGTTTATAATTATTTTCTGTGTTTAAAACCGTATTTTCAAAATCTGGATAATGGTTTAGATTAGCACAATGAGTTGATAAAGCTGTTTTTTGTGATATATTTATATATCTTTGATCTGATTTATGTCCTGCTATCCTAGTCTTTAGTTTATTCTTCGTTGTACTTATATATACTTTATTACACTGTCCACTATCATTCCCCTTACATGGTATTTTATAAACAATATTTGACATATCCATTCTCTTTATTTTATCTTTCATTTTAGTAAATAGTTTACCTACTGTATTAAAAGATTTATGAGCTATTTTGTATATTTTGTTATCATATATATTTGATTTTTCTAATCTTTCTGAAAATTTTTGGTATATATGTTACCGACTTATAAATCCTCTGTTCTGTAATACTATTTCGGTTATTTATTCTATAATTATCATGTCGTATTAATAAATCTGTTACTAATTGTTTAGGAAAGCTATTATCAGTTAAAATATTTGAAATCTTCTTTTTATTATCTCCATGAAATTCTGAATCACTTATTTTTAGAACACTTTCTATAAATTTTTAGCTGTATTAATAACACTGTGCTAGAATTTGACACTTTTTTTTGTGACAAACGGGGCACCTGGCGGGTTAACCTAATTCGGGTACGCTGAATCCAGTGGTGCTAACCGTTTTTTTAGGTTAGCTCGTTTTTTCGAAATATACCGTTATTTCGAAAATGGAGGAGGTTGCACAACATATATTCGCGTAACTCAAAAACGGTTTAGTTTATTGAATAAACTAAAAAAACCGAAATTCCGCAATGAAATTTTCTTTATGTAAGGTTAAACTTTTTTCCAATATGCGCAGTCGTTGTAGAAACATAATTTTTTTTTACCAAAAAAATAGTTTTTTTAGCAAAATTTTAAAAATTTTGTTTTTTAAAACGGCATAAAAAATTGGAAAACGCAGCTGTGCTTCTAATTTTTTCTGCAGGTATAGCAAACGAAGTTCCAAACAAAACAAGACATAAATAATTAAAATCTGTCTACAACTTTTGATTTTATTCACAAAAGATGAAATATATAATAACCAGACGAAACTTCAAAAATTAAAACATTTATTTTTGTTGTTAATTAAAGTTTAAGTTTTTATTTACAAATTTATTCTTCTTCCTCCTGCAGATTCCAACAAATATCCCGTAATAGCGAATCAAGTTGTTTGCCACTATACCAGTGTTCGAGTCTGGCTGTTACTTGGTGAAATCTCTCGCCATGTTCATCAGACTCGGCTGGTGATTGTTCATTAAATTTTTCTGCATTACAATGCAAAAAATGTATTTTCAATTACATTTTGTTGCATTGTTAAAACCAAGCCGCGAATGTCAGTACAATACGCGAGAGAATTATTCTCAATAGATTTAAAAAAAGTCGTAAATCGACAATGGCGATTGATAGCCCCGTATATTTGTACGTCTGGTGCTAAAATATTAGCTTGTTTTAACTCTTTTGTTAAGAGAATGCTCTGTCTTTGAGACAATTTTAGGCGTCGTACCATTATATCCAGACGATTTTGCGTGATTTCGTTGTGGTTACATGGAATCGTGATGTATGACGGTTGATACATCGATGCAGCTGCTCCACAGGTTTCAACAGATTGAATTAATGAGGGAATATCTTCTGTTGGTATTTGGCTATCCGGAACAGGAATTTAGTCAGAATGTGGCATCGGAAATTGAGCATATATTGTTGCAGTGTAAGATATAGAACCACATTTTCTTCTGTTCATGCTGGCTGTATGATTTATGCACGCATAACACTCATCTTCAACATGGAGTATGGGATCTCTCCAAATCATTGGAACACCAATTGGCATGGCAGCTCCATTTTTTTCCACTTATTTAAATGGTAAATGCACTTTGTACACACTATTGATGGTGACCAACTCTTGCCACATATGACACTTAAAGAAAAATATGTTTCATACAAGTTAATTGTTTCAGTAGTCATTTTACGGCGACTTGGCATATTTGTATATTTCCCACACACATAACAAAAGTTATGAAACTTGTTACACGCTTCCATCTTCGATATTTCAATATAAATGATTAGACTCAAGGCTGTCAAAGACTTTAAACTTCACTATTCACTTTCGCAAGCACTCGCCATATGACATTGAAGGGGTTGAGGAACTCTTATTTATACTGTAATTTTTTTATCAAAGTACCTGTCAAGACCTTCATGAACATAATTTTTAAAAAAACCCAAAGCCGGGACGATTTCTGTTTCTACCTGTTACAGGTATAACAATAGAATACGTTGCTTAAGTTTTTTACAAGACCGATTTGTGCGGTTTTTGTACGCACAAGAAAATACAAATATGTAAAAATTTATGACTTTATTTTTTAATTCTAATGCTAGGTACACACTACGCAACTCGTTTCTGCAATACCATGCCATAAAACACGACTACACACTATGCACCCAGCATCAATGCAACTAGAAAATATTTAGATATTTTTGCCTGGTATTCTATTGGTATACCTGGAACAGGTAGAAACAGAAATCGTCCCGGCTTTGGTTTTTTTTACAAATTATGTTCATGAAGGTCTTGACAGGTACTTTGATAAAAAAAAATTACAGTATAAATAAGAGTTCCTCAACCCCTTGAATGTCATATGGAAAAGATTTTGCTTCCTCCACTCCACATCAAACTGGGTATTGTAAAAAATTTTATAAAAGCATTGAACCCAGATGGAATTGCTTTTACCGAATTGCGCCGAATTTTTCCACGATTAAGCGGCATGAAAGTAAAATAAGGTATGAACTCTAGCTACTTTATTAAATTAGATTTATATTTCATATCATAATGTTTTTATTTTGCAGGAATTCTTAATGGACCGGACATTCGTCGTCTAATGAAGGACCAACAATTTGAACTTGCATTGCATGATATGGAGCTATTGGGCTGGAATTCTGTGAAATCAGTTATTACGGGATATTTGTTGGAATCTGCAGGAGGAAGAAGAATAAATTTGTAAATAAAAACTTAAACTTTAATTAACAACAAAAATAAATGTTTTAATTTTTGAAGTTTCGTCTGGTTATTATATATTTCATCTTTTGTGAATAAAATCAAAAGTTGTAGACAGATTTTAATTATTTATGTCTTGTTTTGTTTGGAACTTCGTTTGCTATACCTGCAGAAAAAATTAGAAGCACAGCTGCGTTTTCCAATTTTTTATGCCGTTTTAAAAAACAAAATTTTTAAAATTTTGCTAAAAAAAACTATTTTTTTGGTAAAAAAAAATTATGTTTCTACAACGACTGCGCATATTGGAAAAAAGTTTAACCTTACATAAAGAAAATTTCATTGCGGAATTTCGGTTTTTTTAGTTTATTCAATAAACTAAACCGTTTTTGAGTTACGCGAATATATGTTGTGCAACCTCCTCCATTTTCGAAATAACGGTATATTTCGAAAAAACGAGCTAACCTAAAAAAACGGTTAGCACCACTGGATTCAGCGTACCCGAATTAGGTTAACCCGCCAGGTGCCCCGTTTGTCACAAAAAAAAGTGTCAAATTCTAGCACAGTGTTATTAATACAGCTAAAAATTTATAGAAAGTGTTCTAAAAATAAGTGATTCAGAATTTCATGGAGATAATAAAAAGAAGATTTCAAATATTTTAACTGATAATAGCTTTCCTAAACAATTAGTAACAGATTTATTAATACGACATGATAATTATAGAATAAATAACCGAAATAGTATTACAGAACAGAGGATTTATAAGTCGGTAACATATATACCAAAAATTTTCAGAAAGATTAGAAAAATCAAATATATATGATAACAAAATATACAAAATAGCTCATAAATCTTTTAATACAGTAGGTAAACTATTTACTAAAATGAAAGATAAAATAAAGAGAATGGATATGTCAAATATTGTTTATAAAATACCATGTAAGGGGAATGATAGTGGACAGTGTAATAAAGTATATATAAGTACAACGAAGAATAAACTAAAGACTAGGATAGCAGGACATAAATCAGATCAAAGATATAGAAATATATCACAAAAAACAGCTTTATCAACTCATTGTGCTAATCTAAACCATTATCCAGATTTTGAAAATACGGTTTTAAACACAGAAAATAATTATAAACGTAGATTTATGTTAGAAATGTTACAAATTATAAAGGTTCCGACAATTTCGAGAATTAATTTTAAGTCAGACACTGAAAATGTAGCACAAAATTATAGACACTTAATTTATAAAAATAGAAACGGAAGTTAAAAAAATAATTTATTTACATATTGATTAAGTTTCATTTGAAAAATATTTCTTTGTTTTTTTTGAATTTAAAAATTTTTTAATTTGTCAGTTATTATTAAATTTGTTATAATTTGTTAAAAATTTGTAAAATTAGAAAGAAAAAACCCCTGACGAAGGCACTCAAGGAAGTGCCGAAATATTGGATTTAAATGTTAAAAAGACCTTAAGCTCGAAAAATTAGTAATAATTAAAATAATAAAGGTCGAATAAAAATACATATTTAAATAAATATAATTATTAAGTTATTAAAATCTACAGTTTTCCTGTTAAATTAATTCTTATTATATTATCTTTTTATGATTTACAATATACAAACAAACAAACAAACACATTCACTTTTATATATATAGATAAGGGTTTCAAATGTATACAAATTTTAATATTTACTATAGCTTATATAGCTTTCCTTATATATAATTTGTCATCATATCTATGGGAGGTGCCACGCCCACTATTGATAGTCCGCTCATTCTTGATTCAGTCTCGTCTCATCGAACTGTTCGGACGTGTTTTTTAGTGCGGCTGAATTTTCGGTGAAAAAATCGTAATAGGTGAAAAAGTGTAAAAAGTTCAAATTAAACAAAAAAGTGAAAAAATCGTAATAGGTAAAAATATATAAAAAAAAAAACATTAAACATCACATAAAAACTGTATGAGTGTTCCTCTCAGATGTAATTCTGAGAAAGAGCTTAGCTCGACTAGAAAAACTATATGGGTCTCTGAGGAAGAATCCTTAAAAAAATCTTTGGAGAATCTTCTCACTGCAAGAGCCGTGGAACGGCGTCGTTCCTGTTCGCCCAATATAGTGATTTCAATAGATGAAGGAACATCAACACCTTCTACATCAAATAGTGCAATCAAACCTAGAAAACAAGTAGGTATGGATAAATACGTCACAGTTCTTAAGCGACAGAGGAGCCCGACATCTTCTCAAGTGTCATCAAATTCAAAAGCTCCTAAAACCGTGAGTAATGATCAAAATAGGTTTGCTCTCCTCCAGACGGATGAGCCAGAACTTCCTAAGAAGACGTTTAAGCCCCCACCAATTTATCTGAGAGAGCCCACTTCCAGTAAATTGGTACAACGAATTGTTTCGGTAATAGGTGAAAATATGTTTAGCGTAACATCAATTAAACATGGAAATATCAGCGAAACCAAAATTCAAGTGAAAAAGGAAGATGATTTTCGAAAATTGTCCAACCAGTTGGAGAGGGAGGCTAGGGATTTCTATACCTATCAGCTCAAAAGCGCAAAAGGTCTCCAAGTCGTTCTAAAGGGTATAGACCCATGTGTTGATCCTGCGGAGATAAAGACCGGCTTAATGTACAAAGGGTTCAAAATTAAGAGTGTTGTAAATATTAGAAACCGTGAAAAGATTCCACAGCCTATGTTTAGGGTGGAATTGGAACCTGGAGATGTCGTATTAAAGAAAAACGAGTCCCATCCCATCTACAATCTGATTTACCTTCTGCATCGTAGAATCACCGTGGAAGAACCGCATAAGCGTCAGGGACCCGTCCAGTGTGTTAACTGTAAAGAATTTGGTCACACCAAGGCATATTGTAAATTGCCGTCAGTTTGTGTTGCGTGTGGGGAGCTACATGCAACTGCTCAATGCGATAAGTCGAAAACTGATTCAAAAATCAAAAAATGCAGTAACTGCGGAGGTAATCATACCGCAAATTATAGAGGTTGTCCAATTTTCACTCATTTGAAAGGCATAAGAACCAACAAGACGTCAGTATTACCTGAGCGTCCTCAACAGCCTAATTTTGCTTCGAGTACCAATTTCCCTCAATTGTTACGGTCCACTAGTCATGTAAAAGCGCCTAGTTCTAGACAAGTTTCTTACGTAAACGTGGTTAAATCTAATATGCCAGGTTTGGAGCAGGAACCTAAATCACAATATTTCGAGCCTAATATTGACTACATTGCAGACTCTTGTCCAAACTATGAACACTTTTACGACCACTATGACATCCATGATGCAGGAAATGCTGAAAATGCAATCCACTATCTTACAAGCCATTTTAAAGAAATGATTTGTTTAAAAATTTGTTTTTGGAACGCGAACGGCCTCCGCCAACATAAAAACGAAGTGGAACACTTCCTGATGGATAAGCAGATTGATGTCATGATGATTTCTGAAACTCACTTGACGGCGACAGCGTACTTCAAAATTAATGGCTACGTGTTGTATGATACTAAAGATCCACGCGGAAGAGCATGTGGAGGTTCGGCAATTCTTATAAAGAACAGAATAAAACATTATTTAATGAACAACATATGTGAGGATTACCTACAAGCAACAAACATTTGTATTGAATTCTGTCAATACAATTTTGTTTTATCATCAATTTATTCGCCGCCTCGATTTTCAATAAAAGAACACCAATACTACAGCTTCTTCAATTCCCTTGGAGCTAGATTTTTAGTTGCTGGTGACTTTAACGCCAAACACACTTTTTGGGGTTTATGTCTGGTGACCCCGAAGGGTCGTGAACTCTTCAACACCATTGCCAAAATGGGATTAGATGTACTCTCAAGCGGGCATCCCACCTACTGGCCGACAGATCGACGGAAGATTTCCGATGTTATTGACTTCGGAGTAGTGAAAAATATCCCTGTAGAATCGATACAAGTGGAGCCTTCATTAGACTTGTCTTCAGATCACTCTCCTTCTATTATTTCAATGCGTTTCCTTCAAGGGAATGGCTCTCCATTTATGAACATGACTAAGACCCGAGTAAGTTGGATGAAATACAAAAAGTATTTAAGTTCTCATTGCACGGAAAATGTTGTGTTGAGAACTACCGACGATATTGATGAGTCGATTGGCAACTTTACCGAGGACCTTCGACGAGCTGTGCATCACGCTTCCACTTATCACGTTGAATGTAGAAATAGGACAAACAGAACTTATTTCTCTGAACTCGAACATCTCCTATCAGAAAAAAGAAGAATGAGAAGAGAGTGGCAAATTCACAGGTCTCCTGAACTGAAAGCTAGGCTACGGGAATGCAGAGATATACTAAGACATTTCTTAGAAACCCAAAGAACGGCCTCACTTAGATCTTATTTGGAAGGTCTTGATAGTACCCCACAATCTGACTACTCGTTATGGAGGGCGGCAAGGGGTTTAAAAAGACCAGTGAGAGGAAACCCTCCTTTGCGAAATCCGACTGGTGACTAGGCTAGAAATGATTCCGAGAAAGGGACATTATTTGTTAACCATTTGAGAAATGTGTTTACTATAAACAACTCAAATAATCACGAATCTGATTTGCCACCACTTGTTATAAGGCCTCCTGTACCTCTAAGACTAAACTTTCGTGATGTCCAAAACGCTATTGGTACTCTGAACCTTAGAAAGGCTCCAGGTATGGATAAAATCAGCAACAAAATGCTTGTCGAGTTACCTCGTGCAGCTAGAAGAATTATCCTCTTTATTTTCAATGCTATTTTACGCCTAGAATACTATCCTGCAGATTGGAAGGTATCTATGATTACCATGATTCCTAAGCCAGGGAAGGACCCCACTAAAGTAGAGTCATATAGGCCAATTAGTCTACTGCCGACAATTTCAAAACTGTTTGAAAAATTGTTAATGGCTAAGTTGATTCCAATTCTGAACGACACTCAATATATCCCAAATCACCAATTCGGGTTCAGAGCTAACCACAGTACCATCGAACAAACACACAGATTGGTAAATGTGATAAGACGGTCGTTTGAAGAGAAAAAATACTGTTCTGCGCTTTTCATTGATGTTTCCCAAGCATTCGATAAAGTCTGGCATGAAGGTTTAATGCATAAAATAAAATTAGCTCTGCCTGCTAACACCCACAAACTTATGAAAAGTTATTTATATGGTCGCAAATTTAAAATCAAAGAAGGCAATTTTTTAAGTACCGCTCAGCCAATTGAATCAGGTGTGCCACAGGGTAGCATACTGGGTCCAACTTTATATTTGATTTATGCATCCGATATGCCGTCAGACCCCATAATACATACTTCAACTTTTGCAGACGATACAGCCTTTATTAGCGTTGATAAGGACCATCAAATAGCAGAAATATGTTTATAAACTAGAGAATTGGCTTGACATTTGGAAAATCAGGGTTAACGAACAGAAATGTATTCATATAACTTTCACATTGCGAACAGATACCTGCTCGTTCATCAGAATAAATAATCAAATTATCCCCCAACACAATGAAGTCAAATACCTCGCAATCCACCTCGATCGTCTTTTAACTTGGAAGTCTCATATCGACGCAAAACTTACTCAGATGAGATTAAAAGCAGTGCAACTTAATTGGCTAATCGGCAGAAATTCTACATTAAAGTTGGATTGGAAACTTTTGTTGTACAATGCAATTCTAAAGCCAATCTGGTTTTATGGAATTCAATTATGGGGTACTGCCTCAGCATCAAACATTGAAAAACTTCAAAGGGGTCAAAATAAAATTCTACGTAAAATTACTGCAGCTCCATGGTATGTTAAAAATTCTCGAATCCACAAAGATCTAGGCGTGCCATTAGTAAAAGTCGAATTTACAAAATATGCGTCAAAGTACGTCAGCAAACTTGAACACCATCCACCATGCACGAGACATCCTTAACTTTAGTGGCCACAATCGGTTGAGAAGGAGGGATAACCTTGCTTTAACTCAAGCGCAAAACAGATGACTGGATTAGTTGATGTGAAATTTTTTTTAGTATCATAAAAATTTTTGTCTAGCACTGGCTGCACTTATTATTTTCTTTTAGTATTAAGATTCGAAAACTTATTGTCATTTCATTTCTGAAGATTCAATAAATAAATTAAATGTATTAAAAAAAAAAAAAAAAATTCTTGTCCTAAATATTAATATTGATGGTAGAATAACCGTACCATATATCTTATTGTATACCATATATTTGATATTTTTTTAATTATCATCATATGGAAGGTGCCACGCCCCCTGTCGCCACTACTCCCATTTTTTCCGCAAATATTTAAACAAACAATGGAATTGCTAATGCAAAATTTGAGTACTATAGCTATTATAGCTTCCCAAGTATTTGATTTTTAAAATTAACTTTGTATGGGAGGTACCACGCCCACTTAAAATTTCAAGCCTATAGCTCCTTCCAGACATACAGAAATATACTGTGAAAATTTCAAGCAAATCCGTTCAGCCGTTTAGCCGTCTATAGATCCCAAACTAATAATAATAAACATACATACAAACACACAATCCCTTTTATATATATAGATAGATTAAATATTTACTCCTGCACATTTTTCCCACAACTATTCGCATTAGCAAATAATCAACGTGCACAAATTTCTAAGACTCTGGCTGTAAAATATAACACAAATGTATTTATGTAAAAAATAACACAAGTGTTTCTGTTGACTATTTTCCTTAAGAGCTAACAGACAAATTCTTAAATCTAGTCTAGCACATGCGCATGTGTTTTACATATGCTTATGACAAAAATACTCATCATTACCCTGAAGGAAACCTGGGGACAAGTGTCTCCAAGTCACCACTTTTGTCTACTATTTTGGTGACAGTTTTGCGACATTGTCAGCAGCATTGTCACAATGGTTATTATTATACAATTATCTTTTTTCAATTGTGAGCCCCGATAGACTAGGCGACAGTGTGCCGGACTATCATTCAGAGGGTTGCGGGTTCGATTCTCGCCAAAGACTCTGGGTGTATTCGAATTTATTTTTTATTGAATATTTTTTAGTATTTTATTTTTTTTTTAATAAAACTCCAAAAATTAGCAAAAAAAAAAATGCATTTTTATTTTCTATTTCAGAAAAGTACCAAAAGTGTAGACAATGTGGTCCCAAAAGAACTACCTTGTCAATAGTACCAATGTCAGTAGTGGATTTTCAATGACACGCACATGTTAAATGTCTATAGTAATTAGCATTGTCTGGGGTATACTAAGTCACTAGTACTGGTGACTGTGTCAATAGCAATTCAGTACTGTTTCACTATTGACATTTCCTGCAGGGTATGTCTAGCACATGCGCATGTGTTCTACATATGCTTATGACAAAAAAAATAATGTTCTACATATGCTTATTGCTACAAGATAAAACTAAGCTAATGACTATTTATACATAGCCTTTACATTTTAAAACTATTGATAATGTATAAACATTCTACAACTAATAATATTCTACTTTACCCGTGTTCAATTATGAACATTTTGCCGGGCGCGTAAAGGTGTTGGAGTAGAATATTGAACTGTAACAACTGCCTTAGATTTACTACATTTTTTCTTAATTACAAACCCAATTAAAATTAACACAATTAAAATAATTAAAATAAGTGATACATGCCCAGATGCGGTATAAAAATGAAGTCCTCTTAGGCTGATGTTGGTATCTTTCATATTCTGAACCTCATTTTTAAGATGATTTATGGCTGCAACGTTATTAATCCTAGTGGAGTCAAAAGGCTTAATAAGTTTGGACTGTATTTTTCCCGGGTCCAGCTTCCACGAAGATGTTTGCTGTTTAATAAGTTTATTTATATCCTCCTGATTATCGAATTTGTTCTTCATATTGGCTTCCATCTCTTCGCGTCCATCATTCCAAAGAGAATTTGGTATGTTGACCCAACAAACTCAAATGGTGCTCTCTTCATTCGAAAATTACTGCTGAACAACTCGTTGTGTTGTTTAAGCAACATATACCTCCTTTCCATTGCTGACATGACCATCTGACACGAATCTTCATACACCTTTAATTTTGGGCACCCCTTTTCACTTTCGCCATAAGCTTTTCAATTCTAAGAAGTTCTTCAAAGTATAAAGATAAGTCGTAGTATACCACCAGATCCCATCTTGAATTGATTGAATTCAATTGTCCAACTTTATCAAGGTAAATAGCGGTATTTGGTGAGAGTTCCTCAATTGATACGATATCGTTAAATCCAGTAGGCAAACTTTTAACTAGGGGTTACTCTCTATTGCGATGCGATAAGCGTACATTTTGAGAGCAATAACCAAAGCACTAATTTCCTTTGCATCTGTGGTAACTAATGGACACAATTTGTTAATAGGTTAATAGGCAGTAATTCTCGCAAGCGGCCAACTAGCAGGGTGAGTATTTTCATATTTTATCAGAAGTCTTCCATTTATTTCGTTGTTGTAAAGTGGTAAGATATTCATCTTTCCATCTATTCCAAAAGTCTTTTCTTAATTTTTGGATTAATTTCCATCTATTCAATGAGCTTACATTTGTTTCTGCAATGTGTTCAGGGCAGTCATTCAACGGTCTTCCAATTAGGAAATGTCCTGGAGTTAACACATCTATTTGAGTCGCATCATTATTACTTAATTCAACTAGAGGTCTGGAATTCAATACTGCTTCGATTTGTATAAGTAAAGTACTCATTTCCTCATATGTTAGTTTAGTTTCACCAACTGTTCTTTTTAAATGAAATTTAACTGATTTTACACCAGCTTCCCAAATTTCTCCGAAGTGAGCAGCTGCCGGGGGAATAAAATGCCAGCGAATTTTTTGTGATGCAAGAATTGGAATTATTGTCTGATTTTTTCGAATTGCTTCTTTGAAATCTTTGTCTAATTTTCTATTTGCACTATTAAAATTTGTTCCATTATCAGAATAAATATCGGAACTAACACCTCTTCTGCCAAAAAATCTCTTTAACGCCGCTAGAAATGCTTCTAGGTGGATGGCTTTTGTTGTCATACACACAAAAACTGATTAAATGTTTTCTGACCCCTGCCTTTCGAACACCTTAATTGAATAGGCCCAGCATAATCTACACCAATGTGTTGAAATGGAGCAGATATTGTTACCCGCTGTTCTGGAAGATTACCCATTAATTGCTTCGAATTTTCCTTTTTGTAGCGGATACATCTTGGACAGCCTCTAATATATTTCTTAATACAGCTCTTCATCTCTATTATCCAATATTTTCTTCTTAATGTTGCTTCAACTAAACGATTACCGCCGTGTAGCGTTGATAAATGAGCGTTTTTAATAAGTAACGATGTCAGAAAAGATTTTCTCATAATTATGGTATGCTGTTGATTATATGGCAAATTTGAATTTTGTAATCTACCTCCAACACGAAGTAACCCATCTTTATCTATAAAGGAAAACAAACTGGCTAGTTTGCTGCTTTTGTTTACGGTGCTATTTCTTTTCAATTCTATTATGTCTTCGTTAAACTCCGCTTCTTGGTGGCAACGTAGTATTTCCTTCTCTGCTATTATTAGCTCGTCTGCAGACAAATATTGTGAAAATTGTTGTTTCTTACGTAGTTTATTTCTAAATCTGAAGATATATGCCACTACTCTTTGAAGTTTTGTGAAACTTGAATATTTATTGCATAAATCTTTTAAAGGATTAATTTTTGTCTTTTGAGTAATGGCAGCGAGTACCGTTTTCCCCTCTTCTATCTTCTTCGGCCACTCCTCCGATAAAAGTATCAACCATTCTGGCCCATTCCACAATATCGAATGTTTTTTCAGATTGTAGGCACTAATTCCTCGAGATGCCATATCTGCTGGATTCTCTTTGATGCAAACATACTTCCATATGGCGTTTGGAACGAGATTTAATATTTCCGCCACCCGGTTTCTCACAAACTTATCTTTATGTTTGCTGTTTGCTATCCAAGCCAAGGTAATTGTAGAATCACTCCAGGCGTAGATCAAGTGTTGTCTTTTCAACACATTTGATACCTTAAATAGCAGTTTTGATAACAGCTTTGCTGCACACAATTCAAGCTTTGGCAACGTTTTCCTATTTTTTATAGGGTTTACTATAGTTTTAGATGCCACAAGTGTAATTGATTCACCATGTTTTAGATATACCACCGCTGCATAAGCTCTTTCCGAAGCATCAGCAAACCCATGTAGTTCAAACTTTTGGCTTGTTTTTATCTGCAACCATCTTGGTACTCGAATTTCTTGAAGATTAGGTAAAACATCTGTAAATTGCTGTCATTCCTTTTTTACTTCGTCGGATAGAGGCTCATCCCATTTCCAATCTAGCAGTCACAACTTTTGAACAAACAATTTGGCAACAACAGTAACCGGTGATAACCATCCCAAAGGATCGAAAATTCTAGCAACCTCTGCCAGAGCTTGTATTTTTGTTAATTTGTCGCCGGTCGGAAAGTTAATATTGAATCGGAAATCGTCCATTACCGGATCCCACTGCAGTCCCAATGTTTTGATAGTCTCATTGTCTCTTATTTGAATAATAACATCCTTACCGGAACTGCATCCCCGTTCTACTATGTTCGAGTCATTCGATGACCATTTCCTTAATATGAAGCCAAACTGTGCAAGATGGTTTTGTATTTCGTGACGATTTCGTTTGCATTCAGTGATTGTATCAGTTCCTGTCATAAGGTCATCCATGTAGAAATCTTCTTTAATAATATTACTTATTTCTCCGTTCTTACAATTATCAGCAATATAAACCAGTGCCCGTACAGCTAAAAATGGGGCGGATGATGTTCCATAAGTAACCGTTGTTAGTTTATATTCCTTAATACGTTCTTTTTTACTTTCTCCCCACAAAATATGTTGATAAGGCTGATGCGTTTGTGCGACCTTAATTTGCCGGTACATTTTATCTACGTCGGCACAGATGACGTATTTCCACATTCTCCATTTCGTAAGGATATCGAATATATCACTTTGTAGTCTAGGTCCAGTATACATTATATCATTCAGGCTGTTTCCATTTGATGATTTTGCCGACGCATCAAAAACAACTCTTAATTTCGTTGTTAAGCTCTCTTCTCTAATAACCGCTTGATGGGGTAAATAATATTTACCGTTACCTGGTTCACTCACCAGCTCCATATGGCCTCGTTGTAAATATTCTTGCATGAATTTGTGATAGTTATCTCGCAATTTCGTATTAGCGTCTAATTTTCTTTCTAGTGAAAGGAGTCTTGCTACAGCTTGCTTCCTGGAATTTCCAAGCTGATTGTCTTCTTTTCTTATAGGTAGGTTCACTACTATTCTGTTATCTATATCTACTACAGTGGTTTCATTGAAGAGATTTTGGCATTCTTCATCTTCTTCATAATTGGTAGCATCAGAAGATAACTCCTCGAGCTCCCAGAAACGTTCTAAGTTTGAAGTAGCTACCAATGCTTTACTTGAATTATGCCTTTTCTTTACGATACCGGATAAAATCCATCCAAAGATAGTGGATTGCGCCAATATGCCTTCTTTTTTAAACATGTCTTCTTCCAAAGTTGGATCTGCTAATACATAATTATTCCATTCGCTTATATCGAATTTGAATGTTTGGCTTGGTTGTGCTCCAATAAGTTGTGGTAAAATTAGCGCATCTGTTTCCACAAAACTATCACTCAAAAATCGGGGTTTCAATTTTAATTTAATTTGGCTTTCGATACACCAATCATTGCACCCCCTAGACCATAAATTTCGGTCTTACATTTACTTCGTGGTAACGCCAATATTTAAGAAGCCTCCTCTGACATAGTGGTTACTTGTGAACCATGATCGATTAAAGCTCTTAATTATATATATTCCCCATGTATTGATTTTACCTTAACTTGTGTAGTAGCAAGTAACAAATCTACTGGAGCCTTTGTATTCATTGAATTTGTTGTTTGGTTTGGAGATGTGTTCATTGCTTGTTTATTGTTAATATGTAAATTACTATGATGCATTTTTCCACAGTGTTGACACTTTATTTTCTGGAAACATCTTTTATCCATTTTATGATTTAAACATACTTTGCAAATTTTAGCGCCTCTCACCCATGTATTTCTACCCTCGACTGTTAATTTTAAAAATTTGGTACATTCTTGCATTTGATGACCACTTCTTTTACAGTAGCTACAGTATCCATTTTCCGTTTGTAACGAGCAAAGTCGGTAGGTCTCGTTTTGCTGCCACCAGTTGTATGATGAAGTATTATTAGGTTATTATTTTGCATGGAGTATATCTTTTGTTTTTGAATTTACTTTTATTATGATACTAGCTGACCCGATCCGCGTTGCTGGCCCTAAGCAAACATTAGTGTTGTATTTTACACGATTTAAATTAAGCTTTTAACGTACGGCCTTTAAATAAATTTATGGAATATCTATCATAAAGTTTTGTTACAGAATAACTTACATATGGTGTAGGTGTGGGCTCAATCAAAAAAGAAACGCATTTATTTAAGGCAAATTGGAAATTATATTTATTTATTACTTCATCTTGGGGCCAGCGGATATACAATGTTTTTTGTTTTTTGGCGTGCCTACTCGGGAGCAAGCCACATACAACTGGCCGTGTGGAAAACATAAATTTTCCAAAATTAAGCTAGCAATGGTCAATGATTTGACTTGTGCTTTATTGATGGCAATAGTAAAGGTAAGACGTAAAGGGAATTGGATCCGCTTGAATTGGAATGGTAAATCGTTGGAAATCATCGGAATTCGTGGAATAAGTACGTCTTCGCCTTTGAATCTGCCACCGATGATTCTTGCCTCGATTAAATTTGGTGAGCAGTTTTTGATGATCAATGTGGTTCCGTTGCATAACTTTGGTGCGTTTAAGTTGCGAATAAGAATTACCGGTGATCCAACGTTTAATGTTAGCACATGCGGTGGCATTCCGGGTGGTTCCAATGAATTTAAAAATTCAGTGGGATAATTGACGGCTTGTTCTTCATCCATTACTGTATGGATCGATTTGTATTTGATTAATTTGCCGGGCAGTTTCAATTGAATTTGCTCATTGAGCTTGTTGGCATAATAATTTGTTGGTGCCAAAATTGCACGTTCCCACATCCAATCCGAAATTTTGTAGAAGATTGTTAGACTTGGGAAAACCTTGTCGACAACGGCTTGAATATTCATTTGCATTCGACAGAAGTTAGGCGGGAACGAACGGTGAAGGCAATGGTGGTAATTTGACCTTACTACTGAGACAGCACAACCCAGGCGATTCTCCGATGAACTTTAATGCACCGCAATGGTTGCACACAATCTCCATTGGGCCAATTGGAACGGAAGGATGCGAGCTGTAGTCAAAAGTGCAATAGTAATGAAACGCTACTCGATTCAAATCAACACTTGAAGCTCTTCTTCTTCTTACGCGTTGATTTAGATTTTCACGTTGTTGAATTGCTTGATTTAATCGACGATTTTTCATTGCTAATCGAGCCGTTTCATTTGTCGCCTGTCTTTCTTCTTGTGTTTGCGTTACGCGAAGTCGGGCTGATCTCGTGCGATTTCTTGTTCATCCGTATTCAATCGATTGGTAATATTCCGATTTGTAATTGCATTACGGGTTCGATGCGAAAGATCAGATCTTCTGGGTCGCGACATTATGAATAACACTGAGAAATTAATGTCACAAAAGCAGTTAATGTCACAAAAACAATGTCACAAAATCAATTAGGGAACTTACCTTTTGAAATCACTTTTAAAAAATGCTGAAAAATTTTAAATACTACAAAAATAAATCAGTTGTCAAAAGTTTATTCACACAACGCCATCTACTGGCAATGGCAGAACCAGAATTTGTTTTCGTAAAAAAATAACAAAAAAAGTTTTCAAGCAAATTAAGTGGAAAAACAATTGGCGTAAAAATTGTGATATACAAAGGAACGACATTTGATTTTTGGATTTTAGAAGATAATAATTAAAAGTAATGGGTGTATACAATTTGAAGTAAGTCTTTTAAAACCCTTGTAGAATCGATTACACAATTTTAAAGCAGGCGTGGTCGACTTCGGCTGTACACTGCGGGCGTTGCTACGGCATCAATTTAAAAAAAAGTAGGTGGTCAAAAAAGATCGCTAGAGATGGGACGTGAAAGGAGGCGTGGAGTATGAGTCCTAATTTTTGATCTCGCCTAGAGTAAGATATGCAATTTAAAGTGAATATGTTAAAATTAGAGTAGAATCAATTACACAATTTAAAAAAGAAGGCGTTAAAGTAGGCGTGGTCGCAAAAAGAAGTATTCTATAAAACATACCGGAGCTTTAGTGGTGTGATGTGAAAATTTCAGGCAGATCGTTCCAGCGGTCTGGCTTACCTGGCAAGGGTCTTGCATGAGATAGGGCGTGCGTGGGCGTGGCACATACAATTTTTATTTCTACCTCACCTATAGTAAGATGTATATACAATTTGAAGTAAATATGTAAAAACCCATGTAAAATTAATTAAAAAAAAGTAGGCGTTAGAGTGGGCGTGGTCATACCAACTTACAAACCTTCACGGGCTCATGCTCAACAACTTTGCCAAAGATCATCACATGATCAAATGCATAGTTTACGATTCTATAAAGTACATACACACACTCACACATAAAAACATTAATTTTAAAAAAAAGTAGGCGTGGTCAATTTCTGAATTTTTTTCTGGGGATTCTTCTTCTCTGGCCTGAGACCAGCCTGAATTCGTGCGAATCGTTGCAATCGGTCCAGGCGTTCTTTAGTTATAAAGCTAGTAACTAACGTCACTCTCTTTTATATATATAGATTATTATTATATTCTGAATTTAAACTAATATTTAGGTTTATACTTATAATTATATTTACGTTGTTTAGGTCATAAGTTTGAATTTAACGGAAATTATCTTGGCCGCGCCATCTAGTTTCAAGGGGCAAAATTTCAGTTTATGGGGGACACCCCTAGAGAAAAAATCTAAATATGCCATCCCCTTCAGAATGTTCCCAGGAGTACGAAAATCATAATGAAAAAGGGGGCTCACGCCCCCTATGGGCGTGGCAGTCGAAAAACGACCCGGCCCACCTACGTAGACAATATGGGTATCAAATGAAAGCTAATGTCTTCACGATTCCAAAAATAGCCGTAGTTACCAGATCGGGCGATTTTTGTAGCCGATATGGCCATTTTGGCAACATTTGGGGTGGGGGAAATTTTTTTTTTTTTTTGCTTATATTTTGTTAAAAACAAACAAAAATGAGCATTTTGTGCGAAAAAATTACTATTGTTAGCGTTACCCAGGGATTACTGGCTTCGCTTAGTAAAGTTTTTCTGCGTGACCGGCCTACGGCCGGGCTTAGGGGTTTTTAACTCCAGTATGTCTTAATTCTAGACGGCGGGGATCTCGAGTGCTCGGCCTCTGGCCGAGCTAAAAAGAAATAAACAAAAAAAGTCCTTCCCCCATTTTATAAAAATTAACATATCTTCCTCAAATTCTGGACGATCTGGCAACTACGGGTATTTTTGGAATCGTGAAGACATTTCCTTTCATTTGATACCAATATTGCCTAAGTAGGTGGCATGGGTCGTTTTTCACCCCCGCCCCTATTTAACAAAAATGGCCGTATCGGCTGCAAAAACCGCCCGATCTGGCAACTATGGCTATTTTTGGAATCGTGAAGACATTAGCTTTCATTTGATACCCATATTGTCTACGTAGGTGGGCCGGGTCGTTTTTCGACTGCCACGCCCATAGGGGGCGTGAGCCCCCTTTTTCATTATGATTTTCGTACTCCTGGGAACATTCTGAAGGGGATGGCATATTTAGATTTTTTCTCTAGGGGTGTCCCCCATAAACTGAAATTCAGCCTTTCAAGGGTACTAGTCTACTGCACTAGAGGTGTCAAACTATCGATAGTGCCACCATCGATATTTCTTTATGGTTTAAAAGAAACTGTCGATACATCGAATCCCAACTATCAAAACTTGAAAAAACTATCGATATATCGACGATACTATCGGATTTAAAGTTCACGAAGAAAATGTTTATATACATCAATTATGTAAAAATGTCATATTATACACCTTTTTCTAACAAAACAAAAATATATTTATTTCTTCATTAAATAACAAAACAAAAAGTGTATCCATTTTTTTTTTAAATAAAAATGTAAAATGTGAGATCAATGGTCAGTAAGCCAGTTATTTTTGTTTATAAAAAGCAGCATATCGACATTTGCGTCCTTTAATTTTGTTCGTCTTTCTGAAATTATTTGTCCAGCTTTGCTGAACATTCTTTCAGACTCAGTTGATGTGGCTGGGATGCACAAATACTTAAGTGCAAGTACTTGCATCTCTTTCATATCGGTGGATCGGGTCTGCAATTGAAGCAAATTAATAATGTAAATAATATAAGTTCAAAATAAGAATTACCTTCCAGTACTCCAAAGGGTCCATACTTATGGCTTGATTTGGCTTTTCAGCATATTCGCGCAAAGAAATAATTGCATCTGCCCGTTTAGACACGGCTTTAGTTGAAAGTTTTTCCTTTATAAATTGGAAAATGTTAGGTACCTCGTTGTACTCTGCTGCTGGCGATTCCTCCCTGTTTTCTCTTGACTCAATAACTCTTCTGATGGTAACCAGTTCATTTTCAAGCATGTTGTATCCTTGTGTTGCATTCTGAGTAGACCAAAAGCCTTCTTTTTTGAATCTAGGATCCAAAATGGTGGCAAATCTTGTGACACTTCTAGATTCGTAAATGAAAAGTCGTTGCTGTATTTTTTCGATCAAATAGGTGCATGATTCCAATCCAAGTTCAGTTTTCATGTTTGGTTGAAGTTTCATCATCGCGTAATATATACCTAATGCTACGGGAATCACTTGTGAAATAGTAACATATTGATTTCCGGATATAACATTTGTATTTGTATCGAATGGTTCCAGCAATGAACATAAGTCTTCCAATTGCTCTATTTCTTCTGCCGTTAGAATCTGTGGGGACTTAGGAGTGCTTAATAAAACTGAAAAGATGGCATCTTTACCATTGCAAATGCGCTATTCCACCTAGTGCCTACTTCTTGAATAAGACTGTATTGTTTATCTTCGCTCTGTTCCATTCTGAATTTTACATATGCAATAGTGCTCTTTTTAAAATACGTGACTATGGTTTTGCATTTAGTCATTAATATTTTAACTTTTTTAATTAATATAACATCTTGCACAACAAGGTTGATTGAATGAGCGAAACAAGGAAGATTTTTTTCTGAAGTAGTTCACAAGCCTTAATCATTGAAGCTGCGTTGTCTGTTACGATGCATGAAACTTTGTGGAATATATTCCATTTATTAAGGCACACTCGCATTGATTTGGAAATGTTCTCAGATTTATGATTTAGCTCACTAACGAGCTTTGATGTTGTTAAAACTGCCGATCTCAGTTTGAATTCACTGTCAACGAAATGGCACGTGACAGTCAAGTAACTTTCGTTTGCCTTCGATGACCAGCAGTCGGTGGTTATAGCACAACTCTCTACTTGGTTAAGAACATCCTGCAAATTTTTGCAGCCATCAGCATAAATCTTTTTCAAAAAAACAATGAATGGTGTTTCGAGATGGTAAGTCATATCGTGGATCTAAACAGTGTACGAACTCTCGAAAACCCCTGTCTTCAACTATACGAAACGGCTGCACATCTAAAGCGATCATTTTTGTTAGAGCCAAATCTAGATATATTTTTCGCGCCGAATTATTGTTGTATGTGCTTTCTTTTTTATAATAGTCTGTTATTATAAGGTTCGCAAAGGATGACTACGCTTTAAATGGTTCATCAGATTTGACGTATTCCCACTTGTCTTATAAGTTTTGTTGCATGTCAGGCATTTTGCGTGTTTTTTGTCTGGAGCTAATGTAAAATGCTTCCAAACGTCCGACACACTTTTTCTGGGCCTTTTACTGACTTCAGAGTCTGTATGTTAAGGAACGGATTATATCTGTTTCATCTCTATTTAAATAAAAGTATAATATGCCTGTTGTGTTAATATTGTTATTTTCCATTGTATACTAACGTTGGAGGAACCGCCAATCCACCTGCTGAAGTTTTGTTTCTTAGTTTACGTTTAAGAACTTGCCGCGTTTAATTTTACAATACTAGTGGTGGATCATTTCCGATGGACTATCGATAGTAGCTAAAAACTATCGATAGGAAAAAAGAATTATAGAATCCCTAAAAACTATCAATCGATAGTCTCAAAAAAATAAACTATCGATAGTCCCATCGATAGTTTGACACCTCTATACTGCACAAAAATACAACCCGTAGCAATACCAGATGTATTGTTGACAGGGCAATATGTGTGTATGTGTAGATGACTGTGTACACAGCACAAACCATGGTGAAATTAAATACTAGGTGACAACATTGCTACAACAATTACAACAAGGCAAGAACAACAGGCACTTTTGTTTGTGTAAAATACTTTCGTTACTGTCAAAAACATCTGGCATAAAATAAAGAAAACAAACACAAACATTGATAAAAAACAGAAAAATTTTATTTTCTTTAAAAATTTCGAAACTCGTTATGATTAAGCCAAAAATAGTGTAGTCGGCGCCGGTTCAACGTTGACCTGTTCTGTGTTGGGACAAAATTGTCGTATTGTTAATGCATTTTTGTTGGCCAATGTGACAGTGGAGGATAATTGCTGTCTGGAATTTTGTGTTGTTGGTCAGAATACTTTTGTAAAAGCTAATACTGAGCTGAAAGAAGGTTGTGCTATAGGAGAGTCATGTGTGTTGTCGGCGAATACAAAACTATCAAAATCGTTGCTGAAAAATGATGCAGAAGGTACATAAGTTTTAGTTAAGTTGTACCTTATATATATAATGTCGGACGGGGAGAAGTGGTCAATGCAAATAAAGCTGCTTGGAGTAAGATTCTTTTGGCATAACTTACTCCACTGTTCTCTTTTTCTTGGGTCTTGAGGAACCTTAAAGAAGGGACCACTTCCAGCTACTCTTTTTTTTACGGCATAAGATGCAACAACGCATTTTTCTACAGCACAAAAAAAAATATTCACTTTTAAAGAGGAATCTTAATAATTTAACTGATTGTTCGACCTTTTCATTAATTAGACAATCTTATTTTTCGAGATTAAGGTCAGTTTTTTATTTTTATTTTTTTATTTTTCTATTTTTTCCAATATTTCGCTACACAATGTGTAGCATCTTCAGGGAAACAATAACAAAATTAAGAAATTTAATAACAATAAAAATATTTTTCAAAAAATAACAGTA
This sequence comes from Bellardia pandia, assembly GCA_916048285.2. NCBI lineage: Eukaryota > Metazoa > Arthropoda > Insecta > Diptera > Calliphoridae > Bellardia > Bellardia pandia. The sequence continues at coordinate 70,850,394 of OU696530.1, forward strand.
ATTGTCAGAATTTAAATATTACACAAACAGAAATATTGATATGAAAAATATTTTAGTTTTTAGTTTTTGTGTTTTTATAAATTAAGTGTCTATAAGTTTGAGCAACATTATCTGTATCTACTTTAAAATTGATTCTAAGATTTTTTGGTACATTAATAATTTCTAACATTTCTAACATATAACGACGTTTATAATTATTTTCTGTTCTCAAAACTGAAATTTTCTCAAAGTCGGGATAGTGATTCAAATTTTTACAATGTGATGATAATGCTGTTTTTTGTGACGATATATCTCTATATTTTTGATCAGATTTGTGTCCAGCTATTCTAGTTTTTAATTTATTTTTAGTTGTACCTACATATACTTTGCTATATTTTTCATTGTTATTACCATTACATGGTATTTTATAAACTACGTTTGACATTTCTAATTTAGGTATCCTATCTTTTATCTTACTGAATAATCTACCTACTGTATAATACATTTTTGGAGCCATTTTATATTTGGTGTTATCAAATATATTAGATTTTTCTATTCTTTCGGATATTTTAGGTACATAAGTTAAAGATTTATATATTTTAGGTTCAGAAAATCCTTTTGTGTTATTCATTTTATTTTTGAATTGTCTTATTAATTTACAAATTATATTAATAGGGAAATTATTATCCTTTAATATCTTGTTAATCGTTTCTATATTTTTCTTGTGAAATTCCTTCTCACTTATTGTCAATATTCTCTCTATAAGATTTTTAGCTGTATTGATAATAATTCTTTTAGGATGTTTTGAATAGTAATTAATGATTCTTCCTGATGATGTAGGTTTTTGATACCAGTCTATTAATAATTTATTACCTCTCTTTATTATTAAAGTGTCTAAATAAGGAAGTATAGAATTACATTCTTTTTCCATAGTACATTTAATATTTGGATGAAAAGAGTTAAAAATCATCAATATATATTCTATTTCACTTTCTGAAATTATGCAAAACAAATCATCTACATATTTTGTTAAAACTTTTGGTTTTATAATCAATTTTTCAATACAAGTGTCAAGTAATTTTTCCATGACAATATCAGCAATAATTGGAGAAGCTGGTGATCCCATTGGAAGGCCTATTTTCTGTTCATATATATTGTTATTGTATTGAAAATATCTGCTATCAATTATACAAAATTTTAAAATACGTAAAAATAGATCTTTAGAAATATTTGTATGTTGTTCAATTATATTCCATTTTTCATCTATAATACTTATTGCTAAGTCTACAGGTATGCTAGGGAACAATGATACAACATCAAGTGAAATAAGTTTTTCATTCTTATGAATTGTTACATCCTTTATCTTATCTTTAAACTCTAATGAATTCTTTACATTATATTTAGAGTTTAAAGTTAATTTTTTAAGAATGTCAGTAATATATTTACAAAGTTCATATGATGGAGAGTTAATACACGAACAAATTGGTCTTAAAGGAAATGTCTCTTTATGAATTTTTGGTAATCCATATAATTTAGGACTTTGAGAACATTTTAGTTTTGAGAACAGAAAATAATTATAAACGTCGTTATATGTTAGAAATGTTAGAAATTATTAATGTACCAAAAAATCTTAGAATCAATTTTAAAGTAGATACAGATAATGTTGCTCAAACTTATAGACACTTAATTTATAAAAACACAAAAACTAAAAACTAAAATATTTTTCATATCAATATTTCTGTTTGTGTAATATTTAAATTCTGACAATTACTGTTATTTTTTGAAAAATATTTTTATTGTTATTAAATTTCTTAATTTTGTTATTGTTTCCCTGAAGATGCTACACATTGTGTAGCGAAATATTGGAAAAAATAGAAAAATAAAAAAATAAAAATAAAAAACTGACCTTAATCTCGAAAAATAAGATTGTCTAATTAATGAAAAGGTCGAACAATCAGTTAAATAATCAAAAATAAGTGAGAACAAATTTATATAAGAAGAAGAAGAAGATGAACTACAATATATTTAAAAAGAATGGAAGATTAAATAGGAATATAAATAGATATAAGACTGTTCAAGATAAAATAATTAAATTTACATCAGCAATAACGTTCTTAATTCGCTGCCGAAATAAGGGTATTATTCCAAAATTTATAAAAAACTCCACTAAAAATATTTTTAATATATTTCATGTCAATAGTCTACCATCAATCCAACAATCGATTTCGAGATATATTCAAGAACTACACAACAAGATTCTGAATTTGGAGATTAAACAAAAACATGAATTATTAAAACAAGCGGAAAAAGAATTATTATTTTTAAGAACTAATATAAGAAAAGATTTTACAGATGAGGAAATGCACAAATTTTTAGATTATCAAAATAGATTAGCAAATACATTTGCAGAGCGGATTAAACAGGTACATAAGAAGAAATTTGATTGTCTTATTAATTTACAAAGAAAGGATTTAGATATAAAATTTAATAAAAATTGGTTAGTAAATAAAACTAACATAGATATTCCAATAGACGTACAATGGGTACTTTCTCTAGGTCAGAAACATGCATTACCGATTGAAAGGGAACAATTTCCAATTAAGAAAATATTAGCAGAAGGGGAAGATTTTATACAAACTATAAATAAGAAAGATGAACAGGAAATCGCTAGGTCTAAAATGACAACAATTATTGATAATGAACTCAATAAAATGAGATTATCAGATAGAGACAAATTTATAATTGATAAGGTAAATTTTACTAAAAAATTTTTAAAATGTAATAGAAATATAATTATTTTAAATTCAGATAAGGGAAATACTACTGTAGCTATTGATAAAACTGATTATGAATCAAGGATGAATGACATTTTAGATAATACTACATCATATCAGATATTAAATAAGGACCCTACAAACAAATTACAGAAAATAAATAATGATATAGTTGATGATCTTTTCAAATTAAAAATAATTACAATTTTTGAGAGAAACAATCTTAGAACAAATGTGGCAACAGCTCCTAAATTATATGGATTACCAAAAATTCATAAAGAGACATTTCCTTTAAGACCAATTTGTTCGTGTATTAACTCTCCATCATATGAACTTTGTAAATATATTACTGACATTCTTAAAAAATTAACTTTAAACTCTAAATATAATGTAAAGAATTCATTAGAGTTTAAAGATAAGATAAAGGATGTAACAATTCATAAGAATGAAAAACTTATTTCACTTGATGTTGTATCATTGTTCCCTAGCATACCTGTAGACTTAGCAATAAGTATTATAGATGAAAAATGGAATATAATTGAACAACATACAAATATTTCTAAAGATCTATTTTTACGTATTTTAAAATTTTGTATAATTGATAGCAGATATTTTCAATACAATAACAATATATATGAACAGAAAATAGGCCTTCCAATGGGATCACCAGCTTCTCCAATTATTGCTGATATTGTCATGGAAAAATTACTTGACACTTGTATTGAAAAATTGATTATAAAACCAAAAGTTTTAACAAAATATGTAGATGATTTGTTTTGCATAATTTCAGAAAGTGAAATAGAATATATATTGATGATTTTTAACTCTTTTCATCCAAATATTAAATTTACTATGGAAAAAGAATGTAATTCTATACTTCCTTATTTAGACACTTTAATAATAAAGAGAGGTAATAAATTATTAATAGACTGGTATCAAAAACCTACATCATCAGGAAGAATCATTAATTACTATTCAAAACATCCTAAAAGAATTATTATCAATACAGCTAAAAATCTTATAGAGAGAATATTGACAATAAGTGAGAAGGAATTTCACAAGAAAAATATAGAAACGATTAACAAGATATTAAAGGATAATAATTTCCCTATTAATATAATTTGTAAATTAATAAGACAATTCAAAAATAAAATGAATAACACAAAAGGATTTTCTGAACCTAAAATATATAAATCTTTAACTTATGTACCTAAAATATCCGAAAGAATAGAAAAATCTAATATATTTGATAACACCAAATATAAAATGGCTCCAAAAATGTATTATACAGTAGGTAGATTATTCAGTAAGATAAAAGATAGGATACCTAAATTAGAAATGTCAAACGTAGTTTATAAAATACCATGTAATGGTAATAACAATGAAAAATATAGCAAAGTATATGTAGGTACAACTAAAAATAAATTAAAAACTAGAATAGCTGGACACAAATCTGATCAAAAATATAGAGATATATCGTCACAAAAAACAGCATTATCATCACATTGTAAAAATTTGAATCACTATCCCGACTTTGAGAAAATTTCAGTTTTGAGAACAGAAAATAATTATAAACGTCGTTATATGTTAGAAATGTTAGAAATTATTAATGTACCAAAAAATCTTAGAATCAATTTTAAAGTAGATACAGATAATGTTGCTCAAACTTATAGACACTTAATTTATAAAAACACAAAAACTAAAAACTAAAATATTTTTCATATCAATATTTCTGTTTGTGTAATATTTAAATTCTGACAATTACTGTTATTTTTTGAAAAATATTTTTATTGTTATTAAATTTCTTAATTTTGTTATTGTTTCCCTGAAGATGCTACACATTGTGTAGCGAAATATTGGAAAAAATAGAAAAATAAAAAAATAAAAATAAAAAACTGACCTTAATCTCGAAAAATAAGGAATCTTAATATTTATCTTACAAAAAAACTTACATTTTTAGCAAAACAACTCAAAAACAAACAAACTATGCAATATAATTTAATATAATAAAGTTTTAACCTATTTAACGCAGATAAAACGGCGACAAAAACTCACTTTTTCAAATACAAAATAATTTTTTAAAGTTTATATAAAAACTGTAAATTTGTATTTGTAATTTGTATTTGTAAACAACTTTTTGACATTTTTAATTTCACCATGAATAGAGCAAAAAATAATCAGCTGGCGCTATGCTGTCACCTAGTATAAATTCACCTTGGCACAACCGTATAAAAGGGCCAACATCAACTGATGCGAGTCAGTCGGTGATAGACTCCACAGACTACACAGAATCGTCAAAAGTGACTTTTACAAAAGTGGATTATCAGCAGTGCTTACCACCATAATGTGATAGAGAGAAAAAAAAACGCTACATGCGTATAGCAATGAGTTAAAGAAAACAGCTATACATTACCTTTTTTACCATATGATGAACAATAAAAATTAAAGTAAACAAACATTTTTTTTGGGAAAATTTGTAAAAAATTTTTCGTTTTTTTTCTGTACAAATATATAAAAAACGTACAAAAGTTAATATTTAAACATTTATTTTGTTGTATATTAAGAACGCTTGATACATCGAACTTAAGTCTTTTTTTTTTTAATATAATTTTTTTTATTTTTTAATATTTCGCTACTTCTTTGGAACGCTTCACGATTTTGCGTGTCACCCTTGCGCAGGGGCCATGCTAATCTTCGCTGTATCGTTCCAATTTTAGTATATGTTCTGCCGAAGCAAGAATTTTTGGTGGGACTTATTTCGTTTTTAAAAGTGGGAGTTATTTCATAGACCCCAATTATATATTATTTGTCGTGGACGCTTTTTCCAAATTTGTTTGGCTGTACCCCACTAAGAGTACTGGCTCAAGCGAAGTAGTAGATCGATTTACGAAGCAGGCAATAATTTTTGGAACCCCGAGCAGAATAATAACCGATAGGGGTAGCGCATTTACTTCTGGTGAATTTGAAGAATACTGTCAATCACAAAATATACACCACCTTCTGATAGCAACAGGTGTGCCAAGGGGAAATGGTCAAGTAGAGAGAATGAACAGCACAATAATCAGTATGCTAACAAAGTTGTGTGTAGAGAAACCCAGTAACTGGTATACACACGTAGGCAGAGTCCAACAGGTTTTAAATAGTACTCCACCTAGAAGCACAAAATTCTCACCTTTCAAATTATTAACTGGACTAGAAATGAGGAACGGGAATGATGCAGATATTCATCAAATGCTCAATGAATTAACAATAGAAACTTTAAACTCTGAAAGTGACAACACAAGACGAGAAGCTAGAGAGAATATATTAGAGATACAGCAAGAAAATCGTAAGGAATACAACCGCAATAGAATCCCAGAGATCGAGTATAATGTCAACGAGTTAGTCGCCATCAAGCGTACTCAGTTCGGAACCGGTATGAAGTTGAGACCGAAATTTCTTGGACCGTATCGTGTAACAAAGAAGCTAAACCATGGTCGGTATGAAGTCGAGCGAGTTGGGAACTGTGAAGGTCCTAAGAACACAACTACCGTAGTAGATATGATGAAAAAGTGGGATGGACATTCAAGGGCGAATGTATAGTCAGGACGGCCGGTTGTGGGATGGCAACTCTAATGACAAACGCTACTTTGACACTACACGGGAATAGACTGAAACAACAGCAAACATATTCACATACACACATTCACATGCATACGTTTTAAGAACAAGACAAAACAGAAGTCAGTACCCAGCTAGCATTTTTTGAAATTTTTAATCAAATATGAATCTTCTTTGACCCCCCCACGCGATTAAAATAATCACTTATGCTCTCGCTTTTGAGTCGAAAATTAATGTTTTGTCGGGAGAAAATTGTACCCTAGCCGCGACTCTTCTGAAAGAGTCTTTTATGACTCGGTTTTCTGAACTCTTACGACACCTTTTTGTCACTTTCCTGCAATCATTTGGGACTCATTTATGAATCTTTTTAAATTTATTTAATGATCATATGCGCAGTCGCTTTCTCATCTATTTTGATTCCTTTTCGAGTCATCTAGCACTCATATTACTCATCATATGGGAGTCTTCCTCAAATTGTTATTGCATATGGTTTTACTTACTTTTCTAATGTTCTTTATTATACAAATTAAAGCAGTTTTTTAAATTTTTATTGTATTTTATTATAAAAGTAATAAAAAAGAAGAAAAACAAATTCATGGGATTCATATACATATAAAATTAAAAATGAACTTATTATTTTTTTTTATTTATTTATTATTTATTAATAGATATGATACAAATTTTTATACATATTCAATTAAATTATAAATACAAATATCTATATATGGCATAATTACACTGGTTTACAGCCAAAAAATACCAAGAACGCCACTTATCTAGATAAGTTAATTGGGACCTCCTGAACACGAAAAACGCTGTAATTTTTTTTTCTAAGTACCGTTTTTTAGATAACGGTACTTTTGTGTTTTTCGGTGTATGGTCCTATTCAAACCCTTGTGGAGCCCAACCGAAGAGCCCGATCAAGATGAATGGCATATCGTTGGAAAGGTAATCGAATGCCTTTTCCGCCGATATGCTACAAATTTCTATCTGATAAGAAATAGCTGAGTTATGGCACCTCAAAGTTCGAAATTTGCCTATTTTTTACGTTTTTTTCAAAATTTTTCTTTTTTATTTAATTTTTTTTTCTACGTTACAGTTAATATCTGGAATGTTTTATTTTTTATCTAAATAGCTTATTTAATTACCAACATTTTAAGCGTAATTTGAAAAAAATCGGATGAAAAATATAGTTTTTATTAAGGATTTTGTGGAACGACAATATTTTCATCTTCATTGCTTACACACTATATTCGGCGTAAATTCAAAAAATTTAAATTAAAATGGCGAGCGACTTGAACTCTTACGTTTTTTTCGGATGGATCTTCGCGAATGAGGAACCAACAATAGTCCGCCATCATTTGTTCGTCCCACCAGCCTTTGTAACGTCTCTCGATTTCTTCCATTTCTTGGTGAAATCTTTCACCTTGTTCATCACTTTCGGAGCCCAAGTTGGTGGGGAAAATATCCATATGACTGAATAAGAAGTGTAATTTAGGTGTCATATTTGAACCTAAAGGTTAAAAAGAATAAATTTTAAATCATAACGGCCTTTTTGATATACATGTTTTCAATCAACGCTTACCAATGGCATTGAATTTTTGCAGTAATGTATCGATCTTCTCTGCGTAATCAGGACTTCTGTAGTTTCCCAAAAAGTTGTGAACGATGTCCTGGAATGCTTCCCATGCCTCCAAATGAGCTGGACCTTAACAGTCATTAAATGCTTGGTCGCCGTACAGAGCCCGAATTTGGAATACGAAACCATCAATTCCAATCGGATATGGAAAATACATAAAGGAAAGATATGAAACAATGAAAGAACTTCTCGATCTCATACATTATGACCAACATCAATGGAAAGTTTGCTCTGATTTTAAATTAGTTGCCATACTATCTGGATTGCAAGGGGGCAATACGAAGTTTCCCTGTTTTCTATGTCTATGGGACAGCCGTGACCGTCAAAATCACTACACCCGAAAAGTTTGGCCCGAGCGAAGTGAACGTACGCAGGGAGTGTACAATATCAAAAATGACCCACTCATTCCTCTGGAGAAGATAATACTTCCTCCATTACATATTAAGCTTGGGTTATTTACAAAGATTGTGAAAACGTTGCCAAATGACAGTCTTGCCATGAATTACCTTAAACAAAAATTTCCGAGAGCCACAGCGAGCAAAATTGAAGCTGGTATATTTGATGGCCCTCAAATTCGGGCTCTGTACGGTGACCAAGCATTTAATGAGTGTTAAGGGAAACTACAGAAGTCCTGATTACGCAGAGAAGATCGATACATTACTGCAAAAATTCAATGCCATTGGTAAGCGTTGAGTGAAAACATGTATATCAAAAAGGCCGTTATGATTTAAAATTTATTCTTTTTAACCTTTAGGTTCAAATATGACACCTAAATTACACTTCTTATTCAGTCATTTGGATATTTTCCCCACCAACTTGGGCTCCGAAAGTGATGAACAAGGTGAAAGATTTCACCAAGAAATGGAAGAAATCGAGAGACGTTACAAAGGCTGGTGGGACGAACAAATGATGGCGGACTATTGTTGGTTCCTCATTCGCGAAGATCCATCCGAAAAAAACGTAAGAGTTCAAGTCGCTCGCCATTTTAATTTAAATTTTTTGAATTTACGCCGAATATAGTGTGTAAGCAATGAAGATGAAAATATTGTCGTTCCACAAAATCCTTAATAAAAACTATATTTTTCATCCGATTTTTTTCAAATTACGCTTAAAATGTTGGTAATTAAATAAACTATTTGGATAAAAAATAAAACATTCCAGATATTAACTGTAACGTAGAAAAAAAATTAAATAAAAAAGAAAAATTTTGAAAAAAACGTAAAAAATAGGCAAATTTCGAACTTTGAGGTGCCATAACTCAGCTATTTCTTATCAGATAGAAATTTGTAGCATATCGGCGGAAAAGGCATTCGATTACCTTTCCAACGATATGCCATTCATCTTGATCGGGCTCTTCGGTTGGGCTCCACAAGGGTTTAAATGGGACCATACACCGAAAAACACAAAAGTACCGTTATCGAAAAAACGGTACTTAGAAAAAAAAATTACAGCGTTTTTCGTGTTCAGGAGGTCCCAATTAACTTATCTAGGCAAGTGGCGTTCTTGGTATTTTTCCAAATTACAAATTTGTAAACCAGTGTTATGTTTGGTGTCAGATTGGCATTTTAATATAATTTTTAGTTTAAAAATTATTGATTTATTTTTTAATTCAGTTCAGTTTTGTTATATATCAAATTCATTTAAAAGCAATTTTCTATATTTTAAGCTAATTTCAATATATTTACATAGGTTGCTAAAATTTGAGCCATTTAGTATACATATAACTTCGTTTTTTTCAAGTCGATTTTTTCGAAAATATTAAAGTCTATATGGGTTATACATAGGACATTCGCCAATGAAATGAACAGTGTTTTCTGATTTGTCTAAATTACATAACGTACATATACCAGTAGTATTATTTCGAAAAGCTCTAGCGTTAATATCCAGCAATCCCCCTCTGACATTTATTATCAAACCAGTGTCCCTTGACGAGAGATTATTTGTCAGAATGGGTGTGATATTAAAATCAAGTTGAGAATAAAGATCATGGAACTGAGAACAATAAAGCTTATTGGAGATTATGTGACTGGCTAGAATACGTGGTAGTCTATTTGGGGACATACTCAAGACTTTGTTTATATTGTAGTGTGCACTTAAAATTGTATAACAATAACTTAATTACAAATGCCACCCATACATGCTATTTTGTATAAGTGACCAACAGTAAACAATAATTTTAAAGTCATTGCCTTACGAATTTTGCTGACTCAAAATACAGCAACTTAATACAAAGCAATCGATTAATTGGGTCAACCAATTGTGTTGTGATTGCATTAAGTGAGTAAAAGAGCATACTTGTAATTATACTCTTCTCTTTTGGTTTACTGCACAAAACAACATGGAAATCAGAGGTCGGCAAAGCGTAAAATGAGGTTGTGTGTGTGAGAAAACTACCCAGCAAACATAAACACAATTATATAAATTATACAAAACAACTTAGATAGGCAACATACACTCACAATGTATTTTCCGTAACATATAAGAAATTAACAACGAGATTGATATACAAACGGAACTTCTAATAATTCAAAAGCTGATTACATGCATGTTACCAAATGCATTATCAATTATAAAATATTTTTCGTAATTTATTATTAATTTCAAATGTTTGTTGGGAAGTATTTCTGAAAAAAATATAAAAGCATCCGCCGCATGCGCACACATTGCTGTCTCAATGACGACTGAATGAAAGAGATTAAGCGTATGTGTGAAGTGCTCTCTGCACTATTGTGCTATAGGATGCCGACCTATGATGTAAATAAACATGAAGTAGATATTGTAAGTTATAGAATAAGTTATTGAGTGGATTATAAAAACCACTCAATCTTTAGTTTGTAAGTTTTAGATATAAGAAAGAAATTTTATAATAAAGATATTAATTAATAATCAGAACTGAAGTGAAGACCAACGTCTTTTTAAATTAATTAGAAGATCCAAACTTATTACATGGCGATCCTGCCACCCCAATCCAGGAAACAAAACAGAAGAAGATCCTGCCACCTCAATCCTGGAAACAAAACAGAAGAAGATCCTGCCACCTCAATCCTGGAAATGAAATAGAAGAAAATCATGCCACCTCAAGCCCTCTTGATCCTGCCATCTTGATCCTGCATTCCTGATCCTGCCTTACTGAGGATACTACAATCCTGATACTGAAGATACTACAATCCTGATCCTGAAGATACTGCCATCCTGATACTGAAGATTCTGCCTTAGTATGTATATATTGTAAGAAAATAATAGTAATAAAATAAAAATTGTCTAGAAAGTGCATGGGCAGATCTAGCGATTAATAAAATAATAACAAAAATATTTGTCTAGGAAATGCATTGGCACACCTAGCAAATAAAAATAATAAAATAAACCTATTACAAGAAGAAACAACAACAACAATAAAAGATATTATAACAACCATAATAATAATAATAATAACAATAATAGAAACAATAATAACAACAACTCCAACAACAGAAAATACAATAGGAACAATAATAACAATTATCGTAATAACAATAGAGGACAAAATGCATATCATGTACAAAACCAGGGAAACGAGTCGTATCCGGAGGTATCATACCAACAGACATCTCCGAATCAAAACGGATAAATAACAACCAAATATTTAGCATTTCATCTGATATTAAAAACTATATTAAAATAAATGTATTGAACACACCCCATATTCTGACTTTTCTGATAGACACAGGTGCAGATGTCTCTCTGTGCAAAGAAGGTTTACTACCAGAACACGATGAAGATCCAGATGACTACTACTGTTTAACAGGAATCACAAAAGAAGAAATAAGATCATTAGGATCTACTGAAATATCAATAAAGTTTGACGAAACAGTTTTTAAACATAGAATACATATGGTTAGAAATGATTTTCCTATTGGTACTGATGGAATTATGGGACGTGATTTTTTACAAAAATACAATTGCAAAATAGATTATGAAACATTTATACTGACAGTTAACATAGGAGAAGAAAACTTTAAACTACCAATATATGACAAAAGATTCGGCATAAAATTTGTGAAGATTCCACCAAGAAGTGAAATTATAATACCATTTGATATAAATGTTAATGAGGATGCAGTAATATGCAATAGAGAAATAATAGAAGGCGTATTTCTAGCAAACGCCATAATTCCCAAAAATGGAAACAAACATATAAAGCTACTGAATACTTCAAATAAAGAAACAATAATACATAATCTGAAAATAGATACCACTCCACTAAATTATTATGATATATACAGAACTAGTAAAAATACAACCAAGTGTGATAAAGAACGATTTGATCGAGTCTTAAAAGAACTCAGTATAGACAACCAGGATAGTGTAGCGAAAGAAAGTTTGTTAAAGATACTTGAGAGATACCAGTCCATATTCCATTTGGAAAGTGAGAATTTGACAACAAACAATTTCTATAATCAAAATATCCAATTAAAAGATTCTAATCCAACTTACATAAAGAACTATCGTTTACCAGAAACGCATACAGAGGAAATAAATAATCAAGTTAAAGAGCTACTAAAGCAAAAAATTATAGAAGTCCATATAATGCACCACTTTTATTAGTTCCCAAAAAGGGACAGAAAGATCTAAAGAAATGGAGATTAGTTGTGGATTTCAGGAAACTGAACGACAAAATAGTAAATGATAAATTTCCTTTAACACGATTGGATGATGTTTTGGATAAACTGGGTAGAGCTAAATATTTCTCTACACTGGATATGACCAGTTCATTTCACCAAATCGAACTTGATCAGAATTCAAGACCATGTACTGCTTTTTCAACTCAGAATGGTCATTACCAGTATACTAGGTTACCTTTTGGATTAAAAATATCTTCAAATAGTTTTCAAAGAATGCTGACAATAGCATTATCCGGATTAGAGTCTGAAGCATTTTTATATGTGGATGACATAATTGTTTTTGGATGTAGCCTAAAACATCACAACAACAACTTAATCAATGTTTTCGACAGATTGTCTAAATATAATCTGAAATTGAATGCAAGCAAGTGTTGTTTTCTTAAACCTGAAGTGGTATATTTGGGACATTTGATAACATCAAACGGTATCAAGCCAGACCCAAATAAATATGAGGCCATTTCGAAATATCCAGTACCGAGTAGCACCGATGAAGTAAGAAGATTCGTAGCATTCTGTAACTACTAGAGAAGATTTATCACTGATTAGACTGATTAGATTAGACACTGCAAACTGTTTGAAAAAATTATTGAAGAAAGGCACAAAATTTGAATGGACACAAGAATGCCAAAAGGCATTTGAAACACTTAAACACAAACTAATAAGTCCACCAATCTTACAATATCCAAATTTTGACGAAACATTCGTCCTGACTACTGACGCATCAGATTTTGCACTAGGAGCAGTTTTATCACAGGGTGAAATAGGTGAAGATCTACCTATATCCTATGCTAGTAGATCCCTCAATAAACATGAGAGAAATAAACCAATAATAGAAAAAGAACTACTAAGTATTTATTGGGGAATACAGTTTTTCAGACCATATCTATATGGAAGAAAATTTAAAGTTGTCACTGACCATAGGCCATTAGTGTCACTGTTCTCACACAAAAATCCTAGTTCAAAGTTAACAAGAATTAGATTGGAGCTTTCAGAATATGACTTTGAGATTATATACAAAAAAGGGGAACATAACACAAATGCAGACGCATTATCAAGAATAGAAATTAATTCTGACATATTGAAAAGCATGATACCATCAGAAAATGATGAGAAAATAAAAAAAAACACAAGTAGTAACAAGAGGTATGAGCAAAAAGTCATCAGAAAATAATAATATCATAAGCGGATCTCATAACGAGTCTGATCAACTCTATATATCATTGTGTCTCCATCAATGATATAAAGCGCGCAAACAAATTAAAATTTATATTAGAAACAATATAAAAAATTATATGAACACACAATAGAGTGTGATATTGAAAATAATGAAACACGTGTTAGATGTAGCGATAATAAGCAAAATTAAGTGCAATCCCTAAACTTTTTGAAAAGTGTGTTACCGACAATCTCCTTCATCAAATTTCGTCCCTACTCTCTTCCTGTCAGCACGGTTTTAGTAAAGGTCGTTCAACAGTAACTAATCTCATGCAACTGACCACTATAGTAAATCGTGGATTTATTCAAAGGAAATTTACAGATTGTATTTACACGGATTTTAGTAAATCTTTTGATAAAGTCAATCATGAATTACTTCTGATGAAGCTTCATGCTATGGGACTTACACACGGGAGCTTAAATTGGATTAAATCATATTTAACAAACCGAAAACAAAATGTTGTTTTCAATAATACTACATCAAAAAATATTATTGTAAGTTCTGGAGTGCCCCAAGGCAGTCACATTGGTCCAATTTTGTTTTCTTTATTCATCAATGACTTGCCGTGCGTAATTAAATATTGTAACGTCTTAATGTATGCCGATGATGTGAAGATATTTCATAGCTATAACAATAACATTGAAAAAAATTTGCTGCAACATGATTTAGATGAGCTATTTCAATGGTGCGTGCTTAATTTAATGGAACTGAATCTGAAAAAATGCAAACATATGCGTTTTTCAAGAAATGATAACGCTTTATTTAGCTTTACATTGGGCGGACATCAACTTGATTTGGTTACGGAATTTTCAGATCTTGGAGTAATTTTGGATCCTAAATTAAATTTCAAAAAACACATATATATGATGGTAAACAAAGCTCGTGGTGTGTTGGCTTTTATAAAACGTTGGGCTAAGGAGTTTACTGAACCAATCATTACTAAACGGTTATACACATCTTTAGTCAGACCAATCTTGGAATATGGATCTGTTATTTGGGATCCGGATGCGGATTATCTTAAAAACATAATAGAATCAGTGCAAAAACAGTTTCTTCTTTTTTGTTTGGGTAATTCAACATGGAATCCTAACGTCATTATTCCTCCTTATACTACAAGGCTTGCATTAATAAAATTACCAACGTTGGAGAGCAGAAGAACTATGCTTAGCGTTTCATTTTTATTTAACCTAATAAATGGTGCAGTCTGTTCTGACTTCCTACTCAGCAACATAAACTTTAATGTTCCTCATCGATTAACTCGTTTCTACATTCCAATTTATATTCAAATTAATCAAACAAATTATGCTAATTCTGATTCTCTTAGAAAATTGTGTCAACATTATAATTATTTTTATTTTCTAATTGATTTTTCTGTTAATGTTAATGTAATTAAACGTAATATCACTTTGTACCTTAATCAGTGTAATTAAATGGTTGTCTAATTTTTTTTTTATTATTTTGTATAGTATATAAATTTTTTATAATTGGTCTGTAAGGATTTATTCCGTAGACCTAAAATAAAATAAATAAATAAATAAAAATCCATTGTATTTAGATACTCTTATGGAGAAGCTATCATCATATTTAAAGAGAGTAAGAAACATGAAAAATAAGAAATTTGCAATCGAAAGTAATGATGCAATATTTAATATAATTCCCGCGGATGATTTTAAGGCCAAATACAATAAAAATTGTAAAAAGAATAAAGATGACATAGTAATATTATTATATACAAAACCTCAAAAGATACTAGACAAACCCAAAAAAACTAGAATTGATAAAGTTATATCATGATACACCCCAAGGAGGTCACTTTGGCATAAGAAAACCCTATTAAAATTAAAACAAAAATACATATGGAAGGGAATGAATAAAACTGTTAAAGAATACGTATCTAAATGCAACTTATGTCAAAAGAATAAACAAACCAAACACACGAAAGAACCACTAAAAATTACAGAAACACCTTCAAATAGCTTTAACACAATAGTGATAGATACAGTTGGTCCATTACGTCCAACAAATAACCAAAGATATATACTAACAATGCAATGCGAATTGACAAAATATGTCATAGCCTGTCCTATGGAGACAAAAGAGGCTAAGTCAATAGCAAAAGCACTTGTGGAAAATGTTATACTGATTTACGGACTATTTGGAATACTCAAATCGGACAGAGGAACAGAATTCACAAACGAACTAATGAGAGAGATATGCAAACTGTTAAAGATAGAACAAAGATTTTCGACACCATACCACCATGAGACACTGGGAACTGTTGAGAGAAATCACAGGGTATTGAACGAATATTTCTTATCGTTCGTAGAAGACGAACATTGGGAACAATGGATTCCTTATTATACATTTGCATACAATACAAATCCTCACGTGGATACCGAGTACTCACCTTTTGAACTAGTTTTTGGCAAGTTACCAAACTTACCTGGGGATGAAGTCATGAATCATCCAAAGGTCTACAATTTGGAAAATTATGCCAATGAACTAAAAACTAGACTAAAATATTCTTTAGAAAATGCTAAGATTATGATAGATAAGATAAAATCTAAAAGACAATTAGATTCATACAAGAATATAAATAGAATAGATTTAACAATAGGAGATTTAGTTTTAGTTAAAGTAGAAAATAGAAAAAAGAATGAACCACCTTATAGTGGACCATATAAAATTATATCAATAGATGACATGAATATAACTGTAAATATAAATAATAAAAACAAAACTTTTCATAAGAATCTACTAAAGAAATATAAGAACTAAACAAAACTAAAAGTAAGCTTATTGATAACTTTTTATAAAATAAAAATATATACATACATACACATATATATAAACATACTTTTTAATTTTAAATAATAAGTAAAGAAACACAAAAAACCAAAATTGTAAAATGAAACCAATGAATACGTAAGAACAAAATAATATAAACAAATCAACAAAACAAATTGTAAATTTAGAACTACTACATGCTTTATTATTTTAAAAATTCTGCAATCTTTGCATAAACAAAAGATTCCATAAATTTTTTCTAAAGGGTGAGGGTGTAGTGTGCACTTAAAATTGTATAACAATAACTTAATTACAAATGCCACCCATACATGCTATTTTGTATAAGTGACCAACAGTAAACAATAATTTTAAAGTCATTGCCTTACGAATTTTGCTGACTCAAAATACAGCAACTTAATACAAAGCAATCGATTAATTGGGTCAACCAATTGTGTTGTGATTGCATTAAGTGAGTAAAAGAGCATACTTGTAATTATACTCTTCTCTTTTGGTTTACTGCACAAAACAACATGGAAATCAGAGGTCGGCAAAGCGTAAAATGAGGTTGTGTGTGTGAGAAAACTACCCAGCAAACATAAACACAATTATATAAATTATACAAAACAACTTAGATAGGCAACATACACTCACAATGTATTTTCCGTAACATATAAGAAATTAACAACGAGATTGATATACAAACGGAACTTCTAATAAGTCAAAAGCTGATTACATGCATGTTACCAAATGCATTATCAATTATAAAATATTTTTCGTAATTTATTATTAATTTCAATTGTTTGTTGGGAAGTATTTCTGAAAAAAATATAAAAGCATCCGCCGCATGCGCACACATTGCTGTCTCAATGACGACTGAATGAAAGAGATTAAGCGTATGTGTGAAGTGCTCTCTGCACTATTGTGCTATAGAATGCCGACCTATGATGTAAATAAACATGAAGTAGATATTGTAAGTTATAGAATAAGTTATTGAGTGGATTATAAAAACCACTCAATCTTTAGTTTGTAAGTTTTAGATATAAGAAAGAAATTTTTGCCCCTATTGCCGTTCTCAACTCAACTAAGTTTGGTCGTCTGTCAGTCAACCCGACTTTAACTTTACATTAACTCTACTACATTTAAGTTGTGAATGGCAATACCGATTTATGAAAGACGACCAAATTATTAAAAAAGTTGTGAACCGCAATAGGGGCATTTATAATAAAGATATTAATTAATAATCAGAACTGAAGTGAAGACCAACGTCTTTTTAAATTAATTAGAAGATCCAAACTTATTACAATATAATAAAAATGTAATTTTAGAGTGCTGAGATATAAGGAATCAAAACCAGTCTCCAGATAGAGCATATAGTTGGGTGTTGTAGAAGGTAAATAAAGCATTTTTTTAATAAAGAATCTGAATAATTTTTCTACGTCATCATACTTTTGAAATCCCCAAACTTGAGCAGCGTAAAATATAATTGATCTCGATGCCGCAAAAAATATTCTGAGTTTATTGGCATTCGATATACGTGAATTATTTATATATTTAGACCACGTCGAATTGATAGCCAATTTTGCAGTTGATAATTTATTATTCAAGTGTTTTTTGAAGGATAGATTATATGTGATTTCTACTCCAAGATATTTGTAACTGTTGACCACCTCTATGTTGTTCTGACCAAACTTCCAGTTCCAGATCGAAGAAAGCCTAGTGCCGGTTCGAAAAACAATTATTTTTGATTTTTCAAGATTAACTTAAAGACTCCACATAGAGCAGTAGTTAAAAAGCTTGTCGATCATACGCTGTAATACTGTTGCTGTATCAGCTAAAATGACAATATCATCCGCATAAAGTAGAATCTTAACATTAATGCCACAAATGTTAACACCGTATGGCAATTCGTCGGCTAAATCATTTGTGTATAATGAAAATAAAATTGGACTGAGAATACAGCCTTGTTTTACACCTACATCAACTCCAAAGGTATCTGAAAATGATTGACCGTCCGAAATTCTACTTTCTGTTTTCTCATACAAACCCTGCAGTATTCTCACCATTTTCGAAGAAAGCCCCATATTTGATAGTTTATAGAAAAGTTTATTGCGAGGAATTGTATCAAATGCGCTAGAAAAATCAACAAAAAATGCAAAAGTATTTTTACCAGCTGCCTTGTTAATGTTGACAATGTTTGTTAGATTGAAAATATTATCTACAGTGGGATAGTTTTTTCTAAAACCTGCTTAGTATTCGTTCAGAATATTATTGCTTTTTACCCAGAATGTTAGTTTGTTTAGAAGAATAGAGGTAAAAATCTTACAATTTGTATCGATGAGCGACAGCCCACGGTAGTTCTCCGGAAGCTTTGGATCACCCTTTTTGAAGAGTGGAATCAAGATGGAATTACGGAAACTTGTTGGGATTTTTTCATGTAAAAGTATTTTGTTGAATATATTCAATATTACGATTAGAAAGCATTCCGGGGCATGTTTGTAGAACTCATAACTTATACCATCTTGAGCTGGGGCTTTATTATGTTTTAGAGTTTTCATCACTGATAAAAGTTCGCAATATTCTATGGGGGAATCTAACATAGGATCAACAGTGTATGGCATAGCCCAACTTATACTATTAGACACGTCTTTACATTGGAGAATTTTACTGAAATGCGGAAGAAACTCTTCTGCATTTAACACGTTTTTAGTTTTAGTATTTCGGGTTTTTAAAGAGTTTGATAATTTCCACCAGTCACTGCTATTTCTAACTGTATTTAATAGATATAAATTTCTATCGAACAGCTCGAGTTTTTTGGTTTGACAAATCTTTATATATTTTGATTTTGAATATAAATATCGGGATTTACTTTGAACTGTGCAATTCTTTCTGAATGACTTAAGATTTCTTTTCATATATTTACGGGAGCGGGCACATTGCCAATCAAACCACTTTTGTTTAGGTATGAAAAAAGATTTTTTAACGTTCGAACCATATGCTTTTTTAATTTTGCTCGTTACTGTTGAGATTAAATCATCAATCGATATATTAGATGGAAGGTCAACGTTACATGAGAGGCGACTTAAAACTTCAGTATATTTTACTGCATAATTTGGATTCCAACGTAACCTTTGCCAGGAATTTTTGTTTTTAAAAATATCATTATTATCAGATTTTATGTTCACACACAGTGGCATATGATCAGAGTATGGTTTTGTGGATATGTAAAAATCATCAACGAGTTGTAAGAAACTATATGAACATATGCAATAATCAATGACAGTGTCTCCCCTCGCTCCGTGAAAGATAAAATCACCTTGAGCATCTCTTACAGTCCGTCCATTTAAAACAATACCACCTGCATTTTCTATAAAATTTATTAACCTTCTTCCTTCCCTGTTCAATGTTTTGTCCTTTGAGCTTCGAACTTTCTGAATATTTGGTGAATCTTTTACAAACGCAACATCTAGAATTTGTTCTACACCAATTCTGGCGTTCAGATCACCAACTATACAGAAGTTCGAAGGGCTAAGATCCTGCATAAAATTTTCAAATTTCTTAAAATCATCATTCCAGTTTGTACAATTTAAATATCTTGGTATAAAGTAACATAGACTACCATGTATTTTAGCAGTTAATACTAAATTATTATTAATATTTACGAATTTGAATGCAAATGTTTTTTTCAGTTCTGTTCTGTATCCATACAAACATCCACCACTTGCCCGACCAGCATTACAAGTTTTTACAGCTGGAACCCATGCTGTGAAATAATTTCTAAAATACACTTCAAAAATATTTTGTTTTTCTTTAGTGACATGTGTTTCAAAAAGAAAAAATATGTCAAATTTGTTTAAGTAAGCTAAAAAATTAGGAAAATTAAGAGATTTTGCTAGATTTGCAACATTATATGAAACTAAATGGCACAATTTACATCGCTATTGATTTTGATTTTGAGTTACATTAATAGATGTTTCCTTAACACATATATCCGGAGTACAGCCACATTCTGTTAGAAGATTTTTCAGGAAAATAGCGTCATCATCAGTGTAGGCAATAATTTTATCTTTGGACCAAGTATATTTCTTGTTTTCTACAAAAATCCAGTATTCACCAAGGCGAACCTTAACATCTTTCTTCTTTTTGTTTATAGTTTTACTAATCTGACGGAGATTGTATCTAACATGTTGTTCCTCCTCCGTGTAATCTTTTTGTATATAAACTTGAAGACCTTTCAACTTCCCTCTGGCAGTGAGGACTTTTTGAACCTCCAAATTCGATTCCAGGTTAAATAGAAATGCTTTGTCCTTTGCAATCATCTTGGTCGATACTACGTTTACATTTATATTCATTATATTTGAGCAGACCTTCAAGAATTCAGCTTTGGCAGTTTGTATATTAGTGCAGTTTAAGCCTCTAGCAACGAGATTTGTTGAGCGTGTTTTACGATCTATAGACTCAATACGTGAATTAAGCTTTTTTATTTCATTTTTTAGTTGCATATTTTCTTTTTTTAGTTCTTCCATATCAGACTGAATTGTTTGCAGTACTGCGATTCACTAACTTTTAACGATCCGACAATCGTAACATTTGTCGACATAAATAGTCGTTTGCAGTAACGATTGTGTGATTCTGTAACTTTTTTTTAACGATAGTATACAGCTGTTTTTTTGTACTCATTTAATTTAATAAAATGTGGCACCTCTGTGTACAAAGTGTCAAAATAAGCGAAAAGCACAAAAGAGAATGGAAAAAAACAAATAGAATTGTGCATAATTTGGGAGTTTTGTTTATTTTTGTAAATTTTGACTTAAGTAAGGTAAGTAAAAAAATGTATTTATCTTTTTATTTTGTTATTTTATTTACATTTATATACATACATTTTAACTGCATTTAACAGAATGGCGAACAATTCAAATTGTAAAAGGAGTCGGGCTTCAGCAGAACAACTCAGCCATTTGGTTGATTATATGGCTGAAAATCCGGGACTGGCGGCAGGAAAATTCCAAATATGCATGGAAAAGTGGAATATAAGAAAATGTGGACGCAACTAATGGAGTTGTTAAACAGTCTCGGAGGAACAGTGAAGACGGTAGAGCAATGGCAGACGGTAAGAAAAGTAAACATTTTTAATTATTTAATGGTGTAATTATTATTATACCAAAAAGGTTTGGAGGGACTTGAAAAGCCGTACCAGTATTAAGGTTCGGGAACAAAAAATAGACCGATATACCAAGAAGCTTTAACGGAGGTTGAACATAAAACTATTGGTATTATTGGAAGCCATTACATCGAGGGCCACGAATGTGTTGCTGAAAATGTGCCAATGGAAGAGGTAAGTGTAAGAAAAATAATTATAAAGTGCGCAATTGAAAATCGTTTGTATTGTTAGGAGCTTCAAGTTTGTATGGAAGATGGCATCGACATTTCTTATGACATGCCATCAACTTCCAAAAAGTCTACGGATTTAGCCCAAGAAACTCCAAGCACTCCTGCCAGAAGAACTCCAAGGGCTGCCAAGAGAAAACGAGAAGATGAAATCGATATGCAGTCAAAATTTCTAGAAATTGCTGCCAAACAAGCAGATTCTTTAAAGGTATGTATCCAAAGTTAAAAAAAACTTATATGTAAGTGTATAATTGTTACTTTTATTTTTTTACCACAGTTGCTAGCTGAATCCAACGCAGCTAGTGTGCAGGGAAACCAACTTATGGCGGAAGCCTTAAAAGTCATCGGAGAAGGCTTAAAAGCCAACGCCGATGCTATGAACAATTTAGCATCTGCTATAAACAGCTTTATGTCCACTGGACAATAAACATTTAAATTTTTTATTTAATGAATTAAAAAAAAACTGTGATATTAACGTGATTATCAATTAAAGTACAAAACACTTAATTAATTATAAGACTGAATTAAAGTTTTTTTTTTGTTTGTTTATAATATGAATTTTGTTTTAGTTCGTAATATAACATACATATAAGTATATAAATATTAATTTGTTTGTTTTGTTTTCTTTTTTTTGTTTTGTTTCTATTATTATATTGAATTTTTTTGTTTAGATTTATAAGACTGAATTAAATATTTTTTTGTTTGTTTATAATAATTGAATTTTGTTTTATTTCATAATATACATATTTAATTTAATTTCTATACATACATACATACCCAATATGCATTGAAAAATTATTTCTCCAATGTTAGAGAAAAGCTTAATTCTCAAGTTGATTTCTAATGTAATTCTCAACTTAAGTTGAAACATTTTTCTCCTTTTTTATTTTCAACTTGACAACAATTTGAGATTTAATATTTTATCCAATCTTTGAGAAAAATTTTAATTCTCAAGTGGATATCTAACACTTCTCTACTTGAGACCAAACATTTTTTGAACTTGAATACGATTTGAGATAAATTTGAGATTTTTTCTAATTTTTTTATTCTCGTATGGCAGTATAATTATATTAAATGTCAATTATAATTTTGAATTATTTTTATTTAATAAATAAATTAAATCAAAAGATTGACAACTTCCAAAAAAATGTGCTCAAAGGTATAACGCATTAAGCTTATTTCTAAAAACAAAAACACAATGCACATTTCCAATATTTTTAGAACAGAAATCACTCAGAAATTACTAAAAATAGTACTGGAAGAGGTAAAATCGAGGGGGGAAATAAGACGACCTTAAAGCGAAAGCCAATTTTGCCAAAAACACCATTTCAGGTATTGTCGGATTTCAGCCTATTCGAAGATAAAATTCAAGCATCTGAAAACAAGTTTAACGACCTGGTAAGTTTGACAAAAATATAAACAAAATTCCAAATACTAAAGTTTAATAATTCATCTACTAGGTTTCCGAACTTATGGCGTTAGTATGTGGCAATTCCATAAAATTTTTAAAAACAGCTTGGCGTAAAATGATAATCAAATATTCCTGGCAAGGAACTAAGACAAAACAACCTGTACGAGCTCTAAGTGTCACAGGGGCATTAAAACGTAATTATGTTTTTATGTTATGATTGAAATTAATATTAACTAAATCTAATTAATCTTTCCAGAAGCTTATAATCGAAAATTTGCTGCTGCATCATCGGACAGCGAGTTCGAAAGAACTAATAACCGCCTTCATAAGAAGAACAATTATGCAAATGGAAAAAAGGAAAATATTTCATTTTAATTAATGTTTTTTTTATTATTAAAAATAACTGTAATGAATTGTTTGTTATCAATTGTTTTTATGATTTTTTTATGATCTCATTATTTTGTTTTTTTTTATTTAATAAATAAGTTACAAAACTAAGTAAAAAACAGTGTTTATATCTTAAAGTTATATAAATAAGCTTTTTTTAATATGGCAATTCCGTACCATACATTTGAAACCAATTGGAGAAACTTCTTTGATATCAAGTTGAGAATCACAAATTTCTCAATTTGATAACTAAGAAAATCACCATATTAAAAAGGAGCCTTTTAAGTTGAGAAGACTATAATCGGACTATTGAGGTGCATTTGAGAATTAACGTTGGAGATTTGAGAATGGTATTTGATATCAAATGCATCTCAAGTTGATATCAAACAATAATGTTTATTGGGTACATATAATTTAATAAAAATACAAATGAAGTTTTTCATTTCGTTGAAAGTTTTTAATAAAAATTTTACATTATAAAAAAGAAAATATGTATTTACATTGCATTTTATTTGGATACTATGTTTATGTAAAAAAATTTGCTATAATTCGGTCTTGGACCCGTTTTGCTGTTGAAGAAGGTGTAAATTCAGTTACCAGATTATCTGCTGTGTGAGGTTCCAAGAGTTCATCTTCGATCACGTTTCTTTCTTCACAAAAATTTATGTTATGCAATACTGCGCATGCATTGACGACTTTTCCAGCAAACCCAGGGTCGTACAAAAGTGTCCTTTGCTGCGATAAGCACCGCCAAGTTGCTTTAAGTACACCAAAAAGCCTTTCTATCGGATTTCGAGCTTTGCAAAGCGCCTCATTGTAGAGAAACTTAGGACTTCCTTCCGGTTGATTTGTTAGAGGAGTCATAAGCCATGGCTCCAATGGATATCCAGAATCACCTAAGATTTTTTTTGTTTTAATTTTTAACAAAATAATTATTATTAAATATTTGACTATAAAGTAAATAAGTACCAATCAAAAACATGTTGTGGTTTCCGTTCTCAAAGCTACGTTGCATTACCCTTCGCACAGAAGAAGAACTCCAAATATAGGCGTCATGCCGTGCCCCTGGATATTTTGCATTAACGTTTAAAATTTTTAGGAATGGATCACATATCTAAAGTGTAAACAAAAGTTATTTTATGTTAAGATTTATGAAAATAAATTTATTATACCATTTGCACGTTGATTGAGTGATAGCCATGGTGATTTACATAAGCCTCCTCATGATTCTTTGGACCCAAAATCGAAACGTGTGTGCAGTCAATAGCCCCAATTGTTCCTGGAACAAATAGTGATGTTGAAGAAGAAAAAATTGCTTTCGCGGCTTGTCGCTCCAACTGGGTCATGGGAAACTTAACGTTTGCAAAAAACATAGCGCTGTTAATTGCATCTGTTACACGATGGATGCAACGGCTAATAGACGATTGACTCATGGATATTCCCCATTGTTCTCCTACGGGCCGCTGATAGCATCCAGTTGCATAAAAACGTAAAGACGAAAGCACCTAGCAAAATTAAATACTTAAAATTTCATTTCAACTTGAAGCTGGCATGTCTTACCTGCTTTTCTGTAGATATAGATGTTATTCTAGATCCTCTTAGTTGATCAACTAACTCAAAAATTAAATTTTCAGCCAAGTCCGGAGTGAGTCGGTATAATTTTTGAAATTCCTTCGCTGTCAACTCAAAAGGATTGTCCAAATCCCGAAGAATACGACGATTAACTGCTGGAACGTCAAAAATTTGGTCATCCCTTGCTAATTCGTATGCCAAATACTCAAAAGCCATTTTAAACACAAAATAAACTTATATACACACTTTATATAATAAATAAACACAAAATAAACTTATATAAACACTTTATATAATAAATACACTTTATCGATAAAATAAACACAACTAAAATTTTTGTCGCTAATATAACGAGAGAAAAACTTGTTAAGAGTAACAGCTGACTTCAGTCGACAGCGAATATCGTTAAAAATGTTACTGAATTGCAAATTCGATAAATGTTCGTTATATTTATTTTAACGATACGATTATCGTTAAAAAAGTTAGTGAATCGCAGTACAGATCTTGTTTTCTAGCTACATCATGAAGCATTTCATTTAGCATACCTCTCATTTTCTCCCATGAAAATAGATCACCAGTAGTATTTTGGCTTGCCATGTTTTGGTATATAAACTTTTTATTATTTTTTACAGTGTAGTCGGGTGAGGTATGTTTAAGTGTGCGTTTTTTCATTTATTTTGTAAAGTTTACTTTTGGACTTAAGAAAAAATTATAAATACTTTCGTTATTGGCAATACTTTTAATTATTTATTTTCTTTGCCACGTTTACTCGTTTATTTTGTAAAGCATAGTTTAGGGCTTAAGAAAATTGGAAGTTCATTCGCAACTGACAACACTTTTTGTTGTGCAATTTATTATTGTCAGTGCTTTTCGTATACAATAGTTGTTGCTTTTAGAGGAGCACCGAAAAGCAAAACAGAAAGAGCAACAATGCAATTTATATAGAATAGATAATTTTAGGGCTTCTTTCGACAAACCACCAGATGTATTTATCCACAAGAGAAGGAAAAGTTGTTCACAAATTATTACAGACCTGATGAATGCCCTCTCCAGACAGCAAAACATAGAGCAGTCAAGCGCCAACAACGATAGCCACCACAAACTCCGCCAAACCACCAGATGTATTTATCCACAAGAAAAGGCAAAGGTGTTAACAAAATAATAAAAAACCTGATGAATGAAATGAACTTAAAATAATTCTATTATTTTTATCAAGTTTGTACTTTTTTCATTTAGTCTCGAAAAGTAAATGAGTTAAAAAAATGCTTTTTCCAGCCCCATTTTGTGGTTTTCCGTTTTAGGACTGAGTTCATGTCCTTATCAGTGCATTGGTATTTTTTATGGCAAATATCTGTAACAAAAATGAAAGTAACAATAATAATAATAATATTATTATTTTTAATATTATTATTACTTTTTAAAATTGGCATTTCATACTATTATAATGAAGCAGTTTTCGGCACTTGGCTTAGTGCTGGTTCCCTAGCTAGTTCGTCCGAAAACACTTTTCGCACTGCGGTTCTAATGAATTGCGTTGGACCAATGCCGCCAGTTTGTGCTAGTACGTTTTTCTTTTACTTTTTTAATTTTAAACACTTTTTTATTATACTTATTTTAATGCACACGCGAGGACAGCACGAGATAAACTACGAAATAATACAAATCACAAAATCTACTTACTGCCTTCCAAATCACAAATGTCCCGTTATAAAAGTCATATTATGAGCACCTGTGTGATTAAATTATGATTCCGCACATTCAGCATATTTTGTTTTTGTTTTTCAAATTAGTCGCTTTCGAAACATTTAAATGAGTCTATTTTTAGTCTTTTTTATATCGCCAAACTGATTAATCAGTTTTTGGTCATCTAAGGCAGTCATAAAAGACTCATTTTGCTGATATTATCAGAAACAATCTTCCAATTGCTAGCTGGGTAGAGTTTAGAAGTTGAGTTGGTGACGATCAGTCAGTGTGATGTAAAATTAAAAGTTAATTTATTGAAGTGAAGTTTAACTAAAAACTTAACATAGAAGAACTGAGAATAATATCAATAAGATTTAAATTAACCTAAGTGAAATTGAACTACGTTTTTGTATTTTTTACTATTTAAACAATTTTAAAACATTGTTAAAAGAGAGTTTTAAATTACATAAAAATGGAGATCATATTTAAAAAAAAAAGTAAAATTAAGTAGATAAGTCTAAAAGTTCGTAAACTTCATTCTCAGCGATTTCATTACTAGAGTCTTGACTTTCATACATAGTTGAGTTGAATTTTTTTATCATTTCATTAGTCGGTGTAAGCGAATTGCAGCATAATTTGTTTACGTTCATATGATTAATTATTCTCAATAGAGCGTCTAAAAGCTCATATTGAATTTTATTACTTAGTCGAGTTTTTGTATAATTCATTATTGAAAAGACCTTTTCAACGCAGACATTACTGGTTGGAACTCACAACACCCAGTCGCGTGGGTTAGTTGTTTTTTATTCACATTTCCTTAAAATGGTACGTACCTGCTGTATCGTGATAATCAAACACTTTTGGCCAAAATTCAAGTAAATTTGTTGGAATTTCGTTATTAAAATAATTATTCCAATTTATGAACGGAAGTTTTCCCCATTGAGTTTCATACACGCCTATTGCTACATTTGGATCCATAAATGGTCTTAATGTTTCTTGAACAACGCCAAATTTAGTTTGAGATAATGTATTCGCACACTTTGATATAGAAAATTGTCCAAAAGCTTTAAAAAAGTTCATATTTCCTGGTAATCTGCTTATCATCTCTTTTAAAAGTTTTTTTAAATATACAAAACAGTTTTCTTTAAGTACGATTATTTCTACTTCGTTCAATTTCGCATTTCTTAATTCTGTTTCAAACTCTGCAAAATCAATTTCATCTAGAGGCAAAAATGAATTTGAAGAATCAATAGCTGCATGTAAATCATTGAAAAATTTTTCATTGTTTTTAGTATATAAAACAGAAGGTTTGAAAACTTTTGTTGAAAACATAATAAGTGTACAATACATTTTTTCATGCATGCTTCCTGCATCCATGCTGTCCGATTAAAATTCCAAATTCAGATGATTTATTTCATTGACAATTGGATTTATAAAAACCAAAAAAAATACGATTTTTTTCATCACATAATTCATTATAGATGTTTTGGGCAATTAAATTTATAAAAACCAAAAAAAGACGATTTTTTTCATCACATAGTTCATTATAGATGTTTTGGTGAAAATCGCCAAAAAATCGCCATATCGCCAAAGTCGCCTTTTACAGTTGAGAAATTGAAAGACAGACAGACGAAGTTTGTCGGCGATGTATTGAAGAGGAAGAGTGTGCGGTAGACCTCTACTGTACTGGACATTTTAAGACATTTTTCGTTTACAATTTCCACCATTCGCATTTTTCATGTTGTTGCTTCACAACATTTTTCTCACTTTAACGCGCGTATTGCAAAAATTATGCAAACTTGCGGGCAATTTAAAATTTTTTTTCTTGAAATTGTGTAATTTTTGTTAAAATTAATAATACATACCAGCAAATTAAAAATTTATTTAAGATATTTTTCTATTCGTGTTTGACTTTTTTTAATTAATAATTTTAAAGTGCCTTTGTGTAAGTAGCAATAAATTTTTTATGTATAACACATATGTATGTATTTTTGGTACATGTTTAAAAGCTTTTATTATTGCAGGGAAATGGAGTTCTCATGGAACAGATCCAATGTGGAAACATTAATAAACCTTTTTGAACAACACGAATGTTTATACAATGTTTTTTTTTTTTTTTTTTTTTTTTGCATTTAATTATTTATTGAATCTTCATATTTGAAATGACAATAAGTATTCAAATCTTAATACTAAAAAGAAAATAATAAGTCCAGCCAGTGCTAGACAAAAATTTTTATGATACTAAAAAAATTTCACATCAACTGATCCAGTCATCTATTTTGCGCTTGAGTTAAAGCAAGGGTATCCCTCCTTCTCAACCGATTGTGGCCACTAAAGTTAAGGATGTCTCGTGCAAGTGGGTTTGGATGGTGTTCAAGTTTGCTGACATACTTTGACGCATATTTTGTAAATTCGACTTTTACTAATGGCACGCCTAGATCTTTGTGGATTCGAGAATTTTTAACATACCATGGAGCTGCAATAATTATACGTAGAATTTTATTTTGACCCCTTTGAATTTTTTCAATGTTTGACCCCATAATTGAATTCCATAACACCAGATTGGCTTTAGAATTGCATTGTACAACAAAAGTTTGCAATCCAATTTCAATGTAGAGTTTCTGCCGATTAACCAATTAAGTTGCACTGCTTTTAATCTCATTTGTGTAAGTTTCGCTTCAATATGAGACTTCCAAGTTAAACGGCGGTCGAGGTGAATGCCGAGGTATTTGACTTCATTATGTTGAGGAATAATTTGATTATTTATTCTGATGGACGAGCAGGTATCTTTTCGCAATGTGAAAGTGATATGAATACATTTTTGTTCATTTACCCTGATTTTCCAAAGCTCTAGCCAATTCTCTAGTTTATAAACATAATTCTGCAAATTCTGTGATGCAACTTGGTGGTCCTTATGGACGCTGACAAAGGCTGTATCGTCTGCAAAAGTTGACGTGTGGATTTTGGGGTCTGACGGCATGTCGGAGGCAAAAATCAAATATAAAGTAGGGCCCAGTATGCTACCCTGTGGCACACCTGATTCAGTTGGCTGAGCGGTACTTAAAAAATTGCCTTCTTTGATTTTAAATTTGCGACCGTATAAATAACTTTCCATGAGTTTATGGGTGTTAGCAGGCAGAGTTAATTTAATTTTGTGCATTAAACCGTCATGCCAAACTTTGTCGAACGCTTGGGACACATCAATGAAAAGGGCGGAGCAGTATTTTTTATCTTCAAACGACCCTCTTATCACATTTACCAATCTGTGAGTTTGTTCGATGGTACTGTGTTTAGCTCTGAATCCGAATTGATGATTTGGAATACATTCAGTGTCATTCAGAATTGGAGTCAACTTAGTCATTAACAGTTTAGAAATTGTCGGCAGTAGGCTAATTGGCCTATATGACTCCACTTTGGTGTGGTCCTTCCCTGACTTAGGAATCATAGTGATCATAGACACCTTCCAATCTGCAGGATAGTATTCTAGGCGTAAAATAGCGTTGAAGATAAAGAGGATAATTTTTCTTGCTACACGAGGTAACTCCACAAGCATTTTATTGCTGATTTTATCCATACCTGGAGCCTTTCTAAGGTTCAGAGTACCAATGGCGTTTTGGACATCACGAAAGTTTAGTCTTAGAGGTACAGGAGGCCTTATAACAAGTGGTGGCAAATCAGATTCGTTATTATTTGAGTTGTTTATAGTAAACACATTTCTCAAATGGTTAACAAATAATGTCCCTTTCTCGGAATCATTTCTAGCCCAGTCACCAGTCGGATTTCGCAAAGGAGGTTTTCCTCTCACTGGTCTTTTTAAACCTCTTGCCGCCCTCCATAACGAGTAGTCAGATTGTGGGGTACTATCAAGACCTTCCAAGTAAGATCTAAGTGAGGCCGTTCTTTGGGTTTCTAAGAATTGTCTTAGTATATCTCTGCATACACGTGGCCTAGCTTTCAGTTCAGGAGACCTGTGAATTTGCCACTCTCTTCTAACTCTTCTTTTTTCTGACAGGAGATGATCGAGTTCAGCGAAATAAGTTCTATTTGTCCCACTTCTGCACTCAACGTCGTATGTGGAGGCGTGATGTACAGCTCTTCGTCAAGTCAAGTCCTCAGTAAACTTGCCAATCGACCCATCAATATCCTCGGTAGTTCTCAACACTACATTTTCCGTGCAGTGGGAACTTAAATACTATTTATACTTTATCCAACTTACTCTGGTTTTAGATATGTCCCGAAATGGAGAGCCATTCCCTTGAAGGAAACGCATTGAAATAATAGAAGGAGAGTGATCTGAAGACAAGTCTAATGAAGGCTCTACTTGTATCGATTCTACAGGGATATTTTTCACTACTCCGAAGTCAATAACATCGGGAATCTGCCGTCGGTCCGTCGGCCAGTAGGTGGGATGCCCGCTTGAGAGTACATCTAATCCCATTTTGGCAATGGTGTTGAAGAGTTCACGACCCTTCGGGGTCACCAGACGTGAACCCCAAAAAGTGTGTTTGGCGTTAAAGTCACCAGCAACTAAAAATCTAGCTCCAACGGAATTGAAGAAGCTGTAGTATTGGTGTTCTTTTATTGAAAATCGAGGCGGCGAATAAATTGATGATAAAACAAAATTGTATTGACAGAATTCAATACAAATGTTTGTTGCTTGTAGGTAATCCTCACATATGTTGTTCATTAAATAATGTTTTATTCTGTTCTTTATAAGAATTGCCGATCCTCCACATGCTCTTCCGCGGGGATCTTTAGTATCATACAACACGTAGCCGTTAATTTTGAAGTACGCTGTCGCCGTCAAGTGAGTTTCAGCAATCATCATGACATCAATCTGCTTATCCATCAGGAAGTGCTCCAGTTCGTTTTTATGTTGGCGGAGGCCGTTCGCATTCCAAAAACAAATTTTTAAACAAATCATTTCTTTAAAATGGCTTGTAAGATAGTGGATTGCATTCTAAGCATTTCCTGCATCATGGATGTCATAGTGGTCGTAAAAGTGTTCATGGTTTGGACAAGTGTCTGCAATGTAGTCTCTAGAGTGTTAATATTAGGCTCGTAATATTGTGATTTAGGTGCCTGCTCCAAACCTGGCATATTAGATTTAACCACGTTAGCGTAAGAAACTTGTCTAGAACTAGGCGCGTTTACATCTCTAGTGGACCGTAACAATTGCGGGAAATTGTCACTCGATGCCAAAATAGGCTGTTGACGATGATCAGGTAATACTGACGTCTTGTTGGTACTTATGGCTTTCAAATCAGTGTAAATTGGACAACCTCTATAATTTGCGGTATGATTACCTCCGCAGTTACTGCATTTTTTTATTTTTACGTCAGTTTTGGACTTATTACATTGAGCAGTTGGATGTAGTTCCCCACACGCAACACAAACAGACGGCAATTTACAGTACGCTTTGGTGTGGCCAAATTCTTGACAATTAACACACTGGACGGGTCCAATGCGCTTATGCGGTTCCTCCACGGTAATTCTACGATGCAGAAGATAAATGAGATTGTAGATTGGATGGGACTCGTTTTTCTTTAAGACAACATCTCCAGGTTCCAATTCTACCCTGAACATGGGCTGAGGGATCTTTTCAGGTTTCTGATATTCACTACGCTCTTGATTTTGAACCCTTTGTCCATTAAACCGGTCTTTATCTCCGCAGGATCAACACATGGGTCTATACCCTTTAGAACGACTTGGAGTCCTTTTGCGCTTTTGAGCTAGTAGGTATAGAAGTCCCTAGTCTCCTTCTCCAACTGGTTGGACAATTTTCGAAAATCATCTTCCCTATTCACTTGGATCTTTGTCTCGCAGATATTTCCATGTTTAATTGAGGTTACGCTAAACATGTTTTCACCTATTACCGAAACAATTCCTTGTACCAATTTACTGGAAGTCGGCTCTCTCAGATAAATTGGTGGGGGCTTAAACGTCTTCTTAGGAAGTTATGGCTCATCCGTCTGGAGGAGAGCAAACCTATTTTGATTATTACTCACGGTCTTAGGAGCTTTTGAATTTGATGACACTTGAGCAGACGTCGGGCTCCTCTGTCGCTTGAGAACGGTGATGTACTTATCCATACCTACTTGTTTTTTTGGTTTGACTGCACTGTTTGATGAAGATGATGTTTTTTCATCTGTTGAAATCACTATATTGGGCGAACAGGAACGACGCCGTTCTGCGGCTCTTGTAGTGAGAAGATTCTCCACAGATTTTTTTATGGATTCTTCCTCAGAGACCCATTTAGTTTTTCTAGACGAGCTAAGCTCTTTCTCAGAATTACATCTGAGAGGAACACTCATACAATTTTTATGCGATTTTTAGTGTTTTTTTTAATTACCGATATTACCGTAGATTTTTTTTAACCTATTACGAGTATTTTTTTCACTTTTTTGTTTTACTTCAACCTATTGCACTTTTTCACCTATTACGATTTTTTACCGAAAATTCAGCCGCACTAAAAGTAACACGTCCGAACAGTTCGATGAGACGAGACTGAATGAACAGAGACGTAAAAGCAGCTGCCTGGAATTCCATATTGGAAGACATGAGAAAAATATGTCCAACAATTTTGTTGGACATAATTAAAAAGAAAATAAAGGGTCTTCGTTCTGAGTTTTCATCTGAACTTAGAACAGCGCAAAATAGAAAAAAATCCGGTATGGGAACGGATGAAGAATACGAGCCAAAGCTGTGGTGTTTCAGGCAGTTGTCATTTTTAAGATATACATCGAACAGAGATATACATCGAACAGTTCGGACGTGTTACTTTTAGTGCGGCTGAATTTTCGGTGAAAAAATCGTAATAGGTGAAAAAGTATAAAAAGTTAAATTAAATAAAAAAGTGGAAAAAAACTCGTAATAGGTGAAAAACTTTACAAAGTCAAATAATTGCACTAGGTGCAATAAAAAATTAATAAATTGTAATAATTTATTTTTAATTATTTGAAAACTACAAAATTAAATACAGTGAGACAGTGAATGAGTAGCAATTCTAACAGTGCGAGTGGGCCCCAGAGCCGAAATGCTTATTTCGTGTTGAGCTCGGCAAGTGTTAGTAATGAGAACATTAAAAATCCCGAATTTAATAAAAACTACTTAACTGTGAGACCAAAAATAAGCACAAATCTGAATTTAAGTGCAAGTGCACCAACTTGAATAAATGTGTTGAACAGGGCACAACCTTAGCCCAAAGCATATTTAATTTAAATAGAAAAATCACTGAAGGACCGTCTTCTTCACGGTCCTCGTTATCAAATATTGGAGAGACGTCAACAGCTGCAAAAGGCACATTAAGTCCTACAAATAAGGCCGCTCCTATAGTTGCTGTTGAAGAAAAACAAAAAACACAGGTAGGAATGGACCGTTATATAACAGTATCGAAGAGAGGCAGAAGCCCAAAATCTGCCGAAATTACACCAGCCGCAAAATTATCAAAGAATGCTGAAGAGCCACGCTCGCAAAATCATTTTGCCATCCTCCAAGAGAAAAATGATGTCCCTAACGCTGTGATTAAGCCAGTAAAACCACCTCCAATATATTTAAGAGAAAAAAATTCAAACGAACTTATAAAAATATTAGTTTCATTAATTGGTGAAAATTCTTTTTATGTGACTCCAATTAAGCGTGGCAATATTAATGAAACAAAGATTCAGGTTAATAATGAAAACGACTATCGGAGAATAGTTTCGGAATTTGAAAAACGCAAAAAGAATTATTACACGTATCAACTTAAAAGCGCAAAAGGTCTACAAGTCGTAATTAAGGGAATTGATTCTTTTGTTGATCCTGAGGAGATCAAGAGCAGTTTAGCCGACAAAGGCTTTAAAATCAAGGCAGTATCAAATATAAGAAACAGAGATAGGATCCCTCAACCATTATTTAGAGTGGAGTTAGAACCTGGTGATGTTAAGCTGAAGATAAATGAAACACATCCTATATATGACTTGAAATTCATAATGCACCGAAGAGTTACAGTGGAAGAACCTCATAAGCGATCTGGCCCAGTACAGTGTTCGAACTGCCAAGAATATAGTCACACAAAATCTTATTGTAAGTTGCCTACTGTTTGTGTTGTTTGTGGGGATCTTCATGACACCTCAAAGTGCGATAAACCTAAGGATGATTCCAGGGTAAAAAGATGCAGCAATTGCGGTGGAAACCACACTGCCAACTACAGGGGTTGCCCTGTTTTAGAGGTCGTTAAACGCTCCTTGATCAACAAACCCGCTTCTACCCCTACCCAGACGACAAAAGTACCTATTACAATTATTCCCCTGGTAGTACAAGCATCCACTAGCAAATTTTCATATGCCAACGTGCTAAGATCTAACCAACCAACACTGCAAAATGAATCACCAATAAATGATACAAACAGCCACAATTTTAGCCGTCTTGAAGGTATAATGGAGAATCTGGCGCAATCCATGAACCATTTCATGACAAGTATGATGCAGGAGATGCAAAAAATGCAGTCCACGCTACTGCAGGCCATACTTAATAGACCATGAACTGTCTCAAAATATGTTTCTGGAACGCAAACGGCATACGCCAACTCAAAAATGAACTTGAATATTTTCTTTTTAATAAGAAAATTGATGTAATGCTGATTTCCGAGACTCATATGACGTCGAGAAGCATTTTTAAAATAAGTGGTTATACATTCTACGACACCAAGGACCCCAGAGATAGATCATGTGGTGGCTCGGCAATATTGGTCAAATCGCGAATCAAACACCATTCATTGGGTCTTTCAGAGTGCTATCTTCAAGCAACAAACATCTGTATTGAAAACTTTTGTCAAAACCTCGTGATTTCGTCAGTTTACTGTCCGCCCAGATTTTCAATAACAAAAGATCAGTATAGAGATTTTTACAAATCACTAGGTAGCCGTTTCATAGCGGCTGGCGACTACAATGCTAAGCATACATTCTGGGGCTCACGACTCGTTAGCCCTAAAGGTCGTATCTTGTACGACTCCCTGTCTGAAATGGGACTTAATGTGATTTCAACTGGTCAACCAACTTATTGGCCAACTGACCAGCAAAAAATTCCTGACGTTATCGATTTCGGCGTGGCGAAAGGGGTATCCCCGGAACTCATTGAAGTCGAGGCTTCACTGGATCTTTCTTCAGATCACTCACCCACTGTAATCAACATCAGAAGTCCTCAGCAAATCTTAACTGATGCCTTACTTCTTGTCAAACGTCTGAATTGGTTAAAATACAAAAAATACATCAGCACTCACTGCACAGAGAAACTCCCGTTAAAAACTGCTGAAGACATCGATGCCTGTATAAAAAGTCTTAATGAACATGTCGAGAAAGCCGCAGAACATGCTTCTTCCACTTACCGCCCGAATAGGTACAACAGAGTTTTTTCTGCAGATGTTGAGCAACTATTGTCTGAAAAAAGGAGAGTCCGAAGAGAGTGGCAACAACACAGATCGCCCCAACTTAAAACTAGGTTGAGAGAATGTACCAAAAACCTTAGGATCTTGCTAGAAGCGCAAAAAGCAGCGTCTCTCAAACAACATCTGGAAGGTCTAGACGCAACTTCCCAGTCAAATTATTCATTATGGCGTGCAGTCCGAAATCTGAGAAAACCCGTAATCGCAAAACCTCCACTGCGTACTTTGAACGGATCTTGGGCACGAAATAACGAAGAAAAAGGCAACCTTTTCGTAAGTCATTTAAAAAATGTATTCACTCCCAATACGGATACTGACATTAGCGAACTACCGCCTGTTGTTGCCAGACCACCTGTACAAATAAGATTTCAATATCTGGAGGTTGTTGAGGCTATTGATAATTTAAATGTTAAAAAAGCACCTGGGTTTGATAAAATCAGCAATAAAATGATTTTTGAGCTGCCTCGCATTGCAAAAAGATTAATCCTCTTTCTTTTTAATGCCATCTTACGGCTTGAGTACTACCCTCCGGTTTGGAAAATTGCACTAGTAAAGATGATTCCTAAGCCGGGAAAAGATCCTTGCAAAGTTGAGTCGTATAGGCCAATAAGTCTATTACCAACTATGTCCAAATTATTCGAGAAATTGCTTATAACCAAGCTGACTCCGATTTTGAATGAAAACAACTGCATTCCCAATCACCAGTTTGGCTTCAGACGTCAACACAGTACAATAGAACAAACACATAGATTGGTACAAGTCATAAGAAAAACCTTTGAGGAAAAGAGATACTGTTCGGCACTCTTTATTGACGTCTCTCAAGCTTTCGACAAAGTATGGCATGAAGGCCTGATATCTAAATTAAAGCAGAACTTGCCGGTGAATCTTCAACACCTACTATGGAAATACTTAATCGACCGTCAGTTTATGATTAAAGAAGGTGATTATTTAAGCCGTCCTCAACCTATAGGTGCTGGCGTCCCTCAAGGTAGTATCTTAGGACCAATTCTATACTTGCTGTACACAGCAGACATGCCAACAAACAATGAAATTCACACGTCAACATTTGCTGATGATACGGCATTTTTCAGTACTCACAAAGATCCAAAAGATGCCTCGATTCAATTACAGCACCACGTAACGCAAGTGCAGAAATGGGCAAGACAATGGGGAATAAAAATAAATGAACAGAAATGCACCCACGTAACATTTACTCTACGTAGGGAATCATGTCCCCCTATTCGTATTAATGACCATATAGTGCCTCAAAACTCACACGTGAAATATCTTGGTATTCATCTGGACCGTCGCCTCACATGGAAACCACATATAGATGCTAAGCTGACTCAAATGAAACTGAAAGCAGCCCAAATTCATTGGCTCATCGGCAGAAACTCCGTCCTTCGGCTCGATTGTAAGCTTCTACTCTACAACTCAATCTTAAAGCCAATTTGGTGCTATGGTATCCAGTTATGGGGCACTGCCTCCAACTCCAATATTGAGAAAATTCAACGCCGTCAAAACAAAATTCTACGAATGATAACTACCGCTCCTTGGTATATTAAAAACAACAACATACACAACGATCTTGATGTTCCACTTGTCAAATGGGAAATAACTAAACACGTGGCCCTTTATGTGGGTAAGCTGGAAACTCATCCAAACCCCCTCGCTCGAGACATCTTACAACATCCCGGTCATAGCCGTTTGAGAAGGAGGGACACCACCGCTCTCAGATGAATAAATACAAGTTGCTCATTATATCCTATCGAATTTGAAAACTAGATTATCTTAATTAACTTTAGTTTTAAGATTTGAATACCTATTGTTAGTTCATTTAAAATGAAGATACAATAAAAAAGAATATGCAAAAAAAAAAAAAAAAAAAAAGGTCCAATTGATATCATAATTGGTGCCGACCTTTATCCTAAGGTCATTCGTGAACCGAACAGGTTTTCCTACTGCTCAAAGCACTATGTTTGGTTGGACGATTTATGGTCCTTGTTCACTTTAGTCAGAAAATGAAAAGTACTTAACAATCATTAAAGAGAACTTTTTTTTTTTTTTTTTTTTTTTTTTTTTGTTTTTAATTATTTATTGAATCTTCATATATGAAATAACAATAAGTATTCAAATCTTAATACTAAAAAGAAAATAATATGCCCAGCCAGTGCTAGACAAAAATTTGTATGATACTAAAAAAATTTCACATCAACTGATCCAGTCATCTGTTTTGCGCTTGAGTTAAAGCAAGGGTATCCCTCCTTCTCAACCGATTGTGGCCACTAAAGTTAAGGATGTCTCTTGCAAGTGGGTTTGGATGGTGTTCAAGTTTGCTGACATACTTTGACGCATATTTTGTAAATTTGACTTTTACTAATGGCACGCCTAGATATTTGTGGATTCGAGAATTTTTAACATACCATGGTGCTGCAGTAATTATACGTAGAATTTTATTTTGACCCCTTTGAATTTTTTCAATGTTGGATGCTGAGGCAGTACCCCATAATTGAATTCCATAGCACCAGATTGGCTTTAATATTGCATTGTACAACAAAAGTTTGCAATCCAATTTCAATGTAGAGTTTCTGCCGATTAGCCAATTAAGTTGCACTGCTTTTAATCTCATTTGTGTAAGTTTCGCTTCAATATGAGACTTCCAAGTTAAATGGCGGTCGAGGTGAATGCCGAGGTATTTGACTTCATTGTGTTGAGGAATAATTTGATTATTTATTCTGATGAACGAGCAGGTATCTTTTCGCAATGTGAAAGTTATATGAATACATTTCTGTTCGTTAACCCTGATTTTCCAAAGCTCTAGCCAATTATCTAGCTTATAAACATAATTCTGCAAATTCTGTGATGCAACTTGGTGGTCCTTATGGACGCTGATAAAGGCTGTATCGTCTGCAAAAGTTGACGTATGTATTTTGGGGTCTGACGGCATATCGGAGGCATATATCAAATATAAAGTAGGACAGTATGCTACCCTGTGGCACACCTGATTCAATTGGCTGAGCGGTACTTAAAAAATCACCTTCTTTGATTTTAAATTTGCGACCGTATAAATAACTTTCCATGAGTTTATGGGTGTTAGCAGGCAGAGTTAATTTTATTTTGTGCATTAAACCGTCATGCCAAACTTTGTCGAACGCTTGCGACACATCAATGAAAAGGGCGGAGCAGTAGTTTTTGTCTTCAAACGACCCTCTTATCACATTTACCAATCTGTGTGTTTGTTCGATGGTGCTGTGTTTAGCCCTGAAGCCGAATTGATGATTAGAAATACATTCAGTGCCATTCAGAATTGGAGTCAACTTAGTCATTAACAATTTTTCAAACAGTTTTGAAATTGTCGGCAGTAGACTAATTGGCCTATATGACTCCACTTTGGTGTGGTCCTCCCTGGCTTAGGAATCATAGTGATCATAGACACCTTCCAATCTGCAGGATAGTATTCTAGGCGTAAAATAGCGTTGAAGATAAAGAGGATAATTCTTCTTGCTACACGAGGTAACTCCACAAGTATTTTATTGCTGATTTTATCCATACCTGGAGCCTTTCTCAGGTTCAGAGTACCAATAGCGTTTTGCACATCACGAAAGTTTAGTCTTAGAGGTACAGGAGGCCTTATAACAAGTGGTGGCAAATCAGATTCGTTATTATTTGAGTTGTTTATAGTAAACACATTTCTCAAATGGTTAACAAATAATGTCCCTTTCTCGGAATCATTTCTAGCCCAGTCACCAGTCGGATTTCGCAAAGGAGGTTTTCCTCTTACTGGTCTTTTTAAACCTCTTGCCGCCCTCCATAACGAGTAGTCAGATTGTGGGGTACTATCAAGACCTTCCAAGTAAGATCTAAGCGAGGCCGTTCTTTGGGTTTCTAAGAAATGTCTTAGTATATCTCTGCATTCCCGTGGCCTAGCTTTCAGTTTTCAGGAGACCTGTGAATTTGCCACTCTCTTCTCATTCTTCTTTTTTCTGATAGGAGATGTTCGAGTTCAGAGAAATAAGTTCTGTTTGCCCTATTTCTACGTTCAACGTGATAAGTGGAAGCGTGATGCACAGCTCGTCGAAGGTCCTCAAAGTTGCCAATCGACTCATCAATATCGTCGGTTGTTCTCAACACAACATTTTCCGTGCAATGAGAACTTAAATACTTTTTGTATTTTATCCAACTTACTCGGGTCTTAGTCATGTTCATAAATGGAGAACCACACACTTGAGGGAAATGCATTGAAATGATAGTAGGAGAGTGATCTGAGGACAAGTCCAGTGAAGGATCCACTTGCATCCATTCTACAGGGATATTTTTCACTACCCCAAAGTCAATAACATTGGGAATCTTCCGTC
Organism: Bellardia pandia; assembly: GCA_916048285.2. Classification (NCBI taxonomy): domain Eukaryota; kingdom Metazoa; phylum Arthropoda; class Insecta; order Diptera; family Calliphoridae; genus Bellardia; species Bellardia pandia. The sequence goes on from OU696530.1 coordinate 70,891,264, forward strand.
GGTCCGTCGGCCAATAGGTGGGATGTCCACTTGAGAGTACATCTAAGCCCATTTTAGCAATGGTGTTGAAGAGTACGCGACCCTTTGGGGTTACCAGACGTGAACCCCAAAATGTGTGTTTGGTGTTAAAGTCGCCAGCAACTAAAAATCTAGCTCCAAGGGATTTAAAGAAGTTATGGTATTGGTGTTCTTTTATTGAAAATCGAGGCGGAGAATAAATCGATGATAAAACAAATTTGTATTGACAGAATTCAATGCAAATGTTTGTTGCTTGGAGGTAATCCTCACTTATGTTATTCATTAGATAATGCTTTATTCTGTTCTTTATAAGAATTGCCGAACCTCCACAAGCTCTTCCGCGGGGGTCTTTAGTATCGTAGAACTCGTAGCCATTAATTTTGAAGTACCCTGTCGACGTCAAGTGAGTTTCAGCAATCATCATAACATCAATCTGCTTATCCATCAGGAAGTATTCCAGTTCATTTTTATGTTGGCGGAGGCCGTTCGCGTTCCAGAAACAAATTTTTAAATAAATCATTTCTTTAAAATGGCTCGCAAGATAGTGGATTGCATTTTCAGCATTTCCTGCATCATGGATGTCATGGTGGTCGGGAAAGTGTTCATAGTTTGGACAAGTGTCTGCAATGTTGTCTCTAGATTGTTGATATGCGGCTCAGAATATTGGGTTTTAGGTTCCTGCTCCAGACCTGGCATATTAGATTTAACGACGTTTGCGTAAGAAACTTGTCTAGAACTAGGCGCCTTTACATGACTAGTGGACCGTAATAATTGAGGGAAATTGTCACTCGATGCTAAATTTGGCTGTTGAGGATGATTAGGCAATACTGACGTCTTGTTGGTACTTATGGCTTTCAAATGAGTGTAAATTGGACAACCTCTATAATTTGCGGTATGATTACCTCCGCAGTTACTGCATTTTTTGATTTTTGAGTCAGTTCTCGACTTATCGCATTGAGCAGTTGCATGTAGCTCCCCACACGCAACACAAACTGTCGGCAATTTACAATACGGCTTGGTGTGACCAAATTCTTGACAGTTGAGACACTGGACGGGTCCCTGACGCTTATGTGGTTCTTCCACGGTGATTCTACGATGCAGAAGGTACATCAGATTGTAGATGGGATGGGACTCGTTTTTCTTTAAGACAACATCTCCAGGTTCCAATTCTACCCTGAACATGGGCTGAGGGATCTTTTCACGGTTTCTAACATTCACTACGCTCTTGATTTTGAACCCTTTGTCCATTAAACCAGTTTTTATCTCCGCGGGATCAACACATGGGTCTATACCCTTTAGAACGACTTGGAGTCCTTTTGCGCTTTTGAGCTGGTAGGTATAGAAATCCCTAGTCTCCCTTTCCAGCTGGTTGGACAATTTTCGAAAATCATCTTCCCTATTCACTTGTATCTTTGTCTCGCAGATATTTCCATGTTTCATTGAGGTTACGCTAAACATGTTTTCACCTATTACAGCAACAATTCCTTGTACCAATTTACTGGAAGTCGGCTCTCTCAGATAAATTGGTGGGGGCTTAAATGTCTTCTTCGGAAGTTCTGGCTCATCCGTCTGGAGGAGAGCAAACCTATTTTGATCATTACTCACGGTCTTAGGAGCTTTTGCATTTGATGACACTTGGGCAGACTTCGGGCTTCTCTGTCGCTTGAGAACGGTTATGTACTTATCCATACCTACTTGTTTTTTGGGTTTCACTGCACTATTTGATGAAGATGATGTTTTCTCATCTGTTGAAATCACTATATTGGGAGAACAGGAGCGACGCCGTTCTACGGCTCTTGTAGTGAGAAAATTCTCCAAAGATTTTTTTTAAAGGTTCTTCCTCAGAGACCCATCTAGTTTTTCTAGTCGAGCTAAGCTTTTTCTCAGAATTACATCTGAGAGGAACACTCATACAGTTTTTATACGATTTTTAATGTTTTTTTTTTATATATTTTAACCTATTACGATTTTTTTTCACTTTTTTGTTTAATTTCAACTTTTTACACTTTTTCACCTATTACGATTTTTTCACCGAAAATTCAGCCGCACTAAAAGTAACACGTCCGAACAGTTCGATGAGACGAGACTTTAATGATTAAAGGGAACTGAATAAAAATAAATTGCACTTAACTAAAAACCAGAAAAGCAAAATGCAAAACGTACTCTATTTCCTTATAAATTATATAAAAAAAAATATGTGTAACCTGAAATATGTGAATTATTTATTTTAAATTAAGTTTATTAATTGTTTTCCAATTCCAGAAGCAGTATCTTGACATGACCAATTAGACATTTCCCTTTTCCCCGGTTTCATCCTTCATTTTCTAGTTGCATATATTGCAAGGCGGGCGGTAATGTTAATACCAAAAGCCTTAACAAACTTTGTTACAAATCTAGTGACTTCCTTTTTGATCCTGCCTAATATCGCAATAACTATCTATCTCTTTTCCTTTTTTCGCTTCAATCAAAATGTCAAATTGGTCTAAAGATCTAAGCTGCTGTTTCCGGCTTTCACTTCTAAAAACGATTCCTTATTGTTTTTTATACAGCCGAATCAAGAGGTAACAAAAATCCATTTTCCTACAATAAAAATTTCCTTTTTTCCTAATCCAAAATTCTAATTCTTTGTGTTTTATTTCTTTATTTTTTCATTTCCTATTGGTGCTTTTTTATACTCAATACGAGAAAAATAATTAATATTATTTTGTTTACTTATTCTGAGACTATATTTGTCCACTTTCCCACCAGCATTCTATTCCTCACCGCAACAATGCTTTTTGAGAAAAAAAAAATTTTTTTTACTTAAACGATTATTTTAATTATATGTATTAATGTTGGATAGCATTATGTGCTATCTGTTTCCTAATATAATTTTGTAATAACTTCCAAAATCCTATCAATATTAATACAGCTAACAAAAGTATAATTACTTCCATACTTAAAGTGATCTTATTGCTATTTATGGCATAAGCATTTGCTTGTCCTTCTATTATAGTTCTGATTCTATCTTCTTTTGTTATATTAAATTTTTTCATTAAACATATTTATTAATATACTTTTATTTATCTATTTATTTTTCTATCCTGTAATTTTTAAATTATTTAGTTTTTTTATAAATTCCTTCCTTTGAGAACCCTGGCTGATGTTGATTATCCTCTGTAAGTCTGCGCAATCTTTTTCCTCTCTTCTTCTTGGTATTGCTTCCATTTTTTTTAAATTCTATCTGTTTCTTCTTTTTCGCTCATTTAATTGGCAGGATTTCAAAATTTTAATCTTGTAGGATCTTAAAATTTTTTTATTTATTTGGCAGGATCGCCATGTGAAGTCTAAAAGTCTTGTATTATAGTCAGTGTACCGAGCGGCAAAACGCCCTTTTTTGAGAATTAAAACAAGACAAGTTGTTATCTTTGAACTTAGATTAAATCTGAATTTTATTTACAATTTTAAATTAATAAATGAACAGCAAATATCACTTTCTTCATTTACCCTTGGTTTAACTTAAGTGTGAATGTACTGAGTGATATTTGCTGAGTATACAATAAAATATAAGTTCATTGAACAATATTATTATTATTATTCTAACTATGCAAAGTTGCAATGATAGCATTATTTATTTGTTTACTTTTTTTTTTGGTTATGTTAATTGTTTAAAGCACTTCTTTAAAACAAAAAAAAAATATATATATATTTTTTTTTGCTAAATTTCCGGCTCTGACTCGTTCAGTATATCGTGAATTATGCATATCGTGAATTATTACTCTTTTGTTTTTCTACCGGTTTAATATTCGCCGCGTTTTCTCTGTTTTGGCGGTAGAAAAAGAGGTTTTAACTCGGTCGAAGTCAGTTCGCTATTGGCTGCTGTAACTACCAGGTCATCCTCCAGCTCCTCAATCAACGCTTAAAAAATATATTCATTTTCTCATCCCTAAGTATATATATCTTGTATATTTAAAATAAGTACAAAAATACAATACTTATGTAAGTACTGTGAATTTAAACCAGTGTAGCTGTTTTTTATTTCCAAACGTAGAATCTCCAGGAATCCCCTCCTGCCCATGTCTCTTTCCTTGCAATTCAAATTCTGTTTCCTTCTTTAATCTTGGATAGCCCTTATCCCAGTATTAAACATGGTCCTTCGAGCCGGATATGAACCAGCGACCTATGGACCTTTCTTGCCATTAAGATTAAGAAAATAATAGATGGCCACCCTAAATATACAGTCCAAGCTCTCTCAGTAAAAGCTCATAAAGTTTAAAAAAAAAAAAATACAAACCACCAAAGGTTGCGCACAATAATTTTTTAGTTTTTGTGCGTTGATAGCTAGAAGCAGTGATTTACGGGAGAAACATAAATAAGAACTTAAAGAAAAAATTGGAAAATCAAGAAGGTTATTAAGGTTTAATAAATGCCCTTGAAATTTAAATTTACCTACTTAGAACTAGTGAAAAGTGGCTAAAATTGTTAAAACTGTTATTGGGTACATACCTAAACTAAAAGTTGACTAAACTTACAACCTATTGAAAAAAAAAAGTTCTAATTAAATTCACCTACTTAAGAATAAGGGAATAATTTGTTAAAACACCTAATGTGGGGTAATGAAATTTGCCTAAAACTAAAGCTAATCGAAAAGGTTCCTAAAGTTAATTAAATACTCTTGTAATTCTAAATTTACCTACTAGAAACTAAAAGGAATGGAATTACAAAAATAGCTAGACGGGGTAAAATACCTACATACAGAGGTATAAAGTAAAAACACAAACAAAAAGAAAACCGTGAGTACATTGAAATTTTACACATCCATATAATACACACATCCCAGTGTTAGAAAAATAAAGTTGCTTAAAAGCAGAAGTTGAGGCAAAAACGTAGCAACAAAATACAAGTGAAAAATTTACCGCAATCACATTGCAATTTGTTGTTGCTGAAAAAACCACCACTTTTATGGTTAGTGAAAAAAAAAACGATCTCTTAAGATATTTTGGAAGCAGCGAAAACTTTTCTCTTATTTTGTGGAAATAAGAGAATTGTATGTTGTACATAGGCCGAAAGTGTTTCTCTTCATTTACAAAGATTAAACGAAAGCTTTTTTATGTGAGAAAATTATTTTAAGTTAAATTCGAAAGATCCCAACGAGTTTTTTAAATACACACTTAAAAAAAAAACCCCCCGATGAAAAAATAAAATATATTTTAAATCTAATTTCGCGAAGCCCAGCGAACAACAGATTTAAATGAACATTCACAAATCACGTGAATAATTTATTGAAATTAATAGTTAAGGTTTATGAAATAAAAATATTTAAATCTACACTCACACAGCCCGTGAATATTTTATTTGATTTAAAATAAAAATATTTAAATCTTATATCGCGAATCCCAGCGAACAAAGAGGTTTAAATAAAAACATAAAAGAAATCTTTGCTCTTTCTCATTTATTTGATAAAATTATTTAAATCTGATTTCGCGAATCCCAGCGAACAAAGAGGTTTAAATAAAAACATAAAAGAAATCTTTGCTCTTTCTCATTTATTTGATAAAATTATTTAAATCTGATTTCGCGAATCCCAGCGAACAAAGAGGTTTAAATAAAAACATAAAAGAAATCTTTGCTCTTTCTCATTTATTTGATAAAATTATATGTGTGTGAAGATAAATATGCCGAGTTAAATATGTTTTGACGTAAGAGCTTACGTCAAAACATAATTAACTCAAAAGTTAAATATGTTATGACGTAACGACATATTTAACTATATATTTAAATATGAAAACATATTCAAACAACATTTGATGAAAATAAAATTTATTTTAAATTAATTAAAGAACTATTATAAATTTATAGATTGTAATACAAATTATATACCATTTTGGAAATTAGTTTTTTTCTTTTCTGTTTTAAAAAATTTTTGAAAATTCAACTTCAAGAAAATCACTGATTCTCTGAAGGATTTTGGGCATATTTGGACAAATCCTGCTTTGTCGCTCATATGGACCATATGGAAAATGAAGCCCATGGACTACACTATAAGACGCTATAACCCGTTTTTCTGAATTGTATTTGTGAGTTTTTTAAAAAATTTTTGAAAATTCAACTTCAAGAAAATCACTGATTCTCTGAAGGATTTTGGGCATATTTGGACAAATCCTGCTTTGTCGCTCATATGGACCATATGGAAAATGAAGCCCATGGACTACACTATAAGACGCTATAACCCGTTTTTCTGAATTGTATTTGTGAGATCTTATATTTATTTTGATCACAATTAAGAGTATTTTTGTAACAGAAACAGTGGTTTGATATGTTAATTTCACTATCATACTTGTTTGATGGACAAAACTGAAAGAAAAATAAAACAAATAGAAGAGAGTGCATAAAAACATAGCTAAGTCCGCAATAGTAACAGATGCTATCAACACAAAAATGAACAACACATTTTTGTGTTTGCATGTTATGCATGTTTGAGAGCTGGTACACATGCGTTTTTAAAAGTTTTGTATTTGTACAATCGCCATGGCTTGCTTACAATTAGTGGTTTGCAAACACAAAATTATTTTTTGTAACTGATTTTTGTATTTGAAAATGTTCTTGCGTTCGTATTTAAGGTGTATTTGCAAAGAAATTTTATTTTATGAATGATTTTTGCATTTGTAAATTCACGCTGGAGACCGGTCTTCAAATGTACATATTCAAAAAGTTTTTATACAAACAAAACTTTACTGTTAAAAAACTTTTGTTTTAAAAAACTGAAGAAGGGCAAGAGTTTGTTGCTAATTAGTACATACATATGTACATACATATGTACATACATATGTACATACATATGTACATACATACATGCATTGTTTAAAAATATACTTCAACAACAACATAAATTATTACAAAAAATTTAAGTTGTATAGCCTCCCCTCCATTCCCCTGTTTGGTTTCTAAAACGTTCAAAATGCATATCAAAAGCCATAATTTAAAAAATTTTTTGATTATTTATTTAGTATAAAAGTAATTATTTAGTTAGTTTATTTATATAATTGAAGATCCAAATATAAGTTTTTAAAATAAATAATTTATTATTATATTTATCAGTTTAAAATTGTTTGTACATTAAAACAATTTATATATTTTTTATGTTTGACAAAGGAAGCAGGTAAAAGGTAATGATATGTTAATTTTAATTGTTTCTTTGATGAAGTTTAAACAGCCTTCGTCGATGCCTCTATTGCATTTAATGCATTGGACTGCAGATGACATATTTTTGCCTTCACAATGCATACATTTAATGTTATCGCTCCCGTATTCAATAAAATCATGTTTTATTGTACTTCTATATATGTCCGGATTCAATATGTCGGTAAGAGATTTGTTTTCTAAAAGGGCCTCCATTAATTGAAGGCATACAACTCCGCAATTGTATGAATCATTTTGCTTATAATGGTCTACCATTATTAGGGTCCACTTGTCTTTTATATCTATGCATTTTAAAAATATAGCGAATTTGGTTTTAGATTCACATTCACTGGCTCCCATAGGATCTATAAAGTAGAACTCCCTTTTTACAAAGTTTGCATAGACAAATGTGAAATGGTTTTTGTTGTGAATAGGAATTATGACAATTTCCATTATTGTAAAATACTCTATTTGACTAAATTTGGTAATAGATTTAGTACTGAATATTGCCGTTCCAATTTCACATGGTAGGCACTCTGCATTCAATATATTATGTTTAAAAAAGAGTATATTGCAGTATAAATCTATTATAGTATTGTATATCTCTTTTCTTGGATTTAACGATTGAAAGTCGTGCAAACAAATTGAGCGGGAGAAATCTGGAATTCTTTTATTAATATTGAGAAAAATGTGATCGTATTCATATAAAATGAATCTAAGATTTTTATAGTTGCTTATCGGTTTAATATCCGTGTAAGTTTTCATTAAATTGTCCGTTAATTGAAAATATTTTTCGCTTTTCATTTGAATAACATTTAAATTTTGCCTTGCTTTTTTAGAGCAACTCTTCCAAACATCTTCAATTAAATGATCATTTTTTCTTTTTTCTTTCGGACTTGTTATACCCTTCACCATCGTGAGAAGGGTATATATAAGTTTGTCATTCCGTGTGAAATTTCCACAATATAATTTTCCGACCCTATAAAGTATATATATTCTGGATCCTTATAGATAGCGAAGTCGATTAAGCCATGTCCGTCTGTCTGTCTGGATGTTGAAATCAGTTTTGTGAAGTCCCAAGATATGTTCGGGATCCAAACCTTCAATAATTCTGTCAGAAGTGCTTTCGAGAAGTTTGCTATTTAAAATCAGCAAAATCGGTTTAGGTTAACCAGAGTTATGAACCAATATGTGAGACCACCTCCATAAAAATTTTATATTTTTCGTCCATTTTATTGCAATATTTTGAAATATATTGCAGATAATACCATGAAATTTTGTATACGTTGTTTGTACTATAAAAGAAGAAAGCGTGCGGAAAAAAGTAAAAATCGGTCCATGATTTCTCATAGCCCCCATACAAATATATATATTCCCGAAATATGGCTTAATGATAAATAAATGCCTATAAAATTGGAATATCAAGACAAAATTCAGCAAAAATAAGTTTTATACAAAAAGAAATCACAAACCGAAATTTTTTTTTAGTTCGGTCCATATTTGACCATAGACCCCATATAAAGTCCACTTCCGAAATTCACTTAAATACGCATAAAACAGATATAAATAATGTTAAACGGCTAACATTTGACATAAATACTCTTTATAGGCAAATAAATTATTGTACCAAATTTTATGGTGATCGGCCCAGAAATGGTCATAGCCCCCATACAAAAATCTTCCCGAAATATTGCTCAATTATACATAAATGCCTATAAAATTGGAATATCAAGACAAAATTCAGCAAAACTAAGTTTTGTGCAAAAAGAAATCGCAAAACGAAATTTTTTTTAGTTCGGTCCATATTTGACCATAGACCCCATATAAAGTCCACTTCCGAAATTCACTTAAATACGCATAAAACAGATATAAATAATGTTAAACGGCTAAAATTTGACATAAATACTCTTTATAGGCAAATAAATTGTTGTACTAAATTTTATGGTGGTCGGCCCACAATTGGTCATAGTTCCCATACAAGGACCACATCTGAAAAAGACATTTTTCCCTATATATATTGTATAAATATCGTTACCGACTCAAAACTTTGTACAGATCATGTACATATATACAAAAATCATTCCACACAATTTTGTTAATTTCGGTCTATTTTTAACCGTATGCCCCATATAAAGCCCTCTTCGGAAAATCCCTTTAATACTCATAAATCGCTTATAAATAAGGGTACCAATCCAAAATTTTACACGGATCATTTACATACATGCCTAAATCTAACTGCTGGATTTTGAGAATATCGGTCCATATTTGACTATATCCCCCACATAAGGTCCACTACCGAAATCCACGTTAATACTAATATATATCTTAAATATACCGTTATTACGTTGAAATTCTACGTGAAATATCCCCATATGCATGAAAATAACTGTTCCAAAATTTAAGAAGATCGGCTCATAATTTGTCATACCTGCCATATAGAAGCATTTCCAAAAACAAATAAATTCGGGTCAAAAAATATTCTTTTCGGATTTAACCCATATTCGGTCCATATTTTATAATCATGATATATATCGTTGGAAAGCTATTTTTAATACCTTTTATTTAATGTATTACAAATTATCAGACACCCAGTAGTTCCCGAGATATAGGCCTATATATTTTCAACTTTAAGGGCCCGCCCCCTTGAAAATAGGCGTGGCCGCCAAAAAAAATTTTTTTTTCCTGGTATCTCTTCTAAAATCCCTATTTGTTTTTTTTTTTTTAACAAAATCACTAAAACCGAATTGAACTCCTTTTTTATACTCTGTTAAATTACACTGAAGATTATTATGAACATCAGACAGTTTTTTTTTTTCTTTTTTTTTTTATCGTTTATTTATTTACATATTGATATATATTAAACTACATAAATACTAGTTAACAATATAAATTTAGATTATACAATGTCCCATACAAGAGCTCTCTAGTATAAATAATATTAATAATAGTTACTTTTGTGGGTATATGATATAATTTATGTACTTCAAATGAAGAATAGATTATGATTTTTTTATTTGCAATGAAAATTTTAAAAAAACATTACATTTTTTAGAATTAAAAAAGATTGTCAAAAGAATAAAAGAAAATAGTATAATAATTATAGATTTAGCCACCAAAATTTTATACTTTTTAGTCTTCGAGTAGTACAAGATACGTTATTACCTATACTTGTACTAAATCTAAAATTGTTTGTCGTTGAGTTACAACAAACACGTTTCACGTTAGCCCGTCTATAGTTATGATAAAATATCGGGACTAAGTTTTCATTTTGTATAATATTAATTTTATCTAAATATAAAAAGGCTTCTGGAGGTACAAATCCTTTTTCTAATGTATCAATAATATACTCTTCATTTGTGGAATATGGACCCATTATTAAATTATTATTTAAACATGTTGTACATCTTATGATATGTTTTCTTATTAGATAGATAATAAAATTATCGATTCTTATTACATTTGATAAATTGTATAACTTATTGTTAGATATATATTTTACATAATTGCTTTCTGAAGATCTAAATTTGGATATACAAGCTCGAAGACATTTTCTTTCAAACACTCTTAACTTTTCCATATATGATGGTGAAATATTGAACCAGATAGTACAGCCATAAGTAATTATTGGTCTAATTAATGTTTGGTACATAATAATTTTAACTCTCGGTTTAATATATTTTGAGTAGAATAAGGATTTATATATGAAAAAAGCTTTTCTTGCTTTATTTAGTATCTCTTTTATATGGTTATTAAAATATAAGAATTTATCTAAGTAAATACCTAAGTATTTAACTGTATCCGTATTTGGGATATTAATATTATTTAAATTAGATTTGATTCCAAATTGTTTCCAATTTTTCTTTACATTCGCATTACATTTATCAACTGGTGGTCTGAATAGGATAGTTTCGCATTTCTTAGTGTTAATTTTCATCATCCAATCCGTTGTATATTTTTCTACCGTATTAAAATTTGTTTGAAGATTTTGATTTATTTTTTCAATGGTACTATCAGCTTGATATATTATAATATCATCTGCGAAGGCTATAATGTTTTCAATTTCGCTCAAAAGGTCTAGTATAAATAAATTAAAAAGAGTTGGTGAGTTCACTGTGCCTTGTTGTAAACCGTTAATAATTGTAAAAGAATTTTTACTTTCTGAATTTTGATGAAACACTTTAAAGGTTTTATTGGTAATCATATTATATATTAATACAATTTGGGATATTGGAAATTTATAATTATTTAATTTGAATATGAGTCCTGGAATCCATACGCTATCAAATGCTTTTTCCATGTCTATTAGGCATGCTCCCGTGCAGAGTTTCTTATTCCAGTTCCAATTAATATTTGAAGTCAACAAATTTATTGCATTTATTGTGGAATGTTTGTATTTGAAACCAAATTGTTTTTCATTTATTAAATTTATATTATTATTATATTTGGTATTTTATCAATTCCAGAAGATAATTTTCCTTTTAAATTATGAAAAATATATATTATTTTATCTCTTGTTATGAAATAACTTGAAGGTTGAGTATCATTCATGTTATCAGATGTTTGTTCACCGGAAAAATTTATTAACGTAGATTGATTACTTTCATAATTACTTTTTATTTCTAAAAACTGCTGAAAATAATTGCTCACTTGCGCCTGTAATCTATTATTGAGATCAATTGGTTTGAATGAATGAATGGATTCTAAATATGCTCCAACAGTATCTAACATTTCTTCTTGATCACGGATTATATAATTATTAGAATTGTCTCTTTCCAGGTTGTTTGGTAAAATACCCGCTCTATTTAATATGTTTTCTGAATTTTCTGTTATTTTGATATTCTGAAGATGAAAGGGTTTCAATTTCCTGAAATTCTTTTTTATTTCTTTGAACATATGGACTGAATCCTTTAGATCTATATTTGTTAATTTTTCTTGAATATATTTATTAATACCAACTTGAAAGTTTTCTTCAATTAATTTTCTAATCATTTTTAACTTAGTCTTTAATAAATTTAGTGATGATTCATCGTAATCTATAGTTTCAAGATTGTTTAATGTATTGTTTTCCGTTTGAATGTAAAGCCTACAATCTGCAATGCAAATGTCTAAATAAGATCCAGTTCTTGGAAAAGAAGGAAAATTGGATGCATACAGCCTACATCTGAATTTTATTTCATTATCTGTTAACCATTCTTTTAGTTTATTTCCTTTTTGATTGTTTGTTGGGTTACCCCAATCTGTATGTCTGCAGTTCAAATCACCTGCTAATATATAATAGTTGTTCGTGTTTTGTAATTTTAAAGAATCAAATAGTTTATGAATTTCGGTTTTTATAATTGAGTCATTATTACCCGAAGGGAAATAAGCTGAAATAATATAAATTGATTTATTAGAGATCATTGGTATGCGGATTATGCAAGTTTCAAGAAAATTAAATGAGTCTGTTATATTATTCGAATATTTGTAAAATTTTATGTTATTCTTGATAAGTATTGCAGTGCCTCCCCCTTGTTTTGCGCCTGCCCTATCTTTTCTTATTATGGCGTAGTTATAGAATTCTAATTTGTGTTTAGAGTTTAATTTTGTTTCGTTCAAAAGAACAATGTCCGGATTATGTATATTAAGAAATTGTTGTAGATTATATCTTCTACTTATAGTTATTAAAGAATTTACATTTATGTGTATAATGTTTAAATTTTTTGATATTGTATTTTGATTATTATCCATATTTATATACCTGCCATTTTAAAAATTGTATCTATACGAGATGTTTGTAGATGTAATTGTTTTTGCAAATTAGTTATTTGATTATTTAAATTAATCATCATATTTTTTAATTCTATTAGAAATGAATTATTACAATTTTCATTAATAATATTTGGGTCTGTGTTTATATTTTCATTTTCTCTAACAACCTGTGCAAAGCTTGCGTTCGCGTTAGTAAATCTATTGTTAATATTAGTAGTATTATTTTCTAGAAATGACTTTTTCTTTAATCTTAGTTTTTGTTGTAGTTGTTTATAAACCTCACAACCTTTATAAGAAGCGGGATGACCATATTTGTTGCACACGACACAATATAGTTTGTCTTTCTCATCTGATGACACATCATTTACAGGGCATTTTCCTTTCTCATGGCTTGAATTACATTTGACACATTTTGTATCAAGAAAGCAATTTGCTGCACTATGGAAAAACCTTGGCAGTTACGACATTGGGTTATTTCAGGACGTCTAATTTGTTCCCATTTCACACAACGGTGCAGAAGGGGCTTTATATTTTTTAGCTTGTTTATGTTGCTTTCTGGAGAGGTTTGCACAATAAAAATTGGTAGATTGAAACCTTTTTCAGCAGATTTTTTAGTAGTGAATTGACTAACTTTTATAAATTGTAATTCCTCGGTTTGAAATGTACTTAGTTCGTTTAATATTTCATCCGTGGGTATATTGGCCTCAAGGCCTTTAAGTAAATATGATTTAGTTTTTAACCCTTTCGGTGTAAACGTAAAAAATTTTGTTTTTGTTTTTTCTAGGTAAGCTTTTACTCTTAAGAAATCATTAATATTGTTCATAAATAATAGTTTTTTATTTCGGTATTCTTTAATTTTAAATTCATTGATTTTTAACGCATTTTTAATAAATTCAATTAAATGTTTTGTTTCAATATCAACAATGTTTATTGGTGGGACTTTTTTGTTAACATTTTTAATACTATTAACCACTGTATCATTATTTTTATTTGTTGATGAAACATTCTTATTAGCACTCTGCACTTGATGCATTGCTGAAATAGCTGTATTTAATTTTTGAGATTTTGTATTGTTCTCTTTCACTTGGTTCTCAAATTTTTTTAGCAGGTTTTGATCACATTGTGTATCATTGTTAGTATCAAGAACTGCATAATAATTGTTTCTGTAATGTTTTTTTGTGGACGAATCCATTTCATTGTTTTTTCTTTTTCTTATATTTTCAACATTAACATTATTATTGTTGTTATTCACAATATTAATATTATTATTTTCTGGAGCATTATGCTCGCTCATAATATTATTATTTGTCTTTTTAATTAAATGTTTTTGTTTTGTTTTTAATTTTGAAATAATTAAGAAAAGAAACCACTAAGTTGTAATTGTTTTTAGTGTAATACCAGTTAACGATTCTGATCTCCGTAATGCGTGTGTCACTCATCACAGTCAGTTGTGGACTGAACATCAGACAGACTCTGTAAATTATGGTAAGAATTGGTAATTAAATCAATTAAAAATGGTAAAAATTATACAACATTTGAAAATATTTTACATAAATTATGTTGGTCGTAAAATTGTCTTTCAAACAATATATCAAATACTAATAAAATTTGCACTAAGACTGAATAGAAAACACAGAATTAGGATATTCTAGTCTAGTGTAGTTTCTGTATTTCTTATTACGCTTAGGTGAAGGGTATTTAAGATTCGGCACAGCCGAATATAGCACTCTTACTTGTTTTTTATTTCACCATTTGCCATAAAATATTCATTGAGGAAGCTTATTTTTTGGTCCTTAAATTTAAAATTTCCTTCAAAGTATGGATACCCCTTTGCACAAATATTCGCTTTTTCGAAGTGTTTCAAAATAATATTTTTATTTGGGATAGGTTCAACAGATATTTTTTTGCGTAAAATAGCGTACTCATCAACTTTAATATCGCTTTCGTTGGTGTCATTGATGCCCGACAAATTTATTTTTGTTGACGAAAATGGAGAATTCAATACCTGGGTAATGATACTTTCAAGTGTTTCGTCACTAGGGTCATTAGCTACTTAAAAAAATTTCGTATTACAAAAAAATACATACAAATTTGGTGGATAAGTTACCTATATCAACATTTTCCTTAGAAATAATTAAATTTTGTATTAAAGATGATGATGAAGAAGTATTAGTCCCCTTTATTGGATTTTCCAAAAGTTGATTTTCCATTAACACTTCAGAACCTTATATTGAATTATAAAATTGCAAAAATTGTTTATACGAAAAAATTTAAAAAATCGACATAAATATTTATGGCTTATCTCAGAAGAATTCAGATTTTTATTTTCAATATATTTTGTTTAAGCAAACTACCTATAAACATAAACTACTTTATATAACGAATATTTAACAAATGTTACGCACGATATACGAATGTTAAGATATTCACCCCTATCGTGAATAAAAATTCCACATGAAATTTGTTCCCTTTTATTTTTTTAACATTTAATTTTAATAGGAAAAATGTGAAAAGTGAACAAATTTCATGTGGAATCTTTATTCAAGATAGGGTTGATTATAAATTAAAGTTAACAAATTTATATTATAATTTTACCATTATTTATTATAGGTATAAACAGTTGATTAAAGAATATTGTCTGCGAAACATTAAGTTTTTTTAAAAGTTAATTTTTTTAAACATTTCCTTAAAAAATATTCATAAGAGATCCAAAGATTGCAAATTTTTAAAATATTGAACACAGAAATTAAATTTGACCAATAAATTATTTTATCGCAACAATTGTTTGCAGACTTATTACAACGTTATTTAAATTTAAATGACATCTTCTGAAAACTAACCCATTTTCTTTTCTATTGGCAGGTACTATTTGATATTTATGTCGAACATTATTATTATTATGAAAAATTGTAACACAAAATAAATACCTGTTACAAAAATCTGTTCACTATATCGAAGTTGTTTAATTTCAAAATTTAATTTTTCGTAACCATGTTCACTACACCATTTGCCAAATAAATCTGCTTCAACCATAAAGTTTAATTTTTGATTATGCTATTTTAAAAAATCAATTAATAACGTAATTGAAACTTATAGACAATATTATTTAATTACCAATAATGCAATTTTTCTTTTTAACCGATAAATATTTTTTTTATTAGGAGCTATATGTTCCATTCCAGAATTTTCTAACAATTTATTTGCGAAAACAAAAAAGTCAATTAATGTACATTTAAAACCGTTTATATAATTATTTTTCGCATAATAAATTCTTGTTAAAAACCTAAATATTTCTTTATTTAACATTCTTATAATTTTTACAGACACTATTTTTAAAATTCACTTTCACTTCGTACAAAGAAGAACTTGTCATTAAAATAGAAAATTCAGACAGATCTTATTGGCATACATCAATGTATTTGTAAAGAATTTACTCCGTTGTGTTTTTCGTTGCAATTGATTTTTTTTTATTTCAAACATGTTTATCAAACTAACGTATATTTTAACATAGTCGCTATATGTTAAACTTTAACATTTTCCACAATAAGAATAGCACTGTTATAGGGTCTTATATTTCATTTTCAAAAATTTTTTAAAAAACTCACAAATACAATTCTGAAAAACGGGTTATAGGGTCTTATAGTGTAGTCCATGGGCTTCATTTTCCATATGGTCCATATGAGCGACAAAGCAGGATTTGTCCAAATATGCCCAAAATCCTTCAGAGAATCAGTGATTTTCTTGAAGTTGAATTTTCAAAAATTTTTTAAAAAACTCACAAATACAATTCAGAAAAACGGGTTATAGCGTCTTATAGTGTAGTCCATGGGCTTCATTTTCCATATGGTCCATATGAGCGACAAAGCAGGATTTGTCCAAATATGCCCAAAATCCTTCAGAGAATCAGTGATTTTCTTGAAGTTGAATTTTCAAAAATTTTTTAAAAAACTCACAAATACAATTCAGAAAAACGGGTTATAGCGTCTTATAGTGTAGTCCATGGGCTTCATTTTCCATATGGTCCATATGAGCGACAAAGCAGGATTTGTCCAAATATGCCCAAAATCCTTCAGAGAATCAGTGATTTTCTTGAAGTTGAATTTTCAAAAATTTTTTAAAAAACTCACAAATACAATTCAGAAAAACGGGTTATAGCGTCTTATAGTGTAGTCCATGGGCTTCATTTTCCATATGGTCCATATGAGCGACAAAGCAGGATTTGTGCAAATATGCCCAAAATCCTTCAGAGAATCAGTGATTTTCTTGAAGTTGAATTTTCAAAAATTTTTTAAAAAACTCACAAATACAATTCAGAAAAACGGGTTATAGCGTCTTATAGTGTAGTCCATGGGCTTCATTTTCCATATGGTCCATATGAGCGACAAAGCAGGATTTGTCCAAATATGCCCAAAATCCTTCAGAGAATCAGTGATTTTCTTGAAGTTGAATTTTCAAAAATTTTTTAAAAAACTCACAAATACAATTCAGAAAAACGGGTTATAGCGTCTTATAGTGTAGTCCATGGGCTTCATTTTCCATATGGTCCATATGAGCGACAAAGCAGGATTTGTCCAAATATGCCCAAAATCCTT
Source organism: Bellardia pandia (assembly GCA_916048285.2). Lineage (NCBI taxonomy): Eukaryota > Metazoa > Arthropoda > Insecta > Diptera > Calliphoridae > Bellardia > Bellardia pandia. The sequence goes on from OU696530.1 coordinate 70,908,780, forward strand.
CAGAGAATCAGTGATTTTCTTGAAGTTGAATTTTCAAAAATTTTTTAAAACAGAAAAGAAAAAAACTAATTTCCAAAATGGTATATAATTTGTATTACAATCTATAAATTTATAATAGTTCTTTAATTAATTTAAAATAAATTTTATTTTCATCAAATGTTGTTTGAATATGTTTTCATATTTAAATATATAGTTAAATATGTCGTTACGTCATAACATATTTAACTCGGCATATTTATCTTCACACACATTAAAATTATTTAAATCTGATTTCGCGAATCCCAGCGAACAAAGAGGTTTAAATAAAAACATAAAAGAAATCTTTGCTCTTTCTCATTTAATTGATAAAATTATTTAAATCTGATTTCGCGAATCCCAGCGAACAAAGAGGTTTAAATAAAAACATAAAAGAAATCTTTGCTCTTTCTCATTTATTTGATAAAATTATTTAAATCTGATTTCGCGAATCCCAGCGCACAAAGAGGTTTAAATAAAAACATAAAAGAAATCTTTGCTCTTTCTCATTTAATTGATAAAATTATTTAAATCTGATTTCGCGAATCCCAGCGAACAAAGAGGTTTAAATAAAAACATAAAAGAAATCTTTGCTCTTTCTCATTTATTTGATAAAATTATTTAAATCTGATTTCGCGAATCCCAGCGAACAAAGAGGTTTAAATAAAAACATAAAAGAAATCTTTGCTCTTTCTCATTATTTGATTAAATGGTTTAAATCTGATTTCGCAAATCCCAGCGAAGAAAGTTTTAAATAAACACCTAATAAAATCTCTGCTCTTTACCATCAGTCTATAAAATTATTTAAATCTGATTTCGCGAATTCAAGCGAACAAAGAGGTTTAAATAAACAATTAAAAAAAAAATCTCTCTTTTGTCCATTTATTTGGAAAATATTTAAATCTGAGTTCGCGAATCCCAGCGTCTCTGCCTTTTAAGAAAGGTAATTTCCATATTAATATCCGTATAAATAGATCCCTTCGTACAATTAGGTTTTAACGTATAGTTGCGAATCCCAGCAAACATCTGTGAAAAATCAACCGCTCGGAAGAGTCTCATTTAACTCATATTTGTTTTCGTTAAAATTTATATAGAGATTAGCACAAGAACCTTTGCGACAATTGAGTTTTAGCGTATTTTTTCGATAGTTTACCGATCACTCGAGCCCCGTAAGCGATTTATTACTAAGACTCAAAATTGTGAAAACTAGAGCTCAGAGAATTTCGAAGATGGCGGAAGAGTTTATTTTTGATTCAGATGATTTGATCACTTTTTGCTCGGAGTTCGACGATATTCCATTGGGGGATATGACTGACTCATTTCTAGAGGTTAACCTCCAAGATCTTAACGATCGGTGGACTAACGTACAAAGATCGTATAGAGCGCTCTGCACGGATAAGGAGACAGAGGTACGAAAAGAATTTTTCGAGTCCGTTCGGGCAAAGCACTCCGCCTGTACACGAGCATTTCACAAGTGTAAAGCGAAGATCCTAGATATACGGAAATCGTTCGTGATAAATATGCCCAACAATAATTTTCAGCCCTTTGTAGACGAAGATAGCTTTGCACACGTTAAAGTTCCTCCCTGTGATACGGACATCTTCTATGGAGGCTATGAGGAGTGGCCGTCCTTCCGCGATATGTTCACTGCCGTGTATGTAGATAATCCCAAAATCCCTCCGGTACAGAAACTGTACCACCTTAGATTGAAAGTTCAAGGGCAGGCAGGAAGTTTAATAAGGAAATATAAGTTGAGTGCGGAAAATTTCTCCTTGGCGTGGGAAACATTAAGAGACAGGTACGAGAATCAGAGGATTCTAGTACAAAATCAGATTAAGATTCTCCTTAATCTGCCCTCTATAACGGATGAAAGTAGTAAATCTCTACAAACTCTTCAAATGACCATCAATGACTGTCTGTCCGCGATAAAGGCCCAGGACGTTGCAATTGAGGAATGGGACCCGTTTATAATCGTTTTATGCTCCAGCAAGCTTCCCGTGGAAACTGTTTCCTTATGGGAGCAATCGCTTGAGTCACATAAAAAGTTGGTCAAATGGGAAAAAATGGATAGGTACCTTTCTCATAGATGTGAAGTTGTTGAACGTTTAGAGTCCCGTAAACAAGAGTCCCAAGGCGTCGCTCAAAAGAAGCAGACAAACAATTTACCAAACCCTAATAGATCTGAGCCTTTGCAATTTCCATGCAAGGTCTGTGGAGCTGGTCATCCCCTGAAAAATTGCTCCCAGTTCTTAAGTTTTGATGCCAAGGCCAGAAATCAGGTCGTTTTAGATAACAAGATATGCATCAACTGTTTAGCATACAGTCACCTGCGAAAAGACTGCCCGAGCAAGTACTCATGCTCTCAATGTCAAAAGAATCATCATTCTCTTTTACACTTTCCTAAGCCTTTGGTGAACAACCAAAACTCTATACCCCTCGACACTAATCCAAGTACCTCGGCACAAACCAGAGCGAACACTTCTCGATCGGCGGCCGCTCACGTCGTGCAAACCCGTGACAGATCATGTGGGGAAAATGTCTTGCTTCCCACTGCAATGGTCCAAATAAGGCACCAAGGGGAAAACTTTAAAGCTCGTGCTTTTCTGGATCAAGGATCAGAGAGGACATTTATTTCAAAAAGGCTTCAACAGCAATTAATGCTGCCGACAGAGAGAAAATTTTTTCAAATACATGGAATAGGCGGAGAGGTGGTAGGGAATTCCAACTCTTTGTGCAGATTAACCCTATATTCGGTTAAACACACCCGTTTGGTCTCTGTAGAGGCAATTGTTGTTCCAAAAATAACCCGCATGTTGCCTAAATATTCTATATCGAAGTCTGATATACCCTTGTCAGAGCTAGAGAATCTTGATCTCGCTGACCCAGATTTTTGTGTACCCAGTCACGTCGACTTGCTCATTGGAAGTAATTTTCTTCCTCGAATTCTTCTCGAAGGACTCAAAACTGTTGCCCAGTCCCTAATGGCACAGGAGACAATCTTTGGTTGGATTGTTAGTGGCCCGGTCGGCATAGAAACATGCCGTTCGTTCTCAATTGAGACGAGTGAAATTTCAAGAGACCCAATTAGTGAGCAACTTAGGAAATTTTGGGAGGAGGAAGAAGTCCCGGGTCAACGTCCTCTTTCAAAAGAAGAAGAGTTTTGTGAGGCACTGTATAAGCAAACCACGTTCCGTAATAGTGAGGGTCGTTATGTAGTGAAGCTGCCTTTTAAATCAGAGTTTTCCCAAGGTCCGCGTCTAGGCTCTTCCCGACCTGCAGCAATGGCTCAATACCGGAATTTAGAACAATCGCTGGGAAAAAAGGGTGAACTCGGAAACGTTTACTACAATGTTTTAAAAGAATACATATCCCTGAACCACATGGAACCGACGACCTCGTTCGAAAACATATCTATAGGCGGCTATAATTCCTTTTATTTGCCGCATCACGCAGTTCTTAAGCCCGAGAGTCGTAGCACTAAGGTCAGAGTAGTGTTCAACGCTTCCAAAAGAACAAGTTCAGGATTGTCTCTCAATGATGTACTTCACGTAGGTCCTACCTTACAAGCTGACTTAATGACCTTAGTCCTGAACTGGCGACTATACAAATATGTCTTCAACGGTGATATTGAGAAAATGTATCGTCAAATTCTCGTTCATGAGGATGACATACAGTTTCAGCGAATTCTCTTTCGCCAAAACCCAAAATCTCCCATACAAGATTTCGCCTTGAAAACCGTTACGTTCGGAGTCAATTGCGCTCCATATTTGGCTATCAGAACCCTAATTCAATTGGCTCACGACTCTGAAAATATTTTTCCAAAAGCAAGCCATATTCTTAACCATGAAGCGTATGTGGATGATATCTTATCTGGTGCACATAGTGTAGATTCCGCGGTTGATTCTTTGTCTCAGGTTATTAGCTCTTTAAAATCCGCGGGGTTTGCATTGAAAAAGATCACGTCTAATAGCCCAAAGATTCTAGCGTCAGTCCCAAACGATGATATTTTAGATTCAGAGTTTCTCAAGCTCAGAGAGGCAAGCACCACAAAAACTCTTGGCATTCAATGGAATGCATTAACTGATAAATTTTCTTACACTATTGATCCCATTAGTCCAAGTGACTCAATTACGAAAAGACAAATTCTGTCTAATGTGGCCAAACTTTTCGACCCAGCTGGTTGGATATCGCCAATTGTCATTCAAGCTAAAATTCTTCTGCAACAGCTCTGGCTAGAGGGGACGGATTGGGATGACAATGTGAAACCCAGTACATTAGCAAAATTGAACGTTTTTGTTCAGAACATTCCCTCGATCTCTAACCTGAACATTCCGCGTTGGATTGATTTTTCCCCTACCCTACCAACGCAAATTCACGGCTTTTGCGATGCATCAGAGAAGGCTTATTGCGCAGTCATTTGTTCGCCGCAAAAACAAAAGTGGCTCCTATTAGTCCGGTTAGTCTCCCACGGCTGGAACTTTGTGGAGCTCTTTTATTGTCGAAGTTAGTAAGGCACCTTGTGAACTCACTGCCTTGTAAGAAGAATGAGGTCTTTCTCTGGTCAGATTCGTCGATTGTTCTCAGTTGGTTGGGAAAACCTCCGAATACTTGGAGAACTTATGTTGCCAACCGCACGGCACAAATTATCCGAAATGTAGGGAACTCCTCTTGGCGTCATGTTAGGTCGGCTGATAATCCAGCCGACTTGGGCTCCCGTGGTTGCGACACTGAACAACTACTAAATAGCTCCTTATGGTGGAGGGGGCCATCTTGGCTACAGGGACCCCCCGAAGAATGGCCAAAGCCCATAACAATTAACGAAAGATCTCTTGAATTGAAACAGAGGGTAAACGTGCTTCATCTGTTTACTGGCGGTGAGGACATACTTAACCGCTTCTCAGAATGGGATAAGGCTGTAAGGGTCATGACTTATGCGCTTCGGTTTATACGTGCAATCAGGAAACGGTTAAGAAATCTCCACTTAAGCTCGCATCCCAGACCCAAGAGTTATCTTCTGTCGAGGCAGTATCCTGCATGATTAAACGCAGCTCGTATATTACTAACGAAGAGTTTTTGAGAACAAAAAATAAGCTTATTTCCGTTGCTCAAATTACGCATTACCCTCGAGAGTTCGAATCCCTTATTAAACAGCAGAGCGTGAGTAGCAAAAGTTCTCTCCACCCGTTGAACCCTTTTTTAGATCAAGATAATGTTGTTCGAGCCAACGGTAGAATTTCTAACTCTACCTTACCTTATAAGGAAAGACACCCTATTATTCTCCCTGCCAATTCAGTCTTCTGTAGACTGCTCGTCGATTTTGTGCATAGGGTCCTTATGCACGCAGAAATCAACTTAATGTTGCGAGCGGTGAGAGGAGAGTACTTCGTTCCCCGATTAAGATCAGCTATTAGGCTCTGCATTAGAAAATGTGTAACCTGTATACGTTATAAGCAAAGAGTGCAGTCCCAATTGATGGGTGCCCTACCCCGGGAACGAAGCTCATTTTCCTTGCCCTTCACTAATACTGGGCTAGACTTTGCAGGACCTTTCTCCATAAAAACCTCTATGTTGAGAAATGCCCCTTACCAGAAAGGGTATGTTTGCATGTTTGTGTGTTTTTGCACGAAGGCTATACACCTCGAATTATGCTCCGATCTCTCTACCAAGGCCTTTCGAGCTGCCTTTACTAGGTTTGTAGGCCGACGTGGCCTGCCAAAAAGAGTTATGTCCGACAATGGAACTAATTTTGTTGGGGCAGAACGGGCTCTTCGTCAAGAATATGAGGAGTTTGTTGGTAAGGCAGCCAACGAAGTGGTTGAGAAGTACTCTTCTCACGGTTTCCAGTGGAACTTTATCCCCCCGAATGCACCCCATATGGGAGGGTTGTGGGAGGCTGGTGTCAAATCCTTCAAGATGCATTTTAAAAAAGTCGCCCAGAATAATAAATACACCTTCGAGGAGTTCACCACGCTCTTAACTCGCATCGAAGCAATTCTCAACTCGAGACCCTTATCTCCCATGTCAGACGACCCCAATGAGCTGTTAGCCCTTACTCCCGGTCACTTCCTTCGTGGGGCTCCCCTGGTAGCCGCGCCCGAAACCTTCACGGAAACGCTCACCTTGAGGGATCGCTGGGAGAGAGTGAAAGTGTTACACCACCAGTTCGCTCGGAGATGGAAAGATGAGTATCTAAAGGAAATACAAAAGAGGTATAAATGGCGGAATTTGGAGAAGAACATTACCGTGGGTCAACTCGCCGTAATAAAAGACGATCTGCTCCCTCCAAACGAGTGGCGATTGGGCCGTGTTACCAGAATATATGCGGGTAATGATGGTAATGTCCGCGTTGCGGACTTGAAGACTCAAGGGGGAATAATCACTAGGCCAATCGTCAAACTGTGCATTCTGCCGGTCCATACCTTAGATGATAAGTAAAATAGGGAAAGCTGTTACCCAAATTCCTCTCTTTCATATCCCCCGACTGTGCCCTTTTACCTACCCTCACCTCCCTATTTTTTTCCCCTTACACTAACACTTTTAATCAGGATTCTTTCGTACAAGCTCTTTTTATTAACATTATGTTTCTTCACAGGGCTCCAGGAAATTCCGACGTCCATCAGTGCCGTGTCTGCTCCCGGTTCCACGCACTACGGTTTTGCAGAAGGTTTTTAAGCATGAATGGGCCGGAACGCAGGCATCAAGTCCGCATCCATGGCTACTGCAAAAATTGCCTGACCAGGTCTCATGCTACTGACGACTGCACCTCTGCCGATGTGTGCCAAAAATGTGGTTGGGCACACCACACTCTGCTTCACTTGTCCCCCGGGGCACAAGCCAGTAACCAAGAGAGAGTGATCCGTAACGTTACTCCGACATCACGCCAACGTGCACCTGCACCAACAGCCCGCCAGGGGAGTGTCAGCAGTGATATTCGTACCTCATCGCGGTCACGTCAATCCAAGGTTAATGAACGCCTCGGCCCATACCGCCGTCCAGCACGGCGCACCCGTAGCAGCAACCAACCTTCCAGGCTTCAGTCCAGGAATCCAGCCCCGACCCCAAGGGGTCCAACCCCGAATCCAAAGCGCATCTTAATGGGAGCCTTAAGAGCGCTTGAACGTTTAGCCAAAAATCTTTAATATCGTTGATCTTGTTGATCAAGGGGCTGCAGGATGTTTAAAGCACTTCTTTAAAACAAAAAAAAAAATATATATATATATTTTTTTTCTAAATTTCCGGCTCTGACTCGTTCAGTATATCGTGAATTATGCATATCGTGAATTATTACTCTTTTGTTTTTCTACCGGTTTAATATTCGCCGCGTTTTCTCTGTTTTGGCGGTAGAAAAAGAGGTTTTAACTCGGTCGAAGTCAGTTCGCTATTGGCTGCTGTAACTACCAGGTCATCCTCCAGCTCCTCAATCAACGCTTAAAAAATATATTCATTTTCTCATCCCTAAGTATATATATCTTGTATATTTAAAATAAGTACAAAAATACAATACTTATGTAAGTACTGTGAATTTAAACCAGTGTAGCTGTTTTTTATTTCCAAACGTAGAATCTCCAGGAATCCCCTCCTGCCCATGTCTCTTTCCTTGCAATTCAAATTCTGTTTCCTTCTTTAATCTTGGATATCCCTTATCCCAGTATTAAACATTAATATTATCATATTTCCTTTGCGCGTGTATAATGATATGGACAATTATAGCACATACAATGATGTGTACAATTACAGCACGCACACTACAACAAGACTTCCCGAAATTGGGGTTTACCGATCATAAATGTTGAATTATGCAAGGAACCAAACAAATTTCATCACAAGTTAGTGGTAAATGAAGCCAAATCACATCTACAAATTTTTTGCAGATTGGTATATTATTAGTCGTAGGTCCCATATAAGACCCATTTCCAAAAATCACTTTAAAAATCATAACTCACTCAAAAATGTTGGTATCCAAATAATATTTAACACAAATATAACTCACTAGCTGTACCCTGCGCGCGTTGCTACGCTACCAATTAAAATAAATTTGAAAGAAAGACATTACACAAATATTCAATTCATTTTGAGTAATTTTATTGATATTTCTCATTTTGAAAAAAGTAGGCGGTCGAAAGAAGTATTCTTAGTCATGCCAGAGTCTTAGTTATATTCCGTCAAATTTTTAGTAAGATCGGTCCAGCGGTCTGGCGTTCCCGGCAGGCGTTGTCCTGCAAGAGATGGGGCGTGGAGTATGAATCTTAATTTTTACCTCACCTAGAGTAACATGTGTATTCGATTTAAAGTAAACATGTTAAAATCCGAGTAGAATCAATTACACAATTTAAAAAAGTAGGAGTGGTCGAAAGAAATTAGAAGCTTTGGCACATAAAATTCCTCTTTTTACCTCGCCTTCAGTAAGATGTGGATACAATTTGTATGAAGTAAATCTGTAAAAACCCATGCCAAAGCAATTAATCAATTAAAAAAAGGCGGCGTTAGAGTAGGCGTGATCGTACCAACTCAGAAACCTTCCCAGTCTCATGCACAACAACTTTGCCGAAGATCATCACATGATCAGATGCATAGTTTAGGAGTCTATAAATGACATACATACAAACATTAATTTTTATATATATGATATTAAATATTTAAGGTGTGTTCACATTGTGTGTATTTGTCATATGGAATGTCACTTTTCTATCCACATGTGTTTTCATATGTATGTTAAAATTTGAGTTTCACATACGGTTTATAATTTACATGTTCAAATGTTGGTATGTTAAGTACATTTGACATAACCTATCACAAAAAAAAAAATCTTAAAACAGTTGATTGCTGTATGTGTATAATAAAAATTAAATTTATAATTAAATAAAACTGTATTTTAAAATGGAATGAGAGATTTTTGTTTTACTATAAATTATATTTATTAAAATTTCAATTAATTTTTGCCGCCACAAAATTTTTGTTATAAAAAACAGCTGATGTCAGATGGTTTGTCACAAGAAAATAGAACTCGTTCTAAATAAAAAATGTCATGTGTATTGCACACATAGAAATAACACATGCTATTGTTTGAAGGTGTTCAGACTATATGTACACATTTGACATGCGAAAAAGTGACATTCCATATGACAAATACACACAATGTGAACACACCTTTACTTTGTATGGGAGCTGCCACTCTCACTGGTCCGATTCCGCCCATTTTTCCCACGACTATTCACATTAACAAATAATCATCGCGCACAAATTTCTAAGACTCGGGCTATTATAACTGTAGATATATGATATTAACTATTTACTTTGTATGGGAGCTGCCACTCCCACTCGTCCGATTCCGCCCATTTCAAATCAGTAACATATGGGGTACTGCAATGTTTCAAAACTCTTGCTATCATAATATTCAAGATATATGATATTATTCAATTTATATGGGAGTGGCCACGCCCACTTGAAATATATATAGCCGTAAACCTAATCTGAACTACAACCTTTCAAATGAAAGCAGTTTGGGCCAAATCGGTTGGATAGTTTTAGAGTCTATAGAGGACAAACATACAAAAATTGTTTTATATATAGTCGTAGCTCCCATAAATGGCACACTTCCGAAAATCACTTTAACGATCATAAATTTCTTAAGAATGTTGGTAATCAAATAAAATTCGACACAAATATTATACAGAAATGATGACACCTAATTTTATTATGGTCGGTCCATAATTAGTCGAAACTATCATATAAGACCCTCCCCGTAATCAACTCTAACCTCCATAAATATTTTAAAAGTATTTATATCGAGATAAAGTTTAACATATATAATGGAACAAGTCGGTTCTTTAGTGTAATTTAACAAACAGAGTATAAACAAGTAAGAGTGCTATATTCGGCTGTGCCGAGTCTTAAATACCCTCCACCTAAACGTAATAAGAAATACAAAAACTACACTGATTATAGGACTAGAATATCCTTATTCTGTGCTTTCTATTCAGTCTTAGTGCAAATTTTATTAGTATTTGATATATTGTTTGAAAGACAATTTTACGACCAACATAATTTATGTTAAATATTTTGAAATTTTGTCTAATTTTAATTCTTACCATAATTTACAGAGTTTGTCTGATGTTCATAATAATCTTGCGTGTAAAGGCTTCATTAGTCTTTACTTTCTGTTGCTGTTCTGTTCTGTGTTGTTCTGTTGTTAAATTTTTGTAGTTAGTTTTTATGTATAAACGTATCAGCTGTTTTAGGTAAACAGACAACACACCGCGAAAATAAATCAAAAAATACAAATCAAAGTTTTTTTATTGTACAATATGTCATTACTTTCGACTAAAGTAATGAGTTTTTCGTCATCCATCGTTAATTTTTTATATTTTTATAAATTTTATACAAAAACTTAATTAAATTCAAAGAAATTGAAAATGTTTGTAATAAAGCAAAAATTTTTTGTTGTGTAGATGTCAGCTGTTTTGTGCTGTCACTTACAATTACTTAGGAAATTTTTGTTTTCAACAGGTTCGTCCGCAACGGCACGGAAAGTAACAAAACAACTAACGACTTCTACACATTTTCTATATTACAGAATCAAGTCAGCTGATTCGGAACGTAAAGGAAAGTAGAGACTAATTCTGCCTTAATTTAACAAACAGAGTACAAACAAGTAAAAGTGTTATATTCGGCTGTGCCGAATCTTAAATACCCTCCACATAAACGTAATAACAAATACAAACACTGCACTGGTTATAGGACTAGTATATCCTTATTCTGTGTTTTCTATTCAGTCTTAGTGCAAATTTTATTAGTATTTGATATATTGTTTGAAAGACAATTTTACAACCAACATAATTTATGTTAAATAGTTTGCAATTTTGTCTAATTTTCACTATTTTTAATCGATTTTTTTTTTTGTAATACATTTTATTTATTTATTGAATCTTCAGAAATGAAATGACAATAAGTTTTCGAATCTTAATACTAAAAGAAAATAATAAGTCCAGCCAGTGCTAGACAAAATATTATGATACTACAACAAATTTACATCCACTGATACAATCATCTGTTTTGCGCTTGAGTTAAAGCAAGGGTATCCCTCCTTCTCAACCGAACATGGCCACTAAAGTTAAGGATGTCTCGTGCAAGTGGGTTTGGATGGTGTTCAAGTTTGCTGACATATTTTGAGGCGTATTTTGTAAGTTCGACTTTCACCAAAGGAATGCCTAGATCTTTGTGAATTCTAGAATTTTTAACATACCATGGAGCTGCAGTAATTGTACGTAGAATCTTATTTTGACCCCTTTGAATTTTTTCAATGTTGGATGTTGAGGCAGAACCCCATAATTGAATTCCATAACACCAGATTGGCTTTAGAATTGCATTGTACAACAAAAGTTTGCAATCCAACTTTAATGTAGAATTTCTGCCGATTAGCCAATTAATTTGCACTGCTTTTAATCTCATCTGGGTAAGCTTTGCGTCGATATGAGACTTCCAAGTTAAACGACGATCGAGGTGGATTCCGAGGTATTTGACTTCATTGTGTTGCGGGATAATTTGATTATTTATTCTGATGAACGAGCAGGTATCTTTTCGCAATGTGAAAGTTATATGAATACATTTCTGTTCGTTAACCCTGATTTTCCAAAGCTCAAGCCAATTCTCTAGCTTATAAACATATTTCTGCAAGTTCTGTGATGCTATTTGATGGTTCTTATGAACGCTAATAAAGGCTGTATCGTCTGCAAAAGTTGAAGTATGTATTATGGGGTCTAACGGCATATCGGATGCATAAATCAAATATAAAGTTGGACCCAGTATGCTACCCTGGGGTACTCCTGCTTTAATTGGCTGAGCGGGACTTAAAAAATCGCCTTCTTTGATTGTAAATTTGCGACCGTATAAATAACTTTCCATGAGTTTATGGGTGTTAGCAGGCAGAGTTAATTTTATTTTGTGCATTAAACCGTCATGCCAAACTTTGTCGAACGCTTGCGACACATCAATGAAAAGGGCGGAGCAGTATTTTTTCTCTTCAAACGACCGTCTTATCACATTTACCAATCTGTGTGTTTGTTCGATGGTACTGTGTTTAGCTCTGAACCCGAATTGGTGATTTGGGATACATTGAGTGTCGTTCAGAATTGGAATCAACTTAGCCAATAACAATTTTTCAAACAGTTTTGAAATTGTCGGCAGTAGACTAATTGGCCTATATGACTCTACTTTAGTGGGATCCTTCCCTGGCTTAGGAATCATGGTAATCATAGATACCTTCCAATCTGCAGGATAGTATTCTAGGCGTAAAATAGCATTGAAAATAAATAGGATAATTTTTCTAGCTACACGAGGTAACTCCACAAGCATTTTGTTGCTGATTTTATCCATACCTGGAGCTTTTTTAACATTCAGAGTACCAATAGCGCTTTGAACATCATTAAAGCTAAGTCTTAGAGGCACAGGAGGTCTAATAACGAGTGGAGGCAAATCAGATGCATTATTTGAGTTGTTTATAGTAAACACATTTCTCAAATGGTTAACAAATAAAGTCCCCTTCTCAGAATCATTTCTAGCCCAGTCACCAGTCAGATTTCGCAGAGGGGGCTTTCCTCTAACCGGTCTTTTTAAACCTCGTGCCGCCTTCCATAACGAATAGTCAGACTGTGGGGTACTATCAAGACCCTCCAAGTAAGATTTAAGTGAAGCCATTCTTTGGGTTTCTAAGAAATTTCTTAGTATATCTCTGCATACCCGTAGCCTAGCTTTCAGTTCAGGAGACCTGTGGATTTGCCACTCTCTTCTAACTCTTCTTTTTTCTGACAGGAGATGCTCGAGTTCAGCGAAATAAGTTCTATTTGTCCCACTTCTGCACTCAACGTCGTATGTGGAGGCGTGATGTACAGTATGTCCTCAGTAAACTTGCCAATCGACCCATCAATTTCCTCGGTAGTTCTCAACACTACATTTTCCGTGCAGTGGGAACTTAAATACTTTTTATACTTTATCCAACTTACTCTGGTTTTAGATATGTCCCGAAATGGAGAGCCATTCCCTTGAAGGAAACGCATTGAAATAATAGAAGGAGAGTGATCTGAAGACAAGTCTAATGAAGGCTCCACTTGTATCGATTCTACAGGGATATTTTTTACTACTCCGAAGTCAATAACATCGGGAATCTTCCGTCGGTCCGTCGGCCAGTAGGTGGGATGCCCGCTTGAGAGTACATCTAATCCCATTTTGGCAATGGTGTTGAAGAGTTCACGACCCTTCGGGGTCACCAGACGTGAACCCCAAAAAGTGTGTTTGGCGTTAAAGTCACCAGCAACTAAAAATCTAGCTCCAAGGGAATTGAAGAAGCTGTAGTATTGGTGTTCTTTTATTGAAAATCGAGGCGGCGAATAAATTGATGATAAAACAAAATTGTATTGACAGAATTCAATACAAATGTTTGTTGCTTGTAGGTAATCCTCACATATGTTGTTCATTAAATAATGTTTTATTCTGTTCTTTATAAGAATTGCCGATCCTCCACATGCTCTTCCGCGGGGATCTTTAGTATCATACAACATGTAGCCATTAATTTTGAAATACGCTGTCGCCGTCAAGTGAGTTTCAGCAATCATCATGACATCAATCTGCTTATCCATCAGGAAGTGTTCTAGTTCGTTTTTATGTTGGCGGAGGCCGTTCGCATTCCAAAAACAAATTTTTAAACAAATCATTTCTTTAAAATGGCTTGTAAGATAGTGGATTGCATTTTCAGCATTTCCTGCATCATGGATGTCATAGTGGTCGTAAAAGTGTTCATGGTTTGGACAAGTGTCTGCAATGTAGTCTCTAGAGTGTTAATATTAGGCTCGTAATATTGTGATTTAGGTGCCTGCTCCAAACCTGGCATATTAGATTTAACCACGTTAGCGTAAGAAACTTGTCTAGAACTAGGCGCGTTTACATGACTAGTGGACCGTAACAATTGCGGGAAATTGTCACTCGATGCCAAAATAGGCTGTTGACGATGATCAGGTAATACTGACGTCTTGTTGGTACTTATGGCTTTCAAATGAGTGTAAATTGGACAACCTCTATAATTTGCGGTATGATTACCTCCGCAGTTACTGCATTTTTTGATTTTTGAATCAGTTTTCGGCTTATCACATTGAGCAGTTGCATGTAGCTCCCCACACGCAACACAAACTGTCGGCAATTTACAATACGCCTTGGTGTGACCAAATTCTTGACAGTTGAGACACTGGACGGGTCCCTGACGCTTATGTGGTTCTTCCACGGTGATTCTACGATGCAGAAGGTACATCAGATTGTAGATGGAATGGGACTCGTTTTTCTTTAAGACAACATCTCCAGGTTCCAATTCTACCCTGAACATGGGCTGAGGGATCTTTTCACGGTTTCTAATATTCACTACGCTCTTGATTTTGAACCCTTTGTCCATTAAACCGGCTTTTATCTCCGCGGGATCAACACATGGGTCTATACCCTTTAGAACGACTTGAAGTCCTTTTGCGCTTTTGAGCTGGTAGGTATAGAAATCCCTAGTCTCCCTTTCCAGCTGGTTGGACAATTTTCGAAAATCATCTTCCCTATTCACTTGTATCTTTGTCTCGCATATATTTCCATGTTTCATTGAGGTTACGCTAAACATGTTTTCACCTATTACAGCAACAATTCCTTGTACCAATTTACTGGAAGTCGGCTCTCTCAGATAAATTGGTGGGGGCTTAAACGTCTTCTTCGGAAGTTCTGGCTCATCCGTCTGGAGGAGAGCAAACCTATTTTGATCATTACTCACGGTCTTAGGAGCTTTTGCATTTGATGACACTTGAGCAGACTTCGGACTCCTCTGTCGCTTGAGAACGGTTATGTACTTATCCATACCTACTTGTTTTTTGGATTTCACTGCACTATTTGATGAAGATGATGTTTTCTCATCTGTTGAAATCACTATATTGGGCGAACAGGAACGACGCCGTTCTACGGCTCTTGTAGTGAGAAAATTCTCCAGAGATTTTTTTATGGATTCTTCCTCAGAGACCCATTTAGTTTTTCTAGTTGAGCGAAGCTCTTTCTCAGAATTACATCTGAGAGGAACACTCATACAGTTTTTATACGATTTTTAATGTTTTTTTTTTTTATATATATATTTTAACCTATTACGATTTTTTTTTCACTTTTTTGTTTAATTTCAACTTTTTTACACTTTTTTCACCTATTACGATTTTTTTTCACCGAAAATTCAGCCGCACTAAAAAAAACACGTCCGAACAGTTCGATGAGATGAGACTAACTAATCGATTTAATAACCAATTCTTACCATAATTTATAGAGTTTGTCTCATGTTCATAATAATCTTGAGTGTAACTTAACAAACAGAGTATAAAAAAGGGGTACAATTCGGTTTTAGTGATTTTGCTAAAAAAAAAACAAAATGAAATAGGGAAATAGAGGAGATACCAGCAAAAAAATTGTTGGCGGTCACGCCTATTTTCGAGGGGACGGGCCCGTAAAGATGAAAATATATAGGCCTATATCTCGGGAACTACTGGGTGTCTGATAATTTGTCATACATTATAATAATTAGTATTAAAAATACCTTTCCAACGATATATATCATGATTATAAAATATGAACCGAATATGGGTTAAATCAGAAAAGAATATTTTTTGACCCGAATTTATTTGTTTTTTGGAAATTGTTCTTATATGGCAGCTATGACAAATTATGGGCCGATCTTCTTAAATTTTGGAACAGATATTTTCGTGCATATGAGGATATTTTACGTCGAATTTCAACATAACGGTATATTTAAGATATCGCCCATGTTCTGAAAAACGTAAAACGCTTAAAATTAAAGAGGTGTTCTGAAAAACGAAAACGCTGGAAATTTGGCGTTTTCAAACCGTGTATACTGAAGCGATCTGGCTTATTTTATTGAAACTGCACTTTAAACACAAAATGCAATGATACACAATTTAAATTTAATATGTTTTCTTTTTATTTAAGCTAAAGCTTGTAACATTTTTCCATGATTTTAATTAAAAATATGCACTTTAAAAATTTTCTTTGAGTTTGTCAATTGTCTGTTTCAATTGTTTACTTTTGAACTAGCGATTTGTGCAAACAGCTGATCAACTTAATCTTCGAAAAGTAATGTAATGCATTTTAATTTGAAATTTATTTATTTGTTTACGTTATTTTATAACAAAACATCTGTTTTTATTGTTCGAACATAGCTTCGAAAAATGGCAAAACGCTATCAAGTCGTAGCGATTTCAGAACAGGCCAAAATGCGTTTTGCGTTTTTAAAACTCGATGCGATTTGAAAACGCTGCGTGTTTCAGAACATGGGCCAGCGTTGTCAGTTTAGGGGATTTATCCCCAAATTGAGGATTTTTTTTCGTGATTTGGGATAAAAATTTCATCTTGGGGATCCGGGGATTTGTTGGGGATGACAACACAATTTTAAGGGATTTTTGGGGTTATTTTTTTAAAAGTGATGGTAACAAGAATGATTTAGGAGCTAAAAAATGTGCGTCTGGAAAGTCTAAAAATGTGTGTTATTATTTATAGTGTATGGTTTCTAATAAAAAAGAAGTACATATGTAAATATTTAAAAAAAAGTATATTTTTTACTGTTGAAAATGGCTGCAAATACTAATTTTATTAACAAAAATCATAATGCTTCTTGAGAACGCGAAGATTGGGCAAAAGGTTTGAAATATACATATACGCAGTGCTGATATTCAGCCGGTTCGGACAGGTTTCCTCGAACCGGTTGTTAAAATTTTAAAAATTTTCCGTACCGGTTGTTGCATATTCACCCTTATCGTGAAAAAAAATTCCACATGAAATTTGTTCCCTTTTATTTTTGAACATTGAATTTTAATAGGAAAAATGTGAAAAGGGAACAAATATCATGTGAAATTTTTATTCACGATAGGTGTGATTATGTCTTTTGCTTTAACGGTTTTATATAATGTGTATTTATCAAGGTGATATAGTCTTGGCAACAAACACAATATTGTTCAGTTCTTCATTGTCCAAACGTACAAACAAATGATTTTATTTTGGTCATACATTGGATTCTTGGATGATGATGTTTTCGATAGCGTTTTCTTCAATCTTTTGAGAAAAAAATAAAACGATTTTTTTTGACTTTTATTTTGCAAAATCAAAACTATTTTTTGTTAAAAACGTAACTTTTTTTATTAAACGAAAGTTTATATCATTTCCTTCAAGAGGCTTGTGGTCTGTTACTGGGATGCGACTTAAAAATATTCGCTATTTTAATCAAAATTTGGCAAAAATATAATTTTTTTAAGCGAACTGGTTGTTAATTGTTTCAAATATCACCATACGCAGTGCTGATATTCAGCCGGTTCGCTCGAACCGGTTGTTAAAATTTTAAAAATTTTGCGAACCGGTTGTTGCATATTCACCCTTCTCGTGAATAAAAATTCCATATGAAATTTGTTGGGGTGATTATGTTTTTTGTTTTAACGGTTTTATATAATGTGTATTTATCAAGGTGATTAGTCTCGGCAACAAACACAATATTGTTCAGTTGTTCATTGTCCAAACGTACAAACAAATGATTTTATTTTGGTCATACATTGGATTCTTGGATGATGATGTTTTCGATAGCGTTTTCTTCAATCTTTTGAGAAAAAATAAAGCAAATTTTTTTTTAAAAGTTTATATCATTTCCTTCAAGAGGCTTGTGGTCTGTTACTGGGATGCGACTTTAAAATGTTCGCTATTTTTATCAAAATTTGGCAAAAATATAATTTTTTTAAGCGAACCGGTTGTTAATTGTTTCGAATATCACCACTGCATATACGAGTATATTTTTAAAGGGTAACGCTTGCGTTGAACACGTTTTTTCAATAATGAATACTACCAAAACAAAAATACGTAACAAAATGCAATATGAATTATTGGAAGCACTTCTCAGAATAAACACATACAGCCCAATCATGAATAAAAATTCCGCGGGAGTTTTTTCCCTTTTTATTTTTTTAACATTGAATTTGAATAGGAAAAATGGGAAGAGGAAAAAAACTCCCGCGGAATTTTTATTCATGATTGGGCTGATACTTTAAAAATAATCAAATTTGTTTTGAGAAATTTAATCCATCTGCTGAAATGCTGAAGCTTTTTAATACAAGCAATATGCACAACAAAATTTCTGAGGCTGATGAATCAGAAGATTTTGATTCTGAAGTTTTTGAAATGCTAAACTCCGGTAAATAATTTTTTATACTTCTATATATTAAATTATGTGTAATTTTTTCTTTACAAGATTTATAATTACAAATTTAATTAGTTTGAATACTAATATATGTAGCTATCGATAAAAATGAATTTTTATTATTATTTTTTAAATAAAATAAAAATTTTGCAAAAAAAAATTTGAATCAAAAAAAATCAGTTTGGGGATGACAAATCAAGAAGTGGGGATAAGCTCTAAAAAAATACTGGCAGCACTGACATGGGCGTATATATCAGTATTAACGTGTATTTCGGTAGTGGACCTTATGTGGGGATATAGTCAAATATGGACCGATATTCTCTTGAGTACACCGACTCAAGTCGGTTTAACATACGCAATATTTATATTCACAGAAATCATGACACTAAATTTTTGGATGATCGGTCCATAATAGGTAATATAGCGCCCATATAGGGTAGCCAGATTTGAAATACGGAAAAACAGTACATCTTATACAAAAAAACAGTACATTTTATTTTTTAACGAAAACATAACTCTTTATTCATGTAATAACATTTTTGTAATATTAATTTAATAAGCAACAAAAAAATTCTTAAAAATACTTAAAAATATGAGATCATAACATATATATGAACGTTTTTGAAGAAGGTACATATCATCAAAGACCTTTTAGATTACAATATTTTTGCTTTGCTTGTAATACAAAGTGTTAAATTTATTAGTTTTTGTAAATCAATCTGTATATGTATTACAAAAGTAAACTTTAAATTTAATGTCAACTCAATTTTCAATATTTTTTAGTAAGAATAATGTTGTTCCAATTTACATGGTGTAGAAATTTATTATTAAAAATCAAGAAGTATCAAATCCAGTTTGTTTTTTAATATTCTTCATGTTAACCTACAATGTTTAATGATTAGAAATGCTTTTAGAGCAATGATGTCCATTTCATGAAACAATTGTTGTTGTATTCATTTCATATGGACAAACAAATGTTTTTGGACACCAATGCTTTAGAACCATTAACACTGATCTCCTAATCAACTTTAAAGTGGATTAAACCCCGATATATAATCCTTTTTTTAATAAAGCAATACACTGAACAAAAATTTTTTTTATCAATATTTTTTTAAATTTTAATATAAATAAGCTTTTAACGAAAAAAACAGTACAACGTGTAAAAAACAGTACATTTGCGTACTGTTTTGAGTCTTGTGCATAAAACAGTACATTTGAAAAAAAAACAGTACGCGTACTGCTAAAAACAGTACGTCTGGCACCCCTACGCCCATATCAGAAAAAATGTTTTATTGATATACTGGGTGTAGGGTATTATATGATCGGGCTTGGCCCGTTTTCTGTTTTTATCCTTTTTTGTATTCTTTATTTTATGCCAGAAGTTTTTGACAGTAACGAAAGTATTACACAAACATTTCCTCGACAGCCGGTTCTACGCACCGGAATGACCCGATATCACTCGGCCAAGATCTGTCAACTCAGCGATTACTGCTGTTACAACAACAACAAACAAAAATGCCAGTTGTTCTTGCCTTGTAGCAATGCTGTCACCTTGTAAATTAATTTCACCATGGGGTAAACATTATAAAAACATACCTACATAATAAAGGTGTTTATTTTAGAAAACACCATAAGTCAAACTGTGCACGTCTACATTTTGTATATAAAAAATTACAAACTTTTTTCTTTATTCCAAATTTGTGATATATTGTTTACAACAAGTTTAGCTGGGGATATTTTATGTTTCATAAAATAACCTTGGATCTGTGCTGGACTAACTGGTATACCGACATCCATTACTGCGTTTGCAAAATTTTGAGCATAATCAGTTGATGAAACTTCATCTTTGTAAAATCTATTAAACATTTCTACCAATTGATGTTGAGAACAGTAACCCACATACGTTTGCATATCAACGCGACCTGGTCTTATCAGAGCTGGGTCTAATCTATCAAGATAATTTGTGGTCATGAATACTATACGCGCTTCAGTAGATGCGACACCATCCAAGCAATTGAGTAGACCGCTGAAGGTCACCCTATTTAAGCCGTCATACGCCGCAGATTGTTTGGAAACGTCTTCCCTAGAAGTGAATGCAGCATCAATATCCTCTAATAAAATAATTGATTGTTCTGGGGCTACATTCAAAAGATGATTAAGACGATCGTCTGTAAGCCCCCTCTCTGACAGATTTAAAAGACAAATTCCGTACTCCAATTCCCCAGCTAATGCTGTAATAAAGCTTGATTTGCCGCATCCAGGAGGTCCGTAAAGCAAATACCCTCTGCGATAAGGAATGCCTCTCTCTGCGTACCATTGCGAATTATTTATGAATTCTTTACAGTCGGAAATTATTCGCTCACTAATATCTTTATCTAGAACAACAGATGATACGGGGCGACGTCTACGCGGATGACCAAATTGTCTCCATTCAGGCCCCATTGCTGTGTACATAATTGTTTTTCCTTCAGTAGCTTGCAATGCAAGTTGTCGGGCCTCTTCCAAAATTTCAAAATATAATTGTTTATTCCGGCCAAAGGCAGTAAGTGTAACTGACTCCCAAGGTACTCCCATATGAAGGTCAAGTGTCTGTTGTTCACGTGTTCTTTCTACTTGAATCCATACACCACGGTAATACATTAAATGTTTTCCTATACTAGGAATAAAATCATATTTGGTTTGGACTTTTCCAGTTTCTTTTTGTATAAATGATGTTTCAACACTTAGATGTTGCGTTTCGCGAGCACCTCTTGTAGTTATCCATTGAAGAAGCCATTGATATGATTTATCGCGACAAGGCACTTCTAAAGTTATCATTAAATGTCGACGAAATAGCACCAAACCACCTTGTAGACCTTTACGTAATATGGCTGCACCAGCACCAATCCCAAACAAGCCAAATCCTGCTCCAAAATAAGGATTTGTTGAAAGGCTGCTAATTAACTCATTCAATGGCATCCTTTACCTAATCAAAGTATTTTTTCATAGAAACCACAGAGTATATACTCCGTTATACTCTGTGATAGAAAGTAACGCGTGTGAACAAATCAAACTGAACGCAACCCTTATAACAAACCGTAACAGCTGATTTAACAAAACAAACATTTTTTTTTGAGTGGTGAAAATTGTTTGTTGTTGTTTACAAGGTGAATTTATACTAGGTGACAGTATAGCGCCAGCTGATTATTATTTGCTCTATTCATGCTGAAATTGAAAATGTCAAAAAGTTGTTTACAAATAGTCAAATTTTATATAAAAACTTTAAAAAATTATTTTGTATTTGAAAAAGTGAGTTTTTGTCGCCGTTTTATCTGCGTTAAATAGGTTAAAACTTTATTATATTATAAAATTGTATATTAAATAGTGTGTTTGTTTTTGAGTTCTTTTGCTAAAATTCAAAAAATCATCACGAGTTTCGAAATAAAGAATATACAATTTTTCTGTTTTTGTTTGTTTTCTTTATTTTATGCCAGATGTTTTTGACAGTAACGAAAGTATTGTACACAAACAAAAATGCCTGTTGTTCTTGCCTTGTTGTAATTGTTGTAGCAATGCTGTCACCTAGTATTTAATTTAACCATGCCCTATCTCGAATGAAAAACACGCCCGTGAACAAATCAAACTCAACGAATTTTATATAAATCGTAACAGCTGATTTATCAAAACACACATTTTTTTCTTGAGTGGTGAAAATTGTTTGTTGTTGTTATCGCCGTGAACAAAGCAAAATCTGGGATTTGTAACAAACCATATCGCACGCCCGTGAACAAATCAAACTCAACTATTTTATAACAAACCGTAACAGCTGATTTATCAAAACAAAAATTTTTTTCTTGAGTGGTGAAAATTGTTTGTTGTTGTTTATGTATCATTGTGTAGATTTGTTAGTGTAAATGCGGTTTGTTAAAAAGTCCATTCCATTCGTTTCTAATTTGTAAACTAACAAACCCATAACATAACCATAACATAACCTTTATAAACAACTAGCTAAACCCGGTGTGCTTTGCTACCCCCCCCCCCCCCACGTCATAAAATAAAACGTATTTATATATTTACAAACATTTATTTATTTAATTTTAATGTATTTATTGCAATGCTTTAGGCGAGACCATGCCCCTTTGTCCACTTACATAGTCAAGAATTTATTATTTTATAAGAATATCCTGTTGTGAGAATTTAATGACGATCGGTCCAGTAGTTAAGACTATATTACGATGTTTAATTTTCCTAAAAAGGGGCGTAGTCCCACTCACTTTTCTCCTGGTACGTATTCCTAATTATGCCAATACCATATGTACCAAATATCACCGACGTACGTCAAAAAAATGCCCAAAATATGGCGGGTTAAATTTGTGGGTTATATGGGCGGTGCCACCCCCGTTTGTACAATCAAAACTTCATATAGCCTATTATTCCTTCCAGAGTCACAGTAACATGCTGTAAAAATTTCAGGCAGATTGGTCCAAGGGTTTGGCCTCCTATTAAGCACAAACATACAGACACACATTCATTTATATATATATACTAGCTAAACCCGGTGTGCTTTGCTACCCCCCCCCCCACGTCATAAAATAAAACGTATTTATATATTTACAAACATTTATTTATTTAATTTTAATGTGTTTATTGCAATGCTTTAGGCGAGACCATGCCCCTTTGTCCACTTACATAGTCAAGAATTTATTATTTTATAAGAATATCCTGTTGTGAGAATTTAATGACGATCGGTCCAGTAGTTAAGACTATATTACGATGTTTAATTTTTCTAAAAAGGGGCGTGGTCCCACTCACTTTTCTCCTGGTACGTATTCCTAATTATGCCAATACCATATGTACCAAATATCACCGACGTACGTCAAAAAAATGCCCAAAATATGGCGGGTTAAATTTGTGGGTGCCACCCCCGTTTGTACAATCAAAACTTCATATAGCCTATTATTCCTTCCAGAGTCACAGTAACATGCTGTAAAAATTTCAGGCACATTGGTCCAAGGGTTTGGCCTCCTATTAAGCACAAACATACAGACACACATTCATTTATATATATATATAGATTAAAAGCAATATAATTTAAGGTGAAATGGGGCGAAAAATGGGGATTTGGTAATAAAAAAATGTATGTAGTTAAAAAGTATATAAAACTTTAGGTAAATACATATTACAAAAAAAGTATTTTGTATAGCAAACATTGTTAGTGGTATACGTAAGTATCTGAATTAAAAAAGGGGGCGATGAAGTAGGCGTGGTTCATAGTTATATGGCGACGTTAACAGTATTAAGAGCAATATACTACCAAATAAAAAAATACGTTGGAATGAACAAATTTGTATAGAGAACAAAAAGTATAAAACTTTCAAAATTTTGGCGTGAAAAGGGGCGTGAAAGGGGCGTGGTTTAAGAAATCTTTATTTTTACCTCGCCTGGAGTATATAATGTGTATACAATTTGAAGTAAATCTATTAAAAACTATATGGGAGCAATTACATAATTTTTAAAAAGTGGGCGTAAAAATGGGCGTGTTCAAAAAAAAGTACTCTATTAATCATACCAGAGTCCCAGTTAAATGCTGTGAAAATTTCAAAAATATCGGTCCAAAGGTTTGGTCTCCAATTACAATATTTTAAAAAAGTGGGCGTAAAAGTGGGCGTAGTAAAAAAAAAGTACCCTATTATTCCTTCCAGAGTCACAGTAACATGCTGTGAAAATTTCATCAAAATCGGCTCAGCCGTTTTGGAGTCTATACGTTACATACATACATACATACATACATACATACATTGAATTTTATATATATAGATTGCTAATGTCGATGCAAATAAGGCCCAATTAAACAGTGCGTATTTAAGTGCCATTTATTTTTAAATTGCATTTAAGTACAAAATTTTGTTTTTCACTGAAAACTTAAATGCTACTTAAATGGCCAACGATGTTCATTTAAGTGCAACTTAATTTTTAAACATTGAACATATGGTTTTGACATTTGTTTTTGTTTTTTTTTCTTTTCAATCATGCTGCTGTATTTTTTAACAGCGTCCAACAAGAAGTCAAAAGTTGGGACTTCTTTTACCTATATTTATGCCACCAAATTTAATATATAAAACACACAAAACAATACAACAAGTAAACACAAAAACCGAAACACAAAATTGTTGGCAAATTTTATTAAAAAAATCAGCTGTTTTCTGAAATATATCAATAATTTTGTTGACATTTCAAAGTGCTACCATATTTTTACCACAAAATCATAACAGCAATTAAGTATGACTGAAAAAATGAATCTGTATTTAAATGCAACTTAAGTTTTTATGAAAATTAACTAAAACTACACTTAAATACGCACTGTTTTATTGGGCCTAAGTAAATTATGAAATTTTTTTAGAAATCAATAATAACTAAAACACATTTAATCAAAATAAAATTAATTTGTGAATTTTGTGGATTATTAGAAATGGATTATTTATTAGAATTTTGTGAATTAATAGAATTTGTGTGCATTATAAGCAATAATCTATATAAAGGGTGTTTTTTTACAGGTTTGTTTTTCGAAAAGAGATAAAACTGGCATTTTGTGGTCAAATCTGGCAACTCTAATGCCATTTATGTTCAGTTTGGTTTGCCATTTCATCATGAACAGGTTGACAAAAGAACAACGCTTGCAAATCGTGCAAATTTATTTCGAAAATAACGGTTCAGTTCGCGAAGTTTACCGCAAGCTCCGTCCATTTTATGGTCGACATAATCGTTCATCAGAGCAATTAATTCGGTTAACCATGGATCGTTTTCGCACTACGTTTACTCTATGTGATAATACGCATCCGCAGAGACGTCGAACAGTGCGCACCGAAGAAACAATTGCCGCTGTAGAGCAAAATGTTGAAGAGGACCCGAATTAATGGAGACCGGTATAGAGCCATGATAAGCGACTATTTTGTTCCCGAATTATATGGCATGAATGTGGATGAGTTGTGGTTCCAACAAGACGGCGCTACATGCCACACAGCGCACGCCACAATCGATTTATTGAAGGAAACATTCAATGAGCGCATAATTTCGCGGAATGGACCTGTCAATTGGCCACCAAGATCGTGTGATTTGACACCATTGGATTATTTTCTTTGGGGATATGTGAAGTCGCTCGTCTACGCCAACAAACCAGAAACGTTAGGGGAATTGGAAGCCAACATTCGTGGCGTTATTGCCGACATACGGCCCCATATGCTCGAAAAAGTGGTTGAAAATTGGACCTGTAGAATTGGCTTTATTCGAGCCAACCGCGGCGGCCACATGCCTGAAATCATATTTAAACATTAATGGCATAAAATTATCCTTCCAATAAAGCCAAATTGATGGTCATTAAAACGATTTTCTTGAGTTTTAGTTCAATTCGAAGTTCTATACCTCTCAAAAAAACACCCTATATATAAAATTCAATGTATGTATGTATGTATGTATGTGTGTAACGTATAGACTCCAAAACGGCTGAGCCGATTTTGATGAAATTTTCACAGCATGTTACTGTGCCTCTGGAAAGAATAATAGGGTACTTTTTTTTTACCACACCCACTTTTACGCCCACTTTTTTAAAATATTGTAATTGGAGACCAAACCTTTGGACCGATATTTTTGAAATTTTCACAGCATTTAACTGGGACTCTGGTATGATTAATAGAGTACTTTTTTTGAACACGCCCATTTTTACGCCCACTTTTTAAAAATTATGTAATTGCTCCCATATAGTTTTTAATAGATTTACTTCAAATTGTATACACATTATATACTCCAGGCGAGGTAAGAATAAAGATTTCTTAAACCACGCCCCTTTCACGCCCCTTTTCACGCCAAAATTTTGAAAGTTTTATACTTTTTGTTCTCTATACAAAATTGTTCATTCCAACGTATTTTTTTATTTGGTAGTATATTGCTCTTAATACTTTTAACGTCGCCATATAACTATGAACCACGCCTACTTCATCGCCCCCTTTTTTAATTCAGATACTTACGTATACCACTAACAATGTTTGCTATACAAAATACTTTTTTTGTAATATGTATTTACCTAAAGTTTTATATACTTTTTAACTACATACATTTTTTTATTACCAAATCCCCATTTTTCGCCCCATTTCACCTTAAATTATATTGCTTTTAATCTATATATATATATATAAATGAATGTGTGCCTGTATGTTTGTGCTTAATAGGAGCCCAAACCCTTGGACCAATATGCCTGAAATTTTTACAGCATGTTACTGTGACTCTGGAAGGAATAATAGGCTATATGAAGTTTTGATTGTACAAACGGGGTTGGCACCGCCCATATAACCCACAAATTTAACCCGCCATATTTTGGGCATTTTTTTGACGTACGTCGGTGATATTTGGTACATATGGTATTGGCATAATTAGGAATACGTACCAGGAGA
Source organism: Bellardia pandia (assembly GCA_916048285.2). NCBI lineage: Eukaryota > Metazoa > Arthropoda > Insecta > Diptera > Calliphoridae > Bellardia > Bellardia pandia. The sequence continues at coordinate 70,935,468 of OU696530.1, forward strand.
AAAGTGAGTGGGACCACGCCCCTTTTTAGGAAAATTAAACATCGTAATATAGTCTTAACTACTGGACCGATCGTCATTAAATTCTCACAACAGGATATTCTTATAAAATAATAAATTCTTGACTATGTAAGTGGACAAAGGGGCATGGTCTCGCCTAAAGCATTGCAATAAATACATTAAAATTAAATAAATAAATGTTTGTAAATATATAAATACGTTTTATTTTATGACGTGGGGGGGGGGGGTAGCAAAGCACACCGGGTTTAGCTAGTTGTTTATAAAACACATAAGTTTGTTCAATGTATTTTAGGTTATGTTTGGGTTTGTTAGTTTACAAATTAGAAACGAATGGAATGGACTTTTTAACAAACCGCATTTACACTAACAAATCTACACAATGATACATAAACAACAACAAACAATTTTCACCACTCAAGAAAAAAATTTTTGTTTTGATAAATCAGCTGTTACGGTTTGTTATAAAATAGTTGAGTTTGATTTGTTCACGGGCGTACATTTTGTTTAATGCCCATTTGTTCCTGACGTCATTTACAATCAGCGTTGCCATATTTTTTTACAAAATCTGACAATTCCCCAAAAAAATCATTTTTTTTCGAAAAAAATCTGCACCTTCAAAACAAAATTAAATAATATCGTACAAATTCTTCAAAAGTGACTCAATTCAAAATTTTTATTATATGACACAACTAAAAATAAATCACTATTAAATTGCAACTTTATACAAAATGAAATATGTTTAAAGAAAGACTTAACTGTTTTTTAGAACTTAGACATACTTTTGTATGTATATGTACAACTACATATTCTTATTAAATTTAGTTTCCATTACTTTTGTTTGTACAAAATTTGTGCAATTGAATTTTTTTTTTTTAAATCTTTGGTCCGAAAAATTCCACATAGAGTGGGAATAATAATAATTTGTTTTATTCGAAAAAAATTTAAAAATCTGCATTGATTTAAAAAAATTGTTTTTTAGAGTAAAAATCTGCAAGCCTGTTTTGCACTTTAAAACACTGCAAAAAACAGATAAATCTGCACATTTGGCAACGCTGTTTAAAATTTAACTGAATTTAAAGCGTTTAAAAAAATTACGTATTTGACAACACTGAACAGCGACTTTTATTTAAAACTCACCACACACCATTCACAATAGTTTGTTATGGTTTGTTACAAATCCCAGAGTTTGTTTTGTTCACGGCGATTAATTACTTACTCATTTTCAATTTGATTTGTTGACGCTTTAAGAACTAGAACAGAAATGGTGAGTGATTTATAAAATTTTGTTTTGTGAAACTATTAAATCTGGTTTGCTTTATAGTTTGTACTAGTATTGACAATTTTAAAATCGTAAAAGTCATTGGAAATGCAAAAATTCAATATAATCATAACGACTGAATATGATGTAGATAACTAAACTACGGTATTGCAAAATACCAGACAACCATTATTAATGATTCTATTTTAATAACTAATGAATAATTTCAACAAAAATGCATATCATAATGTAATACAAACCAAATTTTTACCGAAGGTAAACTTTTTATAGTGAACGTTGTTTTATGCATTCAGTTTTGCATCCAGATGATGGGCTTCCAAATTATAGATATTGGATGTATGTATGTACATACAGTGTATCATTTTGAGTATGGAGCATATAAATAGTTAAACATTTACCCCCTTATTCATAAAAACTTACAACAGGTTTATAATAGAGTTGTGTCGATCATGAACGACACAGACTACACAGTCTGTGATGAACGACCTAGTTCAATTGAACTATGTATTTACTTACATATATGAACGATGTGATGTCGTTCAGTCTTTTCGTTCTTTTTCGTTCAGTTGTTCTTTTTGTTCAGTTCATGGTGAAATCACTACAAGGTGACATCAAGATTACAACAATACAAAAACAACAGAAACAACATGGAATTTTTGTTTTCATGTTTGTAATGTCAAAAACAGCTGCCTATTGTTTACAAAAATTCCTATAGAAAACAAGTAATAAAGGCCCAACTATAATATGCATATGCTAGCTTAAGCAAATTGCAAAAGTTAACGAAAAGGCTGTCAAATGCATAACTAGTTCAGACTTAACTTTTAGGTGGCTACATTGACTTTGAAACTTTTTGTCCACAGTTGCTCATTTATGTTTAAAAAAATGTTTTTATTTTAACAAAAAGCCATTAAATGACTATATTTTATAAATATTATTATATTATTTTATAATTAAAAGAAAACTTCGTACCCGAAACGCATAATTTTTTCTTTTTTTTTTTTAATTTTTCGGCAAAAGTACTAAAATGTACAGCTGTGGCAGAACTACATTGTAAATAATAATAAACGTTTACATATGTTTTGTTAATTTTCGTATTGTGTTTGCAAAAATGGAGAAAAAACTTAATTTTAATAATATAAAAATATTAAAGTTAGCGCTTGAAGGGTTGTGCACATTAAAAGAAATAAGTGAACTACACTGTAAAAGAAGAAGAATAATAACCGCGACAGAAAGACATTTTTGTTAAAATAAAAAGGGTCCCTTTTATTGTAAAGGCACTTATTTTTTTCCGCATTTTCTATTAAATTTAAAATAAATATATTTTCTTCCATTTTGTTCAAAACACAAACAAACAACAACAAACAGCTGATTCCGTACAGAATGTGCGATCAGTTTCGCTTTTTGCTTAAGCAAATGACAGTTGAAAAACTTAACGAAAAGTTTCGTTAAGTACATTATAGTTTGCCACATACAATTTATATGTGTTCGCACGTTTGCTTAAGCTAGCATATGCATATTATAGTTGGGCCTTAATAGTGCTATTTTCAGCTGTGCCGAATCTTAAATACCCTCCACCTAAACGTAATAAGAAATACAGAAACTACACTAGACTAGAATATCCTAAAGGCCCAACTATAATATGCATATGCTAGCTTAAGCAAATTGCAAAAGTTAACGAAAAGGCTGTCAAATGCATAAGCAATTCAGAGTTAACTTTCAGTTGGCTACAATGACTTTGAAACTTTTTGTCCACAGTTGCTCATTTATGTTTAAAAAAAATGTTTTTATTTTAACAAAAAGCCATTAATGACCATATTTTATAAATATTATTATATTATTTTATAATTAAAAGAAAACTTCGTACCCGAAACGCATAATTTTTTCATTTTTTTTAAATTATCGGCAAAAGTACTAAAATGTACACCTGTGGCAGCACTACATTGTAAATAATAATAAACGTTTACATATGTTTTGTTAATTTTCGCATTGTGTTTGCAAAAATGGAGAAAAAACTTAAAAATTTAAATAATATAAAAATATTAAAGTTAGCGCTTGAAGGCCTGTGCACATTAAAAGGAATAAGTGAACTACACTGTAAAAGAAGAAGACGCTCTTGTTCTGTCAGAGAAATAAACCGCGACAGAGATATTTTTGTTAAAATAAAAAGGGCCCTTTTATTATAAAGGCACCTATTTTTTCCACATTTTCTATTAAATTTAAAATAAATGTATTTTCTTCTTTCTCCCTTTTGTTAAAAACACAAACAAACAACAAACAGCTGATTCCGTACAGAATATGCGATCAGTTTCGCTTTTAAATTAAATGTTTTGCGGAAAAGGCCCTAACTTTTGTGTTTTTTCATTAATTTGTAGTTTTTTTTGCAAGCATACTTGATATGATACAAACAGCCACAATTTTAGCCGTCTTGAAGGTATAATGGAGAATCTGGCGCAATCCATGAACCATTTCATGACAAGCATGACAAGTATGATGCAGGAGATGCAAAAAATGCAGTCCACGCTACTGCAGGCCATACTCAATAGACCATGAACTGTCTCAAAATATGTTTCTGGAACGCAAACGGCATACGCCAACACAAAAATGAACTTGAATATTTTCTTTTTAATAAGAAAATTGATGTAATGCTGATTTCCGAGACTCATATGACGTCGAGAAGCATTTTTAAAATAAGTGGTTATACATTCTACGACACCAAGGACCCCAGAGATAGATCATGTGGTGGCTCGGCAATATTGGTCAAATCGCGAATCAAACACCATTCATTGGGTGGTCTTTCAGAGTGCTATCTTCAAGCAACAAACATCTGTATTGAGAACTTTTGTCAAAACCTCGTGATTTCGTCAGTTTACTGTCCGCCCAGATTTTCAATAACAAAAGATCAGTATAGAGATTTTTACAAATCACTAGGTAGCCGTTTCATAGCGGCTGGCGACTACAATGCTAAGCATACATTCTGGGGCTCACGACTCGTTAGCCCTAAAGGTCGTATCTTGTACGACTCCCTGTCTGAAATGGGACTGAATGTGATTTCAACTGGTCAACCAACTTATTGGCCAACTGACCAGCAAAAAATTCCTGACGTTATCGATTTCGGCGTGGCGAAAGGGGTATCCCCGGAACTCATTGAAGTCGAGGCTTCACTGGATCTTTCTTCAGATCACTCACCCACTGTAATCACCATCAGAAGTCCTCAGCAAATCGTAACTGATGCCTTACTTCTTGTCAAACGTCTGAATTGGTTAAAATACAAAAAATACATCAGCACTCACTGCACAGAGAAACTCCCATTAAAAACTGCTGAAGACATCGATGCCTGTATAAAAAGTCTTAATGAACATGTCGAGAAAGCCGCAGAACATGCTTCTTCCACTTACCGCCCGAATAGGTACAACAGAGTTTTTTCTGCAGATGTTGAGCAACTATTGTCTGAAAAAAGGAGAGTCCGAAGAGAGTGGCAACAACACAGATCGCCCCAACTTAAAACTAGGTTGAGAGAATGTACCAAAAATCTTAGGATCTTGCTAGAAGCGCAAAAAGCAGAGTCTCTCAAACAACATCTGGAAGGTCTAGACGCAACTTCCCAGTCAAATTATTCATTATGGCGTGCAGTCCGAAATCTAAGAAAACCCGTAATCGCAAAACCTCCACTGCGTACTTTGAACGGATCTTGGGCACGAAATAACGAAGAAAAAGGCAACCTTTTCGTAAGTCATTTAAAAAATGTATTCACTCCCAATATGGATACTGACATTAGCCAACTACCGCCTGTTGTTGCCAGACCACCTGTACAAATAAGATTTCAATATCTGGAGGTTGTTGAGGCTATTGATAATTTAAATGTTAAAAAAGCACCTGGGTTTGATAAAATCAGCAATAAAATGATTTTTGAGCTGCCTCGCATTGCAAAAAGATTAATCCTCTTTCTTTTTAATGCCATCTTACGGCTTGAGTACTACCCTCCGGTTTGGAAAATTGCACTAGTAAAGATGATTCCTAAGCCGGGAAAAGATCCTTGCAAAGTTGAGTCGTATAGGCCAATAAGTCTATTACCAACTATGTCCAAATTATTCGAGAAATTGCTTATAACCAAGCTGACTCCGATTTTGAATGAAAACAACTGCATTCCCAATCACCAGTTTGGCTTCAGACGTCAACACAGTACAATAGAACAAACACATAGATTGGTACAAGTCATAAGAAAAACCTTTGAGGAAAAGAGATACTGTTCGGCACTCTTTATTGACGTCTCTCAAGCTTTCGACAAAGTATGGCATGAAGGCCTGATATCTAAATTAAAGCAGAACTTGCCGGTGAATCTTCAACACCTACTATGGAAATACTTAATCGACCGTCAGTTTATGATTAAAGAAGGTGATTATTTAAGCCGTCCTCAACCTATAGGTGCTGGCGTCCCTCAAGGTAGTATCTTAGGACCAATTCTATACTTGCTGTACACAGCAGACATGCCAACAAACAATGAAATTCACACGTCAACATTTGCTGATGATACGGCATTTTTCAGTACTCACAAAGATCCAAAAGATGCCTCGATTCAATTACAGCACCACGTAACGCAAGTGGAGAAATGGGCAAGACAATGGGGAATAAAAATAAATGAACAGAAATGCACCCACGTAACATTTACTCTACGTAGGGAATCATGTCCCCCTATTCGTATTAATGACCATATAGTGCCTCAAAATTCACACGTGAAATATCTTGGTATTCATCTGGACCGTCGCCTCACATGGAAACCACATATAGATACTAAGCTGACTCAAATGAAACTGAAAGCAGCCCAAATTCATCGGCAGAAACTCCGTCCTTCGGCTCGATTGTAAGCTTCTACTCTACAACTCAATCTTAAAGCCAATTTGGTGCTATGGTATCCAGTTATGGGGCACTGCCTCCAACTCCAATATTGAGAAAATTCAACGCCGTCAAAACAAAATTCTACGAATGATAACTACCGCTCCTTGGTATATTAAAAACAACAACATACACAACGATCTTGATGTTCCACTTGTCAAATGGGAAATAACTAAACACGTGGCCCTGTATTTGGGTAAGCTGGAAACTCATCCAAATCCCCTCGCTCGAGACATCTTACAACATCCCGGTCATAGCCGTTTGAGAAGGAGGGACACCACCGCTCTCAGATGAATAAATATAAGTTGCTCATTATATCCTATCGAATTTGAAAACTAGATTTTGCCTAGCATTGGCTGGACTTATCTTAATTAACTTTAGTTTTAAGATTTGAATAACTATTGTTAGTTCATTTAAAATGAAGATACAATAAAAAAGAATATGCAAAAACAAAAAAAAAAAAAAAAAAAAAATACTTGAAAATAGATAAGCATTCTTCAAAAATTAAAAATAAACTTTAGCTAAAAACACTTTTTTGTTTACAAGTCGAGAATTACATAAATTTTTTGTTGAAATTACAAAAATTTCTTAAATTTAAAAAAAATAGTGTTAATTGATTTTTTATTTTTTTTTAAGTGCCAAGACTTTTACCTATTAGGGGAAAAAAACAGAAGTTGCCCATTTTGATGACAACTATAAAAAAAAATAAATAAATGTTAACGCCTATTTAATGCACTTTTATACCCTATTTGTTGTACAAGAAGTTTTATCTGCTATTTGATTTTTTATGTTTTTTTGATATTTATGAGTAATTTGATTAGTAAAAAGTATATTTTTTTATATTTTAAATATAAATAAATACGTATTTGTTAATATATATCTACAATTTTTTTTAATGTCTAATTCCTCGTTCTGGTAATTACATGGTATGATGGTTTATTAAAAATTTGGAATTTGTGTAGTATGTAAAAGTCAAAAACTTAATTTTCTTTAATGATTTGAATAGACAAAATTAAATTAAAAACAAAATAAAAAAATTTAAAGAATTTGAAACAAACTCTTGAAGTAATAATTAATGGTTAAATACTGTTTTTTAATTATATTACTAACAGAAAAGTGATAAATTGGCAACAGGCCAATTTATTACAACAACAGTTAAATTACAAAACAAAAATCTTGATTTACAACAATAACTTTTTATTATTTATTTCTTTAAATTTCTATTACTTTCATCGTCATTCATAAATTTGTTTAAGTGCACAATATTTAATTTAACTTCAACGAAAATCATGTAAATTTATTTTATAATGGGTTCTTTATTAAAAGATTCTGGTTTGGTTGAGTGCTGGTTATCAGCACGTCCAAATAACGTGTCTTGTCTTGAGGGATACCAATAAATAATGAAAAATTACAAGAACTTTTAATAACCACAAGAAACATATATTTATCCCACTATAGTTGATTTTATATGCCCAGTAGTGTACACAAAGTTCTTATACACGGATGTGACGTTCTTAAGTTTTTTGATATTCCAATAGCACTTAACATTTTATATAAAACAGTATTCTTTTATAATTTTTTTTTTAAGGATTTTTATCTGAGGAAGCTATTGAAGCTAACCACAAAAACGTTAGAAAGGTCCGATTATCACATATACGAAAATCATCCAGAAAAAATACAAACAAGGATTTAATAACCCATTTGTTGTTAGCTTCAGATCCTGTGTTATCGTCAAACAGAAAGCTAAATAAAAAACAAATAAAACTAATGACGAAGAATTAGAAAAATATCTTGTAAAGGAAAGTGTAAATGTTGAAATATATGCTAGTTCTTCTTCTAGTGGATCGTATTCTTCGGAAGAATCCAGTGACGATCAATAAAATGTTTTTTCTTTTTGTTATAAAGCTGTTCCGTAAACATAATAATAAATATTTATTTTATAAAGGGTGGTTAAATTTCAAGGGCCGATGTTGATTTTGAATAAAACTCAAACTATTTAGGAAATTATTGTAATTTTATTTTATTATGATATATTGGTATTACTCAATTAGGTATGGAACAAAATATCGGCCAAATGGGCGCCGCGACCACGGCGGCACACCTCCATCCGATGGTCCAAATTTTCGATGACCCTGAGGCATAATGGAGGTTCTATGCCGTTAATGTGCCGAATTATCTCATCCTATAGCTCTTCAATTGTTGCTGGCTTATCGACGTACACCTTTTCTTTCAAATAACCCCAAAGAAAAAAGTCCAACGGTGTCAAATCACATGATCTTGGCGGCCAATTGACATCACCATTACGTGAGATAACACGACCATTGAATTTGTTGCGCAAACGAGCCATTGTTTCGTTAGCTGTGTGGCAAGTGGCACCGTCCTGCTGAAACCACATATTGTCCACATCCATATCTTCCAATTCGGGCCATTAAAAGTTCGTCATCATCTCACGATAGCGAACACCATTCACAGTAACTGCCTGACCGGCCTCATTTTGGAAAAAATACGGCCCGATGATGCCGCCAGCCCATAAACCGCACCAAACAGTCACTCTTTGTGGGTGCATTGGTTTTTCGACAATCACTCTTGGATTCTCATTCGCCCAAATGCGGCAATTCTGTTTATTGACGAATCCACTGAGGTGAAAATGTGCCTCATCACTGAAGATGATTTTCTTCGAAAACTGATCATCCACTGTTGCCATTTCTTGCCACCATTCTGCCCATTCACGACGTTTGGAATGGTCAAGAGGCTTTAGTTCTTGAGCCAATTGCACCTTGTAAGCGTGTAAATGCAAGTCTTTATGCATAATGTTCATCAACGACGAGCGTGAGAGGTGCAATTGTTGGGCACGACGACGAGTTGAGGTGGACGGCTCTTCAGCCACACTATCGCGAAAAGCAGCAATATTTTCTGCAGTACGAGCTGTACGAGCATGCACTGGTGTTCTCACATCTTCTACGGATCCGGTTTGCTCGAATTTTTCCACGATTTTTGCGATTGTACGCACATTTGGACGATCAAATTGACCAAAAAAATCACGAAGTGCACGATATGCATTTTGATTTGAACGCCCATTTTCATAATAAGTCTGGATAACTTTAACACGTTGTTGGATTGTGTATCTCTCCATGGCTCAAATTGAGCAAGTCTGAAATAGAGAAATGTCAAATAAAATACGGAAAAAAGCTTGGCGTTTAGGTGTGGTTCACATTCAACATCGGCCCTTACAATTTAACCACCCTTTATTACAAAAAGTATTTTTTTATAATAACTTTTTCCATCATGCTTTTATTATATTTTTGGTAGTAGTTAATTTAAAATTCAGGATATATGTGTGTCCTATATGCATTCAGTCTCGTCTTATCGAACTGTTCGGACGTGTTACTTTTAGTGCGGCTGAATTTTCGGTGAAAAAATCGTAATAGGTGAAAAAGTGTAAAAAGTTGAAATTAAACAAAAAAGTGAAAAAAATAACTCGTAATAGGTAAAAATATAAAAAAAAACATTAAAAATCGCATAAAAATTGTATGAGTGTTCCTCTCAGATGTAATTCTGAGAAAGAGCTTAGCTCGACTGGAAAAACTATATGGGTCTCTGAGGAAGAATCCTTAAAAAAATCTGTGGAGAATTTTCTCACTACAAGAACCGTAGAACGGCGTCGTTCCTGTTCGCCCAATATAGTGATTTCAACAGATGAAAAAACATCATCTTCATCAAATAGTGCAGTCAAACCTAAAAAACAAGTAGGTATGGATAAGTACATAACCGTTCTCAAGCGACAGAGAAGCCCGACATCTGCTCAAATGTCTTCCAACTCAAAAGTTCCCATCCCATCTACAATCTGATGTACCTTCTGCATCGTAGAATAACCGTGGAAGAACCACATAAGCGTCAGGGACCCGTCCAGTGTTTCAACTGTCAAGAATTTGGTCACACCAAGGTGTATTGTAAATTGCCGTCAGTTTGTGCTTGTGGGATGCTTCGGATGAAGCATACCACAATAAAACATCTAGAGATTCGGCATGGAGAAGTATTGAGCAAAATTTTAAGCCAAAATATACGGTGGTTGATCTCAATGCGAAATGGACCAATCTTCGCATTCAATTCCGGGGTTACGCTGGAAGAGCCAAAACGAAATCAGGACAGGGTGTTGTAGAAGTTCCTAAATGGAAATTTTACAATGCCATGAGTTTTGTTGGACGTGTTTTTTTTACGTGTTTGTTTTAAAATGTTATTTGTTTTTTAATGTGTTTTAGTACCTTGTATTTAAAATCTTATTTTATTCTTTGAAATGAATGAATTATTTAAGTTATTGTTATAATTTTATATATAATTTTTTGTAGTGTTTTTTAAAACTAAATGAATAAAAGCATTATTTTGTTTTATTTGTTCTGTTTTTTATTATTCAAAATCAGTTGCCGTCATCCTCAAAAAGTTTTTGTAAAGATCTGGAGTTTCAGATCGTAGCTCCAACAGTAACTTTGCACAGCATCCTTCCTCTTTCCGACGTTGAATCCATTTACGCACCCATTGTCTTTTTTTGCGACTTTTGAATTCGTTTCCTCCAATAATAATAAAGATGCTGCTCCACTTAGTACAAATAATGCTTCACAATCTTCCATTTCAGTTTTTATTTGTGAAAAAACAAATTTAAATATTTTGATAGTTTGATCAAATAAATTGCTACAGAAAATATTTGTTTTAGTGTGACCGGAGGGAAAACATGTTTGCCAAAATATGTATTTGCAGCTGTTTGGTAAAATAAATTTTATCAAATATTTGCCCCTGGTGTGACCACCTAACAAAATGCGTAAACTTTTAAAGCAAATATGAGCAACCATGTTAGAGTCAAATGTTTGCTATATGTGACCGTACCTTTAATCGACTCCGCTATCTATAAGGATCCAGAATATATATACTTATAGGGTCGGAAAATTATATTGTGGAAATTACACACGGAATGACAAACTTATATATACCCTTCTCATGACGGTGAAGGGTATAATGACAATGACCATCCATGGTGCAACTATACAAGGTGAGTGCAAATCGACAACAAATACAACACAAAAAAGAAACAACAGGCATTTTGTTTGTGTAAAATAATAGCAGTATTCACACCGAGCTTGTTAGTTCGTTAGTCGGTAGTTTGTTAATTTGTTAAAGTTACCAACTGTGAACGACCCCCTTTTTAAAACTTTGTTAGTCTGGTAACTTTCGTAGTAAAACAGCTGATTTATTGTTTTGACACAATTTATTATTCTGGAAAAAATAAAACATGCCACGAGAAAGTGTAAAAAAAACAATTGTAAACCATTTAATTATCCGTTAAGTAATACTATAATTACTCCATATAGACTTCACTCCACTTTCTTTGCATTTTTGTTCGAATGCGCTTTTTGTTTTGGTTATCCACTACGAGAACAGTTTATGATTTATTAAAATAAAATAAAAAATCATTTATTTAACATACTTACTCTCAATGTACACAAATATTTTTTTAGAAATGTATCACAAATGATTTTTTAAATATATTTATTTAGAAACTGCAACAGCTGATTGTGAGTTACCAACTAACAACTATTTTATCAGGGGTGCCGTGTCGTTAATTTGTTAAATGTTTATCCGTTAGCGCGTTAAATATACAAAAACAAAATGCGTGTAAAAAAGTAACGATTAACGACTAACAAACTAACAAGCTCGGTGTGAATACCGCTAATGTACTACTGTCAAAAATACTTAAAAAAGTATTACTTTTGACATAAGTAAATTGTAAACAAAGTCAGTCAGCTGGGCTACTGCACTCACCTTGTATAGTTGCACCATGATCAGCTCCATGATACAATCAGCTGTTCAGTGCAGTGATGCCATTAGGATACGAAAGATACATTTTTCGTATCTTTTGATGACTTCAGGTACCATGTATAATCCTGGAATTTTTCGTGTCTTGAATCTGGACGGAAAATGTACAAAAATAAAATACTAAACTTTCCGTCTCTGACAAAGGTTTTTAAAGTTATCATTTTGCTATTGCCAATTATTTTATATTGAAGTTTTAAAACAAATCAATTTAAAATTCGTATTTACCGACGAAATATTTAATCTATATATATAAAAGAGAGTGACGTTAGTTACTAGCTTTATAACTAAAGAACGCCTGGACCGATTGCAACGATTCGCACGAATTCAGGCTGGTCTCAGGCCAGAGAAGAAGAATCCCCAGAAAAAATTCAGAAATTGACCACGCCTACTTTTTTTTTAAATTAATGTTTTTATGTGTGAGTGTGTGTATGTACTTTATAGAATCGTAAACTATGCATTTGATCATGTGATGATCTTTGGCAAAGTTGTTGAGCATGAGCCCGGGAAGGTTTGTAAGTTGGTATGACCACGCCCACTCTAACGCCTACTTTTTTTTAATTAATTTTACATGGGTTTTTACACATTTACTTCAAATTGTATATACATCTTACTATAGGTGAGGTAGAAATAAAAATTGTATGTGCCACGCCCACGCACGCCCTATCTCATGCAAGACCCTTGCCAGGTAAGCCAGACCGCTGGAACGATCTGCCTGAAATTTTCACATCACACCACTAAAGCTCCGGTATGTTTTATAGAATACTTCTTTTTGCGACCACGCCTACTTTAACGCCTTCTTTTTTAAATTGTGTAATTGATTCTACTCTAATTTTAACATATTCACTTTAAATTGCATATCTTACTCTAGGCGAGATCAAAAATTAGGACTCATACTCCACGCCTACTTTCACGTCCCATCTCTAGCGATCTTTTTTGACCACCTACTTTTTTTTAAATTGATGCCGTAGCAACGCCCGCAGTGTACAGCCGAAGTCGACCACGCCTGCTTTAAAATTGTGTACACTTAGGTCTGTTTTTATGCGGTTTATTTTTATGCGGATTTGAAGTTATGCGGTTTTAAAATCGACTTTTTTTGTATGTATTATTGTTTTCATTGAGTTTTCATAATTATTTTGTTGTCATCACTACTGCATAGCAATTTTCAAAAATTTAAAGAAACTGATGGAAATCCAAAAGTGATTGTGACGAAGACATTATAGCACCACTCAATGTTCAAACCGTTGCACAAATTCTTCAGACAGCTATTGAGTTACAAAATCAAATCCTTCTGAACGAACCAGATACTGAAAAAGCCTTAAAACTCAATAGATAAATTTGTAACCTTATGTCAGGATATCGCGAACAGCACAATCAGTTAAAAAAAAAATACAACTCAAAAATTAATGACAAATTATTTTTAAAAAACAGATCAAAATATTCTAAATAAAGATTGTATGCATTATTAAATACTGATTTCGATAATATGTAATGTCTTACATTTAAGTATCAAATTTTAAATTCTATAAATGATTTTTTTTTTTGTTTTTAGTTTGTAATAACCCTGTTTAAGCAGATAAATGTAATAAAATTGACTTTTTATGTAATTTTCATAATAAATAAATGAATTGTTTTTGGTTATTTTTTTTATCTTGTGACTTTTTTTATGCGATTTTGGTCTAATTTTTACACCTAAATTTGAAGTTATGCGGTTTTTCAACTTTTTGGAACGAATCATCCATTTTGTGTGAAAATCAGCCTTTTTTTATGCGGATTTTCTTTATGCGGTTTTCTTTGGAACGCATCTACCGCATAAAAAAAGACCTAAGTGTAATCGATTCTACAAGGGTTTTAAAAGACTTACTTCAAATTGTATACACCCATTACTTTTAATTATTATCTTCTAAAATCCAAAAATCAAATGTCGTTCCTTTGTATATCACAATTTTTACGCCAATTGTTTTTCCACCTAATTTGCTTGAAAACTTTTTTTGTTATTTTTTTTACGAAAACAAATTCTGGTTCTGCCATTGCCAGTAGATGGCGTTGTGTGAATAAACTTTTGACAACTGATTTATTTTTGTAGTATTTAAAATTTTTCAGCATTTTTTAAAAGTGATTTCAAAAGGTAAGTTCCCTAATTGATTTTGTGACATTGTTTTTGTGACATTAACTGCTTTTGTGACATTAATTTCTCAGTGTTATTCATAATGCCGCGACCCAGAAGATCTGATCTTTCGCATCGAACCCGTAATGCAATTACAAATCGGAATATTACCAATCGATTGAATACGGATGAACAAGAAATCGCACGAGATCAGCCCGACTTCGCGTAACGCAAACACAAGAAGAAAGACAGGCGACAAATGAAACGGCTCGATTAGCAATGAAAAATCGTCGATTAAATCAAGCAATTCAACAACGTGAAAATCTAAATCAACGCGTAAGAAGAAGAAGAGCTTCAAGTGTTGATTTGAATCGAGTAGCATTTCATTACGATTGCACTTTTGACTACAGCTCGCATCCTTCCGTTCAAATTGGCCCAATGGAGATTGTGTGCAACCATTGCGGTGCATTAAAGTTCACCGGAGAATCGCCTGGGTTGTGCTGTCTCAGTAGTAAGGTCAAATTACCACCATTGCCTTCACCATTGGTACGACCACGCCTACTCTAACGCCCACTCTTTTAATTGATTAATTGCTTCTACATGGGTTTTTTACAGATTTACTTCATACAGATTGTATCCACATCTTACTGCAGGCGATGTAAAAATAAAAAAAATTATGTGTCACGCCCACTTTCAGGCCCCATCACAAAAAATTTATGTTTACATGGATTTTCAGTCTGCGGGCGGAGGGGCGTGGCAAAATCCAATTTTCATATTGCACAACCAATGACATACGAGCATACATACATATATTTTGTTTTTTTTATTTTATTAAATTTTTTTGAAAGCCGTTGTCATGTTTTTCAAAACGAGATATCAAACTCTTAAATCGGTTATTCGGTAGTTCCGAAGATATTTGCAAAAACCTTATGTTATTAACGATCCAATATCAAAATTTTAAATCTTTCGAAATGTTGCATTCATAAATCCGAGTTTTCGGTTTATTTACAGAATATTTACATCATTCGACAACAGAAGATATTCCGTGCTTACTAAGGTGCAACATTATACAATAAGTTAAAAATAATATTATACATCAATCGATGATAAAAAAAAACTTTATGTACTCTTGCATTTAAGATCCCTACATTTTGTGCACATTTGTGAGTTTTTTTCAAACGCTGATAAAAAATAACGGTACATTCAAACAAATTGCTCGAAGCGCTCTACGTGATTTTCGAGGAAATTACAAACCGATGGGAGGCGCCCTTATTCTTTTTGTTGGTGATTTTCGTCAAACTTGAAAGCTTCATATCTTTGGAACCGAGTCGAGAAAATCACGCTATCGACGAACATACGTGTGCATTTGTTGCAAGACCCGTCTGCCCAAACATTCTCCGAACAACTTTTTGACATCGAAAATGGAAAAATTCCAATTAATCGTGCCACGAACGAGATTTCGTTCCCGCCTAACTTCTGTCGAATGCAAATGAATATTCAAGCCGTTGTCGACAAGGTTTTCCCAAGTCTAACAATCTTCTACAAAAAATCGGATTGGCTGTGGGAACGTTCAATTATGGCAACTACAAATTACGATGCCAACAAGCTCAATGAGCAAATTCAATTGAAACTGCCCGGCAAATTAATCAAATACAAATCGATCGATACAGTAATGTATGAAGAACAAGCCGTCAATTATCCCACTGAATTTTTAAATTCATTGGAACCACCCGGAATGCCACCGCAAGTGCTAACATTAAACGTTGGAAAACCGGTAATTCTTATTCGCAACTTAAACGCACCAAAGTTATGCAACGGAACCACATTGACCATCAAAAACTGCTCACCAAATTTAATCGAGGCAACAATCATCGGTGGCAGATTCAAAGGCGAAGACGTACTTATTCCACGAATTCCAAAGATTTCCAACGATTTACCATTCCAATTCAAGCGGATCCAATTCCCTTTGCGTCTTACCTTTACTATTGCCATCAATAAAGCACAAGTCAAATCATTGACTATTGCTAGCTTAATTTTGGAAAATTTATGTTTTCCACACGGCCAGTTGTATGTGGCTTGCTCCCGAGTAGGCACGCCAAAAAACAAAAAACATTGTATATCCGCTGGCCCCAAGATGAAGTAATAAATAAATATAATTTCCAATTTGCCTTAAATAAATGTGTTTCTTTTTTGATTGAGCCCATACCTACACCATATGTAAGTTATTCTGTAACAAAACTTTATGATAGATATTTCATAAATTTATTTAAAGGCCGTACATTTCGTTAAAAGCTTAATTTAAATCGTGTGGTAATACAACACTAATGTTTGCTTAGGGCCAGCAACGCGGACCGGGTCAGCTAGTATATTATAAATAAAGGAAGCTCAATCTTTAAAAGAAAAGGATTTAACTGTTGTATTAAAAAAATTTCCGTGTTTGTTAAATTTTATCGACCAGAATGATTTGCATAAGGAATGGCGTGAGCACGCTCTCCTCAATCACGAAGAGCTTCGACATGACCGCTGATGAGTATTGGGAAGAAGAGTTTAATTTAAAAAGTTTTGTTAATAAGCCGGTGTTTAAAAATTTAAAAAAGAGTAGTTTGTTTATCATTTGTACTTCCATTTTCGAATGCATGTGTGGAGAGAATTTTTAGCCAACTAAAACTTATTGAGACTGATTATCGTAACCGACTTAATACTGATACAATAGCAGCTTTAATAATGGCGAAAGAAAACATTAAGGTGCTTCAACATACGATCCACCTTAATCGATGATTACTAGTAGTGCAAAGTTGTTCTGAGGAAATATGAACATATTTGTCATTTTCAGGAAATTTATAAAATTTATAAACGCCTTAACTCGTATATTAATTTATACAAAAATGAATTTGTTTTAATAACATTCAAAGCGTTTTGGACATCACGAAAGTTTAGTCTTAGAGGTACAGGAGGCCTTATAACAAGTGGTGGCAAACCAGATTCGTTATTATTTGAGTTGTTTATAGTAAACACATTTCTCAAATGGTTAACAAATAATGTCCCTTTCTCGGAATCATTTCTAGCCCAGTCACCAGTTGGATTTCGCAAAGGAGGTTTTCCTCTTACTGGTCTTTTTAAACCTCTTGCCGCCCTCCATAACGAGTAGTCAGATTGTGGGGTACTATCAAGACCTTCCAAGTAAGATCTAAGTGAGGCCGTTCTTTGGGTTTCTAAGAAATGGCTTAGTATATCTCTGCATTCCCGTAGCCTAGCTTTCAGTTCAGGAGACCTGTGAATTCGCCACTCTCTTCTCATTCTTCTTTTTTCTAATAGGAGATGTTCGAGTTCAGAGAAATAAGTCCTGTTTGTCCTATTTCTACAGTCAACGTGATAAGTGGAAGCGTGATGTACAGCTCGTCGAAGGTCCTCGGTAAAGTTGCCAATCGACTCATCAATATCGTCGGTAGTTCTCAACACAACATTTTCCGTGCAATGAGTGCAATCAGTCTCGTCTCATCGAACTGTTCGGACGTGTTTTTTTAGTGCGGCTGAATTTTCGGTGAAAAAATCGTAATAGGTGAAAAAGTGTAAAAAGTTGAAATTAAACAAAAAAGTGAAAAAAAATAACTCGTAATAGGTAAAAATATAAAAAAAACATTAAAAATCGCATAAAAATTGTATGAGTGTTCCTCTCAGATGTAATTCTGAGAAAGAGCTTAGCTCAACTAGAAAAACTAAATGGGTCTCTGAGGAAGAATCCATAAAAAAAATCTGTGGAGAATCTTCTCACTGCAAGAGCCGTGGAACGGCGTCGTTCCTGTTCGCCCAATATAGTAATTTCAATAGATGAAGGAACATCAACACCTTCTACATCAAATAGTGCAATCAAACCTAGAAAACAAGTAGGTATGGATAAATACGTCACAGTTCTTAAGCGACAGAGGAGCCCAACATCTGCTCAAGTATCATCAAATTCAAAAGCTCCTAAGACCGTGAATAATGATCAAAATAGGTTTGCTCTCCTCCAGACGGATGAGCCAGAACTTCCTAAGAAGACGTTTAAGCCCCCACCAATTTATCTGAGAGAGCCCACTTCCAGTAAATTGGTACAAAGAATTGTTTCGGTAATAGGTGAAAATATGTTTAGCGTAACATCAATTAAACATGGAAATATCAGCGAAACCAAAATTCAAGTGAAAAAGGAAGATGATTTTCGAAAATTGTCCAACCAGTTGGAGAGGGAGGCTAGGGATTTCTACACCTATCAGCTCAAAAGCGCAAAAGGTCTCCAAGTCGTTCTAAAGGGTAAAGACCCATGTGTTGACCCTGCGGAGATAAAGACCGGCTTAATGGACAAAGGGTTTAAAATTAAGAGTGTTGTGAATATTAGAAACCGTGAAAAGATTCCACAGCCTATGTTTAGGGTGGAATTGGAACCTGGAGATGTCGTATTAAAGAAAAACGAGTTCCATCCCATCTACAATCTGATTTACCTTCTGCATCGTAGAATCACCGTGGAAGAACCGCATAAGCGTAAGGGACCCGTCCAGTGTGTTAACTGTCAAGAATTTGGTCACACCAAGGCGTATTGTAAATTGCCGTCAGTTTGTGTTGCGTGTGGGGAGATATATGCAACTGCTCAATGCGATAAGTCGAGAACTGACTCAAAAATCAAAAAATGTAGTAACTGCGGAGGTAATCATACCGCAAATTATAGAGGTTGTCCAATTTACACTCATTTGAAAGGCATAAGAACCAACAAGACGTCAGTATTACCTGATCGTCCTCAACAGCCTAATTTTGCTTCGAGTAACAATTTCCCTCAATTATTACGGTCCACTAGTCATGTAAACGCGCCTAGTTCTAGACAAGTTTCTTACGCAAACGTGGTTAAATCTAATATGCCAGGTTTGGAGCAGGAACCTAAATCACAATATTTCAAGCCTAATATTAACTCTCTAGAGACTACATTGCAGACTCTTGTCCAAACTATGAACACTTTTACGACCACTATGACATCCATAATGCAGGAAATGCTGAAAATGCAATCCACTATCTTACAAGCCATTTTAAAGAAATGATTTGTTTAAAAATTTGCTTTTGGAACGCGAACGGCCTCCGCCAACATAAAAACGAACTGGAACACTTCCTGATGGATAAGCAGATTGATGTCATGATGATTTCTGAAACTCACTTGACGGCGACAGCGTTCTTCAAAATTAATGGCTACGTGTTATATGATACTAAAGATCCACGCGGAAGAGCATGTGGAGGTTCGGCAATTCTTATAAAGAACAGAATAAAACATTATTTAATGAACAACATATGTGAGGATTACCTACAAGCAACAAACATTTGCATTGAATTCAGTCAATACAATTTTGTTTTATCATCAATTTATTCGCCACCTCGATTTTCAATAAAAGAACACCAATACTACAGCTTCTTCAATTCCCTTGGAGCTAGATTTTTAGTTGCTGGTGACTTTAACGCCAAACACACTTTTTGGGGTTCACGTCTGGTGACCCCGAAGGGTCGTGAACTCTTCAACACCATTGCCAAAATGGGATTAGATGCACTCTCAAGCGGTCATCCCACCTACTGGCCGACGGACCGACGGAAGATTCCCGATGTTATTGACTTCGGAGTAGTGAAAAATATCCCTGTAGAATCGATACAAGTGGAACCTTCATTAGACTTGTCTTCAGATCACTCTCCTTCTATTATTTCAATGCGTTTCCTTCAAGGGAATGGCTCTCCATTTCGGGACATATCTAAAACCAGAGTAAGTTGGATAAAGTATAAAAAGTATTTAAGTTCCCACTGCACGGAAAATGTAGTGTTGAGAACTACCGAGGATATTGATGGGTCGATTGGCAAGTTTACTGAGGACATACGAAGAGCTGTACATCACGCCTCCACATACGACGTTGAGTGCAGAAGTGGGACAAATAGAACTTATTTCGCTGAACTCGATCATCTCCTGTCAGAAAAAAGAAGAGTTAGAAGAGAGTGGCAAATTCACAGGTCTCCTGAACTGAAAGCTAGGCTACGGGTATGCAGAGATATACTAAGAAATTTCTTAGAAACCCAAAGAATGGCTTCACTTAAATCTTACTTGGAGGGTCTTGATAGTACCCCACAATCTGACTATTCGTTATGGAAGGCGGCACGAGGTTTAAAAAGACCAGTTAGAGGAAAGCCTCCTCTGCGAAATCCGACTGGTGACTGGGCTAGAAATGATTCCGAGAAGGGGATTTTATTTGTTAACCATTTGAGAAATGTATTTACTATAAACAACTCAAATAATGCATCTGATTTGCCTCCACTCGTTATTAGACCTCTAAGACTTAGCTTTAATGATGTTCAAAGCGCTATTGGTACTCTGAATCTTAAAAAAGTTCCAGGTATGGATAAAATCAGCAACAAAATGCTTGTGGAGTTACCTCGTGTAGCTAAAAGAATTATCCTATTTATTTTCAATGCTATTTTACGCCTAGAATACTATCCTGCAGATTGGAAGGTATCTATGATTACCATGAAGGACCCCACTAAAGTAGAGTCATATAGGCCAATTAGTCTACTGCCGACAATTTCAAAACTGTTTGAAAAATTGTTATTGGCTAAGTTGATTCCAATTCTGAACGACACTCAATGTATCCCAAATCACCAATTCGGGTTCAGAGCTAAACACAGTACCATCGAACAAACACACAGATTGGTAAATGTGATAAGACAGTCGTTTGAAGAGAAAAAATACTGCTCCGCCCTTTTCATTGATGTGTCGCAAGCGTTCGACAAAGTCTGGCATGAAGGTTTAATGCATAAAATTAAATTAACTCTGCCTGCTAACACCCACAAACTTATGAAAAGTTATTTATATGGTCGCAAATTTACAATCAAAGAATGCGATTTTTTAAGCCCCGCTCAGCCAATTGAAGCAGGAGTACCCCAGGGTAGCATACTAAGGCCAACTTTATATTTGATTTATGCATCCGATATGCCGTTAGACCCCATAATACATACTTCAACTTTTGCAGACGATACAGCCTTTATTAGCGTTCATAAGGACCATCAAATAGCATCACAGAACTTGCAGAAATATGTTTATAAACTAGAGAATTGGCTTGAGCTTTGGCAAATCAGGGTTAACGAACAGAAATGTATTCATATAACTTTCACATTGCGAAAAGATACATGCTCGTTCATCAGAATAAATAATCAAATTATCCCGCAACACAATGAAGTCAAATACCTCGGAATCCACCTCGATCGTCGTTTAACTTGGAAGTCTCATATCGACGCAAAACTTACCCAGATGAGATTAAAAGCAGTGCAAATTAATTGGCTAATCGGCAGAAATTCTACATTAAAGTTGGATTGCAAACTTTTGTTGTACAATGCAATTCTAAAGCCAATCTGGTGTTATGGAATTCAATTATGGGGTACTGCCTCAGCATCCAACATTGAAAAAATTCAAAGGGGTCAAAATAAGATTATACGTACAATTACTGCAGCTCCATGGTATGTTAAAAATTCTCGAATCCACAAAGATCTAGGCATTCCTTTGGTGAAAGTCGAATTTACAAAACACGCCTCAAAATATGTCAGCAAACTTGAACACCATCCAAACCCACTTGCACGAGACATCCTTAACTTTACTGGCCATGTTCGGTTGAGAAGGAGGGATACCCTTGCTTTAACTCAAGCGCAAAACAGATGACTGGATCAGTGGATAAAAATTTTTTGTAGTATCATAATATTTTGTCTAGCACTGGCTGGACTTATTATTTTCTTTTAGTATTAAGATTCGAAAACTTATTGTCATTTCATTTCTGAAGATCCAATAAATAAATTAAATAAAAAAAAAAAAAAAAAATAAAAA
This sequence comes from Bellardia pandia, assembly GCA_916048285.2. Classification (NCBI taxonomy): domain Eukaryota; kingdom Metazoa; phylum Arthropoda; class Insecta; order Diptera; family Calliphoridae; genus Bellardia; species Bellardia pandia. The sequence goes on from OU696530.1 coordinate 70,957,491, forward strand.
AAAAAATGTTCATAAATGGAGAACCACACACTTGAGGGAAATGCATTGAAATGATAGTAGGAGAGTGATCTGAGGACAAGTCCAGTGAAGGATCCACTTGCATCCATTCTACAGGGATATTTTTCACTACCCCAAAGTCAATAACATCGGGAATCTTCCGTCGGTCCGTCGGCCAATAGGTGGGATGTCCATTGGAGAGTACATCTAAGCCCATTTTAGCAATGGTGTTGAAGAGTACGCGACCCTTTGGGGTTACCACACGTGAATCCCAAAATGTGTGTTTGGCGTTAAAGTCACCAGCAACTAAAAATCTAGCTCGAAGGGGTTTAAAGAAGTTATGGTATTGGTGTTCTTTTAGTTAAAATCGAGGCGGAGAATAAATCGATGATAAAACAAATTTGTATTGACAGAATTCAATGCAAATGTTTGTTGCTTGGAGGTAATCCTCACTTATGTTATTCATTAGATAATGCTTTATACTGTTCTTTATAAGAATTGCCGAACCTCCACAAGCTCTTCCGCGGGGGTCTTTAGTATCGTAGAACTCTTAGCCATTAATTTTGAAGTACCCTGTCGACGTCAAGTGAGTTTCAGCAATCATCATAACATCAATCTGCTTATCCATCAGGAAGTATTCCAGTTCATTTTTATGTTGGCGGAGGCCGTTCGCGTTCCAGAAACAAATTTTGCATCATGGATGTCATGGTGGTCGTAAAAGTGTTCATAGTTTGGACAAGTGTCTGCAATGTTGTCTCTAGGTTGTTGATATGCGGCTCAGAATATTGGGGTTTAGGTTCCTGCTCCAGACCTGGCATATTAGATTTAACGACGTTTGCGTAAGAAACTTGTCTAGAACTAGGCGCGTTTACATGACTAGTGGACCGTAATAATTGAGGGAAATTGTCACTCGATGCTAAATTTGGCTGTTGAGGATGATTAGGCAATACTGACGTCTTATGTTGGTTCTTATGCCTTTCAAATGAGTGTAAATTGGACAACCTCTATAATTTGCGGTATGATTACCTCCGCAGTTACTACATTTTTTGATTTTTGAGTCAGTTCTCGACTTATCGCATTGAGCAGTTGCATATATCTCCCCACACGCAACACAAACTGTCGGCAATTTACAATACGCCTTGGTGTGACCAAATTCTTGACAGTTGAGACACTGGACGGGTCCCTGACGCTTATGTGGTTCCTCCACGGTGATTCTACGATGCAGAAGGTACATCAGATTGTAGATGGGATGGGACTCGTTTTTCTTTAAGACAACATCTCCAGGTTCCAATTCTACCCTGAACATGGGCTGAGGGATCTTTTCACGGTTTCTAATATTCACTACGCTCTTGATTTTGAACCCTTTGCCCATTAAACCGGTCTTTATCTCCGCAGGATCAACACATGGGTCTATACCCTTTAGAACGACTTGGAGTCCTTTTGCGCTTTTGAGCTGGTAGGTATAGAAATCCCTAGTCTCCCTTCCCAGCTGGGTGGACAATTTTCGAAAATCATCTTCCCTATTCACTTGTATCTTTGTCTCGCAAATATTTCCATGTTTCATTGAGGTTACGCTAAACATGTTTTCACCTATTACAGCAACAATTCCTTGTAACAATTTACTGGAAGTCGGCTCTCTCAGATAAATTGGTGGGGGCTTAAACGTCTTCTTCGGAAGTTCTGGCTCATCCACTAAAACGTATCTTTCTCGAAATTTCACTGGCAACACTGCTTCAGTGAACAACTGAACGAAAAGAAAGACCTAGTTCATTTTTTTTCGACTGAACTAAAATGAACAATCACTCAAATGAACGATTATGCCCAAGACTAGTTTAGAAAGCAAATTTCCTAACTAAATTTCATTTATAAACCTTTTGTAAGTTTTATGAATAAGGACATTAAATTTTTGAGCAAAAATATGCAAAAATATTAATGTGTTTTTACACTAACAATAATATGTAGCACGGTTGATAAAGTTGGTACAATTGTACTTTTTTTGGTACAATTCAAAACTAAAAAGTACGATGGTGCCTCATTTGGTACTATTTCCAAATTTTTCAAACCCAAACATATTTTTAATTGATATAAAATGGCAACGCTTATTTACTGGATGAATATTGTGAATAGGTTTTTGCACTTGTTCATTGGGAATAAATTGCAGGTGGTTTTTAGTATTCAGCTAATGTTTTCTTGTTGATGTTTTTTTTTTATTTATTTATTTAGTTAGTCTATGAAATCTGAGCGATTTCTATCACACTCAAAAAAAAATCGCAACAAAGTATGTCATAGGTGCCACACTATTACACAAAAAAGATGCAAAAACATATTTCCGCCATTTAAATTAATATTTGTGTTCAATTATTCAGCCTTATTATGAGTGTCGTTTTCTTTTTACGACAACGACGACTGTTTTGTAATAGATTAAAGAAACAAATTTGATTTTATCTTTAATCTATTACGAAAGAGTCGTTGTCGTAAAAAGAAAACGACACTCATAATAATGCTGATTGTGTTATATGTGAATATAATAAATTGTATAAACTATACAAACAATTAAATAATTTTAAACGTCTGTCCTTTAGATTATAATTTGTGATTTAAATCAATGAAGCCGACATTGTTGTTTTCTTATCAGCTTTATTAGAAAATACAACATATGTCAAAAAATCGTGTGTGTTCATAAGTATGATAGTGTGGTCTAAAAATTTAACTAAATAACAGATTTTTTTGACAAGTCTATCCGACTTGCAAAAGTTTTTAAAAATTTTCATAAAATTATAGTTTCTATGCGATCAGGGTTGTATTTTCTAATACAGCTAAAAAAAACAACAATGTCGGCGTCATTGATTTAAAAAATCAATTATAATTTAAAGGACAGACGTTTAACATTTTTTAATTGTATAGTTTATACAATTTATTATTTTCACATATAACAACAAAATAAATGAATATAAGTTAATTTAAAAGGCGGAAAACTGTGTTTGCTTACATTAGCAAAAACATATATTTGCATCTTTTTTGTGTAATAGTGTGGCACCTATGACATACTTTGATGCGATTTTCTTTTGAGTGTGATAGAACACGGTAAGATTTTCCAGGGAATGAATCGTACGATTGTGTAGTATAGTGTATCACGACCTTTACTAGTATTTTATATGACCATAAATTTCTACATATGTACATATGTATAACACAGTGATACAAAATTGAATGAAATAGAAAAACCTAAGAAAATTTGAGAAATTTGGGTGTTATTGTCGAGCAATAAGACAATTTGCTATAACACAATTTTCTCGACAAATTTAAATTGAAAATCGGGTCATTATCAACAAAATTACAGGCTTATAAGTGCGCAAATGTACTAAAACCGGGTTTTTAACCGTAAAACCGGATTTTGGAGGTGTCCGGCAATGTTCACTGTTGGAATCTAAATGAGCAAGAAGTAGATACTGTATGTTATAGAATAAGTTATTGAGTGGATTATAAAAACTACTCAATCTTTAGTTTGTAAGTTTTTAGATATAAGAAAGAATTTTTAAAATAAAGAATTAATTATTAATCTAGACTCTAAACGAAGACGTGGTTTTATTTTAACTCAAATAAAGTAACATCACAATTTATATCCACCCGTATTTATAAATCAACGTTGTTGTGAGTTTGAGTAACTCAGAGTAGTTAAATTTCAATGATGTAAAACCACTTATACTTAAAATGTTATGAGTAGTTGTGAATCGTAAAAAAACGATTCATTGCCGATCTCTGATATGTATATAATTTTTATAGTTTAAGAAGAATTTGCGTATTAGTCGTGAAGGTGTCATTGGTCTTTTTTTAAGCAATCTTAATAGGGAGCTATCTGCTTCTTAAAAAAAAAGAAAAAAAGTGTTACACTGTTGTAATTTTATGTTCTATTCTGACCATTAAAAATGCGACATCTTTAAATTGTGGGGTAAACATTATAAAAATGTACATAATAAAGGTGTAATTTTTTATTTCAGAAAAGAAAACACCATTAATTTTTTTGAAAAGTGTCATGTATTGCTTTTCTTAAATGATATGAATTGACAACAATATGTTCACATTTTGTGATTGCATTCGAAAGCATAAAATTGTGCATTCAAACCGTTCTCTGGTACGTATGTATGTCATTAAATAGGGCTTGACCGACTATACTTTCTTGCTTGTTTTTATTTGAAAAGATATATTTTTCAATGATAAAATGTTATCGCATTATAATATATATATGTATATATATATATAATGTTTTCACTATCAGATCGTACTTTGGTTTATTGGAAATACAACATTTTTTTAAATTTCTTTTAAATCGTTTTAACAATATTAATGAATTAAATTAAATTTTGATTTCTTTGACCTTTTTTTGATAAAATAAAAATTATTTTATTTGTAAAAAATGTATATATTATTTATTAAATTATTTCTTCCAATATTCAATATCCTTCGGATATCATTATCAAGGAATGAGTTACAATTATATTTTTAAGAGACGTATTATTGTCCCACATTCAATAATGAACTCATTATTAATGCATTTTTATTTTTTCCTTTAGGCAAAACGTCAAAAAAATAGAACTTTGGAGTTTATAATTTCAAAAGACGAGCAACTAACTAAACTCCTCGTTTCAAGATTTTTAAAATATCCATCATTCAGAACCTTGAAAACACACTGCAAAAGTTTGGAAATGTCATGTAATGGAATAGTTTGGCTATCAGGCTGGTTGGCATTTATATATTTATTTAGCAAAAAAAATATGTGTGAAATGCAAATCAATATGCTCATCGGTCTTATAATGGATATAATAGTTATAGCATTAATAAAAGCTATATGCAGACGAAGAAGGCCAACTGTTCCAGTTGATATGTTAGTACTGGGCCCTGACAAATTTAGCTTTCCATCTGGACACGCATCAAGAGCATCATTGATTACATTGGTTTTTATTTGTATATATCCCGTTTCGAAAATTTGGTGGATGCCCTTAATATGTTGGTGCTTGAGCGTTTGTCTATCGCGTATATTGATAGAGCGTCATTATGTATTAGATGTCGTTTCTGGTTTTGCTATTGGTTTGGTGGAGACTTATTTATTGAGTTTAATTTGGATAGGCGCAAATGCAGCCGAAAACATAATAAAATTTGTTATAAGCGATGATTTGCCTATTGATGTTGAATAGAATATTATTATTTATTTTATTATCGCAACATTTTTAATTGCTTAATTATAACATATTTAATAACTTTTTACATATTTTATATTCAATGTTTTTGTATACCTACATACTTATATCAAAGACTATAAATATATAAAGATGTTGCACGCAGTGTATTTAAAATTGACAAAATTTTGTGCTTCCTCATGATGCGGGAGGGAAGACTAAAGCATTAAACACATTCGAGACAGCAGGCTACACGACTACACGAGGGCAAATGCCGCTGGGTACTTAAGCCGCCCTGTAGCTAGCTACTTAATTATTTTGAAAACGACAGCTACATACTCATCAGCTGATCCCGAAATCTGACGTTTTAATAAAAAATAAATTTGTTCCTTGAATTTTTTAAATAACATATTGGCTGAAGAGAATTTTGTTGATTTTAAAGAAGCTATTACTAAAATACAACAAAAAAGTAAATAAAAACATTAAAAATAATAAATCTTAAACAATAAAGCACTTACAAACTTATACCATGTTCACACTTGAGTTTTTAAACGCGTTTAAGCAAAATGTTGATTAAGTTAATCAAAGCCGTTCACATTACATTTGAGATGATTAAGTTGACAGTTCTAGACAGGTTATAAATAAACAACACACAAATTTTGTTTTAAATATTAAAAATTGAAAAAAAATTTTTAATAAAGTTTTCACCAGATTATTTTAAAGTAATTAATGATGGAATGGTGAACATCCATTTTTTAATTTTTTTAAATTTTCACGTTCTGTCAAAAATTATTTATCGGTAGTACACCTATAAGGTATGTTCACTATGGCCGATGCTACATCCTAATCAGTTTGAGGTATGTTCAGATGATTCTATGTGATTAATGAAATGATTAAAATGTAATCATGTCAATATGAAGTGATTATCAAATCACTTCAATGTATGGTTAATCATCTAAATTTTGAAGTGATTAGAGCTTAATCACGTTTGAGGTGCTTAAACGCGTTTAAAAACTCAAGTGTGAACATGATATTAAATAAACAAAACAATGAAAATGTAAACAGCTGTTGTAGTAATCCATTTATATTTCAGTGGTGCCACTTAAGGCTTTTATTTTTTTTAAAGTAGCGTTTTTTATGAAATATGAAAAACATGTACATGATTCTAGACATGCTAATAAACTTCACTCATTTGTATTATTATTAATATAATATTATTGATACATTTAACAACTCTTGATGCATAAATGATCATAACATTTTAATTTTGTATTTTGCTTTTTATTTTATTTAATTTGCTTTACACATTTTGCTATATGGTGTCAACACTGTTTTTGTTTTGTCGCCAACAAAATTAGAAATTAGTTTAATTTGACAGCGACGAAAAAATCAGCATGGACAACAACCTGCAGTCGTGTTTGTGATGAACCTTTGTCTTGGGCACGGAAATGGCACGCTGGTAGTCGCTGCGGCTGTAGCTCGCCGGAAAAGGGGGGTTGTTTTTCCGTTAGGTTTCACAATTAAAAATTTCGTGCCATATGTAGTTAGTTAAAAAAAAAGGAAAAGCAGAACAAGTTCGGAGGTAGTATCATTTATTTTTGGTTATCCTATCTGATATAAGCATTGGACAAAAAAAGGAACATTACATTAAAGACATTAGTGGACTCGAGTCTCCAGGAATAGGTGGTATGTTCCTGTGCAGGCTGCCCTCCCACATCGACTTGGTTGAGTCGTCCATGACACCATTCTTGCCTGTTTCGGAAATGTATCTCTTTTGAATTGTGTCCCTAATAAAAACTTTACCTAATAGTTCCTTTTCTTTGTTAAGCCTAGCTACATTTCAACCAAATAATAAGCAGTTAGTGCATAATGTATATAAATTACATAGATTTATTAAAAATAGGATTGAATGATATACATACTACAATTCAGTGTTTTATACAACTTAACAATATGAATACATATATATACATACTACAAATAATACAAAAAAACTATATGTGTAAAATTTTAATATACAAGATAATAAAAAGGAACAAATTAATTACGATGGCAAAATGACTATTAATTTAACATAATTTATAATCTTAATGAATTATCATTATTTAGGTTTAGATATTATTATTAGCATGATTTTTATAATTATTGGTATTATTATTTTTATTGTTTTATTATTATTATGGTTATTATTATTATTGTTTTTAATTATTATTGTAGTTATTATTATTATTATTATTTTTAATTATTATTATGGTTATTATTATTATTGTTTTTAATTATTATTAGTTTTATAATCATTATTTTATTATTTCATCATTATTAAGTTTTCTCTATTTTTATTAGGTAAGTTTATTTTAAGTTTAATTTATTTTAACTTATTATGTGTTATGATTTTGTTATAAGCTAAATTCTTGTATTTATTTTATATTGAGTTTTTGTTTTTTTTTTTTTCATTTACTTATTTGTTAAATGAGATAATATTTATTTAATTATTTATAATTAAAGGTCTACTTATTCTTTTTGTCTAATAGTCCTATGTCTATATATGTATGTACCATGTATTTCTAAGTTTAATTGACTCAAAATTCGTTTAAGTTACTACTCAAGTAGAGCGTCAAGAAATTTCTTGTTTAATTCAAATGCAGAATTTTGAATCAATTATTCATTAAACAAATAATAATAATTGGTTAGTATTTTTTTATATAAATATATTGTTGTTTTAAATTTTCTTTTTTTTTTTGTTTTAGTTTATATGTAACCTAGGATTATAATAATATAATGTAATATAATAAAATAGATTTTAAATTCTTTTAGCATAAAAAAATTATTTATATAAGTATAAATGTTATTAAATTATTATTTATTCTTATCTACAACTAATTAATTTATAATTAATATAATTAATACTCTTGGTGAACAATTAACATTTACTATTGAGTTTGTCTTTTTTTCTTTTCTTTTATTGACAATGTCACTCAAATCGTGTGAAGGTCGAAACAAAAGGTGAGGGAAATCACGTGACTTTATATCTGTATTTATATCTAGCGGTACTTTATTAGATCTTAAATTTTATTCCGTTTTCTAACGGTATCTATTTTTTTCAGTTTTTTTTTTTTTTAGATTGGAATTTTGTTTTTTTTTTTGCTCAGAAATATTACTTATCTGTTACTCCCAGTGCAGGGTTTTATAGCGACTTTTCTGTTGAGTTTCGGTTCTTGTCCCTGTTGCTATAATCTAGTCGAGATGTAGAATGGTGACTTTTCTTATAATTGGTTCAGCTATTTCCTCCCGTCTTTCATGACTCGCACATAGGTGGCTCTGATATGAATATCTATAGTGTACAAATCATGTTGAACGAAATGGTTAACATTCTACATTTATACACACATACATCTATAACCAAAATCTAGTTAAATTCCCTTACTGAATGTTTGATTTTATATTTTAAATATATAAGTAAGGAAATTTAAATTATTTTTAGTTTTAAATACTATTCTGTTTTTTTCTTTTTTTTTACTCTTACCTCTCTTTCTTTCTTCGTTGTAATTTTAAATTAAAGTTAAAGAAACTAATTCTTTTTATGGTGAATTAAAAAAAAATCTTTTGTTGGAATTCTTTCACTACTAGTACTTAATTTAAACACTTCACACAATATAACTTTATGGCTTGCTTTGACAAAATGTGCTTAAGTTTAGTGGTGCGCAAGGTGATCACCGTCCCTACCGCTAGCTTTTTGTCTTCGGTTTTTTCTGTCGGTTTTTCTATGTTAATTTGTCTTGTAATCCGATTCATTGTTGAACCTTTCATACAACCCTTCATGCACTGTATTACCGCCATGACGTTACCGCCCCCTATATGTCATATTGTGAGCCATATCATATGTTCATGTGGCAGTAACCGAGTTGTCGAAAATGAATTTCAAAACAAATAAACAAGGGAAAAAACATAAACGCCGCACTACTACAGAATTCTTTTCTTTTAATATTTTATAAAAAAAATAGAGCTAATACATATAAAAATTATGACTTCTTGCTAGCGGGCAGCTGTCACAAAGCCAGCTGTTTATCCGCAGCCAGTGGAGGATAAAAAGTTGGGAAAAAAAAAAGATGCTTTACCTGTTTTTTGTGAGTATGTTGGATGTTGTTTATATATTTAACATTTCTTTGTCGTCACTCAGACTAACTTTTCCGTCCTTACTAAATTATTGCTTTAGGTGTTGTGCGTGTATTACGCCTATGAGTTGTCCTTTAAGATTCTCTATTTCATATTGACTACTACCTACGGCTTTTCGGATTCTGCACTTTAGCCAAGGTTTACAAAGTTTTGAATTAATTCCTTTTGTGAAATTACTTTGTATAAAGTTTTTTCTAAATACTTCTTGACCGGGTGAGTACTTAACAGATCTACTTTTGCGATTATAGATTCTCTCATTTCTCTCATATGCCTTATGTAATCTTTCAGTAACTTTTTGGTGGACCATTTGCATTTTCAATGACTTTGGTAATATAGACATTTCACCATCTCCAACTGCATCTAGTTTGCGAAGTATTTCGTAGGCGTCGGCGTGTGTTACCATATTGTATCCAGTTAACGCAAAATAGGGTGTAACGCCTGTAGAAGCATGAACTGTAGATCGAAGTGAGCATTCTATCTTTGATAGATTTTCGTCCCATTTAGACTGGTCGGTTAGTAAATAACTCCGAATGGAACTCAAAATTGTTTGGTTCACTCGCTCACTTGCATTTGATTGAGGTGAATAAATAGGTGTACAAATATGTTTTACACCAAACAGAGTCAGAAAATCTTTGAATGCCTCTGAGGTAAACTGTTTGCCGTTGTCAGAGTGTATTAATTCCGGCACTCCAAATTTATAAAACACTTCGTCTCTGAGAAATCTTACGATCGCATTGGTGGTTGCCTTTGACAATGCCTTCAATAAAACGAACTTCGTTTTATGGTCTAAAACTATAAAAATGAATACATTCCCGGATTTTGTTCTAGTGTATGGGCCTAAGAAATCGATGTAGATTTTCTGAAAGGGTCTTTGGGTTTGAACTTCCTTGCCCATTTTCGGTCTAAGTATTTGCTTAGGATGCTTGATTTCTTTACAGACATCGCACTTGCCAACGAATTCTCTGGTTTGTTTTGCCATTGCTGGCCAGTAGAAGTATTCACGAATATTGTACAGTGTTTTAGCAATGCCGCCGTGTGTTGTATTTTCTATATGCGCTCTGCTTATTATGTTCTCGGTTGCATCGTTGGGTAACCATATTTTCCAGCAGTTATCTTCATCTTCTGCAGCATTTCTATTAAATTTTACCCGCTTGTACACAATACCGTCTTCGACCTTCAAATCCGGCAATCGTTCCGCATTTTGTTCAATCGTCTCTATTAGGATAAGGTAATCTTTCTTTTTGAAACAATCGGAATTGAAATCGATTATCAAACTATTAACAGCAACAATTTCTTCCATCTCTAACCTAGAAAGCATATCTGGAACAACATTTTTAGTGCCCTTTCGGTGTTCTATGGCGAATTTAAAACTTTGTAGCTTCAAGCTCCATCGAGCAAGTCGTCCATTTAAATCTTGCTGTCGCATTAGCCACTTTAGGCTGGAGTGGTCCGTGATTACTGTAAAGTCCATGAGCTCGATGTATTGTCGAAATTTCTCTATAGCTAATACCACTGCGAGACATTCTTTCTCAGTTGTTGAGTAGTTCTTCTGGGCGCTGTTCAATTTTTTTGAGAAATATTCAATGGGATGTTCCCCGTTCTCATCGTCTTTTTGAAATAATACAGCTCCAATTCCTACGTTTGATGCGTCGCATTGAACAAAAAATGGTTTCTCAAAGTCAGGACTTGACAGAATTGGACTGGAAACTAACAGTTTTTTTAAATCTTCGAATGATCTAATAGCTTCAGGTGTCAAATTGAATTTTGGGGATTTCTTTAAAGTGTCGGTGAGCGGAGCGGTTAAAGTTGAAAAATCAGGGATGAAACGACGGTACCAGCCTACTGTGCCTAAAAATCTTCGAACCTCCTTTTGATTTCTTGGTGGTTTAATGTCCACAATTGCCTTCACTTTACTCTCATCGGGCTTTAACTTCCCACCGCCAACAATATAGCCTAAATATTTTAATTCCTTGTAGCAAAATTTTGATTTCTGCATGTTTATTGTTAATCCAGCAGCTGTTAACTTTTTTCCTACCGTCTTAAGCATTTCCATGTGTTCTTGGAAGTTTGATGACACTACAAGTAGATCGTCTAAGTAGACAAATACTCTGTCTTTTAATTCTGATGGCACCACTTTGTCCATCAGTCTACAAAGCCTCTGGGCAGCATTACACAGTCCGAATGGCATCTTTTTGAACTGATATTGTGGTCTTCCTGGGACTGTAAACGCTGTCTTCGATCTGCTAGCTTCATCCAGAGGGATTTGCCAGAAGGCGTCCTTCAGGTCGATTGCTGAGATGAAGTGTGTATCTCCTAACCTTGACAACAGTCCATCGATGTTTGGGAGGGGATATGCATCCTTTTTTGTGACTTTATTAAGCTCCCTAGCATCGAGACACAATCTATTTTTGTTTGGTTTTATAACTAACGTAGTCCTATTGTTCCACTCAGCATTTGTAGCGACTTCGATTACATCAAGCTCAATCATCCTATCGATTTCGGCGAAAATTAATTTTTGCACTGCGGGACTTACAGGATAATGCCTTATTTTCTTGGCTGCAGCGTTTCCAGTGTCTATAGTATGGGTTTCTAAATGAGTTTTACCTAATCCCTTCTGTGTATAACATTGAAAAGATAGTTTTACGTCTTCTAATATTTTATTCTGCTGTGGTGTTAACTCATGGATTTTCAGCTCTTCCAATTCGGATGTTGAGATTTCGTTAAGATCCCTGTTTTCAAAACAAACCTTAAGACCTATCTTTTTCCAAAAATCGAAACCTAGAATCAATTCTTGATTTAAATTTGGTACTAAATATAAAACAGTTTCCACTGACTTATTTCCATATCTTATTTCGGTTTGAATTTTACCTACAATCAAATGTTGTTTACCATCCGCAGTCCTTATAGATGATTTAAAATCCATTATCTTTTCATTCATTTTCCTAATATTTTCCATACAGTTTCTTCCCAGGCAACTTACTGAAGCTCCACTATCTAAGAGTCCTTGATAAGTAATATCATTAATTTTTACCGTCATGTAAGGTCTTATGTCATCTTGGCCACCTATTGTTGTTGATGCAATATATTTTCTTTCGGTTTTTCTTTCAGCTTGTCTTTCCCTAGTTTTTACTATCTTTTTGCTGGTGCTTGGTTTGCAATCTGAGAAAATTTCGGCTCGTTTCTGATTGTAGTTTTGTATTCTCTCTTCGTAGGTTAAATTTGGATTAAATCCGCTTCGAGGATTGGGTTTAATTTTTTATTATTATTTTTAATTATTATTATGGTTATTATTATTATTGTTTTTAATTATTATTAGTTTTATAATCATTATTTTATTATTTCATCATTATTAAGTTTTCTCTATTTTTATTAGGTAAGTTTATTTTAAGTTTAATTTATTTTAACTTATTATGTGTTATGATTTTGTTATAAGCTAAATTCTTGTATTTATTTTATATTGAGTTTTTGTTTTTTTTTTTTTTTCATTTACTTATTTGTTAAATGAGATAATATTTATTTAATTATTTATAATTAAAGGTCTACTTATTCTTTTTGTCTAATAGTCCTATGTCTATATATGTATGTACCATGTATTTCTAAGTTTAATTGACTCAAAATTCGTTTAAGTTACTACTCAAGTAGAGCGTCAAGAAATTTCTTGTTTAATTCAAATGCAGAATTTTGAATCAATTATTCATTAAACAAATAATAATAATTGGTTAGTATTTTTTTATATAAATATATTGTTGTTTTAAATTTTCTTTTTTTTTTTGTTTTAGTTTATATGTAACCTAGGATTATAATAATATAATGTAATATAATAAAATAGATTTTAAATTCTTTTAGCATAAAAAAATTATTTATATAAGTATAAATGTTATTAAATTATTATTTATTCTTATCTACAACTAATTAATTTATAATTAATATAATTAATACTCTTGGTGAACAATTAACATTTACTATTGAGTTTGTCTTTTTTTCTTTTCTTTTATTGACAATGTCACTCAAATCGTGTGAAGGTCGAAACAAAAGGTGAGGGAAATCACGTGACTTTATATCTGTATTTATATCTAGCGGTACTTTATTAGATCTTAAATTTTATTCCGTTTTCTAACGGTATCTATTTTTTTCAGTTTTTTTTTTTTTTTTTTTTTAGATTGGAATTTTGTTTTTTTTTTTTGCTCAGAAATATTACTTATCTGTTACTCCCAGTGCAGGGTTTTATAGCGACTTTTCTGTTGAGTTTCGGTTCTTGTCCCTGTTGCTATAATCTAGTCGAGATGTAGAATGGTGACTTTTCTTATTATTGGTTCAGCTATTTCCTCCCGTCTTTCATGACTCGCACATAGGTGGCTCTGATATGAATATCTATAGTGTACAAATCATGTTGAACGAAATGGTTAACATTCTACATTTATACACACATACATCTATAACCAAAATCTAGTTAAATTCCCTTACTGAATGTTTGATTTTATATTTTAAATATATAAGTAAGGAAATTTAAATTATTTTTAGTTTTAAATACTATTCTGTTTTTTTCTTTTTTTTTACTCTTACCTCTCTTTCTTTCTTCGTTGTAATTTTAAATTAAAGTTAAAGAAACTAATTCTTTTTATGGTGAATTAAAAAAAAATCTTTTGTTGGAATTCTTTCACTACTAGTACTTAATTTAAACACTTCACACAATATAACTTTATGGCTTGCTTTGACAAAATGTGCTTAAGTTTAGTGGTGCGCAAGGTGATCACCGTCCCTACCGCTAGCTTTTTGTCTTCGGTTTTTTCTGTCGGTTTTTCTATGTTAATTTGTCTTGTAATCCGATTCATTGTTGAACCTTTCATACAACCCTTCATGCACTGTATTACCGCCATGACGTTACCGCCCCCTATATGTCATATTGTGAGCCATATCATATGTTCATGTGGCAGTAACCGAGTTGTCGAAAATGAATTTCAAAACAAATAAACAAGGGAAAAAACATAAACGCCGCACTACTACAGAATTCTTTTCTTTTAATATTTTATAAAAAAAATAGAGCTAATAAATATAAAAATTATGACTTCTTGCTAGCGGGCAGCTGTCACATGTTGCCTGCTGTCGTCAATATAGTCACTTTTATATAAACGTGTGTATTTTATTTTTGACATATTGTAGGCGGTAGCCTGCTGTCTCGAATGTGTTTAATGCTTAAAGGGAAAGAAGCACAAAGAAAGAGCGTAACAATCTGTCGTTCTCTTGTTGAGTATAAGATCTTTTAATTCTCACTTAACATTGTTTGTGTGCATGTGTATGCATGTGTGTGTTGTACATTGCATTAAAAATGTAAAAATAAAATAAAAACCTAACAAAAGAATTTTTGTTTCTTACAATTTTTGTGCAAATAACTTTCGTCAATAATGTGACCAATTGTGTAATTGTAGGGTAAGAGTATGTGTTTTATTGTTGTACAGACAAAACTATATCGATTCGCACCGAATTAGGTATAATGCTATTTTTTAGACTATTCAATTATGTATGTTTGTATCTACTTACCATATATAATTTTATAGACGGTTCAATTATGAACTTCTGTATAGAATGAAGTTGTAATAACAGGAATGTTTTTTTTTGTTTAGTATTTATTAAATTTATTTATCAGTGTTTCAAAATTTTAACTTTTTCTGTACTGGATAATTTGTATTTGTATGTTTCCCATGTGGCATGCTTCCGTAGTAAAATAAGAACTAGTAAATTAAGCATCTCCATTCTGTGTTTATAACATTCGTTATTCTCATCAAACCAAAAGGAATAAATTGTATCTTTGGTGCAACTTACGCATTGGTCAACAACAAATGTTTTTATGTTTTTTATTGCTTTATTTTTTAAAAATATTTTTTCGAAGACTTTTATATGAATTTTACAAACTTCAAAAAATAAGTCAGATGGAGCGCACAAACTTCCAAAGTCGGAATCTTTTGTATAATTTTTTGCATGAACAAACATTTCTGAAGGATATGACAGAATTTGGGCTGGTTTAATTATATCCACACGACATTTAACGCAAGGTATTCGTTGAGCTATGTAACCAACAAAATATCGACTTGACGTTAATTCTATTGGCACATTGTTGGAGGTAAAACAATCGGAGTCTTCATTAAAATATTCTTTATTTTCATCGTATACATCTGCGACATATATTTCAGGGGTATGGGTACTTTCTGATAAACTTCCAGTCCTTATAGTATCTTCTAAAATTGTTTGAAACTCCATAGGTAAAAACATTGCATCGTCGTTTGCACAATTTTATGAGGTGCTAAACTGAGTAATTTTTAAAGATAATGACTTAGCTACTGCCAAATTAAATTCATGAACCGATGGATTTTTGCAGTGTCCACCTTTGGCACGTATATATGAAAACAAGTTTTCTATAGGATCTAGGTTAAAATGGCTCGTTAAAATGCAAAGTAAATTTGAATTTTCTTCAAACAGTTCTTTCGACAAAGATCAAATAGCACTCGTTGTTTGAACTAGCCCGGTGATTGAAAATATTTTATTACCATCATATTCAACCTGTTTCATGTAGGTAATCAGCTCTTGAAGTACTTGCCAAGTTGTACTATTAAACTTTAAGCCACGTTTTAGGGGGTTGGAGTCTTTGAAGTGCCTGCTGTTTAAACAGTCAAAGTAACTGTCGAGCTTTTTTATAAATGCACATGTTGAAGTGGCTACCGCTGATGAACTTCATGTAAACTGTCGATTTTCATTAACAGATTGGATTGCAGCTGCAACTGAATTGCTAAGAGTTTGGACAGCTATGCCAACACGCATCTTTTGAAAACTATTTGGATTTATGTGCACTGTTGTTAATTTTGTAATTTTTGTTGCTTTTCCATGCTCTAACTCGAAAATTTCTCTAACAACATCGAACCGCGCTACTCCATCTGGTGTTTTAAAATCGCCCTTGATCAAAGCATTTCTGATCGACTTAAAAATATGGGGAATATCGTACATTAAGTATATTTTATCATTTTTGTAAAGAAAATAAGGTTTATCAGTGGATCCGCCCAACATCTTGTAACATTTTCTGTTGTTAGGACCTTGGTCACACGTTAGTCCACGCACATTTAACCCCATTTCCTTTAAAATATCCAAATTTAATAGCACAAGTTTTTTTAATATATCAGCTTTTATCGAAGTAGCAGTAACAACATAATTTAAAACAAACTTCCAATTTTTTATAAGTCCTCTTATCATAAACACGCAAACTTGGGAACCAATTTCATTCATTCGCTCATATCCAAGATCTACAACTCCATCTATAACATCTGCACAATTATTGTACGGATACACGGGTTTATATATATTTAGATATATAAAAATAATATGCGGGTAAATAATATATTATAATGGGGTAACTTACGGTTGATGTAGAATGGGTATGGAATGTAGGGTGATGTGGATGATGAGGAAGTTCTTGTTGTGTTGGAGTATGGATGAAATGTCGTCCTTGATTGATGTTAATGGATTTCGTCAACAAAAGCACCGAATCCTTGATCGTTTTGCTCCTTTTCCGTGCATATTTTATTACCCAATTGTGGTGTTTGTAAACGTAACTGTTCTACACTAGCGTTAGCATTCATCGCTGCATTTTGTGCTCGTGCTCCAGGTGGTGTCGGTGCTGAACGTGTTGGTAGGGTCATAGCTTGTTGTAATAAAACGACGCAATGTGGGAAAAATTGGAATTATCTTTTTGTTTTAGATTTTTATAAATATTTTCAAATACAACAGGTTAAGTTTAATTGTGTGGGTATTTATAGTTTGAACTCTTTTTGGCACAATGTTTGTTGGGAGTTGTTAAACAGTGGATGATCTTAACTTGTGTTTTATTAAATAAAAACAACTTTTATTTATGTTAGGTTTGTATGAGACTTTATTTATTTGATATATTTTAATTTACTAGTTTGGTGTTTTTGTATTTGTAGCTTTTTAGTTTTTATAAATTAAAACATTAACTTTGTATTTATTTCACTTGTATGTATGTTTGTAATTATATGTATGAGGTGTATGTTTTAGAAGTGAACTTGACTTTTTGAGTGCTATGAGTAGAATGTTTTTGTTTTAAAAAACAACCACCACAACTGCCTGTCGGTATGCTGAGAACAGATCAAAAGGAATGAGAAAAAATGCAACGAGTAAAAAAGGGTTACCGTGCCATGATAATTATTATTATTATATGTAGGGGTTTCGTGCGTAAACATCCCGCCCCCCTTGTTATATCCCGAGATAACAAATATGTTGCATATGATTTTACAATCCTAACAGGCAATTGGGTGGTTAATAGTATAGATATAATATTATGTATAATGCAATATAAATATACAATACACTATAAATGAACAATACAAATGTAAAAAAAATAGGTAAGTATAAATACAAAATGCAAAAAATTAACAATGTAAAAAGTAGGTAATTATGTAGTATAAATTCAAAAATTAATAATGTAAAAAAAGAGAGGTGAATATGACAATATGTAAAAAAAATGAGGTAAGTATAATAATAAATGCAAAAATTAACAATTTAAAGTAGAGTAAGTAAATTTTTTGGTAAATATTTATAATTCAATTTTTAAGTAAATAGGTAAGTACATGTATAATTACAATTTTAGGGAAATAAGGTAAGTATGTATAATAACAATAAAAGTATGATAGATATAATTTGCCGATTATGACCCAACCTAGGGCCATATCCTGTGCTAAGGGTGTTCCATTGGTTGCCACATGGATGCCGCTTCGGATGAGTATTCTTCCTTCCATCTATTTGAGCTTTTTCCAACGGTTGACATAGCTGATGGAATGGCTTGAAAATCAGCTTCTGGTGGAGATAATAGTGGGGTTCCGATGAGGAAATGACCTGGCGTTAGAGCGCATAGGTCGGTGGGGTTTAAGGGTCTTGAGTGTGTTGTGGTGCTGTCGGGTTTTAAAACAGCATGGTGGGGCAAATAGTAGTTGCCGCTATCACCATTTATGGGGGTTACTTTGGTCATGTGACCTAGAGTAAAATACTCTGTTATTACCTTATCATATTCGATTTTCATTTGGGTGTTTTTTGTTAATTTCGCCTTGTTTCGTAGATACTTCTTGCACGGGCTTGCTGGTACCTTTCCCGTAATAATCCAACCGAAAACTGTCCTTTGGGCTAGCAGCGATTGCTGTGTGTCTCTTTGTAGACCGTCTTGAATTATTTTTGGGTAAACATCCGCACCGAGAAGTAAGTCAACTTCAGAACAGTTGGTGCGATAAGTATCAGCCAATTGTAGTTGTGAAAAATTGTCATTTTGTAACGCAGATGAGGGGTAATATGGGAGATGGCCAGTAAGCTTATTTATAACTAAGGCATCTGAAAAAGTTTCGAATGACTTATCAACTGGGGATCCAATTTTTATATGACAACTTTGGGTTGAGATGGCGGTTATGGTGTCACTTAAACCGTGGGCTTGGGCGGTAGATCGCCGAGTAGGGAGGCCGAGGTGCCTTTGTAATTTATTTGAAATAAATGATGACTCTGAGGCGGAGTCGATTAGTGCGCGAACAGTGCACTTGAGGTCATTATTGTAAATATCGACTAACGCTGTACCGAGAATAACCGATTGTGTAGTGGGTTCGAGGTGAGTGGAAAAAGATTGCAGCGTTCTACTGGCTGCTTGTGCCGATGTAGAGGGGGAGAAATCTAGATCACGAGGGGGGTTATTAGTGCTATTGACTGGGGTATTTGCCACCGGAGTACTGCTGGCTTGCCTTTGTTCAGCGCGATGAAGCAACGTGTGATGTTTCCCTCTACATACCTTGCAAACAAATTTGCTTGGGCATGTTTTGGTTCCATGAGTTCCCAGGCAGTTAGTGCACTTATTGTGTTTCTTCACTGTGGTATAGCGTTCTTCAGCTGACATGTTTAGAAAAATGGAGCAAAATCTAAGCGGATGAAGCTTAGTACACAGTCCGCATTGGCCCAGCTTGTCATTTGAATTACGAGTTTGGTAGCTTTTAATATGTGTTCCCTGCGATGAATTAGATTTATTAGATCGAATCGGCTCCGAAGTTTCTGGAGCATGCGAGCTTAAAAATGTTGACCTAATATCTGCGACGGACTCTAAAGTTTGGAATCTTGATGACAGAAATTCATCCAAAGCTTTCCACTTTGGAAAGTCAGTAGTGCGCGGTAAAGATTGTTCCCACAAGGTTAGTGTGGTTTCGGGCAGACATGTTGAGCAAATATATACGAAGATGACATCCCAATTGTCGGCGTCAATATGTAGCAAACGCAGATTGGTGATACAGTCGTTTATGGGACGCTGCAGTTGCCTCAGATCAGTACTAGTCTCATTTGCTATTGGTTTCAGATTGAAAAGCAACTTCAGTTGGGCGTTCACTAATATGCGCTTTTTTTCATAGCGATTGACTAAATTCTGCCAAGCCATGTTGAAACCATCATTAGTCATAGGGCACGTCTTCAAAAGTTCGCGAGCTTCACCCTGCGTTTTCTTTACCAGATGGCACATTTTCTCCACGGGTGATAGGCGTTTGTTGTTGCCGTAAAGGGCTGTGAACATATCTCTGAAAGTTGGCCAGGATTGGTAGTCACCATGAAAGATTTCGGTATCGCATGGTGGCAATGAAATATGAGGGGTTAGATCGATTGGGGTATCAGTTGAGGGGGAAGCTAGTTTAGCTTTGGCTTTAATATCTGCGCTGAGCTCATGAATTTTTGCGACGACCGTTTTGTAAGCGTCAAAGGTGAAGAAAAAGCGTTTCTTTAAGGTGTCATAATCTATGTCCTCTTGGATAGAGTTATATTCATCTAAGGCGTTTTCATAATATGATTCGAATTTTTCCCAATGATGCTGGAGTTGTTTTTCCTCAACCTCCAAAGTGTGTTGCGTATGCGAATCTATCGCTCGCCCATCAAAATAACTTTGGAATTCGACCACACGATCAGAAGATCGAATTAAATTCTTTATGACACCCATTATTGAGTTGTGTTTTTTTGTATAGAATTGGGAAAAGATTTTAGTTGATAACAAATTTGTTAACAAAACTTTCAAAGGTGCTTCTTAAAAGCGACCAATATTATTGAGAAAAATTTTAAGAAAATTTTCAATGGTGATTCTTATAGCGACCGATGTATGATTTGGGAAAATTTGAAGAAAATTTACAATGATGCTTCGTAAAAGCGACCAATATTATTGAAGAATTTTAAGAAAATTTTCAGTTGTGCTTCGTAAGAGCATCCAGTGGATTTTATTGAAGAAAATTTAAAGAACTTTTTCAGTTGTGCTTCGTAAGAGCATCCAGTATATTATATAGAAGAAAATTTAAAGAAATTTTCAATTGTGCTTCGTAAAAGCATCCAGTGTATTATAGAAGAAAATTTAAAGAAATTTTCAATTGTGCTTCGTAGGAGCGACTCTGTTATATTTTAAGAAAATTTAAAGAAATTTTCAATTGTGCTTTGTAAAAGCGACTCTGTTAAATTTTAAGAAAATTTAAAGAAATTTTCATTTGTGCTTTGTAAAAGCGACTCTGTTATATTTTAAGAAAATTTAACGAAATTTTCATTTGTGCTTTGTAAAAGCGACCTTTGTATATTTTAGGAAAATTTAAAGAAATTTTCAATTGTGCTTCGTAAAAGCGACTCTGTAGATTTTAAGAAAATTTAACGAAATTTTCAATGGTGCATCGTAAAGACAACCGAGATTATTATTTGGAAAATTTTAAGAAAATTTTCATTGGCACTTTGTAAAAGTAACCGAGAGATTATTTTGAAAAATTTAAGAAATTTTTCATTGGTGCCTCGTAACTGGCAACCGATGTATTATTTTAAGAAAGAAAATTTTTATCTGATATTGAAAGATGCACACAAAAATATTATAGTATTTTAATTGTTTTGTAATTCTATAGCGACCCTCGTATTGGTTAGTATATATAAATTATTATATACCAACTTTTGTCCCAGTGACCTACTTATTTTTCTTTCATGTACATATGATATAAATTCTTACATATGTATATATGTATGTAGGTACATGCCTTTTTTCCTTTGGTCTTTTTTAATGAGTACCAAAAAAAAAACCAACGAGTTGATCGAGAAGAGAACAATGAGAGTGAAAGAAAAGAGATTCGCAAAAAAAGGGTTGAGAATTGAGAAGTACGTGGTGTAAAGAAGACAAGTTGAGTATGTTATTGAGTAAAGGTGGATTCACCCATTTGTTCTTAACAAAATTTTTTTCCAGAGAACAATTTTTTTACTGAGAGTTTTTTGCAGCACGATTCACCCATTTCGAACGATTTTTCTGAAAAATCAAAGCTGCCATATGTAAACAAAATCTATTAGTTTTACAAGTGCGGCCATTGATTTATTTTGCTTTGGGTTTTAAGTGTCAAAATACAAATATTAGATTATTTTAAAGTATTGTGTATTCAAAATCACAGATATAAATTCGAAATGAATGAAAAAAGAACCTTGATTTTGCTGATGGTCATGGAAATACATAAGGCATTGTTATTTGTATGAAAAAATGAAACCTATTGGCAACTCAATTCACTTTTGTCCGGACAAAATATAAAATTAAACCAATTCAAGTTCGTAAAAAATATTTTCTCTCTCTCAAAAAGAGAGACGTCAAACTTCATATAAAAAAAATATTGTTCGAACAAATTTTTTGTTAAGAACGAATGGGTGAATCCACCTTAAGTGAAGACAAGTGTCAAGTTCACAAACAATATGTATGTGTATTTACTGACTTTGATTCTTCAAAGTCAAAAATCAGTAAATTGCATGTATTGTATGTGTGTATGTATGTATGTAAGTCTGCCTTGATATGAAATAACTTTTGGTATTTGCTTTTTGTTTGTTTGTTGCGAAACTTACAAAAAATGTCAACAGTTATTTCATATGCCTGTATATTAAAAAATACAACAACAACAAGTATGCACTATGTTACAATGATGTGTTTGGTATTTTTACTTATTTCAGGCTACCGTTAGGTCTCTTGTTTAATAAAAAGAATGCACAACAAATAAACAACAGAATGTGAAGATGCCAACGTTGTGTTGTTTTTGTTAAAAAACGGCAATTTTATTTTTGAGAATTTTAACTATACATACATACTTACATGGGTCTAGAAAAATTTCTAACGGGATATTGTTTTGACACAATATATTAAAGATGTTAAGGGGGGGTAAAAAAGTACAATTTTTTCGCGAATAAAATACGGTTATAATTTTGCGGGGGTAATATTAAACCATATGAATTTTTTAATTTTGTGAGGGGGTATACCGGGTTGTGGATGGCCCGGAATGGATTAATACCTAATGGTTAGGTGAGGGAGGGGAATCTCTGGGTTATGGACGACCCAGATCCGGTTCGAAGGACCAAAATGTACGGATACACGGGTTTATATATATAAAAATAATATGCGGGTAAATAATATATGATAATGGGGTAACTTACGGTTGATGTAGAATGGGTATGGAATGTAGGGTGATGTGGATGATGAGGAAGTTCTTGTTGTGTTGGAGTATGGATGAAATGTCGTCCTTGATTGATGTTAATGGATTTCGTCAACAAAAGCACCGAATCCTTGATCGTTTTGCTCCTTTTCCGTGCATATTTTATTTCCCAATTGTGGTGTTTGTAAACGTAACTGTTCTACACTAGCGTTAGCATTCATCGCTGCATTTTGTGCTCGTGCTCCAGGTGGTGTCGGTGCTGAACGTGTTGGTAGGGTCATAGCTTGTTGTAATAAAACGACGCAATGTGGGAAAAATTGGAATTATCTTTTTGTTTTAGATTTTTATAAATATTTTCAAATACAACAGGTTAAGTTTAATTGTGTGGGTATTTATAGTTTGAACTCTTTTTGGCACAATGTTTGTTGGGAGTTGTTAAACAGTGGATGATCTTAACTTGTGTTTTATTAAATAAAAACAACTTTTATTTATGTTAGGTTTGTATGAGACTTTATTTATTTGATATATTTTAATTTACTAGTTTGGTGTTTTTGTATTTGTAGCTTTTTAGTTTTTATAAATTAAAACATTAACTTTGTATTTATTTCACTTGTATGTATGTTTGTAATTATATGTATGAGGTGTATGTTTTAGAAGTGAACTTGACTTTTTGAGTGCTATGAGTAGAATGTTTTTGTTTTAAAAAACAACCACCACAACTGCCTGTCGGTATGCTGAGAACAGATCAAAAGGAACGAGAAAAAATGCAACGAGTAAAAAAGGGTTACCGTGCCATGATAATTATTATTATTATATGTAGGGGTTTCGTGCGTAAACAATTATTATATGTGAAATTTTTTCTGATGGATACTTCATCAAAAATTAAAATGCATTCTCTCTCAAAAGGTTGCAGCTTTTAAACTGTCGCTTTGAGTGCATTATATATGCATAAATTGTTGCCTGGCTGCAAATTTTTTATAATGCTCCATCTACTTAGAGACGAAGGACTTGGAAAGTTTAATTTTAATATGTTTCGTAAAAATAAGTATGTGGAAGTAGATCGATAATAAATACTTTGTGCAAAACTTATCTCATGATCATTTCCTATTTTGTTTTATAAGCATTTTACATAAAGTTTTTTCGTTTGAATTGATGTTTAATTTGTCAACTTCGGCTTCAATAGATTTTGTGTTCATTACTTTTTTTTCTAAGGTTTTGACAGTTCTTTTTAAACTTTTTTTTTTCATTAAATTTTTATTTTTTTTGCGTCTCAGCTTTAAGTTTTTTAAACATATTAAAATATTTCTTTCGATAAAATTCTTCATTTTTACAACTTTTTTGACAATTTGTGCATAATGATGGTGATTCCGATCTCTTACGTTTACGTGGTGAAGATTTATATAAATAAAAGTCAACATCCTCACTTTCGAAATTGTTTCCTTTTTCTATACCTGTTTCCTCGTTTTTGCCGGTTAAGTTCAAGGTTGGCATGGCACCTCGCTTCAAATATTTCTTTCCAATACAGTCTGGCGAAAAATGTCTTTCACATATGTATAAAGTCCGTGATCTTTCTAGAAAACATTCGTCAAAATTGCAATTTTCTAACCATGCTTTAAGCAATATGGCGTTAAGATATGGGAAACGAAAGATTTTTAAGTTTGGAACACTTCTTTTGGATTTGCCACAATGCGGTAAACAACACTTGGTGCCTGATAAAGACGATATTTTTTTTTTTGTTTTCGCTATTGAATTCAACTTTTTTTTGTCCTTCTTCGTACGTTATGATTTTAATTATTTATTATATTTATTAAACGTGTTATTAGAGCGATGCACTACAATTTTATGAACACTTTTAAATGTAAAGTTTACATAACTAACCAAATCTTCATTTTCAATGCACAATTGTGCTGCAAAAACAATAAAACAAACTCACACCGACGCTTGTTCTCAGTTGTTTGCATTATAAACACAAAATGTGATGAGTAAAAATAACGGTAAATCAAAAAATTTATGTATTTATAAATATAATTTGCAGCAAAATTTGTTTTAAAATAATGCTTCAAAATTACTACTAAATTTTAAAATTTAATTATGGTATTTAATTAATGTATATAATAATTCAGTGATTATTTTCATAATTTGCTAGTTTTATTTCTCTCTAAATATGTAATTCTCAAAATTTATATAATAAAGGTTTTTATTTCGGTGCGAATCCATATAGTTTTATTTCTACAACAATAAAACACGTATTCTTACCCTACAATAACACAAACGGTAACATTGATTTTTCCACAGGTTATTTGCACATACATTTTGTGAAAACAAGACTTCTTTTAGTTTGTATGTTTTTGATTCAGCCAGATATAAACACCTTAAGAAAAAATGTCAGGGACCATAAATAACAATTATCAATATCAAAAAACAATTTTAAAACAGTTATTTTCAGAAAAAACAAAAATAAGTCCATCTAAAACCAAAGACTATAAATATATAAAGATGTTGCACGCAGTGTATTTAAAGGCCCAACTATAATATGCATAAGCAAGCTTAAGCAAATTGCAAAAGTTAACGAAAAGGCTGTCAAATGCATAACCAGTTCAGAGTTAACTTTCAGGTGGCTACAATTACTTTGAAACTTTTTGTCCACAGTTGCTCATTTATGTTTTAAAAAAATGTTTTTATTTTAACAAAAACCCATTAAATGACTATATTTTATAAATATTATTATATTATTTTATAACTAAAAGAAAACTTCGTACCAGAAACGCATAATTTTTCCTTTTTTTTTAATTTATTGGCAAAAGTACTAAAATGTACAGCTGTGGCAGCACTACATTGTAAATCATAATAAACGTTTACATATGTTTTGTCAATTTTCGTATTGTGGTTGCAAAAATGGAGAAAAAACCTCAAAATTTAAATAATATAAAAATATTAAAGTTAGCGCTTGAAGGCCTGTGCACATTAAAAGAAATAAGTGAACTACACTGTAAAAGAAGAAGACGCTCTTGTTCTGTCAGAGAAACAACAGCGACAGAAAGACATTTTTGTTAAAATAAAAAGGGTCCCTTTTATTGTAAAGGCACTTATTTTTTCCCGCATTTTCTATTAAATTTAAAATAAATATATTTTCTTCTTTCTCCATTTTGTTAAAAACACAAACAAACAACAAACAGCAGATTCCGTACAGAATATGCGATCAGGTTCGCTTTTTGCTTAAGCAAATGACAGTTGAAAAACTTAACGAAAAGTTTCGTTAAGTACATTATAGTTTGCCACATACAATTTATATGTGTTCGCACGTTTGCTTAAGCTAGCATATGCACATTATAGTTGGGCCTTAAAATTGACAAAATTTTGTGCTTCCTCATGATGCGGGAGGGAAGACAAAAGGGAAAGAAGCACAAAGAAAGAGCGTAACAATCTGTCGTTCTCTTGTTGAGTATAAGATCTTTTAATTCTCACTTATAATTGTTTGTGTGCATGTGTATGCATGTGTGTGTTGTACATTGCATTAAAAATGTAAAAATAAAATAAAAACCTAACAAAAGAATTTTTGTTTCTTACAATTTTTGTGCAAATAACTTTCGTCAATAATGTGACCGATTGTGTAATTGTAGGGTAAAAGTATGTGTTTTATTGTTGTACAGACAAAACTATATCGATTCGCACCGAATTAGGTATAATGCTATTTTTTAGACTATTCAATTATGTATGTTTGTATCTACTTACCATATATAATTTTATAGACAGTTCAATTATGAACTTCTGTATAGAATGAAGTTGTAATAACAGGAATGTTTTTTTTGTTTAGTATTTATTAAATTTATTTATCAGTGTTTCAAAATTTTAACTTTTTCTGTACTGGATAATTTGTATTTGTATGTTTCCCATGTGGCATGCTTCCGTAGTAAAATAAGAACTAGTAAATTAAGCATCTCCATTCTGTGTTTATAACATTCGTTATTCTCATCAAACCAAAAGGAATAAATTGTATCTTTGGTGCAACTTACGCATTGGTCAACAACAAATGTTTTTATGTTTTTTATTGCTTTATTTTTTAAAAATATTTTTTCGAAGACTTTTATATGAATTTTACAAACTTCAAAAAATAAGTCAGATGGAGCGCACAAACTTCCAAAGTCGGAATCTTTTGTATAATTTTTTGCATGAACAAACATTTCTGAAGGATATGACAGAATTTGGGCTGGTTTAATTATATCCACACGACATTTAACGCAAGGTATTCGTTGAGCTATGTAACCAACAAAATATCGACTTGACGTTAATTCTATTGGCACATTGTTGGAGGTAAAACAATCGGAGTCTTCATTAAAATATTCTTTATTTTCATCGTATACATCTGCGACATATATTTCAGGGGTATGGGTACTTTCTGATAAACTTCCAGTCCTTATAGTATCTTCTAAAATTGTTTGAAACTCCATAGGTAAAAACATTGCATCGTCGTTTGCACAATTTGATGAGGTGCTAAACTGAGTAATTTTTAAAGATAATGACTTAGCTACTGCCAAATTAAATTCATGAACCGATGGATTTTTGCAGTGTCCACCTTTGGCACGTATATATGAAAACAAGTTTTCTATAGGATCTTGGTTAAAATGGCTCGTTAAAATGCAAAGTAAATTTGAATTTTCTTCAAAAAGTTCTTTCGACAAAGATCAAATAGCACTCGTTGTTTGAACTAGCCCGGTGATTGAAAATATTTTATTACCATCATATTCAACCTGTTTCATGTAGGTAATCAGCTCTTGAAGTACTTGCCAAGTTGTACTATTAAACTTTAAGCCACGTTTTAGGGGGTTGGAGTCTTTGAAGTGCCTGCTGTTTAAACAGTCAAAGTAACTGTCGAGCTTTTTTATAAATGCACATGTTGAAGTGGCTACCGCTGATGAACTTCATGTAAACTGTCGATTTTCATTAACAGATTGGATTGCAGCTGCAACTGAATTGCTAAGAGTTTGGACAGCTATGCCAACACGCATCTTTTGAAAACTATTTGGATTTATGTGCACTGTTGTTAATTTTGTAAGTTTTGTTGCTTTTCCATGCTCTAACTCGAAAATTTCTCTAACAACATCGAACCGCGCTACTCCATCTGGTGTTTTAAAATCGCCCTTGATCAAAGCATTTCTGATCGACTTAAAAATATGGGGAATATCGTACATTAAGTATATTTTATCATTTTTGTAAAGAAAATAAGGTTTATCAGTGGATCCGCCCAACATCTTGTAACATTTTCTGTTGTTAGGACCTTGGTCACACGTTAGTCCACGCACATTTAACCCCATTTCCTTTAAAATATCCAAATTTAATAGCACAAGTTTTTTTAATATATCAGCTTTTATCGAAGTAGCAGTAACAACATAATTTAAAACAAACTTCCAATTTTTTATAAGTCCTCTTATCATAAACACGCAAACTTGGGAACCAATTTCATTCATTCGCTCATATCCAAGATCTACAACTCCATCTATAACATCTGCACAATTATTATATGTGAAATTTTTTCTGATGGATACTTCATCAACAATTAAAATGCATTCTCTCTCAAAAGGCTGCAGCTTTTAAACTGTCGCTTTGAGTGCATTATATATGCATAAATTGTTGCCTGGCTGCAAATTTTTTATAATGCTCCATCTACTTAGAGACGAAGGACTTGGAAAGTTTAATTTTAATATGTTTCGTAAAAATAAGTATGTGGAAGTAGATCGATAATAAATACTTTGTGCAAAACTTATCTCATGATCATCCCAACGCGCAGTTGTTTTCCTATTTTGTTTTAAAGGCATTTTACATAAAGTTTTTTCGTTTGAATTGATGTTTAATTTGTCAACTTCGGCTTCAATAGATTTTGTGTTCATTACTTTTTTTCTAAGGTTTTGACAGTTCTTTTTAAACTTTTTTTTTCATTAAATTTTTATTTTTTTGCGTCTCAGCTTTAAGTTTTTTAAACATATTAAAATATTTCTTTCGATAAAATTCTTAATTTTTACAACTTTTTTGACAATTTGTGCATAATGATGGTGATTCCGATCTCTTACGTTTACGTGGTGAAGATTTCTATAAATAAAAGTCAACATCCTCACTTTCGAAATTGTTTCCTTTTTCTATACCTGTTTCCTCGTTTTTGCCGGTTTAGTTCAAGGTTGGCACGGCACCTCGCTTCAAATATTTCTTTCCAATACAGTCTGGCGAAAAATGTCTTTCACATATGTATAAAGTCCGGTTAAGTTCAAGGTTGGCACGGCACCTCGCTTCAAATATTTCTTTCCAATACAGTCTGGCGAAAATTGTCTTTCACATATGTATAAAGTCCGTGATCTTTCTAGAAAACATTCGTCAAAATTGCAATTTTCTAACCATGCTTTAAGCAATATGGCGTTAAGATATGGGAAACGAAAGATTTTTAAGTTTGGAACACTTCTTTTGGGTTTGCCACAATGCGGTAAACAACACTTGGTGCCTGATAAAGACGATATTTTTTTTTTGTTTTCGCTATTGAATTCAACTTTTTTTTGTCCTTCTTCGTACGTTATGATTTTAATTATTTATTATATTTATTAAACGTGTTATTAGAGCGATGCACTACAATTTTATGAACACTTTTAAATGTAAAGTTTACATAACTAACCAAATCTTCATTTTCAATGCACAATTGTGCTGCAAAAACAATAAAACAAACTCACACCGACGCTTGTTCTCAGTTGTTTGCATTATAAACACAAAATGTGATGAGTAAAAATAACGGTAAATCAAAAACTGTATGTATTTTTTTATATTTTTACCATAGTAACCAAATGTAAATATAATTTGCAGCAAAATTTGTTTTAAAATAATGCTTCAAAATTACTACTAAATTTTAAAATTTAATTATGGTATTTAATTAATGTATGTAATAATTAAGTGATTATTTTCATAATTTGCTAGTTTTATTTCTCTCTAAATATGTAATTCTAAATATTTATATAATAAAGGTTTTTTATTTCGGTGCGAATCGATATAGTTTCATTTCTACAACAATAAAACACGTATTCTTACCCTACAATAACACAAACGGTAACATTTAATTTTCTACATGTTATTTACACATACATTTTGTGAAAACAAGACTTCTTTTAGTTTGTATGTGTTTTGATTCGCGGCAATATATGTATGTGGTACTCAAAAATGAAGATGTATTGGTGAGAGAATTTTCCCAGCAAACATATTGTCAAACGCTTAAAATAAGAAAAAAAGAGAGTTTTAGCCAGATATTAACACCTTAAGAAAAAATGTCAGGGACCATAAATAACAATTATCAATATCAAAAAACAATTTTAAAACAGTTATTTTCAGAAAAAACAACAATAAGTCCATCTAAAACAGTTTTTTATTTTTGTGTTCAATTGTAATTGAATCGCGTGTGTTTGCTATGCTTCGTCCAACAAGAAGCAACAACAATGCTTAATAAATTTCTAAAAAAAATGGCAATAACCATCCGCATGTGTTCACATCGCTTGCTCAACGACGACTGAATGGAAAATAATACGTTGAGAAATTTCACAGCACACTTTCGGAAATAGCTAGATGCATTAAGTTAGAACACGCAATAAATGATACTACAGAGCTTATTCTTACAGCTGTTTTAAAATATAATCAGACCATCCACTCTGTTGTTGATCACAGGCCAACGGATATTTTACACGCGATACCAGAGGAATTAAAAATGTTTGTAAAAAACCGGCTAATTAATAAGCAAAAAAAAGATTTGGAATTTCACAATAAAACGAGGTGCATACGGACTTTTGAGCCAGGACAAAAAGTTTTTATTAAAGTTAATAAAAGATTAGGAAACAAATTTAGTAGGGTTTATGTAGAGAAGGAAATTCAGAAAGATTTGGGATCCACAGTCCAAATTGAGAACAAAATTGTTCACAAGGATAATATTCGCTAGTTTTCATTTACATTTTTACCCTGCTTTAAGCTTTCGATTGAACTATAAAAAATAATTAGTGAGATAATGTTAATTTTATTATGAATTTTCGAGAGTCGAGGACAACTCTTTTGAAAAACGGGAGAAGTTAACTGACCTGATGACTGAATCTTTTTACTCGTTGTTGTTACGCAAAACGGTGGTTGAGGTTTTGGAAAGAGGGAAGGAAATAATAATGAATGAAAAATAGTTGCTATGATGAAAAAATTCATTCACCTCTTTCCCTTTCATTCATATTTGAAATTTGCTCTTTTCTTTTTTTTAATTGCAAGTGCCGTTATAACTACACGATCAAATTGCTTAATACGTGAATGAAAAGAAATAAAAAAATTCCATTCATATTCTTTCTTTTCATTTACTACTACTAAATTCCAGTTTGATACATCGAACTGTTCGGACGTGTTACTTTTAGTGCGGCTGAATTTTCGGTGAAAAAATCGTAATAGGTGCAAAAGTATAAAAAGTTAAATTAAATAAAAAAGTGGAAAAAAACTCGTAATAGGTGAAAAACTTTACAAAGTCAAATAATTGCACTAGGTGCAATATAAAATTAATAAATTGTAATAATTTATTTTTAATTATTTGAAAACTAGAAAATTTAATACAGTGAGACAGTGAATGAGTAACAATTCTAACAGTGCGAGTGGGCCTCAGAGCCGAAATGCTTATTTCGTGTTGAGCTCGGCAAGTGTTAGTAATGAGAACATTAAAAATCCCGAATTTTAATAAAAACTACTTAACTGTGAAACCAAAAATAAGCACAAATCTGAATTTAAGTGCAAGTGCACCAAACTTGAATAAATGTGTTGAACAGGGCACAAACTTAGCCCAAAGCATATTTAATTTAAATAGAAAAATCACTGAAGGACCGTCTTCTTCAAGGTCCTCGTTATCAAATATTGGAGAGACGTCAACAGCTGCAAAAGGCACATTAAGTCCTACAAATAAGGCCGCTCCTATAGTTGCTGCTGAAGAAAAACAAAAAACACAGGTAGGAATGGACCGTTATATAACAGTATCGAAGAGAGGCAGAAGCCCAAAATCTGCCGAAATTACACCAGCCGCAAAATTATCAAAGAATGCTGAAGAGCCACGCTCGCAAAATCGTTTTGCCATCCTCCAAGAGAAAAATGATGTCCCTAACGCTGTGAATAAGCCAGTAAAACCACCTCCAATATATTTAAGAGAAAAAAATTCAAACGAACTTATAAAAATATTAGTTTCATTAATTGGTGAAAATTCTTTTTATGTGACTCCAATTAAGCGTGGCAATATTAATGAAACAAAGATTCAGGTTAATAATGAAAACGACTATCGGAGAATAGTTTCGGAATTTGAAAAACGCAAAAAGAATTTTTACACGTATCAACTTAAAAGCGCAAAAGGTCTACAAGTCGTAATTAAGGGAATTGATTCTTTTGTTGATCCTGAGGAGATCAAGAGCAGTTTGGCCGACAAAGGCTTTAAAATCAAGGCAGTATCAAATATAAGAAACAGAGATAGGATCCCTCAACCATTATTTAGAGTGGAGTTAGAACCTGGTGATGTTAAGCTGAAGAAAAATGAAACACATCCTATATATGACTTGAAATTCATAATGCACCGAAGAGTTACAGTGGAAGAACCTCATAAGCGATCTGGCCCAGTACAGTGTTCGAACTGCCAAGAATATAGTCACACAAAATCTTATTGTAAGTTGCCTACTGTTTGTGTTGTTTGTGGGGATCTTCATGACACCTCAAAGTGCGATAAACCTAAGGATGATTCCAGGGTAAAAAGATGCAGCAATTGCGGTGGAAACCACACTGCCAACTACAGGGGTTGCCCTGTTTTCGAGGTCGTTAAACGTTCCTTGATCAACAAACCAGCTTCTACCCCTACCCAGACGACAAAAGTACCTATTACAATTATTCCCCCCGTAGTACAAGCATCCACTAGCCAATTTTCATATGCCAACGTGCTAAGATCTAACCAAACAACACTGCAAAATGAGTCACCAATAAATGATACAAACAGCCACAATTTTAGCCGTCTTGAAGGTATAATGGAGAATCTGGCGCAATCCATGAACCATTTCATGACAAGCATGACAAGTATGATGCAGGAGATGCAAAAAATGCAGTCCACGCTACTGCAGGCCATACTTAATAGACCATGAACTGTCTCAAAATATGTTTCTGGAACGCAAACGGCATACGCCAACACAAAAATGAACTTGAATATTTTCTTTTTAATAAGAAAATTGATGTAATGCTGATTTCCGAGACTCATATGACGTCGAGAAGCATTTTTAAAATAAGTGGTTATACATTCTACGACACCAAGGACCCCAGAGATAGATCATGTGGTGGCTCGGCAATATTGGTCAAATCGCGAATCAAACACCATTCATTGGGTGGTCTTTCAGAGTGCTATCTTCAAGCAACAAACATCTGTATTGAAAACTTTTGTCAAAACCTCGTGATTTCGTCAGTTTACTGTCCGCCCAGATTTTCAATAACAAAAGATCAGTATAGAGATTTTTACAAATCACTAGGTAGCCGTTTCATAGCGGCTGGCGACTACAATGCTAAGCATACGTTCTGGGGCTCACGACTCGTTAGCCTTAAAGGTCGTATCTTGTACGACTCCCTGTCTGAAATGGGACTGAATGTGATTTCAACTGGTCAACCAACTTATTGGCCAACTGACCAGCAAAAAATTCCTGACGTTATCGATTTCGGCGTGGCGAAAGGGGTATCCCCGGAACTCATTGAAGTCGAGGCTTCACTGGATCTTTCTTCAGATCACTCACCCACTGTAATCACCATCAGAAGTCCTCAGCAAAGCGTAACTGATGCCTTACTTCTTGTCAAACGTCTGAATTGGTTAAAATACAAAAAATACATCAGCACTCACTGCACAGAGAAACTCCCGTTAAAAACTGCTGAAGACATCGATGCCTGTATAAAAAGTCTTAATGAACATGTCGAGAAAGCCGCAGAACATGCTTCTTCCACTTACCGCCCGAATAGGTACAACAGAGTTTTTTCTGCAGATGTTGAGCAACTATTGTCTGAAAAAAGGAGAGTCCGAAGAGAGTGGCAACACACAGATCGCCCCAACTTAAAACTAGGTTGAGAGAATGTACCAAAAATCTTAGGATCTTGCTAGAAGCGCAAAAAGCAGAGTCTCTCAAACAACATCTGGAAGGTCTAGACGCAACTTCCCAGTCAAATTATTCATTATGGCGTGCAGTCCGAAATCTAAGAAAACCCGTAATCGCAAAACCTCCACTGCGTACTTTGAACGGATCTTGGGCACGAAATAACGAAGAAAAAGGCAACCTTTTCGTAAGTCATTTAAAAAATGTATTCACTCCCAATACGGATACTGACATTAGCGAACTACCGCCTGTTGTTGCCAGACCACCTGTACAAATAAGATTTCAATATCTGGAGGTTGTTGAGGCTATTGATAATTTAAATGTTAAAAAAGCACCTGGGTTTGATAAAATCAGCAATAAAATGATTTTTGAGCTGCCTCGCATTGCAAAAAGATTAATCCTCTTTCTTTTTAATGCCATCTTACGGCTTGAGTACTACCCTCCGGTTTGGAAAATTGCACTAGTAAAGATGATTCCTAAGCCGGGAAAAGATCCTTGCAAAGTTGAGTCGTATAGGCCAATAAGTCTATTACCAACTATGTCCAAATTATTCGAGAAATTGCTTATAACCAAGCTGACTCCGATTTTGAATGAAAACAACTGCATTCCCAATCACCAGTTTGTCTTCAGACGTCAACACAGTACAATAGAACAAACACATAGATTGGTACAAGTCATAAGAAAAACCTTTGAGGAAAAGAGATACTGTTCGGCACTCTTTATTGACGTCTCTCAAGCTTTCGACAAAGTATGGCATGAAGGCCTGATATCTAAATTAAAGCACAACTTGCCGGTGAATCTTCAACACCTACTATGGAAATACTTAATCGACCGTCAGTTTATGATTAAAGAAGGTGATTATTTAAGCCGTCCTCAACCTATAGGTGCTGGCGTCCCTCAAGGTAGTATCTTAGGACCAATTCTATACTTGCTGTACACAGCAGACGTGCCAACAAACAATGAAATTCACACGTCAACATTTGCTGATGATACGGCATTTTTCAGTACTCACAAAGATCCAAAAGATGCCTCGATTCAATTACAGCACCACGTAACGCAAGTGCAGAAATGGGCAAGACAATGGGGAATAAAAATAAATGAACAGAAATGCACCCACGTAACATTTACTCTACGTAGGGAATCATGTCCCCCTATTCGTATTAATGACCATATAGTGCCTCAAAACTCACACGTGAAATATCTTGGTATTCATCTGGACCGTCGCCTCACATGGAAACCACATATAGATGCTAAGCTGACTCAAATGAAACTGAAAGCAGCCCAAATTCATTGGCTCATCGGCAGAAACTCCGTCCTTCGGCTCGATTGTAAGCTTCTACTCTACAACTCAATCTTAAAGCCAATTTGGTGCTATGGTATCCAGTTATGGGGCACTGCCTCCAACTCCAATATTGAGAAAATTCAACGCCGTCAAAACAAAATTCTACGAATGATAACTACCGCTCCTTGGTATATTAAAAACAACAACATACACAACGATCTTGATGTTCCACTTGTCAAATGGGAAATAACTAAACACGTGGCCCTTTATTTGGGTAAGCTGGAAACTCATCCAAATCCCCTCGCTCGAGATATCTTACAACATCCCGGTCATAGCCGTTTGAGAAGGAGGGACACCACCGCTCTCAGATGAATAAATACAAGTTGCTCATTATATCCTATCGAATTTGAAAACTAGATTTTGCCTAGCATTGGCTGGACTTATCTTAATTAACTTTAGTTTTAAGATTTGAATACCTATTGTTAGTTCATTTAAAATGAAGATACAATAAAAAAGAATATGCAAAAAAAAAAAAAAAAAAAAAAAAAAATTACTACTAGAGTAAATCTTCTTGTTTTGTTGTTCAGTTGGTTTTTGATCTCAGAAGAGTTCGGTTGTTCGAAGGTTTAAAATAAAATTATAACAAAATCCCAAATTGTGAAATAATAAAAAAATTGTGAAGGAACAATGTTAAATTTAAACTAACTATTTAAAAATAATATAATCAAAAATTTAAAGTGTATTAATTAATATTAAAAAAAAAAACATTAATAAAAGTTCACATAGTGAAAATTAATTAAAACTAAACTTTTTTATAAAAATTAAAAAGTTCATATTATTAAATAAATTACCAAAAACGCTGAATAATAAATAGTAGAAAATTTACATAATAAAAAAGTTAAAATTTAAATTAATTACAACTTGAACAAGATAAACTTTCACATAGTGAAAATTGTTAAATAAATGTTTAACCTCTTTGAATAATAAATTAATTAAAATAATTTTCAAATTAAATAATCAAGAACTGAGAATTAGAATTTAAATTAATAAAATTTCACATAGTGAAAATTATTACCAAGAACGCTAAATAGAAAAGAATCTAAATAATAAAAAAATGAAAATTAAAATTTGAATTAATTACAACTTGATCAAGATAAACTTTCACATAGTGGAAAATTATTAAATAAATTGTTAAGCTCCTTGAATAATAAGTTAATTAAAATAATTTTCAAATCAAATGATCAAAAACTGAAAATTAAAATTTAAATTAATAAAATTACACCTAGTGAGAATAATTACTAAAAACTCTGTGTAATAAATAGAACAAGCTCGAGTGCTATATTGGGCTGTGCCGAATCTTAAATACCCTCCACCTAAACGTACTAAGAAATAGAAAAACTACACTGGTTATAAGACTAGAATATTCTTATTCTGTGTTTTCTATTCAGTCTTAGTGCAAATTTTATTAGCATTTTATATATTGTTTGAAAGACAATTTTACGACCAACATAATTTATGTTAAATATTTTGAAATTTTGTCTAATTTTTACCATTTTTAATTGATTTAATTGCCAATTCTTACCATAATTTTCAGAAATTATCTGATGTTCATAATAATCTTCAGTGTAATTTAACAAACAGAGTATAAACAAGTAAGAGTGCTATATTCGGCTGTGCCGAATCTTAAATACCCTTCACCTAAGCGTAATAAGAAATACAGAAACTACACTAGACTAGAATATCCTAATTCTGTGTTTTCTATGCAGTCTTAGTGCAAATTTTATTAGTATTTGATATATTGTTTGAAAGACAATTTTACGACCAACATAATTTATGTAAAATATTTTCAAATGTTGTCTAATTTTTACCATTTTTAATTGATTTAATTACCAATTCTTACCATAATTTACAGAGTCTGTCTGATGTTCATAATAATCTTCAGTGTAATTTAACAAACAGAGTATAAAAAAAGGGGTACAATTCGGTTTTAGTGATTTTGCTCAAAAAAAAAAAAAAAAACAAAATCAAATAGGGCTTTTAGAGGAGATACCAGCAAAAAAAAAATTTGTTGCCGGTCACGCCTATTTTCGAGGGGGCGGGCCCTTAAAGTTGAAAATACATAGGCCTATATCTCGGAAACTACTGGGTGTCTGATAATTTGTAATACATTAAATAAAAGGTATTAAAAATAACTTTCCAACGATATATATCATGATTATAAAATATGGACCGAATATGGGTTAAATCCGAAAAGAATATTTTTTGACCCGAATTTATTTGTTTTTTGGAAATGGTTCTTATATGGCAGCTATGACAAATTATAGGCCGATCTTCTTAATTTTGGAACAGTTATTTTCATGCATATGAGGATATTTCACGTCGAATTTCAACATAATAACGGTATATATACGATATATATTAGTATTAACGTGGATTTCGAGAGTGGACCTTATGTGGGGGATATAGTCAAATATGGACCGATATTCTCAAAATCCAGCAGTTAGATTTAGGCATGTATATAAATGATCCGTGTAAAATTTTGGATTGGTACCCTTATTTATAAGCGATTTATGAGTATTAAAGTGATTTTCGGAAGAGGGCTTTATATGGGGCATACGGTTAAAAATAGACCGAAATTCACAAAATTTTGTGGGATGATTTTTGTATATATTAAAATGATCTGTGCAAAGTTTTGAGTCGGTACCGATATTTATACAATATATATAGGAACAAATCTCTTTTTCAGATGTGGTCCTTGTATGGGAGATATGACCAGTTCTGGGCCGACTACCATAAAATTTAGTACAGCAATTTATTTGCCTATAAAGAGTATTTATGTCAAATTTTAGCCGTTTAACATTATTTATATCTCTTTTATACGTATTTAAGTGAATTTTGGAAGTGGATTTTATATGGGGTCTGTGGTCAAACATGGACCGAATTAAAAAAAATTTCGTTTTGCGATTTCTTTTTGTATAAAACTTATTTTTGCTGAATTTTGTCTTGATATTCCAATTTTATAGGCATTTATTTATCATTAAGCCATATTTCGGGAAGATTTTTGTATGGGGGCTATGACCAATTCTGGGCCGACTACCATAAAATTTAGTACAACAATTTATTTGCCTATAAAGAGTATTTATGTCAAATTTTAGCCGTTTAACATTATTTATATCTCTTTTATACGTATTTAAGTGAATTTTGGAAGTGGACTTTATATAGGGTCTATGGTCAAACATGGACCGAATTAAAAAAAATTTCGTTTTGCGATTTCTTTTTGTATAAAACTTATTTTTGCTGAATTTTGTCTTGATATTCCAATTTTATAGGCATTTATTTATCATTAAGCCATATTTCGGGAATATATATATTTGTATGGGGGCTATAAGAAATCATGGACCGATTCTTACTATTTTCCGCACACTTTCTTCTTTTATAGTACAAACAACGTATACAAAATTTCATGGTATTATCTGCAATAGTTTTCAAAATATTGCAATAAAATGGATGAAAAATATCAAATTTTTATGGAGGTGGTCTCACATATAGGTTCATAACTCTGGTTAACCTAAACCGATTTTGCTGATTTTAAATAGCAAACTTCTCGAAAGCACTTCCGACAGAATTATTGAAGGTCTGGATCCCGAGTATATCTGGGGACTTCAAAAAACTGATTTCAACAGACAGACAGACAGACAGACGGGCATTGCTTAATCGACTTCGCTATCTATAAGGATCCAGAATATATATACTTTATAGGGTCGGAAAATTTTTTTGTGGAAATTACACACGGAATGACAAACTTATATATACCCTTCTCACGATGGTGAAGGGTATAACAAGAAATGTTGTTGAAAGGCTCTTCGGCGTTTGGAAGAGCAGGTTTCCTATCCTTTTGGATAAAATGCGGATTTCTAGAAAGAATAGAAAAGTTTTGATTGTGGCTCTTGCCGTGCTTCAAAATTTATCAATTATATATAACGAGCATTCAGTCTCGTCTCATCGAACTGTTCGGACGTGTTATTTTTAGTGCGGCTGAATTTTCGGTGAAAAAATCGTAATAGGTGAAAAAGTGTAATAGGTTGAAATAAAACAAAAAAGTGAAAAATAACTCGTAATAGGTAAAAAAAAAATCGCATAAAAACTGTATGAGTGTAACTCTCAGATGTAATTCTGAGAAAGAGCTTACCTCGACTAGAAAAACTACATGGGTCTCTGAGGAAGAATCCTTAAAAAAATCTGTGGAGAATTTTCTCACTACGAGAGCCGTAGAACGGCGTCGTTCCTGTTCGCCCAATATAGTGATTTCAACAGATGAAAAAACATCATCTTCATCAAATAGTGCAGTCAAACCCAAAAAACAAGTAGGTATGGATAAGTACATCACCGTTCTCAAGCGACAGAGGAGCCCGAGATCTGCTCAAATGTCTTCCAACTCAAAAGTTCCTAAGACCGTCAATAGTGATAAAACAAATGACCAAAACAGATTTTCTCTACTTCAGACGGATGACCCAGAAATACCGAAAAAGACATTTAAGCCCCCACTAATTTACCTGAGAGAGCCAACTTCCAATAAACTGATACAAGGAATTTTTGCTGTAATAGGTGAAAACATGTTTAGCGTAACCTCAATTAAACATGGAAATATCTGCGAGACAAAGATCCAAGTCAATAGGGAAGAATATTTTCGAAAATTGTCCAACCAGTTGGAGAGGGAGACTAGGGATTTCTATACCTACCAGCTCAAAAGTGCAAAAGGACTCCAAGTCGTTCTAAAGGGTATAGACCCATGTGTTGATCCTGCGGAGATAAAGACCGGTTTAATGGACAAAGGGTTCAAAATCAAGAGCGTAGTGAATATTAGAAACCGTGAAAAGATCCCTCAGCCCATGTTCAGGGTAGAATTGGAACCTGGAGATGTTTTCTTAAAGAAAAACGAGTCCCATCCAATCTACAATCTCATTTATCTTCTGTATCGTAGAATTACCGTGGAGGAACCGCATAAGCGTGTTGGACCCGTCCAGTGTCTTAATTGTCAAAAATTTGGCCACACCAAAGCGTATTGTAAATTGCCGTCTGTTTGTTTTGCGTGTGGGGAACTACATACAACTGCTCAATGTAATAAGTCCAAAACTGACGTAAAAATAAAAAAAAATTAGTAACTGCGGAGGAAATCATACCGCAAATTATAGAGGTTGTCCAGTTTATACTTACTTGAGGGGCATACGGACCAATAAGTCGGCAGTATTACCTGATCATCATCAACTGCCTAATGTCATGTCGAGTATTAATTTTCCTCAAATTGTACGAAAACGCTCCTAATTCTAGACAAGTTTCTTACGCAAACGTGGTTAAATCTAATATGGGTATTTCTACAGAAAGGTCAACCGCTACCAAAATATTAAAGTTGAAGAAAAAAGACTATTCAGAGAAATATTTGTTGGTTAATGCATTTGATTTTAAGAATATACCTAATTAAATACATATTACCATTTGTAATTTAAGAAAAGTGGTCTGCAAGGAGCATTTTTTTTTTGGTTTTAGCGTTTTTAATTGACATTTTTCCTTGAGTTATTTCTAAGTGTTACATATCATGTCGATTGCACTCTTCTTATAGACTAACAGCCTTATGCAAAAAAAATCTTATTTGAGGATTGTAGTTCACGTTAGTTAAAAGACACTTTAAGACTAACACACCAATGTTAAAAATTCATATGCAAAAACAGTACGTTAACTATTGTATACATCAACTAATTTTATATGTTGATACTGGTAACACTATCACTCTCTTTTGTCTCTTTATAGTTAATGATGTAAAACAACGATTATTAGTTCATTCGGATAGTCGGATATCTTAAACTGTTTTGTATATTTTTAATATAAAATGAAATTTTATTCTTATTTTAATATGTCAAATAATATTTATACTGCATGAAAACCGGAGATCAGTTATGAGTACTGAAAAAGTGAGTATACTTGAATCATGACTTATAATTTATCGTACTTATACGTACTCATACTTGTCTCAATATCATCAAACCAATATTCATATTTAAAGTTTGAAGTACTCATTATATTCAGATTTAATCTCATGTATGATGTTGTTTATTTTGACTCTCCTTAACTCAATGTACGTAGACGATAAAAAAATAAGTATGACTCGCATATACTCATGCGAGTGTCGTTCATTTTTACAGCCTGCTTATAAAAATTATATAAAATTTATATTTTCCTCAATATGTTTTCCTATAAACTTACTTGTATGTTTTTATATTTCTTTTTTACTTATTTTGTATAAATACCTAACGGAATATGCTGAAATTTTTTTTCAATGACTTAACTGAGTTGAATACTTTATGAGTATGTGAGTATTTTTCTTAAAATGTAAATCTAAATACCGTTGTTTATGAATCAAACATATTGGGAATGGTATGAGCTCGAAGTCGGCGTCGTACTCATATATCCACCCGCAGTTATAAGTCAACGTTGTTGTGAGTTTGAGTAACTCAGAGTAGTTAAATTTCAATGATGTAAAACCACTTATACTTAAAATGTTATGAGTAGTTGTGAATCGTAAAACGATTCATTGCCGATCTCTGATGAAAACATAAACTAACCACATTTACAATAATTTAAAATAATAAATACGCTTATTTATTCCTAACATAAAAGCGATTATTTTAAAACGAGCTTTATTTACTTTGGTTGATTGTATGTACATCACTATAATGTTTTGTATGTTTGCATTATATAAAATTATAAATACAAATTGGAACAAGTTGGTTTCAGTGACATTGCTCAAAATAAAAAATTGCATCAAATAGGGCTTTTAGAGAAGATAAAAGTAGTATAAAAATTCTTTGTCGGTCACGCTTATTTGCGAGTGGGCGGGTCTTCAAAGTTGCAAATATATGAGCCTATATCTCGGAAACTATTCAGTGTCTGATAATTTATGATACGTCATATTAATGGTATAGAAAATATCTTTCTAACGAAATATGCCATGATTATAAAATATGGACCCACTATGGGTTAAATTCGAGATATATATTTTTTTACCAAAATGTTTTTTAATATCTAAAATATCTTAAAAAAAGTCTATATAAGTGTTCTTTTAGATTATTTATATTAATAGCCAAGACATCAAGCTTTAATTTAAGGTATGACATGTGTCTGTAGGTATTATAACCATAGATTTATAAGTTCTGAAAAATTAAAAAAAAAGAATTATTTTTCTTTAAATTATAATTTCCAAACTTTAGTATATATACTTTGAAATCAAATTTCATACTTTTAATATTAATGTCATATATAAGCTATGTTTAATAAGATGTTCTCCTATATGGCATACAGAACACCGGCTTCGCATAGTACAAATTTATTGTAATTTTTATGGTGAAATATCATAATTTTTCTTAAATATCTCTGGATCTATACTACCTACACGGTTATATTATACATTGAATTAAAGCTTAGTTTCTTGACTTTTACATTATGTAATTTATATACATACTCATAAATGTATTTTTCCGGATTTTTTAAAAAATGTCGGATCAAAAAATAATTTTCTCGACATTGACCTCTAGATGGTTCATATAAGTAGATTATGTTATATATTGTTAGGGTCTTTAAAATACCTATCATTTGATATATATATCGTCTAAAAAACAGTTTTCAAGATATAGCTAAACATATTACACACCTTGGAGCCCCGTCTACTCTTTTTTTATTTTAGTCAGAATTTAAAACTCTCTAAAACCGACTTAAGCGTTTTTATGTCAAAAATTCATACAATTTCAATTATTTTCATTGAATGCTTTCAAAAAACTTTATTTTTACATTAAAAAATATATTATATTATTATAATAATAATAAATATATAAAAATCTACACAAAAATTAACAAAACTTTATTTGTTAAAACAATAAAATATTGTAACAACACTTTAATGTAGGTATGTAGCTGCTTTAAATTATTTAATGTTATCATTGCTTTACCAGACGTATGTTAAGCTAAAAGTTGTTTTTGCATGATACTTTAAGGAATTTTTCTTAACAGAGGTTTATCAGCCTGTTTTAAGTTTTTTTGCATAAGGCTGTAAATATACCAACAATAAATATTTAAAAAAACCACAGTAGAGATCAAGCAAAATTAGCATAACGGTATTTTTTTTTTTTTTTTATATCACAACCACCAGTAACAAGTTGTTCGGATGTCAGTTTTTTATAATTAACAAACACAAACTGCGAAGCTTTTTGGCTTATCTGCAGAAAACACCCAAAGTCTTTGGCAGGAATCGAACCTGCAACCCTCTGACTGATAGTGCGGCAAACTATCGCCTAGTCTATCGGGGCACCCATAATAATTCAAAGATTATTTGTACTACATTCTTCTGTCCCTTTCGCGACCGAAAATAAGCATTTGTGTTTAGTTCTCCGTGACCGTTGCTCGGAATAGTTTGATATTTACAATTCAAAACAAAATAATCGAGATAATTAAAAAAACCAAACCTAAAACATTTTGATCCATAAATTTTTTTTATTGATTTTTAAAGTGTGTCCCGTTCGCAAACGTAAGTGTTAAATTTTTCAGAAAATAATAAATATTGTGATAAAAATAAAATTTGTTTGTGCAGATGGAGAGTCGTTGTGGAGGTAAAGAAATTGCCCAAAAGAAATACATGGAAGGAATAAAAAACAATCCCATTAAGAAGAAGAAGTATCTAGAGAAGGCGGCAGATAGAATGAAAAAACATCGCTCAAAGCTAAAACAATTGGCGAGTAATAATAAGAAAGTGCTTAACAGCTTACGTCAAAAGGACCGTATAAAGAAACAAAAAATGCGCCTACGTATAGCAAATGAAAGAAAGGCGATAAACATTACTTCAGAGCCATATAAGAGCAAACAGTCTTTTGGAAAAGCGTTAAAGAAGGCCGAAATGGCGTTGCCGAAGGAAGCTGCAAAAAGAACGAAAATTGTACAAGCTTTATTTTCAAAGTATGGTCAGGCAGCTATTTTTGAGAAACCTGTAATAGAAAATTCTCAAGTAATAAATGAAGTACAGAACTTTTTTGTTT
Organism: Bellardia pandia; assembly: GCA_916048285.2. NCBI lineage: Eukaryota > Metazoa > Arthropoda > Insecta > Diptera > Calliphoridae > Bellardia > Bellardia pandia. The sequence goes on from OU696530.1 coordinate 71,001,825, forward strand.
CGACTGACATTAGCGTTCAATCTGCTGGTAAAAAAGATACTCTGATCGTAGATGGAGAAATTATTGCGAAGAGATTTATGTTATTAACAGTGGCCGAAACATATGAAATTTATAAAAATGAATGTATCAGTGAACCTGTCAGTAAGTCTTTCTTTTACAGTTGTCGGCCCAGACATGTTCAGCTAAGTAGCAAAATGCCACATAATATAGGGTGTTTTTTTGAGATGTATAGAACTTTGAATTGAAATAAAACACAAGAAAATCGTTTTAATGACCATCAATTTGGCTTTATTGGAAGGATAATTTTATGCCATTAATGCTTAAATATGATTTCAGGCATGTGGCCGCCGCGGCTGGCTCGAATAAAGCCAATTCTACAGGTCCAATTTTCAACAACTTTTTCCAGCATATGGGGCCGTATGTGGGCAATAACGCCACGAATGTTGGCTTCCAATTCCCCTAACGTTTCTGGTTTGTTGGCGTAGACGAGCGACTTCACATATCCCCAAAGAAAATAATCCAATGGTGTCAAATCACACGATCTTGGTGGCCGCGAAATTATGCGCTCATAGAATGTTTCCTTCAATAAATCGATTGTGGCGTGCGCTGTGTGGCATGTAGCGCTGTCTTGTTGGAACCACAACTCATCCACATTCATGCCATCCAATTCGGGAACAAAATAGTCGGTTATCATGGCTCTATACCGGTCTCCATTAATTCGGGTCCTCTTCAACACTTTGCTCTACAGCGGCAATTGTTTCTTCGGTGCGCACTGTTCGACGTCTCTGCGGATGCGTATTATCACATAGAGTAAACGTAGTGCGAAAACGATCCATGGTTAACCGAATTAATTGCTCTGATGGACGATTATGGCGACCATAAAATGAACGGAGCTTGCGGTAAACTTCGCGAACTGAACCGTTATTTTTGAAATAAATTTGCACGATTTGCAAGCGTTGTTCTTTTGTCAACCTGTTTATGATGAAATGGCAAACCAAACTGAACATAAATGACATTAACCTAAGTTTAAGGAACATTTCTTTGTTAAGAGAGTTCAACAGAATCACTTTGACACCTCAAAGAATAATTTAAACGAAAATGAGCTGGTATTACAATTAGATTTTGCCGAAAACTACAGGATTTTATTCCAAAATGAGATACAAAACGCACACTTTAACTACAAGCAAGTATCAATTTTTACTTGCGTAGCATGGACTGTTAATAAAACTCAATCATTTGCTATTATAAGTAATAGTTTAAAACACAGCAAAATTGATGTCTATATTTTCATGACAAAAATACTCGAGGAACTAAAACAAGAACACGGATATTTTAACAAAATATTTATATTTTCTGACGGCAGTAGTTGCCAGTTTAAAAACAAATTTATAATTTAATGGACTTTAAAATAAGATTTGGATGCGAAGATATTGAATGGAATTTGTTTGCAACATCGCACGGAAAAGGTGCAGTCGATGGCGTTGGAGCCGTAATTAAGCGGAAAATTTGGCAGCTCACAAAAACTAAAAATATTTGCCTTAATGATGCATCGGATTTTTATCAGTGTGCAAAGCAAACCGTTAAAGGAATCATTATTTTATACGTAGATGAAAATGAAATTGATAAGGCTTCTTTTTTGTCAGATAAATGGAATAATTTACCAAATATAACCGGTATACGAAAACTTCATTGGTTTTCTTGCAACACAAACTTAGATATCCATGGAGCTGAAACTGTAATATCTTTTAAAATTAAAATAATAATTCTTTTATTTTTGTTATCATTGCAATATATCTTGTTTTATTTATTTTTTATACTTATAAATACAAAATTTTAAACCTAAAAAATTCCTGTGGAATCATTGTCCCGTTCGCGATGTCCCGTTCGTAATTCTTAAAAAAATAATAATAAGAATAATTAAAAAAAATATGCTAAATAAAAGCTTTATATCTCTGCTTTAGTTAAAAAATAATCTCCATTTAATAAACTGACAAAATTCGCAGAGTTTTAAACAAAACCACACACAAAAAAAATGACTTACATTTTTTGTCCCGTTCGCGATCGCAAGTTTATCCAAAATATTTGAAGAACGTTCATATTTTATAATTTTCTTTTTGTTCTCAAAAATTTTTCTACTAAAATGTTATTAAATATTTATAAAAAGTTAAAAAAAAAAATTTCAGTTTTCATATTTTTTTTTAGTTGAGTGCGTACGAATGTCCCGTTCGCGATCCTGGAAATGCCAATATGCCAGGTCTGGAGCAGGAACCTAAATCCCAATATTCTGAGCCGCATATGAACAATCTAGAGACAACATTGCAGACAGTTGTCCAAACTATGAACACTTTTACGACCACCATAACATCCATGACGCAGGAAATGTTGAAAATACAATCCACTATCTTGCAAGCCATGATAAAAAAATGATTTATTTAAAAATTTATTTCTGGAACGTGAACGGCCTCCGCCAACATAAAAATGAACTGGAATACTTCCTGATGGATAAGCAGATTGATGTTATGATGATTGCTGAAAATCACTTGACGTCGACAGGGTACTTCAAAATTAATGGCTACGTGTTGTACGATACTAAAGACCCCCGCGGAAGAGCTTGTGGAGGTTCGGCAATTCTTATAAAGAACAGAATAAAGCATTATCTAATGAATAACATAAGTGAGGATTACCTCCAAGCAACAAACATTTGCATTGAATTCTGTCAATACAAATTTGTTTTATCATCGATTTATTGTCCGCCTCGATTTTCAATAAAAGAACACCAATACCATAACTTCTTTAAATCCCTTGGAGCTAGATTTTAAGTTGCTGGCGACTTTAACGCCAAACACACATTTTGGGGTTCACGTCTGGTAACCCCAAAGGTTCGCGTACTATTAAACACCATTGCTAAAATGGGCTTAGATGTACTCTCAAGTGGACATCCCACCTATTGGCCGACGGACCGACGGAAGATTCCCGATGTTATTGACTTTGGAGTAGTGAAAAATATCCCTGTAGAATGGATGCAAGTGGATCCTTCACTGGACTTGTCCTCAGATCACTCTCCTACTATCATTTCAATGCATTTCCCTCAAGTGTGTGGTTCTCCATTTATGAACATGACTAAGACCCGAGTAAGTTGGATAAAATACAAAAAGTATTTAAGTTCTCATTGCACGGAAAATGTTGTGTTGAGAACTACCGACGATATTGATGTGTCGGTTGGCAACTTATCCACTTAAGAATGAGAAGAGAGTGGCAAATTCACAGGTCTCCTGAACTGAAAGCTAGGCTACGGGTATGCAGATATATATATATTTTTTTTTATTAGCTTTTATTTATTTATTGAATCTTCATATCTTGAAATAACAATAAGTTTTGAAATCTTAATACTAAAAAGAAAATAATAAGCCCAGCCAGTGCTAGACAAAAAATTTTATGATACTAAAAAAATTTCACATCAACTGACCCAGTCATCTGTTTTGCGCTTGAGTTAAAGCAAGGTTATCCCTCCTTCTCAACCAACTGTGGCCACTAAAGTTAAGAATGTCTCGTGCAAGTGGGTTTGGATGGTGTGCAAGTTTGCTGACGTACTTTCAGAGATATACTAAGATATTTCTTAGACACCCAAAGAGCGGCCTCACTTCGATCTTACTTGGAGGGTCTTGATAGTACCCCACAATCTGACTACTCGTTATGGAGGGCGGCAAGAGGTTTAAAAAGACCAGTGAGAGGAAAGCCTCCTTTGCGAAATCCGACTGGTCTAAGAAATGTCTTAGTATATCTCTGCTGGAAAATCAGGGTTAACGAACAGAAATGTATTCATATAACTTTCACATTGCGAAAAGATACCTGCTCGTTCATCAGAATAAATAATCAAATTATCCCGCAACACAATGAAGTCAAATACCTCGGAATCCACCTCGATCGTCGTTTAACTTGGAAGTATCATATCAACACAAAACTTACTCAGATCAGATTAAAAGCAGTGCAACTTAATTGGCTAATCGGCAGAAATTCTACATTAAAGTTGGATTGAAAACTTTTGTTGTACAATGCAATACTAAAACCAATCTGGTGCTATGGAATTCAATTATGGGGTTCTGCCTCAGCATCCAACATTGAAAACATTCAAAGGGGTCAAAATAAAATTCTACGGATAATTACTGCAGCTCCATGGTATGTTAAAAATTCTCGAATCCACAAAGATCTAGGCGTGCCATTAGTAAAAGTCGAATTTACAAAATATACGTCAAAGTATGTCAGCAAACTTGAACACCATCCAAACCCACTTGCACGAGACATCCTTAACTTTAGTGGCCACAATCGGTTGAGAAGGAGGGATACCCTTGCTTTAACTCAAGCGCAAAACAGATGACTGGATCAGTGGATGTAAATTTTTTTGTAGTATCATAATATTTTGTCTAGCACTGGCTGGACTTATTATTTTCTTTTAGTATTAAGATTCGAAAACTTATTGTCATTTCATTATATGAAGATTCAAAAAATAATTAAAGGCAAAAAAAAATATATAACGAGCAACATTTTGGTAAGGTTATTTTATATGAAAAATCTAAATATATTTAAATAAAAATTGTGATATTCAGGGAACGTGTAACAGTGCCCTATGACACCAAAGCATTTTTCTTGACGGTTTTAAGACCAATTCTGACAATATTGGTTTCTATGACACCCCTGATTATTGTTTAGATCCGGACGATATTCCTAGCCATAGTTCGCCTGTGAAAAGTTCCCAAGATAGCATAAGAGAGGAAAATATTTCGCGCAGTATTTATATTGAACAACATTTTTGAATGTGCCTAACTTTTCCTTATTTTAAATCTGCTACATTTTAATTTCCTGAATTAAGAAAATTTGAATTGTTTTTTTTTTTTTTTTTTTTTTAATTTAACGTTTATTTAATAAAAAGTAAAACTAAATCACAATTAATTTTTAGTCTTTTTAGTTATAGGGTAGTTAAAGCGTTTTACTAAAATTAACAAGTAAGAGTGCTATAATCGGCTGTGCCGAATCTTAAATACCCTTCACCTAAGCGTAATAAGAAATACAGAAACTACACTTGATTAGAATATCCTAATTCTGTGTTTTCTATTCAGTCTTAGTGCAAATTTTATTAGCATTTTATATATTGTTTGAAAGACAATTTTACGACCAACATAATTTATGTTAAATATTTTGAAATGTTGTCTAATTTTTACCATTTTTAATTGATTTAATTACCAATTCTTACCATAATTTACAGAGTCTGTCTGATGTTCATAATAATCTTGAGTGTAATTTAACAAACAGAGTATAAAAAAGGGGTACAATTCGGTTTTAGTGATTTTGCTCAAAAAAAAAAAAAAAAAACAAAATCAAATAGGGCTTTTAGAGGAGATACCAGCAAAAAAAAAATTTGTTGCCGGTCACGCCTATTTTCGAGGGGGCGGGCCCTTAAAGTTGAAAATACATAGGCCTATATCTCGGAAACTACTGGGTGTCTGATAATTTGTAATACATTAAATAAAAGGTATTAAAAATAACTTTCCAACGATATATATCATGATTATAAAATATGGACCGAATATGGGTTAAATCCGAAAAGAATATTTTTTGACCCGAATTTATTTGTTTTTTGGAAATGGTTCTTATATGGCAGCTATGACAAATTATAGGCCGATCTTCTTAATTTTGGAACAGTTATTTTCATGCATATGAGGATATTTCACGTCGAATTTCAACATAATAACGGTATATATACGATATATATTAGTATTAACGTGGATTTCGAGAGTGGACCTTATGTGGGGGATATAGTCAAATATGGACCGATATTCTCAAAATCCAGCAGTTAGATTTAGGCATGTATATAAATGATCCGTGTAAAATTTTGGATTGGTACCCTTATTTATAAGCGATTTATGAGTATTAAAGTGATTTTCGGAAGAGGGCTTTATATGGGGCATACGGTTAAAAATAGACCGAAATTCACAAAATTTTGTGGGATGATTTTTGTATATATTAAAATGATCTGTGCAAAGTTTTGAGTCGGTACCGATATTTATACAATATATATAGGGACAAATCTCTTTTTCAGATGTGGTCCTTGTATGGGAGCTATGATCAGTTCTGGGCCGACCACTATAAAATTTAGTACAGCAATTTATTTGCCTATAAAGAGTATTTATGTCAAATTTTAGCCGTTTAACATTATTTATATCTCTTTTATACGTATTTAAGTGAATTTTGGAAGTGGATTTTATATGGGGTCTGTGGTCAAACATGGACCGAATTAAAAAAAATGTCTAAGAGAAAAGTTTTTATTCAGGCTACTAGTTCTAATAATTAAGAATACTATTGTAAAGTACTGGAACAATCGGCAAATTGGAATGCATTTTCTACCCGGCCAAGGGCGTCTTCAGCAAAAAAAAATTTCGTTTTGCGATTTCTTTTTGTATAAAACTTATTTTTGCTGAATTTTGTCTTGATATTCCAATTTTATAGGCATTTATTTATCATTAAGCCATATTTCGGGAAGATTTTTGTATGGGGGCTATGACCAATTCTGGGCCGACTACCATAAAATTTAGTACAACAATTTATTTGCCTATAAAGAGTATTTATGTCAAATTTTAGCCGTTTAACATTATTTATATCTCTTTTATACGTATTTAAGTGAATTTTGGAAGTGGACTTTATATGGGGTCTGTGGTCAAACATGGACCGAATTAAAAAAAATTTCGTTTTGCGATTTCTTTTTGTATAAAACTTATTTTTGCTGAATTTTGTCTTGATATTCCAATTTTATAGGCATTTATTTATCATTAAGCCATATTTCGGGAATATATATATTTGTATGGGGACTATGAGAAATCAGGGACCGATTCTTACTATTTTCCGCACACTTTCTTCTTTTATAGTACAAACAACGTATACAAAATTTCATGGTATTATCTGCAATAGTTTTCAAAATATTGCAATAAAATGGATGAAAAATATCAAATTTTTATGGAGGTGGTCTCACATATAGGTTCATAACTCTGGTTAACCTAAACCGATTTTGCTGATTTTAAATAGCAAACTTCTCGAAAGCACTTCTGACAGAATTATTGAAGGTTTGGATCCCGAGTATATCTGGGGACTTCAAAAAACTGATTTCAAGAGACAGACAGACAGACGGACATGGCTTAATCGACTTCGCTATCTATAAGGATCCAGAATATATATACTTTATAGGGTCGGAAAATTTTTTTGTGGAAATTACACACGGAATGACAAACTTATATATACCCTTCTCACGATGGTGAAGGGTATAAAAAGGGGTACAATTCGGTTTTAGTGATTTTGCTAAAAAAAAAAAAAAAAAAAAAAAATGAAATAGGGCTTTTAGAGGAGATACCAGCAAAAAAAATTTGTTGGCGGTCACGCCTATTTTCGAGGGGGCGGGCCCGTAAAGTTGAAAATATATAGGGTATATCTCGGGAACTACTGGGTGCTTGATAATTTGTAATACACTAAATAAAAGGTATTAAAAATACCTTTCCAACGATATATATCATGATTATAAAATATGGACCGAATATGGGTTAAATCCGAAAATAATATTTTTTGACCCGAATTTATTTGTTTTTTGGAAATGGTTCTTATATGGCAGCTATGACAAATTATAGGCCGATCTTCTTAATTTTGGAACAGTTATTTTCATGCATATGAGGATACTTCACGCCGAATTTCAACATAATAACGCTATATATACGATATCCCCTTATGTGGGGGATATAGTCAAATATGGACCGATATTCTCAAAATCCAGCAGTTAGATTTAGGCATGTATGTAAATGATCCGTGTAAAATTTTGGATTGGTACCCTTATTTATAAGCGATTTATGAGTATTAAAGTGATTTTCGGAAGAGAGCTTTATATGGGGCATACGGTTAAAAATAGACCGCAATTCACAAAATTTTGTGGGATGATTTTTGTATATATTAAAATTTATTTTATTTATACAATATATATAGGGAAAAATGTCTTTTTCAGATGTGGTCCTTCTATGGATGACCAGTTCTGGGCCGACTACCATAAAATTTAGTACAACAATTTATTTGCCTATAAAGAGTATTTATGTCAAATTTTAGCCGTTTAACATTATTTATATCTATTTTATACGTATTTAAGTGAATTTTGGAAGTGGACTTTATAGGGGGTCTATGGTCAAACATGGACCGAACTAAAAAAAATTCGTTTTACGATTTCTTTTTGTATAAGACTTATTTTTGCTGAATTTTGTCTAGATATTCCAATTTTATAGGCATTTATTTATCATTAAGCCATATTTCGGGAATATATATATTTGTATGGGGGCTATAAGAAATCATGGACCGATTCTTACTATTTTCCGCACACTTTCCTCTTTTATGATAAAAACAACGTATACAAAATTTCATGGTATTATCTGCAATATATTTCAAAATATTGCAATAAAATGGACGAAAAATATAAAATTTTTATGGAGGTGGTCTCACATATTGGTTCATAACTCTGGTTGACCTAAACCGATTTTGCTGATTTTAAATAGCAAACTTCTCGAAAGCACTTCTGACAGAATTATTGAAGGTTTGGATCCCGAGTATATCTGGGGACTTCAAAAAACTGATTTCAACAGACAGACGGACATGGCTTAATCGACTTCGCTATCTATAAGGATCCAGAATATATATACTTTATAGGGTCGGAAAATTTTTTTGTGGAAATTACACACGGAATGACAAACTTATATATACCCTTCTCACGATGGTGAAGGGTATAAAAACGATTCTAATTGAAAATTTCTAATCTAATTTTTTCCATTTTTAACTTATGCTCCTCTTTTTCTTGACTTTCTGACATTTCGCTCCTCCTTTTTTGTATTAAATGATTTTCTTCCAAGCATTTTATTTCCAATTCTGTTTGTTTAATGCTTAAGTCCAACAACTTAATTCTTTTTGCATTCTCGTTTTCAACATCTGATTTTGGGTTTCTTTCTCTTTTAAAAGTTATTGGATTTTTTACGGTACAGTGCAATAACTCCCAAATGAAATAAGTCCTAATGGAAAAATGAAATAAATCCCAGAAATGTTTCCATACAAATTGGGACTTATTTCATTATGAAATAACTCCCAAATGAAATAAGTCCCAAATTTCATCGCATTTGGGACTTATTTCATTTTAATTGCAAACACTATTTTATCGCGTGAAGTTATTTCATTTCTCTTAAAATTGCATTTTAGTAAATTTCGAGTTTTGTAACGGTTCTTGAAACTGTCTTAAAGCAGATAGTTGCAAATACAGGGAATCTGTACTATGCGAAGCCGCTGTTCTGTATACCAAGGATGAGAAACTCCTTCCGCCCGGCCGTAAGGATTCACACAATTTATTGTCCAATTTCACATTTATACCAAGTTCTTCTTTTAGTTTTTGTTTCACGTGACGTTTATCTTAATGTCCCCATCGCTCATGGCATAACTGCAACGTATTGTCAGCTTCGGTAGAATTAATTTCATTTCTTGCACTTGGAATAATTGATTCGATATCTGCCTTATATAAGGTACCTCCAACCTCACGATGGCCAACTAATAAAATTTCATTGTTCACTAAAAGTTTACAACTTGTTACCGTTGACGTAAATTCACTGTTATTAAATTTATCTTGCGTAGATAACACTGATAACAGATATCTCGATATATTTGGGACACACCAAACATCAGTTAGATCAAAAACGAGTACTTTGTTGTTTACTTTTGACTGAATTTCTATAGTGCCCTTACCAACGTAAAACGTTTCAAACGTTTTAAATAATATTCTATTATTTGTAACATGTCTTGTTGCTTTGACAAAGCTTCTTTAATTGCATTAATTTCATCACAAAATAGAGGCAGTATTTGATGTGATGTACACTTAATTTCATTATTCATCTCTTTTGTTGGCTTACCATCGCTGATCCATTTTCTACACTCACGTAACCAGTGGCCTTTCTTTTTGCAGTAGTTACAGACATTAGATTTCTTATTCGGCTTGTTATTTGAATTTTGTGTTGATGGTGGTGTCTTCTTTTTAAAATTATTTACCACTAATGCTTCATCATTCTTGAGAACATCTACACCTTTGCAATTTCTTTGATGCATGCAGAGCTGTGCGAACATTTCATCAAAATTATTTTCTTCGTTTTTTGTTAAAAGCATCCAGCTTGATTTGAAAATATCAAATTGATATATTTGAAGAATTTTACATACCAATAAAACATCTTGCAATTGATTTTCATTCCTCCCTTTTAAACCGTTGTTCACTTCCACCCACAAGCTTTTCAATTTAGCTATATGTAAACTTACATCTTCATTTGAGTTCCACGTAAATGAAAAGAAATCAATGCAAATTTTAAAAAGTTGATCCTTTGATCTTGCTTCAAATTGTTGCATTAATTATTCCCAAGCTTTTGTTATACGTCATCACTTACCGCACTTGTTATCATCGACTTCGCATAACTGTTATACTATGTTTCCACGGTACATGCTTCGCTCTCTATTTATGCTACACACCCTAATCATGAGCGAAACAACTTGCTTCACCATAGAAAATTTTAAAATTGCACTCTTCTCTAATTTTTATCGCAAGTTTATCTGCACTAGCTGTAAAAATTTAACATTATTGTAAACAAAGCAAATTATTTTCTTGTTGCTGGAAGTAAAGAAAGTAAATACGTACGAATGTGTTTTTTTTCCAAATAAGCTAACTAATTTCCACTCACTTTTGTTTGTCCATTAAAAAAAATATTTTCCACAAATTGTAAATTCTGTTTTTTTTTATTCTGTTTGTTTATTAAAGATAACTGTCAAATCGAATCAAGTTTATTAGTCATGTAAACAGCATGATTCAGAAGGCGAAGCAGGTGATTCAAAGTTTTGTTTCGATCGGCTATGCCATATAAAAAAAAAACACGGGTTGGTTTTTTGTTACGAACCGTCTTTTTTGAATCTATAGTTTAGACTAACTTATTTTACTATGAATATTAATATTAAATACAGAAAATTTGTTTATCATATATATATTCTTATTTGTTTATCATATAATATTCTGGGAATCTGATATTTTTCTAGGGCAATAAAATTCGTGCTTTTAATTATGTATGTTTGTTTGTGGACAAACATTCATAAGTATTTAAATGAAAAAACACAAAGAAAAGAAGCGTTTAAATTATAAGTGCAACAAGTCGTCGTGGAAACATAGTATTAGCTCTTCTATATAAATCAGCTTCCTCTTTATATATTTTTCTTTCCTCGCTTGTTGCATCGATCGGTAGTGGAATTGGTTTCATTAAATTACCTTCAATGACATCAATTGCTCCTTCGTGATAATCTAATAAATCACGCATCTTACAGTTGTGCTTGATACATCGAACTGTTCGGACGTGTTACTTTTAGTGCGGCTGAATTTTCGGTGAAAAAATCGTAATAGGTGAAAAAGTATAAAAAGTTAAATTAAATAAAAAAGTGACAAAAAACTCGTAATAGGTGAAAAACATTACAAAGTCAAATAATTGCACTAGGTGCAATAAAAAATTAATAAATTGTAATAATTTATTTTTAATTATTTGAAAACTAGAAAATTAAATACAGTGAGACAGTGAATGAGTAACAATTCTAACAGTGCGAGTGGGCCTCAGAGCCGAAATGCTTATTTCGTGTTGAGCTCGGCAAGTGTTAGTAATAAGAACATTAAAAATCCCGAATTTAATAAAAACTACTTAACTGTGAAACCAATAATAAGCACAAATCTGAATTTAAGTGCAAGTGCACCAAACTTGAATAAATGTGTTGAACAGGGCACAAACTTAGCCCAAAGCATATTTAATTTAAATAGAAAAATCACTGAAGGAACGTCTTCTTCACGGTCCTCGTTATCAAATATTGAAGACGTCAACAGCACATTAAGTCCTACAAATAAGACCGCTCCTATAGTTGCTGTTGAAGAAAAACAAAAAACACAGGTAGGAATGGACCGTTATATAACAGTATCGAAGAGAGGCAGAAGCCCAAAATCTGCCGAAATTACACCAGCCGCAAAATTATCAAAGAATGCTGAAGAGCCACGCTCGCAAAATCGTTTTGCCATCCTCCAAGACAAAAATGATGTCCCTAAAGCTGTGAATAAGCCAGTAAAACCACCTCTACTATATTTAAGAGAAAAAAAACTCAAACGAACTTATAAAAATATTAGTTTCATTAATTGGTGAAAATTCTTTTTATGTGACTCCAATTAAGCGTGGCAATATTAATGAAACAAAGATTCAGGTTAATAATGAAAACGACTATCGGAGAATAGTTTCGGAATTTGAAAAACGCAAAAAGAATTTTTACACGTATCAACTTAAAAGCGCAAAAGGTCTACAAGTCGTAATTAAGGGAATTGATTCTTTTGTTGATCCTGAGGAGATCAAGAGCAGTTTGGCCGACAAAGGCTTTAAAATCAAGGCAGTATCAAATATAAGAAACAGAGATAGGATCCCTCAACCATTATTTAGAGTGGAGTTAGAACCTGGTGATGTTAAGCTGAAGAAAAATGAAACACATCCTATATATGACTTGAAATTCATAATGCACCGAAGAGTTACAGTGGAAGAACCTCATAAGCGATCTGGCCCAGTACAGTGTTCGAACTGCCAAGAATATAGTCACACTAAATCTTATTGTAAGTTGCCTACTGTTTGTGTTGTTTGTGGGGATCTTCATGACACCTCAAAGTGCGATAAACCTAAGGATGATTCCAGGGTAAAAAGATGCAGCAATTGCGGTGGAAACCACACTGCCAACTACAGGGGTTGCCCTGTTTTCGAGGTCGTTAAATGCTCCTTGATCAACAAATCCGCTTCTACCCCTACTCAGACGACAAAAGTACCTATTACAATTATTCCCCCCGTAGCACAAGCATCCACTAGCCAATTTTCATATGCCAACGTGCTAAGATCTAACCAACCAACAGTGCAAAATGAATCACCAATAAATGATACAAACAGCCACAATTTTAGCCGTCTTGAAGGTATAATGGAGAATCTGGTGCAATCCATGAACCATTTCATGACAAGCATGCCAAGTATGATGCAGGAGATGCAAAAAATGCAGTCCACGCTACTGCAGGCCATACTTAATAGACCATGAACTGTCTCAAAATATGTTTCTGGAACGCAACCGGCATACGCCAACACAAAAATGAACTTGAATATTTTCTTTTTAATAAGAAAATTGATGTAATGCTGATTTCCGAGACTCATATGACGTCGAGAAGCATTTTTAAAATAAGTGGTTATACATTCTACGACTCCAAGGACCCCAGAGATAGATCATGTGGTGGCTCGGCAATATTGGTCAAATCGCGAATCAAACACCATTCATTGGGTGGTCTTTCAGAGTGTTATCTTCAAGCAACAAACATCTGTATTGAGAACTTTTGTCAAAACCTCGTGATTTCGTCAGTTTACTGTCCGCCCAGATTTTCAATAACAAAAGATCAGTATAGAGATTTTTACAAATCACTAGGTAGCCGTTTCATAGCGGCTGGCGACTACAATGCTAAGCATACATTCTGGGGCTCACGACTCGTTAGCCCTAAAGGTCGTATCTTGTACGACTCCCTGTCTGAAATGGGACTGAATGTGATTTCAACTGGTCAACCAACTTATTGGCCAACTGACCAGCAAAAAATTCCTGACGTTATCGATTTCGGCGTGGCGAAAGGGGTATCCCCGGAACTCATTGAAGTCGAGGCTTCACTGGATCTTTCTTCAGATCACTCACCCACTGTAATCACCATCAGAAGTCCTCAGCAAAGCGTAACTGATGCCTTACTTCTTGTCAAACGTCTGAATTGGTTAAAATACAAAAAATACATCAGCACTCACTGCACAGAGAAACTCCCGTTTAAAACTGCTGAAGACATCGATGCCTGTATAAAAAGTCTTAATGAACATGTCGAGAAAGCCGCAGAACATGCTTCTTCCACTTACAACAGAGTTTTTTCTGCAGATGTTGAGCAACTATTGTCTGAAAAAAGGAGAGTTCGAAGAGAGTGGCAACACACAGATCGCCCCAACTTAAAACTAGGTTGAGAGAATGTACCAAAAATCTTAGGATATTGCTAGAAGCGCAAAAAGCAGAGTCTCTCAAACAACATCTGGAAGGTCTAGACGCAACTTCCCAGTCAAATTATTCATTATGGCGTGCAGTCCGAAATCTAAGAAAACCCGTAATCGCAAAACCTCCACTGCGTACTTTGAACGGATCTTGGGCACGAAATAACGAAGAAAAAGGCAACCTTTTCGTAAGTCATTTAAAATATGTATTCACTCCCAATATGGATACTGACATTAGCCAACTACCGCCTGTTGTTGCCAGACCACCTGTACAAATAAGATTTCAATATCTGGAGGTTGTTGAGGCTATTGATAATTTAAATGTTAAAAAAGCACCTGGGTTTGATAAAATCAGCAATAAAATGATTTTTGAGCTGCCTCGCATTGCAAAAAGATTAATCCTCTTTCTTTTTAATGCCATCTTACGGCTTGAGTACTACCCTCCGGTTTGGAAAATTGCATTAGTAAAGATGATTCCTAAGCCGGGAAAAGATCCTTGCAAAGTTGAGTCGTATAGGCCAATAAGTCTATTACCAACTATGTCCAAATTATTCGAGAAATTGCTTATAACCAAGCTGACACCAGTTTGGCTTCAGACGTCAACACAGTACAATAGAACAAACACATAGATTGGTACAAGTCATAAGAAAAACCTTTGAGGAAAAGAGATACTGTTCGGCACTCTTTATTGACGTCTCTCAAGCTTTCGACAAAGTATGGCATGAAGGCCTGATATCTAAATTAAAGCACAACTTGCCGGTGAATCTTCAACACCTACTATGGAAATACTTAATCGACCGTCAGTTTATGATTAAAGAAGGTGATTATTTAAGCCGTCCTCAACCTATAGGTGCTGGCGTCCCTCAAGGTAGTATCTTAGGACCAATTCTATACTTGCTGTACACAGCAGACATGCCAACAAACAATGAAATTCACACGTCAACATTTGCTGATGATACGGCATTTTTCAGTACTCACAAAGATGCCTCGATTCAATTACAGCACCACGTAACGCAAGTGGAGAAATGGGCAAGACAATGGGGAATAAAAATAAATGAACAGAAATGCACCCACGTAACATTTACTCTACGTAGGGAATCATGTCCCCCTATTCGTATTAATGACCATATAGTGCCTCAAAACTCACACGTAAAATATCTTGGTATTCATCTGGACCGTCGCCTCACATGGAAACCACATATAGATGCTAAGCTGACTCAATTGAAACTGAAAGCAGCCCAAATTCATTGGCTCATCGGCAGAAACTCCGTCCTTCGGCTCGATTGTAAGCTTCTACTCTACAACTCAATCTTAAAGCCAATTTGGTGCTATGGTATCCAGTTATGGGGCACTGCCTCCAACTCCAATATTGAGAAAATTCAACGCCGTCAAAACAAAATTCTACGAATGATAACTACCGCTCCTTGGTATATTAAAAACAACAACATACACAACGATCTTGATGTTCCACTTGTCAAATGGGAAATAACTAAACACGTGGCCCTTTATTTGGGTAAGCTGGAAACTCATCCAAATCCCCTCGCTCGAGACATCTTACAACATCCCGGTCATAGCCGTTTGAGAAGGAGGGACACCACCGCTCTCAGATGAATAAATACAAGTTGCTCATTATATCCTATCGAATTTGAAAACTAGATTTTGTCTAGCATTGGCTGGACTTATCTTAATTAACTTTAGTTTTAGGATTTGAATACCTATTGTTAGTTCATTTAAAATGAAGATACAATAAAAAAGAATATGCAAAAAAAAAAAATAAAAAAAAAAAAAATTATCCAGATTGGATAATCCATTTCATTTTGGAGAGGCTTAACATGCTTCGGTAAATCCATTTTCTTACCGATTACTTTTAATTGATTGCAATAATCTTAATTTCTTTTACTTTATTTAATTGATAATCTTATATTATTTCTGAAAGTTTCCTGGGCTCATAACCTTTTGTAATAAATGTTTTATTACGAATGAAAACTTATGAGAATTGAAGTTTCAACAGATACAAAATACTACTATGTATATTAGAAATATAAAAAATAAAAAAATACAGTACATATCATTAATTCACATTAATTCAACACTAACGTCCTGTTGTTTGTGGACACTTTGTTGAATAGGTTGTGAATTGCACTCCAGGCATCCTTCTTCTTTTTATTGGTGTTCGTGCCAATTCTTGCATCTTCAATTATGTCCAGTTTGTCCAGCGCAAACTGAGAAAGTAAATCCTAAAAAATCTTTTGTTTCAATCTGTTATTAAAATGATTTACTATAATGACTTACCTATTCATCCTGTTGCCAATTCGCCGATCTTTTCGTTTTTTCTATTTTTGTTTTATTTAATTCCGGCACATCCATTTTAAACCACAGAGTATAACAGAGGTGACAGAAGAGCAAAGATAGTGTAGTTTTTTTCTTGTCTCTTTCTTTGAGAACTGCCTTGTTGGTTTCTTTATGTTACTATTTTTCTTTATTTCTGACGCAAATAAAATTCAAATTTGGTGGAAAAGGTAAGTGCATGTATTTCTATTAAAATTTTAATTTAGTTTAATTTCTTTTTTTATATTTATTATTTTAATTTATTACATTTATAGTGATAAAATATTTATACAACATGCCACCCAACAAATTACCCAGTTGGAACAACAGAATCAACAATTGGAACAGCAAATGTTGGCGGCTGTCTTGCCAAATACCTCGATAATGCCACCGACATTAATTGGCCAACAGCAGCAGCTTGTCAAGAACATACCCTCTCTATTGGCTCAAAAAGTGGCCATGCCCGTCATGGATGACAATGATCAGCATTATGGCAATCAACAGGGACCTGGTCAACAGCAAAACAACAACTTTTTTATACCCGATTTGTCGAAACCTCCACCAGGTTTTATGAGTGGTAATGCCAACATTGCACCTGTTACTCAAATTTCTGCTTAAATGCAACAAACACAATTTGCTCAAATAAATAGTAGCATTCCAGTTAATCAAAATCTTAATAATCCACCCCCGAATTTACTAGCATCTGGAGATTTGTTAAGCAATGTAAATAATTTAAATGTTGATTTGTTAAATGTCAATGCGGCTTTACAATTAGTTCATCAACAGCAGCAGCAACAACTTATGGCATATGATCAGCATTCGAAACTGTCATCTGCTGGCGTTGTGGACAATGAAGATGAGTGTTGTTCACCACCACCCAGTCTGCACTGGTACCGGTTTGGGTAATAAAAATCAAGGAATTGAACAACCCATTTCAGCTGGCGATGTAAGGGATCGCAAAGATATGTATAAAGTAAGTGTTATATCATAAAAACATAAATTCCTTTTTAATTTATTAATTATTATTTATCTGACAGGGAGTTGGCGTTAATATGAATGATCCCTTTGAGAATTTTCGTAAAAATAAAGGTGCTGCTTCGATGTACAAATGCGTGCGCGTGATGAGAAAAATTAAATAAAAACATTGTTTTAATAAACAAAATTACGTACCTATAAGTTTTCTTTTTTCTTAAACATTTAATTTTTGTAAGAATAAAAAAATCAATTTCGAGTTGGTATATAATTACCAAAACACTTTAATGTTTTATTTATTGAAACTCTTCATTTATGCCACAATAACTTATATAATATATACAAAATTAGGTTTGTTGTTTAACTAACAAATTAAAAAAAATTATGTTGTCATTTAAAAAAAACTTTATTAAAACTAAACTTTATTTACAATGCGGATACATATAATTGCCCACACCACAGTATGGTTTTTCTATACCCTTACCAACACACCATTGTTAAGCTTTAGCGCAAGCAGCACCAATTTCCGTGTCTGGTGCATATAATACCATGGCCATAGCGCCAGATGCTTTATCACAAGTCATTTGCATGACATTGGCTCGAACTTGCACCAGTTTAAGGCCCTTATCAAATGGAATAACACCAGCAAACACCAAAGCCGTAAGCTCACCCAAGCTAAAACCGGCAGCGCCTACACAACTGTCTAGCTTTTCGGCGTTCTTCTTTTAACTGCTCCAAAGCCGCCAATGAAGACACCATTACAGCTGGTTGAGCATGTTCCGTACGTTTTGCTCCTTCCAAACACACTTTCAACAGATCATAACCCAAAACTTCTTTAGCCATTTCAAATATTCGTCTAGCTTCAGGAAAGCTCATAAGTCCGGGAAATAATACAACTATATGTAATTATTTTTGCAGATTATACAAAACACAACGTACTTAACCGTAAAATATACAAAGAACAGAGTATATTTAAAGGAATCACTGAAATTAAAATAATTTAACACAACAGAAATTGTTTGGTTTATTTTGCCACAGATTTTGCTTTGACACAAAATTGTTTTGTTTATTTTGCTTTGTTCACAAATTTCGTGTTTTATATAGTGCTTTGCCTTTTCACATTACAAATTTACTAACAGAAAATATTTTCTTTCTCTTTTTAATAGACCTACTGTGTCAGCTGATTGTAGCGATTTTGAAACGCCAAAATTGTCCCCTCTGTTATACCCTAGACAGACATAGGATTTGCATACCATATTAGTATACTATACACGCCCGTGAACAAATCAAACTCAACGAAACTTTATAACAAACCGTAACAGCTGATTTATCAAAAAAACATTTTTTTCTTGAGTGGTGAAAATTGTTTGTTGTTGTTTATGTATCATTGTGTAGATTTGTTAGTGTAAATGCGGTTTGTTAAAAAGTCCATTCCATTCGTTTCTAATTTGTAAACTAACAAACCCAAACATAACCTAAAATACATTGAACAAACTTATGTGTTTTATAAACAACAATTGCTAATGTCGATGCAAATTTTTTTTAGAAATCAATAAATCAATAATAACTAAAACACATTTAATCAAAATAAAATTAATTTGTGAATTTTGTGGATTATTAGAATTTTGTGGATTATTTATTAGAATTTGTGTGCATTATAAGCAATAATTGTTTTATAAATTTCCCTACAAAATCTAAACGGGAGCTTGTGCATTGTTTTAGATAAAATGTAAAAAAACAGCACATTATAAATTTCTCTATAAAATCCAAACGGGAGCTTGTGCATCATATCGGCAAACAGGAATTAATAGCTAATAAGTGTAGAAATCAAATAACGTATAGATTTTTCCACAAAAAAATGGAACATAGGGGGTATGCCCTATCAAACTTTCATGTTTTAGATAAAATGTAAAAAAAACAGCACATTATAAATTTCTCTATAAATTCCAAACGGGAGCTTGTGCATCATATCGGAAAACAGCAATTAATAGCTATTAAATGTAGAAGTCAAATTTCGTATAGATTTTTCCACAAAAAAATGGAAGATAGGGGGTATGCCCTATCAAACTTTCATGTTTTAGATAAAATGATAAAAAAACAGCACATTAGAAATTTCTCTATAAATTCCAAACGGGAGCTTGTGCATCATATCGGAAAACAGCAATTAATAGCTATTACATGTAGAAATCAAATAACGTATAGATTTTTCTACAAAAAAATGGAACATAGGGGGTATGCCCTATCAAACTTTCATGTTTTATATAAAATGTAAAAAAACAGCACATTAGAAATTTCTCTATAAATTCGAAACGGGAGCTTGTGCATCATATCGGAAAACAGGAATTAATAGCTATTAAATGTAGAAATCAAATTACGTATAGATTTTTCCACAAAAAAATGGAACATAGGGGGTATGCCCTATCAAACTTTCATGTTTTATATAAAATGTAAAAAAGCAGCACATTAGAAATTTCTCTATAAATTCCAAACGGGAGCTTGTGCATCATATCGGAAAACAGGAATTAATAGCTAATAAGTGTAGAAATCAAATACCGTATAGATTTTTCCACAAAAAAATGGAACATAGGGGGTATGCCTTAAAAAACTTTCATGCTTTATATAAAATGTAAAAAAACAGCCCATTAGAAATTTCTCTATAAATTCCAAACGGGAGCTTGTGCATCATATCGGAAAACAGGAATTAATAGCTAATAAGTGTAGAAATCAAACACCGTATAGATTTTTCCACAAAAAAAAATGGAACATAGGGGGTATGCCCTATCAAACTTTCATGTTTTATATAAAATGTAAAAAAGCAGCACATTAGAAATTTCTCTATAAATTCCAAACGGGAGCTTGTGCATCATATCGGAAAACAGGAATTAATAGCTATTAAATGTAGAAATCGAATTCCGTATAGATTTTTCCACAAAAAAATGGAACATAGGGGGTATGCCCTAAAAAACTTTCATGTTTTAGATAAAATGTTAAAAATACAGCACATTATAAATTTCTCTATAAATTCCAAACGGGAGCTTGTGCATCATATCGGAAAACAGCAATTAATAGCTATTAAATGTAGAAATCAAATTCCGTATAGATTTTTCCACAAAAAAATGGAACATAGGGGGTATGCCCTAAAAAACTTTCATGTTTTAGATAAAATGTAAAAAAAACAGCACAATATAAATTTCTCTATAAATTCCAAACGGGAGCTTGTGCATCATATCGGAAAACAGCAATTAATAGCTATTAAATGTAGAAATCAAATAACGTATAGATTTTTCCACAAAAAAAATGGAACATAGGGGGTATGCCCTATCAAACTTTCATGTTTTAGATAAAATGTTAAAAAAACAGCACATTATAAATTTCTCTATAAATTCCAAACGGGAGCTTGTGCATCATATCGGAAAACAGCAATTAATAGCTAATAAGTGTAGAAATCAAATACCGTATAGATTTTTCCACAAAAAAATGGAACATAGGGAGTATGCCCTATCAAACTTTCATGTTTTATATAAAATGTAAAAAAAAACAGCACATTATAAATTTCTCTATAAATTCCAAACGAGAGCTTGTGCATCATATCGGAAAACAGCAATTAATAGCTATTAAATGTAAAAATCATATTCCGTATAGATTTTTCCACAAAAAAATGGAACATAGGGGGTATGCCCTAAAAAACTTTGTTGTTTTAAGTAAAATATAAAAAAACAGCACATTATAAATTTCTCTATAAATTCCAAACGGGAGCTTGTGCATCATATCGGCAAACAGGAATTAATAGCTAATAAGTGTAGAAATCAAATAACGTATAGATTTTTCCACAAAAAAATGGAACATAGGGGGTATGCCCTAAAAAACTTTGTTGTTTTAAGTAAAATATAAAAAAACAGCACATTAGAAATTTCTCTATAAATTCCAAACGGGAGCTTGTGCATCATATCGGCAAACAGGAATTAATAGCTAATAAGTGTAGAAATCAAATAACGTATAGATTTTTCCACAAAAAAATGGAACATAGGGGGTATGCCCTATCAAACTTTCATGTTTTATATAAAATGTAAAAAAAAACAGCACAATATAAATTTCTCTATAAATTCCAAACGGGAGCTTGTGCATCATATCGGAAAACAGCAATTAATAGCTATTAAATGTAGAAATCAAATAACGTATAGATTTTTCCACAAAAAAATGGAACATAGGGGGTATGCCCTATCAAACTTTCATGTTTTAGATAAAATGTAAAAAAAACAGCACATTATAAATTTCTCTATAAATTCCAAACGGGAGCTTGTGCATCA
Organism: Bellardia pandia; assembly: GCA_916048285.2. Lineage (NCBI taxonomy): Eukaryota > Metazoa > Arthropoda > Insecta > Diptera > Calliphoridae > Bellardia > Bellardia pandia. Next base: position 71,023,588 of record OU696530.1, read on the forward strand.
TATCGGAAAACAGCAATTAATAGCTATTAAATGTAGAAATCAAATTCCGTATAGATTTTTCCACAAAAAAATGGAACATAGGGGGTATGCCCTATCAAACTTTCATGTTTTAGATAAAATGATAAAAAAACAGCACATTAGAAATTTCTCTATAAATTCCAAACGGGAGCTTGTGCATCATATCGGAAAACAGCAATTAATAGCTATTACATGTAGAAATCAAATAACGTATAGATTTTTCTACAAAAAAATGGAACATAGGGGGTATGCCCTATCAAACTTTCATGTTTTATATAAAATGTAAAAAAACAGCACATTAGAAATTTCTCTATAAATTCCAAACGGGAGCTTGTGCATCATATCGGAAAACAGGAATTAATAGCTATTAAATGTAGAAATCAAATTACGTATAGATTTTTCCACAAAAAAATGGGACATAGGGGGTATGCCCTATCAAACTTTCATGTTTTATATAAAATGTAAAAAAACAGCACATTAGAAATTTCTCTATAAATTCCAAACGGGAGCTTGTGCATCATATCGGAAAACAGGAATTAATAGCTATTAAATGTAGAAATCAAATTACGTATAGATTTTTCCACAAAAAAATGGGACATAGGGGGTATGCCCTATCAAACTTTCATGTTTTATATAAAATGTAAAAAAACAGCACATTATAAATTTCTCTATAAATTCCAAACGGGAGCTTGTGCATCATATCGGAAAACAGGAATTAATAGCTAATAAGTGTAGAAATCAAATACCGTATAGATTTTTCCACAAAAAAATGGAACATAGGGGGTATGCCCTATCAAACTTTCATGTTTTATATAAATTTCTAATGGGCTGTTTTTTTACATTTTATATAAAGCATGAAAGTTTTTTAAGGCATACCCCCTATGTTCCATTTTTTTGTGGAAAAATCTATACGGTATTTGATTTCTACACTTATTAGCTATTAATTCCTGTTTTCCGATATGATGCACAAGCTCCCGTTTGGAATTTATAGAGAAATTTCTAATGTGCTGTTTTTTTACATTTTATATAAAACATGAAAGTTTGATAGGGCCCCCCCTATGTCCATAGGGGGTATGCCCTATAGGGGGTATGCCCTATAGGGGGTATGCCCTATCAAACTTTCATGTTTTATATAAAATGTAAAAAAAACAGCACATTATAAATTTCTCTATAAATTCCAAACGAGAGCTTGTGCATCATATCGGAAAACAGCAATTAATAGCTATTAAATGTAAAAATCATATTCCGTATAGATTTTTCCACAAAAAAATGGAACATAGGGGGTATGCCCTAAAAAACTTTGTTGTTTTAAGTAAAATATAAAAAAACAGCACATTATAAATTTCTCTATAAATTCCAAACGGGAGCTTGTGCATCATATCGGAAAACAGCAATTAATAGCTAATAAGTGTAGAAATCAAATACCGTATAGATTTTTCCACAAAAAAGTGGAACATAGGGAGTATGCCCTATCAAACTTTCATGTTTTATATAAAATGTAAAAAAAACAGCACATTATAAATTTCTCTATAAATTCCAAACGAGAGCTTGTGCATCATATCGGAAAACAGCAATTAATAGCTATTAAATGTAAAAATCATATTCCGTATAGATTTTTCCACAAAAAAATGGAACATAGGGGGTATGCCCTAAAAAACTTTGTTATTTTAAGTAAAATATAAAAAAACAGCACATTATAAATTTCTCTATAAATTCCAAACGGGAGCTTGTGCATCATATCGGCAAACAGGAATTAATAGCTAATAAGTGTAGAAATCAAATAACGTATAGATTTTTCCACAAAAAAATGGAACATAGGGGGTATGCCCTAAAAAACTTTGTTGTTTTAAGTAAAATATAAAAAACAGCACATTAGAAATTTCTCTATAAATTCCAAACGGGAGCTTGTGCATCATATCGGCAAACAGGAATTAATAGCTAATAAGTGTAGAAATCAAATAACGTATAGATTTTTCCACAAAAAAATGGAACATAGGGGGTATGCCCTATCAAACTTTCATGTTTTATATAAAATGTAAAAAAAACAGCACAATATAAATTTCTCTATAAATTCCAAACGGGAGCTTGTGCATCATATCGGAAAACAGCAATTAATAGCTATTAAATGTAGAAATCAAATAACGTATAGATTTTTCCACAAAAAAATGGAACATAGGGGGTATGCCCTATCAAACTTTCATGTTTTAGATAAAATGTAAAAAAAACAGCACATTATAAATTTCTCTATAAATTCCAAACGGGAGCTTGTGCATCATATCGGAAAACAGCAATTAATAGCTATTAAATGTAGAAATCAAATTCCGTATAGATTTTTCCACAAAAAAATGGAACATAGGGGGTATGCCCTATCAAACTTTCATGTTTTAGATAAAATGATAAAAAAACAGCACATTAGAAATTTCTCTATAAATTCCAAACGGGAGCTTGTGCATCATATCGGAAAACAGCAATTAATAGCTATTACATGTAGAAATCAAATAACGTATAGATTTTTCTACAAAAAAATGGAACATAGGGGGTATGCCCTATCAAACTTTCATGTTTTATATAAAATGTAAAAAAACAGCACATTAGAAATTTCTCTATAAATTCCAAACGGGAGCTTGTGCATCATATCAGAAAACAGGAATTAATAGCTATTAAATGTAGAAATCAAATTACGTATAGATTTTTCCACAAAAAAATGGGACATAGGGGGTATGCCCTATCAAACTTTCATGTTTTATATAAAATGTAAAAAAACAGCACATTAGAAATTTCTCTATAAATTCCAAACGGGAGCTTGTGCATCATATCGGAAAACAGGAATTAATAGCTATTAAATGTAGAAATCAAATTACGTATAGATTTTTCCACAAAAAAATGGGACATAGGGGGTATGCCCTATCAAACTTTCATGTTTTATATAAAATGTAAAAAAACAGCACATTATAAATTTCTCTATAAATTCCAAACGGGAGCTTGTGCATCATATCGGAAAACAGGAATTAATAGCTAATAAGTGTAGAAATCAAATACCGTATAGATTTTTCCACAAAAAAATGGAACATAGGGGGTATGCCCTATCAAACTTTCATGTTTTATATAAATTTCTAATGGGCTGTTTTTTTACATTTTATATAAAGCATGAAAGTTTTTTAAGGCATACCCCCTATGTTCCATTTTTTTGTGGAAAAATCTATACGTTATTTGATTTCTACACTTATTAGCTATTAATTCCTGTTTGCCGATATGATGCACAAGCTCCCGTTTGGAATTTATAGAGAAATTTATAATGTGCTGCTTTTTTACATTTTATATAAAACATGAAAGTTTGATAGGGCATACCCCCTATAGGGCATACCCCCTATGGACATAGGAATTTATAGAGAAATTTCTAATGTGCTGCTTTTTTACATTTTATATAAAACATGAAAGTTTGATAGGGCATACCCCCTATAGGGCATACCCCCTATAGGGCATACCCCCTATGGACATAGGGGGGGGGCCCTATCAAACTTTCATGTTTTAGATAAAATGTTAAAAAAACAGCACATTATAAATTTCTCTATAAATTCCAAACGGGAGCTTGTGCATCATATCGGAAAACAGCAATTAATAGCTAATAAGTGTAGAAATCAAATACCGTATAGATTTTTCCACAAAAAAATGGAACATAGGGGGTATGCCTTAAAAAACTTTCATGCTTTATATAAAATGTAAAAAAACAGCCCATTAGAAATTTATATAAAACATGAAAGTTTGATAGGGCATACCCCCTATGTTCCATTTTTTTGTGGAAAAATCTATACGTAATTTGATTTCTACATTTAATAGCTATTAATTCCTGTTTTCCGATATGATGCACAAGCTCCCGTTTGGAATTTATAGAGAAATTTCTAATGTGCTGCTTTTTTACATTTTATATAAAACATGAAAGTTTGATAGGGCATACCCCCTATAGGGCATACCCCCTATAGGGCATACCCCCTATGGACATAGGGGGGGCCCTATCAAACTTTCATGTTTTATATAAAATGTAAAAAAACAGCACATTAGAAATTTCTCTATAAATTCCAAACGGGAGCTTGTGCATCATATCGGAAAACAGGAATTAATAGCTATTAAATGTAGAAATCAAATTACGTATAGATTTTTCCACAAAAAAATGGGACATAGGGGGTATGCCCTATCAAACTTTCATGTTTTATATAAAATGTAAAAAAACAGCACATTATAAATTTCTCTATAAATTCCAAACGGGAGCTTGTGCATCATATCGGAAAACAGGAATTAATAGCTAATAAGTGTAGAAATCAAATACCGTATAGATTTTTCCACAAAAAAATGGAACATAGGGGGTATGCCCTATCAAACTTTCATGTTTTATATAAATTTCTAATGGGCTGTTTTTTTACATTTTATATAAAGCATGAAAGTTTTTTAAGGCATACCCCCTATGTTCCATTTTTTTGTGGAAAAATCTATACGGTATTTGATTTCTACACTTATTAGCTATTAATTCCTGTTTTCCGATATGATGCACAAGCTCCCGTTTGGAATTTATAGAGAAATTTCTAATGTGCTGTTTTTTTACATTTTATATAAAACATGAAAGTTTGATAGGGCCCCCCCTATGTCCATAGGGGGTATGCCCTATAGGGGGTATGCCCTATAGGGGGTATGCCCTATCAAACTTTCATGTTTTATATAAAATGTAAAAAAGCAGCACATTAGAAATTTCTCTATAAATTCCTATGTCCATAGGGGGTATGCCCTATAGGGGGTATGCCCTATCAAACTTTCATGTTTTATATAAAATGTAAAAAAGCAGCACATTAGAAATTTCTCTATAAATTCCAAACGGGAGCTTGTGCATCATATCGGAAAACAGGAATTAATAGCTATTAAATGTAGAAATCGAATTACGTATAGATTTTTCCACAAAAAAATGGAACATAGGGGGTATGCCTTAAAAAACTTTCATGCTTTATATAAAATGTAAAAAAACAGCCCATTAGAAATTTCTCTATAAATTCCAAACGGGAGCTTGTGCATCATATCGGAAAACAGGAATTAATAGCTAATAAGTGTAGAAATCAAATACCGTATAGATTTTTCCACAAAAAAATGGAACATAGGGGGTATGCCCTATCAAACTTTCATGTTTTATATAAATTTCTAATGGGCTGTTTTTTTACATTTTATATAAAGCATGAAAGTTTTTTAAGGCATACTCCCTATGTTCCATTTTTTTGTGGAAAAATCTATACGGTATTTGATTTCTACACTTATTAGCTATTAATTCCTGTTTTCCGATATGATGCACAAGCTCCCGTTTGGAATTTATAGAGAAATTTCTAATGTGCTGCTTTTTTACATTTTATATAAAACATGAAAGTTTGATAGGGCATACCCCCTATGTTCCATTTTTTTGTGGAAAAATCTATACGTAATTTGATTTCTACATTTAATAGCAATTAATTCCTGTTTTCCGATATGATGCACAAGCTCCCGTTTGGAATTTATAGAGAAATTTCTAATGTGCTGTTTTTTTACATTTTATATAAAACATGAAAGTTTGATAGGGCATACCCCCTATGTTCCATTTTTTTGTGGAAAAATCTATACGTAATTTGATTTCTACATTTAATAGCAATTAATTCCTGTTTTCCGATATGATGCACAAGCTCCCGTTTGGAATTTATAGAGAAATTTCTAATGTGCTGCTTTTTTACATTTTATATAAAACATGAAAGTTTGATAGGGCATACCCCCTATGTTCCATTTTTTTGTGGAAAAATCTATACGTAATTTGATTTCTACATTTAATAGCTATTAATTCCTGTTTTCCGATATGATGCACAAGCTCCCGTTTCGAATTTATAGAGAAATTTCTAATGTGCTGTTTTTTTACATTTTATATAAAACATGAAAGTTTGATAGGGCATACCCCCTATGTTCCATTTTTTTGTAGAAAAATCTATACGTTATTTGATTTCTACATGTAATAGCTATTAATTGCTGTTTTCCGATATGATGCACAAGCTCCCGTTTGGAATTTATAGAGAAATTTCTAATGTGCTGTTTTTTTATCATTTTATCTAAAACATGAAAGTTTGATAGGGCATACCCCCTATCTTCCATTTTTTTGTGGAAAAATCTATACGAAATTTGACTTCTACATTTAATAGCTATTAATTGCTGTTTTCCGATATGATGCACAAGCTCCCGTTTGGAATTTATAGAGAAATTTATAATGTGCTGTTTTTTTTACATTTTATCTAAAACATGAAAGTTTGATAGGGCATACCCCCTATGTTCCATTTTTTTGTGGAAAAATCTATACGTTATTTGATTTCTACACTTATTAGCTATTAATTCCTGTTTGCCGATATGATGCACAAGCTCCCGTTTGGATTTTATAGAGAAATTTATAATGTGCTGTTTTTTTACATTTTATCTAAAACAATGCACAAGAAGCTCCCGTTTAGATTTTGTAGGGAAATTTATAAAACAATTATTGCTTATAATGCACACAAATTCTAATAAATAATCCACAAAATTCTAATAATCCACAAAATTCACAAATTAATTTTATTTTGATTAAATGTGTTTTAGTTATTATTGATTTATTGATTTCTAAAAAAATTTGCATCGACATTAGCAATTGTTGTTTATAAAACACATAAGTTTGTTCAATGTATTTTAGGTTATGTTTGGGTTTGTTAGTTTACAAATTAGAAACGAATGGAATGGACTTTTTAACAAACCGCATTTACACTAACAAATCTACACAATGATACATAAACAACAACAAACAATTTTCACCACTCAAGAAAAAAATGTTTGTTTTGATAAATCAGCTGTTACGGTTTGTTAAAAAGTTTCGTTGAGTTTGATTTGTTCACGGCGATATACTATACTACATGTGTGTTAACTTGTACTACAATTAAACCATAAAACAGCTGGTTTATATCTGGTATCAATACTACGAAAATAATCGTGGTATAAATGTAGTATGTTGTCTGTAGCTGTGTTCAATAAACATTAGGGAAACCCTCTCACAAAATCGATTGTCAGTTCATTTAATGACATTTATATTTTATTTAATTTCTTTTAATTTTTTTTTTTTTGATCAAAACCCAGCCAACATTTACATATAAAAAAAGCTTTCAAATGTAAGCAAGGAAAATTTATCTATATTTTCCAGTACAGAACTTGCAGCCGCACCGTTTCATATATGCTCAAAAATGTTGGTGCTTCTGCGCATAACACTTTTCTGCCTTTTTGCTACAGACATTTTTTAATAGAAAATTATAATTAAAAGTATCAAACACACTTAATTTAACAACTTTAACAACAATTTAACACTATTTATTAACACAACTTATTAGCGCAATTTTTAACAGCGAGAATGACACGTTTTGCTTAAATTTATGAAACACTTGCATTTGCAAGCAAATTGTCAACGACATTCGCAAAACTCTTATTTATGCAAGCTTGCTGCAATCTTAATTTATAAAACGCTTGCCAATATGTTTATTGGGAAAGTAAAAACAAAAATACTAGTATATGTACTACATGTCTGTCAAGGCAATTTAGTATCAAAAACCATAGTATTTATATTATGGTATAGAAATCCTATGTCTGTCAGGGGTATTATACTCTGTGTTTTAAACTATAAAATATTTTTAATTTTGTTATGAAGGGAAAACAAACTTTAAATGTCAAATTCAGGGATGATTTAGTAGTGGCATCATTAATTTTCAGAGTTTTTTGAGTTAGCAGACGTTTGCAAATTGTTTATAAATAAACATTTTGCCAATAAACTGCTAAGTATTCTAGTTAGCAGCTAGTTGATCGCAGTTTACAAACAGCTACCAACTTTTTATTATGCATAACGCTGTTAGTTTTTGCGTTTATTCTTATTTTAATATTTAATGTAAATAGTTTATAATTCTCAACGAGCGCTTATGGCCTGGTTACCGGCGCCTATTTTAGTATATATTTTATAAATTTATTTGTAAAGTATATTATATATAAATAAAGAAATGTCTTTCTCAAGTTGCATAAAAATCAACACAAAAATTTTAAATATTTGGCTATCTTTCTATTATAAATCCCAAATATAGCGAAATTTGAGCTTCACCATTTAACGGATAATGTTATCCGTTTTGAGTAAAACTTTCGGAAAGTCGTTAACAGTGTCTGAGATATAATATTCTGAAGTGGATTCATTTAAAATTGAAAAAGAAAAGAAATTAAGCTTATTTGCCATGGCAAAAGAAATTAGTCTTTCCCAAAAACCGACAAATCAAAATCGCGGATATAGAAAAACTATGGTAGGTATTAACATACATATTTTTTTTTTATTTTTGTTCAATCATATATCTTTAATAATTTATATTAAAATTTACAATCATATATCCTAAAAAATTAAAAAAATTTAAATGGAATTTTGAAACGGCCGTTAAAAAATAAAATTTTTTGAACATAGTAGATAATAGGTTAACGTTATGCTACAAAGATAAAAACTCATCTAAAAGTAAATACGGCTGTATTTAAAGTAAAAACATTATTTTATTCGAGTATTTCTCAAAATTTGTTAATTTTTGTCTTACATTTCTTATTCAATTGGTTGAAACATGTTAATCGTCTGGAGAATAATTAATAACTCTAAAATTTGTTAACCAGTTGTTGTCTTTTGTATCTTATTAGAACGAGAATACATTTCGATTCTTTTACATTAAAATGCAAAATTAATTATTTAATGACAAAATTTTTGCAAAAATTCCAAAAAAAAAATGTTACCTTGTAAATGCACATTAAACTGTGAAGCCATTGCGGCGCCATTATAATATTATTTGGAACTTGTTTCTACAGTCCATAGAACAATTCTAGGGTTGGGGACGGTCAAAATTTAATTTTTTTAGAGTACTCTAATGTACGAGTATATGCTAAAAAGCATTAAATATTGTATGTTAGTATTGCTCGAAATGTGAAAAATGGAATCGCCAGGGTCCAAAATCGAAATGGAGAAAGTGAACACTTCAATTTAATTTTATAATATTCTAATTTTTAACATTTTAGTTTTAGATCAATACATAAATACATTGTTTTAGAATATTGTAATTTAAAATATATAGATTTCATTTCATTACATTTTTAAACTGTTTTCATATACCTATTAAAAATATTCCTCAACTAGATTATTTATTAGTAAATACCAAATTTGTAATTTAAGCCAAGTTTTGTTAATAGTACAACGGGAAATGAAACTTTATTATCAGTATATTCTTATATTCATCGTGTATTCATTAGGAATACGCATAATAAATTGTAAAAATATTTAATCTAAAAAAAAATCACATTTTTATGTATAGTTTTATAAGGTCCAATATTAAAATAAAAATCAAACTAAAAAATATATATGAATATACTGAGGGCCTCAGTCACCTAAGCGTGACACTTTTTTCGAAATCGTTCGTTTAAAACTTGTATTTTATAATTAAGTTTTTCACTTATTACTTATTACATATTATTATTATTATTTACACTTTTATTAAAAGTGAACGATGAAATTGAAAACAAACATTGTCGATACTTGTCCAAACGTCCAAACTACAGAAAACTAAAAAAAAAATTAAAGACATTTTTGCGCGTAAAAACCGTACTAGTAAAAACTCATGTTTTTGAAATCAAAAAAATTTAATTATTATAATTTTTTATTTATTTACAGTTTGGCATTCATGGATTTTGAAGCGTAATTGCTGGAGTTTACGGACCAATTCTTTCCAATTTGATAAGTTACGTTCAATATTTCATTGAATTGTGGTTGGATAGTCTTTCACGTTGTTCTCATTCAGGTGACTTTTTCTTGTTGCACAGTATATTTACTCAAAATGAATCTTTAAAGATTGAGAGGAAATCTATTCTAATATTACTTACACAGTGAAAAAGTTAAACTATTTATAAGGCCTTCATAAATACATACATACATATTAACAATAAAAAATCAACTTATATAAAATGGATATGATGAGAATGAGAAATATGTTTGTTAATAGTTCAAGATGTTAAATCTATTGAAACTATACGATTCTTGTGTAATAGCAATGGTAATGTTCTATTTCCATGATCTTGTTCATTGGAACTTAAATGGTCAGTTTTTGCAACCGAGTTATCTTCAATATTTGAAATAATATTTACATTATGTTGAGATATTAGCCAATTGTCCGATACATCATCTCTTGTTTTATTTGCTATAGATTTACATTTATTATTTGTCTTAATATCTCCCTCGTTGTTAGCGTTTAAATTTTGGTTTGTAGTTGTTAGAGGCGTTGTTGTGGAGGAATTGGAGAGTATATATACAGACGGTCGAAATGGCTTTGTTATTTGTATTCCATTATCTTCATTAATGGCAACAGATTTATTAATACTGTTGTTTTTTCTTTCCAGCCCCTTTGTTTTATTATCATTTTTGGAAACAATTTGCACTAAACATGACGTACTGTTATAATTTGCAATACTGTTAACCGAAGTATTTAAACTATTGTTAAATAAAGTTGATTCCATAGAAAAATTTAGTTGTTTCCTAATTTCCGTTATTGATGTATGTATTGCTAAAGGATTTATACTAGATTTACTATTATTGTTGTTTGCGTTAATGTCTGATTCGACACTACTACTCTTAGCAATACACGAAAAGTTTGAAGCACAACAATTAATTTGATTGTCTTCTTCGTCGGAGGTACATAAATCAATTGTATCTACTATTATCTCTGTAGACGGACATGAAGATATTTTCCAGTTAGAACTGCGGGAATTGTCGCGAGTAAGTTTTATATTTAATTTATTACTAGAAGATGCACAGTGCTTATTATTTAGGTCTGAAATTTTCTTTAATCTTACTGAAATTGGGCGACATCGTCTTAACAGTGTAGAATTTATAAGCAAAATATTTTCCATTCGTCTTTTTTGGGAAAATTGTCGGCGTGGGAAAATATATAAATGTGTGCTATACTCCTGTGGCTTTTTAAATGTGCAGTGAGAAGTTAATGTTGAATTTTTCTTTTCCAAAAATTTTGCTCTTGAGGTTAACACTAGAGGAGCATGACAAAATCGTTCAATGCGATCCAGGCGCTCAATCAGATACTCAGGACTAATAATTGCTTTAGTTGTTCTTAATAAGAGCTGGCCAGCAGGAGAAGATAAAGGAATTGTTGGACAACGCGACACTGAATGTACGGCACGATTCCTTCTAGATATGCGTTTTTTTTTATCAATTATCATAAATTGGCTTTCCTTTTGCTGTATTTCTGACGACATTTTCTTACTTTCGCAACTCCTATCATTTTCGCAGTTTATTTTATTGTACTTATATTGTAAATTAAAATTTAACAAGAATCCTATACGTTGTTTATTGTCTTCCAAGTTTTTATCTTCCATTTCCTGATTATCACACAGTTCTGGAGTGTCACACAATATAACGTCATCGTCTTCAACAATACATGTTTTTTCATGCTCCTGAAATAAGATAATGAAGAACATAAACATAAACAAAATTCATACTTATATAAAACTCTAAAATATGAATATTAATTATATAATTAAATCCACAGTAACAAATCGTGCCTGTTAAAAAGAGAAAAATAACTAAATAATCAATGGAAAGAGTTATAATCTCTAAACACTAAATAATCAATGGAAAGAGTTATAATATCCAAGCCTAAATATCCCATTTATAATCTCCAAGCCTAAATATCCAGTGCCAAAGTTTAGAACTCACTTATGCCGTAGACAGACGACAGAGTTAATGCGCATTAAAATCTCACTAATTTGAATTAAGATTTTACCGTGACAGACGACAGTTTCTGCATTTAAACTGGGGGGTTACTCTCTATTGCGATGCAAAAGCAAATGCGATGCGATAACCATACAAAATATACGCTTATCGCATCGCATTTGCTTTCGCATCGCAATAGAGAGTAACCCCCCTGCATTTAGGTAACAGCTGTTTGTTTGTAAACAACTATTTAATTATGAAAAAATTTGTTTGGCATTTGCTGAAAAAACAGAATTTCTTTGAAAAAAAAGCTGAAATTACTTTTGCTGAAACTGTTTCATAATGCAAAACTTGTTCATGCACTAGCAACCATCAACCTGAACGTGTTGCTACATGTGGGGATCGCAGTGGGACACTCTGAAATAAGAGAAAGGCAATTTTGGAAATCTATTTTTATTATTTTAATTTTACAATTGTCTTCTTCTTCTTTTAGAATAGTACACAATTTGATAACATATTATTAATTTTCGACGATGTTGCCATATTGAAATAGCTAAATGCAGTATAAATTCAGTTTGATTTTGTGTATTTACGTCTAACTTAATGCGCATTAAGATAGGATAATTCACGAGTTAATTTGAATTAAGACTGTTAATGCAAATTAACTGTGTCGTCTGTCTACGCTATTAGAATAATATATTTAAATTTTAAAAGTTCAAAAACCACAATTTTAGGTAGCATCTATGACGGACTGCAGAGGAATTTCATTGAATTATTAAAACTAGTAAAAAAGGTTAATTTTTTTAACTCATCATACCTCACAAATACTGCTTCTAAGTTTAATAATGATGATTTTAATACATATGACAAGTCTATTTGTACACCAGACATCATTTTACACCAAAAAGATCCTAGTTCAGACTCCTTTAGGCATCTTAATTGTTATCTTACGGTATTTTCATTTTTGGCCTCTGAATTTGATTTTTACTGCCAGACGTACTAACACATTCATTGAGGTGCTTGAATGCAGATATCTACAAGGCTGTTTCCCACCTACTTCTTTATTTTCAACAAAATCCATGCAAGGACACGCCTACCTAACATATATCATGAATCTTAAAAATGTAATTGTATCAACTTTTTTAACAAGAACACATTACAAATTTTAATATATTCTTATAGTTACATATACTATATTATCAATCTGCATATTTCAATAGCTCCATTATAATCCCATATATTATTTTCCTTATCATTTCCCAATTATAATAATATTTTACGATTTCTTGTTTTTTTAACAATATACAATATATTAAAATCGTTCAAATTGTTATTGTATCGGAAAGATTGAGATTTAACAATTTTAAATTCAAAATTATGTTTCATAAACATTTTCAATAAAATTTTGGCAAAGTGACGGGTTTCTTTCGTTAATCATGTCAATTATTTTATGTTTTGGCTTTGTATAGGCCCTATATTTAACACAGAATTTAACACGCATGATCAGAACGGCGAATTAACAGCTAAATTTCGTGAAATTATACGATGGGAAATAAATAAATACAGATTTTATTGCTGTGTGTCAAGTGACATCGTTCTGTTGAAACCACATGACAGTGATATCCATATCATCAACATTTAGTTAACATCTCTCGATATTCGAACAAAAATGGGCCAATCACGGCTCGGCCAATAATTGGTCATAGCGTATCATCTAATGTAATTGGTTGTAGCATTAGAAGGCAGTCCGAGTCTGCTTGCATGCTTACCAAACGTCCAATGACCAGTTCGCACCGGTATAATTCTCGAGATGTCCTTGCGTTTCATATTCAGGAGCTACGTACAGCGTTTCTCATTATATACTGGCCACATATTTCTAGTTTTCCTGCATGTGCCCATATTGGGCCACATAGACAGTTCTTCTTTACATTGCCTGTCTAGAATATATGTTGTGGTATGTGATTTAAGTGGCATTTGTGCCGCCTGGCTGTCGACAAAAATGACAGTGCTGCCGCGAATATTTCTTTCACATGCTTACCTAATCGCTAGTATCTCCACCTGAAATACACTAAATTTATCTGGTAGGCGTATTGAGAGTTTTAAACTGAGTTCATCGCAGAAGACGCCGCACAGTGCTTTGTCCCATAGGCAAAATTAAAATAAAATAAAGTGCTAGATTCGTAAGTAGAATTTATGATCTCTTCTTTTTGTTGACAGTAGAGGGCGTTAAAGTCAGAAAAGTTTCGAGGTAAAACTGTTGAACGGAAAAACGATTTTTACTGTGTTCCAAAAAAAATTGTCAAAATTTAATTTTTTATTGAATTGCTTTGAAACTTAACAGTTTTGTTTATTACTATAGGTACAAAAAAACAAAAATAATTTTTGGTAAATATTTTTTATGGATAAGTTGTTTGTGCCATCGAAAACTTTTGCGATTTTTTATTTGGAATTACTAAAATGCAAAAGATTGATAAAGTAAAATAATTTTTTTTTTAAGAATAGGTAATTTTTTATTTGCGATTTTAGTACATAGAATATGTAAAAAAGTTTTAGATTTTTTACCCGGAAATGTAAAAGTGATATGAATTTTTTAACACTTGTTTCAGAAAAAGTTACAAAGACCTAAGTTTATGGTACTGCCAAAATTAAAAAAAAATAATTTATAATTTTTACAATTATTACAATTATTACTATAAAAAACTAGCTGACCGCCCCGGCTTCGCTCGGTATTTACTATTGATTTGTATTTCATAGAATAAGATGTATTCACAACCTGCCTGCTCTTATTTATTTGCAAATTTGTACAGCATACTTTAGGGGACTTTTTTTTTCAAATGTTGAATTTTTTCAGGAAAAAAATCATAACTGGGGAATGGCTAGACCGATTTTGGATTTCAAAATCAACTAACCATCATCACTCCTCCCTGTACCTTCCCTAAAAATTTTATGGCAATCGGTCGAGCCGTTCTCGAGTTATGGAGTGACAATCAAAATGTACACTTATTTTTATATATATAGATTAATCAAATTTTGATGTAGTGTATAATTTTTATTAAATAGTGACAAAAACTTACCAAAAATTTAAAGAATTATTTTTCTTTATTTTTTTGCGGAAACCCTAAATTTTTGAAAACTTTAAAAAAATTAAAAAAATATATAAATAAAAAGTAAGCGATTTTTTATTTCTTATTTATAGACATTGTTAACATATCTAACCACTAGTAAAAAAAATTTAAGATTTTTAACCGGAAATTTTTTAGTTTTACAAAGATCAAAAATATGATTATAACATTAACAAAAATTCATGTAAAAATTGGTGATACAAATATAAAATTCGTTAAGTTTTAAAGTTATTTTATTAAATCATGCTAATCTAATCGAAACAGGTTTCCACTCTTTTGTTCGTAAAAAGTACTATAACTTCCTCATTTCTCAACCGATTTCAACAACTCAGAAAAATACTGTTTTTAATACATTTGTTGTCTTTAAACTAAATTCTGAAAAAAGTCTCGTAGAAATTCTAAAAGTTTAAAAAAAATTAAAAATTTTCTATATAATTGAAAAAATCTATTCATATTTGTGCTAATATTGTATGTATTATATATTGTATATATATATTTAAAAATAAAAATTATTTTGCTTTCCAAAACTGTTTGAATTTCAAAAATCGGTTAATAAATAAAAAAGTTATAAATGTTTAAAAGTAGCAGCCTCAAAAAAAATTTCATTGGTCCATAACTCGGGAATTTGGAGGTATATTGAAACTTTTAAAACCGGTTTTGTAATACACTCTTTTAGACCTTTAACATACACTAGGTCCTTTTGAAAGTGCCTAAAAAAAGGAAATTTTGTAGCACCGTGTAATTATAAATATGGGCTTTCTACACTTCACTGCTGGATACGCTTTTTTGAATGCATATTGCACATTGCTTACCGTCTTCCTTTGAAAGTTTGGCGAGACAATAAGGAAAATACCTCAATTTTTTACAAAAACAAAAAAAGAATTCAAAATGAATTCAAAACACGAACGGGATTAATAATAGATCCAGTAAAAATGGAATTTGTAACTACTAACGATGGAAACACGGTTCGACGATTTTTTCAAAACAGTGAAACTTCTGCTGAAATTACGGGAATTGATAGAAGTCTTATTGATATTTTTGGCATAATATTAAGAGTTTTATCTTGCGGAATCCCGGTTAATGTTACAACGTATAAGGAGCTGCTAAATATTACTAGGAACTCTTATTTAATTCAGTATGGCTGGTATTACAATGCAAGTACTGTTCATAAGGTTTTAGTGCATGGGTGCGATGTTCTGGAATACTTCAACTTGCCAATAGGTAATAAAATATTAAAAAAACCTTTTAGAAATTTTTTAAAACTATTTTTATTCTAGGGTGTTTGTCCGAAGAAGCCTTAGAAGCCAGTCATAAAAATATAAGGAATGTGCGATTTTCCCATACAAGAAAAACGACGAGAGAAAATACAAATAGAGATTTAATGGCTATTTGTTACACTGTCCAACACCATTTTTGGAACAGAATAGCGACCCTATAATTCTGAAAGGGTATGTTGAGTAGATCATTTTTGTAGAACAAACTTATGGTCCAGCACGTCTGAGTTTTTTTTTACAGTGGGTCAAAGTTTTCATTTTTTGGTCGAAGGGAGCATTATACTATATGAATAAAATGTTGTAAGTTAATGTCTGAGAGAATTCTTATGGTCAGAGTTGTATTGTGAAATTGTATGAGGATTATTTTTGTGGAAGATCTTAACCCTCTAACTGGTCTCTTGACCCTTTTTTCGATAAAATCAAAAAATATCCTTTAAAAAAGGACATTTAAGGATTAAAATATTCTACGAAAATGTTTGGCGGAAAATTTCAGTGGGGGTCGCCAAAGACACCATTGTTGTAAATAAAGCTCTTTACGATTTGTAAGCTGATTTGGAAGTCACAGCTGACTAGACGCGAGAACTCAGTGTTTGGCCCGGCCGAACTTGACGATGTTTTCACCTGCTTTGTATGTGTTGGCGTGTAATTTTGCCAATTAATCGTAAAGAGCTTTATTTACAACAATGGTGTTAGTTAGAGGGTTAAGATCTTCCACAAAAATAATCCTCATACAATTCTACAATACAACTCTGACCATAAGAATTCTCTCAGACATTAACTTACAACATTTTATTCATATATTCTGTTCCATTCAAAAACTCTTAATTTGTTAGACAGTGTTATTAATGCCGGATCCGGAAACACAAAAAAATGATGAAATCAAAGAAATTGAGAAATACATTTTGAAAGACAACATCATAAAATACAATTAAAATAAACCGCCTGGCCCACGATGTCGAACGATAGCGTTCGCTTAGATAAGACTTAAGACACAAACTTGATTGTGGAATAAATAAACTTGATTGAGTAAAAAATAGATACGATAAAAAGTTTGTGTCTTAAGTCTTATCCAAGCGAACGTTATCGTTCGACATCGTGGGCCAGGCGGTAAAATATCTTATTTGTTGAGCAAATTTAGAAAGAAATTTTGTATGACCCATTTTAAAGGGAATATTAAATTATTTGCATTTTGATCACTAATGTAGCTAAAATTTAGTTTTTGAGAAAAATTATATATGGGAGGTAGTCATGTTCTTGCACCGAATGAAACAAAATTAACCACTAAGCTAAAAGACATATTTTAACAGACAGTTACCAATTTTCGATTTATTCTATTTACAATTATAGCTAAAATTAAAGTTTTAAATTTAAGGATGTATGGGAGGTAATGTCCTTGCACCATTTTTTCCGAAACTTCGAATTTTTTTTAATTGACATATTTTGAACCAGCACACCAAATTTCATTCTTCTACGATCATTTCTGTAATTTTGCCGATTCACTATATTGGGACAAAGCACTGTGCGCCGGAACCAACGCTACACTCCATCTTGAAACCATCAGTCATATCCATCAATCATGAGACCGCCTGTTATATTTTTTGCCAAATGTTACATATGCACGCGTTCTTATTCTCCCTGCGGCTTCTGAACTGGCACCTGAGTACTTGGATCTTCTGAATACATTTGATTTGAAGAATCGTTGATTCGTAATCTCTATCATAATATCTGAGTTTGACTATGTGATTTGGTTTGGACATCTGGTGCGAAGTGAGCTTTTAGAGATTGAACTTTGGTAACATTTAAATGTTCAATATGTCGTTTTAGTTTATATTCATCATCGAGTTGTACAAGATAATGAAGCTGGCCATATTTCTGTCGAACAGTTCCAGTTTTACAGTTTTATTGTTTCTCATGTGAAAGGGTACAAGCCTTTCTCCCACGCTTATATGGCGCACACCGGGGATGTGTATGGTAGCTTCGAAGTGGATTGTTGTTTTTTTTTGCGTCAAGACGTATACGAATACGACGATTGTAATTAAGTTCTGCAGGACTTTTCCGCAAGCAAGAGGAGTTTCTCGGTAAATCTGCAAAATTTCGTTTACTTTGTTATGTATAGATTCTTGTTCTAACGCCATAGTCTTTAATTTTCGTTTAATGGTCTGTACGTTACGCTCATCTAACCCATTTGTGCTTGGCTGGCCTGGAGCAATTAATTTTGGAAAATACCTTTTTTATGCAAAAGCTTTTGAACTCATCAATGTGGATTATATCAAAGTTTTCGGCTGGTTCTTCCCAATGGTGAAGTGGCGCTTTTGCCGGTTTTGACACACACGCTTCACACGACCGTACTTAATTTTCAATATCGCGGTCGATACCCTTCCAGTAGAAATATCTCCTAGTTGCTTGATTTTCGTGATGCTAGGATAAGTACGATGAAGTTCTTGTAATATTAGAGACTGAAGGTTTTTTGGAATCAACACTCGTTGTCCTTTGAATATTATTCCATTATTCAATGCGAATTGTTCATAATTTTTACAACTATTGAGTAAAATGTCCTTTATGCTGTTGAGATCTTCGCCTTTAGTTGTTTCTGTTACCAATATATCAGCATTAATTACTTCACTTGAAATTTCGAAAACTGATAAATTGGTTGACTTCATCATTAATAATTTTATCCAAAGACGGCTTTTCCAAGGTATAAGTTGCGCGCGAAAGACAGGCAAAATTCACATGTTGTGATCCCTTTTTGTAGACAATTTCGTAATTGAATCCGGATAAAAACTCGAAACGTGCTGTAGTGATCGGCGTACGACGAGCTGTGCATCACGTTTCCACTTATCCACTTAAGAATGAAAAGAGATTGGCAAATTCACAGGTCTCCTGAACTGAAAGCTAGGCTACGGGTATGCAGAGATATACTAAGACATTTCTTAGAAACCCAAAGAACGGCCTCACTTAGATCTTACTTGGAGGGTCTTGATAGTACCCCACAATCTGACTACTCGTTATGGAGGGCGGCAAGAGGTTTAAAAAGACCAGTGAGAGGAAAACCTCCTTTGCGAAATCCGACTGGTGACTGGGCTAGAAATGATTCCGAGAAAGGGACATTATTTGTTAACCATTTGAGAAATGTGTTTTCTATATATAAACAACTCAAATAACGAATCTGATTTGCCACCACTTGTTATAAGACCTCCTGTACCTCTAAGACTAAACTTTCGTGATGTCCAAAACGCTATTGGTACTCTGAACCTTAGAATTGCTTGTTCCAAACTTGCATTAATGAGTTTTGTCATTATTGGCGTCAATATATCGGCATTTATTTTTAAGTCTTTTGCTCGAATTCCATCAGCTCCAGCACTTTTTCTAATATTAAGTGTTTTTAAGATATTATAAACTTCTTCCTCGTTGGTATAATCAATGTATATCGAGTTTTGTACCGACATATTAATAATATTTTTGGTTTTTATGTCGCAAATATGTATAATTTTTTTGACATTCTCATTAAAGTTTATTGCAAAATTATTTATAGTATCAATTATATCTTCGTTTTTGAAATTTTTGGTTATAAAATTGTCTTTGTTAGTGTTTTTTTTTTTACCAATTATTTCATTTATTAATTGCCATGTAGCCCGTATATCGCGTCTATTTTCAATGAACTTGTTTTTATAGTATTTATTTTTTTCATAAATTATTTTTCTATTCACTAAATGTCTAAATGTTTTAAATTCTTGTTCATATATTTTATTTTTTGGATTATTTCTCCATTTTTTAAAAAGTTTATCCCTAATATCACAGTATTTAACAATTTCTTCACTAATCCACGGATTTGTCGATCTTTTTTTACTAGTCTTTGTTTTTTTAATTGAGTTGTAATATATTTCGCTGAATATTTCATGTATTCTTTTATATAAATAGTTTGAATTTGACATTTGTTCAATTATCGAGTTCCAATTGGTTTCTTGAATTTGTTTATTAATTTTAAAATTATTAAATTGTGACTTTCTGTGGTTATCTGTCTTAATGGTGGGGTCTGAGTAATATGGTTGTCCCATCCCTGCTTTTTGTCTTGTTTGTTTATACAGCAAACAAGAGAGTAGTGATCAGATATTGTTGTTGTTATAATTGCGGGGTATTCGTCGTCGCCTGGAAGGAACAGCAAAGAGATATACCGATAATTTAGGATTGCTAGACTACGACGAACTTAAAGCTAAGCTTATAAATATGTTTAAACGTACGGTGTCCCGCCAGGAAATTTATCGACAGCTACAAGCACGTACCTTGAGCCCGAATGAAACATGCTTGAACTACTTAGTGGCCATGCAATCAATTGCTTCAAAAGCAGATATTTCTGAAGAAGAACTTATTGACATGGTGATTGACGGCATACCAGACAATAGCAATACTATTGCGTATTTGTATGGGGCCAGAACTGTAGATGAGTAGTACGAATGGACCGATATGAAGTTCGACGCAAGCAGGCCCGTCCAATCAAAAATTCTGTAACAACTATCGGTAATAAACAGAAGATAACTGCCGATATTGAAAAGGCGGCCAATAAATTACCTGATGCCGAAGTTCGCTGCTACAATTGCTCTCAATACGGACATTACCAGGCCAAGTGTCAGAAACCAAGACGCCCACCGAATTCATGTTTTATTTGTGCAGAGGTCGGACACTTTCACCAAAACTGTCCGAAAAAGAAGACCGTATCTGCTGCAATGGCTGAATCTGGGGTTTTAGATGTATTTAATCTGGTAAGTGTTGCCTTTGTTAAACAAGATAAGCGCACATAATCAATAGTTTTAATTTCTTTATTCGATTCCGGAACACTAAAATAACGACGTCTTACCGCGGTATGGGTAATAAAAATTTAAATGTATTAGGTCGTGTCCGATGTGATGTTAGCTTTAACAATAAACTGATTACACATGAATTTTTAATATTGCCAGACAAAGAGGCCGTGATGCCATTACTAATCGGAATTTAATGTAAGTTTGTGTAAAATAAAAATAAAATGTGACCAAAATGAAATTTTGAAACTAAATTTAAAAAATATTAATAATCAACTTAATGATAAAACAGTCAGTGCGCTTATGTCGTTTGACTTGTACAGAGTTCCGGGATGTAAAAATGAAATTCTAACTATTAGAAATAAGTGTATTGTAGACAATGCTATGTTAAATTGTAACAATAAGGGATGTATATGGGAGGGTGTTGACCCATTTACTTCTGAATCAGAAAGACCTAGTGATTGCGTAATGAGTGAATTAAGCATGGTATTCTGTTCGTCATTTCGTGCGAAATACTATCAAAAGCCCATATAAAAAAAATTTATGCGAAATAAATGCGAAATAATGCTGCTGAAGTTGTACTCTGTTCTTGTTGTGAAAAGTTACGAAATGTTTCTGGCAGCATGTTTTTTCAACCAAAAAATGTATATGGCAACATTTTTTTCAACTGCGAAATAATGTAAGCGGCACTTATTTCGCACGAAATTGAAAACAACAGCACAAACATTATTCAAATTGAAAATAGTACTAATAAAACATAAAATAATAAAGACAAAAATAAATTTTGTGAAACTGAGAAGCAGTATCGGCAGTACGAAAAAGAAAAAGTATAAGGAATAAAATTACAATAAATTACATTGCAACCACAACGCCATCATAAAATCAGCATGGATTTTAATATAATTTTTGTTTCTTTAACACATAAAATAAAAACAAATGGTTTTTGTTTATATAAAAGAAACAATGTTGCATACCTAAGGTCAATAAAAACGACAATTTTCTTCTAAGTCGCGGCATTGTCACCACTTGCTAATTGTCAAAATTTTCAAACGAAATAATTGATGTTGCTCAACAAATTTCGCAAATTTGAACAGAGTACCATGCTTTAGACATAATTGTGGAAAGAGATATATGTGAATCTCTAGTAAATACAGTTTGTTCGATTGAGACCGAAGTTAATGCAAATATATCAATTTGCAGAACGCCGACCGAAGCTCATGCACTAAGGTTATTAGTGAAAACTAATTATTTTGGGAATTTTAATACTGCTTCAAGAATGACTGACTTTTGTATGCAAATTAGGTTGACAAATGATGTCCCTATTTATAGTGGACCTCGGCGTTTGTCTTATCGTGAACGTGGTGAGGTCAAATCTAAACTCGAGGAACTATTAAGGGCGGGTATAATTCGCCCCAGTGAGTCGCCTTATGCATCCCCAATAGTGTTAGTTAGTAGAAAGAACGGAGATTTGAGGATGTGTGTTGATTACCGATCGCTTAATAGAATTACCGTAAGGGATAACTATCCCCTACCGATGATAGAGGACTGTCTTGATTATTTAGGTAATAAGAAATATTTCTCTATTCTGGACTTGAAGAATAGCTTTCATCAAGTTCCAATGCATAAGGATTCTATTCAATATACGGCTTTTGTAACTCTTTTAGGACAATTTGAATTTTGTATATGGCTTTCGGACTTAAGAATGCGGGTGCAGTTTTCCAACGATTTATTAATATGATATTAAGGGATATGATTGATAAAGGAAAGATAGTAGTGTATTTGGACGATATAAGCGTTGCAACGGAAATATTTGAGGAACACTTGGAGATATTGGGTCAGGTACTGCAGGCCTTGAGTACAGCGGGCTTAAGATTAAATTTTGAGAAATGCAAATTTGCATTTAATGAACTTGATTACCTAGGTTATAAAGTCAACTATGAGGGTATTCGACCAAATGACACCCACGTCGAAACGATTAGGAATTATCCAATTCCCAAAGATCATGATGAGGTCGAAAGATGTATAGGATTATTCTCCTTCTTCCGCAGATTTGTTCCAAATTTTTCAAGAATAGCTAGACCCTTGACAGAGTTAAAAAAGGAAAAGTTTAGTTGGACTAGTGAGTGTACAGAGGCATTTATGACATTAAAAGAAAAATTAAGTAAACCGCCAGTATTAGCAGTGTACAATCCCCAATACATAACAGAACTGCATACGGATGCGTGTACCAAAGGGTACGGTTGCTCCTGCAGTGCTCCTGCAAAGACAGGTAGATGGAAGATTTCACCCAATAGCTTATTACTCAAAATGTACTTCAAAAGCAGAGGCAAAATATCACAGTTTCGAACTGGGGACTCTGGCTATAATATATTCTCTAAGACGGTTTCTAATTTATTTAGAAGGCATTCCGTTCACAATAGTGACAGACTGCAATTCACTTACGTTGACGTTAAATAAGAAACTGATAAATCCAAGGATAGCAAGATGGGCTTTGGAACTTGAAAACTTTGATTATAAAATTCGACATCGTAAAGGGGAATTGATGACGCATGTTGATGCCTTAAGTCGGATACCAATTATTGCCGCAGTGGACAGTTATGATGAGGATGTAAACATTAAAATTACCCAGACTAGAGATGCTAACATTCAGAATATGCGAGAACGTCCGGAAAGGGGTGCAGAACGGCTTAGAATTCCGATGTTCCGAACAAGGACGCCGACAATTATGCGTACCCGCAGAGATGGAAGAAAACATAATACGTCTAATACACGAAAAATACGGTCATTCAGGGATTGAAAAATGTTGTAATAATCTAAGGAAATATTACTGGTTCGCAAAAATGAAGGAGAAAATTAATAAATTTATAAGAAACTGCCTGAAGTGTATATACTATTCAGCGCCTAATAGAAAAAATGACAGGAATTTATATAGCCTCAATAAAAAACCAGTCCCGTTCGATACATTGCATATTGACCATTATGGGCCATTACCATCGATAAAGTCAAAGCGGAAATATATCCTTGTAGTTGTTGATGCATTTACAAAATTTACAAAATTATACTCGGTGAACTCTCCGGGTGCAAAAGAGGTCTTATGTGCTTTGAAAAAGTATTTTGAAAACTACAGCCGTCCAAGGAGAATAATAAGTGACCGGGGAACTTGTTTTACGTCTAGTGAATTCAGCAAATTTGTACACGATCGTAATATAGTTCATGTTAAAGTTCCAGTGGCATCACCACAATCAAATGTTCAAGTTGAGAGGATAAATAGGGATTTAAGGGCAATGTTAGCAAAAATGACAGAACCAATCGAACATAGCGACTGGGTCGAGAAATTGACACAAGTAGAATTTGCCATTAACAACACCGTGCACCGTTCTATAGGACAATCTCCTAGCGGGATGTTATTTGGTATTGAACAAAGGGGCGAGGTAATTGATGAATTGACGGAAAATCTGCAGGACACTTATAACGGAATTGATAGGGACTTAGATTCAATGAGAAAACAGGCCTGTGACACTATAGAGAAGTTTCAATCGTACAACCTGAATTATTTTAATGAACATAATAAGCCGGCCAAAATATTCAAAGTGGAAGATTTAGTAGTATTGAAAAATGTCGATACATCAGCCGGCGTAAACAAGAAGCTCATTCCAAAATATCGAGGGCCATATATTGTTCAGAAGCAATTGGGTAACGACCGATACGAGATAACTGATACGGAGAATTGTCAGGTAACACAAATGCCATATGTTGGCATTGTAGATTCTAGTCGTTTAAGAAATTGGTTGTAATTCAAGATTAATGATCGAGATAATTTAATGAACTCTGAAGGCAACATGGACCAATACGAAAATTATGAACATTGTGAGAATAATGATAATATGAGTGAATATGAGGATTACGAATTTTTAGATGAGGAATATTTATAAATAGTATCAATCGAGGTCGATTGAAATGTCAGGTCGGCCGAGATTGTAGTAATATAAGATATGGTAACACAATAGTAACATAAGATATGGTAAAACAAATTGTAATTAGATCTGGCAGCATGAATGGTAATTACGATTGACTGCAACCAACTTCACGGTCATTGTGATTTTCCGTTTGGCAGCGAGAAGTAAATATAAAACGTGATCTAATAAAATTGTCGCTAAAACCTGCAATTGAGGAATCACTATAATTTGGTACTTTTTTTTTATATATTTTTGTTTTCTAGTTAATTTTTTTCAATAAAATTTGTTAGGATTCCACTGGTACTCTAACCCTGGTTGTTCGTCTACAGTTCAGTAGACCAAACCATACAAGAATTTTTATTTACATGTTTGAAATGTTAATTTGATTTTCAAACAAAGATTTTTGAAGAATTTGATTTCATTTATCATACATTCATATTTAAAATACATTTTTTCATCGTATAGATTTCATGAATTATGAATTATTAAAAATTAGTAAAATAGAGCTGCAAAACTATCGATGGTACTATCGATAGTTTCATTTTTGGTGTACTATCGATTGTTTTTTTCCGATAGCGATACTATCGACAAAAATTGTCATTATTAAAAAAACAGCGTAGCTGACAAGAATTGGTCGGCGGCATATTTTAAATTGGATATTTTTAAAACTTAAATATGAAGTTAGTCAATAAGATTGAAATTTTAACTTTTTTTCAATATAAGGCGTTAATAAAATAAATTAGTTCAACAAGTGTTAACTAGTGTAAGTGACACATTCAAGAAAAATATGGTCAAAAGTGGCTACTTATATCGCAAGGCATCAGCGGATAAAAATATTTTAACGGCGGATAAAACACAATGTCATCCAATCGACTTTGCTTTATTTTTGCAAGAAAGAAAAAGTTTAAAACTTTTTTCACTCATTGGCCTTCATATTAAAATAGCCATTCTTATTTTTGTATTAATTAAAGATTGAAAATTGTACAATTACATGTGAGTTTATATTCTTTAATTTTGAAAGAAGGTTAACAGCCGTATGTAAAAACGATTGCTGGTTTTAATATATCTTTAAGCAAATTTATATTTAACAATTGTTTTTGCATACTGTTTTTAAAATTCGATATTATCGATAGTTTTATGATAAACTATCAAAACTATCGAATGTAACCACTATCGACTATCGAAACTATCGAGTTTTGCAGCTCTATAGTAAAAATAAAGATTTTATCACATTTTCGAAAAATATAAAAAAAAAACACTCAAACAGGTGTATTTTATTGTAGAAAGATTTTTTCTCACACTGAAACAAAAAGTTGTATTGAATTTGCTGTGATGCCACCAAAAATTAAAAAGTGCACAAAAATTTAAAAAAAGCGCACCGCGCACCAACTAAATAATTTTTCGCACCAAGTTGACAACGCTGATGATAAAATAAAGATTACGCCAACGCGCGTAAAATTTTAAAATGTTCTGCGCATTTTGTTTTTTTTACTGATGTTTTGCTTGCATTTGCTCACTGCACTCTTCATGTTTATATTTTTTGTTGTTTGTTTTTCTTTTTTAAACAGCTTTTATTTTAGAACTCTCAGTGATTTCAATTGCAAGGTTGCCAATTATCACTTAAAACATACATTTTTCGCAAGAAATTTTAATTCCATAACACATGAAACATTCTTGGTAACCCTTAGAATGGAACTTCTACGTCACATAACGGGAAATCATGCGCATGGCGTAATCTTTATTTTATCATTCTTGTGAAGGCCCAACTTTTCGTCAAGTTTCATTTGCTTAAGCAAGTTAATAAAATAAAACATAAAATAAACAAATACAAGGCTGTAGTTTTTGGTACTTTTTAATTTAAAGTACTCGCAAAAACATAATATGTAATGCATTTACTTTTCAAACTAGTTTATGATCATATGCTACTTTCATAAACCATACCGTTTACATCTGCATTTTTGACAGTTAAGTGGTTTATCTTTGACAAGTCATAAGACAGCTGACTTTAATATTAAAATTTGTGTTTTTCATCAAGGATGAATAAATTCAATTAGTTTTTTTTTTAAAGAAAACTTTTTTTATTTTTGAGCAAATGTCAGTGTCCAGCGTTGCCAGAAAAATGTTGAAAAAACAGAGTTGCATTAGCAGAAACTGGTTGTTTGTAACTAGTTTATCTCAAAAGCTAGTTACAAAACCTGTTTTTGATTTGTATGGATAAACAAGTTTCTCAAACTAGTTTATCACCATAAACAACTTATAACTAGTTTATGGCGTAGATGTAAATGCACTATAAAATACTACTATAAAATAGAGTACATAAGTCTCACACACACCGTAATAACCGGTGATGCCAACTTAGCCCTTTTCGGTCTAGATTTAGCCCGATTTTAGTCACTCAAATTGCGAAAAAGAAAATTGGCCCTAAACTAAAAAACGCGTAAATCTAGCACGTTTTACAATTATCTTTTAGCCCGTTACTACTTTTTGCTCGATATGGCTACATTTTAGTTTTTTCGTACTCTTTCTTCCTTTAATAATATTTATTTATTTATTTAGGTCAATAGATTTTACATCCTTACTGACTACATATAAAAGACAATTTAGATATAAAGTAATTTTTCTCTTCAGTACGTCATTACTCTCAGATAAGTCCATAAGGTGATAGCATTTATTGAAGTTAACACATGCACGATGAAAAGAATCGTTATTAAGCCCTTATGACACTACATTTTTTGTTCATTGAATTGATATAGAATTGATAGAAAGAAACAGAAAATGTTAGAAAAAGCAAACTATAAAAAATGTAAACAAAAAAGCCTTTTAGTTTTTTTTATTAAATGTTGTCAACTTTCTGTTTATGAGAAACATAAAAACAAAACGAACAAACAAACGGTTAATCGCCAAATTTGCCCATAAACCGCTAATTCAGCAACACTTTTAATATTTCAAGCTTGAAATGTCAATTTTAAGTTGAACAATTTTACATTTTTTTGACATAACTTCATTTTTTATCGATAACTTAAATAAAATGTTTGACAGTTTGTCATTTATCTTAATACTGCTGAACTCTTTGCACTTGGTAAATTTTTCTATTACATTGTATTTGTACTGTTCACCAAAACTTGAACAATGCATTAAAAATGTAGTGTCAACATCACCACGAATTATGCCCAGAACAAATAAAGCGCTCAGCATCAATCGTCGACTATTTAGAGTTGGCAATTTTATCAAAGCAAGTCTACTTTCATACGGTGACAAGACATAAGAATTCCAACCAAGACCACGGAGACAGAAAATTAAAAATTGTTTTTGTACCGATTCAATACTATTGATATCCCAAACAATTAATCCATACTCAAGAATTGGTCGAACAAGAGAAGTTTATAAAAGTTTTGTAATATAAGGATCTAAAAATTCCTTAGACCAGCGCTTCATGAATCCAAGTACCCCATAGGCTTTATTTACCATTATAGAGATGTGATCGCGAAAATCAAGTCTATGATCCATTAGTATGCCAAGATCCCATATGGTTTGAACTTTATTTAAAATAACAGTATAAATATAATAAGAAGTCCCAATCGGATTGTGTCTAAAAAATGACATGTGTTTGCATTTCTTAATATTTAACTCCAATAAATTAAATCTGCACCATTGAGAAAAATTGTAAAAGTCGGCACTTAGTAAACTATGTCCATTGGTATCATTAAAAGAGTTAAAAAGTTTAACATCATCGGCATACATCAGTACTTTAGAATGCAAAATAACAGTAGGAAGATCATTGATGAATAGGGTGAACAAAATTGGACCCAGGTGGCTACCTTGAGGAACACCAGAATGTACTTGAATGATTTTTAATATAACATTCCCAAATTTGACTTGTTGAGTTATTTGTGATAGATAAGAGTTCAACCATTTTATAGCTGAGAAACTAAGGCCCATAAGTGATAATTTGTGTAATAGAAGATTGTGGTTAACTTTATCAAACGCCTTACTAAACTCCGTGTATATCACATCAGTTTGCATTTTATTTGTAAAACCTTCATTGACGATAGTGGTGAGTTCCAAAACATTAGTTGTAGTTGAACGGGACTTACGAAACCCATGTTGACATGATAATAGAAGGGAAGAAATTTGATGATACAGTCAATCTGTAAAAATTTTTTCAAGGAGTTTTGGAATTGCATTAATTTTAGCGATACCTCTGTAGTTAGATGCATCATTTTTACTGTCATTCTTGAATAAAGGAAATAACACGCTTCAACAGATTTGTTAAATAATGCAGTAAAAGGCGCTGACAGTGATGCTGCACAGTTTTTAAGGATAGTGCTTGGAATACCATCAGGACCTGTACTGCGATTCACTAACTTTTAACGATCCGACAATCGTAACATTTGTCGACATAAATAGTCGTTTGCAGTAACGATTGTGTGATTCTGTAACTTTTTTTTAACGATAGTATACAGCTGTTTTTTTGTACTCATTTAATTTAATAATATGTGGCACCTCTGTGTACAAAGTGTCAAAATAAGCGAAAAGCACAAAAGAGAATGGAAAAAAACAAATAGAATTGTGCATAATTTGGGAGTTTTGTTTATTTTTGTAAATTTTGACTTAAGTAAGGTAAGTAAAAAAATGTATGATTTAATTATCTTTTTATTTTGTTATTTTATTTACATTTATATACATACATTTTAAGTGCATTTAACAGAATGGCGACCAATTCAAATTCTAAAAGGAGCCGCTGATAGCATCCAGTTGCATAAAAACGTAAAGACGAAAGCACCTAGCAAAATAAAATACTTAAAATTTCATTTTAACTTGAAGCTGGCATGTCTTACCTGCTTTTCTGTCGATATAGATGTTATTCTAGATCCTCTTAGTTGATCATCTAACTCAAAAATTAAATTTTCAGCCAAGTCCGGAGTGAGTCGGTATAATTTTTGAAATTCCTTCGCTGTCAACTCAAAAGGATTGTCCAAATCCCGAAGAATACGACGATTAACTGCTGGAACGTCAAAAATTTGGTCATCCCTTGCTAATTCGTATGCCAAATACTCAAAAGCCATTTTAAACACAAAATAAACTTATATACACACTTTATATAATAAATAAACACAAAATAAACTTATATAAACACTTTATATAATAAATACACTTTATCGATAAAATAAACACAACTAAAATTTTTGTCGCTAATATAACGAGAGAAAAACTTGTTAAGAGTAACAGCTGACTTCAGCCGACAGCGAATATCGTTAAAAATGTTACTGAATTGCAAATTCGATAAATGTTCGTTATATTTATTTTAACGATACGATTATCGTTAAAAAAGTTAGTGAATCGCAGTACTGAACTAAACGAGTTCTTCAGCGACTTTAATTTCGAAAGCATAGTATCAATATTTATAAATGGAAAGTAGTGGGATTTATACTACGAATGACTCGTAGTATAAGGATATTTTGTTGTGTTAGAATAGGTCTTAATAGAATAAGTTGTTGAAAAGAAGTCAGCAAATATATTGCTTATTGAAACATCGTTATCAGCAGTCAAGGAGCCATACTTCAAATGCTTTGGATAACCTGAAGAGCGACGCACAGTGTCGTGATTTCATATAACGAGTGGCCATAAATAGAAGGAGTGGTTGTAAAGAGTTGAAATTTGGCACACGTATTTGATTTGATAAAAGAAAAAAATATTAAAATTTCAAAAACTTTGGAGGAAGGATTCGTGTCCTTCCCATATATCCTGAAATTTAAAACCGTCATAAAAGATAGAAAAAAAGTCCGAACTTTATGAAATAGTCGTTTAGTTTGATACCCTTAATGATTTGACCAAATTTTATCCAAATCGGGGCAAGGACACGCCCATCTCAAATATGTCCTTTTTCAAAAAATTAAAAAAAAGGGATCAAAAAGTAAAATTTTTAAATTAATTTCATACACGAAGCACTTGTTACAAGAAAAATGTGTGTGTCAAATTTTTTCCAATTCGCAGCAAGGACATGCACTCCCGGCCACCCCCTAAATCTTGTATTAAATTTTTTTAAAAACGAAAAAAATTCAATGAAAAAAATTCAAATGGTAAGAAAAGTTTGTAATTGCTATGGCCTGAACTACCATCAAATCCCCATTTAATTTCCAAAACTACATCATTTTTGGTTTCAAAATCATTTAAATCTAATAAACTTTTGGCTGTCATATTTAGAAAATTTTGTAATGGTACTTTACTGACGTTTCTGATATTGATATATTTTCCGGAATATATTGTTTCTTTGCTTTTTGTAGACTATAATATGATGGAAAACAGTTCTTGTGCACATCATTTACAACCGTTCGCATATTTTCATATTGTCTATACGATAGATCATTATCTATTAATAATGCTAAAGCCTTTTCTACGGAAATAGAAGTTTCTGGAGTTGGGCTAGATACTCTTTGAACAGATCTTCGTAATTGCTCAGGGCATGTAGACCTCACAAGATCATCTACCTTTCTTCTTTTGGTTCGTTCAGAACTTTCATTAAAGCCTACTCTTGGTCTTTCTTTACGACTTGTACTTGGTCCCTTAATAAATAAAAAAAACATGTTTTTTATTATATTATAAAAAATAAATATTCACATAATGATATTACAATGTTCTTCTTCTTACACTTCTTCTTCTACTTCTTCCACATCAAAAAATGAATTTAGCCAGAAAAAGTTTTTGTTTTCAAACACAGATTTCTTTCTGTAGCATTTTTCCCAACTTTTTTTTATTCTAGCTAGAATTGATTTAAGTCTTACAATACTTTTTTGTTGCAATTGTGTCTTAAATTTATCTTCTAAATGATTTTTAATTTCCGTAAGGGCTAGGGAGTGTGTTGTATGTTTGTGCCAAATATTGAAAATTTGCCTAATTTGCACTTGCCTTGACACTGAAAAAGTGAAAAAAATTGACTATTCTGCCAAGCTCTGCAAAAGAGACCCATTTTTTTTATGTACATACTTGTATCAATATTATATTAAAGTATCAAAAATAAACTCGAATAAACTTTTTTTAGACCTTCTATAAACTTGTAAGTTGTAAAAAATGTTCTCTCTGTTTACATTTAGAATAACGGTACAAAACACATGATGAATTAAATGTAAAAAAAAAATATGTTACCATATTTTAGTAATGTCATACTTTAATATTTATAAACAATTTAACTGCATTATCGACAATTTACGTTAAATTAACCCATTTGTATATACGCTCTTTTTCACGTTTTTTGTGTGCATATTGCATACTTACCAAAAACTTTCAACTTTGATTGGCTATAACTTTGTCAAAAATATTTTTTTTTTTAAAAATTCTGTTTCATTATTGTAATTTGAAATCTAGTTTATCAAACTGTTTTAGCAGATTTTTAAAATTCCAAAAGTCGTTTATTTTTATTTTTGGCCGCTGACACCACACTGTGCGACGCTTGGAGTTTACGAATTTATAGAAAGATTTGGGGTTTATTCTTATATTGTGTTTAATACGATAAATATAGCCATATAGAAATAATGTTATTGGTAATAACCCATTCCTTAAACTGTCCAGTTTTGCCATACACATATTGACATATCCGTACTCAAACGCAGAAGTTGAGAGGAGGTTTAGTGTCATGAATTTATTCAAAAATACAATTAGAAACAAAATTTCATTAAATACGTGTAACAGTTCAATACACATTAAATGTAGCCTAAAAAGAGATAATGTATGTTGTTCAAACTACAGAAGAAGAAGTATGTCCTGAAGAAGTATGCCCAAAAATTAATTCGAATGAAACATATAAAAAATCTAAATATTTTATTGATAGTGTCTTATGGACTGAAAATTATGGTGAACAAGAAATCGAAATTTTGTTCAGTAACGACCAATTTTAAATGTGTATGACTATTTAATACTATGTATATTTAATCTACATATACCTTATTTATTAAAATGTAATTGAAATTTTGATTTTTTTTGAAGTTTTGATTTTTAAAAGAAACATTTTATAATTTAGTCCCTTTTCACACTTTATCGAAATTTTTGACAGGATGTGGCTTTAAGCGAATTTTTTTCAATGTAGCCCTTTTTAGCCCTTTTTTGAAAACGCGTAAAATCTCCATATTTTATTGACTAAATTTCATGCGCAACTAATGGTGTTTTCTTTTATGAAATAAAATGTTATACCTTTATTATATACATTTTTATAATGTTTACCCCACATTTTTAATCGTCAGAATAGAACATAAAATCACAACAGTGTAACACTTTTTTTTCATGTACAGCTGTTTTTTTTTTTTGTTAAAAAAGAAGAAGCAGATAGCTCCCTGGTGAGATCGCTTGAAATAAGACAATGAATATCTCTCAAAAAGACCAATGGCACCTTCCCGACTAATACGCAAATTCTTCTTAAACTATAAAAATTATATATGTATATAAACATATATTACATATATAAGAAGTAGGAGATATTGTCCTATGAAATTTGACATACAGTTAAGGAAAAAACTCTACATACACCATACTATTTTGACCTTCTGGAGAAATACTGATAATGTTAAAGATAATTTTTATGTTAATGGTTAAGACATTATTAGTTAAGAATGTCTAAGGAAAAAAAGCTTAAAAATATTGATAATTTAAGATTTATTGGCGATTAATATAGAAATCGGTGGGAAAAAAGTCTACATACAGCAATAGCAACGCTTTAAATGAATAAGAAAATGAAGAAGATAACGGGGAAAACCCCGTTAATTTTCTTGATTTGCTTTATTTCCCAAACACTCCATTCATTTAAATTCAAAGAGCGATTTGTAAAGCACGGTTTGACTTTAAAAATGGCAAACAGAAAAGAAATAGAACAGTCAGTTCGAAATTTGGCGGTAACCCTTTGAAAAGAAAAGAAATCTTATGGTGAAATTGCTAAAATAGTAAAATTAAGTCGCTCTACTGTGCAAACTATTGTAAAAAACCATAAAAATACCAACAGTACCGAAAACAAGCCACGATCTGGAAGACCGAAAAAGCTTTCAAGACGTGATATAAGTAGTGTCCTTAAGGAAATACCGAAGGATCCAAAAATAAGTGCCCCAAAATTAGCCGAACATCTTGCAAGATGCTCGAATATAACTGTTTCATCAATAACAGTAATAAACGTTTCACATGATAGCGGCTTTAAAAGTAGAACAGCACGCAAAAAGTTATTTATTTTAGCCAAGAATCGGCAACTTCGTTTGGACTTTGCAAAGGCACATCTGTACAATATTTTTGGAAACGACGGTCGAAACAAGGTTTGTAGAAAACCGAACACTGCACTTGATCCTGCGAATATTATACCCACTGTGAAACATGGTGGGGGCAGTGTTATGGTGTGGGGAGCTATGGCAGCATCTGGGGTTGGTCGATTGGGTTTTGTTGAAGGCGTTATGGACAGATATCAATATAAGACCTTATTAGAACAAAATTTGAAGCCATCTGTGGAAATCTTTGGCGTTGGAAATCAGCATACTGAGCATATTGTTCGAGATTGGCTTCTTTACCATACACCAAGACAGCTCAATATACCTCCCCAGTCACCGGACCTCAATCCAATTGAACATATTTGGGACTTATTGGAATAATCTGTACGAAAATATAATATCACAAACCGTGAAAACCTGAAAACTGATTTAACTCGGACATGGTCCGAAATTATGCCCAGTATTACGGAAAATTTGGTGATGTCTATACCACCTCGACTTCAGGGTGTTATTGAAGCTCAAGGTGGTCCTACGAAATATTAAAAATAATTATTTCCTTTATACACGTAAACAAATTTAATTTTTTATTAGAATTTTAAGACTGTATGTAGACTTTTTTCTTATGAATTTTTATTTGTTTTATTTCTGTTATTGTTATGCTTCGGAATAAGTTTTTTGTTTTATAAATAAATAATGTTTTTGGTGCTTTAAACATTGGTGCAACCACTTGACTGATTCGCTCTACGAATGTCTTAAAACACACAAAATAAGAGGTGTATGTAGAGTTTTATCCTTAACTGTAAATCAACTTCAAAATATTCATTAATTACGTTCTCTACAAAGCCTTTCACTCGCGGTTGTGGATTTCTTTCCATAATTATATAAAATATTTTATCATCATCATATTTTGGTACTCCTCAGTTTATCCATTCAGATAATGGAAAGCAATTTGTCTCCCATCAAATGGAAGAATTTCTGAAGTCATATGGCATAAAACATATAAAAACAGCATTATATTCTCCCCAAGCAAATAATAGAGAGATTCTTATTAAACTTAGGATACTTTTGAAGGATAAACAAAATACATGGGATGTACATGTGTCTAAAATAGTTTGTATTATTCGAAGCGACTACCATGAAGCAATTAAGTGCTCTCCATTTTTCTGAACCTTTGGCTATAATATGGTACAGCATGGGTCAGTATACCCTATTTTGCAAAATATAGGTTGTTTAACAGACGGCCAGCTAAATATAACAAGCAATGACGTGAGAATCGCTAATTTGCATGAAAAAATGAGAGAAAATCTTCTTTTTGCTCATCAAATTTGGGAGTGAGAAATACTAAAATTTCATTGCATGTGTGCTATATAGAAAAAACTTAAATCTAGAATGAAATTGAAGCTTAAAAAATTAGATTATCACGAAGATGTCAAAAAGTTGCTAATAAATGAAATAGAGTGAAACTGACAAAATTTTTGTATTGGAGTTGTATCCCCCATACAACTCCGACGGATTTTTTTCATATTTTCAAAACAGCATTTAATAGATGTTATATATATTTTCCGAAAAATAAACATTTTAGTTACAAATTTACATAAGATATGGCATTTTTAAATATCATTTGTATGGGAGGTAAGCGTAAAAATGGGCGGATTAAGTTCATATTTTCAGGAGCTCATTCTACAATTATAATATTAATGTTTTATGAAAATTGAGTTGATATATTTAAAATCATGGAAGTTATGCCGCATTTTCTGTTTAAGTTGTATGGGAGGTGGGCGTAAAAGTGGGCGTATTTTTGTAAAAAAAAATATTAAAATTCTTAAAAAATTTAAAATAAATGTGTGCAAAATTTCATAAAGCTCCGCAACCTCCTTGATTTATGGCCATTAAATACACTACACGGCCACAGTGTGGGGCGCGATAAAATGTCATGAGCGTCACGCTAATTTTTTTAAAAGTGAATATATTAAATGTAAAAAATGTAAGTTGCATTCATTGTTTACATGGTTTCAACTCATTTTTTTGTTTGTAATTTGTGAATTTGAGAAATAAATTGCCTACAAAAAAAAAAAAAAAAAAAAAAAAAATAGGCAAACATTTCATGAGCATCACTTTTGATATATATTTCTTCATAGCTTAAAATGCATAATTTTGATTTTATTTTTCAATTTTCAAGTGTAAAACAACAAAATTACGGCGGCTGAAAGAGCACGGAGATATCGTGAGAAAGAAAGATATAATCGTGGTATATTTGAGTTAAATTTTTATTGTTACTGACTGATTCTGTTTTTGCCACAAACTTAATTCGAAAGTGGTAAAAATTAATGAGAATGAAAAAAAAACAAAGCCGCTTGTCATTTCATGAAGTTTATACAGATTCAGAATAAGAATTCGAATGAAAATTTATAAATTAAATTAAGTTATTGTTTTGTGTAAAATATTTACATATGTGTATAAGTTTCTTCAAGAATTACTTCCGTTATTCCATTTTTGTTAAAGACATCAAAGAATATGTACATGTTTAGTTTTGTATGAAAATTTTTGTTTTTTTGAAGAATTTTTGTTTTTTTGAAGAATTTTCGTTTTTTTTATTTAGTTTTTGTAAAAGAATAAACTTTTTTTCGTTAAACTTTAAATTTGGCATATATCTTGAGCGTCACACGTAGTTTTTTTTCCTTAAAACGCTTAGAACTGCAGTTTTTTTTTTTAAATGCGTTGTTACAAGCCTATTACTTTGCAAGTAACCTCTAATCCGGGGTTTACACATGCAAGTGCAAGTTCGAA
Organism: Bellardia pandia; assembly: GCA_916048285.2. Classification (NCBI taxonomy): domain Eukaryota; kingdom Metazoa; phylum Arthropoda; class Insecta; order Diptera; family Calliphoridae; genus Bellardia; species Bellardia pandia. Next base: position 71,060,565 of record OU696530.1, read on the forward strand.
AAAGTCAATACATTCACACTTTTTTACTAACACAATCACACATGCAGGCACTTGCAGCTCACTTGCAAGTGAATTAGCTGGACTGTGATTTTTTGACACTTTCAGCAATAAAGTGACATAAAGGTAAACAGAGTTGCCAAATAAAAAAATTCAGAATAAATTTAATGGATTGTGGTAAAATAATTAATAAATATTTAACTTATTTTATGTTTATTTGTAAAAAAATATATTTTTTTTTTAAATATGAAAAAAGAAGTTTATTGATGTCATTTTAGAACAGTCTCAGTGCTAGTGTTGGAAGCAGCAAAAAACAAACGACCGCAAATAATTGTACACTCAAATAATTTTTCAGTTGCCAAAATTAAAGACATTTTTTGGATTTTAGTATTTTTATTTGATTTGAATTTTTTTTTTTTTGCAAATTTGCAAAATTAAATTATAATTTATTTAATTATTTAATTATACATATACACCCCTCATTATTTTATTATTTAATATTATTTGTATATATTTTCTTTCGTTGTTAATTAGTTTACATATCATTAAATTTTAATATTAATAATTAAAAACGAAAGAAAATATATACAAATAATATTAAATAATAAAATAATCAGGGGTGTTTATGTATAATTAAATAATTAAATAAATTATAATTTAATTTTGCAAATTTGCAAAAAAAAATATTGTCAGAATTGGTTTTAAAACCGTCAAGAAAAAAATGCTTTAGTGTCATAGGGCACTGCTACACGTTCAATAAATATCAAGATATTTCTAGTATCAAAATATTTATTGAACGTGTAGCAGTGCCCTATGACACCAAAGCATTTTTTCTTGTCGGTTTTAAAACCAATTCTGTCAATATTGGTTTCTATGACACCCCGATTATATGTATGTACATAAACATAATGTATAATTAAATATTTTTTGACTTACAATGCAATGACAAATCATACTTCATAAAACATTTTGCTTTGAGTGTACTCAAAAAAAATGTGCAGCGAGATCAGACAGCGAAACAGGGGCCAAATTACCGCATTTGATATCGAGTAAAATTGATCGTAATTTTCTAATTTGAGATTATGGCATTCGATATCGTGCAAGAAATTTAGTACATTTTATCATAATTTCGATATCGAAATCATTTTTCGATACGATAGCTCATTTGATCACGAATGCGGTAATTTGGCCCCATGTTATAGTATACGTGTGTTAACGTCGTGCACACAGAATTTTGTTCCTAAACATGCGTGTATAGCAAGTGCCCGAGACTGTTTTAGAGCATTAAATAATAATTAAAATAATAATAATAAATTGTAATAATTATTTCCCCACAATTATACTCATGTGAAGGCCATGTCAACTCTTGGTAAACAAATACAAACTTTGTGCGCCATTTGTTAATTTTAAAAATTATTTTATAAGAAATCTGACTTTACAAAAAAAAAGTAGTAAAAAAATTTATAGAAAATATTACATACAATTTATAGTTTTTGCTGAAAAAAAATGTGAGTAGAAATGGTAAAAAGAATTTGGTTATGGAATTTATGATTTTTTTCTAGAACTACAACGTTCAAAATGGATCCAAAACTAAATCTGTAAAATACAATTAAACCTTTCTCATACATTTTTCTTTTGCATTTTCATTTAATAACTCTTGTAATTTTAACAAAAAACTAATTTTTTGAAGTATACGCTTTGACAACATTTTGAAAATGAACTTTCACTGTCCTGTGTAAACAGTAATGCTACTTGCAAATGATTCGAGTTTTTCGAATAAGTTTTCGTATATGAGTCATTCCATGTCAGACCGAACGATTTTTGCTAAAAATTGACTTTGATGTCGCCGAAGTCTTGTAAAATTTTAGCACGTATTCTTCATTAAAAAATATTTTACACTTATTTCCAGAAAAAAAATTTGAAAATCGTTAAAATCAGCTGCAACATTGATTTTTTTTGTATAATGTTCACATGCAAAATGTAATTTTTCATGGTACTACAATGGTAACAAATCGGAAAAAATAGAATTTATTCGACTTCCATTCTGAAATTTACAGGGAATATTAAGGTTATATTGAGCTTTAAGAAAATATTTGTTTAGATTTTTTGACTTGTTCGAAGGTGGTGGAAAACAGAAAATAAATAAAAAGAGCAAATGCTAAAAATAAAAAAAATATTAAAAAATTTAAAATAATAATTTTTAAAAATGAGGTTCAAATACCTTTAAAATAAGGTATTGGTCCTTAAAATCCATCCACAAGTTTTTGCGAAATATTAGTTCAAAAGTTGTCATGTCGGAAGATTTTTCATGATTTTGACGATTTTCAAATGCACATAACTTGTTGAAAAAAAAAAATTTTTTTCTGGAAATACGTGTAAAATATTTTTTAATGAAGAATATGTCTGCAAAATTTAAAGTAAATCGGAAGAGGTGGTGTAATAAATATGTATAATACGTACACAGCATTCGCATGCAAGTACTTGCATGTGTAAAGGCAGGGCACAGTGTGGTGTCAGCGCCCAAAAATAAAAAAAACGACTTTTGGAATTTTAAAAATCTGCTAAAACAGTTTGATAAACTAGATTTCAAATTACAATAATGAAACAGAATTTTTGAAAAAAAAAAATATTTTTGACAAAGTTATAGCCAATCAAAGTTGAAAGTTTTTGGTAAGTATGCAATATGCACACAAAAAAACGTGAAAAATAGCGTATATACAAATGGGTTAATTTAACGTAAATTGTCAATAATGCAGTTAAATTGTTTATAAATATTAAAGTATGACATTACTAAAATATGGTAACATATTTTTTTTACATTTAATTCATCATGTGTTTTGTACCGTTATTCTGAATGTAAACAGAGAGAACATTTTTTACAACTTACAAGTTTATAGAAGGTCTAAAAAAAAGTTTATTCGAGTTTATTTTTGATACTTTAATATAATATTGATACAAGTATGTACATTAAAAAAAATGGGTCTCTTTTGCAGAGCTTGGCAGAATAGTCAATTTTTTTCACTTTTTCAGTGTCAAGGCAAGTGCAAATTAAGGCCCAACTATAATATGCATAAGCAAGCTTAAGCAAATTGCAAAAGTTAACGAAAAGGCTGTCAAATGCATAAACAGTTCAGAGTTATGTTTCAGGTGGCTACAATGACTTTGAAACTTTTTGTCCACAGTTGCCCATTTATGTTTAAAAAAATGTTTTTATTTTAACAAAAAGCCATTAAATGACTATATTTTATAAATATTATTATATTATTTTATAATTAAAAGAAAACTTCGTACCCGAAACACATACGTTTTCCTTTTTTTTTAATTTATCGGCAAAAGTACTAAAATGTACAGCTGTGGCAGCACTAAATTGTAAATAAAAATAAACGTTTACATATGTTTTGTTAATTTTCGTATTGTGTTTGCAAAAATGGAGAAAAAACTTAAAAATTTTAATAATATAAAAATATTAAACTTAGCGCTTGAAGGGTTGTGCACATTAAAAGAAATAAGTGAACTACACTATAAAAGAAGAAAACGCTCTTGTTCTGTCAAAGAAATAACCGCGACAGAAAGACATTTTTGTTAAAATAAAAAGGGTCCCTTTTATTGTAAAGGCACTTATTTTTTTCCGCATTTTCTATTAAATTTAAAATAAATATATTTTCTTCCATTTTGTTCAAAACACAAACAAACAACAACAAACAGCTGATTCCGTACAGAATGTGCGATCAGTTTCGCTTTTTGCTTAAGCAAATGACAGTTGAAAAACTTAACGAAAAGTTTCGTTAAGTACATTATAGTTTACCACATACAATTTATATGTATTCGCACGTTTGCTTAAGCTAGCATATGCACATTATAGTTGGGCCTTTAGGCAAATTTTCAATATTTGGCACAAACATACAACACACTCCCTAGCCCTTACGGAAATTAAAAATCATTTAGAAGATAAATTTAAGACACAATTGCAGCAAAAAAGTATTGTAAGACTTAAATCAATTCTAGTTAGAATTAAAAAAATTTGGAAAAAATGCTACAGAAAGAAATCTGTGTTTGAAAACAAAAACTTTTTCTGGCAAAATTAATTTTTTGATGTGGAAGAAGTAGAAGAAGAAGTGGAAGAAGAAGAAGAAGATATATACATTGTAATATCATTATGTGAATATTTATTTTTTATAATATAATAAAAAACATGTTTTTTTTATTTATTAAGGGACCAAGTACAAGTCGTAAAGAAAGACCAAGAGTAGGCTTTAATGAAAGTTCTGAACGAACCAAAAGAAGAAAGGTAGATGATCTTGTGAGGTCTACATGCCCTGAGCAATTACGAAGATCTGTTCAAAGAGTATCTAGCCCAACTCCAGAAACTTCTATTTCCGTAGAAAAGGCTTTAGCATTATTAATAGATAATGATCTATCGTATAGACAATATGAAAATATGCGAACGGTTGTAAATGATGTGCACAAGAACTGTTTTCCATCATATTATAGTCTACAAAAAGCAAAGAAACAATATATTCCGGAAAATATATCAATATCAGAAACGTCAGTAAAGTACCATTACAAAATTTTCTAAATATGACAGCCAAAAGTTTATTAGATTTAAATGATTTTGAAACCAAAAATGATGTAGTTTTGGAAATTAAATGGGGATTTGATGGTAGTTCAGGCCATAGCAATTACAAACTTTTCTTACCATTTGAATTTTTTTCATTGAATTTTTTTCGTTTTTAAAAAAATTTAATACAAGATTTAGGGGGTGGCCGGGAGTGCATGTCCTTGCTGCGAATTGGAAAAAATTCGACACACACATTTTTCTTGTAACAAGTGCTTCGTGTATGAAATTAATTTAAAAATTTTACTTTTTGTTCCCTTTTTTTTACTTTTTTGAAAAAGGACATTTTTGAGATGGGCGTGTCCTTGCCCCGATTTGGATAAAATTTGGTCAAATCATTAAGGGTATCAAACTAAACGACTATTTCATAAAGTTCGGACTTTTTTTCTATCTTTTATGACGGTTTTTAATTTCAGGATATATGGGAAGGACACGAATCCTTCCTCCAAAGTTTTTGAAATTTTAATATTTTTTTTCTTTTATCAAATCAAATACGTGTGCCAAATTTCAACTCTTTACAACCACTCCTTCTATTAATGGCCACTCGTTATATGAAATCACGACACTGTGCAGGGTAAGCTCGTCTTTTTTTTAACAAAAATTTACATATTTTGATATTAAAATTTTAAAATAACTAGTCACTTTAAAAAAAATTAATATCAAGTATATCATGATTTTGTGTTTATAATCGAAAAGGTGATTTTCGCAAGAGTCAATCTTCAGAAACAAAAGAACATCAAATATTTTTGCATTTTTAGCGACTTTTTATACATATTTGGTGTGTGACGCTCAAGATAGAAATCATAGAAAACCTAAAAAAAAAATCCAAAAATATTGATTTCTTTGAGAGCCTAAAAGTACCACCGGATTCTTCATCAATTTCTACATAAATTGGCCACTCGTACAGGCGAATTGAAAAAACTTTAAAAATAAGCAAAAAAAAAACTCGTTGAAATTGACCCTAATACACTTTTGTTTGATTAAATTTTCAGAGGTTGTCTCGGATTTTTGCTCATATCTCCGTTATTTATGGACGGATTTTGCTGATTTTAAATAGCAAACTTCTCGAAAGCATGTCTGCCAGAATTATTGAAGATTTGGATCCCGAAGATATCTGGGGACTTCAGAAAATTGATTTCAGCAGGCAGACGGACATGGCTTAATAAACTCCGCTATCTATAAGGATCCAGAATATATACATTTTATAGGGTCGGAAAATTATATTGTGGAAATTACAAACGGAATGACAAACTTATATATACCCATGAAGGTGAAAAAATAGTTTTACCTTTAAATTTAATATTAGGGCTGAAATGGCGTCAAGTTTGTATTAGTTTTGTTACCATTCACTGAAACAAGTGATAGTTTTTTTATATATGTATATATAAACAACAGGTTTATAAAGCAAATTTTGTATGGAAATCTTATAAACCTGTTGTAAGTTTTATGAATAAATCAACAAATGATCCGTAACTCATAAAACTATAAATGATTTTTAATACTTTTAGTTAAATTCCACGTTCTGAATGCTGTAGTAAAAACCTATAAATGATAGTATCTTAAAAACCGTACGATTTTATATTTGTGATCATATAAAATACATGTTTTACAAGATAAACCCTTTTTAAGTGTTGAGAAGTATTATTATAAATTTTACTTCATTATTGCAATTCTTAAGCCTAGATGTAAACGATACACAAAAAGTTTACTTATTTCTAATCTCCACTATAGATGTTATGTAGAAATCTTTGATTTTAAGAAGTAAACAAAAAATTGTTCTTACCAATATTGCTTCTTTAGAATATAATTCCGCGTCACAGTTATCGCACAGATATATATCAAATGGAGCCGGTTCCACCATCTGTTGAAGTATATTAAGACTATTGTGTCCGGTCTTAGACTTTTGCTGAAAAAGACATTTACGCAGTCTTTGTGGTTGATCATATGACTAAAAGGAGAAAAAACATTGCATTACAAAAACTATGTTAGCATATTTACACGAAGGATATATTTGAGTTTTAATTTTGTATAAGATTAATATTTTTACATAAAAAATAGCCAAAAACTGCTCTTTCATGTAATATAAGGTGATATTCCTATTCTTATTATAAATAAAGTTTTTATAAAAGCTTTTATTTTAAAAGTAGTATTTTGTTTATTAATCGTGTTTTAAACAAAATTATAAAGTTTAACAGCCTTATGCAAAAAAAATCTTATTTGAGGATTGTAGTTCACGTTAGTTAAAAGACACTTTAAGACTAACACACCAATGTTAAAAATTCATATGCAAAAACAGTACGTTAACTATTGTATACATCAATTAATTTTATATGTTGATACTGGTAACACTATCACTCTCTTTTGTCTCTTTATAGTTAATGATGTAAAACAACGATTATTAGTTCATTCGGATAGTCGGATATCTTAAACTGTTTTGTATATTTTTAATATAAAATGAAATTTTATTCTTATTTTAATATGTCAAATAATATTTATACTGCATGAAAACCGCACATCAGTTATGAGTACTGAAAAAGTGAGTATACTTGAATCATGACTTATAATTTATCGTACTTATACGTACTCATACTTGTCTCAATATCATCAAACCAATATTCATATTTAAAGTTTGAAGTACTCATTATATTCAGATTTAATCTCATGTATGATGTTGTTTATTTTGACTCTCCTTAACTCAATGTACGTAGACGATAAAAAAATAAGTATGACTCGCATATACTCATGCGAGTGTCGTTCATTTTTACAGCCTGCTTATAAAAATTATATAAAATTTATATTTTCCTCAATATGTTTTCCTATAAACTTACTTGTATGTTTTTATATTTCTTTTTTACTTATTTTGTATAAATACCTAACGGAATATTGTAGTGTATGTATAAACATACAAACACAAGACCAAATGTATAATAGTGCTAGGTTAGTTATTAATTTCATAACGCTGCTTTCTTTTATTTTGGGTGAACGACTTAATGCTCATATTAAATTTCGATTTGGAGTTTGAACCAAGAAAATAGAACACTTGAAATTAGAATAAACAATTAATGTTTGAGTCACATTTAATAATTGAAATGCACTCAATAATAATAATAATAATAATAATAATATGTACTTTAAAATTGATGAGCGCCTGGTACAATCATGCATAATGGTTTGTGTAGAATATAAGAAAAATAACATTGTAAGAATTACTCAATATAAATTGTAACTCTAAACAATTGAGTAACATTGTAAAAATTACTCAATTTTAGGCTAATCTTTCTTCTCATAAGTAGTATATAAGAAACAATATTTGAAAATAAAAAGTACAGTTCATGATTGGACTCATAATTGAAACGTCTTTTTTTATACCATCATCACAATATGCTGAAATTTTTTTTCAATGACTTAACTGAGTTGAATACTTTATGAGTATGTGAGTATTTTTCTTAAAATGTAAATCTAAATACCGTTGTTTATGAATCAAACATATTGGGAATGGTATGAGCTCGAAGTCGGCGTCGTACTCATATATCCACCCGCATTTATAAGTCAACGTTGTTGTGAGTTTGAGTAACTCAGAGTAGTTAAATTTCAATGATGTAAAACCACTTATACTTAAAATGTTATGAGTAGTTGTGAATCGTAAAACGATTCATTGCCGATCTCTGATGAAAACATAAACTAACCACATTTACAATAATTTAAAATAATAAATACGCTTATTTATTCCTAACATAAAAGCGATTATTTTAAAACGAGCTTTATTTACTTTGGTTGATTGTATGTACATCACTATAATGTTTTGTATGTTTGCATTATATAAAATTATAAATACAAATTGGAACAAGTTGGTTTCAGTGACATTGCTTAAAATAAAAAATTGCATCAAATAGGGCTTTTAGAGAAGATAAAAGTAGTATAAAAATTCTTTGTCGGTCACGCTTATTTGCGAGTGGGCGGGTCTTCAAAGTTGCAAATATATGAGCCTATATCTCGGAAACTATTCAGTGTCTGATAATTTATGATACGTCATATTAATGGTATAGAAAATATCTTTCTAACGAAATATGCCATGATTATAAAATATGGACCCACTATGGGTTAAATTCGAGATATATATTTTTTTACCAAATTTTTTTTAATATCTAAAATATCTTAAAAAAAAATCTATATAAGTGTTCTTTTAGATTATTTATATTAATAGCCAAGACATCAAGCTTTAATTTAAGGTATGACATGTGTCTGTAGGTATTATAACCATAGATTTATAAGTTCTGAAAAATTAAAAAAAAAAAGAATTATTTTTCTTTAAATTATAATTTCCAAGCTTTAGTATCTATACTTTGAAATCAAATTTCATACTTTTAATATTAATGTCATATATTAGCTAATTGTCTGTTGATACACCGAACTGTTCGGACGTGTTACTTTTAGTGCGGCTGAATTTTCGGTGAAAAAATCGTAATAGGTGAAAAAGTATAAAAAGTTAAATTAAACAAAAAAGTGAAAAAAAAATCTCGTAATAGGTGAAAAACTTTACAAAGTCAAATAATTGCACTAGGTGCAATAAAAAAATTAATAAATTAAAATTAAATACAGTGAGACATTGAATGAGTAACAATTCTAACAGTGCGAGTGGGCCTCAGAGCCGAAATGCTTATTTCGTGTTGAGCTCGGCAAGTGTTAGTAATGAGAACATTAAAGATCCCGAATTTAATAAAAACTACTTAACTGTGAAACCAAAAATAAGCACAAATCTGAATTTAAGTGCAAGTGCACCAAACTTGAATAAATGTGTTGAACAAACTTAGCCCAAAGCATATTTAATTTAAATAGAAAAATCACTGAAGGACCGCAAAAAGAATTTTTACACGTATCAACTTAAAAGCGCAAAAGGTCTACAAGTCGTAATTAAGGGAATTGATTCTTTTGTTGATTCTGAGGAGATCAAGAGCAGTTTGGCCGACAAAGGCTTTAAAATCAAGGCCGTATCAAATATAAGAAACAGAGATAGGATCCCTCAACCATTATTTAGAGTGGAGTTAGAACCTGGTGATGAAAAGCTGAAGAAAAATGAAACACATCCTATATATGACTTGAAATTCATAATGCACCGAAGAGTTACAGTGGAAGAACCTCATAAGCGATCTGGCCCAGTACAGTGTTCGAACTGCCAAGAATATAGTCACACTAAATCTTATTGTAAGTTGCCTACTGTTTGTGTTGTTTGTGGGGATCTTCATGACACCTCAAAAGGCGATAAACCTAAGGATGATTCCGGGGTAAAAAGATGCAGCAATTGCGGTGGAAACCACACTGCCAACTACAGCGGTTGCCCTGTTTTCGAGGTCGTTAAACGCTCCTTGATCAACAAATCCGCTTCTACCCCTACTCAGACGACAAAAGTACCTATTACAATTATTCCCCCCGTAGCACAAGCATCCACTAGCCAATTTTCATATGCCAACGTGCTAAGATCTAACCAACCAACAGTGCAAAATGAATCACAAATAAATGATACAAACAGCCACAATTTTAGCCGTCTTGAAGGTATAATGGAGAATCTGGTGCAATCCATGAACCATTTCATGACAAGCATGACAAGTATGATGCAGGAGATGCAAAAAAATGCAGTCCACGCTACTGCAGGCCATACTTAATAGACCATGAACTGTCTCAAAATATGTTTCTGGAACGCAAACGGCATACGCCAACACAAAAATGAACTTGAATATTTTCTTTTTAATAAGAAAATTGATGTAATGCTGATTTCAGAGACTCATATGACGTCGAGAAGCATTTTTAAAATAAGTGGTTATACATTCTACGACACCAAGGACCCCAGAGATAGATCATGTGGTGGCTCGGCAATATTGGTCAAATCGCGAATCAAACACCATTCATTGGGTGGTCTTTCAGAGTGTTATCTTCAAGCAACAAACATCTGTATTGAGAACTTTTGTCAAAACCTCGTGATTTCGTCAGTTTACTGTCCGCCCAGATTTTCAATAACAAAAGATCAGTATAGAGATTTTTACAAATCACTAGGTAGCCGTTTCATAGCGGCTGGCGACTACAATGCTAAGCATACATTCTGGGGCTCACGACTCGTTAGCCCTAAAGGTCGTATCTTGTACGACTCCCTGTCTGAAATGGGACTGAATGTGATTTCAACTGGTCAACCAACTTATTGGCCAACTGACCAGCAAAAAATTCCTGACGTTATCGATTTCGGCGTGGCGAAAGGGGTATCCCCGGAACTCATTGAAGTCGAGGCTTCACTGGATCTTTCTTCAGATCACTCACCCACTGTAATCACCATCAGAAGTCCTCAGCAAAGCGTAACTGATGCCTTACTTCTTGTCAAACGTCTGAATTGGTTAAAATACAAAAAATACATCAGCACTCACTGCACAGAGAAACTCCCGTTAAAAACTGCTGAAGACATCGATGCCTGTATAAAAAGTCTTAATGAACATGTCGAGAAAGCCGCAGAACATGCTTCTTCCACTTACAACAGAGTTTTTTCTGCAGATGTTGAGCAACTATTGTCTGAAAAAAGGAGAGTCCGAAGAGAGTGGCAACACACAGATCGCCCCAACTTAAAACTAGGTTGAGAGAATGTACCAAAAATCTTAGGATATTGCTAGAAGCGCAAAAAGCAGAGTCTCTCAAACAACATCTGGAAGGTCTAGACGCAACTTCCCAGTCAAATTATTCATTATGGCGTGCAGTCCGAAATCTAAGAAAACCCGTAATCGCAAAACCTCCACTGCGTACTTTGAACGGATCTTGGGCACGAAATAACGAAGAAAAAGGCAACCTTTTCGTAAGTCATTTAAAATATGTATTCACTCCCAATATGGATACTGACATTAGCCAACTACCGCCTGTTGTTGCCAGACCACCTGTACAAATAAGATTTCAATATCTGGAGGTTGTTGAGGCTATTGATAATTTAAATGTTAAAAAAACACCTGGGTTTGATAAAATCAGCAATAAAATGATTTTTGAGCTGCCTCGCATTGCAAAAAGATTAATCCTCTTTCTTTTTAATGCCATCTTACGGCTTGAGTACTACCCTCCGGTTTGGAAAATTGCATTAGTAAAGATGATTCCTAAGCCGGGAAAAGATCCTTGCAAAGTTGAGTCGTATAGGCCAATAAGTCTATTACCAACTATGTCCAAATTATTCGAGAAATTGCTTATAACCAAGCTGACTCCGATTTTGAATGAAAACAACTGCATTCCCAATCACCAGTTTGGCTTCAGACGTCAACACACAACAGGTAGTCGACTACTCACTTTAATTTTTTTCATTACATTTATTTATTTATTGAATTTTCAAAATATAAACTAACAATAAGTATACGAATCTTAATACTAAAAAAACAAAAATTATGATTCAACGGTACTATATCTGTAAATTCATCTGTTTTGAGCTCGGATGATAGCAATTGTGTCCCTCCTTCTCAACCGAGCATGGCCGCCAAAATTAAGGATGTTACGTGCGAGTGGGCTTGGGTGTGTTTCAAGTTTGTTGATATACTTTATCGCGTACGTGGCAAATTCTGCTTTTACCAGAGGCACGCTTAGATCTTCGTGAATTCGGGAGTTTTTAACATACCATGGAGCTGCTGTAATCATACGGAGAATTTTGTTTTGTTGCCTTTGAATTTTTTCAATATTTGATGCCGAGGCGGTACCCCATAGTTGAATTGCATATCACCAGATTGGTTTTAGAATCGCTTTGTACAACAAGAGTTTGCAATCCAATTTCAAGGTAGAATTTCTGCCGATAAGCCAATTCGGTTGCTTTTAATTTCATCTGGGACATTTTTACACAAATATGAGCGTTCCACGTTAGTCGACGCACAGTGGCGCCCGTAGAGCAAACGAGGTTGCAAAAATCAAAATTTTTCATGAGCGCCGACGAAGTTTTGAATAAACCCATGTTATAGGAAACTTCAACGATTTCAAATATGCCACTCTTAATAATATCACATTTTTAGTTTAGAAGATATAACCCGTTCAAAGTTGACCGACTTTCGGTTTTCAAAAAAACACAATTTTTAGTCAATTTGTTGCGATTGATGTAATATCACGAAATATAGGTATAGGAATCGCCATATTTTTTCTTTGTATTGATTGATGTATTTATTAAATAAAAATTACCTGTTTGCTTTCTGTTTCTCCTGGTAAATCACTATTCAAAAACTATCAGTTTTTTTTTACTATTTTTCAAAATAAAAAAAATGTATATTTTTGTATATTTGCCATATTTGCAAAACCTGTTCTCTGACTATTTCTTTACATACTTCAAAAGGTTTTATCTGCCTGTACGTTCCCGTTTGGCTTCTAGATGTGCAGGTAAAAAATGTGCACTTAAAAAAGATTTTTGCAATAAAATTTAAAAATATTTCATTAAAAATTAACTTTTAGGCTGGTAAAGCCAAAGCGCACTTAAGTGAAATGCAGGTAAACCCAAAGTACTGTAGTAAATTTTTAGGCATGGTAGCATAAGCCTATATATTGCAAAATAAGCATAATGCCTGGATTAGTCTACGACTGAAAGTGGGCGCAACAATTAATGAAACCATTAAACAATTTAAGTACTGAAAACATGGCGTCTAACAATTTAAAATTATTCGAACTGTTTAGAAAGTAAACCACACCAAAGTTTTTCGCGGAAGCTGATTTAGAAGAACTTGATAGCTTATACGGAAATATTGAGAGAAGCGAAATTATAAAAAATAATTTTCGTCTGATATAGGCAAATATTAAGACAAAATGGGTGAAATCTAATCGAACCATTCAGAACTTCAACTCCAAATGCGAGGACTGGCTTAATGAAGACACCATCCTGGATATATTGGCAGTAGATAAACCCACCACAGGAGCAAAAGGAAGGCAAAAAAAAAAAGTATTGAGGAGTGTTCAATTTTCACAAGAAAGAGGAAACTTGCCGATGCCACCAATGACTTGACCACGAAGCATTTATCGGGCGCGCTGTCTATTAAATATACAAAGGATAGTGAAAGAGTTAGGTCGCAGATAACCAAATCTGTTGCTGATGCAAGCCCACTGCGACTAAAAAGGATTACGGAAAGCATTCCCACGCCCACAAACGCACACATTAAAAAGTATGGTTCCGAAGAAGCCTTGGCCTTGTTTATGGACTTAGAACTTTCCAAAGAGAAACTACGGGCATCTTTAACGCGACACGGCGCTGACGTTTTACCCGGATACAAGCATATTACGCAAGCCAAAATAAATTCACGACCACTGCATACGGAGTTTACGGAAGTTTCTGCGAAAGCCAATCTGCAGGATCTCATCTTCCTGATCTTCCTGAAAAAGAGGTGAAAATTCTTCCTGAGAAGTTGACATTGATCAGCAAATGGGGCTGCGATGAATCATCCGGACAAAGCGTTTATAAGCAAAGGATATCTTCCGATGACGCTACAATTTTTTTATTATTGAATCTTTCTTTTTGAAATTTACAATATGTATTCAAATCTTAATTCTACTTGTTGTTTATTAGTTGTTACCAATGTAACCACTAACTACTGTATTCAAATTTTAAAAATATCTTCTAGTTAGGCTCAAAGTATCGGCTCTTTTTAGCCTCTGATGACCTTCGAACTGAAGCAGACCCCGAGCGAGGTAGTTAGGGTTTGCCATTAGCGATGTAGCTAATTGAATATTTTTTAATTTCCTCCTGGATAGTGGGGACGTTGAGATCTCTGTGAATAATATCATTACGTATATACCATGGAGCGCAGACAATTTGTCGTAATATTCTAGATTGTCTTCTTTGAAGCTTTTGGATGTTAGATGCGCATGCAGTACCCCATAATTGGATGCCATATGTCCATATTGGTTTTATGATGGACTTGTATAGGAGAATTTTGTTGTCTAAAGAGAAGTTTGAGCTTCGACCGAGAAGCCAATGTAGTTGAGCTGCTTTAAGTTTCATAGCCGTTATTTTCGCTTCAATATGACGAGACCAGGTTAAGCGTCTATCTATATGAATTCCCAAGTACTTAACATGGTTTTCTACCGGAACAGTGATGTTATTTTTTTTTTTTTATAATTAACAAACACAAACTGCGAAGCTTTTGGCTTATCTGCATTTTATTTATTTTTAGAGCTGGGCACGTTTGTCTTCTGAGCGTGAAAGTTAAGTGAGCACATTTAGCCGGGTTAACCTTTATTCTCCATTTTCTAGCCAGGCCTCTAGTTAATTGATGTGGGACTGCAGATTTTGCGATGCGACTTTTGGGTCATGGTTAACGCTACAATATCGGATGGAAATATGTTTATGGCATCTGTTGTTCCTTTGCGGCTAAAATCTGATGTTTCCCTACACTGGAGAAATCCACGTCCGTCATCAGTGCATTATTGCCGACCAATAATGTTTCAGTTTGCAAGGGAATCGGCAGAACTCATAACGACCACGGTGAAGGACATTGAAGAACAAATAAGCAAGATTACGCCTACAAAGCTGCAAATTGTAGAAGGAAAATATATTGAATGCAATTACGAGTTCCACCTGACCATGGTTGACGGAAAAGTCGTAAACGAACTGACAGGAACAAAATCAACAATGTCATGTCCGATTTGCAAAAAGAGTCAGAAGAACTTTGGTAGTTTAAACGATTCTACAACTGAGGAGAATTACGAATATGGAATGCCACCATTGCACGCAAGGATTAGGTGTATGGAGTTCTTGTTAAAACTGGCGTATACCCTACCGCAAGAGGAGGAAAACTTCGATGAAAATACATCAATAAAGGATAAGGAAAAGATCAGAAAGAAGCAAATACAGGATGCTTTTTTTAAACAAGTTGGACTAAAAGTAGACTGTCCCAAGCACGGATATGGTAACTCAAACGATGGAAACACTTCTAGGAGATTTTTTGAAAATGATGAGGCAGTAACTAGAATCACTGGAATTGACAATCAAATCGTGAAAAGATTGGGAACGATTATGGATGTTTTAAACTGCAAAGAAAATGTCAATTCTACAAAATATGGAGAATATGCGTCGAAAACTGCATCTCTTTTAGCACAAATTTATCCACAGAAGAAGTTGACCCCGACCGTCCATAAAATATTGGCGCATGGCAAAGATATAACCAGTCCAGTCTTTGCCAATTGGAGAGCTTTCTGAAGCACAGGAGTCTCTTAACAAATTTTATAAAAAATATAGATTGCAGAACACATTCAAAACATCAAGGGTAAGGCAAAATAAGGACCCCTTCAACATGTTGGCAGCATCTTCCGATCCACTCATTTCTTCCCTGCGGCATGTGAAGTCACGAATAGAGTTAGAAAATAATTATAGTTTAGAAATGGTTAGTCTTTTAAATATACCTTCTCTTACGAATTGTGATGAATATTTTACAGAAAATTGAAAAAATAAATTTAAAAAAATTATTTTTTTTTAATTTGTTGGGTAATAATTTAAAACATAAAACCCTAAAGAAAAAAATAAAAACAATCTAAAAATGTAAAAATAATTTTTTTTAGTTACCATAAAATTGATTTTTCTACTAATTTTAAGTTTGATAACCCATAAGTAGGCCCCTACAAAGCGTAGCACCCTTTCCAAACGCTCATTTCATAGGCTGAATAGTTATCTATCATATGCTGTTTAAACTGTTCAATTATCTTATTCGGTTCAAAAGATATGATTTTTGCAACGAAAAAACTCAAATGGCGCCACTGTGCGACGGTCGAGGTGAATACCAAGGTACTTGACTTCATTGTGGTGTGGAATTACTTGATTGTTGATTTTGATCGGCAAGCATGTTCCCCTGCGTAGTGTGAATGTTACATGAGTACATTTCTGTTCATTTACCTTGATTTTCCACAGTTTTAGCCATTTCTCTAAATTTTCAATATGTTCCTGGAAATTTCGCGAGGCTGTATCATCTGCAAACGTTGTAGTGTGGATTCGGGATCCTGTTGGAATGCAGACGCGTAAATTAAATACAAAGTAGGACCCAATATACTGCCTTGCAGTATACTTCAATTGGCTGAGAGGGGCTTGTAAAATCACCTTCTCTGATGATAAATTGGCGGCCGTATTAGTAACTTTCCAGAAGTTTGTGGGTGTTTGTAGGCAAATTTAGCTTTATTTTATGAAGTAAGCCGTCGTGCAACACTTTGTCAAAAGCTTGAGAAACGTCAATGAACAGAGCTGAACAATATGTTTTGTCTTCAATAGACTTTCTTATGACATTGACTAATCTGTGAGTTTGTTCAACGGTGTTGTGCTTAGCCTTAAAACCGAATTGATGGTTAGGAATACATCCTACAGCATTTAGTTCGGGAGTCAGCTTCATCATCAGCAATTTCTCAAACAATTTAGAAATAGTTGGCAGTAAACTTATTGGCCTATAGAATTCTACTTTGGTGAGATCCTTCCCGGGTTTAGGTATCATTGTAATCGTAGACAACTTCCATTCTGCAGGAAAATACTCCAGGTGTAAAATAGCGTTGAAAATAAAAAGCTTAATTCTTCTAGCTACTCTAGGTAACTGCACAAGCATTTTGTTACTAATTTTATCAATACCTGGTGCTTTTTTTTTTTAGTTTTAGGTTACAAATAGCGTTTTCGACATCTCGAAAATTAAATTTTAGAGACACAGGAGATCTGCTAGCAAATGGCGGGAATTCAATTGCCTCACCAGATGTGTTTAAAGCAAAAACATTTCTTAAATGACTAGCAAATAAATTTGCTTTTTCACCAGTTTTCACCCAGTCACCAGTTGGATTTCCCAAAGGCGGTTTTGCCCTAACTGGTCGTTTTAAACCTCTTGTCGCACGCCATAAAGAATAATCGGACTGAGGAGTGCCATCCAGATTTTCAAAATAGGTTTAGGGGAAGCGGTTTTTTGAATTTCAAGCAGGTTTCTTAGTCGAAATGTGATTTCCCGTAGTCTACTTTTTAATTACGGAGACCTGCGAAGTTGCCACTCTCTTCTTACTCTTCTTTTTTCTGACACCAGTTATTCTATTTGTAAAGAATAAGTCCTACTGTTTACATTTCTGAGCATTGTATTACTAGTAGTAGCATATTGCACGGCTTGTTTAAGGTTCCGGGTAAAACTACTTGCTGCCAAATCAATATCTTCAGGTGTCCTTAAAGCAATATTTTCGGTACAATGAGTACTTAAATATTTTTTATATTTTAGCTAATTCACTCGAGCATATTGAAATTATTGTGGGTGAGTGATCAGAAGACAAATCAAATGAAGGCTCCACATGCATCCATTCTAGAGGAATTTTTTTTTTTGCAACTCCAAAATCAATAACATCTAGTATCTTTCTCTGGTCTGTGTGCCAATATGTGGGATGCCCGCTTAAAATTACATTTAAACTCATACGGGAAATAGTGTCAAACAGCACACGATCTTTGGGAGAAATTAACCGTGAACCCCAAAATGTATGTTTAGCGTTGTAGTCGGCAGCTGCGAGAAAGCGAGGACGAAGCAATTCTGGATTTTATCAGAATTGCCGAGCCTCCGCAAGCTCTTCCTCGATCTGCTTTTACCTAAGGAAGTAATCCAGTTAATTTTTGTGTTGGCGAGTGCCGTTTGCATTTCAAAAACATATTTTTAAACCAATCATTTATTTAGAATTGCTTGCAAAATGGTTGATTGCATTTTCAGCATTTCTTGCATCATGGTGGTCATAGAGCAGAGGTGATCAAAATTAAAAAGCTTATGTATTGGTGAGAAAATGAAACAAATTTAAAGATACAGTAAAACGAAAAAGTAAACGAAAGATTTTTATAAAATAGTAAACGTAAAAAATTGTTTTGATTTAAAAAAATAATAAAAAATTATTTCGCTTCGCAAAATAATGAGTTCTTTTTGTATTTCTAACTCATATTTTGTAACTTCAACTTTAAAGGGGGCTTTAAAAAGATCAAGAAAGGGTTCAAGGGCATAAAAATCTTTAAACCTATCTTGAAAATCAAAATCGTTAAACCTATCTTGAAAATTTAAAAAAAGGTTTCCCCCCAGTGACCTTTAAATGTTTTATAACACAAAAGGCATTGAGAATTAACAAATGCATTTTTTATTATGAAAAATTTTCGTTATGGTACCATAATTTTTTTTACGTACTGTATTTTAAAAACATCTAAAGCATCCGCTAAGCATGTGTACCGTTTGCCATGTGAAAGGCAATTGAATTAAAAGAGCATAACAAAGTAGTGGGTTGGGTCAATAAGCAATTGCTCTATGAAATGATCACCTCTGTCATAGAGGCTGTAAAAGTATTTATCGACTGGACAAGAGTCTGTAAAGTTGCCTCAAGGTTGTTAGAATTTGGTTCAGATGTTTGAGATTAGGGTTCTGGATTAAGGTTTACGTATTCGAATTTAATATATTATCATAAGAAATTTGTGCAGGAGTTTGAACGTTAATATGGTTGGTTGGCTCGATTATTTGGGGAAAATTGTTACTAGAAACAACGTGTGACTGCTGAGGTAGTTAAGGAGCAACTGATGATTTTCTAATCATTGAGTGCTTAAAATATGTATAAACACGGCAACATCTATAATTTGCGGTATGGTTTCCACCACAGTTACAACATTTTTTTGCTCCAGAGTCGGTTTAATGTAATTGTTTATGCATCTCTATTTTTATGTTTATTTTAATGTAAGTAATATACATACCATAGATGGGCAAAAACCATTAAAAAAAGTACTGCATTACTATTTCCATTACCAATAAACTTTTACTGGTACTGCAATTTTTCATTTAATTACCAGTAAATTTTTACTGGTAATGAAGATTGAATTCCAGTACCAGTAAATATTTATTTCTAATTAAACAAAAATTACATTACCAGTAAACATTTACTGGTAATTAAATGAAAAATTGCAGTACCAGTAATAGTTTATTGGTAATGGAAATAGTAATGCAGTATATTTTGTAATGGTAAAAAAAATTCATTTTTAGAAAAAAATAAATAGTAATTTTGTCGTGTAAAAAAATGCATAATTGATTTTGGATTAATATTTTGTATTGCTGGATGAATTTTATGGATTAATATTTTTTAGCTTTTATTTTGTGTTGCCTCTTTAAATCCGATAAAATAAAAAACATTATTGTATTTTATTTACAAATTAGATCAATATATTTCAAACATCTTCTGTTCATCTTCAGGATCTGAATTGATTGAAAATTATAATAAATTATATAAAATTATATAATAAATTATATAAAATTATATAATAAATTATATAATAAATTATATAATAAATTATATTATAATTTTCAATCAATTATATAATAAATTATATCTATATATATAAAATTCAATGTATGTATGTATGTATGTATGTAACGTATAGACTCCAAAACGGCTGAGCCGATTTTGATGAAATTTTCACAGCATGTTACTGTGACTCTGGAAGGAACAATAGGGTACTTTTTTTACCACGCCCACTTTTACGCCCACTTTTTTAAAATATTGTAATTGGAGACCAAACCTCTGGACCGATATTTTTGAAATTATCACTGCATTTAACTGGGACTCTGGTATGATTAATAGGGTACTTTTTTTGACCACGCCCATTATTACGCCCACTTTTTAAAAATTATGTAATTGCTCCCATATAGTTTTTAACAGATTTACTTCAAATTGTATACACATTATATACTCCAGGCGAGGTAAAAATAAAGATTTCTTAAGCCACGCCCCTTTCACGCCCCTTTTCACGCCAAATTTTTGAAAGTTTTATACTTTTTGTTCTCTATACAAATTTGTTCATTCCAACATATTTTTTTTATTTGGTAGTATATTTCTCTTAATACTGTTAGCGTCGCCATATAACTATGAACCACGCCTACTTCATCGCCCCCTTTTTTTAATTCAGATACTTACTTATACCACTAACAATGTTTGCTATACAAAATACTTTTTTTGTAATATGTATTTACCTAAAGTTTTATATACTTTTTAACTACATACATTTTTTATTACCAAATCCCCATTTTCGCCCCATTTCACCTTAAATTATATTGCTTTTAATCTATATCTATATAAATGAATGTGTGTCTGTATGTTTGTGCTTAATAGGAGGCCGAACCCTTGGACCAATCTGCCTGAAATTTTTACAGCATGTTACTGTGACTCTGGAAGGAATAATAGGCTATATGAAGCTTTGATTGTACAAACGGGGGTGGCACCGCCCATATAACCCACAAATTTAACCCGCCATATTTTGGGCATTTTTTGACGTACGTCGGTGATATTTGGTACATATGGTATTGGCATAATTAGGAATATATACCAGGAGAAAAGTAAGTGGGACCACGCCCCTTTTTAGGAAAATTAAACATCGTAATATAGTCTTAACTACTGGACCGATCGTCATTAAATTTTCACAACATAAATTCTTGACTATGTAAGTGGACAAAGGGGCATGGTCTCGCCTAAAGCATTGCAATAAATACATTAAAATTAAATAAATAAATGTTTGTAAATATATAAATACGTTTTATTTTATTCTATGACGAGGGGGGGGGGGTAGCGAAGCACACCGGGTTTAGCTAGTAAAATTATATAATAAATTATATAATAAATTATATAATAAATTATATAATAAATTATATTATAATTTTCAATCAATTCAGATCCTGAAGATGAACAGAAGATGTTTGAAATATATTGATCTAATTTGTAAAAAAATACAATAATGTTTTTTATTTTATCGGATTTAAAGAGGCAACACAAAATAAAAGCTAAAAAATAATTAATTTTGATTGAATTGTCTCAATATAATTTACATTAATATAAACTTCTAAAAAATATATTTTTTTTTGAATATGCATAAATTTTTTTTAATTTTATTAAATTTTTACTGGTACTGCTATTTTTTTTAATTACCAGTTAATATTTACTGGTAATGCATATTTTTTTTTAATTACCAGTAAATTTTTACTGGTACAGCAATTTTCATTTAATTACCAGTAAAAATTTACAGGTAATGGAATTTAATTTTCATTACCATTAAAAATTTACTGGTACTTAAAGTTGATTTCAATTACCAGTAAAACAATTTACTGGTAATTGAAATTTTACTGTTACTGGAATGTGCCCAACTATGATACATACTTATGTATATACATAACAAGTAAGTGCTCAGGCAAGCAAACCGTACACAGGCGAGTACGTAAGCAAATGAGTTTTTATAAAGTACTTGTCTGACTTACGTTTAGTTACCTTTGTAATATTGAGTTGTTAAATTGCATTATTGCCAAATTATTTTTTTTTTATTATAATTAACAAACACAATTAACACAAACTGCGAAGCTTTTGGCTTATCTGCAGAAAAAACCCAGAGTCTTAATTAGATATTTTGTTTACTTTTTTCCATGTTAATTAATTTTTTAGAGGCAACCCTAGAAACCAAAATAAAAACAGCTGTGTTTTATTTACAATACAAAAATAATTTATGTCAATTGAAATTGGTATGAATTTTTTAATTTTGTAATAAATTGAATGAAAAATGTTTCCAGCTATCGCAATAAACAGTGAAAGTGTGGACAACCGTTTATGCCGTAGAAATATACGAAATAATGCACACAAGCACTTATTTCTACTTTTTGTACTAATTTGGGCAAAACATTTGAGTCACTTGTTGTCTAGAAACATGCCATAAAAAATACCCTAAGATTTTCAACAATATCGATTATAAAACAAGTATGATTTATAAAAGCCTTCGAATAAAACTATTATTGAAAAATGTATGCAAGTCTATTAAATATTTTATTGCTTTGTTCATAGTTAATAGATATTCATTAATGTTATATAAATACAAGTAAGAAAGTATAGTCGGTCAAACCCGACCATATACTACCATAATTTAATATAAATAGAAATATATGAATATATAGTTATAAATTTATATATATATATATATATATATGCAAAAATTAATTATTTACTTAAATAGTATATTAAATTCAATAATTTTATAAAAATATAATTAATAAATTATATAAAGTATTATATTAATTATGGTTTAAATTTATTTTATTATAAATATTTTAAAATAGTAATTAAAGCTAAAATTCTTTAGAATAATTTTTTTTTAACTAAAAAATCGATAAGTACGTTTTCATTTTAATCAAATATCATTTTTTTGTAAATTTTTCAAAAAATAGACTTTTACTAGAATAGAAATTGTATAATAATTTATAGCGACCTAATTTTTATATTACAGCGTGCAGAAATTTATTTTTGGTCTATATACCAATAGGGATTAATAGATCATCTATTAATATATAAATATTTAATTAATATGTATAAAACAGTTTTTCAGAAATGGGCGTTATATGGGATATACATATTGTTTAAAATCAATTATTTTAAACAATAATTTTATATTTGTATTTTTTGCTTTATATAATTTGAATTCCAATAATTTTATATTTGTATTTTTGCCTTATATAATTTGAATTTCAATATCTAAAAATTTGTATAGCCTTAGACATAAATGTTATAACAGCAAGTGTAACGATTAATCCTATTGTGAATTATTTATTAACGTTAACGCCTAACAAGTTTAAGCTGCTATAAATTGTATAACAATAAGTTAGTTAATTAGAAAAAAGAAAATGAAAACTCACTTCTTCTTAGAACTTCCAACTGAACGGTGAGCAACTCAAATAAAATATACTCAAACATATATTGCATTCTGACCCTAAACTCTTTTATTTTCAATATCTACCGCTTTTATAATTTTTCATCCTGGTGAGGAATTATAAAAATATTGAGACAAAGTAAAAACCAAATTCCACAAACCAGCGGCCTTTAACCAAAAGCTACGGGCTTATCTACCCTGCTTACGTATTTAGGTGCAACCTCCAGTGTCTACCTACAGTCCACTCTTCATCATCTAACACCTAACCCTACAAAAAATGAGTCTACTCTATACATGTGTGTATGGACTACTCCACAATGGAGTAGGAGTACTCCAAATATAGCCAAAGTGTATGAAAAAAACATGCTCGAGTTTACATTGCAATGTCCTAGGGTTGGACCACATTACATTTGTGTACACACAAAACTACTCCATGGATCACTTTGTTGAAAGTACTCCATAGAGCACATACATAAACTACTTTTTAAAGTACACTATTGTACTACTCCATGGTGTACCCAAAGGGAGTTTTTGGAATCAGCCTTTTTAATTTGATTTACTGAAAATATGTTAGCCTTTAACTGTTGAGGTGGTGGTAAATTTTACCCTTTACATTTTTGTTTAAATACTCTCTTCCACTGCGCCCTATAAACTTAATTCTCTTAGTATCTTCTCATATCGTGATCGTTGTTATTGAGTTGTATTTTGGTTGAGCTAGGCATAGCACGAGCGGAGCTATGCACATGCTGGTGTAAAAATTACCACTCGTCAGCATTTATGTAATTTTATCTTTGAACATATTTACCACCACGTCAGCGTTAGTGTAAGTATTTAGTAGGAACAAATTTACCCCAGATCAAAATTAACGCCATATTTCATAGAGTGGTAAAAAACTCGTCCGTTTTCATGTTGGTAAAAAATTATTTATTGCAAAAACGTTATTCTATAAATTTGTTTAATTATAATATGGTATTTATGTGTACAGATCATGTTAAATTCAAAAAAAAAACTTAGTGACGTCAACACAACTAAAAGCTCCACCGATTATTACGAGACACAATTGGGAACATTTTGGGTCCGGACTCAGTTTCCGCCTCCGATAGAGTCGATCCCTGTTGCTCGTAAATTATGCTGCATATGCCCACCGAGGCTAAAGCGAAAAACTACACACTTTTGCCTGCAATGTAGTAAGCCAATGTGTATGGGATGCAGCCAACGTATATGCTTACCCTGTGCTAACAGAGATTTTGGCGAATAAAAAACCTCCAAAAAGGTTGAGCTGTAGTTTCTACACACGCTTATTTTTGTTGATGATCTCTTTTATATCTTTAAATGTATACATTTGGCTATGTAAAAATGTCCTTTAAGTTTTTTATTTTCTTTAAGTTTATATTTTTTTTATAAATTTTTTGTGTATCGTTTTTTTATATTAAAAAAAGGTTTGTGAAATAAAGTACCTGTTTTGTTTAAACAAATACAAATATTTTTTGTTTTCTTTTGTTTATTTGTAAAAAGCAAATAATTATAAAAAAATATTTTTTTCTCAATTATTTTTAATAAAATCAAGAGGGGTAAAATTTACCACCACGTCATTAACTATGTCCAAACATTTCACCTCGACAGTTAAAGGTTAACAGTAAACTAAAATAAATTTTAACAGCCTTATGCAAAAAAAATTCTTATTTGAGGATTGTAGTTCACGTTAGTTAAAAGACACTTTAAGGCTAACACACCAATGTTAAAAATTCATATGCAAAAACAGTACGTTAACTATTGTATACATCAATTAATTTTATATGTTGATACTGGTAACACTATCACTCTCTTTTGTCTCTTTATAGTTAATGATGTAAAACAACGATTATTAGTTCATTCGGATAGACGGATATCTTATAATGTTTTGTATATTTTCAATATAAAATTAAATTTTAATCTTATTTTAATGTCAAATAATATTTATACTGCATAAAAACATAAACTAACCACATTTATAATAATTTAAAATAATAAATACGCTTATTTGTTCCTAACATAAAAGCGATTATTTTAAAAACGAGCTTTATTTACTTTGGTTGATTGTATGTACATCACTATAATGCTTTGTATGTTTTCATTATATAAAATTATAAATACAAATTGGAACAAGTTGGTTTCAGTGACATTGCTCAAAATAAAAAATTTCATCAAATAGGGCTTTTAGAGAAGATAAAAGTAGTATAAAAATTCTTTGTCGGTCACGCTTATTTTCGAGTGGGCGGGTCTTCAAAGTTGCAAATATATGAGCCTATATCTCGGAAACTATTCAGTGTCTGATAATTTATGATACGTCAAATTAATGGTATAGAAAATATCTTTCCAACGAAATATGCCATGATTATAAAATATGGACCCACTATGGGTTAAATTCGAGATACATATTTTTTTACCCAAATTTTTTTTTTGATATCTAAAAAAGTCTATATAAGTGTTCTTTTAGATTATTAATATTAATAGCCAAGACATCAAGCTTTAATTTAAGGTATGACATGTGTCTGTAGGTATTATAATCACAGATTTATAAGTTCTCTAAAAATTAAAAAACAAGAATTATTTTTCTTTAAATTATAATTTCCAAACTTTAGTATATATACTTTGAAATCAAATTTCATACTTTTAATATTAATGTCATATATAAGCTATGTTTAATAAGATGTTCTCCTATATGGCATACAGAACACCGGCTTCGCATAGTACAAATTTATTGTAATTTTTATGGTGAAATGTCATGATTTTTCTTAAATATCTCTGGATCTATACTACCTACACGGTTATATTGTACCTTGAATTAAAGCTTATTTTCTTGACTTTTACATTTTGTAATTTATATACATACTGATAAATGTATTTTTTCGGATTTTTTAGTTTTTTTAAATACCTATCATTTGATATATATATTGTCTAAAAAACAGTTTTCAGGATATAGCTAAACATATTACACACTTTGGAGCCCCGTCCACTCTTTTTTTATTTTAGTCAGAATTTAAAACTCACTAAAACCGACTTAAGCGTCTTTATGTCAAAAATTCATACAATTTCAATTATTTTCATTGAATGCTTTCAAAAAACTTTATTTTTACATTAAAAAATATATTAATTTAAAAAATATATCCATGTATCCAATTTTTATGTAAAAATTTACACAAAAATTAACAAAACTTTATTTGTTAAAACAATAAAATATTGTAACAAAACTTTAAAGTAGGTACGTAGCTGCTTTAAATTATTTAATGTTATCATTGCTTTATCAGACGTATGTTAAGCTAAAAGTTGTTTTTGCATGATACTTTAAGGAATTTTTCTTAACAGAGGTTTATCAGCCTGTTTTAAGTTTTTTTGCATAAGGTTGTAAGTGTTTAGTATATAAAGGAATTTCTATAGTACATTTGTTTTATTTTGCAGTTAAATTAAGAAATTAATGCCTATAATATACATACTTATGTATGTAAAGTAACAGGCAAACAAAAACAAAGTAAGTAAGTAAGTGAATATTTATTAAAGGCCCAACTATAATGTGCATATGCTAGCTTAAGCAAACGTGCGAACACATATAAATTGTATGTGGCAAACTATAATGTACTTAACGAAACTTTTCGTTAAGTTTTTCAACTGTCATTTGCTTAAGCAAAAAGCGAAACTGATCGCATATTCCGTACGGAATCAGCTGTTTGTTGTTTGTTTGTGTTTTTAACAAAATGGAGAAAGAAGAAAATACATTTATTTTAAATTAGTAGTATTTTTGTTGAACTATTAATATTTCAATTTTGATATTTTCTTTTAGTTAGGCTTAAGTTCATTTGAATTTAATTTTCATTAAATTGTTTTTACTGAATAAGGAATTATTTAACAACTTGAAAAAATTTTATTTTTGATAATTTTTCTGACTAGGATTCGAACCTGGGTTGTTGGTTGAATTGACATATGTTTCGAGAAACACCACTTTCTCTCATCAGAATTCTTTACGTTCTGACCATTGCACCACTACGGTGCCTGCTAGTCAACAGACAACATCAATCCTTTAACCAGTGACTGGTGGTTCGAAGTTTTCTGTAAATTATCATTTTTATTAATTTCTATTTAAGTTGTTGTTTTTTCCTTTTCTTCAGTTATTTCTTTCGTATTCATGTCGAGACTTCGTCTCGAAAACCTGAATACATTTGTTTTTTTATTATGTTTGTTGTTGTGCACTTTCGTACACATGTAAACAATACGGCTTGTGCCTTAGCTATAGGGTAATTAGTAGTATTTTTGTTGAACTATTAATATTTCAATTTTGATATTTTCTTTTAGTTAGGCTTAAGTTCATTTGAATTTAATTTTCATTAAATTGTTTTTACTGAATAAGGAATTATTTAACAACTTGAAAAAATTTTATTTTTGATAATTTTTCTGACTAGGATTCGAACCTGGGTTGTTGGTTGAATTGACATATGTTTCGAGAAACACCACTTTCTCTCATCAGAATTCTTTACGTTCTGACCATTGCACCACTACGGTGCCTGCTAGTCAACAGACAACATCAATCCTTTAACCAGTGACTGGTGATTCGAAGTTTTCTGTAAATTATCATTTTTATTAATTTCTATTTAAGTTGTTGTTTTTTCCTTTTCTTCAGTTATTTCTTTCGTATTCATGTCGAGACTTCGTCTCGAAAACCTGAATACATTTGTTTTTTTATTATGTTTGTTGTTGTGCACTTTCGTACACATGTAAACAATACGGCTTGTGCCTTAGCTATAGGGTAATTAGTAGTATTTTTGTTGAACTATTAATATTTCAATTTTGATATTTTCTTTTAGTTAGGCTTAAGTTTATTTGAATTTAATTTTCATTAAATTGTTTTTACTGAATAAGGAATTATTTAACAACTTGAAAAAATTTTATTTTTGATAATTTTTCTGACTAGGATTCGAACCTGGGTTGTTGGTTGAATTGACATATGTTTCGAGAAACACCACTTTCTCTCATCAGAATTCTTTACGTTCTGACCATTGCACCACTACGGTGCCTGCTAGTCAACAGACAACATCAATCCTTTAACCAGTGACTGGTGGTTCGAAGTTTTCTGTAAATTATCATTTTTATTAATTTCTATTTAAGTTGTTGTTTTTTCCTTTTCTTCAGTTATTTCTTTCGTATTCATGTCGAGACTTCGTCTCGAAAACCTGAATACATTTGTTTTTTTATTATGTTTGTTGTTGTGCACTTTCGTACACATGTAAACAATACGGCTTGTGCCTTAGCTATAGGGTAATTAGTAGTATTTTTGTTGAACTTAAGCCTAACTAAAAGAAAATATCAAAATTGAAATATTAATAGTTCAACAAAAATACTACTAATTACCCTATAGCTAAGGCACAAGCCGTATTGTTTACATGTGTACGAAAGTGCACAACAACAAACATAATAAAAAAACAAATGTATTCAGGTTTTCGAGACGAAGTCTCGACATGAATACGAAAGAAATAACTGAAGAAAAGGAAAAAACAACAACTTAAATAGAAATTAATAAAAATGATAATTTACAGAAAACTTCGAACCACCAGTCACTGGTTAAAGGATTGATGTTGTCTGTTGACTAGCAGGCACCGTAGTGGTGCAATGGTCAGAACGTAAAGAATTCTGATGAGAGAAAGTGGTGTTTCTCGAAACATATGTCAATTCAACCAACAACCCAGGTTCGAATCCTAGTCAGAAAAATTATCAAAAATAAAATTTTTTCAAGTTGTTAAATAATTCCTTATTCAGTAAAAACAATTTAATGAAAATTAAATTCAAATGAACTTAAGCCTAACTAAAAGAAAATATCAAAATTGAAATATTAATAGTTCAACAAAAATACTACTAATTACCCTATAGCTAAGGCACAAGCCGTATTGTTTACATGTGTACGAAAGTGCACAACAACAAACATAATAAAAAAACAAATGTATTCAGGTTTTCGAGACGAAGTCTCGACATGAATACGAAAGAAATAACTGAAGAAAAGGAAAAAACAACAACTTAAATAGAAATTAATAAAAATGATAATTTACAGAAAACTTCGAACCACCAGTCACTGGTTAAAGGATTGATGTTGTCTGTTGACTAGCAGGCACCGTAGTGGTGCAATGGTCAGAACGTAAAGAATTCTGATGAGAGAAAGTGGTGTTTCTCGAAACATATGTCAATTCAACCAACAACCCAGGTTCGAATCCTAGTCAGAAAAATTATCAAAAATAAAATTTTTTCAAGTTGTTAAATAATTCCTTATTCAGTAAAAACAATTTAATGAAAATTAAATTCAAATGAACTTAAGCCTAACTAAAAGAAAATATCAAAATTGAAATATTAATAGTTCAACAAAAATACTACTAATTACCCTATAGCTAAGGCACAAGCCGTATTGTTTACATGTGTACGAAAGTGCACAACAACAAACATAATAAAAAAACAAATGTATTCAGGTTTTCGAGACGAAGTCTCGACATGAATACGAAAGAAATAACTGAAGAAAAGGAAAAAACAACAACTTAAATAGAAATTAATAAAAATGATAATTTACAGAAAACTTCGAACCACCAGTCACTGGTTAAAGGATTGATGTTGTCTGTTGACTAGCAGGCACCGTAGTGGTGCAATGGTCAGAACGTAAAGAATTCTGATGAGAGAAAGTGGTGTTTCTCGAAACATATGTCAATTCAACCAACAACCCAGGTTCGAATCCTAGTCAGAAAAATTATCAAAAATAAAATTTTTTCAAGTTGTTAAATAATTCCTTATTCAGTAAAAACAATTTAATGAAAATTAAATTCAAATGAACTTAAGCCTAACTAAAAGAAAATATCAAAATTGAAATATTAATAGTTCAACAAAAATACTACTAATTACCCTATAGCTAAGGCACAAGCCGTATTGTTTACATGTGTACGAAAGTGCACAACAACAAACATAATAAAAAAACAAATGTATTCAGGTTTTCGAGACGAAGTCTCGACATGAATACGAAAGAAATAACTGAAGAAAAGGAAAAAACAACAACTTAAATAGAAATTAATAAAAATGATAATTTACAGAAAACTTCGAACCACCAGTCACTGGTTAAAGGATTGATGTTGTCTGTTGACTAGCAGGCACCGTAGTGGTGCAATGGTCAGAACGTAAAGAATTCTGATGAGAGAAAGTGGTGTTTCTCGAAACATATGTCAATTCAACCAACAACCCAGGTTCGAATCCTAGTCAGAAAAATTATCAAAAATAAAATTTTTTCAAGTTGTTAAATAATTCCTTATTCAGTAAAAACAATTTAATGAAAATTAAATTCAAATGAACTTAAGCCTAACTAAAGGAAAATATCATTTATTTTAAATTTAATAGAAAATGTAGAAAAAAATAAGTGCCGTTACAATAAAAGAGGCCCTTTTTATTTTAACAAAAATGTCTTTCTGTCGCGGTTTATTTCTCTGCTGCCACAGCTGTACATTTTAGTACTTTTGCCGATAAATTAAAAAAAGGAAAAATTATGCGTTTCTGGTACGAAGTTTTCTTTTAATTATAAAATAATATAATAATATTCATAAAATATAGTCATTTAATGGGTTTTTGTTAAAATAAAAACATTTTTTTTAAACATAAATGAGCAACTGTGGACAAAAAGTTTCAAAGTCATTGTAGCCACCTAAAAGTTAACTCTGATATGCATTTGACAGCCTTTTCGTTAACTTTTGCAATTTGCTTAATCTTGCTTATGCATATTATAGTTGGGCCTTAAGTCTTTTTTTCTTTCGATAACATGTGTTGTAATTAACTAAATGATAACATATATAAAGGGTGTTTTTTTACAGGTTTGTTTTTCGAATAGAGATAAAACTGGCATTTTGTGGTCAAATCTGGCAACTCTAGTGTCATTTATGTTCAGTTTGGTTTGCCATTTCATCATGAACAGGTTGACAAAAGAACAACGCTTGCAAATCGTGCAAATTTATTTCGAAAATAACGGTTCAGTTCGCGAAGTTTACCGCAAGCTCCGTCCATTTTATGGTCGCCATAATCGTCCATCAGAGCAATTAATTCGGTTAACCATGGATCGTTTTCGCACTACGTTTACTCTATGTGATAATACGCATCCGCAGAGACGTCGAACAGTGCGCACCGAAGAAACAATTGCCGCTGTAGAGCAAAGTGTTGAAGAGAACCCGAATTAATGGAGACCGGTATAGAGCCATGATAACCGACTATTTTGTTCCCGAATTGGATGGCATGAATGTGGATGAGTTGTGGTTCCAACAAGACGGCGCTACATGCCACACAGCGCACGCCACAATCGATTTATTGAAGGAAACATTCGATGAGCGAATAATTTCGCGGAATGGACCTGTCAATTGGCCACCAAGATCGTGTGATTTGACACCATTGGATTATTTTCTTTGGGGATATGTGAAGTCGCTCGTCTACGCCAACAAACCAGAAACGTTAGGGGAATTGGAAGCCAACATTCGTGGCGTTATTGCCGACATACGGCCCCATATGCTCGAAAAAGTGGTTGAAAATTGGACCTGTAGAATTGGCTTTATTCGAGCCAGCCGCGGCGGCCACATGCCTGAAATCATATTTAAACATTAATGGCATAAAATTATCCTTCCAATAAAGCGAAATTGATGGTCATTAAAACGATTTTCTTGTGTTTTATTTCAATTCGAAGTTCTATACCTCTCAAAAAAACACCCTATATATAAATAACATAGAACTATTGTCGTCTTATTCTATTACACGGTATTTTATGAAAAAAAACGCTACTTGCAAAACTTTTAAAGAATATACGTATGCAAAATAACAAAATGAATGGAGAACAAGGTTTGCTCCAGGCCTTAATCGCTTACAGGCAGAGCATGAGAGTCTGTCAAAAATAAGTAAATAAAATAAACATAAATAACACTTAAAAATAAATTAACAAACAAGAACTGTTAAAATATATGACCAACAGAGTCCATCTTGCGTGGATACATATGAAGGGTGAATATATGTATGCATATAAATATCACAGAATTGTAAAATTTGATAAAATGTTTCCCTATAAAAACGACAGGAACATTCCATGAACTTAATAATAACTTATATTTACTACCTAATGTATATATGTATACATATGTACATGTATTTACAATTATTTTAAATTTACTATTTAGTAAAATATTACTAATCAATAATCTTCTTCCTTTCTCTTCAGCCCCTGTGAGATCCCGGCGCAGTCCCGGTGTAGATTTGTGGCAACATGTGATGATCAGGGTCATTGTCAAAGTCTTCATTAATAATACCCACTGGGGCAAACAAAAACAAAAGAATAATTTTATTGCACTTCAATAGACATGACAGTAGTGTTGCCAGAGTTGTAGATTTACGCCAAGCTTTTTTAGTGTTGCCAAACAGTTGCAATTTAAAATGCTTGTGAACAATGGATTAATCCATGGCTGCAATACAAAGGAGTTGTCCAAAGAGTACTCCTTTGAACCATGTAACCCAATATTTTTTGATATTTAAATATCCCATCCCTCTAAATAAGTCCTGGCTTACTTACAACTACTTTGTTCACATATGTATAACCTATTTTGGCCAATCATCCAAAAATTTAGTGTCATGATGTCTGCGAATATAAGTTAAACTTTATCTCGATATAAATACTTTTAAAATATTTATGGAGCTTAAATTGAATTACGGAGAGGGTCTTATATGGGAATTTCGACTAATTATGGTACGACCAATATGAAAATATTATGTACCAAATTTTATCAAAATATCTTCAAAATTGCGACCTGTACTCTGCGCACAAGCTTCATATGGTGTTCACACATGCATTTTTAATTGAAATTTTTTAATTAACACCTAATTGAATTCAATTATCCATACAAAATTTCAATTAAGGTAATTGCTTCATTAAAAGTTAATTGTTCTAATAACACTGTGCTAGTTGAAAAATGTGACAAACGGGGCACCTGGCGGGTTAACCTAATTCGGGTACGCTGAATCCAGTGGTGCTAACCGTTTTTTTAGGTAAGCTCGTTTTTTTCGATATATACCGTTATTTCGAAAATGGAGGAGGTTGCACAACATATATTCGCGTAACTCAAAAACGGTTTAGTTTATTGAATAAACTAAAAAAACCGAAATTCCGCAATGAAATTTTCTTTAAGTAAGGTTAAACTTTTTAATATACGCAGTCGTTGTAGAAACATAATTTTTTTTTACCAAAAAAAATAGATTTTTTTAGCAAAATTTCAAAAATTTTGTTTTTTAAAACGGCATAGAAAATTGGAAAACGCAGCTGTGCTTCTAATTTGTTCTGCAGGTATAGCATACCTGTAACAGGTAGAAACAGAAATCGTCCCGGCTTTAGTTTTTTTACAAATTATGTTCATGAAGGTCTTGACAGGTACTTTGATAAAAAAAAATTACAGTATAAATAAGAGTTCCTCAACCCCTTGAATGTCATATGGAAAAGATTTTGCTTCCTCCACTCCACATCAAACTGGGTATTGTAAAAAATTTTATAAAAGCATTGAACCCAGATGGAATTGCTTTTACCGAATTGCGCCGAATTTTTCCACGATTAAGCGGCATGAAAGTAAAATAAGGTATGAACTCTAGCTACTTTATTAAATTAGATTTATATTTCATATCATAATGTTTTTATTTTGCAGAAATTCTTAATGGACCGGACATTCGTCGTCTAATGAAGGACCAACAATTTGAACTTGCATTGCATGATATGGAGCTATTGGGCTGGAATTCTGTGAAATCAGTAATAGAAAATGTATTAGGAAATCATCGGTCTGAAAATTGGCGAATTTTAATTGGAGATATGCTAACCGCATTTAAAAACTTAAACGTCAAAATGTCATTGAAAATACATTTTTTGCATTGTCATGCAGAAAAATTTAATGAACAATCACCAGCCGAGTCTGATGAACATGGCGAGAGATTTCACCAAGTAACAGCCAGTCTCGAACACTGGTATAGTGGCAAACAACTTGATTCGCTATTACGGGATATTTGTTGGAATCTGCAGGAGGAAGAAGAATAAATTTGTAAATAAAAACTTAAACTTTAATTAACAACAAAAATAAATGTTTTAATTTTTGAAGTTTCGTCTGGTTATAATATATTTCATCTTTTGTGCATAAAATCTAAATCTAAAGTCTATTTTTTTACACTTATTTTTTAGAAATCTAATAATGCAATTCTGTAGAGAAATGTTTTATTAGTAGAAAACCATGATTTGTTTTCGAAAAAAATAATATTTTGTATAAAAAAGTGTGGTGCAGTTATCTAAATATTATACAACGAAAACTGATGAAAATTTTACTACATTTCAGTTGTTTATACAATAAATATGGTTCAAATACCAATAGTTTTAGGGCATTTTTATTAAAATATAGTATTTTAAATTTAATAGGAAAGAAAAAATATTTAAATTACATATATAGTGTAAGAGATCTGAGCAAATCAAAATGACTCCAAAAAATTTAGCATTTTCAGTTTTCATTAGAAAAGAAATAAGTTAGCTCGGTCTACCTCCGTGTTAGTACTACTTCTAAATGAAAGTTTGGAATATTTTCTTTCATTTTATGTAAAAAAATTCTGCGACTTTTTGCGATCGCTGAACAAACTTATAAATTTTGTGATAAAACTCACGTATTTTTTTTCAATATTTACAATAAATTTATTAATAAAAATTAAAAACGAACAAGAGTTTTTATATTTTTAATAAAAGGGACCTCAAGCCGAACTAATAAAATAGAAAGATTTTTAACAATATAAAAGGTCTACATAGCACATAAAAAACAATCAATAATAATATTTGCAAAAAAAAGTCTAAGAAAATTATTAACTAATTTTTAAAATGAATTCATTTTGTGTTTCATATAGTGAATTGTGCAAGGAACTTATAAATTGCAATAGTAATGTGAATTTATTAACTGATTTCATAAAAACTAAAAACATGGTGCTTACTATTAATGAAATTCAAATTGTGAGAAAATCAGTTCAGAAGCGATTTCTTAGTCACTTTTTAAAACGTTGAACAGTGGCACCATCCCATACATTTCTTTGAAAAAAAGAGAAGGTGTGGTCGTACAGCAATGAAATTTTGCAAAAACACTTCTTTGGGTTAAATTAAGAAATTTTGAAAAAATCTTGGAAAACCGCCCACTGCCACACCCACCTCCCATATAACTGCACTTGTCAAAATTTTTATTTTTGGACCTAGGGACTTGAAATTCGGGACACTTCTTAATTGAGTTCTCCTTATGAAAAAAAAATTAACATATTGGGGATGCCACGCCTACTTTAGATTTTACGCCCACTGAAAGTTGTAGATTTTAGGTGTTTTTCTTCCCTGTCTAGAATCATATGAAAATTTAATATAAGTTAAAAAA
Organism: Bellardia pandia; assembly: GCA_916048285.2. Classification (NCBI taxonomy): domain Eukaryota; kingdom Metazoa; phylum Arthropoda; class Insecta; order Diptera; family Calliphoridae; genus Bellardia; species Bellardia pandia. The sequence continues at coordinate 71,096,296 of OU696530.1, forward strand.
TATTAATTTTTATTCAAACGCTAAACATCTGTTGTCTCCATACAAAAAAAGAGAATATCCCCAACAACTCTCCTCGAAAGATATTAGCCTTCAAATACACCGAAAATATCGCACAAATGCATGCCGCTTTTCTAGTCAAGTATATGCCAAGTTAAAGTGTGTAAAACCTAAGTCATTGAAACAAATTGATATAAAACACAGTTATGAGCCCTTTTTAATGCTTTTTGATGAAAAAAAATGGTGTTGCCAATATAGCGACGTCAAATGAGGTATTTATACCTTTCAGCTTAATAAAAATCCAATATAATATACAATGTTTTAATTTAATATGTAACAGGCGAAAAATTGTGTTAGTTTTTATTTGTAATATTATTCAAGCACCATATCTTTAACAATGGGATCTAGTTCGAAAGAAATTTTGTTCGAATGACGCCTTATGCTACTTATGTAAGGATCCGACGTTATAAGAAGTCTGTTGAATACATCAGTATTTGTGGAAATTCGATCACACTTTTTTGAAAACATCAATCGATACTTCCTGTAATCTTTGTCTCTGGCTTCCTCTGAAAGCATTCCTATTGGTAATACGGCAGCATCAATTATATCCTTACCATGCATTAGTACTGTGTGCACAGTAACAGGCACATAAAACCAACTATATTTTTGTACGAACAGTTTCGCAGTGTCCGACGCATACAATTTAAATTTGTCATATTAATATGAACTATATAAGTAGACATATGAATGAAATTTAATATATTTAAGTTTTTATTTCGATTGAAATGTCATTCAATTTCGTTACGCCTACATATTCGTAAACAAAAATAATGTTTTACTTATAAATCGTTTCAAGCTTTAATTCCCAAAAGCCTAAAAGTATACCCAATTTTTTGTCTTATTGACCATTTTTATGAAATATTGGAAGTGACTTTTGAAATTAAAATCGATGTTACTGAAAGGGACGGTAATTGGCGGTAGTTTTTTTTTCTTAATTGAAAGTACAGACTCGGACCTTTCATTGTTTTATAGTTAGAGGGCTAAGCAAGGCAAAGCACATAAAGTTTTTTTCCATCAAAAAGTGAAAAGTTGATATATTTTAGTATAATTTTTGATAAATTATAATAATTAGTTTACTTTTCCAATTTCAATAATTCTTTATTTTATAAAAAAGTAAGTGCTATATTTTCACTAAAAAATAAAACAAAACCCATAGCTATAAACTTACACACAAAAAAAGTTCTTTATTTGGGCAGTAATTTTAAACTAATTTCATTGAATAAATTTCCGTTGACTTCTGTTAGTTTTTTTAACTACATGAATACGAAAGAAATAACTGAAGAAAAGGAAAAAACAACAACTTAAATAGAAATTAATAAAAATGATAATTTACAGAAAACTTCGAACCACCAGTCACTGGTTAAAGGATTGATGTTGTCTGTTGACTAGCAGGCACCGTAGTGGTGCAATGGTCAGAACGTAAAGAATTCTGATGAGAGAAAGTGGTGTTTCTCGAAACATATGTCAATTCAACCAACAACCCAGGTTCGAATCCTAGTCAGAAAAATTATCAAAAATAAAATTTTTTCAAGTTGTTAAATAATTCCTTATTCAGTAAAAACAATTTAATGAAAATTAAATTCAAATGAACTTAAGCCTAACTAAAAGAAAATATCAAAATTGAAATATTAATAGTTCAACAAAAATACTACTAATTACCCTATAGCTAAGGCACAAGCCGTATTGTTTACATGTGTACGAAAGTGCACAACAACAAACATAATAAAAAAACAAATGTATTCAGGTTTTCGAGACGAAGTCTCGACATGAATACGAAAGAAATAACTGAAGAAAAGGAAAAAACAACAACTTAAATAGAAATTAATAAAAATGATAATTTACAGAAAACTTCGAACCACCAGTCACTGGTTAAAGGATTGATGTTGTCTGTTGACTAGCAGGCACCGTAGTGGTGCAATGGTCAGAACGTAAAGAATTCTGATGAGAGAAAGTGGTGTTTCTCGAAACATATGTCAATTCAACCAACAACCCAGGTTCGAATCCTAGTCAGAAAAATTATCAAAAATAAAATTTTTTCAAGTTGTTAAATAATTCCTTATTCAGTAAAAACAATTTAATGAAAATTAAATTCAAATGAACTTAAGCCTAACTAAAAGAAAATATCAAAATTGAAATATTAATAGTTCAACAAAAATACTACTAATTACCCTATAGCTAAGGCACAAGCCGTATTGTTTACATGTGTACGAAAGTGCACAACAACAAACATAATAAAAAAACAAATGTATTCAGGTTTTCGAGACGAAGTCTCGACATGAATACGAAAGAAATAACTGAAGAAAAGGAAAAAACAACAACTTAAATAGAAATTAATAAAAATGATAATTTACAGAAAACTTCGAACCACCAGTCACTGGTTAAAGGATTGATGTTGTCTGTTGACTAGCAGGCACCGTAGTGGTGCAATGGTCAGAACGTAAAGAATTCTGATGAGAGAAAGTGGTGTTTCTCGAAACATATGTCAATTCAACCAACAACCCAGGTTCGAATCCTAGTCAGAAAAATTATCAAAAATAAAATTTTTTCAAGTTGTTAAATAATTCCTTATTCAGTAAAAACAATTTAATGAAAATTAAATTCAAATGAACTTAAGCCTAACTAAAAGAAAATATCATTTATTTTAAATTTAATAGAAAATGTAGAAAAAAATAAGTGCCGTTACAATAAAAGAGGCCCTTTTTATTTTAACAAAAATGTCTTTCTGTCGCGGTTTATTTCTCTGCTGCCACAGCTGTACATTTTAGTACTTTTGCCGATAAATTAAAAAAAGGAAAAATTATGCGTTTCTGGTACGAAGTTTTCTTTTAATTATAAAATAATATAATAATATTCATAAAATATAGTCATTTAATGGGTTTTTGTTAAAATAAAAACATTTTTTTTAAACATAAATGAGCAACTGTGGACAAAAAGTTTCAAAGTCATTGTAGCCACCTAAAAGTTAACTCTGATATGCATTTGACAGCCTTTTCGTTAACTTTTGCAATTTGCTTAATCTTGCTTATGCATATTATAGTTGGGCCTTAAGTCTTTTTTTCTTTCGATAACATGTGTTGTAATTAACTAAATGATAACATATATAAAGGGTGTTTTTTTACAGGTTTGTTTTTCGAATAGAGATAAAACTGGCATTTTGTGGTCAAATCTGGCAACTCTAATGTCATTTATGTTCAGTTTGGTTTGCCATTTCATCATGAACAGGTTGACAAAAGAACAACGCTTGCAAATCGTGCAAATTTATTTCGAAAATAACGGTTCAGTTCGCGAAGTTTACCGCAAGCTCCGTCCATTTTATGGTCGCCATAATCGTCCATCAGAGCAATTAATTCGGTTAACCATGGATCGTTTTCGCACTACGTTTACTCTATGTGATAATACGCATCCGCAGAGACGTCGAACAGTGCGCACCGAAGAAACAATTGCCGCTGTAGAGCAAAGTGTTGAAGAGAACCCGAATTAATGGAGACCGGTATAGAGCCATGATAACCGACTATTTTGTTCCCGAATTGGATGGCATGAATGTGGATGAGTTGTGGTTCCAACAAGACGGCGCTACATGCCACACAGCGCACGCCACAATCGATTTATTGAAGGAAACATTCGATGAGCGAATAATTTCGCGGAATGGACCTGTCAATTGGCCACCAAGATCGTGTGATTTGACACCATTGGATTATTTTCTTTGGGGATATGTGAAGTCGCTCGTCTACGCCAACAAACCAGAAACGTTAGGGGAATTGGAAGCCAACATTCGTGGCGTTATTGCCGACATACGGCCCCATATGCTCGAAAAAGTGGTTGAAAATTGGACCTGTAGAATTGGCTTTATTCGAGCCAGCCGCGGCGGCCACATGCCTGAAATCATATTTAAACATTAATGGCATAAAATTATCCTTCCAATAAAGCGAAATTGATGGTCATTAAAACGATTTTCTTGTGTTTTATTTCAATTCGAAGTTCTATACCTCTCAAAAAAACACCCTATATATAAATAACATAGAACTATTGTCGTCTTATTCTATTACACGGTATTTTATGAAAAAAAACGCTACTTGCAAAACTTTTAAAGAATATACGTATGCAAAATAACAAAATGAATGGAGAACAAGGTTTGCTCCAGGCCTTAATCGCTTACAGGCAGAGCATGAGAGTCTGTCAAAAATAAGTAAATAAAATAAACATAAATAACACTTAAAAATAAATTAACAAACAAGAACTGTTAAAATATATGACCAACAGAGTCCATCTTGCGTGGATACATATGAAGGGTGAATATATGTATGCATATAAATATCACAGAATTGTAAAATTTGATAAAATGTTTCCCTATAAAAACGACAGGAACATTCCATGAACTTAATAATAACTTATATTTACTACCTAATGTATATATGTATACATATGTACATGTATTTACAATTATTTTAAATTTACTATTTAGTAAAATATTACTAATCAATAATCTTCTTCCTTTCTCTTCAGCCCCTGTGAGATCCCGGTGTAGATTTGTGGCAACATGTGATGATCAGGGTCATTGTCAAAGTCTTCATTAATAATACCCACTGGGGCAAACAAAAACAAAAGAATAATTTTATTGCACTTCAATAGACATGACAGTAGTGTTGCCAGAGTTGTAGATTTACGCCAAGCTTTTTTAGTGTTGCCAAACAGTTGCAATTTAAAATGCTTGTGAACAATGGATTAATCCATGGCTGCAATACAAAGGAGTTGTCCAAAGAGTACTCCTTTGAACCATGTAACCCAATATTTTTTGATATTTAAATATCCCATCCCTCTAAATAAGTCCTGGCTTACTTACAACTACTTTGTTCACATATGTATAACCTATTTTGGCCAATCATCCAAAAATTTAGTGTCATGATGTCTGCGAATATAAGTTAAACTTTATCTCGATATAAATACTTTTAAAATATTTATGGAGCTTAAATTGAATTACGGAGAGGGTCTTATATGGGAATTTCGACTAATTATGGTACGACCAATATGAAAATATTATGTACCAAATTTTATCAAAATATCTTCAAAATTGCGACCTGTACTCTGCGCACAAGCTTCATATGGTGTTCACACATGCATTTTTAATTGAAATTTTTTAATTAACACCTAATTGAATTCAATTATCCATACAAAATTTCAATTAAGGTAATTGCTTCATTAAAAGTTAATTGTTCTAATAACACTGTGCTAGTTGAAAAATGTGACAAACGGGGCACCTGGCGGGTTAACCTAATTCGGGTACGCTGAATCCAGTGGTGCTAACCGTTTTTTTAGGTAAGCTCGTTTTTTTCGATATATACCGTTATTTCGAAAATGGAGGAGGTTGCACAACATATATTCGCGTAACTCAAAAACGGTTTAGTTTATTGAATAAACTAAAAAAACCGAAATTCCGCAATGAAATTTTCTTTAAGTAAGGTTAAACTTTTTAATATACGCAGTCGTTGTAGAAACATAATTTTTTTTTACCAAAAAAAATAGATTTTTTTAGCAAAATTTCAAAAATTTTGTTTTTTAAAACGGCATAGAAAATTGGAAAACGCAGCTGTGCTTCTAATTTGTTCTGCAGGTATAGCATACCTGTAACAGGTAGAAACAGAAATCGTCCCGGCTTTAGTTTTTTTACAAATTATGTTCATGAAGGTCTTGACAGGTACTTTGATAAAAAAAAATTACAGTATAAATAAGAGTTCCTCAACCCCTTGAATGTCATATGGAAAAGATTTTGCTTCCTCCACTCCACATCAAACTGGGTATTGTAAAAAATTTTATAAAAGCATTGAACCCAGATGGAATTGCTTTTACCGAATTGCGCCGAATTTTTCCACGATTAAGCGGCATGAAAGTAAAATAAGGTATGAACTCTAGCTACTTTATTAAATTAGATTTATATTTCATATCATAATGTTTTTATTTTGCAGAAATTCTTAATGGACCGGACATTCGTCGTCTAATGAAGGACCAACAATTTGAACTTGCATTGCATGATATGGAGCTATTGGGCTGGAATTCTGTGAAATCAGTAATAGAAAATGTATTAGGAAATCATCGGTCTGAAAATTGGCGAATTTTAATTGGAGATATGCTAACCGCATTTAAAAACTTAAACGTCAAAATGTCATTGAAAATACATTTTTTGCATTGTCATGCAGAAAAATTTAATGAACAATCACCAGCCGAGTCTGATGAACATGGCGAGAGATTTCACCAAGTAACAGCCAGTCTCGAACACTGGTATAGTGGCAAACAACTTGATTCGCTATTACGGGATATTTGTTGGAATCTGCAGGAGGAAGAAGAATAAATTTGTAAATAAAAACTTAAACTTTAATTAACAACAAAAATAAATGTTTTAATTTTTGAAGTTTCGTCTGGTTATAATATATTTCATCTTTTGTGCATAAAATCTAAATCTAAAGTCTATTTTTTTACACTTATTTTTTAGAAATCTAATAATGCAATTCTGTAGAGAAATGTTTTATTAGTAGAAAACCATGATTTGTTTTCGAAAAAAATAATATTTTGTATAAAAAAGTGTGGTGCAGTTATCTAAATATTATACAACGAAAACTGATGAAAATTTTACTACATTTCAGTTGTTTATACAATAAATATGGTTCAAATACCAATAGTTTTAGGGCATTTTTATTAAAATATAGTATTTTAAATTTAATAGGAAAGAAAAAATATTTAAATTACATATATAGTGTAAGAGATCTGAGCAAATCAAAATGACTCCAAAAAATTTAGCATTTTCAGTTTTCATTAGAAAAGAAATAAGTTAGCTCGGTCTACCTCCGTGTTAGTACTACTTCTAAATGAAAGTTTGGAATATTTTCTTTCATTTTATGTAAAAAAATTCTGCGACTTTTTGCGATCGCTGAACAAACTTATAAATTTTGTGATAAAACTCACGTATTTTTTTTCAATATTTACAATAAATTTATTAATAAAAATTAAAAACGAACAAGAGTTTTTATATTTTTAATAAAAGGGACCTCAAGCCGAACTAATAAAATAGAAAGATTTTTAACAATATAAAAGGTCTACATAGCACATAAAAAACAATCAATAATAATATTTGCAAAAAAAAGTCTAAGAAAATTATTAACTAATTTTTAAAATGAATTCATTTTGTGTTTCATATAGTGAATTGTGCAAGGAACTTATAAATTGCAATAGTAATGTGAATTTATTAACTGATTTCATAAAAACTAAAAACATGGTGCTTACTATTAATGAAATTCAAATTGTGAGAAAATCAGTTCAGAAGCGATTTCTTAGTCACTTTTTAAAACGTTGAACAGTGGCACCATCCCATACATTTCTTGGAAAAAAAGAGAAGGAGTGGTCGTACAGCAATGAAATTTTGCAAAAACACTTCTTTGGGTTAAATTAAGAAATTTTGAAAAAATCTTGGAAAACCGCCCACTGCCACACCCACCTCCCATATAACTGCACTTGTCAAAATTTTTATTTTTGGACCTAGGGACTTGAAATTCGGGACACTTCTTAATTGAGTTCTCCTTATGAAAAAAAAATTAACATATTGGGGATGCCACGCCTACTTTAGATTTTACGCCCACTGAAAGTTGTAGATTTTAGGTGTTTTTCTTCCCTGTCTAGAATCATATGAAAATTTAATATAAGTTAAAAAATATTAATTTTTATTCAAACGCTAAACATCTGTTGTCTCCATACAAAAAAAGAGAATATCCCCAACAACTCTCCTCGAAAGATATTAGCCTTCAAATACACCGAAAATATCGCACAAATGCATGCCGCTTTTCTAGTCAAGTATATGCCAAGTTAAAGTGTGTAAAACCTAAGTCATTGAAACAAATTGATATAAAACACAGTTATGAGCCCTTTTTAATGCTTTTTGATGAAAAAAAATGGTGTTGCCAATATAGCGACGTCAAATGAGGTTATTTATACCTTTCAGCTTAATAAAAATCCAATATAATATACAATGTTTTAATTTAATATGTAACAGGCGAAAAATTGTGTTAGTTTTTATTTGTAATATTATTCAAGCACCATATCTTTAACAATGGGATCTAGTTCGAAAGAAATTTTGTTCGAATGACGCCTTATGCTACTTATGTAAGGATCCGACGTTATAAGAAGTCTGTTGAATACATCAGTATTTGTGGAAATTCGATCACACTTTTTTGAAAACATCAATCGATACTTCCTGTAATCTTTGTCTCTGGCTTCCTCTGAAAGCATTCCTATTGGTAATACGGCAGCATCAATTATATCCTTACCATGCATTAGTACTGTGTGCACAGTAACAGGCACATAAAACCAACTATATTTTTGTACGAACAGTTTCGCAGTGTCCGACGCATACAATTTAAATTTGTCATATTAATATGAACTATATAAGTAGACATATGAATGAAATTTAATATATTTAAGTTTTTATTTCGATTGAAATGTCATTCAATTTCGTTACGCCTACATATTCGTAAACAAAAATAATGTTTTACTTATAAATCGTTTCAAGCTTTAATTCCCAAAAGCCTAAAAGTATACCCAATTTTTTGTCTTATTGACCATTTTTATGAAATATTGGAAGTGACTTTTGAAATTAAAATCGATGTTACTGAAAGGGACGGTAATTGGCGGTAGTTTTTTTTTCTTAATTGAAAGTACAGACTCGGACCTTTCATTGTTTTATAGTTAGAGGGCTAAGCAAGGCAAAGCACATAAAGTTTTTTTCCATCAAAAAGTGAAAAGTTGATATATTTTAGTATAATTTTTGATAAATTATAATAATTAGTTTACTTTTCCAATTTCAATAATTCTTTATTTTATAAAAAAGTAAGTGCTATATTTTCACTAAAAAATAAAACAAAACCCATAGCTATAAACTTACACACAAAAAAAGTTCTTTATTTGGGCAGTAATTTTAAACTAATTTCATTGAATAAATTTCCGTTGACTTCTGTTAGTTTTTTTAACTACAAAATTTCACTTTTCATAAAAAACCTTGTTGAATTTTTCTTATCGAAATACTTCTTTACAAAACCAAATCATTAAAATTTTACAATTTAAAAGTTGAAAAACCCTATTTTTTCCGCAAAAGTGCCACTGTGCGTTGGGCCGAATGTCACAGAAACAAATCATATTTTTTTAAGAAATATTATGCTTGGCTAAGAATTAGGTTTCAAAACAAAATAATTAATGTGTACTTTGAATATAATTGAAATTTATTTATAAAATAATTAGTTTTGGTAAAGAAACAAAAAGTTGCGGGAAAAAATATAGTATGGGTTATATGGGCAGTAAGTGGGGGCGTTAATTGAGCTAACCAAAAGCTTTGTGCCAAATTTCAAAAACTTTGGACCAAAAATAAATTGTCGGTTCTATGGGCGGTGGGTAGTGGGCGTGGCCAATTTTGATGAAACTTTATATTTTTCTTATTTGAGCTAACCAAAGGTTCTGTGCCAAATTTCAAAAACTTTGAGACCTCAACTTCCAAAAGAATGTCATCACTTGAAATGAATAACACTATTCTATATAAAAGGCTTAATCGTGCAGATATTGTCATCAAAAGTCTGCCTAATGGCTTGAAGAGTCTTACTGATACTGTTATGAAAATTGGAACATTTTATGAAATACCAGTTACACCTCAGGACATAAGTCTTGCCTGCTACATCAATAATGGTAATGCTGTTCTCGTTAAGTTTCACAGCATAATTCTGCAGGATAGAATCTTTAACGAATACTTTAAAAACTTGAAGACTAAGCCACTTAAAATTCCTGATATTGTGAATGAACATACTGCTGCTGTTATTGACAAGCGGGTTTTTCTGAATGACCATTTCCCTCCAGCGGCTGGAAAGTTAAATTCGCTGTGTAGAAAATTATTGGAAGCCAAACCTATTAAAAAATATAAGCTTATAAACTCGAATTTACCTAAAGCTGCTTTGACTCTACCTGATGCGAAAGAGGTTGTTTATGATGCCTTGGAGTGTACGAGCTTGCTGTATAAGAATGTTGCTGTTGATATTCAGTAGATATGATGTATTTAATTGCTTTCATTACTCATTTTTCTATTGCTAAAAGTAGTTGTAACTGAATCATTTATCATTGCTAATTTAAATACTTCTTTATTTTTTGTAATCTGTTACATCTAGATGGATTTTTGCAACTTCTCATACATACATAAGTATGTATAATTTACTGCATTTTTTTCTTTTTTTTTTAAATTATATAGTATGCTATTAGTTGTTCATACTTACTTTGTGCTTATTTGCTGTTTTTGACTAATCATTCTACCCCTTATTCATAAAACTTGTCAAGGGTTTGTGGCAGGCTTGCAAAGCAAATTTTATATGGATATTTGCTTTGTAGGCATGTTATTGACCCTTGACAAGTTTTTATGAATTATACTATTATACTTTTATTTTTTCTAAACAGTGACTTTTGATCAGCTGATATGTTTAATATGGATTTGTTATTTTTCTCTTATGATTTGGTTATTGTTGTATATAATGTTTCAAATTTTACAGTCATTTAATTTCTATTGCTCCCCATCTCTAATAAATTTACTCAATATTGATGTCACTTAATGATAATTTGGGCCCAATAGTTAGTGACAGCTTGTATATTAAAACTGTTTTACAGGCTCATTCTAGTCAATTTAAGACAGCTCATTTTAACTGCCGAAGTATAATTCCAAAACTTGATGAGATTAGGACTATTTTACGTAATACGTTTGCGGTATCTGAGACTTGGCTATCTAACGAAGTACCTGATTGTGCTGTTGAAATTTCTGGTTGGCTTGGAGTAGTTTATTTGCCCACTGGTAATTTGGTTAAATTTGAAGAGTATCATCGTAACCTTTTTTTAAAATATTCTAATATTATAGTAGTCGGTGATTTCAACTGTAATTTATTTGATCTTTCGAAATCGGACCTAGTTCGTTCTTTATGTTTGAGATGTAGCTTGTCTGTTGTCCATAATTCGCGGCCTACACATTATGATATTGGCAGAAATTCTACGTCATTACTTAACTTTTTTTTTTTTTGGTAAGTAAACTTGAGATGATTGACTGTTCTGATCAAGTCCAATGTCCGTCTTTATCTGATCATGCCCTAATATTTGCGTCTTTTGTTTTTACTGTGGAACAGTTACATGAATTCATTGAGTACCGAAATTTTAACAACATAGATTGGAATGGACTGCTTTCATTTTTGAATGGGTTTAATTTATTTTCATTATTAAGGAGTTTCCTTCAGGCTAATTTGGTCAAATGTTTGTCTCCAAACGTAAATAAAAAACTTGTTCGATTCTTATTTTTATTTTATTTTCCCAACGTTTCGTTAGTTTTATTCTAACTTCTTCAGGGGTCTCGTTCTAAATAATCTAGTGACAAAATTGATTGGTTTATTACATAGCTTTAATTTATAGACCAAGTTTTACTTACAGCTTTGATGTTTATTATTATTGGATATTAATTTTTATTATTAATTAGTTACTTATAACTAAAAAACGGGACATCACGAACAGAATTGTGGTATAAATAACACAGGGCCACAGCGAAAATATGCTCGAATAACCACTATATGCATTTGATGTATCATGGGTACCTTAGTACAAAAATGGTAAAATTTTTAAATTCTATGGGTAGATTTTTTTTTTAAATTTTTTTGTAAAATTGCATTTTTTTTAGACGCTTTTTCACATTATTAGTGATAACTCAAAAACGGCTAATCGGATATTATTCAAATATAATCAGAAAAATTAAGATTTACATAGCTTTTAATCCGTCTATATCTTTTGCTTTAATCGGATCAACAGTTTCGGAGTTATAATAAAAAATGTAAGAAAAAAATATATTTTTTACGTAAAAATGCCAAAAATTTTTGTTTTAAAAAAATCATGAAAAAAGAAAACGGCAAAAAATGTTCAGATTCATTATTCTATTACAAAGCCAAAAATAATAGCAACAAAACGAGATATCGACCATAAAAATCGACTGATTATTTTCGAATTTATTCACAATTAAGTAAATTCGCTTATTTTCACAAAATTTTAGTTTTTTGCTTGATATACTTACGTATAGAGCGGTTTTTCAAATGTATGAAAAAAAATAAATTTTCCAATTTCATGTCGGATTATTATGAAATTTGGTGACAAACTTTCACCCGCAAAATTTTAGTCGAATTTGGACAAGGTTAACACGTGGCGCCCAGGCCCCAAATCTGAAAAATAGCGTTTGAATGGAAAAAAATTGAAAAATTTTAAGTTTTTGCAAAATTAAAGCTATTTATTCCCCCTTTTGCAAAAAAGTGGATTCTGATTCTTAGTGCAAACACAATGAGATTTGCAATAAGCTACATATCTTTAAAATCAGTTAAACAGTTTTCCAGTTATTACAATTTGCCCTGGCCATTACATGTACTTGAGGACTTGCCGAAGACAATTTACAAAAACATTTTACTTGGTTTACAATTTTTTACGATTTTATCTTTTTTTTCTACTTGTAAACAATAAAATATAAAATTTCATTAAAATTGACTGATATCTTCCTATTACACAACGCAACAAAATAAAAAAATAGATGCTTTTAAAACTACTATACAATATCCAAGTTCTGTTGAAGTGTTTTGGATGAATAAGAAATGTATGGCAAAAGAAGTACGCGAAATACTGTTTTGGGCAAAATATTACTGTGGAAATACAGTACTAAATGTAGAAAATTATTTGGAAGAGATCTTTATGGCATTTTTATGATTTTCAGAATTAAAAAAAGTAAGTAATAAAGGAAAAGTTTTTTAATTTTTACGATTTCAGTAGAAATCTGATAAACGATGAAATGCTCTTTTTCCTTTGGCTACCTGTCGCCCTTGCTTCATTTTCACAATTGCGGCGGCAAAGTAATAAACGCTCATAAATGTGCGTGCACATTTGCGATGGTCTTACCCTACGAGGTCTGCTGATGGGTTTCAACTTGCAGTTCCACATTCACAGCAAATTATGGATACACAAGATCGGGGTCCAAGCTCTAGTCAAGTGCTTTCATCTTCACAAGGACACTCAACCTCAAGCATGTGTTCTCAATCAGGAAGTTCAGATTCAGAACTACCAACTATATCTGAAAATGACGAGTTCATCCCGCACAAAAATTTCTCGCCGAGACCATGGAATCAAGACCAGCTAAATGATGTAATTAGAGAACTTGGATTGTCAAAAGCATCTTCGGAATTACTTGCATCCCGGATGAAGGAATCGGATCTCATAACGGAGGAAACTAAAGTTTCGTATTACCGTACTCGAGAAAAAGGCTTACTTCATTATTTTGCAGAAGAGGACGATTTTGTCTACTGCATAGATATTCCTGGTTTGATGACTGCCATGGGCTTACATGGATATGATTCAAGCGAATGGCGTTTATTTATTGACTCATCAAAACGCAGCTTGAAGTGTGTCCTTTTGCATAATGGAAATAAATTTCACTCCTTACCAATCGCACATTCAACCAAAGTGAAAGAAGAATACTCTGTAATTGCATTGGTCATGAAGAAGATAAAGTATAGTGAACATAACTGGGTAATTTGTGTTGATTTTAAGATGGTAAATTTCCTATTAGGTCAACAAAGTGGCTATACCAAATACCCTTGTTTTTTATGTTTATGGGACAGCAGAGCTAAGTCAGAACACTGGAAGAGAAAACAGTGGCCTTATAGGGAAACACTGAATCCAGGTATGCCAAATGTTATAAATGTACCTCTGGTGCCCCGAGATCGTATCATATTACCCCCTCTTCACATTAAACTTGGTCTGATGAAACAATTTGTTAAAGCACTTAACAAAGATGGTGAATGTTTCAAGTATATTTCAAGGAAATTTCCAAATTTGAGTATGGAAAAGCTAAGAGCAGGAATATTTACCGGCCCACAAATTCGCAAATTGGTCAAAGATACCGATTTTCTCAGTTCAATGTCAGAAATTGAGAAAAATGCATGGGATTCGTTTGTATGGGTTATTCAAAATTTCTTAGGAAATAACAAGGATGATGATTATGTTGCGCACGTTGAAGAGATGTTAACTCACTTCCAGAATCTTGGATGCAACATGAGCGTCAAAGTACATTACCTTCACAGTCACCTAGATCGTTTTCCTGAAAATCTAGCAGACTTCAGTGAGGAACAGGGCGAACGATTTCATCAAGATATTCGGACAATGGAGGAACGATACCAGGGTCGCTGGGATGCACACATGATGGCAGATTTTTGCTGGAGTATTCAGAGTAATACTTCGTTATTCAATAATAGAAAATCTCATAAAAGAAAATTCCACAGTTTGTAGTTTATAATATTTATTTTCTTATTTTATATGTTGTAATAAATTTAAATATAGGTTATTCACGGTTTGTTGCTTAATTTACTTAATTGTGAATAAATTCGAAAATAATCAGTCGATTTTTATGGTCGATATCTCGTTTTGTTGCTATTATTTTTGGCTTTGTAATAGAATAATGAATCTGAACATTTTTTGCCGTTTTCTATTTTTCATGATTTTTTTAAAACAAAAATTTTTGCCATTTTTACGTAAAAAATATATTTTTTTCTTACATTTTTTATTATAACTCCGAAACTGTTGATCCGATTAAAGCAAAAGATATAGACGGATTAAAGGCTATGTAAATCTTAATTTTTCTGATTATATTTGAATAATATCCGATTAGCCGTTTTTGAGTTATCACTAATAATGTGAAAAAGCGTCTAAAAAAAATGCAATTTTACAAAAAAATTTAAAAAAAAAATCTATCCATAGAATTTAAAAATTTTACCATTTTTGTACAAAGGTAGTCATGATACATCAAAATTGTATAGTGGTTTTAAAAGCATATGAAATTTTTTTTATTTTGTTACGTTGTGTAATCAAATAATTAATAAAAATATAATCTACAATACACGAACACAAAACTTAAGTCAAGTTTAACTTAAAGCTAATATCACAGAACTGATTTAATTATTAATTGCAGAGGAGTATTGAAGTTTCGTGTTGTCTTTGTCTTCTTTCGTATTCATTGTTGTTCTTATCTTCTGTTGTATGCGTAAACTCTCCAGTGTATACCTTTTGTTTTCCTTCCTTTCTATATCTAATATTTTAACATTCTCAAAATCTGCCACATGATTACACTCTTTTACGTGCTGTGAAAGTGCCGTCGATATTTTTCCATTTCTTATATCTGTTTTATGTTCGTTGATTCTTGTACCCAGCATTCTTTTTGTTGTACCAATATACACCAAATTGCACACCTCCCCCACGTTTCCATCACATTTTATTTCGTACACAACATTGTCCGTTTTTAATTTGTCCATCTTTGGTTTGTTATTCGTAAATAGCTGTCGCAATGTGCTGTTTGATTTGCATGCAATTGTTGCCGTGTCATCTGTTATTATTCTCTTTAATGTTTTCATCTCTGTGAGTTTCGGGATGAATGGTACACTGTAAAAATGTTTTGTTGTGTCTGATACGGAGTCTTGTTTTTCCCTTCTGTTCCTTTGTGTCTTTAGAGCTGAGTTTATTAGTTTGTTTGTTATAACTACTGGATAGTCATTTACTTTTAATATATTTCTGATCTTTTTCATATTCGTTTGTTTGTACTTATCCTCACTTATATCCAATACTTTCCCTATTAAGTTTGTCACTGTGTTTCTCTTCATTTTCATGGGTTGGTTCGAATAATAATTAATTAATCTGCCTGAAGATGTGGGTTTTGTGTACCAATTTGTTCCGATTCTCCCATTTCCCCTAATTATGTTTACGTCTAGGTAAGGTAATTTTCCATCCATTTCCTTTTCAACTGTGAATTTAATCTTGTTGTGGTACGCGTTCAAAATTCTTAAAATAGTTGGTTCGTCGTGTTTGTTTATAATGGCAAACAAATCATCTACGTATTTTGTTAAAAAACGAATTTTAATATTTTCCGCTTCCAATTCTTCTACAACGTCATCTAATAATGTATCTAAGACAATATTTGCAATCGTTGGGGATAACGGATTTCCCATAGGCATTCCATAAAGTTGACGGTAGAATTTATTATTTATTGAGAAATAGTTATTCTCTGTGAAGCAGAAATTTAATATTTTTAAAAACGTCGGTTTCTCTATTTTTGTGTGTTCTTTTATGTGTTGCCATTTGTCTAGTATGTTCCTTATCGCCAGATGGATCGGTATGTTGGTGAACAACGATACCACGTCAAATGAATCCATTATTTCATTGTCATCCATTTTGGCTCCTATTAGTCTGTGTTTTAGTTCCATTGCATTGTTCACATTATATGTCGTAGTAACGATGTCCTTTAAAATTTTCCCAATATGTTTGCCAGTTCATAGCAGGGTACCTTCATGGAGGCAGATATTGGTCTAAGTGGTACACTGTCCTTGTGTATCTTTGGTAAACCATACAATTGCGGAGCTGCCGCTGCGTGTGATATCATCTTCATTTTTTCAACCTTTGTTATCGTATTGTCCTTTTGTAATTTTGTGATGATGTTATTGTTCTTTCTTTGAAGTCTTTCCGTTGGGTCTTCTGATATTAGTTGGTATGTATTCTTGTCATTTAAGAGAAAATCCATTTTCTCCTTATACTCCTTCTTATACATTACTACCGTTTTGTTGCCCTTGTCAGCTGAAGTAATTGTTATCTCGTTCCTGTGTTTCTTCAAAAATTTTCTGGTTTCGTTATAAATAGTAGTAATAAACCTGTCTTTCTCAGAACTTCTAACATTTCTTCTAAAATCTGATATCCTATTTGCAATTTTCGATCTGGTTATATCTTTCTCTGTGTCATCTTGTATGTTCTGGACCCACTGTTCCATGTCCGCAATTAGTGATACTGGACTCAAATTCTTTTTATCAACTGGTAATGCAAATTTTGGGCCAAGTGAGAGTAACCATTTATGTTCAGTTTCGAATTCCACGTTTGTATAATTCACGAACCAGTCTTCGTTGAAAGTAAATTTTAATT
Organism: Bellardia pandia; assembly: GCA_916048285.2. Classification (NCBI taxonomy): domain Eukaryota; kingdom Metazoa; phylum Arthropoda; class Insecta; order Diptera; family Calliphoridae; genus Bellardia; species Bellardia pandia. The sequence continues at coordinate 71,113,387 of OU696530.1, forward strand.
TCCTAAATTTTTCTTCCTCTAATTTCCTTATCCTTAATAAATGTGTTCGTTCTATTCTATTCTATTCCTAATATTATAAAATTTGTCCCATTGTTCCTTACTGAATTTCGTCCATTCATTTTTCCTCAGTGTAGTATGTAATTGTCCTTCGATTGTTTTTGTAGTTCCTTTTATGTGGTAAATATTCCCATGTGTCTCCTTTATCTCAATGTTCAATACTTTCATGTGAAAATTTGTCTCAATTTCAGTTATCCCGTTCTGTGAATTTTCCCTGTTGAACAATATTTTCAGTCCTTTCGTGCTGTTTTTTATGTGCGTCGGTGTAATTCTCATAGTCCTGCATTTTTGAAGAAAGTTAGCTCTTTCCATATATTTCTCTAACTTCTCCACTTCTCTGCTATATTGTTTCAGTAAGCTGCATGTGTAATTGTTGTATGTTTCTCTGATGTTCTGGAAAAAGTTGATCATACTTTCCTGTTGTTCCTTCTTTTGGCTAGATGTGTTTTCCTCTTCTTTCCTTCGGCGGGCCTTCCGATTGTTTGTTTAATTAATTTGTTCTTGTGACCAATGTTTATAGTTATTATAGAGCAATTCCATATGAAAGCGATCACCTTTTGGACGACCCCTCTCCGATTTTAAAATAAATAGTCTCAATCGATTGCCCAGCAAAAAATAATGTACCTACATATTTTTTTTTTTTTTTTATAGTGACTGGTTTAGTGGTGGTGTACACCACTGTCTGTGACAAAATTGAAGAATTCTTCATAAGGGACCTCATTGAAAGTTGTTTTAAAAAAAAACTACTAAAGCGATCGCAACGAGTGATAGCTCGTTGGAAAGGTATTGAATCAGGCTTTAATTGAAAAATAAAATTTTCCTAATTTTTCTTAGAAATTTACCTTTAAATTTTCCCATGAAAATTAAATTTTCCGATTTTCCACAGAAGCTCCTAAATTTTCCGGCTAATTTTTTTTTTTGGATTCCTCATACTTTTTGCTTTAAGAATCAGCAATAAAAAAATCGGCCCCGACTCCTTGTTTGGACAGGAGAAGAGCATTTAAGAGACCACATTGTTAAAAATACGTTTCAAAAATTATTTTACAGTTAAAAATACATTTATGAAGAAAAAATCTTTCTTATTTTGCTGCTTATACTTAATTACAATATTTATTAAAAATTTCAATTGTCTTGGCATCATTATAAAATTAAAGTAACTTTAAATTTAGCACGTCGGCAGACGAAGAGTACCGCTTTACATTAATTGACATATCAGAAATATTTGGTATGAAGCAATGAAACTTTTGCGTTCCAGTTATAGTTTTGACATTATTATATCTGTTTTGAATTCGTCGCTCCATGGCATCGTGTTCTTTTTGAGTGCATAAAACTGTGTTAATGGCAATTTCCTTGCTTTGAATCCACGAAAACAAATGTTGTACATTTAAGATCTGGTCAGTATATGGCCTTTGCAAACTTGCCTTAGTCGCCATGCGTTTTAGGGTTCCCCCTAACGCATCGCATGGGTCCTTACCGTGGGACGTCGCGAAAAAGTGCCACTCGACCTTGCAGTTTTGTTCTTCTTCAATTATGCAAAGATTGTAAAAATTTTTTTTATTCTTGTACTGAGAAGCCGCGCCGTCTGAGAAAAACGTTACTTTATCGATTGCATCGAATTTTGATCTTAAGAATTCAAACAGTTTCATTTGAAATAAATAAACGGACACATAATTATGAGCTAAACTCTCCGCGACAACAACAAGGCTTACGGTCTGTAGTTCGTTATGTTCGTTTTTGAAATAAATGCAAAAAGGATGCACCGTGCACTGGTCGTTTGCTCAGTGATAAGCCTGAATTTCATCCTGAACGAGAAAAGTGTAATTCTCGGCAAAGTCGCTTATCACAATAAATTCATTTTGGGCTAATTTCTCCTTACTTTCCTTTAGAAATTTCGATTGCATCTCGGATATGAAATGGTGCGCCTTCAGTTCATTCAACTTGAATCCGAATTCCTCGATGAATTCCGGAATCTGCTACACCACGATCTCAAGGGAGCATCTGCCGCTGCTAATTATCCACTGTTTGAAATGCACCTCCTGAATTAACAGCTGTTCAAACTTTTCCGCCAAATATTGCTCTAGCTCGTCAATCTTCGGACAATTGTCGCATTTGGACAGATGACAATTTTCCGTGGGGTATGCGCACAACGACTTCGAGAGGAGGTCCCTATATGTTTCAATTTCACCGTGAAATACTTTCAATTTCTTGCATGGAAAGAAAATAAATTTGATGTTTTGATGAAACATGCAAACGCAGACTGAATGCGTTCCGTGCCTGTCTAATGCCAGCACGCATTCTTTTGGTCGTAGGATGGCAAACTTAGAAAATCCCACTTTTTCTGCTGGGTATTTCTCATTGAACTGTGGTATGCTTCGGATAGATTACATAATAATAATCTGCGCTGCTTGTGTACTTTTTCTCCATCTTCACGTGTGATAACATAGTCACGTGTACCTGGGCAGGCGCGGCTGTTATCATCATTGCAGTAAAAATCTTGAATCAATTTCACCGTTGCTTCGCTGAGCCAAATTTCTTGGTGGGAGTCGCCAATATGCCCTTCTGTCGAACTAATTCTTTGCTTCTTCTCGCGATGTAAAAAGATGTTTGAAACTGTTTAGAAATCTTGCGTATAGACCATGATTGAGGCAGCACAGATAAAATGAGATATTTCTCCGGAAAAGTGGTCGCTAAATTGAATTTTCTTTTCAACTGCTCAATCATTTGTTTGCCGTCATCAACGTCATCTGCTTGATTGCATTCGTTATCAGAGCCTTCATCAAATATTGTCGCGATTGCACTCATAACCTTGCCTTTTTTCTCTTTCCTGTATGTTTCACTTCGCAACTTTCTTTTTCTAATAGGCGTTTCACCTAAAGTGGTAATAGCCTCATTCAAAGGACTCAAAGACATATTGACCATCGGAATGTCTGCCTCACTATCAGATGAAACATTTTGTTCACTTGTCATTTCACTCTCGGATTGTGGCTGCATTTGTTTCAATGCATTTGCTTGTTGAGACAAATCGATTTTACACTTGGGGCAAATGAATTCTGCTTCTTCACCGCATTGTATATTTAATTTATTCATGTATCGCTTCGAAACACCAGTTAATTTTAATACTTTTATCTTTTTCGAACGATGTCCACTCTTGTTAAACGGATTGCAGCAAAATTTATTCATTTTACTTTAAATTGTCTTTACAGCTTCACTCTTTACTTTACAAAAAAACACTTTAACACTTTCACGTTTAGTATTCAACTGAAATTTGACTCAGAGTGTGTGAAGTATTTATATTTATTTTTTGTTAAAAAATAGGTAAAAAAAATAAGCGATATTTGCTTTTCTTTAATAGGAAAATTTGCGTGAACTACTGGTCATAAAATGTTTTTTAAAGAGGGACTTAATTGGTTACTGCCAATAAGCCGACCACAGGTCATAAAATGTTTTGTAAATTTTTTAAATTACCAGGTAATAAATATTTCCCCATATTTATGGAAAATCCGTGTTTTATGACTTGTTTCTGCACGTGTCATTTTAGGCGAAATATTTATTACCTGGTAATTTAAAAAATTTACAAAACATTTTATGCCCTGTAGCCTCAGTCGGGTTTGGTGTGCCATTACATGCCACTGCTGCTATTATCCATGGATTTATGGCCGATCTTGTGAAGGCAGGCAGACCATATTCACTACACACTCAACTTGGGGCTCTTAAAAAAAAATTGATTTTTTCTTCATAAATGTATTTTTAACTGTAAAATAATTTTTAAAACGTATTTTTAACAAGGTGGTCTCTTAAATGCTCTTCTCCTGTCCAAACAAGGAGTCGGGGCCGATTTTGTTATTGCTGATTCTTAAAGCAAAAAGTATGAGGAATCCAAAAAAAAAAAATTAGCCGGAAAATTTAGGAGCTTCTGTGGAAAATCGGAAAATTTAATTTTCATGGGAAAATTTAAAGGTAAATTTCTAAGAAAAATTAGGAAAATTTTATTTTTCAATTAAAGCCTGATTCAATACCTTTCCAACGAGCTATCACTCGTTGCGATCGCTTTAGTAGTTTTTTTTAAAACAACTTTCAATGAGGTCCCTTATGAAGAATTCTTCAATTTTGTCACAGACAGTGGTGTACACCACCACTAAACCAGTCACTATAAAAAAAAAAAAAATATGTAGGTACATTATTTTTTGTTGGGCAATCGATTGAGACTATTTATTTTAAAATCGGAGAGGGGTCGTCCAAAAATTTGCCAATTTTGATCGTTTTCATATGGAATTGCTCTATAATTACACTGTGCTAGAATTTGACACTTTTTTTGTGACAAACGGGGCACCTGGCGGGTTAACCTAATTCGGGTACGCTGAATCCAGTGGTGCTAACCGTTTTTTTAGGTTAGCTCGTTTTTTCGAAATATACCGTTATTTCGAAAATGGAGGAGGTTGCACAACATATATTCGCGTAACTCAAAAACGGGTTTGTTTATTGAATAAACTAAAAAAACTAAAATAAACTAAAAAAAACCGCAATGAAATTTTCTTTAAGTAAGGTTAAACTTTTTTCCAATATGCGCAGTCGTTGTAGAAACATAATTTTTTTTTACCAAAAAAAATTGTTTTTTTTTAGCAAAATTTCAAAAATTTTGTTTTTTAAAACGGCATAAAAAATTGGAAAACGCAGCTGTGCTTCTAATTTTTTCTGCAGGTATAGCAAACGAAGTTCCAAACAAAACAAGACATAAATTCTTGTATTCCTATTGTTATTGATATTCATACACTTTTTGTTTTTTATTTTTATTTAGAACATAAGCTTTGAAAATGCTATACGAAGTGTAGCGAAATATTAGCAATAAAGAATTTTTACATACACTTGACCTCGAGCTCGAACAATTTTATTTCTTGAAAATTATAACTGAAAGGTCGGATAAAAACAACACTAATTGAATCAAGACATAAATAATTAAAATCTGTCAACAACTTTTGATTTTATTCACAAAAGATGAAATATATAATAACCAGACGAAACTTCAAAAATTAAAACATTTATTTTTGTTGTTAATTAAAGTTTAAGTTTTTATTTACAAATTTATTCTTCTTCCTCCTGCAGATTCCAAAAAATATCCCCTAATAGCGAATCAAGTTGTTTGCCACTATACCAGTGCTCGAGTCTGGCTGTTACTGGTGAAATGTCTCGCCATGTTCATCAGACTCGGCTGGTGATTGTTCATTAAATTTTTCTGCATGACAATGCAAAATATGTATTTTATGACGAGGGGGGGGGGGGGGTAGCGAAGCACACCGGGTTTAGCTAATAAATATATATTCATAAACATGCTTGTCATATTTTGTCATTGTTAATTTTGATTTAAAATAAAAAATTATATTTGTAAAAATGTTTTGTTTATCCGAAAAGTTTTGATTTTTTTTTTTTGAGTCCATACGTTACATACATACATTCAATTTTATATATATAGATTGTATACTATTTATTATATACTATATTTAAAAACATATTATGAAGGATAATAGTTTATCAAACATGTTAAAAAAAAACTTTAGTATTTTTTTAAAAAAAGCTTCTTTTAAAGTAATATTATACTTTACTTATTTTTGTGGGAGAGAATTTTGACGAAGAGTTAAGGCCCAACTATAATATGCATAAGCAAGATTAAGCAAATTGCAAAAGTTAACGAAAAGACTGTCAAATGCATAACCAGTTCAGAGTTAACTTTTAGGTGGCTACAATGACTTTGAAACTTTTTGTCCACAGTTGCTCATTTATGTTTAAAAAAAATGTTTTTATTTTAACAAAACCCCATTAAATGACTATATTTTATAAATATTATTATATTATTTTATAATTAAAAGAAAACTTCGTACCCGAAACATAATTTTTCCTTTTTTTAATTTATCCGCAAAAGTACTAAAATGTACAGCTGTGGCAGCACTACATTGTAAATAATAATAAACGTTTACATATGTTTTGTTAATTTTCGTATTGTGTTTGCAAAAATGGAGAAAAAACTTAAAAATTTAAATAATATAAAAATATTAAAGTTAGCGCTTGAAGGCCTATGCACATTAAAAGAAATAAGTGAACTACACTGTAAAAGAAGAAGACGCTCTTGTTCTGTCAGAGAAATAAACTGCGACAGAAAGACATTTTTGTTAAAATAAAAAGGGTCCCTTTTATTGTAAAGGCACTTATTTTTTTCTCATTTTCTATTAAATTTAAAATAAATATATTTTCTTCTTTCTCCATTTTGTTCAAAACACAAACAAACAACAACAAACAGCTGATTCCGTACAGAATGTGCGATCAGTTTCGCTGTTTGCTTAAGCAAATGACAGTTGAAAAACTTAACGAAAAGTTTCGTTAAGTACATTATAGTTTGCCACATACAATTTATATGTGTTCGCACGTTTGCTTAAGCTAGCATATGCATATTATAGTTGGGCCTTTAGTTGAGAAGACGACGCTGTGCTGTAAAGACGTTCGCGCATAAAATCTAAAGAGTTTTACCAATTCATTTAATTTACTTTGCTTTAATTCACTTTTATATTTAATTATTCATTTTAAAAAAGAAACAATTAATTTCTGTTAATATTCTAAAAACATTTATTTAAAAATAAACAAAATCTCATAAATATTGGGGGCTCAACCAAAATAAAAAGCTAACATTAAAGGAAAAAGTGTCGTATGAGAATAGAAAAAAACTGAATGTCGTGTCTGTGTGTGGTAAAAATCAAAAGTAAATCATAAGAATTCGTTACAAACAACAAAAAATAACTGTAAAATAATGACGTCGCACAGTGGCACTTTTGCGGAAAAATAGGGTTTTTCAACTTTTAAATTTTAAAATTTTAATGATTTGGTTTTGTAAAGAAGTATTTGGATAAGATAAGAAAAATTCAAATTCAAGCTTTTTTATGAAAAGTGAAATTTTGTAGTTAAAAAAACTAACAGAAGTCAACGGAAATTTATTCAATGAAATTAGTTTAAAATTACTGCCCAAATAAAGAACTTTTTTTGTGTGTAAGTTTATAGCTATGGATTTTGTTTTATTTTTTAGTGAAAATATAGCACTTACTTTTTTATAAAAAAAAGAATTATTGAAATTGGAAAAGTAAACTAATTATTATAATTTATCAAAAAATATACTAAAAAATATCAACTTTTCACTTTTTGATAGAAAAAAACTTTATGTGCTTTGCCTTGCTTAGCCCTCTAACTATAAAAAAACGAAAGATCCGAGTCTGTACTTTCAATTAAGAAAATAAAAACTACCGCCAATTACCGTCCCTTTTAGTAACATCGATTTTAATTTCAAAAGTCACTTCCAATATTTCATACAAATGGTCAATAAGACAAAAAATTGGGTATACTTTTAGGCTTTTGGGAATTAAAGCTTAACACGATTTATAAGTGAAACATTTGCCCCTATTGCGGTTCACAACTTTTTTAATAATTTGGTCGTCTTCCATAAATCGGTATTGCCATTCACAACTTATATGTAGTAGAGTTAATGTAGAGTTAAAGTCGGGTTGACTGACAGACAACCAAACTTAGTTGAGTTGAGAACGGCAATAGGGGCAATTATTTTTGTTTACGAATATGTAGGCGTAACGAAATTGAATGACATTTCAATCGAAATAAAAACTTAAATATATTAAATTTCATTCATATGTCTACTTATATAGTTCATATTAATATGACAAATTTAAATTGTATGCGTCGGACACTGCGAAACTGTTCGTACAAAAATATAGTTGGTTTTATGTGCCTGTTACTGTGCACACAGTACTAATGCATGGTAAGGATATAATTGATGCTGCCGTATTACCAATAGGAATGCTTTCAGAGGAAGCCAGAAATAAAGATTACAGGAAGTATCGATTGATGTTTTCGAGAAAGTGTGATCGAATTTCCACAAATACTGATGTATTCAACAGACTTCTTATAACATCGGTAGCATAAGTAGCATAAGGCGCCATTCGAACAAAATTTCCTTCGAACTAGATCCCATTGTTAAAGATATGGTGCTTGAATAATATTACAAATAAAAACTAACACAATTTTTCGCCTGTTACATATTCAATTAAAACATTGTATATTATATTGGATTTTTATCAAGCTGAAAGGTATAAATAACCTCATTTGACGTCGCAATATCGGCAACACCATTTTTTTTTTTCATTAAAAAGCATTAAAAAGGGCTCATAACTGTGTTTTATATCAATTTGTTTCAATGACTTAGGTTTTACACACTTTAACTTGGCATATACTTGACTAGAAAAGCGGCATGCATTTGTGCGATATTTTCGGTGTATTTGAAGGCTAATATCTTTCGAGGAGGGTTGTTGGGGATATTCTCTTTTTTTGTATGGAGACAACAGATGTTTAACGTTTGAATAAAAATTAATATTTTTTAACTTATATTAAATTTTCATATGATTCTAGACAGGGAAGAAAAACACCTAAAATTTACAACTTTCAGTGGGCGTAAAATCTAAAGTAGGCGTGGCATCCCCAATATGTTAATTTTTTTTCATAAGGAGAACTCAATTAAGAAGCGTCCCGAATTTCAAGTCCCTAGGTCCAAAAATAAAAATTTTGACAAGTGCAGTTATATGGGAGGTGGGTGTGGCAGCAAAGAAGTGTTTTTGGAAAATTTCGTTGCTGTACGACCACTCCTTCTATTTTTTTCCAAGAAATGTATGGGATGGTGTAACTGTGCGTCGTTGCAATCATTCTTTTTTGTTCGAGAGAATCTGCGTCGCGGTAGAAAAGAGACTGTAGCAGCGCTGCACAAGTTTGTGTTTGAAAACGAAGGGGATAGAGACAACAGAAAACGGCTGCGCACGTTCGAAGGCTTTACTTTTGGTGAGAATGATGAAAAATACATAGCAAAATGCGAATACATAGACAAAAATTTGACGCCGAGTGATATGACATCCATATGCAATTTTCTTAACGTAAGCCACCATGCTGCAGATTTAAAAGAATACATATTTTTAAACCTTAAGAGGGAAAGCCTTTTATTTACTAGAGCAGGGGAAGATGACGAAAGCGAATGTGAAGACGACGACGAGGAACAATTTAAAGACGATGTTCTGAAAGCAGAAGAAAATCGAGCAGGTGACGATGGGCGTAAAAACAGAGAAAGAGACGATGTTTTTTGCTCCATAGATAATTTTGACGTATATGATGTAAAGGGTGAGAGAAAAACCCATAATTTAACGATGTCTCGATTTGCTTTGAGTTTTCGCGACATAGAAGATTCGGTAAGAGCTTTTGATGGAAGTGGGCAAATACTAGTAGAAATGTTTATAGAGAAATTTGAAGAAACTGCTGCTGTTATGTGTTGGGACGAGTTTCAAAAATTTGTGTTTGCAAAAAAGTCGTTAAAAGGTGTGGCAAAGCGTTTTATTCTAAGTGAAAAGGGAATTACTTCATGGCATACATTAAAAAAGCACTTGTTGATGAATTTAAAACGACGGTTAGCAGTGCACAACTTCATAAAGCATTGATGGAGAGGCATATGAAAAAAGAGGAGAATATTCAAGAATATTTCTTTGAAATGAAAGACTTAGCGTCGCGCGGTAATATTGATGAATGTTCATTAATGCAATATATAATAGACGGTATAAGAGACATAAACGTAAATAAGACAATTTTATACGGTGCGAAAAATTTAAAAGAATTTAAGGGAAAACTAAAGGATTATGAAACAATACGCGAAAGATCGAAACAGACAAATGAAATGAAACCGAATATAAATAAAAAATTGTTACCAAGTAAAAATGATAAAAAAGATTTTGTGTGTTACAACTGTGGCGATAGAGGACATAAGTCATCGGAATGTAAAGACAAGAGTAAAGGTACAAAATGTTTTCAATGCAATCAGTTCGGGCATATTGCTACAAATTGTTCGTCAAAGAAAAAAGATAATGAATCAAATACACATTGCTTAAAACCTTCTGAGCTTAATATAATGAACAAGAACGTTAAAATAGATGGTAAAGAATATGTTGCTCTGTTTGACACAGGAAGCAAATTTAATATTATAACAGAAAGTGTGTATTATATTATTATTATTATTTATTAATAGATATGATACAAATTTTTATACATATTGAATTAAATTATAAATACAAATATCTATATATGGCATAATTATGTTTGGTGCCAGATTGGCATTTTAATATAATTTTTAGTTTAAAAATTATTGATTTATTTTTTAATTCAGTTCAGTTTTGTTATATATCAAATTCATTTAAAAGCAATTTTCTATATTTTAAGCTAATTTCAATATATTTACATAGGTTGCTAAAATTTGAGCCATTTAGTATACATATAACTTCGTTTTTTTCAAGTCGATTTTTTCGAAAATATTTAAGTCTATATGGGTTATACATAGGACATTCGCCAATGAAATGAACGGTGTTTTCTGATTTGTCTAAATTACATAACGTACATATACCAGTAGTATTATTTCGAAAAGCTCTAGCGTTAATATCCAGCAATCCCCCTCTGACTTTTATTATCAAACCAGTGTCCCTTGACGAGAGATTATTTGTCAGAATGGGTGTGATATTAAAATCAAGTTGAGAATAAAGATCATGGAACTGAGAACAAGAAGCAGCGGATAAATATTCATCCTTTTCCTTCATTCTCAAATGATTCAATATCATTTCCCAATTATGACTTACTGGAATGTTTGTTCTGTCAGTTGAGATTTGCAGCCTTTGTAATAAATTATCCCATTCTTTTGCCCAATAAAGCTTATTGGAGATTATGTGACTGGCTAGAATACGTGGTAGTCTATTTGGGGACATACTCAAGAAAAATGTAATTTTAGAGTGCTGAGATATAAGGAATCAAAACCAGTCTCCAGATAGAGCATATAGTTGGTTGTTGTAGAAGGCAAATAAAGCATTTTTTTAATAAAGAATCTGAATAATTTTTCCACATCATCATACTTTTGAAATCCCCAAACTTGAGCAGCGTAAAATATAATTGATCTCGATGCCGCAAAAAATATTCTGAGTTTATTGGCATTCGATATACGTGAATTATTTATATATTTAGACCACGTCGAATTGATAGCCAATTTTGCAGTTGATAATTTATTATTCAAGTGTTTTTTGAAGGATAGATTATATGTGATTTCTACTCCAAGATATTTGTAACTGTTGACCACCTCTATGTTGTTCTGACCAAACTTCCAGTTCCAGATCGAAGAAAGCCTAGTACCGGTTCGAAAAACAATTATTTTTGATTTTTCAAGATTAACTTTAAGACTCCACATAGAGCAGTAGTTAAAAAGCTTGTCGATCATACGCTGTAATACTGTTGCTGTATCAGCTAAAATGACAATATCATCCGCATAAAGTAGAATCTTAACATTAATGCCACAAATGTTAACACCGTATGGCAATTCGTCGGCTAAATCATTCGTGTATAATGAAAATAAAATTGGACTGAGAATACAGCCTTGTTTTACACCTACATCAACTCCAAAGGTATCTGAAAATGATTGACCGTCCCAAATTCTACTTTCTGTTTTCTCATACAGAAAGTGTGTATAAAAATTCAAATGAACAGAAGCTCAGTGAAGTGAACCTATTTCTTGTCGGTTTCGGGCAGAATAAGGAAAAAATAAGACCGCTTGGTAGTGTAAAACTAAATATTGAAATTGATAGTGAAATGTATGAAGTTGAATTCCTTATTGTTTCAAATAAACATATAGACGTTGACGTGATAATCGGTGAAGAATTTTGTAAGTACGTCGAAATAAAAATAGATCGCAATGGACTTCATTTTGAGAAAACTGTGTCGGACGAAAATGTCGTACCTATAATGAGAATTAACACGATTTCGGAACATTTAGAACTATCTATCGATAATCTCGCGGGAAAAAATGCAAAAAAAAAAAGTGTACGAAATAATCGAAAACTATAAACCGCCGGAAATAATTAAATCAACAGACATTGAAATGAACATAATTTTAAAGGACGAAGCGTGATGGTTCGCCAAGATTATGTATCGACTTTCGCCGATTGAATAAAGTAATTGTCAAGGATAGGTTTCCACTGCCGCTGATTGAAGACCAACTTGACAGACTACAAGAAGCAAAGATTTTTAGCACCATCGACCTAAAAAATGGGTTTTTCCACGTTTCGGTTGCCGAAAATTGTAGAAAATATACATCTTTTGTGACCCATAATGGGCAATATCAATTCCGTAAGATGCCTTTTGGTTTGTCCAATTCACCAGCTGTATTTCAAAGGTACGTCAACTCCATATTTCGTGATTTATCCTTCAAGGGCATTGCTCTGCCGTACATCGATGATATTATTATTCCAGCCGAGAACGAGGAAAAAGCTTTAGAAAATCTGGAACTGGTTATTAAACAGTGTAGTTATTACGGTTTGGAGATTAACTTGAAAAAGTGTCAGTTTCTGAAACGGAAAGTAGAATTTTTAGGACACGTGATACAAGACCAAAAGATATCCCCATCGCCTGATAAGGTACAGGCCGTACTGAATTTCAAGACTCCACATAGTTTAAAACAACTACAAAGTTTTCTGGGACTAGCAGGATATTTCAGGAGGTTTATCCCTGATTTTTCCCTAATAGCCAAACCTCTTAGCGATTTGACGAAACAGAACAGAAAGTTTGAAATGGCGAAGGAACAAATGTCGTCTTTTAACCGATTAAAGGAAATTTTGAGCAACAGACCAGTTTTAAATATTTATAATCATAATCGAGAAACAGAAATTCATACCGACGCTTCGATGGATGGATATGGCGCTATCTTGCTGCAAAGGTCCGCTGAAGATGGTGGTTTGCATCCCGTTTATTATATGAGCCGAAAGACAACTGATGCCGAGAGGAAATATAGCAGCTACGAACTGGAGATACTTGCCGTAATTGAAGCCCTTAAAAAATTTAGAGTTTATGTACTGGGTACCAAATTTAAATTGATAACTGACTGTAATGCTTTCACTAAAACATTAGAAAAGAAAGAACATTGTACTAGAGTTGCCCGGTGGATACTTTTCCTTCAAGAATACGATTATGTGGTTGAACATCGTGCAGGTTCACAAATGCGGCATGTTGATGCACTTAGCCGATATCCCGTGATGATGATTGCGGAGGATATTATGTCAAAAGTTGCGAGAGCTCAATCTCAAGATGACGATCTGAACTGCATAAAAGAAATTCTTAAAAGTAATTCCACATACAATGACTATTTTATGAAAGGCTCTGTTTTGTGTAAATTAGTAGACGGTCATGAGTTAGTAGTCGTTCCAAGGAATATGCAAAGAGAAGTAATAAGGATCGCCCACGAGAAAGGTCATTTTGGTATTAAGAAGACAAGAGAACTCCTGATTAGCGATTATTACATTCCGAAACTAGATGAGAAAATTCAATGCTGTATCACTAATTGCGTTCCATGTATAGTTATAAACCGGAAAAGAGGTAAGCAGGAAGGTGAATTACATCCATTGCCAAAAAACGAATCGCCATTCAATACGTTCCATATCGACTTTCTCGGACCATTAGAATCAACAAATAAAAATTATAAACATATACTAGCCGTTATTGACTCCTTCACGAAATTTTGTTGGTTATATCCAACTAAATCAACGTCAGCAAATGAGGTAATTTCAAGACTGCAGTTGCAAAGTATGGTTTTTGGAAATCCAGAAAAGATCATAACTGACCGATGCGCAGCATTTACGTCCGAAGACTTCAAGGAATATGCCAGAAAAGAGAACATAAGCCTTATAGACGTTACAACTGGACTTCCCCGTGCAAATGGTCAGGTGGAAAGGCTAAATGCAGTTATTAGCACAGTCTTAGCTAAATTGAGCTTCAATGATCCATCAAAATGGTATAAACACGTTCCTAAAGTCCAACAAGTCCTGAATTCAACGTATTCTCGAAGTGCTGACATGACGCCTTTTGAACTTCTCACTGGTGTCAAGATGCGGACAACAGAAGATCTACGAATAAAGCAGTTAATAGATGAAACAGTAATTTCCAATTTCAGCGAAGAAAGAAACAACAAAAGGCAACACGCAAAGGAGCAAATACTTAAAATACAAAATGAAAATAGGAAGTCCTACAATTTGCGCCGTAAGCCAGCATCGAAATATAAGGAAGGCGATATCATAGCCATAAAACGCACTCAATTTGGAGGTGGCCTAAAGCTTAAGCCAAAGTACTTGGGCCCATATAAAATTGCAAAAGTTAAATCGAACGATACCTATGATGTTGTAAAAGATGGAAGCTGCGAGGGTCCTATTCGATCCACAAATTGCGCTGAATATATCAAGCCATTAGTACACTATGATGACACATTCGAGGCGAATGACTGATAGGATGGCCGATATGTGGGAGAGAATTTTGACGAAGAGTTAGTTGAGAAGACGACGCTGTGCTGTAAAGACGTTCGCGCATAAAATCTAAAGAGTTTTACCAATTCATTTAATTTACTTTGCTTTAATTCACTTTTATATTTAATTATTCATTTTAAAAAAGAAACAATTAATTTCTGTTAATATTCTAAAAACATTTATTTAAAAATAAACAAAATCTCATATGTATTTTTTTCTTATTCTTTTTCTTTATTCTTTTTTCTTATTTCAGACGTTGTATACACAGATTTATTAGAATTCAAGTGATATGACTGTTAATTGAATAAACAGAGCACTGGCTCAGTTAAGTGCAAAATGAGGTAGGATACAAATTTTAAAAAATTACCTGTATTGCACCATTACATTGGAATACCAAACGGCATTGACTTCCTTTTCTTTTGTATCCACTTAATTAAAGAACTATTGCAAGTTCTGCACACCTTTTCAGGTACCCCATTACATTTCTAATAACCTCTCCTCCAAAATACTGTAAATACAATTGTTTCATATTCTCATATTTTGGCAACAAATTTTTTTGTCTATTATATTTTCCACAAACAACAATAATATTTCAAATTTATGAATAATTTTTTAAAGAAAACAAACTGTAAGATACCACACCACCTTTCCAGGATAATAAAAGTAAATAAGCATTATTTTAAAAAAATTTCAATGATAATTCCTTGTTAAACAGCGGTCCAAAATCACCAACTTCAAATGCGTATAAAAAATCTTGCACTGAACAAAAAAATCTTGAAGGTTTTGTTATAGGTAATGTCAAATTTCATTTGCAATTCGCATTCCCATTCGAAAAGTTCGATTTTGTATCACTGTGTTATCAGTTTTCTAACTAGAATATGGATTAAAACTTCTGGCAAAGTTGCATAATTAAAGGAAGCAATATCATAATCTGAAGTTTATTAAAAAGAAGTATAGATGGATAATATTGATTGAGTTAATTCTATCGATTAACTTACAAACTTCATTATTAAATTTTTTCAAACTTACCATATTTTCATTTCGAAACGTAACAAGAAGTTTATTACTTCTTCGATCAAATAATGATGTAGTTGAATTATAATTATTTATGAATCTTAAACTAGCATGCTCATATGAGGACAAATCGTTGCAAAATCTTAATAAAAACACGCTTTTATGAAACTGATAGCATATTAAGACAACTTCTTTTAATTTTTGAATCCAATTCTATAAAAAAGAAAAGTTAATTATGATAAGGGACAAACACGTTTTGGTAAAATATACTTACTCCATTAAACTTTTTGGGTTTATTGAAAGGAATATTGAATGGCAAATCTTCAGGCCACCATTCAGGCTCACTGCAATCCACTTGACCTTGTAAATTAATATGTCCCAACGAACACTGAACCATGAAAGGTATAAACCTTTCTAACTGAGATTCAGATATTTTATCTAATGATGTCGGATATCCATTTGCAAAAAGCAAAGGTAAATTAGATATCATATTGTTTTGTAGAATTTCTTCCTGTTCATCCATTTGTTTATAACTTAAATGAAACAAAAACATATACACATTAAAAAAAACGTAAATCTTGTATATATTTATATTTATGTATATAAAACACAAATAAAAACGTTAAAAACTATTATTTAAAGTATTGCATAGGCATCAACCAAATATTATAATAAAATATATAAAAATAAAATTTATGTTTTAGATGAGATAAAGATAAACTTTACCTTCAGTAACTTTATGCGTTATATTGAACTAACGTAGTGCTTATTTCGAAAACAACAAGGTAGTGTTTTAAAATGCTAAAGAACAAGATATAATAACACTGTGCTAGATTTTAAAACTGTTTTTTTACCGACAAACGTGGCACATAGTGGTTAAGCCCCGGTTTACATGATGATTTTAACGACGTCGTTTTTTAGACGTTGCTTTTGGTTTGGGGCGAGCGAACTGAGGTTCGGTTGCCATTCGTAATCGACCCATTAGTGTAAATTTTATTAGTATTTGATATATTGTTTAAAACACAATTTTACGACCAACATAATTTATGTTAAATATTTTGAAATGTTGTCTAATTTTCACCATTTTTAATTGATTTAATTACCAATTCTTAACATAATTTACAGAGTTTGTCTGATGTTCATAATAATCTTGAGTGTAACTTAACAAACAGAGTATAAGAAAGGGGTACAATTCGGTTTTAGTGATTTTGCTTTACGGGCCCTTAAAGTTGAAAATACATAGGCCTATATCTCGGAAACTACTGGGTGTCTGATAATTTGTAATACATTAAATAAAAGGTATTAAAAATAACTTTCCAACGATATATATCATGATTATAAAATATGGACCGAATATGGGTTAAATCCGATATTTTTTGACCCGAATTTATTTGTTTTTTGGAAATGGTTTTTATATGGCAGCTATGACAAATTATAGGCCGATCTTCTTAAATTTTGGAACAGTTATTTTCATGCATATGAGGATATTTCGCGTCGAACTTGAACATAATAACGGTACCGACTACCATAAAATTTAGTACAACAATTTATTTGCCTATAAAGAGTATTTATGTAAAATTTTAGCCGTTTAACATTATTTATATCTGTTTTATGCGTATTTAAATGAATTTTGGAAGTGGACTTTATATGGGGTCTACGGTCAAACATGGACCGAACTAAAAAAAATTTCGTTTTGCGATTTCTTTTTGCATAAAACTTATTTTTGCTAAATTTTGTCTTTATATTCCAATTTTATAGGCATTTATGTATAATTGAGCAATATTTCGGGTAGATTTTTGTATGGGAGCTATGACCAGTTCTGGGCCGACTACCATAAAATTTAGTACAACAATTTATTTGCCTATAAAAAGTATTTATGTAAAATTTTAGCCGTTTAACATTATTTATATTTGTTTATGCGTATTTAAATGAATTTTGTAAGTGGACTTTATATGGGGTCTATGGTCAAACATGGACCGAACTAAAAAAAAAATTTCGTTTTGCGATTTCTTTTTGTATAAGACTTATTTTTGCTGAATTTTATTATTAAGCCATATTTCGGGAATATATATATTTGTATGGGGGCTATAAGAAATCATGGACCGAATCTTACTATTTTCCGCACACTTTCCTCTTTTATCATAAAAACAACGTATACAAAATTTCATGGTATTATCTGCAATATATTTCAAAATATTGCAAAAAATGGACAAAAAATATCAAATTTTTATGGAGGTGGTCTCATATATTGGTTCATAACTCTGGTTGACATATACCGATTTTGCTGATTTTAAATAGCAAACTTCTCGAAAGCACTTCTGACAGAATTATTGAAGGTTTGGTTCCCGAGTATATCTGAGGACTTCAAAAAACTGATTTCAACAGACAGACGAACATGGCTTAATCGACTCCACTATCTATAAGGATCCAGAATATATATACTTTATAGGGTCGGAAAATTTTTTTTGTGGAAATTACACACGGAATGACAAACTTATATATACCCTTCTCACGATGGTGAAGGGTATAAAAACAGAATTTACAATTTGTGGAAAATAATTTTTTTTAATGGACAAACAAAAGTGAGTTATTTGAAAAAAAAAAACATACGTTCGTACGTATTTACTTTCTTTACTTCCAGCAACAAGAAAATAATTTGCTTTGTTTACAATAATATTATACTATGTTTCCACGGTACATGCTTCGCTCTCTATTCATGCTTCACACCCCAATCATGGGCGAAACAACTTGCTTCACCATACAAAATTTTAAGAGCGAATCAAGTAGATTCATATTGAATCTACTTGCGAAGCACGAAAAATTGCACTCTTCTCTAATTTTTATCGCAAGTTTATCTGCACTAGCTGTAAAAATTTCGTCTAAAGGCCCTCTAAATCGTTTATTTGTTCTCTTTTCCTTGTCCAATATTTTAACGTTTGTGAGATCGGGTAGATGTTTTTCTTCAACACAGTGTGTAGCCAAAGCTGTAGTTATTTTATTTTTCTTTATGTCTGTTTCGTGTTCTGATATTCTTGTACCAAGGCTTCTCTTTGTAGTACCCACGTAAACTTTACCACACTCCTCATCTGTTTTACCTAAACATGTGATTTCATACACAAGATTACTTTGCTCATTTCTTTCTATTTTTGTTTTTGTTTGTGTAAATAGAGTATTGATTGTTTTGCTCACTCTGTGCGTCAATTTTACTTCGTTGGCATTTATTATTTCTTGAATTTGTTTGTTTTCTGTGAGCCCTGGTATGTATGGGAGGCTGTAATACTTAGTGTTGCCAGATGTGTTGTTTGTGTTTTTGCCCAATCCCTTTTCTGTTTGTGCCTTTTTTATTAGATTATTTATTAAATATGTCGGATAGCTGTTTTTTATTAGTATGTCCCTTAATTTGTCAATATTTTTGGATTTAAATTTGTTATCGCTCAATTTTAAAGCTGTTGTTATTAAATTAAGGGCCATTATTACAACTTGCCTCTAATGTTCTTAATAGTAAAAGGTAACTTTAGTTAAAGTGAGGAATAAAGTGACCTTTAAAATTTTTCGTTATTACAACTTCCTTGTAAAATAAATAAATAAGGCAATACAATAAATATTTGTTTGTGGGAAAAAAATTAAAATTCAACAGTCTACTTTGAGGCTGACTGTATTCAAAAATATTCTATAGGTTATTAATCCATTTTTGTTTATCAAATTATTTATTGGCAAAACAAATTTAAAATTAATTTATTTTTCATGAAGTTGACATTTTTTCCAGAACATATGACAACTTCAAATACATAAACCTCACTATAAAATTTAAAGGCAAGATGATCTTCCCTTTAGCTTATCGGTCGGTTTAGATTAAAGTAAACTTATAATAACCAAATACTTCTTATCTGTCCGATAACATCATACCTTTAACTATTTTTAAGTTGTAATAATGGGCCTAAGAATAATAAAGCTAGAAAAAATGTTAATTTTGTTTGTTTTTGATCGAAAAATGAGAGGAGAGGTTTGGTAATTCGAAATTCTCAAAGGGGTAAGAACGGTACCCGAGTACTCTTTGTTATCCTTCATATCTTTTAAATAAGTAAACACAGAAATAAAATTTAAAATGCATTCTGCTAAAATCAATGAAGGGCAGAAATCAATACGATACTTGTAATTTTGGTACTCTTTGGTATCTCTTTTTTTGGTACTTTTTTGCCAAAATTGATTTTCCTAATGAAAAGATCTAGAAATATTATTTGCTAATTCCAGGTCTTACTAATTAATAATTACAATATAAATTTTCCAGTAGTATTCGTAAAACCCTATGGTACCCTTTGTAGCTGTTAAATAAATAAACATAGAACTAAATATAAATTCACACATAACACATTTGTAAAAACATAAGTAAATTTCGTTCTAACTCATAAAATGTAATAAGAAATATGTTTAATTCCCAAATTCTATTTCTCAATAAATGGCGAGTTAAATAGATGATGTTTACAAGTAAATATTGGACAATAAACATTGCTGATTGCAGAAAATGCATTTCAGTGTGCCATTTGTCTAGAAAAATTAAAAATTTTCTCTAATATAATAAATATAAAAAAGTTCGACATAATATTATCTAAATATAAATTAACACATATCATAAATTTTGTTAGCACTTTTTCTCAATAAAAATTATATAAAATTTTATTTTCTAAGAATTAATATGAACGAAAATTATTATATTATTATTTCGAAAATAATTTTTATACGGGGGACAAAAAATGACCAAAAGGTAGTAAAAACAGGACATTTTCTTATGTTTAATAAAACTAATGACCTTATAAATATCAAATATGCATTTAACCACAAAATCTCAGTACGATATTTGGAACTTAAATACTATCTGATAAAAATGAGCTACATTTTTAAATTATTTATGTTTTCGATTTTAATTTTTTCAATAAAATTTTCTAATGCCTACATTGAAACTCAAACACTGTTCGTTTGTCTACCGTTCAGTAGAGCAAACCTGAATTCAAAGTCTTAAGGTGTGTTCACATTGTGTGTATTTGTCATATGGAATGTCACTTTTCTATCCACATGTGTTTTCATGTGTATGTCAAAATTTGAGTTTCACATACGGTTTATAATTTACATGTTCAAATGTTGGTATGTTAAGTACATTTGACATAACCTATAAAAAAAAAATCTTAAAACAGCTGATTTCTGTATGTGTATAATAAAAAATTAAATTTATAATTAAATAAAACTGTATTTTAAAATGGAATGAGAGATTTTTGTTTTACTATAAATTATATTTATTAAAATTTCAATTAATTTTTGCCGCCACAAAATTTTTGTTATAAAAAACAGCTGATATATGCAACCTACCTATTACACATGGACCACATATCCGAGTAAAATGTACACACAATATATGTAATTTTACAGGTAGTGGCAACACTGCTCTGCATTAAAGTAAAGGGTGTGCCAACTAGAACGAAATTTTTTAATTTTAAATAAAATACAGATATTTAAAAAAAAATCGTGAAACTTTATTATATCGTCAAGTAGACAGAATTAGGTTATGTATTGAACAAGATATAGTGCAGATGGCCGTCGCGGCTTTGCTGGCACACACGCGATCTTTTAATGAAATTTTCAATGACCTTTTTGCATAAATGCTGCGGTATTTCATTAATGCAGCGTCCAATTCCCTCTTTTAAGGCTTGAGTCGTCGTCGGCTTATTCGCTTAAACCATCGACTTCAAAAAACTCCAAAGAAAAAAATCTAAAGGTGTTAAATCGCACGATCTAGGCGGCCAATTCTGGTCTCCAAAACGCGAAATAGCACGACCTGGAAATGACTGATGCAGCCAAGGTGAATTTATACTAGGTGACAGCATAGCGCCAGCTGATTATTCATGGTGAAATTGAAAATGTCAAAAAGTTGTTTACAAATAGTCAAACTTATAAAAATTATTTTGTAATTTAAAAAGTGAGTTTTTGTCGACTTTTTTTTTTTTGTTAAAAAAAAAGTGTTAAAGAAAATTTACAATTAAAACACAAATAACTCGATGGCACTGATGATACATACCAACAGATTCTAAAAGCCCAGCGTGAATTAGCCGAGGTTACTGAGAAACTACAAACAATAGAATCATGTTTCAGTACTATGTGGCCAAGGAAAAATCAATTTTTGCTAAAAAGTAAAATCGTTATTTTCGAGTTATAATGATTGGCGATCATCAGCAGCTACCAACTGCAGCAATTTTCCCATTGAATACCTCGTTATTTGAAAGGATATTTACCAAACAAGCAGAACCCATACAATTGAAAACTCAATATCGTATGCATCCAAAAATAGCCGACCTTTTGTGTAATACAATTTATAAAGATTTACATAGTGATGTTACTGTAACCAATATCCAGCTGTGCGCAAAATGTCCACAAATCTCTTTTTTATGACTCACAATATGAAAAGCAAAAACCCAATATGATTTATCATTGTGTAATCCCTTTGAAGTGGAGGAAATTATAAATTTGTCATTGCATTTAATAGAAAATTCTTTATACGCCCCAGAGGATGTTTTTATACTTAGTCCTTAAGCCAAACAAGTTGATTTGATTAAAAAACAGGTAATAATTACTGGTCTTTAAGAAAATCTCATTATCCATTAACTTTTGTTTCTTTTAGTTGCAAAAATATCCCTCTCTCAACTCCTTGAAGGCATCTACACAGTTTCCAAGGTCTGGAGTGTAATATTATATTACTTTCACTAGTACGCAACAACGCAATACCACATTTTGGCTTTCTGAAGCAAACAAATCGTATTTGTGTAGCATTGTCACGTGCCAAACATGGCATGTATATCATTGGAAACCTATAATTACTAAGTCAATTCAGCAGTTCATGTTTGTAAATTTAAGAGAAATTATTACCGTGAAAAAAAGAAAATATTTTTTATTTATTTAAGTTCGTTTTCCTTATTTATTAAAGAATAAAAAATACTTGAACAAATTTAGCGGGGTTTTTCTCTTTAAAATTTTTATATTTAATTAAATGATTAAAAAAGACAACATTTACAGTGCATTCATTCCGTGTACTTTTCAGTATTATTTTATAGAATTGAAATCTCGAAATTAGGCAACAAGAGTTACATCCAGTCTATTAAAGTTTCATTTAAAAAAATATCGACCACTTCCGATAGGAAAACTAAAAAATAAAGTAGCCTGTATTAACAAAATTATAAAAATCTGTTATTTAAATGGTCTCACTATTGGCATCATCGGGTAGGGGAGAACAAGGTTGTGAATCTTCTTCGTCACTGCTGCAAAAGTAATCACTTTCATCCTGTTTCAGAGGTAGTTTCATCATTTTTATAGCAGCAGTCTTAATTGTCAATATATCACGATCCTCATCATTTTCTGATATTGTTCTGTTGTTAGCTTTGTCATTTATAACAAAAGCCTTCTTACCCAGTTGCTTTAAAGAGTCTTGGAAGATTGATAGATAAATATGTAAGTCTATATATAAGGTACAACTTAACTAAAACTTATGTACCTTCTGCATCACCAACGATTTTGATAGTTTTGCCCCGAAAAAAATCATCACGAGTTTCGAAATTTTTAAAGAAAATAAAATTTTTCTATTTTTGTCAATGTTTGTGTTTGTTTTCTTTATGTTATGCCAGATGTTTTTGACAGTAACGAAAGTTTTTACACAAAAAAAAATTCCTGTTGTTCTTGCCTTGTTGTAATTGTTGTAGCAATGCTGTCACCTAGTATTTAATTTCACCATGGATGCAGCAATTGAATTGTTTCTCTGGCTGTATGGCATGTGGCGCCGTCTTGTTGAAACCACATGCCCTCCACATTTATTTCTTCAATTCTAGGCAAGAAAAAACTGGTTATCATTTCACGATACCGAACACCATTGACTGTTTGCGCTTGACCTGCCTCATTTTCATAAAAAAAATGTCCAATGATGCCTCCAGCCCAAAAACCACACAGTGACACGTTGAGGTTGCATTTTCTTCTCGTGAATCTCTCGAGGATTTTCCTCACCCCAAATGAAACAATTCTGTCTATTGACGAAGCCATCAAGATGGAATGGGCCTCGTCACTGGATGATTTTATCGGCAAAATCAGCATTTTCAAATAACGAACTCCCTTCGCTGACCATGGTCAGCTGGCTTCAGTTCCTGAGTCAATTGAACTTTGTATGCATGAAGATGCAAATCTTTCGTCAAAATTCGCTGCATAGTGGATTTGGAGACCAATTTGCTGAGTTCGGTTTCGAATTGAGGTGGATGGAGTTTGAGCGACATCATCACGTACAGCTGCGACATTTTCGGTCGATCGACCTGGTCGAAGGCGCGTTGTTGTCTGTACATCACTAACACACCCATTTTCGGCAAAATTATCCATTAATCTCTTTACAGTTGACTCTTTTGGAGCATTATTGTGACTCAAAATTGATCGCAATTTGCGAACTGTAGCCGCAAAGCCTTCACCATTTTGGTAAAACAATTTCACAATGAGAATACGTTGTTAATTCGTGTAGTGCTACATTTTTACTAACCTCGTACCTTCTACTAGCCAAGAATAACAATTGTTCAAATCTCAAACAATGACACTTCGAATGGCGCCAAATTTAAAAATTGCGTTCTAGTTGGGACACCCTTTATATATATTGGTACCTAATACTACGTACTATTATATTTCTATGTTCTGTGTGAGTAGAACGATACTGTTTACATTTGTATTGAACAGTTGACAGCTTTTAAGAACCATAATGTTGGTTTTGAAACCTAAGTACATTTGACACGAGTTAATGGAGCATCCAAGTATGACATTTACTGTGAAAACTTCCATGTTAAACACAAAATATTTTTATGCATCTATGTATGTATCTACACAAACGTATGTATGTATGTATGTATGTATTTATGTATGTGCATGCGTGTGTGTGTTTGTGAGCGTATACATTCATGTGTTTGTATAGAAGCAGTTTTGTGTTACTCGGAAGATATTTGTTATTCATCAAACCAGAGAACATGCCGGAAATGCGCTTTGCCTTTGATAGGGTAATTCTTCCGTGCATTGAATTTCATCAGCTTCCCGATATTTACCCCAAGGTACTTGATACTCGACTTAAAGGGTATGTCAACGCCATCAAGGGAGAGCTGTAAAAGCTTGCTTTGTGGAACAACAAATCTAGCGCATTTACCAGAGGCATTTCTCAAGCATATTGCTTCTGATTTTGTTGCGTTTATCTTAATAGCCCATCTTCTGTAGAATACATTTATAGAGCCGAGATGATATGCTGCCGAGTTAAGTGCCTCAATTGGTGATTCATTGTGAGAGTATATTATACAATTGTCAGCGTAAAGTATAGCCTTAGAGTTATTTGTAAGATGAGGAAGAGGTTGAAAAGTAGGGGAGCCAGTACACTTCCCTGGGGGACACCACTTTTCACATTTTCAAAACCAGATGAAGAGTCATTGATTTGAACACAAAATTTGCGGCCAGAAAAATAGCTTTGAAATATTTTTACCAAGAAGGGATCAATTCAAAGCTCTATCAATTTAAAAAGAATTCCCTTGTGCCAGGCGGAATCAAACGCTTTCTCAATATCTAATGAGATAACAACGGTGCTGATTTTGTCTCTCAAATTCTGCATAACGTCGGTGTGGAGTTTCAATAGAGCATGCAGCGTGGAGTGAGATTTTCTAAACCCAAATAGAAATGGTGAGACCGGGTCCACAACAAATTCATTTTCAAGTTTGATTTTTAAAATATGCTCGAATATTTTGCCAAGATTAGACAAAAGTGAAATAGGAAGGAAGTCTTCAATTCGTTCACTATTCGGTTTCTTTTTCAGCGGAATTATTTTTGCTGACTTTTAGGTTTTTGGGAAATAGTAGTTGTTGAGGCAGTTGTTAAATATTATAGCAAGAAACTTTAGAGATGTATCTGGCAGCTTTTTGATTATAAAATTTTAAATTTTATCACTACGAAATTATTTTTTGTTGTTGATTTTTGTAATTGTTTCTTTAACAGCGTCCAATTTCGTAAAGTGGTAAGTGTCAAGGTTTTCCAGAGAGCTGAAACTTTCATCAAATGAGTAAATGCATCGAGGAACAATATCCACACAAGATGAAATACGGGAATCAATATTTTCGACATGTCGTTCTGTTGTGTTTCCGCTGTAGGATGCTGAATAATATTCTGTGAAAGATTCTGATATTTCAATATTATTAGTTATTGTCATATTGTCTATACTTATTTGATGACAAAAGGGAGATTTTTTCTTCCCCAATACTTGGTAAACTTTTTTGAAGGCTGTTGGTCCGGGTCTTATCTTTTCTTATCATTAAACAACATGGCTTGCTCAATATTTACCATTTCTTTGATAATTGTTTTTAGAAGCTTAATTTGGGTAGAAAGTGTGTTATACTCCTGACTATGCCTATTTCCTGTGCGGTGAAATATCTTCAAGTCTTTCTGCCACATGTGTTTTATTTTAAAAATTTTTTTCACATTATCAGAAAATGGGATTTTATTGTTCCTTAACTCAATTCTTTCTGAGTGTAAGTCATGGATTGTGGTAAGATTAGAGCTAAAATTATCTATTAATAAATCAATTTCTGCATTTTCATAACTTCTACTTTCACAAGGCATTATACTATATGTAGCAATTTCCATATCGCGGCGGAAATGGTCCCACCAGTTGTTGTTCTTGTAGGATGTCAGCAGTCTGGGGCTTTGTAGAATTAGCTCAGAGGGGTCCAGTCGTAGCTCTAATTTGATAGGAAAGTGGTCTGAGAAGGTCGAGAGTGTTGAGATATTAAAATTTTTCTCACTAATGTTAACGAGATTAGGACTCAGCAGGAAATGGTCCAGAAGGGAAGCGCCATTTGGGTATGATGGCTTATTGTCACAAAGACGCGTGACATGGATTTGTAACCAATTCTCGAGAACTCTTCCATTGCTGTTTTCCATTATATCACCCCAAGATGTGTTCTTGGAATTCAGATCACCTCCCAGGACAAACCCATCGAAGCAAGAAGCCGCGTGCAAAATTTTACTCAACCCATCGTGTATTGAAAAAGATGAATGATTGCATGGGATGTAATCCGTGTGGAGTTTAGTCAGTCTTCCATCGGACACGTCCCTAGGTGGCGGATAGGGGCAGCCAACATCGCGGCTGTGATACATCTTTCATACAAATGGTCACTTGTGGCGATGGAGGCTGGAGTGATGTAAGTAAGTTCATGATACATTTTACAAATGGTCATGAGCATATTTACATAGCTAGGTTTGTAATTAGAAGATGGGATAGCCGGGTTGCTACGCCTTTGTGACAAAATCTACAGGGAAATCGGGTGATCATCGACCAAACTCTGCTAAGCTCCCCAACAGAGGGGCAGTTAAGAGAGTTAGGTCTGATGATGACCAGAAATCCCCAAAGGCTAAGAGGACTGGTCAGACTTGGTGTTGGCTCTCTTGTAGATTCCCGCAAGGTGACCAGCAGGAGGACTGATTCCAAAGCTGGCCAGCCCTCAACGTTAAGGAAGCTAAGGGAGTCGTCGGGTAAGCACGGTATTCTGGCAGCTGTCATTGATCGAATGGATCCCGATGGTAGGATCAGTGTCGAGAAATGGCAGGTGCTAGAGAACAAACTACTCGATGAAATCTTTCGCGTCAAAGGAAGGCAGGACGAAGTAGCGTTCAGAGGGGCTGACTGGGCAAGAGGTGTCAAAACTGTCAGTTGCGGCAATCAAAAAACCTTTGAGCTTTTAAAAGCTGCAATTGGCAGGTGTAGCAGCACTTGTCCGGAGGCCAGTTTGGATGTTATACTCGCGTCTAAGGGCAGTAGTCACAGTGTGGATACCCCACCTATAAAACCGGTGGAAGTCATACTGGGGCTACTGTCCAATCAAAACAAGGGACTCATTACAGCACAATGGAAGTTGATAGCTTCATTGGGCTGTAATGAGAACCAGGGAGGGACTTCAGGTTCACAGTAGACCAGGAGTCCCTAAAGATGTTGAAATCAATGGGAGGGGTTGCAGTTTTCGGGTTGGGGTCTATCAAGTTTAGGTTTCCTAAAAATGATAAACCCTAAGATGCTGAAAGTGGTGCAAATAAACCTACATCACTGTAAAGCAGCCTCAACCGAACTAGTAACCCAACTAATTGATAACAACGTGGATGTGGCTTTAATCCAAGAGCCCTGGATTAATACAAATCGGGTAGTTGGATTGAAGGCCAAGGGGTATACATTGTTTGTACCTCATACTGATGAGAAGGTACGAACATGTATACTGGCAACAAGTGAACATAAATTTAATTTGTCTCATTCTTTCAGTGGTGGAGACCTCACGGTCGTGACAGGAGAACCCAAGGACAGAACGGTTCTGGCTCTAGCATCGGTTTACTTGCCATATGAGACTACCGATCCTCCTGGTGAAAAATTAAGGAAGTTGGTGAAGAATTCGGGCAGAACAGGCTCGAAGCTGGTACTGGGGTGTGACGCAAACACACACCATACCCAATGGGGAAGTACAGACATCAACAAAAGAGGTGAGTCTATGTTTGATTTTATTATTGCTAACAATCTCTATATCTGTAATATGGGGAATACGCCAACATTCAGAAATAGGGATAGGGAGGCAGTAATAGGTATAACGTTGATGAACTGTAGGGAATTAGTGAAGGATTGGAGGGTGGATTTGGAATTTTCCTTCTCTGACCATAGTCGTCTATCCTTTAATCTAGTGTTTGAGAGATCAAAAAGGAGCCCGTATAGGAACCCGAGAAGGACGAATTGGGATTATTTTAGGGAATTAGTGGTAGATAACCTCAGGGTTACACATGAGTGGAGGTCGACTCCGACCGGAGTGGAGCGACTGGTGGGTACCTTTACGGAGGCACTAACCAGTAGTTATGAGAGATCCTGTCCGCTGTACTTCCCGGGCAGACGCGAACAACCGCGATGGTGGACGGAGGAGCTGAAGACTCAAAGATCCACTGTAAGAAGATTGTTCAACAGGGCGAAATATACACACAGGGAAGAGGATTGGAGTAACTTTAGATTGGGTTACAATAGGTATAAGAAGGACATTAGGAGAGCGAAAAGGGACTCGTGTATCAAGTTTAGCGAGTCAGTTGAATCTGTAAATGAGATGTCCAGGTTCAGAAGAATTTTATCCAAGGACCCAGCAGTCCCGGGATTTATTCAGAGACTGGACGACTCATGACGGAATCTAGCTCTGAAACCCTATGCCTCCTTATGGAGACTCATTTTCCGGGGTGTGTGGATCCTGTGGCGGGTGAGCAGGTTGAGAATGACGACCCCTTCCCGGTGGGGGACATGATTACCTTGGATAAAGTAACATGGGCGGTCAATACTTTTGGGTCTTACAAATCGGCAGGACCAGATGGTATCTTTCCGACGATGTTACAAAATATCGGGAGATCATCGCTCCTACTGTTGGTGGAACTTTTTAGGGTATGTGTACTAAACGGGTACATTCCTAAGGGATGGAGGGAAGTTAGGGTCGTGTTTATACCCAAAGCGGGGAAAACCGGTCTCTCTAAACCCAAGGATTTTAGACCGATCAGCTTGTCGTCTTTTCTTTTGAAGACACTGGAAAGATTGATCGATCAATATCTGAGAAATAAAATTGACGCCGGCATCATCAGTGGCGCTCAGCATGCCTAGATCTGTTGAGAGTGCGCTTAATGATGTGGTGGGTTACATAGAGAAAGGATTGCGAAACAAGGAATACACCTTGGCGGCATTCCTTGATATAGAGGGCGCCTTTAACAATTTAAAGATAGAGGCTGTTAGGCAGGCACTAGGTGGCCTAATGGTTCCGTCGTTCCTGGTCGAATGGATAACTCTGATGCTTAGTAGCAGTCATTCACTCGGACTGGGGAAACGAACGCCTAAGGAAACTGGTGACCAGAGCGACCCCACAGGGGGTGTTCTCTCCCCTTTTTGACAGAACGGGTCAGAAGGTCTTGGCCTACGCGGATGATGTAGTTATATTGGTATCGGACAAGTTTCTGCCGACAATTAGCGAAGTCATGCAAGGGGCACTGGGCGAACTTTCAGCTTGGGCTAGTGAGAAGGGCTTGGGATTCAATCCGGAGAAGACAGAGTTAGTTTACTAGGAAGTACAGGGTGGAAAATTTCAGGCTGCCGGTACTGGGAGGAGTAGAGCTTAGACTATCAGATAGTGCTAAGTATCTGGGAGTTTTCCTGTCATGGGGAAGGAACACTCAGGAGAGGCTTAAAAAGGGTCTCAATGCCTACTATGCTTGCAGAACATCGATACGTAAGAGCTAATACACTTCAATGGTTAGGCCCATTCTTACATATGGATGCTGTGTTTGGTGGGAGGCAATGAGACTGGCTAATCGAAGAAACCTTCTGTCTAAAGCTCAGAGGTGTGCTTCAATCGGCATAACAGGGGATATGAGAAGCACTCCACAAGCGGCTCTAGGCGTCATTCTTCATCTTTTGCCCATTGAGCAGTATGTGAGGGGAATGGCAGCCAGAAGCATTCTTAGACTGAGGGAGCTGGGACTGTTAAAGGGTCACACGCAGGGTCATACTCGGATCCTGTGTGAGATTGAAGCAGATGGAAATTGCCTGGGATCGCCTGGCTCTACGGACTATGTGAGCACTATGGTAGATTTTAGGCGGTTGCCGGAGGTGATATTACCGTCCAGGGAGAGCTGGTTGGGAAGGGGCAAATTATATGATGGATTTGCTATCTTCACGGACGGCTCAAAGATGAATGGTATGGGCGCGGGGGTCTACATTGAGGATCTGGACATCAGAATGTCATATAGGCTTCCTGACGACTGTAGTGTTTTTCAGGCGGAAGTTCTGGGGATCTTGAGGGCCGTGGAACTGATGAGAGACAACATTGACAGAGGCTCGGAGGTCACGATATATGTGGACAGCCAGGCGGCCCTTTTGGCCATAAGGGGCTGTTATGTGAACTCTAAGCTAGTTGTAGGAGGGCTCTAGAGGGAGCCTTAGGGTGGTATACGGTTAGGTTGTGCTGGGTACCGGGTCACTCAGGCAATGAGGTGGCTGATGAGTTGGCAAGAATGGGCTCAGGCACAGAGGGTAATAACCGTATGGAGGCAGTGGGGCTGCCAATAGGCTTCTATTATGGAAGAATTAGGGAGTGGGTACTAAGTGAGACCAATCAAGCCTGGGGAAACCGGACGGACTGCCAAGTGTCACGGACACTGTGGCCGGTGCTTGGGAAGTCCGATTCGGAATTGCTGCTGGGCAGGAATAGGATCTGCGTTAGGACCATGATAGGCATTATCACGGGCCACTGCATGATGGGCAGGATGGCGGTGAGAATGGGATCCGAATTGTCGGATATGTGCAGATTATGCGAGGACCCGGATGAGCTGGAGACAGTTGAGCACATTCAGTGTCATTGTCCCAGGCTGCAGGGCAGTAGGATGAGATGGCTGGGCAATAGATTCTTAGGCGAATTAGGGGATGTCTCTAGCTGTGGGCTGGAGAGTCTAATAGGATTCGTAATGGGAATGGCCTGGCTACGCGTCAGAAGACTGGTCAGGTTTCTTTCTTCTCTTTTTTATCTTATATTTTCTCTTCTCTCTCTATACTATAATATTCCTCTCCTGTCTTTACTTTAGCTTTCATTTCACTCTATGTACTACAACTTTTCCTAAGGCATCGCAATGGACCGTATTGGTCTCTGGGTGAGGGTGTGAGGCAACTCACACCGGCCTTCCTACCTACCTACCATGGATGTAAATAGAGCCAATTAGGTATTTTCTACGTTGGTTGTTGGAGTTAAATAAAATTTTAATAAAATTACCATTGAACCCAATATCCTCAATGCTTATGCGACTATATGAAATTTTGTCTTTTACTACTATTGCCACACCAATGGGAGAATTATTGTAAATAAAGTTATAACCATTAAGTAGTACTTTCTTATTCCTTCGCAAATGACACTCCTGGATGAAGCCAATGTCAATTCTATTGTACAATAGGGTGTTATGAAGATCAAACGACGACTGGTAGCAACGAGTGATCTGACATTGAATGTGAGAAAATTTAAGTTTCTATGGACCATAGATACTTTTGATTTTATTAAGTAGGCACAAAAATTCTGGTTTGGCCTCAGACCTTGGCATATCTTTGTAATTAGAGAGAAAATTATTTATCTCACGATCCAGTGACATTTCTTCCGGCTCCATAAAATATTTTGCAAGTTCCATGAACTTTTCAATAATTGGTGATTTTTTTCCTTGAGACTTTTCATTTTGATTTGTCTGAGTTTTGAATAAATTCGCAAACGATTTACCAGGTGAAATAATAGAAGAGTTTATTACTCTACCGACGTTATTTTTTGCAGCCTTCTGGACTTCACGTGCCTGACTTAACCGCTCTTTCTTGTTTGAAAGGTATTTTTTATAAATAGGGCACCCCCTCCAGCTTGCCGGGTGGCCAGTTTCCTTGCAGTTCACGCAGAATGGTTCCGACTCACAAGATTTGTCTCGGAGACATGCCCCTGGTTCATGTAAATCTTTACATTTAACGCATTTAAACACGGCATTGCAGTTTTTTGAAATATGGCTCCAAAGTTGACACCTGTGGCACTGAAATTCTTCTTCCTTTCTTTTCGGTTTCTCCCACGTTATCGTCTGGTGCAAAAGATATTTAATATTGGCAACATCTCCCAGTTTCTGTCCCGGCATTAATGAAACAAGAAATAGACCAGTGTCGAAATTATTTTTCTTAGAAAAAGACGTAGAGAATTTAGACACTTCAAATATGTGTCACAACCACTGTGCAACCGTTCTTATTATATTTCATTAAATTACTTAAAATTACTTAAGTACATTGCTCCACAGTTCATATTTCATTAAATTCCTTAAGTACATTGCTCCACATTGCATACTTTGCTTTTGTAACAAAATATCTCAGTTTTATGCAATACATACATACATGCATTTCACATTCCATTAGAATAAGCTAGTATTTAAATTATACTTAAAATTATTATTAAGGCATTAATAAAGAAAACAAAAAGGTGAGCAGAAGCTCCGCCAGTAAAAGACAACGTTTTTAATTATTGAAACCTTTAATTATTAAACCGAGTACGGCACTATGTTGTCCAATGCAGTTTTAATATCATTTACATCACTTTTATAATAAAGACCACGCAAGACCAAGGATATCTGTTTAAATTCCTTTGGAGTAAAAGAATACAACGTTATCTTCTTATCCCTCAATAAAGTCATCATCTCAGCATGAACTTTCGCATCTGAAAGATAGAGTTTGCTTTTATGCTTATTCACATTTTTAATTTTAAAAAATATTTTAGGCGATTTTGCCTCCAGTTGCTCACTAGCCCCTTAATGTTTACGTCATAAAGGAAAATTAGCGGACAAAACGTTTTAACAGCAGATTTTACGGGCCCAGAAGCGCCCGTAGTTGTTGTTGTTATGCTTTGTATTTCTCACATAGTCGACATTTTCAATTTCCAAATCAGCAAGAATGGAAAATCTATTCTGGCTGCCTGCAACGTTTGCAGTATCAGTCCCAACTATACGGGAAACGTCTATATTTGCTGGGGATGTAGAACCATCCAACCTCTTCCTCTTAAAACAATTGTCTTCAAACCAATTGTCACCATTGTATACCACAGTCGGGCTACCGCCACTATCGTCGTCACCATCCATCACCCAACGATGAATAAAAACCTCATGCAACACAGTTATTGGCAATGTAATAAGACTGTTTGCAGATGTATCCAAAGAAATTAAATTAAAAAATATGGCAAAATAAAAATGAAAATTTATGTAAAAATTTTTCCGCTCAGCTCAATAATTATGTATCACTTCCCGTGCTGCCAGATCTTTTCGACTAGTTTGCCGCAAATTTATTTTATATCCCGCTCTTTTTATTATTTTTTTAAATTTATTTTTGTGTAACTGTCAAATTTTTCTTGTTCAGTGCTGTATTTTTTAGTATTTTAGTATGAAATTCAGAGTTGTATTGCAAGAATTTGTGAGATTTTGCCAAAATCTCGTAACGAACTAGATTTTGTTTTGTATGGGAAATCTAGTAGAAATGAACAAGATTTCGCTCAAAATCCCTTAAGTACTAGATTTTGCGTAAATATGAAATACGTATATACGATGGCACATACATACATAAATATATAACAGATATGAATAAACATTCAGGTACTTATAAGTATAAATTTAAAAAAAAAATATCACACTGAATAGAGCTGAGCTCTTCTTAACTATTTGATAATTTGTAAATTCTTAATTTTCATTTTTAACCCCTGTGGTTGTTGGAGGCAGCTCTCAAATAAAATGAGGAAGGGTTTAGTGGTCCTTGATCGTTGTCAGAAATTTCATTTAAAATCCCAATAGGGGAAAGGTAAATAGATCCGGACCAGTTGGTATTCTTTTCCATCTCATATATTTCCTTTACCAGTGTGTTGCTGTGGGTTCCAATTCGTCTGACAAATTTCGTTTGCAACATCAAGGCGTATCTACAGAATCGCATTATAGTCGCTTTCTCATATAAATACATATTTATTTGAAAACCGTTTCGTGTAGCTTTCAAAATTCTTGCCTATGCATTTTCTTAGAATTTTGCGTTCAAATATCTCCAACTCTTCGGTCACTATAGGAATAAAGTAAAAAAGTAAAGTAAACCAGATTGGGAATCCGTAACAAAGCACTGATCTGATAGCAACCTTGTATAGCAAAAGTTTAGTGTTTTTTTTTTTTTGTAAATAGATGTTATTTAACAGCACTGCAAACATTCCGGAAATTTGTTTGGTTTTTTGCAGGAGACTCCTAGCATGTGCATTAAATTTTAAGAGTTTATCAAATTGTACTCCCAATTTATTTTTAAGAAATAATATGATCAATAGTAATTTGTAAAAAATGTAAAATAATTATGTATATGCGAAATTATAAAGTATTATGAATACTACTAAATAAAATAAAAAAAAATTTATTGAATTCTTAAATGGATTTATGCCATCCAAAATTAAAGAGATTTGCTCTCCGGCACTACATATCTGGGACACTTGCTCGATGCATTTCTAATGCATATGGCTTCAGATTTGGCAGCATTTATTTTAATGCCCCATTTTTTTTAAAAAGTGGTAATTTCTCCAAGATGGAATGCATCTCTGTGCAATGCTTCTATTGGAGAATTATTGTGCGCATAAATCAAGCAGTCATTAGCATATAGGATGGCCTTTGCGTTTGAGTAAATTAAAATTCCAAAAAAAGAAACATTGAAACAAGCAAATTAGTGTAGAATGCAACATTAATTAATCATAGATAGAATCATTGAAGATTTATTTACAGATTATCTTACAAATATTTTATTAAGAACATGAAGAATCGTCTGAGGCTCATGCAGAGATTATTTTACAACTTCTGAACTGCTCTTCATGTTATTATTATATGAGTCATTGAAAGAGTCATAAAAGGATCATTTGATGATAATTTGTCGAACCCGGCAATGCTCGGTAGGCTGTTCATTTTGCAAGCTATGTATTAAGAAATCAATTTTAGTTTTTGTATTACAAATTAATTAATAAAAACATTTTTCATTTATTGAATATAAAGTACTTTATAAAAAATTAACATGGAATATTTCATAAAACGAAAAAAATTAATAAAGAAAACAAAAAAGTAATTCAAACTATGGTATATATAAAAAGTCATATAGATATAACAGCCTCTTTCTATTGAAAAATATTGGAAGTTATTTTGTTT
The DNA here is from genome assembly GCA_916048285.2 of Bellardia pandia. NCBI lineage: Eukaryota > Metazoa > Arthropoda > Insecta > Diptera > Calliphoridae > Bellardia > Bellardia pandia. The sequence continues at coordinate 71,148,660 of OU696530.1, forward strand.
GATTTTGCTTTGTTAAACGTCTTTCGATACGGTCTTTAGCATATACAAAGTGTTGCTGCAAAGTTCTGTTAATAATAGTATAGGGTGTTTTTTTCACAGGTTTGTTTTTCGAAAAGAGATAAAACTGGCATTTTGTGGTCAAATCTGGCAACTCTAATGTCATTTATGTTCAGTTTGGTTTGCCATTTCATCATGAACAGGTTGACAAAAGAACAACGCTTGCAAATCGTGCAAATTTATTTCGAAAATAACGGTTCAGTTCGCGAAGTTTACCGCAATCTCCGTCCATTTTATGGTCGACATAATCGTCCATCAGAGCAATTAATTCGGTTAACTATGGATCGTTTTCGCACTACGTTTACTCTATGTGATAATACGCAGAGACGTCGAACAGTGCGCACCGAAGAAACAATTGCCGTTGTAGAGCAAAGTGTTGAAGAGGACCCGAATGAATCGATTCGCCACCGTGACCGGTATAGAGCCATGATAACCGACTATTTTGTTCCCGAATTGGATGGCATGAATGTGGATGAGTTGTGGTTCCAACAAGACGGCGCTACATGCCACACAGCGCACGCCACAATCGATTTATTGAAGGAAACATTCGATGAGCGCATAATTTCGCGGAATGGACCTGTCAATTGGCCACCAAGATCGTGTGATTTGACACCATTGGATTATTTTCTTTAGGGATATGTGAAGTCGCTCGTCTACGCCAACAAACCAGAAACGTTAGGGGAATTGGAAGCCAACATTCGTGGCGTTAGTGCCGACATACGGCCCCATATGCTCGAAAAAGTGGTTGAAAATTGGACCTGTAGAATTGGCTTTATTCGAGCCAGCCGCGGCGGCCACATGCCTGAAATCATATTTAAACATTAATGGCATAAAATTATCCTTCCAATAAAGCCAAATTGATGGTCATTAAAACGATTTTCTTGTGTTTTATTTCAATTCGAAGTTCTATACCTCTCAAAAAAACACCCTATATCATCACAATGTGCGACTTTGGAATGACACAGATCTATAAAAAACAAAATTAATCAATCGAACTAGCTTATTTTAAAAGTTGTTTATATACTAAATTATAATATAATAGAAACAACGATATATTGCTGAATCAAGAATGATAAAATAAAGATTACGCCATGGTGAAATCACTACAAGGTGACATCAAGATTACAACAATACAAAAACAACAGAAACAACATGGTATTTTTGTTTTTGCTTTCCTGTTTGTAATGTCAAAAACAACTGACTATTGTTTACAAACATTCCTACAGAAAAAAATTAATACATACAATTTTTAATTTCAAGATGACACATATGTTTTTTTGCACAGTGGCGAGCACACATTTTTATTTATTTATTTATTTATTTAGGTCAATAGATTTTACATCCTTACTGACTACATATAAATGACAAAACAGTAATATATATATATAAATAATTAGTTCAACAATTTAGATATAAAGTAATTTTTCTCTTCAGTACGTCATTACTCTCAGACAAGTCCATAAGGTATAGCATTTATTGAAGTTAACACATGCACGACGAAAAGAATCGTTATTAGCATATACAGAACGGTAGTATTTTAATGCTAAGAGTTCAAAATTGCGGGTTGGTCTAACAGGAACATTGAAGTTTAGTTGACTAAGCAGGAACTCCGAATCAACATCACCACGAATTATGCCCAGAACAAATAAAGCGCTTAGCATCAATCGTCGACTATTTAGAGTTGGCAATTTTATCAAAGCAAGTCTACTTTCATACGGTGGCAAGACATAACATGGTAGATGTTTTTTTATAACTATGACTTAAAACCCGAATAAACTCTCAAATTTTTAAAAATAATAATGGTTTTTATTTAAACTAGCTGACCCGGTCCGCGTTGCTGGCCCTAAGCAAACATTAGTGTTGTATTACCACACGATTTAAATTAAGCTTTTAACGAAATGTACGGCCTTTAAATGAATTTATGGAATATCTATCATAAAGTTTTGTTACAGAATAACTTACATATGGTGTAGGTATGGGCTCAATCTACTTCATCTTGGGGCCAGCGGATATACATTGTTTTTTGGCGTGCCTACTCGGGAGCAAGCCACATACAACTGGCCGTGTGGAAATGATTTGACAATGATTTGACTTGTGCTTTATTGATGGCAATAGTAAAGGTAAGACGCAAAGGGAATTGGAGCCGCTTGAATTGGGATGGTAAATCGTTGGAAATCATCGGAGTTACGTCTTCGCCTTTGAATCTGCCACCGATGATTGGTGCCTCGATTAAATTTGGTGAGTAGTTTTTGATGGTCAATATGGTTCCGTTGCATAACTTTGGTGCGTTTAAGTTGCGAATAAGAATTACCGGCGATCCAACGTTTAATGTTAGCACATGCGGTGGCATTCCGGGTGGTTCCAATGAATTTAAAAATTCTGTGGGATTATTGACGGCTTGTTCTTCATCCGTTACTGTATGGATCGATTTGTATTTGATTAATTTGCCGGGCAGTTTCAATTGAATTTGCTCATTGAGCTTGTTGGCATCGTAATTTGTTGGTGCCAAAATTGCACGTTCCCACAGCCAATCCCAAATTTTGTAGAAGATTGTTAGACTTGGGAATACCTTGTCGACAACGGCTTGAATATTCATTTGCATTCGACAGAAGTTAGGCGGGAACGAAATCTCGTTCGTGGCGCGATTAATTGGAATTTTTCCATTTCCGATGTCAAAAAGTTGTTCTGAGAATGTTTGGGCAGACGGGTCTTGCAACAAATGCACACGTATGTTCATCGATAGCGTGATTTTCTCGACTCGGTTCCAAAGATATGAAGCTTTCAAGCATGCGTTCAGCTCATCTGCGGGCATTGATCTTGGAATAACGGGCAAAGTTTGACGAAAATCACCAACAAAAAGAATAAGAGCGCCTTCCATCGGTTTGTAGTTTCCTCGAAAATCACGTAGAGCGTTTCGAGCAATTTGTTTGAATGTACCGTTATTTTTTATCAGCGTTTGAAAAAAACTCACAAATGTGCACAAAATGTAGGTATCTTAAATGCAAGGGTACATAAAGTTTTTTATCATCGATTGATGATATAATATTTTTTTTAACTTATTGTATAATGTTGCACCTTAGTAAGCGCGGAAAATCTTCTGTTATCGAATGATGTAAATATTTTGTAAATAAACCGAAAACTCGGATTTTTGAATGCAACATTTCGAAAGTTTTAAAATTTTGATATTGGATCGTTAATAACATAAGTTTTTTGCAAATATCTTCGGAACTACCGCATAACCGATTTAAGAGTTTGATATCTAGTTTTGAAAAACATTACAACGGCTTTCAAAAAAATTAAATAAAATAAAAAAAGGCAAAATATATGTATGTATGCTCGTATGTCATTGGTGATGCAATATGAAAATTGGATTTTGCCATGTCTGCGGGCGCAGGCAGACTGAAAAACCATGCAAACATTAATTTTGTTATTTTTACCTCGCCTTCAGTAAGATGTGGATACAATCTGTATGAAGTAAATCTGTAAAAACCCATGCAGAAGCAATTAATCACTTAAAAAAAGTGGGCGTTAGAGTAGGTGTGGTCGTACCAATGGTGAAGGCAATGGTGGTAATTTGACCTTACCACTGAGACAGCACAACCCAGGCGATTCTCCGGTGAACTTTAATGCACCGCAATGGTTGCACACAATCTCCATTGGGCCAATTTGAACGGAAGGATGCGAGCTGTAGTCAAAAGTGCAATCGTAATGAAACGCTACTCGATTCAAATCAACACTTGAAGCTCTTCTTCTTACGCGTTGATTAAGATTTTCACGTTGTTGAATTGCTTGATTTAATCGACGATTTCTCATTGCTAATCGAGCCGTTTCATTTGTCGCCTGTCTTTCTTCTTGTGTTTGCGTTACGCGAAGTCGGGCCATACTAACACGGCGCTGATCTCGTGCGATTTCTTGTTCATCCGTATTCAATCGATTTTATTTTTTTATTTATTTATTTTCTCCATTTATTTGTAATATTAAGCCTTCTCGGCCGAAATAAAAATATATTACATAGTATATATGTTTTTAGTAGACCTTATTGATGGTTAATTATTTGTTGGTTTTGTTCGGCTACAGGTCGTTGAATAAATAAAAACTTTTGATTTTTATTTTAAATATTTTTATTGTTGTTCCCAATATTTCAATTAGCGTCGCTAATCATCTTCGGGGGTCTAAATAAATACATAGAACAATTTTTCTTATTATTATTAAACAAAAAACGAACATAATATATTGATTATAATTACATTTAAAAATAATAAATAACACAAAAAATTTTTCTTTATTTTACATTTATTGTCCTTCTGCTTGGATTTTTGTTACTAAACTAATTTGTCCATCGTCTGTGTTTTTTAATTAATTGTCTATATATGTGTGCACAATTCTCTGTGTCTTGTCTGTAGTTGAGACGAAGCTCCGGTCTTACATTTATTATATGTAACATCTCCAATGTGTATCTCCTTGAGTAATTTCTCTCTTCTTGTAATATTTTTACCTCTTCAAATTTTGGTTTGTGGTTTGTTAGTGCACAATGGGCTGCTAATGCAGTTTTTTGGTCAATTGGTTTTTCAGTTGTCTTTTGGTCAGTTTTGTGAGATGATAGTCTAGTTTTTAGTTTTGTTTTTGTTGTCCCAACATATACTTTCTCGCATATATTGGTCCCGTCACCATTGCAAGGAATTTGATACACAACATTTGATTTTTCTTCTTTTTTTAGTTTAGATTTTGTTTTACTAAACAGCCGATTCACAGTATTGTCTGACCTAAATGCTAATTCAAACTCTTCGGCGTTATAAATATCGGTGTTTTTCCATCTTTCAGAAAGTCCAGAAATATAAGTTATGCTTTTATATCGTTTTGGTTCTCTTGCCTCCTGTCGTTTTGATTTTGCACGTTTTATTAGATCCCTAATTGTCTTTATCGGGAAGTCATTCATTTTTAAAATATCCATTATTTTTGCCTTATTATTTTCATGGAATACCGTGTCACTTATTTGAAGTACTCGTCTTATAAAATTGGATGCTGTATTTATGATGATCCTTCTAGGGTGTTTTGAATGAAAATTAATTAATCGTCCTGAAGCTGTTGGTTTTTGATACCAGTTGACTTTTAAATGATTGTCTTTTCTTATTACAATCGCGTCCAAATATGAAAGTTTTTCATCATTTTCTTCCTCCATGGTAAATTGTATTTGTCTATTATATGAATTTAATTTATTGAGGGTGTCACTTACTTTGTCCTTTTTCACTATTGCAAATATATCATCTACATATTTCATCATCATCCTCGGTTTTTCGTCCATTTTATCTATTGATACATCTAAAAGCTTTTCCATTATTATGTCAGCTATGACTGGTGAGACTGGAGAACCCATCGGCATTCCTTTTCTTTGTTCATAAATTTTATCATCGTATTTCAAATATCTGCTCTCCTTGGTACAGAATCGTAATATGTCAATAAATAAATTTTTAGGTATTTTTGTATGCGTTGTTAATAGATCCCATTTTTCTTCAATTGTCTCTATGGCCAAATTAATCGGTATACTCGGAAATAGTGAAATCACGTCAAATGAAATGAGAACTTCATCATCGGCTATATAAGTGTTGTTAATTTTTGAGCTAAATTCTACAGCATCCCTAATATTATATTTCGAATTTATCGTCAACTGTTTTAGTATGTCTATCAAATATCTGGAAAGTGCATAGGAGGGTGAATCTATTGATGAACATATTGGTCTTAAGGGGGTTCCATCTTTGTGTATTTTAGGCAGTCCATATATCCTAGGAGCTATCGCAGTTTTTTATGGTCAATTTGTTCCTTTGATATATATCAATTAGTTCAAGTTTGTATAATTTTTCCACAAATAAGTTGTTTTTATTTTGTAAAGTAGATGTCGGATCCCTTTTCAAACGTCGATATGTACAAAAATCCTTTAAAATAGTTTTCATTTTCTCATCGTATTCATTTTTGTCCATCGCTACTGTTTTATTTCCCTTATCAGCCTTTAAAATCAGTATGTCATAATTTTTGTCCAAAAATTGTTTCGCTTGTCTCACTGTGTCAAGTATTATTATATCTCTTCTGCTAATTGTTGTTTTTTCCATATGTTTGTCCAATAATGATGTTAATTTGATTCTTGCATTCTCTTGTGTCTCCCTATTTTTGATTGTTTGTACACAATCTTCTCCTTCAGCAATGCATTTAAAAAGTGGGAATGTTCTCTTTGTTGTCGGTATAGCATGTTTGGGGCCTAGTGAGAGTAGCCACTGTATATTTGTTGGTATGTTTTTATTTGTTTTGTTTACAAACCACTCTTTGTTGTGCCGAATATTCAATTCCTCATCCAATCTCAACTTTAATGCATCTAGTTTTTTAATGTGTCTCATCTTATTGTTATTGTCGTGTCTCTTAAGTAAAATATTTTCGCTTTTGAAAAATAGCTCACTGTCTTGTTCGTCTAGGTCTTTTTCTATCCTCTCTTTTGTTTTTGCTAGTTGTTTTGTGTTATTTTTAATTTGTTTATGTTTTTGTTGTATTAGCATTTTTAAGATTTTAATGTGAAAATTACAAATTAGTTTTGATAAAGGTTTTTGTAAATTTAGTGGTATTCTATTGTCAATTTTAAAAATATTGTTAATGTTCTTCGTTGAGTTTTGTATAAAATTTGGAATAATACCCGATCGTTTACACTTAATTAGAAAAGTAGTTGAAGATTTTAAATTGGACTGTAATTTGTTGTGTTTTGAATAATTTTTAATAAAAATGTTAGTGTTGTTGTTGTATTTTTCTTTTATTTTCTTGTATAGTGCCATGATGACTTTATTTCGGTGTGCCTTCCGTGTGGATTTATATATGTTTTTAGTAGACCTTATTGATGGTTAATTATTTGTTGGTTTTGTTTGTAGCCGAACAAAACCAACAAATAATTAACCATCAATAAGGTCTACTAAAAACATATATAAATCCACACGGAAGGCACACCGAAATAAAGTCATCATGGCACTATACAAGAAAATAAAAGAAAAATACAACAACAACACTAACATTTTTATTAAAAATTATTCAAAACACAACAAATTACAGTCCAATTTAAAATCTTCAACTACTTTTCTAATTAAGTGTAAACGATCGGGTATTATTCCAAATTTTATACAAAACTCAACGAAGAACATTAACAATATTTTTAAAATTGACAATAGAATACCACTAAATTTACAAAAACCTTTATCAAAACTAATTTGTAATTTTCACATTAAAATCTTAAAAATGCTAATACAACAAAAACATAAACAAATTAAAAATAACACAAAACAACTAGCAAAAACAAAAGAGAGGATAGAAAAAGACCTAGACGAACAAGACAGTGAGCTATTTTTCAAAAGCGAAAATATTTTACTTAAGAGACACGACAATAACAATAAGATGAGACACATTAAAAAACTAGATGCATTAAAGTTGAGATTGGATGAGGAATTGAATATTCGGCACAACAAAGAGTGGTTTGTAAACAAAACAAATAAAAACATACCAACAAATATACAGTGGCTACTCTCACTAGGCCCCAAACATGCTATACCGACAACAAAGAGAACATTCCCACTTTTTAAATGCATTGCTGAAGGAGAAGATTGTGTACAAACAATCAAAAATAGGGAGACACAAGAGAATGCAAGAATCAAATTAACATCATTATTGGACAAACATATGGAAAAAACAACAATTAGCAGAAGAGATATAATAATACTTGACACAGTGAGACAAGCGAAACAATTTTTGGACAAAAATTATGACATACTGATTTTAAAGGCTGATAAGGGAAATAAAACAGTAGCGATGGACAAAAATGAATACGATGAGAAAATGAAAACTATTTTAAAGGATTTTTGTACATATCGACGTTTGAAAAGGGATCCGACATCTACTTTACAAAATAAAAACAACTTATTTGTGGAAAAATTATACAAACTTGAACTAATTGATATATATCAAAGGAACAAATTGACCATAAAAAACTGCGATAGCTCCTAGGATATATGGACTGCCTAAAATACACAAAGATGGAACCCCCTTAAGACCAATATGTTCATCAATAGATTCACCCTCCTATGCACTTTCCAGATATTTGATAGACATACTAAAACAGTTGACGATAAATTCGAAATATAATATTAGGGATGCTGTAGAATTTAGCTCAAAAATTAACAACACTTATATAGCCGATGATGAAGTTCTCATTTCATTTGACGTGATTTCACTATTTCCGAGTATACCGATTAATTTGGCCATAGAGACAATTGAAGAAAAATGGGATCTATTAACAACGCATACAAAAATACCTAAAAATTTATTTATTGACATATTACGATTCTGTACCAAGGAGAGCAGATATTTGAAATACGATGATAAAATTTATGAACAAAGAAAAGGAATGCCGATGGGTTCTCCAGTCTCACCAGTCATAGCTGACATAATAATGGAAAAGCTTTTAGATGTATCAATAGATAAAATGGACGAAAAACCGAGGATGATGATGAAATATGTAGATGATATATTTGCAATAGTGAAAAAGGACAAAGTAAGTGACACCCTCAATAAATTAAATTCATATAATAGACAAATACAATTTACCATGGAGGAAGAAAATGATGAAAAACTTTCATATTTGGACGCGATTGTAATAAGAAAAGACAATCATTTAAAAGTCAACTGGTATCAAAAACCAACAGCTTCAGGACGATTAATTAATTTTCATTCAAAACACCCTAGAAGGATCATCATAAATACAGCATCCAATTTTATAAGACGAGTACTTCAAATAAGTGACACGGTATTCCATGAAAATAATAAGGCAAAAATAATGGATATTTTAAAAATGAATGACTTCCCGATAAAGACAATTAGGGATCTAATAAAACGTGCAAAATCAAAACGACAGGAGGCAAGAGAACCAAAACGATATAAAAGCATAACTTATATTTCTGGACTTTCTGAAAGATGGAAAAACACCGATATTTATAACGCCGAAGAGTTTGAATTAGCATTTAGGTCAGACAATACTGTGAATCGGCTGTTTAGTAAAACAAAATCTAAACTAAAAAAAGAAGAAAAATCAAATGTTGTGTATCAAATTCCTTGCAATGGTGACGGGACCAATATATGCGAGAAAGTATATGTTGGGACAACAAAAACAAAACTAAAAACTAGACTATCATCTCACAAAACTGACCAAAAGACAACTGAAAAACCAATTGACCAAAAAACTGCATTAGCAGCCCATTGTGCACTAACAAACCACAAACCAAAATTTGAAGAGGTAAAAATATTACAAGAAGAGAGAAATTACTCAAGGAGATACACATTGGAGATGTTACATATAATAAATGTAAGACCGGAGCTTCGTCTCAACTACAGACAAGACACAGAGAATTGTGCACACATATATAGACAATTAATTAAAAAACACAGACGATGGACAAATTAGTTTAGTAACAAAAATCCAAGCAGAAGGACAATAAATGTAAAATAAAGAAAAATTTTTTGTGTTATTTATTATTTTTAAATGTAATTATAATCAATATATTATGTTCGTTTTTTGTTTAATAATAATAAGAAAAATTGTTCTATGTATTTATTTAGACCCCCGAAGATGATTAGCGACGCTAATTGAAATATTGGGAACAACAATAAAAATATTTAAAATAAAAATCAAAAGTTTTTATTTATTCAACGACCTGTAGCCGAACAAAACCAACAAATATATTACATAGTAATAAAAACTACCTGAAATTTTAATTTAATTTAATAATAAAACAGTTAATAATAATTAATAATAAAAATAATATTAATAATAAGTAACTATAGGTTCCCCAACCATAAATATATATAGAAAAAAAATAACAAATATTTTTTTAATTTTATAAGGTCCCATTCAGGAACAACATATATATGTACATATGTATATTAAATAAAAAACATTAAATAACATTATATTGACTCAGAAAAGTGGCGCAAAAGTTTTAGGCGAAAAACGTTGTTACAATGCGTAAAAAGGCGCAATGGCAGTGGTTATATGTTCCACCACCGAGCAATTCTAACAACATACGATCTCTCAAAAAAAGAGGAATTAATTTTAGGTATAAAAATTTGTGGGTTTCTAGTAGATCGCATAAATAAAAAAGAATTATATAGAGAAGGTGGTTTGCTATCCTTAATAACATTGTAAAACAGTACAATATTCCTATATTTCAAAAAATCATCAAATGTGCAACCAAGAAAGCTACGAACGAAGTTTGAGATATGTTCACGGCGCCTTACATTATATACGAAACGAACAACTGAATTGACCAAACGATTAGTCCTACGCAATTGAATAGAATAGGTTCCAAAAAAAACTTCTAGTCCATACAAAATCTGTGACATCAACAGTGAATATGCCAATTTATACTTTATGTGCATAGGCAAATATAAGTTAAGAGAGTATATTCTGCGTAAAATACCAAAAACTCTAGAGCTTAAAGTGTCAATGTGAGTACAAAAAGAAAGCTTAGTATCTAAAATGACACCTAAACACTTGAGCTGCTCAATAAAGTTGACACTCACATTATCGAAGACAATATTTAATTTAGGAAAAAAACGAATGGTAGGGCCAAACATAATAGCATTAGTTTTTGATGGATTCACAGTCAATGAATTACAAGAAGCCCACTCAAAAACACGTTCCAGACAAAAGTTAATATTATTTTGTAAAACATCAGGGAAATCAATACTGCTCCGAAAAAGCAAGAAAATGTCATCAGCATATATAAAAGATTTACATATCGGAGAGGCAATAAAGTCTGGTAAGATATTCATGTACAAAATAAATAGAAGTGGGCCCAATACAGACCCCTGCGGAACGCCAGATAATAGAGTACGCAAGGAACTACACTGTCCACCAAAAACAACATATTGAGACCTATCTGTCAAATAAGAGTAAATAAGACGACAAGCAGTACTAGTGAAATTAAATTCATCCCTCAGCTTTCTAACCATAGTAGCAAAAGAAATTGAATTAAAAGCTTTAGAAAGATCTAAAGATATAAGTACACTCAATTCACTGGCATTAACATTTTTCCTAATGTGATCCGTAATATCCAGAAGCATTTTAGTGGTGTTGAACCCTTTACGATAGGCATATTGGCCATCATAAATGCACACCGACTTGGATGAAACTATTTGTTCCTTAATAATATGTTCAAAAACTTTAGATAACACTGGTAGGATAGAGATAGGTCTTAGGTCTTCTGGGCCATGAATTACTTTAGCCTTAGGAATTGGAATAATCCGAGCAGTCTTCCAAAGACTAGGGAAAGAAGATTTTTTTTTTTTTTTTTTTTGCATTTAATTATTTATTGAATCTTCATATTTGAAATGACAATAAATATTCAAATCTTAATACTAAAAAGAAAATAATAAGCCCAGCCAGTGCTAGACAAAAATTTTTATGATACTAAAAAATTTCACATCAACTGATCCAGTCATCTGTTTTGCGCTTGAGTTAAAGCAAGGGTATCCCTCCTTCTCAACCGATTGTGGCCACTAAAGTTAAGGATGTCTCGTGCAAGTGGGTTTGGATGGTGTTCAAGTTTGCTGACATACTTTGACGCATATTTTGTAAATTCGACTTTTACTAATGGCACGCCTAGATCTTTGTGGATTCGAGAATTTTTAACATACCATGGTGCTGCAGTAATTATACGTAGAATTTTATTTTGACCCCTTTGAATTTTTTCAATGTTTGATGCTGAGGCAGTACCCCATAATTGAATTCCATAACACCAGATTGGCTTTAGAATTGCATTGTACAACAAAAGTTTGCAATCCAATTTCAATGTAGAGTTTCTGCCTATTAACCAATTAAGTTGCACTGCTTTTAATCTCATTTGTGTAAGTTTCGCTTCAATATGAGACTTCCAAATTAAACGGCGGTCGAGGTGAATGCCGAGGTATTTGACGTCATTGTGTTGCGGGATAATTTGATTATTTATTCTGATGAACGAGCAGGTATCTTTTCGCAATGTGAAAGTTATATGAATACATTTTTGTTCATTTATCCTGATTTTCCAAAGTTTTTGCCAATTCTCTAGCTTATAAACATAATTCTGCAAATTCTGTGATGCAACTTGGTGGTCCTTATGGACGCTGACAAAGGCTGTATCGTCTGCAAAAGTTGACGTGTGGATTTTGGGGTCTGACGGCATGTCGGAGGCATAAATCAAATATAAAGTAGGGCCCAGTATGCTACCCTGTGGAACACCTGATTCAATTGGCTGAGCGGTACTTAAAAAATTGCCTTCTTTGATTTTAAATTTGCGACCGTATAAATAACTTTCCATGAGTTTATGGGTGTTAACAGGCAGAGTTAATTTAATTTTGTGCATTAAACCGTCATGCCAAACTTTGTCGAACGCTTGGGATACATCAATGAAAAGGGCGGAGCAGTATTTTTTATCTTCAAACGACCCTCTTATCACATTTACCAATCTGTGAGTTTGTTCGATGGTACTGTGTTTAGCTCTGAATCCGAATTGATGATTCGGAATACATTCAGTGTCATTCAGAATTGGAGTCAACTTACTCAATAACAATTTTTCGAACAGTTTAGAAATTGTCGGCAGTAGGCTAATTGGCCTATATGACTCCACTTTGGTGTGGTCCTTCCCTGACTTAGGAATCATAGTGATCATAGACACCTTCCAATCTGCAGGATAGTATTCTAGGCGTAAAATAGCGTTGAAGATAAAGAGGATAATCTTTCTTGCTACACGAGGTAACTCCACAAGCATTTTATTGCTGCTTTTATCCATACCTGGAGCCTTTCTAGGGTTCAGAGTACCAATAGCGTTTTGGACATCACGAAAGTTTATTCTTAGAGGTACAGGAGGTCTAATAACGAGTGGAGGCAAATCAGATGCATTATTTGAGTTGTTTATAGTAAACACTTTTCTCAAATGATTAACAAATAAAGTCCCCTTCTCGGAATCATTTCTAGCCCAGTCACCAGTCGGATTTCGCAGAGGAGGCTTTCCTCTAACTGGTCTTTTTAAACCTCGTGCCGCCTTCCATAACGAATAGTCAGATTGTGGGGTACTTTTAAGACCCTCCAAGTAAGATTTAAGTGAAGCCATTCTTTGGGTTTCTAAGAAATTTCTTAGTATATCTCTGCATACCCGTAGCCTAGCTTTCAGTTCAGGAGACCTGTGAATTTGCCACTCTCTTCTAACTCTTCTTTTTTCTGACAGGAGATGATCGAGTTCAGCGAAATAAGTTCTAATTGTCCCACTTCTGCACTCAACGTCGTATGTGGAGGCGTGATGTACAGCTCTTCGTATGTCCTCAGTAAACTTGCCAATCGACCCATCAATATCCTCGGTAGTTCTCAACACTACATTTTCCGTGCAGTGGGAACTTAAATACTTTTTATACTTTATCCAACTTACTCTGGTTTTAGATATGTTCCGAAATGGAGAGCTATTCCCTTGAAGGAAACGCATTGAAATAATAGAAGGAGAGTGATCTGAAGACAAGTCTAATTAAGGCTCCACTTGTATCGATTCTACAGGAATATTTTTCACTACTCCGAAGTCAATAACATCGGGAATCTTCCGTCGGTCCGTCGGCCAGTAGGTGGGATGCCCGCTTGAGAGTACATCTAATCCCATTTTGGCAATGGTGTTGAAGAGTTCACGACCCTTCGGGGTCACCAGACGTGAACTCCAAAAAGTGTGTTTGGCGTTAAAGTCACCAGCAACTAAAAATTTAGCTCCAAGGGAATTGAAGAAGCTGTAGTATTGGTGTTCTTTTATTGAAAATCGAGGCGGCGAATAAATTGATGATAAAACAAAATTGTATTGACAGAATTCAATACAAATGTTTGTTGCTTGTAGGTAATCCTCACATATGTTGTTCATTAAATAATGTTTTATTCTGTTCTTTATAAGAATTGCCGATCCTCCACATGCTCTTCCGCGGGGATCTTTAGTATCATACAACACGTAGCCATTAATTTTGAAGTACGCTGTCGCCGTCAAGTGAGTTTCAGCAATCATCATGACATCAATCTGCTTATCCATCAGGAAGTGCTCCAGTTCCTTTTGATGTTGGCGGAGGCCGTTCGCATTCCAAAAACAAATTTTTAAACAAATCATTTCTTTAAAATGGCTTGTAAGATAGTGGATTGCATTTTCAGCATTTCCTGCATCATGGATGTCATAGTGGTCGTAAAAGTGTTCATGGTTTGGACAAGTGTCTGCAATGTAGTCTCTAGAGTGTTAATATTACGCTCGTAATATTGTGATTTAGGTGCCTGCTCCAAACCTGGCATATTAGATTTAACCACGTTAGCGTAAGAAACTAGAACTAGGCGCGTTTACATGACTAGTGGACCGTAACAATTGCGGGAAATTGTCACTCGATGCCAAAATAGGCTGTTGACGATGATCAGGTAATACTGACGTCTTGTTGGTACTTATGGCTTTCAAATGACAACGCAACACAAACAGACGGCAATTTACAGTAAGCTTTGGTGTGGCCAAATTCTTTACAATTAACACACTGGACGGGTCCAATGCGCTTATGCGGTTCCTCCACGGTAATTCTACGAGGCAGAAGATAAATGAGATTGTAGATTGGATGGGACTCGTTTTTCTTTAAGACAACATCTCCAGGTTCCAATTCTACCCTGAACATGGGCTGAGGGATCTTTTCACGGTTTCTGATATTCACTACGCTCTTGATTTTGAACCCTTTGTCCATTAAACCGGTCTTTATCTCCGCAGGATCAACACATGGGTCTATACCCTTTAGAACGACTTGGAGTCCTTTTGCGCTTTTGAGCTGGTAGGTATAGAAATCCCTAGTCTCCCTCTCCAACTGGTTGGATAATTTTCGAAAATCATCTTCCCTATTCACTTGGATCTTTGTCTCGCAGATATTTCCATGTTTAATTGCGGTTACGCTAAACATGTTTTCACCTATTACCGAAACAATTCCTTGTACCAATTTACTGGAAGTCGGCTCTCTCAGATAAATTGGTGGGGGCTTAAACGTCTTCTTAGGAAGTTCTGGCTCATCCGTCTGGAGGAGAGCAAACCTATTTTGATTATTACTCACGGTCTTAGGAGCTTTTGAATTTGATGACACTTGAGCAGACGTCGGGCTCCTCTGTCGCTTGAGAACGGTGATGTACTTATCCATACCTACTTGTTTTTTTGGTTTGACTGCACTATTTGATGAAGATGATGTTTTTTCATCTGTTGAAATCACAATATTGGGCGAACAGGAACGACGCCGTTCTACGGCTCTTGTAGTGAGAAAATTCTCCACAGATTTTTTTAAGGATTCTTCCTCAGAGACCCATCTAGTTTTTCTACTCGAGCTAAGCTCTTTCTCAGAATTACATCTGAGAGGAACACTCATACAATTTTTATGCGATTTATAGTGTTTTTTTAATTACCGATATTACCGTAGATTTTTTTAACCTATTACTATTTTTTCACTTTTTTGTTTTATTTCAACCTATTACACTTTTTCACCTATTACGATTTTTTCATCGAAAATTCAGCCGCACTAAAAAGATGTCGTCAAAATGTTGTTAAATAAGTCAATTATATAAATAGAAACAAGTGGAAAAATAATTTTAATAAGGCGTATAGGAATGTTATCAACTGCAACGATTTGTAATTGCATTACGGGTTCGATGCGAAAGATCAGATCTTCTGGGTCGCGGCATTATGAATAACACTGAGAAATTAATGTCACAAAAGCAGTTAATGTCACAAAAACAATATCACAAAATCAATTAGGGAACTTACCTTTTGAAATCACTTTTAAAAAATGCTGAAAAATTTTAAATACTACAAAAATAAATCAGGTGTCAAAAGTTTATTCACACAACGCCATCTACTGGCAATGGCAGAACCAGAATTTGTATTTGTAAAAAAAAAAAATTAACAAAAAAAGTTTTCAAGCAAATTAGGTGGAAAAACAATTGTCGTAAAAATTGTGATATACAAAGGAACGACATTTGATTTTTGGATTTTAGAAGATAATAATTAAAAGTAATGGGTGTATACAATTTGAAGTAAGTCTTTTAAAACCCTTGTAGAATCGATTACACAAGTTTAAAGCAGGCGTGGTCGACTTCGGCTGTACACTACGGGCGTTGCTACGGCATCAATTTAAAAAAAAAAGTAGGTGGTCAAAAAAGATCGCTAGAGATGGGACGTGAAAGGAGGCGTGGAGTATGAATCTTAATTTTTGATCTCGCCTAGAGTAAGATATTCAATTTAAAGTGAATATGTTAAAATCAGAATAGAATCAATTACACAATTTAAAAAAGAAGGCGTTAAATTAGGCGTGGTCGCAAAAAGAAGTATTCTATAAAACATACCGGAGCTTCAGTGGTGTGATGTGAAAATTTCAGGCAGATCGGTTCAGCGGTCTGGCTTACCTGGCAAGGGTCTTGCATGACATGGGGCGTGACACATAAAATTTTTATTTCTACCTCACCTATAGTAATATGTACTATATACAATTTGAAGTAAATATGTAAAAACCCATGTAGAATTAATTTAAAAAAAGTAGGCGTTAGAGTGGGCGTGGTCATACTGTTACGGATTTGTTTTAAAATGTCTTACCTCGCCTTATATGTACGACCTGTACTGTAACACTATGAATATGCGCCAAACATATTTTGTTTACATACCATGCACCCAGTGTATTTGCCCTTGACATATTTCGAATTCCATTCTTTTTTTTTATTGGTAACAACTCTCTTTCTCGTGTTAGGATTTTTTTTACAACATAGAAAAAAACCAAAAGAATGTTCGAGAAAAGAAGAAAAAAATGTAACGCGATTGTCGTGCGCATTCATATATGATTCTTGCTCTTTCTTTCTCACCCATACACACTCTCATAATTGCGTCGTGTATTTAACATACACAACTAACTAGCATGTGTAGAGATTTTTTTTACCATCAACTTTGTTATACACAAACACATTATTACGATGGAATGCCAAGAATGTAAAGAATGTGAGAACCGTTACATTTTTTTTGGGTTGTTATTGCGAAATAACAATTTTAATGAGTTGTACAGGCATCATCAAAAGTAGAAAAGTTAAGGCCCAACTATAATATGCATATGCTAGCTTAAGCAAATTGCAAAAGTTAACGAAAAGGCTGTCAAATGCATAACCAGTTCAGAGTTAACTTTTAGGTGGCTACAATGACTTTGAAACTTTTTGTCCACAGTTGCTCATTTATGTTTAAAAAAATGTTTTTATTTTAACAAAAAGCCATTAAATGACTATATTTTATAAATATTATTATATTATTTTATAATTAAAAGAAAACTTCGTACCCGAAACGCATAATTTTTCCTTTTTTTTTTAATTTATCGGCAAAAGTACTAAAATGTACAGCTGTGGCAGCACTACATTGTAAATAATAATAAACGTTTACATATGTTTTGTTAATTTTCGTATTGTGTTTGCAAAAATGGAGAAAAAACTTAATTTTAATAATATAAAAATATTAAAGTTAGCGCTTGAAGGGTTGTGCACATTAAAAGAAATAAGAAGACGCTCTTGTTCTGTCAGAGAAATAACCGCGACAGAAAGACATTTTTGTTAAAATAAAAAGGGCCCTTTTATTATAAAGGCACCTATTTTTTCCACATTTTCTATTAAATTTAAAGTAAATGTATTTTCTTCTTTCTCCATTTTGTTAAAAACACAAACAAACAGCTGATTCCATACAGAATATGCGATCAGTTTCGCTTTTTGCTTAAGCAAATGACAGTTGAAAAACTTAACGAAAAGTTTCGTTAAGTATATTATAGTTTGCCACATACAATTTATATGTATTCGCAGGGTTGCTTAAGCTAGCATATGCACATTATAGTTGGGCCTTTAGTTGAAAAATAAGAGTGGAAGTATTAAGTCGCTTGACGGAAAAAAAATTAAAGTGGTTTTAAAATATAAAGAAAAAGGACGCTTCATTTTATAAAGAAAAGTGTAAGACAGTTGTTACTGAAAAACTATTGTATATGTTTGATTAAAATTCCAAAACATTATAAATTTAACTAATGCAATTTATAAATTAAAAAGAAAATAAAGCAAGTTAAACTAAAGTGGTTTAAAAAAAAAAGAAAAGCAAATATGTGCAAAGGAAAATTTGACATAATTATTTCATAGTAAAATAGACTTTTCTAAAATTATTTTAATAAAAAAAAATGGAAATTGTGGTATTGAATAGTAAATTAGCTCGTTTAATGTTGGTTAAAAAGGACCAAATGCAAGGTGAAAAAAAAATGTGTCGGAAGTGTATAAGACGTAAAGTTAAGCAAAATTAAGTTAGTTATAACTTAAAAAGTCAAAATAACAAAAACTATTAATAAATTTTGGCACATTAACATATTGAAAAGTACGTAATAATAGGTTCAATAGTGTAAAGTATAAATTATTCTTATTCATTGAAACTAAATTAAAATGTGAAAAACTAGACATTTATATCTATCATAAAACAAATGTGTTAACTAGATTATAAAATAATTAATAAAAAGTGTAAACCTAAGAGACTTCAAAAAAAAACCCCATAACTTTTGTTCATACCAAGAACAATAATTATTGAAAAGAATAAACAAAAACAAGATCAACGAAAGTAAATTCAAGATGACACATAAACAACTTAAATCCAAAATGAACATAAATAAATTAAACATAGACTCAAAATAAAACGTTTATGAATTGAGAAAACTTAGAAAAGACACAAAAAAATTACATAAAAACAAAAGTAAAAACCTACATAAAATTTAAAAGTGTTCTGATAAAATACAACAACAACATGAATCGCAACGAATACAACATCAACAGCATGAGCCACAACAACAAGGCATACAACAACATGCACAACAACAACTAGCGACTCGGCACATAAAATAAGTTTGTTTTATATACTTAGAGTAAGTTCATTAATATTAAAATAATTATAAGATTCTTCCTATTTGTACTGTAGTTTATTTTACGTTAAATATAATTTACATAGGCTAACCTAATTATACGTAAATACAATTAATTACAAAACAAAATGGAATTAAATAAAAAAAAAAACTAATGAAATTGAAACTATAAATTTAAAATGAGTTGCTAAATTTTTTTATTTGAATGGATGCTAGGAAGAAACCAGCTATGGTAAGCGTAATATAATTAGTCGATTGTTTTGTAAATGGGACAGGTTAAATTCCGGGTACTTCACCAGTCATAGGTTGGGGAAGGGATAAGTGTACCCCTATATGGCAACCATCTGGCCATATTATCCCTCATGGATATCAATATAATCATTTCATCATTTTTCTCCTTACATGCTTTTTAGATTCCTTTTTCGAAATATTTTAAACATACTTCCAGGGGTGTGAAGTGTGTTATATGCTTACGTGCCAAACCCTGGTTGAGATAAATTTTGCTTAATGAGCTAGCGGGCCAGCTTTTATACCTCCTTAACCGGTCATTTGGATCGTTATTTAAATTTCATTTGAAAGTAATTTAACGGCGCGTAACAATACCAACTTACAAACCTTCTCGGGCTCATGCACAACAGCTTTGCCAAAGATCATCACATGATCAAATGCATAGTTTACGATTCCATAAAGTACATACACACACTCACACATAAAAACATTAATTTAAAAAAAAAGTAGGCGTAGTCAATTTCTGAATTTTTTTCTGGGGATTCTTCTTCACTGGCCTGAGACCAGCCTGAATTCGTGCGAATCGTTGCAATCGGTCCAGGCGTTCTTTAGTTATAAAGCTAGTAACTAACGTCACTCTCTTTTATATATATAGATGTTAAATAAATAGAACAAAAATGAAAATAAATTGAAATTCATTAATTACACTGTGCTAGAATTTGACACTTTTTTTTGTGACAGACGGGGCACCTGGCGGGTTAACCTAATTCGGGTACGCTGAATCCAGTGGTGCTAACCGTTTTTTTTTTAGGTTAGCTCGTTTTTTCGAAATATACCTTTATTTCGAAAATGGAGGAGGTTGCACAACATATATTCGCGTAACTCAAAAACGGTTTAGTTTATTGAATAAACTAAAAAAACCGAAATTTCGCAATGAAATTTTCTTTAAGAAAGGTTAAACTTTTTTCCAATATGCGCAGTCGTTGTAGAAACATAATTTTTTTTACCAAAAAAATAGTTTTGTTTAGCAAAATTTCAAAAATTTTGTTTTTTAAAACGGCATAAAAAATTGGAAAACGCAGCTGTGCTTCTATTTCTGCAGGTATAGCAAACAAAGTTCCAAACAAAACAAGATATAAATAATTAAAATCTGTCTACAACTTTTGATTTTATTCACAAAAGATGAAATATATAATAACCAGACGAAACTTCAAAAATTAAAACATTTATGTATAAGTGTTGAACATTTATTTTTGTTGTTAATTAAAGTTTAAGTTTTTATTTACAAATTTATTCTTCTTCCTCCTGCAGATTCCAACAAATATCCCCTAATAGCGAATCAAGTTGTTTGCCACTATACCAGTGTTCGAGTCTGGCTGTTACTTGGTGAAATCTCTCGCCATGTTCATCAGACTCGGCTGGTGATTGTTCATTAAATTTTTCTGCATGACAATTCAAAAAATGTATTTTCAATGACATTTTGACGTTTAAGTTTTTAAATGCGGTTAGCATATCTCCAATTAAAATTCGCCAATTTTCAGACCGATGATTTCCTAATACATTTTCTATTACTGATTTCACAGAATTCCAGCCCAATAGCTCCATATCATTCAATGCAAGTTCAAATTGTTGGTCCTTCATTAGACGACGATTGTCCGGTCCATTAAGAATTTCTGTAAAAAAAAAACATTAGGATATGAAATATAAATCTAATTTAATAAAGTAGCTAGAGTTCATACCTTCTTTTACTTTCATGCCGCTTAATCGTGGAAAAATTCGGCGCAATTCGGTAAAAGCAATTCCATCTGGGTTCAATGCTTTTATAAAATTTTTAACAATACCCAGTTTGATGTGGAGTGGAGGAAGCAAAATCTTTTCCATCGGCACAAGTGGTAATTCAATAATATTATTTCTATGCAATCTGCTTTCCTCACGTATAGCCCAATCCCGTGTATTGTACTGATCGCCATGGAAACGCGTATTTCATAAGCACATGAAGCACATATTTTTAGTATAGCCCAATTGCATGCCTCTTAAAAGAGCCACCACTTTTAAATCTGCGCATATTTTCCACTTGTGGTCTTCATATTTAATTAACTCCATTATTTTTTTCATTGATGCGTATGTCTCTTTCGTATTTGTGCTTAGTGCTATCGGAATAGGACTTTTTAAATTAGTGACATGTAGCAAAACTGCTTTTAAGCTACTTTTGGACGAATCGATGAATAAGCGCCAATCTTCAGGATTATATTCATGTTGCATTGTTAAAACCAAGACGCGAATGTCAGTACAATACGCGAGAGAATTATTCTCAATAGATTTAAAAAAAGTCGTAAATCGACGATGGCGATTGATAGCCCCGTATATTTGTACGTCTGGTGCTAAAATATTAGCTTGTTTTAACTCTTTTGTTAAGAGAATGCTCTGTCTTTGAGACAATTTTAGGCATTTAGGAATTTCGTCAGAATGTGGCAGCGGAAATTGAGCATATATTGTTGCAGTGTAAGATATAGAACCACTTTTTCTTCTGTTCATGCCGGCTGTATGATTTATGCACGCATAACACTCATCTTCAACATGGAGTATGGGATCTCTCCAAATCATTGGAACACCAAATGGCATGGCATCTCCATATTTTTTCCACTTATTTAAATGGTAAATGCACTTTGTACACACTATTGATGGTGACCAACTCTTGCCACATATGACACTTAAAGAAAAATATGTTTCATACAAGTTAATTGTTTCAGTAGTCATTTTACGGCGACTTGGCATATTTGTATATTTCCCACACACATAACAAAAGTTATGAAACTTGTTACACGCTTCCATCTTCGATATTTCAATATAAATGATTAGACTCAAGGCTGTCAAAGACTTTAAACTTCACTATTCACTTTCGCAAGCACTCGCCATATGGCATTGAAGGGGTTGAGGAACTCTTATTTATACTGTAATTTTTTTATCAAAGTACCTGTCAAGACCTTCATGAACATAATTTGTAAAAAACCCAAAGCCGGGACGATTTCTGTTTCTACCTGTTACAGGTATAACAATAGAATACGTTACTTAAGTTTTTTACAAGACCGAAATGTGCGGTTTTTGTCCGTACAAGAAAATACAAATATGTAAAAATTTATGACTTTATTTTTTAATTCTAATGCTAGGAACACACTACGCAACTCGTTTCTGCAATACCATGCCATAAAACACGACTACACACTATGCACCCAACATTAATACAACCAGAAAATATCAAAATATTTAGATATTTTTTGGTTTTTTACAAATTATGTTCATGAAGGGCTTGACAGGTACTTTGATAAAAAAAATTACAGTATAAATAAGAGTTCTTCAACCCCTTCAATGTCATATGGAACAGATTTTGCTTCCTCCACTCCACATCAAACTGGGTATTGTAAAAAATTTTATAAAAGCATTGAACCCAGATGGAATTGCTTTTACCGAATTGCGCCGAATTTTTCCACGATTAAGCGGCATGAAAGTAAAAGAAGGTATGAACTCTAGCTACTTTATTAAATTAGATTTATATTTCATATCATAATGTTTTAATTTTACAGGAATTCTTAATGGACCGGACATTCGTCGTCTATGAAGGACCAACAATTTGAACTTGCATTGCATGATATGGAGCTATTGGGCTGGAATTCTGTGAAATCAGTAATAGAAAATGTATTAGGAAATCATCGGTCTGAAAATTGGCGAATTTTAATTGGAGATATGCTAACCGCATTTAAAAACTTAAACGTCAAAATGTCATTGAAAATACATTTTTTGCATTGTCATGCAGAAAAATTTAATGAACAATCACCAGCCGAGTCTGATGAACATGGCGAGAGATTTCACCAAGTAACAGCCAGACTCGAACACTGGTATAGTGGCAAACAACTTGATTCGCTATTAGGGGATATTTGTTGGAATCTGCAGGAGGAAGAAGAATAAATTTGTAAATAAAAACTTAAACCAAAGACTATAAATATATAAAGATGTTGCACGCAGTGTATTTGACAAAATTTTGTGCTTCCTCATGATGCGGGAGGGAAGACAAAAGGGAAAGAAGCACAAAGAAAGAGCGTAACAATCTGTCGTTCTCTTGTTGAGTATAAGATCTTTTAATTCTCACTTATCATTGTTTGTGTGCATGTTTATGCATGTGTGTGTTGTACATTGCATTAAAAATGTAAAAATAAAATAAAAACCTAACAAAAGAATTTTTGTTTCTTACAATTTTTGTGCAAAGAACTTTTGTTAGTAATGTGACCGATTGTGTAATTGTAGGGTAAGAGTATGTGTTTTATTGTTGTACAGACAAAACTATATCGATTCGCACCGAATTAGGTATAATGCTATTTTTAGACTATTCAATTATGTATGTTTGTATCTACTTACCATATATAATTTTTTTTTTAAAATATTTTATTCTATCATCATCAATTAAAATTTGTTGTTTAATAATTACATTATTTGAGATTTTACTTAAAGGTATTACAACAAATATAAACTTATGTTTTTAAAAATAAATATACTAATTAAAAAATGAATATTTCCAGTGTTAAGAAAAAAGATAGGAAAAACCTAGTCATATATAATTTTATAGACAGTTCAATTATGAACTTCGGTCTCTATTTTTGTATAGAATGAAGTTGTAATAACACGAATGTTTTTTGTTTAGTGTTTATTAAATTTATTTATCACTGTTTCAAAATTTTAACTTTTTCTATATGTACTTGATAATTTGTATTTGTATGTTTCCCATGTGGAATGCTTCCGTAGTAAAATAAGAACTAGTAATTAAGAATCTTCATTCTGTATTTATAACATTCGTTATTCTCATCAAACCGTAAGGAATAAATTGTATTTTTGATGCAACTGACGCATTGCTCGGAATCATTTGTATAATTTTTTGTATAAACAAATATTTCTGAAGGATATGACAAAATTTGCGCTGGTTTATTATATCTAAACGTCATTTAACGCAAGATATTCGTTGAGCTATATATGTATGTAACCAACAAAATATCTAAAACAGTTTTTTATTTTTTGTGTTCAATTGTAATTGAATCGCGTGTGTTTGCTGTGCTTCGTCCAACAAGAAGCAACAATGCTTAATAAATTTCTGAAAAAAAATGACAATAATCATCCGCATGTGTTCACATCGCTTGCTCAACGACGACTGAATGGAAAATAATACATTCTCTGAGTATAATATGTTTTCTGAGTACAATAAGTGGCAGTAGCCGTTCTGCCATCGACAAATTTGGCACTGACAGTACAATGTATGGCAGTGCAACATCTTTATATATTTATAGTCTTTGCTTAAACTTTAATTAACAACAAAAATAAATGTTTTAATTTTTGAAGTTTCGTCTGGTTATTATATATTTCATCTTTTGTGAATAAAATCAAAAGTTGTAGACAGATTTTAATTATTTATGTCTTGTTTTGTTTGGAACTTTGTTTGATATACCTGCAGAAAAAATTAGAAGCACAGCTGCGTTTTCCAATTTTTTATGCCGTTTTAAAAAACAAAATTTTTGAAATTTTGCTAAAAAAAAAAAACTATTTTTTTTGGTAAAAAAAAATATGTTTCTACAACGACTGCGCATATTGGAAAAAAGTTTAACCTTTCTTAACCCTTTCGCCCCCAAAGTTGCTTATAAGCAACTTTGATTTTAAGCACCGTTATTTTCAAAAAATTCGTAACAAATTCATCATACAAAACATAGAGTGCGTTGAGTAAGGTTCTAGGAATTAAAAAATCAATAAAAAACTTTAGGCAGTGTCGCGATCAACATAGTTATGATGTATTATTCAGAGTGGAGTCGAGAGTAACGCAGGTGTTGAAATTTTAGTTTTAACAACTAAAAATGAAATAAAAAACTAAAACAAAAATAAATTTAAAAAGTTGCATATTAGAAGCGTTATAATTTTTTGTTTATTGAAGTTGCTTATAAGCAACTTTGGGCAACGGTGGTACACAAAAGTGTAGATTTGAAGTGATGAGTAAACCACGCAAGGGACTTTCCGCAGCGGACATTGAGGTAAGTTTCTCAATAACAATATGGTATACTGTTGGAATCATTGAACCTAAATTTTTAGGAAGATCAGCATTTAAGCAATATAATCCCGCTAAGCCCCATAAATGGGGAATGAAAATGTTTACGCGAGCAAGTCCATCGGGAGTAATATATTACTTTGCTCTCTATGTTGGTGATGGAACTTGTCCTTCATATGGTCTTGGAATATCATCTGATATAGTTTTGTATTTAACGTCATGGTCCCGAAATTTAAAAATTACAAGCTGTATTTCGACAACTGGTTCACCTCAGTAAGTCTTCTAATATCGCTAAAAGAAATGGATATATTTTGTATCGGCACTGTAAGAAAAAACTGAATGGGCAATTGTGAGTTGCATTCCGAATCTGATCTAAAAAAGCTTGGCAGAGGATCCTACGACATGAAGTGCGAGGTCAATCACGAAATTGCTACGGTTCGTTGGTTGGACAATAAAGCGGTGCAGTTACTTTCCACGTATATTGGAGATGAGCCAATTGCTACATGCCGTCGTTGGAACGCAAAAGATAAAACATTTATTGATATCGAGAGACCAGCTATTGTAACGGAATACAATAAGCATAATGGAGGGGTTGATTTATCTGATATGCTCATGGAACTTTTCAAAATCGCTCAGCCAAATGATATATGCGAATATTTTACTGGTCTTTGGGAACAGCAGTAACCAATTCCGTGGCTTTTGTATCGCAAGCACTTAAAAATAGTTGAGCCGAACGCAAAGCATATGCCGCTGATTAAATTCCAAATGAGCATAGCAAATGAGTTGCTAAATGCTCGACCACCAACTTCAGTGCAAAAGAAAAGAGGACGACCTGGTGCAAGTATTTTGGAACAAGAGGAAGTTAGCTCCGCTCCGTCCTCTTTGGCGTCCATTTCGAGTTCCAAGTGCCGAAAAATTAATGCTGATCCACCTAATTCAAAGCGATATGATGAAAGCAGCCATTGGTTGGTTTGGGGAGGAAAAGGTCGAAGCCGCCTCTGTAAGACGGGCACACCATCAAAGTGCATCAAATGTGGTGTGCACTTATGTTGCAATACAAGCTAAAATAGCTTCTTATTATATCATACTTAATGTATATATACAACCAAAAAAATAAGTTCCTTAAATAATAAATAAAAGAAAATTAAAAAAATATTTTTCATTTTTCAATGCCAAGAAATACAACCTCAACGGTCCAAAGTTGCTTATAAGCAACTTTTAATATCTCGAAATCGGATAACTTCAAAAATCTGAAATTTTCAAAAATCCTTAATTTAGATCTAATAAACTAAAAAATCTCAAAAAAAAATTTTTCCGACCATCAGTTAAGGAGCGGGTGCGAAAGGGTTAAAGAAAATTTCATTGCGGAATTTCGGTTTTTTTAGTTTATTCAATAAACTCAACCGTTTTTGAGTTACGTGAATATATGTTGTGCAACCTCCTCCATTTTCGAAATAACGGTACATTTCGAAAAAACGAGCTAACCTAAAAAAACGGTTAGCACCACTGGATTCAGCGTTAGGTTTACCCGCCAGGTGCCCCGTTTGTCACATTTTCCAACTAGCACAGTGTTATTAAAGCGACTGTGGAGTTTAGGGTAAATTTATTAAATGGGGCGAAAATGGAAATGGCAATGTATTCACTTTTGCACGTTAAAGTTCGTTTAATCTGGCAGCAAGAATTAATGGACAGTTCCAGCGAATTTATGTACATAAGCACCGTTATTTGATATTTATAAAAATATGAAAGCAACAGTAAATGTAATTTTTCAAATTGTTTATAATTTTTTTTTTTGCAAATTACTTTTCATCGAACAGTGCTACAAGTCATAAAAATAAAAAAAATATTAGTACACAAACTCTAAAAAAATCACGAACTTGTCTGCTGTCGGAACGAGATGCCAGGACAATTTAGCGACTATTATCTTCCAGACAGGGAAAAACACCCAAGCAGGCTGCAGCTGCTATAACAGATGGCAGATTCACCACTTCTTAGCAATTTCGCGGGCTGAGTAATTATTATTTGTAATACCCACCACTTGGTTTTCTAACTGTCCATTTATTCTTGCTGCCAGACTAAACGAACTTTAACGTGCAAAAGTGGATACATTGCCATTTCATACAAATATACCCTAAACTCCACATTCGCTTTAATAATTAATGAATTTCAATTTATTTTCATATTTGTTCTATTTATTTAACATTTTAAATAAATACCATTATTATTTTTAAAAATTTGAGAGATTATTCGTTAATCGCAATTAACGCCATTATTGAGCTCAATATTCCATATAAAATCTCAATTAATTATTGCGCAATAAGTACGAAATTGTTATAATATTGAGTAAGATTTCGAATACAACACTGTTCACAACTGTGTTTAGTGAACAAAATTGTATAAAAAGGCAAATGTCAACAAAAGAAAACAAACGAAATCATTGAAAAGTCAATGTGAAGGTAAGTTTGTTTACATAGAAACACAACAACCATTTAGAGTATTTTTTGTATTGTTTTCCAACTGTCAAATGATTATTGAGTAAGCTGAAAATTGCGTATGCCTGAACACTTAAAATAATATTATCAACTAGCTAAACCCGGTGTGCTTTGCTACCCCCCCCCCCCCTCGTCATAAAATAAAACGTATTTATATATTTACAAACATTTATTTATTTAATTTTAATGTATTTATTGCAATGCTTTAGGCGAGACCATGCCCCTTTGTCCGCTTACATAATCAAGAATTTATTATTTCGTAAGAATATCCTGTTGTGAAAATTTAATGACGATCGGTCCAGTAGTTAAGACTATATTACGATGTTTAATTTTCCTAAAAAGGGGCGTGGTCCCACTCACTTTTCTCCTGGTACGTATTCCTAATTATGCCAATACCATATGTACCAAATATCACCGACGTACGTCAAAAAATGCCCAAAATATGGCGGGTTAAATTTGTGGGTTATATGGGCGGTGCCACCCCCGTTTGTACAATCAAAACTTCATATAGCCTATTATTCCTTCCAGAGTCACAGTAACATGCTGTAAAAATTTCAGGCAGATTGGTCCAAGGGTTTGGCCTCCCATTAAGCACAAACATACAGACACACATTCATTTATATATATATACTAGCTAAACCCGGTGTGCTTTGCTACCCCCCCCCCTCGTCATAAAATAAAACGTATTTATATATTTACAAACATTTATTTATTTAATTTTAATGTATTTATTGCAATGCTTTAGGCGAGACCATGCCCCTTTGTCCGCTTACATAATCAAGAATTTATTATTTCGTAAGAATATCCTGTTGTGAAAATTTAATGACGATCGGTCCAGTAGTTAAGACTATATTACGATGTTTAATTTTCCTAAAAAGGGGCGTGGTCCCACTCACTTTTCTCCTGGTACGTATTCCTAATTATGCCAATACCATATGTACCAAATATCACCGACGTACGTCAAAAAATGCCCAAAATATGGCGGGTTAAATTTCTGAGTTATATGGGCGGTGCCACCCCCGTTTGTACAATCAAAACTTCATATAGCCTATTATTCCTTCCAGTGTCACAGTAACATGCTGTAAAAATTTCAGGCAGATTGGTCCAAGGGTTTGGCCTCCTATTAAGCACAAACATACAGACACACATTCATTTATATATATATATAGATTAAAAGCAATATAATTTAAGGTGAAATGGGGCGAAAAATGGGGATTTGGTAATAAAAAAATGTATGTAGTTAAAAAGTATATAAAACTTTAGGTAAATACATATTACAAAAAAAGTATTTTGTATAGCAAACATTGTTAGTGGTATAAGTAAGTATCAGAATTAAAAAAGGGGGCGATGAAGTAGGCGTGGTTCATAGTTATATGGCGACGTTAACAGTATTAAGAGCAATATACTACCAAATAAAAAAAATACGTTGGAATGAACAAATTTGTATAGAGAACAAAAAGTATAAAACTTTCAAAAATTTGGCGTGAAAAGGGCCGTGGCTTAAGAAATCTTTATTTTTACCTCGCCTGGAGTATATAATGTGTATACAATTTGAAGTAAATCTGTTAAAAACTATATGGGAGCAATTACATAATTTTTAAAAAGTGGGCGTAAAAATGGGCGTGGCCAAAAAAAAGTACCCTATTAATCATAGCAGAGTCCCAGTTAAATGCTGTGAAAATTTCAAAAATATCGGTCCAAAGGTTTGGTCTTCAATTACAATATTTTAAAAAAGTGGGCGTAAAAGTGGGCGTGGTAAAAAAAAGTACCCTATTATTTCTTCCAGAGTCACAGTAACATGCTGTGAAAATTTCATCAAAATCGGCTCAGCCGTTTTGGAGTCTATACGTTACATACATACATACATACATACATACATACATACATTGAATTTTATATATATAGATAGATTAAAAGCAATATAATTTAAGGTGAAATGGGGCGAAAATGGGGATTTGGTAATAAAAAAATGTATGTACAGTGGCCGACAAAAGTCTACATACGACCACAATATTGGACATTTTATGAGAACATTAGCGCGGAATAAAAAAAATAATGATGCAGTTTTGTGTGTAATCTATTTTTATTGATATGCCCAAAAAAAATTATTATTGTAATGTAAACTTTAAAAATTATTCATAATAAACAAATAAAAAGCATTGACAAAAGTCTACATACGACCAGCATATATGGGATTTTGTTGTTGAATTCAAACAGTAAAATGCCGTTATTTATTTTCTACTTTTCTTGTTGTGTTAAGGTTTCTTAAAATAGTATTCAGTTCAAGTTTAGGCGGATTAAATAAATCTTTAATAGAAATAATGGCTTCTCGAAAAGAAATATCAATTGATGTCCGTAAATTTGTTGTAAAGTGCAGAAATGAGGGAAAATCTTTTGGTGAAATACCAAAGCTTTTTAATTTAAGTAAGTCTACAGTTCAGACAATAGTCAATAACTTTAAAAAGACTTGTACAGTTGAAAACACACCACGTGGAGGTCGCCCAAAGAAACTTAGTCGTAGAGACGTTAGCTTCATCTTAAAAGAAGTGGGCAAAAATCCAAAAGTAAATGCCGCAAAATTAGCCGAAGATATCGCTGCATGATCTGAATTAATTGTACATCCAAGAACTATACAAAGAACTTTAAATAATAATGGTTACCATAGCAGATCTCCTCGCATAAACCTCTCATAAACGAAAAAAAATAGCAAACTTCATTTGGAATTTGCACAAAAGCATATTCAGAAGGACATAGATTTCTGGAAGAGAGTTTTGTTCACTGATGAATCTAAATATAACATATTTGGAAGTGATGGGAGAGATAAAGCTTGGCGGAAAAAAAATACAGCGATGGAGCCGAAGAACTAGTTGCTACTGTTAAGCATGGTGGAGGCAGCGTGATGGTTTGGGGTGATGTTGCTGCTTCTGGAGTAGGAAAGTTAGTGTTTATTGAGGGTAATATGGATCGGTATCTGTACAAATTCATTTTGGAACAAAATTTTAAACCCTCGGCTGATATTTTAAATCTTAGTCAGAGTTAGATTTTCCAGCAAGATAACGATCCGAGGCACACGGCTCAGATTGTCAAAGAATGGCTGCTCTACAATGCCCCACGACAGTTGTACACCCCACCTCAAAGGCCGGACTTAAATGTTATTGAGCACGTGTGGGAGATTCTACAACGAAAAATTCGCAAAACTCCTATTACTAGTGACCCAATGCTTAAAGAGAAGCTTCAAGAAGAATGGCTAAACATAACTCGACAATTTAGTTGTTTCGATGCCCAGACGCTTACAGGCAGTTATAGATGCCCATGGTGGCCCAACGAAATATTAATTTTAATAAAAAGTACATAATAAGTTTTAATACCCAAAGTTTTTTATGTTAATTTACAGCTCGTATGTAGACTTTTGTCATTCAATTTTATTAGTTTTTTGTGAATAAAAGTTTAAGTTTATAATAAAATAAGATTTTTTTGTGTTATTATTATTATAAATACATCTTAAACAAAACTGTATTATTACTTTTCTTCATTATGGTTTCAAAATGCCCAAATTGCAAAAATATGGGTCGTATGTAGACTTTTGTCGGCCACTGTAGTTAAAAAGTATATAAAACTTTAGGTAAATACATATTACAAAAAAACTATTTTGTATAGCAAACATTGTTAGTGGTATACATAAGTATCTGAATTAAAAAAAGGGGCGATGAAGTAGGCGTGGTTCATAGTTATATGGCGACGTTAACAGTATTAAGAGCAATATACTACCAAATAAAAAAAATACGTTGGAATGAGCAAATTTGTATAGAGAACAAAAAGTATAAAACTTTCAAAAATTTGGCGTGAAAAGGGGCGTGAAAGGGGCGTGGCTTAAGAAATCTTTATTTTTACCTCGCCTGGAGTATATAATGTGTATACAATTTGAATTAAATCTGTTAAAAACTATATGGGAGCATTATATAATTTTTAAAAAGTGGGCGTAAAAATGGGCGTGGCCAAAAAAAAGTACCCTATTAATCATACCAGAGTCCCAGTTAAATGCTGTGAAAATTTCAAAAATATCGGTCTAAAGGTTTGGTCTTCAATTACAATATTTTAAAAAAGTGGGCGTGGTAAAAAAAAAGTACCCTATTATTTCTTCCAGAGTCACAGTAACATGCTGTGAAAATTTCATCAAAATCGGCTCAGCCGTTTTGGAGTCTATACGTTACATACATACATACATACATACATACATTGAATTTTATATATATAGATAGAAGAAGATTAACCGAATATTGAATCAATTAAGTTTTATATCTGAACACGCTATAAGAAACAAAATATCTTTGATAGCTTCTATTAATATATACAGGGTGGGCCAAGTTTGACTGAATGATTTGAACTCTATTGGCATATTGTAGCCGTTGTGGTGCATCCCTCGGCAATAATTCTTGGGCCAATTGAATTTTATATGGAAACATCTTCAGATCAACTTTTAGAATACGTCGTAGCGATGTTCTGGAGATGTTCAATTGAGTATTAAATTAAAAATGCAAAAGTTATAAGCATTTCAAATCAGTCAGTCCAAGTTGACCCACCCTGTATAATACAATAATAAAACCTCATTTTGAGTTCGGGTCTAATATTTTTAGAAAAGAATGTGTAAATTTTGTTAAAAATAAACTATATCTTCTATGTAGGGTATCGTCTAAAGTCGACTAATATTTACCAAATAAGTTGTTGACTAAACACCGTTAGTTATTTTAATATTTGGTTAGCTGATTGTTCTCGAAGGAATATGAAAAGGGAACGAATCATAGCAAGAGACGGACTGACACAGAACAAGTACAGTATGTAATTTAACGTCGGACTGAGCAACACTAGTTTTAAGTATATTAAATAAGATGAAATAATAAATTGAATTGAACTTATTTAAGGTTAAGTGTTGTTTTACTGAGTTGCTAAAGTGATGTATTAAAAACTATAAATAAACAATAAAATAAAAACTTAACATCTACAAGGGGAAACCTGGACCATTTTATTGGAAACAGTCCAGGTGAAAAGGCATCCTCTACATCTATATATATAAAATTCAATGTATGTATGTATGTAACGTATAGACTCCAAAACGGCTGAGCCGATTTTGATGAAATTTTCATAGCATGTTACTGTGACTCTGGAAGGAATAATAGGGTACTTTTTTACCACGCCCACTTTTTTAAAATATTGTAATTGGAGACCAAACCTCTGGACCGATATTTTTGAAATTTTCACAGCATTTAACTGGGACTCTGGTATGATTAATAGGGTACTTTTTTTTACCACGCCCATTTTTACGCCCACTTTTTAAAAATTATGTAATTGCTCCCATATAGTTTTTAACAGATTTACTTCAAATTGTATACACATTATATACTCCAGGCGAGGTAACAATAAAGATTTCTTAAGCCACGCCCCTTTTCACGCCAAATTTTTGAAAGTTTTATACTTTTTGTTCTCTATACAAATTTGTTCATTCCAACGTATTTTTTTTTATTTGGTAGTATATTGCTCTTAATACTGTTAACGTCGCCATGTAACTATGAACCACGCCTACTTCATCGCCCCCTTTTTTAATTCAGATACTTACTTATACCACTAACAATGTTTGCTATACAAAATACTTTTTTTGTAATATGTATTTACCTAAAGTTTTATATACTTTTTAACTACATACATTTGTTTATTACCAAATCCCCATTTTTCGCCCCATTTCACCTTAAATTATATTGCTTTTAATCTATATATATATAAATGAATGTGTGTCTGTATGTTTGTGCTTAATAGGAGGCCAAACCCTTGGACCAATCTGCCTGAAATTTTTACAGCATGTTACTGTGACTCTGGAAGGAATAATAGGCTATATGAAGTTTTGATTGTACAAACGGGGGTGGCAACGCCCATATAACCCAGAAATTTAACCCGCCATATTTTGGGCATTTTTTGACGTACGTCGGTGATATTTGGTACATATGGTATTGGCATAATTAGGAATACGTACCAGGAGAAAAGTGAGTGGGACCACGCCCCTTTTTAGGAAATTTAAACATCGTAATATAGTCTTAACTACTGGACCGATCGTCATTAAATTTTCACAACAGGATATTCTTACGAAATAATAAATTCTTGACTATATTAGTGGACAAAGGGGCATGGTGTCGCCTAAAGCATTGCAATAAATACATTAAAATTAAATAAATAAATGTTTGTAAATATATAAATACGTTTTATTTTATGACGAGGGGGGGGGGGTAGCAAAGCACACCGGGTTTAGCTAGTATGTATATAAAATTTAATGTATGTATGTATGTATGTAACGTATGGACTCCAAAACGGCAGAGCCGATTTAGATTAAATTTTCACAGCATTTTACTGTGACTCTGGAAGGAATAGTAGGATATATGAAGTATTGATTGTACAAACGGGGGTGGCACCGCCCATATAACCCAAAAATTTAAATTGCCATATTTTGGGCATTTTTTGAACTACGTCAATGATTTGTGGTACATATGGTATTGGCATAATTAGGAATACGTACCAGGAGAAAAGTGGGTGGGACCACGCCCCTTTTTAGGAAATTTAAAAATCGTAATATAGTCTTAACTACTGGACCGATCGTCATTAAATTTTCACAATAGCATATTCTTACGAAATAATAAATTATTGACTATGTATGTAAGTGGGCAAAGGGGCATGGCCTCGCCCACTGAAATGCATCGCTCATATGACGCGCTTCAGTATTCTATTATTTTTTCATATGGAGAAGATGGATATAATTTTGAAATGCGTCAAATCAATCAAGCAACCCGTAAGGGCGTTAATTATCCTGTTGAGTTCTTAAATTAACTCGATGTACCAGGCTTTCCACCACATGTGCTACAACTTAAAATTGGAGTGCCATTATTTTACTGCGTATTATCGATCACCACGGCTTTGCAATGGCAATAGACTTGCAGTAAAAAACTGAGAAATAATTTAGTAGAAGCGACCATTATAACAGGAAAATATAAAGGTACAGATGTACTTTTGCTACGCATTCTAATGCTACCAACAGATTTACCATTCGATTTTAAACAATTGCAGTTTCCTGTTCGGTTAGCGTTTGCGATGACTGTTATTGATGAAAATCCTCTCAAGAAATTTTCTTTGATATAAAATTATATTTATTTATTAAAGTTAAAACTATTCTGAACAAAGTTTAAAAGTTGTGTGAAGAAAATTTTCCAAAGTTTTCAAATTACAATATCATTAATTTCAAAGTAAACTAGAAATATATTATGAAAAGTGTTTTATATTTAAAGTATATTTCTAACACTCCTCCTCAACATGTATATTCTTTACAAATTAGCATTAATCTTTCAAATTTAACAAATTAACAAATTTATTATGTTTAGCTTTAGCTAAATTTTTCGTAAAAATATCTGCAACCATTTCTTCTGTTGGACAATATTTCAAACTGATCTCTTTCCTGTTTACGACTTCTCTAATGTGATGGTGTTTTATGTCTATGTGTTTGCTACGATTATGAAATACTGGATTCGTTCTTAATTTTAAGGCACCTTGATTATCAACGTTTAACTCAATACTATCCTCATTTAAAAACCCAAGTTCTTGTAACAATCTTCTCAAGTACACTGCTTCTTTGAACGCGTTAGAAATTGACATATATTCAGCTTCAGTGCTGCTTAAAGCTGTTGTGGATTGTTTCTTCGATTCCCAAGATATTGCACAGTTTCCTAGATAAAATATATATCCAGAATACGATCTTCTGTCTGTTGTACATCCACCCCAATCAGCATCTGCATAACCAATGAATTTACTGCTACCTTTACAAAACTTTAATTTGAATTTTTGTGTTCCTTTTAGATATCGTAGTATATTTTTCGCAGCTTTAAAATGTTCTACGTGTGGATCTACATTCCTTTGAGCTAACTTCGATAGAGAATGTAATATATCTGACCTTGTGGTTAATCCCAAATATAATAAAGCTCCAATAAGAGATTGATATAAAGTGCTATCGACTTTTTCACATTTTTCGTCACATTTAATTTGATAATTAGGATCTAAGGGTTCTGATGACGGCTTACAATTTTCCATATTGTATTCTTGCAACAAATCTTTGATATAAAGTTCTTGGCTGATTTCAATATTTCCAGTCTCACCATCGCGATTAACCGTCATGCCCAAAAAATGTTCCATTAAACCTTTGTCTGTCACTTCAAACACTTTGCTTATTTCGGATTTAAAATTTAAGATTTCATTCTTATCTTTACATCCAACAATTATATCGTCCACGTAAACTGCAACAATAATTAAAATATTATTTTGTACCTTTTTATATAAACATGGCTCATTTTCGCAATTTTTAAACCCGATTTGACATAAAACTTCGTTTAATTTAAAGTTCCATTCTCTACCACCTTGCTTTAAACCGTATAGTGATTTATGCAGACGTAAAACTTTCTTGGATATTGTTCATTCTCGAATCCCTCTGGTTGTTGCATATAAATTACATCATGTAAGTCTCCATTTAAGTATGCCTTAACAACATCTAACTGGTGTAAGTGCATCTCGTGTTCAACAGCCAAGGCCAAAACTATTCTTATTGTCTCGTATCTGAGAACAGGTGAAAATGTTTCCTTGTAATTTAAACCATACCTCTGACTGCAACCTTTACCTACTAATCTTGCCTTATATCGTTCAATTTTGCCTTCACTGTTTTTCTTCAAAGTATATACCTATTTGTTCTTGATTGCTTTTACACCTTGTGGTAACTCTTCCAACGACCAAGTTCCCTTCTGCTCTAGAAATTGTGTTTCTTTTACCATAGCTTCTTTCCATTTTTCATTGTTTCGACTGGATAATGCCTCCTCAAATGTTTTCGGAAGCAGTTCCTCCACCGCATTATTCAGTGTTTGAAAAATTTTTTTAGGTCTTCCTGGTCTACCATTTCTGTCAATTATTGGTCTACCTGGACCACGTTTAACTGTACCATTTGACGCTTTACCGATGGAACTATCGCTATCTCTATCTTCTGCTTCAAAATATAACAAATCTTCTTCATCAGAACTATCGTATGTTTTTTTTTTTTTTTTATTTATTTATTATTATTAGTATTCAAAATACTCTTGACTTCATATTTATACATAATTTCAAAACAGAATATTTTAGATTGTTTTAGTTCTAAGAGTTTACATTAATCCATTTAAAACTTATATTTCATTTCTAACAAAATTCACACATAGTTTTTTAAAGACATTATTATTGGTTTCATTCTTGATTTCATTTGGTAAAGAATTGAAAAGTTTAAGGCCCTTGTAGAAAAGAGATCTTCATTAAAGATGTTTTTACTCGTTGTAGTCTGAAGTTATCAGCATTCCGTAATGTGTACGGTTGTACATCGCCAACATATCGCACTTGTTCGCATAAATAATCTGGTGCATTTCCCTGTCGTATTTTTTGAATCAGTTTTATTGTGTTGAGTGCCAGTCGTTGTTTTATATTCATCCATTTGAGTGTCTCTAGCATGTTGTTTATTGGTGTGTATCTATTGCATTTCAAAATCGATCGCATAGCTCTATTTTGTAGTTTTTGTAATCTTTCAATATGAGTATCAGTGCAGCATGTATATATTATTGTGGAACCAATTTCAAAATGTGGTTTAATTATTGTATTGTAGACGTTAATAGCCGTTAAGATGTTTATTTTACTTCTTATTCTTTTGAAAACCCGATTTTTTTGCCGATTTTTTTACATATAAACTCTATATGTTCATTAAATTTTAATTTTTTATCAATTGTAAAGCCTAGGTATTTGATGTGTTCAACTTTCTCAATTGTTTCTCCGTTTAGTTCAATATTTATGTCACTGGTCATATTTATTTCCATAATTTTCGTCTTTTTTTCGTTTAGCTTAAGTTTATTCATTTTTAACCATTCATTTATATTGTTTATGTCGCTTATCATTTTAATGCGACATTCTTCAACATTATGACCTTCTGCAATTATTAGTGTATCGTCCGCATATAACACCATTTCACTATTATTCAGAACATTTGGCATATCATTAATGTAGATAATGAACAATAAAGCTCCCAGAATAGAACCCTGGGGAACTCCGTATACATTATCTATTTTTTCGGATTTCTTATCGTTAACTTTAGTAAACTGTTTCCTGTTTGCCAAATATGATTTAAACCATTGTAGTAGCTCTTTTCCTTGGATGCCATAATTGTATATTTTCTGCAGTAATATTTCCCGATCAATTGTTTCAAAAGCCCTTTTAAAGTCCAAAAATATTGCAATAATTTTTTTATTTTTGTCTATATTTTTCCATCGATTGATTACGTAATTAACTGTAGTTTTACATGAGAAATTTTTACGAAAACCTGATTGGTGCTTTGTCAGGATAGAATTCTCTTCAATATATTTTTCCAATTGTTCCTTTACTACTTTTTCAATAATTTTTTCACATGTTTTCAGACTGTTAATCGGTCTAAATTCATCACATTTCATGGTATTAGTTACTTTTTCAATTGGTGTTATCATCGAAATCTTCCAATTTTCGGGAAAAATTCCTGTTTTTAACGATTCGTTTATTAGTTTTAGTAGGATATTTCCGATTTTGTTCCAATTATCTAGTATCATTTTTGGGATTATTTTTTCATAGTCTGGTTTATTTTTAAGATTTTTAACGATATTTTTTAA
This sequence comes from Bellardia pandia, assembly GCA_916048285.2. Lineage (NCBI taxonomy): Eukaryota > Metazoa > Arthropoda > Insecta > Diptera > Calliphoridae > Bellardia > Bellardia pandia. The sequence continues at coordinate 71,187,239 of OU696530.1, forward strand.
CTCTAAAATATTTATTGGACGAAATTTTATGTTTTTATCAATCACAGGTATATTATTATTATATTGTACATCGTTTATTGTTTCTCTTATTGATTTAATACTATTGACAAAGTAACGGTTAAATTGACTAGCTATCTTATAATTATCTTTACATTCTACGTCACTAAATATCACAGATTTTATCACATTTGGTTTTTTATTCATTACTAGGCTTTTGATTGTGGTCCACATTTGCCTTAGGTCTTTGGCTTTATTTATTTCTTCGTTTAAAAAATCATATTTTGCATTTTCTATTGCAACTTTATATTTATTTCTTATCATTGTGTAGTTGTTCCATGATTCTATTGAATTTTCATATTGAGCTCTTTCGTACAATATAATTTTGTGTCGTTTCATTCCTTCCAAATCATTATTATACCATTGGTCTGCTTTGTATTTATTTTTTATACACATTTTTTTTGTAAATTTTTGTACAGTCTCATTGAAGCATTTATCAATATAGTTTACGTTATGGTTTATATCTTTCTCATCGTCATATCTTATTATTGCACTAAGTTCTCTATGAAATTGATGTTCTTTATATTTAAAAATTGTTACTTGTTTATTGCACGTTGTTTTTATGTTATCACATTTAATTAATATATTAATAATTTCATGGTCTGATATATTGTCTGTAGAATTAAATTGCACTGATACCCGATGTTTCTAAATAATCAATATTCTGTGTCTGTTGTTCTGCTTTATTAGTGTTTTTATTATTTAAAATTTCTTCAAAATTAATAAAACATTCATTATTGTCTTTAATTTCTCCACCAGGTAAATTTAGTTCATCGAACAAAACATTGCGACGTTCAATAACTTCACGATTTTTCGTATCATATACTCGATATGCTTTGGATACACGTGAATATCCTACCATCACCATAGGTGAACCTTTGGGATCAAATTTACCTTTCTTTTTATTCATAACAACTGCATTCGAGCCAAAAACTTTTAAATGATTGACACTTGGTTTTCGACCAGTCTATATTTCATATGGCGTTTTGTCATCTAGAGATTTTGATGGAGATCTATTACGTAAATAAACTGCTGTTGCAACTGCTTCAGCCCAGAGATTTTTATTAAGTCCAGAATCTACCAACATACAACGAGCCATTTCTACTATAGTGCGATTAGCCCTTTCAGCCACACCGTTTTGTTGTGGCGTATATGGTACAGTTAGTTGACGTTTTATTCCATATTGTACTAAATACTGACTAAATTCATTACTAACGTATTCTCCACCGTTGTCACTGCGAAGGCATTTTATTTTACGATTTGTTTGTCGCTCTACCATTTCTTTAAAATTTTTAAATTTTTCGAAAACTTTTGTGTTTTAGAAAATATACAAAAATTTTTCTGGATTTGTCATCTATGAATGTCAGGAAATATTTTGATCCACCAATTGAATCTATATTCATAGGACCACATACGTCCGAGTGTATTAATTCTAATAACTCACCAGATTTACTTTCTGACTGTTTTGGGAATTTGATTGCATGAATTTTGCTAACCATACAAGTTTGGCTAGTTTCTCCAGATTGTTTATTTATATTCATACCGTTTATCATATTTTTCTTGGATAATTCATACAGACTTTGATAGTTTAGATGTCCATATCGACGATGCCAAATTTCATTGCTTGAACTTACTGCACATATTTTTTCCTTTGGTTCTTTAACATCAAAAACAAATAGGTTGTCTTCTTTTCTAGCTTTTAGAACTAAATTATTATAAACATTAGTAAAAACTGCACCATTTTCATTAAACATGATTTTACCACCATATTGAACAATTTTGCTGACGGACAGAAAGTTCCCATTCAAATCTGGAGAATATAAAACATCTTTTAATTCAACTGTACTATTATTAACAAAAAATATTAACAGTTCCAATTCCTTCGACAACCATTGATTTTTTATTTGCTAACATTACATTGTCATTGCATTTATTTAACTTTGTAAATAATTTGAGATTTGCACACATATGACTTGTAGCTCCACTATCAATATATTATTTTTAAAATTCTTGTTTCTCACTTCCTTTTTAGTAGCACCGAAAGCTTGCTGCACTGTTGATGGTTCATTTTGTTGATTTCGACGCTCGTACTCTTCTAATAGTTTAAATTTTAATGTTCCTAATACAGGTAAGGCATCTCTTGTTTCCATTGCTACAACAAAATTTTCGAATTCTTTCGGGAGGCTTGATAATAAAATGATGACGAGTAATTCGTCTTGTAGGCGTATTCCAACATCAGCGAGTGTTTCAGTAATATCAGAAAAAATATTTAAATATTCTGCCATATCTTTATTGTCCTTCATATTTAAGTTCAACAATTTTTTGTATAAGGAAACCTTCTGCATTGGGCCACTAGGTTTATAAACTTCTTTAAGTTTGTTCCAAGCTTCCTTGGATTTTCTTAAATTCTTGATATAATTCAATATAAATATGAATAACATCATATATCTTGACTATTGTGATAGCAAGAGTTTTGAAACATTGCAGTATCCCAATGATGATCTTCGGCAAAGTTGTTGTGAATGAGACAGGGAAGGTTTCTGAGTTAGTACAACCATGCCTACTTTAACGCCCACTTTTTTTAAATTGATTAATTGCTTCTGCATGTGTTTTTACAGGTTTACTTCATACAAATTGTATACACATCTTACTGAAGGCGAGGAGAAATAAAAATTGTATGTGCCACGCCCACTTTCACGCCTCATCTCAAAAAATTATGTTATGTTTGTACATATATCGTTTTATCGATCGATACGTGTTTTTAAGAGAGCTCCGCAAATTAATAAAAATAAAATATTTTTTTAGTTTTAATAATAAACTAGACTATTTTAAACGGAATTTTGTTAAAAATAAAAGAGAAAAACACTTTTTTATTTGATTTGATTGTGCAGGACAACGAAAGAGGTGAAACGGGAATCCAATGTAGTGGAGTGTGTGGAAAGATGTACCATTGTGCAACAAAATGTTCAGGTCTTGACCAATATTCAATTGGAATTCTTGAGAGCAAAAATTTTATAAGATTTATGTGTGACGACTGTTTATAGTATATACATAATGTTGATCTCGTATTAAGACAAACCCAAGATGGAGTCGATAAAAATAAACAAAGCTTATCGGACTATAAAAATGAATTTAGGAATGTATTAAAAGAAAATAAAAATTAAATTAAAAAATTATTGGAAGCAATAGAAAAAGATATGAAGAGAGGCTTAAAAAATTGATAATGCACAAAAAATATGTGAAAAAAGTGTCAAAGAATTTCAAAAATTAAACGCAGTGGTAAATAATTTCGAAGATAAACAAAAAGAAGTATCCCTGCCAGCAATTGGAAGTTTCTTTCATCGCCCATCGTCAAAGGCGTTACGTCTTACTCACTTCCAGACGTTAATTGGAAGATAACAATAACAATTTACATTGCAGTCGTCTTTTAATCATCCAGACGACGTTTGGAAGATTGTTTGTTGTTTACAACACCAGCCGAAAATGACATGTCCCGTTATAAAAGAAATGAAAAGAATGCAAAAAAGAAGTTTTCGACATCATCGAAATTACCCTGCCAACATTTTCTATTGCGGAAGTGACTCAGAAGTGACGCTAAGAAGTTGAAACTCATCTTCTGCGATACCATTTTCTGATCGTAGAAGTGTCTTCCGTATTGAGAAGTTGTACCCCCCGGAAGTAACTTCAAGAAGTCACTTCAGCGTAACTTCAAGAAGTCACTTCAGCGTAACTTCAAGAAGTCACTTCAGCGTAACTTCAAGAAGTCACTTCTGCTTAACTTCAAGAAGCCGCCTCTCTTTTGCTTTTGATTTTTTTTGCCTTTACAGATAATACACTCATATTGACTATGGGATAACAAATATGTAAAAACTACAACAATAACAAAACAAAACCACACTTTACCACTGACCGACCACATCAAATGACAAAATAAAGGCCCAACTATAATATGCATAAGCAAGCTTAAGCAAATTGCAAAAGTTAACGAAAAGACTGTCAAATGCATAACCAGTTCAGAGTTAACTTTTAGGTGGCTACAATGACTTTGAAACTTTTTGTCCACAGTTGCTCATTTATGTTAAAAAAAATGTTTTTATTTTAACAAAAAGCCATTAAATGACTATATTTTATAAATATTATTATATTATTTTATAATTAAAAGAAAACTTCGTACCAGAAACGCATAATTTTTCCTTTTTCTTAATTTATCGGCAAAAGTACTAAAATGTACAGCTGTGGCAGCACTACATTGTAAATAATAATAAACGTTTACATATGTTTTGTTAATTTTCGTATTGTGTTTGCAAAAATGGAGAAAAAACTTAAAAATTTAAATAATATAAAAATGTTAAAGTTAGCGCTTGAAGGCCTGTGCACATTAAAGGAAATATGTGAACTACACTGTAAAAGAAGAAGACGCTCTTGTTCTGTCAGAGAAATAAACTGCGACAGAAAGACATTTTTGTTAAAATAAAAAGGGTCCCTTTTATTGTAAAGGAACTTATTTTTTCCGCATTTTCTATTAAATTTCAAATAAATATATTTTCTTCTTTCTCCATTTTGTTCAAAACACAAACAAACAACAACAAACAGCTGATTCCGTACAGAATGTGCGATCAGTTTCGCTTTTTGCTTAAGCAAATGACAGTTGAAAAACTTAACGAAAAGTTTCGTTAAGTACATTATAGTTTGCCACATACAATTTATATGTGTTCGCACGTTTGCTTAAGCTAGCATATGCATATTATAGTTGGGCCTTAAAACTAATTTCGATGATGTCGAAAACTTCTTTTTGGCATTCTTTTCATTTCTTTTATAACGGGGCATGTCACTTTCGGCTGGTGTTGTAAACAACAAACAATCTTCCAAACGTCGCCTGGATGATTAAAAGACGACTGCAATGTAAATTGTTATTGTTACCTTCCAATTAACGTCTGGAAGTGAGTAAGACGTAACGCCTTTGACGATGGACGATGAAAGAAACTTCCAATTGCTGGCAGGGTAGTTTTATTTTGTCATTTGCTGTGGTCGGTCAGTGGTAAAGTGTGGTTTCGATTTGTTATTGTTGTAGTTTTTACATATTGGTTATCCCATAGTCAATATGAGTGTATTATCTGTAAAGGCAAAGAAAAATCAAAAGCAAAAGAGAGGCGAATAAAATAACTTCTGGAAGTTACGCTGAAGTGACTTCTTGAAGTTACGCTGAAGTGACTCCTGGAAGTTACTTCCGGGGGGTACAACTTCCCAATACGGAAGACGCTTCTACGATCAGAAAATGGTATCGCAGAAGATGAGTTTCAACTTCTTAGCGTCACTTCTGAGTCACTTCCACAATAGAAAATGTTGGCAGGGATGTAACTCAATGGAGAAGAACAACAACAAAATATGTGAAGAAAAAATGCAATAAAAGAAAAAACAGTGAATAAAAACAAACAATCATATGCAGAAACAATGAAAAATAAAACGATGATGCCAGATATTATAAAAAAAGTGCCATTAATAATCAAACCTAAAGAAAAACAGGGAATTGAAAAAACAATAGAAGAACTAAGCGAAAAAGTGGGTCCGGTGAATTTAAAAATAGCAAGCGTGAAAAGTAGAAGGAATGGAGCTATGGTTATTAATAAAATAAATAAAATTAAGCGTATTCGTATAAGCGCCTCTGAGAGGTAAATAAACGTGGACGTTTAAATACCTTCCCGGATAAATACCCAACAAATTTGGACATTTTTGGTGAGGTATTTATCCGTGGAATACTGTATACGTTTACATTTGTACAAGACATGCAATGCAAGCATCATTTTTCGTTACACTCCGTTTTGTGAATAATGACATGTATTGCTTTATGTTGTCAACATGAGGTTCGTTTTTTGTGATTGTATTCAAAATCTAAAATTAACCAATCAATCCGTTCTCTGGTAGCGAAGCTAACCGGGTTCAGCTAGTAAGTATATAAAAGAGTATATATTACCTATATAGATTAAGAAAAGGGTGATACCTAACCAGCATCATTGGTTTTATATGATAGGCTATATACATACATATGTATATGTGTTAGACGTAAAATCAAAAAATTTCGACATTGAAACTTTTTGTGAAAAGCAATTAAAACACTTTTTAATGATGTTCACTTCTTCGAGATCGGATAAAAATATAGAAATTATAGACAATTTTAAGCGAGTTGGGTTCCGTAAAATCAGTTAATTGTTGACTTAGTCGTTGTTAAGTAAAAGATTTAAAAAATCATTTCCATTGTAAATTTATTTTGAAGCTATTTTCCATTATTGTTAAAGATGTTTAGATATTCAAGAGCAATAAGAGCCTTTTTTATACCATTGATAGGTTATGTAGTTCTGCTAATCTTACTGAGATCTTTCCAATATAGCAACTATTTCCTTTCTTTAGAATGTGTTTAATGACCACTATTAGTTATACTGAATATATTATCACTTTATAACTACTTGGTAGTGGTACTTATAGTACGTGATATACACCACTGTATGTACATACATTTGTTGGTACAAATATGTACATACTATATTGTTTCTTGTTATCAAGTAGTGAAAAAATGTAAAAATGATGTGCAGGAAATGTACAATTTTTGTGTATTAATAAATACATGCTGATATATTTAATATACATTCAATATGATTTATAAAGTTGAGTAAACTTACCAATGCAAAACGAAACTAATTAATAATAAAGTACGTTTGACACTACACAGTTTAGTCTGCCGTCCTTTCTTTCCAAGAGCAGTACGCACTCAAAATATTATTCAGCATTACACAAATTCTATGATTTTTATGATTTCCTTTCTATCATTATAGAGATTCATATCACTGTACACTATTTTATGATATTTAATAAAACAGATTTTTACAAATTTACTAATTTAGTTTACGAAAGTCCTTTATCAAAAACTATGCGTCAAATCACCCAAAAAAAATTATAAAACAGTGTTGCCGTTCGCTAAATTTTTCATTACTTTTTAACCCTCTCAGGCCCGGTTTACATTATGATTTTTACGACGTCGTTTTTTATTAATTCTCTGTTGAAGATGCTACGAAAATTTGTTTGCATTTGTACGGCGTTGTTTTTTTACAAATTTTACTGTTTGTTGCAGTCAGGGTTGATTTTCTTGTTGAATCTTCTTTAGTTAATTGTTCGTATTAATAAACGTTCTTTGTCTTTTAACAAATAATTTTAAATTATGGACACAATGTACGCACTAAAAAAATCGCACATATAAATAAATAATTACAGAAATCCAAACAAAATAATTATTTTTCTTGTTTACAAAAATATTCACCTTATTTATTTATTTTATTTTTACATATTGAATTTCTAAACGAACCTTTCAATTCAAAATAAGAACAAGAATAAAACGGAACAAGAAAAACAGAAATGAGTGTAAAGAGAAATATCAAAAAACAACATCAAAACGGAAATCGTGTCTTTTTTTCTAACCGCTTGCAATACCGCTCGCAAAACCAAAAGCAAGGTCTAAAAAACGACGTCGTAAAAAGCATCATGTACACCGGGTCTAAGTAACATGTGTAATTTGTTCACAACTTATGGCCAGTTTTTAACTTGATATTTAAATAGGAAATTTGTTAATTTTTCCTTAAATTTAAGTTTTATTTAAATATGGTTTAATTAATTTTTTCAGTCTCAAATTGTGTTTGGTATTTAATTATGATAAAAGTATGGTAGCACTATTAAATGCCAAAAAATATTACCAACTTCTTCACTTAACAGCTGAACAAGCTACATCATTCATGTCACAAAGTATAACAGAGGCGACAATTTTGGCGTTTCAAAATCGCTACAATCAGCTAAAAAGGCAGTTATATTAAAAAGAGAAAATAAATATTTTCTGGTAGTAAATTTGTAATGTGCAAAAGCAAAGCACTATATACAACAAGAATTTTGTGGACAAAACAAAATAAACAAAACAATTTCATTTAGAATATTTGAATTAAATTTTGTTTATATGTTTGTGATTTTAATAACTTGAGCTATGTGTCCACGATCGTCAGATATTACAACGTTGTCATATCTAGCAATGTGCTAGCAATGTACTGACATTGAAAAATTTTTAGCAAAAGGTAAATTGTCAGTTTAGACGACTGTAAGAAAACTAACAATTTCATTTGCACACAAAGAATTTATCTGTCAACCGAAATTGTCAGTTTACACGGTTGTCTGATTGTTGTGTGACATTGTCAAATTCGTTTTTCAGTTCTTTGTGTGTGTTTAAAAATTTTAAATACTGTCATGAAAAAAAGAGCAATTGGAACCATTATATCTGCTTATGTCCTAATGCACACTTTAATTAAATTCTTTAATTTTCTTCTACTTTTTTCAGAAAATTTATCGATGCTTGTTTGTTTATTTATGTATATACAGAGTTGCATTTAGAAATAATTTCTATGACAATGCTGCCATTGGCAGATGCATAAACTTTTCACATATTACAATGAAAAGTGTTTGACAATTGTCTTAAAACAATGACAAAATTGTGTGTTTACACGATTGTTAGATGTCTGACAATATTTTTGTTTTCCAATGTACTGAAAATGCTTTTTCTTACAACGTTGGTTGTTAGACATATTCTGAACATTTTTGACAACGTTGTAATATCTGACCATCGTGGACACATAGCTTTACTAAATTGTATTTTAATAATTGTTATACTTTGTGGTATGCATTGTGGAATTTGTGCATTCGTTAGATGATATAAATGCAATTTTTTATGGTTGTATCAAACAATACAAAAATACTCTGTGCCAAAAATGAATTTTATTGCGTCAGAAAAATAAAGAAAAATAGTAACATAAAGAAAACAAAAAGGCAGTTCTCAGAGAAAGAGACAAGTATAAAACTACATTTTCTTTCCCCTCTGTCAACTCTGTTAAACTCTGTGATTCATATCCTCTTCATCTAAATTCATTGTTTTAGTTGATATCACAAAGTATTGGTGACAGAAGGGGAAAGAAAATTTTTTTAACCAATATTTTAATATCTTTTTTGTTGTATTTAATACAATTCTATATATTTGTATTTTTCTGGCAGTTCTACGAATTTTACTGTCAAAATTTTTAATACTAATTTTAGAAGATACCCTGGCAACACCGATATAAACCCAGGGGTGGAAAATTCAGTATTATTGTACATTTTTCACTATTTCCACGAAATATAGAGTTCATGGCGAATTTTTAGAAGACGGAAGACATGGCGGTTCTATAAAAAAGGCGGATTCACCCATTCGTTCTGAATAAAATATTTGTTTACAAAATTTTTTTCATATGAAGTTTGAAGCATGGTGAAATTATATATCAGGTGACAGCATAGCGCCAGCTGATAATTTTTTGCTCTATTGATGGTGAAATTCTTGATATCATGAAAATGTCAAAAACTTGTTTACAAATAGTCAAAGTTTATATTAAAAAATTATTTTGTATTTGAAAAAGTGAGTTTTTGTCGCCGTTTTATCTGCTTAAAATAGCTTAAAAGTGTTAAAGAACTATTTTTTATTAACAAACACACTATTGTTTTTTGAGTTGTTTTACTAAAAGTGTTAGTTTTTTTTTTGTAAGCCCCCTTTACAGTTGAGAAATTGAAAGAAAGACAGACGAAGTTTGTTGACGATGTATTGAAGAGGAAGAGTGTGCGGTAAACGTCTAGTGTACTGGACATTTTAAGATATTTTTCGTTTACAGTTTACACACTTCGCATTTTTTCATGTTGTTGCTTTACATAATTTTTCTCACTTTAAAGGCTGGAACAGAATAGACGCTGTAGTAGTAGTAGATGCAGCTGACGACGTAATGAGTAGTGTAGCTTGAAAAAAATGCGAACAGAATATTGAAGCTTTCTATATGGTTGCCAAATAACCTGTTTCAAAACACTTATTTTAAAAAACGAATTATGCATGAATAATATGTAAATTTTTTAACAAAATTTGTATCAAGCTGTATAATAAATGCATATTCAACTACATATTGCTCTACATCAACATTAAATTCGACATTTCATATATTTGATGTAATCCTTTATTAAAAGCATGGTAACCCTAGTTGTCATAGTTATGTACATCAGCATTATGACAATCAGTAGTGGAATTCTGTAACTTATTTTAACAACACTTGTCATTGTTAAAAAACTAAACAACTGATTAAGCGATTTTGCTATTCTCGAACTTATTAAGCAACACTTGTTATTGTTTGCAATCAGCTGAGTTGTTAAATTTTTTTTTTTTTGTATTCCTTTTAGCTCTTTTTGTTTATTTTAACAGAGGTGCCACATAGTGCCAAATTGTAACAATATTTTTAACATTAAGTTACAGAATCGCATAATCGTTACTGCAAACGACAAAATGAGTCGACAAGAAAACAATTCTTGCTATTGTTAAAAGTTACAGAATTCCACTACAGCTGTCAAAGCACTGTCGCGCAACAAAGTTTAAAAATTTAAAAACTGCGCTTCAACCTCAACTACAGCTACAACTACACATTCTGTTGAGACTACTTTGAAACTGCTGTTATTAACTTTTGACAGCTTGCAGCGCTACTCGTTACGTTGTACAACAGCGTCTATTCTGTTCCAGCCTTAACTCGTATTTCAAAAATAATTAAATTTATTAACCAAATAGATTTATTGATAACAAAAACTTTATAATTAACAGTTGTTTGCATATGTTTTTTAATTTCTTTTATTCTCAATGCGTTCTTATAATAAAAATTTCCACAACAATCAACATAGAAGAAGAACGAAGAAAATAAAAAAAAATTTGCTGTCTGGCTATTAATTTCGCAACTCTACAAGCAAAGACTATAAATATATAAAGATGTTGCACGCAGTGTATTTAAAATTGACAAAATCGTGTGCTTCTTTTAGATGCGGGAGGGAAGACAAAAGGGAAAGAAGCACAAAGATAGACCGTAACAATCTGTCGTTCTCTTGTTGTATATAAGATCTTTTAATTCTCATTTATCATTGTTTGTGTGCATGTGTGTGTGTTGTACATTGCATGAAAAATGTAAAAATAAAATAAAAACCTAACAAAAGAATTTTTGTTTCTTGCAATTTTTGTGCAAATAATTTTCGCCAATAATGTGACCGATTGTGTAATTGTAGGGTAAAAGTATGTGTTTTATTGTTGTACAGACAAAACTATATCGATTCGCACCGAATTATAATGCTATTTTTTAGACTATTCAATTATGTATGTATGTACTTACCATATATAATTTTATAGACAGTTCAATTATGAACTTCGGTCTCTATTTTTGTATAGAATGAAGTTGTAATAACTCGAATGTTTTTTTTTTTTGTTTAGTATTTATTAAATTTATTTATCAGTGTTTCAAAATTTAAACTTTTTCTATATGTACTTGATAATTTGTATTTGTATGTTTCCCATGTGGAATGCTTCCGTAGTAAAATAAGAACTAGTAATTAAGAATCTTCATTCTGTATTTATAACATTCGTTATTCTCATCAAACCGTAAGGAATAAATTGTATTTTTGGTGCAACTGATGCATTGCTCGGAATAATTTGTATAATTTTTTGCATGAACAAACATTTAATAATTTTAAAATTAATAAACAAATTCAAGAAACCAATTGGAACTCGATAATTGAACAAATGTCAAATTCAAACGATTTATATAAAAGAATACATGAAATATTCAGCGAAATATATAACAACTCAATTAAAAAAACAAAGACTAGTAAAAAAAGATCGACAAATCCGTGGATTAGTGAAGAAATTGTTAAATACTGTGATATTAGGGATAAACTTTTTAAAAAATGGAGAAATAATCCAAAAAATAAAATATATGAACAAGAATTTAAAACATTTAGATATTTAGTGAATAGAAAAATAATTTATGAAAAAAATAAATACTATAGAAACAAGTTCATTGAAAATAGAAGCGATATACGGGCTACATGGCAATTAATAAATGAAATAATTGGTAAAACACTAACATAGACAATTTTATAACTAAAAATTTCAAAAACGAATATATAATTGATACTATAAATAATTTTGCAATAAACTTTAATGAGAATGTCAAAAAAATTATACATATTTGCGACATAAAAACCATAAATATTATTAATATGTCGGTACAAAACTCGATGTACATTGATTATACCAACGAGGAAGAAGTTTATAATATCTTAAAAACACTTAATATTAGAAAAGGTGCTGGAGCTGATGGAATTCGAGCAAAAGACTTAAAAATAAATGCCGATATATTGACGCCAATAATGACAAAACTCATTAATGCAAGTTTGGAACAAGCAATTGTTCCAAAGTTACTTAAAACATCAATAGTAAGGCCAATACAAAAAAGTGGTAATAAAACTGATTTTAATAATTATAGGCCAATATCTATCTTACCAATAATAGATAAAATCTTAGAAGAAGTGGTGATTAGAAGATTAACTGATTTCCTACATAAATTTAAAATTATCCATAAAAACGAGTTTGGTTTTCAAAAAGGAAAAAATATAAATAAATTACTAGGAGACTTCTCTAATCACATAAACGGATGTTTGGGTAAAAATATGCATGTATTGGTGTTGTTTATCGATTTTAGTAAAGCCTTTGACACTCTGTCGCACACCAGAATTCTGCAAACTCTCGAGAGAATCGGTGTAAGAAGAAATATATTGTCGTGGTTTAAAGATTATCTGAAATGTAGATCATACTACGTTAAAATCAATAATAAATGTAGCAACGAAGTATTTTATGACTGTGGTGTACCACAGGGATCTAAACTTGGCCCAATTCTATATATATTATACGCCAATGACGTGATGAATTGCCTGAACGGTACAACCTACGCATACGCCGACGATACGGCAATAGTAGTAGCTGATAAAAACATAGAAAAGGCAACCGAAGATATGCAAAAACAATTGGACTTGGCTACAAAATGGTGCCATGACAACGGCCTTATTATTAATGCTAACAAAACAAAAGCAATGCACATTAAACCACCTCATCTTACAAATTCAACCATAATCTTAAAATTCCATAATACAGAATGTCTACACAAAAACACTACCACAAATCTAACAAATAACGACAAATGCTCAACAATAATAGAAGTAACCAATTCATATAAGTATCTGGGAGTTTATGTTGATGATAAATTCAAATGGAAAATCCATATAGAAAATTTAAAAAAGAAACTGCGAAAAGCGTCATATATGCTATATCATTTAAGTAACTGCTCCAATTATAGCGTTCTACGTCAAGCATACTTTTCATTGGCTGAGTCATATATAAGACATGGAATAACAGCATGGGGGAATGTCAAATATAACACCACACTACAAAAAACACAAGACCGTCTACTTAAAATTTTATGGAAAAAACATAAATATAACATAGACAACAATTATAACAACAACACAACAAATCAGAACAATCGTATCAAACAAAACTATAGTATCGCAAAAGAGTTAAAAATTCTAAACATAAAGAACATATATTACACAACAATAATCAAAGAATATCAAAACAACACAAGTTTTCTAAAACCAATTAATCATTCTCATAATACAAGACAAAGAGCTCATGGGAGATTTAAAGTCGAACGCTTTAATAATGAATACGTCAAAAACACCCTTTCGGTAACACTACCAACAATTATTAATAAAATTCCAATTCAAATATTAAATATTACAAATAAATACAAAAGAAATGAACTCATAAAAAATCATTTTATTAGCTTGCAATGAATGAAGCTGAACCAAGTAATAGTATACGATGAATTTACAATAGTGATAAATTTTTTTCTAACTCAATTTCCTGCAGACAAGCAGAATAGCTTTGCGGGGTATCATTACAAAATTTAAAAACAGAATAAAAATATACTATAAAGAAATAAAACACAAATTAAATTATTAATATAAAGAAACACAAAACACCAATTTTAGCCTGATTAAACGATCTACAACACTACCTAGATGATGAAAGCTGATTGATAAAATAATTCCTTTGGTGATCTGGATTTCAAAGCAGAAAAAATACAAATACATATATATATATCAATTGCTATTTTGAATTATCCCTGAAGGAAACCTGGGGACAAGTGTCTCCAAGTCACCACTTTTGTCTACTATTTTGGTGACGGTTTGGCGACATTGTCAGCAGCATTGTCACAATGGTTATTATTATACAATTATCTTTTTTCAATTGTGAGCCCCGATAGACTAGGCGACAGTGTGCCGGACTATCATTCAGAGGGTTGCGGGTTCGATTCCCGCTAAAGACTCTGGGTGTATTCGAATTTATTTTTTAGTATTTTATTTTTTTTTAATAAAACTCCAAAAATTAGCAAAAAAAAAATGCATTTTTATTTTCTATTTCAGAAAAGTACCAAAAGTGTAGACAATGTGGTCCGAAAAGAACTACCTTGTCAATAGTAACTATGTCAGTAGTGGATTTTCAATGACACGCACATGTTAAATGTCTATAGTAATTAGCATTGTCTGGGGTATACTAAGTCACTAGTACTGGTGACTGTGTCAATAGCAATTCAGTACTGTTTCACTATTGACATTTCCTGCAGGGATAACACAGTTTTTTTATGTCATATTGTATACATACATATATACATATATAGATATATATTTATTGTAATTAGCTTTTAAGAAAAACTATTGTTGTTTTCTTCTTGAATAAAATTAATAAAAAAAAAATAATAAGCCATCCACCATTAAAACCAAAAAAAAAAAAAAAATTAGTATTTTCTCTGCAACACTATTATCTTCTATGCCACAACTATAAGGTTTATCTTTAATTTTTTGCCATTGCCCTTTAAAACGAGAAAACATTGGCAGTCCTGGCGCAGACATTTTACCGAATTTAGCATCAAATACTTCTTTTAATAGCAATTCATAAATGTGATGTCTACATGGCAGATAGAAAAGATCTCGCTTTAGTATTTGCTCCAGCAAAAGAGACGCACATTGAAATTGCCCAGTATTTGTGGATGTGGTATCAAATGAAATAGCTTGAACGCGGTCAGTGATTTTCCATTCAAGTAAAAGCCCGTAAACAGCATCCGCAATACGTTTGCCTCTCCCTTTACCCGATGGTATCTTTGGTACTCCCAGAAGCTGCTCCTTTCCATCATATGTGACGATAACAGGAAGTCGATCCACTTTTGTATTGCTGCCTTGCAAGTCCGGCAACATTTTGCCATCCCAGTGCACATTAAAAAATTTTGTTTCAGTCAACTGAAAAAGTACTCGTGCTAAATTTTACGAAATATAATTTTTATTGCATATGGGTTACCTCTGGGTTTTCCTTCAAAAATGCTGCCGATTTTTTGTACGGGCTTGACGGAGGGACTTTCGATTTATAATATACATTCTTGGATCAAGTTGAAAAGCTTGTGCAGCTGCAATCAATATACGAACTCCTGATATGTCTGATATTTTACATCTGTCGAAAACAGATGCAAGATCCGGAGTAATACATTCGATTCTGCCTCTTGATCCTTTTGGTATTTATTTAGGCGAAGTCATACCATCATCGGCAGCTTCGAGCTCTATGTCTGATTAACTCGATTCAGTGAATGAAATCTTGCTAACTAAAATTAAACAGTTTACATTTGTAAATATCATAATTACACTGCAAATTTCTATTATAATTGTATTGTAATAATAATAATTACTCGCTACTGCAGCTTCGTTTTGAAGTTTTGCGCATTTTCTCTGCTCTTCTTCCAGGTTTTTTCGTTCCGCTCGTCTTTTCTGTTTTTTAGCTAGAGTCTTGTCAACACCCGCCATGCATCCTGGACGCCCCTTTTCTCTTTGCAGTTGCAAAAAAGCTATATCTTCCGGATCGGTTCCCATTTCGAGTACATTTGCATGCGCGATGTCAAAAAGATCATCCAGTTTCTCGACAAATTCAGCCTCTTTTTTTTTGCGTGTCACTACTTCTTAATGTATATTTTTGTATTGCTGACCATTCAGTGACGCCAAAAAACCATGACAGTGTCAGTTACCAAATATGCACTTACGTCAGCACTTATTTTACGCTGTCCAGTGCCATAAAAATATTGTTTAAGCACTTGTTGTCTAGACGGCAACTTTGTTCCCGTTATATTCGAGCATGGTTGTCCACTCAAAAAGAGTCCGGTATGCGATCTCAAACTGCTCGCTTTGCCCATCGATGTTGATGCCATTTTTTAATATAAAAATTTTATAACTAATATAGGAATATAATTATTTCCATGCCAACCTACATATTTATTTATTAAGTACTAACCCTGTTTAATTGTTAATTACGGTACTAATTTCTTTTACCTTATTAATGTAAAATAAAACACAATTGAACACTTTCAAAATATATGTATAACACAAGAATGTAAAATTTTTTTCACTACGTACTCTTTTCAAAACTCTTTAAGAAGTAACAAAATATGTATAAAAAGATTAATCATAAATCCATGCAAATAATCGGTAAATCCCCTATTTAAAGTAAAATAAACAAAATAAATTTGTTACAATTACAAAAATATATAAAAATTTTTTTCTTAATTAAAATTTTTGTAAGGGGACAACCCTAATGACTGCAGATGGAGGATAGGTATGTTCTTAGAAAATGTTAAGACAACAAAAATATTAAAGTCGGTCATACATTTTACTCCTCTAGGAGCAATCTGGGGCTAGTTAGGGCGGTGAGGGCTAATTTTATAAAAATTAATATTTTGTATGCGAGCACCTTTAAGGAGGGCAGATAGGGGGTAGGTGTGTTCATAAAAAATGTAGGAGAGGTAATATTAGTGTGGGTCGGTCTCACATTTTAACCCTGTAAGTGCGACTCAGGGACAGTTATGAAGCTTTACGTGGATTTTGTCTCGTTTTCTCCTACTTTTGACCCCGATGAGGCGCCATTTACCCCCATCCCACCCCCCTAATTTTTTGGCTTATGCATTTTTTTGCCCAACCCTACAAAATTAAGGGTTCTAGCGTATTCAAATTGTGTTACTAAGGATTTCCATATAACACTATTCCACCCCTAATGTATATACCCAGCCAGCATTTCGTGAAAATTTTAAACAAAAATGAGTAACATATGACTCTTCTAGATGATTAAAACAATCGAATATGCGCTCATTATTTAGTAGTAAGTTACTCTCCAGTCGTGAGGAAACGGTACCCTGCAATGACTATTCCTACAGAATAGTTTATGATTTATGCTTTAAATCAGTTTTTACGAGTATTTGATATAACTTTTTACTTAATTTGGCAATCGTTTTGTGGTAATATTTGAAATCATTTTATGATCATACTAGCTAAACCCGGTGTGCTTTGCTACCCCCCCTCGTCATAAAATAAAACGTATTTATATATTTACAAACATTTATTTATTTAAATTTAATGTATTTATTGCAATGCTTTAGGCGAGACCATGCCCCTTTGTCCACTTACATAGTCAAGAATTTATTATTTCGTAAGAAAATCCTGTTGTGAAAATTTAATGACGATCGGTCCAGTAGTTAAGACTATATTACGATGTTTAATTTTTCTAAAAAGGGGCGTGGTCCCACTCACTTTTCTCCTGGTATGTATTCCTAATTATGCCAATACCATATGTACCAAATATCACCGACGTACGTCAAAAAATGCCCAAAATATGGTGGGTTAAATTTGTGGGTTATATGGGCGGTGCCACCCCCGTTTGTACAATCAAAACTTCATATAGCCTATTATTCCTTCCAGAGTCACAGTAACATGCTGTAAAAATTTCAGGCAGATTGGTCCAAGGGTTTGGCCTCCTATTAAGCACAAACATACAGACACACATTCATTTATATATATATAGATTAAAAGCAATATAATTTAAGGTGAAATGAGGCGAAAAATGGGGATTTGGTAATAAACAAATGTATGTAGTTAAAAAGTATATAAAACTTTAGGTAAATACATATTACAAAAAAAGTATTTTGTATAGCAAACATTGTTAGTGGTATACGTAAGTATCTGAATTAAAAAAAGGGGGCGATGAAGTAGGCGTGGTTCATAGTTATATGGCGACATTAACAGTATTAAGAGCAATATACTACCAAATAAAAAAAATACGTTGGAATGAACAAATTTGTATAGAGAACAAAAAGTATAAAACTTTCAAAAATTTGGCGTGAAAAGGGGCGTGAAAGGGGCGTATCTGAAGAAATCTTTATTTTTACCTCGCCTGGAGTATATAATGTGTATACAATTTGAAGTAAATCTGTTAAAAACTATATGGGAGCAATTAAATAATTTTTAGAAAGTGGGCGTAAAAATGGGCGTGGTCAAAAAAAAGTACCCTATTAATCATACCAGAGTCCCAGTTAAATGCTGTGAAAATTTCAAAAATATCGGTCCAAAGGTTTGGTCTTCAATTACAATATTTTAAAAAAGTGGGCGTAAAAGTGGGCGTGGTAAAAAAAAAGTACCCTATTATTCCTTCCAGAGTCACAGTAATATGCTGTGAAAATTTCATCAAAATCGGCTCAGCCGTTTTGGAGTCTATACGTTACATACATACATACATACATACATACATTGAATTTTATATACATACTAGCTAAACCCGGTGTGCTTTGCTACCCCCCCCCCCTCGTCATAAAATAAAACGTATTTATATATTTACAAACATTTATTTATTTAATTTTAATGTATTTATTGCAATGCTTTAGGAGAGACCATGCCCCTTTGTCCACTTACATAATCAAGAATTTATTATTTCGTAAGAATATCCTGTTGTTAAAATTTAATGACGATCGGTCCAGTAGTTAAGACTATATTACGATGTTTAATTTTCCTAAAAAGGGGCGTGGTCCCACTCACTTTTCTCCTGGTACGTATTCCTAATTATGCCAATACCATATGTACCAAATATCACCGACGTACGTCAAAAAATGCCCAAAATATGGCGGGTTAAATTTGTGGGTTATATGGGCGGTGCCACCCCCGTTTTTGCAATCAAAACTTCATATAGCCTATTATTCCTTCCAGAGTCACAGTAACATGCTGTAAAAATTTCAGGCAGATTGGTCCAAGGGTTTGGCCTCCTATTAAGCACAAACATACAGACACACATTCATTTATATATATATAATTTAAGGTGAAATGGGGTGAAAAATGGGGATTTGGTAATAAAAAAATGTATGTAGTTAAAAAGTATATAAAACTTTAGGTAAATACATATTACAAAAAAAGTATTTTGTATAGCAAACATTGTTAGTGGTATACGTAAGTATCTATATTAAAAAAAAGGGGCGATGAAGTAGGCGTGGTTCATAGTTATATGGCGACGTTAACAGTATTAAGAGCAATATACTACCAAATAAAAAAAATACGTTGGAATGAACAAATTTGTATAGAGAACAAAAAGTAAAAAACTTTCAAAAATTTGGCGTGGAAAGGGGCGTGAAAGGGGCGTGGCTTAAGAAATCTTTATTTTTACCTCGCCTGGAGTATATAATGTGTATACAATTTGAAATAAATCTGTTAAAAACTATATGGGAGCAATTACATAATTTTTAAAAAGTGGGCGTAAAAATGGGCGTGGTCAAAAAAGTACCCTATTAATCATACCAAAGTCCCAGTTAAATGCTGTGAAAATTTCAAAAATATCGGTCCAGAGGTTTGGTCTCCAATTACAATATTTTAAAAAAGTGGGCGTAAAAGTGGGCGTGCCAAAAAAAAAAGTACCCTATTATTCCTTCCAGAGTCACAGTAACATGCTGTGAAAATTTCATCAAAATCGGCTCAGCCGTTTTGGAGTCTATACGTTACATACATACATACATATATACATTGAATTTTATATATATAGACTAGCTAAACCCGGTGTGCTTTGCTACCCCCCCCCCCTCGTCCTAAAATAAAATAAAACGTATTTATATATTTACAAACATTTATTTATTTAATTTTAATGTATTTATTGCAATGCTTTAGGCGAGACCATGCCCCTTTGTCCACTTACATAGTCAAGAATTTATTATTTCGTAAGAATATCCTGTTGTGAAAATTTAATGTCGATCGGTCCAGTAGTTAAGACTATATTACGATGTTTAATTTTCCTAAAAAGGGGCGTAGTACCACTGACTTTTCTCCTGGAACGTATTCCTAATTATGCCAATACCATATGTATTTGTTCATTCCAACGTATTTTTTTTATTTGGTAGTATATTGCTCTTAATACTGTTAACGTCGCCATATAACTATGAACTACGCCTACTTCATAGCCCCCTTTTTTTAATTCAGATACTTACTAATACCACTAACAATGTTTGCTATACAAAATACTTTTTTTGTAATATGTATTTACCTAAAGTTTTATATACTTTTTAACTACATACATTTGTTTATTACCAAATCCCCATTTTTCGCCTCATTTCACCTTAAATTATATTGCTTTTAATCTATATATATATAAATGAATGTGTGTCTGTATGTTTGTGCTTAATAGGAGGCCAAACCCTTGGACCAATCTGCCTGAAATTTTTACAGCATGTTACTGTGACACTGGAAGGAATAATAGGCTATATGAAGTTTTGATTGTACAAACGGGGGTGGCACCGCCCATATAACCCACAAATTTAACCCGCCATATTTTGGGTATTTTTTGACGTTCGTCGGTGATATTTGGTACATATGGTATTGGCATAATTAGGAATACGTACCAGGAGAAAAGTGAGTGGTACCACGCCCCTTTTTAGGAAAATTAAACATCGTATTATAGTCTTAACTACTGGACCGATCGTCATTAAATTTTCACAACAGGATATTCTTACGAAATAATAAATTCTTGACTATGTAAGTGGACAAAGGGGCATGGTCTCGCCTAAAGCATTGCAATAAATACATTAAAATTAAATAAATAAATGTTTGTAAATATATAAATACGTTTTATTTTATTTTATGAGGAGGGGGGTAGCAAAGCACACCGGGTTTAGCTAGTAGAGAATAAAACTTTAAAAAATTTGGCGTGAAAAGGGGCGTGGCTTAAGAAATCTTTATTTTTACCTCGCCTGGAGTATATAACGTGTATACAATTTGAAGTAAATCTGTTAAAAACTATATGGGAGCAATTACATAATTTTTAAAAAGTGGGCGTAAAAATGGGCGTGGTCAAAAAAGTACCCTATTAATCATACCAAAGTCCCAGTTAAATGCTGTGAAAATTTCAAAAATATCGGTCCAGAGGTTTGGTCTCCAATTACAATATTTTAAAAAAGTGGGCGTAAAATTGGGCGTGGTAAAAAAAAAGTACCCTATTATTCCTTCCAGAGTCACAGTAACATGCTGTGAAAATTTCATCAAAATCGGCTCAGCCGTTTTGGAGTCTATACGTTACATACATACATACATACATACATACATTGAATTTTATATATATAGACTAGCTAAACCCGGTGTGCTTTGCTACCCCCCCTCTTCATAAAATAAAATAAAACGTATTTAAATATTTACAAACATTTATTTATTTAATTTTAATGTATTTATTGCAATACTTTAAGCGAGACCATGCCCCTTTGTCACTTACATAGTCAAGAATTTATTATTTCGTAAGAATATCCTGTTGTGAAAATGTAATGACGATCGGTTCAGTAGTTAAGACTATATTACGATGTTTAATTTTTCTAAACAGGGGCGTGGTCCCACTCACTTTTCTCCTGGTACGTATTCCTAATTATGCCAATACCATATGTACCAAATATCACCGACATACGTCAAAAAATTCCCAAAATATGGCGGGTTAAATTTGTGGGTGGCCACCCCCGTTTGTACAATCAAAACTTCATATAGCCTATTATTCCTTCCAAAGTCACAGTAAAAATTTCAGGCAGATTGGTCCAAGGGTTTGGCCTCCTATTAAGCACAAACATACAGACACACATTCATTTATATATATATATAGATTAAAAGCAATATAATTTAAGGTGAAATGGGGCGAAAAATGGGGATTTGGTAATAAAAAAATGTATGTAGTTAAAAAGTATATAAAAGTTTAGGTAAATACATATTACAAAAAAAGTATTTTGTATAGCAAACATTGTTAGTGGTATAAGTAAGTATCAGAATTAAAAAAGGGGGCGATGAAGTAGGCGTGGTTCATAGTTATATGGCGACACTAACAGTATTAAGAGCAATATACTACCAAATAAAAAAAATACGTTGGAATGAACAAATTTGTATAGAGAACAAAAAGTATAAAACTTTCAAAAATTTCGCGTGAAAAGGGGCGTGAAAGGGGCGTGGCTTAAGAAATCTTTATTTTTACCTCGCCTGGAGTATATAATGTGTATACAATTTGCAGTAAATCTGTTAAAAACTATATGGGAGCAATTACATAATTTTTAAAAAGTGGGCGTAAAAATGGGCGTGGTCAAAAAAAGTACCCTATTAATCATACCAGAGTCCCAGTTAAATGCAGTGAAAATTTCAAAAATATCGGTCCAGAGGTTTGGTCTCCAATTACAATATTTTAAAAAAGTGGGCGTAAAAGTGGGCGTGGTAAAAAAAAAGTACCCTATTATTCCTTCCAGAGTCACAGTAACATGCTGTGAAAATTTCATCAAAATCGGCTCAGCCGTTTTGGAGTCTATACGTTACATACATACATACATACATACATACATACATTGAATTTTATATATATAGATAGATAGATAGATATTACTATAATTATAATTCATTTTATGATTGAATGTGAAATAATTTTAAAATCAATTTTTTTTGTAATATTAATTTATTTCTATTCCATTTTAATTACATTTATTAAAGTTAATTAAATTTAAGTAAAAAAAAAGTTAAATAGAATTTAAGTTAAAAAAGCAAAACAGAAAATAAAAACTTAATGTATACAAACTATAACTAATTTTTACATTGGCGTTTACGTTTTTGCAGGCGCTCTTTAGCATGCACAAAGTGTTGTTGGAGAATTCCATTAATTTCTTTCGCTTCAGTTTTTTTTTGCCACCAGAAGTATGCAAATATCTGTAACAAAACATATTAAATAAAAATCATATTAGCGGTATTCACACCGAGCTTGTTAGTTTGTTAGTCGGTAGTTTGTTAATTTGTTAAAGTTACCAACTGTGAACGACCCCCTTTTTAAAACTTTGTTAGTCTGGTAACTTTCGTAGTAAAACAGCTGATTTATTGTTTTGACGCAATTTATTATTCTGGAAAAAATAAAATATGCCACGAGAAAGTGTAAAAAAACAATTGTAAACCATTTAATTACTCATTTTTTCTTTTGGTTATCCACTACGAGAAAAGTTTATGATTTATTAAAATAAAATAAAAAATCATTTATTTAACATACTTACTCTCAATGTACACAAATATTTTTTTAGAAAGTATCACAAATGATTTTTTAAATATATTTATTTAGAAACTGCAACAGCTGATTGTGAGTTACCAACTAACAACTATTTTATCAGGGGTGCCGTGTCGTTAATTTGTTAAATGTTTATCCTTTAGCGCGTTAAATATACAAAAACAAAATGCGTGTAAAAAAGTAACGACTAACAAACTAACAAGCTCGGTGTGAATACCGCTATTGTTATTTAAATTCATATAAATCTTACTTATGACTATGGTTGTAATAAGCAACTTCTCAGCGCTTGGTTTTTCGTTGGTTCCCTTCCAACTGAATTGAGAAGCCAATTCATCAGAAAATACTTTCCTTATGGAACTTCTAAGGAACTGCGTCTGTCCATCGCCACCAATATTTTTTTTTTTTTTTTTTCGGTATTACTAAATCTGTAATAAATCCCGAAAATCCAGGAATTTTTCGGGATTAATTTATTTATTTATTTATTTCCAATTCTATACACAAGACTTAAAGTCTCTTATTGCAGTATAGAACATTGTTTTAGCAGAAACATTAAAAAGAAAAAAAATTATAATTCTTAAAGATAAAGTGTTTAAACTAATTAATTTATAAATTTATAAAAGAAAACAAAAAAGAAAAAGAAAAGTGTTTAGTTAACAAATTAACATGTAAAAAAATTAATAATGCATTTTTTAAATCTCAATGCGTTACTTATTATTTGTATGTTGTGCGGGAGTAGATTCCAAAGCCGGATTGCATTAAGAAAAAATTGCCAATCAGAAGTTAAACAATGATGTCTAAACAATAAGATTCGCTTTCCTCTATTAGAACTCAATAGGGTTAAGCGGTTATAGAGATGTTGTGGTTGTTGGGTATACACGATTTTGTGCATGAACAGGAGTACTCTTGTTTTGAGTATGGCATCAAACTGAATACCATATAGTTTTGCCGTAAAAGGCGAAACAGAATCAAACCTTTTCACGCCATATACATAGCGCACAATACTTTTGTAAACTGAGTTTAGTTTTCCTGTACTTGCGGTATCGCATTTGGCAAATAATTCGCATCCATACATCAGAACTGACAATAAATAGGTTTTTGCAAGAAGTACTCTTATTTTGACAGGTGTGAAATACTGCGTTTGCCAGAGAGTTCTAAGCATGGAATACGTACGGCCACATGCATAATTAATATGATTGCTCCATGTCAGGTTCTTATTAAAGATAATTCCAAGATTTTTTGCTGAGTTTACCCTTTCTATACGTGTGTCATTAAGAAAAATATCCGGTATATGATCACTTATAGTAGTCCGTTTTTGGATTAGAAGATATTTAGACTTTTTTGGAATGATACTAAGACCATTAGCAGTAGCCCATTTATAAATATGTTTTAACTCGGTATTTAGAGTTAAGACACACTGTTCAATTTTAGATAAATCACAACTGATGTAAATTTGTATATCGTCAGCATACATTCTGATTTTACTGTGCGTAAGTTGACTCGGCAGGTCATTAGCATAAAGCGAGAATAGTAGAGGCCCAATAATTGACCCCTGCGGTACACCTCTCATAACAGGTAGTAAATTTGATTTATCGTTACCACTTTGAACATACTGATGCCTGTTGGTAAGATATGTAAATACTAGTTGCGTAGCGGCTGTAGAAAACATAAACATGTGCTGTAGTTTATAACATAGGACGTTATGATCGACTGTATCAAAAGCTTTCGAATGGTCTAAAAGTACTAAAATATTGGTTTTTCGTTCATCTATCTCACTTCTTATATCTTCCGCAACATCTACAAGAGCAGTTATGCAACTGTGTTTTTGCCGAAACCCAGATTGCTTATCATTAAGCAAATTATGATCATTTACGAAATTAGATATCTGACTATGTATTATCCTCTCAAATATTTTGGACATAAAGGGTAAAATAGCGATTGGCCTATATTCTGATTTAGTTTTAGGTATTGGTATAATTTTAGATTTTTTCCAATTTGAGGGAAAATGAATAGTGGTAATTATATTGTTGAATATATGTGTAACATAGGGCAATATTATTGGAAGAATTATTTTAAAGAATCTTGGGTGAATTTCGTCGACGCCAACTGCATTTGATTTTATTAACATACAGTTCCTTATAACATCGAACTGATCTACGCAATCGAAAGAGAAGTTATAATGTGGTTCACGATTGTTATGGCTATGATTGTAAAAACTAATATCAGCTTCTACAAAAGGAATATTCAAAAATTTTTCATTAAGAATATCTGGTACAATAAAAACAGGGTCATAATTTCTAGATTTACCAACACCAATTTCTTTTACAATATCCCAGGTTTTCTTTGATCCCAGAGCCGTGGAGAATTTTTCAGTGTAAAATTTAGATTTTTCCTGCTTAATTATTTTGTGTACTGTCTTTCTTGCTGAACAATATTCAACGTGTAGATCGTTTGTTTTAAACCGTTTCCAACGAGAAAAAGCTAAGTCTCTTTGCTTAATAGCTTGCTTAATATATGGTGAAAACCATGGTCTATTTTTTTGACCCACTATTTTGGTTTTTATTGGAACAGATTTATCAAACAAACATAATATATTACGCTCAAGAAAGGCTAGTTGATCCTCTGGTGAAGCCATAAAATAGATTGCATTCCAATTAACTCTGAGTAATTCCGGTTCCAGTGTGGTGTAATTAATATTTTCGAAATCACGAAAAGTTATTGAATAGGGTGGTACTTGCAATTGAAAATTATAGGTCATGAACAATAAATCGTGTTTCGAAAAACACGAGGCGGACAGTTGGTCGTAAAATAGAACATTCCTGTTATTACCAACAAAGAGAAGATCTATTAGAGTGCTATTGGACGAGGTAAAGTGAGTAGGTGTGGTTACGTTAGTTGGAACAAGTCCTAATGGTGCCAAGATGTCGATAATGCTACTGTCAGTCAAAAGGTTTGAGTTGAAATCACCCACAAGGACAACGTCATTATATAAAGCTGTGAAGTTCTCCAAAATTGAAAAAAACGGTTTCATTGGTATATTATTATTAGGCCTGTACAAACTTCCAACCAGTAATTTTCTTCTATCAGATATGACTTCTATTAAGACGTATTCCACCAAGCAATTATTACTATCACCATCATCATTACTATAAGATGTGCTTTTAATATTGTAAGCTATGCCTTTTCTAATATAAATAGCCACTCCACCACCGCGCCTAACTCTATCAACCCTTATTAAATTGTAGCCACTTAGAGAAATTGAAAGATCAGTGATACTTGTATGAAACCATGTTTCTGAAACGCATACAATATCAATGTTGGAGTTCTCAAATATGTACCGGAATTCTTCAATTTTAGACGCTGTCATGTTTATGCTTTGACGTTGGGCGCCATTTTGTTTAAAAATGTTTTTAGCCCACGTTGAGAGATAGAAAATTCATGGAATCTTCTGTCAATGTACCCTTGCTTCCTTTCGGTGGAAATGGCACTACGGTGATAAGGCTTGAGCTCGCCGGAAATGGGGGGTTCGTCCACCATGGGTACGCATAAATACAAAAAAAATATTTTTTGTGCCAATTGGATTGTAATGAAAGCAATATAAAACACTGAACAATTAACAGGTAACACTGGATAAGCAGTTGGATAAGCGGACGGACATTTGTTGATAGAAACTTACCCTGACCAGATGATATACGGATTCATCCAGGACTAGATGATGTTGTCCTGGCAGGCTGCCCTCCCCATATGACATATTTCAGTCATCCATGACAACACATTGTGCCAATATTCATATGTGTTGTCCCTAAAAATTTTACCTAACACAATTCCATTTTTACTTAACTATTCTTCCAACCAAAAATAATAACTTTTTAGCACATATTTCCAATTCAAAATATACAAGTCTTTTTATTTATAAGACAATATAGGGGTTTATAATGCAATAATTAATTATATAATAAATAAAGCCTTATTAAATATATACAATTCATAATAATTATAAAGTAATCAATAAGGTAACAATTCATAGTATTAGATAACAATAGCTAAAGTTAGGGGTTAGAAAAGAAATAAAAAAAATCTTTTGGTTTTAATTAAATTTATCAAAAAAGATTCTTTTTTTTTTCTTTTTTTAAATTCTTTTAATATCTTAGTTACTTGGTACATTTATGTTAAACAATTTATTCATTTACGTTTTTAATTATTTATTTCTTCATTTTATTATAATTATTTATTTATATCATATGATTTATTTATTATATTATCTATTTATTTATTTATTTATTTATTTATTTATCTATATTACTTTGATTTATTTATTCATTCCTATGATTTATTTATTTTATTTATTTATATTATTTTATTTATTTATATTATTTTATTTATTTGTATTATTTTATTTATTTATATTAATTATATATAATGTATATTATAATATATATATAATGTTGATGTTATTTTTATGTATGAATTTATATTAAATCATATATTTATTTCTTTAGTTATTTTAGTAAAGATTTGTTTAGTATGTCTAACCATAATTTAGTTATATATATGTTTAAAATTGTACAATAGTTTTATTCAATAAAAAAAAGGTTTCTATATAATTTATGTTAATAATATATGTTAATTATAACTAAAAAAAATTATGAAATACCTATCTATACTTAGTTTAATTGAATATTAATTTTTTTTTTTTTAATTGTAGTAATGAATGTTTAATTAAACTGAATATTTAATCATTAGTAAAAAAAAAGTATTAAAATAACAATATTTATAAAGATTTTTGTTTATAATTATGTTTTTTTTTTTTTACATTACGACGTTTTTACAACCTTTGTTGTTTTTTTTTGTTGTTATTTTTGATACAATTTAAATTATTAAATTTTCATATAAAATAATTTGGTAAGAAAACTTTTTTTTTTTTTTTTTTCTTTTTCTAACTTCTACCGTAAAATCTTTAGGCCAAAAAAAATTATAAAGGAAAAGAATGTTTTTAAAATAAACAAAATATTTTCATATATGTACATTCCGTATATGTATACATACATATATATATATATATAGGCATATATGTATATAAGTTATAATTTTGGTATATAAAAACGGACTTTTGTTTGTTATTTTTTTTGTAACTACATTTAAAAAAAAGTGTAAAGTGTAAAACGATGTAGAATATAATAATTTGTAATAAAAGTAGTAATAGTTTTTATAGTAGTTATAATAATTAAGAAGGTGTTTAAAAAAAAATGTGATTTTTTTGTTTGGCTTTTGGCGGAGTAAATTCAAAATTTCGTCGTATCTTTGGAGGCGTTGTTATGATTATGTTTTGTTTGTTGGTTTTTTTTTTTTTTATAATGGCAATATTATTAAGGGTAAAACAAATTAATGAAAATAATACAAATTATTATTGCCTTATAATTTCATCATAATCTATAAAATGTGATTTGTTTCGTTCAATCTTATCGCCATTTTCATTATAAGGTTGCTTGTTAATTAAAAGCAAATTTGGCTGAATTTCAGTTTATGGGGGACACCCCTAGAGAAAAAATCTAAATATGCCATCCCCTTCAGAATGTTCCCAGGAGTACGAAAATCATAATGAAAAAGGGGGCTCACGCCCCCTATGGGCGTGGCAGTCGAAAAACGACCCGGCCCACCTACGTAGACAATATGGGTATCAAATGAAAGCTAATGTCTTCACGATTCCAAAAATAGCCATAGTTGCCAGATCGGGCGGTTTTTGCAGCCGATACGGCCATTTTTGTTAAATAGGGGCGGGGGTGAAAAACGACCCATGCCACCTACTTAGGCAATATTGGTATCAAATGAAAGGAAATGTCTTCACGATTCCAAAAATACCCGTAGTTGCCAGATCGTCCAGAATTTGAGGAAGATATGTTAATTTTTATAAAATGGGGGAAGGACTTTTTTTGTTTATTTCTTTTTAGCTCGGCCAGAGGCCGAGCACTCGAGATCCCCGCCGTCTAGAATTAAGACATACTGGAGTTAAAAACCCCTAAGCCCGGCCGTAGGCCGGTCACGCAGAAAAACTTTACTAAGCGAAGCCAGTATAACAAATTTTCATTAATCAATCAGAAGCTTTCAAGAGTTTTCCTCGTTTCTTAATTTTGTACTTATCCTCATTTATGATTTGACTCTTGACACGAAAACATCACTAAATATGGATTGCGTTACTGCCTTTGACATTCACGACTGGGGTCGTGAATTGGACGATAAGCCGCCGATTTTATTGAAAAAACTTATGCAATTTGGTATGCTTCCTTCTGAAGGTACTATGCACTGCCCACAAGACCATAGCACGCCCATGCGTTTGGTTAATGATGGGGATCGCTGGAAGTGGCGATGCTATCACTTCACCACCATTAGCAAAAAAAAAGGGGGGTGGGCGAAAAAGGTGCAACTACGGTGTTTCCCTCATTACAGGAACATTTTTTGCCAAAACCCACCTACCGTTGGTAACGGTATGTAAATTTCTTTCCCTATGGCTGGACCATATTCCGCTGAACACAATAGGGAAACAGATAAGAGTTTCTGGATGTGCTACCTTAGTGGACTGGGCCAAGTTCAGCCGCGGAGTCTGTTTCGACGATTTAGTCGTTCGCCGTAAGCCTATTGGTGGCGTCGGCAAAATCGTCGAAATAGATGAGAGCAAGTTTGGCAAGAGGAAGTACTATAGAGGTAAGCGAGTGGAAGGCCAGTGGGTGTTTGGAGCTTATGATAGGGAAACTGGGGAATCCTTTATGGTGCCTGTGGACAAAAGGGACTCTGCCACTCTAGTCCCTATTATCCAAAATTGGATTCTCCCAGGGACCACCATCATAAGCGACTGCTGGAAGTCGTACGATTGCCTCAAGGACACCGGATACATACACCTGCAGGTCAACCACTCAATTAATTTCAAAGATCCGGAGACGGGCGCATACCAACAGTATTGAGGGGTCTTGGGCCCATGCCAAACGTTCAATACCTGCTGGTGGAAGGCGCAAAAACTTCATGGGTGGGTACTTGGCACACTACATGTTTACAAAGAGGTGTAATGCGCAGAAGTTGGATCGTTTTGCAGAGTTTTGCCGCATTGCGGGAAAACTGTACAATCCGCTAGACCCCGTGCCAGAGATTGTAGATGATTCTGAAGACAGTGAAGATGAGGATGAAGACGACTAGATGCAGATGGCATCTTGGCCGTGAGAAGCGTGGAAACTCACAACTTTACGTGAGTTCTCATGCTTCTCCAAGGGGATTGATTTACTATGACCTCCACGCGGTAATCCCTGGGTAACGCTAACAATAGTAATTTTTTCGCACAAAATGCTCATTTTTGTTTGTTTTTAACAAAATATAAGCAAAAAAAAAAAAATTTCCCCCACCCCAAATTTTGCCAAAATAGCCATATCGGCTACAAAAATCGCCCGATCTGGCAACTACGGCTATTTTTGGAATCGTGAAGACATTAGCTTTCATTTGATACCCATATTGTCTACGTAGGTGCGCCGGGTCGTTTTTCGACTGCCACGCCCATAGGGGGCGTGAGCCCCCTTATTCATTATGATTTTCGCACTCCTGGGGTCATTTAAGGGGGCGTGGCATTTTTTTTTTTTCCCCAGGGGTGTCCCCCATAAACTGAAATTTTGCCGCAAATTTAAATTCATTATTGCTGAATTTTGATTGACCTATCTAGTTGGACTATTAGAATAAAAAAAAAAATATACAGAGTCACCTTGAAATCCTTTCGAGTGTCAGCGCTGGTTTGTATGTGTGCCAGAAACTTCTATGGCGTCACGCAGTCGCCATTTTGTAATTGTTAAAGATGGCGCCGGTTTCACTTCTAATTTTTTTTTTTTTTGCGTTGACGGTTGTTGTAGGGCGGGTTGGCTTACCAAGTTGTGGTGGCGTCTTGTTGGCTTTCCGCTTGGAGCTGTTGGTGCTGTCTGTCTGATTTGCTTGCCAATTGAAGCTGATGGTGGTGTCTTGTTGGCTTTCCACTTGGAGCTGTTGGTGCTGTTTGTCTTATTTGCTTTCCAATTGGAGCTGATGGTGGTGTCTTAGCGAGTTGTGAGCGCTGTAGCTACGTCACTGGGTGACAAAATTCTTTAACTTTTTATTTTTTTTTATTTTTAATGGACGACCACGCTCTTAGTCAACTACAGTCTTTTTCTACTTTATTACTTTTATTTTTCACTTTTTCTCTAGACTTCTACTCTGGCTGACGATTGAATTCTTAATGGCGGCAAAAATGTCGTTGCACATGCATTTGGCAGTATTGTACAAACCATAACTACTTGGGTATTTTGGGTACTCGTTACTGACTTGCCAATCAGCCTAGTGTAAAACAAGGTAGCGATTTTGGGTATACTTATTCTAGCGATTTAGTATGCCAATTGATTTACCAACTATATATTTTTGAAAACAATTTAACTGCACAAACAGAACTTTAATATCACTCGTCACAACGCCAAACTCTGAGCATTTATATGACAGATTTTTAAACCGTGTGCTTGTTTAGAAAGAATTTTGATCATATTTGCAGTACCGTATATGGAACCATCCCCTTTATTTCCAATAAAATTTTTCTATGACAAAAAACAATCAAAAGAAAAAGTAACATAAAAATATGGGAAGGAATACATCGTTTCAATATACTTACAAAATCATCCAAGAATTCTTCATCTATCACTGTTAAATTATGCCTCAAAACTATTAGTATCTCCTGGAAACGTTTCAATCTGCTCTTCCATATCTTGTTGAACTTCAGGATTGCTTGGCATAATTTTTTTAGCTTCTTTTACAGCTACGCGCCTTATTTTTTTGGCTGACATTTCTTCAATATATTTAAATTGTTTTTTTTGTTTTTATTAATACCTTTTTTAGAAATGTCTCAAATTTTAGACCCCAACTTCTCACTATGAATCACAAAACTAAATGAATATAAATTTTATTTCAACTTCTCAAATTTTCAACTTGATATAAAAGTCCCGGTATAACTGTTTTAATAAAACACAAACATCAGTTTTCAATCATATAATTACCAAAAAATGATAGCACCTGCACGTAGATCATATTTTAAACATATAATGAGTAAAAAATGATTTATATTTATTTATTTTTTTAACCAAGAATACATTTTTGTTATTATCATTTTTTGGTCATCTAGTGTAATCTATAATGACTCAGAAAATGATTAAAAAAATATCTTCAATTTTCAATCATAAAGAATAGTCATATTTGACTGTTTCTTTTGTTTAAATACATGAAAACTTAGTTTTCAATCACCGAAAGTAGTCAAAAATGAGCCAGTTAGATGACTGCTGAAAATTCAATCATCCAAATGCTGGCTGGGTACATATGTATGTATATCAGTGGTGAGAGAATTTTCCCAGCAAACATATTGTCAAACGCTTAAATTAAGAAAAAAAGAAAGAGTTTTAGCCAGATATAAACATCTTAAGAAAAAATATCAGGGACCATAAATAACAATTATCAATATCAAAAAACAATTTTAGAACAGTTATTTTCAGAAAAAACAAAAATAAGTCCATCTAAAACAGTTTTTTATTTTTCGTGTTCAATTGTAATTGAATCGCGTGTGTTTGCTTTGCTTCGTCCAACAAGAAGCAACAACAATGCTTAATAAATTTCTAAAAAAAATGACAATAACCATCCGCATGTGTTCACATCGCTTGCTCAACGTCGACTGAATGGAAAATAATACGTTCTCTGAGTATAATATGTTTGCTGAGTACAATAAGTGGCAGTAGCCGTATTGCAGGGAAAGGCAAAACATGGGCGCCACGTTTTTCATTTACTCTTCTCTTACGTACGTGTGCACACACATTGTAGAGAAATAAACAAAGTTTAATGAGTCTAGCCAAGGTAAATTTAAATACAAGGTGACAGCGTAGCGCCAGCTGATTATTCATGGTGAAATTGAAAATGTCAAAAAGTTGTTTACAAATAGTCAAAGTTTATATAAAAAAAACAACTTTTTAACAGTGACGAAAGTTTTTACACAAACAAAAATGCCTGTTGTTCTTGCCTTGTTGTAATTGTTGTAGCAATGCTGTCTCCTAATATTTAAATTCACCTTGAGTCTAGCTGTGTAATTTAAAAATCAGCGTTGCCAGAAAAAAAATTTGTTTCCCAACTTTTTTAAAAATGTGTGATGAATATGAAATGAATTTTTTATTTTCTTTAAATTATTATGACAAACCAGAATGCTTGGTTTGCCAACGTGCGTTATCACGCACTAAAAAATATGACATGCAAAGGCCTTTTCTTGCATATCACAAGGAATACGAAAGTATTACTGGCGATGCAAGAGAAGCCCTCATTATTAATCTTAAGAAAAATTTTTATGAAAAAATGATTGCTGATTCGAGTAAAGCATACTCTGAACAAGAAACACAAGAAACTGAAAAGTTTTTTTTTTAAAAAGAAAGGCATTTTTTGTTGTTGTTACGTCTCTTGCTAAACGTTGCCGTCCTTTTGACGATGGAGTGTTTTTAAAAAAGATATATCTCAGCTAATTATTTGTGTTAGAACTGTCAATGAAAATTTTGACGTCCACGAAGAAATGTTTTCCCTATATGGCTTACACAACAATGTAAATGGAAAACTTATATATGATATTGTAAATGAAAAAGTTCTTTCTTTTACTGATAAGAGTAAGCTTGTAGCATATAACTCGAAAGAAAACCTTTTCACTAAAATATCATTAAGTTCGTGCATGCATTTGATCCGGCTCCGGCTCGTCGGCTATTAGGCGGGGTATGTGAACTTAACGCAAGATGTAACAGGACTACACAGTAATATATTTTAATTGCATGCATAAAGAAAAAAAAAGCAAAAGGAAAACTGAATCTAATAAATGAAGAAAAATATGAAAATGAACTGGTGCATGTAATTTGCTGAAAGTAATGAAATATTGCATCTATGCTTTACGTTCTCAGTAGGTGTAATATCTGATACATAAGCCCTCCCAACCTTCATCATCTACCACTTCTCCCATAAAGATATTGTTTTTAGATGATCCCTAACAATTCCTATCACTACATAACTCTACTTTGCCTTAAGAATCAAAACGATAAATTTCTAGACATTCAAAGCATTAACATTTATTATAAAAATTTTAAAGACAAAAATCATTAAAACTAAATTTCTAAAAATAATATAATTTTAATAACATTTTCATTTCAACTTGTTAAAAAAAGTAAATTAAAAATTCGCTTCAATGAGCAGTTATTTTCATACCCAATACAATCTGATTATTACGAAATTAGATATCAAAATGAAATCGAAATTAGGTCAGATTGATGTAGGTCAGAGCGGGGTTTAGAAATTCAAGTAAGGGGTAAAGGTTTTAAAATTAAAAATATTTACCAATACACAAATTTTACCAATTAATCAAAGGATTTATCTCAATTCTCTTAATAATTAATTATGTTTTAATAATTAAAATTTATAAATTACCACTAAGTATTTTTTTTGTATAAATTTATGTTGATTTTGTTTTTGTTTTTATTAATTTTTTTTTTATTCCTTATGTAGGTATTCTTTTTTTTTCTTTGCTTATTTTAGATTTATTAAAGCTCTTTTTATTATTATCTTTGGAAGTTTTTTATTCTTATTTCTCTTACTATATTATTATTATTCACATCAAATATAAATTTTACAATTTAATACACTTTTGAATTTTAATAACTTTCACTACTTTTTATTTAGAATTTAAATCAAAAAAAATATCACTCCACATTTTTATTTCTTATTACAGAGTAGTGAAGGAAACTAAAAGCGAAAGTAAAACATAAAAGATTGTAACTTACAAGTTTCTAGTTGTCCAGTTTTTTCCATCGTTGAATGGCCATTCAGCAAGGCTTCCTATATAGGCTGGAGTGAGACAATTATAAAGTTTTATGTTTGATGTGATCGATGATATGAATACATTTGTTCTACTTATTCTATCAAATAATAAAAAATTTCAGCAACATGTTGCAGGAAATGTTAACAACAAAAACTTCGAAAGATAATTTATATTTTCCGATTCTAAATATTTCTTAATAATAAATTAGATTTTAGATAAGGGTGTCCCGATTGCTTGAAATTTTCTTTGTCTTTAAAGGCAGCGCCAAGATTAGTTTTTTCTTCTGCTATATATTATGTAAGAAGTTATATTACATTTTCACACGAATACGGGGTTGTGGATTTTCTGCATCATTTAGACTACTGAAACATGTTTTGTTAAAATGTTGGCAACTTCCTTTTTTTGGGTGCAATAAAATCACTTTTGGTCCAGGAAGATATTCAAAAAAATTTTTTAGATGATGGGATGATTGTTCTTTTGTGGATCAACACCAATAAAACCGTTCAGAGAACAACTGCACGCTTTCGTCATTCCAAATTAGGCGTTAGGTTGATAATCCTTTTCTGAACCAGCCTCAATATAAATGTTTAATAGAGTTTTTAAAGAAAAACTTGACAAAAGTCAATAAAATTCAAACTCCGGATATTCGTGGCTTTTGGTTTTACTTTTAAAGATTTTTTCTATTTTTACGGCAATAATTTTGCACTTAAATATACTTTGTGAGTATTCAGGTTAAAAAATTATAAAAAAAATGATCCCCATTTTTGGAAAAAATTCTCTTTTATACCCTAGCTCTAACATTGTGTGAATTGCTTAATAAAAATAGGCGCGATACTCCATATTTTTTGTAAAAAGTAACTAGTAAATATCATATGTTTTAATTTAAAAGTTTTTTGTAGAGATTTTTTTGATAGACAGTAAAACCTCGATAAAACAACACTTTTGAAATATAAAAGTATTTTAGCCGAATTTGCTAATTTGTAGGAAAATATAATTTTAAATTTGTATTGAAAAATTGGTTTATATTTAAAATATTAAAAATTATTAGATTTTAAATGAACGTTTAAAAACTGAAATTTAAAGTTATTTTTTTCATGATATACAAAAATATTATTATTGCTTGCCAGCACTTTACAAGCTTTCCTCTGTATGCACTGATGGTGCCAATGTAATGTTGGGCAAAAAAGAAGGTTTTGCTGGACATTTGAAAATTTAATACGCATTGTAATGTTGGGTAAAAAAGAAGGTTTTGCTGGACATTTGAAAATTTAATACGCATAAAATGTTGCCCATATGAAATAAATGTTGGAGATGTAATGCAATTTCCTGACTGATTTTCTAATTTTTCGCAAATAATAAAATAGAAATTTTTGGAGATTTTAAATTTTTAATTGGGGATAAGTGACGAAAGTTTTCTGGCAACACCGATTTGTGTTGAGAGCGAAGAGAGTATATTACTAATACAATTGCAAAATGTAATAGTATAGGTTGCCTTTCCCTGATTTATACCCTCCCTGCCAACATTTTCTATTGCGGAAGTGACTCAGAAGTGACGCTAAGAAGTTGAAACTCATCTTCTGCGATACCATTTTCTGATCGTAGAAGTGTCTTCCGTATTGAGAAGTTGTACCCCCCGGAAGTAACTTCAAGAAGTCACTTCAGCGTAACTTCAAGAAGTCACTTATGCTTAACTTCAAGAAGCCGCCTCTCTTTTGCTTTTGATTTTTTTTTTGCCTTTACAGATAATAAAAAAAATAAATACAACAATAACAAAACAAAACCACACTTTACCACTGACCGACCACAGCAAATGTCAAAATAAAACTAATTTCATTGATGTCGAAAACTTCTTTTTGGTATTCTTTTCATTTCTTTT
This sequence comes from Bellardia pandia, assembly GCA_916048285.2. Taxonomy (NCBI): domain Eukaryota; kingdom Metazoa; phylum Arthropoda; class Insecta; order Diptera; family Calliphoridae; genus Bellardia; species Bellardia pandia. The sequence goes on from OU696530.1 coordinate 71,224,418, forward strand.
TATATGTTGTTTACAACACCGAGTCTGATGAACATGGCGAGAGATTTCACCGAGTAACAGCCAGACTCGAACACTGGTATAGTAGCAAACAACTTGATTCGCTATTAGGGGATATTTGTTGGAATCTGCAGGAGGAAGAAGAATAAATTTGTAAATAAAAACTTAAACTTTAATTAACAACAAAAATAAATGTTTTAATTTTTGAAGTTTCGTCTGGTTATTATATATTTCATCTTTTGTGAATAAAATCAAAAGTTGTAGACAGATTTTAATTATTTATGTCTTATTTGGAACTTTGTTTGCTATAGCTGCAGAAAAAATTAGAAGCACAGCTGCGTTTTCCAATTTTTTATGCCGTTTTAAAAAACAAAATTTTTGAAATTTTGTTAAAAAAACTATTTTTTTTGGTAAAAAAAATATTTTTCTACAACGACTGCGCATATTGAAAAAAAGTTTAATCTTACTTAAAGAAAATTTCATTGCGGAATTTCGGTTTTTTTAGTTTATTCAATAAACTAAACCGTTTTTGAGTTACGCGAATATATGTTGTGCAACCTCCACCATTTTCGAAATAACGGTATATTTCGAAAAAACGAGATAACCTAAAAAACGATTAGCACCACTGGATTCAGCGTACCCGAACTAGGTTAACCCGCCAGGTGCCCCGTTTGTCACCAAAAAAAGTGTCAAATTCTAGCGCAGTGTTATTAAAGCTAATGTGAAGTTTAGAGTAAATTTATGTGAAATGCCAATGTATCCACTTTTGCACGTTAAAGTTCATTTAATCTGGCAGCAAGAATAAATGGAAAGTTGCAGAGAATTTATGTACATAAGCACCGTTATTTGATATTTATAAAATATCAAAGCAACAGTAAATGTAATTTTTCAAATTGTTCATCATTTTTTTTTTTTGCAAATTTTTAGCTTATGACGTGCTTTTAATAAAAATGAGAAAAATGTCAGACTTTTTAGAAAACCAAGTGGTGGGTATTTCAAATAATAATTACTCAGCCCGCGAAATTGCTAAGAAGTGGAGAATCTGTATTTTGTTATAGCAGCTGCAGCCTGTGTGGGTGTTTTTCCCTGTCTGGAAGATAATAATCGCTAAATTGTCCTGGCATCTCGTACCGACAGCAGACAAGGTCGTGATTTTTTTAGAGTTTATGGACAATTTTTTTTTATTTTTATGACTTGTTTCACTGTTCAATGACAGATTCGCACTTGGTTTTCTAAAAAGTCTGAAATTTTTCTCATTTTTATGAAAAGCAAATGAAAAATTACATTTACTGTTGCTTTGATATTTTTATAAATACCAAATAACGGTGCTTATGTACATAAATTCTCTGCAACTTTCCATTTATTCTTGCTGCCAGATTAAACGAACTTTAACGTGCAAAAGTGGATACATTGTCATTTCACATAAATTTACCCTAAACTCTACATTCGCTTTAAATTTCAATTTATTTTCATTTTTGTTCTATTTATTTAACATTTTAAATAAAAACCATTATTAAAAATTTAACGAGTTTATTCGGTTTAAGTCAAATTAAAAAACATCTTCCATGTGTGCTCGCCACTGTATATATACAAACAAAACAAAAATTGACATAACTAACATGACTAAAAAAAAACTGCTGGCGTTTTAACACCACCTTGTAGAGTGATTTCACCATGGGCCCAACCATAATGTTTTCATGTTGTTTTTTCATATTTCTCTATACACTCATTTCTGTTTTTGTTGTTCCGTTTTATTCTTGTTCTTATTTTGAATTGAAAGGTTCGTTTAGGAATTCAACATGTAAATATAAAATAAATAAATAAGGTGAATATTTTTGTAAACAAGAAAAATAAATATTTTGTTTGGATTTCTGTAATTATTTATTTATATGTATGTTTTTTTTAGTGCGTACATTGTGTCCATAATTTAAAATTATTTGTTAAAAGACAAAGTACATTTTTAATACGAACAATAAACTAAAGAAAATTTGTAAAAAAAACAACGTCGTATAAATGCAAACAAATTGTCGTAGTATCTTCAAAAGAGAATTAGTAAAAAACGACGTCGTAAAAATCATCATCTAAACCGGGCCTATGAAATAAGATGAGCGGAATTACTGTTGAACTTTTTTTTACCATAAATAGTAACACTAAAGTTGTATCATAAGAAGATCGTATCCACTTTTCCATTCCTGTATCAAATAAAAAGCTAAATAACCATCTACAAAGTAACTGTGTTATTTATTATCATTACTTCAACTTAGGAAGTGTTAAATACGTAGTTTTTGAGGTTTTTCATTTTTATATACATATAGTTTTACGAAATATAAATATTTTTTATGGAATTGTCTAATAAATTGTAGAATCAGTGATTAGTGCGTTTATTTATCCAATTTTGTTGAATGTGTCATTTCTTAGTTTTACACAGTTCTTTTAATACAGACTAGTAAGTACATACATGTACATATATAGATAAGAATGTATGTATATCGATCTGCATACATGTGTGTGTGTAGATCGTTATATGTACCTGTGTTGGCAAACATAGTCCAATTGTACTTTATGTAGATACATTTTAGAAAGAGTTGGTACCGTGGTACTACCACGAGTCATTTGGTACAATTTGAAAATACTGGTGCATCAAATTTGGTATTTCAAATGAAATATGTACATATGTAGATAAATATATACTTTTTTAACGTTTATTTAACAAAATATTCTATAATGTAGTACCATAAATAAACAAATAGTAGTTATTATAATATAGTATACACTGTCCCGTGTTCGAGCACTCTAGTATATTTACAATCTAAAAAATCTAAGTTCATTTTAGGAATATTGATAATTTAACTTACAAGTATTAATAATACATTGAATTTGCAAAATTTAATGTAGGAAAAACAATTGAAAAAACCACTTTAGTATTTAGAGTAAATAAAATCAGAATGTACATAAATAAACTTATCATTTAAATTTAGTGTTGTAAAGAGTAGTTACTCTTGACTACTCAATACCACTTGATACTTTTCAACTGAGTACTCGATACTACTCAATACTTTCAACGTTTTTTTTTTAATAAAAATATGTAAAAAGTTCAAATTCATTTTTATTGAAACAAAAAACATATACATTCATATTCATGTATTAACAAAGGTAACACATTTTTTAATGTATTTAAAACATTTTATAGAAAATAAAATTAAAACAAAAGAAAATAATATTAAAAAAATCTGAATTAATTTAGGTAAGTAGTTTTTAATGTATTTCATACATTTATTTCACAGTTTAATTAATTTGTGTAATTTTTTTACTTAAAAAAAAAATTATTTGTACTTTTTAGGAAAATGTTTTTTTGAAATTTGCGTTTTTTATTCATTGTTGAAATGAAGAAACAAGATTTGTTCTATAGGGTGTTTTTTTGAGAGGTATATAACTTCGAATTGAAATAAAACACAAGAAAGTCGTTTTAATGATCATCAATTTGGCTTTACTGGAAGAATAATTGTATACCATTAATGTTTAAATATGATTTCAGGCATGTGGCCGCCGCGGCTGGCTCGAATAAAGCCAATTCTACAGGTCCAATTTTCAACCACTTTTTCGAGCATATGGGGCCGTATGTCGGCAATAACGCCACGAATGTTGGCTTCCAATTCCCCTAACGTTTCTGGTTTGTTGGCGTAGACGAGCGACTTCACATATCCCCAAAGAAAATAATCCAATGGTGTCAAATCACACGATCTTGGTGGCCAATTGACAGGTCCATTCCGCGAAATTATGCGCTCATCGAATGTTTCCTTCAATAAATCGATTGTGGCGTGCGCTGTGTGGCATGTAGCGCCGTCTTGTTGGAACCACAACTCATCCACATTCATGCCATTCAATTCGGGAACAAAATAGTCGGTTATCATGGCTCTATACCGGTCTCCATTAATTCGGGTCCTCTTCAACACTTTGCTCTACAGCGGCAATTGTTTCTTCGGTGCGCACTGTTCGACGTCTCTGCGGATGCGTATTATCACATAGAGTAAACGTAGTGCGAAAACGATCCATGGTTAACCGAATTAATTGCTCTGATGGACGATTATGTCGACCATAAAATGGACGGAGCTTGCGGTAAACTTCGCGAACTGAACCGTTATTTTCGAAATAAATTTGCACGATTTGCAAGCGTTGCTCTTTTGTCAACCTGTTCATGATGAAATGGCAAACCAAACTGAATATAAATGACATTAGAGTTGCCAGATTTGACCACAAAATGCCAGTTTTATCACTTTTCGAAAAACAAACCTGTAAAAAAAACACCCTATACATTGTCAGAACTTAAAAGATTTCTCCTATTAGTAAGAACCTGACTGGCTATGGAGAAAACGCGTTCGCTAGAAACTGATGTTGCCACGGTAGATATTTTTTTGCAATTACCGATACCGCAGGGTATATTGTCTCCCGTGCCTTCCACCACTCTAAAGGGTCACCTTTTCTGTCCAAAATTTTTTCATGGCTAAAGTTATCTAGTTCAATGATGCATTTAGACGTTGTTGTTTTTGTCGAATTCATTCCAAATTGAACTGTTATTATTTTTCAAATGTGATTGAGGTGTTTTAAAGCACTTTGGTCAGTAAATCCTTTGGATTTGAAACGTGGATCAAAAAACGTTGGAATAGCTAAAATTCCATTAAGCTTCAACCGGGAAAAACGTTTATTTAAATTATTGATACATTTTTCTAACATCATTGAAATTTCTTCTGTTGTTATCTGTTTTATTTTTATTTAAAATGATTGCAGGCCCCGAATTAAAAGAATAATTTTAGAAACAGTGGTAAACTTTTCGACGCTCATTTTTTTCCACAGTTGTATATTTTTCTGGCTAATTTTTAGGTAAAATTGTGTATTTTTTACTAAAAAATGCAACTCTAAAAGTATTGAGTAGTTACTTTTAGGTACTGGGTACCGGAAAAAAAGTTGGTATTGAGTACTCAAATACTCAATAATTTTACAACACTATTTAGATTACTATTTGTGTAATAGTGCAATGTAATAATGCAAACAGATTTTTTTAAATTTTATGAACATTTCGGTACTGATATCAATTTGATCTTTAAATATGCATCTAGAAGATGATTATTACGACAAGAAATTGTTGGTTTAATTCTCGAACAATATGAGTTTCTGACACATTAATTCACATGTTTCACAAATGATTTTGAGGCTGAATCCAAAAACTAAAGATTATGTCTTCTATTTTTAAAAAATTTAATCTAATAATTTCGGAAATACAATCGAGGGATGCACTAATATATATACATATATATTTCACAAGGTTAACTTTTTGCAAATAAACCGATACTTCATTAATAAGAATATTATTTAGATAATTGCGATAATAAACGCAAGGAATATACTTATAATATTCTTTAGATATAGGCGTCTAACTAACTTTAAACAAATACGAATAATTCTCAAGTCAAGTTAATTTACAGGAAACATTTTATTACGAAACGAGCTCTGTTTCTTTGCATTAAAATAAAATTGTTACAGTATCCTTTGGTAACTTTCTTCTGGAACACTTGTTGCATATCGTGAACAAACGCAGTATCTGATAGCATTTTCCAATAGAGACCAGTTTTATAGCATTTATAATATCACCTGAAGTTAGATATTGATTCTAAAAACGAAAGTTTTAAATTTAGGTAATTAGGATTTCAAAAACATTGAATATGAATATATCCCTTCTATTTCTTCAATACATTCATAAAATAATAAATCTAGTAATTTTGCAAATGCAATCGAAGGATTTGCGAATATACAGTGGCTCCATCGCATAATCGGACAAGTGTTTGTATGATATTTACGTTCTCTGAACTAAAACAAATCGTAATAATTTTTATTTATTTTTTGTTTTTATTTGCACTCTATACTCTAATCTTTCCTAATATAAAAAAAAATATCAATATTCTCGATGATAACTGTAAATTTACATAGAAAAACAAAATTAACTCAATTTTTTGCGCTCAACGCATAATCGGACAAAGTAAAACATCAATAATAAAAATGACAAAAGAGAACAATTAATACTTTGTGGCATATCCTTTGTTCTCAAGAACGGCATGTAAACGTTTTGGAATGGATTTTACCAAATTGGAGCATACCTCAGGTTCTATGGAGTTCCACGCTTCCATTAACGCCGCCTTAAGCTGACTCAAAGTGTTAAATTGTTGTTGGTATACTCTTCTAGCTAATTCTTCCCAAAGATGTTCAATTACGTTGAGATCTGGGCTCTGTGCAGGAGTTTCTATAAGTTTGGGGCAGTTATGGATCAACCAAAGCTTTGCCACACCCGAAGTGTGCTTGGGATCATTGTCCTGGTAAAAAGCAAAATCATTCGCAATGCCTAATTTCTCGGCACTTTGCTTTACATTTTCCTTCAAAATGTTGAGGTAGCCAAATTTGTCCATTTTACTATCAATAAAATGCAAATTGCTCACCCCAGCACTCGACATGCAGCCCCAAACCATAACAGAGCCTCCTTTATGCTTAACAGTAGCTTTTGTATTTTGAGCATTAAATTCAGCATTTGGTTTACGCCACACAAACATCTTGCCATCTGAACCATGCAAATTCAATTTGCTCTCGTCAGTGAACAGAACCTTGTAATGAATAAAAACTATCAGCAAAAATGTATTTTAAGATATCTTTACACCAAATTACCCTGTTCCAAAAATCTTCTGTTTTAAGCAAATACTCTTTAGCAAATTTTATTCTCTTGTTTTTATTCTTAGGGCTAATAAATGGCTTTTTTCTGGCAACTCTACCATGGTAGTTATATTTGTGCAATGTATTACGAATAGTATTTAAGCAAACATCTTTTCCACTACTGTTTTTTAAAGATATTTTTAGTTCTTTTGCAGTTGTAAACGGATCTTGTTTGATTTCCTTCAACAAAGAACGCTCTTCACGATCAGTTAATATTTTGCCCTGACCTTCTCTACTTTTATTAGCTATCCTAAACTCATCACGGAATCTCTTAATAACGTCGTGGACAGTAGACTTGCTTCTTCCAACTAATTCAGCAATTTCTCTCACTGTTTTACCTTCAAGATTCAATTTCACTATTGTCTTATTTCGACAGTAGATTGCTTTCCCTTAGGGGCCATTTCTAATAGATTTTTACCTATTGTTAGAACTAGAAATGTCTGCCAATAAATGCAAGTTATGACTAAATGTGACAAAAAAAGTTTTTTTTTTTTTTGCCTTTAATTATTTATTGAATCTTCATATATGAAATGACAATAAGTATTCAAATCTTAATACTAAAAAGAAAATAATAAGCCCAGCCAGTGCTAGACAAAAATTTTTATGATACTAAAAAAATTTCACATCAACTAATCCAGTGATCTGTTTTGCGCTTGAGTTAAAGCAAGGGTATCCCTCCTTCTCAACCGACTGTGGCCACTAAAGTTAAGGATGTCTCGTGCAAGTGGGTTTGGATGGTGTTCAAGTTTGCTGACATACTTTGTCGCATATTTTGTAAATTCGACTTTTACTAATGGCACGCCTAGATCTTTGTGGATTCGAGAATTTTTAACATACCATGGAGCTGCAGTAATTATACGTAGAATTTTATTTTGACCCCTTTGAATTTTTTCAATGTTTGATGCTGAGGCAGTACCCCATAATTGAATTCCATAACACCAGATTGGCTTTAGAATTGCATTGTACAACAAAAGTTTGCAATCCAATTTCAATGTAGAGTTTCTGCCTATTAACCAATTAAGTTGCACTGCTTTTAATCTCATTTGTGTAAGTTTCGCTTCAATATGAGACTTCCAAATTAAACGGCGGTCGAGGTGAATGCCGAGGTATTTGACGTCATTGTGTTGCGGAATAATTTGATTATTTATTCTGATGAACGAGCAGGTATCTTTTCGCAATGTGAAAGTTATATGAATACATTTTTGTTCATTTATCCTGATTTTCCAAAGTTTTTGCCAATTCTCTAGCTTATAAACATAATTCTGCAATTCTGTGATGCAACTTGGTGGTCCTTATGGACGCTGATAAAGGCTGTATCGTCTGCAAAAGTTTACGTGTGGATTTTGGGGTCTGACGGCATGTCGGAGGCGTAAATCAAATATAAAGTAGGGCCCAGTATGCTACCCTGTGGTACACCTGATTCAATTGGCTGAGCGGTACTTAAAAAATTGCCTTCTTTGATTTTAAATTTGCGACCGTATAAATAACTTTCCATGAGTTTATGGGTGTTAGCAGGCAGAGTTAATTTAATTTTGTGCATTAAACCGTCATGCCAAACTTTGATGATTAGGAATACATTCAGTGTCATTCAGAATTGGAGTCAACTTAGTCATTAACAATTTTTCGAACAGTTTAGAAATTGTCGGCAGTAGGCTAATTGGCCTATATGACTCCACTTTGGTGTGGTCCTTCCCTGACTTAGGAATCATAGTGATCATAGACACGTTCCAATCTGCAGGATAGTATTCTAGGCGTAAAATAGCGTTGAAGATAAAGAGGATAATTCTTCTAGCTACACGAGGTAACTCCACAAGCATTTTATTGCTGATTTTATCCATACCTGGAGCCTTTCTAAGGTTCAGAGTACCAATAGCGTTTTGGACATCACGAAAGTTTAGTCTTAGAGGTACAGGAGGCCTTATAACAAGTGGTGGCAAATCAGATTCGTTATTATTTGAGTTGTTTATAGTAAACACATTTCTCAAATGGTTAACAAATAATGTCCCTTTCTCGGAATCATTTCTAGCCCAGTCACCAGTCGGATTTCGCAAAGGAGGTTTTCCTCTTACTGGTCTTTTTAAACCTCTTGCCGCCCTCCATAACGAGTAGTCAGATTGTGGGGTACTATCAAGACCTTTTAAGTAAGATCTAAGTGAGGCCGTTCTTTGGGTTTCTAAGAAATGTCTTAGTATATCTCTTGCATTCCTATCTCTGCCTAGCTTTCAGTTCAGGAGACCTGCGAATTTGCCACTCTCTTCTCATTCTTCTTTTTTCTGATAGGAGATGTTCGAGATTAGAGAAATAAGTTCTGTTTGCCCTATTTCTACATTCAACGTGATAAGTGGAAGCGTGATGCACAACTTGTCGAAGGTCCTCGGTAAAGTTGCCAATCGACTCATCAATATCGTCGGTAGTTCTCAACACAACATTTTCCGTGCAATGAGAACTTAAATACTTTTTGTATTTTATCCAACTTACTCGGGTCTTAGTCATGTTCATAAATGGAGAACCACACACTTGAGGGAAATGCATGGAAATGATAGTAGGAGAGTGATCTGAGGACAAGTCCAGTGAAGGATCCACTTGCATCCATTCTACAGGGATATTTTTCACTACCCCAAAGTCAATAACATCGGGAATCTTCCGTCGGTCCGTCGGCCAATAGGTGGGATGTCCACTTGAGAGTACATCTAAGCCCATTTTAGCAATGGTGTTGAAGAGTACGCGACCCTTTGGGGTTACCAGACGTGAACTCCAAAATGTGTGTTTGGCGTTAAAGTCACCAGCAACTAAAAATCTAGCTCCAAGGGATTTAAAGAAGTTATGGTATTGGTGTTCTTTTATAGAAAATCGAGGCGGAGAATAAATCGATGATAAAACAAATTTGTATTGACAGAATTCAATGCAAATGTTTGTTGCTTGGAGGTAATCCTCACTTATGTTATTCATTAAATAATGCTTTATTCTGTTCTTTGTAAGAATTGCGGAACCTTCACATGCTCTTCCGCGGGGATCTTTAGTATCATACAACACGTAGCCATTAATTTTGAAGTACCCTGTCGCCGTCAAGTGAGTTTCAGCAATCATCATGACATCAATCTGCTTATCCATCAGGAAGTGTTCCAGTTCATTTTTATGTTGGCGGAGGCCGTTCGCGTTCCAGAAACAAATTTTTAAATAAATCATTTCTTTAAAATGGCTTGCAAGATAGTGGATTGCATTTTCAGCATTTCCTGCATCATGGATGTCATGGTGGTCGTAAAAGTGTTCGTAGTTTGAACAAGTGTCTGCAATGTTGTCTCTAGATTGTTGATATGCGGCTCAGAATATTGGGGTTTAGGTTCCTGCTCCAGACCTGGCATATTAGATTTAACGACGTTTACGTAAGAAACTTGTCTAGAACTAGGCGCGTTTACATGACTAGTGGACCGTAATAATTGAGGGAAAGTGTCACTCGATGCTAAATTTGGCTGTTGAGGATGATTAGGCAATACTGACGTCTTGTTGGTTCTTATGCCTTTCAAATGAGTGTAAATTGGACAACCTCTATAATTTGCGGTATGATTACCTCCGCAGTTACTGCATTTTTTGATTTTTGAGTCAGTTCTCGACTTATCGCATTGAGCAGTTGCATGTAGCTCCCCACACGCAACACAAAATGTCGGCAATTTACAATACGCCTTGGTGTGACCAAATTCTTGACAGTTGAGACACTGGACGGGCCCCTGACGCTTATGTGGTTCTTCCACGGTGATTCTACGATGCAGAAGGTACATCAGATTGTAGATGGGATGGGACTCGTTTTTCTTTAAGGCAACATCTCCAGGTTCCAATTCTACCCTGAACATGGGCTGAGGGATCTTTTCACGGTTTCTAATATTCACTACGCTCTTAATTTTGAACCCTTTGTCCACTAAACCGGTCTTTATCTCCGCAGGATCAACACATGGGTCTATACCCTTTAGAACGACTTGGAGTCCTTTTGCGCTGGTAGGTATAGAAATCCCTAGTCTCCCTTTCCAGCTGGTTGGACAATTTTCGAAAACCATCTTCCCTATTCACTTGTATCTTTGTCTCGCAGAAATTTCCATGTTTCATTGAGGTTACGCTAAACATGTTTTCACCTATTACAGCAACAATTCCTTGTACCAATTTACTGGAAGTCGGCTCTCTCAGATAAATTGGTGGGGGCTTAAACGTCTTCTTCGGAAGTTCTGGCTCATCCGTCTGGAGGAGAGCAAACCTATTTTGATCATTACTCACGGTCTTAGGAGCTTTTGCATTTGATGACACTTGAGGAGACTTCGGGCTCCTCTGTCGCTTGAGAACGGTTATGTACTTATCCATACCTACTTGTTTTTTGGGTTTGACTGCACTTAATGTTTTTTTTTATATATATTTTAACCTATTACGAGTTATTTTTTTCACTTTTTTGTTTAATTTCAACTTTTTACACTTTTTCACCTATTACGATTTTTTCACCGAAAATTCAGCCGCACTAAAAGTAACACGTCCGAACAGTTCGATTAGACGAGACTGTGTGATTAAATAGAAAGAGTTTGGATTGGACGCTACGGGTACGGTAGAGGAGTTGCGAAAACGCATGGTGAAGTTTCTTGGTGGGGAACACAGCACGGAGGTCATTAACCGGTTACAGGCGTTGCAGGAACAATTTGAAGTGAGAGATACGTTGTTGGTGCCGGGAACTAGTACCTCGAACACCCCAGGGTCAAAACATAGAAGCGAGGAAAATCAGGCAAAACCCCGACGACCAGCTCGCAATATGACCACCCCAAGCAGTATGGTAACAGATAGCCGAAGTAACCTTATGGACCAGGTCCGAAAGTGGGGCCTATCCTATAACGGTAATAGCGAGCCTTTGGTGTTCATCGAACGGGTGGAAGAGCTGGCAGATATCTATGAGGTCACCTTGGACCACCTTCCACGATTTATGCCAGAATTCCTGTGTGAACGCGCGTTGGTATGGTATCGTAACAATAACGCTCACTGGGAGGAATGGGCCGCCTTTAAGGCAGATTTCTTGGCCTTCTTTCTTCCTACTAGGTACTTCCAGCTGTTGGAAGATGAGATCCGAGCCCGATTGCAACGACCAGAGGAACGATTCAAAGACTACGTCCTAGAAATCCAGGGCCTGATGCGGCACTCGGAACTGACGGCCGAACAAAAACTCCAACGCATTTTTCAAAATGCCCAAGCCAAATTTAAAAGGTATATCCGGCGAAAAGATTTTGTGTCATTCGCCGAACTAATCAGTATGGCAGAGGATATGGAGGGCATATCAAACGGGACCACGCCAGATCGAGAGACGGTGACCCCCCTACAAACAGATCCGGAAACAGTCCAACGCATCGGTGTCACCGCTGTGGTGAAAGTGGACACTACGCTAATCGATGCCCACGAGGCGACGACCAGCCACCGGGAAATGCCAACGGTAGCCGACGAAATTGAGGATGGTCGGGCTCCCCGAGAATAATATCACATCCTCCCCCCTCAACACAGGCGTACAACAAGAGAGGTCACAACTAATGGCCTGTATCCAAATCAACCACAGCGCGATTAAAGCGGTGATAGACACCGGCGCCAGCCGATATTTCATACACCATTCACTCATACCCAGACTATCCACCACCCCAGAGTACGTCCAAGAAGAGATTTACATCATGCTAGCTGACGGGTCTGTGTGCCGGGTTTCCAAGGCCATCGAATTCCAAATGATACTGGGTAATCTGACTAGAAAATGTAGATTTTTAGTGATGCCCAGCGCGAGTGAGAATGTCATCTTGGGACTGGAGTTCCTACAACGTTTCAATACAAGCATCCACATTGCAGGCCTGACCTTGGATTGCTCCCATCCAACCGAAGGCACACCGTCACACGGCCCGCCGGCCGCCTCATACTCCGCTAGTGTTAGAGAAACCATAACGGGTCCGGGACAGCAGACGAGACCAGAAACCAACGATCAGGCCCCCATCACCGCTTTTCTGGAGGAAGAACTCCCGAAATTCCAAGACATACATGGGGTCTCACCTATTGCCAAGCACAAAATCATCCTTTCCGATGACCGGCCGATCAAAATACGTTACGCACCGAGGAATCCGGCCATGCAGGCAATTATAGATGCAGAAGTCAACGAATTGATTGCCCAAGGATGCATTGAACGGTTTCACAGCCCTTACTGTTTCCCCATTACTCTCGTCAAGAAGAAGGACGGATCCTGGCGAACTTGCATGGACTTCCGGCAGCTAAATCTCAGGTCAGTACCCGATGCGCATCCCCTCTCACGAATAGATAGTATTCTAAATAAGTTGCGAAAGGCACGGTATATCAGTTGCATCGATCTAAAAAACGGGTATTGGCAAATACCCATGGATGAGGATAGTAAGCAATACACCGCCTTTGCGGTACCCGGACGAGGTCTTTACCACTGGAAAGTGATGCCTTTCGGCTTACATTCCGCACCAGCCACCTTCCAACGGGCGCTTGATAGTGTCATCGGACCCGAGATGGAGCCATATGCGTTCGCTTATCTAGATGACATTATCGTGGTGGGCGAAAGTCTAGAAGAACACATGACCCATTTGAGAGAGGTGCTACGGCGATTGAGGGCAGCCAACTTGCGGATAAATGTCGACAAATGCAAATTCTTCACTCGAGAAACGCGGTACTTGGGCCACATGGTCAGTGACCAGGGTATCCGGACAGATCCGGATAAGATAGCAGCGGTGGCCCAAATACCACCTCCAGACAGTATACGGCAGGTGCGTCAGTTTTTGGGAATCGCTATCTCACAACCGCTCACCTCGCTACTAAAGAAAGGGAAGCACTGGAAATGGGGACCCGAACAGCAGAAAGCATTCGAGATGCTCAAAAACAAGCTCACGGAGGCCCCGGTGTTAGCGTGCCCAGATTTCTCTAAGCCATTTGTGTTGCAAACTGACGCAAGTGACTACGGTCTAGGCGCCGTCCTGACACAGGAGTTTGAGGCAGGGGAACGGGTGATCGCTTATGCAAGCAGGCACCTAAACGCAGCTGAAGCAAACTACTCTACCACGGAAAAGGAGTGCCTGGCTATTGTGTGGGGAGTACGCAAGATGCGCGCATACATCGAAGGCTACCGGTTCACGATCATCACGGATCATCTCGCACTGAAGTGGCTGAATTCCCTCGAAAATCCCACAGGCTCGATGGGCCTTGGAGTTACAAAAATTTAATTACGTTATCAAATACAGAAAGGGGAACAGTAACATCGTGGCCGACGCATTATCACGGCAGCCGTATGAAAACGCCAACCTCGCCAGGTGTGAGACCGCAGTAGTGGGCCGATGTAAATGGCTCGATAAGCTGACGCGTGAGATAAACGAAAATCTCGACAAATATGCAGAGTATACGCAGATTAACAACCAAGTTTACCGAAATTTTCCAAGACAACGGAACGATGAGGATGACACCCCATGGAAGCTTTGTGTGGCCACCCCAGATAGGACTCGCGTCTTAGAGGAAAACCACAACAACCCAACAGCTGGACATTTGGGGATTCGGAAGACGATCCTCCGTGTTAAAAGTCGTTACTACTGGCCAGGTATGTTCCGTGATGTGAAACGACACGTGAGACGTTGCCAGTCATGCCAACAATTTAAAGCCAGTCAACAAAGGCCGGCAGGGGAAATGCTCACCAAAATCCCAGAAGAACCATGGGCCGTCCTATGTGCTGATTTCGTAGGACCACTGCCTCAGTCGAAACACGGGAATACGATGCTACTCGTGCTGTTGGATAAGTTTTCGAAATGGACGGAGCTTATTCCAATGCGCAAGGCTACGTCTGAGGGAGTAATCAAAGCGCTACGCGACCGTATTCTGTCCCGTTATGGAGTCCCAAAATTGTTTCTCACCGACAACGGTACCCAATTCACCGCCAGAATAGTCCAAAATTTCCTGAAGAAAATGGGAATTTCACAACAATTCACAGCACCATATACTCCCCAGGAGAATCCGACGGAACGTGCCAACCGTACCGTAAAAACAATCTTGGCACAGTTTACCGAACAGCAACACAAGACCTGGGATGAGAAAATCCCCGAAATCATGCTGGCCATCAACTCCAGTGTATCCGAAACCACGGGCTATTCCCCTGCATTCATCACACAAGGACGAGAACCTCGTCTCCCACATATCCTGTATGATGAAGTCACACCGGGAACCAGTGCGAAAACAGTCAACCCAGACGACAGACATTCAGAGTTAATGGAGATTTTTCAAATTGTGCGAGGGAACCTCGTGGAGGCATCCCAGAATTAAAAGCGACAGTATAACCTTAGGCGGCGACGCTGGAAGCCGAGGATCGAAGATCGGGTGCTGCTGCGGCAACATCCCTTGTCCAAGGCAACGGAAAATTTTGCCGCAAAATTGGCCCCGAAATATGGGGGCCTCTATATTGTACAGAATTTTATTTCACCCGTTATTGTTAGGCTCAAGCATACCCTGAGTGGGGAGAAAAAGACCGCCCACATTAGAGACCTAAAATATTTCTACCCCTAAACCCTGCTAATGCATTTCTCACTTCTCTCCCAGTAGACAATTAATACCATCCGCAATCGAGAAAGACAAACTATTTGATAAGACGAGCCGGCAGTTCCGGGAAAGGATGCAAGAAGAGCAAGCTAAGAGGCGGCGGATGATATTTCTAGAGGAGGATCCGGCGGGTTTGAAAGCAAATACCAGCGGTCGGTCCAGAGCACCTCCCCGGGCCACTTGTTATCGTATACACAAGACCCCACGGAGGGCCACATCAGGTGCGACACAAAGGGGATCAATTGACATCAGAGATCGACAGACACCAAGCACTCCCGTTGGCGCTAAATTATCAGCGACTCCTCCAGGTCCCAGCAACCAAGCTAAAGGGATGGTTGAACCAGAGACCATCTGTATCAGCTCAGAACACGATAATAGCCCACCCAGAAAAATGACGGTACCCGCTATGGGCCAAGAACTGCATCAGCCGTTCGAAGACATCACCCCATGGTTTGTAATTACTTCGCCCGAAACCGAAATACCCGTAACACCAGGAGGAAGACGTCCGAGCCACAACGAGGTTCGGTTCATCCCGACCTCTCCCAACACAGACCATAACCACGGGCAGAATGCTGGGGCAAACTTACAGTGGGGCATATATTTAATGAACAACCGTCCGAGGACGAACTAGGTTCGGCTACTTCCGCTAAAGTAAGCGAGATGGATGAGTCGGAGCTTGAAGAATTGTTGCGGTCAGAGCTAGGGGAATTCGATATGACCGTAGATACACGATCCACACCACACGAAACCGATGCCTCGACGGACGCTAGCCCACAGCCGAGGGTGGGGTACAGTTGATGTCCAGGACTCCAGATTCCACAATCTTAATGACCACGCCGGCTATCAACGTGTGGTGACATATCGATTCTGGTGGTCGAAGTGTGACGCCTGGCCAACACTAGAACACAGCGGTGAACCAGAGTCACCCAACCGAGACGTAACTTCCAGCTCATCCACTGGATCATTGTTAGAGATCACACCCAGGACGACCCCAACGGTAAAAGATGAGGAATCCAGCCCAAACAGGTGGCCGGTACGACGACTATCCGACAGTGCCTCCAGCCAAACGACAACTACCTCACCATGCCTGTCGATTTACACCACCGTCTCCCTAAGCTCAGTCGACCTTTCTAGTCCAACGAGTGGGGGCACACGGTCACCAGCACCCAGATCGGAGAGTAGTATCCCGAGCCCACTGAAGGTCTCAAGGGCAGTATATTCGCCAACTGCGGGGGCGCCAGAAGCATCTAGGGAGTATGACATCACCCAAAACTGTCCCAGCATAGATGAGGGCAGTCATCCAACTAACGACGCAGTATGGCCGGAAAGTCTAAAAAGCAGCGTCGAGACGTCCTTACGGGCTCACAAACTAGGCCAGCGACAAAAATTTAAACACCAAAGCGGTCCCGTAACCTACCAGGTACTAATCAGCAGAGGAGGGAGAGTCGAAATCATGGCTCTAAACCCAGGGGAAGAGAGTCATCCGTAAAGAAGGGGGGATGTGTGACGATGGAAGTCGGGAACCCTCGTTTCCACCAGTACACCAATATATAATAATTATCAAAGATTTGTTTTATGAATTAATTGTATTATTTGCATTTGTTTTATACCAATATGGTAATTGTATTTCATTTATTTTCATGAATTGTAGATTTTAGTTTATTAGTAATAAGAATATTTATATTGAATTTTCCATTAATTGTAGTTGCAATGGAATTATACATTAATATTGCAATATTACATATTGCTTTAGTATTATTAGTATTTCAGGGTTGTGTTCTATCACTATAAATTATTTATGGTGACACCTAGTATCAGCAAGAATAACAGCACATACACACTAGCGCCCCTTGCGGCGGGTAGGAATGACGACGTTTAGTGCAGTTGTCATAATGAGCTGTGTGGTTGGTAACTTGTTACCATCTAGTAGAAATGCATACGACTAGAAAAGTATAAAAGCAGAACAAAAATCTGTAAGAAGGACAGTCTGTTTTCATCAGTTGTGATGTGCGGTTCGTAATAGTTAGTGTGATAAGCGAGTGAGCAAAATTAGAAATCCGTGTAAATAAAGAGAATTACCAATTTCAAAACAGCTAGCCGTGTTTCATTTTAAGAGGTCACTAATAAAAAAAAAATTCTATTGTGACGGAACGTTGGACAACCGCGAGTTATACCCCAGCAAGAAAGCTTCGTTACAGTACATATGTGTAAATAATTGTGTGTGTATGTAGGGTTTAATAATTTGTTCGATGATTGAACTTGCCTGTTCGAGTGCTAAAGGCCTTATGACACTACATTTTTAATGCATTGTTCAAGTTTTGATGAACAGAACAAATATAATGTAATAGAAAAATTTACCAAGTGCAAAGAGTTCAGCAGTATTAAGATAAATGGCAAACTGCTAAACATTTTACTAAAGTTATCGATAAAAAATGAAGTTATGTCAAAAAAAAATGTAAAATTGGTTAACTTAAAATTGACATTTCAAGCTTGAAATATTAAAAGTGTTGCTGAATCAGCGGTTTATGGGCAAATTTGGCGATTAACCGTTTTTTTGTTCGTTTTGTTTTTATGTTTCTCATAAACAAAAAGTTGACAACATTTAATAAAAAAAACTAAAAGGCTTTTTTGTTTACATTTTTTATAGTTTGCTTTTTCTAACATTTTCTGTTTCTTTCTAACAATTCTATATTAATTCAATGAACAAAATACGTAGTGTCATAAGGGCTTAAGGAAGAAGTAAGTTTAAATTCTTTTGTTTTTAATTTTACAATTTTTCCCTTTCAAACTATCCTTAACATGTTGCAACCGTACCGTTATCAACATGTTATTAATCTACTTATTTGCAATCTGTTAGGTTCATTATTACATTTTTAATTAAGTTAAGGTAACACACAAAAATTCATTAATTTCAATAATTTAATTGTTTCAACTAATTCAATAATATCCAAAATTTTCATAATTCAATAATTTCACTTAATTTAATAATTAATACAAACAATTCAATGAATTCAAATAACTTAATAATTTAATAATTAATACAACCGATTCAATAAATTTAATTATTTTAAAAATTAATACAGACAATTCAATAAATTCAATATTTTTATATTGTTCAATAGTAGATTGAACACTAGCTAAAATGAAACAGAACCAACAAAGTAATAAATAAATAAATACAGAATTAAAATAAAACTTAATAAATAAACTAACAAATAAATAAATAAATAAATTAAATTAAGAACTAAATAAGTAAATTAGCCATTACTTAAAATAAATAAATTAAATAAATACATCTTTTTTATATTCTCTAAGTATCATTGATTATATTTATACTAATGCCTTAAACATATTAGTATACGTTCCTTTTGACTGTAAACTATGTATATAAGATATGGTAATACATATAAAAGTCCTTTTTTTCTTTTGTTAATTGTTGTCTAATAATAGTGTAATGTGTTGCTGTTGATGAAATTTTTTTTGAAAAGAATTTTCTTTACTTTTGCCTCTTTGCTTGTCGGTAGACAGCGGCACGTTCGGTTTTTGCGGCTTGAGCTCGTCGGATTGGGAGGGATCTTGTCCACCTAAGGCCATCACAAATTAATAATCGTGACAAGATGTTTAAGCAAATTACATATATATATAACGATGGACAACACAAATTTCGCTAGGGATTCACTTGATGATCGGACGGACAATTGATGATAAAAATAACAAAGAAAACTTCCTCTTCTGTACGCTCAGTATCGTTTTGCCGGGATCAGGTATTGTTATCCCGGATAGGCTGCCCACCCCATATGACGTATCGCAGTCATCCATGACATTATTTGATGCTTAAAAAATTATTTGAATAATGTCCCTAATGTTAACTTACCTCCACGCTAGTTACATTTCAACCACTCTCTTAATGTTCAACATATTTTTTTTTCACCTTTATTTATTTTTTGAATCTTCATATACTGAAATGACAATAAGTATTCAAATCTTAATACTAAAAGGAAAATAATAAGCCCAGCCAGTGCTAGACAAAAATTTTTATGATACTAAAAAAATTTCACATCAACTGATCCAGTCATCTGTTTTGCGCTTTGGATGGTGTTCAAGTTTGCTGACGTACTTTGACGCATATTTTGTAAATTCGACTTTTACTAATGGCACGCCTAGATCTTTGTGGATTCGAGAATTTTTAACATACCATGGTGCTGCAGTAATTATACGTAGAATTTTATTTTGACCCCTTTGAATTTTTTCAATGTTTGATGCTGAGGCAGTACCCCATAATTGAATTCCATAGCACCAGATTGGCTTTAGTATTGCATTGTACAGCAAAAGTTTGCAATCCAATTTCAATTTAGAGTTTCTGCCGATTAGCCAATTAAGTTGCACTGCTTTTAATCTCATTTGTGTAAGTTTCGCTTCAATATGAGACTTCCAAGTTAAACGATGATCGAGGTGGATTCCGAGGTATTTGACTTCATTGTGTTGCGGGATAATTTGATTATTTATTCTGATGAACGAACAGGTATCTTTTCGCAATGTGAAAGTTATATGAATACATTTCTGTTCGTTAATCCTGATTTTCCAAAGCTCAAGCTAATTCTCTAGTTTATAAACATATTTCTGCAAATTCTGTGATGCTATTTGATGGTCCTTATGGACGCTAATAAAGGCTGTATCGTCTGCAAAAGTTGAAGTATGTATTATGGGGTCTGACGGCATATCGGATGCATAAATCAAATATAAAGTTGGACCCAGTATGCTACCCTGGGGTACTCCTGCTTCAATTGGCTGAGCGGGACTTAAAAAATCGCCTTCTTTGATTGTAAATTTGCGACCATATAAGTAACTTTTCATAAGTTTGTGGGTGTTAGCAGGCAGAGTTAATTTAATTTTATGCATTAAACCTTCATGCCAGACTTTGTCGAACGCTTGGGAAACATCAATGAAAAGCGCGGAACAGTATTTTTTCTCTTCAAACGACATTTACCAATCTGTGTGTTTGTTCGATGGTACTGTGTTTAGCTCTGAACCCGAATTGGTGATTTGGGATACATTGAGTGTCGTTCAGAATTGGAATCAACTTAGCCAATAACAATTTTTTCAAACAGTTTTGAAATTGTCGGCAGTAGACTAATTGGCCTATATGACTCTACTTTAGTGGGGTCCTTCCCTGGCTTAGGAATCATGGTAATCATAGATACCTTCCAATCTGCAGGATAGTATTCTAGGCGTAAAATAGCATTGAAAATAAATAGGATAATTTTTCTAGCTACACGAGGTAACTCCACAAGCATTTTGTTGCTGATTTTATCCATACCTGGAGCTTTTTTAAGATTCAGAGTACCAATAGCGCTTTGAACATCATTAAAGCTAAGTCTTAGAGGTACAGGAGGTCTAATAATGAGTGGAGGCAAATCAGATGCATTATTTGAGTTGTTTATAGTAAACACATTTCTCAAATGGTTAACAAATAAAATCCCCTTCTCGGAATCATTTCTAGCCCAGTCATAAGTCGGATTTCTCAGAGGAGGCTTTCCTCTAACTGGTCTTTTTAAACCTCGTGCCGCCTTCCATAACGAATAGTCAGATTGTGGGGTACTATCAAGTCCCTCCAAGTAAGATTTAAGTGAAGCCATTCTTTGGGTTTCTAAGAAATTTCTTAGTATATCTCTGCATACCCGTAGCCTAGCTTTCAGTTCAGGAGACCTGTGAATTTGCCACTCTCTTCTAACTCTTCTTTTTTCTGACAGGAGATTATCGAGTTCAGCGAAATAAGTTCTGTTTGTCCCACTTCTGCACTCAACGTCATATGTGGAGGCGTGATGTACAGCTCTTCGTATGTCCTCAGTAAACTTGCCAATCGACCCATCAATTTTTATACTTTATCCAACTTACTCTGGTTTTAGATATGTCCCGAAATGGAGAGCCATTCCCTTGAAGGAAACGCATTGAAATAATAGAAGGAGAGTGATCTGAAGACAAGTCTAATGAAGGCTCCACTTGTATCGATTCTACAGGGATATTTTTCACTACTCCGAAGTCAATAACATCGGGAATCTTCTGTCGGCCAGTAGGTGGGATGCCCGCTTGAGAGTACATCTAATCCCATTTTGGCAATGGTGTTGAAGAGTTCACGACCCTTCGGGGTCACCAGACGTGAACCCCAAAAAGTGTGTTTGGCGTTAAAGTCACCAGCAACTAAAAATCTAGCTCCAAGGGAATTGAAGAAGCTGTAGTATTGGTGTTCTTTTATTGAAAATCGAGGTGGCGAATAAATTGATGATAAAACAAAATTGTATTGACAGAATTCAATACAAATGTTTGTTGCTTGTAGGTAATCCTCACTTATGTTATTCATTAGATAATGCTTTATTCTGTTATTTACAGGAATTGCCGAACCTCCACAAGCTCTTCCGCGGGGATCTTTAGTATCATACAACACGTAGCCATTAATTTTGAAGTACCCTGTCGCCGTCAAGTGAGTTTCAGCAATCATCATGACATCAATCTGCTTATCCATCAGGAAGTGTTCCAGTTCGTTTTTATGTTGGCGGAGGCCGTTCGCGTTCCAAAAACAAATTTTTAAACAAATCATTTCTTTAAAATGGCTTGTAAGATAGTGGATTCCATTTTCAGCATTTCCTGCATCATGGATGTCATAGTGGTCGTAAAGGTGTTCATAGTTTGGACAAGTGTCTGCAATGTAGTCTCTAGAGTGTTAATATTAGGCTATTATTATTATTAGAGTGTTAATATTAGACTGTTAATATTAATTTGCGGTATGATTACCTCCGCAGTTACTGCATTTTTTTATTTTTGAGTCAGTTTTCGACTTATCGCATTGAGCAGTTGCATGTAGCTCCCCACACGCAACACAAACTGTCGGCAATTTACAATACGCTTTGGTATGACCAAATTCTTGGCAGTTAAGGCACTGAACGGGACCCTGACGCTTATGCGGTTCTTCCACGGTGATTCTACGATGCAGAAGATAAATACGATTGTAGATGGAATGGCATTCGTTTTTCTTTAATACGACATCTCCAGGTTCCAATTCTACCCTGAACATAGGCTGTGGAATCTTTTCACGGTTTCTAATATTCGTTATGCTCTTAATTTTGAAGCCATTTTCCATTAAGCTAGTCTTTATCTCGGCAGGATCAACATCTGGGTCTATACCCTTTAGAACGACTTGGAGTCTATTTGCGCTTTTCAGCTGGTAGGTATAGAAATCCCTTCTCTCCCTCTCCAACTGGTTGGACAATTTTCGAAAATCATCTTCCTTTTTCACTTGAATTTTGGTTTCGCTGATATTTCCATGTTTAATTGATGTTACGCTAAACATATTTTCACCTATTACCGAAACAATTCTTTGTACCAATTTACTGGAAGTGGGCTCTCTCAGATAAATTGGTGGGGGCTTAAACGTCTTCTTAGGAAGTTCTGGCTCATCCGTCTGGAGGAGAGCAAACCTATTTTGATCATTACTCACGGTCTTAGGAGCTTTTGAATTTGATGACACTTGAGCAGATGTCGGGCTCCTCTGTCGCTTAAGAACTGTGACGTATTTATCCATACCTACTTGTTTTCTAGGTTCGACTGCACTATTTGATGAAGAAGATGTTGATGTTTTTTCATCGGATGAGATAACTATATTGGGCGAACAGGAACGACGCCGTTCTACGGCTCTTGTAGTGAGAAAATTCTCCACAGATTTTTTTATATTGTTCAATAGTAGATTGAACACTAGCTAAAATGAAACAGAACCAACAAAGTAATAAATAAATAAATACAGAATTAAAATAAAACTTAATAAATAAACTAACAAATAAATAAATAAATAAATTAAATTAAGAACTAAATAAGTAAATTAGCCATTACTTAAAATAAATAAATTAAATAAATACATCTTTTTTATATTCTCTAAGTATCATTGATTATATTTATACTAATGCCTTAAACATATTAGTATACGTTCCTTTTGACTGTAAACTATGTATATAAGATATGGTAATACATATAAAAGTCCTTTTTTTCTTTTGTTAATTGTTGTCTAATAATAGTGTAATGTGTTGCTGTTGATGAAATTTTTTTGAAAAGAATTTTCTTTACTTTTGCCTCTTTGCTTGTCGGTAGACAGCGGCACGTTCGGTTTTTGCGGCTTGAGCTCGTCGGATTGGGAGGGATCTTGTCCACCTAAGGCCATCACAAATTAATAATCGTGCCAAGATGTTTAAGCAAATTACATATATATATAACGATGGACAACACAAATTTCGCTAGGGATTCACTTGATGATCGGACGGACAATTGATGATAAAAATAACAAAGAAAACTTCCTCTTCTGTACGCTCAGTATCGTTTTGCCGGGATCAGGTATTGTTATCCCGGATAGGCTGCCCACCCCATATGACGTATCGCAGTCATCCATGACATTATTTGATGCTTAAAAAATTATTTGAATAATGTCCCTAATGTTAACTTACCTCCACGCTAGTTACATTTCAACCACTCTCTTAATGTTCAACATATTTTTTTTTTCACCTTTATTTATTTTTTGAATCTTCATATACTGAAATGACAATAAGTATTCAAATCTTAATACTAAAAGGAAAATAATAAGCCCAGCCAGTGCTAGACAAAAATTTTTATGATACTAAAAAAATTTCACATCAACTGATCCAGTCATCTGTTTTGCGCTTGAGTTAAAGCAAGGGTATCCCTCCTTCTCAACCGACTGTGGCCACTAAAGTTAAGGATGTCTCGTGCAAGTGGGTTTGGATGGTGTTCAAGTTTGCTGACGTACTTTGACGCATATTTTGTAAATTCGACTTTTACTAATGGCACGCCTAGATCTTTGTGGATTCGAGAATTTTTAACATACCATGGTGCTGCAATAATTATACGTAGAATTTTATTTTGACCCCTTTGAATTTTTTCAATGTTTGATGCTGAGGCAGTACCCCATAATTGAATTCCATAGCACCAGATTGGCTTTAGTATTGCATTGTACAGCAAAAGTTTGCAATCCAATTTCAATTTAGAGTTTCTGCCGATTAGCCAATTAAGTTGCACTGCTTTTAATCTCATTTGTGTAAGTTTCGCTTCAATATGAGACTTCCAAGTTAAACGATGATCGAGGTGGATTCCGAGGTATTTGACTTCATTGTGTTGCGGGATAATTTGATTATTTATTCTGATGAACGAACAGGTATCTTTTCGCAATGTGAAAGTTATATGAATACATTTCTGTTCGTTAATCCTGATTTTCCAAAGCTCAAGCTAATTCTCTAGTTTATAAACATATTTCTGCAAATTCTGTGATGCTATTTGATGGTCCTTATGGACGCTAATAAAGGCTGTATCGTCTGCAAAAGTTGAAGTATGTATTATGGGGTCTGACGGCATATCGGATGCATAAATCAAATATAAAGTTGGACCCAGTATGCTACCCTGGGGTACTCCTGCTTCAATTGGCTGAGCGGGACTTAAAAAATCGCCTTCTTTGATTGTAAATTTGCGACCATATAAGTAACTTTTCATAAGTTTGTGGGTGTTAGCAGGCAGAGTTAATTTAATTTTATGCATTAAACCTTCATGCCAGACTTTGTCGAACGCTTGGGAAACATCAATGAAAAGCGCGGAACAGTATTTTTTCTCTTCAAACGACATTTACCAATCTGTGTGTTTGTTCGATGGTACTGTGTTTAGCTCTGAACCCGAATTGGTGATTTGGGATACATTGAGTGTCGTTCAGAATTGGAATCAACTTAGCCAATAACAATTTTTCAAACAGTTTTGAAATTGTCGGCAGTAGACTAATTGGCCTATATGACTCTACTTTAGTGGGGTCCTTCCCTGGCTTAGGAATCATGGTAATCATAGATACCTTCCAATCTGCAGGATAGTATTCTAGGCGTAAAATAGCATTGAAAATAAATAGGATAATTTTTCTAGCTACACGAGGTAACTCCACAAGCATTTTGTTGCTGATTTTATCCATACCTGGAGCTTTTTTAAGATTCAGAGTACCAATAGCGCTTTGAACATCATTAAAGCTAAGTCTTAGAGGTACAGGAGGTCTAATAATGAGTGGAGGCAAATCAGATGCATTATTTGAGTTGTTTATAGTAAACACATTTCTCAAATGGTTAACAAATAAAATCCCCTTCTCGGAATCATTTCTAGCCCAGTCATAAGTCGGATTTCTCAGAGGAGGCTTTCCTCTAACTGGTCTTTTTAAACCTCGTGCCGCCTTCCATAACGAATAGTCAGATTGTGGGGTACTATCAAGTCCCTCCAAGTAAGATTTAAGTGAAGCCATTCTTTGGGTTTCTAAGAAATTTCTTAGTATATCTCTGCATACCCGTAGCCTAGCTTTCAGTTCAGGAGACCTGTGAATTTGCCACTCTCTTCTAACTCTTCTTTTTTCTGACAGGAGATTATCGAGTTCAGCGAAATAAGTTCTGTTTGTCCCACTTCTGCACTCAACGTCATATGTGGAGGCGTGATGTACAGCTCTTCGTATGTCCTCAGTAAACTTGCCAATCGACCCATCAATTTTTATACTTTATCCAACTTACTCTGGTTTTAGATATGTCCCGAAATGGAGAGCCATTCCCTTGAAGGAAACGCATTGAAATAATAGAAGGAGAGTGATCTGAAGACAAGTCTAATGAAGGCTCCACTTGTATCGATTCTACAGGGATATTTTTCACTACTCCGAAGTCAATAACATCGGGAATCTTCTGTCGGCCCGTCGGCCAGTAGGTGGGATGCCCGCTTGAGAGTACATCTAATCCCATTTTGGCAATGGTGTTGAAGAGTTCACGACCCTTCGGGGTCACCAGACGTGAACCCCAAAAAGTGTGTTTGGCGTTAAAGTCACCAGCAACTAAAAATCTAGCTCCAAGGGAATTGAAGAAGCTGTAGTATTGGTGTTCTTTTATTGAAAATCGAGGTGGCGAATAAATTGATGATAAAACAAAATTGTATTGACAGAATTCAATACAAATGTTTGTTGCTTGTAGGTAATCCTCACTTATGTTATTCATTAGATAATGCTTTATTCTGTTATTTACAGGAATTGCCGAACCTCCACAAGCTCTTCCGCGGGGATCTTTAGTATCATACAACACGTAGCCATTAATTTTGAAGTACCCTGTCGCCGTCAAGTGAGTTTCAGCAATCATCATGACATCAATCTGCTTATCCATCAGGAAGTGTTCCAGTTCGTTTTTATGTTGGCGGAGGCCGTTCGCGTTCCAAAAACAAATTTTTAAACAAATCATTTCTTTAAAATGGCTTGTAAGATAGTGGATTCCATTTTCAGCATTTCCTGCATCATGGATGTCATAGTGGTCGTAAAGGTGTTCATAGTTTGGACAAGTGTCTGCAATGTAGTCTCTAGAGTGTTAATATTAGGCTATTATTATTATTAGAGTGTTAATATTAGGCTGTTAATATTAATTTGCGGTATGATTACCTCCGCAGTTACTGCATTTTTTTATTTTTGAGTCAGTTTTCGACTTATCGCATTGAGCAGTTGCATGTAGCTCCCCACACGCAACACAAACTGTCGGCAATTTACAATACGCTTTGGTATGACCAAATTCTTGGCAGTTAAGGCACTGAACGGGACCCTGACGCTTATGCGGTTCTTCCACGGTGATTCTACGATGCAGAAGATAAATACGATTGTAGATGGAATGGCATTCGTTTTTCTTTAATACGACATCTCCAGGTTCCAATTCTACCCTGAACATAGGCTGTGGAATCTTTTCACGGTTTCTAATATTCGTTATGCTCTTAATTTTGAAGCCATTTTCCATTAAGCTAGTCTTTATCTCGGCAGGATCAACATCTGGGTCTATACCCTTTAGAACGACTTGGAGTCTATTTGCGCTTTTCAGCTGGTAGGTATAGAAATCCCTTCTCTCCCTCTCCAACTGGTTGGACAATTTTCGAAAATCATCTTCCTTTTTCACTTGAATTTTGGTTTCGCTGATATTTCCATGTTTAATTGATGTTACGCTAAACATATTTTCACCTATTACCGAAACAATTCCTTGTACCAATTTACTGGAAGTGGGCTCTCTCAGATAAATTGGTGGGGGCTTAAACGTCTTCTTAGGAAGTTCTGGCTCATCCGTCTGGAGGAGAGCAAACCTATTTTGATCATTACTCACGGTCTTAGGAGCTTTTGAATTTGATGACACTTGAGCAGATGTCGGGCTCCTCTGTCGCTTAAGAACTGTGACGTATTTATCCATACCTACTTGTTTTCTAGGTTCGACTGCACTATTTGATGAAGAAGATGTTGATGTTTTTTCATCGGATGAGATAACTATATTGGGCGAACAGGAACGACGCCGTTCTACGGCTCTTGGGCAAAATTTCAGTTTATGGGGGACACCCCTGGGGAAAAAAAAAAAATGCCACGCCCCCTTAAATGACCCCAGGAGTGCGAAAATCATAATGAATAAGGGGGCTCACGCCCCCTATGGGCGTGGCAGTCGAAAAACGACCCGGCGCACCTACGTAGACAATATGGGTATCAAATGAAAGCTAATGTCTTCACGATTCCAAAAATAGCCGTAGTTGCCAGATCGGGCGATTTTTGTAGCCGATATGGCCATTTTGGCAAAATTTGGGGTGGGGGAAATTTTTTTTTTTTTTTTTTTGCGTGACCGGCCTACGGCCGGGCTTAGGGGTTTTTAACTCCAGTATGTCTTAATTCTAGACGGCGGGGATCTCGAGTGCTCGGCCTCTGGCCGAGCTAAAAAGAAATAAACAAAAAAAGTCCTTCCCCCATTTTATAAAAATTAACATATCTTCCTCAAATTCTGGACGATCTGGCAACTACGGGTATTTTTGGAATCGTGAAGACATTTCCTTTCATTTGATACCAATATTGCCTAAGTAGGTGGCATGGGTCGTTTTTCACCCCCGCCCCTATTTAACAAAAATGACCGTATCGGCTGCAAAAACCGCCCGATCTGGCAACTATGGCTATTTTTGGAATCGTGAAGACATTAGCTTTCATTTGATACCCATATTGTCTACGTAGGTGGGCCGGGTCGTTTTTCGACTGCCACGCCCATAGGGGGCGTGAGCCCCCTTTTTCATTATGATTTTCGTACTCCTGGGAACATTCTGAAGGGGATGGCATATTTAGAATTTTTCTCTAGGGGTGTCCCCCATAAACTGAAATTCAGCCGGCTCTTGTAGTGAGAAAATTCTCCACAGATTTTTTTAAGGATTCTTCCTCAGAGACCCATATAGTTTTTCTAGTCGAGCTAAGCTCTTTCTCAGAATTACATCTGAGAGGAACTCTCATACAGTTTTTGTGCGATTTTTAATATTTTGTTTTGTAGATATTTTTACCTATTACGAGTTATTTTTGCAATTTTTTGTTTTATTTCAACCTAAACACTTTTTCACCTATTACGATTTGTTCACCGAAAATTCAGCCGCACTAAAAATAACACGTCCGAACAGTTCGATGAGACGAGACTGAATGGAATGTTCAACACATGACTACTGTTTTTCTTGAAATATTTCCTCGAAAATAAAAAGACGGGGTTAATTAAATTTAAATATAATTCATGGGTTTATTTTCAGATTTTCTTTTCTTCGTACACGTACCGTACTTGTTGGGGGTTTTACAAACAATAACAATAATAAATCAGTATACATACAGCATCAACACAAAATAACAACAATTTTAACTTAACGAAACAATTAGTATCATATGAACAATGATTGGGGGACATTTACACTATGCGCGTAAACAACTACTGTATAATTGTACAAGTCATATATATTCATATTTATTTAGTATAAATTTTCATATTTTTACTAACAATTATATACTAATTAAATTATTGTAATAATCTTAGTTTAAGAATTCTGTTAATAATAATACTTTTCAACTTAACAAATTCAACAAATTTATTAATCAAAAATCTATTATCTAATTATTTAATTATATATAATTAATCAAATAAATCTATATATATATTTATTCAAGAATCCATTTAATCATTTACGTAACCAAATATTTATTTGGTTAAAAATTTATTTAATATTTTATTAATTTATTTATTTTACGTACGTATTCATTTAATCTCTTATATATCTATATATTTATTAAGTTTCTTATATGTTTATTTATTTAAGTATTTATTTAGTTAACTAAGTTGCTAAATAGTTATTTAACTTTTCGAATATTTATTTGTGTTTTAAAATAAATATTCATTTAGTTGAATAAGTATTTATTTTGTTATTTTAATCTATTTTTAAATACCTAAATAGTTAAATAGTTATTTAACAATTTTAATTTAGTTGTTTATGGGGCTAAATAGCTAATTAATTTTTGTAATACATTTTCATTTAATTGTCTAATTAGGTAAGTATACATGAAGTTGATTTATATATCTATCTACTTCATTAAATATGTTGCTAAATAGTTATTTAATTTTCTAATATTTATTTATACTTTCAAATAAATATTTGTTTAGTTAAATAAGTATTTATTGTGTTAGTTTCATTTATTTTTAATTATTTATATAATCAAATAGTGATATAATATTTTAAATAGTTATTTAAGATTTTATTTATTTTATGCTAAACTCTCTTGGTTGTAAATCATTAATATTGTGTGTTACCTGTGTACCGGAAATAGGTTTTCATCCGTCGGCTGACGTTTGAGGGTGCTCACGTCGAGGTTGGCAGTTACCACGAGGCTGTTGTTTGTTGGCACTTGCGTCTGTTGTGCACGTGTCTGTTGCTCTTTTAGGTGCCGAGACTGTTACTTTATATGCACGCGGCTGTTGTTATGGGAGCACGCGGCTGTGGCTGTAGGATGCACGCGGCTGTAATTTAAAATGCACGCGGCTGTAGCTGTAGGATGCACGCGTTCTTAGCCGGATGCTGTTATTCGGCTCCCACTAATTTTCTGGCTTTTCTCGTTGAGGAGGTAAAACTTTGTTAAGAATGCTTGTGTGTGGCTTTGGTTTTGATTAACTTAAAAATTTTTTTACACTACTTTTTATTTAATTTTTAAGACCTCTTGCCACCACGACCTACCTCAACGACTGACATCTTTCTTTTTTTCCTCAAAATTCCATCTTGCCTGGCGCATCTGTGGTTGGCGTCGCTTTTGACATGGTTGTATCGACATCATAACCATGATGTACAACCGTATTCAGTCGTATTATCAGTGACGATCGACAGGGATGGATGATTTAAAAAATGTAAAAAATCGCCAATTCAAAGGAAGTGTCCCGAATATTGTGAATTGAAATGAAGAAAATGATCGTGTGTTAATTCAATATGCTGGAAAGGTAGTGATGTAGGAGAAGGCTAAAGCAGATGTCGTGGTTGACTGTAATATGTCAATAGGGGTGGGCAGCCGCCAAGGAAATCAACATCTAAATCCTTGCGACGACTCCTGGAAAATTTCAGGCAAAGTGAACTGCTCAGACATTTTTTTTATGGTATTATTATTCCTATAGATTGCACGATCATTTAATTGTAATTGCCCGATGGACAAGACAAAGGAACCCACAATCCGGCGAGCTAATGCCGCAGCAACGACCAGCGTGCCAAGTCCATTTCCGAACAATCAAAGCCATTACAGGTTATGGCCTAATAAATCTTAAACCAGAAAAACACTTACAAACTTTAATCAAACAAAACAATGAAAATATAAACAGCGGTTGACGCAATTCATTTATATTTCAGTGGTGTTACTTATTGTATTTTTTTAGCTTTTTTTCATGGAACAGATTCCTTGAAAATTAAGAGAAAAAATCCCATTAAATAATGCCTTAAGACTAAAGAAAACTGTTAAATTTTATTTTTGTCGGTCACGCTTATAACATAATAGAAATATAATAACATAGTATAATAATAAATATTTCTAAAGTTATGTGTCCACGATAGTCAGATATTACAACCACAGTGGTGACAGAAGGGGGGAAAAATGTAGTTTTATACTAGTCTCTTTCTTTGAGAACTGCCTTTTGGTTTTCTTTATGTTACTATTTTTCTGACGCAATAAAATTCATTTTTGGCACAGAGTCTTTTTGTATTGTTTGATACAACCATAAAAAAATGCATTTATATCTTTTAACGAATGCATAAACTCCACAATGAATACCACAAAGTATAACAATTATTAAAATACAATTTAGTAACGTTTTAAAATCACAAACATATAAACAAATTGTTTTGTCCACAAAATTCTTGTTGTATAAGTTATTTTATTTTTTACTTAAAATAAAACACGGTTCGAGTACTTGACTACGACTAAATCTTTATTTAATAAAATTGACAATTTAAAGTAAATACAAAATATGTGTCACAAAGAAATGCAAAATGTGTGGATTGCTGATGTTACAAAATATTAAATACAAAATGTGTGTTGCAATAAAAATAGCTTACTTAAATTACAACAGAGTTAAATGAACTTTAAATACTTAAATTACAATAGAGTTAAATGAACTTTAAAGTTAAATGAATTTTAATAAATCAAACAAAGCAAACTCAGCAGATTGGCAAAAGAACAGAAGTAAGAGGGAGAATTTATAATTAATTAAATTTGTGTTAACTCTTCCCCCCTAAAACTTTTATTGTCCTCAATCAAAAGTACGGTATCTGTGTAATTTTTGTTATGGATTGTTCTTTAGATTCGTTTATTCTCGGGGCAATTTCTCCTAAGGGTAATGAAGCATTTGTTGGGTATTGTGAAATCTTTGGGTGACATGATTTTTTCAAACTGACGGACAGTAGGACAATAATCCCGAGGATTACTAAAACATAAGCTATTACATCGCCTATTTTGCTCTCGATATTCAAAAGCTCGATCGCTTCCGTATTGTTGACATGCATTTCCTTAATTAATTCTAAGGTAAGAGTTTCTTCCACACGTGGATTCCCTGCCTTTGGTTGTACAATGGCTGGTAGTGGGTCAGCAAAGGTAATTTCTGAACTCGAGAAAATCTTGCCGTTTACTGATACTGTTTCATTATGAAATCTTATTAGGAAGGTACCGTTTAGATTGAATGGCTCTCGACTAATGAGAATTGTACCGTTAAATTGATTTAATAAAAGTGCCCCAGGAAGGATTTCCTTTACCGTGACCATATGGAAATTATTTACTATTGTGCAATTAGCCGGTTTGCTACGTATTAAATTCGGGAGGCATTCAGATTCGCTGATGTCTTCGACTTCGCTCTGTTTGCATATTGCCAATTTATTAAAATTCTTACATTTGTTCTTTATACCAAATATTTGTTTGTCACATACCAATATCTCATTAAATTGAATTTTACTAGTAAATCTACCAATTTTTACTGGTTCTACCAAAATTTTATTACAAGATTCTTTTCCTGTAGTTGGGATACTTATAATATAAAGGAGGGAATTATGGTTAGTAGCTATTTTTATTTCGCTAAACTCAAAAGATTCTTCAATATTCAAATACGAAGTGGTTTCGGTTGCAGACAGATTTTTAACCATTTCCATTTCGTTGTTGGACAATATAAATGAATTTAAAACTCCTACTTTAGCCCAATGAATGGCGTATTGCAAATTAATGATTTCATCCTTTATAATTTCCAATTTGTATTTTATTTTATTTACAAAAAATCTTCCGAGTGTACGGTTTTGTAAGATTTCAGAATTTCATTGGTTTTTAGGGTTATTTCATCCATTTTTTTCAAAGACATTCTATTTATAATGACTTGTTTATTATTGCTCTCGAGTACATTGTTTATCTTTTGTTCGATTATCTCGAAGTCGTCATGGTCGGGATTACCGGCAACCCACTTCCATGCAGAACCGATGAAATTCAGAGACCTTTTATTTCTAGGCTTAAGATATTCTAAATGTTTTTTGATTTTATTAGTTTCATGAATAAGGAAAGGATAGATGGGATGGGAAGTGCTTATGTTCGTTCTTATGGTGGAATGGATATTGTTAATTAGTTCTTCATAATTTTTCAGGTCAACAACGTGTACCAATTTAACAGTGCCTAACTGCATCTTAGCAAATCCGACATCGATCGCCACCACTTGTGAATTGGTGTAGTCTAAAATCCTAACTTCGCTTAGAGTAGTTTTCGTCGATATTAAACTGGAGAAAAGAAAGATAAAAGGTGAACGAAAATAAAATCGATTTCTCAATTTCGAATATTATTTTTATGGACAACCCTTCCTCCTTCTGTTAACACAGTTGTATGCCTATTCTCTTTTACTATTTCCTGCTTATAATTCTTTGACAATTTTGTCCCTAACCTTTTGTTTTGTTTGACATAAATTTGGTCCCCTATATTATAGTCTTTGGGTTCTATTCTGTTCTTATTATGATAATCTAGATCGGATAGCTGTTTTTTCTTGAGGTCGTAGATCATTTGTGCCCTATCTTTCTCCCGCTCCATAAAATTGCTGCCAGATCTTTTGCCAAAAAACGCTTCAAATGGTTTTCGACGCAAAGTTGAGTGAATAGTATTGTTATACTCATAAATGGACTTATCCAGAAGTTCGGTCACATCTTTTTGTGCTCCCTCTGTCTTCAAGCATCTCATAATCTCTGCCAAAGTAGAGTGAAACCTTTCGATCTGGCCATTGACTGTACTAGCGTATGGTGGTATGCGGAAGATTTTCACATTGAATTGGTTCTCCATCATAAATGTAATAGCTTTGGAGTTGAAAGATTTCTCATTATCCATTACAACTATTTCAGGCATACCAAAATTCAGTAGTATTTCTCGTAGGGGTTGTTTTATGTCTTCTGTAGCTCTTGATTTTAGTATCTTTGCCTGGGCGTACTTGGTTAATTTGTCTATAGCTGTCAAAATAGATATTCCTGCCGTAATGAAGATGTCAATATGGATTATTTGTCCAGGAAATTGTGGTATTGGGGTTTCCTGTATAGAGATTTTGTTGGGGTGTCGATCGTATTTGTTTTCCTTGCAGGTTCTGCATGATTTTGTTATTCTCTTGATCTTTGCCATCATCTGGGGGAAATAGTATTTTTCTAGAAGTTGTGCTTTGTTTTCTTCGGCACTCCTATGGGCTCTATTATGCTCGTTTATTATTTCTATCTCTTGTTCGGATTCGTTGCGAACATCTAAGACCATTTTTCTTGAATAGAGAACTTTGTATTTATGAAATCGATTGGAGAATATTTCTTGTGCCTTCCCAAGGATTGCGTCTGTAGTTTTCAAGCAGTTT
Source organism: Bellardia pandia (assembly GCA_916048285.2). Taxonomy (NCBI): domain Eukaryota; kingdom Metazoa; phylum Arthropoda; class Insecta; order Diptera; family Calliphoridae; genus Bellardia; species Bellardia pandia. The sequence goes on from OU696530.1 coordinate 71,258,998, forward strand.
GTTATAGGTGGGTTAAGGTATTTCTCAAGAATTTTTTCCAATTCTGTCTCGGAAGGGTCTGGTTCCATCACTATGTGCCTGTGATAAGTAGGAAAGATTATCTGAAACTCATATGATGAAGTTTTATTTGGTTCTATAATAATTTGATTTTTAAACGCGTTTATTGGAGTTTCTGTGTATTGGATGGAATTTCCGGGAGAACTTTGGTTGCTCTGTTGAGTAGCAGCCGTTGAGTCCATCATGCATATGTCTTGTGGGGGCCTGGAAAGTGCATCTGCTACCGCGTTGGTATTTCCTGGTTTGTATTGCAGTTCGTAATTATATTCTTCTAGCGTAGCTTTCCATCGCCTGAGCTTGCTGTTGGTATTACTGCTTGTTAATGCGTGCGTTAGGGGTTGGTGGTCTGTGAATATCTTCACTCTTGCCGCCCCATAGAGATAGTTTCTTAAGCTCTTAAGGGCCCACACAATTGCCAACATTTCTTTCTCGTTTGTGGCGTAGTGCTCTTCGGCTTTGTTTAAAGTTCTTGAGATAAATGTAATTGGTCTGCCTTCCTGTTCAAGCACGGCGCCAATTGCGTAATTCGAAGCATCCGTTGTTAATTGAAATTCTTTCTGGAAATCGGGGTATGCTAACATAACGTCATATGATACTAATGTCCTTTTAATTTTCCTAAATGCCTCTAGTGCTTCGTTGTTTAAGTTGATCGTTGTTTTGCTGGACATAAATTTGGACATTCGTCCCTCCTCCCCTCTTAAAAGAGTCGTCAAGGGTTTTGCTAATTTGGCATAATCCTTGACGAATCGTCGATAAAATCCGGACATGCCTAGGAAAGATCTTAAGTCCTTTATTGTTTTTGGAATCGGTAATTTGTTGATCGCTTCTACTTTTTGGGGATTGGCACGTATTCCCGATGTGGATATTAAAAATCCTAGAAACTCAACTTCTGGTTTTAAAAATTCGCACTTATCTAATTGTACTTTCATATTGGCTGACTCTAGGGTGTGGAATATTTTTTCAATGTTGTTAAAATGTGTTTGTTCGTCCTTCCCGAATATAATAATGTCATCGATATAGACGTAACATATTTTACCAATATGTTCCCTCAATATATCGTCTAAGGCCCTTTGGAAGATTGATGGTGCGTTTCTTAATCCGAATGGAAGCCTTGTAAATTCGTACTTACCGTTATTGATGGAAAACGCGGTTTTTTCTATGTCTTCTTCCTTTAAAGGGATTTGGTGAAAACCGCTCTTCAGATCCAACACAGAGAAGAACGAATTTTCTCCTAATTGGGAAATAACCTCGTTGATTTCGGGGATTGGATATCGATCCGGGATGGTCACTGTGTTGAGTTTCCTATAATCAATAACTACTCTATATTTTTTTTATATCCGAGGCATCCATTTTCTTAGGTACAACCCAAACTGGTGAGTTGTACGGTGATTTTGAAGGTCTTATTATGCCTTGATCCAGTAATTCTCTGATTTGCTGTTCGACTATATCCTTTAAATGTGTTGGATAGGGGTAGCATCTGGAGTAGACAGGGTTATCGGTTGTTGTTCTTATTTCTCCTTTTACTGTGGTTGTGTAGGTTAATCGCTCATTTGGTTCGGAAAAAAGGCTTCGAAATTTTGTTACTACTTCTTTTATTCTGTATTTTTGATCTTTAGTCATGTGGTCTGTTCTTATTGGGATGGTGTGTGCGTTTTGCGTAATATTATTGACGTTTTCAGAAATTTGTTGCTTTAGTTTTATCTTAATATTCTCTTTAATAATCATCAAGCTTTCTGCCGTGTAGATAACGGCCGAAAGTTCTTTCAGGCTGTCGTTCCCTAGTATTGCGTGAAAAGATTTGAGAGTTGGTAAGGCAAAGAATTTTAGATTCGTCGATTTTAGTCCAAAGAGGTTAATGAAGGTGTGATGGGATATCAAGGTTTTCCCTCCAGCTGAATTTGCAAAAAAAGATTTTTCATTGGGGATGACTGATTTTAGAAGTTGAGGTTGAATGTAATTTTTATTTGATCCTGTGTCTACTAAGATTTTCAGGATCCTACCATCTGACGTCTTTGCCTCAAAGTATGGCAAAGACGAATTGTTCATTCTAAAAAATGAATGTCAATGAATTCTTCTTCACCGATTGATTCCGATTGACCCTTCGGCTCATATGTTGCGATTTGATCGGTGTATTCATTGAATGCTTGTAAGTCTTCAATTTCTTCATATGATGCTCTTTCTCCATTATAGTTAGCTTCTTCTTCATCCTCATAACCATTCGTCTCGATATTGAAGTTTCTTTGGGCTTTTTGGGCATTAGGTATAGGTTGTTCTGATGGTCTTTTACCCACGAATCTGTCGTTGGGTCTTGGTCGATTCATGTAATTAACATTTCTCGTTTGAATGGTTTCGGTTTCCATGGGCACAGGTCTTGGTTGTGGTTTTGGTGCGTTTGGTCTTGGTGGAGGTAGATTGTATTGATATTGGATTGGGTATTGATTAAGGTAGGGATTTGGGGTTTGGGTTGGGTATTGATTAAGGTATTGGTTTGGGCGTTGGACTGGGGATTGGTGTAATTGTTGGGGCGTATATTGTGTTGGGAATTGGATTGGTTTCTGGTTTGGATATTGTCTATAGATTGGAGTTGCAGGTGATACTTGCAGAGGAGGTCCGATTGGTTTGTAATATAATGGGTTTTTGTAATTTTGGTTTTTTGAAACGGTCTGCGGATTTTTTGAATTCTTATGTAAGGCATGGTCTGACCTGAAATCTTGATTTTGGAGTTTAAGGCACAAGTGAAGTGCCTGAGGTAAGCTGGTTGGTTCTCGGATGCATAGGAGCTTTGAAAGGTCGCCTCTCAGACCCCTAATAAAGGTGTCTAGCGCCTTATCTCTGTACGTTTGAATTAGTGTATCCATGGCCTCTCTGCCTATGGTCATACAAGTGATATTATTTATGATCAGGGATAAATGTGAATATACTTCCTGATAGAAGTCTTGTACTGTTGAATTCCCTTGGATTAGAGTTGTCATTTGGTATTCTAAGGTACCTACATCCCTTTTGTCCGCGTAGTGCAATGTTAGACAACGTCAAATTGCTTCCCAGCTGAGGGGCGTGTTGTAAGATTCGAGCGCTGAATCTGCGGCTCCGACAATTTTGTTTCTAATCACATTAAGGATCCCAAAGTACTTCGGAGTTCCCTTTTGTGCTTCGTAAAGATTCAGTATTCTTTCAACGCTCTTTTTCCATGAGCTAAATTCGGTTGTATTCCCAGAAAATTCTCTTAGACATCGCACGACATCCGGCACCTTATCCAGATCGATAAGATTTTCCCTGTACTGTTCTTCAATCTCTTGGTCCCTTGTTATAAAGTCTGAATTGGGGTTCAATATATTCCCTACTAAACTCCTACATTGTTCCCTACACAGGCGGGTGACTAAGTTCGTTATAGCAACTTCCATTTGAGGAATGTTTACGCTTACTGGTTCAGGGAGATGTGGGGGATTGTTAGGATTAATAGGTGGGGAAGGATTAAGAACTGGTGGTCTTACTAAGTTATTGGGGTTTGACATTTCGAGAGATGTAGCTTATTTTAAAGGTTAAATAAAAATACTAGAAACTATTATAGAACTATTTTTCTTTCCTCTTTTTTTTTTTTTTATTATAAATCTGGAGGGTCCCGTAGGAATCGCAGATTGTTATTTATTTATAAAAATCTTCTAACTTATTTCTATATTGAATTGGTATTTTAGTATTATTATTTTTTTTATTTATTTTTTATGTTGTAATATAGAAAAAATATATAATAATAATTTAGTCTTAAGAGAAATACATTACATTAGTGTAGTTATTATTGTTATAGTTGTCATCTTTTGTTGTTGTTGGTGTAGTTTCTTCTCAGGCTATTGCTTGTTGCTTGAAATTGACCAGAATAAGTTCCGTTGCTTGGTGTTAGGTTGGTTTTTCTTCTTTTAGGATTGGATGTTCTGACACTGTGTTGTTTTATTAGTGTATTTTTGGTTTAGTTAGGTCTCTGTTGTTTAGTTCTGGTTGGTTTTCTACACAATATATTTTTTTTGTAATTATCACTAGTTTAATAGTTTTTAATAATATTGAAGTTTTTTATTTTGTATTTTAATATTTTTTATTTTACACTACTTGAGTGTCCTTTATTTTTTAGTTTACTCTATTTTACACTACTTGAGTGTCCTTTATTTTTTAATTTACACTACTTAAGTGTTTATTATTTTACTTGTAACAATATTGGGTGCTTCTTCAGGACCACTTTAACTTGTAACAATATTGGGTGCTTCTTGAGGACCACTTTAATTTGTAATAATATTGGGTGCTTCTTGAGGACCACTTTAATTTGTAATAATATTGGGTGCTTCTTGAGGACCACTATTTTTTCGTTGGGCGCCAGTTATTTTATTTTTTACTTAAAATAAAACACGGTTCGAGTACTTGACTACGACTAAATCTTTATTTAATAAAATTGACAATTTAAAGTAAATACAAAATATGTGTCACAAAGAAATGCAAAATGTGTGGATTGCTGATGTTACAAAATATTAAATACAAAATGTGTGTTGCAATAAAAATAGCTTACTTAAATTACAACAGAGTTAAATGAACTTTAAATACTTAAATTACAATAGAGTTAAATGAACTTTAAAGTTAAATGAATTTTAATAAATTAAACAAAGCAAACTCAGCAGATTGGCAAAAGAACAGAAGTAAGAGGGAGAATTTATAATTAATTAAATTTGTGTTAACTTATATAGTGCTTTGCTTTTTCTGTTATAGCTGGACTTTCGTTGCTAGAAGTCTCACAAATTTTATGTTGCCAGATTGCTAGCTGTGCTGGCATGATGGCGTTGGCTCCGGCTGGGCTCGCCGTCTTGGTGGGGTTCTTGCCAGCCAATCTGGTATCGAACAGCTACACAAAAAATTACATGCCAGCCTTTTTTTTTTTGTTCTTTTTTTTTTTTTGTTAAATACTTAAAATTTCATATTGGGGCCCGAAAGTGAATGTCAAAACAAAAACAATTTTTACAGCCTATTGTACTCTACTAACCTTGCATCCATTTTCTTTTGCTATCAGCTCTCCATGCACCTCAAAACCGCTGGCTGGTGTTGTGCCAGCTTTTGGCTGCCCTCCCTCATAAAGATTCCTATTAGGATCTTACCATGATGGCTTACGGCCGAATAATTTTAAAGGCCATCCCTATTGCCAACTACCTAACCTTTTTTACTCACCGTCCCATAGCTCTAGAGGAAACTTTATTCCATTTTGAAATTAAACAATTACGTTTTAAAAATTATTTCTAAAGAACATTATTAACTAGTTTATTATATTAATTAGGGAGAATCATTAACAATTATAAAACATTCAACACTTAACTATTAAAAAAAGGAAAATTGTTATTTATAATTGATTCGGCTTGAGGTCATTAAAATATTAAAAAACAATTTTGCTTCTTTTAATTTTTAATATTTTTATTCCCAATATTTCGAGACAACTTCGTTGCTCATCTTCAGGGGATCTATGTATGTAGTTAGAAAATTAACACATCATTAATATTTGTAATTATTTAGAAATATATTAACTAATAAATAGAGATAATAATAAAAACCTACTTATTTTAAATAAAAACTCAAATTAAAGAGCTTTATTGGCGCTGTATACTTGGAGCTTTTACGTTTGTTAATGTCGTTTGATTATATTTTGGTTTATATTTGTTTATGGTATTTTTAAAAATCTGAGCTATGTTCTCAGTGTCTCTTTTGTAGTTTAATGTTTTCTCTTCTTGAAGGTTTATAATGTGTAACATTTCTAGTGTATATCTTCTGTTGTAGTTGTTCTCCTGTGCTAATATTTGTATATTTTCAAAGTCAGGTTCGTGACCACTCAATGTACAGTGGGCTGCTAGTGCTGTTTTTTGTTCGAGTGGTTTGTTTATTGCTTTCAGATCTGATTTATGTGAAGCCATTCTAGTTTTTAGTTTTGATTTTGTTGTGCCAACATATGCTTTTTGGCATAAATTGGACTCGTCACCTTTACATGTTATTTTATATATTAGGTTGGATTTGTCGTCTTTTGCTATTTTTGATTTAGTATTACTGAATAATTTATTAGTTGTGTCATTTGTTCGCAGAGCTAATTCATAGTGGTCTTTGTCATATATATCCGAATGTTTTAATCTCTCCGAAAAGCCAGGAACATAAGTGATGGATTTGTACATTTTATGTTGTTTTTCCTGTGGTTTTGTAGTATTTTTAGTCAGTTCGTGTTTAATCAAATTTTTAATCGTTCTTTTAGGAAAATCGTTCATCTCTAATATATTATTGATTCTCTTAATGTTGTGTTTATGGAAACTTTTAACAAAAAAAGGATTCTTATTTCAAAGTTTTAACAATTGCCTTATTTAGGACAAACACCGGTAGATTTGGCCAAATAGCCAACAAACCCAAAAAGATAAAAGAAGTTAAAATTAACGCTGCCTAAGCTGAGCTCAACCTATTGGCGTTGGTATGCCGTAGGAAATTTCCTAAAAGTAGCTTTAAAATGGGTGTTTTACCTAAATTTACAGATCTAGGCTTTTTTTTTATTAAGCTCTAAAATATAAATATTTAAAGTAAATAATATCAATAATATGTATGTATATATATATATAAATAAATGAGAATTGCTGTCAGTATTCGTACGTGATCTGTCTACGTCATTTCACGATACCTGTTACCTCAGGGAGAGGTGGACACTTGTTGGTTGATAAGAGGAGGTATTCCCGTTGTGTGTGAGACGTAGGGGGTGGATTGCTGATAGATATAATTCCTCCTTCAAACTATTAAAGCCGAGTTCCTTTTGTGTGTGTATATGTGTATAGGATTTGTTGGGTTCTTTTCTTTCTTTACAGGCGGTAAGTATTATTAGGTGTTCCAGAACTTTCAACTTTTACTTTCTTTTTTTCATTTCAGGTGGTAACTTATTTTTATTTTCTTTTTAAGCCTCTAGGTTTAGTTATTTAACACTGAATTCAATCTACGTTTTACGTTTATTTGTATTTTTCTTTAGATCTTTACTTATTTTACACTGAATTCTGGGTTCTAAGTTTCTTTAAGTCCTTAGTTGTAGTTATTTTGTTTACATAATTTTAGGCCTTAAGCTTATTTAAGTCTTTAGTTGTAGTTATTTCGTTTATATAATTTTTAGCTTTAAGTTTATTTGCCCTTTTTATTCCGTTTTTAGGTTTTAAGTTTATTTGTGTTTTTTTTCTCTTTAAGTTTGTAGATGAAGTTAATTTTTTATAAATTTTCGTTATAAGTTTCCTTGTGGTTTTTTTTTTTTCTTTTTTTTCTTTCTCGATCATTTTAGAAAAATTCATCCAACGGTCACCACGTTTTCTCGTTCAATATCCAAAGTTTTTCTTTTTTTTCCTCTAAACCTCTTCGCGCCATCAAACTTCACCGCCACCATCTTTTTTTTCTTTTCAGCCAAAGATTTGAATAGCTTTTTCAATTTTCAATATGTCTAACATATCTCAATTCAGCATTCCACACACCTCAGCTGTTTTCTAGAGTTGCATTTACCTCATATAACAGGGTGCACACGACATTTCACATTACAAATTTACTACCAGAAAATATTTTCTTTCTCTTTTTAATATAACTGCCTTTTTAGCTGATTGTAGCAATTTTAAAACGCCAAAATTGTCGCCTCTGTTATACTCTGTGATTACAACGTTGTCCGAAAAATGTTCAGAAAATGTCTAATACTATTGGTGTTTTCTTTTCTGAAATAAAATGTTACACCTTTATTATGTACATTTTTATAATGTTTACACCACATTTTAAAGATGTCGCATTTTTAATGGTCAGAATAGAACATAAAATCACAACAGTGTAACACTTTTTTTTCATGTACAGCTGGTTTTGTTTATTTTTTGTTAAAAAAGAAGAAGCAGATAGCTCCCTGGTAAGATCGCTTGAAATAAGACAATGAATATCTCTCAAAAAGACCAATGGCACCTTCCCGACTAATACGCAAATTCTTCTTAAACTATAAAAATTATATACATATATTTTCCTATGAAATTTTACATATGTACATCAACTTCAGAGTATTCATTAATTACGTTCTCTAAAAGCCTTTCACTCGCGGTTGTGGATTTCTTTCCATAATCATATAAAATATTTCATCATCATCAGATGATGAAGATGAATCCAACAAGTCATCCAAAATTTTTTCAGCACATAAAAAAGTAGTAATATTTTCCATTTTGTATATTTTTTTTGTTTCTTAACACAAATACACAATCATAAACAAAACAAATGTCAGCTGTTTTATCGTGCGATTCTCCCCCTCTAAATATACAGAGTGTGAAAGGTGCACCATTTTTTAAATTTATAGTGTTACATTTATAGAAAAGAACACACTACACTTTAGCAGTGTTGATATTTTTTCAGAAAAGAACACAAACAAATTAAAAAAGGTGCGAAATGGGAAAAACGTGTAACATTTTTGCCAGAAAAGAAAACGCCATATGTTTCCACGGTACATGCTTCGCTCTCTATTCATGCTTCACACCCCAATCATGAGCGAAACAACTTGCTTCACCATACAAAATTTCAAGAGCGAATCAAGTAGATTCATATTGAATCTACTTGCGAAGCACGAAAAGTTGCTCTCTTCTCTAATTTTTATCGCAAGTTTATATGCACTAGCTGTACAAATTTAATATTATTGTAAACAAAGCAAATTATTTTCTTTTTACTGGAAGTAAAGACGTACGAATGTATGTTTTTTTCAAATAAGCTAACTAATTTCCACTCACTTTTTTTGTCCATTAAAAAAAATATTTTTCACAAATTGTAAATTCTGCTTTTCTTTATTCTGTTTGTTTTTTAAAAACAACTGTCAAATCGAAACAAGTTTTTTAGTCATGTAAACAGCATGATTCATAAACATGATTCAGACAGCGAAGCAGGTGATTCAAGTCGTCGTGGAAACATAGTATAACAACCGTGTAAACTTAAAATTTTTGCCTTCCAACGTTGTAAGAAAAAGCATTTTCAGTACATTGGAAGATAAAAATAGTGTCAGATATCTAACAATCGTTTAAACACACAATTTTGTCATTGTTTTAAGACAAGTGTCAAACACTTTTCATTGTCATATGTGCAAAGTTTATGCATCTGCCAATGGCAGCATTGTCATAAAAATTATTTCTAAATGCAACTCTGTATATACATAAATAAACAAACAAGCATTGTTAAAATTTTTGAAAAAAGTAGAAGAAAATTAAAGAAATTAATTAAAGTGTGCAAGCAGATAAAATGGTTGCAATTGCTCTTTTTTGTTCCATGACAATATTTAAACACACACACAGAACTACAAAACGAATTTGACAATGTCACACAACAATCTGACAACCGTGCGAACTTACAATTTCCGTTGACAGATAAATTCATTGTGTGCAAATGAAATTGTTAGTTTTCTTACAGTCGTCTAAACTGACAATGTGCCCTTTGCTAAAAATTTTTCAATGTCAGTACATTGCTCGCACATTGCTATATATGACAACGTTGTAATCTCTGACGATCGTGGATGCATAGCTTGAGCACTAATTTGCTTCACATATTTTGTTATATGGTCAACACTGTTTATGTTTTGTCGCCAACAAAAATAGAAATTGGTTTAATTTGACAATAAAACACTAACAAACTTTAATAAAACAAAACAATATTTTTGCTCTACACTAACAAAATAAATGCAATGATGCAATACCATTTGCTTTGCGCTAATGAAAATATAAACAGCTGGTGCAGTAATCAATTTATATTTCAGTGGTGCCGCTTAAGGCTTTTATTTTATTGTTGTAATTGTTGTAGCAATGCTGTCTCCTAATATTTAAATCAGTGATGTTCAAAAATAAAATGTAGATGTATTTGTGAGAGATTTTGCACAGCAAACATATTGTCAAACGCTTAAAATCAGAAAAAAGTAAAGAATTTTTTCCAAATGTAAACACCTTATGAAACAATATCAGGGACCGTAAATAACAATTATCAACATCGAAAACCAATTTTAGAACAGTTATTTTGATAAAAAACAAAAATAAGTCTATCTAAACCAGTTTTTAATTTTTCGTTTTCAATTGTAATTGAATAGCGTGTGTTTGCTGTGCTTCGATCAACAAGAAGCAACAACAATGCTTAACAAATTTCTGAAAAAAATGACGGTAATCCGTCGCATGTGTTATCATCGCTTGCTCAACGACGACTGAATGAATGTTTTTAAAAGAGCATAACAAATGTGTGTAAATTTTTCAAACAATTGTTGTATGGGCTGAACATCACTGATTTAAATTCACCTTGAGTCTAGCTGTGTAATTTAAAAATCAGCGTTGCCAGAAAAAAAATTTGTTTCCCAACTTTTTTAAAAATGTGTGATGAATATGAAATCATAGCTGCCAGATTTGACGATTTATCGTCATTTTGACGATTTTTGGTTTCAAAAATAGCAAAATGACGATTGGACGATTTTTTCATTGAAAATGACGATTTCCTGAATTATTAAAATTTTCTATAAATTGTTAGTTTTATTTATGTTTTTGTTACCAAATTCTCTCTTTTTTTGAGACAACAACTATTTCAAAAACAAAACTAAGTGATAGTAGTGTTTTCTTAATTATTGTTGTTAAGTTCAAGTAAAATATTTGCAAATAATATTGAGACAGGATAGTCGAAATTACTTATTTATCTGTAAACATAAAAATCAATTTTAAATACTGAATTCCATGAACTAAAATTTTAAAAAGAAACAATTTCTGAATTTCCACGGGGAAATTCTTCTACAAAAACTTCTCATATTTTAACAAAACGTCGAAAGCATATTCAGCCGAATAAATTTAAATAACAAAAATACGGAATTCTTCGAATTCTATACTCAAAATGTTATTTAAAACTTAATAAAATAAATTGTTTTGACATTGTAATTTAACCTGAATTAATAAAATATGCTGAATTCAACAATTTATTTATAAAATACTGTTTCACACTATTCAGTTTTAGCAGACCAGTTTTTGTGGAATTCTCTTTTGAACTTGCCATTTCATCAAACATGTCAATTCAATTTTCGTACTTTTTAATGTAAATCAACATGCATGAAAAAAAACAAAAGGAAATAAGAAAATTGACAGTACCGTCAAGTTTGTACCCCTTTTGTTCTTATTTCCCTTCTCTTCCAAAAATACTTGCCTTGACGAGTGAGAATTATAGAAGTGAAAACGGACTAAGATATTAAATATTACACAAATTGTGTTTAACATAAAATTTTTTGTGATTTGTTATGTAAAAAGTTAAAATTTACGTATTTTGATATGTATTGTACAAGAGACTATATAAAATTGAATTTTTATGTTTTCGTTTTAATAAAGATTTCAAAATACTATTAGAAATAGTGACTTTTTATTTTTCCGATTTTTTGACGAATTTTAAAATTCGAAATGACGATTTTTTTCTTTTTTATCGGGATTTTGACGATTTTTTCCGAAATTCATCTGGCAGCCCTGTATGAAATGAATTTTTTATTTTCTTTAAATTATTATGACAAACCAGAATGCTTGGTTTGCCAACGTGCGTTATCACGCACTAAAAAATATGACATGCAAAGGCCTTTTCTTGCATATCACAAGGAATACGAAAGTATTACTGGCGATGCAAGAGAAGCCCTCATTATTAATCTTAAGAAAAATTTTTATGAAAAAATGATTGCTGATTCGAGTAAAGCATACTCTGAACAAGAAACTGAAAAGTTTTTTTTAAAAAGAAAGGCATCTTTTGTTGTTGCTACGTCTCTTGCTAAACGTTGCCGTCCTTTTGACGATGGAGTGTTTTTCAAAGAGATATATCTCAGCTAATTATTTGTGTTAGAACTGTCAATGAAAATTTTGACGTCCACGAAGAAATGTTTTCCCTATATGGCTTACACAACAATGTAAAAGGAAAACTTATTTATGATATTGTAAATAAAAAAGTTCTTTCTTTTACTGATAAGAGTAAGCTTGTAGCATATAACTCGAAAGAAAACCTTTTCACTAAAATATCATTAAGTTCGTGCATGCATTTGAACCGGCTCCGGCTCTTGGCTATTAGGCGGGGTATGTGAACTTAACGCAAGATGTAACAGGACTACACAGTAATATATTTTAATTGCATGCATAAAGAAAAAAAAAGCAAAAGGAAAACTGAATCTAATAAATGAAGAAAAATATGAAAATGAACTGGTACATGTAATTTGCTGAAAGTAATGAAATATTGCATCTATGCTTTACGTTCTGCATAAAGCAAAAAAAAGCAAAAGGAAAACTGAATCTAATAAATGAAGAAAAATATGAAAATGAACTGGTGCATGTAATTTGCTGAAAGTAATGAAATATTGCCTTAAGAATCAAAACGATAAATTTCTAGACATTCAAAGCATTAACATTTATTATAAAAATTTTAAAGACAAAAATCATTAAAACTAAATTTCTAAAAATAATATAATTTTAATAACATTTTCATTTCAACTTGTTAAAAAAAGTAAATTAAAAATTCGCTTCAATGAGCAGTTATTTTCATACCCAATACAATCTGATTATTACGAAATTAGATATCAAAATGAAATCGAAATTAGGTCAGATTGATGTAGGTCAGAGCGGGGTTTAGAAATTCAAGTAAGGGGTAAAGGTTTTAAAATTAAAAATATTTACCAATACACAAATTTTACCAATTAATCAAAGGATTTATCTCAATTCTCTTAATAATTAATTATGTTTTAATAATTAAAATTTATAAATTACCACTAAGTATTTTTTTTTGTATAAATTTATGTTGATTTTGTTTTTGTTTTTTTTTTATTCCTTATGTAGGTATTCTCTTTTTTTCTTTGCTTATTTTAGATTTATTAAAGCTCTTTTTATTATTATCTTTGGAAGTTTTTTATTCTTATTTCTCTTACTATATTATTATTATTCACATCAAATATAAATTTTACAATTTAATACACTTTTGAATTTTAATAACTTTCACTACTTTTTATTTAGAATTTAAATCAAAAAAAATATCACTCCACATTTTTATTTCTTATTACAGAGTAGTGAAGGAAACTAAAAGCGAAAGTAAAACATAAAAGATTGTAACTTACAAGTTTCTAGTTGTCCAGTTTTTTCCATCGTTGAATGGCCATTCAGCAAGGCTTCCTATATAGGCTGGAGTGAGACAATTATAAAGTTTTATGTTTGAGATTGGCAACCCTATCTGTGAACTGTCAAAAAGCATAAAATTCTTGCTGTGATATAATTAATTTCGTTTTTATTAATAAATATAAATAAATACGGTTTAAATTGTTATTTTATTCATATTTGTGTGGTGCTTTTCATCAGTTTATTGGAGTACATTGCATTTTTTGGCTATCATCCCCTAATTTTTGTAAGTGGCTGCCGTGGACTTCTTGGTGTTTGCGAGTTTTTCTTTTTCTTTTGTTTCTTTATATTTGCCGGCTCTTGGTTGGTAGTTCATCTCTTGTCTTTAAGTTAATGCCTAAACGTATGCTTTAATATTCATGAACAATAAACGTTCTAGACAGTTGTCACCTGAACAGCTGATTTTGAATAGTAGCAAAAAACAAAATAAAGGTAGAAACACAATAAATAAACAAACCGAACAGAATATGGAAGTCAAACACAATGCTGCCGGTGATGTTTTCTCTTGGGAAAAATTTTCTAGTCTACTGGATGTAAAGTTAAAAGATGTAGCTAAAAAGGATGATGTTCTATCAATAAAAACTGAAATAGATGAGTTGCGAGAGGAGAATTCTAAGCTTCGGAGTGAAGTAAAAATGCTTTCAACACGTATGGAACAAATTGACCGTAGGTCACGATCCACAAACATTGTTGTCAATGGTCTTGTTAGTGCCAATGCTGCCGCCGCAAAAATAGATTTCTTGAACGTATGTAGTAACAAATTGAATGTAAACGCTAATGTCGTTACTGTTCGCAAGCTTCCAACCCGAAATACCTTTTTGTTTACATTGGAAACGTATTTGCAAGCCGTAAATATTCTAGGTGCCAAAGAAAAATTAAAGGGAAGTAATGTCTTTATTCAAAAAGATTATACAAAAGACGAGCAAAATAGTCGTTATAATTTAAGACAATTGAACAAAAGAATATCAAATCATAATTTGAACGTTAAAGTCAGACTTGGTGAATTCTGCACCTTTATCAACAACAAAAAATATTCCTGGGTTTCAGGTAAAATTGTCGCCTACTCTAATACAGATGCTGAATTACTAAAAAGGTTACTGCTGAAAGCCAACTACCCCATTGAAGTCTCGGTAAAAGTTAATGCGGATTCGGATTCTGATATGCCCACCTTCACAAATACAAATATACAATAGCAATACAATTTATGTCATATTCTATCTTATAATGTTGCTAATCTTGATAATAGAAACCCATGTTTTGGCTGATAAACAAACGTTTTTTTTTTTTCTCTAATTTTTAACAAAATTACAATTTATTCTGGATTAATGCCCTAAAGATTCATAATTCTGGTCGTGCTAGTGGTGAATGTCTCTACGGTTATAAAAAAGAATTATAAAAAGGAATTAAGAAAAATATTTCATTTTAAATTTTTAAATCTCGCTGGTGGCAATATAGTATTAACTGCAAAATTTAATAATGATTATTTTTATCTTATACCACGATATCTTATATCAATCTTGTAAATTATTTAGACTGTTGTTCAAAATACAGAAAACTCATACTTAACGAATTTGTATAAGTCAATTAACATACATATTAATATATAAATATTTGTATAAACAGCATTTATTTTGCCAATCTGGCTCACAACTATAAGTTATGCCAGTTATAGATAATTAATTATATTTAAATGAATTTTGTAAACTATAATTGAATTTTGTATAATATATATCTATTAAATAAATAAATAAAATAAGTTTTATGTTTGATGTGATCGATGATATGAATATACATTTGTTCTACTTATTCTATCAAATAATAAAAAATTTCAGCAACATGTTGCAGGAAATGTTAACAACAAAAACTTCGAAAGATAATTTATATTTTCCGATTCTAAATATTTCTTAATAATAAATTAGATTTTAGATAAGGGTGTCCCGATTGCTTGAAATTTTCTTTGTCTTTAAAGGCAGCGCCAAGATTAGTTTTTTCTTCTGCTATATATTATGTAAGAAGTTATATTACATTTTCACACGAATACGGGGTTGTGGATTTTCTGCATCATTTAGACTACTGAAACATGTTTTGTTAAAATGTTGGCAACTTCCTTTTTTTGGGTGCAATAAAATCACTTTTGGTCCAGGAAGATATTCAAAAAAATTTTTTAGATGATGGGATGATTGTTCTTTTGTGGATCAACACCAATAAAACCGTTCAGAGAACAACTGCACGCTTTCGTCATTCCAAATTAGGCGTTAGGTTGATAATCCTTTTCTGAACCAGCCTCAATATAAATGTTTAATAGAGTTTTTAAAGAAAAACTTGACAAAAGTCAATAAAATTCAAACTCCGGATATTCGTGGCTTTTGGTTTTACTTTTAAAGATTTTTTCTATTTTTACGGCAATAATTTTGCACTTAAATATACTTTGTGAGTATTCAGGTTAAAAAATTATAAAAAAAATGATCCCCATTTTTGGAAAAAATTCTCTTTTATACCCTAGCTCTAACATTGTGTGAATTGCTTAATAAAAATAGGCGCGATACTCCATATTTTTTGTAAAAAGTAACTAGTAAATATCATATGTTTTAATTTAAAAGTTTTTTGTAGAGATTTTTTTGATAGACAGTAAAACCTCGATAAAACAACACTTTTGAAATATAAAACTATTTTAGCCGAATTTGCTAATTTGTAGGAAAATATAATTTTAAATTTGTATTGAAAAATTGGTTTATATTTAAAATATTAAAAATTATTAGATTTTAAATGAACGTTTAAAAACTGAAATTTAAAGTTATTTTTTTCATGATATACAAAAATATTATTATTGCTTGCCAGCACTTTACAAGCTTTCCTCTGTATGCACTGATGGTGCCAATGTAATGTTGGGCAAAAAAGAAGGTTTTGCTGGACATTTGAAAATTTAATACGCATTGTAATGTTGGGTAAAAAAGAAGGTTTTGCTGGACATTTGAAAATTTAATACGCATAAAATGTTGCCCATATGAAATAAATGTTGAAGATGTAATGCAATTTCCTGACTGATTTTCTAATTTTTCGCAAATAATAAAATAGAAATTTTTGGAGATTTTAAATTTTTAATTGGGGATAAGTGACGAAAGTTTTCTGGCAACACCGATTTGTGTTGAGAGCGAAGAGAGTATATTACTAATACAATTGCAAAATGTAATAGTATAAGTTGCCTTTCCCTGATTTATACCCTCCCTGCCAACATTTTCTATTGCGGAAGTGACTCAGAAGTGACGCTAAGAAGTTGAAACTCATCTTCTGCGATACCATTTTCTGATCGTAGAAGTGTCTTCCGTATTGAGAAGTTGTACCCCCCGGAAGTAACTTCAAGAAGTCACTTCAGCGTAACTTCAAGAAGTCACTTATGCTTAACTTCAAGAAGCCGCCTCTCTTTTGCTTTTGATTTTTTTTTTGCCTTTACAGATAATAAAAAAAATAAATACAACAATAACAAAACAAAACCACACTTTACCACTGACCGACCACAGCAAATGTCAAAATAAAACTAATTTCATTGATGTCGAAAACTTCTTTTTGGTATTCTTTTCATTTCTTTTTATATGTTGTTTACAACACCGAGTCTGATGAACATGGCGAGAGATTTCACCGAGTAACAGCCAGACTCGAACACTGGTATAGTAGCAAACAACTTGATTCGCTATTAGGGGATATTTGTTGGAATCTGCAGGAGGAAGAAGAATAAATTTGTAAATAAAAACTTAAACTTTAATTAACAACAAAAATAAATGTTTTAATTTTTGAAGATTCGTCTGGTTATTATATATTTCATCTTTTGTGAATAAAATCAAAAGTTGTAGACAGATTTTAATAATTACATTTACTGTTGCTTTGATATTTTTATAAATACCAAATAACGGTGCTTATGTACATAAATTCTCTGCAACTTTCCATTTATTCTTGCTGCCAGATTAAACGAACTTTAACGTGCAAAAGTGGATACATTGTCATTTCACATAAATTTACCCTAAACTCTACATTCGCTTTAAATTTCAATTTATTTTCATTTTTGTTCTATTTATTTAACATTTTAAATAAAAACCATTATTAAAAATTTAACGAGTTTATTCGGTTTAAGTCAAATTAAAAAACATCTTCCATGTGTGCTCGCCACTGTATATATACAAACAAAACAAAAATTGACATAACTAACATGACTAAAAAAAACTGCTGGCGTTTTAACACCACCTTGTAGAGTGATTTCACCATGGGCCCAACCATAATGTTTTCATGTTGTTTTTTCATATTTCTCTATACACTCATTTCTGTTTTTGTTGTTCCGTTTTATTCTTGTTCTTATTTTGAATTGAAAGGTTCGTTTAGGAATTCAACATGTAAATATAATATAAATAAATAAGGTGAATATTTTTGTAAACAAGAAAAATAAATATTTTGTTTGGATTTCTGTAATTATTTATTTATATGTATGCTTTTTTTAGTGCGTACATTGTGTCCATAATTTAAAATTATTTGTTAAAAGACAAAGTACATTTTTTAATACGAACAATAAACTAAAGAAAATTTGTAAAAAAAACAACGTCGTATAAATGCAAACAAATTGTCGTAGTATCTTCAAAAGAGAATTAGTAAAAAACGACGTCGTAAAAATCATCATCTAAACCGGGCCTATGAAATAAGATGAGCGGAATTACTGTTGAACTTTTTTTTACCATAAATAGTAACACTAAAGTTGTATCATAAGAAGATCGTATCCACTTTTCCATTCCTGTATCAAATAAAAAGCTAAATAACCATCTACAAAGTAACTGTGTTATTTATTATCATTACTTCAACTTAGGAAGTGTTAAATACGTAGTTTTTGAGGTTTTTCATTTTTATATACATATAGTTTTACGAAATATAAATATTTTTTATGGAATTGTCTAATAAATTGTAGAATCAGTGATTAGTGCGTTTATTTATCCAATTTTGTTGAATGTGTCATTTCTTAGTTTTACACAGTTCTTTTAATACAGACTAGTAAGTACATATATGTACATATATAGATAAGAATGTATGTATATCGATCTGCATACATGTGTGTGTGTAGATCGTTATATGTACCTGTGTTGGCAAACATAGTCCAATTGTACTTTATGTAGATACATTTTAGAAAGAGTTGGTACCGTGGTACTACCACGAGTCATTTGGTACAATTTGAAAATACTGGTGCATCAAATTTGGTATTTCAAATGAAATATGTACATATGTAGATAAATATATACTTTTTTAACGTTTATTTAACAAAATATTCTATAATGTAGTACCATAAATAAACAAATAGTAGTTATTATAATATAGTATACACTGTCCCGTGTTCGAGCACTCTAGTATATTTACAATCTAAAAAATCTAAGTTCATTTTAGGAATATTGATAATTTAACTTACAAGTATTAATAATACATTGAATTTGCAAAATTTAATGCAGGAAAAACAATTGAAAAAACCACTTTAGTATTTAGAGTAAATAAAATCAGAATGTACATAAATAAACTTATCATTTAAATTTAGTGTTGTAAAGAGTAGTTACTCTTGACTACTCAATACCACTTGATACTTTTCAACTGAGTACTCGATACTACTCAATACTTTCAACGTTTTTTTTTAATAAAAATATGTAAAAAGTTAAAATTAATTTTTATTGAAACAAAAAACATATACATTCATATTCATGTATTAACAAAGGTAACACATTTTTTAATGTATTTAATGGTGTTTTCTTTTCTGAAATAAAATGTTACAGTTTTATTATGTACATTTTTATAATGTTTACCCCACATTTTAAAGATGTCGCATTTTTAATGGTCAGAATAGAACATAAAATTACAACAGTGTAACACTTTTTTTTATGTACAGCTGTTTTTGTTTTTTTTTTTGTTAAAAAAGAAGAAGCAGACAGCTCCCTGGTAAGATCACTTGAAATAAGACCAATGGCACCTTCCCGACTAATACGCAAATTCTTCTTAAACTATAAAAATTATATATATAAACATACATTACATATATAAGAAGTAGGAGATATTGTCCTATGAAATTTGACATAAATTAACTTCAGAGTATTCATTAATTACGTTCTCTTCAAAGCCTTTGACTCGCGGTTGTGGATTTCTTTCCATAATCATATAAAATATTTTATCATCATCAGATGATGAACATGAATCCAACAAGTCATCCAAAATTTTTTCAGTACATAAAAAAGTAGTAATATTTTCCATTTTGTATATATCTGTTTTGTTTCTTAACACAAATACACATTCATAAACAAAACGGGCTAGATTTAGCCGGATTTTAGTCACTCAAAACGCGAAAAAAAGAAATTTGGGTGTGGTTTTATATGGATTTTTTCCCATTTAGCCCTTTTTTCAAAAATGTTTACGCGTTTGGAGTCTCAAAAGTTGGCATCACTGGTCAGCTGTTTTATCGTGCGATTCTCCCCCTCTAAAAATACAGAGTGTGAAAGGTGCACCATTTTTTTAATTTATAGTGTGACATTTATAGAAAAGAACACACTACACTTTAGCAGTGTTGACATTTTTTCAGAAAAGAACACAAAAAAATAATAAAGATGCGAAATGGGAAAAACGTGTAACATTTTTGCCAGAAAAGAAAACGTCATAAAACATTTTATAGAAAATAAAATTAAAACAAAAGAAAAATAATATTAAAAAAATCTGAATTAATTTAGGTAAGTAGTTTTTAATGTATTTCATACATTTATTTCACAGTTTAATTAATTTGTGTAATTTTTTTACTTAAAAAAAAAAATTATTTGTACTTTTTAGGAAAATGTTTTTTTGAAATTTGCGTTTTTTATTCATTGTTGAAATGAAGAAACAAGATTTGTTCTATAGGGTGTTTTTTTGAGAGGTATATAACTTCGAATTGAAATAAAACACAAGAAAGTCGTTTTAATGATCATCAATTTGGCTTTACTGGAAGAATAATTTTATACCATTAATGTTTAAATATGATTTCAGGCATGTGGCCGCCGCGGCTGGCTCGAATAAAGCCAATTCTACAGGTCCAATTTTCAACCACTTTTTCGAGCATATGGGGCCGTATGTCGGCAATAACGCCACGAATGTTGGCTTCCAATTCCCCTAACGTTTCTGGTTTGTTGGCGTAGACGAGCGACTTCACATATCCCCAAAGAAAATAATCCAATGGTGTCAAATCACACGATCTTGGTGGCCAATTGACAGGTCCATTCCGCGAAATTATGCGCTCATCGAATGTTTCCTTCAATAAATCGATTGTGGCGTGCGCTGTGTGGCATGTAGCGCCGTCTTGTTGGAACCACAACTCATCCACATTCATGCCATTCAATTCGGGAACAAAATAGTCGGTTATCATGGCTCTATACCGGTCTCCATTAATTCGGGTCCTCTTCAACACTTTGCTCTACAGCGGCAATTGTTTCTTCGGTGCGCACTGTTCGACGTCTCTGCGGATGCGTATTATCACATAGAGTAAACGTAGTGCGAAAACGATCCATGGTTAACCGAATTAATTGCTCTGATGGACGATTATGTCGACCATAAAATGGACGGAGCTTGCGGTAAACTTCGCGAACTGAACCGTTATTTTCGAAATAAATTTGCACGATTTGCAAGCGTTGCTCTTTTGTCAACCTGTTTATGATGAAATGGCAAACCAAACTGAACATAAATGACATTAGAGTTGCCAGATTTGACCACAAAATGCCAGTTTTATCACTTTTCGAAAAACAAACCTGTAAAAAAAACACCCTATACATTGTCAGAACTTAAAAGATTTCTCCTATTAGTAAGAACCTGACTGGCTATGGAGAAAACGCGTTCGCTAGAAACTGATGTTGCCACGGTAGATATTTTTTTGCAATTACCGATACCGCAGGGTATATTGTCTCCCGTGCCTTCCACCACTCTAAAGGGTCACCTTTTCTGTCCAAAATTTTTTCATGGCTAAAGTTATCTAGTTCAATGATGCATTTAGACGTTGTTGTTTTTGTCGAATTCATTCCAAATTGAACTGTTATTATTTTTCAAATGTGATTGAGGTGGATTAATTTTGGAAGTTTCTAAACTGTTTGTATGCTACATTAAAGAAATCTTCGCCTTTACTTGTTTTAAAGCACTTTGGTCAGTAAATCCTTTGGATTTGAAACGTGGATCAAAAAACGTTGGAATAGCTAAAATTCCATTAAGCTTCAACCGGGAAAAACGTTTATTTAAATTATTGATACATTTTTCTAACATCATTGAAATTTCTTCTGTTGTTATCTGTTTTAT
Source organism: Bellardia pandia (assembly GCA_916048285.2). Lineage (NCBI taxonomy): Eukaryota > Metazoa > Arthropoda > Insecta > Diptera > Calliphoridae > Bellardia > Bellardia pandia. The sequence goes on from OU696530.1 coordinate 71,280,561, forward strand.
TTTTATTTAAAATGATTGCAGGCCCCGAATTAAAAGAATAATTTTAGAAACAGTGGTAAACTTTTCGACGCTCATTTTTTTCCACAGTTGTATATTTTTCTGGCTAATTTTTAGGTAAAATTGTGTATTTTTTACTAAAAAATGCAACTCTAAAAGTATTGAGTAGTTACTTTTAGGTACTGGGTACCGGAAAAAAAGTTGGTATTGAGTACTCAAATACTCAATAATTTTACAACACTATTTAGATTACTATTTGTGTAATAGTGCAATGTAATAATGCAAACAGATTTTTTTAAATTTTATGAACATTTCGGTACTGATATCAATTTGATCTTTAAATATGCATCTAGAAGATGATTATTACGACAAGAAATTGTTGGTTTAATTCTCGAACAATATGAGTTTCTGACACATTAATTCACATGTTTCACAAATGATTTTGAGGCTGAATCCAAAAACTAAAGATTATGTCTTCTATTTTTAAAAAATTTAATCTAATAATTTCGGAAATACAATCGAGGGATGCACTAATATATATACATATATATTTCACAAGGTTAACTTTTTGCAAATAAACCGATACTTCATTAATAAGAATATTATTTAGATAATTGCGATAATAAACGCAAGGAATATACTTATAATATTCTTTAGATATAGGCGTCTAACTAACTTTAAACAAATACGAATAATTCTCAAGTCAAGTTAATTTACAGGAAACATTTTATTACGAAACGAGCTCTGTTTCTTTGCATTAAAATAAAATTGTTACAGTATCCTTTGGTAACTTTCTTCTGGAACACTTGTTGCATATCGTGAACAAACGCAGTATCTGATAGCATTTTCCAATAGAGACCAGTTTTATAGCATTTATAATATCACCTGAAGTTAGATATTGATTCTAAAAACGAAAGTTTTAAATTTAGGTAATTAGGATTTCAAAAACATTGAATATGAATATATCCCTTCTATTTCTTCAATACATTCATAAAATAATAAATCTAGTAATTTTGCAAATGCAATCGAAGGATTTGCGAATATACAGTGGCTCCATCGCATAATCGGACAAGTGTTTGTATGATATTTACGTTCTCTGAACTAAAACAAATCGTAATAATTTTTATTTATTTTTTGTTTTTATTTGCACTCTATACTCTAATCTTTCCTAATATAAAAAAAAATATCAATATTCTCGATGATAACTGTAAATTTACATAGAAAAACAAAATTAACTCAATTTTTTGCGCTCAACGCATAATCGGACAAAGTAAAACATCAATAATAAAAATGACAAAAGAGAACAATTAATACTTTGTGGCATATCCTTTGTTCTCAAGAACGGCATGTAAACGTTTTGGAATGGATTTTACCAAATTGGAGCATACCTCAGGTTCTATGGAGTTCCACGCTTCCATTAACGCCGCCTTAAGCTGACTCAAAGTGTTAAATTGTTGTTGGTATACTCTTCTAGCTAATTCTTCCCAAAGATGTTCAATTACGTTGAGATCTGGGCTCTGTGCAGGAGTTTCTATAAGTTTGGGGCAGTTATGGATCAACCAAAGCTTTGCCACACCCGAAGTGTGCTTGGGATCATTGTCCTGGTAAAAAGCAAAATCATTCGCAATGCCTAATTTCTCGGCACTTTGCTTTACATTTTCCTTCAAAATGTTGAGGTAGCCAAATTTGTCCATTTTACTATCAATAAAATGCAAATTGCTCACCCCAGCACTCGACATGCAGCCCCAAACCATAACAGAGCCTCCTTTATGCTTAACAGTAGCTTTTGTATTTTGAGCATTAAATTCAGCATTTGGTTTACGCCACACAAACATCTTGCCATCTGAACCATGCAAATTCAATTTGCTCTCGTCAGTGAACAGAACCTTGTAATGAATAAAAACTATCAGCAAAAATGTATTTTAAGATATCTTTACACCAAATTACCCTGTTCCAAAAATCTTCTGTTTTAAGCAAATACTCTTTAGCAAATTTTATTCTCTTGTTTTTATTCTTAGGGCTAATAAATGGCTTTTTTCTGGCAACTCTACCATGGTAGTTATATTTGTGCAATGTATTACGAATAGTATTTAAGCAAACATCTTTTCCACTACTGTTTTTTAAAGATATTTTTAGTTCTTTTGCAGTTGTAAACGGATCTTGTTTGATTTCCTTCAACAAAGAACGCTCTTCACGATCAGTTAATATTTTGCCCTGACCTTCTCTACTTTTATTAGCTATCCTAAACTCATCACGGAATCTCTTAATAACGTCGTGGACAGTAGACTTGCTTCTTCCAACTAATTCAGCAATTTCTCTCACTGTATTACCTTCAAGATTCAATTTCACTATTGTCTTATTTCGACAGTAGATTGCTTTCCCTTAGGGGCCATTTCTAATAGATTTTTACCTATTGTTAGAACTAGAAATGTCTGCCAATAAATGCAAGTTATGACTAAATGTGACAAAAAAAGTTTTTTTTTTTTGCCTTTAATTATTTATTGAATCTTCATATATGAAATGACAATAAGTATTCAAATCTTAATACTAAAAAGAAAATAATAAGCCCAGCCAGTGCTAGACAAAAATTTTTATGATACTAAAAAAATTGCACATAAACTAATCCAGTGATCTGTTTTGCGCTTGAGTTAAAGCAAGGGTATCCCTCCTTCTCAACCGACTGTGGCCACTAAAGTTAAGGATGTCTCGTGCAAGTGGGTTTGGATGGTGTTCAAGTTTGCTGACATACTTTGTCGCATATTTTGTAAATTCGACTTTTACTAATGGCACGCCTAGATCTTTGTGGATTCGAGAATTTTTAACATACCATGGAGCTGCAGTAATTATACGTAGAATTTTATTTTGACCCCTTTGAATTTTTTCAATGTTTGATGCTGAATTGAATTCCATAACACCAGATTGGCTTTAGAATTGCATTGTACAACAAAAGTTTGCAATCCAATTTCAATGTAGAGTTTCTGCCTATTAACCAATTAAGTTGCACTGCTTTTAATCTCATTTGTGTAAGTTTCGCTTCAATATGAGACTTCCAAATTAAACGGCGGTCGAGGTGAATGCCGAGGTATTTGACGTCATTGTGTTGCGGAATAATTTGATTATTTATTCTGATGAACGAGCAGGTATCTTTTCACAATGTGAAAGTTATATGAATACATTTTTGTTCATTTATCCTGATTTTCCAAAGTTTTTGCCAATTCTCTAGCTTATAAACATAATTCTGCAAATTCTGTGATGCAACTTGGTGGTCCTTATGGACGCTGATAAAGGCTGTATCGTCTGCAAAAGTTTACGTGTGGATTTTGGGGTCTGACGGCATGTCGGAGGCGTAAATCAAATATAAAGTAGAGCCCAGTATGCTACCCTGTGGTACACCTGATTCAATTGGCTGAGCGGTACTTAAAAAATTGCCTTCTTTGATTTTAAATTTGCGACCGTATAAATAACTTTCCATGAGTTTATGGGTGTTAGCAGGCAGAGTTAATTTAATTTTGTGCATTAAACCGTCATGCCAAACTTTGTCGAACGCTTGGGACACATCAATGAAAAGGGCGGAGTAGTATTTTTTGTCTTCAAACGACCCTCTTATCACATTTACCAATCTGTGTGTTTATTCGATGGTACTCTGTTTAGCTCTGAATCCGAATTGATGATTAGGAATACATTCAGTGTCATTCAGAATTGGAGTCAACTTAGTCATTAACAATTTTTCGAACAGTTTAGAAATTGTCGGCAGTAGGCTAATTGGCCTATATGACTCCACTTTGGTGTGGTCCTTCCCTGATTTAGGAATCATAGTGATCATAGACACCTTCCAATCTGCAGGATAGTATTCTAGGCGTAAAATAGCGTTGAATATAAAGAGGATAATTCTTCTTGCTACACGAGGTAACTCCACAAGCATTTTATTGCTGATTTTATCCATACCTGGAGCCTTTCTAAGGTTCAGAGTACAAATAGCGTTTTGGACATCACGAAAGTTTAGTCTTAGAGGTACAGGAGGTCTTATAACAAGTGGTGGCAAATCAGATTCGTTATTATTTGAGTTGTTTATAGTAAACACATTTCTCAAATGGTTAACAAATAATTTCCCTTTCTCGGAATCATTTCTAGCCCAGTCACCAGTCGGATTTCGCAAAGGAGGTTTTCCTCTCACTGGTCTTTTTAAACCTCTTGCCGCCCTCCATAACGAGTAGTCAGATTGTGGGGTACTACCAAGACCTTCCAAGTAAGATCTAAGTGAGGCCGTTCTTTGGGTTTCTAAGAAATGTCTTAGTATATCTCTTGCATTCCTATCTCTGCCTAGCTTTCAGTTCAGGAGACCTGTGAATTTGCCACTCTCTTCTCATTCTTCTTTTTTCTGATAGGAGATGTTCGAGTTCAGAGAAATAAGTTCTGTTTGTCCTATTTCTACATTTAACGTGATAAGTGGAAGCGTGATGCACAGCTCGTCGAAGGTCCTAGGTAAAGTTGCCAATCGACTCATCAATATCGTCGGTAGTTCTCAACACTACATTTTCCGTGCAATGAGAACTTAAATACTTTCTGTATTTTATCCAACTTACTCGGGTCTTAGTCATGTTCATAAATGGAGAACCACACACTTGAGGGAAATGCATTGAAATGATAGTAGGAGAGTGATCTGAGGACAAGTCCAGTGAAGGATCCACTTGCATCCATTCTACAGGGATATTTTTCACTACCCCAAAGTCAATAACATCGGTAATCTTCCGTCGGTCCGTCGGCCAATAGGTGGGATGTCCACTGGAGAGTACATCTAAGCCCATTTTAGCAATGGTGTTGAAGAGTACGCGTCCCGTTGGGGTTACCAGTCGTGAACCCCAAAATGTGTATTTGGCGTTAAAGTCACCAGCAATTAAAAATCTACCTCCAAGGGAATTGAAGAAGCTGTAGTATTGGTGTTCTTTTATTGAAAATCGAGGCGGAGAATAAATCGATGATAAAACAAATTTGTATTGACAGAATTCAATGCAAATGTTTGTTGATTGGAGGTACTCCTCACTTATGTTATTCATTAGATAATGCTTTATTCTGTTCTTTATAAGAATTGCCGAACCTCCACAAGCTCTTCCGTTTTGAAGTGTATATTTGTAAAGTAACGGTATTTTTATTATTGATGTTTTACTTTGTCCGATTATGCGTTGAGCGCAAAAAATTGAGTTAATTTTGTTTTTCTATGTAAATTTACAGTTATCATCGAGAATATTGATATTTTTTTTATATTTGGAAAGATTAGAGTGTAGAGTGCAAATAAAAACAAAAAATTAATAAGAATTATTACGATTTGTTTTAGTTCAGAGAACGTAAATATCATACAAACACTTGTCCGATTTTGCGATGGAGCCACTGTATGTATGTATATATGTATATATATAATACATATTGTGGAGATCTGGCAATACTGTCGATTGATTGATATTCGATATTTGGTAACGAGTTTCTTCTACAGCACTGGGTTGAGCAGATGGTTCTAAAATCATGTACATATTTGTAAAATATAAATTGTAAAAACAAATAATTAGTTAATAAATAAAACATAACATTATATAATTTGATGAGTTGTTACATTGGCGACGATGTAAAAAAACAAAAAGAAGATATTGTTCTTATGTGAATTATAATATTTTACTTTGGTGTTAAGAAATAGAAACAGGGAGTCGGCAAACACAATTACATTAAATTGTAAAGATAATTTGTCAAGAAGACGGAGTACATTTAATTGTAAATTTGGTAAGAATATCGGAAAAAGTTTTTGCTAATTTGGTGCATTAAATTGCTTAATAGGAAACGTTATTTATTGGCTTGCATTAAATTGCTAATTTCAGACTAAAATAAAGATGAATGCGACAAACATTTCACCCTTTCTGTGCGATGTTATAGATAAGGCACTTATTCGTTCAGAGTGGGAAAAATGGCTTCGATCATTAACAATATATCTTGCGGCGGAAGAAATCACTGATGGGAATAGATAGAGAAATAAATTGCTGTATTTGGGTGGGCCGCGCAACTCCAGGAGGTGGTATACAGTATTCCTGGAGCGCTTGTTGAGAAGGCACCTGACGGTATAGATGTGTTTGATTTCCTGGTCGAAAAGCTTAACAAATACTTTTCGAAGAAAGAAACTCCACTTTCGAAAGACATCTGTTTCGTTCGTTAAAACCCGAAGTTGGCGAGTGTCTTAATAAATTTTTGGTAAGACTGCGAAATCAAGCGGCCAAATGTCAATTTGGGGAGACAAAGAAGAAGTATTGGGAATTAATTTAAAAGATAAAATAATCGATATCTGGGCTCCAAACGATCTAAAGAAGAGACTGTTAGAAAAAGAACACACACTTGCCGAAACCATTGAAATGTGCCACGTGTATGAACAGATAAATAATCAATCTGAAACAATGAAATTGCCGAGCCCTTCTCTTGATATCAACAGAGTTGACAACAAAAATCATAATATTGAGTGCGGCAGATGTGGTCAGCGTGGACATTTTGGCACAAGTGCTAGTTGTCCTGCTAAAAATGCAAAATGCATTAATTGTGGATTCACTGGACATTTTGCTCGCAAGGTTTTGAAAATGGTAATACGAGAAAGCGAAGAGGTAACTACTCAAATATACAGTTCATAGCAGATGATAGTAGTGAGACAATTGGAGCTCCGCAGAATAAATACGAGGAACACAATTGCTTTCGGATAACAGACAAGTCAAGTGAGCACATGAACGAAATGATAAGGTGTTACGTAGGAGGCCGCGAAGTTTCGTTGTTAATAGATTCTGGCTCACAATATAATTTGATGAGTGAGAGGGATTGGATTATTATCTCTGTGAGTCACATGCCACTGTTTGGAACATTCGATTTAAGTCTGAGAATCAATTTCGTGCATACGCTGGAAATGAACCCCTCAAGATTAAGGCTATTTTTGAAGCTGTAATAGGCCTAGATTTGGATTCAAATCTGATTTCCTCATTCTACGTCATAGAGAATGCAGGACAATCTCTACTGGGGCGAGATACAGCTATAAAGCTAAACGTTTTAAGATTGGGTCCTGTGGTAAACCAAATTGAAAATTTCAAAAAATCAAGGACATTAAAGTTTTATTGCCAATTGATAAGTCTGTAAAATCAGTTTAACAACCTCTGCGCAGGGTACCCGCAGCTCCACAGGGAAGGGTCGAAGAGAAGTTGAACGAAGCAGTAGAACAAGATATAAGAGCCCTTGGATTTCTCTAGTAGTAGTGGTATTTAAGGTAGGGTTACCATATTCATTTTGAGAAAAAGAGGATGTCGACCAAAAAAAAAGCCGCACATTTACCCTTAAAAAGAGGACAATACTCTGTAGCAAAATATTAAAAAAAACAACGCATTAAAATACACAAAACAAATTTAAAATTCTATTTACATATAACAACAAAACTTAAACAAAATATTAAAAAAATTATATTTTATCAGTCTGATATCATAACTACAACAACATAAAAACATAACAATTAACAAATTCATTTTAAAACTTCAAATGTATTATATATAAATTTTTAGTAGAAGTTGTCAAGTTTCATGTATATTTTTCAGCGCTTTCAATTTGAACCAATATATTATTATCGCATTTTTTTAAATATTCATAAAACACTTGACAATTCATATCAAAATTATATTTGACTTTAATAATATCAGAAATAGTTTCTGTGTTTAATTTGTTTCTTTCTGGTGTCCACTGAATTCAGAACTTCTAGAACAATTGGTGTAAGTCTGAACGTCAAACACCAATGTTACCACATTTTTCAACGAATGCAGTCGGTAGTTACACGTAGGTAAAAAACGTTAAAATTACCAAATTATTTTTACCGGTTAGGTAAAAAAAAGTAATTGGTATAAACTCTAGTAGTTATCTATTTGTTAAAATTACGGGCATAAGACACGTAGACAAAGGCCAAAAGCCAAAGTCGTTTAAAATTGTGAAGGCGCATATGGCGGCCAAAAAGCATCAAACACAATTTGTTTACACAAAAAAGCATGTCATGACATCGTGTGTATTCAAAAAAATGTATACATCAATGCCAACAATACTTTCGATGCAATAAAACGAAATTATAGATTAAAGTTTTAAAAGTAGGACAAACACAGGACACTTGCAAAAAAAGAAGTAGGACTACCCCGGACGCCCTAAAAAAGAGGACGGTGTCCGGGGAAAAGAGGACGTATAGCAACCCTAATTTAAGGGAAATGGTGACCTCCGTCTTTGTATCGACATGAGATGTGCCAATAAGGCAATATTAAGAGAAAATTATCCACTACCAACATTCGACTCATTTATGATCAAACTCAAAGGGGCTAAATATTTTTCAAGACTGACCTCAAAAATGCTTATCATCAACTTGAACTGGATATAGAAAGTCGAGAAATAACGACTTTTATTACATCTAAAGGGCTATACAGATATAAAAGGCTTCTCTTTGGAGTTAACTCGACACCAGAAATATTTCAGAGAATTATGGAGAGCATGTTGGCCCCGTGCAGTTGTGTTGTGAACTACCTAAACGATGTCATTGTGTTTGGATACACCGAGGCCGAACATTACAAAACCCTAAAAGAAGTACTGGTAATTTTTGAAGAAGCGAATGTTTTACTCAACAAGGATAAATGTGTTTGGAGAACAGGGAAACTTCGTTTCTTAGGACACATCCTGTCCAGCGAAGGTATTGATCCAGATCCTGAAAAACTCGATACTATTATGGATTTTCGTCCTCCAACAAGCAAGGAGGAGGTAAGAAGTTTAATTGGTTTGGTTACATATCTTGGGAAATTCATATCGGATCTTGCCGACTTGACAGAACCTTTGAGACACTTAACCAAAAAGGACGCAAAGTTTACGTGGGGTCCATTCCAAGAGAATGCCTTTCAAAAACTCAAGGAACAGCTAATTAAAGTTCCGACACTGTCCTATTTCAACCCAAATAGTCGGACCCGATTAATAGCGGATACAAGTCCAGTGGCACTAGGTGCTCTACTGCTACAATTTAAGAACAATATTCCCCAAGTAATATCATTTGCAAGTAAAGAACGCTTTTACTACTATTTGGCAGGTATCGAGTTTAAATTAGTCACAGACCACAAGCCTTTGGAGACGATTTTTAAACCAACGTCAAAACCGCCAGCTCGAATCGAGCGATGGGTCTTACGCCTTCAGTCATTCAAATTTAAAATTATATACAAAGCTGGTAAATATCACATCGCTGACTCTTCATTCAGGTTATGTAAAATCGAAAATTGTAGTTCTTTTGATCGAAATTCTGAAAGCAGCATATGTTCGATAATTGAAGATTGTTTTTCATACTTTCTACTGCGCTCATTAATTCTTGATCGAACTGGTTACTTTCAACGATTTCAAGTATAGATACTGCTCGTGGAATTGAAGACATTAGGGTCCTCGCAAAATTTATAGCATTTTCTGATAGGAGGATTACTTTTGCGCCACCTTGTATTTATGTTCGAGTTTTTATGCGCGAACATTGGAAGAAAAAAAATCTGGAATTCTCTTGTTTCATTCACGTTCACAGAGACGAGCATTCCATTATTATTGTTGTTTGTTTTTTGACATTTCTTGTATTTAACAGCAACATTTCGATGCTCTCTTCCCCACCCGTAATTTGCAACCAAACTAAAATGTTTCCTTTCCAAATGTTTCGGTGTATAAAGGTGGATTCTCTCATTTGTTCCGAACTAAACCCTGCAGGAAATGTCAATAGTGAAACTGTACTGATTTACTATTGACACAGTCACCAGTACAAGTGACTTATTATACCCCAGACAATGCTAATTACTATAGACATTTAACATGTGCGTGTCATTGAAAATCCACTACTGACATAGTTACTATTGACAAGGTACATAGTTCTTTTGGGACCACATTGTCTACACTTTGATATTTCTCTGAAATAGAAAATAAAAATGCATTTTTGCTAATTTTTGGAGTTTTATGAAAAACAATAAAATACTAAAAAATATCTAAAAATAAATTCGAAAACACCAAAAGTCTTTGGCGGGAATCGAACCCGCAACCCTCTGAATGATAGTCCGGCACACTATCGCCTAGTCTATCTGGGCTCACAATTGAAAAAATAATTGTATAATAATAACCATTGTGATAATGCTGTTGACAATGTCGCCAAGCCATTACCAAAATAGTAGACAAAAGTGGTGACTTGAAAACACTTGTCCCCAGGTTTCCTTCAGGGAATTTTGTCCGAAGAAAAATTTTTTTACCGATAGTTTTTTAAACACGATTCACCCATTCCGAATGATTTGACTGAAAAATCAAAACTGCCAACATATGTAAACAAAATCTATTAGTTTTGAAAGTGGTAATACTGCGGTCATTGATTTATTTTGCTTTGGTTTTTAAGTGTCAAAAAACAAATATTAAATTATTTTAAAATATTGTGTATTTAAAATGAATGAAAAAAGAAAGTTGCTTGTGCTGATGGTCATGGAAATACACAATGCATTATTATTTGTATGACAAAATGTAACCTATTAGCAACTCTGTTCATTTTGTTCAGACAAAATATAAAATTATAGAGTTATTCGTTAAAAATTGTTTCTCTCTCTCAACAAAAGAGACGTCAAACTTTATATGAAAAAACTTTGTCCGAACAAATATTTTGTTCAAAACGAATGGGTGAATCCACCTTAAGAGCCATTCCTAAATACCGGTGGTAAGTGGCACGTTCTTTTACGCTGAGCGTTAACGCTGATACCCCATCCTTAAACAAAAGCGGCAACGTTATGTTAAAACGATAAAAACAGGGTTATCAAACAAATATATAAAACGACCCTGTTTATTGTTACAGATGGACATTGTTGTTTTATTTTTTTTTTTGTTTTGTTTTCTTTTGCAACTAATGGTGTTTTCTTTTCTGAAATAAAATGTTACACCTTTATTATGTACATTTTTATAATGTTTACCCCACATTTTAAAGATGTCGCATTTTTAATGGTCATAGAACATAAAATCACAACAGTGTAACACTTTTTTCATGTACAGCTGTTTTTTTTTTTTTTTTGTTAAAAAAGAAGAAGCAGATAGTTCACTCACGGTTGTGAATTTCTTTCCATAATCATATCAAATATTTCATCATCATCAGATGATGAAGATGAATCCAACAAGTTATCCAAAATTTTTTCATCATATAAAAAAGTAGTATTTTTATACCCTTCACCATCGTGAGAAGGGTATATATAAGTTTGTCATTCCGTGTGAAATTTCCACAATATAATTTTCCGACCCTATAAAGTATATATATTCTGGATCCTTATAGATAGCGAAGTCGATTAAGCCATGTCCGTCTGTCTGTCTGGATGTTGAAATCAGTTTTGTGAAGTCCCAAGATATGTTCGGGATCCAAACCTTCAATAATTCTGTCAGAAGTGCTTTCGAGAAGTTTGCTATTTAAAATCAGCAAAATCGGTTTAGGTTAACCAGAGTTATGAACCAATATGTGAGACCACCTCCATAAAAATTTGATATTTTTCGTCCATTTTATTGCAATATTTTGAAATATATTGCAGATAATACCATGAAATTTTGTATACGTTGTTTGTACTATAAAAGAAGAAAGCGTGCGGAAAAAAGTAAAAATCGGTCCATGATTTCTCATAGCCCCCATACAAATATATATATTCCCGAAATATGGCTTAATGATAAATAAATGCCTATAAAATTGGAATATCAAGACAAAATTCAGCAAAAATAAGTTTTATACAAAAAGAAATCACAAACCGAAATTTTTTTTTAGTTCGGTCCATATTTGACCATAGACCCCATATAAAGTCCACTTACAAAATTCACTTAAATACGCATAAAACAGATATAAATAATGTTAAACGGCTAATATTTGACATAAATACTCTTTATAGGCAAATAAATTATTGTACCAAATTTTATGGTGATCGGCCCAGAAATGGTCATAGCCCCCATACAAAAATCTTCCCGAAATATTGCTCAATTATACATAAATGCCTATAAAATTGGAATATCAAGACAAAATTCAGCAAAACTAAGTTTTGTGCAAAAAGAAATCGCAAAACGAAATTTTTTTTAGTTCGGTCCATATTTGACCATAGACCCCATATAAAGTCCACTTCCGAAATTCACTTAAATACGCATAAAACAGATATAAATAATGTTAAACGGCTAAAATTTGACATAAATACTCTTTATAGGCAAATAAATTGTTGTACTAAATTTTATGGTGGTCGGCCCACAATTGGTCATAGTTCCCATACAAGGACCACATCTGAAAAAGACATTTTTCCCTATATATATTGTATAAATATCATTACCGACTCAAAACTTTGTACAGATCATGTACATATATACAAAAAACATTCCACATAATTTTGTTAATTTCGGTCTATTTTTAACCGTATGCCCCATATAAAGCCCTCTTCGGAAAATCCCTTTAATACTCATAAATCGCTTATAAGTAAGGGTACCAATCCAAAATTTTACACGGATCATTTACATACATGCCTAAATCTAACTGCTGGATTTTGAGAATATCGGTCCATATTTGACTATATCCCCCACATAAGGTCCACTACCGAAATCCACGTTAATACTAATATATATCTTAAATATACCGTTATTACGTTGAAATTCTACGTGAAATATCCCCATATGCATGAAAATAACTGTTCCAAAATTTAAGAAGATCGGCTCATAATTTGTCATACCTGCCATATAGAAGCATTTCCAAAAACAAATAAATTCGGGTCAAAAAATATTCTTTTCGGATTTAACCCATATTCGGTCCATATTTTATAATCATGATATATATCGTTGGAAAGCTATTTTTAATACCTTTTATTTAATGTATTACAAATTATCAGACACCCAGTAGTTCCCGAGATATAGGCCTATATATTTTCAACTTTAAGGGCCCGCCCCCTTGAAAATAGGCGTGGCCGCCAAAAAAATTTTTTTTGCTGGTATCTCTTCTAAAATCCCTATTTGTTTTTTTTTTTTTAACAAAATCACTAAAACCGAATTGAACTCCTTTTTTATACTCTGTTAAATTACACTGAAGATTATTATGAACATCAGACAGTTTTTTTTTTTCTTTTTTTTTTTATCGTTTATTTATTTACATATTGATATATATTAAACTACATAAATACTAGTTAACAATATAAATTTAGATTATACAATGTCCCATACAAGAGCTCTCTAGTATAAATAATATTAATAATAGTTACTTTTGTGGGTATATGATATAATTTATGTACTTCAAATGAAGAATAGATTATGATTTTTTTATTTGCAATGAAAATTTTAAAAAAACATTACATTTTTTAGAATTAAAAAAGATTGTCAAAAGAATAAAAGAAAATAGTATAATAATTATAGATTTAGCCACCAAAATTTTTTACTTTTTAGTCTTCGAGTAGTACAAGATACGTTATTACCTATACTTGTACTAAATCTAAAATTGTTTGTCGTTGAGTTACAACAAACACGTTTCACGTTAGCCCGTCTATAGTTATGATAAAATATCGGGACTAAGTTTTCATTTTGTATAATATTAATTTTATCTAAATATAAAAAGGCTTCTGGAGGTACAAATCCTTTTTCTAATGTATCAATAATATACTCTTCATTTGTGGAATATGGACCCATTATTAAATTATTATTTAAACATGTTGTACATCTTATGATATGTTTTCTTATTAGATAGATAATAAAATTATCGATTCTTATTACATTTGATAAATTGTATAACTTATTGTTAGATATATATTTTACATAATTGCTTTCTGAAGATCTAAATTTGGATATACAAGCTCGAAGACATTTTCTTTCAAACACTCTTAACTTTTCCATATATGATGGTGAAATATTGAACGAGATAGTACAGCCATAAGTAATTATTGGTCTAATTAATGTTTGGTACATAATAATTTTAACTCTCGGTTTAATATATTTTGAGTAGAATAAGGATTTATATATGAAAAAAGCTTTTCTTGCTTTATTTAGTATCTCTTTTATATGGTTATTAAAATATAAGAATTTATCTAAGTAAATACCTAAGTATTTAACTGTATCCTTATTTGGGATATTAATATTATTTAAATTAGATTTGATTCCAAATTGTTTCCAATTTTTCTTTACATTCGCATTACATTTATCAACTGGTGGTCTGAATAGGATAGTTTCGCATTTCTTAGTGTTAATTTTCATCATCCAATCCGTTGTATATTTTTCTACCGTATTAAAATTTGTTTGAAGATTTTGATTTATTTTTTCAATGGTACTATCAGCTTGATATATTATAATATCATCTGCGAAGGCTATAATGTTTTCAATTTCGCTCAAAAGGTCTAGTATAAATAAATTAAAAAGAGTTGGTGAGTTCACTGTGCCTTGTTGTAAACCGTTAATAATTGTAAAAGAATTTTTACTTTCTGAATTTTGATGAAACACTTTAAAGGTTTTATTGGTAATCATATTATATATTAATACAATTTGGGATATTGGAAATTTATAATTATTTAATTTGAATATGAGTCCTGGAATCCATACGCTATCAAATGCTTTTTCCATGTCTATTAGGCATGCTCCCGTGCAGAGTTTCTTATTCCAGTTCCAATTAATATTTGAAGTCAACAAATTTATTGCATTTATTGTGGAATGTTTGTATTTGAAACCAAATTGTTTTTCATTTATTAAATTTATATTATTATTATATTTGGTATTTTATCAATTCCAGAAGATAATTTTCCTTTTAAATTATGAAAAATATATATTATTTTATCTCTTGTTATGAAATAACTTGAAGGTTGAGTATCATTCATGTTATCAGATGTTTGTTCACCGGAAAAATTTATTAACGTAGATTGATTACTTTCATAATTACTTTTTATTTCTAAAAACTGCTGAAAATAATTGCTCACTTGCGCCTGTAATCTATTATTGAGATCAATTGGTTTGAATGAATGAATGGATTCTAAATATGCTCCAACAGTATCTAACATTTCTTCTTGATCACGGATTATATAATTATTAGAATTGTCTCTTTCCAGGTTGTTTGGTAAAATACCCGCTCTATTTAATATGTTTTCTGAATTTTCTGTTATTTTGATATTCTGAAGATGAAAGGGTTTCAATTTCCTGAAATCCTTTTTTATTTCTTTGAACATATGGACTGAATCCTTTGGATCTATATTTGTTAATTTTTCTTGAATATATTTATTAATACCAACTTGAAAGTTTTCTTCAATTAATTTTCTAATCATTTTTAACTTAGTCTTTAATAAATTTAGTGATGATTCATCGTAATCTATAGTTTCAAGATTGTTTAATGTATTGTTTTCCGTTTGAATGTAAAGCCTACAATCTGCAATGCAAATGTCTAAATAAGATCCAGTTCTTGGAAAAGAAGGAAAATTGGATGCATACAGCCTACATCTGAATTTTATTTCATTATCTGTTAACCATTCTTTTAGTTTATTTCCTTTTTGATTGTTTGTTGGGTTACCCCAATCTGTATGTCTGCAGTTCAAATCACCTGCTAATATATAATAGTTGTTCGTGTTTTGTAATTTTAAAGAATCAAATAGTTTATGAATTTCGGTTTTTATAATTGAGTCATTATTACCCGAAGGGAAATAAGCTGAAATAATATAAATTGATTTATTAGAGATCATTGGTATGCGGATTATGCAAGTTTAAAGAAAATTAAATGAGTCTGTTATATTATTCGAATATTTGTAAAATTTTATGTTATTCTTGATAAGTATTGCAGTGCCTCCCCCTTGTTTTGCGCCTGCCCTATCTTTTCTTATTATGGCGTAGTTATAGAATTCTAATTTGTGTTTAGAGTTTAATTTTGTTTCGTTCAAAAGAACAATGTCCGGATTATGTATATTAAGAAATTGTTGTAGATTATATCTTCTACTTATAGTTATTAAAGAATTTACATTTATGTGTATAATGTTTAAATTTTTTGATATTGTATTTTGATTATTATCCATATTTATATACCTGCCATTTTAAAAATTGTATCTATACGAGATGTTTGTAGATGTAATTGTTTTTGCAAATTAGTTATTTGATTATTTAAATTAATCATCATATTTTTTAATTCTATTAGAAATGAATTATTACAATTTTCATTAATAATATTTGGGTTTGTGTTTATATTTTCATTTTCTCTAACAACCTGTGCAAAGCTTGCGTTCGCGTTAGTAAATCTATTGTTAATATTAGTAGTATTATTTTCTAGAAATGACTTTTTCTTTAATCTTAGTTTTTGTTGTAGTTGTTTATAAACCTCACAACCTTTATAAGAAGCGGGATGACCATATTTGTAGCACACGACACAATATAGTTTGTCTTTCTCATCTGATGACACATCATTTACAGGGCATTTTCCTTTCTCATGGCTTGAATTACATTTGACACATTTTGTATCAAGAAAGCAATTTGCTGCACTATGGAAAAAACCTTGGCAGTTACGACATTGGGTTATTTCAGGACGTCTAATTTGTTCCCATTTCACACAACGGTGCAGAAGGGGCTTTATATTTTTTAGCTTGTTTATGTTGCTTTCTGGAGAGGTTTGCACAATAAAAATTGGTAGATTGAAACCTTTTTCAGCAGATTTTTTAGTAGTGAATTGACTAACTTTTATAAATTGTAATTCCTCAGTTTGAAATGTACTTAGTTCGTTTAATATTTCATCCGAGGGTATATTGGCCTCAAGGCCTTTAAGTAAATATGATTTAGTTTTTAACCCTTTCGGTGTAAACGTAAAAAATTTTGTTTTTGTTTTTTTTAGGTAAGCTTTTACTCTTAAGAAATCATTAATATTGTTCATAAATAATAGTTTTTTATTTCGGTATTCTTTAATTTTAAATTCATTGATTTTTAACGCATTTTTAATAAATTCAATTAAATGTTTTGTTTCAATATCAACAATGTTTATTGGTGGGACTTTTTTGTTAACATTTTTAATACTATTAACCACTGTATCATTATTTTTATTTGTTGATGAAACATTCTTATTAGCACTCTGCACTTGATGCATTGCTGAAATAGCTGTATTTAATTTTTGAGATTTTGTATTGTTCTCTTTCACTTGGTTCTCAAATTTTTTTAGCAGGTTTTGATCACATTGTGTATCATTGTTAGTATCAAGAACTGCATAATAATTGTTTCTGTAATGTTTTTTTGTGGACGAATCCATTTCATTGTTTTTTCTTTTTCTTATATTTTCAACATTAACATTATTATTGTTGTTATTCACAATATTAATATTATTATTTTCTGGAGCATTATGCTCGCTCATAATATTATTATTTGTCTTTTTAATTAAATGTTTTTGTTTTGTTTTTAATTTTGAAATAATTAAGAAAAGAAACCACTAAGTTGTAATTGTTTTTAGTGTAATACCAGTTAACGATTCTGATCTCCGTAATGCGTGTGTCACTCATCACAGTCAGTTGTGGACTGAACATCAGACAGACTCTGTAAATTATGGTAAGAATTGGTAATTAAATCAATTAAAAATGGTAAAAATTATACAACATTTGAAAATATTTTACATAAATTATGTTGGCCGTAAAATTGTCTTTCAAACAATATATCAAATACTAATAAAATTTGCACTAAGACTGCATAGAAAACACAGAATTAGGATATTCTAGTCTAGTGTAGTTTCTGTATTTCTTATTACGCTTAGGTGAAGGGTATTTAAGATTCGGCACAGCCGAATATAGCACTCTTACTTGTTCATTTTGTATATTTTTTTTGTTTCTTAACACAAATACACATTCATAAACAAAACAAATGTCAGTTGTTTTATCGTGCGATTCTCCCCCTCTAAATATACAGAGTGTGAAAGGTGCACCGTTTTTTAATTTTATAGAGTGACTTATAGAAAAGAACACACTACACTTTAACAGTGTTGAAATTTTTTTCAGAAAAGAACTCAAAAAATTAAGAAAGGTGCGAAATGGAAAAAACGTGTAACATTTTGCCAGAAAAGAAAACGCCATAACTTCACTGTGAAACGCCTTGTCAAAATCGGATTTTCCAATAGCAAAGCGTTGCCACCGCGTTGTTTCGGTATGCCTCACAAAATGTATGAGCATGAGAAATTTTGACAGTTAAAAAACGCTTGCCGTATTTAGGGATGGCTCTAAATGCTGTTTATGTTCAGTAAGATATAAATAGGGGTTTGCAAATGCTCTTTAAATTATGTTATTAAAATTAGTGAAACATTTAAATTGAAACGACATACATAAATGAGTGTTTTTAAATCGTACTAAACTATTAAGAAAGGTTTTTTTTTAAATTAAAAGTACTAAATACATACAGCTTGCATCACATATCTAGTTAAAAAGTTTGATGAAATAAAAATTAGACCAGTAAACCAAGTTTTTAGTGGAATAAAAATTCCGTTGAAAGCAATAACTTGGCAACACTAGTAGAATTTTAATTTTTCATGGGGATTGTTAATGCAGCACTG
Source organism: Bellardia pandia (assembly GCA_916048285.2). Lineage (NCBI taxonomy): Eukaryota > Metazoa > Arthropoda > Insecta > Diptera > Calliphoridae > Bellardia > Bellardia pandia. The sequence continues at coordinate 71,299,117 of OU696530.1, forward strand.
CATTGCATAAGCTATGTGTCCATGATTGTCAGATATTACAACGTTGTCCGAAAAATGTTCAGAAAATGTCTAACAACCGTGTAAACTTAAAATTTTTACCTTCCAACGTTGTAAGAAAAGCATTTTCAGTACATTGGAAAACAAAAATATTGTCAGACATCTAACAATCGTGTAAACACACAATTTTGTAATTGTCATTGTTTTAAGACAATTGTCAAACACTCCATTGTAATATGTGCAAAGTTTATGCATCTGCCAATGGCAGCATTGTCATAGAAATTATTTCTAAATGCAACTCTGTATATACATAAATAAACAAACAAGCAGCGATAAATTTTTTGAAAAAAGTAGAAGAAAATTCAAGAAATTAATTAAAGTGTGCAAGCAGATATAATGGTTCCAATTGCTCTTTTTTTTCATGACAGTATTTAAAATTTTTAAACACACACAAAGAGCTGCAAAACGAATTTGACAATGTCACACAACAATCAGACAACCGTGTAAACTGACAACTTCGGTTGACAGATAAATTCATTGTGTGACAATTGTGTGCAAATGAAATTGTTAGTTTTCTTACGGTCGTCTAAACTGACAACTTACCTTTTGCTAAAAATTTTTCAATGTCAGTACATTGCTAGCACATTGCTAGATATGACAACGTTGTAATATCTGACGATCGTGGACACATAGCTATAGAGTTCATAAACGTATTTGCTTTTTTTTTTTACATTGACCATGGTGAAATCACTACAAGGTGACATCGAGATTACAACAATACAAAAACAACAGAAACAACATGGTATTTTTGTTTTTGTTTTCATGTTTGTAATGTCAAAAACAACTGACTATTGTTTACAAACATTCCTATAGAAAAAAAGAATACATACAATTTTTAATTTCAAGATGACACGTGTGTTTTTTTTATACAGTGGTGATATAATAAATATAATAAACTCTTAAATTTTTAAAAATAATAATGGTTTTTTATAAGAGAAACGTTTTTATTCAGGCTAGTAGTTCGATTTTTTTTAAGAATACTATTGTAACGTATTGGAACAATTGACAAACTGGAATGCATTTTCTACCCGGCCAAGGGCGTCATCAGCAATCTTCATTGTCCATTATCAATCTGTAAATATCATCTATTTAACAACATCTTAGCAATTTCGCGGGCTGAGTAATTATTATTTGTAATGCCTACCACTTGGTTTTCTAAAAAGTCTGAAATTTTTCTCATTTTTATAAAAAGCACGCGATAGCTAAAAATTTGCAAAAAAAAAAATTATGAACAATTTGAAAAATTACATTTACTGTTGCTTTGATATTTTTATAAATATCAAAAAACGGTGCTTATGTACATAAATTCGCTGTAACTGTCCATTTACTCTTGCTGCTGGATTAAACGAACTTTAACGTGCAAAAGTGGATACATTGTCATTTCACATAAATTTACCCTAATCTCCACATTCGCTTTATTAATTTTTGAATTTCAATTTATTTTCATTTTTGTTCTATTTATTTAACATTTTAAATAAAAACCATTATTATTTTTAAAAAATGTATGAGTTTATTCGGGTTTTAAGACATAGTTACAAAACATCTACATGTGTGCTCGCCACTGTATATATACAAACAAAACAAAAATTGACATAACGAACACGACTAAAAAAAACAGCTATTGTTTCAACACCACTTTGTAGAGTGATTTCACCATGACATTGGAATTAAATATAGCTTTGCATTGTAAACGCATATGTTGCAGTGTTGCATTGCATACTGCGTTTATGAAAACAGCTATTGATAGTTTTCTTACAGTCGTCTAAACTACCTTTTGCTAACAATTTTTCAATGTCAGTACATTGCTAGCACATTGCAATATCTGACGATCGTTTAGCTTTATGTAAGTTTGAAAAATATTGAAAATACAGGGTGACCCATAATTAACGAAGGGGTTTGAATTCGTTATAACTTTTTATTTAAGAAATAATTATTAATTTTTTTTAATACAGTTTATAAATGGGAAATATTTTTAGTTTAGTTATGAAAAATAATATCTCGTAAGTGGTGGCCATTTTCTGCTTCGCAAATTCATGCTCTTTCCAACACCTTTCGCAAAACTTCAGGTGTTATGTTGTTTATTTCGTCGCGTACATTGATTTTTAATTGCTGGATGGTTAGTCTTCTGCCAGCATAGATGGGCAAAAACCATTAAAAAAGTACTGCATTACTATTTCCATTACCAATAAACTTTTACTGGTACTGCAATTTTTCATTTAATTACCAGTAAATTTTTACTGGTAATGAAGATTGAATTCCAGTACAGTAAATATTTATTTCTAATTAAACAAAAATTACATTACCAGTAAACATTTACTGGTAATTAAATGAAAAATTGCAGTACCAGTAAAAGTTTATTGGTAATGGAAATAGTAATGCAGTATATTTTGTAATGGTAAAAAAAAATAATTTTTAGAAAAAAATAAATAGTAATTTTGTTTCTTTTTCTGTTTTTTTTTTAATTTTGATTGAATTGTCTCAATATAATTTACATTAATATAAACTTCTAAAAAAATATTTTTTTTTTGAATATGCATACATTTTTTTTAATTTTATTAAATTTTTACTGGTACTGCTATTTTTTTTAATTACCAGTTAATATTTACTGGTAATGCATATTTTTTTTAATTACCAGTAAATTTTTACTGGTACTGCAATTTTCATTTAATTATCAGTAAAAATTTACTGGTACTGGAATTTTCATTTAATTACCAGTAAAAATTTACAGGTGATGGAATTTCATTTTCATTACCATTAAAAATTTACTGGTACCAGTAAAACAATTTACTGGTAATTGAAATTTTACTGGTACTGGAATGTGCCCAACTATGTCTGCCAGCACCAGGAAGTTTCCTTTCTGCCCCTTGTTGTCGAAGATTTGCAACCAGACGGTTTATTTTTGTCTCTGAGGGTCCAACTCACAGTGAAATCACAAACCGAAATTTTTTTTTAGTTCGGTCCATATTTGATCATAGACCCCATATAAAGTCCACTTACAAAATTCACTTAAATACATATAAAACAGATATAAATAATGCTAAACGGCTAAAATTTTACATAAATACTCTTTATAAAATAAATTATTGTACCAAATTTTATGGTGATAGGCCCATACAAGGACCACATCTGAAAAAGACATTTTTCCCTATATATATTGTATAAATATCGGTACCGACTCAAAACTTTGCACAGATCATTTTAATATATACAAAAATCATCCCCCAAAATTTTGTGAATTTTGGTCTATTTTTAACCGTATGCCCCATATAAAGCCCTCTTCCGAAAATCACTTTAATACTCATAAATCGCTTATAAATAAGGGTACCAATCCAAAATTTTACACGGATCATTTACATACATGCCTAAATCTAACTGCTGGATTTTGAGAATATCGGTCCATATTTGACTATATCCCCCACATAAGGTTCACTCTCGAAATCCACGTTAATACCACAGAGTATAACAGAGGTGACAGAAGAGCAAAGATAGTGTAGGTTTTTTCTTGTCTCTTTCTTTGAGAACTGCCTTGTCGGTTTCTTTATGTTACTATTTTTCTTTATTTCTGACTCAAATAAAATTCAATTTTGGTGGAAAAGGTAAGTGCATGTATTTCTATTATTATTATTTTTGCAGATTATACAAAACACAACGTACTTAACCGTAAAATATACAAAGCACAGATTATAATTAATTCTATTTAAAGGAATCACTGAAAATTAAATAATTTAACACAACACAAATTAATTGTTTGATTTATTTTGCCACAGATTTTGCTTTGACACAAAATTGTTTTGTTTATTTTGCTTTGTTCACAAATTTCGTCTTTTATATAGTGCTTTGCTTTTTCACATTACAAATTTACTAACAGAAAATATTTTCTTTCTCTTTTTAATATACCTACTGTGTCAGCTGATTGCAGCGATTTTGAACTGTCAAAGTTGTCCCCTCTGTTATACTCTGTGGTTAATACTAATATATATCGTATATATAGCGTTATTATGTTGAAATTCGACGTGAAGTATCCTCATATGCATGAAAATAACTGTTCCAAAGATCGGCCCATAATTTTTCATAGCTGCCATATAAGAACCATTTCCAAAAAACAAATAAATTCGGGTCAAAAAATATTTTTTTCGGATTTAACCCATATTCGGTCCATATTTTGTAATCATGATATATATCGTTGGAAAGGTATTTTTAATACCTTTTATTTAGTGTATTACAAATTATCAAGCACCCAGTAGTTCCCGAGATATAGGCCTGTTGGCGGTGAATTTTTTTTTGCTGGTATCTCCTCTAAAAGTCCTATTTGATTTTGTTTTTTTTTTTTTTTTTTTTTTTGAGCAAAATCACTAAAACTGAATTGTACCCCTTTTTTTATACTCTGTTTGTTAAATTACACTCAAGATTATTATGAACATCAGACAAACTCTGTAAATTATGGTAAGAATTGGTAATTAAATCGATTAAAAATAGTGAAAATTAGACAAAATTTCAAAATATTTAACATAAATTATGTTGGTCGTAAAATTGTCTTTCAAACAATATATCAAATACTAATAAAATTTGCACTAAGACTGAAAAGAAAGCACAGAATAAGAATATTCTAGTCCTATAACCAGTGTAGTTTTTCTATTTCTCAGTACGATTAGGTGGAGGGTATTTAAGATTCGGCACAGCCGAATATAGCACTCTTACTTGTTTTCACTAATTTTATAATAATTAGATTAAATTTTTTCTTTTATATGTTGATTGTTCATTTTTGCAAAGAGTTTTTCTTCAATTTTACACAAATTTAAATATGTATACATATGTAGGTCAAAACACGACTTACTCACACGTACATACTATAAATATGAAAAACAAACTCCGTTTTTTTACATTATTTCTTTTAAATATTTTCAACGATACACAATTAATATTTCTTACATTAAGTTATTTTTCCTCAAAAATATCTCTCGTACAACAAATATTTTGCAAATAATTGTGGTATAACAGTTATTTGAGAATAAAAAACAAATACAAATATATACTGGTACAAAATCAAAATTTAACTGTTATTGTTGGTATGAGTAATGTGTGTTACAAAAAAAAACCAAATACAATATTGTGTATTCTTTTTTGCTTTTTCATAACCATTTCAACAGATATGTAACTATATGGTATATTTGTTTTGCAAATACTTTTGGGTATACTGTTGCACGTCTTTAACTCACACATTAAAATAACGACAATATGCACGCTGAGTCAAAACAATGGATCGTTGATTTGAAAAATAAAGCTCAACAATTTGGGCACGTTGTTCAGTTGAGTACTGCTCCATTTTAAATTCCCCAAGTCTTCTTTACAAAATACTGAAAAGAAAAAAAATTATAATAAAAAAGTTATAAGCAATTCAAACCCCTTCAGTAATTTTGGCCCACTCTGTACAATGTATAATACTACGACTAGGGAGATTTAATTCGGAGAGGAATTCGTTTGAATTCTTTTTTTCTGTTTTAGTAAATATATACATAATTTTTTTTTGTGCTAATTTTGAGGAAAATGTCAAAACTCATTGTGCTTCTTCTTTAAATATTCGAAATTGCACGAAAAAAATGTGACCTAATGGGCAAAATTTTAAAAACCCCATTTTTGGAATGGTTGATTAATTTCTTGATATTTGATATAATTTCTTACATCTTAAAAAAACAAATTTTAGTAAAATTTTTATATAAAGTAGATTCACAAATTAGAAACACTTTGTTTTTAAGGCAACTCGAATTTTTCTAATTTCTGGACTGTGTTTTTGCACAAAAAAAAGTGAATCTGTCCCTAAAACAAATTAAAACTACTTTTTTTTATTTTAATTGGTTTTATAAAAAACAATAACAAAACATAACAATTCAGTTTTTATATGTACATATGTACATCATATATAATAAATGTAAAGTTTCCAATAAAAAATTAAAATAAATGTAAATAAAGGGTAAAAATTAAAAAAGAAAATAATTAAAAATTTTTTCAAGATGTCTCTCAATTTTTATTTAACATGCAATCTTCTATCTATATATATAAAATTCAATGTATGTATGTATGTATGTATGTATGTATGTAACGTATAGACTCCAAAACGGCTGAGCCGATTTTGATGAAATTTTCACAGCATGTTACTGTGACTCTGGAAGGAATAATAGGGTACTTTTTTTACCACGCCCACTTTTACGCCCACTTTTTTAAAATATTGTAATTGAAGACCAAACCTTTGGACCGATATTCTTGAAATTTTTACAGCATTTAACTGGGACTCTGGTATGATTAACAGGGTACTTTTTTTACCACGCCCATTTTTACGCCCACTTTTTAAAAATTATGTAATTGCTCCCATATAGTTTTTAACAGATTTACTTCAAATTGTATACACATTATATACTCCAGGCGAGGTAAAAATAAAGATTTCTTTGACCACGCCCCTTTTCACGCCAAATTTTTGAAAGTTTTATACTTTTTGTTCTCTATACAAATTTGTTCATTACAACGTATTTTTTTTATTTGGTAGTATATTGCTCTTAATACTGTTAACGTCGCCATATAACTATGAACCACGCCTACTTCATCGCCCCCTTTTTTAATTCAGATACTTACGTATACCACTAACAACGTTTGCTATACAAAATACTTTTTTTGTAATATGTATTTACCTAAAGTTTTATATACTTTTTAACTACATACATTTTTTTATTAGCAAATCCCCATTTTTCGCCCCATTTCATCTTAAATTATATTGCTTTTAATCTATATATATATAAATGAATGTGTGTCTGTATGTTTGTGCTTAATAGGAGGCCAAACCCTTGGACCAATCTGCCTGAAATTTTTACAGCATGTTACTGTGACTCTGGAAGGAATAATAGGCTATATGAAGTTTTGATTGTACAAACGGGGGTGGCACCGCCCATATAACCCACAAATTTAACCCGCCATATTTTGGGCATTTTTTGACGTACGTCGGTGATATTTGGTACATATGGTATTGGCATAATTAGGAATACGTACCAGGAGAAAAGTGAGTGGGACCACGCCCCTTTTTAGAAAAATTAAACATCGTAATATAGTCTTAACTACTGGACCGATCGTCATTAAATTTTCACAACAGGATATTCATACGAAATAATAAATTCTTGACTATGTAAGTGGACAAAGGGGCATGGTCTCGCCTAAAGCATTGCAATTAAATAAATAAATGTTTGTAAATATATAAATACGTTTTATTTTATTTTATGACGAGGGGGGGGGGGGTAGCAAAGCACACCGGGTTTAGCTAGTCTTCTATATATATAAAATAGGATGTATGTATGTATGTAACGTATGGACTCCAAAACGGCTGGGCCGATTTTGATGAAATTTTCAGGGAATCTTTAGAATATTCAGGCGGTGTACACTGTGAACACTGATTTTTGATTTTCGGTCGGTTGGGCGGAGGGGCGTGGAAAAATCCATTTTTCATCACTGTGTACCTTATAGGAGACCTAACCTCTGGACCGATATTTTTGAAATTTTCACAGCAATTAACTGGGACTCTGGTATGATTAATACGGCACTTTTTTTGACCACGCCCACTTTTACGCCCACCTTTTTAAATTATGTAATTGCTTCCATATAGTTTTTAACAGATTTACTTTAAATTGTATACACATTATATACTCCAGGCGAGGTAAAAATAAACATTTCTTACGCCCCCTTTCACGCCTCTTTTCACACCAAATTTTATTTGAAACTTTTAAACTTTTTGACCTCTATACAAATTTGTTCCTTCCAACGTATTTTTTTTTTATTTAGTAGTATATTGCTCTTCATACGGTTAACGTCGCCATATAACTATGAACCACGCCTACTTCACCGCTCCCTTTTTATACCCTTCACCAGCGTGAGAAGGGTATATATAAGTTTGTCATTCCGTGTGTAATTTCCACAAAAAAATTTTCCGACCCTATAAAGTATATATATTCTGGATCCTTATAGATAGCGAAGTGGATTAAGCCATGTCCGTCTGTCTGTCTGTTGAAATCAGTTTTTTGAAGTCCCCAGATATACTCGGGATCCAAACATTCAATAATTCTGTCAGAAGTGCTTTCGAAAAGTTTGCTATATAAAATCAGCAACATCGGTTTAGATCAACCAGAGTTATGGACCAATATGTGAGACAACCTCCATAAAAATTTGATATTTTTTGTCCATTTTATTGCAATATTTTGAAATATATTGCATATAATACCATGAAATTTTGTATACGTTGTTTTTATGATAAAAGAAGAAAGTGTGCGGAAAATAGTAAGAATCGGTCCATGATTTCTCATAGCCCCCATACAAAAATCTTCCCGAAATATTGCTCAATTATACATAAATGCCAATAAAATTGGAATATCACGACAAAATTCAGCAAAAATAAGTTTTATGCAAAAAGAAATCTTATTCTATATTCTTCGACCTTTTTAATGATTTTTATTAAATAATTTTTAAGCTTGAGGTCACTTTTTTGTTTTTTATAAAAGATTTTTTAATTCTTATATATAATTCACTCAATATTTCGATTTCCTTTGGAAATCTTCTTCAGGAGTTAATTTAATATTATAAAAATTTTCTGTGTAAAAATTTTTTGATATAAGTTTGAAAGGGGTTGACAAAATTGAAAACATGTTTTACAGAAAAATATATATTTTTTTTTTTTGCTTTTAATTATTTATTGAATCTTCATATATGAAATGACAATAAGTATTCAAATCTTAATACTAAAAAGAAAATAATAAGCCCACCCAGTGCTAGACAAAAATTTTTATGATACTAAAAAATTTCACATCAACTGATCTAGTCATCTGTTTTGCGCTTGAGTTAAAGCAAGGGTATCCCTCCTTCTCAACCGATTGTGGCCACTAAAGTTAAGGATGTCTCTTGCAAGTGGGTTTGGATGGTCTTCAAGTTTGCTGACATACTTTGACGCATATTTTGTAAATTCGACTTTTACTAATGGCACGCCTAGATCTTTGTGGATTCGAGAATTTTTAACATACCATGGTGCTGCAGTAATTATACGTAGAATTTTATTTTGACCCCTTTGAATTTTTTCAATGTTTGATGCTGAGGCAGTACCCCATAATTGAATTCCATAGCACCAGATTGGCTTTAGTATTGCATTGTACAGCAAAAGTTTGCAATCCAATTTCAATGTAGAGTTTCTGCCGATTAGCCAATTAAGTTGCACTGCTTTTAATCTCATTTGTGTAAGTTTCGCTTCAATATGAGACTTCCAAGTTAAACGGCGGTCGAGGTGAATGCCGAGGTATTTGACTTTATTGTGTTGCGGGATAATTTGATTATTTATTCTGATGAACGAGCAGGTATCTTTTCGGAATGTGAAAGTTATATGAATACATTTTTGTTCGTTAACCCTGATTTTCCAAAGCTCTAGCCAATTCTCTAGCTTATAAACATAATTCTGCAAATTCTGTGATGCAACTTGGTGGTCCTTATGGACGCTGATAAAGGCTGTATCGTCTGCAAAAGTTGACGTATGGATTTTGGGGTCTGACATCATGTCGGAGGCATATATCAAATATAAAGTAGGACCCAGTATGCAACCCTGTGGCACACCTGATTCAATTGGCTGAGCGGTACTTAAAAAATCACCTTCTTTGATTTTAAATTTGCGACCGTATAAATGACTTTCCATGAGTTTATGGGTGTTAGCAGGCAGAGTTAATTTTATTTTGTGCATTAAACCGTCATGCCAAACTTTGTCGAACGCTTGCGACACATCAATGAAACGGGCGGAGCAGTATTTTTGTCTTCAAATGACCCTCTTATCACATTTACCAGTCTGTGTGTTTGTTTGATGGTGCTGTGTTTAGCTCTGAAGCCGAATTGATGATTACGAATACATTCAGTGTCATTCAGAATTGGAGTCAACTTAGTCATTAACATTTTTTCAAACAGTTTTGAAATTGTCGGCAGTAGACTAATTGGCCTATATGACTCCACTTTGGTGTGGTCCTTCCCTGGCTTAGGAATCATAGTGATCATAGACACGTTCCAATCTGCAGGATAGTATTCTAGGCGTAAAATAGCGTTGAAGATAAAGAGGATAATTCTTCTAGCTACACGAGGTAACTCCACAAGCATTTTATTGCTGATTTTATCCATACCTGGAGCCTTTCTAAGGTTCAGAGTACCAATAGCGTTTTGGACATCACGAAAGTTTAGTCTTAGAGGTACAGGAGGCCTTATAACAAGTGGTGGCAAATCAGATTCGTTATTATTTGAGTTGTTTATAGTAAACACATTTCTCAAATGGTTAACAAATAATGTCCCTTTCTCGGAATCATTTCTAGCCCAGTCACCAGTCGGATTTCGCAAAGGAGGTTTTCCTCTCACTGGTCTTTTTAAACCTCTTGCCGCCCTCCATAACGAGTAGTCAGATTGTGAGGTACTATCAAGACCTTCCAAGTAAGATCTAAGTGAGGCCGTTCTTTGGGTTTCTAAGAAATGTCTTAGTATATCTCTTGCATTCCTATCTCTGCCTAGCTTTCAGTTCAGGAGACCTGTGAATTTGCCACTCTCTTCTCATTCTTCTTTTTTCTGATAGGAGATGTTCGAGTTCAGAGAAATAAGTTCTGTTTGTCCTATTTCTACATTCAACGTGATAAGTGGAAGCGTGATGCACAGCTCGTCGAAGGTCCTCGGTAAAGTTGCCAATCGACTCATCAATATCGTCGGTTGTTCTCAACACAACATTTTCCGTGCAATGAGAACTTAAATACTTTTTGTATTTTATCCAACTTACTCGGGTCTTAGTCATGTTCATAAATCAAGAACCACACACTTGAGGGAAATGCATTGAAATGATGGTAGAAGAGTGATCTGAGGGCAAGTCCAGTGAAGGATCCACTTGCATCCATTCTACAGGGATATTTTTCACTACCCCAAAGTCAATAACATCGGGAATCTTCCGTCGGTCCGTCGGCCAATAGGTGGGATGTCCACTTGAGAGTACATCTAAGCCCATTTTAGCAATGGTGTTGAAGAGTACGCGACCCTTTGGGGTTACCAGACGTGAACCCCAAAATGTGTGTTTGGCGTTAAAGTCACCAGCAACTAAAAATCTAGCTCCAAGGGATTTCAAGAAGTTATGGTATTGGTGTTCTTTTATTGAAAATCGAGGCGGAGAATTAATCGATGATAAAACAAATTTGTATTGACAGAATTCAATGCAAATGTTTGTTGCTTGGAGGTAATCCTCACTTATGTTATTCATTAGATAATGCTTTATTCTGTTCTCTGTAAGAATTGCGGAACCTTCACATGCTCTTCCGCGGGATCTTTAGTATCATACAACACGTGGCCATTAATTTTGAAGTACCCTGTCGCCGTCAAGTGAGTTTCAGCAATCATCATGACATCAATCTGCTTATCCATCAGGAAGTGTTCCAGTTCATTTTTATGTTGGCGGAGGCCGTTCGCGTTCCAGAAACAAATTTTTAAATAAATCATTTCTTTAAAATGGCTTGCAAGATAGTGGATTGCATTTTCAGCATTTCCTGCATCATGGATGTCATGGTGGTCGTAAAAGTGTTCGTAGTTTGAACAAGTGTCTGCAATGTTGTCTCTAGATTGTTGATATGCGGCTCAGAATATTGGGGTTTAGGTTCCTGCTCCAGACCTGGCATATTAGATTTAACGATGTTTGCGTAAGAAACTTGTCTAGAACTAGGCGCGTTTACATGACTAGTGGACCGTAATAATTGAGGGAAAGTGTCACTCGATGCTAAATTTGGCTGTTGAGGATGATTAGGCAATACTGACGTCTTGTTGGTTCTTATGCCTTTCAAATGAGTGTAAATTGGACAACCTCTATAATTTGCGGTATGATTACCTCCGCAGTTACCACTTTTTTTGATTTTTGAGTCAGTTCTCGACTTATCGCATTGAGCAGTTGCATGTAGCTCCCCACACGCAACACAAACTGTCGGCAATTTACAATACGCCTTCGTGTGACCAAATTCTTGACAGTTGAGACACTGGACGGGTCCCTGACGCTTATGTGGTTCTTCCACGGTGATTCTACGATGCAGAAGGTACATCAGATTGTAGATGGGATGGGACTCATTTTTCTTTAAGACAACATCTCCAGGTTCCAATTCTACCCTGAACATGGGCTGAGGGATCTTTTCATGGTTTCTAATATTCACTACGCTCTTGATTTTGAACCCTTTGTCCATTAAACCGGTTTTTATCTCCGCGGGATCAACACATGGGTCTATACCCTTTAGAACGACTTGGAGTCCTTTTGCGCTTTTGAGCTGGTAGGTATAGAAATCCCTAGTCTCCCTTTCCAGCTGGTTGGACAATTTTCGAAAATCATCTTCCCTATTCACTTGAATCTTTGTCTCGCAGATATTTCCATGTTTCATTGAGGTTACGCTAAACATGTTTTCACCTATTACAGCAACAATAAAAATATAATAAAATATAATTGTACTTTGTTTTTGAGAAATGAAAGAGAGTTCTTTGTTTTGCAAGATGTATTTAAACTTTTGTCTAGTGAATTTTATCGTATTTTTAAGAATTACGGTTATGTTAGTAATGAAGTCTTTATTTTTTGTTATTGTATTTTTTTATTTATAAAACTAAATAAAACTGTATACTTTAAGTTTTCCTGAAACGTTTACTTTTCTTTAAACAATCAATTTTTGAGGTGTATTTAAACTTTAGTCTCTGACTGTATGTTCAACGATCAACACAACCATTCCCCCAATCAAAAGCATATATCGTGTTACGCGCCAATCACTTACTCTTAAAAAAAAAAACAAATGACGGTTCAAAACCGGTTGAGGGGGTATAAAGCTGGCCCGCTAGCTCAGTAAGCAAATTTGTCTCAAACCAGGGGTTTAACGCGTAAGCATATTACATGCTTCACACCCCTGGAAGCATACTTATAAAATTTCGTAAATTCATACAAAAATAGAAAAAAAAACACAAGAAAAGGGGAACCTAAAGCATCACTGCTAAGAGGAAGGAGAAATGACTACATTGGGCATCACTGAATGATGATATGGCCAGATGGTTGCCATATGGGGGTACAATTGTCCCAATCCCCAATCATTGACAGGCAAAATACCCTAAATTCCTAACCTGTCCCGTAAACTAAACAATCGTCAAATTTTAAACGCTACTCACCATAGCCTGGTTCTTTTTAGCATCCATTTAAAAAAAATATTATTTCATTGTTAAATTCATAGTATTTCTATGATGTATCGTGTTTAGTGGTTCAATTATAAGTAAAGTTTATTATTTCATTTCATTACATTCGCTTAAACACTAGATTGACAGATGATCAACTTGCATCATATGTTGAGGGATTTGTATGGTAAATCACACCTAGATGGCGTGATACCACAATTTCTTTTTATTTATAAAGACTGAGGTTAATACTAATGCTTAATTTATACATAACTTAATGCCAATAATAATAATAAATTCCTAATAATAGTAATTAATAATAATGGCGCATATTCAGAAATCGTAACTAAAGTCGAAACTTATTAAACAGAAACTAAAAAATAGTTCACAAATAGTTAAAGATCTTATTCACAAATCATAACTAACTTAGCAACTGCTTTCAGCTGTTTAACGAAATGCAACACTGCATTTAGTAGATTTTTGTTGATGAAAAACACATCTCTAGTTTGTTTTCTTTTTTTTGTGATTTTTTTTGGTCAAAATGGACACAATTAGCAAAGAAAATAAGGTAAGTTTATTATTATTGTTTGAAACAAATATGTATTTATTGCTTTGTGTATTTTAGAGAGACTCAAATTGGTCGCCAGATGAAAAAAACACATTTAAAGAATTGGTGGCCAAATATGTCAACATCATCGACGACAAGAGAAACGACACAAAGATGATATACAAGAAAAAAGAAGCTTGGCGCCACATCAACGAGCAAATGAAGTCAATGGGGTATGTAAGAGACACGAGTCGTTTGAAGCAACAGTGGAACAGGATGAAAGCACAGTCAAAAACAAAGCTCGCAGCTGTACGAAAGGCCACCTATGCTACAGGAAATAATATTGAGATTCCTTCTCTCGACGAAAATGACGAGGAAATTTTAAATTTAATAGCGCCGGAGGTAGTAGAAGATACGTGCTTAATAGATAGCAACTCAAATTGGGAAAAGACGGTAGAGATTATGTGTCCATTAGAAGAAAGTCCTGTAAAAAAAGAAAATAAGGAACAAGTGTCACCGTACATTAAACAATTGAGATGTTTGTCGAAACCGAAAAACAAATTGTCTGTGTTAGAGCAAAGAGAAAACCAGATTAAAAAGGAAACTGTGCTTGCCGAAGAACTGCAGAAAAAGCAAATTGCAAAATTAGAAAATGAAATTAAGCACCAGGACACCGTAAACAATATGCGAATAGCTTTTATGCAGGAGTTGCACAAAAAACAATTAAAACATGCTGATGAGCTACATGAAATGAAAAAGCAATTATTATCAAAGCTAATTTCTAATAATAATAATAATAATAACGATAGCCTTACAACGGCATTTAATATGTGATATAGTTATATATTTATATGTACATAGATACCTGTATACAAGCAATAATTATATTGCTTAAATTCAAATGCCTTCAGTGCAAACAAGCAATCATACAAGTACAAAATACTTAATTTTATTAATAGGTTAATGAAATGAATTAAATTTTTTGTTATATTTTTTATAGAATAAAAAGAATCTCTGATCTCCTAATTTTAATTATTTGAAAAAAGTAAACTTTTGTTTTAGTTTTTATTTTTAAAGCGTTTTATATATGCATATACATATGTATGTACATTCATATGTACGAGTATGTATGTGCATTATATTATATATTTTTCTATACATACTAATATAATTAAAATAAATGAAATGTTTAAATAAAACCATTAGAAATGTTTTTCAATAAATCCTGATCTAAAAGCTCTGCCAGTTTCACCTTCAATGAGGTTATCAATATCTTGTGGTTGTAACAAAGCTACTTGATTGTGTGGAATTTCATTGAGATCTGCAAAATAAAAAAAGCATAATTCGAGATTTTTTATGTAATCTGTTAAAAGTTTACATTGCATGTTTCTTTCCTTAGCTATATTATGCAAGACTGCAACAGCTACAATAATGTTTTTGGCGGTATCAAGGTCTACACGGATCCTTTCCAACACAGATTGGAATTTAGACTTAAGTTGGCCATTTAAACATTCAATTTTGACTCTCGTTGCCGTGTGACTTCTATTATATCTTTAATTGCAGATTTAAAATAATAAATGCGAAAGAAAATAGAGATTTTGCTTACCAAAAAATGTTGCCTTCTTTATAGAAAATTAAATAAAAAAAATTGTTATAAACGCAACATTTTTTGAGCTAGAAATAAGCTACTGTTAATATAATCATACCGTCTTTCTTTTTCTGTTGCTGGAGTCCTAACAGGAGTCAATAATATAGAAGATGCCGGGTATCCGCCATCGCCAAGTACTACACCTTTATGTTGACATTGTGATGCTTTAAGCTTACATTTTAAAGAACACATAGACCAAATCCTTGCATCGTGAACAGAACCCCGGGTGCGAGCAACAATGTCTAAAATTTTGCAAGCAGCATCACAAACAATCTGGAATTTTTTTGTACATATGTACTTAGTATTTATTAATGTGTTTTATAGTATTTACCTGTACGTTTAAGGAATAATATCCTTTTCTATTTCTAAAATGTCCAGCCATTATTGGACCCACATTTTTTGATGGGCATTTAATACGCACATGCGTGCAATCGATAGCACCAATAACGCAAGGAAAACGGGCTATATTATAAAAACTACTTTTTATTTTATTGAGTTCTTCAGGTTCCTGTGGAAATTTTACAAAATCCGGTAGTCGTAATGCTAACTGCTTTGTCACATTTTTTATTATGCGACTCACTGATGGTTGCGACAAGCCGTGCAAATCAGCTAAAAATTGAAAATGTATATACCTAAATCTATATATATCTGTATAGGGATTTATTTAAATAATACAAAAAAAGATTTACTTAAAACTATGACCTGTTTGTTGTTGCTGCTACGTTGCCTGTTGTAGTTATAGTTGTTGCTTCATGGCGATGTTTTGTTGTTTTTGTTGCTTTGCCTTTGTTGCTGCTGACGGCGTGTTTGTTGTAGTTGTTAATCGTAGTTTTTTGTCTAACTTTGAAATAGTTCTTTTAAGTTTTATTTATTACTTAGGTTATAGTTTAAACATTTTTTTTTCTATTTTTTCATATCCTTTTTTTTTTTATTTATAGTTCTTAATTGTCCTTCTTTCCTTTTTTTATATGTCTCTGTTAATTTTCCTTTTTTTGTTTTGTATTTTACATTTTCTTTAATATACTTTTTCTTATTTTACATATAATCTATTTTATATTTGATCTTAAGTTTATAGTTTTATTTTAGTTTTATTCACTTTTGCTATGCGAATATACATGTTTATTAACATTTTTTTTGTTGGTTTTCCTTCCCGCAAAACACACACACATTTCTTAGGTTTTCTTTTTTTTTCCTTTTTTTTATATCATTTGCAAGGCCTTTAGTTTTTTTTTATTTTATTCTTCCTTTTAAGATTTAGGTTTTTCTTTAAAAAGTCTATGTTTTTTTTTTTTGTTTTGATCGTTATATTCTTTGATTGACTTTTTCTCAACTTTTCTTGTTGCTCTACTTTTGATTTATAGATTTTTCTAACTATGGGACTCTCTTAATTTTTCTTGTTTTATATTATTTTTTCTTTTGCAAAATAAAAAAAAATGCCACATTCAATTAATAAACTTTTTACATATTATATAAATTTTTGAAATACACTTTTTTAAAATATATTTATTATTTTTAAATATTTGCTTCTTATTTAAAAAGTTTAGTTAATTTCCTGGTTGTTAGTTGCCTTAATGATGCTGTCTCAATGACCCATTTTGACAACACTTAAAACTTTTTTTTTTTATTTTTCATGTAATTGTCTTAAGCCATGGATATTAAACGTTTTTATTGGATTTAACAAATTTTGATCTTTTTCACTAGCTATATTGTTTTTTCAGACACTAATTTTCTAGCAAACTCAACACCAGGAACATTTTTTTCACTATTTTAAATTTATTAAGCGCGACTGTCCGTATACCGTCTGTGTTTTTCAACCATTCAAAACTGACTTCCTTTTTGCTACTTCTACATGTATGTTTTATACTGACGATCTTCTCTGCCTACGCTGTAACATTCTTGTTGGAATGTAAGAGGCCTTTTAGATGATGCAATTAATTGCATGCAATTTTTTCCATTCTCTTTTAAAATTGCTACGTAAAATGTTGTGCACTTATACGATGCAATTTTACGTGCAACAAATCATGCAATTTTTTGACGTTTAATTACACATTCCTCTTTAGTTTTTCATTCGCAACAAAGAAAACAAAATTTTAAAATATATGTAAATATAATATAGAAAAAATATATGTACATATGTATGTATATAAAATAATATACATTCATTTACATAAATACAATATACAAAAATTTTAAAAAATATAAAAAATGGAAGATTTTAATACAGAAGAAGTAATTGAAAATGTTCTTGCGCATTAATTTTTATAACGCACACTTCAAAGTCAGAATAAGAATAAAACAAAATAAGTAAAACACAAACGATGGTAAAAGGAAATGTCAAAAAATTGCATGACAAACGAAGTCGTGCAACTTTTTCTATCCCTCTTGCTTCTCTCACCCGTTCGCCAACAAACATCAGTTGCATGCAATTAATTGCATGCAAAATTGCATCGTCTAAAGGGCCTCTAAGAAAAACTGTACATTCCGATTGACAAAAAAAAAAAAAATAACTGTTCTTGCATTCTTTAAATTTTTGTCATTCCATATATTGTTGCTGCGAGAGATATGGTATTCATGTGTACATGCATATGTATTTGTGCACAAGCAGAGATGGTGAGACAAAGAAAAAAACTACAAAGTGGTGTTGGTCATTCTTACGTGTGTATTATATATGTGTTGCGCGGCTTACGCGAGCGTATATATTCCAGCGCGAAGGAATAACAAAAGAAAATTTAAGAACATGCGCATTAATATTCCTTCTCAAAACAGGTTCTATCTCTCTTTTCTTATTTAGCGCATTACCACTTGTTACATTTTGTAATGCATGTTCACATATGTGTCACAACCACTGTGCAACCGTTCTTATTATATTTCATTAAATTACTTAAAATTATTTAAGCTAGCAGAGAGTCATCAAGTGTTTGTCACTTGATACCCTCTTTGTTCAAACATACAGTGGCAACATATGCATACATGGGAGAATGCTTAGATAAGCATTTCTCATGGTTATGTTGCCTGAGTGTGTCTGCTATTTGACGCCTAGTACCTACATATGTAGTATAGAATAAGCTAGTATTTAAATTATACTTAAAATTATTATTAAGGCATTAATAAAGTAAACACAAAGGTGAGCAGAAGCTCTGCCAGTAAAAAAACAACATTTTTTAATTATTTAAACTTTTAATCATTAAATGGCGACCGTGACAGATATTGAATAGAACTTTAAATTGAAAATTAAGTGATTACAAAAAAAAAAATTATTAAACAAAAACTTTAATAATAAAACAAAACTTTAATAATAAATTTTAAATTGAAAATTAAGTGATTACAAAAAAAAATTATTAAACAAAAACTTTAATAATAAAACAAAACTTTAATAATAAATTTTAAATTGAAAATTAAGTGATTGCCAACTAAAAATTATACTAAACAAAAATATATCTTATCCTCAAACAAACAAATATTGGATAAAATTTGAAAACAACAATGGTTTGGTGGAAGAAAGTCCAATACTAGTGGCCGGCTATGAAGTAGGAAAAGCCACTGAAGACAACAATAACAACGACAACATCAACAACAACAAGGAGCTAACAATCGCATTAAGCGATATTGAGAAAATAACACAAAACGGAAATCAAAAAAACTACATCGAAGTGTGCGCAGTATTAGGAATACTACTAATGTTTATAATAATATACCAGTTGCTGAAAAGGAGGATTACAGCTGTCGCCCACCACATGAGAGAGCAACAAATATAAAATATAACGGGGAAAGGAGAAGAAAAATCGGTGTATTGTAAGTTTAATGTATAAGTATATTAGTTCAAAAAAAAAAAAAAAATATTAATCTTAATTGAAAATTTTAATTATTAATTTAATTATTAAATGACTTTAATTAATTGAATAATTGAAAAATTTTAATTGTATAACATGTTTACTGCGATTCCCAAGGGACCCTCCAGTAATAATTCCTAGTTTTCCGATCTTTGATATTTCTTGTAGAAAATTATGAAATGGGAAGAGATAATTGATAGCGTAGCCACTTTTCAGATTAAATTTGAGCAGTCATATAAATGTCTGAATAAAAATCGGACAATAAAACAAGAGACGGTAGAGAAACATGTACAAAATTTGATAGAGACCTACAACGCAATTAGGGCAATTTTACATGGAAACTATGACAGGTTCACTTCCCAACACAAAGTAGAAGTAAATGAGATATTTTTGAAATTAAGAGATAAATTGTTAAGAATTTTCCATAGGCATAGGATAAATATTAAAGTACCGCTAGCACTTGGCTGTGAGGTAATTAAGGAAATTACGGATACAGAAGAAGAAATTAGTGAAACGGATGAAGGCGAGGATACAAAAACAGTAGCAAGAGAAATTTTTGAAACGGAGACCAAAAGGAACAAAGAAACAATAATGTCACGAACAGAGGACGATATAATTGACAAAACGACAAAAATTGTCCCGGTGTTTGACGGTGGTATAAACGATTTACAGAGTTTTCTTGACGCCCTTACTCTCATTGACAGAATCAAAGATACACATGAAGTGGTTGCTGTAGAAGTAGTTAAAACAAAACTTAAGGGTCAGGCAAGGAACTTGATCACTGATGAAAGCACCATTCAAGGTATTAAGACGCGACTACAAACGTCCATTAAGGGCGAGTCCTCCGAATTGTTATGTTCCAAGCTGATGAACATAAGGCAAAGTTCAAAATCGGCAACCGCATATGCGGATGAAATTCAGGAGATTGCGAAAAAATTAGGTGGAGCCTACATAACAGAAGGCTACCCACATGAAATTGCCGATAAGTTGGTAAGACTTAATGCGGCTAAGGCAATCTCACGGAACGCTTCAATTGATGAGGTTAAACTCATCATCAAAACTGGAAATTTTTCGTCATTGAATGAAGTGATTTCCAAATTCGTAGAAGCGAGTACAGAAGCTTCAACCTCTAATTCTTCGGTCTTTTACTTTCAAAGACGTGGAGGTAACAATCCAGGTGCCAGACTCAGTAACTATCGTGGACGCGGCAAAAGCTGGCGTCCGAATAATAATTTCAATAATAATAGGTATAGCAATAGTGGTTCTAACGGTAATAGTTGGCGACTTGGAAGCCAAAACAATAACTTTAGAAACCGCACTAATAATTCACAGAATAGAGGACGAGTAAGATTGACACATGAAGTCTCGGAAAACGAGATTTCCCCTCAAGACATGGGGGGCAATCGTCAAAATTGGGATTAAAAACTGGATCAATATTCCACTTGAATCTCAATTTAAGTAGTTTTATCGAGATTCACTTATCAACCAATAATAATTTAAATACATTACTTGTAGACACCGGAGCGGATGTCTCATTAATCAAAGTAAATACGCTCGGTTCATTGAAATTTAACGTGAAAGACATTATTCAAATATCTGGGATAGGCAAAGGAAATATAGAGTCCTTGGGAACGGTTCAAATTAATTTGGTAGTAAGGAAATTTTTAATTCCTCATAAATTTCATGTAGTTTCGGATTCATTCCCAATGCCATTCCAAGGTATATTGGGTTTAGATTTCTTGAAAACGTATAATGCTGTTATTCAGTACGGACACGACACGAACTCTAATTTACTGTCATTAAGACCATATAATTTGAATTATCCTATAGATATTCGGTTACTTGAAAGCCTGAATGATGGTGTTATGACACTACCAGCTCGCGCCGAAGTTTTCAGAGCCATAACAATTGACAACGACTTTTCTGATTTGGTGGTTCCAAGTCAATTGATACAAGATGGAGTCTATGTAGCTGGATGTATAGTATCCAAAAGATTTCCATATGTAAGGATAGGGAACACAAATTCAGACAATAAATATTTAAGTGACGTATCAATTAAATGTGAGAAACTATCTGATTATGAAATTCTGGATACGACTAAGGTAGACAAAACAAGAATGCAGACTATTCTAGGCAGATTAGAGAAAAATTTTCCCGATATAGCAAGATTCGAATTGCTTGAATTATGTTCAAAATATATTGATATTTTTGCTTTGGAAAGTGACAGAATAAGTACGAACAATTTCTACACACAGAAATTAAGAGTGTCAGACCACAATCCGGTCTACATTAAAAATTATCGTACGCCACACTCCCAAAAAGATGAAATAGTGAGACAAGTTGAAAAGCTTCAGCAGGATGGAATCGTCGAGCCATCTGCTTCCAATTATAATAGTCCTATTATGCTCGTGCCGAAAAAGGCATTGCCAAATAACCCTGACAGGCGATGGCGTTTGGTGGTCGATTACCGACAAATAAATAAAAAGCTAATAGCGGATAAGTTCCCACTGCCCAGAATTGAAGATATTTTGGATCAGTTGGGCAGAGCCAAATTTTTCTGTTGTTTGGATTTAACCTCTGGCTTTCATCAGGTGGGATTGGATGAAAAATCAAGAGACATTACTTCATTTTCGACAGAGAATGGTTCTTTTCGTTTAAAGCGTTTACCATATGGCTTGAAGGTGGCTCCAAATTCTTTTCAAAGAATGATGAATTTAGCTTTTACAGGTTTGACGCCTTCTAAAACCTTCGTTTATATGGATGATGTTATTGTAACAGGATGCTCAGTAAAGCATATGCTTAAGAATTTGGAAACAGTTTTCCAAAGATGCAGAGAATGCAACTTAAAATTACATCCGGATAAATGTACTTTTTTCAGATCTGAGGTTACATATTTGGGTCATAGATGTACTGACAAGGGAATTTTACCAGACAGTAGCAAATATGATTCAATTAGGAACTACCCTAGACCGACAAATAGTGATGAAGTTCGTCGATTTGTAGCTTTCTGTAACTATTACAGACGTTTTGTATCTAATTTTGCATCTTATTCTGTGCATTTAACTAGGCTAACTAGAAAGAAGGAACCTTTTATATGGACTGAAAATTGTGAGCAGGCTTTTCAAAATCTCAAAAAGGCACTATTATCACCACAAATTCTTCAATATCCTGTTTTCGACGAAACTTTTTACATAACCACCGATGCAAGTAAAATTGCTTGTGGTGCAATATTATCCCAGGAAAAAGATGGTATGCAGCTTCCGATTGCATACGCATCACGTTCATTGACCAAGGGAGAATCAAACAAAGCCCCAATAGAACAGGAATTGATCGCTATACAGTGGGCAATTAATCACTTTCGACCATATGTTTATGGTAACAAATTTATTGTGCGTAGCGATCATAAACCATTGACATATTTATATTCATTAAAAAACCCATCTAGCAGACTAACGAGAATTCGTATGGAACTAGAGGAATATGATTTTGTTATAGAACATATCAGAGGAAAGGACAATTCTGGAGCGGACGCGTTATCACGAATTGACTTTAGTGATATTAAATCAATTCCTTTTGCCAATAATGTTTCCATGGTAATGACACGAGCTCAATCAGGAAACCAGACTCAAGACAAGATTAAGAAAAGGGATGATCAAATGATTCCCGAAAGGCCTAAAGTTTTTGAAACTATTGGCTTCGATTGTGTAAAGAAATGGGTTAAGCTTAGAATGAATACTAACGAAAGAAACCCTATTATATTTTTTAAAAGAGGCAAACAAGTGCTAGCACCTAAAGTTAATATAGGAAATACTGTTGTTAATGGAAATATCGATTTAGATCAATTTTTTCCAATTCTTGAAAAAGAAGCAATAAGTAGAAATTTAAATAAAATTCAATTGAATTTAAATGATAATTTATTTAGCCTCGTAACTGTAGAAGAATTTAAACTAAAGGCAAGTCAACATTTAAACAAATTACAAATAGCGCTTACTCCAAGAATATGCATAGTAACAGATAAAGAGGAACAGATGTTTTTCCTAAGAAAATTTCATGATGATCCTATGTTTGGTGGTCATCCTGGAACAGCCCGACTACTTAGGAAACTTCGTCAATCTTATTATTGGAAGAACATCACCAAAGATGTAAGCCAATACGTGAGGAACTGTCTTCAATGTCAGACTAATAAGACTACAAGACACATAAAACCGAGTATGATTATTACACCAACACCTCAAAAACCCTTTCAAACTATAATAATAGACACTGTAGGACCCCTACCTATAACCGAAAAAGGAAATCAATATATTATTACAATAATATGTGACCTAACTAAATACCTTGTAGCTGTGCCAGTAACTAATAAATCTGCTAAGACGATAGCAAAGGCATTAGTAGACCATTTTATATTAATTTATGGACCTATGAATAAAATACTTAGTGACATGGGCACTGAATACAACAATCAGGTACTTTCTGAACTTCTCGCACTACTAAACATAGAAAAATCAATATCAGCCCCTTATCATCACCAATCATTAGGAACAGTTGAAAGATCGCACCGTACATTTAATGAATACATACGTTCATACATTCACGCATCTAGAAACGATTGGGACGAATGGATAAAATATTTCACATATACTTTTAATACAACACCCTCAACGGTACGTGGATACTGTCCATTTGAGTTGATTTTTCCGAACGTTCCAAACCATAACCCACTAATACCATATGATAAAGTAGATACAGTATAAGTATAATTTCGATAATTATTCAAAAGAAGTAAAATTCCGACTACAAACTGCATTAACAAGAGCTGAACATTTAATTAAAAAATCAAAATTAAATCAAAAGCACTTACACGACAAAAACCTCAACAACATTACTATTACCGTAGGTCAGGAAGTATTCATAAAAAATAACACAGCACACAAACTAGAATCAATTTACAAGGGACCATACAAAGTCATTGACGTTGACGACAAAAATAATATTACAGTAAGCATAAACGGAAAAAATCATAAAATTAACAAACAAAATGTGAAAACATTTTAACAATATACTATTTGTACACTAGTTATCATATTTGACATATACTTTTATATATATTATCATTAATAATCAAATTACTATATTCATTTTAATAAGATAATAAGATTATTAATTAATAATAATAATAATTAACTATAAAAGTTTGTATAAAAATTTAAGTTTGTAAAGAAAGCTCCTACTGATATCACTTGATCAATGATCTCAGTGGGACCTTTCCCTTTCAAAAAGGGAGGTGTAATCCATGTTCACATATGTGTCACAACCACTGTGCAACCGTTCTTATTATATTTCATTAAATTACTTAAAATTATTTAAGCTAGCAGAGAGTCATCAAGTGTTTGTCACTTGATACCCTCTTTGTTCAAACATACAGTGGCAACATATGCATACATGGGAGAATGCTTAGATAAGCATTTCTCATGGTTATGTTGCCTGAGTGTGTCTGCTATTTGACGCCTAGTACCTACATATGTAGTATAGAATAAGCTAGTATTTAAATTATACTTAAAATTATTATTAAGGCATTAATAAAGTAAACACAAAGGTGAGCAGAAGCTCTGCCAGTAAAAAAACAACATTTTTTAATTATTTAAACTTTTAATCATTAAAATTTTTCATTTTTCTATTGCTTTGTTGAAAACAAATTTTAACACGAAAAAAGGTTGTTGTCAACTGAAAAGAAAGAAAGGAATTTCAGGAATTTCAAGAATTCCAAATATGCCGTAAACGTTTATGCGTAAAAGAATGCAAAATATGTCATAAAAAAAAATGTTAAGCGCGTGATGATGGTGTATTCACATTTTATGATATATTGGCATAGGTAAAAGTTGCAGACTATGAAAAAGTTTTTAAATCCGTAACAATCGGTTACAAAACCATAACAACAAAAAGAAAAATGTCTCGCCTGATGCTGCGATTATTGTAAAAATGTGGTCCCCATACGACAAAAATTTTTTCTTAAAAACATTATCGAATTTTAAGAAACTCAATAAAGACTTTTTCCTTTCGATTGAATCAGATTGGTTTCGTTTCTGAAAATATATTCTTTGTAAATGAAAGCTTAACAAAGGACAATTATGAAATTCTACGTGCTGCAGTAAAAATGAAAAGGGAGCGCAGGATACATAGTGCCTTCTCCATGCGAGGGATCGTATATGTTAAAAAAAAACTGAAAATGATCCTATTATTCAGATTGATGAAATCGAGCATTTGGATTGGTTATTTCTTATATCAGATGATCAGTTTAGTTTTGGCGCTGGTCACCAAAACAATAACACAATGCAGCTACAATAATATATTTTTATTTGTGAATAACTTTATTTTTTCTTGCCATCTACTTTTTTTATATTATTTGCGATATTTTGTCTTTTTTATTATGTATGTATTTAATTTTACAATGCTTCTATTTATAAATTATTTTTATTTCAAAAATCCTATGTTAACTCTTGCGTTAGTTCTTTTATTTTATTTTTGTGTATATATAAATAAACTTTCAAAATAATTTAAGGGATGGTTCCATATACGGTACTGCAAATATGATCAAAATTCTTTCTAAACAAGCACACGGTTTAAAAATCTGTCATATAAATGCTCAGAGTTTGGCGTCTAAAATTGAAGAATTCCGGTACATATTTGAGAACTCCAACATGGATATTGTATGTGTTTCAGAAACATGGTTTCATACAAGTATCACTGATCTTTCAATTTCTATAAGTGGCTACAATTTAATAAGGGTTGATAGAGTTAGGCGCGGTGGTGGAGTGGCTATTTATATTAGAAAAGGCATAGCTTACAATATTAAAAGCACATCTTATAGTAATGATGATGGTGATAGTAATAATTGCTTGGTGGAATACGTCTTAATAGAAGTCATATCCGATAGAAGAAAATTACTGGTTGGAAGTTTGTACAGGCCTAATAATAATATACCAATGGAACCGTTTTTTTCAATTTTGGAGAACTTCACAGCTTTATATAATGACGTTGACCTTGTGGGTGATTTCAACTCAAACCTTTTGACTGACAGTAGCATTATCGACATCTTGGCACCATTAGGACTTGTTCCAACTAACGTAACCACACCTACTCACTTTACCTCGTCCAATAGCACTCTAATAGATCTTCTCTTTGTTGGTAATAACAGGAATGTTCTATTTTACGACCAACTGTCCGCCTCGTGTTTTTCGAAACACGATTTATTGTTCATGACCTATAATTTTCAATTGCAAGTACCACCCTATTCAATAACTTTTCGTGATTTCGAAAATATTAATTACACCACACTGGAACCGGAATTACTCAGAGTTAATTGGAATGCAATCTATTTTATGGCTTCACCAGAGGATCAACTAGCCTTTCTTGAGCGTAATATATTATGTTTGTTTGATAAATCTGTTCCAATAAAAACCAAAATAGTGGGTCAAAAAAATAGACCATGGGTTTCACCATATATTAAGCAAGCTATTAAGCAAAGAGACTTAGCTTTTCCTCGTTGGAAACGGTTTAAAACAAACGATCTACACGCTGAATATTGTTCAGCAAGAAAGACAGTACACAAAATAATTAAGCAGGAAAAATCTAAATTTTACACTGAAAAATTTTCCACGGCTCTGGGATCAAAAAAAACCTGGGATATTGTAAAAGAAATCGGTGTTGGTAAATCTATAAATTATGACCCTGTTTTTATTGTTCCAGATGTTCTTAATGAAAAATTTTTGAATATTCCTTTTGTAGAAGCTGATATTAGTTTTTACAATCAGCCATAACAATCGTGAACCTCATTATAACTTCTCTTTCGATTGCGTAGATCAGTTCGATGTTATAAGGAACTGTATGTCAATAAAATCAAATGCAGTTGGCGTCGACGAAATTCACCCAAGATTCTTTAAAATAATTCTTCCAATAATATTGCCCTATGTTACACATATATTCAACAATATAATTACCACTAGTCATTTTCCCTCAAATTGGAAAAAATCTAAAATTATACCAATACTTTAATTTTGATATTTTCTTTTAGTTAGGTTTAAGTTCATTAAATTTAATTTTCATTAAATTATTTTTACTGAAGAAGGAATTGTTTAACAACAGGGTCAGAACGCAAAGAATTATGATGAGAGAAAGTGGTGTTTCTCGAAACATATGTAAATTCAACCAACAACCCAGGTTCGAATCCTAGTCAAGAAAAATTATCAAAAATAAAAATTTTTCAAGTTGTTTAACAATTCCTTCTTCAGTAAAAATAATTATTGAAAATTAAATTTAATGAACTTAAACCTAACTAAAAGAAAATATCAAAATTAAAATATTAACAGTTCAAATAAATACTACTAATTGTTATACCAATACCTAAAACTAAATCAGAATATAGGCCAATCGCTATTTTACCCTTTATGTCCAAAATATTTGAGAGGATAATACATAGTCAGATATCTAATTTCGTAAATGATCATAATTTGGTTAATGATAAGCAATCTGGGTTTCGGCAAAAACACAGTTGCATAACTGCTCTTGTAAATGTTGCGGAAGATATAAGAAGTGAGATAGATGAAAAACCAATATTTTAGTACTTTTAGACCATTCGAAAGCTTTTGCCACAGTGGATCATAACGTCCTACAGCACATGTTTATGTTTTCTACAGCCGCTACACAACTAGTATTTACATATCTTACCAACAGGCATCAGTATGTTCAAAGTGGTAACGATAAATCAAATTTACTACCTGTTATGAGAGGTGTACCGCAGGGGTCAATTATTGGGCCTCTACTATTCTCGCTTTATGCTAATGACCTGCCGAGTCAACTTACGCACAGTAAAATCAGAATGTATGCTGACGATATACAAATTTACATCAGTTGTGATTTATCTAAAATTGAACAGTGTGTCTTAACTCTAAATACCGAGTTAAAACATATTTATAAATGGGCTACTGCTAATGGTCTTAGTATCAATCCAAAAAAGTCTAAATATCTTCTAATCCCAAAACGGACTACTAACGGGTTTTCCAATAGCTACTTGACAACTCTGAATTTAAATTGTGAACGCACTATTTCACTGATCATCTAATTGTTGCTTTCTTTTTTTTCTGTAAACTTAACATTTTCGTTATGGTAAAGTACACGAAGGAACAACGTTTGGAAATTATAAAAATGTACTACCGAAATTCGGAGTCGGTGACCGCAACTTTAAGAGCGTTAACTCAAATTTTCGGTCGTAATTCTCGCCCTAGTAGACAAGCAATAACAAGTTTAGTGCAAAAATTTGAGTCTACATATTCATTGTGTGATGCTGTCGTGCCAGTGAGACAACGGCCTGGTCGAAGTTCCGAAAATATCGCTGCCGTTCAGGCGTCCGTAGCAAACGATTCAAATCAGTCGATTCCGCGGCGTTCTCAAGAACTGGGCATCCCCAAGACCACTTTATGGCGAATTTTGCGTAAGGATCTGGGTTTACACCCATACAAGATTAAGCTGACTCAAGAATTGAAGCCGATGGACCATTTGAGTCGACGTACGTTCTCCGATTGGGCTCTGGAGAAGATGCACCAAGATGATGAATTTCATCGCAAAATCATCTTCAGTGACGAAGCTCATTTTTGGCTCAATGGGTTCGTCAATAAGCAAAATTTGCGTTATTGGTCTGCTTAAAACCCACATGTGCTTCACGAATCACCACTTCATCCACAAAAAATTACTGTTTGGTGCGCTTTGCATGCCGGCGGCGTCATTGGGCCATATTTTTTCGTCGACAATAACGATCGTCACGTTACTGTGAATGGCGATCGTTATCGCGCAATGATTAGCGATTATTTTTGGCCCGAATTGGAACACATGGACTTGACACGTTACAATCGATTTAAAAAAAGTTGTCAAGTCCTTATTGGAAAACCCTTTATAAGTGATCATATACCGGATATTTTTCTTAATGACACACGTATAGAAAGGGTAAACTCAGCAAAAAATCTTGGAATTATCTTTAATAAGAACCTGACATGGAGCAATCATATTAATTATGCATGTGGCCGTACGTATTCCATGCTTAGAACTCTCTGGCAAACGCAGTATTTCACACCTGTCAAAATAAGAGTACTTCTTGCAAAAACCTATTTATTGCCAGTTCTGATGTATGGATGCGAATTATTTGCCAAATGCGATACCGCAAGTACAGGAAAACTAAACTCAGTTTACAAAAGTATTGTGCGCTATGTATATGGCGTGAAAAGGTTTGATTCTGTTTCGCCTTTTACGGCAAAACTATATGGTATTCAGTTTGATGCCATACTCAAAACAAGAGTACTCCTGTTCATGCACAAAATCGTGTATACCCAACAACCACAACATCTCTATAACCGTTTAACCCTATTGAGTTCTAATAGAGGAAAGCGAATCTTATTGTTTAGACATCATAGTTTAACTTCTGATTGGCAATTTTTTCTTAATGCAATCCGGCTTTGGAATCTACTCCCGCACAACATACAAATAATAAGTAACGCAATGAGATTTAAAAAATGCATTATTAATTTTTTTACATGTTAATTTGTTAACTAAACACTTTTCTTTTTCTTTTTTGTTTTCTTTTATAAATTTATAAATTAATTAATTAATTAGTTTAATCACTTTATCTTTAAGAATTATATTATTTTTCTTTTCTTTTTAATGTTTCTGCTAAAACAATGTTCTATACTGCAATAAGAGACTTTAAGTCTTGTGTATAGAATTGGAAATAAATAAATAAATAAATAAATTCGCCATAAAATTAAGCCAATTATTTGTTATTCGAAATTGGTAATTTGGAGATTCTTCGAATGATATGTTTATGTTTGTTGTGTGATCGTACCTTAACTCTCCTAAAAATGTTGGTATCCAAATAATATTGAACACAAATATGTTTGGTATATATTCAAATAATATGATACAATTTTATGGTGATCGGTTCATAATTAGTCGTAGCTTCCATAAAAGTTACACTTTCAAAAATTATTTTAACGACCATAAATCTTTTAAAATTTTAGTATACAAATAAAATTCAACACAAATTAGTTTCATATATGTATAAATCTTTTAAAAGTATACAGAAATAAGGACACCTGGGTCAAATTACCGCATTCGTGATCGAATGAGCTATCGTATCGAAAAATGATTTCGATATCGAAATTATGATAAAATGTACTAAATTTCTTGCTCGATGTCGAATGCCATAATCTCAAATAAAAAAAATACGATCAATTTTACTCGATATCGAATGCGGTAATTTGGCCCCTGGTCGGTCCATAAATAGTCAAATCTCCCATATAATAACCTCTCCGTAATTCCTTTAAGTATTTATATTGTTTAACATATGTACATAATATTTATATTCACAGAAGTCATGGCAATAAATTTTTGGATGACCATATAGCGCTCATTTCTGAAAAACTGTTGTATACATATACTGGGTGTAGGGTATTATTTAGTCGGGCTTTAACGACTATACGTTCTTACTTGTTATGTATGTATATAAATTAAATTATTATTATCTATTATTTAAAGATTTTTTTGATGATGACATTTTGAATTTCAAAAGTCTAAATTATAAGTAGAATTTTTATTATTAAATTAAATAAAGCTTTTCAATCAATATATGTAGATGAGTCCATCTGTTAGGTCCTTATAAAAATATATAAATGTTATTGCAATAAGTTTTAATTCTTAAAATAAATCTGATATTTAGTAAAATAATAAAATAATGAACGAGTTTGAAAAGTATTTCGAAACAGATATATTAGAGTCCACATTTTGGCGAAATATTATATAAACTACGCTATATAGTCCTTATTGATAGCTTAAAGATAGTGATATTGAAAGTGACTGCATACAGAATACACTCAAAATATTTCATGCATAAAAATACGAAATGGTTTTTCGTAAAATTATTTTCGTACATTTTACTAAAGTTTTGTACATAATAGTAATTTTTTTAATTCGTAAATTTACAAAATTCGTTAATTTACAAAAATTTTTTCGTAGAATTATTTTTGTATATTGTACAAAAATTTTGTTTATAATACAAAACTTTCGTGTTTAGATCTTGTAGAAAATTTTGTAAATTTAGAAATTTTTTGAATTTTACAAATTAAATTTCGTTAATGTTTTTTGTTTGTTTTACAAAAATTTCTCGAAAAATACGAAACTTTCTATTAAATGCAGAAACGAATTTCGTAAATTTAGAAATTTCGTGCATTTCACAAATATAATTTCGTAGAATGAAATGAGTACATTTTTTTCTGCTCATAATCATCTCTGCATCTCTTCCACTAAAAATGTACCGTTTTAAACGCAACTGAGAAATAACAAAACAAGTTATGCTTTGACTGACAATTAAAGATATGGAAGCGTTAGTCGACCACGTGCCATGTTAAAAATAGTTTGTTTTATTAAAATAAAGTTAAATTAGTGTAAAAAAAATTAATTGTTATTTGTGTCAAATATATATAAAATTTTCGTGTAATAAAAAAATATTTCATGAGAAATTAATGAAACTTTTTCTAAAATAAACAAACATTTTTTTTATTTTTACACAATTTTTAGTAACTTTACTAAATATTTTTAGAAAATTTTGTGAATTCAACAATTTTAGCATAAATTTTCGAAACTTTTTTTGTATTAACGAAACTTTTCGTGTATTTAGGAAATATTTTCGTTTTTTTTTACAAAATTTTGTAAAATAAACGAAAAAAGTATGAAATTCTTCTTATACCTACAAAATATTTTTCGTAAGTTTAGAAAATTTCTAAAATGAACAAAATAATTTTGTATTTTTACGAAATATATTTCTTATTTTTATTTAATTTTGTAAAACAGACCAAATTTAAAAGCTTTATTTAGGAAAATTTTTCGTTAGATAACCATTTATTTTGTAATTTAACAAAATAATCTTGGTAAATACACAAATATTTCATGAAATGCGGAAAATTAAAACTCCCAACAAGAACGAAAAACATTTGTATATTATACGAAATATTTCGTTTTGTCAAAATAACGAAAAATTTAGTAAAATGAACCACGATTTTCGTTTATTTTACCTATGAAATATTTTGAGTGTACTTATACACTAGAGTTTCGATGTGCGTCGCCTTTCTAAATGTGGTTATTTCGTTTTGACGCAAAGCGAGAAACTACGTTTTGCACAAAATGTTTTATGGTTAAATAAAAACTACGAATACAAAAAAAAAAAAAAATAATAAATTAAAAAGTTTTTTATAATATTTATTTTATATTAATTAATATTTATTTTAAATTTTTTTTACAGATTTGAAAAAACTCTAAACTAAACTAAGACTTTAAAATAATGTCGGAGTATTTGGAAATCGCGACAAACAAGTCTATAGAAAAAAGCTGCCATAATTATTTGCAATATTTTCCAAATCAGGAAAATATCAAAAAAAAACCTGAGGGAAATCATCAACAAATTTTAGAAATATTTAGGAGTATGATTGAATCGAGCATTAATTTAGCATTAAAAGATAAATCTATTTGTTATGATGATAGTTTTCTTTATCGCTTTTTATATGCAAGAAAATTTGATTGCAATGCAGCTATGGATTTGCTTATTAATTATTTGGTCAATAAGAGAAATAGCATGACTTGGCAAAATATAAATATATTTGATCAAAAAATTCAACATGCTTTGGTGGATGGGAATCCTGGAATACTGAGTGAAAGAGATAGACGAGGAAGACAAGTGATTACTTTTACTGCTGCTAATTGGAATACCAGTAAATATTCTCTTGGAGATATTTATCGAGCACTATTATTAACCCTCGATACATTGTTGGAAGATATACAAAATCAAGCCTTAGGATTTGTAATAATTGTTGACTGGACTAATTTTACGTATAAACAATCAAAGTATTTGTCCCCGAAAATATTAAAACTTATTATTGAAGGACTGCAGGTATTTACATTTATACATATTGCATACAACAGAAAATGCAAAATGATGCAACCACAACCATATTTTCATAACTTTAAAATAGAAGGCGAAGAAAATATTAATAATAAACTAATAAATTATTCACTGCACCGCAGGCAAATCTGGGGAATAATCGTATAATCGTTTTTGTATTGAATAATTTTTCATGGTTTTCGAATCGTAATTTAATATAAATATGTACATATGTATGTTCATTTTTGTATGTGGGTATAAAAGATTTGGAAAAATTTTCCCAAAATGTCAACAAACAAAA
The DNA here is from genome assembly GCA_916048285.2 of Bellardia pandia. Lineage (NCBI taxonomy): Eukaryota > Metazoa > Arthropoda > Insecta > Diptera > Calliphoridae > Bellardia > Bellardia pandia. The sequence continues at coordinate 71,332,687 of OU696530.1, forward strand.
AAGTCGACTTGTCTCATCCTGTAGCTCGTTTCTGTATTTCTCGCATTTTAAAAATAATCAAATGAATTGTGAAACAAAAAATTTCATCGTTTCTCGATTTGTGAGAAAAAAGTGTTTCTGTACTTGAATGCGAAAACAAACAACGCTGATTCTGATTGGAATATTTCCAGTAAGTAAGTGTCAAATACAAGTCAAACGTCAACGAAGAAAAAAACCCAAAATAAAATCAAAACAGTAAAAGGCTAAAAAAAATTAAAATACAACAATTGTGTTTTATTAAAACCTTTTCTTTACCTTCACTTCGGAAAACCAAAGACTATGCATAATGCACACATACAAAATATTACGCGTAATAATATGCTAACATCAGTCTAGTATAATGTAATAAAGAACAGCCCTGGGTATAACCTTTAATTGGCTTTTTGTGTTAGCAGATCGACTAATCATTGATATCTGGTGGTTTCATCGTTTTGCATTTAAACATGTCTAAAATTAAAAAAAATTTTGTAATATATTTTATTTTTTAGGAATTTATGCCAGTTAAATTCAAAGGAATTCATTTTATCTCTCAACCGTGGTATGTGGACTTTACTTTAACAACTATAAAACCATTTTTTAAAGAAAGAACAAGGAAACGTATTTATGTACATGGATTAAACCTGAGTTCAATGCACCATCTTATTTGTAAAGACATCTTACCTCCTGAATTGGGTGGTGAAGCACCCAATGTAAACCATTTCGATTGGTTTCATTTTTTAGTTAAATGCAGCCAATCGTCAGATATTCCAAGGGAATATCGAATTATTAAAACAGTTGTATATACTAAATCTCCTATGAGTAAAATCGAAAAATATAATAAATAAATACAATTTTATACAAATATTTCCTTCTACATGTCGAGCAAGCCATATATTAATCCAGAAAATATGGTTGTGTTCATGGTGTAATTAACAAATCGACAACAAATACAGGGGGATTAAGGTGTCTACTGACTATCCTATTTAGTCATATGATATGTCAAAAAAAATCGTGTGTGTTCATAAAGTATGATAGTCAAGTCTGTCCGTAGACTTGCCAACCGTCCAGTTTTCGTCGGGACAGACCAATTTTAGAGTGGAGTGTCCCGGTGATACCCTGAACGGGACGACATTTGTCCCGTTTTGAGAAAAAAACTATTTTTTTCATTGTCACAAATAAAATAAAAATCGTGAACTTTAGTACTTATTTTTGTACTACTACATTCTTTTTATTAGCAACACTGACATTTTTTTAATGGATTAGCAACACTTGTATATTTTGATTTGTTTTATGCCATGTTTTTTTGTAGAAGTATGTATTTATTATTTTAGTATATATTCTTTCTAATAAAGTTGCACCAAAGACTATAAATATATATCTATAGTCCTTGGTTGCATAAATGTTAAAACCATTAAACTTTGCACATGAAAATGAACAGAAAAAGACCAGCAGATATAAATGAATCGACAGCAACACAGGAAAGGGAAAACAATGCAATGCAATGCAATTTCAACCATATTTGATAAAGTTACCGGATTTCCAGAGTTGGTTGGTTAAGAAACTTGTGAAAAAATTATTTAATACTACGTTTCCACGCTACATGCTGTAACGAACCTAACCGTATCGGTCTAACATACATGGGACTGCTACCTATATATATACCGGCCGTGCTCAAGGAAAATGGGGTGGTTCTTTCCCCTATCATGTTAGTTTACGGTTCACCACACTATTTAAAAAAAATTAGGTAGCTTTATTCGAAAACCGACTTAAAAAAAAAATGTAATAGAAATAAAGATATAAAGGAAAACAAGCAAAAAAAAAATAATAATTTGAGAGAAACCAAATTGAAGAGGGATAGGTGTAGTTTCCCCTTCGATATTCAATACCCACCCTAACCATTCTATCGTAGTATATAATAATATTTAGATAGCCCAAAGTATATCTATCTATCAAATGACCTTAACCTTTCGAGAGATTAAAATTAAAATTCTACCAAATCATCTTACTATTAACAACCATAATTTTATTATTTAAACAAAAGAAAAATATAGTTATTTTAACTAAATAAAAAAAATTTGAAATTAACAATTTTAAAATTAATGAAGAATAAAGTAACGACAGCAAAAAAAATAATAAAAAAAATTAAAATAATAATCTAAATTCATATGCCATGTTAACAACATAACCAAATAAAATTGATAAAATTTATATTTATTCTTTTAAAATTTGAAATGTAACTGTTTTTGATAAATTTTTGTTTATGTTGTTAACATTTTATTCTATTCTATTGATTATATTTATTATGTATAACTTACTAGTTATGCCTTAACCTAGTAGTGAAATTACAATATTAATTGATTTTATCGTATTTATAAATTTTATTTGAAAATGCCAATTACGAGAAGTCGTGATAATCTTTTGAATTTGGAAGAACCGGCGAGTTGTAGCTTCACGACCGGATCCAGTACGGCTCCAAGTACATCTCAGGGACGTTCAGAAGTTAGGGCTTCTCAACCTGGTAGTAGTCAAATTACGACAACCGGACATAATGACAATTAGCAATTTAGATTGATAGTTTCGAATTCGATGGCTTCATTTCGTGACGAGATGACAGAATTCATTAGAACGGAGCTAAGATCTGTTGTACAGAATATGAATCTAGGTAGTACTAGTTCTAATTCGCGTAATACAGGACCTAGTGATGACAATTAATCAAATTCTTCTCCTAGAACTGATTCCAACCAGGAACCTTTTGTTGGGGAGAAAATTTCTAACATTATTCGCAACTGGCGGGTAAAATTTTCCGGATGTGACGACCAAATGTCTGTAGACGAGTTTATTTATCGGATAAATGTATTGACAACTAATAATTTAAAAGGTGACTTTGATCTTTTATGTAAACACGCTCATGGATTATTTGACGGTAAGGCTTTAGATTGGTATTGGCGGTACCATCGACATGACAATGAACTTGATTGGTTTACTTTGACAAGAGCTTTGCGTGACCAGTATAAAGGAGACTACAATGGCTATGACGTCATGGAAGACATACATAGACGAAAACAACGGGCAAATGAAAGTTTTGACGACTTCTACGACTCTATTTCGGTCATGGCGGACAGATTGAAATCTCCACTATCGGATGCAAACTTGTGTGCTATATTAATTAGGAATCTTAGAAATGAGATCCGACATGAACTTATACATATTGCCATTTCGAGCGTAGCCCAGCTTCGTCGTGAAGTTAAACGTCACGAGAAGTTTATGAAGGATGTTCATGGCTATGATAGTCGGAGACAAGTAAAAGGACGAATAGCGGAAATGAGTAGTCCGAATTTAGAGTTAAACGTTTCAGAAGTTAGTAAATCTGATATTTGTGCAGTTAAAGCTGACTCTAAGTGTTGGAACTGCGACAAGGCCGGACATAACTATTATGACTGTTTAGATGTCCAACGCATATTTTGCTATGGAGGTGGGGCGAAGGACACCTTTAGACCTACTTGTCCAAAATGTGGTACAAGACCACTGGGAAACGGTGAGAAGGATGTCCGTCGGAATTGACGCGGGCATCCGTAACGAATGAAGAATGCATATCTAACTCAGCGACAACTTTTAACGACAAACATCAACATCCCTTATTGAGACAGTATCATGTGCGTTTAGTTGAATATCAAAAGGCCCGTAGAAGAATATTTGGTGAATCTTCAAGAACAAGACGCTCAAAGGCACGTATTCGTGATTTTTATCGAAGATTAAAATCGTTTAGACCTGTTTGTATATCTCCTATTGTGTCACAGGATGATGATAGTAGACCTTTTATAATTTTGAAAGTAGGTGACAATAAATACTTTGCATTGTTGGACAGTGGGGCTAATAGAAGTGTAATTGGTGGTGCTTTGGCTTCTAATGTTCAGAAAATGGGAGATTTTAAAAAATGTAAAGGCAACGTAAGAACAGCAGATAGACAACGACAAAATATTTCAGGGATGATTACATTGGCTGTGACTTTTCAAGGACAAACGAAATCTATTCAATTTTTATTGGTACCAACTATTCAACAAGATGTAATATGTGGCTTCGATTTTTGGACGGAGTTTGGTTTAACAATTTCTGTTCCACAAATTGGAGAAATTGATTACGTCGAACCCAAACCTGACAAGCTGATATTAACATCAATAGAACAACAACAACTAGACAACGTAATTGCCTCTTTTCCTAATTCAGAGTCAGAAGGTTTAGGTAGTACAACTCTGTTTGAACATGAAATAAATACGGGAGATGCGAAGCCAATTAAGCAGAGATATTATCCAATATCTCCTGCAGTGGAAAGAAAACTTTGTTTAGAATTGGACCGAATGCTTAAATTAGGTGTCATTAAGGAAGCCCCTAGCTCTCCTTGGTCTTCTCCAATTGTGGTAATTATTAAACCGGATAAAGTAAGGATGTGTCTGGATAGTAGGAAACTTAACTCAGTGACTCTAAAGGACGTTTACCCTATTCCGAACATTGACGGACTTTTGGCGAGGCTTCCTTCAGTTTATTGCATTTCAAAAATTGATTTGAAAGACGCCTTTTGGAAAATTAAACTGAAGGAAAGTTCAAAACCCAAAACAGCTTTCACAGTTCCAAATCGACCATTGTATCAGTTTACAAGAATGCCGTTTGGACTGTGTATTTGTGATTCCGTATCAATTGAAGACGCACGTGTTCGTGTACTTAGACGATCTTTTAGTAGTTTCGACAAACTTTAAAGAACATTTGACACATTTGATGGAAGTGGCTACCCAGTTGAGAAAAGCAGGTTTGACAATAAATGTCGAAAAGAGCAGTTTTGCTCTCAATAAGGTAAAATATCTTGGTTATGTTGTAGGGAATGGATCATTGCAGGTGGATGATGAAAAAGTTAGGGCGATACATGAATTTCCGGTACCACGATCTATTCGTCATTTGCGAAGATTTTTGGGAATGACGGGGTGGTATCGACGTTTCATACACGACTATTCCACAATAACTTTCCCTCTGACAGAACTACTAACAAAAAAGAAGAATTTCATATGGACTGAAGAGACCCAAAGAGCATTTAATGAATTAAAAACTAAACTAACTTCTGCACCATTACTTGTTCATCGTAATTACGAAAGGCCTTTTATTTTACAATGTGATGCCAGCACATATGGCATAGGTGCAGTACTAGCGCAGAAAGACAATAATGGGACCGAGAGACCTATTGCATTTATGTCCCAAAAGTTGAACAAGTCACAACGTAACTACACAATAACGGAACTTGAGTGCTTAGCGGTGGTAATGGCAATCAAGAAATTTAGGCCATATATTGAGGGTCAGGAGTTTAGGGTGGTAACTGATCACGCAAGCCTAAAATGGCTAATGGGTCAAAGGGATTTATCTGGTAGGCTAGCAAGATGGTCCCTGAAGTTACAAGCATTTGATTTTAGTATAGAACACCGGAGAGGGAAGGATAATCTAGTCCCAGGTACTTTATCTCGTGCCCATGAGGGAGAAATTTTTGTGGACTCTCTGGATATGAACAACAAACCTTCTATTAATTTAGATTCAGATGCTTTTGATAGTACTGAATACACCAAACTGAGGGATGATTTCACATCAGCCAGATTTCAGGGTAGTGGACAAATATATTTATAAAAGGGTAAAATTCTCCACAGGAGAACTAGATGAATCCGAATCATGGAAACTTTTTGTACCCTTAGAACTTCGTAATGACATTATCTATTCAGCTCATGATGCACCTAATTCAGCACATGGTGGTATTGCGAAGACATTAGAGCGAATAAGACGGTATTTTTATTGGCCAGGACTTGTTGCGGAAGTAAAAACCTATGTTTTAAATTGCGAATTGTGCAAAACATCAAAAACACCAACACAGACATTAAGACCACCATTAGGTCAGATGGTAACAACGGAACGACCTTTTCAACATAGATTTAATTGGACCCTTACCTAGGACTAAAGGTGGTCACATTGGGATATTAATAGTTTTGGACCATTTTTCGAAATTTTCGTTTTTAAAACCATTGAAGAAGTTTGAGTCAAAACAAATCATTGATTATTTGAGGACGGAAATTTTTTGTTGTTACGGTGTACCCGAAGCCGTTGTCTCTGATAACGGGTCCCAATTCAAGAGCAAAGATTTTGAGAATTTCCTAAAGAAAAACGGCGTTGAGCATATTTTAACGGCTTTCTACAGTCCGCAATCCAATGCCAGTAAAGGGTGAATCGTTCGATTAATGAGGCATTGCGCAGTTACGTCAGGAACGATCAACGAGAATGGGACTTGTATATACCAAGCATCAATTGCTCACTTCGGAACAGCATTCACCAATCTGTTGGTAGGTCACCGTACCAGATAGTTTTCGGACAAAACATGCTCACGCACGGTAAGGACTATGGTTTATTACGCAAACTAAAAATTTTGGCAGAAACAGATTCTGTTATAGAACGACAAGACGAGTTTTCATTGATTCGTGATACAATTAAGGAATTTATGTGTAAAGCTTACGAAAAGAACGTTCGGACATACAACCTACGATCTCGGAAGTCGGAATTCACTGTGGGACAGGAAGTATACAGACGGACATTTAACCAAAGCTGTAAGGCAGACTATTTTAATGCAAAACTTGCTCCAGTTGGAGCTAAGGCTAAGGTTCTACGCAGAATTGGTCAAGTGTATTATGAGCTACAGGATCTTGATTCCGGGACTAAAGGAATGTACCATGCAAAGGATATTTGGAAGTAAATCACAACATAGTATAGTGTATGTTAGGTGTTTAGATGTTGGTATATATTAAGTGTTCATAGTGTAATTTTTACTATAGCATATTTTTAGGAGTTAACACTTTTATAAACATTAATTAAGGTGACCGTATTACTTTTGGATGAATTTAATTAATTTCGACAATAATTTGTTATAAAATTTAGTTAAAATGCAAAACAAGAATTAAAATTGGTTTCAAATTATGGATTTTAGAATTTAGAAAAAGTTAAAATATTAAGCAAAATGAAAGAATTGTTGAATTTATATTTTAAAGATTAATTTGTAAGAATCAAATATTAGACTTAAGTTTTAATGTTGAAATTCTGGATCAGGATTTGAAGAATTTAGTAATTTGCCAAATTAAAATATCAAAACAGGAATTAAATTTTGCGATAGATAAAAAATTTGGTTCAAAATCATCTCACTGAACTTCTGGAGCAAATTAAATATTTTAAAGATCTGGTCACCTTTATATGTAACACACAAAATTGGTTTGGGATCTGTGTCTTTCCTTATAGGAAAGACGTAAGGCAAAATATACACTACAATTACTGCAATGTTTAAACAACTCGCAACCAAAGCAAATCTTGATAAACTCTCCCTTATAATCTTGGTCTTCTTCACAAAAATTTTCGACTTGAGTTGAAAACTGTTCGACACAAATTATATAATGGTCCGAGAATGCAATGCTCTCAAAACAAAGCTCTATACCCTAAAATAATTAATAATTTAGACCACTAAAATCCATTAAAATTTTTAGAAATATTACCTTTAAAATTACTTAAAAACAATGTGATAATTTCTTCTCCTTAATCCAATTGAATAGTTTTATAATTTGTAACTAATTTGCGCGACTATTCGATTCAACAAATTTTTTTCAAATGATGAAAATTTAAATTTTTCCTGACAATTTATAAATTTCAAATTCATAGCCAACTCAAAAACCAAGCAAAAATCAAAATAAATAAAATGTAGTATTCTTTCTCAAAGTTAAATTTCACTACACCCAACAAAAAATTTAGTAATAATTAAAGATAAATAATTTAGATAATAAGACAGTCACCCTCACAAAGCAGATGAAAAGCAAAGCATGCTGAAGAATTTTATCCGAAAAAGGTGGCAGACTACTTCATATTTCAAAACGAGTTCATACCCATATATCCTTTATATGGTAAACTGCTGTATAACCGCCAAGTTCATCCTCAAGCTTATAATTCACGTTCCCAATTCGCTTCCTAACAATTGCCTTAACACCAGTAGGTGCTAACTTAGCATTAAAGTTATCAACCAAAGAACTTTGGGCGAAGTTTCTACGTATGACTGTTTGTCCAACATTAAACTCTCGTTTCCGCGATCTCAAATTGTAAGATTTAACGTTTCTTTCATAAGCCTCCTTAATCTTTGTACGAATAGAGTTACGTAATAAAGTAAAATTGTCCTGTCTTTCAATTTCAGTATCTGTCTCCTCTAAAAGTTTCAAGTTCCTTAAAATTTTGTAATCTTGACCATGAGTTATCATTGTCTGTCCGAATAAAAGCTCATACGGAGTCCGACCTGTTGTCTGATGAAAACTACTGCGAATTGCACAATAATTACTGGACAAAAACTCATCCCACTGGCGTTGATCATTACGACAATAAGAGCGTCGTAGAGCTTCATTTATCGATCTGTTTACCCTCTCGCTCGCGTTCGACTGAGGACTATGGATTGCCGTAAACTGATGTTCAATACCATGTTTATTAACAAGTTTCTTAAATTCCATAGATTTAAATTGGCTTCCGTTGTCTGAAATTATAATTTTAGGAACACCATAACAACAAAAGATTTCGTTCTGAAGATAATCGACAATTGGTTTGGTTATAAATTTTTTTAAGGGCCTTAGAAATGTAAATTTCGTGAAATGATCCAAGATGATTAAAATTCCTATATTTCCCTTCCTAGTACGTGGAAAAGGTCCAATAATATCAATGTATAAACGCTGCAGAGGTCTTACCGTATCCACCATTTGACCCATAATTGTTCTAAGTGACATAGTTGGTGTTTTTGAAGTTTTGCAAGATAAACAATTTGTAACATATTCCTTGATATCATTCAATAATCTAGGCCAATAGAAAAATTGTCGAACACGATGTACGGTCTTTGCGATGCCACCATGTGCGGCATTTGGTATATCATGTGCTGCGAAAATAACATCCTTACGTAGTTCCACCGGAACATATAGTTTCCAATTATCAGATTCGTCGAGGTTACCAGATGTAAAGTTTGTCCTCTTGTATATAAATTTACCAATTACACGATAATCAGGTAAGTCTGATTTGGAAAATTCATTTCGCAATTGAGTATAATCAGGTGAGTCAAAGGCTGGTGAATTCAGGTCAATGGAAGGCAATGTTTGTAATTCGATTTCTGCTACTGTCACATCATCATCAAAGGCACGCGACAAAGCATCCGGAACAATGTTATCTTTACCTTTTCGGTGCTCTATGGTAAAATCGAAGCCTTGTAATTTCAGCGCCCATCTGGCCAATCGACCAGATAAATCCTTTTGTCTCATGAGCCATTTAAGACTGGCATGGTCACTGATCACCTTAACCCTTTGTCGACCGACGGTACTTATAAGTACCATAACATTAATTTACCTGCAAAATAAAAAGGTAATATATTTGTAGTATTATTGACCAACGACACTTTAAAGTACCATTTTGTCTTTCAAATATAATATTTGTTTTGCTAATTAGCAACTTTGTTTGTCTAGACTCTAGAATAACGGTAAACTTAAATGTATTTCAGCTGCACACGTAAAGTTTTGTGACATCTTATTAAATTGCAGAAAAAAGTTTTAATAGCACTCTTCTCATTTTAAAATCTTTTTTTAATTGAAAATTAATTAGTTTTGCGCATATAAACGTATAAGAATTTAATAAAAAGTTGTTAGTTACGCTTTGTTTTATATACAATTAAAGAGGACTGGTAAGTACCGTTGGGCTGTGCTTGCTTTTTTATACCAAGAAAATCACAGTATTTCTAATTATCAATAATAGGACAATGGCAGGAATTCGTTCAAAACGTCTCGCAACAAATGAAATTCTGACAATTTTGGAGTCAATTCCTCTTGATAATAACAATGACACCGATGTTGAGAGTGAAGATGAATATGAATCCGGTGATGCCACATTGAATGAGTGCTTACAAAAATTGTTAGATGAAACGGATTCATCCAACAATCATGAAGAATGTGAGAGAGAATTGCAACGAAAAGACTTTGATATTGAAATCCACGATGAAAATGATGAGGATGGTATGATCCAAATTGCACCTAGCACCAGCAAGCCAATAAGAGAACCTGAGCCTAGTCGCCGATGGAAATCTAAAACCCACGAAACTATTATTTCCGAATTTTCTTTACCGGAGGGTCCTTTAGAAGGAGTATTTGATAATTGTAACACTCCTACTGAATATTTTCTTTTATTTATTGACGATATAGCAGAAAAAATAATATGAAAAGGAGTGGGGAAAAAATAAAATAGTTTTCTTTGATAACTTTTTTGCATCAATTCGCCTTCTAGAAAAACTAAAAACAGAGAGAACATTAGCATGTGGGACAATACGATTTAATAGAAAAGGAACACCTAGAAATTTTGATAATGACAAAAGAATGAAAAGAGGTGATTGGGAGTCTAGAGTGTCATGTACCAATGTTAGCTTTTTTACATGGATGGATAGCAAACCAATTTTTTTGGCATCTAACTTTCATGGAACTGAGCAAACGACTGTTTCTAGGAGAGACCGCAGTGGTAATTTAAAAGCTGTAGATTGTCCAACTGTTATCAAAGACTACAATTCATATATGGGCGGAGTTGATCATGCTGACCAAATGCCTACGGTATTGACCGAAAATCAAAGAAATGATGGCACCGCATTTTTTGGGGCGTATTAGAAATGACATTTATAAATTCTTATATAATATATTGTCAGTCATATGAAAAATAACTCTTTTGGAATTCAGGCGCTCTGTAGCTTTGGGCTTGATGACACTGAATAATCCAACCGTAAGCCGTAGAAGCTTGATATCTATAGCCACAGATGACCATTCCTCCCCAAGCTCTAAGAAACGTCGTGGAAAGGCCGAATCTGTTCCAAAGGATGTTCGGCTAGGAAATCTTGGTACGCATTAGCCAAATTTTGTCCAAACACGTGGAAGATGCGAACTTTGTAGTATAAATAAAGTTCAGTCGAAGCCATACTCCAAATGCTCCCATTGTGGTGTTTATTTATGTTGGAATTTTTTTTTTTTTTTTTTTTTTAATACATTTAATTTATTTATTGGATCTTCAGAAATGAAATGACAATAAGTTTTCGAATCTTAATACTAAAAGAAAATAATAAGTCCAGCCAGTGCTAGACAAAATATTATGATACTACAAAAAATTTATATCCACTGATCCAGTCATCTGTTTTGCGCTTGAGTTAAAGCAAGGGTATCCCTCCTTCTCAACCGAACATGGCCAGTAAAGTTAAGGATGTCTCGTGCAAGTGGGTTTGGATGGTGTTCAAGTTTGCTGACATATTTTGAGGCGTGTTTTGTAAATTCGACTTTCACCAAAGGAATGCCTAGATCTTTGTGGATTCGAGAATTTTTAACATACCATGGAGCTGCAGTAATTGTACGTAGAATCTTATTTTGACCCCTTTGAATTTTTTCAATGTTGGATGCTGAGGCAGTACCCCATAATTGATTTCCATAACACCAGATTGGCTTTAGAATTGCATTGTACAACAAAAGTTTGCAATTCAACTTTAATGTAGAATTTCTGCCGATTAGCCAATTAATTTGCACTGCTTTTAATCTCATCTGGGTAAGTTTTGCGTCGATATGAGACTTCCAAATTAAACGACGATCGAGGTGGATTCCGAGGTATTTGACTTCATTGTGTTGCGGGATAATTTGATTATTTATTCTGATGAACGAGCATGTACCTTTTCGCAATGTGAAAGTTATATGAATACATTTCTGTTCGCTAACCCTGATTTTCCAAAGCTCTAGCCAATTCTCTAGTTTATAAACATAATTCTGCAAATTCTGTGATTCAACTTGGTGGTCCATAAGGGACGCTGATAAAGGCTGTATCGTCTGCAAAAGTTGAAGTATGTATTATGGGGTCTGACGGCATATCGGATGCATAAATCAAATATAAAGTTGGACCCAGTATGCTACCCTGGGGTACTCCTGCTTCAATTGGCTGAGCGGGGATTAAAAAATCGCCTTCTTTGATTGTAAATTTGCGACCATATAAATAACTTTTCATAAGTTTGTGGGTGTTAGCAGGCAGAGTTAATTTAATTTTATGCATTAAACCTTCATGCCAGACTTTGTCGAACGCTTGCGACACATCAATGAAAAGGGCGGAGCAGTATTTTTTCTCTTCAAACGACTGTCTTATCACATTTACCAATCTGTGTGTTTGTTCGATGGTACTGTGTTTAGCTCTGAACCCGAATTGGTGATTTGGGATACATTGAGTGTCGTTCAGAATTGGAATCAACTTAGCCAATAACAATTTTTCAAAAAGTTTTGAAATTGTCGGTAGTAGACTAATTGGCCTATATGACTCTACTTTAGTGGGGTCCTTCCCTGGCTTAGGAATCATGGTAATCATAGATACCTTCCAATCTGCAGGATAGTATTTTAGGCGTAAAATAGCATTGAAAATAAATAGGATAATTTTTCTAGCTACACGAGGTAACTCCACAAGCATTTTGTTGCTGATTCTATCCATACCTGGAGCTCTTTTAAGATTCAGAGTACCAATAGCGCTTTGAACATCATTAAAGCTAAGTCTTAGAGGTACAGGAGGTCTAATAACGAGTGGAGGCAAATCAGATGCATTATTTGAGTTGTTTATAGTAAACACTTTCCTCAAATGATTAACAAATAAAGTCCCCTTCTCGGAATCATTTCTAGCCCAGTCACCAGTCGGATTTCGCAGAGGAGGTTTTCCTCTAACTGGTCTTTTTAAACCTCGTGCCGCCTTCCATAACGAATAGTCAGATTGTGGGGTACTATCAAGACCCTCCAAGTAAGATTTAAGTGAAGCCATTCTTTGGGTTTCTAAGAAATTTCTTAGTATATCTCTGCATACCCGTAGCCTAGCTTTCAGTTCAGGAGACCTGTGGATTTGCCACTCTCTTCTAACTCTTCTTTTTTCTGACAGGAGATGATCGAGTTCAGCGAAATAAGTTCTATTTGTCCCACTTCTGCACTCAACGTCGTATGTGGAGGCGTGATGTACAGCTCTTCGTATGTCCTCAGTAAACTTGCCAATCGACCCATCAATATCCTCGGTAGTTCTCAACACTACATTTTCCGTGCAGTGGGAACTTAAATACTTTTTATACTTTATCGAACTTACTCTGGTTTTAGATATGTCCCGAAATGGAGAGCCATTCCCTTGAAGGAAACACATTGAAATAATAGAAGGAGAGTGATCTGAAGACAAGTCTAATGAAGGCTCCACTTGTATCGATTCTACAGGGATATTTTTCACTACTCCGAAGTCAATAACATCGGGAATCTGCCGTCGGCCAGTAGGTGGGATGACCGCTTGAGAGTACATCTAATCCCATTTTTGCAATGGTGTTGAAGAGTTCACGACCCTTCGGGGTCACCAGACGTGAACCCCAAAAAGTGTGTTTGGCGTTAAAGTCACCAGCAACTAAAAATCTAGCTCCAAGGGAATTGAAGAAGCTGTAGTATTGGTGTTCTGTTATTGAAAATCGAGGCGGCGAATAAATTGATGATAAAACAAAATTGTATTGACAGAATTCAATACAAATGTTTGTTGCTTGTAGGTAATCCTCACATATGTTGTTCATTAAATAATGTTTTATTCTGTTCTTTATAAGAATTGCCGATCCTCCACATGCTCTTCCGCGTGGATCTTTAGTATCATACAACACGTAGCCATTCATTTTGAAGTACGCTGTCGCCGTCAAGTGAGTTTCTGCAATCATCATGACATCAATCTGCTTATCCATCAGGAAGTGTTCCAGTTCGTTTTTATGTTGGCGGAGGCCGTTCGCGTTCCAAAAACAAATTTTTAAACAAATCATTTCTTTAAAATGGCTTGTAAGATAGTGGATTGCATTTTCAGCATTTCCTGCATCATGGATGTCATAGTGGTCGTAAAAGTGTTCATAGTTTGGACAAGAGTCTGCAATGTAGTCTCTAGACAGTTAATATTAGGCTCGAAATATTGTGATTTAGGTTCCTGCTCCAAACCTGTCATATTAGATTTAACCACGTTTACGTAAGAAACTTGTCTAGAACTAGGCACGTTTACATGACTAGTGGACCGTAACAATTGAGGGAAATTGTTACTCGAAGCAAAATTAGGCTGCTGACGTGTTGTTGGTTCTTATGCCTTTCAAATGAGTGTAAATTGGACAACCTCTATAATTTGCGGTATGATTACCTCCGCAGTTACTGCATTTTTTGATTTTTGAGTCAGTTTTCGACTTATCGCATTGAGCAGTTGCATGTAGCTCCCCACACGCAACACAAACTGACGGCAATTTACAATACGCCTTGGTGTGACCAAATTCTTGACAGTTAACACACTGGACGGGTTCCTGACGCTTATGCGGTTCTTCCACGGTGATTCTACGATGCAGAAGGTAAATCAGATTGTAGATGGGATGGGACTCGTTTTTCTTTAATACGACATCTCCAGGTTCCAATGCCACCCTAAACATAGGCTGTGGAATCTTTTCACGGTTTCTAATATTCACAACACTCTTAATTTTGAACCCTTTGTCCATTAAGCCGGTCTTTATCTCCGCAGGGTCAACACATGGGTCTATACCCTTTAGAACGACTTGGAGACCTTTTGCGCTTTTGAGCTGATAGGTGTAGAAATCCCTAGCCTCCCTCTCCAACTGGTTGGACAATTTTCGAAAATCATCTTCCTTTTTCACTTGAATTTTGGTTTCGCTGATATTTCCATGTTTAATTGATGTTACGCTAAACATATTTTCACCTATTACCGAAACAATTCTTTGTACCAATTTACTGGAAGAGGGCTCTCTCAGATAAATTGGTGGGGGCTTAAACGTCTTCTTAGGAAGTTCTGGCTCATCCGTCTGGAGGAGAGCAAACCTATTTTGATCATTACTCACGGTCTTAGGAGCTTTTGAATTTGATGATACTTGAGCAGATGTTGGGCTCCTCTGTCGCTTAAGAACTGTGACGTATTTATCCATACCTACTTGTTTTCTAGGTTTGATTGCACTATTTGATGTAGAAGGTGTTGATGTTCCTTCATCTATTGAAATTACTATATTGGGCGAACAGGAACGACGCCGTTCCACGGCTCTTGCAGTGAGAAGATTCTCCACAGATTTTTTTATGGATTCTTCCTCAGAGACCCATTTAGTTTTTCTAGTTGAGCTAAGCTCTTTCTCAAAATTACATCTGAGAAGAACACTCATACAGTTTTTATGTGATGTTTAATGTTTTTTTTATATTTTTACCTATTACGATTTTTTCACTTTTTTGTTTAATTTCAACTTTTTACACTTTTTCACCTATTACGATTTTTTCACCGAAAATTCAGCCGCACTAAAAAAACACGTCCGAACAGTTCGATGAGACGAGACTGAATGTGAATGTTTATGTTGCAATGATAAAAAGAATTGCTTTGTAGAATACCATGGCATAAATTTATAATAAGATTTAATGTAGTATGTTTTACTAAACAACGACAATGATAATTGAATAACATCTTTCTGTTTTTGTTAAAATTTTTTGCATATACTGACCCAACGGTACTTCAAAGTACCATGTCCTTTTCGGTCCCTTGCAAGTCATTCTCAAAAATAAAAATTTTGTAGATAAATTTCAGATGATATTATGTTCAATATTTTATAGAAGAGATTTCATTTTTTCAGCGATTAAGGTCCTTGGTCCACAAAGGGTTAAATTCATGACCTTCGATGTATGCTCTAAACTTTTTGATTGCCAGAATCACAGCCAAACATTCCAGTTCGGTTATTGAATAATTCCTCTGGGCCTTGTTCAGTTTTTGGGACATAAATGCGATGGGCTTTTCGTTGTCATTGTCATCAAGTTCAGCTAGAAGAGCTCCAACACCAACTGTACTAGCATCACATTGGATTATAAATGGTTTGTCAAAATCCGCATGTACCAAAATGGTACATCACCTTAATGGTTTCGAAGGACTTTTGTGCATTCTCTGTCCAAACAAATGCTTTTCTTTTCGACAATAATTCTGTCATAGGAAATGTAATAGTAGCATAATCATCGATAAATCGACGGTACCATCCGGCCATACCAAGAAATTGTCTGAGTTGTCTAACTGTTTTAGGAACCGGAAATTGGGAAATTGCATTAACTTTTCCGGGGTCTACTTTCAATGAACCTTCACCCACGACATAACCCAAATATTGGACTTGACGAATACAGAAACTACTCTTTTTAACATTTATAGTTAAGTTAGCTTTCCGAAGTTGTGTCCCCACCTCCTTTAAATGTTTCATATGTTCATCAAAGTTTTTTGAAATAATCAGTAAATCGTCAAGGTAAACGAAAACGTTAGTCTTTAAGGTATACGGAATGACATTGTCTGTGGTGCATTGCATAATCCAAACGGCATTCTTGTAAATTGATACAAGGGCCGATTGGGTATTGTGAACGCTGTCTTTTGTTTTGAGGTTTCGTCCAATTTAATTTGCCAAAATGCATCTTTAAGATCCACTTTAGAAATATAATAAATTGGAGGAAGCCTCGAAATTAGTCCGTCTATGTTTGGTATGGGGTAGGCGTCTTTTTTCGTAACGGAATTTAACTTTCTACTGTCCAAACAAAAACGTACTTTTCCTGGTTTAACAATCAAAACACCAGGCGATGACCAAGGAGATGACGGACATTCTTCGATAACGCCTAACTTTAACATACGGTCTATCTCGCCACATAGCAATTTCTCCCTTGCCGGTGATATTGGGTAATAACGTTGTTTGATAGGGGTTGAGTCGCCAGAATCTATGTTATGTTCCAACAATATGGTACATCCCAGACCATCTCGTTCGGAGTTAGGGAAATATTCAACTACGCTTTGTAATTGTTGTTTCTGCGATAATGTTAAGGGATTTTTATCCGAGTCTTCGTCAGAAACGATCTCATTAACCGAACTCAATGTGACTATTTGAATGCTAAACTTCTCCCAAAAATCCATACCACATATAATATTTTGAGTGATTTTTTGAGTATTAACAAAAATTCAATCGATTTATTCTGACCATTGTAACTTATTTCAAGACTCACTGTACCATGACAACGCTGGCGTTGTCCGTCGGCTGTCCTCACATTACCAATACCCCATTTGTAGTCACCACATTTAATTATTTCGGAACACAATTCTCCGCCTATGACATTAACGTTTGCCCCACTGTCTAATAATGCAAAGTAGTTTCCATTGTGCAAATTTAAACTAACATAAGGTCGGTTGTCATTCTCCTTATTTACAAATGATGATATTGAATATTTGCCAAACTGTTTCGTATTCTTATAGAACTCCCGCAGTCTTCTAATAGATCTGTTGGCTATTCGTTTACTATTTGATCCATTAAAAATTCTAGCTCTAGCAAGATTATATTCCCTTAAGCGAATATGATATGGTCTTTGCAACGGATGAGTAATCGAAATCTCAGTAAAATTTGTCATATCCGGTGAATGTTTCCTCTCATGTTGGTCTGTTATATCAAGTGTATTCGTATTAGCAGGTAAAATAGATTTGTCAGGTTCAGTGTTGTGTAAAATAACATTCAATTTATCTTCGGATGCCCATCCTTTTTCGCATGGACACCCTTTGATACATTTCCCTGTTTGAGACAACAATTAGGACATTTGGGTTTGAAAATATTTTTCGTTCCACAACCATAACAAAAGATAGTCCTTGGTTCTAAACAGTCTATGAAACTGTGACCAATTTTGTCACAATTCCAACATTTTCCCGTTTTAACGATCATACATATTTCCGTATCATCTTCATCGAAATGTTTGTCCTCATTAAACCCATCATTATCAACGATGACCTCAGAAACCTGTGTCTTTTTGTACTCTCGTTTGGTAAAGTTAGTTGAAGCCATGTCTTTGATAAATTTCTCGTGTCTACGTACCGCACGACGTAAATGTGAAACGCGAGATATTTCCAAATGAAGAATATCATGTCTAATTTCCGGTCTTAAATTTCTTTGTATAGTCTCACACAACTCGTGTTCAGACAAAGGAATATGAAGTTTGTCACCCAGAACCATGATTGCCTCATAAAATTCGTCAAAGGTTTCATTATGTCTTTGTTTTCTTCGTATTATATCATCCCTAATATCGAATTCGGTTTTATCATCTTTGTATTGTCTTTTCATTGCGTCACATAGATCTTCCCAGTCCATGTCAACACAACTGCGGTGGAATCGCCAAAACCACTTTATCGCCTTACCCTCAAACAAAATATGGGCGTGTTCACAAAGAAGTCCGAAATCACCCCTAATGTTTGCATTCGTCAAGGTATTTATCCTATATATGAATTCGTATACGGTAATTTCCGAAGAATCACCAGTAAAACGAACCTTCCAATTTCGGATTATGTTTAAAACCCTTTCTGAATTCCCACCAAAATTCCTATCTTGATATCGATCTTCGCGATTTTCCCGTCCATTACGATGGTTTCTCGATGTTTCGCTTCGATCATCCCGATTCTCGTGCTCAGTACGCATAGGAGCTACTTGTGCAGTCCGAACTAATCTGTCATGTCCAACGACTGGTTCTCGATTGGTTAAAGAAAAATTTCTAAAACCTTCCGCAATCATGTCTGCCATTTCGGTCCTAAACTCTTGTAAAGAATGGTCAATTATACGACGAATATTATTCTGAACATTTTCCTGTTCGATGGCTTCCCTGCGCGTTTGCATACGAGTCACTGGTCTTCGATTTGAATTCGCGGGTGTCTGTGCGTCACCACCAGCATCAGGATCTAACATATCCTGTTCCACTTGTGCTGGTATATCTCCCGTACTACGAACTAGTGGCATATTTACAATAAAACAAAAAAAACTAGGGCTATGGAATAGTGTAGCAAATTCTAGCATAAGCTACACAAACATCTTATACTGCTTCTTCTTCTTCTTCCCTACTTTGTAGATCATTTTATAAGCTACCTAAAGTAAGTCCTTGTAACAGATTCAACTACATTACTATTTTTATTTTGATTTGGGAACACACTTCACCCTCCCCACCGACGAGCACGGCCGTATTAATAGGTAGCATCGTTCCCATTAACAAACCACCTCATGATAGAATCGTTACAGGTTATAAGGGAGAGTTTATCAAGATTTGCTTTGGATGCGGTTTGTTTAAACATTGCAGTAATTGTAGTGTATATTTTGCCTTACGTCTTTCCTCTAAGGAAAGACACAGATCCCAAACCAATTTTGTGTGTTACATATAAAGGTGACCAGATCTTTAAAATATTTAATTTGCTCCAGAAGTTCAGTGAGGTGATTTTGAACCAAATTTTTTATCTATCGCAAACTTTAATTCCTGTTTTGATATTTTAATTTGGCAAATTACTAAATTCTTCAAATCCTGATCCAGAATTTCAACATTAAAACTTAAGTCTAACATTTGATTCTTACAAATTAATCTTTAAAATATAAATTCAACAATTCATTCATTTTGCTTAATATTTTAACTTTTTCTAAATTCTAAAATCCATAATTTAAAGCCAATTTTAATTCTTGTTTTGCATTTTAACTAAATTTTATAACAAATTATTGTCGAAATTAATTAAATTCATCCAAGAGTAATACGGTCACCTTAATTAATGTTTATAAAAGTGTTAACTCATAAAAATATGCTATAGTAAAAATTACACTATGAACACTTAATATATACCAACATCTAAACACTTAACATACACTATATTGTGGATTATATTATATAACAAATTGATTTTAAACTTTAAATTTATAATACAATCCATACATAAATACATGCATTAATACGAAATACAAACTCTAATTAAAATTCTATAATTGTGATTGAGTAATTTTATAAATCATTCGCAACCGTCTACTGTCATCCGGCGCCTGCTGACATCGATGGACAATAAATATACGTAAGTTATACTATTTTATTTACTTACTAGCTAAACCCGGTGTGCTTTGCTACCCCCCCCCCCCCTCCTCGTCATAAAATAAAATAAAACGTATTTATATATTTACAAACATTTATTTATTTAATTTTAATGTATTTATTGCAATGCTTTAGGCGAGACCATGCCCCTTTGTCCACTTACATAGTCAAGAATTTATTATTTCGTAAGAATATCCTATTGTGAAAATTTAATGACGATCGGTCTAGTAGTTAAAACTATATTACGATTTTTAATTTTCCTAAAAAGGGGCGTGGTCCCACCCACTTTTCTCCTGGTATTCCTAATTATGTCAATACCATATGTTCCACATATCATTGACGTATGTAGGTCAAAAAATGCCCAAAATATGGCGATTTAAATTTGTGGGTTATATAGGCGGTGCCACCCCCGTTTGTACAATCAAAACTTCATATAGCCTATTATTCCTTCCAGAGTCACAGTAACATGCTGTAAAAATTTCAGGCAGATTGGTCCAAGGGTTTGGCCTCCTATTAAGCACAAACATACAGACACACATTCATTTATATATATATAGATTAAAAGCAATATAATTTAAGGTGAAATGGGGCGAAAAATGGGGATTTGGTAATAAACAAATGTATGTAGTTAAAAAGTATATAAAACTTTAGGTAAATACATATTACAAAAAAAGTATATCAAACATTGTTAGTGGTATAAGTAAGTATCTGAATTAAAAAAAAGGGGGCGATAAAGTAGGCGTGGTTCATAGTTATATGGCGACGTTAACAGTATTAAGAGCAATATACTACCAAATAAAAAAAAATACGTTGGAATGCACAAATTTGTATAGAGAACAAAAAGTATAAAACTTTCAAAAATTTGGCGTGAAAGGGGCGTGGCTTAAGAAATCTTTATTTTTACCTCGCCTGGAGTATATAATGTGTATACAATTTGCAGTAAATCTGTTAAAAACTATATGGGAGCAATTACATAATTTTTAAAAAGTGGGCGTAAAAATGGGCGTGGTAAAAAAAAAGTACCCTATTATTCCTTCCAGAGTCACAGTAACATGCTGTGAAAATTTCATTAAAATCGGCTCAGCCGTTTTGGAGTCTATACGTTATATACATACATACATACATACATACATACATTGAATTTTATATATATAGAAAAAGAAGATAATTATATTTAAATTCAAAGAAAACTAATTTTATTACAACTTACTTTTAATAAATTTTTTTTTTAATATTGTATAAACTTTTCAATATGGAATCTTAAATCTGTTTTTAATTTCGCGAAAAGTGAAGTCAAGGGTATGGGTTTAGGTAGATTTATTTGATTTTTTTTAATTTTTTTTTATTTTTTTTTATTACTTTTTTTATTTGGGCTGACAGTCAAATCTAAATTTTGTCAGCATGGAGGGAGGGCTATGGAATAGTGTAGCAAATTCTAGCATAAGCTACACAAACATCTTATACTGCTTCTTCTTCTTCTTCCCTACTTTGTAGATCATTTTATAAGCTACCTAAAGTAAGTCCTTGTAACAGATTCAACTACATTACTATTTTTATTTTGATTTGGGAACACACTTCACCCTCCCCACCGACGAGCACGGCCGTATTAATAAGTAGCATCGTTCCCATTAACAAACCACCTCATGATAGAATCGTTAGAGATTTTTCCATTCTATCGTAGTATATACTAATATTTAGATAGCCCAAAGTATATCTAAATATTAGTATATACTACGATAGAATGGTTAGGGTGGGTATTGAATATCGAAGGGGAAACTACACCTATCCCTCTTCAATTTGGTTTCTCTCAAATTATTATTATTTTTTTTTTTTTTGTTTGTTTTCCTTTATATCTTGATTTCTATTACATTTTTTTTTTAAGTCGGTTTTCGAATAAAGCTACCTAATTTTTTTTATATAGTGTGGTGAACCGTAAACTAACATGATAGGGGAAAGAACCACCCCATTTTCCTTGAGCACGGCCGGTATATATATAGGTAGCAGCCCCATGAATGTTAGACCGATACGGTTAGGTTCGTTACATATATTATAAAATGGCGCCCAACGTGGGGCTGTTTATTCATTTAGTTACAACTAATAACAATATAAGAAAATTTTAAATGCTGATGTCCACACAACTTTTACATATTTTATTTCGTGGATCGACAAGCAAATTTTTTTTTGTTTATAATTTTTATTTATAATTTAATCTTTTATAATATATTCGGATTTTAGATATTCAAATTTGGATTTCTAAACCATGAGTTATTAAGATCAAATATTTTTGTTTAAATTTCCGAGCTAGATTCTTACTGAGATTTTTAATTTTGATTATATATCGAAATTATACTCGCAAGTGAAAGCTCTTGTTTATTTCTTTTTAGAATGAATTTTATTTTTTTTTTACTTTTATTTTATTATAAGGAAATTGTTCACTGGGTTATAGTGTAATTGAGATTTTTGTAAATGGTTTTTATTGTTTACATACTCTTACACTAACTTCTGTGATTTGTTTATTATTTTTTTTTTGATATGATGCAATTACACTAATACCCCGACTTGCGTCGTTAATTGGGACCGACCAAACGGGACGCAATGCGAAACAACGCAAATCGAATCACTTTTTTCCATATATTTGTATGGATTTTTCGTTAATTCGTTCCAGAAGAAAATTTTTAGAAAAGTTAAAATTTTTACTATAAATAAATGTATGTATACATAGGTATATTTTTTAAAATTTATTGCAACAAAAAGATAACGTAAAGTAAAAAAATAAATTGAAGCCGATTCATACATGTACAAAATCAACATAAACATATATTTGTGTTTGACCAAAACAAGTAAAAAGGGAAATCCTCTTTCTATGCACAAAATGTAATAGAAAACGACGCAAAACGAAACATTAACGACGCAATTCGAAGCTACGCAACTTTTTTTTGATGACGCAAATCGAATCAACGCAAATCGGGTCGACGCAAATCGGGGTATTAGTGTATATTGAGATTATTACATTAAAGATGGTTTCCAGTATACTCTTTAATAGTATCATAACGAAATTTTATTAGTTTTTTTTTTGGATTGGAACATTGTACATTTTTTTTATAACTAACTACTTGATCACGCCTTAACTAAGTAATGGAATTATAGTCAGTGTTGCCACGAAAAAAAATTTTTTGTAACCAACATTTATGAAAAAAATAACCAAATTAAAAAAAAAATAACCAAATTTAAATGCATGTACTATTTATTTATTTTTTGTAATTTTAACTATAATTTGTACTTTAAGGTAACAAAAAAAAAAACATAAAACAACGTATTTTACAACACAACTCCTAATACTAAAAAATAATTTTTTTAATAAACTAATGGCCGAATTCTCAGTCATTAGTTAACCATTGGTAAACTCATATACTAACGGTTCTTTAACTAATACTTGTTATTGTTATGGCAAACTAAGCATTGCGAATAAAGAATCATTAGTTAAGCCTTTGTCATTAGCTAACTAAAGACTGTGAATTCGGCCATAAGCGTCATATTTTGCAAAAAGTAACGCAAAGAAACATAAGCTAATGCTACAATTTGTAAAATTTAAAATTCCAATACTTTACATTAAGTTTTGCAAGTTTAATTATTAATTTTTAATGTCTTAAACAAAAATAAAAAGTATATAATAAAAACAAAAAATTTTTCATTGGCAATAAAATAGGGAACTAGAAAGTTACTCTCTTAAATACTAAAAAACATGTAATTATATTACAATAAATATGGAGATCACTTTTACTTAAAATGTCACAGCTTGAGTTTTAAAATTTGTCTTTGGCAGACCAAACAAAATGGGCATTTTGTTGATTTTTGCACAATTCTTTTGCTTGCAATATATTACTAATTGTCTTAAAATCTAAATTATTCCTAAATTTTGTTTTTATCAAACTAAGCTGAGAAAATGTTCTTTCAGCTGCAGCGGAACTGTGGGGTAATGTCAATAAATTTTGTACGAAATTTACAAGTTCTTTAAAACAATTTTCGTTTAGGCCATTTTTGTATGTTGAAATTTTATCCCAAAATTTAAATTCACATAGTAAATATTTTCAGTAAAAAAAATAACCAAAACAGAAAAAATCTACACATGTACACATTGAGAAAAAAAATAACCAATTTTGGTTAGAAATAACCAAAAACGGCAACGCTGATTATAGTATCTTTTTGAAATTTAATTACTTTATATTATATACTATGCCTTCAACAAGAAGTAGAGATAATTTGTTAACTTTAGAAGAACCGACAAATTGTAGTTTTACAGTAAATATAGATGAACCAAATACAACTCAGACACAGTCACAGTCAAGTTCAACTAGAAATGCTTCCCGATCTAATAACAGGAATCGAAATCGCGATAATAGTGAAGTTCGATTAAGACAGATAGTATCTGAATCCATGACAACTTTACGTTCTGAAATGACAGAGTTGATTTCTCATGAAATACGAACTTTAATTCAAAATTTTAACGTTAATAATAATACGAATTCAAATGTTCCTAATAACTCAAATTCTGCCAATAATGACATCCCACGTAATTTTTCTCCTTCGAATTCTTCACAAGATCCATTTATTGGTGAAAAAGCCTCTAATATTATTAGAAATTGGAAAGTTAAGTTTTCTGGCTGTGAGGATCAAATGACAGTAGATGATTTTGTTTATAGAATAAATGTATTGACGACGAATAACCTGAATGGAAACTTTGATCTTTTGTGCAAACATGGGAGACAAAAGATCAGCCAAACACACAGAAAGACTTAAATTTTTATTAGCCTGCAGAAAAAAGGGCTTAATACCGACACATATAGAAAACGCAACAAGAAATATGGATCAATTATTCACATCGTTTAAAATATCGCAAGAATTACAGAAAGTTAAACACAAATTACAGACTAAAATCATTAACCTGGAAATTAAAGAAACGGGTATTAATATCAGAGATATAAAAAGGGAAATCAATAATATTAGATACAAACTTAAATCAAATATAAGTGATAAAGAATATAGAGATTTCATGCAAAAACAGAAATCTAGATATAAGATCATGGTATCTAATGACAGGAAAACACATTTGCACAAAATACAGGACCTTTGGCAAAAGCAAATGAACAAATACAATTTAAAATATAACCCTGATTGGTTTATTAACAAAACTAATGTACAATTCCCAGAAGACAGTAAATGGCTTCTCTCTCTGGGATCGAAATTCGCACTCCCCATAAACGAGAAAAACTTCTCAACAATTAATCTGATAGCCGATTTAGAACAATGGGTCCAGACTTTGACAGATGATAAGGAAAAAGAAGTAATACGATCAAAAATAGCAAACAGAATATTAACACATAAAAGGACTATGAAAATCAATCATGTTACAGATTTTCTCATAAAAAAAAACACAATTTTAAATTTAACGGAAAACATCGTTACAAAATATTTAAAAATATTCAAAATTTAATTTTTTTTGCATGCCTAATTTATACACAAAATTAAACTAACTTTCAAAAAAAAAATATTTTATTTAATTAAATTTATGCAATTTACATGAAAAACTTCAAAATGTTTTTAAACAAATGAAAAATTTTAATATTAATTATATAAACAAAATTTGTTTTGTTTATCTAGTTTATTTGGGATACATCTAGGCGTTGCGAAAATAATTCCCAAATATGGAAAACACAACAACTACTTTTCGTTTTCATATTTCCAAAAAAAAAAAAAAAAAATTTATTTTTGACCAATTTCATTCATAAAGAAAATTATTATAATTCCAGTTTTCCCAAATATTTATGTTGGAATTAGAAATATGTAATTGCATAAATGAGCATTTAATTAGTGTCAAAAAAATCATATTTAAATATAATGTCAGCAATCATTGACAAAAATGTTATGACAAAACAGACACAATTTATTGCCACGACTGTGTGATAGTCACAGCATTACACAGTTATTTTATTTAATTACGTTTTATGAATGTTTCATTCAATTACGTCTCTTTACTGCCATATAGCTTATAACTAATAAAAATATGTTAAATTTTAATGACGTGTAATTTTTGAGCTTTCTTTTTGATCTGACTCGCACATCGATAAGATCGCCTATTAATATATAAATTTGAAAATAACCTAGCTTTTAAGTAATCAATAATCTCTTATTAAATGAGATTGGTAAATTAGTTGATTTACACATTTTTTTGTACAAGATAGAGAAAACTATTTTAAGTTATACACTTTTATAGGGTTTTAATAATTGTTATACAATTACTCGGACAACATTTCTTTAAAAAACCGCAAAATCGGGTAAAATCTTTAAATCAGCCCCAAAATGTGGTCCGAAACTAATGATCATTAAGACAAATGTGCATTTCAACTTTATGTGAATTATAACCTCAACATCTGCAACTTTATGTACAAAAATCTCTGACATATATAAGAAGAAAAACTCCTTGATATGAAAAAAAAATGGTTGCTGTTATAATTTATTTTCATTTGTATATTTGCTAATGTGTCACACTGTGGTTGATAAACAACTTTAAATATATTAAGCTGTGACGTCATCAACCAATAATGATATTGGAAACTCAACGTTAAGTACTCTCTCTTATTAGTAACATGATAATAAATAAGATTTAACAGTAGAAATTAACATTAAATTAAGAAACATTAATTCATCACTGCTAAATAATAATGTTTAAGCTTTAAAGTTATCTCTTTTATTGTTACAAGTAATTTACAGATATAAAGAATTAATCAATAGTTACCTTAATTACATGTATTTTTTTTTAACTATCTGTAAAATATTTGAACAATATTAAATGTGTAAACTTTATTTGATATAAAAATTTATAAATTTTAAACACTTATTTAAATTATATATGTAAATTGAATTATTGGATATTATTTTCTTTTTTATTGAACAATATTAATCGCAATTCTGAATTACAGATTATTCTATATGAAGTGGATGCATTTGAGCTCAAATCGTCGCTATAGATTAACGGTCTAATTCATGAAAATTTGAAATTTTAACTTATAAACTGTTAATAGTTATAAGGTTATTTTTGTTTTATAAGCTACTGATAAAAATTTTAATTCATAACTACACAATAAGAGTAAATTAACAATTTGTCGGTTTTAATAGTTTTGTAGTTTTATGTTGGCAATAACATGTTATTTTCGCTCTCATTTTATACTTAGTGATGAATATAATTACAATTGATTATTTAAATACCCTAATAGAATACTGAAAATAATATGAATTATTGCACATAATTTAATCGAAATGTTAAAAAACATATGTTTTATTACTTCTTATTACATAAAAAGTTAGTTCAATAGTAAAAAATTTACTTTTAAATACAATTATTCACCGCTGGCACACAGTTTCTGCCTTCAACAACAATTAGTCGACTACTCACTTTAATGTAATTGTTTATGCATCTCTATAATTATGTTTATTTTTATGTAAGTTATATTTATATAAATAAAAGAATGGACACAATTTATGATGCTTCTCCTTCCGTATCGAATAGGAAAAGTGCTAGCAATTGTTTTTGATCATCTTGTAGAAGATGTCGACATTTATTCTATGTAATAGTTGTTATGAAGATACCATTTGTACTGTATACATACATACATATGTATGTATGTACATACATGTGTATATACTTACGAATTAGGGTAATTAAATTTATGACACAAGTTGGTTTTACTCACTGCTCAAAAAAAAATCATCAAATCATCATTAAAAGGAATAAAAAAAATGTTTGGCGGCCACGTTTATTTTCGAGGGGGCGGGCCCTCAAAATTGAAAATATATTAGCCTATATCTCGTGAACTATTGGGTCTATGATAATTTGTAATACATCAAATTAAAGGTATTAAATACACCTTTCCAACCATATATATTATATTAGAAAATATGGACCAATTAAAGGATCTGAAAAATTAAAAAAAAAAAAAAACATATTTCTTCAAAATTTTGTATACAGGAAAGGATTTCTTCTCTATGGTATACAGTTTACCGGCTTAAGATTTCCTGTATTGCCGGCCTACAGCCGGGCGTAAGGATTTTCTCCTCTATGGTATACAGAACACCGGCTTATCATAGTAAAGACTGTATTTTTTATGGTGAAATGTCATAATCTTTCTTTAATATCTTCGGATCTATATTACCTACATGGTCATATTATACCTTAAATTGAAGCTTGATTTCTTGACTTTCGTAGGAAAAATGCCTATCATGCGATATATATATATATATCGTCTAATAAAGAAATGTAGTTTTCAAGATATATATAAATATATTATAAATTTTGGAGCCCCGCCCACTCGAAAATAGGCGCCGCCGGCAAAAAAAAAATTTTTATTTTAATCACAATTTAAAACTCTATAAGTAATACAATTTTGGAAGTGATTTGAAAAAAGTCACTTATACAGACTTAGCCAAATTTATTGTAAACATTTTTACTTCTTTAATCACTTTTTTTATCTTTTATACAAAAAAACACAAATTTTCTCGTATCTGTTCAAATATTTTGCAAACAAGCATTTAAGTGTCACTTTATTAAATGGTTAAAGTTGGGTAGAGAACACAATAAAAATATCAAAACATACAAGTGACTTATAACCAGCTAACAAGCTATTATGCATTTATGAATTCAATTTTTTCGTATTTTGCCTCTCATTGCCTTATTAGACTGTTATAATGTATTTATGAATTAGACCGAATATATTTTTAAACATGTAATCGATTTAATTATATAAAAAAAGGTTAATTTAGTACTTTTGTTTTAAGAAAGATCATTTGAAATTTTTTAATGAAAGTTAAGTTTTTTTATGCACTCTCAATTTCAATTAATTATAAATATTTTATTAATATTAAATCCTATTAAAATTTTGATTATTCCTAGATTTAGATATTATTATAGAAAATTGTTGAGAATAAACAAGGATTGTGAAAATGAATAAGTTTGAGTAAAGGAATTATTGGGAAATGTTGACGACAGTATTTATAAACCGGATAGTGGGTTAAATAACTAAAATTTTTTAGGGAAGATACAAAACAATCCTTTTTATGAACACTGATGTATCTGAGTGATAGATGGGTGGGATTTGTATTATCTATAGTGTTCATAGTGGTTCTAACATCGATCACTTAGTTGGCCATAGTATAAATTTTAATCAACAGCTTGTCCTTTATTAATACACAGAGCGAGGCAAATCTTGGAATGAATTATTTTAGTTTCTGTTGTGTTGCAAAGTGGTGTTTGGGATGATCAAGAACCCTCCCGTTCCGACGAGCTAAGTCTATTCAAGCATTCCAAGTGCGATCATACCCTTACAATTACAAATAATTTTTTTTTACAAAAGTAATCTGCAACAAAATAGAATGGCGCCCAACGCGATTGGCAAATTGTCATTATCGCAAGTTTTATTTTCGTAAATTAGTCCTTAACAGATTTATAATAGTATTTCAGTTAAGCTTGCAATTTAAATTTTAATTTTCCCTTTAAACTTTATACCAAAATACGAGTCTACTATAATTGAAGTAGCCAAATTTGTAGTGATAAAGTTAGTGTTTAAGAAGGAAGAAAAGGATACTGTATACCATTATTAAAATAAGTCATTTAACTATGTGTTTGAAATATGAGTTAAATTTGCTATTTTGACTTGGTATATTTGTTTGGTGTTAGTATGTGTGAGTCATAAGATTTTACAGATAGACATAAAATATCGTATCTTATTTGCAATACAAAACTAATTCCAAATGTATTCAAAATATAATTTTATACTATGGACTAAGAATATTTATATTTACTATTCGTGTTTGAATACTCAAGTCAACATTTCCTAATTTGTGAGATAAAAATCCCCTAAAGTATAATAGTTAAATAGAAAAAAAAAATTTTTGATAGGATATGTCAAAAAGAAAAGAAAAATCAAAAAAAGCAGAAGAATTAGATGATCCAGCAAATAGTGATTCTCAGATCAATTACACGTGTAAGGACGAATCAGAAAATCCATTTACACCTAAACCTCGTATAGAGAAAAGCCCAATTGTAACTAGATCGCGTGCTGTAGCACATAATAAAAATTTGAGTAAATCCGTTGAAAAGATGGCAGAGGATAATCACAATATACCTCTACAAGTAGACACAAATGTTTCACGTCCTGCTGAGGGAGTTCGATTAGAAGATCTGACTTTACACTTAGAACGTGTTTTGACCTTGAATCACAACGTATTTATGAACGAATTGTCAAGTTTACAACAGACTCTAGTTGAGAATTTTAGAAGTGGTAATCAAACACAAAGTACTTCAAACAATGCTCACCATTCTCCAATTAATAACAATCAAAGGCCAGCTAATGAATCTTTTCAAAATCGTTTTTTAAATTCTGACCCTGGCAGAAATTCTTCTTCTAATATTTCAATTCGTATTGACAAATGGAACATATCATACGATGGATCCCAGGATATTAATGATTTTCTTTTTAAAGTCGATATCCTTAGGGAGCAGTATAACGTTACAGAAGAACAAGTTGTAACTGGTTTTCACACTTTTTTAAAAGGAAAAGCTGAAACCTGGTTTTGGGGGTTTTTAAAGTTGAATAGAAATGCAACTTACAGTCAATTAAAAATAGCTCTCATTAGACAATTTGGTAAAGTAGAGAACGATTGTGACAGAATTGTAAGGATGATTGAGAGAAGACAGATGCCTAAAGAAACTTTCGATGACTACTTCACTGAAATGTTAAATATGAACTCGAGGCTTTCACAACCTATAAGTGACAGTAAAATGATCGATCTCATTAAAAATAATGTGAAAGAATCTTTAGCATCTTTGTTATTCTCATACGATCTATTCAGTTTGGAACACTTGAGAGATGCGGCTAGAAAAGCTGAACAATTTTTAGCTAAACAACAGCAAATTAGAAGTCAGAGAAGATTCGTGTCAGAAATTGATAGTAGAGAAGAGTGTGAGGAAATAGATAATGAAATGAGTGAGGTAGCAGCTCTACAATTTGGACAATTCAAAAATAGATTTAGAAAGGAAATAGATACAAGTAAATTCAAATGCTGGAATTGTGACCAAATTGGCCACTCCTTTTATGATTGCCCTTCCGATAAAAGGAACCTTTTTTGTTTTAGATGTGGTGAAAAAAACGTCTCAACACCACAATGTGGCAAACACTCGAAAAACCGAGACAGGAGCGAGTAAGTTGGAGTGACTCGTTCTCTAAGGTAAACCCCTCGTTAGAAACAGGAATTAACGAAGAACAAATTATATTAGATAAAACCAAAACTAAAGATTGGCATGCTAATTTAGAAGATAAAATGTATAATAATAGTGGATTTGATATTAGAAATAACGATTATTTTTCGTTACATAGGAAATTTTTAGAAAATGATAGAGATAGGTTGAAAAATTTTAACAAAATTATTATACCTAAAAGTATAACAAAATGTAGAGAGAGGTTTCATAAAAGAAAAAGTTTTTGTAAAATGATTGAATCAACTGTTGTTGATGAATTGAATGACAACAGACCATATGCTAGAATATACTTAGGAAATATAGAAATTTTTGGATTGCTAGATTCTGGAGCATCCATAAGCGTTTTGGGCAGGGATTGTTTAGAGACTCTTAGTAAACTTCAAATAACATACACACCAATTAAAAGTTCTTTGAAAACAGCAGATGGTGG
Source organism: Bellardia pandia (assembly GCA_916048285.2). Lineage (NCBI taxonomy): Eukaryota > Metazoa > Arthropoda > Insecta > Diptera > Calliphoridae > Bellardia > Bellardia pandia. The sequence continues at coordinate 71,364,440 of OU696530.1, forward strand.
CTGTCAGGAAGTAGTAGGTTTTGCCGAATTAACTGTAACCTACAAAAATATTAGAAAGAATAATCTATTTTATCTATCCCCTAAACTAAGACAACCTGTTTACCTCGGAATTAATTTTTGGAAAGAGTTTGAAATTGCTCCACATTTGTTTGTTTCAGAATTGACCTATGATAGTGAAACATTTCATACTGATACATATAGTAACATGCACAGTTTTTCAGATCTTCAGTTGGGCGAACTAAGAAATGTAATTGCACAGTTTCCATCTTTTAGCAAACTAGGACTTGGTCGAACTACAGTAGTAACTCACACCATAGATACTGGAGACTCGTTACCATTTAAAATTAAACAATATCCCTTATCTCCACCCAGACAACAAGAAGCTTACAGTGAGCTAGATAGAATGCTTAAGTTAGGAGTCATTGAAGAGAGTGATAGCCCATATTGTAGCCCAATAGTTTTGGTACGTAAGCCAGGGAAAATTCGATTATGTTTAGATTCACGTAAGTTGAATACCCTGACGAAAAAGGACGCCTATCCCTTACCCCATATAAATGGACTATTAAGCAGACTACAGGATACTCATTTTATCACAGGTATTGATCTTAAGGATGCCTTTTGGCAAATACCTCTAGATGAGTCCTCAAAAGAAAAGACGGCATTTGCGGTACCTGGTCGGCCACTGTATCACTTTACAGTCATGCCTTTCGGGCTCTGCAACGCTGCACAGCGAATGAGTCGTTTAATGGACAAGGTAATACCAAGCCGACTCCGTGAAAACGTATTCATTTATTTGGACGACTTACTTATATGTACATCGGACTTTAGGGCCCATATGGATATATTAAGGGAAGTTTCAGGGTGTTTGAGGTCGGCAAATCTAACAATTAACGTTGAAAAAAGTCGTTTTTGTCAAAAAGAAATTAAATACTTAGGTTATATTGTTGGACAAGGTTGCCTTAAAACAGATATGTCAAAAGTGAAAGCTATAGAAAATTTTCCTTTACCGAAGAGTCCTAGGCAAATCAGACGATACATAGGAATGACCGGCTGGTATCGCCAATTTATTCCAAATTTTGCCAATTTAGCAGCTCCTTTAACTGACTGTCTGAAGAAAGATAAAGTATTTAAACTAACTCCAGAAGCAGAAACATCATTTCAAAAACTCAAAGAAGCTTTGACAACAGCCCCTGTCTTGGTTCAACCTAACTTTAATAGACCATTTACTATACAGTGTGATGCGTCAAGAGTAGGCGTAGGAGGTGTTTTAACACAGACAGACGAAGAAGGAAAGGAACATCCGATAGCTTACGTTTCCCAAAAACTGAACAAAAACCAAAAAAACTATACTGTAACTGAGCTTGAGTGTCTGGCGGCAATAGTTTGTTTAAAAAGGTTCCGTCCATTTGTCGAAGGTTTACCATTTAAAATCATAACAGACCATTCCAGTTTGCGGTGGCTAATGACTCAGAAAGACATTACAGGACGTTTAGGACGATGGAGTTTAAAACTACAAGCATTTGACTTTGACATCGAATATAGAAAAGGTTCTGCCAATATTGTGCCAGATGCCCTGTCAAGGCTTGATGTTGATGAACTTTCTGTCCCAGTTCCCCCTATTGCTGTAGAAATCGACCTGAATTCGGAACATTTTCAATGTGAGGAATATCTCAATCTAAAGTCTGAAATATCTAAGGAAGCAGATAAGTTTCCAGATACAATTGTATCTGACGGGTATGTGTACCAAAGAGTCAAGTTCAGAAAAGGCGAATACCAGGAAAAAGATTCCTTGTGGAGACTATGGGTACCTAATGGTTTGAGAGAACATATTATTACTAACAATCATTCTCTAATTTCATGTCATGGTGGGTTTGCAAAAACTCTCAATCGTATAAGAGAAAAATATTTTTGACCAAAGATGTCACAAAATATCAAGGATTTTATCAAATGTTGCGAAATATGTAAAGCTGTTAAACCTACCAATCAAATTCTTCGCCCTCCCATGGGAAAGGCAATGATTACAGAACGCCCATTTCAGAGAATATATATGGATCTGTTAGGACCATATCCTCGCTCTAAATTAGGCAATTCAATGGTATTCGTGGCAATAGATCACTTTACTAAGTACATTTTTCTAAAACCTCTTAAAAAAGCAAATAGCTCAGCTATTATACAATACCTAGAAGAAAATATCTTCCACCAATTCGGTACACCACAGTACATACACTCAGATAACGGTAAGCAATTTGTTTCCTCGCAAATGTTAGAATTTTTAAATAATTATGGGGTCACACATATCAAAACGGCATTATACTCTCCACAGGCAAACGCCTCAGAAAGAACTAACCGAGAATTCCTAGTAAAATTGAGAATTTTACTTAAGGAAAAACAAGACAAATGGGATATCCATGTATCCAAAATCGCCAGCATACTAAGAAGTGATTATCATCAAGTTTTGAAAAGCTCTCCTTATTTTAATCTTTTTGGGTACAATATGGTACACCATGGATCAACTTATCCAATATTGGAAAAATTTGAATGTTTGACAGAAGGTCAGTTTAATGTTGTGCCGCATGACGCAAGAATGTCCAATATCCATGCCAAAGTTAAGGAAAACTTGGCGATTGCTCATGAAAGAGCCACAAAAACGTACAATACAAGATGTAAGGACGTACAGTATAGAGTTGGACAGGAAATTTTCAGAAAAAACTTTCAGCAATCCGATTTTAAGAAAGGAATAAACACTAAATTATTACCACGTTATATAAAATGTAGAATTAGAAAAAGAGTTGGTTCATCATGTTATGAGTTAGAAACCCTCAATGGAAAATATTTAGGATTATACCACGCTAAAGATCTTAAACCGTTTTGATAATATTTTATTGCCGGCTAATTTTATTCTCAGGGTGTGATCGAGCCCCACAAAAGCGTAAAGAAAATCTGTTTTCCTTATTTTCGACTAAATTAATTAATCTACAAAGAAGGTTTGTTACAGATTTTCTCATAAAAAAAAACACAATTTTAAATTTAACGGAAAACATCGTTACAAAATATTTAAAAATATTCAAAATTTCATTTTTTTTGCATGCCTAATTTATACACAAAATTAAACTAACTTTCAAAAAAAAAAATATTTTATTTAATTAAATTTATGCAATTTACATGAAAAACTTCAAAATGTTTTTAAACAAATGAAAAATTTTAATATTAATTATATAAACAAAATTTGTTTTGTTTATCTAGTTTATTTGGGATACATCTAGGCGTTGCGAAAATAATTCCCAAATATGGAAAACACAACAACTACTTTTCGTTTTCATATTTCCAAAAAAAAAAAAAAAAATTTATTTTTGACCAAGAATTTCATTCATAAAGAAAATTATTATAATTCCAGTTTTCCCAAATATTTATGTTGGAATTAGAAATATGTAATTGCATAAATGAGCATTTAATTAGTGTCAAAAAAATCATATTTAAATATAATGTCAGCAATCATTGACATAAATGTTATGACAAAACAGACACAATTTATTGCCACGACTGTGTGATAAACACAGCATTACACAGTTATTTTATTTAATTACGTTTTATGAATGTTTCATTCAATTACGTCTCTTTACTGCCATATAGCTTATAACTAATAAAAATATGTTAAATTTTAATGACGTGTAATTTTTGAGCTTTCTTTTTGATCTGACTCGCACATCGATAAGATCGCCTATTAATATATAAATTTGAAAATAACCTAGCTTTTAAGTAATCAATAATCTCTTATTAAATGAGATTGGTAAATTAGTTGATTTACACATTTTTTTGTACAAGATAGAGAAAACTATTTTAAGTGATACACTTTTATAGGGTTTTAATAATTGTTATACAATTACTCGGACAACATTTCTTTAAAAAACCGCAAAATCGGGTAAAATCTTTAAATCAGCCCCAAAATGTGGTCCGAAACTAATGATCATTAAGACAAATGTGCATTTCAACTTTATGTGAATTATAACCTCAACATCTGCAACTTTATGTACAAAAATCTCTGACATATATAAGAAGAAAAACTCCTTGATATGAAAAAAATGGTTGCTGTTATAATTTATTTTCATTTGTATATTTGCTAATGTGTCACACTGTGGTTGATAAACAACTTCAAATATATTAAGCTGTGACGTCATCAACCAATAATGATATTGGAAACTCAACGTTAAGTACTCTCTCTTATTAGTAACATGATAATAAATAAGATTTAACAGTAGAAATTAACATTAAATTAAGTAACATTAATTCATCACTGCTAAATAATAATGTTTAAGCTTTAAAGTTATCTCTTTTATTGTTACAAGTAATTTACAGATATAAAGAATTAATCAATAGTTACCTTAATTACATGTATTTTTTTTTACAAAAGTAATCTGCAACAATCAAAAGGACAAATTAATACTAAACATTTATGAAAATACGAAGAGTTTTCTCAGGAAATATAAAGACGAGATTGTTATTACAAAGTCAGACAAGGGTAACAAATCTGTCATTATATATAGAGCAGATTACATGAGACAAATGAACAAATTATTAGAAGATAAATCTACATACAAAACCATACGAGTAGACCCAACACTAAAACTACAAAGGACAAACAACAAACTAATAGCGGATCTATTTAAGGGAGAATATATCACAAAGTACGAGAAAATTAAGCTTACATCAAATTCAGCGACAGCTCCCAGATTATATGGACTACCCAGATGTACCATTACGGCCAATATCATCATCAGTAGAAGTACCATGCTACAACCTATCAAAGTACATTGGCAACATTTTGAAAAATATTATATTGGACAAATACAATATAAAAAATTCACCGGAACTAAAGAAAAAATTAAGTGCAATATCTTTGGACAAAGACGAAATATTAATATCTCTAGACGTTGTATCGTTATTTACAAACATACCGATACATTTAGCAGTAAGTAATATTATGGCTCAATGGAACGTTCTTAAAAACCACACAAAAATTCCGAGAACACAATTTCTTAATTTACTGAAATTTTGTCTAAACGACAACAATTATTTTATGTTTGGTGACACATTTTATAGCCAAACATACGGCATGCCAATGGGGAATCCATTATCCTAAACAATAGCAGACATTGTCCTGGATACTCTATTGGAACGTACAACTGAGGATTTGCGGAAAAACCAGAACATACAAATAAAACTAATTACTAAATATGTGGACGATCTTTTTGCAATTATCAAAAAACAAGACGAAGAGAAGATTTTAAAAACATTTAACAGTTATCACACAAAATTAAAATTTACCATGGAAAAAGAGGAAAATAATTCAATACCATATCTCGATATGAGGCTACATAGGGAAAATGACAAAATTTTAACAGACTGGTACACTAAATCGATTGCATCTGGCCGCATTATCAATTTTCACTCTACTCAACCAATGACACAAAAGATAAGCACAGCATTAAATATGATTAACAACGTTTTTCAATTAAGTGATAATAAATTTCTATCAAAAAACATAAACAAAATTAAAGAAATGTTAGTAAAAAACAGTTTTCCGAAAAATATAATTAATAATTTAATACAGAAAGCCACAAATAAAACACTGGGGAAATTAGCTTAGCATTTATCCCTAAACTTACAGAAAATAAACAAATGAGAGAGATTATAAAGGACAACAATATAATATTGGCACACAGAGCAAACAAAACAACGAATTCACTGTTCACGCAAACAAAAACAAAAATAGAAACAAGGGATAAAAGCAACGTAGTATATGAGATAAAATGTATTGGAAACGAACAAGAAAAGTGTGGAAAAATTTACATAGGCACAACAAAGAGAAGTTTAGGTACGAGAATAGACGAACATGAAGCTGACATTAAAAAGCAAAAACTAACAACAGGTCTCTCTCAACATTGTTTTGATAAAAAACATACGGCCGACCTTAAAAATGTGAGGATCCTAGAAGTAGAAAAGAAAGTTGGGAAAAGGTATACATTGGAAAGTTTAAGAATCCAGCAAAAAGCAGATCAAGTGATGAATAAGAAGGAAGATATAGACGGCGCTAACTCTAACTACATAATAGCAATAATTTAATTTAGTTTAACTTCAACTGTGATATTAGCGATAGGATAATTACTGTGATATTTTATTTTAATTTTTGCATTAATTTTTTATTAATTGACTCTGTGTTTGTATCGTATGTTAAATGTTGTACAAAAAAGGTGTAATATATTTAAAAGTAATGTAAAATTGACGAAAAGACTATATGTAAGTGTAATTATTTTATTGCTAAATTTATGGTTGTTTGTTATTAATATTGTTATTATCCTTTATATATTTATATGGTTGCCAGATTGAATAAAATTAATCCCTGAGGAGGTCGGAAAAATACCGACGAAACGTAGGATTGGAGAAAATGAAATAAACTAGTCTTTTATTTATTTTATAATAAAAAATACCTTTTTTTTTTTTTTTTTTTTTTTTTGCATATTCTTTTTTATTGTATCTTCATTTTAAATGAACTAACAATAGGTATTCAAATCTTAAAACTAAAGTTAATTAAGATAAGTCCAGCCAATGCTAGGCAAAATCTAGTTTTCAAATTCGATAGGATATAATGAGCAACTTGTATTTATTCATCTGAGAGCGGTGGTGTCCCTCCTTCTCAAACGGCTATGACCGGGATGTTGTAAGATGTCTCGAGCGAGGGGATTTGGATGAGTTTCCAGCTTACCCAAATAAAGGGCCACGTGTTTAGTTATTTCCCATTTGACAAGTGGAACATCAAGATCGTTGTGTATGTTGTTGTTTTTAATATACCAAGGAGCGGTAGTTATCATTCGTAGAATTTTGTTTTGACGGCGTTGAATTTTCTCAATATTGGAGTTGGAGGCAGTGCCCCATAACTGGATACCATAGCACCAAATTGGCTTTAAGATTGAGTTGTAGAGTAGAAGCTTACAATCGAGCCGAAGGACGGAGTTTCTGCCGATGAGCCAATGAATTTGGGCTGCTTTCAGTTTCAATTGAGTCAGCTTAGCATCTATATGTGGTTTCCATGTGAGGCGACGGTCCAGATGAATACCAAGATATTTCACGTGTGAGTTTTGAGGCACTATATGGTCATTAATACGAATAGGGGGACATGATTCCCTACGTAGAGTAAATGTTACGTGGGTGCATTTCTGTTCATTTATTTTTATTCCCCATTGTCTTGCCCATTTCTCCACTTGCGTTACGTGGTGCTGTAATTGAATCGAGGCATCTTTTGGATCTTTGTGAGTACTGAGAAATGCCGTATCATCAGCAAATGTTGACGTGTGAATTTCATTGTTTGTTGGCATGTCTGCTGTGTACAGCAAGTATAGAATTGGTCCTAAGATACTACCTTGAGGGACGCCAGCACCTATAGGTTGAGGACGGCTTAAATAATCACCTTCTTTAATCATAAACTGGCGGTCGATTAAGTATTTCCATAGTAGGTGTTGAAGATTCACCGGCAAGTTCTGCTTTAATTTAGATATCAGGCCTTCATGCCATACTTTGTCGAAAGCTTGAGAGACGTCAATAAAGAGTGCCGAACAGTATCTCTTTTCCTCAAAGGTTTTTCTTATGACTTGTACCAATCTATGTGTTTGTTCTATTGTACTGTGTTGACGTCTGAAGCCAAACTGGTGATTGGGAATGCAGTTGTTTTCATTCAAAATCGGAGTCAGCTTGGTTATAAGCAATTTCTCGAATAATTTGGACATAGTTGGTAATAGACTTATTGGCCTATACGACTCAACTTTGCAAGGATCTTTTCCCGGCTTAGGAATCATCTTTACTAGTGCAATTTTCCAAACCGGAGGGTAGTACTCAAGCCGTAAGATGGCATTAAAAAGAAAGAGGATTAATCTTTTTGCAATGCGAGGCAGCTCAAAAATCATTTTATTGCTGATTTTATCAAACCCAGGTGCTTTTTTAACATTTAAATTATCAATAGCCTCAACAACCTCCAGATATTGAAATCTTATTTGTACAGGTGGTCTGGCAACAACAGGCGGTAGTTCGCTAATGTCAGTATCCGTATTGGGAGTGAATACTTTTTTTAAATGACTTACGAAAAGGTTGCCTTTTTCTTCGTTATTTCGTGCCCAAGATCCGTTCAAAGTACGCAGTGGAGGTTTTGCGATTACGGGTTTTCTCAGATTTCGGACTGCACGCCATAATGAATAATTTGACTGGGAAGTTGCGTCTAGACCTTCCAGATGTTGTTTGAGAGACGCTGCTTTTTGCGCTTCTAGCAAGATCCTAAGGTTTTTGGTACATTCTCTCAACCTAGTTTTAAGTTGGGGCGATCTGTGTTGTTGCCACTCTCTTCGGACTCTCCTTTTTTCAGACAATAGTTGCTCAACATCTGCAGAAAAAACTCTGTTGTACCTATTCGGGCGGTAAGTGGAAGAAGCATGTTCTGCGGCTTTCTCGACATGTTCATTAAGACTTTTTATACAGGCATCGATGTCTTCAGCAGTTTTTAACGGGAGTTTCTCTGTGCAGTGAGTGCTGATGTATTTTTTGTATTTTAACCAATTCAGACGTTTGACAAGAAGTAAGGCATCAGTTACGCTTTGCTGAGGACTTCTGATGGTGATTACAGTGGGTGAGTGATCTGAAGAAAGATCCAGTGAAGCCTCGACTTCAATGAGTTCCGTGGATACCCCTTTCGCCACGCCGAAATCGATAACGTCAGGAATTTTTTGCTGGTCAGTTGGCCAATAAGTTGGTTGACCAGTTGAAATCACATTCAGTCCCATTTCAGACAGGGAGTCGTACAAGATACGACCTTTAGGGCTAACGAGTCGTGAGCCCCAGAATGTATGCTTAGCATTGTAGTCGCCAGCCGCTATGAAACGGCTACCTAGTGATTTGTAAAAATCTCTATACTGATCTTTTGTTATTGAAAATCTGGGCGGACAGTAAACTGACGAAATCACGAGGTTTTGACAAAAGTTCTCAATACAGATGTTTGTTGCTTGAAGGTAGCACTCTGAAAGACCACCCAATGAATGGTGTTTGATTCGCGATTTGACCAATATTGCCGAGCCACCACATGATCTATCTCTGGGGTCCTTGGTGTCGTAGAATGTATAACCACTTATTTTAAAAATGCTTCTCGACGTCATATGAGTCTCGGAAATCAGCATTACATCAATTTTCTTATTAAAAAGAAAATATTCAAGTTCATTTTTGTGTTGGCGTATGCCGTTTGCGTTCCAGAAACATATTTTGAGACAGTTCATGGTCTATTAAGTATGGCCTGCAGTAGCGTGGACTGCATTTTTTGCATCTCCTGCATCATACTTGTCATGCTTGTCATGAAATGATTCATGGATTGCGCCAGATTCTCCATTATACCTTCAAGACGGCTAAAATTATGGCTGTTTGTATCATTTATTGGTGATTCATTTTGCACTGTTGGTTGGTTAGATCTTAGCACGTTGGCATATGAAAATTGGCTAGTGGATGCTTGTGCTACGGGGGGAATAATTGTAATAGGTACTTTTGTCGTCTGAGTAGGGGTAGAAGCGGGTTTGTTGATCAAGGAGCGTTTAACGACCCCGAAAACAGGGCAACCCCTGTAGTTGGCAGTGTGGTTTCCACCGCAATTGCTGCATCTTTTTACCCTGGAATCATCCTTAGGTTTATCGCACTTTGAGGCGTCATGAAGATCCCCACAAACAACACAAACAGTAGGCAACTTACAATAAGATTTAGTGTGACTATATTCTTGGCAGTTCGAACACTGTACTGGGCCAGATCGCTTATGAGGTTCTTCCACTGTAACTCTTCGGTGCATTATGAATTTCAAGTCATATATAGGATGTGTTTCATTTTTCTTCAGCTTAACATCACCAGGTTCTAACTCCACTCTAAATAATGGTTGAGGGATCCTATCTCTGTTTCTTATATTTGATACGGCCTTGATTTTAAAGCCTTTGTCGGCCAAACTGCTCTTAATCTCCTCAGGATCAACAAAGGAATCAATTCCCTTAATTACGACTTGTAGACCTTTTGCGCTTTTAAGTTGATACGTGTAAAAATTCTTTTTGCGTTTTTCAAATTCCGAAACTATTCTCCGATAGTCGTTTTCATTATTAACCTGAATCTTTGTTTCATTAATATTTCCACGCTTAATTGGAGTCACATAAAAAGAATTTTCACCAATTAATGAAACTAATAATTTTATAAGTTCGTTTGAATTTTTTTCTCTTAAATATATTGGAGGTGGTTTTACTGGCTTATTCACAGCGTTAGGGACATCATTTTTCTCTTGGAGGATGGCAAAACGATTTTGCGAGCGTGGCTCTTCAGCATTCTTTGATAATTTTGCGGCTGGTGTAATTTCGGCAGATTTTGGGCTTCTGCCTCTCTTCGATACTGTTATATAACGGTCCATTCCTACCTGTGTTTTTTGTTTTTCTTCAACAGCAACTATAGGAGCGGTCTTATTTGTAGGACTTAATGTGCCTTTTGCAGCTGTTGACGTCTCTCCAATATTTGATAACGAGGACCGTGAAGAAGACGGTCCTTCAGTGATTTTTCTATTTAAATTAAATATGCTTTGGGCTAAGTTTGTGCCCTGTTCAACACATTTATTCAAGTTTGGTGCACTTGCACTTAAATTCAGATTTGTGCTTATTTTTGGTTTCACAGTTAAGTAGTTTTTATTAAATTCGGGATTTTTAATGTTCTCATTACTAACACTTGCCGAGCTCAACACGAAATAAGCATTTCGGCTCTGGGGCCCACTCGCACTGTTAGAATTGCTACTCATTCACTGTCTCACTGTATTTAATTTTGTAGTTTTCAAATAATTAAAAATAAATTATTACAAATTATTAATTTTTATTGCACCTAGTGCAATTATTTGACTTTGTAAAGTTTTTCACCTATTACGAGTTTTTTTTCCACTTTTTTATTTAATTTAACTTTTTATACTTTTTCACCTATTACGATTTTTTCACCGAAAATTCAGCCGCACTAAAAGTAACACGTCCGAACTGTTCGATGTATCAAGCACAATAATAATATTGTTAATATTGTTATTATCCTTTATATATTTATATGGTTGCCAGATTGAATAAAATTAATCCCTGAGGAGGTCGGAAAAATACCGACGAAACGTAGGATTGGAGAAAATGAAATAAACTAGTCTTTTATTTATTTTATAATAAAAAATACCTGACCTTGAAAGCCCAATTTAGAAATTTCTAATAAAAAATTTAACATGCACACAGTTTGTTTGAAGGTAAAGCTCTGGACTGGTACTGGCGCTATAATCGCCGTGACAATGAATTGAACTGGTTTTCCTTAACTGGAGCTTTACGAGACCAGTATAAGGGTAACTATACCGATTTTGATATAATGGAAGACATTCATAGACGTAAGCAGCGAACTAACGAAACATTTGATGATTTCTTTAACTCAATTTCTGCATTAACTGACAGACTTAAAAAACCTATTTCAGATGGTGACTTATATACGATTTTAGTTCGGAACCTTCGAACTGAAATTCGACACGAACTCTTACATTTAGACATTTCGAGTGTATCTAGACTTCGGCGTGAAGTAAAGAAACATGAGAAATTTGTGAATGATATTTCTTCTCATGAATCACGTAGATCTGCAAAAATTCGTGTAGCTGAAATCGACACAAATAACAAGATAAATATTTTAGAATCCTCTGAAGATAATGCAGACATTTGTGCAATTCGTGCTGACATTAAGTGTTGGAATTGCGACAAGCAAGGACATAACTACATGGACTGCATTGAAATTAGACGCGTTTTTTGCTATGGATGTGGTGCTAAGGACACTTATAGACCGTCGTGTCCGAAATGTGGAAAAAGGCAACAGGGAAACGGACTGAAGGATATCCGACGACCATAGAGCGGACATCCAAAACTAACGAAACAGCAACATCAATAATTTTGAATGATAACATTAAAACTAAGACTGAATTTCAACATCCTCTATTAAGACCATACCATATTCGATTAGCAGAATATAAGAAAACTCGTAAAAGAATATTTAATGATAAAATTAAATCGAAACGTTCATCAGAAATTTTTACCAAAAACTGAAAGCATTTAGAACTTGTGTTATTTCACCCATAATTTCACAAGATAGTGATAGTCGGCCATATATTACTTTGAAAATAGATAATGTTAGACATTTTGCGTTATTAGATAGTGGCGCTAACAAAAGCGTAATTGGTGGTGAATTAGCTTCTGAAACAAAAACTAGCATGGTAGGGTGGGTACAGATCTTTGAAGAGATAATAACATCTTATTCTCTTCCTTTTAGTTTTCCAATTCAAATTTTTATTTTTTTTAGTCGTTCGATATCTCTACCCACCCAACCATGCTATCTTTGTCCTAATTTCCCAGATAGCCCAAATGCGATTTACCTAATATGCCTTAACCTTTCATGAAATTTGATGTAAACAGTTTAGCAATTCATTTTGCACATAAACATTTTATTTCATTAAAAGAAAACATAATTTATAATAATAATAATAATAAACAAAATATTGACCAATAATAAATTTAAGTATTTTAAATGTGTGTTATTAATTAAAAAAAAAAATCAATATTAAACAAAAATGTTAAAAACATTACGAATTTAAAATTTAAAAGAGTTAAAACTTTTTACATTCATTCTTTAATATGAAATTGTGTTTAAAGAAATTATATTATTAATAATAAAAAAACGAATATGTTGCTAACATAGAAGAAACGTGCTATTATTATATTTAGTTAATATGTTAAAATAATAAAAAAAAATGTGTTACTAACATGAACAAAACTATGTTATCAACATGAAGTTATATGTTTATGTAATGTATGCAATTAAAATCTAATACAACTGACATCAAACAATACATGCGTCAATTTTGAATTTGATTTTTATTTTTATGTATGTGTCTTGATTTTAGAGTGAAAATTTAAAGAAAATTAAAGTTAAAATAACTCACCAATTATTTATCCAGCGATGACTCCAGGCCTGTTGTCTCTCGGATACTTGAGTTTATGTTCATGTTGAAAGTTAAATTAAATAATCACTCAATGTTGCAGTGTTATGTTATGGAGTAGTGTATATACTGTATTTAATGTTAATAACAAAAATAATAATAAACTTTTACTGACAACAAAATTCAAAATGAACAACAAAAGAAAAACATTTCATTTGAAATTAAAATTAAGAAATTTTATGAAAATAATATGATTAATTTTGTAATTTATGGCACATTAAATGAAATTAAAAAAAAAACAAGTAAGAGTGTTATATTCGGCTGTGCCGAATCTTAAATACCCTTCACCTAAGCGTAATAAGAAATACAGAAATAATAAGAAATACAGAAACTACACTAGACTAGAATATCCTAATTCTGTGTTTTCTATTCAGTCTTAGTGCAAATTTTATCTATTAGTATTTGATATATTGTTTGAAAGACAATTTTACGACCAACATAATTTATGTTAAATATTTTGAAATGTTGTCTAATTTTTACCATTTTAATTGATTTAATTATCAATTCTTACCATAATTTACAGAGTCTGTCTGATGTTCCTAATAATCTTCAGTGTAATTTAACAAACAGAGTATAAAAAAGGGGTACAATTCGGTTTTAGTGATTTTGCTCAAAAAAAAAAAACAAAATGAAATAGGGCTTTTGGAGGAGATACCAGCAAAAAAAAATTTGTTGGCGGTCACGCCTATTTTCGAGGGGGCGGGCCCGTAAAGTTGAAAATATATAGACCTATATCTCGGGAACTACTGGGTGCTTGATAATTTGTAATACACTAAATAAAAGGTATTAAAAATACCTTTCCAACGATATATATCATGATTATAAAATGTGGACCGAATATGGGTTAAATCCGAAAATAATATTTTTTGACCCGAATTTATTTGTTTTTTGGAAATGGTTCTATATGGCAGGTATGACAAATTATGGGCCGATCTTCTTAAATTTTGGAACAGTTGTTTTCATGCATATGAGGATATTTCACGTAGAATTTCAACATAATAACGGTATATTTAAGATATATATTAGTATTAACGTGGATTTCGAGAATGGACCTTATGTGGGGGATATAGTCAAATATGGACCGATATTCTCAAAATCCAGCAGTTTGATTTAGGCATGTATGTAAATGATCCGTGTAAAATTTTGGATTGGTACCCTTATTTATAAGAGATTTATGAGTATTAAAGTGATTTTCGGAAGAGGGCTTTATATGGGGCATACGGGTAAAAATAGACCAAAATTCACAAAATTTTGTGGGATGATTTTTGTATATATTTAAATGATCTGTGCAAAGTTTTGAGTCGGTACCGATATTTATACAATATATATAGGGAAAAATGTCTTTTTCAAATGTGGTCCTTGTATGGGAGCTATGACCAATTTTGGGCCGACCACCATAAAATTTAGTACAACAATTTATTTGCCCATCAGGAGTATTTATGTCAAATTTTAGCCGTTTAGCATTATTTATATCTGTTTTATATGTATTTAAGTGAATTTTGGAAGTGGACTTTATATGGGGTCTATGGTCAAACATGGACCGAACTAAAAAAAATTTCGTTTTGCGATTTCTTTTTGCATAAAACTTATTTTTGCTGAATTTTGTCTTGATATTCCAATTTTATAGGCATTTATGTATAATTGAGCAATATTTCGGGAAGATTTTTGTATGGGGGCTATGACCAATTCTGGGCCGACTACCATAAAATTTAGTACAACAATTTATTTGCCTATAGAGATTATTTATGTCCAATTTTAGCCGTTTACTATTGTTTATATCTGTTTTATACGTATTTAAGTGAATTTTGGAAGTGGACTTTATATGGGGTCTACGGTCAAACATGGACCGAACTAAAAAAAAATTTCGTTTTGAGATTTCTTTTTGTATAAAACTTATTTTTGCTGAATTTCGTCTTGATATTCCAATTTTATAGGCATTTATTTATCATTAAGCCATATTTCGGGAATATATATATTTGTATGGGGGCTATGAGAAATCATGGACCGATTCTTACTATTTTCCGCACACTTTCTTCTTTTATAGCACAAACAACGTATACAAAATTTCATGGTATTATCTGCAATATATTTCAAAATATTGCAATAAAATGGACGAAAAATATCAAATTTTTATGGAGGTGGTCTCACATATTGGTTCATAACTCTGGTTAACCTAAACCGATTTTGCTGATTTTAAATAGCAAACTTCTCGAAAGCACTTCTGACAGAATTATTGAAGGTTTGGATCCCGAGTATATCTGGGGACTTCAAAAAACTGATTTCAACAGACAGACAGACGGACATGGCTTAATCGACTTCGCTATCTATAAGGATCCAGAATATATATACTTTATAGGGTCGAAAAATTTTTTTGTGGAAATTACACACGGAATGACAAACTTATATATACCCTTCTCACGATGGTGAAGGGTATAATTATATATAGGAATATATAGGTAATTTATAAAATGTTTAAGTAGTGACTTTTTGGTACAATTTCCGGTGAATTTGGTCGTAATTATTTTTCGTAGATAAATCTTAACTACAATGACGTCTTTTGCTTGGTAAAAAAAATGGAAAAGCAGTATATATTGGTCTTAATGGAGTAAATTTCAAGGCACATGTGTTAAAAAAAAAAAAATTAAAGTACCAATATTGTACAGTTTAAAAAAATGAAAACCAAAGCCTCACAAAACCAGTTCAGTTTTGTAGTTATGCTACCAAAACTGGAACTGGAAAAGGCAATATAAACTAGTCTATGTTGTGATTTACTTCCAAATATCCTTTGCATGGTACATTCCTTTAGTCCCGGAATCAAGATCCTGTAGCTCATAATACACTTGACCAATTCTGCGTAGAACCTTAGCCTTAGCTCCAACTGGAGTAAGTTTTGCATTAAAATAGTCTGCCTTACAGCTTTGGTTAAATGTCCGTCTGTATACTTCCTGTCCCACAGTGAATTCCGACTTCCGAGATCGTAGGTTGTATGTCCGAACGTTCTCTTCGTAAGCTTTACACATAAATTCCTTAATTGTATCACGAATCAATGAAAACTCGTCTTGTCGTTCTATAACAGAATCTGTTTCTGCCAAAATTTTTAGTTTGCGTAATAAACCATAGTCCTTACCGTGCGTGAGCATGTTTTGTCCGAAAACTATCTGGTACGGTGACCTACCAACAGATTGGTGAATGCTGTTCCGAAGTGAGCAATTGATGCTTGGTATATACAAGTCCCATTCTCGTTGATCGTTCCTGACGTAACTGCGCAATGCCTCATTAATCGAACGATTCACCCTTTCACTGGCATTGGATTGCGGACTGTAGAAAGCCGTTAAAATATGCTCAACGCCGTTTTTCTTTAGGAAATTCTGAAAATCTTTGCTCTTGAATTGGGACCCGTTATCAGAGACAACGGCTTCGGGTACACCGTAACAACAAAAAATTTCCGTCCTCAAATAATCAATGATTTGTTTTGACTCAAACTTCTTCAATGGTTTTAAAAACGAAAATTTCGAAAAATGGTCCAAAACTATTAATATCCCAATGTGACCACCTTTAGTCCTAGGTAAGGGTCCAATTAAATCTATGTACAGACGTTGAAAAGGTCGTTCCGTTGTTACCATCTGACCTAATGGTGGTCTTAATGTCTGTGTTGGTGTTTTTGATGTTTTGCACAATTCGCAATTTAAAACATAGGTTTTTACTTCCGCAACAAGTCCTGGCCAATAAAAATACCGTCTTATTCGCTCTAATATCTTCGCAATACCACCATGTGCTGAATTAGGTGCATCATGAGCTGAATAGATAATGTCATTACGAAGTTCTAAGGGTACAAAAAGTTTCCATGATTCGGATTCATCTAGTTCTCCTGTGGAGAATTTTACCCTTTTATAAATATATTTGTCAACTACCCTGAAATCTGGTAAGCCTGCTGATGTGAAATCGTCCCTCAGTTTGGTGTATTCAGTACTATCAAAAGCATCTGAATCTAAATTAATAGAAGGTTGGTTGTTCATATCCAGAGAGTCCACAAAAATTTCTCCCTCATGGGCACGAGATAAAGTATCTGGGACTAGATTATCCTTCCCTCTCCGGTGTTCTATACTAAAATCAAATCCTTGTAACTTCAGGGACCATCTTGCTAGCCTACCAGATAAATCCCTTTGACCCATTAGCCATTTAAGGCTTGCGTGATCAGTTACCACCCTAAACTCCTGACCCTCAATATATGGCCTAAATTTCTTGATTGCCATTACCACCGCTAAGCACTCAAGTTCCGTTATTGTGTAGTTACGTTGTGACTTGTTCAACTTTTGGGACATAAATCTCTCGGTCCCATTATTGTCTTTCTGCGCTAGTACTGCACCTATGCCATATGTGCTGGCATCACATTGTAAAATAAAAGGCCTTTCGTAATTAGGATGAACAAGTAATGGTGCAGAAGTTAGTTTAGTTTTTAATTCATTAAATGCTCTTTGGGTCTCTTCAGTCCATATGAAATTCTTCTTTTTTGTTAGTAGTTCTGTCAGAGGGAAAGTTATTGTGGAATAGTCGTGTATGAAACGTCGATACCACCCCGTCATTCCCAAAAATCTTCGCAAATGACGAATAGATCGTGGTACCGGAAATTCATGTATCGCCCTAACTTTTTCATCATCCACCTGCAATGATCCATTCCCTACAACATAACCAAGATATTTTACCTTATTGAGAGCAAAACTGCTCTTTTCGACATTTATTGTCAAACCTGCTTTTCTCAACTGGGTAGCCACTTCCATCAAATGTGTCAAATGTTCTTTAAAGTTTGTCGAAACTACTAAAAGATCGTCTAAGTACACGAACACGTGCGTGTTCAATTGATACGGAATCACAACGTCCATAAGTCGGCACAACGTTTGTGGTGCATTACACAGTCCAAACGGCATTCTTGTAAACTGATATAATGGTCGATTTGGAACTGTGAAAGCTGTTTTGGGTTTTTAACTTTCCTTCAGTTTAATTTGCCAAAAGGCGTCTTTCAAATCAATTTTTGAAATGCAATAAACTGAAGGAAGCCTCGCCAAAAGTCCGTCAATGTTCGGAATAGGGTAAGCGTCCTTTAGAGTCACTGAGTTAAGTTTCCTACTACCCAGACACATCCTTACTTTATCCGGTTTAATAATTACCACAATTGGAGAAGACCAAGGAGAGCTAGGGGCTTCCTTAATGTACGGATACACGGGTTTAAATAATATATATGTAATTAATAAGTTGATAACTTACAGTTTGTGGGTTGTATGTAGGGTGAAGATGAATGATAAGGAGGGTGATACCTGATTCTTGGATGAGGATGGATCACTTGTGGTCCCGGGAGGATGATGATGGGACAGATTGTAGTGTGGTGTCCTTTGCGGATGTGGGACAAGATGTTGTTGTAGTTGATGAGGCGTCTTTTACTCTTTGTTGTTGTTTCATAAAGTTTGCAGTAATTTGTTATGTAAATTATTATTTTTTCTCCTTTATTTGTTGTTGATAACGTTTTACTTTTTTCCTTTGTGTAATTTTACTATATTTATTGATTGTTGAAAATATTTATCGTTCATATAAAAAAAACTAGGTATATGTATTTTAATTTTTTCTTTGTATTTTATTTATTTATTTGTATTAAAAGTGTAATTTATTTAATTATTAAATTATATGATAATAAATCTATATATATAAAATTAAGTGGCAAAACTTCCTGTTCGCATACTCCTCCTAGACGGTTTGCCCGATTTCAATGAAATTTTCAGGGGTGATTGGGGTCTGTGTGGAGGGTGCACATAAGAAATTTAATGTGTATATCTTTGCGCGTTTTGCGAGGGGGTAGCGAAGCACACCGGGTTTAGCTAGTCACTTTATATATAAACTTTTTGTTGTTTTTTTTGAAGTTGTTTGAGATGCTGTGTCTTCAAATGTTTATGAGTGAGTGTTTTTGTTTTAAAAAACAACCACCACAACTGCCTGTCGGTATGCTGAGAACAGATCAAAAGGAATGAGAAAAAATGCAACGAGTAAAAAAGGGTTACCGTGCCATGATAATTATTATTATTATATGAAGGGGTTTCGTGCGTAAACATCCCGCCCCCCCTTGATATAACCCGAGATAACAAATATGTTGCATATGATTTTACAATCCTAACAGGCAATTGGGTGGTTAATAGTATAGATATAATATTATGTATAATGCAATATAAATATACAATACACTATAAATGAACAATGCCAAATGTAAAAAAAATAGGTAAGTATAAATACAAAATGCAAAAAATTAACAATGTAAAAAGTAGGTAATTATGTAGTATAAATTCAAAAATTAATAATGTAAAAAAGAGAGGTGAATATGACAATATGTAAAAAAATGAGGTAAGTATAATTATAAATGCAAAATTTAACAATGTAAAGAATAGGTAATTTATAGTATAAATTCAAAATTTAACAATGTAAAAAGAGGTAAGTATGGTAATAAATGCAAAAATTAACAATTTAAAGTAGAGTAAGTAAATTTTTTGGTAAATATTTATAATTAAATTTTTAAGTAAATAGGTAAGTACATGTATAATTACAATTTTAAGTAATAAGGTAAGTATGTATAATAACAATAAAAGTATGGTAGATATAATTTGCCGATTATGACCCAACCTAGGGCCATATCCTGTGCTAAGGGTGTTCCATTGGTTGCCACATGGATGCCGCTTCGGATGAGTATTCTTCCTTCCATCTATTTGAGCTTTTTCCAACGGTTGACATAGCTGGTGGAATGGCTTGAAAATCAGCTTCTGGTGGAGATAATAGTGGGGTTCCGATGAGGAAATGACCTGGCGTTAGAGCGCATAGGTCGGTGGGGTTTAAGGGTATTGAGTTTAGACACGCCAATTTTGTTGAGGTGCTGTCGGATTTTAAAAACGCATGGTGGGGCAAATAGTAATTGCCGCTATCACCATTTACGGGGGTTACTTTGGTCATGTGACCTAGAGTACAATACTCTGTTATTACCTTGTCATATTCGATTTTCATTTGGGTGTTTTTTGTTAATTTCGCCTTGTTTCGTAGATACTTTTTGCACGGGCTTGCTGGTACCTTTCCCGTAATAATCCAACCGAAAACTGTCCTTTGGGCTAGCAGCGATTGCTGTGTGTCTCTTTGTAGACCGTCTTGAATTATTTTTGGGTAAACATCCGCACCGAGAAGTAAGTCAACTTCAGAACAGTTGGTGCGATAAGTATCAGCCAATTGTAGTTGTGAAAAATTGTCATTTTGTAACGCTGATGAGGGGTAATATGGGAGATGGCCAGTAAGCTTATTTATAACTAAGGCATCTGAAAAAGTTTCGAATGACTTATCAACTGGGGATCCAATTTTTATATGACAACTTTGGGTTGAGATGGCGGTTATGGTGTCACTTAAACCGTGGGCTTGGGCGGTAGATCGCCGAGTAGGGAGGCCGAAGTGCCTTTGTAATTTATTTGAAATAAATGATGACTCTGAGGCGGAGTCGATTAGTGCGCGAACAGTGCACTTGAGGTCATTATTGTAAATATCGACTAACGCTGTACCGAGAATAACCGATTGTGTAGTGGGTTCGAGGTGAGTGGAAAAAGATTGCAGCGTTCTACTGGCTGCTTGTGCCGATGTAGAGGGGGAGAAATCTAGATCACGAGGGGGGTTATTAGTGCTATTGACTGGGGTATTTGCCACCGGAGTACTGCTGGCTTGCCTTTGTTCAGCGCGATGAAGCAACGTGTGATGTTTCCCTCTACAAACCTTGCAAACACATTTGCTTGGGCATGTTTTGGTTCCATGAGTTCCTAGGCAGTTAGTGCGCTTATTGTGTTTCTTCACTGTGGTATAGCGTTCTTCAGCTGACATGTTTAGAAAAATGGAGCAAAATCTAAGCGGATGAAGCTTAGTACACAGTCCGCATTGACCCAGCTTGTCATTTGAATTACAAGTTTGGTAGCTTTTAATATGTGTTCCCTGCGATGAATTAGATTTATTAGATCGAATCGGCTCCGAAGTTTCTGGAGCATGCGAGCTTAAAAATGTTGAGCTAATATCCGCGACCGACTCTAAAGTTTGGAATCTTGATGACAGGAATTCATCCAAAGCTTTCCACTTTGGCAAGTCAGTAGTGCGCGGTAAAGATTGTTCCCACAAGGTTAGTGTGGTTTCGGGCAGACATGTTGAGCAAATATATACGAAGATGGCATCCCAATTGTCGGCGTCAATATGTAGCAAACGCAGATTGGTGATACAGTCGTTTATGGTACGCTGCAGATGCCTCAGATCAGTACTAGTCTCATTTGCTATTGGTTTCAGATTGAAAAGCAACTTCAGTTGGGCGTTCACTAATATGCGCTTATTTTCAAAGCGATTGACTAGATTCTGCCAAGCCATGTTGAAACCATCATTAGTCATAGGGCACGTCTTCAAAAGTTCGCGAGCTTCACCCTGCGTTTTCTTTACCAGATGGCACATTTTCTCTACGGGTGATAGGCGTTTGTTGTTGCGGTAAAGGGCTGTGAACATATCTCTGAAAGTTGGCCAGGATTGGTAGTCACCATGAAAGATTTCGGTATCGCATGGTGGCAATGAAATATGAGGGGTTAGATCGATTGGGGTATCAGTTGAGGGGGAAAATAGTTTAGCTTTGGCTTTAATATCTGCGCTCATGAATTTTTGCGACGACTGTTTTGTAAGCGCCAAAGGTGAAGAAAAAGCGTTTCTTTAGGGTGTCATAATCTATGTCCTCTTGGATAGAGTTATATTCATCTAAGGCGTTGTCATAATATGATTCGAATTTTTCCCAATGATGCTGGAGTTGTTTTTCCTCAACCTCCAAAGTGTGTTGCGTATGCGAATCTATCGCTCGCTCATCAAAATAACTTTGGAATTCGACCACACGATCAGAAGATCGATTTAAATTCTTTATGACAGACATTATTGAGTTGTCTTTTTGTATAGAATTGCGAAAAGATTTTATTTGATAATAAATTTGTTAACAAAACTTTCAAAGGTGCTTCTTAAAAGCGACCAATATTATTGAGAAAATATGAAGAAATTGTCGTAAGAGCATCCAGTGTATTATATAGAAGAAAATTTAAAGAAATTTTCAATTGTGCTTTGTAAAAGCGACTCTGTTATATTTTAGGAAAATTTAAAGAAATTTTCATTTGTGCTTTGTATAAGCGACCATGTTATATTTTAAGAAAATTTAACGAAATTTTCATTTGTGCTTTGTAAAAGCGACCATTGTATATCTTAAGAAAATTTAAGAAATTTTCAATTGTGCCTCGTAAAGGCAACCGAGATTATTATTTGGAAAATTTTAAGAAAATTTTCATTGGCACTTTGTAAAAGTAACCGAGAGATTATTTTGAAAAATTTAAGAAATTTTTCATTGGTGCCTCGTAACTGGCAACCGATGTATTATTTTAGAAAGAAAATTTTTATTGATATTGAAAGACGCACACAAAAAAACGCATAATGTTTTTATTAAGTATTTAATTTTTTTTTATAATTTCATAGCGACCCTCGTATTGGTTAGTATACATAAATTATTATATACCAACTTTTGTCCCAGTGACCTACTTATTTTTCTTTCATGTGTATATGATATAAATTCTTACATATAAAACCAACGATTTGATCGAGAAGAGAACAATGAGAGTGAAAAAAAAGAGATTCGCAAAAAAAGGGTTGAGAATTGAGAAATACGTGGTGTAAAGAAGACAAGTAGAGTTATTAATTAAGTAAATGAAGACAAGTGTGAAGTTCACAAACCATATGTATGTATATTTACTGATTGACCCTTCAAAGTCAAAAATCAGTAAATTGCATGTATTGTATGTGTGTATGTATGTATGTAAGTCTGCCTTGATATGAAATACCTTTTGGTATTTGCTTTTTGTTTGTTTGTTGCGAAACTTACAAAAAATGTCAACAGTTATTTCATATACAACAACAACAAGTATGCACTATGTTACAATGCTGTGTTTGGTATTTTTACTTATTTCAGGCTACCGTGAGGTCTCTTGTTTAATAAAAAGAATGCACAACAAATAAACAACAGAATGTGAAGATGCCAACGTTGTGTTGTTTTTGTTAAAAAACGGCAATTTTATTTTTGAGAATTTTAACTATACATACATACTTACATGGGTATAGAAAAATTTCTAACGGGATATTGTTTTGACACAATATATTAAAGATGTTGAGGGGGGTAAAAAAGTACAATTTTTTCGCGAATAAAATATGGTTATAATTTTGCGGGGGTAATATTAAACCATATGAATTTTTTAATTTTGTGAGGGGGTATACCGGGTTGTGGATGGCCCGGAATGGATTAATACCTAATGATTAGGTGAGGGAGGGGAATCTCTGGGTTATGGACGACCCAGATCCGGCTCGAAGGACCAAAATGTACGGATACACGGGTTTAAATAATATATGGCTGAATTTCAGTTTATGGGGGACACCCCTAGAGAAAAAATCTAAATATGCCATCCCCTTCAGAATGTTCCCAGGAGTACGAAAATCATAATGAAAAAGGGGGCTCACGCCCCCTATGGGCGTGGCAGTCGAAAAACGACCCGGCCCACCTACGTAGACAATATGGGTATCAAATGAAAGCTAATGTCTTCACGATTCCAAAAATAGCCATAGTTGCCAGATCGGGCGGTTTTTGCAGCCGATACGGCCATTTTTGTTAAATAGGGGCGGGGGTGAAAAACGACCCATGCCACCTACTTAGGCAATATTGGTATCAAATGAAAGGAAATGTCTTCACGATTCCAAAAATACCCGTAGTTGCCAGATCGTCCAGAATTTGAGGAAGATATGTTAATTTTTATAAAATGGGGGAAGGACTTTTTTTGTTTATTTCTTTTTAGCTCGGCCAGAGGCCGAGCACTCGAGATCCCCACCGTCTAGAATTAAGACATACTGGAGTTAAAAACCCCTAAGCCCGGCCATAGGCCGGTCACGCACCCCAAATTTTGCCAAAATGGCCATATCGGCTACAAAAACCGCCCCATCTGGCAACTATGGCTACTTTTGGAATCGTGAAGACATTAGCTTTCATTTGATACCCATATTGTCTAAGTAGGTGGCATGGGTCGTTTTTCACCCCCGCCCCTATTTAACAAAAATGGCCGTATCGGCTGCAAAAACAGCCCGATCTGGCAACTATGGCTATTTTTGGAATCGTGAAGACATTAGCTTTCATTTGATACCCATATTGTCTACGTAGGTGGGCCGGGTCGTTTTTCGACTGCCACGCCCATAGGGGGCGTGAGCCCCCTTTTTCATTATGATTTTCGTACTCCTGGGAACATTCTGAAGGGGATGGCATATTTAGATTTTTTCTCTAGGGGTGTCCCCCATAAACTGAAATTTTGCCAAAATAATAATTTACATAACAAATTACTACAAACTTTATGAAACAACAACAAAGAGTAAAAGACGCCTCATCAACTACAACAACATCTTGTCCCACATCCACAAAGGACACCACACTACAATCTGTCCCATCATCATCCTCCCGGGACCACAAGTGATCCATCCTCATCCAGGAATCAGGTATCACCCTCCGGCAAAATTTCAGTTTATGGGGGACACCCCTAGAGAAAAAATCTAAATATGCCATCCCCTTCAGAATGTTCCCAGGAGTACGAAAATGTGGGACAAGATGTTGTTGTAGTTGATGAGGCGTCTTTTACTCTTTGTTGTTGTTTCATAAAGTTTGTAGTAATTTGTTATGTAAATCATTATTTTTTCTCCTTTATTTGTTGTTGATAACGTTTTACTTTTTTCCTTTGTGTAATTTTACTATATTTATTGATTGTTGAAAATATTTATCGTTCATATAAAAAAAACTAGGTATATGTATTTTAATTTTTTCTTTGTATTTTATTTATTTATTTGTATTAAAAGTGTAATTTATTTAATTATTAAATTATATGATAATAAATCACTTTATATATAAACGTTTGATATTTTTGTTGTTTTTTTGAAGTTGTTTGAGATGCTGTGTCTTCAATGTTTATGAGTGAGTGTTTTTGTTTTAAAAAACAACCACCACAACTGCCTGTCGGTATGCTGAGAACAGATCAAAAGGAATGAGAAAAAATGCAACGAGTAAAAAAGGGTTACCGTGCCATGATAATTATTATTATTATATGTAGGGGTTTCGTGCGTAAACACTTAATGACACCTAATTTAAGTATTCGGTCCAATTCTAAACAAAGTTTTCTTTCCACTGCAGGAGATATTGGATAATATCTCTGCTTAATTGGCTTCGCATCTCCCGTATCTATTTCATGTTCAATCAGTGTTGTACAACTTAAACCTTCTGACTCTGAATTAGGAAAAGAGGCAATTACGTTGTCTAGTTGTTGTTGTTCTATTGATGTTAATATCAGCTTGTCAGGTTTGGGTTCGACGTAATCAATTTCTCCAATTTGTGGAACAGAAATTGTTAAACCAAACTCCGTCCAAAAATCGAAGCCACATATTACATCTTGTTGAATAGTTGGTACCAATAAAAATTGAATAGATTTCGTTTGTCCTTGAAAAGTCACAGCCAATGTAATCATCCCTGAAATATTTTGTCGTTGTCCATCTGCTGTTCATACGTTACCTTTACATTTTTTAAAATCTCCCATTTTCTGAACATTAGAAGCCAAAGCACCACCAATTACACTTCTATTAGCCCCACTGTCCAACAATGCAAAGTATTTATTGTCACCTACTTTCAAAATTATAAAAGGTCTACTATCATCATCCTGTGACACAATAGGAGATATACAAACAGATCTAAACGATTTTAATCTTCGATAAAAATCACGAATACGTGCCTTTGAGCGTCTTGTTCTTGAAGATTCACCAAATATTCTTCTACGGGCCTTTTGATATTCAACTAAACGCACATGATACGGTCTCAATAAGGGATGTTGATGTTTGTCGTTAAAAGTTGTCGCTGAGTTAGATATGCATTCTTCATTCGTTACGGATGCCCGCGTCAATTCCGACGGACATCCTTCTGACCGTTTCCCAGTGGTCTTGTACCACATTTTGGACAAGTAGGTCTAAAGGTGTCCTTCGCCCCACATCCATAGCAAAATATGCGTCGGACATCTAAACAGTCATAATAGTTATGTCCGGCCTTGTCGCAGTTCCAACACTTAGAGTCAGCTTTAACTGCACAAATATCAGCTTTACTAACTTCTGAAACGTTTAACTCTAAATTCGGACTACTCATTTCCGCTATTCGTGCTTTTACTTGTCTCCGACTATCATAGCCATGAACATCCTTCATAAACTTCTCGTGACGTTTAACTTCACGACGAAGCTGGGCTACGCTCGAAATGTCAATATGTATAAGTTCATGTCGGATCTCATTTCTAAGATTCCTAATTAATATAGCACACAAGTTTGCATCCGATAGTGGAGATTTCAATCTGTCCGCAATGACCGAAATAGAGTCGTAGAAGTCGTCAAAACTTTCATTTGCCCGTTGTTTTCGTCTATGTATGTCTTCCATGACGTCATAGTCATTGTAGTCTCCTTTATACTGGTCACGCAAAGCTCTTGTCAAAGTAAACCAATCAAGTTCATTGTCATGTCGATGGTACCGCAAATACCAATCTAAAGCCTTACCGTCAAATAATCCATGAGCGTGTTTACATAAAAGATCAAAGTCACCTTTCAAATTATTAGTTGTCAATACATTTATCCGATAAATAAACTCGTTTACAGACATTTGGTCGTCACATCCGGAAAATTTTACCCGCCAGTTGCGAATAATGTTAGAAATTTTCTCCCCAACAAATAGTTCCTGGTTGGAATCAGTTCTAGGAGAAGAATTTGATGAATTGTCATCACTAGGTCCTGTATTACGCGAACTAGAATTAGTACTACCTAGATTCATATTCTGTACAACAGATCTTAGCTCCGTTCTAATGAATTCTGTCATCTCGTCACGAAATGAAGCCATCGAATTCGAAACTATCAATCTAAATTGCTCATTGTCATTATGTCCGGTTGTCGTAATTTGACTACTACCAGGTTGAGAAGCCCTAATTTCTGAACGTCCCTGAGATGTACTTGGAACCGTACTGGATCCGGTCGTAGGAATTGTGAAGCTACAACTCGCCGGTTCTTCCAAATTCAAAAGATTATCACGACTTCTCGTAATTGGCATTTTCCAATAAAATTTATAAATACGATAAAATCAATTAATATTGTAATTTCACTACTAGGTTAAGGCATAACTAGTAAGTTATATACATAAATAAAATGCATTAATAAATCTAAGCTCCATAAATAAAATAATATAGAAACGATGAATAATAAAAATGAGTATGCAATAAACTATAGACAGTCTAATGCAAAAATCTCAATTCTCATTAATCTAATCAAAGATAAAAACAAAAATTAAATTATGAGACAAATATGCGAGTAAGAAATCAAAAAAAAAACTCAAAATCAAAAATCCCAAACATACTTCTCCACAAAATTTAATCTGTAAACAAAAAAAAAAATAAATAAAAAGAAACAGATATCAATGTCATATAATGCGAGTGAAATTTCGAAATTCCTTCAAAATTAAAATTCTCATACACCAATTGACACATATGGAAATGTCCTAATAACCATACGGTAAAAAAAAAATCCTCTATAAATAATGAAAATCTTAATAATCCTGTAATGGTCTATATAGGTCAAAATTAGAAAACAAAAACAAAAAGAGATGAAAAAAATAAAAAAATAAGTCGACTGCACGGAAATTCTAGATATTTATTTAAAGAGCATCAGCATAATATTAGATATAGTTATGAGAAATAAAATGTTATTAACAATTTAATATTAAAGTTGGTATTTGCTGAGGCCCCACGTTGGGCGCCATTTAAATGTATGTAACGAGGGTCTACCTCTCAAGGGGCCATGCTACCTATTAATGCCGGCTGTACTCATGGAAAATTGGGGTGGTTCTTGCCCCCATCGATATAGTTTGTGATTCACTACATAATTCAAAATTTAGGTAGCTTAATAATCTAATCGACCAAGAAATAAAGAGCTTAAATCAAAAGAAAATACTAATTAACTAAACAAAAAAAAAAATAAAAAGAAATATAGAAAGGGAGAATCCTAGTGGAAGAGGTTAAGATGACAAGCCCTCTTCCGATATCTCTACCCACCCAACCATGCTATCTTTGTCCTAATTTCCCAGATAGCCCAAATGCGATTTACCTAATATGCCTTAACCTTTCATGAAATTTGATGTAAACAGTTTAGCAATTCATTTTGCACATAAACATTTTATTTCATTAAAAGAAAACATAATTTATAATAATAATAATAATAAACAAAATATTGACCAATAATAAATTTAAGTATTTTAAATGTGTGTTATTAATTAAAAAAAAAAAAAAATCAATATTAAACAAAAATGTTAAAAACATTACGAATTTAAAATTTAAAAGAGTTAAAACTTTTTACATTCATTCTTTAATATGAAATTGTGTTTAAAGAAATTATATTATTAATAATAAAAAAACGAATATGTTGCTAACATAGAAGAAACGTGCTATTATTATATTTAGTTAATATGTTAAAATAATAAAAAAAAATGTGTTACTAACATGAACAAAACTATGTTATCAACATGAAGTTATATGTTTATGTAATGTATGCAATTAAAATCTAATACAACTGACATCAAACAATACATGCGTCAATTTTGAATTTGATTTTTATTTTTATGTATGTGTCTTGATTTTAGAGTGAAAATTTAAAGAAAATTAAAGTTAAAATAACTCACCAATTATTTATCCAGCGATGACTCCAGGCCTGTTGTCTCTCGGATACTTGAGTTTATGTTCATGTTGAAAGTTAAATTAAATAATCACTCAATGTTGCAGTGTTATGTTATGGAGTAGTGTATATACTGTATTTAATGTTAATAACAAAAATAATAATAAACTTTTACTGACAACAAAATTCAAAATGAACAACAAAAGAAAAACATTTCATTTGAAATTAAAATTAAGAAATTTTATGAAAATAAAATGATTAATTTCGTAATTTATGGCACATTAAATGAAATTAAAAAAAAATTATATATAGGAATTTATAGGTAATTTATAAAATGTTTAAGTAGTGACTTTTTGGTACAATTTCCGGTGAATTTGGTCGTAATTATTTTTCGTAGATAAATCTTAACTACAATGACGTCTTTTGCTTGGTAAAAAAAATGGAAAAGCAGTATATATTGGTCTTAATGGAGTAAATTTCAAGGCACATGTGTTAAAAAAAAAAAAATTAAAGTACCAATATTGTACAGTTTAAAAAAATGAAAACCAAAGCCTCACAAAACCAGTTCAGTTTTGTAGTTATGCTACCAAAACTGGAACTGGAAAAGGCAATATAAACTAGTCTATGTTGTGATTTACTTCCAAATATCCTTTGCATGGTACATTCCTTTAGTCCCGGAATCAAGATCCTGTAGCTCATAATACACTTGACCAATTCTGCGTAGAACCTTAGCCTTAGCTCCAACTGGAGTAAGTTTTGCATTAAAATAGTCTGCCTTACAGCTTTGGTTAAATGTCCGTCTGTATACTTCCTGTCCCACAGTGAATTCCGACTTCCGAGATCGTAGGTTGTATGTCCGAACGTTCTCTTCGTAAGCTTTACACATAAATTCCTTAATTGTATCACGAATCAATGAAAACTCGTCTTGTCGTTCTATAACAGAATCTGTTTCTGCCAAAATTTTTAGTTTGCGTAATAAACCATAGTCCTTACCGTGCGTGAGCATGTTTTGTCCGAAAACTATCTGGTACGGTGACCTACCAA
The DNA here is from genome assembly GCA_916048285.2 of Bellardia pandia. Lineage (NCBI taxonomy): Eukaryota > Metazoa > Arthropoda > Insecta > Diptera > Calliphoridae > Bellardia > Bellardia pandia. Next base: position 71,394,420 of record OU696530.1, read on the forward strand.
CAGATTGGTGAATGCTGTTCCGAAGTGAGCAATTGATGCTTGGTATATACAAGTCCCATTCTCGTTGATCGTTCCTGACGTAACTGCGCAATGCCTCATTAATCGAACGATTCACCCTTTCACTGGCATTGGATTGCGGACTGTAGAAAGCCGTTAAAATATGCTCAACGCCGTTTTTCTTTAGGAAATTCTCAAAATCTTTGCTCTTGAATTGGGACCCGTTATCAGAGACAACGGCTTCGGGTACACCGTAACAACAAAAAATTTCCGTCCTCAAATAATCAATGATTTGTTTTGACTCAAACTTCTTCAATGGTTTTAAAAACGAAAATTTCGAAAAATGGTCCAAAACTATTAATATCCCAATGTGACCACCTTTAGTCCTAGGTAAGGGTCCAATTAAATCTATGTACAGACGTTGAAAAGGTCGTTCCGTTGTTACCATCTGACCTAATGGTGGTCTTAATGTCTGTGTTGGTGTTTTTGATGTTTTGCACAATTCGCAATTTAAAACATAGGTTTTTACTTCCGCAACAAGTCCTGGCCAATAAAAATACCGTCTTATTCGCTCTAATATCTTCGCAATACCACCATGTGCTGAATTAGGTGCATCATGAGCTGAATAGATAATGTCATTACGAAGTTCTAAGGGTACAAAAAGTTTCCATGATTCGGATTCATCTAGTTCTCCTGTGGAGAATTTTACCCTTTTATAAATATATTTGTCAACTACCCTGAAATCTGGTAAGCCTGCTGATGTGAAATCGTCCCTCAGTTTGGTGTATTCAGTACTATCAAAAGCATCTGAATCTAAATTAATAGAAGGTTGGTTGTTCATATCCAGAGAGTCCACAAAAATTTCTCCCTCATGGGCACGAGATAAAGTATCTGGGACTAGATTATCCTTCCCTCTCCGGTGTTCTATACTAAAATCAAATCCTTGTAACTTCAGGGACCATCTTGCTAGCCTACCAGATAAATCCCTTTGACCCATTAGCCATTTAAGGCTTGCGTGATCAGTTACCACCCTAAACTCCTGACCCTCAATATATGGCCTAAATTTCTTGATTGCCATTACCACCGCTAAGCACTCAAGTTCCGTTATTGTGTAGTTACGTTGTGACTTGTTCAACTTTTGGGACATAAATCTCTCGGTCCCATTATTGTCTTTCTGCGCTAGTACTGCACCTATGCCATATGTGCTGGCATCACATTGTAAAATAAAAGGCCTTTCGTAATTAGGATGAACAAGTAATGGTGCAGAAGTTAGTTTAGTTTTTAATTCATTAAATGCTCTTTGGGTCTCTTCAGTCCATATGAAATTCTTCTTTTTTGTTAGTAGTTCTGTCAGAGGGAAAGTTATTGTGGAATAGTCGTGTATGAAACGTCGATACCACCCCGTCATTCCCAAAAATCTTCGCAAATGACGAATAGATCGTGGTACCGGAAATTCATGTATCGCCCTAACTTTTTCATCATCCACCTGCAATGATCCATTCCCTACAACATAACCAAGATATTTTACCTTATTGAGAGCAAAACTGCTCTTTTCGACATTTATTGTCAAACCTGCTTTTCTCAACTGGGTAGCCACTTCCATCAAATGTGTCAAATGTTCTTTAAAGTTTGTCGAAACTACTAAAAGATCGTCTAAGTACACGAACACGTGCGTGTTCAATTGATACGGAATCACAACGTCCATAAGTCGGCACAACGTTTGTGGTGCATTACACAGTCCAAACGGCATTCTTGTAAACTGATATAATGGTCGATTTGGAACTGTGAAAGCTGTTTTGGGTTTTTAACTTTCCTTCAGTTTAATTTGCCAAAAGGCGTCTTTCAAATCAATTTTTGAAATGCAATAAACTGAAGGAAGCCTCGCCAAAAGTCCGTCAATGTTCGGAATAGGGTAAGCGTCCTTTAGAGTCACTGAGTTAAGTTTCCTACTACCCAGACACATCCTTACTTTATCCGGTTTAATAATTACCACAATTGGAGAAGACCAAGGAGAGCTAGGGGCTTCCTTAATGTACGGATACACGGGTTTAAATAATATATATGTAAATAATAAGTTGATAACTTACAGTTTGTGGGTTGTATGTAGGGTGAAGATGAATGATAAGGAGGGTGATACCTGATTCTTGGATGAGGATGGATCACTTGTGGTCCCGGGAGGATGATGATGGGACAGATTGTAGTGTGGTGTCCTTTGCGGATGTGGGACAAGATGTTGTTGTAGTTGATGAGGCGTCTTTTACTCTTTGTTGTTGTTTCATAAAGTTTGCAGTAATTTGTTATGTAAATTATTATTTTTTCTCCTTTATTTGTTGTTGATAACGTTTTACTTTTTTCCTTTGTGTAATTTTACTATATTTATTGATTGTTGAAAATATTTATCGTTCATATAAAAAAAACTAGGTATATGTATTTTAATTTTTTCTTTGTATTTTATTTATTTATTTGTATTAAAAGTGTAATTTATTTAATTATTAAATTATATGATAATAAATCTATATATATAAAATTAAGTGGCAAAACTTCCTGTTCGCATACTCCTCCTAGACGGTTTGCCCGATTTCAATGAAATTTTCAGGGGTGATTGGGGTCTGTGTGGAGGGTGCACATAAGAAATTTAATGTGTATATCTTTGCGCGTTTTGCGAGGGGGTAGCGAAGCACACCGGGTTTAGCTAGTCACTTTATATATAAACTTTTTGTTGTTTTTTTTGAAGTTGTTTGAGATGCTGTGTCTTCAAATGTTTATGAGTGAGTGTTTTTGTTTTAAAAAACAACCACCACAACTGCCTGTCGGTATGCTGAGAACAGATCAAAAGGAATGAGAAAAAATGCAACGAGTAAAAAAGGGTTACCGTGCCATGATAATTATTATTATTATATGAAGGGGTTTCGTGCGTAAACATCCCGCCCCCCCTTGATATAACCCGAGATAACAAATATGTTGCATATGATTTTACAATCCTAACAGGCAATTGGGTGGTTAATAGTATAGATATAATATTATGTATAATGCAATATAAATATACAATACACTATAAATGAACAATGCCAAATGTAAAAAAAATAGGTAAGTATAAATACAAAATGCAAAAAATTAACAATGTAAAAAGTAGGTAATTATGTAGTATAAATTCAAAAATTAATAATGTAAAAAAGAGAGGTGAATATGACAATATGTAAAAAAATGAGGTAAGTATAATTATAAATGCAAAATTTAACAATGTAAAGAATAGGTAATTTATAGTATAAATTCAAAATTTAACAATGTAAAAAGAGGTAAGTATGGTAATAAATGCAAAAATTAACAATTTAAAGTAGAGTAAGTAAATTTTTTGGTAAATATTTATAATTAAATTTTTAAGTAAATAGGTAAGTACATGTATAATTACAATTTTAGGGAAATAAGGTAAGTATGTATAATAACAATAAAAGTATGGTAGATATAATTTGCCGATTATGACCCAACCTAGGGCCATATCCTGTGCTAAGGGTGTTCCATTGGTTGCCACATGGATGCCGCTTCGGATGAGTATTCTTCCTTCCATCTATTTGAGCTTTTTCCAACGGTTGACATAGCTGGTGGAATGGCTTGAAAATCAGCTTCTGGTGGAGATAATAGTGGGGTTCCGATGAGGAAATGACCTGGCGTTAGAGCGCATAGGTCGGTGGGGTTTAAGGGTATTGAGTTTAGACACGCCAATTTTGTTGAGGTGCTGTCGGATTTTAAAAACGCATGGTGGGGCAAATAGTAATTGCCGCTATCACCATTTACGGGGGTTACTTTGGTCATGTGACCTAGAGTACAATACTCTGTTATTACCTTGTCATATTCGATTTTCATTTGGGTGTTTTTTGTTAATTTCGCCTTGTTTCGTAGATACTTTTTGCACGGGCTTGCTGGTACCTTTCCCGTAATAATCCAACCGAAAACTGTCCTTTGGGCTAGCAGCGATTGCTGTGTGTCTCTTTGTAGACCGTCTTGAATTATTTTTGGGTAAACATCCGCACCGAGAAGTAAGTCAACTTCAGAACAGTTGGTGCGATAAGTATCAGCCAATTGTAGTTGTGAAAAATTGTCATTTTGTAACGCTGATGAGGGGTAATATGGGAGATGGCCAGTAAGCTTATTTATAACTAAGGCATCTGAAAAAGTTTCGAATGACTTATCAACTGGGGATCCAATTTTTATATGACAACTTTGGGTTGAGATGGCGGTTATGGTGTCACTTAAACCGTGGGCTTGGGCGGTAGATCGCCGAGTAGGGAGGCCGAAGTGCCTTTGTAATTTATTTGAAATAAATGATGACTCTGAGGCGGAGTCGATTAGTGCGCGAACAGTGCACTTGAGGTCATTATTGTAAATATCGACTAACGCTGTACCGAGAATAACCGATTGTGTAGTGGGTTCGAGGTGAGTGGAAAAAGATTGCAGCGTTCTACTGGCTGCTTGTGCCGATGTAGAGGGGGAGAAATCTAGATCACGAGGGGGGTTATTAGTGCTATTGACTGGGGTATTTGCCACCGGAGTACTGCTGGCTTGCCTTTGTTCAGCGCGATGAAGCAACGTGTGATGTTTCCCTCTACAAACCTTGCAAACACATTTGCTTGGGCATGTTTTGGTTCCATGAGTTCCCAGGCAGTTAGTGCGCTTATTGTGTTTCTTCACTGTGGTATAGCGTTCTTCAGCTGACATGTTTAGAAAAATGGAGCAAAATCTAAGCGGATGAAGCTTAGTACACAGTCCGCATTGACCCAGCTTGTCATTTGAACTACAAGTTTGGTAGCTTTTAATATGTGTTCCCTGCGATGAATTAGATTTATTAGATCGAATCGGCTCCGAAGTTACTGGAGCATGCGAGCTTAAAAATGTTGAGCTAATATCCGCGACCGACTCTAAAGTTTGGAATCTTGATGACAGGAATTCATCCAAAGCTTTCCACTTTGGCAAGTCAGTAGTGCGCGGTAAAGATTGTTCCCACAAGGTTAGTGTGGTTTCGGGCAGACATGTTGAGCAAATATATACGAAGATGGCATCCCAATTGTCGGCGTCAATATGTAGCAAACGCAGATTGGTGATACAGTCGTTTATGGGACGCTGCAGATGCCTCAGATCAGTACTAGTCTCATTTGCTATTGGTTTCAGATTGAAAAGCAACTTCAGTTGGGCGTTCACTAATATGCGCTTATTTTCAAAGCGATTGACTAGATTCTGCCAAGCCATGTTGAAACCATCATTAGTCATAGGGCACGTCTTCAAAAGTTCGCGAGCTTCACCCTGCGTTTTCTTTACCAGATGGCACATTTTCTCTACGGGTGATAGGCGTTTGTTGTTGCGGTAAAGGGCTGTGAACATATCTCTGAAAGTTGGCCAGGATTGGTAGTCACCATGAAAGATTTCGGTATCGCATGGTGGCAATGAAATATGAAGGGTTAGATCGATTGGGGTATCAGTTGAGGGGGAAAATAGTTTAGCTTTGGCTTTAATATCTGCGCTCATGAATTTTTGCGACGACTGTTTTGTAAGCGCCAAAGGTGAAGAAAAAGCGTTTCTTTAGGGTGTCATAATCTATGTCCTCTTGGATAGAGTTATATTCATCTAAGGCGTTGTCATAATATGATTCGAATTTTTCCCAATGATGCTGGAGTTGTTTTTCCTCAACCTCCAAAGTGTGTTGCGTATGCGAATCTATCGCTCGCTCATCAAAATAACTTTGGAATTCGACCACACGATCAGAAGATCGATTTAAATTCTTTATGACAGACATTATTGAGTTGTCTTTTTGTATAGAATTGCGAAAAGATTTTATTTGATAATAAATTTGTTAACAAAACTTTCAAAGGTGCTTCTTAAAAGCGACCAATATTATTGAGAAAATATGAAGAAATTGTCGTAAGAGCATCCAGTGTATTATATAGAAGAAAATTTAAAGAAATTTTCAATTGTGCTTTGTAAAAGCGACTCTGTTATATTTTAGGAAAATTTAAAGAAATTTTCATTTGTGCTTTGTATAAGCGACCATGTTATATTTTAAGAAAATTTAACGAAATTTTCATTTGTGCTTTGTAAAAGCGACCATTGTATATCTTAAGAAAATTTAAGAAATTTTCAATTGTGCCTCGTAAAGGCAACCGAGATTATTATTTGGAAAATTTTAAGAAAATTTTCATTGGCACTTTGTAAAAGTAACCGAGAGATTATTTTGAAAAATTTAAGAAATTTTTCATTGGTGCCTCGTAACTGGCAACCGATGTATTATTTTAGAAAGAAAATTTTTATTGATATTGAAAGACGCACACAAAAAAACGCATAATGTTTTTATTAAGTATTTAATTTTTTTTTTATAATTTCATAGCGACCCTCGTATTGGTTAGTATACATAAATTATTATATACCAACTTTTGTCCCAGTGACCTACTTATTTTTCTTTCATGTGTATATGATATAAATTCTTACATATGTATATATGTATGTAGGTACATGCCTTTTTCCCTTTGGTATTTTTTAATGAGTACCAAAAAAAAACCAACGAGTTGATCGAGAAGAGAACAATGAGAGTGAAAAAAAAGAGATTCGCAAAAAAAGGGTTGAGAATTGAGAAATACGTGGTGTAAAGAAGACAAGTAGAGTTGTTAATTAAGTAAATGAAGACAAGTGTGAAGTTCACAAACCATATGTATGTATATTTACTGATTGACCCTTCAAAGTCAAAAATCAGTAAATTGCATGTATTGTATGTGTGTATGTATGTATGTAAGTCTGCCTTGATATGAAATAACTTTTGGTATTTGCTTTTTGTTTGTTTGTTTGTTGCGAAACTTACAAAAAATGTCAACAGTTATTTCATATACAACAACAACAAGTATGCACTATGTTACAATGCTGTGTTTGGTATTTTTACTTATTTCAGGCTACCGTGAGGTCTCTTGTTTAATAAAAAGAATGCCCAACAAATAAACAACAGAATGTGAAGATGCCAACGTTGTGTTGTTTTTGTTAAAAAACGGCAATTTTATTTTTGAGAATTTTAACTATACATACATACTTACATGGGTATAGAAAAATTTCTAACGGGATATTGTTTTGACACAATATATTAAAGATGTTGAGGGGGGTAAAAAAGTACAATTTTTTCGCGAATAAAATATGGTTATAATTTTGCGGGGGTAATATGAAACCATATGAATTTTTTAATTTTGTGAGGGGGTATACCGGGTTGTGGATGGCCCGGAATGGATTAATACCTAATGATTAGGTGAGGGAGGGGAATCTCTGGGTTATGGACGACCCAGATCCGGCTCGAAGGACCAAAATGTACGGATACACGGGTTTAAATAATATATGGCTGAATTTCAGTTTATGGGGGACACCCCTAGAGAAAAAATCTAAATATGCCATCCCCTTCAGAATGTTCCCAGGAGTACGAAAATCATAATGAAAAAGGGGGCTCACGCCCCCTATGGGCGTGGCAGTCGAAAAACGACCCGGCCCACCTACGTAGACAATATGGGTATCAAATGAAAGCTAATGTCTTCACGATTCCAAAAATAGCCATAGTTGCCAGATCGGGCGGTTTTTGCAGCCGATACGGCCATTTTGGCAAAATTTGTGGTGCATTACACAGTCCAAACGGCATTCTTGTAAACTGATATAATGGTCGATTTGGAACTGTGAAAGCTGTTTTGGGTTTTTAACTTTCCTTCAGTTTAATTTGCCAAAAGGCGTCTTTCAAATCAATTTTTGAAATGCAATAAACTGAAGGAAGCCTCGCCAAAAGTCCGTCAATGTTCGGAATAGGGTAAGCGTCCTTTAGAGTCACTGAGTTAAGTTTCCTACTACCCAGACACATCCTTACTTTATCCGGTTTAATAATTACCACAATTGGAGAAGACCAAGGAGAGCTAGGGGCTTCCTTAATGTACGGATACACGGGTTTAAATAATATATATGTAAATAATAAGTTGATAACTTACAGTTTGTGGGTTGTATGTAGGGTGAAGATGAATGATAAGGAGGGTGATACCTGATTCCTGGATGAGGATGGATCACTTGTGGTCCCGGGAGGATGATGATGGGACAGATTGTAGTGTGGTGTCCTTTGCGGATGTGGGACAAGATGTTGTTGTAGTTGATGAGGCGTCTTTTACTCTTTGTTGTTGTTTCATAAAGTTTGCAGTAATTTGTTATGTAAATTATTATTTTTTCTCCTTTATTTGTTGTTGATAACGTTTTACTTTTTTCCTTTGTGTAATTTTACTATATTTATTGATTGTTGAAAATATTTATCGTTCATATAAAAAAAACTAGGTATATGTATTTTAATTTTTTCTTTGTATTTTATTTATTTATTTGTATTAAAAGTGTAATTTATTTAATTATTAAATTATATGATAATAAATCTATATATATAAAATTAAGTGGCAAAACTTCCTGTTCGCATACTCCTCCTAGACGGTTTGCCCGATTTCAATGAAATTTTCAGGGGTGATTGGGGTCTGTGTGGAGGGTGCACATAAGAAATTTAATGTGTATATCTTTGCGCGTTTTGCGAGGGGGTAGCGAAGCACACCGGGTTTAGCTAGTCACTTTATATATAAACTTTTTGTTGTTTTTTTTGAAGTTGTTTGAGATGCTGTGTCTTCAAATGTTTATGAGTGAGTGTTTTTGTTTTAAAAAACAACCACCACAACTGCCTGTCGGTATGCTGAGAACAGATCAAAAGGAATGAGAAAAAATGCAACGAGTAAAAAAGGGTTACCGTGCCATGATAATTATTATTATTATATAAGGGGTTTCGTGCGTAAACATCCCGCCCCCCCCCCTTGATATAACCCGAGATAACAAATATGTTGCATATGATTTTACAATCCTAACAGGCAATTGGGTGGTTAATAGTATAGATATAATATTATGTATAATGCAATATAAATATACAATACACTATAAATGAACAATGCCAAATGTAAAAAAATAGGTAAGTATAAATACAAAATGCAAAAAATTAACAATGTAAAAAGTAGGTAATTATGTAGTATAAATTCAAAAATTAATAATGTAAAAAAGAGAGGTGAATATGACAATATGTAAAAAAATGAGGTAAGTATAATTATAAATGCAAAATTTAACAATGTAAAGAATAGGTAATTTATAGTATAAATTCAAAATTTAACAATGTAAAAAGAGGTAAGTATGGTAATAAATGCAAAAATTAACAATTTAAAGTAGAGTAAGTAAATTTTTTGGTAAATATTTATAATTAAATTTTTAAGTAAATAGGTAAGTACATGTATAATTACAATTTTAGGGAAATAAGGTAAGTATGTATAATAACAATAAAAGTATGGTAGATATAATTTGCCGATTATGACCCAACCTAGGGCCATATCCTGTGCTAAGGGTGTTCCATTGGTTGCCACATGGATGCCGCTTCGGATGAGTATTCTTCCTTCCATCTATTTGAGCTTTTTCCAACGGTAGACATAGCTGGTGGAATGGCTTGAAAATCAGCTTCTGGTGGAGATAATAGTGGGGTTCCGATGAGGAAATGACCTGGCGTTAGAGCGCATAGGTCGGTGGGGTTTAAGGGTATTGAGTTTAGACACGCCAATTTTGTTGAGGTGCTGTCGGATTTTAAAAACGCATGGTGGGGCAAATAGTAATTGCCGCTATCACCATTTACGGGGGTTACTTTGGTCATGTGACCTAGAGTACAATACTCTGTTATTACCTTGTCATATTCGATTTTCATTTGGGTGTTTTTTGTTAATTTCGCCTTGTTTCGTAGATACTTTTTGCACGGGCTTGCTGGTACCTTTCCCGTAATAATCCAACCGAAAACTGTCCTTTGGGCTAGCAGCGATTGCTGTGTGTCTCTTTGTAGACCGTCTTGAATTATTTTTGGGTAAACATCCGCACCGAGAAGTAAGTCAACTTCAGAACAGTTGGTGCGATAAGTATCAGCCAATTGTAGTTGTGAAAAATTGTCATTTTGTAACGCTGATGAGGGGTAATATGGGAGATGGCCAGTAAGCTTATTTATAACTAAGGCATCTGAAAAAGTTTCGAATGACTTATCAACTGGGGATCCAATTTTTATATAACAACTTTGGGTTGAGATGGCGGTTATGGTGTCACTTAAACCGTGGGCTTGGGTGGTAGATCGCCGAGTAGGGAGGCCGAAGTGCCTTTGTAATTTATTTGAAATAAATGATGACTCTGAGGCGGAGTCGATTAGTGCGCGAACAGTGCACTTGAGGTCATTATTGTAAATATCGACTAACGCTGTACCGAGAATAACCGATTGTGTAGTGGGTTCGAGGTGAGTGGAAAAAGATTGCAGCGTTCTACTGGCTGCTTGTGCCGATGTAGAGGGGGAGAAATCTAGATCACGAGGGGGGTTATTAGTGCTATTGACTGGGGTATTTGCCACCGGAGTACTGCTGGCTTGCCTTTGTTCAGCGCGATGAAGCAACGTGTGATGTTTCCCTCTACAAACCTTGCAAACACATTTGCTTGGGCATGTTTTGGTTCCATGAGTTCCCAGGCAGTTAGTGCGCTTATTGTGTTTCTTCACTGTGGTATAGCGTTCTTCAGCTGACATGTTTAGAAAAATGGAGCAAAATCTAAGCGGATGAAGCTTAGTACACAGTCCGCATTGACCCAGCTTGTCATTTGAATTACAAGTTTGGTAGCTTTTAATATGTGTTCCCTGCGATGAATTAGATTTATTAGATCGAATCGGCTCCGAAGTTTCTGGAGCATGCGAGCTTAAAAATGTTGAGCTAATATCCGCGACCGACTCTAAAGTTTGGAATCTTGATGACAGGAATTCATCCAAAGCTTTCCACTTTGGCAAGTCAGTAGTGCGCGGTAAAGATTGTTCCCACAAGGTTAGTGTGGTTTCGGGCAGACATGTTGAGCAAATATATACGAAGATGGCATCCCAATTGTCGGCGTCAATATGTAGCAAACGCAGATTGGTGATACAGTCGTTTATGGTACGCTGCAGATGCCTCAGATCAGTACTAGTCTCATTTGCTATTGGTTTCAGATTGAAAAGCAACTTCAGTTGGGCGTTCACTAATATGCGCTTATTTTCAAAGCGATTGACTAGATTCTGCCAAGCCATGTTGAAACCATCATTAGTCATAGGGCACGTCTTCAAAAGTTCGCGAGCTTCACCCTGCGTTTTCTTTACCAGATGGCACATTTTCTCTACGGGTGATAGGCGTTTGTTGTTGCGGTAAAGGGCTGTGAACATATCTCTGAAAGTTGGCCAGGATTGGTAGTCACCATGAAAGATTTCGGTATCGCATGGTGGCAATGAAATATGAGGGGTTAGATCGATTGGGGTATCAGTTGAGGGGGAAAATAGTTTAGCTTTGGCTTTAATATCTGCGCTCATGAATTTTTGCGACGACTGTTTTGTAAGCGCCAAAGGTGAAGAAAAAGCGTTTCTTTAGGGTGTCATAATCTATGTCCTCTTGGATAGAGTTATATTCATCTAAGGCGTTGTCATAATATGATTCGAATTTTTCCCAATGATGCTGGAGTTGTTTTTCCTCAACCTCCAAAGTGTGTTGCGTATGCGAATCTATCGCTCGCTCATCAAAATAACTTTGGAATTCGACCACACGATCAGAAGATCGATTTAAATTCTTTATGACAGACATTATTGAGTTGTCTTTTTGTATAGAATTGCGAAAAGATTTTATTTGATAATAAATTTGTTAACAAAACTTTCAAAGGTGCTTCTTAAAAGCGACCAATATTATTGAGAAAATATGAAGAAATTGTCGTAAGAGCATCCAGTGTATTATATAGAAGAAAATTTAAAGAAATTTTCAATTGTGCTTTGTAAAAGCGACTCTGTTATATTTTAGGAAAATTTAAAGAAATTTTCATTTGTGCTTTGTATAAGCGACCATGTTATATTTTAAGAAAATTTAACGAAATTTTCATTTGTGCTTTGTAAAAGCGACCATTGTATATCTTAAGAAAATTTAAGAAATTTTCAATTGTGCCTCGTAAAGGCAACCGAGATTATTATTTGGAAAATTTTAAGAAAATTTTCATTGGCACTTTGTAAAAGTAACCGAGAGATTATTTTGAAAAATTTAAGAAATTTTTCATTGGTGCCTCGTAACTGGCAACCGATGTATTATTTTAGAAAGAAAATTTTTATTGATATTGAAAGACGCACACAAAAAAACGCATAATGTTTTTATTAAGTATTTAATTTTTTTTTTATAATTTCATAGCGACCCTCGTATTGGTTAGTATACATAAATTATTATATACCAACTTTTGTCCCAGTGACCTACTTATTTTTCTTTCATGTGTATATGATATAAATTCTTACATATGTATATATGTATGTAGGTACATGCCTTTTTCCCTTTGGTATTTTTTAATGAGTACCAAAAAAAAACCAACGAGTTGATCGAGAAGAGAACAATGAGAGTGAAAAAAAAGAGATTCGCAAAAAAAGGGTTGAGAATTGAGAAATACGTGGTGTAAAGAAGACAAGTAGAGTTGTTAATTAAGTAAATGAAGACAAGTGTGAAGTTCACAAACCATATGTATGTATATTTACTGATTGACCCTTCAAAGTCAAAAATCAGTAAATTGCATGTATTGTATGTGTGTATGTATGTATGTATGTAAGTCTGCCTTGATATGAAATAACTTTTGGTATTTGCTTTTTGTTTGTTTGTTGCGAAACTTACAAAAAATGTCAACAGTTATTTCATATACAACAACAACAAGTATGCACTATGTTACAATGCTGTGTTTGGTATTTTTACTTATTTCAGGCTACCGTGAGGTCTCTTGTTTAATAAAAAGAATGCACAACAAATAAACAACAGAATGTGAAGATGCCAACGTTGTGTTGTTTTTGTTAAAAAACGGCAATTTTATTTTTGAGAATTTTAACTATACATACATACTTACATGGGTATAGAAAAATTTCTAACGGGATATTGTTTTGACACAATATATTAAAGATGTTGAGGGGGGTAAAAAAGTACAATTTTTTCGCGAATAAAATATGATTATAATTTTGCGGGGGTAATATGAAACCATATGAATTTTTTAATTTTGTGAGGGGGTATACCGGGTTGTGGATGGCCCGGAATGGATTAATACCTAATGATTAGGTGAGGGAGGGGAATCTCTGGGTTATGGACGACCCAGATCCGGCTCGAAGGACCAAAATGTACGGATACACGGGTTTAAATAATATATGGCTGAATTTCAGTTTATGGGGGACACCCCTAGAGAAAAAATCTAAATATGCCATCCCCTTCAGAATGTTCCCAGGAGTACGAAAATCATAATGAAAAAGGGGGCTCACGCCCCCTATGGGCGTGGCAGTCGAAAAACGACCCGGCCCACCTACGTAGACAATATGGGTATCAAATGAAAGCTAATGTCTTCACGATTCCAAAAATAGCCATAGTTGCCAGATCGGGCGGTTTTTGCAGCCGATACGGCCATTTTGGCAAAATTTGTGGTGCATTACACAGTCCAAACGGCATTCTTGTAAACTGATATAATGGTCGATTTGGAACTGTGAAAGCTGTTTTGGGTTTTGAACTTTCCTTCAGTTTAATTTGCCAAAAGGCGTCTTTCAAATCAATTTTTGAAATGCAATAAACTGAAGGAAGCCTCGCCAAAAGTCCGTCAATGTTCGGAATAGGGTAAGCGTCCTTTAGAGTCACTGAGTTAAGTTTCCTACTACCCAGACACATCCTTACTTTATCCGGTTTAATAATTACCACAATTGGAGAAGACCAAGGAGAGCTAGGGGCTTCCTTAATGTACGGATACACGGGTTTAAATAATATATATGTAAATAATAAGTTGATAACTTACAGTTTGTGGGTTGTATGTAGGGTGAAGATGAATGATAAGGAGGGTGATACCTGATTCCTGGATGAGGATGGATCACTTGTGGTCCCGGGAGGATGATGATGGGACAGATTGTAGTGTGGTGTCCTTTGCGGATGTGGGACAAGATGTTGTTGTAGTTGATGAGGCGTCTTTTACTCTTTGTTGTTGTTTCATAAAGTTTGCAGTAATTTGTTATGTAAATTATTATTTTTTCTCCTTTATTTGTTGTTGATAACGTTTTACTTTTTTCCTTTGTGTAATTTTACTATATTTATTGATTGTTGAAAATATTTATCGTTCATATAAAAAAAACTAGGTATATGTATTTTAATTTTTTCTTTGTATTTTATTTATTTATTTGTATTAAAAGTGTAATTTATTTAATTATTAAATTATATGATAATAAATCTATATATATAAAATTAAGTGGCAAAACTTCCTGTTCGCATACTCCTCCTAGACGGTTTGCCCGATTTCAATGAAATTTTCAGGGGTGATTGGGGTCTGTGTGGAGGGTGCACATAAGAAATTTAATGTGTATATCTTTGCGCGTTTTGCGAGGGGGTAGCGAAGCACACCGGGTTTAGCTAGTCACTTTATATATAAACTTTTTGTTGTTTTTTTTGAAGTTGTTTGAGATGCTGTGTCTTCAAATGTTTATGAGTGAGTGTTTTTGTTTTAAAAAACAACCACCACAACTGCCTGTCGGTATGCTGAGAACAGATCAAAAGGAATGAGAAAAAATGCAACGAGTAAAAAAGGGTTACCGTGCCATGATAATTATTATTATTATATGAAGGGGTTTCGTGCGTAAACATCCCGCCCCCCCTTGATATAACCCGAGATAACAAATATGTTGCATATGATTTTACAATCCTAACAGGCAATTGGGTGGTTAATAGTATAGATATAATATTATGTATAATGCAATATAAATATACAATACACTATAAATGAACAATGCCAAATGTAAAAAAAAATAGGTAAGTATAAATACAAAATGCAAAAAATTAACAATGTAAAAAGTAGGTAATTATGTAGTATAAATTCAAAAATTAATAATGTAAAAAAGAGAGGTGAATATGACAATATGTAAAAAAATGAGGTAAGTATAATTATAAATGCAAAATTTAACAATGTAAAGAATAGGTAATTTATAGTATAAATTCAAAATTTAACAATGTAAAAAGAGGTAAGTATGGTAATAAATGCAAAAATTAACAATTTAAAGTAGAGTAAGTAAATTTTTTGGTAAATATTTATAATTAAATTTTTAAGTAAATAGGTAAGTACATGTATAATTACAATTTTAGGGAAATAAGGTAAGTATGTATAATAACAATAAAAGTATGGTAGATATAATTTGCCGATTATGACCCAACCTAGGGCCATATCCTGTGCTAAGGGTGTTCCATTGGTTGCCACATGGATGCCGCTTCGGATGAGTATTCTTCCTTCCATCTATTTGAGCTTTTTCCAACGGTTGACATAGCTGGTGGAATGGCTTGAAAATCAGCTTCTGGTGGAGATAATAGTGGGGTTCCGATGAGGAAATGACCTGGCGTTAGAGCGCATAGGTCGGTGGGGTTTAAGGGTATTGAGTTTAGACACGCCAATTTTGTTGAGGTGCTGTCGGATTTTAAAAACGCATGGTGGGGCAAATAGTAATTGCCGCTATCACCATTTACGGGGGTTACTTTGGTCATGTGACCTAGAGTACAATACTCTGTTATTACCTTGTCATATTCGATTTTCATTTGGGTGTTTTTTGTTAATTTCGCCTTGTTTCGTAGATACTTTTTGCACGGGCTTGCTGGTACCTTTCCCGTAATAATCCAACCGAAAACTGTCCTTTGGGCTAGCAGCGATTGCTGTGTGTCTCTTTGTAGACCGTCTTGAATTATTTTTGGGTAAACATCCGCACCGAGAAGTAAGTCAACTTCAGAACAGTTGGTGCGATAAGTATCAGCCAATTGTAGTTGTGAAAAATTGTCATTTTGTAACGCTGATGAGGGGTAATATGGGAGATGGCCAGTAAGCTTATTTATAACTAAGGCATCTGAAAAAGTTTCGAATGACTTATCAACTGGGGATCCAATTTTTATATGACAACTTTGGGTTGAGATGGCGGTTATGGTGTCACTTAAACCGTGGGCTTGGGCGGTAGATCGCCGAGTAGGGAGGCCGAAGTGCCTTTGTAATTTATTTGAAATAAATGATGACTCTGAGGCGGAGTCGATTAGTGCGCGAACAGTGCACTTGAGGTCATTATTGTAAATATCGACTAACGCTGTACCGAGAATAACCGATTGTGTAGTGGGTTCGAGGTGAGTGGAAAAAGATTGCAGCGTTCTACTGGCTGCTTGTGCCGATGTAGAGGGGGAGAAATCTAGATCACGAGGGGGGTTATTAGTGCTATTGACTGGGGTATTTGCCACCGGAGTACTGCTGGCTTGCCTTTGTTCAGCGCGATGAAGCAACGTGTGATGTTTCCCTCTACAAACCTTGCAAACACATTTGCTTGGGCATGTTTTGGTTCCATGAGTTCCCAGGCAGTTAGTGCGCTTATTGTGTTTCTTCACTGTGGTATAGCGTTCTTCAGCTGACATGTTTAGAAAAATGGAGCAAAATCTAAGCGGATGAAGCTTAGTACACAGTCCGCATTGACCCAGCTTGTCATTTGAATTACAAGTTTGGTAGCTTTTAATATGTGTTCCCTGCGATGAATTAGATTTATTAGATCGAATCGGCTCCGAAGTTTCTGGAGCATGCGAGCTTAAAAATGTTGAGCTAATATCCGCGACCGACTCTAAAGTTTGGAATCTTGATGACAGGAATTCATCCAAAGCTTTCCACTTTGGCAAGTCAGTAGTGCGCGGTAAAGATTGTTCCCACAAGGTTAGTGTGGTTTCGGGCAGACATGTTGAGCAAATATATACGAAGATGGCATCCCAATTGTCGGCGTCAATATGTAGCAAACGCAGATTGGTGATACAGTCGTTTATGGTACGCTGCAGATGCCTCAGATCAGTACTAGTCTCATTTGCTATTGGTTTCAGATTGAAAAGCAACTTCAGTTGGGCGTTCACTAATATGCGCTTATTTTCAAAGCGATTGACTAGATTCTGCCAAGCCATGTTGAAACCATCATTAGTCATAGGGCACGTCTTCAAAAGTTCGCGAGCTTCACCCTGCGTTTTCTTTACCAGATGGCACATTTTCTCTACGGGTGATAGGCGTTTGTTGTTGCGGTAAAGGGCTGTGAACATATCTCTGAAAGTTGGCCAGGATTGGTAGTCACCATGAAAGATTTCGGTATCGCATGGTGGCAATGAAATATGAGGGGTTAGATCGATTGGGGTATCAGTTGAGGGGGAAAATAGTTTAGCTTTGGCTTTAATATCTGCGCTCATGAATTTTTGCGACGACTGTTTTGTAAGCGCCAAAGGTGAAGAAAAAGCGTTTCTTTAGGGTGTCATAATCTATGTCCTCTTGGATAGAGTTATATTCATCTAAGGCGTTGTCATAATATGATTCGAATTTTTCCCAATGATGCTGGAGTTGTTTTTCCTCAACCTCCAAAGTGTGTTGCGTATGCGAATCTATCGCTCGCTCATCAAAATAACTTTGGAATTCGACCACACGATCAGAAGATCGATTTAAATTCTTTATGACAGACATTATTGAGTTGTCTTTTTGTATAGAATTGCGAAAAGATTTTATTTGATAATAAATTTGTTAACAAAACTTTCAAAGGTGCTTCTTAAAAGCGACCAATATTATTGAGAAAATATGAAGAAATTGTCGTAAGAGCATCCAGTGTATTATATAGAAGAAAATTTAAAGAAATTTTCAATTGTGCTTTGTAAAAGCGACTCTGTTATATTTTAGGAAAATTTAAAGAAATTTTCATTTGTGCTTTGTATAAGCGACCATGTTATATTTTAAGAAAATTTAACGAAATTTTCATTTGTGCTTTGTAAAAGCGACCATTGTATATCTTAAGAAAATTTAAGAAATTTTCAATTGTGCCTCGTAAAGGCAACCGAGATTATTATTTGGAAAATTTTAAGAAAATTTTCATTGGCACTTTGTAAAAGTAACCGAGAGATTATTTTGAAAAATTTAAGAAATTTTTCATTGGTGCCTCGTAACTGGCAACCGATGTATTATTTTAGAAAGAAAATTTTTATTGATATTGAAAGACGCACACAAAAAAACGCATAATGTTTTTATTAAGTATTTAATTTTTTTTTATAATTTCATAGCGACCCTCGTATTGGTTAGTATACATAAATTATTATATACCAACTTTTGTCCCAGTGACCTACTTATTTTTCTTTCATGTGTATATGATATAAATTCTTACATATAAAACCAACGATTTGATCGAGAAGAGAACAATGAGAGTGAAAAAAAAGAGATTCGCAAAAAAAGGGTTGAGAATTGAGAAATACGTGGTGTAAAGAAGACAAGTAGAGTTATTAATTAAGTAAATGAAGACAAGTGTGAAGTTCACAAACCATATGTATGTATATTTACTGATTGACCCTTCAAAGTCAAAAATCAGTAAATTGCATGTATTGCATGTATTGTATGTGTGTATGTATGTATGTAAGTCTGCCTTGATATGAAATACCTTTTGGTATTTGCTTTTTGTTTGTTTGTTGCGAAACTTACAAAAAATGTCAACAGTTATTTCATATACAACAACAACAAGTATGCACTATGTTACAATGCTGTGTTTGGTATTTTTACTTATTTCAGGCTACCGTGAGGTCTCTTGTTTAATAAAAAGAATGCACAACAAATAAACAACAGAATGTGAAGATGCCAACGTTGTGTTGTTTTTGTTAAAAAACGGCAATTTTATTTTTGAGAATTTTAACTATACATACATACTTACATGGGTATAGAAAAATTTCTAACGGGATATTGTTTTGACACAATATATTAAAGATGTTGAGGGGGGTAAAAAAGTACAATTTTTTCGCGAATAAAATATGGTTATAATTTTGCGGGGGTAATATTAAACCATATGAATTTTTTAATTTTGTGAGGGGGTATACCGGGTTGTGGATGGCCCGGAATGGATTAATACCTAATGATTAGGTGAGGGAGGGGAATCTCTGGGTTATGGACGACCCAGATCCGGCTCGAAGGACCAAAATGTACGGATACACGGGTTTAAATAATATATGGCTGAATTTCAGTTTATGGGGGACACCCCTAGAGAAAAAATCTAAATATGCCATCCCCTTCAGAATGTTCCCAGGAGTACGAAAATCATAATGAAAAAGGGGGCTCACGCCCCCTATGGGCGTGGCAGTCGAAAAACGACCCGGCCCACCTACGTAGACAATATGGGTATCAAATGAAAGCTAATGTCTTCACGATTCCAAAAATAGCCATAGTTGCCAGATCGGGCGGTTTTTGCAGCCGATACGGCCATTTTTGTTAAATAGGGGCGGGGGTGAAAAACGACCCATGCCACCTACTTAGGCAATATTGGTATCAAATGAAAGGAAATGTCTTCACGATTCCAAAAATACCCGTAGTTGCCAGATCGTCCAGAATTTGAGGAAGATATGTTAATTTTTATAAAATGGGGGAAGGACTTTTTTTGTTTATTTCTTTTTAGCTCGGCCAGAGGCCGAGCACTCGAGATCCCCACCGTCTAGAATTAAGACATACTGGAGTTAAAAACCCCTAAGCCCGGCCGTAGGCCGGTCACGCACCCCAAATTTTGCCAAAATGGCCATATCGGCTACAAAAACCGCCCCATCTGGCAACTATGGCTACTTTTGGAATCGTGAAGACATTAGCTTTCATTTGATACCCATATTGTCTAAGTAGGTGGCATGGGTCGTTTTTCACCCCCGCCCCTATTTAACAAAAATGGCCGTATCGGCTGCAAAAACAGCCCGATCTGGCAACTATGGCTATTTTTGGAATCGTGAAGACATTAGCTTTCATTTGATACCCATATTGTCTACGTAGGTGGGCCGGGTCGTTTTTCGACTGCCACGCCCATAGGGGGCGTGAGCCCCCTTTTTCATTATGATTTTCGTACTCCTGGGAACATTCTGAAGGGGATGGCATATTTAGATTTTTTCTCTAGGGGTGTCCCCCATAAACTGAAATTTTGCCAAAATAATAATTTACATAACAAATTACTACAAACTTTATGAAACAACAACAAAGAGTAAAAGACGCCTCATCAACTACAACAACATCTTGTCCCACATCCACAAAGGACACCACACTACAATCTGTCCCATCATCATCCTCCCGGGACCACAAGTGATCCATCCTCATCCAGGAATCAGGTATCACCCTCCGGCAAAATTTCAGTTTATGGGGGACACCCCTAGAGAAAAAATCTAAATATGCCATCCCCTTCAGAATGTTCCCAGGAGTACGAAAATGTGGGACAAGATGTTGTTGTAGTTGATGAGGCGTCTTTTACTCTTTGTTGTTGTTTCATAAAGTTTGTAGTAATTTGTTATGTAAATTATTATTTTTTCTCCTTTATTTGTTGTTGATAACGTTTTGCTTTTTTCCTTTGTGTAATTTTACTATATTTATTGATTGTTGAAAATATTTATCGTTCATATAAAAAAAACTAGGTATATGTATTTTAATTTTTTCTTTGTATTTTATTTATTTATTTGTATTAAAAGTGTAATTTATTTAATTATTAAATTATATGATAATAAATCACTTTATATATAAACGTTTGATATTTTTGTTGTTTTTTTGAAGTTGTTTGAGATGCTGTGTCTTCAATGTTTATGAGTGAGTGTTTTTGTTTTAAAAAACAACCACCACAACTGCCTGTCGGTATGCTGAGAACAGATCAAAAGGAATGAGAAAAAATGCAACGAGTAAAAAAGGGTTACCGTGCCATGATAATTATTATTATTATATGTAGGGGTTTCGTGCGTAAACACTTAATGACACCTAATTTAAGTATTCGGTCCAATTCTAAACAAAGTTTTCTTTCCACTGCAGGAGATATTGGATAATATCTCTGCTTAATTGGCTTCGCATCTCCCGTATCTATTTCATGTTCAATCAGTGTTGTACAACTTAAACCTTCTGACTCTGAATTAGGAAAAGAGGCAATTACGTTGTCTAGTTGTTGTTGTTCTATTGATGTTAATATCAGCTTGTCAGGTTTGGGTTCGACGTAATCAATTTCTCCAATTTGTGGAACAGAAATTGTTAAACCAAACTCCGTCCAAAAATCGAAGCCACATATTACATCTTGTTGAATAGTTGGTACCAATAAAAATTGAATAGATTTCGTTTGTCCTTGAAAAGTCACAGCCAATGTAATCATCCCTGAAATATTTTGTCGTTGTCCATCTGCTGTTCATACGTTACCTTTACATTTTTTAAAATCTCCCATTTTCTGAACATTAGAAGCCAAAGCACCACCAATTACACTTCTATTAGCCCCACTGTCCAACAATGCAAAGTATTTATTGTCACCTACTTTCAAAATTATAAAAGGTCTACTATCATCATCCTGTGACACAATAGGAGATATACAAACAGATCTAAACGATTTTAATCTTCGATAAAAATCACGAATACGTGCCTTTGAGCGTCTTGTTCTTGAAGATTCACCAAATATTCTTCTACGGGCCTTTTGATATTCAACTAAACGCACATGATACGGTCTCAATAAGGGATGTTGATGTTTGTCGTTAAAAGTTGTCGCTGAGTTAGATATGCATTCTTCATTCGTTACGGATGCCCGCGTCAATTCCGACGGACATCCTTCTGACCGTTTCCCAGTGGTCTTGTACCACATTTTGGACAAGTAGGTCTAAAGGTGTCCTTCGCCCCACATCCATAGCAAAATATGCGTCGGACATCTAAACAGTCATAATAGTTATGTCC
Source organism: Bellardia pandia (assembly GCA_916048285.2). Taxonomy (NCBI): domain Eukaryota; kingdom Metazoa; phylum Arthropoda; class Insecta; order Diptera; family Calliphoridae; genus Bellardia; species Bellardia pandia. Next base: position 71,416,242 of record OU696530.1, read on the forward strand.
GGCCTTGTCGCAGTTCCAACACTTAGAGTCAGCTTTAACTGCACAAATATCAGCTTTACTAACTTCTGAAACGTTTAACTCTAAATTCGGACTACTCATTTCCGCTATTCGTGCTTTTACTTGTCTCCGACTATCATAGCCATGAACATCCTTCATAAACTTCTCGTGACGTTTAACTTCACGACGAAGCTGGGCTACGCTCGAAATGTCAATATGTATAAGTTCATGTCGGATCTCATTTCTAAGATTCCTAATTAATATAGCACACAAGTTTGCATCCGATAGTGGAGATTTCAATCTGTCCGCAATGACCGAAATAGAGTCGTAGAAGTCGTCAAAACTTTCATTTGCCCGTTGTTTTCGTCTATGTATGTCTTCCATGACGTCATAGTCATTGTAGTCTCCTTTATACTGGTCACGCAAAGCTCTTGTCAAAGTAAACCAATCAAGTTCAAATGAAAGCTAATGTCTTCACGATTCCAAAAATAGCCATAGTTGCCAGATCGGGCGGTTTTTGCAGCCGATACGGCCATTTTTGTTAAATAGGGGCGGGGGTGAAAAACGACCCATGCCACCTACTTAGGCAATATTGGTATCAAATGAAAGGAAATGTCTTCACGATTCCAAAAATACCCGTAGTTGCCAGATCGTCCAGAATTTGAGGAAGATATGTTAATTTTTATAAAATGGGGGAAGGACTTTTTTTGTTTATTTCTTTTTAGCTCGGCCAGAGGCCGAGCACTCGAGATCCCCACCGTCTAGAATTAAGACATACTGGAGTTAAAAACCCCTAAGCCCGGCCGTAGGCCGGTCACGCACCCCAAATTTTGCCAAAATGGCCATATCGGCTACAAAAACCGCCCCATCTGGCAACTATGGCTACTTTTGGAATCGTGAAGACATTAGCTTTCATTTGATACCCATATTGTCTAAGTAGGTGGCATGGGTCGTTTTTCACCCCCGCCCCTATTTAACAAAAATGGCCGTATCGGCTGCAAAAACAGCCCGATCTGGCAACTATGGCTATTTTTGGAATCGTGAAGACATTAGCTTTCATTTGATACCCATATTGTCTACGTAGGTGGGCCGGGTCGTTTTTCGACTGCCACGCCCATAGGGGGCGTGAGCCCCCTTTTTCATTATGATTTTCGTACTCCTGGGAACATTCTGAAGGGGATGGCATATTTAGATTTTTTCTCTAGGGGTGTCCCCCATAAACTGAAATTTTGCCAAAATAATAATTTACATAACAAATTACTACAAACTTTATGAAACAACAACAAAGAGTAAAAGACGCCTCATCAACTACAACAACATCTTGTCCCACATCCACAAAGGACACCACACTACAATCTGTCCCATCATCATCCTCCCGGGACCACAAGTGATCCATCCTCATCCAGGAATCAGGTATCACCCTCCGGCAAAATTTCAGTTTATGGGGGACACCCCTAGAGAAAAAATCTAAATATGCCATCCCCTTCAGAATGTTCCCAGGAGTACGAAAATGTGGGACAAGATGTTGTTGTAGTTGATGAGGCGTCTTTTACTCTTTGTTGTTGTTTCATAAAGTTTGTAGTAATTTGTTATGTAAATTATTATTTTTTCTCCTTTATTTGTTGTTGATAACGTTTTACTTTTTTCCTTTGTGTAATTTTACTATATTTATTGATTGTTGAAAATATTTATCGTTCATATAAAAAAAACTAGGTATATGTATTTTAATTTTTTCTTTGTATTTTATTTATTTATTTGTATTAAAAGTGTAATTTATTTAATTATTAAATTATATGATAATAAATCACTTTATATATAAACGTTTGATATTTTTGTTGTTTTTTTGAAGTTGTTTGAGATGCTGTGTCTTCAATGTTTATGAGTGAGTGTTTTTGTTTTAAAAAACAACCACCACAACTGCCTGTCGGTATGCTGAGAACAGATCAAAAGGAATGAGAAAAAATGCAACGAGTAAAAAAGGGTTACCGTGCCATGATAATTATTATTATTATATGTAGGGGTTTCGTGCGTAAACACTTAATGACACCTAATTTAAGTATTCGGTCCAATTCTAAACAAAGTTTTCTTTCCACTGCAGGAGATATTGGATAATATCTCTGCTTAATTGGCTTCGCATCTCCCGTATCTATTTCATGTTCAATCAGTGTTGTACAACTTAAACCTTCTGACTCTGAATTAGGAAAAGAGGCAATTACGTTGTCTAGTTGTTGTTGTTCTATTGATGTTAATATCAGCTTGTCAGGTTTGGGTTCGACGTAATCAATTTCTCCAATTTGTGGAACAGAAATTGTTAAACCAAACTCCGTCCAAAAATCGAAGCCACATATTACATCTTGTTGAATAGTTGGTACCAATAAAAATTGAATAGATTTCGTTTGTCCTTGAAAAGTCACAGCCAATGTAATCATCCCTGAAATATTTTGTCGTTGTCCATCTGCTGTTCATACGTTACCTTTACATTTTTTAAAATCTCCCATTTTCTGAACATTAGAAGCCAAAGCACCACCAATTACACTTCTATTAGCCCCACTGTCCAACAATGCAAAGTATTTATTGTCACCTACTTTCAAAATTATAAAAGGTCTACTATCATCATCCTGTGACACAATAGGAGATATACAAACAGATCTAAACGATTTTAATCTTCGATAAAAATCACGAATACGTGCCTTTGAGCGTCTTGTTCTTGAAGATTCACCAAATATTCTTCTACGGGCCTTTTGATATTCAACTAAACGCACATGATACGGTCTCAATAAGGGATGTTGATGTTTGTCGTTAAAAGTTGTCGCTGAGTTAGATATGCATTCTTCATTCGTTACGGATGCCCGCGTCAATTCCGACGGACATCCTTCTGACCGTTTCCCAGTGGTCTTGTACCACATTTTGGACAAGTAGGTCTAAAGGTGTCCTTCGCCCCACATCCATAGCAAAATATGCGTCGGACATCTAAACAGTCATAATAGTTATGTCCGGCCTTGTCGCAGTTCCAACACTTAGAGTCAGCTTTAACTGCACAAATATCAGCTTTACTAACTTCTGAAACGTTTAACTCTAAATTCGGACTACTCATTTCCGCTATTCGTGCTTTTACTTGTCTCCGACTATCATAGCCATGAACATCCTTCATAAACTTCTCGTGACGTTTAACTTCACGACGAAGCTGGGCTACGCTCGAAATGTCAATATGTATAAGTTCATGTCGGATCTCATTTCTAAGATTCCTAATTAATATAGCACACAAGTTTGCATCCGATAGTGGAGATTTCAATCTGTCCGCAATGACCGAAATAGAGTCGTAGAAGTCGTCAAAACTTTCATTTGCCCGTTGTTTTCGTCTATGTATGTCTTCCATGACGTCATAGTCATTGTAGTCTCCTTTATACTGGTCACGCAAAGCTCTTGTCAAAGTAAACCAATCAAGTTCATTGTCATGTCGATGGTACCGCAAATACCAATCTAAAGCCTTACCGTCAAATAATCCATGAGCGTGTTTACATAAAAGATCAAAGTCACCTTTCAAATTATTAGTTGTCAATACATTTATCCGATAAATAAACTCGTTTACAGACATTTGGTCGTCACATCCGGAAAATTTTACCCGCCAGTTGCGAATAATGTTAGAAATTTTCTCCCCAACAAATAGTTCCTGGTTGGAATCAGTTCTAGGAGAAGAATTTGATGAATTGTCATCACTAGGTCCTGTATTACGCGAACTAGAATTAGTACTACCTAGATTCATATTCTGTACAACAGATCTTAGCTCCGTTCTAATGAATTCTGTCATCTCGTCACGAAATGAAGCCATCGAATTCGAAACTATCAATCTAAATTGCTCATTGTCATTATGTCCGGTTGTCGTAATTTGACTACTACCAGGTTGAGAAGCCCTAATTTCTGAACGTCCCTGAGATGTACTTGGAACCGTACTGGATCCGGTCGTAGGAATTGTGAAGCTACAACTCGCCGGTTCTTCCAAATTCAAAAGATTATCACGACTTCTCGTAATTGGCATTTTCCAATAAAATTTATAAATACGATAAAATCAATTAATATTGTAATTTCACTACTAGGTTAAGGCATAACTAGTAAGTTATATACATAAATAAAATGCATTAATAAATCTAAGCTCCATAAATAAAATAATATAGAAACGATGAATAATAAAAATGAGTATGCAATAAACTATAGACAGTCTAATGCAAAAATCTCAATTCTCATTAATCTAATCAAAGATAAAAACAAAAATTAAATTATGAGACAAATATGCGAGTAAGAAATCAAAAAAAAAACTCAAAATCAAAAATCCCAAACATACTTCTCCACAAAATTTAATCTGTAAACAAAAAAAAAAATAAATAAAAAGAAACAGATATCAATGTCATATAATGCGAGTGAAATTTCGAAATTCCTTCAAAATTAAAATTCTCATACACCAATTGACACATATGGAAATGTCCTAATAACCATACGGTAAAAAAAAATCCTCTATAAATAATGAAAATCTTAATAATCCTGTAATGGTCTATATAGGTCAAAATTAGAAAACAAAAACAAAAAGAGATGAAAAAAATAAAAAAATAAGTCGACTGCACGGAAATTCTAGATATTTATTTAAAGAGCATCAGCATAATATTAGATATAGTTATGAGAAATAAAATGTTATTAACAATTTAATGTTAAAGTTGGTATTTGCTGAGGCCCCACGTTGGGCGCCATTTAAATGTATGTAACGAGGGTCTACCTCTCAAGGGGCCATGCTACCTATTAATGCCGGCTGTACTCATGGAAAATTGGGGTGGTTCTTGCCCCCATCGATATAGTTTGTGATTCACTACATAATTCAAAATTTAGGTAGCTTAATAATCTAATCGACCAAGAAATAAAGAGCTTAAATCAAAAGAAAATACTAATTAACTAAACAAAAAAAAAATAAAAAGAAATATAGAAAGGGAGAATCCTAGTGGAAGAGGTTAAGATGACAAGCCCTCTTCCGATATCTCTACCCACCCAACCATGCTATCTTTGTCCTAATTTCCCAGATAGCCCAAATGCGATTTACCTAATATGCCTTAACCTTTCATGAAATTTGATGTAAACAGTTTAGCAATTCATTTTGCACATAAACATTTTATTTCATTAAAAGAAAACATAATTTATAATAATAATAATAATAAACAAAATATTGACCAATAATAAATTTAAGTATTTTAAATGTGTGTTATTAATTAAAAAAAAAAAAATCAATATTAAACAAAAATGTTAAAAACATTACGAATTTAAAATTTAAAAGAGTTAAAACTTTTTACATTCATTCTTTAATATGAAATTGTGTTTAAAGAAATTATATTATTAATAATAAAAAAACGAATATGTTGCTAACATAGAAGAAACGTGCTATTATTATATTTAGTTAATATGTTAAAATAATAAAAAAAAATGTGTTACTAACATGAACAAAACTATGTTATCAACATGAAGTTATATGTTTATGTAATGTATGCAATTAAAATCTAATACAACTGACATCAAACAATACATGCGTCAATTTTGAATTTGATTTTTATTTTTATGTATGTGTCTTGATTTTAGAGTGAAAATTTAAAGAAAATTAAAGTTAAAATAACTCACCAATTATTTATCCAGCGATGACTCCAGGCCTGTTGTCTCTCGGATACTTGAGTTTATGTTCATGTTGAAAGTTAAATTAAATAATCACTCAATGTTGCAGTGTTATGTTATGGAGTAGTGTATATACTGTATTTAATGTTAATAACAAAAATAATAATAAACTTTTACTGACAACAAAATTCAAAATGAACAACAAAAGAAAAACATTTCATTTGAAATTAAAATTAAGAAATTTTATGAAAATAAAATGATTAATTTCGTAATTTATGGCACATTAAATGAAATTAAAAAAAAATTATATATAGGAATTTATAGGTAATTTATAAAATGTTTAAGTAGTGACTTTTTGGTACAATTTCCGGTGAATTTGGTCGTAATTATTTTTCGTAGATAAATCTTAACTACAATGACGTCTTTTGCTTGGTAAAAAAAATGGAAAAGCAGTATATATTGGTCTTAATGGAGTAAATAGGCCACAAAACAGGATAGTTGGTTGAACAAATCTTGATTTTCTTATGTTTTAGGTTTCACAACTTGAAATTGATGAATAAGTGGGTTGATAATGAATGTCTGTTTCATCCACGATTCACAAATCAACATAAACTCCAACTTCCAAAAGATGGTGACAAAAAAAAAACCAAATATTATACAGGTTGTCGTCCCTTTACAGAACACGGAACCTGTGGTGGTAAATGCGAGACCGTCCAAAAATCCAGTAATAAATGACACAATCTTTATACGGCACAATTCAAATATTTGTATTTTAACAAGAAAAAATTCTATTTTTTTTTTTTTAATTTTAAAATTTTTAACACCGATTTTATTTACAGACAAGAAACTTTTTCAATTCTCCCTCAATAATTTTTTTTCCTTTTTTTATTTTTTTTTTCTAAACAAATTTCAAGGCATATGTGTTAAAAAAAAAAAAATTAAAGTACCAATATTGTACAGTTTAAAAAAATGAAAACCAAAGCCTCACAATGCTTCGCTCTCTATTTATGCTTCACACCCCAATCTTTAGTGAAACAGCTTGCTTCACCATACAAAATTTTAAGAGCGAATCAAGTAGATTCATATTGAATCAACTTGCGAAACACGGAGAATTGCACTCTTCTCTAATTTTTATCGCAAGTTTATCTGCACTAGCTGTAAAAATTTAATATTATTGTAAAGAAGCAAATTATTTTCTTGTTGTTGGAAGTAATATTATGTTTCCACGGTACATGCTTCGCTCTCTATTCATGCTTCACACCCCAATCTTTAGTGAAACAGCTTGCTTCACCATACAAAATTTTAAGAGCGAATCAAGTAGATTCATATTGAATCAACTTGCGAAACACGGAGAATTGCACTCTTCTCTAATTTTTATCGCAAGTTTATCTGCACTAGCTGTAAAAATTTAATATTATTGTAAAGAAGCAAATTATTTTCTTGTTGTTGGAAGTAATATTATGTTTCCACGGTACATGCTTCGCTCTCTATTCATTCTTCACACCCCAATCATGTGCGAAACAGCTTGCTTCACCATACAAAATTTTAAGAGCGAATCAAGTAGATTCATATTGAATCTACTTGCGAAGCACGAAAAATTGCACTCTTCTCTAATTTTTATCGCAAGTTTATCTGCACTAGCTGTAAAAATTTAATATTATTGCAAACAAAGCAAATTTTTTTCTTGTTGCTGGAAGTAAAGAAAGTACGAATGTATGTTTTTTTTCAAATAAGCTAACTAATATCCACTCACTTTTGTTTGTCCATTAAACAAATTATTTTCCACAAATTGTAAATTCTGTTTTTTTTTTATTCTGTTTGTTTATTAAAAACAACTGTCAAATCGAATCAAGTTTTTTGGTCATGTAAACAGCATGATTCAAAAACATGATTCAGAGAGCGAAGCAGGTGATTCAAATCGTCGTGGAAACATAGTATAATGATTCGAAAAAAAGCCAACGTATGCACTGCGGCCGAACGAATGCTGAGGCAATTGTTGAGAATGTGTTAGCTCCATATTCTATTGAAAATATTTAATTAGATGTTGGAGTGGTCCTATTTCTATAGCCACAGACGGTTCCAACAAGGGAAATAAAAAATTGTTTTCTGTTGCTATTCGATATTTTTTAATTAAGAAAGGACCAATGTTGCATAATAATAAATTAGTAGCATATGGAGCAGACAATGCATCCGTTAACTATGGAAAATTTAAATCAGTATTTCAACATCTGAAGTAGGCTTGGGCCTAATCGTTCATTTGAGTGATTGTTCATTTTAGTTCATTGAAAAAAATGAACTAGGTCGTTCTTTTCGTTCAGTTGTTCACTGAACAGCTGATTGTATCATGGTGCTGATTTACACATTTGTTATGCTCTTTTTAAAAAAAATCATTTAAGGCCCAACTATAATATGCATAAGCAAGCTTAAGCAAAATGCAAAAGTTAACGAAAAGGCTGAAAAGGTGGCTACAATGACTTTGAAACTTTTTGTCCACAGTTGCTTATTTATGTTTAAAAAAATGTTTTTATTTTAACAAAAAGCCATTAAATGACTATATTTTATAAATATTATTATATTATTTTATAATTAAAAGAAAACTTCGTACCCGAAACATAATTTTTCCTTTTTTTAATTTATCCGCAAAAGTACTAAAATGTACAGCTGTGGCAGCACTACATTGTAAATAATAATAAACGTTTACATATGTTTTGTTAATTTTCGTATTGTGTTTGCAAAAATGGAGAAAAAACTTCAAAATTTAAATAATATAAAAATACTAGCTAAACCCGGTGTGCTTTGCTACCCCCCTCGTCATAAAATAAAATAAAACGTATTTATATATTTACAAACATTTATTTATTTAATTTTAGTGTATTTATTGCAATGCTTTAGGCGAGACCATGCCCCTTTGTCCACTTACATAGTCAAGAATTTATTATTTCGTAAGAATATCCTGTTGTGAAAATTTAATGACGATCGGTCCAGTAGTTAAGACTGTATTACGATGTTTAATTTTCCTAAAAAGAGGCGTGGTCTCACAAACTTTTCTCCTGGTACGTATTTCTAATTATGCCAATACCATATGTGCCACATATCATTGACGTAGGTCAAAAAATGCCCAAAATATGGCGATTTAAATTTGTGGGTTATATGGGCGGTGCCACCCCCGTTTGTACAATCAAAACTTCATATAGCCTATTAATCCTTCCAGAGTCACAGTAACGTGCTGTAAAAATTTCAGGCAGATTGGTCCAAGGGTTTGGCCTCCTATTAAGCACAAACATACAGACACACATTCATTTATATATATATAGATTAAAAGCAATATAATTTAAGGTGAAATGGGGCGAAAAATGGGGATTTGGTAATAAAAAAATGTATGTAGTTAAAAAGTATAAAAAACTTTAGGTAAATACATATTACAAAAAAAGTATTTTGTATAGCAAACATTGTTAGTGGTATAAGTAATTATCTGAATTAAAAAAAAGGGCCGATCAAGTAGGTGTGGTTAATAGTTATATGGCAACGTTAACAGTATTAAGAGCAATATACTACCAAATCAAAAAAATACGTTGGAATGAACAAATTTGTATAGAGAACAAAAAGTATAAAACTTTCAAAAATTTGGCGTGAAAAGGGGCGTGAAAGGGGCGTGGCTTAAGAAATCTTTATTTTTACCTCGCCTGGAGTATATAATGTGTATACAATTTGAAGTAAATCTGTTAAAAACTATATGGGAGCAATTACATAATTTTTAAAAAGTGGGCGTAAAAATGGGCGTTGTCAAAAAAAAGTACCCTATTAATCATACCAGAGTCCCAGTTAAATGCTGTGAAAATTTCAAAAATATCGGTCCAGAGGTTTGGTCTCCAATTACAATATTTTAAAAAAGTGGGCGTAAAAGTGGGCGTAGTAAAAAAAAAGTACCCTATTATTCCTTCCAGAGTCACAGTAACATGCTGTGAAAATTTCATCAAAATCGGCTCAGCCGTTTTGGAGTCTATACGTTACATACATACATACATACATTGAATTTTATATATATAGATTAAAGTTAGCGCTTGAAGGCCTGTGCACATTAAAAGAAATAAGTGAACTGCACTGTAAAAGAAGAATACGCTCTTGTTCTCTCAGAGAAATAAACCGCGACAGAAAGACATTTTTGTTAAAATAAAAAGGGCCCCTTTTATTGTAAAGGCACTTTTTTCCGCATTTTATATTAAACTAGCTAAACCCGGTGTGCTTCGCTACCCCCCCCCCCCCCATCGTTATAAAATAAAACGTATTTATATATTTACACACATTTATTTATTTAATTTTAATGTATTTATTGCAATGCTTTAGTTTAGTGGGCGAGGCCATGCCCCTTTGTCCACTTACGTAGTCAAGGATTTATTATTTCTTAAGAATATCCTATTGTGAAAACTTAATGACGATCGGTCCAGTAGTTAAGACTATATTACGATTTTTAATTTTCCTAAAAAGGGGCGTGGTCTCACCCACTTTTCTCCTAGTACGTATTCCTAATTATGCCAATACCATATGTACCACATATCATTGACCTAGGTCAAAAAATACCCAAAATATGGCGATTTAAATTTTTGGGTTCTATGGGCGGTGCCACCCCCGTTTGTACAATCGAAATTTCATATAGCCTATTATTCCTTCCAGAGTCACAGTAACATGCTGTGAAAATTTCATCAAAATCGGCTCAGCCGTTTTGGAGTCTATACGTTACATACATACATACATACATACATACATACATACATTCAATTTTATATATATAGATTTAAAATAAATATATTTTCTTCCATTTTGTTCAAACCACAAACAAACAACAAACAGCTGATTCCGTACAGAATGTGCGATCAGTTTCGCTTTTTACTTAAGCAAATGACAGTTGAAAAACTTTTTTTTTTTTTTTTTTTTTTAACTTCCCTTTATTATTACACCTGTCAACAAGATGACAATAAGTAATTTAATTTACAGAGGTGGGATGATAATTATCTTAAATCAGTACCTAAGATAACTTAAATCGAATTATTGAATGATAAGTAATATATAAATTTTTTAGTATCGCTCAGCTAGATCTGAAGGTGTAAACCGTTTAAGTCTTCTAGGTGCCAGGATTTCGTTTGCCGGCAACTGTCTGAGTTCCATGTTGGAATGTTGTGTTAAACGAGTTGTATGTTTAATGCTGCTGATACGGATAATTTCTTTTATTGTTTTGACGTTTAGATCTCGATGTATGTCCTCATTTCTAATATACCATTCTGCGTTGACAATAGTTCGCAATATTTTAGATTGAACTCGTTGAATAATTTTTAAGTTTGTTGTGGTAGCTGTACCCCATATTTCTACCCCGTACTTCCAAATTGGCGCTATAATTGTGTTGTATATAAGTAGTTTGCTTTGAGTTGTTAGTTTAGATTCTCTCCCTAACAGCCAAAATAATTGTCTAAACCTGTTGTTTATTTCTTTTTTCTTTTGAGTGATGTGATCTTTCCAGTTAAGTTTTGAGTCAATTATAATGCCAAGATACTTCGCCTTTGTATCCATAAGAATTGGTAGAGTATTTATTTGGATAGGTTGAAAGTTTGTTATCTTTCTATTAGTGTAGATTACTTGAATTGTTTTATCACTGTTTACTTGAATTCCCCAACTACGGAACCAATTCATTGTATTATTGAGCAGTTGTTGTAAGTTTTGCATAGCCCACTGTCATTAAGCAAATGACAGTTGAAAAACTTAACGAAAAGTTTCGTTAAGTACATTATAGTTTGCCACATACAATTTATATGTGTTCGCACGTTTGCTTAAGCTAGCTTATGCATATTATAGTTGGGCCTTAAAGGTTATGCAAGCAAGCTTAAGCAAATTGCAAAAGTTAACGAAAAGGCTGTCAAATGCATAACCAGTTCAGAGTTAACTTTCAGGTGGCTACAATGACTTTGAAACTTTTTGTTCACAGTTGCTCATTTATGTTTAAAAAAAATGTTTTTATTTTAACAAAAAGCCATTAAATGACTATATTTTATAAATATTATTATATTATTTTATAATTAAAAGAAAACTTCGTACCCGAAACGCATAATTTTTCCTTTTTTTTAATTTTTCGGCAAAAGTTCTAAAATGTACAGCTGTGGCAGCACTAAATTGTAAATAATAATAAACGTTTACATATGTTTTGTTAATTTTCGTATTGTGTTTGTAAAAATGGAGAAAAGACTTAAAAATTTAAGTAATATAAAAATATTAAAGTTAGCGCTTGAAGGCCTGTGCACATTAAAAGAAATAAGTGAACTACACTGTAAAAGAAGATGACGCTCTTGTTCTGCCAGAGAAATAAACTGCGACAGAAAGACATTTTTGTTAAAATAAAAAGGGTCTCTTTTATTGTAAAGGCACTTATTTTTTTCACATTTTCTATTAATTTTAAAATAAATATATTTTCTTCCATTTTGTTCAACACACAAACAAACAACAAAAAACAGCTGATTCCGTACAGAATGTGCGATCAGTTTCGCTTTTTGCTTAAGCAAATGACAGTTGAAAAACTTAACGAAAAGTTTCGTTAAGTACATTATAGTTTGCCACATACAATTTATATGTATTCGCAGGGTTGCTTAAGCTAGCATATGCACATTATAGTTGGGCCTCTAGTCGTCGTTGAGCAAGCGATGAGAATGCATGCGGATGGTCATTGTCATTTTTTTCAGAAATTTAGTAAGCATTGTTGTTGGTTCTTGTTAGACGAAGCATAGACACGCGATTCAATTACAATTGAACACGAAAAATAAAAAACTGCTTTAGATGGACTTATTTTTTTTTTAAATAACTGTTCTAGAATTATTTTTTTAATATGGATAATTGTTATATACGGTCCCTGATGTTTTTTCTTTAGGTGTTTATATCTGGCATAAACTTTCTTTTTTTCTCATTTTAAAGGTAGAATTAGCCGAACGTCTACGTCCCGTACTGTACTGTAACGAAACAGCTGAACCCGTTTTGTTATTTGAAATCAATGCAAATGCTTACCGAATATTAATATCACGTTGACGGAACGTCTCAACCTGTATAAAATAGAATTTCCTAACGTTCTTACGTGACATTTGTATAGCAGTGATGGCCTGTTTGCATGCTAAATTGTATTGGAGTAAATTCGCTCTATTTTTTGGTACTTTTTTTAATAATGTTTGTTGAAATTGAGCAACACGATTTAATATCTATATATATAAAATTCAATGTATGTATGTATGTAACGTATAGACTCCAAAACGGCTGAGCCGATTTTGATGAAATTTTCACAGCATGTTACTGTGACTCTGGAAGGAATAATAGGGTACTTTTTTTTACCACGCCCACTTTTACGCCCACTTTTTTAAAATATTGTAATTAGAGACCAAACCTCTGGACCGATATTTTTGAAATTTTCACAGCATGTTACTGTGACTCTGGAAGGAAAAATAGGGTACTTTTTTTACCACGCCCACTTTTACGCCACCTTTTTTAAAATATTGTAATTGGAGACCAAACCTCTGGACCGATATTCTTGAAATTTTCACAGCATTTAACTGGGACTCTGGTATGATTAATAGTTTACTTTTTTTGACCACGCCCATTTCTACGCCCACTTTTTACAAATTATGTAATTGCTCCCATATAGTTTTTAACACATTTACTTCAAATTGTATACACATTATATACTCCAGGCGAGGTAAAAATAAAGATTTCTTAAGCCACGCCCCTTTCACGCCCCTTTTCACGCCAAATTTTTGAAAGTTTTATACTTTTTGTTCTCTATACAAATTTGTTCATTCCAACGTATTTTTTTTTATTTGGTAGTATATTGCTCTTAATACTGTTAACGTCGCCATATAACTATGAACCACGCCTACTTCATCGCCCCCTTTTTTTAATTCAGATACTTACTTATACCACTAACAATGTTTGCTATACAAAATACTTTTTTTGTAATATGTATTTACCTAAAGTTTTATATACTTTTTAACTACATACATTTTTTTATTACCAAATCCCCATTTTCGCCCCATTTCACCTTAAATTATATTGCTTTTACTCTATATATATATAAATGAATGTATGTTTGTGCTTAATAGGAGGCCAAACCCTTGGACCAATCTGCCTTAAAATTTTACAGCATGTTACTGTGACTCTGGAAGGAATAATAGGCTATATGAAGTTTTGATTGTACAAAGGGGGGTGGCACCGCCCATATAACCCACAAATTTAACCCGCCATATTTTGGGCATTTTTTGACGTTCGTCGGTGATATTTGGTACATATGGTATTGGCATAATTAGGAATACGTACCAGGAGAAAAGTGAGTGGGACCACGCCCCTTTTTAGGAAAATTAAACACCGTAATATAGTCTTAACTACTGGACCGATCGTCATTAAATTTTCACAACAGGATATTCTTACGAAATAATAAATTCTTGACTATGTAAGTGGACAAAGGGGCATGGCCTCGCCTATAGCATTGCAATAAATACATTGAAATTAAATAAATAAATGTTTGCAAATATATAAATACGTTTTACTTTATTTTATGACGAGGGGGGGTAGCAAAGCACACCGGGTTTAGCTAGTAATACATAAATACATACATATATGAATATGTTTATATGTTTAAAATAAATAAAAAAATCACATACAATATAAATATAACCAAATAAATGGATACGAGTACATACGCATAACTATTGGGGTATTCACAAGGTCATGTTATATTGTCATTCAGTCTCGTCTCATCGAACTGTTCGGACGTGTTACTTTTAGTGCGGCTGAATTTTCGGTGAAAAAATCGTAATAGGTGAAAAAGTGTAAAAAGTTAAATTAAACAAAAAAGTGAAAAAAATAACTCGTAATAGGTTAAAATATATAAAAAAAAAAAAACATTAAACATCGTATAAAAACTGTATGAGTGTTCCTCTCAGATGTAATTCTGAGAAAGAGCTTAGCTCGTCTAGAAAAAATAAATGGGTCTCTGAGGAAGAATCCATAAAAAAATCTCTGGAGAATTTTTTCACTACAAGAGCCGTAGAACGGCGTCGTTCCTGTTCGCCCAATATAGTGATTTCAACAGATGAAAAAACATCATCTTCATCAAATAGTGCAGTCAAACCAAAAAAACAAGTAGGTATGGATAAGTACATAACCGTTCTCAAGCGACAGAGAAGCCCGACATCTGCTCAAATGTCTTCCAACTCAAAAGTTCCTAAGACCGTCAATAGTGGTAAACCAAATGACCAAAACAGATTTTCTCTACTTCAGACGGATGATCCAGAAATACCAAAAAAGACATTTAAGCCCCCACCAATTTACCTGAGAGAGCCCACTTCCAACAAACTGATACAAGGAATTGTTGCTGTAATAGGTGAAAACATGTTTAACGTAACCTCAATTAAACATGGAAATATCTGCGAGACAAAGATCCAAGTGAATAGGGAAGATGATTTTCGAAAATTGTCCAACCAGTTGGAGAGGGAGACTAGGGACTTCTATACCTACCAGCTCAAAAGCGCAAAAGGACTCCAAGTCGTTCTAAAGGGTATAGACCCATGTGTTGATCCTGCGGAGATAAAGACCGGTTTAATGGACAAAGGGTTCAAAATCAAGAGCGTAGTGAATATCAGAAACCGTGAAAAGATCCCTCAGCCCATGTTCAGGGTAGAATTGCAACCTGGAGATGTTGTCTTAAAGAAAAACGAGTCCCACCCCATCTACAATCTGATGTACCTTCTGCATCGTAGAATCACCGTGGAAGAACCACATAAGCGTCAGGGACCCGTTCAGTGTCTCAATTGCCAAGAATTTGGTCATACCAAAGCGTACTGTAAATTGCCGACAGTTTGTGTTGCGTGTGGGGAGCTACATGCAACTGCTCAATGCGATAAGTCGAAAACTGACGTAAAAATAAAAAAATGCAGTAACTGCGGAGGTAATCATACCGCAAATTATAGAGGTTGTCCAATTTACACTCATTTGAAAGCCATAAGTACCAACAAGACGTCAGTATTACCTGATCATCGTCAACAGCCTATTTTGGCATCGAGTGACAATTTCCCGCAATTGTTACGGTCCACTAGTCATGTAAACGCGCCTAGTTCTAGACAAGTTTCTTACGCTAACGTGGTTAAATCTAATATGCTTAATATTAACGAGCCTAATATTAACACTCTAGAGACTACATTGCAGACACTTGTCCAAACCATGAACACTTTTACGACCACTATGACATCCATGATGCAGGAAATGCTGAAAATGCAATCCACTATCTTACAAGCCATTTTAAAGAAATGATTTGTTTAAAAATTTGTTTTTGGAATGCGAACGGCCTCCGCCAACATAAAAACGAACTGGAGCACTTCCTGATGGATAAGCAGATTGATGTCATGATGATTGCTGAAACTCACTTGACGGCGACAGCGTACTTCAAAATTAATGGCTACGTGTTGTATGATACTAAAGATCCCCGCGGAAGAGCATGTGGAGGATCGGCAATTCTTATAAAGAACAGAATAAAACATTATTTAATGAACAACATATGTGAGGATTACCTACAAGCAACAAACATTTGTATTGAATTCTGTCAATACAATTTTGTTTTATCATCAGTTTATTCGCCGCCTCGATTTTCAATAAAAGAACACCAATACTACAGCTTCTTCAATTCCCTTGGAGCTAGATTTTTAGTTGCTGGTGACTTTAACGCCAAACACACTTTTTGGGGTTCACGTCTGGTGACCCCGAAGGGTCGTGAACTCTTCAACACCATTGCCAAAATGGGATTAGATGTACTCTCAAGCGGGCATCCCACCTACTGGCCGACGGACCGACGGAAGATTCCCGATGTTATTGACTTCGGAGTAGTGAAAAATATCCCTGTAGAATCGATACAAGTGGAGCCTTCATTAGACTTGTCTTCAGATCACTCTCCTACTATTATTTCAATGCGTTTCCTTCAAGGGAATGGCTCTTCATTTCGGGACATATCTAAAACCAGAGTAAGTTGGATAAAGTATAAAAAGTATTTAAGTTCCCACTGCACGGAAAATGTTGTGTTGAGAACTACCGCGGATATTGATGGGTCGATTGGCAAGTTTACTGAGGACATACGAAGAGCTGTACATCACGCCTCCACATATGACGTTGAATGCAGACGTAGGACAAACAGAACTTATTTCGCTGAACTCGATCATCTCCTGGCAGAAAAAAGAAGAGTTAGAAGAGAGTGGCAAATTCATAGGTCTCCTCAACTGAAAGCTAGGCTACGAGAATGCAGAGATATACTAAGAAATTTCTTAGAAATCCAAAGAACGGCCTCATTTAGATCTTACTTGGAGGGTCTTGATAGTACCCCACAATCTGACTATTCGCTATGGAAGGCGGCACGAGGTTTAAAAAGACCAGTTAGAGGAAAGCCTCCTCTGCGAAATCCGACTGGAGACTGGGCTAGAAATGATTCCGAGAAAGGGACTTTATTTGTTAACCATTTGAGAAATGTGTTTACTATAAACAACTCAATTAATGCATCTGATGTGGCTCCACTCGTTATTAGACCTCCTGTACCTCTAAGACTTAGCTTTAATGATGTTCAAAGCGCTATTGGTACTCTGAATCTTAAAAAAGCTCCAGGTATGGATAAAATCAGCAACAAAATGCTTGTGGAGTTACCTCGTGTAGCTAGAAGAATCATCCTCTTTATTTTCAATGCTATTTTACGCCTAGAATACTATCCTGCAGATTGGAAGGTATCTATGATTACCATGATTCCTAAGCCAGGGAAGGACCCCACTAAAGTAGAGTCATATAGGCCAATTAGCCTACTGCCGACAATTTCTAAACTGTTCGAAAAATTGTTAATGACTAAGTTGACTCCAATTCTGAATGACACTGAATGTATTCCAAATCATCAATTCGGATTCAGAGCTAAACACAGTACCATCGAACAAACTCACAGATTGGTAAATGTGATAAGAGGGTCGTTTGAAGATAAAAAATACTGCTCCGCCCTTTTCATTGATGTGTCCCAAGCGTTCGACAAAGTTTGGCATGACGGTTTAATGCACAAAATTAAATTAACTCTGCCTGCTAACACCCATAAACTCATGGAAAGTTATTTATACGGTCGCAAATTTAAAATCAAAGAAGGCAATTTTTTAAGTACCGCTCAGCCAATTGAATCAGGTGTGCCACAGGGTAGCATACTGGGCCCTACTTTATATTTGATTTATGCCTCCGACATGCCGTCAGACCCCAAAATCCACACGTCAACTTTTGCAGACGATACAGCCTTTGTCAGCGTCCATAAGGACCACCAAGTTGCATCACAGAATTTGCAGAATTATGTTTATAAACTAGAGAATTGGCTAGAGCTTTGGAAAATCAGGGTAAATGAACAAAAATGTATTCATATCACTTTCACATTGCGAAAAGATACCTGCTCGTCCATCAGAATAAATAATCAAATTATTCCTCAACATAATGAAGTCAAATACCTCGGCATTCACCTCGACCGCCGTTTAACTTGGAAGTCTCATATTGAAGCGAAACTTACTCAGATGAGATTAAAAGCAGTGCAACTTAATTGGCTAATTGGCAGAAATTCTTCATTAAAGTTGGATTGCAAACTATTGTTGTACAATGCAATACTAAAGCCAATCTGGTGTTATGGAATTCAATTATGGGGTACTGCCTCAGCATCAAACATTGAAAAAATTCAAAAGGGTCAAAATAAAATTCTACGTATTATTACTGCAGCTCCATGGTATGTTAAAAATTCTCGAATCCACAAAGATCTAGGCGTGCCATTAGTAAACGTCGAATTTACAAAATATGCGTCAAAGTACGTCAGCAAACTTGAACAACATCCAAACCCACTTGCACGAGACATCCTTAACTTTAGTGGCCACAGTCGGTTGAGAAGGAGGGATACCCTTGCTTTAACTCAAGCGCAAAACAGATGACTTGATCAGTTGATATGAAATTTTTGTAGTATCATAAAAATTTTTTGTCTAGCACTGGCTGGGCTTATTATTTTATTTTTAGTATTAAGATTTGAAAACTTATTGTTAGTTCATAATATGAAGATTCAATAAATAACTAAAAGCTAAAAAAAAAAAAAAAAAAAAAAAATATTGTCATAATGTTCTAACATTTTACAATGGTTTAAAAATATTGTTGTTGCTTTGTAAACAAAAAGGGTCTTAAATAAATAGAACTTTGCTTGCTATGTTTATTGTGCTGTCGTAATTAATCAGAAGAGACCTGCGCTGAGCGGCTGAGCCGATTTTATACGAATGCAAATAAAAATTTTTTGTTTATTTACTTGAGTTTGCCATCACAACATCTAAAATGTATTTTTCGCACAAACTGGCTATTATTTTAGTTTTTTCACTTATTTTTGGCATTGTGGAAAACAATATTAATTTTTATATTTGTTTTAAATCAGCTGATTTAAATTCAAAATAGCACACTGAATTATGAGGGGTTGTTCACAGCAGTTGAATTTTTTCATGTTATTATTTTAAGACATATGACTTTATGACACCTTGTGAATCCCCCATATGTATTATAAATATTGCAAATTGAATAAATATTGAAATAAATTATAGTGTGGTGATAATAAATACCTGTTTATACAAATCTTCTTTTTACACAATATTTAGTATAATATTTCCTACTATATAATACTTTTTACTTTTGCTAATTTTTCCGACTTAACCGGTCGTTCGTTTAACTTTGTGAAAAAGTTTCTTTCTTTTTAATATTAAATAAATAAATTTTAAATTAAATAAATTCATCTTTTAATACGAACACCCCACAAATTGGTAACCTTGACGTTTGATAAAAGTTAAAACGAAATATGTCGATTAATGAGGAAAACAGCAACGTTCAACAACAACTACCGCAAAACGAAGCGGGGCCTGTCGAGCCAACAACCATAAACCGAGTTGCGGTCAAAGTGCCGCCTTTTTGGCCTGACCATGCTGAAATTTGGTTAGCACAAGTCGAGGCACAATTTGCTGTTACAGGCATATTAAGCGACACATCAAAATTTAACACAGTGGTTGCGGCAATAGAGTCAAACGTTTTAGTACAAATTTCAGACGCCATTTTAAATCCTCCGGAAAATGATAAGTACGGCAATTTGAAAAAGTGTATAGTCGATAGTCGAAAAAGACAGAAAAACTGTTGTCAGAAATTGACCTGGGTGACAAACGACCAACCCAACTCTTGAATGAGTTGAGTACATTGTCAAAAGATAAAGTGACAACAGATTTTTTAAAATCACTCTGGTTGCAGATTGCCGGCACAGGTACGCGCAATTTTGCAAGCATCAGACGCCACATTAACTGAATTGGCCAAGTTGGCCGATAAAATAATGGAGGATGGCGATTTTCAACATCTGGCCGCTGTTTCTTCTGCACCACCAACCCATAACGCCAAAGATGATATCGATAGACGCCTAGACCGCATTGAACAACAAATAAATAGTCTTTTCAACAACACCAATAAAACTTACACCCGTCGATCTCGTTCCGTTTCTTCACGGCGAGGAAAATTGACAGAGCCTGCCACTACCAATAGCACGAGAGCTGAATATTGCTGGTACCATCGAACATTTGGAGAAAAGGCTACCAAGTGCCGTGAGCCTTGTTCGTACGTACAACAAAAAACATCAAAAAACTAATTTCGCCTTCCGATCTAGCGGGCGGATCTCAAGACGACTACTTAATAGCCCGTCTCATTATCAACGACGACGTGTCGAAACAAAATTTTTTAATTGATACCGGCGCAGACGTTTCAGTGTTGCCGTTGGCCAGCGTCAAAAATGTTCGTGTAGGTGTATCAAAAAAACTATTCGCAGCAAATGGGACCCCTATTAAAACATGCGGCGAAAAACGACTAAATGTTTCCTTAGGTCTGCGACGTAATTTTCCGTGGACGTTCCTTGTGGCAGACGTTAATTCAGCCATAATAGGATCAGATTTTTTAAAACACTATGATCTACTAGTCGACATCAAAAAAGGTAAACTTATTGATCGCACTACTTTACTTGAATCAAAGGGTTGTACGCCACGTTCTCCTTATATTAAAATTTTGGCATACAATACACAGACAAATATGCCCAGCTGTTGAACGAATATAAGGACTTGGCCACAATTAATGCCAACAAACGCCCAATTGATTCAACGGTAACTCATCACATCACGACTAAAGGTCCTCCTACATACGTAAGCGCCCGCTGCCTTGCTGCAGACAAATTGCAAGCAGCAAAAAAGGAGTTTGAGTACTTGATGAAAATGGGTATATGTCGGCCCTCAAAAAGTAATTGGGCGAGCCCAATTGGGGACTGGCGACCCTGTGGTGATTACCGTGCGCTCAACAACATAACAGGTATCCCATACCGTACTTGCGTGACGTCACGCAATAGGAGAAAAATTTTTTCAACTATCGATTTACAAAGGGCTTACCACCAAATACCGGTGGAGCCGTGCGACATTCCCAAGACAGCCATAATTACGCCATTTGGCTTATTTGAATTTTGCTCCATGACGTTTGGTTTACGAAACGCAGCCCAAACTTTTCAGCGTCATATGAATGAAGTCTTTAAGGGAATTGACTTTGTCTTTGTTTACATAGACGATATTTTGATCGCATCTACGTCCGAGGAGGAACATGCAAAACACCTCCGAATCGTATTTGACCGATTGCGTCAGTCGCGTCTGTCCGTAAACTTTGACAAATCTCAATTCGGAAAAACTGAACTAGTTTTCTTGGGCCATAAAATTAACCAACATGGACTAACGCCACCCGATAATAAGGTCGAAGCAATTCAGAATTTTCAAAGACCTAAAGTCGCTAAAAATTTAAAAAAGTTTCTGGGCATGCTGAATTTTTATTCTCCTTTCATTCGACATGCAATTAAAAACCAAAACGTTTTGCTAAATTTGATTTCAGGTAATAGAAAAAATGACAACAGCATAATAAATTGGACTGCTGCTTTTGAAACATGTAAAAATGACATTGCACAAGCTACTCTGTTAAATTATATGTCACCGAATGCGCAACTCACGCTAACGACTGATGCATCGGATGAGGCTGTTGGAGCTGTCCTGCATCAAATAGTAGAAGATCAAATTCAGCCATTGGGTTTTTACTCCAAAAAGTTATCGACATCCCAGCAGAAATACAGCACGTAAGACAGAGAGCTTACCGCAATTTATCAGGGCATTCAACATTTTAAGTACGCCCTTGAAGGTAGAGAATTTTCGGTTTTTACAGACCATAAACCAATAATTTTCGCTTTTAAGCCAAAAAGTGAAAAGGCGTCGCCACGTAGAGCACGCCAATTGGATTTTATAAGTCAGTATACGACGGATATTCGGCACTTGCCAGGTGCTGACAACAATGTAGCAGATTTGCTATCACGTATAAACGTTTTACAAGATCAAGTAATAAATTTTGACGAGATGGCCGAAAAACAAAGTGCTGATAGCGAATTACAATCACTGCTGAACAGCGACTCATCTATAAGATTTACAAAGTTGAAAATTCCTCATTCGACGAGGGAACTATTTTCTCATGTTTCAGCGAATAGAGTGAGACCATATGTTCCAAAAGGCTGCAGAGATCACATCCTGGCATTCGTGCTACAAAACGATTGGTAGCTTCTCACTATGTGTGGTAGTCAATGGCAGCGGATGTAGCTAAATATGTTCGCTCGTGTCTTCAATGTCAAAAAGCCAAAATACATCGTCATACAAAATCACCAATAGGCGAGTATGTACCAGTCGACGTCCGGTTCGAACATATAAACCTAGACATCGTTGGACCACTGCCTTCTTCTGACGGTTTCCGTTACTGTCTGACTTGTATTGACCGGTATAGTAGATGGCCCGTAGCCGTACCGTTGGTAGACAAAACAGCCCAAAGTGTTGCAAGCGCCCTTTTAAGTGGTTGGATTTCTGTATATGGTATTCCGTTACGCATTACCACGGATTTAGGAAGACAATTTGAGTCGTCCATATTCAAGGAGTTAACAAAGTTGTTAGGTATCAAACATTTACGAACAACTCCCTACCACCCACAGGCTAACGGAATAATAGAGCGTTGGCATCGTACCTTGAAGTGTGCCATTAAGTGTTATGAGACAAATAATTGGAGCGCAGTTCTTCCATTGATTCTTTTAGGAATGCGATAAACTTTAAAAGCCGATATTGGGTTGAGTCCAGCTGAGATGGTTTTTGGTACCTCATTACGTATTCCTGGGGCATTCCTAGTTTCTTCTAAAGGAAATACTTCAGAAACCGATTTCGTGCAATCACTTCGTAGATTAATATCGAACTTGCCAACAACGAATCCAATCCGTCATGGTGTTAAAACAAATTTATTATTTTATAGATAAATGTAAATATAAAGTGTTCATAAATATTTTGTTTTTTTTCTTATAATTCAGTTATTTTATATACATATCTATATAAGGCTGAACATTTTGTTGTAAGCCTGATTAGCATAGTTATTATAATAATGGAAAAAGTTAAAAAATTTAAATTTCGGAATCAAATTCATTTACAATTAGTTTTCTATAGTTTAAGCAAACTTTTATGTATTTGTATAGGTTGTTGTAATTGGTCCCATTCAGCATATTTAGCACCTCGCTTATGTTAAATTGTTGTTTCCCAAGGAAGCTAATTCTGAATTGATTAAAAATCGGACACACACCAATAAAATGAAAAGTGTTTTCAGGTTCCCGAAGATTACATAAAGTACATAAAGTAGTAGTGTTGTTACAAAAGCTTCTAGCGTTTAAGTTTAGTAGTCCGCCCCTTGCTTTAATTATAACACTTAAAATACTTGAAGATAAATTTTCGGTGAGAGAAGCCAGGCCATTAAAATTAAGTTGTGAGTAGAGATCATGATGCTGGGAGTTTGTTGCATTTAAAATGTAATTTTCGCGTTCTCTATTTCTAAGTAGGTTTAAAATAGGTTTCCAATAGGCATACAAAGGTTGGCCAGAGTTAAGAGGGGAGAATCCTAGATAAATACATAGATCAGACCACTCTTTTGCCCAGCATACATTTTGTGATATGATACTTTTAGCCAAGATTCGAGGTAAGCGATTGTGATTTAGACTCAATACATTATTGATGTAGTTAAAATGCAGTTTCAGAGTGGTTAGATATAGAGAATCGTGGTCAGTTTCTAAATGCAACATGTAATTGGGAGTATTGGCGGGTAAGTAAAGCATTTTTTTAATAAAAAACCGATATAGTTTTTCGACTTCATCATATTTTTCGTATCCCCATATTTGTGTAGCGTAAAACATTATAGATCTGGAGGCAGCATGAAAGATTTTTATTTTATTATTTTGCGATATTTGTGGATTTAATATATATTTTGACCAAGCCGAGTTTATTGCTAACTTCGAGTCAGAAAGCTTGCCAGTCAGATGTTTCTTGAAAGATAAATTATATGTAATTAAAATTCCAAGATATTTGTAGTTATTGACGATTTCTATATCTTGCGCTCCATAATGCCATTTTAATGTAGATGGTAATCGTGTGGCTGATCGAAATATGAGAATTTTGGACTTATTTAGATTTACTTTTAGGCTCCAAATTGAACAGTAAGCATATAAAGCATTAATCATTTGTTGCAAATCCACAGGTGAATCCGAAAGTAAAACTATATCATCTGCATAAAGTAAAATTTTGACATTCGTGCCTGCTATATTTACACCGCCAGGTAGCTCATCGGGAAGGTCATTTATATACAAAGAAAATAGTAAAGGACTTAAAATACAACCTTGTTTTACACCAAGTTCAACCGCAAAAGTGTTTGAGAGGGTATTGCTATCCCAGATCTGACTTACTGTGCTTTCATAAGTACGCATTAATATTCTTACTATTTTAGACGACAATCCAATCCTCGATAGTTTGTAAAACAAGCTGTTTCTCGGTATCATATCAAAAGCACAAGAAAAATCAACAAAAAAGGCATACGTTTTTTTTCCCATCAATTTATTCAAGTTGACTATGCTTACCAAATTAAAAATATTGTCAACAGTAGAGTATTGTTTTCTAAAGTCGGCTTGATACTCATTTAAAATATTGTTGTTGTCAATCCATTCAGTTGTTGTATTTAGCAGTATAGAATTAAAAATTTTGCACGATGTATTAATCAATGACAGTCCACGATAGTTACTTGGTATCTTTGGGTCTCCTTTCTTAAATAGTGGTTTTATAAGTGATTTTTTGAAGCTGGTTGGGATTTGCTCATGTAAAAATATCTTGTTGTAAACTGTTAGAATTTCCTCAAGAAAGCATTCTGGAGCATTTTTATAAAATTCATATAAAATACCATCCTGTCCTGGAGCTTTATTATTTTTGAGCGTACTAATTACCGAGCGTAGTTCACAGAATTCAAAAGGGGAATCTAGCATTGGATCAGTAATGCATGGCATGCACCAGCTTATAGTATGAAAGTTTTCATCTATTCTCAACATGGTACTGAAGTGAGAGTAAAAATCATCAGCATTTAATACACCTCTCACACTATATGTAGTAGCTCTCAATGATTTTGATAGTTTCCACCATTCGCTAGAACTTTTAACTGTATTCAATTGTTGTAAGTTTTTATTATAAATTTCTAGTTTTTTGTTTTTGCAAATCAGCAAGTATTTGTTTCGGGATGCGAAATATCTTGATTTATTAAACGGTGTGTGATACTTTCTGTATATTCTAAGCCTTGTTATCATATTTCTTCTGTAGCGCCAACAAATCCAGTCAAACCATTTCTGTATAGGTTGAAAAACTTTTATTTTATTACTACTATTCTGTATATTGGCTTGAATGATCTTATCTGTAACAGACTGTATAAGCTCATCTACTGATTCATTAGTTTGTAGGTTGATACGTGAAGTAAGTTGCCTTAACCTAGCTGCGTAATTTAGGTGTTGTTTTTTATTCCAATGTAGTCTCTGAAAAGTTTGTTCAACACTTTCATCAACGCTGGAGTTAATAATTTTTATTTTAAGGCATAACGGCATATGGTCAGAATAGGGTTTAGATGGAATAGCGAAATTATCAACATATTGCAGAAAGCTATGTGAACAAATACAATAATCAATAACAGAGCTACCCATAACTCCGCAAAAGCTGAAATCTCCCCTTACATCATTTTCCGTTCTTCCATTAAGCACTATACCACCAATATTTTCAATAATTTCCATTAATTTTTTTCCTTGTGTATTATAAACATTATCTCTTGAGCAACGAATTTCACGAATGTGATGCAAATTTTCTAATAAATTTATATCCAGAACCTGTTCACTTGCTATTCTAGCATTCAAGTCTCCAACAATACAAAAATTTGTGGGATGAAAACATTTTGATATCAGTATTCCATGATGTACAATTTAAATACCGTGGTATGAAGTAAAATATGTTACCTTCGAGATTTGCTTGTAATATAATATTGTTATATATATTTAAAAACTTAAATCCATAAGTATTCTCCAGTGTTTTACGAAAACCAAACAAACAACCACCAATTGCGCGACCAGCCGAATGTATTTTCTTTGCGTGAATCCATTGTAATGAAATTTTTTGAAAAAAAAAGATGCAAAACGATGATGATTTTCAGATATTACATGTGTTTCATATAAAAAAAATAAATCAAATTCATTAACATAAGATATGAATGTACTAAAGTTTATTGTTCTAGATAAGTTAGCTACATTATAAGAAAGCAGTTTGATAAAATTAAATTGCTATTGCATATAAGACAAATCCGTATTCTATATTGAATTTGCTTGAACTTCTTTAACATGAATTTCCACAGGATAGTTGCATTTAGCTAGAACATTATTTAAAAACTCTGCATCGATGTTTGTATTTGCAATAACTTTTCCATCCGACCATGTATATTTCTTATTATTTCTATATATTTCTTATTATTAATATATACAGAATTCGCCAAGTCTAACTTTAATATTTGTACAGCTTTTGGATATTTGTTTACTTATTTGTCGCAAATTGTACCGGACATTTTGTTCTACTGCAGTATAATCTTTTTGTAAATATATTGCCTGTCCTTTTAATTCCTTTTTGGCACTAATACAATTTGATGCTTGCAACCTTGACTCTAAAGTAAAACAGACAGATTTTCCTGAAGCCACAATTCGGGTAGACATTACATTGATGTTTACTTTTAACACTTTCGTACACAAATTTAAAAATTCTGTCTTAACAGCATTTACGTTATTACAGCTAAGTCCAGAAACAATAACATTTGTTGAATCTTGCATTGCGATTAACAAACTCAAGACGTGAAGAAAGTTTTTTTAAGTCGTTTTTTAGTTGTAAATTTTCCTTTTTTATTTCTTCCATTTCAGCTTTTAGATCAACAAGATCCGACTTTCTCGCAACATCTTTTAGTTTATCGTCTAAGAGACTACACAGCTTGTTCCACGAAAAAAACATCTTGAGTATTGGATGCATCTGCTGACGACATATTTTGACAATACAATCGTTTCTTGCAATTTCTTTGTTCAGTGTATTCTGGTGATGTTAAATTAACCCCCTGTTTCACGATGTCGAAAGATAACGTTCGCTTAGATAAGACTTAAGACACAAACTTGATTGTGGAATAAACAAAATTGATTGAGTAAAAAATAGATACGATAAAAAGTTTGTGTCTTAAGTCTTATCTAAGCGAACGTTATCTTTCGACATCGTGAAATAGGCCATAAGTGTGCGCTTACAATTTATTTGTTTTATAGCATACCTTCAGGCATACTCATAAAAAATAGTAATGCTTGGCAATACTCCACACAGCTGATGTTTTCCCACAGGTTAATTAATCAAACACATACAACCTAATCACAGTGAATAAAATTTTATCCTTAAAAATCAATCTTCTCACCGCAAAGAACCACAAATCCGCATATAAACTATCAGGTCTTTCAATCCGGTATCGTGTAATTATGGTTTTTAAGCTTCCGCTAATGAATTAATAAAGAATTAAAGTTAAGACTCCAGTAAGTGTCGGCATCCAGATTATGTACAATTATGCAGGCCAATAACAATAGATATCCAATACAGCTTCATATATAAAACTCAAACAGTATATCACTATGTGTCTCAGAATAGTAATCTTCGCAGCAGTTTAGAGTTGCATATTTTATTTATTTTATTATTTTAATCAATATTAAATATTTTATCAGACATGAAAAAATTTTTTGACTTTTTGACACTTTCAGTCCAGAAACAAAAACAAATTTTATTCAACCTGCTTTAGCAGAGTGCAAATATGTTTTCGTCAGGATCGACCACGTTAAAACACCTCTAGAACCAAACTACGAAGGTCCTTTTGAAGTTTTGAGTAAGCATGATAAATATTTTGTGGTAAAAATGAATCAGCGAAATGCGAAGATTTCTATAGATCGTCTGAAGCCTGCCTATATTTTCAATTATGTAACTCCACCCACCGAAACTGCACAAGATAACAACATAGGTGAAACCGACGATCATGTTCCAGAAGATGTTACACCAACTGTAGAGAATAACGAGACTCCCGATGATGATACTTCAGTACAAAACCCTCTTACCACTTCATCTGGACGTCTTGTTACAATTCGACCACGCCTGCTTTAAAATTGTGTAATCGATTCTACAAGGGTTTTAAAAGACTTACTTCAAATTGTATACACCCATTACTTTTAATTATTATCTTCTAAAATCCAAAAATCAAATGTCGTTCCTTTGTATATCACAATTTTTACGACAATTGTTTTTCCACCTAATTTGCTTGAAAACTTTTTTTGTTATTTTTTTGTTTTTACAAAAACAAATTCTGGTTCTGCCATTGCCAGTAGATGGCGTTGTGTGAATAAACTTTTGACACCTGATTTATTTTTGTAGTATTTAAAATTTTTCAGCATTTTTTAAAAGTGATTTCAAAAGGTAAGTTCCATAATTGATTTTTTGACATTGTTTTTGTGACATTAACTGCTTTTGTGACATTAATTTCTCAGTGTTATTCACAATGCCGCGACCCAGAAGATCTGATCTTTCGCATCGAACCCGTAATGCAATTACAAATCGGAATATTACCAATCGATTGAATACGGATGAACAAGAAATCGCACGAGATCAGCCCGACTTCGCGTAACGCAAACACAAGAAGAAAGACAGGCGACAAATGAAACGGCTCGATTAGCAATGAAAAATCGTCGATTAAATCAAGCAATTCAACAACGTGAAAATCTAAATCAACGCGTAAGAAGAAGAAGAGCTTCAAGTGTTGATTTGAATCGAGTAGCATTTCATTACGATTGCACTTTTGACTACAGCTCGCATCCTTCCGTTCAAATTGGCCCAATGGAGATTGTGTGCAACCATTGCGGTGCATTAAAGTTCACCGGAGAATCGCCTGGGTTGTGCTGTCTCAGTAGTAAGGTCAAATTACCACCATTGCCCTCACCATTGGTACGACCACGCCTACTCTAACGCCCACTTTTTTAATTGATTAATTGCTTCTACATGGGCTTTTTTTACAGATTTACTGCATACAGATTGTATCCACATCTTACTGCAGGCGATGTAAAAATAAAAAAATTTATGTGCCACGCCCACTTTCACGCCCCATCACAAAAAAATTTATGTTTACATGGATTTTCGGTCTGCGGGCGGAGGGGCGTGGCAAAATCCAATTTTCATATTGCACCACCAATAACATACGAGCATACATTCATATATTTTACTTTTTTTATTTTATTTCATTTTTTTCAAAGCCGTTGTCATGTTTTTCAAAACGAGATATCAAACTCTTAAATCGGTTATTCGGTAGTTCCGAAGATATTTGCAAAAACCTTATGTTATTAACGATCCAATATCAAAATTTTAAAACTTTCGAAATGTTGCATTCAAAAATCCGAGTTTTCGGTTTATTTACAAAATATTTACATCATTCGATAACAGAAGATTTTCCGCGCTTACTAAGGTGCAACATTATACAATAAGTTAAAAATAATATTATATCATCAATCGATGATAAAAAACTTTATGTACCCTTGCATTTATGATACCTACATTTTGTGCACATTTGTGAGTTTTTTTCAAACGCTGATAAAAAATAACGGTACATTCAAACAAATTGCTCGCAGCGCTCTACGTGATTTTCGAGGAAATTACAAACCGATGGGAGGCGCTCTTATTCTTTTTGTTGGTGATTTTCGTCAAACTTGAAAGCTTCATATCTTTGGAACCGAGTCGAGAAAATCACGCTATCGACGAACATACGTGTACATTTGTTGCAAGACCCGTCTGCCCAAACATTCTCAAAACAATTTTTTGACATCGGAAATGGAAAAATTCCAATTAATCGCGCCACGAACGAGATTTCGTTCCCGCCTAACTTCTATCGAATGCAAATGAATATTCAAGCCGTTGTCGACAAGGTATTCCCAAGTCTAACAATCTTCTACAAAATTTCGGATTGGCTGTGGGAACGTGCAATTTTGGCACCAACAAATTACGAAGCCAACAAGCTCAATGAGCAAATTCAATTGAAACTACCCGGCAAATTAATCAAATACAAATCGATCGATACAGTAATGGATGAAGAACAAGCCGTCAATAATCCCACTGAAGTTTTAAATTCATTGGAACTACCCGGAATGCCACCGCATGTGCTAACATTAAACGTTGGATCACCGGTAATTCTTATTCGCAACTTAAACGCACCAAAGTTATGCAACGGAACCACATTGATCATCAAAAACTGCTCACCAAATTATTTATTTATTTATTAATAGATTATATAATATTTTAATATACAAATTCAGTCTTTTTCTTCTTTTTATACAAATTCAGTCTTAAATATTATTTTTAATCTATATATGACCAAACATATTTGTTGTGAGTCAGATTGGCATAAAATGCCAATGTATATAAAATATGTGACTAGGAAAACTCATTTAATATTAGCTTACGGTATTTTAAACATATGTAGTTCAATATATTTATATAAAGTAGAAAAATTATAACCATTCAGAATACTGATTGATTTGAAGACAGATTTATTTTATTAAAACAGGCTCTACGTATTTCATTATAAATTGGACAGACTCCCAAAAAGAGAAATGTATTTTCTACTTCATTAGTATTACCTACATATTGTACAACAAGTTTATGCAGCATTAATAAAATATCTGCCATTCAGTTCTATTAATCCACCTCTAGTTTTAATAAGAAGGCAGGTGACACGTGTCGAGTAATTTAATAATGGTACAGGCATAAAGTTATGATTAAGTTGTGGGTACATATCATGATTTTGAGAATTCTTTGCTCTTAACATGTTTTCTTCTTTTGTAGCTCTTTTTTAAATCCAAAAAGACATCCACCACTTGCACGACCAGCTCTGTGTATTTTCTTTGCAGGAATCCATTTTAGAAAATAATTTTGAAAATAAGAATTAAGACGATATTGATTCTCACTAAGAACGTGGGTTTCGAATAAAAAAATAGATCAAATTGATTTACATAGGTTAAGAAATAGCCAAAATTTATTGAATTTGCCAAATTTGCAACATTGTATGATAGTAATTTAAATGTACTATATTGGTATTACGAGATCGAAGTATTAGGAAGATTCTCAATAGGTTGGAACGAGAACGACGATCAATAGATTCCAACCTGGATGTTAGTTTATTCACATCCTTTTTTAGTTTAGCATTTTCTTGTTTCAGCTCATCTATTTCAGCTTTTAGTTCATTTAGATCAGACTTCCTAGTAACGTCACTAAGTTTTTCATCTAATAGCTTACATAACTTATGCCACGAGAAAACATCACTCGAGTTGTTTTGATTTGAAGATTGCATGTTGAAAGAAGTTAGATATCTTTTACTTTCTGTTCTCTCAGTGTACTCTGGAGATGTTGTATGTAATAATCGTTTATTACTCATTAAAATCACAGCATACCTTCAGGCATACCAGAAAATATACAATAGAGGGGTAGAACTTGGCACTACTGTTTGTAATAAACAGCTGTACAATATTTATGTATGTACTTATGTAAATTCAGAAGCAAAAACAACAATGGTAAACTGCTTAGAATACTAAAATTATAATTTATAAGATCCCACCTCGTTTAAATCGCAATATATATGCATAAAAGATACAGATGATTACTCACACCCACCACAGATAAATATAGTTCTTCCGCTTGAGAAAACAAATGCTGCAACAACAGTGAGACTCCAACAGCCGGACGCCAACCAGAAACAAAAACAACAGCAACGACTACAGTAAGTCAATAAGTTTTTGTGTTTGGGCTACAACACCAGGTAAAACTCAGGCAAAACTGCGATCAGCGACGGAAATGTTTTTGTGGAACTCTTAACAAATATGATGAGAATCAGAGGCGATAATTTTACATTTAATTTTTTATTTATTTATTTTGCAGAACAATATTTTTCTTTTCTACTTCTTGACAGCTCAAAGGCAGGGTTACCAATCACCAAATTTAATCGAGGCAACAATCATCGGTGGCAGATTCAAAGGCGAAGACGTACTTATTCCACGAATTCCGATGATTTCCAACGATTTACCATTCCAATTCAAGCGGATCCAATTCCCTTAGCGTCTTACCTTTACTATTGCCATCAATAAAGCACAAGTCAAATCATTGACAATTGCTAGCTTAATTTTGGAAAATTTATGTTTTCCACACGGCCAGTTGTATGTGGCTTGCTCCCGAGTAGGCACGCCAATAAACAAAAAACATTGTATATCCGCTGGCCCCAAGATGAAGTAATAAATGAATATAATTTCCAATTTGCCTCAAATAAATGCGTTTCTTTTTTGATTGAGCCCACACCTACACCATATGTAAGTTATTCTGTAACAAAACTTTATGATAGATATTCCATAAATTTATTTAAAGGCCGTACGTTAAAAGCTTAATTTAAATCGTGTAAAATACAACACTAATGTTTGCTTAGGGCCAGCAACGCGGACCGGGTCAGCTAGTTATAAATATTTCTTAACAAAATTACAAACAAAGGAGTCATGATTCGAGCCGGGGTACCGCTTATCTACATAACGTATATTGATTTCGAAGTCGCACGCCTATTATAATAAAGAAATATTTAATTATTAATAAATTCACTTGAATTGAAAAATGACAGTTTTCCTCACAATATTCAGGCTGTAATATCCCTTCCTGTTTAAATACAAATGTTGCAATTCCTTTGGAGGCGCTACAATTCGTACGTGCGTACCATCTATACATCCAATTACTCCTGGAAATCGTGTTTTTGAGAAAAACGACATTTTGTTTTTATTTTTTTCTTCTTCAGTCATCCGGGCGTTTATCCATTTTTTGCATATTTTTCTTTGAAATAATTCTATAATTTCTTTCAAAATCAAGCAGACTGTTGGACCGCTGCTTCTTTGGTAGCTTCCATCAGCGAAAAATCTCAGCGCACAACAGAATTTAAGAATCGGTGGAATGGCCGAACACCGTGTTGACGGTTTTAAAAAGTCGCTTAATTTTGGCATCAAATACAAAAATCCATCTTTATTTATGCGGAAAAATTTTATAAAACTGAAATATATGTATGTATGTATGTGTTAATAGATCTAAAACAACAGATAAATTATACTTACTCAGCATTTGGTAGCTCCAATTGGTTGGAACTATCCCGAATTATCTTCCGTATACGTTTCATATGTGTATTCTTCTTACTATCATCAAAAAATAATTCGGTGTTTATATCCATTATTTTACTTTTAATTTAAACAATATTGCGCGTATTAGAATATTCGTTAAACTTTTTTTTCCAACTTGACAGTTTTTCACATGTAATTTTACGGATAATGTGCAATAATATAAAATGCAACGCTGTGACATACACAACACCTAGATTTTGTAAACCATAATCGAAAAGAAATTAGGTGTTGTGTTGTAGCTAAAAGAACACAACATTTTAGTGTTGTAAATGGTAAAGGTGCTATCAGACGGGATGTATTTTATATATGTACTGTCAAATTTTCCATATGTAAAAGTTGTACACATCGTGTGATACATATGAAACTTTGCATGTGTAAAATACATGTGGAAATACATATGTA
Organism: Bellardia pandia; assembly: GCA_916048285.2. Lineage (NCBI taxonomy): Eukaryota > Metazoa > Arthropoda > Insecta > Diptera > Calliphoridae > Bellardia > Bellardia pandia. The sequence continues at coordinate 71,450,053 of OU696530.1, forward strand.
ATTTTTTCGATTAGAACACGCTCTATTTTCCTGTGACAAACATAAACAAAACAGCTGATTTGTTTTGAAACAAAATTGTTTGAAATAATATATTGGAAAGAAAAATTAAAGAAAATGAATTTTTCGATTTTTAATAAATTAAATTATGTTTATTATATTTATTGCAGTTAGATTGGCCAAAAGAAGCAATTCTTGAAATTTATAAACATTAAAAAGGCAGCTTTTGTTTACTTTTATAGGTTATGTCATACGGAAAAACATAAGCAGGTGTGATAGCAAAAATTATGAATCGTATGTAAAATGGAAATTTTGACATACATACGGAATTACATATGGGTGAGAAAAGTGACAGTACATATGTAAAATACATCCCGTCTGATAGCACCTTTATCGGGGCCTTAATCTGAAGTAGAAAACAAACAATTAAACACAAACACAATGTCGTTGTACTATGTGTTTGTTTTTACTTTTTTGTTTAACGTATGGCACGTTTTTAAATTGTCTATAAGTACACAAACGTGCTTACAGTACGGTACGTTACAGTACGGATACGTGGACGTTCGGCTAATTCTACCTTAAGTTTTTTACAATATGATTGCTGGCCAAAACCTCTCACCAACACAGCTTCATTTTTATTTTTGAACACCACTGGTGTAAATATACAAGGTGAGTGCAAATCGGCGACACAATACGGAAACAACAGGCATTTTTGTTTGTGTAAAATAATGTACTACTGTCAAAAACACTTCAAAAAGTATTACTTTTGACATAAGTAACTTGTAAGGAAACTCTGTCAGCTGGGCTCTTGCACTCATATAAATTATAAATTACTACACACATTAGAAAATTTTCGAGTGGCAATATTGAACAAAATGAATAAAAGTCAATTGAATAAAAGACCAAGTGAACGAAAGGAACAAACATACAGAAAAACTGATAGAAAAGAAACAATTATAGTATAGTTAGTTCATTTTGTTGCATGCAGCGTTACCATTTGTCAAGTTTTCACTTTTTTTGCGATGCCAAAAAGTTTTAAATTTATCGGGTAACAAATAAGTTTCTGAAAAAATATAAATATAAAAAAGCAAAGGCTTTAAATTGAAATAAGAAATAAATTTATAAATGTATGATATATTTTTTTAAAGATCTCTTATGTTTTTGGCTTAAATCGGTTTTAGTAACTTTTTTCAAATCACTATCAAAATTGTATCACTAATAGAATTTTAAATTCTGATTAAAATAAAAAAAATTGGGCCGGTCACGCCTATTTTCGAGTGGGCGGGGTTCCAAAGTTTGTAATATATTTAGCTATATCTTGATAACTACTTTTTTTATTAGACTATATATATATCAATAAGTATTTCAATTTCTTGACTTGAAAATAATTTTGCGAAATTTATCAATAGGTGGTCCATATAAATAGGTCATGTTACATATCGTTGGAAAGGTATTTTTGATACCTTTAATTTAATTTTACAAATGATCAGACACTCAGTAGTTCCCGAGACATAGGCCTATATATTTTCAACTTTAAGAGCCCACCCCGTCGAAAATAGGCGTGATCGCCAACAAATATTTTTTTGCTGGCATCTCCTCTAAAAGCCCTATTTGATGAAATTTTTGTTTTGAGCAAAGTCTCTAAAACCGACTTGTTCCATGTTTTTTATTATATGTTGTGTTTGATTTTAAATGGTTTTTATATTTTTAAATAATATTAATTCCAAATAAATGTTTGTGTTTTCTTTTAACTTTTGTAGCAAAAAAATTTTCTTGGAAAAGAAGTTGTTTTTTTTAGATATAAGTTTTTAAAAAAATATATATGGTAACGCTGGTTGCATACTATATAAACTGAACTGAACTAAGTCCCCTTTTACAGTTGAGAAATTGAAAGACAGACAGACGAAGTTTGTAGGCGATAGGAAGAGTTTGCGGTAGACCTCTACTGTACTGGACCAAGGCATATTTATTATAAGTACAGTAGAGGTCTACCGCACACTCTTCCTCTTCAATACATCGCCTACAAACTTCGTCTGTGTGTCTTTCAATTTCTCAACTGTAAAAGGGGACTAAATGAACTGAACGATATGAACTGAACAGCGTTGCCGTTTTGGTTATTTTTAACCAAAAATGGTTATTTTTTTCTTCATTTTGGTAACTTTATGGGGAATCAAAAATATAAATGTTTTGTTGTCTATTTAATTTGATAAATTTGCTTTTTTTTGCTTTTTAATATTATTTAAAAATAAACGTTGTTAAAAACACGTTTTTTTACGTAAAAATTTTTATGTAAAAATTTCTTTGAATTGTCATACACGAAAAAAAACGCGCATTAAATTATTTTAAACAAATGCGAAATGGATAAGAAGTATTTTTATTTTTTCATGTTTGAATCTATTTAAATGCAATAATATTTTTTAACTTCGGTTTAGGTTTTTATTGAACAAGATGAAACTGAAGAATTATCATCTGAAAAATAAAAGGTCAAAAAACAAACTAAATAATTATAAAAAAATGTTGGTTATTTTTTCTCATTTGGTAACTTTTTGGTTACACTATTTTTTTGGTAGTGGCAACACTGCATCTGAACAAAAAGACAAAATGAACTGAACGATATGAACTGAACTAAATGAACTGAACAAAAAGAACGAACAACTGAACAAAAAGAACAACTGAACGAAAAAGAACGAAAAGACTGAACGACATCACATCGTTCATATAAGTGAACAGTTCAATTGAACTAGGTCGTTCATGAACGACACAAATCTAATCTGAAGAGAATACTGAATTTACCGAATTTAATTGCTGGACATTGTCATGCTCATGTTTTGCATAATACTGCTAAACAAACACTAAAAACCTTATCGTTCAATGTAGAAAGTTTTGTTATTGAAGTTTTGAGTGAATTTTCTTCAAGTGGTAACAATCTGGCAGAACTGAAAGATTTTTTTAATTTTTATGGAAATTGATTATATTCAATTACTAGGACATTCACGTATTAGATTTCTGACATTATTTCCAGCTGTTGATCGTATTCTTAAATCTTGGACTGTTTTAAAATCGTATTTTTTAAGTAAAGGCGAATAAAATGTTTCCAAACTAATTTGGAAATTTGTTGCCTGTGATTAATATTCAGAAGTACAGAAAGACGAAAATGAATTATCTGAGGCATACCTGTATTTTATTCATAATATTATAAGCATATTATCATCAAATATAAAACATTTAGAAAGTGATTACATTCAACCTCTAAAGACTCTAAAACTATAGAACTGATTTGGCCCAAACCGGTTTCATTTGAAAGGTTATAATCCCAGTTGGGTTTACGGCTATATATATTTCAAGTAGGCGTGGCACCTCCCACATAAATTGAATAACATTATATATCGTGACTATTGTCATAGCCAGAGTTTTGAAACATTGCAGTGGCAGCTCCCATGCAAAGTGAATATTTAGCTCATATACAAAATTAATATTAAATATCTAGAGTTTTATATTAGCTATATAGCCTTCAAATTTTGTACGAGTCCATCAATCTGATCATGTGATGATCTTCGGCAAAGTTGTTGTGCATGAGACCGGGAATGTTTCTGAGTTAGTACAACCACGCCTACTTTAACGCCCACTTTTTTAAAATGATTAATTGCTTCTGCATTGGTTTTTACAGATTTACTTCATACTGAAGGTGAGGTAAAAATAAAAATTTTATGTGCCAATTCCACTTTCACGCCCCATCTCTAAAAATTAACGTTTGTATGTATTACTGTCAAAAACACTTGAAAAAGTATTGCTTTTGACATAAGTAAATGTAAACAAAGTCCGTCAGCTGTGCTACTGCACTCACCTTGTACAGTTACACCATGGTTGTGCCATGGTAAGTTTGGTAAAATAAAAATTATTACTACATGACGGATCCTGGTGTTGCTTGAAAGGAAATTTAGAATGGGCAACCTATTTAATTATAAAACGTTTCAAGAACAATAAAGAAAAATTGCCAACTTGCTTTGTAATAGGATATTATAATTTGAAAAATTGGATGATAATGTCAACAACAATATGGGTTTAGGCCGCTAAAGCAATGCATTAGGCACATTCAGTCCATCAATTTTCGACTTATGTAAATGCATTGCAGCGTCAATAGAATACATGTATCATAACGGTATAATTGGTGCCTTTATTTCTGAAACAATCAAGCTCAAGCGGCTAAACCGGTTATATATTTTTTAAGATCAGGAAAAATGCGTATATTTTTAACAGCCAACAATATTTTTATTTTATCTTTCTGGTGGTAAAAACATACAAGGGGATAAAACGGCTAAAAAAAGGGAATTTTGTATTTATTTTTAACTTTTAACTAGTGAGGTGAAATATATGGGCGTAGTCATTGTGGTAAATTGTACCCCTTTTTAGTTTTTAAAATTTTTTGCCAAAAACAACTCCTTTTTTAAAACCTTTTTTGTAAGCATCACTTCGGAGAATCAAATCTTGTAACGTTAATTTAACCGCCTTTTACTCAATGCAAATGAATGAAACTTTGCAGGCATACATATTCCCGATGATAATACACGAATACATGGGCGTAGCCAGGATAAAATCTAGGGGGGGGGGGGGCAAAATTTTTTTTTGATAAAATGTTTTTTTGATTGCCTTATACTCAATGCAAATGGATAAAACTTTGCAGGCATTCATACTCCCGATGGTAATACACGAATACATGGTCGTAGCCACAATAAAATCCAGGGGGCAAACATTTTTTTTTTGGTAAAATTCGTTTTTGACTGCCTTCTACTCAATGCAAATGAATAAAACTTTGCAGGCATTCACCAGGATAAAATCCGTTACAACGGATTTGGCTGTTTTTAACGGGTTCCGATCGCAAAAAAAATGTTTTTTTCTTAAATGTCTGAAGGTGATCTTTACTATTTGCGTTAGACTTTAGGACATTTTAATGTATTAATTAAAGCCATTCGTTACTAAAAAGTAAAAAATAAATAAAAAAAAAATTAAGAAACGCTTTTCTTCAGTTCAGTTGTGAACACAAAATAAATATGAATACTAAAAAAATCTACTAAAAGTAAAAAAAAGAACATTTCAAACATAAACTTTTAAATGAAAATGGAAAACATCTCACACATCCCTTTATTAAAGGGGGTTTGGAGTAGGGGTGCCAGACGTACTGTTTTTAGCAGTACGCAAATGTACTGTTTTTACACGTTGTACTGTTTTTTCGTTAAAAGCTTACTTATATTAAAATTTAGAAAAATATTGATAAAAAAAATTTCTGTTCAGTGTATTGCTTTATTAAAAAAAGGATTATTTATCGGGGTTTAATCTACTTTAAAGTTGATTAGGAGATCAGTGTTAATGGCTCTAAAGAATTGGTGTCCAAAAAAATTTTTTTGTCCATATGAAATGAATACAACAACAATTGTTTCATGAAATGGACATCATTGCTCTAAAGGCATTTCTAACCATTAAACATTGTAGATTAACATGAAGAATATTAAAAAAACAAATTGCATTTCATAAATATATCGTTGTTTATACAACGTATTTAAATACATTTTTCGAAAAGCTGATGGTACATTTAATTTTAAAGTAGTCATGTTATAGGGGCTTAAGATAAAATGTTACTTGGATTTTTTTCAATAAATGATAATTCTTGATTTTTAAATAATAAATTTCTACACCATGTAAATTGGAACAGCATTATTCTTACTAAAAAATATTGAAAAATGAGTAAAATTGAGTTGACATTAAATTTAAAGTTCACTTTTGTAATGTAAATTAATACATATACAGATTGATTTACAAAAACTAATAAATTTAAAACTTTGTATTACAAGTGTTCGATAACCGAATGAGAAAAAACAACCCTTTTTATTATTTTCAAATTCAATTATGTTTACGATTTATTTCGTTATAAGTGGACTGTATATTTAATTTATTTGTATGTAGGTATGTATATTTAAATAGACTTGTCTTTATGTACACAAAGAAGACTTGTCTGTTTGATTATAAAAAGAAGACTGACTTTAACATTCACCAGTCATACATTAAGGGTTGAATTCATATAACAAATATTACATAATGTGAGAATAAGTGAGTAAGTCAAAGTTAATGTTAAAATGTAAAGTTCATAAAATAAGAATGTTGCATTCATGAGAATGGTTGCTCAACATCCCGGGCGGCCCTGAAACAGCGTTTCAGCATATGGGAAGTTTAACAATTTTGACAATTGACCTGGTCATGGTCCCATGAGAGATCTTCAGCCGCACAGCTCTGGTTAAGCCATCACTACCAGGAAAGGTCTCAATTATGCGAGCTGTCATCCAAGTAGAGGGGGGAGTGTTATCTTCCTTTATGAGAACAATATCATCCAGATTAATATCCGGTTGCGTAGCCATTCATTTGGGGCGTTGTTGGAGTGAGGTCAAATATTCTCTACTGCATCTTCGCCAAAATCCTTGGTACATGCATTGCACGTGTTTCCAATAGTCAAGCCGATTTGATTTCAATCCAGTTAAGTTACCCTCAGGTAGCAAAGTAGTCGGCCTGCCTATTAAGAAATAAGAAGGAGATAGATAATTAGTATCGATGTCTGAGGCGAACCCCAGTGGCCTAGAGTTGATGACAGCTTCCACTTGAGCAAGGAGCGTATGCATCTGTTCAAACGTCAGTATAGTTGTGCCAATAACGCGGCGTAGGTGGAGTTTAACCGAACGTACACCTGACTCCCAAATGCCACCCCAATGTCGGGAATAGGGTGGGATAAAAATCCATCTGATGTCATCTTTAGCCAAGGCTTCTGTGATGAGTCTGTTGTGATTGTCAGCCTGTAATTGTTGATACATCTCATTCAGCTTACGTTTTGCGCCGACAAAGTTTTTGCCGTGGTCGCTATAGATGGTAGAACATTTACCACGACGTGCCATGAAGCGACGAAGAGCAGCCAAAAAACACTCCGTACTTAAGTCAGCTGCCAATTCCAAATGAATGGCTGATGTCACCATGCAGACGAAAATGCATATATAACCCTTAGAGGTTTTCGAGTTTCTTCCGGGATGAATCTTCAAAGTAAATGGACCGGCTTAGTCACATCCAGTGTTTTGAAACGGAAAGGCTTGTTTAATCCGTACTCTGGGTAGATCAGCCATTCGTTGTTGTGTCACATGTCGAGCTTGTCGAAAGCAATTCAAACATTTATGAGTGTGCTCACGAATTAAGTTCCTGGCTCCCAGAATCCAATAATGTTGTCGAACAATTACAAATAGTGCAGATACGCCAGGATGTAAATTCCGAATGTGTTCCTCTTTGAAGATTAATCTTGTGATTTTATGTTCCTTTGGAAGTAGAATAGGGTGTTGAATTTTCGATGAAAGTTCAGAATTAGAAATTCTTCCTCCGACCCTCATCAATCCATCATCATCGATAAATGGTGACAATTTGATCAATTTCGAATTGTTGTCTACTTCCCGTCTACGTAGCAAGCATTTCCTCTCCGCTAAGAAACTATTTTGAGCCATTCTGAGACAAATTATCTTTCCGTCCTTAATTTCGTCGTATGTTAGATACTCAGCAGGAATTCTGGTTCCGTGTATACGCAGGTTGATGAAACGTTTTACATAAGCTGCTATCCGTATTAGTTTATACCAGTGTGAAACGTCTTGAATAATACATTCCAAAGGATGTATAGTAGTAGTAGTAGTTAGAATCGCCGTAACATTCTCCACAGTAGCCTTCATTCCAGCCAACACATCAACATTATCATTAACCCTTTCCAAAGAAATAACTTGTTGCTCGTTCTCTAAAAAAGATGGACCTTTCCACCAGAGGTCATGTTTCAGCAGTTGGTCTACCATTAAACCACGAGAAGCACAGTCCGCGGGGTTCTCCTTAGTATTTACGTGTCTCCAAACATTTCGAGAAAGTGTTTCCAATATTTCTGATGTACGATTTCCTATAAATGTTTTGAGTTTTGTTGGTTGCATAGATAACCACGATAATACCACTGTAGAGTCGCACCATGCGTTTATTTCCATTTGTTAACCCGAATCAACCCAACGTAACCATATGGTCACGCTCATGAGATGAATAGAAAAATAAATCTACAAATTCGTGTGATTCCCCGATTTTTATGTATTAATTCTTATTCGCTTCATAAAGTATGTGTGCTGCTGCAAAATGAATTTTTGCATCAGTAAGAGTATTATTGTTGAAGTGGTTAGATAATAAACTAAGTGTAAAAAATAAAAATGTCAAAAAACGTTAAAAAACAATTCTATAAAAAGTAAGTAAGCAATAATTTTTATAAAATAAGGGTTTATGGGTTTTAAACAAATACATTTTGTTGGCCATTCTATTAAACTAATGGTTGCAAAATGTGATTTGTAAGTTTTTTAACATTTTGCATGTTAATTTGAACAGTTTCTGCCGTTGTGACCATATGGTCACGCTGGGTAAGATTTCAAAATACATATTATGTATGTATATTATTATTTTTAGGGCGTTAAGCACAGAAGAAGCCATAGATTTCATAAATGAATTGTGCGATGCAGATGAAAACGAGCCTGTTGCTGCCTTATATATACTTCCACCTGAAGTTGAAAGTGGCGTACTTAGTGGTACGGATGATGCTGATGAGGATGATGTGGGAATGCCAGTTGACATTTGTGTTGGCCAACTAAAATCATCTTGTGAACTGGTTATGAACAATGATAGACGCATTGAAATGTTTGATGGCCTAGAAGCTAGTGATGACGAAGAAGATTTAATGCTTATAAACTCAGAAATTGCCTTGGAATATTCCAGCACAGCTTTGGATTTAAATTTATCGACTGAGCCATCGACATCAGCAGATGCTGCAATGCTTAACAGTTTACAAAAAGTAAAACCAACCACATCAGCATTGGAACTTCCACCAGCAAATAAAAACGCTTCATTTACGTGGGTTGAAGATGCCTCCAATATTTCCGTCCCCAAGTTTTGAAGATTGTAAAAACTTGCAACCTTATCAACAATTTGAAAAATTTTTTGATCAGCAATTGTTGGATCACATTATCAATGAATCCCATAAATACGCAGTTTTTCTAGGAAAGAATGTTCCAAATATAACTACTTCGGAACTCAAAACGTATATTGGTATTTTAATAGTAAGTGGATATGGCGGTCTAACAAGTTATAGATCATTCTGCGATGCAGATGAAGATATGAGAAATGATTTGATATATTCGGCTATACGAAGAAATATATTTCAGCAGATATCACAATTTCTACACTTTGAAGATAGTGGTAAGAAAGTTGAAAATGGTGACAAAATGTGGAAGCTTCGGCCCTTAACAGGTCACTTGAAATCAAATTTTCTAAAAAATTCCCATCCAGTGCAGTATTTATTATACGACGAAAGTATGATATCATACTATGGGCGCCATGGCTGCAAGCAATTCATTAGAGGAAAACCATTGCGCTTTGGATTTAAAGTATGGTCACTGTGTACACCTTCTGGATATCTAGTAAATTTTGAAATTTATCAAGGAAAAAACCCTCGGTCAAGGTCCATTTATGAGGAGAGATTTGGTAAATGCACCGCACCTCTTTTATATATGATCGACGATTTCTCTCCGGAGGTTCAAAGCATGCCTTTTTCATTTTTCTTCGACAATTTATTTACCGGATTTCCAGTACTACATTATTTAAAATGCCGTGGATACACAGCAACAGGAACAATTCGTGCGAATCGTATACCCAAAAATTGCCCAATTGCAGACAATAAGATTATTCAGAAGAAAGATCGAGGTTATGTAGCATCGATTAAAGTTAAGGAAACCGATATTATTTTATCAAAGTGGAATGACAATGCTGTTGTAAATATAGCATCGAGTATTTATGGAAGAAATCCTATTTCGAATGTTCAACGGTATTGCAGAGATCAAAAAAAAAAATTAATGTTGTGCAACCATGCGTAGTAAAGGAATATAACAATTTTATGGGTGGTGTCGACCGAATGGATCAAAACGTCAATATCTACAGAATTGGAGTCAGAGGAAAGAAGTGGTGGAGCAGCATATTCACATGGCTGGTAGATGTTTCGATTCATAACGCATGGCAATTACACCGCTCAGTTAATCCTGATATGTCACAACTACAATTTAGAAGACACATTGCTTTATATTACTGCAAACATTTTGGAGAAAATCCAAAATCTGTGGGCCCTCGCAGAAGAAATATCCAGGAATCTTTACAAGAAACTTTACGCTATGATAGAAAAGATCATCTGGTTCGCCCATGTGCTAAAAGGAGACGTTGTGCTGCCGACAACTGTATTTCTGTTGGACGCACTGAGTGCTCAAAGTGCGATGTTGGGGTCTGCGTCAAATGTTTTGTTAATTATCACACCCAATTTGATATATGAATAAATATATAAATTAATAAACAAAATAATGTGTAAAAAATTTTACTTTATTTTTTCTTGTTTAAACGATTTTTTTCCTAATCGTGCCCAAAGTGACCATATGGTCACACCCTATATCTTGAGATACAAAACACCGAGGAGAAAAAAAATTTCACATTTGTAATTCAATGGACCTATATAACCACCCCATAAAATATTTTTAAAAAATTCGAAAAAAAAAGTTCTGGGTTGATTCGGGTTAATGAGGCAATGATGAAATTATTGATTTCATTAAACGAGTAAGTAGCAATGCTCCGCATAACTCCAACCTGGGAAGAGATATTTGCTTTAGTGGTGCCACACGAGTCTTGGACGCGACTATGTTCACGTGAATATTCCCTTCTTCATCCTTCATTCTACAGTAAACAACAGCAGCATAAGGTTTAATCGAGGCATCGCTAAATCCGTGCAGTTGCAATCTTGAGTTCAAATTAGGAACGTATCGAGGCAACTTCAATTCCGTTAGATTCTGTAAATCATTTCTGTAATTGATCCACAGGTTTGCCAAATTTGGAGGTAGTGGTTCATCCCATTCAAGATTTAGTAACCATAATTCCTGGAATAAAATTTTGAATTTTACAACGATGGGAGAAACTAGTCCAAGTGGATCGAAAATTCGAGCGACGTCGGAGATAACTCTTCTTTTTGTGGCATGTGGTGAGTCCTCTAAATTTACTCTATACTGAATAGCGTCTTCTCCTGAGCTCCAATATATTCCGAGAACCTTTGTTGAGGTATCCTTATCTTTATATAAAAAGTTGCCATCATTTCCGGAATGTGGGGCTATATTCGCACAGTTCGATGCCCATTTGCTTAGCCTGAGCCCGGCTCGCGAAAGTAAATCAATAAGTTCCTCACGGATTAACATAAGTTCCTCCCGTGATGAAGCGCCAGTTATTACATCGTCGACGTAGAAGTCTTCGAGTAAGATTTTTGATGCATTGGGATGAGATTCTTGGTAATCTCTTGCCAATTGTTTTAAAACTCGTACGGATAAATATGGTGCTGAAGATGTACCGTATGTAACTGTACATAATTGAAAATGTCTAAGTTGATCCTTAGGATCCTCTCTCCACAGAATCCGTTGAAAATTCCGTTGTTGCTCAGCCACCCAAATTTGGCGAAACATTTTAATGATATCCGCGGAGAATACAACCTTATGTAATCGAAAACGAAAGCATACAGCAAATAAGTTGCGTTGAATTGGTGGGCCAATATGTAATTTATCATTGAGTGATATTCCTCCAGTATCCTTATGTGAGCCATCAAATACTACCCGCAATTTGGTTCCAAGAATTGGATGATGTGGCAAATAAAATAGATGGCAATCGGTGACCTCTACTTCTTCCGGTGAAAGTTCACGCATATGTCCCAAACTGTGGTATTCCCTCATAAATTTAATGTAACTTTCCTTCAATATTGGGTCCCTAGATAGTCTACGTTCAGTGGCATTAAACCTCATAAGCGCACCTTGGTATGTATCGGCAAATGAGATATTCTGCTCCTTAAACGGGAGTTCCACAATGTAACGCCCATCAGTATGTCTAGTGTGAGTCTCCTGAAAATGTTGTTCAACACATGCAAATACATCATCTTGTTTCATTTTAATGTCCGCTTCTTCAATTTCCCAAAAGGATTGAATCGATTTATCGATGTCGACTAATGTGAGTAATTATGAAGATGTTTGTTGTTGAAACGATGAGTTAACAGATGTTACAACCCAACCAAAAATAGTAGAGACAGCTATTGTTCTACCATTTGCATCCAGCAATTTCTCCTGAGTTATGACATCCCAAACATAGTCTGCTCCAGTAAAATGTCAATAGGACTCGAACGATAAAATGATGGATCAGCAAGACGAACTGCATCCAATCTTTGACGATCGTACTTCGTTATCGTACTTCTTGGGAGTAATGACGTTATTCGACCCAAAATGTGGACCTGAGCATTGATACTATGTTGTGAATTTCTGGATTTCACTGTCCCCGTGAGTTGATTCAGCCTTAACTGAGGAAATTCCAGAGAGTGCGATTCTTGAGCAATTGCGTGGCAATCCCAAACGTTTAATACAATCTTCTGATATATATGACAGTTCCGACGCAGTATCAAGCAAAAGACGACAAGTAGTAAATTTACCCTGGTGATTTCTAACATCTACTAATGCTGTTGGTAAAATATGAATAAGATCTTTCTTCATAAATGGTATAGTACCCGATTGAGATACGACAGTATTCAAAGATACCGGTTGAGAACCCTCAAGTTCAGACCCTATAGCTTCATGAGTGGATGGTTCCGACAAGACAACAACGTGTGCCTGCTGGATCGGAGCAACTTGTGTGTAATGTAAAGATGTGTGATGATTCCGTTGACAGGAGCGGCATTTCTTTTGAGATTTGCAATTGTAAGCAGTGTGTCCCTTGCGAAGGCAATTAAAACAAAGAGAATTTTCCTTCACGAAAGTACGACGTTGATCGATCGATAGTGATAGGAAATGTGGACACTTGTAAGTGTGATGAGTATCAGAACCGCAATCAGCACAATTTTGTTGAAAATTTGTCGAAACCAAAGTCGATGAGTTCCGTTTACTGCCTGTCGATTTTGTACCAACGTTGTTATTTCCGAGTTCTAATTCCTCACAACATTGATTCAAAAATTTCAAAAATTTAAATATAGTAGGCTTAGGGTCATCCCTGGAATTCTCAATCCACTTGCGACGGGATTCAGAATCAATCTTATTCTGCAATATGTATATTAACCAATGATCCCGTTCGTTGTAATTAACTGCATCCAACCCTATAACAACCTCATTCGAAATATCAGAAATTTTACGTAACGTTGCAGCATCTTCCTCCTTCATAGAAGAGAGGCCCATGAATGTTTCAATATACGAATTCACTATATGACGCGGTCGATCAAAGCGCTCTTTGAGTCGATCCCATGCTGTACTGTAGGCTAATTCTGAAATTTGCTGTCTACTAAGATTTGCAGCATCATCTTTCAATAAGGACTTCAAATAATGAAATTTCTGAATACTAGATAGGTTTGCCTTCGAATCAATCGCGCTAACAAATAAATCTTTAAAGGCTGGCCAATCTTTGTAACTGCCAGCAAATGGTTCTATTCTCAATTTCGGTAAATCTTCATTTGCGTTGCGAGAAGTCATTGGTGAGTCAAGTCTTTGTAACAACGTAGAATGTTGTTCAGCCAGACGTGAAAACATTTCATTGTGAGGTTCAGGGTTTGGTTCATGAGGACCAAGAGAGTTAAGCATCCGATTGAGCATGGCATGACTGTGCATGTAGTTCTCCTCATATTCAACCATATCGCGTTCGGGATCTACATACCCCTCCTCACCTTCGAAATTATACTATTCTCCTATAATTCTAATGAATTCCTTCCAAGCGGATTCCAAACGTGTCAATCGAGATTGAATTTGTTCCGTAAACAATTCTTCAGGAGGATTTTGGACAAATGTGTATGCACGAGTAATCGCACCCTTTTCCATTCGGCATTTTGATTGCATTGATTTCATTGCTGACATCTTAAGAAATTGTAAATTAAATTTCGTACTTACAGATTCTATCAGTTCCGCTTTCTTATTTTATGTTGAGATGCCTCTAATTCATCCACCTAATATTCCAACCGTATATGTTGATAGACAATCCAATTATTAACTGTCGCGTGCAGTTTTCCGCATGTATCAATGTTTGTGTTTCCAACCGAGCTTAATTGTTCAAAAATAACCGAAAAGTTTCATATATGTATAACACAATGTCTTTACCACCGTATATGTTCATTTACTGCATTGAGAGTATTACGCACGACAACCGAATTGTATTTAACCCTGGATGGTTACTGTTCGTCGAATCGACGAAGCTCATTTACTCTCTATCATATAACTCATAAAAAAGAGTCAAATTCGTATCGAATTTTAAGATAGAAAAAAAATTTTGTGTTACATTATATTTTTTTTTGTTATTTGTTAAATATCATACTTAAATAAAAATATTTTTGTTTATTTTTAACTTTACAAACTGTTCCGCTAAAATTATTTTAAGAAATTGTTCGTCGATTCAACGAAGAGTAACCTTAATGTACAAAAATGAAGAGTAACCATTTAGGGTTAAATATCTCTGTATGTAAGTATTAGTTCAATATGCACGCGCACTGCTTGTAGCGAATTTCGTATGTATGAATGTAACCGCCAATAAATTCCAAGCTTTTGAATTTCACACCATGTTAAACTCTGTACTCTTACAATACATCAATAATGATGCAACCCGAATTTGCTCTCAACAAGAAGCTTTTGAGATTAACCACGTCAAAGTCAACACGAAGCTGATTTAGTAACATACACACGCGCACACGAATCAAAGCTTATTCTCTGTATAATGTTATCAACAAAAATGTGAAACTGTAACACAACCGAGCTTTACAACCAAACGATATGAACGTTAATATTTAAAAGCTATATTAGTCAACATGAAGCTGATGTAGTAGCAGCATACACACGCGCACACGATTCAAAGTTTATTCTCCGTCAATGTTATCAACAAAAATGTGAAACTTTAACACAACCGAGCTTTACAACCAAACGATATGAACGTTAATATTTAAAAGCTATGTTAGTCAACATGAAGCTGATGTAGTAGCAGCATACACACGCGCACACGATTCAAAGTTTATTCTCCGTCAATGTTATCAACAAAACGATATGAACGTTAATATTTCAAAAGCTATGTTAGTCAACACGAAGCTGATTTAGTAACATACACACGCGCACACGAATCAAAGCTTATTCTCTGTATAATGTTATCAACAAAAATGTGAAACTTTAACACAACTGAGCTTTACAACCAAACGATATGACCGTTAATATTTCAAAAAACTATGTTAGAACAAACAAGCACGGTAGATCATGATTTGTATGTGTTCTGATGTTGTAAAGCTAATTCAAATCACACTCACGCCACTTTATGTTGCTACGAATATATGATACACGTATTTATATATGAATTTATGCACTTTACACTTTTCCTCCGCACTAAATGAATATTTTTTCTTCTTTGTTCTTGTCGTTGCTCCCGGAATGAAATGTGAACGCACCGATGCCAATTGTCTATTCACGGGATTCGTTAGATTTTTGTAAATCGTGCCCAAAGGAGGTATTTCTCTTCCAGAGGAGCTTCCGATATACCCAATACCGATGTGAGTCGTTCCTTTCCAGTATACACACACCCGATTGTCACTAAGTCCGATATTTGGCGAAAAGGACCAATTTATGTTCGATAACCGAATGAGAAAAAACAACCCTTTTTATTATTTTCAAATTCAATTATGTTTACGATTTATTTCGTTATAAGTGGACTGTATATTTAATTTATTTGTATGTAGTCTTTATGTACACAAAGAAGACTTGTCTGTTTGATTATAAAAAGAAGACTGACTTTAACATTCACCAGTCATACATTAAGGGTTGAATTCATATAACAAATATTACATAATGTGAGAGTAAGTGAGTAAGTCAAAGCTAATGTTAAAATGTAAAGTTCATAAAATAGGAATGTTGCATTCATGAGAATGGTTCCTCAACAACAAGGAAAGCAAAAATATTGTAATCTGAAAGGACTTTGATGATATAAAAGATACAATATGTCATTTAAATTGTATTATATACTAGCTGACCCGGTCCGCGTTGCTGGCCCTAAGCAAACATTAGTGTTGTATTACCACACGATTTAAATTAAGCTTTTAAAGAAAAGTACGGCCTTTAAATAAATTTATGGAATATCTATCATAAAGTTTTGTTACAGAATAACTTACATATGGTGTAGGTGTGGGCTCAATCAAAAAAGAAACGCATTTAAGGCAAATTGGAAATTATATTTATTTATTACTTCATCTTGGGGCCAGCGGATATACAATGCTTTTTGTTTTTTGGCGTGCCTACTCGGGAGCAAGCCGTGTGGAAAACATAAATTTTCCAAAATTAAGCTAGCAATAGTCAATGATTTGACTTGTGCTTTATTGATGGCAATAGTAACGGTAAGACGCAAAGGGAATTGGATCCGCTTGAATTGGAATGGTAAATCGTTGGAAATCATCGGAATTCGTGGAATAAGTACGTCTTCGCCTTTGAATCTGCCACCGATGATTGTTGCCTCGATTAAATTTGGTGAGCAGTTTTTGATGATCAATGTGGTTCCGTTGCATAACTTTGGTGCGTTTAAGTTGCGAATAAGAATTACCGGTGATCCAACGTTTAATGTTAGCACATGCGGTGGCATTCCGGGTGGTTCCAATGAATTTAAAAATTCAGTGGGATTATTGACGGCTTGTTCTTCATCCATTACTGTATCGATCGATTTGCATTTGATTAATTTGCCGGGTAGTTTCAATTGAATTTGCTCATTGAGCTTGTTGGCATCGTAATTTGTTGGTGCCATAATTGAACGTTCCCACAGCCAATCCGATTTTTTGTAGAAGATTGTTAGACTTGGGAATACCTTGTCGACAACGGCTTGAATATTCATTTTCATTCGACAGAAGTTAGGCGGGAACGAAATCTCGTTCGTGGCGCGATTAATTGGAATTTTTCCATTTCCGATGTCAAAAAGTTGTTCTGCACACGCATGTTCGTCGATAGCGTGATTTTCTCGACTCGGTTCCAAAGATATGAAGCTTTCAAGCATGCGTTCAGCTCATCTGCGGTCATTGATAACGGGCAAAGTTTGACGAAAATCACCAACAAGTAGAATAAGAGCGCCTCCCATCGGTTTGTAGTATCCTCGAAAATCACATAGAGTTATATTAGTTATGGTTATTTATTTCTATGAATTTGTTGCTTTTTGTTTTGAATTTTTTGTTGTTTTATTTAGTATGGAACGCAGAATAAATAAAAAAAATTGTTGCTATTTTCTTTGTTATTGTTCATTTTATCGTTCAGAAAAGTAAAGAAATTAATTATGTACTCATTTCTGCACGCCACTGTATGTATATATACATGTTTTATGTTTCAATAAAAATGAATTTTAACTTTTTACATTATTTTGATATTTCTTTAGTTAGGCTTGAGTTCATTAAATATAATTTTCATTCTCTCATCAGAATTCTTTGCGTTCTAACCTCTGCACCACTGCGGTGCCCGCTAGCCAACAGTCAAACATCAATCCTTTTACCAGTGTTACCGGTGGTTCGAAATTTGTTGTAATTATCATTTTATTCAATTTATTTACATGTTGCCTCCTTTTTCTTCAGTTTTTTCGTATTCATGTCAAGACTTCGTCTCGAAAATTAAAAATTAACCGTTCAACTAAAAATAATAATTGTTCTTTTTACATATTTTTATTTAAAAGAAACGTTGAAAGTATTGAGTAGTATCGAGTACTCAGTTGAAAAAGTATCGAGTAGTATTGAGTAGTCAAAAGTAGCCACTTTTTACAACACTACTCCAACCCAATTACTCTACATTATTTTTTGTTTTTAATGCTAGGTAGCATAACAATACCCCAAAAGAGTCATTTACTTGTATGCGTTTTTATTTCATTCAGACAATACTCAGCTTGTTCAATAGCAGCGTAATTTTTTTGAGCTTTTCCAGTTTTCCAAGCTTGGGAACAGGAAGTTTTTGCCTCGTTGAGTAAGCCTTCTCGCAGATAAATTAATCCTAAATTAGCAAGTAAAATTCCTTCTTGAGTTGTATCCTTTATATTTTTAACTAAATCTAAAGCTTTCAAAATATAACTTTTTGCTTCATTAAAGTTCCCCATCTAATTTAAAGCAAACAAAAAAAAATAATTTAAGTATTAAATTTAAAATTTTTGTAGTGCATACTTACACTTGTGCATACAACACTTAAATTATTTAAGATTGTGACTGCTTCATCGTTACAAGCTCCATGAATTTTTATAAAACAATCATATGCATCTTCAAAACATTGTTTAGCTTGCGTTAACTTATTCTCTTTCATTAGCAATTGTCCAAACCTTTAAATATGACAAATATACAAATAATTGATTTTTTATTGAAATTACTAAGTCCCGAATTACATTATGAAATTTTTGTCGGTGTGATTCTTGTCGTATCTTTTTTAAAATTGTATTTGCGTCTACATAGTGAGATTTTTGTTGCAGCGATTTGTTGTGGATGTATACATGTTTTCATATTTTTTGACAATTCCTTTTCAAAATAAACAAAATAATAATAAATTTGTGGTGAAATAACCACATGTATTTGATTGTAGCTAGCACATATTTATATATGTACATACATACATACATGTATGAAAATAAAAAAACAACGAATGAGGGAACAAAGCGTAATACGACTCACCGCTCTCGCCTACAAAGCAAGAATCGCAGCGACAAAAATTTTATAATGTAAACCGGGACTAATTGAAACTACAATATTCGTCTTTTTAACAAAATACTTCATTGAATTCTATTTTCGTGTTAACGAAAGATCGGTTTTAATACCCTGCTCCACTAGAAGTGGTGAATACGGTTGTCATTCCGTGGAATATTCTTCAAGGGTACGCTAATATTTGTCATCTAATGAAATATTTTTTCTCAACATTCTATAATCAAAAAGTTAGTGTGCAATATTCGTCTGTGCCGAATTTTTAATACGCTCCACCTCAAACGTAATAAGAAATACAAAAAATACACTGGTTATAGGACTAGAATATCCTTATTCCATGTTTTTTATTCAGTCTTAATGCAAATTTTATTATTATTTTATATATTTTTTGAAATACAATTTTACGACCAACATAATATATTTTAAATGTTTCTAAATTTTATCTAATTTTGACCAATTTTTCTGATATTCATAATAATCTTAAGTGTCATTTAACAAACAGAGTTTAAAAGGGTAAGATAGGTATAAGGTGAGGCTTTTTTGTTTGATTTTGTTCTCAATATTATTATTTACAAGAGATTTATGGTTGGCAAAGTAGAAGTGGACCAGTTATGGACTGATTGCTTCTAAATCCAGTATCCACTAATTTGGTTTCTACGTATTTGAGGCTTATTTTGGTTGAAATTCATCTCAATAACGTTATTTACAAGAGTTGTATGGTTGGTTGGTGTGCTCGGAAGTGGACTTAATTCGGGAGCTATTGCAAATTATTGACTGACAGCTACAAAATCCAGTAGCACAATTGCGGTATAACGGATATTAGTATGATTTCTGGATTAAAATTTCTGATCTGTACGAAAGTTGGTTCTATCAGGGGTGTTCTGAAAATCACTTTTTGTCAAAGTGATTTCAAATCACGCAAAAGGTGTTCTACACACACTGAAATCACGTGATTTAAAACCGGTCAGCTAAATGGCTGACGATTTGAAATCACTTGCCTATTTTGTCTATGTTATTTGTGGAGAATTCACTTTAAATGTTATTTTGTATTAAGTACGATGTGTTTTTTATTGACTTTTGTAATAAAATTAGGGTTTATATACACAAAAACATAAATATTTACAAACTTTGAAAGACACTGCTTGTTTTGTAAAGGTACGGTCACATTTGACAAATATTTCCTCAAAAAAGCGTAACCACTTGTTTTAGCACAAATTTGTTTGACGTTGTTTGCTCTTACAAGAGTTTTGCAAGATCAAACAGCATCAAATAAATTAAAACTAAATATTTGTTGTGCTTTGGCCTAAATAAGAAAAGTTTTTTCAAGTAAACAAATGAGTTCAAATAAATGTTATTTAGTGGTTACGTCATTTTCGGCAAATATTTGCCAAATGTGACCGTACCTTAAGAAATTGTTTTGCTTTGTCCCCTTTTACAGTTGAGAAATTGAAAGACAGACAGACGAAGTTTGTAGGCGATGTATTGAAGAGGAAGAGTGTGCGGTAGACCTCTACTGCACTGGACATTTTAAGACATTTTTCGTTTACAGTTTCCACCCTTCGCATTTTTCATGTTGTTGCTTCACATCATTTTTCTCACTTTAACGCGCGTATTGCAAATTTAATTAAATTTATTAACCAAATAGATTTATTGATAACAAAAACTTTATAATTAACGGTTGTTTGAATATGTTTTTTAATTTCTTTTATTTTCAATGCGTTTTTATAATAAAAATTTCCACAACAATCAACAAAGAAGAAGAACCAAAAAATAAACAAAAAATTTTTGTCTGTCTATTAATTTCGCAACTCTAAAAGGTTAAGCCAAGTTCAAAGCGGAATGAGAAAAATGTCTGTCTTTCAATTTCTCAACTGTAAAAGGGGACTTTGTTTACCAATGTTCGTGATTTACTTTTTCTCATTAGGAGTCAGCTGGTTTGTTTTTTTCGAAGATACTTATAAGGTTGCCAAATTAACACAGTCGTAAAATGTCATGTAAGATTTATTGAATTTATACCATCCTGTTCCTTACTTAGTACAAAATTTAATTACTGTTGATAAAAAATTTAAAAATATTTAATAATTTATAATTAATTTAAGTCAGCTGTTTTCTCGTGTTTTCGAAAAATTAAAACCACGCCGAAACCCGTAAAATCACGTGATTTGCAGAACAGCATCATATCGTCGGCGTGATTTAAAAACGATGCGTGATTTCAAATCACGCGGTTTTCAGAACATCCCTGATAATGTGTACGATAATTTAGATTTTCGTTGTGTAATGACAAAAATTTTCAATGAAATTCATATCAAGAATTTATAAAATTTAATATGTACACAAAAAATTAAAAATATTGGACTTGTTAAACGTACATATGATAAACATATGTAGATAGTGATGTTAAGGTAATCTTACCAGTTTGTAGTTAGAGCCCACAGCTCTTTCACATCGTTATCATCAGGCATGTTATTTCTACATTCTTGTATTTTTGCTAAAGTCCACGTGAATCCGGTTTTGGCCTTTTCAATGTCTCCCTGCAATTCAGCTATATGAGCAAGCTTTGAACTAATATGTAAAATCTAGAAATACATATAGAATTGAAAAACACTTAATTAAATACTTAGAAACGAAAGGATGATCCGTATCAAAACGGATATTAAAATGTCATTTTCAGTTTGTAATCGCTTATTTTAACTAAATTTACCACAGATATTTTGCATTACAAGTAGAGTGATGACGATCTTAACGAATTTGCTTTTTTTAGTGATTTATTTAAAATCATTTCTGCATCAACTGCATCCTTTTCAGTAAAAGAGATGAGTTAGAGTGTGTACTACTTATAATAATACATCGTTGTTCTTTTGTTGCGACACTTTGCCTCTGGTTATATTTATATATTTATTTAAACTCGGGTTATCCCCTTGTTTTTTAACAGGTCCTTTGTGATTGAAATAAAGAAGAATAGAGTGTTTATTATTAAACGAAAGCAGTGATATTTAGTAATATAGTACTTGTTTGTTTTGTGATAGCATATACTATATGTAACAAGAGCATAATATACAAAAAATAACGTAATTAATATGGTGGTTAGATTATTAACCACTGTGACTATAGTACATTCTAAATAATCTGTGTTCCCACATAATTTTGTGTTATGTATATAATTAGAATGCCGACAAACTCGACAAACACGATATCGCAGATAATTGGTTTGCAAATATACCTTCTAATGGCGAAAGTTCGTGTAGTTTTGAATCAGAAGAAAAAATCATGACCAAGAACTCGATCTGATGATACTCGGTAACATACTTTCAGGACTGCAGCCAGAACTTGATGATTATTTTGATGGTAATTTTTCATTTTGAACAGCAAACTTAGTTGAAACAATCTGCTTTCAAATAAACCAGAAAGGATCACCTTCTACACCAGTGATGTTCAGCCCATACAACAATTGTTTGAAAAATTTACACATATTTGTTATGCTCTTTTAAAAACATTCATTCAGTCGTCGTTGAGCAAGCGATGATAACACATGCGACGGATTACCGTCATTTTTTTCAGAAATTTGTTAAGCATTGTTGTTGCTTCTTGTTGATCGAAGCATAGCAAATACACGCGATTCAATTACAATTGAAGACGAAAAATAAAAAACTGTTTTAGATAGACTTATTTTTGTTTTTTCTGAAAATAACTATTTTAAAATTGTTTTTTGATATTGATAATTGTTATTTATGGTCCCTGATATTGTTTCATAAGGTGTTTATATTTGGAAAAAATTCTTTACTTTTTTCTGATTTTAAGCGTTTGACAATATGTTTGCTGGAAAAATTCTCTCACCAAAACATCTTCATTTTTGAGTTCCACATATGTATGTACAATGTACATACATATATTGCCGAATCAAAAAATATACATACTAAAAGAAGTCTTGTTTTCACAAAATGTATGTGCAAATAACCTGTGGAAAAATCAATGTTACCGTTTGTGGTTTTGTAGGGTGAGAATACGTGTTTTATTGTTGTAGAAATGAAACTATATTGATTCGCACCGAAATAAAAACCTTTATTATATAAATTTTTAGAATTACATATTTAGAGAGAAATAAAACTAGCAAATAATGAAAATAATCACTTAATTATTACATACATTACTTAAATTCAAATTTACTTTGCATTTTAACGAGCCATTTTAACCAAGATCCGTTAAAAAAGTTGTTTTTATATATACGTGCCAAAGGTGGACACTGAAAAAATCCATCGGTTAATGAATTTAATTTGGCAGTAGCAAAGTTATTGGCCCATAATCATAGTCATAGAAAAAGCATACTTTAAGCAAAAGCATGCTTTTGTTTTAAATTCAGAACAAAATTTATATGTTTTTGTTGTTTAACAGTCTACTTTTACTTAAAGTATGCTTTTTCTATGACTATGATTATGGGCCATTATCTTTAAAATGACTCAGTTTAACACCTCATCAAATTGTGCAAACGATGACGCAATGTTTTTACCTATTGAGTTTCAAACAATTTTAGAAGATACTATAAGGACTGGAAGTATATCATATTAGTATAGTAGTATATAAAATATAGAATATTTTAATGAAGACGCCGATTGTTTTACAACCAACAATGTGCCAATAGAATTAATATCCAGTCGATATTTTGTTGGTTACATACATATATAGCTCAACGAATATCTTGCGCTAAATGTCGTTTAGATTTAATAAACCAGCGCAAATTTTGTCATATCCTTCAGAAATGTTTGTTCATGCAAAAAATTATACAAATGATTCCGAGCAATGCGTCAGTTGCACCAAAAATACAATTTATTCCTTACGCTTTGATGAGAATAATGAATGTTATAAATACAGAATGAAGATTCTTATTTACTAGTTCTTATTTTACTACGGAAGCATTCCACATGGGAAACATACAAATACAAATTATCAAGTACATATAGAAAAAGGTAAAATTTTGAAACACTGATAAATAAATTTAATAAATACTAAACAAAAAAAAAACATTCGAGCTATTACAACTTCATTCTATACAAAAATAGAGACCGAAGTTCATAATTGAACTGTCTATAAAATTATATATGGTAAGTACATACATACACACATAATTGAATAGTCTAAAAAATAGCATTATAATTCGGTGCAAATCGATATAGTTTTGTCTGTACAACAATAAAACACATACTTTTACCCTACAATTACACAATCGGTCACATTCCTAACAAAAGTTCTTTGCACAAAAATTGCAAGAACCAAAAATTCTTTTGTTAGGTTTTTATTTTATTTTTACATTTTTAATGCAATGTATCTACAACACACACATGCATACACATGCACACAAACAATGATAAGTGAGAATTAAAAGATCTTATACTCCAAGAATGATAAAATAAAGATTACGCCAACGCGCGTAAAATTTTAAAATGTTCTGCGCATTTAGGCCCTGTGACGTCACACATTCTGTGTTTCTATTGGCTAATTTTTTCTCACTTGTTTTTTTTACTCAAGTTTTGCTTGCATTTGCTCACTGCACTCTTCATGTTTATATTTTTTGTTGTTTGTTTTTCTTTTTTAAACAGATTTTATTTTAGAACTCTCAGAGAACTCAATTGCAAGGTTGCCAACTATCACATAAAACATAAATTTTTCGCAAGAAATTTTAATTCTAACACATGAAACATTATTGGTAACCCTTAGAATGGCCCTTCTACGTCACATAACGGGAAATCATGCGCATGGCGTAATCTTTATTTTATCATTCTTGGTTATACTCAACAAGAGAACGACAGATTGTTACGCTCTTTCTTTGTGCTTCTTTCCCTTTTGTCTTCCCTCCCGCATCATAAAGAAGCACAAAACTTTGCCAATTTTAAATACACTGCGTGCAACATCTTTATATATTTATAGTCTTTGGTTTTAGGTTCTAGAATGAGAATGCAATACTTTTAAAACTGTTATACTATGTTTCCACGACGACTTGAATCACCTGCTTCGCCTTCTGAATCATGTTTATGAATCAGGCTGTTTACATGACTAATAAACTTGATTCGATTTGACAGTTGTCTAATAAAGAAACCGAATAAAAAAAAACAGAATTTACAATTTGTGGAAAATAATTTTTTTTAATGGACAAACAAAAGTGAGGGGAAATTAGTTAGCTTATTTGAAAAATACATAAGTACATTCGTACGTATTTACTTTCTTTACTTCCAGCAACAAGAAAATAATTTGCTTTGTTTACAATAATATTAAATTTTTACAGCTTGTGCAGATAAACTTGCGATAAAAATTAGAGAAGAGTGCAATTTTTCGTGCTTCGCAAGTAGATTCAATATGAATCTACTTGATTCGCTCTTAAAATTTTGTATGGTGAAGTTGTTTCGCACATGATTGGGGTGTGAAGCATAAATAGAGAGCGAAGCATGTACCGTGGAAACATAGTATTATACATTGAACGTTCTGTTCAGCGTCATATTTATAAGTAACAGTTTCTTTATATTACAAAATTTGTGTTTGCTCGACAATAACACCAAAATTTCTCAAGTTTTCTTAGATAAATTATATATTATTCGAAAGATCTGTTTCTTCTTTCCAAATCTAGTAAAAAATAGGGGCATTGTCAACAAAATTACAGGCTTATAAGTGCGCAAAGGTACAAAAACCGGTTTTTTTTTACCGTAAAACCGGATTTTGGAGGTGTCCGGCATATTTCACTATTGGAGTCTTCTCTTATTCGGCAAGCCCTACAAGAAAAATAATATCGGGTCTCAGGTTTTTCTATTTCATTTAATTTTGCATCACTGTGTAATATGGTACAATTGTATGATTATTGATCAATAATTAGTCAGAGCTCCCATTAAGGCCCACTTCCGAAAATTACTTGAAATTTTAAAAAATTTTGGTATCTAAATAAATTTCAACAGAAATAAGTTTTATATATACAGAAATGATGACACCTAATTTTATAAAAGTCGGTCCATAACACGGTGCTACAGCGAAAATATACTTGGCAAGTGACCTAGTGTAAGTTGTAGGCATTATTGAGTAGATCATAAATCAATTTTTAAAAGTTCGGAAACACCCTCAACTTTCGGAGTTATTCCGAAAAAACTGTTTTCGGGTAGGTTCGAGTACTTATGAACACGTAACTCAGTTGATTTTAATCCGATTTTCAATTTTTAAACGGTTTCAGAAAGAAGAAATATGTGCCTTTTGAAATATGTACACATTTTGGTATATATATTAAATTTTTGCAGTAGACATAATTTTTATTTCACTCCAAGACACCTCATGCTCGTTCAACTCGTTCTGAATTTGGCGTCTCCAAGTATTTGCAGACGATAGTTTAAACAGCCCTATAGTTACTCGTATACAATGGTGTATTAAATTTTCACTTTTTCGCCTAAAGGTTTATGTTTTTTTACTTTAGACTACGTAAAACTAAAATAATTATAGAGCAATTCCATATGAAAACGATCAAAATTGGCAAATTTTTGGACGACCCCTTTCCGATTTTAAAATAAATAATCGATCGCCCAGCAAAAAATAATGTACCTATATATTTTTTTTTTTATAGTGACTGGTTTAGTGGTGGTGTACACCACTGACATGTGACAAAATTGAAGAATTCTTCATAAGGGACCTCATTGAAAGTTGTTTTAAAAAAAAAACTACTAAAGCGATCGCAACGAGTGATAGCTCGTTGGAAAGTTATTGAATCAGGCTTTAATTGAAAAATAAAATTTTCCTAATTTTTCTTAGAAATTTACCTTGAAATTTTCCCATGAAAATTAAATTTTCCGATTTTCCACAGAAGCTCCTAAATTTTCCGGCTAATTTTATTTTTTTTGGATTCCTCATAATTTTTGCTTTAAGAATCAGCAATAAAAAAATGGGCCCGACTGCTTGTTTGGACAGGAGAAGAGCATTTAAGAGACCACCTTGTTAAAAAGACATTTTAAAAATTATTTTACAGTTAAAAATACATTTATGAAGAAAAAATCATTCTTATTTTGCTGCTTATACTTAATTACAATATTTATTAAAAATTTCAATTGTCTTGGCATCATTATAAAATTAAAGTAACTTTAAATTTAGCACGTCGGCAGACGAAGAGTACCGCTTTAAAAAACAAAATTTTTGAAATTTTGCTAAAAAAAAACTATTTTTTTGGTCAAAAAAAAAAATTATGTTTCTACAACGCATATTGGAAAAAAATTTAACCTTACTTAAAGCAAATTTCATTGCGGAATTTCGGTTTTTTTAGTTTATTCAATAAACTCCACCGTTTTTGAGTTACGCGAATATATGTTGTGCAACCTCCTCCATTTTCGAAAAAACGAGCTAACCTAAAAAACGGCTATCACCACTGGATTCAGCGTACCCGAATTAGGTTAACCCGCCAGGTGCCCCGTTTGTCACAAAAAAAAAAGTGTCAAATTCTAGCACAGTGTTATTATTATTGTTTCTTACTCTCATTTATTTATGTACAACTAGCTGACCCGGTCCGCGTTGCTGGCCCTAAGCAAACATTTTTTTAAGTGCGATTTAAATTAAGCTTTTAAAGAAATGTACGGCCTTTAAATAAATTTATGGAATATCTGTCATAAAGATTTGTTACAGAATAACTTACATATGGTCTAGGTATGGGCTCAATCAAAAAAGAAACGCATTTATTTAAGGCAAATTGGAAATTATATTTATTTATTACTTCATCTTGGGGCCAGCGGATATACAATGTTTTTTGTTTTTTGGCGTGCCGTGTGGAAAACATAAATTTTCCAAAATTAAGCCAGTAATAGTTAATGATGTGACTCTTGCTTTATTGATGGCAATAGCACAGGTAAGACGCAAAGGGAATTGGAGCCGCTTTAATTGGAATGGTAAATCGGTGGAAATCATCGGAATTCGTGGAAAAAGTACATCTTCGCCTTTGAATCTGCCACCGATGATTGTTGCCTCGATTAAATTTGGTGAGCAGTTTTTGATGGTCAATGTGGTTCCGTTGGATAACTTTGGTGCGTTTAAGTTGCGAATAAGAATTACCGGTGATCCAACGTTTAATGTTAGCACATGCGGTGGCATTCCGGGTGGTTCCAATGAATTTAAAAATTCAGTGGGATAATTGACGGCTTGTTTTTCATCCATTATTGTATCGATCGATTTGTATTTGATTAATTTGCCGGGCAGTTTCAATTGAATTTGCTCATTGAGCTTGTTGGCATAATAATTTGTTGGTGCCAAAATTGCACGTTCCAACAGCCAATCCGA
Organism: Bellardia pandia; assembly: GCA_916048285.2. Lineage (NCBI taxonomy): Eukaryota > Metazoa > Arthropoda > Insecta > Diptera > Calliphoridae > Bellardia > Bellardia pandia. Next base: position 71,478,140 of record OU696530.1, read on the forward strand.
TTTTTTGTAGAAGATTGTTAGACTGGGGAAAACCTTGTCGACAACGGCTTGAATATTTATTTGCATTCGACAGAAGTTAGGCGGGAACGAAATCTCGTTCGTGGCGCGATTAATTGGAATTTTTCCATTTCCGATATCAAAAAGTTGTTCTGAGAATATTTGGGCAGACGGGTCTTGCAACAAATGCACACGTATGTTCGTTGTCGTGGCTTTTTCCAATAAGAATACTTAATTGTCTTCAAGTTTATATTACATAAGATTCTTTATTTTATTATTTAAATTCAGGGGTTGATATCCAATTACAAAAAAGGTATGTTCTTCATGAACGATAAACTACGAGTGATCAGAACGCTGTGAGTACCTAAGTACCGAATACATAAATTTGACAAGCTGCCAGATTAATGTCACAACATTCGTCGATAGCGTGATTTTCTCGACTCGGTTCCAAAGATATGAAGCTTTCAAGTTTGACGAAAATCACCAACAAAAAGAATAAGAGCGCCTCCTTCGAGCAATTTGTTTGAATGTACCGTTATTTTTTATCAGCGTTTGAAAAAAACTCACAAATGTGCACAAAATGTAGGTATCATAAATGCAAGGGTACATAAAGTTTTTTATCATCGATTGATGATATAATATTATTTTTACCTTTTTGTATAATGTTGCACCTTAGTAAGCGCGGAATATCTTCTGTTATCGAATGATGTAAATATTTTGTAAATAAACCGAAAACTCGGATTTTTGAATGCAACATTTCGAAAGTTTTAAAATTTTGATATTGGATCGTTAATAACATAAGTTTTTTGCAAATATCTTCGGAACTACATAACCGAGTTGAGTTTGATATCTCGTTTTGAAAAACATGACAACGGCTTTGAAAAAAAATGAAATAAAATAAAAAAAGTAAAATATATGAATGTATGCTCGTATGTTATTGGTGGTGCAATATGAAAATTGGATTTTGCCACGCCCGGGCGCCCGCAGACTGAAAAACCATGCAAACATTAATTTTTTTATTTTTACCTCGCCTTCAGTAAGATGTGGATACAATCTGTATGAAGTAAATCTGTAAAAACCCAAGCAGAAGCAATTAATCAATTAAAAAAAGTGGGCGTTAGAGTAGGTTTGGTCGTACCAATGGTGAAGGCAATGGTGGTAATTTGACCTTACCACTGAGGCAGCACAACCCAGGCGATTCTCCGGTGAACTTTAATGCACCGCAATGGTTGCACACAATCTCCATTGGGCCAATTTGAACGGAAGGATGCGAGCTGTAGTCAAAAGTGCAATCGTAATGAAACGGTACTCGATTCAAATCAACACTTGAACCTCTTCTTCTTACGCGTTGATTTAGATTTTCACGTTGTTGAATTGCTTGATTTAATCCATGATTTCTCATTGCTAATCGAGCCGTTTCATTTGTCGCCTGTCTTTCTTCTTGTGTTTGCGTTACGTGAAGTCGGGCCATACTAACACGGCGCTGATCTCGTGCGATTTCTTGTTCATCCGTATTCAATCGATTGGTAATATTCCGATTTGTAATTGCATTACGGGTTCGGTGCGAAAGATCAGATCTTCTGGGTCGCGGCATTATGAATAACACTGAGAAATTAATGTCACAAAAACAATGTCACAAAATCATTTAGGGAACTTACCTTTTGAAATCATTTTTAAAAAAGGTTGCAAATTTTTAAATACTACAAAAATAAATCAGGTGTCAAAAGTTTATGCACACAACGCCATCTACTGGCAATAGCCGAACCAGAATTTGTTTTTGTAAAAAAAAAATGAACAAAAAAAGTTTTCAATCAAATTAGGTGGAAAAACAATGGTCGTAAAAATTGTGATATACAAAAGAACGACATTTGATTTTTGGATTTTAGAAGATAATAATTTAAAGTAATGGGTGATACAATTTGAAGTACGTCTTTTAAAACCCTTGTAGAATCGATTACACAATTTTAAAGCAGGCGTGGTCGAATTCGGCTGTACACTGCGGGCGTTGCTACGGCATCAATTTAAAAAAAAAGTAGGTGGTCAAAAAAGATCGCTAGAGATGGGACGTGAAAGGAGGCGTGGAGTATGAATCTTAATTTTTTATCTCGCCTAGAGTAAAGTGAATATGTTGAAATTAGAGGAGAATCAATTACACAATTTAAAAAAGAAGGCGTTAAAGTAGGTGTGGTCGCAAAAAAGAAGTATTTTCTAAATACTTAGTGGTGTGATGTGAAAATTTCAGGCAGATAGCTCCAGCGGTCTGGCTTACCTGGCAAGCGTCTTGCATGTGATGGGTCATGAAAGTGAGCGTGGCACATACATTTTTTATTTCTACCTCGCCTACAGTAAGATGTATATACAATTTGAAGTAAATCTGTAAAAACCCATTTAGAATTAAATAAAAAAAAAGTAGTTTCAGTTTAAATTATAGTTTGTTTTCTCAGTCAGTCAGCGTATAAATGGTATTTCGCACGTTCAGATTATTTTGTATATGGTAGTGATTTCTTTGATGGATTTAAGTGACAAGAACCCCACCCCAAACCGACAAGTCCTAGCTTATGTGAACATGCAGCCACATAATCGATCCATTACATCTAGAATGAAACATTTTTGAAAGATGCCAATACAATATTATAAAAACTGTGATAATAAACCAAATAGAATATAAATAGCTAACAATTTTAAAATTTATTTTGTTGAAAGCATCAAGGAAATTAGAAGTTCCATCGAATATGTGCAATATGAAAATAAAATATCTGTGATAGATATAAAATTTAATTTTCGTTCAATTTCTTTACAAGAACTTAAAATAATCTGTAAGAACATCAATAAAAAAAACCTCACTACAAAAAAATAACCAGCAATTTAATATTAGATAACTGGGTTATTATCGGCAATATTATGCTAAATATTATAAACAAATCTTTAGAAACGGGAGTTTTCCCTAACAACTGGAAAGAATCAATGATAACACCTATAGAAAAAATTAAAAACACTAAAAAATGCGAAGAGTTTCGACCAATAAACACACTTAAGACATTTGAAAAAATTATTGAAAAAATTGTAAAAAATCAATTTGAAAATTATTTAGAACAAAATAAGCTTTTATCAAAATATCAATCAGGTTTCAGAAAAAAACATTCATGTGAGACAGCAGTTAACTACGTAATAAACAGATGGAAATTTATGAAGAAAAATAATAAAATAATGGGAATTTTTTTGGCTTTAAGAGCATATGAAACAATAGATAGGAATATAGGTACTATTAAAAAAATTATATTGAAAATGATTTTGGAGTACCACAAGGATCAATATTAGGAGCACTTTTATTTATAATATATATTAATGATATGGAGAAAGTTTTAGATAAATGTGAAATTATCTTATACGCAGACGATACTCTAATCTTCACAGAAGCAGGCACAGAGGAGATATATTACAGCAATTTAACAAATGATATGGACAACGTTAATATATGGTTAAAAATGAATGAACTAAAGTTAAACGAAAACAAAACAAAAATAATGGAAATAAATATGAACACTAATATTATAGTAATAATAGAAAAAGTGAACAATATAAAATATCTGGGTTTTCTTATAGACAAAGACATAAAATTAAAATATCATATTAAATATATTTGTAAAAAAATTGGTAAAAAAATTGGGTTTTTCAAACGTTTAAGAAACAAAATATCTATTATAACAGCAGTAAATATAAGTATATAATACAATGATAAAGCCGCACTTTGAATATGGGTCAACTGTGCTATACACATGCTGTTCAGATCAGCAATTATCAAGACTGCAGAAATTACAAAATAAAGCTATGCGTTCAATACTTAAATGTAATCGATATACATCAATACAACATATGTTATCTACGCTTAAATGGTTAAACATAAAACAAAGACTGGAATTAAACACAATCAACTTTATTCAAAAGATGAAAGTAGGAAATGTACCTGAATATTTGGTTGAGCAACTAAGATACGTGGGTGAAGTACAACCATATAGCCTAAGAAACGCTTCAGACTTTAGAATTCAACGAGCAGAAAACAATACCATGCAACGATCACTGACTGACTCTCTTTAATACAATACCAAATAATATTAAAAATGAATTAAATTCAAACATATTTAGAAGAAAAATTGCATCATTTGTAAAAACTAACAATGTAAGATGTAGTTTGTATAAATCAGGAGTGCCCAAGCCCTATACTCTTGGTGCTCTTTTGTATTTGTAAAAACTCTTAAGGTACGGTCACACCTGTAAAACATTTGACAAAAAACACCAAACATTTCTCTTCCATAATGTGACCATAAAACATTTTGGGGTGCAAACATGATTTTGAGAAAACAAAATTTGTTTCGTAGCAAACAAAAATGTCTCTAATGTGAACAGAGTGTGACCACCCTATGTCAAATATTTTCCGCTTTTTCGGGCAAATAATTATTTTGTCTTACAAAGCTATTGTAAGAACAAATAGAGGCAAATAACAGCTGGTGAAAACAGTGTCATTTTTAAAAATAAATTAGGAACATTTTCATAAAAATCACCAAAACAGAAGTGTACAAATACATATTTGCAAAACTCCATTTTCAATGCAGAAATTAAAGGCCAGGTATTTAATTAGTAAACATTTTTATGGAAGTTATTGTCAAATATGGACCGATTCCAAAAATTTCGGTAGGGTGATTTATATTTTTTATGTTTTTATTTATAAGAAAATTTTCACTTTTTTGTTCAATATTTTCAATTTGAAACTTTTTAAATTTAGCTCGTGTTCAAAAATGCAAGCTTTGTGCAGTAAAAAAGCATCACAACTACAACAGGTGATCACGCATCAGCAACAAGATTAATTTTGCGTATTATACAGTTATACCGCCAATGTGATATTCAAAGGTAGCACCATATATTGGCATCAATCAAAAGACTTGATTTTTGCACAACGAAAAAAGCTGTAAAATCTGTTGGCAGCATTCTTGTTTTACTTATAGCTATGCTTTTATTTAAATAAAAGTTGCACCATATTTTAATTGAAACCATTGTGCCATTTATTGATAATATAGGGCAGAATGAAAATAATATGGCAAATAATATATACAATAGTATTGTATAATGGATGGGGCGCTTAACAGTTTGCATAATATGCAACATCGATATTTGTCAAAACCACTGGTAGGTTTTACATGAAAAATAGGGGAAAATATATAAAAAGAGTTTAAGGCAATTTTTAATTATAAATAATTTTTTGCTTCTCCTGTAAAATTTTGAAAATGTTAGATAGGGCCTTTTGCCCTATATATACATATATATGTATATACAAATCATTATGGTTTCACATAATTCATTACACATAACTTTTAAGATAACACAAAATATCACTTGTTTATGAGGAATACGAAAAACATATTGTAAAAATCTATAACTCTCTCCAGTCGCTAGATACCTAACGTAACTGTCAAGCGTTCGAAAGGAGATATTGGCTCACGAAACCGTGTTACTTCTTTAGTTATCAGCGGTGCCACTAACTTTAGCTACAGTAGTATTAATAAATATTAGTATTTACTCAAAAACTTTTTGTAAAGTTCTGGAGTTTGAGATCGTAGCTCCAACAGTAACTTTGCACAGCATCCTTTATCTTTCCGACGTTGAATCCATTTACGCACCCATTGTCTTTTTTTTTGTGACTTTTGGATTCCTTTTTCTCTAATAATAATAAAGAAGCTGCTCTACTTAGTACAAATAATGCTTCACAATCTTCCATTTCAGTTTTTATTTATGAAAAAACAAATTTAAATATTTTGATAGTTTGATCAAATAAATTGCTACAGAAAATATTTCTTTCAGTGTGACCGGAGGGAAAACATGTTTGCCAAAATATGTATTTGCCGCTGTTTGACTACTGTTTGGTAAAATAAATTTTATCAAATATTTGCCCCTGGTGTGACCACCTAACAAAATGCGTAAACTTTTAAAGCAAATATGAGCAAACATGTTAGAGTCAAATGTTTGCTATATGTGACCGTACCTTTAGTTATAGGCTGTGTGTTTTGTATAATCATAACAGCACTTATCACTAGCAATACGAAATACACAAACAACTTTGCCTTATTTGTTTTTTTGTCGTAATTCACTCTATACACCCAAGCGCAAAGCAACAACACGTTCGTATGCTCTACTGGTAAACATTGGTAAATGCGATCGTCAATGTAGATTTTATTTAACGTATGATACCGTTTAAAAAAGTGTGTTATTTCTTTATATATATTGGCTTTTACAACAAAAAATACTGAATAAAAATTAGTTTTTATTTAAATGTATTGGTGTTTGCTCTTACATAAGCAACTTTTGGGCACTCCTGGTATAAATGTAAAAAACATTATAAAAGTATTTAAAATACTACTAATAATAATAATAAAAAATATATAATAAAAATTCATTAAAACCTGTTGTACCAGTTCATAAAACAAAGCGTACAATTTTCGCGTCTCAAGAGTTAACAAACTGCGATTTGGTATTTGTTCGAGAAGACAGTGTTATACTACATTTACACCTACGCAAAATCTAGTACTTAGGGGATTTTGAGCAAAATCTTTTTCATTTCTACTAGATTTTCCATACAAAACAAAATCTAGTTCGGCACGAGATTTTGGCAAAATCTCACAAAATCTTGCAATACTACTCTGAATTTCATAGTAAAGTACTAAAAAATACAGCACTGAACAAGAAAAATTTGTCACTTAAGGCCCAACTATAATATGCATATGCTAGCTTAAGCAAACGTGCGAACACATATAAATTGTATGTGGCAAACTATAATGTACTTAACGAAACTTTTCGTTCAGTTTTGCAACTGTCATTTGCTTAAGCAAAAAGCGAAACTGATCGCATATTCCGTACGGAATCAGCTGTTTGTTGTTTGTTTGTGTTTTTAACAAAATGTGTTTTTAGAAAATGTGGAAAGAATCAGTGCCTTTATAATAAAAGGGTCCTTTTTATTTTAACAAAAATGTCTTTCTGTCGCAGTTTATTTCTCTGGCAGAACAAGAGCGTCTTCTTCTTTTACAGTGCAGTTCACTTATTTCCTTTAATGTGCACAGGCCTTCAAGCGCTAACTTTAATATTTTTATATTATTTAAATTTTTAAGTTTTTTCTCCATTTTTACAAACACAATACAAAAATTAACAAAACATATGTAAACGTTTATTATTATTTACATTGTAGTGCTGCCACAGCTGTACATTTTAGTACTTTTGCCGATAAATTAAAAAAAAAGAAAAATTATGCGTTTCGGGTACGAAGTTTTCTTTTAATTATGAAATAATATAATAATATTTATAAAATATAGTCTTTTAATGGCTTTGTGTTAAAATAAAAACATTTTTTTTAAAACATAAATGAGCAACTGTGGACAAAAAATTGCAAGGTCATTGTAGCCACCTGTAAGTTAATTCTGAACTGGTTATGCATTTGACAGCCTTTTCGTTAACTTTGGCAATTTGCTTAATCTTGCTTATGCAGATTATAGTTGGGCCTTTACGCAAAAACAAATTTAAAAAAATAATAAAAAGAGCGGGATATAAAATAAATTTGCGGCAAACTACACCGTATGCTAAATAAATAAATAAACATCTGTTTATTTTGTCTGTTTTTGTCATTGACGTCAACTTTGAACACAGCAATTGAAATGTTTGCCGGTTTATTCGAAAATTTTCTATGAACGTTTCTTCTGGTATAATAGGCACATCTTCCTCATAAAACGAGACGTCGCGTGTCTATAATATAAACGTATTTAGTTAAATTACGCCAACTTATATCCCATACTTAAGGCCCAACTATAATATGCATAAGCAAGCTTAAGCAAACTGCAAAAGTTAACGAAAAGGCTGTCAAATGCATAACCAGTTCAGAATTAACTTTCAGGTGGCTACAATGACTTTGAAACTTTTTGTCCACAGTTGCTCATTTATGTTTAAAAAAAATGTTTTTATTTTAACAAAAAGCCATTAAATGACTATATTTTATAAATATTATTATATTATTTTATAATTAAAAAATAAACTTCGTACCCGAAACGCATAATTTTTCCTTTTTTTTTTAATTTATCGCCAAAAGTACTAAAATGTACAGCTGTGTCAGCACTACATTGTAAATAATAATAAACGTTTACATACGTTTTGTTAATTTTCGTATTGTGTTTGCAAAAATTATGAAAAAACTTAAAAATTTAAATAATATAAAAATATTAAAGTTAGCGATTGAAGGCCTGTGCACATTAAAAGATATAACTGAACTACACTGAAAAAGAAGAAGACGCTCTTGTTCTGCCAGAGAAATAAACCACGACAGAGACATTTTTGTTAAAATAAAAAGGGTCCCTTTTATTATAAAGGCACTTATTTTTCCACATTTTCTATTAAATTTAAAATAAATGTATTTTCTTCTTTCTCCATTTTGTTAAAAACACAAACAAACAACAAACAGCTGATTCCGTACGGAATATGCGATCAGTTTCGCTTTTTGCTTAAGCAAATGACAGTTGAAAAACTTAACGAAAAGTTTCGTTAAGTACATTATAGTTTTCCACATACAATTTATATGTCTTCGCACGTTTGCTTAAGCTAGCATATGCATATTATAGTTGGGCCTTAAATAATAATAAACGTTTACATATGTTTTGTTAATTTTCGTATTGTGTTTGCAAAAATGGAGAAAAAAATTTAAATAATATACAAATATTAAAGTTAGCGCTTGAAGGGTTGTGCACATTAAAAGAAATAAGTGAACTACACTGTAAAAGAAGAAGACGCTCTTGTTCTATCAGAGAAATAAACAGCGACAGAAAGACATTTTTGTTAAAATAAAAAGGGTCCCTTTTATTGTAAAGGCACTTATTTTTTTCCGCATTTTCTATTAAATTTAAAATAAATATATTTTCTTCCATTTTGTTCAAAACACAAACAAACAACAACAAACAGCTGATTCCGTGCAGAATGTGCGATCAGTTTCGCTTTTTGCTTAAGCAAATGACAGTTGAAAAACTTAACGAAAAGTTTCGTTAAGTACATTATAGTTTGCCACATACAATTTATATGTGTTCGCACGTTTGCTTAAGCTAGCATATGCACATTATAGTTGGGCCTTTACGTGTGTCCATTCAAACCTCCTATATAATAATAGCGTATAGTACATTTGCAGAAGTTTGTGAAACCTTAAGGCCCAACTATAATATGCATATGCTAGCTTAAGCAAACGTGCGAACACATATAAATTGTATGTGGCAAACTATAATGTACTTAACGAAATTTTTCGTTAAGTTTTTCAACTGTCATTTGCTTAAGCAAAAAGCGAAACTGATCGCACATTCTGTACGGAATCAGCTGTTTGTTGTTGTTTGTTTGTGTTTTGGACAAAATGGAGAAAGAAGAAAATATATTTATTTAAAATTTAATAGAAAATGCGGAAAAAATAAGTGCCTTTACAATAAAAGGGACCCTTTTTATTTTAACAAAAATGTCTTTCTGTCGCGGTTTATTTCTCTGACAGAACAAGAGCGTCTTCTTCTTTTACAGTGTAGTTCACTTATTTCTTTTAATGTGCGCAGGCCTTCAAGCGCTAACTTTAACATTTTTATATTATTTAAATTTTTAAGTTTTTTCTCAATTTTTGCAAACACAATACGAAAATTAACAAAACATATGTAAACGTTTATTATTATTTACAATGTAGTGCTGCCACAGCTGTACATTTTAGTACTTTTGCCGATAAATTAAGAAAAAGGAAAAATTATGCGTTTCTGGTACGAAGTTTTCTTTTAATTATAAAATAATATAATAATATTTATAAAATATAGTCATTTAATGGCTTTTTGTTAAAATAAAAACATTTTTTTTAACATAAATGAGCAACTGTGGACAAAAAGTTTCAAAGTCATTGTAGCCACCTAAAAGTTAACTCTGAACTGGTTATGCATTTGACAGTCTTTTCGTTAACTTTTGCAATTTGCTTAAGCTTGCTTATGCATATTATAGTTGGGCCTTTATGTTTAGCAAATGCTGCTGTTTTTTACGCAAAAATGTTAATTCCGATTGTTTTTTTCAGATCTGGATGTAAAATATAAAAAAATTTGTTTTTGTCTCTCCATTTTTGTTACTAATGGCCAGTTTTTAACTTCATATTTAAATACGAAATTTGTTAATTTTTACTTAAACTTAAGTTGTAATTAAATACGGTTTCATTTTTTCAGTCTAAAATTAAGTTTGATATTTAATTATAATAAAAGTATGATAGCACTATTAAATATCAAAAAAAATATAAACAACTTCTTCATTTAACAGCTGATTTCATAATTAGTTTACAAATTGTTGTAATCTAAATGGACAAAAGCTGCATCATTCATGTCCTCTTCATCTAAATTCATTGTTTTATTTGTTATTTTGTTGATATTGATAATAATAAGCACAATGTTTTTATTCGCGGCAGAACTGTCAAAATCATATGGTAGTATGAAAAAATTAAGTTGTATTTAAATGGACGTGCGCCAAGATAGCATCGAAAAATAGCAACGGCGGAAATGAAACTTGCAATCCCGTTTTCTTGAATTTGAGTGGCATCACCGGAAATGAATTGAGGGAATTGAGGAGATTTTTAACAGCAACGAAAAATAGCAACGAATCCCAGTGAATATAGAAAGTTTTCCGTGCAAAAAATTGTCTGGGATTGGAAAATGGAAATTGAAAGTATACATCCCACTGAATATAAAACGCTTTCCGTGCAAAAAATTGTCAGAGCCGTTCTAGAGAAATTCGAGCTCCTCCAAAAATGGTCAGAAAATCTGGGAATCTAAATAAAATAGAATCTGGGCAGTGTCAGGGCATAGACTCAATGGAAATTGAAAGTATACATCCCACTGAATATAAAACGCTTTCCGTGCAAAAAATTGTCAGAGCCGTTCCAGAGAAATTCGAGCTGCTCCAAAAATGGTCAGAAAATCTGGGATTCTAAATAAAATAGAATCTGGGCAGTGTCAGGGCATAGACTCAATGGAAATTGAAAGTATACATCCCACTGAATATAAAACGCTTTCCGTGCAAAAAATTGTCAGAGCCGTTCCAGAGAAATTCGAGCTCCTCTAAAAATGGTCAGAAAATCTGGGATTCTAAATAAAATAGAATCTGGGCAGTGTCAGGGCATAGACTCAATGGAAATTGAAAGTATACATCCCACTGAATATAAAACGCTTTCCGTGCAAAAAATTGTCAGAGCCGTTCCAGAGAAATTCGAGCTGCTCCAAAAATGGTCAGAAAATCTGGGATTCTAAATAAAATAGAATCTGGGCAGTGTCAGGGCATAGACGCAATGGAAATTGAAAGTTTACATCCCACTGAATATAAAACGCTTTCCGTGCAAAAATTGTCAGAGCCGTTCCAGAGAAATTCGAGCTCCTCCAAAAATGGTCAGAAAATCTGGGATTCTAAATAAAATAGAATCTGGGCAGTGTCAGGGCATAAACTCAATGGAAATTGAAAGTATACATCCCACTGAATATAAAACGCTTTCCGTGCAAAAAATTGTCAGAGCCGTTCCAGAGAAATTCGAGCTCCTCCAAAAATGGTCAGAAAATCTGGGATTCTAAATAAAATAGAATCTGGGCAGTGTCAGGGCATAGACTCAATGGAAATTGAAAGTATACATCCCACTGAATATAAAACGCTTTCCGTGCAAAAAATTGTCAGAGCCGTTCCAGAGAAATTCGAGCTCCTCCAAAAATGGTCAGAAAATCTGGGATTCTAAATAAAATAGAATCTGGGCAGTGTCAGGGCATAGACTCAATGGAAATTGAAAGTATACATCCCACTGAATATAAAACGCTTTCCGTGCAAAAAATTGTCAGAGCCGTTCCAGAGAAATTCGAGCTCCTCCAAAAATGGTCAGAAAATCTGGGATTCTAAATAAAATAGAATCTGGGCAGTGTCAGGGCATAGACTCAATGGAAATTGAAAGTATACATCCCACTGAATATAAAACGCTTTCCGTGCAAAAAATTGTCAGAGCCGTTCCAGAGAAATTCGAGCTCCTCCAAAAATGGTCAGAAAATCTGGGATTCTAAATAAAATAGAATCTGGGCAGTGTCAGGGCATAGACTCAATGGAAATTGAAAGTATACATCCCACTGAATATAAAACGCTTTCCGTGCAAAAAATTGTCAGAGCCGTTCCAGAGAAATTCGAGCTCCTCCAAAAATGGTCAGAAAATCTGGGATTCTAAATAAAATAGAATCTGGGCAGTGTCAGGGCATAGACTCAATGGAAATTGAAAGTATACATCCCACTGAATATAAAACGCTTTCCGTGCAAAAAATTGTCAGAGCCGTTCCAGAGAAATTCGAGCTCTTCCAAAAATGGTCAGAAAATCTGGGATTCTAAATAAAATAGAATCTGGGCGGTGTCGGGGCATAGACTCAATGGAAATTGAAAGTATATATACATCCCACTAAATATATTAAAAGCTTTCCGAGCATTTTGTAATATACCACGTGCTCGTTGCTTTTCTTTTTTCTATTAGAAATTGCGATCGATTTAAGTAAGTTTGAAGTCGACCTATACCTTCATATAGGGAAATCATAAATGGTACAGTTAAACGACACCAAGCATTAACTAATGCAAGAGTGAGACACAAATCTCTCGTAGGCAGCGAAAAAAGGACGGCCTGATTACCTTTAATACAATAATGACGCGAGAGTTCTTTTTTACCCAGAGTTGTATTATGCCACGTGTTTAGCAAATCAACCGCAGACATAAAAAAGACTTACAGGCATGTGATGGAAGTAGAAATCGAAAACAAATCACTTTTGGAAATACATTTTAATGCATTTATTTATTTATTTTTAAAATTTTTGTTTTAAGATTCTCTTTAGTAGCCCAAGATCTTTATATTTTATGTGATAAAACTTTTTCAATACAGAAATATTACGAACAAATTTACTTCTAAAACTCATTCGTTTTCGATTTCCATCACATGCCTGATAGACTTAAAGACAGTAATTAGTAGCAATAATTATGAAAAATTTATTTGTTTCTTTACTTACCAATACGGCGAATCTTAAATAACTTATTTTTACAAATGAATAGGAAATTAATTCATTAAAAAACAATAAAATTTGCGGTTGATTTCTTTGTTTAATAATACCTTAAGGTATTTATATACTCGATATTTTTATTTATGGTATGATTAGAAAATTACAATAAATACATAAATGAGTACTACAAAAATTAAACTTCTACTAATTCAACTTTTTAGTTGGTGCACTATAAATCTTTTTAGAAAGTGTATTGTTTGCCTTTTTTCAGATTTTTAAAAAAATTTTATTACAAAAAAATGTCTAATTTTGTAGAAGTAAAATTCCTAAATTTCGTTAGCCGTGGTTATTTTCAAATTTTTTTCAAAAAATATTGTTATTGATAATTTTGTTCAAATTTAGCAGTTTTTGCATTTGGAAATCTGAATTTAATAGGCCTGAACCACGGCTAACGAAATTTAGGAATTTTACTTCTACAAAATTAGACATTTTTTTGTAATAAAATTTTTTTAAAAATCTGAAAAAAGGCAAACAATACACTTTTTCTAAAAAGATTTATAGTGCACCAACTAAAAAGTTGAATTAGTAGAAGTTTAATTTTTGTAGTACTCATTTATGTATTTATTGTAATTTTCTAATCATACCATAAATAAAAATATCGAGTATATAAATACCTTAAGGTATTATTAAACAAAGAAATCAACCGCAAATTTTATTGTTTTTTAATGAATTAATTTCCTATTCATTTGTAAAAATAAGTTATTTAAGATTCGCCGTATTGGTAAGTAAAGAAACAAATAAATTTTTCATAATTATTGCTACTAATTACTGTCTTTAAGTCTATCAGGCATGTGATGGAAATCGAAAACGAATGAGTTTTAGAAGTAAATTTGTTCGTAATATTTCTGTATTGAAAAAGTTTTATCACATAAAATATAAAGATCTTGGGCTACTAAAGAGAATCTTAAAACAAAAATTTTAAAAATAAATAAATAAATGCATTAAAATGTATTTCCAAAAGTGATTTGTTTTCGATTTCTACTTCCATCACATGCCTGTAAGTCTTTTTTATGTCTGCGGTTGATTTGCTAAACACGTGTCATAATACAACTCTGGGTAAAAAAGAACTCTCGCGTCATTATTGTATTAAAGGTAATCAGGCCGTCCTTTTTTCGCTGCCTACGAGAGATTTGTGTCTCACTCTTGCATTAGTTAATGCTTGGTGTCGTTTAACTGTACCATTTATGATTTCCCTATATGAAGGTATAGGTCGACTTCAAACTTACTTAAATCGATCGCAATTTCTAATAGAAAAAAGAAAAGCAACGAGCACGTGGTATATTACAAAATGCTCGGAAAGCTTTTAATATATTTAGTGGGATGTATATATACTTTCAATTTCCATTGAGTCTATGCCCCGACACTGCCCAGATTCTATTTTATTTAGAATCCCAGATTTTCTGACCATTTTTGGAGGAGCTCGAATTTCTCTGGAACGGCTCTGACAATTTTTTGCACGGAAAGCGTTTTATATTCAGTGGGATGTATACTTTCAATTTCCATTGAGTCTATGCCCTGACACTGCCCAGATTCTATTTTATTTAGAATCCCAGATTTTCTGACCATTTTTGGAGGAGCTCGAATTTCTCTGGAACGGCTCTGACAATTTTTTGCACGGAAAGCGTTTTATATTCAGTGGGATGTATACTTTCAATTTCCATTGAGTCTATGCCCTGACACTGCCCAGATTCTATTTTATTTAGAATCCCAGATTTTCTGACCATTTTTGGAGGAGCTCGAATCTCTCTGGAACGGCTCTGACAATTTTTTGCACGGAAAGCGTTTTATATTCAGTGGGATGTATACTTTCAATTTCCATTGAGTCTATGCCCTGACACTGCCCAGATTCTATTTTATTTAGAATCCCAGATTTTCTGACCATTTTTGGAAGAGCTCGAATTTCTCTGGAACGGCTCTGACAATTCTTTGCACGGAAAGCGTTTTATATTCAGTGGGATGTATACTTTCAATTTCCATTGAGTTTATGCCCTGACACTGCCCAGATTCTATTTTATTTAGAATCCCAGATTTTCTGACCATTTTTGGAGGAGCTCGAATTTCTCTGGAACGGCTCTGACAATTTTTTGCACGGAAAGCGTTTTATATTCAGTGGGATGTATACTTTCAATTTCCATTGAGTCTATGCCCTGACACTGCCCAGATTCTATTTTATTTAGAATCCCAGATTTTCTGACCATTTTTGGAGGAGCTCGAATTTCTCTGGAACGGCTCTGACAATTTTTTGCACGTAAAGCGTTTTATATTCAGTGGGATGTATACTTTCAATTTCCATTGAGTTTATGCCCTGACACTGCCCAGATTCTATTTTATTTAGAATCCCAGATTTTCTGACCATTTTTGGAGGAGCTCGAATTTCTCTGGAACGGCTCTGACAATTTTTGCACGGAAAGCGTTTTATATTCAGTGGGATGTAAACTTTCAATTTCCATTGCGTCTATGCCCTGACACTGCCCAGATTCTATTTTATTTAGAATCCCAGATTTTCTGACCATTTTTGGAGCAGCTCGAATTTCTCTGGAACGGCTCTGACAATTTTTTGCACGGAAAGCGTTTTATATTCAGTGGGATGTATACTTTCAATTTCCATTGAGTCTATGCCCTGACACTGCCCAGATTCTATTTTATTTAGAATCCCAGATTTTCTGACCATTTTTGGAGGAGCTCGAATTTCTCTGGAACGGCTCTGACAATTTTTTGCACGTAAAGCGTTTTATATTCAGTGGGATGTATACTTTCAATTTCCATTGAGTTTATGCCCTGACACTGCCCAGATTCTATTTTATTTAGAATCCCAGATTTTCTGACCATTTTTGCAGGAGCTCGAATTTCTCTGGATTTTTTTATGCTGAATAATTACATTACCGCTTAATTCCTAATATCGTTTTCGGGCTTTCTTGCTCTCGAAATTGCTAAAATTTGTTCCAGTTTTCGTTGCCCCTGAATTCCTAAAATCATTTGTTGCCACTCGATTCCCCTAAACGATATTAGAAAATTCCCTCGTTTTCATTTCCGGCGTTGCTATTTTTCGATGCTATCTTGGCCCACGTTTTTAATGGACGTAGTCAGTGATTTAAGTTCTATTTAAATATGATCTATAAAAATTAATTTGGTATTTAAACAGAACTTAAGTTTAAACACACTTTAATTTTTAAGTTAAAAACTGGCCATAAAAGTTTAAAATATAATTTATTTTCTTTTTCAATCAGCTGTTTTTATTATGAAAATTAAATCGAACAATATCTCAAAAAGTAGTAGTGTAAACGCCAAAAATTTTCTTTAAGATTTTAATTAAAATCTACTAGATTTTGCGGTGTAAATGTAGTATGTACTACTTTTTGACATATTGTTGGATTTAACACGTCTACTTTCATTCAGATTCATAATTTTAATAAATTGTACCATTTATTATTAGTATTACTATTTAATTATACTATTATTATTATTATTATTATTTATTATTATTTATTAATAGATATGATACAAATTTTTATACATATTGAATTAAATTATAAATACAAATATCTATATATGGCATAATTATGTTTGGTGCCAGATTGGCATTTTAATATAATTTTTAGTTTAAAAATTATTGATTTATTTTTTAATTCAGTTCAGTTTTGTTATATATCAAATTCATTTAAAAGCAATTTTCTATATTTTAAGCTAATTTCAATATATTTACATAGGTTGCTAAAATTTGAGCCATTTAGTATACATATAACTTCGTTTTTTTCAAGTCGATTTTTTCGAAAATATTTAAGTCTATATGGGTTATACATAGGACATTCGCCAATGAAATGAACGGTGTTTTCTGATTTGTCTAAATTACATAACGTACATATACCAGTAGTATTATTTCGAAAAGCTCTAGCGTTAATATCCAGCAATCCCCCTCTGACTTTTATTATCAAACCAGTGTCCCTTGACGAGAGATTATTTGTCAGAATGGGTGTGATATTAAAATCAAGTTGAGAATAAAGATCATGGAACTGAGAACAAGAAGCAGCGGATAAATATTCATCCTTTTCCTTCATTCTCAAATGATTCAATATCATTTCCCAATTATGACTTACTGGAATGTTTGTTCTGTCAGTTGAGATTTGCAGCCTTTGTAATAAATTATCCCATTCTTTTGCCCAATAAAGCTTATTGGAGATTATGTGACTGGCTAGAATACGTGGTAGTCTATTTGGGGACATACTCAAGACTTTGTTTATATAAGAAAAATGTAATTTTAGAGTGCTGAGATATAAGGAATCAAAACCAGTCTCCAGATAGAGCATATAGTTGGGTGTTGTAGAAGGCAAATAAAGCATTTTTTTAATAAAGAATCTGAATAATTTTTCCACATCATCATACTTTTGAAATCCCCAAACTTGAGCAGCGTAAAATATAATTGATCTCGATGCCGCAAAAAATATTCTGAGTTTATTGGCATTCGATATACGTGAATTATTTATATATTTAGACCACTTCGAATTGATAGCCAATTTTGCAGTTGATAATTTATTATTCAAGTGTTTTTTGAAGGATAGATTATATGTGATTTCTACTCCAAGATATTTGTAACTGTTGACCACCTCTATGTTGTTCTGACCAAACTTCCAGTTCCAGATCGAAGAAAGCCTAGTGCCGGTTCGAAAAACAATTATTTTTGATTTTTCAAGATTAACTTTAAGACTCCACATAGAGCAGTAGTTAAAAAGTTTGTCGATCATACGCTGTAATACTGTTGCTGTATCAGCTAAAATGACAATATCATCCGCATAAAGTAGAATCTTAACATTAATGCCACAAATGTTAACACCGTATGGCAATTCGTCGGCTAAATCATTCGTGTATAATGAAAATAAAATTGGACTGAGAATACAGCCTTGTTTTACACCTACATCAACTCCAAAGGTATCTGAAAATGATTGACCGTCCCAAATTCTACTTTCTGTTTTCTCATACAAACCCTGCAGTATTCTCACCATTTTCGAAGAAAGTCCCATGTTTGATAGTTTATAGAAAAGTTTATTGCGAGGAATTGTATCAAATGCGCTAGAAAAATCAACAAAAAATGCAAAAGTATTTTTACCAGCTGCCTTGTTAATGTTGACAATGTTTGTTAGATTGAAAATATTATCTACAGTGGAATAGTTTTTTCTAAAACCTGCTTGGTATTCGTTCAGAATATTATTGCTTTTTACCCAGAATGTTAGTCTGTTTAGAAGAATAGAGGTAAAAATCTTACAATTTGTATCGATGAGCGACAGCCCACGGTAGTTCTCCGGAAGCTTTGGATCACCCTTTTTGAAGAGTGGAATCAAGATGGAATTACGGAAACTTGTTGGGATTTGTTCATGTAAAAGTATTTTGTTGAATATATTCAATATTACGATTAGAAAGCATTCCGGGGCATGTTTGTAGAATTCATAACTTATACCATCTTGACCTGGGGCTTTATTATGTTTTAGAGTTTTCACCACTGATAAAAGTTCGCAATATTCTATGGGGGAATCTAACATAGGATCAACAGTGTATGGCATAGCCCAACTTATACTATTGTACACGTCTTTACATTGGAGAATTTTACTGAAATGCGGAAGAAACTCTTCTGCATTTAACACGTTTTTAGTTTTAGTATTTCGGGTTTTTAAAGAGTTTGATAATTTCCACCAGTCACTGCTATTTCTAACTGTATTTAATAGATATAAATTTCTATCGAACAGCTCGAGTTTTTTGGTTTGACAAATCTTTATATATTTTGATTTTGAATATAAATATCGGGATTTACTTTGAACTGTGCAATTCTTTCTGAATGACTTAAGATTTCTTTTCATACATTTACGGGAGCGGGCACATTGCCAATCAAACCACTTTTGTTTAGGTATGAAAAAAGATTTTTTAACGTTCGAACCATATGCTTTTTTAATTTTGCTCGTTACTGTTGAGATTAAATCATCAATCGATATATTAGATGGAAGGTCAACGTTACATGAGAGGCGACTTAAAACTTCAGTATATTTTACTACATAATTTGGATTCCAACGTAACCTTTGCCAGGAATTTTTGTTTTTAAAAATATCATTATTATCAGATTTTATGTTCACACACAGTGGCATATGATCAGAGTATGGTTTTGTGGATATGTAAAAATCATCAACGAGTTGTAAGAAACTATATGAACATATGCAATAATCAATGACAGTGTCTCCCCTCGCTCCGTGAAAGGTAAAATCACCTTGAGCATCTCTTACAGTCCGTCCATTTAAAACAATACCACCTGCATTTTCTATAAAATTTATTAACCTTCTTCCTTCCCTGTTCAATGTTTTGTCCTTTGAGCTTCGAACTTTCTGAATATTTGGTGAATCTTTTACAAACGCAACATCTAGAATTTGTTCTACACCAATTCTGGCGTTCAGATCACCAACTATACAGAAGTTCGAAGGGCTAAGATCCTGCATAAAATTTTCAAATTTCTTAAAATCATCATCCCAGTTTGTACAATTTAAATATCTTGGTATAAAGTAACATAGACTACCATGTATTTTAGCAGTTAATACTAAATTATTATTAATATTTACGAAATTGAATGCAAATGTTTTTTTCAGTTCTGTTCTGTATCCATACAAACATCCACCACTTGCCCGACCAGCATTACAAGTTTTTACAGCTGGAACCCATGCTGTGAAATAATTTCTAAAATACACTTCAAAAATATTTTGTTTTTCTTTAGTGACATGTGTTTCAAAAAGAAAAAATATGTCAAATTTGTTTAAGTAAGCTAAAAAATTAGGAAAATTAAGAGATTTTGCTAGATTTGCAACATTATATGAAACTAAATGGCACAATTTACATCGCTATTGATTTTGATTTTGAGTTACATTGTATACTAATATACAATTAATTTAGAAAGCATAGTCCGTCGGAAAAGCCCTACAACACCGAACACATGAATAAAATCTGTTTTCTAGAAGTAGGTGCCATATGGAAGTTATGATCTATTATAATTTCAATATATTTCGTCCTTGGGCCGAAAAAACAATGTTCCAAATTTCATATATCCGCAAAATTGTACGGACGGACTTTTATATCGATTGGTATACTTTAAATTGGCTGTTAGACTAATATTTTTATTATATACCTATATTATTAAGTGTTACATACATCAGCAGAGATCCAATATATTCTCCCCACTATGGTGGTATAGATTTTAAAAGTAGAATTGTTGCAATAAAATAATAATTCGTAAAAATATTGAAGATGCAGAATGTTAATAGGGCAAAAAAATATAGAAGGAATTTACCTTGTTCTCTTTGAATTATAGTCAGGTATGTGATGGAAATCGAAAACGAGTGAATTTTTTTGTAATATTTCTGTATTGAAACAGTTTTATCCCACAAAATAGAAGGATAATTTGCTATTAAAAAGAATCTTAAAACAAAAATTTTAGAAATTTTATTAGAAATACTTTAAAATGGACTTCAAAAATCTCTCTCGTTTTCGTTATCGATTTCCATCACATACCTGAGTTTCATCTTTGAAATTGCGCTATAATATTATTACCTTAGGATTGTTTTCAGCGAAACCATCTCCTAATAGTCTGCGCATAACTTCAGCAAATAACTTTTCTGCTTTTTTAAACTGCTCTCTTTCCATAGCTAAATTTGCCATTATGTCATAAACATAAGTAATGCCTTCTTTGCTTTGTAAATCTTGCGACATTCTTAAAGCCAAATGTAACATTTGTTCAGCTCTGTCATACTGCTCCCGCTGAATACACAAAATGGATCGTTTGATGGTAGTGATTAATTTATTTTCCGGCGTTTCTTCCTCATCATCAGTTTTTAACAAACCAAATAAACTTAATGAATAAGTAATAAAAAATACATCTCCATATAGTAAACGTTTGCGATTTAATAAATTATTTGGGATGCATATTTTCTGTTTATTCTCTATCAGATTTTTAAATAGAATATTTGTGCCAAATTTAGACAGATTTAAGAAGCTGAATCGTGTCAAGGGAAACCGTAAAATAATATAATTCATTTTAATATCGATGAAAACAAACTGTTAGGAGTGTAAATTATCAACTTTTTTAAAACTGCTAAAGCTCACTAGTTTTAGTCCAGCTGATTACTTTTTATTGTATATTATTATGTTGTACCAAGATATCATCGACAAGTTAACACCGACTTTAGGAATTTAAATGTCGGGAAGTTAAAATATACGGTAAAATAAAAAAAACCTAGTATCCATCTCTGGTATTGTCGGATGAAGTTTTTTAAATCGCTCCCTGTTTCTTATTTAAATATTGTGTTTTAAACTGTTAAAATAATACTTAATTCACACTAAAATATTCAGAATTAAATTCTCCATAAAAACCTATATTTAAAAAGTAAAATAAAAATGAACAACTTAAAACAATAATAAAAGATTCTTTTGTTTTGTCTAAATTCTTTTTGTCCATAATAATATAAAATAAACAGAAAAATATAAACAACAACAACAATAACAACATACGTTGAAAAAAAAACATCAATAACAACAGAAACAAATAAATAAATAAATTAAACTAGTGCTTTCTCTGGTTTATAATAATTGTGGCTTTTTTATAAAATTCATAACAGAACATATATAGAAAATATAAAAAAAACACACATAGAAAATATAAAAACAATAACAAACTTTTGTCAATAATAAACAAAACCAAGCAAAACAACCAAATTGACAGCTGTTCAAGTTGCATAAACACTAGAAATTAAATACAACATACTACAACAGTATAAAGTTCGCTGCTTAGCATATTACAACTTTTGTCATTGTTGTAATCTTCAGACTTCTTTTATTCAATCAAATTCATCACTAACAAGAATGATAAAATAAAGATTACGCCAACGCGCGTAAAATTTTAAAATGTTCTGCGCATTTAGGCCCTGTGACGTCACACATTCTGTGTTTCTATTGGCTAATTTTTTCTCACTTGTTTTTTTACTTATGTTTTGCTTGAATTTGCTCACTGCACTCTTCATGTTTATATTTTTTGTTGTTTTGTTTTTGTTTGTTTTTCTTTTTTACAGAGATTTTATTTTAGAACTCTCAGAGACTTCAATTGCAAGGTTGCCAACTATCACATAAAACATAAATTTTTCGCAAGAAATTTTAATTCTAACACATGAAACATTATTGGTAACCCTTAAAATGGCCATACTACGTCACATAACGGGAAATCATGCGCATGGCGTAATCTTTATTTTATCATTCTTGATCAATACTACTAACTAATTAAAATGGCGCCAATGCATAAATACATAATATACATATTTGTCTAGGAAATGTTTGGAAAACCATATGCAATAGGGTGACCCAGCACCTCCCCTTTTGAGAATTCAACTGGGGCTGAAACGGTTGACTGGACGGCGCTGCCTCTGAGATCTTCTGGGTGTTGAATTGGCTGCAGCATCTTGAAAGGTAGATACTGTTGTAGACGGCAATCTTTTTATCTCTATATCTTCGGAATTGTTGACAGTTGTAGAACTTACACTTGGAACATCTTGTTGTGAGACTGTTTTCCCGTACACATCTAAGGCATTACACCAGAATCTCTCATCTGCAATATCGTCTTCATTATATCTTTTTCTTAATTGATTAACATGTGATCGAATTAATCTGCCATTATTAAGAAAAACATTGTACATAACATTACCGACTTGTTCGATAATTTTACCAGGACTCCAGCAAAAGTTATTGTTACCTGTTTTTCTTGAAATATTTCCTCGAAAATAAAAAGACGGGGTTAATTAAATTTAAATATAATTCATGGGTTTATTTTCAGATTTTCTTTTCTTCTTTGTACACGTACCGTACTTGTTGGGGGTTTTACAAACAATAACAAATAATAAATCAGTATACATACAGCATCAACATAAAATAACAACAATTTTAACTTAACGAAACAATTAGTATCATATGAACAATAATTAGGGGACATTTACACTATGCGCGTAAACATCCCGCCCCCCTTGCTATACTGCAACAAAGAGGCTTAAGGATCACGCGGGTCGATCGTTCATAATGTTTATTACAATGGTCGCCGGAATTTGCGTCGTATCCGGGAACGTTGATGGCCTGGGTTGAACGGCGTGCTGTGGTTGTTGTGTATGTTGTGGTACATGTTGCTGGCAGCAGTGTTGGCATGTGTCTCAGAGAAAGAAGGACCTTTAATGGGTTTACGATGGATCTCAAGGCGGCGTGATACACTCGACATATTCTCTACAGGGTAAATACAAAATAAAGGAGAAAGAGAGAAAAAAAGAATTAGTGGGTTTCTGAACTGGGTAAGAGAACAAGCTTCACGATGGGTCGAGTAAAAATTCCTAAAGCTGTTCTCATGTCCGCTGTGCGGACCTTAAAATCATGTCCAACATGAATCCTCTCTATTCGTCCTAGTCGCCATTCACTAGGGGGTAAATTATCTTGACGAATAATCAGTAAATCACCTACTTCAAAATCTTTCTGGGGGTATTTCCATTTTACATGACGATGATCTATAAAAGGGTTCAAAGTGAGCAGGCTGCTCTTTGAAGGCACGGGTATACCTTTTGAAAGCTGAGTGTATTCCGGTATAAAGTTCCACTGACACATAAGAACCAAGCGATCGATATCATACGAGCATTTTTGGGTTCTCAAATACTGTAAACACCTGAACAAATACGAAGTAATTCGCATTGCACGCGATAAATCTGAAAATCGCTCTAATATGTCATACGGGCGTTCGAGCTGAACTGAAAATGACTGAACTTCAAGGTGTTGGTGGTCGATAGGGGGGTGACGCGGCCAGTACTCACGAGGTTGTCTTAACCATACAGGGCCATGCCACCAAAGAAAATTATTTATTAAATCTCTAGAAAGAATTCCACAACTTGCCAAATCGGCGGGGTTGTCCTTGGAATCCACATGTGACCAATTTTCATTACCAACTTTATTCACAATCAACGCTACTCTGTTTTTAACAAAGGTTGGCCAATGGCACACGGGTTTTTTAAGCCAGGATAACACTATAGTAGAATCAGTCCATAGATAAACCTTTCTCCTGTCTAGATTTAATTCCGAACATAATGATTCTACCATTTTTGCCATCAAAGCCGCTCCACACAATTCTAATCGGGGTAATGTTTCAGATTTCACGGGAGCTACCTTTGTTTTTGACGCAAGCAAATGCGTCGTGATCGATGAGGACGATACATTTCGAATGTATAGAGCAGCGCCGTACGCCTTTTCAGAGGCATCGCAAAACGCATGAAGTTCCATTTCATTTTCGGGGAGAAAATCAACCCATCTTGGAATGTTAATTTTCTCGACATTAGGGTAGTCGTTTAAAAATGCGCTCCATTGAGATAGGGTTAGGGGGTTCAAAACTTCATCCCATTCTGTCTTGTCTTTCCAAATTTGTTGCATTATGATCTTAGCCACAATGATTTTCGGTGAAAACCACCCGGCTGGATCAAACAACTTCGCTATTTCTGACAGGACACCACGTTTCGTGACAATATCCTGGCGTGGCTGCGATGCAATTTTGAAAAAGAAACAATCTTTAGTCGCATCCCATCGTAAGCCTAGGGTTTTAGTAGTACTGGCATCCGAAAATTTTAAGAAGTCTGCATCAAGCAGATTCTCACGGGGTAAATCTTCCAAGAGTCGTAAATGATTGGCCGTCCATTTTCGCAAAACGAATCCAGCTGAGCCAAGAACATGGGTTAGTTCATTACGTCTCTTGAAAGCGTCTTCTAGCTCATGAGAGCCAGCAAGCACGTCATCAACGTACATTTGGGTTTTCAAAATTTCGGATGCCGCAGGACTCTGGGGTTTACAATCATCAGCCAATTGTAATAGAGTACGAATCGCTAAGTACGGTGCACAGTTTACTCCAAACGTGACCGTACTAAGCTCATAGTCCTTAACTTCAGCTACAGGATCATCACGAAACAATATTTTTTGATATTGGGTTTGATTGGGATGAACAAGTATCTGGCGATACATTTTCTCAATGTCTGCATTAAAAACGTAACGGAAAAATCGCCAACGCAGCAATAAAATAGTAAGATCCGTCTGTAAAACAGGACCAGGGTATAGAGCATTATTAAGGCTCACGCCATTGGAGGAAGGGTTTGAAGCATTAAATACGACTCTGAGTTTCGTGGTAATGCTATCGGGTTTAAACACTGCGTGATGGGGTAAATAATAATTATTCGCAGTGGAAACTGGGGTTTTGACGGCTTTTGCATGTCCCATTTCAATATATTCACGAACTACATTGTCGTATTGGGATTTTAATTCGGGGTTTTTCAACAAACGCGCTTCATTTCGCACAAACTGGGAAAAGGCGTTTTTACGAGAATCTCCTAATACCAATTCATTTAAAAATTCTCGGCGAAATGGGAGAGAGACAACGTAACGGCCATCGGGGTTTCTAAAAGTGGTGGTACGGTAAAGTTCCTCACAATATTTATCGTCTTCAGATAACTGGGTCGCTTGTGGAACTTCTTCAAGTTCCCAAAAACGCGATAGTTGAGTGTTCAACTCGAGATGGGTACAAAACGATGATATAGAGTGTAAGGGTCGGGGCTGAATAACTTCACCAGTAACTATCCACCTGAACACGGTTCTCTGGGCGATCAGGTTGCCATTTGGATGTATTCTGACATCCGTAGTTAAAATTTTAGGATAAACATTTCCTCCAAAAAGTATATCCATACGGGTACACATGACGTCGGTCAGGGTAATGTCGGGGAAAGTAGAGGTTACAATATCAGAGATATTAGACGAGGGCAACCGACCGGTAATTTTCTCAACAACGTATGCACTAATTTTAATTTTGAAACCGGGGTCGATCGGCGAACCAACCGTGATAGTGCACATTGTAGAGGTTTTGCCAGCTAAGCAATCCATCATTCCAGTGACACTTGTCGAAGGCACGGAAAATGTGGGAATAGCAAGCTTCCTTTGTAACCTCCTTGAAATAAAAGTACCTTGCGAACCAGGGTCAACTAAGGCTCGAGCGGCACATCTAATGTCGTTTATGTGCACTATACAAACTGCTGAGCCCAAAAGGACTGCTGTATTGGGGTTCGACTTGAGCTGTGCGGAATAAGTTTGCAGATTATGAGCCGCGGTAGAAGTTGATGGGGCAAAATTAATCGGGGGTTGAGAAGGACTGCTAGCTGGATTGGGGTTCAAATGAACGGGGGGTTGAGATGAAGACATAGTCGTACCATTGGCTATAGGGAGCTGGGGTGAATTACTGGCAGACATATGTGACTTTACATCTCTATGAAGCAGGGAGTGGTGCTTTTGTTTACAAAGTGAACACACATGAATACTTTTACAATTCTTGTACTCGTGGGAGGTTGCCAAACAATTCGAACAACACTTTAGTCGTTTCACTATTGACATTCTTTCATCAACATTTTTACTCAAAAAACTGGGACATAGTCTAATAGGGTGAGAACCTTGACAAAGGAAGCAACGACAAACATTTGGTGTTTGCCCAGTTTGGGTCGCAAAACTTTGAATCTGTCTATTTTCATGTGACGATTTTTTAGCAGCCTTAAAATTAGGGGTATTTCGGGAACTAGCAGTTGTGGAGTTTTTGTTCGAGTTTTGAACGGGGTTTGAATGGGACTGCCTTATGTCAGAAATTGACTCGAGTGTTTTAAAATGCGCTGTTAGAAAAGCGTCCATATCATCCCATTTAGGGGAATTTTTAGAAAGTCTTTTGGACTGTTCCCAGAGACTCAGTGTGTTTTCAGGTAACTTTGTAGCACAAATATACACCAGCACTACGTGGTAAAATATTTCAGGGGTTACTTCAAGTAATGACAAATTTGTAATGCAATCGTTTATCGTTCTTTGCAAATTTTTAATAGTCGATCCTGATTCTTGTGAAAGCGGTTTAATATTCAGTAGGGCTCGAAGCTGTCCGTTTATGAGGGCATCTTTGTTCTCATATGTGTCAACCAACCTTTTCCATGCGATTTCATAGCCATCGTTGGTAAGTGGCACAGTTTGTATGGTATCATGTGCATCCTTTGCAGTTTTCTGCAACAGGTAGTACAATTTTTGTACTGGGGTTAAACGGGGGTTATTACCATACAAAGCTGAGAACATATCTCGAAATGAGGGCCAACTCTTATAGTCACCATAGAATATTGGGGTGTCGCACGGAGGTAAATTAATCATTGGCGCAGACTGCGCAATGGACCTTTCGCCCTGTGTCGATAATCTAAGTCGTTCTAGGTGACCTGTTATAAGAGATATCCCCCGGGTGTATGTGCTGTAAGACTGAAGGTACTTGGCTTTCAGTTCGATAATCTGGGGATCTTTCAACCTTTCGGCCTCAATTAATAAAGAGTCATAAGATAACCGAACAGCTTCCCATAACCGTTTGAGCTCTTCCTCATGACTACTTAAAGCACCGAGTTGGTGTTCCACCACGGGTATACTGGCAATATATGCCTCAAAGTCTGCCATACGGTCGGCATTGCGGATTAAAGTAGTCAAATCCATTCTTGGTCTCAATCGATATGGAGAAATTTTCATAAAAATTATTTACAAAACGCGAGTAAAAATTTAAGTCCAACGTGAGGAAAAAATCAGATAAAAAATTTGCTTTTTCTAATAGAGAAGAAACGATAACGAAACTGCGGGTAAAAATAGATAAATCTATCCAATTTAAAAAAGAGTAACAAATTCTTTCAGGCGAAATAAAATGTATAAAATAAATTTATAGAATAAAATTATATATATACTGGGTATAATAAAAATATATATTCAACAAAGCGAATTTTTGACACTCGGATTCCTTGTTCAATACAATGGGTAAATATCACGTACAATATACATATATATGTATATACATATATATATAAAACCGGGTTAAATTTGTGATATTAGGAAATAAAATCGGGTTAAGTTTCACTTAATAAGGAATTCCGTAAGTGTAAAAAGAACTTCGTTAAATTAAAAAACAGAAAAAATCTTTTAAAACACTTGTGCTGCTGCAAAATATTAACGGGTACCCACTATGGGTAAATCGAATATTATATATTCACTAATAATTTATTCGTTTATAGCGATTAAAAAATTTATTTAATTAATTACTTAAATTTTTAGGGCAAAAAATTAATAAAAAAGTAAAAAAATTCACTTTTCACAATTAATTAAATAGTAACCGGGTTTTCGCACGAATAAAAATGTGCAGCACTAGTGTACGTTGTGTGTGTGTGACCATATAATGAAAAACAAAAGAAAACCAACAAAGACACAGTAAACATTCACGGTTGTGTTTTTAATAAAAAGTACAATAGATTGGACTTACTTATTTGCAGGGTTATTTTATTTATTATCTATAGATCAGCGATTAAGTGTCAATACTTATAAACGGGGGTTCTGTGGTTCAATACCCACTTTTTTAAAAAAATCAATTATTTATTTTTTATTTAAAAAATTAATTTTTTATTATTTAAACAATTAATTATTTATTATTTAACAAATTAATAATTAATTATAAGTAAAAACACACGCGAATGAAGGGGTAAAAAATTTGTGGAGCAAAAATTTAAACACAAACACAAATTCACTGTGGTGTTTTGCCGACGGCAAATTGATTCGCGCACTTGTTGGTTCTCTTGTTTTTTATATTATCACTTTTAACTTTTTCACTTTTAACAAAATTTAAAAAAAAACACACAACTTACCTTTTGATTAAAGTGTTAATGGAAAATGGGGGTTGTTATTAATATGATGAGGATGATCGCAAAACGATGTTTGGGGATTGATGAAGAAAATGAAAACACGGGGGATTCTGAAAATAAAAAATATTTTCTTGAAAATATTTCAAGGGGACTCGGGGGTTTAAATCCGGTTCGAAAGGACCAAAATGTTTTTCTTGAAATATTTCCTCGAAAATAAAAAGACGGGGTTAATTAAATTTAAATATAATTCATGGGTTTATTTTCAGATTTTCTTTTCTTCTTTGTACACGTACCGTACTTGTTGGGGGTTTTACAAACAATAACAAATAATAAATCAGTATACATACAGCATCAACATAAAATAACAACAATTTTAACTTAACGAAACAATTAGTATCATATGAACAATAATTAGGGGACATTTACACTATGCGCGTAAACATACTCTCGCATACACAATATCGTCTTCTTCGAAAATTCTTGGTTTTGCGCCATGTCTTCTGTTGAACTGTTCAGCAACTTTGTTGTTGTGGGTTGATAATATTTTTTCGGTTTCCATCGCTGGTTTCAAAAGATCTAAAGTTATGCGCATTCTTCTACCAAGCATAATTTCGGCTGGCGATTTCTTATCGGGTGTATGAGGATTTGCTGTTGACCGGTAGTTTTGTAAAAATGTGTTTAAATTTTCATATATAGTCCCCTCTTCTTTTTGCTTAGCAAGCATCCTTTTGAAAGTGTCGACAAATCTTTCAGCTTGTCCATTCGACATTGGGTAGTAGGGGCTGGAACAAAAATGCTTAATGCCATTTTGAGCTAAAAAATCCTCAAATTGTGCACTTTTTAATTGCGTTGCATTGTCGGACACAATTATTTGCGGTAATCCGAAACGAGCAAAGACATCTTTGAGTATATGAATTGTTTGGAGCGTAGTAATAGTTTTTGTTGCCACTATTTCTGGCCACTTGGAAAGTGCGTCGACTATGACTAGGAAATATTCTCCTTCTATTGGACCAGCATAATCTACGTCCAACCGTTGCCACGGTTCCGTTGGCTTAGGCCATTGTTGGAGTAACGTTTTTATTGGCATTTTAGCGACTGCTGCACAATTATTACAGTTTTGAACCAGGGTTGTGATGTCTCCATCTATGTTTGGCCAATAGACATAGCTCCTCGCAATTACTTTTCATCTCTCTATTCCTGGATGTCCATGATGAATTTGTTTAAGCACTCTTTTTCGGTAGATTTCGGGAATAACAATTCTGTTACCTAACATGATAACGTAATTTACAGTAGAAAAATCTTCTTTTCTATTAAAATATGGCTTTAGATCTAGATTTGGTATGGTATCAGGCCAATTATTTTTAATGAAATAATAAATTTGTTTTATAATGGGATCTTTTTTTATTTCATACTTTACCATTTTGTGTGTTATTGGTAATTTGTCTAAGTTTTCACATAGAACTTGTTTAACTTCATCCTCGAATTTGATTGCGGCAATAACATAATCTTCATTGTTTGACAGTTGTGTATCAATAAGACGTGATAACACATCCGCATAACCAAAACTATTAGTTGATATAAAATTGATTTCGAAATCGTAGGCTAACAGTTGTACTGCCCATCGTTGTAGTCGATTTGCTTGGTGTACTGCTATACCAGATTTTTTTCCAAAAATTGCAAGCAACGGTTTCTGATCCGTGTGAAGCTTGAATTTGCGACCAAAAATCATCTTATGAAATTTTGTTACTGCGAAGACCAAAGCTAGTGCTTCCTTTTCTATTTGACTGTAAGATTTTTCAGCGGGCGTTAGAGATCTTGAGGCGTGACAAATAGCTTTGACTGTACCATCTGCATACTCATGAAGAATACATGCTCCCAAACCATAGTTTTAGGCATCAGCTGCAACTATTATATTCTTCGACGGATCATAATGGGTTAAAAGTACTTTTGAAGAAAGAATTTCTTTTAGTTTTAAAAAACAGTTGGTATGAATTGGTTTCCAATCGAATTTAACATTTGTTTTGAGCAATTCATCTAAAGGACCCCTTAAGGCGCGCATATTATTTACAAATTTGCTATAAAAATTAATTGCTCCTAAAAATTAACGAAGTTCTGTAACACTCGTTGGTTGTGGCATACTCTGAATAGCCTTTATACGATCTGGATCAGGTTGCAAGCCTTGCTCATTTATTATATATCCGAGATACCTTACTTCGGTTGAAAAAAATTTACATTTTTCAAATTTGACTTTAAAACCATAATTTTGAATTCTACGTAAGACTTCATGGAGGTTGTTGTTGTGCTCGGTTTCATCTTTTCCTGATACAAAAATATCGTCGATATATGCTGCAACGTTTTCCATACCCGCTAACATTTTATCCATAGTTTGTTGAAATATGGCTGGAAATGTTTTTACTCCAAATACCATACGATTATAACGAAATAAGCCCATGTGTGTGTTAATCGTTAAAAGATTTTTTGATTCTTCTTCAACTTCTATCTAAAGAAATGCATTAGATAAATCGATGTGGCTAAAATATTTAGCATTAGCTAATTTTGAAAATATATCCTCTGGTAAAGGAAGTGGGTATTGGTGAGATTATAGAGCATTGTTTAAACCAGTGGAGAAATCTGCGCATATTCTGATGGAACCAGTTGCTTTTTTTATGACCACAATTGGTGCTGCACACTCAGAATGGTTAACTTGTGAAATTATTCCAGTATCTTGTAATCTTTGCAGTTCTTCTTCCACCAAATTTTGAACGGCATAAGCTACTGGACGTTTAGGACGAAAAATAGGATGTTGATTTGGTTTAACAGTTAAATGTGCCTTAATTTGTGTGCATAACTCAAACTTCCCATCGAAAACCTCTGAAAAATTGTTTTTTAAAATCAAAATTTTTTAATTAGCATTACCATCGATTTTTATAGATTGTGCTTTCACAGAATTGCATATGTTGTTTAATGAAAATTCCTCTAGTTGTAAAGCTTCGATCCAATCAAGTCCTAAAACGTTCAAATCATTTAACGGTGTCACATAGCCAGTTACCAGAGCATGTCTGTCTCGAAATTTGATTGTAGCTTCAAATTGAAATGAAAGAGGCAATTTACCCGTTGCGCTCTTGGCGGTATTTCTTACTTCTGTAGTTTTATCTACACAGAGTTTTTTAAAGTGCTTTCTGAAATGATCGATACGTCAGAAGCGGTATCTAGCTGTAGTTCAACCATCACATTATTAATTTCAACACAAATATATTTTCTCTTCGTGTTAATTTTGTTAACAGAAAAAATGCTTTTAGTTTCAAAATTGGTACTTTTTGTTTTTTTTAGTAATTCTGTCGTTTTCACAAGCAATCGCCTATCTCTAAAACCCAATTGTTCAGGAGAGCAAAAAAACGTTATTTCTTAAATTACGGACGTGGTGAAATATTTTTTCCAATTTTTTTTTAATGGGTTTGTATGTGATGGAGTTATAAGCTATATATACAATTTTGAGACAAAAATTTCGGGTGGAGGATATACTACAGAAGGATGAAAAACACATTTGATTTTAGACGACTTAAGTGTGTGCATTAATAACAACTTATCTAAACATATGTTGTTTTCTACGAAAAATTAAGCTATTTTAAACCCACCCATGAAGAGTTAAGTTGTTATTCGGTGAAAATGTTTCAATTATATTCTTGTAGTTTTGGCTTCTGCTGTTGTTTCTTTAAAGACAAATAAATTAAAGTACACTTGTGATTTTTTTTTTATATTAAAATTCAATTGTATTACATGTGTTTATGAAGCTAAAACAAAAGTGCAATGTATTTCACGAAATAAAAATATGAAAACTAAAGGGATATTCAATTTTAATTAAATCATTTATATTAAATTATATTTTGTGCTCTATTTCTGAGTCATCTACACAGTATATATAGTTGTGTGCTCTTTCGGATGCCTTAAGATTTTTATAAAAATTATGGAATATATATGGAATTAATGGCAATAAGTGTATTAAGTCTTTCTTTTTTGCCATAGAAATTGGAATTGTATTATCATTTAATACATTGAGTTTGTACTCTGTAACATCAGCGATAGTAGTTTTCTTTTTTTTAATATTAATTTTAACAGCATTACTACCGAAAGTTTCTTTGTATTCAATTATGTTAAAATAGCCTTTTTTATAAGAAATATTTCGGATGTTTCTCCACAATACTTTTTCGCCATCTATATTTTTTGTTGCTTTCTGAAAAATAGTTTTAAATAAAAGTCCAAAGTTACAGAAATCGCTGTTTTCCATTTCGATGACTGTAAATTTGTTTGATCTGCTGCCGAAAGATTTTATTAATTGTATCCAATCATGGGGATGGAATATTTCCAGCTTATTATTTTTCTTCTTTCGTTCAATTACACTGTGATCGCTGTCACATTCTAAATGTATGTGGCCTGGTTCCAAAAATGTTTGCTCAATAATTTCTACATTAATTCCACTTTGGTTTATAAGAAGAACGAACATAGCACTAACAATATTGTTCTTGTTTTGACCGGAACAAGTATCTGAATAAATCACACCATGTTTTCCCAGATCCATATTCATTTTGATACTTTGCACAAGTATCTAAACTTGGTTTTTTAAACTTTAATTTTTGCTTTTTAAATAAGCGACGGTAGGTAGCATAAGATGCTACATTTTGTCTGTTCTCTGTATACAGATTATACATTTTTAGCAAGTTCAAGTTTTCAGCTAGAAACATTTAATTACTATGTCCTCTAGTGTAATGCGATTCATAAGCTGGAAATGATTTAATGTGTGCAATTATATCGTCCTTTTTAGCTTGTGGTATTTGATTGCCAGAAGTTGAAGTTTTTCCCCGCTGATCATATAAATCTTTTTTTTGAACCATTTTTTCTTGAACACTGCGTACAAACTTTCTGACTCTCCATACACATTCAGGAAGCATTTTTTGCAAACATATACGGGCGAGTCATCAACAAAAATTCGAAATTTAAATACGTTGTTACGTTAAATTTTCTTATTACTATGTATTTTTGTCTTCGATTGCGTCAAAGAATTTTCAATACGTCTGTAGATGTAACTAACGCCTGAGGAATATTTACCTAAGTCCCAATATTCCTTAAATAGTAACAAACGGCGTTGACCAGATATCTTTTCTCTGCATTGCAATCGACATAGGGACAGTTCTTTGCTTTGGCGCTCAGATACAGTTTTACCATTTTTTAGTGACGTGTACGTTATGCCCGAATTTCTTTTCATCTTAGTTTCTTCAGCTTTTTTTCTGTATGAACTTTTAATCCTCCCACCGTTTTCATTGTTTGATGTTTGTTCATCATTAAATTAATAAGTTTTATACCAAAACAGACAGTTTTTATATTTCAATTCATACCATTTGTATGGAGAGCTCTAAACGCCTCGCTGCCACAAAAAGTGTCTTCCCCATGTGCACTATTTTCTCCACTCTCTTTTTGAGATTCGTTACATTCATCGTTTGTTTCAAACTCTGCCAATATTCTTCTAATTTTTTTTGGAATGCCTAAATAGTATTGATCAAAATGTACACTATTAGTGTAATTTATATAAACTATTAAAATTTATTTTGTATTTACCACTATCCTATGAGAACTATCTTCCATTTCTTCCGATATATCACTCATTAACACTTTAACTTCTATTTAACTAAGGAAAATTGTGAAAGCGGTACGCGTGCATTAAACACAAAAGCAGAAACTCAAATGACACAATCCATTTTACTTCACTTATCTACTCAATACATTTATTTATTTTTCATTGAAAACAATATAACGCGACATAGAATTTGCAAACAACCGCTTATCAGGTGCTGCAGTGTCTGCAAAAGTCAACAAAAAACACACAAGAAAACTTAAGTGGTTATTAACAGAAAAATTGTTAAAACACAATTTCAATTTGTTTTCAGAAATAACAACTTAAATACACATGTGCGACTTTCTACGATAATAATTCCACTTAAACTGAACTTATGTCTACATAAGTTTTTGGTTATGAAAACTTTTTTAAAAATCGTTGCAGTTATGTTGTTTCTAGCAAAAAAAAAGTCGTAACGGTACTTTATTTTGGAAAACAAATTAGACACTTAAAAAGATCGGTTAAAATAATACAATTTGCCATCATTAACTCAAAATCGAAAAAATGGACTTAGGCGATTGCTTGTGAAAACGACAGAATTTT
The DNA here is from genome assembly GCA_916048285.2 of Bellardia pandia. Lineage (NCBI taxonomy): Eukaryota > Metazoa > Arthropoda > Insecta > Diptera > Calliphoridae > Bellardia > Bellardia pandia. The sequence goes on from OU696530.1 coordinate 71,513,254, forward strand.
CTTGTGTTTTAAATTATTTTGTTTGGGTTTGTTTTTATTTTTAAAAACGTTACAGTACCCCTCTTTTTGACCAACCACACTGCACTGGCCACATTTATTCTTCTTATATGAGCATTCATTTGCATAATGTATTCCACCACAAAACCAGCATGGATATTTGGGCACAGATTTTTGTTTTTTGTTTGTGTGAATTTGTTTTACCTGTACGTCATATTTGGGCTTTTCTATGAGATTTGTGTCCACTTTGAGGTTAATCACTCGCTGACACTCGGTGACAAGTAAATCAAGAGTTACTTTATCTCCTTCACTCTCCAACTTGTTCAACATTTTAGTGCGAATTTCGTATTCTGTTGATGATTTTAAACCCATGACGAAGATTAAACATTTGAACTGATCTAATGTAAGATCTTTTAGTTTAAACAATTCACATTGTCGGTTAACAATTCCGGCATACGTTACAAAACCTGTTGCTGCATCTTTTGTAATTTGCATACAATTGTTCCTTATGTTAAATTGTGACGTCTGAAGACCAAACAGGGTTGTGAGCTTTTCCACAGTTTCTTTAAACTGCAAATCACGAGCATGTTTAGGCAGTATATAATTTGTATACTTGCTGTGTACCATTGGACTGAGTTTTCTAAGTAACAAACGAACCTTAGCAGCGTCATCTAATTTAGCAGCGTCTACCTTGAACAAGTCTTCGTACCTTGCGTACCACATGTCGAATGTGAGGTTATGTTCATCATGATGAAACTCCGTGATATTTGAAGCAAGTGCCTCTATAAGGAATTCCACGCTGTCACTTTTAACGTTGGATGCCCCTTTATCTGTAGTGAGTTTCTTCATTAACTCCTGCATGGCCAAATGATCTTGATGCTGTTGCTCCTTTAGTTGCTGTAGAAGTGAAGTTATAGCAGCTTCCATTTTTCCGCGTTATTGTAATTAAAAACTACAAACGAAAATTTTGTTTTTTTTTCTTTAAACTTTTTCTAAATTTAAATTTCTTTTTTTTTTGCGTTTATAATTTTCTTCTTTTTTCCTCGTCGCCAAATGTTGTAATCTTCAGACTTCTTTTATTCAATCAAATTCATCACTAATACTAACTAATAACTAATTAAAATGGCGCCAATGCATAAATACATAATATACATATTTGTCTAGGAAATGTTTGGAAAACCATATGCAATAGGGTGGCCCAATAGTCATTAATTTTAAAATTGTACTACCCAACAAACAATATTGTTAAATAAAACTATCATGAACTGCATAAAAAAGAAGTGTGCCATTACTAATAATGATGAAAGGATGATTACTTGCTGGGTATGTAATGGTCTCTGTCATGTAAAATGTAGTGGACTATCTGTACATGTTGCCGATTCTCTTGTGAAAGATAACGGACTTCACTGGTGCTGTAATTCTTGCAGAAAAATTGGTGTTACTTTCTACCATTTTTTCCAAGGAAACAAAACCCGTTTCTCAGAAATCCAAGATGAAGCAAATAAACTATTGGATAGAATTTCTAGCTATGGCAAGCTATTTGAAGATTTCAAAAGTTTGGACTCCATAAAATCTATGTGTGTGAAGATAAATATGCCTAGTTAAATATGTTTTTGAAAAAATATAGCATGCGATAAAAAAGTATGTAATACACAAATTATGCACATATTCGCTAAAATTTAATACTTTTAATAAAATTTTGCAACAAAATACATTATTTGTATTCATTTTTAAATTTTAACTGTAATTAAATATGAAATAAATGTGCTGATAAAATTTTACTGATTTAAAAACATATAAGGTTGGTATATTATCGAAGAAAATATATTACTCTGAGCAAATCTTAACATATCGGGAAATAAAACCAACTGGGGAATAAACATAACCAATAGTGCTATTGACCGGCATAAAGCATTTTTCCGAATTGTATTTGTGAAAAATTATATTCATATCAAGAATATAACAAAGTCAATATTCTCATATATAAGTGCTCTGAGGGATGTGGTCACTATGGTCAAATCCTACTATGTCAATGAATGAAACCTAGTGGGAAATGAAGGCCATCAATAGTGCTATTGTTGGATGTAAAGGGGTTTTTCCAAATTGTATTTGTGAAAATTTATATTCATTCCTGAAAATGTGAAAATTTATAAAATTCTGATATATAAGTGCTCTGAGGGATGTGGTCACTATGACCAAATCCTACTATGTCAATGAATGAAACCTAGTGGAAAATGAAGGCCATCAATAGTGCTATTGATGGATGTAAAGGGTTTTTCCTAATTGTATTTGTGAAAATTTATATTCATTCCTGAAAATGTAAAAATTTATAAAATTCTCATATATAAGTGCTCTGAGGGATGTGGTCACTATGACCAAATCCTACTATGTCAATGAATGAAACCTAGTGGCACTTATATATGAGAATTTTATAAATTTTCAAATTTTCAGGAATGAATATAAATTTTCACATAATATAAATTGATATGACCAAATCCTACTATGTCAATGAATGAAACCTAGTAAGAAATGAAGGTCAATGAATGAAAACTAGTGAGAAATGAAGGTTTCATTCATTGACATAGTAGGATTTGGTCATAGTGACCACATCCCTCAGAGCACTTATATATGAGAATTTTATAAATTTTCAAATTTTCAGGAATGAATATACATTTTCACAAACACAATTCGGAAAAACCCTTTACACCTTTCAATAGCACTATTGATGGCCTTCATTCCCCACTAGGTTTCATTCATTGGCATAGTAGGATTTGGTCATAGTGACCACATCCCTCAGAGCACTTATATATGAGAATTTTATAAATTTTCACATTTTCAGGAATGAATATAAATTTTCACAAATACAATTAGGAAAAACCCTTTACATCATTTCCCACTAGGTTTTATTCATTGACATAGTAGGATTTGGTCATAGTGACCACATCCCTCAGAGCACTTATATATGAGAATTCAATAAATTTTCACATTTTCAGGAATGAATATAAATTTTCACAAATACAATTTGGGAAAACCCTTTACATCCATCAATAGCACTATTGATGGCCTTCATTTCCCACTAGGTTTCAGTCATTGACATAGTAGGATTTGGTCATAGTGACCACATCCCTCAGAGCACTTATATATGAGAATTTTATAAATTTTTACATTTTCAGGAATGAATATAAATTTTCACAAATACAATTAGGAAAAACCCTTTACATCCATCAATAGCACTATTGATGGCCTTCATTTTCCACTAGGTTTCATTCATTGACATAGTAGGATTTGGTCATAGTGACCACATCCCTCAGAGCACTTATATATGAGAATTTTATAAATTTTCACATTTTCAGGAATGAATATAAATTTTCACAAATACAATTTGGGAAAACCCTTTACATCCATCAATAGCACTATTGATGGCCTTCATTTCCCACTAGGTTTCAGTCATTGACATAGTAGGATTTGGTCATAGTGACCACATCCCTCAGAGCACTTATATATGAGAATAAAATATTTTACATAATTATGGAAAGAAATCCACAACCAGTGGTGAAAGGCTTTATAGAAAATGTAAATAATGAATACTCTGAAGTTGATGTATGTATGTCAAATTTCATAGGACAATATCTCCTACTTCTTATATATGTATGTAATGTATGTTTATATACATATATAATTTTTATAGTTTAAGAAGAATTTGTGTATTAGTCGGGAAGGTGCCATTGGTCTTTTTGAGAGATATTCAGTCTTACTTCAAGCGATCTTACCAGCTTTTTCTTTTTTAACACAAAAAAAAAAAAAACAAAAACAGCTGTACATGAAAACAAAAGTAATTGTTGTGATTTTATGTTCTATTCTGACCATTAAACATGCGACATCTTTAAAATGTGGGGTAAACATTATAAAAATGTACATAATAATGGTGTAACATTTTATTTCAGAAAAGAAAACACCATAAGTAAGGTGTTTGTGCAGAATGGTGAGTATTTTTTGTTCTGTTATAATTTAAGAAATTAAATAATTTACATTATATAATAATATATAATAATTTAAACATTTTAATAATCTACACTAATATTATTTTGCCCTTATTCATAAAACTTAAAACAGGTTTATAAAGCAAATTTCCATACAAAATTTCCATACAAAATGTGAGGTTGTCCCCACACCATCACCCAGAGACCAATACGGTCCATTGTGATGCCTTGCATAAATGATTGGAGACACTTAGTATGTTCCAAGAGCGAAACGCCTACGCCCTCACAAAGCCCCTTCCCCTGTGGCGCAGCCAGGCCATATTCATTACGAATCCTTTGAGATCCCCAAGCCTACAACCCGAGATATCCCCTAATTCGCTTATGAATCTACTGCCTAGCCACCTCAACCTGCTAACTTGCAGCCTGGGACAATAGCACAGAATATGCTCGATCGTCTCCAGTTCCTCCGGGTTCACGCATAACCCGCACATGTCTGCAATGGCCCATGATAACGCCTATCATGGTTCTCACGCAGACTCTGCTCTCGCCCAGCAACGATTCCGAGTCGGACTTCCTAAGCAGCGGCCATATCGTCCTTGCCACTCGGCAGTCCGTTCGGTTTCCTCAGGCCCTATTTTTCTCGGCCAGAATTCATTCCCTGATTTTTTCATAATAAGAACTTATCCGAATCTGAGCCGAGTCTCGCCACTTCATTTCCCCTGATATTGGAATGACCCGGTACCCAGCAGAGTCTCATCACGTATTCACCTGAGATTTCTCATAGAGCTCTTTTACAATCATCAACCAACCTGGAGTTCACATAACAGCCCCCTACCGCTCTAAGAGCCTCTTGGCTGTCCACATATATAGTGATAATGTTGTCTCTTATTAGTTCCACGGCCTTCAAGATCCCTAGAACCTTAGCCTGGAAAACACTACAGTCGTCGGGAAGCCTATATGATCTTCTGATGTCAAGATCCTCAATGTAGACCCCCGTCCCTGTACCCTTCATTTTCCAGCCATCATTAAATATAGCAAATCCCGTGTATAATCTGCTTTTATCTGACCAGCTCTCCCTAAGTGGTATTATTACCTCCGGCACACGCCCAAAATGAACCCTAGTCCCCGCGTAATCTGTGGAGTCGGGTGCTCCCAGATGGTAGCCGTTAGCCCCAATCTAACCCAGTCTCCTGGCATGACCCTGAGTGACGCTGAGACCTCTCTTAAGTCTCTCCTGCGTGTTCCTCTTCCAGGAGAGTTTATTGTCAAAAAAAACTCCTAGATACTTGGCACTATCAGATAGCCCAAGTTCTACACCTCCTAGTATCGGTAGCCTAAAAGCTTCCACCTTGTACCTTCTTGTAAAAAGAACTAACTCTGTCTTTTCTGGATTTACCCCTAAACCCTTATCCGTAGCCAAATTTTATAGTGTGCCCAACGCCCCCTACATGATTTCGCTAATTGTCGGTAGAAACTTGCCTGAAATCAATATAACTACATCATCTACATAGGCCACGACCTTCTGTTCTATACTATCAAAATGTCTTAGAATGACATTGACAGCCAAAAGCCACAGTAAGGGAGAGAGAACTCCTGCCTGTGGGGTTCCCCTGGTCACTAGCTTCCTTATACCCCTGACAGACATAGGATTTCTATACCATAATACAAATACTATGGTTTTTGATACTACATTGCCTTGACAGACATGTAGTACATATACTAGTATTTTTGTTTTTACTTTCCCAATAAACATATTGGCAAGCGTTTTGTAAATTAAGATTGCAGCAAGCCTGCATAAATAAGAGTTTTGCGAATGTCGTTGACAATTTGCTTGCTAATGCAAGTGTTTCATTAATTTAAGCAAAACGTGTCATTCTCGCTGTTAAAAATTGTGCTAATAAGTTGTGTTAATAAATAATGTTAAATTGTTGTTAAAGTTGTTAAATTAAGTGTGTTTGATACTTTTAATTATCATTTGCTATTAAAAAAGGTAATTATTTACTTATTTAATGTCTTTAGCAAAAAGGCAGAAAAGTGTTATGCGCAGGAGCACCGAAATTGTTGAGCATATGAAACGGTGCGGCTGCAAGTTCTGTACTGGAAAATATAGATAAATTTTCCTTGCTTATATTTGAACACTTATTTTTATATGTAAATGTTGGCTGGGTGTTGATCAAAAAAAAAAATTAAAAGAAATTAAATAAAATATAAATGTCATTAAAAGAACTGACAATCGATTTTGTGAAAGGGTTTCCCCAATATTTATTGAACACAGCTACAGACAACATACTACATTTATACCACGATTATTTTCGTAGTATTGATACCAGATATAAAACAGCTTGTTTTATGGTTTAATTGTAGTAAAAGTTGACACACATGTAGTATAGTATACTAATATGGTATGTAAATCCTATGTCTGTCTAGGGTATTAGACGTTCCCCTCCCCAGTCCGAGTGGACCATCCTGCTGCTGAGCATCAGTATTAGCCACTCGACCAAGAATAGCGGAACCTCCATATCCACTAATGATTGTCTAATAATCTTTCAGATTATTAAAGGCGCCCTCCTGACCGTGGACCTTTGGGTTTTTAGCTCCTCTGTCCACCATCTCGGTTGTTTACGCTTGCCCGGATAGCTCATCGGACAAGATCGACATTAAGCTTAAATAATTACTAAAATTTAAATAATAAAAAGTTTGTTTGAAACAAAATTATTTATATTTGACATTTTTTTTATTTTTCAGAATTTTCAAAAATGTCCCAATTGTGGTGTGGCACTAGAGCTGCAAAACAATCGATAGTACTATTGATAGTATCGATAGTTTTATTTTTTACTGACTATCGATAATTTTCTTTTACTATCGATACTATCGAAGTAATACTATGTTTCCACGACGACTTGAATCACCTGCTTCGCCTTCTGAATCTGTTTATGAATCATGCTGTTTACATGACTAATAAACTTGATTCGATTTGACTGTTGTCTTTAATAAACAAACAGAATAAAAAAACAGAATTTACAATTTGTGGAAAACAATTTTTTTTAATGGACAAAAAAAAGTGAGTGGAAATTAATTAGCTTATTTAAAAAAAACATACATTCGTACGTATTTACTTTCTTTACTTCCAGCAACAAGAAAATAATTTGCTTTGTTTACAATAATATTAAATTTTTACAGCTAGTGCAGATAAACTTGCGATAAAAATTAGAGAAGAGTGTAATTTTTCGTGCTTCGCAAGTAGATTCAATATGAATCAACTTGATTCGCTCTTAAAATTTTGTATGGTGAAGCAAGTTGTTTCGCACATGATTGGGGTGTGAAGCTTGAATAGAGAGTGAAGCATGTTCCGTGGAAACATAGTTTATAAACTTGATTCGATTTGACAGTTGTCTTTAATAAACAAACAGAATAAAAAAAAGAGAATTTACAATTTGTGGAAAATAATTTTTTTTAATGGACAAACAAAAGTGAGTGGATATTAGTTAGCTTATTTGAAAAAAAATCATACATTCGTACGTATTTACTTTCTTCACTTCCAACAACAAGAAAATAATTTGCCTTGTTTACAATAACATTAAATTTTTACAGCTAGTGCAGATAAACTTGCGATAAAAATTAGAGAAGAGTGTAATTTTTCGTGCTTCGCAAGTAGATTCAATATGAATCAACTTGATTCGCTCTTAAAATTTTGTATGGTGAAGCAAGTTGTTTCGCACATGATTGGTGTGTGAAGCATGAATAGAGAGCGAAGCATGTACCGTGGAAACGTAGTATAATACGAAGTCGATTAAATGTAGCCAACGTTAATTTCTTGCCAAATTATTTTACGGAGGTTTTTAGCCGCCTGATAATTTTTATTGTATTGTTTTAATTTGCCATAATTTCAGACCGTAGAAGTTGCTTAAAACCAAAAACTGTTGATAAACTTTTATTTATCAACAAAAATTATTGGGTATCTGACAGAGCTGTAAAAGAATGAATATGTATCCAAGTTTTGTTTTTTTGTTATTTAGCATTCAATTTTAAAAATTTTTTTAAAAAAATGATCTCACTTAATTAATTTAATGTTGAATTATTATTTAATTTTAATTATTATATTTGTTTAAAACTAAAAAAAAACATTTTGAAGTAAGCACTTATGTTTTTTATATACATACTTTTTATGTTTTTTATATACTTTTTATGTTTTTATACCTACCATTCAATTGAAATAAAATTTTTGTTACAAAAATCAATAATTTATTTCCAAAACAAGTTTTTTGAGTTATGACATTGTTTAAATAAATGAGCAATGTGTTAAGCTAGATTTACACGATTGAAATTTTCTTCAAAATGCTTCAAACTCATGTAAACAGCAAAATTTCTTCAAAATTTATTTATTTAATAACAATTAAATAAATAAATAAATTTTTAAAATTCGTGTAAACAGCAAAAATTTTGCTGTTTGAAGAAAATTTCAATCGTGTAAATCTAGCGTTAGTAATCTAGGCTGTTTTCATAAACGCAGTATGCAATGCAACATTTCATTGCATAGAGTTCATAATAGCATTTAGAATATAATTTAAAAACTTTTATCACATAAAATATAAAGATATTGGACTATTAAAGAGAATCTTAAAACAAACATTTTTAAATTATATTTCTAAATGCTATTATGAACTCTATGCAATGAAATGTTGCATTGCATACTGCGTTTATGAAAACAGCCTTTATTTCAATTGAATTATTGTGATATTGCAGTCTTGTTACTGCACTTAAGAATATCCGTATATGGGGTATCAAATGCAGCCATCGCCACAAATGATGCCATATATGCAGCCATCGCCACATATGCAGCCATCAATAAATCCACCGGCTTAAAAGAAATACTTTTTTTTTATTATTTTTTATTTAATTATTTAATTTTAATAAACTAACCCCCTTTTTCATAAAAACAAATTTCCATACAAAATATGCTTTATAAACCTGAGTTGTAAGTTTTTATGAATAAGGGCCATTATTACAACTTGCCTCTAATGTTCTTAATAGTAAAAGGTAACTTTAATTCACAAAGTATACAGAGGGGACAACTTTGACGTTTCAAAATCGCTACAATCAGCTACAATAAGGCAGTTCTTTTAAAAAGAGAAAGAAAATATGTTCTGGTAGTAAATTTGTAATGTGGAAAAGCAAAGCACTATATACAGCAAGAATTTTGTGGACAAAATAAAATAAACAAAACAATTTGAGTAGAATATTTGAATTAAAATTTTGTTTATATGTTTGTGATTCAGTCTCGTCTCATCGAACTGTTCGGACGTGTTACTTTTAGTGCGGCTGAATTTTCGGTGAAAAAATCGTAAGAGGTGAAAAAGTGTAAAACGTTGAAATTAAACAAAAAAGTGAAAAAAATAACTCGTAATAGGTTAAAATATATCAAAAAAAAAAAAAAAAAAAAAAAAAAAAAAATTAAAAATCGTATAAAAACTGTATGAGTGTTCCTCTCAGATGTAATTCTGAGAAAGAGCTTAGCTCGCCTAGAAAAACTAAATGGGTCTCTGAGGAAGAATCCATAAAAAAATCTCTGGAGAATTTTCTCACTACAAGAGCCGTAGAACGGCGTCCTTCCTGTTCGCCCAATATAGTGATTTCAACAGATGAAAAAACATCATCTTCATCAAATAGTGCAGTCAAACCCAAAAAACAAGTAGGTATGGATAAGTACATAACCGTTCTCAAGCGACAGAGAAGCCCGACATCTGCTCAAATGTCTTCCAACTCAAAAGTTCCTAAGACCGTCAATAGTGGTAAACCAAATGACCAAAACAGATTTTCTCTACTTCAGACGGATGATCCAGAAATACCGAAAAAGACATTTAAACCCCCACCAATTTACCTGAGAGAGCCCACTTCCAACAAACTGATACCAGGAATTGTTGCTGTAATAGGTGAAAACATGTTTAGCGTAACCTCAATTAAACATGGAAATATCTGCGAGACAAAGATCCAAGTGAATAAGGAAGATGATTTTCGAAAATTGTCCAACCAGTTGGAGAGGGAGACTAGGGATTTCTATACCTATCAGCTCAAAAGCGCAAAAGGACTCCAAGTCGTTCTAAAAGGTATAGACCCATGTGTTGATCCTGCGGAGATAAAGACCGGTTTATTGGACAAAGGGTTCAAAATCAAGAGCGTAGTGAATATTAGAAACCGTGAAAAGATCCCTCAGCCCATGTTCAGGGTGGAATTGGAACCTGGAGATGTTGTCTTCAAGAAAAACGAGTCCCATCCCATCTACAATCTGATGTACCTTCTGCATCGTAGAATCACCGTGGAAGAACCACATAAGCGTCAGGGACCCGTCCAGTGTCTCAACTGTCAAGAATTTGGTCACACCAAGGCGTATTGTAAATTGCCGTCAGTTTGTGTTGCGTGTGGGGAGCTACATGCAACTGCTCAATGTGATAAGTCGAAAACTGATTCAAAAATCAAAAAATGCAGTAACTGCGGAGGTAATCATACCACAAATTATAGAGGTTGTCCAATTTACACCCATTTGAAAGGCATAAGAACCAACAAGACGTCAGTATTACCTGATCGTCCTCAACAGCCTAATTTTGCTTCGAGTAACAATTTCCCTCAATTGTTACGGTCCACTAGTCATGTAAACGCGCCTAGTTCTAGACAAGTTTCTTACGCAAACGTGGTTAAATCTAATATGCCAGGTTTAGAGCAGGAACCTAAATCACAATATTTCGAGCCTAATATTAACACTCTAGAGACTACATTGCAGACTCTTGTCCAAACTATGAACACTTTTACGACCACTATGACATCCATGATGCAGGAAATGCTGAAAATGCAATCCACTATCTTGCAAGCCATTTTAAAGAAATGATTTGTTTAAAAATTTGTTTTTGGAATGCGAACGGCCTCCGCCAACATAAAAACGAACTTGAACACCTCCTGATGGATAAGCAGATTGATGTCATGATGATTGCTGAAACTCACTTGACGGCGACAGGGTACTTCAAAATTAATGGCTACGTGTTGTATGATACTAAAGATCCCCGCGGAAGAGCATGTGGAGGTTCGGCAATTCTTATAAAGAACAGAATAAAACATTATTTGTCCAAAATACATTGGACATTATTATTGTTATTATTAGTATTATTATTATGAATCAAATCCTTGAATTATTATTTAGAATTAAATAGAATTATGTAAAACAAAAATAGTTACCTTTATTATATATGTATATAATGTAGTATATTATAAAAATATAGTAGAATTGTTTTAACGTCAAAGCGTTTAAAACAAATCTAGTACAAACCTTTGGTTACTCGTTATAAAGAGTAAGTGTCAAAATTTCACTCAAATCAGATTTGCACGAATTCTAAGTTTCGTGCAAACCGAATTAAGTAGAAATGGACACTTACTATCTAGCACTTGTACCCATAAGGCGCTAATTCTTACTTTAAAATTAAATTTATTAACCAGCACTTGAACTCACAAGTCGCTAAATTCTGTCCTAAGCACTTGAACTCACAAGTCGCTAATTAATAATACTTATCTCAACATTGTGAACTCCAAGGAAAAGGAAATGAAATAAATCCCTATAAGTCATAATTATAAATTATAGCCACCAAGACTTATTTTTTCTAAGGGCAATTAAGGTAAGCACATCCAACCCTACATTTATATAAAGAAGGAACAGCCACATTAACCCCTTTTTTTCCTCTCTTACACCCACAATTATATGTACTTATCCACAAGTACATATAGTTAAATCTCTTGTATAATTAAATTGTTCTTCTCAGACAATTTATATTATACAAGATTTAAAATAACTCTATACATTATTTCATGGTCCTTAAGCAAAAGAAGAAAACCACCACCAAAATTATTGGAAATATAAACTCTCTATACCCAACTCTCTCTACACAAATCAACTGAGCAAAGATGAGGTAATTCAACACATAAATTTATTAAAGGCCCAACTATAATATGCATAAGCAAGCTTAAAGACCCAACTATAATGTGCATATGCTAGCTTAAGCAACCCTGCGAATACATATAAATTGTATGTGGCAAACTATAATGTAAACTTAAAAGTTAACTCTGAACTGGTTATGCATTTGACAGCCTTTTCGTTAACTTTTGCAATTTGCTTAAGCTTGCTTATGCATATTATAGTTGAGCCTTAAGTATGGGATATAAGTTGGCGTAATTTAACTAAATACGTTTATATTATAGACACGCGACGTCTCGTTTTATGAGGAAGATGTGCCTATTATACCAGAAGAAACGTTCATAGAAAATTTTCGAATAAACCGGCAAACATTTCAATTGCTGTGTTCAAAGTTGACGTCAATGACAAAAACAGACAAAATAAACAGATGTTTATTTATTTATTTAGCATACGGTGTAGTTTGCCGCAAATTTATTTTATATCCCGCTCTTTTTATTATTTTTTTAAATTTATTTTTGCGTAAAGGCCCAACTATAATCTGCATAAGCAAGATTAAGCAAATTGCCAAAGTTAACGAAAAGGCTGTCAAATGCATAACCAGTTCAGAATTAACTTACAGGTGGCTACAATGACCTTGCAACTTTTTGTCCACAGTTGCTCATTTATGTTTTAAAAAAAATGTTTTTATTTTAACACAAAGCCATTAAAAGACTATATTTTATAAATATTATTATATTATTTCATAATTAAAAGAAAACTTCGTACCCGAAACGCATAATTTTTCCTTTTTTTTTAATTTATCGGCAAAAGTACTAAAATGTACAGCTGTGGCAGCACTACATTGTAAATAATAATAAACGTTTACATATGTTTTGTTAATTTTCGTATTGTGTTTGCAAAAATGGAGAAAAAACTTAAAAATTTTAATAATATAAAAATATTAAAGTTAGCGCTTGAAGGCCTGTGCACATTAAAGGAAATAAGTGAACTGCACTGTAAAAGAAGAAGACGCTCTTGTTCTGCCAGAGAAATAAACTGCGACAGAAAGACATTTTTGTTAAAATAAAAAGGGTCTCTTTTATTGTAAAGGCACTTATTTTTTTCCACATTTTCTATTAAATTTAAAATAAATATATTTTCTTCCATTTTGTTCAAAACACAAACAAACAACAACAAACAGCTGATTCCGTACAGAATGTGCGATCAGTTTCGCTTTTTGCTTAAGCAAATGACAGTTGAAAAACTTAACGAAAAGTTTCGTTAAGTACATTATAGTTTGCCACATACAATTTATATGTGTTCGCACGTTTGCTTAAGCTAGCATATGCATATTATAGTTGGGCCTTAAAGCCCTCAGTACCAAATCGATCTCAAGTAAGTACAAGCTCAAAATTATTAAATTAAAACATATAAAAAAAAACGCATCACACATAAAACATACATATACAACAAACACAAGTGGCCAATAACTAAAACAAAAAGGTATGAGAAATTAAAAAATCTAAATTTCCCAAATTGTTAAAAAAAGGTTATTCTTAACTAAATAAAAAGGTAATTCTTAACTAAATAAAATAGTTTGAAACAAAGAAGAAAAGAAAAAGTTAAAATAATAAAAATAACAAATTATTCAGTGGAAAACAAGTGGTAAAAATAAAAGAAAGAAAACGCCAACAAATAAAATATACATACATATATTACATAGTAGGCTATGCCTTAAAAAGAATATAAATAAAATTCTAATTCAATTTAAAAACTAAATCGAAAAGGGCAAAGAAATCTAACTAAGGCATCAAAAAAAAAAAAAAAAAAAAAAACTAGTGCAAAAAATTTACGGAAAAATAGCGGAAAAATTGCAAAAAAAAAAAAAACTAGTGCAAAAAATTTACGGAAAAATAGAGGAAAAATTGCAAAAAAAAAAACTAGTGCAAAAAAAGCCCTCAGTACCAAATCGATCTCAAGTAAGTACAAGCTCAAAATTATTAAATTAAAACATATAAAAAAAAACGCATCACACATAAAACATACATATACAACAAACACAAGTGGCCAATAACTAAAACAAAAAGGTATGAGAAATTAAAAAATCTAAATTTCCCAAATTGTTAAAAAAAGGTTATTCTTAACTAAATAAAAAGGTAATTCTTAACTAAATAAAATAGTTTGAAACAAAGAAGAAAAGAAAAAGTTAAAATAATAAAAATAACAAATTATTCAGTGGAAAACAAGTGGTAAAAATAAAAGAAAGAAAACGCCAACAAATAAAATATACATACATATATTACATAGTAGGCTATGCCTTAAAAAGAATATAAATAAAATTCTAATTCAATTTAAAAACTAAATCGAAAAGGGCAAAGAAATCTAACTAAGGCATCAAAAAAAAAAAAAAAAAAAAAAACTAGTGCAAAAAATTTACGGAAAAATAGAGGAAAAATTGCAAAAAAAAAATCTAGTGCAAAAAATTTACAAAAAAAAAAAATTTTACCAAAAAGTACGGGAAAAATAACGGTTCAAAAAAAAAAAAAAATTTTGGTATGTACTTATACATGCAATTTTACATACATAGGTCAAAATTTAATATCTAAAAAAGCTAAAAATAAATAAAAAGCAGAAAATATAAAAACAAACAAATGAAAATTGAGTTAAATTGTTTTAAATTAGTTTCAATAGATTTATGAAGGATCTTTTGTTTATTTTATATTTTATTAAAAATTTTTTTTGAAAATTTTGTGCATAATTATAACATACTGAATTTCTAAATTGTTTTATAAAAATTTAATTTTTCTATTTTTTTGACTTTTTTTTTTTTATTATCTAAATTTTTTTAATTCTGTTAACTTCAAAGTCAATTAAATAAAAGCGCAACATGTATATTTATGATGGATTATGAAAGTAATAAGTTTTTAATATGAAGTGGTAGATTTAATAGGTGTGGTAAGTAGAGTGTGAGAGAGCGTATGAAGAGCAGTAATGGGACAGCCTAAAATAGAAACAGGATGTCATGGTGAGCCTCCAGGCTCGTGTGGGAGGGCTATCCTGGCATACCATCAGCCAGAGAAGGCGTAAATGAAGATTGACGGCGATTAGAAGCGACAGTACAGTTATTTCGGGTCCCAGCAAATTTTTATTTATACAAGCTGGTATGGTTTTTATTTATGTGTGTTGAGAGGTCCAGAGCGTTGGCAAAAACCCACCCCCACCGGCGAGCTTAAGCCCGGCAAACGCGAGCATACCAGCGCTGCCGACAATCTGGCCACCTAAGACAGCGGGAAGAAATTTCCCTGAGAGTTTTTGCACACGCACACATAATAAAATTAATTAATTACTAAAAAAAAAAATTAAAAAAAAAAATTTTTAAAAAAAAACATACCTAATTAGTAAAAACAAAAGACAAATGTTCGTGTTTATACCTACATACATACATACTAATGTATATCAAAGGCTACAGTTAGTGTAAAATTAACAAAATTTATTCCACATACATACATACATACGTAAAGTGCATACAATTATTAGTGTAAAATTTCCATTTTTCGATATTTAAATAAATTATAAAATCGCGTTTGAATTGTAAAAAAAAAAGATTAATAATAAAATTAATAACAAAATTCGCATAAATATAACAATAACAAAGAAAGTGAATAGTGATAAAATTTTTGCCACCACTGTTTTCTCATCAACATCCATATATACATATGTACATACAAACAGACATATTTAAAAATTCCAGCAGCATCAGAACATCAAAATAAATAACAAAAGAGACTAAAGGAAACTTTATTGTTGTTGTATATGTTGTATATGTTCTCCACACACAAAAGGTATTTATGATAAATTTACATTTACAAAACGAAAAAAAAAAAATAATAATAATACGAAGGAAATAAAGAGTAAATTTGCATCGACTTACTTAATACAAGCGAAATTGCATTCTCTTATAGCAAATTCTCTCTTGCGTTAACTACTAGAACAAATTCACAAGCGTTAAAAAAGTAATTTAAAACAGTGGTCCTCACTAGTATTGTTCAGAATACGAAGATTTTCGGCTATTTACATATACACAGCGTTGCCATTTGTCAAGTTTTCCCTTTTTTTGCAAGTTTTTTGAGATGCGAAAAAGTTTTCAAGTTTTATTCTAAAAAAAAAAGTTTTTTGGAATTTTATAATTTATTTATAAATTTAATTTAGTTTATAAAACAAATTATTTTCACCATTAACAAAACAATGCTTTTTCTACTATGCTGCACTGCGTTAGTAATTTAACGATATTATACTTTTTTAATCCATTTTTACTGCAACAATGTTTAATTTAGATTACCCCGTCTTAAGTACATAAATGTCATATAAATATTTCTAAAAGGTTAACAGTTTACAACACAAATAAACTCTTTATTTTGTACATACGAGTACATATCGTCCCCTCAATATAACAATAGCGTATAATTTTTTTGGGGTTTTGAGAAAGGAGAGTTTAAAGTTTTTGTCAAATCGGATGTCTCAATATTGCGATAAATAAAAATTTTTCTTATTGGATTTTTCGGTGAATACCTAATACCATTTCTTGTCTTTAAATTGGCCAATTTTTTGTATTCTACGCATCCTTTAAGACCACAATTCTCTCATTCAAAGCGCAAGTCCTCCATATAGGCTAGTTTATTTTTTAAGGAATTCGTATGATGTATCAGATACACTATTTTATTTTGTGTGGTATGCGCGGTTTTATTCAATAATTTTACGGTATTTTTATTAAAATATTTGATCTCAAAAATATCAATTTGTAACAAACAGTGATTAATTTATAGTTTTGTTAATAAAGTGGCACATATTCATTACTTTCCAATTTGTGTTATTATAAACAAAAAATTATGACAAATTAAGGTATACATTGCGTAAATCAAAAATAACTAGAAATTCATTCGTCTTCTTTCTCTTCCTTTGCTACATCTGGCTCATCTAAACAATTTCGCTTCTTTCCACTTTGTAAGTTAAAAAAAAGACTGCGAGCCACCAGGAATTACATTCTTTTTGCACAAATTTTGGAGATAGAAACTATTTGAACTACTATTTGAAACTATTTTTCAAACAATAGTGTATATTATTATAAGCTATTTTATGAGTTAAAGTTTTCATAAATTGTATTTTTTTCTACAGGCTAAAATGGAGTATAATGCGTATACACTATTATTCTTTTAACAACTTTGGAGTAACATTTCAAGTAAAATAGCGCATATAAGCTTACACACTTATTGAAGGAAAATTTTGAACAAGAAATTATACACTACTTTTTCTAACGATATTTTGACCCACTTTTTGGAAGTAGAATTTAACGAAATTTTGACCAGACATAAAATCAATGATGGAGATTCTAAATATGCAATAAAAAAATAATAGCGTATAAGCTATTGTTATATTGAGGGGACGATATATAAGGAGTTGGACAATTAGGAGTACTCAAGTAAATATGTAAAAATAAAAGTTGTTTTGTTTTCAATAAAATTGGGTTTTGAAATTTTACTATGTATAGTATTTAAAAAAGTTTTTTTTTCCTAAAAAAAGTTTTTTTTTTAGAAATAAAAAGTTTTCTTAAAAAAATATATGGCAACGCTGCATATACACAACACGATCGCAAACAATACTCACAACAAGAGCGTAAAAATACTAATATTACAATGTAATAATTACATTCAGTTGTTAGTCAACATTCAACAAAGCAGGTCTATGCCGCATGTTTGTTCTTTTTTCAGCTTTTATTTATTTATTTTTCAGTACAAGAGCGTAGAAAAATACAAATATTTCATTCAGTTGTATGACAGCATTGAACAAAGTAGGACTGTTGCGCATGTTTTTTCTTTTTCAGCTAATTTTTGTTGTTGTTTTCAGTACACTGAGAAGCAGTGATCACATAAATGTATACATTTTTTTATATACTTTTTACAGAAATTTTGTTACATTAAATAATATTATTTTGATATTTTCAAAAGAATTTACTATTTTTTTTATCTTTTTTATACATACATACATATGTACATAAAATAACATAAGATGAATTTATACAAAATAACAAATTAATTTTTAATTGAGGTTTATTTAAAACATTACATGTTATTTCTTTCTGTGTAGTGTCACCCATACATATGTAATTACCAAATCCTCTCTTTTTGAGGACCACTGCTTTAAGTAAACCTCTTTGCATTATGTCGCGATCTCTCGAAAAAAAAAAGAAAACAAGTAAGAGTGCTATATTCGGCTTTGCCGAATCTTAAATACCCTTCACCTAAGCGTAATAAGAAATACAGAAACTACACTAGACTAGAATATCCTAATTCTATGTTTTCTATTCAGTCTTAGTGCAAATTTTATTAGTATTTGATATATTGTTTGAAAGACAATTTTACGACCAACATAATTTATGTTAAATATTTTGAAATTTTGTCTAATTTTCACCATTTTTAATTGATTTAATTACCAATTCTTACCATAATTTGCAGAGTCTGTCTGATGTTCATAATAATCTTGAGTGTAACTTAACAAACAGAGTATAAAAAAGGGGTACAATTCGGTTTTAGTGATTTTGCTTAAAAAAAAAAAAACAAAATCAAATAGGGCTTTTAGAGGAGATACCAGCAAAAAAAAAATTTGTTGGCGGTCACGCCTATTTTCGAGGGGGCGGGCCCTTAAAGTTGAAAATATATAGGCCTATATCTCGGGAACTACTGGGTGTCTGATAATTTGTAATACATTAAATAAAAGGTATTAAAAATACCTTTCCAACGATATATATCATGATTATAAAATGTGGACCGAATATGGGTTAAATCCGAAAAGAATATTTGTTGACCCGAATTTATTTGTTTTTTGGAAATGGTTCTATATGGCAGGTATGACAAATTATGGGCCGATCTTCTTATATTTTGGAACAGTTATTTTCATGCATATAAGGATATTTCACGTCGAATTTCATCATAATAACGGTATATTTAAGATATATATTAGTATTAACGTGGATTTCGGTAGTGGGTCTTATGTGGGGGATATAGTCAAATATGGACCGATATTCTCAAAATCCAGCAGTTTGATTTAGGCATGTATGTAAATGATCCGTGTAAAATTTTGGATTGGTACCCTTATTTATAAGCGATTTATGAGTATTAAAGTGATTTTCGGAAGAGGGCTTTATATGGGGCATACGGTTAAAAATAAACCGAAATTCACAAAATTTTGTGGGATGATTTTTGTATATATTAAAATGATCTGTGCAAAGTTTTGAGTCGGTACCGATATTTATACAATATATATAAGGAAAAATCTCTTTTTCAGATGTGGTCCTTGTATGGGAGCTATGACCAGTTCTGGGCCGACCACCATAAAATTTAGTACAGCAATTTATTTGCCTATAAAGAGTATTTATGTCAAATTTTAGCCGTTTAACATTATTTATATCTGTTTTATATGTATTTAAGTGAATTTTGTAAGTGGACTTTATATGGGGTCTATGGTCAAATATGGACCGAACTAAAAAAATTTCGTTTTGCGATTTCTTTTTGCACAGAACTTAGTTTTGCTGAATTTTGTCTTGATATTCCAATTTTATAGGCATTTATGTATAATTGAGCAATATTTCGGGAAGATTTTTGTATGGGGGCTATGACCATTTCTGGGCCGACCACCATAAAATTTGGTACAATAATTTATTTGCCTATAAAGAGTGTTTATGTCAAATTTTAGCCGTTTAACATTATTTATATCTGTTTTATATGTATTTAAGTGAATTTTGTAAGTGGACTTTATATGGGGTCTATGGTCAAATATGGACCGAATTAAAAAAAATTTCGGTTTGTGATTTCTTTTTGTATAAAACTTATTTTTGCTGAATTTTGTCTTGATATTCCAATTTTATAGGCATTTATTTATCATTAAGCCATATTTCGGGAATATATATATATTTGTATGGGGGCTATGAGAAATCATGGACCGATTCTTACTATTTTCCGCACACTTTCTTCTTTTATAGTACAAACAACGTATACAAAATTTCATGGTATTATCTGCAATATATTTCAAAATATTGCAATAAAATGGACGAAAAATATCAAATTTTTATAGAGGTGGTCTCAAATATTGGTTCATAACTCTGGTTGACCTAAACCGATTTTGCTGATTTTAAATAGCAAACTTCTCGAAAGCACTTCTGACAGAATTATTGAAGGTTTGGATCCCGAACATATCTTGGGACTTCAAAAAACTGATTTCAACATCCAGACAGACAGACAGACAGACAGACAGACGGACATGGCTTAATCGACTTCGCTATCTATAAGGATCTAGAATATATATACTTTATAGGGTCGGAAAATTATATTGTGGAAATTTCACACGGAATGACAAACTTATATATACCCTTCTCACGATGGTGAAGGGTATAAAAAAGAGAGAAAGAAGAGAAACTTAAATTCTCTTTGCTTTCTTGTGCATACTAAAATTCTACAGTCCACTATTAATAGAAACAAATTGAGAAGAAGAAACAAAGGAATGAAATAAAGTGAAAAAACATTAGTACGGCTCAAATTAAAAAAGGAAAATAAATTTTAATCATTAATATTAAAAGCCATAGAATAAACGCAATAAGACAATGGAAATAAAAAATTAAAATATAATCTCTATACACAAGGAAAATAAGAGGATCTGTATAACAAATTCGTAGGTGGTTTTTATCTTCTAAAAGGAAGATAAAATTAAAAAGTTATGTGTATTTAAAATACATATACAGCCACAAGATACTAATAAAAACAAAAGACAAAGGATAAAGAATCTTAACGGCCTGTTTGACAATTTAGTAAGTGGTTTTTATTTTCTAAAGAAGAAGATAAAATTAAAAGTTATGTATAATTAAAATACATATACAGCCACAAAAGACTGAAAACAGATAAAGGATAAAAAAAACCAAATAAAAGGTACCCCAAGTGGTTTTTATTTTCTAAAGAAGAAGATAAAATTAAAAAGTTATGTATATTTAAAATACATATACAGCCACAACAAACAGAAAGCAGATAAATAAAACAAATAATTAACAACGAAAGCACAAAAACCGCTCTTTAATACAGATAATATAAAAAATCATCAAAATTGAAGAAACAACTTTTAACCCAAACTCATTAATTTAATTCTTTGTCAATCCAAAAAATAAGATTAAATAGATAACAAAATCTATGGCTATTACTCAAAATAGCCCCAACTATATAAATAACATTAAAACTAGATCCTAAAATCTAGTGCTATTTCACAAATAGCCTTAATTATATAAATAAAATTGAAACTACACATTTATTAAAAATCTAGTGCTATTTCTCTAATAGCGTCAAAATCATACCTATTGCTAAGTTTCTATTAGTTAAATACCTAACTGGATCAACATATCTAGTAAAATATCAGAACAGATTAAAAAATTTTAAACTAATTGGCAATCTAACCCAGAGAGCATATACCAACGCATCATTTGACAATATTCCTCCATTCATATTGTTAAGATAAAAAACTCAATAACTTTCCTTATCACCCATATCCCTTAAATTTACCTTCAAAATGCCTTCCGTAACCGAAGCAGCTGCCTCGGCTTTCAATTCGTTGTATAAAGAACAGTTTCTGTTTGATTGTGGTCATTTGCTTGAGATCTGTGACACCTTCAACAGTAATACTTTGGAAGAGCACAATGAATCTATTCTTGAGGTGAAGATAAAGGAACTAGACTCAGAATGGGTAAATTTAAAAGATTCGTATCGCAAGGTTATGATATCACAGGACGGATCAGTTGATACTGAATTTAAAACAAAGGCTAAAGAGGATTACATGGTTTGCTCAGGAGCTTATTACCACTGCCATTCTTAAATTAGTGATATGCTAAAAGTAAGCAGAGTAGATACGTCTCCTATTCCAGTCCTCCAATCAACATCTCGTTATCCGGTCTCAAATCCCACTTTTATCACTGACAACACTACCAATTGCGTTATAAAGTTACCTCCTTGTGATACAGAATATTTTCATGGCAGTTACGAACAATGGCCATCATTTCGTGATATGTTTACGGCTCTGTACATTAATCATACAAGGCTTTCACTTGTAACCAAACTGTATCATCTTCGTAACAAAACTAGAGGAGAAGCAGGTGCAATAGTTAAAAGATATAATCTATCAAATGAGAACTTTGATCTGGCATGGAATGCTCTCAAAACTCGTTATGAAAATAAACGCGTTCTTGTAGATAATCAGCTAAAAATACTTTTTGATATCCCTTCAGCTACAAATGAAGATAGTGAATCTATAAGGATAATTCAGTCCTCGGTAAATGACTGCTTAGCTATTCTTAAAACCCTTGAAGTTGATGTCAAAAGTTGGGACCCCATTCTCATTCGTTTAATTTCCACTAAATTGCCAGATACAACCCTTTCTCTTTGGGAACAGTCACTCGCATCTCCACGTGAACTTCCGAAATGGTCCCAAATGTCACAGTTTCTCGTTGATAGATATGAAGCAGTAGAACGCCTCGCAAATATTAGAGTCTCAAAAGATAGTTTTAATCTGTCCAATAATAGAAACAATCCAAATGTTCAAACATATGTGTCGCAAGAAAATATAAAAATTGTATGTAAATTATGCTCTGAAAATCATAATATCAGAAATTGTCCCAAATTTCGAACATTTACGGTACAACAAAGAGTTGACTTTGTCTTTAAGAACAAAATTTGCAATAATTGTTTGGGTACTTCTCACATAAAATCAAATTGCAAAAGCAAAAACACTTGCTTATACTGCAAAAAATCTCACCACTCTCTTTTACATATGAAAAGATCACCAAATACTCAACAAAGTAATGAAAACTCACAGCGAAAAGAAAGTTCAAATGTAAGAGTCGAAAATATTCCAGAATCTTCTTCAGACGTTACACGAATATCACAAAATGAAGCTCAAAATGAACGTCCTCATACGTCAAGGCAAATTCAAGCTAACTGTTCCACCAGCAACGAAAATATTCTGCTGCGAACTTCGTTAATGCAGATAGAATTTAAAGGGGAATATTTTACGATTCGAGCATTGATAGATCCCGGATCTCAAAGAACATTTTTGACCGAAAGGATAAGAAATCGTCTACAATTACCATACCAAAAGTCTCATTTTGAAATTGTTGGCATTGGAGGTCAAAAACAAGAAGCTAATAAAGAGTGTGAGTTCGTTTTATATGCAAAAAAGTATGATCTAAGAATTCCTATTAAGGCCATAGTTCTACCAAAGGTCACAAAGCAACTCCCTTCTTGCAGCTTTTCAATCCCAAAGTCAGATGAACTTGAAGAACTTGATATAGCTGATCCAACATTTAACAAATGCTCTCAAATAGATCTTATTCTTGGCAATGATTACGAACAATGTATAAATCTTGATGGCATTAAGAAAAACATTTGTGGCCGCACATCGGCTTATAATACTGTCTTTGAATGGGTACTTAGTGGTCCCATGACAACCCAATCAGTTCAAACTTTTTCAACATCGGTTCTCTCATCCGATACATCCCAACTAAATAATATCTTAAAAACGTTTTGGGAACAAGAAAAAATTCCAGCAGCTCGCGTAAATTCAATTGATGATGAAATCTGTGAAAGTTTTTACTCCCAAACAACTACTCGTCAAGAAAATGGCAGATATATGGTAAGATTGCCATTCAAGGAAGAATATCCCGAAAAAATCTTCCTTGGTTATTCTCGCTTTATTGCTTTAGCTCAGTACGCAAGAATGGAGAAAACATTAGCTCAAGATCCCGAACTGCAATCTCAATATAAGGCAGTTTTGCAGGAATATTTAACACTTGATCACATGGAAGAAACTCCATCCCATGAGATCATTTCTGAAGGCAAATATAATTCGTTTTACTTGCCACATCACGAAGTCTAAGTTTTCACTTAACGATGTGCTTCATACTGGTCCCATTTTACAAAACGACTTAATAACAATAATATTGAACTGGAGGAAATATAGGTATGTTTTTAGTGGAGATATACAAAAAATGTATCGCCAAATCTTAGTACATCCTGCGGATAGACCATTTCAAAAAATTCTATTTCAAAGTGAACATAATGGTCCTATTAAAGATTACCAGTTAAAAACAGTAACTTTTGGAGTTAATTGCGCCCCTTACCTCGCGATTCGCACTTTATTTCAGCTCGCGTCTGATTCTGAAACAAAATATCCTAAAGCCGCTTCAATTTTACGTAACGAAACGTATGTGGATGATATACTTTCAGGGGGATTCTCAATAGAGGAGACACTTATGGCACAGAATCAACTCATTAATACGTTAAACTCAGCTGGATTGCCCCTTAAAAAGATAACAGCCAATAACTCACAACTTCTCTCGCATATCCAAAAGGATGACTTATATGATCAAGATTTCCTTCGATTTCACGAAGCAAGTTCCACTAAAACCCTAGGTATAAGATGGAACGCACTTAAAGATACATTTTCATACAGCTTCTTACCCATCAATCCATCAGTCAAATTTACGAAACGTCAAATATTATCTTCTGTAGCTAAACTTTTTGACCCCGCAGGATGGCTAGCACCAATTGTCATCAGAGGGAAAATACTTATGCAACATCTATGGTTAGAAGGATTAGATTGGGATGAAGAAGTTTCACCAGATTCATTGCAAAATTGGAAAAATCTCATTTCAGACTTATCCCAAATAGAAACAATTTCAATTCCTCGTTGGATACAATTCACTCCAACAGACTTGACACAAATACATGGTTTCGCTGATGCGTCGAAAGCTGCATATTGTGCTACTGTATATATTCGATGCCAGACTGAAACACACAACGCATTTTCAAATTTGTTAGTAGCAAAATCTAAAGTAGCTCCTATCCAAACTGTCTCTCTACCTCGGCTCGAACTCAATGGAGCCGTTCTGTTAGCAAATCTGGTAAATTACGGTTTAACAGCTTAAAATTTTCAAATGTCGAATTACATTTGTGGACAGATTCTTCGATAGTTCTTGGTTGGCTGTCAAAAACCCCATCAACATGGGAAACTTATGTTGCGAATCGTATAGCCAAAATACATAGTTTGGTACCTAATCCTACATGGCGACATGTTCCAACACACGATAACCCAGCAGACCTAGGAACCCGAGGATGTAAACCACAAGAGCTTGCCATCAATAACCTATGGTGGAATGGACCATCATGGTTAACTAAACCATCTACTGAATGGCCTAAAAGAAATCCCTTGAAAAACGATAAAACACTGGTTGAAGCACAAGTTCTGCATTCAAAAGTCGAAGAAGAAGATATACTGAAAAGATTCTCGTCATACAATAAGGCTCTACGAGTCTTAGGCTTTGTTTACAGATTTTATAACAATTTAACTCACATTGAAATAGCATTTGTAAAAACTAGACTTATAATTTTGGCTCAAAAACGCTTTTATACTGAAGAATATGAGTGTTTATCCAACAGTCGTTGTATTCCCCATAAAAGTACACTAATTTCTTTAAACCCATTTCTAGATACCAACTCACTGCTTAGAGTTAATGGGCGATTATCGTTGTCATCTCTTTCTTATAATGAACGATACCCCATAATATTACCAGGAAACTCTCGAATTTGCCACCTTTATCTCAATAACTTACACCAGATTCTGTTTCACGCTGAATGCTCATTGATGTGTAGAATGATTCAAACAGAATTTTATATTTCTCGGCTCAAACCAAGAGTAAAAGGTATAATTCATCGTTGCAAACAATGTATTATTTATAAACAAACACCATGCTCCCAGATAATGGCTCCTCTGCCACCAGAAAGATGTAATTTATCGCTCCCATTTCAAGTCACCGGCATTGATTTTGCTGGCCCATTTGATATAAAAACTTCACATTTGCGAAAATCTTCGTCTATGAAAGCATATGTTAGCGTCTTTGTTTGTTTCAGCACAAAGGCTGTCCATTTAGAACTCTGTTCCGATTTAACCTCATCCGCATTTCAAGCCGCATTCGCACGTTTCGTTGGGAGGCGGGGGCTCCCCAAAAGGGTACTAACCGACAATGGTAGAAATTTTATAGGAGCAAGTAGGATACTTAAACGTGAATTCAGTTCATTCGTAAAAAATACTGCCAAAGATGTATCTGAAAGATATGTTACACACGGGTTTGAGTGGAAATTCATCCCTCCTCACGCTCCTCACATGGGCGGTTTATGGGAAGCCGCCGTAAAAAGTTTCAAATTCTATTTGAAACGAATAGCGGGTGCTCAAAAATTTACATTCGAGGAATTCTCAACACTTCTTACTCGTATAGAGGGTGTACTCAACTCTCGTCCAATTTCCGCTCTTTCAGAAGACCCATCAGATATATCTGCCCTCACTCCAGGCCACTTTTTACGTGGTGCTCCCCTAATGGCTCTCCCATATAAGTGGCGAAATTCAATTCCTAATTTACAAATTGGAGATCTTGTCGTAGTGATCGATGATCTACAACCCCCTTATGAATGGAGATTAGGAAGAGTAGAAAAAGTCTATCCCGGTTCAGACTCGAATGTTCGAACAGTAGACGTTAAAATCTCTTCAGGAATTATTACTCGACCTACCGTACAATTATGTTATCTTCCTTTCCTAAATGAAGAAACTCCTAATTAAAGTTCAATTGTATACTTTCTAAATTACCACATTTACTGAACATTAATACTCATTAACAGCTATACTAACCCCATAAAACTATATCATTCTTTCACATTAACCCACAAATCTAAATCCTCATACTTATAATGAATTATAAATTCTCCAGCAGGTCAAATCGAAGATTAACCGCTACTAGAGTGCCGGACGCTAGGAATAGCCGTAGCCAAAATGTCAGCGACCAACACCCTCCAAGAGATTTGGAAGTTTATAAATGCATTTTATGCGATAAATTTCATGGCCTGAAGTTTTGCCGTAAATTCCTACGAATGACGACACTAAAACGAAGAGAAGTGGTCGGAAATTTAGGATACTGCATGAATTGCCTAGCGAGAAGCCACAACATGCGATCCTGCATTTCTATGGAAACTTGCCGAATATGCAACCATTATCATCATACGCTATTGCATTTGTCCAACTCAACTCAGCGTACTAATACGACCAACATCCAAGGACAACCCCATCGCCGAAGACTTCAGAAGCAAAGACAACGTCATCAACGACAACAAGTAACTCAAAGGCAACAATCATCTCAACACCCTGTAAAGAGAACGACCCAATTACAAGCAACATCAAATCCACAAATAATAGTTGCCGCCATTAAATCATTGGCCTCTGTATTGTGTGCAGATGAATGATTGCCTAGACGGCAAGGCCGGCGCCATGTCCAAAATACATTGGACATTATTATTTTTTATATAAAAAATTAAATGTAAATTTAAAATTAAATGAATTAAAATGAAATTAATTGTATTTATTTATATTTATATTGTTATTATTAGTATTATTATTATGAATCAAATCCTTGAATTACTATTTAGAATTAAATAGAATTATGTAAAACAAAAATAGTTACCTTTATTATATACTAGCTGACCCGGTCCGCGTTGCTGGCCCTAAGCAAACATTAGTGTTGTATTACCACACGATTTAAATTAAGCTTTTAAAGAAATGTACGGCCTTTAAATAAATTTATGAAATATCTATCATAAAGTTTTGTTACAGAATAACTTACATATGGTGTAGGTATGGGCTCAATCAAAAAAGAAACGCATTTATTTAAGGCAAATTGGAAATTATATTTATTTATTACTTCATCTTGGGGCCAGCGGATATACAATGTTTTTTGTTTTTTGGCGTGCCGTGTAGAAAACATAAATTTTCCAAAATTAAGCCAGTAATAGTTAATGATGTGACTCTTGCTTTATTGATGGCAATAGTACAGGTAAGATGCAAAGGGAATTGGAGCCGCTTTAATTGGAATGGTAAATCGGTGGAAATCATCGGAATTCGTGGAATAAGTACATCTTCGCCTTTGAATCTGCCACCGACGATTGTTGCCTCGATTAAATTTGGTGAGCAGTTTTTGATGGTCAATGTGGTTCCGTTGGATAACTTTGGTGCGTTTAAGTTGCGAATAAGAATTACCGGTGATCCAACGTTTAATGTTAGCACATGCGGTGGCATTCCGGGTGGTTCCAATGAATTTAAAAATTCAGTGGGATAATTGACGGCTTGTTTTTCATCCATTATTGTATCGATCGATTTGTATTTGATTAATTTGCCGGGCAGTTTCAATTGAATTTGCTCATTGAGCTTGTTGGCATAATAATTTGTTGGTGCCAAAATTGCACGTTCCAACAGCCAATCCGATTTTTTGTAGAAGATTGTTAGACTGGGGTCTAACGTTGTCGACAACGGCTTGAATATTTATTTGCATTCGACAGAAGTAAATTCGTGTTATTCTCGACTCGGTTCCAAAGATATGAAGCTTTCAAGCATGCGTTCAGCTCATCTGCGGTCATTGATAACGGGCAAAGTTTGACGAAAATCACCAACAAAAAGAATAAGAGCGCCTCCCATCGGTTTGTAGTATCCTCGAAAATCACGTAGAGTCCGATCAAGCGCTTCGAGCAATTTGTTTGAATGGACCGTAATTTTTTATCAGCGTTTGAAAAAAACTCACAAATGTGCACAAAATGTAGGTATCTTAAATGCAAGGGTACATAAAGTTTTTTATCATCGACTGATGATATAATATTATTTTTACCTTTTTGTATAATGTTGCACCTTAGTAAGCGCGGAATATCTTCTGTTATCGAATGATGTAAATATTTTGTAAATAAACCGAAAACTCGGATTTTTGAATGCAACATTTCGAAAGTTTTAAAATTTTGATATTGGATCGTTAATAACATAAGTTTTTTGCAAATATCTTCGGAACTACATAACCGAGTTGAGTTTGATATCTCGTTTTGAAAAACATGACAACGGCTTTGAAAAAAATTAAATAAAATAAAAAAAGCAAAATATATGTATGTATGCTCGTATGTCATTGGTGATGCAATATGAAAATTGGATTTTGCCACGCCCGGGCGCCCGCAGACTGAAAAACCATGCAAACATTAATTTTTTTATTTTTACCTCGCCTTCAGTAAGATGTGGATACAATCTGTATGAAGTAAATCTGTAAAAACCCAAGCAGAAGCAATTAATCAATTAAAAAAAGTGGGCGTTAGAGTAGGTTTGGTCGTACCAATGGTGAAGGCAATGGTGGTAATTTGACCTTACCACTGAGGCAGCACAACCCAGGCGATTCTCCGGTGAACTTTAATGCACCGCAATGGTTGCACACAATCTCCATTGGGCCAATTTGAACGGAAGGATGCGAGCTGTAGTCAAAAGTGCAATCGTAATGAAACGGTACTCGATTCAAATCAACACTTGAACCTCTTCTTCTTACGCGTTGATTTAGATTTTCACGTTGTTGAATTGCTTGATTTAATCCATGATTTCTCATTGCTAATCGAGCCGTTTCATTTGTCGCCTGTCTTTCTTCTTGTTTTTGCGTTACGTGAAGTCGGGCCATACTAACACGGCGCTGATCTCGTGCGATTTCTTGTTCATCCGTATTCAATCGATTGGTAATATTCCGATTTGTAATTGCATTACGGGTTCGGTGCGAAAGATCAGATCTTCTGGGTCGCGCCATTATGAATAACACTGAGAAATTAATGTCACAAAAACAATGTCACAAAATCATTTAGGGAACTTACCTTTTGAAATCATTTTTAAAAAAGGTTGCAAATTTTTAAATACTACAAAAATAAATCAGGTGTCAAAAGTTTATGCACACAACGCCATCTACTGGCAATAGCCGAACCAGAATTTGTTTTTGTAAAAAAAAATGAACAAAAAAAGTTTTCAATCAAATTAGGTGGAAAAACAATTGTCGTAAAAATTGTGATATACAAAAGAACGACATTTGATTTTTGGATTTTAGAAGATAATAATTTAAAGTAATGGGTGATACAATTTGAAGTAAAACCCTTGTAGAATCGATTACACAATTTTAAAGCAGGCGTGGTCGAATTCGGCTGTACACTGCGGGCGTTGCTACGGCATCAATTTAAAAAAAAAGTAGGTGGTCAAAAAAGATCGCTAGAGATGGGACGTGAAAGGAGGCGTGGAGTATGAATCTTAATTTTTGATCTCGCCTAGAGTAAAGTGAATATGTTGAAATTAGAGGAGAATCAATTACACAATTTAAAAAAGAAGGCGTTAAAGTAGGCGTGGTCGCAAAAAAGAAGTATTTTATAAATACTTAGTGGTGTGATGTGAAAATTTCAGGCAGATAGCTCCAGCGGTCTGGCTTACCTGGCAAGCGTCTTGCATGTGATGGGTCGTGAAAGTGGGCGTGGCACATACATTTTTTATTTCTACCTCGCCTACAGTAAGATGTATATACAATTTGAAGTAAATCTGTAAAAACCCATTTAGAATTAAATAAAAAAAAAGTAGGCGTTAGAGTGGGCGTGGTCGTACCAACTTACAAACCTTCCCGGGCTCATGCAAAACAACTTTGCCGAAGATCATCACATGATCATTTACGATTCTATAAAGTACATACACACACTCACACATAAAAACATTAATTTAAAAAAAGTAGGCGTGGTCAATTTCTGAACTTTTTCCGGATATTCTTCTTCTCTGGCGTGAGACCAGCCTGAATTCGTGCGAATCGTTGCAATCGGTCCTGGCGTTCTTTAGTTATAAAGCTAGTAACTAACGTCACTCTCTTTTATATATATAGATGTATATAATATAGTATATTATAAAAATGCAGTAGAATTGTTTTAACGTCAAACCGTTTAAAACAAATCTAGTACAAACCTTTGGTTACTCGTTATAAAGAGTAAGTGTCAAAATTTCACTCAAATCAGATTTGCACGAATCCTAAGTTTCGTGCAAACCGAATTAAGTAGAAATGGACACTTACTATCTAGCACTTGTACCCATAAGGCGCTAATTCTTACTTTAAAATTAAATTTATTAACCAGCACTTGAACTCACAAGTCGCTAAATTCTGTCCTAAGCACTTGAACTCACAAGTCGCTAATTAATAATACTTATCTCAACATTGTGAACTCCAAGGAAAAGGAAAAGAAATAAATCCCTATAAGTCATAATTATAAATTATAGCCACCAAGACTTATTTTTTCTAAGGGCAATTAAGGTAAGCACATCCAACCCTACATTTATATAAGGAAGGAACAGCCACATTAACCCCTTTTTTCTTTTCCTCTCTTACACCCACAATTATATGTACTTATCCACAAGTACATATAGTTAAATCTCTTGTATAATTAAATTGTTCTTCTCAGACAATTTATATTATACAAGATTTAAAATAACTCTATACGTTATTTCATTATTTAATGAACAACATATGTGAGGATTACCTACAAGCAACAAACATTTGTATTGAATTCTGTCAGTACAATTTTGTTTTATCATCAATTTATTCGCCGCCTCGATTTTCAATAAAAGAACACCAATACTACAGCTTCTTCAATTCCCTTGGAGCTAGATTTTTAGTTGCTGGTGACTTTAATGCCAAACACACTTTTTGGGGTTCACGTCTGGTGACCCCGAAGGGTCGTGAACTCTTCAACACCATTGCCAAAATGGGATTAGATGTACTCTCAAGCGGGCATGCCACCTACTGGCCGACGGACCGACGGAAGATTCCCGATGTTATTGACTTCGGAGTAGTGAAAAATATCCTTGTAGAATCGATACAAGTGGAGCCTTCATTAGACTTGTCTTCAGATCACTCTCCTACTATTATTTCAATGCGTTTCCTTCAAGGGAATAGCTCTCCATTTCGGGACATATCTAAAACCAGAGTAAGTTGGATAAAGTATAAAAAGTATTTAAGTTCCCACTGCACGGAAAATATTGATGGGTCGATTGGCAAGTTTACTGAGGACATACGAAGAGCTGTACATCACGCCTCCACATACGACGTTGAGTGCAGAAGTGGGACAAATAGAACTTATTTCGCTGAACTCGATCATCTCCTGTCAGAAAAAAGAAGAGTTAGAAGAGAGTGGCAAATTCACAGGTCTCCTGAACTGAAAGCTAGGCTACGGGTATGCAGAGATATACTAAGAAATTTCTTAGAAACCCAAAGAATGGCTTCACCTAAATCTTACTTGGAGGGTCTTGATAGTACCCCACAATCTGACTATTCGTTATGGAAGGCGGCACGAGGTTTAAAAAGACCAGTTAGAGGAAATCCGACTGGTGACTGGGCTAGAAATGATTCCGAGAAAGGGACTTTATTTGTTAACCATTTGAGAAATGTGTTTACTATAAAGAACTCAAATAATGCATCTGATTTGCCTCTACTCGTTATTAGACCTCCTGTACCTCTAAGACTTATCTTTAATGATGTTCAAAGCGCTATTGGTACTCTGAATCTTAAAAAAGCTCCAGGTATTGATAAAATCAGCAACAAAATGCTTGTGGAGTTACCTCGTGTAGCTAGAAAAATTATCCTATTTATTTTCAATGCTATTTTACGCCTAGAATACTATCCTGCAGATTGGAAGGTATCTATGATTACCATGATTCCTAAGCCAGGGAAGGACCCCACTAAAGTAGAGTCATATAGGCCAATTAGTCTACTGCCGACAATTTCAAAACTGTTTGAAAAATTGTTATTGGCTAAGTTGATTCCAATTCTGAACGACACTCAATGTATCCCAAATCACCAATTCGGGTTCAGAGCTAAACACAGTACCATCGAACAAACACACAGATTGGTAAATGTGATAAGACGGTCGTTTGAAGAGAAAAAATACTGTTCCGCGCTTTTCATTGATGTTTCCCAAGCGTTCGACAAAGTCTGGCATGAAGGTTTAATGCATAAAATTAAATTAACTCTGCCTGCTAACACCCACAAACTTATGAAAAGTTACTTATATGGTCGCAAATTTACAATCAAAGAAGGCGATTTTTTAAGTCCCGCTCAGCCAATTGAAGCAGGAGTACCCCAGGGTAGCATACTGGGTCCAACTTTATATTTGATTTATGCATCCGATATGCCGTCATACCCCATAATACATACTTCAATTTTTGCAGACGATACAGCTTTTATCATCACAGAACTTGCAGAAATATGTTTATAAACTAGAGAATTGGCTTGAGCTTTGGAAAATCAGGGTTAACGAACAGAAATGTATTCATATAACTTTCACATTGCGAAAAGATACCTGCTCGTTCATTAGAATAAATAATCAAATTATCCCGCAACACAATGAAGTGAAATACCTCGGAATCCACCTCGATCGCCGTTTAACTTGGAAGTCTCATATCGACGCAAAACTTACTCAGATGAGATTAAAAGCAGTGCAACTTAATTGGCTAATCGGCAGAAATTGGATTGCAAACTTTTGTTGTACAATGCAATTCTAAAGCCAATCTGGTGTTATGGAATTCAATTATGGGGTTGTGCCTCAGCATTAAACATTGAAAAAATGCAAAGGGGTCAAAATAAAATTCTACGTATTATTACTGCAGCTCCATGGTATGTTAAAAATTCTCGAATCCACAAAGATCTAGGCGTGCCATTAGTAAACGTCGAATGTACAAAATATGTGTCAAAGTACGTCAGCAAACTTGAACACCATCCAAACCCACTTGCACGAGACATTCTTAACTTTAGTGGCCACAGTCGGTTGAGAAGGAGGGATACCCTTGCTTTAACTCAAGCGCAAAACAGATGACTTGATCAGTTGATATGAAATTTTTGTAGTATCATAAAAATTTTTGTCTAGCACTGGCTGGGCTTATCATTTTCTTTTTAGTATTAAGATTTGAAAACTTATTGTTATTTCAATATATGAAGATTCAATAAATAAATAAAAGCTAATAAAAAAAAAAAATATGTTTGTGATTTTAATAACTTACTAAATTGTATTTTAATAGTTGTTATACTTTGTGGTATGCATTGTGGAGTTTCTGCATTCGTTAGATAATATAAATGCATTTTTTATGATTGTATCAAACAATACAAAAATACTCTGTGACCAAAATTGAATTTTATTGCGCCAGAAAAATAAAGAAAAATAGTAACATAAAGAAAACAAAAATACAGTTCTCAAAGAAAGAGACAAGTACACAACTTCATTTTCTTTCCCCTTCTGTCATAAATAAATAATAAAGTGACCTTTAAAATTTTTCGTTATTACAACTTCCTTGTAAAATAAAATAATTTTTTCTAAAATATGGCAATACAATCAGCCCAATCATGAATACAAATTCCGCGGGAGTTTTTTCCCTTTTCCCATTTTTCCTATTCAAAATCAATGTTAAAAAAATAAAAAGGGAAAACACTGCCACGGAATTTGTATTCATGATTGGGCTGAATAAATATTTGTTTGTGAAAAAAAAATCAAATTCAACAGTCTACTTTGAGGCTGACAGTATTCAAAAATATTCTCCAGGTTATTAACCCTTTCATGTCCGAATTAATTGGGATACAGCAACATATTATTTGACGACATATACCAGATGGTCTAGTCATAAATATAAATCTATATCAGTTTCAGGGCCGTACGGGTTTTAGTTTACCCGTGGTCAATAAATATCGAGATATTTCTAGTATCACGATATTTATTGAACGTGTAGCAGTGCCCTATGACACCAAAGCATTTTTTCTTGTCGCTATTAAAATCAATTCTGACAATATTGGTTTCTATGACACCCCTGAATAATACCCAAATTTCTCAAGTTTTCTTCGATAAATTATCAGCCATGTCACAGAATTTAATTCCGTTCGGAAGTAATTAATTCCGTTTTTTGCTTCTATAGAAAAAGCAAAACAAACATTTTTTCGGAATGAAACCATTTTTAAGTTGCCTAAAATCGATTTTCTGACTGAGGTCGAAAATGATTATCAAACATTAGTGGATACTGGATTTAGAAGACATTAGTCCATAACTGGTCCACTTCTGTTGTAAATAATATTATTGAGATCAAATTCAAACAAAAAAGCCTCACCTTATATCTTATCCTTTTTTTATACTCTGTTTCTTAACTTGTTGTGAATATGGAAACATGTTCTTTTAATTGTTAAATTACACTCAAGATTATTATGAAAATCAGACAAACTCTGTAAATTACAGTAATAATCGGTAACTACATCAATTATAAATGGTCAAAATTAGAAAAAAATTCAAAACATTTAAAATAAAATCACATTAGTGAATTACGACCAACAGGTAATATTGTCTTTCAAACAATATATAAAATACTATTAAAATTTGCACTAGGACTGAATAGAAAACACAGAATTAGGATGTACTAGTCTTATAACCAATGAAGTTTCTATATTTTTTATTACGTTTTAGGTGGAGGGTATTAAAGATTCGGCACAGCCGAATATAGCACTCTAACTTGTTTTGTTTATCTTAATCGCTTCAAATAGGTTTTTGCAAAAATTTTTCCTCCATAATAAATAAATTAAATGAGAATTATTCCTCTTGCGAGTATAAATTGTAAAATTTAAAAAAATTTAAAAATTTTTAATCGAAGTTGCCTTCAAGTTAAATATACAAATTATTTGAAAATAAATTGTATACACTACATTTATTTTTGAATATTTCTGTTAGATGTTCTACATAGCTTTCCGTTGGAAAGCATAAACATCTAACAGAAATATTCAAAAATAAATGTAGTGTATACAATTTATTTTCAAATAATTTCCGTTGGAAAGCATAAACATCTAACAGAAATATTCAAAAATAAATGTAGTGTATACAATTTATTTTCAAATAATTTGTATATTTAACTTGAAGGCAACTTCGATTAAAAATTTTTAAATTTTTTTAAATTTTACAATTTATACTCGCAAGAGGAATAATTCTCATTTAATTAATGAATAAAAAAAGTTAAATATGCAAGGTTTGAAAATGAAACACTATGACACAAAGAATGCTGATGACGGCTTTAGCAGGCCAGAAAATGCATTACATTTTGCTAGTGTCTTTGAATATTTTTGTATGATTTTGCATTTATGCTTTACAACGGAAAGCTATGTAGAACATCTAACAGAAATATTCAAAAATAAATGTAGTGTATACAATTTATTTTCAAATAATTTGTATATTTAACTTGAAGGCAACTTCGATTAAAAATTTTTAAATTTTACAATTTATACTCGCAAGAGGAATAATTCTCATTTAATTAATGAATAAAAAAAGTTAAATATGCAAGGTTTGAAAATGAAACACTATGACACAAAGAATGCTGATGACGGCTTTAGCAGGCCAGAAAATGCATTACATTTTGCTAGTGTCTTTGAATATTTTTGTATGATTTTGCATTTATGCTTTCCAACGGAAAGCTATGTAGAACATCTGACAGAAATATTCAAAAATAAATGTAATGTATACAATTTATTTTCAAATAATTTG
Source organism: Bellardia pandia (assembly GCA_916048285.2). Lineage (NCBI taxonomy): Eukaryota > Metazoa > Arthropoda > Insecta > Diptera > Calliphoridae > Bellardia > Bellardia pandia. Next base: position 71,549,661 of record OU696530.1, read on the forward strand.
TATATTTAACTTGAAGGCAACTTCGATTAAAAATTTTTAAATTTTCATAATAAATAAAAAAACATACTTGCAATATTATTTTATTTACGATTAAACTCTATTTAAACATCCATTTTATAATTATCAGTCACGTTACAGAATTTAATTCCGTTCGAAAGTAGAGTTAATTCCGTATTTTGCTTCTATAGCAAAAGTAAAACGTAAAATTTTTTCGAAATGAAACCACTTTTAATTTGCTATGTGGAATTGTATTTTTAAGAATTTCTTGGTTTCATTTCGAAACAATTTTTCTTTTTACTTTTTCTATAAAAGCAAAATAAGGAAAGTGGCATCTCTCTATTTGAGTCGGACGTGTTTTTGAAGTGCTCCGTTTTATAACAAAATAATTGCGAAATGTATATAAAATTGTTTAACTGCACATTATCTTAATAAATAGTATTGTGAACAGTGAGTGCAAAATTGGGGACCTAAATACAATAGTGACAACAAGTAAACAAATTAAACAAATTATTAAAAATCCTAATAAAAAAATTACATATCAATCAATAAATATACATACATACATGCAAACATTAAAAATATATACATATATATGTATATACAAAATTCTCCACAGACAGCTGTTTTGTTGTTGTTGTTGTTGTTGTTGTAACAGCAGTAATTGCTGAGTTGACAGCCCTTGGCCGAGTGATATCGGGTCATTCCGGTGCGTAGAACCGGCTGTCGTGGGAATGCAGCTGTTTTGTTTATGTTGCTGGTTAACATAATCAAATGTCAAAATAATTTAATTATCAAAAGCTTATTTACATACATATGTACTAAAGTACTAAAGCTTTATGGTTGTTGTCTTCATTTAAACTTAACTTAATCTGAAACTAAAAATTTAAAAACTGCAATTAAAACTGTTGCATACCTTAGGGAAGCAATAAAATCCAACTTAAAGAAACACGCAATAAAAATAATAAAACACTACACATTAAATAAATAAAACCTTTTCACATTTTCAATAATAATTCAATAATATAACCATCTTGTTAAAATAAAAAGGATAATGTCAAAAAAAAAAAAGAAGTCTCTCCTGCTCATCAAAAAACATCTCCAATAATTAACACTCCAGCACCTAAGCGTGGTCAAGCTGCTTTATATAATTCAATATATGATGACGTCTGTAAAACACCTCGTCTATCTAACATTGACTCGCCATTTCGCCTGCTTCAACTATTGGACGCTCGATTTGAAAAACAGAAAGATGCTTTAACATGCCTTATAAAGACGTTTATTACTGAAAGCGAGAACCACATTTTAAATAAAATAGAAGTAATAGAAAATAATCACCCCTATTCTGAGTTTCGATTACGTCTCGGCATTTAATTACGCTACGATCGAAAATTGGTATTCCAAACAAAAACTCAATCGAAAGAACAAGAAGAAGGCAACAATGTTTACAAAACCAATTTGTTACTATGAAATGTGGAATAGAAACAAAGAAATGAACAAGTTTGTTACTATTTTAATAAACAAAAGTCACAACAAACTATAAATATATAGAGTTCTATCTCTTGATCTTGACACTGGAGACCAATACCTCGAAGCTCAAGGTATTGCGGTCAAATCAGGAGATACGGAGTTGGAGCTCTATAATGTCTACGTTCCGGCAGTAGCCAGCTGTCCAACAGGCTACCGCCCCGACATTAAGACTTTCCTAAATGGCAATACACGCCTAGTGCTTGGGGACTTTAACGCGCACCACCAACTTTGGCACTCTAATCTAGGGGAAGACCAAAGGGGTACGTCGTTAGCGGAACAAATTGACGAATCTGACTTCTGCACACTTCTGATGATGCCCCCACACGGATTATGGGAAACTGCGCAAGCTCACCAGACATCACCATAGCGAGTCCTGGTCTGATCAACTACGCAACCTGGCGAGCAGTAGTTACTCTAGGATCAGATCATCTACCCATAATTGTTTGTCTGGATCGACCCAATGATTTCATCGTTTCTGAACGCCGTACTTACATCAACCAGAAGAAAGCAGACTGGCACGGCTTCAGAAACTTCACTGATCACATCTTTAATGGTCTTCCTACACCTTCCAATATACACCAAGCAGAAAGGAAATTTCGCGAAACCATCACAGCAGCAGCCGCTCGCTACATTCCAGCTGGTCGATTATCAGTAGTTCGCCCGAACTTCCCAGCAGAAACAGCGGAACTAGCAGATGAGCGTGATGAGATCCGAAATACCAACCCTGACGATCCAAGAATCGCACAGTTGAACCGCAACATCAGCAGGTTGGTAAATGAGGATAAGCGGAAAAAATGGTTAGACCATTTAAAGAACTGCAACTTAAGTTCAGGAGTTGGTAAGTTGTGGTCAACAGTCAGATCTCTCTCCAACCCAATGAAGAAGGATGACAGGGTCGCGATTAAGTTCGCTGACAACACAATATCAGACCCTGAACGGTGCTCGCGAGCGTTCTGCCGACAATTTATTGAGCACCCCGAGAGAGACAAGGCGAAACGAAGTGTTGTACGTAAACTACGCAACCTTCCAGTCTCAGACATACCACAACTATTCACATCAACTGAAGTTGCAGAGGTCATCAATGCAGCTAAACCATCCAAAGCTATTGGCCCTGACGGTATATCCATGCTAATGTTAAAACACCTTGGCGAGCGGGGAGTCGATTATCTGACGTCGGTTCTTAACCTGTCAGTAAGAAGCCTGATAATACCTAATGCCTGGAAAAAAGGTAGAGTTATCCCCATCCTAAAACCGGGGAAAGATGCGACTAAGGGAACATCCTACAGGCCGATTTCCCTTCTATCACCGGTCGCAAAAACTCTAGAGGCTCTCCTCCTCCCCCAGCTAACCCGACACCTACCAGCAGCACGTCACCAGCATGGATTCCGCAAAATGCACAGTACTACCACAGCATTAACTGCCATTACCACTCAGATCTCACAGGGCTTGAACCAGCAGAGACCCTGTGAAAGGACGATCCTCGTAGCGCTCGATCAATCGAAAGCTTTCGATACCGTCAGCCACGCTACCCTCTTCCAAGACATCCTGCATTCCACAATGTCCAACTATACGAAGAGATGGATCGTGAACTATCTGAGTGGCCGTCAATCGTTCGTTGAGTTTAGAGACAAACGCTCACAACCTCGCAGAGTTAAACAAGGAGTTCCTCAGGGCGGGGTCCTGTCGCCACTTCTATTTAACTTCTACATCTCTAAACTCCCCACACCTCCACAGGGAGTGGAAGTGATATCATACGCGGACGATTGCACAATAATGGCAACAGGCCACAACATTGACGACTTATGTGATCAAGTAAACAGTTATCTCAGTGAAATACACGCTTTCTTCACTGCAAGGAACCTGCAACTATCACCAGCGAAGTCTTCAGCAACACTCTTCACCACCTGGACGAAGGAGGTAAAAATTAATCTTTGCATAGAAGTCGACGGCACACAAATTCCGACAGTGAACCACCCAAAAATCTTGGGAGTCACGTTTGATAGCCTGTTTACCTCCTCAGCTCACGCCACTGCAATCACGCACAAACTGCGAAGTAGAAATAAGGTACTTAAAGCGCTAGCCGGCAGCACTTGGGGTATGGATAAAGAAACCTTATTGGCTACGTATAAAACGATTGGCGGTCAGTGGTAAACTACGCTGCCCCAGTTTGGTCACCTTCGTTGAGTGATACCCAGTGGAGAAACATACAAAGCTGCCAAAATGCCGCCTTACGCACCATCACAGGCTGCATGCAAATAACCTCAGAACACCATCTACATGAGGAAACGAAGGTTCTACCCGTAAAAGAACATAATGTCATGCTGACAAAACAGTTCCTCCTGGGATGTCATCGGAGGAATCACCCATGCTTTAACATCACACAGCTGGAGTCTCCCCCGAGGCATGTCAGGAAAGACCTTCGAATAAACGAGCAAAACATACGAAGATATACACAGGATCCACTAGATCAAAACTCGTATGTAGCAGCTTTGAACGACATTCACAGAGATGCCATCCATACCACGGTCGCAGGATACCGCATGAATGTTGTACTTGGAGGCCGCCCACCGCCCATTGCAGATACCGAACAACAACTGCCACGAAATACAAGAGTAGTTCTGGCACAACTGAGATCGGGATGGAGCAATAGACTTAACGCCTTTTGGTGCCGCATAGACCGTGCCGTCCCCAACCTATGCCCTGCATGTGGCCAGGGTCCTCTCGACACCAACCACATCTTTAATTGCTCAGCCAACCACACTTTACTTTGTCCAATGGATTTATGGACCAATCCAGTAGAAGTTGCCCAGTTTCTTGGTCTGGACCTTACTGCAGAACCCCCGGATTAAAAAATTAAGAATGAATTAGTTCTAGCTGTTACAACAACAACAAACTATAAAAATTGGAAAGTAAAAAAATGTGCGATTAATAAGGAGAAATAATAAAATAAAATAATACAAAAGACTTCTGAATTAATAATAATAAAAACATAATTATTTTTGTTTGCAAAATATTTAAGTTCTAAGAATCATGTCAAGCCGGAGGTGGTATTTTTAATTTTTGTATTTGAAGGAGAAATGGAATCCATAGCAGTGGCTTTATTAGTGGAAGAGGAGAACAACGTAACTCAGAACACAGAGGTAAGCCTTGAAAAGAAAATACCTGAACTTCCTCCTTAGATCGTTTATGGTAGCCGCAAGCAATATCCTGTTTTGTTGACATTAAACTTGCCAGCTTTTCGTATTGCTCTGATGTCGTTGTTTTTGACCTGGAGAAATAAATAAATAGGCTGCTTACCTGTTTGTAGTGACAGTAATTCAAAACGCCTTCGTACTACCATTACACATTTGTTTATATAAATTTATATAAATCACTTATTAAACATTTTGTACTTAGATTTTTATTTATTTATTCATTTATTTGTAATATTAAGCCTTCTCGGCCAAAATAAAAATATAATACATAGTAATAAAAAACTACCTAAAATTTTAATTAAATTAAACACTTTTTAAGTTTATAAAAAGAGCAATCGAAAAAATTCCGTTGGTAAAATATAAGCGTAGAAAAACGTAACTACGATCGTAAATTAGAATACCTATAATCGAAAGAAACGCAACGGAATCAAAACTCTGAATACCAAATTTTCCAAACGGAGAAAATTTCGATTCGAATCGAAACTCAATATAGGGGTGAATATGAATGACTTAAGGAAGGATTTAATTGAGGTTACAGCCAGAGTATCAAAATTGGAAACCGTATCAGATGAAATAGCAATGTTAAAATCTGATTTCAAGGAACTGAAACTGCAAAATCTTCGTCAAGAAAATTCTCAGGTAGCATGTGATTTACGCATTAATGGAACCCCGTTCTTTGATAACGAAAACCTAGTAAGGATCTTTGATGACATTTGTTCTGCGCTTAACATTAATACTCCGTCTGTAAAATCTATATATCGCCTGCAAAACCGAAACAATAAAAATAAAAATTATTCCCCTGATGCAGTTATTATTGTAAAATTAATGTCACCTTATGATAAAAATTGTATACTTAAATCTATTGCTGGCTTCAGGAAAACAAATCGTAGCCTTCTAACGCTTCATCACATCGGCTTTAAATTGGAAAATACGGAGCGTTTCAAACCTGATAATCCCATCTACATCAATGAGAATTTAACGTCCAATAATTACAATATCTTTACTTCCGCACTACGTCTAAAGAAGAGCAAAAACTTACAATCAGTATTCACAATACGTGGACTAGTGTACGTAAAAAATGATAGTACAGAACAACCGGTGCGCATAGACTACATCGAGCAGTTGAATGAATTTTTTCTTCCACCTAAGTAGTATGTTTATGCCGGTTCGGTGACACTTTTTTCCATACAAATTGCGGAAATTTGGTGCACGCGGGGAAGTTATGCCAAGTAGAGTATGTGGATTTGACATGAATGGTATGTGTGGGTTGGAGATGTTGTCTGGTGATAGAGAGGTAATGTGTGAGTAGGGGAGAAGGCGTGAAATGTTGTTTGATATGTGAGTAGTATTGATTGGTGACTGTGGTATTATGTTGGTGTTTCCTTCCCTAGATATAGTGATGGTTAGTATTTATAAGTGAGTGTTTGTTTTGTTTTGTTTATTGAATTGGTTTTGTTTTTTTTTTATTTGCGTTCAGTACAGTGATGGAAAATTCATTACTATTGTACTATTTTTTTCACAACAAAAATACCACAGTACCCTTACATCATATTTAGTACTCTTGGTTTGTTTTGTTCCCTGTGGAAATCCAGCGTTACTATTTTTATAATCATTCACAACATTGGCTTTAAAACAAGAACATAAGGAATGTACAAATTCGTTATTCATGTTATTTATTTGATCTGGGATAAGCTAATCTACAAAAGTAAACAGATGCATAGAGAATTAAAGTTGTTTGTGGTACTATTTTGATAAATATTTTAAATTTTTTATGTTTCGTACATTTTTGTAATTCTCATTTCTTGTTTAAGATTTTTTGTGTATCATATGAGTTTGAAAACTTCAAACATATTGGTGAACGATCTATTAATGATATGGCATTAACACTAACAAAATGCAGGCATGCTTATACGTTTACTATCTTAACCCGCAACAAATAAAAATTTTTAAAACATATATTTTTACACAAAAATGAATTAATTTTTAGTTTGTTGTTATAATAGTTGTTTATCCTAAAATTTTAACTACGGATGTCAGAATACATCCAAATGGCAACCTGATCGCCCAGAGAACCGTGTTCGGGTGGATAGTTACTGGTGAAGTTATTCAGCCCCGACCCTTACACTCTATATCATCGTTTTGTACCCATCTCGAGTTGAACACTCAACTATCGCGTTTTTGGGAACTTGAAGAAGTTCCACAAGCGACCCAGTTATCTGAAGACGATAAATATTGTGAGGAACTTTACCGTACCACCACTTTTAGAAAACCCGATGGCCGTTACGTTGTCTCTCTCCCATTTCGCCGAGAATTTTTAAATGAATTGGTATTAGGAGATTCTCGTAAAAACGCCTTTTCCCAGTTTGTGCGAAATGAAACGCGTTTATTGAAAAACCCCGAATTGAAATCCCAATACGACAATGTAGTTCGTGAATATATTGAAATGGGACATGCAAAAGCCGTCAAAACCCCAGTTTCCACTGCGAATAATTATTATTTACCCCATCACGCAGTGTTTAAACCCGATAGCATTACCACGAAACTCAGAGTCGTATTTAATGCTTCAAACCCTTCCTCCAATGGCGTGAGCCTTAATAATGCTCTATACCCTGGTCCTGTTTTACAGACGGATCTTACTATTTTATTGCTGCGTTGGCGATTTTTCCGTTACGTTTTTAATGCAGACATTGAGAAAATGTATCGCCAGATACTTGTTCATCCCAATCAAACCCAATATCAAAAAATATTGTTTCGTGATGATCCTGTAGCTGAAGTTAAGGACTATGAGCTTAGTACGGTCACGTTTGGAGTAAACTGTGCACCGTACTTAGCGATTCGTACTCTATTACAATTGGCTGATGATTGTAAACCCCAGAGTCCTGCGGCATCCGAAATTTTGAAAACCCAAATGTACGTTGATGACGTGCTTGCTGGCTCTCATGAGCTAGAAGACGCTTTCAAGAGACGTAATGAACTAACCCATGTTCTTGGCTCAGCTGGATTCGTTTTGCGAAAATGGACGGCCAATCATTTACGACTCTTGGAAGATTTACCCCGTGAGAATCTGCTTGATGCAGACTTCTTAAAATTTTCGGATGCCAGTACTACTAAAACCCTAGGCTTGCGATGGGATGCGACTAAAGATTGTTTCTTTTTCAAAATTGCATCGCAGCCACGCCAGGATATTGTCACGAAACGTGGTGTCCTGTCAGAAATAGCGAAGTTGTTTGATCCAGCCGGGTGGTTTTCACCGAAAATCATTGTGGCTAAGATCATAATGCAACAAATTTGGAAAGACAAGACAGAATGGGATGAAGTTTTGAACCCCCTAACCCTATCTCAATGGAGCGCATTTTTAAACGACTACCCTAATGTCGAGAAAATTAACATTCCAAGATGGGTTGATTTTCTCCCCGAAAATGAAATGGAACTTCATGCGTTTTGCGATGCCTCTGAAAAGGCGTACGGCGCTGCTCTATACATTCGAAATGTATCGTCCTCATCGATCACGACGCATTTGCTTGCGTCAAAAACAAAGGTAGCTCCCGTGAAAACTGAAACATTACCCCGATTAGAATTGTGTGGAGCGGCTTTGATGGCAAAAATGGTAGAATCATTATGTTCCGAATTAAATCTAGACAGGAGAAAGGTTTATCTATGGACTGATTCTACTATAGTGTTATCCTGGCTTAAAAACCCCCTGTGCCATTGGCCAACCTTTGTTAAAAACAGAGTAGCGTTGATTGTGAATAAAGTTGGTAATGAAAATTGGTCACATGTGGATTCCAAGGACAACCCCGCCGATTTGGCAAGTCGTGGAATTCTTGCTAGAGATTTAATAAATAATTATCTTTGGTGGCATGGCCCTGTATGGTTAAGACAACCTCGTGAGTACTGGCCGCGTCACCCCCCTATCGACCACCAACACCTTGAAGTTCAGTCATTTTCAGTTCAGCTCGAACGCCCGTATGACATATTAGAGCGATTTTCAGATTTATCGCGTGCAATCCGATTTACTTCGTATTTATTCAGGTGTTTACAGTATTTGAGAACCCAAAAATGCTCGTATGATACCTTGATTTTAACCCAGTCAGAAATGAAATTCACCCGAGATCGCTTGGTTCTTATGTGTCAGTGGAACTTTATACCGGAATACACTCAGCTTTCAAAAGGTATACCCGTGCCTTCAAAGAGCAGCCTGCTCACTTTGAACCCTTTTATAGATCATCGTCATGTAAAATGGAAATACCCCCAGAAAGATTTTGAAGTAGGTGATTTACTGATTATTCGTCAAGATAATTTACCCCCTAGTGAATGGCGACTAGGACGAATAGAGAGGATTCATGTTGGACATGACTCTAAGGTCCGCACAGCGGACATGAGAACAGCTTCAGGAATTTTTACTCGACCCATCGTGAAGCTTGTTCTCTTACCCAATTCAGAAACCCACTAATTCTTTCTTTTTTCTCTGTTTCTCCTTTATTTTGTATTTACCCTATAGAGAATATGTCGAGTGTATCACGCCGCCTTGAGATCCATCGTAAACCCATTGAAGGTCCTTCTTTCTCTGAGACACATGCCAACACTGCTGCCAGCAACATGTACCACAACATACACAACAACTACAACAACATACACAACAACCACAGCACGCCGTTCAACCCAGGCCATCAACGTTCCCGGATACGACGCAAATTCCGGCGACCATTGTCATAAACATTATGAACGCTCGACCCGCGTGTTCCTTAAGCCTCTTTGTTGCAGTATAGCAAGGGGGGCGGGATGTTTACGCGCATAGTGTAAATGTCCCCTAATTATTGTTCATATGATACTAATTGTTTCGTTAAGTTAAAATTGTTGTTATTTTGTGTTGATGCTGTATGTATACTGATATATTTGTTATTGTTTGTAAAACCCCCAACAAGTACGGTACGTACAAAGAAGAAAAGAAAAAACTGAAAATAAACCCTTGAATTTATATTTAAATTAAATTAACCCCGTCTTTTTATTTTCGAGGAAATATTTCAAGAAAAACAATAGTTTTTTTTATTAAACTAAATTAATTTAATTTTTGAATTATTTTTAAATGGATTTTTAATTTTATTTTTGAATAAAAATATGTATGAATATGTTTCCTAAAAAGTATCAAAATGTTGAAAAATGTACTCTTTTTGTTGACGGTCAGTACCATTTCAATTTTTCATTTTTCCATTACTGTATATGTTTTTTCGTTGTTTTGTTTATTTAATTAATTTGATTTTTTATTGCTTGAGTTGCGTTTTTTTTTGTGTAATAATTTATAATACAGTTATAATAGGGAGGAGGAATACAATTTTGTAAACTTTAAGTATTAGTAGAGAAAATTAATTTGTGTTTCCATGCCTGGATATAGTTGTGATTAGTATAAGTGAGAGCAAGGTGAATTTAAATACAAGGTGACAGCATTGCTACAACAATTACAACAAGGCAAGAACAACAGGCATTTTTGTTTGTGTAAAAACTTTCGTCACTGACAATTTCCCGCAATTGTTACGGTCCACTAGTCATGTAAACGCGCCTAGTTCTAGACAAGTTTCTTACGCTAACGTGGTTAAATCTAATATGACAGGTTAGGAGCAGGCACCTAAATCACAATATTACGAGCCTAATATTAACACTCTAGAGACTACATTGCAGACACTTGTCCAAACCATGAACACTTTTACGACCACTATGACATCCATGATGCAGGAAATGCTGAAAAGCAATCCACTATCTTACAAGGCATTTTAAAGAAATGATTTGTTTAAAAAATTGTTTTTGGAATGCGAACGGCCTCCGCCAACATAAAAACGAACTTGAACACTTCCTGATGGATAAGCAGATTGATGTCATGATGATTGCTGAAACTCACTTGACGGCGACAGGGTACTTCAAAATTAATGGCTACGTGTTGTATGATACTAAAGATCCCCGCGGATGTGGAGGATCGGCAATTCTTATAAAGAACAGAATAAAACATTATTTAATGAACAACATATGTGAGGATTACCTACAAGCAACAAACATTTGTATTGAATTTTGTCAATACAATTTTGTTTTATCATCAATTTATTCGCCGCCTCGATTTTCAATAAAAGAACACCAATACTACAGCTTCTTCAATTCCCTTGGAGCTAGATTTTTAGTTGCTGGTGACTTTAACGCCAAACACACTTTTTGGGGTTCACGTCTGGTGACCCCGAAGGGTCGTGAACTCTTTGCCAAAATGGGATTAGATGTACTCTCAAGCGGGCATCCCACCTACTGGCCGACGGACCGACGGAAGATTCCCGATGTTATTGATTTCGGAGTAGTGAAAAATATCCCTGTACAATCGATACAAGTGGAGCCTTCATTAAACTTGTCTTCAGATCACTCTCCTTCTATTATTTCAATGCGCTTCCTTCAAGGGAATGGCTCTCCATTTCGGGACATATCTAAAACCAGAGTTGGATAAAGTATAAAAAGTATTTAAGTTCCCACTGCACGGAAAATGTAGTGTTGAGAACTACCGAGGATATTGATGGGTCGATTGGCAAGTTTACTGAGGACATACGAAGAGCTGTACATCACGCCTCCACATACGACGTTGAGTGCAGAAGTGGGACAAATAGAACTTATTTCGCTGAACTCGATCATCTCCTGTCAGAAAAAAGAAGAGTTAGAAGAGAGTGGCAAATTCTCAGGTCTCCTGAACTGAAAGCTAGGCTACGAGTATGCAGATATATACTAAGAAATTTTTTAGAAACCCAAAGAAAGGCTTCACTTAAATCTTACTTGGAGGGTCTTGATAGTACCCCACAATCTGACTATTCGTTATGGAAGGCGGCACGAGGTTTAAAAATACCAGTTAGAGGAAAGCCTCCTCTGCGAAATCCGACTGGTGACTGGGCTAGAAATGATTCCGAGAAGGGGACTTTATTTGTTAATCATTTGAGAAAAGTGTTTACTATAAACAACTCAAATAATGCATCTGATTTGCCTCCACTCGTTATTAGACCTCCTGTACCTCTAAGACTTAGCTTTAATGATGTTCAAAGCGCTATTGGTACTCTGAATCTTAAAAAAGCTCCAGGTATGGATAAAATCAGCAACAAAATGCTTGTGGAGTTACCTCGAGTAGCTAGAAAAATTATCCTATTTATTTTCAATGCTATTTTACGCCTAGAATACTATCCTGCAGATTGGAAGGTATCTATGATTACCATGATTCCTAAGCCAGGGAAGGACCCCACTAAAGTAGAGTCATATAGGCCAATTAGTCTACTGCCGACAATTTCAAAACTGTTTGAAAAATTGTTATTGGCTAAGTTGATTCCAATTCTGAACGACACTCAATGTATCCCAAATCACCAATTCGGGTTCAGAGCTAAACACAGTACCATCGAACAAACACACAGATTGGTAAATGTGATAAGACGGTCGTTTGAAGAGAAAAAATACTGTTCCGCGCTTTTCATTGATGTTTCCCAAGCGTTCGACAAAGTCTGGCATGATGGTTTAATGCATAAAATTAAATTAACTCTGCCTGCTAACACCCACAAACTTATGAAAAGTTATTTAGATGGTCGCAAATTTACAATCAAAGACGGCGATTTTTTAAGCCCCGCTCATCCAATTGAAGCAGGAGTACCCCAGGGTAGCATACTGGGTCCAACTTTATATTTGATTTATGCATCCGATATGCCGTCATACCCCATAATACATATTTCAACTTTTGCAGACGATACAGCCTTTATTAGCGTTCATAAGTACCATCAAATAGCATCACAGAACTTGCAGAAATATGTTTATAAGCTAGAGAATTGGCTTGAGCTTTGGAAAATCAGGGTTAACGAACAGAAATGTATTCATATAACTTTTTTTTTTTTTTTTTTTTTTTTTGCATTTAATTATTTATTGAATCTTCATATTTGAAATGACAATAAGTTTTCAAATCTTAATACTAAAAAGAAAATAATAAGCCCAGCCAGTGCTAGACAAAAATTTTTATGATACTAAAAAAATTTCACATCAACTGATCCAGTCATCTATTTTGCGCTTGAGTTAAAGCAAGGGTATCCCTCCTTCTCAACCGATTGTGGCCACTAAAGTGAAGGATGTCTCGTGCAAGGGGGTTTGGATGGTGTTTAAGTTTGCTGACATACTTTGACGCATATTTTGTAAATTCGACTTTTACTAATGGCACGCCTAGATCTTTGTGGATTCGAGAATTTTTAACATACCATGGAGCTGCAGTAATTATGCGTAGAATTTTATTTTGACCCCTTTGAATTTTTTCAATGTTTGATGCTGAAGCAGTACCCTATAATTGAATTCCATAACACCAGATTGGCTTTAGAATTGCATTGTACAACAAAAGTTTGCAATCCAATTTCAATGTAGAGTTTCTGCCGATTAACCAATTAAGTTGCACTGCTTTTAATCTCATTTGTGCAAGTTTCGCTTCAATATGAGACTTCCAAGTTAAACGGCGGTCGAGGTGAATGCCGAGGTATTTGACTTCATTATGTTGAGGAATAATTTGATTATTTATTCTGATGGACGAGCAGGTATCTTTTTGCAATGTGAAAGTGATATGAATACATTTTTGTTCATTTACCCTGATTTTCCAAAGCTCTAGCCAATTCTCTAGTTTATAAACATAATTTTGCAAATTCTGTGATGCAACTTGGTGGTCCTTATGGACGCTGACAAAGGCTGTATCGTCTGCAAAAGTTGACGTGTGGATTTTGGGGTCTGACGGCATGTCGGAGGCATAAATCAAATTTAAAGTAGGGCCCAGTATGCTACCCTGTGGCACACCTGATATAACAAAATTTTTGTTATAAAAAACAGCTGATGTCAGATGGTTTGTCACAAGAAAATAGAGCTCGTTCTAAATAAAAAATGTCATGTGTATTGCACACATAGAAATAACACATGCTATTGTTTGAAGGTGTTCAGACTATATGTACAAATTTGACATGCGAAAAAGTGACATTCCATATGACAAATACACACAATGTGAACACACCTTAAGTGAGTGTTTTTTTTTTTTTTTTTTGTTTAAAGTTTTGTGTTTTTTCATTGTTTTGTACTAGAGAGGGGTATTAATAAAAACCGCCAAAAAATTATTTTTTTAAAGTACAGTTTAAACAAAAACTCACAATGTATTAGGAAGTGTTATTAAGATAGGAAGTGTCATAATTGCATTAAAGAAAATAAAAGGCTGAACTTAGGACTTGATGAAAATCATTGTACAAACAACAGGGAATGCCCAGTTTATCAAAATAAACTATCATTGAAAATGAAAGGAATAGGTTTGACAATTTAACAAACACAGAAAATATATGGAATATACACAAACATTCAAGGACTTTTAAATAACTTCGCCCAGTTGGAAATTACAGTCGAAACCGTTAAACGAGAGTTTATATTGGTCTCTGAAACTCATATCACGAATAACATTGATGAGAATGAATATGAAATAAAAGAATATGATAACTATCCAACAATTTCGAATTCTTCGAAGACTGGAGGTGTAATATTATATATAAAAAAGCAATGGTATATAAATAAAATAAAAGAACATATAGTAGACTCAAAGCACTGGATTAGTGCATATATGGCTAAACGAGAACATATATCATATATTATAGTAATTGTTTATAGATCACCAGGGTGTTCTAAATCCGAATTTTGTGATACATTTCAAGAGTTCCTAGATGAAATTTGTGAAAAAAAACTGTGATATTTTAATAGCAGGAGATTTTAATATAGACTGGTATAAAGATTTTTATAAAGATAAATTTGAAAGTATTTTAAATGACAATGGGCTTAAACAAATTATAAGTGAATACACCAGAATAACGCAAACATCGAAAACATTAATAGACAACATAATAACGAACAATAAAATAATCTCGGCAAAAAATAATATAAACAATAAAATAGCAGACCATGAATGCATAGACATTTTTATTGATTATGAAAGAAACTATCATGAAAAACAAAATAAAGAAATAGAAATTTTTAAATACAATAAAAATAGTTTTAAAAATGAAATAAATTCAATATTACAATGTAATGAAATTTATAATCTTAATGAATATGTCTATGAAATTGATAGATGTATTGAAAATACTATGCACAAATTTACAATAAAAAAGACAATAAATGAGAAAATTAACAATAAATGGTTCAATAGCGAACTCAGGCTTCTCAAAAAAAAAAAAAAATAAACAAGTACCAAAAAGCTATCGTAGAAAACACTAATTGCAGCATGGAATAATTATAAATCAATTAGAAACAAATATAAAGTTAAAATTGAAAATGAAAAACATAAATACATAAATAATAAAATAAATAACACAAGCAATCAAAAAGAAATGTGGAATAAAATAAAAGAATTAGTTAAAAAGAAAACCAGAAATGTGATAAAAACTGTGATATTTAACCAAATAGAATATAAGGACAACTTAGATATAGCCAATAATTTTAATAATTACTTCATAAATAGTATATCTGATATAAGAAACTCCATTGAAAACGTGAAATATGAAAATAAAATACCTGTGATAAATTTTAAGTTTGAATTTCGTGCAATATCGTTATTAGAGTTAGAAATTATATGTAAACATATTAAGAAAAACCTGACTATAAGAAAATATCAAGCAATATATTATTAGATAACTGGGACAGAACTGGCAATATTTTACTCCGCATTATAAATAAATCCCTAGAAACAGGAGTTTTCCCAGAAAATTGGAAGGAATCTTTAATTACCCCAATTGAAAAAGTAAAGAATACTAATATTTGCGAAAAATATCGCCCAATAAACATTCTAAAAACATTTGAAAAAGTTATGGAAAAAGTAGTAAAAAATCAACTTGATAACTATCTAGAACAAAATAAACTTTTATCGAAATACCAATCTTATGTGAAACAGCATTGAATAAACAGGTGGAAATATAAGAAGAGGAACAACAAAATATTATCGATTTTTCTTGATTTCAAAAGGGCTTTCGAAACAATATATAGAGAAATTTTAATAAAAAAATTATTCAGGTATGGAATTAAGGACAAAGAATTGAAATGGTTTCAATCATACTTAACCAATAGAATGCAAATTACTAGAGTTAATAATGTGGAATCAAGTGCAATAGAAAATGACTATGGAGTACCACAAGGCTCAATATTAGGAGCACTCTTATTTATTATATACATAAATGATATGGAAAAGGTATTGGAGAATTGTGAAATTATTTTGTATGCAGATGATGCATTAATTTTTACGGAAGGAGAAACAGAAAATATTTGCTACGAAAATCTTTCACGTGATATGAATAATCCCTGAAGGAAACCTGGGGACAAGTGTCTCCAAGTCACCACTTTTGTCTACTATTTTGGTAAAGGTTTGGCGTCATTGTCAACAGCATTGTCACAATGGTTATTATTATACAATTATTTTTATTGAATTGTGAGCCCCGATAGACTAGGCGATAGTGTGCCGGACTATTATTGCGGGTTCGATTCCTGCCAAAGACTCTGGGTGTTTTCGAAATTATTTTTAATTAGATATTTTTTAGTATTTTACTTTTTTTTTAATAAAACTCCAAAAATGAGCAAAAAATTCATTTTTATTTTCTATTTCACAGAAGTAACAAAGTGTAGACAATATGGTCCCAAAAGAACTACCTTGTCAATAGTAACTATGTCAGTAGTGGATTTTCAATGACACGCACATGTTAAATGTCTATAGTAATTAGCATTGTCTGGGGTATACTAAGTCACTAGTACTGGCGACTGTGTCAATAGTAAATCAGTACAGTTTCACTATTGACATTTCCTGCAGGGATATTAATAAATGGCTAAAAATTAACAAGTTAAAATTAAATGAAAGTAAACCCAAATTAATGGAAATAAATATGAATTCTAATATAACATTAAAAATAAATAATATAACAATAGAAAAAGTTAACACTATTAAATATCTGGGTTTTATTATTGACAATGACTTAAAATTTAAAGAACACATTGAATACATATGTAAAAAAAATAGGGGGGAAAAACGGATTTCTTAAACGAATAAGAAACAGCTTATCTAAAATTACGGCAATAAACATATATAATACAATTATTAAACCACATTTCGAGTATGGATCAACAGTTTTATACACATGCTGTACATATACACAAATAACCAGACTACAGAATTTGCAAAACAAATCAATGCGTGCAATATTAAAACTAAACAGATTTGCTTCAGTAACATGTATGCTGAGTGATTTAAAATGGCTTAAAATACACAAAAGATTAGCACTAAATACAATAAACTTTATTCAAAAAATAAAAAGTGGAGATGCTCCTGAATATTTGATAGAGCAAATAAAATATGTTGGGGAGGTTCAACCATATAACCTGAGGAATGCTTTTGATTTCAGAATACAACATGCAGACACCAGTGCGATGCAAAGATCGCTATTTAATAAAGGACTAAGCATTTACAACAAGATACTAAATGATGTGAAAAACGAACCTAATAAGTATACATTTAGAAAAAAATTATCATCTTTTATTAAAAATTTTAATATATAGCAGAGCTAAATTTATGTAAAGATAATAAATGATATGTAATTTTCAAAAGTATTAATAAAATACTACTAAAAATAAAAAAATAAAAAAAATATAATAAAACAACTCAATATATAAGTGTCTAATTTATATTTAATTTATTTTATTGAGACTCTTAAGGTAGATTACAAAATAGATACTATAAAAAGATAACACTGGGAGAAAAGCTTAAAACTATACTGTATTATTTTAATAAACATTAACAACATTATTGTTCTAAATAACGCATCATGCTTAAGTTAAGGAATGGTGATGTTCTACAATGTAAGATAAACGAAAATTATATTGCTCTACATATAATAAGGTTTAACTTGACTGCAATGATGTCATATGAGATCAAAAAAAAAGAAAAAAAAACTTACAACTAAACTTAATCTAAAACATATATACAAAAATTAATACATAGTATTAAAATTGGTTTAGCCCCTGTTGGAACCCAAAGAGACGTGGGAGTAGAACTCTGGTAGGCGGTATTCAGATAAATTTGTTAGGCCACTTAAGTCCTCATTCAAAATGCCCAGAGGCGAAAAATAAACACTGATTGACCAATTTTCATTATAAAAATTTACAAATGCATCACTCATTAAGGTGTTCTCATGGTGTTCTAATCTATCAATAAATTTTCTCATCAAAACAAGAGCATAGGATGACAGCGGTACAATTCCAGCTTTACTGTAAATTTTCGTATTAGAGAATCTTTTGGCATAACTTTCGATATTGGCGTTAACGCAGAGCCTCAAACAGCTCCGTTCCAGAACTTCCAACTCACCCATCACCGTTGGCGAAAGTGAAAACCATATCGGAAATCCATATAGAATTGCCGAACGAATGCACACTTTGTAAATTTGAAGTTTGCACTTTTGATTAAGATGTTTATTGGTCAGTAATTTTAGTAACATGCCTTTGATACGGAACCCCTTTTGCTTAGCTATTCTCGCATGTTGATTGAACTTGAATAATTTGTTTATTGTTATCCCTAGATATTTTATACTATCCTTAAAGGGAATAACTAATCCATGTAATGATAGATTCAGCGACCTGCTTTTCCTAACCACATCACGAGGGCCTTTGCCAGAAGCATTCCTTAAACAAATTGCCTCCGATTTACTTGAATTAATCTTTATACCCCAGTTGCGATAATAGTTATCAACAGCCGATAGATGGTCACGGACCAAATTTAAAGCGACTTCAGGATCACTATCGTGTGCAAAAATTAATGAATCATCGGCGTATAGTATACTTTTAGAGCCATTAAGAACATGGGGAAAGTCATAAACGAGGATGCTGTAAAGTTGAGGGGCCAGTATAGCACCCTGTGGAACCCCACAAAAAATATTA
Organism: Bellardia pandia; assembly: GCA_916048285.2. Classification (NCBI taxonomy): domain Eukaryota; kingdom Metazoa; phylum Arthropoda; class Insecta; order Diptera; family Calliphoridae; genus Bellardia; species Bellardia pandia. The sequence continues at coordinate 71,568,356 of OU696530.1, forward strand.
CCAATATCAGACTTTATCTGATTAATTTGAACAAAAAAGGTTCGATCTCTAAAGTAGCTTATAAGTAGTTTTGTTATGTATGGAACACACTGTAATTGTATTAATTTATAAATGATTCCTAACTGAAACGCTCGGTCGAACGCTTTCTCCACATCAAGTGAAACCGCCACAGTACAGTGTTTTTCCCTCAAATTCGAAATTACTTCACTATGCAGAAAGGTTAATGCGTCAACTGACGAATGCCCGCTCTTAAAACCAAATTGGTAAATGGGGATAGCGTTTGGGTCCAGAGAGCTCTCCAGCTTTTCCCTAATAACTCTTTCAAAAATTTTCCCAATATTTGACAACATCGATATCGGGCGAGAATTGGCAATTTGAAAGTCGTTCGGTTTTTTAACGAGAGGATATATCCTTGAAATCTTCCAGGCATTAGGAAAATAACCATTATTCAGGCAGTTGTTGAATATAATAACTAAAACCGCAATTGCCGAAGGTGGTAATTTTTTAATTAAGAAATTGGACATATTGTCAGATCCAGAGGACTTTTTCGAATTCAATGAATTGATGATTTCCCCGACTCCCGAGATATTAGTGAAACGCTCCGCATTGAGATTGCATAAGGCATCGGAGTCATTCGTAAAAGAGCTGACAGATTCTGGACAGTGACTCAGAAAGGAATCCACGTATGCAGTTATCTTTCCTATATCAGGCCTATCAGGGGCACGGAAACTATAGACCTCCTCAAAATAATCTTTAAACTGAACAACCTTTTCGGTATCATTATGGTATACTACATCGTCCACTATAAGACGACTAAAGTTTTTCCGTTTTCTGCCCCCGGAAAAGGCAAACATTTCCTTAAAGGCCCTGGGCCCAGGCTTAATATTTGCCACCCTTTTACTAACCTCCGACGCCTGATGCATCTCAACCTGTTCCTTAATTATGGTCTTCAGGAGCTGCATCTGACCGCTTAATAAGCGATATTCGTCTGACGTCCTGTTACCGTTACGATGGGAAATTCTTTTCAAGTTTCTTTGCCATAAATATTTAATTTTAAAAAGATTTTTTATATTTTGTGGAACTAAAAATTTCTTGTTCTTCAACTCGATCCTCTTTGTGTGTCTTAATACTGCAGCATTTATAGATTCAGAAAACGATGATGCTCTCATCGATTTCTGCATTATTTAAATTTCTGTTTGTAGGCGGACGGACATGTGCCATATCGTAGTGAATATCAGAGCGGAAATAGTCCCATTTTGTCTCTTCGAATGAAGTATAGAATCTTGGGGGAGTTAAAAAGAGCTCAAAATCCGCAAGGGTGATTTCCATTTTTAACGCAAAATGGTCTGAAAAAGAGGAATGTGTGCTTGTCACAAAATTCCTATTAAATAAGTCGATCTGGGATGAACTCACCAAAAAGAGGTCGAGAAAAGATGAGCCAGCCGGAAAGGAAGGAGAATTATCACAAATTCTGATAAAACTCGTTTCAGACAGGCCTAGCCAATCTAACAGACATTGGCCATTTGCGTTATTCAGCAAATCGCCCCAAACCGTATTCTTGGAGTTGAAATCCCCCCCAATGAAGACTCCATTATAACGGTCGGAGAACCATGCAATGGCATCCAAGGAAGAATTAAAATCTACTCTCGAAAAGTTAGATGGCACATAAACACTACCCATTAAAAATTTCCTGGGGCTACCTGAAAGCGATAATCCAATTTCAATAAATTTGTTTGGAAATTTCACGTTCGGCACATTAACAGAGATATATTCTATATTTTTATGTATTAGAATTGCCGTCCCCTGACTAGAAAAATCTCTAATAATATTATAATTTTCAAAAGATAAATTTGAGTTTCTGGGAAAGTGCGTTTCTTGCACAAAACAAATATCAACTCTGTTGTAGTTGAGGAACCTAATTAATTCGATACGTCTACTAATTTCGACGAGAGATCTAACATTAAAAGTGACAAAAATCAATTTATTTCGAGCCATATTGCGTAAGAACCTCCTTCAACAAAACTCCGTATTCTTTTCTGGCCTCCTCTAAAGGCATCAATTTATACGATTTTAGGAAATTTAAATTCCTTTTTTCTAAAGATATCGAACTTGATTCATTAAAATACTCTCCTAGTTTGATAAACTCGTCAATTAAGGAAGACCGCTTGGGCCGATTGTCATCTAATTTATCATAAAATAAACTGGCAAATGATATTTTATCATTTATTACATTGTTATTGATTAAAGTCTTCCCTACATTATTTCTTATTTCATCTCTTCTATTTTTAATCTTAGCAGATAATTCCTTCTTTCTATTTAAATACTTTTTGTAGGAGGGGCATCCCCTATAACTGGCCGCGTGACCACTTTCACCACAATTGACACAATCGGGAGCGTCCTCACCTTTCTTCACCGTACACTGTCCAGGCAAATGTTCTGCCTTGCATTTGACGAACTTGAATTTAGAATTGCAGTTCTTAGCAGAGTGCCCCCATGACTGGCATCTATAGCATTGTATTTCCCTTTTTATCGATTTGGGAGATTCCCAAGATACTGATTGGTTTAGAATATATCTAATTTTATTGACATCGCTTAATTTTTTTCCCTGAGCTAAGGTAACAATAAACAAACCTGTTTCAAAACCATTTTTAGCTGAGTATGGTGTAACTAATTTGCTCACCCTTTCGACAGTATTTGGGATTTCCATATCAATGGCTGTTTTGATGTCTGATACCAAGGTGAGGTGGTACAGACCTCTAACAATAACTGAGACCCTTTTTAACTCAGGTGGTGTGAATGAGTAAGATTTAATATTTTGGTCTCTGAGTAGTTCCATCATTTCTAAGTGAGTTTTGAGGTCTTCGAAGTAAAGCTTACTCTTGTTTTGCGATGAATTTACTATTTTATAATTTACCTTAGGGCTTAACTTGTTTAGTTGATCAGTTTTGACGTTGACGTTATGCAGGATGATAGGTGGACAGAATCTTTTCCTACTTACCGTTCGACCAGAGTTCATACTACCATTTCCCCCGGTGTTGTTGATGTCGGTTTTTTTATTGACCGAAATATTTTCTTTTGTCTCAATGTTAATATGTCCCAGTAGCTCAAATCTATTTTGTGATATTGGTATGGTACCAAGGCCATCAACTTTAACGTTCCTTCCAGGTAAAGGATTGTATGGTAACGGGGTTTCATTATCTTTTCTTGGCCTCTTTGAATTTACGAGTTGAAATGGTGGGCCCTCATCATCGCCGGCCGCTCCCATTATATCATCTGGATTTGCGTCTACCATTTCCTCAGTGTCGTGTTGAGTAGGTATGCCACTTTGCACCATTAAGTGGCCAATGAGGTTGTTGTTCACAAGTTTTCCCCTATCCGGCGGCCATTTTTCGCTTTTTGGTACTGAACCAGAAGGTCCGCAATTGGCATCATTCATGATGAAATGTTAAATAAATAAAACACACACAGCCTTGTAAGGAGTATAATCCCTGATGAGTATGTATTACTTTAGTAATTGTTACTTTATATATATAAAATTTGTTAAATTTCCAAAGAGCGCTTCAAAAACGTGTTCTATTCAGTTGCCAACCGAAAAACTATATAAGTGTCATAAAAGAAAATAAAACAACTCAATGTATTAGGAACTGTCATAAAATACAATAAAACAACTCAATGTATTAGGAAGTGTCATAAAAGAAAATAAAACAACTCAGTGTATTAGGAAGTGTCACAAAAGAAAATAAAACAACTCAATATATTAGGAAGTGACATAAAAGAAAATAAAACCACTCAATATATTAGGTAGTGTCATAAAAGACAATAAAACCACTCAATGTGAGTAAATTAAAAATATACATTTTATAGCATAGTTCTTTATAACGAGTGTATTCTCACGCGAACGAGTGGTACACGGGCGAGTTCGTAAACAAATGAGTTTCTATAATACACTCGTCTGACTTACGTTAGTTACCTTGGTAATATTGAGTTGTTAAATTGCATTATTGCCAAATTATTTAATTAGATATTTTGTTTACTTTTTTCCATGTAATTATTCAATATATTAATATTTTAGGGGCAACCCTAGAAACCAAAATAAAAACAGCTGTGTTTTATTTACAATACAAAAATAATTTATGTGAATTGAAATGGCTATGAATTTTTTAATTTTGTAATAAATTGAACGCAATTAACATTGAAATTGAAAGTTAAGGTAGTGGACAACAGTTTATGCTGTAGAAATATACGAAATAATATATAAAATATTGTTTTGTGATGAACACAAGCACTTATTTCTACTCGTCTGTTTTTGACAGTAGGACGATTGAAATTTCAACGTAGAAACCATAAAAAAAGATATTCTTACGTTTTTACTCAAGAGAATTGACACTAGTGTTATAGAACCCGAAAACTAATTTTTGTACTCATTTGGGCGAAAAATTTATGTCACTCGTTATTTAGAAACATGCCATTAATATAAATAGTACATGTTTGATTTAATAGAGTCATTCTTGTTAAAGAAATCTTTCTGTAAACATAAAATCAGTTGAAAAAAATGGCTAGCGGCTTTGTTTGCGAATATTGTGAAAAAGTATTTAAGAAGACACATTCGATTAAACCATGATGGACCTTCCTCATCGTTTAAATGTTTAAAATGTAATAAACATTTTACGAATCGTTTAGAATGGCGTCAACACTCGCACTCCAATACAGAAAATGACAATAATGATGAAATCAAAGTTTATTGCGATGATTGTAAAGAATATATTGAACAAAAAAATTGGTGTTATCATAAAAGAACCAATAAATATAAACTGAACAGTGCTGAAAAACTAAATAGTGTTGACGATGATGTAAAATGTATAAATTCATCATTCAATAACAGAATTATAACATATTTTATTGAAAATAAAAATAAAAGTAATTTAATACCGGAAAACTTTTTAAAGGAAATCAGAGAGAAAATAGTTAAATTATTAAATGACGTCATACAAAAACATGAAAACATAAAATTTAATATAGAGCTGTTTTCTGAATATGTGTTGATAAAGGAAGATGAAGAGTCATGTAAGATCGATGAAAAGTCTAATCAGACTAAAATGAGAATTCTAAATATGCATTCAACACGAGAAGAAATTATTGATATCTACAATGAGCAAGGTAAAATCATAATTAAAAAGATGAGCGAATTTCAGGAGCGTGATAGTGGCTGGGCTTTACGTTTAGAAATGAACATTAATCAATATCTATATATATAAAAGAGAGTGACGTTAGTTACTAGCTTTATAACTAAAGAACGCCAGGACCGATTGCAACGATTCGCACGAATTCAGGCTGGTCTCACGCCAGAGAAGAAGAATATCCGGAAAAAGTTCAGAAATTGACCACGCCTACTTTTTTTTAAATTAATGTTTTTATGTGTGAGTGTGTGTATGTACTTTATAGAATCGTAAATGATCATGTGATGATCTTCGGCAAAGTTGTTGTGCATGAGCCCGGGAAGGTTTGTAAGTTGGTACGACCACGCCCACTCTAACGCTTACTTTTTTTTATTTAATTCTAAATGGGTTTTTACAGATTTACTTCAAATTGTATATACATCTTACTGTAGGCGAGGTAGAAATAAAATTTTTATGTGCCACGCCCACTTTCACGCCCCATCACATGCAAGACGCTTGCCAGGTAAGCCAGACCGCTGGAGCTATCTGCCTGAAATTTTCACATCACACCACTAAGTATTTATAAAATACTTCTTTTTTGCGACCACGCCTACTTTAACGCCTTCTTTTTTAAATTGTGTAATTGATTCTCCTCTAATTTCAACATATTCACTTTACTCTAGGCGAGATCAAAAATTAAGATTCATACTCCACGCCTCCTTTCACGTCCCATCTCTAGCGATCTTTTTTGACCACCTACTTTTTTTTTAAATTGATGCCGTAGCAACGCCCGCAGTGTACAGCCGAATTCGACCACGCCTGCTTTAAAATTGTGTAATCGATTCTACAAGGGTTTTACTTCAAATTGTATCACCCATTACTTTAAATTATTATCTTCTAAAATCCAAAAATCAAATGTCGTTCTTTTGTATATCACAATTTTTACGACAATTGTTTTTCCACCTAATTTGATTGAAAACTTTTTTTGTTCATTTTTTTTTACAAAAACAAATTCTGGTTCGGCTATTGCCAGTAGATGGCGTTGTGTGCATAAACTTTTGACACCTGATTTATTTTTGTAGTATTTAAAAATTTGCAACCTTTTTTAAAAATGATTTCAAAAGGTAAGTTCCCTAAATGATTTTGTGACATTGTTTTTGTGACATTCATTTCTCAGTGTTATTCATAATGCCGCGACCCAGAAGATCTGATCTTTCGCACCGAACCCGTAATGCAATTACAAATCGGAATATTACCAATCGATTGAATACGAATGAACAAGAAATCGCACGAGATCAGCGCCGTGTTAGTATGGCCCGACTTCACGTAACGCAAAAACAAGAAGAAAGACAGGCGACAAATGAAACGGCTCGATTAGCAATGAGAAATCATGGATTAAATCAAGCAATTCAACAACGTGAAAATCTAAATCAACGCGTAAGAAGAAGAGGTTCAAGTGTTGATTTGAATCGAGTAGCGTTTCATTACGATTGCACTTTTGACTACAGCTCGCATCCTTCCGTTCAAATTGGCCCAATGGAGATTGTGTGCAACCATTGCGGTGCATTAAAGTTCACCGGAGAATCGCCTGGGTTGTGCTGTCTCAGTAGTAAGGTCAAATTACCACCTTTGCCCTCACCATTGGTACGACCACGCCTACTCTAACGCCCACTTTTTTTAATTAATTAATTGCTTCTGCATGGGTTTTTACAGATTTACTTCATACAGATTGTATCCACATCTTACTGAAGGCGAGGTAAAAATAAAAAATTAATGTTTGCATGGTTTTTCAGTCTGCGGGCGCCCGGGCGTGGCAAAATCCAATTTTCATATTGCATCACCAATGACATACGAGCATACATACATATATTTTGCTTTTTTTATTTTATTTAATTTTTTTCAAAGCCGTTGTCATGTTTTTCAAAACGAGATATCAAACTCAACTCGGTTATGTAGTTCCGAAGATATTTGCAAAAAACTTATGTTATTAACGATCCAATATCAAAATTTTAAAACTTTCGAAATGTTGTATTCAAAAATCCGAGTTTTCGGTTTATTTACAAAATATTTACATCATTCGATAACAGAAGATATTCCGCGCTTACTAAGGTGCAACATTATACAAAAAGGTAAAAATAATATTATATCATCAATCGATGATAAAAAACTTTATGTACCCTTGCATTTATGATACCTACATTTTGTGCACATTTGTGAGTTTTTTTCAAACGCTGATAAAAAATAACGGTACATTCAAACAAATTGCTCGAAGGAGGCGCTCTTATTCTTTTTGTTGGTAATTTTCGTCAAACTTTGCCCGTTATCAATGACCGCAGATGAGCTGAACGCATGCTTGAAAGCTTCATATCTTTGGAACCGAGTCGAGAAAATCACGCTATCGACGAACATGCGTGTACATTTGTTGCAAGACACGTCTGCCCAAACATTCTCAGAACAACTTTTTGATATCGGAAATGGAAAAATTCCAATTAATCGCGCCACGAACGAGATTTCGTTCCCGCCTAACTTCTGTCGAATGCAAATAAATATTCAAGCCGTTGTCGACAAGGTTTACCCCAGTCTAACAATCTTCTACAAAAAATCGGATTGGCTGTTGGAACGTGCAATTTTGGCACCAACAAATTATTATGTCAACAAGCTCAATGAGCAAATTCAATTGAAACTGCCCGGCAAATTAATCAAATACAAATCGATCGATACAATAATGGATGAAAAACGAGCCGTCAATTATCCCACTGAATTTTTAAATTCATTGGATCCACCCGGAATGCCACCGCATGTGCTAACATTAAACGTTGGATCACCGGTAATTCTTATTCGCAACTTAAACGCACCAAAGTTATCCAACGGAACCATATTGACCATCAAAAACTGCTCACCAAATTTAATCGACGCAACAATCATCGGTGGCAGATTCAAAGGCGAAGATGTACTTATTCCACGAATTCCGATGATTTCCACCGATTTACCATTCCAATTAAAGCGGCTCCAATTCCCTTTGCATCTTACCTGTACTATTGCCATCAATAAAGCAAGAGTCACATCATTAACTATTACTGGCTTAATTTTGGAAAATTTATGTTTTCCACACGGCACGCCAAAAAACAAAAAACATTGTATATCCGCTGGCCCCAAGATGAAGTAATAAATAAATATAATTTCCAATTTGCCTTAAATAAATGCGTTTCTTTTTTGATTGAGCCCATACCTAGACCATATGTAAGTTATTCTGTAACAAATCTTTATGACAGATATTCCATAAATTTATTTAAAGGCCGTACATTTCTTTAAAAGCTTAATTTAAATCGTGTGGTAATACAACACTAATGTTTGCTTAGGGCCAGCAACGCGGACCGGGTCAGCTAGTAATTGTATAAAAGGTTCTGCATACATACATTGTTATAAATTTTAAAAAATTAAACTTCCCGCTTCCAATTAATGAGATAAAAATATTTGAAGCTAATAATAATATAATAAGTGTTAATGTATTTGGATTAGATGATGGCAACAATATAGTCGGTCCATATTACTTTCCTCAACAAGAAAAATCAAAGCACATTAACTTGTTGATGTTGAAAGATGGTGAAAGATTTCAATATATATGGATTAAAAATATATCAAGATTAATTAGTAGTCAATTAACAAAACACAGTCATAAGATATATGCATGTAACACATGTTTAATACACTTCCATAATGAATCACCTTTAGAAAATCATAAGAGAGAATGCAATAAGATTGTAACCAGAATGCCTACTATAGAAAAAAAAATAAGCTGACTTATAAAAGTTATAAAAAACAAATGGACGTACCATTTGTAGTATATGCTGATTTTGAATGTATTCTGGAGCCATTGAGTATACAAAATTCTTCAAATGTCCACTCCGTACAGAAACATATTCCTTTTGCATATAGTTATTATATTAATGGCCGAATTCTCAGTCATTAGTTAACCATTGGTAAACTAATATACTAACTGTTCTTTAACTAATACTTGTTATTCTTATGGCAAACTAAGCATTGCGAATAAAGAATCATTAGTTAAGCCTTTGTCATTAGCTAACTAAAGACTGTGAATTCGGCCATAAATGTTCATTTAACTCTAGTTTAGATATATTTAGAATATATTGTGGTGTGTGTGTGTGGGTATTTTTTATATAATTATTTATGTGTTTCCTTTTTTGTTAGTATTTCCATACAGCGCTACAAACCGCTATTATGGAACACCAAAAATGAGACATTCAACGCTTTTGAGTGCAGTATAATATCTGATTTTATTTAGATCGATCACTGAGCTTTTATACTCTGATCGATCAATATTTCTTATTACACAATAATTAGTATTGAACATAGTACTCTTTGCTTCACACATTCCTCATTCATGCAAGCCCAGCATATTATTTTATTCGCTGGAATCAACTAGCAAACCCCAAAATTACGTCACATATTCTTTGCTTTATACAACTTGGTGTTATAGCAAAGTCAGTGACTTTAGTTTTGCCCCGCTCGAGCCAATGACACTTTTGTTTATAAGTGTCAAATTACACTTTGGCTGGCACAATTTCTGTGAGTTGATTTTAGTCGCTTTGTAAACATAAATACTGACTCAGACAATTCTGTTGACGACAATGTCATGAATAAAGAATATTGGAAGAACAGTACACTGAAGAGCAAATGTGGGGGTACACTACACCCTCACCCTTAAGAAAATCACATAATAGCGAAGGTAGTATGTGATTTTAATGATATTATGGTTTTGCTCTTCATTGCTTACAATATAGTTGAGTTACTTATGTTCGCTTATAACTAATAAAATAAAGTTTATACAAAAATTCTTCGTAAGTTAGTGCTTTGTTTATGATTATGTTAAATACATCAAAAATGTTTAAAATTTGTTAAAAAAAATTTTTAAATATTCTTACATTGCTAATTGTGTGTTGGGAAGTTAAATGGTAATTATGTTTGATAAAATAGTAAACATTTTTAGAATAGTAATTTAGTTTTGTAAAAAAAATTCTTAATGGTTAAATTGGGTTGAGTAATAAAATTTAAAAAAAAAATATAAAGATATAACTTCAGTTTGTTTTATATAACTTAATATTATTCTTATGTACTAATTTTTTCTTATTATTTACTTTTATTAATATATTAGGGTCATTAACTTCAATTATTTCATATGGGCCTTTATATGGCGCCATGTTTTTCTTTCTGTTTTCAACTTTGAGCAATACTAGATTTCCTTTTGTCAATTTTAATGTCTTTCTTTCTGATTCTGAAAAATCCTTTCTTTTATTTTTGGCTATATTTAGAAATGTCTTAGCTTTTTCTATAGAGAATTGCAGTCTAGCCTTTAGTTCGTTACAGTAATTTTCATAATTGTAAAATGTTTTCTCACTCATAACAGTATCCCCTGGTATGGACGCTATATGTCCAAAAACTAATTCAAATGGACTATATTCAGTTTCTATGTGTGGTGATGTGTTGTATGCAAATGTGTAGTATGGCAACCATAAGTGCCAGTTATCATCTTGCACAAAAGAAAGAAAATACTCATTGAGTACTCTATGGTTTCTTTCTACTGTACCAAGTGTCTCGTGGTGGTATGGTGTAGAACATTTCTGTTCTATTTTAAGTAGTGTGCATATTTCTCTTAGAAGTTCATTGACGAATTCGGTTCCCCTATCAGATTTCAGTGTTTTAAAAATACCGTATTTTAATATTACATGATCGACTAAAGTTCTAGCAATTGTTGTAGCTTCTTTATTTTTCATTGGGCATGCAATTACAAATTTTGAAAGTTCGCATTGTATGGTCAATATGTATCTGAATTCGTCTGATGGTCGTAGTGGACCTACTGTATCTACTGTCATAGTCTCGAACGTTTTTGAAGGAGTGTCAGTAATTGTGAGTGGTTCTTTTGTATGTTTGGTCTGTTTATTTCTTTGGCATGTATCGCATGTGTTTATATAATTTTTTACCATTTTACTAAGGTTTTTCCAAATATATTTCTGTTTTAGTTTCATAATGGTTTTTCTAATACCGAAATGACCTCCGCAAGGGGTCTCATGGTGTCTCTTTATTATTTCCAATTGTTCATTTTTATTTGCAATCGTTTGAGGCTTTGTATATGTAAGAATAACGATTTCGTTTTCCATTTTTGGCAGTTTATTAAATTCTTTAAAGAATTCTTCCCGGGGAATAATATCAAATATGGCATCGCTGTTTTCTAGACAGTACGAGCTCTTTATATTAGAGTGTGGTTTATTCAAGGTATCTTCATCGGAATGAAGTGAATTATCGCCACATCTCTTACTAAGTTCATATTGTAGCATCTTCATAAAATCGTCGGAGCGACATGAAACTTCACTACAATAGACTAGTATTTCATTACAATTTTCTTGGCATATTTTAACCATTTTATTCTGCCTTTTATCAATTATAAATTTAAGCTTGCAAGCATTTTTTATATCTTTTATGGATGTGCAATTCCACATTCGAAGTTGATCAGGCTTCTTGTTAATATTGCTTTCCATTGCCTCTTTTTGTTTAATATTCTTTGTTTTACTTCTAGTTATTATTAATGTTTTCTTCATTGTTGGGTCTTCTTTGGTTGGTATCATTGTTTTTAATATGTCTGAGTTGATATTAATTCTTGATAAAGCATCAGCGTTTGTGTTATTTTTGCCATGTTTATACATTACTAGCTAAACCCGGTGTGCTTTGCTACCCCCCCCCCCCTCGTCATAAAATAAAATAAAACGTATTTATATATTTACAAACATTTATTTATTTAATTTTAATGTATTTATTGCAATGCTTTAGGCGAGACTATGCCCCTTTGTCCACTTACATAGTCAAGAATTTATTATTTCGTAAGAATATCCTGTTGTGAAAATTTAATGGCGATCGGTCCAGTAGTTAAGACTATATTACGATGTTTAATTTTCCTAAAAAGGGGTGTGGTCCCACTCACTTTTCTCCTGGTACGCATTCCTAATTATGCCAATACCATATGTACCAAATATCACCGACGTACGTCAAAAAATGCCCAAAATATGGCGGGTTAAATTTGTGGGTTATATGGGCGGTGCCACCCCCTTTTGTACAATCAAAACTTCATATAGCCTATTATTCCTTCCAAAGCCACAGTAACATGCTGTAAAAATTTCAGGCAGATTGGTCCAAGGGTTTGGCCTCCTATTAAGCACAAACATACAGGTGAAATGGGGCGAAAAATGGGGATTTGGTAATAAAAAAATGTATGTAGTTAAAAAGTATATAAAACTTTAGGTAAATACATATTACAAAAAAAGTATTTTGTATAGCAAACATTGTTAGTGGTATAAGTAAGTATCTGAATTAAAAAAAGGGGACGATGAAGTAGGCGTGGTTCATAGTTATATGGCGACGTTAACAGTATTAAGAGCAATATACTACCAAATAAAAAAAAATACGTTGGAATGAACAAATTTGTATAGAGAACAAAAAGTATAAAACTTTCAAAATTTTGGCGTGAAAAGGGGCGTGAAAGGGGCGTGGCTGAAGAAATCTTTATTTTTACCTCGCCTGGAGTATATAATGTGTATACAATTTGAAGTAAATCTGTTAAAAACTATATGGGAGCAATTACATAATTTTTAAAAAGTGGGCGTAAAAATGGGCGTGGTAAAAAAAGTACCCTATTAATCATACCAAAGTCCCAGTTAAATGTTGTGAAGATTTCAAAAATATCGGTCCAGAGGTTTGGTCTCCAATTACAATATTTTAAAAAAGTGGGCGAAAAAGTGGGCGTGGTAAAAAAAAAGTACCCTATTATTCCTTCCAGAGTCACAGTAACATGCTGTGAAAATTTCATAAAAATCGGCTCAGCCGTTTTGGAGTCTATACGTTACATACATACATACATACATTGAATTTTATATATATAGATATCAAAATCATAGTCTGATAATTCGATTCTCATTCTTGTTAGCTTTGAGCTTGGATTCTTGTAGGTGAATAGTGATATTAGTGGTCTGTGGTCAGTTACGACTGTGAAGATGTCATGTCTAGTGTTGAAAAGTATTTGGCTCGTCCTAGTTTATCTAGGATATCTTCTAAACGTGTTAAAGGGAATTTATCGTTAACAATCTTGTTATTTAGTTGTCTATAATCAACCACTAATCTCCACTTTTTTATATCAGTTTGACCCTTTTTAGGTACTAGAAGTAGCGGTGCATTGTATGGGCTTGTAGAGTTTTCAATTATGCCGTCGTTTAATAAACCCTGTACTTGTCGGTTTATTTCGTCTTTGTGCGTTTGTGGTAATCTGTAGTTTCTTATATATACTGGTGTTGGATTGTTTAGTTCTATATTTTGTTTGTAAAAATTGTTAGCTGATAATTGTTCTCCTTCTAGATGGAATACTGATTGATACTTTCTTAGTATATTTTTCAGTATCAATTGTTCTTTCTGACCAACTTTGTCGAGATTGACACTTTTCATCACTTGTTGGAATCTTTGCTCATTTTCATCGTGTTCATTGGTACTCACTATGTCATAGTTTTTTAGAGGGAAAGTATGGACTTTCAGATTTCTGATCGCTATTTGTTTATCTGTTGTGTTTAAAATTTTAATATGTTTATTTCCGTTTTTCGGAATTATTGTGTTTGCCAGAAATACTCCGTGGGTGATTTCTCTATTACATACGATTGAGTCTTCTTCTAACGAAATATTGAAGGTTGTGATTATTTCCGATCTTGGTGGTATGTTTATATGATTTATTTCTGATGCTGCATTGTTAATTGGGATTTCAAATTGTTCCGTGTCTGTGTTTACAGTAAAGGTCTGCGCAAAACCACTTGGTTGTTTGTCAACAGTGAAGACTATGCTGCAGTGTATATGATAGTAATGTAAAAAATCTGATTATTGTACACTGCACCATATAGAAAATCTAAGCGAAAGCACACAATAACAATACAACAAAAAAAATAAAGTCTGTTTGTTTTGTGTTTGGCCGATCAATAGCACGACCTGCCATTTATTCGTGCATGTGTTTATTCGTCAAGCAATAAAATCTAAGCGAGAGCACACAATAACAATACAACAAAAAAAATAAAGTGTGTTTGTTTTGTGTTTCGCCGATCAATGTGTAACAAAAAGACTGAATTATAATTTTAGTTTTAATGTATTATTTTTTGTTTTGTTTTTTAGTTTAAGTTATTGAATTGTTTCTTAATAAAATTTTTATTTAAAAATTGTATTACGCCTTTGATTTTTAAACATTTGGTTTTCTGTCTACACTAAAGACTATGCTGTAGTGTATATGATAGTAATGTAAAAATCTGATTATTGTACACTGCACCATATAAAAAATCTAAGCGAGCGCACACAATAACAATACAAGAAAAATTTTTTTGTATACATGTCATAACTGTGTTCAACTTGTTTACTCATCAGCTATGTTCTCTCGTTGTTTATTATTGTTGTTGGCACACATTGTGTGTGTCATGCAAAACAAGAAGTAAGTGCATTGAAGTATTTGCTAAAAAAATAAAATGTCTTAAGTGGCATTCAAGACAACATTTGCAACCCTTTAGTTTACAGTTAGCAAATATTTGTCATAATCTATGTTACAGTTGAATTTTGTTAGAAAATCTCTTCCGAGAATTCCATCGGCAGGTATTGGGAAATCTTCGTGTACTAATTGTACTTTATGGTTTATTATTGTATCATCTAGAATTATTTTAATAGTAGTGGATCCTATAGATTTTATTTCTTCTTCAGTAATGCCAGTTAGAAGGCAGAAATCGTTGGAATTTTCTATGTATTTTTCTAAGAAATTTTCTTTTATTAATGTTATATCTGCTCCAGTGTCTAGTAATAATTTTAATTTGACTTTGACGTCTTTAACTGTTATTTCTATATATTTTTTTAAATCTGATGATACCTTGTATATTCGTTGAGTTTCTAATCTTCTTGGCCCTCTGGAGAATAGATCTGTTCTTCTATCTCCGGGTCGCTGAAGTTTCCCTGGTCGTTGTTATAGTTATCTTCATTGTAATTATCATTTTCGATGCAGTGGATGTTCCTATTGCGATTTTGGTTGTTTCTCTTTATATTGTAACCGTTGCCATTGTTGCTTTGGTTATATCTGTTGTTGTTGCGATATTTGTTGTTGGGATAGTTGTTGTTATAGTTGTTTGAATTATTGTTTTGATAGTTTCTATTAATAAAATTATTATTCTGATTTTTATTTCGGTTGTTGCTTTGATTGCTTCTATTGTTGTTGTTTATCCTTAATAATTTTTAAGGACCGTTTACACAGTGTAACTTGTAAATTGTTAACACTATTAATTTTTATGCAAACTTTTAAATGAACTTTAGATTTAAATAATTTGGAATAAGGTATACATACAAAACCGGTGGCTTTTAGATTTCACACAAGAATGGTTTATTATTTTTTAAAATGGTTCTTAAAACTGTTTGACATATAAAATTCCCAAGCTTATTGACAATTTCAATTATAAGTATTTGGCAATTCAAATTTTACTAATAAATGTAAAGGAATTAATTCATTTTCTAAATACATAATTCAAATTTTAAACTTAACTCTAATAATGACTAAACACCGGCCCCATTGAAGGACCAACGGTCTTCAATCCATTGGCAGTAGCGCAAGTTTGTGGATTGGCCTCTTCAGAACACCGTTTTTAGTTCTCACTTCCGCTACTCTGACTTTGCCGTCCGCGCCGTGGATTACCGCCCGTACTCTGCCGGTCAGCCACTGCAGGGGTGGCATGTTGTCTTCGTGAACGACGACGAGCTTGCCGACGGCGAGATCTTCCTCTTCTTCCGTCCATTTGGTTTTGGCTTGGAGGCTGCGGACGTAATCTTTCTCCCATGATTGCCAAAACATCTGCTTGAGTGCGCAGGTAAGCCGCCATCTCTTGCAGTACCTCTGCCTGGCCACTTCTTCGAGAGGCAATTCTGGCGACAGCGCTAGTAGGCTCTCTCCTATTAGTAGATGCCCTGGAGTTAATGCTTCGCCGTCGTTGGGGTCGTTGCTGACGGGGGCGATTGGTCTGGAGTTCAGAACTGCCTCGATTTGAACCAGCACTGTCTGTAGTTCTTCTACGGTTAGGAGCACATTGCCCACGGTTTTCATCATGAGCGTTTTGGCGGATTTGACAGCAGCTTCCCACAGACCGCCGAAATGTGGAGCTCGAGGCGGAATGAATATGAAGCTGACCCCCTTGTTGGCAGCGTACAACTTTAGTTCTTCGGCATTGTTGATCATTGCTTCTCGGAGTTGAATTAATTCTCGACTGGCACCGACAAAATTGGTTGCGTTGTCGCTGTATATTTTTTCTGGAAGTCCTCTTCTGCC
This sequence comes from Bellardia pandia, assembly GCA_916048285.2. Taxonomy (NCBI): domain Eukaryota; kingdom Metazoa; phylum Arthropoda; class Insecta; order Diptera; family Calliphoridae; genus Bellardia; species Bellardia pandia. Next base: position 71,584,901 of record OU696530.1, read on the forward strand.
GACAAACCTTTGAAGACAAAGAATAAAAGAATTTGAAGACAGATCAGTAACTAATTCAATATGTACGGCCTTTGACGTAAAACACACGAATATAGCAATGTACATTTTAACAGGTGGGCGGCCACGTATTTTAAGTGTTATATTAACTGGGCCGCAAAAATCTACACCACATATTTTAAATGGCCGTAAAGCTCTCACCCTGTCGGCGGGCAAATTTCCCATTATTTGATTCATTAGTTTGGGTTTGTAGCGAAAACAATGAATACACTTACGAACTACTCTTGAACATGCTTCTCTGGCATTTATTAGCCAAATTTTATCCCGTAAGATGGCAACCAAGGCCTTGGATCCAGCATGACAGTGTTCTAAGTGCAAATGTCGTAAATATATGGCCATAAAATGTGAATTTTTTGGCATTAAAAGGGGAAATTTTGCATCGTGTGCAATTGGTGCGTTTAACAATCGCCCGCCTACTCTAAGTAGTGAAAAATTGCGATATTCATCTTTATATTGGTGCACAAATGGATTCAAACGTTGCAAATTTGAAGATAAAACTTGTGACTTGCTTAATTTTTTCAGATCATCCGCATATTCTCGTTTTTGAATGAATTCAATTAGCTGGAGAAAAGTCCAATTAATCTCTTTTGCTGAAGGTATACCCAGATTGCGGCATTGTTTTCCCCGAGCAATGTCAAGGAATCGAAAAACATATGTAAATACTCGAATCATTTTACTATATGATGAGTAATTTTCAATTACCTTCGCAATATGATTAACTTCATTTTCTTCTACAGCCAAAAACACATTAACTTTTCGTTTTTCAAGTGACTCTTCTTTGGGAGTTAAGTTAAAATTCTCATTTACTGGCCACATGTTATTTTCCTCGAGTAAAAAACTTGGGCCGTTGAACCAAATAGAGTCAACTAATTCTTCAACATTACATCCTCTAGAAACTATATCAGCCGGATTTTCCTTAGTTGGAACATGACGCCACGTGACTTCAGCTGATAGTTCTTGGATTTCTGAAACTCGATTGGAAACAAAGGTTGCCAGAGAAGATGGGTGAGTTTGAATCCAGTGTAACGTAATTTCTGAATCAGTCCAAAATGTTACGTTGTCCACTTTAAATAACAATGTATTTTTTATTTTTGACCATAACTTAGTTAATAGATGCGCTGCGCATAGTTCAAGTCTGGGTAAAGACTTGGTCTTCAGAGGAGCAACTTTAGATTTTGCCGTTAATAATCGACAAGAAGTTGTACCAGAAGCTCTACTCCGGATGTAAATACAACAGCCGTATGCTCGCATTGAGGCATCAGAAAACCCATGAATTTGACACTCAGTTTTCGATGAGGTTAAAACATATCTAGGTATTTCTATTTGATCAATTTTTAATAAATTGGCTTTAAAATTTGTCCAAGAAGTATCTAAGCGAGTGGGAATTGATTCATCCCAATCTAGCTGCATTAGCCATAGTTCTTGAAGAAGAACCTTTGCCTTGATAATCAAGGGGCACAAAAGTCCGAGCGGATCGAAAAGTCTTGCAGAAACTGACAAAATATTTCGTTTTGTTGCTTTTAAGTTCTGAAACAAATCATCTAAGTGAAATTTAAATAAATCACTCTTCGGAACCCAATAAGTGCCTAAGGTTTTTGTGAAATCCTGATTTACTTGTACAGAATTTTGCATGGTAACCAAATCATTTTGATTATAACAATTTGAAAACCATTTTGTTAAATTAAAACCTGCCGATTGTAATATTTTCGTGACTTGTGATCTAATTATATTTAGATCATCAATGGAATCGGCGCCAGTTAATAGATCATCGACATAAAAGTCTCTCTTTATGATCTTAGAACCAATTGGCAATGATTTTTCAAACAATTCGCTTAAATAAGTAAGGCATCGTATTGCCAGAAAGGGAGCCGATGATGTGCCATAAGTCACTGTGTTTAATTTATATATTTCAATATTTTGAAATTGATTTTCACGCCATAATATTAGCTGAAAATTTCTGTCGGCCTCATCAATCATAACTTGACGGTACATTTTTTCAATGTCAGCCGTAATTGCATATTTATGCATTCGAAACCGAAGAAGTGTAGAATATAACTCCTCTTGAATTGTAGGTCCGATCATTAATAGATCATTAAGAGAAAGTTGTGTAGATGTTTTACAAGAGGCATCGAAAACCACCCGAAGTTTTGTAGTAGAACTTTGCGGGCGTAATACACATTGATGTGGTATAAAATAGTGACAGCCATCAGGAACTTTAGTATCTGCAATAGACATATGTCCTAAATTAATGTATTCTTTCATAAAAGAGTTATACATATCTTTAGTTTGTGGTTCCTTTGACAGTCGACGTTCTAACGATAAGAATCGTCTTTTAGCTGTTTCAAAGGAAAGACCCAGCGTATTTGGATCTGCTTTAAAAGGTAGCGCCACTTTAAATCTGCCCGACGGCAATCGCTGAACTGATTTCATAAAACTTTTCTCACATTCTTGGTGCTCTATTGACAGAGTATTTGCTTCTCTAGGAATTTCTTCCAACTCCCAAAATCTACGAACTATTGAATCTAAAGAATTCTCGTTTTCTTTTTGTAAACTCAAATGGCATACATTTTTATTAAAATTTTGTAATTCTTTATACTTCCCCGAAACTATCCATCCTAGAAGTGTTTTCTGGAGTGTTGGGATATTGGGATTTAATTTAATTTGTCCAACGCATAATAATTCAAAGAAAATCTCAGCGCCGATCAACATATCAATTCTTTGTGGTTTATTAAAATATGGATCAGCCAATTCTATATTTTTTGGCAAATTCCAACCAGATGTTGAAATTATACGATCTGGTTGATAGTTAGAAATTGATCGAAGAATCCAGAATTCTGCCGAAAACTCATGGGAATTCATTCGAGATTTCACTGTAGCCTGAATATTATGTTTTGCAGAAGAATTCGTTCTGTCAATACCTATAAGACTGAGATTTCTTTTATGTTTTTGTAATTGTAATCGCTGCGATAGTTCCTCGGTTACAAAGTTTATTTGTGAACCGGAATCTAATAGAGCTCTAGCTAAAATATATTGACCACATTTATTTTTGATCTGAACTAAAGCTGTTGCTAAAATAACATTATCTTTCTCCGAAGATGAATGATTTACAAAAGCTCTTGAAGTTGAAGGTTCATTAGAATCAGAACTAATTACATTTTCTGGTGCATTATTTGCAGCATATATGTGTAATAATGTATGATGTGAGCGATTGCAAACACGACATTTAGATGCCTTGCATTTTGTTACCGTATGTCCTTTTTTTAAACAATTTATACAGGCGGGAACACCTTTAACAAATTCAAATCTCTGATGTACTGGCACAGCAGTAAATGAAGGACAATTGGACAAGTAATGTGCAGATTTACAAAATAAACATTTAGCCACTGACTGTTGAGTATCACTTTGGCATGAAAACGAAGATTTTTTCTTTTTATTGAAACTATCATTTTTCTTTGTAAAATCGGCACTTGGCTTAGATCTCGAATTTGTAGCTTCTTCAGCAGAAATATGTTGATATCTTTTATTTAAAGCTACCTCACAATCACTCCATAAAGGCAACTTTTCATAATCAAGTTGCTCTTCCCATTTGGATCTAGTGATTGGATCTACTTTTGTCATTACTAAGTGAATTATAATCGCATTAGTAATTTCCTTATCATCACCAATTGATAAAAGCGAGCCATAAATGGCAGAAACTGTATCAATCATGCTCCTCAATGATGTAGCAGAAGGTTTAGACATTTCCGGTAAATCAAATAATTTTATAATATTATCAAAAAATATTAAACAAGGATTGTCATAAACCCTTTTTAAACTTTGTAACGCCTTGGAGTAATTTTCTTCACTTATTTGATAAGCCTTTACGGTACCTAGAGCTTCGTCCGATAGGCACGAAATCAAATGATTGAATTTCTCAATTTCAGTTAATGTATGATCACTATCTACTAAACTCTCGAATAAACTAATAAAATTTTTATATTCGGAATATTTACCGCTAAATTTAGGCAACTTCATATTCGGAAGTCGGCGATGATGGCCTGCGTATCCTACCGTAGTTTCAGCGAAACTGTGTTCTCTGGGAGCTAAATATCCCAAAAGCATACTTTTAGTGGAAACGCATAAATTTTCTAAATCGGACCTTTCCTCATTTGTAGGATCTAAAATATCGATCTGTGTTTGAATATCCATTGCATCATCAATATAAGAATTTAAAATTTCTAATCGACATTGCAATTCATTCTGATTAAATGAAATTGTTTTTTCTTTAATAGATCGTCTTATTCTTGAAACATTGGTCAAAATTGTATTTTTCTGTTGGCATAAACTCTCAAGAGTGGTGGGACTTTTTTGCCTTTTACCGCCGCCCATTTTGTAGTCGAGGTTTTAATAATTTAACTTGTAAAAATTGGAAACTAAGTTTTAAATTCTTTTAGAATTGTATTTTAAATCAATTTTCAAAAGGATCTCAAGGAAATCAGTCGTAAAAAACTGAATAAGAATAAATTTTCCGAGATCAACTTACGTTTCAATGCACTCGCAGAAATACCAATTGATTTTCAAAGTTTCAACAATTTTTTATTATTTTAATGTAGACAATTTTTTGCGCACTGATAAATTAATAGTATTTATTAATTATCCGAAATTGTTCAAAAATATTGTTTACTGGGTTATAAACCGATTCGCAATAACTTTTTCGTTCCCAATGAATTTTTAATAATATGACAAAAAATAAATTTAATTTATTTTTCATACGTCAAATTTTCGAAAAAATGTTCGTTGGGATGTGTCGCAAAAAATTAAGAACAAGAATAAAAAAACCAACAACAAAAAAATACAAACGTAAACAATTTTTTCGCAAATTTATTTAAAAGTTTTATTTTTTATTGTTGTTATTATTTTTTAACTATTCACCACTGCCTCTGTATTATTAAATTTACCCGCGATCACTTGTAAATATCCGTCTAATATTAATACTTTATTTCTTATTATTTTTATTTTGCTTTTAGAAATAAGTAAGTGTATTATAAAGTTTCTCAATCACTTTTACTTTTATTTATTAATTTGTTTGTTTTTATTTATTCTTATTAATTTTATTGTGATTCTTTTTATTTATGTTCTTGTTTTTTCCGTCTGTTTACCATATGATCTGTGTTATTGCCACTCTGATCAATCTACAAACATTACAGTGTTGGTAAACGTGTTTTAATTATTATCAACGAGTAGTAAGAAAGTAAATTAAAACAAACGTCAAAATTAATAAGCGAGTTAATAAAGAACAAGTATATGAAAGACAAACAAAAAAGTAAATTGGAGAGTACTATTTAACACTTTTGGTAAAACTTTAAATATTTTTTTTTTTTTTTTTATTTTTTAAATAAAACAACGAACAAGTGATGGCAATAATTGCAGCGAGGAGGCGATTTTTCCCGTTTGTGGTGTTATAATTACTTTGTTAGATAATTAAGTTTTTGATATTAATGATAATTAACAACAATAAATCACCTTTGATCGCTGTACTTGTGTGTTTCACTACTTAGATCTTGTTTTTTTGATTATAATATTTAATAAAAGAACGAATAATTTTTGGTGTGGAAATAACTTTGGCAGACAATTAATATTTTACTTAATTTTTTAATTAAAATTTAAAGCAAAGTCTCACACAATTATTTGTTCTTGAATACCTGGTTAAGGTTTTGTTGACGTTCGGCACTTTCCTTTTGGCACAACATGCAGTTGCAAATAGGCATCTAGCTAGAAATGGATATTTCCTTGATGGAGCTGGAGTCTTCCTTGTGGATGTTGATGTTTTTAATCAATTTATTTATTTTTATCGCGTTGTTGTACTAACAGGCACGAAACTTGTAAAGTACGGCTCTGGTAAAGTTTTTGAAATAATTTAAATCAAGTCCCTGCTCGGGCGCCAAAATGTTTATCCTTAATAATTTTTAAGGACCGTTTACACAGTGTAACTTGTAAATTGTTAACACTATTAATTTTTATGCAAACTTTTAAATGAACTTTAGATTTAAATAATTTGGAATAAGGTATACATACAAAACCGGTGGCTTTTAGATTTCACACAAGAATGGTTTATTATTTTTTAAAATGGTTCTTAAAACTGTTTGACATATAAAATTCCCAAGCTTATTGACAATTTCAATTATAAGTATTTGGCAATTCAAATTTTACTAATAAATGTAAAGGAATTAATTCATTTTCTAAATACATAATTCAAATTTTAAACTTAACTCTAATAATGACTAAACAGTTGTTATTGCGGTAATAACGGGTTTTCAAATAGCTACTTGACAACTCTGAATTTAAATTGTGAACGCACTATTTCACTGATCATCTAATTGTTGCTTTCTTTTTTTTCAGTAAACTTAACATTTTCGTTATGGTAAAGTACACGAAGGAACAACGTTTGGAAATTATAAAAATGTACTACCGAAATTCGGAGTCGGTGACCGCAACTTTAAGAGCGTTAACTCCAATTTTCGGTCGTAATTCTCGCCCTAGTAGACAAGCAATAACAAGTTTAGTGCAAAAATTTGAGTCTACATATTCATTGTGTGATGCTGTCGTGCCAGTGAGACAACGGCCTGGTCGAAGTTCCGAAAATATCGCTGCCGTTCAGGCGTCCGTAGCAAACGATTCAAATCAGTCGATTCCGCGGCGTTCTCAAGAACTGGGCATCCCCAAGACCACTTTATGGCGAATTTTGCGTAAGGATCTGGGTTTACACCCATACAAGATTAAGCTGACTCAAGAATTGAAGCCGATGGACCATTTGAGTCGACGTACGTTCTCCGATTGGGCTCTGGAGAAGATGCACCAAGATGATGAATTTCATCGCAAAATCATCTTCAGTGACGAAGCTCATTTTTGGCTCAATGGGTTCGTCAATAAGCAAAATATGCGTTATTGGTCTGCTGAAAATCCACATGTGCTTCACGAATCACCACTTCATCCACAAAAAATTACTGTTTGGTGCGCTTTGCATGCCGGCGGCGTCATTGGGCCATATTTTTTCGTCGACAATAACGATCGTCACGTTACTGTGAATGGCGATCGTTATCTTGCAATGATTAGCGATTATTTTTGGCCCGAATTGGAACACATGCACTTGGATGACATGTGGTTTCAACAAGACGGTGCCACAAGCCACACAGCACACGTTACAATCGATTAAAAAAAAGTTGTCAAGTCCTTATTGGAAAACCCTTTAGTTTTGGTTGCTGCGGTTGTTGTTATTATTATAATTGTACTGAGTATTGTTTCTGCTATTATTGTTACCGTTTCTATTATTGTTTCTTTGGGCGTTTTGGTGTAATATTCGTTGAGTTTTACTGGTTGTATTGACTTCTTCGGCAAGTATGAGTGCTTCTTGCAAGGTTTTTACCCTGCTTGCTTCAATTGTTTGTATAATATTTCTGTCATTTAGACCATTTTTGAATGTGTTAAAACCTATCTTGTAGTTTATTGCTGTTACTGTTGTCCTGTGTGTTTCACCTAGTTCTAATGTCTGTATCTCTGTCAGTTCGCTGATAAGTGACTCGATGTATTCACCATATTTGGTGATGCTGTGTGTGTTTTGTGTTAAGTTTGTCAGTTCGTTTAAAATTGTATTTGCTGTTTTTGTTGGTTTAAAAATTGTTCTCAGTTTAGTCAATATCTGGTCTGTACTATTCGGAATACCCAATTGCTTGACTTTATTCTGGGTGTTCTTGTCCAGTCTGGTGGTATATATAAAATCAAAAAATGCTGTCTTCTGGTTGGCGGTCAGTGTATTGTCCACAAGTTTAACAGTCGAAATGAAGTTGTCTAATGCATTCTTGTCACTGTGAAAATCGGAATGATTTTCATGTATTGTATTATGTCACGTATATCCATGGCTGTTCGTGTATGACTGTTATCGTTTAGATGTGGAGTGTATTGGTTTTGTGTATTTTGGTTTGCCAATAGTAATGAGTGTGGGATATCCAGTTCTTGCTTGTCATCTGCTTTTTCCTGTTCGAATCTATTCTCTCTGTGTGTATCTAAAACTTTTCTATATTTTCCTCTTAATTCCTTGAATTTATTTAAATTTTTGTCTTTCTGTTCTTTGGTATATTCAGATGAGGACAATATCCTCTCAGCTTCAGCAGTTATTGTACTTAGTTCTGTGAACTTCTCATCTATTGTCTCTAATTTATAAGGCTTACCTAGACTTTTCTTTGCGTTTTCTATGCTGTTGTTTATTCTGTTAAAAATATGGTCCATTTTTTTTTTTTTTTTTTTTTTTTTTTAAGTATTTATTTCATTTCTAATTGTTAATGTTTTAATTTTCTTGTTTATGTAGTTTTTCAAGAATTTAATTAAGAAAAATATACTTATTATAATTGCGACGAGTAAAAGTATTTCCGTGTTGAGGCTTATGGTCTTCGAGTTGTTGTTTATAATCGTTTCATCTTTTGTTGTTTTGTCTAGCATGTTTGTTGAAAGTTGGCGCAGTTCTAGGGTTGAATAGATGATTCTGCTTTTCTCTTTGCTTTGTTGAGTTTCCGTTTTTTTTCTCTTAGCAGCTCTTAATTTGTTGAGTTTGATTATTATTTTTTTTTTTTTTTTTTTTTTTTTTTTTTTAATTTAATTATTTATTGAATCTTCATATTTGAAATGACAATAAGTATTCAAATCTTAATACTAAAAAGAAAATAATAAGCCCAGCCAGTGCTAGACAAAAATTTTTATGATACTAAAAAAATTTCACATCAACTGATCCAGTCATCTATTTTGCGCTTGAGTTAAAGCAAGGGTATCCCTCCTTCTCAACCGATTGTGGCCACTAAAGTTAAGGATGTCTCGTGCAAGTGGGTTTGGATGGTGTTCAAGTTTGCTGACATACTTTGACGCATATTTTGTAAATTCGACTTTTACTAATGGCACGCCGAGATCTTTGTGGATTCGAGAATTTTTAACATACCATGGAGCTGCAGTAATTATACGTAGAATTTTATTTTGACCCCTTTGAATTTTTTCAATGTTTTATGCTGAGGCAGTACCCCATAATTGAATTCCATAACACCAGATTGGCTTTAGAATTGCATTGTACAACAAAAGTTTGCAATCCAATTTCAATGTAGAGTTTCTGCCGATTAACCAATTAAGTTGCACTGCTTTTAATCTCATTTGTGTAAGTTTCGCTTCAATATGAGACTTCCAAGTTAAACGGCGGTCGAGGTGAATGCCGAGGTATTTGGCTTCATTATGTTGAGGAATAATTTGATTATTTATTATGATGGACGAGCAGGTATCTTTTCGCAATGTGAAAGTGATATGAATACATTTTTGTTCATTTACCCTGATTTTCCAAAGCTCTAGCCAATTCTCTAGTTTATAAACATAATTCTGCAAATTCTGTGATGCAACTTGGTGGTCCTTATGGACGCTGACAAAGGCTGTATCGTCTGCAAAAGTTGACGTGTGGATTTTGGGGTCTGACGGCATGTCGGAGGCATAAATCAAATATAAAGTAGGGCCCAGTATGCTACCCTGTGGCACACCTGATTCAATTGGCTGAGCGGTACTTAAAAAATTGCCTTCTTTGATTTTAAATTTGCGACCGTATAAATAACTTTCCATGAGTTTATGGGTGTTAGCAGGCAGAGCTAATTTAATTTTGTGCATTAAACCGTCATGCCAAACTTTGTCGAACGCTTGGGACACATCAATAAAAAGGGCGGAGCAGTATTTTTTATCTTCAAACGACCCTCTTATCACATTTACCAATCTGTGAGTTTGTTCGATGGTACTGTGTTTAGCTCTGAATCCGAATTGATGATTTGGAATACATTCAGTGTCATTCAGAATTGGAGTCAACTTAGTCATTAACAATTTTTCGAACAGTTTAGAAATTGTCGGCAGTAAGCTAATTGGCCTATATGACTCCACTTTGGTGTGGTCCTTCCCTGACTTAGGAATCATAGTGACCATAGACACCTTCCAATCTGCAGGATAGTATTCTAGGCGTAAAATAGCGTTGAAGATAAAGAGGATAATTCTTCTTGCTACACGAGGTAACTCCACAAGCATTTTATTGCTGATTTTATCCATACCTGGAGCCTTTCTAAGGTTCAGAGTACCAATAGCGTTTTGGACATCACGAAAGTTTAGTCTTAGGGGTACAGGAGGCCTTATAACAAGTGGTGGCAAATCAGATTCGTTATTATTTGAGTTGTTTATAGTAAACACATTTCTCAAATGGTTAACAAATAATGTCCCTTTCTCGGAATCATTTCTAGCCCAGTCACCAGTCGGATTTCGCAAAGGAGGTTTTCCTCTCACTGCTCTTTTTAAACCTCTTGCCGCCCTCCATAACGAGTAGTCAGATTGTGGGGTACTATCAAGACCTTCCAAGTAAGATCTAAGTGAGGCCGTTCTTTGGGTTTCTAAGAATTGTCTTAGTATATCTCTGCATACCCGTAGCCTAGCTTTCAGTTCAGGAGACCTGTGAATTTGCCACTCTCTTCTAACTCTTCTTTTTTCTGACAGGAGATGATCGAGTTCAGCGAAATAAGTTCTATTTGTCCCACTTCTGCACTCAACGTCGTATGTGGAGGCGTGATGTACAGCTCTTCGTATGTCCTCAGTAAACTTGCCAATCGACCCATCAATATCCTCGGTAGTTCTCAACACTACATTTTCCGTGCAGTGGGAACTTAAATACTTTTTATACTTTATCCAACTTACTCTGGTTTTAGATATGTCCCGAAATGGAGAGCCATTTCCTTGAAGGAAACGCATTGAAATAATAGAAGGAGAGTGATCTGAAGACAAGTCTAATGAAGGCTCCACTTCTATCGATTCTACAGGGATATTTTTCACTACTCCGAAGTCAATAACATCGGGAATCTTCCGTCGGTCCGTCGGCCAGTAGGTGGGATGCCCGCTTGAGAGTACATCTAATTCCATTTTGGCAATGGTGTTGAAGAGTTCACGACCCTTCGGGGTCACCAGACGTGAACCCCAAAAAGTGTGTTTGGCGTTAAAGTCACCAGCAACTAAAAATCTAGCTCCAAGGGAATTGAAGAAGCTGTAGTATTGGTGTTCTTTTATTGAAAATCGAGGCGGCGAATAAATTGATGATAAAACAAAATTGTATTGACAGAATTCAATACAAATGTTTGTTGCTTGTAGGTAATCCTCACATATGTTGTTCATTAAATAATGTTTTATTCTGTTCTTTATAAGAATTGCCGATCCTCCACATGCTCTTCCGCGAGGATCTTTAGTATCATACAACACGTAGCCATTAATTTTGAAGTACGCTGTCGCCGTCAAGTGAGTTTCAGCAATCATCATGACATCAATCTGCTTATCCATCAGGAAGTGTTCCAGTTCGTTTTTATGTTGGCGGAGGCCGTTCGCATTCCAAAAACAAATTTTTAAACAAATCATTTCTTTAAAATGGCTTGTAAGATAGTGGATTGCATTTTCAGCATTTCCTGCATCATGGATGTCATAGTGGTCGTAAAAGTGTTCATGGTTTGGACAAGTGTCTGCAATGTAGTCTCTAGAGTGTTAATATTAGGCTCGTAATATTGTGATTTAGGTGCCTGCTCCAAACCTGGCATATTAGATTTAACCACGTTAGCGTAAGAAACTTGTCTAGAACTAGGCGCGTTTACATGACTAGTGGACCGTAACAATTGCGGGAAATTGTCACTCGATGCCAAAATAGGCTGTTGACGATGATCAGGTAATACTGACGTCTTGTTGGTACTTATGGCTTTCAAATGAGTGTAAATTGGACAACCTCTATAATTTGCGGTATGATTACCTCCGCAGTTACTGCATTTTTTTATTTTTACGTCAGTTTTGGACTTATTACATTGAGCAGTTGGATGTAGTTCCCCACACGCAACACAAACAGACGGCAATTTACAGTACGCTTTGGTGTGGCCAAATTCTTGACAATTAACACACTGGACGGGGCCAATGCGCTTATGCGGTTCCTCCACGGTAATTCTACGATGCAGAAGATAAATGAGATTGTAGATTGGATGGGACTCGTTTTTCTTTAAGACAACATCTCCAGGTTCCAATTCTACCCTGAACATGGGCTGAGGGATCTTTTCACGGTTTCTGATATTCACTACGCTCTTGATTTTGAACCCTTTGTCCATTAAACCGGTTTTTATCTCCGCGGGATCAACACATGGGTCTATACCCTTTAGAACGACTTGGAGTCCTTTTGCGCTTTTGAGCTGGTAGGTATAGAAGTCCCTAGTCTCCCTCTCCAACTGGTTGGACAATTTTCGAAAATCATCTTCCCTATTCACTTGGATCTTTGTCTCGCAGATATTTCCATGTTTAATTGAGGTTACGCTAAACATGTTTTCACCTATTACCGAAACAATTCCTTGTACCAATTTACTGGAAGTGGGCTCTCTCAGATAAATTGGTGGGGGCTTAAACGTCTTCTTAGTAGGTTCTGGCTCATCCGTCTGGAGGAGAGCAAACCTATTTTGATTATTACTCACGGTCTTAGGAGCTTTTGAGTTTGATGACACTTGAGCAGATGTCGGGCTCCTCTGTCGCTTGAGAACGGTGATGTACTTATCCATACCTACTTGTTTTTTTGGTTTGACTGCACTATTTGTTGAAGATGATGTTTTTTCATCTGTTGAAATCACTATATTGGGCGAACAGGAACGACGCCGTTCTGCGGCTCTTGTAGTGAGAAAATTCTCCAGAGATTTTTTTATGGATTCTTCCTCAGATACCCATTTAGTTTTTCTAGACGAGCTAAGCTCTTTCTCAGAATTACATCTGAGAGGAACGCTCATACAATTTTTATGCGATTTTTAGTGTTTTTTTTAATTACTGATGTTACCGTAGTTTTTTTTTAACCTATTACGAGTTATTTTTTCACTTTTTGTTTTATTTCAACCTATTACACTTTTTCACCTATTACGATTTTTTCACCGAAAATTCAGCCGCACTAAAAGTAACACGTCCGAACAGTTCGATGGGACGAGACTGAATGATTATTATTTGAGCTCGTTGTTTGAGTCTGTCTTCGGTCTCCCCTTCTGTTGATATGATTGTGGCAATTACTTCCAAGTCTCTTTTTGTTCGACTTATTTGATCTTCGCAGGTGGTCTTCATTCTATTTTGATTATGGTCGTTGTCTTCAGGTTAAGTCGCCAGGATCGCCATGCGCTACAAACCGCTATTATGGAATACCAAAAATTAGACATTCAACGCTTTTATTTAGATCGATCACTGAGCTTTTATACTCTGATCGATCAATATTTCTTATTACACAATAATTAGTATTGAACATAGTACTCTTTGCTTCACACATTCCTCATTCATGCAAGCTTAGCATATTATTTTATTCGCTGGAATCAACTAGCAAAACCCAAAATTACGTCACATATTCTTTGCTTTATACAACTTGGTGTTATAGCAAAGTCAGTGACTTTAGTTTTGCCCCGCTCGAGCCAATGACACTTTTGTTTATAAGTGTCAAATTACACTTTGGCTGGCACAATTTCTGTGAGTTGATTTTAGTCGCTTTGTAAACATAAATACTGACTCAGACAATTCTGTTGACGACAATGTCATGAATAAAGAATATTGGAAGAACAGTACACTGAAGAGCAAATGTGGAGGTACACTACAATATAACGGTAATGATGCTGCAAAACATTTCTTTAAAAGTTTAGTAGATGATAGTTTAGATATTTATAATAATTATTTAAGTATAGTTAAACCAATGAATTCCTTAACACCACATCAAAAAAAGATACAACATGAAGAACCAACATGTCATATTTGCAAGAAATTATTTGATTTTAACAATCGAGTGGCTGATCATTGTCATTTAACAGGTGAATATAGAGGTCCTTCTCACAACAATTGTAATTTAGAATATCAACTTGCAAACTTCATTCCTATATTTTTTCATAATTTTTCAGCATATGATTGTCATTTGTTTATAAAAGAACTTTCCTCTATTGAAGGTGATATAAACATATCAATATCTAAGAAAATTTTAGTAAATGAAAAACATACTATTGAATTACGTTTTCTCGATTCATTTCGATTTATGCCATCGAGTTTAGAAAAATTAGCAAGTTATTTATCCGATAGTGATTTAACGGTAGTACGATCATCTTATCCAAATGACGAAGAATTTAATTTAATGAGACGTAAAGGTGTCTTTCCATATGACTATTTAGATTCAGCGAGTCGTCGTGAAGAAACACAATTACCACCTCATGTTAACTTTTTTAATAAACTTGTTAATATATCATGTAGTGTAGATGATTATGAACATGCTCAAAAAGTATGGACCACTTTTAAATTTATAACCTTAAAGGATTATTTACTTTTATATCTAAAAGTTGTTGTTCTTTTACTTTGTGATATCTTTGAAAATTTTAGAAAAGTTTGTAAAAATATTTACAATTTAGATCCCTGTCAGTATTATACAGCTCCCCTTGGGACGCAATGATAAAAACAACTGAAATAGAATTAGAGTTGTTGACGACATTAACATATATAATTCTTCGAGGTATTAGGGGAGGTATTGTTCAATGCTCTAACCGACATTCGATAGCTAATAATAAATATATTAGTGATTATGATTCTAACAAGGAATCAAATTACTTAATATATTTAGATGTAAATAATTTATATGGTTATGCAATGTCAAAATACCTCCCCTATACAAATTTTAAATGGGTTGAAAATTGTGAACAATTCAATGTTAATAACATAAAGGAAGTAGATTTAGAATATCCATATACATTACATGATTATCATAATGATTTTCCTTTTTGTGCAGAAAATAAGAAAATTTAAACTATGACACAGAAAAAACTTATAACTGATTTAAATAATAAATCTAATTACATAATACATTATCGCAATCTACAGAAATGTATTCAGCATGAATTAATTTTAAAGAAAATACATAGAATTCTTCAATTCGATCTATCAAATTGGCTTCAAAAATATATTGATTTAAATAACCATCACAGAACACTAGCTAAAAATTCATTTGAACAAAATTTGTTTAAATTGTTGAATAATTCTGTATACGGGAAAACTATGGAAAATGTTGACAAGAGGAAAGACATTAAAATAGTATGTCAATGGGAGAATAGAGGTAAACGTTGAGGAGCTCGAGCTCTGATTGCTAAACCAAATTTTCACAGTTCATGAATTCATGAAAATATGCATGCTATTCAAATGACTAGAGTAAAAACTGAATATAATAAACCTATTTATATAGGATTTTCAGTTTTAGAAATATCAAAATGGAAAATGTATAGTTTTCATTATGATTACATAAAACCTAAATATCGAGAAAACATTAGACTTAATTATATGGATACTGATTCTTTTATTTATGATATTAAAACAAATGATCTGTATGAATATATAAAAAATGATATTAGTACACATTTTGATACATCTGCATATCCGAGAGATAATGTATTCAATATACCACTTGGTAATAAAAAAGTTTTAGGGATGATGAAGGATGAGTGTAATGGTAAAATTATTAAGGAATTCATTGGTTTAAGAGCTAAAATGTATTCCGTTAAAATTTATCAAATTAATAAAGAAATCAAAAAAAATAAAGGAGTTAAACAAAGTGTAACTAATAAATTAAGTATAAGTGACTTTAGAAAATGTTTATGAGAAAAAAATTGTATTATGATTCAATGTATATATTTAAATCTAAGTCACATCAAATTTATACACAAAATATAAGTAAACTAACATTAAGTTATTTAGATGATAAGAGATATATAAGAGAAAATGATATCAATACATATGCATGGGGACATTATAAAATAAAGTCTCCATCAAATTTATATAACGAAATTATGAATGATGATGATGATGAAATTTTCCTAAATGTAAATGTATATAAGTAGTTTATAAGAATCTAATGTAAAAAAATAATATGAATTAATAAAAATATATATTTATATATAAACTAAATAATTTTTTCTTTTTATTTCATTTTAAATTATATTTATTATACAAAAACTTTAAACACAAGTGACCACAATTAAATGTATTGAATTGTTGTTTTCGTTCATAATTATATTCAATGGGTAATTTTAAATAGTTGACGATTTCAAGTGATGGTTGCAAGCAAGAATGATAAAATAAAGATTACGACAACGCGCGTAAAATTTTAAAATGTTCTGCGCATTTAGGCCCTGTGACGTGACACATTCTGTGTTTCTATTAACTAATTTTTTCTCACTTGTTTTTTTACTCATGTTTTGCTTGCATTTGCTCACTGCACTCTTCATGTTTATATTTTTTGCTGTTTTTTTTGTTTGTTTTTCTTTTTTAAACAGATTTTATTTTAGAACTCTCAGAGCAAAGACTATAAATATATAAAGATGTTGCACTGCCATACATTGTTCTGCCACTGCTAAATTATTGATGGGATTTTGCGAAAATCCCCTTGTGTATGACTAATGAGAAAATTTTACACACATTTGTTATGCTCTTTTCAAAACATTCATTCAGTCGTCGTTGAGCAAGCGATGAGAACGCATGCGGATGGTTATCGTCATTTTTTTCCAGAACATTATTAAGCATTGTTGTTGCTTCTTATTGGACGAAGCATAGCAAACACACGCGATTCAGTTACAATTGAACACAAAAATAAAAAACTGTTGTAGATGGACTTATTTTTGTTTTTTCTGAAAATAACTGTTTTAAAATTGTTTTTAAATATTGATAATTATCAAGTACATATCGAGCCATTACCGCCAAAATATTGTATCCCACACCATAATCGATTGTTGTTTTTTTTATCGAAATCGATAGTTCAACATCATTTAAAATTATTAAAATTAAATGTATTACACAAAACAATATTTACATTATAAATTTTAAAATAATGGCTTTATTCAAACTGATTTTATTTAAAAAACACCTTCCCCTGTAAAATTTTGAGTTTGTGGGATACATTTTTTCGGCGGTTATGGCTCGATATAGAAAAAGTTAAAATTTTGAAACACTGATAAATAAATTTAATAAATACTAAACAAAAAAAAAACATTCGTGTTATTACAACTTCATTCTATACAAAAATAGAGACAGAAGTTCATAATTGAACTGTCTATAAAATTATATATGACTAGTTTTTTCCTAACACTGGAAATATATATTTTTTAATTAGTATATTTATTTTTAAAAACATAAGTTTATATTTGTTATTAAATTAAAGGTATTACCTTTAAGTAAAATCTCAAATAATGTAATTATTAAACAAAAAATTTTAATTGATGATGATAGAATAAAATATTAAAAAAAAATATATATGGTAAGTAGATACAAACATACATAATTGAATAGTCTAAAAAATAGCATTATACCTAATACGGTGCAAATCGATATAGTTTTGTCTGTACAACAATAAAACACATACTCTTACCCTACAATTACACAATCGGTCACATTACTAACAAAAGTTCTTTTCACAAAAATTGCAAGAACCAAAAATTCTTTTGTTAGGTTTTTATTTTATTTTTACATTTTTAATGCAATGTACAACACACACATGCATACACATGCACACAAACAATGATAAGTGAGAATTAAAAGATCTTATACTCAACAAGAGAACGACAGATTGTTACGCTCTTTCTTTGTGCTTCTTTTCCTTTTGTCTTCCCTCCCGCATCCAGTAGCAAAGACTATAAATATATAAAGATGTTGCACGCCAAGAATGATAAAATAAAGATTACGCCAACGCGCGTAAAATTTTAAAATGTTCTGCGCATTTGGGCCCTGTGACGTCACACATTCTGTGGCTAATTTTTTCTCACTTGTTTTTTTTTACTCATGTTTTGCTTGCATTTGCTCACTGCACTCTTCATGTTTATATTTTTTGTTGTTTTTTTTTTTGTTTGTTTTTCTTTTTTAAACTGATTTTATTTTAGAACTCTCAGAGAACTCAATTGCAAGGTTGCCAGCTATCACATAAAACATAAATTTTTCGCAAGAAATTTTAATTCTAACACATGAAACATTCTTGGTAACCCTTAGAATGGCCCTTCTACGTCACATAACGGGAAATCATGCGCATAGTGTAATCTTAATTTTATCATTCTTGGCATAACAAATATGTGTAAAATTCTCTCATTAGCAGCGTTGCCATTTGTCAAGTTTTACCTTTATTGCAAGTTTTTTGAGATGCAAAAAAGTTTTTAAGTTTTATTCTAAAAAAAAAGTTTTTTGAAAATTTATAATTTTTTTATAATTTAGGCTTGAGTTCATTAAATTTAATTTTCATTAAATTGTTATTTAAGCCTAACTAAAAATTATCAAAAATTGAAAAATTAACAGTTCAACTAAAAAAATAATTGTAATTTATAATTTATTTATAAGTTTAATTTAGTTTATAAACAACAAGTTGTAACGAACCTTTCTTGCTGGGGTCGCGGTTGTCCAACGTTCTGTCACAATAAAAATTTTTATTTATTAGTGACCTTTTAAAATAAAACACGGCTTGCTCTTCGAATTTTATAATTATATTTTATTTACACGAATCTCTATCTTTGGCCACTCGCTTATTCTACTGAATAAAATATACTAAAATATCCCTATGGTAAACGCAGTTATCTATTCCAATCGTCGTGTACTATTACGAACGTAGTGGTAGTTGGTAGTAACATAACCTCAAATAATGCCACGTGAAAAATAGTGAACCCGTAGTAAAACTCCGGGAACACCACCACGTTCGGCCTCCGAGTTGGTCAACAGTGCAGTCGTAAATACGGCCCAGTGAAGCTAGTACTGGAGGGTGAATCTGTAGTAAAACTCCGGAAACACCACTCCAGTGTAGCGCACAGCGGTGAACCGTAGTAAAACTCCGAGAACACCACTATGCTCAAATCATGCCCAGTAAAACTAGCACTTGGGGGTGAATCTGTAGTAAAACTCCAGAAACACTTCCCTAGTGTAGCCCGCAGTGGTGGAACCGTAGTAAAACTCCGTGAACACCACTACGCTCGGCTTTGATTTGTTCACAAATGTCGTCGTAGATAAGGCCCAGTGAAGGTAGTACTGGAGAGTAAATCTGTAGTAAAACTCCGGAAACACTGCTCCAGTGTAGCGCACAGCGGTGAACCATAGTAAAACTCCGAGGACACCACTATGCTCAAATCATGCCCAGTAAACTAGCACTTGAGGGTGAATCTGTAGTAAAACTCCGGAAACACTCCCCTAGTGTAGCCCGCAGTGGTGGAACCGTAGTAAAACTCCGTGAACACCACTACGCTCGGCTTGGATTTGTTCACAAATGTGGTCGTAGATAAGGCCCAGTGACTGCTAGCTCTTAAGGGTGAATCTGTAGTAAAACTCCGGAAACACTTCTCTAGCGCTGTTGGCAGTGTAGAATCTACAATGCAACCACAATTTGCCTACAATACCACTAACTACCAATTTACTACCACTTACCTATTACGAAGCGCACACCACAACTGATGAAAACAAACTGTCCTTCTTCCAGGTTTTTGTTCTGCTTTTATACTTTTCTATTAGGATGCATTTTTTTAGATGGTAACAAGTTACCAACAACACAGCTGATTATGACAACTGCACTAAACGTTGTCATTACTACCCGCCGCAATGGGCGCTAGTGTGCATGGGCTGTTGTTCTTGCTGACACTAGGTGGCACCATAAATAATTTATAGTGATAGAACACAACCCTGAAATACTAAAAAATAATAATGTAATATTACAATATTAATTTAAAATTCATATCAACTACAAAATTAGTGTAACATTCATAAAAATCTTTGATAATTAAATAACAATACAATATCGATGATATATTATTGGTGTGCGAGTGGAAACGAGGGTTCCCGACTTCCATCGTCACAAAGTTATTTTCACAATTAACAAAACAATGTTTTTCTACTATGCTTAGTAATTTAATGGATTTTTAATCCATTTTTACTGCAACAATGTTTAATTTAGTCTACGTCTTAAGTACAGTAAATGTCATATAAATATTTATAAAATGTTAACAGTTTACAACACAAATAAACTTTTTATTTTGTACATACGAGTACATACATATGTGTATGTATGTATATGGAGTTGGACAGTTAGCAGTATTCAAGTAAATATGTAAAAATAAAAGTTGTTTTGTTTTCAATAAAATTGGGTTTTGAAATTTTACTACTTAAAAAAGTTTTTTTTTTAGAAATAAAAAGTTTTCTTAAAAAAATATATGGCAACGCTGCTCATTAGTCATACACAAGGGGATTTTCGCAAAATCCCATCAATAATTTAGCAGTGACAATGTATGGCAGTGCAACATCTGTATATATTTATAGTCTTTGCAGAAACTCTTATATTTCTTCAAACGTAAACTGAAGTGATCTCCTAATTTAATATTTACTTTTAATCAAAAATGTGTGTTTGTTTATTTTGTGTTTTTTTAACTCCAATAAAATAAAAGAATTTTAAACTTGACTGTTAATTATATTCAGTTTTATACGTTTTATTATGCCTTATGATTCTTTTTTTTAATTTTACTTAAGCAGGATATAAAAACATTCGGTCCAATCATGAATAAAAATTCCGCGTATGATTATATCATATGCGATCATATTGCCATGCTACGTCGCCTTCATCAACGAAATAGGTGGCAAATTCAGTCTAAATTTCTTTTGCATCATTAAAGTAAATAAGAAAAAATTAACAAAATTGATGCGAATTTGCAAATCCAAAGCTCACTTTAACGTAGTCCTGGACAAGTACATTGTATATTGCATCAAGAGCCTCTGGTATAATCCGAGAGATGGTTGTCTGCGGAATGCGAAATATGTATTACAAAGACGTAAAATTTTCGCCTGTTGCCAAGTAGCGCAGCGCCAACGTCAAACGAGTTGCTGGTGAAATGCTCAATCGCATATTACTATCCTTTTTCTGGATGTAGGGTGTAACCAATTGCAACAAATGGTCAAATTGATCTGCAGTCATACGCACGAATCCTCGATATAAATCTGGCTCTTCAGCACGTAATTCGTGCACCAGGTTTGCACAATACCCTTCCTTCTCCCGTTTCTTCAACCACTCTCGCATCCACACACTCTCTTTTTTTTACTTCCTAATCGTCATCTAAAATAGTATATGTGGCCAAAATGGAAACAGCAGCCCACTTTCTCTTTGACATTTTCAAAAATTTACAAAAATATTTTATAAAAACATATGATTAGCGCAAATGTTGACATATGAAATATACACACATGTTACATGTCGTGTACTGATAACAAATATGTAGCCATTCAAAAATGTACACATGTGCTGCCATTGCATATGTGTACGCTTCGGCTACATTTGTCACATTTAAATTTTGTGACAAAACTACATTTCGTTCAATATCAAAATTTTAAAACATGTAGCCACTGTTACATATTTAACAAATGTAAACAAAATGCTGAGAGTTGTCATGACATCAGAGCCACATATGAATGTGGCTTTTTACATGCCATGAACTGCCGGCTTATGTCATATCAATGCACAGAGCCTTAATAATAAAGCTGACGAATTTAGACTTATGTTTGAAAATTCTTCAGTTGATGTAATTTGTGTTTCTGAAACATGGCTAAATCCCTCAACAGCTCATTAAATTATTTTTACTGAAGTAGGAATTGTTTTACAACTTGAAAAATTTTTATTTTTGATAATTTTTCTTGACTGGGATTCGAACCTGGGTTGTTGGTTGAATTTACATATGTTTCGAGAAACACCACTTTCTCTCATCAGAATCAGAAAAATTATCAAAAATAAAAATGTTTCAAGTTGTAAAACAATTTATTCAAAAAGTACGTTTATTTACGATTACAACGCATATTTGGGTTTAAAAATAGATAAGTAATTGACGAGTTATTTAACTTTTCATGAAAATAAACTTTTAAACATTTTATACAAATTGTATTAATAAATTAACACAGTTTTACAAAACTGAAAAACCTGGGACCGGATACTATTTTTCTTGTAGGCCTTGTCGATTAAAAGAAGATTCCAATAGTGAAATATGCCGGACAACTTCAAAATCCGGTTTTACGGTTAAAAACCCGGTTTTTGTACCTTTGCGCACTATAAGTCTGTAATTTTGTTGATAATGATCCGATTATTAATTTATTTCTAGATTTGGAAAGAAGAAACTGAGATCTTTCGAATGATATATATATTATCTAAGAAAACTTGAGAAATTTGGGTGTTATTGTCGAGAAAATTGTGTTATAGCAAATTGTATAATAACTAATAATACTAAAATTTCTAAAATTTTCTTCAATAATATAATATCATTCGAAAGACCTCAGTTTCTTCTTTCCAAATCTAGAACGAAAATTACAGGCTTATAAGTGCGATGTTTCGAGAACCACCACATTCTCTCATCAGAATTCGTTTTTTTTCTTCTAACCTCTGCACCACTGCGGTGCCCGCTAGCCAACAGTCAAACATCAATCCTTTAACCAGTGTTCCCGGTGTTTCGAAATTTGCTGTAATTATCATTTTGCAATTTATTTACATGTTGCTACCTTTTCTTCAGTTTTTTCGTATTCATTTCAAGACTTCGTCTCGAAAACCTGATTACATTTTTATTATGTTTGTTGTCCACTTTCGTCGACAATTTTATGTGTACCACTTAAAGTACAACTGCAAACATTAGATTGTGCCATAGCTTATATTAAGAACAATTATTATTTTTAGTTGAACTGTTAATTTTTGATATTTCTTTAGTTAGGCTTAAGTTCATTAAATATAATTTTCATTAAATTATTTTTACTGAAGGTAGGAATTGTTACATGAAAATTATTATTAAAATTTATTGATAATTTTACGGCTGAGTTGGGGATTGGACCTGGGTTGTTGAATTTATATGTTTCGAGAACCACCACATTCTACCTTCAGTAAAAATAAAAAATTAAATTTAATGAACTCGAGCCGAAATAAAAGTAACATCAATGATTTATGTTAAATATTTTGAAATTTTGTCTAATTTTCACTATTTTTAATTGATTTAATTACCAATTCTTACCATAATTTACAGAGTTTGTCTGATGTTCATAATATTCTTGAGTGTAATTTAACAAACAAAGTATAAAAAAAGGGAAACAATTCGGTTTTATTGACTTTGCTAAAAAAAAAAAAAACAAAATCAAATAGGGCTTTTAGAGGAGATACCAGGAAAAAAAATTTGTTGGCGGGCACGCCTATTTTCGAGGGGGCGGGCCCGTAAAATTTAAAATATATAGGCCTATATCTCGGGAACTACTGGGTGTCTGATAAGTTGTAATACATTAAATAAAAGGTACCTTTGCAACGATATATATCATGATTATAAAATATGGACCGAATATGGGTTAAATCGGAAATGAATATTTTTTGAACCGAATTTATTTGTTTTTTGGAAATGGTTCTTATATGGCAGTTATGACAAATTATGGGCCGATCTTCTTAAATTTTGGAACAGTTATTTTCATGCATATGAGGATATTTCACGTCGAATTTCAACATAATAACGGTATATTTAAGATATATATTAGTATTAACGTGGATTTCGGTAGTGGACCTTATGTGGGGGATATAGTCAAATATGGACCGATATTCTCAAAATCCAGCAGTTCATAAAATTTAGTACCGACCAGTTCTGGGCCGACCACCATAAAATTTAGTAGAACAATTTATTTGCCTATAAAGAGTATTTATATAAAATTTTAGCCATTTACCATTATTTATATCTGTTTTATACGTATTTAAGTAAATTTTGGAAGTGGACGCAAATGACGGTGCATTGCCTTCCATCGGTCTTGGTAATACCTGAAATGAAAAGAAAAATAAAAAACAAATAAATATATATTCTATTCTTGAATTTGAAGATGTTTTTCTTACCCTGACATCGAATGCTTCCATCGCATTGCGTATCCTTGGATATGAGGTTATATGGTTGTTCAGGGCACGTTCTTCGATATATGGTGTGGCCAATTGTTTCGTTAGCAGTAACAAGAACGACCGCCGTCTGTCACTCCTTTTTATAGGCTTCATTTCGTTGTAAATCGTAAAAGCAGCCAATGCAGCGACGTCCAGCATATTATAAAACATGGCCAACGGCCATCGTTGTATTGCTCTTTTGCAGCTGTAAGTGCCTAGCATTTGATCCATGGTATCAACGCCGCATTTATTGGCGTTGTAATCTAATATGGCATAGGTCTTCCGCTTCTCGGTTTGCTCGTCAACGCGGCAGGTGTAGTGCATTGTGGAGAGCACGTTCACCACTTGATATTTTTTCGGCACGTATGAGCATATCCCCTTCGTTGAACCCAAATAATGTACTAATGATGGTGCGCTTCGGGTTCTTCTTGAACTCCTGTGGAATGAATGTTTTGTTGTAGCGCACTGCACCAACATATGCGGTCTTCCTCCTCATCAAAATACGCGCCAAGTCAAGAGTGGTAAAGAAATTATCCGCGTATATAGTACGGCCAGCATCTAAATATTTTTCCACAAGATCCAGCACTACGTTCTGCTTTTGGTTTATCTCCCGTTGTTGGTTTGGCAGTTTTCCGGAATATATCCTTCCCTTCACAGGATAATAACTCTGTGAGTCGCATAACCACCATACTTTCAAACCATACTCAGCTGGCTTTGACGGAATATATTGCGTGAAGCGGGTACGGCCTCTGTAAGGGAACAACTGCTCATCAACTGTTAGTGCTTCATGAGGAGTGTAAGCTGCTGCCAAGTTACGACAGCTTTGTATATTGGGCAACGCGTCGCACAGTGTAGTGATTTCATATAACGAGTGGCCATAAATAGGAGTGGTTGTAAAGAGTTGAAATTTGGCACACGTATTTGATTTGATAAAAGAAAAAAAATATTAAAATTTCAAAAACTTTGGAGGAAGGATTCGTGTCCTTCCCATATATCCTGAAATTAAAAACCGTCATAAAAGATAGAAAAAAAGTCCGAACTTTATGAAATAGTCGTTTAGTTTGATACCCTTAATGATTTGACCAAATTTTATCCAAATCGGGGCAAGGACACGCCCATCTCAAAAATGTCCTTTTTCAAAAAAGTAAAAAAAAGGGAACAAAAAGTAAAATTTTTAAATTAATTTCATACACGAAGCACTTGTTACAAGAAAAATGTGTGTGTCAAATTTTTTCCAATTCGCAGCAAGGACATGCACTCGCGGCCACCCCCTAAATCTTGTATTAAATTTTTTTAAAAACGAAAAAAATTCAATGAAAAAAATTCAAATGGTAAGAAAAGTAAATGTTACTTTTTAATATTTACACTTGTTTTATTATTTAAATAAATTATAAAAAATAATGTTTTGAACAATTTTTATTTATTAAATACAAAAAGAAAATGTTAGAATTTGTTTACTCTATTCATCCGAATCACTTTCTTCAAGCTGGTTTATTAAATTTTCTTGATTATCCGCATAAATATTATTTTCCTCAATAATGAAATCATTTATTTCTTCACAACTCCTTTTACTTATTTTATCTTCTTTTCTATGATAGATAACTTTGGTTCAGACTGCAAAACCATTCTTTCTAATAGGTCTTTATTAGTATTTGTACGACTATTTTTTCGAGTATGGTTTAAACGAGTTTTTTTAAAAACTTTATGAGTGGCTTCTATAGCTTCCTCAGATAACATACCTACTGGAATCTTGGAGTTTTTTTTATAAATTTAAATTTAAGGTCCCTCTCAAATACTTGAATTAAATTCATTTCAGTGGGTTTTGCACCGCAAACAAAACAAGAAGAACTGCTTTTGTTATCAGCTAACACATTAAGAACAGCTCCATCTACCATTGTTAATCTCATGTCAAAATAAACGGTAAGGTTTTTTTTATCAGAAACATAATCAAATGTTTGCAAATTATCTATATCTTCCTCAATAATTGCCCTCGTAGTTTTAACCAAATCCGAATTTTCTTTTTCCATATAATAGCATATTGGACGACAATACCTTATTGAGGAATGTTTTAAATTATTCCATAAAGTGTTTTCTGTAGCCCAGTCTAAAAATCTTAATGGAACAAATGAAGCAACAAATAAATATTCATCCCGCGAATTTGGATCATTAAACTTTTGTTTGTAATTGCTATGGCCTGAACTACCATCAAATCCCCATTTAATTTCCAAAACTACATCATTTTTGGTTTCAAAATCATTTAAATCTAATAAACTTTTGGCTGTCATATTTAGAAAATTTTGTAATGATATTTTTACTGACGTTTCTGATATTGATATATTTTCCGGAATATATTGTTTCTTTGCTTTTTGTAGACTATAATATGATGGAAAACAGTTCTTGTGCACATCATTTACAACCGTTCGCATATTTTCATATTGTCTATACGATAGATCATTATCTATTAATAATGCTAAAGCCTTTTCTACGGAAATAGAAGTTTCTGGAGTTGGGCTAGATACTCTTTGCATAGCTCTTCGTAATTGCTCAGGGCATGTAGACCTCACAAGATCATCTACCTTTCTTCTTTTGGTTCGTTCAGAACTTTCTTTACGACTTGTACTTGGTCCCTTAATAAATAAAAAAAAACATGTTTTTTATTATATTATAAAAAATAAATATTCACATAATGATATTACAATGTATATATCTTCTTCTTCTTCTTCTTCCACTTCTTCTTCTACTTCTTCCACATCAAAAAATGAATTTAGCCAGAAAAAGTTTTTGTTTTCAAACACAGATTTCTTTCTGTAGCATTTTTCCCAACTTTTTTTATTCTAGCTAGAATTGATTTAAGTCTTACAATACTCTTTTGTTGCAATTGTGTCTTAAATTTATCTTCTAAATGATTTTTAATTTCCGTAGGGGCTAGGGAGTGTGTTGTATGTTTGTGCCAAATATTGAAAATTTGCCTAATTTGCACTTGTCTTGACACTGAAAAAGTGAAAAAATTGACTATTCTGCCAAGCTCTGCAAAAGAGACCCATTTTTTTTAATGTACATACTTGTATCAATATTATATTAAAGTATCAAAAATAAACTCGAATAAACTTTTTTTTAGACCTTCTATAAACTTGTAAGTTGTAAAAAATGTTCTCTCTGTTTACATTCAGAATAACGGTACAAAACACATGATGAATTAAATGTAAAAAAAATATGTTACCATATTTTAGTAATGTCATACTTTAATATTTATAAACAATTTAAATGCATTATCGACAATTTACGTTAAATTAACCCATTTGTATATACGCTATTTTTCACGTTTTTTGTATGCATATTGCATACTTACCAAAAACTTTCAACTTTGATTGGCTATAACTTTGTCAAAAATATTTTTTTTTTCAAAAATTTGTTTTCATTATTGTAATTTGAAATCTAGTTTATCAAACTGTTTTAGCAGATTTTTAAAATTCCAAAAGTCGTTTTTTTTTATTTTTGGCCGCTGACACCACACTGTGCGTCGCACAGTGGCACCATCCCATACATTTCTTGGAAAAAAATAGAAGGAGTGGTCGTACAGCAATGAAATTTAGCAAAAACACTTCTTTGGGCTAAATTAAGAAATTTTGAAAAAATCTTGGAAAACCACACCCACCTCCCATATAACTGCACTTGTCAAAATTTTTATTTTTGGACCTAGCGACTTGAAATTCGGGACACTTCTTAATTGAGTTCTCCTTATGAAAAAAAATTAAACATATTTGGGATGCCACGCCTACTTTAGATTTTACGCCCACTGAAAGTTGTAGATTTTAGGTGTTTTTCTGCCCTGTCTAGAATCATATGAAAATTTAATATAAGTTAAAAAATATTAATTTTTATTCAAACGTTAAACATCTGTTGTCTCCATACAAAAGAAGAGAATATCCCTAACAACCCTCCTCGAAAGATATTAGCCTTCAAATACACCGAAAATATCGCACAAATGCATGCCGCTTTTCTAGTTAAGTATATGCCAAGTTAAAGTGTGTAAAACCTAAGTCATTGAAACAAATTGATATAAAATACAGTTATGAACCCTTTTTAATGCTTTTTAATGAAAAAAAAATGGTGTTGCCGATATTGCGACGCCAAATGAGGTTATTTATACCTTTCAGCTTGATAAAAATCCAATATAATTTACAATGTTTTAATTGAATATGTAACAGGCGAAAAATTGTGTTAGTTTTTATTTGTAATATTATTCAAGCACCATATCTTTAACAATGGGATCTAGTTCGAAGGAAATTTTGTTCGAATGACGCCTTATGCTACTTATGTAAGGATCCGAAGTTATAAGAAGTCTGTTGAATACATCAGTATTTGTGGAAATTCGATCACACTTTCTCGAAAACATCAATCGATACTTCCTGTAATCTTTGTTTCTGGCTTCCTCGGCTTCCTCTGAAAGCATTCCAATTGGTAATACGGCAGCATCCATTATATCCTTACGATGCATTAGTACTTTGTGCACAGTAAAAGGCATATAAAACCAACTATATTTTTGTACGAACAGTTTCGCAGTGTCCGACGCATATAATTTAAATTTATCCTATTAATATGAACTATATAAGTTTATGAATGAAATTTAATATATTTTAAGCCGTGAAAAGTATATTATTTCGATTGAAATGTCATTCAATTTCGTTACGCTTACATATTCGTTAACAAAAATAATGTTTCACTTATAAATCGTTTCAAGCCTTAATTCCCGACAGCCTGAAAGTATACCCAATTTTTTGTCTTATTGACCATTTTTATGAAATATTGGAAGTGACTTTTGAAATTAAAATCGATGTTACTAAAAGGGACGGTAATTGGCCGTAGTTTTTTTTTCTTAATTGAAAGTACAGACTCTGACCTTTAATTTTTTTATAGTTAGAGGGCTAAGCAAGGCAAAGTACATAAAGTTTTTTTCCATCAAAAAGTGAAAAGTTGATATTTTTAGTATAATTTTTGATAAATAATAATAATTAGTTTACTTTTCCAATTTCAATAATTCTTTTTCTTATAAAAAAGTAAGTGCTATATTTTCACTAAAAAATAAAACAAAAGTCATAGCTATAAACTTACACACAAAAAAAGTTCTTTATTTGGGCAGTAATTTTAATCTAATTTCATTTAATAAATTTCCGTTGACTTCTGTTAGTTTTTTTAACTACAAAATTTCACTTTTCATAAAAAACCTTGTTGAATTTTTCTTATCCAAATACTTCTTTACAAAACCAAATCATTAAAATTTTAAAATTGAAAAGTTGAAAAACCCTATTTTTTCCGCAAAAGTGCCACTGTGCGTCGGTCAGGGTAATGTCGGGGAAAGTAGAGCTTACAATATCAGAGATATTAGACGAGGGCAACCGATCGGTAATTTTCTCAACAACGTATGCACTAATTTTAATTTTAAAACCGGGGTCGATCGGCAATCCATTATTCCAGTGACACTTGTCGATGGCACGGAAAATGTGGGAATAGCAAGCTTCCTTTGTAATCTCCTTGAAATAAAGGTACCTTGCGAACCAGGGTCAACTAAGGCTCGAGCGGCACATCTAATGTCGTTTATGTGAACTATACACATTGCTGAGCCCAAAAGGACTGCTGAATTGGGGTTCGACTTGAGATGTGCGGAATAAGTTTGCAAATTATGAGCCGCGGTAGAAGTTGATGAGGCAAAATTAATCGGGGGTTGAGAGGGACTGCTAGCTTGATTGGGGTTTAAATGAACGGGGGGTTGATATGAAGACAAAGTCGTACCATTGGCTATAGGGAGCTGGGGTGAACTACTGGCAGACATATGTGACTTTACATCTCTATGAAGCAGGCAGTGGTGCTTTTGTTTATAAAGTGAACACATATGAATACTTTTACAATTTTTGTACTCGTGGGAGGTTGCCAAACAGTTCGAACAACACTTTAGTCGTTTCACTATTGACATTCTTTCATCAACATTTTTACTCAAAAAACTGGGGCATAGTCTAATGGGGTGAGAACCTTGACAAAGGAAACAGCGACAAACATTTGGCATTTGCCCAGTTTGGGTCGCAAAACTTTGAATGTGTCTATTTTCATCTGACGATTTTTTTGCAGCATTAAAATTAGGGGTATTTCGGGAACTGGCAGTTGTGGAGTTTTTGTTCGAGTTTTGAACGAGGTTTGAATGGGACTGCCTTATGTCAGAAATTGACGCGAGAGTTTTGAAATGCGCTGTTAGAAAAGCGTCCATATCATCCCATATAGGGGACTTTTTAGAAAATCTTTTGGACTGTTCCCACAGACTCAGGGTGTTTTCAGATAACTTTGTAGCACAAATATACACCAGCCCTACGTGGTAAAATATTTCAGGGGTTACTTCAAGTAATGACAAATTTGTAATGCAATCGTTTTTCGTTCTTTGCAAATTTTTAAAAGTCGATCCTGATTCTTGTGAAAGCGGTTTAATATTCAGTAGGGCTCGAAGCTGTTCGTTTATGAGGGCATCCTTGTTCTTATATGTATCAACCACCCTTTTCCATGCGATTTCATAGCCATCATTGGTAAGTGGCACAGTTTGTATGGTATCATGTGCATCCTTTGCAGTTTTCTGCAACAGGTAGTACAATTTTTGTACTGGGGTAAACGGGGGTTATTACCATACAAAGCTAAGAACATATCTCGAAATGAGGGCCAT
Organism: Bellardia pandia; assembly: GCA_916048285.2. Lineage (NCBI taxonomy): Eukaryota > Metazoa > Arthropoda > Insecta > Diptera > Calliphoridae > Bellardia > Bellardia pandia. The sequence continues at coordinate 71,615,641 of OU696530.1, forward strand.
CTCTTATAGTCACCATAGAATATTGGGGTGTCGCACGGAGGTAAATTAATCATTGGCGCAAACTGCGCAATTGACCTTTCGACCTGTGTCGATAATCTAAGTCGTTCTAGGTGACCTGTTATAAGAGATATCCACCGGGTATATGTGCCATAAGATTGAAAGTACTTGGCTTTCAGTTCGATAATCTGGGGATCTTTCAACTTTTCGGCCTCAATTAACAAGGAGTCATAAGATAGCCGAACAGCTTCCCATAACCGTTTGAGCTCTTCCTCATGACTACTTAAAGAACCGAGTTGGTGTTCCACCACGGGTATACTGACAATATATGCCTCAAAGTTTGCCATACGGTCGGCATTGATTAAAGTAGTCACATCCATTCTTGATCTCAATCAATATGGAGAAATTTTCATAAAAATTATTTACAAAACGCGAGTAAAAATTTAAGTCCAACGTCAGGAAAAAATCAGATAAAAAAAATTTGCTTTTTCTAATAGAAAAGAAACGATAACAAAACTGTGGGTAAAAATAGATAATTCTATCCAATTTAAAAAGAGAATAACAAATTCTTTCAACGAAGGCGAAATAAAAAATAAATTTATAGAATAAAAATATAAATACTGGGTATAAAAAAATGTATATTCAACAAAGCGAATTTTTGACACTAGAATTCCTTGTTCAATACAATGGGTAAATATCACGTACCGGGTTAAATTTGTGATATTAAGAAATAAAATCGGGTTAAGTTTCACTTAATAAGGAAAGTGTAAAACAACTTCGTTAAATTAAACAAGAAGTCAGTTTTTAATGGTTGAAAAACACAGACGGTATACGGACAGTCGCGCTTAATAAATTTAAAATAGTGAAAAAAATTTTCCTAGTGTTGAGTTTACTAGAAAATTAGTGTCTGAAAAAAATAATATAGCTAGTGAAAAAAATCAAAATTTGTTAAGAAAAATCCAATAAAAACGTTTAAATATCCATAGCTTAAGACAATTACATGAAAAATAAAAAAAAAAAAAAATTATATGATTTATAGCAGTTTTAAGTGTTATCAAAATGGGTCATTGAGACAGCATCATTAAGGCAATTAACAACCAGGAAATGAATTAAACTTTTTAAATAAGAAGCAAATATTTAAAAATAATAAATATATTTTAAAATGTGTATTTCAAAAATTTATATAATATGTAAAAAGTTTATTAATTGAATTTGGCATTTTTTTTTATATTTTGCAAAAGAAAAAATAATATAAAACAAGAAAAATTAAGAGAGTCCCATAGTTAGAAAAATCTATAAATCAAAAGTAGAGCAACAAGAAAAGTTGAGAAAAAGTCAATCAAAGAATATAACGATCAAAACAAAAAAAAAACATAGGTTTTTTAAAGAAAAACTAAATCTTAAAAGGAAGAATAAAATAAAAAAAAAACTAAAGGCCTTGCAAATGCTATATAAAAAAAAAGGAAGAAAAATAAAAAACCCAAGAAATGTGTGTGTGTTTTGCGGGAAGGAAAACGAACAAAAAAATGTTAATAAACATGTAAATTCGCATAACAAAAGTAAATAAAACCAAAATAAAACTATAAACTTAAGATCAAATATAAAATAGATTATATGTAAAATGAGAAAAAGTATATTAAAGAAAATATGAAATACAAAACAAAAAAGGAAAATTAACAGAGACATATAAAAAAAAGGAAAGAAGGACAATTAAGAACTATAAATAAAAAAAAAAGATATGAAAAATAGAAAAACAAAAAAATTTGAAACTATAACCTAAGTAATAAATAAAACTTAAAAGAACTATTTCAAAGTTAGACAAAAAACTACGATTAACAACTACAACAAACACGCCGTCAGCAGCAACAAAGGCAAAGCAACAAAAACAACAAAACATCGCCATGAAGCAACAACTATAACTACAACAGGCAACGTAGCAGCAACAACAAACAGGTCATAGTTTTAAGTAAAATCTTTTTTTGTAGTATTTAAATAAATCCCTATACATATATATATATATAGATTTAGGTATATACATATATATATATATATATATATATATATATATATATAATTTTAAACATAAATATTTAAGTTCTTAAAACATAATTATATATATATGTATGTATAAATATAAGTGTATGTATAAATATAGGTATACATATATGTATGTATATCCAAATATATAAACTTGAGCATATATATAAATATATACTTATAAGTTTATATACTTGCATAATTATCAGTATATACATATAAATATAACTATACATATATATATATATACATATATAGGAATTTAAGTAGCCCGACAGCATTCAAGGAAATTTATAGTATTATTGGCAGCAGGAAAAACCCATTCTGTGATAAACTTCAAGTTGACAATAGATCTGTTGTTGAAGATAATGATAAATGCGAAGTATTTAGAGACTATTATTCAGATGTATATAGTATATAGAAAGGGCCGGAACGGCCTCCTAGTGACCCCGAAGAACGTCTCAGCTCCTGTAATTTCAATGTACCACGCAATATAAATTCGTTTAACGATACATTCAGCTCAATGGAGAATGAGGATACCATGCACTTCATAAAATTTACTACTGTCAAGGAAATAGTAAAAAGCCTAAAAAACAAAGTCATCAGGCTTTGATGGCATAACAAATTTTCTAATAAAAAGATTCCCCGACGTCTCCTTCAAATTTTTAACAATTATTTTCAACAATTGTTGAAAATAGGAAAAATTTTACCGCTCAAGAAAAAGGGAGATAGTTTACTGCTGGAAGATTTTCGTCCGATTTCTCTACTGTCAAACTTGGGAAAATTGTTTGAGCACATCATAAAGTTGATCCAGTTTCCTGCTTTCAATTTGGTTTTAAACAATCACACTCAACGAAGATGTAACACAAAATTTGAGAGTTCGTAAGTGTACGGTTGCTATATCATTGGATATACAAAAAGCATTTGACAATGCATGCCACAAGGGCATTTTGTATAAACTGGCGGATCTGGGAGTAGATCCATACCTAATGAAGTTATTTTTCAGCTATTTTTCCGAAAGAAAATTTTGTATCCAAATAAATGAATCTCCTTCGAATCTTAGTAATGTTAAAAGTGGCGTCCCGCAGGGCAGTGTATTGGCACCGTTTCTATTTAACGTATACTTGCACGACTTTCCACATAAGATTGCGAATTCTAAGGTAATATTATATGCTGATGACTGCTTAATATATGCATAAGGAATGCGTCCGGCAAGTGCCCGAGATTTGTAGTACCAGAGAGTAAGCGCCTTCACCTGTTTTTAAATGGAACTGAAATACCTTTTAAAACAAGCATCAAGTATTTAGGAGTAACTTTTGATAAAATGCTAAGGTTCAACAAACACGGTATAGACCTACTGAATAAATGCAAAAGAATTTCCGGCTCATTTTCGCGACTTATGAAAAGCCGTTATCTTCCAGAAAGAACAAAACTGCTCATATATAAAGTGGCATTTAGGTCTATATTGGTATATGCCTTCCCGATCTGGTTCACGATATCCCCAATTGTGGCAAAAGAGATGGAGATTTTTGAACGAAGAATTCTTAGAAAATGTGTTAACTTGAACTTTGAGACCTGCAACAAACGATATTCTAATAATTTTATATACAACAAATCGGAAATAGTTCCTCTATGCCAGTACGCCCTCAATCTCCAAAATAAGTTTGTGGACATCTCACATGAAATTTATGAACATGAATATATCACGAATTGGACGGAGGTTAATTATCTATCCCCAATCGGCATACTAATGGAAGACAGTACCCGAGAATCCTCCGGTACATGTCAACTGCCAGATTTCTACCAGAAGTCTTCCCCTGTTATTATCATTACATAATAATATATATATATATATATTATTTTTTTTCTCTACTCTCATTTTATATGTAAATAATATAAATTCAAAATTTACAAATGTCATCATTTTTGATGAAATCGAATTTATTGTTAACTATATGTGATATTTTATACAATTAACTGTTAAGCATCTGTGATATTTTAAAAATTCATGCTCACACTCGTAACACACTGTACTACAGCTGTGTGTAATTTAATAATCACCCTTATCGTGAATAAAAATTCCACGTGAAATTTGTTCACTTTTATTTTTTTAACATTGATTTTAAATAGGAAAATGTGAAAAGTGAACAAATTTCACGTGGAATTTTTATTTACGATAGGGGTGAATAAGTATTATTTAGTTTTAGGCACTACTTTTTAACAGATATACTCTGAAAGATACCGATTATGTCGGGAGCAAACATTATTATCAATGTTATAGTATGAAAAGCACAATCGTTATACCTTTATTTTATTTTTTGCAAGTAGCATTTGCATTTATAATGTTTTAGAGTAAGACATATATAGCTCTAAGTACAACAATTAAATTTTGACAATTTATCTTATTATTGTTTTCGTAAAAGCCTCAATAAAAATTTTACTTACTTACTTACACAACAAAGATGCAAAAGCATATGTTTTTGCTAATGTAAACAAGCGCAGTTTTCCGCCATTTATATTAATATTTGTGTTCAATTATTGTGTTGTTATATGTGAATATAATAAATTGTATAAACTATACAAACAATTAAAAAATGTTAAACGTATGTCCTTTAGATTATAATTTGTGCTTTAAATCAATGAAGCCGACATTGTTTTCTTAGAAAATACAACTCTGATCGCATTAAAACTATCATTTTATGAAATTTTTAAAAAACTAAAAACAGACTTTGCAAAAAAATCTGTCATTTAGTTAAATTTTTAGGTCACACTATCATACTTTATGAATTTTTTGACCTTAAGCATGCAGCGCATATGCATACGAATTTGCCATATGCTGAAAAGCTTGCATACGCTTTTCAACAAATAACATATCTGTCAACATACGCAGGAAATTTGTCAAACACTAATAATATGCTGTTTACACGATATGCTAAAATTACCAACATACGTTTGTTGACATTTATAACAAAGTGTTAGCAAATGTTGTTAAACATACGTATGCTGAAAATTTTTTGCGTTTACACGATATGAAAGCACTTGTAACAAATTTTTCAGCATAAATATGCTGATTCAACATATCGTCTATACTTAAGCTTGATTTACACGATTGAAATTTTCTTCAAAATTGCTCTTCAAAATTCTTCAAATAGCAAAACTTCTTCAAAATTTATTTATTAATTGGTTATTAATAGTTATTAAATAAATACATTTTGAAGAAGTTTTGATATTTACACGAGTTTGAGGCCTTTTAGATGACGCAATTAATTGCATGCAATTTTTTCCATTCTCTTTTAAAATTGCTACGTAAAATTTTGTGCACTTATACGATGCAATTTTACGTGCAACAAATCATGCAATTTTTTGACTTTTAATTACACATTCCTCTTTAGTTTTTCATTCGCAACAAAGAAAACAAAATTTTAAAATATATGTAAATATAATATAAAAAAAATATATGTACATATGTATGTATATAAAATAATATACATACATACATATACATAAATACAATATGCAAATATTTTAAAAAATATAAAAAATGGAAGATTTTAATACAGAAGAAGTAATTGAAAATTTTCTTGCGCATTAATTTTTATAACGCACACTTCAAAGTCTGAATAAGAATAAAACAAAATAAGTAAAACACAAACGATGGTAAAAGGAAATGTCAAAAAATTGCACGACAAACGAAGTCGTGCAACTTTTTCTACCCCTCTTGCTTCTCCCACCCGTTCGCCAACAAACATCAATTGCATGCAATTAATTGCATCGTCTAAAGGGCCTCTTTGAAGAATTTTCAAGAGCAATTTTGAAGAAAATTTCAATCGTGTAAAGAAGGTGAAGGAAGACGATTAAAGATGTGATCAGTGAAGTTTCTGAAGCCGTGCCAGTCTGCTTTCTTCTAGTTGATGTAAGTACGGCGTTCAGAAACGATGAAATCGTTGGGTCGATCCAGACAAACGATTATGGGTAGATGATCTGATCCTACAGTAACCTCTGCTCGCCAGGTTGTGTAGTTGATCGGACCAGGAGGATTACTCTCTATTGCGATGCGAAAGCAAATTCGATGCGATAAGCGTACAAACTGATACTCTTACGCATCGCAATAGAGAGAAACCTCCCAGGACTCGCTATGGTGATGTCTGGTGAGCTTGCGCAGTTTCCCATAATCCGTGTGGGGGCATCATCATTCAGTGTGCAGAAGTCAGATTCGTCAATTTGTTCCGCTAACGACGTACCCCATTGGTCTTCCCCTAGATTAGAGTGCCAAAGTTGGTGGTGCGCGTTAAAGTCCCCAAGCACTAGGCGTGTATTGCCATTTAGGAAAGTCCTAATGTCGGGGCGGTAGCCTGTTGGACAGCTGGCTACTGGCGGAACGTAGACATTATAGAGCTCCAACTCCGTATCTCCTGATTTGACCGCAATACCTCGAGCTTCAAGATCTCTAGTGTCAAGATCAAGAGATAGAACTCTATACTTCACGGTATTGTGTATTATGAATGCGATGCCTCCACCGTAACCTCTGGTGCGGCCTTTTCGGAGAATATTGTATCCGTTACAACTGAGCAGACTGGAATTGTTCGTCAGTTTTGTCTCCTGGACCGCAGCGACCATGATGTTGTTTTGTTGCATAAATCTAGTTATCTCAGCTACTTTACTTTAGAGGCTATTTCATTTGAACTGCAATATGGATATCGCCCCAGGTCTCCGGAAAGCAATCACAGGTTTTTTTTAGCTTTTATTTATTTATTGAATCTTCATATCTTGAAATAACAATAAGTTTTCAAATCTTAATACTAAAAAGAAAATAATAATCCCAGCCAGTGCTAGACAAAAATTTTTATGATACTAAAAAAATTTCACATCAACTGATCCAGTCATCTGTTTTGCGCTTGAGTTAAAGCAAGGGTATCCCTCCCTCTCAACCGATTGTGGCCACTAAAGTGAAGGATGTCTCGTGCAAGTGGGTTTGGATGGTGTTCAAGTTTGCTGACGTACTTTGACGCATATTTTGTAAATTCGACTTTTACTAATGGCACGCCTAGATCTTTGTGGAATCGAGAATTTTTAACATACCATGGATCTGCAGTAATTATACGTAGAATTTTATTTTGACCGCTTTGAATTTTTTCAATATTTGATGCTGAGGCTGGGGTACGGCAGATTGGCTTTAGAATTGCATTGTACAACAAAAGTTTGCAATCCAATTTTAATGTAGAATTTCTGCCGATTAGCCAATTAATTTGCACTGCTTTTAATCTCATCTGGGTAAGTTTTGCGTCGATATGAGACTTCCAAGTTAAACGACGATCGAGGTGGATTCCGAGGTATTTGACATCATTGTGTTGCGGGATAATTTGATTATTTATTCTGATGAACGAGCAGGTATCTTTTCGCAATGTGAAAGTGATATGAATACATTTTTGTTCATTTACCCTAATTTTCCAAAGCTCTAGCCAATTCTCTAGTTTATAAACATAATTCTGCAAATTCTGTGATGCAACTTGGTGGTCCTTATGGACGCTGATAAAGGCTGTATCGTCTGCAAAAGTTGAAGTATGTATTATGGGGTCTGACGGCATATCGGATGCATAAATCAAATATAAAGTTGGACCCAGTATGCTACCCTGGGGTACTCCTGCTTCAATTGGCTGAGCGGGGCTTAAAAAATCGCCTTCTTTGATTGTAAATTTGCGACCATATAAATAACTTTCCATGAGTTTGTGGGTGTTAGCAGCAGTGTTGCCAAGACTTCATGACTAAAAATGGCCAAATCATTGTATGAAAATGGCTAAAATGTGGCTAAAAAATGGCTAAACATTATTAAATCAAAAAGTCTGTTGAATTAAACAAAACCAAAAATAATTCATACTTTATTGACTTATAGTAATCTATATATATAAAATTCAATGTATGTATGTATGTATGTATGTATGTATGTAACGTATAGACTCCAAAACGGCTGAGCCGATTTTGATGAAATTTTCACAGCATGTTACTGTGACTCTGGAAGGAATAATAGGGTACTTTTTTTTTACCACGCCCACTTTTACGCCCACTTTTTTAAAATATTGTAATTGGAGACCAAACCTCTGGACCGATATTTTTGAAATTTTCACAGCATTTAACTGGGACTCTGGTATGATTAATAGGTTACTTTTTTTTGACCACGCCCATTTTTACGCCCACTTTTTAAAAATTATGTAATTGCTCCCATATAGTTTTTAACAGATTTACTTCAAATTGTATACACATTATATACTCCAGGCGAGGTAAAAATAAAGATTTATTAAGCCACGCCCCTTTCACGCCCCTTTTCACGCCAAATTTTTTAAAGTTTTATACTTTTTGTTCTCTATACAAATTTGTTCATTCCAACGTATTTTTTTATTTGGTAGTATATTGCTCTTAATACTGTTAGCGTCGCCATATAACTATGAACCACGCCTACTTCATCGCCCCCTTTTTTTTAATTCAGATACTTACTTATACCACTAACAATGTTTGCTATACAAAATACTTTTTTTGTAATATGTATTTACCTAAAGTTTTATATACTTTTTAACTACATATATTTTTTTATTTTTTCTGTATGTTTGTGCTTAATAGGAGGCCAAACCCTTGGACCAATCTGCCTGAAATTTGTACAGCATGTTACTGTGACTCTGGAAGGAATAATAGGCTATATGAAGTTTTGAACGTACAAACGGGGGTGGCACCGCCCATATAACCCACAAATTTAACCCGCCATATTTTGGGCATTTTTTGACGTACGTCGGTGATATTTGGTACATATGGTATTGGGGCATAATTAGGAATTCGTACCAGGAGAAAAGTGAGTGGGACCACGCCCCTTTTTAGAAAAATTAAACATCGTAATATGGTCTTAACTACTGGACCGATCGTCATTAAATTTTCACAACAGAATATTCTTACGAAATAATAAATTCTTGGCTATGTAAGTGGACAAAGGGGCATGGTCTCGCCTAAAGCATTGCAATAAATACATTAAAATTAAATAAATTAATGTTTGTAAATATATAAATACGTTTTATTTTATGACGAGGGGGGGGGTAGCAAAGCACACCGGGTTTAGCTAGTTTTATATAACAAAACAAAGATAAAAGCTTTTAAATCTATATATATAAAATTCAATGTATGTATGTATGTATGTAACGTATAGACTCCAAAACGGCTGAGCCGATTTTGATGAAATTTTCACAGCATGTTACTGTGACTCTGGAAGGAATAATAGGGCACTTTTTTTTACCACGCCCACTTTTACGCCCACTTTTTTAAAATATTGTAATTGAAGACCAAACCTCTGGACCGATATTTTTGCAATTTTTACAGCATGTTACTGTGACTCTGGAAGGAATAATAGGCTATATGAAATTTTGATTGTACAAACGGGGGTGGCACCGCCCATATAACCCACAAATTTAACCCGCCATATTTTGGGCATTTTTTGACGTACGTCGGTGATATTTGGTACATATGGTATTGGCATAATTAGGAATACATACCAGGAGAAAAGTGAGTGGGACCACGCCCCTTTTTAGGAAAATTAAACATCGTAATATAGTCTTAACTACTGGACCGATCGTCATTAAATTTTCACAACAGGATTTTCTTACGAAATAATAAATTCTTGACTATGTAAGTGGACAAAGGGGCATGGCCTCGCCTAAAGCATTGCAATAAATACATTAAAATTAAATAAATAAATGTTTGTAAATATATAAATACGTTTTATTTTATTTTATGACGAGGGGGGTAGCAAAGCACACCGGGTTTAGCTAGTATATCTCTATATATATAAAATTCAATGTATGTATGTATGTATGTGTGTATGTATGTAACGTATAGACTCCAAAACGGCTGAGCCGATTTTGATGAAATTTTCACAGCATGTTACTGTGACTCTGGAAGGAATAATAGGGTACTTTTTTTTTTGGCACGCCCACTTTTACGCCCACTTTTTTGAAATATTGTAATTGGAGACCAAACCTCTGGACCGATATTTTTGAAATTTTCACAGCATGTTACTGTGAGTCTGGAAGGAATAATAGGGTACTTTTTTTTACCACGCCCACTTTTACGCCCACTTTTTTAAAATATTGTAATTGGAGACCAAACCTCTGGACCGATATTTTTGAAATTTTCACAGCATGTTACTGTGACTCTGGAAGGAATAATAGGGTACTTTTTTACCACGCCCACTTTTACGCCCACTTTTTTAAAATATTGTAATTGGAGACCAAACCTCTGGACCGATATTCTTGAAATTTTCACAGCATTTAACTGGGACTCTGGAAGGAATAATAGGGTACTTTTTTTTACCACGCCCACTTTTACGCCCACTTTTTTAAAATATTGTAATTGGAGACCTAACCTCTGGACCGATATTTTTGAAATTTTCACAGCATGTTACTGTGACTCTGGAAGGAATAATAGGGTACTTTTTTTACCACGCCCACTTTTTTAAAATATTGTAATTGGAGACCAAACCTCTGGACCGATATTCTTGAAATTTTCACAGCATTTAACTGCGACTCTGGTATGATTAATAGTTTACTTTTTTTGACCACGTCCATTTTTACGCCCACTTTTTAAAAATTATGTAATTGCTCCCATATAGTATTTAACAGATTTACTTCAAATTGTATACACATTATATACTCCAGGCGAGGTAAAAATAAAGATTTCTTAAGCCACGCCCCTTTCACGCCCATTTTCACGCCAAATTTTTGAAAGTTTTATACTTTATTAAATTTTTACAATAGGATATTCTTACGAAATAATAAATTCTTGACTATGTAAGTGGACAAAGGGGCATGGCCTCGCCTAAAGCATTGCAATAAATACATTAAAATTAAATAAATAAATGTTTGTAAATATATAAATACGTTTTATTTTATGACGAGGGGGGGGGGGTAGCAAAGCACACCGGGTTTAGCTAGTCTATATATATAAAAATTCAATGTATGTATGTATGTATGTATGTATGTATGTAACGTATAGACTCCAAAACGGCTGAGCCGATTTTGATGAAATTTTCACAGCATGTTACTGTGACTCTGGAAGGAATAATAGGGTACTTTTTTTTTTGACCACGCCCATTTTTACGCCCACTTTTTAACAATTATGTAATTGCTCCCATATAGTTTTTAACAGATTTACTTCAAATTGTATACACATTATATACTCCAGGCGAGATAGGGTACTTTTTTTACCACGCCCACTTTTACGCCCACTTTTTTAAAATATTGTAATTGGAGACCAAACCTCTGGACCGATATTTTTGAAATTTTCACAGCATTTAACTGGGACTCTGGTATGATTAATAGGGTACTTTTTTTTGACCACGCCTATTTTTACGCCCACTTTTTAAAAATTATGTAATTGCTCCCATATAGTTTTTAACAGATTTACTTCAAATTGTATACACATTATATACTCCAGGCGAGGTAGGGTACTTTTTTTACCACGCCCACTTTTACGCCCACTTTTTTAAAATATTGTAATAGGAGGCCAAACCCTTGGACCAATCTGCCTGAAATTTTTACAGCATGTTACTGTGACTCTGGAAGCAATAATAGGCTATATGAAGTTTTGATTGTACAAACGGGGGTGGCACCGCCCATATAACCCACAAATTTGAATCGCCATATTTTGGGCATTTTTTGACCTACATACGTCAATGATATGTGGAACATATGGTATTGGCATAATTAGGAATACCAGGAGAAAAGTGGGTGGGACCACGCCCCTTTTTAGGAAAATTAAAAATCGTATAGTATAGTTTTAACTACTAGACCGATCGTCATTAAATTTTCACAATAGGATATTCTTACGAAATAATAAATTCTTGACTATGTAAGTGGACAAAGGGACATGGTATCGCCTAAAGCATTGAAATAAATACATTAAAATTAAATAAATAAATGTTTGTAAATATATAAATACGTTTTATTTTATTTAATGACGAGGGGGGGGGGTAGCAAAGCACACCGGGTTTAGCTAGTAGTTCATAAATAACTATTAAAATAAGAAATCAATACCGACGTCAGAGTTGCTGTCGTCGCACAGTGGCGCCCGTAGAGCAAACGAGGTTGCAAAAATCAAAATTTTCAAGAGCGCTGACGAAGTTTTGAATAAACCCATGTTATAGGAAACTTTTCAACGATTTCGAATATGCCACTTTTAATAATATCACATTAGTTTAGAAGATATAACCGTTCAAAGTTGACCGACTTTCGGTTTTCAAAAAAACACACAATTTTTAGTCAATTTGTTGCGATTTCAGGTGTAATATCACGAAAAATGGGTAACGAATCGCCATATTTTTTCTTTGTATTGATTGATGTATTTATTAAATGTATAATGATAAAAAAAAATTACCAGTTTGCTTTGTGTTTCTCCTGGTAAATCACTATTTAAAAACTATCCGTTTTTTTCACTATTTTTCAACTTTGACGGAAAATATAAAAATATGTAAATTTTTGTATATTTGTCATATTTGCAAAACCTGTTCTTTGATTATTTCTTTACATAATTCAAAAGGGTTTATTTGCCCGTACGTGCCCGTTTGGCTTCTAGAGGTAAAAAAGGTTAAAAAGACATGGTTGCAGAAATTGTATGGCGCACATTGACGCCATTTGCGTTTTTTCGTTGCAAAAATCATATCTTTTGAACCGAATAAGATAATTGAACAGTTTAAACAGCATATGATAGATAACTGTTCAGCCTATGAAATGAGCGTTTGGAAAGGGTGCTACGCTTTGTAGGGATCTACTTAGGGGTTATCAAAGTCAAAATTAGTAGAAAAATCAATTTTATTGTAGTGGATGAATATTTTACAGAAAATTTAAAAAATAAATTTAAAAAAAATTTAAAAAATAAATTTTAAAAAATTTTTTTTTTTAATTTGTTGGGTAATAATAAAACCCTAAAGAAAAAAAAAATAAAAACAATCTAAAAATGTAAAAATATTTTTTTTTAGTTACCATAAAATTTATTTTTCTACTAATTTCAACTTTGATAACCCATAAGTAACACACTCCGTTTCTGCCATTCTATTTAATTTTTAAGAAATCCTGTATTTTTTAGTCCTCTAACAAACATTTCGAATTCGTGACTTAAGCTTTTTGAGTACACAATTGTCTCTTTAAAATCGGAGTATAAAATATCAATATTTTCGTCATCAATAACTCTTCTTTTCAAAAAAATTATAAGTAATGAAACTTCTTTTAACAAGCGTGTCGGGTCGTTTTCATGGCCTTGGAAAATTTTATTTACGGTCTGCACTTCTTGCAAAATTGGTCTTAGAAGGATGAGATGTAAAAGAATTATGTCATCTTTATACATTTCACTTAAAATTTTTGCATTATGACATTTTTCATTATTATAAGCTGTTTCAAAATAAATTTTGAGCTCATCCCATTGATCTAGAGAAAATGGCTAAAAAATAGCTAAATAAAATCAAAAATGGCTAAAAAAGTGGCTAAGAGCTAAATTCATTTTTTTTTTGTGGCTAAAAAAGATTGAAAATGGCTAAATTTAGCCACAAAAGAGCTAAATTGGCAACACTGGTTAGCAGGCAGAGCTAATTTTATTTTATGCATTAAACCTTCATGCCAGACTTTGTCGAACGCTTGGGAAACATCAATGAAAAGCGCGGAACAGTATTTTTTCTCTTCAAACGACCGTCTTATCACATTTACCAATCTGTGTGTTTGTTCGATGGTAGTGTGTTTAGCTCTGAACCCGAATTGGTGATTTGGAATACATTGAGTGTCGTTCAGAATTCGAATCAACTTAGCCATTAACAATTTTTCAAACAGTTTTAAAATTGTCGGCAGTAGACTAATTGGCCTATATGACTCCACTTTGGTGTGGTCCTTCCCTGACTTAGGAATCATAGTGATCATAGACACCTTCCAATATGCAGGATAGTATTCTAGGCGTAAAATAGCATTGAAGATAAAGAGGATAATTCTTCTTGCTACACGAGGTAACTCCACAAGCATTTTGTTGCTGATTTTATCCATACCTAAAGCTTTTTTAAGATTCAGAGTACCAATAGCGTTTTGAACATCATTAAAGCTAAGTCTTAGAGGTACAGGAGGTCTTATAACGAGTGGAGGCAAATCAGATGCATTATTTGAATTGTTTATAGTAAACACATTTCTCAAATGGTTAACAAATAAAGTCCCCTTCTCGGAATCATTTCTAGCCCAGTCTCCAGTCGGATTTCGCAAAGGAGGCTTTCCTCTAACTGGTCTTTTTAAACCTCGTGCCGCCTTCCATAACGAATAGTCAGATTGTGGGGTACTATCAAGACCCTCCAAGTAAGACCTAAGTGAGGCCGTTCTTTAAATTTCTTAGTTTATCTCTGCATTCTCGTAGTCTAGCTTTCAGTTCAGGAGACCTGTGAATTTGCCACTCTCTTCTAACTCTTCTTTTTTCTGTCAGGAGATGATCGAGTTCAGCGAAATAAGTTCTATTTGTCCCACTTCTGCACTCAACGTTATATGTGGAGGCGTGATGTACAGCTCTTCGTATGTCCTAAGTAAACATGTCAATCGGCCCATCAATATCCTCGGTAGTTCTCAACACTACATTTTCCGTGCAGTGGGAACTTAAATACTTTTTATACTTTATCCAACTTACTCTAGTTTTAGATATGTCCCGAAATGGAGAGCTATTCCCTTTAAGGAAACGCATTGAAATAATAGATGGAGAGTGATCTGAAGACAAGGCTAATGAAGGCTCCACTTGTATCGATTCTACAGGGATATTTTTCACTACTCCGAAGTCAATAACATCAGGAATCTTCCGTCGGCCAGTAGGTGGGATGCTCGCTTGAGAGTACATCTAATCCCATTTTGGCGATGGTGTTGAAGAGTACACGACCCTTCGGGGTCACCAGACGTGAACCCCAAAAAGTGTGTTTGGCGTTAAAGTCACCAGCAACTAAAAATCTAGCTCCAAGGGAATTGAAGAAGCTGTAGTATTGGTGTTCTTTTATTGAAAATCGAGGCGGCGAATAAATTGATGATAAAACAAAATTGTATTGACAGAATTCAATACAAATGTTTGTTGCTTGTAGGTAATCCTCACATATGTTGTTCATTAAATAATGTTTTATTCTGTTCTTTATAAGAATTGCCGAACCTCCACATCCGCGGGGATCTTTAGTATCATACAACACGTAGCCATTAATTTTGAAGTACCCTGTCGCCGTCAAGAGAGTTTCAGCAATCATCATGACATCAATCTGCTTATCCATCAGGAAGTGCTCCAGTTCCTTTTGATGTTGGCGGAGGCCGTTCGCATTCCAAAAACAAATTTTTAAACAAATCATTTCTTTAAAATGGCTTGTAAGATAGTGGATTGCATTTTCAGCATTTCCTGCATCATGGATGTCATAGTGGTCGTAAAAGAAGTTTGGACAAGTGTCTGCAATGTAGTCTCTAGAGTGTTAATATTACGCTCGTAATATTGTGATTTAGGTTCCTGCTCCAAACCTGGTATATTAGATTTAACCACGTTTGCGTAATAAACTTGTCTAGAACTAGGCGCGTTTACATGACTAGTGGACTGTAACAATTGAGGGAAATTGTCACTCGATACAAAATTTGGCTGTTGAGGATGATTAGGTAATACTGACGTCTTCTTGGTTCTTATGCCTTTCAAATGAGTGTAAATTGGACCACCTCTATAATTTGCGGTATGATTACCTCCGCAGTTACTGCCTTTTTTGATTTTTGAGTCAGTTTTCGACTTATCTCATTGAGCAGTTGCATGTAGCTCCCCACACGCAACACAAACTGTCGGCAATTTACAGTACGCTTTGGTATGACCAAATTCTTGACAGTTAAGACACTGAACGGGTCCCTGACGCTTATGCGGTTCTTCCACGGTGATTCTACGATATAGAAGGTAAATCATATTGTAGATGGGATGGGACTCGTTTTTCTTTAATACGACATCTCCAGGTTCCAATTCCACCCTGAACATAGGCTGTGGAATCTTTTCACGGTTTCTAATATTCGTAATGCTCTTAATTTTGAAGCCTTTTTCCATTAAGCTAGTCTTTATCTCGGCAGGATCAACATCTGGGTCTATACCCTTTAGAACGACTTGCAGTCCTTTTGCGCTTTTCAGCTGGTAGGTATACAAATCCCTACTCTCCCTCTCCAACTGGTTAGACAATTTTCGAAAATCATCTTCCTTTTTCACTTGAATTTTGGTTTCGCTGATATTTCCATGTTTAATTGATGTTACGCTAAACATATTTTCACCTATTACCGAAACAATTCCTTGTATCAATTTACTGGAAGTGGGCTCTCTCAGATAAATTGGTGGGGGCTTAAACGTCTTCTTAGGAAGTTCTGGCTCATCCGTCTGGAGGAGAGCAAACCTATTTTGATCATTACTCACGGTCTTAGGAGCTTTTGAATTTGATGACACTTGAGCAGATGTCGGGCTCCTCTGTCGCTTAAGAACTGTGACGTATTTATCCATACCTACTTGGTTTCTAGGTTTGACTGCACTATTTGATATAGAAGATGTTGATATTTTTTCATCGGATGAGATAAATATATTGGGCGAACAGGAACGACGCCGTTCTACGGCTCTTGTAGTGAGAAAATTCTCCACAGATTTTTTTAAGGCTTTTTCCTCAGAGACCCATATAGTTTTTCTAGTCGAGCTAAGCTCTTTGTCAGAATTACATCTGAGAGAAACACTCATACAGTTTTTATGCGATTTTTAATATTTTGTTTTGTAGATATTTTTACCTATTACGAGTTATTTTTTCACTTTTTTTGTTTTATTTCAACTTATTACACTTTTTCACCTATTACGATTTTTTTCACCGAAAATTCAGCCGCACTAAAAATAACACGTTCGAACAGTTCGATGAGACGAGACTGAATCACAATCGCAGGTGTTAGCGGCGATACTGGTATCTGTTGCTGTATACAGTGGCCGACAAAAGTCTACATACGACCCATATTTTTGCAATTTGAGAATTTTGAAACCATAATGAAGAAAAGTAATAATACAGTTTTGTTTCAGATGTATTTTTAATAATATAACACAAAAAAAATCTAATTTTATTATAAACTTAAACTTTTATTCACAAAAAACTAAAAAAATTTAATGACAAAAGTTTACATACGAGCTGTAAATTAACATAAAAAACTTTGTTTGGGTATTAAAACTTATTACTTTTTATTAAAATTAATATTTCGTTGGACCACCATGGGCATCTATAACTGGTTGTAAGAGTCTGGGCATCGAAGCAACTAAATTGTCGAGTTCTGCGGATGTTATGTTTAGCCATTCTTCTTGAAGCTTCTCTTTAAGCATTGGGGCACTAGTAATAGGAGTTTTGCGAATTTTTCGTTGTAGAATCTCCCACACGTGCTCAATAACATTTAAGTCCGGCCTTTGAGGTGGTGTGTACAACTGTCGTGGGGCATGGTAGAGCAGCTAATCTTTGACAATCTGAGACGTGTGCTTCGGATCGTTATCTTGCTGGAAAATCTAACTCTGACCAAGATTTAAAATATCAACCGAGGGTTTCAAATTTTGTTCCAAAATGGCTTCGTACAGATAGCGATCCATATTACCCTCAATAAACACTAAATTTCCTACTCCAGAAGTAGCGAAAGCACCTCAAACCATCACGCTGCCTCAACCATACTTAACAGTAGCAACTAAGTTCTACAGCTCCATCGCTGTATTTTTTGTTTCACCAAACTTTATCTCTCCCATCACTTCCAAATATGTTATATTTAGATTCATGAGTGAACAAAACTCTCTTCCAGAAATCCATGTCTTTCTGAATATGGTTTTGTGCAAATTCCAAACCAACTTTGCGATTTTTTTCGCTTATGAGAGGTTTTTGCGAGTAGATCTGCTATGGTAACCATTACTATTTAATCTTCTTGGATGTACAATTAATTCAGATCATGCAGCGATATCTTCGGCTAATTTTGTGGTATTTACTTTGGGATTTTTGCCCACTTCTTTTAAAATGAAGCTAACGTCTCTACGACTAAGTTTCTTTGGGCGACCTCCACGTAGTTTGTTTTCTACTGTACCAGTCTTTTTAAAGTTACTGACTATTGTCTGAAGCGTAGACTTACTTAAATTAAAAAGCTTTGATATTTCATCAAAATATTTTTCTTAATTTCTGCACTTTACAACAAAATTACGGACATCAATTGATATTTCTTTTCGAGAAGCCATTATTTCTTGTAACGTGCCGTTCCAAATATATATACATACATAAGAATAAAACTTAATATATAACACTAGAAGCACTAGTTGTATGTAATAATAGAATACACACACGCACACACACAAACGCAGTAGCTGAGAGTAATACGTACAAACTGGTTACAGTTGGATGTATGTTGATATAATTCCCAAGTAGTTTATTTATTTCTATATAAGTATTCAGAGTTGTATGGTAAAAAAAGGGGGAAGAGATCTCTCTTGTAGTTTGCCGATTGTAAGAACTTCCGAATCTTTCTTACAGTCATACTAACCGTATCGTAGAATTATTTCAGCCGATTGTGAGAACTCCCGAAATTTTTCTCGCATTCATATTTTAGTAGTCGTAATCAAATTCAAGAACTTTCGAATTCTTTTTGAATTAGTCGTAGTTTGACTGATCGTAAGAACTCCCGAATTCTTCTTACAATCGTATTTATCCGTAGCCGAACTCAAGAACTTCCGATTTCTTCTTGACTTCGTTATAGTTTGTGCCGATCGTAAGAACCCCCGAATTCTTCTTACAATCGTATTTTGTAGTTAACCGATCGTAAGAACTCCCGAATTCTTCTTACAATCGTATTTTGTATACGTAGTTAACCGATCGTAAGAACTCCCGAATTCTTCTTACAATCGTATTTATCCGTAGCCGAACTCAAGAACTTCCGATTTCTTCTTGACTTCGTTATAGTTTGTGCCGATCGTAAGAACCCCGAATTCTTCTTACAATCGTATTTTGTATCCGTAGTTAACCGATCGTAAGAACCCCCGAATTCTTCTTACAATCGTATTTTGTATCCGTAGTTAACCGATCGTAAGACCCCCGAATTCTTCTTACAATCGTATTGTTACGTCCGTAGCCGACTATAGATACTAGACTGCTAAACAACCCGAACTATATTTCACTACAAACTTTCGTTTGTTCTTTTCTTTCTTTTCTCCGAGGATCAACCGTCTCACCGCTGCTACTACGTTTCATCATCGTATAAGTTTCTACCATCCCGCCGCTGCTACGATTCATCATTTCAACGGATTCAAATTCCTGAAAAACCTTCGTAGATTTAAGTATTTGATAAGTAGATTAAGGTTTCGTTAATAAAAGCTTTGTTTTGAATATTTTTTATATAACACCCAAAAATATTCGTGTTTTATTTCAAAGAAGCAGACCTCTGAATCGAACCTTGGACAGACTGAGACATACCTCAGCTGGAAAAATAAACTGCATTACAATGGCGCCCGAGCAGGGACCCGATTCCAAGAACGCACCCAGTGGAAAAACTTCGCAGACAACCACCAACGAACTTGGATCGGGCCAAGAAAAAAGCAACGAAACCCAATCTACTCATAATACGCTACACACTGACTCACTAGACTGGGTATATCTTCTTCACAAAGATAAATTAATTGAAGTATGTCGACAGTACAATATCCCTATAACCGATCGGGCTACTGTTGACCAACTTCGTCGTCAACTAATTGAACTTATACGATTGAAACGGCAGCGAGCATCCTCGGAAAATCTTCTTCGTTTATTAGAGGAGGAATCGGAAGATTTATTTAAGGGAATAACAATAGATATTCCTCCTAACACGAAACGCTCCAGGTGGATGATATACCCAAAAGGTAGACCCAAAATCGAGGTAATAGTAACAAATGGGATGGTACGTCTCCGATGTCAGGGCAAAGTAAAAACGTTTTGCCGCGGTGGAAAAGGAATAAATAATGAATCCATTTAAAATTTTTTTATATATATATTTTTTTTTGCATCCCGTATTATATGAACTATGTTTTTTAAAGAAATGAATTTATTTTAATTATTATGAATTATTTAAAATTTTTTTTTTTAAAAAAAAAAAAAAAATTTTTTCATGTATTTTTTTTTTGCATCCCGTATTATATGAATTATATATTTTTTTTAAGAAATGAATTTATTTTAATTATTATGAATTATAATATATTGTATTAGAAAAAAAAAGAAGAAAAAAAAAAAAAACAAAACAAGCACTTAGGTTACGAGCCGAAGCTCTTAACAGTTCGGTAAATTTTACCGTAAGGTAGTGTAGGTCAAAAGACCAAAACTCGTCTTAGTGCATAAATGTTTTCTTTTTTTGTTTTGTTTAAAGTAGGAGGGAAATGTAACGTGCCGTTCCAAATATATATACATATAATGATATTTTTATATTATGCGGAGACAAGGTTTTGGAATTATCCACCAAATAAATATACAAAACTGAGTTTCTCTGCAAACAAAGTATTTTAAGAATTTATTAGATTAATAGGAAAATATTAAATACTTATAAACTATAACTTTTATTAATTTACCTGCAAACAAAGAAACGACATTTAAGTTTATAATTTGATGCCAATTCCTTTTGTTTTACAATTTGTACTAATTTTTATAATAAAATTAAGCAAATTAATTTAAGGTAATAATTCTTTTCAGTTTCTTTTTACATTTATGGAAAAACATATGTTTATATGTCAGGAGTCTAATAGAATGTATTATTCTCAGCTAAGACAGGTATTTAAATAAAGGAATTCAATTTCTTTACATCTCCCCCCTTGGAGAGAAAATAATTAGTAATTTATGTCCTATTTTTTTTTTTTTTTTTTTTTTTTTTTTTTTTTATTCGTTTTCTTCAATTTCAAAAGCTGGAGCTGGAATTAATTTTGTTACGTGAAAAAAATTAAACTCACATTCTTTAAGTCCCGTGTTTATTTTGTAGATTGTATTTGAAATTTTTTCTAGTATTTTATATGGTCCAATTCGTAATTCATTAACGTGTTAATGTTAATTATTCTTAATCGCAATCTAGGGATAGATGTGACCTTGAAAGTGTTTTTTGTTTGTTTTTTGAAGTTGTTTTGTTTTGTTTGTTTTGTTTTTTTGTTTGATTTTTGTTTTTTTGTGGAAGAAATATTCTTAGTATATATATATGATGATATTTATATCAAAGTATATTTTGCATGGTGTTTTTTCCTGAGATTTTTCTTTAAAACCGGCGTTAATACTTTTTTTTTTAAAGTTTATTTCTTCTTATTAAATGCTCCAGGCTTCTTAATTCATTGAAAAGGTCTTTAGTTTCCTTCAAGTCTTCTCTGTTTATTCTGTCTGTCACGAAATCTGGTAATCCTGTTGCAATTAAATCAATTAATGTTTTTGTGTCAATTGATTTATTCATTTCCAATAACATTCTCTCTTTCTTTAGCGCGTACTCTAATAGTGAACCACTAATATATTTGAAAGAAAATGTATACTTCACTGGAGTCCAGCCTTTATCAGCATATGTTTCACAAAAATTTTGTTTCCATTCTGTCCACTCTGAATCTAAAGTTTGTTTTATGAGCATAGAACTATACCAATCTAAACAGGCTCCTTCCAAAAAAAATCTTAATATTTCTATCTTTTGCCCATCTTTTTCTATTTTCAATCGATCACATTCACTTTCAAAGAAACTTATCCACTGAGTGACATTTGAACTTTTGTTTGTAAATTTCTCTAAAACAAATTTTTCTGATAAAACTTTCATACTAATTTTACTATCGTTGCTTTGTATGTTTTCTTTTTGTGTACACACAGTATGTAGCATATTTTTCAAAGTCTCTTCAGTAACACCATCTGCAGCAATGTATTTCTTTTCGGGTTGTTGTTCCTCCAGATAAACGTCTTTGAATTGAACGTTGTCTTCCTCATCTAAATAAATTGCTGACAGCGCCTTATCTAATGTTATCCATACTCTTCTAGTTTGGTGTCTTTGTTTGATTGAGTTTTTTACCTTTTTAAATGCAGTAGTGCTAGACAACTGCGTGTGATGTATCATATCTAGATATTCTTCCGGCAAAATAAAAGTTTTTTCTTCGATTGTAGTAATTGAGGTTAGGGCAAAAAAATTCGATT
This sequence comes from Bellardia pandia, assembly GCA_916048285.2. Lineage (NCBI taxonomy): Eukaryota > Metazoa > Arthropoda > Insecta > Diptera > Calliphoridae > Bellardia > Bellardia pandia. The sequence goes on from OU696530.1 coordinate 71,637,869, forward strand.
TACCATCACCCGCTGCTTTAAGCACAAACTCAAATTTCAACTTCTCCATTTTTCCGTATACAAAAATGTCGTTTTATAATGATATTTTTATATTATGCGGAGACAAGGTTTTGGAATTATCCACCAAATAAATATACAAAACTGAGTTTCTCTGCAAACAAAGTATTTTAAGAATTTATTAGATTAATAGGAAAATATTAAATACTTATAAACTATAACATTTATTAATTTACCTGCAAACAAAGAAACGACATTTAAGTTTATAATTTGATGCCAATTCCTTTTGTTTTACAATTTGTACTAATTTTTATAATAAAATTAAGCAAATTAATTTAAGGTAATAATTCTTTTCAGTTTCTTTTTACATTTATGGAAAAACATATGTTTATATGTCAGGAGTCTAATAGAATGTATTATTCTCAGCTAAGACAGGTATTTAAATAAAGGAATTCAATTTCTTTACATACATACATAAGAATAAAACTTAATATATAACACTAGAAGCACTAGTTGTATGTAATAATAGAATACACACACGCACACACACAAACGCAGTAGCTGAGAGTAATACGTACAAACTGGTTACAGTTGGATGTATGTTGATATAATTCCCAAGTAGTTTATTTATTTCTATATAAGTATTCAGAGTTGTATGGTAAAAAAAGGGGGAAGAGATCTCTCTTGTAGTTTGCCGATTGTAAGAACTTCCGAATCTTTCTTACAGTCATACTAACCGTATCGTAGAATTATTTCAGCCGATTGTGAGAACTCCCGAAATTTTTCTCGCATTCATATTTTAGTAGTCGTAATCAAATTCAAGAACTTTCGAATTCTTTTTGAATTAGTCGTAGTTTGACTGATCGTAAGAACTCCCGAATTCTTCTTACAATCGTATTTATCCGTAGCCGAACTCAAGAACTTCCGATTTCTTCTTGACTTCGTTATAGTTTGTGCCGATCGTAAGAACCCCCGAATTCTTCTTACAATCGTATTTTGTAGTTAACCGATCGTAAGAACCCCCGAATTCTTCTTACAATCGTATTTTGTATACGTAGTTAACCGATCGTAAGAACTCCCGAATTCTTCTTACAATCGTATTTATCCGTAGCCGAACTCAAGAACTTCCGATTTCTTCTTGACTTCGTTATAGTTTGTGCCGATCGTAAGAACCCCGAATTCTTCTTACAATCGTATTTTGTATCCGTAGTTAACCGATCGTAAGAACCCCCGAATTCTTCTTACAATCGTATTTTGTATCCGTAGTTAACCGATCGTAAGACCCCCGAATTCTTCTTACAATCGTATTGTTACGTCCGTAGCCGACTATAGATACTAGACTGCTAAACAACCCGAACTATATTTCACTACAAACTTTCGTTTGTTCTTTTCTTTCTTTTCTCCGAGGATCAACCGTCTCACCGCTGCTACTACGTTTCATCATCGTATAAGTTTCTACCATCCCGCCGCTGCTACGATTCATCATTTCAACGGATTCAAATTCCTGAAAAACCTTCGTAGATTTAAGTATTTGATAAGTAGATTAAGGTTTCGTTAATAAAAGCTTTGTTTTGAATATTTTTTATATAACACCCAAAAATATTCGTGTTTTATTTCAAAGAAGCAGACCTCTGAATCGAACCTTGGACAGACTGAGACATACCTCAGCTGGAAAAATAAACTGCATTACATTCTATTAAAGATTTATTTATCCGCCTAAAATTAAACTGAATAATATTTTAAGAAACCCCTTAACACAACAAAAAAAGTAAAAAACAAGTAAGAGTGCTATATTCGGCTGTGCCGAATCTTAAATACCCTCCACCTAACCGTACTAAGAAATACAAAAACTACACTGGTTATAGGACTAGCATATCCTAATTCTGTGTTTTCTATTCAGTCTTAGTGCAAATTTTATTAGTATTTGATATATTGTTTGAAAGACAATTTTACAACCAACATAATTTATGTTAAATATTTTGAAATTTTGTCTAATTTTTACCATTTTTAATTGATTTAATTACCAATTCTTACCATAATTTACAGAATTTGTCTGATGTTCATAATAATCTTGAGTGTAACTTAACAAACAGAGTATAAACAAGTAAGAGTGCTATATTCGGCTGTGCCGAATCTTAAATACCCTTCACCTAAGCGTAATAAGAAATTAAAAAAATACACTGGTTAAAGGACTAGCATATCCTAATTCTGTGTTTTCTATTCAGTCTTAGTGCAAATTGTATTAGTATTTGATATATTGTTTGAAAGACAATTTTACGACCAATATAATTTATGTTAAATATTTCGAAATGTTGTCTAATTTTGACCATTTTAATTGATTTAATTACCAATTCTTACCATAATTTACAGAGTCTGTCTGATGTTCATAATAATCTTCAGTGTAATGTAACAAACAGAGTATAAACAAGTAAGAGTGCTATATTCGGCTGTGCCGAATCTTAAATACCCTTCACCTAAGCGTAATAAGAAATACAGAAACTACACTAGACTAGAATATCCTAATTCTGTGTTTTCTATTCAGTCTTAGTGCAAATTTTATTAGTATTTGATATATTGTTTGAAAGACAATTTTACGACCAACATAATTTATGTTAAATATTTTGAAATGTTGTCTAATTTTTACCATTTTTAATTGATTTAATTACCAATTCTTACCATAATTTACAGAGTCTGTCTGATGTTCATAATAATCTTCAGTGTAATGTAACAAACAGAGTATAAACAAGTAAGAGTGCTATATTCGGCTGTGCCGAATCTTAAATACCCTTCACCTAAGCGTAATAAGAAATACAGAAACTACACTAGACTAGAATATCCTAATTCTGTGTTTTCTATTCAGTCTTAGTGCAAATTTTATTAGTATTTGATATATTGTTTGAAAGACAATTTTACGACCAACATAATTTATGTTAAATATTTTGAAATGTTGTCTAATTTTTACCATTTTTAATTGATTTAATTACCAATTCTTACCATAATTTACAGAGTCTGTCTGATGTTCATAATAATCTTGAGTGTAATTTAACAAACAGAGTATAAAAAAGGGGTACAATTCGGTTTTAGAGATTTTGCTCAAAAAAAAAAAAAAATCAAATAGGGCTTTTAGAGGAGATACCAGCAAAAAAAAATTTGTTGCCGGTCACGCCTATTTTCGAGGGGGCGGGCCCTTAAAGTTGAAAATACATAGGCCTATATCTCGGGAACTACTGGGTGTCTGATAATTTGTAACACATTAAATAAAAGGTATTCCAACGATATATATCATGATTATAAAATATGGACCGAATATGGGTTAAATCCGAAAAGAATATTTTTTGACCCGAATTTATTTGTTTTTTGGAAATGGTTCTTATATGGCAGGTATGACAAATTATGGGCCGATCTTCTTAAATTTTGAAACAGTTATTTTCATGCATATGAGCACATTTCACGTCGAATTTCAACATAATAACGGTATATATACGATATATATTAGTATTAACGTGGATTTCGAGAGTGGACCTTATGTGGGGGATATTGGCAAATATGGACCGATATTCTCAAAATCCAGCAGTTAGATTTAGGCATGTATGTAAATGATCCATGTAAAATTTTGGATTGCTACCCTTATTTATAAGCGACTTATGAGTATTAAAGTGATTTTCGGAAGAGGGCTTTATATGGGGCATACGGTTAAAAATAGACCGAAATTCACAAAATTTTGTGGGATGATTTTTGTATATATTAAAATGATCTGTGCAAAGTTTTCGAGTCGGCACCGATATTTATACAATATATATAGGGAAAAATGTCTTTTTCAGATGTGGTCCTTGTATGGGAGGTATGATCAGTTCTGAGCCCACTACCATAAAATTTAGTACAATAATTTATTTGCCTATAAAGAGTATTTATGTCAAATTTTAGCCGTTTAACATTATTTATATCTGTTTTATGCGTATTTAAGTGAATTTTGGAAGTGGACTTTATATGGGGTCTATGGTCAAACATGGACCGAACTAAAAAAAAATTCGTTTTGCGATTTCTTTTTGCACAGAACTTAGTTCTGCTGAATTTTGTCTTGATATTCCAATTTTATAGGCATTTATGTATAATTGAGCAATATTTCGGGAAGATTTTTGTATGGGGGCTATGACCAATTTTGGGCCGACCACCATGAAATTTAGTACAACAATTTATTTGTCTATAAAGAGTCTTTATGCCAAATTTTAGCCGTTTAGCATTATTCATATCTGTTTTATGCGTATTTAAGTGAATTTTGGAAGTGGACTTTATATGGGGTCTATGGTCAAACATGGACCGAATTAAATAAAATTTCGTTTTGCGATTTCTTTTTGTATAAAACTTATTTTTGCTGAATCTTGTCTTGATATTCCAATTTTATAGGCATTTATTTATCATTAAGCCATATTTCGGGAAGATTTTTGTATGGGGGCTATGACCAATTCTGGGCCGACTACCATAAAATTTAGTACAACAATTTATTTGCCTATAAAGAGTATTTATGTCAAATTTTAGCCGTTTAACATTATTTATATCTGTTTTATACGTATTTAAGTGAATTTTGGAAGTGGACTTTATATGGGGTCTATGGTCAAACATGGACCGAATTAAATAAAATTTCGTTTTGCGATTTCTTTTTGTATAAAACTTATTTTTGCTGAATCTTGTCTTGATATTCCAATTTTATAGGCATTTATTTATCATTAAGCCATATTTCGGGAAGATTTTTGTATGGGGGCTATGACCAATTCTGGGCCGACTACCATAAAATTTAGTACAACAATTTATTTGCCTATAAAGAGTATTTATGTCAAATTTTAGCCGTTTAACATTATTTATATCTCTTTTATACGTATTTAAGTGAATTTTGGAAGTGGACTTTATATGGGGTCTATGGTCAAACATGGACCGAATTAAAAAAAAATTCCTTTTGCGATTTCTTTTTGTATAAAACTTATTTTTGCTGAATTTTGTCTTGATATCCCAATTTTATAGGCATTTATTTAACATTAAGCCATATTTCGGGAATATATATATTTGTATGGGGGCTATGAGAAATCATGGACCGATTCTTACTATTTTCCGCACACTTTCTTCTTTTGTCATACACACAACGTATACAAAATTTCATAGTATTATCTCCAATATATTTCAAAATATTGCAATAAAATGGACGAAAAATATCAAATTTTTATAGAGGTGGTCTCACATATTGGTTCATAACTCTGGTTGACCTAAACCGATTTTGCTGATTTTAAATAGCAAACTTCTCGAAAGCACTTCTGACAGAATTATTGAAGATTTGGATCCCGAGTATATCTGGGGACTTCAAAAAACTGATTTCAACAGACAGACAGACAGACGGACATGGCTTAATCGACTTCGCTATCTATAAGGATCCAGAATATATATACTTTATAGGGTCGGAAAATTATATTGTGGAAATTTCACACGGAATGACAAACTTATATATACCCTTCTCACGATGGTGAAGGGTATAAAAAGGGGTACAATTCGATTTTAGTGATTTTGGTCAAAAAAAAAAAAAAAAAAACAAAATGAAATAGGGCTTTTAGAGGAGATACCACCAAAAAAAATTTGTTGGCGGTCACGCCTATTTTCGAAGGGGCGGGCCCGTAAAGTTCAAAATATATAGGCCTATATCTCGGGAACTACTGGGTGCTTGATAATTTGTAATACACTAAATAAAAGGTATTAAAAATACCTTTCCAACGATATATATCATGATTATAAAATATGGTCCGAATATGGGTTAAATCCGAAAATAATATTTTTTGACCCGAATTTATTTGTTTTTTGGAAATGGTTCTATATGGCAGGTATGACAAATTATGGGCCGATCTTCTTAAATTTTGGAACAGTTGTTTTCATGCATATGAGGATATTTCACGTAGAATTTCAACATAATAACGCTATATATACGATATATATTAGTATTAACGTGGATTTCGAGAGTGGACCATATATGGGGGATATAGTCAAATATGGACCGATATTCTCAAAATCCAGCAGTTTGATTTAGGCATGCATGTAAATGATCCGTGTAAAATTTTGGGTTGGTACCCTTATTTATAAGCGATTTATGAGTATTAAAGTGATTTTCGGAAGAAGGCTTTATATGGGGCATACGGTTAAAAATAGACCAAAATTCACAAAATTTTGTGGGATGATTTTTGTATATATTAAAATGATCTGTGCAAAGTTTTGAGTCGGCACCGATATTTATACAATATATATAGGGAAAAATGTCTTTTTCAGGTCCTTGTATGGGAGGTATGACCAGTTCTGAGCCCACTACCATAAAATTTAGTACAATAATTTATTTGCCTATAAAGAGTATTTATGTCAAATTTTAGCCGTTTAACATTATTTATATCTGTTTTATGCGTATTTAAGTGAATTTTGGAAGTGGACTTTATATGGGGTCTATGGTCAAACATGGACCGAACTAAAAAAAAATTCGTTTTGCGATTTCTTTTTGCACAGAACTTAGTTTTGCTGAATTTTGTCTTGATATTCCAATTTTATAGGCATTTATGTATAATTGAGCAATATTTCGGGAAGATTTTTGTATGGGGGCTATGACCAATTTTGGGCCGACCACCATGAAATTTAGTACAACAATTTATTTGTCTATAAAGAGTCTTTATGCCAAATTTTAACCGTTTAGCATTATTCATATCTGTTTTATACGTATTTAAGTGAATTTTGGAAGTGGACTTTATATGGGGTCTATGGTCAAACATGGACCGAACTAAAAAAAATTTCGTTTTGCAATTGCTTTTTGTGTAAAACTTATTTTTGCTGAATTTTGTCTTGATATCCCAATTTTATAGGCATTTATTTAACATTAAGCCATATTTCGGGAATATATATATTTGTATGGGGGCTATGAGAAATCATGGACCGATTCTTACTATTTTCCGCACACTTTCTTCTTTTGTCATACACACAACGTATACAAAATTTCATAGTATTATCTCCAATATATTTCAAAATATTGCAATAAAATGGACGAAAAATATCAAATTTTTATAGAGGTGGTCTCACATATTGGTTCATAACTCTGGTTGACCTAAACCGATTTTGCTGATTTTAAATAGCAAACTTCTCGAAAGCACTTCTGACAGAATTATTGAAGGTTTGGATCCCGAGTATATCTGGGGACTTCAAAAAACTGATTTCAACAGACAGACAGACAGACGGACATGGCTTAATCGACTTCGCTATCTATAAGGATCCAGAATATATATACTTTATAGGGTCGGAAAATTTTTTTGTGGAAATTACACACGGAATGACAAACTTATATATACCCTTCTCACGATGGTGAAGGGTATAAAAAGGGGTACAATTCGGTTTTAGTGATTTTGCTCAAAAAAAAAAAAAAACAAAATTAAATAGGGCTTTTAGAGGAGATACCAGGAAAAAAAATTGTTGGCGGTCACGCCTATTTTCGAGGGGGCGGGCCCATAAAGTTGAAAATATATAGGCCTATATCTCGGGAACTACTGGGAGCTTGATAATTTGTAATACACTAAATAAAAGGTTTTAAAAATACCTTTCCAACGATATATATCATGATTATAAAATGTGGACCGAATATGGGTTAAATCCGAAAATAATATTTTTTGACCCGAATTTATTTGTTTTTTGGAAATGGTTCTTATATGGCAGCTATGACAAATTATGGGCCGATCTTCTTAAATTTTGCAACAGTTATTTTCATGGATATGAGGATATTTCACGTCGAATTTCAACATAATAACGGTATATTTAAAATATATATTAGTATTAACGTGGATTTCGATAGTGGACCTTATATGGGGGATATAGTCAAATATGGACCGATATTCTCAAAATCCAGCAGTTTGATTTAGGCATGTATTTGAGTCGGTAACGGTATTTATACAATATATATAGGGGAAAATGTCTTTTTCAGATGTGGTCCTTGTATGGGAGCTATGACCAGTTCTGGGCCAACTACCATAAAATTTAGTACAACAATTTATTTGCCTATAAAGAGTATTTATGTCAAATTTTAGCCGTTTAATATTATTTATATCTGTTTTATGCGTATTTAAGTGAATTTTGGAAGTGGACTTTATATGGGGTCTATGGTCAAATATGGACCGAACTAAAAAAAACTTCGGTTTGTGATTTCTTTTTGTATAAAACTTATTTTTGCTGAATTTTGTCTTGATATTCCAATTTTATAAGCATTTATTTATCATTAAGCCATATTTCGGGAATATATATATTTGTATGGGGGCTATAAGAAATCATGGACCGATTCTTACTATTTTCCGCACACTTTCCTCTTTTATCATAAAAACAACGTATACAAAATTTCATGGTATTATCTGCAATATATTTCAAAATATTGCAATAAAATGAACGAAAAGTATCAAATTTTTATGGAGGTGGTCTCACATATTGGTTCATAACTCTGGTTGACCTAAGCCGATTTTGCTGATTTTAAATAGCAAACTTCTCGAAAGCACTTCTGACAGAATTATTGAAGATTTGGATCCCGAGTATATCTGGGGACTTCAAAAAACTGGGGGGTTACTGCGTATTTCGATTCGAAAAGAAAATCATTCGAATTTGTATACTTTTTACAATTGTATTTCGAAAGCTTTTGCTTTAGAATCGAAATACGCAGTAACCCCCCTGATTTCAACATCCAGACGGACATGGCTTAATCAACTTCGCTATCTATAAGGATCCAGAATATATATACTTTATAGGGTCGGAAAATTATATTGTGGAAATTTCACACGGAATGACAAACTTATATATACCCTTCTCATGAAGGTGAAGGGTATAATAAATAACGGCATTTTACCGTTTGAATTCAACAACAAAATCCCATACATGCTGGTCGTATGTAGACTTCTGTCAATGGTTTTTATTTGTTTGTTATGAATAATTTTTAAAGTTTACATTACAATAACAATTGTTTTGGGGCATATCAATAAAAATAGATTACAAACAAAACTGCATCATTATTTTTTTATTCCAAACTAATGTTCTCATAATATGTCCAATATTGTGGTCGTATGTAGACTTTTGTCGGCCACTGTATGTTGTTGTTGCTGCAGTGATTGTGATTGTGCTGGGGAGGGTGGTGGTACACCCTTTCATGATTAAGTCCGGAGCAATTTCTGAGGTGACACCAGCCCATACAAGAGTTGCACATTTTTGGTTCAGATGGTTGATGTAGGGTCTAGTTAGGGCTGCCATACGTCCTCTTTTCCCCGGACACCGTCCTCTTTTTTAGGGCGTCCGGGGTAGTCCTACTTTTTTTTTTTTGCAAGTGTCCTGGGTTTGTCCTACTTTTAAAACTTTAATCTATAATTTCATTTTATTGCATCGAAAGTATTGTTGGCATTGATGTAAACATTTTTTTAAATATACACGATGTCATGACATATTTTTTTGTGTAAACAAATTTTGTTTAATGCTTTTTGGCCGCCATATGAGTCTTCAAAATTTTAAACGGCTTTGGCTTTTGGCCTTTGTCTACGTGTCTTATACCCGTAATTTTAACAAATAGATAACTACTAGAGTTTATACCAATTAGTTTTCCTTACCTAACCGGTAAAAAGAATTTGGTAATTTTAACGTTTTTTTACCTACGTGTAACTACCGGCTGCATTCGGTGAAAAATGTGGTAACATTGATGTTTGACTTTAGAGTTACATCAATTAATTGCCAAATTTAATTGTTTGCAACGACTTTTTTAGTTTTGTCCAGAAATGTCAGGAAAAGGTGCCAAAAGAAGTGCTAGTTTATTGGAGGGGGAAAAACAGCTGATGCACTTTTCTTTGAAAGACGAAATCTTCGTATAAATTCCAAATCATTCCAAATTTTAAAATGGCCAATTCTTTCCCTGAATGTGTGTGTTAACCTTTGGGAATTTTGTTTTATGATATTTCTCAAAGTTCTTAGTTCCAGAAGTTCTGAATTCAGTGGACACCAGAAAGAAACAAATTAAACACAGAAACTATTTCTGATATTATTAAAGTCAAATATAATTTTGATATGAATTGTCAAGTGTTGTATGAATATTTCAAAAAATGCCATAATAATATATTGGTTAAAATTGCAAGCGCTGAAAAATATACATGAAACTTGACAACTTCTACTAAAAATTTATATATAATACATGTGAAGTTTTAAAATGAATTTGTTAATTTTTATGTTTTTATGTTGTAGTAGTTAGGAGATCAGACTGATAAAATATCATTTTTTTAATATTTTGTTTAAGTTTTGTTTTGTTGTTATATGTAAATAGAATTTTAAATTAGTTTTGTGTATTTTAAGGCGTTGTTTTTTTTATATTTTGCTACAGAGTATTGTCCTCTTTTTAAGGGTAAATGCCCAGCTTTTGTTTGGTCGACATCCTCTTTTTCTCAAAATGAATATGGTAACCCTAGGTCTAGTAGAAGCCAAATAAAGCTTTGAGTATGACAATAAAAAATCCAAAAAAAAATCTGATATTATTAAAGTCAAATATAATTTTGATATGAATTGTCAAGTGTTGTATGAATATTTCAAAAAATGCCATAATAATATATTGGTTAAAATTGCAAGCGCTGAAAAATATACATGAAACTTGACAACTTCTACTAAAAATTTATATATAATACATGTGAAGTTTTAAAATGAATTTGTTAATTTTTATGTTTTTATGTTGTAGTAGTTAGGAGATCAGACTGATAAAATATCATTTTTTTAATATTTTGTTTAAGTTTTGTTTTGTTGTTATATGTAAATAGAATTTTAAATTAGTTTTGTGTATTTTAAGGCGTTGTTTTTTTTATATTTTGCTACAGAGTATTGTCCTCTTTTTAAGGGTAAATGCCCAGCTTTTGTTTGGTCGACATCCTCTTTTTCTCAAAATGAATATGGTAACCCTAGGTCTAGTAGAAGCCAAATAAAGCTTTGAGTATGACAATAAAAAATCCACGGTTAATTATAATGTGGTTCTATGGTTATATCGGGCTGCATTTCTGCCAATGGAGTTAGTAATCCTGTATATGCGGATGATATTATTGCCCACCATGGATATTAGCCCATTCCGAAAGCAAATCGTAATTCCAGAGCAGAAAAATTATTGTAAAAAGAAATGTTATTTTTAACTTTATAATGACCCGAAATAGACAGGGGGTAACTCTCTATTGCGATGCGAAAGCAAATTCGATGCGATAAGCGTACAAATTGATACTCTTACGCATCGAATTTGCTTACGCATCGCAATAGAGAGTAACCCCCTGATTTAGCTGTTAAAATTTAGCTTTTGTACAGTACCAAACACTTGCAAACACCTCGTCATTGCTCGGACCTGAGCCTAATAGAAATCGTAGAGGGATGCATAATACAATATACATATATAATTCAAATTATAATGCAAATTATTAAAATGCAACAAAATTAAATAAAAAGTAATATTTTTAAATTTTTTGAGGTTTCCTAACCATAAAATTTATTATCAATTGCAAAAAAAATATTTTTTTTTAACTAAATTTTTACAATTTTATGTATCCATACATAAAACAAATTTCTCCTAAAAATGAGTAGACATGTATAATGTATAAATGAATTTCAATAACTAAATCAGAACAGTATCTATAACCATTTTTTTATTTTTATGAAGTTAATAATTTTGTAGAAATAAATAAATTAATTTAGAGGGGGTTTAACATATAATATAAGAATAAACTTAAGATACTATTAACCTTATTTATAACAAAAAAAAAAAAAAAAAACAAAAAAAACAAATGCTAACTATGATGTAGGTAACGTTTTCGTAGTAAATGTCAATACTGAAAAGTTAGATGCTCGTTAGTTAGAATGTTGTTTTGAATCGGCTGAATGTTTATACCATTAATCAGCGCAAAGAAAGAGTGGCGGCGAAATCGTGATTTCGCACTTTTTTGGTACACAGTAAATGTACAATATACACAAAAAAAAAAAAAAAACATGGCATGACATAACCCCACCCGGTTGAAAGATAACAAAGCTACTGATTTTTGATGTCTGTTTCTCAATTGCTAGATTTTAACATTTGTGTGTTGTACATTTGAGGTGACGATTGCATTCGGACACTGGTGGCTATGTTCGCATATCAATGGTGCAGACTGTAAAATAGGCTAATGCATTTGGTAAAAACTCTTAATGTATGTAGGTGAAGTCCCAAAGAAATGCTGCAGATAAGTATTTAGTGGTGTAAAAGGTCAGTATCATCTTAGATGGTCACTTCGATAATGGAAACCTAGTACAAGTTAATCTTTTTTAGAATTGTCTTGCGACACATATGACATGTTCTCAATGTTTCAGCGCAACGTGAACATGCACCATGCCCGCACAGAAAAGCAACGTCACGACTTCTTTCCATGCATATACTGCAATAATGCGATTCTTCATATTCTTGTATTTTATTCTCCAAATAGCGAAGCCTATCAGCAGAGGGCATATTTGTTATGTCTGTGTTTGCAATAATACGACCATTGCAATCCATTCTTCGGTCGATTTGAGTGCCGCACCGCAAGCATTTCTTCATACGTTTGCCGCAGTCTTCGCATGATATTTGATGTTGACAAGGTTCGAATTTAATTAATTGTAATGTGTCATTGCAAACAATACATTCTTGGGGGATTGTTGACAATATTACAGTAGTATTATGGGCCAAAGGTTCCAGATTTAAGGGCTCTGGTTCAACGGTATCATTATTATTCGTGTTCATATTAGCTGTTGACTGCATTCGAGTGGTAATATTGGATGAACTACTTTGCATTTGATTATGATTTGAACTAGATGGTTTATCTAACATTAAAACAGCATCATCATCTGCTGACAGCCTATTTAAAGCAATTGCACCAACTGACTCATTAGACTCCAAATTTATCTCTTGAATATTTTGGATCAGCCTATCTGTTGAAGTATTGACGGCTGCAGAACTTGTCGATGCAGCAGAAGTATACATTTGGTTATGTGAAGTTGTAGCGGAATGCTGCGTTCCCAAAACTAGTTTTTTTAATTTTGTATCAGTAATCCACTCAAAAATATTTACCCCCTTATTATTCTGTTCTATTCGACAGCCTAAACGTGACAAATAGCAAAGTATAGAATACATTAGTCGGTCCTCATGTATATGTGCAAAACTATCGTAGACTGCAAAAATATCTGGGGAGTCATCCGCTGTCGGTTCGGAAGCTTGCAACAGATTAGCCTTTTTGATAACACATAAATGCATTGCATTGTCTCCGTCCTCATCGCGAGCGGTTATGTCACACCCAAGTTTAACTAGTTTTTCTATTGCTGCCGAATGACCTTGCGAAACAGCTAGTAAGAAAGGTGTTTGTCGACGGTTGTTGCGGATATCAATTTCAGCTTGGCCATCTTTTATAAGTGTTTCTACAACCTGTGCGTGTCCATTTAGTGCTGCTAAATGAAGAGCTGCAAAACCATCATCCTTCTTTACATTAACCAGCTGTCGAGCAAGCTGCAAAATACGTTTCGCAGCTACTAAGTTACCCTTAAGGGCTGCATGATGAAGAACATTGAAACCTCTATTATTTTTCATTGTGAAATCAAGATTTGGTGCATTGCATAATAGTTCAACTACTTCGGTGTTTTCCTTTCCGATAGCATCGTGCAATGCCGTGTCTCCATATGAGTCTTGAATATTTACGTCTGCACCGTACGTCAGCAGCTCGCGAACACAATGAGGTGTTTTCTTATGTGCGCAAATATGCAATGCAGAGCAATGGCTGGAGTTTAAAAAGTTAATATTTGCATTATTTTGTAATAAAATACGCATTGTGTCTGGCTGGTTTCCAAAAGCGGCATAATGCAATGCGGAATCGCCTTCTTTGTCTATAACATTAACATTTGCTCCCTTACTTATAACTAACTTAACAATATCTACAAAACCCTGATGAGCTGCGACTTGAATACATGCTTTTCCGCCACTCATAACGTTCACCTGATCTGGGTGTGCATCTAAATACTGCTGGACAAATTCTATGTGTCCTTGCGCAGCCTCACGTACAAGTTTATCTGCCATTGAAGTACCAGATAAGCCAGACAATGGGGTCATAACATGATCTATTCTCCTGTGACTTAAATCCATCATACTATTAGAGCGCTCCGCTGCTGTTGCAAGAGGAGATCTTTCCAATTTAACACATTTAGGGTTGAGAGTCCATTCAAATCCATCGTCCAATTGTTCAATGCGTAAGTCTCCATCCGAGTAGACCTTAATCACTTTACATAATTTACCAAGTGCCTGAAATAAATTTAAATAAAATATGTTGTAATCATAATAAAAAGATGAAAAAATTCATACATAACGCATCAATTCAATCCATTCTCCATGCCCTTTTTGCAATTGTTGAACTTTTGATGAATCATTAATTATAGTAACCAAATCACCAACTCGAAACGATAGAACTTTAACCAGTGCTGCTGGATGAAATGTCCATCTGTTTGGGCAGTTTTCATATTGTACTCTATAAAATACAAAATAAATAAATGAGTAAGAAGTGGGATTTTCATGTAAATCAATGCTTGTACCCAGAAACTTTCGAATCGAAATACACAGTAACCCCCCCTAGTTTCACTTTCGCAAGGGCTAAGTAAGAATTACTTTAAACAAACCCCAGAAATACTAGGTACTTAATAAATAAATTTTCAACCTATTATTATTTTTATTTGAACTGTTAATTTTAAATCTTTGACATTTCTTTTATTTCGGCTAGAGGTCATTAAATTTAATTTTCATTAAATTATTTTTACTGAAGGTAGGAATTGTTACATGAAAATCCTAAGCCAAGAAAAATTATCAATAAATTTTAATAATAATTTTCATGTAACAATTCCTACCTTCAGTAAAAATTTTCAAACTTGATAGAAAACATAGATGGAACCATGGTGAAATTAAATACTAGGTGACAGCATTGCTACAACAATTACAACAAGGCAAGAACAACAGGCATTTTTGTTTGTGTAAAGTACTTTCGTCACTGTCAAAAACATCTGGCATAAAATAAAGAAAACAAACAAAAACAGAAAAATTTTTTTAAGAAAATCATGTCTAAATTATTGTGTCTGCCACTCAAGAAGCCATCAGAAGTTGATGTGGAAAAGACTTTTAACAATCTTATAAAAAGTACATATAGTGGAGCTTCTGCGGAGGCTAAAGAAACCTATAAAACTGCAGTTCAAAAATTTGCACGACAACGATAAAATTGTACGTGAGAAATTTGAGAAGAATGAAAAAGGCATTGAACTGTTGTCATTGTCCATCGAACAACTACAACAATCTATGCCCGCAGCTGGCGGCTCAGTAGATCCCAACTGTGCTAGTGTACAAAAGTTGAAAAATCTAATGGAAGCTGTTGAAACTATAAAGGCGGAACGTGATGCCATAGAATCTGAATTGAAATCTGCTACCTTCAATATGAAAGAGGAATTCTTGGAAGCTTTACGCAAAGATGGTGCTATTGATGAACCGGCTCTATCGCTGAAACTCATTGGTAAATCTTTAAATCCCTTGCAGGGACAAGTTAGAGAGAGTGTTGAGCGTCAACAGACTTTGGTCACTGACATACAAGTAGCACATAGCGAATTTGTTGCTGAGACCGGGTCAAATGGCAATTCTCGCGATACTTTGTGTCAAGAATTGGCCACTGCTTATGACAGTTTCATAGAACTATTGGGAAATCTCAAAGGGGGCACTAAGTTTTATAATGATTTGACAGAATTATTGGTAGTGTTCCAAAATAAAATATCTGATTTCTGTTTTGCCCGTAAAACTGAAAAAAAAGGAATTACTCAAAGATCTGACAACAGAATCAAGCCGCCAGGCACCAGGTCCCACACCTACATTACTATCACATTATTCTTCGACTTCTGGTAGTGGAAGTGGTAAGTTGGAAACATTAAGCTTACTATGTTGATAATACTATCTGATACATCAAAATATGTTTAATTTTCACTTAGATATATCATCGGCAACAGCATCGTCACCTGCTGCACCAACTGCCGCTGCAACTGGCAGTATTCCCTATCCACAAGCTGTTCAAGGAATGCCTATGCCATATGGTGCCGGACCTAATGTCCCTTATCCATCATATGCACCACCACATTTATTACAAAGCAAATAATTAATAAACCCATAATATTTTAATTTAAATATTTTTTTAAGTTGTTTATTACAAAATTTTTTGTTTTGGTCCAATTCAATTAATGAATTTTACTTTAGCACGAAATGAAATTCAAAATTAGATACACAAGATTTTTCGTAATTATTAACACAATTAAGTTTTTGGTGTTTTTATTTATTACAATTACTTTTTTATTATTGCATAAAAGTATGTACCTATGAAGTTGTTTTTAAAACAAGTAAACACACATTTTAAACATAAAAATTATATATACCAATAAATAATGCAAATATTGTTAAACAAAAACGTGTATTTTTAGTTTAAAAGTATTTTCTATAATATTTGAAACGAAATTTAGCTATATTGTATGGCTTTATAAATCTTTCTGTTTATAGCGTTTAAAAAATTCCTTCCTAATCGAAAAACTTTGAGATTTGTATCGCTCAGGCGGAACTTTTTAATGTTAATATCCACAAGAAATGATAAAACACTATCCAAGGTATCGGTGGAAATGGAAATCTGTATAATAATAAAAATATAAAATAAAAATCTTCTTGAAACACACAAACAAAACTTAAGGTGTGTTCACATTGTGTGTATTTGTCATATGGAATGTCACTTTTCTATCCACATGTGTTTTCATGTGTATGTCAAAATTTGAGTTTCACATACGGTTTATAATTTACATGTTCAAATGTTGATATGTTAAGTACATTTGACATAACCTATAAAAAAAAAAATCTTAAAACAGCTGATTTCTGTATGTGTATAACAAAAAATTTAATTTATAATTAAAT
Organism: Bellardia pandia; assembly: GCA_916048285.2. Classification (NCBI taxonomy): domain Eukaryota; kingdom Metazoa; phylum Arthropoda; class Insecta; order Diptera; family Calliphoridae; genus Bellardia; species Bellardia pandia. Next base: position 71,654,880 of record OU696530.1, read on the forward strand.
AAAACTGTATTTTAAAATGGAATGAGAGATTTTTGTTTTACTATAAATTATATTTATTAAAATTTCAATTAATTTTTGCCGCCACAAAATTTTTGTTATAAAAAACAGCTGATGTCAGATGGTTTGTCACAAGAAAATAGAACTCGTTCTAAATAAAAAATGTCATGTGTATTGCACACATAGAAATAACACATGCTATTGTTTGAAGGTGTTCAGACTATATGTACAAATTTGACATGCGAAAAAGTGACATTCCATATGACAAATACACACAATGTGAACACACCTTTACACTCGGCATAGCGTTGGGCATTAACAAACAACGAATTCCCGCAGATATAATGTCGGACGGGGAGAAGTGGTCCATGCAAATAAAGCTGCTTGGAGTAAGATTCTTTTGGCATAACTTACTCCACTGTTCTCTTTTTCTTGGGTCTTGAGTAACCTTAAAGAAGGGACCACTGCCAGCTAATCCTTTTTTACGGCATAAGATGCAGCAACGCATTTTTCTACAGCAAAAAAATATTCACTTTTAAAGTGGATTTTTAATATTTATCTTACAAAAAATACTTACATTTTTAGCAAAACAACTCAAAAACAAACACACTATTTAATATAATAAAGTTTTAAACTATTTAACGCAGATAAAACGGCGACAAAAACTCACTTTTTCAAATACAAAATAATTTTTTAAAGTTTTTTTTTTTATATAAACTTTGACTATTTGTAAACAACTTTTTGACATTTTCAATTTCACCATGAATAATCAGCTGGCGCTATGCTGGCACCTAGTATAAATTCAACTTAAATGGAACTAGTTTCAACCATGCAGTGTTGCCAAAACATGCCAGCAAAAAATAGCCAGAATGGATAAAAAAAAACCGCCAGAAACCGCTAAACGTTAAAAATGAACCACTTTAACCTCCATAAATCTTTAAAAATTATTTATATCAAGATAAAGTTTAACACAAAAATCATGACACTAAATTTTTGGATGATCGGTCCATATAGCGCCCATTTCTGAAAAACTGTTTTATACATATACTGGTTGTAGGATATTATATTATTGGTATAGTCAGTTGACTATACTTTTTTACTTGTTTTGTAATAGATTTCAGATTTTGTTAGGGATTTAGAAAAAAAATACATCCTCACTTAACACATTGAACAAATTTAACGGTTTTATTAAATTGCGCATCATTATATACATAACATGTATGTACATATGTATGTAAATTTTTTTTTGCATGGCATATTTGAAATTCCATTCTGTTTTTTTGTTGGTAACAATTCTTTCTCGTTGTTAGGAATTGTTCTTTTTATGTACAACAGAGAAAAAAACAAAAGAATGTTCTAGAAAACAAATCAATGTAACGTTGTTGTTGTGAAAACATGTTTAGCGTAACCTCAATTAAACATGGAAATATCTGCGAGACAAAGATCCAAGTGAATAGGGAAGATGATTTTCGAAAATTGTCCAACCAGTTGGAGAGGGAGACTAGGGACTTCTATACCTACCAGCTCAAAAGCGCAAAAGGACTCCAAGTCGTTCTAAAGGGTATAGACCCATGTGTTGATCCTGCGGAGATAAAGACCGGTTTAATGGACAAAGGGTTCAAAATCAAGAGCGTAGTGAATATTAGAAACCGTGAAAAGATCCCTCAGCCCATGTTCAGGGTAGAATTGGAACCTGGAGATGTTGTCTTAAAGAAAAACGAGTCCCATCCAATCTACAATCTCATTTATCTTCTGCATCGTAGAATTACCGTGGAGGAACCGCATAAGCGCATTGGACCCGTCCAGTGTGTTAATTGTCAAGAATTTGGCCACACCAAAGCGTACTGTAAATTGCCGTCTGTTTGTGTTGCGTGTGGGGAACTACATCCAACTGCTCAATGTAATAAGTCCAAAACTGACGTAAAAATAAAAAAATGCAGTAACTGCGGAGGTAATCATACCGCAAATTATAGAGGTTGTCCAATTTACACTCATTTGAAAGCCATAAGTATCAACAAGACGTCAGTATTACCTGATCATCGTCAACAGCCTATTTTGGCATCGAGTGACAATTTCCCGCAATTGTTACGGTCCACTAGTCATGTAAACGCGCCTAGTTCTAGTTTCTTACGCTAACGTGGTTAAATCTAATATGCCAGGTTTGGAGCAGGCACCTAAATCACAATATTACGAGCGTAATATTAACACTCTAGAGACTACATTGCAGACACTTGTCCAAACCATGAACACTTTTACGACCACTATGACATCCATGATGCAGGAAATGCTGAAAATGCAATCCACTATCTTACAAGCCATTTTAAAGAAATGATTTGTTTAAAAATTTGTTTTTGGAATGCGAACGGCCTCCGCCAACATCAAAAGGAACTGGAGCACTTCCTGATGGATAAGCAGATTGATGTCATGATGATTGCTGAAACTCACTTGACGGCGACAGCGTACTTCAAAATTAATGGCTACGTGTTGTATGATACTAAAGATCCCCGCGGAAGAGCATGTGGAGGATCGGCAATTCTTATAAAGAACAGAATAAAACATTATTTAATGAACAACATATGTGAGGATTACCTACAAGCAACAAACATTTGTATTGAATTCTGTCAATACAATTTTGTTTTATCATCAATTTATTCGCCGCCTCGATTTTCAATAAAAGAACACCAATACTACAGCTTCTTCAATTCCCTTGGAGCTAGATTTTTAGTTGCTGGTGACTTTAACGCCAAACACACTTTTTGGAGTTCACGTCTGGTGACCCCGAAGGGTCGTGAACTCTTCAACACCATTGCCAAAATGGGATTAGATGTACTCTCAAGCGGGCATCCCACCTACTGGCCGACGGACCGACGGAAGATTCCCGATGTTATTGACTTCGGAGTAGTGAAAAATATTCCTGTAGAATCGATACAAGTGGAGCCTTAATTAGACTTGTCTTCAGATCACTCTCCTTCTATTATTTCAATGCGTTTCCTTCAAGGGAATAGCTCTCCATTTCGGAACATATCTAAAACCAGAGTAAGTTGGATAAAGTATAAAAAGTATTTAAGTTCCCACTGCACGGAAAATGTAGCGTTGAGAACTATCGAGGATATTGATGGGTCGATTGGCAAGTTTACTGAGGACATACGAAGAGCTGTACATCACGCCTCCACATACGACGTTGAGTGCAGAAGTAAGACAAATAGAACTTATTTCGCTGAACTCGATCATCTCCTGTCAGAAAAAAGAAGAGTTAGAAGAGAGTGGCAAATTCACAGGTCTCCTGAACTGAAAGCTAGGCTACGGGTATGCAGAGATATACTAAGACAATTCTTAGAAACCCAAAGAACGGCCTCACTTAGATCTTACTTGGAAGGTCTTGATAGTACCCCACAATCTGTCTACTCGTTATGGAGGGCGGCAAGAGGTTTAAAAAGACCAGTGAGAGGAAAACCTCCTCTGCGAAATCCGACTGGTGACTGGGCTAGAAATGATTCCGAGAAAGGGACATTATTTGTTAACCATTTGAGAAATGTGTTTACTATAAACAACTCAAATAATAACGAATCTGATTTGCCACCACTTGTTATAAGGCCTCCTGTACCCCTAAGACTAAACTTTCGTGATGTCCAAAACGCTATTGGTACTCTGAACCTTAGAAAGGCTCCAGGTATGGATAAAATCAGCAATAAAATGCTTGTGGAGTTACCTCGTGTAGCAAGAAAAATTATCCTCTTTATCTTCAACGCTATACTATCCTGCAGATTGGAAGGTGTCTATGAGCACTATGATTCCTAAGTCAGGGAAGGACCACACGAAAGTGGAGTCATATAGGCCAATTAGCCTACTGCCGACAATTTCTAAACTGTTCGAAAAATTGTTAATGACTAAGTTGACTCCAATTCTGAATGACACTGAATGTATTCCAAATCATCAATTCGGATTCAGAGCTAAACACAGTACCATCGAACAAACTCACAGATTGGTAAATGTGATAAGAGGGTCGTTTGAAGATAAAAAATACTGCTCCGCCCTTTTCATTGATGTGTCCCAAGCGTTCGACAAAGTTTGGCATGACGGTTTAATGCACAAAATTAAATTAACTCTGCCTGCTAACACCCATAAACTCATGGAAAGTTATTTATACGGTCGCAAATTTAAAATCAAAGAAGGCAATTTTTTAAGTACCGCTCAGCCAATTGAATCAGGTGTGCCACAGGGTAGCATACTGGGCCCTACTTTATATTTGATTTATGCCTCCGACATGCCGTCAGACCCCAAAATCCACACGTCAACTTTTGCAGACGATACAGCCTTTGTCAGCGTCCATAAGGACCACCAAGTTTCATCACAGAATTTGCAGAATTATGTTTATAAACTAGAGAATTGGCTAGAGCTTTGGAAAATCAGGGTAAATGATCAAAAATGTATTCATATCACTTTCACATTGCGAAAAGATACCTGCTCGTCCATCAGAATAAATAATCAAATTATTCCTCAACATAATGAAGTCAAATACCTCGGCATTCACCTCGACCGCCGTTTAACTTGGAAGTCTCATATTGAAGCGAAACTTACACAAATGAGATTAAAAGCAGTGCAACTTAATTGGCTAATCGGCAGAAACTCTACATTGAAATTGGATTGCAAACTTTTGTTGTACAATGCAATTCGTGCTTGATACATCGAACTGTTCGGACGTGTTACTTTTAGTGCGGCTGAATTTTCGGTGAAAAAATCGTAATAGGTGAAAAAGTATAAAAAGTTAAATTAAATAAAAAAGTGAAAAAAACTCGTAATAGGTGAAAAACTTTACAAAGTCAAATAATTGCACTAGGTGCAATAAAAATTAATAAATTGTAATAATTTATTTTTAATTATTTGAAAACTAGAAAATTAAATACAGTGAGACAGTGAATGAGTAACAATTCTAACAGTGCGAGTGGACCTCAGAGCCGAAATGCTTATTTCGTGTTAAGCTCAGCAAGTGTTAGTAATGAGAACATTAAAAATCCCGAATTTAATAAAAACTACTTAACTGTGAAACCAAAAATAAGCACAAATCTGAATTTAAGTGCAAGTGCACCAAACTTGAATAAATGTGTTGAACAAGGCACAAACTTAGCCCAAAGCATATTTAATTTAAATAGAAAAATCACTGAAGGACCGTCTTCTTCACGGTCCTCGTTATCAAATATTGGAGAGACGTCAAAAGCTGCAAAAGGCACATTAAGTCCTACAAATAAGACCGCTCCTATAGTTGCTGTTGTAGAAAAACAAAAAACACAGGTAGGAATGGACCGTTATATAACAGTATCGAAGAGAGGCAGAAGCCCAAAATCTGCCGAAATTACACCAGCCGCAAAATTATCAAAGAATGCTGAAGAGCCACGCTCGCAAAATCGTTTTGCCATCCTCCAAGACAAAAATGATGTCCCTAACGCTGTGAACAAGCCAGTAAAACCACCTCCATTATATTTAAGAGAAAAAAACTCAAACGAACTTATAAAAATATTAGTTTCATTAATTGGTGAAAACTCTTTTTATGTGACTCCAATTAAGCGTGGCAATATTAATGAAACAAAGATTCAGGTTAATAATGAAAACGACTATCGGAGAATAGTTTCGGAATTTGAAAAACGCAAAAAGAATTTTTACACGTATCAACTTAAAAGCGCAAAAGGTCTACAAGTCGTAATTAAGGGAATTGATTCTTTTGTTGATCCTGAGGAGATCAAGAGCAGTTTGGCCGACAAAGGCTTTAAAATCAAGGCCGTATCAAATATAAGAAACAGAGATAGGATCCCTCAACCACTATTTAGAGTGGAGTTAGAACCTGGTGATGTTAAGCTGAAGAAAAATGAAACACATCCTATATATGACTTGAAATTCATAATGCACCGAAGAGTTACAGTGGAAGAACCTCATAAGCGATCTGGCCCAGTACAGTGTTCGAACTGCCAAGAATATAGTCACACTAAATCTTATTGTAAGTTGCCTACTGTTTGTGTTGTTTGTGGGGATCTTCATGACACCTCAAAGTGCGATAAACCTAAGGATGATTCCAGGGTAAAAAGATGCAGCAATTGCGGTGGAAACCACACTGCCAACTACAGGGGTTGCCCTGTTTTCGAGATCGTTAAACGCTCCTTGATCAACAAACCCGCTTCTACCCCTACCCAAACGACAAAAGTACCTATTACAATTATTCCCCCCGTAGTACAAGCATCCACTAGCCAATTCTCATATGCCAACGTGCTAAGATCTAACCAACCAACACTGCAAAATGAATCACCAATAAATGATACAAACAGCCACAATTTTAGCCGTCTTGAAGGTATAATGGAGAATCTGGCGCAATCCATGAACCATTTCATGACAAGCATGACAAGTATGATGCAGGAGATGCAAAAAATGCAGTCCACGCTACTGCAGGCCATACTTAATAGACCATGAACTGTCTCAAAATATGTTTCTGGAACGCAAACGGCATACGCCAACACAAAAATGAACTTGAATATTTTCTTTTTAATAAGAAAATTGATGTAATGCTGATTTCCGAGACTCATATGACGTCGAGAAGCATTTTTAAAATAAGTGGTTATACATTCTACGACACCAAGGACCCCAGAGATAGATCATGTGGTGGCTCGGCAATATTGGTCAAATCGCGAATCAAACACCATTCATTGGGTGGTCTTTCAGAGTGCTATCTTCAAGCAACAAACATCTGTATTGAAAACTTTTGTCAAAACCTCGTGATTTCGTCAGTTTACTGTCCGCCCAGATTTTCAATAACAAAAGATCAGTATAGAGATTTTTACAAATCACTAGGTAGCCGTTTCATAGCGGCTGGCGACTACAATGCTAAGCATACATTCTGGGGCTCACGACTCGTTAGCCCTAAAGGTCGTATCTTGTACGACTCCCTGTCTGAAATGGGACTGAATGTGATTTCAACTGGTCAACCAACTTATTGGCCAACTGACCAGCAAAAAATTCCTGACGTTATCGATTTCGGCGTGGCGAAAGGGGTATCCCCGGAACTCATTGAAGTCGAGGCTTTACTAGATCTTTCTTCAGATCACTCACCCACTGTAATCACCATCAGAAGTCCTCAGCAAATCGTAACTGATGCCTTACTTCTTGTCAAACGTCTGAATTGGTTAAAATACAAAAAATACATCAGCACTCACTGCACAGAGAAACTCCCGTTAAAAACTGCTGAAGACATCGATGCCTGTATAAAAAGTCTTAATGAACATGTCGAAAAAGCCGCAGAACATGCTTCTTCCACTTACCGCCCGAATAGGTACAACAGAGTTTTTTCGGCAGATGTTGAGCAACTATTGTCTGAAAAAAGGAGAGTCCGAAGAGAGTGGCAACAACACAGATCGCCCCAACTTAAAACTAGGTTGAGAGAATGTACCAAAAATCTTAGGATCTTGCTAGAAGCGCAAAAAGCAGAGTCTCTCAAACAACATCTGGAAGGTCTAGACGCAACTTCCCAGTCAAATTATTCATTATGGCGTGCAGTCCGAAATCTAAGAAAACCCGTAATCGCAAAACCTCCACTGCGTACTTTGAACGGATCTTGGGCACGAAATAACGAAGAAAAAGGCAACCTTTTCGTACGTCATTTAAAAAATGTATTCACTCCCAATACGGATACTGACATTAGCGAACTACCGCCTGTTGTTGCCAGACCACCTGTACAAATAAGATTTCAATATCTGGAGGTTGTTGAGGCTATTGATAATTTAAATGTTAAAAAAGCACCTGGGTTTGATAAAATCAGCAATAAAATGATTTTTGAGCTGCCTCGCATTGCAAAAAGATTAATCCTCTTTATTTTTAATGCCATCTTACGGCTTGAGTACTACCCTCCGGTTTGGAAAATCGCTTTAGTAAAGATGATTCCTAAGCCGGGAAAAGATCCTTGCAAAGTTGAGTCGTATAGGCCAATAAGTCTATTACCAACTATGTCCAAATTATTCGAGAAATTGCTTATAACCAAGCTGACTCCGATTTTGAATGAAAACAACTGCATTCCCAATCACCAGTTTGGCTTCAGACGTCAACACAGTACAATAGAACAAACACATAGATTGGTACAAGTCATAAGAAAAACCTTTGAGGAAAAGAGGTACTGTTCGGCACTCTTTATTGACGTCTCTCAAGCTTTCGACAAAGTATGGCATGAAGGCCTGATATCTAAATTGAAGCAGAACTTGCCGGTGAATCTTCAACACCTACTATGGAAATACTTAATCGACCGTCAGTTTATGATTAAAGAAGGTGATTATTTAAGCCATCCTCAACCTATAGGTGCTGGCGTCCCTCAAGGTAGTATCTTAGGACCAATTCTCTACTTGCTGTACACAGCAGACATGCCAACAAACAATGAAATTCACACGTCAACATTTGCTGATGATACGGCATTTTTCAGTACTCACAAAGATCCAAAAGATGCCTCGATTCAATTACAGTACCACGTAACGCAAGTGGAGAAATGGGCAAGACAATGGGGAATAAAAATAAATGAACAGAAATGCACCCACGTAACATTTACTCTACGTAGGGAATCATGTCCCCCTATTCGTATTAATGACCATATAGTGCCTCAAAACTCACACGTGAAATATCTTGGTATTCATCTGGACCGTCGCCTCACATGGAAACCACATATAGATGCTAAGCTGACTCAAATGAAACTGAAAGCAGCCCAAATTCATTGGCTCATCGGCAGAAACTCCGTCCTTCGGCTCGACTGTAAGCTTCTACTCTACAACTCAATCTTAAAGCCAATTTGGTGCTATGGTATCCAGTTATGGGGCACTGCCTCCAACTCCAATATTGAGAAAATTCAACGCCGTCAAAACAAAATTCTACGAATGATAACTACCGCTCCTTGGTATATTAAAAACAACAACATACACAACGATCTTGATGTTCCACTTGTCAAATGGGAAATAACTAAACACGTGGCCCATTATTTGGGTAAGCTGGAAACTCATCCAAATCCCCTCGCTCGAGACATCTTACAACATCCCGGTCATAGCCGTTTGAGAAGGAGGGACACCACCGCTCTCAGATGAATAAATACAAGTTGCTCATTATATCTTATCGAATTTGAAAACTAGATTTTGTCTAGCATTGGCTGGACTTATCTTAATTAATTTTAGTTTTAGGATTTGAATACCTATTGTTAGTTCATTTTAAATGAAGATACAATAAAAAAAAAAATATGCAAAAAAAAAAAAAAAAAAAAAAAAAAAACAATGCAATTCTAAAGCCAATCTGGTGTTATGGAATTCAATTATGGGGTACTGCCTCAGCATCAAACATTGAAAAAATTCAAAGGGGTCAAAATAAAATTCTAAGTATAATTACTGCAGCTCCATGGTATGTTAAAAATTCTCGAATCCACAAAGATCTAGGCGTGCCATTAGTAAAAGTCGAATTTACAAAGTATGTCAGCAAACTTGAACACCATCCAAACCCACTTGCACGAGACATCCTTAACTTTAGTGGCCACAATGGGTTGAGAAGGAGGGATACCCTTGCTTTAACTCAAGCGCAAAATAGATGACTGGATCAGTTGATGTGAAATTTTTTTAGTATCATAACAATTTTTGTCTAGCACTGGCTGGGCTTATTATTTTCTTTTTAGTATTAAGATTTGAATACTTATTGTCATTTCAAATATGAAGATTCAATAAATAATTAAATGCAAAAAAAAAAAAAAAAAAAAAAAAAAAAAAAAAAAAAAAAAACGTTGTTGTGAGCATTCATATATTTTCCGTTAATGTTCTCTTCTCGCTCAAAATACATATATACTTACAAGCTGCGTAGAGCATTTAACATGTAGGAAATAACTAGCATCAGCAGTTTTTTTTTTTTATTATATGTATGTAGTATGTATCTCTCACAACAACAACATAAAGAATGTACAATGGAATGACAAATATGCAAAGAATGTGTAAACCGTTCCATTTTTTGTTATGTTAAATCAGAGGTTGGCATCCTATAGCACAATAGTGCAGAGAGCACTTCACACATACGCTTAATCTCTTTCATTCAGTCGTCATTGAGACAGCAATGTGTGCACATGCGGCGGATGCTTTTATATTTTTTTTAGAAATACTTCCCAACAAACATTTCAAATTAATAATAAATTACGAAAAATATTGCATTTGGTAACATGTATGTAATCAGCTTTTGAAGTATTAGAAGTTCCGTTTGTATATCAATCTCGTTGCTAATTTCTTATATGTTACGGAAAATACATTGTGAGTGTATGTTTCCTATCTAAGTTGTTTTGTATAATTTATATAATTATGTTTATGTTTGTTGGGTAGTTTTCTCACACACACAACCGCATTTTACGCTTTGCCGACCTCTGTGTTAAATGGAATGCGCATTCTTTAATACAGTGGTCCTCAAAAAGAGAGGATTTGGTAATTACATATGTATGGGTGACACTACACAGAAAGAAATAACATGTAATGTTTAAATAAACCTCAATTAAAAATTAATTTGTTATTTTGTGTAAATTCATCTTATGTTATTTTATGTACATATGTATGTATGTATAAAAAAGATAAAAAAAATAGTAAATTCTTTTGAAAATATCAAAATAATATTATTTAATACAACAAAATTTCTGTAAAAAGTATATAAAAAAATGTATACATTTATGTGATCGCTGCTTCTCAGTGTACTGAAAACAACAACAAAAATTAGCTGAAAAAGAAAAAACATGCGCAACAGTCCTACTTTGTTCAATGCTGTCATACAACTGAATGAAATATTTGTATTTTTCTACGCTCTTGTACTGAGAAATAAATAAATAAAAGCTTAAAAAAGAACAAACATGCGGCATAGACCTGCTTTGTTGAATGTTGACTAACAACTGAATGAAATAATATAATTTTGCGATGTATTTTTACTACTTTGTTTTGCTTGTGTTCGGTTACAAGTGCATTGCACATCACTACAGACGTTAACGGTTTACCCCCTTATTAAAAAAAAAAAAAAACTTACAACTGCCATAGTGAGTGAGAACAAAATAAGTACATACATATTTGGTAAATCTTAAAAAAGAACATCATATTATATTAGCGTACTAAATACATGTAAGTTTTAATCAAATACCACTCATTTGTACATAGAATTAGTGTTTTTTTTATCTCAGTGACTATGGGTAAACCTACTTATGTTCAAAAGTTTAGACAGGAGTGGAAGACTAAGCCAATGCTTAAAGACTGGATTCAAGAAACTGATGATGCTTCAAAAGTTTTTTGCCGGTATTGCAAGTGCGTCATGCAGTGCAAACTTTGGGATTTGATGGCACACAAGAATGATAAAATAAAGATTACGCCATGCGCATGATTTCCCGTTATGTGACGTAGAAGGGCCATTCTAAGGGTTACCAATAATGTTCCATGTGTTAGAATTAAAATTTCTTGCGAAAAATTTATGTTTTATGTGATAGTTGGCAACCTTGCAATTGAAATCTCTGAGAGTTCTAAAATAAAATCTGTTTAAAAAAGAAAAACAAACAAAAAATATAAACATGAAGAGTGCAGTGAGCAAATGTACGCAAAACATGAGTAAAAAAAAACAAGTGAGAAAAAATTAGCCAATAGAAACACAGAATGTGTGACGTCACAGGGCCAAAATACGCAGAACATTTTAAAATTTTACCCGCGTTGGCGTAATCTTTATTTTATCATTTTTGATGGCACATACTAAAACCATGAAACATACATCAGCCGTAGTAGGGTTATATTCCAGAGGAATAAAATTCCATTTCAAGCTACTTGCTTAAAAACTCAAAGGCATGAAGGGGCTTTATCTTTATATTTTTGTCAACATGGATCAATAACTCCAGTAGATCACCTGATATTGATATTAAAGAAACAGTTCCGGGACAGCGTGACATGCCAGCAAATTCGATTACAAAGGACAAAATGTTCAATGATTATAAAAAATGTTTTAGCAGTTCATTTTAAAGAAGATCTCCTTAAAGACATTGCTGGCTCAAAATTTAGTCTCCTTTTGGATGAATGTACAGACATAGGAGTCATACAATTTCTCGGTAAATATTAATTTCACAACGATAACAAAATAGTACCATTAGCCTACTTATACTTGGCCAGGTATTGTAATTATATATCACAGCTTAAAGCAAAAAAAAATTGTATCAACTTTTTTATCTCTGGCCGAAATTTCTGAAGCTAATGCGGACTCTATTGTAAAACGTATTAAAAATGAATTACAAAAGTTTGGCCTTGATATAAAAAATGTGGGTGGAATTGGGACTGATAATGCAAACGTTATGGTGGGTCGAAATAAAGGTGTTTATGCGCAGTTGAAAAAAGAAATTCCACACTTGACCCTTGTAAGATGTGTTTGCCATTCCATTCAATTGGCTATAAACAATGCCTGCATGACACTCTTAAGAAATCTGGAGTTTTTAGTTCAAGAAACAGTAAAGTAAGTACACATGAAAATAATATTATATTTTCCTAAAAATTTCCTTTTTCTTTCAGATATGGTTTATGCCTAAATAACAAATGTTGTTTCGACTATGAAATACATGAGCAATATTTGAAACTAATCGGAACTTCTGAAATTTACGATACTAACTCAGATTCTGAAGATGGTTTGGACTTCATAGACATTTAAGTCACATTATTTTTGTTTCCTATTATTACTTGTGCAAATTCTTAATTTTGAGTTGTAGAAATCTGAAATATATTACAAAAAACCCGCATATAATTAAAGTATTTAAATCATACATGTAAGATATATACATATTTATACACGGTAGTATTTATTAGCCGAATTTCAGCTGGTTCATTTTTAACGTTTAGTTTTATTTTTTGCTGGCATGTTTTGGCAACACTGGTGGCGAAAATAAAAAGAAGTTAGTTCTGTCGTTTTCACAAAACCCAATTGTTCAGGAGAGCAAAAAAACGTTATTTCTTAAATTACGGACGTGGTGAAATATTTTTTCCAATTTTTTTTTAATGGGTTTGTATGTGATGGAGTTATAAGCTATATATACAATTTTGAGACAAAAATTTCGGGTGGAGGATATACTACAGAAGGATGAAAAACACATTTGATTTTAGACGACTTAAGTGTGTGCATTAATAACAACTTATCTAAACATATGTTGTTTTCTACGAAAAATTAAGCTATTTTAAACCCACCCATGAAGAGTTAAGTTGTTATTCGGTGAAAATGTTTCAATTATATTCTTGTAGTTTTGGCTTCTGCTGTTGTTTCTTTAAAGACAAATAAATTAAAGTACACTTGTGATTTTTTTTTTATATTAAAATTCAATTGTATTACATGTGTTTATGAAGCTAAAACAAAAGTGCAATGTATTTCACGAAATAAAAATATGAAAACTAAAGGGATATTCAATTTTAATTAAATCATTTATATTAAATTATATTTTGTGCTCTATTTCTGAGTCATCTACACAGTATATATAGTTGTGTGCTCTTTCGGATGCCTTAAGATTTTTATAAAAATTATGGAATATATATGGAATTAATGGCAATAAGTGTATTAAGTCTTTCTTTTTTGCCATAGAAATTGGAATTGTATTATCATTTAATACATTGAGTTTGTACTCTGTAACATCAGCGATAGTAGTTTTCTTTTTTTTAATATTAATTTTAACAGCATTACTACCGAAAGTTTCTTTGTATTCAATTATGTTAAAATAGCCTTTTTTATAAGAAATATTTCGGATGTTTCTCCACAATACTTTTTCGCCATCTATATTTTTTGTTGCTTTCTGAAAAATAGTTTTAAATAAAAGTCCAAAGTTACAGAAATCGCTGTTTTCCATTTCGATGACTGTAAATTTGTTTGATCTGCTGCCGAAAGATTTTATTAATTGTATCCAATCATGGGGATGGAATATTTCCAGCTTATTATTTTTCTTCTTTCGTTCAATTACACTGTGATCGCTGTCACATTCTAAATGTATGTGGCCTGGTTCCAAAAATGTTTGCTCAATAATTTCTACATTAATTCCACTTTGGTTTATAAGAAGAACGAACATAGCACTAACAATATTGTTCTTGTTTTGACCGGAACAAGTATCTGAATAAATCACACCATGTTTTCCCAGATCCATATTCATTTTGATACTTTGCACAAGTATCTAAACTTGGTTTTTTAAACTTTAATTTTTGCTTTTTAAATAAGCGACGGTAGGTAGCATAAGATGCTACATTTTGTCTGTTCTCTGTATACAGATTATACATTTTTAGCAAGTTCAAGTTTTCAGCTAGAAACATTTAATTACTATGTCCTCTAGTGTAATGCGATTCATAAGCTGGAAATGATTTAATGTGTGCAATTATATCGTCCTTTTTAGCTTGTGGTATTTGATTGCCAGAAGTTGAAGTTTTTCCCCGCTGATCATATAAATCTTTTTTTTGAACCATTTTTTCTTGAACACTGCGTACAAACTTTCTGACTCTCCATACACATTCAGGAAGCATTTTTTGCAAACATATACGGGCGAGTCATCAACAAAAATTCGAAATTTAAATACGTTGTTACGTTAAATTTTCTTATTACTATGTATTTTTGTCTTCGATTGCGTCAAAGAATTTTCAATACGTCTGTAGATGTAACTAACGCCTGAGGAATATTTACCTAAGTCCCAATATTCCTTAAATAGTAACAAACGGCGTTGATCAGATATCTTTTCTCTGCATTGCAATCGACATAGGGACAGTTCTTTGCTTTGGCGCTCAGATACAGTTTTACCATTTTTTAGTGACGTGTACGTTATGCCCGAATTTCTTTTCATCTTAGTTTCTTCAGCTTTTTTTCTGTATGAACTTTTAATCCTCCCACCGTTTTCATTGTTTGATGTTTGTTCATCATTAAATTAATAAGTTTTATACCAAAACAGACAGTTTTTATATTTCAATTCATACCATTTGTATGGAGAGCTCTAAACGCCTCGCTGCCACAAAAAGTGTCTTCCCCATGTGCACTATTTTCTCCACTCTCTTTTTGAGATTCGTTACATTCATCGTTTGTTTCAAACTCTGCCAATATTCTTCTAATTTTTGGTGGAATGCCTAAATAGTATTGATCAAAATGTACACTATTAGTGTAATTTATATAAACTATTAAAATTTATTTTGTATTTACCACTATCCTATGAGAACTATCTTCCATTTCTTCCGATATATCACTCATTAACACTTTAACTTCTATTTAACTAAGGAAAATTGTGAAAGCGGTACGCGTGCATTAAACACAAAAGCAGAAACTCAAATGACACAATCCATTTTACTTCACTTATCTACTCAATACATTTATTTATTTTTCATTGAAAACAATATAACGCGACATAGAATTTGCAAACAACCGCTTATCAGGTGCTGCAGTGTCTGCAAAAGTCAACAAAAAACACACAAGAAAACTTAAGTGGTTATTAACAGAAAAATTGTTAAAACACAATTTCAATTTGTTTTCAGAAATAACAACTTAAATACACATGTGCGACTTTCTACGATAATAATTCCACTTAAACTGAACTTATGTCTACATAAGTTTTTGGTTATGAAAACTTTTTTAAAAATCGTTGCAGTTATGTTGTTTCTAGCAAAAAAAAAGTCGTAACGGTACTTTATTTTGGAAAACAAATTAGACACTTAAAAAGATCGGTTAAAATAATACAATTTGCCATCATTAACTCAAAATCGAAAAAATGGACTTAGGCGATTGCTTGTGAAAACGACAGAGTTGGGCATAGGCAGTCAGTGAGATCGGTCTTTAAATAAAAAAAATAAAATTTGCAAAAACCAAATCATTTTGTATGTGGAATAAAAATATTCAAAAGAGTGCAATTTCTTGGGAAAACGTAAAATAAAACACAACATTTTATACTTATAAAACTAAAGCCACAAAATAAATAAAATACTTCAAATCGTGGAAAATTAAACGTGTGAAATAAACATACATATCATTTTTAGGCTATTTTATTAAACAAACGTGAAATAAAATTAATAATCAAATTCTGCTGCTTACAATAAAATCTGTTATTTTTAAATATAGTAAATGTTTAACAATAAAAAAATATAAGAAAAAAATATCAAAATAAATAAAATAAAATTTTCATTTAAAATAACAACGAACAGAAAGAAGAAAAAAATTCATACTACCACGCAGTTTTTTTTTTTTATGTTGAGTGCAGTGTATTTTAGTTGTTGAGTTTTTCATTTTTACAGTTGTTACGATTTTCACTTGGGAAATATTATTTCAAAAGTTTTACTTATTTGATGCAAATAACTTGATATATTTTTACATATTTTAGATTGGTTTCTTTCCCAAGTAACTAGCATGTTACATATTTTTTATTTTCTTTATGCATCTTATCTTAGTTCTCACGCTTTGATATGTGCGTAACATTGTGTATGCAGTTGTATGCATGGTGAGATCTCAATATCATGGTTTTAAGTCGAAATATTTTTGTCTTCTTTCAACAAACATATTTGCAATTCCGCTTTTTTATTAAACCCTCATTGGAAAGTAAGTACGTGGCTATATTTTTTTTAATTACACGCTTCACTTAGAAACAGCTAACTTTGACATATTCAAATCATTCTTAAGTTCAAAGTCGATATAGTAAGACGTGAAAAAAAAAAGTTATTAAAGTGTGTTAATTATATATCAAAATTTTCCATGTGGTGTAATCAAATTATATAATACCAGAATTGACCAGGATTATTTAATATATTCCTATATATATTCCAAGTAAGATTAATGAATTATTTCCATATATTTATAAATATTTCATTAGGAAATTTTGTGTTAAAGGGTGTTTTTTTGAGAGGTATAGAACTTCGAATTGCAATAAAACACAAGAAAATCGTTTTAATGACCATCAATTTGGCTTTATTGGAAGAATAATTTTATGCCATTAATGTTTAAATATGATTTCAGGCATGTGGCCGCCGCGGCTGGCTCGAATAAAGCCAATTCTACAGGTCCAATTTTCAACCACTTTTTCGAGCATATGGGGCCGTATGTCGGCAATAACGCCACGAATGTTGGCTTCCAATTCCCCTAACGTTTCTGGTTTGTTGGCGTAGACGAGCGACTTCACATATCCCCAAAGAAAATAATCCAATGGTGTCAAATCACACGATCTTGGTGGCCAATTGACAGGTCCATTCCGCGAAATTATGCGCTCATCGAATGTTTCCTTCAATAAATCGATTGTGACGTGCGCTGTGTGGCATGTAGCGCCGTCTTGTTGGAACCACAACTCATCCACATTCATGCCATCCAATTCGGGAACAAAATAGTCGGTTATCATGGCTCTTTACCGGTCACGGTGGCAAATCGATTCATTCGGGTCCTCTTCAACACTTTGCTCTACAGCGGCAATTGTTTCTTCGGTGCGCACTGTTTGACGTCTCTGCGGATGCGTATTATCACATAGAGTAATCGTAGTGCGAAAACGATCCATGGTTAACCGAATTAATTGCTCTGATGGACGATTATGTCGACCATAAAATGGACGGAGCTTGCCTTAAACTTCGCGAACTGAACCGTTATTTTCGAAATAAATTTGCACGATTTGCAAGCGTTGTTTTTTTGTCAACCTGTTCATGATGAAATGGCAAACCAAACTGAACATAAATGACATTAGAGTTGCCAGATTTGACCACAAAATGCCAGTTTTATCTCTTTTCGAAAAACAAACCTTTAAAAAAACACCCTATATTTAGGAAAAGTCCTCGTGACAACAATAATTGTATCAAGCTTCAAAACTTTCCTTCAAAACGGACTTCGTGTGTACCCACTTAAGGACATTTAAATTAACTATAACTCCAAATATACGACCTAATAATCGTCACCAGGATCCAATTTAGACAGATCATTTGTGAAGTGTATATAGCAGCAAAAATTTGCTAAATAATGATACAAGTCTCTTCTTAACCACTAAATTTGGTACAATGTGGACCACGTGTCCTATAATATAAACCAAGCTATAAGTCAAAACTCCGTAGATTATTTCTTATCTAAGATGTAACATAAAAAAAACCAAGATATTCCAATTATTTCAATTGCCTGTTCATAATTAATCAAAATTTGTAATTTAGTATTTAAAATATATATATATATATTTCATTTACAATGTTCTTAAAATTCTATTAAAATATCTATTTATCTAATTAAAAAATTAGCTTAAAGCTGTAAAAACACTTAAAATACCTAAAATTCTATATTGCACTTAAAACTTTGTCTACTAACTAAATAATAATCAAAATGAACTTAAATTTATATCAAAATTATTAAAACAATCAATAATTAATTGAATTTAAAATCCAAGAAAACTATTTATATTAAATTTATATAATGCACTTGAATTAAAAACTGTTGTACTTTTCTAAATGATTTTTTTAAAAAAAAAAAACAGTAAAATTTATATTTAACCCGAATCAACCCAACGTAACCATATGGTCACGCTCATAGGATGAATAGAAAAATAAATCTACAAATTCGTGTGATTGCCCGATTTTTATATATTAATTCTTATTCGCTTCATAAATTATGTGTGCTGCTTAGAGTTTTTCACGGGAATTCCCGCAACTTTTTCTGTCCCGAAATCCCGGGAAATTGTTACGGGAATTCCCGGGAATTTTTTAAACTACTATATGGTAACTTTTTTTAAATAAAGTATGGTAGCTCATACTTGATATAACATCAGATGTTAGTTTTTGGCAGTTATTCTTCTTTCTTTTTCTGTTTCTTCTCATTGTTGAACAATTTCGATACATGATGAACAATTTGAAGGTAAGTATTAACATATTTATACAAATTACTATTTAGAGATGTTGTATAATGTTTGACCATTTTTGTTTAGATGAACGAATCCTATGCATGGCAATATTTTAATAAAAACTCTTCGGACACTGCGGTATGCTCACTCTGTGCCAAAATAATTTCATGCAAAGGGAAAAGTACAAGCGGTTTGATTCGTCATCTTAAAGGAGTTCATAAAAAAAAAATTACGGAAATGACGAATCCAATGAGGAACCAGCGGAAAAAATACAAAAATTCCAAACAACAATACTGCAATTCACAAAAAACAACAATCTTAGATTGCTTCTAGGCTGGCAGCTGTTGACGGTCTTTCCATAAGACCAATAACAAAAAGTTCTACGGCAAAGAGGCCTTTGTTTGCCCAAAAGTAAACGCGATGTACGAATATTAATAATGGAAAAGTTTATTGAAATAAAGAATGAAATGAAATTATCTATTGAAAAACAGCTAAAAAATAAATTGAGATTTTCGCTAATAATGGATGAATGGACCAGTCTTAAAAATAGAAGATACTTAAATATCTGCCTATATGGTAAAGAAAAAACAATTTACAATTTGGGGTTGGTTTATATACCTGGAAAGAGTGGTGCCATAGAAATTCGTAACCTCATGGAAACTAGATTAAAAGAGTACAATATAAATTTTGAAAATCACATAGTTTCCACAACAACTGATGGACCAAATGTTATGAAAAAAATTGTAAAAGAAAGTCCAGTTGATGGAATATTTTGTCTCAACCATGCAGTACATTTAGCAGTGGTTGACGTTTTATATAAAAAACCTTTAATTGAAACTTAAAGTATATGTATAGAAGATAGCGACAACGAAAACTTTGATGAAGAATTTCAAAACGAACACCAGACAGGTTCTCGAAATAAATAAAAATTACAAAGTAAACCACAATGGACCACAGGGTCTCCGAGTGGAAGTGCAATTAGTGCACTACCCTTCCTATGATATCCTAAATTACAAAGTAGTTTTGGACCAAACACGACGTATTATTAAAATTTTTAAAATGAGTCCTAAAAAAATAGTGTTTTGCAAAAATACGTAATGGCTGAATACAATAAAGAAATAAGCCTGGAATTAGACATTGTTACCAGATGAAACTCTTTGGTTCCAATGATTGAGAAAATTTTGTTATTGAAAAATTCAATAAAGAAAAGTTTGATCGATTTAGAAATGGGTGAACTCTGGGTTGAGTATAATGTGAATGTGTTAGAAAATATGTTGAAGATCTTAAAACCAATAAAGTTAGCGGCCGAAGCTTTATGTCGTAGAGATGTTAATATCTTAGCTACGGATGCTATAATAAGTACCATATGCCTACAATTTTCTAAAATAAATACATCTTTGGGAAAAACAATGCATGACTCCCTAAGAGATCGTATTACTGAAAGGAGAGATTCAAAATTATACACACTATTAAAGTATTTAAATAACCCAAATATATTTGACGAGAATTGCAACTTCTTTCCTAATGCTTCGAAACACGCCGTCGTTTTATATGCAGAACAAATTTATAAGCGCCTTTTTGGTGAGAATGAAATTGATGAAATTTAATATATTGACTACAGAAGCAGCATTTTAGAAGAACAAACTTTTGAGGTTGAGTTAAAATGATACAAATTTATAATTTTTGTTATTATATATATATATCTTTATAAAAAAGTGAATAAATATAATTTTCTGTTTTTGTTTTAAATACGCTTTTATTAATTTTCAATAAAATTTTCTTTTATTTATAAAAAAAATATTTAGTTTGAATTATGTTTATTATGAAGCGGGAATTCCCGGGATCCCGGGAAATTCAGAAGTCAATCTCGATTTCCCGGGAAATGAAAAAGTGCGGGAAAAGAAAAACCCTAGTGCTGCTGCAAAATTAATCTTTGCATCTGTAAGAGTATCATTGTTGAAGTAGTTAGATAATAAACTAAGTGTAAAAAAGAAAAATGGCAAAAAAACGTTAAAACACTGTACTATAAAAAGTAATGCTTGGTTTTCACTATGTCAGTTTTGTTGTCAAATTGTCCAAATTGTTGGTAATTTCATAACAATTTAGACAATTTGACAACAAAACTGACATAGTGAAAACCAAGCATAAGTAAGCAATAATTTTTATAAAATAAAGGTTTATGGGTTTTAAACCAATATATTTTGTTGGCTATTCAATTAAACTAATGGTTGCAAAATGTGATTTGTAAGTTTTTTTAGCATTTTGCATGTTAATTTGAACAGTTTCTGCCGTTGTGACCATATGGTCACGCTGGGTAAGATTTCAGAATACATATTATGTATGTATATTATTTTATGGGGTTAAGCACAGAAGAAGCCATAGATTTCATGAATGAATTGTGCGATGCAGATAAAAACGAGCCTATTGCTGCCTTATATATACTTCCACCCAGTGGTAATATTCGAAACAATTAACAACCGGTTCGCTTAAAAAAACTATATTTTTTGCCAAATTTTGATAAAAATAGCGAAAATTTTAAAGTCGCATTCCAGTAATAGACCACAAGCCTCTTGAAGGAAATGATATAAACTTTTGTTTAATAAAAAAATAGTTTTGATTTTGCAAAATAAAAGTCAAAAAAAAATTGCTTTATTTTTTTCTCAAAAGATTGCAGAAAACGCTATCGAAAACATCATCATCCAAGAATTCAATGTATGACCAAAATAAAATCATTTGTTTGTACGTTTGGACAATGAACAACTGAACAATATTGTGTTTGTTGCCGAGACTAATCACCTTGATAAATACACATTACCAACCCAACAAATTTCATATGGAATTTTTATTCACGAGAAGGGTGAATATGCAACAACCGGTTCGCAAAATTTTTAAAATTTTAACAACCGGTTCGAGCGAACCGGTCCGAACTGGCTGAATATCAGCACTGCTTCCACCTGAAGTTGAAAGTGACGTACTTAGTGGTACGGATGATGCTGATGAGGATGATATTGGAATGCCAGTTGACATTTGTGTTGGTCAACTAAAATCATCTTGTGAAATGGTTATGAACAATGACAGACGCATTAAAATGTTTGTTGGCCTAGAAGCTAGTGATGACGAAGAATATTTAATGCTTATAAACTCAGAAAATGCCTTGGAATAAATCCAAAGCTGTGCTGGAAGCTTTGGATTTAAATTTATCGACTGAGCCATCGACATCAGCAGATACTGCTCAAAACGTATATTGGTATTTTAATAGTAAATGGCTATGGCGGTCTAACAAGTTAAAGATCATTCTGCGATGCAGATGAAGATATGAGAAATGATTTGATATATTCGGCTATACGAAGAAATATATTTCAGCAGATATCACAATTTCTACACTTTGAAGATAGTGGTAAGAAAGTTGAAAATGGTGACAAAATGTGGAAGCTTCGGCCCTTAACAGGTCACTTGAAATCAAATTTTCTAAAAAATTCCCATCCAGTGCAGCATTTATAATACGACGAAAGTATGATATCCATGACTGCAAGAAATTTTTTAGAGGAAAACCATTACGATTTGGATTTAAAGTGTGGTCACTGTGTACGCCTTCTGGGTATCTAGTAAATTTTGAAATTTATCAAGGAAAAAACCCTCGGTCAAGGTCCATTTATGAGGAGAGATTTGGCAAATGCACCGAACCTCTTTTAAATATGATCGACGATTTCTGTCCGGAGGTTTAAAGCATGCCTTTTTCATTTTTCTTTGACAGTTTATTTACCGAATTTCCAGTACTACATTATTTAAAATACCGTGGAATGTTCAACGGTATTGCAGAGAACAAAAGAAAAAAATAATGTTGTACAACCATGCGTAGTAAAGGAATATAACAATTTCATGCATGGCAATTATACCGCTCAGTTAATCCTGATATGCCACAACTACAATTTAGAAGACACATTACTTTACATTACTGCAAACATTTTGGAGAAAATCCAAAATCTGTGGGCCCTCGCTAAAGAAATATCCAGGAATCTTTACAAGAAACTTAACGCTATAATAGAAAAGATCATCTGGTTCGCCCATGTGCAAAAAGGAGACGTTGTCCTGCCGACAACTGCACTTCTGTTGGACGCACTGAGTGCTCAAAGTGCGATGTTGGGGTCTGCGTCAAATGTTTTGTTAATTATCACACCCAATTTGATATATGAATATATATATAAATAAATAAATAAACAAAATAATATGTAAAAAGTTTTACTTCATTTTTTCTTGTTTAAACGAATTTTTTTTTTCCTAATCGTGCCACCGAGCAGAAAAAAAATTTCACATTTGTAATTCAATGGACCTATATAACCACCCTATAAAATATTTTTAAAAAATTCGAAAAAAAAGTTCTGGGTTGATTCGGGTTAACACAATTAAAACATAAAGACTTATCTTAAAATCGAAATAAAATGTAAATATATTATATTGGATTTACAATATTTAACTAAATTTAGCAAATAATTTTAACTATTTAAAATGTATACTATTATAATTAAAACTTTATTTAAATTATGTTTTTTTCATATTATCATCTAAATAACTACAATTTAAAATGTTCAATTAAATTGACTAACATTATTTCATTAGTGTATTAAAATATCTTTTCTGCTAACCTTTATTGTAATTTACTTATTTCTTTTGTTTGATTCATAATTTTATAATTTACAAAATCATTGTCATTTAATTATAATAACAACAACTTTATCATGTACTCCTGATTGCTGGGCCCAACATCAATGAGACAACATGAATTGGAACATGCAGTATGATTTTGTGAGTAACAAATATGAATTATTATAAAACCATTCTATTTATAGATTATTAGTTATTATCATTTACATTTATTTTTCGTATGTCGCACAGAGGGTTGAAATGTACCAAAAGTGAGGATTAATTCAAAAGCTGAACTTTATCCTACACATTCGTGTGTGGTACTGGGTGAAAGGTAATTAAATTCTACATCACTATTTGCCAAAAACTTTTGTTTTGAGTAAATTACTTTATCGACTGTGAGCTGTCAAAGTCAAATAATTTTTCAAAATTTTTCGTGCCGTGCCTAAAACTGAAAATTGAGATATTTTGGGTGCTGATAATTCTTATTAAGCGTTCTAAAAGTAATTTTATTAAAATGGAACCATCAACTTCAGGTATTTGGCTACATAATTGCATTAATGTTTTTTAGATAAATGTTTTGCAAATATTTTTAATATTTTTTTAAAAATTGCTCCATATTTGGGGTATTTTCGATATATACACAGAGTTTCAACAAATTTCTTGTTGCGATCCAGCAAATTTTATTAAGTGATATTTTAATATAGTATTTTAGCTTATATATTCCACACCAAACTTTTGCAGAGGCACCGCGTTTTTGTACTTATTAAAATTTTTGTGAAAGAACTCCAGTTGCTAAATACTTAATCTGAAAAAACAAACAACAAATCAACTTGTTTGTTTTTAACTCTCTTTTGTCTTTATTTTCGGTATTAAAGTTATTGTTATAAATAAGTTTGGTTTCTATCAGAGATGGTTGCGTGAGTTAATTTTGACTCACGCTCACTTACAAAAAATAATTTTTGTTTTATTTACACCGAATTCTAATTTTTGCATACGTTCGTGCTTTTATTAAATTTAAAATTAACTCACGAGCTCGAAATGATCACGAAAACACTTAATGTTCGAACAAATAAAATTATATGTAACTCACGAACACTGCATTTAAAAAATATCGTGTCACGCTTCTATCTCTTTTAATTGTTATAGTTCATTTTACCCTACATAAAAAAATTGGGCACAAGCATGTGAAGATACATAGAAGTATGGTTTTCATTTGCACTTTAATAGAACAAGTAAAGATTCCTACTATAGATTGGGAAATTTCAACATATTCTAAATAATTTCTAACATAAGCTAAGTAAATTTTAAGAAATTTCATGTAAAATTACAGAATTTGTTAAAATTTACCTAATTTATAGTGGGTAATTTTTTTTAATTTTAATTACGAGTAGAGTGTGTTTAATTTTTATTTATATATGTATATATTATTTTTTATTTATCTTTTTAATAATATATTCAATATATTTTAAGTTTAAATTTTATTTAATCATTTATAGCTTTCTATTTTAAATTTACAATAAAATTTGTACATTAAGCCCATTTTCCACAAAATTGAAAAAACGTTCCCAAACAGACAAAAATTTATTTTTTTTAATTTTTTTTGTTTAATATGGTTTCTTTTTAAGTGTATGACAATTATTGATAAACAAAAAAAAATTATAAAAATTTATTTCGTTACTTTTTTAAAAAATTTGTAAAATTCTCGAAATCCTTCAATACCCAAATTCAGACTTTAAATTAAACATATGTTCATATTTATGCAAAATATATATTTATTTTTTTATTTTTTAGCAAGAAGACAATATAAGCTTTCTTTTGCTTCTCATTTTTAAAAAAAAATTACTTTCCATTTTAAAATTACGGCGAAAATTCTGAAACAAACTAGAATTTTCCGAAAAATAAAAATGTCTATAAAATCGTAAAAAAAAATTTTTTTCAGTGTATCTTTTTTTCAGAATATGCCTTTTTATGTATGTTTAACGATTTAAAAAAAAAAAAATTTCAAAAAAATTTAAATTACGGCTCCCATGAATTAATCGCCACTTTCGGTGTCATCGAACCCACTGTGTGTCGGTCCGTTTCAATTTTGTCCCCCATGCATATTAAGAATTATTTTTTTTGTTTGTTATGATCATATTTCTCTTTATACAGATTTATGAATGAATATCATAGAATCTCATTATTATTAGTTAATTTTTTTTTTGCGTTACTAATTTTTTTTCTTATTCAATAAATTATTTTTTTAAAATGAAACACTAACTTCTTTTCTTCAATGGGAAGGATAGCCAAAATAAAATGTAAATATATGTAAGTTAAAAGTCATGTTTATTAGGGACAGGTATTAAAAAAACGGGTATTATGTCTGTCAAAGGTGTTCATTGGTTTAAGACCTAGCCAACTAGAAAACTATTAGTTTTATTTGTTTAACATATCTTCTTTGCATTTTAAAATTCATTTTGCATATTCTATTGGTATGAAGAGTATATATATGTTTACGCGTCATTGTTTGGTTTAAAACCAAATTTAAATAAGAGCTAGCGGGGAAACTTTTCATGCCCTTAACTGACGTTATTTTTCAATTGATAGAAAACAATTTTTTTTTATTAATCGTTAACTGGCCGGCGCGTAACACAGTGTTCCTACTAAATCGGCCGGCCAATGTTTTAAAAACGCAGAAACGAAAACTGTCGAAGAAAAACTCAAGCAAACAAACTGGAAAAACAAAAGTGAAAGGACAGTAAATAAAATAAGAACATAATTGATTAAAATAAAAACAATTACAAAAGAATTTTCAACCACAAATCTACAAAACCCAAGTAAACAAACGTGAAAAAACAAGCTTAAAGAAAACGCAAAAAAAAACAAATTCTTTTAAATAAAACAAAAGTTGATAAAAACAAAACAAATGAAAACAAAATGACAAAAGAAATTTCAACAAAAATGAATAAAATAGACTCTTAAATTCATAAAGTTAATGATTTGAAAAAAAAACAAATTAAAAGAAAAAACATTAAACATATAATAAACATAAATAAATTAAACATAAAATAAAATTAAAACATTATTGAATTGAAAAAAAGTTAAAAAAGAAAAAAAAACATTAAACATATAATGAACATAAATAAATTAAACATAAAATAAAAATAAACATTAAGGAATTGTGAAAAAATTAAAAGACAAAACAAACTTATATAAAAAAAACAAGAAAAACAACAAATTTAAAACAAAGTAAAATAATAAAAATGAAAACTTAATGAAAACAAAAAATTATATAAAACAAAAAGTAAAAACATACATAAACTTAAAAATGGTTTAAAATACAAACAAAAAACAAATTCCAATTGTTTATTTAAAACAAACATGGACAATTAACTATAAAGTTTGAAACAAATTATAATTAATTCAACAACAACAACTCCTTAAGCTAACACCAACAAAACATCTGCTTATTCAACAACAACAACTACTCAACGACAACAACCAAGATGCCAACCTCTTGTAAAACTTTAAGTACACCATTTAGCATTTAAGTATTGAAAATTTTTTTTTTATGGATCTCATCTTAGTATTATTAATATTGAATTATTATTAGTATTATTATTAATATTAGGTATTATTATTATTATAAAATATTATTATAGTTATTCTTTTTTTAAATAAAATTGTAAACATGAATTTTGAAATGAACTAAAATTTTTTCTTCAAAAGAGCGAAGGTTATGCAAATTGGTAGGTATGGGTGAACAGTGATAGAATAAATAAGGGGTAACAAAAAAAATTATGAGTGTTTAGGTTACCACAGGCGTAGTCATAATAGACTATTTGGGTGGGAAGAAGTGCACTTCAAGTGACCAACACCATGTCACTTTAATGGTATTGTCCTCTTTGAACCTTCTTGTTTTTTTTTTTCAATTTTACAATTTTACGGTTTTTTTTTCAATTAACAGCAATTTTAAGCATTTCTCTTTTAAATATATTTGTTTGTGTGGCAATTAATAATGGCATGAATTTTGCTATGATTACGCGTCAAAACATTCGGGTCAAGAACCACGCCACTGATGGCAGAGCTAGCCAAAACATACATTTACATGCCATTGACTTTAGTTGTTTTTTTTTTACCTACTATTTTAAAGTAATAAGCGATTTGACAAAGCGCGCGTAACAATTTTTACAACTCAAAATTAATAATTTGCACAAGTAATAATAAGAAACAAAAATAATCTGATTGACTTAAATATCTATAAAGTAGAAATAAAAAAGAAGCTAAAAAAAATAGTTCAGCTGTTTTTTCACAAACTTTCCCGTAATTGACAAAATAAAAAAAACACCATATCTGGCCGAATAACCGCTGAAATGGCAACGCTGCAACCATGATAGTAACATAATTATGCTTAAGCATTTCACCTTCATGAGAAGGGTTTGTCATTTCGTTTGTAATTTCCACAATATAATTTTCCGATCCTATATAGTATATATATTCTGGATCCTTATAGATAGCGGAGTCTATTAAGCCATGTCCGTCTATCTGTCTGTTGAAATTAATTTTCTGAAGTCCCCAGACATCTTCGGGATCCAAATCTTCAATAATTCTGTCAGACATTATTTCGAGAAGTTTGCTATTTAAAATCAGCTAAAGCCGTCCATAAATAATGGAGATATGATCAAACAAAGTGTAGTAATATAATATATATTTGGTAAATATGTTTGTTTAATTTATTTATTTATAAATAAATAAATTTTGTGTTTTTATTTAATTTGTATACCAAGATATAGCGGCAATAAAGGTTGTGTCAGAGGAGGATGTTCCACGAACGGAGAAATTCGTTGGATATTTTCCCGAATCACCTGATATACCCAACAACAGAATTCTATCACTCATAGAAGGTCAGAATGGTGACCTAATGGTAGAATTCTGGAAGATATTGAATCGGGTCAGTAAGGGTAGCATTGCTGAAATCACCTTTGCAATTGACCCTAAATCGGCTTCCCAACTAAAGGAGAGAAACTACCACATTGGCTATGGGTATGGCACAGTGCACATGAGGCCTACAAATCGCCAACACAGGGCGAACGACCTACCCATGAGGGCAAAAGTGAGTGACAGAACAAGTCAAATAGTTTCTAGCAAAAAGGACATTAAATGCCCTAAATTGCAAATAGACTTACCTTCTTGTTCTGGTACAATCACCAAGCCCGACACGCAAAAGAAGGATGTACCCTACTCAACCGGAAAGGTTCGTCAAGACCTAAAGGACAACATTGTCCTTAAAAAGTCCACTGACGAACCGACCAGTTCGAGAAAAGGTATAACTTCTTCTACGAACAGGCCAATCTCGAGCAAAATAAAGAGAAACTCTGGTAACAGACCGCGAAAAGGCGACAGTGCCTCAGCAGAGGAAGCAGCTTTACAAAGCACCAACCGCGGTAGAAAGATGGCTGCGCGGTCCAGGAAACAGTCTAATGTTTCCCACCGCTAGTAAACATATAGCCAAGAGGCACTTGAAGTGCCTGCAGGTGAACTTACATCACGCCAAGGCAGCGTCCGATTTGCTATGCCGTAGGTTCACCAAAGACCTCCTGGATATCTGTTTTATTCAGGAACCATGGATCAACTCAGGGGTAATCAAGGGACTCCATTGCATTCATGGTAAGCTTATTTATGATTCAAATGCGATAAGGCCCAGAGCGGCACTGCTCGTCAGAAAGGATCTAACATTTTTGACTATCTCAGAATTCGTTCATGAGGATCTTGTGGCGATACGGGCAAATATTCCATCGATAGGAGCCGAACATGATGTAATCATTGCCTCTGCCTACATGCCAGGGGATGATACGATGGCGCCTTCATCGGAGGTTTTCAAACTGGTAGACTATTGCCAAAAGAAAAATCTGGGTTGGATTATTTGCTGTGATGCCAACGCTCATCATACGGTTTGGGGTAGCAGTAATATCAACAAACGAGGTGAGTCTTTATTAGAATTCATTTGCAATTACAATGTAAATATAGCAAACAGGGGTGATGAACCTACCTTTAGGAATATTATTAGACAGGTTTTGGATCTCACATTATCTAGTAATAACCTATCATATGCCATAAGAAATTGGCACGTCTCTGATGATATTTCTATGTCTGCCCATCGGTATATATTGTTCGACATTGAAGGATCTTTGACGTATAAAGCGAAATATCGTAATCCCAAAAATACGAATTGGGAACTTTTTCGCTTTCACTTAGGTAACACTGAAAATTTCAATAGGGACGTAATATTTGGTAAATCGGAAATCGATTTTGAGGCAAATGAATTAAGTTCGAACATTCGTACTGCTTTTGAATCTAGTTCTCAGTTAAAGTCTAGGAGGCCGAAGAGGGATGTACCCTGGTGACACAATGGGCTTGAAAAACTAAGGGCTAAGGCTAGACATCTATTCAACAGAGCCAAACTTACAGGTGACTGGATCACCTATAAAACGGCTCTCACTGAATACAATAAGGAAATCAGGAGATCAAAAAGATCAACGTGGCGTAGCTACTGCGAGGAAATTGATAATCTCCCGGAAACTATTCGGCTACAAAAGACCTTATCTCGGGATCATACTAATGGTCTCTGTATGCTGAAACGTCCAGATGGTACGTACACTGAGTCACCGGAGGAGACCTGTAAACTTCTACTAGATACTCACTTTCCCGGTTCATTGCCTTTCAAGGAAACTGCGACTTTCACAAGAGTTCTCTCAATATCCAATAGAAAGCGTCGGTTAGCAGGCAGGATCTTTAGTACAGAGCGGGTAAAATGGGCGATATCTAAATTTAGCCCATTTAAATCCCCAGGAACAGATGGAATTTTTCCATGCTTTCTACAACAAGGTAATAACATTATCGTCCCTCAACTATCGAGAATCTTCATATCAAGTTTAATGGCTTGTCATGTGCCAACGACTTGGCGTGAAGTTAAAGTGGTATTTATACCTAAGGCTGGGGGAAAATCTGAACAACTGCCAAAGTCGTACAGACCAATTAGTCTCAGCTCGTTTTTCCTGAAAACGATGGAGAAACTACTCGATAGTTATATTAGGGATAACTATCTCTTGATGAATACAATACATCGTTTCCAGTTTGCCTACCAACCTAGTAAATCTACGGTGACTGCCATTCATCAATTAACGACGCAAATCGAAAAGGCCATTGGTGCCAATAACATATCACTTTGTGCGTTTATTGACATTCAGGGGGCCTTCGACAACACGTCATATAGTGCTATTGATTTATCACTGTATAGAAAAGGAGTTCCGAATATTATAAGGAAATGGATTTTGGAAATGCTGTCATCCAGGGTTATTAAGTTGGACTTAGGAGCCTTTATTGTGGACTCTGGTTATCGATGAACTACTGGAAAAACTTAACAACCTAGGATTCCGTACATATGGCTACGCCGATGACCTAGTAATTTCTATTACTGGGTGGGATGACGTAACGATATCGGAAAGGATGCAGACTGCTCTAAATATAACCAACAAGTGGTGCTTGGATAAGGGTTTAACCATCAACCCTGCCAAGACAATTATTGTGCCATTCACAAAACGTAGAGCTATTAGACTTATAGAGCCTACATTGAATGGCTCATCTATTGGGTTTTCTAAGGAAGTAAAATATCTTGGAGTTACACTTGATAGTTCTCTCACTTGGAATTCTCACTTGGCGAACACTATCAAAAGAGCTACTAGAGCATTATATGCCTGCCAGCGACTTTTTGGTAAAACGTGGGGGTTAAGACCGAAGATGATTTACTGGTCGTTTATTACAATTATTAGGCCAATAATAACATACGCTGCTTTAGCATGGTGGAAAAAAGTTTAACAGCTGACTGCTAGATCGCAACTTGACAAGATCTATCGGCTCATCTGTATCTCTATTACTGGGTCCATGAAGACCTGCCCCACTCATGATCTGGGTGCAATCCTACATATCCCACCCCTACATTTATTGATAATGGAGGAGGCCTATAGGAGTGCATCCAGACTACCGGAGATATCCCGTCTATTGCCGGGAGATCTGGTTGGGCACATGAGCATACTAGGCATCTTTGCGAATGATCCTAGTATTGCAGTATCAGACTATATGTCAAAAACTCTGGTGTTAAATAGAAGGTTTAACGTCCTTATACCTAAAAGGGATGATTGGTTAAATCAGACATGGTGGCAGACTAATGCCGATCAAGTATGGTTTACCGATGGTTCCAAACAGGCTAATGGTGACACTGGGGCTGGCATATATGGGCCCAACTTTCAAAGGGGAATCCCAATGGGTACATTCCCATCTATTTTTCAGGCGGAAATTTATGCCATCCTTATATGCTCTAACGAATGTCTGAGACGCAGAGTTAGGCACAATAGGATTTTTATTATATCTGATAGCCAAGCTGCTCTCAGATCCTTATCTTCATATGAAATAAGGTCTAGGGTAGTTATGGACTGTTGGACATCATTGAATGAACTCGGCACGCATAATGAACTTACCTTGTGCTGGGTACCAGGTCATGAAGGCCATGCTGGTAATGAACGTGCTGATTGCTTGGCCAATAGAGGTGCTCGACGCCCATTTATAGGCCCGGAACCATTCTTTGGCATTCCACGTGGTTACACTATGGAACGAATTAGTTCTTGGGTAGAATCGGAATTTTCCCGATGTTGGAACAACCTGCCAGGACTTAGACAGTCCAAAAGGTTTATTACTCTGTCTAAACGAAGATCTCAATTATTGCTATCGCTCGGAAAGGGCGAATTGAGATTACTTACTGGATTATTCACAGGACACGGTAGCTTTAGATATCACCAATTTACTCTAGGTAATGTTGCGAATGATCAGTGTAGGTTTTGTGAACTTGAAGCCGAAACCTCTGAACATATTCTTTGCGACTGTCCAATGCTGGCAATACGCAGAGCAAGATGGCTCGGAAGGGCCTTTATGGCCCCAGGGGATGTAATTGATCTCTCATCTAAAAAAATAATTGGCTTTATACATAGCCTAAATTTAACATGATGAAACTTCAAGGCTGCACAAAAGATCTCATAGGTCGTGGTGCATGAAGCCTCACTTAATAATAATAATACCAAGATATAAAATTGTGTTTTTATTTAATTTGTAGTTTTAATTATGGTAAATCTGCAGACCAGTTTAATTTACGTGTGTCACAATTGAAGAGCAAAATGGAAGTGGTTTGTGTTGTTGAAAACATCATGTTTCTTAACAGCAACCGAGTAGTTGGTATTCAAACTACTTGGTTGCAAAACAATGATGCCACATACATATGTACAGGGTGGCGCAAAAGTAATCCTCCTATCAGAAAATGCTATAAATTTTGCGAGGCCCCGAGAAATAAACAGACTTGTATATTTTAAATTGGAAATATGTGCTAAAGGTTATTATTTTTGGTTGGAAGATAGTTAAGTAGAAATGGAGTTGTGTTAAGTAAAATTTTTTAGGGACAACACATATGAATACTGGCACAATGTGTTGTAATGGATGACTGAAATATGTCATATGGGGAGAGCAGCGTGCCAGGACAAAACACCATCTAGTCCTGGATGAATCCTTATATCATCTAGTCAAGGTAAGTTTCTGTCAACAAATGTCCGTCCGCTTATCCAACTGCTTATCCAGTGTTAATTGTTAACTGTTCCATGTATTATATTGCTTTCATTAAAATCCCATTGGCACGAAATTTATTTTGTATTTATGGACGAACCCCCATTTCCGGCGAGCTCAAGCCTTATCATCGTAGTGCCATTTCGCCCAAAAGGTATCAAGGGTACATTGACAGAAAATTCCATGAATTTTCTATCTCTCAACGTGGGCCATAAACATTTAAAATAAAATGGCGCCCAACGTGAAAGCATAAACATTACAAAATCAGTTCTGTTTTGACATTTGTGTAGTAAACACATGCGAAAGACACGTTAATAAACAATGTTACGCTACACTGCTCCAGAACTCGGAATATTGCAGAACTGACATTAGGGGGCAATCGTCACCCTGTATGTATATAATATAATTATGCATCCACAACAAATGTGAAGGGTATATGTCATGTTATTTTTGTTTAGTATTGTTCGGCATTTCATAATGGAAAGACTTACGCCTGAACAATGTTTACAAATCGTTGAACTTTATTACGAAAATTCACGTTCTGTGAGGAATGCGTTTCGTGCACTTCGCTCAACTTATGGTCAACATAATCGGTCTACTGAGCGTACTATTCGCAACACCATAACCCATTTTAAGACCCTGCATTTATTATTGGATAATATTCGACCGAAACAACGGTTTGGTGTGGTTTGTGGGCCGGTGGAATCATCGGTCCATATTTCTTTAAAAATGATGCCGGTGCGAACGTAACCGTCAATGGCGACCGTTATCGTGCCATGATAACTGACTACTTGATGCCAGAAATTGAAGCTCGTGATCTCGGTGACATTTGGTTTCAGCAAGAACGGCGCCACTATCCACACATCGCATCAATCAATGGGTTTATTGACAGAACACTTCTCTCAGTGAGCTCATAATTTTACGTTTTGGGCCGGTTGATTGGCCACCTAGATCGTGTGATATCACACCGTTAGACTTTTTCCTGTGGGAATATGTAAAGTCTTAAGTTTATGCGGACAAACCCGCTTCGATTTAGGCCTTGGAGAAAAACATCACGCCTGTCATTTGCCAGTTAACAGTCGAAATGCTCAAACGAGTCATCGACAATTGGACTCAACGGATATACCATCTGCGACGTAGCAACGGCCAAGATTTGATAGACATAATCTTCAAAAAATAAATACCAAAGAATGTTCTTTCAAATAATGATAAACATTCCCCATTAAATTTTAATTTTCTGTGATTTTTTCTTTAAAAAAGTAGGGAACCTCGAAATTTGTTCTT
This sequence comes from Bellardia pandia, assembly GCA_916048285.2. NCBI lineage: Eukaryota > Metazoa > Arthropoda > Insecta > Diptera > Calliphoridae > Bellardia > Bellardia pandia. Next base: position 71,689,288 of record OU696530.1, read on the forward strand.
TCATTTCAACTTGTAAAACAAAAATAATATTAGAAATTGATGATTACAGAAAACTTCGAACCACCAGTCACTGGTTAAAGGATTGATGTTGCCTGTTGACTAGCTGGCACCGTAGTGGTGCAAGGGGTCAGAACGCAAAAAACCCAGGTTCGAATCCCAGTCAAGAAAAATTATCAAAAATAAAATTTTTTCAAGTTGTAAAACAATTCCTACTTCAGTAAAAATAATTTAATGAAAATTAAATTTAATGAACTCAAAGCCTAACTAAAGAAATATCAAAAATTAAATATTTACAGTTCAACTAAAAATACTAATTATTCTAGAAATTTATAACTTTTAAAACATTTTCCAGATTTTTTAAATTAAGAATTAATATATAATTATTTTTCATTTTATTTTAAAGTAACATCTATAAAAGAGAGTGACGTTAGTTACTAGCTTTATAACTAAAGAACGTCAGGACCGATTGCAACGATTTGCACGAATTCAGGCTGGTCTCAGGCCAGAGAAGAAGAATACCCGGAAAAAATTCAGAAATTGACCACGCCTACTTTTTTTTAAATTAATGTTTTTATGTGTGAGTGTGTGTATGTACTTTATAGAATCGTAAATGATCATGTGATGATCTTCGGCAAAGTTGTTTTGCATAAGCCCGGGAAGGTTTGTAAGTTGGTACGACCACGCCCACTCTAACGCCTACTTTTTTTTTATTTAATTCTAAATGGGTTTTTACAGATTTACTTCAAATTGTATATACATCTTACTGTAGGCGAGGTAGAAATAAAAAATGTATGTGCCACGCCCACTTTCACGACCCATCACATGCAAGACGCTTGCCAGGTAAGCCAGACCGCTGGAGCTATCTGCCTGAAATTTTCACATCACACCACTAAGTATTTATAAAATACTTCTTTTTTGCGACCACGCCTACTTTAACGCCTTCTTTTTTAAATTGTGTAATTGATTCTCCTCTAATTTCAACATATTCACTTTACTCTAGGCGAGATCAAAAATTAAGATTCATACTCCACGCCTCCTTTCACGTCCCATCTCTAGCGATCTTTTTTGACCACCTACTTTTTTTTTAAATTGATGCCGTAGCAACGCCCGCAGTGTACAGCCGAATTCGACCACACCTGCTTTAAAATTGTGTAATCGATTCTACAAGGGTTTTAAAAGACTTACTTCAAATTGTATCACCCATTACTTTTAATTATTATCTTCTAAAATCCAAAAATCAAATGTCGTTCTTTTGTATATCACAATTTTTACGACAATTGTTTTTCCACCTAATTTGATTGAAAACTTTTTTTGTTCATTTTTTTTTACAAAAACAAATTCTGGTTCGGCTATTGCCAGTAGATGGCGTTGTGTGCATAAACTTTTGACACCTGATTTATTTTTGTAGTATTTAAAAATTTGCAACCTTTTTTAAAAATGATTTCAAAAGGTAAGTTCCCTAAATGATTTTGTGACATTGTTTTTGTGACATTAATTTCTCAGTGTTATTCATAATGCCGCGACCCAGAAGATCGGATCTTTCGCACCGAACCCGTAATGCAATTACAAATCGGAATATTACCAATCGATTGAATACGGATGAACAAGAAATCGCACGAGATCAGCGCCGTGTTAGTATGGCCCGACTTCACGTAACGCAAAAACAAGAAGAAAGACAGGCGACAAATGAAACGGCTCGATTAGCAATGAGAAATCATGGATTAAATCAAGCAATTCAACAACGTTTTTTTTTTTTTTTTTTTTTTTTTTTTTTGCAGTTAATTATTTATTGAATCTTCATATTTGAAATGACAATAAGTATTCAAATCTTAATACTAAAAAGAAAATAATAAGCCCAGCCAGTGCTAGACAAAAATTTTTATGATACTAAAAAAATTTCACATCAGCTGATCCAGTCATCTATTTTGCGCTTGAGTTAGAGCAAGGGTATCCCTCCTTCTCAACCGATTGTGGCCACTAAAGTTAAGGATGTCTCGTGCAAGTGGGTTTGGATGGTGTTCGAGTTTGCTGACATACTTTGACGCATATTTTGTAAATTCGACTTTTACTAATGGCACGCCTAGATCTTTGTGGATTCGAGAATTTTTAACATACCATGGTGCTGCAGTAATTATACGTAGAATTTTATTTTGACCCCTTTGAATTTTTTCAATGTTTGATGCTGAGGCAGTACCCCATAATTGAATTCCATAACACCAGATTGGCTTTAGAATTGCATTGTACAACAAAAGTTTGCAATCCAATTTCAATGTAGAGTTTCTGCCGATTAACCAATTAAGTTGCACTGCTTTTAATCTCATTTGTGTAAGTTTCGCTTCAATATGAGACTTCCAAGTTAAACGGCGGTCGAGGTGAATGCCGAGGTATTTGACTTCATTATGTTGAGGAATAATTTGATTATTTATTCTGATGGACGAGCAGGTATCTTTTCGCAATGTGAAAGTGATATGAATACATTTTTGTTCATTTACCCTGATTTTCCAAAGCTCTAGCCAATTCTCTAGTTTATAAACATAATTTTGCAAATTCTGTGATGCAACTTGGTGGTCCTTATGGACGCTGACAAAGGCTGTATCGTCTGCAAAAGTTGACGTGTGGATTTTGGGGTCTGACGGCATGTCGGAGGCATAAATCAAATATAAAGTAGGGCCCAGTATGCTACCCTGTGGCACACCTGATTCAATTGGCTGAGCGGTACTTAAAAAATCACCTTCTTTGATTTTAAATTTGCGACCGTATAAATAACTTTCCATGAGTTTATGGGTGTTAGCAGGCAGAGTTGATTTTATTTTGTGCATTAAACCGTCATGCCAAACTTTGTCAAACGCTTGGGACACATCAATGAAAAGGGCGGAGCAGTATTTTTTGTCTTCAAACGACCCTCTTATCACATTTACCAATCTGTGAGTTTGTTCGATGGTACTGTGTTTAGCTCTGAATCCGAATTGATGATTTGGAATACATTCAGTGTCATTCAGAATTGGAGTCAATTTAGTCATTAACAATTTTTCGAACAGTTTAGAAATTGTCGGCAGTAGGCTAATTGGCCTATATGACTCCACTTTGGTGTGGTCCTTCCCTGACTTAGGAATCATAGTGATCATAGACACCTTCCAATCTGCAGGATAGTATTCTAGGCGTAAAATAGCGTTGAAGATAAAGAGGATAATCTTTCTTGCTACACGAGGTAACTCCACAAGCATTTTATTGCTGATTTCATCCATACCTGGAGCCTTTCTAAGGTTCAGAGTACCAATAGCGTTTTGGACATCACGAAAGTTTAGTCTTAGAGGTACAGGAGGTCTAATAACGAGTGGAGGCAAATCAGATGCATTATTTGAGTTGTTTATAGTAAACACTTTTCTCAAATGATTAACAAATAAAGTCCCCTTCTCGGAATCATTTCTAGCCCAGTCACCAGTCGGATTTCGCAGAGGAGGCTTTCCTCTAACTGGTCTTTTTAAACCTCGTGCCGCCTTCCATAACGAATAGTCAGATTGTGGGGTACTATCAAGACCCTCCAAGTAAGATTTAAGTGAAGCCATTCTTTGGGTTTCTAAGAAATTTCTTAGTATATCTCTGCATACCCGTAGCCTAGCTTTCAGTTCAGGAGACCTGTGGATTTGCCACTCTCTTCTAACTCTTCTTTTTTCTGACAGGAGATGATCGAGTTCAGCGAAATAAGTTCTATTTGTCCCACTTCTGCACTCAACGTCGTATGTGGAGGCGTGATGTACAGCTCTTCGTATGTCCTCAGTAAACTTGCCAATCGACCCATCAATATCCTCGGTAGTTCTCAACACTACATTTTCCGTGCAGTGGGAACTTAAATACTTTTTATACTTTATCCAACTTACTCTGGTTTTAGATATGTCCCGAAATGGAGAGCCATTCCCTTGAAGGAAACGCATTGAAATAATAGAAGGAGAGTGATCTGAAGACAAGTCTAATGAAGGCTCCACTTGTATCGATTCTACAGGGATATTTTTCACTACTCCGAAGTCAATAACATCGGGAATCTTCCGTCGGTCCGTCGGCCAGTAGGTGGGATGCCCGCTTGAGAGTACATCTAATCCCATTTTGGCAATGGTGTTGAAGAGTTCACGACCCTTCGGGGTCACCAGACGTGAACCCCAAAAAGTGTGTTTGGCGTTAAAGTCACCAGCAACTAAAAATCTAGCTCCAAGGGAATTGAAGAAGCTGTAGTATTGGTGTTCTTTTATTGAAAATCGAGGCGGCGAATAAATTGATGATAAAACAAAATTGTATTGACAGAATTCAATACAAATGTTTGTTGCTTGTAGGTAATCCTCACATATGTTGTTCATTAAATAATGTTTTATTCTGTTCTTTATAAGAATTGCCGATCCTCCACATGCTCTTCCGCGGGGATCTTTAGTATCATACAACACGTAGCCATTAATTTTGAAGTACGCTGTCGCCGTCAAGTGAGTTTCAGCAATCATCATGACATCAATCTGCTTATCCATCAGGAAGTGTTCCAGTTCGTTTTTATGTTGGCGGAGGCCGTTCGCATTCCAAAAACAAATTTTTAAACAAATCATTTTTTTAAAATGGCTTGTAAGATAGTGGATTGCATTTTCAGCATTTCCTGCATCATGGATGTCATAGTGGTCGTAAAAGTGTTCATGGTTTGGACAAGTGTCTGCAATGTAGTCTCTAGAGTGTTAATATTAGGCTCGTAATATTGTGATTTAGGTGCCTGCTCCAAACCTGGCATATTAGATTTAACCACGTTAGCGTAAGAAACTTGTCTAGAACTAGGCGCGTTTACATGACTAGTGGACCGTAACAATTGCGGGAAATTGTCACTCGATGCCAAAATAGGCTGTTGATGATGATCAGGTAATACTGACGTCTTGTTGGTACTTATGGCTTTCAAATGCGTGTAAATTGGACAACCTCTATAATTTGCGGTATGATTACCTCCGCAGTTACTGCATTTTTTTATTTTTACGTCAGTTTTGGACTTATTACATAGAGCAGTTGGATGTAGTTCCCCACACGCAACACAAACAGACGGCAATTTACAGTACGCTTTGGTGTGGCCAAATTCTTGACAATTAACACACTGGACGGGTCCAATGCGCTTATGCGGTTCCTCCACGGTAATTCTACGATGCAGAAGATAAATGAGATTGTAGATTGGATGGGACTCGTTTTTCTTTAAGGCAACATCTCCAGGTTCCAATTCTACCCTGAACATGGGCTGAGGGATCTTTTCACGGTTTCTGATATTCACTACGCTCTTGATTTTGAACCCTTTGTCCATTAAACCGGTTTTTATCTCCGCGGGATCAACACATGGGTCTATACCCTTTAGAACGACTTGGAGTCCTTTTGCGCTTTTGAGCTGGTAGGTATAGAAGTCCCTAGTCTCCCTCTCCAACTGGTTGGACAATTTTCGAAAATCATCTTCCCTATTCACTTGGATCTTTGTCTCGCAGATATTTCCATGTTTAATTGAGGTTACGCTAAACATGTTTTCACCTATTACCGAAATAATTCCTTGTACCAATTTACTGGAAGTCGGCTCTCTCAGATAAATTGGTGGGGGCTTAAACGTCTTCTTAGTAAGTTCTGGCTCATCCGTCTGGAGGAGAGCAAACCTATTTTGATTATTACTCACGGTCTTAGGAGCTTTTGAATTTGATGACACTTGAGCAGACGTCGGGCTCCTCTGTCGCTTGAGAACGGTGATGTACTTATCCATACCTACTTGTTTTTTTGGTTTGACTGCACTATTTGTTGAAGATTATGTTTTTTCATCTGTTGAAATCACTATATTGGGCGAACAGGAACGACGCCGTTCTGCGGCTCTTGTAGTGAGAAAATTCTCCGTAGATTTTTTTATGGATTCTTCCTCAGATACCCATTTAGTTTTTCTAGACGAGCTAAGCTCTTTCTCAGAATTACATCTGAGAGGAACGCTCATACAATTTTTATGCGATTTTTAGTGTTTTTTTTTTAATTACTGATATTACCGTAGATTTTTTTTAACCTATTACGAGTTATTTTTTCACTTTTTGTGTTATTTCAACCTATTACACTTTTTCACCTATTACGATTTTTTCACCGAAAATTCAGCCGCACTAAAAGTAACACGTCCGAACAGTTCGATGAGACGAGACTGAATGATTCAACAACGTGAAAATCTAAATCAACGCGTAAGAAGAAGAGCTTCAAATGTTGATTTGAATCGAGTAGCGTTTCATTACGATTGCACTTTTGACTACAGCTCGCATCCTTCCATTAAAATTGGCCCAATGGAGATTGTGTGCAACCATTGCGGTGTATTAAAGTTAACCGGAGAATCGCCTGGGTTGTGCTGGCTCAGTGGTAAGGTCAAATTACCACCATTGGTACAACCACACCACTCTAACGCCCACTTTTTTAATTGATTAATTGCTTCTGCATGGGTTTTTACAGATTTACTTCATACAGATTGTACCCACATCTTACTGAAGGCGTGGTAAAAATAAAAAAAAATAATATTTGTATGATTTTTTTAATCTGCGGGCGCAGGGGCGTGGCAAAATCCAATTTTCATATTGCATCACCAATGACATACGAGCATACATACATATATTTTGCTTTTTTTTATTTTATTTAATTTTTTTCAAAGCCGTTGTCATGTTTTTCAAAACGAGATATCAAACTCTTCAATCGGTTATGTAGTTCCGAAAATATTTGCAAAAAACTTATGCTATTAACGATCCAATATCAAAATTTTAAAACTTTCGAAATGTTGCATTCAAAAATCCGAGTTTTCGTTTTCGTTACTTACAAAATATTTACATCATTCGATAACAGAAGATTTTCCGCGCTTACTAAGGTGCAACATTATACAATAAGTTAAAAATAATATTATATCATCAATTGATGATAAAAAACTTTATGTACCCTTGCATTTAAGATCCCTACATTTTGTGCACATTTGTGAGTTTTTTTTTTCAAACGCTGATAAAAAATAACGGTACATTCAAACAAATTGCTCGAAGCGCTTGATCGGACTCTACGTGATTTTCAAATGAATATTCAAGCCGTTGTCGACAAGGTTTTCCCAAGTCTAACAATCTTCTACAAAAAATCGGATTGGCTGTGGGAACGTGCAATTTTGGCACCAACAAATTACGATGTCAACAAGCTCAATGAGCAAATTCAATTGAAACTGTCCGGCAAATTAAGGCAAAATTTCAGTTTATGGGGGACACCCCTGGGAAAAAAAAAAAAATGCCACGCCCCCTTAAATGACCCCAGGAGTGCGAAAATCATAATGAATAAGGGGGCTCACGCCCCCTATGGGCGTGGCAGTCGAAAATCGACCCGGCGCACCTACGTAGACAATATGGGTATCAAATGAAAGCTAATGTCTTCACGATTCCAAAAATAGCCGTATCGTCCAATTCACGACCCCAGTCGTGAATGTCAAAGGCAGTAACGCAATCCATATTTAGTGATGTTCTCGTGTCAAGAGTCAAATCATAAATGAGGATAAGTACAAAATTAAGAAACGAGGAAAACTCTTGAAAGCTTCTGATTGATTAATGAAAATTTGTTATACTGGCTTCGCTTAGTAAAGTTTTTCTGCGTGACCGGCCTACGGCCGGGCTTAGGGGTTTTTAACTCCAGTATGTCTTAATTCTAGACGGCGGGGATCTCGAGTGCTCGGCCTCTGGCCGAGCTAAAAAGAAATAAACAAAAAAAGTCCTTCCCCCATTTTATAAAAATTAACATATCTTCCTCAAATTCTGGACGATCTGGCAACTACGGGTATTTTTGGAATCGTGAAGACATTTCCTTTCATTTGATACCAATATTGCCTAAGTAGGTGGCATGGGTCGTTTTTCACCCCCGCCCCTATTTAACCAAAATGGCCGTATCGGCTGCAAAAACCGCCCGATCTGGCAACTATGGCTATTTTTGGAATCGTGAAGACATTAGCTTTCATTTGATACCCATATTGTCTACGTAGGTGGGGCGGGTCGTTTTTCGACTGCCACGCCCATAGGGGGCGTGAGCCCCCTTTTTCATTATGATTTTCGTACTCCTGGGAACATTCTGAAGGGGATGGCATATTTAGATTTTTTCTCTAGGGGTGTCCCCCATAAACTGAAATTCAGCCCAAATTAATCAAATACAAATCGATCGATACAGTAATGTATGAAGAACAAGCTGTCAATTATCCCACTGAATTTTTAAATTCATTGGAACCACCCGGAATGCCACCGCATGTGCTAACATTAAACGTTGGATCACCGGTAATTCTTATTCGAAACTTAAACGCACCAAAGTTATGCAACGGAACCCCATTGACCATCAAAAACTGCTCACCAAATTTAATCGAGGCAACAATCATCGGTGGCAGATTCAAAGGCGAAGATGTACTTATTCCACGAATTCGGATGATTTCCAACGATTTACCATTCCATTTCAAGCGGCTCCAGTTCCCTTTGCGTCTTACCTGTACTATTGCCATCAATAAAGCAAGAGTCACATCATTAACTATTGCTGGCTTAATTTTGGAAAATTTATGTTTTCCACACGGCACGCCAAAAAACAAAAAACATTGTATATCCGCTGGCCCCAAAATAAATATAATTTCCAATTTGCCTTAAATAAATGCGTTTCTTTTTTGATTGAGCCCATACCTAGACCATATGTAAGTTATTCTGTAACAAATCTTTATGATAGATATTCCATAAATGTATTTAAAGGCCGTACATTTCTTTAAAAGCTTAATTTAAATCGTGTGGTAATACAACACTAATGTTTGCTTAGGGCCAGCAACGCGGACCGGGTCAGCTAGTTGTAAATAAATTCTCTTTCTTGATTTAAATATTAATAAAAAAACCGTTTCAAGTATTAAATTTTACTTTTTAAACAATAATATATAAATAATTACACTGTGCTAGAATTTGACACTTTTTTTTTGTGACAAACGGGGCACCTGGCGGGTTAACCTAATTCGGGTACGCTGAATCCAGTGGTGATAGCCGTTTTTTTAGGTTAGCTCGTTTTTTCGAAAATGGAGGAGGTTGCACAACATATATTCGCGTAACTCAAAAACGGTTGAGTTTATTGAATAAACTAAAAAAAACCGAAATTCCGCAATGAAATTTTCTTTAAAGGCCCAACTATAATATGCATAAGCAAGCTTAAGCAAATTGCAAAAGTTAACGAAAAGGCTGTCAAATGCATAACCAGTTCAGAGTTAACTTTTAGGTGGCTACAATGACTTTGAAACTTTTTGTCCACAGTTGCTCATTTATGTTTAAAAAAATGTTTTTATTTTAACAAAAAGCCATTAAATGACGATGTTTTATTAATATTATTATATTATTTTATAATTAAAAGAAAACTTCGTACCCGAAACGCATAATTTTTCCTTTTTTTAATTTATCGGCAAAAGTACTAAAATGTACAGCTGTGGCAGCACTACATTCTAAATAATAATAAACGTTTACATATGTTTTGTTAATTTTCGTATTGTGTTTGCAAAAATGGAGAAAAAACTTAAAAATTTAAATAATATAAAAATATTAAAGTTAGCGCTTGAAGGCCTGTGCACATTAAAAGAAATAAGTGAACTACACTGTAAAAGAAGAAGACGCTCTTGTTCTGTCAGAGAAATAAACCGCGACAGAAAGACATTTTTGTTAAAATAAAAAGGGTCCCTTTTATTGTAAAGGCACTTATTTTTTTCCGCATTTTCTATTAAATTTAAAATAAATATATTTTCTTCCATTTTGTTCAAAACACAAACAAACAACAACAAACAGCTGATTCCGTACAGAATGTGCGATCAGTTTCGCTTTTTGCTTAAGAAAATGACAGTTGAAAAACTTAACGAAAAGTTTCGTTAAGTACATTATAGTTTGCCACATACAATTTATATGTGTTCGCACGTTTGCTTAAGCTAGCATATGCATATTATAGTTGGGCCTTAAGTAAGGTTAAATTTTTTTCCAATATGCGCAGTCGTTGTAGAAACATAATTTTTTTTTTTGACCAAAAAAATAGTTTTTTTTAGCAAAATTTCAAAAATTTTGTTTTTTAAAACGGCATAAAAAATTGGAAAACGCAGCTGTGCTTCTATTTTTTTCTGCAGGTATAGCAAACAAAGTTCCAAACAAAACAAGACATAAATAATTAAAATCTGTCTATAACTTTTGATTTTATTCACAAAAGATGAAATATATAATAACCAGACGAAACTTCAAAAATTAAAACATTTATTTTTGTTGTTAATTAAAGTTTAAGTTTTTATTTACAAATTTATTCTTCTTCCTCCTGTAGATTCCAACAAATATCCCCTAATAGCGAATCAAGTTGTTTGCCACTATACCAGTGTTCGGGTCTGGCTGTTACTTGGTGAAATCTCTCGCCATGTTCATCAGACTCGACTGGTGATTGTTCATTAAATTTTTCTGCATGACAATGCAAAAAATGTATTTTCAATGACATTTTGACGTTTAAGTTTTTAAATGCGGTTAGCATATCTCCAATTAAAATTCGCCAATTTTCAGACCGATGATTTCCTAATACATTTTCTATTACTGATTTCACAGAATTCCAGCCCAATAGCTCCATATCATTCAATGCAAGTTCAAATTGTTGGTCCTTCATTAGACGACGAATGTCCGGTCCATTAAGAATTCCTGTAAAATAAAAACATTATGATATGAAATATAAATCTAATTTAATAAAGTAGCTAGAGTTCATACCTTCTTTTACTTTCATGCCGCTTAATCGTGGAAAAATTCGGCGCAATTCGGTAAAAGCAATTCCATCTGGGTTCAATGTTTTTATAAAATTTTTTACAATACCCAGTTTGATGTGGAGTGGATGAAGCAAAATCTTTTTCATATGACATTCAAGGGGTTGAGGAACTCTTATTTATACTGTAATTTTTTTTATCAAAGTACCTGTCAAGACCTTCATGAACATAATTTATAAAAAACCCAAAGCCGGGACGATTTCTGTTTCTACCTGTTCCAGGTATACCAATAGAATACCAGGCAAAAATATCTAAATATTTTGATATTTTCTGGTTGCATTGATGTTGGGTGCATAGTGTGTAGTCGTGTTTTATAGCATGGTATTGCAGAAACGAGTTGCGTAGTGTGTACCTATCATTAGAATTAAATAATAAAGTCATAAATTTTTACATATTTGTATTTTCTTGTACGGACAAAAACCGCACAAATCGGTCTTGTAAAAAACTTAAGTAACGTATTCTATTGTTATACCTGTAACAGGTAGAAACAGAAATCGTCCCGGCTTTGGGTTTTTTACAAATTATGTTCATGAAGGTCTTGACAGGTACTTTGATAAAAAAATTACAGTATAAATAAGAGTTCCTCAACCCAAAGTTTAACCTTATTTCATTGCGGAATTTCGGGTTTTTTAGTTTATTCAATAAACTAAACCGTTTTTGAGTTACGCGAATATATGTTGTGCAACCTCCTCCATTTTCGAAATAACGGTATATTTCGAAAAAAACGAGCTAAGCTTAAAAAAAAACGGTTAGCACCACTGGATTCAGCGTACCCGAATTAGGTTAACCCGCCAGGTGCCCCGTTTGTCACATTTTTCAACTAGCACAGTGTTATTAACCCGAATTGACCCCGTGTGTTCATATGGACACAAAATTAATATTTTGCTAAAACAGCCAGTTTTTACATTCTAAAGCATCAGTATTTATTGCGAATAAAATTCAGATCAATTGGTTTTTGCTTGTGAACAGTATCGTGACGGAAAAGGTTTGAAAATTTTAAATATTAAAAAATGTCAAAATTTGAGGTGAAGAAGTACTATTATTTTATATTTTTTATACGTTGCTTTAATATATGCAAGTTTTTACGAATAATGTACTTAGTTAATGCAGAGTAAAATACACACAATGGGCACATGGTCTACATACGGATTATGTACATATATTTTTTTAAATATCGTTACAAAAATTTTCATCCTGAGCAAAACTTGACATATGATGTCGGGTTACCTGGTAAATTTTGAAATTTACCAGGTAACGCGGGTTATGCGAGGACCCAGAGGAGCTGGAGACGATCGAGCACATTCTGTGCCATTGTCCCAGGTTACAAGTTAGCAGGTTGAGGTGGCTAGGCAGTTGATGCATAAGCGAATTAGGGGATATCTCGGGTTGTAGGCTCGGGGATCTCAAAGGATTCGTAATGAATATGGCCTGGCTGCGCAACAGGGGAAGGGGCTTTGTGAGGGCTTAGGCGTTTCGCTCTTGAAACGTACTAAGTGTCTCAAATCATTTCCGAAAGGCATCATAATGGACCGTATTGGTCTCTGGGTGATGGTGTGGGGACAACCTCACAGCGGCCTTCAAACCTAACATAACGATCCAATATCAAAATTTTAAAACTTTCGAAATTTTGCATTCAAAAATCCGAGTTTTCGGTTTATTTACAAAATATTTACATCATTCGATAACAGAAGATATTCCGCGTTTACTAAGGTGCAACATTATACAAAAAGGTAAAAATAATATTATATTATCAATCGATGATAAAAAAAACTTTATGTACTCTTGCATTTAAGATACCTACATTTTGTGCACATTTGTGAGTTTTTTCAAACGCTGATAAAAAATAACAGTACATTCAAACAAACGTGATTCATTCAAACGTGATTTTCGAGGAAACTACAAACCGATGCCCGCAGATGAGCTGAACGCATGCTTGAAAGCTTCATATCTTTGGAACCGAGTCGAGAATATCACGAATTTACTTCTGTCGAATGCAAATGAATATTCAAGCCGTTGTCGACAAGGTATTCTCAAGTCTAACAATCTTCTACAAAATTTCGGATTGGCTGTGGGAACTAGTGCTGGCAATACTCAATACTCCAAAATAGTTACTCGATACTTTCTGAGTTGTATTTTTAAGCAAGTTGAGTGTGTAAAATAGTGCATAAAAATACATCACTGTATAAAAAGACAACAATGTGTAAGCTACAAAATTAAACCAACCGCCGATATAAAGCTGTCTATTATTTCTTAAGTTGTTGTTAACGTTGAATTAAAAGTTAGCCTTACATTTATTTTTGATTTAATTAAAGTAGTTGAAGATCTATTTTTATTTTTTGAAGAAATTACTTCAATTTGCAGATAAAAACTATGCATTACAATTTAAAAAAATCCGTTAAAAGTATCGAGTAGTATTGAGTACTGGAGTAATGTAATGGAAAGTAGTAGAATTTGCCAGCACTAGTGAGAACATGCAGTTTTGGCACCAACAAATTACGATGCCAACAAGCTCAATGAGCAAATTCAATTGAAACTGCCCGGCAAATTCATCAAATACAAATCGATCGATACAGTAATGGATGAAGAACAAGCCGTCAATTATCCCACTGAATTTTTAAATTCATTGGAACCACCCGGAATGCCACCGCATGTGCTAACATTAAACGTTGGATCACCGGTAATTCTTATTCGCAACTTAAACGCACCAAAGTTATGCAACGGAACCACATTGATCATCAAAAACTGCTCACCAAATTTAATCGAGGCAACAATCATCGGTGGCAGATTCAAAGGCGAAGACGTACTTATTCCACGAATTCCGATGATTTCCAACGATTTACCATTCCAATTCAAGCGGCTCCAATTCCGTTTGCATCTTACCTTTACTATTGCCATCAATAAAGCACAAGTCCAATCATTGACTATTGCTGGCTTAATTTTGGAAAATTTATGTTTTCCACACGGCCAGATGTATGTGGCTTACTCCCGGTACGCCAAAAAACAAAAAAATATTGTCTATCCGCTGGCCCCAAGATGAAGTAATAAATAAATATAATTTCCAATTTGCCATAAATAGATGCGTTTCTTGATTGAGCCCATACCTACACCATATGCAAGTTATTCTGTAACAAAACTTTATAATAGGTATTCATTCCATGGATTTTTATTTAAAGGCCGTAAATTTCGTGAAAAGCTCAATTTAAATCGTGTGGTAATACAACACTAATGTTTGCTTAAGGCCAGCAACGCGGACCGGGTCAGCTAGTTAAACAATAAAAGTATAACAAATATTTAACAAATCAAGATTTTTATCATAACATGAATTTAAATATGATTTTTCTATTAATAATTTCTAGCCTGCATTGGCGACCTTTGACCGGGTTTACATCTTCAATGCAAAAATATGTTTTTCTTGACATTAAATATCGAAATTTTACAGTATTAGAATAGTGAATTATATTATATAGTTTCATTATTTTTCATTATTACTATTTAGCAATCATTTATAAAAATGCAATACATTGTAACAGTAAATTACCCCAACATTTGGGGCCATCGTTCATTTTAACCTTGAGGCAATTATTATAACCTTTATATATAATTTAATATATGAGGCAATTATTCATAACCTTTATATATATTTTTTTTATTTGCCCTTATTTATTTATTGAATCTTCATATCATGAAATGACAATAAGTTTTCAAATCTTAATACTAAAAAGAAAATAATAAGCCCAGCCAGTGCTAGACAAAAATTTTTATGATACTAAAAAAATTTCACATCAACTGATCCAGTCATCTATTTTGCGCTTGAGTTAAAGCAAGGGTATCCCTCCTTCGCAACCGATTGTGGCCACTAAAGTTAAGGATGTCTCGTGCAAGTGGGTTTGGATGGTGTTCAAGTTTGCTGACGTACTTTGACGCATATTTTGTAAATTCGACTTTTACTAATGGCACGCCTAGATCTTTGTGGATTCGAGAATTTTTAACATACCATGGAGCTGCAGTAATTATACGTAGAATTTTATTTTGACCGCTTTGAATTTTTTCAATATTTGATGCTCAGGCCGTACCCCATAATTGTATTCCATAACACCAGATTGGCTTTAGAATTGCATTGAACAACAAAAGTTTGCAATCCAATTTTAATGTAGAATTTCTGCCGATTAGCCAATTAATTTGCACTGCTTTTAATCTCATCTGTGTAAGTTTTGCGTCGATATGAGACTTCCAAGTTAAACGACGATCGAGGTGGATTCCGAGGTATTGGACTTCATTGTGTTGCGGGATAATTTGGTTATTTATTCTGATGTACGAGCAGGTATCTTTTCGCAATGTGAAAGTGATATGAATACATTTTTGTTCATTTACCCTAATTTTCCAAAGCCAATTCTCTAGTTTATAAACATAATTCTGCAAATTCTGTGATGCAACTTGGTGGTCCTTATGGACGCTGACAAAGGCTGTATCGTCTGCAAAAGTTGACGTGTGGATTTTGGGGTCTGACGGCATGTCGGAGGCATAAATCAAATATAAAGTAGGGCCCAGTATGCTACCCTGTGGCACACCTGATTCAATTGGCTGAGCGGTACTTAAAAAATCGCCTTATTTGATTTTAAATTTGCGACCGTATAAATAACTTTCCATGAGTTTATGGGTGTTAGCAGGCAGAGTTAATTTTATTGTGTGCATTAAACCGTCATGCCAAACTTTGTCGAACGCTTGCGACACATCAATGAAAAGGGCGGAACAGTATTTTTTGTTTTCAAACGACCCTCTTATCACATATACCAATCTGTGTGTTTGTTCGATGGTGCTGTGTTTAGCTCTGAAACCGAATTGATTATTAGGAATACATTCAGTGTCATTCAGAATCGGAGTCAACTTAGTCATTAACAATTTTTCGAACAGTTTAGAAATTGTCGGCAGTAGACTAATTGGCCTATATGACTCCACTTTGGTGTGGTCCTTTCCTGACTTAGGAATCATAGTGATAATAGACACCGTCCAATCTGCAGGATAGTATTCTAGGCGTAAAATAGCGTTGAAGATAAAGAGGATAATTCTTCTTGCTACACGAGGTAACTCCACAAGCATTTTATTGCTGATTTTATCCATACCTGGAGCCTTTCTAAGGTTCAGAGTATCAATAGCGCTTTCGACATCACGAAAGTTTAGTCTTAGAGGTACAGGAGGTCTTATAACAAGTGGTGGCAAATCAGATACGTTATTTGAGTTGTTTATAGTAAACACATTTCTCAAATGGTTAATAAATAATGTCCCTTTCTCGGAATCATTTCTAGCCCAGTCACCAGTCGGATTTCTCAGAGGAGGCTTTCCTCTAACTGGTCTTTTTAAACCTCTTGCCGACCTCCATAACGAGTAGTTAGATTGTGGGGTACTATCAAGACCCTCCAAGTAAGATCTAAGTGAGGCCGTTCTTTGGGTTTCGAAGAAATGTCTTAGTATATCTCTGCATACCCGTAGCCTAGCTTTCAGTTCAGGAGACCTGTGAATTTGCCACTCTCTTCTCATTCTTCTTTTTTCTGATAGGAGATGTTCGAGTTCAGATTAATAAGTTCTGTTTCTCCTATTTCCACATTCAACGTGATAAGTGGAAGCGTGATGCACAGCTCGTCGAAGGTCCTCGGTAAAGTTGCCAATCGACTCATCAATATCGTCGGTAGTTCTCTACACAACATTTTTCGTGCAATAAGAACTTAAATACTTTTTGAATTTTATCCAACTTACTCAGGTCTTAGTCATGTTCATAAATGGAGAACCACACACTTGAGGGAAATGCATTGAAATAATAGTAGGAGAGTGATCTGAGGACAAGTCTAGTGAAGGATCCACTTGCATCCATTCTACAGGGATGTTTTTCACTACTCCAAAGTCAATAACATCGGGAATCTTCTGTCGGTCCGTCCGCCAATAGGTGGGATGTCCACTTGAGAGTACATCTAAGCCGATTTTAGCAATGGTGTTGAAGAGTTCACGACCCTTCGGGGTCACCAGACGTGAACCCCAAAAAGTGTGTTTGGCGTTAAAGTCACCAGCAACTAAAAATCTAGCTCCAAGGGAATTGAAGGGAATTGTAGTATTGGTGTTCTTTTATTGAAAATCGAGGCGGAGAATAAATCCATGATAAAACAAATTTGTATTGACAGAATTCAATGCAAATGTTTGTTACTTACTTATCTTATGTTATTCATTAGATAATGCTTTATTCTGTTATTTACAGGAATTGCCGAACCTCCACAAGCTCTTCCGCGGGGGTCTTTAGTATCGTACAACACGCAGCCATTAATTTTGAAGTTCCCTGTCGCCGTCAAGTGAGTTTCAGCAATCATCATGACATCAATCTGCTTATCCATCAGGAAGTATTCCAGTTCATTTTTATGTTGGCGGAGGCCGTTCGCGTTCCAGAAACAAAGTTTTAAATAAATAATTTCTTAAACATGGCTTGCAAGATAGTGGATTGCATTTTCAGCATTTCCTGCATCATGGATGTCATGGTGGTCGTAAAAGTGTTCATAGTCTGGACAAGTGTCTGCAATGTTGTCTCTAGATTGTTGATATGCGGCTCAGAAATTTGGGATTTAGGTTCCTGCTCCAGACCTGGCATATTAGATTTAACCACGTTAGCGTAAGAAACTTGTCTAGAATTAGGAGCGTTTTCGCGAGTAGTTGGTCGTACAATTTGAGGAAAATTAATACTCGATATGAAATTAGGTAGTTGATGATGATCAGGTAATACTGCCGACTTATTGGTCCGTATGCCCTTCAAGTAAGTATAAACTGGACAACCTCTATAATTTGTGGTATGATTTCCTCAACAGTTACTGCATTTTTTTATTTTTACGTCAGTTTTGGACTTATTACATTAAGCAGTTGCATGTAGTTCCCCACACGCAACACAAACAGACGGCAATTTACAATACGCTTTTTATATATAAGGTTAAAATGAAAGATGGCCCCAAATGTTGGGGTAATTTACTGTTACAATGTATTGCATTTTTATAAATTATTGCTAAATAGCAATAATGAAACTTTAACCTAGAAATTCGTATAAGATTTTTGGGGTCATTTTCCATTTATGTATATAATTTTAGTATATTTTAAAAAAAGTATAGAAACTAATTTTTTTGTTCTCTTTTTCATTCCACTATTTTGAGGTTATTTTATATTTCTCCTAAAATCCAAAATTACCCAAATAAAAAACTTAATCTATACCCCAAAACAAATAGGTAAAAGTTCGTGTTTTTTGTAATCTGTGTATTTTTTTTTTTTTTTTTTTTTGATTTTTCAGAAAAAATCAGTCAAAATTAAACTACATTTTTTAATGACATGCTAATGTAAAATTGGCTCTTCACCAGAATTTTAAATAGATCGGGTTTTGAAGTTGTGGGGAATTTTATATTTTTTTCTACACTTTTTTGTGTTTTCTATATATGAAAAAATATGTGCTTGTGCGAACTCCTGCTCTATTCGGCATGGTGTAGCCATATGTATAACAACAAAACTTACCTAATATCTCCCTTTTCAGTGATTCTATGAACAGTACCTAACTTAGATAAATGTTCTACCATACGAGGATTCCATCCACCATGACCTTGTTGAAGTTTCATAAGTGCATCCACCTCCAGACAAACTTTAACACGATCCCCTACAGAAAACATTGGTTTCACTGTTGGTACCACCGGTTGTTGCTCTTCTATATGACCTGTAATATAATAGTTGGTAAATAATTATTTATTATCATCCATCTAATCTTTAGAGTTGTGCCGCTCAGAACTGAACTCTTTTTAATGATTCAATTAAAAGTTAATAGCATTTCTGCAATAACTACTTAAAAATTACAAATTCAACAATTTTTTTATTTGATTGATAATATACAAAAACAAAATGTCTGTTATTTTTGCAATTGAAGATTAAGAAGTAGTAAAAATGTTTCAATGAATCATGAATTTAGTTTAGAGTAACAGTATTGCATTAATTTTACCTAAAACTGGCATGTGATCTTTATAATAATATCCACCTGATGTCGGAATAACGTATTTAAGGTCAATGTTTCCTTTATGTCCTAATCGATAAACATTAGTAGAGCCTGTTGTCCAAGAAACATTTGCTACACTTCTGCAAGATTCATTATCCCAACCTCGTATTTCCATAACACGTCCAGTTTTACCTGTAATGTAAATAAATTCCATAATTTAATTGCAATTATTTTTCTTAAATGTAAGTAGTATAAATGTAAAGATTTGTATGAGATGTATGTTGTCGCAATTCATAAATAATACTGGAGTTACTGGAGTTTACTTTAAAAACTTAGAGAGCTTGATACTTTTTACTCGACATATTTTGTCCAGCAAAAACTATCAAGTTAACATAAGATTCTAAATTTTTTAAATGTAGGGCGGCAAGAGGTTTAAAAAGACCAGTGAGAGGAAAACCTCCTTTGCGAAATCCGACTGGTGACTGGGCTAGAAATGATTCCGAGAAAGGGGCATTATTTGTTAACCATTTGAGAAATGTGTTTACTATAAACAACTCAAATAATGCATCTGATTTGCTTCCACTCGTTATTAGACCTCCTGTACCTCTAAGACTTAGCTTTAATGATGTTCAAAGCGCTATTGGTAATCTGAATCTTAAAAAAGCTCCAGGTATGGATAAAATCAGCAACAAAATGCTTGTGGAGTTACCTCGTGTAGCTAGAAGAATTATCCTCTTTATCTTCAACGCTATTTTACGCCTAAAATACTATCCTGCAGATTGGACGGTGTCTATTATCACTATGATTCCTAAGTCAGGAAAGGACCACACCAAAGTGGAGTCATATAGGCCAATTAGTCTACTGCCGACAATTTCTAAACTGTTCGAAAAATTGTTAATGACTAAGTTGACTCCGATTCTGAATGACACTGAATGTATTCCTAATAATCAATTCGGTTTCAGAGCTAAACACAGCACCATCGAACAAACACACAGATTGGTATATGTGATAAGAGGGTCGTTTGAAAACAAAAAATACTGTTCCGCCCTTTTCATTGATGTGTCGCAAGCGTTCGACAAAGTTTGGCATGACGGTTTAATGCACACAATAAAATTAACTCTGCCTGCTAACACCCATAAACTCATGGAAAGTTATTTATACGGTCGCAAATTTAAAATCAAAGAAGGCAATTTTTTAAGTACCGCTCAGCCAATTGAATCAGGTGTGCCACAGGGTAGCATACTGGGCCCTACTTTATATTTGATTTATGCCTCCGACATGCCGTCAGACCCCAAAATCCACACGTCAACTTTTGCAGACGATACAGCCTTTGTCAGCGTCCATAAGGACCACCAAGTTGCATCACAGAATTTGCAGAATTATGTTTATAAACTAGAGAATTGGCTAGAGCTTTGGAAAATCAGGGTAAATGAACAAAAATGTATTCATATCACTTTCACATTGCGAAAAGATACCTGCTCGTCCATCAGAATAAATAATCAAATTATTCCTCAACATAACGAAGTCAAATACCTCGGCATTCACCTCGACCGCCGTTTAACTTGGAAGTCTCATATTGAAGCGAAACTTACACAAATGAGATTAAAAGCAGTGCAACTTAATTGGTTAATCGGCAGAAACTCTACATTGAAATTGGTTTGCAAACTTTTGTTGTACAATGCAATTCTAAAGCCAATCTGGTGTTATGGAATACAATTATGGGGTACGGCCTCAGCATCAAATATTGAAAAAATTCAAAGGGGTCAAAATAAAATTCTACGTATAATTACTGCAACTCCATGGTATGTTAAAAATTCTCGAATCCACAAAGATCTAGTCGTGTCATTAGTAAAAGTCGAATTTACAAAATATGCGTCAAAGTACGTCAGCAAACTTGAACACCATCCAAACCCACTTGCACGAGACATACTTAACTTTAGTGGGCACAATCGGTTGAGAAGGAGGGATACCCTTGCTTTAATTCAAGCGCAAAACAGATGACTTGATCAGTTGATATGAAATTTTTGTAGTATCATAAAAATGTTTGTCTAGCACTGGCTGGGCTTATTATTTTCTTTTTAGTATTAAGATTTGAAAACTTATTGTCATTTCATGATATGAAGATTCAATAAATAAATAAAAGCTAAAAAAAAAAAAAAAAAAAAAAAATATATACAAATATGGTAATTGTCCAAATGAACATATGTATGTAAAATAATGTTAAACAAACAAAACCAAAAGTGCTATATTCTGCTTAATACCCTCCACCTAAACGTAATAAGAAATAGAAAAACTACACTGGTTGTAGGACTAGAATATTCTTCTTCTGTGTTTTCTATTCAGTCTTAGTGCAAATTTTATTAGTATGTATTTTAGATATTGTTTGAAAGACAATTTTACGACCAACATAATTTATGTTAAATATTTTGAAATGTTGTCTAATTTTCACCATTTTAATTACCAATTCTTACCATAATTTACAGAGTCTGTCTGATGTTCATCATAATCTTCAGTGTAACTTAACAAACAAAGTATAAAAAAGGGGAACAGTTCGGTTTTAGTGACTTTACTATAAAAAAACTTCATCAAATACGGCTTTTAGGAGATGCCAGCAAAAAAAAATTTGTTGGCGGTCACGCCTATTTTCGAGGGGGCGGGACCGTAAAGTTAAAAATATATAGGCCTATATCTCGGGAACTACTGGGTGCTTGATAATTTGTAATACATTAAATAAAAGGTATTAAAAATACCTTTCCAACGACTATAAAATATGGACCGAATATGGGTTAAATCCGAAAAGAATATTTTTTGACCCCAATTTATTTGTTTTTTGGAAATGGTTCTTATATGGCAGCTATGACAAATTATGGGCCGATCTTCTTAAATTTTGGAACAGTTATTTTCATGCATATGAGGATATTTCATGTCGAATTTCAACCAAATAACGGTATATATAAGATATAATTTAGTATTAACGTGGCTTTCGGGAGTGGACCTTATGTGGGGGATATTGTCAAATATGGACCGATATTCTCAAAATCCAACAGTTTGATTTAGGCATGCATGTGAATGATCCGTGTAAAATTTTGGATTGGTACCCTTATTTATAAGAGATTTATGAGTATTAAAGTGATTTTCGGAAGACGGCTTTATATGGGGCATACGGTTAAAAATAGACCGAAATTCACAAAATTTTGTGGGATGATTTTTGTATACAAGGTGGCGCAAAAGTAATCCTCCATCAGAAAATGCTAAAAATTTTGCGAGGCCCCTAATGTCAGTTCTGTTTTGACATTTGTGTAGTAAACACATGCGAAATACACGTTAATAAACAATGTTACGCTACACTGCTCCAGAACGCGGAATATTGCTGACAGAACTGACATTAGGGGCCTCGCAAAATTTATAGCGTTTTCTGATAGGAGGATTACTTTTGCGCCACCTTGTATATGTAAATGATCTATGCAACGTTTTGAGTCCGTAACGATATTTATACAATATATATAGGGATAAATGTCTTTTTCAGATGTGGTCCTTGTATGGGAGCTATGACCAATTCTGGGCCGACCACCATAAAATTTAGTACAACAATTTATTTGCCTATAAAGATTATTTATGTCAAATTTTAGCCGTTTACCATTATATTAGAATTAGAGAACGCGGATATTTATTTAAGAATAAAGTTTGATTTAAAAAATATAGTTTTCAATATGATATTTTAATTATCAATTATAAAAATAACAACATATGTGATTGAAATTCAATTATAAAATTACAAGTATTATAATAACAAGTATAACATAACACATTATTTATATCTGTTTATACGTATTAAAGTGAATTTTGGAAGTGGACTTTATATGGGGTCTATGGTCAAACATGGACCGAACTAAAAAAAATTCGTTTTGCGATTTCTTTTTGCATAAAACTTATTTTTCCTGAATTTTGTCTTGATATTCCAATTTTATAGGCATTTATGTATAATTGAGCAATATTTCGGGAAGATTTTTGTATAGGGGCTATGAGAAATCATGGACCGATTCTTACTATTTTCCGCACACTTTTTTCTTTTATCATAAAAACAACGTATACAAAATTTCATGGTATTATCTGCAATATATTTCAAAATATTGAAATAAAATGGACAAAAAATATCAAATTTTTATGGAGGTGGTCTCACATATTGGTCCATAACTCTGGTTGGCCCAAACCGATTTTGCTGATTTTAAATAGCAAACTTCTCGAAAGCATGTCTGACAGAATTATTGAAGATTTGAATCCCGAAGATATCACTCAGACAGACAGACGGACATGGCTTAATCGACTCCGCTATCTATAAGGATCCAGAATATATATCGTCACCTGAAATGCAAAAGGGCGTAACAACCAAAAAATTCAAAATGCATTTTTTCATTTATTATGATGAAGCAAATCAAAATACATGTTCTGATAAATTTTTACAGTCCAAATGTCAAAAGCAACGACTTTATAAAAGAAATGCAAAAGGGCGTAACAACAAAGTTGCTTTTTTCTTAAATCAAAAGGGCGCAACCCACACTAAGTCATAAGGTTCACTGTAAAAACTCTCAAATTTAAAGAAATTTTTTTTGTGTTGGATAATAAAAAAAAATTACGATATCCTTCAGGTCTCCTACCAAATAATATTGCCCTAACTAATAATTTTAAAATCGCTTCAAAATTTATATTTTTAGATTAGAAAAAATTTTAACTTATTTATTTCCTAATCATTATAAATAAGTTTTCGTTGAATCTATATAATACTATTTTACAACCAGTAAAGAGCATTATAAATAAGTTTTCGTTGAATCTATATAATACTATTTTACAACCAGTAAAGAGCACAAAATTATATAAAATATGTGATTTTTTATAATAATCACCAATCTGAAAGACTATTACTTACATACTAATTTTTATTAGGTAAAAAATCTGGCGATGACACTGTTAATATGATACGAGCTTTAGCATATGATCCAACCGAAGTCATTTATTTCAAAACTAATATAGAAAATGAATATCGAGAACTTCCTCAAAGAACTAAAAGGAACTTCGTCGTTGAACAGCCTTCGCAATTACATACGGAGACATTAAAAATTTCAAAGCAGAAGTGGCAACACCTTCAAGATCAGAAAAGATTATCACCTGCAGATTGCCACTTATTTTATGACAACATTCCGTTTGAAGATTAACCCAGTATTCATAAAAACTAACCATAGAAAATTCTTATACTAAGTCCACATTAATTTTTGTGAATGTGCAATGAATTCCATCTTTAATTTTTTTAGCCGTTATTTAATGAAATGTTATATTGTTTTTTAATTTTCAGTTACTTAATAAAATGTATAAACTTAATAAAATTAAATGCATATAAAAAGCATCTCTATTTGTACTTCTTAGTCCTTCAAACTCTAAAAAAATTGGTGATGTTACGCCCTTTTGATTTCAGGTCTTTTGAATTCAAAAGGGCGCATCCCACACAACTAATAAAAACAACGTTGAGAGTAAATTCTGTCTTAAGAAATAAATGTATCATCGTATTATAATGCTAATCTGAAAAAATCATAACGCTAACTTCAATAGTTTTGATTTTATAAAGTTTTTTTTATCTCCTGTAAAATTTTCAAATATGTTGTTACGCCCTTTTGCATTTCAGGTGACGATATATACTTTATAGGGTCGGAAAATTATATTGTGGAAATTACACACGGAATGACAAACTTATATATACACTTCTCATGAAGGTGAAGGGTATAACAAGTAAGAAAGTATAGTCGGTCAAGCCCGACCACCTTATAAAGTAATTTCACCATGAATAGGATAGTCAGTAGTGGCCTTAACTCATCCGTTTGAAGTTGACAGTCTTCCATCGGACGCGTCCCAGGTGTCGGGACGCGTACCGTTTCCTATAACACACTGTACAGTGGTCATAGGTAGGTTGAATGCTCGAGCGATGTCAATTGGTATCGATACATTTTAATAAATGGTCCAGACATAATTGACATAGCTAGGTTGTAATAGTAGTTGGGAGAGCCAGATGTCACTCCTTTGTGATACGCTTGTAACGAGTGGTCACAAAGGAATGTTAACTGGATTAATGATACGGTAAAAGTTTACTGGTCATTAATAAGAATAGGATCCCTTCCCATCATCTCCTATTACAACCCGCGGATCAAAACTGTCTCTCTCCCTCATCACACTTTCCCTTATCCTTTATTCCTTTCTATCTCCACTCTCCTTCTCCCCCACTTGTAAGGGTAACGTGGTAGGCAGCTGTGCCGAGAACCTGAATGGCTAGTTAGTGGTAAAAGAAGACTAGTTGCTAACAGCTCCCCTCCGATGCCAGGACACGGGTCAGTTGCATTACTTCTTCGCCTAGTCCATGTACGCCGTCACTGCATGGGTGGTACATCCCCTTACGTGCCTACTCGTGGGACCAAAAATGAATCTATTTAATAAAAACAAAAGCAATAATAAAAACTTCTTGAAGAACACCAGACCTCGGATCTTCTTCAGAATGCGACCTACTGGCCTCTAGCCAAGAGAATTTATTCACAATGACAGGCAGCGTGGGTGACCGACACAGCACTCTGCTGCCCGCCAAAAATTCGACAAATTTTCCTCTTCAATTGGATGCCAAGGCTGGCGATCAATTGAAGAAGAAAAGAAAGAGGAGGAAGAGTCAGAACGACATCCTCAAATCTCGTTACACCAAGGCGCCATTCATTCTTGACAAGAATTCTGCCAGCGGTGCTCCTCATAAGCGTGATGAGGTAGATCGCGCCAAATACCAGGCTGTGGTAGATAAATACCAAAAGATCACCTAAACGGAGAAAGGTTGCCGACAAAAAAAGCCGCTCCGGGACCCACACCTACCACGACTACATCCGCCAGACGACGCATGGGAAGGTTTAAGCCTTAAACAATGAGACCGCGTGCATATTTGGTTACCAAAGATGGCAACCGATGCACATAAGATGTTGGATTATTTGAAGCTGCAGAACCCCAACATCCACATGGAAGAATGGTCCATCATCCGCAATGAGCAAGGCGAAGGCCACATATGCCTTATCCTGTAGTGCCACCCCTGTCACATATACCATCACTGACAATTACTATTAAATGCAACTATGATATTAGGTATAAGAAATACAACTCTGTCAATAGATATAAGAATAGGTATAAGAAAAGAAATAAAGATAGCATCATTCAAATTTCAACCTTCAAACTTAATTGGTCTATTTTTTTATTTGTTCGGAATAAGTAAAGCTAATGGCGACGTTAGCTTAAAGTATAATATAACATGGCGACCGTGACAAATCAACTCTTCTCTAGATAGTCTTTTTTCATACTGAAAAGTAACAAATATTTCGCAACCTTTGTCGGGACTAGTGCTTTTATTAAAATGAAATAAGAAAAATTCAGTGACTTATGTTATTTTCTTAAATAGAATTCCGTTTATTTTAAACGAATATTATAAAAAGTTATGTATTTTTAGGTATGAAAAAGCAAAGTTGGAATTAATTAAATTAAAAATAAAAAATAAGTAATAGTTCATATATTATAATATATTGCAGTTCACATTTATATTAAATTGCTTTAATTTTTATAATAAAAATAAAGAATAATTCACTCTACAGCTAATCATATTCGTCAATATCCTAATTATTTCCAAATTGTACTTCACCTTCAACGTGCAAGTTATTGTAAAAATTATAAAATTTTGGATTTATAAATGGCAGAACGGACTGTAAATCACGTTTTTTATTAGAAGATATTGGCAAAAGAGCAGAATAACATTTATTAAATTCGAAATTTGTTATTTTCCGTCGTCGCTGTGTCTAGTTCCTTGAAGTCCTCGTCCGGCTGCAAAGATAGCTTGTACTGTAAAATTCCAGACTTAGATTTATCATATCGCATCCAACGTCACAATTATACAAATACATAGTTATATTGTCGATTTCCAACGTTATTAATTGTATGCGTTTTCTTAAATTTTACATCAATTAATCCTGACAGATATTGCCGTTGTTTGTTGTAATCACCCTAGTTGCAGTACAGTTAAAAAATCTTCTTTTGCTACTCAAAATTTAGGTGAGTTTTACAAAACATTCTGCATTTTGAAAGTGTTTTAATATTTTTAGCAGAGACGATTTTCTTTTTATTTGTCAAATATTCTTTTCTTAAGTTTTTGTTACGTCTGTTTTTATTTTTAACTACTGATGTGGTTGGAAGTTCGAATAGTTGGGTTTCATCAATATCAGTGAAATCTGAATTACTTACAATGGACTCAATATCTGGAGCCATTTCTTGCGTTGTGGTATTAAGATCGGAATCCGTCTCCGGGACAAAATCGGAGTCATCAACATAAGGCTCATTAAAAGGATCTTCATTTCATCAATATCTTGGGCACTTGTGTGGTACATTTTATTTAATTTAATTTAAACACAAAGAGAGTACTATTTATTTTGTCGTAACTGAAATATCTGTCATTGATAGTGTGCCTTTCATAAATGGCTTACTTGCATTCGTTAAGTATCGGCAGTTGAACAAAGCTGAAAAGTCGAAAATTCTAAAATCATTGCAAATTACATACAAATTGACAAACTCTTTGGAGCCTTGACGTAGGTACCTTCAAAACAGCTGATAATTGTCGTAATCTTATATATCTATAATTCTTGTAGTCAATGTATTCACTTGCGAGAGATTCAATGCTCCTCCAAATCTTTGGAACCTGTCTTTTTTTTTCTTCCTCTGTGCATTGTTTATGTTTTTCTATATTAGGAAACAACATATTTTCATTAAAAACGTCTGAATTTGTTACACATGCACACGACAAAAGCACTTGATTTGATATAGGTTCCTCTTATATCGATAATTCCCACTACCCTAAAGAACTCATGTTAACATAAGTTGTTTTGTCACAATGAATGCTAGTGATCAAATGCCTATTAAAAGAACTTAACTTTAGAAGGGAACGTGTTATTTTCATTTATGCATTTGATAAAAGAACATGAGTGCAAATAGGTTGTTTTGTCAAAATAATTTTAGTAAATTATTGGAAACCTATATTCAAATAGGTTCTTTTGTCAAAATTACGTTATAATATTTTTCTTTATGCCCTGCAACATATTTCGATATGGGTTCTTTTGTCAAAAGTAGATTGTAAAAATTGCGAGATAGGTTAATTAATAGGCTCCTATATCTTCCGATCTACACTATCTAGAAACACGCTGAAAAGAAAGAAAGATGCGCTTTTAAAATTTATACATATGGTTTAAAAAGTGGAAAATTGTCCGATCTCAAGTTAGGTTCTTTTGTGAAAACTCCACAGATATGTACTTTTGCCACGCATTCCAATGCTACCAACAGATTTACCATTCGACTTTAAACAATTGCAGTTTCCTGTTCGGTTAGCGTTTGCGATGACTGTTAACATCCCGTGTAGGAAACCCCACCGATTTATGTGTGTATACTCCTGATGAGTAAACTGAAAATATTGTATATCCTAAAACATTGCAATAAATAAATTAAAATCAAATAAATAAATTTTTAAAACGCATGTAAACGCGTTTTATTTTTTTTACAACGAGGGGGGGGGGGGGGTTAGCGAAGCACACCGGGTTTAGCTAGTATAATATAATTTTATTAATTTTTTGCTATTTTTATAAGTTTATTAATTTTTTTCTATGAGCGATTTTAGTATTACAAACAAAAACTTCGCCAACTTTTTTGGAAATCTTTTAGATTGAGAGAAGTAACTGCATTTTTATTCTCTAAAAATAAAGTT
Source organism: Bellardia pandia (assembly GCA_916048285.2). NCBI lineage: Eukaryota > Metazoa > Arthropoda > Insecta > Diptera > Calliphoridae > Bellardia > Bellardia pandia. Next base: position 71,717,917 of record OU696530.1, read on the forward strand.
TTTTTTTTTTTTTTTTTTTTTTTTGCATATTCTTTTTTATTGTATCTTCATTTTAAATGAACTAACAATAGGTATTCAAATCCTAAAACTAAAGTTAATTAAGATAAGTCCAGCCAATGCTAGACAAAATCTAGTTTTCAAATTCGATAGGATATAATGAGCAACTTGTATTTATTCATCTGAGAGCGGTGGTGTCCCTCCTTCTCAAACGGCTATGACCGGGATGTTGTAAGATGTCTCGAGCGAGGGGATTTGGATGAGTTTCCAGCTTACCCAAATAAAGGGTCACGTGTTTAGTTATTTCCCATTTGACAAGGGGAACATCAAGATCGTTGTGTATGTTGTTGTTTTTAGTATACCAAGGAGCGGTAGTTATCATTCGTAGAATTTTGTTTTGACGGCGTTGAATTTTCTCAATATTGGAGTTGGAGGCAGTGCCCCATAACTGGATACCATAGCACCAAATTGGCTTTAAGATTGAGTTGTAGAGTAGAAGCTTACAATCGAGCCGAAGGACGGAGTTTCTGCCGATGAGCCAATGAATTTGGGCTGCTTTCAGTTTCATTTGAGTCAGCTTAGCATCTATATGTGGTTTCCATGTGAGGCGACGGTCCAGATGAATACCAAGATATTTCACGTGTGAGTTTTGAGGCACTATATGGTCATTAATACGAATAGGGGGACATGATTCCCTACGTACAGTAAATGTTACGTGGGTGCATTTCTGTTCATTTATTTTTATTCCCCATTGTATTGCCCATTTCTCCACTTGCGTTACGTGGTGCTGTAATTGAATCGAGATCTTTTGGTTCTTTGTGAGTACTGAAAAATGCCGTATCATCAGCAAATGTTGACGTGTGAATTTCATTGTTTGTTGGCATGTCTTCTGTGTACAGCAAGTATAGAATTGGTCCTAAGATACTACCTTGAGGGACGCCAGCACCTATAGGTTGAGGACGGCTTAAATAATCACCTTCTTTAATCATACACTGACGGTCGATTAAGTATTTCCATAGTAGGTGTTGAAGATTCACCGGCAAGTTCTGCTTTAATTTAGATATCAGGCCTTCATGCCATACTTTGTCGAAAGCTTGAGAGACGTCAATAAAGAGTGCCGAACAGTATCTCTTTTCCTCAAAGGTTTTTCTTATGACTTGTACCAATCTATGTGTTTGTTCTATTGTACTGTGTTGACGTCTGAAGCCAAACTGGTGATTGGGAATGCAGTTGTTTTCATTCAAAATCGGAGTCAGCTTGGTTATAAGCAATTTCTCGAATAATTTGGACATAGTTGGTAATAGACTTATTGGCCTATACGACTCAACTTTGCAAGGATCTTTTTCCGGCTTAGGAATCATCTTTACTAGTGCAATTTTTCAAACAGGAGAGTAAGATGGCATTAAAAAGAAAGAGGATTAATCTTTTTGCAATGCGAGGCAGCTCAAAAATCATTTTATTGCTGATTTTATCAAACCCAGGTGCTTTTTTAACATTTAAATTATCAATAGCCTCAACAACCTCCAGATATTGAAATCTTATTTGTACAGGTGGTCTGGCAACAACAGGCGGTAGTTGGCTAATGTCAGTATCCATATTGGGAGTGAATACATTTTTTAAATGACTTACGAAAAGGTTGCCTTTTTCTTCGTTATTTCGTGCCCAAGATCCGTTCAAAGTACGCAGTGGAGGTTTTGCGATTACGGGTTTTCTTAGATTTCGGACTGCACGCCATAATGAATAATTTGACTGGAAAGTTGCGTCTAGACCTTCCAGATGTTGTTTGAGAGACTCTGCTTTTTGCGCTTCTAGCAAGATCCTAAGATTTTTGGTACATTCTCTCAACCTAGTTTTAAGTTGGGGCGATCTGTGTTGTTGCCACTCTCTTCGGACTCTCCTTTTTTCAGACAATAGTTGCTCAACATCTGCAGAAAAAACTCTGTTGTACCTATTCGGGCGGTAAGTGGAAGAAGCATGTTCTGCGGCTTTCTCGACATGTTCATTAAGACTTTTTATACAGGCATCGATGTCTTCAGCAGTTTTTAACGGGAGTTTCTCTGTGCAGTGAGTGCTGATGTATTTTTTGTATTTTAACCAATTCAGACGTTTGACAAGAAGTAAGGCATCAGTTACGATTTGCTGAGGACTTCTGATGGTGATTACAGTGGGTGAGTGATCTGAAGAAAGATCCAGTGAAGCCTCGACTTCAATGAGTTCCGGTGATACCCCTTTCGCCACGCCGAAATCGATAACGTCAGGAATTTTTTGCTGGTCAGTTGGCCAATAAGTTGGTTGACCAGTTGAAATCACATTCAGTCCCATTTCAGACAGGGAGTCGTACAAGATACGACCTTTAGGGCTAACGAGTCGTGAGCCCCAGAATGTATGCTTAGCATTGTAGTCGCCAGCCGCTATGAAACGGCTACCTAGTGATTTGTAAAAATCTCTATACTGATCTTTTGTTATTGAAAATCTGGGCGGACAGTAAACTGACGAAATCACGAGGTTTTGACAAAAGTTCTCAATACAGATGTTTGTTGCTTGAAGATAACACTCTGAAAGACCACCCAATGAATGGTGTTTGATTCGCGATTTGACCAATATTGCCGAGCCACCACATGATCTATCTCTGGGGTCCTTGGTGTCGTAGAATGTATAACCACTTATTTTAAAAATGCTTCTCGACGTCATATGGGTCTCGGAAATCAGCATTACATCAATTTTCTTATTAAAAAGAAAATATTCAAGTTCATTTTTGTGTTGGCGTATGCCGTTTGCGTTCCAGAAACATATTTTGAGACAGTTCATGGTCTATAAAGTATGGTCTGCAGTAGCGTGGACTGAATTTTTTGCATCTCCTGCATCATACTTGTCATGCTTGTCATGAAATGGTTCATGGATTGCACCAGATTCTCCATTATACCTTCAAGACGGCTAAAATTGTGGCTGTTTGTATCATTTATTGGTGATTCATTTTGCAGTGTTGGTTGGTTAGATCTTAGCACGTTGGCATATGAAAATTGGCTAGTGGATGCTTGTGCTACGGGGGGAATAATTGTAATAGGTACTTTTGTCGTCTGAGTAGGGGTAGAAGCGGGTTTGTTGATCAAGGAGCGTTTAACGACCTCGAAAACAGGGCAACCCCTGTAGTTGGCAGTGTGGTTTCCACCGCAATTGCTGCATCTTTTTACCCTGGAATCATCCTTAGGTTTATCGCACTTTGAGGTGTCATGAAGATCCCCACAAACAACACAAACAGTAGGCAACTTACAATAAGATTTAGTGTGACTATATTCTTGGCAGTTCGAACACTGTACTGGGCCAGATCGCTTATGAGGTTCTTCCACTGTAACTCTTCGGTGCATTATGAATTTCAAGTCATATATAGGATGTGTTTCATTTTTCTTCAGCTTAACATCACCAGGTTCTAACTCCACTCTAAATAATGGTTGAGGGATCCTATCTCTGTTTCTTATATTTGATACTGCCTTGATTTTAAAGCCTTTGTCGGCCAAACTGCTCTTGATCTCCTCAGGATCAACAAAAGAATCTATTCCCTTAATTACGACTTGTAGACCTTTTGCGCTTTTAAGTTGATACGTGTAAAAATTCTTTTTGCGTTTTTCAAATTCCGAAATTATTCTCCGATAGTCGTTTTCATTATTAACCTGAATCTTTGTTTCATTAATATTGCCACGCTTAATTGGAGTCACATAAAAAGAATTTTCACCAATTAATGAAACTAATATTTTTATAAGTTCGTTTGAGTTTTTTTCTCTTAAATATATTGGAGGTGGTTTTACTGGCTTATTCACAGCGTTAGGGACATCATTTTTGTCTTGGAGGATGGCAAAACGATTTTGCGAGCGTGGCTCTTCAGCATTCTTTGATAATTTTGCGGCTGGTGAAATTTCGGCAGATTTTGGGCTTCTGCCTTTCTTCGATACTGTTATATAACGGTCCATTCCTACCTGTGTTTTTTGTTTTTCTTCAACAGCAACTATAGGAGCGGTCTTATTTGTAGGACTTAATGTGCCTTTTGCAGCTGTTGACGTCTCTCCAATATTTGATAACGAGGACCGTGAAGAAGACGGTCCTTCAGTGATTTTTCTATTTAAATTAAATATGCTTTGGGCTAAGTTTGTGCCCTGTTCAACACATTTATTCAAGTTTGGTGCACTTGCACTTAAATTCAGATTTGTGCTTATTTTTGGTTTCACAGTTAAGTAGTTTTTATTAAATTCGGGATTTTTAATGTTCTCATTACTAACACTTGCCGAGCTCAACACGAAATAAGCATTTCGGCTCTGAGGCCCACTCGCACTGTTAGAATTGCTACTCATTCACTGTCTCACTGTATTTAATTTTCTAGTTTTCAAATAATTAAAAATAAATTATTACAATTTATTAATTTTTTATTGCACCTAGTACAATTATTTGACTTTGTAAAGTTTTTCACCTATTACGAGTTTTTTTTCACTTTTTTATTTAATTTAACTTTTTATACTTTTTCACCTATTACGATTTTTTCACCGAAAATTCAGCCGCACTAAAAGTAACACGTCCGAACAGTTCGATGTATCATTATAAAGTAACTGGATAATTTTTATTAAAATTTTTTCGAATTACTTTTTGTAATTCGACAAATAATTATTCGGTATTGAAAATTATTTTGATAAGTTTTGCATAAATTGTAACGTGCTGGAATCCCAGTATATTTGAAATATATTCATTATAATGTATCGTCCTATGTGCATTTTACGTTGATGAGTTATATGTATGTAAAAATCATAATACTGGATTTTGTGAATATCGGTCCATATGTAGATATAGCTCCTATATAAGGCCCACTTCCGAAAATTATATTATCGCAAATAAATATCGAAATTCAGATTAAATTTAACACAAAGTAAATGCAATAAAACAAGACTGTCTATTATTAGTATTAATTATTAATAGACTATATAATATTTTAATATACAAATTCAGTTTTTTTTTATACAAATTCAGTCTTAAATATTATTTTTAATCTATATATGGCCAAACATATTTGTTGTGAGCCAGATTGGCATAAAATGTGATTTTTATATTTTATTATATGTATATAAAATATGTGACTAGGAAAACTCATTTAATATTAGCTTACGGTACTTTAAACATAGTTCAATATATTTATATAAAGTAGAAAAAATTATAGCCATTTAGAATACTGATAACATCACTTACAGAACGATTTATTTTATTAAAACAGGCTCTACGTATTTCATTATAAATTGGACAGACTCCCAAAAAGAGAAATGTATTTTCTACTTCATTAGTATTACCTACATATTGTACAACAAGTTTATGCAGCATTAATAAAATATCTGCCATTCAGTTCTATTAATCCACCTCTAGTTTTAATAAGAAGACAGGTGACACGTGTCGAGTAATTTAATAATGGTACAGGCATAAAGTTATGATTAAGTTGTGGGTACATATCATGATTTTGAGAATTCTTTGCTCTTAACATGTTTTCTTCTTTTGTAGCTCTTTTTTAAATCCAAAAAGACATCCACCACTTACACGACCAGCTCTGTGTATTTTCTTTGCAGGAATCCATTTTAGAAAATAATTTTGAAAATAAGAATTAAGACGATATTGATTCTCACTAAGAACGTGGGTTTCGAATAAAAAAAATAGATCAAATTGATTTACATAGGTTAAGAAATAGCCAAAATTTATTGAATTTGCCAAATTTACAACATTGTATGATAGTAATTTAAATGTACTATGTTGGTATTACGAGATCGAAGTATTAGGAAGATTCTCAATAGGTTGGTTCACGTTTATGACATTAATTTCAGTAGCATAATCAGTATTTGCAAACAATTTACGAAGATATATTGCATCACTATTTGAAGTAGTTTCAATTTTATCAGACTTGTAGGTATATTTTTTATTATCAACGTAAATACAAAATTCGCCAAGCCTTACTTAGACTGTCTTATTGCATTTGGTGATACTTTTGCTCAGCTTTCGTAAATTATAACGCACATTTTGTTCATCCACGGTATAATCTTTATTAATGAAGATATGTTTGGCTTTTAATTTCTTTTTCATTGCTGTTACATTATAAGCTTGAAAACTAGACGCCAGTGTAAAGCAAAATGATTTTCCACCAGCAATCATACGTGTAGACATAATATTCGCATTTACTTTGAGGACGTTGTTACATAGGTTTTCAACTTCTTGTTTAGCTGTATTATTGTTTTTACTATTAAGTCCAGAGACTACAATATTAGACGAACGAGAACGACGATCAATAGATTCCAACCTGGATGTTAGTTTATTCACATCCTTTTTTAGTTTAGCATTTTCTTGTTTCAGCTCATCTATTTCAGCTTTTAGTTCATTTAGATCAGACATCACTAAGTTTTTCATCTAATAGCTTACATAACTTATCCCACGAGAAAACATCACTCGAGTTGTTATGATTTGAAGATTGCATGTTGAAAGAAGTTAGATATCTTTTACTTTCTGTTCTCTCAGTGTACTCTGGGGTTGTTGTATGTAATAATCGTTTATTACTCATTAAAATCACAGCATACCTTCAGGCATACCAGAAAATATACAATAGAGGGGTAGAACTTGGCACTACTGTTTGTAATAAACAGCTGTACAATATTTATGTATGTACTTATGTAAATTCAGAAGCAAAAACAACAATGGTAAACTGCTTAGAATACTAAAATTATAATTTATAAGATCCCACCTCGTTTAAATCGCGATATATTTGCATAAAAGATACAGATGATCACTCACACCCACCACAGATAAATATAGTTCTTCCGTTTGAGAAAATAAATGCTGCAACAACAGTGAGACTCCAACAGCCGGACACCAACCAGAAACAAAAACAACAGTAACGACTACAGTAAGTCAATAAGTTTTTGTGTTTGGGCTACAACACCAGGGGGGTTACTGCGTATTTCGATTCGAAAGCAAAAGCTTTCGAAATACAATGTAAAAAGTATACAAATTCGAATGATTTTCTTTTCGAATCGAAATACGCAGTAACCCCCCAGGTAAAACTCGGGCAAAACTGCGATCAGCGACGGAAATGTGTTTGTGGAACTCTTAACAAATATGTTGAGAATCAGAGGCGATAATTTTACATTTAATTTTTTATTTATTTATTTTGCAGAACAATATTTTTCTTTTCTACTTCTTGAAAGCTCAAAGGCAGGGTTACCAATCTATTATTAGTATTAATGCCCTTATTCATAAAAAATTAAAGTAAACTTCAAATGTACTTTAAGAAAACTTTGTCTAAAAGCACACTTCAAACCTACTTAATTTTTTATGAATACGGCAGTAAGTTTTTGCATATTAGCATCATGTTTCGTCATTTGACAAAAGCCAATAATGAATAAAGGTTAAAGAGTTAAGTTTTATTCAAACATAAACATACGTTAAAGTATCAAATAATCAGGTCTATTCGGGAAGTCACTTTCACCACAAATACGCGTTTCATTCACTTTTTGTTATTCTAAAATACGTTAGAGATGTGAGTACCAGAAAACAAAAGATCTTTATTTAAATTTTATATATACATATGTAATAAAATTTTTCGGGATATTATCTATAGATATTACAACGATTTAAATTACTAATCACAGATCTTGAGTACAAAATATTTATTTATATCATTTTCGAAGGAAAATTAGGTAAAACCTATAAATGCTTCAAATGTAAGTAAATATATGTACATAGAAATTTGCAAGAGGTCGACGAAGCAATGAAAGAGATTGCCGAGTTGGAGTCGACTTTGCGGATGCAGGAGCAAAAAATAATAAATCAAGAACAACAAATGCTACAACAACAGCAGCAAATAAATCGAGAACAATGCTACAACAACATCAGCAAATAAATCAGGAACAACAAATGCTACAACAACAGCAGATTCATCAGCAGAATTACCTCCAAATGAAACCGAAAGACATAATTCAGCAGTTTCGGCAAATTAGACCGTTGAATAACAATCATAGTATCAATGGATTCATAAAATCCATAGAGATGTTAATAGATCTCTGTGCAGGTAACACCGCACAGATAATAGTAAACGAAAAAATCACTGTAGATTTCGCAATACATATTAGGCAACTTGGAGACATCTCATGGAATCAATTAAAAGCAAAGTTGAGGGCCCAAGCCAGACCGAAGACATCGTATGCCGAGATTTTTAACAGATGCCGATACATTAAAGTGAGTAATTTAAGAGAACTTTTTGACTGTTTTGTAACAGCCAAGAATGAAATTAGTCAAATATACGAATTAGACGATAATAAACCCACACTTTATACGTCTGAAAATGTGGATAGGGATTTAGTCGACCTACTGACGGAAAAGATAGATGGACCAATACGAGCACATATAGGTGAAAACGAAACTTTAAGTGATATAATTGTTAAGTACACAAAACTGAAATTATTAGACGATAATAGGGCTATTGACAGTGGGCATAAAGCAAATAAAAATTTCAGCAATAATTACCATAGGAACAGGGAGAACGGCCATCAAAACTCTAACCGAAACTACAACCTTCAAAAGTCCGAGTTAAACCCTAATAACAACTGGAAAAATTCTGTGATAAACAGCTCTCAATATGAGCCAAATAGTGGTTCTAAAAGAAATTATTTTCGGGAACAAAACAGTGGAAACTTTATAAGAAATCAGCAGGAGCGATACCGTCAAAATACTAATGTAGGGAATTGGCAAAATAGGACTAATAGGTATAATGAAAGAGATAACGTTCAAAACAACCAAATAAACGAAAGGAGTTCGAATAGGACAAGGAACTCTCATATGAGTGTAGATCAGCAAACTACACATATGGACATAGGAAATGGAGAGGAAAAAGAGGTAAATTTTTTAATACAGCCTCACCAATCCAATTACCGATAGTGATTCTCACTATTGGGAAGCAAAAAATACGATTTTTGATTGATACTGGTTCTTCAACTAGTATTATAAAACCTCACGTTTTGAAAGAAAATTTTCAAATAGAAGAATTAATGAAACCCATTCAATACAGAACAATTAACGGTACAAACATAATTAAATTTAAAGTTGTAACTCCCTTCCCAAAGGAATTTTCTACTCAGGGAACTTTGAGTTGGAAAATTATTGATTTCTGCAATAATAAATATGATGGAATAATCGGACAAAACTTTTTGATACCCCTTAAGACAAACATAGATAACGAACATGGTTATATAGAAGTTTTTGGCAGCAAATCGTTTTTCGAGGAAATGTACTCCTGTTTTTTGATGAGAATAAAAGTGTATTGGAAGCAGTTGCAAGAACATCGTGGATAAACTTGATTTTTGTCACTTGAATGAGGAGGAAAGTAGAACAGTCAGAAATCTTCTTACTGAGTTTGGAGATTTATTTTATGTAGTAGGCGATAATCTTTCAGCCACAACCCAAATATAACATCAAATCGTTACTACAATTGACAAACCCCTCTATTCAAAAATATACAGGTATCCCCAGGTTCATGAAAGTGAAATAAATAAACAAATCAAAGATATGTTAAAGCAAAACATTATTCGTGAGAGCAATTCTGCTTACAATAGTCCTTTATGGATTGTGCCTAAAAAAGCCGATAATTCTGGAGAGAAAAAATGGCGATTAGTAATAGACTATCGCAAACTAAATGAATTTACAATAGAAGATAGGTACCCTATACCCAACCGTAACAGTATTTTGGACAAATTGGGCAGAGCCCAATATTTTTCGACAGTCGACTTGGCAATGGGTTTCCATCAAATACTCCTTAAGGAGGAAGATCGAAAAATACGGCATTCTCTACACCCTATGGGCATTACGAATTTATTCGAATGCCATTTGGTCTTCGTAACGCACCATCAACCTTTCAGAGATTGATGAATTCTGTTCTAAGAAATTTCATAAATAAGACATGTGTAGTGTATATGGATGACATTCTAATATTCAGTTCAGTTCAGGCTAAGCTAAAGATACAAATTAACAAGTGTGACTTTCTCAAGAAAGAAACACAGTTTTTGGGTCACGTATTAACAATTAATGGCATAAAACCAGATCCTAACAAAATCTTAATAATACAGAATTTGAAACTCCCAAGTAACGAAAAACAGATTAAGTCGTTTTAAGGAATGACCGGTTTCTATAGAAAATTTATTAACAACTATGCCAAAATTGCATACCCAATGACCAAGTATTTGCAGAAAAACACAAAAATTAATATGAATGTCCCTAGCTACATAGTGGCTTTTGAAAAACTTAAGGAGCTTATAACGAGTTCACCCATACTTAGATATCAAAATTTTACAAAACGTTTCAAAATCATCACTGATGCAAGCAATAACGCAATTGGAGCTGTCTTAACTCAAGATGGTCACCCAGTAGCATATGCTTCGCGAACGTTGAACAAACACGAAACAAACTATGCAACAATTGATAAAGAATTGTTGGCAGTGCTAGAAGACGGTTGTGTTTTTTTATATCTCCTGTAACAATTCTCCTTTTTTTTTAATACTAAATCTAGTTAAAAATATATATGTACATATTAACAAATTCAGTAAAATACAAAAAATAAACAAATAAAGTACAAAAAGAAAAAGAACAATTCAATAATATAAAAAACAATAACAATTTAAACAACAATATCAACATCAAATGTGCTCTAAGTAAATACTTAAAAATTAACTGAATGAAAACAAAACTTTGAATTTAATACAACAACTTTAAACAGTTCATTTTTTTTATAAAAATAAAATATACCTATTAATACTCAAAAGAAGAGTTTAGTGATCTTTTATTGCTCTTAATTGTTAACTACAACAACAAACTAGAATTTGTAATTACATCAAATTAATAAACCAACTAACACACTAACTATGGCTGATACTCCCGCACAAAAACGTTTAAGAGAAATGCACAACTCTTTTGTTGATAACACTGGTTTACAGCCAAAAAATACCAAGAACGCCACATACCTAGATAAGATAATTGGGACCTCCTGAACACGAAAAACGCTGTAATTTTTTTCTCTAAGTACCGTTTTTTTGATAACGGTACTTTTGTGTTTTTCGGTGTACGGTCCCATTCTAACCCTTGTGGAGCCCAACCGAAGAGCCCGATGGAGATGAGTGGCATATCGTTGAAAAGGTAATCGAATGCCTTTTCCGCCGATATGCTGCAAATTTCTATCTGATTTTTTTTCAAAATTTTTCTTTTTTATTTAATTTTTTTTCTACGTTACAGTTAATATCTGGAATGTTTTATTTTTTATCCAAATAGTTTATTTAATTACCAACATTTTAAGCGTAATTTGAAAAAAAATCGAATAAAAAATATAGTTTTTATTAAGGATTTTGTGGAACGACCAAGGTTAAAAAGAATAAATTTTAAATCATAACGGCCTTTTTGATATACATATGTACATGTTTTCACTCAACGCTTACCAATGGCATTGAATTTTTGCAGTAATGTATCGATCTTCTCTGCGTAATCAGGACTTCTGTAGTTTCCCAAAAAGTTGTGAACGATGTCCTGGAATGCTTCCCATGCCTCCAAATGAGCTGGACCTAAACACTCATTAAATGCTTGGTCACCGTACAGAGCACGAATTTGAGGTCCATCAAATATACCAGCTTCAATTTTCGTCGCTGTGGCTCTCGGAAATTTTTGTTTAAGGTAAATCATGGCAAGACTGTCTTTTGGCAACGTTTTCACAATATTTGTAAATAACCCAAGCTTAATATGTAATGGAGGAAGTATTATCTTCTCCAGAGGAATGAGTGGGTCATTTTTGATATTGTACACACCTTGTGTACGTTCACTTCGCTCGGGCCAAACTTTTCGGGTGTAGTGATTCTGACGGTCACGGCTGTCCCATAGACATAGAAAACAGGGAAACTTCGTATTGTCCCCTTGCAATCCAGATAGTATGGCAACTAATTTAAAATCAGAGCAAACTTTCCATTGATGTTGGTCATAATGTATGAGATCGAGAAGTTCTTTTATTGTTTCATATCTTTCCTTTATGTATTTTCCATATCCGATTGGAATTGATGGTTTTGTATTCCCTTTATGAAGCAAGACTGCCTTCAAACTGTCCTTTCCTCCATCCATAAAAAGACGCCATTCCTCTGGGTCATAATTTTGTTGGAGAGCATTGAAAAGACCGCATATGTTGGCACAAAAACAAAAGTTTGCCGTTTTTGCGAAGAAAAGTGCAAGTTGTTTGCTGCGAACACGGTAATATGTAACACGTGTCTCAGGAGCACAATATCCATACTCTTGTAAATGTGATGCAAGTAATTCAGATTTCGATTTCGTCAAATACAAATCTCGGCACAAATCATTGAGCTCGGCCTGAGTAAGTAAATGTAGTTTCTTATTTGATTGCATTTCTAATACACTGCCCTCATCTGATGAATCATTTTGTATTGTTATTTTTCGTATTTCTGTGGGGCCCTCTACAATCAGCTGCGGTTTGGGGCACGAGCTAACAACTGGATAAACTGGTTCAATTCTACGTCCGATAGCCTTTTCCGTTAAACAGAAATAACAATCTGTTGTATGGTTGATCTGGTTTCTCCATATCATTGGTTTTCCAAATGTGAAGAAACACTCTTGACCCTTACCAATTTTATTTAATATTGTTCGGCAGTTGTTACATGCACTATTCGGTGTCCACGGTTTGTCGAGAAACGCAGGTCGAAACCCGAAATAATTATTATACGCTTCAGATAAATTTATTTTTTTATTGTCGTTTCAATGTAAACGTAAATTCCCAAATTGCAAAACTGATGCCGAGCTATAGTGTGTAAGCAATGAAGATGAAAATATTGTCGTTCCACAAAATCCTTAATAAAAACTATATTTTTTATTCGATTTTTTTTTTTCAAATTACGCTTAAAATGTTGGTAATTAAATAAACTATTTGGATAAAAAATAAAACATTCCAGATATTAACTGTAACGTAGAAAAAAAATTAAATAAAAAAGAAAAATTTTTAAAAAAATCAGATAGAAATTTGCAGCATATCGGCGGAAAAGCCATTCGATTACCTTTTCAACGATATACCACTCATCTCCATCGGGCTCTTCGGTTGGGCTCCACAAGAGTTTGAATGGGACCGTACACCGAAAAACACAAAAGTACCGTTATCAAAAAAACGGTACTTAGAGAAAAAAAATTACAGCGTTTTTCGTGTTCAGGAGGTCCCAATTAACTTATCTAAGCAAGTGACGTTCTTGGTATTTTTCCAAATTAAAAATTTGTAAAGCAGTGTAATGCATGTAAAACACCTCGTTTAACAAATACAGAATCTCCCTTGAAGTTTATAACTATAATGGACAAACGTTTTGATAAGCTCACAGAGCAATTACAATCAATGATGGAGATTAAATTTAACGAATATAAAAATGATCTCTTAAATGAATTTGATAAAAGATTTAACGCGTTAAAGAGTGGTTTACATGAAATTACTGAAAGAGTCGTTCAATTAGAAACAGTCGCGGTCGAATTTAAAAGTATGCAGGATGAAATAAAAATATTACAAACAAAAATAAAACGGCAAGAAAATAATAATGTGGCGTGTGATCTATATGATGTATTTTGTGAAAATTAAATTACGTTAAATAAGGCAATATTTTTTATAATGTGTTTAACAAATCATCAGTTCTGTACTGGAATATAAGACTTCTAAGTCTTTTGTATAGACAACAAACTAATAAATAAATAAATAGTTTGGGGTGTTAAATATTTTAGGCCATACATTTATGGGAAGGAATTCGACCTAGAAAGGGACCATCAACCACTGAAGTGGCTCATAAGTAAATATGCAGGCAAAGATATAAGCCCTAGGCTACAGAGATACCTTATTGATTTAGGTGAATATAATTTTAAGATAGAATATATAAAAGGGAAGTGCAACTATATTGCAGATTTCCCAAGCAGAATCAATGTCGACGGAAACGAGATAAACACATCAGAGGAATTGATGGACTGCGGTGAAACAAACAATATTGAAGGTTGTTTACGCTGGTCACCCTAGTTTTCAGTAAAAATTTATTATAGTTTAAGTGTATATTACAACTCTGTTATTATTGTGAATGTTAATGATATTGTATTACAATAAAACGAAAAGAGTTATTACAATCAATCCCCTAAACCCGACGGTACGTGTTTTTTTTAAGAACTAAGCCCCAACAATTCTCTACCCCATTTTTGTATCTTATACACCTCAATTTAAAAATTATTTTATTTGTTTTACCCCCCCAGTTCCAGCGAACCGGATTATTCCAAAAAAATAAAATATTTTTTAAATTGAGTTTTACTTGCAGAGTAACCCGAAGGCTCCATATTGAGTAACCCGAAGGCTCCATATTGGTTTGCAAAAAATTAAATACCCATAAATCCCCAAAAAATATAATATTATTTGTTTTACAAGGTACGTAGAAAAATAATTTATGAAGTGCTTGTGACATACATATAAAGAAAATCAGAAAATCAAACAAAAATACCACACAAAATAATATAAACAACAAACATATATTTATATACATATATGTATATGCATTGTTGTTGTTATTAATTGTTGATTATTGCTTGTTTTCTTTTGATCACTGATTGTGTGAAGTTAACAATTTGTTAAAAATCTTTCTATTTTATTAGTTCGGCTTGAGGTCCTTTTTATTAAAAATATAAAAACTCTTGTTCGTTTTTAATTTTTATTATATTTTATTTATTTCCAATATTTCGACCAACTTTGTTGATCATCTTCAGGGAAGAAATATAATCTAAAAAACATAATTATTATAATTGTAACAATTTTCTTAAAATTATAATAACAAACAATTTACTTAATGTTTAATACAGTGTTGTAACAATTTGTTATAATAATCAACAGTGTGTGTGAAGTTAACAATCAGTGTATGTGAAGCTAACAATCAAATACTTAATATTGTAAGTTAAATAAGATAATACATTTTCGTTGTATTATTAACCCACTTGGCGCAACCGTCCTTTTAAAAGCACATAAAAAATACGGGGAATATTGGGTTTGTACGTGCATTTAAGTGCACATTTTTTTATATTGTCATTGTTTATTCTTTGTTGTGTGTCTTCTGAATCTAATAGCGTCAGTTGATAAAAGAAGTTTGTCGTGTTTGAATTGTATATTGAGTGTTTTCTGAAAGTGTTTTTTTTTAATTGTGCACAATGGGAACAAACTGGTAATTAAATCATTTACATATGATTTAAAAAGTATTTAGAGAAACATCTTAGGTAAACAACAAATAAAGGGAAACCGAGCTCAATGCTGTATTGTGGCGCCACGGTCCATTTTCCCACTGCGTCCTTTTAAAAGGACAGTGGCAAAATATACTACCTATCTAATTTTCATTACTTAATATTTTATGTGTTATTATGTAGTAAATGAAACCGGAAGGCATTGAAACTTAACGAAATTTTGGAAGATCTTGAGCAATTGAGTGATGATGACGTTTGTGAGGCCATTTACATCGCACCGCCTGATAACGCTAATGCAGTTATAACAGATGAAGACAGTGGCGATGAAGATAATATGTGCCTCAACAATTTGCCAGGCTGTCAGCTACGTACAGAGGCAGAAATGAGGTACAAATATGTTCCTGAATGCGAGAGCGATGGTGATAGCGATGACAATATTGCATTATGGGATATAATCAAGCGCAAAAGGATTGCAGAGTCAAGGCCTAGTAATAAAAACAATTCAAGAACGTAGCAGCAAGTTGATATTGTTCCAAGCCTGCCACAATGGGAGGTATTTTTAGAATGCTCTCAAAATCCAGATCCACTGGAAATATTTTTAAAGTTATTTGATGATGGCATACATCCAAAGGAGTGCTTCTTGGCGCATCACACCCCAACTTAGAACATAAAGTTTATTATTTTTCTTTTATTTTATTAATTTTAATTATACAAGTTATTTTTTTAATATTGAATTGTTAATTTAGTTTTTTTTTAATTAAAACAAAGTAGTATATTTAGCTACCGTCCTTTTAAAAGAACACCCGATTCCGGGAAAACTATAGCTTTTTAGAAAAAAATTTATAAAATAAAAAATGTTTAAATACCTATGATGATTTAAGTTTAGAAATAAAAATTTAATTTTTCAAAAAATAAAAATTCCGGCGCTATCTGGGTTAAACACTTAGTAATTTTGGAATTTACTATAATAATTAAATTATTACTGAATATCCATACAAATAAACACAAATTTTGTTTTGAAAATTTTGTGATTATTCTTTTATTAATTTGGATATTAAAAACAGTTTTTTTTTTTAATCTGTTGTTGTTTGGATTTCGATATACCCTATATTTTATTCATTTTTTATTTGAGCGATTAATCAATTTATTTCAATTATTTGATTTAATTTCTTGTTTTAAACCCCGATTTTCAAAACCAATACACCAAAAAAATGGCGTCTTTGAAAAATTAAAATCGTTTAGTAGAATTTGAAAGCTTTATTCAAGCTATACCTCAAAGTGAACATACTGTTGATATGGTTTGCAGAATTTAGTAGATCGATATGAGAATAAACGAGTTCTAGTTAATGCTCAATTAAAAACTCTGTTAAATCTTCCTTCAATTGGAAAGGAATCCGGTCCTTCAATAAAACAGTTATAGAGAACAATTAATGATTGTATCACGAATTTGTCTTTATTAGGCATAGAAACTCAAAACTGGGATATCATATTTGTATTTATTTGTTCAACCCGACTACCTGAAGTCACCTCGGTCTTTGGGAGCAATCCCAAGGACCTAGCTCAAATTTACCTAAATGGAGTAGAATGAATGAGTTTCTGACTGCTAGATATAGAACTTTAGAATCTGTTTCGGATATTATAGGCCCACATAACCCAGCGCAATCACATATTCAGGCCCATAACTCAAAAAATGGCATGATTCTAAGGCACGACTGTAACTCCGAATATACCCCCTCGAAAATGTCTGCTATGTACGGACAATTATCCCCTTCGCTTATGTTCAGTATTTCTTAGAATGTCAGTTAGTGATCGTATGGCAACAGTCAAAAGGCATAAGTGTTGTACTAATTGCTTAGCAACGTCACATGAATTTAGGAAATGTCCCAGCTCCAATGTGTGTTACACTTGTAAACAAAAGCACCACTCATTACTTCATCGTTCGGAATCTTCTAACCAGAGTAAGGTAGTATCGGAAAGCAATCCCACGAGTTCTAGGAATTCTGTTCCTGCACATTTACCCCCAAATACATCTACACACGTAGATAGTATGAATGAAGGACCATCGACATCTGCTGCAGCACGCTCCCTTCAAACTTTTGCTACTCAATTACAGTCCACTTCTTATTCGACAGTTTTGTTAGGAACAACCGTAGTAGATATCTTATTTAATGATGTAAGATGTGGTGCTAGAGCTTTGATTGACCCTGCCTCACAAGCCACTTTTATTTCTAAAAAGTTACAGAGAAAGTTATCACTCCCAACCTTTACAGCCCCAGCCGCTACTATTTTTGGTCTTAACGGCGCTGTCGCAGGAAATTCTACTAAGGTTTGCATTATTTCAATAGGATCTTCGGAAGATCCTGATTTCAAGTTAGAAACCGAAGCATATGTTGTTGAAAAACTGACTGGTCGATTACCTACTTGTTCAATGTCCAATTTTGTAGATTTTGATCTGTCTGAACTACCAATGACAGACTTAAAATGTTCACACATGGACTTGCTCCTAGGTGGTGATGTGTACCCTCAGATAATGCTTGATGATGTCCAAAAACACCCTAAAGGTAATTTAATAGCTCAGAAGACAGTTTTCGGCTGGATACTTGAACAGTTGAATCTAAATGAGAGCATTGCTAGATTTTGGGAAATAGAGGAAGTCCCAAAGACGAAAAAACTGTCTAACGATGATGCCTTTTGCGAAAATTTGTATCGTCAGACCACGTATAGAAATGCTGAAGGTAGATACGTAGTTTCTTTACCCTTTATACCCGAATTCCCTAATCAAGTAAAGCTTGGTGCATCACGAAAAGCAGCCCTTTCTCAATTTTTTAGAAACGAAGCTCGTTTGATAAAAACTCCCGACATTAAGGCTCAATACGATCAAGTTTTAACCGAATATTCTACTCTAGGTCATATGGTCAGAGTTGATCCCGATTTATTAGACAACCCGAATATAAAGTACTATTTGCAGCATCACGCCGTTTTAAAGCCTGATAGTACGACCACTAAACTTCGTGTAGTTTATAACGCATCAAGTCCCTCTTCTAATGGATTAAGTCTAAATGGCATATTGCATCCAGGGCCAACTTTGCAGTATGATTTGACCATTTTAATTCTCCGTTGGCGTCTATTTAAATTTGTTTTTAATGCTGACATTGAAAAGATGTATAGACAAATACTGGTCAGACCTGATCAAACATCCTTTCAAAGAATTTTATTCCGGCGATACCCGAATGAAGAAGTTCAAGATTTTGAATTAACCACAGTTACTTTTGGTGTGAGTCTCAATACCCCAAAGCTTCTAATATATTGCGTACTCAAATGTTTGTGGATGATGTTCTTGCTGGTTCACATAATATAGAAGAAGCCATTCGTAATCGTAATGAATTGACGCACGTGTTGAATTCTGCTGGTTTTTCGCTTAGAAAATGGACCGCTAATAATGAGAGTCTTATTGAAAATATCCCGCCCGAACATCTTTTGGATTCAGATTTTTTGAAATTATCAGATGCTAGTAATGCAAAAACTCTGGGTTTACGTTGGAATGCGAGTAGTGATGTTTTTTGCTTCAAACCAATTCCAACGCCCGATTGTTCTATCGTTACAAAACGTGCTGTCTTGTCTCAAATAGCCAAGCTATTTGACCCCGTTGGTTGGTTAGCACCAAAGGTAATTGTTGCTAAAATTATTATGCAACAAATTTGGAAAGACAATACGGATTGGGGCGAATGTTTGAAACCCATGGCGTTAAATAGATGGCGAGCATTTATCGATGATTTCCCCAATATTCAGAATATTAACATACCCCGGTGGGTTAATTATAATCCACAGTGTGAAGTTCAACTTCATGCCTTTTGTGATGCTTCAGAGAAAGCATATGCTGCCTCTCTATACATTAGAGTACAAACCCCGTCAGGTGATTTTATCACAAATTTGCTCGCTGCTAAAACAAAGGTTGCCCCGATTAAAGTGCAAACTTTACCCCGTCTAGAGCTTTGTGGTGCTACTCTTTTGGCAAAAATGGTGCATTCACTTCGTATGGAGCTGAATCTCACCATGTCGGAAGCCTTCTATTGGACTGATTCGACTATCGTACAGTCCTGGCTTCAAAAACCCCCGTGCCATTGGCCAACCTTTGTTGCAAACCGAGTATCGTTTATTTTGGACAAAATAGGTACTGATAATTGGAATCATGTAGACTCTCACGATAACCCCGATATTTGGTGGAAAGGGCCTGGCTGGCTAAGACAAAATCAGTCTGATTGGCCAAAAACAACATTCCAAATATCAACACATTTGGAAACTCGTGCTATTCACGTAAACACCACCCAAACAATGATCTCAGAGGATGTTCTAAGTCGGTTTTCAGACTTAGCCCAAGCATTGCGAGTGTTAACTTATGTTTTTCGCTTTTATCACTCTGTACACCCAAAACATAAAGAAGAACGTCAGAACTTATCGAACCCTATAAGTCGACGTGAAATTATATATGTGAAGAATCGTCTAATTGTTTTATGTCAAGATGCTCATTTCCCCGAATATTCTATTTTAAAATCAGGAGCTAATCTATCGCGTAAGAGCTTCTTACTAGTTTTTAACCCCTTTATTGACTCAAATGGGTTTTTTCGAATTAATGGTAGACTTTCACAGTCTCCTACTTTGACGTATGAAGAACGTTTTCCCAAATTGTTACCCTGGTCGATTTGCCCGTCTCTATTTAGAATACGTTCATAAGAATTCACTTCACGGAGGGAATTCGTTAATGCTACGATTAGCGAGGCTAGAGTTTTGGATTTCTAAACTTAAAAATTTGGTTCGTACGGTTATCCATAACTGTAAAGTCTGCACCCTAAATAAAAGAAAATTGGGTCAGCAAATAATGGCTGCTCTAACTCGCCCTTTTACACACACAGGACTTGATTTTGCAGGCCCTTTTGAAATTAAGTCTTATATTGGTCGCGGATGTCGTATAACAAAGGGATATGTTTTGGTGTTTGTTTGCTTTGCAACGAAAGCCACACATTTGGAAGCCACAAATGACAAATCAACTGACTGCTTCTTAGCGGCATTTGCTCGTTTCTTCTCACGACGCGGTTGTCCAGGTCACATTTACTCGGATAATGGAACTGCTTTAGTTGGTGCAGCCAACCTTTTAAAAAAGGATCGAAACCAATTTTTGATTGACTTGAAGCACCAACTTATAGGTCGAAACGCTTTACAATTAGTCGATTGGCACTTTATTCCCCCTGGGGCTCCACATATGGGTGGACTATGGGAGGCGGGTATTAAAAGTTTTAAAAGTCATTTAAAGAAGATTTCTAATGCTCAGCGTTTCACTTTTGAGAAATTTTGTACAATGCTGGCAAGGATAGTCATGTTTGAATTCGCGCCCACTTAGTCCAATGACGGATAATTTATTAGACATTAACCCTTTGACCGCTGGTCATTTTCTAGTTGGTAGTACCCTACTTTCTCCCCCTGAACCTGATTTGTCTAGGGAGTCATTGACATATGCAAATAGATGGCGAAAGTTAAGAATTTTGCATCATCATTTTGCACGTCGTTGGAAGGACGAATATTTAGTCGAGCTGATATTCGAACAGCAAATGGCGTATTAAAAAGGCCAATTGTTAAACTCGTACTGCTTCCAAATCCCGATCAAAACTAATTCCACTCTTTGTTTGCTATCTTCTCTCATTCTTCCCCAACAGATGTTAGAAGCCCCCCGAAGACTCACCGTTGAACGTGCTGAGAATCAAAGCCTAAATGAGGTCATCGCTACAGCCGGAGCCCTATGTCGGCTATGTAAAAAGGACCACCCCCTAAGGAAGTGTCCAGCATTTCGCAAAATTAATCCCTATCGGCGATTGAGTGTTGTGAAACGTCTTAAATATTGTATAAACTGCCTAGCTCATTCTCATTTTGTGAAGAACTGTCGCAGTAGGGATAGATGCATGGAATGCCTGGAGGAGCATCACACTATGCTACACTTCCACAAAGAAGTCAACAACAACAATAAACCCAGCAGCAACAATAAGAAACCCAGCAACTGCATAAAGAAACCAACTAACAAAAATCACAAACGTAAAGAAAAAAAGGACTCCCAGAAAAGCGCACCCACAGCCAAGCTAGTTGCACGTGTAATTGCAAGAAAGGGAGTAAGAAGGTTGACAAGTCAACACCATCAACACCGGCCACAATCGTTATAAATGTTGTTGTGTCTTAATCTGGCATCATTAGATCATCTGAAGATCTGGCAACGCGAATTATATTACGCGTCATTATACATACACATTATCTTTGTACAAGAACTATTACTAATAAATCATTAATATTTGAATAAAGAAACATAACATTTGGTGTCAGAAGTGGGATAAGCACATCAAAAAAATGCCGCTGGAATCCAGTGATATTCAGGCTCTGTCACAATTGTTGGCAGAGGCCTTACAGTCTGCCGCACAAACTACAGCTCAACAGGGCGCAATACCCAGAGTCTCTGCACCGCCAGTTGCCATCCTAGGATACAAAGCTGCGGATTACACATCAGTCCAAGATTATTTTATGCGGTGTGAATGGTCCTTTCAATTAAGCCGAATTCCAGAGTTAGAGTATAAGACCTATATGCTGGTACATATGGGTGCAGAACTAAACAACGCCCTCAAAATCTTGGTAAGCCCCAAGACTCCGGAGGAACTAACATATGCAGAAATAAAAACAACGCTTGTTAACCATTTCGACAGAAAAAGAAATCAATATGCCGAAAGCGTCAAATTCCGCCAAATTGTGCAGAGAGAAGGTGAAAGTGTGGCTGATTTCGCACTACGTTTAAGACAAGCTGCAACACATTGCAATTATGGCTCTTCTTTGGACCGAATGCTAACAGAGCAACTACTTTTTGGTTTGGAATCCAGAAGCATTTGTGATGAGATAATTGCTAGAGAACCTGCTGAATTTAAAAAAGCTTATGAAATAGCGCAAAGGTTGGAAGCATCTCACAAATCGTCTGTCGAAATGAAAAGCAATTCCCCTAATTCTAATCCTTTAATGGAAGCAACATTTAAAGTTGGGTATAAGCCAAATAAACCGCAAGAAAGTCCAAAAGTGATGCGTTCAAAAAAGCTAAATGCTCACAGCGATCGTCAAAACAATTTCAGTAGCCCCAAATGTTATGGGTGTGGGGGAAATCACAACAGAAACCAATGTAAATTCCGTAACGCTACATGTTACGCTTGTAATAAGACGGGTCACATTGCAAAAGTTTGCAAATCAAGAACAGCGCAAATCACAGATGACGATGCTGAAAGCGATGCGGAGTTAATTCAGAGGTTGAATAAAGTGAGTGGCCCTAGAACTGCAAAACACATGATAGAAGTGTTACTGAACAATAAAAAAGTGGTGATGGAGTTGGACTCAGGTGCCCCATGCGGATTGATCAGTAGATCATCGCTAAAAGCTGCTATTGGGAATTTTCGTATACTACCAACAGAAAGAAAATTTACGAGCTATACGGGACACAAAATAAATCTGGTTGGGAGAGCAGTAGTAGATGTTACAGTAGGGTCCACAAACCGAAAACTAAACTTGTACGTTGTTGATGGAAATTACGATGCTCTTTTTGGCAGAGAATGGATCCAGCAATTTGTTAATGAAATAGATTTCAAGAAATTATTTTCTCCAGCGGAGCCTATTGGGGCAATAAAAATGGATACCCCTTATTTAACTCAAAGCCAAGATCAAAATTTGCAAAAGTTACTCCTTCGTTTTAGCGACGTCTTTAGTGATACTGCAGGAAAGTTAAAGATGCCACCAATAAAGCTCCATTTAAGAGAAGGTGCCCGACCTATTTTCGCCAAAGCAAGAGAGATTCCAGTCGCTCTGAGAGACGCTTATGCAGCCGAAATAGATAAGAAAATTGCTTGTGGCATTTTTAAAAGAGTTGATTTTTCCGAATGGGCATCAACAACACACGTTGTGTCAAAAAAAGATGGTAGGATCCGGATAACAGGTAACTATAAACCCACTGTAAATCCCAGAATAATGGTAGATGAGCATCCTATACCCAAACCAGAGAATATTTTCAATAAAATGACGGGCTCAAAGTTATTTTGTCATTTAGATATTACCGACGCGTATAGCCATTTGCAAATTGATGAGGACCTAGCACAGGCCCTAACATTAAACACGCCAACTCATGGGTTAATTCGTCCCACTCGTGCTGTCTACGGTGCTGCTAATATACCAGCAATTTGGCAGCGAACGATGGAATCGGTGTTGCAAGATGTCCCGAATGTGTGTAATTTTTTTGATGACATTTTAATTAATGCCAGGGATTTTGAGGAATTGTTGTCTACATTAGAAAGTACCTTAAATCGCTTAAAAGAAAAAGGATTGAAGTTGAAACGATCAAAATGTGTTTTTTGTGCACCGGCTGTTGAGTTTTTAGGACACAAAATTGATAGTAAGGGCATTCACAAGTCGGATAAGCACATAGAGGCAGTGAGAGATGCGCCGAGACCAATTTCGCATGAAGAATTACAACTCTTTTTAGGAAAGGCTAATTACTACGGTTCATTTATACCCGAATTGTCAACTCGCAGCAAACCTCTCCGAAATGTACTGCTCGATAAGGAGTTCAAGTGGACTACGGAAGCAGAACAGGCATATGCAGATATAAAAATGGACTTAGTGTCACCTAGAGTGTTGATGCCCTACAACCCTGAGCTGCCGTTACTGCTTGCCACAGATGCAAGTCAAGTTGGATTAGGGGCAGTCTTGTCACATCGGTTGCCAGACGGTCGAGAAAAGCCGATTGCATATGCAAGTCGAACTTTATCCAGCACGGAACAGAAGTATCCGCAAATCGACAAAGAGGCCCTAGCAATTGTATGGGCGGTGCAAAAGTATTTTATGTACTTGTATGCTCGACACTTTAGTCTTATCACGGACCACAAACCACTTACACAAATTTTAGATCCCCATAAATCGCTACCGGTACTTTGTATAAGCCGCATGGCCAACTACGCTGATTTCCTTGCAAATTTCGATTTTGACATCACGTTTAAAAACACAAAAGATAACGCAAATGCTGATTACTGTTCAAGAATAGCAAGAAACGATAATTTTCACCAGGTGACACAAGAATCAGACACCGATAATTTTGACATGTTTGTGATTAACCAAATTCAACAGCTTCCAACAAGCGCCACTCAAATAGCGACTGAAACAAGAAAAGACGAGAAATTAGGTGCTATAATCAAAATTCTTGAAAGGGGAAAATCCCTACAATCATTCGGCTATAAAGCGCCTGAAATAAATTATAGAACGTCTGGAAATTGTTTAATGTTTGAACACAGAGTGGTGATTCCAGAAAAACTTAGACCAAAAATACTACAAGACTTGCACTCTGCTCATTTGGGCATAGTCAAAATGAAAGGCATCGCTAGATCCTTCGTGTATTGGCCCGGCATCGATAAGGATATTGAGAAAATCGCGAAATGCTGTGTAGACTGTGCTAAATGCGCAAATGACCCCCCAAAATACCGAGAACATCATTGGCATTACCCTAAAGCGCCGTGGGAGCGAATTCACGTTGACTACGCGGGACCATTCCTTGGTACAATGGTTCTTATTGTGACTGATGCGTATAGCAAGTGGATTGAGGCAAAGGTAACCTCCAGTAGTACATCCGCTGCTACTATTAATATTCTGGACGAAATGTTTGCCGCTTATGGTGTACCGGTCACAATAGTAACAGATAACGGCACATGCTTTGCGTCCGCAGAATTTAAGGAATTTCTCACCAAGGTCGGCGTAAAATATCATAAATTTACAGCTCCATACCACCCATCAACAAACGGCCAAGCTGAGAGATCAGTTCAGACTATCAAGAATGCGCTAAAATCATGCGGAGCAGTTAGAAACAACCTTCAAAGCCATTTGAATATATTTCTTCGTCAATATAGAATTGCTCCCCATTCAACAACTGGCAAGCCACCATCAATTTTATTTTTGGGGCGTGTTTTTCGTACACATCTCGATCTAATGTTACCACAAGAAGTATCTGCGGAGATTACTGACAAACAATATATGAAATTTCACCCAGTATTTAGAACATTGGCTCCAATGCAAAATGTGTATTTTCTCTCAAACAATATACGCATGCCCAAATGGTTACCGGGGTTAATTTTGAGTCGCATCGGGGACCTACATTATGAAATTTTGTATAACGGAAAACATTTTAAGAGACACATTGATCAAATAAGGAGTAATGTTACTTTGAACACCGAGTTGAGTATTGAAGAGCCTAGGAAACTTAGAGACACCGGGACAGGAAATATGTTGCGCCGACGTCAATCTCATTTTAAAATGAGCAACTCTAATCAATCGCTTCAAACAAATGACGAATTCCCAATTGCCGATCTACCAATAAGCATGTCAACACCTCAACAAAATGTAGGAGATGAGAACAATTCATTTTTACTGGATGATTCCAACGGAAATCTTTCAAGTTTCAGAGGTTTTAGTTCGCAGGAGGAAGATGATGATGAGCAGCCTAATACAAACATAGGTAACGCCGAGATCGGTCCTAGTAACTTGGGAAGCCGACCAAATAATACAGGAGAACGAATGTTACCACGAAGATCTACCAGGAATCGAAGACCCAGGATTATATATTCTCCTAATCAAGTGTCATGTAAGGGAGGAAATGTTGTGTCTTAATCTGGCATCATTAGATCATCTGAAGATCTGGCAACGCGAATTATATTACGCGTCATTATACATACACATTATCTTTGTACAAGAACTATTACTAATAAATCATTAATATTTGAATAAAGAAACATAACAAATGTAATGGCAAACAATTAATTAGTTTTATTTTTAACTCTTTTTTTTATCTTTTGAATTTTTTTTAATGAATTGTTATTCCCTGATCTCTGGCTACCTAGCGCTCGTTCTCCTTGTTGCAATCATGCAAAAAGGGCGGGATGTTTACGCTGGTCACCCTAGTTTTCAGTAAACATTTATTAAGAGAAAGGCATTGAAACGGTTTTTGGCAATAAAAGAGTTTATATAGACAGACATGACACTGCAGATAATAACATATCTAATATTTAAAGAAGGGAGGTTTCTAAAGGAAAAATTGGAATATTTTCCAAATTGAATGATCCCGAATATTACAAGGTTCAACTGAAGTTGATAGAGGAATTTCCAGACAGAAACAACTTTAAATTGGTCAGATGTTCTTATTTTGCTAGAGATATTGAGGATGATATTGAACTCAATAAACAGATATCGTTGTTTCATAAATACGAAAGTGGACACTCAAGTATTATAGCTACCTATGAGAGCGGCTCTTTGTTCCTACTAGGAACCACAGGACATAATATATGAGAGCGTCAAGCATAAGATATATAATCCACATTTGAAATTATCGATACATAAAATAATAAATAACTGTCACATTTGTTCGTCAGCTAAGTATGACAGAAACCCAATAAAAAATAAGTTCAAAATAACTGAAACCCCTTCCACCACAAATGAAATAATCCACGTCGATACTTACATGAACAGTAAACACTCATTCATAATTTTTATCGACAAATTCTCAAAACACGTAATTTCATTTCATTTGCTCGACAGAAATAGTCAAACCCTGGTTAGAAAAATTAGATCATTTTTAGCCATTAAACCCACTGTTACCAAATTTGTGTTAGACAATGAATTCAATAATGTCAATGTAAGGAGCTACCTTAATCAATCATTTTACGAAACCGAATAGCCATACCGGTAATTCGGATATTGAAAGATTCAACAATACAGTCACAGAAAAAATCAGAGTCCTGAATTTGGAAGAAAAACTTCCAATAAATACTCAAATACTTAAGGCAATAAAATTCTATAATGGTACTTATCATATCGCAATAAAATGTAGTCCTTTAGATGTACAAAATAAATTGATTGACCATACCATTATAAAACAAAGATTAAAAGATGCGAAAATTAAAATAATCCAAAAAAGAAAAAAAAAAAACCGTGAAAACTACATAGAAAGCAGAGAAGAAGGCTTTATTAAAAACTATAAAAGCGTAAGGCACAAAGAAGAACCGAAGTTCATTAAACGAAATTTAAAAAATGTTCAATAAGCCAATATTAAAATGCCGTTCAAATTTGAAGATCTTAGCGATTGTAATAGTCAAAACATTGTAGAAAGAACGACTTCTAGTGCAGATGACGAGGACATTGACTTTGAGTACTTGATGAAACGTTTGGAAGATCTCAAAAGAAGATTTCTAAACGACGAAACCTAATTGTTTTTGTGTTATCTATAAATAAATAATGTTATTTTACACTATAAGGAAAATGTTATATTTAAGCATCTCCAAAAAAAGCAACCATTGTTAAATTAAAGCTAATTGTAAATATATATTTAATAACAAAACAGAAACAATAGAACTAAATGAAGAAACTATTCTGTTAAAAAAATGCTAGAAAAATGAATCTAAAACAAAATTGTGACAATATAAATTTAAGTTTGTCGGGAAACTACTTAATAAGTATAAATAATTGTAGCATTACAATCGATGATCAACCTTTTAAACATAAACAAGTAAGTGTGCTATATTCGGCTGTGCCGAATCTTAAATACCCTCGACCTAAACGTAATAAGAAACACAAAAACTACACTGGTTAAAGGACTAGAATATCCTTATTCTGTGTTTTCTATTCAGGCTTAGTGCAAATTGTATTAGTATTTGATATATTGTTTGAAAGACAATTTTACGACCAACATAATTTATGTTAAATATTTTGAAATTTTGTCTAATTTTCACTATTTTTAATCGATTTAATTACCAATTCTTACCATAATTTATAGAGTTTGTCTGATGTTCATAATAATCTTAAGTGTAACTTAACAAACAGAGTATAAACAAGTAAGAGTGCTATATTCGGCTGTGCCGAATCTTAAATACCCTCCACCTAACCGTACTAAGAAATACAAAAACTACACTGGTTATAGGACTAGCATATCCTAATTCTGTGTTTTCTATTCAGTCTTAGTGCAAATTTTATTAGTATTTGATATATTGTTTGAAAGACAATTTTACAACCAACATAATTTATGTTAAATATTTTGAAATTTTGTCTAATTTTCACCATTTTTAATTGATTTAATTACCAATTCTTACCATAATTTACAGAGTTTGTCTGATGTTCATAATAATCTTGACTGTAACTTAACAGAGTATAAAAAAGGGGTACAATTCGGTTTTAGTGATTTTGCTAAAAAAAAAAAAAACAAAATCAAATAGGGCTTTTAGAGGAGATACCAGGAAAAAAATTTGTTGGCGGTCACACCTATTTTCGAGGGGGCGGGCCCGTAAAGTTGAAAATATATAGGCCTATATCTCGGGAACTACTGGGTGCTTGATAATTTGTAATACACTAAATAAAAGGTATTAAAAATACCTTTCCAACGATATATATCATGATTATAAAATGTGGACCGAATATGGGTTAAATCCGAAAAGAATATTTTTTGACCCGAATTTATTTGTTTTTTGGAAATGGTTCTTATATGGCAGCTATGACAAATTATGGGCCGATCTTCTTAAATTTTGGAACAGTTATTTTCATGCATATGAGGATATTTCACGTCGAATTTCAACATAATAACGGTATATTTAAGATATATATTAGTATTAACGTGGATTTCGGTAGTGGACCTTATGTGGGGGATATAGTCAAATATGGACCGATATTCTCAAAATCCAGCAGTTTGATTTAGGCATGTATGTAAATGATCCGTGTAAAATTTTGGATTGGTACCCTTATTTATAAGAGATTTATGAGTATTAAAGTGATTTTCGGAAGAGGGCTTTATATAGGGCATACGGTTAAAAATAGACCGAAATTAACAAAATTGTGTGGAATGATTTTTGTATATATGTAAATGATCTGTACAAAGTTTTGAGTCGGTAACGATATTTATACAATATATATAGGGAAAAATGTCTTTTTCAGATGTGGTCCTTGTATGGGAGCTATGAACAGTTCTGGGCCGATTACCATAAAATTTAGTACAACAATTTATTTGCCTATAAAGAGTATTTATGTCAAATTTTAGCCGTTTAACATTATTTATATCTGTTTTATACGTATTTAAATGAATTTTGGAAGTGGAGTTTATATGGGGTCTATGGTCAAACATGGACCGAACTAAAAAAAAATTTCGTTTTGTGATTTCTTTTTGTGTAAAACTTATTTTGGCTGAATTTTGTCTTGATATCTCAATTTTATAGGCATTTATTTATCATTAAGCCATATTTCGGGAATATATATATTTGTATGGGGGCTATGAGAAATCATGGACCGATTCTTACTATTTTCCGCACACTTTCTTCTTTTGTCATACAAACAACGTATACAAAATTTCATAGTATTATCTCCAATATATTTCAAAATATTGCAATAAAATGGACGAAAAATATCAAATTTTTATAGAGGTGGTCTCACATATTGGTTCATAACTCTGGTTGACCTAAACCGATTTTGCTAATTTTAAATAGCAAACTTCTCGAAAGCATTTCTGACAGAATTATTGCAGGTTCGGATCCCGAGTATATCTGGGGACTTCAAAAAACTGATTTCAAGAGACAGGCAGACAGACGGGCATGGCTTAATCGACTCCGCTATCTATAAAGATCCAGAATATATATACTTTATAGGGTCGGAAAATTATATTATGGAAATTTCACACGGAATGACAAATTTATATATACCCTTCTCACGATGGTGAAGGGTATAAAAATACTTATAAGGTACATTCGGTGTATAGTTTATAAGTAACAAGCTTTTGAATATGACATAGAAAACTATCACATTTGAGACTTGTTCACATACTTCAAATTTGTGCTGCTCGGGACAGAAAACCAAAGGAGATATTTGCATGAAATTTTTCACACATGACCTTTAGATAGTTTTTAACCATCTGTGCAAAAATCATCAAAATCGGAGAGCAGGTCCAAATTGATTTATTGCCACAGTGGACACAGTGTGCGTCGTATGCTGAGTATGTAAACAGGTGGTTCACCGTCGAAATTTGTGTGCCGTAAACTACAATGCCAAGATTCATTTTTACCTAATTCGTCCAGGTGGTGAAGAGTGTTGCTGAGGACTATGTTGGTAATAGTTGCACTGAAGAAAGCGTGTATTTCACTGAGATAACTATTCACTAGACCGCATAGGTCATCAATGTTGTGGCCCGTCGCCATTAATATGAAATCGTCCGCGTATGATATCACTTCCACTCCCTGTGGAGGTATGGGGAATTTAGACATGTAGAAGTTAAACAGAAGTAGCGACAGAAACCCACCCTGAGGAACTCCTTGTTTAAAAGCAGTTCACGATCCATCTCTTCATGTTGTTGGACATTGTGGATTGCAGAATATCCTGGGAGAGTGTGGCATGGCTGACGTCATGACGGCTTGAGATAGGTCGAGCCCTACAAGGATCGTCCTACCGCAAGACCTCTGCTGGTTCAATCCCTGTTAGATCTGATTGGTATGTGGCGGTTTAGCTGGGGGAGGAGAAGAGCCTCAAGATCTTTGCGACCGGTGATAAAAGGGAAAATCGGCCAGTAGCATGTTCCCTCAGTCGCGTCTTTCCCAGGTTTTAATGTCTCTACCAGGTATTATCAGGTATTACTGACAGGTTAAAAACCGATGACATGTACTAGACTCCCTGCTCGCCAAGGTTTTTTAACATCATCAGAGATATACCGTCTGGGCCAAACGCCTTAGATTAGCTTGTCTCTCTCGGGGTGCTCAATAAAACTCAGCAGAACGCCGACTACCGTTCAAGGTCTGATATGGTGGCATCCGTAAACTTTATCGTGACCCTGTCATCCTATTTCAGACCAGGGGCCAAATTACCGCATTCGATATCGAGTAAAATTAATCATAATTTTCTTATTTGAGAGTATGGCATTCGATATCTAGCAAGAAATTTAGTACATTTTGTCATAATTTCGATATCGACATCATTTTTCGATACGATAGCTCATTCGATCATGAATGCGCTAATTTGGCCCCAGGTTTCGCTATGGTGATGTTTGGTGAGCTCTGCAGTTACCCATAATCCGTGTGTGGTTATCATAGTTCAGCGTGCAGGATTCGTAAATTTGTTTCGCCAACGACGCACCTCTTTCGTCTTCCCCAAAATTAGAGTGCCAAAGCTAACGGTGCGCTATAAAATCCCAAAGTACTAGGCCTGAATCGCCTTCTAGGAATGTCGAGACGGTAGGCTGTAGAGCTTCAACTCCGTATCTCCCAATCTGACAGCAATACCTTGAACTCTATACTGCAGGGTGTTATGTATTATGAAGGCGATGCCTCCACCGTTACCTCTGTCTTCTGCAGACTTTTCTGAGAACATTGTATCCGTTACAACTGAGAAGACTGGAATTGTTCTTCAGTTTTGTCTCCTGGACCGCAGCGACCACGACGTTGTTTTGTTGCACAAATCTGGTTATCTCAGCTACTTTACCTTGATGGCCATTGCAGTTGAATATGGATATCACCCCAGGTCGATGACGCTGACGAGTTTCATCATTGGCAGCATGGCGCGACAAAATTTACCGACCACTCCTTTTCATGGTTAAATCCGGAGCAGTTTCTGAGGTGACACCAGCCGAAACAATAGTTGCACCTTAATTGGGTGGACATGTGGTGCAACTTATTCTGGCATTCTGTGCAGAACCATGGTCCGGGATTTATTTGAATTCCGCCACGGACCAAAATAATTAAGAGCAACAATGCTGTAAGATGTTGCTCCGAGGTTAAAGATATGTAGTTGTTGATTATGTTTACAGCCCCTGTCGAATATTTCGGGTTATTCCGGTGGTTAGAAACGGCTGCCGTGGGAATGCGAATTTCCAAAGGCAATTCAAGTCACCTTTTTAAACCTTATGAAAATTGGAACCTTCGCACAATCACAACAACAAGATAGCCTAACCTAACAACGTCTGGTTGTTGTGATTGAAGTTTATTGTTCGATCGATTTTAGATTAAGGTATGTGTCTTACCACATTATTAAACTAATGACATATAAAAATACAACAACAGCGCATGTGAATGTAGTTAATGTTTTATATTTTGCTACTGAATATTATTATTTGAAGTAACAAAGCGCAAACAATGTGTATACGTTAAAGGGGTTATGAAGCAATTTTTAACGAAAATATAAAGAAAACCGGTGCCATTAATCTCTAATGCAACTAATTTGAAATTTTTTTTAAGCTATAAATAACTCCATATTAAGAGTATTTTAAAAGCAAAGCTGATTAATGTCAAAGAAAACTTAAACATTTTCTACACTTAGAAAATAATAAATATACCATGCCTTCAGATTGCTACATCGGCCCTTGTAAACTGTATTATCTTTCCTAGGATTTTAAGGGTAATTTGCTAAACAAAATTTAAAGATTTTGTTTACTATTGCTTTGGTTTAATGTACATACGGATAGTGTATATTATTATTATTATATAATTACCTTCTCCGCCGTCTTGTTGTTCCCACTCCCAATCGGGTCCCCTTACGACTTTGGCTCCAACAAATATACCTTTTAGTTGTATACGTTTTGATCCTTTTCTGGGCGGAACGCGAACACTTTAGATCATAAAAATGTACAAATTTAAATATTTAATTCTTCTTTTAATTTAAACAATTTACCCTAATGAAGTTGGTGATGTATAACGTATAAAAGGGTGTTCCTTATCATGTAAATCAGCTCCGTAACAGTACGAACACAAGTGATAATTACAACATTGTACGCACTTAAAAATTATTCCTGCTATACCTCCTTTTGAACATCCATCACACACTACGTTTGAATGGCGAACACCTTAATAAGTAAAATACTTTAGTGTTGGCCGTAAAATGTTATTAATAATACAAAGAAAACATATTGATCAACTTACCTACTTGTGCATTATCTACAATAATTAAATCGTATTGATTTTGATAACCAACGCGGTAATTAGTTCTATGTCCAGAATCCCAATTAACAACAACAGTATTCTCAGGTGAATGTATTGATCCTGAACGCCCTATCTCACAAACAGTTCCAACATGACCTTCTCCTTCGTCTGCGGAAGAGAAATGAAAACACGAAATATATAAAATCAACAATAGTATCAAACAAAAAAGGAAACAACAATATATTCTATTTATAAATTTAGCAGATTTATTCCAATACAATCACTACATCCATGTACATAAGTATATATGTACGCGTGTGTACGAGTATGTACATGGATTTTAAATTCATTATCATTAACATAAACAAAATAAATTCTACAATTGGGGTGTTATACTTAGGTATGTATATAAATACATTTATACATGTAGCGTTTCTTACGGAAACTTACTATAATACATTCCTTATCCGGTGAGCATATGCCTATTTTTAGTACAAACGTGTGTATGTACATTGTACAATTTAAAATAAACAAAAATTTATGTTAGTTGAGTTATTAACACACAGATGTTTTTTTTATTTATATGAACAAAAAATTACTGAAGTAAGTGAAAATAGAAGTAAAACCATTTGTTATTTCCTTTTACGTTTTACTTTTTATATTGTACATATAATTTATAAATAAATTAGTTTTGACTATTTTTACTATTTTTTATTAAATAATTTTTAAGCTTGAGATCACTTACTTAAAAATTATTTAATAAAAATCATTAAAAAGGTCGAAGAATATAGAATAAAACTATTTTTACTATATAATTATGTATTTAATTTGAATTGTTCGACTTATGGAACTCTACCGAATCTTATACAAATAGTCTTCACCTAAATGTAAATTA
Source organism: Bellardia pandia (assembly GCA_916048285.2). NCBI lineage: Eukaryota > Metazoa > Arthropoda > Insecta > Diptera > Calliphoridae > Bellardia > Bellardia pandia. Next base: position 71,752,072 of record OU696530.1, read on the forward strand.
AAATAACTTTTAATTTTTTATGTTAAAAAATGTTTATTGAATGAAATCTGTCAAACTCCTTTTATAAGATACATATACATATTGTATATGTGTTGTATTGCAGGAACATAATAAATTCCTATTTATTAATAATACTTTAAATCTAACAAGCAAGAGTTTATATTCGACTTTGCCGAATCTTATATACCCACCACCAAATCACCTATTATGGGGAGAACTTCATAAAAATTTGTTTCCGTAATTTCTATTTTTATTTTACTTGAATTTTATCTCAATAACGATATGTATAAGAATTTTAATCATATTTAAGTTATAATCAAGAATGTACAGTTTGCTTATATTGTTACAGCGCATAACATAAAGCGGTTTACTTTAACACACAATAAATTAGGTATCAAAAAGCCATAAGAAACTGATTTTGTCTTTTTGAAACATCAAAATTGTCCCATGTGGAGCTTATTCGGGAGCTATGGACCAATTTTCACAAGTCATAAGTAAAATTATTACATACTTATAACTAATCTGTGTAAAATTTCAGTTCGATATGGATGTTTTTTTAGGTTAATGAGTTTTCTGGAGTAGTCCTTGTTGTAATAGTAAATCATAAATGCATTCCTTCATATTACTGTAATTATGTAAAACCTTATTACCTACTACTATCAATAATAATCAACACTGAATATTAGTTATCGTTATATTAACTTTATTCATTAAGCAACACTGTATTTTTAGTACATTGTTATACCTACTAAGTTATATTAGTATCAGAGACCTGCAACGAGTACTAAACTTTCGGGTATACTTAATCATGCACATTGATTTTTATGATTTAATCGTTTTTGTTCAAATGCACAAAACGCTCGTTTATGCAACCGTTCGTTTCAAACATTCAGTTTTATTCACTGGTTGTTTTTTGCGAACATGAATATTCTGACTGTATCGTTAAATGTATGAAGCTCGTTTTACATCAAAGCCAACGTGTTGTTAGCCGAACATGTGTTTTATTCATTTGTTGTTTTGTGCGAACATGAATGTTTGACTGTGTCGTTAAATGTATGAAGCAGCTCATTTTACATTTCTTCTTTAATTTTTTTTTGCTGTGCAAAGATATATTTGACAAACTGTACATATTACAAATTTTATCATTGCTTTGTCAAATAAGTTTTCTTTTCGACGAAATAATGTTAAATAGGTAGTAAATGCACATTTTTTATGTTTGCATATTTTTCTGGCAGCCGCTTTTTACTTATAAGTGGCTCGTGTGTTTTTAGTTCAATTCCAATCAGATCATGCACAACAAAGCCGACATGCAAAAAACAAACTGTGTATAAACAAGAATTTTTGTTTTCAAACATTGCAGTTCGAACCAAGTGTTGGAAATGATTTATACTCGTTGCTGAATTTTCTGTGTGTGCATAAAAAGTGAATAAGCATAAAATTGTATCATACTTTTTTGTATTGTTCTTAAAATTCAACGTTAGTGAATAAGTCGGCTCGTGCATACTTGTTGCAGGTCTCTGATTAGTATTAGTTTAAGATCATTCAATAAAGACATTTACAGGAACTAACAGTCCTCATAAGGGAACTATGACATATTACGGGCCGATCGTCATTAAATTCTATACGGCGCTTTATATGTATATGCGAATTAATTGTGTTGAATTTCAACGTAATAATGGTTTTTATAAGAGATTTATGCACCATTATTTCGATGTGTTACAAACGAAATGACAAACGTAAACCACCATCATAAAAATAATGGTTTACAAAAATGTGTACGAACTTGTTGGTGGCAATTTAAGAAGTAAAATTATGTATGTACAACAAGAATGCAAAAAAAAAAGAAAGAATGCTTTTTTTCCAAAACCCGGTTTCGGATTTTATCATCTCAAAAAAGCCGGTTTACATTAAAGACGGGCAACAGTATACCCAAAAGTATTTGCAAAACAAATATACCATATACATATCTGTTGAAATGGATATGAAAAAGCAAAAAAGAATACACAATATTGTATTTGTTTTTTTTTTTTGTAACACACATTACTCATACCAACAATAACAGTTGAATTTTGATTTTGTACCAGTATATATTTGTATTTGTTTTTTATTCTCAAATAACTGTTATACCACAATTATTTGCAAAATATTTGTTGTACGAGAGATATTTTTGAGGAAAAATAACATAATGTAAGAAATATTAATTGTGTATCGTTGAAAATATTTAAAAGAAATAATGTAAAAAAAGGAGTTTGTTTTTCATATTTATAGTATGTATGTGTGAGTAAGTCGTGTTTTGACCTACATATGTATACATATGATTATGGGCCATTACTTTTATTTTGAAATTATAAAATTTCGAGGTAAGTTTTTAATAAATCAGTAAGAAACTATTGTATATATGTAAGTAATTTTATATACTTTGTTCCATTAATACCTATCATGTAAGATAATAACTTTTATAGAAACAAGTAAGAGTGCTATATTCGGCTGTGCCGAATCTTAAATACCCTTCACCTAAGCGTAATAAGAAATACAGAAACTACACTAGACTAGAATATCCTAATTCTGTGTTTTCTATTCAGTCTTAGTGCAAATTTTATTAGTATTTGATATATTGTTAGAAAGGCAATTTTACGACCAACATAATTTATGTTAAATATTTTGAAATGTTGTCTAATTTTTACCATTTTAATTAATTTAATTACCAATTCTTACCATAATTTACAGAGTCTGTCTGATGTTCATAATAATCTTCAGTGTAATTTAACAAACAGAGTATAAAAAAGGGGCACAATTCGGTTTTAGTGATTTTGCTCAAAAAAAAAAACAAAATTAAATAGGGCTTTTAGAGGAGATACCAGGAAAAAAATTTGTTGGCGGTCACGCCTATTTTCGAGGGGGCGGGCCCGTAAAGTTGAAAATATATAGGCCTATATCTCGGGAACTACTGGGTGCTTGATAATTTGTAATACACTAAATAAAAGGTATTAAAAATACCTTTCCAACGATATATATCATGATTATAAAATGTGGACCGAATATGGGTTAAATCCGAAAAGAATATTTTTTGACCCGAATTTATTTGTTTTTTGGAAATGGTTCTTATATGGCAGCTATGACAAATTATGGGCCGATCTTCTTAAATTTTGGAACAGTTATTTTCATGCATATGAGGATACTTCACGTCGAATTTCAACATAATAACGCTATATGTACGATATACAGTTTGTAAAAAAAATGTTTTCAAAGCTAAAAAATTTTAGGAATTTCAATTTAAATAACGAATAACAACAACAAAATCATTTTCTTTGAATGTTTTTTTTGTATATAACTGTTGTCCGTTATGTTTGCGACAAAAAGGCACCAACACTTCGAAATTTTTATGCACACATAACAACAACAATGCTACAATATATGTGTATTTTCTTTGAATGGTGTAAAAAAAATGTTTTCAAAAAACCAAATGCAAAGAAGATCCGTTAGTTTTTTTCACATTTATTGAATAGCAAAGATATCACACAGCTAGTGTTTTTTAATTATTATAAAGGAAAGACTCACAAAGAAATTGCAGAAATGTTCTCCCTTAACCTAAGGACAGTATATAATGTTATTCACCGTGCAGAAAAAGAAGGAAGGCTTGAACCAAAACCAACTCCAGGCAGACCAAAAAAAGTAAATCGGCGCATTGCAAGGAAAATTTTGAAAACTATTGACGACAATCCACATTCCAGCACTAGAGGAATTGCACTTGAGATCAATGGTGAATGTGATGTGAGTATCTCCCATCAGACTGTTCGATATGTGCTCCAGAGCCACAAATACTTTTCAAGAGTCGCCAGGAAAAAACCTCTGCTCTCCACACTAAATATTGAAAAAAGATATAAATTTGCCATTGAACATATTTCTTTTCCTCCGGAGTACTGGGATGATGTAATTTTTTGCGACGAGACGAAGGTGATGCTTTATTATCACGATGGACCCCAAAAAGTTTGGCGTAAGCCCCTGACGGCTTTACAAAATAAAAATATAATACCCACTGTAAAATTTGGAAAATTATCTGTAATGGTGTGGGGTTGTATTTCATCCAAGGGTGTTGGCGAACTAAGGATATTGGAAGATATAATGACGAAGGAAGTCTATCTTGACATTTTAAGAAACGAGTTGAATTCTAGTGCTCAAAAATTCGGCTTTATTGACCCAGAAAATACCGCTAAGTTAAAATATAAGTTTTACCAAGATAATGACCCAAAGCATAAATCGTACGTTTGCAGATCCTGGTTACTATATAATTGCAGAAAAGTACTTGATACCCCAGCACAAAGCCCCGACCTAAACGCAATAGAAAATTTGTGGGTCCACCTAAAGAAAAAAGTCGGTAAAAGGTCCCCGAAAAACAAAGAACAATTAATAAGATTTATAAAAGAAGAGTGGGAAAAAATACCTGATGAATACGATCTACCAAAACTGATCCATTCAATGTGTAGACGATTAGAAGCTGTAATTGAGGCTAAAGGAAGACACACAAAGTACTAGCAGCAAAAAATCTTTTTTTAAACCATATAGAACATATCTTTTTTCATTATCATATCATTTTGAAAACATTTATTTTACAGCGTACAAAGTGAAGTATTTTTTTTAGTTACAATTTTTTTTTTGTTATTGGAATAAATTTTGTTTTTTCTTGTGAAATGTATTTAGAAACATCTTCAATCACGTAAATAAAAAAAATATAATAAATATAACATATTTTACCTAAAAATAAAAGTTTATCTTAAAGTTTTTAATGTTTTTTAGTTTTGAAAACATTTTTTTTACAAACTGTATATTAGTATTAACGTGGATTTCGAGAGTGGACCTTACGTGGGGGATATAGTCAAATATGAACCGATATTCTCAAAATCCAGCAGTTAGATTTAGGCATGTATGTAAATGATACGTGTAAAATTTTGGATTGGTACCCTTATTTATAAGCGATTTATGAGTATTAAAGTGATTTTCGGAAGAGGGCTTTATATGGGGCATACGGTTAAAAATAGACCGAAATTCACAAAATTTTGTGGGATGATTTTTGTATATATTAAAATGATCTGTGCAAAGTTTTGAGTCGGCACCGATATTTATACAATATATATGGGGAAAAATGTATTTTTCAGATGTGGTCCTTGTATGGGAGCTATGACCAGTTCTGGGCCGACTACCATAAAATTTAGTACAACAATTTATTTGCCTATAAAGAGTATTTATGTCAAATTTTAGCCGTTTAACATTATTTATATCTGTTTTATACGTATTTAAGTGAATTTTGGAAGTGGACTTTATATGGGGTCTATGGTCAAACATGGACCGAACTAAAAAAAATTTCGTTTTGCGATTTCTTTTTGCATAAAACTTATTTTTGCTGAATTTTGTCTTGATATTCCAATGTTATAGGCATTTATTTATCATTAAGCCATATTTCGGGAATATATATATTTGTATGGGGGCTATGAGAAATCATGGACCGATTCTTACTATTTTCCGCACACTTTCTTCTTTTATAGTACAAACAACGTATACAAAATTTCATGGTATTATCTGCAATATATTTCAAAATATTGCAATAAAATGGACGAAAAATATCAAATTTTTATGGAGATGGTCTCACATATTGGTTCATAACTCTGGTTAACCTAAACCGATTTTGCTGATTTTAAATAGCAAACTTCTCGAAAGCACTTCTGACAGAATTATTGCAGGTTTGGATCCCGAATATATCTTGGGACTTCAAAAAACTGATTTCAACATCCAGACAGACAGACGGACATGGCTTAATCGACTTCGGTATCAATAAGGATCCAGAATATATATACTTTATAGGGTCGGAAAATTATATTGTGGAAATTTCACACGGAATGACAAACTTATATATACCCTTCTCATGAAGGTGAGAAGCAGCAAACTAAGAGAAACTGGTACTAACAGATAGAACTGTGCACGTGTTTAGTTTACATGTGCATATGTATATGATAATTTTTCGTTAATATTAAAAATTGCGTACTTCAATCTTTTTTGCGGACATATTTATCAAAAAGATCATCGAATCGAATGATAAAATCGAAAACTAAAAATAACTCTGAGAATGTCAACTCTTGTCAGTCAAATGTTATTTTGGTAATTTAAATTGTTCTTAGTATTATTAAGTAAATAAATTATTATAACTCATAATTATATAAAATTAGATTACAGATGTACATATAATACAGATATGTATATAATTACACTGTGCAACACTCGAAAAGCACTTCTGAAATGACCTAGTGTGCGTTAAAGGTGTTGGTAAGCATGTTACGAATCCGGGCTTAAAACTTTCAATATAACTCCAAATTCCCGAGTTATGGGCCAAAGAAATTTTTTGAGGCTTCTTTTAAACATATATAACTTTTTTATTTATTATTTTTTTATTTATTATTATTATTATTGGAAAGCAAAATAATTGTTATTTTTAAATATATATACTTCTCATACAATACTAGATTTTTTCAATTATATGAAAAATTTTTAATTTTTTTTTAACTTTTAAAATTTCTACGAGACTTTTTTCCGAATTTAGTTTAAAGACAACAAATATATTAAAGACAGTATTTGTCTGAGTAAAATGAGAGGTAATTTGTTGAAATCGGTTGACAAATATTTTTGCTTTCCAAAACCGTTTGAATTTCAAAAATCGGTTAATAAATACAAAAGTTATATATGTTTAAAAGTAGCAGCATCAAAAATAATTTGTACCACCGTGTTATTATAGCACTAAAATTTTATATTTAACTAGCTGTACCCTGCGCGCGTTGCTACGCTACCAATTAAAATAAATTTGAAAGAAATACATTACACAAATATTCAATTCATTTTGAGTAATTTTATTGATTTTTCTCATTTTGAAAAAAGTAGGCGGTCGAAAGAAGTATTGTTAGTCATGCCGGAGTCTTAGTTATATCCGTCAAATTTTTTTTGACTCTTAATTTATACCTCACCTAGGTAACATGTGTATTCGATTTGAAGTAAACATGTTAAAATCCTAGTAGAATCAATTACACAATTTAAAAAAGTAGGAGTGGTCGAAAGAAATAAGAAGCTTTGGCACATAAAATTTTTCGTTTTACCTCAACTTCATTCAGTAAGATGTGTATACAAATTGTTTGAAGTAAATCTGTAAAAACCCATGCGGAAGAAATTAATCAATTGAAAAAAGTGGGCGTTAGAGTAGGCGTGGTCGTACCAACTGAGAAACCTTCCCGGACCCATACACAATAACTTTGCCGAAGATCATCACATGATAAAAAGCATAGTTTAGGAGTCTATAAAGGACATACATACATACAAACATTTAATTTTATATATAAAAATATTTCATAGGTAAAATAAACGAAAATCGTGGTTCATTTTACAAAATTTTTCGTTATTTTGACAAAACGAAATATTTCGTATAATATACAAATGTTTTTCGTTCTTGTTGGGAGTTTTTATTTTCTGCATTTCACGAAATATTTGTGTATTTACCAAGATTATTTTGTTAAATTACAAAATAAATGGTTATTTAACGAAAAATTTTCGTAAATAAAACTTTTAAATTTGGTCTGGTTTACAAAATTAAATAAAAATAAGAAATATATTTCGTAAAAATACAAAATAATTTTGTTAATTTTAGAAATATTGCCTCCTGTTTTGCGAAATTTTCTAAACTTACAAAAAATATTTTGTAGCTATAAGAAAAATTTCATATTTTTTTCGTTTATTTTACAAAATTTTTTAAAAAAAAGCGAAATAAAGCACTTCCATATGAAAACGATCAAAATTGGCAAATTTTTGGACGACCCCTATCCGATTTTAAAATAAATAGTCTCAATCGATTGCCCAGCAAAAAATAATGTACCTACATATTTTTTTTTTTATAGTGACTGGTTTAGTGGTGGTGTACACCACTGTCATGTGACAAAATTGAAGAATTCTTCATAAGGGACCTCATTAAAAGTTGTTTAAAAAAAAACTACTAAAGCGATCGCAACGAGTGATAGCTCGTTGGAAAGGTATTGAATCAGGCTTTAATTGAAAAATAAAATTTTCCTAATTTTTCTTAGAAATTTACCTTTAAATTTTCCCATGAAAATTAAATTTTCCGATTTTCACAGAAGCTCCTAAATTTTCCGGCTAATTTTTTTTTTTTTAAAGAGAAGTAACACTCAGGCAATTAATATGCCTATATATAATTGTGTTACTTTCTTTGGAAAGGGGACAGTTGAAGAAGTAAAGGTGGTGAAAGAAGAAAGCTTTTTATATCACAACTCTGTAATTGCGCATTATGTTTGTTTTTAGTGCAGACTCGCAGCGCCTCTGGTGGTGTGTAGGCGCATTAATGTTAAAACTTGATTTTGTAGCCTTTATTTATTTATTTTACTTCGGTGGCGTTTGAATGCTATACCACCGAAGGAGGGCGCTGTGATAAATATTAGTTATAATGGATAGAAAGAAAACTAATAATTCTCAGAAACTGATTTTTGTTTGAGTGGCAGCGGCTGGGAATCGAACCCGGGCTACAAATACCAACTCATGCTTAATGATCAAATGCGCTAACCAATTAAGCTACAGCACCCTTCTTTTTTGGATTCCTCATAATTTTTGCTTTAAGAATCAGCAATAAAAAAATGGGCCCCGACTCCTTGTTTGGACAGGAGAAGAGCATTTAAGAGACCACCTTGTTAAAAATACATTTTAAAAATTATTTTACAGTTAAAAATACATTTATGAAGAAAAAATCAATTTTTTTTTAAGAGCCCCAAGTTGAGTGTGTAGTGAATATGGTCTGCCTGCCTTCACAAGATCCAAATATTGCTCTAGCTCGTCAATCTTCGGACAATTGTCGCATTTGGACAGATGACAATTTTCCGTGGGGTATGCGCACAACGACTTCGACAGGAGGTCCCTATATGTTTCAATTTCAACGTGAAATACTTTCAATTTCTTGCATGGAAAGAAAATTAATTTGATGTTTTGATGAAACATGCAAACGCAGACTGAATGCGTTCCGTGCCTGTCTAATGCCAGCACGCATTCTTTTGGTCGTAGGAAGGCAAACTTAGAAAATCCCACTTTTTCTGTTGGGTATTTCTCATTGAACTGATGGTATGCTTCGGATAGATTACATAATAATAATCTGCGTTGCTTGTGTACTTTTTCTCCATCTTCACGTGTGATAACATAGTCACGTGTACCTGGGCAGGCGCGGCTGTTGTCATCATTGCAGTAAAAATCTTGAATCAATTTCACCGTTGCTTCGCTCCTTGAGCCAAATTTCTTGGTGGGAGTCGCCAATATGCCCTTCTGTCGAACTAATTCTTTGCTTCTTCTCGCGATGTAAAAAGATGTTTGAAACTGTTCAGAAATCTTGCGTATAGACCATGATTGAGGCAGCACAGATAAAATGAGATATTTCTCCGGAAAAGTGGTCGCTAAATTGAATTTTCTTTTCAACTGCTCAATCATTTGTTTGCCGTCATCAACGTCATCTGCTTGACTGCATTCGTTATCAGAGCCTTCATCAAATATTGTCGCGATTGCACTAATAACCTTGTCTTTTTTCTCTTTCCTGTATGTTTCACTTCGCAACTTTCTCTTTCTAATAGGCGTTTCACCTAAAGTGGTAATAGCCTCATTCAAAGGACTCAAAGACATATTGACCATCGGAATGTCTGCCTCACTATCAGATGAAACATTTTGTTCACTTGTCATTTCACTCTCGGATTGTGGCTGCATTTGTTTCAATGCATTTGCTTGTTGAGACAAATCGATTTTACACTTGGGGCAAATGAATTCTGCTTCTTCACCGTATTGTATATTTAATTCATTCATGTATCGCTTCGAAACACCAGTTAATTTTAATACTTTTATCTTTTTCGAACGATGTCCACTCTTGTTAAACGGATTGCAGCAAAATTTATTAATTTTCCTTTAAATTGTCTTTACAGCTTCATAGCCTGTTCGCCGATCTCGAACGTTAACGTTCGCTTAGATAAGACTTAAGACATAAACTTGATTGTGGAATAAATAAACTTGATTGAGTAAAAAAATAGATACGATAAAAAGTTTGTGTCTTAAGTCTTATCTAAGCGAACGTTAACGTTCGAGATCGGCGAACAGGCTATCAATCTTTACTTTACAAAAAAAACAACACTTTAACACTTTCACGTTTAGTATTCAACTGAAATTTGACTCAGAGTGTGTGAAGTATTTATATTTATTTTTTGTTAAAAAATAGGTAAAAAAAAATAAGCGATATTTGCTTTTCTTTAATAGGAAAATTTGCGTGAACTACTGGTCATAAAATGTTTTTTAAAGAGGGACTTAATTGGTTACTGCCAATAAGCCGACCACAGGTCATAAAATCCGTGTTTTATGACTTGTTTCTGCACGTGTCATTTTAGGCGAAATATTTATTACCTGGTAATTTAAAAAATTTACAAAACATTTTATGACCTGTAGCCTCAGTCGGTGAAATTGAAACATATAGGGACCTCCTGTCGAAGTCGTTGTGCGCATACCCCACGGAAAATTGTCATCTGTCCAAATGCGACAATTGTCCGAAGATTGACGAGCTAGAGCAATATTTGGATCTTGTGAAGGCAGGCAGACCATATTCACTACACACTCAACTTGGGGCTCTTAAAAAAAATTGATTTTTTCTTCATAAATGTATTTTTAACTGTAAAATAATTTTTAAAATGTATTTTTAACAAGGTGGTATCTTAAATGCTCTTCTCCTGTCCAAACAAGGAGTCGGGCCCATTTTTTTATTGCTGATTCTTAAAGCAAAAATTATGAGGAATCCAAAAAAAAAAAATTAGCCGGAAAATTTAGGAGCTTCTGTGGAAAATCGGAAAATTTAATTTTCATGGGAAAATTTAAAGGTAAATTTCTAAGAAAAATTAGGAAAATTTTATTTTTCAATTAAAGCCTGATTCAATACCTTTCCAACGAGCTATCACTCGTTGCGATCGCTTTAGTAGTTTTTTTTTAAAACAACTTTTAATGAGGTCCCTTATGAAGAATTCTTCAATTTTGTCACATGACAGTGGTGTACACCACCACTAAACCAGTCACTATAAAAAAAAAAAAATGTAGGTACATTATTTTTTGCTGAGCAATCGATTGAGACTATTTATTTTAAAATCGGAGAGGGGTCGTCCAAAAGGTGATCGCTTTCATATGGAATTGCTCAATATATTTTGTAAAATCACGAAAAAATCACAAAATACACGAAAAGTTTCGTAAATTTATGCTAAAAATTGGTAAAATTACAAAATTTTCTAAAAATATTTCGTAAAGTTACTAAAAATTGTGTAAAAATAAAAAAATGTTTGTTTATTTTAGAAAAAGTTTCATTAATTTCTAAAGAAATATTTTTTTTATTACACGAAATGAATGTCATTTTACTTACTAAGCGAAATAAATAAATAAGACTATGTGTACAATATACATCACTCCAACAGATAATTGCTGTTCTGAATAAACAAAAATAGAATTAAAAAGAAACAATTTCTTAATATGTGTATAATTACCTATAAAATAATGCAACAATTCACTCATATTCTATTCAGTTAAAAGTTTGTGTAGCTTATCTTTATCATCATATTTTTCTTCGATGTGATTGCTTGTTATTGGTATTGTTAGATTTATAATATTGTTATTTTCTCCAGTGAAAGAATTCATGTTAAAGCTGTTAGATTATGAGCAGAAAAAATGTAGTCATTTCATCCTACGAAATTATATTTGTGAAATGCATGAAATTTCGAAATTTACGTAATTTGTCTCTGCATTTAATACGAAAGTTTCGTATTTTTCGAGAAATTTTTGTAAAATAACCAAAAAAAAACATTAACGAAATTTAATTTGTAAAATTCAAAAAATTTCTAAATTTACAAAATTTTCTACAAGATCTAAACACGAAAGTTTTGTATTATAAACGAAATTTTTGTACAATATACAAATATAATTCTACGAATTTTTTTTTGTAAATTAACGAATTTTGTAAGTTTACGAAATAAAAAAATTACTAAAATTTCATATTATATACAAAATTTTAGTAAAATGTACGAAAATAATTTTACGAAAAACAATTTCGTATTTTTATGTATGAAATATTTTGAGTGTATATGGGTAATTTCACGTCAAGTGACCCAATTTTTAAAATCGATGTCTTTCGATTTCGATGAAATTTCCACCAAGGTTAGTACTATTGGATAGTAGGCCAGATACAAATTCAGCTCTATCAGTTAAGAACTGCCGGAGTTAGAGGGGGTCAAAGATGGACAATTTGGTCATACTGGTTTTTTTTTTAAATGAGCGCAACTTTTCACCTATTGGTCCTAGAAAAAATTGTCCAAAGGACTTTAGATAGCTATTTTTTCAATCATTCCAAATTTTTTTAAATTTTTTATCAAAATGGGCCTTTTGTTTTTTTTTTTCCTCAAAAGAAAGCTTATACAATTTCCTTTAAGGCCTTTATAATCGCTTAATGGGATGCAAGTGGAATATGTATCAAAAAAATTATTTTTTAACTCAAGAATAAGATTTTTCAGTATTTGGCACATGTATCATTTCCATTTTCCCCCATCTTTTTCAAAATGGAGTTTTTTTTATTTTTCCTCAAAATAAACTTTAGACCATTTCCTTTAAGAGCTTTGTGGTCACTTAGTAGCAAGAGGAATATCTATAAAAAAATATTTTAACTCAAAAAGTTTTTAAATTTTACCATTTTTTTAATAGATTTTTTTTTTTGCTCAAAGAAAGCTTAGTTATTTTCCTTTAAGAGCTTTGTGGTCACTTAATGGGATGCGAGTGGGGTATCTATAAAAAAAATTTCCAACTCAAAGAAGAAAGTGTTTAAATTTTTACCATATGCACTATTTAATTTTTTTTTCCTATTTGTGTGTATGTTTTATTAAAATGATAAAAATAAAAACTCCAACAACAGCCTAGAAACGCCCGCGAAATGGTACTGTATGAGACCAACCGCTATTAATTTCTACCTGCGATTTTCTAAGTCACACATCTTTTCATTGAGGCTTTTTTGTCAATTCTATAGGTAATTTAGAGCGCACGTAATATTGAATGAAATTTTTATTATCAAAGTAATAGGTACCCCTGAGACCCTTTTTGAATCAAGTGGAAAGCCATTCTCCGAAATTTTATGACACTTGACTTTAATGCAGAGGTAACCAAAATTCTCAATAAATGAAATGCGTTTGTATTGGATAAGAGATTATTGCCCAGCAAACACAAAATTAAGAATTGCAAATGTAATGAATTTTACTTTTAAAAGCAAAATGAAAAAGAGGTTTAAAAAAAGTTTTAGGCATAAAATAAAATAAAAAATATGCCTCAGTTTTTACATAATTAGGCAATTTTTTTCACACATATTTGATTGGTCGAGTTTAATTTACAATTAAAACTTAAAAAATGAAGTGTATTTAGGCATTATAAATTAAGTTTTCCAAATTTAAGATTTTTTAACAATTTCTTATTAACAAAATATGTTTTAAATTTGAAGAACTTAATTCATTTCCATTATAGTATTTTGTTTGCTGGTTTATTTTGAAATTAAATCAAAGCTGAAAATACAATAAAGGAATAATATGCATATGCTAGCTTAAGCAAACGTGCGAACACATATAAATTGTATGTGGCAAACTATAATGTACTTAACGAAACTTTTCGTTAAGTTTTTCAACTGTCATTTGCTTAAGCAAAAAGCGAAACTGATCGCACAGTCTGTACGGAATCAGCTGTTTGTTGTTGTTTGTTTGTGTTTTAAACAAAATGGAAGAAAATATATTTAGGCCCAACTATAATATGCATAAGCAAGCTTAAGCAAATTGCAAAAGTTAACGAAAAGGCTGTCAAATGCATAACTAGTTCAGAGTTAACTTTCAGGTGGCTACAATGACTTTGAAACTTTTTGTCCACAGTTGCTCATTTATGTTTAAAAAAATGTTTTTATTTTAACAAAACGCCATTAAATGACTATATTTTATAAATATTATTATATTATTTTATAATTAAAAGAAAACTTCGTACCCGAAACGCATAATTTTTCCTTTTTTTTAATTTTTCGGCAAAAGTACTAAAATGTACAGCTGTGGCAGCACTAAATTGTAAATAATAATAAACGTTTACATATGTTTTGTTAATTTTCGTATTGTGTTTGTAAAAATGGAGAAAAAACTTAAAAATTTAAATAATATAAAAATATTAAAGTTAGCGCTTGAAGGCCTGTGCACATTAAAAGAAATAAGTGAACTACACTGTAAAAGAAGAAGACGCTCTTGTTCTGTCAGAGAAATAAACCACGACAGAAAGACATTTTTGTTAAAATAAAAAGGGCCCTTTTATTATAAAGGCACTTATTTTTTCCACATTTTCTATTAAATGTAAAATAAATGTATTTTCCTCTTTCTCAATTTTGTTAAAAACACAAACAAACAGCAAACAGCTGATTCCGTACGGAATATGCGATCAGTTTTGCTCTTTGCTTAAGCAAATGACAGTTGAAAAACTTAACGAAAAGTTTCGTTAAGTACATTATATGCATTCGCAGGGTTGCTTAAGCTAGCATATGCACATTATAGTTGGGCCTTCAAGAAAAATACTTCTTGATTCCTTTCCTGAACGGGCAATACCTTCTCCTGCTTATACGAGCACATTTGCACTACCCTCTAGTCATGCAGATACGTCTGCGAGCGTAGATGCAAAGTTACCGAAGATTTCTTTACCGAAATTCTCCGGAGATTATATGGAATGGATTCCATTCCAAGATATCTATATGAATCTTGCACATCGAAATACTTATCTTTCGAAAATACAAAAGTTTTATTACCTTAAAGGCACTCTTTCGGGTGAAGCCGCTAGCCTAATTAAACCCATATCGGCTACAGAGGCTAATTACGATCTTGCATGGTCTACATTGAAATCAAGATATCACAATGAACGCGTCATAGTTGATACCTTGGTTAGGAAATTTTTGAATATGGGAAAATCGGATGGTACTTTTCAATCAGTGAAAACACTTCTCGATACTACTCAAGAGTGCATCAGTTCACTCAAGAATTTAGGTTTTGATACATCCACTTGGGATCCACTGTTGATTACCATTATTGGACAAAAACTTGATTTATTTATTCGTAGGGATTGGGAACATTCTCTTAAATTATCTACTGTAGTACCCACCCTTGGGGAAATGTTTAACTTTCTGGAGAGAACTTTTAGAACTCTCGAATCTTTACATGAAGATATACCATCTTCATCCAAAACTAATTCTTTTTCAAAGGGCAATCATTCAAAGTCAAAGAAAACAGTTCTTCATACAAATCAAATTACGCAGAAGCAACAAATTTTGTGTTCACTCTGTAAAAAGCCTCATGCTTTATCAAAATGTTATAAATTTATTGCTTTTCCTGCGAAATCAAAGGAAGAGTTTATTTCCAATAATGGCATTTGTCGTAATTGCCTCACATGTGGTCATCAACACATTAATTGCACATCTACGCACCGTTGCAATATATGTAAACAACTTCACTGAGACTATTTTGGGAGCAAGAGGAGGTTGAGGGAAAGGGAATTGACCGATGATGAATTGCTTTGTGAACAATATTTTACGAAAACGACGAAACGTAATGACAAGGGCCGGTTTCAACAGATTTTATGGCGTTATAGCCCTCATGATGAAATTTCAGTTTATGAACTGAATACCGTTACTTATGGTACTACTCCGGCCCCTTATTTAACGATAAGGGTTCTGAGAAAACTATCTGAGGATTACAGCTCCTCTTTTCCACTTGAAACTAATATTCTAACCTACGACTCCTACGTTGATGACATCATATCTGGATCTGATTCATTAGAAGAGGCTATTTCTATTCAGAAAAATGTATGCACCTTACTTACAAAGGGAGGTTTTATTCTTAGAAAATGGATTTCTAACTCTCCAGAATTTTTACTTCAAATACCAGAAGAATTCAGGGAAAATTCAGTATCATTGAATTTTGACCATGATAATGTTGTAAAAACGTTAGGTATTCAATGGATACCTATTTCTGACACTTTTACATTTAAAGTGAAATCACTTCAGACCGAAAACGTTACGAAGCGTATAATTCTATCCGAATCCGCAAGTCTTTTCGATCCATTAAGATGGCTTGCACCAACAACCATTTTGACGAAAATCTTGTTTCAGAAGTTATGGTTGGAAGGACTGGATTGGGATTCTGAAGTTCCACCATATATAAGAACTACTTGGCATAAATACAAAAGTACTTTAAAGTGTCTTGAGCAAATAAAAATATCAAGGTGGTTGAATTACGATCCTGAATCCATAGTAGAACTACATTGCTTTTGTGATGCGTCAAGCGAAGCATATGCTGCAGTAGTATATGTAAGGGTATGTAGTTTAGATAACGTAAATATTTAGTCAAGAATTGTTAAACACATTTTTCTTATGTTTCTTGTTGCGTTTAAGTATTCAAGAAGATAAGTTGGATTTAAATAAAGCTTAATTTTTATAATTGACTCCGTTTAAATTAAATTTGACTGAAGACAAAATTTCTATAACACGCACCGTTGCTTAAGTTGGCTTAAGCTAGTTTATGCACATTAAGGTTGGGCCTTTAAGTTACACACTCAAAAGCGTAGGACGCGCTGACGCTTGAAATGCGAAAAGTTCGTTTACTCTCTACTTTTGAATACGGTGCACACGTCACAGCTGACATTGACAAATGCAAAGCAAATTTATTTTAAAGATGATGTCACCAGAAAAAATGACAGTTGAAATAACATTTTTTATATGAGTTTAACAAACAAACCGATAAAAAAAACTTCATATAAAAAAATCAGCTGGGCATAGGCATCACCTCCAAAATAAATAAAAAAAAATATTGACGCGATAAATCTTCGCATGTAACTTGAAATGCCTGACGCTTAAAACGTTTAGAAAGCTTAAAACGCGTTGACGCCAAAACGCGAGTTGTGGACCTCCAGCTTTAATGCTACGTTTAACCTCTTTTTGTTGTAATCCCTTAAACAAAAAGAAGCACAAATCATCAGATATGAGAAATATTTCCGACAACTTATTGAAAAAATTCCCAACGCTTTCAAAACGTTTGCTTATTTGTGGATCGTGCAGGAAAATAATTTGAAACTTGGACACTTTAACGGTTATTCCAGATAAGAGAAAAATCAATTCTGAAAATGATGACAATTCTGCAGGAGATGATGATTGTTCTAACTTTTAAGTAAAACCTATAAGTTTGGAAACCGAGTTTGGAACGTCTCAACGAAAAGCAAGAATTGCTAAAAAAAAAACTTGGTTGCTGAGCATGGGATTCACACACTTCCAAACGGGAAAAACTACAAAACAGATACTGATAATTGCGCTCACATATATAGACATACAATAAACAAAAATAATGATAAAAAAAGCTAACAGTCATTGAAATACACCTAAGACATTAACATCGGACAACACTGTATTAAACATTAACCTCCTTATTCATAAACGATTATTAAATTTAACAAACGTTTATTAAGGCAAATTTTATATGGAAATCTGTCTTAATAAACGTTTGTTAAATTTAATAATCGTTTTTGAATAAGGGGGTAAGTAAATTGTTTGTTAATATAATTTTAAGAAAATTGTTACAATTATAATCATGTTTTTTAGATTATATTTCTTCCCCGAAGATGATCAACAAAGTTGGTCGAAATATTGGAAACAAATAAAATATAATAAAAATTAAAAACGAACAAGAGTTTTTATATTTTTAGTAAAAGAGACCTCAAGCCGAATTAATAAAATAAAAAGATTTTTAACAATATAAAAGGTCTACATAGCACATAAAAAACAACCATTTTCGGTTAACCTTAAAATAATAGTTGTATTCCTGATTTATTTTGAAATAATAAATTATAGCGAAGTACTTATTTATTTAATATTACTTAAATATACACAAAATAAAGCTAGACCCAAACTTTTCCGAAATGAGGACTTTAACCAAAAAGGAAAAAGATTTGTTGGTACTAGGTCGTGAAAATGGGATGAAACAAAAAGTATTGAGTTCTAAGTATAAGATATCGGAATATGCGGCCAGAAAAATAATTGCTTTGTATAAAATAAGAAAGTCAAACAAAAGCATAAAGAACTTATGTGACAGAAAACGTAAGACCACAAAGCTAGACGATGATCATATTGACATTCTAGAAAAAAACACAATTGTTTTACGACAGCCAGAGATATAAAGGAGGAACTAGAATTAAATATTTCGACTCGTACTGTCCAAAGAAGACTTAACGAAAGCCGTTAAAAAAGTACGTTTGTTAAGAAAAAGCCTCTTCTACGAGCTGAGGTTCATTTTGCAAAGAAGTACATAAAAATTTAATAAAACAAAATAGAAAATATTTGAAACCGCACTTTATTTTGTCCGACAGTGTATATCAGAGCCTTTAAAATAATATCAATCAAATTGTTTTATAGTTATAAGATAAAAAAAAATAGACATTTGTTATTATTAAACTGTGAATTATCATAAGCTCTACAATATAACATCATACAGAATTCTTATTATAATTATCGCTATCTCTGCGTTGCCCCGAGCCTTATGAAACCAATTATTTTTCATACTGTTAGTGTCGGCTATTTAGGTCATTTTCTAAAACCCAGAAAATGTTTTGTAGCAAATGTTTTTTGAATTGGATGTTTGGTAATTTTATATTTTAAAGTAACCAAGCTAATTATAAGCGACAATGGTACAGTCTTTACCTCTAAGTAGTTTTAGCGTTACTTAATTAACCATGTTTTAAATGCTCTTCGAATGCCCAGAGCTAATTTTTATACCAGGTTTGGTAACAAATTACCATTGGTACTTGTGACGATGCTGATAGTCAAGATTTTAATAGATTGCGCTATTTGCCTATGTTGGTTATAAGCATCCACCTGTAAATGGAGATAATTTAAATAACATTTGAATGAATTCCTATGAATTCCTGTTCTGGTTATTTACTGAATTGTTTGGTTTAAAAATGTTTAAAGCTATAAAATAAATTGGAAATACACAGGCGCACATTGGGTTGAAATGGGTCCAAAGTGGCGCTTAATTGAACTTTTAGAATTGAGTTTTTGCCATAATGGTTGGTATCGAATAAAACTAGATAAAATTCTATATCACTATTTAAAATTTGAACCATCTAAGTTGTTTACGTCATCCGTAGTGATAATTTTATGTAAAAAGTCTTGTTTTCAAAATTCCTTTATTTACCATACCTACAGCGTTTTTGTTGTTACTATTGTCTTACTCTCAATGTTAGCTAGTATATTGGATTTGTGCTGATGTTTGTAACGCCCAGAAATATTGGTCCAACACCCACCTTAAAGTATACGGATCGGCTCAGAATCACTTTCGGCCCAAGGACGGATGGGATTGACATGTGGAAATCGGTCCATTATTTCACCTGGCCTCCATATAGGGGTGCCACACGTACTGTTTTTGGCAGTACGCGTACTGTTTTTTTCAAATGTACTGTTTTATGTACAAGACTCAAAACAGTACGCAAATGTACTGTTTTTTACACGTTGTACTGTTTTTTCGTTAAAAGCTTATTGATATTAAAATTTAAAAAAAATATTGATAAAAAAAATTTTTGCTTTATTAAAAAAAAAGGATTATTTATCGGGGTTTAATCTACTTTAAAGTTGATTAGGAGATCAGTGTTAATGGCTCTAAAGCACTGGTGTCCAAAGAAATTTGTTTGTCCTAATGAAATGAATACAACAACAATTGTTTCATGAAACGGACATCATTGCTCTAAAGGCATTTCTAACCATTAAACATTGTAGATTAACATGAAGAATATTAAAAACAAATTGGATTTCATAAATATATCGTTGTTTATACAACGTATTTAAATAAATTTTTCGAAAAGCTGATGGCACATTTAATTTTAAAGTAGTCATGTGTAGTAGATCTTTATATATATGTATTTCCTATTATTATTATAAACTTTGTTTCTTTTAATTTAATACTCATTGAGATTATGAATTTTGTTATTTATTTGTCATAAAAATTTGTAAAAATTTTCATTCAGAAATAATTCTTCAAATACATAACATTAAAATATTATTTACAAAATTAAAATATTAATTCTAATTATTAAATATAAAATTAAATAACCCACATCATGTTATAGGGGGTTAAGATAAAATGTTACTTGGATTTTTTCAATAAATGATACTTCTTGATTTTTAAATAATAAATTTCTACACCATGTAAATTGGAACAGAATTATTCTTACTAAAAAATATTGAAAAAGGAGTAAAATTGAGTTGACATTAAATTTAATAAATGATGAAACAGAACTGGGGCTGAACGTTTTTTTCCATACATTTTGACATACAATTATGCCAGAGAATGCGGTCGTGAAAATAGAATCTATTTTATTTTGACAGCGTTTTTTATTATGCTCTCACTTTAAGAGACAAATGCTCTCAACAATATTGCCATACTTTCATTAAATTTTATACATTATGTAAACAAAACGATATGTTTTTGCAGCTTTGGCACAAGAAAAATAAAAACAAGAGAAAATCAAAAGAAACGTTTAAAAGTGAGATTTTTGTAATTTAGAAGAAAATAAGTGATAGAAAAATTAATTGAAGAAGTACAAAAGCATGATTGCATATATAATTTGCAGTCGCCATTGTACAAAAATTTTTATTTAAAACAAGATTTGTGGACAAAAATTGGAAAAGCCGTCGGCATTACAGGTTGATACACAGAAGAAATAAAAAAACATTAATGACAGTTCGTGAAGTTGCAGCCGTCGCACAGTGGCACTTTTGCGGAAAAAATAGGGTTTTTCAACTTTTCAATTTTAAAATTTTAATGATTTGTTTTTGTAAAGAAGTATTTGGATAAGAAAAATTCAACAAGGTTTTTTATGAAAAGTGAAATTTTGTAGTTAAAAAGACTAACAGAAGTCAACGGAAATTTATTCAATGAAATTAGATTAAAATTACTGCCCAAATAAAGAACTTTTTTTGTGTGTAAGTTTATAGCTATGGCTTTTGTTTTATTTTTTAGTGAAAATATAGCACTTACTTTTTTATAAAAAAAAAAGAATTATTGAAATTGAAAAAGTAAACTAATTATTATAAAAAATATCAACTTTTCACTTTTTATGTGCTTTGCCTTGTTTAGCCCTCTAACTATAAAAAAATTAAAGGTCCGAGTCTGTACTTTTAAGAAAAAAAAACCGCCAAATACCGTCCCTTTTAGTAACATCGATTTTAATTTCAAAAGTCACTTCCAATATTTCATAGAAATGGTCAATAAGACAAAAAATTGGGTATACTTTTAGGCTTTTGGGAATTAAAGCTTGAAACGATTTATAAGTGAAACATTATTTTTGTTTACGAATATGTAGGCGTAACTAAATTGAATGACATTTCAGTCGAAATAAAAACATATAGTTTTCACGGCTTAAAATATATTAAATTTTATTTATATACTTATATAGTTCATATTAATATGAGTACTTTTTCGTTTTTATACAAAGAATTAAGGGAGGAGCTGATTAACAGTGCTCGCAATGTTAATTCATTGACTGAATATATAAAATCGAGAAATTCAGGTGTAACTGATGAAGATGTTGCATATGTGAAGAGAAATATATCGCAGCGGTTTTTACCTTTATTTAATAAAAGGTGGTTTGCCGCATCTCAAAACATTGCTCGTTTTTTTGCAAGCAATTCACTTTGGCTTACAAGTAAGTTTTCGAGTAACAAGTGTAATAAACTATCTTATTATCTTTTTGTTATTTTTAAGATGCATTTGAAGTAGCATTGTCATGCACCTCCTCATGTGAAAGTATAGCGAAGTGACAAATTTAAATTATATGCGTCGGACACTGCGAAACTGTTCGTACAAAAATATAGTTGGTTTTATATGCCTGTTACTGTGCACAAAGTACTAATGCATGGTAAGGATATAATTGATGCTGCCGTATTAGCAATAGAAATGCTTTCAGAGGAAGCCAGAAACAAAGATTACAGGAAGTATCGATTGATGTTTTCGAGAAAGTGTGATCGAATTTCCACAAATACTGATGTATTCAACAGACTTCTTATAACTTCGGATTCTTACATAAGTAGCATACGGCGTCATTCGAACAAAATTTCCTTCGAACTAGATCCCATTGTTAAAGATATGGTGCTTGAATAATATTACAAATAAAAACTAACACAATTTTTCGCCTGTTACATATTGCATTAAAACATTGTATATTATATTGGATTTTTATCAAGCTGGAAGGTATAAATAACATCATTTGGCGTCTCAATATTGGCAACACCATTTTTTTTTTTCATTAAAAAGCATTAAAAATGGTTCCTAACTGTATTTTATATCAATTTGTTTCAATGACTTAGGTTTTACACACTTTAACTTGGCATATACTTGACTAGAAAAGCGGCATGCATTTGTGCGATATTTTCGGAGTATTTGAAGGCTAATATCTTTCGAGGAGGGTTGTTGGGGATATTCTCTTCTTTTGTATGGAGACAACAGATGTTTAACGTTTGAATAAAAATTAATATTTTTTAACTTATATTAAATTTTCATATGATTCTAGACAGGGAAGAAAAACACCTAAAATCTACAACTTTCAGTGGGAGTAAAATCTAAAGTAGGCGTGGTATCCACAATATGTGTAATTTTTTTAAATAAGGAGAACTCAATTAAGAAGTGTCCCGAATTTCAAGTCCCTAGGTCCAAAAATAAAAATTTTGACAAGTGCAGTTATATGGGAGGTGGGTGTGGCAGTGGGCGGTTTTCCAAGATTTTTTCAAAATTTCTTAATTTATCCCAAAGAAGTGTTTTTACTGTACGACCACTCCTTCTATTTTTTTCTAAGAAATGTATGGGATGGTGCCACTGTGCGTCGTTTTAATTATGGGCCTGTTTTCTCTGAGTCGTTTTTGCTTGAAATTGCGGTCGTATTATTTTTCATTATTAAAGTTCACTTTTGTAATGTAAATTAATACATATCTGTGGAATTTTGACAAAACAGCCAATGCCGAAAAACTGAATTTAACAGGAGGACCAAAAAACACTTTTATAAGGTCACAGAATCGTCCCAGAACACATCTAAACAAATGTAACCTATTTTTATGGTGGAGAATTTAAATACCTTTATTTTCCAATTTGCACCTTTGTTCCAGATACAACTGTTGCCGAGAAAATGTCAAAAAACAAAGATGTGTTGTTTTGTCAAAATAATTTTTGATCGAAAAATCAACTCTTCTCTAGATAGTCTTTTTTCATACTGAAAAGTAACAAATATTTCGCAACCTTTGTCGGGACTAGTGCTTTTATTAAAATGAAATAAGAAAAATTCAGTGACTTATGTTATTTTCTTAAATAGAATTCCGTTTATTTTAAACGAATATTATAAAAAGTTATATATTTTTAGGTATGAAAAAGCAAAGTTGGAATTAATTAAATTAAAAATAAAAAATAAGTAATAGTTGATATCTATATATATAAAAGAGAGTGACGTTAGTTACTAGCTTTATAACTAAAGAACGCCAGGACCGATTGCAACGATTCGCACGAATTCAGGGTGGTCTCACGCCAGAGAAAAATACCCGGAAAAAATTCAGAAATTGACCACGCCTACTTTTTTTTTAAATTAATGTTTTTATGTGTGAGTGTGTGTATGTACTTTATAGAATCGTAAATGATCATGTGATGATTTTCGGCAAAGTTGTTGTGCATGAGCCCGGGAAGGTTTGTAAGTTGGTACAACCACGCCCACTCTAACGCCTACTTTTTTTTATTTAATTCTAAATGGGTTTTTACAGATTTACTTTACTCTTACTGTAGGCGAGGTAGAAATAAAAATTGTATGTGCCACGCCCACTTTCACGCCCCATCACATGCAAGACGCTTGCCAGGTAAGCCAGATCGCTGGAGCGATCTGCCTGAAATTTTCACATCACACCACTAAGTATTTATAAAATACTTCTTTTTTGTGACCACGCCTACTTTAACGCCTTCTTTTTCAAATTGTGTAATTGATTCTACTCTAATTTTAACATATTCACTTTACTCTAGGCGAGATCAAAAATTAAGATTCATACTCCACGCCTCCTTTCACATCCCATCTCTAGCGATCTTTTTTTACCGCCTACTTTTTTTTAAATTGATGGCGTAGCATCGCCCGCAGTGTACACCTGCTTTAAAATTGTGTAATCGATTCTACAAGGGTTTTAAAAGACTTACTTCAAATTGTATCACCCATTACTTTTAATTATTATCTTCTAAAATCCAAAAATCAAATGTCGTTCTTTTGTATATCACAATTTTTACGACAATTGTTTTTCCACCTAATTTGATTGAAAACTTTTTTTGTTCATTTTTTTTACAAAAACAAATTCTGGTTCTGCTATTGCCAGTAGATGGTGTCGTGTGCATAAACTTTTGACACCTGATTTATTTTTGTAGTATTTAAAAATTTGCAACCTTTTTTAAAAATAATTTCAAAAGGTAAGTTCCCTAAATGATTTTGTGACATTGTTTTTGTGACATTAATTTCTCAGTGTTATTCATAATGCCGCGACCCAGAAGATCTGATCTTTCGCACCGAACCCGTAATGCAATTACAAATCGGAATATTACCAATCGATTGAATACGGATGAACAAGAAATCGCACGAGATCAGCGCCGTGTTAGTATGGCCCGACTTCGCGTAACGCAAACACAAGAAGAAAGACAGGCGACAAATGAAACGGCTCGATTAGCAATGAGAAATCATGGATTAAATCAAGCAATTCAACAACGTGAAAATCTAAATCAACGCGTAAGAAGAAGAGCTTCAAATGTTGATTTGAATCGAGTAGCGTTTCATTACGATTGCACTTTTGACTACAGCTCGCATCCTTCCATTAAAATTGGCCCAATGGAGATTGTGTGCAACCATTGCGGTGTATTAAAGTTAACCGGAGAATCGCCTGGGTTGTGCTGGCTCAGTGGTAAGGTCAAATTACCACCATTGGTACAACCACACCACTCTAACGCCCACTTTTTTAATTGATTAATTGCTTCTGCATGGGTTTTTACAGATTTACTTCATACAGATTGTACCCACATCTTACTGAAGGCGTGGTAAAAATAAAAAAAAATAATATTTGTATGATTTTTTTAATCTGCGGGCGCAGGGGCGTGGCAAAATCCAATTTTCATATTGCATCACCAATGATATACGAGCATACATACATATATTTTGCTTTTTTATTTTATTTAATTTTTTTCAAAGCCGTTGTCATGTTTTTCAAAACGAGATATCAAACTCTTAAATCGGTTATGTAGTTCCGAAAATATTTGCAAAAAACTTATGTTATTAACGATCCAATATCAAAATTTTAAAACTTTCGAAATGTTGCATTCAAAAATCCGAGTTTTCGTTTTCGTTACTTACAAAATATTTACATCATTCGATAACAGAAGATTTTCCGCGCTTACTAAGGTGCAACATTATACAATAAGTTAAAAATAATATTATATCATCAATCGATGATAAAAAACTTTATGTACCCTTGCATTTAAGATCCCTACATTTTGTGCACATTTGTGAGTTTTTTTTCAAACGCTGATAAAAAATAACGGTACATTCAAACAAATTGCTCGAAGCGCTTGATCGGACTCTACGTGATTTTCAAATGAATATTCAAGCCGTTGTCGACAAGGTTTTCCCAAGTCTAACAATCTTCTACAAAAAATCGGATTGGCTGTGGGAACGTGCAATTTTGGCACCAACAAATTACGATGTCAACAAGCTCAATGAGCAAATTCAATTGAAACTGTCCGGCAAATTAATCAAATACAAATCGATCGATACAGTAATGTATGAAGAACAAGCTGTCAATTATCCCACTGAATTTTTAAATTCATTGGAACCACCCGGAATGCCACCGCATGCTCATTTATGTTTAAAAAAATGTTTTTATTTTAACAAAAAGCCATTAAATGACTATCTATATATATAAAATTCAATGTATGTATGTAACGTATGGACTCCAAAACGGCTGAGCCGATTTTGATGAAATTTTCACAGCATGTTACTGTGACTCTGAAAGGAATAATAGGCTATATGAAGTTTTGATTGTACACACGGGGGTGGCACCGCCCATATAACCCAAATATTTAAATCGCCATATTTTGGGCATTTTTTGACCTACGACAATGATATGTGGTACATATGGAATTGGCATAATTAGGAATACGTACCAGGAGAAAATTGGGTGGGGCCACGCCCCTTTTTAGGAAAATTAAAAATCGTAATATAGTCTTAAATACTGGACCGATCGTCATTAAATTTTCACAATAGGATATTCTTACGAAATAATAAACTCTTGACTATGTAAGTGGACAAAGGGGCATGGTCTCGCCTAAAGCATTGCAATAAATACATTAAAATTAAATAAATAAATGTTTGTAAATATATAAATACGTTTTATTTTATTTTATGACGAGGGGGGGTAGCAAAGCACACCGGGTTTAGCTAGTATTTTATAAATATTATTATATTATTTTATAATTAAAAGAAAACTTCGTACCCGAAACGCATAATTTTTCCTTTTTTTTAATTTATCGGCAAAAGTACTAAAATGTACAGCTGTGGCAGCACTACATTGTAAATAATAATAAACGTTTACATATGTTTTGTTAATTTTCGTATTGTGTTTGCAAAAATGGAGAAAAAACTTAAAAATTTTAATAATATAAAAATATTAAAGTTAGCGCTTGAAGGGTTGTGCACATTAAAAGAAATAAGTGAACTACACTGTAAAAGAAGAAGACGCTCTTGTTCTGCCAGAGAAATAAACTGCGACAGAAAGACATTTTTGTTAAAATAAATATATTTTCTTCTTTCTCCATTTTGTTCAAAACACAAACAAGCAACAACAAACAGCTGATTCCGTACAGAATGTGCGATCAGTTTCGCTTTTTGCTTAAGCAAATGACAGTTGAAAAACTTAACGAAAAGTTTCGTTAAGTATATTATAGTTTGCCACATACAATTTATATGTGTTCGCACGTTTGCTTAAGCTAGCATATGCACATTATAGTTGGGCCTTAAAGACTTTAATTATAAGTGTATAAGAGATAATGAAGTTAGATTAATGATAAAAAGTATTGATTCATACAGAAAAATTGTTAAATTATTTGAGGCAAAAAATATAAATTATCACACTTTTCAACTTAAACAGGAACGCGCTTATAGAGCAGTTATAAAGGGCATCCATCATTCTACCCCAGTTAGCGATATAAAAGCAGAACTTTTATTGTTAGGTCATTTGGTTAGAAATGTCATTAATGTTAGAAGTAGGGTAACAAGGTTGCCTTTGCCAATGTTCTTTGTGGACCTTGATCCAAGTCCAACAAATAAAGATATTTTTCAAATAAAACACATTAACAATGCAATCGTAACTATTGAAGCACCGATAAAAACTAATGATTTAGTTCAATGTCACCGTTGTCAACAATTTGGCCATACCAAATCCTACTGTAAAAAACCGTTTAAGTGCGTAAAGTGTGGATTTGATCATCCCACAGCGGAATGTACAAAAAAATTAGAAACTCCACCAAAATGTGTTAACTATCTTCAGAATCATACTGCTAATTATAAAGGGTGTCCTTTTTACCAAAGAATGCAACAATTACGCGTTAATAACAATAACCACAACACACAACGAACTTATGGGCAAACACGCAATGTCGAATTTTCCTCAGCAAATTCTACTTCAAACAACCAAACCAACTATGACACTAATAAAGGCATCACATATGCACATCAGTTGTAGGTAATACAACCAGTCCCGAAATGAGGTTTTTAGAAAGATTAAAACGTATGATGGATAAAATGTTTGATATGATGTCAAAAATTATGGAAAAATTATGCAAATAAATGTACGAATCGCAACATGGAATGCCAATGGAGCATCCAACCATACAAGAGAGATAGAAATTTTTCTTATAACAAATCATTTAGATATTTTACTCATATCTGAAACACTTTTCACATCTATAACATATTTTAAGATTAAAGGTTACGATCTATTCCCAGCCAATCACCCCGATAGCAAAGCCCATGCGGGAGCAGCTGTTTTAATTAAGTCCAATCTAAAATATGAATCCCTAATCCCCATAACAAAACCATATATACAAGCTTGTGGTGTAAAAATTCAATGCAATAATCACGAAGTTCCAATTTATGCTATATATTGTCCACCTCGACACAGTTTAAATGCACAAAATTATGAAATGTTTTTCAAAACTCTCGGTAGCAAATTTATTGTCGGCGGAGACTTTAATGCTAAGCATCCATGGTGGGGTTCCAGACTATCTAACCCCAAAGGGAAAGAACTTTACAAGTGCATCTCAAAACTCGGTTATAAAACATTGTCCACAGGAAGTCCAACGTATTGGCCTACTGACCCAAATAAAATTCCTGATTTATTAGATTTTTTTGTTTACGCGGGCATACCGGATAATGTTCTTGATGTCACAGATTCTGATGATCTTAGTTCCGATCATTCTCCGATAATTTTAAGCTACAGCACTCTTTCAGCAACTATTCAAAAAAAAGTCAAAATTATCACACATAAAACTGACATTAACGCTTTGCACCATTGGATGGATCAAAATTTAGAACTAAATGTTTCTATTACTGCTGCAATACAACCGCAAAGAGGCCAAAAAGTGTTTATATCCACTGAAATAAGACAACTGATACGAGAACGACGAAGACTTCGAAGAATTTGGCAGCAAAGTAGAAATCCAATGGATAAAACTAATTTCAATAGAGCATCAAACCATCTAAAAAAGAGAATAGCAGAGTTGAGAAATCATGAAGTATCTACGTTTTTGAAAAATCTGAACACCTTAAAAGATACAGATTATAGTCTATATAAAGCGACTAAATACTTAAAACACCCAGTAAAAAGAAATATTCCAATTATGAAGCTAGATGGCACCTGGTGCAGAAACAGCAAAAGCAAAGCCGAAGCCTTCTCTGAATATTTAAATCAAATTTATCAACCACTTCCAACAGCACACACTGTACACGAAAATAACGTATTAGAAATTTTGGAATCTCCATACCAAATGGATCTTCCAGTAAAACCTATCTCTCCAAGAGAAGTACAAAAGGTTATTTCCAAACTTAATAGTAAAAAGTCTCCAGGACATGATAAAATGGACTCGATAGTTGCAAAATCACTTTCAAAGAAAGGCATTATATTTTTAACACTAATATATAATTCTAAGTTGAGACTTTCATATTTTCCATTTGGAAAAGAGCGGAAATTATAATGATCCAAAAACCAAATAAACCAGAGAACAAGATTTCATCCTACAGGCCAATAAGTCTACTAACAACATTTTCGAAAATATTCGAAAAGTTGTTTGTAACAAGGCTATTACCGATTTTAGAGAAACAAAATATTATACCTGATCACCAGTTTGGATTTCGTCAACATCATGGAACACCAGAACAGTGTCACAGAATAGTAAGAGTTATAGCGAACTCACTAGAGAGAAAAATGTATTGCTCTGCAGCGTTTCTTTACATAAAGCAGGCATTTGATAGAGTGTGGCATAACGGATTGCTATTTAAACTGAAAAGAATTCTACCTGCTCCATTTTTTGCGTTGCTTAAATCATATCTGCACAATCGAACATTTTATGTGAAAGTTGATGACGAAGCATCAAGTATAAATCAAATATATAGCGGAGTACCGCAAGGCAGTGTTTTAGGGCCAATACTATACACTTTATATACTTCTGATATGCCTACATCTGGTAATGTCGAAGTTGCGACTTATGCGGACGACACCGCCATAATATCTACCAATAAATGTCACATCGAAGCATCATCTGTAATGCAAAGAGAGTTAAATACGCTACAGCAATGGTTAAGCAACTGGAAAATTACTATAAACGTAGAAAAATGCAATCATATAACATTTACCTTAAGGAAAGAAGAGTGTCCTCCGATATATATAAATGGCTTACAATTACCGAAATCGAATTGCGTAAAGTATTTGGGAATGTATATAGACAAACGTCTCACATGGAAAGACCACATCAAAAGCAAAAAAAATTACCTTAATGTGAAAACCAAGAAAATGAACTGATTACATAGCCTATATGGACCTATGGCATTGAGCTGTGGGGAACGGCCAGTAATTCAAATATTGAGATATTGCAACGCTATCAGTCCAAAACTTTAAGGTATATTTCTGGCGCTCCATGGTTTATGACCAACATTCAAATTCATAGGAATCTGAAAGTACCATTTATTTTCAATGAAATAAACAGATATAGTGCTAGGTATATAAATAGACTAAGCAACCATCAAAACCCATTGGCGATTTCCTTATTAGATGAAACAAATGAAATTAGAAGACTGAACAGATTTCACGTGCTAGATCTCCAATATAGAAAATGAAACATAAAGTTAAGCTCTAAGAACACCAATCTTTATATGTATATTTATTTAAACACGTACATACTTACATATGTATATCCTATATAGTTTATTAAACTTATTGTAGTTTAATTACATATGTGATAATATTATTTAAATCATTGAATTTGCTAAATATTGTAAAATAGATTGTAAATAAAGTTGAATTAAAAAAAAAAAAAAAAATTCGCTTCAATATGAGACTTTCAAGTTAAACGGCGGTCGAGGTGAATGCCGAGGTTTTTGACTTCATTATGTTGAGGAATAATTTGATTATTTATTTTGATGAACGAGCAAGTTTCTTTTCGCAATGTGAGAGTGATATGAATACATTTCTGTTCATTTAACCTGATTTTCCAAAGCTCAAGCCAATTATCTAGTTTATAAACATATTTCTGCAAATTCTGTGATGCTATTTGATGGTCCTTATGGACGCTGATAAAGGCTGTATCGTCTGCAAAAGTTGACGTGTGGATTTTGGGGTGTGACGGCATGTCAGAGGCATAAATCAAATATAAAGTAGGACCCAGTATGCTACCCTGTGGCATACCTGATTCAATTGGCTGAGCGGTACTTCAAAAATTGCCTTTTTTGATTTTAAATTTGCGACCGTATAAATAACTTTCCATGAGTTTATGGGTGTTAGCAGGCAGAATTAATTTAATTTTGTGCATTAAACCGTCATGCCAAATTTTGTAGAACGCTTGGGACACATCAATGAAAAGGGCGGAGCAGTATTTTTTGTCTTCAAACGACCCTCTTATCACATTTACCAATCTGTGTGTTTGTTCGATGGTGCTGTGTTTAGCTCTGAAGCCGAATTGATGATTAGGAATACATTCAGTGTCATTCAGAATTGGAGTCAACTTAGTCATTAACAATTTTTCGAACAGTTTAGAAATTGTCGGCAGTAGACTAATTGGCCTATATGATTCCACTTTGGTGTGGTCTTTCCCTGACTTAGGAATCATAGTGATCATAGACATCTTCCAATCTGCAGGATAGTATTCTAGGCGTAAAATAGCGTTGAAGATAAAGAGGATAATTCTTCTTGCTACACGAGGTAACTAAACAAGCATTTTATTGCTGGTTTTATCCATACCTGGAGACTTTCTAAGGTTCAGAGTACCAATAGCGTTTTGGACATCACGAAAGTTTAGTCTTAGAGGTACAGGAGGTCTTATAACAAGTGGTGGCAAATCAGATTCGTTATTTGAGTTGTTTATATAGGGTGTTTTTTTACAGGTTTGTTTTTCGAAAAGAGATAAAACTGGCATTTTGTGGTCAAATCTGGCAACTCTAATGTCATTTATGTTCAGTTTGGTTTGCCATTTCATCATGAACAGGTTGACAAAAGAACAACGCTTGCAAATCGTGCAAATTTATTTCGAAAATAACGGTTCAGTTCGTGAAGTTTACCGCAGTCTCCGTCCATTTTATGGTCGACATAATCGTCCATCAGAGCAATTAATTCGGTTAACCATGGATCGTTTTCGCACTACGTTTACTCTATGTGATAATACGCATCCGCAGAGACGTCGAACAGTGCGCACCGAAGAAACAATTGCCGCTGTAGAGCAAAGTGTTGAAGAGGACCCGAATTAATGGAGACCGGTATAGAGCCATGATAACCGACTATTTTGTTCCCGAATTGGATGGCATGAATGTGGATGAGTTGTGGTTCCAACAAGACGGCGCTACATTCCACACAGCGCACGCCACAATCGATTTATTGAAGGAAACATTCGATGAGCGCATAATTTCGCGGAATGGAACTGTCAATTGGCCACCAAGATCGTGTGATTTGACACCATTGGATTATTTTCTTTGGGGATATGTGAAGTCGCTCGTCTACGCCAACAAACCAGAAACGTTAGCGGAATTGGAAGCCAACATTCGTGGCGTTATTGCCGACATACGGCCCCATATGCTCGAAAAAGGGGTTGAAAATTGGACCTGTAGAATTGGCTTTATTCGAGCCAGCCGCGGCGGCCACTTGCCTGAAATCATATTTAAACATTAATGGCATAAAATTATCCTTCCAATAAAGCCAAATTGATGGTCATTAAAACGACGTTCTTGTGTTTTATTTCAATTCGAAGTTCTATACCTCTCAAAAAAACACCCTATAGTAAGCACATTTCTCAAATGGTTAACAAATAATGCCCCTTTCTCGGAATCATTTCTAGCCCAGTCACCAGTCGGATTTCGCAAAGGAGGTTTTCCTCTCACTGGTCTTTTTAAACCTCTTGCCGCCCTCCATAACGAGTAGTCAGATTGTGGGGTACTATCAAGACCCTCCAAGTAAGATCGAAGTGAGGCCGTTCTTTGGGTTTCTAAGAAATGTCTTAGTATATCTCTGCATACCCGTAGCCTAGCTTTCAGTTGAGGAGACCTGTGAATTTGCCACTCTCTTCTAACTCTTCTTTTTTCTGACAGGAGATGATCGAGTTCAGCGAAATAAGTTATGTTTGTCCCACTTCTGCACTCAACGTCATATGTGGAGGCGTGATGTACAGCTCTTCGTATGTCCTCGGTAAAGTTGCCAATCGACTCATCAATATCGTCGGTAGTTCTCAATACAACATTTTCCGTGCAATGAGAACTCAAATACTTTTTGTATTTTATCCAACTTACTCGGGTCTTAGTCATGTTTATAAATGGAGAACCACACACTTGAGGGAAATGCATTGAAATAATAGTAGAAGAGTGATCTGAGGACAAGTCTAGTGAAGGATCCACTTGCATCCATTCTACAGGGATATTTTCACTACTCCAAAGTCAATACCATCGAGAATCTTCCGTCGGTCCGTCGGTCCGTCGGCCAATAGGTGGGATGTCCACTTGAGAGTACATCTAAGCCCATTTTAGCAATGGTGTTAAAGATTACGCGACCCTTTGGGGTTACCAGACGTGAACCCCAAAATGTGTGTTTGGCGTTAAAGTCGTCAGCAACTAAAAATCTAGCTCCAAGGGATTTAAAGAAGTTATGGTATTGGTGTTCTTTTATTGAAAATCGTGGCGGAGAATAAATCGATGATAAAACGAATTTGTATTGACAGAATTCAATGCAAATGTTTGTTACTTACTTATCTTATGTTATTCATTAGATAATGCTTTATTCTGTTATTTACAGGAATTGCCGAACCTCCACAAGCTCTTCCGCGGGGGTCTTTAGTATCGTACAACACGTAGCCATTAATTTGTAAGTACCCTGTCGACGTCAAGTGAGTTTCAGCAATCATCATAACATCAATCTGCTTATCCATCAGGAAGTATTCCAGTTCATTTTTATGTTGGCGGAGGCCGTTCGCGTTCAAGAAACAAAATTTTAAATAAATCATTTCTTTAACATGGCTTGCAAGATAGTGGATTGCATTTTCAGCATTTCCTGCATCATGGATGTCATGGTGGTCGTTAAAGTGTTCATAGTTTGGACAAGTGTCTGCAATGTTGTCTCTAGATTGTTGATATGCGGCTCAGAATATTGGGGTTTAGGTGCCTGCTCCAGACCTGGCATATTAGATTTAACCACGTTTGCGTAAGAAACTTGTCTAGAATTAGGAGCGTTTTCGTGAGTAGTTGCTCGTACAATTTGAGGAAAATTCATACTCGACATGAAATTAGGTAGTTGATAATGATCAGGTAATACTGCCGACTTATTGGTCCGTATGCCCTTCAAGTAAGTATAAACTGGACAACCTCTATAATTTGAGGTATGATTTCCTCCGCAGTTACTACATTTTTTTTTTTTATTTTTACGTCAGTTTTGGACTTATTACATTGAGCAGTTGCATGTAGTTCCCCACACGCAACACAAACAGACGGCAATTTACAATACGCTTTGGTGTGGCCAAATTCTTGACATAGCAAATTCGGTGGTATAGCATTCAAACGCCACCGAAGTAAAATAAATAAATAAAGGCTACAAAATCAAGCTTTAACATTAATGCGCCTACACACCACCAGAGGCGCTGCAATTCTGCACTAAAAACAAACATAATGCGCAATTACAGAGTTGTGATATAAAAAAGCTTTCTTCTTTCACCACCTTTACTTCTTCAACTATCCCCTTTCCAAAGAAAGTAACGCAATTATATATAGGCATATTAATTGCCTGAGTGTTACTTCTCTTTTAAAAAAAAAAAAAAAAAAAAAATTAAGACACTGGACGGGTCCAATACGCTTATGCGGTTCCTCCACGGTAATTCTACGATGCAGAAGATAAATGAGATTGTAGATTGTATGGGACTCGTTTTTCTTTAATACAACATCTCCAGGTTCCAATTCTACCCTGAACGTGGGCTAAGGGATCTTTTCACGGTTTCTAATATTCACTACGCTCTTGATTTTGAACCCTTTGTCCATTAAACCGGTCTTTATCTCCGCAGGATCAACACATGGGTATATACCCTTTAGAATGACTTGGAGTCCTTTTGCGCTTTTGAGCTGGTAGGTATAGAAATCCCTAGTCTCCCTCTCCAACTGGTTGGACAATTTTCGAAAATCATCCTCCCTATTCACTTGGATCTTTGTCTCGCAGATATTTCCATGTTTAATTGAGGTTACGCTAAACATGTTTTCACCTATTACAGCAACAATTCCTTGTATCAGTTTATTGGAAGTGGGCTCTCTCAGGTAAATTGGTGGGGGCTTAAATGTCTTTTTCGGTATTTCTGGGTCATCCGTCTGAAGTAGAGAAAATCTGTTTTGGTCATTTGGCTTATCACTATTGACGGTTTTAGGAACTTTTGAATTGGAAGACATTTGAGCAGATGTCGGGCTCCTCTGTCGCTTGAGAACGGTGATGTACTTATGTATCTATACCTACTTGTTTTTTGGGTTTGACTGCACTATTTGATGAAGATGACGATTTTTCATCTATTTAAATCACTATATTGGGCGAACAAAAACGACGCCGTTCTACGGCTCTTGTAGTGAGAAAATTCTTCACAGATTTTTTTAAGGAATCTTCCTCAGAGATCCATATAGTTTTTCTAGTCGAGCTAAGCTTTTTCTCAGAATTACATCTGAGAGGAACACTCATACAGTTTTTATGCGATTTTTAATGCTTTTTTTTAATTGCCGATATTACCGTAGATTTTTTTTACCTATTACGAGTTATTTTTTCACTTTTTTGTTTTATTTCAACCTATTACATTTTTTCACCTATTACGATTTTTTCACCGAAAATTCAGCCGCACTAAAAATAACACGTCCGAACAGTTCGATGAGACGAGACTGAATGAAAGGCAAGATGATCTTCCCTTTAGCTTATCGGTCGGTTTTAGATTACAGTTAACTTATAATAACAAAATACTTCTTATCTGTCCGATAACATCACACTTTTAAATATTGCCAAGTTGTAATAATGGGCCTAAATAAAATAAGTTTTTGAAATTAATAAAAGAATTTAAATATATTTTACTTAGTGGTTACGTCTTTTTCGTCAAATATTTACCATGTGTGACCGTACCTTTAGTTATAATTTTGAAATTTGAGAATATTTGAGTTATTATATTTTTCCCAAACCAAATGTAGAGTTAAATAAAAAAAAAATATTTACAAACCTTGATTTTGCCATATCCAATTTGGTCCTCGTACGACCCTAATTCCGGGGGGAATTGATGCGCGCATTTCTACAAATACATAAATATTAAAATAGATTTAGTAAAAAAATGTTGTTTGTGCATAAAGTTGAAAAAATAATAAGGTCGGTAATGAATTATTTCTTAGTTATACATACATATATTGTAAATTTTTTAAAAGACAAGTGACATTTTGTTATATAATATTTACAAATATTTTCGTAATTGTAAGTTATTGAGTGACACATTAAATATTAATTTTTAAATAAGTCACCATTTATTAAAACCGATTTGAAGTTACTCAACTTTTACTGTACTTAAAATTTACAAGTATAATTTCACAATATACTACTGTGTAATTATTAAACGCACTCAAATTGATTGTTAAATTCATTGAAAGACATAAATATACATGTTTAAGAAATAGAGAAAATACAACTTTTTTATGTATATTATATACATATGTATATTAGTAATAAAAACACTGAATGCGGGTATTCTATTCCTATAACTAGTGTAGTTTTTGTATTTTTAATTATATTTAGGATGGCACTCTAACTTGTTATACTTGATATACATACGTATATGTAAATAGCCTCTTTTGGACAAATCACGTGTGAGTCGTGCCAAGCTGTCATATTATTATACCGTTCACCTTCATGCGAAGGGTATATATAAGTTTGTCATTCCGTGTGTAATTTCCACAATATAATTTTCCGATCGTATAAAGTATATGTATTCTGGATCCTTATAGATAGCGGAGTCGATTAAGCCATGCCCGTCTGTCTGTCTGTTGAAATCAGTTTTTTGAAGTCCCCAGATATACTCGGGATCCAAATCTTCAATAATTCTGTCAGAAATGCTTTCGAGAAGTTTGCTATTTAAAATCAGCAAAATCGGTTTAGGTCAACCAGAGTTATGGACCAATATTTGAGACAACCTTCATAAAAATTTGATATTTTTTGTATATTTTATTACAATATTTTGAAATATATTGCAGATAATACCATGAAATTTTGTATACGTTGTTTTTAGGATAAAAGAGGAAAGTGTGCGGAAAATAGTAAGAATCGGTCATTGATTTCTTATAGCCCCCATACAAATATATATATTCCCGAAATATGGCTTAATGATAAATAAATGCCTATAAAATTGGAATATCAAGACAAAATTCAGCAAAAATACGTTTTATACAGAAAGAAATCGCAAAACGAAATTTTGTTTAGGTCGGTCCATGTTTGACCATAGACCCCATATAAAGTCCACTTCCAAAATTCACTTAAATACGTATAAAACAGATATAAATAATGTTAAACGGCTAAAATTTGACATAAATACTCTTTATAGGCAAATAAATTGTTGTACTAAATTTTATGGTGGTCGGCCCAGAACTGGCCATAGCTCCCATACAAGGACCACTTCTGAAAAAGACATTTATCCCTATATATATTGTATAAATATCGGTACCGACTCAAAACTTTGTACAGATCATTTACATATATACAAAAATCATTCCACAAAATTTTGTGAATTTCGGTCTATTTTTAACCGTATGCCCCATATAAAGGCCTCTTCCGAAAATCACTTTAATACTTATAAATCTCTTATAAATAAGGTTACCAATCCAAAATTTTACATGGATCATTTACATACATGCCTAAATCTAACTGCTGGATTTTGAGAATATCGGTCCATATTTGACTATATCCCCCACTCTCGAGGTCCACTCTCGAAATCCACGTTAATACTAATATATAACTTAAATATACCGTTATTATGTTAAAATTTGACATGAAATATCCTCATATGCATGAAATTAACGGTTCCAAAGTTTAAGAAGATCGGCCCATAATTTGTCATAGCTGCCATATACTTGTTTATACTCTGTTTGTTAAATTCAGGGTTTAAAAATGCTTAACTATTTTCAAGCACTACGTATGTGCTTAACTTTAACCAGAAGAAAATACACAAGCAAAAGCAGAGCACAAAGTCAAAAAACAAAAATAAAACTATTGACTGTAGCTTAACTATGTGATGTTATTTGCTGACACAGTCAGCCACAGCAATTCACTTTAAAAAATTTGCTGCTGCTTAAAATTTACAGTTTTTGAATTTTTCTTTAATGCTTTTGCTGAGCTAAAAATGTAGAAATAAAATACTTTGTTTATACTTTATTTATAAAATTTTGTAAGTATATTATAAGCATTGAATAATTTGTATAATATTTTTCTTTAATGTAAAATAAAAATTCTAACTTGAAACAATAATTTACAATAGGTTATGGGCCATTGTTGTTTCATAAGGATTTTATTAAGGATTACATTCAATAAAGGAATTCAAGAAATCAAGGGCTATAAATCAAGATGAGCGAAACCAAATTTTGTGGTATAGAAAAGCTAAATCAAGACAATTACTATAATTGGAAATTCAAGATGAAGATGTATCTAATAAAGGAAAATCTGTGGTCCGTGATTCAAGAGCCAATTCAGGACACAGATAATTGGAGAAAGAAAGATATGGAATCATTTGCAGTTTTAAGTTTATGTGTAGAAGATTCCTAACTTATTCATATTCGGAATGAAATCTCATCCAGAAATGCATGGAATAAACTGCAAAACCAACATGAACGTGTTACATTAATACTATGTTTCCACGACGACTTGAATCACCTGCTTCGCCTACTGAATCATGTTTATGAATCATGCTGTTTACATGACTAATAAACTTAATTCGATTTGACAGTTGTCTTTAATAAAGAAACAGAATAAAAAAACAGAATTTACAATTTGTGGAAAATAATTTTTTTTAATGCACAAACAAAAGTGAGTGGAAATTAGTTAGCTTATTTGAAAAAAACATATGTACATTCGTACGTCTTTACTTCCAGCAAAAAGAAAATAATTTGCTTTGTTTACAATAATATTAAATTTGTACAATATGAATCTACTTGATTCGCTCTTGAAATTTTGTATGGTGAAGCAAGTTGTTTCGCTCATAATTGGGGTGTGAAGCATGAATAGAGAGCGAAGCATGTACCGTGGAAACATAGTATAAGTTCAAAAGTGCACCTAATGCGAAAAATATGCAGCATGCGGTTAGGCGAGGGTGAGAATATGGAAATTCATATAAATTCTATGATGGAATTATTCGACAAACTCCGGGCAATTGGAGATCAGAATTTCTCAGAAGATTGGCAAGTTTCAATGATCCTTAGCAGTTTACCAACAAGCTATGACGGTTTAATTACTGCTCTTGAGGTAAGACCAGATAAAGATTTGACAATGGAAACTGTTAAAGGAAAGTTATTAGAAGAATATTTTAAAAAATTGTCTCGTGATGATGGGTCGAATGTTTCCGCTTTGAAGTCAAAGGTTGTGAGGAAACAAGAAAGCAAATCCTGTTTCTTTTGTAAGAAGCCTGGGCATCTTAAAAAAGATTGTCATAAATATCAAATGTGGTGTAAAAATAATAAAAAGTCTGCAAATATTATTGAAGAAATAGAAGATAAAGGTGAAGATGAATTTGTTTTGATGACTAATTTGGAGAACGGGAATCAAGCTTCATGGATAATAGATTCGGGTGCAAGTTGCCATATTGCCCATGATAAAAAATTATTTAGTGAAATCAACTATAATGATAACGGTCAATCAATTTGTGTTGCAAATGGAAACAGTTCTAAGGCTAAAGGTAAAGGGATGTGCAAAATCAAGATTGGAGATATGTCTTTAATAATGAATGATGTTTACTATGTTCCGGATTTCAATTCAAATTTATTATCAGTTAGGAAAATTACTGAGAAAGGTTATACTGTAAGTTTTATTAAAAATTAATGTATGTTAGAAAAGAATTCTAAGATTATTTGTAAAGCATATCTTATAAATAGTATGTACACACTTAATGCAACTTCTGAAAAAGTTTTTTCAGTTCAGAATTGTAATAAAGGTTGTATACACTATTGGCATCGAGTTCTTGGTCATCATAATGAAGGAGGTATTAAACAATTATTAAAAGATGATTTAGCTACAGACATAAAAATAAATGAATGCAAAAATGATAAAGAAACATGTGAAATTTGTCTACAAGGAAAATTTGCGAGAACTCCATTTCCGAAAGAAAGTTTTTCGAGGTCTTCTAATTGTTTTGAACTTATTCATTCTGACGTATGTGGCGCTATATCTCCTGTAACTTGTAGTGGTTATAAATATTTTGTAACATTTATCGATGATCATAGCAGATATTGTTCAGTATATCTTTTAAAGACAAAAGATGAAGTTTATAGCAAATTAGTTGAATTTTGGAATTTAATAAAGAATCAAGTTGGTCATTATCCGAAAGCTATAAGATCAGACAGAGGTGGAGAATATATGGGCAAAAAATTTAAACAATTCTTATCAGAATGTGGAACTACAATTCAATATAGCGTACCATATAGTCCACAGCAAAATGGGGTCGCAGAAAGAAAGAATCGTACTTTAATATAAATGGTGAAATGTATGTTGATTGATTCCGGTTTAAATAAACATTTTTGGGGTGGGGCTTTAATGATGGCATGTTATATTCAAAATCGTCTACCTTGTGCATTTACACTTGTAATTTTCAAACTCGTTTATGATCATAAGCTACTTTTATAAACCATACCGTTTACATCAGGAGCATTCCATGAAAAAGTGGAACTCTGAACTGTTTTACAAATATGCATTTTTTATATATTATTGCACGTACATAGTGAGATTATGTTCTCATCTAAAATAATTTACAAAAGTTGTAGTGAGTATGTCTCGTTTTTTGTAAATACCGTTATTTATTGAGAGTAACAACAAGTCGGATTTTTTCATTAGTCTTTACACAACTTTTTACGAGGTCGCTGCCGCTATTGTTTATCAGATAGAAACTAGATTTCTGTTCTTAGTTATAGTGTATGGTCCGCTGTATTTAACTGCATACTAATTTTTTTGGTTAAGTGTTTTTTTGATAAGAAATTAATCATAACGGAAAGGTAAGTTTCGATGTCCCATACGTGACGCTTAATTCCTTTTTCTATTAATAACACTGTGCTAGAATTTGACACTTTTTTTTGTGACAAACGGGGCACCTGGCGGGTTAACCTAATTCGGGTACGCTGAATCCAGTGGTGCTAACCGTTTTTTTAGGTTAGCTCGTTTTTTTCGAAATATACCGTTATTTCGAAAATGGAGGAGGTTGCACAACATATATTCGCGTAACTCAAAAACGGTTGCTATTGGGCTGGAATTCTGTGAAATCAGTAATAGAAAATGTATTAGGAAATCTTCGGTCTGAAAATTGGCGAATTTTAATTGGAGATATGCTAACCGCATTTAAAAACTTAAACGTCAAAATGTCATTGAAAATACATTTTTTGCATTGTCATGCAGAAAAATTTAATGAACAATCACCAGTCGAGTCTGATAAACATGGCGAGAGATTTCACCAAGTAACAGCCAGACTCGAACACTGGTATAGTGGCAAACAACTTGATTCGCTATTAGGGGATATTTGTTGGAATCTGCAGGAGGAAGAAGAATAAATTTGTAAATAAAAACTTAAACTTTAATTAACAACAAAAACAAATGTTTTAATTTTTAAAGTTTCGTCTGGTTATTATATATTTCATCTTTTGTGAATAAAATCAAAAGTTGTAGACAGATTTTAATTATTTATGTCTTGT
Organism: Bellardia pandia; assembly: GCA_916048285.2. NCBI lineage: Eukaryota > Metazoa > Arthropoda > Insecta > Diptera > Calliphoridae > Bellardia > Bellardia pandia. The sequence goes on from OU696530.1 coordinate 71,793,946, forward strand.
TTTGTTTGCAACTTTGTTTGCTATACCTGCAGAAAAAATTAGAAGCACAGCTGCGTTTTCCAATTTTTTATGCCGTTTTAAAAAACAAAATTTTTGAAATTTTGCTAAAAAAAACTATTTTTTGGTCAAAAAAAAATTATGTTTCTACAACGACTGCGCATATTGGAAAAAAATTTAACCTTACTTAAAGAAAATTTCATTCATTTCGGTTTTTTTAGTTTATTCAATAAACTCAACCGTTTTTGAGTTACGCGAATATATGTTGTTCAACCTCCTCCATTTTCGAAATAACGGTATATTTCGAAAAAACGAGCTAACCTAAAAAAACGGTTAGCACCACTGGATTCAGCGTACCCGAATTAGGTTAACCCGCCAGGTGCCCCGTTTGTCACATTTTCCAACTAGCACAGTGTAATTGTAAAACAAGTCGACTATACAAATTGAATTTTTCTGTTAACAGCTAACTTTTAGCGGTCTAAAAACTGGTGAAACAATTTTGTTTGAAATCGCTTTGCTTACAATATATTCTTGGTGATAATAAAGTGTCTGTACGTGACGCCGAAGAATAAGTTATCTGACATCTTCAACTTTTACTGGCGTTTGTAATAAACAAAGCCCTTTTTTGTACTGCAAATCTCAATAACGCAAAAATGAGCGACCAGCAACCATCAACCAGTGCTAGCCGCATGCGAAAATTTCGAGAAAATCAAAAAGAGGAAGATCCTAACTTTACCGCTATTGAGGCTAAAAGATTGCGTGAGCTTCATAAACGAAAAGCAGAAAATATTTCTGAAGGTGAGTTAAAAGCAATTTCACTTAAGGAAAGGGATAAGAAGAGATTGCAAAGGGCAAAAAAGCGCGTTGAACTTACAAATCCTCCTGTAAGTACTGAATCTCCGTACAAGTCGAAACAGACTTTATCTAAAGCTGTTCAAAAGGCTCTAAAAGCACTGCCTCAATCACCAAGAAAGAAAAAAGCGGTTGTTACAGAACTAGCGCGTAAAATGAACATTGCTCTAGCAGAAAGCCCAAACATTAGCACATCAGGTGACGATACACGTTATGACGATGTGAAAGCATTTTACTATCGTCCGGATATTATGTATACCTGCCCAGGCGCAAATGATTTCATCGTTGTTTGGGAAAACGGCATTAAGAAGAAGTGTCAAAAGCATTATTTGACTTTGTACCTACGAGAAGCCTTATGCATTTTTAAAGAATTTTTTCCTAATATAGAAATTAGATTTTCAAAATTTTGTAGTCTAAGACCGAAAAACGTTTTGTTAATGAAAGACACACCGTCAGACCAGTGCAAATGTTTAACTCATGAAAATTTGATGTTCAAATTGAAAGGTTTGAAACAAAATTATTGTAACGACTGGTGGACTATGATTTTATGTGATCCTTCTTTGGATTCGGAGTGCTGGAAAAATGAATGTGATACTTGTTCTGATGGCAAAAAAATATTAATTTCTATGGATTTAAGTACAATCTGTGTATGGAAAGAATGGGAAAAAAAACTCAGAAAATAAACTACGTTTAGTAAACCACGAAACAAGTTCAGGTGAACTTAAAGAAAAATTGATTGATTCTATCCATATTATGATGAAGCATGTTAATTTAAAACGAGTTCAAGCCGGTGAATTTCAAAAAGACCAACGCAATGAAAATGTGCGAATCCTTCAAGTTGATTTTGCGATGTCTTTTGGCTGTGAATACCAGAATGAAGTTCAAAGCGCACTCTGGTCACGAACAAGTGTTCTTTTATTTACTGCAGCAAGTTTTTACAAAGGCAATTGCCAAACATATCTTATATGCTCAGATGCAAATTCGAAAGAAGTTGTTTGACTTGATGCATAAAGAAAATGAAGACTTACCTTCAGCGGAAATTAAGAACCGTTATATGGTTAAACTAACATCAATATTGAGTGTAAAGTACAAAAGGCCCTTTTATTGGAAATATTTTGCTACATCGCATGGAAAAGGTGTGATAGACGGAGTTGGCGGAAATATCAAAAGACTGGTAAGAGAGAAAATGATGAGCCAAAATGAACATCTTGTTGTCCAATCAGCCAAGGACTTTTCTGATTTAGCTTCTCAATTAGTCACAAAAACCCGTGTGATTTATGTGCCGTCCTCTGAAATTTATGAAAGGATTAAAAGTGCATCACCAAAGCGATAACTGGAGTTTCCAACTTCCATTTCATTAAAACTGAGGAGAAAGTTGTGGAGTGCAGAAAACATTGCCTTTCCCAAGACAAAACTGTATTTACCTATTGATTTTTACATATATTATAGATTTAAGTTGAACTATGTCCCGTACGTGACGCGACTTGTCTGTACGTGACAAATATAAAGAAATGTTTTTGAATTATAAATATGTGTTTTAATTAATATTTTTTTTCGCTAGTAGCAAGCTTGATTCTTAGTTATAATTTCCTTCGAAGACACTTTTTATGCACCTGTAATATATTCGCTGAAATCTGAATAAAACTATAACGATTTCGAATGTTGGTTGACTTGATGTGTCCCGTACGTGACGTGGGTTGTTTGAATTTTTCTTCAGTATTTCATGACTTTTTTTAAATGTTTCTTCGCACTATTAAAGATTAGTATATAATCTATTAAATTACGTCATAACATATTTAACTTTTGAGTTAACTTTTGAGTTTAATATGTTATGACGTAACGACATATTTAACTATATATTTAAATATGAAAACATATTCAAACAACATTTGATGAAAATAAAAATTATTTTAAATTAATTAAAGAACTATTATAAATTTATAGATTGTAATACAAATTATGTACCATTTTGGAAATTAGTTTTTTTCTTTTCTGTTTTAAAAAATTTTTGAAAATTCAAGAAAATCACTGATTCTCTGAAGGATTTTGGGCATATTTGGACAAATCCTGCTTTGTCGCTCATATGGACCATATGGAAAATGAAGCCCATGGACTACACTGTAATACCCTATAACCCGTTTTTCTGAATTGTATTTGTGAGTTTTTTAAAAAAATTTTGAAAATTCAACTTCAAGAAAATCACTTATTCTCTGAAGGATTTTGGGCATATTTGGACAAATTCTGCTTTGTCGCTCATATGGACCATATGGAAAATGAAGCCCATGGACTACACTATAAGACCCTATAACCCGTTTTTCTGAATTGTATTTGTGAGTTTTTTAAAAATTTTTTGAAAATTCAACTTCAAGAAAATCACTGATTCTCTGAAGGATTTTGGGCATATTTGGACAAATCCTGCTTTGTCGCTCATATGGACCATATGGAAAATGAAGCCCATGGACTACACTATAAGACCCTATAACCCGTTTTTCTAAATTGTATTTGTGAGTTTTTTAAAAAAAATTTTGAAAATGAAACAATAGACCCTATAACAGTGCTATTCTTATTGTGCAAAATGTTAAAGTTTAACATATAGCGACTATGTTAAAATATACGTTAGTTTGATAAACATGTTTGAAATCAAAAAAAAATCAATTGCAACGAAAAACACAACGGAGTAAATTCTTTACATATGATGAATTTCATGTAAAAATCGAGATGCATTGAACCCGACCCCCTCAGATATCGATGAAATTTTGTTCATAGCTAAATTTGATCAATACAATTAAACTCTCATTTTTAGAAATGACTGTTTTGCGATTTTTTGGGCGTGGAAACGTTTTTGAAAAAACGCGAAAATGGTCGAAAAGAGCTCCATTTAAACTACAATAACTCAGAATCGGCTAAACCGATTTCCATGATCTTGGTATCATTAAAAAGATATTTCAACAGGCTTTATGACACGTAAAAAATAAAAAAAAAATACACTGTAAAAAAAAATTATAACATAAAAAATTTTAACTGACGAAAAAACCAAAAAGATCAAGGGTTTTTATTACAGTGTATTAATTTTTTAGAAAGGTTTATCCTTCATCTATACCATATCAAAAAATAAAAATGGGTTCTTTTTTAGTTTTTTTTATATAATTTTTTAAGTAGTGTCACTTCTAGTAATTGCCCTTATATTTTATAACAAAAAAAATTTGAGGTAACTAAAAACCAAAAAAGATCAAGGATTTTTTACAGTGTATTACTTTTTTAGAAAAGTATTTCCTTCACCTATAACATATCCAAAAAGTAAAATGGGTTTTTTTTATTTTTTTTTTTTATTTTTTTTTTTAAATAATTTTTTTAAGTAGTGTCACTTCTAGTAATACGTACCGAAAGTTTTCGAAATAATTCGAATAACAGCGAAAATATCTGGTCACATTCACAAAATAGTTCAACAATTCTAACATTTTGTAAATGTTTACAAATAAAAAACCGTCAACAATTGTTTATATTATTTGCCATGTTTTTATTAATTTGTGTTTTATTTTATTTAAATTTTTTTTAAGTTAATTATTTGTAAGAAATTTTGCGCTGCTCAAATTTGGCACAGTCAGAATATCTGCGCACATGTACAAAAGTTTCATTTATCGGAATGAATGAATGAAAGCCTTGAGTTCCTGTTATAGTTTTAGCTTCTTTATATCTTGAAAATAGCGTTTCTTTAACGTTGTTGTATTCGTCAGCATCTGCGTAAGCAACTTGTATGGTGGTTTCTGATGCCCAGTGATAGAGTTGCCTCGTTGTCTGGATTTCATTTTTATTTGCAACACTATAATTTCGAGCACCTCTCTTCAATGTTCCTCCGATTCCATCACATGTGTGCCAAATTTGAGCAGCGCAAAATTTCTTACAAATAATTAACTTAAAAAAAATTTAAATAAAATAAATATAAATAAATAAAATAAATTGTTAGAAAATTCTGGAATGGAACATATAGCTCCTAATAAAAAAAATATTTATCGGTTAAAAAGAAAAATTGCATTATTGGTAATTAAATAATATTGTCTATAAGTTTCAATTACGTTATTAATTGATTTTTTAAAATAGCATAATCAAACATTAAACTTTATGGTTGAAGCAGATTTATTTGGCGAATGGTGTAGTGAACATGGTTACGAAAAATTAAATTTTGGAATTGAACAATTTCGATATAGTGAACAGATTTTTGTAACAGGTATTTATTTTGTGTTACAATTTTTCATAATAATAATAATGTTCGACATAAATATCAAAAAGTACCTGCCAATAGAAAAGAAAATGGGTCAGTTTTCAGAAGATGTCATTTAAATTTAAATAACGTTGTAATAAGTCTGCAAACAATTGTTGCAATAAAATAATTTATTGGTCAAATTTAATTTCTGTGTTCAATATTTTAAAAATTTGCAATTTTTGGATCTCTTATGAATATTCTTTAAGGAAATGTTTAAAAAAATTAACTTTTAAAAAAACTTAATGTTTCGCAGACAATATTCTTTAATCAACTGTTTATACCTATAATAAATAATGGTAAAATTATAATATAAATTTGTTAACTTTAATTTATAATATAATGAAATTTGTTCACTTTTCACATTTTCCCTATTAAAATTAAATGTTAAAAAAATAAAAGGGAACAAATTTCATGTGGAATTTTTATTCACGATAGGGGTGAATATCTTAACTTTCGTATATCGTGCGTAACATTTGTTAAATATTCGTTATATAAAGTAGTTTATGTTTATAGGTAGTTTTCTTAAACAAAATATATTGAAAATAAAAATCTGAATTCTTCTGAGCTAAGCCATAAATATTTATGCCGATTTTTTAAATTTTTTCGTATAAACAATTTTATAATTCAATATAAGGTTCTGAAGTGTTAATGGAAAATCAACTTTTGGAAAATCCAATAAAGGGGACTAATACTTCTTCATCATCATCTATAATACAAAATTTAATTATTTCTAAGGAAAATGTTGATATAGGTAACTTATCCACCAAATTTTTATGTATTTTTTTGTAATACGAAATTTTTTTATGTAGCTAATGGCCCTAGTGACGAAACACTTAAAGGTATCATTACCCAGGTATTGAATTCTCCATTTTCGTCAACAAAAATAAATTTGTCGGGCATCAATTACACCAACGAAAGCGATATTAAAGTTGATGAGTACGCTATTTTACGCAAAAAAATATCGGTTGAACTTATCCCAAATAAAAATGTTATTTTGAAACACTTCGAAAAAGCGAATATTTGTGCAAAGGGGTATCCATACTTTGAAGGAAATTTTAAATTTAAGGACCAAAAAATAAGCTTCCTCAATGAATATTTTATGGCAAATAGTCAAATAAAAAACAAGTCCGAATTTACAAAATATGTGGAAGACTTAATTCGAGAAAACTACAAAGATGTAAATAATGTTTGCCCAATAAACATAAATAGTTTCGCTTACACGAAAAATAATAAGAAGCTGCGGGTATATGGAAAAAGTTTGTATGCGGATGAAGGATGTAGAAAATACAAATTTTGTGTTGACCTTTCAATATATACTGTTAAAGTTAGTACAAATTTTTCAAATATTTCCCATCCACTGCAAACAAAAGTACAACAAATTCGGGCTGTAAATAGAGTAGTATCAAAATATAAAATGCAATATCAGCTTCCAACAAATTTTCACAATCAAGGCAATTGTGTGAAATTGGAAATATGCAATGTATGCCGTCGAAAAATAGCGTTAGGAAAATGAAAAGCGAAATTTTGCAGAAGTCAAACAGAAATAAAGACATTGTTTTTGACATATTGTTGATGCAGAGAGACAAAAATTGGTGCCATTTTATTCAAAGGGTTTCAACTCCCCAAGAAATTTATTTGTTTTCTGAAGAACAGTTGCGGCTGACAAGAAAATAAAATGGAATGTTAATGTATAAAAGCAGGCACACCTTGTTCATGGACGCGACGGGTGGCGTAGTTAAAAAATTTAATAATAATTCTAAGAGAGTCTTCCTTTATAGTATTGTTATGCATGTAGCAGACCCAGGAAAAAAAGGTGTTGTGCTTCCAAATTTTGTAGTAATACAAATTTGTTGTGCTCATTTTTTTAAGATTTGCGTAAAAGACATTGAAGACTGCACAGAAAGTATTGATCAGACAAATTTTTACAAACAAATAATGTTCAAAATCTGTCAATTATCCTGTTGACAAAAAACGAAAATAAATGTGTCAAAGAGGCTATAAAGTATTTCGTCTCCACAAGTTGCAAACAGCAACTAGAAACAAATATAAAAACTGATTTACACAATTTGGGTCTTATAGTGTAGTCCATGGGCTTCATTTTCCATATGGTCCATATGAGCGACAAAGCAGAATTTGTCCAAATATGCCCAAAATCCTTCAGAGAATAAGTGATTTTCTTGAAGTTGAATTTTCAAAAATTTTTTAAAAAACTCACAAATACAATTCAGAAAAACGGGTTATAGGGTCTTATAGTGTAGTCCATGGGCTTCATTTTCCATATGGTCCATATGAGCGACAAAGCAGAATTTGTCCAAATATGCCCAAAATCCTTCAGAGAATAAGTGATTTTCTTGAAGTTGAATTTTCAAAAATTTTTTAAAAAACTCACAAATACAATTCAGAAAAACGGGTTATAGGGTCTTATAGTGTAGTCCATGGGCTTCATTTTCCATATGGTCCATATTAGCGACAAAGCAGAATTTGTCCAAATATGCCCACAATCCTTCAGAGAATCAGTGATTTTCTTGAAGTTGAATTTTCAAAAATTTTTTAAAAAACTCACAAATACAATTCAGAAAAACGGGTTATAGGGTATTATAGTGCAGTCCATGGGCTTCATTTTCCATATGGTCCATATTAGCGACAAAGCAGGATTTGTCCAAATATGCCCAAAATCCTTCAGAGAATCAGTGATTTTCTTGAATTTTCAAAAATTGTTTAAAACAGAAAAGAAAAAAACTAATTTCCAAAATGGTACTTAATTTGTATTACAATCTATAAATTTATAATAGTTCTTTAATTAATTTAAAATAAATTTTATTTTCATCAAATGTTGTTTGAATATGTTTTCATATTTAAATATAACCATAACTTCTTTAAATCCCTTGGAGCTAGATTTTTAGTTGCTGGTGACTTTAACGCCAAACACACTTTTTGGGGTTCACGTCTGGTAACCCCAAAGGGTCGCGTACTCTTCAACACCATTGCTAAAATGGGCTTAGATGTACTCTCAAGTGGACATCCCACCTATTGGCCGACGGACCGACGGAAGATTCCCGATGTTATTGACTTTGGGGTAATGAAAAATATCCCTGTAGAATGGATGCAAGTGGATCCTTCACTGGACTTGTCCTCAGATCACTCTCCTACTATCATTTCATTGCATTTCCCTCAAGTGTGTGGTTCTCCATTTATGAACATGACTAAGACCCGAGTAAGTTGGATAAAATACAAAAAGTATTTAAGTTCTCATTGCACGGAAAATGTTGTGTTGAGAACTACCGACGATATTGATGAGTCGATTGGCAACTTTACCGAGGACCTTCGACGAGCTGTGCATCACGCTTCCACTTATCACGTTGAATGTAGAAATAGGACAAACAGAACTTATTTCTCTGAACTCGAACATCTCCTATCAGAAAAAAGAAGAGTTAGAAGAGAGTGGCAAATTCACAGGTCTCCTGAACTGAAATCTAGGCTACGGGTATGCAGAGATATACTAAGAAATTTCTTAGAAACCCAAAGAATGGCTTCACTTAAATCTTACTTGGAGGGTCTTGATAGTACCCCACAATCTGACTATTCGTTATGGAAGGCGGCACGAGGTTTAAAAAGACCAGTTAGAGGAAAGCCTCCTCTGCGAAATCCGACTGGTGACTGGGCTAGAAATGATTCCGAGAAAGGGACATTATTTGTTAACCATTTGAGAAATGTGTTCACTATAAACAACTCAAATAACGAACATGATTTGCCACCACTTGTTATAAGACCTCCTGTACCTCTAAGACTAAACTTTCGTGATGTCAAAACGCTATTGGTACTCTGAACCTTAGAAAGGCTTCAGGTATGGATAAAATCAGCAATAAAATGCTTGTGGAGTTACCACGTGTAGCAAGAAGAATTATCCTCTTTATCTTCAACGCTATTTTACGCCTTGAATACTATCCTGCAGATTGGAAGGTGTCTATGATCACTATGATTCCTAAGTCAGGGAAGGACCACACCAAAGTGGAGTCATATAGGCCAATTAGCCTACTGCCGACAATTTCTAAACTGTTCGAAAAATTGTTAATCACTAAGTTGACTCCAATTCTGAATGACACTGAATGCATTCCAAATCATCAATTCGGATTCAGAGCTAAACACAGTACCATCGAACAAACTCACAGATTGGTAAATGTGATAAGAGGGTCGTTTGAAGATAAAAAATACTGCTCCGCCCTTTTCATTGATGTGTCCCAAGCGTTCGACAAAGTTTGGCATGACGGTTTAATGCACAAAATTAAATTAACTCTGCCTGCTAACACCCATAAACTCATGGAAAGTTATTTATACGGTCGCAAATTTAAAATCAAAGAAGGCAATTTTTTAAGTACCGCTCAGCCAATTGAATCAGGGTAGCATACTGGGCCCTACTTTATATTTGATTTATGCCTCCGACATGCCGTCAGACCCCAAAATCCACACGTCAACTTTTGCAGACGATACAGCCTTTGTCAGCGTCCATAAGGACCACCAAGTTGCATCACAGAATTTGCAGAATTATGTTTATAAACTAGAGAATTGGCTAGAGCTTTGGAAAATCAGGGTAAATGAACAAAAATGTATTCATATCACTTTCACATTGCGAAAAGATACCTGCTCGTCCATCAGAATAAATAATCAAATTATTCCTCAACATAATGAAGTCAAATACCTCGGCATTCACCTCGACCGCCGTTAAACTTGGAAGTCTCATATTGAAGCGAAACTTACACAAATGAGATTAAAAGCAGTGCAACTTAATTGGTTAATCGGCAGAAACTCTACATTGAAATTGGATTGCAAACTTTTGTTGTACAATGCAATTCTAAAGCCAATCTGGTGTTATGGAATTCAATTATGGGGTACTGCCTCAGCATCAAACATTGAAAAAATTCAAAGGGGTCAAAATAAAATTCTACGTATAATTACTGCAGCTCCATGGTATGTTAAAAATTCTCGAATCCACAAAGATCTAGGCGTGCCATTAGTAAAAGTCGAATTTACAAAATATGCGTCAAAGTATGTCAGCAAACTTGAACACCATCCAAACCCACTTGCACGAGACATCCTTAACTTTAGTGGCCACAATCGGTTGAGAAGGAGGGATACCCTTGCTTTAACTCAAGCGCAAAACAGATGACTGGATCAGTTGATGTGAAATTTTTTTAGTATCATAAAAATTTTTGTCTAGCACTGGCTGGGCTTATTATTTTCTTTTTAGTATTAAGATTTGAATACTTATTGTAATTTTAAATATGAAGATTCAATAAATAATTAAATGCAAAAAAAAAAAAAAAAAAATATTTAAATATATAGTTAAATATGTCGTGAGAGCTTACGTCAAAACATATTTAACTCGGCATATTTATCTTCACACACATAATTCAATTTGCATGGTTCAGATGGCAAGATGTTTGTGTGGCGTAAACCAAATGCTGAATTTAATGCTCAAAATACAAAAGCTACTGTTAAGCATGAAGGAGGCTCTGTTATGGTTTGGGGCTGCATGTCGAGTGCTGGGGTGGGCAATTTGCATTTTATTGATAGTAAAATGGACAAATTTGGCTACCTCAACATTTTGAAGGAAAATGTAAAGCAAAGTGCCGAGAAATTAGGCATTGCGAATGATTTTGCTTTTTACCAGGACAATGATCCCAAGCACACTTCGGGTGTGGCAAAGCTTTGGTTGATCCATAACTGCCCCAAACTTATAGAAACTCCTGCACAGAGCCCAGATCTCAACGTAATTGAACATCTTTGGGAAGAATTAGCTAGAAGAGTATACCAACAACAATTTAACACTTTGAGTCAGCTTAAGGCGGCGTTAATCGAAGCGTGGAACTCCATAGAACCTGAGGTATGCTCCAATTTGGTAAAAATCCATTCCAAAACGTTTACATGCCGTTCTTGAGAACAAAGAATATGCCACAAAGTATTAATTGTTCTCTTTTGTCATTTTTATTATTGATGGTTTACTTTGTCCGATTATGCGTTGAGCGCAAAAAATTGAGTTATGGCCTATTTCACGATGTCGAAAGATAACGTTCGCTTAGATAAGACTTAAGACACAAACTTTTTATCGTATTTATTTTTTACTCAATCAAGTTTGTTTATTCCACAATCAAGTTTATGTCTTAAGTCTTATCTAAGCGAACGTTATCTTTCTACATCGTGAAACAGGGGGTTAATTTTGTTTTTCTATGTAAATTTACAGTTATCATCGAAAATATTGATATTTTTTTTATATTTGGAAAGAGTAGAGTGTAGAGTGCAAATAAAAACAAAAAATAAATAAAAATTATTACGATTTGTTTTAGTTCAGAGAACGTAAATATCATACAAACACTTGTCCGATTATGCGATGGAGCCACTGTATATATAATATATATATTATGTCCTGTGGTTCCTAGTAGGAACAAAGGGCCGCATTTATAGCTAATTTAATTAAGTTGAAAAATCAAACATGAAGAATATTTTAAAGTCATTCAGGGGTGTCATAGAAACCAATATTGTCAGAATTGGTTTTAAAACCGATAAGAAAAAATGCTTTGGTGTCATAGGGCACTGCTACACGTTCAATAAATATCAAGATAGTTCTAGTATCACGATATTTATTGAACGTGTAGCAGTGCTCTAGGTTAGGTTAGGTTATATGGGTAGCCGTTTTCTGAAACAGCTCACTTGGGTGCATTATATTGGTCCCATTGTGATACCCATTGGTGGGCAACCTCTCGATTTCAAACCGTATCGGTTGCTTTAGCAGTGCTCTATGTCACCAAACCATTTTTTCTTGTTGGTTTTAAAACCAATTCTGACAATATTGGTTTCTATGACACCCCTGATTGTAATCAGTTAAACTGTATTAAATATAGAAAATCGTGTGCAAAAGTTGAAAAGAGAATGCAGAAAGGCTGTTCGTGATATATGGGAATGTTTTCTAAGCTTACTCAACCCACAAATGGACGTTCATTATTTGTGGAATAAAGTGAAAAATTTGAGATCTTCAAGAAATAAGTATTTTCCTCCCATTTGTGTATATAACAACAACTTTTCACATCCTCAAGTTAAACCAGAAAAATTTGCTGATTTTTGAATGTTTGAATGTTGCCTTCAATAATGAAATTGCCACAAAAACATCTTAACATTGACGAAATGTTGCAATCCAATTTACAATAAGCGTTGGAGAAAGCCTTTGACAGAGTGATATCAACCCACATTATCATTGAACTCAACGAATGATGCATACCTAGCAGATATTATGGGTATTAAAATCATTTCTTGATAATCGCAAATTTAAAAAATTTTTAATTTTTGTGCTTTGGATCCCATTTCATATTTCAAATAAATAAATAACTTATATAAATTAGATATTTATGGCAGATAAAGCCATATGTATATTGATTAATATAATGACTTAAATCTAGTTTACCGACGCAGCTCCAAATAAATAAAAAAAAAATTACATAGGGGGATAAAAAATTGAAAAATAAGAAGAAAAAATTAAATAAAAATATTGGCGCAAACGCTTAGTTTTCGAGTTATGGACGTTTTTAGTTTTTATAGAAATGTGTGATTTGGCTCAAGTGCAGTTTAAAGGGCTACGAAAAAAAATATGCCACCCAATTCAGAATAAAAAAGGAAAAAAACAATATTAAAATTTAAGGGGGCTGAGGCCCGTGGGGCTCCTGGAACCAAAAAACTGCCCCGACCACTTAGTGATATGTGTGGGTACTTAAATTAATGGTAATTTGCTCACGATTGCAAATATGTATTTTGTTTTTGTATTCGCATATTATTTTCCTCTTTAGGTTAATTTAAGCATTTTTTACATGCAGAAAAGTTTAGTTAGCGAAGCCGGTGTTTGTTATACCATAGAGTAGAAAATTCTTGCGCCCGGCCAAAGGCCGGCTATGCAAAGAAGCTTTATTTAGTGGAAAAATTACATATTTCTATGAAAACTAAAAACGTCCATAACTCGAAAACGGCAATTTTTTTATTTAATTTTTTCTTCTTATTTTTCAATTTTCTATCACCCTACGTACTTTTTTTATTTGGAGCTGCGTCGGTAAAATAGATTTGTTCCAATATAATATCCAACTTTAAGTTGGATATTAGAAACATCTGTAGTAATCCAATTTACTCTCCTAAAAGTATCACTCCGATTTAATTTGATACCAAAAGGAAACAGATTCTCTTGGTTTACGTGGTTGTCTGCTGCATGCGAGCATTCAGGAGAAATATTTTGGTTTTAGAAAATGGGGCAAACTACCACTTCAGTCGCACAAATCTAAGTCTGGTTATAGCCATCAAAAGTGTAACATCATTCTTACAATTCGAGAGTGAAAAAGGTCCGAGACCTTAAGCATGGCACGGTAATTGCATTAATTCAAAATTGCTGATCAAATTGAACATTTGGCACATTCCAGAATTAACAAACATATTAAAAATAAAATTTTTTTCAAGGATGACTGAATTTGAAGCGACTTCAGATCTTAAAATTTACAAAAAAAAACTTAATAGGTACTTTGTACAGTACAAAACAAAATATAACTTAATTCTGATGGAGAACATAACTCAGGAGTAAAGTTCAGTAATTTCACCTTTTTGTATAAGGATCCTTTTAAGCGAGTCGTAATTTTTAATAAACTAAATAAATTCAATATATGTATATATACATACATATATATTTGTCCACTTAGAAATGTTTTTATGAATCATAAACACTTCGTCGCAATGAGCAAAACCATACCCAAAATTCGATACTATTTAATGTGCAGTTATGTGTTTAAAGTCACATTTATTTACAGTTACATATTAATTTTTTTGTTGCAACTTTCATATAAAAACTTTTAGGGCAGATATTATTTTTTTTTTTTAACATACCCTTTTAAAAATAATCTTTATGTCTGAATACAATTTATTAAATTTGGAAGTTAAACACTTATTAAATAGATTTTTAATTTTTACAGTTGTAACAATAACGAAATGTACTTTTGCTAGACACACATTTATTATAGACAATAATTTTTAATTTCCTTTTATACCTTAAAAGTAAACAATATCCAAATCTAATGTTTAGAAATGTATAATTTTCCCGAAATATTTACGTCATTTTAATTTAAAAGGTGTGTTTAGATGCCATAAGACTATAGAAATATGTTTGAAATTTAAGTAATGTAAAGATGCCAGACTCCTAAAGCTATGTGTCCACGATTGTCAGATATTACAACGTTGTCCGAAAAATGTTTAGAAAATATCTAATCGTGTAAGTTAAAATTTTTGCCTTCCAACGTTATAAAGGCCTTATGACACTACATTTTGAATGCATTGTTCAAGTTTTGGTGAACAGTACAAATATAATGTAATAGAAAAATTTACCAAGTGCAAAGAGTTCAGCAGTATTAACATAAATGGCAAACTGTCAAACATTTTACTAAAGTTATCGATAAAAAATTAACTTATGTCAAAAAAAAATGTAAAATTGTTCAAGGTTGTTATGGTTTAAATAATTAGAAATAATTATTTATATAAAAAAAAATATAAGTTTATTTGATTTAGAAGTTAGAACAAGAATAATCCAATGAATAAATATTTTCATACAAAAAGAAAATATTTAAAAGTAAAAGTAAATGAAGAAATGTTCCTCATATAAATTATTGAACAAGTAAAATTATTGCAAGTGTTTATATTACAATATCTCCCTTTCTTTAAGATGTACTGTAATCTTTCAGCCACGCTGGTGGTTGACAATTTCTTTTAGGTCTAGAAGTTTCTGCAGTGGAAGGTGATGATATGGTTTCAACTCCTATTGAATCAGACGTCGAATGAAACGAAGAATCGGGTTCAATTTGGGCATTTGTATTAAAGTCGGTTTCTACATCCGTGTCTGTTTCAACTGCTGCATTCTGTTCAATAAAAATAGGTGGATCAGTTTCCACTAAAATTGATTGTTGCTGCGTTGCTGGAATATTTTCTGGTGTTTTGTATAAATCAAACATTTCAAATAATAAACATGTTGAATTTATTGATTCTTTATCAGATAGAAATCTTTTCTTAATTTGATTTGCATGTGAACGAATTAGTTTTCGTTTGTCATTTACTAACACATTGTAGTTAACAGTTCCCACACGTTCCACTATTGCCCCACTTACCCAAATAAACTTGTTATTTCTAAAAATTTGGACATATACATTTTCATTAGCTTCGAAACTTTTAGCTTTTGCACCATGTTTCTTGTTGAAAATTATCTCCTGTTGAATATTACGTTTAATGGGTGCTACTTCCTTTGGTTTGAGTAAATCTAAAGTGGTTTTGATTTTTCGATTCAGAAACAGCTCTGCTGGTGATTTTGAATCCGTTCTTGGTGTAGATCTATAAGTTTGAAGAAATGTTTCCAAGTTTTCCTTACTTGTCCCTTCTTGTTTAAGCTTTTCAAGAGCACGTTTTAAAGTTCCAACGAAACGCTCAGCTTGTCCGTTAGATTGTGGGTGATAAGGTGCTGTTCTTAAATGTGTGATCCCACGATCTGTCACAAATTTGTTGAACTGAGAACTTACAAATTGAGTACCATTATCTGAGACAATAGTATCTGCGTCCCCATATCTAGCAAACATTTCGGTAAGTTTTGAAATTATAGTTGTTGATGTAATATTTGAAATTTCAAAAATTTCGGGCCATTTTGAAAAAGCATCTATAATAACAAAATAGTATAAACCATTGCATGGACCCGCAATGTCAATGTGAATGCGTTCCATAGGTTTATTTGTTAGAGGCCATGATTGTAGTGTATGCTTCACTGGTGCGGAGCATGCTACAGCACATTGGTGGCAATTTCGTACATAAGTAATAATATCTTCATCGATACCTGGCCAATAAACATGACTTCTTGCTAAAGATTTCATTCTTTCTTTACCTGGATGTCCACGATGAAGTTGTTTTAGAACACAATTTCTTAATTTTGGTGGTATTACAATTCTGTCATTAAACATAAGACAACCTTGAACCACACTAAGTTGATCTCTTCTGGCATAAAATGGACTGATCTCTGACGATACGTTGCTCCAACCATCTTGTAGTGCTGATATGACTGATTGTAGTGTTTTACATTTATTTGTTGTTTTTAAAATCATATTAAATGTAATTGGAAGTGAATTAAAATGATCGTTAAGGGTTGCTGAACAATCTTCTTCTAACATAGCACATGCAATTACTATGTCTTCATCAGGTTTAATGTTGGTGTCGACTAGTCTTGATAAAACATCAACGCATCCAAATTCTTTGGTGTTAACGTATTCAATTTTTAAGTCGTACATCATAAGTGTTAACGCCCAACGTTGAAGTCTATTTGCAGCATATGCTGGAATTCCAGATTTTCTACCAAAAATCATTAAAAGAGGTTTGTGATCAGTACACAAGGTGAATTGTCTTCCATATATATAACGATGAAACTTTTTTACGGCAAAAATCAATGCAAGTCCCTCTTTCTCTATTTGAGAATAGTTTTTCTCTGCTGGTGTAAGTGTACGTGAGGCATGAGCAATGACTTTCTCTGACTTATCTGGATATACGTGACATATGATTGCGCCAATACCTTTACCTGATGCATCTGCTGCAACCTTGATTGGTAATTCTGGTTTATAATGTGTTAGCAGCAAATCTGAGTTTAAAAGATCTTTGAATTTTTGGAAAGATTTTTGACATGCAACTGTCCACTCAAATTTTACGTTTTCTTTCAACAGGTTATCAAGTGGTGCTCTTAGATTGCTCATTTGATTTATATATTTACCATAGTAATTTATTGATCCAAGAAATGACCTTAATTCTGATGTATCTTTTGGTGGTGGTAAATCTAAAATGGTTTTAATTTTGTCAGGATCTGGACGTAAACCATCTTGAGACATTATGTTGCCAAGATATTTGACTTCTTTGGTGAAAAATTTGCATTTTTCAAACTTGATGTGGAAATTAAATTCACGTAGCTTTTGAAGAACTTTGTTAACATTTTCCAAATGCTTTTGAACAGTTGAGCCACCAATTATTATGTCGTCTATATACGCTGCAGCATTGTCTATACCCATGAGCATTGTATCCATGATTTGTTGGAAAGCGCCAGGAGCACTTTTAACGCCAGGAGCTAAACGATTGAACGTATAAAGACCTTTGTGGGTGTTTATGGTAAGTAATTTAGCTGAATCTGCTGTGACTTCCGTTTGTAAATATGCATCCGAAAGATCAATATGAGTATATAAACAACTGTTTGCCATTTTTGCATATAGATCTTCTGGGCGGTGAAGAGGGTATTTATGAGGTTCCAAACTATCATTCAATCCAGTTGAATAATCCCCACATATCCGAATTTTTCCATTTGCCTTCTTTACAGCAACTATGGGTGCTGCCCAATCTGAGAAATCGACAGGTGAAATTATTCCCAATGAATGTAAACGATTAATTTCATCTTCTATTAGTGGAAGCATAGCGTATGCTACAGGTCGTTTTGCTCGAAAAATTGGATTGGCATCTTTCTTGAGATGTAACTGAACTTTTAATTTCGTGCATTTTGCTGGAGTATCTTGAAATATATCAGCAAAATCTTGCCTTATTTTATTAAAGACATCAGCGCCGACTTCAGCTTGCTTGATCTGACAACATATTGTGTTCAGTGGCTGTTCCCATATGCGAAAAACATCGCACAAATCTGTACCAAATATTAAAAGCGTATCAGTTTCTACAACGGAAAAACTACATAATTGTACTTCACCTTTTAGCCTTACTTGACAATCAAACTCGGCTAAAAGTTTGATTTTGTTGTTAGATGCACTTGTTACATAGCGATTATCGAAACATTTTCCTGGTTTACCCATATCTGTCCAAAGAGATTTTCCAATCATTGAGATATCTGATGCGGTGTCAATTTGAAGTTTGACATCAAAACCAGGATTATTTTGATTCAAGGGCAATAGTTGAATATTGACGTTGACATATTTACGCCTTGATGCGTGCGAAATTTTGTTGATTCGAACAACATTTGATTGTGGAGAGCCTGATTTGCTCTTGTGATTCTTGTTTTTCTTCTTATATGTGAATTTATTTTGAGATGAAACATTTTTACCAGTGGTCTTGCAGTATCCTTCTTTATGACCAACAACATTGCATTGACTGCACTTGTGATTGATGAAATTACAATACTTGGAGTAATGCATTGAACCACAATTCCAACATGGGTTTTTTGGAATGTTGTTGTTATCATCATGTTTGGGTGTTTTAAATTTTGATTTAGATTTAATTGTATTGACAGATATTGTATTATCCTCAACCATAGCAGCATCATGTTTTAAATTCATCATTTTCTGCGCTGTTGTTACCAATTTGTTGACAGTCTGACTTGAATCATCTTCCAAAATTGATAAAGACTTCATTCGAATTTCCATATCTAAATGAGATTGTAATCCGCATACAAAAACTAAACATTTGAATTGATCTGCATTCATTTCTGACAATTTGAATTGTTCACAAGATTCATTTATGCGAGCTGCGTAAGACACTAAATCTTCTTGAGGTTTTTTTACTGTTTGAAGACACTTATACCGCAAACTAAACAGAGATTCTTGCACACCAAACATGTTCTTTAGAATCTTGATAGTTTCAGCAAACGAAATATCCCTCACATTTTTGGGAAGAATGTAAGCAGCATATTTACCATAAGCGATAGTGTTTAATTTTCTCATTAAAAGTCTTACTCGAGCTGCGTCATCCAAATCTTTACCATCTACTAAGAATATATCTTCATGACGGCTGTACCAAACATTGAATGTAATTGAATTTGTTGGGTCAAAAGAGAATTCAGAAATTGAATTTGATAATTTGTCCATCAATTGTTCTTGAGTGTTTGAAACTCCAACGGACAATCTTGCTAGGATTTCTCCTTGCTTCTGAAGTAATTCCAAAATCTTAGGATCTGTTGCCATTATCCTCGTCGCCACAAATATGTTATGGTTTAAATAATTAGAAATAATTATTTATATAAAAAAAAATATAAGTTTATTTGATTTAGAAGTTAGAACAAGAATAATCCAATGAATAAATATTTTCATACAAAAAGAAAATATTTAAAAGTAAAAGTAAATGAAGAAATGTTCCTCATATAAATTATTGAACAAGTAAAATTATTGCAAGTGTTTATATTACAATAAAGGTGTTATGACACTTGCCGCCGAGAAGATAACAAAGTAAAGGCCCAACTATAATGTGCATATGCTAGCTTAAGCAAACGTGCGAACACATATAAATTGTATGTGACAAACTATAATGTACTTAACGAAACTTTTCGTTAAGTTTTTGAACTGTCATTTGCTTAAGCAAAAAGCGAAACTGATCGCATATTCCGTACGGAATCAGCTGTTTGTTGTTTGTTTGTGTTTTTAACAAAATGGAGAAAGATGAAAATACATTTATTTTAAATTTAATAGAAAATGTGGAAAAAATAAGTGCCTTTACAATAAAAGAGGCCCTTTTTATTTTAACAAAAATGTCTTTCTGCCGCGGTTTATTTCTCTGACAGAACAAGAGCCTCTTCTTCTTTTACAGTGTAGTTCACTTATTTCTTTTAATGTGCACAGGCCTTCAAGCGCTAACTTTAATATTTTTATATTATTTAAGTTTTTAAGTTTTTTCTCCATTTTTGCAAACACAATACGAAAATTAACAAAACATATGTAAACGTTTATTATTATTTACAATGTAGTGCTGCCACAGCTGTACATTTTAGTACTTTTGCCGATAAATTAAAAAAAAGGAAAAAATTATGCGTTTCTGGTACGAAGTTTTCTTTTAATTATAAAATAATATAATAATATTTATAAAATATAGTCATTTAATGGGTTTTTGTTAAAATAAAAACATTTTTTTTTAAACATAAATGAGCAACTGTGGACAAAAAGTTTCAAAGTCATTGTAGCCACCTAAAAGTTAATTCTTAACTGGTTATGCATTTGACAGCCTTTTCGTTAACTTTTGCAATTTGCTTAAGCTTGCTTATGCATATTATAGTTGGGCCTTAAGTTATCAAAGTACTCAATTTGAAGAGAGTAATTTTAAAGTCCACTCATTTAAAGGAAACTAGCTCAAAAATTGGCTATTTAAAAATGAGTGCTTTCTAAAGAAGTGTTACCAAGTTAAATTATTTTTTAGTTCTTGACATTATGAACATCAGCGTTGCCAGAACAATGATTTTATCAAAAAATAGGTAGATAGTTTTTCTTTAAAAAAAGAAACTGTAAGGAAGAGACGAACAGCAAACTTGTTATACACAATTGCTTGCGGAAAAAAAAAGAAATAAATTTGTTAAAAAAAAAGAAAAGAAACAAGATTTTGATAATAGAATAAAGATAGGAATTTATTATGATGGAGGTGGGGGCTTTAGGTAGCCCAAAGAAGAAGAAGAAGAGACATGATGACTCTATGGAGGATCTAGACGTGACATCTTTTGATGTTAACAACCAAAATCGGTTTACTATTCTGGGAGAGCTGAATTTCCAAAACCTGCCATCGGGGAATAACAGGAAAAGCAACCATGATATGCCAGCTGAAGTTAACATTTCTTCGGCACCTGCCAGAAAAAAGTTTTGCCCGCCGATTTTTCTTTTTGACCAGAACATTAAGGATCTGGCTGCTCAACTGGAGGCGAGAACACCAAAGATTATTTTTAAAATAAAAAACGTTAATCGTCGTAAAAGCAAAATTTATTTTACAGATGCAGCTGTACATGCGGAAATGATGGCGATTCTCAGAGAAAAAAAAGTTTTTTTTTTTTTTTTTTTTTTTTTTTTTTTGCATTTAATTATTTATTGAATCTTCATATTTGAAATGACAATAAGTATTCAAATCTTAATACTAAAAAGAAAATAATAAGCCCAGCCAGTGCTAGACAAAAATTTTTATGATACTAAAAAAATTTTACATCAACTGATCCAGTCATCTATTTTGCGCTTGAGTTAAAGCAAGGGTATCCCTCCTTCTCAACCGATTGTGGCCACTAAAGTTAAGGATGTCTCGTGCAAGGGGGTTTGGATGGTGTTCAAGTTTGCTAACATACTTTGACGCAAATTTTGTAAATTCGACTTTTACTAATGGCACGCCTAGATCTTTGTGGATTCGAGAATTTTTAACATACCATGGTGCTGCAGTAATTAGACGTAGAATTTTATTTTGACCCCTTTGAATTTTTTCAATGTTGGATGCTGAGGCAGTACCCCATAATTGAATTCCATAACACCAGATTGGCTTTAGAATTGCATTGTACAACAAAAGTTTGCAATCCAATTTCAATGTAGAGTTTCTGCCGATTAGCCAATTAAGTTGCACTGCTTTTAATCTCATTTGTGTAAGTTTCGCTTCAATATGAGACTTCCAAGTTAAACGGCGGTCGAGGTGAATGCCGAGGTATTTGACTTCATTGTGTTGCGGGATAATTTGATTATTTATTCTGATGAACGAGCAGGTATCTTTTCGCAATGTGAAAGTTATATGAATACATTTCTGTTCGTTAACCCTGATTTTCCAAAGCTCTAGCCAATTCTCTAGTTTATAAACATAATTCTGCAAATTCTGTGATGCAACTTGGTGGTCCTGATGGACGCTGATAAAGGCTGTATCGTCTGCAAAAGTTGACGTATGGATTTTAGGGTCTGACGGCATGTCGGAGGCATATATCAAATATAAAGTAGGACCCAGTATGCTACCCTGTGGCACACCTGATTCAATTGGCTGAGCGGTACTTAAAAAATCACCTTCTTTGATTTTAAATTTGCGACCGTATAAATAACTTTCCATGAGTTTATGGGTGTTAGCAGGCAGAGTTAATTTTATTTTGTGCATTAAACCGTCATGCCAAACTTTGTCGAACGCTTGCGACACATCAATGAAAAGGGCGGAGCAGTATTTTTTGTCTTCAAACGACCCTCTTATCACATTTACCAATCTGTGTGTTTGTTCGATGGTGCTGTGTTTAGCCCTGAAGCCGAATTGATGATTAGGAATACATTCAGTGTCATTCAGAATTAGAGTCAACTTAGTCATTAACAATTTTTCAAACAGTTTTGAAATTGTCGGCAGTAGACTAATTGGCCTATATGACTCCACTTTGGTGTGGTCCTTCCCTGGCTTAGGAATCATAGTGATCATAGACACCTTCCAATCTGCAGGATAATATTCTAGGCGTAAAATAGCGTTGAAGATAAAGAGGATAATTCTTCTTGCTACACGAGGTAACTCCACAAGCATTTTATTGCTGATTTTATCCATACCTGGAGCCTTTCTAAGGTTCAGAGTACCAATAGCGTTTTGGACATCACGAAAGTTTAGTCTTAGAGGTACAGGAGGCCTTATAACAAGTGGTGGCAAATCAGATTCGTTATTATTTGAGTTGTTTATAGTAAACACATTTCTCAAATGGTTAACAAATAATGTCCCTTTCTCGGAATCATTTCTAGCCCAGTCACCAATCGGATTTCGCAAAGGAGGTTTTCCTCTTACTGGTCTTTTTAAACCTCTTGCCGCCCTCCATAACGAGTAGTCAGATTGTGGGGTACTATCAAGACCTTCCAAGTAAGATCTAAGTGAGGCCGTTCTTTGGGTTTCTAAGAAATGTCTTAGTATATCTCTGCATTCCCGTAGTCTAGCTTTCAGTTCAGGAGACCTGTGAATTTGCCACTCTCTTCTCATTCTTCTTTTTTCTGATAGGAGATGCTCGAGTTCAGAGAAATAAGTTCTGTTTGTCCTATTTCTACATTCAACGTGATAAGTGGAAGCGTGATGCACAGCTCGTTGAAGGTCCTCGGTAAAGTTGCCAATCGACTCATCAATATCGTCGGTAGTTCTCAACACAACATTTTCAGTGCAATGAGAACTTAAATACTTTTTGTATTTTATCCAACTTACTCGGGTCTTAGTCATGTTCATAAATGGAGAACCACACACTTGAGGGAAATGCATTGAAATGATAGTAGGAGAGTGATCTGAGGACAAGTCCAGTGAAGGATCTACTTGCATCCATTCTACAGGGATATTTTTCATTACCCCAAAGTCAATAACATCGGGAATCTTCCGTCGGTCCGTCGGCCAATAGGTGGGATGTCCACTTGAGAGTACATCTAAGCCCATTTTAGCAATGGTGTTGAAGAGTACGCGACCCTTTGGGGTTACCAGACGTGAACCCCAAAATGTGTGTTTGGCGTTAAAGTCACCAGCAACTAAAAATCTAGCTCCAAGGGATTTAAAGAAGTTATGGTATTGGTGTTCTTTTATTGAAAATCGAGGCGGAGAATAAATCGATGATAAAACAAATTTGTATTGACAGAATTCAATGCAAATGTTTGTTGCTTGGAGGTAATCCTCACTTATGTTATTCATTAGATAATGCTTTATTCTGTTCTTTATAAGAATTGCCGAACCTCCACAAGCTCTTCCGCGGGGGTCTTTAGTATCGTAGAACTCGTAGCCATTAATTTTGAAGTACCCTGTCGACGTCAAGTGAGTTTCAGCAATCATCATAACATCAATCTGCTTATCCATCAGGAAGTATTCCAGTTCATTTTTATGTTGGCGGAGGCCGTTCGCGTTCCAGAAACAAATTTTTAAATAAATCATTTCTTTAAAATGGCTTGCAAGATAGTGGATTGCATTTTCAGCATTTCCTGCATCATGGATGTCATGGTGGTCGTGAAAGTGTTCATAGTTTGGACAAGTGTCTGCAATGTTGCCTCTAGATTGTTGATATGCGGCTCAGAATATTGGGGTTTAGGTTCCTGCTCCAGACCTGGCATATTAGATTTAACGACGTTTGCGTAAGAAACTTGTCTAGAACTAGGCGCGTTTACATGACTAGTGGACCGTAATAATTGAGGGAAATTGTCACTCGATGCTAAATTTGGCTGTTGAGGGCGATTAGGCAATACTGACGTCTTGTTGGTTCTTATGCCTTTCAAATGAGTGTAAATTGGACAACCTCTATAATTTGCGGTATGATTACCTCCACAGTTACTGCATTTTTTGATTTTTGAGTCAGTTCTCGACTTATCGCATTGAGCAGTTGCATGTAGCTCCCCACACGCAACACAAACTGTCGGCAATTTACAATACGCCTTGGTGTGACCAAATTCTTGACAGTTGAGACACTGTACGGGTCCCTGACGCTTATGTGGTTCTTCCACGGTGATTCTACGATGCAGAAGGTACATCAGATTGTAGATGGGATGGGACTCATTTTTCTTTAAGACAACATCTCCAGGTTCCAATTCTACCCTGAACATGGGCTGAGGGATCTTTTCACGGTTTCTAATATTCACTACGCTCTTGATTTTGAACCCTTTGTCCATTAAACCGGTTTTTATCTCCGCGGGATCAACACATGGGTCTATACCCTTTAGGACGACTTGGAGTCCTTTTGCGCTTTTGAGCTGGTAGGTATAGAAATCCCTAGTCTCCCTTTCCAGTTGGTTGGACAATTTTCGAAAATCATCTTCCCTATTCACTTGTATCTTTGTCTCGCAGATATTTCCATGTTTCATTGAGGTTACGCTAAACATGTTTTCACCTATTACAGCAACAATTCCTTGTACCAATTTACTGGAAGTCGGCTCTCTCAGATAAATTGGTGGGGGCTTAAACGTCTTCTTCGGAAGTTCTGGCTCATCCGTCTGGAGGAGAGCAAACCTATTTTGATCATTACTCACGGTCTTAGAAGCTTTTGCATTTGATGACACTTGAGCAGACTTCGGGCTCCTCTGTCGCTTGAGAACGGTTATGTACTTATCCATACCTACTTGTTTTTTGGGTTTGACTGCACTATTTGATGAAGATGATGTTTTTTCATCTGTTGAAATCACAATATTGGGCGAACAGGAACGACGCCGTTCCACGGCTCTTGCAGTGAGAAAATTCTCCAAAGATTTTTTTATGGATTCTTCCTCAGAGATGCATCTAGTTTTTCTAGTCGAGCTAAGCTCTTTCTCAGAATTACATCTGAGAGGAACACTCATACAATTTTTATACGATTTTTAATGTTTTTTTTTTTTTTTTATATATTTTAACCTATTACGATTTTTTTTCACTTTTTTGTTTAATTTCAACTTTTTACACTTTTTCACCTATTACGATTTTTTCACCGAAAATTCAGCCGCACTAAAAGTAACACGTCCGAACAGTTCGATGAGACGAGACTGATTGAGAAAAAAAAGTGAATTCATATTCTTTCACTCCGAAGGAATGTAAACAATTGTCGCTGGTCCTGCGTGGCCTCGACTATAGAACCTCAGCTGAAGAAATAAAGACATTATTTGACGGAGTCATACCCGGAGTGGTGGCTAAGGTTTCCAATTTGAATACACCACATTCGACTAAAAATAATTATGAGACTGGTCTATTCCTAGTGACGCTACATCCTGGGAAAAATAAAGATGATGTTAAGCACATCAAAATCGTGGCAAGCCAGGTTATCTCGTGGGAAAAGCCTAACAATAAACAGAAGGAAATTCAATGTCGTCGATGTCAACACTGGGGGCACATAGCAAAGAATTGTAATGCAGAATTTAAATGTGTGAAATGCGACAACGTGTGTGAACTGCGGCGAAGTCGGACACCCAGCGAACTGGAGGGGATGTACCGTCTACAAGAAATACGTTCAATCGAAACGAAATAGAATTATAAAAGCACAGGAAGATAAAGAAATTGCTAGACACAACGTTAGAAGAATCGCAACCTCTTATGTTTCTCCCGGTAAATCGTTTGCTAGCCTATTTCAGAATAATACTAACATCTCCACTGAGAAGAAGTCAATTGTTGATGAATTCCTTAAACTGGCCAACCACTTTATGGAACCTGAAATACTTACTGTAGAGCAAGAAATTGAAAAATTTCTCAAAGAATACCGCTTAATGTCAAAACCAGACGCGAAGGCAGAATTTGTGCGTCTTTACAAGAAAATTAAAAATGTTCCATAGAAATCTTAACTTCATGACATTTAATGTGCGGTCACTGATAGACAGAAGTCGGCAATTTGAACTTTCTAATGTGCTACACTTTTATAAAATTGACATTGCTTTTATTCAAGAGTGCCACCTTAGAGGTAACATGCGTGCAACTATAGGCGGATATAATTTCTTCTATGATAAATCTCCCCTGGGAGTGGCCATTTTATTGAAAAATACAATCTCATTTAAAAAAGTATTTATTGACGTCTCACAATTTAACGCCACTTTTATTCAAATTGAGATTAATAAGAGCAACTGTCATAAAAAAATCTTAGTCGGATCCATTTACGTTCCCTCAAACCTTCCTCAAGATTCCTTAGGTGCTGGTCTCGATACTATTTTGGAGACTGCCTGTAGCTTTGATGCCGTGATCCTGGGTGGTGATTTCAACGCCAAAAACACTTCGTGGGGTGATATTTCTGAAAATATAAATGGAAAATCCTTATACAACTGGCTCCAAGCCCATACCCTTGATATCACTCGCCTTTGTGATAGTAAGCCTTCCTACCCCAATGGTAACTCCTACTTGGACCACTTTCTTCTCAGCTCCCACTTGATTAATAGAGAATGTCCAAATTTTAAAATAAACGGCTTGCCTTCATTTTCGGACCATTTCCCTCTAAAATTGGAACTGAGCTTGGAGGACTCTGTGTTTTCTCTAAGATCTCCAAGTTTTTATACCTCATACAAAAACACGAACTGGAATTGCTTTAGACGTGACATTGACGTAGACTCGATCCATATTATGCCTTCTGAATATGGAAACCTCGGAAACAATGAAATTGATGCACTTATTAACAAATTTAATGGGAGCGTAAATTTAACCACTAACATGCATTCAGAGAGGATTGAATTGAAGCCAAATAAAACCCCATTGCCTGAGAATATTCGAAAAATGTTCCGTGTAAAGCATCAGTGGCAAAAAGAACTCAAAAAAATATACCATCGTACTGGCGATAGGTCGAGCTGGGAATATAACATCCTCTCAAAACAAATTGAACTCTTGAGAATAATATTAAAAGATCTGGTCAGTATTGATCAAGCCCACAAATTCAACAGTAAGCTTGAAAAAATAAAACCAGGAACATCTGCGTTCAAAGAGATTTATCGCATGGTGGGGAAGAGAAAATCTGTATTCGCACAACAAATCAGCGTTAACGGCTTAACGATTACCAACGGCCCTGAAATAAGTGAATCGTTCCGTACATATTACTCGTCTGTTTACAGTGAGAACTTACCCGAACGTCCTGTTGTGGACCTCAATGAAAAGGCCTCTTTATACATCGCAGAAGTTCCGCGTCACATTTACACGTTTGATGACTCCTTCAATTCCTTACAGAATGACGACAGCTACCATTTCACAAACCTTGCTGAAATAAAGGAAATAATAAAGAACATCAACAATAAGAAATCCAGTGGAGTTGATAATATTTCTAACTTTTTAATTAAGAAATTACCTGACAGCGCACTTCGACTCATGACGATTCTGTTCAACAATTGCCTGAACAATGGTTACTTTCTAAAGGCCTGGAAGACTTCTAAAATCATCCCAATAAAAAAGAAAAATAATAGCATACAGATTGATGACTTCAGGCCCATCTCTTTATTGTCAAATAAAAGAAAAGAAAAAATAAAAGAAAATTGGAAAATGAATTTGTGTTCTGCCCTCTTTCACCTTACCAATTTGGATTTAGGCGACATCATTCTACCCAGCATGCATTGCTGAAATACAGATGTGACTAACAATCTACGGGCGAAACGATGTACAGTAGCTATATCCTTGGATATACAAAAAGCCTTTGATTCTGCCTGTCACAAAGGAATTTTATATAAACTCGCTGATCTAGGCGTAGACCCATTTTTGGTGAAAATTTTTGCAAACTATTTTATCGACCGTGAATTTTGTATTGAAATTAACAACTCGCCTTCATCATTTGGAATCGTCAATAGTGGTGTGCCTCAGGGCAGTGTTTTGGCTCCTCTCTTATTCAATATTTTTCTCCATGACTTTCCACATTCTATTGCTAGCTCAAAGGCAATTTTGTATGCTGATGATTGCATGATTTCTGCGCATGACGAATATCCTCTTAGGGCTTTGACTGAAGTCACTGCACACCTTACCATTATCAACAACTACTACAAAAAATGGGGTATCCGAATAAATGCAGCCAAAACAGAAGCGATTTGTATCAGAAATGCCTCTGGAAAATGTCATCGATTTGTTGTCCCGCAAAGCAAAATTCTTTCACTCACCCTGGAAGGTTGCGAGATCCCCTTTAAATCATCCATCAAATATCTTGGTGTACACTTTAATCAACTAATGAAATTTAACAGTCATGGCAGATCACTCTTATCTAAGGCAAAACAAATTACAGGAATGTTTTCAAATCTGATGAACAGCAAATTTCTAGCTCAGAAAACTAAACTACTTTTTTATAAGGTTGCAATTAGGCCAATACTCACATATGCTTTTCCCATTTGGTTCACCATTTCCCCGGTCGTCGCGAAGGAGCTCGAAATTTTTGAGAGGTCCATACTGAGAAAGTGTGTGGGCAGGAACTTTGAAAACCCAACTAAACGCTTCTCCAACACGTATATATACGAAAAGTCGGATATAATACCATTCTGCACATATGCGCTCACTCAACAGAGGCGTTTTGTTGAGCATCTGGAATCTCATGATAATCATCTAATGAGTGAAATCTTTGAAAGGGAAAGATATACCGATTGGAACGATTCAACATACCTGTCTCCCATTGGTATCCTCAACACGGTCATTGATGCCAACACCTACCTGGAATTTTTCTCCCAATCCGTACCATGCTCCAATAGAGGCTAGACAACATTCTCCTGTGATATTATCTTTAAGAATTGTTAATATATATATTAGATATAGACTTAGGCTAACATTACAATATCTATTGGAATTCTTACCTCTATCATATTTTCCTTACTTCTTCTGATAATTTACTATTTTACTATTATATTTACAATAATAGCCTAGTATTTTTATTTTTTAGTTCTTAAGATAAATTCAAAGTAGTAGCTTTATTATTATTTTAAAAATATTTTATATTAACATATGTATTTATGTTCTTGTATATATGTATGTGTTCGGTTTCCACTTGTCTACAATATGTTTGAGACATCGCTGTTAATTATTGGTAATAATGTCTAGATATTACTCTTTTTAACATATCGTTTGTTATGTAGTTTTAGATGTTATTTGATTTTTACGAATTTTACAGACTATGGCTCTGTTCGCTAAAATAAATGCCATGAGCAAGCATTGCTATTTAATATTCATATAAACATATATATCATATGATAGTCATTTTAATTTTTTAGCATGTAGCTTATACAATTAGCGTGTATTTGAACAAGACGGATATAGTTCTAAGAAACATCTGTAAACTGTCATTGGGTTAATGTTAACCTTTCGATTGTAAAAGAAAAAAAAAAGAAAGTCTCAACAAAACTTAATTAAATTAAATTAAATAGGTAGATAGTTAGAAATTAAGAATTTTTGGTTAAAGGCTCAACTATAATATGCATATGCTAGCTTAAGCAAACGTGCGAACACATATAAATTGTATGTGGCAAACTATAATGTACTTAACGAAACTTTTCGTTAAGTTTTTCAACTGTCATTTGCTTAAGCAAAAAGCGAAACTGATCGCACAGTCTGTACGTAATCAGCTGTTTGTTGTTGTTTGTTTGTGTTTTGAACAAAATGGAAGAAAATATAAGTTAATATTTAATGAAACACAAATTTTTATCGGCTATGCCAATTTTTTTATTTGGTTTATTACCTGGCTATGCCAGTCTTTCCAGTTACAACGTATGAATTGAACTAACTGTTTTTTAACAAACAATTCTAAACGATACCTTAATTTAAGTTAGTATTGCCGCACATTATGCTGTTGTCATCACTTCTGTTGTTGGTGTTGCTTAATTTAAATTAATAATATAAATAATTTGGAGCGGATGTGCATGCAGGTAGAGTTACACAGTTGAATTTGCTAGCTTTTCGATTCCATTGCAAAATTCCTGGAATTATTTAGGCAGACAGATGCTTATGTTACAGAAAATAATATAAATTATTTGGAGCGGATGCGCGTGCAAGTAAAGTTAGTTGGCACCCGCTAACTACTCCCCCCTTGCAGTGAAGACGTCCTCGGCTTCTTTTAAAACTCTATCCAGAACTATGATATTGCTGTTTTTCCTCCGTTTTGCTGCGATTATTTTACCCACAAAAATTATAACGACGAATGTCGTAGCAACAATGAAAATTATCACCCATTGTCTAGATCGCAGGTGAATTAATTCTTTCAGGCTGGCGATGTGACCAATGTTTTTGATGTTGGCATTATGTAAATATGGGAGTGATAGTAGTGCAACATGTTCCGTGATGTTAACAAACTGAGCCGATGTCGCTTCGGGGTGTGAGTGGCTGATGTTCTTCCAATTGGTGAATGTCGTGTCATTTAGGGTCACTTTGCTTTCGAAAATAACCAAGAATGTGCCATTTATTGTAATTGTTGAATTGTCCTTTTCGCATACTTTTACTGGTTGATTGTTTACGACGACGACACCGTGATTGACTTCCTCTATTGGAGAAATGTGATCTGATGAGGTTGTTTTGCATGTTGCTAGATGATTGTCTAACAGTTGTTGTATGCACGAGCTATTTTTTAGAGGTTGGCAAAATGTTATTGACGTCGCTTCCTTACATTTGTAGAGAGGATGATGTGCTTTTTGGCATTCAGCTACAGTGTTAGTTTCTAAATTAAGTATCTTATTTTCATGTATAACTGGCAGTATTTTTATCTTATTACATTAGAAATTTTTGGAAATTTAATTACAAAGTAAATATTATTATTGGCTTGAAAAACTTTTAATTTTGAAATACTAAGTATATCGCTTATGCTAACATTGGCAAAGTGTTCGTTAATTAATACATTTTTTATCTCGTTACTATCTAATATTATTGGGTTTACAATGTTTAACTTTGCTAGAGTAATTGAGTAAATGGTGTTTTCAATACTAGTCATTATGGCTTTGTTTCTAGCAATTGCTAGGTCAAATAAATGTCCGGTGTCGATTTGAGTGAGAAAAAAAATATATTACCTCAGATTGTCTTTATGTACTGCTCTCCCGTCAATGAGAACTCTAGTTCCCAGATCAGCTTGAACATATTTTTCAGTAAAAAGTTTAGTAAATTTATTTCCTATTCTTTTATTTGTCTTCACATGAACCTTGTCGCCAGGTTTAAAGCTTCGCTTGTGGCGATTTTTATTGTGATATTTAAGGTTTGTTTCTTGAGTCTTAGCAAGCTTTTGCCTAATCTCTTCTACTATTGTTTGAGGAGTTGAGTGAATTATATCTATAGGTCTATAACCTGTAATCGAATGAATTGTTCTATTGTATTTTGCGACGGCCAGTGATATGAGCTCAGGCGTATCGGAAATATTTTGCTCTATTTTAGTACATCTAGCTATTTCTGTGAGGGTGCTATGGAATCTTTCGACCTGTCCGTTGCTGACGCTATGAAATGGGGGTGTGGTACAGATTGAAATGTTAAAGGTATTTTTCAAGATTGCTTTTATAGTTTCGGAGTTAAATGAACGTTCATTATCACAAACAATGGTTTTTGTATTCTTAAAAAAACTAATCATGGTTATCAGTGGCTGTCTTATGTCAACGATTGCTCTCGACTGAATAGGGTTTACACATGCAAATTTTGAAAATTTGTCAATTAATGTGAGAAAATGCTGTTTATCTGTAGAATAGATATCAATGTGTAATATCTCTCCCGGATAAGAGGGTATAGGCGTTTGGCCTATCTCTACTTTGTTAGGGTGCCTTTGGTACTTTGCTTCCCGACATATCTTGCACGTTGATATTATTTCCTTTACTTTTTGTCTTAGCTCAGGAAAGTAGTAGTCCTTTAGAATTTGTTGCACATTTTCTCGCGCATTTCGATGGGCTCGATTGTGCTCAGCTACCGCTATTTCTGTTTGGTCGTCTCGATTGAAGACATCGATTACAATTTTATTTGCAAAGCGAAACTTAATTGAGGGGAATGCTGTTAGTAATTTGTCTTGGACTTCCGCTAGAATTGATAAATCGCAGTATAGTGCATTAACAACATCGGGGTTAACCACCTCCTAAAGTATTTGTAACAGGTCATTAAAATTTACGTATGTAACTGTGTGTCTAATTCTAGATTTAAAAAGTATTCTAGTTTTCTTCTCTGTTTCTTTACCCTTGCACAAGATTATCTGGTTTCTAAAACAATTAAGTGGATTCTGAACGGTAGGTATGGTTTTTGTTAGTGAAACTTCACTATGCGCAGTAGCACCTTCTGAACTGGAAGATTCCTCTAACATGTTTAAATGTTGTCTGGTTAGGGCATCTGCAACGTAGTTTTCTTTCCCTGGCTTATAAAAAAATTTCGGTGAGAACTCTTCTACAAATGCTCTCCACCTTTTAATTTTCGCATTTGAATTCCTATCGGATATTGCAAAGGTAAGTGGTTGGTGGTCCGTGAAAATATTTAGTTGTCTGGTTCCGTACAAATAGTTGCGTAGTTTCTGTAGCGCCCACACTATGGCCAATAATTCACGCTCATTCGTGGCGTAGTTTCCCTCGGCATTCGACAGTGTTATTGATATCATTGTAATCGGTCGCCCATTCTGTGATAGAACTGCACCGATTGCGTGTGAAGAGGCGTCCGTTGTCAAGTCAAAGGGATTTTCGTAATCCGGGTATAGAAGGAGAACATCCTCGGATGCAAGTATTTTCTTAACTTTTTCGAACGCTAAGTATGCCTCATCATTAAGTTCCACCTTTATATTTTTTGAACGGTTTGATCCTACGTGTCCGTTATCCCCTCTCAGAAATTCTGTTAGTGGTTTAACAATTTTCGCGTAGTCTTTCACAAAGCGTCTGTAGTATCCTGCCAGACCTAAAAATGACCTCAGGGCTCTGAGAGTCTTTGGTACTTCGTAGTTAATGATATCTTTAATCTTTTCAGGGCAGGTTTTAATCCCATCGCTCTACACGATAAAACCCAAAAATTCTACCTCTGACCTAAAAAATTTTGATTTATCCGCTGAAACACGCATTCCTGCCTCAAACAGTTTGGTGAGAATTGTGTCAACATGTTCTAAGTGTTCCTTCCTAGTTCCGGAAAAGATAATCACATCATCGATATAGACATGACAGCATTTGCCTATTTGATCTCTTAGTATGTCGTCTATAGCCCTTTGAAAGATGCTTGGGGCATTTTTCAGCCCGAATGGTAAACGACAAAACTCATATTTACCGTTGTTGACAGAGAAGGCAGTTTTCTCACGGTCTCTTTCAGCCAAATTAATTTGGTGAAAACCAGATTTGAGGTCTAGTGTCGTAAAATAATTGGACTTTCCTAAGTTAGATAATATTACAGAGGTGTCTGGGATAGGGTATTTGTCGCAGATCGTCTTTTCGTTTAGTTTCCTGAAGTCAATTACCAAACGCATTTGACGATTTCCTTCGGTATCGAGTCCTTTCTTGTCAACTATCCATATAGGGTTATTAAATGGAGAGCGCGATGGCCGAATTATTTTATTAGCTAAAAGATTCTCTATCTCCTTATTGACAAAAGATGCAGCCGCTATTGGATAGGGGTATGATTTTGAGTAAACTGGTTCGTTGTCCGTTGTCCTTATTGTCGCTATTACGTTAGTATTATATGGTAATGCCTCATTTGGGTCAGCAAATGCTCCTGCTTTGTTTCT
The DNA here is from genome assembly GCA_916048285.2 of Bellardia pandia. Classification (NCBI taxonomy): domain Eukaryota; kingdom Metazoa; phylum Arthropoda; class Insecta; order Diptera; family Calliphoridae; genus Bellardia; species Bellardia pandia. The sequence goes on from OU696530.1 coordinate 71,827,887, forward strand.
GATGAGCTGTGATAATTGCGCATTTTCGGAGGCCTTTAAACCTAAATTATTAATATCTCGACAGTAGAGGTATGACAAGACCTCTTTTCCGTCCCTGTAATTTAAGATACCTTTTTTAATATCAAGGAGAGCGTCTATGCTTTTAAGAAGATCAAAGCCTATAATTCCGTCAAAAGTTTGAAGTGTGGGTAAAATAAAGAAATGTGCATTAATATTGAATATGTTAATAGTGCATTTTTGGAAAATTCTTTCGGTGCCATGTATTGATTTTACTGTGAAGGGTATTTCTAAATTTTTTATGCCTTTTAAAAGATCTAAGTGTTTAATATAATTCTTCGAGGCACCCGTGTCCACCAAGAATTTTAATTCCTTTCCTGCAAATCTCCTACTGACGTAGGGCAGGAGTGATTTAGGTCTAAAAAATTAATTTCGTCTCTATATTCCGTCTCATTTACGTTTTGTTGATTATCATAATAGTTACCGTTGAGGTTATCATTGAAATAATCATTGTTGTAGTCGTTATAGTAATCGTCTTGTGTGTAGCCCTCATAGTATTGTTCGTCGAATGAGTCGTCTGGTTGTCCTAGGTTCATTACATGGTTAATGCGTTGTAACTTGGCAACGGGCTGTTTGTCACTTTCATACTGCCTCTTCGGTGGCCTGTTTCTATAGTCAGTGAATTGAGTCCTTTCTGCGTTTGAATTATTTTGAGGTTGGCTAGTACCTAATTCCCGTGGTCCCTGATTTGGAATAAGATGCGTTCTTTCCTGTAGTGCTCTATTCTGTCTAAAACGTGACGCGGATGGATCTACCTCCATCGGTACAGGTTGTTGCCATTGTGGGCCTACGGTAAGTCTACGAAATTGTGGCAAACTATTGTTCGGCCTTGATGGCATAAGTATCTGTCGATTATTAAAGGAGCTTGCGAACAGTGACCTTGCATGATTTGCTTCTAGCTCTTGGGCGAGTGCTAGTGCTGTAGGCATATCACCTGGCCTAGATGAAAATAATATGTCACAAAGGGGTCTATTAAGTCCTGAAATAAACACTCGTAGTGCATCCTGTCTATATTTCTCATTGAGAGAATCAATGAGCCCGATCTGTCCGCTGTGTGTCATTATGGTTTTATTTACTAACAGCGTGAGTTTCTTTTCTACCTCCTCATAGAATTCGGTTATAGATAGCCGACCCTGTCGCATTGTTGACATTTCCTGCTCAATTAAATAGACGGGACGTTTATCCGCGTATGTAAAATCAAGCCTAGCGATTATTGCTTGAAAGTTGAGACAGGTATTAAATGATGATAGAATTGTATCCGCTGATCCTACAATTTTGTTCCTAATAATTGCAACTGCTTGGTAATGTTTTGAACTACCAACGTAGTTTTCAAAAATTTTGTATGCTGTGTGAGCAGCTTGCCTCCAGGACACATACCGTGTCTGGTCCCCAGAAAATTCGGGTAGTGACTTTACGAGGTCCAAAGATTCATCGCAAATAATACCGGCTTCTATTGTAACATCCCTATAGTCCTCAATGTGTGATGGAGTTTCCATCTGTCTTATTCTATTAGTCAGTTCGTCCAGTTTTTGTTGGAAGTCCCGTTTTGTTTGTTCTGTTGTGGCCTTTATGGCGGCGTTTAGTATTGTCTGTAGAACCTGAGGATCCATTTTTCAAAATTCGAAACTACCAATTTAGTTCTCAATTATTCTTTTAGCAAAACGTCTTAATTATGGGAAAAAATATCAGAACAATATAATATGATAATAATAGTACTAATAATAATAATAATATAAAGATAGTCTTACAATACTACTGCTGCTTCCATTATCCGTCAGCTTCTTTGTTTTACAAAAATGTGTTTTAATGGTTTAACGTTTATTTATGTTTATCTCCTTATCTATGAGGATGACCACTTTTTTCTTTTATAAAGAAATTTTTTTATTTTAAATCGTCACTATATTGGATTTTTTTTATTTATTAATAAATTGTCACTATTTTGGTGTGAGGACTGCCACTTTTTCTTTTATAAAGAATTTTTTGTTTGTTTTAAATCGTCACTATATTGGATTTTTTTTATTTATTAATAAATTGTCACTATTTTGGTGTGAGGACTGCCACTTTTCTTTTATAAAGAATTTTTTGTTTGTGGCCCCACGTTGGGCGCCAGTTACTATTTAATGAAACACAAATTTTTATCGGCTATGCCAATTTTTTTATTTGGTTTATTACCTGGCTATGCCAGTCTTTCCAGTTACAATGTATGAATTGAACTAACTGTTTTTTAACAAACAATTCTAAACGATACCTTAATTTAAGTTAGTATTGCCGCACATTATGCTGTTGTCATCACTTCTGTTGTTGGTGTTGCTTAATTTAAATTAATAATATAAATAATTTGGAGCGGATGTGCATGCAGGTAGAGTTACACAGTTGAATTTGCTAGCTTTTCGATTCCATTGCAAAATTCCTGGAATTATTTAGGCAGACAGATGCTTATGTTACAGAAAATAATATAAATTATTTGGAGCGGATGCGCGTGCAAGTAAAGTTAGTTGGCACCCGCTAACTTATATTTATTTTAAATTTAATAGAAAATGCGGAAAAAAATAAGTGCCTTTACAATAAAAGGGACCCTTTTTATTTTAGCAAAAATGTCTTTCTGTTGCGGTTTATTTCTCTGACAGAACAAGAGCGTCTTCTTCTTTTACAGTGTAGTTCACTTATTTCTTTTAATGTGCATAGGCCTTCAAGCGCTAACTTTAACATTATTATACCCTTCACCATCGTGAGAAGGGTATATATAAGTTTGTCATTCCGTGTGAAATTTCCACAATATAATTTTCCGACCCTATAAAGTATATATATTCTGGATCCTTATAGATAGCGAAGTCGATTAAGCCATGTCCGTCTGTCTGTCTGTCTGTCTGGATGTTGAAATCAGTTTTGTGAAGTCCCAACATATGTTCGGGATCCAAACCTTCAATAATTCTGTCAGAAGTGCTTTCGAGAAGTTTGCTATTTAAAATCAGGAAAATCGGTTTAGGTTAACCAGAGTTATGAACCAATATGTGAGACCACCTCCATAAAAATTTGATATTTTTCGTCCATTTTATTGCAATATTTTGAAATATATTGCAGATAATACCATGAAATTTTGTATACGTTGTTTGTACTATAAAAGAAGAAAGTGTGCGGAAAAAAGTAAAAATCGGTCCATGATTTCTCATAGCCCCCATACAAATATATATATTCCCGAAATATGGCTTAATGATAAATAAATGCCTATAAAATTGGAATATCAAGACAAAATTCAGCAAAAATAAGTTTTATACAAAAATAAATCACAAACCGAAATTTTTTTTTAGTTCGGTCCATATTTGACCATAGACCCCATATAAAGTCCACTTACAAAATTCACTTAAATACGCATAAAACAGATATAAATAATGTTAAACGGCTAAAATTTGACATAAATACTCTTTATAGGCAAATAAATTATTGTACCAAATTTTATGGTGATCGGCCCAGAAATGGTCATAGCCCCCATACAAAAATCTTCCCGAAATATTGCTCAATTATACATAAATGCCTATAAAATTGGAATATGAAGACAAAATTCAGCAAAACTAAGTTTTGTGCAAAAAGAAATCGCAAAACGAAATTTTTTTTAGTTCGGTCCATATTTGACCATAGACCCCATATAAAGTCCACTTCCGAAATTCACTTAAATACGCATAAAACAGACATAAATAATGTTAAACGGCTAAAATTTTACATAAATACTCTTTATAGGCAAATAAATTGTTGTACTAAATTTTATGGTGGTCGGCCCACAACTGGTCATAGCTCCCATACAAGGACCACATCTGAAAAAGACATTTTTCCCTATATATATTGTATACATATCGTTACCGACTCAAAACTTTGTACAGATCATGTACATATATACAAAAATCATTCCACACAATTTTGTTAATTTCGGTCTATTTTTAACCGTATGCCCCATATAAAGCCCTCTTCGGAAAATCCCTTTAATACTCATAAATCGCTTATAAATAAGGGTACCAATCCAAAATTTTACACGGATCATTTACATACATGCCTAAATCTAACTGCTGGATTTTGAGAATATCGGTCCATATTTGACTATATCCCCCACATAAGGTCCACTACCGAAATCCACGTTAATACTAATATATATCTTAAATATACCGTTATTACGTTGAAATTCTACGTGAAATATCCCCATATGCATGAAAATAACTGTTCCAAAATTTAAGAAGATCGGCCCATAATTTGTCACACCTGCCATATAGAAGCATTTCCAAAAACAAATAAATTCGGGTCAAAAAATATTCTTTTCGGATTTAACCCATATTCGGTCCATATTTTATAATCATGATATATATCGTTGGAAAGCTATTTTTAATACCTTTTATTTTATGTATTACAAATTATCAGACACCCAGTAGTTCCCGAGATATAGGCCTATATATTTTCAACTTTAAGGGCCCGCCCCCTCGAAAATAGGCGTGGCCGCCAAAAAAATTTTTTTTTGCTGGTATCTCTTCTAAAATCCCTATTTGTTTTTTTTGTTTTTTAACAAAATCACTAAAACCGAATTGTACCCCTTTTTTATACTCTGTTTGTTAAATTACACTGAAGATTATTATGAACATCAGACAGACTCTGTAAGTTATGGTAAGAATTGGTAATTAAATCAATTAAAAATGGTGAAAATTACACAAAATTTCCAAATATTTAACATAAATTATGTTGGTCGTAAAATTGTCTTTCAAACAATATATCAAATACTAATAAAATTTGCACTAAGACTGAATAGAAAACACAGAATTAGGATATTCTAGTCTAGTGTAGTTTCTGTATTTCTTATTACGCTTAGGTGAAGGGTATTTAAGATTCGGCACAGCCGAATATAGCACTCTTACTTGTTTTATATTTATTACATTTATAGTGATAAAATATTTATACAACATGCCACCCAACAAATTACCCAGTTGGAACAACAGAAGCAACAATTGGAACAGCAAATGTTGGCGGCTGTCTTGCTAAATACCTCGATAATGCCACCGACATTAATTGGCCAACAGCAGCAGCTTGTCAAGAACATACCCTCTCTATAGGCTCAAAAAGTGGCCATGCCCGTCATGGATGACAATGATCAGCATTATGGCAATCAACAGGGACCTGGTCAACAGCAAAACAACAACTTTTTTATACCCGATATGTCGAAACCTCCACCAGGTTTTATGAGTGGTAATGCCAACATTGCACCTGTTACTCAAATTTCTGCTTTAATGCATCAAACACAATTTGCTCAAATAAATAGTAGCATTCCAGTTAATCAAAATCTTAATAATACACCCCCGAATTTACTAGCATCTGGAGATTTGTTAAGCAATGTAAATAATATAAATGTTGATTTGTTAAATGTCAATGCGGCATTACAATTAGTTCATCAACAGCAGCAGCAACAACTTATGGCATATGATCAACATTCAAAACTGTCATCTGCTGGCGTTGTGGACAATGAAGATGAGTGTTGTCCACCACCACCCAGTCTGCACTGGTACCGGTTTGGGTAATAAAAATCAAGGAATTGAACAACCCATTTCAGCTGGCGATGTAAGGGATCGCAAAGATATGTATGCAACCGCAATACATATATGAAGTTGTAGTTAAGGTGGCCCGCTATAACACCCAATTCACCAAACTTAGTCAGAAGTCCTAAATTTGGCCCCAGGGTCAAATAAGTGAATTGAGTAAATTGGCTGGAAACAGTTTTTTGAAAACTTTGTTCTACAAAAAACTAGCGCCCAAAATTAAATGTACATGAAGTTGTAGTTAAGGTGGCCCGCTATAACACCCAATTCACCAAACTTAGTCAGAAGTCCTAAATTTGGCCCCAGGGCCAAATAAGTAAATTGAGTAAATTGGCTGGAAACAGTTTTTTGAAAACTTTGTTCTACAAAAAACTAGCTCCCAAAATTAAATGTATATTAAAATTTTCAAAAGCACATTACATATGTATCTTCTTTAAAAATTTAAATATTTTAGCTTTATATAAATTTAATTAAAAATGATAATGATACTTTGTTATCTTCACGGTGTTCTAAAAATCACCAGTTGCGGTTGTTCTAAAAACATGGAAGCTTGGTAACACCTATCTCGAATGAAAAACACTCATTTATTTTACTATGATTTTATCGATGAGGATTTTTTTTACTCTCTTTAAATTTGAGTGAAAAAAATCTTTGTGATCTACTTTGTTATGTTCACGGCGATAAAAAAAGAGCACAAACTAGAGATGTGTTTTTCGTAAAGAAAAATCTACTAAATGCAGTGTTGCATTTATTTTAACAGCTGAAGCAGTTGCTACGTTATACTATGTTTCCACGACGACTTGAATCACCTGCTTCGCATTCTGAATCATGTTTATGAATAATGGTGTTTATACTATGTTTCCACGGTATATGCTTCGCTCTCTATTCATGCTTCACAACCCAATCATGTGCGAAACAACTTGCTTCACCATACAAAATTTTAATTTTTTTTAATTTTAATCTAATTTTTATCGCAAGTTTATCTGCACCAGCTGTAAAAATTTAATATTATTGTAAACAAAGCAAATTATTTTCTTGTTGGTGGAAGTAAGAAAGTAAATACGTACGAATGTGTTTTTTTTCAAATAAGCTAACTAATTTCCACTCACTTTAGTTTGTCCATTAAAAAAAATATTTTCCACAAATTGTAAATTCTGTTTTTTTTTATTCTGTTTGTTTATTAAAAACAACTGTCAAATCGAATCAAGTTTTGGTTTTTATTCACTCTACCCAATGTACTCGAAAATGATTTTTCTTACAACGTAGGAAGGCAAAAATTGTAAGTTTACACGGTTGTTAGACATTTTCTGAACATTTTTCGGACAACGTTGTAATATCTGACGATCGTGGACACATAGCTATAGCTTTACTTTTTGTTGCATTGCTGCTCTGCACTGCCTTATCGACCTTATTTTTTTTTTGGCTGACATGACAAGCTTTTGGGCGCTATTGCAATATGACAAATGTTCAGTATGTTTAAATTTTTCTCAGAAATATTCAGTTTTTTGTCTCTCCTGCTAAAGTATGATTTTGTGACATACAGCCTATTGCATTCACCACGACGATATGCACATCTATATATATAAAAGAGAGTGACGTTAGTTACTAGCTTTATAACTAAAGAACGCCAGGACCGATTGCAACGAATTGCACGAATTCAGGCTGGTCTCACGCCAGAAAAGAAGAATAACCGGAAAAAATTCAGAAATTGACCACGCCTACTTTTTTTAAATTAATGTTTTTATGTGAGTGTGTGTATGTACTTTATAGAATCGTAAATGATCATGTGATGATCTTCGGCAAAGTTGTTGTGCATGAGCCCGGGAAGGTTTGTAAGTTGGTACGACCACACCCACTCTAACGCCTACTTTTTTTATTTAATTCTAAATGGGTTTTTACAGATTTACTTCAAATTGTATATACATCTTACTGTAGGCGAGGTAGAAATAAATAATGTATGTGCCACGCCCACTTTCATGCCCCATCACATGCAAGACGCTTGCCAGGTAAGCCAGACCGCTGGAGCGATCTGCCTGAAATTTTCACATGACACCACTAAGGCCCATTATTACAACTTGGCAATAGTTAAAAGTATGATGTCACTTTATTCCTCACTTTAATTAAAGTTACCTATTACTATTAAGAACATTAGAGGCAAGTTGTAATAATGACCCTAAGTATTTATAAAATACTTCTTTTTTGCGACCACGCCTACTTTAACGCCTTCTTTTTTAAATTGTGTAATTGATTCTACTCTAATTTTAACATATTCACTTTACTCTAGGCGAGATCAAAAATTAAGATTTATACTCCACGCCTCCTTTCACGTCCCATCTCTAGCGATCTTTTTTGACCGCCTACTTTTTTTGAAATTGATGCCGTAGCAACGCCCGCAGTGTACAGCCGAATTCGACCACGCCAGCTGTAAAATTGTGTAATCAATTCTACAAGGGTTTTAAAAGACTTACTTCAAATTGTATCACCCATTACTTTTAATTATTATCTTCTAAGATCCAAAAAACAAATGTCGTTCTTTTGTATATCACAATTTTTACGACAATTGTTTTTCCACCTAATTTGATTGAAAACTTTTTTTGTTAATTTTTTTTTACAAAAACAAATTCTGGTTCTGCTATTGCCAGTAGATGGCGTTGTGTGCATAAACTTTTGACACCTGATTTATTTTTGTAGTATTTAAAAATTTGCAACCTTTTTTAAAAATTATTTCAAAAGGTAAGTTCCCTAAATGATTTTGTGACATTGTTTTTGTGACATTAATTTCTCAGTGTTATTCATAATGCCGCGACCCACAAGATCTGATCTTTCGCACCGAACCCGTAATGCAATTACAAATCGGAATATTACCAATCGATTGAATACGGATGAACAATAAATCGCACGAGATCAGCGCCGTGTTAGTATGGCCCGACTTCACGTAACGCAAACACAAGAAGAAAGACAGGCGACAAATGAAACGGCTCGATTAGCAATGAGAAATCATGGATTAAATCAAGCAATTCAACAACGTGAAAATCTAAATCAACGCGTAAGAAGAAGAGGTTCAAGTGTTGATTTGAATCGAGTAGCGTTTCATTACGATTGCACTTTTGACTACAGCTCGCATCCTTCCGTTCAAATTGGCCCAATGGAGATTGTGTGCAACCATTGCGGTGCATTAAAGTTCACCGGAGAATCGCCTGGGTTGTGCTGCCTCAGTGGTAAGGTCAAATTACCACCATTGCCTTCACCATTGGTACGACCAAACCTACTCTAACGCCCACTTTTTTTAATTAATTAATTGCTTCTGCATGGGTTTTTACAGATTTACTTCATACAGATTGTATCCACATCTTACTGAAGGCGAGGTAAAAATAAAAAATTAATGTTTGCATGGTTTTTCAGTCTGCGGGCGCCCGGGCGTGGCAAAATCCAATTTTCATATTGCATCACCAATGACATACGAGCATACATACATATATTTTGCTTTTTTTATTTTATTTAATTTTTTTCAAAGCCGTTGTCATGTTTTTCAAAACGAGATATCAAACTCAACTCGGTTATGTAGTTCCGAAGATATTTGCAAAAAACTTATGTTATTAACGATCCAATATCAAAATTTTAAAACTTTCGAAATGTTGCATTCAAAAATCCGAGTTTTCGGTTTATTTACAAAATATTTACATCATTCGATAACAGAAGATATTCCGCGCTTACTAAGGTGCAACATTATACAAAAAGGTAAAAATAATATTATATCATCAATCGATGATAAAAAACTTTATGTACCCTTGCATTTATGATACCTACATTTTGTGCACATTTGTGAGTTTTTTTCAAACGCTGATAAAAAATAACGGTACATTCAAACAAATTGCTCGAAGGAGGCGCTCTTATTCTTTTTGTTGGTAATTTTCGTCAAACTTTGCCCGTTATCAATGACCGCAGATGAGCTGAACGCATGCTTGAAAGCTTCATATCTTTGGAACAGTCGAGAAAATCACGCTATCGACGAACATGCGTGTGCATTTGTTGCAAGACCCGTCTGCCCAAACATTCTCAGAACAACTTTTTGATATCGGAAATGAAAAAATTCCAATTAATCGCGCCACGAACGAGATTTCGTTCCCGCCTAACTTCTGTCGAATGCAAATAAATATTCAAGCCGTTGTCGACAAGGTTTTCCCCAGTCTAACAATCTTCTACAAAAAATCGGATTGGCTGTTGGAACGTGCAATTTTGGCACCAACAAATTACGATGCCAACAAGCTCATTGAGCAAATTCAATTGAAACTGCCCGGCAAATTAATCAAATACAAATCGATCGATACAATAATGGATGAAGAACAAGCCGTCAATTATCCCACTGAATTTTTAAATTCATTGGAATCACCCGGAATGCCACCGCATGTGCTAACATTAAACGTTGGATCACCGGTAATTCTTATTCGCATCTTAAATGCACCAAAGTTATGGAACGGAACCACATTGACCATCAAAAACTGCTCACCAAATTTAATCGAGGCAACAATCATCGGTGGCAGATTCAAAGGCGAAGATGTACTTATTCCACGAATTCGGATGATTTCCAACAATTTACCATTCCAATTAAAGCAGCTCCAATTCCCTTTGCGTCTTACCTGTACTATTGCCATCAATAAAGCAAGAGTCACATCATTAACTATTGCTGGCTTAATTTTGGAAAATTTATGTTTTCCACAGGGCACGCCAAAAAAACAAAAAACATTGTATATTCGCTGGCCCCAAGATGAAGTAATAAATAAATATAATTTCCAATTTGCCTTAAATAAATGCGTTTCTTTTTTGATTGAGCCCATACCTAGACCATATGTAAGTTATTCTGTAACAAATCTTTATGACAGATATTCCATAAATTTATTTAAAGGCCGCACAGTGGCTGAAAATCGTTTTTCATTGGCCAAAATTCTGTAACTTTTGAACCGATCAAAATATTGAAGTAATTTTTTTTTAATGTATAGATATTTATTTCAGCTTGGCTCAGTTGTAATTACATTAAAATTGATTGATGACTTTTTAAGGACTTCTAGGTCAAAGTTGAACTTTTGATTTTTTTTAAGTTTTGGAGTGAAATATGGGTTTATTTTTTTTATTTACATATTAAAAAATTTAATATTTAGAACTTATTAATAATTATAATTATTTTTTGTGATAATGGAATTTTTTTAATGTTACACTCAAAAAAATATTTACACTAAAAAAAATAGTAAAATTCACTGGAGATTTTGCTGTTACTACAGAAAAATTTATTCTTTTTTGCTGTCAGATTTGATAATTTTAAAAATAAAAACTGCAATAGATTTTATTAGCATTTGTAACAATAGTAGGTTCTATTTATTATTATTTTTAACCGACTTCAAAAAGGAGGAGGTTATCAATTGGAATGGTATGTTGCTTTTTTTATGTTTGTTCCACGATAACCATTTCTGAACCAATTTTAAAAATTCTTTTTTTGTTTGAAAGGGTTTGCTTGCAGGTGGGTCCCATTTAATTTTTATGAAGATCGGACGGACATACGGTTTTTTATTTACCGTTATCTATATTTTTTCTGTGCTTCTCTTATAAATTGTTGAATTACTTCGTGGTTTATGAATCAATTTTAAAAATAATTTTTTTATTTGGAAGATATGGCTTGCAGAAAAATATATTTAAGGTAAAAAAATGAAAATTTCAGAAATTGATTGAGATATATCGGGGATATATAGCATAAACCGATTTTTAAGAATATATCGAATATGGGTGTCAAAATTTAGCTCTGTTAATGGGAAAACATTATACATTTAGCATAAACCGATTTTTTAGAAGATTAACAAGATTTTCAAAATTCTTTCTTTCAATCAAAAAAGTGCAACAACATTAGTTATATTAAACATTTTTGAAAATTAATCCAACATTTTATTTGGCCGAAATTTTGAAGTCGGTTTTTTTTTAAAGAATTATTTACTAATACTATGTTTTTCGTACTTAAATAACAATGAAGGCAATTATAATTATTATTCATTTGAAACAAATATTGATTGCAAATATTCTATATTTTGTTCTGCGCTATTTCTGTTCTTTAGTAATTTTTTGGCTTCTTCATCTAAATCCCGATGTTCCACTTTCCATTGATTTCGAATATTGGATATGAACGGATCTGATGTTGCCAATAATATATTAAATAGATTTTCATTTGTGGAATTTCGTGAAATTTTTCTAGTATTGTGCTCTGTAATCCTTGTTCCTTTTTTCCTGAGCCTCCTATGATAGATCTCCAAGTGGCACCAAATGATATTTAATGATATCTTCTCCATGATAAAGGATTTTGTGGACTCTTGCAGACATATTTCTCCATGGGTAGTTGGTTGTATATATTTTTGCAGTTTCCTTAGCATAATCTCCAAATTGTCTAGCGTCAATTTCTTCATTGCACGCAAGTACTTCTAGGATTATTTTAAATCTGAAAATAAGGTTTAAATCCACTCCTGTTATTTCAGATGCTGTTTCTGGATCTGAAAAGAATCTTCGTGCGGTAAAATTTGCGATATTCATCTTGAACATGTTTCTTTTTTGAACTTCTTAACTCTTTGTTGGTTCCAGTGTTTCTTATGGATCCAGAAGACCCGAAATCCAAATCATAACTGATTTTTAGTATATGTTCCATAAGTCGTCATTTGATCCACAGTAAAAAGTCATGAAAAAATATGTGATGCTCTTGGTAGTCACAGCTAAATTCAAGTGCGGCCGAAAGGGTTAATATCAGGTAAAACTAATTAGTATCTCGCCAATATTGGGTTTTTTTTCTTTAGTGGTTTAATGTCGCGATTATTATTATAAAATTGTTTATGACTTTGGTTGACCCTAACAGTTGATAACAGGTATATTAGAAAGAGATCATATGTTTACTGTAGAACCTATTGTGATATTTGTATGACTTATTTTTTTGCTAATCAAAACAAAGCCATAAAACCCTTTCGCAGGTATTATATTTAATTATTTTAGATTTACGTAGTCTAAAGTAAAAAAACATAAACCTTTAGGCGAAAAAGTGAAAATTTAATACACCATTGTATACGAGTAACTATAGGGCTGTTTAAATTATCGTAATTTGAATTTTTTTAGAGTAATTTCACGACCCGGCGGGTCGTGGCGGGTGCAAAAGTATATATAAGGTTAAAGAAGACACTTTCACCTTTCTTCGGGTGGTACACGTTTCTTGTTCCCTTTTGTTCCCTAGAAGTTCTATTCCACTAAAGTTTAAATTTCAGAAAAATATAGTAGTTTCATAAATATTTCAGAACTCCCCTAATATTAAACGCTAGAGCGGTAACCACTTACAACAACTAAAGACTATAATCCTACCAACATTACAAAAAAGACCGCAGGCCATTATCGATGATAGCTTGCGAGTAGTAACCATTTATTTTTGACAAAAAACAAATAAAAAACACCTTTTTCTGAAATTAAAAAAACAGTTGAGTTTGACAGCATGCCACGCCCACAATTATTAATAGTTTAACCTAATTTTTTGGCTACCTTAATATGGATATATTAGCTCCAAAAAGGTGTAAAAATTTTAAAAATCGGTGACAAAAAGAAATTCGACTTTTGGCCAATGAAAAACGATTTTCAGCCACTGTGGGCCGTACATTTCTTTAAAAGCTTAATTTAAATCGTGTGGTAATACAACACTAATGTTTGCTTAGGGTCAGCAACGCGGACCGGGTCAGCTAGTACATATATAAGGAAACAATAACTTTTATAAAATGGAATTTGTTTATTCAAAATACTTCTCAAGTTTAGAAATATCTTAAATATTGACAGTTACTTTAAATATATTTAATTTGGTTTTATTTTATAATATATATTTATATATAAAATAATAAATAACTACTTATGTTTCTCATATCCACTACTATTCATTCATCTGTAATAAGGAATTAATTGTAGCATCTTTATTGCCCCTATTCACTTCATACAATGTTTTAACAACTTCAGCATCAATATTAGGAAACATTTCACGTACCTAAAAAGAAATAAATATTAATACACTCTTGGGTAAAATAATAATACGCACTTGTTTTAAATCTGCTTCGGATATTACAGGTGGAAGAGGAGCAGGTGTATGTTGGACTTGTTGATGTGGTGTAATAAAAATGGGTGTAGGACGACCTGGCGGGACCATTATCATTTGTGCTGGTTCTTGAACGGTTGGGTAGATATAAGGTTGATTAGAAAAACTTAAAACAATGTCAACAGCGCCTTCAAGTCCTTCGCCTTGCTTGCCGCTTAATGGATACCACTCTTCATGTGTTTCTCCAGTGAATACCCTATCAGGTATTTTGATTTCACACCATGCGATTAGTTCATCCATTTTGAAGCTACATTCATCATAGATTTCAACATATATAGAATTTACTCCAGTAGGTAACTGACTTTGAATTACACGGTTCCATCTAGGATTTTTTCCACCATTTGGGTCAGTTTGAGTTTCGTAAACATAATGACCCACACGAATTCGTACATACGGATCCATCCTTGTTAGGCCGTAATTTCTAGCAAGTTTAGCTTGTGCACATGTTATACTTAGACGACCTACATGATTCAGAGCCTAAATGTTAAAAGAACGTATTGATTAGAAACATAACTTAAAACATATGTATGTACACATTAGACCTGAGGCCAAATTACCGCATTCGATATCGAGCAAGAAATTTAGTACATTTTATCATAATTTCGATATCGAAATCATTTTTCGATACGATAGCTCATTCGATTACGAATGTGGTAGGTAATTTGGCCCCTGTCCTTTGTGCCACTTTTTGAAATGTAAATTTTTTTAATTGAATATGCTTAATGTAGCTGTTAAAAAATATTTAGATAGCTAAATTTTTAAAGAATCCTATAATGTTCTCGTTATCCAATTATCGTTTAAGTTTGCAGCAGTTCGTTTAAGTTACTAAATAATAAACTAAGACCCATCTAAAGCTATTACATATTAAGCACTTATAATTGTTATATATGTAGGTATACATATGTATGTATATATAACTATAACTACTATTGATATTTTTTTCCTAGCCGCTGATCATTTAACATTTTAGGAATCTGTTTCAGGAATAGCACACAAACGAAAAATATTTGTTGTGTGAAGTCGCAGTTCATTCTGTAGGAAAAAAAAACATTCATGCATTCATAACTTTACATTGTTTTTGTAATTTCTTTTGAAAATTGTGTGCTAATAGTTATTTTTTCATCATTAAATGAACATATGCTCCAATTAAGTAGTTTTGTATGTAAGACTATTGTTTATATAAATAAATATAGGTAACATCAAAAAATTTAACAGCTTACCAGTGGTTAGAGATCGGAACTCCGCAACAAACGAATCTTTGTTAAAAAAATATATAAAAATATAATCTCTGGAAACTTTATTTAAATATTTTTCCAACATTTTGTAGTGCTCTGTCCAATAATAATCATCGTCGAGTTATATTTATATATGGTATGATTAATTTAGAGTTTTTTCATACATTTGTTTTTGCAGATCGCGAGTGACTATTGTCATACTGTCATCTTATTTTTATTCAGTATTTCTCTATGGAAAGCCTTGCACCGCATTAACAATTACGAATTATTCAGTTACAAAAATTATGCTCTTCTAGCAACATATGGTTTGAATTATCGAATTTCCGATAATATTCTTTAATTTAAGTCTCAGTGAACATCATTGGAAGATACGCGTCCGAATAGATCACATGCAATCTTCATCGACTTCCAAGACTTGAAAGTCTACATTATTTATTTTATTTATTTTCTTCATTTATTTGTAATATTAAGCCTTCTCGGCCGAAATAAGAATATATTACATAGTAATAAAAACTACCTGAAATTATAATTTAATTTAATAATAAAACAGTTAATAATAATCTATATATATAAAAGAGAGTGACGTTAGTTACTAGCTTTATAACTAAAGAAGGCCAGGACCGATTGCAACGATTCGCACGAATTCAGGCTGGTCTCAGGCCAGAGAAGAAGAATACCTGGAAAAAATTCAGAAATTGACCACGCCTACTTTTTTTAAATTAATGTTTTTATGCGTGACTGTGTGTATGTACTTTATAGAATCGTAAATGATCATGTGATGATCTTCGGCAAAGTTGTAGTGCATGAGCCCGGGAAGGTTTATAAGTTGGTACGACCGCTGGTGCGATCTGCCTGAAATTTTCACATCACACCACTAAGTATTTATAGAATACTTCTTTTTTGCGATCACGCCTACTTTAACGCCTTCTTTTTTAAATTGTGTAATTGATTCTACTCTGATTTTAACATATTCACATTACTCTAGGCGAGATCAAAAATTAAGATTCATACTCCACGCCTCCTTTCACGTCCCATCTCTAGCGATCTTTTTTGACCGCCTACTTTTTTTTAAATTGATGCCGTAGCAACGCCCGCAGTGTACAGCCGAATTCGACCATGCCTGCTTTAAAATTGTGTAATCGATTCTACAAGGGTTTTAAAAGACTTACTGTCGTTCTTTTGTATATCACAATTTTTACAATTGTTTTTCCACCTAATTTGATTGAAAACTTTTTTTGTTAATTTTTTTTTACAAAAACAAATTCTGGTTCTGCTATTGCCAGTAGATGGTGTTGTGTGCATAAACTTTTGACACCTGATTTATTTTTGTAGTATTTAAAAATGTTCAACCTTTTTTAAAAGTGATTTCAAAAGGTAAGTTTCCTAAATGATTTTGTGACATTGTTTTTGTGACATTAACTGCTTTTGTGACATTAATTTCTCAGTGTTATTTATAATGCCGCGACCCAGAAGATCTGATCTTTCGCACCGAACCCGTAATGCAATTACAAATCGGAATATTACCAATCGATTGAATACGGATGAACAAGAAATCGCACGAGATCAGCGCCGTGTTAGTATGGCCCGACTTCACGTAACGCAAACACAAGAAGAAAGACAGGCGACAAATGAAACGGCTCGATTAGCAATGAGAAATCATGGATTAAATCAAGCAATTCAACAACGTGAAAATCTAAATCAACGCGTAAGAAGAAGAGGTTCAAGTGTTGATTTGAATCGAGTAGCGTTTCATTACGATTGCACTTTTGACTACAGCTCGAGATTGTGTGCAACCATTGGGGTGCATTAAAGTTCACCGGAGAATCGCCTGGGTTGTGATGTCTCAGTGGTAAGGTCAAATTACCACCATTGCCTTCACCATTGGTACGACCACACCTACTCTAACGCCCACTTTTTTAATTGATTAATTGCTTCTTCATGGGTTTTTACAGATTTACTTCATACAGATTGTATCCACATCTTGCTGAAGGCGAGGTAAAAATAAAAAAATTAATGTTTGCATAGTTTTTCAGTCTGCGGGCGCAGTGGCGTGGCAAAATCCAATTTTCATATTGCATCACCAATGACATAAGAGCATACATACATATATTTTCCTTTTTTTATTTTATTTCATTTTTTCAAAGCTGTAGTGGATCGATAATCACTCACATCTCTAATAGTATATTTTCTTATTGTGAATTACAACAGCTGATTTAGACATAATTGTAAACATAGGAGAAGAAGAAGTAAACATAGAACATAGAATAAGTTAGATGTAAGTACCGTTATTTTAGTTTATAAGAGGACGAAATTTATAATAAAAAGGATTCAGAATTATAACTCAGCCGAGTAATTGGCTCTTGTTTTTATAAAAAAAAAACTTTAAATTATCAGCGCTTTAAAGTGCTTTGCCTTGGCATTCTTTAGTGCCGGCTAAAATAATTTAGAAGCCAGTGGCGTTACAAAACGCCGGCTAACAACCCTTAGGTAGGGAATTGTATAAAAGGTGCAGTGCGTACATTACATGGCGATCCTGCCAAATCCCAATTTAATGTCTACAACAAAAACTACTGCGGTAGCAGAGAACGCTCTACCTAAACAACAACCACAACCAATTACTATTCAACAGTATCTGCAGCGGCAGCAGCGCAGAGTAGAAGACAAATTGACAGCAATACCACAAACAGCTAAGCCTAAAAGAAGAAGAGCTGGCAGAATTGTGAGGCTGCGAAAAAGATTGGCTGATTTAAAACGAATGGTTACAGCCGAAAATCCACCTTCTTGGGAAAGGGCCACGAAAATTTGGCAGCAAATTGATGCCTTGACGGAAGAGTTGAAGGCGAACAAGAATAAGTAATATAAATAAATTTTCACAAATCATTATTAAAAACAAAAAATATTATCACCAAAATAAAAACAAAAACTTCAAAAGAGAATATAAAAAAAATGTCACGATCAACTGATATAAATACTACAGATACTGTTAGATTAACTGGGATAACTGAAGAAGCTATAGATAGTATAGGTACAAAAATTTTAAATTTAAAAGTTGCAACGGCAACTGTTAACCATAATAAAACCAAAAGAAAGCAAAATAATTTTACATATTTACTAAAACTACAAAATTGCATATACGACAATATTTAGTCATTTGCCCTTGAAATTGTTTATTGCAGTCATTGCCTCTACAATCGTTTAATGTTACAATAAAAAACTAAATGTCATTTACCTTATTTTATGCAATATTGCAATAATGCAACTAAAGGCATTTTTTATAATTACTGAAATTGAATATTTTAATTATTAATTTTAAGTTAGACGTAAGCAATTAAATTGTATAAAAGAACCACCAAAATAAAGACATTAAGGTAAACAAAGATTAACTTTTGTTATTACTACATGGTCTTAGTGTTTCTACTCAGGCCCAAATCAACACATTTTATATTAGCATAAGGTGTTTCTACCTAAGCTAAATTAACAAATTCTGAACTCCAAAGGAAACCTTTGGTGTTCAACTTATTTTCGACATCGTCGATTTTACATTTGGTGACCCCGACGGTCCTGTAACTTGGAACAGGATCATACAACAACACACCAATCAAAATTTGGTGACACAGTTGTCCTGTAACTCGGTACAGGATCATACAACAACACACCAATCAAAATTTGGTGACACAGTTGTCCTGTAACTCGGTACAGGATCATACAACAACACACCAATCAAAAAGGATTACATCAAAAAACAAAGTTTTTGAATTATTAGTTTCCCCCCACCAGCGGTAAGGGACTTTTAATACTAAAAACAACGCTACACGCAGCGTTCAACAATCCACCAAAATCTACAATTGGTGATCCGACGATCCTGTAACTTGGCACAGGGTCACACAAAAAATATTACACCACACAACAGTTGGTTCATAAAAACAACAAATCATCAACCATGGCAACATTTGACGTCCTAATAGCAGAACAACAAAAGACGGCGGATCAAATAGAGGCCATAATCCGAAACTATAAAAAGGACCCGGCAACAAGAAAAACGAAGGAGTACTACCTGGAACGTTTACATCGACTTGACACTGCATGGCTAGAATTTGAGAGCACTGACAACAAACTAAGGTGTCTATCAAATATTCCAGTGCAGCACGAATATTTTACGGACCAGTACTTGCGTACTTCAGGCGACACACTCAAGTATAAAGAGCTATTTGAGTCTGAAATCAAGAGACTCTCAAATACAGCAACTAAACAACTCAAAGAGAATGAAGGTGCCAGCAGCTGCATACAGGGAGAGCCACAAATTGACGAAAGTACGAGTAGAATTCTTCGTAATCAGCGGGCGCTAACAAGAGCGCTAAGACGAACAATGGACGAAGCTATGGCTGAAGAAATGCATGAGGCAGCACAGTATCAAGCAAAATTAACGCTCATTGATAAATATATGAGTGATCTTTCGAGAAACAATGACAGGTTATGGCAACTAACCACCAAAGAACAAATAGATGGGTACACGTTGGATGAATTCTACAAAACGGAAGCCGAAGTCCACAACATTAAATGTACTCTACAACAACAAGGTGGTCTTTCCAATGAAAGTACTCCACAACACATCAACAGAATTGAGCAGTGTCAACCACACCTGCCTAAAATTCAGATTCCAAAATTCAACGGCAGTTATCTCCAATGGGTAGCTTTCAAAGACCTCTATACTCAATTAATTCACAATTCAGCAATGAGCGAAGTGGAAAAAATGTTCTATTTGACGACACATCTAACAGATGAAGCAAAAAGGCTGATAAACCATTTGCCAATTGCAACAGCAAATTATGCAATCGCATGGAATATTCTCGTCAGTAGGTACGATAACAAAAGGCTCATTGTGACAACATTACTCAACAACTTGCTCTCTTATCCACAAGTGCAAAATGAAACAGCTCAAGCTCTAAAAAGTATAGATGACCTCACAAAAGAATGCACCCATGGTCTAATGGCACAGGGACTTCCGGTAGACAAATGGGACGCTATAATCGTCCACATACTATTGAAGAAGCTTGATCCCTCAACTCAAACAATATTTGAGCAATCACTCGAAGACAACAAGAGCCTCGTAAGTCTTGATGAACTGCTCAAATTCATAGAGCATAGATTCCAAGCATTGGAAACGCGAGGAAAATCGTGTGAATCTGGAGGGGGAAGGATAGAACCAAGGTTACAACGGCAGCTACAGCAAATCCAAATTGTAAGGTATGTGGAATTACAGGACATCCCATATATTACTGTGAAAAGTTCTTGAAAATGTCCCCAGCCGAGAGACTACAATGGACACAAAAGACGAGACTTTGTGTCAACTGCTTTAAATCAGATCATACCTCCAAATCATGCACATCACGCTCATGCTCAAGGTGCGCAAAAAGGCACAACACATTGCTGCATTTAGAAAAACCAAAACAAGGTTCATCAAAAACCTCTGTTGGAAGCTCCGACAATACGCAAAATCCAGCCACTACTTCAGACAAAAATTCCCCAATCGTAGCTGCAACAAACACGCAACCCAGCGGCAACACCTATGTATTACTCGCCACAGCAAGAGTAAAGGTGATTGGAACCAATGGCCGCACCGGCATATTCCGTGCTCTTCTAGACTCTGGATCACAAGTCAATCTGGTCACAAATCGAGTGTTAAACAAGTTATCATTGGACTCTTCAGATTCTTCTTTGCGCATTGAAGGAATAGGCCGTAAGATTCACAACGCATCTCGACGAATCAATTTAGAGCTACATGCATGCTCAGGCAATTATACTACCAGAATCGAAGCATTTGTACTCCCAACCATTGTATCATCTCAGCCTACACAATCATTCAACACATCAGATTGGAATATTCCTGATAATATTAATCTAGCAGATCCATGTTTCAATGAAATTGACAAAATTGATATGCTGATCGGCGCAGAATTTTATCACCAACTGATGCGACCACAACAAATAAGGATCAACAAGAACTTACCAATTTTACAAAATACAGCTTTGGGCTGGGTCGTAACGGGTAAATTACAAGAAAACAACGACAACAACTTGGTTACTTGTGCAGTATTTACCCCAGAACAGCAAACAACAAACGAGCTCATTGAAAAGTTCTGGAAACTTGAAGTGGCAAATAATTCAGAACGTGCATTATCTTTAGCTGAGAAACGATGTGAAGATCATTTCTTACAAAACTTACAAAGAAACAAGGACGGGAGATTCGTTGTCCGCTTACCATTTGCAGAGAATCCATCAATTCTCGGAACTTCTAAAACAATGGCTTTCAATCGATTTTTGTCATTGGAAAAACGGTTGAACCTTAAGCCAGAACTTAGAGCAGAATACAATAAATTTATGGAAGAATATGAATCCTTGGGGCACATGGAAGAAATACAGGAAGATGACATTCCTGATGTACATTACGTCATGCCTCATCATTGCGTGCTGAAACCAGAAAGTTCAACTACAAAATTGCGAGTAGTGTTTGACGCATCAGCTAAAACATCCAGTGGCTCCTCACTCAACGACATCCTTCATGCCGGACCAACTGTACAAAGTGAGCTATTTTCAGTACTGCTGAGATTTCGGATGCATAAATTCGTCTTCACTGCAGACATCGAAAAAATGTACCGACAAATTCAAGTCAATGATTCAGACCAGATGTTCCAGCTCATCATTTGGAGATATAATAAACATCAAGATATCAAATATTATCGTCTCAAAACTGTCACCTACGGCACCTCCTCAGCTCCATACCTAGCTACCAAATGCCTTCAACACCTAGCGACTCAAAATGCCACGAAATATCCACTAGGTGCATCAATACTACGTGATGATTTTTATGTGGACGATTGCCTAAGCGGGGCCGACTCTATCAGTACTGCATTGGAATCACAACAACAACTTAACTTAATTCTAAAAAGGGCTGGTTTTAAACTTCGGAAATGGTGTTCAAATCATTCCCAGTTGCTAAATGGTATTGCACCTGAGGACCAGGAGATCAACTTGGACTTGGACGAAAACTCAAACTGCTCGATTAAAACACTTGGATTAATATGGCTGCCAAAGTCTGATCAATTATGCGGACGAGCACAAGTTCCATCGGAAAATTATGCAAAGGGTGTAACAAAACGAATAGTAAGCTCAGAACTTGCCAAGATATTTGACCCACTAGGAATTTTTGGGCCAGTGGTCGTACGAGCCAAAATATTTTTGCAGGAGCTGTGGCAATTACCAATTTCATGGGATGATGAATTACCCCAGGATCGTCAAAACGTATGGAATAACTTTCGAACAAGCATAGAAGCATTAAACAAAATTAAGATCGATCGGTTCGTACTAAAAACCGAAAGACCAGTAACAACGCAGCTTCACACGTTTGTTGATGCATCGGAACGAGCTTATGGAACGGCAATCTATATTCGTTCAACATATAAAGACAAAACTGTATCAACAAGACTAATATGTTCCAAGTCCCGTGTAGCACCCATTAAAAAACAGACGCTGCCTCGGCTGGAACTATGTGCAGCAGTACTAGGGGTGGAGCTGACAAATAGAGTAAAGAAAGATCTTCGCCTACAAAATACTGCAAACTATTTCTGGACAGATTCAAAGATTGTCATTGCTTGGATAAATTCGACTGCAGCATCCTTTCACACTTTTGTGGCAAACAGGATAGCCAAAATACATGAATTAAGCGACTCAGATCAATGGCGACATGACAATTCTAAACAAAATCCAGCTGACGTAATATCCAGAGAACTAGCACCAGAAAACCTATCACAACATTCGATTTGGTTCTATGGTCCGCTATTTCTATCGGGACAAAAAAGTGAGTGGACGAACTCACCTCCACAAGTTTCTGATATACCTTGCAACGAAGAACGAAAAATAACAAAACATATTTTGACAATATCTACTTCGCAGCAAGGATACGAAGACTGCATAAATCGAATAAACCATCGAAACTCATTCAAGACTCTTCAGCGCACGATCGGTTATGTTTTGAGATTTATCACAAATTCCAAAACTACGAAAATTTGTCGCCCACCCCACAAGGCGCTCGATGCACATGAAATGGAAGAAGCTCTGAATGTTATCATCAAAATCATGCAAGCTTCGGAATTTGGGGAAGAACTGGAAAGATTATTACACAAAACACCTGTGCATAAATCCAGTTCTTTGGCCTCATTAAATCCATTCTTGGATGAATACCAGGTAATGCGTGTAGGCGGTCGTCTGGAGCAATCAACATTACCATTCAAGGCAAAGCATCCAGCAATTTTACCACACAATCATTTTATGGTGGGGTTATTGATGCAAATGCTACATGAAGAAAATCGTCATTGCGGCCCACAAGCATTGTTAGCTGCATCCAGGGCGCAGTTCTGGATTACCAACGGGAAATCAGTCGCGCGCAGTACCGTCCACAAATGCATACGATGCACCAAGGCTAAGCCAATGCTGTTTAAACAATTAATGGGAAACCTACCAGCTGACAGAGTGACGCCAGGACGTCCATTCATTACCTCAGGAGTTGATTATTTTGGACCGATTTGGATACATCACAAAATTAGGGGCAAAAGACCAGACAAGGCTTATATCGCAGTATTTTGCTGTTTTGTAACTAAGGCCATTCACATGGAAGTTGTGTCCAATCTGTCCACAGAAGCCTTTATAGGAGCATTGCGACGATTTATCAGCAGAAGGGGCCATTGTCAGACACTATATTGCGACAATGCTACTAACTTCGTGGGAGCAAACAACAAATTAGTTGAATTAGAAGAATCAATATATTCTCAATCAGCCCAAGAAAAAATTACACGAGTATGCAGCAATCAATCAATTACTTTTAAATTTTTTCCACCAAGAGCCCCTCATTTCGGTGGCCTTTGGGAAGCGGCAGTTAAATCAGCCAAACATCTGCTGCTGAGAAGTGTGGCCGCTGCATCACTTACATATGAGGAATTGGAAACAGTAGTGGTTGAAATAGAAGCCATCCTAAACTCGCGACCTTTAATTCCTCTCTCTTCAAATTCCGAAGATCTTCAAGCTCTTACACCAGGCCATTTTCTAGTAGGTGAGCCATTAACATCAGCCGTAGATGTAAATGCCCAATCTCCAAAATTACTATTAGATGCAAGGTGGAAAATAACTTCAGAGATTAAACACAAATTCTGGAAGGAATGGACACAAAAATATTTACATGAGCTACAACAAAGGGGAAACGTCATTGAAGGCATGCTTGTTATTCTCAAGGAAGATAATACTCCTGTACTACAATGGCCACTGGGAAAAATCAGCCGAATTTACAAGGGAGATGATGGACTTATTAGGGTTTGCGACGTCAAAACAGCTAAGGGAACCTTCTAGAGGCCAATTCATAGATTGGCGCCCCTGCTCAACGATTTTCACATAGAACACTCCGAATATGACAAGCCAACATCGCAAAAGAGACAACTCTCATCAGAAGGCGATACTATACAGCCAAAACGGAAGGTAGTATCATATGCTTCGCAAGGAATCTTCAGTACACTTTTTATTTCGCTCCTTCTACTGCCGATAATACTAGCCTCTCCAGTCAATGTCACGGAATTTTCCTCCAACCCAGGATTATATTCCAAAGGCATAGGGTCGACAAAATTGGTAACTGCTACCTGGAAATTTATTATATATTACGATCTCACACCAATTTGGGAAAGGAACAACGTTCTGGAAGCCGGAATAACAACATTTTCAAAATTATGCGAACAATCAATAACTACTGAATCATGTAGAATGCTCTACCTCGAACTTCAGCACACGTGGGACAATCTCATTCAAGAATCAGACCTTTTAACTCCAAGAAGAACCCGAAGAGCTGCACTAGATATTGTAGGGAATATGGCTCATGCTCTATTTGGAGTCCTGGATTCGGATTATGCAGAACAAATGGCTCAAACTATAGCTAATGTAAAGCAAGACGAGGAGTATTTGCATCTGCTACTCAAAAACCAAACTTCGGTAATAAATTCGACAATTAATATTCTCAAGCAAGGCGAGAATGAGATGCATTTGCATTTCTCAGAGCTCAAGACAAGCATCTATAATGATTTGAATGCAGTTAGAGACGAGAACTCAAATTTACGACACACCCAAAATCTAATGTCCATGGCGATTCAATTAAATACACTTGCGGCAGAATTACAAAGAATTGACACAGAGCTTGTCGCTGCCCTTACGCACTCAAATCACGGTAAAATAAGTCCACTTCTCCTCACACCAAAACAATTAAAAACAGAGATAGCTAAGATAAAATGCAACCTTCCTATTGGTCGCTCGTTACCAGTTGAAGATACTGACTTGCTGGAATTATACAAAATCATGAGCGTCAAGGGCACAGTAACACAGGAGAGTGTCATCT
The DNA here is from genome assembly GCA_916048285.2 of Bellardia pandia. Lineage (NCBI taxonomy): Eukaryota > Metazoa > Arthropoda > Insecta > Diptera > Calliphoridae > Bellardia > Bellardia pandia. The sequence continues at coordinate 71,853,321 of OU696530.1, forward strand.
TCATGATTGAACTACCGTTAGTGAACCAGAAACATTTTGAGCTCTTCAAGGTCATCCCTATACCCACCGAGATCAACAACACGGCTATTGCTATAACAACTAATATTGAATATCTCGCTGTGAACAGCCACCAAGATGAATATCTGACTCTAAATACACGTCAATTCAATAAATGTAGTGTGGCAAGGAGCGACATATATCTTTGCACTACATTACAAGTCAGCGTTACTCAAGACTCAAGCAGCTATTCCTGCGAAATTGCTCTGTTTAACAACAAGACATCCCCACAATGTAGTTTCGGGAACATACAGAACAAAGTTTATTTTATCGCACTAAACACTATCAATCGTTGGCTTTATGCAACACCAAATCCATTAGAGCTAACTGCAGTGTGCAACTCTGAAACCATACATTTTACCATCAACCGATCTGGTCTCCTGTCCATGAAACCAACTTGTATCATCAAGGGAAGGTTACTAGCTATCCATGGGCATGAAACTAGTATCACTACTCTTCATACTTCATATGCCATGTTTGGCAATATTACGGCAATTGGCAAACCCTCCGAGGTCAAGAGGCTACTAGCACCAAACATCGATTTAGATACCAAATTAGATGAGCTCACCACCATCCAAAGACAGCTATCAGATATCAAAGATCTTCCAAGAGAAGTAAAGTATCCGGTACTTCATCATCCGCATATCGGCTCGTTGGCATTACTTCTGTCATTATTGATAATAGTCATCCTAATAGGCCGGAAAATTAAATGCTACAAGGGAGTCTCAATCAACTTGTCCCCAATGATGCCAAATTCAGCCCCACAACCAACACCACGCCAGCAAAACTCTGAGGTTTAAAAACAACCAATATTTTTGATTAACTCTTATATTATTAATTCTTATTTTATTAATTTAGTTTTTCCTTTTTTTTGTTATATACATATTTTTATATTTCGCTATCCGCTCAACGTGGCGGAGAATGTTAACCATAATAAAACCAAAAGAAAGCAAAATAATTTTACATATTTACTAAAACTACAAAATTGCATATACGACAATATTTAGTCATTTGCCCTTGAAATTGTTTATTGCAGTCATTGCCTCTACAATCGTTTAATGTTACAATAAAAAACTAAATGTCATTTACCTTATTTTATGCAATATTGCAATAATGCAACTAAAGGCATTTTTTATAATTACTGAAATTGAATATTTTAATTATTAATTTTAAGTTAGACGTAAGCAATTAAATTGTATAAAAGAACCACCAAAATAAAGACATTAAGGTAAACAAAGATTAACTTTTGTTATTACTACATGGTCTTAGTGTTTCTACTCAGGCCCAAATCAACACATTTTATATTAGCATAAGGTGTTTCTACCTAGGCTAAATTAACAAATTCTGAACTCCAAAGGAAACCTTTGGTGTTCAACTTATTTTCGACATCGTCGATTTTACAGCAACTATTCAACATAATTTTCACATTGTAGAGAATAATTTTCCAATCCAAACCGATGGAATAATCGGACGGGATATTTTAATAGAATACATGAGTAAAATAGATTTTGAAACATACACGATTACGTTTATTGTAAATGAACATGAGATTATCATGCCAATGAATTCGAGGATAATTCATCAGACAAACGTATTTGTACCAGCAAGGTCAGAGGCAGAGAGCTTAATTTTGGAAAATTTATGTTTTCCACACGGCCAGTTGTATGTGGCTTGCACCCGAGTAGGCACGCCAAAAAACAAAAAACATTGTATATCCGCTGGCCCCAAGATGAAGTAATAAATAAATATAATTTCCAATTTGCCTTAAATAAATGCGTATCTTTTTTGATTGAGCCCATACCTAGACCATATGTAAGTTATTCTGTAACAAATCTTTATGATAGATATTCCATAAATTTATTTAAATAAATAAATAAATTTCTTTAAAAGCTTAATTTAAATCGTGTGGTAATACAACACTAATGTTTGCTTAGGGCCAGCAACGCGGACCGGGTCAGCTAGTTAATAACAAAAATAAAAATAATATTAATAATAAGTAACTATAGGTTCCCTAACCATAAATATATATAGAAAAAAAAATAACAAATATTTTTTTAATTTTATAAGGTCCCATTAATCGCGTAATCTCAAAATAAATAAAAGTTTAAATGAATCATTTTATATTGAAATACTAAAACATTTATTCTATTTTACTGGAATTTTTAAACCTATGTAATACACTATAAAACTTTTGACCTCTTAAATGAATCTATTCTTTAAATATTACGCCCTTCCTAAATCCTTGAAGGTTGATCATTGCAGAGAGCGACAACACATATTTTGTGACTTCAGCCCAAAATACAAAAAAGTATCTAAAAATAATATAAATATTTAAAACTGTATGTTAGTAGTTCATTAGTTTAAAAGGACAAACGAATTTCCCTTATTATCCATGATTACCGCCTAACTGTCGTTTGATTGAAAAAATGCTTTGCAAATAAATATTTGAATGAATCTTTTGACGCTTTCAAGCATGAATATAATTACGTTTCAAATTTCAATAAAATCGGTTCAGCCGTTTGGTCTTACTGGTTTCCTCATTTGTATGAAGAAAAAATTCCTCTTTTACCCCCTTGAAAGAAGACCTTCGGAAAGATACTTTTCAAATACACATTTTTGTCGCTATAGAAAGCTAAAAATTCAGTAAAACCTAATGGCACTTCAAAGTATGGAAGTAATTAGTACTGGGGCCAAATTACCGCATTCGATATCGAGTAAAATTTATCGTAATTTTCTTATTTGAGATTATGGCATTCGATATCGAGCAAGAAATTTAGTACATTTTATCATAATTTCGATATCGAAATCATTTTTCGATACGATAGCTCATTCGATCACGATTGCGGTAATTTGGCCCCTGATTTTCACTGTGCGTCGTTAGGTTTTCGAAATTGCGTGGTTTTGAGTTCGAGTCTTTATTATACCCTTCACCATCATGAGAAGGGTATATATAAGTTTGTCATTCCGTGTGAAATTTCCACAATATAATTTTCCGACCCTATAAAGTATATATATTCTGGATCCTTATAGAGAGCGGAGTCGATTAAGCCATGTCCGTCTGTCTGTCTGTCTGGATGTTGAAATCAGTTTTTTGAAGTCCCCAGATATATTCGGGATCCAAATCTTCAATAATTCTATGAGACATGCTTTCGAGAAGTTTGCTATTTAAAATCAGCAAAATCGGTTTAGGCCAACCAGTAGTGGAATTCTGTAACTTATTTTAACAACACTTGTCATTGTTAAAAAACTAAACAACTGATTAAGCGATTTTGCTATTCTCGAACTTATTTAGCAACACTTGTTATTGTTTGCAATCAGCTGAGTTGTTATTTTTTTTTTTTTTTTTTTTTGTATTCCTTTTAGCTCTTTTTGTTTATTTTAACAGAGGTGCCATATAGTGCCAAATTTTAACAATATTTTTATCATTAAGTTACAGAATCGCATAATCGTTACTGCAAACGACAAAATGAGTCGACAAGAAAACAATTCTTGCTATTGTTAAAAGTTACAGAATTCCACTACAGAGTTATGAACCAATATGTGAGACCACCTCCATAAAAATTTGATATTTTTCGTCCTTTTTATTGCAATATTTTGAAATATATTGTAGATAATACCATGAAATTTTGTATACGTTGTTTGTATGATAAAAGAAGAAAGTGTAGTAAGAATCGGTCCATGATTTCTCATAGCCCCCGTACATATATATATTCCCGAAATATGGCTTAATGATAAATAAATGCCTATAAAATTGGAATATCAAGACATAATGAGATTGAGAACGGGCGATTGTGCTGGCCATTTGAAAACGTTAATCTTTTTGTTTATGAACCACTCTTTCACACATGTGTATAGGATCGTTATCTTGTTGGCATCTTTACTTAATTGGCATATCCTCATCTGCATGTGGAGGCAAGATTTCTCTGTAAAAGAATCCATCCATTATAACATTTATCTTATGAATTGGACCGAGACATAGCCTGAAGAACATCCCCAGACTAAAACGCTACCCACGCTATGCTTCACTGTTGCTTTTGTATAAAGTGGATTAAGACGTTAGCCTTTCGGTCTCTGAACTAACCTTAATCCATTGGAACCTTGCGAATTAAATTTCGAGTAATCGGATAAAAGTACTGTATTCCATTGTGTGGTGGTCCAATTAATATGTTCCCTTGCGAATTCAATCCTGGCCAGTCTATTTTTTCGTAAAATAAAGGGCTTTTTGCACTTTGTAAGCTTTTAGGCCAATTTCTACAACCCGTCTTTGGATGGTTCTGGGAGTAACGCTTAATAATAATTGTGTGAGAATGGATCTTTATTTTATCAAACGTATTATTACGACGCCCACATTTATGTTCTGTGAGTACTGAATATACAGTGGCTCCATCGCATAATCGGACAAGTGTTTGTATAATATTTACGTTCTCTGAACTAAAACAAATCGTAATAATTTTTATTTATTTTTTGTTTTTATTTGCACTCTACACTCTAATCTTTCCAAATATAAAAAAAATATCAATATTCTCGATGATAACTATAAATTTACATAGAAAAACAAAATTAACTCAATTCTTTGCGCTCAACGCATAATCGGACAAAGTAAAACATCAATAATAAAAATGACAAAAGAGAACAATTAATACTTTGTGGCATATCCTTTGTTCTCAAGAACGGCATGTAAACGTTTTGGAATAGATTTTACCAAATTGGAGCATACCTCAGGTTCTATGGATTTCCACGCTTCTATTAACGCCGCCTTAAGCTGACTCAAAGTGTTAAATTGTTGTTTGTATACTCTTCTAGCTAATTCTTTCCAAAGATGTTCAATTACGTTTCTATAAGTTTGGGGCAGTTATGGATCAACCAAAGCTTTGCCACACCCGAAGTGTGCTTGGGATCATTGTCCTGGTAAAAAGCAAAATCATTCGCAATGCCTAATTTCTCGGCACTTTGCTTTACATTTTCCTTCAAAATGTTGAGGTAGCCAAATTTGTCCATTTTACTATCAATAAAATACAAATTGCCCACCCCAGCACTCGACATGCAGCCCCAAACCATAACAGAGCCTCCTTCATGCTTAACAGTAGCTTTTGTATTTTGAGCATTAAATTCAGCATTTGGTTTACGCCACACAAACATCTTGCCATCTGAACCATTCAAATTGAATTTGCTCTCGTCAGTGAACAGAACCTTGTAACGAATAAAAACTATCAGCAAAAATGTATTTTAAGATATCTTTTCACCAAATTACCTTATTCCAAAAATCTTCTGTTTTAAGCAAATACTCTTTAGCAAATTTTATTCTCTTGTTTTTATTCTTAGGGCTAATAAATGGCTTTTTTCTGGCAACTCTACCATGGTAGTTATATTTGTGCAATGTATTACGAATAATATTTAAGCAAACATCTTTTCCACTACTGTTTTTTAAAGATATTTTTAGTTCTTTTGCAGTTGTAAACGGATCTTGTTTGATTTCCTTCAACAAAGAACGCTCTTCACGATCAGTTAATATTTTGCCCTGACCTTCTCTACTTTTATTAGCTATCCTAAACTCATCACGGAATCTCTTAAAAACGTCGTGGACAGTAGACTTGCTTCTTCCAACTAATTCAGCAATTTCTCTCACTGTTTTACCTTCAAGATCCAATTTCACTATTGTCTTATTTCGACAGTAGATTGCTTTCCCTTAGGGGCCATTTCTAATAGATTTTTACCTATTGTTAGAACTAGAAATGTCTGCCAATAAATGAAAGTTATGACTAAATGTGACAAAAAAAAGTTTTGAAGTGCATATTTGTAAAGTAACGGTATTTTTATTATTGATGTTTTACTTTGTCCGATTATGATTGGAGCGCAAAAAAATTGAGTTAATTTTGTTTTTCTATGTAAATTTACAGTTATCATCGAGAATATTGATATTTTTTTATATTTGGAAAGATTAGAGTGTAGAGTGCAAATAAAAACAAAAAATAAATAAAAATTATTACGATTTGTTTTAGTTCAGAGAACGTAAATATCATACAAACACTTTTCCGATTATGCGATGGAGCCACTGTATATTTCGTACCGTTTGATAGACTAACTTACGACAAACTTCGAGTTAGAAAGCACGAAAACAAATAAAGAATAAATGCAAATTTTCTCTATACGAACTTAATTTGAATTTTTAAAAAAATAACGGCCTTTGTTGTAAGTAATTTTTTAAATTTAAAAGTAATAAGGAATATTCAAGGTTGCATACATTAGTTTTGTCGATGCATTCTTGGACGTTATTGTATAAATAACAAAAATTATTTTGAAAAGGCGGTCGTTAATAGTATGCCGGGTGTCTTTGAACTAGATAGCGAAACATTCTAGGATAACGCTTATATAGGTCCATGCACATAGTATAATAAAGGGTAAAATGATGACCGAGGATGACCTCTTTATTGGTGTTTGTATTATAAGTCTTAAAAGTAATGTTCAGCAAGAACTGCTTGGACTTGCTTAGGCAATGTGGTCTAACGAAATCACTTGTTCCACTGCGGGGGCAATTTGCCCCATAAAAAAGGCAGGACGAATTCATTGATACGCTTTTGTCGACCAAATTAGGCTAATAGTTTCAATAGCTACAGGGCTCAGTAATTTCGGAACTCACGCTATTGGAATACGGTACAATGATTACTACAAGAGCTGTCTGCCAATGCCCGGCTCTATCAATAATCATTCCTATCATTCTTGGAGGAGCTATCAAGGATGAAACTAAGACACATCTACACTTTCGCCAAGGAATCAGGGTTTATCTAACGGGTAACACAATTAGATTAATTTAATGAATCCAAGTGATCTGTTCTGAAAACAGCTGTCCATGGAACTTAACCCAAATACAGTCAAACCTTGATATAACGACCCTCACTATAACGAATTCCTCGATTTAACGAATTTTTTAAAAATCCCCTACAACGCTGCATAAGATTTAATACAAAATAAACTCCTCTATTACGAATACATTTGTCAATAGCTTCGTTGTAACGAATTTTCATTCACTGCAGACTAACGAAATAGAAATAATTATTTACCTCTATTTAACGAGTTTTGTCCACTTACAACCTTTTCATAACGATTTCCATCAATTAATCCAAATTATATGAAACAGATACACACATTATTGTGTTTGCAACGACAACGTCTCCAGCAAACCTACATTCGTAGTCGACATCAGAATGCATTAGACTAACGGCTGAAATATTCGAAAAAAAAATTTTGTAGCCAAGAGCTTGTACGCTTGTTGCAGCAGTTGTTGCAATCTAGCTAGTTAATCACTGACTCAGACTTATCTACATATATAAAAGAGTAACGTGACTGACTAACTGACTGATTCAATCATCATCGCACAGCCCAAACCGCTAAAGCTAGAAACTTGAAATTCGGGTAATAGGTTCCTTTTACAATATGTAGATCCACTAAGAAGGGATTATTGGAAATTCGGTCGTTAAGGGGGACAAATGGGGCAAAAACGGGTAAAACCAGTACCTCTATATCTCCAAAACAAATAAACTTAGAAATAATATTTTAAATGCGTACGCCTTTAATCAAAAAAAGAGCCGACAGGTGTCTGGTACTTTTTTGAAATTCGAAATCCAAGTGACCATATGGGATAAAAATAGTCCCCGCCCACTTTTTTAATTGATTAATTGCTTCTGCATGGGTTTTTACAGATTTACTTCATACAAATTGTATGCACATCTTATTGAAGGCAAGTTAAAAATAAAAATTGTATGTGCCACGCCCACATTCACACCCCATCACAAAGTATTAATGTTTGTATGTATGTCCTTTATAGAATCGTAAACTATGCATTTGGTCATGTGATGATCTTCGGCAAAGTATTGTGCATGAGTCCGGAAAGATTTCTCAGTTGGTACGACCACGCCTACTTTAATAATATATAATAAAAAAATTAATGTGTGTCTGTATGTTTGTGCTTAAGAGGAAGCCAAACCCTTTGACCGATCTGCCTGAAATTTTCACAGCATGTTACTGTGACTCTGAAAGGAATAATAGGCTATATGAAGTTTTGATTGTACAAACGGGGGTGGCACCGACAATATATAACAAAAAATTTAAATCGCCATATTTTGGGCATTTTTTGACCTACGTCAATGATATGTGGTATATATGGTATTGGCATAATTAGGAATACATACCAGGAGAAAAGTGAGTGGGACCACGCCCCTTTTTAGGAAAATTCAAAACCGTAATATAGTCTTAACTACTGGATTGATCGTCATTAAATTTTCACAATAGGATATTTATTTTATTTATTTATTTATTTATTTCCAATTCTATACACAAGACTTAAAGTCTCTTATTGCAGTATAGAACATTGTTTTAGCAGAAACATTAAAAAGAAAAAAAAAATTAAAAAAATTAAAAATTAAAATTAAAAATTATAATTCTTAAAGATAAAGTGATTAAACTAATTAATTAATTAATTTATAAATTTATAAAAGAAAACAAGAAAGAAAAAGAAAAGTGTTTAGTTAACAAATTAACATGTAAAAAAATTAATAATGCATTTTTTTAATCTCATTGCGTTACTTATTATTTGTATGTTGTGCGGGAGTAGATTCCAAAGCCGGATTGCATTAAGAAAAAATTGCCAATCAGAAGTTAAACTATGATGTCTAAACAATAAGATTCGCTTTCCTCTATTAGAACTCAATAGGGTTAAGCGGTTATAGAGATGTTGTGGTTGTTGGGTATACACGATTTTGTGCATGAACAGGAGTACTCTTGTTTTGAGTATGGCATCAAACTGAATACCATATAGTTTTGCCGTAAAAGGCGAAACAGAATCAAACCTTTTCACGCCATATACATAGCGCACAATACTTTTGTAAACTGAGTTTAGTTTTCCTGTACTTGCGGTATCGCATTTGGCAAATAATTCGCATCCATACATCAGAACTGGCAATAAATAGGTTTTTGCAAGAAGTACTCTTATTTTGACAGGTGTGCAATACTGCGTTTGTCAGAGAGTTCTAAGCATGGAATACGTACGGCCACATGCATAATTAATATGATTGATCCATGTCAGGTTCTTATTAAAGATTATTCCAAGATTTTTTGCTGAGTTTACCCTTTCTATACGTGTGTCATTAAGAAAAATATCCGGTATATGATCACTTATAGTAGTCCGTTTTTGGATTAGAAGATATTTAGACTTTTTTGGATTGATACTAAGACCATTAGCAGTAGCCCATTTATAAATATGTTTTAACTCGGTATTTAGAGTTAAGACACACTGTTCAATTTTAGATAAATCACAACTGATGTAAATTTGTATATCGTCAGCATACATTCTGATTTTACTGTGCGTAAGTTGACTCGGCAGGTCATTAGCATAAAGCGAGAATAGTAGAGGCCCAATAATTGACCCCTGCGGTACACCTCTCATAACAGGTAGTAAATTTGATTTATCGTTACCACTTTGAACATACTGATGCCTGTTGGTAAGATATGTAAATACTAGTTGTGTAGCGGCTGTAGAAAACATAAACATGTGCTGTAGTTTATAACATAGGACGTTATGATCGACTGTATCAAAAGCTTTCGAATGGTCTAAAAGTACTAAAATATTGGTTTTTCGTTCATCTATCTCACTTCTTATATCTTCCGCAACATCTACAAGAGCAGTTATGCAACTGTGTTTTTGCCGAAACCCAGATTGCTTATCATTAAGCAAATTATGATCATTTACGAAATTAGATATCTGACTATGTATTATCCTCTCAAATATTTTGGACATAAAGGGTAAAATAGCGATTGGCCTATATTCTGATTTAGTTTTAGGTATTGGTATAATTTTAGATTTTTTCCAATTTGAGGGAAAATGACTAGTGGTAATTATATTGTTGAATATATGTGTAACATAGGGCAATATTATTGGAAGAATTATTTTAAAGAATCTTGGGTGAATTTCGTCGACGCCAACTGCATTTGATTTTATTGACATACAGTTCCTTATAACATCGAACTGATCTACGCAATCGAAAGAGAAGTTATAATGAGGTTCACGATTGTTATGGCTATGATTGTAAAAACTAATATCAGCTTCTACAAAAGGAATATTCAAAAAATTTTCATTAAGAACATCTGGAACAATAAAAACAGGGTCATAATTTCTAGATTTACCAACACCGATTTCTTTTACAATATCCCAGGTTCTTTTTGATCCCAGAGCCGTGGAGAATTTTTCAGTGTAAAATTTAGATTTTTCCTGCTTAATTATTTTGTGTACTGTCTTTCTTGCTGAACAATATTCAACGTGTAGATCGTTTGTTTTAAACCGTTTCCAACGAGAAAAAGCTAAGTCTCTTTGCTTAATAGCTTGCTTAATATATGGTGAAAACCATGGTCTATTTTTTTTACCCACTATTTTGGTTTTTATTGGAACAGTTTTATCAAACAAACATAATATATTACGCTCAAGAAAGGCTAGTTGATCCTCTGGTGAAGCCATAAAATAGATTGCATTCTAATTAATTCTGAGTAATTCTAGTTCCAGTGTGGTGTAATTAATATTTTCGAAATCACGAAAAGTTATTGAATAGGGTGGTACTTGCAATTGAAAATTATAGGTCATGAACAATAAATCGTGTTTCGAAAAACACGAGGCAGACAGTTGGTCATAAAATAGAACATTCCTGTTATTACCAACAAAGAGAAGATCTATTAGAGTGCTATTGGACGAGGTAAAGTGAGTAGGTGTGGTTACGTTAGTTGGAACAAGTCCTAATGGTGCCAAGATGTCGATAATGCTACTGTCAGTCAAAAGGTTTGAGTTGAAATCACCCACAAGGACAACGTCATTATATAAAGCTGTGAAGTTCTCCAAAATTGAAAAAAACGGTTCCATTGGTATACTATTATTAGGCCTGTACAAACTTCCAACCAGTAATTTTCTTCTATCGGATATGACTTCTATTAAGACGTATTCCACCAAGCAATTATTACTATCACCATCATCATTACTATAAGATGTGCTTTTAATATTGTAAGCTATGCCTTTTCTAATATAAATAGCCACTCCACCACCGCGCCTAACTCTATCAACCCTTATTAAATTGTAGCCACTTAGAGAAATTGAAAGATCAGTGATACTTGTATGAAACCATGTTTCTGAAACGCATACAATATCAATGTTGGAGTTCTCAAATATGTACCGGAATTCTTCAATTTTAGACGCCAAACTCTGAGCATTTATATGACAGATTTTTAAACCGTGTGCTTGTTTAGAAAGAATTTTGATCATATTTGCAGTACCGTATATGGAACCATCCCTTAAATTATTTTGAAAGTTCATTTATATATACACAAAAATAAAATAAAAGAAGTAACGCAAGAGTTAACATAGGATTTTTTAAATAAAAATAATTTATAAATATAAGCATTGTAAAATTAAATACATAATAAAAAAGACAAAAAATGGCAAATAATATAAAAAAAAAGTAGATGGCAAGAAAAAATAAAGTTATTCAGAAATAAAAATAAAAATATATTATTGTAGCTGCATTGTGTTATTGCTTTGGTGACCAGCGCCAAAACTAACCTCATCACCTGATACAGGAAATAACCAATCCAAATGCTCGATTTCATCAATCTGAATAATAGGATCATTTGCAGTTTTTTTTACATATACGATCCCTCGCATGGAGAAGGCACTATGTATCCTGCGCTCCCTTTTCATTTTTACTGCAGCACGTAGAATTTCATAATTATCCTTTGTTAAGCTTTCATTCACAAAGAATCTATTTTCAGAAACGAAACCAATCTGATTCAATCGAAAGGAAAAGTCTTTATTGAGTTTCTTAAAATTCGATAATGTTTTTAAGAAAAAATTTTTGTCGTATGGGGACCACATTTTTACAATAATTGCAGCATCAGGCGAGTCATTTTTCTTTTTGTTGTTATGGTTTTGTAACCGATATACATATGCTTTTGATTGGGGGAATGGTTGTGTTTATCGTTGAACATATGTTTTTAAAAATTTCGTGTAAATTTTCATTCGGACTAAAGGGTATTTCATTAATACGAATGTCTTTCGCGATAGTAAAATTTTCTTGTCGCCGTAATTGTGTTTTTAAAGTTTTTATTTCTTCACCCATCTTTTTTATTTTTGATTCTACTGTTTCTATTTTTTTTATTTCTGTTTCTAGCTTGTTTACTTTTTCTGACACTTCACTAATAACATTTTTCATTGCACAAAATCTCTTATCTAGTTCATTTAAGAGATCATTTTTGTACTCAACAAATTTATTTTGCATCATTTCTTGTATTTGGTTTGCTAGTTTTTCAAAGCGTTTGTCCATAATCGTAATAAATTTGAGCGGAGATTCGGTGTCAGTAATTTTCGGTGTTTTTGAAATATTACTTATGGTGTTTTCTTTTCTGAAATAAAATGTTACACCTTTATTATGTACATTTTTATAATGTTTACCCCACATTTTAAAGATGTGGCATTTTTAATGGTCAGAATAGAACTTAAAATTACAACAGTGTAACACTTTTTTTCATGTACAGCTGTTTTTGTTTTTTTGCTAAAAAAGAAGAAGCAGATAGCTCCCTGGTAAGATCGCTTAGTAAAGAGTTTTGTAGAGCTTCTCTCATTCTCTTTGAGGACGGAGTTTTAACAAATTCAAGATCATTGTAATTATTTTTATTTTCGTTTGTGTTAATATTTTGATTAGCAGTATTTTGCATTTTTGTTGCTTTTTGTTTTTTGGTGGTTGATTTATTCATAAGTTAATTTTATATTGTTTGTTTGTTTATTTGTACAATGATTTAAACACTGTTATTGTTGTAATATTATTATTATTTTTGTGTTTGCTTTGCAAAGTTTTACTTATTATAATGTATTGTAAAGATCTTATTTCATAAAACAAAACAATAAGAAACACGACAATATGCGGAGCTAATAAAAAACACGTCCGTCACTCTCAAGATAAATTTATTATTTCTTACGAAATAATAAATTCTTGACTATGTAAGTGGACAAACGGGCATGGCCTCGCCCACTGAAATGAATTCGCTCATATGACTCATTTCAGTATCCTATTATTTTTCCATATAGAAAAGATGGATATCACTTTGAAATGCGTCAAATCAATCAAGCAATCCGTAAGGCCGTTAATTATCCTATTGAGTTCTTAAATTCACTCGATGTGCCAGGCTTTCCACCACATGTTCTACAACTTCAAATTGGAGTGCCAATTATTGTACTGCGTAATATCGATCACCACGGCTTTGCAATGGCACTCGACTTGCAGTAAAAAAATTGGCAAATAATTTAGAAGAAGCGACCATTATAACAGGAAAATATAAAGATACAGATTTACTTTTGCTACGCATTCCAATGCTACCAACAGATTTACCATTCGATTTTAAACAATTTTCTCCTCTTCGATTAGCGTTTGCGATGACTGTTAACAAAGCTCAAGGTTGATATCCAGTGTATATGTGTATGCTCCTGATGGGCAAACTAAACCTAAAGCATTGCAATAAATACATTAAAATTATATAATTTTTGTAAATATATAAATACGTTTTATTTTATTTTATAACGAGGGGGGGTAGCGAAGCACACCGGGTTTAGCTAGTTATTTTATAAATGTAAACTATTTTTGAATTTCAAAACTACAAAATACAGTGTTTTCCTTCAAATGTGTGTTGATTTATTAGCGGAAATAGTTCGCTATAACATGGTAAGCTGATGATGATTAATATACATACATACATATAAAATTTTTTATTACCTCGTTATAACGAATAGAAGAAGTGCAACTTCACCTCGATATAACGAACCTCATTGTAACGAATTATTTGATATAACGTTTTTTTTTCTAATCCTCTTAAGATTCGTTATACCAAGGATGAACTTTACTAAACTTTAAATTAAATAATCAGTGAAAATTTAATAAGTTATTTATTAAGAAAAGATTCGAAAAAATTCGTATACATATAAACGAATCTAAATGACCGAATTTTTATGTTATAAGTGATAAATTGTTTGTTAGGCTGACAAAAATTCGGTTATTTAAATCGTAATTTTTCAATTGCAACTGATTTCCCCTATGTTTCTTATCTATCAGAATAAAAACATTTTAAGAAATTTTTATTTATAACTATAGGCACACAGTTTTGCTAAAAAAAATGTTATCATATAATTAATAAATTCTTACCGCAAGTTGAGGAAGAGTTTGTCTATATAACGCCATAGCAGTTTGAGCATCAATATTTTGTACTCTGTCAGACAAAGTAGCTAATCGTAAAAAGTCATCAGGAAGAGGTCCAAGCATTGCCTATAAAATTTAAAAATTGATTAATCATAACATACATTTAAAAATTAATTTAATAGACATTTTAAAATAATAAGAAAATAATAAGCTCCTTATTAGGAAAATAGAACTGCAATCTGTTAAAGGTGACATACAATAGCTTACAATTTTTTACTTTTTAATACATATCGTTATTTCTGTGTCCTTATCGGTCTGGGGAAATTTAAAAAAAAAATCACAAAAAATTAATTAATATTCGATTGGTTAGCACTTGGGAACTCGTTGTTAATTTCTACCTAGAGAACTTTTAAATATATTCTATCTTATATAGTGCAGTGTGTATGATGAATAAATATTAGTTAAAATATGAAGAAAGATAATAACGAACCATATATAATATATTTTAATACAGCTATCCACATTATTTCCTTATTTCCGTTTTGTACTTTTTGATGAATTTATTTTGAATATTTTTATTTTTTAAATTTTTTGTCCAAGTGTTTGCATTTTTTATTGGAAACATATTCAGCCCAATCATGAATAAAAAATCCGCGGAAGTTTTTTCCCTTTTTATTTTTTTTAACATTGAATTTGAATAGGAAAAATGGGAAAAGGGAAAAAACTCGCGCGGAATTTTTATTCATGATTGGGCTGATTATTTGAATTTTTTTTTTGCATTTAATTATTTATTGAATCTTCATATTTGAAATGACAATAAGTATTCAAATCTTAATACTAAAAAGAAAATAATAAGCCCAGCCACTGCTAGACAAAAATTTTTATGATACTAAAAAAATTTCACATCAACTGATCCAGTCATATATTTTGCGCTTGAGTTAAAGCAAGGGTATCCCTCCTTCTCAACCGATTGTGGCCACTAAAGTTAAGGATGTCTCGTGCAAGTGGGTTTGGATGGTGTTCAAGTTTGCTGACATACTTTGACGCATATTTTGTAAATTCGACTTTTACTAATGGCACGCCTAGATCTTTGTGGATTCGAGAATTTTTAACATACCATGGAGCTGCAGTAATTATACGTAGAATTTTATTTTGACCCCTTTGAATTTTTTCAATGTTTGATGCTGAGGCAGTACCCCATAATTGAATTCCATAACACCAGATTGGCTTTAGAATTGCATTGTAAAACAAAAGTTTGCAATCCAATTTCAATGTAGAGTTTCTGCCGATTAACCAATTAAGTTGCACTGCTTTTAATCTCATTTGTGTAAGTTTCGCTTCAATATGAGACTTCCAAGTTAAACGGCGGTCGAGGTGTATGCCGAGGTATTTGACTTCATTATGTTGAGGAATAATTTGATTATTTATTCTGATGGACGAGCAGGTATCTTTTCGCAATGTGAAAGTGATATGAATACATTTTTGTTCATTTACCCTGATTTTCCAAAGCTCTAGCCAATTCTCTAGTTTATAAACATAATTCTGCAAATTCTGTGATGCAACTTGGTGGTCCTTATGGACGCTGACAAAGGCTGTATCGTCTGCAAAAGTTGACGTGTGGATTTTGGGGTCTGACGGCATGTCGGAGGCATAAATCAAATATAAAGTAGGGCCCAGTATGCTACCCTGTGGCACACCTGATTCAATTGGCTGAGCGGTACTTAAAAAATTGCCTTCTTTGATTTTAAATTTGCGACCGTATAAATAACTTTCCATGAGTTTATGGGTGTTAGCAGGCAGAGTTAATTTAATTTTGTGCATTAAACCGTCGTATAAATAACTTTCCATGAGTTTATGGGTGTTAGCAGGCAGAGTTAATTTAATTTTGTGCATTAAACCGTCATCCTTCAGTCTCGTCTCATCGAACTGTTCGGACGTGTTAATTTTAGTGCGGCTGAATTTTCGGTGAAAAAATCGTAATAGGTTGAAATTAAACAAAAAAGTGAAAAAAATAACTCGTAATAGGTTAAAATATATAAAAAATAAAAAAAAAAACATTAAAAATCGTATAAAAACTGTATGAGTGTTCCTCTCAGATGTAATTCTGAGAAAGAGCTTAGCTCGTCGAGAAAAACTAAATGGCTCTCTGAGGAAGAATCCATAAAAAAATCTCTGGAGAATTTTCTCACTACAAGAGCCGTAGAACGGCGTCGTTCCTGTTCTCCCAATATAGTGATTTCAACAGATGAGAAAACATCATCTTCATCAAATAGTGCAGTGAAACCCAAAAAACAAGTAGGTATGGATAAGTACATCACCGTTCTCAAGCGACAGAGGAGCCCGAAGTCTGCTCAAGTGTCATCAAATGCAAAAGCTTCTAAGACTGTGAGTAATGATCAAAATAGGTTTGCTCTCCTCCAGACGGATGAGCCAGAACTTCCTAAGAAGACGTTTAAGCCCCCACCAATTTATCTGAGAGAGCCCACTTCCAGTAAATTGGTATAAGGAATTGTTTCGGTAATAGGTGCAAATATGTTTAGCGTAACATCAATTAAACATGGAAATATCAGCGAAACCAAAATACAAGTGAAAAAGGAGGATGATTTTCGTAAATTGTCCAACCAGTTGGAGAGGGAAAGTAGGGATTTCTATACCACCAGCTGAAAAGCGCAAAAGGACTCCAAGTCGTTCTAAAGGGTATAGACCCAGATGTTGATCCTGCCGAGATAAAGACTAGCTTAATGGAAAAAGGCTTCAAAATTTAGAGCATAACGAATATTAGAAACCGTGAAAAGACTCCACAGCCTATGTTCAGGGTGGAATTGGAACCTGGAGATGTCGTATTAAAGAAAAACGAGTCCCATCCCATCTACAATCTGATGTACCTTCTGCATCGTAAAATCACCGTGGAAGAACCACATAAGCGTCAGGGACCCGTCCAGTGTCTCAACTGTCAAGAATTTGGTCACA
Source organism: Bellardia pandia (assembly GCA_916048285.2). Classification (NCBI taxonomy): domain Eukaryota; kingdom Metazoa; phylum Arthropoda; class Insecta; order Diptera; family Calliphoridae; genus Bellardia; species Bellardia pandia. Next base: position 71,870,564 of record OU696530.1, read on the forward strand.
CCAAGGCGTATTGTAAATTGCCGACAGTTTGTGTTGCGTGTGGGGAGCTACATGCAACTGCTCAATGTGATAAGTCGAAAACTGATTCAAAAATCAAAAAATGCAGTAACTGCGGAGGTAATCATACCGCAAATTATAGAGGTTGTCCAATTTACACTCATTTGAAAGGCATAAGCACCAACAAGACGTCAGTATTACCTGATCATCGTCAACAGCCTATTTTGGCATCGAGTGACAATTTCCCGCAATTGTTACGGTCCACTAGTCATGTAAACGCGCCTAGTTCTAGACAAGTTTCTTACGCTAACGTGGTTAAATCTAATATGCCAGGTTTGGAGCAGGCACCTAAATCACAATATTACGAGCCTAATATTAACACTCTAGAGAGTACATTGGAGACACTTGTCCAAACCATGAACACTTTTACGACCACTATGACATCCATGATGCAGGAAGTGCTGAAAATGCAATCCACTATCTTACAAGCCATTTTAAAGAAATGATTTGTTTAAAAATTTGTTTTTGGAATGCGAACGGCCTCCGCCAACATAAAAACGAACTGGAACACTTCCTGATGGATAAGCAGATTGATGTCATGATGATTGCTGAAACTCACTTGACGGCGACAGCGTACTTCAAAATTAATGGCTACGTGTTATATGATACTAAAGATCCCCGCGGAAGAGCATGTGGAGGTTCGGCAATTCTTATAAAGAACAGAATAAAACATTATTTAATGAACAACATATGTGAGGATTACCTACAAGCAACAAACATTTGTATTGAATTCTGTCAATACAATTTTGTTTTATCATCAATTTATTCGCCGCCTCGATTTTCAATAAAAGAACACCAATACTACAGCTTCTTCAATTCCCTTGGAGCTAGATTTTTAGTTGCTGGTGACTTTAACGCCAAACACACTTTTTGGGGTTCACGTCTGGTGACCCCGAAGGGTCGTGAACTCTTCAACACCATTGCCAAAATGGGATTAGATGTACTCTCAAGCGGGCATCCCACCTACTGGCCGACGGACCGACGGAAGATTCCCGATGTTATTGACTTCGGAGTAGTAAAAAATATCCCTGTAGAATCGATACAAGTGGAGCCTTCATTAGACTTGTCTTCAGATCACTCTCCTTCTATTATTTCAATGCGTTTCCTTCAAGGGAATGGCTCTCCATTTCGGGACATATCTAAAACCAGAGTAAGTTGGATAAAGTATAAAAAGTATTTAAGTTCCCACTGCACGGAAAATGTAGTGTTGAGAACTACCGAGGATATTGATGGGTCGATTGGCAAGTTTACTGAGGACATACGAAGAGCTGTACATCACGCCTCCACATACGACGTTGAGTGCAGAAGTGGGACAAATAGAACTTATTTCGCTGAACTCGATCATCTCCTGTCAGAAAAAAGAAGAGTTAGAAGAGAGTGGGAAATCCACAGGTCTCCTGAACTGAAAGCTAGGCTACGGGTATGCAGAGATATACTAAGAAATTTCTTAGAAACCCAAAGAATGGCTTCACTTAAATCTTACTTGGAGGGTCTTGATAGTACCCCACAATCTGACTATTCGTTATGGAAGGCGGCACGAGGTTTAAAAAGACCAGTTAGAGGAAAACCTCCTCTGCGAAATCCGACTGGTGACTGGGCTAGAAATGATTCCGAGAAAGGGACATTATTTGTTAACCATTTGAGAAATGTGTTCACTATAAACAACTCAAATAACGAACATGATTTGCCACCACTTGTTATAAGACCTCCTGTACCTCTAAGACTAAACTTTCGTGATGTCAAAACGCTATTGGTACTCTGAACCTTAGAAAGGCTTCAGGTATGGATAAAATCAGCAATAAAATGCTTGTGGAGTTACCACGTGTAGCAAGAAGAATTATCCTCTTTATCTTCAACGCTATTTTACGCCTTGAATACTATCCTGCAGATTGGAAGGTGTCTATGATCACTATGATTCCTAAGTCAGGGAAGGACCACACCAAAGTGGAGTCATATAGGCCAATTAGCCTACTGCCGACAATTTCTAAACTGTTCGAAAAATTGTTAATGACTAAGTTGACTCCAATTCTGAACGACACTCAATGTATCCCAAATCACCAATTCGGGTTCAGAGCTAAACACAGTACCATCGAACAAACACACAGATTGGTAAATGTGATAAGACAGTCGTTTGAAGAGAAAAAATACTGCTCCGCCCTTTTCATTGATGTGTCGCAAGCGTTCGACAAAGTCTGGCATGAAGGTTTAATGCATAAAATTAAATTAACTCTGCCTGCTAACACCCACAAACTTATGAAAAGTTATTTATATGGTCGCAAATTTACAATCAAAGAAGGCGATTTTTTAAGCCCCGCTCAGCCAATTGAAGCAGGAGTACCCCAGGGTAGCATACTGGGTCCAACTTTATATTTGATTTATGCATCCGATATGCCGTTAGACCCCATAATACATACTTCAACTTTTGCAGACGATACAGCCTTTATTAGCGTTCATAAGGACCATCAAATAGCATCACAGAACTTGCAGAAATATGTTTATAAACTAGAGAATTGGCTTGAGCTTTAGAAAATCAGGGTTAACGAACAGAAATGTATTCATATAACTTTCACATTGCGAAAAGATACATGCTCGTTCATCAGAATAAATAATCAAATTATCCCGCAACACAATGAAGTCAAATACCTCGGAATCCACCTCGATAGTCGTTTAACTTGGAAGTCTCATATCGACGCAAAACTTACCCAGATGAGATTAAAAGCAGTGCAAATTAGCTAATCGGCAGAAATTCTACATTAAAGTTGGATTGCAAACTTTTGTTGTACAATGCAATTCTAAAGCCAATCTGGTGTTATGGAATTCAATTATGGGGTACTGCCTCAGCATCCAACATTGAAAAAATTCAAAGGGGTCAAAATAAGATTCTACGTACAATTACTGCAGCTCCATGGTATGTTAAAAATTCTCGAATCCACAAAGATCTAGGCATTCCTTTGGTGAAAGTCGAATTTACAAAACACGCCTCAAAATATGTCAGCAAACTTGAACACCATCCAAACCCACTTGCACGAGACATCCTTAACTTTACTGGCCATGTTCGGTTGAGAAGGAGGGATACCCTTGCTTTAACTCAAGCGCAAAACAGATGACTGGATCAGTGGATATAAATTTTTTGTAGTATCATAATATTTTGTCTAGCACTGGCTGGACTTATTATTTTCTTTTAGTATTAAGATTCGAAAACTTATTGTCATTTCATTTCTGAAGATTCAATAAATGTATAAAAAAAAAAAAAACCGTCATGCCAAACTTTGTCGAACGCTTGGGACACATCAATGAAAAGGGCGGAGCAGTATTTTTTATCTTCAAACGACCCTCTTATCACATTTACCAATCTGTGAGTTTGTTCGATGGTACTGTGTTTAGCTCTGAATCCGAATTGATGATTTGGAATACATTCAGTGTCATTCAGAATTGGAGTCAACTTAGTCATTAACAATTTTTCGAACAGTTTAGAAATTGTCGGCAGTAGGCTAATTGGCCTATATGACTCCACTTTGGTGTGGTCCTTCCCTGACTTAGGAATCATAGTGATCATAGACACCTTCCAATCTGCAGGATAGTATTCTAGGCGTAAAATAGCGTTGAAGATAAAGAGGATAATTCTTCTTGCTACACGAGGTAACTCCACAAGCATTTTATTGCTGATTTTATCCATACCTGGAGTCTTTCTAAGGTTCAGAGTACCAATAGCGTTTTGGACATCACGAAAGTTTAGTCTTAGGGGTACAGGAGGCCTTATAACAAGTGGTGGCAAATCAGATTCGTTATTATTTGAGTTGTTTATAGTAAACACATTTCTCAAATGGTTAACAAATAAAATCCCCTTCTCGGAATCATTTCTAGCCCAGTCACCAGTCGGATTTCGCAAAGGAGGTTTTCCTCTCACTGGTCTTTTTAAACCTCTTGCCGCCCTCCATAACGAGTAGTCAGATTGTGGGGTACTATCAAGTGAGGCCGTTCTTTGGGTTTGTAAGAATTGTCTTAGTATATCTCTGCATACCCGTAGCCTAGCTTTCAGTTCAGGAGACCTGTGAATTTGCCACTCTCTTCTAACTCTTCTTTTTTCTGACAGGAGATAATCGAGTTCAGCGAAATAAGTTCTATTTGTCCCACTTCTGCACTCAATGTCGTATGTGGAGGCGTGATGTACAGCTTTTCGTATGTCCTCAGTAAACTTGCCAATCGACCCATCAATATCCTCGGTAGTTCTCAATACTACATTTTCCGTGCAGTGGGAACTTAAATACTTTTTATACTTTATCCAACTTACTCTGGTTTTAGATATGTCCTGAAATGGAGAGCCATTCCCTTGAAGGAAACGCATTGAAATAATAGAAGGAGAGTGATCTGAAGACAAGTCTAATGAAGGCTCCACTTGTATCGATTCTACAGGGATATTTTTCACTACTCCGAAGTCAATAACATCGGGAATCTTCCGTCGGTCCGTCGGCCAGTAGGTGGGATGCCCGCTTGAGAGTACATCTAATCCCATTTTGGCAATGGTGTTGAAGAGTTCACGACCCTTCGGGGTCACCAGACGTGAACCCCAAAAAGTGTGTTTGGCGTTAAAGTCACCAGCAACTAAAAATCTAGCTCCAAGGGAATTGAAGAAGCTGTAGTATTGGTGTTCTTTTATTGAAAATCGAGGCGGCGAATAAATTGATGATAAAACAAAATTATATTGACAGAATTCAATACAAATGTTTGTTGCTTGTAGGTTGTTCATTAAATAATGTTTTATTCTGTTCTTTATAAGAATTGCCGATCCTCCACATGCTCTTCCGCGGGGATCTTTAGTATCATACAACACGTAGCCATTAATTTTAAAGTACGCTGTCGCTGTCAAGTGAGTTTCAGCAATCATCATGACATCAATCTGCTTATCCATCAGGAAGTGCTCCAGTTCGTTTTTATGTTGGCGGAGGCCGTTCGCATTCCAAAAACAAATTTTTAAACAAATCATTTCTTTAAAATGGCTTGTAAGATAGTGGATTGCATTTTCAGCATTTCCTGCTTCATGGATGTCATAGTGGTCGTAAAAGTGTTCATGGTTTGGACAAGTGTCTGCAATGTAGTCTCTAGAGTGTTAATATTAGGCTCGTAATATTGTGATTTAGGTGCCTGCTCCAAACCTGGCATATTAGATTTAACCACGTTAGCGTAAGAAACTTGTCTAGAACTAGGCGCGTATACATGACTAGTGGACCGTAACAATTGCGGGAAATTGTCACTCGATGCCAAAATAGGCTGTTGACGATGATCAGGTAATACTGACGTCTTGTTGGTACTTATGGCTTTCAAATGAGTGTAAATTGGACAACCTCTATAATTTGCGGTATGATTACCTCCGCAGTTACTGCATTTTTTTATTTTTACGTCAGTTTTGGACTTATTACATTGAGCGGTTGGATGTAGTTCCCCACACGCAACACAAACAGACGGCAATTTACATTACGCTTTGGTGTGGCCAAATTCTTGACAATTAACACACTGGACGGGTCCAATGCGCTTATGCGGTTCCTCCACGGTAATTCTACGATGCAGAAGATAAATGAGATTGTAGATTGGATGGGACTCGTTTTTCTTTATGACAACATCTCCAGGTTCCAATTCTACCCTGAACATGGGCTGAGGGATCTTTTCACGGTTTCTGATATTCACTACGCTCTTGATTTTGAACCCTTTGTCCATTAAACCGGTCTTTATCTCCGCAGGATCAACACATGGGTCTATACCCTTTAGAACGACTTGGAGTCCTTTTGCGCTTTTGAGCTGGTAGGTATATAAGTCCCTAGTCTCCCTCTCCAACTGGTTGGACAATTTTCAAAAATCATCTTCCCTATTCACTTGGATCTTTGTCTCTCAGATATTTCCATGTTTAATTGAGGCTACGCTAAACATGTTTTCACCTATTACCGAAACAATTCCTTGTACCAATTTACTGGAAGTCGGCTTTCTCAGATAAATTGGTGGGGGCTTAAACGTCTTCTTAGGAAGTTCTGGCTCATCCGTCTGGAGGAGAGCAAACCTATTTTGATTATTACTCACGGTCTTAGGAGCTTTTGAATTTGATGACACTTGAGCAGACGTCGGGCTCCTCTGTCGCTTGAGAACGGTGATGTACTTATCCATACCTACTTGTTTTTTTGGTTTGACTGCACTGTTTGATGAAGATGAAGTTTTTTCATCTGTTGAAATCACTATATTGGGCGAACAGGAACGACGCCGTTCTGCGGCTCTTGTAGTGAGAAGATTTTCCACAGATTTTTTTATGGATTCTTCCTCAGAGACCCATTTAGTTTTTCTAGACGAGCTAAGCTCTTTCTCAGAATTACATCTGAGAGGAACACTCATACAATTTTTATGCGATTTTTAGTGTTTTTTTTAATTACCGTAGATTTTTTTTTTAACCTATTACGAGTTATTTTTTCACTTTTTTGTTTTATTTCAACCTATTGCACTTTTTCACCTATTACGATTTTTTCACCGAAAATTCAGCCGCACTAAAAGTAACACGTCCGAACAGTTCGATGAGACGAGACTGACTGACTTATTTGAAATAGCAATATTATAACAAAATCGCCAGTTATGCACTATCGTTCAATACGTATGGTCGTGATTTTTGCTACTTATTTGTATTTTCAGTCGTAATTCAGCTCTGGCTGGAGGAAGAATTCGCGCGTCATTGTCAGTATCGCTTAAGGACAATCAGTAGCTCGTTTCTGTATTTCTCGCATTGTAAAACTTTTCACTAAGATTAGCATATTTAATTCTTGCGTCAAATCGGTGCTCCTTTACGCCTGCGAATCATGGAACATGACATCACGAGAAATAAACGCCATCCAGGTGTTTGTTAATCGCTGCATTCGTAGGATCCTCAAGATATTCTGGCCAAACACCATATCCAACACTAACCTTTGGCAACGGACAAACCATCGGCCAATTATCATCGAGATCCTTAATCGAAAATGGCGCTGGATAGGTCACTCGCTCCGTAGACCACATGGCGACCCTACTAAATCTGCGATTGACTGGAACCCCCATGGTAATACAAGAGTTGGCCGCCCGTCGCACACCTGGAGACGTCAACTTGAATCTGAAGTAAACCAAAGTGGGCTAAGCTGGAGGGAAATTAAACATCTAGCATCAAACCGGATCGAATGGAAAGAGTTCTTGCGGCCCTTTGTTCCTACTAGGAACCACAGGACATAATATATATATATATATTGAAATGTTGTCTAATTTTCACCATTTTTAATTGATTTAATTACCAATTCTTACCACAATTTACAGAGTCTGTCTGATGTTCATAATAATCTTGAGTGTAATTTAACAAACAGAGTATAAAACAAGTAAGAGTGCTATATTCGGCTGTGCCGAATCTTAAATACCCTCCACCTAAACGTAATAAGAAATACAAAAACTACACTCACTGGTTATAGGACTAGAATATCCTTATTCTGTGCTTTCTATTCAGTCTTAGTGCAAATTTTATTAGTATTTGATATATTGTTAGAAAGACAATTTTACGACCAACATAATTTATGTTAAATATTTTGAAATTTTGTCTAATTTTCATTATTTTAAATCGATTTAATTACCAATTCTTACCATAATTTACAGAGTTTGGCTGATGTTCATAAAAATCTTCAGTGTAATTTAACAAACAGAGTATAAAAAAGGGCTACAATTCGGTTTTAGTGATTTTGCTCAAAAAAAAAAAAAAAAAAAAAAAAAAAAAAAAAAAAAAAAAAAAAATTAAATAGGGCTTTTAGAGGAGATACCAGCAAAAAAAATTTGTTGGCGGTCACGCCTATTTTCGAGGGAGCGGGCCCGTAAAGTTCAAAATGTATAGGCCTATATCTCGGGAACTACTGGGTGCTTGATAATTTGTAATACACTAAATAAAAGTTATTAAAAATACCTCTCCAACGATATATATCATGATTATAAAATATGGACCGAATATGTGTTAAATCCGAAAAGAATATTTTCTGACCCGAATTTATTTGTTTTTTGGAAATGGTTCTTATATGGCAGCTATGACAAATTATGGGCCGATCTTCTTAAATTTTGGAACAGTTAATTTCATGCATATGAGGATACTTCACGTCGAATTTCAACATAATAACGCTATATATACGATATATATTAGTATTACCGTGGATTTCGAGAGTGGACCTTATGTGGGGGATATAGTCAAATATGGACCGATATTCTCAAAATCCAGCAGTTAGATTTAGGCATGTATGTAAATGATCCATGTAAAATTTTGGATTGGTACCCTTATTTATAAGCGATTTATGAGTATTAAAGTGATTTTCGGAAGAGGGCTTTATATGGGGCATACGGTTAAAAATAGACCGAAATTCACAAAATTTTGTGGGGTGATTTTTGTATATATTAAAATGATCTGTGCAAAGTTTTGAGTCGGCACCGATATTTATACAATATATATAGGGAAAAATGTCTTTTTCAAATGTGGTCCTTGTATGGAAGCTATGACCAGTTCTGGGCCGACTACCATAAAATTTAGTACAACAATTTATTTGCCTATAAAGAGTATTTATGTCAAATTTTAGCCGTTTAACATTATTTATATCTGTTTTATACGTATTTAAGTGTATTTTGGAAGTGGACTTTATATGGGGTCTATGGTCAAACGGTCCATGTACTAAAAAAAATTCGTTTTGCGATTTCTTTTTGTATAAGATTTATTTTTGCTGAATTTTGTCTAGATATTCCAATTTTATAGGCATTTATTTATCATTAAGCCATATTTCGGGAATATATATATTTGTATGGGGGCTATAAGAAATCATGGACCGATTCTTACTATTTTCCGCACACTTACCTCTTTCATCATAAAAACAACGTATACAAAATTTCATGGTATTATCTGCAGAGATGGGCATATTGCACTATATTTTTAGTGCACTAACAATTTCACTACCAATATAATGGTTAGTGGTAGTGAAATTTTAATAGCACTACCATTAACTATTTATTTGTATTTAAAAAAGAATTGCACTTACACTACATTTTATTTGTATTTAAAAAAAAATTGCACTACCACTGCATTTTAGTGGTATTTAAAAAAAATTCCACTATCAAATAGAAAATTAAAGGTATATTTTCAGGCTTTCATTTAAATGTTTACACTTCCATCTTCAGTCCCAGTGGAACGTTTGTTTTCTTTTGCTGGGATTATCAATCGATCTAGAAGGCAAAACCTGAGCGACAGCAACTTTGAAATGCTTGTTTTAAGAAAAGCCAATAAGTCGGAAATAAAATAAAAAGTACTGTAAACATTTAAATGAAAGCCTGAAAATATACCTTTAATTTTCTATTATATTACATAATTCAACCAAATTGCTTTGATTTTTTTACAATACGATAAAATTTAAAAGTAGTGCAATTTATTTTTAAATACCACTAAATTTGATAGTGAAATTTTTACCACTAAAATGTAGTGGTAGTGCACTTCTTTTTTAAATACAAATAGAATGTAGTGGTAATGGAATTCTTTTTTAAATACAAATAAAATGTAGTGGTAGTGCAATTCTTTTTTAAATACAAATAAAATGTAGTGGTAGTGCAATTCTTTTTTAAATACAAATAAATAGTTAATGGTAGTGCTATTAAAATTTCACTACCACTAACCATTTAGTGGTAGTGCAACATCAAATTGCCATTTAGTGGTAGTGAAATTTTAATAGCACTACCACTAAGTAAATATTGGTAGTGAAATTGTTAGTGCACTAAAAATATAGTGCATTATGCCCATCTCTGATTATCTGCAATATATTTCAAAATATTGCAATAAAATGGACGAAAAATATCAAATTTTTATGGAGGTGGTCTCACATATTGGTTCATAACTCTGGTTGACCTAAACCGATTTTGCTGATTTTAAATAGCAAACTTCTCGAAAGCACTTCTGACAGAATTATTGAAGGTTTGGATCCCGAGTATATCTGGGGATTTCAAAAGACTGATTTCAACAGACAGACAGACGGACATGGCTTAATCGACTTCACTATCTATAAGGATCCAGAATATATATACTTTATAGGGTCGGAAAATTTTTTTGTAGAAATTACACACGGAATGACAAACTTATATATACCCCTCTCACGATAGTGAAGGGTATAGAAAGGGGTACAATTCGGTTTTAATGATTTTGCTCAAAAAAAAAAACAAACCAAAACCAAATAGAGCTTTAGAGATACCAGCAAAAAAAATTTTTTGGCGGTCACGCCTATTTTCGAGGGGCCGGGCCCGTAAAGTTGAAAATATATAGGCCTATATCTCGGGAACTACTGGGTGTAATACATTAAATAAAAGGTATTAAAAATACCTTTCCAACGATATACATCATGATTATAAAATATGGACCGAATATGGGTTAAATCCGAAAATAATATTTTTTGACCCGAATTTATTTTTTTGGAAATGGTTCTTATATGGCAGCTATGACAAATTATGGGCCGATCTTCTTAAATTTTGGAACAGTTATTTTCATGCATATGAGAATATTTCACGTCGAATTTCAACATAATAACGCCATATATACGATATATATTAGTATTAACGTGGATTTCGAGAGTGGACCTCGAGAGTGGGGATTTTGCTGATTTTAAATAGCAAACTTCTCGAAAGCATTTCTGACAGAATATCTGGGGATTTCAAAAAACTGATTTCAACAGACAGACAGACGGACATGGCTTAATCGACTCCGCTATCTATAAGGATCCAGAATATATATACTTTATAGGGTCGGAAAAATTTTTTGTGGAAATTACACACGGAATGACAAACTTATATATGTGGCACCCTGTCACTAGTTTGCATTTTTCAAATCTTCAATAATTCTATGAGACATGCTTTCGAGAAGTTTGCTATTTAAAATCAGCAAAATCGGTTTAGGCCAACCAGAGTTATGAACCAATATGTGAGACCACCTCCATAAAAATTTGATATTTTTCGTCCTTTTTATTGCAATATTTTGAAATATATTGTAGATAATACCATGAAATTTTGTATACGTTGTTTGTATGATAAAAGAAGAAAGTGTAGTAAGAATCGGTCCATGATTTCTCATAGCCCCCGTACATATATATATTCCCGAAATATGGCTTAATGATAAATAAATGCCTATAAAATTGGAATATCAAGACATAATGAGATTGAGAACGGGCGATTGTGCTGGCCATTTGAAAACGTTAATCTTTTTGTTTATGAACCACTCTTTCACACATGTGTATAGGATCGTTATCTTGTTGGCATCTTTACTTAATTGGCATATCCTCATCTGCATGTGGAGGCAAGATTTCTCTGTAAAAGAATCCATCCATTATAACATTTATCTTATGAATTGGACCGAGACATAGCCTGAAGAACATCCCCAGACTAAAACGCTACCCACGCTATGTTTCACTGTTGCTTTTGTATAAAGTGGATTAAGACGTTAGCCTTTCGGTCTCTGAACTAACCTTAATCCATTGGAACCTTGCGAATTAAATTTCGAGTAATCGGATAAAAGTACTGTATTCCATTGTGTGGTGGTCCAATTAATATGTTCCCTTGCGAATTCAATCCTGGCCAGTCTATTTTTTCGTAAAATAAAGGGCTTTTTGCACTTTGTAAGCTTTTAGGCCAATTTCTACAACCCGTCTTTGGATGGTTCTGGGAGTAACGCTTAATAATAATTGTGTGAGAATGGATCTTTATTTTATCAAACGTATTATTACGACGCCCACATTTATGTTCTGTGAGTACTGAATATACAGTGGCTCCATCGCATAATCGGACAAGTGTTTGTATAATATTTACGTTCTCTGAACTAAAACAAATCGTAATAATTTTTATTTATTTTTTGTTTTTATTTGCACTCTACACTCTAATCTTTCCAAATATAAAAAAATATCAATATTCTCGATGATAACTATAAATTTACATAGAAAAACAAAATTAACTCAATTCTTTCCGCTCAACGCATAATCGGACAAAGTAAAACATCAATAATAAAAATGACAAAAGAGAACAATTAATACTTTGTGGCATATCCTTTGTTCTCAAGAACGGCATGTAAACGTTTTGGAATAGATTTTACCAAATTGGAGCATACCTCAGGTTCTATGGATTTCCACGCTTCTATTAACGCCGCCTTAAGCTGACTCAAAGTGTTAAATTGTTGTTTGTATACTCTTCTAGCTAATTCTTTCCAAAGATGTTCAATTACGTTTCTATAAGTTTGGGGCAGTTATGGATCAACCAAAGCTTTGCCACACCCGAAGTGTGCTTGGGATCATTGTCCTGGTAAAAAGCAAAATCATTCGCAATGCCTAATTTCTCGGCACTTTGCTTTACATTTTCCTTCAAAATGTTGAGGTAGCCAAATTTGTCCATTTTACTATCAATAAAATACAAATTGCCCACCCCAGCACTCGACATGCAGCCCCAAACCATAACAGAGCCTCCTTCATGCTTAACAGTAGCTTTTGTATTTTGAGCATTAAATTCAGCATTTGGTTTACGCCACACAAACATCTTGCCATCTGAACCATTCAAATTGAATTTGCTCTCGTCAGTGAACAGAACCTTGTAACGAATAAAAACTATCAGCAAAAATGTATTTTAAGATATCTTTTCACCAAATTACCTTATTCCAAAAATCTTCTGTTTTAAGCAAATACTCTTTAGCAAATTTTATTCTCTTGTTTTTATTCTTAGGGCTAATAAATGGCTTTTTTCTGGCAACTCTACCATGGTAGTTATATTTGTGCAATGTATTACGAATAATATTTAAGCAAACATCTTTTCCACTACTGTTTTTTCAAGATATTTTTAGTTCTTTTGCAGTTGTAAACGGATCTTGTTTGATTTCCTTCAACAAAGAACGCTCTTCACGATCAGTTAATATTTTGCCCTGACCTTCTCTACTTTTATTAGCTATCCTAAACTCATCACGGAATCTCTTAAAAACGTCGTGGACAGTAGACTTGCTTCTTCCAACTAATTCAGCAATTTCTCTCACTGTTTTACCTTCAAGATCCAATTTCACTATTGTCTTATTTCGACAGTAGATTGCTTTCCCTTAGGGGCCATTTCTAATAGATTTTTACCTATTGTTAGAACTAGAAATGTCTGCCAATAAATGAAAGTTATGACTAAATGTGACAAAAAAAGTTTTGAAGTGCATATTTTTAAAGTAACGGTATTTTTATTATTGATGTTTTACTTTGTCCGATTATGATTGGAGCGCAAAAAAATTGAGTTAATTTTGTTTTTCTATGTAAATTTACAGTTATCGAGAATATTGATATTTTTTTATATTTGGAAAGATTGGAGTGTAGAGTGCAAATAAAAACAAAAAATTAATAAAAATTATTACGATTTGTTTTAGTTCAGAGAACGTAAATATTATACAAACACTTGTCCGATTATGCGATGGAGCCACTGTATATACAAGAAGAATTTTGTGGACAAAACAAAATAAACAAAACAATTTGAGTTAGTCCCCTTTTACAGTTGAGAAATTGAAAGACAGACAGTTTTCTCATTCCGCTTTGAACTTGCCTAAACCTTTTAGAGTTGCGAAATTAAGACCTGTTTCACACTCATCAGTTCTGACTCGCCAATTCAAGTATATTTCAATGAGAAGGAAAAAGATAAAAGATAATTTTCTCTTTCCTTCTCATTGAAAAATACTTGACTTGACAGTAAGAACTGATGAGTGTGAAACAGGACTAATAGACAGACAGAAATGTTTTGTTTATTTTTTCGTTCTTTTTCTATGTTGATTGTTGTGGAAATTTTTATTATAAAAACGCATTGAAAATAAAAGAAATTAAAAAACATATTCAAACAGCTGTTAATTATAAAGTTTTTATTATCAATAAATCTATTTGGTTAATAAATTTAATTATTTTTGCAATACGCGCATTAAAGTGAGAAAAATTATGTGAAGCAACAACATGAAAAATGCAAAGGATGGAAACTGTAAACGAAAAATGTCTTAAAATGTCCAGTACAGTAGAGGTCATGGTGAAATCACTGCAAGGTGACATCAAGATTACAACAATACAAAAACAACAGAAACGACATGGTATTTTTGTTTTTGTGTTCATGTTTGTAATGTCAAAAACATCTGACTATTGTTTACAAACATTCCTATAGAAAAAAATGAATACATACAATTTTTAATTTCAAGATGGCACATGTTTTTTTATACAGTGCACATAGGGTTCGCTAGAACAAATATTTGGCCAAAATTATTTTAAAGCCATATTAATACTTTTTTTAATGAACCAGCATTTACAACCAAGCTAACGCTTATCTTCTTAAGTTTGGATCAATTTCTAAGGTTTAAAAACCGTTAAACCCTTTCATGCACATGTTGTATATATATAACAAATTTGTTTTCGTAAAATTTCGTAAACATACAAAAAAAAATTTTTTTTTTCTTATTAGGGCACAATATAGTCCGAAAAAATCCGAAAAGCAAAAGCATGATCAAGAATGACAGTGTACTTTTCTTCTTTGTTTGTGTGTTTTACCCACATTTGAAAAATCTCGAAATGTTTAAGATTGAGGGTTTCTAAAACAAGAATCACAAAAAAAGAATTTCGGAAAATATGCCTTATAAGTACTAAAAAAAATTAAAATTTTTTTTTAAATTAACAAAAATTGTTTATAAAAATTTAAAAATATTTTTTTTTTTAAATAAATTTTTAAAATTTTTGCAAAGTTATTCACGTTTACCCTGGCTACATTTTTGTAGAATACTAGTAGTAAGAAATTTTGATTCCCTGCAAGGTAAACTCAAAAAGTAAAAAAAGACGATTTTTGAGGCACGAAGTGATTTTCGTGTGCCTAGACAGGCTCAGATTGTATCACTATGTTCACAAAAGTTGTTCACCTATGCCGTGCCTAGATTTTTGTAGAACATTGTTAGTACAAAATTTGGACATAAATAACCGAAATCAGGAAAAAAAAACGGATGTGCTTTGACCCTTGATCAAAAGTTGCTTTAAGAGCCACCGTGCACGGCACATAAAAGAATAACTCAAAAATCGCAAATTTCCGCAATTCAAGCTAGGGTGAAATGAAAAATATACATCAATATCATATTTTTTTTTTGGTCGTATGCCAACCGAACTGAGCCGAAATTTTAAATCTCTACGTAAATTTAAAAATCGTCAAAAATTCATAAATTTTATAATACACCAACACACTATATACCTTCAGCATTATTTTCCATTTTAAACTTTAGAAATTACTTTTTTTTAAAAAAAAAAACTAGAAAATATTTAAAAATGTTAAAAAACACCTGCACTCAACTATTTTTTCAAGTGGACTGAAGTTTATCAACTTTAATACTGTAATGTTAAACGGTAAATTGCAATTTACAAAAACAAAATGCATTTGTGGTTGCTCTGTTGTGTTTGCTATTAGATTGCAACAACAAAATTATAATCGTAGCCCATGTAAAATATTTAGTTTTGGCCAAAAATTTGAATTTTGGGACCTTAGTGCAGTGGCGAGCACACATGGAGATGTTTTATAACTATGACTTAATAACCGAATACTCTCAAATTTTTAAAAATAATAATGGTTTTTATTTAAAATGTTAAATAAATAAAACAAAATGAAAATAAATTAAAATGCATTAATTATTAAAGCTAATGTGAAGTTTAGGGTAAATTTATTTTTGCAAAACAAAAATTGACATAACGAACATGACTAAAAAAAAATAGCTGGCGTTTCAATACCACCTTGTAAGTGATTTCACCATGGCATATTCAATATGCAGTAATTTTAAATGGCTCTCCATAAGACCATTAATAACAATTTATGTACGTCATTAGAAATTTTTTCACAGCTTTTCTGACGACATCCCTATCAATCATTTCAGATAACTAACATCCCTGCAAATAATATTGGTCTACGTAATCCATTTTAGATGAAATGGTCTACTTACAACATGGTCCAATGTAATGCAGTCATGGACCATGTCATAGTTAAACAAGAGTTTGTAGTTAAACGACATGGTTTCGTGTCAACACGATTGCATATTGAGTTGTTGTTGTTTAAAACTAACCATCTTAGTACTCTATGGAGTAGAAGCATGGAGTAGTTTTGGGACTACTCCGATGGGTTATATGGTGCAATCCTAGGACATCGCAATGTTAAATCGACCACCTTTTCATATATTTGGAGTACTCCTACACCTCTTTGGTCTAGTCTTTACATGCATGTATGGACTAGTCGCGTTATTTGCAGGCATATGCCATTTAAGGTACATATACATACATACATATATCCAAAGTTATAGCCGAGAACTATGAGCCAACGACAATAGACCTTTTTAGATCAATATTGTGGAATATATACTATGTGGAACCACAAGCTTGGATTAACAAGATATGTATCACCTTCTTAAATACAATTTCATTTTAAAATCAATCAATACCCTTTATTTGTTCCTATTACAATTTATTGTATTAAATTTTTAACTAACCTTTTTCCAATGATTTTCAGAGACATTCGCCATTTTTTAAGAAATTTTTGATAAATCAACCTATCTGCAAATTTTTAATACTATTATTTCAAACTTACAATGTTGCCCAATTTTAATACTTTTGTAAACAATTTCCCCATACAATGCCCAAAATACCTAAACTGCGTAATTTTTTCTTAAAGCGGCAGTATAACGATGTTTTGAGGAAATTTCCTAACACGTTTGAGAATGTGAACAAACTGTGTTTTTGGGTAAGTTCGTAGGAAATTTCGTAAACATATTAAATTTACATATGTTAAGAATTAACATGTAAAATTATACTAATTTCAATTTGCAAATCTATTTGAATATCTATTCATGTAAATGTAGTTTTTTTGCTATCTATCCGAATGGCAGTTACTGTCTACTATAGTTACTGCCATAATTAATGGCATTACCCATGGTCTCCATTTTTTGATGGGAGACGTCGTGTTATGGGGACTATACACTACGTGTTTTTTACATTGTATATGTCAAATTTTACATATGGAATAAAAACATATAGTTGGTGACCTCATAAACTTTGCTTGTGTAAAATACATGTGGAAATACATATGTAATTTTTTCGATTAGAACACGCTCTATTTTCTTATGTTCAAACACATGTTTTCAAATGTATATGCCATGCGAAAAGATTTGTCGACGGTTAAATATCTGCCCTATCATTAGCCGGCCGTATGAAGAATTTGCATGTGATAAATTAAATATTTTTTTTATCTCATTTTGTTAATTTAATAACAATGATATAAATTATTTAAAAATTTTTGATACAAGCTCCACATATTGTATATTAAAAGACGAAAAACTTTAAATCAATATTTTTGACACCGGCATTTTAGTGACGCCACCAAAAATTTTTGCAGCGGCTTTAACGCATTTTTCAAAGAAACGACATGGAAATTTATGTGTAAATAATCATGGCGATGTCACGTGTAATTGTACATACAAGTTGGTGACCAAAAATTAAAACCCTTATGTAAAATAACCAATTTTGACAGACATAAAGAAAAACATGTGGGTTGTAAACTTAAAAATACATAAGCAAATACACGTAGTGTATAGCCACCTTTAGTCTGTGACGTCGTTGTGCGAACAAATGTTCTAACAACGTTGTTCAACAGGGACATAACATCGCCATCCACGCGTATGTGAAGAAATTAACCGTGCAAAATCAACCGCAACAGCAACCTTTTTTCACGCGCGTGAACAAACAAACTCAACAATTTTATAATACACCGTAACAGCTGATTTATCAAAACAATCATTTTTTTCTTGAGTGGTGAAAATAGTTTGTTGTTGTTTATGTATCATTGTGTAGATTTGTTAGTGTAAATGCGGTTTGTTAAAAAGTCCATTCCATTCGTTTTTAATTTGTAAACTAACAAACCCAAACATAACCTAAAATACATTGAACAAACTTATGTGTTTTATAAACAATAATTGCTAATGTCGATGCAAATAAGTAAATGATGACATTTTTTTAGAAATCAATAATAACTAGAACACATTTAATCAAAATAAAATTAATTTGTGAATTTTGTGGATTATTTATTAGAATTTTGTGGATTAATAGAATTTTTGTGCATTATAAGCAATAATTGTATTATAAATTTCCCTATTTCTAAACGGAAGCTTGCGTATCATATCGGAAAACAGGAGTTAGTAGCTAATAAGTGTAGAAATCAAATTACGTATAGATTTTTCCACAAAAAAATGGAACATAGGGGGTATGCCCTAACAAACTTAGTTCTTTTAAGTAAAATGTAAAAAAAAGCACATTAGAAATTTCTCTATAAATTCCAAATGGGAGCTTGTGCATCATATCGGAAACCAGGAGTTCATAGATAATAGGTGTATCAATTAAATTACGTATAGATTTTTCCATAAAAAAATGGAACATAAGGGGTATGCCCTAACAAACTTAGTTGTTTTAAGTAAAATGTAAAAAAACAGCACATTAGAAAGTTCTCTATAAATTCCAAACGGGAGCTTGTGCATCATATCGAAAAACAGGAATTAATAGCTAATAAGAGTACAAATCAAATTACGTATAGAGTTTTCCACAAAAAAATGGAACATAGCGGGTATGACCTATCAAACTCTCATGCTTTAGGTAGAATGTAAAAAAACAGCACATTAGAAATTTCTCTATAAATTCCAAACGGGAGCTTGTGCATCATATCGGAAAACAGGAATTAATAGCTAATAAGTGTAGAACTCAAATTACATATAGATTTTTCCACAAAAAAATGGAACATAGGGGGTATGCCTTAAAAAACTTTCATGCTTTAAGTAACATGTAAAAAACAGCACATTAGAAATTTCCCTATAAATTCTAAACGGAAAAAATATCGGAAAAAAGGAGTTAGTAGCTAATATGTGTAGCAATCAAATTACGTATAGATCTTTCCATAAAAAAATGGAACATAGGGGGTATGCCCCAACAAACTTAGTTGTTTTAAGTAACATGGAAAAAACAGCACATTAAAAATTTTCCTATAAATTCTAAACGGGAGCTTGTGCATCATATTCGAAAACAGGAGTTAGTAGCTAATAAGTGTAGAAATCATATTATGTATAGATTTTATCACAAAAAAAATGGAACATAGGGCGTATGCCTTAAAAAACTTTCATGCTTTAAGTAACATGTAGAAAAACAGCACATTAGAAATTTCCCTATAAATTCTAAACGGGAGCTTGTGCATCATATCGGAAAACAGCAGTTAGTAGCTAATATGTGTAGCAATCAAATTGCGTATAGATTTTTCCATAAAAAAAAATGGAACATAGGGGGTATGCCCCAACAAACTTTCATGCTTTAGGTAAAATGTTAAAAAAACAGCACTTTAGTATTTTCTGTACTTAAAATATTTAAGTTTGTTAGGTACGTCACCCGATTGCTACATTTACAAGCTAATAGTTTTTGCATTCCAATATGATGCACAAGATCCTGGGGCCAAATTACCGCATTCGTGATCGAATGAGCTATCGTATCGAAAACTGATTTCGTTATCGAAATTATGATAAAATGTACTAAATTTCTTGCTCGTTGTCGAATGCCATAATCTCAAATAAGAAAATTACGATGAATTTTACTCGATATCGAATGCGGTAATTTGGCCCCTGTTCAGGATTTATAGATTATTGCACTGGAATTTTTCATATATTTATTGCTAATGAATTGTAATGCACACAATTCTTCTAATGCACAAAATTCATTATTAAATTTTATTGTTTTATTAGATGTATTTTAATTTTTTATTTGCATCATTATTTATTAATTGATTTGCATTAAAATTATTATTGTTTTAAAAAAGTCACATAAAATTACATATAGAGTTCATTGGTTTAAAAAGGAACATACAAAAATGTTACTTAAATTTTGTTTTAATAATAAAGACACGAATTAGTCAGTTTTGTCTGACGATATCTTGTTAATCGTATAATGTTATGGCCAACGTTTTTTTAAATGAAATTCGGTGCACTAGAAGCTGTAACAATTTTTACTTTCAACTTGCAGGAAGGAGCGGACAATGCAAATTGATGTTAAAATTTTATGACTTAGCTTATTTCTGTTCTTTGTGCGAACGGCGGTTATAATTGAAAAACTTCTTTCATTGTCCGCATTCGCATGTGGCAATGATAAGGCAATAAGGTAACTTTACTCCAAAACTCTTCAATATCCATCTTCGACAAATTTTATATTTCTTCATTTGAAAAATTAAATTCAAAAGATCTCCACTCTTGTAAAAGCGAGTTGACGTTCACATTAACTATTTTTAAATGATAACTTATTTTTATTTCCGGGGTTTCCTAACCAAATTGGGGGCTTAGAAATTCCATTTCTGTAAAAATTTCTGCTTTAAGGGATAATCTTTGCTGCATTTCCTCCAGGGCAGTAATATAAAATTTCAAACAATCCATTCTTATTTGATTTGCTGCCGATTTTGGGATAGTTTTCAGAAGTTCGTGGCTTTCATACCCCAAAAAATTTCTTCAATAGGCAAAGAAATATGTAGTGATCTTACATTACATGAAATATTAAGTTCGGATTTTTTAATAAAATTTTGACCCAAACTTAAAAAAAATTTATGATTTCACGTTGGACAAAATAAACTAATGGTGCCTTATACCGTAGACAGACGACAGAGTTAATGCGCATTAAAATCTCACTAATTTGAATTAAGATTTTACCGTGACAGACGACAGTTTCTGCATTTAAATTGCATTTAGGTAACAGCTGTTTGTTTGTCAACAACTATTTAATTATGAAAAAATTTGTATGGCATTTGCTGAAAAAACAGGGGCCAAATTACCGCATTCGATATCGAGTAAAATTTATCGTAATTTTCTTATTTGAGATTATGGCATTCGATATCGAGCAAGAAATTTAGTACATTTTATCATAATTTCGATATCGAAATAATTTTTCGATACGATAGCTCATTCGATCACGAATGCGGTAATTTGGGCCCCGTATTTCTTTGAAAAAAAGCTGAAATTACTTTTGCTGAAACTGTTTCATAATGCAAAACTTGTTCATGCACTAGCAACCGTCAACCTGAACGTGTTGCTACATGCAGTGGGACACTCTGAAATAAGAGAAAGGCAATTGTAGAAATCTATTTTTATTATTTTAATTTTACAATTGTCTTCTTCTTCTTTTAGAATAGTAAACAATTTGATAACATATTATTGATTTTCGACGATGTTGCCATATTGAAATAGCTAAATGCAGTATAAATTCAGTTTGATTTTGTGTATTTACGTCTAACTTATATTATGTTTCCACGACGACTTGAATCACCTGCTTCTCCTTTTGAATCATGTTTATGAATCATGCTGTTTACATGACTAATAAACTTGATTCGGTTTGACAGTTGTCTTTAATAAGCAAACAGAATAAAAACAACAGAATTTACAATTTGTGGAAAATAATTTTTTTTAATGGACAAACAAAAGTGAGTGGAAATTAGTTAGCTTATTTGAAAAAAAACATACATTCGTACGTATTTACTTTCTTTACTTCCAACAACAAGAAAATAATTTGCTTTGTTTACAAAAATATTAAATTTTTACAGCTAGTGCAGATAAACTTGCGATAAAAATTAGAGAAGAGTGCAACTTTTCGTGCTTCGCAAGTAGATTCAATATGAATCTTTTTGATTCGCTCTTAAAATTTTGTATGGTGAATCAAGTTGTTTCACTCATGATTGGGGTGTGAAGCATGAATAGAGAGCGAAGCATGTACCGTGGAAACGTAGTATTAATGTGCATTAAGATAGGATAATTCACGAGTTAATTTGAATTAAGACTGTTAATGCAAATTAACTGTGTCATCTGTCTACGCTATTAGATTAAAACAGTGCGTTTAACGAATTAAAATAATTTATATATCTTATTGCATTCGTTATTTAGCTCGAGAAAAATTCTTTCTGTAGATTTCAATTTGTCTTGCGTATAGCTTGTTTAAAAAATTACAATAGTACAGCCCAATTATCTAATACACTTTCTATGCATTTTTGGTGTGAAAGCCATCTAGTAGTACTCGTTCTCAAAATTCTAAAATTTGACATGAACACTCTTTATAGGCAAATAAATTGTTGTACTAAATTTTATGGTGGTCGGCCCAGAATTGGTCATAGCCCCCATACAAAAATCTTCCCGAAATATTGCTCAATTATACATAAATGCCTATACAATTGGAATATCAAGACAAAATTCCGCAAAAATAAGTTTTATGCAAAAAGAAATCGCAAAACGAAATTTTTTTTAGTTCGGTCCATGTTTGACCATAGATCCCATATAAAGTCCACTTCCAAAATTCACTTAAATACGTATAAAAAAGATATAAATAATGTTAAACGGTTAAAATTCGACATAAATACTCTTTATAGGCAAATAAATTGTTGTACTAAATTTTATGGTGGTCGGCCCAGAACTGGTCATAGCTCCCATACAAGGACCACATCTGAAAAAGACATTTTTCACTATATATATTGTATAAATATCGGTACCGACTCAATACTTTGCACAGATTTTTTACATATATACAAAAATCATTCCACAAAATTTTGTGAATTTCGGTCTATTTTTAACCGTATGCCCCATATAAAGCCCTCTTCCGAAAATCACTTTAATATTCTCTTATAAATAAGGGTACCAATCCAAAATTTTACACGGATCATTTACATACATGCCTAAATCAAACTGCTGGATTTTGAGAATATCGGTCCATATTTGACTATATCCCCCACATAAGGTCCACTACCGAAATCCACGTTACCGTTATTATGTTGAAATTCGACGTGAAATATCCTCATATGCATGAAAATAACTGTTCCAAAATTTAAGAAGATCGGCCCATAATTTGTCATAGCTGCCATATAGAACCATTTCCAAAAAACAAATAAATTCGGGTCAAAAAATATTCTTTTCGGATTTAAGCCATATTCAGTCCATATTTTATAATCATGATATATATCGTTGGAAAGGTATTTTTAATAATATTTTTAATGTATTACAAATTATCAGACACCCAGTAGTTCCCGAGATATAGGCCTATATATTTTAAATTTTACGGGCCTGCCTCCTCGAAAATAGGCGTGACCGCCAACAAATTTTTTTTGCTGGCATCTCCTCTAAAAGCCCTATTTGATTTTGTTTTTTTTTTTTTTGACAAAATCACTTTTATACCCTTCACCGTCATGAGAAGGGTATACAGTTAAGGAAAAAACTCTACATACACCCCTTATTTTGTGTGTTTTAAGACATTTGTAGAGCGAATCACTCAAGTGGTTGCACCAATGTTTAAAGCACCAAAAACATTATTTATTTATAAAACAAAAAACTTATTCCGAAGCATAACAATAACAGAAATAACAAAAACAATAAAAATTCATAAGAAAAAAGTCTACATACAGTCTTAAAATTCTAATAAAAAATTTAATTTTTCTACGTGTATAAAGGAAATAAATATTTTTAATATTTTGTAGGACCACCTTGAGCTTCAATAACACCCTGAAGTCGAGGTGGTATAGACATCACCAAATTTTCCGTAATACTGGGCATAATTTCGGACCATGTCTCGTCTCATCGAACTGTTCGGACGTGTTACTTTTAGTGCGGCTGAATTTTCGGTGAAAAAATCGTAATAGGTGAAAAAGTGTAATAGGTTGAAATAAAAAAAAAAGTGAAAAAATCGTAATAGGTTTAAAAAATCTAGGGTAATATCGGTAATTAAAAAAAACACTATAAATCGCATAAAAATTGTATGAGTGTTCCTCTCAGATGTAATTCTGAGTAAGAGCTTAGCTCGAGTAGAAAAACTAGATGGGTCTCTGAGGAAGAATCCTTAAAAAAATCTCTGGAGAATTTTCTCACTACAAGAGCCGTAGGATGGCGTCGTTCCTGTTCGCCCAATATTGTGATTTCAACAGATGAAAAAACATCATCTTCATCAAATAGTGCAGTCAAACCAAAAAAACAAGTAGGTATGGATAAGTACATCACCGTTCTCAAGCGACAGAGGAGCTCGACGTCTGCTCAAGTGTCATCAAATTCAAAAGCTCCTAAGACCGTGAGTAATAATCAAAATAGGTTTGCTCTCCTCCAGACGGATGAGCCCGAACTTCCTAAGAAGACGTTTAAGCCCCCACCAATTTATCTGAGAGAGCCGACTTCCAGTAAATTGGTACAAGGAATTGTTTCGGTAATAGGTGAAAACAAGTTTAGCGTAACCTCAATTAAACATGGAAATATCTGCGAGACAAAGATCCAAGTGAATAGGGAAGATGATTTTCGAAAATTGTCCAACCAGTTGGAGAGGGAGACTAGGGACTTCTATACCTACCAGCTCAAAAGCGCAAAAGGACTCCAAGTCGTTCTAAAGGGTATAGACCCATGTGTTGATCCTGCGGAGATAAAGACCGGTTTAATGGACAAAGGGTTCAAAATCAAGAGCGTAGTGAATATCAGAAACCGTGAAAAGATCCCTCAGCCCATGTTCAGGGTAGAATTGGAACCTGGAGATGTTGTCTTAAAGAAAAACGAGTCCCATCCAATCTACAATCTCATTTATCTTCTGCATCGTAGAATTACCGTGGAGGAACCGCATTAGCGTCAGGGACCCGTTCAGTGTGTTAATTGTCAAGAATTTGGCCACACCAAAGCGTACTGTAAATTGCCGTCTGTTTGTGTTGCGTGTGGGGAACTACATCCAACTGCTCAATGTAATAAGTCCAAAACTGACGTAAAAATAAAAAAATGCAGTAACTGCGGAGGTAATCATACCGCAAATTATAGAGGTTGTCCAATTTACACTCATTTGAAAGCCATAAGTACCAACAAGACGTCAGTATTACCTGATCATCGTCAACAGCCTATTTTGGCATCGAGTGACAATTTCCCGCAATTGTTACGGTCCACTAGTCATGTAAACGCGCCTAGTTCTAGACAAGTTTCTTACGCTAACGTGGTTAAATCTAATATGCCAGGTTTGGAGCAGGCACCTAAATCACAATATTACGAGCCTAATATTAATACTCTAGAGACTACATTGCAGGCACTTGTCCAAACCATGAACACTTTTACGACCACTATGACATCCATGATGCAGGAAATGCTGAAAATGCAATCCACTATCTTACAAGCCATTTTAAAGAAATGATTTGTTTAAAAATTTGTTTTTGGAATGCGAACGGCCTCCGCCAACATAAAAACGAACTGGAACACTTCCTGATGGATAAGCAGATTGATGTCATGATGATTGCTGAAACTCACTTGACGGCGACAGCGTACTTCAAAATTAATGGCTACGTGTTGTATGATACTAAAGATCCCCGCGGAAGAGCATGTGGAGGATCGGCAATTCTTATAAAGAACAGAATAAAACATTATTTAATGAACAACCTACAAGCAACAAACATTTGTATTGAATTCTGTCAATATAATTTTGTTTTATCATCAATTTATTCGCCGCCTCGATTTTCAATAAAAGAACACCAATACTACAGCTTCTTCAATTCCCTTGGAGCTAGATTTTTAGTTGCTGGTGACTTTAACGCCAAACACACTTTTTGGGGTTCACGTCTTGTGACCCCGAAGGGTCGTGAACTCTTTAACACCATTGCCAAAATGGAATTAGATCTACTCTCAATCGGGCATCCCACCTACTGGCCGACGGACCGACGGAAGATTCCCGATGTTATTGACTTCGGAGTAGTGAAAAATATCCCTGTAGAATCGATACAAGTGGAGCCTTCATTAGACTTGTCTTCAGATCACTCTCCTTCTATTATTTCAATGCGTTTCCTTCAAGGGAATAGCTCTCCATTTCGGGACATATCTAAAACCAGAGTAAGTTGGATAAAGTATAAAAAGTATTTAAGTTCCCACTGCACGGAAAATGTAGTATTGAGAACTACCGAGGATATTGATGGGTCGATTGGCAAGTTTACTGAGGACATACGAAGAGCTGTACATCACGCCTCCACATACGACGTTGAGTGCAGAAGTGGGACAAATAGAACTTATTTCGCTGAACTCGATCATCTCCTGTCGGAAAAAAGAAGAGTTAGAAGAGAGTGGCAAATTCACAGGTCTCCTGAACTGAAAGCTAGGCTACGGGTATGCAGAGATATACTAAGAAATTTCTTAGAAACCCAAAGAATGGCTTCACTTAAATCTTACTTGGAGGGTCTTGATAGTACCCCACAATCTGACTATTCGTTATGGAGGGCGGCAAGAGGTTTAAAAAGACCAGTGAGAGGAAAACGTCCTTTGCGAAATCCGACTGGTGACTGGGCTAGAAATGATTCCGAGAAAGGGACATTATTTGTTAACCATTTGAGAAATGTGTTTACTATAAACAACTC
The DNA here is from genome assembly GCA_916048285.2 of Bellardia pandia. Classification (NCBI taxonomy): domain Eukaryota; kingdom Metazoa; phylum Arthropoda; class Insecta; order Diptera; family Calliphoridae; genus Bellardia; species Bellardia pandia. The sequence goes on from OU696530.1 coordinate 71,897,081, forward strand.
AAATAATAACGAATCTGATTCGCCACCACTTGTTATAAGACCTCCTGTACCTCTAAGACTAAACTTTCGTGATGTCCAAAACGCTATTGGTACTCTGAACCTTAGATGGATAAAATCAGCAATAAAATGCTTGTGGAGTTACCTCGTGTAGCAAGAAGAATTATCCTCTTTATCTTCAACGCTATTTTACGCCTAGAATACTATCCTGCAGATTGGAAGATGTCTATGATCACTATGATTCCTAAGTCAGGGAAGGACCACACCAAAGTGGAGTCATATAGGCCAATTAGCCTACTGCCGACAATTTCTAAACTGTTCGAAAAATTGTTAATGACTAAGTTGACTCTAATTCTGAATGACACTGAATGTATTCCTAATCATCAATTCGGATTCAGAGCTAAACACAGTACCATCGAACAAACACACAGATTGGTAAATGTAATAAGAGGGTCGTTTGAAGACAAAAAATACTGCTCTGCCCTTTTCATTGATGAGTCCCAAGCGGTCGACAAAGTTTGGCATGACGGTTTAATGCACAAAATTAAATTAGCTCTGCCTGCTAACACCCACAAACTTATGAAAAGTTATTTATATGGTCGCAAATTTACAATCAATGAATGCGATTTTTTAAGCCCCGCTCAGCCAATTGAAGCAGGAGTACCCCAGGGTAGCATACTGGGTCCAACTCTATATTTGATTTATGTATCCGATATACCGTCAAACCCCAAAATCCACACGTCAACTTTTGCAGACGATACAGCCTTTATTAGCGTTCATAAGGACCACCAAGTTGCATCACAGAATTTGCAGAATTATGTTTATAAACTAGAGAATTGGCTAGAGCAGCGCTATTTAACCTTTTTGATTCGAGTACCACAAAATTCACTAACAATATTTCGCGTACCAACAAAAAAATATATTATGTATATGAAAAAAAAGTTCAACACACAACCAAAAAAATTAAAAATATTTAAATATTTTATTCCTTGCATTTTTTAATAAAAAAAGTAAACAGATAAGATTAACATAAAATAAAAAATATATAGTAGTGAGATCTCAGCGATTCAATTTGCTGGTTAACCAACTATTTAAAAATAAATAAAAATTAAAGAAAATGAACATAAAAAAATATTTAAAATTAATAAAAACGTACAAAAATATTTTTAAAATTCATTTTATAAATATGTATGTATCACAAACTAATATGATGGCTGACACTGCATGTTTGAAATTAAAGATTTTTTGTCTGGTTTAATTTTTGATAATTTTAATCTCATACTGGGCTCCAAATTAAATGATGTTCGATATTTATTGTTGATTATTAACATTGATAAAAATCTCTTTTCACATAAATATGTAGAGGTGAATGGTAACAAATATTTAACTGCTTCATGATACAACGATTCATATTCAGTTTTCTGTTTTACCCAAAATGAAAAAAATATTTGTGTTTTGGAAAACAAATTTTTGTGCTGGATCACATGATATACTTATTCCCTGTCTTTTAGGCTCAATGTGGAATGTTGTTGATCTAAAAACGGATTTTGTATCCATAAATATTATTCGTGACTTTCAGGAAAATATTCATTAACAGTTTACAATGACTGGTAATGCATTTTTTTAATTCAGTTGTGGGTTCAATTTCATTTTCAAGTAAAAATTGTTCCAAATTGGAAAATGATTCGAAATTGCTATTTTCAACAGAATTGACCATTAAATTTAATTTTTTAGTCATGGCTTTTATTTTTCCTTGCACTTCAAATGGAGTTTTTGATGAACCAAAGGTTTCGCGTACCACTTGGAAAAGTCTGGCGTACCACAAGTTGTACGCGTACCACAGGTTGAATAGCGCTGGGCTAGAGCTTTGGAAAATCAGGGTAAGTGAACAAAAATGTATTCATATCACTTTCACATTGCGAAAAGATACCTGCTCGTCCATCAGAATTAATAATCATATTATTCCTTAAAATAATGAAGTCAAATACCTCGGCATTCACCTCGACCGCCGTTTAACTTGGAAGTCTCATATTGAAGCGAAACTTACACAAATGAGATTAAATTACGTTTTCTGCTCTTACAAGATTGATACGTGTTTTCATGAGCTCCGACTTTGTACTGATTTTTAAAAAATTCATTAATCCTATATAATACAAGTTGTGTATCAAAATATTCACAGTGAAATTCTGTATATTAATTTATTAAAAAGAAAAGTAAACAATCATAAAATACATAAAAACAAAAAAATATTAAATCAAAAATATTTCTTAATACAAAACAACTGCCAAAACAGAAAACAAAAAATAAGAAAAAATTAAACATAAAAACAAAAACAAAACAACTGTAATTGTTAAACCTCTTTGTTTTAAATATAATAAACAAAAACAAAACAACTGAAATTGCTAAAACTCTTTGTTTTTTCTCTTGAGAATAAAATAAAAGTACTATATCATGGATAAGAATTTAAGATCAAGTGGTAACAAAATAGATAACACAACTCCTCTTAAAAATGGTGCTAAGAGTGTATGTCTGTCGTTTTCACCATCCCGTTTAGAGTCAATGTTTATGAGAATTGATCAGCAATTCGATCTCTTAACTGCTCAGATCAAGGAAAGTGAAGGAAGAATTTTGTTAAAATTAAATGAGCAAATACAAACAGTCGAAAATAAACTCTTAAATGAATTTGAAAGGCATATCTCTGATATAGTCAAGCAGATAAATAATGTAAATGAGCGTGTTTCTTACTTGGAAGCACAGTGTACCGAAATCGTATTACTCAAAGACGAAATAAAAATATTAAAATCCCAAATTAATCGGCAAGAAAATCTGTCAGTATCTTGCGACTTACGTATTAATGGTATTCCGTATATGAAAAATGAAAAGCTAAATGAAATTTTCGATAGTATTTGCTCCGCCTTGAATATTTCCACACCTGCTTACAATTCTATTTTCCGTCTTCAGAACAGAAACAATAAACTTGTAAGCTCTCCGGATGCCGTCATTCTTGTGAAACTCTGTTCGGCGTATGACAAAAATTTTATTTTAAAGTCGTTAGTATATTTCAAAAAAACAAACCAGTCTCAACTTTGTCTTGAACATATCGGCTTCACCACATACAACAACTCAAAAGTGTATCTCAATGAAAACCTAACATCAAATAACTACAAAATTTTGAATGCAGCAATTGATCTTCGTAAAAAAAATCGAATAGCTAGTGCGTATACTCTGCGAGGGTTAGTTTATGTAAAAGTTAACCCGGGAGATACTCCGATGTGCTTTGAAGACCTAAACGAGCTCCACAAATTTTTTCCAGAGTCCAGTAAAAACACTATGGATAATTTACCAAAATGAGTTGCCATCTTTACAAATCAATAAAAAATATGTTTATTTAACCTATCTTCTATCTATAATATTTACATTAATTTTTAATCTTAATTTTTATAACATCAACTTTTTTACAAATTATTCTGCAATTTTATCAAAATGTTATCTGATTCATATATCTTGTATTTCATACTATTGTTTTTTTGTTTTAAATATGTATCTACGTGTAAGCGTTGCCTTTTCTTTATCAACTTTTTTAAATGTTAGCATCAAATAGCCTTGGTTTGGGTTCCACAGTTTGTACAAAAACTATGATTCTCACAGCACAATGTAAAGGACTCAACATATGTCACATCAATGCCCAAAGCTTGTTTCCCAAAATTGATGAATTTCGATTTTTGTTTGAAGATACTAAGATGGATATTGTGTGTGTATCTGAAACATGGTTTTCGAGAGATCTCCCTGATAGCTTTGTTTCTGCGAAGGGGTACAAAATACTAAGGAATGATAGACGAGGTCATGCAGGTGGGGTATCAATCTTTATTAAAAATGATATTCGATACAAAGAAATTTTGAGATCTCAGGATGGTGATAAGATTGAGTACTTATTCCTTGAAATTTTTGGTGGTGACACTAAATTGTTGTTAGGTTGCACATACCGGCCAAATTCTCAAATACCTTTTGACTCATTTATGTGTATTTTAGAGTCACTAACTACGCAGTACAATGACATAATAATAGCGAGTGACTTTAATTGCAATCTGCTGTCTAGTAATAGCTCACAATTATCTGACCGGCTTACATCTATCGGATTGCATATTGTTAATACAATGCAACCAACGCACTTCACCAATAATAGTAATACTTTACTGGATATATTCATATTAGGTAATATGACCAATTTATTAATATTTGATCAAATTAGTGCACCAACTTTTTCAAAACATGATCTTATTTACATTTCATATAATTTTAATTTACATAAAGTTGAATCTACAACCAGCTTCCGAGATTTCCGTCACATTAATTATCATTTGCTGGAAGAACGCTACAACTTAATAGACTGGAATAGCATTTACAATATGCCATCTGCTGATGAGCAGCTCTACTTCCTCAATTGTAATCTACTCAGCCTTTACGATATTTCGATACCCTTACGTACATACCGTGGAAATAACTCAAATAAAAGCTGGTTCAGTTCAGCTATAAAACTAAAAATTAAAACTCGTGATCAAACTTATAGACGTTGGAAGAGATTTAGGACTCCTGAGCTATTCGAAGAATATCGCCAAGCCCGTAGACTCGTCAATAAAACCATTTATGAAGCTAAATCTACATATTATGAAAACCGTTTTAGTTCAGCTGTAGACTCAAGGAAAAAATGGCAAACCATACGAGAAATTGGCATTGGAAACAAAGCTGAACAACATTGCAATATTGATGTAAATGAACTGAATGAATCATTTATAAATGTTCCATCTAGTTTGCCCATGAATGTGGTCCAATTGGCTGCTGTTTCTGAACCGTTACAAATACCCTCAGTATCCCCTTCCCTGCGTCGCTTTGAATTCACATGTGTTTTTGAAGATGAAGTTATCTCATGCTGTAAATCAGTGACATCAAATGCTGTTGGTTTTGATCAAATTCACCCCAAATTTATCAGACTTATACTACCTACAATGATACGTTATATAACACACATATTAAACACTGTGATAACCACCAGCCATTTTCCTAACTGCTGGAAATATGCAAAGGTCATACCTGTAGCTAAATCCTCAAATGATTATCGTCCTATATCTATACTACCATTTTTGTCTAAAGTATTTGAACGACTGTTACACAACCAAATGAGCAAATACCTGAATAACAATCAGCTCCTGTTTAGTAAACAATCTGGATTTAGAGCAGGCCATAGCTGTGTTTCTTCATTGATAAGTGTGTCAGAAGATATTAGATGCAACATTGATAGTGGTGGTGTCACACTATTGGTTCTTTTGGATCATTCTAAAGCATTTGATTCGGTAAATCATGAAATGCTCTGTAGTAAGCTGTACAACAACTTTAATTTTTCGTCAACTGCCACGTCGTTACTTAGAACGTACCTCGCTGATCGTTATCAGTCTGTTTCTGCTGGCGAAAGTGTATCTACTCCTTTACTTGTGTCTAAAGGAGTACCACAAGGTTCCATTCTCGGACCACTACTTTTCACTTTATACATAAATGATTTACCATATTATCTCTTATATAGTGATATCCATATTTACGCTGATGATGTGCAATTGTATATACATTGTAAAAAGGACTTTATAGATGATGGTATTGCAAAACTCAATCAGGATCTGAACAATGTATATTGCTGGGCGTCGTCAAATGATCTATACCTGAACCCCAAAAAATCAAAATGTCTGATTGTATCCCAACGGAATCAGAGTATTATTGCTGATACTCCTATAACCTTAGGAAATCAAAATATATTGGTTGTAGAATCAACTAAGACCCTTGGCATAATTTTCAACAATTCCCTTCAATGGAACACTCATATAAACTCTGTTTCCGGAACAATATTCTCAATGCTTAGAACGCTATATCCACTGCAACACATCACACCTCTTCATATTCGCGTGCTTCTTGCCAAAACTTTTTTAATGCCTAAGATTTTGTATGGCTGCGAAATTTTTGCATATTGCGATTCAACCAGTAAAACCAGACTAACAGTAGCGTATAACGCTATTCTTCGATACGTCTACGGCATAAGAAGATATGTACCTCTCTCTATTCTAAATCATTATACGGAGTCGAAATTATGGACTTACTGAAAATCAGGGCATTAATCTTTTTGCACAAAATTATTTACACACAAGAACCTGCTTACTTATTTAATTGCATTCAATTTGCAAGATCTAACAGAGGGAAACAGATTATTCAACTTAGATATCGGACTTTAATATCTGAGTGGCAGTTCTTTACCAATACAATACGACTGTGGAACTCGTTACCAAACCCATTACAAGTCATTAGCAACGCTTTACAATTTAAAAAAATGTTATTTTCAAACTTTTAATTTTAAAGATATTTAATGTTACATCTTTGTTTTTATTCTCTTTATACTCTTTTTTATTATTATTATATTTTAATTTTAATTTAATTATTTAATTACTATTTTACTGTGCACATCTATATTGTAATCGTCATAAAATCGCATGCTGTAACTTAAAAGATTAATTTCTTGTTGCATGTGATATTCAATAAAATAAATAAATAAATAAAATAAAAGCAGTGCAACTTATTTGGTTAATCGGCAGAAACTCTACATTGAAATTGGATTGCAAACTTTTGTTGTACAATGCAATTCTAAAGCCAATCTGGGGGCTAATTCTGGCAGTCGTGATCGAAATTGTTTTCGAATCGAAATTTATTTCGACAGTGCAAAGTTTTCTAATGATGGTACTCGATACGAATCGAATCGATTCATTGCTTCAGTGTTGTAAAAAACTTAAATAAGTACGTATTACAACACTGAATAAAATAAAAGAAAATATAAACAAAAAACATATGGTTCTGCAAAAAATAACTCAAGTAAAAGCAACATTTTTTAAAGAAGTTCTTTTAAATTAAAAATGGACCCAGTTATGTTTTTTTATTCTTCGTCTTTTGATTCTTACAAAATATGAATGACATAAGAAACACCTTCGTCCCATTAAGATTGACAAACAATGAGTAAGTATAAATAAGTACATACATACATACCTACATATGTATGTATTAATGTATGCATGTGTTTTTCTAGACTCAAAAGACGTTTTAGGCTCACAAAGCAAGCATAGCTAAAATTTATTTTTGAAATTTTTGACCTAAAAGTAATAAAATTATTAATATTATGATATTTTTTAAAGTAAGTAACAAAATTTTTACTAACATTTTCTTTTTTTCTTCTGTTTGCTAAAAAAAAACGTTATTTCGAACGCTTCTTTGCTTACGAGTAAAAACTCGCAAGGTTGCGTTCGAATAATCATTCGTTATCGAATGCCATCATTAGAAATTTCGATACATTTTATTCGCTATCGAATGAGAGAATCCCAAATGTTAAAAAATTCGAACGTTCGAATGAAAATTTACTCGCATACGAATGCGAGAATTAGCCCCCTGGTGTTATGGAATCAATTATGGGGTACTCCCTCAGCATCTAACATTGAAAAAATTCAAAGGGGTCAAAATAAAATTCTACGTACAATTACTGCAGCTCCATGGTATGTTAAAAATTCTCGAATCCACAAAGATCTAGGCGTGCCATTAGTAAAAGTCGAATTTACAAAATATGCGTCAAAGTATGTCAGCAAACTTGAACACCATTTAAACCCACTTGCACGAGACATCCTTAACTTTAGTGGCCACAATCGGTTGAGAAGGAGGGATACCCTTGCTTTAATTCAAGCGCAAAACAGATGACTTGATCAGTTGATATGAAATTTGTGTAGTATCATAAAAATGTTTGTCTAGCACTGGCTGGGCTTATTATTTTCTTTTTAGTATTAAGACTTGAAAACTTATTGGCATTTCATGATATGAAGATTCAATAAATAAATAAAAGCTAAAATAAAAAAAAAATAAAAAAATATAAATTTTTAGAATTACATATTTAGAGAGAAATAAAACTAGCAAATAATGAAAATAATCACTTAATTATTACATACATTAATTAAATTCAAATTTACTTTGCATTTTAACGAGCCATTTTAACCAAGATCCTTTAAAAAAGTTGTTTTCATATATACGTACCAAAGGTGGACACTGAAAAACTCCATCGGTCCATGAATTTAATTTGGCAGTAGCTAAGTTATTATCTTTAAAAATGACTCAGTTTAGCACCTGATCAAATTGTGCAAACGATGATGCAATGTTTTTACCTATAGAGTTTCAAACAATTTTAGAAGATAGTATAAGGACTGGAAGTATATCATATAAGTATAGTATATAAAACAAAGAATATTTTAATGAAGACGCCGATTGTTTTACATCCAACAATGTGCCAATAGAATTAATATCAAGTCGATATTTTGTTGGTTACATACATATATAGCCAGTGCTGATATTCAGCCGGTTCGGACCGGTTCCCTCGAACCGGTTGTTAAAATTTTAAAAATTGTCCGTACCGGTTATTGCATATTTACCCTTATCGTGAAAAAAATTCCACATGAAATTTGTTCCCTTTTATTTTTTAACATTGAATTTTAATAGGAAAAATGTGAAAAGGGAACAAATTTCATGTGAAATTTTTATTCACGATAGGGGTGATTATGTTTTTTGCTTTAACGGTTTTATATAATGTGTATTTATCAAGGTGATATAGTCTCGGCAACAAACACAATATTGTTCAGTTGTTCATTGTCCAAACGTACAAACAAATGATTTTATTTTGGTCATACATTGGATTCTTGGATGATGGTGTTTTCGATAGCGTTTTCTTCAATCTTTTGAGAAAAAAGTAAAACAATTTTTTTTGACTTTTATTTTGCAAAATCAAAACTATTTTTTTGTTAAAAACGTAACGAAAGTTTATATCATTTCCTTCAAGAGGCTTGTGGTCTGTTACTGGGATGCGACTTTAAAATTTTCGCTATTTTTATCAAAATTTGAAAAAAATATAATTTTTTAAGCGAACCGGTTGTTAATTGTTTCGAATATCACCACTGTATATAGCTCAACGAATATCTTGCGTTAAATGTCGTTTAGATTTAATAAACCAGCGCAAATTTTGTCATATCCTTCAAAAATGTTTGTTCATGCAAAAAATTATACAAATGATTCCGAGCAATGCGTCAGTTGCACCAAAAATACAATTTATTCCTTACGGTTTGATGAGAATAGCGAATGTTATAAATACAGAATGAAGATTCTTAATTACTAGTTCTTATTTTACTACGGAAGCATTCCACATGCGAAACATACAAATACAAATTATCAAGTACATATAGAAAAAGTTAAAATTTTGAAACACTGATAAATAAATTTAATAAATACTAAACAAAAAAAAAAAACATTCGAGTTATTACAACTTCATTCTATACAAAAATAGAGACAGAAGTTCATAATTGAACTGTCTATAAAATTATATATGGTAAGTACATACATACACACATAATTGAATAGTCTAAAAAATAGCATTATAATTCGGTGCAAATCGATATAGTTTTGTCTATACAACAATAAAACACATACTTTTAACCTACAATTACACAATCGGTCACATTATTGACGAAAGTTATTTGCACAAAAATTGCAAGAAACAAAAATTCTTTTGTTAGGTTTTTATATTTTTAATGCAATGTACAACACACACATGGATACACATGCACACAAACAATGATAAATGACCCAATAGACCAAAACCCTTTAGAAAAATATTATAATAAAGCTTGCGAGCATAAGCCTTTTTTTTTTTTTTTTTTTTTTTTTGCATTTAATTATTTATTGAATCTTCATATTTGAAATGACAATAAGTATTCAAATCTTAATACTAAAAAGAAAATAATAAGCCCAGCCAGTGCTAGACAAAAATTTTTATGATACTAAAAAAAAAAATCACTTCAACTGATCCAGTTATCTGTTTTGCGCTTGAGTTAAAGCAAGGGTATCCCTCCTTCTCAAGCGATTGTGGCCACTAAAGTTAAGGATGTCTCGTGCAAGTGGGTTTAAATGGTGTTCAAGTTTGCTGACATACTTTGACGCATATTTTGTAAATTCGACTTTTACTAATGGCACGCCTAGATCTTTGTGGATTCGAGAATTTTTAACATACCATGGAGCTGCAGTAATTATGCGTAGAATTTTATTTTGACCCCTTTGAATTTTTTCAATGTTTGATGCTGAAGCAGTACCCCATAATTGAATTCCATAACACCAGATTGGCTTTAGAATTGCATTGTACAACAAAAGTTTGCAATCCAATTTCAATGTAGAGTTTCTGCCGATTAACCAATTAAGTTGCACTGCTTTTAATCTCATTTGTGCAAGTTTCGCTTCAATATGAGACTTCCAAGTTAAACGGCGGTCGAGGTGAATGCCGAGGTATTTGACTTCATTATGTTGAGGAATAATTTGATTATTTATTCTGATGGACGAGCAGGTATCTTTTCGCAATGTGAAAGTGATATGAATACATTTTTGTTCATTTACCCTGATTTTCCAAAGCTCTAGCCAATTCTCTAGTTTATAAACATAATTTTGCAAATTCTGTGATGCAACTTGGTGGTCCTTATGGACGCTGACAAAGGCTGTATCGTCTGCAAAAGTTGACGTGTGGATTTTGGGGTCTGACGGCATGTCGGAGGCATAAATCAAATATAAAGTAGGGCCCAGTATGCTACCCTGTTGCACACCTGATTCAATTGGCTGAGCGGTACTTAAAAAATGGCCTTCTTTGATTTTAAATTTGCGACCGTATAAATAACTTTCCATGAGTTTATGGGTGTTAGCAGGCAGAGTTAATTTAATTTTGTGCATTAAACCGTCATGCCAAACTTTGTCGAACGCTTGGGACACATCAATGAAAAGGGCGGAGCAGTATTTTTTATCTTCAAACGACCCTCTTATCACATTTACCAATCTGTGAGTTTGTTCGATGGTACTGTGTTTAGCTCTGAATCCGAATTGATGATTTGGAATACATTCAGTGTCATTCAGAATTGGAGTCAACTTAGTCATTAACAATTTTTCGAACAGTTTAGAAATTGTCGGCAGTAGGCTAATTGGCCTATATGACTCCACTTTGGTGTGGTCCTTCCCTGACTTAGGAATCATAGTGATCATAGACACCTTCCAATCTGCAGGATAGTATTCTAGGCGTAAAATAGCGTTGAAGATAAAGAGGATAATTCTTCTTGCTACACGTGGTAACTCCACAAGCATTTTGTTGCTGATTTTATCCATACCTGGAGCCTTTCTAAGGTTCAGAGTACCAATAGCGTTTTGGACATCACGAAAGTTTAGTCTTAGGGGTACAGGAGGCCTTATAACAAGTGGTGGCAAATCAGATTCGTTATTATTTGAGTTGTTTATAGTAAACACATTTCTCAAATGGTTAACAAATAATGTCCCTTTCTCGGAATCATTTCTAGCCCAGTCACCAGTCGGATTTCGCAAAGGAGGTTTTCCTCTCACTGGTCTTTTTAAACCTCTTGCCGCCCTCCATAACGAGTAGTCAGATTGTGGGGTACTATCAAGACCTTCCAAGTAAGATCTAAGTGAGGCCGTTCTTTGGGTTTGTAAGAATTGTCTTAGTATATCTCTGCATACCCGTAGCCTAGCTTTCAGTTCAGGAGACCTGTGAATTTGCCACTCTCTTCTAACTCTTCTTTTTTCTGACAGGAGATAATCGAGTTCAGCGAAATAAGTTCTATTTGTCCCACTTCTGCACTCAACGTCGTATGTGGAGGCGTGATGTACAGCTTTTCGTATGTCCTCAGTAAACTTGCCAATCGACCCATCAATATCCTCGGTAGTTCTCAATACTACATTTTCCGTGCAGTGGGAACTTAAATACTTTTTATACTTTATCCAACTTACTCTGGTTTTAGATATGTCCCGAAATGGAGAGCCATTCCCTTGAAGGAAACGCATTGAAATAATAGAAGGAGAGTGATCTGAAGACAAGTCTAATGAAGGCTCCACTTGTATCGATTCTACAGGGATATTTTTCACTACTCCGAAGTCAATAACATCGGGAATCTTCCGTCGGTCCGTCGGCCAGTAGGTGGGATGCCCGCTTGAGAGTACATCTAATCCCATTTTGGCAATGGTGTTGAAGAGTTCACGACCCTTCGGGGTCACCAGACGTGAACCCCAAAAAGTGTGTTTGGCGTTAAAGTCACCAGCAACTAAAAATCTAGCTCCAAGGGAATTGAAGAAGCTGTAGTATTGGTGTTCTTTTATTGAAAATCGAGGCGGCGAATAAATTGATGATAAAACAAAATTGTATTGACAGAATTCAATACAAATGTTTGTTGCTTGTAGGTAATCCTCACATATGTTGTTCATTAAATAATGTTTTATTCTGTTCTTTATAAGAATTGCCGATCCTCCACATGCTCTTCCGCGGGGATCTTTAGTATCATATAACACGTAGCCATCAATTTTGAAGTATGCTGTCGCCGTCAAGTGAGTTTCAGCAATCATCATGACATCAATCTGCTTATCCATCAGGAAGTGTTCCAGTTCGTTTTTATGTTGGCGGAGGCCGTTCGCATTCCAAAAACAAATTTTTAAATAAATCATTTCTTTAAAATGGCTTGTAAGATAGTGGATTGCATTTTCAGCATTTCCTGCATCATGGATGTCATCGTGTTCGTAAAAGTGTTCATGGTTTGGACAAGTGTCTGCAACGTAGTCTCTAGAGTGTTAACATTAGGCTCGTGATATTGTGATTTAGGTGCCTGCTCCAAACCTGGCATATTAGATTTAACCACGTTAGCGTAAGAAACTTGTCTAGAACTAGGCGCGTTTACATGACTAGTGGACCGTAACAATTGCGGGAAATTGTCACTCGATGCCAAAATAGGCTGTTGACGATGATCAGGTAATACTGACATCTTGTTGGTACTTATGGCTTTCAAATGAGTGTAAACTGGACAACCTCTATAATTTGCGGTATGATTACCTCCGCAGTTACTGCATTTTTTTATTTTTACGTCAGTTTTGGACTTATTACATTGAGCAGTTGGATGTAGTTCCCCACACGCAACACAAACAGACGGTAATTTACAGTACGCTTTGGTGTGGCCAAATTCTTGACAATTAACACACTGGACGGGTCCAATGCGCTTATGCGGTTCCTCCACGGTAATTCTACGATGCAGAAGATAAATGAGATTGTAGATTGGGTGGGACTCGTTTTTCTTTAAGACAACATCTCCAGGTTCCAATTCTACCCTGAACATGGGCTGAGGGATCTTTTCACGGTTTCTGATATTCACTACGCTCTTGATTTTGAACCCTTTGTCCATTAAACCGGTCTTTATCTCCGCAGGATCAACACATGGGTCTATACCCTTTAGAACGACTTGGAGTCCTTTTGCGCTTTTGAGCTGGTAGGTATAGAAGTTCCTAGTCTCCCTCTCCAACTGGTTGGACAATTTTCGAAAGTCATCTTCCCTATTCACTTGGATCTTTGTCTCGCAGATATTTCCATGTTTAATTGAGGTTACGCTAAACATGTTTTCACCTATTACCGAAACAATTCCTTGTACCAATTTACTGGAAGTCGGCTCTCTCAGATAAATTGGTGGGGGCTTAAACGTCTTCTTAGGAAGTTCTGGCTCATCCGTCTGGAGGAGAGCAAACCTATTTTGATTATTACTCACGGTCTTAGGAGCTTTTGAATTTGATGACACTTGAGCAGACGTCGGGCTCCTCTGTCGCTTGAGAACGGTGATGTACTTATCCATACCTACTTGTTTTTTTGGTTTGACTGCACTATTTGATGAAGATGATGTTTTTTCATCTGTTGAAATCACAATATTGGGCGAACAGGAACGACGCCGTTCTACGGCTCTTGCAGTGAGAAGATTCTCCACAGATTTTTTTATGGATTCTTCCTCAGAGACCCATTTAGTTTTTCTACTCGAGCTAAGCTCTTTCTCAGAATTACATCTGAGAGGAACACTCATACAATTTTTATGCGATTTATAGTGTTTTTTTTTAATTACCGATATTACCGTAGATTTTTTTAACCTATTACGATTTTTTCACTTTTTTGTTTTATTTCAACCTATTACACTTTTTCACCTATTACGATTTTTACACCGAAAATTCAGCCGCACTAAAAATAACACGTCCGAACAGTTCGATGAGACGAGACTGAATCCATGCATAAGCCTTAAGCTTTAAAAAGACTTGAGAAACTATAGAAAAACACTTTTAAATTATTGTAGAATAATCAAAAAGGAACCCTCGTGATAATAGTACTGAAATAATTATTTAATAAGCTTATATTCACAACTTTAGAAAAAGCTTCTCCAAATAATATTTTATTAAACTAAATAAAGATAAGCTTATACCTACAATTGTAGAATAAGCTTATTCCAAAAATTGTAGAATTAGCTTATGCTTACAATTGTAGAATAAGCTTATTTCAACAATTGGTTATGCTTGCAAATAAGAAATTCTCATTTTCGGGAATTCGATCTGATTTGAAAACAAGTGAAATTGACAACATAGTGCTTTTATAATTTTATTTGAAACTAGCTAACATTAAAAAAAATCTTATTCACATTTTTCACTCGTTTTCAAATCACATCGAATTACAGATCATGCCCGTTTATTGTATTTTTTTTATTAATTCATTTTTATTTAATTCATTTTAACCAATTATAATTAATTCTAATTAAAAAAATACTTTTTAAATCATTGTTTTTTTTGGCTTACTAGTGCCACCTTTAGTAAAAGTTTTGTACTTTGAGCGCAATTGTTGCCGGAAATTAGCGAACTGAAAAAAAGTTTTTGTGCTTTTTATAAATTCATTTTCGTTTTGTCCGAACCCTATTGCTACATCTGTAAAACAATAAAATTAAATTTATTATTAGGTTATTTATTATTATCTTCTTACTTCTAATAGATTTCGCAGTACTATGACTACGGACACTCGTTTTCTGCTCAGTACCCTTCCAAAATAATTTTGACGACAATTCTTTCTCCTTAAAAAAAAAATAAAGAAAAAACCTTTAATGGCATTCATAGTTAAAAGAAAAGAAAAAAGTTAAGTTAAGTTATCAGTTTTTCAGTTCATAACAATTTTTAAAAATAAAAGTAAAATGAATTGTTACACTTACAAAGGTAGAATATGCATCAGCATCTTCTTGAATTTTATTTTCAAGATCATGGAACTCCTCCATATTTTGGAATTGGTTTATGGGAATGATTTTTTTGGTCATTGCTTTTTCTTGCTTCAGTTCCTTGATTTCATTTTTAAGGCTCTGTTTTTCATCGGTTAGTCTTAGGAACATAGGTTGGAGAGCAGGTAACACTTGATCTGCAATTTTGTAACGATTCTTTGAAAATGAGGTGGTATCTTGAGAACAGAGCTACCCATTAATCCGGCCGTGCTCGTCGTTGGGGGGGTGTGTTTTTTTGTTCTCATATAATATAATATTATCAATTTTGAATCATTTACAAGTGATTTTACTTTAGGTAGCTATTTAATAACAAAGCAATTCATAATAACAAGAAGAAAGGAAAATGGTTAATGATACTGGTATAGCATAAGATGGAATTTGCTATACCTATCTGATACCCACCCCCCATGCTGACAGAAAACAACATTATTTGGCAGCCCAAAATAAAAAAAATAACTACTCTAATTGACCCATACCTCAACTTCACCTTTCGTTCCTTCAAATATAAAATAAGGATTTCCTTACAATCCTTTTCAAAATTACAATAAAAATTTCAAACAAATTTTATGTAGAACCTTTTTAATTGGATTAAAATTTTCGTTTGATGAAAATAAAAAAAAATTTGAAAATCCAAAACTCATAAAAATCAATGCCAACTCAACTAACTAACTTTTAAATATTTTAAAACAAATTTCAATAAACAACTTCCTACACCCAAACTTAAATTTTAGTAAAAACCATTAATTTTGTAATAAAGAATTTATTAAGAAATCAGTTTTAATATTTAGGGAAATTGTCACCATCACAATTTCTAAATTATTTAAAAAAAATAAATATTAGTTGGATTATTAATAATTAAAATTTAACTATTTATTTACCGGAAGATATTGGCACGTCTGCACATAAAACATTATGGCGTGATATTTTAGCAGTTTCAGGCAGATTTTTGGTATTTTTGAGTATGTTATTGTATGTTTAACAGCCCACTTTCATGCCTTATTTTGATAAACCACAATCTTCTGAATCTGAATCATCTAAATCAGCTTCGATGTCATACTCAAATGCGTCTCTTGCATCATCTTCAGTAAAATCTCTGGGGAAAACACTATGACTAGAATGCTCTATTTTTTCTTTTTTTTTTCTATTTAAAAGAAGCTCAACTACTTCTTTTGCTTCGTTTCTTATACCTTTTTTTATTAAATTTGGCATTTTTTATTTTATTATTAATTTTTTACTTACATTTGACACTTTTCACAATTTTTTAT
Organism: Bellardia pandia; assembly: GCA_916048285.2. Taxonomy (NCBI): domain Eukaryota; kingdom Metazoa; phylum Arthropoda; class Insecta; order Diptera; family Calliphoridae; genus Bellardia; species Bellardia pandia. The sequence continues at coordinate 71,913,555 of OU696530.1, forward strand.
TATTTTTTTATTTATTTATTAAACACCTCAATCTTTTAAAGCAGAATTAACAATGACAAAATATGAAAAGCATGTTTAAAATATATTTATTAAATACTATGTTTAAAAACATATTGTGAAGGATAATAGTTTCTCAAACATGCTTAAAAAAACTTTAGTATTTCTTTTAAAAAAAGCTTCTTCTAAAGTACTATTATACTTTACTTACTTTTTGGTCTGTTGGGGAGAATTAAAAGATATTATACACAACAAGAGAACGACAGATTGTTACGCTCTTTCTTTGTGCTTCTTTCCCTTTTGTCTTCCCTCCCGCATCATAAAGAAGCACACAATTTTGTCAATTTTAAATACACTGCGTGCAACATCTTTGCATCTATTTATAGTCTTTGCTATTAGTCTGGCAACATCATTTTTATACCCTTCACCATCGTGAGAAGGGTATATATAAGTTTGTCATTCCGTGTGTAATTTCCACAAAAAAATTTTCCGACCCTATAAAGTATATATATTCTGGATCCTTATAGATAGCGAAGTCGATTAAGCCATGTCCGTCTGTCTGTCTGTCTGTCTGTTGAAATCAGTTTTTTGAAGTCCCCAGATATACTCGGGATCCAAACCTTCAATAATTCTGTCAGAAGTGCTTTCGAGAAGTTTGCTATTTAAAATCAGCAAAATCGGTTTAGGTCAACCAGAGTTATGAACCAATATGTGAGACCACCTCTATAAAAATTTGATATTTTTCGTCCATTTTATTGCAATATTTTGAAATATATTGGAGATAATACTATGAAATTTTGTATACGTTGTGTGTATGACAAAAGAAGAAAGTGTGCGGAAAATAGTAAGAATCGGTCCATGATTTCTCATAGCCCCCATACAAATATATATATTCCCGAAATATGGCTTAATGTTAAATAAATGCCTATAAAATTGGGATATCAAGACAAAATTCAGCGAAAATAAGTTTTACACAAAAAGCAATTGCAAAACGAAATTTTTTTTAGTTCGGTCCATGTTTGACCATAGACCCCATATAAAGTCCACTTCCAAAATTCACTTAAATACGTATAAAACAGATATGAATAATGCTAAACGGCTAAAATTTGGCATAAAGACTCTTTATAGACAAATAAATTGTTGTACTAAATTTCATGGTGGTCGGCCCAAAATTGGTCATAGCCCCCATACAAAAATCTTCCCGAAATATTGCTCAATTATACATAAATGCCTATAAAATTGGAATATCAAGACAAAATTCAGCAAAACTAAGTTCTGTGCAAAAAGAAATCGCAAAACGAATTTTTTTTTAGTTCGGTCCATGTTTGACCATAGACCCCATATAAAGTCCACTTCCAAAATTCACTTAAATACGCATAAAACAGATATAAATAATGTTAAACGGCTAAAATTTGACATAAATACTCTTTATAGGCAAATAAATTATTGTACTAAATTTTATGGTAGTGGGCTCAGAACTGGTCATACCTCCCATACAAGGACCACATCTGAAAAATACATTTTTCCTATATATATTGTATAAATATCGGTGCCGACTCAAAACTTTGCACAGATCATTTTAATATATACAAAAATCATCCCACAAAATTTTGTGAATTTCGGTCTATTTTTAACCGTATGCCCCATATAAAGCCCTCTTCCGAAAATCACTTTAATACTCATAAATCGCTTATAAATAAGGGTACCAATCCAAAATTTTACATGGATCATTTACATACATGCCTAAATCAAACTGCTGGATTTTGAGAATATCGGTCCATATTTGATTATATCCCCCATATAAGGTCCACTATCGAAATCCACGTTAATACTAATATATATTTTAAATATACCGTTATTATGTTGAAATTCGACGTGAAATATCCTCATATCCATGAAAATAACTGTTGCAAAATTTAAGAAGATCGGCCCATAATTTGTCATAGCTGCCATATAAGAACCATTTCCAAAAAACAAATAAATTCGGGTCAAAAAATATTATTTTCGGATTTAACCCATATTCGGACCATATTTTATAATCATGATATATATCGTTGGAAAGGTATTTTTAATACCTTTTATTTAGTGTATTACAAATTATCAAGCACCCAGTAGTTCCCGAGATATAGCCCTATATATTTTGAACTTTACGGGCCCGCCCCTTCGAAAATAGGCGTGACCGCCAACAAATTTTTTTTTGCTGGTATCTCCTCTAAAAGCCCTATTTCATTTTGTTTTTTTTTTTTTTTTTTTTGACCAAAATCACTAAAATCGAATTGTACCCCTTTTTATACCCTTCACCATCGTGAGAAGGGTATATATAAGTTTGTCATTCCGTGTGAAATTTCCACAATATAATTTTCCGACCCTATAAAGTATATATATTCTGGATCCTTATAGATAGCGAAGTCGATTAAGCCATGTCCGTCTGTCTGTCTGTCTGTCTGTTGAAATCAGTTTTTTGAAGTCCCCAGATATACTCGGGATCCAAACCTTCAATAATTCTGTCAGAAGTGCTTTGGAGAAGTTTGCTATTTAAAATCAGCAAAATCGGCTTAGGTCAACCAGAGTTATGAACCAATATGTGAGACCACCTCCATAAAAATTTGATACTTTTCGTTCATTTTATTGCAATATTTTGAAATATATTGCAGATAATACCATGAAATTTTGTATACGTTGTTTTTATGATAAAAGAGGAAAGTGTGCGGAAAATAGTAAGAATCGGTCCATGATTTCTTATAGCCCCCATACAAATATATATATTCCCGAAATATGGCTTAATGATAAATAAATGCTTATAAAATTGGAATATCAAGACAAAATTCAGCAAAAATAAGTTTTATACCAAAAGAAATCACAAACCGATTTTTTTTTAGTTCGGTCCATATTTGACCATAGACCCCATATAAAGTCCACTTACAAAATTCACTTAAATACATATAAAACAGATATAAATAATGTTAAACGGCTAAAATTTGACATAAATACTCTTTATAGGCAAATAAATTATTGTACCAAATTTTATGGTGGTCGGCCCAGAAATGGTCATAGCTCCCATACAAAAATCTTCCCGAAATATTGCTCAATTATACATAAATGCCTATAAAATTGGAATATCAAGACAAAATTCAGCAAAAATATGTTTTATGCAAAAAGAAATCGCAAACCGAAATTTTTTTTAGTTCGGTCCATGTTTGACCATAGACCCCATATAAAGTCCACTTCCAAAATTCACTTAAATACGTATAAAACAGATATAAATAATGTTAAACGGCTAAAATTTGACATAAATACTCTTTATAGGCAAATAAATTATTGTACCAAATTTTATGGTGATCGGCCCAGAAATGGTCATAGCCCCCATACAAAAATCTTCCCGAAATATTGCTCAATTATACATAAATGCCTATAAAATTGGAATATCAAGACAAAATTCAGCAAAACTAAGTTTTGTGCAAAAAGAAATTGCAAAACGAAATTTTTTTTAGTTCGGTCCATATTTGACCATAGACCCCATATAAAGTCCACTTCCGAAATTCACTTAAATACGCATAAAACAGACATAAATAATGTTAAACGGCTAAAATTTTACATAAATACTCTTTATAGGCAAATAAATTGTTGTACTAAATTTTATGGTGGTCGGCCCACAACTGGTCATAGCTCCCATACAAGGACCACATCTGAAAAAGACATTTTTCCCTATATATATTGTATACATATCGTTACCGACTCAAAACTTTGCACAGATCATTTTAATATATACAAAAATCATCCCACAAAATTTTGTTAATTTCGGTCTTTTTGTAACCGTATGCCCCATATAAAGCCCTCTTCCGAAAATCACTTTAATACTCATAAATCGCTTATAAATAAGGGTACCAATCCAAAATTTTACATGGATCATTTACATTCATGCCTAAATCAAACTGCTGGATTTTGAGAATATCGGTCCATATTTGATTATATCCCCCATATAAGGTCCACTATCGAAATCCACGTTACTACTAATATATATTTTAAATATACCGTTATTATGTTGAAATTCGACGTGAAATATCCTCATATCCATGAAAATAACTGTTGCAAAATTTAAGAAGATCGGCCCATAATTTGTCATAGCTGCCATATAAGAACCATTTCCAAAAAACAAATAAATTCGGGTCAGAAAATATTATTTTCGGATTTAATATTCATTTGCATTCGACAGAAGTAAATTCGTGATATTCTCGACTCGGTTCCAAAGATATGAAGCTTTCAAGCATGCGTTCAGCTCAGCGGCGGGCATCGGTTTGTAGTTTCCTCGAAAATCACGTTTGAATGAATCACGTTTGTTTGAATGTACTGTTATTTTTTATCAGCGTTTGAAAAAACTCACAAATGTGCACAAAATGTAGGTATCTTAAATGCAAGAGTACATAAAGTTTTTTTTATCATAAATAATTAGAATCTGTTTTTTGATTTTATTGACAAAAGATGAAATATATAATAACCAGACGAAACTTCAAAAATTAAAACATTTATTTTTGTTGTTAATTAAAGTTTAAGTTTTTATTTACAAATTTATTCTTCCTCCTCCTGCAGATTCCAACAAATATCCCCTAATAGCGAATCAAGTTGTTTGCCACTATATCAGTGTTCGAGTCTGGCTGTTACTTGGTGAAATCTCTCGCCATGTTCATCAGACTCGGCTGGTGATTGTTCATTAAATTTTTCTGCATGACAATGCAAAAAATGTATTTTCAATGACATTTTGACGTTTAAGTTTTTAAATGCGGTTAGCATATCTCCAATTAAAAGTCGCCAATTTTCAGACCGATGATTTCCTAATACATTTTCTATTACTGATTTCACAGAATTCCAGCCCAATAGCTCCATATCATTCAATGCAAGTTCAAATTGTTGGTCCTTTATTAGACGACGAATGTCCGGTCCATTCAGAATTCCTGTAAAATAAAAACATTATGATATGAAATATAAATATAATTTAATAAAGTAGCTAGAGTTCATCCTTCTTTTACTTTCATGCCGCTTAATCGTGGAAAAATTCGGCGCAATTCGGTAAAAGCAATTCCATCTGGGTTCAATGCTTTTATAAAATTTTTTACAATACCCAGTTTGATGTGGAGTGGAGGAAGCAAAATCTTTTCCATATGACATTGAAGGGGTTGAGGAACTCTTATTTATACTGTAATTTTTTTTTATCAAAGTACCTGTCAAGACCTTCATAAACATAATTTGTAAAAAAAAACCAAAGCCGGGACGATTTCTGTTTCTACCTGTTCCAGGTATACCTGCAGAAAAAATTAGAAGCATAGCTGCGTTTTCCAATTTTTTATACCGTTTTAAAAAACAAAATTTTTTAAATTTTGCTAAAAAAAAACTATTTTTTTGATAAAAAAATTATGTTTCTACAACGACTGCGCATATTGGAAAAGAATTTAACCTTGCTTAAAGAAAATTTCATTGCGGAATTTCGGTTTTTTTAGTTTATTCAATAAACTCAATCGTTTTTGAGTTACGCGAATATATGTTGTGCAACCTCCTCCATTTTCGAAATAACGGTATATTTCGAAAAAACGAGCTAACCTAAAAAAACGGTTAGCACCATTGGATTCAGCGTATCCGAATTAGGTTAACCCGCCAGGTGCCCCGTTTGTCACATTTTCCAACTAGCACAATGTAATTGAACATATTATATTTTTCATAGTAATTGTTTTAATAATTAATTTTCTAATTTTTTTTCTATTTATTATAAGTATTTTTATTAATTTTAATTTTCGGATTTTATTGAAATTATAATATATAGTATAATATAATATATTAATATTTTACAAAAATTGTTTTATTTTAAAAATTTTGAATTTATTATTTTGCTATTATTTCTCATTTATTCGTTTTGTTTGTTCATTAACAATATGATAATATGTATATAAGTGTGTAAATTTTTATTGTTTTTAGTTAATGTTTTACAAAAATCGTTTTATTTTAAAAAATTTTGAATTTATTATTTTATTATTATGTTTCATTTGTTTTGTTTGTTCATTCACAATAAAATAATATGTATATATGTTTGTATGTATTTTCAAGAATTTGTATTTTTATTTGTGTGCATTTTTCTGATCCTGTTCTTGTGAACTATTTTTTCTTTTTTTATTAAGTCATTAAAAATCGTTACATTTACACCGTTTATATTTTTAACAATAAATGGGCCATCATAGATACTTTTAAATTTTTCGTAAGGTTCTTTCTTTATTAAAACATTATCATTAATTTTAAGTGTCAATGGATTTGATAATTTATCATAAAATTGTTTGTTTCTTTCTTTATCAGGCATGTTCTGAAAATCACTTTTTCGTAAAGTGATTTGAAATCACTGAAAAGGTGTTCTGTGCACAAAAATTATTGAAATCTCGTGATTTAAAACCGGTCACCTAACCGCCTTATGATTTCAAATCACTTAGAGTTTTTCAAGCATTTTTCATTGAACTCTTGTAATAAAATTATCACAAACACTTAAAATCATTTGTTCTTTATTTGTTTTTGAAATAAAACTATTTTACACAGAAAAAAACTTAAAATTTACAAATTTAGTAAGACGTATTTTTTGCGGACCATTTTTTAGATTTGTTTAAATTTTTCGTAATTTACTTCTTAGTAGTGAGCTGATATTGTTGATCAAAATATACGTCATTTTGGTTGCCAGAGAAACAAAGTTTTAAAGTCGTGTGGAATATGACTGATTTATTAAATTAAATTATACATAAAAATTAAAAATTTATTAAAATTGTTGAACAAAATAAAAGTAGTCAATAAATATGTAAGTAGTTTCATAAATTAAATTTTAATATACAAATGTAAAAAACAAGTAAAAATTTTTATTGTAAACAAAGAAAATCAGTTGTTAGCTCGTGATTTAGAACAATCGAAATCACTACTAAAAACTAAAAATCTCGTGATTTTCAGAACACCAAAATATTCCTCCCGTGATTTCAAAATCGTTCGTGATTTAAAATCACCGTGATTTCAGAACATGCCTGTATGTTTATCAATTAAATTTTTGGCAAGTATATGAGTTTTTGTAATCTATATTTTACCTCTTTGCAATAATTGTCTACGTTATAGAGTGGGTCTAAATTGGTTTTTGTTTCGTTAGGCATTGTCGCCTTCTTACCGAAAACTAGTTCAAATGGTGTAAAATTGTGGTCGAAAACTGTGTGTGGTGTAGTATTGTAGTAAAATGTGAAATATTTGAGATATGTGTCCCAATCATTAAGATTTTCGTTAAGGTAAGCTCTGATATATTCGTTAAAAAATCGGTGGTTACGTTCCACTATACCTACGCTTTGATGATGATATGCATTTGCAAAATGTAAATCGATTTTTAATAATTTATTTAATTCAGTAAATATTTCGTTCTTGAATTCTGTTCCCTGATCAGTTTTTATAGTGTTCATTCTTCCATATCTTCTTCTATATAAATAAAAATGAAATCTTGTGTGTTGCTAAGCGCATAACTCGAGAACGGCTTGACTGATTTCGCTATTTTTTTTTTTTTTTTTTTGAAATGTGTGTAATAGTATGAGAAAGGTTTGTATGGAAAGAAAAATTGGAAAAGTTGCTTGGAAAATTTAAAAATTCTGAAAAAACTAAAATTGTGTTTTCAATGTGATTTTACATTTTTTATGTTATTTTTTTTATATATTCCGCTTACACTTAGTACGAATAACGATTAAGTTTGGAAAATATGCATGTTCAAGGTTAATGGACCACCCCCATTGTACGTCCACTTTAACGGTATACGTAATATACGTATTATTTGTTGTTTGTTGGTCGTTAAGAAGTTTTGAATTAAGGAAATTTACAATTTTTTAATGCACTATTATAAACGTCGTTATATGTTAGAAATATTAGAAAGCAGATACAGATAATGTTGCTCAAACCTATACATAGATACATAATTTATAAAAACAAAAACCCTAAAAATTAAATTATTATTTTTCAATATTTTTTGTTTGTGTAATATTTAAAATTTTTTATTCTGACAATTATTGTTATTTTGAAAAATATTTTAGTTATTAATAATTGTTGTAGCGGAATATTATAATTAATAAAAAAATACGAAATTTTGACCTTATTCTCAATTAAAATATATTAATAACTTATTTGTTTTTACTTTTGTTTTGCTTGCGATCTGTCTAACAGATACCGTTATTTCATTAATCTTAAAAATTATTTTGCCACGTGTGCAAATGTCGTTTGACTTCTTAATGTCAATTTGTAAATAGAGATCGGTTACATAGTGAAAATTCAATTAACCCTCATCCTGTAAAGAAAAAAAGGAACGAATCTTGTATTTTGGGCAAATTTTGCCCAATACAATTTTACTAGTTTTATTACTTTTTGTTACAAGTATTACATATTATTTCTACATGGGAATGATTTTTGCACACAAATAAGTTACAATTCATACATTTTGTATTATATTTAGTACTGTTAGACTTATTTTCACAGAAGTGACAACGGCCTCTCTTTGTATTTTTCTCTTTTTGCGGGTGTTGTAGATTCCTTGCGACAGTACCATATGGCTGTGTCTTACGCTGCTGCTTTTCATCCTCCAAAAGCTCAAATCCCAGTTCTTCCAAAAAAAGCCTGCGACGAAAATGCTTTGATTTGTTCCACTCGGGATTTATTGCTGTCCAAATAACGAAAGCATTGCATGCGGCTATATCAAGCATATTTGCAAATAGAGCTACAGGCCACCTATTAGTTTTCCGCTTACAAGTATATGTGGCAACCAGTTGGTCGAGTGTGTCCACCCCTGCCTTTGTATGGTTATAATACTCTATTATTTCTGGTTTCTTTGACTGGTTATCGTGTATTTGTGCGTCTTGGTGTAATGTGCTTATCTATATATATAAAATTCAATGTACACTTAGGTCTGTTTTTATGCGGTTTATTTTTATGCGGATTTGAAGTTATGCGGTTTTAAAATCGACTTTTTTGTATGTATTATTGTTTTCATTGAGTTTTCATAATTATTTTGTTGGCATCACTACTGCATAGTAATTTTCAAAATTAGAAATAAAATGATGAAAATCCAGAAAGTGATTGTGAAGAAGACATTATAGCACCACTCAATGTTCAAACGGTTGCAAAAATTCTTCAGACTGCTAATGAGATATAAAATCAAATCCTTCTACACGAACCAGATACTGAAAAAGCCTTTATACTCAATAGATAAATTTGTAACCTTATGTCAGGATATCGCGAACAACACAATCAGTTAAAAAAATACAACTCAAAAATTAATGACAAATTATTTTTAAAAAACAGATCAAAATATTCTATATACAGATTGTATGCATTATCAAGTAGTGATTCCTATAATATGTAATGTCATACATTTAAGTATCGAATTTTAAATTCTATAAATGATTTTTTTTGGTTTTTAGTTCGTACTTATTTATTTTTTAACTTTTATAAACCTGTTTAAGCAGATAAATGTAATAAAATTGACTGTTTTCCCCATTTTTATGTAATTTTTATAATAAATAAATGAATTGTTTTGGTTATTTTTTTTTTATCTTGTGACTTTTTTATGCGATTTTGGTCTAATTTTTACACCTAAATTTGAAGTTATGCGGTTTTTCAACTTTTTGGAACGAATCATCCATTTTGTGTGAAAATCAGGCTTTTTTTTATGCGGATTTTCTTTATGCGGTTTTCTTTGGAACGCATCTACCGCATAAAAAAAGACCTAAGTGTATGTATGTATGTATGTATGTAACGTATAGACTCCAAAACGGCTGAGCCGATTTTGATGAAATTTTCACAGCATGTTACTGTGACTCTGGAAGGAATAATAGGGTACTTTTTTACCACGCCCACTTTTACGCCCACTTTTTTAAAATATTGTAATTGGAGACCAAACCTCTGGACCGATATTTTTGAAATTTTCACAGCATTTAACTGGGACTCTGGTATGATTAATAGGTTACTTTTTTTTTTACCACGCCCATTTTTACGCCCACTTTTTAAAAATTATGTAATTGCTCCCATATAGTTTTTAACAGATTTACTTCAAATTGTATACACATTATATACTCCAGGCGAGGTAAAAATAAAGATTTCTTAAGCCACGCCCCTTTCACGCCCCTTTTTACGCCAAATTTTTGAAAGTTTTATACTTTTTGTTCTCTATACAAATTTGTTCATTCCAACGTATTTTTTTTTATTTGGTAGTATATTGCTCTTAATACTGTTAACGTCGCCATATAACTATGAACCACGCCTACTTCATCGCCCCCTTTTTTTAATTCAGATACTTACTTATACCACTAACAATGTTTGCTATACAAAATACTTTTTTTGTAATATGTATTTACCTAAAGTTTTATATACTTTTTAACTACATACATTTTTTTATTACCAAATCCCCATTTTTCGCCCCATTTCACCTTAAATTATATTGCTTTTAATCTATCTATCTATATATATATAAATGAATGTGTGTCTGTATGTTTGTGCTTAATAGGAGGCCAAACCCTTGGACCAATCTGCCTGAAATTTTTACAGCATGTTACTGTGACTCTAGAAGGAATAATAGGCTATATGAAGTTTTGATTGTACAAACGGGGGTGGCACCGCCCATATAACCCACAAATTTAACCCGCCATATTTTGGGCATTTTTTGACGTACGTCGGTGATATTTGGTACATATGGTATTGGCATAATTAGGAATACGTACCAGGAGAAAAGTGAGTGGGACCACGCCCAATTTTAGGAAAATTAAACATCGTAATATAGTCTTAACTACTGGACCGATCGTCATTAAATTTTCACAACAGGATATTCTTACGAAATAATAAATTCTTGATTATGTAAATGGACAAAGGGGCATGGTCTCGCCTAAAGCATTGCAATAAATACATTAATACGGTAGCAAAGCACACCGGGTTTAGCTAGTCTTCTATATATAAAAAATTGAATGTATGTATGTATGTAACGTATAGACTCCAAAACGGCTAAGCCGATTTTGATGAAATTTTCACAGCATCTTACTGTGACTCTGGAAGGAATAATAGGGTACTTTTTTTTTACCACGCCCACTTTTTTAAATTCTTGTAATTGGAGACCAAACCTCTGGACCGATATTTTTGAAATTTTCACAGCATTTAACTGGGACTCTGGTATGATTAATAGGGTACTTTTTACCACGCCCATTTTTACTCCCACTTTTTAAAAGTTATGTAATTGCTCCCATATAGTTTTTAACAGATTTACTTCAAATTGTATACACATTAAATACTCCAGGCGAGGTAAAAATAAAGATTTCTTAAGCCACGCCCCTTTCACGCCCCTTTTCACGCCAAATTTTAGGAAAATTAAAAATCGTACTATAGTCTAAACTACTGGACCGATCGTCATTAAATTTTCACAATAGAATATTCTTACGAAATAATAAATTCTTGACTATGTAAGTGGACAAAGGGGCATGGCCTCGCCTAAAGCATTTCAATAAATACATTAAAATTAAATAAATAAATGTTTGTAAATATATAAATACGTTTTATTTTATTTTATGACGAGGGGGGGGGTAGCAAAGCACACCGGGTTTAGCTAGTTAGAGTAGATGAAGAAAGGGGGTTTGATATCGATGAAAATGAAAGGGGGTTTGAAATCGATGAAAATGAAAGGGGGTTTGATATTTGGTAACGATGAAACTGAAAGGGGATTTGATTTTTACGATGAAAACGAAAGGGGATTTGATTTTTACTCAAAATTTACGAAGAAAATGTCCCCTTTCATTTTCTTCGTAAATTTTAAATACAATAAATACATTAAAATTAAATAAATAAATGTTTGTAAATATATAAATACGTTTTATTTTATTTAAGACGAGGGGGGGGTAGCAAAGCACACCGGGTTTAGCTAGTTAGAGTAGATGAAGAAAGGGGGTTTGATATCGATGAAAATGAAAGGGGGTTTGAAATCGATGAAAATGAAAGGGGGTTTGATATTTGGTAACGATGAAACTGAAAGGGGATTTGATTTTTACGATGAAAATGAAAGGGGATTTGATTTTTACAAAATTTTCCATTGTTTTAAAAAATTCTTATCGCACACATTTTTTTCCACGGTGATTCCTCTTTGCTGTTATTTTCATGTCTATAGAAAAATTTTTTAAATGTTAAAAAATTATTTATCAAAGAAAATGAGATGAATGGTGGGTGGAAGAATAAATCTTAAATCGAGTAAGACATCCGGCACAATTTTTAAAGAAAGACTATTTACACAGTTTCCATTGTGATTTTTGAAAATAAGATATACTTGTCTGGAATTATAGACGGCGACAACACCACATATTGTTTAGTTTATGAAAAAAAAAAATGATAAAACATATCCGGATTTATAGACGTTGACGAATCCTCATATCACAAGATACTTATAATAAACTAATATGCATAAATACTGAGTTTTAAAACAGTAACTATTCAGTAAAAGTCAAACATTCAATTGAAATTCAAAGAAATAAGACCTCCACAATGACGAAGCGGGATATTTTAGCCGCCTTCAACAAATTGAGGGGCAAACCATACTGCTCCGTAAAGGATATGGATTCTTATTTGGACACTATGCCATCAACATCAAGATTCGCTAAAGGTACGATGGAGGTTAATAAGGAAAGCGGAGCTGGATTTATATGCGAAGTTTGTTACAATGTATTTACTACATTAAGTAAACTGCACAAACATAAGCTCGTGCACCAAAAAAGCATGAAGAAGAGTTGCAACATCTTTTACTGTAAGCATTGTGGAGATGAGTTCACAAATAAAATGGATTTAAAAAATCATAAGGCTATCCATGTCGGGATAACAAGTTTAAATTGTGAAATTTGTGATAGAGGTTTTAAAACCCACAAGGGCTTTGAAAACCACAAAAAAACGCATCAAAATAAAATTAATTGTTCCAGCTGTCAAATTGATGTTGGAAGATTGGATTGGGGGCATCATCTTCGTTCAAGGCATCACAAGGAAAGTTTGGGTGTAGTGAGAGATTTCACTAAAAACATCAAAATAAGATCCAGCGACTTCATGGAACGAATTGAAGTCTACACATACTCAAACCCGAAGTTAGAGAACCTATTTGTGGAAGAATTTTTTGAAGCTGCAGAAGAGGAAGTAATGGAAATATTGGAAGAGTCCTTGGCGAAGCAAATTAATTTTAAATGTAATTTTGAGCTTCAATGCCTTTACATAAAAAAAGCAGAGGATACAGAGAAACTTGAGATTATGTCGCATGTGACTAAAATGGTGGCTGTAAACCGTTCTCATGGCTTACGAGATATTTATTTGGAAAAGGCAGATGACATTAAAACTAAAATGTCAGAGTTCCAAGAACGGGATAGTGGATGGGCTCTACTACAAATATCCAACTTGAACATCAACATTAACAAGCACAATATAGTTCGAGGATCGAGTTACATAAATATGCCATATAAATTGAGCAAATTAAATGCTTGCCTCAATATAAAAAATAATGATATATATTGCTTTAAATGGTGCATAGTAGCAGCATTGAAAAATCCAAGCAACCCCCAAAAAGCTACTATGTGTTCCTCATACAATATTGATAATATTGAGAGAGATGTTATAAAAATTAATGAAATAGAAATTAATTTCTCAAACATCAAATTTCCAATTGATGTAAAAGATATAAATATCTTTGAATCACAAAATCCTTACATTAGTATAAATGTATTTGGATTTGATGTGAAAGGGAACCAAATAATTGGACCATACAGAGTATGCGAGAAATATAGGACAATTCACATCAGCCTACTGCTGTTGGAGAACGAGGATTGTAGTAAGAGGCATTATGTTCTCATTAAAGATTTATCACGGTACGTTAAAATATTTAATACATTTTTTGAATTATTTATTTATATTTAAAATTTTATATTTTGTTCTTTCAGATTTTTGAGATCATCGTTAAGCAATAGCAAAAACAGCATTCACTTTTGCATGACGTGTCTTACTTACTCCAAAGATCCAGAAATGTCAACAAGACATAAAGATGGATGCTCTAAAATGGTTACTACAATGCCGGCGTACGAAGATAAGTATATCGAATTCAAAAATAGAATTAATACTTTAGAAGTGCCATTCGTTGTCTACGCAGACTTCGAATGTCTATTACAAAAAATTAATAGTAGGATTAGCTCTAAGACACTAAATGAACAGAAACACATCCCCTGTTCATTTAGTTATTATATTAAGTGTAGTTATAATGATAGATATTCAAAATCATTCACTTATAGTGGATTAGATAGCCCCCAAGTATTTGTCAGGGAATTGTTGAAAGACACAAAAGAAATTTTCAAAAATTATTTAAATAAAGTAGTTCCAATGAAAGCACTTACAAATGAAGAAAATGAGGAATTTAGAATTTGTGTAGACTGTAACCTTTGTGGAAAACCGTTGGGTGATGACAGAGTTCGTGACCATTGTCATTTAACTGGTCGCTATCGATCTGCCCTTCACAACCATTGTAACATTAATTTTAAAATTAAAAAATTCATACCAGTGTTTTTCCACAATTTATCATCCTATGACAGTCATTTGTTTATAAAAGAATTAGGTAAAGCTGAGGGTACCATAGAAATAATTCCTATAAATAAGGAAACTTATATTTCCATTACAAAAAATGTATCAATAGAAAATGATAGTTTTCAGTTGAGGTTTGTAGACTCATTTAGGTTTATGGCATCAAGTTTAGACGCTTCATCTTCAAATTTAGCTTCTGATGATTTTAAAATCATTAAGAAATATTTCCCAAATGATGGTGAGTTTGACTTAATAAGAAGAAAGGGAATATTCCCATACTCTTATATTGACTCATTTTCAAAACTTTCGGAAGGAAATCTCCCTGAACGGGAAGAATTTAGAAATTTGTTGACGAATCAAGAGTGCAAAGTCGAAGATTACCAACATGCTAAAAAAGTATGGGAAACATTTAATTGTAAAACACTGTTAGAATATACAGAATTGTATGTTAAAAGTGATACACTTATTTTAGCAGACATTTTTGAAAATTTCAGAAAGATTTGTAAAAGCATTTATGGTTTGGATCCTTGTCATTATTATACAGCACCAGGCTTATCCTGGGATGCTATGTTGAAATCAACAAAAATACGTTTAGAACTTATAACTGATGTTGATATGTATAATATGATCAAAACTGGTATTAGAGGAGGGCTTGTCCAATGTTCATTAAGACATTCTGTGGCCAATAATAAGTATATGCATGATTATGATAGAACAAAGCCCTCACAATATCTAATGTACTTGGATGCAAATAACTTGTATGGATGGGCAATGTCGGAATACCTACCATATTCGGATTTTGTTTGGTTAAGTAATGAAGAAATAATTTCACTTAATGTAAATTGTCTTGAAGATGAGTCCAGTGAGGGTTATATCTTGGAAGTTGATTTAGATTATCCTACTGGACTACATGACCTACACAATGATTTACCATTCTGTCCTCAAAATAAAGTAGTTCCTCCCATGAGAAATGAAAAGTTGATAGCAGATTTAACTAATAAAAAAAATTATGCTATACATTATAGAGTGTTGAAACAATGTATAGCAAATGGTATGATTTTGAAAAAAATCCATAGAGTTATAAAATTTAAACAGGCTCCATGGTTAAAGTCATACATCGACTTAAATACTTTTCATAGGACTAAAGCGACAAATGCATTCGAAAAAGATTTCTTTAAGTTACTAAATAATGCAGTTTATGGCAAGACCATGGAGAATGTAGAAAAAAGAAAGAGTGTTTATATTGTAACACAGTGGGAATCGGACAGAAGAAATCATAAAGAAGCAAGAGCTCATATTGCTCAATTGAATTTTCATAGTCTGTCTAGGTTTGGAGATGATATGTTTGCCGTACAACTTAAACGAGTCAACATTAAATGTAATAAACCAATGTACTTAGGTTTTACTATATTAGAACTTTCAAAATGGAAAATGTACGAATTTCACTATGGCTATATGAAACCCAAATTTATTAGTAGACTTCATTTAAATTACATGGATACAGATTCATTTATATATACCATTAGAACAGAAGATTTCTATAAGGATATCTCAAATGATGTACTTCAACATTTTGATACTTCAGATTATAGCCCTCAAAATAAATTTAATTTACCAATTGTAAATAAAAAAGTTTTGGGAATGATGAAGGATGAAAACTGTGGAGTAATTATGAGAGAATTTGTAGGTTTAAGGGCGAAAATGTACTCAATTAGGAATGAAGATAATGGAGAAATTAAAAAATCTAAGGGTGTGAAAAAAATGGCATTAGATAGAATAACATTAGTCGATTATAAAAAGTGTTTGTATTCCAAAAATGTGCACAGTGATTCAATGTATACATTTCGAGCGTACTGCCATCAAATATATACTCAAAAAATAGAAAAAGTAGTTTTAAGTCACAATGATAACAAGAGATATATAAAGTTCGATGGTATTCAGACATATGCTTGGGGGCATTATAAGTTAAAAGAAAATGATTTTGAATTAGAAGATATTGCAGAATATTTAATAGAGGACACGAATAATGTAGAATCAAACATTACTGAAAATTCAGTAACGAACTGGTATAATGATGGAAATGATCAAATTTTCTTAAATATAAATTCAAGTAATTTAAATGTAAATAATAATTATTTATTTTCTGATGATGACGATGAAATGTTTATGTATTTGAAATATTAGGATAAAATATATATATATTTTAAGAATTAAAAAAATAAAACACATGTGATATTATAACAAATTTATTTATTGTTATATAATTTTAAGTTTAAAGATAATATTGTTAAATAAATCTATAATTAAAAATATTGAAATTAATATGTTTTATTCATTGCGTTAAACAATTTTTTTGACTGAAGCTGTAAGCGGTGAGTATTCGATTAAACGATCGTGTATGAGTAAACAGTATGCAGATGTATTAGCCGCTACTATTTTATCTGTAGAAAACTCAACTTTTATATCAATTGGGCCTGTTGTTACTGCTTCATTTTGATGACTGACATCAATCACAATTATAGGTGCTTTTTCCTTAAATTCTTCAGCTGAGAGGAGTGGTTGAGCCTCCCTCATATAGAAATTTTGTTGAAACTTAACATACATATCATATAGAATGGCAAAACGTTGATTATCAAATTTAACATTTAAGTCATCATAGGGATATGAGTCTGAATTTAAATGTACTTTAATATTGTTAAGATTTGAATGGGTAAGCTTGTTGTTATGTATAAAAGCAATTAGTACAAAACGTGGACGTTCTCTGTTTGCAGCTAGTTTTACATTCCAAATATGATTTTGTGATGCTGATAGTTGAGGATGGTAGTGGCAATCCCAACTACGAAATGCTATTGGCAACACATTTCCACTATTAATAATTTTTATTGTGTTCAGTTTAGCATAATCCGAAAGTTTTACATGCGGAATTCTCCAACTAATATTTTGAATTGTAATTTTTGGTTTTTCAGTAGGTTGATTAGAATTTACAATATTATCATCATTTTTGGTACGTAATAATATTAATTCATGTTTACAATTTAACATAATTTTATTATAATCCTCAGCAAATCCTAATAATGATTTAAGCGGGACATAAAAGTTGAAAAATCCTTCACCAACATCGATGTCTTTATCATAAGACCAGCTTGCATTCCCCATCATAATACTTTCGCTGTCATTTAGGGATAGATAATTTTTAATTGTGCTAGAAACACCCAAATGTCGAGTGCGATCTATTTCGACGCCATTAAGCTCATAACGAATCTCCTCAAATAAATTGGGTACAAAGTTATTTTTCAATTTAAAGTTTTTCGATTTTAGACCACTTGTAGCATCTAACACAGTACCTTCAATATACAAAAAGCTTTCACTCGGTAAAACATATAAATCTTGATTTTGTATTGAAATACGAATTTCATCATTATTATTAAATGATTGAATATACGGTGTATATGTATGATAATCTTTTTTTATGATTCTTTCATCCATCATTGGTTTTTCTAAAACATTAATTATGTCAGTCATTATTCTTTAAAATAAAATTCAAGGATTTTAGGAATTGTTTATTTGCTTCGCTCAGTTTTGATGTGTTTAAGGTTGTTCTTGCTGATGCAGTGTTCAACACACTAATGTCTCTCCTCATTCTATCAACAACGTTTTTATTGTATATAATCATTATTGTTTGGGTCGTAAATGAAGACGAAGAGTAATATTTTCACCACGAAAATTTATAAGCTCACTATTTTGATCTACAATAGTGACCGCAATAGAACTGATCTCCTTGGTGTTTAGTGGTAAATAGATTAAGTTTCGTGGAATTTCGTCCATTTTATATCCTGGGGAAACACTTATTCCAAATTCATGAATTG
The DNA here is from genome assembly GCA_916048285.2 of Bellardia pandia. Lineage (NCBI taxonomy): Eukaryota > Metazoa > Arthropoda > Insecta > Diptera > Calliphoridae > Bellardia > Bellardia pandia. Next base: position 71,932,031 of record OU696530.1, read on the forward strand.
TATGTGCCCTTTCTCCATTTATATAAGATCCAACAGCGATATTACAATCAATACGTATTGTATTCACTTTGAGAATATTTACGGGTAGTTCAGAGAGATTATTGGAACCCCCGTTTAAAGTTTTTTTGTTAAAACCCATTAACTTTCCAATTGTTCTTTTTTTATTGAAATATATTGAATCATGAGAAGTAGTTATTTCAACTCTCATTGTATTGTTGTTGGCTTCTATTTTAATCGATTTTTCACCATTAGTCAAACGCTCATATTCACTTTCTAAATAATCTGCAATATCTTCTAGCTCATAGGAACCAATAGGAATATCAATAATGTTATCCCCAATATGAAACAAATTATTATCCTCATCGACATTGGGTATGCTATTATATGTATGAAAATCTATAAGTGAGCATTCATAATCCTCTTCCAATGCTATGGGTGGAAAATAATTTGCAGTTAAAATTGACGAGTTTCCGTTCAAAGTTAATGTAATAGACATATTGAATACTAAAAATGGAATGAATAAAAACATATACATTTTTTTTTTTTTTTTTTTTTTTTTTTTTTTAAATATATTTTCTTTATTTATAAACTTAATAGATATAAGAAATTTATTACAGTAGAATCCCGATAACTCGTAGTCGCAAGGGACCGACCGTTTATTACGACTTATTGAGATTTTCGAGTTAGTGAGATTTCGACTTATCGGGAGTAAAATTTAAAAAATACGTCTTAGAGGGATTTTTAATTTTTTTTTTATTGACGTTTTATGAGAATTTATAAGAAAATAAAGTAATGAAAAGAGTTACAATGTCAATACATATTAATGTAAAAAATCTGTAATTTGTGTTTGATGTGATTTTTGTACACTTAAACGATCAATTATATTGTATATATTATTGCGCTACAAATTCAAGTTGAATAGAGCAAAACACTATATAGTTTATTTTATTTTTTAAATAATATTTTTGAATTTATATTTAATTTTTCGCTATATAATAACTTAATGAATTAAACATAATATTTCTCTAAGAAATTCAGAGAAAAGAAAATGTTTACAGAAACACTTTAATTTTTGAAGTTATTTTTTATTTTATACTTATTTTATTTTAACTATTTGAGTCATACTTTTTAATTTATTATAAATATTGCATTATTAAAAATTTTCGATATTGAATTACAAGTATGTATATGAATTATTATTTTTTTCTCAAAATTAAAAATCAATTAAAAATATATTAATTAATTAATAATAAACTAATTAACAGTGTAAATTCATTTATTAATATATAGACGAGTTTTTAGATTCCATTTATTTAAGTTGTTTGCCGTTGCTAAAAGGCATGTCTTCTTAATATGCGGCTAAATAAATTTCGCATACTATACCACAACATCACCTTACATGCAAAAGTAAATTGGACTATAATTAACATACATTGCATTCTAATTTGCAGGGGTTTATCGGTGTATCATTTAGTTCCCTTTAAACTCCGCTTTTAATGTGAATGCAATTGTAATGGCGCTTAATGATTTCGTCACTTATTTTTCAACCATAATGTGCTCTGGTAGGTGACACATTCAATTACATTTTAAGCGGAAGCGCATCGGGGATAGCGAGAGTGCAAGAGCGCGAGAGTTTATTGTTGATAGATTACATCGTCTCTTACTTTTTAATCAAGAGCGCAAGCTTGATAGGCTACATTGTGGCTTATATTGTAAGGGAGTGCGCACCAATTAACCAGCCTATGACAAGTATATGCTAAATTTAAGGGAGGTAATAAGCAAAGGTGTCATCACTGAGGGCTACTAAATGTCGCTTAGATCAGCGATTACGTCATGGGCATTTTTACCACTGGGATGGTAAACACAAAATACATAACGGTAAATAATATGATCATTTTACGGCGACAACATTTTTTTGTTTTTTTTACAATTACGAGTTAGAAGAAGTTTTAGTGAGAAATTACGACTTATAAGACGTTTTGCCAAATTGACTTTGCAAAAAAATTACGACTTATTGAGGGGACCGAAATGCATGTATTTTATACGAGTTACCGCGATTTTTTCAAGGGACCGACCAATTATTACGAGTTAGTAAGATTTACGAGTTATCGGGATTGCGAGTTATCGGGATTCTACTGTACAATATTTCGTTTTTATTAATCCAAGAGTTGTGATCATTTGTAAATCCCAACCATTTAACAAATGCACGATTATTTTTTATTCTTATAACCTTTTCCACAAGATACGTATTTGGATATCTGGTTGGTAGTAGCTCCTCTTCATAGAATCCACCTTTAATAGGATTTCCCATATAGTCTTCTAAAATATATGTCGTTGGATATGTAATTTTAATATGTTTGATTTTAAATATTTCTGTTGTCCAATTTGGAGTATACCCTTTTTCAAAACAATGTTTATATTTGCTAATGCGTACATTGTCACCAATATTAAACTTGTTTTTCTTAAATATTTTTATATGGTTATAAACGGTATTTAATAATAATTGCTCATTAGAAGGTTTTACATCAATAGGAGCCATTTTGATAACTCGATGGATTTTTTTGTTATAATCACTAATTAGTTTTTCATACAAATCAACCCAATGATATGAGCCATTGTAACTGAATTCTTTCCACATCATACCTTTCAGAGTTCTGTTAAATCGTTCTACAATTGAGGCTTTCATAATGCTGTAAGTAGAATAGTGATTAATTTTATATTTTGCCATTAGGTTTTTGAATAAGTTGTTGAAAAATTCTTTTCCATCATCTGTTTGGAAATTTTTTGGTATACGGCCTAAATTAAATATGTCATTCATAGCATTTGTAACATCTATAGCCGTTTTAGATTTTAGTGGTCGAATCCAAGCAAATTTTGAAAAGGTATCGATGACTGTTAATAAATATTTAAATCCTTTATTATATGTAGAGTAATTTCCCATTTCAACTAAATCCGCTTGCCATAAATCATCAATACCCTTCATTATTACTCTCCGTCGTTTAAAATTTTTCCTTGCTTGGGAATGAAGCTCATTAACCAACTCTCGTTTTTCATCCATACTTGAATTATATTAATATTAATATTTTATTTTATATTTCTTTTTTATTGGATCTGTACTGCTTGGCGGTTCACTTTTTGTAATTATTGACGTAAAAACAAAATTCTCCAGTCTTTGTACTTTCTCTAACAGTGTTTCGATTTGTTCACTAAAATGTAATTTTAAAGACATTTCTCTATGAGATATCATGTTTTGCATTGAATTATCAATATTATTAAGTTTTCCATCAAGTTTTTTATATTCTTGTTTAATCAATGTTGTTAAATCTTGTTGCAATTGTCTGATTTCTGTTCCCAAGTAATGTTTATTAACAGCGTCTTTTTCTTGTGTAGGAAACGAAACATTTGTGATCCTTTTGTTTTGAACATTAATGTTATTATTTTTATCCAACACAAGTCCAACAACTTGACGAATTTTTCTTTTATTTTTTTCATTTTTTATAAAATTGTTTTGACTCTTTGAGTGATGACCAAATTTATCAACAGGCATATTTTGTTATCCTTCCACTATTTATTTATGATTATTGCTTTCTACGCAATAATATTTGCTTCTTGCAATTCCTCTAAAATTGAATTAATTTCATTGCGATGATTATTGTGTCCTGCGCCTTCCGATGCAACCAATAGTCTCAGTCGATCTACTAATTCATTAGGATCGTTCCAGTATATATAGTTGGGTCTTTCATTATTGACTTTCATAATCATTCCGTTTCCTTTATGCGTTTGTGATCTTAATGATCTTTTTGGTGTTATAGAAATTTCATCCTTAAACAATTTTTTTATAATAGTGTTGTACTTTTTGCTCTTAGTGCCCTTAATTTGATTTTTGGAATTAAATTCTCTTTTGTGCGCATTGGTTTTAATCAAAATATTTTTATAAATATCCAACTCATATGGTTCATAATTTGTTGGTTCTTTATGAAACAATAATTGAATCAAGCCTGGTGTAATTGCCCAATTTTGATTTCCAATGTTAATTTTTTCTTCATTTATTTCTATATCACTATTACCAAACTTCCAAACATTATATGAGTTTTTATGTGGACCATATGTTGTATCAAGCAATTTATTTTTCTGCAGTAATGCTAAGTCAATAACATTAGATGAATTATTAGTTGACTTAAATGTCGAATCTACACTGTTTGTATCGTTACTGTTTTCATCATCTTTAAGTTCTATGTCTTTCTTAGGAGTACTCATTTCTACTTTAGACAACATATTATTGAAATCGAAAGAATTGTCTTGAGTGTAAATATTTTCTGCTTTAGGTTTATCATATTGAGTGTTGTTATTTTTCACAAGTTCTTTTAATGGTTCAGTTATTGGCTTAAATGTTTTTGCTAATCTCTCATCGTTTTCAGTTTCACCAACTTTTAAACTTCGATATTTTTGTTTTAAAACAGACCGAGTCTTTATTAATTCTTTAAGTAGTTGTTCATTCATCTTAATATAGCTCTGGGAGATCAGATCAATACCGTTGCTTGCAAGTTAATAATAGTAATAATGGTAAAACTGTTTTGCAAATTCTTTTTATTCAACTATTATCTGCTTTGGATCAACTTTCCACAGCTCATGACCAGCTTTCAACAGCTCATGAACGGCTTTGAACAGCTCATGAACGACTTTGAACAGCTCATGAACAGCTTTCAACGGCTCATGAACAGCTTTGAACAGCTCATGAACAGCTTTGAACAGCTCATGAACAGCTTTGAACAGCTCATGAACAGCTTTGAACAGCTCATGAACAGCTTTGAGCAGCTCATGAACAGCTTTGAACAGCTCATGAACAGCTTTGAACAGCTCATGAACAGCTTTGAACAGCTTTGAACAGCTCATGACCAGCTTTCAACAGCTCATGAACGGCTTTGAACAGCTCATGAACAGCTTTGAACAGCTCATGAACAGCTTTGAACAGCTCATGAACAGCATTTATAATTGAATAAAGTTATCAAAACATTTTCTATATCTTCCACCATTCATCTCATTATCTTTGCTAATTACTAAAAAGCCAAATTTGTCTTGCCAACATTCACGACACATATCATAAAATTTTTCAAATGCCATATCTGTTCCAACGTGATCATTATAAACATGACGCATATTTAATTCATCCTGTTTGAACATAATTATCATATTTGCGTTGTCTCGAATCAAATGTTTAGGAATTCTTGTATATGTTTGACATAAGTAAAAAGAATCAACATTTCTGTGGCGACCCATACAAAAATATGATCGTATATTATTTTGTTTCTCGCAAGCAACATCATCGAATATCATTAGTGAATTATTTTTGGCTTCATCAGGCGGTATAACACTCTCATTATCACTAAATGTAAAATATCCCATCCCTGTTATAGGTGCCATGAGTTTTTCCAAGTACTGATATTTTGGTTGATAGAGCGATTTTGAATATAAATATATGTTCTCAAATTTTAAACCATTCGGACTTTCAATGAGACTAAGCATAACATTAGTCTTCCCACAATTAGATGGACCAACAATTAGAGCCCTAATGCTGTTCGGTAATAAACTACTATGACGTAGTTTTGTGTTTGCATCAGTAGAAAAGTCTATGTTTCTCACGGAAATATTTTTGTCTTGTTTTATTAAACGCATTTTGGTAACTAATAATTTTTTTTGGTTGTCAAAGTATATATAAGATGTTACACATTAATATTTTATTCATTTCAAAAAAAGTTATGAGAGGACAAGGTATATTAAATAATTTAATCGACGTTTTACCAATAGAGCTTCATATACCAGGATATAAATTTTGTGGACCAGGAACAAAACTAAAAAAACGTTTAGCTAGAGGAGATAAAGGTATTAATCCATTAGATTCTGCTTGTAGAGAACATGATATAGCTTATTCACAAAGTAATGATTCAACCGAACGCAATCAAGCTGACAAAATATTAACTGAAAGAGCTTGGGAAAGAGTTTTAGCAAAAGATAGTAGTATTGGTGAAAAGACAAGTGCATATATAGTGACAAATGCAATGAAGACAAAAACAAAATTTGGTATGGGACTCCAAAACAAAAAACAGCTCTGTAATAAAAAACTGTTTTTGAATACTATTAAAACTGCTACCAATATGTTGAGGAAAGAGAAACCTCAGGATATACAAGATGCTATTAAAATTGCTCACAAAGTTATTAATAAATCATTTAAAGGAAATAAACATAATGTCGTTGTTCCACGGATTATAAAACTTCCCAAAACTGGAGGATTCTTACCACTTATTCCAATTTTAACTGCACTTGGAGCATTAGGCAGTATAACTTCGGGAGCTACATCAATTGCAAAAGCTGTTACCGCTGCTAAAAATGCTAAGAAAAAATTAGATGAATCTACACGTCACAATAAAGCAATGGAATCTATTGCTATGGGAAAAGGACTATATCTTAAACCATACAAGAGAGGTTATGGTATAATTTGTAAAAATTCAAAAAACTATTAAATATGCTACCCAACAGACCACTTACAGATGCAGATATCATGAAGTTTGCTAATAGAAATATTCCTAATTTTAGAGGCGTATTTATGCGAGATATGCTTCCAAAACAATCTAAAAAAGCAGAGTGTGGAATAGTTAATTTGGATTCTTCAACTGGTAGTGGCACTCATTGGGTAGCATATTATAAAAACAATAATGATTTGGAATATTTTGATAGTTTTGGAAATTTACAACCACCGTTGGAAATCATAAAATATTTGGGTAAAAACATCAAATACAATCATAAGCGAAAACAACAATATAATACATTTAATTGTGGACACTTGTGTTTAGAATTTCTATATAAAAAAAATAAAATAAATAAATAAATACAAACAAAACTCTTTTAAAAATGCTTTTTATTTAATTTTCATATATTATAAAAGTATTTTGATAATAAATAATATTTTTTTATTAAGTCTTCAACCATTTTCTTTTGCTTTTCAAAGTTTATTTCATATCGTTCAGGAATCACTTCAGCATATTCTTGTAAGCAACTTATAAATCCACATTTATTATGTAGTATATCATCATTTTTTTCACTTTCATCTATTAACTTTAGAAAATGTTTGATTAATTCCAGATGCTCTAAAAAAATATATCCATCAAAATCCTTTAAAAATTGTACAATATTTATGCGAGACATCATTTCAAAACAGCTATGCTAATAAGAATAGTAAATTTTAAAATTTGTTCTATCTTTATATATATTTCTATTATTATAATTATTATTATTATTTTATAAAATACTATATTCTAATAGATAATTAATGTTTCGCTTTTTTACTACTTCCCCAACCAAAGTAGGGTTGTGCGTTGGGGATAAACATCTGATCATCGTCATCTGCTTCTATAGAATTTCCATATTCAGCAATCTCTTCTAATTCAATGATATAGTTCCCAGTTATTATATCCGTCTTTTTGCTCAACAGAAATTGCTCCTCAGAGATCCCCTCAATAGCAGCATCTTCCAAAGCGTTATATCTTTTTGGAAGATATAGCATCCACTCCTCTAACTCCGCTATCACAACATTTCCATATTTGTTGTTGTGACGAAACATCCTAAGAACCTTATACGGCTTACCAGTTTCAATATCCTTTACGGAGCAGTATGGTTTGCTCCTCAATTTGTTGAAGGCGGCTAAAATATCCCGCTTCGTCATTGTGGAGGTCATATTTCTTTGAATTTCAATTGAATGTTTGACTTTTACTGAATAGTTACTGTTTTAAAACTCAGTATTTATGCATATTAGTTTATTATAAGTATCTTGTGATATGAGGATTCGTCAACGTCTATAAATCCGGATATGTTTTATCATTTTTTTTTTTCATAAACTAAACAATATGTGGTGTTGTCGCCGTCTATAATTCCAGACAAGTATATCTTATTTTCTAAAATCACAATGGAAACTGTGTAAATAGTCTTTCTTTAAAAATTGTGCCGGATGTCTTACTCGATTTAAGATTTATTCTTCCACCATTCATCTCATTTTCTTTGATAAATAATTTTTTAACATTTAAAAAATTTTTCTATAGACATGAAAATAACAGCAAAGAGGAATCACCGTGGAAAAAAAATGTGTGCGATAAGAATTTTTTAAAACATGAAAATAACAGCAAAGAGGAATCACCGTGGAAAAAAAATGTGTGCGATAAGAATTTTTTAAAACAATGGACAATTTTGTAAAAATCAAATCCCCTTTCGTTTTCATCGTATACAAATCAAATCCCCTTTCATTTTCTTCGTAAATTTTGAGTAAAAATCAAATCCCCTTTCGTTTTCATCGTAAAAATCAAATCCCCTTTCATTTTCATCGTTACCAAATATCAAACCCCCTTTCATTTTCATCGAATTTCAAACCCCCTTTCATTTTCATCGATATCAAACCCCCTTTCTTCATCTACTAGTTAGATATACGCACCGACATTTCTTTGGAACATAAGCTACTAATGTTACTTTATTTTTATGTTCAAAAAGGAACTCTGAGTAAAAGACAGGGTTTTTTCTCATGTCCAAAATATGTGGAGGTAGAAACACCTTATTTTTTCGGACAGTTCCAACTATAGTCATTTTCTTTTTCAGAAGCTCAGCAGCAAGATCATATGAGGCAAAAAAATTATCGCAAGTTAAATTTCGGCCTTTGAGTACTTCTGCAAGTTCGAGTACCACTCGCATGCCTTGATTCTTTTCAGGAATGCAATTACGATTTCGTCCGATATACACTTGCATAGACCAGGCATAGTTGGTGTTAGAGTCGCATAGTGCCCAAATTTTAATTCCGTATTTCGCTGGCTTCGAAGGAATATATTGCCTAAATGGACATTTGCCACGATATGTCACTAGCTGCTCATCGACTGTCACGCATTCGTTTGGATTATACATAATCTTCAAATTATTTGCCCATTTGTCCCACAAAACTCTTATAGGTGCCAACTTATCGCGAACTCGTCGATCCGCTCTATCTTATTTATCGTCGAATCGAAGAACTCTGCTAATATTTTGGAATCTACGCAGCGACATTGTTGCTTTGAATATGAGCCTTCCTTTCACATCGTCCCATAAACATTCCATTGTTTCACCGCAAGAACGATCAAGGATGCAGGGGTAATTTCCTTCCAAGCTTCTCCAAACAATTTGATGCCTATGTAGACATGTATAAATAAGTTTGTAGTGCGCAATGTTTTAGAAAATACGATGAAAATTACCTTTAATATTTGTCATCTTTATAATAATAGTTTGCATTCCCTTTGTCATAAACAACTCAAATGTGGATTTGATATCACTAACACGTGCAATGGCATATTGAGTTGGTCCTGGAGTAGTAGTAATAACATTTTCATCCCTTTTTCTGCCAACCAATAAGCTGCCACATTTGTCGTACCAAGTTGTTTTTTTGTCCTTAGAAAGAAAACCAGAAGATTTATCTTCTTCTTCGGCTGGAACAGAAAATTGTTGCGCATCGGAGCAAATACTTTCTCCTTCGGATATGCCAACATATGTTACTGATCCTTCATCTGATGAAATTTCGAAATCTTCAAGAGAGCTTTCATGGCCGAGTTCATGCTCTTCAGCCTCACTGTCTGATTCACTCAGCAACTCTTCTATTTGGCGTCGAGTTAGCACTTCCGACTAATTGAATTTGATAAATATAGGCATTTCATGAAAAAATATAGACACATTTTTATACCCTATACCACTCTGTGAAGCAGAGTATATTTAACTTGTGCTAATTTTTATAACTCATAAAAGTGAAGAAATGTAGACCTAACTCTAAAACTGGTATTGGGTATCAAATGGTTGGTCTTGACTGACTATAATTTTTTTACTTGTTATACATACCCTTTTGGACATCGTTTTTTCTTTTCCTTTTTTTCGTGCTGTAAAAATTTATTTATACAATTCACAACCCGCGACTGCAACAGAATCAACTACTCACGTAAAAAAACAAAACTGAACTGATGAATGTCGAATGTTTCCCTCTTTATAATGTTTTTGGAGCGATAAAACAAGTGTGCATAAGTTGGGGATTCCCCAAAATACAAAAAACAACGTGAAAATAAGTCTAACAGTACTAAATATAATACAAAATGTATGAATTGTAACTTATTTGTGTGCAAAAATCATTCCCATGTAGAAATAATATGTAATACTTGTAACAAAAAGTAATAAAACTAATAAAATTGTATTGGGCAAAATTTGCCCAAAATACAAAATTTGCTACTTTTTTTATAGGGGTGCCTTTTTGTGGAGCCACAATATAAATTTTAACAGCGCTGCTAAATATACATAAAAGACTAATTGTCAAGAAGTTTCATACCGATATTACTAAATACACGCCAGATATGCTGAGTTGAAAACGCGTTTGGGCAAAATTTGCCCAAAATAGGGTTAAGTTGTGATTCTATTGTGAAATATCAGAAAAATATTAAAGTGTTTCCGCAAAAGTGAATTTTTGCAACGGTGGTTACATAGTTACGACAAATCTGGTTAAATTGTGATTCTGTCGTAAAAAACATCAGAAAAATATTAAAGTGCTCCCGAATAAGTGAATATTTATAACAGTGGTTAGTTTTGCTGAATTTTCAACCCGTTGTAAGTTCATCGCAATCGCTTCAGGAAATTAAATAAATTTCATCGTTTCATCTCCAACAAATTTACAGGTTATACAATAAGAACAAAGTGTATAGCAGCATTACAATGCCGCCAATAAGACGTAGGTCGAAGAACACGCAATGCTACAAACCAAATGAATTTTCAAAATAATAGAACTGCAGAACAGCGCGAAGAGCGAAATGAAACGGAAAGGAATCGGTTATCACAAGCACGTTCAGCACATACACAAGAAGAAAGAGAAAATGCAAATGAAGCTAATATGCATCGACAGATAAATCATCGTTCAATAGAAGCCAATCGCGTGGCAATAAATTCAAATGAACGTACAAGAAGACAAACAAATGTTGCGTTGAGTACTTATCGATGTGCATTCCGTTACGACATGACAATTGATTACAGTGCCGACCAAGCCGTTGCTATTGGATCGATGAGTGTTGTGTGCCCATATTGTAATGCACTGAAATACAAAAATGAAACTCCTGGATTGTGTTGCGCAAGTGGCAAGGCCAAACTGGCGCAATTGGTTCCGCCACCAGAGCCATTACGCTCATTGGTTTCTGGTATAGGAACAGATTCCAAACATTTCTTGATACAAATTCAGAAATACAACAGTTGCTTCCAAATGACTTCATTTGGTGCAACAAATGTAGTTCGGCACCAGTTTTTACCAACTTTCAAGGTAAATGATTGTGTTCATCTACAGTATTTATTTTTTTACATAGATAAAGTATTACAGATTCAAGGTCAAATATATCATCGAGCTGGCTCGCTATTACCACACCTAAATGCAGACTATAAATTTCTGCAGATTTATTTCATGGGAAATACAACAGAAGAAATAGATCACCGCTGCGCACACAACAGTTCGCTTAAAAGACAAATTGTAGAACAACTGCAAACTTTTTTTCATCAACACAATGAATTGGTTACATTGTTCAAAACCGCGCTGGACCGAATGCCATCTGATAACCATAAAATTGTTATCAGAGCTGATAAGACGCCTACAGGAGAACACGCAAGACGTTTTAATGCGCCAACAATTGATGATGTCGCCATTGTCGTCGTTGGTGAAAATTTTGAATCGCGTGATATCGTTCTACATCGGCGGAACAATCAGCTGCAACGCGTATACGAAACGCACCGGTCGTATGATGCATTGCAATATCCCATTATATTTTGGCAAGGTGAAGACGGCTATGATTTCTCGATCAAGATGATAAATCTGCTTACAGGTGAATATAAAATCTTTCTCTCTTGAATAGGACTTATTCATTTCATTGACACAAAAATTAATTTACAGGCGCTGAAACGAACAAAAAAGTTAGTTCAATGAATTCTTATTCATATCGACTGATGGTTCGTGAAATAGGGGACAATCACATCTTGAAATGTCGCCGTCTATTTCACCAATATGCTGTGGATATGTACGTAAAAGTTGAAACAGAACGATTGACATTCATCAGATTGAACCAAAAAAAACTCCGTTCCGAAGAGTATATTCACCTTCGAGATGTTATAATTGCTGACGGAAACGCACAAAATGTAGGTCGAATGACGATCCTCCCAGCAACGTACGTCGGAAGTCCGCGACATATACAGGAATATGCTCAAGATGCCATGTCGTACGTTCGCCATTACGGCACACCAGATTTGTTCATTACTTTTACGTGCAATCCGCAGTGGATAGAAGTACTGTAATGCATGTTCACATATGTGTCACAACCACTGTGCAACCGTTCTTATTATATTTCATTAAATTACTTAAAATTATTTAAGCTAGCAGAGAGTCATCAAGTGCTTGTCACTTGATACCCTCTTTGTTCAAACATACAGTGGCAACATATGCATACATGGGAGAATGCTTAGATAAGCATTTCTCATGGTTATGTTGCCTGAGTGTGTCTGCTATTTGACGCCTAGTACCTACATATGTAGTATAGAATAAGCTAGTAATTAAATTATACTTAAAATTATTATTAAGGCATTAATAAAGAAAACACAAAGGTGAGCAGAAGCTCCGCCAGTAAAAAACAACATTTTTTAATTATTTAAACTTTTAATCATTAATGTACGACAAGAGTTATTCCCTGGTCAATCACCCATCGATCGCCATGACATCACCGCAAGAGTCTTCAAACAAAAACTGAAATCACTGATGGATTTCATCGTGAAGCATCGCGTTTTCGGCGAGACGCGTTGTTGGATGTATTCTGTGGAGTGGCAAAAACGCGGATTGCCACACGCACATATTCTCATTTGGTTGATTGAGAAGATAAGACCCAATGAAATCGATGATGTTATATCGGCGGAAATTCCTAATGAAGAAGAAGATCCAGGCTTGCATAAGGTGGTTACTACTAACATGATTCATGGCCCCTGTGGATCATTAAATAGCAATTCTCCGCGCATGGTCGACGGCAAATGTTCGAAGCGTTATCCAAGGGCATTAGTTGCAGAAACAATTACCGGAAATGATGGTTATCTTAATGATTAAATATTCTTAATTATCTATGTTTGGCATAACTAAATAGTTGAGAGCCAGATTGGCATTTAAAACTGCATTTGAAGTAAATTTCACATTATTTTAATCAATTTCATTTATATATTTACGTTTAATTTTATTTAAAAATTATTCTTTTTAACAAAGTTTTGATTATTTAAAAAATTAGTACATTATATTAACATTTGCACATATATCACATTAGATATTGTTTTATAATACAAAACAGCTAAACAAATTCATTAATTATTATTTTTCTATATTTTAAACAAATTTCTAAGTATTTATTAACCAGTGATTTTTTTTTTTTTTTTTTGCATCAATCCAGTATAAAGAGTAGTTTTGAAAGTAAGTTGTATAAATATTACGTTTGTTTGCTATTACATGCGTTTCAAATAGAAATTATTTAAATATGTTACAAAATTTCCAAAATTAAGTGTGCTGGCAAGATTGGCTACATTAAGCGATACTACGATTTGTTTGTTGCTATTGTGGCTGTATATTGATTGTGTTGACAGGTGTTCCACCATTGTAATCACGGGAAATGATATCCACAGCATAACAAGCTTCAGACAATAGCATTTTTAGAAATTCGGCATCATCACTAGAGTACGCAACAACTTTTTCAGAGGACCAATAATATTTTTTATCGTTTATAAAGATACAAAATTCACCCAGCCTAACCTTAATGTTTTTGTTTAAATTAATAACACTTTTGCTTATTTGTCTTAGCTTGTAACGAGCATGTTGCTCATCTTTGGAGTAGTCTTTTTGAATAAAAATCTCCTTATCTTTCGCATTACCCTTAGCATTTAAAACGTTTGATGCTTGCATACAAGATCCAAGTGTAAACAAAAATAGACATCAACGTTCAGTACATTTGTACATAAATTAACAAATTCAGTTTTGACCTCATGAATTTTTTGACTAATTAGACCATTGACAACAATATTAGCAGCTCTAGTCCTTCGATCTATGAATTCAAGACGAGATGAGAGTTTGTTAATGTCTTGTCTTAGTTGATTATTTTCTTCTCTTAGTTCTTCGATTTCAGTTTTTATTGACACAAGATCCTCCTTTTTAGCAACATCTTTCAATTTTGAATCTAACAAGTTACAAAGTTTATCCCAAGAAAAAATATCTGGTGTAACTGAACGACTATCCATTATTTGACTGGTTAATTGTTTTTTATTCTAATTATTTGCTAAATGTTCAGGAGATGATTGGGTTCGTGGCCGCTTGTAGTTCATTTGCTTGAAAATATAGTTATAGTTGTTTTTGTTTGTTTTGTTTGATTTTTGTTTTTTTGTGGAAGAAATTCTTAGTATATATATATGATGATATTTATATCAAAGTATATATAGTTGTAGTTGTAGTTTTGTCAACCTTTGTTGATACTGCACTCCAACACGCTGGTATCCAGAACTGGTCGATGATTAATATTTCAAAGGTTTTAACAATTAAACTTCAATAATTAATAAATTAAATTGAAAATAAACAAACTTTTTGTACAGCTAAAAAAATTTTTACGTTTTGACAGTTTAGAAGTAGGGTTGCCAACCTGGTTCCACTGTATCGTCGCCGATCTACTGCCGATAACGGAAGATCAACAATTGTGAAAGTGCATCAGCAGGATATTGAAGTTGAGAATCGTTGGATTGTTCCGTATTCGCCATTACTCTCAAATACATCTGCAAGTATGTGACCAAAGGAAGTGATATGGCTGTGATTGGAGTTGGTGCGGAAAATTCTAATGATGAGGTCACTCAATATCAAATGGGACGCTATGTTAGCAGTAACGAAGCAATTTGGCGCATTTTTCCATTCGCCATTCATGAAAGATATCCCACTGTTGTTCATTTGGCCGTACATCTGGAAAATGGTCAAAGGGTATATTTCACTGCGGACAACGCATTACAACGAGCCGACCGGCCACCATCTACAACATTGACCAGTTTTTTTCTATTGTGCCAGTATGATGACTTCGCCCGAACGCTACTATACTCTGAAATACCGAGTTATTATACTTGGAATCAATCGTCAAAGAATTTTCAATGCCGTAAACAAGGAAATCCGGTTCCAGGTTACCCTAATGTATTTTCCATCAGCGCGTTAGGTCGAATTTACACAGTCCATGCAAGCAACGATGAGTGCTTTTATTTGCGTTTGCTGTTAGTCAACGTTCGTGGTCCAACATCATTCCAACATCTGCGAACTGTTAATGGTGAATTATGTGGCACATACAGAGAAGCCTGTCAACGTTTGCGATTGTTAGAAAATGACACTCATTGGGATTACACCCTTGGAGATGCTGCAATTTCGTCAAATGCTCATCAAATACGAACATTATTTTCGATAATTATCTCAACATGCTTTCCATCCAAACCAACGGATTTGTGGACCAAATACAAAGATTGTATGTCGGATGATATTTTGCATCAGATGCGTACTAGAACGTCAAATCCAGATTTGCTCCCGGTGGAACTGGAAAAACATTTTTGATCGCATTGATTTTGGCAACGCTTCGCTCTCAGAATGGAATTGCACTTGCAATTGCTTCATCGGGAATTGCAGCTACGTTGTTGGAAGGCGGTCGAACTGCACATTCAGCACTCAAGTTGCCGTTAAATATGCAAATAAATGAAACTCCAACGTGAAACATTTCCAAGAACTCTTCAATGGGCAAAGTTTTGCAGCAGAGCAAATTGATCGTTTGGGATGAATGTACGATGGCGCATAAGAAGTCTTTGGAGGCATTACACCGAACGATGCAAGATCTGCGAAACAATCAAACCCGTTTTGGTGGCGCGATGATTTTGTTGGCAGGTGATTTTCGCCAAACGTTGCCAGTGATTCCGCGGTCAACGCCAGCCGATGAATTGAATGCATGCTTGAAGTCGAGCTTTTTATGGAAACACGTCAAAAAACTCAAATTAAGTACCAACATGCGTGTCGAGTTGCAGAACGACCAATCTGGAGATATATTTTCAAAACAATTACTAGACATTGGTAATGGCAAAATCCCCGTTGATATTGCGACTGGCTACATTAAATTCCCTGTTAACTTTTGCCAGTTCACTGAATCGAAGAGCGAACTCATCCTAAAGGTGTTCCCAAACATTGCACAAAATTACACAAACCATGTTTGGTTGAGCGAACGTGCTATATTGGCGGCAAAAAACATAGATGTAGACGAATTGAATTTCAAGATTCAAAGTGAAATTGCTAGCGAATTGATGATGTACAAATCGGTGGATTCCATTATTAATCAAAATGATGTCATCAACTATCCAACCGAGTTTTTGAACTCGCTGGAATTACACGGTTTGCCACCACACAATCTCCAACTGAAAGTCGGTTCAGTTATCATAATGTTAAGAAATATCAACCAACCACGTCTTTGTAATGGCACCCGGCTGGCCGTGAAAAAACTTTTTGTAAATATATAAATACGTTTTATTTCTTTATAACGAGGGGGTAGCGAAGCACACCGGGTTTAACTAGTATTAGGATAAAATTTTCAAATATTGCGCGCGCTACAGTTTTAGCTGATTTATCTGGTACTGAAACAGTAACTAAATATTTTGATAGATCGCACATTAATGTTAAGGCATATTTATTACCATACGTCGACAGAGGAAGTGGACCAATTGTGTCTATTACTACCACATCAAAGGCTCTGGTTGGAGTAGGAGTAAAAACAAGTTTTTCTATATTTCCTGGTCTAACTTTATTCAAACTACATTCACGGCATTCTCTAACAAATTTCGAGATATCTCTTGTCATTCTCTTCCAATAATATTTAGTAAGAAGTTTTGCGTAAAGCTTTTTTTGACCGCAATGTCCACCTAATATGGGATCATTGTGATGTATTTGTATCAATTTGAGTTTATCAGTTTTTTCGGTTGTTATTTCTACTGGATCGGTAAAACTATTTCTAAAGTTTTTAAAATATTTATTCCCTTATCTTTAAGGTTTTGAATTGTAGAAATTAAAAAAAATGGGTCATTTTTGGGCCATTCTGCTATATAAATTTTTTGACTGTAGGCTTCTTTTTGCAACCTCGAAAGCATATTGTCTAAACAAGGTGTTTCGTTAACAATCTCAAAATCAATATATAGCAATTTTTTAAATTTTCTAAATATATTTATGCGCATTTTTGAAAGTTTACCATCTGTATAAAATATCTCTGTTTTAATCTTTGCAATTCTTTTGTCAAAATTGTATGAAAATTTATCATAAATTTTTAATTGAATATCATCATTTAAATGTATTGAGTCATTATTAGTTTCATTTGTTTTCTTTGCCATTGCCCGAGTTTTCATTGAAAACACGTTTGTATGAGTACAAGATGTTTTTAGATCATTAATTGAAATTCGAGATAAGGCATCTGCACCTACATTTGATTTGCCTCTTATAATAAACTCAACTATAAAGTTGTATTCAGAAAGTTCTAATCTAATTTTCGTCAGTTTGGAGGACGGATCTTTTATATTAAATAGATACACCAATGGTCGGTGATCCGATCGAACTATAAAAAATGTACCAAAGATATATGGTCTAAAATGATTAATAGCAAAGTGGATAGTGTAACAGTAGACAGTTTTATAATTATCTGATATTATTGTATTTTAGTTTGATCGTACTTGGAACGATTGAAATAAGGGCTTAGCTCGCCGGCAATGGGAGGGTCCTTGACCATTCTAAAATAATTGCTACTGACAAAAAAAAAAATATATTCATTCCAAGATTTAGATTACTACTTTAAATTACATTCCTGTTATGTTATACTAAAAAAATATGAATAATAGTCACTGACGATCTAATCTAACTTAATATTAGATTCAAAGCGAATGGTGGATTATCGCTGGACACTTAAGTATTTCCCAGCCCTCTACACTTAGCGACGTTGTGTCCGGTAGTATTTAGTCACTCCCTAAATTTAAAATCAATTAGTTACATTACTTACAAATATCCACATAATTATGTTGTAATCTAATATTCCCACAAAACAAAAACTTCTATTCCATAATTATATTTTTACAATTCATTTATTAAAATAATCTATATTCGTTTTCATTGCTAGACTCATTAATCTAAAAATCTATAAATTAAAATTTTAAATCCGAGCGTATATTTTAAATACAATAATTAAATTCATCTGTGTTTAGTAAATATTTATAAATAAAATACTTAGTTTTTGTTAAATTTTGAATACAAGTTTGAATATTATGAAACTTACATTGGATGTTCCTTATGCAAGGAAAACGTTGGTCTAAAAACAAAGAAAAATCTTCTTTACCATGCTAATGACAACTGGATTTTTTTGGATACTCATGAAACTCCTACGATGTATTGGGCCCAATTCATTCGCTTGAAGTTCCTGTAAAAATTTTTTTATAATAGAAGAAAATCATTAATATCATTAAAACATTAATATTATAATAAATATTTGTCACCAGACATGGATTAGTTAAAAATTATATTGAATATATGTAAAATCTTTACATGAGCTTTCTATTTATAATATTCTAGAGTTATGTAAAGAATTTACTTCATAAATTCAAACATGCTAAGTAAAATATAATTAGTTATTTAATTACAATTATCACTATCTTAAATCTAAATATATTTATAGATAATTTTTAATGTTTAACATATTAGTAACTCTGAATTCATTTTTAGTTTATCATAATATTATGTAGCTTAACACTAAGTTTTTATATTTAATATTTCAAATAAAAAAATAGTCTGTAATTTGTATTAATTTAAATTAGCATTTTTTTTACGATTTCCTATAGGGTTAGTTATTTTATTTTTTTGTTTTTAATGAAGTTTTGATTGCAATAATTAAGATTTTTACCATATTTTAAATTACAATTAATATGTTAATTATCACGACACCTTTTTATACTCTTTCGTTTGTTTTTATTATTTATTTTTTTTTTTTGTGGTCTCAGTTCTTTTTGTCATCGATACAAAGCAAATGCATGAAGTCTGATGTTTAGTAACATCATTAACATGTTAGTGACGTCTTAAACAAATTGTTAAAATATAATTTGTTTTGATGTTTTGTTTTGTAAAATTTGTATGCACAATGGGTCGATCGATGGCAAAATTTTGTATAATTTTAATACATTATAATAATAATATATTACAATCTAATATTAACGCATAATAATACAAATATTTTTAACAATATTGGAGATGATAATACTTAGCCAAACTCCATTGGGAACCCAGTGATGATATAAGTGAGGGTTTTGGCGATGAGCGTGCTTCAGAATAATATTTTAAGGTAATGATGATATTTTATGGTGATGATGATATTCTAAGGTGATGATGATATTTCAAGATGATAATAATGATGATCTTAATAAAGTAGTATATGGTTGCATTCAGGAGTTGGACTGAACACTGCCGTCGCACAGTGGCTGAAAATCGTTTTTCGTTGGCCAAAATTCTGTAACTTTTGAACCGATCAAAATATTGAAGTAATTTTTTTTTAATGGATAGATATTTAGTTCAGCTTGGCTCAGTTTCAATTACATTAAAATTGATTGATGACTTTTTAAGGACTTCTAGGTCAAAGTTGAACTTTTGATTTTTTTTAACTTTTGGAGTGAAATTTGGGTTTATTTTTTTATTTACATATTAAAAAATTTAATATTTGGAACTTAATAATAATTATAATTATTTTTTGTGATAATGGAATTTTTTTAATGTTACACTCAAAAAAATTTTTACACTCAAAAAAATGTTTACACTAAAAAAAATAGTAAAATTCACTGGAGATTTTGCTGTTACTACAGAAAAATTTATTCTTTTTTGCTGTCAGATTTGATAATTTTAAAAAACATTTTAAAAATAAAAACTGCAATAGATTTTATTAGCATTTGTAACAATAGTAGGTTCTATTTATTATTATTTTTAACCGACTTCAAAAAGGAGGAGGTTATCAATTGGAATGGTATGTTGCTTTTTTTATGTTTGTTCCACGATAACCATTTCTGAACCAATTTTAAAAATTCTTTTTTTGTTTGAAAGGGTTTGCTTGCAGGTGGGTCCCATTTAATTTTTATGAAGATCGGACGGACATACGGTTTTTTATTTACCGTTATCTATATTTTTTCTGTGCTTCTTTTATAAATTGTTGAATAACTTCGTGATTTATGAATCAATTTTAAAAATAATTTTTTTATTTGGAAGATATGGCTTGCAAAAAAATATATTTAAGGTAAAAAAAATGAAAATTTCAGAAATTGATTAAGATATATCGGGGATATATAGCATAAACCGATTTTTAAGAATATATCGAATATGGGTGTCAAAATTTAGCTCTGTTAATGGGAAAACGTTATAGATTTAGCATAAACCGATTTTTTAGAAGATTAACAAGATTTTCAAAATTCTTTCTTTAGATCAAAAAAGTGCAACAACATTAGTTATATTAAACATTTCTGAAAGTTAATCCAACATTTTATTTGGCCGAAATTTTGAAGTCGGTTTTTTTTAAAGAATTATTTACTAATACTATGTTTTTCGTACTTAATAACAATGAAGGCAATTATAATTATTATTCATTTGAAACAAATATTGATTGCAAATATTCTATATTTTGTTCTGCGCTATTTCTGTTCTTTAGTAGTTTTTTGGCTTCTTCATCTAAATCCCGATGTTCCACTTTCCATTGATTTCGAATATTGGATATGAACGGGTCTGATGTTGCCAATAATAAATTAAATAGATCTTCATTTGTGGAATTTCGTGAAATTTTTCTAGTAAAATGATATTTAATGATATCTTCTCCATGATAAAGGATTTTGTGAACTGTTGCAGACATATTTCTCTATGGGTAGTTGGTTGTATATATTTTTGCAGTTTCCTTAGCATAATCTCCAAATTGTCTAGCGTCAATTTCTTCATTGCACGCAAGTACTTCTAGGATTATTTTAAATCTGAAAATAAGGTTTAAATCCACTCCTGTTATTTCAGATGCTGTTTCTGGATCTAAAAAGAATCTTCGTGCGGTATTGTCATCATTTGTATTGCCTGACCCTTGTTTTGGCTGATCTATAATTAATCCAAATTTGCGATATTCATCTTGAACATGTTTCTTTTTTGAACTTCTTAACTCTTTGTTGGTTCCAGTGTTTCTTATGGATCCAGAAGACCCGAAATCCAAATCATAACTGATTTTTAGTATATGTTCCATAAGTCGTCATTTGATCCACAGTAAAAAGTCATGAAAAAATATGTGATGCTCTTGGTAGTCACAGCTAAATTCAAGTGCGGCCGAAAGGGTTAATATCAGGTAAAACTAATTAGTATCTCGCCAATATTGGGTTTTTTTTAGTGGTTTAATGTCGCGATTATTATTATAAAATTGTTTATGACTTTGGTTGACCCTAACAGTTGATAACAGGTATATTAGAAAGAGATCATATGTTTACTGTAGAACCTATTGTGATATTTTTATGACTTATTTTTTTTGCTAATCAAAACAAAGCCATAAAACCCTTTCCCAGGTATTATATTTAATTATTTTAGTTTTACGTAGTCTAAAGTAAAGAAACATAAACCTTTAGGCGAAAAAGTGAAAATTTAATACACCATTGTATACGAGTAATTATAGGGCTGTTTAAATTATCGTAATTTGAATTTTTTTAGAGTAATTTCATTAAAATTAAAAAAGTGTTCTACCGGCGGGTCGTGGCGGGTGCAAAAGTATATATAGGATTAAAGAAGACACTTTCACCTTTCTTCGGGTGGTATACGTTTCTTGTTCCCTTTTGTTCCCTAGAAGTTCTATTCCACTAAAGTTTAAATTTCAGAAAAATCTAGTAGTTTCATAAATATTTCAGAACGCCCCTAATATTAAACGCTAGAGCGGTGACCACTTACAACAACTAAAGACTATAATCCTACCAACATTATAAAAAAGACCGCAGGCCATTATCGATGATAGCTTGCGAGAGTAACCATTTATTTTTGACAAAAAACAAATAAAAAACACCTTTTTCTAAAATTAAAAAAAACAGTTGAGTTTGACAGCATGCCACGCCCACAATTATTAATAGTTTAACCTAATTTTTTGGCTACCTTAATATGGATATATTAGCTCCAAAAAGGTGTAAAAATTTTAAAAATCGGTGACAAAAAAAAATTCGACTTTTGGCCAATGAAAAACGATTTTCAGCCACTGTGCGTCGGCTACTTTCTTTTATATTTCTGTTGTAAAAAAATGTTGTTGGAATTATGATCTCGTCTGTAGTTATGCGAGGTAGTGGATCAAGTTAAAGATGAAATATATATATATGTTCATGATGGATGAAAAAATTAACTCCGGACCAGGATAACCATGTGCTATTTGTCAATGGATCCAAAAAAAGCTCTTATTTAAATTTCAAAATTATGGTCGAATCCCACGTATTTTAATTAAATTAACATTTAATTATATCTAGATATCTTATCGAAAACTATTATCGAAGCAGATGGATTTCGATTCTTTCAATAGTTTTATTATTTCAGCTAAGCTTTTGTCAACTCACTTCGTTGTTGATCGGACCCAAGAAAAAGAAGAAGGAAGTTAATTTCCGATGGTGACGGCAGAATATTTCTTGACGCCGCCGATCGCGATTTTTTTATTTTCTTGTTTCTCAACTTTTATATAAAATTGTGGCAACTCATATAAGTGGAGAAATAATACCACTTATTAAGATATACATAAATTTGATAAAAAAAAACATTATAAAACAAGTGTTCTTTCAATTATTTGTCTCACATGCAAAAAAAAATATCATAAGATCAAAAGAAGATATAAGAAGTTATACATACAATGTATAAATATAATTTGTTTGACTAATACATAACGCAACTAAAGTACTGTATAAAGGCAACTGCAATCACAGGCTGAATCGAGATTTTTTTCTTTTTATTATTAAAACGTTAGTTTCAAAACCTAAAAAAAAATCTGCAACAATAGCTAAAAGCTCGAGTTCAATGATTGGTTTCTTTTGTTCTGATTCGCTAAATGATTTCGAAGCAAAAGAGATTGGCAAATCGTTATCATTGATATTTTGGCTAAGTATTGCTCCACAACCGGGTTTCGATGCATCAACAGTAATAACAAATGGTTTTGAAAAATCAGGGTACTGCAATATTCTTGGGGATAATAAAGCAGATTTTAGTTGGTTAAAGGAATTTTGATACTGTTCGTTCCATTTAAACTGTATGTTTTTCCTAGTTATATAATTCAATGGCGCTGCTAAAATGGCGAAATTAGGAATGAATTTTTGATAATAATTGGCAAATGCTACGAAACGTTTGGCTGCATCTTTATCATTAGGAAGTGGATAATTTTTTATAACCTTGATTTAAGAATCGTCAGGTAAAATACCATCTGCACTACATTTGTGTCCAAGAAATACGACTTCATGTCGGAAAAAATTGCACTTGTAAGGATTTATATTTAAGTTATTTTTGCGCAAAATGTTAAATACGTCTCTTAAGTTTTGAATATGATGTTTTTTACTGCACCCTATGATGATGATATCATCAATGTAAAGAAAAGCTTTATTGGGTTCAAGACCAGAAAACGCGATGGACATCATTCTAGAAAAAGAATTAGGTGCGATATTTAGTCCGAATGGTAATACTTTCCACCGAAAAGCTCCAGTATCGGTGCTGAATGATGTAATATCACGAGAGTGTATTGGTATCTGATGAAAACCTGAATATAAATCTATTATTGTGAAGTATTTCGCACGTCCAAGATTATCTAAAATGTCGTCTATCCGAGGCAAATTAATTTTTTGTTAACAGCTCTGTAATCAATACACATCCTATATGATTTTTTGTCGTTTAAACTCTTTTTGGGTGCTAATATTAATGGACTATTATAGTTCGAGCTACTTGGTTCAATCAAATCGTTTTCAAGTAGGTTTTTGACTTGTCTATGTATCTCATCTTTCTGTGTATAAGGGAGTCGATAGTTTTTAATGTACACAGGTGTTGGATCAGACAATCGGATTTTTTGCTCATAACAGTTTGTAATTGTCATTTTGTCATCCTTTAATGTAAAAATGTAAGCAAATTCTTCACAAAGTGGTAATAAATCATTTTGAACATCATATGGCATTTGCTGTTCAAGTATAGTTTTGAGTTTTGAAAAGCGTTCATGATCTCTTTCAGCCTTATTTATTGAGTAAATGTAAAAATTCTGTAATTTTTCTGTTTTAATTTTGTAGTTTTTGATGTATACTAGTTCATTTGTTGTATTAATTACACGCAGAACTGGGTTTTTCGAATCAATTATACCTTTTCCTATAAAAACTCCTTTAGCAACCTCTTGAGCATCAATGAATAGTGGTTCGTTAAAAGTATTTAAATTGAAAATTCTGTAAACTTCACATCTTGGTGGTATTATGCATGAATAGCCATTTGTTCCTTGTAGTATTGGTAGTGTAAGTTTGACGGTTTGAATAAAAATAGTTATTGTCATATTTTCGTAATCAATTTTGCATTTATTGTTTTTGAGAAAATCTTTTCCTAGTATACCGTTTGAAGGAATGTTGAAGTTGTCATCAACAACATGAAATATTTGTGGGATTGAAAAATTTGAAACATATAGTTCTGTGTAAATTGTACCTAAGGTAGTTATCGCATTTGTAGTTATTCCGGTTATATTTATTTTGTCGTTTACATTTATTGAGACATTACGGCTTAGACATGAAACTTTGATTAAAGAAATATCTGCTTGTGAATCTACAAGAAAGGAATAAGGGTTATGGGGGTTATTTCTGTCGAATAAATTTAATTGAATAAAATCCGAATAATTAGGATTTAAAGTATAAACTGAACTGAAATTGTTTGATTCGTCTAATCTAAAGTTTCTTCCCCCAACAACAGTTCTTGTTGAGGGGCTTCCGCATTTAAACTTCTAACTGAAGCCCTTTGGTTGTTTGAGTAGCGGGAGAAATTTCCTTGATTGTGACTACCGTTATCCCTGTTATCATTAGAGTTATTAAAATTATAATTACCGTTATTATTTCTTGAATTGGAATTATTATTTCTGAAATGAAAATTATTATTTCGCGTCTGAAAGCAAGTTTCTAGGGTGAAAATTATTATTTCCCGGATGAAAATTATTGTTCCTCGGGTGAAAATTATTATTATAATTTCCACGATTATTTCCTCCATTGTAATTTTGTCCACGAGTGCGAGTAAAATTGTTATTATGACTTCTAAAATTTTGGTTTTGGCCATGAAGAGTAAGGACCTGATGCTCTTTTCTTTCGACCACTAGTTTCGCTACTACTTCTTTTGGTTCCGTAAAAACAGAGGATGCAATTATTGACTTTACTAGATCGGATTTTGCATTTAAACGACACATGCTCACCGTTTGCTCAATTGCCATTTCATGAGCTTTATTCCTCGTCATTCCCTCTATAACTAACGATCTTTCTAACGCGTCCGCAAGCTCTTCTGCTTGTTTAGCAAAATCTGAATAATTATCATTTTTTACGTTTAACGCTGCAGCGTTAATCTCCAGTGAATTTTACTATTTTTTTCAGTGTAAACATTTTTTTGAGTGTTAAAATTTTTTTGAGTGTAACATTAAAAAAATTCCATTATCACAAAAAATAATTATAATTATTATTAAGTTCCAAATATTAAATTTTTTAATATGTAAATAAAAAAATAAACCCATATTTCACTCCAAAAGTTAAAAAAATCAAAAGTTCAACTTTGACCTAGAAGTCCTTAAAAAGTCATCAATCAATTTTAATGTAATTAAAACTGAGCCAAGCTGAACTAAATATCTATCCATTAAAAAAAAAATTACTTCAATATTTTGATCGGTTCAAAAGTTACAGAATTTTGGCCAATGAAAAACGATTTTCAGCCACTGTGCGCTGCTATTTTTCCTGCAATAATTTTTGAACTTTCTGGTTTAATTTTACTTCTTAGAGCAATTTTAATTTCATTTATTGTAGCTATATTTTCAGGTAGTGCTTCCCTAGCCTTTCCTTCGAGTTTAGATTTTATAAAGCCTAAAAGAGTAGGTATTAAGTTTTCTTCGGTCAGACTTTCAATCAAGTTTATTTTGTCTAGAAATGAATCAAGAGATAATAAATTCCCATTATAATTTTCCCTAATTATAA
This sequence comes from Bellardia pandia, assembly GCA_916048285.2. Classification (NCBI taxonomy): domain Eukaryota; kingdom Metazoa; phylum Arthropoda; class Insecta; order Diptera; family Calliphoridae; genus Bellardia; species Bellardia pandia. Next base: position 71,958,365 of record OU696530.1, read on the forward strand.
GATCTCTTCTGTTCAATTGTCGCCATTTTCAATCTCTTTTCCAGTATACTTTCACTATCTGTTGATGATTCAATTTCTGACTCGTTGTCTGTGTATATAAAAATGTTCTTTTTATCTGTATCTGACACAGTTTCCTTATTACTTATCTCTGATTCTAGTTCAATTTCCTTAAAAACGTTTTTATCAACAAATTCAAATATCTGTATATTTTCCGGTATCTTTATCTTAGAATCAAGCCTATCGAAACATTTAACTAGAAGTTCGCAACAATGTTCTATTTTACACAAGTTTTTTGTTCTCGTAGCAGTTGGTATATTTATAAAATTAAATTTGGCATATTCATATTTTGCAAAATTCTTTCTTTTATCCTATAAAATTCGTTTAGTAATTTTTTTAATTGTCCGTTGTCAAATTCTGACATTGATTTTCTTTACTATCCTACATACATACATATGTATTTTAAATGAATTGTAACAAATGAAAAATAATTGTATAAGATTAATTTTCGAAGAAAATATTTTCTTCCTTTAAATGTTTATTTTATAAAATAATTAATAAATTTTATATATTTAAAATAATTTTTTTTTCAAGTTTTGTATATGTATTTTATTAAAAATAATTGTATTAGATAATTTCTTTTATATATTTATAAATTAGTTAAATAAATTTTATATTTAAATAAATTTTAAATATTTTTAAATATAAATGTATTTATTTAATTAAAATTATTAAGACTTATTTGTATGTATTTATATGCTAAATTTTAAATATATATATATACCAGAGACCTGCAACGAGTACTAAATTTTCGGGTATACTTAATCATGCACATTGATTTTTATGATTTAATCGTTTTTGTTCAAATGCACAAAACGCTCGTTTACGCAACCGTTCGTTTCAATCATTCAGTTTTATTCACTTGTTGTTTTTTGCGAACATGAATGTTCGACTGTGTCGTTAAATGCTCATTTTACATTAAAGCCAACGTGTTGTTAGCGGAACAAGTGTTTTATTCAGTAGCAAAAGTAATTTTATACTCGACAGTGTCGACACCGAGAGAAGTGTTATAAAAAGTATAGTTGCCAAAGGCAACTATATTTTGTCAGGGAGCCGGAAAGGTCGTAGCGTCGTAATAATAAAGACTGAAATTGTAACTTTTTATATACCTTGGATTTCATTCTTAACATTTGAGGGGGGAAGAAGTTATAGCAATATTTTTGAAATATTAAAATTTGTTAGGTTTTTCGAAAAAATACATACATTTAATAAAACTACGTATGTATTTAAAATATAAAAATATATGACGTACTTACATACATACATATTACAAATTTTATCATTGCTTTGTCAAATAAGTTTTCTTTTCGACGAAATAAAAAAATGCTAACATGTTAAATAGGTAGTAAATGCACATTTTTTGTGTTTTCATATTTTTCTGCCAGCCGCTTTTTACTTATAAGTGGCTCATGTGTTTTTAGTTCAATTCCAATCAGATCATGCACAACAAAGCCGACATGCAAAAAACAAACTGTGTATAAACAAGAATTTTTGTTTTCAAACATTGCAGTTCGAACCAAGTGTTGGAAATGATTTATACTAGTTGCTGAATTTTCTGTGTGTGCATAAAAAGTGAATAAGCATAAAATTGAATCATACTTGTTTGTATTGTTCTTAAAATTCAACGTTAGTGAATAAGTCGGCTCGTTCATACTTGTTGCATATACAAATTAAACAAAAATTTTGTTTTTTTGTTTTTTAAAAAATATTCGCTTTTAACCGCTTGGGTTAAAAAGCGTTCTTTATTAAGACACGTTTAGAATGACAATAATCAAACTTAAAAATAAAATTAATAATAATACCTTAAAAGTAAAGTTATTTGTTGATAGGTCAGCATTTTTCATATTGTTCTGAATACAAATTAAATGGAATTGCAATAAATGGTTTAGACAACAGGTAAGCATATTTTATGGTTTGACACCAATTATTTATTGCGCGTTTTAAATATAATTGTTGTTAACTCCTCCACCCTTAAATATGGTCGTCCACGAGCATGTTAAAAATAGGGTAAGTGATGCACTCTTATTGCGGGCGTTATCTTTCCCTCTTCTTCTATTGGTGGGGTTATTGTAGGATTGAGAACTAATGTTGTGAGGGGTTCTTTTTTTGCCTTTTTGATAGCCAACAATGCTAGACCGGTTGTAACCAGCAAGGCAATAGCTATTGTAGTGTTTGTAATCCATGCTTTCTCTCTGATACTGTGGATTGCCTTTGTATTGACAAAATGTAATTCTTGGAGTGATTCCAAGGATAATATGTTTAATTTTTTTTTCTCGATTGGGCTTTCTTGCAACACTGCTGGGGTTAATATCATTTGGGACGTTTCTAGATTATGGTAAGATTTGTCGCCAATTGTTACGGTGGTGTTGTCAAATTTAATGAGGAATGTGCCACTTAGATCATATTTCATAGCTTCTGTTTCAATTGTTTCATTTAAATTGTTTAGGAGAATGATCCCATCAGAGATTTCTTCTATGCGTGGGACGTGATGCGCACTACTAGTTGTGCAAACCGATTTCTGACCAGTTATAATATTTTTGATGCAATTATCTTTACTTAAATCTATTAATTGATTTTTTTACAGATTTTAATCTTATTATAGCTTTTACAATTATTGTTGAATGCATAAATTTCATTTTTACTTATAAACATTTGTTCAAAATCCAGATTTATTATGGAATCATTTCTTATAACAGGTTTTACAATTATATTATTATATAAGATTGAATTTGTTATAGGGATTTTAATTACATATAGAAGATTTGCATCGTTACTCAGTATATCTATGCTAATTCTAATGCCTCTTCAATATTGTTAAATGGCATTATTTCTTCTTTTAATTTATTTATAGCCATTGTCATTTCTTTTTTGTCTAATAAAAATAAATTAATTACATTGAGTTTTGCCCATTGTATAGCGTATTTTACATTTAGGATTGCCTCCTTTGTTAGTCTTATTTTATTTCTTAATATATCAATATTTTCATTTATGACTGTGTCATCCTTTTTTATTGTATTTGAAAAGTCATTTATTAAATTAGTAATATTATTTAATTGATTTGCAAAATTTGTATTAATAATAACTTGTTGATTATTATTGCTAGATAACTCTTCTAAGGTCCTATAAATAATTTCTGCATCGTCATGGTCTGGTGATCCGGCAATTAGTTTCCAAATCTTTCCCAGGGTGTCAATTGATCTAGTTCGTCTACCAGGTGGGACATTTTTCAATGTGTACAATAAGTTCATTGCCTGATTCAATTCGTAGTACATTGTATTGTATAAGGGATTTGTTTTAGGTATATAGTTGTCCACGTAGGTTTTCGTCTGTTTTAAAAAGTCATGATAGGATTCAAGATTGATTGGATGAATAAATTTGAATGTACCGTCTTGGATCTTTCCGTATCCATTACCTATTGTTATCACGTATGAGTTCGTATAATTAAGTATTTGCACCTCTGCGTTTAACATTGTCAGCAACAGTCTGTAAAAGATATAAATTTGTCACATAGCAAGAAAATGTGGTTTGAATTATTAATTTTTTATGTGGTCTTTATGTACTACTTTGTTAGATTCTGTTAGTACGGTACTGTTTCCATTTTCCCTAACTATTTCTTCTTTGTATCGAGCTAATAGTTTTGAACCTAACCTCTTATTAATTCTGACATAAATTTTTTGCCCTGGTGTATAATTCTTAAATGGTTTCCTTTTTTTGTTGTGGAATTTTAAATCTTCCCGCTGTTTTTTTACTAATCTTTCTATATTTTCTCTCCTTGCATTTTCATACTGTTCCGGAGTAGTGTTTACTCTTCTTCCGAAGAAAAGCTCAATTGGTTTCCTACCTGTGGTAGAATGAATAGTGTAGTTATATTCATAAACTGATCTGTCTAATAACTCATTAAAATTCTTATGTGTTTTGTCTGTCTTGAGACAACGCATTATTTCTGATAAGGTAGAGTGGAAACGCTCTATCTGGCCATTTACCGTACTTTTATAAGGTGGAGTTTTAAAAATTTGTACCTCCAATTGATCTTCAAGCATAAATCGAATTGAATCCGAGTTTAAAGCTTTTTCATTATCAATAACAACAATTCTAGGAACTCCGAAATTAAATAATATTTTCCTTAAGGGTTCACGGATGTCTCCAATTGATCTGGAATTTATTTGAATCGCTTGAGCGTATTTTGTGAGTTTATCTATTGCAGTTAGTACGAAATGTTTTTCGGTGGACCAAATATCTATGTGTAGTATGTCTCCCGCATATTGGGGAATTGGGGTAGCTGATATGTTAGATTTACTGGGATGGCGATCATATTTTCACTCTTTACAGACCCTACATTGTTCTATTATTTTTTTTAAGCCTTTCGCTCATTTTTGGAAAATAAAATTTTTCTAGGAGTTGCATTTTGTTCTCCCTTGCGTTTCTATGAGCTCTTTTATGGACTTTTAGTGACTCTTCTTCCTGTCTTACAATGTCTGTCAAATCCTCTACCTTTGTCTGTGTGTACCTTATCTTATAATTCAAAAAGTGAATCGGATATATTGATTGTATATTGCCCATTATTCTTTCATTTGTAAACAACCCATTTACTATCTCTGGGTTGAGATACCTCTTCAGGATTGCTACAAGGTCTTCTTGTGAATAATTTGGAGCTGTAATAATGTGTCTATGAAAAGTTGGGAAGGGAAGTTTAAATTGATATTCACTTGTTTCTCCTATAAGGATGAATATTCGGTTTTTATAAACGTTAATAGGGCATTCTACTGCTGGAATTAAGTTTTCACCTGAACTATCATCACTGTGTACAGTAGCCGTTAAGGAATTAACATCGACAGCTTTATTACACGGAGGTCTTGAAAGAGCGTCTGCTACTACGTTACTTTTGCCAGGCTTATAGTGGAGTTCATAATTGTACTCCTCCAGTATTGCCTTCCAACGCTTCATTTTGGCGTTGTTATTTTTGTTGCTTAAGGCATATGTAAGCGGTTGGTGATCTGTATATATAATTACTTTAGCGCGGCCATATAGGTAGTTCCTTAGTGAGTTCAGGGACCATATAATGGCTAACATCTCCCTCTCATTAGCTGCGTAATTCTCTTCAGTTTTACTGAGAGAGCGAGAGATGAATGTAATTGGTCTATTTTCCTGACTGAGTACGGCTCCTATCGCGTAATTCGAAGCGTCTCACATTGGGGCCAAATGAATGAAAAGTGGCGATTAATTCAAAATATGAACTTTAAAATTCATGATCGTGTTTGGTACCGGGTGAAAGTGGATAAAATTCTGCATCACTAATTGCAAAAATTATACTTTTAAGTTGTTTGCTTTAGTTGAAGTGAGCACTTAAAGTTGAATAATTGTTATTTTTTTGTGCATATTGAAAAAAAGTGAAAATTTTGATATTTCAATTGATAATTTTTTCTATTAATACTTCTAAAAGTTAAATTTTTATAATGGAACCGTCAACTTCAGGTAGTTTACTATATAGTACATGTTTTTTTGTTTAAATAAATGTTTTAAAAATATTAAATGTTAATAAAATAAAATTAGCCCAAAAATGGGCTATTTTTGATTTATATATGGAGTTTCAACAACTTTGTTCGTGAGCTTGCGTAAAATCGTCTATATAGTGTTATAATATCAGATCTCACCTAATAAACCACAAAATATTTTTTTGCGATTTTTTGCGATTTTTGAGTTATGCTTGTTTTTGTGAAATAACTCAAGATGCTAAAAATCCACAAATATGAAAAAAAAAAACAAAACAAAACATCAAGTTGTTTTTACTTTGTTTTGTCATTATTTTCGTTATAGTAGTTGTTATTGTAGCTAAAAAAAATGTGTTGTTAATTAGAGATGGGGGCGTGAGTAACTTTAATTCACGCATGCTCACGTGATTGCGTATGTTGGGTTTATTTACTATGAATAAAACTAATTAAATTATTTTACATGTGTTTATGATATTTCAATGAATTTTACTTAAACATTTGTTAATTTTAAATTATTAGAAAATTGTATATGGCACAAGTGCACTATTTTGAAAAATTGAAGGAGGTCACGCTCCCATCCCTATTTATTATTGTCATTTATTTGAGTCCTACATAATAACTGTTGGTCATATACATACATGCATCATACGAGTAAAGTTTTAATTTTGTTTTAAGCTGGTGATATCAATCTACTAATATAATGATAATACATTTTTAAGAATTTCTATCCATCCGTAGGGTATTATTGATTCGGTACTGACACGTTTATTTATTGTTTTAGCTGTCAATGTTTTGTGATGTGATGTTACATATTTAAAGTGTTGTGAAAGTGTAAATTATTCGGTACAGGGTTAAAGGAATTACTCTTTGCAAATTTTAAACGAATAGAAATCTTATTAATTTTAGGAACATGTCCCAAAACAATTTTCATTCCTCGTCATGAGTTGCATAATTTTATGAGGAGTGCAGAACCTAAATCACTTCAGGATAAATTTAAACTTTTGAGATGGGAAGTAATAAAACGTGTCGACTCTTCGGATATGGTAGATTTTAGGACAAGGTTTCATAATTTTTGCTCTAGCTATGAGATTCGGTGGCAAAAATGTCATAGAAAGAATGAAATTTTTGTAAAAAATAATAAGAATTGGCTGGATGCCTCAATCTCATTCAGTCCACCACCAGAACCACAACAAAAAAGAGGTCGCAATGATCTCTCATTTGAAGAGTGCAATAGTTCTAAAAAGAAAAAAGAGCTAATGCCAAAATCTGCATTGGAGTTGCTTGTACTTCCCAGCAATCAAAATAGCAATGATGAAGATGAAGATTAAGATTATTGTAACGAATTAATTTATGATTATGAAATTGAATGTGAAGTAAATACTAACATTGAAGGTAATAATGATTATAATAAAATATTGTTGTTTTCAAAAAAAAAAAAAAAAATAGAATAACCGAATTTAATTAAATTTTTTTTAAATAGTGTGTTTATGGTTATTTATCAATAAAAAACAATTAGATTTTCAAATGTTTCATTTTTGAGCAAAATTTTAAAATTTCGAGAAAAAAGGTATGATTTTAATTTAAAAATTTTCTAATAGAAATACATATAAAATATTTATTCCTTATTATTTTTAAAAATATTACTTATTTCTTAAAGTACATTTAGTATGCTTTAATTTGCAATTTAATTGAATAATTTATAGCGCACCGTTCCAAAGTTACAGCAAAAAATGTGAAAAAAGAGGATTTTTTACAGAACACAAAATGGCCCATAAAGGGTTAAAAAATGTGTTTTTTCACTCTGTTTTTTTTTAAATGTTGGTTTTTTATGTATTTATAAATATCCATTAATAAAAAATATTTTTTTTTTAAATTACGACTTCTATGAATTAATCGCCACTTTTCATGCATTTGGCCCCACTGTGCGTCTGTTGTCAGCTCAAAACTTTTGTTAAAATCGGGGTATGTTAAGATTACATCCCTTGATGATAATATTTCCTTTAATTTTTCAAATGCTTCTTTTGCAGTTTCGTCTAAATAAATTTGTTTCTTACTTGACTGGCTCCGGGATACCCGTAAGCACCTGACGACGTCTGGTACCCTATCTAGTTTACCTAACTGAGCCCTGTGTTGTGGTTCGATTATCTGGTCCTGTTCATTTTGATATTCATTTGAATATTCTGTACTATTCCCCTAGCTTGCTCTTGCATTGTTTCTGAAACTGTTCTTCTAATTTCAACTTCAAGGTCTCTCATATTGAGTGCTGCCTGGTTTTGTTGTGCGTTTATTATGGGAGGTCTTATCAAATTGTTTTGGTTTGCCATTGTCCGAATTTGAGATATCTAGCTTAATCTTTGTTATATTTTTTTTATTTCTAAAGCTGATTGATACCGTAGGAATCACAGCGTTTGAAAGTAAGATATTTATTTAATTAGTAAAAGTAATAATTTTTATTAATCTGGAGGGTCCCTTAGGAATCGCAGATTTTTGTGTAAGAGATATTATTTAATTAGTGAGAAGTCGTTTTATTAATCTGGAGGGTCCCTTGGGAATCGCAGATTTTTTTGTTTCAAACTTAAAATAACACAAAAAAAATATATTTCTTTTTTTTATCACTTAAGCTCTAGTATCTCTTTCTTTTGTTCACAATTATATATTTATTTATTTATATTCTTTATTCATTAATAAAATTTGAATTACTAATTTTTTACTAACACTTTTATTATAATAGTTTCTTTCACTTAAACTTTACTTACAACAATAATATTGGTTGCATCCTTTTATTAGAAGGTTGTTAAGCAGCGGCTGCTGAATTCCTCAGCTCCTTTTCCTCTGTCCTCTGTGCGAAGTACAGCTACTAAGGGGCCTCTTTTCTGCCTTTTTTTGTGTAGACTAACGGTGATGTGACGTGCTGTCTTGCAGGACGGTTTACACTTTTCCGTAGTCCTTGGGTTTTGTGGTGACCACGCGCAAGAATATGAGCTAACTTATAGGACGAATTTATTTCACTTTCGTTCTTCCGTTTTAAGGGCTTAGCCTATTTACTTTAGAGAACGCGTGGCCCCACGTTGGGCGCCAATTAAACAAAAATTTTGTTTTTTAAAAAATATTCACTTTTAACCGCTTGGGTTAAAAAGCGTTCTTTATTAAGACACGTTTAGAATGACAATAATCAAACTTAAAAATAAAATTAATAATAATACCTTAAAAGTAAAGTTATTTGTTGATAGGTCAGCATTTTTCTTATTGTTCTGAATACAAATTAAATGGAATTGCAATAAATGGTTTAGACAACAGGTAAGCATATTTTATGGTTTGACACCAATTATTTATTGCGCGTTTTAAATATAATTGTTGTTAACTTACATATGTGTTTATATTTTATATTTTTACAATATTACATAGGTACCATGGTGAAATTAAATACCAGGTGACAGCATTGCTACAACAATTACAACAAGGCAAGAACAACAGGCATTTTTCTATATGAAAAACTTTCGTCACTGTCAAAAAGTTTTTTTTTTATATAACTTTTTGGCATTTTCAAATTCACCATGAATAATCAGCTGGCGCTACGCTATCACCTAGTATTTAAATTCACCTTGATAGGTACTATATTATATATTTCAAAATTTATTAATGATACCTATGTTTAGTCTTACGATGTTGTTAATGTTGTTTATGCTGTTGAATTCATTGTTGTTCTTGATGTTGTTGGTGTTGTTGATGTCTTCGATTTTTTGTTTGTTTGACATGGCTGTCTTCTTCTTCTGTTATTGCTTTTTTTTGTACTCTTTAAAGTTGTTGTTTGTTTATCGTTTTGTTCATTGTTTTTTTTTTTGTTTTTATAAAAATGTTCATTGTTTGCTGTTTTGTTTTGGTTTGTAATTTTTATTTTGTTTTTAATTTACTTTTTCCCACTTTTGTATTTTAGTTAATTTTAATGTTTCGAGCCCTAACCGCCAAAAAAAAAACTTAAGCGACACTTTTTTCGATTTTGACTTTTTGATGAAAGTCGATTAAGAAACATAATTCCCAACCCCTGTAAAAATTTCACAGCTGACAGATGTGCCGTTACCAACATAAAGTCAAAACAAAAATAACTCAACCGACATTCACATTTTGTTTACAAATTTCCTGACTGCGTGGTGTCGTTTAAGTTTAATTTTCAGTCTTCCATTTTTTTGTGCGGCTTTGGAAAAGTTTACATTTTTGTGTTAATTGCTTGCTAATATTTATTAAAATGGCATCTGGTGAAAGAAAGGTAACTATGTTTTTGTTGATTATAGAAATTTCATCGAGTTTTGCAATACACATGTCAGTGATGTGTAAGTTAATATTTAATGAAACACAAATTTTTATCGGCTATGCCAATTTTTTTATTTGGTTTATTACCTGGCTATGCCAGTCTTTCCAGTTACAACGTATGAATTGAACTGCCTGTTTTTTTAACAAAACAATTCTAAACGATACCTTAATTTAAGTTAGTATTGCCGCACATTATGCTGTTGTCATCACTTCTGTTGTTGGTGTTGCTTAATTTAAATTAATAATATAAATAATTTGGAGCGGATGTGCATGCAGGTAGAGTTACACAGTTGAATTTGCTAGCTTTTCGATTCCATTGCAAAATACCTGGAATTATTTAGGCAGACAGATGCTTATGTTACAGAAAATAATATAAATTATTTGGAGCGGATGCGCGTGCAAGTAAAGTTAGTTGGCACCCGCTAACTTGTACAATAATATAAAAAATGCAAATCATTTTTGGCTGCTTTTTCTTAAATGTGATTTTAATGTAAGCATTTTTTTAAGTTACCAACGAAAATTGTTCTTGTTCCGTATAGCAGCAGCGACTCTGAGGTAGACATTGACGAAGAAATGTGTGTAGGAAAGAGAGGATACAAAGCTCCTAAATCTGCTCCTAATCGATTGAAAAAAAAGAAACAGCGAAATACTACAGTTAAGCCGAATCCCTGTATCCATAACAATTGTGGAAGAAACTGCAGCTCCAATTTCACTGAAAAGGACAGGGAGTTATTAAACGAGCAACAACAATAGACAAAAAAGAATGGTTGCACTCATGTATTAAACGTAAATCTGTTGCCAGAAAAAGATCAGAAAGTGCAAAAAGACAATTTACTTATGAGTACCACATGAACTACAACTTCAAATATATTCAAGTATGTCAACAATTTTTACTTAAAACACTAAATATATCCCAACAAATGTTAAGAAACGTCAGAAATAGAAAAAACATAATGAGTGCTCTTGGTGATATTAAACCGAAAGCAAAGCCACACAATAAAACTGATGAATCAAAAATACTGGTATTGAAAACATTTATTGAAAATTTACCCGCAGTTCCATCGCATTATTGCCGAAATAAAAGTAATAAGCTGTATATTTCAAGTGAATTTCGAAACATTTCTGGTTTATATAAGGCCTTTACATAACACTTAATAAGTATTCATAAGGAATCGTCTCAGTTGTCCCTAAGAGTTTTTCGTTCAATTTTTAAAAATAACTTCAATATTGGTTTCCACTTGCCTAAAAAGGACAAAAGGAGCAGTGCTTTCAGCTTTGAAATTTTTTCTTGAAACTGCTGTTTTTATAAAGAAAATAAAAATTACATATTTATTACCTGGACATACAATGATGCCTGTGGACTCCATTCACAGCACTATAGAGTCGTTTATCCGTGACAGAAGTGTTTGGGCTCCAAGCGAATGGTATACTGTGATTTCCAATGCAAGAACTCGACCAGCTGGTTATGAATGTGTTTTAATGAATAATGGAGATTTTAAAGACTGGAAAGCTTTTTCACATGTACTGTTTCCTAGGTCAATAAAAATTTCATTTAAAACTCTACGCTCTGCCATATTTGAAAAAGACAGTTCCATTATCATACTTAAGTATGGTTATTTTAAAAATTCCGAAACAACAAAAATCGATCTCAGTACAATATCACGCTCAAAACGAAATTTGCCCATAACAAAAAATGGACCAATTCCTGCATATAACGATTTCTTAAAAATTGCATCTGCTAAATACAATGATTTAAAAAAGCTTTGTGATAAAAATTCAATAAATAAAAAATTCCACAACGAATATTTAAGCCTAAAACACGCAAATAATATTAAAGATACATTACCAGAAACAGATGAAGAAGACATTAAAGAATAAACCTTATATTACCATGAATTTAATTTTTTTATTTTATTAAACGTTATGTTATACTATGTGAATTTCCTTTCTTTTAAGTTGTCCACATTTCGAAAATAAATTAAAAAAAAAAACTTAACCGACACAAATACATCACTTTAGCTTGTTACAATGACAGCGCAAAAAACTTAAGTCACAAAAATCCTACTTCTTATTTAAAAATGACAAATGTAACGACTAAGATTAGTTAATTACTCAAAGAAAAGTATAATTTGAAAGTTTCATGCTAATACCTGCACTGAATACTGAGAAAACTAAAAAAAACCTTCTCCTGAAAAATTCAGCTTTTGTCGCTTAAGTTTTTTTTTGGCGGTTAGGGCTCGGTTTGTCCGACGACTTTATTGATTCTTTTTATTGTTTTTCTTTCATTGTTCTTTTAATTTTTATTATTCATTTTCTTTTGCATTATTTATTTGATTATCTTTTATTGTTCTTTAAATTTTGTTTTACTTTTATTCTTCATTTTCTTTTTCAATTTTTATTTGATTTTCTTTTATTGTTCTTTAGCTTTTGTTTTACTTTTATTTATTTTCTATGTCTTTCACTTGTTGTTTCACTTTGTAAATTTTTTCATGTTTTGTTTTTGTTTTTTTTTCATTTTATGTCTTTCACTTGTTGTGTCATTTTGTATGGTTTTATAAGTAACTGTTTTTTTCCACTTTACTTTATTTTATATTTCGTTTTTCTCATTTCACAGTTGCCACTTATTTTAGTAACCAAAAATATTTTTATTTTTTTTTATATTGGAAAATAAAACTGTTTTATTTTGTAAGTTTTTTCCCACTTCACTTTTTTTTTATAAGCCCTGAGTAGCACAATTGGCAGGATCGCCATGTAATGTCTGCATATTTGAATTTAAAATTAAACAACTTGTCTCTTCAAGTTTTGTATGCAGACTGTCCGTTGCTAACATACTAGCTTTATTTATGTGTATCATTATATTATAACAGTTTTGATACATATATAAACTAAGAATATATATTATAATAAGAGTAAGAAGCCTAGTTATATATTAAGTAGGTATAACAATAAGGGTACGAAGATTAGCTATAAATTAAGTGTGTATAATAATAGGAGTAAGTAAGAATAATAATAATAATAGGAGTAAATAATAATGGGTGATGAGTTTGCACTACAACTTAGCCATTAACAATTTTTCAAACAGTTTTGAAATTGTCGGCAATAGACTAATTGGCCTATCTGATGACACTACTTTAGTGGGTTCCTTCCCTGGCTTAGGAATCATGGTAATCATAGATACCTTCCAATCTGCAGGATAGTATTCTAGGCGTTAAATAGCATTGAAAATAAAGAGCATAATTCTTCTAGCTACACGAGGTAACTCCACAAGCATTTTGTTGCTGATTTTATCCATACCTGGAGCTTTTTTAAGATTCAGAGTACCAATAGCGCTTTGAACATCATTAAAGCTAATTCTTAGAGGTACAGGAGGTCTAATAACGAGTGGAGACAAATCAGATGCATTATTTGAGTTGTTTATAGTAAACACATTTCTCAAATGGTTAACAAATAAAGTCCCCTTCTCGGAATCATTTCTAGCTCAGTCACCAGTCGGATTTCGCAGAGGAGGCTTTCCTCTAACTGGTCTTTTTAAACCTCGTGCCGCCTTCCATAACGAATAGTCAGATTGTGGGGTACTATCAAGACCCTCCAAGTAAGATTTAAGTGAAGCCATTCTTTGGGTTTCTAAGAAATTTCTTAGTATATCTCTGCATACCCGTAGCCTAGCTTTCAGTTGAGGAGACCTGTGAATTTGCCACTCTCTTCTAACTCTTCTTTTTTCTGATAGGAGATGTTCGAGTTCAGAGAAATAAGTTCTGTTTGTCCTATTTCTACATTCAACGTGATAAGTGGAAGCGTGATGTACAGCTCTTCGTATGTCCTCAGTAAACTTGCCAATCGACCCATCAATATCCTCGGTAGTTCTCAACACTACATTTTCCGTGGGAAACTTAAATACTTTTTATACTTTATCCAACTTACTCTGGTTTTAGATATGTCCCGAAATGGAGAGCCATTCCCTTGAAGGAAACGCATTGAAATAATAGTAGGAGAGTGATCTGAAGGCAAGTCGATTCTACAGGGATATTTTTCACTACTCCGAAGTCAATAACATCGGGAATCTTTCGTCGGTCCGTTGGCCAGTAGGTGGGATGCCCGCTTGAGAGTACATCTAATCCCATTTTGGCAATGGTGTTGAAGAGTTCACGACCCTTCGGGGTCACCAGACGTGAACCCCAAAATGTGTGTTTGGCGTTAAAGTCACCAGAAACTAAAAATCTAGCTCCAAGGGAATTGAAGAAGCTGTAGTATTGGTGTTCTTTTATTGAAAATCGAGGCGGCGAATAAATTGATGATAAAACAAAATTGTATTGACAGAATTCAATACAAATGTTTGTTGCTTGTAGGTAATCCTCACATATGTTGTTCATTAAATAATGTTTTATTCTGTTCTTTATAAGAATTACTGAACCTCCACATGCTCTTCCGCGGGGATCTTTAGTATCATACAACACGTAGCCATTAATTTTGAAGTACCCTGTCGCCGTCAAGTGAGTTTCAGCAATCATCATGACATCAATCTGCTTATCCATCAGGAAGTGTTCAAGTTCGTTTTTATGTTGGCGGAGGCCGTTCGCATTCCAAAAACAAATTTTTAAACAAATCATTTCTTTAAAATGGCTTGTAAGATAGTGGATTGCATTTCCTGCATCATGGATGTCATAGTGGTCGTAAAAGTGTTCATAGTTTGGACAAGTGTCTACAATGTAGTCTCTAGAGTGTTAATATTAGGCTCGAAATATTGTGATTTAGGTTCCTGCTTCAAACCTGGCATATTAGATTTAACCACGTTTGCGTAAGAAACTTGTCTAGAACTAGGCGCGTTTACATGATGATTGATGATGACGAAAAAATTTGTAACGGTTGTGCGCTGGGAGAGATGCATAGATTGCCATTTAGAAAAAGGCCTAGTCAATCAGAAGAAACAGGTGAGCTAGTACATGCTGACGTAAATGGACCTATGCAAACAACCTCATTAGGGGTATCCAGATTTTTTGTTTGTTTTAAAGATGACTATAGCAAGTTTAGAAAAATTGCTTTTCTGAAAAATAAAACCGAAGTATGCAAGCAGCTTAAAATATTTTTGAATGATGCTAAAGCAAATGGGCAAACGGTCAAAAGATTTCGATCCGATGTTGGGGGAGAATTTGTGAATAAAGAAGTTGAAAATTTGTTAACTCAAAGAGAAATTCAACACATGGTTTCACCACCAACAAAACGGCACAGCGCACAGTGGCACTTTTGTGGAAAAAATAGGGGTTTTCAACTTTTCAATTTTAAAATTTTAATGATTTGGTTTTGTAAAGAAGTATTTGGATAAGAAAAATTCAACAAGGTTTTTAATGAAAAGTGAAATTTTGTAGTTAAAAAAACTAACAGAAGTCAACGGAAATTTATTCAATGAAATTAGATTAAAATTACTGCCCAAATAAAGAACTTTTTTTGTGTGTAAGTTTATAGCTATGGCTTTTGATTTATTTTTTAGTGAAAATATAGCACTTACTTTTTTATAAAAAAAAGAATTATTGAAATTAGAAAAGTAAACTAATTATTATAATTTATCAAAAAATATACTAAAAAATATCAACTTTTCACTTTTTGATGGAAAAAAACTTTATGTGCTTTGCCTTGCTTAGCCCTCTAACTATAAAAAAATGAAAGGTCCGAGTCTGTACTTTCAATTAAGAAAAAAAAAAACTACCGCCAATTACCGTCCCTTTTAGTAACACCGATTTTAATTTCAAAAATCACTTCCAATATTTCATACAAATGGTCAATAAGACAAAAAATGGGATATACTTTTAGGCTTTTGGGAATTAAAGCTTGAAACGATTTATAAGTGAAACATTATTTTTGTTTACGAATATGTAGGCGTAACGAAATTGAATGACATTTCAATCGAAATAAAAACAGATATGTAGTTTTCACGGCTTAAAATATATTAAATTTCATTCATATACTTATATAGTTCATGTTAATATGACAAATTTAAATTATATGCGTCGGACACTGCGAAACTGTTCGTACAAAAATATAGTTGGTAAGGATATAATGGATGCTGCCGTATTACCAATAGGAATGCTTTCAGAGGAAGCCAGAAACAAAGATTACAGGAAGTATCGATTGATGTTTTCGAGAAAGTGTGATCGAATTTCCACAAATACTGATGTATTCAACAGACTTCTTATAACTTCGGATCCTTACATAAGTAGCATAAGGCATCATTCGAACTAGATCCCATTGTTAAAGATATGGTGCTTGAATAATATTACAAATAAAAACTAACACAATTTTTCGCCTGTTACATATTCAATTAAAACATTGTAAATTATATTGGATTTTTATCAAGCTGAAAGGTATAAATAACCTCATTTGGCGTCTCAATATTGGCAACACCATTTTTTTTTTCATTAAAAATCATTAAAAAGGGTTCATAACTGTATTTTATATCAATTTGTTTCAAAGACTTAGGTTTTACACACTTTAAGGCATATACTTGACTAGAAAAGCGGCATGCATTTGTGGTTGTTGGGAATATTCTCTTCTTTTGTATGGAGACAACAGATGTTTTACGTTTGAATAAAAATTAATATTTTTTAACTTATATTAAATTTTCATGTGATTCTAGACAGGGAAGAAAAACACCTAAAATCTACAACTTTCAGTGGGCTTAAAATCTAAAGTAGGCGTGTCATCCCCAATATATTTAATTTTTTTTCATAAGGAGAACTCAATTAAGAAGTGTCCCGAATTTCAAGTCCCTAGGTCCAAAAATAAAAATTTTGACAAGTGCAGTTATATGGGAGGTGGGTGTGGCAGTGGGCGGTTTCCAAGATTTTTTTTAAAAATTTCTTAATTTAGCCCAAAGAAGTGTTTTTGCAAAATTTCATTGCTGTACGACCACTCCTATTTTTTTCAAGAAATGTATGGGATGGTGCCACTGTGCAGCGGAGCGAGAAAATAGAAAAATAGTAGAAGCTGCTCGATCTATACTAAGTTCAAGTAGATTACCGGAGACTTTATGGGCTGAAGCATGCAGTAACGTGTACAGCGTTTTAAATCTTACAGGTAAAAGTAAAGTTGAGAATAAGTTTCCATTTGAACTTTGGTACAAACGAAAAGTGGAAAATTTAAAACATTTAAAGGTATTTGGTACTGATTGTTATGTACATGTTCCAAAACAGTTTCGATCAAAGTTCAATGATAAGGCCAATTTTGGCCATATGGTAGGTTACGTAAATGATAAAGACGGCTTCAGAGTATGGCTGCCATTGAAGAACAAAATATTATTTATTTTATTTATTATTATTACTTTATTAGCTTATAATTACAAATTATAAGATAATATAAGGATAAGAGCAATAGCTACTAAGGCCTTCAGCTCAATATAATACAATTAATATTAAAAACTTCTAAGTAAACCTATAAATAATTATAATTTATATATAGTTATACATATTTGTTGTTTTTAGAAAATTAATAATTTGTTTAATACTTTCAGGGGAAGGGTTAGATAGGGATCTAACTGGGGTAGTTTCGTTAAATATGTTCCTTCTTTCATTAGTAAATTTAGGGCAGTGATCCAGCAGGTGTGAGGGATTCTGAATAGGATATGTACAGTCACAAAGTTGGGGGGTAGGAAGGTTCATTAAATGTCCGTGTGTTAATTTAGAATGTCCGAGTCTTAGTCGCTCAAATTTAATTATATCTAGTCTGTTACAGTCAGTTATTAAGTTTTTTTTTAAGAAGAACAAAATAGTTTGTAGCCATGATGTTTTGTTTAAATCTGAGATTGTTTGCAGCACACAACCTATTACGGAAACTGTTAGTTACATAGATACAGATATAGTTGTCGGCAATGAAACTATAACACCAGAAGTAACAAATTCCAGTGTCATTAAAAAACTCGAAGATGACGAAAATTCTGATGAGATCAGTGAAGATGCTGAAGAAGAGACACCTGATCTTCGACGCAGTAATCGTAATAGAAAACCACCAAATTGGATGGAATATGAAGAAGTTAAATGCAAACTTGCCAACTGGCATCGAAAATGAAACCCCACAATCATACATAGAAGCTATGAAATCACCACAAAGCAAAAATTGGAAGAACGCAATGATTGATGAATTAAAATCCTTAAAAGAAAATGAAACTTGAGAGCGACCTGCTAACAAAAACGTGCTACGAAACCGTTGGGTATTTCGAATGAAGCTAATAGCCAATAAGAAGACTCGATTTAAAGCCAGATTGGTGGCCAAGGGCTATGTACAAAAATATGGAATCGATTACGACGAAACCTTCAGTCCAGTTGCTCGTTATGATTCCATACGTACTCTTTTAGCCATAAGCGAATTTAAAATCACTATTGGATCTTTACAGAGTTTTTTGGATATGCAGATCGAACATCACTGTGATGGATCAGTAACTGTTAATCAAGAGGGGTATATATATCAACAATATTTTACAACGCTTTAATATGCTTGATACGAATGCAGTGTCAACTTCAGCTGGAAGAGAAAAAGTTGAGAATAGCCCGAATGTAAAAGAAAATACACCCTATCGTGAGGCCATATGTATCTAATGGTTGCAACTCGTCCAGATATTGCCTTCAGTGTAAGCAGGGCAGCGCGATCTATGGAGAATCCTACAAATGAAGATTGGAATAATGTAAAGCGAATTTTCAAATATTTAAAAGGCACAAGTAAATATTGCTTGAAATATAAAAACAATGAAGAACCACTAAAAGTGTACAGTGATGCTGATTTCGGCGGTGATAAGAATACACGAAGATCCACAACTGCAGCCAACTACAAAAGAATGTATCTCTCTCAACAACTGAATCAGAAATAATTGCCGCAAGTGAAGGTGCAAAGGAACTGATATGGCTCAGGCGATTATTATCAGAACTGACGTGTCAAGCGCAACTTCCAACACTTTATGTGGATAACGCTAGTGCTGTTAAACTCGCGAAGAACCCGGAATATCATAAAAGATCAAAGCATATAGATGTTCGATACTTTTACGTTCGAGAAAAATATTTAAATGAAGAACTAAAACTAGAACACATTGATGGCAAAAATCAGCTTGCTGACTTATTTACAAAAGCATTAGAAGGAAGTCGATTTAACTTGCTTCGCTCAAATATTGGAATTTTTCCGATGGATGCTTAAACTGGTATGCAGTGTTTTGGAGGAAGTGTTGAAATAAATAAAAAAAAACACCGCACACTATTAGTCTGGCAACATCATTTTTAATCCTGAATTATCTTTTATTGTTCTTTTCTGATATACACACTCATCTATCTTACTTCTAGATATAAGCAAATGTTTAAATAAAACTAATTGAATTCTTTAAAAAAAAACTGCTTGGTTTAACTTTATTTAATATTGGACTGACTGCAACAGATTTCATCCGCCGTCAGAGGCAATGGAGCTGTTGAAGTTGCCAAGAGAACTGTAGAAATACATTCGTTTGTTAGCAGAATTCTCTCAATCATCCTGTAAGCGCTATTCCATCGCGTGGGTACCTCCTGTAGTAGACTATACGGTTTGCCTGTATCTTGTGCGGCTTTGAACTTTTCGTAGGATATAGTACTTGACTTAAAAAATGCCACGATCCGCTTACATTTAGTTAGAACATCTTTTATATTTGTTTGAGCTAAACAGTCTTGAACTACTAGATTGACAGTATGTGCGTAGCGAGGAAGATTTCTCTTTTGTAGCAGTTTTTATCATGGAAGTTGCATTATCTGTTACGATAGCTATTACCTTTTTCATTTGCACGTGATGTCCAACAATCTGCTGTAATTGCGTAGTATTCCACTTCATAAAGAATTAATTGCAATTTACCTTTTGTTTTTCTGTACAAATCACCCATATGTACATTTTATAGGGTATTACGCGATGGTAAAGCATAGCGAGGATCTAAACATTTCACAAAGTCTCGAAATCCTTTATCCTCAACAATGCTAAACGGTTGAACGTCGCAAGCAATCATAATCGATAAGGCTCCGTCAATTGTTTTTTTACGTTCCGACGCACAGTGGCTGAAAATCGTTTTTGTTGGCCAAAATTCTGTAACTTTTGAACCGATCAAAATATTGAAGTAATTTTTTTTTTAATGGATAGATATTTAGTTCAGCTTGGCTCAGTTTTAATTACATTAAAATTAATTGATGACTTTTTAAGGACTTCTAGGTCAAAGTTGAACTTTTGATTTTTTTTAACTTTTGGAGTGAAATTTGGGTTTATTTTTTTATTTACATATTAAAAAATTTAATATTTGGAACTTAATAATAATTATAATTATTTTTTGTGATAATGGAATTTTTTTAATGTTACACTCAAAAAAATGTTTACACTCAAAAAAATGTTTACACTAAAAAAAATAGTAAAATTCACTGGAGATTTTGCTGTTACTACAGAAAAATTTATTCTTTTTTGCTGTCAGATTTGATAATTTTAAAAAACATTTTAAAAATAAAAACTGCAATAGATTTTATTAGCATTTGTAACAATAGTAGGTTCTATTTATTATTATTTTTAACCGACTTCAAAAAGGAGGAGGTTATCAATTGGAATGGTATGTTGCTTTTTTTATGTTTGTTCCACGATAACCATTTCTGAACCAATTTTAAAAATTCTTTTTTTGTTTGAAAGGGTTTGCTTGCAGGTGGGTCCCATTTAATTTTTATGAAGATCGGACGGACATACGGTTTTTTATTTACCGTTATCTATATTTTTTCTGTGCTTCTCTTATAAATTGTTGAATAACTTCGTGATTTATGAATCAATTTTAAAAATAATTTTTTTATTTGGAAGATATGGCTGCAGAAAAATATATTTAAGGTAAAAAAAATGAAAATTTCAGAAATTGATTGAGATATATCGGGGATATATAGCATAAACCGATTTTTAAGAATATATCGAATATGGGTGTCAAAATTTAGCTCTGTTAATGGGAAAACATTATAGATTTAGCATAAACCGATTTTTTAGAAGATTAACAAGATTTTCAAAATTCTTTCTTTCAATCAAAAAAGTGCAACAACATTAGTTATATTAAACATTTCTGAAAGTTAATCCAACATTTTATTTGGCCGAAATTTTGAAGTCGGTTTTTTTTAAAGAATTATTTACTAATACTATGTTTTTCGTACTTAATAACAATGAAGGCAATTATAATTATTATTCATTTGAAACAAATATTGATTGCAAATATTCTATATTTTGTTCTGCGCTATTTCTGTTCTTTAGTAGTTTTTTGGCTTCTTCATCTAAATCCCGATGTTCCACTTTCCATTGATTTCGAATATTGGATATGAACGGGTCTGATGTTGCCAATAATAAATTAAATAGATCTTCATTTGTGGAATTTCGTGAAATTTTTCTAGTAAAATGATATTTAATGATATCTTCTCCATGATAAAGGATTTTGTGAACTGTTGCAGACATATTTCTCTATGGGTAGTTGGTTGTATATATTTTTGCAGTTTCCTTAGCATAATCTCCAAATTGTCTAGCGTCAATTTCTTCATTGCACGCAAGTACTTCTAGGATTATTTTAAATCTGAAAATAAGGTTTAAATCCACTCCTGTTATTTCAGATGCTGTTTCTGGATCTAAAAAGAATCTTCGTGCGGTATTGTCATCATTTGTATTGCCTGACCCTTGTTTTGGCTGATCTATAATTAATCCAAATTTGCGATATTCATCTTGAACATGTTTCTTTTTTGAACTTCTTAACTCTTTGTTGGTTCCATTGTTTCTTATGGATCCTGAAGACCCGAAATCCAAATCATAACTGATTTTTAGTATATGTTCCATAAGTCGTCATTTGATCCACAGTAAAAAGTCATGAAAAAATATGTGATGCTCTTGGTAGTCACAGCTAAATTCAAGTGCGGCCGAAAGGGTTAATATCAGGTAAAACTAATTAGTATCTCGCCAATATTGGGTTTTTTTTTCCTTTAGTGGTTTAATGTCGCGATTATTATTATAAAATTGTTTATGACTTTGGTTGACCCTAACAGTTGATAACAGGTATATTAGAAAAAGATCATATGTTTACTGTAGAACCTATTGTGATATTTTTATGACTTATTTTTTTGCTAATCAAAACAAAGCCATAAAACCCTTTCGCAGGTATTATATTTAATTATTTTAGTTTTACGTAGTCTAAAGTAAAAAAACATAAACCTTTAGGCGAAAAACTGAAAATTTAATACACCATTGTATACGAGTAATTATAGGGCTGTTTAAATTATCGTAATTTGAATTTTTTTAGAGTAATTTCATTAAAATTAAAAAAGTGTTCTACCGGCGGGTAACCACTTACAACAACTAAAGACTATAATCCTACCAACATTATAAAAAAGACCGCAGGCCATTATAGATGACAGCTTGCGAGTAGTAACCATTTATTTTTGACAAAAAACAAATAAAAAACACCTTTTTCTGAAATTAAAAAAACAGTTGAGTTTGACAGCATGCCACGCCCACAATTATTAATAGTTTAACCTAATTTGTTGGCTACCTTAATATGGATATATTAGCTCCAAAAAGGTGTAAAAATTTTAAAAATCGGTGAGAAAAAAAAATTCGACTTTTGGCCAATGAAAAACGATTTTCAGCCACTGTGCGACGTGGTTTCGTATTCAGCAGTTTTTTTTAAAAAAGGAATCTATTGTTTTTCAAAAAGGTTCGATGTGTTGCCGCTGGTTTTGTAAATTCGAGAGCAGTAACGACATTTAGCGTATTTACCATCCTTTGATTTTTCAAAAAAGACCCACACTTCTGAGGACATCTTTCTAGTTTTCATTTCTGCTTCATTATCAGATTCGCTACCACTTTCGTTGTTTCCATTCCCAATTATATTCTCTGTGCTGGCAGCTTTTTTGTTATAGAAAAATATACGAGTACATACGAATAAAGGAAAGCCTTTTGTTTATTTTAAACTATTACTTACTTTTTGATTTCTTCGCGTATTTATCCATGATTGCAGAACCTCAACTTCAATTTATATTTACATATGCGGAAACAAGCTTAATATAATTCTTATTGTTCTATTGTGTACTTTTCCAAATTAGCAGTCTCAACATATGTTAAAGTAATGACATTTTTTGTCGATACTATCGATAGTGATTAAAAACAATCGATATTAATACTATGTTTCCACGGTACATGCTTTGCTCTCTATTCATGCTTCACACCCCAATCATGTGCGAAACAACTTGCTTCACTCTTCTCTAATTTTTATCGCAAGTTTATCTGCACAAGCTGTAAAAATTTAATATTATTGTAAACAAAGCAAATTATTTTCTTGTTGCTGGAAGTAAAGAAAGTAAATACGTACGAATGTATTTTTTTTCAAATAAGCTAACTAATATCCACTCACTTTTGTTTGTCCATTAAAAAAATTATTTTCCACAAATTGTAAATTCTGTTTTTTTTATTCTGTTTGTTTATTGAAGACAACTGTCAAATCGAATCAAGTTTATTAGTCATGTAAACAGCATGATTCATAAACATGGTTCAGAAGGCGAAGCAGGTGATTCAAGTCGTCGTGGAAACATAGTATAACGAAAAAAACATCGATATATATAATATACATTACATATGTATATAAGAAGTCGGAAATATTGTCCTATGAAATTTGAAATACATCAATTTCAGAGTATTCATTAATTACGTTCTCTACAAAGCCTTTCACTCGCGGTTGTGGATTTCTTTCCATAATCATATAAAATATTTCATCGTCATCAGATAATGAAGATGAATCCAACAAGTCATCCAAAATTTTTTCAGCACATAAAGTAGTAATATTTTCCATTTTGTATATTTTTTTTTGTTTCTTAACACAAATACACATTCATAAACAAAACAAATGTCAGCTGCAGCGATGCCAACTTAGCCCTTTTCGGGTTAGATTTAGCCGGATTTTAGTCACTCAAGGCGCGAAAAAAAAGAAAATTGGATGTGGTTTTATATGGATTTTTTTTCATTTAACCCTTTCTTCAAAAATGTTTACTCGTTTTGAGTCTCAAAAGTTGACATCACTGCTCAGCTGTTTTATCGTGCGATTCTCTCCCTCTAAAAATTCAGAGTGTGAAAGGTGCACCATTTTTTAAATTTATAGAACATTTATTGACATTTTTTCAGAAAAGAACACAACAAAATTAAAAAAAACGTGTTACATTTTTGCCAGAAAAGAAAACGCCATTATTTTCGATAGGCTTTTCCCATTATTCTTAAGGTCAATTATAATTTTTTTGGTTTCTATTGAAATTTGCTTATATTTGCACTCCATAATTTTTTTATTTTATTAAATAACACCTCAGATTAAAGAAAATACTTCTTTCTTTGATAATTAATACTTTCAGATTTTTAAAAATATGATGGAGGCACGTTATAATACAAAAACAAACATTGTACGGAGACTTTTTCGGTGTAAAAAAATAGTGTTACCATTATAACAAGATCATATTTGCAATATGACTCATTAAATTGTCACATTGTACTTTTTTACTATGTTTAAATTAAGTGAAAAAGTTAAATTATTAGAGATTTTGGGTGTTTAAGGTACAAATATGAGCTCAATTACGAAAAAACGTCTGTACGGAGACTTAATTAATTCAGCCAGGTTTGGAGCAGGAACCTAAATCACAATATTTCGAGCCTAATATTAACACTCTAGAGACTACATTGCAGACTCTTGTCCAAACTATGAACACTTTTACGACCACTATGACATCCATGATTCAGGAAATGCTGAAAATGCAATCCACTATCTTACAAGCCATTTTAAAGAAATAATTTGTTTAAAAATTTGTCTTTGGAACGCGAACGGCCTCCGCCAACATAAAAACGAACTGGAACACTTCCTGATGGATAAGCAGATTGATGTCATGATGGTTTCTGAAACTCACTTGACGGCGACAGCGTACTTCAAAATTAATGGCTACGCGTTATATTCCCTTGGAGCTAGATTTTTAGTTGCTGGTGACTTTAACGCCAAACACACTTTTTGGGGTTCACGTCTGGTGACCCCGAAGGGTCGTGAACTCTTCAACACCATTGCCAAAATGGGATTAGATGTACTCTCAAGCGGGCATCCCACCTACTGGCCGACGGACCGACGGAAGATTCCCGATGTTATTGACTTCGGAGTAGTGAAAAATATCCCTGTAGAATCGATACAAGTGGAGCCTTCATTAGACTTGTCTTCAGATCACTCTCCTTCTATTATTTCAATGCGTTTCCTTCAAGGGAATAGCTCTCCATTTCGGGACATATCTAAAACCAGAGTAAGTTGGATAAAGTATAAAAAGTATTTAAGTTCCCACTGCACGGAAAATGTAGTGTCGAGAACTACCGAGGATATTGATGGGTCGATTGGCAAGTTTACTGAGGACATACGAAGAGCTGTACATCACGCCTCCACATATGACGTTGAGTGCAGAAGTGGTACAAACAGAACTTATTTCGCTGAACTCGATCATCTCCTGTCAGAAAAAAGAAGAGTTAGAAGAGAGTGGCAAATTCACAGGTCTCCTGAACTGAAAGCTAGGCTACGGGTATGCAGAGATATACTAAGAAATTTCTTAGAAACCCAAAGAATGGCTTCACTTAAATCTGACTTGGAGGGTCTTGATAGTACCCCACAATCTGACTATTCGTTATGGAAGGCGGCACGAGGTTTAAAAAGACCAGTTAGAGGAAAGCCTCCTCTGTGAAATCCGACTGGTGACTGGGCTAGAAATGATTCCGAGAAGGGGATTTTATTTGTTAACCATTTGAGAAATGTGTTTACTATAAACAACACAAATAATGCATCTGATTTGCCTCCACTCGTTATTAGACCTCCTGTACCTCTAAGACTTAGCTTTAATGATGTTCAAAGCGCTATTGGTACTCTGAATCTTAAAAAAGCTCCAGGTATGGATAAAATCAGCAACAAAATGCTTGTGGAGTTACCTCGTGTAGCTAGAAAAATTATCCTATTTATTTTCAATGCTATTTTACGCCTAGAATACTATCCTGCAGATTGGAAGGTATCTATGATTACCATGATTCCTAAGCCAGGGAAGGACCCCACTAAAGTAGAGTCATATAGGCCAATTAGTCTACTGCCGACAATTTCAAAACTGTTTGAAAAATTGCTATTGGCTAAGTTGATTCCAATTCTGAACGACACTCAATGTATCCCAAATCACCAATTTGGGTTCAGAGCTAAACACAGTACCATCGAACAAACACACAGATTGGTAAATGTGATAAGACAGTCGTTTGAAGAGAAAAAATACTGTTCCGCGCTTTTCATTGATGTTTCCCAAGCGTTCGACAAAGTCTGGCATGAAGGTTTAATGCATAAAATTAAATTAACTCTGCCTGCTAACACCCACAAACTTATGAAAAGTTATTTATATGGTCGCAAATTTACAATCAATGAATGCGATTTTTTAAGCCCCGCTCAGCCAATTGAAGCAGGAGTACCCCAGGGTAGCATACTGGGTCCAACTCTATATTTGATTTATGTATCCGATATGCCGTTAGACCCCATAATACAGACTTCAACTTTTGCAGACGATACAGCCTTTATTAGCGTTCATAAGGACCATCAAATAGCATCACAAAACTTGCAGAAATATGTTTATAAACTAGAGAATTGGCTTGAGATTTGGAAAATCAGGGTTAACGAACAGAAATGTATTTATATAACTTTCACATTGCGAAAAGATACCTGCTCGTTCATCAGAATAAATAATCAAATTATCCCGCAACACAATGAAGTCAAATACCTCGGAATCCACCTCGATCGTCGTTTAACTTGGAAGTCTCATATCGACGCAAAACTTACCCAGATGAGATTAAAAGCAGTGCAAATTAATTGGCTAATCGGCAGAAATTCTACATTAAAGTTGGATTGCAAACTTTTGTTGTACAATGCAATTCTAAAGCCAATCTGGTGTTATGGAATTCAATTATGGGGTACTGCCTCAGCATCCAACATTGAAAAAATTCAAAGGGGTCAAAATAAGATTCTACGTACAATTACTGCAGCTCCATGGTATGTTAAAAATTCTCGAATCCACAAAGATCTAGGCATTCCTTTGGTGAAAGTCGAATTTACAAAACACGCCTCAAAATATGTCAGCAAACTTGAACACCATCCAAACCCACTTGCACGAGACATCCTTAACTTTGGTGGCCACAGTCGGTTGAGAAGGAGGGATACCCTTGCCTTAACTCAAGCGCAAAACAGATGACTGGATCAGTGGATGTAATTTTGTTGTAGTATCATAATATTTTGTCTAGCACTGGCTCGACTTATTATATTCTTTTAGTATTAAGATTCGAAAACTTATTGTCATTTCATTTCTGAAGGTTCAATAAATAAATTAAATGTATTAAAAAAAAAAAAAAAAAAAGTGTACATATATTCCCGAAGAAACTTGTTTAGAATTTTATTCGACTTCGGTAGGGCCGCCATATCTACAAAACAAAATTAGATCAAGTAAATTTAAAAAACTAACCTAAAAATATATCTCTTGAAATAATAGAGATAACGTTCACATATGAGCATATTTTTTCTAAATCTTCTTAAGGACTATTTATATTTCAAATTTCAGCTCATTCGTATCATGAATGGATTTTTGGTGATTTTTTTTAAATGTGAGATCCGAGGAGACAAACTTTGAAGGGCCACCTACTGGCCCCCTTTCGTATACGAAGCCATGTGAAATTTCGTTATGATGTCTATAATAGCTCCAGAGATACCAAATTATTTCCAAAATAAAACGTTTGTAAACCACTGTGCTACGACCCGAAATATTCAACTCTTGAAACAGTGCTTTTTTAATAATAAAATTGATATTATGGAATGCCCCTCCCAATCTTCAGACTTGAAACAAATTGAAATAGTTAAAGATAAGCTTGCACCACAAAATTATAAAAGAGACCGAACTTTGGGGGAAAAAATATGTATGTACATATCGTCTATGTAGAACAAAAACTCATCATCTACATTTTCATAGTTTTGAGTTATAAGGTGTTTTATATAAAAGTTATCAAAAAAAATCCAATATTTCGATAACAAATATTTTGAATACCACAATTTGTTTATTATTAAATACAACATTTTATCCACCAAAAACTTTTAATAAATAATGAGAATTTAGAGCTAATTTTACGAAATTGTAGATAGTGATTTTATCTTCTTACCTTTTTTTTGTTTCGATTACAGTTAGTGAGTTGTTATTGCATGAATACAAAGTGCATATTTTGAAAGTTTTATTGAAAGAAATAAGTTAAGTAATGGATAATCTAATACATTTCATTAATATTATCGATTTTAAGATAAATTTGAATTGTACATTTTAAGGCTTGTTATTCATCAATATTTTCATCTTCAAAGTCTTTTGCAGACTTTAACGTTGGCAAATTCTTGTACCACTGATGAAGCTCGACTGGTATGACTCCACTTGCGCATAATTTTAGCAAATCTTTTTTTTTTTTGCTTCGCTTATGGGTAACTCATTTTCATAAATATGTATAGGTGCTAAGACATTTGGTGGTCTTCCACGTCCATGGACACAAATTTTTTTATATGGTGCTGTGTGATCGTATCGATAAAATATTGTATTCGGATCGGTTTTTTGGTATACATTTTACTTTTAACCAAGACACTTTTTTACCATCCTCATCAATATTTCTATTTTTTATGAGATTTTTATACAGTTTTTGGAGATTAAGAAAATCAAAATATTTAATTTCATTGACTTCGTAAGGAGCTTTGTTCTTATTTTTACCTCTTGTGGATCTTGCCGCTTTAAAAATTTCAAGCCAATCATTCATTATGAATACCGATCTGTATTTCTTTGAATATTCTATTGATGAATGCATGGAGTCGCACTCCATATATGTATGACCACTTTCCAAAAATTTTTGTTCGATAACTTGAAGGTGGGTGGAACGTACAGCATAGAGCAAAATGGCAGCAACGTTTTGATTCCTATTTTGGCCACCACATGTATCAGAAAAAAGTGACAGTTCCGTAATATTTTGTGGTATTGAATTGATGTATTTAAACAGTATTGATTCAATTTCCGAACTGCCTCGTTTTCCATTTAGTTCATTCCAGGCATAGCACAAAGCCTTTTAATCATGACCACTTTCATACACTGTAAGGTTATAAACATTAATCTTGCGACTATAATACATTTGAGACGATGCTGAGGATGGTATCTGCAATACACTCTGGAGATCAAATGTAACTGTTTGAAAATTGTCCTGTGTTGTTGATCGTTGTTTGTCTAAATTCTTAGCCATGTAGCAATCATCTCTTCGGTTTATATGCAAGTCATATTCTTCTTGAAGTTGTTCTTTTCTTACTGAGTCTGCCAACTCAAATCGTGTGCAAATGGTGCACTGGTCTTTTTTTGGTCTAAAGAAAGATAGATTGTATTGAGTGCAAAACACTCTCCTGTACACATTTTCTTTCACTGGTATCTCATTAAGCGTAGAACAATAAATTTGGTAAAGGTCATACATTTTGAGGATGGATAGATTGCTGTCAAGGTATTTTCTTTGAGATGACTGGCGAATGTAATGTCCCGGTACGGACGAAAAACTTTCAATGTGCTGCTTTACTATATTTATGGAATGATTACTTGTTTTGTTGCCTGGTGGTTTCTTTCCACGTTTGTCATCACCTTCAAAATTACCGCAAGCATTGATTGACGATAGTGCTACATTTATAGGTCCATTTGATATGGATAGAGTTTTTTGAAAAAATGTTGCACACACCCTCCATAATTGTCGTTGTCCATTGAAAAGGTAGTATGCCCTTGATTCGCTACGCGAACTATGATTCTCCGAAGTAGTTCTTCGTTTCACAGAAGAAACTTTTATGCATTTCAAAATGAAGTCTTTTTGCCTTTTGTAATTGTTCATTGCCCAATATACACTGCAAATTTTATTTCGGTCTCGTTCCGTAAAATGTAAATTGCATTTGAAACGACATTTGGTACAGTTAAATTTTTTAGGTTTTTAGGTGTCTTCGCTTTTTTTAATCCCGTGGAAGTTTCGTAAGGCAAGCTTTCGGCTCGTTTGTTTTTTATGATGTTCACTTTTCGCATCGCCATATTTCGCTGTTTCCAACGATACAGGGAATTTTTATTTGATACTTGATTTTCACTATTTCGGTTTTCTTTTCCATCGCTGTCATCGTCGGAATCAATGTAAAAATCCTTTACACTATAACATGATGGCGTTGGTGATCGTTGTTCACGTTCATTGTCACTCTGATCGCTTGAGTCGGACATTTCAATATGTCTGGGCTCCTGCCCATACGTATAATCCACTGATTTTAATTGTTTTCCTCGCTTTCCAAACATATTGAAAAAAATTTAGTTCTTATTCATAGAACAATTAAAAGAAGACGTTTTTACCTTGAAATTAATTACAGAATACCTCTCCGAATGCTTAAATTTTGCTTTATTATTTTTGTTACGCAATTTCAGTTTTTATATGGGAATCCCAGAATTAAAAACATAAACAACGAAAATCACCAGTGTTACCAACCAGAGATGCAAGCCGACCCAAGAAAATCGTCGGCGGTGGTTAATCAAAAAATTAACAAAAACCTTAGGTAGATAATGATGTTTTCTTCACAAATTTTATCGCAAACTGCAGTTAGTGAGTTATAAAAAAAAATTTTAGTAAATAAAATAGATATGCGCATATCGATAAGCGCAAAAAATAAACAATGGAAAATTATGAAATAAAATGCAATAAACTCATTTTCCGCAAAAGTGTAGTTGATGACTTTTTCTTCTACATAGACGATATATGATACATAATTCCACGTTATACCTGTCAAATATTGGTGAACTCTATATCCAAAAGATGGTGTCCTAAAAAATAATAATTACGCTACGAAACATTAAGAAAAGCTCAAGTTGTACATATTTCCAAAAAATATTACACATTTTACTAGAACTCATATCATATACAGTATTTATCGCTTGTATGCACGTCGGTTATTTGCATTTAACGTTTATATGCATACCAACATGAGTAATTTTCTCTTCGTAATTAATATAACCGATTTTTATACATGCATTTCTCGCTTATAAGCACGAAAAGTCGTGCAAAATTTGAAATGCATATAAGCGATAAATACTGTACATACTTACATAACTATACAATGTAAATATGTACATATAGAAACAATCAATTGCTTTAGATTTGCTTCACTTTATTATTTAAGTTTAGTACATTAAAAATTATCATATTAATTATTAGTCGTCTAACACAATTATATCATCGCATGACTTATCTTTTGCACTCATAGTAGCTGATGTAGTCGCTACGTTAGATTCGTTTAACTGATTTGCCTTTTGTCTTTCAGCTAGTTTTTCTTGCAAAGTTTTTGTTGGACTAATGACATTAGGAGAACTTGCACATTGTTGTTGAGTAAATTGATTCCGCATTTGCATTGTCGATACAAAACTTGACGAGGAGACGTATGGTGTTGAAGCTTTGAATGCTTTAACATCATTATGGAAGTCTCTTATAACCATAGGGAGTTTGGCTATGGAGTTAGTAGATGTTTCTGGAGAAAGTACTTTCGATTTTTTTTCATTCGTTCCTAAGTTTTTCTTACTAAAATCGACTTGGGAAAATGTTGTATTCTGTAGTAAATTCGAATAAGCAGCTAAAACATTTGCATGGTTACTAAAGAGATCAATTTTGTAGTTGCTAGAATCATCATTTGAAGTGTTTTGACTACTTTCTCCTTGAACGGAACGGTTGTATGGTTTGAAAATTGATTTATTTTTTTGTGTGCTTTTGAGTTTTTGTTGGTGCTTAGAATAATTAGAGCTTAATTGATTTTGTAATAAAACGTCATTAGAAACTGATGTTAAACGGCTTTCGTCAACGTTAGATGAATGTACATAACTGGATGTCTCTGTTACTGCAGTATTCGATGCAATGGTTTGGTTTTGCGATAGCATTAAACTCATACTCATATTATTGGAAACATTCGGATTCAGCATTGTCTGGGTTTCTAATGGATTTATTGGTTTTTGTGAAATTAATGGCGTCGGCGAACTCATGTTCAGTTCATTATGCAGTATTTTCGAATAGAATTCTTCGAATAATTTTTGAAATTCTGGAGTGTCCTTAAAAAATTAAAAAAAAAAAAATATATATATTTCTCATTAATACCAAATAAATGTAAATAATTTTATAATATTCAATATTATCGCAGTTGTTGTAGAGTCTATGTAGTGTTTTATGTAAATGTATTAATTTTTAGTAACAAAATAATAAAATATTTAAAATATGTATTGAAGTTTAAATGAAAAGTGTTTTTATGAAAATTCCAAAAATTTTAAGACACATGCACGGGCTAAATATATCACTTAATTGAATATTTTTTTTTTTCAAATATTACCTTTTTAAGTCTAAGACAGCAAAATATTACTATTAGAACTTTATTAATTAACTTTTATTTTTTCCCATACACAAACGCCCCACCCTAATATAAAAATTTATAAAGGAAGAAGATATTTTGGTTTTAAAATGGAAAAATTTTTAAACGACGTAAAACAACGATTATTAGTTCCTTCGGAAAGTCGGATTTCTTATAATATTTTGATTAAATGAGAATTATTCCTCTTGCGAGTATGAATTGTTAAATTCAAAAAATTTAAAAATTTAAAAAAAATTAAATTTAAAAGTGAACTTCGATTAAAATTTTTAAATTTTTTAAAATATTTTGTATATTTTTAATATAAAATGATTTTTTTTCTTATTTTAATATGCAAAATAATATTTGTACTGCAGAAATACATAAACTAACTCCATACATATATAGTAATTTAAAATAATAAAGACGCTTATTTGTTACTAATACTATGTTTCCACGACGACTTGAATCACCTGCTTCGCTCTCTGAATCTT
The DNA here is from genome assembly GCA_916048285.2 of Bellardia pandia. NCBI lineage: Eukaryota > Metazoa > Arthropoda > Insecta > Diptera > Calliphoridae > Bellardia > Bellardia pandia. The sequence goes on from OU696530.1 coordinate 71,991,190, forward strand.
GTTTATGAATCATGCTGTTTACATGACCAAAAAACTTAATTCGATTTGACAGTTGTCTTTAATAAACAAACAGAATAAAAAAAAAACAGAATTTACAATTTGTGGAAAATAATTTTTTTTAATGGACAAACAAAAGTGAGTGGATATTAGTTAGCTTATTTGAAAAAAAAATACATTCGTACGTATTTACTTTCTTTACTTCCAGCAACAAGAAAATAATTTGCTTTGTTTACAATAACATTAAATTTTTACAGCTTGTGCAGATAAACTTGCGATAAAAATTAGAGAAGAGTGCAATTTTTCGTGCTTCGCAAGTAGATTCAATATGAATCTACTTGATTCGCTCTTAAAATTTTGTATGGTGAAGCAAGTTGTTTCACTAATGATTGGGGTGTGAAGCATGAATAGAGAGCGAAGCATGTACCGTGGAAACGTAGTATAAGTTTAAATTATGATTATTTTTAAAAGGAACTTTATTTACTTTGGTTGATTGTACAATGTACATCACTAGTAGTGTTGCCATTAGGATACGAAAGATACATTTTTCGTATATTTTGATGACTTCAGGTACCATGTATAATCCTGACATTTTTCGTATCTTTTGAATCTGTACAAAAAATTTACAAAAATAAAATACTAAACTTTCCGTCTCTGACAAAGGTTTTTAAAGTTATCATTTTGCTATGAATACTAAAGAAACAGTGACAAATAAATACAAAAATAACATGTATTTTGTTGTTAGTTCTTCTGTAGTGCTATTCTGTAACTTTTAACAGTAAACGTTAACGTTAATTTTAACAACGTTGGTAAAAATTAAAATCAAGTGGCATCTTTGGTTAACTATATGTCGATAGACTAGGCGATAGTGTGCCGAACTATCAGTCAGAGGGTTGCGGGTTCGATTCCCGCCAAAGACTCTGGATGTTTTTTTATATATATAATATGTATATATATATATATATATATATATATCCAAAAAACGATAAGAGCAAAGAGGAATAAAAACAAAACAAACGTTTAAGTAAAATTGTTTGAAATTTTTACTAATTCATAATTTTTGAAAAAGGTAAGTAAATATTATTCATTTTTAATTTATTTATGTGTGCAGCTTGCAGATTTCCTTTTGGAAAACCCGGGATTAGCTGGGGGTAAATTCCGTTTAACAATGAAAAGCCATGACAAAATTAATCTTCACCAGCAATTATTTGTTTTATTTATCAAATGTTATGTTTTTTATCAAAATTAAAGAAACTACATTTTTTTATAATTTTTTATTATAGTTTTATATTAATAACACTTTTTTATAACAAAATAGCCACTGTTCTTGAAAAACGTTTGTTTTTCTTTAATTTTAAGACAAATTGTAGTATTTCTCTTTGAACTATTTAAGTTGGTCCTAATTTAAAAAATTAACAATGAAAAAATGTTTGCCGTTTACTTAACTGAAGTAACTGACCTTACATACCTGTAAACGTTATTGTTAAAAAATTTACTGAATAACATCAACGCTAATTTTGCTGTTAAATATTTTAACAGTTCAACCAGACGTTATAATTGAATAGAGAATCGCACTACTGTTGTCTGCTTATTCTTGTGTGTGTGTGTTAAGGCCCAACTATAATATGCATATGCTAGCTTAAGCAAACGTGCGAACACATATAAATTGTATGTGGCAAACTATAATGTACTTAACGAAACTTTTCGTTAAGTTTTTCAACTGTCATTTGCTTAAGCAAAAAGCGAAACTGATCGCACATTCTGTACGGAATCAGCTGTTTGTTGTTGTTTGTTTTTAACAAAATGGAGAAAGAAGAAAATATATTTATTTTAAATTTAATAGAAAATGCGGAAACAAATAAGTGCCTTTACAATAAAAGAGGCCCTTTTTATTTTAACAAAAATGTCTTTCTGTCGCGGTTTATTTCTCTGACAGAACAAGAGCGTCTTCTTCTTTTACAGTGTAGTTCACATATTTCTTTTAATGTGCGCAGGCCTTCAAGCGCTAACTTTAATATTTTTATATTATTTAAATTTTGAGGTTTTTTCTCCATTTTTGCAACCACAATACGAAAATTAACAAAACATATGTAAACGTTTATTATTATTTACAATGTAGTGCTGCCACAGCTGTACATTTTAGTACTTTTGCCGATAAATTAAAAAAAAAGGAAAAATTATGCGTTTCTGGTACGAAGTTTTCTTTTAATTATAAAATAATATAATAATATTTATAAAATATAGTCATTTAATGGGTTTTTGTTAAAATAAAAACATTTTTTTTAAACATAATTGAGCAACTGTGGACAAAAAGTTTCAAAGTCATTGTAGCCACCTAAAAGTTAACTCTGAACTGGTTATGCATTTGACAGCCTTTTCGTTAACTTTTGCAATTTGCTTAAGCTTGCTTATGAATATTATAGTTGGGCCTTTAAGATGAAATTTTGGAAGAAAACAATTAACAAAAGTGAATAATATTAGACCGTTTTTGTTTAATAGTTTTATAAAATAAAACAATTTTAACCCCGAAATTAAAAAAGAGAAAACTAAAAAAACTGACTGCAAATGAGTAAATAAATTTTACATTTTAAACAAATTTTATGTATATATGTTTCTATATGGAATTATTGGCATTTCGTTATAATTTACAGGTCATTCTCCAAAAAAGACAATGCACAATTTTAATGATAAATGTGTGGTTAATGAAAAAAAATTACTAAGGGAAATGCGGTATCATTTTGCAAAGTTTGTGAAATAACATTAGCAAACCATAAGCCAGTATTAAACAAACACCTGAATTAATGCAAGCATATAAAAAATTGGAATGCAATAAAGAACTGCAAACCAATCGAACAATTGGTTACTTCAAAGTTTGTACTAGTAGTGCGAAATTGTTCTGAGGAAATATGAACATATTTTTTATTTTCAGGAAATTTATATGAACTTTTTGATGTAATCCTCTTAGTATAAACACCTTAACTCGTATATTAATTTTTACAAAAATTAATTTGTTTTGATAACATTCAAAGATAGTTACATATATACATATAATTCATTTTAAAGTTTGCTTACTGTATTTTTAAAAATTACATAGGTACCTAATATTTATGACTTAAATAAATATAAAAATTAATTAATATATCGTTTTCTTCACATTATTCATTAAATATGAAATAAAAATGTTATGTTAATAAATGTTAAAAATGAATTGTTAAATTTTTTTTTCAAAATGTATCTTTTCGGGGAAAAAATGTATCTTTTTGGAAACTAAAATGTATCTTTCTCGAAATTTTACTGGAAACACTAATCACTACCCAGCTAGCATTTTCAATCTTGCACGACTCTTTCACGATCGGAGCCGACGATTAAAGTAATCGTGCGCGATGTCGTATTTCAATCGCGCACGTTCAGAGCAACTGAAGTAACTGTGTCAAGACGGCGACTCTTCCTTTCCAATCGTCGATGATGAGCAAAATCCAATTGTCGACGATAAGCAAACTCCAATCATAGGCGATTACTAAGACGATGGTAAATTTATACAGAAATGCTTATTGTTATTTATTTCTTTTATTAAAAATTTAATTTGTTAAATAAAAATACATATATATGAAAAAAAATTCAATTCTTGAAATAAAAATAAACTTATAAATTAAAATTTGGTAATTATTTTAATTGCATTAATCGTGAAAGTATAATTTTGAAGAGCTAAATACGATCGTTGACTGCAAACAATCTTCCAATGCTCGCCAAAATGCGTAAACGACGATTCACTCGTCGAACAAACGTCGAAATGACTTGCAAAAGCACCGTTTGGAAGCGAAAAATATAAATCTACTCTAATTAAAAAAAGAGTCGCGAAATGATCGCGCTCGTGAAACAATCATCCAAATGCTAGCTGGGATATAATGCAGTGGTGTCAATTATGATTGTGTTGATGTGATTACTTTTGTCTCTTACATTCCTAGCGGGAGAAAACTGCGGTTGCGAGGCCTATTTCCAGGCCTCATCACAGTTATTCTTGATACTACAACAAGTACACCTCGAAAAAAAACCACAAGCAATTTGTTTTTTTAAATCATTGTACATACAATGTTAAAAACAAAAATAAAACAAAATAGAAACAAAGATAATAAATATATTATTTCTGTTTAGAGGCCTCAAAACAAGACGTGCGATACTTTCCGCTGAATGAGAGTGTTTTGCATTAAACAATTACATTTTACGCTCGCAAAGTAAAAGAGCGTAAGCGTACATGTGATTTTTGCTTACACAATTGTGTATGACGCTGACTTCCCTAATGTTTTGTATGTTTGCATTATACAAATACAAATTGGAATAAGTCGGTTTTAGTGACATTGCTCAAAAAAATGCACCAAATAGGGCTTTTAAAGGTGATAAAAGTAATATAAAAATTGTTTGTCGGTAACGCCTATTTTCGAGTTAGCGGGTCTTCAAATTTGAAAATATATTAGCCAGTATCTAGGAAACTATTCGGTGTCTGATAATTTATAATACGTCAAATTAAAGATATTAAAAATATCTTTACAACGAAATATACCATGATTATATTTTTTTAATATCTAAAAAATCTTAAAAAAGTCTATATAAGTGTTATTTTAGTTTATTAATATAAATAGCCAAGACATCAGGGGGGTTACTCCGTATTTCGATTCGAAAGCAAAAGCTTTCGAAATACAATGTAAAAAATATACAAATTCGAATCAAAATACGGCTTTAATAAGGGGAACAATAAGTGTCTGTAGGTACTATAGTTAAAAATTAAATTTTTTTAATATAAATGTCATAAACATACATATCGTTGGCTTAATACAGAAAAGGCGTATCTAAATTTTTTTCGAAATAGCGTTTTTAATATATTCTGGTAGACCACTGTCAAATACACCTTCCCGAAAAAAAATTAGTGGGCTATGATTGCAAATAACGGATTTATAGTCCTAAAAAAAAACCTAACTCATTCGAAGTTTTTTTTTTTAAGAAAAAAAGCCCTAAGTCATTTAAAGTTGAATTTAGACTAGACACACAATCAAAGCTACAACTAAAAAGAAATTGCCTTACATTTTGTATGTATGGTACTCAAAAATTCGCCAAGCTATTCGCCGAGCTAAAATTAAAATTTCGTCAGAATAGAATTGATTCTAATATGGCGAAATTTAAGTTTTTGCTTGGCAATTTTTTTTGTAGCCTTGATTGTGTCTATGTATTCTTATTGTTTTGCTTTTGCATTTACTTAAAAAAAAAGGGATTTCCCCGAATTTGTCTAGCACAAAAATAGGATCTGTGATACGTTGCTTTCGTCGGTGCGTTTTTGTGTGTCAGTTCAATTTAAGTTTTTGTGTTGGAAAGAGTTTTACTATTGAAAGTTTTAATAACATGAATTGTGCAAAAGAAAATTCTGATTCAGATGATGTTCCAAAGGGAAAAAATACTGCTAACAAATCCTAATGGAAACAAAATGTAAATAAAAAAAAAAAAGAATGGAAGGTCAGCAATATTTGGGTATATCAAAAAAAGAACTTTGTCAAAAACCTTTTAGGCAATTAGGAGAGCCATGTTCATCACGATTTTGTATAAAAAGTGCGCTGAGAAAGTGTTCGACGTTTAATGAGTCCACGCGAGAAGAAATTTTTAGTTTGTTTTGCGAAATGTCCTGGGAGCAAAATAGGCAGTATGCTGCAGGTCTTACAAGCTTTTCTGAAACAAAAAGGAATACCTCTGAAAATTCGAGACGGAATCAGTCCATATCATATTTCTTGAGTCATAATTCAAACCGATTACAAGTGTGCCGCGTAATGTTTTATTCAACACTAGGAGTAAAGGAAAAGATGGTTCGAAATTGGATTAGCAGTGGCGGTAAACACGGTACGCAATGCAGTCCCGATAAAGCTTCAAATTTGCGCAAAAATGCTAAACGATCATCAGTAACAGGTAAGCAAAACAAAAAACGACGTGAATTTCTAAAAAAAAATGGAGTCCCATTATTGGCGAAAAGATAGCAAAAAGTGTTACTTCGAATAGGATTTTTCCTCATATCAGGAGATTTGCAAGCTTTATGTCGACGAGTGTGAATCCGAAATAGAAAATTAAGACCTAAAATTTGTTAGTTATTGTAATTTACATTTTCTCATCTTTATTGATATCGATAATTACTTTAACTAACATATGTTTATAATATTTACATATGTCAACTTTTGTAACTTCCTTCCTTTTTTGACCTTCTTCTTATTGTATTAGCCTTGTGAACAACATACATAAAATAAAGGTCTCTGTATTATAATTATAATTTAAAATTAATAAAATTAATATAAATTAATATAATTAATAAAAGGTGTATTCATTGAAATATAATCAACGCTTCGATCTTATCCTCTAACAAAATTGTCGTACCCAATATTTGCGTAATTAGTAAAGGAATTAAATTATTCGACTTTAAACCTAGAAAAGATCAGTGCAATTTATGCGTATGTATCATATAAAGCTAATAATGTTTCGGATGAGCAATACGAAAAACATAGAGAAGAAATCGAAAAAATGCGTGTAGAAAAGCAAAACGATATCAAAAATGCCTAATTCGGACTATGTGCAGTATTCTGTATAGATAGTGCCTGAACTAAACGCGAGTGCTGCATATTATTAATTGAAGCTTCAACTACATAACTTTACTGTCTATAATATTGTAACGCATGTATGGGACGAAACAGATGGAAATTTAGTCTCTTCCGTTTTTGCTATATGTATTATTATGCACTTAAGGAATTTCCATGCTCAATCGCCTGGATTGAGGAAATATTTCGGGAAAATTTTTGTATAGGGGCTATGAGAAATTATGGACCGATTCTTACTATTTTCCGCACACTTTCTTCTTTTATCATAAAAACAATGTATAAAAAATTTCATGGTATTATCTGCAATATATTTAAAAATATTGCAATAAAATGGTCTCACATATTTGTCCATAACTCTGGTTGACCTAAACCGATTTTGCTGCTTTTAAATAGCAAACTTCTCGAAAGTATGCCTGGGACTTCAAAAAATGTATATCAACAGATTACAAACGGAATGACAAACTTATATATACCCTTCTCATGAACAGAGTTTACAATTTGTGGAAAATAATTTTTTTTAATGGACAAAAAAAGTGAGTGGAAATTAACAAAAACAAATTTGTAATAATACAAGTTTTATAAATAAAAATAAAGAATACACACACATTGTAAACGTACGTAAATTTCATTCTAACTCACAACACGTTAAAAAGAAATATGATAATTCTTGTACTCTATTTCTCAAAAACGGTGAGTTAAATAATATTTACAGAGTGATAGTGGACAAAGAAGATTGCTGAGGACGCCCTTGGCCGGGTAGAAAATGCATTCCAATTTGTCAATTGTTCCAGTACTTTACAATAGTATTCTTGATTATTTGAACTATTAGCCTGAATAAAAAACTTTTCTCTAAAAATTAAAAATATTAGTTCATTTTTCTTCTCTAATAAAATAGTTTTTTATTTAACATAATTTGAAGCAAATATAATAACAAATATTTTCTTCAAATATTTCATCAATCTGAACGTACCTTAACTAAATAATCAAAATCAGTTGCGTTCATTGGTAAAAAGTTTTTGTAAAGATCTGCAGTTTCAAATCGTAGATCCGTCAGTAACTTTGCACAGCAACATTTCTCTTTCCGACGTTGAACCCATTTACGTACCCATTACCTTTTCCTCTTCCTTTTGGCTTCCTCTTGTTCTAACACAAATAATATTTATATTCACAGACATCATGACACTAAATTTTTGGATGATCGGACCACAATATGTTATATCTCCCATATAACGCCCATTTCTGAAAAACTGTTTTATACATATACTGGGTGTAGGGTATTATATGGTCGGGGTCAAACCCTTGTTTGTTATTCAGTATAATATAATTAAATAAAGATATAAATTAACGTATGTATGTACATTAGAGATCGTTTCATTTGCTCTAAAAGTAATAATAGAATCAAAATTTAAATTAAAGACATTTTATTCTAACGTAAATAAAATATAAAAACAAATAGTATTCATATAATTTTAAAAAATTAGATAAAAATATTATACTTTTGGCTAAATTCAACCGTACGTTCAATTGACAACAATACAGTTACATAATAATTTGCAAACAAATGAAACTCAATAATGTTGATAGAAAAACGACAACAATCTCCAATAGGCATTGCAGCATTTGCTACAATTGGTAGATTTTGATCATTGGTTTATATTTGCAAAGGGTGATGTAGCTTAATTGATGAGCGCGTTTGATCATTAAGCATGAGTTGGTATTTGTGGCCTGGGTTCGATTCCCAGCCGCTGCCACTCAAAAACAAAATCAGTTTCTGATAATTACACAAAATCAAACTTTTGGAATCCGAATGGGATGATACCATATACAAATGATAGCTGACATTGTCCATAACAAAACCTCCAAGGGATTTTTTTGGTTCAGTGCTACAATTTTTTTACAAGCATTTGAAATTTGTGATTTTGGAACCCTGGCTAACGAGAAAAACTCATTACAATTTTGATAAAATAATGGCTATATATTTTTACTATCCGGGAGAAATGTGATATATTTATGTTTATGGGGTCGGGGAATCCATTTTTGATATTATGTTTTACCTAGAACTAACGCTAGGTGGCGCTGTCATACAATTTGCGTTATTATTTGTAGACTTTCATAGAAAAAACGGTGCATATGCTTTCTTGAGGCTAAATAATCAATTTTTGTTGTTGGATTTATTTTAAAATATAATTATAATGCGTTTACAAAGTACATTTTATTATTGCCAGTACGATTCTTTTTAAAAAAAATGTTGTTTTCATGGAAAAAATTAGTTTTTATTGGAATTACCTATTTTCTATTACAAAAAAAAAAAAACGTTTTATTTCAAAGTTTTATATTTTTATAAAAATGTACATATTGTAGTGGTCTTTGATATGGCAACACTAAACCCAGAAATTCCAACTACGCTTAAAAATACAACACTGTAAAAAAGATAACACGAGACATATTTTTATGTCCGCGTCTTGTGCGGCATTGTTTTAAGAATAGTAAAATAAATAAGGTTACTACACATCAGGTGTGGGGTACAAACTAAAAAAATAAAAATTTTTCAAATTCCAAAAAATGGATTTACGACCAAGTCGTCAAGGATTGGTAAAAGCGCTGACGGATGCCGGGGTGGAATTCCCAGAGTCTGCGACGCTGACACAGTTAAGAGTACTTTTTACAACTCTAAACCCCGATAGGGATGGCGCTAAGCACGACGAATCGGGGAATGATAAAATCGATTCGGCCTCCGTTATGCCAAGGACTGATAAATTATTTTCGAAGTACAATTCAGAAGACAACGAGGCAGGTACCGTAACTCATGCCATTACGATGCCGGGCGCTAGGATATCTACCACTGCGATGCCAGACGCCATTTTGTCCACGGGTATGACATCTTTTGCTGTTGTACCAACCACCAACGTGCCTTCCGCCAACGTGCCTGCTGCCAACGTGACTGCTGCCAACGTGCCTGCTGCCACCATGCCTTCCGCCACCGTGCCTGCTGCTACCGTGCCTTCCGCTATCATGCCGCCCGCTATCGTGCCTTCCATACCAGACAAATTACCCTTTGAAATAAGTGTACCTGAAGATGGTATTTCACCTACTTGGCCTCCTGCTAAAGGAACTGACACATACATTAATTTTGTTAGTAATCCTACAAGGATTCCTGCAAATATAATGCCGGCCGAAATCCACCCACCGACTGAAACTGTCGCTGTCTCTACTGAAGAAGAGCAGCTAAAGAAGCTCCAATTGCAATTGGAAATATTAAAACTCCAACGACAAATCCGTGCTATAGAAAGCGAAAACCCGGGACATACCCGCAGAATCGACCTGATGGAGCTAGATGCGGCGGTGCCTTCGTTTAGCGGGGACGACCAATATGACGTTACCAAGTGGCTGATGGTATTCGACGACTACACAGGTACGTACGGATATACTGAAAAAGAGAAATGTGTGGCAATCCGTAGACGCCTAACCGGTACCGCCAAGAAACACGTTGTGAATTTGGGATTGGTGGAATGCGACGTATTGAGAAGAAGCCTGTACACGGTATTTAAAAGGACGGTGACGCGTCAAGAAATTTACCGCCAATTGCGTGCAAGGTCTTTGAAGCCGAATGAGTCCTGCCTAAGTTATTTGATATCCATGCAGGCAATTGCCTCACAAACCGATATTGACGAACAGGATTTAGTGGAACTGGTGATAGATGGAATTCCGGACCGCACAACCGACATTGCCAGACTATATGGTGCCAGGTCCATAAACGAATTAATTAGTCGCATGGACGGGTACGAGCAAAAAAGGCAGGCACGCTTGGGCGCTATCAAGGCTACCGGATATTCAAAGGGGAAACCGGCTAATAAGGAAACTGAACTAAATGAAGCAGAAATACGCTGTTACAATTGCTCAGAGTTTGGGCATTTCCAAAGTAAATGCCTGAAACCAAAGCGACCTCCAAATTCCTGCTTTGTGTGTGGAGAAATCGGTCATATCCGCCGAGATTGTCCAAAGAAGAAAGGGGTGATTGCTGCAATCCGAAGAGATGATGCTGAGGAAACTGTTGGTGTTTTCCAGACGGTAAGTGTTGCTTTTGTTAAGAGAGGTAAGCACACAAAAATAACCTGTTATTTTTCTTTATTTGACACGGGTAGCCCTATTAGCTGCGTCAAGAAATCGCTGGTACCCTCCGCCTTGAGAGAAAAAAGTAAAATGCTAACACCATATCGGGGTGTCGGAAAAAATAAAATTAGTACTTATGGTCAAGTCGAATGTAAAATATTTTATAAAAATAAAACAATAGTACATACGTTTTTTGTATTACCGGATAACGAAGCGGTGGTGCCAGTGCTTATTGGACGTGATCTTTTGTTCAAATTAAACATACGTCTATGTCAAATAAAAATAAAATATAAAATAAATGAACTTGAAAATATAAATTGTAAAAATAAAGAAAAACCAACAAAAAAGGTTATTAGTGCGCTTATGTCACTTAATTTGTGTAGGGTTTCCAATGACATTGCAGGGGTTCCGAAACCAAATGAAAATAATGTTGATAATAACGGGCTATTAATAAATGAAGTTTATGAAATGAATAGTTCAAAAGAAAGCGCAAATGCGCCAATTGTTTCTGAAGCTGATGTACCAGATTATGGGTATGAGAAATTAGGGGATTTTAATAAGAACAAAGAATTTGGGGAATTAGTGGAGATCGGGTGTGTAAATGAGGATGAGAGCAGAATAGATATTGATTGTAGTTTAGATCAATCAGACAGTCTCAGGTTAAGGTCGATTATAGTGAATACTTATTTGGAAAAAACGAACAGTATGTTGAAGTCAACAAATTATTGTATGCAAATAACATTGTCTAATGATGAGCCATTATTTTGCGGACCTAGACGCCTGTCGTATCGTGAACGATGTGAGGTAAGGAAAAAATTGGACGAACTCTTGAGAGCAGGGATAATTCGCCCAAGTGACTCACCTTATGCCTCTCCAGTCGTTCTAGTAAGGAAAAAGAATGGAGATTTAAGAATGTGTGTTGATTACCGTTCAATAAATAAGGTGACGTTAAAGGACAATTATCCTATGCCTATAGTAGAAGATTGTCTGGATTACCTAGGTCATAAAAATTATTTTTCGACTCTAGATATGAAAAACAGTTTCCATCAAATACCGATGCATGAAGACTCTAGGGAAAAGCAGATTGATGTAATGTTGATTGCTGAAACTCACTTGACGTCTACTAGTTACTTTAAAATAAATGGTTACGTTCTATATGATACTAAAGACCCCCGAGGAAGAGCTTGCGGAGGCTCGCCAATTCTGATAAAATCCAGAATTAAACACTATTTGTTTAACGACAAATAGCTATTTCCAACAAGTTTTCATCTGAAGAAATAAATTGCAACATTTATGACCTGTTCCTACATCCCACCAAGCCAAAATAATAATCAACTTATTTACACAAAGCATGCTTCGTTAATTAAATCAGTAGTATCACTATCTGCACCAGGTGATTCTATTCTTGTTTTTGGTGATTTTAACTTACCAAATGTATCATGGAAATTTTTATCTGACTCATATATGTTTACTCCTATAAAAGCCGCTGACTGGGTGTTTGAATTTTTGAACAGCTTATACGATTTATGTCTTTTTCAAATAAATGGAGTTTGCAATTCGTATGATAAATTATTAGATCTTGTTTTTGTAAATGAACCAGCTGATTGTTCCTTGCAGCGCGCAGATCCAATTACAACACCTGAGGATCGCTATCATCCTACGCTAGATATCAGCCTTAGTGTTCCTTTCAAAAGTAACTCTGACTCAACAAATCAACATGAAAAGGTTTTCTGTTTCAAAAAATGTAACTACGATGACTGAAATCATCTTTTATTTAATACGAATTGGTATGATTTACTATCAATTCATTGTTATACTCCAGCAGCTATTGATTCTATAATTGCAAAATTTTATGAAAAATTATCAAACTTTTTTTAACGAATGTGTTCCTAAATTATCAATGCACAAAAAATCTGGTCCCCCGTGGTGCACAAAAGAATTATCCAGACTTAAAAACATAAAAAATAAACGTTTTAAAAAATATAAAACAACTAGCTTGCTGTTTGATTATAGCAGATTTGCGGTTTCACGTGCTGAATATAACCTTTTAAACACAGAGCTGTATAAAAACTATATATCAAATATAAAACATAATTTTAACAGCGATCCGAAATCCTTTTATAAATTTGTTAATTCCAAAAAGAAATCTGGTGGCTTCCCAAAAACAATGAAGTACGGTGCTAACGAATCCAGTGACGATCATATAATAAGCAACTTGTTTGCTGATTTTTTTTCCTCCACTTACTCCGATTCCCAATATGATTTACATGAATACCCACATCCAATTGCGGCCCATCAAACGATACACTTTTCTCCAATCCACACAAATCAGATTTTAGACTCCTTAAAATCTGTTAAGTCTTCATACCATATGGGTCCTGATGGTGTTCCTAGTTGTGTTCTGAAGAATTGCGCACATGCAATAGCTACTCCATTAAGCATAATATTTAATATATCCTTAAAATATGGTTATTTTCCTCAGTCGTGGAAAGATTCCTTTATTATTCCACTATTTAAATCTGGCAGTAAGTCATGTGTCACAAACTATAGAGGCATAGCAAAATTAAGTGCAATCCCTAAACTTTTTGAAAAGTGTGTTACCGACAATCTCCTTCATCAAATTTCGTCCCTACTCTCTTCCTGTCAGCACGGTTTTAGTAAAGGTCGTTCAACAGTAACTAATCTCATGCAACTGACCACTATAGTAAATCGTGGATTTATTAAAAGGAAATTTACAGATTGTATTTACACGGATTTTAGTAAAGCTTTTGATAAAGTCAATCATGAATTACTTCTGATGAAGCTTCATGCTATGGGACTTACACACGGAGGCTTAAATTGGATTAAATCATATTTAACAAACCGAAAACAAAGTGTTGTTTTCAATAATACTACATCAAAAAATATTATTGTAAGTTCTGGAGTGCCCCAAGGCAGTCACATTGGTCCAATTTTGTTTTCTTTATTCATCAATGACTTGCCGTGCGTAATTAAATATTGTAACGTCTTAATGTATGCCGATGATGTGAAGATATTTCATAGCTATAACAATAACATTGAAAATCTGAATCTGAAAAATGCAAACATATGCGTTTTTCAAGAAATGATAACGCTTTATTTAGCTTTACATTGGGCGGACATCAACTTGATTTGGTTACGGAATTTTCAGATCTTGGAGTAATTTTGGATCCTAAATTAAATTTCAAAAAACACATATATATGATGGTAAACAAAGCTCGTGGTGTGTTGGCTTTTATAAAACGTTGGGCTAAGGAGTTTACTGAACCAATCATTACTAAACGGTTATACACATCTTTAGTCAGACCAATCTTGGAATATGGATCTGTTATTTGGGATCCGGATGCGGATTATCTTAAAAACATAATAGAATCAGTGCAAAAACAGTTTCTTTTTTTTTTGTTTGGGTAATTGAACATGGAATCCTAACGTCATTATTCCTCCTTATACTACAAGGCTTGCATTAATAAAATTACCAACGTTGAAGAGCAGAAGAATTATGCTTAGCGTTTCATTTTTATTTAACCTAATAAATGGTGCAGTCTGTTCTGACTTCCTACTCAGCAACATAAACTTTAAGGTTCCTCATCGATCAACTCGTTTCTACATTCCAATTTATATTCAAATTAATCAAACAAATTATGCTAATTCTGATTCTCTTAGAAAATTGTGTAAACATTATAATGATTTTTATTTTCTAATTGATTTTTCTGTTAATGCTAATGTAATTAAACGTAATATCACTTTGTACCTTAATCAGTGTAATTAAATGATTGTCTATTTTTTTTTATTATTTTGTATATTATATAAATCTATATATATAAAAGAGAGTGACGTTAGTTACTAGCTTTATAACTAAAGAACGCCAGGACCGATTGCAACGATTTGCACGAATTCAGGCTGGTCTCAGGCCAGAGAAGAAAAATACCCGGAAAAAATTCAGAAATTTACCACGCCTACTTTTTTTTAAATTAACATTTTTATGTGTGAGTGTGTGTATTTACTTTATAGAATCGTAAATGATCATGTGATGATCTTCGGCAAAGTTGTTGTGCATGAGCCCGGGAAGGTTTGTAAGTTGGTACAACCACGCCCACTCTAACGCCTACTTTTTTTATTTAATTCTAAATGGGTTTTTACAGATTTACTTCAAATTGTATATACATCTTACTGTAGGCGAGGTAGAAATACAAATTTTATGTGCCGCTGGAGCGATCTGTCTGAAATTTTCACATCACACCACTAAGTATTTATAGAATACTTCTTTTTTGCGACCACGCCTACTTTAACGCCTTCTTTTTTAAATTGTGTAATTGATTCTACTCTGACTTTAACATATTCACTTTAAATTGAATATCTTACTCTAGGCGAGATCAAAAATTAAGATTCATACTCCACGCCTCCTTTCACGTCCCATCTCTAGCGATCTTTTTTGACCACCTACTTTAATCAGTGTAATTAAATTATATAAATTTTTTATAATTGGTCTGTAAGGATTTATTCCGTAGACCTAAAATAAAATAAAATAAAAAAAAAATAAATAGCTAGATGGGCATTAGAGCTAGAAAACTATAATTATACAGTTAGACATCGCAAAGGCAATCTGATGCCTCACGTAGACGCTTTAAGTCGTACACATATAGCGGCAGTTGTTGACGGAAGTGATATGGACGTTATGATACAAATAACTCAAACCAGAGATAATAATATTCAAAATATCAAAACCAAATTAGAGGCACAAGACTTGGAGGGGTACGTAATGGAGAACGGACTTATTTTCAGACTAGCAACCAACGGTAGAAAACAGTTGTATGTGCCGGCCGAATTAGAAGAGAATATAATAAGGTTAGTCCATGAGAAATACGGTCATGTTGGAATAGGGAAATGCATGAACCAAATTCAAAAGTGTTATTGGTTCCCAGATATGAAAAATAAGATAAACAAGTTCATAAGGAATTGTCTTAAATGCATTTTTAATTCGGTTCCGCAAAGAAAAAATGAGAGGAACTTACATAATATAAATAAAAAACCAGTCCCATTCGACACACTTCACATAGACCATTTTGGCCCTTTACCGTCAATAAATTCAAATATATTAGTTGTTGTAGATGCCTTCACGAAATTTACCAAGCTATACGCTGTAAATACACCTGGGACAAAAGAGGTGTGTTGTGCATTAAGGAAATATTTTGAAAGCTATAGCAGACCACGACGAATAATAAGTGACAGGGGATCGTGTTTCACGTCTAACGAATTCAAATTATTTGTGTCTGAAAGAAACATGGTACACGTGAAAACGTCCGTAGCGTCACCTCAGTCGAATGGACAAGTAGAACGAATAAACAGGGATTTGAGGAGTATGTTGGCAAAACTAACGGAACTAACGGATCAAACTATCTGTCGACGTGTAAAGACGTATTTTTTCTCGTTGGCTCTGTTAACATCGCCTTTTTTCGCAATTAATAACAAAATTAATAACAAAAATTACGAAAGTTAAAACAAGATTTAAAAATAAACAAATTGCACAAAATATCGAACAAAAAGAACAATAAGATAATTTAAATGAAACAAAACAAAACATTAACAACAAAAAAATTGCAAAATTAAAACAATACATACATATAATAAATCTAAGAGTAAAAACCAAAAAAATCTATTTTTTGTTTTCTCTTACAATAACCCAAAGTACAATAAACTCTAAAGTGTTAAAAACAAAATATAAATACAACAACAATCATAAACAATCAATAATAATAATACGAGAGAATAACAAGAGATAATAAAAATAAATATAAAACATTGTTTGTACTTAATATACATAATTATGTCAACACGTAGAACAAAGAAAACAACAACAGAAATCTCTCAAAGCTTGTTGTCTGCCGACAGAGCTAAGAAAACAGCAGATAAAGCTGAGCTTAGTCCGTTATCTGATAATGCTCCTGCAGATCTTATTTTTTCAAGCGCAAATGACTCTTGCTCACGCAGTCGTTTGTGGAATTGGCTGGATGCAAAATTTACTAAACAAGACAGTTATATGAAAGAGCAAGCTGAAATAATAAAAGATATGATCGCGGAAAGTAAGAGAGTTTTAATAATTGAAATTGAACAAAAATTTAAAGACTTAAAATGTGAGATTATAAATGAAGTGAAAGGCGAATTAAAAGAATTAAATGATAGAATAAATAAATTAGAGACGGCCAATACGGAAATTGATCAATTAAAATCTGACGTTGAAAATTTAAAAATTAAATGTTTAAATCATGAAAATTCTATGGTGGCGTCTGAAGTACGCATAACTGGCATACCTTTTTATAACAATGAAGACTTAAATAAAATTTATGAAAATATATGCAACTCTCTAAACACAACTATGCCTGTGATTAAATCTATTTTTCGTGTAAAACACTACAACAACCAAGGAAGAGTTATTGATCCACCCATTGTTATAAAATTTAACACGCCGTATGAGAAAAACTATTTTCTGAGAACTGTTGCAGCTCATCGTCGTAAATTTAAATCGCCGCTACGATTGTCCGATGCCGGTTTCCAAAGTGATAAGAGTTTTTACATCAATGAAAACCTTACCCCGCACAATTATGGTATATTTAAAACAGCGATTGGACTAAAAAAGGATAAGCTATTGAAATCAGTTTATACTCTGAGGGGAATTGTCTACATTAAGCAACATGAGAATGATGAACCCAACAAAATTATTTTTCCAGAGCAATTGAGGCAGTTTTTTCGCTGTACTACACAAGTTTTTTAATGACCTTATGATAATGACTCTATATTTGTTTGTTGCTTTACTAATTGTTTTGAAAATTGTTTTGAATTTCTTTAATAATTACATGACTTTATTATTTTATCTGACTTTAACATTTAATTTAATTTTACTATTTCAATACATGACTTTATTATTTTATCTGACTTCAACATTTAATTTAGTTTTACATTTTCAATACTTTGTAATTTTTGCTTCAATTACAATGATTCAATTTCTTAATTTAATATTATCCTTATATTATATAATTTCTGATTTTATTAGCATTACACACATTATTATGCACTTTTATGACTTTTATCAGTGATGATCGTGGAAGGTCCAAAGACTTAACAATGAATATGGTTAGAATTTTGGCTAACTATAAAAGAGGTTTTAAAATTGTACACATAAATGCACAAAGTTTAAATAATAAATTGGATGAATTTAAAATTGTTTTTGAGAACTCTGGTATTGATGTTATTTGTGTTTCGGAAACATGGCTGTTAACATTAACCCCAGATAATAATATATGTCCCAATGGGTACAAGGTATATAGAGATGATAGAGGAAGTCATGGTGGCGGTGTGGCCATTTTTACTAAGAATAGCATTTCTTGCAAAATATGCAACAAGTCATCTTTGACATACAGTACAACTGAGCAAGCGGTTGAGTTTATATTTATCGAAATTTCTTCATTTGGCAAAAAGATGCTGGTAGGTTGTGTTTATAGGCCAAATAAGAGAATACCATTAACTGTTTTGTATTCAACACTAGAAACTCTCGCCACAGTGTATAATGATATAGTCATTACTGGTGATTTTAATTCAAACGTATTAGTGGAGACGACGCTCCATGATAATATGTTATCGCTTGGTCTTTTTCCAGTCAACATGATTAATCCAACGCACCATACATCCACAGCAAGCACGCTGATTGATCTTTTCTTTGTGTCCAATACTACGAATATAGTTCTGTATGATCAAATATCTGCTCCGTGTTTTTCTAAACATGACCTAATATTCCTAACTTATAACTTTCAAATCCAACAAATTGAACAGTGTTTCAGTTATCGTGACTTTAAGAATCTAGATCTTAATATTTTATATGAATATTGTTCCCATATTGCCTGGAATGATATCTATTTTATGTACACCGTTGATGAACAATCTTCATTTCTGGAACACAATATTCAATATCTTTTCGATCAAACAGTACCACTAAAATATAAAAAAACCGTACATACTCAAAAACCATGGTTTTCAAATTCTGTTAAGAATGCAATACAATTGAGGGACTTAGCATATGCCAGGTGGAAAAGATTTAAAACTCCTGAACTAAAATTACAATATTCCAATGCCAGGAAAAATGTAAATAAACATATTAAACAGGCAAAAACTGAATATTATTCCAACCGCTTTGACTCAGCAATCAATTCTCAACAAACTTGGAATATCATTCGCGAAATAGGAATTGGCAATACTAATAATCGTACAGATTGTAATGTGGATGCAAACATGCTTAACAGAACTTTCACTGCCATACCTGTAGTACAGGCAAATCCCACTTTTTTTAATTTTTCCTCAAGCTCGCCAAATACAAATACTGGAATAATTAGTGAACATTTCCAATTTTCGTGCGTTACTCAATATGACGTTATTTCAACAAGCTCTTTGATTAAATCAAATGCAGTAGGAATTGACGACATACACCCGAAGTTTATAAGATTACTTTTACCTATGATTCTACCGTATGTTACTTATCTATTTAATACTATTATAATGTCAAGTACGTATCCGTTAAACTGGAAACATGCAAAAATTATACCATTACCTAAATCGAATGGAGAATATAGACCGATAGCTATCTTGTGTTTTCTATCGAAGGTTTTAGAGAAGCTCTTGTATAAACAAATGATGGAATATATTGATACTCATAGTTTACTTTCCAGCACGCAATCGGGGTTTCGTCAGAATCACAGCTGCGTTACGGCTCTTGTGGAGGTTAGCGAAAATATACGTCAAGGATTAGATGAAGGTAGTATGAATTTTTTAGTACTTCTAGACCATTCTAAGGCGTTCGATACGGTAGACCATGACATACTCATTAAAAAACTGTACCACTTTTTTCGGTTTAGCGACACTTCTGCTAAACTTATATATTCGTATCTTACGAACCGCACACAATCGGTGTTTGTGAACAATACATGGTCAGATAGCGTATCCCTTAAT
The DNA here is from genome assembly GCA_916048285.2 of Bellardia pandia. NCBI lineage: Eukaryota > Metazoa > Arthropoda > Insecta > Diptera > Calliphoridae > Bellardia > Bellardia pandia. The sequence goes on from OU696530.1 coordinate 72,010,932, forward strand.
AGAGGAGTACCTCAAGGCTCTATTTTAGGACCACTCTTATTTTCATTATATATAAATGATTTGCCAAACCAACTCTCTAAATGCAACATCCATTTATACGCAGATGACGTGCAACTTACTCTAAGTAGCTCTGTTCAAAATATAGCTTCAGGAATATCATCTCTAAATGAGGATTTAAACAAAATTTACCTCTGGGCTTGCGCAAATGGACTCTGTTTGAATCCACACAAATCTAAATGCATTGTGATATGTAAAAGGAGCTTAAATCGTTACATTTCTGAAGATATTGTTTTAAATGGCGAAAAAATTGAAATTGTTAATTCAGCGAAAAATCTCGGTATAATCTTCAATAGCAATCTGACATGGACTGATCATATAAACTCACTGGTTGGTCAAACATACATAAAGTTACGAGCTCTCTGGTCTACACAATATTTTACACCAATAAGAATAAGAACCTTACTAGCCAAGACGTATCTGATTCCTTCTCTATTTTATGGGTGCGAGTTGTTTGGAAGCTGTGATTCAAGTAGTAAAAGTAAGCTTAATATATTGTTTAACAACATAATAAGATATGTGTATGGATTGAGAAGGTTTGATCATGTTTCTGCTGTTTCCAATAAACTTTACGGAGTTTCACTTGATAGCCTATTAAAAATTCGTATTCTTGTATTCTTACACAAAATAATAAATACTCAAACCCCCAAATATATATTTGAAAAAATACGTTTCTTCCAATCGTCTCGAAATCGAAATATTATAATACCTCGACATCAATACCTAGTGTCTGAATGGCACTTTTATGTACATGCCGCTCGTCTTTGGAACAATCTTCCACGAAATCAACAAATAAATAGTAATGCTAATAGTTTCAGAAATTTTTTATTTAACTTTTTCACGTAAGATGTTATCAATATAGGTTTTTCTGTAACTAATTTGTTTATACTCATAATAAAATTGTTTATAACGTAATGCGTTCCTATACTATAAATATAAGACTTAGTCTTGTTGTACAGGAAATGAAAAAATTCAATAAATAAATAATAAATAATATAACATTCGGACTGGGTCGATAAATTAAGTATGGTAGAATTTGCAATCAATAACACCGTTCAGCGAGTGACAGGCTATTCTCCAAGTGAAATTTTGTTTGGTGTAGAACAAAGAGGAGAAATAATTGACGAATTCACAGAGCAATTATTAGAAAATTATATGAAGGGAGAGGAAAATAATTTAGCATTGATCAGGGAAAATGCCATAGGAAATATAGAAAAGTCACAGGAGGATAATTTGAAGCATTTTAATTACCATCACGTACCAGCTAGGATATTTGAAGTGGGTGATCTAGTAGTAGTCAAAAACGTCGATACATCACCAGTTGATCCCAAAATACCGTGGCTCGTACATCATTCAGAAGCAATTAGGCAACGACCGCTACGAAATATCAGATATCGAAAATTGCCAGATAACTCAAATACCCTATAGAGGTATAGTAGACTCCAGTCGCCTAAAAAAGTGGGTAGAACGGAATAACTGCAATGATATAGAAAACCCCGACGACAGCAACACTTATCTGTTTGAAGAGGAGGAATTTTTGGGAGAAGAGTAACAATCGAGGGCGATTGTATGTCAGGTCGGCCGAAATTGTAGTGGTCTTTGATATGGCAACACTAAACCCAGAAATTTCAACTACGCTTAAAAATACAACACTGTAAAAAAGATAACACGAGACATATTTTTATTTCCGCGTCTTGTGCGGCATTATTTTAAGAATAGTAAAATAAATAAGGTTACTACAATATGTTACTTTATTTATCTTTTAAAAATTGCAAAGAAAAAAATATAAAATCGGTGCATTAATTTATTTCGTTTGAAAATACAAGTTTCTATATTCATCTAAGATCAGACAGCATTAACATTTTTTCCGTAAAATTTGCTATTTCACCTTCTGAATACTAAAGAAACCTACGAATCAGTAAAATATCTACTGGAATCAGTAAACTATGAAAACCATAAATGGCGTATATGCTGTGATTTAAAAATGGTGGCCTTACTTTGTGGTTTACAAGGTGGTTATACGAAAAATATGTGCTTTATATGCTTGTGGAACACACGTTACAAAGGAAATCAATATCAAAAACTTGATTGGGAAAAGAGAGACGATATTCGTGTTGGAACAGCTAATGTTATCCATGAGGCTCTAGTACCAGCAGATAAAGTATTGCTCCCACCGCTTCATATAAAATTGGGTATTTTCAAAAATTTTGTAAAAGTGTTTTCAGCAGATGGACCAGCTTTTACTACATTAAGATCTATATTTCCACGACTCAGTGCTAGCAAAGTAAAAGAAGGTATTGTATACAAATAATAATGATTTTAAAAAATGAACTTACAATATTTTTTTCTAACTTTACAGGTATGTTTAATGGTCCAGACATTAGAAGATTGATGAAAAATATTGATTTTGATAATTCGTTAAATCAAAATGAGTTAATTGCATGGAATACAATTAAGGTCGTTATTGGAAATGTTCTTGGTAGAAAACGAGAAGCAGACAGTTCACAAAGAGTAAAACGTCTCTTACAGGCCTTCGAGGAACTAGGAGTAAACATGTCCTTAAAAATTCATTTTCTCCATCAACATATGGATTGGTTTGAAAACCAACTTTCAACCGAATCAGATGAGCAAGGTGAACGTTTTCATCAAGTGGCTTTAACAATGGAAACCAGGTATAGAGGAAAAAAACTAGACGCTATGTTAGGTGATTTATGCTGGTGGTTAAAGAGAACCACAGATGAAGACAATAGTGGCGAAGAGCAAGAACTAGATATAGACACAGATCCACAACCCTCTACTTCTTCAACCAATACAAACTGACAGTGATAGTAATGCAGATCCAAAATGATATAATAGATATACATAATAAGTTATAATTCATTTTAATAAAACATTTTTTGTAATAGAAAATAGGTAATTCCAATAAAAACTAATTTTTTCCATGAAAACAGCATTTTTTTAAAGAAACGTACTGGCAATAATAAAATGTACTTTGTAAACGCATTATAATTATATTTTAAAATAAATCCAACAACAAAAATTGATTATTTAGCCTCAAGAAAGCATATGCACCGTTTTTTCTATGAAAGTCTACAAATAATAACGCAAATTGTATGACAGCGCCACCTAGCGTTAGTTCTAGGTAAAACATAATATCAAAAATGGATTCCCCGACCCCATAAACATATCACATTTCTCCCGGATAGTAAAAATATATAGCCATTATTTTATCAAAATTGTAATGAGTTTTTCTCGTTAGCCAGGGTTCCAAAATCACAAATTTCAAATGCTTGTAAAAAAAATTCTAGCACTGAACCAAAAAAATTCCTTGGAGGTTTTGTTATGGACAATGTCAGCTATCATTTGTATTTGGTCTCATCCCATTCGGATTTTGGTTGTTGCACTGTGTTATTAGTTTTTCCATCCTATCGTAACTAATATTTATCACAGCGCCCTCCTTCGGTGGTATAGCATTCAAACGCCACCGAAGTAAAATAATTAATATAATGGCTATAAATCAAGCTTTGATCAATGCACCTCCTCACCACCAGAGCCGCTGCAGTACTGTACTATTAACAAACATAACGCACAATTACAGTGTTGTCATATGAAAAGCTTTTCTCTACTTTCACAACCTATTCTTCTTATACCTATCCCTTTCCTAAGAGAGTAACACATGCCCCTATTGCCGTTCTCAACTCAACTAAGTTTGGTCGTCTGTCAGTCAACCCGACTTTAACTCAACCAAATTATTTTTTGGTATTGTGTAACACAACGATTTTTAGTTGTAATTGTTATGGCGTTGCCGACATGAAATATCGATTTCATGTTGGCAACACCATGCATTTTATTTGTAAAGTGAAGAAAAAAAAACGCAAAAAAATCAAGTTTTTATAAAATAAAAAGAATGAATTTAAGTGTGGATTTATTTTTTGAAGACGAAAATCATGACGCTAATACAAATGTTCTACGTATACGTAGAAAAATACGCGATGATTCCAATCCTCTTGAACTACCCAGTGCGAAGTAAGAAATTTCCAAAATAAGTAACAAATATGTTAGTATAATAAATATTATTTTTCATAAAGGCAATTTTCTTTTGCTTAATTTGTAAAAGCTGCTTGTTTATTTCATAATTTTTATATCTGTTTTTCTCCAAATCCTTAATACTTTTTTAAAGTTTAGCTTGTGTCTCGCATTGTTTTCTCAGAAGTTCCAGACGCTCTTGTTCTGGTGATTTTTTTCTTTTCTTGGCTGGTGTGTTTATTATCTCAGGTTCATTTGCAACGATTTGTTCCATGTCGAGATTTTGAGGAGTTTCTAAAGCCGGACTTGTTGACGGACCAACGTTTTCAACGCCGAAAGTGTGTCCAGATGGTGCTACTTGGTCATTTAGTGATAACAGCTGGGACACGCAATCCTCAAGTACATTACGCGGAATTTCTTGTGAAGGACCACCACCTGCTGCTTGTTGGTTTTGTTTATTATTAGCAAGTTTTTTTTTAATACTTGCTTTGTAATGAATCCAAACTTATATGAAGTAAAAATTCTAATAAAATGTCTGTTTACAATAATTAAGATGTCATATACTTACACGTTGCCATTCGAAGGATGTTCTTGTAGGTGGGCCCAAGCTATTCAATTCTATTGTAAATCCTTCCCACGCTTCCTTACACTGAGTTTTAGTCATCTCAAATTTTTGCTTTCCTTTAGCAATTTCTGGATTTTTTCCCATCAGCTGCACAAGTCGCTCAAATTGGGCTTTGGTTGTTATTTTTACTGTCCTGCGTATGTGTATTAATCATTTAATTAATTATATTACGATCAAAAAACACCTATACTTACGATTTTTCCATTTTTTATATTTTTTGTATTATTTTTTTAAAGGAAATGTATTAAAAATTTTATTTAAATCTATAACCGACAAAGACTCAACTGCTAATAAGCAGTTGTGTATATTTATCGTTTTTGTCAACCAAACTCAACCAAAATGGTGAACCGCAATACTATTAAACACAACCAAAAAATCAGCCGCACAACTAAAAAGTCAACTACATTTAAGTTGTGAATGGCAATACCGATTTATGAAAGACGACCAAATTATTAAAAAAGTTGTGAACCGCAATAGGGGCAACAATTAATTAATTAATATATAGGCATATTAATTGCCTGATTTTATACGCCTCATATAATATTTTCCATTACACTTGTGTATTGTAAGTATTTTATAGCACTTCATGCTTCGAGTATTTACGCATTATTACTTTTTTATTAACCAGGAATGAGAATTCTACTTTTTCTTTAAAATTGACCATTTAAAAAATGTTTGTGTCATTATTTTAATGTTTAAACATTCTTAACCTTTTACCTGTCCCCATATAAACAAAAAGTTTATGCCGTACGTACAAAATTTTTCATTTGTGGATTATGTGTATGTGATGCACAAGCGTGTGAAAGCAACTTGCTGTGTATGCACAGGACAGAAAAAGGATTAATATTAAAATTACTTACTCTTTCTGCTAACTGATTTCCACTTCCAAATACTGCAAGCATTGACATTAATTGTGGGTCTTTTGTGATGTCCGTCATTGGTAAATTTAAAGCATTTTGTGTAGATAAGTTAGACGTTGTAGTAGCTAAAGTCTTTGAAGTATTTGGCCGAATTTTAGGACGAGTGTAGAGTCCTGGTATGTGTATAACACGCGAAGTCTAAAAATAAATAATAATATTAAAATTACAATTAAGGTATCAATTCGAATAATGTTCGTTAGAATATTCGAACAATTTCTTGCGGAGAATTATTCAAACAATTTGAAAATGTCAATTTTTTGATTGCAGCAATTATTGAATTAGCGAACGCCGTTAGTAATAGCTTTTCTTTTTCTTTCTCTTTTGTATTCTGTTACTTTCTTATACTTAGCTCTGTAAAGACGTTTATACAAATTTCATTAAATAAAATACTATTTAACTTTCAAATACATATTGCAACAACAATAAAATGATAAAATAAAATGCACATATAAAGCTAATTTAATTTGACCTCAACTGCCCTTAAGAGAAAATCTCTACCTGCGCCTCTCACAAAATATTCGTTTCTTTATATAATAAGCAAAATTAGAATACATACCTTTATTACCTTTATAATGGTTTAAATTATAAATTTGGAAAAAGTTAACCATTGTAATTTAAAAAAATATTTTTTTATAGAATCAAAGATCTCCATCAAATCTTACACAGTCTGAGCTAAGCAGCGTTGTCAACTTTGAAATTTCAAAACGCACCAAAATGGAGAGAAAAGAATTTCGTTTTTGTTTCAAATATTTATTGAGTTAATTTGATATTTTTTAATATCATAAATTCTATAAAAAAAACTTTTTATCAACCATTATTAGTAAAAGTAATAATTTAGCCTTTTTTAATAATAAATATAAATAAGCTAATAAAGATAAAATAAGCATTTAACCACTCAAAATTTAACTCACAATATGATATTCGGAACTAAAGTACTAATTGGTAAAAAAGCTAATTTCAGTACATATTTGGTACTTTTTTTATATATATTTTTGTTTTCTAGTTGATTTTTTCCAATAAAATTTGTTAGGATTCCACTGGTACTCTAACCCTGGTTGTTCGTCTGCAGTTCAGTAGACCAAACCATCAGGTTATACAAGAATTTTTATTTACATGTTTAAAATGTTAATTTGATTTTCAAACAAAGATTTTTGAAGAATTTGATTTCATTTATCATACATTCGTATTTAAAATACACTTTTTCATCGTATAGATTTCATGAGTTATGAATTATTAAAACTCTGCAACTAAAAAATTAGTAAAAATAAAGATTTCATCACATTTTCGAAAATATTAAAAAACACTCAAACATGTGTATTTTATTGTGGAAAAATTTTTTCTCATACTGAAACAAAAAGTTGTGTTGAATTTGCTTTGGTGCCACCAAAAATTAAAAAACGCACCAAAATTTTAAAAAAGCGCAATGCGCACCAACTAAAGAATTTTTCGCACCAAGTTGACAACGCTGGAGCTAAGGTATTCTTCAGCTGATTAGTATTTAAAAGTTGTGAACATTTCGTAAGATCAATTATAAACTTGCGAAGTTTCATTTCATTCGCGTCATTTATTAATGATAATTTATGTGTTCAAAGTGCTATTCTCTGCTATTCAAGATAACTGACATTTTTTTGTTGTTAATAAAACATTTCAATTACATACATACATATATATTATAAAATGTATGCGACATAATGAAAGCTTTTATTTTTATAAATATAAAACATAGCAGGTCTGCTTGTTGACGGATTCATAGTTGACGATATTTTGATTTTTATTTATCATCGTGCACATGGGGGTGGAGGTTTAACTATCACTGTAAACTAATCCACCCAGAATAGCAAATTGTTGGTTAATTCCGAAATGTATTTAATATAACGATTATATTATCTATATACATCTATATATATAAAATTGAATGTATGTATGTAACGTATGGACTCCAAAACGGCTGAGCCGATTTTGATGAAATTTTCACAGCATCTTACTGTGACTCTGGAAGGAATAATAGGCTATATGAAGTTTTGATTGTACAAACGGGGGTGGCACCGCCCATATAACCCAAAAATTTCAATCGCCATATTTTGGGCATTTTTTGACGTATAGGGTATTGGCATAATTAGAAATACGTACCAGGAGAAAAGTGGGTGGGACCACGCCCTTTTTTAGGCAAACAAAAAATCGTAATATAGTCTTAACTACTGGACCGATTGTCATTAAATTTTCACAATAGGATATTCTTACGAAATTGTAAATTCGTGACAATATAAAATTGTAAGTAAACAAAGGGGCATGGCCTCGCCCACTGAAATGCATCGCTCATATGACGCGCTTCAGTATCCTATTATTTTTCCATATGGAGAAGATGAATATCACTTTGAAATGCGTCAAATCAATCAAGCAACCCATAAGGCTGTTAATTATCCTGTTCAGTTCTTAAACTCACTCGATGTGTCAGGCTTTCCACACATGTGCTACAACTTAAAATTGGAGTGCCAATTATTTTACTGCGTAATATCGATCACCACAGCATTGCAATGTCACTTGACTTGGTGAGAAATAATTTAATAGAAGCGACTATTATAACAGGAAAATATAAAGGCACAGATGTACTTTTGCCACGCATTCAAATGCTACCAACAGATTTACCATTCGATTTTAAACAATTGCAGTTTCCTGTTCGGTTAGCGTTTGCGATGACTGTTAACATCCCGTATAGGAAAACCCACCGATTTATGTGTGTATACTCTTGATGGGCAAACTAAAAATATTGTGTATCCTAAAGCATTGCAATAAATAAATTAAAATCAAATAATTAAATTTTTGTAAATATATAAATACGTTTTGTTTTTTTATACCGAAGGGGGGGGGGGGGATAGCGACGCACACCGGGTTTAACTAGTCTTCTATATATATAAAATTGAATGTATGTATGTAACGTATAGACTCCAAAACGGCTGAGCCGATTTTGATGAAATTTTCACAGCATGTTACTGTGACTCTGGAAGGAATAATAGGGTACTTTTTTACTACGCCCACTTTTACGCCCACTTTTTTAAAATATTGTAATTGGAGACCAAACCTCTGGACCGATATTTTTGAAATTTTCACAGCATTTAACTGGGACTCTTTTATGATTAATAGGGTACTTTTTTTGACCACGCCCATTTTTACACCCACTTTTTAAAAATTATGTAATTGCTCCCATATAGTTTTTAACAGATTTACTTCAAATTGTATACACATTATATACTCCAGGCGAGGTAAAAATAAAGATTTCTTAAGCCACGCCCCTTTCACGCCCCTTTTCACGCCAAAATTTTGAAAGTTTTATACTTTTTGTTCTCTATACAAATTTGTTCATTCCAACGTATTTTTTTTATTTGGTAGTATATTGCTCTTAATACTGTTAACGTCGCTATATAGCTATGAACCACGCCTACTTCGTCGCCCCCTTTTTTTAATTCAGATACTTACTTATACCACTAACAATGTTTGCTATACAAAATACTTTTATTGTAATATGTATTTACCTAAAGTTTTATATACTTTTTAACTACATACATTTTTTTATTACCAAATCCCCATTTTTCGCCCCATTTCATCTTAAATTATATTGCTTTTAATCTATATATATAAAAATTGATGTATGTATGTATGTATGTAACGTATGGACTCCCAAACGGCTGAGCCGATTTTGATAAATTTTTCACATCATGTTATTGTGACTCTGGAAGAAATAATAACACTGTCCAACACCATTTTTGGAACAGAATAGCGACCCTATAATTCTGAAAGGGTAAGTTGAGTAGATCATTTTTGTAGAACAAACTTATGGTCCAGCACGTCTGAGTTTTTTTTTACAGTGGGTCAAAGTTTTCATTTTTTGGTCGAAGGGAGCATTATACTATATGAATAAAATGTTGTAAGTTAATGTCTGAGAGAATTCTTATGGTCAGAGTTGTATTGTGGAATTGTATGAGGATTATTTTTGTGGAAGATCTTAACCCTCTAACTGGTCTCTTTATGGGTCAATTTGACCCTTTTTTCGATTAAATCAAAAAATATCCTTTAAAAAAGGACATTTAAGGATTAAAATATTCTACGAAAATGTTTGGCGGAAAATTTCAGTGGGGGTCGCCAAAGACACCATTGTTGTAAGTAAAGCTCTTTACGATTAATTGGCAAAATTACACGCCAACTTCTATAAAAAAATTATAATTTTGTTTTAATAGTGGTTTATGTACATAAGTATGTACATATTTATTTTTTTCAAATTTTCGAGTAAAAGGGAAATGGGAAATAGCACTAGTATGACAATGGATTAAAGATTAAACTTAATATGCTTTCCTGTATTTAGCTTGACGTGAATGTTCCGATGGGTCAAGGTTTCTGTACAAGCCCCATACGTATTCAGCAAGCATTACACTTTGGGATTTCCCTTTGAATCTTTCTTCCAATACCTTTATATCCTGATGAAACCTTTCACCGTGTTCATCTGAAACCGCTCCAAGGTTTTCTTAAAAAAATTGAGATGAGAGTGCAGAAAATGCAGCTTTAGTGACATCTTAACGCCAATATTGTTAAAACCGATTAGCATGCTTTCAATATTTTCTGCATAGTTTTGTGCTTTTGAGTTTCCAAGGAATTCTGATATAACTAGCTGCATAAAGTCAAATGCTGTCTTTTGCATATCCGACAGCTGACCATAAAATTCTTCATCGTGTAATAATTTTCTTATATCGGGTCCAACGAGCATTCCTAGAAAAGGTAATTTACATTAAATGAAATAAATTATTTCTTAAAACCGTATTTTACCTTCTTTTAATTTTGCTGCAGATAATCTGGGGAAAATTGTTTGAATGCGTTTGAAAGCATTTCCTTGTGTATTTAAGCTTTTAATAAAATTTTTCACCACGCCCAACTTAATATGCAGAGGTGGAAGTATGACCTTATCTTTTGGGACAAGGGATTCATGGATTACATTTAAGTCACCAATAATATTTTCTTTACGTTCTTCGAAATATTTAACATGATAATGGCAGGTGGTAGCACGTGAATCCCATTTACAAAGAAAGCACATATATTTTGTGTATCCTGTTTGCATTCCAGTCAATATTGCAATCATTTTGAAGTCTGCGCATACTTCCCATTTATATTTATAGTATTCAATTTTATTTAAGAGATTTGAAATATTTGCGTATGTTTCCTCCTTTTTTGTGGAATACGCAACCGGTATTGATGGATGCTGATTCCCATTGTGCAGTAAAACTGCTTTTAAGCTGTGTTTTGAACTATCTATCTGACTAGACGCGAGAACTCAGTGTTTGGCCCGGCCGAACTTGACGATGTTTTCACCTGCTTTGTATGTGTTGGCGTGTAATTTTGCCAATTAATCGTAAAGAGCTTTATTTACAACAATGGTGTCTTTGGCGACCCCCACTGAAATTTTCCGCCAAACATTTTCGTAGAATATTTTAATCCTTAAATGTCCTTTTTTAAAGGATATTTTTTGATTTTATCGAAAAAAGGGTTAAATTGACCCATAAAGAGACCAGTTAGAGGGTTAAGATCTTCCACAAAAATAATCCTCATACAATTCCACAATACAACTCTGACCATAAGAATTCGCTCAGACATTAACTTACAACATTTTATTCATATAGTATAATGCTCCCTTCGACCAAAAAATGAAAACTTTGACCCACTGTAAAAAAAAACTCAGACGTGCTGGACCATAAGTTTGTTTTACAAAAATGATCTACTCAACATACCCTTTCAGAATTATGGGGTCGCTATTCTGTTCCATTCAAAAACTCTTAATTTGTTGGACAGTGTAATCTATATGAAGTTTTGATTGTACAAACGGGGGTGGCACCGCACATAAATCGCCATAGGTTGGGCATTTTTTGACCTACGTCAATGATATCTGGTACGTATGGTATTGGCATAATTATGAATACGTTTTTTTAGGAAAATTAAAAATCGTAATATAGTCTTAAGTACTGGACCGATCGTCATTAAGTTTTCACAATACGATATTCTTAAGAAATAATAAATTCTTGACTATGTAAGTGGACAAACGGGCATGACCTCGCCCACTGAAATGCATCGCTCATATGAGAAGATGTATATCGCTTTGAAATGCGTCTAATCAATTAAGCAACCTGTAAGGCCTTTAATTATCCTGTTGAGTTCTGAAATTCACTCGATGTGCCAGGCTTTCAACCACATGTGCTACAGTTCAAAATTGGAATGCCAATTATTTTACTGTGTAACATCGATCACCACGGCTTTGCAATGGCACTGGCCTTGCAGTAAAAAAACTGAGAAATAATTTAGTAGAAGCGACCATTATAACAGGAAAATATAAAGGTACAGATGTACTTTTGCTACACATTCCAATGCTACCAACAGATTTACCATTCGATTTTAAACAATTTTTACATGTTCGGTTAGCATTTGCGATTACTGTTAACAAAGCTCAAGGTTAATATCCCGTGGATATGTGTATGCTCCTGATGGGCAAACTAAACCTAAAGAATTGCAATAAATACATTAAAATTAAATAAATAAATGTTTGTAAATATATAAATACGTTTTATTTTATTTTATAACGAGGGGGGGGGGGGGGTAGCGAAGCACACCGGGTTTAGCTAGTACATATATAAAAATGTACTTATGAATGTATGTAACGTATGGACTCCACAACGGCTGAGCCGATTTTGATAAAATTTTCACTGAATGTTACTGTGACTGGAAGGAATACTAGGCTATATAAAGTTTTGATTGTACAAAGGGGGGTGGTGGCACCGCTCATATAACCCAAAATTTTAAATTGCCATATTTTGGGAATTTTTTGACGTTATGGTATTGGCATAATTAGGAATACGTACCAGGAGAAAAGTAGGTGGGACCACGCCCCTTTTTAGGAAAATTAAAAATCGTAATATAGTCTTAACTACTGGACCGATCATCATTAAATTTTCACAATAGGACATTCTTACGAAATAATAAATTCTTGACTATGTAAGTGGACAAAGGGGCATGGCCTCGCCCACTGAAATGCATTCGCTCATATGACGCGCTTCAGTATCCTATTATTTTTCCATATGGAGAAGATGGATATTACTTTGAAATGCGTCAAATCAATCAAGCAACCCGTAAGTCCGTTAATTATCCTGTTGAGTTCTTAAATTCACACGCTGTGCCAGGCTTTACACCACATGTGCTACAACTTAAAATTGGAATGACAATTATTTTACTGCGTAATATCGATCACCACGGCTTTGCAATGGCATTCGACTTACAGTAAAAAACTGAGAAATAATATAGTAGAAGCGACCATTATAACAGGGAAATATAAAGGTACAGATGTACTTTTGGTACGCATTCCAATCCTACCAACAGATTTACCATTCGATTTTAAAAAATTTTTTCCTGTCCGGTTAGCGTTTGCGATGAATGTTAATAAAGCTCAAGGTTAATATCCCGTGTATATGGGTATGCTCCCATAAATACATTAAAATTAAATAAATAAATGTTTGTAAATATATACAGGGGTGTCATAGAAACCAATATTGTCAGAAGCACACCGGATTTAGATAGTACATATGTATACATATAAAACTCACAATGTTATAGCAAAGACTATAAATATATAAAAATTTGATGAGGTGCTAAACTGAGTCATTTTTAAGGATAATAACTTAGCTACTGCCAAATTAAATTCATTAACCGATGGATTTTTTTCAGTGTCCACCTTTGGCACGTATATATGAAAACAACTTTTTTAAAGGATCTTGGTTAAAATGGCTCGTTAAAATGCACAGTAAATTTGAATTTAATTTTTGTTTGTGTTATTGTAGGGTAAGAATACGTGTTTTATTGTTGTAGAAATGAAACTATATTGATTCGCACCGAAATAAAAAACCTTTATTATATAAATATTTAGAATTACATATTTAGAGAGAAATAAAACTAGCAAATTATGAAAATAATCACTTAATTATTACATACATTAATTAAATACCATAATTAAATTTTAAAATTTAGTAGTAATTTTGAAGCATTATTTTAAAACAAATTTTGCTGCAAATTATATTTACATTTGGTTACTATGGTAAAAATATAAAAAAATACATACAGTTTTTGATTTACCGTTATTTTTACTCATCACATTTTGTGTTTATAATGCAAACAACTGAGAACAAGCGTCGGTGTGAGTTTGTTTTATTGTTTTTGCAGCACAATTGTGCATTGAAAATGAAGATTTGGTTAGTTATGTAAACTTTACATTTAAAAGTGTTCATAAAATTGTAGTGCATCGCTCTAATAACACGTTTAATAAATATAATAAATAATTAAAATCATAATGTACGAAGAAGGACAAAAAAAAGTTGAATTCAATAGCGAAAACAAAAAAAAATATCGTCTTTATCAGGCACCAAGTGTTGTTTACCGCATTGTGGCTAATCCAAAAGAAGTGTTCCAAACTTAAAAATCTTTCGTTTCCCATATCTTAACGCCATATTGCTTAAAGCATGGTTAGAAAATTGCAATTTTGACGAATGTTTTCTAGAAAGATCACGACCTTTATACATATGTGAAAGACATTTTTCGCCAGACTGTATTGGAAAGAAATATTTGAAGCGAGGTGCCGTGCCAACCTTGAACTTAACCGGCAAAAACGAGGAAACAGGTATAGAAAAAGGAAACAATTTCGAAAGTGAGGATGTTGACTTTTATTTATATAAATCTTCACCACGTAAACGTAAGAGATCGGAATCACCATCATTATGCACAAATTGTCAAAAAAGTTGTAAAAATTAAGAATTTTATCGAAAGAAATATTTTAATATGTTTAAAAAACTTAAAGCTGAGACGCAAAAAAATAAAAATTTAATGAAAAAAAAACGAAAGTTTAAAAAGAACTGTCAAAACCTTAGAAAAAAAGTAATGAACACAAAATCTATTAAAGCCGAAGTTGACGAATTAAACATCAATTCAAACGAAAAAACTTTATGTAAAATGCTTATAAAACAAAATAGGAAAACAACTGCGCGTTGGGATGATCATGAGATAAGTTTTGCACAAATTATTTATTATCGATCTACTTCCACATACTTATTTTTACGAAACATATTAAAATTAAACTTTCCAAGTCCTTCGTCTCTAAGTAGATGGAGCATTATAAAAAATTTGCAGCCAGGCAACAATTTATGCATATATAATGCACTCAAAGCGACAGTTCAAAAGCTGCAACCTTTTGAGAGAGAATGCATTTTAATTTTTGATGAAGTATCCATCAGAAAAAATTTCACATATAATAATTGTGCAGATGTTATAGATGGAGTTGTAGATCTTGGATATGAGCGAATGAATGAAATTGGTTCCCAAGTTTGCGTGTTTATGATAAGAGGACTTATAAAAAATTGGAAGTTTGTTTTAAATTATGTTGTTACTGCTACTTCGATAAAAGCTGATATATTAAAAAAACTTGTGCTATTAAATTTGGATATTTTAAAGGAAATGGGGTTAAATGTGCGTGGACTAACGTGTGACCAAGGTCCTAACAACAGAAAATGTTACAAGATGTTGGGCGGATCCACTGATAAACCTTATTTTCTTTACAAAAATGATAAAATATACTTAATGTACGATATTCCCCATATTTTTAAGTCGATCAGAAATGCTTTGATCAAGGGCGATTTTAAAACACCAGATGGAGTAGCGCGGTTCGATGTTGTTAGAGAAATTTTCGAGTTAGAGCATGGAAAAGCAACAAAAATGACAAAATTAACAACAGTGCACATAAATCCAAATAGTTTTCAAAAGATGCGTGTTGGCATAGCTGTCCAAACTCTTAGCAATTCAGTTGCAGCTGCAATCCAATCTGTTAATGAAAATCGACAGTTTACACGAAGTTCATCAGCGGTAGCCACTTCAACATGTGCATTTATAAAAAAGCTCGACAGTTACTTTGACTGTTTAAACAGCAGGCACTTCAAAGACTCCAACCCCCTAAAACGTGGCTTAAAGTTTAATAGTACAACTTGGCAAGTACTTCAAGAGCTGATTACCTACATGAAACAGGTTGAATATGATGGTAATAAAATATTTTCAATCACCGGGCTAGTCCAAACAACGAGTGCTATTTTATCTTTGTTGAAAGAACTGTTTGAAGAAAATTCAAATTTACTTTGCATTTTAACGAGCCATTTTAACCAAGATCCTATAGAAAACTTGTTTTCATATATACGTGCCAAAGGTGGACACTGCAAAAATCCATCGGTTCATGAATTTAATTTGGCAGTAGCTAAGTTATTATCTTTAAAAATGACTCAGTTTAGCACCTCATCAAATTGTGCAAACGACGATGCAATGTTTTTACCTATAGAGTTTCAAACAATTTTAGAAGATACTATAAGGACTGAAAGTTTATCAGAAAGTACCCATACCCCTGAAATATATGTCGCAGATGTATACGATGAAAATAAAGAATATTTTAATGAAGACTCCGATTGTTTGACCTCCAACAATGTGCCAATAGAATTAACGTCAAGTCCATATTTTGTTGGTTACATAGCTCAACGAATATCTTGCGTTAAATATCTTGCGTGTGGATATAATTAAACCAGCCCAAATTCTGTCATATCCTTCAGAAATGTTTGTTCATGCAAAAAATTATATAAAAGATTCCGACTTTGGAAGTTTGTGCGCTCCATCTGACTTATTTTTTGAAGTTTGTAAAATTCATATAAAAGTCTTCGAAAAAATATTTTTAAAAAATAAAGCAATAAAAAACATAAAAACATTTGTTGTTGACCAATGCGTAAGTTGCACCAAAGATACAATTTATTCCTTTTGGTTTGATGAGAATAACGAATGTTATAAACACAGAATGGAGATGCTTAATTTACTAGTTCTTATTTTACTACGGAAGCATGCCACATGGGAAACATACAAATACAAATTATCCAGTACAGAAAAAGTTAAAATTTTGAAACACTGATAAATAAATTTAACAAATACTAAACAAAAAAAACATTCCTGTTATTACAACTTCATTCTATACAGAAGTTCATAATTGAACTGTCTATAAAATTATATATGGTAAGTAGATACAAACATACATATTTGAATAGTCTTAAAAATAGCATTATACCTAATTCGGTGCGAATCGATATAGTTTTGTCTGTACAACAATAAAACACATACTCTTACCCTACAATTACACAATCGGTCACATTTTTGACGAAAGTTATTTGCACAAAAATTGTAAGAAACAAAAATTCTTTTGTTAGGTTTTTATTTTATTTTTACATTTTTAATGCAATGTACAACACACACATGCATACACATGCACACAAACAATGATAAGTGAGAATTAAAAGATCTTATACTCAACAAGAGACGACAGATTGTTACGCTCTTTCTTTGTGCTTCTTTCCCTTTTGTCTTCCCTCCCGCATCGTGAGGAAGCACAAAATTTTGTCAATTTTAAATACACTGCGTGCAACATCTTTATATATTTATAGTCTTTGGTTATAGGCTTTGAAGCCATCAAACTGATGTGCCCCAAACCGGTTTCAATAGAAAGCCAATACTGCGGAGAAGTTTTTAGACCACTAAAACAATGTATTAGTCAAACTCGGCCCATTCATAAAGTAGAGTTACGACTTTTCCTGAATTTGGAAATACATACAAAAAATTTGCCTCAGCGGCAAATGTAAAAACGAGTTTTAATGATTTCAAGAAGTTTTGCAGTGCGCCTGGCTTTAACCATAACCATCATCACAAATCTGAAGGCCAATCGCTAAGTATTGCTGGTTAACGCCGAAAATAATTTATATTTACAGATCTATTGAAAAAACTAAAAATATTGTTTATCCGCTAACATTACGATAAAAATGTTAATAAAGAATCAAAATTTCCTTGATTCCAACAAATAGGCACAATGCATTTTAATGTAGTACACGCAGGGCGGGTATTCGCTAGTTTTTAAGATACATATCGCTGGCTTAACTTGTAAAGGCTCTGAGTCCATATTTTACAATATTACAGGAGAGACAAAAAACAATCAAACTTTTTTTGAATAAACTTTTTTGAAATCTGTAAATGCAATTTGCTTTTGTATTGTTCTTTGTTTTTTATTTGCGTAAAAGCAAAATGAAAAAAATAGGTATTTGCCGAGATAAAAGCTTTTTGGACTTAGAGCTTTTTCTGTTGCTTAGTTTGTATGTTTTCATGGACTTAGATCTTTTTCTTAAAACTTGTCTCTACATATATTTCTTATTTACTACAATGAAAGTGTACTTTTGTTGCTTTTTTTTTTGTTGTTATTTAAAAAGCTAATAATAATATGTATAAAAGTATAAAGTTGTAAATTGTTGACCTTTAGTTTTGTTGTTTGTAAATTTTGTTCGGCATAAGGTCATAAGATAACGAATTTGTAAATGAAAAATATAAAAATATTTTGTTTTAAAAATTCTATTCTATTTTATTTTATTTCCCAATAATTCTTTAGCGTCTTTTACTAAAGAAAGATCCAACCTCGGGGTTACAGACAAAAAACAATAATTTAATAACCAAATTTTTTAATCAACACCTCATAACGGAATCGGAGAAAAACGCAATGATCAATAAAATAGCCACTTCACCACGTATTTATGGACTTCCAAAAATCCATAAAGCTAAAATGCCTTTACTACCAATTTGTTTGTCCATAAACTCACCGTCGTATGGGCTATGTAAATATATAATTAATATTCTGAAGAACTTGACTACTGACTCACAATATAATGTAAAAGACGCTAAAGAATTCAAATCTAAAATAAACAATATGACCATAGAAAATGATGAAATTCTCATGTCTTTTGACGTAATTTCGCTTTTTCCTAGCATACCTGTTAACCTAGCTCTAAGGACGATTGAAAGTGGCATATACTAGAGAAACATACAACAATACCTAAGGATTTATTTATTCAAATACTTAGTTTTTGTAGAAAGGACACCAGATATTTCAAATTTGAAGAAACATTTTATGAACAATTAAAAGGAATACCAATGGGATCTGGTGTTATGAAATACTATCCATTTGTGAATATAGCGTAAAATAGCGTTGAAGATAAAGAGGATAATTCTTCTTGCTACACGAGGTAACTCCACAAGCATTTTATTGCTGATTTTATCCATACCTGGAGCCTTTCTAAGGTTCAGAGTACCAATAGCGTTTTGGACATCACGAAAGTTTAGTCTTAGAGGTACAGGAGGTCTAATAACGAGTGGAGGCAAATCAGATGCATTATTTGAGTTGTTTATAGTAAACACATTTCTCAAATGGTTAACAAATAAAGTCCCCTTCTCGAAATCATTTCTAGCCCAGTCACCAGTCGGATTTCGCAGAGGAGGCTTTCCTCTAACTGGTATTTTTAAACCTCGTGCCGCCTTCCATAACGAATAGTCAGATTGTGGGGTACTATCAAGACCCTCCAAGTAAGATTTAAGTGAAGCCATTCTTTGGGTTTCTAAGAAATTTCTTAGTATATCTCTGCATACCCGTAGCCTAGCTTTCAGTTCAGGAGACCTGTGAATTTGCCACTCTCTTCTAACTCTTCTTTTTTCTGACAGGAGATGATCGAGTTCAGCGAAATAAGTTCTATTTGTCCCACTTCTGCACTCAACGTCGTATGTGGAGGCGTGATGTACAGCTCTTCGTATGTCCTCAGTAAACTTGCCAATCGACCCATCAATATCCTCGGTAGTTCTCAACACTACATTTTCCGTGCAGTGGGAACTTAAATACTTTTTATACTTTATCCAACTTACTCTGGTTTTAGATATGTCCCGAAATGGAGAGTCATTCCCTTGAAGGAAACGCATTGAAATAATAGAAGGAGAGTGATCTGAAGACAAGTCTAATGAAGGCTCCACTTGTATCGATTCTACAGGGATATTTTTCACTACTCCGAAGTCAATAACATCGGGAATCTTCCGTCGGTCCGTCGGCCAGTAGGTGGGATGCCCGCTTGAGAGTACATCTAATCCCATTTTGGCAATGGTGTTGAAGAGTTCACGACCCTTCGGGGTCACCAGACGTGAACCCCAAAATGTGTGTTTAGCGTTAAAGTCACCAGCAACTAAAAATCTAGCTCCAAGGGAATTGAAGAAGCTGTAGTATTGGTGTTCTTTTATTGAAAATCGAGGCGGCGAATAAATTGATGATAAAACAAAATTGTACTGACAGAATTCAATACAAATGTTTGTTGCTTGTAGGTAATCCTCAAATATGTTGTTCATTAAATAATGTTTTATTCTGTTCTTTTAAGAATTGCCGAACCTCCACATGCTCTTCCGCGGGGATATTTAGTATCATACAACACGTAGCCATTAATTTTGAAGTACCCTGTCGCCGTCAAGTGAGTTTCAGCAATCATCATGACATCAATCTGCTTATCCATCAGGAAGTGTTCAAGTTCGTTTTTATGTTGGCGGAGGCCGTTCGCATTCCAAAAACAAATTTTTAAACAAATCATTTCTTTAAAATGGCTTGTAAGATAGTGGATTGCATTTTCAGCATTTCCTGCATCATGGATGTCATAGTTGTCGTAAAAGAAGTTTGGACAAGTGTCTGCAATGTAGTCTCTAGAGTGTTAATATTTGGCTCGTAATATTGTGATTTAGGTTCCTGCTCAAAACCTGGCATATTAGATTTAACCAAGTTAGCGTAAGAAACTTGTCTAGAACTAGGCGCGTTTACATGACTAGTGGACCGTAACAATTGCGGGAAATTGTCACTCGATGCCAAAATAGGCTGTTGACGATGATCAGGTAATACTGACGTCTTGTTGGTACTTATGGCTTTCAAATGAGTGTAAATTGGACAACCTCTATAATTTGCGGTATGATTACCTCCGCAGTTACTGCATTTTTTGATTTTTGAATCAGTTTTCGACTTATCACATTGAGCAGTTGCATGTATCTCCCCACGCGCAACACAAACTGACGGCAATTTACAATACGCCTTGGTGTGACCAAATTCTTGACAGTTAACACACTGGACGGGTCCCTGACGCTTATGCGGTTCTTCCACGGTGATTCTACGATGCAGAAGGTAAATCAGATTGTAGATGGGATGGGACTCGTTTTTCTTTAATACGACATCTACAGGTTCCAATTCCACCCTAAACATAGACTGTGGAATCTTTTCACGGTTTCTAATATTCACAACGCTCTTAATTTTGAACCCTTTGTCCATTAAGCCGGTCTTTATCTCCGCAGGATCACCTTTTAGAACGACTTGGAGACCTTTTGCGCTTTTGAGCTGATAGGTGTAGAAATCCCTAGCCTCCCTCTCCAACTGGTTGGACAATTTTCGAAAATCATCTTCCTTTTTCACTTGAATTTTGGTTTCGCTGATATTTCCATGTTTAATTGATGTTACGCTAAACATATTTTCACCTATTACCGAAACAATTCTTTGTACCAATTTACTGGAAGTGGGCTCTCTCAGATAAATTGGTGGGGGCTTAAACGTCTTCTAAGGAAGTTCTGGCTCATCCGTCTGGAGGAGAGAAAATCTGTTTTGGTCATTTGGTTTACCACTATTGACGGTCTTAGGAACTTTTGAGTTGGAAGACATTTGAGCAGATGTCGGGCTTCTCTGTCGCTTGACAACGGTTATGTACTTATCCATACCTACTTGTTTTTTGGGTTTGACTGCACTATTTGATGAAGATGATGTTATTTCATCTGTTGAAATCACTATATTGGGCGAACAGGAACGACGCCGTTCTACGGCTCTTGTAGTGAGAAAATTCTCCAGAGATTTTTTTATGGATTCTTCCTCAGAGACCCATTTAGTTTTTCTAGACGAGCTAAGCTCTTTCTCAGAATTACATCTGAGAGGAACACTCATACAGTTTTTATACGATTTTTAATGTTTTTTTTTTATATATATATTTTAACCTATTACGAGTTATTTTTTTCACTTTTTTGTTTTATTTCAACCTATTACACTTTTTCACCTATTACGATTTTTTTCACCGAAAATTCAGCCGCACTAAAAGTAACACGCCCGAACAGTTCGTTGAGACGAGACTGAATCAAGGATAAGGACAATAATAATGTTATTCATATTTTTGAATAATTTTGTTTCTTTTTTTACAATAATCAAAACAAACTTTAACTTTTTACATATTATCATTAGCTTTTTAAATAACAACAAAAAAAAGCAACAAAAGTATACTTTCATTGTAGTAAGTAAGAAATATATGTAGAGACAAGTTTTAAGAAAAAGATCTAAGTCCATGAAAACATACAAACTAAGCAACAGAAAAAGCTCTAAGTCCAAAGAAGCTTTTATCTCGGCGAATACTTATTTTTTCATTTTGCTTTTACGCACATAAAAAACAAAGAACAATACAAAAACAAATTGCGTTTACAGATTTCAAAAAAGTTTATTCAAAAAAAAGTTTGATTGTTTTTTGTCTCTCCTGTAATATTGTAAAATATGGACTTAGAGCCCTTACATGTTAAGCCAGCGATATAATATTTTTTAGGTAGTAAGATTCTTGAATCATGAATGCTTAGAATAGAAGTATCATCAGCAACTGTTAATGTGTGAGTGCAATTGTTTGTTGGCATATCAGATGATATGCAACACCATTGCCAAAATGGGATTAGATGTACTCTCAAGCGGGCATCCCACCTACTGGCCGACGGACCGACGGAAGATTCCCGATGTTATTGACTTCGGAGTAGTGAAAAATATCCCTGTAGAATCGATACAAGTGGAGCCTTCATTAGACTTGTCTTCAGATCACTCTCCTACTATTATTTCAATGCGTTTCCTTCAAGGGAATGGCTCTCCATTTCGGGACATATTTAAAACCAGAGTAAGTTGGATAAAGTATAAAAAGTATTTAAGTTCCCACTGCACGGAAAATGTAGTGTTGAGAACTACCGAGGATATTGATGGGTCGATTGGCAAGTTTACTGAGGACATACAAAGAGCTGTACATCACGCCTCCACATACGACGTTGAGTGCAGAAGTGGGACAAATAGAACTTATTTCGCTGAACTCGATCATCTCCTGTCAGAAAAAAGAAGAGTTAGAAGAGAGTGGCAAATTCACAGGTCTCCTGAACTGAAATCTAGGCTACGGGTATGCAGAGATATACTAAGAAATTTCTTAGAAACCCAAAGAATGGCTTCACTTAAATCTTACTTGGAGGGTCTTGATAGTACCCCACAATCTGACTATTCGTTATGGAAGGCGGCACGAGGTTTAAAAATACCAGTTAGAGGAAAGCCTCCTCTGCGAAATCCGACTGGTGACTGGGCTAGAAATGATTTCGAGAAGGGGACTTTATTTGTTAACCATTTGAGAAATGTGTTTACTATAAACAACTCAAATAATGCATCTGATTTGCCTCTACTCGTTATTAGACCTCCTGTACCTCTAAGACTTAGCTTTAATGATGCTCAAAGCGCTATTGGTACTCTGAATCTTAAAAAAACTCCAGGTATGGATAAAATCAGCAACAAAATGCTTGTGGAGTTACCTCGTGTAGCTAGAAGAATTATCCTATTTATTTTCAATGCTATTTTACGCCTAGAATACTATCCTGCAGATTGGAATGTATCTATGATTACCATGATTCCTAAGCCAAGGAAGGACCCCACTAAAGTAGAGTCATATAGGCCAATTAGTCTACTGCCGACAAAAACTGTTTGAAAAATTGTTATTGGCTAAGTTGATTCCAATTCTGAACGACACTCAATGTATCCCAAATCACCAATTCGGGTTCAGAGCTAAACACAGCACCATCGAACAAACACACAGATTGGTAAATGTGATAAGAGGGTCGTTTGAAGACAAAAAATACTGCTCCGCCCTTTTCATTGATGTGTCGCAAGCGTTCGACAAAGTTTGGCATGACGGTTTAATGCACAAAATAAAATTAAGTCTGCCTGCTAACACCCATAAACTCATGGAAAGTTATTTATACGGTCGCAAATTTCAAATCAAAGAAGGCAATTTTTTAAGTACCGCTCAGCCAATTGAATCAGGTGTGCCACAGGGTAGCATACTGGGTCCTACTTTATATTTGATTTATGCATCCGATATGCCGTCAGACCCCATAATACATACTTCAACTTTTGCAGACGATACAGCCTTTATTAGCGTTCATAAGGACCATCAAATAGCATCACAGAACTTGCAGAAATATGTTTATAAACTAGAGAATTGGCTTGAGCTTTGGAAAATCAGGGTTAACGAACAGAAATGTATTCATATAACTTTCACATTGCGAAAAGATACCTGCTCGTTCATCAGAATAAATAAGCAAATTATCCCGCAACACAATCCACCTCGATCGTCGTTTGACTTGGAAGTCTCATATTGACGCAAAACTTACTCAGATGAGATTAAAAGCAGTGCAACTTAATTAGCTAATCGGCAGAAATTCTTCACTAAAGTTGGATTGCAAACTATTGTTGTACAATGCAATACTAAAGCCAATCTGGTGCTATGGAATTCAATTATGGGGTACGGCCTCAGCATCAAATATTGAAAAAATTCAAAGGGGTTAAAATAAAATTCTACGTATAATTACTGCAGCTCCATGGTATGTTAAAAATTCTCGAATCCACAAAGATCTAGGCGTGCCATTAGTAAAAGTCGAATTTGCAAAATATGCGTCAAAGTACGTCAGCAAACTTGAACACCATCCAAACCCAGTTGCATGAGACATCCTTAACTTTAGTGGCCACAATCGGTTGAGAAGGAAGGATACCCTTGCTTTAACTCAAGAGCAAAACAGATGACTGGATCAGTGGATGTAAATTTTTTGTAGTATCATAATATTTTGTCTAGCACTGGCTGGACTTATTATCTTCTTTTAGTATTAAGATTCGAAAACTTATTGTTATTTCAAGATATGAAGATTCAATAAATAAATAAAGGTAAAAAAATACTTTATGTGATAAAAGTTTTTCAATGCAGAAATATTACGAAAAAATTGACTTCTAAAACTCATTCGTTTTCGATTTCCATTACATGCCTGATTAATTTAAAATTTTAATGGATTTAAAAGTAAGATAACAGGCGATGACTATTTTTATTTGTATGGCAAATCGTCATAAAATGTATGGTGTTTTGTAGGCAAAGTGGATCTTCGAAATTTCTAGTCTTTATTTTTTTTCTTTCTTGATGAAGTTTGTGTAAATCCGACCACTCTAGTGCGACTACATTTTCGTTTATTTTTAGTGCAGATTTTTCCATTCATCAGGAAATCTATGTTTAAAATTAATTTCACCATTTGGTGTGTATTGTATTCCTCGAATGTCCGTCATTTTGGAATCGCCTTTGTAATTGTTGAATTTTTTAAAAAATGAATGATCCAAATAGGTAACATCATGACGATTAAAGTCATGAATGTCAATGGTGTTGATACTCAAAACAACGAGAGTGTAGCCAATGAGAAATAATATTATGTCAATTGGTTGGACTCTCAAACTATTCCGCGCGAAACAGTTGATATGTCAAAATTGGAAGTAGTGAGATATTACACAAAGATGTAATAAATTGGACTTAGCGCCCTTACTCATCACTACAAAACAACAACAACAAATCTTTTTTTTTCGTAATCGATGTATTTTTACTTATTGAACACAACTGCATCAAAATCTCAATTTCTAAAAAAAGTGGACTAAGAGCCTTTACATGTTAAGCGAGCGATATCACTAAAGTGGAGTGGTAGGACTGAATTTGGATTATTATCGTGGGACTCGTTATACTTACCATAGAATTTGGAAATTGTTGCAATGACGTTGATTGCGTGGCAAAGTAATCCATTGTATTTGAAGTACCATCAGGGTAGACAGATTTGTCGATATTCTTCTGTGCTGCTATTTCCTGAACACACAGTTTAATTGCTAAATCCAAAAAATTGCAATTATCCGGCACGTATTCAACTTTATCTTTGATGAAAAATTTGTAAACATCCACAAGGAGTTCCGCAAACATTGGCTCTTTCTGATTCATATATTTAACGCATTTCTTATGCATTTTATAAATGTCAATTAAAAGATATAAAGTTTCCGTGTCATTTCGCTTATCAATGTTTCTTTGTAGTATCCCACGTAAAATTTGAATCGAATAATTTATACTTTGTTGGCACAGTTCTTTTCGCTCAGCATCCGTAATATAGCGCCTATGAAATATAAAATGTTTGTTATTTATTTGTATTAGCTCAGTCTTTTATATAAATACATTCATACACACATATATAAATCTTTTTGATATATTCATATTCAATTTCAAAGCTAATTAAAACGATTATAAAACGATTTTCTAGTCTAGAAGAGTAAAAGTAAACGGTACATATTGATGTGGCAAATGTGAAAACGTAATTGCTGTGGTAATAACAATCAAGTGTGGCTTATATAATTTTATATTAAATAATTAGAATTAATATTTCAATTTTATAAATAATATTTAAACGTTATGTATTTAAAG
The DNA here is from genome assembly GCA_916048285.2 of Bellardia pandia. Taxonomy (NCBI): domain Eukaryota; kingdom Metazoa; phylum Arthropoda; class Insecta; order Diptera; family Calliphoridae; genus Bellardia; species Bellardia pandia. Next base: position 72,037,085 of record OU696530.1, read on the forward strand.
AATTATTTTTTTGAATGAATATATTTACATATTTATATGAAAAATAAATAAATAACAAAATTCATAATCTCTATCATAGTTGGGCACATTCCAGTACCAGTAAAATTTCAATTACCAGTAAATTGTTTTACTGGTAATTGAAATCAACTTCAAGTACCAGTAAATTTTTAATGGTAATGAAAATGAAATTCAATTACCTGTAAATTTTTACTGGTAATTAAATGAAAATTCCAGTACCAGTAAATTTTTACTGATAATTAAATGAAAATTGCAGTACCAGTAAATATTAACTGGTAATTAAAAAAATAGCAGTACCAGTAAAAATTTAATAAAATTAAAAAAAATGTATGCATATTCAAAAAAAATATATTTTTTTAGAAGTTTATATTAATGTAAATTATATTGAGACAATTCAATCAAAATTAAAAAAAACAGAAAAAGAAACAAAATTACTATTTATTTTTTTCTAAAAATTTTTTTTTTTTACCATTACAAAATATACTGCATTACTATTTCCATTACCAATAAACTTTTACTGGTACTGCAATTTTTCATTTAATTACCAGTAAATGTTTACTGGTAATGTAATGTTTGTTTAATTAGAAATAAATATTTACTGGTACTGGAATTCAATCTTCATTACCAGTAAAAATTTACTGGTAATTAAATGAAAAATTGCAGTACCAGTAAAAGTTTATTGGTAATGGAAATAGTAATGCAGTACTTTTTTAATGGTTTTTTCCCATCTATGATCTCTATGAGTATTAAATTAAAAGAAACAAAGTTTATAATAATAATAGGAAATATATATAAAGATCTACCCTATACCTCAATAGTGGGGAGGGTATATTGGAGTGTATTGGTCCAACACCTAGTATACCTATCGAATCAGAATCACTTTCTGAGTTGATTTAACGATGTCCGTCCGTCCGTCTGTCTGGCTGGCTGTCCATGTAAAGCTTGTGCGCAGAGTACAGGTCGTAATTTTAAAGATATTTTGATAAAACTTGGTTGGTGATATTTTTTCGCCCCAATGATGGACGGAAGAGAAACTGGTGGAAATCGGTTCATTATTTTCCCCGGCCCCCATACAAATGTCCTCCCGAAATTGGTGTTTACCGATCATAAATCTTTGAATTATGAAAGTATGTAAACAAATTTCACCACAAATGAGTAATAAATGAAGCTAAATAACATCCACAAATTTCGTGAAGATCCGTCCATAATTAGTCGTAGCTCCCATATAAGGCCCACTTCCGAACATCACTTAAAAGAGCATAACTCTCTTAAAAATGTTAGTATCCAAATAATATTGAACACAAATATGTTTCGTACATATACATATAATATGGTAGAATTTTATGACGATCGGTCCATAATTAGTCGTAGCTCCCACATAAGGCCCACTTCCCGAAATCACTTTAAGGACCAGAATTGGTCATAGCTCCAATACAAGGACCACATCTGAAAAAGACATTTATCCCTATATATATTGTATAAATATCGGTACAGACTCAAAACTTCGCACATATCATTTACATATATACAAAAATAATCCCACAAAATTTTGTAAGTTTCGGTCTATTTTTAACCGTATGCCCCATATAAAGCCCTCTTCCGAAAATCACTTTAATACTCATAAATCGCTTATAAATAAGGGTACCAATCCAAAATTTTACACAGATCATTTACATACATGCCTAAATCAATCTGCTGGATTTTGAGAATATCGGTCCATATTTGACTATATCCCCCACATAAGGTCCACTACCGAAATCCACGTTAATACTAATATATGTATATCTTAAATATACCGTTATTATGTTGAAATTCGACGTGAAATATCCTCATATGCATGAAAATTCATTCAGTCTCGTCTCATCGAACTGTTCGGACGCGTTATTTTTAGTGCGGCTGAATTTTCGGTGAAAAAATTGTAATAGGTGAAAAAGTGTAATAGTTTGAAATAAAATAAAAAAGTGAAAAAATAATTCGTAATAAGTAAACATATCTACGGTAATATCTCGGTAATTAAAAAAAAACATTAAAAATCGCATAAAAACTGTATGAGTGTTCCTCTCAGATGTAATTCGGAGAAAGAGCTTAGCTCGACTAGAAAATCTATATGAATCTCTGAAGAAGAATCCTTAAAAAAATCTGTGGAGAATCTTCTCACTACAAGAGCCGTAGAACGGCGTTGTTCTTGTTCGCCCAATATAGTGATTTCAACAGATGAAAAAACATCATCTACATCAAATAGTGCAGTCAAACCTAGAAAACAAGTAGGTATGGATAAATACGTCACAGTTCTTAAGCGACAGAGGAGCCCGACATCTGCTCAAGTGTCATAAAATTCAAAAGCTCCTAAGACCGTGAGTATTGATAATCCAAATGATCAAAATAGGTTTGCTCTCCTCCAGACGGATGAGCCAGAACTTCCTAAGAAGACGTTTAAGCCCCCACCAATTTATCTGAGAGAGCCCACTTCCAGTAAATTGGTACAAGGAATTGTTTCGGTAATGATGAAAATATGTTTAGCGTAACATCAATTAAACATGAAAATATCAGCGAAACTAAAATTCAAGTGAAAAAGGAAGATGATTTTCGAAAATTGTCCAACCAGTTGGAGAGGGAGACTAGGGATTTCTATACCTACCAGCTCAAAAGCGCAAAAGGACTCCAAGTCGTTCTAAAGGGTATATTCCCAGATGTTGATAAAGACTAGTTTAATGACAAATGACTTCAAAATTAAGAGCATAACGAATATTAGAAACCGTGAAAAGATTCCACAGCCTATGTTCAGGATGAAATTGGAACCTGGAAATGTCGTATTAAAGAAAAACGAGTCCCATCCCATCTACAATCTGATTTACCTTCTGCATCGTAGAATCACCGTGGAAGAAGCGCATTAGCGTCAGGGAAACGTTCAGTGTCTTAACTGTCAAGAATATGGTCACACCAAGGCGTATTGTAAATTGCCATCAGTTTGTGTTGCGTGTGGGGAGCTACATGCAACTGCTCAATGCGATAAGTCGAAAACTGACTCAAAAATAAAAAAATGCAGTAACTGCGGAGGTAATTATACCGCAAATTATAGAGGTTGTCCAATTTACACTCATTTGAAAGGCATAAGAACCAACAAGACGTCAGTATTACCTGATCATCCTCAACAGCCTAATTTTGCATCGAGTGACAATTTCCCTCAATTGTTACGGTCCACTAGTCATGTAAACACGCCTAGTTCTAGACAAGTTTCTTACGCAAACGTGGTTAAATCTAATATGCCAGGTTTGGAGCAGGAACCTACATCACAATATTACGAGCCTAATATTAACACTCTAGAGACTACATTGTAGACACTTGTCCAAACTATAAACACTTTTACGACCACTATGACATCCATGATGCAGGAAATGCTGAAAATGCAATCCACTATCTTACAAGCCATTTTAAAGAAATGATTTGTTTAAAAATTTGTTTTTGGAATGCGAAAGGCCTCCGCCAACATAAAAACGAACTGGAACACTTCCTGATGGATAAGCAGATTGATGTCATGATGATTGCTGAAACTCACTTGACGGCGACAGCGTACTTCAAAATTAATGGGTACGTGTTGTATGATACTAAAGATCCCTGCGGAAGAGCATGTGGAGGATCGGCAATTCTTTCAAAGAACAGAATAAAACATTATTTAATGAACAACATATGTGAGGATTACCTACAAGCAACAAACATTTGTATTGAATTCTGTCAATACAATTTTGTTTTATCATCAATTTATTCGCCGCCTCGATTTTCAATAAAAGAACACCAATACTACAGCTTCTTCAATTCCCTTGGAGCTAGATTTTTAGTTGCTGGTGACTTTAACGCCAAACACACTTTTTGGGGTTCACGTCTGGTGACCCCGAAGGGTCGTGAACTCTTCAACACCATTGCCAAAATGGGATTAGATGTACTCTCAAGCAGGCATCCCACCTACTGGCCGACGGACCGACGGACCGACGGAAGATTCCCGATGTTATTGACTTCGGAGTAGTGAAAAATATCCCTGTAGAATCGATACAAGTGGAGCCTTCATTAGACTTGTCTTCAGATCACTCTCCTTCTATTATTTCAATGCGTTTCCTTCAAGGGAATGACTCTCCATTTCGGGACAACATATCTAAAACCAGAGTAAGTTGGATAAAGTATAAAAAGTATTTAAGTTCCCACTGCACGGAAAATGTAGTGTTGAGAACTACCGAGGATATTGATGGGTCGATTGGCAAGTTTACTGAGGACATACGAAGAGCTGTACATCACGCCTCCACATACGACGTTGAGTGCAGAAGTGGGACAAATAGAACTTATTTCGCTGAACTCGATCATCTCCTGTCAGAAAAAAGAAGAGTTAGAAGAGAGTGGCAAATTCACAGGTCTCCTGAACTGAAAGCTAGGCTACGGGTATGCAGAGATATACTAAGAAATTTCTTAGAAACCCAAAGAATGGCTTCACTTAAATCTTACTTGGAGGGTCTTGATAGTACCCCACAATCTGACTATTCGTTATGGAAGGCGGCACGAGGTTTAAAAAGACCAGTGAGAGGTAAACCTCCTCTGCGAAATCCGACTGGTGACTGGGCTAGAAATGATTCCGAGAAGGGGACTTTATTTGTTAACCATTTGAGAAATGTGTTTACTATAAACAACTCAAATAATGCATCTGATTTGCCTCCACTCGTTATTAGACCTCCTGTACCTCTAAGACTTATGGCGTTTTCTTTTCTGGCAAAAATGTTACACGTTTTTCCCATTTCGCATCTTTTTTAATTTTTTTGTGTTCTTTTCTGAAAAAATGTCAACACTGCTAAAGTGTAGTGTGTTCTTTTCTATAAATGTCACACTATAAATTTAAAAAATGGTACACCTTTCACACTCTGTATTTTTAGAGGGGGAGAATCGCACGATAAAACAACTGACCAGTGATGCCAACTTTTGAGACTCAAAACGCGTAAACATTTTTGAAAAAGGGCTAAATGGAAAAAAATCTATACAAAACGACATCCAATTTTCTTTTTTTTTTTCGCGTTTTGAGTGACTAAAATCCGGCTAAATCTAGCCCGAAAAGGGCTAAGTTGGCATTGATGCAGCTGACATTTGTTTTGTTTATGAATGTGTATTTGTGTTAAGAAACAAAAAAAAATATACAAAATGGAAAATATTTTTTATGTGCTAGAAAATTTTGGATGACTTGTTGGATTCATCTTCATCATCAGATGATGATAAAATATTTTATATGATTATGGAAAGAAATCCACAACCGTGAGTGAAAGGCTTGGTAAAAAACGTAATTAATGAATACTCTGAAGTTGATGTACATATGTCAAATTTCATAGGACAATATCTCCTACTTCTTATATATGTAATGTATGTTTATATACATATATAATTTTTATATTTGAGAAGAATTTTCGTATTAGTCGGGAAAGTCATTTTGATAAATATTCATTGTGTTATTTCAAGCGATCTTACCAGGGAGCTATCTGCTTCTTCTTTTTTAGCAAAAAAACAAAAACAGCTGTACATGAAAAAAAATGTTACACTGTTGTAATTTTATGTTCTATTCTGACCATTAAAAATGCGACATCTTTAAAATGTGGGGTAAACATTATAAAAATGTACATAATAAAGGTGTAACATTTTATTTCAGAAAAGAAAACACCATTAGCTTTAATGATGCTCAAAGCGCTATTGGTACTCTGAATCTTAAAAAAGCTCCAGGTATGGATAAAATCAGCAACAAAATGCTTGTGGAGTTACCTCGTGTAGCTAGAAGAATTATCCTATTTATTTTCAATGCTATTTTACGCCTAGAATACTATCCTGCAGATTGGAATGTATCTATGATTACCATGATTCCTAAGCCAGGGAAGGACCCCACTAAAGTAGAGTCATATAGGCCAATTAGTCTACTGCCGACAATTTCAAAACTGTTTGAAAAATTGTTATTGGCTAAGTTGATTCCAATTCTGAACGACACTCAATGTATCCCAAATCACCAATTCGGGTTCAGAGCTAAACACAGCACCATCGAACAAACACACAGATTGGTAAATGTGATAAGAGGGTCGTTTGAAGACAAAAAATACTGCTCCGCCCTTTTCATTGATGTGTCGCAAGCGTTCGACAAAGTTTGGCATGACGGTTTAATGCACAAAATAAAATTAAGTCTGCCTGCTAACACCCATAAACTCATGGAAAGTTATTTATACGGTCGCAAATTTCAAATCAAAGAAGGCAATTTTTTAAGTACCGCTCAGCCAATTGAATCAGGTGTGCCACAGGGTAGCATACTGGGTCCTACTTTATATTTGATTTATGCATCCGATATGCCGTCAGACCCCATAATACATACTTCAACTTTTGCAGACGATACAGCCTTTATTAGCGTTCATAAGGACCATCAAATAGCATCACGGAACTTGCAGAAATATGTTTATAAACTAGAGAATTGGCTTGAGCTTTGGAAAATCAGGGTTAACGAACAGAAATGTATTCATATAACTTTCACATTGCGAAAAGATACCTGCTCGTTCATCAGAATAAATAATCAAATTATCCCGCAACACAATGAAGTCAAATACCTCGGAATCCACCTCGATCGTCGTTTAACTTGGAAGTCTCATATCGACGCAAAACTTACCCAGATGAGATTAAAAGCAGTGCAAATTAATTGGCTAATCGGCAGAAATTCTACATTAAAGTTGGATTGCAAACTTTTGTTGTACAATGCAATTCTAAAGCCAATCTGGTGTTATGGAATTCAATTATGGGGTACTGCCTCAGCATCCAACATTGAAAAAATTCAAAGGGGTCAAAATAAGATTCTATGTACAATTACTGCAGCTCCATGGTACGTTAAAAATTCTAGAATTCACAAAGATCTAGGCATTCATTTGGTGAAAGTCGAACTTATAAAATACGCCTCAAAATATGTCAGCAAACTTGAACACCATCCAAACCCACTTGCACGAGACATCCTTAACTTTAGTGGCCATGTTCGGTTGAGAAGGAGGGATACCCTGCTTTAACTCAAGCGCAAAACAGATGACTGGATCAGTGGATATAAATTGTTTGTAGTATCATAATATTTTGTCTACCACTGGCTGGACTTATTATTTTCTTTTAGTATTAAGATTCGAAAACTTATTGTCATTTCATTTCTGAAGAGTCAATAAATAAATTAAAAAAAAAAAAAAAAAAAAAAAAATGCTTTCGATAAGAAAGTTGCAAAAATAAAAACAGAATTATTTTATACAAATGAGAAACTTATAAAAATGCGCATAGTAATATTTCAAAAATTTAGAAAATTTATAAGTCGTGATTTTATGATTGTCAACGAAACAATTTGTTACGACGAAATGCTTTCGAGGTTACAAGATATAGCCAACAGTCACAAAATTTCCAAGGAAGAATGGTCCAAAGGCGACCCATTTTTTTCAAAATGTCCAATCCAAGTATTAAAAAATCACGGTACCAAAATTCTGAAAACTTTTGAGATAATATTGACAGAACCAATTGAAATAGTAACTGAAGAAAGTAATAAACAAAAGCTTATGCAAATTTATCATAATAATCCAATCCTTGGCGGACATTGTGGACAAAAAAAAAACTATATGCTAAAATTCGTACAAAATACTATTGGAAGAAAATGACCAAAGATATTGCAAAATTTGTAAGAAATTGTCATATGTGTAGTATAAATAAAGTAAAACCCGGTAATACTGAAGAAATGGTCTTAACACCAACCCCTATAACGGCATTTGATATAGTAGTGTTAGACACCATCAATCTACATATGGTAATAAATACGCTCTAACGTTAATGTGTGACCTTACAAAATATCTAGTGACTGTAGCAGTACCAGACAAATCAGCTCAAACTATTGCTCGTGCAATATTGGAAAACTTTATTTTAATATACGGGAAAATGCATAACATAAAGACAGATCAGGGTACGGAATATAAGAATGAAATACTTAGTGAATTGTGTAAGTTACTGAAAATAGATCTTGAATTCTCAACTGCATATCACCATCAAAGTATAGGAACAATAGAACGAAACCATAGAGTATTCAACGAATACGTCAGAGCATATTTGAAGGAAAATTTAACAGATTGGGATACATATTTAAAATACTTTACCTTTTACCATAATACCACATCAAATACTGTTTTTGACAATCATTTTACTCCTTACGAGCTAGTTTTTGGTAAAAATGTGTCAATGCCAAATGAAACCAAATCAAATTTAGAACCAATATATAACCTAGAAAATTACAGCAAAGAAGTTAAGTACAGGCTACAACAAACTCATATCTTAGCTAGAAATTTAATAGAAAAACATAAGGAAAGGAATAAAAAATTGTATGACAAATTCGCCAAGCCAATTCAACTAGAAATTGATGGCACAGTTCTATTGCAAAAAGAAAACATAAAAACATTTATGATGGTCCATATATTATTAAAAACATAAACGGTGTAAATGTAACAATTTTTAATGATTCAACAAAAAAAGAAAAAACAGTTCATAAGAATAGAATTCGAAAAATTCAAACAAATAATACATAATATAAATTTTTTTAAATACATATGTACATACATACATACGTATTATTTTATATTTAAATAATACAACAAAGAAATAAAAAATAAATAAAATAAACAATGTAATAAATTTAAAATTCAACAAAAAAAAAAACTTCTTTTTGTAACATATATTGGAAAATAATGAAAATATATAATTCAATAATTAAAAATTAAACAATGTATACGTATAGATTATAAAAAAAAACAAAAAAAAAAAACTCAAGAATGAAATTATTATTGGAAATATATTAAAAAAAAAATAAAAATTTTTCAAAAATAATTTAAATACAATAAATAGAGAATAAATAATATTAGTTATTAGAATAAATATTGAAAAAAATATACATATAAAGATGCGAAACCAAACAGCTTGATCACCTGATTTGATTTCGTATCATATATATTTTTTTCTCTCAGAAGGGAGGTGTAGTGCAAATTCATCACCCATTATCACTTACCCATATTATTATTATTCTTATTATCTACATTTATAGTTAACCTACTTACTCTAATTATTATACCTACCTAATGTATAGTTAACCTACTTACTCTAATTATTATACCTACCTAATGTATAGTTAACCTACTTACTCTAATTATTATACCTACCTAATGTATAGTTAACCTACTTACTATAATTATAACTAATTATATAAACTGTTATACAGCACCAAACTCTAAATCATAAATAAAGCAAGTATGTTGTCAACAGACAGTCTGCATACAAAACTTGAAGTAACAAGTCCAGTTTATTTTAATTCATAAGTGCAGATATTATAATGTATTGTTTTGTGAGTTCATGCCCCACTTAGAATTACCCAGTCCGATTGATAAAATTAGTAATGAAATATCAACGTATGAAACAATTAAGACCCCATTTCATGATGATTTTAAAATTTTGCCGTGGTGGGATGTACATAAAAATCAATTACCTCTTCTGTTTAAAGTAAGTTGCAAAATATTAGCAACTCCATCCAGCAGCGCTGCATCTGAACGAACTTTTTCTGCTGGACGAAATTTGATATCAGAAAAAAGATCAAGTATATATAGCGTTAAATAATAACACTATAAACCAAATTATGTTCTTACACTCCAATTTAGGGGAGCACGAATTGCAAACAAGATTCAACGAACAAGATAATGAAGACATTTAATTTTGGTTGTATTATTTTTTTGTTTTGTTTATCATATAAAATGTAACAAAAAGACTGAATTATAATATAATTTTTAATGTATTATTTTTTGTTTTGTTTTTTAGTTTAAGTTATTGAATTGTTTCTTAATAAAATTTTGATTTAAAAATTGTATTACGCCTTTGATTTTTAAACATTTGGTTGGTTTTCTGTCTACACTAAAGACTATGCTGTAGTGCAGGAGTGCCCAAGCCCTATACTCTTGGTGCTCTTTTGTATTTGTAAAAACTCTTAGCTATAGGCTGTGTGTTTTGTATACTGTACTGATTTACTATTGACACAGTCACCAGTACTAGTGACTTAGTATACCCCAGACAATGCTAATTACTATAGACATTTAACATGTGCGTGTCTTTGAAAATCCACTACTGACATAGGTACTATTAACAAGGTAGTTCTTTTGGGACCACATTGTCTACACTTTTGGTACTTTTCTGAAATAGGAAAAAATGCATTTTTTTTGGTAATTTTTGGAGTTTTATTAAAAAAAAAGTAAAATACTAAAAAATATCTAATTAAAAATAAATTCGAAAACACCCAGAGTCTTTGGCAGGAATCGAACCCGCAACCCTCTGAAGGATAGTCCGGCACACTATCGCCTATTCTATCGGGGCTCACAATTAAAAAAAAATAATTGTATAATAATAACCATTGTGATAATGCTGTTGACAATGTCGCCAAGCCATTACCAAAATAGTAGACAAAGTGGTGACTTGGAAACACTTGTCCCCAGGTTTCCTTCAGGGTCATTACAGCACTCAGCACTAGCAATACGAAATACACGAACAACAACACTTTCGTATGCTCTACTGTTAAACATTGGTGACTGCGATCGTCAATGTAGATTTTGTTTTTGTTTAACGTATGATACCGTTTAAAAAAGTGTGTTGTTTCTTTGTATTTATTGGCTTTTACAACAAAAAATACTGAATAAAAATTAGTTTTTATTTAAATGTATTGGTGTTTGCTCTTACGTAAGCAACTTTTGGGCACTCTTGCTGTAGTGTATATGATAGTAATGTAAAAATCTGATTATTGTGCACTGCACCATATAAAAAATCTAAGCGAGCGCACACAATAACAATACAACAAAAAAAATGCTACGATCCACAGTGGCACCATCCCATACATTTCTTGGAAAAAATAGAAGGAGTGGTCGTACAGCAATGAAATTTTGCAAAAACACTTCTTTGGGCTAAATTAAGAAATTTTGAAAAAATCTTGGAAAACCGCCCACTGCCACACCCACCTCCCATATAGCTGCACTTGTCAAAATTTTTATTTTTGGACCTAGGGACTTGAAATTCTGGACACTTCTTAATTGAGTTCTCCTTATGAAAACAAATTAAACATATTGGGGATGACACGCCTACTTTAGATTTTACGCCCACTGAAAGTTGTAGATTTTAGGCGTTTTTCTTCCCTGTCTAGAATCATATGAAAATTTAATACAAGTTAAAAAATATTAATTTTTATTCAAACGTTAAACATCTGTTGTCTCCATACAAAAGAATAGAATGTCCCCAACAACCCTCCTCGAAAGATATTATCCTTCAAATACACCGAAAATATCGCACAAATGCATGCCGCTTTTCTAGTCAAGTATATGCCAAGTTAAAGTGTGTAAAACCTAAGTCTTTGAAACAAATTGATATAAAATACAGTTATGAACCCTTTTTAATGCCTTTTAATGAAAAAAAATGGTGTTGCCAATATTGAGACGCCAAATGAGGTTATTTATACCTTTCAGCTTGATAAAAATCCAATATAATATACAATGTTTTAATTGAATATGTAACAGGCGAAAGATTGTGTTAGTTTTTATTTGTAATATTATTCAAGCAGCATATCTTTAACAATGGGATCTAGTTCGAAGGAAATTTTGTGCGAATGACGCCTTATGCTACTTATGTAAGGATCCGAAGTTATAAGAAGTCTGTTGAATACATCAGTATTTGTGGAAATTCGATCACACTTTCGCGAAAACATCAATCGATACTTCCTGTAATCTTTGTTTCTGGCTTCTTCGGCTTCCTCTGAAAGCATTCCTATTGGTAATACGGCAGCATCAATTATATCCTTACGATGCATTAGTACTTTGTGCACAGTAACTGGCATATAAAACCAACTATATTTTCGTACGAACAGTTTCGCAGTGTCCGACGCATATAATTTAAATTTGTCATATTAATATGAACTATATAAGTTTATGAATGAAATTCAATATATTTTAAGCCGTGAAAACTATATTATGTTTTTATTTCTATTGAAATGTCATTCAATTTCATTACGCTTACATATTCGTAAACAAAAATAATTTGAAATTAAAATCGATGTTACTAAATGGGACGGTAATTGGCGGTAGTTTTTTTTTTTCTTAATTGAAAGTACGGACTCGGACCTTTCATTTTTTTATAGTTAGAGGGCTAAGCAAGGCAAAGCACATAAAGTTTTTTTCCATCAAAAAGTGAAAAGTTGATATTTTTTAGTATAATTTTTGATAAATTATAATAATTAGTTTACTTTTCTAATTTCAATAATTCTTTTTTTTTTTATAAAAAAGTAAGTGCTATATTTTCACTAAAAAATAAAACAAAAGCCATAGCTATAAACTTACACACAAAAAAAGTTCTTTATTTGGGCAGTAATTTTAAACTAATTTCATTGAATAAATTTCCGTTGACTTCTGTTAGTTTTTTTAACTACAAAATTTCACTTTTCATAAAAAACCTTGTTGAATTTTTCTTATCCAAATACTTCTTTACAAAACCAAATCATTAAAATTTTAAAATTGAAAAATTGAAAAACCCTATTTTTTCCGCAAAAGTGCCACTGTGCGACCTGCCATTTATTCGTGTATGTTTATTCGTCAAGCAACCCAGCAAGCCATATGAGTCCGAAAAGAGTCTTTTCTGACATCTTTTTCGGAGCGTTAACGCTCTTTATGCGCCCAAAAAACAATCATAATTGCTCCGAAAACCTTCAGAAAAGAGGGTCATTACATTCGAAAATAGTCCGTCAGAAAGAGCTCTGAGATAATGTCAGAAAAGAGTCTTTTATGAGGGTTTTTTTGGGCTCTTAAAGAGCTCTTACATAATGCCAGAAAAGTCTTTTATGAGGTTTTTCTTGGGCTCTGTGTAATCTTCTTTTTATCATTCTTGTGTGGTACAGCTATGTTTTTTTGTTCAAAGCACAAATAACAGGACAACAACGCTTTGGTACACACATAATTAAGTGGAATTTCTGAGTCATACTGAGACTCAGGACAGTAACAACCAAATTTTTTTTCGCTCTGAAAATGCTCTTTAGTTGGACTCTTTTCTGACTCATTTTTTCGGAGCGCTGCGAAAATGCTCTTTTGTTGGACTCTTTTCTGACTCCTTTTTCGGAGCGCTCCTAGAACGGTATGCTGGGAATGATCTCTTGCAAAAATAATTTGTGTGATAGTAGTTATTGTTGTTCTTTGCAGTTTTAATTTTTTTTGTATACATGTCATTGTTCTCTCATTGTTTATTATTGTTGTTGGCACACATTGTGTGTGTCATGCAAAACAAGAAGTAAGTGCATTGAAGTATTTGCTAAAAAATAAAATGTATTAAGTGGCATTCAAGACAACATTTGCAACCGTTTAGCAAATACATGCGATTCAATTACAGTTGGACACGAACAATAAAAAACTGTTTATTTTTGTTTTTTTCTCAAAATAACTGAACTCCACTGCTTTATAATGTAAAAATATTTTATATATTTATGTATGTACATATACATATGTATTTAAAAATATCTATGTACATACATAAGTATGTATATATTTTGAATTGTGTGTTTATCGCACCAATTTAAATTGTGAATTTTTTTTTAACCGTTGTTGTGAGAATCTTTTCCCAAAATATTGTTACAGAAACACTTTTTCTCACATTCTTCCAATAACTATTGGAAAACTATTTAAATGACAGATATTTCTCGTAAAATAAAATTACAGAAACACTTGTGTGAGAAAAACCATTTTTTATTTCATTTTACACTGTTTTTGTTGCAATTCACTAATTCCATGCGAAAAATTTTACAATGCGAGAAATACAGAAACGAGCTACTGTTTACGGTTGTATCTCGAACATTTCTTTGTAAGAAGAAGAATTGCTGACTATTATATTTAGTTTTAGTTCTATCCATTATATGGAAGCGTGCAAAAGTGTGTGCAAATATTAAGTAAACAATCGAGGTTTTGCAGAATTTTAATACCAAAGCACATTTGAGTCCGGTTCACATTTTAAATATCTCCCGTATAGAAATAATGTTTTCACCCGGAAATATATATGTGTTCCAATTTGCGAAGTAACTACTCGTATGTATATGAAAACATAATCCAATAAAATGGCACAATAATAATTTCTAATATTTTATACTTACTTGTCCAAATCTGGAGTTTTATTTAAATTCATAGCTAGGTCAATCAATATGCCATGATTATTGATTTTATATAGCAACTGGATGAAAATTTTAACACATTTCACCAGGTGTGCTGAAAAGCTGCCGGGACGGTCGATTTCGGATGATGGTATTCGCCATATTCCATTAAATAAATTATTATTTTTTCTGTCGAAGAATAATCCGCTCACAAGATTCCCTAAACTTGTTTTATATTGGCCAATTAAGAGTTGTTCACTTTGACTTAAATCGCAATATTCTGGAGGAGAATTCATATAGTGATATACTAATCGATAAATGGATTTATAATGTTCTGGAAATCGTGTAGCACACTCTTCGATATTTTGAACAACCATTCGATAAACAACCTTTATTTCTTCTGCATTAAACGCTCCACCCTTTATGTGCGTGTTACTCTCATTATCGGACAACGATTCATCGGAATCTGATTCACTCTCAACATTGGACGTATCTGAAGACAAAACTGAAGATCTGCCACTACTTGTAACCATTGCAGAAGTTGTAGTATTGGAAATCTCCTTAAAAGAAAAAAAAAAAAATCAGAATTATTTTATTTTAAATTATCAGTTGCTCATTGATCTTATTTGCGAAAAGACTTATTAAAAAAACTATTTGCTAGTATTAACGAAATAAAATAAAAACAACAAAACATACTTTTTCAAAACAAAGGGAATGGTAAAAAAATTCCAAAAATTGTTATCGCCATTAACATACATTAACAAAAAAAACTGTTTGCGGTTTAAGTTTATAGTTATTGTGATTAAACAAAACAATTTTGTTTTATCATCAATTAATTCGCCACCTCGATTTTCAATAAAAGAACACCAATACTACAACTTCTTCAATTCCCTTGGAGCTAGATTTTTAGTTGCTGGTGACTTTAACGCCAAACACACTTTTTGGGGTTCACGTCTGGTGACCCCGAAGGGTCGTGAACTCTTCAACACCATTGCCAAAATGGGATTAGATGTACTCTCAAGCGGGCATCCCACCTACTGGCCAACGGACCGACGAAAGATTCCCGATGTTATTTATTTACTATTATTTCAATGCGTTTCCTTCAAGGGAATAGCTCTCCATTTCGGGACATATCTAAAATCAGAGTAAGTTGGATAAAGTATAAAAAGTATTTAAGTTCCCACTGCACGGAAAATGTAGTGTTGAGAACTACCGAGGATATTGATGGGTCGATTGGCAAGTTTACTGAGGACATACGAAGAGCTGTACATCACGCTTCCACTTATCACGTTGAATGTAGAAATAGGACAAACAGAACTTATTTCTCTGAACTCGAACATCTCCTATCAGAAAAAAGAAGAGTTAGAAGAGAGTGGCAAATTCACAGGTCTCCTCAACTGAAAGCTAGGCTACGGGTATGCAGAGATATACTAAGAAATTTCTTAGAAACCCAAAGAATGGCTTCACTTAAATCTTACTTGGAGGGTCTTGATAGTACCCCACAATCTGACTATTCGTTATGGAAGGCGGCACGAGGTTTAAAAAGACCAGTTAGAGGAAAGCCTCCTCTGCGAAATCCGACTGGTGACTGGGCTAGAAATGATTCCGAGAAGGGGACTTTATTTGTTAACCATTTGAGAAATGTGTTTACTATAAACAACTCAAATAATGCATCTGATTTGTCTCCACTCGTTATTAGACCTCCTGTACCTCTAAGACTTAGCTTTAATGATGTTCAAAGCGCTATTGGTACTCTGAATCTTAAAAAAGCTCCAGGTATGGATAAAATCAGCAACAAAATGCTTGTGGAGTTACCTCGTGTAGCTAGAAGAATTATCCTCTTTATTTTCAATGCTATTTTACGCCTAGAATACTATCCTGCAGATTTGAAGGTATCTATGATTACCATGATTCCTAAGCCTGGAAAGGACCCCACTAAAGTAGAGTCATATAGGCCAATTAGTCTACTGCCGACAATTTCAAAACTGTTTGAAAAATTGTTATTGGCTAAGTTGATTCCAATTCTGAACGACACTCAATGTATCCCAAATCACCAATTCGGGTTCAGAGCTAAACACAGTACCATCGAACAAACACACAGATTGGTAAATGTGATAAGACGGTCGTTTGATGTTGCCCAAGCGTTCGACAAAGTCTAGCATGAAGGTTTAATGCATAAAATAAAATTAGCTCTGCCTGCTAACACCCACAAACTTATGAAAAGTTATTTATATGGTCGCAAATTTACAATCAAAGAAGGCGATTTTTTAAGCCCCGCTCAGCCAATTGAAGCAGGAGTACCCCAGGGTAGCATACTGGGTCCAACTTTATATTTGATTTATGCATCCGATATGCCGTCAAACCTCATAATACATACTTCAACTTTTGCAGACGATACAGCCTTTATTAGCGTTCATAAGGACCATCAAATAGCATCACAGAATTTGCAGAAATGTATTTATAAACTAGAGAATTGGCTTGAGCTTTGGAAAATCAGGGTTAACGAACAGAAATGTATTCATATAACTTTCACATTGCGAAAAGATACCTGCTCGTTCATCAGAATAAATAAGCAAATTATCCCGCAACACAATGAAGTGAAATACCTCGGAATCCACCTCGATCGTCGTTTAACTTGGAAGTCTCATATTGACGCAAAACTTACTCAGATGAGATTAAGAGCAGTGCAACTTAATTGGCTAATTGGCAGAAATTCTTCACTAAAGTTGGATTGCAAACTATTGTTGTACAATGCAATACTAAAGCCAATCTGGTGCTATGGAATTCAATTAAATCAATAATTACTGCAGCTCCATGCTATGTTAAAAATTCTCAAATCCACAAAGATCTAGGCGTGCCATTAGTAAAAGTCGAATTTAAAAAATACGCCTCAAAATATGTCAGCAAACTTGAACACCATCCAAACCCACTTGCACGAGACATCCTTAACTTTAGCGGCCACAATCGGTTGAAAAGGAGGGATACCCTTGATTCAACTCAAGCGCAAAACAGATGACTGGATCAGTTGATGTGAAATTTTTTTAGTATAATAAAAATTTTTGTCTAGCACTGGCTGGGCTTATTATTTTCTTTTTAGTATTAAGATTTGAAAACTTATTGTCATTTCAGTATATGAAGATTCAATAAATAAAAAGTACTAAAAAAAAACGCTATAAAGAAGTTAGGTACAGTAAACAAAAGTTTTATATAAAAAGTGAAAACTGGTTAGAAGGCCAACTTACTGTCGCTGCAGAAACAGCAAACAAGATAAGGTTGGAAGACCACGCAAATCATTGGACAACTGCAGCGATAGATCTAAGAGGCGGAAACTTAAAGATGTTAACGATGCAATTGGTTGTACAAATATAAAAGAATCTTTCCTACATCAATTACGATCACAGAACCAATTAACAAAAGTGGATATCATTGAAAAAGTTATTAAAGCTAGTCCAGTGAGAACAAAACGAATTCTTAAAAGTATACCAACTCCGAGCGATGCAAAACAGTACACAAATGAGGAGGCATTAGCCTTATTTCTGGATTTGAAATTAACAAAACAGCAATATATTAAGCTCAGATTGCGTGCGATTGAAAAGGGATCAAATATCTATCCAGCATATCATCACATAACCGCTGCTAAAATGGACTGTTTGCCACCAAAGGACACTATTACAATCACACCAATTTCGGCAGAGGTACAACTACAATCTCTACTTGATCACACAGCCGAACGCTTGCTACAATCAATACCAGGAAATGCGTTAAAGAAATATGGAAACACAAAGCTAATTCTTTTTTGCAAATGGGGATGTGATGGTTCTTCGGGACAAAAACAATACAAACAAGTTGTATGTGAAAATATTTCGGACTCAGATATGTTCATGGTATCATTTGTACCATTGCGATTGAAAAAGATTTTGGAAAATTCAGAGTCTTAGACTACAATGTAAACAATGGATATTTGGAAAAATGAGACACCATCTTCTACGAAATACTGCAGGCCAATCAAATTTGAATTCAAAAAAGAAACTCGTGATGCTATTAACAAAGAAATTAGTGATATTAAGGCCCAAATTGCAACACTAAAGCCATTACAATTACAGTTAGATGGGCAGCAAATTGAAGTAAGCTACCAATTAGTCCTTACAATGATAGATGGAAAAGTAGGTCAGGCTTTGACTAACACGAAGGCTGCATGCAGCTGCATTATATGCCAAGCAACATCAACCCAATTAAACCAAGTTCCGACAAAATCATTAGATAATACCGATGCATATGAATTTGGATTATCACCACTACATGCAAGAATACGACTTATGGAACATATGCTAAAAATCAGTTATGATTTAGATTTCGGGTCTTCAGGATCCATAAGAAACAATGAAACCAACAAAGAGTTAAGAAGTTCAAAAAAGAAACATGTTCAAGATGAATATCGCAAATTTGGATTAATTACACTGCTTTACAAATTTTTAATTTGGAAAAATACCAAGAACGCCACTTGCCTAGATAAGTTAATTGGGATCTCCTGAACACGAAAAACGCTTTACGGTACTTTTGTGTTTTTCGGTATATAGTCCCATTCAAACCCTTGTGGAGCCTAACCGAAGAGCCCGATGAAGATGAAAATATTGTCGTTCCACAAAAAATTACGCTTAAAATGTTGGTAATTAAATAAACTATTTGGATAAAAAATAACACATTCCAGATACTAACTGTAACGTAGAAAAAAAACGAAATAAAAAAGAAAAATTTTGAAAAAAACGTAAAAAATAGACAAATTTCGAACTTTGAGGTGCCATAACTCAGCTATTTTTTATCAGATAGAAATTTGCAGCATATCGGCGGAAAAGGCATTATTTTTATTATCTTTCAAACGATATGCCATTCATCTCGATCGGGCTCTTCGGTTGGGCTCCACAAGGGTTTGAATGGGACCATATACCGAAAAACACAAAAGTACCGTTATCTAAAAAACGGTACTTAGAAAAAAAAATTACAGCGTTTTTCGTGTTCAGGAGGTCCCAATTAACTTATCTAGGCATGTGGCGTTCTTGGTATTTTTTGGCTGTAAACCAGTGTTATAGATCAGCCAAAACAAGGGTCAGGCAATACAAATGATGACAATACCGCACGAAGATTCTTTTCAGATCCAGAAACAGCATCTGAAATAACAGGAGTGGATTTAAACCTTATTTTCAGATTTAAAATAATCCTAGAAGTACTTGCGTACAATGAAGAAATTGACGCTAGACAATTTGGAGATTATGCTAAGGAAACTGCAAAAATATATACAACCAACTACCCATGGAGAAATATGTCTGCAACAGTTCACAAAATCCTTTATCATGGAGAAGATATCATTAAATATCATCCATTAAAAAAAATTACTTCAATATTTTGATCGGTTCAAAAGTTACAGAATTTTGGCCAATGAAAAACGATTTTCAGCCACTGTGCGCCGCTCGATGAATTTTCCTTACGTGCTGCAGTTTTTTTTTTGCTTCGCAAATTAGAACTGTTCGAATTCATAAGCTGAATCATGGTGAACAAGCATAAGCAAGAAAGTTTCGTTGAATTCAAATATGCTGCGACTGCGCTGCTTCCAAGAAAAAAATGTTGCAAAGAATTTCACAGTTCTATATTTCTCAGAATTTGCATGAAATTGTAGGAGTCACCAATATAGTTTTGTGATTAAATTAAACACGTTATTTAATTCACGAACTATTTTAATACTATTTACTATTAATTACTAAATTTTATTTATTACAAAAAAAGGAAAAGTACTCTTAAGCAGTGATTTCTACAGCTGTAGTGGCGAACACAACTCGAGGTAATAGTTTATGTTTTCTTCTATCATCAGCGTTGTCAACTTGGTGCGTTTCGCACTATTTTCTTTAGTTGGTGCGCGGTGCGCTTTTTTTAATTTTGGTGCGCTTTTTAATTTTTGGTGGCACCAAAGCAAATTCAACACAACTTTTTGTTTCAGTGTGAGAAAAAATCGTTCTACAATAAAATACACCTGTTTGAGCACCATTTCATTCAACACTGCAAAATTTTTTTTGTGTATTTCGGTGCGTTTTTTAATTTTTTCGAAAATGTGATGAAATCTTTATTTTTACTAATTTTTAATTGCAGTTTTTTAATAATTCATAAGTCATAAAATCTATACGATTAAAAAATGAAATTAGCTTTTTTTACCAATTGTTACTTTAGTTCTTTTACTATTATTACTTTTACTAATATCGTTGATAAAAAGTATTTTATACAATTTATGATATTAAAAAATTTCAAATTAATTCAATAAATATTTGAAACAAAAGCGAAATTCTTAACTTGGTGCGTTTTTTTGTAAATGGTGCGCTTTATCTCTATTTTGGTGCGTTTTGAAATTTCAAAGCTGTCTATCATGTCTCTTTTCTGTCTTGCCAGATTGTTGGTTTGTAAAAGAAAACAGACTTGGTGCTGCCACAAAAATAAAAAATAACAAAAACAAAATTATAAGTAAGAAAAACAAAATAATAACAATTTGTCGCTATGACAAATTTAAGTGATGATAGCGATGAAGCTGATGATAATTGGCAGCGAGTGCCAGGTTCAAAAACAAACAAACTACATTTAACAAAATCTCCAAATATGCATCAACACAAGAAATTTAGTACAAGTGATGAGTCAAGAACAAACAAATTCCATTTACTTGGAGACAATGCATCTGCTGATGATAAAATAGAGTATGATGATGACCAAGAAGAAAGTGAAGAAGTTAATAAAGCACCGAAACCACCACCATTCCTGACGTTACAGATGTTACTAAAATGCTTAAAACAATTAGAGATGAAATTAAAGACTTTCTGTCTAATACATAAATACATTATAATACTATGTTTCCACGACGACTTGAATCACCTGCTTCGCTCTCTGAATCATGTTTATGAATCATGCTGTTTACATGACCAAAAAACTTGATTCGATTTGACAGTTGTTTTTAATAAACAAACAGAATAAAAAAAAAAAACAGAATTTACAATTTGTGGAAAATATTTTTTTTTAATGGACAAAAAAACTGAGTGAAAATTAGTTAGCTTATATGAAAAAAAGCATACATTCGTACGTATTTACTTTCTTTACTTCCAACAACAAGAAAATAATTTGCTTTGTTTACAATAATATTGAATTTTTACAGCTAGTGCAGATAAACTTGCGATAAAAATTAGAGAAGAGTGCAATTTTT
This sequence comes from Bellardia pandia, assembly GCA_916048285.2. Lineage (NCBI taxonomy): Eukaryota > Metazoa > Arthropoda > Insecta > Diptera > Calliphoridae > Bellardia > Bellardia pandia. The sequence continues at coordinate 72,058,546 of OU696530.1, forward strand.
CATGCTTCGCAAGTTGATTCGCTCTTAAAATTTTGTATGGTGAAGCAAGTTGTTTCACTAAAGATTGGGGTGTGAAGCATGAATAGAGAGTGAAGCATGTACCGTGGAAACGTAGTATTAATCTACTTGATTCGCTCTTAAAATTTTGTATGGTGAAGCAAGTTGTTTCGCACATGATTGGGGTGTGAAGCATGAATAGAGAGCGAAGCTTGTACCGTGGAAAAATAGTATTACAGTGTAATAAGGCAATGAGAGGCAAAATACGAAAAATTGTATTCATAAATGCATAATAGCTTGTTAGCTGGTTATAAGTCTCTTGTATGTTTTGATATTTTTATTGTGTTCTCTACCCAACTTTAATCATTTAATAAAGTAACACTTGAATGCTTGTTTGCAAAATATTTGAACAGATACGAGAAAATTTGTGTTTTTTTGTATAAAAGCTAAAAAAGTGATTAAAGAAGTAAAAATGTTTACAATAAATTTGGCTGAAGTCGGTTTTAGTGACTTTTTTCAAATCCCTTCCAAAATTTTATCACTCATAGAGTTTTAAATTCTAATTAAAATAAAAAAAATGTTTTTTGGAGCCCACGCCTATTTTCGAGTGGGTGGGGCTCCAAAGAGTATAATATATTTAGATATATCTTGAAAACTACATTTCTTTATTAGACGATATATATATCAAATAATAGGCATTTTATTTGACCTCTCCAACGATATATAAAATGACCTATTTGTATGGTGAAATTTTTTTAGTATCATAAAAATTTTTGTCTAGCACTGGCTGGGCTTATTATTTTCTTTTTAGTATTAAGATTTGAATACTTATTGTCATTTCATTTTGAAGATTCAATAAATAATTAAATGCAAAAAAAAAAAAAAAAAAAAAAAAAAAAAAAAAAAAATTTGTATGGACAACCTATAGCTCAATTTCGAAAAAGGTTTTTTTGATCCTATATTTTTTTAAAAAATCCTGGAAAGAGGTCTATATGAGTAGAAATATAAATTACAAAAAGTCAAGAAATTAAGCTTCAATTTAAGGTATAATATGACCATGTAGGTAATATAGATCCGAAGATATTAAAGAAAGATTATGTCATTTTAGCATAAAAAATACAATCTGTACTATGCGAAGCCTGTGTTCTGTATACCATAGAGAAGGAAATCCTTACGCCCGGCGATAGGCCGGCAATACAGGAAATCTAAAGCCGGTAACTGTATACCATAGAGAAGAAAATCCTTTCCTGTATACAAAATTTTAAAGAAATATGTTTTTTTTAATTTTTCAGATCTTATAATTCTGTGATTGTAGAACCCATAGACACATATCATACCTTAAATTAAAGCTTTATGTCTTATGTCTTTATATAAATAAAGTTAAATAACACTTATATAAATTTTTTTTTTAATTTTTTAGATATTAAAAAAAAATTCAGGTAAAAAATATTATTTTCAGATTTAACCCATAGTTGGTCCATATTTTGTAATCGTGATATATATCGTTGGAAAGGTATTTTACCTTTAATTTGATGTATTACAAATTATCATATACCCAATAGTTCCCGAAATATAGGCTAATATATTTGCAACTTTAAGGGCCCGCCCCTTCGAAAATAGGCGTGGCCGCCAAAAAAATTTGTTATTGCTTTTATCTCTCCTAAAAGCCCTATTTGATGATTTTTTTTTAGCAAAGTCAGTAAAACCGACTTGTTTCATAAATTTAATTAACCGAATTCGTAAGTATGTATATACACATGTACTTATGTATGTATGTACATACATACATATGTATGTACATATATATACAAATGGTATCTTCATAGCAACTATTACATAGCAGAAATGTCGACATCTACTACAAGACAATCAAAAACAATTGCTAGTACGTTTCCTATTCAGTACGGAAGGAGAAGCATCATTAATTGTGTCCATTTTTTTATTTATATAAATATTACTTAAATAAAAATAAACAAAATTATAGAGATGCATAAACAATTACATTAAAGTGAGTAGTCGACTAATTGTTGTTGGAGGCAGCACAGAGTACTCTTTCAACTCTGTGCCAGCGGTGAATAATTGTATTTAAAAGTAAATTTTTTACTATTGAACTTACTTTTTATGTAATAAGAAGTAATAAAACACATGTTTTTTTATTATTTTCAGTTTTCTATTAGGGTACTTAAATAATCAATTATAATTATATTCATCACTACCCTGCCAGCAATTGGAAGTTTCTTTCATCGTTCATCGTCAAAGGCGTTACGTCTTACTCACTTCCAGACGTTAATTGGAAGATAACAATAACAATTTACATTGCAGTCGTCTTTTAATCATCCAGACGACGTTTGGAAGATTGTTTGTTGTTTACAACACCAGCCGAAAATGACATGTCCCGTTATAAAAGAAATGAAAAGAACGCCAAAAAGAAGTTTTCGACATCATCGAAATTAGTTTTATTTTGTCATTTGCTGTGGTCGGTCAGTGGTAAAATGTGGTTTTGTTTTGTTATTGTTGTAGTTTTTACATATTTGTTATCCCATAGTCAATATGAGTGTATTATCGGTAAAGGCAAAAAAATCAAAAGCAAAAGAGAGGCGGCTTCTTGAAGTTAAGCAGAAGTGACTTCTTGAAGTTACGCTGAAGTGACTTCTTGAAGTTAGTTCCGGGGGGTACAACTTCTCAATACGGAAGACACTTCTACGATCAGAAAATGGTATCGCAGAAGATGAGTTTCAACTTCTTAGCGTCACTTCTGAGTCACTACAAAACTATTAAAACCGACAAATTGTTAATTTACTCTTATGAGTAATGAAATTAAATTTTTAATTATAAGTGTATAAGAGATAATGAAGTTAGATTAATGATATAGGGTGTTTTTTTGAGAGGTATAGAACTTCGAATTGAAATAAAACACAAGAAAATCGTTTTAATGACCATCAATTTGGCTTTACTGGAAGGATAATTTTATGCCATTAATGTTTAAATATGATTTCAGGCATGTGGCCGCCGCGGCTGGCTCGAATAAAGCCAATTCTACAGGTCCAATTTTCAACCACTTTTTCGAGCATATGGGGCCGTATGTCGGCAATAACGCCACGAATGTTGGCTTCCAATTCCCCTAACGTTTCTGGTTTGTTGGCGTAGACGAGCGACTTCACATATCCCCAAAGAAAATAATCCAATGGTGTCAAATCACACGATCTTGGTGGCCAATTGACAGTTCCATTCCGCGAAATTATGCGCTCATCGAATGTTTCCTTCAATAAATCGATTGTGGCGTGCGCTGTGTGGAATGTAGCGCCGTCTTGTTGGAACCACAACTCATCCACATTCATGCCATCCAATTCGGGAACAAAATAGTCGGTTATCATGGCTCTATACCGGTCTCCATTAATTCGGGTCCTCTTCAACACTTTGCTCTACAGCGGCAATTGTTTCTTCGGTGCGCACTGTTCGACGTCTCTGCGGATGCGTATTATCACATAGAGTAAACGTAGTGCGAAAACGATCCATGGTTAACCGAATTAATTGCTCTGATGGACGATTATGTCAACCATAAAATGGACGGAGCTTGCGGTAAACTTCGCGAACTGAACCGTTATTTTCGAAATAAATTTGCACGATTTGCAAGCGTTGTTCTTTTGTCAACCTGTTCATGATGAAATGGCAAACCAAACTGAACATAAATGACATTAGAGTTGCCAGATTTGACCACAAAATGCCAGTTTTATCTCTTTTCGAAAAACAAACCTGTAAAAAAAACACCCTATTGATTCATACAGAAACATTTTTAAATTATTTGAGGCAAAAAATATAAATTATCACACTTTTCAACTTAAACAGGAACACGCTTATAGAGCAGTTATAAAGGGCATCAATCATTCTACCCCAGTTAGCGATATAAAAGCAGAAGTTTTAGTGTTAGGGCATTTGGTTAGAAATGTCATTAATTTTAGAAGTAGGGTAACAAGGTTGCATTTGCCAATGTCCTTTGTGGACCTTGATCCAAGTCCGACAAACAAAGATATTTTTCAAATAAAACACATTAACAATGCAATGGTAACTATTGAAGCACCGGGAAAAACTAATGATTTAGTTCAATGTCATCGTTGTCAACAATTTGGCCATACCAAATCCTACTGTAAAAAACCGTTGTGTGGATTTGACCATCCCACCGCGGAATGTACAAACAAATTAGAAACTCCACCAAAATGTGTGAACTGTCTTCAGAATCATACTGCTAATTATAAAGGCTGTCCTTTTTACCAAAGTATGCAACAATTACGCGTTAATAACAATAACCACCTACAACGAACTTATAAGCTAACACGCAATGCCCAATTTTTCTCAGCAAATTCTACTTCAAACTGTAGTGTAAGATGCAAAATATACACAAACATCTATTGTAAATAGAACACCCTCGCGACATCTAGTAGCAATTTACTTAGATAATGTCATTATAGATAATCCATATATATAAAATTGAATGTATGTATGTATGTATGTAACGTATAGACTCCAAAACGGCTGAGCCGATTTTGATGAAATTTTCACAGCATGTTATTGTGACTCTGGAAGGAATAATAGGGTACTTTTTACCACGCCCACTTTTACGCCCACTTTTTTAAAATATTGTAATTGGAGACCAAACCTCTGGACCGATAAGTATAAAACTTTCAAAAATTTGGCGTGATAGATTATTCCTTAATAGGAAGCCAAACCCTTGGACCAATCTGCCTGAAATTTTTACAGCATGTCACTGTGACTCTGGAAGGAATAATCTATATATATAAAATTGAATGTATGTATGTAACGTATGGACTCCAAAACGGCTGAGCCGATTTTGATAAAATTTTCACAGCATGTTACTATGACTCTGGAAGGAATATATGAAGATTTGATTGTGCAAACGGGGGTGGCACCGACCATATAACCCAAAAATTTAAATCGCCATATTTTGGGCATTTTTTGACCTACGTCAATGATATTTGGTACAGATGGTATTGGCATAATTAGAAATACGTACTAGCAGAAAAGTGGATGGGACCACGCCCCTTTTTAGGAAAATTACAAATCGTAATATAGTCTTAACTACTGGACCGATCGTCATTAAATTTTCACAATTGGATATTCTTAAGAAATAATAAATTCTTGACTACGTAAGTGGACAAAGGGGCATGGCCTCGCCCACTAAACTAAAGCATTGCAATAAATACATTAAAATTAAATAAATTAATGTTTGTAAATATATAAATACGTTCTATTTTATAACGAGTGGGGGGGGGGGGGGGGTAGCGAAGCACACCGGGTTTAGCTAGTTATAAATAAATGACATTTTACACTTCTTTCTTAACCTTGATCTCCACACGTGATGTGGTAATAAAGAAAAACCTAATTCTTAAGAAACGTGACAAGTGTTTTCTTTAAAGATATTGGTTAGCCCTTTTGGCAAATTACACATGGTGGCAGCGGTAAAAACGACTTTTTGCTAAAATTATGGCTCCTACAGAAGACAAAAAGAAAAAGTTTTTGTCGAAAATGTCGCTCCTCCCGAGCCTTTTAATTTTGTACAACCAATAAGTTGGACTAAGTGGCGTAAAAGATTTAAGCGGTACATGAATGTTTCCGGACAATCTACAAAGAATCCACAGGATCAAATTGATTTGCTGTTCTACATAATGGGTGACAAAAGTGAAGAGGTTTTACTACAATTTGGTAATTCACCAACAACTCTGGAAAGTACCTTAAATCTGTTTGACAACTATTTCAACCCAAAGAAAAATGTTATCTTCGAACGATTCAAGTTCAACTCACGTGCTCAAAAGCAAGGAGAATCGATTGACAGTTTCATAATTGAACTGCATTCTTTGGCGGAGAACTGCGATTATCGAAACCTTAAAGATGATTTAATCCGCGATCGAATTGTGGTCGCCATGCTGAACACTAAAGTCAGTGAACAAATGCAAATGAAGTCTGACTTATTCCTAAAAATTGCAATGGATACGGCACGGCAAGCAGAGATCCAGATAAAACAAACTAAAATTATTACAGACGATAAACAAGTTTACGACGTTCAAAAAGAAGCTAAACAACGTAATTAATGTGGTCAACAGTGAACTCCAATGTATTAAAAATCCAATATCAGTGATAACTATAATTCAAGTGATAATAATATGTGTAGTTATTGTGGATATAAATCCCATAATAGAAATAATTGTCCCGCAAAGAATAAAAATTGTAAAAATTGTGGTCTACATGTTTGTAAAAAGAAAAATGAGAACAAATTTAAATCCGATGGAAATAGAAAAGTAAATATTATTGAAAGGAATGAATCAGAATATAATTCTTCTGGAAATCATGAACATTCTGAGTACATGATTGGATCAATTAGTAAACTGTTTGTTGGAAATATTGAAAAATCAGGTGTAGAATCATGGTTCATACATTTTAATTTTCTTATAGATTCGGGGGCAGATTGTATTTGCATCCCTGAAAATTTAGTTCCGGAAAATCATAACTTAAATATATTTTAGACCACTACGAATTTAAAAACACCCGATGGCAACTCTTTAAAGGTTGTAGGTGTTTTTAAAATGACCCTGATTTACAAAGATAGGAAGTTTTTTGATGATATTTACATAGTCAGTGGAGTAAGTACTTCCATATTGGGGCGGAATGCAATTGTCAATTTAGGAATTATTAAGCCCCCTGTATTAGATAATTTTTATGTTTCAGAGGATAGGGATAAATCTTCTTATATAGTTTCCAGATTCCCCGGACTACTTTGGGAAATAGGAGAGTTTAAGGGAGAGATTAGCATTAAATTAAAGGATAATGTGATTCACTTTGAGCGATGTATACCAAGAAGAGTACCAATCCCTTTACTTCCTAAACTGAAAACCGAAATAGATAGATTATTGAACCTGGACATAATTGAGCGCATGGATGACGCAACTGATTGGGTCATTCCCATTGTAGATGTTCCAAAACCCAACAATGAAATAAGACTGTGCGTAGATTACACTCAGTTAAATAAAGCAGTTATTAGACCATATTTTCCAATGCCAAGAATTGAACTTTCCTTAGCTGAAATTAGGGAAACAAAAATATTTTCGAAAATTGATGCTAATAAGGGATTTTATCAAATAAATTAACACTTGAAAGTCAATTGCTAACTTGTTTTATATGTCCGTTTGGACGTTTTATTTTCAAAAGGCTGCCTTTTGGAATTTCGTGTGCGCCTGAATATTTTGTTTCAAAATTTAATATGGTTCTAAATGGAATAGGAAACTGTATTTCGCACGTCGACGACATATTGATTTTTGGTAGAAATCGCGACGAACATGACAACGCACTAGAGAAAGTCTTGGAACGTCTGAGCAGGGAAGGAATAAACATAAATAAAGAAAAGTCATGTTTTGGTGTGAACCGTTTTACTTATTAAGGTTACGTCTTCTTAGCAGAGGGTATTTCGGTTGATCCAGAACGTATACAGGCTATAGTTAATTATCCCAGACCTGAAAATAAAACGGAAGTCCAAGGGTTTCTAGGTATGGTTAATTTTGTTGCAAAGTTTGTTGCTAATCGCTCACAAATATTGGAACCTATAAATGTATTAACGGGTAAAACTGATTTTGTATGGGACGAATTTCAAGAGAAAGCTTTCACGGAATTTAAGAATACTTTAACAAAACAACCAATTTTAGCCTTCTATGACCCCTCAAAGAGAATAATCATTAGCTCTGACACATCGTGCTATGGCATTGGTGCATGTCTGTTTCAAATAGACAATCAGGGAAATAGACAAGTAGTATCGTATATATCCAGGACCATGACGGAAACAGAGAAACACTACGCTCAGATTGAGCGGAAGGCACTAGGTATAACTTGGGCTGCGGAGAAACTAGCAGAATATATAACGGGGATTCATGTGGTATTTGAAACGGATCATAAGCCGTTGGTTCAGATTTTACAATCTAAAAATATAGACACTTTGACCCCTAGACTTCAGCGATTTAGAATGCTACCCATGCGATATGATTACACGGATAGCATAATAGCAGATGCTCTATAGCGGAGGGCAATACCTCGTAAAAATAATGAACTCCAAGAGCTGGAAATGGAGACTGAGGCTTTTGTTCATTTTATTGTTAAAAACTTTCCAGTTAGAAATAATTCTTTAGCAAAGATTATCACAGCTCAGACAAGCGATAAAGTATGTCAACTATTGCGCCAATATTCAGTAGATGGTACCAGATTTTATGGTACCATACTATCAACAAAGGTATGATATCTCATTTTCGAAAAATTAGTTGTTGAAAGACTCTCGAAAAATAATCCCCCCAGATTTGCAAAAGGAAGTTCTTAATTATATACATGTTGGTCATCAGGGTATGACGAAATGTCGTAGATTGGCACAAACGTCAGATTGGTGGTTTGGTTTGGTGGTTCTAACAACATAAACTTTTAAATTAAAATGAAAAAAATCTCATACCAACCTAAACTTAAAAAAGCATGACGCTACGAATTTTCAATAATTGAACATTTTGTTTCAAACCAACGCGCCCCACGATTTTCTTTAAGGGATGTGTGAGATTTTTTCCATTTTATGTTGTTTGAAATGTTCTTATTTTTTGACTTTAGTCGATTTTTTTAGTATTCATATTTATTTTGTGTTCACAACTGTTCAATATATTAAGGTAAAGAAAAGCGTTTCTTAAAATTTTTTTTTTTTTATTTTTTTTTTACTTTTTAGTAACGAATACTTTAATTAATACATTACAATTTCCATGCTAAATAAGAAATTTTTTTTACATGTTTTGTATTTTATATTCATATAATAAAAAAAATTATATTTATATAATAAAACTTTAGACTTGTGGATTAGTATTTAATGTTAGGATAAATTTCGCAGTCTCTCCATCTCTTCCAATGCTTTAATATAGAACGGTTTAGACCCTGTAAATTTTTCGCATTGTAGTGCTCGATACGTAAGCCGACCGGGTCGACCGCATATATCCAAAAAAATGTCTCAAAGTCTAACGCTAATATTAAAGATCATCTTCAGACATTTAAACCATTCTGTCCGACTTTTTTTTAGTGAAACAACAATTTACATGAAAAATCTGTTTTCATAAATTAAAATAGCATAAAAATTTATGATGCTTTGCATTATTAGTTTTTCCGTAAGTCCTTAAATTATCCTGGGATATATTGTCCCAATAGTATTTTTGGGGTTATTATCCCAACCGGATTTTTCATACAAATGGGACAATATGTCCCATTAGTATTGAATATGTGCACTAGGGTGGTTTTTCAAAATTCATTTTCGATTTTTCAAGGTGCTCACATCTAGAATTATGTAATTTAGTGTTAAAATACAATTGCGAAAATTTTAGCTCAATCGGACTATGCCTTCCCGTGCCGAAAGAGCCTCAAAGTTTTCGAAAATGCAGCTATCTAATAAAATTGATAGCTGTTCGGTTATAACTTTTTTTATATCCGTAATTTTATATACGTAATACAAATTGGCAAGATTTTATTAATCACTCGGATTCGGAAATTATGTTCAACGAAATTGAAAATAAATTTAAAAATATATATAAAAACTCAACTATAACTATTAAAAAAAATAAAAAAAGAACACCTAGTCTATGGATATGTCAAAATTTAATAAACTGTTGTGAGATTAGGGATAAACTTTATATCAAATGGAGAAGAAATAGAAATAACAAAAATTTTGAATATGAATATAAAAAATACAGAAATTAATTAAATAAAAAACTAAATTATGCAAAAAATCAGTACTATAAAAACAAGTTTTATGAAAATAGAAATAATATGCGAATAACATGGCAAATAATAAATGAAATTATAGGAAAAAAATCTAAAAATAATGATGAAATTATAATAAAATGCTTTAAAGAGAAAAACTTAATAGAAATATGCAATAGCTTTGCAAACAAATTTAAAACAAATATAGAAAATATCTTACACGACTGTCAAATAAAAACAATTGGTGAAACAAACGCAACGCCAGTAAACTCTTTCCATTTAAGAACTACTTTTGATGAAGAAATTTATAATATTATAAGAACCTTAAACATAAATAAAAGTCCAGGTGTGGATGAAATTCGGCCAGTTGATCTCAAAAACAATATAGATATGACACCAGTGTTAACGCATCTAATAAACTTAATAATTGAAACAGCTAAAATACCAAATAAACTAAAAATTGCATATGTACGACCTATACACAAAAACGGCTCAAAGGCAAATTTTGAAAACTAACTAACTAACTAACATTATAGAGTTAAATCATTCAGAACACTTCTTTGTAATTTGACACTTCAACTTTTGACATAAGTCAACGAGTTTACTATTGTAACCGGACATTTTTCCTTTCTTTTTCTATTACTCGTCGAACCATGAGGTTGTAAGAAAAGCCAAACATAATTAATCGAATTATCATAAAAAAAAAGGAAAATAGAAGTGATCAACATAATATTAAATTTTATCGGAATTAATCCTACACACATTGTCTATTTCATCTTTATTTGAAGAGAATTCATTTTAGTTAATAAATCAAAAAGAGTGGCGACTTTTTGAAACTCATAGCTGTGGGAGTTGTGGGGAGAATTCCACTGGGTTGTGCTTCACGTAAAAAGCGTGGCCTACGTAGTGGAATCTCCGAAGAAGTAACTGTGTTCAATGTCTCTCCAAGGGACAAATCTATCCAAACGTAATACACATCTCAAACACCACAAGATGACAGCAATCATTTAAATTTTAAAACAAACACCAACACAGCCTTCTCTCTTAAGAGAATCTGGAATAAATTTACTAATGTTCGTATAAGAACTCAAACACCACAAGATTACAGCAATCATTTAAATTTTAAAACAAACACCAACACAGCCTTCTCTCTTAAGAGAATCTGGAATAAATTTACTAATGTTCGTATAAGAACTCAAACACCACAAGATGACTGCAATCATTTAAATTTTAAAACAAACACCAACACAGCCTTCCTCTCTTAAGAGAATCTGGAATAAATTTACTAATGTTCGTATAAGAACTCAAACACCATACGTATATCGAGCCATAACCGCCGAAAAAATGTATCCCACAAACTCAAAATTTTACAGGGGAAGGTTTTTTTTAAATAAAATCAGTTTGAATAAAGCCATTATTTTAAAATTTATAATGTAAATATTGTTTTGTGTAATACATTTAATTTTAATAATTCTAAATGATGTTGAACTATCGATTTCGATAAAAAAACAACAATCGATTATGGTGTGGGATACATTATTTTGGCGGTAATGGCTCGATATGTATGTATAATTCTGCTTGTGTGAGGCAGCGTAGTAGCAAAGCTGACTGACGTGTGATCGTTGTTGTTGGGTAATTATTAACATCATATAAACATACAAACAAGAAACACAGTGAGTTTTAGAAACGTAGATAAGAAATAAGCATCAAAGAAAACATAAAATAAGAAAACATTTAACCCAAGAATGAACATTTAAATTTAGTATTTGAGTAATATTTGAATTTCTGCTATTGTCAAAACATAAGGGGTTAGGACATAAATTTAAAACAATGAAAACTATATAATTAAATGAATTAAATAAGAAGCCATGAATTTGTGAATATTAATGTGAAATTGAAGTTAAATAAAAAAAAAATGTAATAACTAACCAAAACTAACAAATTATATTTAAGAAATCATAAATGGAAATAAAAAGAAGAGGAAGAAAATATTTGTGATGATTAACTAAAAATATATTGTATGTGTATGTTGTCAGACGGACAGTATGTCGGAGGATAGTTTCGTCTAAATCTAACGGAGACCTAGAAGTAGGGGCTGTAACAAATATTAAATAAAGAATGACCATTACAGCATGGACGGGGGGATTGGTCAGGCCTGTCAAATTCACCTATGACAGCGGGACGGTAAGGAGCACGGGTAGAAATTGTAGATGTAAACGGAATTATAGTTATAAACGGGTACGAAATATTTTGTGTACTGCGACGGATTGCATATCATCTTATTACAAAGAATCCACCCATATCCGACGAGCTAGGTTGTGCTAAATGCAAGCGTACCCGAGTGATATGATGATTGCAGAATTAAAGCTACGTCCGCGCGTAACAAGATATCCGACGTAAATCAATAATTTTGACGCCGGCATTTTAGTGACGCCACCAAAAATTTTTGCAGCGGCTTTAACGCATTTTTCAAAGAAACGACATGGTAATCAAAAATTAAAACCCTTATGTAAAATAACCAATTTTGACAGACATAAAGAAAAACATGTGGGTTGTAAACTTAAAAATACATAAGCAAAAACACGTACTGCCGTATTTATAAAAAATAAAGTAGGTTTGAAGTGTGCTTTTAGACAAAATTTTCATACAAAATTTTCTTAAAGTACACATGAAGTCTACTTTAACTTTTTATAAATATGGCAGGTAGTGTATAGCCACCTTTAAAAAGAGAAAGAAAATATTTGGTGGTAGTATGCATGGTGAAATTAAATACCAGGTGACCGCATTGCTACAACAATTACAACAAGGCAAGAACAACAGGCATTTTTCTATATGAAAAACTTTCGTCACTGTCAAAAAGTTTTTTTTTTATATAACTTTTTGGCATTTTCAAATTCACCATGAATAATCAGCTGGCGCTACGCTATCACCTAGTATTTAAATTCACCTTGGTAGTATGTGTATGTGGACAAAGCAAAATAAACAAAACAAACAATGTGAGTTATAGTACATTTACACCTACGCCATAAACTAGTTATAAGTTGTTTATGGTGATAAACTAGTTTGAGAAACTTGTTTATCCATACAAATCAAAATAAACTAGTTGCAAACAACCAGTTTTTGCTAATGCAACTCTGTTTTTTCAACATTTTTCTGGCAACGCTGGAAACATTTGACATTTGCTCAAAAAAAAAAAAAATTTCATGGTGTAAATCATGGTGAAATCACTCTACAAGGTGGTGTTGAAACGCCAGCTGTTTTTTTTAGTCATGTTCGTTATGTCAATTTTTGTTTTGTTTGTATATATACAGTGGAGAGCACACATGGCGGATGTTTTGTAATATGACTTAAAACCGAATAAACTCTTAAATTTTTAAAAATAATAATGGTTTTTATTTAAAATGTTAAATAAATAGAACAAAAATGAAAATAAATTGAAATTCATTAATTACACTGTGCTAGTTGGAAAATGTGACAAACGGGGCACCTGGCGGGTTAAACTAATTCGGGTACGCTGAATCCAGTGGTGCTAACCGTTTTTTTAGGTTAGCTCGTTTTTTCGAAATATACCGTTATTTCGAAAATGGAGGAGGTTGCACAACATATATTCGCGTAACTCAAAAACGGTTGAGTTTATTGAATAAACTAAAAAAACCGAAATTCCGCAATGAAATTTTTTTAAGTAAGGTTAACCTTTTTTCCAATATGCGCAGTCGTTGTAGAAACATAATTTTTTTTTTTGACCAAAAAAAAATAGTTTTTTTTAGCAAAATTTCAAAAATTTTGTTTTTTAAAACGGCATAAAAAATTGGAAAACGCAGCTGTGCTTCTAATTTTTTCTGCAGGTATAGCAAACAAAGTTCCAAACAAAACAAGATATAAATAATTAAAATCATAAATATATATAAATTCACCTTGTGCTAGTGTGTCTAAAGGTACGCTCACATTTGGCAATTATTTACTCAGAAAAGCGTAACCACTTGTTTTAGCACAAATTTGTTTGAAGTTGTTTACTCTTACAAGATCAAACAGCATCAAATAAATTAATACTTAATATTTATTGTACTTTGGCCTAAACAAAAAAAGCTTATTAAATAAATAAACGAGTTCAAATATATTTTATTTAGTGGTTACGTCTGATGATGTTGATGTTTAATTCGTTATTTTTTTGTCTCTATACTTTTTCAATTTCTTACGATACGAAAATGGTTGACTAATCAAGCGTTATTTGATAATGCTTAAAGTATTCGCTGTTTATGTTCTAATCGACTAAATGTGGCAACGCCATCAATTAAGGGTGGATAATATTAAATAAGTCGATGTAAGGGAAACCAAACTGTAGGGGTTGCAAAGCACAAAGGTTTATTTGCCATTAATATAAATAATATTTTCATAACAAAAACTAACAGTATTGTGATAATGGTAGTTAACCGAAAAATTCAGCTTCTTATACAAATTTTATATATTCGAGTATTTTTAAAGACCTTTTCAGAAGCAACACAAGACACAAATTTTTTAAATGTAACCGGGTTAGTGTTTGTTGTAATGTGTGTATACAGATGTATAAAATTATTAATTTTTTTTTTGCAGATCAAACATGGACATTTTAAATAAAAACTTTATTGATGAGGTAAATAAATAATTGAATAAATGAATTCACGCATAAATAATTTCAAAATCACATTGAATAATGATGGTAATATACGTCAATTGCAGATTCCGACAGGCATTTGCCAAATATATAATGGCACAACATGCATAAATTATTTGGCTCAGCAATATATTTTTATACCACCCAATTTATCTTTAAACGAATTGGAAGAACGTCTGAAAGCCGCATATGGTGTCATAAAAGAATCAAAGTTAGTAATATTTATTTTTCAACTTGTTCAACTTATACAACAATATTGCAACGTTTTTAAAAATTATTTATTTTAGAGATATGAACCCAAACTGCCGAATTTACGCCCTTCCAAGTTTATGTTACAGCACACTGCCTCTATGTCGTACCCCGGAGCGTACAAATCTATTGTATTTTGCCAACCGAGCTACTCACAAGGAACGCAAATTGAAAAAGAATATTACAGCTCCTGCCATGGGCATTGAAAATCACATTACAAACTATAGCCGACTTAAGAGATTTTTAGAAAAAAATTCGAAAGAACATAAATTAGTGCTTAAACGTAAATCATCGGTTAAGTATGATGATGTGTTTTCCGGTGAAATATCTAGTCAGTATCCGCCAACAAGAGAATCTGAGAACTTACGGCGAATTTGCCGCGATGAATGTGAATTGCTCGAAAATGAACTTTGCCAAAAAGAATATGCCATTGCAAAGAGACATCCTGTGATTGGACAAAAGTTACCCCTGGAAGAATGTTCGCACTTGCCGCGCCATAGTGATTGCTCGACAATGGGCATAGCCATAGATGTAGAACCAACAGAAACATGCTATTGGGAAGACGGTTCTGGCTACAGGGGTACCCTTGCAGTATCTATATCGGGCAAGAAATGTTTACGCTGGTCCTGGCTAATGAAAGAAATCTCAGATTTTCCTGAATTAGCGGGACAAAACTATTGCAGGTGATGATCAAAAAAATATATATTATACTCAAGGCTTCGAACTAATTAATTGAATATGACCTTAATTCTCTAGAAACATTTATTTTTTTTTTTTTTTTTTTGAATTTCGAGAAATGCGGATTAATGCGCTACTTGATATATTAGTTTTGTAATGTTTTGGAAGTCTTTCATTAATTAACTTCATAACACTTTTAAAGTAGATTTTTTATAACTTTCAAATCATAAGAATACCATTAGAATATATATCTTGGAATATAATGCGCTTTTAATGGTAAAATTTTGTAATGCAAATTTAATATGTAATTATCTTATACCTATATAAATGGTATAAAAAATTAAAATTGTTTGATTTGAATTTTTGACGTTGCAATTTTATATCAAGTGTAACACTTATCCTTGAAATTCGTTAAGGAAAAGGGGACATAAAAACACCCTACATGAATTACATATTTATTTAAAACAATTTTTAGAAATCCAGGTAGTATGGAAGACAGACCTTGGTGTTTCGTTGGTGATAAATCATTTGAAAAAATCATAGAGCCCTGTAATATACCAAAATGTTCAGACAGCATTTGGGTGTATATCTATATGACAATGGGAGCGCTTTTAAGTATATTTTTAGTATATGTAATCATATATGTATGGAGACGAAGGGGAAATAATGGAATGACCAACATTCAAAACGTAAATTTAAAACCAAATCGTACTAGAAGTATAAAAGCAATATGGCAATACATAGAAATTTTCCTTCCAGATAAACACACCAAATGCAGACAAAAATATATACGGAAACTCTCAAGTGAATTCATCTCTTGAAATGTCACGTATCAATGTAAATGGCACAAACGATCTATCTCCATCATTTGCTCAAAATATCGAACGAAGTTCTCTACTTAAAATACATCATTATACACTGCAGGATGTGGAATTTGTTGAAGAACTAGGAGAAGGAGCTTTTGGTACTCTTGATATTATTAATTGTAATTATTAATTTATTTAAACATAGATGTTCTCGTATTTTTGATTTAGGAAAAGTCTACAAGGGCCAACTCACACTCGCGGGAGATGAAAAAATATTTGTGGCAGTGAAAGCTTTAAAAGAAAACGCTTCATTTAAAACACAACAAGATTTTAAACGAGAAATTGAATTAATTTCAGATCTCAAACACGATAACATAGTTTGCATATTGGGTGTGGTCTTGAACAAGGAGCCATTTTGCATGCTCTTTGAATACATGTCAAATGGAGATTTACATGAGTTTCTTATCGCAAACTCACCAAATGAAAACAAAAGTCTGACTCAGTTAGAATTTCTTCAGATTTCACTGCAAATAAGCGAGGGTATGGAGTACTTATCCGGACATCATTATGTTCATCGAGATCTAGCCGCACGAAATTGTTTAGTTGGTGAACAATTAATGGTGAAAATATCAGATTTTGGCTTATCAAGAGATATTTACAGTTCTGATTACTACAGGTGTGTATCTATCACAAACATAAAACACGACATATTTTTAGAATTCGATGCTTGCGATATTAACTAAAATTACTTAAAGGGTTCAGTCGAAATCGCTATTGCCGGTACGTTGGATGCCGTCTGAGTCAATTTTATATGGAAAATTTACAACTGAAAGTGACGTCTGGTCGTTCGGCGTGGTCTTATGGGAAATTTATAGTTATGGAATGCAGGTTAGAATTTATTTTGTTTTAAATTCTACTAAGCGAGTAGATGACATAATAAAACCAATATATTTTGTTTTCAGCCATATTTTGGTCACAGTAATCAAGAAGTAATTAACCTGGTAAGATCAAGGCAGCTGCTATCTTGCCCAGAATCATGTCCCACAGCAGTGTACTCATTAATGATAGAATGTTGGCATGAACAGTCTGTTAGAAGGCCATCATTTTCAGAAATTTCTCATCGTTTGAAAACATGGTATAATGGACAACAAAAATTATCACATAATAATGTATCTTGTCAGCTATTCCAACAACCATCTATTCAAAACATCTGAAATCTAAATAAATACTGCAGATCAAAGTAACTTACCGATTTTTTAAATTTACTTGTATTTCAATAACTTCAATATGTGTGTTTGTATAACATTTTTAAAATTGCAATATTTTAAATATGTATATGAAATTTAGAAACTTTAGACTAGTGCTAGGTCTAGTCCAAAATATTTACGAACGTTGATTTTGGAAACATATCAATTTTAATTAAAATTTGAATTAAACACTACTTATGGCCGAATTCTCAGTCATTAGTTAACCATTGGTAAACTAATATACTAACGGTTCTTTAACTAATACTTGTTATTCTTATGGCAAACTAAGCATTGCGAATAAAGAATCATTAGTTAAGCCTTTGTCATTAGCTAACTAAAGACTGTGAATTCGGCCATTAATGTGTGATCTATGTGATGATTATCTTCAAGTCATCTGTATTGAAGATTGTTATCGAAATACATTGATTACATCGATATACAGTCATTTTTTATTTTTATTTTTTTAACACAAGACCCTGTTTCTTGGCAGCTGGTAACTATAATGCCAAACACACATTTTAGGGATCACGACTGATTACTCTGGAAGTTCGACTAATCAAACATATCTATAATAAAATTTATTCTGAAGATGTCGCAAGGCTCTTAAAAAAAGAAGAGTTCGAAAAAAGTGACAAAACAACTCAAATCGAAGCTAAAATATTGCATAAAAAGACTTAAAGACCTCTTGGAATATCGGAAAATTTACTCACTAAATAAACATTTAGAAAATCTGGACGCATTATTGCGAGCCACTAAAATACTTAAAAGACCTGTCATAACACATCAAATAAAACAACTGACTTTTCAGCAGTTGTCAGTGGATTCGAGATATCGAAACGGATTTAAACACCTGCTATTGACAAAAGCAGTGACAAGATGTTTACGGAGAAAAGATCACATAAAAGTAGAATCATATTGTCGAATATATCGAAGCTATTGGAGATGTTACTCAAAAACAAGTTATATCCGATTTTAATTGAAAACAATTGTATTCCGACTCATGAATTTGTATTTAGAAGAAAACACAGTACTGTCGAACAAACTTATATACTTGTAAATGTCGTAAGATAAAAATATTGTTCTGCTCTTTTCATCGACGCTTAATAAATGCGTTTGATAAAGTGTGGCATGTTGGTGTGCCACATAAGCATTTAGAAAGCTATTTAACTGGTCGAAATTTAAGCTTAAAGAATAAACACATCCTATTGATGCAGAAGTACTCCAAGGTAGTATTTTTATAGTTGATATACATACATATATAGGTAAGTATGGTACATCTGATATGCCAACAAACAATTGCACTCCCACATTAACAGTTGCTGATGATACTTCTAT
Source organism: Bellardia pandia (assembly GCA_916048285.2). Classification (NCBI taxonomy): domain Eukaryota; kingdom Metazoa; phylum Arthropoda; class Insecta; order Diptera; family Calliphoridae; genus Bellardia; species Bellardia pandia. Next base: position 72,077,286 of record OU696530.1, read on the forward strand.
TCTAAGCATTCATGATTCAAGAATCTTACTACCTAAAAAATATTATATCGCTGGCTTAACATGTAAGGGCTCTAAGTCCATATTTTACAATATTACAGGAGAGACAAAAAACAATCAAACTTTTTTTGAATAAACTTTTTTGAAATCTGTAAACGCAATTTGTTTTTGTTCTTTGTTTTTTATTTGCGTAAAAGCAAAATGAAAAAATAAGTATTTGCCGTATTTTCTGTTGCTTAGTTTGTATGTTTTCATGGACTTAGATCTTTTTCTTAAAACTTGCCTCTACATATATTTCTTACTTACTACAATGAAAGTGTACTTTTGTTGCTTTTTTTGTTGTTATTTAAAAAGCTAATGATAATATGTAAAAAGTTAAAGTTTGTTTTGATTATTGTAAAAAAAGAAACAAAATTATTCAAAAATATGAATAACATTATTATTGTAATTTCAATTTCGATATTTGTAGATACTTGTAGTACATAATGAAAACAAAAATTATTAAGTCTTATTACATTGCTGTTATAAAAAAGTAATATTCAGGCATGTAATGGAAATCGAAAACGAATCAGTTTTGGGAATACATTTTAATGCATTATAATCTAATTTTTAAAATTTTTGTTTTAAGATTCTCTTTAGTGATGAAAGTTTTTCAATGCAGAAATATTATGAAAAAATTGACTTCTAAAACTCATTCGTTTTCGATTTCTATTACATGCCTGATTAATTTAAATTTTTAATGGATTTAAAAGTAAGATAACTGGCGATGACTATTTTTATTTGTATGGCAAATCGTCATAAAATGTATGGTGTTTTGTAGGCAAAGTGGATTTTAGATATTGTAAGTCTTTCTAGTTTTTATTTTTTTCTTTCTTGATGAAGTTGGTGTAAATCCGACCACTCTAGTGCGACTACATTTTCATTTATTTTTTGGTGCAGATTTTTCCATTCATCAGGAAATCTATGTTTAAAATTAATTTCACCATTTGGTGTGTATTGTATTCCTCGAATGTCCGTCACTTTGGAATCGCCTTTTCCACGGCCAGGGCGAATATTTTTACAAAATTGTAATTTGTTAATTTTTTTTAAAAAATTAATGATCCAAATAGGTAACATCATGACGGTTAAAGTCATGAATGTCAATGGTGTTGATACTCAAAACAACGAGAGTGTAGCCAATGAGAAATAATATTATGTCAATTGGTTGGACTCTCAAACTATTCCGCGCGAAACAGTTGATATGTCAAAATTGGAAGTAGTGAGATATTACACAAAGATGTGATAAATTGGACTTAGCGCCTTTAGTCATCACTACAAAACAACAAATGAGATAACTGTATCTTTTTTTTCGTAATCGATGTATTTTTACTTATTGAACACAACTGCATCAAAATCTCAATTTCTAAAAAAGTGGACTTAGAGCCTTTACATGTTAAGCCAGCGATATTTGAATTAGGAAAATGGTTAAAGCAATGGAGGATAAAAGTTAATTAGCAGAAATGAACACATATCGAGCCATAACCGCCGAAAAAATGTATCCCACAAACTCAAAATTTTACAGGGGAAGGTTTTTTTTAAATAAAATCAGTTTGAATAAAGCCATTATTTTAAAATTTATAATGTAAATATTGTTTTGTGTAATACATTTAATTTTAATAATTTTAAATTATGTTGAACTATCGATTTCGATTAAAAAACAACAATCGATTATGGTGTGGGATACATTATTTTGGCGGTTATGGCTCGATATAATCTTTACATTGCGTAGAGCAGTCGTGTTTTCATATTTGTATCAATAATCAAGCAATACGAGTAACACAACAATCCGAAGTTGAATACATCGGTATACAGCTCGATTGTCATCTTACATGGAAATGCCAAATATATGCAAATGAAATTGAAATTAATCCAAATTAATTGGCTCATTGGTAGAAACTCTAAGCTTAGTTTAGAATGAAAACAAGTTCCTTCCAATAATATCGATCTACTGCACGATGTTTGATTTCATTCCAATTCAAGTTTAGTTTGGAAGTCTCGATTGTTATTTGGAGTTTCCAGGTATGCGATGGTCTACCTGTTCGTCGACTGCCTTGTGGGTTCCACTCTAAAGCTTGCTTTGCTATGTCATCTGGTGATTTACGTAAAATGTGACCAATCCAGCACCATTTACGCCTACGTATTTCTTGATGGATCGGTTGTTGATTAGTTTCTGACCACAGACGTATATTTGAGATTGTTAAGGGCCAGAACACCCGTAAAATTTTACGTAGACATTTGTTTATATAAACTTGTAAGGCTTGTATATCTCGTGTTGCAGCGTTCCACGTCTCACAGCCATATAACAAGGTGGATTTTACATTTGAGTTGAATAGGTTTAGTTTTGTACGCCGTGATATATATGATGAATTCCAGACGGGATACAATTGCCCAAACGATTGTCGAGCTTTATTTATTCGGCTGGAGATATCTGCGGCTGATCCACCACTTTTGTCGAGTATACTTCCTAGGTAGCAGAAAGACTCTACATCTTCAAGTTGATGGTTCCTTATGTTGAACCTCTGCTCATTATTTACGTTTATGCGCATTGTTTTTGTTTTACCCATGTTTATCTTTAGACCAACGGATAGTGCGGTTTCATAAACTAGTGTTAGCTTCGTTTGCATGTCGGAAAATGTGTGTGTTAATAAGCAAATGTCATCTTCGTAATCAAGATCCTCTAATCGACCTTGCAGACCCCACGTGATTCCCCTTCTATGGAGTGTGGCCTTTTTCATAACGACGTCAAGGACACAGTTAAAAAGTAATGGTGATAAGACACAACCTTGACGTACTCCATTTTCTACAAAAATTTTTTTACTGCGTTGTCTCTCATGTAGTATGCGACATGTGGCATTAGCGTAGAGTCCCTTAATAAGATTTATTAATTTGTTGGGAACTCCTTTACACAATAATGCTTCCCATATAGCTGTGTGATTTATGGTGTCAAACGCCTTTTCAAAGTCAATGAACGTAAGGTATAACGGTGACCTCCATTCTACTGACTGTTCCACAATTATCCTTAAGCTATTTACATGATCGATACATGATTTGTGCGCACGGAAGCCGGCTTGTTCTTTTCTGAGCTCAGGAAGGACAGTTGTAGACAATCTTCTGTTTATTATATTTGCAATCACTTTGTTAATCATGTTCAATAGTGTTATACCTCTCCAATTTTTGCGTGCTGTGAGATCCCCTTTTTTGGGAGATTTATAATCACACCCTCAGCAAATCCTCTGGAAGAGTTTCAGTTAGCCAGAAGTCTTTTATAACGGGCGCCAATAATTGGGCACTGGTTAATGGGTCAGATGAAAGCAGCTCCGGTGTCCGATCCTGGGGATTTGTTGTTTTTTAGAGTTTTATTGCCTCGAGTATTTCTGTAATATCCGGACTGTCGTCGGTAATATTTCGATTCGGAGTGTGTGTGGCGCAACTGCATAACGTAAGTTGCGTGGGTTGGGGTGTAGAAAGCATACTGGAGTAAAATGATTCCCAGAGATTAATTTGTTGTTCTTTAGATGTAACAAGTTGCCCAGAGTCGTCTTTCATTGGTTTGCCGGTGGATATTGTGTTGTTGGTCAATTTCTTTGCAGCACGGTATAGGTCTCTAGCTCGATTAGTTTCAGCAGCAGCCTGTGCTGCTTAGCTATGTTATTGGCCCAATTCCGTTTATCTCGTCGAGCGCTGCGTTTTACTTTCCGGTTTAGGTCGCTATGTATTTGTTGACACCTTGTTTTATCTGAGCGTGTTCTGCTAGAGTTAATTGCCTTTTTTGCCTCTTTTCTTTCTGCTACAAGTTTCCAGGTTTCATCACTAATCCACTCTTTACGGGCGCTTCTTTTAAAACCGACGTGTTCTGCTGCATCAATAAAGACTTTTTTGATTTCTTCCCAACTACGGTTTTCATTTCTGTTACTCAGATGTAGTGATGATCTGAGTGCACTGTTGAAAGAATTTGCGACTTCTTTATTTTTGAGTCTGTTTATGTCAAATTTCCTTCCCGGTGCTAAGTTGTTGTTTTTAATAGCGGCAATTTTCAGACGGAGCGTTGCAAGAACGTACGTACGTACATCCAAAAGTGAGCCACGCCATTTTTTGCTGATAATGATGTGATCAATCTGGTTTTCGGTTTTATTGTCTGGGGAGACCCACGTAACCTTATGTATCCTTAGGTGCGGGAATAATGTGCCACCTATAACAAGGTTTGTTCGTCCTGCAAGTATCCAGCAGCATCTCCCCATTCTCTGTCAGATGATCCACTCCATGTCTACCCATTAAAAACTTTTTTAAGTAGTAAAATTTCAAAACCCAATTTTATTGAAAACAAAACAACTTTTATTTTTACAAATTTACTTGAGTACTCCTAACTGTCCAACTCCTTATACACACATATATGAGTCATTCCATGTCAAACGGTACGAATTTGGGAAAAAATTTAACGCAATGATTCCGATTTTTATGGAAATGTGCAGATTTATTCCTCTACAAATTCTACTTCATCCCCGATGAGAAAAAAAAAATATGAAAATTGTTTTTTAAAAGTTATGACCAATTGAACTTTGGTGAAATGGCGATTTTTTCAAAGAGGTGTGTTCATTCAATCGCATGTAACTCCTGAAATACTGGACCGATTTTAATGTGCTATACCTTGTTTTGAAGGTAATTTCAACTTCTTCTAAAATACCAAAGCGGTATGACATATTCCCATAGCATTTTTTTAAGTTTGTATCATTTTCATCCTTTTATTTCGATTTTCAAACTGATTACATCTTTTTTTTTTTTTTAAATTTTGAGGGTGTGTTCTTATAGGTCTTTTTTACAGACTGTGTGAGTTTTGAAGTGGTGAAATAATGCGTTCTATTTTTAATGATTTTTTTTTACCTTATACCTTTTGCACGATCAACAAAAATTTCTGTGAATATAGAAAAAAATATATTTTTCGATAGTTTATTAACACAAGATACAAACAACAACAAAAAACAAAGAAAACGTAGTTCAGTAATGTGTAATATTTACAGTAAAAAAGAAAACAAAAACAAAATAGAGTAAAGAAATAAATGTTATGCGTTGTATCGTCTTAATACAGTACTGCTCAGAAGATGATGTTGTCTGAACTTTAATTTTTTTATCGGGTTGTGGAATGAATGTGTGGTAGCCAAGAGTTTCAGAAATTATTTTCGCTTTGTCAAAGCGCTCCTTTAGGTGTTTCACCCTATCTTCATATTAATAGTTATTAAAGAACTCCGTATGAATATTCTTGACGTTTTTATTCACCCAATCATAAAATTTGACGGCACTATTAATGGGATTTATGAGGCTGGACAAGCTTGCACGTGCTGCTAATCTTTTGACTGTTCCTCCCAGACCATGGCAGGGCCCTTTGCCATGAGACGTCGCAAAAAATGCCATTCCGCTGGTATTCCAAAATCATCTACGTGGAACGTCAGGTTTGATGGTGCAGGACTGGCAATGCTCACCAGCGATACATTGGGTATTACTAGTTATAAAGATATTCTATATAGCATAATTTGCAATCCTCCAACAACTAATTGCTACTACCTAAAATGTGATACGTGTCCTGGGAGTGAATTTCTTGCATAACAACTAAAGGATGTTTTCGATAACCATATGGTGGACACGATTTCTTACAAACAGTGGGTGACAGTCGATATAAGTTCCCTCGAAACCTTTCAGTTTACTACAGATGAATTCATTGAAAAGCTTTCGGAAAAACTGCGTCGCTTGTTGACAAATTCATATGTAGCAAAACAGCAGAGTAAATATTTTAATGAAAGAAAGGCAAATTTGCAGCCTGGAGAATGTATCGTTGTATGTGATTTTTCAGAGAACTATGCCTTTGTGGTTCAGGACTCAATTCAGGGCGCTCACTGGAATAACGACCAGGTTACAATCCATCCATTCGCAATATATTATAAAAAAGACGATCAAGAGGTTTGTTGTAATTACGTTGCAATATTCGAATGTCTGAAACATGATACAATAGCCATGTTTCCAAGAGGGGCTTGTACGATTTTTTACTTTTCTGATGGTGCAAGCGCACAATACAAAAACAAGAAAAACTTTTTAAACCTGACGTTCCACGTAGATGATTTTGGAATACCAGCGGAATGGCCTTTTTTTTGCGACGTCTCATGGCAAAGGGCCCTGCCATGGTCTGGGAGGAACAGTCAAAAGATTAGCAGCACGTGCAAGCTTGTCCAGCCTCATAAATCCCATTAATAGTGCCGTCAAATTTTATAATTGGGTGAATAAAAACGTCAAGAATATTCATACGGAGTTCTTTAATAACTACCAAAATGAAGATAGGGAAACACCTAAAGGAGCGCTTTGACAAAGCGAAAATAATTTCTGGAACTCTTGGCTACCACGCATTCATTCCACAACCCGATAAAAAAAATTAAAGTTCAGACAACATCACCTTCTGAGCAGTACTGTATTAAGACGATAGAACGCATAACTTTTATTTCTTTACTATATTTTTTGTTTTCTTTTTTACTGTAAATATTACACATTACTGAACTACGTTTTCTTTGTTTTTTGTTGTTGTTTATATCTTGTGTTAATAAACTATCGAAAAATATATTTTTTTCTATATTCACAGAAATTTTTGTTGCTCGTGCAAAAGGTATAAGGAAAAAAAATCGTTAAAAATAGAACGCATTATTTCACCACTTCAAAACTCACACAGTCTGTAAAAAAGACCTATAAGAACACACCCTCAAAATTTAAAAAAAAAAGATGTAATCAATTTGAAAATCGAAATAAAAGGATGAAAATGATACAAACTTAAAAAAATGCTATGGGGATATGTCATACCGCTTTGGGATTTTAGAAGAAGTTGTAATTACCTTCAAAACAAGGTACAGCACATTAAAATTGGTCCAGTATTTCAGGAGTTACATGCGATTGAATGAACACACCTCTTTGAAAAAATCGCCATTTCACCAAAGTCCAATTGGTCATAACATTTGAAAAAAAAATTTTATATTTTTTTCTTGAAACACGTATAAAATATTTTTAAGAGAAGAATGCATACACAAACTGCCGAAGCAATCCAAGTTAGTGATGTAAAAAATACGTACCGTTTGACATGGAATGACTCATATGTATGTACTCGTATGTACAAAATAAAGAGTTTATTTATGTTGTAAACTGTTAACATTTTATAAATATTTATATGACATTTACTGTACTTAAGACGTAGACTAAATTAAAATTGTTGCAGTAAAAATGGATTAAAAAATCCATTAAATTACTAACGCAGTGCAGCATACTAGAAAAACATTGTTTTGTTAACTGTGAAAATAACTTGTTTTATAAACTAAATTAAACTTATAATAAATTATAAATTACAATTATTGTATTTTTTAGTTGAACTGTTAGTTTTTCAATTTTTGATAATTTTTAGTTAGGCTTAAATAATAATTTAATGAAAATTAAGTTTAATGAACTCAAGCCTAACTAAAAATTATCAAAAATTATAAATTTTCAAAAAACTTTTTTTTTTTAGAATAAAACTTAAAAACTTTTTTGCATCTCAAAAAACTTGCAAAAAAAGGGAAAACTTGACAAATGGCAACACTGATGGTAACCAAATCTTCATTTTCAGTGCACTTAAGTGCTACAAAAACAATTAGCCAGTTCACAATGTGTTCTAAAGTTCTAAGTCATAAAATACTATTTAAGGCCAAATAGCACTGTTGTGAACGGCCTGTCGTATATTATTTATTTTCATAAACGTCATTACTGAATACACACATTCAATAAACATCAAACCTCAAATATAAATAAAAATATTTTAAGGGCGCAATTATTAAAATAAAAAATGGCCAGCAAAACAGAAAAAATTATGGAGGAATTGTGTGAAAAATATGCAATAGATACAATTATGGCAGAATCAACACACAAAGTTCAAATGTGAGTCTGTCATCACTGAATTAAATAGCATAGTCCCCTTTTACAGTTGAGAAATTGAAAGACAGACAGACGAAGTTTGTAGGCGATAGGAAGAGTGTGCGGTAGACCTCTACTGTACTGGACCAAGGCATATTTATTATAATCAATATGCCTTGGTCCAGTACTGTAGAGGTCTACCGCACACTCTTCCTCTTCAATACATCGCCTACAAACTTCGTCTGTCTGTCTTTCAATTTTTCAACTGTAAAAGGGGACATATCAAAAAAACATGAGTCTCAATGTTGTATTGTCATATTATATTTTTAAATATGAAATACCAACAACATTTTTATGACAGTCATAAATTTTTAGACAATAGGACAAATATGACAGAATAGCACACATTGTGAATTGGCTAAATAAAACAAACTCACACCGACCAAAGACTATAAATATATAAAGATGTTGCACGCAGTGTATTTAAAATTGACAAAATTTGTGCTTCTTTATGATGCGGGAGGGAACACAAAAGGGAAAGAAGCACATAGAAAGAGCGTAACAATCTGTCGTTCTCTTGTTGTGTATAAGATCTTTTAATTCTCATTTATCATTGTTTGTGTGCATGTGTGCATTAAAAATGTAAAAACAATTCTTATGGCGTTTTCTTTTCTGGCAAAAATGTTACACGTTTTTCCCATTTCGCATCTTTTTTAATTTTTTTGTGTTCTTTTCTGAAAAAATATCAACACTGCTAAAGTGTAGTGTGTTCTTTTCTATAAATGTCACACTATAAATTAAAAAAATGGTGCACCTTTCACACTCTGTATCTTTAGAGGGGGAGAATCGCACGATAAAACAGCTGACCAGTGATGCCAACTTTTGAGACTCAAAACGCGTAAACATTTTTGAAAAAAGGGCTAAATGAAAAAAATCCATATAAAATCACATCCAATTTTTTTTTGCGTTTTGAGTGACTAAAATCCGGCTAAATCTAGCCCGAAAAGGGCTAAGTTGGCATCGCTGCAACTGACCTTTTTTTTGTTTATGAATGTGTATTTGTGTTAAGAAACAAAAAAAAATACACAAAATGGAAAATAATACTACTTTTTTATGTGCTTAAAAAATTTTTGATGACTTGTTGAATTCATCTTCATCATCTGATGATGATAAAATATTTTATGATTATGGAAAAGTGAAAGGCTTTGTAGAGAACATAATTAATGAATACTCTGAAGTTAATGTATGTCAAATTTAATAGGACAATATCTCCTACTTCTTACATATATAATATATGTCTATATATATAATTTTTATAGTTTAAGAAGAATTTGCGTATTAGTCGGGAAGGTGCCATTGGTCTTTTTGATAAATATTCATTGTCTTATTTCAAGCGATCTTATCTAGCTTCTTCTTTAAAAAAAAAAAAAAAAAAACAAAAACTGCTGTACATGAAAAAAAGTGTTACACTGTTGTAATTTTATGTTCTATTCTGACCATTAAAAATGCGACATCTTTAAAATGTGGGGTAAACATTATAAAAATGTACACAATAACGGTGTAACATTTTATTTCAGAAAAGAAAACACCATTAGTTTTGTGTTTGCTGGGCAATATTCTCTTATCCAATACAGACGCATTTCATTTATTGAGAGTTTTGGTTACCTCTGGTTTAAATGATTTTATAAAATATTAATAAATATCTTAAAAGAGCTTAAACGCTCGACGAACGGTAATATACAGTCATAATTTCGATTATTATTTCGAAGTCGATAAATATTATGATTGTAGAGTTTAATGGCAAAGATAAAACGTACAATTGTGTTCAGGAAAATTCTGATTTTACCAATATTACTAGAGTTTGTACTCAAAAATATATGTTGTATGCCATAAGCAATTTTTAACATTGAATTTTAATAGGAAAAGTGTGAAAAGGGAACAAATTTCATGTGGAATTTTTATTCACGATAGGGGTGATTAATAAAACATGAGCTACTTTAATTCTAATATGATATGGTAAATAAATATTAAGGCAACATAGTCGGCGAAGAGTGAAACAAACTTTTTTATATATGTACACTGTCTATGTGGTATGAAAATACGAGTCTGTCATTTTATATAATTCCCAATATCTTTATTCTGTCAATAATTACAATTTTCCTTTGGCCTATGTATCGAGCCATAACCGCCGAAAAAATGTATCCCACAAACTCAAAATTTTACAGGGGAAGGTTTTTTTTAAATAAAATCAGTTTGAATAAAGCCATTATTTTAAAATTTATAATGTAAATATTGTTTTGTGTAATACATTTAATTTTAATAATTTTAAATGATGTTGAACTATCGATTTCGATAAAAAACAACAATCGATTATGGTGTGGGATACATTATTTTGGCGGTAATGGCTCGGTATATTCACACTAGTTTGTGAAACCGCACTATCCGTTGGTCTAAAGATAAACATGGGTAAAACAAAAACAATGCGCATAAACGTAAATAATGAGCAGAGGTTCAACATAAGGAACCATCAACTTGAAGATATAGAGTCTTTCTGCTACCTAGGAAGTATACTCGACAAAAGTGGTGGCTCAGCCGCAGATATCTCCAGCCGAATAAATAAAGCTCGACAATCGTTTGGGCAATTGTATCCCGTCTGGAATTCATCATATATATCACGGCGTACAAAACTAAACCTATTCAACTCAAATGTAAAATCCACCTTGTTATATGGCTGTGAGACGTGGAACGCTGCAACACGAGATATACAAGCCTTACAAGTTTTTATAAACAAATGTCTACGTAAAATTTTACGGGTGTTCTGGCCCTTAACAATCTTAAATATACGTCTGTGGTCAGAAACTAATCAACAACCGATCCATCAAGAAATACGTAGGCGTAAATGGTGCTGGATTGGTTACATTTTACGTAAACCACCAGATGACATAGCAAAGCAAGCTATAGAGTGGAACCCACAAGGTAGTCGACGAACAGGTAGACCATCGCATACCTGGAAACGCCAAATAACAATCGAGGCTTCCAAACTAAACTTGAATTGGAATGAAATCAAACATCGTGCAGTAGATCGATATTATTGGAAGGAACTTGTTTTGGCCCTATGCTCCTTGTAGGAGTTTAAAGGAACAGATATATATATATATATATGTATATTCATAATTGAGTAATGAGGAAGTTGGAACCCATCCACGAATTAATCCAATTCAATACCGCATTTCCTCTGAAGTGCCACCATGAATTATGCAATTATGATTCAATCATGTTTAAAAAACCATTTAAGTAAATAGAAAACAATAATGAACTCAATACTTATCACTGAGCAATACCTCATTTTACATCCCTCTAAAGTGACTCTCGACCACCAAACAATACAAATTGTCTCCTACCGTTTTAGTAAGAATAAATAAGAAAACACGATGTCCTGGAAAGGCAAAAAACTCATCTCTCAGTTTCTTAACAAACCTTATTTCTTATTATCTGTTTTTATATTTAATACTGAATTTATCAAAAGAAGTACAATAATAAATATAGAATGTAGTGTCCAAATATTAGTCTATTCTGCCCGTGGCTTTCTGGCATATAGGTATATATATATATATATAAGAACAACTCACCTGTGTCGCCGTTTTCAGACATTTAGAATTGTCAGTAGGGTCATCAGCAGATTTCATATTGTCCACATAGTTTAAAGGCTCATCAACTGAAGATTTATTGTCTAAAGCTTCTTTTGTAATATAATTTGCTGGCGGCTTTAATTTGTTTATAATTTTTCCTTTTAACATATTAAGAGAATTTCCTGAAATAAACAAAATCATATTTACCTACATAATAAAATTAATCATTGTAATATTATAGTATCCGACCGAACGTTCCGACCGAGTTCGATTTGGCTGAAACCCGAAGTTTTAATTGAAATAACTGAACAGCCCGAATGAGTTGCAATTACTTAATTGTTAATAATGCAAAAATTTATGCAGCGATTTCAATTAAATAAGGTTAATTTTATTTGTAATATTCAGTCTCGTCTCATCGAACTGTTCGGACGTGTTACTTTTAGTGCGGCTGAATTTTCGGTGAAAAATCGTAATAGGTGAAAAAGTGTAAAAAGTTGAAATTAAACAAAAAAGTGAAAAAAATAACTCGTAATAGGTTAAAATATATAAAAAAAAAAAACATTAAAAATCTTATAAAAACTGTATGAGTGTTCCTCTCAGATGTAATTCTGAGAAAAAGCTTAGCTCGTCTAGAAAAACTAAATGGGTTTCTGAGGAAGAATCCATAAAAAAATCTCTGGAAAATTTTCTCACTACAAGAGCCGTAGAACGGCGTCGTTCCTGTTCGCCCAATATAGTGATTTCAACAGATGAAAAAACATCATCTTCATCAAATAGTGCAGTCAAACCCAAAAAACAAGTAGGTATGGATAAGTACATAACCGTTCTCAAGCGACAGAGAAGCCCGACATCTGCTCAAATGTCTTCCAACTCAAAAGTTCCTAAGACCGTCAATAGTGGTAAACCAAATGACCAAAACAGATTTTCTCTACTCCAGACGGATGATCCAGAAATACTGAAAAATACATTTAAGCCCCCACCAATTTACCTGAGAGAGCCCACTTCCAACAAACTGATACAAGGAATTGTTGCTGTAATAGGTGAAAACATGTTTAGCGTAACCTCAATTAAACATGGAATTATCTGCGAGACAAAGATCCAAGTGAATAGGGAAGATGATTTTCGAAAATTGTCCAACCAGTTGGAGAGGGAGACTAGGGATTTCTATACCTACCAGCTCAAAAGCGCAAAAGGACTCCAAGTCATTCTAAAGGGTATAGACCCATGTGTTGATCCTGCGGAGATAAAGACCGGTTTAATGGACAAAGGGTTCAAAATCAAGAGCGTAGTGAATATTAGAAACCGTGAAAAGATCCCACAGCCCACGTTCAGGGTAGAATTGGAACCTGGAGATGTTGTATTAAAGAAAAACGAGTCCCATCCAATCTACAATCTTATTTATCTTCTGCATCGTAGAATTACCGTGGAGGAACCGCATAAGCGTATTGGACCCGTCCAGTGTGTTAATTGTCAAGAATTTGGCCACACCAAAGCGTACTGTAAATTGCCTTCTGTTTGTGTTGCGTGTGGGGAACTACATGCAACTGCTCAATGTAATAAGTCCAAAACTGACGTAAAAATAAAAAAATGTAGTAACTGCGTAGGAAATCATACCGCAAATTATAGAGGTTGTCCAGTTTATACTTACTTGAAGGGCATAAGGACCAATAAGTCGGCAGTATTACCTGATCATCATCAACTACCTAATTTCATGTCGAGTATGAATTTTCCTCAAATTGTACGACCAACTGCTCACGAAAACGCTCCTAATTCTAGACAAGTTTCTTACGCAAACGTGGTTAAATCTAATATGCCAGGTCTGGAGCAGGAACCTAAACCCCAATATTCTGAGCCACATATCAACAATCTAGAGAAAACATTGCAGACACTTGTCCAAACTATGAACACTTTTACGACCACCATGACATCCATGATGCAGGAAATGCTGAAAATGCAATCCACTATCTTGCAAGCCATGTTAAAGAAATGATTTATTTAAAAATTTGTTTCTGGAACGCGAACGGCCTCCGCCAACATATGAACTGGAATACTTCCTGATGGATAAGCAGATTGATGTTATGATGATTGCTGAAACTCACTTGACGTCGATAGGGTACTTCAAAATTAATGGCTACGTGTTCTACGATACTAAACACCCCCGCGGAAGAGCTTGTGGAGGTTCGGCAATTCTTATAAAGAACAGAATAAAGCATTATCTAATGAATAACATAAGTGAGGATTACCTCCAAGCAACAAACATTTGCATTGAATTCTGTCAATACAAATTTGTTTTATCATCGATTTATTCTCCGCCTCGATTTTCAATAAAAGAACACCAATACCATAACTTCTTTAAATCCCGTGTAGCAAGAAGAATTATTCTCTTTATCTTCAACGCTATTTTACGCCTAGAATACTATCCTGCAGATTGGAAGGTGTCTATGATCACTATGATTCCTAAGTCAGGGAAGGACCACACCAAAATGGAGTCATAAAGGCCAATTAGCCTACTGCCGACAATTTCTAAACTGTTCGAAAAATTGTTAATGAATAAGTTGACTCCAATTCTGAATGACTCTGAATGTATTCCTAATCATCAATTCGGATTCAGAGCTAAACACAGTACCATCGAACAAACACACAGATTGGTAAATGTGATAAGAGGGTCGTTTGAAAACAAAAAATACTGCTCCGCCCTTTTCATTGATGTGTCCCAAGCGTTCGACAAAGTTTGGCATGACGGTTTAATGCACAAAATTAAATTAACTCTGCCTGCTAACACCCATAAACTCATGGAAAGTTATTTATACGGTCGCAAATTTAAAATCAAAGAAGGCAATTTTTTAAGTACCGCTCAGCCAATTGAATCAGGTGTGCCACAGGGTAGCCTCCGACATGCCGTCAGACCCCAAAATCCACACGTCAACTTATGCAGACGATACAGCCTTTATCAGCGTCCATAAGGACCACCAAGTTGCATCACAGAATTTGCAGAATTATGTTTATAAACTAGAGAATTGGCTAGAGCTTTTGAAAATCAGGGTAAATGAACAAAAATGTATTCATATCACTTTCACATTGCGAAAAGATACCTGCTCGTCCATCAGAATAAATAATCAAATTATCCCGCAACACAATGAAGTGAAACACCTCAGCATTCACCTCGACCGCCGTTTAACTTGGAAGTCTCAAATTAAAGCGAAACTTACACAAATGAGATTAAAAGCAGTGCAACTTAATTGGCTAATCGGCAGAAACTCTACATTGAAATTGGATTGCAAACTTTTGTTGTACAATGCAATACTAAAGCCAATCTGGTGCTATGGAATTCAATTATGGGGTACTGCCTCAGCATCCAACATTGAAAAAATTCAAAGGGGTCAAAATAAAATTCTACGTATAATTACTGCAGCTCCATGGTATGTTAAAAATTCTCGAATCCACAAAGATCTAGGCGTGCCATTAGTAAAAGTCGTATTTACAAAATATGTGTCAAAGTACGTCAGCAAACTTGAACACCATCCAAAACCACTTGCAAGAGACATCCTTAACTTTAGTGGCCACAATCGGTTGAGAAGGAGGAATACCCTTGCTTTAACTCAAGCGCAAAACAGATGACTGGATCAGTTGATGTGAAATTTTTTTAGTATCATAAAGATTTTTGTCTAGCACTGGCTGGGCTTATTATTTTCTTTTTAGTATTAAGATTTGAAAACTTATTGTTATTTCAATATATGAAGATTCAATAAATAAATAAAAGCTAATAAAAAAAAAATTGTAATATATCTACTAGTATATTTACGACTGAAGAATTACTAAAATAGGGATGCAATCTTCTTAATTTTGTATATAACAGTTTATCACGCGAACCAGATTCAATGAAAATTGCCTAAGAACTTCATTATCACGTGTTTCTAATTTCGATTAAAAATTTTACGACACCGATAAAAAATGTTACCACCATGTATAATTTTTTATAATATTTCATTAGTCATTAATATGGAATTTATTAATTTTAATTTGTTGGATATAATCTAAGGCATTTTCAAAACCAGCTAATATGTAGTTGTATTTATGTATATGGTGAATTTCACGTCAAGTGACCCAATGTTAAAAATCGATTTGGATAAAATGTGCCAAATATTTAAAAATCCTATTCTTGAGTTAAAAAATATTTTTTTTGATAGATATCCCACTCGCATCCCATTAAGCGATTATAAAGGCCTTAAAGTAAATTGTATAAGCTTTCTTTAAAAGAAAAAAAGCCTAAATTAAAAAAAAAATTTTGAAAAAATTAAAAAAAAAATTTTTTGAAATGATTGAAGAAATAGCTATCTAAAGTGCTTTGGCCTATTTCTGCTAGGACCAGTAGGTGAAAAGTTACACCCATTTAAAAAAAACCCCTGTATGACCAAAATTTACCAAAATTTCCAAGTTTGACTTCCTCTAACTCCGGCACTTCTGCACTGATAGAGCTAAAAATTTGTGTCTGGCCTACTATCCAATAGTACTAACCTTGGTGCAAATTTCATCCAAAACGATTTTTAACATTGGGTCACTTGACGTGAAATTCACCATATATAATAATGAAAATACATAGATTGTGGCTCTTAAAATGCAACCTCAAATATTTAAATGATACTGATATATAAATATAAAAAGTGTGACATAATATTCTCTATAAATTAAAAAAAAAAAACACACAAGGCACGGTGTAAAAAGTTGTTATCCCATCTACGGTGTTTCATAGTTACAAAACAACAAAGAATCTACCATAAAGGAGAAATGACAACAACAACATACTTTGCTGATTTGTCAACCGACGGTGGACGCAGCAAAAGTAACAACAAATTTGTAGTAATACAAAAATGTATAATAATAATAATAACAAAGAAGAATACACACACATTTGTAAAAACATAAGTAAATTTCGTTCTAACTCCCCAGCAAGCCATATGAGTCCGAAAAGAGTCTTTTCTGACACCTTTTTCGGAGCGTTAACGCTCTTTATGAGCCCAAAAAACAATCATAATTGCTCCGAAAACCTTCAGAAAAGAGGGTCATTACATTCGAAAATGGTCCGTCAGAAAGAGCTCTTAGATAATGTCAGAAAAGAGTCTTTTATGAGGTTGGGCTCTGTGTAATCTTGTTTTTATCATTCTTGTGTGGTACAGCTATGTTTTTTTTTTGTTCAAAGCACAAATAACAGGACAACAACTCTTTGGTACACACATAATTAAGTGGAATTTCTGAGTCATACTGCGTGCGACTCAGGACAGTAACAAGCAAATTTTTCTTTGGCTCCGAAAATGCTCTTTAGTTGGACTCTTTTCTGACTCCTTTTTTCGGAGCGCTTCGAAAATGCTCTTTTGTTGGACTCTTTTCTGACTCCTTTTTCGGAGCGCTCCTAAAATGGTATGCTGGGTCATAACATGTAATAAGAAATATGTTATTTCCCAAATTCTATTTCTCAATAAATGGTGAGTTAAATAGATGATGTTTACAAGTAGATCTTGGACAATAACATTAAACAATAAAGCATTGGAGCACCGAAAATAAACAAAAAATCCAATTTAAGAACCTCATACGTATGTATGTATGTACTTACCATCAATTTTTGCTTTATTAAATGCAAATGGGCTGTTCGATAAATTTTTTAAAATCTTATTAAAAAGAACGCCAGTACATCGTGTAATTTCTTTTCCATTTTGAAGATATTTAATGATAGCAGCATTAATGCGGTAAAATACTTCTAAAGCTTCGACAGAAAGCATAGTGGGATTGCTGTGGTTTATTTTTATAGGATAAGTTGCGCTATTTTCATACAGATAGTTGGCTGCCTAAATTACATAATTGATTAATAAAAATATCTTAAGATAGTTCATGTTTAATGTCCAAATATTTACAATTAAATAATAATTTAAATAAACTTTTGGCTCCTCCTTCCTTTTTTCTGATATTTTACCAAGCATATATTGACATAACCACTTCTCGTCATTAGCGTCCGCATTATCTTCACTATTAATAGACGTTGTTGAACTTTGTAGCGAATTGGCAAATGAAAAACAATTGTAAGCAATTGTTAGCATTCTATCTTTTCTTTCGTTAATGATGGCAAATCTAAAATTATACAAAAATTATAAAATAAGAAAGCTTAAATGAAAAAAACGAGGGTTTAAATGATGTACTTCGTTTCATAATTCGTGATTTTGGATATGATAGACGTGTTTTCTTTAAAAACCATTGGTTTATCTTATTATGTTTCTCAGAATATTTTGGGTTTAGTAATAACAGCAACCATTAGTGAGTTCGACCAATACTTTTTTTTAATTGTTTTTTCTCTTAAGGCATGACACATGACGCTGTATTCGTTATGACCTATAGTGCGATTCAGTAACTTTTAAAACCTTTAACAGGTTTTACCATTACCCACACATTTTTATGTTTGCACTAACCACTATGCGATTCACTAACTTATTTTTAGCCACGGTAAACAGTTTTATTTTTCTTTATATAAGGAAAAATAAAGAAGAATAGAAATAAAAAACAATTCAAACACCATTTTTTAAATTTTAAAAAGCAAGGTAAGTAAAACATTACAAACAATTATTATTTTATTTATTTTAATTTTTATTTTGAGATGATGAATAATGTTACTACCACCAGAAGAAGCCGGGCGTCTGGTGAGCAGTTAAGTCAAATGGTTGACTTCATGATGAAGCATCCGAGACTTGCTGGTGGAAAGGTGAAGAAACTCCACGGAAAATTGGAGTTTGACAAGATGTGGAGCGAACTGGCCGAATCACTTGTCTTGGCGGTGCACAGAAAACGGTCAACCAGTGGCAGACGGTAAGTAAATATTATTGAATAAATACATTATTTTGTACTACATAAATGAAATGTAAAATTGTTCATAGGTTCGGAAGGAATTAAAAAGCCGTACTAGCACCAAAGTGTGTGACCGGAAAATGCAACAAGCGCTTACCGGACTCAAAAGGCTTTAAGTGAATTGGAAAAGCGTGTAATTGCTATTATTGGAAACGAATATTTTGAGGGGAATACGTCCGTTGCTGAAAATATTCCAATGTAAGATGTAATACTATGTTTCCACGGTACATGCTTCGCTCTCTATTCATGCTTCACACCCCAATCATGTGCGAAACAACTTGCTTCACCATACAAAAAATTAAGAGCGAATCAAGTAGATTCATATTGAATCTACTTGCGAAGCACGAAAAATTGCACTTTTCTCTACTTTTTATCCCAAGTTTTTCTGCACTAGCTGTAAAAATTTAATATTATTGTAAACAAAGCAAATTATTTTCTTGTTGCTGGAAGTAACGAAAGTAAATACGTACGAATGTATGTTTTTTTTTTTTTCAAATAAGCTAACTAGAAAATGCCGTATCATCAGCAAATGTTGACGTGTGAATTTCATTGTTTGTTGGCATGTCTGCTGTGTACAGCAAGTATAGAATTGGTCCTAAGATACTACCTTGAGGGACGCCAGCACCTATAGGTTGAGGACGGCTTAAATAATCACCTTCTTTAATCATAAACTGACGGTCGATTAAGTATTTCCATAGTAGGTGTTGAAGATTCACCGGCAAGTTCTGCTTTAATTTAGATATCAGGCCTTCATGCCATACTTTGTCGAAAGCTTTTGCTTTGTCAATAAAGAGTGCCGAACAGTATCTCTTTTCCTCAAAGGTTTTTCTTATGACTTGTACCAATCTATGTGTTTGTTCTATTGTACTGTGTTGACGTCTGAAGCCAAACTGGTGATTGGGAATGCAGTTGTTTTCATTCAAAATCGGAGTCAGCTTGGTTATAAGCAATTTCTCGAATAATTTGGACATAGTTGGTAATAGACTTATTGGCCTATACGACTCAACTTTGCAAGGATCTTTTCCCGGCTTAGGAATCATCTTTACTATTTTTTTTTTTTTTTTTTTTTTTTTTTTTTTTTTTTTTTTTAATACATTTAATTTATTATTGAGTTAAAGCAAGGGTATCCCTCCTTCTCAACCGAACATGGCCAGTAAAGTTAAGGATGTCTCGTGCAAGTGGGTTTGGATGGTGTTCAAGTTTGCTGACATATTTTGAGGCGTGTTTTGTAAATTCGACTTTCACCAAAGGAATGCCTAGATCTTTGTGGATTCGAGAATTTTTAACATACCATGGAGCTGCAGTAATTGTACGTAGAATCTTATTTTGACCCCTTTGAATTTTTTCAATGTTGGATGCTGAGGCAGTACCCCATAATTGAATTCCATAACACCAGATTGGCTTTAGAATTGCATTGTACAACAAAAGTTTGCAATCCAACTTTAATGTAGAATTTCTGCCGATTAGCCAATTAATTTGCACTGATTTTAATCTCATATGGGTAAGTTTTGCGTCGATATGAGACTTCCACGTTAAACGACGATCGAGGTGGATTCCGAGGTATTTGACTTCATTGTGTTGCGGGATAATTTGATTATTTATTCTGATGAACGAGCATGTATCTTTTCGCAATGTGAAAGTTATATGAATACATTTCTGTTCGTTAACCCTGATTTTCCAAAGCTCAAGCCAATTCTCTAGTTTATAAACATATTTCTGCAAATTCTGTGATGCTATTTGATGGTCCTTATGAACGCTAATAAAGGCTGTCTCGTCTGCAAAAGTTGAAGTATGTATTATGGGGTCTAACGGCATATCGGATGCATAAATCAAATATAAAGTTGGACCCAGTATGCTACCCTGGGGTACTCCTGCTTCAATTGGCTGAGCGGGGCTTAAAAAATCGCCTTCTTTGATTGTAAATTTGCGACCATATAAATAACTTTTCATAAGTTTGTGGGTGTTAGCAGGCAGAGTTAATTTAATTTTATGCATTAAACCTTCATGCCAGACTTTGTCGAACGCTTGCGACACATCAATGAAAAGGGCGGAGCAGTATTTTTTCTCTTCAAACGACTGTCTTATCACATTTACCAATCTGTGTGTTTGTTCGATGGTACTGTGTTTAGCTCTGAACCCGAATTGGTGATTTGGGATACATTGAGTGTCGTTCAGAATTGGAATCAACTTAGCCAATAACAATTTTTCAAACAGTTTTGAAATTGTCGGCAGTAGACTAATTGGCCTATATGACTCTACTTTAGTGGGGTCCTTCCCTGGCTTAGGAATCATGGTAATCACAGATACCTTCCAATCTGCAGGATAGTATTCTAGGCGTAAAATAGCATTGAAAATAAATAGGATAATTCTTTTACCTACACGAGGTAACTCCACAAGCATTTTGTTGCTGATTTTATCCATACCTGGAGCTTTTTTAAGATTCAGAGTACCAATAGCGCTTTGAACATCATTAAAGCTAAGTCTTAGAGGTACAGGAGGTTTAATAACGAGTGGAGGCAAATCAGATGCATTATTTGAGTTGTTTATAGTAAACACATTTCTCAAATGGTTAACAAATAAAATCCCCTTCTCGGAATCATTTCTAGCCCAGTCACCAGTCGGATTTCGCAGAGGAGGCTTTCCTCTAACTGGTCTTTTTAAACCTCGTGCCGCCTTCCATAACGAATAGTCAGATTGTGGGGTACTATCAAGACCCTCCAAGTAAGATTTAAGTGAAGCCATTCTTTGGGTTTCTAAGAAATTTCTTAGTATATCTCTGCATACCCGTAGCCTAGCTTTCAGTTCAGGAGACCTGTGAATTTGCCACTCTCTTCTAACTCTTCTTTTTTCTGACAGGAGATGATCGAGTTCAGCGAAATAAGTTCTATTTGTCCCACTTCTGCACTCAACGTCGTATGTGGAGGCGTGATGTACAGCTCTTCGTATGTCCTCAGTAAACTTGCCAATCGACCCATCAATATCCTCGGTAGTTCTCAACACTACATTTTCCGTGCAGTGGGAACTTAAATACTTTTTATACTTTATCCAACTTACTCTGGTTTTAAATATGTCCCGAAATGGAGAGCCATTCCCTTGAAGGAAACGCATTGAAATAATAGAAGGAGAGTGATCTGAAGACAAGTCTAATGAAGGCTCCACTTGTATCGATTCTACAGGGATATTTTTCACTACTCCGAAGTCAATAACATCGGGAATCTTCCGTCGGTCCGTCGGCCAGTAGGTGGGATGACCGCTTGAGAGTACATCTAATCCCATTTTTGCAATGGTGTTGAAGAGTTCACGACCCTTCGGGGTCACCAGACGTGAACCCCAAAAAGTGTGTTTGGCGTTAAAGTCACCAGCAACTAAAAATCTAGCTCCAAGGGAATTGAAGAAGCTGTAGTATTGGTGTTCTTTTATTGAAAATCGAGGTGGCGAATAAATTGATGATAAAACAAAATTGTATTGACTGAATTCAATGCAAATGTTTGTTGCTTGTAGGTAATCCTCACATATGTTGTTCATTAAATAATGTTTTATTCTGTTCTTTATAAGAATTGCCGAACCTCCACATGCTCTTCCGCGTGGATCTTTAGTATCATATAACACGTAGCCATTAATTTTGAAGTACGCTGTCGCCGTCAAGTGAGTTTCAGAAATCATCATGACATCAATCTGTTTATCCATCAGGAAGTGTTCCAGTTCGTTTTTATGTTGGCGGAGGCCGTTCACGTTCCAAAAACAAATTTTTAAACAAATCATTTCTGTAAAATGGCTTGTAAGATAGTGGATTGCATTTTCAGCATTTCCTGCATCATGGATGTCATTGTGGTCGTAAAAGTGTTCATAGTTTGGACAAGAGTCTGCAATGTAGTCTCTAGAGAGTTAATATTAGGCTCGAAATATTGTGATTTAGGTTCCTGCTCCAAACCTGGCATATTAGATTTAACCACGTTTGCGTAAGAAACTTGTCTATAACTAGGCACGTTTACATGACTAGTGGACCGTAACAATTGAGGGAAATTGTTACTCGAAGCAAAATTAGGCTGTTGAGGACGATCAGGTAATACTGACGTCTTGTTGGTTCTTATGCCTTTCAAATGAGGGTAAATTGGACAACCTCTATAATTTGCGGTATAATTACCTCCTAATAGTAACACTCTAGAGACTACATTGCATACACTTGTCCAAACCATGAACACTTTTACGATCACTATGACATCCATGATGCAGGAAATGCTGAAAATGCAATCCACTATCTTACAAGCCATTTTAAAGAAATGATTTGTTTAAAAATTTGTTTTTGGAATGCGAACGGCCTCCGCCAACATAAAAACGAACTGGAACACTTCCTGATGGATAAGCAGATTGATGTCATGATGGTTGCTGAAACTCACTTGACGGCGACAGCGTACTTCAAAATTAATGGCTACGTGTTGTATGATACTAAAGATCCCCGCGGAAGAGCATGTGGAGGATCGGCAATTCTTATAAAGAACAGAATAAAACATTATTTAATGAACAACATATGTGAGGATTACCTACAAGCAACAAACATTTGTATTGAATTCTGTCAATACAATTTTGTTTTATCATCAATTTATTCGCCGCCTCGATTTTCAATAAAAGAACACCAATACTACAGCTTCTTCAATTCCCTTGGAGCTAGATTTTTAGTTGCTGGTGACTTTAACGCCAAACACACTTTTTGGGGTTCACGTCTGGTGACCCCGAAGGGTCGTGAACTCTTCAACACCATTGCCAAAATGGGATTAGATGTACTCTCAAGCGGGCATCCCACCTACTGGCCGACGGACCGACGGAAGATTCCCGATGTTATTGACTTCGGAGTAGTGAAAAATATACCTGTAGAATCGATACAAGTGGAGCCTTCATTAGACTTGTCTTCAGATCACTCTCCTTCTATTATTTCAATGCGTTTCCTTCAAGGGAATGGCTCTCCATTTCGGGACATATCTAAAACCAGAGTAAGTTGGATAAAGTATAAAAAGTATTTAAGTTCCCACTGTACGGAAAATGTAGTGTTGAGAACTACCGAGGATATTGATGGGTCGATTGGCAAGTTTACTGAGGACATACGAAGAGCTGTACATCACGCCTCCACATACGACGTTGAGTGCAGAAGTGGGACAAATAGAACTTATTTCATATGTATAAGTGTTTCGCTGAACTGAATTTCACAGGTCTCCTGAACTGAAAGCTAGGCTACGGGTATGCAGAGATATACTAAGAAATTTCTTAGAAACCCAACGAATGGCTTCACTTAAATCTTACTTGGAGGGTCTTGATAGTACCCCACAATCTGACTATTCGTTATGGAAGGCGGCACGAGGTTTAAAAAGACCAGTTAGAGGAAAGCCTCCTCTGCGAAATCCGACTGGTGACTGGGCTAGAAATGATTCTGAGAAGGGGACTTTATTTGTTAACCATTTGAGAAATGTGTTTACTATAAACAACTCAAATAATGCATCTGATTTGCCTCCACTCGTTATTAGACCTCCTGTGCCTCTAAGACTTAGCTTTAATGATGTTCAAAGCGCTATTGGTACTCTGAATCTTAAAAAAGCTCCAGGTATGGATAAAATCAGCAACAAAATGCTTGTGGAGTTACCTCGTGTAGCTAGAAGAATTATCCTATTTATTTTCAATGCTATTTTACGCCTAGAATACTATCCTGCAGATTGGAATGTATCTATGATTACCATGATTCCTAAGCCAGGGAAGGACCCCACTAAAGTAGAGTCATATAGGCCAATTAGTCTACTGCCGACAATTTCAAAACTGTTTGAAAAATTGTTATTGGCTAAGTTGATTCCAATTCTGAACGACACTCAATGTATCCCAAATCACCAATTCGGGTTCAGAGCTAAACACAGCACCATCGAACAAACACACAGATTGGTAAATGTGATAAGACGGTCGTTTGAAGAGAAAAAATACTGTTCCGCGCTTTTCATTGATGTTTCCCAAGCGTTCGACAAAGTCTGGCATGAAGGTTTAATGCATAAAATTAAATTAACTCTGCCTGCTAACACCCACAAACTTATGAAAAGTTATTTATATGGTCGCAAATTTACAATCAAAGAAGGCGATTTTTTAAGCCCCGCTCAGTCAATTGAAGCAGGAGTACCCCAGGGTAGCATACTGGGTCCAACTTTATATTTGATTTATGCATCCGATATGCCGTTAGACCCCATAATACATACTTCAACTTTTGCAGACGAGACAGCCTTTATTAGCGTTCATAAGGACCATCAAATAGCATCACAGAACTTGCAGAAATATGTTTATAAGCTAGAGAATTGGCTTGAGCTTTGGAAAATCAGGGTTAACGAACAGAAATGTATTCATATAACTTTCACATTGCGAAAAGATACCTGCTCGTTCATCAGAATAAATAATCAAATTATCCCGCATCACAATGAAGTTAAATACCTCGGAATCCACCTCGATCGTCGTTTAACGTGGAAGTCTCATATCGACGCAAAACTTACCCAGATGAGATTAAAAGCAGTGCAACTTAATTGGCTAATCGGCAGAAATTCTACATTAAAGTTGGATTGCAAACTTTTGTTGTACAATGCAATTCTAAAGCCAATCTGGTGTTATGGAATTCAATTATGGGGTTCTGCCTCAGCATCCAACATTGAAAAAATTCAAAGGGGTCAAAATAAGATTCTACGTACAATTACTGCAGCTCCATGGTACGTTAAAAATTCTAGAATTAACAAAGATCTAGGCATTCCTTTGGTGAAAGTCGAACTTGCAAAATACGCCTCAAAATATGTCAGCAAACTTGAACACCATCCAAACCCACTTGCACGAGACATCCTTAACTTTAGTGGCCATGTTCGGTTGAGAAGGAGGGATACCCTGCTTTAACTCAAGCGCAAAACAGATGACTGGATCAGTGGATATAAATTGTTTGTAGTATCATAATATTTTGTCTAGCACTGGCTGGACTTATTATTTTCTTTTAGTATTAAGATTCGAAAACTTATTGTCATTTCATTTCTGAAGATTCAATAAATAAATGAAATGTATTGAAAAAAAAAGGGCGGAACAGTATTTTTTGTCTTCAAACGACCCTCTTATCACATTTACCAATCTGTGTGTTTGTTCGATGGTGCTATGT
This sequence comes from Bellardia pandia, assembly GCA_916048285.2. Lineage (NCBI taxonomy): Eukaryota > Metazoa > Arthropoda > Insecta > Diptera > Calliphoridae > Bellardia > Bellardia pandia. The sequence goes on from OU696530.1 coordinate 72,102,906, forward strand.
TTAGCTCTGAAGCCGAATTGATGATTAGGAATACATTCAGTGTCATTCAGAATTGGAGTCAACTTAGTCATTAACAATTTTTCGAACAGTTTAGAAATTGTCGGCAGTAGACTAATTGGCCTATTTGACTCCACTTTGGTGTGGTCCTTCCCTGGCTTAGGTATCATAGTGATCATAGACACCTTCCAATCTGCAGGATAGTATTCTAGACGTAAAATAGCGTTGAAGATAAAGAGGATAATTCTTCTTGCTACTCGAGGTAACTCCACAAGCATTTTTTTGCTGATGTACAGGAGGTCTTATAACAAGTGGTGGCAAATCAGATTCGTTATTTGAGTTGTTTATAGTAACCACATTTCTCAAATGGTTAACAAATAATATCCCTTTCTATTCTAGCCCAGTCACCAGTCGGATTTCGCAAAGGAGGTTTTCCTCTCACTGCTCTTTTTAAACCTCTTGCCGCCCTCCATAACGAGTAGTCAGATTGTGGGGTACTATCAAGACCTTCCAAGTGAGATCTAAGTGAGGCCGTTCTTTGGGTTTCTAAGAAATGTCTTAGTATATCTCTGCATTCCCGTAGCCTAGCTTTCAGTTCAGGAGACCTGTGAATTTGCCACTCTCTTCTCATTCTTCTTTTTTCTGATAGGAGATGTTCGAGTTCAGAGAAATAAGTTCTGTTTGTCCTATTTCTACATTCAGCGTGATAAGTGGAAGCGTGATGCACAGCTCGTCGAAGGTCCTCGGTAAAGTTGCCAATCGCCTCATCAATATCGTCGGTAGTTCTCAACACAACATTTTCCATGCAATGACAACTTAAATACTTTTTGTATTTTATCCAACTTACTCGGGTCTTAGTCATGTTCATAAATGGAGAACCACACACTTGAGGGAAAGGCATTGAAATAATAGTAGGAGAGTGATCTGAGGACAAGTCCAGTGAAGGATCCACTTGCATCCATTCTACAGGGATATTTTTCACTACCCCAAAGTCAATAACATCGGGAATCTTCTGTCGGTCCGTCGGCCAATAGGTGGGATGTCCACTTGAGAGTACATCTAAGCCCATTTTAGCAATGGTGTTGAAGAGTACGCGACCCTTTGGGGTGGCAGACGTGAACCCCAAAATGTGTGTTTGGCGTTAAAGTCGGCAGCAACTAAAAATCTAGCTCCAAGGGATTTAAAGAAGTTATGGTATTGGTGTTCTTTTATTGAAAATCGAGGCGGAGAATAAATCGATGATAAAACAAATTTGTATTGACAGAATTCAATGCAAATGTTTGTTGCTTGGAGGTAATCCTCACTTATGTTATTCATTAGATAATGCTTTATTCTGTTCTTTATAAGAATTGCTGAACCTCCACAAGCTCTTCCGCGGGGGTCTTTAGTATCGTAGAACACGTAGCCATTAATTTTGAAGTACCCTGTCGACGTCGAGTTTCAGCAATCATCATGACATCAATCTGCTTATCCATCAGGAAGTATTCCAGTTCATTTTTATGTTGGCGGAGGCCGTTCGCGTTCCAGAAACAAATTTTTAAATAAATCATTTCTTTAACATGGCTTGCAAGATAGTGGATTTCATTTTCAGCATTTCCTGCATCATGGATGTCATGGTGGTCGTAAAAGTGTTCATAGTTTGGACAAGTGTCTGCAATGTTGTCTCTAGATTGTTGATATGTGGCTCAGAATATTGGGGCTTAGGTTCCTGCTCCAGACCTGGCATATTAGATTTAACCACGTTTCCGTAAGAAACTTGTCTAGAATTAGGAGCGTTTTCGTGAGTAGTTGGTCGTACAATTTGAGGAAAATTCATACTCGACGTGAAATTAGGTAGTTGATGATGATCAGGTAATACTGCCGACTTATTGGTCCGTATGTTGAAGGTAAGTATAAACTGGACAACCTCTATAATTTGCGGTATGATTTCCTCCGCAGTTACTACATTTTTTTTATTTTTACGTCAGTTTTGGACTTATTACATTGAGCAGTTGCATGTAGTTCCCCACACACAACACAAACAGACGGCAATTTACAGTACGCTTTGGTGTGACCAAATTCTTGACAGTTGAGACACTGGACGGGTCCCTGACGCTTGTGTGGTTCTTCCACGGTGATTCTACGATGCAGAAGGTACATCAGATTGTAGATGGGATGGGACTCGTTTTTCTTTAAGACAACATCTCCAGGTTCCAATTCTACCCTGAACATGGGCTGAGGGATCTTTTCACGGTTTCTAATATTCACTACGCTCTTGATTTTAAACCCTTTGTCCATTAAACCGGTCTTTATCTCGGCAGGATCAACATCTGGGTCTATACCCTTTAGAACGACTTGGAGTCCTTTTGCGCTTTTCAGCTGGTAGGTATAGAAATCCCTACTTTCCCTCTCCAACTGGTTGGACAATTTACGAAAATCATCCTCCTTTTTCACTTGTATTTTGGTTTTGCTGATATTTCCATGTTTAATTGATGTTACGCTAAACATATTTGCACCTATTACCGAAACAATTCCTTGTACCAATTTACTGGAAGTGGGCTCTCTCAGATAAATTGGTGGGGGCTTAAACGTCTTCTTAGGAAGTTCTGGCTCATCCGTCTGGAGGAGAGCAAACCTATTTTGATTATTACTCACGGTCTTAGGAGCTTTTGAATTTGATGATACTTGAGCAGATGTTGGGCTCCTCTGTCGCTTAAGAACTGTGACGTATTTATCCATACCTACTTGTTTTCTAGGTTTGATTGCACTATTTGATGTAGAAGGTGTTGATGTTCCTTCATCTATTGAAATTACTATATTGGGCGAACAGGAACGACGCCGTTCCACGGCTCTTGCAGTGAGAAGATTCTCCACAGATTTTTTTATGGATTCTTCCTCAGAGAACCATTTAGTTTTTCTAGTTGAGCTAAGCTCTTTCTCAGAATTACATCTGAGAGGAACACTTACACAGTTTTTATGTGATGTTTAATGTTTTTTTTTTTTTTTTCAGCCGCACTAAAAAAACACGTACGAACAGTTCGATGAGACGAGACTGAAATGAATCTTTACTAGTGCAATTTTCCAAACCGGAGGGTAGTACTCAAGCCGTAAGATGGCATTAAAAAGAAAGAGGATTAATCTTTTTGCAATGCGAGGCAGCTCAAAAATCATTTTATAGCTGATTTTATCAAACCCAGGTGCTTTTTTAACATTTAAATTATCAATAGCCTCAACAACCTCCAGATATTGAAATCTTATTTGTACAGGTGGTCTGGCAACAACAGGCGGTAGTTCGCTAATGTCAGTATCCGTATTGGGAGTGAATACATTTTTTAAATGACTTACGAAAAGGTTGCCTTTTTCTTCGTTATTTCGTGCCCAAGATCCGTTCAAAGTACGCAGTGGAGGTTTTGCGATTACGGGTTTTCTTAGATTTCGGACTGCACGCCATAATGAATAATTTGACTGAGAAGTTGCGTCTAGACCTTCCAGATGTTGTTTGAGAGACTCTGCTTTTTGCGCTTCTAGCAAGATCCTAAGATTTTTGGTACATTCTCTCAACCTAGTTTTAAGTTGGGGCGATCTGTGTTGTTGCCACTCTCTTCGGACTCTCCTTTTTTCAGACAATAGTTGCTCAACATCTGCAGAAAAAACTCTGTTGTACCTATTCGGGCGGTAAGTGGAAGAAGCATGTTCTGCGGCTTTCTCGACATGTTCATTAAGACTTTTTATACAGGCATCGATGTCTTCAGCAGTTTTTAACGGGAGTTTCTCTGTGCAGTGAGTGCTGATGTATTTTTTGTATTTTAACCAAATCAGACGTTTGACAAGAAGTAAGGCATCAGTTACGCTTTGCTGAGGACTTCTGATGGTGATTACAGTGGGTAAGTGATCTGAAGAAAGATCCAGTGAAGCCTCGACTTCAATGAGTTCCGGGGATACCCCTTTCGCCACGCCGAAATCGATAACGTCAGGAATTTTTTGCTGGTCAGTTGGCCAATAAGTTGGTTGACCAGTTGAAATCACATTCAGTCCCATTTCAGACAGGGAGTCGTACAAGATACGACCTTTAGGGCTAACGAGTCGTGAGCCCCAGAATGTATGCTTAGCATTGTAGTGGCCAGCCGCTATGAAACGGCTACCTAGTGATTTGTAAAAATCTCTATACTGATCTTTTGTTATTGAAAATCTGGGCGGACAGTAAACTGACGAAATCACGAGGTTTTGACAAAAGTTCTCAATACAGATGTTTGTTGCTTGAAGATAACACTCTGAAAGACCACCCAATGAATGGTGTTTGATTCGCGATTTGACCAATATTGCCGAGCCACCACATGATCTATCTCTGGGGTCCTTGGTGTCGTAGAATGTATAACCACTTATTTTAAAAATGCTTCTCGACGTCATATGAGTCTCGGAAATCAGCATTACATCAATTTTCTTATTAAAAAGAAAATATTCAAGTTCATTTTTGTGTTGGCGTATGCCGTTTGCGTTCCAGAAACATATTTTGAGACAGTTCATGGTCTATTAAGTATGGCCTGCAGTAGCGTGGACTGCATTTTTTGCATCTCCTGCATCATACTTGTCATGCTTGTCATGAAATGGTTTATGGATTGCACCAGATTCTCCATTATACCTTCAAGACGGCTAAAATTGTGGCTGTTTGTATCATTTATTGGTGATTCATTTTGCACTGTTGGTTGGTTGAATCTTAGCACGTTGGCATATGAAAATTGGCTAGTGGATGCTTGTGCTACGGGGGGAATAATTGTAATAGGTACTTTTGTCGTCTGAGTAGGGGTAGTAGCGGGTTTGTTGATCAAGGAGCGTTTAACGACCTCGAAAGCAGGGCAACCCCTGTAGTTGGCAGTGTGGTTTCCACCGCAATTGCTGCATCTTTTTACCCTGGAATCATCCTTAGGTTTATCGCACTTTGAGGTGTCATGAAGATCCCCACAAACTACACAAACAGTAGGCAACTTACAATAAGATTTAGTGTGACTATATTCTTGGCAGTTCGAACACTGTACTGGGCCAGATCGCTTATGAGGTTCTTCCACTGTAACTCTTCGGTGCATTATAAATTTCAAGTCATATATAGGATGTGTTTCATTTTTCTTCAGCTTAACATCACCAGGTTCTAACTCCACTCTAAATAATGGTTGAGGGATCCTATCTCTGTTTCTTATATTTGATACGGCCTTGATTTTAAAGCCTTTGTCGGCCAAACTGCTCTTGATCTCCTCAGGATCAACAAAAGAATCAATTCCCTTAATTACGACTTGTAGACCTTTTGCGCTTTTAAGTTGATACGTGTAAAAATTCTTTTTGCGTTTTTCAAATTCCGAAACTATTCTCCGATAGTCGTTTTCATTATTAACCTGAATCTTTGTTTCATTAATATTGCCACGCTTAATTGGAGTCACATAAAAAGAATTTTCACCAATTAATGAAACTAATATTTTTATAAGTTCGTTTGAGTTTTTTTCTCTTAAATATATTGGAGGTGGTTTTACTGGCTTATTCACAGCGTTAGGGACATCATTTTTCTCTTGGAGGATGGCAAAACGATTTTGCGAGCGTGGCTCTTCAGCATTCTTTGATAATTTTGCGGCTGGTGTAATTTCGGCAGATTTTGGGCTTCTGCCTCTCTTCGATACTGTTATATAACGGTCCATTCCTACCTGTGTTTTTTGTTTTTCTTCAACAGCAACTATAGGAGCGGCCTTATTTGTAGGAATTAATGTGCCTTTTGCAGATGTTGACGTCTCTCCAATATTTGATAACGAGGACCGTGAAGAAGGCGGTTCTTCAGTGATTTTTCTATTTAAATTAAATATGCTTTGGGCTAAGTTTGTGCCCTGTTCAACACATTTATTCAAGTTTGGTGCACTTGCACTTAAATTCAGATTTGTGCTTATTTTTGGTTTCACAGTTAAGTAGTTTTTATTAAATTCGGGATTTTTAATGTTCTCATTACTAACACTTGCCGAGCTCAACACGAAATAAGCATTTCGGCTCTGAGGCCCACTCGCACTGTTAGAATTGTTACTCATTCACTGTCTCACTGTATTTAATTTTCTAGTTTTCAAATAATTAAAAATAAATTATTACAATTTATTAATTTTTTATTGCACCTAGTGCAATTATTTGACTTTGTAAAGTTTTTCACCTATTACGAGTTTTTTTTTCACTTTTTTATTTAATTTAACTTTTATACTTTTTCACCTATTACGATTTTTTCACCGAAAATTCAGCCGCACTAAAAGTAACACGTCCGAACAGTTCGATGTATCAAGCACAATGATGTTTACAATAATATTAAATTTTTACTGCTAGTGCAGATAAACTTCCGATAAAAATTAGAGAAGAGTGCAATTTTTCGTGCTTCGCAAGTAGATTCAATATGAATCTACTTGATTCGCTCTTAAAATTTTGTATGGTGAAGCAAGTTGTTTCGCTCATGATTGGGGTGTGAAGCATGAATAGAGAGCGAAGCATGTACCGTGGAAACATAGTATTATTATTATTAATATTTCAGGGTTGTGTTCTATCACTATAAATTATTTATGGTGCCACCTAGTGTCAGCAAGAACAACATCCCATGCACACTAGCGCCCCTTGCGGCGGGTAGGAATGTCGACGTTTAGTGCAGTTGTCATAATCAGCTGTGTGGTTGGTAACTTGTTACCATCTAGTAGAAATGCGTACGAATAGAAAAATATAAAAACAGAACAAAAATCTGTAAGAAGGACAGTCTGTTTTCATCAGTTGTAATGTGCGTTTCGTAATAGGTAAGTGGTAGTAAATTGGTAGTTAGTGGTATTGTAGGCAAATTGTGGTTACATTATAGGTTCTACACTGCCAACAGCGCTAGAGAAGTGTTTCCGGAGTTTTACTACAGATTCACCCTCAAGAGCTGGTAGTCACTGGAACTTATTTGCGACCGCATTTGTGAACAGATCAAAGCCGAGCGTAGTGGTGTTCCCGAGGTTTTACTACGGCTTCACTCTTAAGTGCTAGTTTCACTGGGCCTGATTTGAGCGAGGTAGTGTTCCCGGGGTTTTACTACGGTTTCACTGCTGCGCGCTACACTGGAGTCGAGTTTCCGGGGTTTTACTACGGATTCATCATCAAGTGCTAGTTTCACTGGGCCTTAGGTACGACTACATTGTGAACCAGTCACAAGCCGAGCGTAGTGGTGTTCCCGGGGTTTTACTACGGTTTCATCCTCCAGTGTCAGCTCCATGTGACCCTATTTGAGGTCATATTACTACCAACTACCCCTACTTTCGTAACAAGACTCGACCTTTGTAGTCGATAGGGTGCGAGCGAGATTTTGTATTGTATTTTAGTTAGTGGATAAGCGAGTGAGCAAAAATTAGAAATCCGTGTAAATAAAGAGAGTTACCAATTTCAAAAAGCTAGCCGTGTTTCATTTTAAGAGGTCACTAATAAAATAAAAATTTTATTGTGACAGAACGTTGGACAACCGCGAGTTATACCCCAGCAAGAAAGGTTGGTTACAGTGTGAAGCATGAATAGAGAGCGAAGCATGTACCGTGGAAACGTAGTATTAACTTCAGCAAATTTCTTTCTTCATTAGAATACTTTAATGAAAGTATGGCAATATTATTGAGAGCATTTGTCTCTTAAAGTGAGAGCATAAGAAAAAACGCTGTCAAAATAAAATAGATTCTATTTTCACGACCGCATTCTCTGGCATAATTTTATGTCAAAATGTATGGGAAAAGACGTTCAGCCGCAGTTCTGTTTCATCATTTTGATAGCGTTTTTTCTTATGCTCTCACTTTAAGAGACAAATGCTCTCAACAATATTGCCACACTTTCATTAAATTTTATACATTTTGTAAACAAAACCATATGTTTTTGCAGCTTTGGGGCAAGAAAAATAAAAACAAAAGAAAATGAAAAGAAACGTTTAAAAGTGAGATTTTTGTAATTTAAAAGAAAATAAGTGATATTATAGAAAAATTAATTGAAGAAGTACAAAAGCATGATTGCATATATATTTGCAGTCGCCATTGTACAAACATTTTTATTTAAAACAAGATTTGTGGACAAAAATTGGAAAAGCCGTCAGCATTACAGGTTGGTACACAAAAGAAATATAAAAACATTAAATGACAGTTCGTGCAGTTCCAGCCGTCGTTTCAATTATGGGCCTGTTTTCTCTGAGAGTCGTTTTTGCTTGAAGTTGCGGTTGTATTCTGTTTCATCATTAATGTGCAAACAAACTACGGTTAACAAACTGCTAAACACTTGTTAGCGTGTTACTAAATACTGACCATCTTTTGATAAAACAGCTGTTTAGTTGTTTTCATCCTGTCGCCAATTTGCCGATCTTTTCGTTTTTTCTATTTTTGTTTTATTTAATACCGGCACTTTCATTTTAAACTATAAAATATTTTTAACGCTTTGCAAATATTTATTTTGTTATGGAGGAAAAACTAACTTTAAATGTCAAATTCAGGGATGATGAATAGTAATTTTAGTAGTGGCATCATTCATTTTCAGAGTTGATTTTTTAAAGTTAGCAGACGTTTGCAAATTGTTTATGAATAAACATTTTGCCAAGAAACTGCTAAAGGCCCAACTATAATATGCATAAGCAAGATTAAGCAAATTGCAAAAGTTAACGAAAAGGCTGTCAAATGCATAAGCAATTCAGAGTTAACTTTCAGGTGGCTACAATGTGCTTACTTGACTTTGAAACTTTTTGTCCACAGTTGCACATTTATGTTAAAAAAATGTTTTTATTTTAACAAAAAGCCATTAAATGACTATATTTTGTAAATATTGTTATATTATTTTATAATTAAAAGTAAACTTCGTACCCGAAACGCATAATATTCCTTTTTTAAATTTATCGGCAAAATCACTAAAATGTACAGCTGTGGCAGCACTAAAATGTCAATAATAATAAACCCTTACATATATTTTGTTAATTTTCGTATTGTGTTTGCAAAAATGGAGAAAAAACTTAAAAATTTAAATAATATAAAAATATTAAAGTTAGCGCTTGAAGGCCTGTGCACATTAAATGAAATAAGTGAACTACACTGTAAAAGAAGAAGACGATCTTGTTCTGTCAGAGAAATAAACCGCGACAGAAAGACATTTTTCTTAAAATAAAAAGGGTCCCTTTTATTGTAAAGGCACATACATATTTTTTCTACATTTTCTATTAAATTTAAAATAAATGTATTTTCTTCTTTCTCCATTTCGTTTAAAACACAAACAAAAAACAAGAAACAGCTGATTCCGTACGGAATATGCGATCAGTTTCGCTTTTTGCTTAAGCAAATGACAGTTGAAAAACTTAACGAAACGTTTCGTAAAGTACATTATAGTTTGCCACATACAATTTATATGTATTCGCAGGGTTGCTTAAGCTAGCATATGCACATTATAGTTGGGCCTTAAGTCATATCCGTATTCTAGTTAGCAGCTAGTTGACCGCAGTTTATAAACAGTTGACAACTTTTTATTATGCATAACGCTGTTAGTGAATAGCAGAATGGTTAATTTTGTGGTTAAAATTTTTAAAAGAAACAATTGTCGTTAAAAAAGCTTACTGAATCGCACTACTAGTTAGCTCTTAATATTGTGTTATTACATAATTTATAAGATTCAAGGATTTTTTATGAAAGCGTTGTTTATTTTATTTTATTTTCTTATGTCGTCTGGAAAACATTATGTTTAAAACATGCTCAATCAATATGGGTATCAAAATGTTTGTAGTGCGCAAAGAATTAAAATTTTTAGATTTGTGTTGTGGCAGAAAACGGCCTCACTTGGTCATCATATTAACGTACATAATTGATAATGATAATTCAGTCCTGTAAAATAATGAACATCAGTAAAGTAACTTAAGATTTGTGGTAGTAAAGTTACAAAAGTGCAATTTGGCACTCTTTATAATTTTCAAAATAGATATTACGAATAAAACTAAAAACAATTGATTTGAATAATAAATGAGTAGGATATTAAAAATTCGTTATTGAAGATATGAATATTTAGAACAATTGTACTTTTTTCAAAACAAATCGCATTTGATTTCCAATAAAAATTATTCTTTGACGTAAAAATGCTGTATGTATGCATGTCTTCAAATTTTGGAAAAACTTAGAACAATTCTTTTCTATCGACTTTATTTTAGAATCTCATTTCAATTCTGTATAAATTTAGAACCCTAGGTCAATTTTACTTTTTATGGAAAAAGGTTTCCCATTTTTTTACCAATAAAACCTTTGTAACTTTATATGAAATATTTTGTATGTTGAATGGTCAATAAAATGATCAATCTTTAAAACGATATCAGAATTATTTGTCTAATTTATGGAGGAGCAAAGTATTGTCATATTTCTTTTTGAAATAATAGTGTCCCTAAACTTAGTTTTATTGTACAAACGGTTACCAACCATTATACCCGAAATATTTTGAGAAACAAACATATATTTTGCGTAACAATAATACTCAAAGAGCGATCCATATAGATCTTTTTTCATTGGTGCCATACTTCCGTCTTATTTTTATTCAGTCATATTCATCATAAACGCTCATACCACAACAACGTCTCCAAATAATTCAGATTATTAGGAAAATCCGCGTAATATGAGTATGAGGGCTACTAATTTTACATTCCGGGCCTGTTTTCTGGTCGCCCAGATCGTGTGATACCATACATATACATTTTCTCTTTGTGGTTATGTCTAGTGAAAACGTAATTCGGGAGATACCGGTAACAATATTGTAAGGAAATAAGTGATCGAAAACTATACCTTCCGAATGTAGAACCAACAGCGTAGTCGCGGTGAATGAAATTTGTTTTAAAAAGAAAATGTCAAACATTTTTCTTTCGTCCATCAATCAAGATTCCGACATCCAATTCTGTTTTGTGTTGTTTTATTTAACATTTAAAAAAGCTCTAAATTAATCACCCGATATTTATGAATTTTTACCACGAAATGTATTGGTATTGTTATGTGCAGTTATGTTAAGTGTGTTTAACTTCGAACACAAGACAAGTGCTCTATTATATTATATATATATACTTACGTCTCCTCATTTTTTGAATTACACTTAAGATAACGAGAGAAGCATGAATGAATTGTATAACTGAATGATCCATATTCAATCCATAAAAGTGTTTGAAATCGGTTTAAATTAATGCAGCATTCGAAGCAACGTAAAACTTCTTCACACTCTTCCCAGATATTTTCCATGCTATAAGTAAAATAAAAGTAGGAATACAAATGTTAGCTTAAAGAAGAAAATTATGTCTTAATAAATACTATTTAAATCTAGATTGATTCAATAGAGATTAATAGCGTAGACAGACGACACAGTTAATTTGCATTAACAGTCTTAATTCAAATTAACTCGTGAATTATCCTATCTTAATGCGCATTAAGTTAGACGTAAATACACAAAATCAAACTGAATTTATACTGCATTTAGCTATTTCAATATGGCAACATCGTCGAAAATCAATAATATGTTATCAAATTGTTTACTATTCTAAAAGAAGAAGAAGACAATTGTAAAATTTAAATAATAAAAATAGATTTCCACAATTGCCTTTCTCTTATTTCAGAGTGTCCCATTGCGGTCCCCACATGTAGCAACACGTTCAGGTTGATGGTTGCTAGTGCATGATCAAGTTTTTCATTATGAAACAGTTTCAGCAAAAGTAATTTCAGCTTTTTTTCAAAGAAATACTGTTTTTTCAGCAAATATCAAACAAATTTTTTCATAATTAAATAGTTGTTTACAAACAAACAGCTGTTACTTAAATGCAGTTGAAATGCAGAAACTTTCGTCTGTCACGGTAAAATCTTAATTCAAATTAGTGAGATTTTAATGCGCATTAACTCTGTCGTCTGTCTACGGTATAAGACGATATTAATAACGCAAGACAAAAATATGCTCTAACAAGTAAGAGTTTACTTTCGCCCGTGCAGAATCTTATATACCCACCACCTGCATATATGGCCGTAGTGTGTTCTAATGTTTAACGATTACATTTTGTATCGATAAAAGTGTTCCTCATATGGGAACTATTATGTATTTGAAACAACAATATCTTTATTCAATAAGTAGTGGTCTTTAATATTCAATACAATGCTTGAGAAAGATATAATAGATACATAAAATAGATCAGTTAATAAGTTATATACAGGTTACCAGATTATTACAACGCAACCATAACATAACAAGGATACCAGATTAATACATAACATTTCCTCCCTCACATATCCAATCATTCCGTTGAAAATACTATTTTGCGTCTTCGTAACCTGGTGGACCTACGCAATGGAACTTGTCCTTCTTGACCTATATCGTTCGGTTCTGGTTCTGCAATATCCGTCTCACCTCCGGCAATAACGTTGTTTTGTAATTGATTATGGTCATTATCCTCTCCCGCAGAGTCAAATCCCCGGAAGTTCGACTGCGGTGTAGAAAACCCAGTGGCAGATGTAGCCTCATCAAAATAATTCGAATAATTATTCGGTGGGTCATCAATCACGATTTCCTCATCTGAACGGGATGCGTTTGAAGTATCAAATTCCACACGGGACCGCTGTCTTCGTGTATTTTGTCCAATATCTGCAGATTGTGTTCCTTTTCCATTCGTTTGCACTTTTAGGTCATCGCGATATCGAATTTGGTCAATGTGGCGTTTAACACGTTTGCCATCGTAAAGAATATCGTAATGTAAATCCCCGAGGCGATTCAGCACCACTCCTGGTAGCCATTTATTTACACGGCAGTTATTTGACAAAAAAATAGACATTCTGCATTGGTTCGAAACAGCGGAAAGTAGAATTGAATTACATATATTGTTTATCGGTCATCCTCGTTGTCAAATCCTGAGGGATGAGTAAATCCAAACGAGTACGCAACATACGTCCGAAAAATAACAGTGCTGGAGGTTTGCCAGTTGTGGAATGGGGTGCAATTCTATATTGACGTAGACAAATATTTAAATGTTTTTGAAGGTTATTCCTGTTTGAGCCCATTGCTTTAATTGCGCTTCTAACTGTCTGCACTGTTCGCTCAGCCTGGCCATTGGTGGAGGGATGATAGGGTGCTGTCAACTTGTGGTATTTGACACCCACATTGGTGAGAAACTCCTTGAATTCTGCTGATGCAAAGCACGTACCATTATCTGAAACCACTGTAGTTGGTACCCCGTAGCTCGCAAATAGTTCATCCAGGATATTAATTGTAGCGGCCGAAGTACTTGTAGAAGTTATTTTGACATCAATCCACTTACTGTACGCATCGGTGATTATCAGAAGCATAGTGCCTAAAAATGGTCTGGCATAATCCACATGAATGCGTTCCCATGGGCCCTTTGGATACTGCCAATGGTGCTCCCTGAACTTTGGTGGGTCGTTAGCAAACTTAGCACAGTTATCACACGTTCTCGCTACAGCCTCAATATCACCGTCAATGCCCGGCCAATACACAAAGGACCTTGCAATACCCTTCATTTTGACAATGTCCAAATGGCCAGAATGTAAGTCTTGAAGTATCTTGGAACGAAACTTGTCAGGTATAACCACCCTATACTCGAAAGTCAAACAGTTACCAGCAATTCTGTAATTAATCTCAGGAGATTTATATCCATATGCGTGGAGGGATTTACCACTCTCCAGAATTCTAAAAATCTTCCCCAACCTATCATCCTTCAGTGTTTCCGCAGCAACTTTGTCATTGGTAGTTGATTAATTTGTCGTATTACGAATGAATCAAAATCATCATATTTTTCATACTCCATTATTTGTTTGACCATATTTACGTTAATAGCTCTCGAGCAATAATCCGCATTAGCGTTATCCTTCGTTGTTTTAAACATAACATCAAAATTTCCTAAGAAGTCGGCATAATTAGCCATACGGCTAATACACAAAACAGGAAGGGACTTATATGGATCCAAAATTTGAGTAAGTGGTTTGTGGTCTGTGATAAGAGTAAAATGACGAGCATATAAGTAGAGAAAGAACTTCCGTACGGCCCATACAATAGCAAGAGCCTCTTTATCAATCTGTGGGTATTTACGTTCAGTAGCCGTTAACGTACGGCTAGCATAAGCTATGGGTCTCTCTCGGCCATCTGGCATGCGGTGGGATAGCACGGCACCTAAACCAGTTTTGCTGGCATCCGTAGCAAGGAGTAGTGGTAATTCTGGTTTGTATGGCATTAGTACTTGTGGTGAAATGAGTGCATTCTTAATGTCCATGTACGACTGCTCACCCTCTTTTGTCCACTGGAACGGTTTTCTCAAAAGCATGTCATGAAGTGGTCTACTACGCGTAGACAGATCGGGTATGAATGAACCATAGTATGTGGCCTTTCCCAAAAACAGTTGTAGTTCATCATGACTCGTAGGTTTAGGAGCATCTCTTACCGCTTCCACGTGCCTATTGGATTTATGGATTCCGTCAGTATCAATTCTGTGGCCTAGAAATTCCACGGCCGTTGCAGCAAATACGCATTTAGAACGATTTAGCCTTAATCCGTTATCCATCAAACGCGTAAGGGTCGTTTTCAAACTCGATAACAAATTATCAAAATTGTCGGCATAAATTAATATGTCAACAAAAAAATTGCATACGTTTGGAATATCTTGCAAAACCGATTCCATCGTTCGTTGCCATATTGCTGGTATATTAACAGCACCATATACAGCGCGGGTGGGTCGAATCAAGCCATGAGTGGGAGTGTTCAGTGTTAGGGCATGTGCTAACTCATCGTCAATCTGCAAGTGGGAATACGCATCTGTTATATCAAGATGACAGAAAAGTTTTGCTCCATTCATTTTATTAAAGAGATGTTCCGGTTTCGGAATTGGGTGTTCGTCCACAATAATTCTAGGATTGACAGTCGGTTTATAATTGCCATGTGTCGTTGAAGCCCATTCTGAGAAGTCGACCCTTTTGTAAAAACCCGATTTTATTTTCTTATCAATCTCAAGAGCATACGATTCCCTTAGGGCAAATGGTATCTCCCTGGCTTTGGCAAATACGGGTTCAGCATCTTGTTTCAAATGTAGTTTGATAGGTGGAAAATTCAACTTACCGGCAGTATCACTAAAAATTTCTTCAAATTCAGCTAGCACTTGTCCTAGTATCTGAGATTCGTGGGGTGATAAACTAGGAGAATCCATTTTGATTGCCTCAACTGGTTCTGATGTAGAAAATAATTTCACAAAATCAATCTGCCCAACAAACTGTGAAATCCACTCTCTGCCGAACAACGAATCAAAATATCCGTCAACAATGTACAAATTAAGTCTGCGGGTTGTAGCGCCCACTTTCACATTCACCACTACACGTCCAATGCATTCAATTCTATGACCAGTATAACTCGTGAATTTTCTAACCGTTGCCAGTAACTTATACTTACCAGTACACGATTTCAACGTTGCCATACTCATTATACCGCAAGGTGCACCCGTGTCCAATTCCATGTTCACTTTACCACCATTTATTTCCACTCCGATCAAATGTCTACTCGATTCCTTTTTTGTACCAACCTTATTTAACCGTTGAATCACATCACTGTCACCCTCTGTATGTTCCTCTGAGATTTGTGCAGTTTTCGATTTGCATACCTTAGCAATATGACCGGTTTTACCGCATAGATAACATCTGGCATTACGGAATTTACAAAGAGTTCGGGCGTGATCTCCACCACAACCGTAACAATTAGAACGATCAGTTTTGGTACCCCTTGCGTTTTCCATTATAGATGCATGAGCAGTATTGTACTTCGGTGTATTTCTAATTCTTGTCGTATCGTAGCCTACCTTAAACGTTGACTCTAATAAAGGAACTGAGCCTCCCGTCGTATTCTTCATTTCCATGGAAGACATATGTGATGCCTCCAGCCGTTGAGCTATTTCATAGGCGGCGCTAAAATTTTCCGGCTCCTTCGCAATTATCTGATCACAAGTACTACGCGATTCTAGGCCAAAGAGAAGTTGTTCTGTCAGCATTCTGTCCAAAAACTCCCCGTACTTGCAATGTGTGGCTGCCTGTCTAAGACGCAATACAAAGTTGGAAAACGTTTCATCCTTTTCCTGAGTGACCTGCCGAAACCTTATGCTTTCAGCATATTGATTCTTCTTCTTGTCGAAATGGTTTACCAATGTTGTCCTGATCTCAACAAATGATAGACTTTCTGGTACCTTAGGAATTATCAGCGTTTTAAGCGCATCGTTGAGCTCAGCACCCATATGTACTAAAATGTAGTCCCTGTATTCAGCTTCCGGGATTCGACTTAATTTAAATGCACATTCGCAACGAGTAAAATAATCATCGACGGACGTAGCATCACTTGCCTTGTAAGCCGATATAGAGAGTGGTGTTACTGTCCTTACTGTTGCATCTCGTTGTGAAATACTTGCCACTGCCACCTGCGCAGTTTGTGTGGCAGACTGTCTTAACGCATTTGCAAATATTTCAGTAATAATCTTCAAGTCGTCTGAATCCAGCGGCATCTTGCGCTATCCCACTTCTGACACCACTATTATGTATTTGAAACAACAATATCTTTATTCAATAAGTAGTGGTCTTTAATATTCAATACAAGGCTTGAGAAAGATATAATAGATACATAAAATAGATTAGTTAATAGTTTATATACAGGTTACCAGATTATTACAACTCAACCATAACATAACAAGGATACCAGATTAATACATAACAGGAACTATGACTAGTTATGAACCGATTATCATAAAGTTCCTTGCAGTAGTTTATGCTCATTATGAAAAATGTAACGATCGTTATAAAAGCCGGTACGCCGTTAAAACAAACTTGACAGTGGTTTTTATATGAGATTTATCAACATTTAAGTTATTTCCGGAAGTGAAATTTATATGGGGGCTTTGCTCAAATATGGACTTATGCAATTAAAATATCGTTTTATGATTCCTTTTGTATGGTTGGTTTCCTTTGTAAGAATAAAAAACGAAAAATAACCATATTTTCGAGATTGGCATCCGTTATGAATTTAATATTTTACTATTATCTATAAAAAAAATTATAAAATTATTATGCTATAGGGCATTGGTATAATAATATTATTTTTTAGTAAATCTGCAAATTCGATACTCAAATGGGGTATATAGGTTCAAAGTGGAGTTTTGTGGTTTTTAAATAAATAGTAAACAACATACATTTTCAAAGAAATCAAATAGTTTGAATTAAAATTATAATATTGTAGCTAAAGGTGATGAGATTTAAAAATACCTAAATAGTGTTAAAACAGCGTTATTATATTTGTATACCCTAATTATTATCTCAGACCAAAAAAAATACAACTAAAATATAATTACAATTATTCAGGGATAAATAGTGTAAAAGTGTAACATTTAACATCAAAACATAACTTATTATTTTTATTTTGAACTGTTAATTTTAAATCTTTGATATTTCTTTATTTAGGCTCGAGTTCATTAAATTTAATTTACATTAAATTATTTTTACTGAAGGTAGGAATTGTTACATGAAAATTATTATTAAAAATTTATTGATAATTTTTCTTGGCTTAGGATTCGAACCTGGGTTGTTGGTTGAATTTACATATGTTTCGAGAAACACCACTTTCTCTCATCAGAATTCTTTACGTTCTGACCCTTTGCACCACTGCGGCGGCCGCTAGCCCACAGTCAAACATCAATCCTTTAACCAGTATTACTGGTGGTTCGAAATTTGCTGTAATTATAATTTTTCATTTATTTTACATGTTGCCTCCTTTTTTTTATCATAAAATAATAGACATTTTACTTGAGTTTTTGTAATAATTGTAATGACAGGTTGTTTCCGAATCGACTTCTGTAACATACGAGGGTTAAGAGCGAATTTTTTCTCTGTGTATGCTCACGTTTGTCTTCGTCGGCCGGATGTTTTCGCCTTATGTGAAACCCAGGTATCTGAGAATGCTGATCCACAGGATTTTCATATACCTGGTTATCAATTTCTATCGCTTTTTAATTTCCACCGGGGCATTGCCATGTACATACGCAATGAAGTCGTGTACCAGTACCAGCAATCATTAGGTACGTATGATGCAGAATTTAACTGTCTATGGGTTAAATTCAAAATCAGGGCACACTATTTGCATTTTGGGTTTCTTTATAGAAGTCCAAATGCGGCAAGGGATACTACCATATCTGGCTTCGATACCCTTTCCGATTCTCGAGAGTTGTTCTAGCAGTGAAATTGTTGTTGCTGGTGATTTCAATGTTCACAACTCCTCTTGGCTTCGCCATTCAAGTCATACAACTACTGAAGGCCAATATGTTAAGTTATTCGCAGCGCACAATCACCTTGCGCAACTTGTGAATGAACCAACGCATATTCCATGCGTTGATAGGCACCAAAACAACACCCTCGACCTTTTTCTAACCTCACACCCTAATAAGTATGAGGTAGATGTTCTTGCACCTCTTGGTAATTCGGATCATTGCACCATTTCCGCCTCTTTTTCGCTCTCCGAACTTCATAACGTTTTAAGACCAGCTACGAAACGTTCAACTTTTGTATACGAAAAAGCTCGTTGGACTGAGCTCAACGAATTCTTCCGGCATTTCAATTGGAAACTTTGTTTCTCAGACAATAATGTCAATGCCATGGCGAATATGGTCGAAAATATAATTATGATGGGGATGAAAAAATTCATACCATCAAAGAAAATTTCGATTAAATCTAAAGAAACATCTTGGTCTAATCAGAAGTGCAAAATTGCAATCAGATCCAGAGAGAAAGCATTCAGGATTTGGCGAAATAATAAAAACGCCGAAACTGATTCGCTACGCACACGAGCGATGTCTTCGTGTGCCAAAGTGCTGAGGCATGAAAAATCTCTATACGAGCAACGCCTTCGTGCAAAAGTTCTTACTGCTCCTCGGGGCAGGTTTTCGATACGAAGTCTCGGCATGAATGCGAAAAAACTGAAGGGAAAAAAAGGAGGCTACATGTAAAATAAATGAAAAATGATAATTACAGCAAATTTCGAACCACTAGTAATACTGGTTAAAGGATTGATGTTTGACTGTGGGCTAGCGGGCGCCGCAGTGGTGCAGAGGGTCAGAACGTAAAGAATTCTGATGAGAGAAAGTGGTGTTTCTCGAAACATATGTAAATTCAACCAACAACCCAGGTTCGAATCCTAAGCCAAGAAAAATTATCAATAAATTTTTAATAATAATTTTCATGTAACAATTCCTACCTTCAGTAAAAATAATTTAATGTAAATTAAATTTAATGAACTCGAGCCCAAATAAAGAAATATCAAAGATATAAAAACATAACTCTACATTACCTTACTGGATCCAATCCATTGAGCTTTGTTTCTATTTTACTTGCTTTAGACAATGCCATGCCAGCCCATGAGTCGAATCTTGTAGGATTAACTGCCAAATCAAGTGTGTAAAGTTTGATAGCCTTTATGAAATCTCTGTTTTTGAAATAGAAATCTGCCAGTAAATAATATAAACTTAATATTTTATACGGCAACTTAAAGGCATTTGCATCCGTAGGTGGCGATTCACAACGTCCTTCAATATACATTGTTACATGATTTATTGACGTAGATGGATCAAGCTCCTTGGGCATCAGTGAAACTACCTTTAATAAAAGTTGCTCCATATCAGATGTTATTGACTCTAATTTGTAAGAGTTAAATTCAGGGAGATCTTCTGGACGATATAAATCAAAAACTTGTATAGCCTTTGGCCAACATAGTTTGATTTGAGAAGCTTCATGGTCCTCCAAATGTCTTAGACGAGCTTTTTTTTGTGGGTATTTAAACAAACAATAAGTCACCTAAATAGAAAAAATTAAAAATGAAATATCAATTGATTATAAGGAGTTTTGCAATTAATTGCTTTTGCCTTCTCACATTGGTTGAAATCTATCGCAAACTTTAAATTGATCTAACTTTCAAAGGGTGACTACTGTAATGTACCAAATTTTTTGAAAATAAATTGGTAGCTTATGAACCATAGCAGACATATTAATAATGCGTTAATTTTAATTGTAAATGTTTTGTAATTAGATGGTGGCTAAATGTGTGTATGAGTTGTCAACTGTTGTATCGTTGTTTAGAGCAGGTTCCTATGGAAAGACATTGAAAATACGATTGTTGATTTAAACTTCAAAAATTAGCTGGCGACTTTAAAACAAGATGCTTTTGGAGCTTCTGCTCATAGCAATACGAATAATTACACTGTGCTAGAATTTGACACTTTTTTTTTGTGACAAACGGGGCACCTGGCGGGTTAACCTTATTCGGGTACGCTGAATCCAGTGGTGCTAACCGTTTTTTAGGTTAGCTCGTTTTTTCGAAATATACCGTTATTTCGAAAATGGAGGAGGTTGCACAACATATATTCGCGTAACTCAAAAACGGTTGAGTTTATTGAATAAACTAAAAAAACCGAAATTCCGCAATGAAATTTTCTTTAAGTAAGGTTAAACTTTTTTCCAATATGCGCAGTCGTTGTAGAAACATAATTTTTTTTTAGCAAAATTTCAAAAATTTTGTTTTTTAAAACGGCATAAAAAATTGGAAAACGCAGCTGTGCTTCTAATTTTTTCTGCAGGTATATCAATTAAAGTTCCAAACAAAACAATACATAAATAATTAAAATCTGTCTACAACTTTTGATTTTATTCACAAAAGATGAAATATGTAATAACCAGACGAAACTTCAAAAATTAAAACATTTATTTTTGTTGTTAATTAAAGTTTAAGTTTTTATTTACAAATTTATTCTTCTTCCTCCTGCAGATTCCAACAAATATCCCCTAATAGCGAATCAAGTTGTTTGCCACTATACCAGTGTTCGAGTCTGGCTGTTACTTGGTGAAATCTCTCGCCATGTTCATCAGACTCGGCTGGTGATTGTTCATTAAATTTTTCTGCATGACAATGCAAAAAATGTATTTTCAATGACATTTTGACGTTTAAGTTTTTAAATGCTGTTAGCATATCGCCAATTAAAATTCGCCAATTTTCAGACCGATGATTTCCTAATACATTTTCTATTACTGATTTCACAGAATTCCAGCCCAATAGCTCCATATCAGTCAATGCAAGTTCAAATTGTTGGTCCTTCATTAGACGACGAATGTCCGGTCCATTAAGAATTCCTGTAAAATAAAAACATGATATGAAATATAAATCTAATAAAGTTGTAAATTGTTGACCTTTAGTTTTGTTGTTTGTAAATTTTGTTCGGCATAAGGTCATAAGGTAACAAATTTTTAAATGAAAAATATAAAAATATTTTGTTTTAAAAATTTTTATTTTATTTTATTCTTTTTATTAAATAATTTTTAAGCTTGAGGTCACTTTTTTGTTTTTTATAAAAGATTTTTATTTCTTATATATAATTTACTCAATATTTCGATTTCCTTTGGAAATCTTCTTCAGGAGTTAATTTAATATTATAAAAATGTTCTATGTGTAAAAAAAAAAAAAATTTTTATAATATTAAATTAACTCCTGAAGAAGATTTCCAAAGGAAATCGAAATATTGAGTAAATTATATATAAGAAATAAAAATCTTTTATAAAAAACAAAAAAGTGACCTCAAGCTTAAAAATTATTTAATAAAAATCATTAAAAAGGTCGAAGAATATAGAATAAAATTATTTTATTTTATTCCCAATATTTCGGTCAACTTTGTTGACCATCTTCAGGGGTTCTATATAAAAATACAAAAATATATTAAACAAATTATTATAAGTTACACAAAGCATTTCAAGCACAAACAAATTATAATTACATTTAAAATAAATAAATGAAAAACAAATTTCACTCCGTTGAGTTTGTTGTCCAGTCGTAAGCTTTTGTCAACTAGTGTTTTTAATGTTTTGTTTTGGTCTCTTTCTGTTTTTGTGTATCGTGTGTTTGTATGTGTGAGCTCATATGTTCTCCGTATCAATTTTGTAGTTTAATCTCTCATCTGTCTCTAAATTAAGTATGTGTAACATCTCTAGAGTGAACCTCCTCGCATAATTTTTCTCTTCTGCTAATATTTTTACATCATTGAAATTTGGTGTGTGTGTCCAGTAATTGCACAGTGGGCCGCGAGTGCTGTTTTATGTTCCAGTGGTTTGTAAGTTGCCTTCATGTCAGATTTATGTGATGATAGTCTGGTTTTTAACTTAGTTTTGGTTGTACCTACATATGTATGTCTTCTGACATATGTTGTTGTTGTCGCCATTGCAATTAATTTTGTACACTACGTTAGGTTTTTCTTCAATTTTGATTTCATCTTGCTGAATAATTTGTTGACAGTATTATTACATTTAAAGGCTAACTGGCACTTGTCCTTATTATATATATTGGAATTTTTAATTCTCTCAGAAAATTTCGGTATATAACCGACTGATTAAAATATTTTTGTCTCTGTATCTATATTTTCGGTTAAAGGACATTTATTCTTCACACGTTTTATTAAATCGTCAATTGTCTTTTTTGGGAAGTCGTTCATTCTTAGAATATCCTTGATTTTATGTAAATTTTCCTTGTGAAATTGATTGTCACTTATATCTAAAACTCTGTTAATGAAATTGGTTGCCGTATTTATAATTATCCGTTTTGGATGTTTTGAATAGAAATTTATTAATCTACTCGATGATGATGGTTTCTGATACCAATTCAGTTTCAGAAGATTTCCTTGTCTGATTATTACTGAGTCCAAGTACGGTAGTCTATTATCACATTCTTTCTCCATGGTAAATTGAATTTGTCGGTTGTATGATATGTCTTAGACATAGTTATGGAGGATCTATTAGACAAGACTATGGAGCTAATGGGGGTAAAACCTAGATTACTCACCAAGTATGTTGACGATTTGTTTGGAATCAAAAAAAAAAGGACAAAATTGATGAAACATTAAAAATCTTAAACTCATACAACCGACAAATTCAATTTACCATGGAGAAAGAATGTGATAATAGACTACCGTACTTGGACTCAGTAATAATCAGACAAGGAAATCTTCTGAAACTGAATTGGTATCAAAAACCATCATCATCGAGTAGATTGATAAATTTCTATTCAAAGCATCCAAAACGGATAATTATAAATACGGCAACCAATTTCATTAACAGAGTTTTAGATATAAGTGACAATCAATTTCACAAGAAAAATTTACATAAAATCAAGGATATTCTAAGAATGAACGACTTCCCAAAAAAGACGATTGACGATTTAATAAAACGTGTGAAGAATAAATGTCCTTTAACCGAAAATATAAATACAGAGACAAAAATATTTAAATCAGTCGGTTATATACCGAAATTTTCTGAGAGAATTAAAAATTCCAATATATATAATAAGGACAAGTTCCAGTTAGCCATTAAATGTAATAATACTGTCAACAAATTATTCAGCAAGATGAAATCAAAATTGAAGAAAAACCTAACGTAGTGTACAAAATTAATTGCAATGGCGACAACAACAACATATGTCAGAAGGCATATGTAGGTACAACCAAAACTAAGTTAAAATCCAGACTATCATCACATAAATCTGACATGAAGGCAACTTACAAACCACTGGAACATAAAACAGTACTCGCGGCCCACTGTGCAATTACTGGACACACACCAAATTTCAATGATGTAAAAATATTAGCAGAAGAGAAAAATTATGCGAGGAGGTTCACTCTAGAGATGTTACACATACTTAATTTAGAGACAGATGAGAGACTAAACTACAAAATTGATACGGAGAACATATCAGCTCACACATACAAACACACGATACACAAAAACAGAAAGAGACCAAAACAAAACATTAAAAACACTAGTTGACAAAAGCTTACGACTGGACAACAAGCTCAACGGAGTGAAATTTGTTTTTCATTTATTTATTTTAAATGTAATTATAATTTGTTTGTGCTTGAAATGCTTTGTGTAACTTATAATAATTTGTTTAATATATATTTGTATTTTTATATAGAACCCCTGAAGATGGTCAACAAAGTTGACCGAAATATTGGGAATAAAATAAAATAAAAATTTTTAAAACAAAATATTTTTATATTTTTCATTTAAAAATTTGTTACCTTATGACCTTATGCCGAACAAAATTTACAAACAACAAAACTAAAGGTCAACAATTTACAACTTTATTAGATTTATATTTCATATCATGTTTTTATTTTACAGGAATTCTTAATGGACCGGACATTCGTCGTCTAATGAAGGACCAACAATTTGAACTTGCATTGACTGATATGGAGCTATTGGGCTGGAATTCTGTGAAATCAGTAATAGAAAATGTATTAGGAAATCATCGGTCTGAAAATTGGCGAATTTTAATTGGCGATATGCTAACAGCATTTAAAAACTTAAACGTCAAAATGTCATTGAAAATACATTTTTTGCATTGTCATGCAGAAAAATTTAATGAACAATCACCAGCCGAGTCTGATGAACATGGCGAGAGATTTCACCAAGTAACAGCCAGACTCGAACACTGGTATAGTGGCAAACAACTTGATTCGCTATTAGGGGATATTTGTTGGAATCTGCAGGAGGAAGAAGAATAAATTTGTAAATAAAAACTTAAACTTTAGTTAACAACAAAAATAAATGTTTTAATTTTTGAAGTTTCGTCTGGTTATTACATATTTCATCTTTTGTGAATAAAATTAAAAGTTGTAGACAGATTTTAATTATTTATGTATTGTTTTGTTTGGAACTTTAATTGATATACCTGCAGAAAAAATTAGAAGCACAGCTGCGTTTCCAATTTTTTATGCCGTTTTAAAAAACAACATTTTTAAAATTTTGCTATTTTTTTTTGTAAAAAAAAAATTATGTTTCTACAACGACTGCGCATATTGGAAAAAAGTTTAACCTTACTTAAAGAAAATTTGCGGAATTTCGGTTTTTTTAGTTTATTCAATAAACTCAACCGTTTTTGAGTTACGCGAATATATGTTGTGCAACCTCCTCCATTTTCGAAATAACGGTATATTTCGAAAAAACGAGCTAACCTAAAAAAAACGGTTAGCACCACTGGATTCAGCGTACCCGAATTAGGTTAACACAGGTGCCCCGTTTGTCACATTTTCCAACTAGCACAGTGTTATTATTTTTCTACCTTGAATATTGGTTTAAGATTCTGATTCTTTATTCGCAATGCTTAGTTTGCCATAAGAATATCAAGTAATATTTAAACAATAGTTAGTATTTTACTTTACCAATGGTTAACTAATGACCGAGAATTCGGCCATTAGATGAAGAAACTTGAGTAACATTCAAATCAACTAGCCCATTATGGTGAAATAATAGTGAACACATTGAAAGACAAATTTTAAATTAAAATAACTACGAAACTATGTGGATTCATAATTCACAAAACACTTTTAAAATTTAATACCTGTTCAAGATACTCGTATATAACATCACGACAGACATCATAGATTGGAGCCTTTAAATTAAGCACAACCGCGTCTAATATGTACTGCAGAAACTCTCCATTGTCATCAGTGCACCATTGACGTTTACCCAGATATTCATGAGCAGTAAATAAAATCAAAAATGATTTGGGAATCATCTCAGTTACGTCTTGTACGTCATCATTTTTGCTATTAATCATGTTAAGACTGTCATTTTCTTCTCTATTAAAGATAAACATACCCAAAAGTATATTAAATGTTAGATAAAATATCAAATAGAAATAAAATATTAGATTATTACCTTAAAACAAGCTGGTGCAAAATAACCCATGTTCGTTTAAAGTTTAATTCGTGACCATGATTACTATTCTTTTCGAATGCCCCATCGAATTGGTACACCAAAATACGTATAATATCTTGAACCATTCTAGACAAGTTCTCCTTGGTTAAAGCTACAACTGTCAATAAAATTTAATAGTTAAAGAACGATCATTAAAAGGTAATGTAGTGTTCGCAAGCATGTAATATTAATTGAATTCCTTTTTGATGGCTTTGAATAATCGTCAAACGTTGAACCGATTATGACCTTTTTTATAAAAAAATTCTGGTCAAGAGTTCGTCGCTACAGGCCCAATATTCAACTATGCTATGACGCATAGCTAAATCATCTTGAGATTTTTTAAGAAACCTGTTTTTTTAATCCATAACCGGCTTAAATATTATTATTAGGTTTAATCCGAAACAAATCGAAACTTTTTAGTATTTCAGTATTATTACTTCCACTGTTCAGCTCAATACGACAATCATGTTTGCTGTCTTGGTCTGATTTGACCAAAGTTTAACAAAGTATGCGAAATTGTATTTTACAAAATCATAAATAAGCAAACCAAGAACACAAACAAAATTGTTTTATAAGAAATAATTTTCACAAATTTAATATGAAAAAACTTAATTTGCCTAAAATACTCGTTGTTGAATATAAGGGAGACCATAATTTTTAATTCTTATTTAACGTTAATAATTTTTTTTAATATTGCTCAAATGTATATACTATACATATGTATGTATTTAAACTTTTATCATAGAATGATAAATGCAATATGTTGTATATTTACCAAAGTGAAATCCCTCGTTCAAAATAATTGCTTCCAAATAAGATGTTATAAAGTTAATCAACTGTGCCAATAAGGAAGAACGGAATGATGCTTTAGATTCTTGCAAATAATGTGACACTGCAAAGTGGAGACATTTTTCGGACCATATCAAACAGTTCTAAATTATAAAGAAACAAAATATTGTTAGTTGATATACCTATATGTTCATTAGTATATTTTTTATATTGCAAATTATCATGAATAATAAGTTGTAAACGATATCTTTTTAAGATAATGATGTTGCCCGAAAAAAAAACATGTAAAGGTGCTATCAGACGGGATGTATTTTACATATGTACTGTCAAATTTTCCATCTGTAAAAGTTGTACACATCGTGTGATACATATGAAACTTTGCATGTGTAAAATACATGTGGAAATACATACATATGTAATTTTTTCGATTAGAATACACTCTATTTTCCTGTGAAAAACATAAACAAAACAGCTGTTTTGTTTTGAAACAAAATTGTTTGAAAAAATATATTGTAAAAAAAAATTAAAGAAAATGAATTTTTAATAAATTAAATTATATTTATTGCAGTTAGATTGGTCAAAAGAAGCAATTCTTGACATTTATACACGTTAAAAAGTCAGTTTTTGTTTACATTTATAGGTTAAGTCATACGGAAAAACATAAGCAGGTGTGATAGCAAAAATTATAAATCGTATGTAAAATGAAAATTTTGACATGCATACGGAATTACATATGGGTCAGAAAAGTGGCAGTACATATGTAAAATACATCCCATCTGATAACACCTTAAATATTACACTCAACAGTTCTCTTATCGGAAATTCATCAAAAACTCCTCATCTATCTCTTGCTCCAAATACCGCATCTCCCTTTAAGAGGTAGTTTCTGGGATAAAGATAATCTACATTTTTCGCTTAAACCTAGATTAAACTAAAAATTGTGTTTCTCAGTTATTATTTATTTGATATATAATCTAGGTTTAACTGAACATCATTGTTGAGTTAAACCTAGATATAAAATGTCAAAATACAAACAGCTGAAAAATAAAATAAACAATTTAACAATTGAAAAGAAATTTACGACATTTTAACAAAAATTAAATATAAATGGATTATTCTAGTGATGATGAGGATTTAAGTGATTCAAACACATATAATAACTTAAATATGTCAATCAAAATTAATGAAACCAAGACCAATGCAATATTTTTCACTCGCAGAAGAAATTTGTGTTTTTATCCATCAAATCAACTCAAAGTCAATGGCTCCAATGTGCAATGGAGCGATAATGTTAAATATTTAGGGGTTATACTGGACCAAAAACTGATATTTGAACTGCATATCAAAAAACAGATTGAAAAATTCAACTTAGCAAAAACAATATTATATCCTTTAATCGGGCGTAAATCATTTTTAAGTCGTGATAACAAAAAAATTCTGGCTAAAGTAATCTTTCAATCTATAATTTTATATGATTGTCCAGTTTGGGGAGTTTGCGCGAAATCCCACATTAAAAAAATTCAAATCTGTCAAAATAAGCTGTTAAAGATGATGCTTAATTTACCATGGCATTTCTCCACCAAAGATCTCCACGAAGAAAATAATATTAAATTAATTACCGAAAAAATAAATTTTTTAACAGAACGCTTTAAGGTTTCTTGTAGCATGTCTAGTAACCCACTTATTTCTGGCCTTTATTAAAAAAAAGACCAATTTATTTTTTTTTTTAGTTTATATCACCATACATACATGTATATATTGCGTATATACTTAAATGAGTATACATGACTTACAATTGTACATGAATGCATGAGTGCATATAATTATTACATTATTCTTTATTATTAATTTGCTCTAATATCAAATCAGAGGTTTTTATAAAAATAGTACTTTCCTCTGAAAGAAAATATTTCTTTATTATAAAACTCCTATAAACTTAGTATGATTTTGTAGATGAAAAGTTAATATAATAACTAAAACTCTGTAAATTGTGTGATAACTTTAGGTTAAGTGTTATAAATTTTTTTTTTTTTTTTTTTTTTTTTTTTTTAATAAATAAAAAAAAAAAAAATATGTCAATTGTTAGAAAGATACGAACAATAAGGACACGTCCAAATCATTTCTGCATTTATACCGAAGCCGAATTCTTTCAAAGATTTCGCTTAACAAAACAATCCGCATATAATGTTTTAGAACTAATTGGACTACACATTAAATCCATTTTTTTAATTTTTTTCAAAGTTAAAGTTTTCAAATACTGTTATTGACGCGGTTGCTTTTTTTGCGAAAATTTAAGATATTACCATATTTATATAAAAATTAGGAGGAATGTCATATGTATTTTGACTGAACAGTACGGCAAGCTAACAAAAATTTCCCCTCCAAATATAAAAAACATTTTTCGTGTTAAAATAAATAACAACCGCACAAATAAAAGAAATAACAATATAAAACACTCAGATGTTGCGATTGTTGTCAAATTTCAATGTCCGTATGAAAGAAACTTTTTTTGAAGTCAATAACTAGTTTTATTAAGCATCGTAAAGATTTATTACGTTTAAATCTCATTGGTTTTGATAGCTCGGCACCTTTTTCGTGAACGAAAATCTTACCCGATAACCACCATATATTTCTGCAAGCCCATCGATTAAAAAAAGATGGTTTAATATCAGCTGCTTTTACAAACCGGGGCCTAGTATACATACGACAGATTGGAAATGATGAACCGACATGCATTAATTAAATTAATATTCTGAAAGAGTTATTTCCTATTCAACGCTCTGATAGTTATTGCTATATTGTATTTTTCCAAAAAACTTTTTGAAATTCAATTTCCCATTTCACTATATTGCAAATATCGGGCCATAGTACACAAATTAAAATGTCATATATCAAATATACTTAAATATTTCATAAATCTTTTTAGATGTAATTTTATCTTTTTCATTTTATATATACTTGTTAAAAATAACAATATTGATATAAATGCTTGCATTGCTTGTAGGAACTTTGTTTGTTATAATGGTTTTACAATATGATGATAGGATAGGTGGCTCCAAAGAAAATGTATACACTATGACCAGAATTCTTTCCAGAAGAACTTCTGGTCTCAATATTTGCCATATTAATGCTCAAAGCTTGAACAACAAAATGGATGAATTTCTATATATTTTTCAAGAATCTGGTATTGGCATTCTGTGTATTTCAGAATCTTGGTTTTATTCTGAAATCCAAGATAGTATTTATGGGTTAAATGGTTATCGTCTTTTCGAGCCGATAGGTCCTCAAATGGTGTAGGTGCAGCTATCTATGCAAAATCATCAATTAACTGTAAACTTAAATATAAATCTCTCTCAGATGAGAAAATCGAGTGTCTGTTTCTCGAAATATTAAATAACAATAACCAGAATCTTTTAATTGGTTCAATTTATAAACCTAAAAAAGATACTGATTTTAACCCACTACTGAGCAAGCTGACAACACTTACTCTTGGTTATACTTAGTGATGGCAAAAAAAAAAGAATAATCGATTAATGGATTAAATGATTAATCGAAAAAAAAAATAATCGATTGCAATTAATTGGAAAGATTTAATAAATTAATCGACATTTGTAAATAAAATTGAAAATTATCATAAATAAAAAAATTATTATTACTTATTAAAAAAAGTAATTTTTTTTTTTTTTTTTTTTTTTTTTTTAAAAGAGAAGTAACACTCAGGCAATTAATATGCCTATATATAATTGCGTTACTTTCTTTGGAAAGGGGATAGTTGAAGAAGTAAAGGCCCAACTATAATATGCATATGCTAGCTTAAGCAAATGTGCGAACACATATAAATTGTATGTGGCAAACTATAATGTACTTAACGAAACTTTTCGTTAAGTTTTTCAACTGTCATTTGCTTAAGCAAAAAGCGAAACTGATCGCACATTCTGTACGGAATCAGCTGTTTGTTGTTGTTTGTGTTTTGAACAAAATGGAGAAAGAAGAAAATATATTTATTTTAAATTTAATAGAAAATGTGGAAAAAAATAAGTGCCTTTACAATAAAAGAGACCCTTTTTATTTTAACAAAAATGTCTTTCTGTCGCAGTTTATTTCTCTGGCAGAACAAGAGCGTCATCTTCTTTTACAGTGTAGTTCACTTATTTCTTTTAATGTGCACAGGCCTTCAAGCGCTAACTTTAATATTTTTATTGCCCCTATTGCCGTTCTCAACTCAACTAAGTTTGGTCGTCGGTCAGTCAACCCGACTTTAACTCAACCAAATTATTTTTTGGTATTGTGTAACACAACGATTTTTAGTTGTAATTGTTATGGCGTTGCCGACATGAAATATCGATTTCATGTTGGCAACACCATGCATTTTATTTGTAAAGTGAAGAAAAAAAACGCAAAAAAATCAAGTTTTTATAAAATAAAAAGAATGGATTTAAGTGTGGATTTATTTTTTGAAGACGAAAATCATGACGCTAATATAAATGTTTTACGTATACGTAGAAAAATACGCGATGATTCCAATCCTCTTGAACTACCCAGTGCGAAGTAAGAAATTTCCAAAATAAGTAACAAATATGTTAATATAATAAGTATTATTTTTCATAGAGGCAATTTTCTTTTGCTTAATTTGTTTATTTCATAATTTTTATAACTGTTTTTCTCCAAATCCTTAATACTTTTTTAAAGTTTAGCTTGTGTCTCGCATTGTTTTCTCAGAAGTTCCAGACGCTCTTGTTCTGGTGATTTTTTTCTTTTCTTGGCTGGTGTGTTTATTATCTCAGGTTCATTTGTAACGATTTGTTCCATGTCGAGATTTTGAGCAGTTTCTAAAGCCTGACTTGTTGACGGACCTACGTTTTCAACGCCGAAAGTGTGTCCAGATGGTGCTACTTGGTCATTTAGTGATAACAGCTGGGACACGCAATCCTCAAGTACATTAAGCGGAATTTCTTGTGAAGGACCACCACCTGCTGCTTGTTGGTTTTATTTATTATTAGCAAGTTTTTTTTAATAATTGCTTTGTAATGAAACCAAACCTATATGAAGTAAAAATTCTAATAAAATGTCTGTTTACAATAATTAAGATGGCATATACTTACACGTTGCCATTCGAAGGATGTTTTTGTAGGTGGGCCCAAGCTATTCAATTCTATTGTAAATCCTTCCCACGCTTCCTTACACTGAGTTTTAGTCATCTCAAATTTTTGCTTTCCTTTAGCAAGTTCTGGATTTTTTTCCATCAGCTGCACAAGTCGCTCAAATTGGGCTTTGGTTGTTATTTTGACTGTCTTGCGTATGTGTATTAATCATTTAATTAATTATATTAAGATCAAAAAACACCTATACTTACGATTTTTCCATTTTTTTTATCTTTTTGTATTATTTTTTTAAAGGAAATGTATTAAAAATTTTATTTAAATCTATAACCGACAAAGACTCAACTGCTAATAAGCAGTTGTGTATATTTATTGTTTTTGTCAACCAAACTCATCCAAAATGGTGAACCGCAATACTATTAAACACAACCAAAAAGTCAACTACATTTAAGTTGTGAATGGCAATACCGATTTATGAAAGACGACCAAATTATTAAAAAAGTTGTGAACCGCAATAGGGGCATATATTATTTAAATTTTTAAGTTTTTTCTCCATTTTTGCAAACACAATACGAAAATTAACAAAACATATGTAAACGTTTATTATTATTTACAATGTAGTGCTGGCACAGCTGTACATTTTAGTACTTTTGCCGATAAATTAAAAAAAAGGAAAAATTATGCGTTTCTGGTACGAAGTTTTCTTTTAATTATAAAATAATATAATAATATTTATAAAATATAGTCATTTAATGGCTTTTTGTTAAAATAAAAACATTTTTTTTAAACATAAATGAGCAACTGTGGACAAAAAGTTGCAAAGTCATTGTAGCCACCTGAAAGTTAACTCTGAACTAGTTATGCATTTGACAGCCTTTTCGTTAACTTTTGCAATTTCCTTAAGCTTGCTTATGCATATTATAGTTGGGCCTTAAAGGTGGTGAAAGAAGAAAGCTTTTTTATATCACAACTCTGTAATTGCGCATTATGTTTGTTTTTAGTGCAGAATTGCAGCGCCTCTGGTGGTGTGTAGGCGCATTAATGTTAAAGCTTGATTTTGTAGCCTTTATTTATTTATTTTACTTCGGTGGCGTTTGAATGCTATACCACCGAAGGAGGGCGCTGTGATAAATATTAGTTATAATGGATAGAAAGAAAACTAATAATTCTCAGAAACTGATTTTGTTTGAGTGGCAGCGGCTGGGAATCGAACCCGGGCTACAAATACCAACTCATGCTTAATGATCAAATGCGCTAACCAATTAAGCTACAGCACAGAATTAAAAATAGAAGCTTTGATAACCGTTTCGTGGTTAATCTGTTCTGTTTTTGCGTTACTATTGCACCTGCTTTGGAAAAAAGCCGCTCTGATGGTACAGATGTACCAATAAAAAAGCAATATTTTTGTACAAGAGAGTACAGCTTAGGGTAGACCGATTTCATTTCTTCCCATGCGTCTATTTAGTTGCGCTATAATTCTAGTACTGGAGTATTGAGAAAGAAGCTTAGTTCATCTTGAGGAAGTGTTGAGTCATTGTTCTTTCTTCTTCGTTTGTGGGCTAAAGATTTATGGTGAGCCCATAAATCAAATTCCACTTCACCAACAGAAGACGTTTCACTGCCGCTCACAAAGCTGTCATCCATATGAGCAATTTCTGCCATTTAATTTTTTAGATGTCTCATGACTGTTGATAAAGCTAAGGGATTTTCAAAATAAATTTTTTTAAATCTTGGGTCTAGCAATGTTGATGTTGCCAGTAGAAATGAATGTTCCATTTCCCCAAAGCGACGTTGAAACTGGTTCAAAATGTTTGTTTTTAAGTTTGATTTGTTGTCAGCCTATAGTGAACAACGACAACGTTTGTAATAATTATACACAACAAAATGCAGGAAAAAGGGTCACATAGCTGCCAGATTTTACGATTTATCGTCATTTTGACGATTTTTTCTTTTTTATCGGGATTTTAACGATTTTTTCCGAAATTCATCTGGCAGTCACGAAAAACGCTCAACCATGCGTTTGTTCCTCTTCTCTTTTTTCTTCTTGTTCCTGGATGTCTATCAATTATTTTTTGGAATAATCGATTAACTCAATTAATCGAAAGAGAATTCACGATACAATTAAATCGTTAAAATAAGAAAAATAATCGATTATTACTAGTTTTTCGATTAATCGTGCTATCACTAGTTATACTGACGTTATTATTACTGGAGATTTCAACGAAAATATATTAGCTGACCAAAATTTGATGACGGATATGAATGCCATTGGCTTGACGCTAGTTAATAGTCTCTTAGCAACCCACTTTACACGGACTTCAAGTACTTTACTCGACCTTTATTAATAACCTTTTAAAACTGCTGCTCTTTGATCAGCTCTCCGCTTCCATGTTCTCAAAACATGACATGATTTTTTTGTCTTATGACTATAACATAAAATCTCAAAAACAGACACGGGAAATAACGTTTAGAGACTTTAAGAACATAGATTTTCAATCATTGGAAACTGAATTGTCGACCATTTCTTGGAACGAAATCTTCCTTATGCCAACCGTAGATGAGCAATTAACTTTCTTGCAGAATAATATTCTTTATTTATATGAAAAACACGCTACCCAATTTCCGACAACTTTCAAAATATCAATAGATTAGGTAACAATTTCCTCCTCAATTGCATCCAACACCATTCCTTGAACTCAGCCCATCAGCTCTCGACGAGACTTTCATGGAAGAATGAAGACAGTGTGTATTCGAAGTACATAGGTAGAAGGATAGAAAAATGTTCGATAACATCTTAAGAAACCCAAGCAGCTAAAAGCAGAGTTTTGTTTACATTGAGTCGTGAATTCAACTTTGGCTGAATTTCAGTTTATGGGGGACACCCCTAGAGAAAAAATCTAAATATGCCATCCCCTTCAGAATGTTCCCAGGAGTACGAAAATCATAATGAAAAAGGGGGCTCACGCCCCCTATGGGCGTGGCAGTCGAAAAACGACCCGGCCCACCTACGTAGACAATATGGGTATCAAATGAAAGCTAATGTCTTCACGATTCCAAAAATAGCCATAGTTGCCAGATCGGGCGGTTTTTGCAGCCGATACGGCCATTTTTGTTAAATAGGGGCGGGGGTGAAAAACGACCCATGCCACCTACTTAGGCAATATTGGTATCAAATGAAAGGAAATGTCTTCACGATTCCAAAAATACCCGTAGTTGCCAGATCGTCCAGAATTTGAGGAAGATATGTTAATTTTTATAAAATGGGGGAAGGACTTTTTTTGTTTATTTCTTTTTAGCTCGGCCAGAGGCCGAGCACTCGAGATCCCCGCCGTCTAGAATTAAGACATACTGGAGTTAAAAACCCCTAAGCCCGGCCGTAGGCCGGTCACGCAGAAAAACTTTACTAAGCGAAGCCAGTATAACAAATTTTCATTAATCAATCAGAAGCTTTCAAGAGTTTTCCTCGTTTCTTAATTTTGTACTTATCCTCATTTATGATTTGACTCTTGACACGAGAACATCACTAAATATGGATTGCGTTACTGCCTTTGACATTCACGACTGGGGTCGTGAATTGGACGATACGGCTATTTTTGGAATCGTGAAGACATTAGCTTTCATTTGATACCCATATTGTCTACGTAGGTGCGCCGGGTCGTTTTTCGACTGCCACGCCCATAGGGGGCGTGAGCCCCCTTATTCATTATGATTTTCGCACTCCTGGGGTCATTTAAGGGGGCGTGGCATTTTTTTTTTCCCAGGGGTGTCCCCCATAAACTGAAATTTTGCCTCAACTTTCTTCACTGTTGTTGTTGTTGTTGTAACAGCTAGACTAAATAAGTTTCAATCAGGGGCTTCTGCAGTGAGATCCAGTCCATTAGACGAAGTAAGAATGATTTTTTAGAATACTCAAAACATCATAGGCACTCATTTTAACGGCATAATAAACTGTGACAACCAAGAGTCAGAGAAATTTATCGTATGTATATTTTTAAAATTTTATCATAGAATAAATGATATGTGTGTATGAGTAGTTAAATCTTATAAATCCAATATATTGTATAGAAAAAATTAATTTAATGCAAAAAAAAAAAAAAAAAAAAAATCCGACAAAAGGTTTTCTTCCTTTCTCCTTATATTTATTGGCAACACAATCACCCCTAAAATAATACAAGCACCGGCACTGTTTCGAATTCTCTTGACAATGGACCAAACTCTTGCTGTTCTTCCGGTCATTCACTTCTAATTAAACCAAAATGTATCCTTCGGTTTGCTGCAATTATTCTGGCAGGGAATTGATCTGATTTCTTATAGGCATGCTTTTAATCAGTACTACACTCTCCAAAGTTCCAAAGTGCAGAATTATGAAATAAGTTTCAAAGCTTTGGGAGAAAATTCTTTGGTTATTTAAATTTATAATTGGGAGTTACTGCGCGATATCATAAAGTGAAGTATAAGTCAAAATATGCAGTAAAAAAACTTTATTTGTAAAATTCGTTTTGTGCGAACTGTAATGTTTTGGCACAATAGTAACATAATATAAAAAACTAGCGGACCCGGCGAACTTTGCCTCGCCCCAATTTTAGGCCTTCAGACAAACTTTAGAGTAATAATATAATACAACAGGAATAATTTCACACAAAATTTCGTACAAAAAATTCAATTTTCCAATTTTTCCCATTTTCCGACTTTTGCGAAGAGATTTTCCAATTTTCCGCGTTTCGCATTTTTCATGATTTACACTAAGAAATTTCTATTTTTTTAGTTGGAAAGTCATTAAGTCAAAAACTCGATTTTCCAATTTTCCGACTTTTCCGGAGGGATTTTCCAAAATTTTCTTCCGTAAGAACCTTCTCCTCGAAAATACGAACAACTGACAAAAAATTTTATAGAAATCGGCCCAGCCGTTCTCATTTGATGAATTACTATACATTTTTTACACCATTTTTATATATATAGATAAAATTTAATAAAATAAAAAAAAACAGTTTTTTATACATAGGAGTATTACTTACCTCATAGGATGTCATAATCCAAAATGACTGCAAAAGAAGTTCTATTTGTGTACAAATATCTTTTAACCAACAGTCATCGTCGTACTTGTTTTCGCTGGATTCAATATTAACGACAATTATATTTGCCAATATATCCCACGAACCTTCTTCATATAATTTGGGTATATGAGTAACATCCATTTGTCTATAAATTCATACACAAACATATTTAGTACATTATGATTTAATTGTAATATAAATTTAATTAAATACCTTTTGTATTTTAACTGAAGATTTTGAACATAATTTTTATTTATACAAACATTGTTTAGATTTGGTAAATGCAATATAAAAGAGGTTTCTTGTTGTTCAAAAACATCACACATTTGCTGCAAACATGAAAGACATTCCTTATAACATTGTTCTTTATTCAGCACTAAATATTCCAAGTAAATCAGTTTCAGGTGATACACTTTAAAATTGTTTGTAGAAATTATATGACAATTGCCAATGTTGAAAAGTAGATGCTGAAACACAGTGCGCCATAAATCACTAAAAATACGATGCAATTTGAAAAACACGTCTTACAAAAAATGTACGCAAATAAGTACTTACTCGTACAGTGTATCGCAAAACTATTTTGGCTACTCATTTTTAGGAGAAATTTCTCTTTCATTCTCACATAATCTTGTAAACAATTTTATAACAAATATTTAAAAAAAAAAACTTTAAAAAGATAAATTTTTATTCAGTTATTGTTGCATTTTATTAATTTGTATCATAAGTTTTTTTTCCTTATTGCCCATGGCTGTGTGGATCTTTGTGTTGAATATGCCGAAAGGAAAAGAATTGAACACTTCAGAAAAAAAAATATATTATACCTCGACGATTTCTATGGGACTCAGGTCAGATTATGAAGGAGGTGTCGACAAGTGTTTGGTACTGTACAAAAAATTACAATATTTATTTGTAGATCAATTTTTTTGCTCTGAACCGCCATCATAATTAACCGTGGATTTTGTATTATTATACTTACTCGTAACTATATTTGGCTTCCACTAGATGCTACCTCGACCATCTGAACCAACAATGCAGTGTTTGCTTTTTTATTTGTATTAATTTCAGCGAATGATTACCTCATCAATCTGTTGATTTCCAAAAGAAATGGTTTTTACATTGCCAGACAACCGTTTATATTTGTGGATTTTTTCGTTGTTTACATTGGTATATAGTGTTCTCCTTACGAGTAGTTGGTTGTTAATCTCTGCTCAGGATAAAGGTAGGTTTAAGTGGTTTTCCATGTCTATCCTACCCATTCAACGATTTTGGACAACCCTTCAGTGATACATTTTAAATGCTTCCGCGACTATAGGCCAATTTATTAAAATGTTGACAGCTTAACAACATCTAATAAACATATCACAAAGGTTTTTAATTTATTTACCCTAGTTTTAAAGCTGTAAAATAATTTTTCCTTCGTAAATGTTAAATTATTTTCCCTCCGACCTCTTTAATGCAAAGAGCACAATAAGCACACTATTATTACTAATAACAATTTAAAAAAAAACATGACACGTATCCTTTAACAACAATCCATGAACAATTTAGAAAAACACCAAAAACACAACAAAATTAACTGGGATTTTTTTGACCTTGTAGATGTGATGCAAATTAATAAAATACAATAACAACTAAACAAAAAAAGGCATTGCTACAATTTTTTGGATATTCCAAATTTACACAATGTCTGCTATCAACTGATATGTTAGAATCAAAAAGAAATTTTTATTGAAAATTAGTAGGCAATAAAGTTGTGTGACACACTGTATGTTTATAAATAATGGTTTTCGACAAATTATTTTTTTTAGTAACAAATTATCTCAAAATATGTATCCTTTGTAATGAGTGGGTGCAAAGGACCACTTTACTTTACAAACTGTTGTATTCCATCATACAACAGAACAAAATTAACTTGCTTGCTTGGATCCACTAGATCAAAACTCGTATGTAGCAGCTTTGAACGACATTCACAGAGATGTCATCAATACCACGATCGGAGGATACCGCATGAATGTCGTACTTGGTGGCCGCTTACCGCTTATTTCAGATACCGAAAAACAACTGCCGCGGAAGGCAAGAGTAGTTCTGGCACAACTGAGATCGGGATGGAGCAATAGGCTTAACGCCTTTTGGTCCCACATGTGGCCAGGGTCCTTATGACACCAACCACATCTTCAATTGCCCAGCCAACCATACTTCACTTCGTCCAATTGATTTATGGACCAATCCAGTAGAAGTAGCCCAGTTTCTTGGTCTGGACCAGAGAACGGATTGATTGGTTAATTTTAGATTTTGAATACAATTCATGTTGACAACATAAATCAATTCCGTAAAGCAATACATGTCATTATTCACAAAACGGAGTGTAACGAAAAATGATGCTTGCATTGCATATCTTGTACAAATGTAAACGTATACTCCCAAAAGCAACGAATACTTAACGATTGGTACGAATGGTTAACGATTGGTACGAATGGTTTCAATGCTGATTGTATAAGTTGTACATACTAACAAAAAATATCAAACTATACTAGTTTACTGTAAAAAAATCGCACATAAAGCGACAACCAAAAAATATTTATTTTCTCATTAGGTTTTGTATTGTTTTTGCTCTTTCTTTGTGTTTTCATTCACTGAAAGCACCGATTACTGGACAAATGATGTGAATGTTTTTAGTTTTTTTATGTGGCATTGAATTATTTCGTTGCTTGATGTAAAGGGTGGTTAAATTGTAAGGGCCGATGTTGAATGTGAACCACACCTAAACGCCAAGCTTTTTTCCGAATTTTATTTGACATTTCTCTATTTCAGACTTACTCAATTTGAACCATGGAGAGATACACAATCCAACAACGTGTTAAAGTTATCCAGACTTATTATGAAAATGGGCGTTCAAATCAAAATGCATATCGTGCACTTCGTGTTTTTTTTGGTCAATTTGATCGTCCAAATGTGCGTACAATCGCAAAAATCGTGGAAAAATTCGAGCAAACCGGGTCTGTAGAAGATGTGAGAACACCAGGTGCATGCTCGTACAGCTCGTACTGCAGAAAATATTGCTGCTGTTCGCGATAGTGTGGCTGAAGAGCCGTCCACCTCAACTCGTCGTCGTGCCCAACAATTGCACCTCTCACGCTCGTCGTTGATGAACATTATGCATAAAGACTTGCATTTACACGCTTACAAGGTGCAATTGGCTCAAGAACTAAAGACTCTTGACCATTCCAAACGTCGTGAATGGGCAGAATGGTGGCAAGAAATGGCAACAGTGGATGATCAATTTTCGAAGAAAATCATCTTCAGTGATGGACACATTTTCACCTCAGTGGATTCGTCAATAAACAAAATTGCCGCATTTGGGCGAATGAGAATCCAAGAGTGATTGTCGAAAACCCATGCACCCACAAAGAGTGACTGTTTGGTGCGGTTTATGGGCTGGCGGCATCATCGGGCCGTATTTTTTCCAAAATGAGGCCGGTCAGGCAGTTACTGTGAATGGTGTTCGCTATCGTGAGATGATAACGAACTTTTTATGGCCCGAATTGGAAGATATGGACGATATGTGGTTTCAGCAGGACGGTGCCACTTGCCACACAGCTAACGAAACAATGGCTCTTTTGCGCAACAAATTCAATGGCCGTGTTATCTCACGTAATGGCGATGTCAATTGGCCGCCAAGATCATGTGATTTGACACCGTTGGACTTTTTTCTTTGGGGTTATTTGAAAGAAAAGGTGTACGTCGATAAGCCAGCAACAATTCAAGAGCTAAAGGATGAGATAACAGTATTACGAGCAATATACTACCTGTTACAACAACAACAACAACATAATTAACTTGCATCTTGATTTAGAGAATCTAAACATATTCCTTAAAAAATTTAACTGTCAAAGACGAGTAGCACATACGAGTAAATATAAATAAATTAAACAGATTCAAAGATTCTTGTCTCAGCAAAAATCAAAATCTATTACTAATCAAATGCACTTACATCTTTGGCAAAGCTGGAATAATAGATATATAAATCACTGAGAGTTCTTGTCGATATCTCCTTTCTCAACCAAGTCTCACTAATCTCCATCGCATCCAACACAGAGCCACCCAGAATATTTTTATTATACTCGTACACAATTTAAATGTGCAGCCCTAAATTAATCATTGTATGATCACAAACGATTCATTAGACAAGATTTGCTACTAAAAGCCTGACAAAGATTCTAATTTAATGATTTCATAGTAGAAATTTACTGAGGAAACCAAAAAAAAAATAAACGTATTTTGCAATACAATTTTTAATAATATCACGAAGCATTTCTCTAAAGGTGCCATCAGACGGGATGTATTTTACATATGTACTGTCAAATTTTCCATTTGTAAAAGTTGTACACATCATGTGATACATATGAAACTTTGCATATGTAAACTACATGTGGAAATACATATGAAACTTTTTCGATTAGAACACGCTCTATTTTCCTGTGACAAACATAAACAAAACAGCTGTTTTGTTTTGAAACAAAATTGTTTGAAAAAATATATTGTAAAAAAAATTAAAGAAAATTAATTTTTAATAAATTAAATTATGTTTATTATATTTATTGCAGTTAGATTGGCCAAAAGAAGCAATTATTGAAATTTATACACGTTAAAAAGTCAGCTTCTGTTTACATTTATAGGTTATGTCATACGGAAAAACATAAGCAGGTGTGATAGCAAAAATTATGAATCGTATGTAAACTAGAAAATTTGACATACATACGGAATTACATATGGGTAAGAAAAGTGACAGTACATATGTAAAATACATCCCGTCTGACGGCACCTTAAGCTTAACTGATTACCTTTTAGACATGTAATACGTATTACATACATACATATGTGATTTAAGAAATTATATTGTGCTGTCACTAGTCACTGCTTAATATTTAGTTATTTTTAATGACAGTATCGTAACATATTTCATTTATACAGAATTCAAAAAACCATTTCCGTAAGTTTTCCACAACAATACCATTATAATTCAAAACATCATCAACATTTACATACATACATCTATGTATATTAGACCTCGCCTCACTTATATTGAAAAAATTTTTTTTCGAATTTTGCATTTGGGGATTGGTTAAATATGCCATTTGATGTAAAATTTCATGTGGTAAAATTTGAAGTCGATCAGAGTGTGCCAACCCGTGCCACGCTGAGGTCAAAGTTCAAAATATATAGAAAACAATCGTTTTTTCATTGATGACAAGTTATTTATTATAAAAAAAACATGCAGTTCATATAATGTTTTCTTAATTTGCAATTTTTTATATTCAAACATTTCATTAACAAAAAAGAAGAGAATTAATATTATTAAATTATTATAAGAGCG
The DNA here is from genome assembly GCA_916048285.2 of Bellardia pandia. Classification (NCBI taxonomy): domain Eukaryota; kingdom Metazoa; phylum Arthropoda; class Insecta; order Diptera; family Calliphoridae; genus Bellardia; species Bellardia pandia. Next base: position 72,145,006 of record OU696530.1, read on the forward strand.
ACGATTTAGTATATGCTGGGAATTCCTTTCGGTAGTTCTTAACAACATGAAGCAAGTACTGCTTCTCTTCTTCGCTATGTGTTAAGGACCGGTTAAAATCTGTAATAAGTTTGACTTTTTTCTCAGCAGCATCATTAACAACATTAATATTTTTCAGAATTTGAACGCCTTTAATGTATTCTGCTCTTTCGTGCCAATTTGAAGGATCAAAGTTTAAAAAATTGGTGTCTATTTCCAAACGTGCAAAAAAGTTTTATTTTATGTGTTACAAAGCAACTCAAATCTTTAGATTGAAATTATTTTAATTCTTCAATACTAGCGCAAACTTTTTTAGGCAGTGGAAATTACATTGTCTTCCTCAGTTTCGATCTCAGTTGCAAGTGCTGCAACCATTTTTTTTACGTCAAAGGGTACGTTGCAATCAAAAAACGCAAGTGCAACTAACTCTTCCGATAAATACCATATGTGGTTTCGGATTTTTGCTAATAATGGTATTGATATGTTTGGTTTCAATATAACTTGCAATCTTTATAACCAGCTGTAAATCGTTCTTTGGTGCTTCGACAGCATAAGTGGTTCTGAACCAGTACCGAACATACAGGCGTACCAGAAATATACAAATATTTCGCAAACCATTCAACTGGGGCCAAATTACCGCATTCGATATCGAGTAAAATTGATCGTAATTTTCTAATTTGAGATTATGGCATTCGATGTCGAGTAAGAAATTTAGTACATTTTATCATAATTTCGATATCGAAATCATTTTTCGATACGATAGCTCATTCGATCACGAATGCGGTAATTTGGCCCCTGGCTGGAAGACATTTGAAACTGCCTGTAAAGCATATATTTTTAAATCTTGCATGGGATGTTGCCGCAGGTGCATGAAATGCGAAATTTGGGATGCTGCCACCAAGAAAAATATACGTAAGTTGTAATAACTCTTTATAATAATGTCGAATATTGTCTTTTCTTAAATGTTTAATACAAAAATATTTGCTGAAGTTACATTCTTCGACACTTGCAGCACGTTGCACTTCTTCATCCATAATACCAACTTTGAAATCTTCCAACTTAAAAGTGTTCCTTATTAATTAGAGAAGGAATTGAACTAATATTTATCTTTTTAAGAGAAAAGTTTTTTTTTTATTCAGGCTAATAGTTCGAATTTTTCAAGAATACTATTGCAAATTACTGGAACAATTGGCAAATTGGAATGCATTTTCTACCCTGCCAAGGGCGTCATCAGCAATCTTCATTGTCCACGATCAATCTCATCTATTTAACTCACCGTTTTTTGATTTTGATTGTGCGATTGCTGCTCCAGATCCAACTTCAGTAATTGGAATGACTATTAACTTGGGATGGTAAACTACTTTCTGCAATGGCTGGAAAAGAAAAAGTTGACCGACTAGCTATTGTTTTAACTGCAGAAAAAATTGAAAAGTTAATTGACATTGCAATTATTGAAGTTGGATCTGGAGCAGCAATCGCACAATCAATATATGATTATTTAACAAAAATGAACATGATAAATTAATTAGAAATGGTGCGCTTTGACACAACTGCTACCAACACTGGTCAACATAATAGGGCAGCAATGTTGCTGGAGATAAAATTAGATCGGAGTTGGATGTGGTTACCGTGCAGGCATCTTACTGCGAGCTGTTTTTTAGGTATATTTGGAAAATCTAGTGGTCCAGAAGTTGGTATATTTGAACGTTTTTCACGGGAATGGAACACTTTTAAGTTGGAAGATTTCAAAGTTGGAAATAGACACCAATTTTTTAAACTTTGATCCTTCAAATTGGCACGAAAGAGCAGAATACATTAAAGGCGTTCAAATTCTGAAAAATAGTAATGTTGTTAATGATGCTGCTGAGAAAAAAGTCAAACTTATTACAGATTTTAACCGGTCCTTAACACATAGCGAAGAAGAGAAGCAGTACTTGCTTCATGTTGTTAAGAACTACCGAAAGGAATTCCCAGCATATACTAAATCGTCGCTCTTATAATAATTTAATAATATTAATTCTCTTCTTTTTTGTTAATGAAATGTTTGAATATAAAAAATTGCAAATTAAGAAAACATTATATGAACTGCATGTTTTTTTTATAATAAATAACTTGTCATCAATGAAAAAACGATTGTTTTCTATATATTTTGAACTTTGACCTCAGCGTGGCACGGGTTGGCACACTCTGATCGACTTCAAATTTTACCACATGAATTTTTACATCAAATGGCATATTTAACCAATCCCCAAATGCAAAATTCGAAAAAAAAATTTTGAGGCGAGGTCTAATGTATATACATATATAAAAGTGCATATTATAAAATGCAATAAGTTCCATAGAATACACGTCTTTATGTTTCAAGAGCCAAATTCTTGCGCTTATAAAAGTATTCAACTTGAATTACAAATCGTTTATAATAAATATTATATCTTCATACATTTCAAGTCCTAGAATTTCATCAAACTCTTTATTCAATGTACAAATTCTATTATCAACACACATGTTTCGGACAGTTTTGTTTTTAATTTATACGAGTTATTTGGGCTAAGCAATTCAAGATAATCATCTGATACAACCGCACAAGACTGGTGAATCCATAAAATGCACACATAACATTGTATACAATTCTTTTTTCCAATAGATTTATGGCATATGAACCTTAGGTGCCATACGAGTACACAGGAATTAAAAACAAATACCTATATGTAACATTAAAAAAAAATACTTATAATTACGAAAAGATCAATTTCAAAGTTACTGATTGAGCTTTAGACGAAATAGAGCTTACTCTTAAATTTTATTTCGAGTCAACGGGTGCTTTTAAAATTCTAAGACGTTCCGTTGAGTTGTCAGTCTCCCACCGGACGTATTCCAGGTGGAGGATAGAGGTTTGATTTGTGATATATTGTACATTGTACGCTAAGTGCTCGGGCGATGTCAATGTTATGAGAAATTTTTAACAAATGATCTTGACATATTGTTGCTATTCTTTTGCGATACTCTTGAAACGAGTGGTCGTAATGGGGTGATAATTGTTGTTTAGAACTTTTGTTAGGACTATTGATATTTTTTTTTTACAAATTGTCACAAGTGGTAATACTATCCCTTCCCATCAGTTCCATATTACTACCTGCGGACCATTAGTTAGTGGTTAAAGAGGACATTTTGCTAACAGATCCCTGACACCAGGGCACGGTTCGGTTGTAATATTTTTTTGACAGACCTTCATAAGAGTTGACGGCTGACATTTTGCAGTCCGCCAACATGGGTCACTTCATGGGATCTATATGGATAAAAACTTAAAACAACAACAAACAGCAAAACGTCAGCAGGGAAAACCCATGTTGGCGGACTGCAAAATTCCAGCCATCAACTCTTATGATGGTCTACCCAAAAGCCCACGAGCTTACATTACAATGTTGAAGAATGCACTCAAAATACTTAGTGACTGGAGCACTGAGTGTAAATCCAGGCAAAACTGAACGTGAATTATTCACCAAAAAATACAAGACCCCTACTTTCAGCTGTAGTGTACCTCGCATGTGTGTACACCAGAGATCGGCAATGAATCGTTTTTTTTACGATTCACAACTACTCATAACATTTTAAGTATAAGTGGTTTTACATCATTGAAATTTAACTACTCTGAGTTACTCAAACTCACAACAACGTTGACTTATGGTGTTTTCTTTTCTGAAATAAAATGTTACACCGTTATTATGTACATTTTTATAATGTTTACCCCACATTTTAAAGATGTCGCATTTTTAATGGTCAGAATAGAACATAAAATCACAACAGTGTAACACTTTTTTTTTCATGTACAGCTGTTTCTGTTTTTTTTTTTTGTTAAAAAAGAAGAAGCAGATAGTTCCCTGGTAAGATCGCTTGAAATAAGACAATGAATATTTATCAAAAAGACCAATGACACATTCCCGACTAATACGCAAATTCTTCTTAAACTATAAAAATTATATATATATAGACATACATTACATATATAAGAAGTAGGAGATATTGTCCTATGAAATTTGACATACATCAACTTCAGAGTATTCATTAATTACGTTCTCAACAAAGCCTTTCACTTTTCCATAATCATATAAAATATTTTATTATCATCAGATGATGAAGATGAATTCAACAGGTCATCCAAAATTTTTTTAGCACATAAAAAAGTAGTAATATTTTCCATTTTGTATATTTTTTTTTTTGTTTCTTAACACAAATACACATTCATAAACAAAACAAATGTCAGTTGCAGCGATGCCAACTTAGCCTTTTCGGGCTAGATTTAGCCGGATTTTAGTCACTCAAAACGCAAAAAAAAAAAAAATTGGATGTGGTTTTATATGAATTTTTTTTCTATTTAGCCCTTTTTTCATAATTGTGTACGCGTTTTGAGTCTCAAAAGTTGGCATCACTGGTCAGCTGTTTTATCGTGCGATTCTCCCCCTCTAAAAATACAGAGTGTGAAAGGTGCACCATTTTTTTAATTTATAGTGTGACATTTATAGAAAAGAACACACTACACTTTAGCAGTGTTGACATTTTTTCAGAAAAGAACACAAACAGATGCGAAATGGGAAAATGTGTAACATTTTTGCCAGAAAAGAAAACACCATTATACATGTTTGATTCATAAACCGCGGTATTTAGATTTACATTTTAAGAAAAATACTCACATACTCATAAAGTATTCAACTCAGTTAAGTCATTAAAAAAAATTTCAGCTTATTTCGTTAGGTATTTATACAAAATAAGTAAAAAAGAAATATAAAAACATACAAGTAAGTTTATAGGAAAACATATTAGGGAAAATATAACATTTATTATTTTATATAATTTTTATAAGCCGACTGTAAAAATTAACGACACTCGCATGAGTGTATGCGAGTCATACTTATTTTTTTTTATCGTCTACGTACATTGAGTTAAGGAGAGTCTAAATAAACAACATCATTCATGAGATTAAGTATGAATATAATGAGTACTTCAAACTTTAAAGATGAGTAGTGGTTTGATGATATTGAGACAAGTATGAGTACGTATAAGTATAAAAAATTATAAGTCATAATTCGAGTATACTCACTTTTTCAGTACTCATAACTTATCTCTGGTGTACACCAGAGAACTTCACTTGTTGATTAAAAACCCGTTCAACAATAACAAAGTCACAAAAATCTTGTCTTTTATTTGCAAATGATCAAACCTGCCCAAACACAATGTTGTGTTGTTCATTTTAAAGCAACCGAAAAAATGCCTCTTTGTTGGTTCAGATGGTTTACACATCGGTTGACTCATAAAAATAATCTTCTTTAAACTGGGAATGAATTAATTAATCAAACTTGTTCAAACTTTTATATACGTTGTTCATTTTAAGGCAATCGAACCACTTGCAGGTTGAACACTGCCTTATTTTTATCATAGGTCGAATCAAACTTTTCAACTCGTGTACTTGCCTTTTCCACTCAACACACACAATTTTGATTAACATTTAAGTACAAAAAGCAAGAAATCATTGTGTATGAATTCGTTCATTCCTATCAACAAATGCAAGTTTTTTTTATTTTAATTTACAGTTGTTTTTGATGTACATCATGATACAAAAACAATACAATAAATATATATAATTCATATAAGTAAGGTAGGGTAACAACTTACAAATTTTATTCTTTTAATTTTAATTAATAATTAAATAATAAGGCAATTTTATATTTACTTAGCTTCAAAATTCTTAAAATACGAATATAGAAATAGTAAGCTATAACAGATTTTGGTTCCAAACATTTGGAAATTTTACTTATGACAACATTTTTACCGTCTGCCATATTTGCATGTACATATATTTCGGCATATGCAATTCAACTAAATTTGAACAAATGTTTCACAATAAAAAACAAGCAAACAAAACAAAAGCAAATGTTTATCCATGTTAATTTGGTTATGTTGTTTGCATTGTTGGTATATCATATTGCTCAAGCCACACAGACGGTCGGTTCAAACATGTTGTATGAATTAATGAGAATAAGAACGTTTAGACACAATGCATTTACTGCAAGCTTTTCTCTTGCCTGTGCATACTTGTTCATAAAATGCTTTTGTTAATTCTACTCATAATCAGAATTTGATGTGTACAGCAAAATGAGTATGATTTTTAATCATCATTGAATTTTTCTTTATTCTTTAAAATGAACAAAAATTTGTGTGCTGAATAAAATCAAGAAAAATCGTGATTTTGAAGTTCTCTGGTATACACCCTGTTATACAATTGCCAGCATATATACAATGCATGCATGACGAATGTGTAAAAGACTCGCTGCACTGCACTGAAACCGTAGTAAAACCCCGGGAACACCATTACGCTCGGCTTGTGGTGACTGGTTCACAATGTGGTCATAGATAATGCCCAGTGAAGCTAGTACTGGAGGGTGAATCTGTAGTAAAACTCCGGAAACACTACTCCTAGCTAGCACTTGAGGGTGAATCTATAGTAAAACTCCGGAAACACTTCCCTAGTGTAGCCCGCAGTGGTGGAACCGTAGTAAAACTCCGTGAACACCACTACGCTCGGCTTTGATCTGTTCACAAATGCGGTCGCAAATAAGTTCCAGTGACTACCAGCTCTTGAGGGTGAATCTGTAGTAAAACTCCGGAAACACTTCTCTAGCGCTGTTGGCAGTGTAGAACCTATAATGTAACCACAATTTGCCTACAATACCACTAACTACCAATTTACTACCACTTACCTATTACGAAGCGCACACCACAACTGATGAAAACAAACTGTCCTTCTTAAGGCCCAACTATAATGTGCATATGCTAGCTTAAGCAACCCTGCGAATACATATAAATTGTATGTGGCAAACTATAATGTACTTAACGAAACTTTTCGTTAAGTTTTTAACTGTCATTTGGTTAAGCAAAAAGCGAAACTGATCGCATATTCCGTACGGAATCAGCTGTTTGTTGTTTGTTTGTGTTTTTAACAAAATGGAGAAAGAAGAAAATACATTTATTTTAAATTTAATAGAAAATGCGGAAAAAATAAGTGCCTTTATAATAAAAGGGCGCTTTTTATTTTAACAAAAATGTCTCTGTCGTGGTTTATTTCTCTGACAGAACAAGAGCGTGTTCTTCTTTTACAGTGTAGTTCACTTATTTCTTTTAATGTGCACAGGGATTGTGCTTGATACATCGAACTGTTCGGACGTGTTACTTTTAGTGCGGCTGAATTTTCGGTGAAAAAATCGTAATAGGTGAAAAAGTATAAAAGTTAAATTAAATAAAAAAGTGAAAAAAAAAACTCGTAATAGGTGAAAAACTTTACAAAGTCAAATAATTGCACTAGGTGCAATAAAAAATTAATAAATTGTAATAATTTATTTTTAATTATTTGAAAACTAGAAAATTAAATACAGTGAGACAGTGAATGAGTAACAATTCTAACAGTGCGAGTGGGCCTCAGAGCCGAAATGCTTATTTCGTGTTGAGCTCGGCAAGTGTTAGTAATGAGAACATTAAAAATCCCGAATTTAATAAAAACTACTTAACTGTGAAACCAAAAATAAGCACAAATCTGAATTTAAGTGCAAGTGCACCAAACTTGAATAAATGTGTTGAACAGGGCACAAACTTAGCCCAAAGCATATTTAATTTAAATAGAAAAATCACTGAAGGACCGTCTTCTTCACGGTCCTCGTTATCAAATATTGGAGAGACGTCAACAGCTGCAAAAGGCACATTAAGTCCTACAAATAAGACCGCTCCTATAGTTGCTGTTGAAGAAAAACAAAAAACACAGGTAGGAATGGACCGTTATATAACAGTATCGGAGAAAGGCAGAAGCCCAAAATCTGCCGAAATTACACCAGCCGCAAAATTATCAAAGAATGCTGAAGAGCCACGCTCGCAAAATCGTTTTGCCATCCTCCAAGACAAAAATGATGTCCCTAACGCTGTGAATAAGCCAGTAAAACCACCTCCAATATATTTAAGAGAAAAAAACTCAAACGAACTTATAAAAATATTAGTTTCATTAATTGGTGAAAATTCTTTTTATGTGACTCCAATTAAGCGTGGCAATATTAATGAAACAAAGATTCAGGTTAATAATGAAAACGACTATCGGAGAATAGTTTCGGAATTTGAAAAACGCAAAAAGAATTTTTACACGTATCAACTTAAAAGCGCAAAAGGTCTACAAGTCGTAATTAAGGGAATTGATTCTTTTTTTGATCCTGAGGAGATCAAGAGCAGTTTGGCCGACAAAGGCTTTAAAATCAAGGCAGTATCAAATATAAGAAACAGAGATAGGATCCCTCAACCATTATTTAGAGTGGAGTTAGAACCTGGTGATGTTAAGCTGAAGAAAAATGAAACACATCCTATATATGACTTGAAATTCATAATGCACCGAAGAGTTACAGTGGAAGAACCTCATAAGCGATCTGGCCCAGTACAGTGTTCGAACTGCCAAGAATATAGTCACACTAAATCTTATTGTAAGTTGCCTACTGTTTGTGTTGTTTGTGGGGATCTTCATGACACCTCAAAGTGCGATAAACCTAAGGATGATTCCAGGGTAAAAAGATGCAGCAATTGCGGTGGAAACCACACTGCCAACTACAGGGGTTGCCCTGTTTTCGAGGTCGTTAAACGCTCCTTGATCAACAAACCCGCTTCTACCCCTACTCAGACGACAAAAGTACCTATTACAATTATTCCCCCCGTAGCACAAGCATCCACTAGCCAATTTTCATATGCCAACGTGCTAAGATTCAACCAACCAACAGTGCAAAATGAATCACCAATAAATGATACAAACAGCCACAATTTTAGCCGTCTTGAAGGTATAATGGAGAATCTGGTGCAATCCATGAACCATTTCATGACAAGCATGACAAGTATGATGCAGTCCACGCTACTGCAGGCCATACTTAATAGACCATGAACTGTCTCAAAATATGTTTCTGGAACGCAAACGGCATACGCCAACACAAAAATGAACTTGAATATTTTCTTTTTAATAAAAAAATTGATGTAATGCTGATTTCCGAGACTCATATGACGTCGAGAAGCATTTTTAAAATAAGTGGTTATACATTCTACGACACCAAGGACCCCAGAGATAGATCATGTGGTGGCTCGGCAATATTGGTCAAATCGCGAATCAAACACCATTCATTGGGTGGTCTTTCAGAGTGTTATCTTCAAGCAACAAACATCTGTATTGAGAACTTTTGTCAAAACCTCGTGATTTCGTCAGTTTACTGTCCGCCCAGATTTTCAATAACAAAAGATCAGTATAGAGATTTTTACAAATCACTAGGTAGCCGTTTCATAGCGGCTGGCGACTACAATGCTAAGCATACATTCTGGGGCTCACGACTCGTTAGCCCTAAAGGTCGTATCTTGTACGACTCCCTGTCTGAAATGGGACTAAATGTGATTTCAACTGGTCAACCAACTTATTGGCCAACTGACCAGCAAAAAATTCCTGACGTTATCGATTTCGGCGTGGCGAAAGGGGTATCCCCGGAACTCATTGAAGTCGAGGCATCACTGGATCTTTCTTCAGATCACTCACCCACTGTAATCACCATCAGAAGTCCTCAGCAAATCGTAACTGATGCCTTACTTCTTGTCAAACGTCTGAATTGGTTAAAATACAAAAAATACATCAGCACTCACTGCACAGAGAAACTCCCGTTAAAAACTGCTGAAGACATCGATGCCTGTATAAAAAGTCTTAATGAACATGTCGAGAAAGCCGCATGCTTCTTCCACTTACCGCCCGAATAGGTACAACAGAGTTTTTTCTGCAGATGTTGAGCAACTGTTGTCTGAAAAAAAGGAGAGTCCGAAGAGAGTGGCAACAACACAGATCGCCCCAACTTAAAACTAGGTTGAGAGAATGTACCAAAAATCTTAGGATCTTGCTAGAAGCGCAAAAAGCAGATTCTCTCAAACAACATCTGGAAGGTCTAGACGCAACTTTTCAGTCAAATTATTCATTATGGCGTGCAGTCCGAAATCTAAGAAAACCCGTAATCGCAAAACCTCCACTGCGTACTTTGAACGGATCTTGGGCACGAAATAACGAAGAAAAAGGCAACCTTTTCGTAAGTCATTTAAAAAATGTATTCACTCGCAATATGGATACTGACATTAGCCAACTACCGCCTGTTGTTGCCAGACCACCTGTACAAATAAGATTTCAATATCTGGAGGTTGTTGAGGCTATTGATAATTTAAATGTTAAAAAAGCACCTGGGTTTGATAAAATCAACAATAAAATGATTTTTGAGCTGCCTCGCATTGCAAAAAGATTAATCCTCTTTCTTTTTAATGCCATCTTACGGCTTGAGTACTACCCTCCGGTTTGGAAAATTGCACTAGTAAAGATGATTCCTAAGCCGGGAAAAGATCCTTGCAAAGTTGAGTCGTATAGGCCAATAAGTCTATTACCAACTATGTCCAAATTATTCGAGAAATTGCTTATAACCAAGCTGACTCCGATTTTGAATGAAAACAACTGCATTCTCAATCACCAGTTTGGCTTCAGACGTCAACACAGTACAATAGAACAAACACATAGATTGGTACAAGTCATAAGAAAAACCTTTGAGGAAAAGAGGTACTGTTCGGCACTCTTTATTGACGTCTCTCAAGCTTTCGACAAAGTATGGCATGAAGGCCTGATATCTAAATTAAAGCAGAACTTGCCGGTGAATCTTCAACACCTACTATGGAAATACTTAATCGACCGTCAGTTTATGATTAAAGAAGGTGATTATTTAAGCCGTCCTCAACCTATAGGTGCTGGCGTCCCTCAAGGTAGTATCTTAGGACCAATTCTATACTTGCTGTACACAGCAGACATGCCAACAAACAATGAAATTCACACGTCAACATTTGCTGATGATACGGCATTTCTCAGTACTCACAAAGATCCAAAAGATGCCTCGATTCAATTACAGCACCACGTAACGCAAGTGGAGAAATGGGCAAGACAATGGGGAATAAAAATAAATGAACAGAAATGCACCCACGTAACATTTACTCTACGTAGGGAATCATGTCCCCCTATTCGTATTAATGACCATATAGTGCCTCAAAACTCACACGTGAAATATCTTGGTATTCATCTGGACCGTCGCCTCACATGGAAACCACATATAGATGCTAAGCTGACTCAAATGAAACTGAAAGCAGCCCAAATTCATTGGCTCATCGGCAGAAACTCCGTCCTTCGGCTCGATTGTAAGCTTCTACTCTACAACTCAATCTTAAAGCCAATTTGGTGCTATGGTATCCAGTTATGGGGCACTGCCTCCAACTCCAATATTGAGAAAATTCAACGCCGTCAAAACAAAATTCTACGAATGATAACTACCGCACCTTGGTATATTAAAAACAACAACATACACAACGATCTTGATGTTCCACTTGTCAAATGGGAAATAACTAAACACGTGGCCCATTATTTGGGTAAGCTGGAAACTCATCCAAATCCCCTCGCTCGAGACATCTTACAACATCCCGGTCATAGCCGTTTGAGAAGGAGGGACACCACCGCTCTCAGATGAATAAATACAAGTTGCTCATTATATCCTATCGAATTTGAAAACTAGATTTTGTCTAGCATTGGCTAGACTTATCTTAATTAACTTTAGTTTTAGGATTTGAATACCTATTGTTAGTTCATTTAAAATGAAGATACAATAAAAAAGAATATGCAAAAAAAAAAAAAAAAAAAAAATGTGCACAGGCCTTCAGGCGCTAACTTTAATATTTTTATATTATTTAAATTTTTAAGTTTTTTCTCCATTTTTACAAACACAATACGAAAATTAACAAAACATATGTAAACGTTTATTATTATTTACAATTTAGTGCTGCCACAGCTGTACATTTTAGTACTTTTGCCGAAAAATTAAAAAAAGGAAAAATTATGCGTTTCGGGTACGAAGTTTTCTTTTAATTATAAAATAATATAATAATATTTATAAAATATAGTCATTTAATGGCTTTTTGTTAAAATAAAAACATTTTTTTTAAACATAAATGAGCAACTGTGGACAAAAAGTTTCAAAGTAATTGTAGCCACCTGAAAGTTCACTCTGAACTGGTTATGCATTTGACAGCCTTTTCGTTAACTTTTGCAATTTCCTTAAGCTTGCATATGCATATTATAGTTGGGCCTTTACAGATTTTTGATCTGCTTTTATACTTTTTCTATTCGTATGCATTTCTACTAGATGGTAACAAGTTACCAACCACACAGCTGATTATGACAACTGCACTAAACGTTGTTATTCCTACCCGCCGCAAGGGGCGCTAGTGTGCATGGGCTGTTGTTCTTGCTGACACTAGGTGGCACCATAAATAATTTATAGTGATAGAACACAACCCTGAAATACTAATAATAATAATGTAATATTACAATATTAATGTAAAATTGTATCAACTACAAAATTAGTGTAACATTCATAAAAATCTTTGATAATTAAATAAAAATACAATATTGATGATAGATTATTGGCGTGCGAGTGGAAACGAGGGTTCCCGACTTCCATCGTCACACATTGGTAATGAAAGGAACGTAATAGCGAGTGGCAGTTTTTATGAAGGCGTTTATAAGTTGAATATTTACTCATCGCAAGACAATTTGGTGTAACAAAAAAACTTTTGCATAAGAGATTGGGCCACGCTGGTAATATTGGTGAAAAATTCCTGGTTGAGTGTACTGAACCGAATAATTCGGGGAAAGGGAAGTGTATTCCATGTTTCCAAGGCAAGCAGACAAATTTACGTTATAAACCATCAACAAGTAAATCAAAAGATATCCTCGATTTGATACATGCGGATGTGTGTGGTCCCATGGAGGAAAAATCAATAGGTGGTGGCTCATATTCTCTTCTGTTCTTAGATGATTATTCCAAATTTATTTAGTATTTATTTCTGTAATAAAGAATGAATCAGAAGTTCAGGCCAAATTTAAAGTTTTTAAGGAAATGGTGGACAATCAAACTAACAAAAAGATGAAGATTTTCCGTTCAGATAATGGTTTAGAGTTCTGCAACAGGGAAATTAGGACAATTTGTGAAAGTAGTGGTATTATACATCAAACGTCAGCACCCTACACGCCTCAACAGAATGGAAAAGCTGAACGAATGAACAGAACACTAGTTGAAAAAGCACGGACTATGATAAATGATGCAGGTTTAAAGAAAATTTATTGGGCTGAAACGATAAATACAGCAACTTATTTGTTAAATAGAACACCTCACAAAAAGTTAGATGGAAAATCGCCTGAGGATGTTTAGAGCGGACGGGAACAGAATTTATCTTATTTAAGAGTCTTTGGATGAGTGGCAATGGTAATGACGCCAAAGCAATTTAGAAAGAAGTGGGATTCAAGGTCCAGAAAATGTATAATGCTTGGATACTGTGAATCTTCCAAGGCATATAAACTGTATTAAGAAAAATGCATGTAAGTAGAAATGTAGTATTTATTGAAGAACAAATGTATTTTTCTAAAAATGATAATTCTGAGAGTGTTTCTGTTGAGGATCGTAACGTTGAATCGTTGGTTGAAAAATCGGTTCCTATGAATGATAGAAATTTAGTGAGGATAATACTGGATGAAAATTCCAATCATTCTGAAAGGGGTGGTGATGATCAAGATTCTGATGAAGAAAATGAGGAACAACAACGAATTCGAAATTTATCTGAATACGAGTCAGCTGATGAAGATGACGAACTTCTAGGTTTTACATCTAGTGAAGCTACAGGAGAAAGTGAGGAGGTGAATGAAAACCAAACTGTCCGTCGCTCAACAAGAATTTCACGTCCTCCCGATATGAGTGATTACGTTACGTATTCGAAAATACAACTGAGCCACAAAATTATTCCGAAGCTATTAACAGTGAAGAAAAAAATGGTGGATAAAAGCAATTAATGACGATTTTGGATCGTTAATTGAAAATAATACCTGGAAAGTTGTTGATCCGCCTGGGAACGTAAAATTACTATCTACAAAGTGGATTTTTAAAATTAAACAGGATGAACAAGGTAAGGTGGTCCGTTACAAAGCTCGACTTGTGGCAAGAGGTTGTGCACAAAGGTGTACTGCAGATTACACGGAAACCTATTCACCAGTTATGCGTAAGGAGCTATACGCTATTTGTTTTCCGTTGCGGTTGAAAAGGGTCTACAGGTTAGTCATTTGGATGTCTGTACGGCATTTTTACAAGGAGATTTGAACGAGGACATTTATATTGGTGCACCTGAGAGGCTTAAAATTCCAGATGGTAAAATGCTGGTCTATTCAATATATGGATTCAAACAAGCATCTAGGATGTGGAATATAAAGCTAAGTGATACTTTAAAGAAGCTTGGTCTCACTCAACTAAAGAGTGATCAATGTATTTATGCGAAAATGGAAAATAAAAATATTTTAATTTTGGCAGTTTATGTAGATGACATGATAATTTTTTATAACAATGAAGAACAAAGGAACTGGTTAATTAAGGAACTTAAAGAAGAGTTTAAACTTGAAGACCTTGGTAAGGCAAAATCATTCCTTGGACTACAAATTAAGCATCGGCCTAATGAAAGTTTGACAATAGATCAAACTGCTTACATTCAAAAGTTACTGGATCGTTTCTCAGTGTCATCATGTAATCCAGTCTCTATTCCGATGGATGTTAACGTTAAATTAAGCAAGGATCAAAGTCCAAAAACCGAAAAATAAAAAGCAGACATGTTAGAGATTCCGTATCAGGAACTGATTGGTAGCTTGTTATTTGCAGCACAGTTAACACGACCTGATATATGCTATGCAGTGAACTTTTTAAGTCGATTTAACAAGAACTATGGCATACAACACTGGCAAGCTGCAAAACGAGTCCTCAGATATTAAAAAGGTATTATAAATTATAAATTGATGTTTAGGAAAAATCAAAACGTTAAATTGGAAGGTTATTGCGACGCCGATTATGCAAGTGATTTGGATGAGAGAAAATCCGTCAGTGGTTTTGTATTAATGAAACAAGGAGCACCAATCACTTGGGGATCGAAGAAGCAACCAACAACGGCATTGTCAACTTGTGAAGCTGAATACATGTCAACGAGTACTGCGGTACAAGAAGCCATATGGCTCAAGGGACTTGAGGAATTATTTAAAAAGCAATCTGAGCCCATCAAGATTTTCTGCGACAACCATGCAGCTGTACAACTTGCAATGAATGAATCGTATCATCCCAGGACGAAACATATAGATGTTCGTCATCATTTTATTAGGGATTCCATCGTCAATAATAAGATCATTTTGGATACAGTGGGTTCGGATGAAATGAAGGCTGATATTTTCACTAAGTCTTTGAGTAATATGAAACTTTCTAAATTTGTTAGGGGCATTGGATTAGTTTAAGGATTTATTTTTAGTGAGGATGTTGGCAAGGAAAAATAAATATGTTAACTATCTGGTAACTCTGGTATTTTAGTAATAGTTTTAAGACAACTCTGTAATTGAAGCGACACTGTTTTTATATATTATCAAATAAAACTTCTAGAAGAATACCACGCGTTTTTTATTTCTCTACAACTGAATAGTAATTGTTAATTTTTCGACTAAGATTTCATCAATGCTGACTAAACAAACACTCACACTTGTGAGTGTCAGAATACTTATTGAGTGGAAATCAATTACAACGCATTGTAATTGGTTGAAACTAAAATGTATTGAAACAAAAGTATAACTAGAATAAGATAGTGTAAGTTAGAGAAAGTAAGGAATATATTGTAATTAGTATATAAGGCAGAATTAAAGTATAATAAAATCAGACTTAGTTGAATCTCACATAAATCGGCATCACTGCCTTGTTTTATTTTCCTAAGTTTCGCTTTCTTTTGGCAGTTCTTTTGAACGCCTAACAATTAAGCTGGTACCCTACAGCTGTATAAATATATATTGGGTCATAGGGATTTTTGAACTTTTATCTAATAACCACATAAGACGATCCTGTTAACCTTAAACATACATTACACAGCTACCCTGTCTATATGTCATAACGCTACCACTCTCAGACAATGCGAAATGCTATTAAAGCTAAATACAGCTAATTGGGTCAGGTATAACAGAATATCAGGAAGGGATATCCGTATATATACTGATAGTCAAGCTGCAATTTCTAGCACGTGTATACATTTAGCTTGTATTGCCGATGAACTATCGAAGAAGGCCGCCACACTGGCTGACGGGGAAATAGATTTCCAATGTGGTATCCCGTTATCCATATGTAAACAGTGCTTTTACAATGAAATTGTTCAACGTGAACGTGAATGAATGAATACGAGACTAATTTGCCCTAGCTTACGACGCACAGTGGCGCCCATAGAGCAAACGAGGTTGCAAAAATCAAAATTTTCATGAGCGCCGACGAAGTTAGTTTTGAATAAACCCATGTTATAGGATTCAACGATGTCAAATATGCCACTCTTAATAATATCACAATTTTAGTTTAGAAAATATTACCCTTTAAAGTTGACCGATTTTCGGTTTTCAAAAAAACTCACAATTTTTAGTCAATTTGTTGCGATTTCAGGTGTAATATCACGAAAAATAGGTAACGAATCGCCATATTTTTTCTTTGTATTGATTGATGTATTTATTAAATGTATATTTTTGTATATTTGCCATATTTACAAAACCTGTTCTTTGATTATTTCTTTACATAATTCAAAAGGTTTTATCTGCCCGTACGTGCCCTATTGGCTTCTAGGGGTAAAAAAGGTTAAAAAGACATGGTTGCAGAATTTGTATGGCGTCCATCCCTTATATGTTTTGACTGACAGTAGTTTTTTTTAGTACAGTACTTTGGGTTTATTACTGAAACCATTAAACAATTTAAGTACTAAAAACATGGCGTTGAACAATTTAAAATTATTTGAACTGTTTAGAAAGTCAACCACACCAAAGTTTTTCGCGGAAGCTGCTTTAGAAGCTTATACGGAAATATTGAGAGAAGCGAAATTATAAAAAATAATTTTCGTCTGAAACTAGGGGCATCTTTAACGCGACACGGCGCTGACGTTTTACCCGGATACAAGCATATTACGCAAGCCAAAATAAATTCACGACCACTGAATACGGAGTTTACGGAAGTTTCTGCGAAAGCCAATCTGCAGGATCTCATGTGCCATACAGTAAAACGGCTGTTGGAGAGTCTTCCTGAAAATGAGGTGAAAATTCTTCCTGAGAAGTTGACATTGATCAGCAAATTGGGCTGCGATGGATCATCCGGACAAAACGTTTATAAACAAAGGATATCTTCCGATGACGCTACAATATCGGACGGAAATATGTTTATGGCATCTGTTGTTCCTTTGCGGCTAAAATCTGATGTTTCCCTACACTGGAGAAATCCACGTCCGTCATCAGTGCATTATTGCCGACCAATAATGTTTCAGTTTGCAAGGGAATCGGCAGAACTCATAAGGACCACGGTGAAGGACATTTAAGAACAAATAAGCAAGATTAAGCCTACAAAGCTGCAAATTGGAGAAGGAAAATATATTGAATGCAATTACGAGTTCCACCTGATCATGGTTGACGGAAAAGTCGTAAACGAACTGACAGGAACAAAATCAACAATGTCATGGCCGATTTGCAAAAAGAGTCAGAAGAACTTTGGTAGTTTAAACGACTCTACAAATGAGGAGAATTACGAATATGGAATGTCACCATTGCACGCAAGGATTAGGTGTATGAAGTTCTTGCTAAAACTGGCGTATACCCCCACAAGAGGAGGAAAACTTCGATGAAAATACATCAATAAAGGATAAGGAAAATATCAGAAAGAAGCAAATACAGGATGCTTTTTTTAAACAAGTTGGACTAAAAGTAGACTGTCCCAAGCACGGATATGGTAACTCAAACGATGGAAACACTTCTAGGACTAGAATCACTGGAATTAACAATCAAATCGTGAAAAGATTGGAAACGATCTTGGATGTTTTAAACTGCAAAGAAAATGTCAATTCTACAAAATATGGAGAATATGTTTCGAAAACTGCATCTCTTTTAGCAGAAATGTATCCACAGAAGAAGTTGACCCCTACCGTCCATAAAATATTGGCGCATGGCAAAGATATAATTGAGTACCAGTTTTATAAAATTTGTCTCTTAACAAATTTTATAAAAAATATAGATTGCAGAACACATTCAAAGCATCAAGGGTAAGGCAAAATGAGGACCTCTTCAACATGTTGGCAGCATCTTCCGATCCACTTATTTCTTCCCTGCGGCATGTAAAGTCACGAATAGAGTTAGAAAATAATTATAGTTTAGAAATGGTTAGTCTTTTAGATATACCTTCTCTTACGAATTGTGATGAATATTTTACAGAAAATTGAAAAAATAAATTTTACAAAAAAATTTTTTTTTTTTTAATTTGTTGGGTAATAATTTAAAACATAAAACCCTAAAGAAAAAAATAAAAACAATCTAAAAATGTAAAAATAATTTTATTTAGTTACCATAAAATTGATTTTTCTACTAATTTTAACTTTGATAACCCATAAGTAGGCCCCTACAAAGCGTAGCAACCTTTCCAAACGCTCATTTCATAGGCTGAGCAGTTATCTATCACTGTTCAATTATCTTATTCGGTTCAAAAGATATGATTTTTGCAACGAAAAAACTCAAATGGCGCCCCTGTGCGACGCTAAGACTACGACGCTCTCAACTATGTAATTTAGTGTCAGTGATCACAGGACACTGTAAATTTGTCACTGCCCAACTTTGAAAATTTTAGAATTAGGTTTCGGGGACACCGCCATTATAACAATCTCTCTGAACTGTCGGATATGAAGTTAGAGAAAATCGAGACCTTTATAAAGAACAGGATTTGGCTAATACAACCAGTAATTTTGAGCCATAATGCGGTGACTTTTAATCAGCCATTCAACTGACTTGGAGTATACTTTCTCCATCTCGATCTATTGGACTATCCTGTCTCTTTCATTTTAATTCTCTAACACTTTCTTTCTTTTTATTCATCTTTTCCTTCTTAATTGTCTTTTCACGCATAACAAAGGGACCAAACACATGGACCCAAGCGAGCTGTATTTCTGAACGGGGGCCAGCTAAACTAAACTTCACTAGCTTTGCCCGCCTGTCTGTCTGTTAATGATATGATATGTTTTAGAGAAAAAAACGAGTGTTATGAATTTTACGTGAATATTCTCAGTTGATTATAAATTTTTGGTATTAAAAAGTTAGTTAAGTAGTTTAAAGAGAATATATTAAAAATACAGTTGCATTACGAATACATTTTCTTTTTTTGTGTTTACCGAATATAGACGAAATCATATGAACCAAGGTAAAAAAATATATGTTCTATGTTTTGTACAAGATTTCATATGAACACAACTTGCAATAAAAACAATACATTAAAAACATTTAAAAAATATCTGCTTACTGAAATATGTTGCAATTTTATGTGAAATGTTCATTACCTGTTATCACTTAGATGATTTTTCGTCATCAAATCCAAATATAGGATGCATATTCGGTAAGAGGCTTCATAATTTGTAGGTGTTAATTGGTTCCATGTAGATAAATTAAAATTAGACCTAAAAAAATAAACGTTTTTTAATTATTAAAAAATAACATAGAAATAGTGAAATATTACATACATATATACATTTTTGAATATTAAAAGTGCTAAAACAGACATTACAATTTCGTAATACAGGCAAATTCCGGTATGAAGGAAATCTAAATCTAGTAGATCCTTATATTTAATAAGGACTTACTAACTTGGGAATTATTATTGGTTCTAAATATGATTTATTTCAATTAAAATAATTTACAGACGACACTTCATTTCGAAACGAGAGCTGTTTTCTCTATTTTTTTAATTTAATTTTCATTGTTTTCGATAACTCTTTTCCTGGAGCACTAGTTTTTTTTAACATAACATTTCATCTAGAGACCAGTTTAATATTTTTAGGCTACACTTGAATCTTCCTTGATTCCTTTAAAGACTTACACAGTATTATTTTTTTGATATAAATAGCCAGTCATAACTTGCATCAAATCCACAATTATTTTTATGGCTATGGTTTCTAAAGCAATTCAATTAACTGGAATATGTTTCTGCCATTAGTCGAAAAAGCCATAACAAAGCTCCATTTCCTCCATGTCTAACGAATGGTGAATATTCGTTAGACAGCGACAATTTTTTTTAAACATTTTTGATACCCTTGACCCTTGACGAAACCAAGTTCGTCATTTCATTTGATTTTGTTAAATTTTTCCCAAAATTCGTTTTATCGAGCATAAAATTAATTGGTTAATTTTCAAAATTTAACCAAATATAAATATTATTTAAATGTAGATTTTTTAGAGACCACGCATGGTATTCTATATATAAAACTTCTCTATAAAAGTAAATCATATACGTCGTAATCAGTTGGAATCGATTTTGGAAGATAAAACTTTATACATACACCTAATTCTGTTTTTACACGGTTTTGATTTAATTTTAATTTTTTTTTACACGATTTTATTCCAATTAGCACGATTCAAAATCTATTGGGCTTAAATTTTTTTGGTTAAATTTAATTTTTGGAAATTGATATCACAAATTTAGGGAAATTGCCTTTTTGTGGATAAAAGCAAATTTACTGGTCAGAGCAATCGTAAAAAGCACAAATTTAGGCGAATCCCCTTTTAGTGCATACAATCAAATTAACTTATCATACATTTTTTATATTACTTTTAAGCAGAGCTTAAAATTACTACTATCAGGCATGTCACATAATTCGATCGGAATGGTTTTAATTCCGTATTTGCAAATCGATCGTTTTTACTTTGCATTCTCTAGATTCCGATCGATTTTGTTTATTCTCAAAAAAAAATTAAATCTCGGTTTTTAACTTAAATATGGCAACGTTGTGTAACCAAAACTAAAAACCATATGACTTTTGTAATAAAAAGTATTACAAAAGCAAACACAAAGAGAGTTAACAAAGAAATTTTAAATAAAAGTGAACAAAATTTTTAAAAAATGTCTGCAATTTCAATTATTGCTGTTTTAAATGAACAAAGACATCAAAACGTAGTTGAAAAGCTACGAAGAAGAAATTTAAATGATGCATCTGAAAATGATAAAAGTTTTCTTGTTGCTGACACCAAATTTAAAATTTTTAATATTTTATTTTAATATCAATGAAATGATTAAATAAAAAACAATGAAATAATAAAATTATTTATTTAATTGTCATTACAAATTAGTAGTATGAGTTTTTTTCAGTATAAAATCATAAAAAATAACAATTCCACTTTAGAAATCTAAAGTGTTTTCATTCCGAAAAAAAATCGTTTTTCGTTTTCTAAAGACTCAATTTACGGAATCAAAACCACTTTCGATCGGAATTGAGTTCTTTGTCGGCTGTATATTATGTAAAAAAATAGCTAAATATTTCATAATTTTATAGGAAAACTAGAGAACCCTCTCATGCCCGAATAAAAATTGGCGGGTCTAAATTTTTTTTTTTATGCGTGATATATGTTAATTTTAAGACAGATATGAACTGACAAAAAATTAAAAGTCCTTGGTATCCTGGCAACATTTGTAATGTACATGCATGAGAATAGAAGAAAAATTATTACCCTCGTTGTAAAAACATTTACATCTTATTTACATTTGAATACCACCACTGGTGGATGATAATAACATAGGTTGTTGTCTGGGGTAATACATGTAATGTAAATGGTTAATATGTTGTTACGTCTTTACGACTGGGATGTTAATGAGACTTTTTTCTCTTGGTTAGTTGTTCTATTGAGTTAAGCTTTCATAGTACTTTTCCATTAAATGTTTAAATAGGCTTTGTATATATTTGATCGAATTATATTTGATCTTTCTTTCTCTCATCAACATTCAAACAACATACATTAGTCAGCTTATAAAAACTTGCTAAACCTACCAAAAATAATTTACAATTATATAAAATTTATCTTTTTGAAGATAAAATTAATATTTAATAGTTTTTTTTTTTTAATAAGCAATAAGGTCACTTGAATTTTATATAAAAATATTTAATTTATTTATATATATTTATTTCCAATATTTCGCTATCACAATGGATAGCTTCTTCAGGGATAATACAAGTTTTGAATTATAATAAAATAATAATTGAAATATGAAAATTGAAAAAATTTTTTAACAGAAAATGAAAAGTTTACAATAATGATATACAATTATGATATATATATAAAAAACTTGTTTGGAATAATAAATGAAAAATTCTATATGTAATATTTTTAGTTTCTAAACTTATTCTTATAAATTAAATGTCTGTAATTTTGAGCTACATTGTCTGTATCTGTTTTAAAATTAATTCTCTTTTCTATCGGTACATTAATAATCTGTAACATTTCTAACATAAATCGTCTTTTATAATTTGTTTCTGTATTTAATATAGTAGTATTTTCAAAATCTGGATAATGATCTAAATTGTAACAGTGTGATGTTAATGCAGTTTTTTGAGAAGAAGTATGTTTGTGTTTTTGGTCAGATTTATGTCCAGCTAATCTAGTTTTCAATTTATTTTTAGTTGTACCTACATATATTTTATTACATTCTTCATTATTTTTACCCTTACACGGTATTTTATAAACAATATTAGATTTATCTAATTTTAATGTTTTATCCTTTATTTTACTATATAATCTATTTAATGTGTTATAAGCTTTATGGGCTATCTTATAATTATTCCTGTCATAAAATTTTGAATTTTCTAGTCGTTCAGAAATTAATGGAATATAAGTTAGAGATTTATAAGTTTTAGGTTCAGAATTTATATTTGTATTATTATTTGTTGGATAGAAAAGAGAATTAATTTTAAAACAGATACAGACAATGTAGCTCAAAATTACAGACATTTAATTTATAAGAATAAGTTTAGAAACTAAAAATATTACATATAGAATTTTTCATTTATTATTCCAAACAAGTTTTTTATATATATATCATAATTGTATATCATTATTGTAAACTTTTCATTTTCTGTTAAAAAATTTTTTCAATTTTCATATTTCAATTATTATTTTATTATAATTCAAAACTTGTATTATCCCTGAAGAAGCTATCCATTGTGATAGCGAAATATTGGAAATAAATATATATAAATAAATTAAATATTTTTATATAAAATTCAAGTGACCTTATTGCTTATTAAAAAAAAACTATTAAATATTGAAAAAGGTCAAATAAACGAACTAAATAAATAAAATTAATATATTTTTTTTAAATATTCTTAAAGTAAGTTTTGTGAATGGATCAAAAGTGTCAATAAAATTTTGATACCGAAGAAACTTTCAATACCTGAATCCAGAATTTTCATTTCTAATCTCATTTTTATTATATGTTACGCGCCGGCTAGATCTTTGTAGTATTGTGCAATGTTTAATGAAAGATCTCTGAAGAAATATCAGTCAGAATGGCATGTAAGATCTAATTTCCCAGCTAGCTACTAAGGGATTTGGTTATGTGGTGTTTTGCCCGAATTTCTAGCGCGTTACATATAAAAATCTTCTTTCATGCCAATTGAATAAAAACCAAAAGTAGATTAAAATAATGAATTTGTAAAATATAGTTGTTATGAGGCTTGGTGTTATGCCAAAGGGTACAATTGTTCCCACCCTGTTGATATTCTGTATATCAGACACCTATGACAATCATAATACCCTATAGTTTTAAACTGATTGTCCCTAAATAAAAATCTAGACTGATTAATCTAATTTACATATTGCTAATCGTATATAAAACCGGCTCTTTCGGATCTACCAACCCGAATTGAATTATTTACACCCGGCGGCATATTTGTGGCCAACTTGTGGACACCGGGAGAGTCACCTATTCACCCCAAGGCACATTACACCAAGAATTATAAGGCTCTTAAGAATATCAACATATATAGCCAACAGCCTACAAAACGAGATAAGTTTGATTAATACCAACTTCTCTAAACAACATCCATACAACACCACAAAATTTTTAGGAATATCCCCTTTCCGAAACATCGTCCATACAACTCCAGCTAAGTTTTTTTTTTTTATTAAATTATTTTGTATCAATTTTCCAAACACTATCAAGAAATCAAAAAGGGTTCTTGAACAAATTTTGAACGGGAAAATAATTTACAATTTATTATTAGAAATTTTTTTTCAATCTATTATATATAAGTTTAAGAAATAATTGCATAATAGTGTTTGAATTAGTTTAAAGAAAATAAAATATTAATTCATTTTACAAAAACAAAATTAGTTCAAACACTTATCAAACTAAATTTGTAAGTACTAGCGCATATCATAAAGTCGGTGATTACTTTGCCAATTAACATTCTAGAGCTTATCAATGTTATTAACATTAATAATTCGATGATTTAAAATAATCATCATATCGTTGGTCTCATGTAGAAAGGCCCTAACTCGCTATTTTTTCGAAATTAGTTTTTTTTTGCGATTCCAATGCATTTAACGCAAATACACCTCCTCACAAAAATTTATTGCAATAGTGTAAAAATAACGCTTTTATAAGCAGTTGTACAAAAAATTTACATGTTGAATTATACAGTTTCTCTTATGTTTTTACCTTCTCCTGTAAAGTTTCAAATATGCGAGTTAGGGCCTTTTTACATGAGACCATCGATATGCATCAACAAACATTGTCTTTACTAAATTTAACTTTTATTTATACATACAACATCAAACGCAGTGTGATCATCGAGGCATCAATGAACAACAGCAGCAACAACATTAAATGTGGTGAGTGTATCAAACACAATTGTATGTATTTTGTCGTTTTGTTTTTTTTTTATAAAGGAATAATTTCAGTTTTTATAATCAATATATGTATGTATATAAATATACAGTGGCTCACAGCTTATTTTATGCAGTACATTTTTTGTTTGTTTTTAAAGGCGCATAAAAAGAAAACTTAAGCTACGGTCACATATGGCAAATATTAGCTTCAAACATGTTTGCCCGCATTTGCCTTAAATATTTTCAAAATTTGTTTGATGGTCACACTAAGATCAAATATTTTACAAAATTTGGTTTCAAAAACAACAGTGAAACAACTTCAAATAAAATTGTGGCATACATGTTTTTCTTGTGGTCACATTTGAAAAAATATTTGCTTTAGTAATTTATTTCATCAAACTGTCAAAAAATACAAATTTATTTTCTCATAAATAAATTCAATATGGAAGATTATGATTGTTTATTTCATACATATGTATGTATACATATACAGTGGGGAGCAGAGGTGAGTACATGTTCTTATTTTCTGCATTTGCAGGTGCATAAAAATGGTAATAACAAAGCGATTTAAATTATTACTTTTTTATTTTATTTATTATTTAGTGGATTACATTAATGATCTTAAAACAAGACAAAAAAACTACGTATTCAGGGAACAAACTAAATTAAATAAAATTAAATCTTATGTACTCAGTTTTGCACTTTCAGGAAAAAAACAAAAACTTTTAAATTTTTAGTACTTAGCCCACAGCCCTTTATTTTTTAATACACTATTTATGCGATTCGGCATACTTTCAACGAACTTTTGGATAATTTCATGTGGAATTCTCTGCCACTCCAGCTCCACACGGTGCCACAACTCAGCGAAGTTCGACGGAGCTGTTCGATACTGTCCCAACCGTCTTTTCACAATTTACCACAAATTTTCAATTGGATTGAGGTCGGGACTTTGCGGAGGCCACTGCATCAATTGAAATGTTTGCCCATTCAACCATTCCTTAATGATTTTCGAGGTGTGTTTTGGGTCTCCATCCTGTTGAAACAGAACTTCTTACTCAGGGTATGCGCTCAGATCTACAAAATCGGGAAGTTGAATCTGCAATATTTTTAAATAGTCTTCTTTTCTCATGATTTCATAAATTTTTTGTAATCCACCAACATGCCACAATGTAAAGTAACCCCAAACCATGATGATGCTTTACAATCTGTTTAACATGGTGTCGTTGTACACTCTCCCGCTGTCGACGCCAATAATACTTTTTACCGTCAGATTGATATCGGTTAAAGTTGGATTTATCTGACCATATTACGCGTTTCCAGTCATCAACAGTCCAATCTTTGTGTAGTCTGTCGAATTTTAAACGTGCCGAAACATTTTTATCTGGCAGTGCAGGTTTAGGTTTTTTACAGCTGAGATGTATCCAATATTGTGTAGCGCTCTTCTTGCTTCTTTTAGACGTGTCTGCTCTCATTTTTCTCATTATAGGGCATGCGTCTCCATCAGATAATAATCGTTGGCGACTGAAAACCTGTCTTTAGGAGCTACATTTCGCCGTTTTAACACTCTAACAACTACTGATTGGCTTATATTAAGCTCTTTTGCTATCATACGTGACGAGGAGTCATCCGTTGTTTTATTTATTATCAAATTTTCCACGGCTATTGATAGTTTCTTCATTTTTCAAAAAATATTAACTTTTACTTTTTTAAATTAAAAAAAAACGAAGTTTTTGGAACACGGAGTTATTCAATTAATATTTTTTTTTTTTTTTTTTTTTTTTTTTTTTTTTTTTTTAACTTCCCTTTATTATTACACCTGTCAACAAGATGACAATAAGTAATTTAATTTACAGAGGTGGGATGATAATTATCTTAAATCAGTACCTAAGATAACTTAAATCGAATTATTGAATGATAAGTAATATATAAATTTTTTAGTATCGCTCAGCTAGATCTGAAGGTGTAAACCGTTTAAGTCTTCTAGGTGCCAGGATTTCGTTTGCCGGCAACTGTCTGAGTTCCATGTTGGAATGTTGTGTTAAACGAGTTGTATGTTTAATGCTGCTGATACGGATAATTTCTTTTATTGTTTTGACGTTTAGATCTCGATGTATGTCCTCATCTCTAATATACCATTCTGCGTTGACAATAGTTCGCAATATTTTAGATTGAACTCATTGAATAATTTTTAAGTTTGTTGTGCTAGCTGTACCCCATATTTCTACCCCGTACTTCCAAATTGGCGCTATAATTGTGTTGTATATAAGTAGTTTGCTTTGAGTTGTTAGTTTAGATTCTCTCCCTAACAGCCAAAATAATTGTCTAAACCTGTTGTTTATTTCTTTTTTCTTTTGAGTGATGTGATCTTTCCAGTTAAGTTTTGAGTCAATTATAATGCCAAGATACTTCGCCTTTGTATCCATAAGAATTGGTAGAGTATTTATTTGGATAGGTTGAAAGTTTGTTATCTTTCTATTAGTGTAGATTACTTGAATTGTTTTATCACTGTTTACTTGAATTCCCCAACTACGGAACCAATTCATTGTATTATTGAGCAGTTGTTGTAAGTTTTGCATAGCCCATTTGATGTTTGCGTGTGATGATAGTAGAACAGTGTCGTCAGCAAATGTTGCTATCATATTGTTATTTGTTGTAGGAGTTGGAATATCTGATGTAAACAGGAGGTAAAGCATTGGTCCGAGGACACTACCTTGAGGTACTCCAGCTTTTATAGAAAGTATTTTTGAATACTCGTCTTTATATTTAACATAGAATCTTCGGTTTTGTAGGTAGTTCTGTAGTATTAAGAAGAATTCTTTTGGCAATTGATTTTTTAGTTTATGAAGAAGACCTTTGTGCCATACGCTATCAAACGCCTTTGCAACGTCGAGGTATGTTGCAACGCAAAAGTTTTTTTTGTCAATATCAGACGATATTTTATTTGTTACTCTATGAATTTGTTGTATAGTAGAGAACTTTCGCCTAAATCCAAATTGGTGTTTGGGGATGAGTTGTCTTTCTAGAAGAATTGGTTCAATACGTTCATAGAAGAGTTTTTCGAAGATCTTTGACAGCAGTGGCAGAAGGCTAATTGGCCTGTAAGATGTTGTTTTTGAGGCATCTTTGTTTGGTTTAGGAATAGCGATTATCTCAGCGACTTTCCATACTTTTGGGAAATATTTAATATCTATAATTGAATTAAATAAATTTCTTAAATAGACTAGGGCCTTATTCGGCAATTCTTTTAGTAGTTTTCCGGTGATCTGATCATAACCAGGAGATTTATTATCTTTTGTTGTTTTTATAATTTTTTTAATTTCATTAATTGAAATTCTTCTGATATGAGAGTTGGAAGAGCTGTTTGGAAAACTTTGAAGAGTTATATCCTTTTCGTCCATTGGATTTGTAAAGGTTTTAGAAAAATGATCTGCAAGAACATTAGCTTTTTCTTCATTTGTGCGGGCCCATGTGAGATCAGGTTTTTGGATCGGCGGCTGATGTAAAATTCCATTATTTATTTTTTTGGTTGCTTTCCAGAGCGAGTAATTTGTTGTAGCTGATGAGTCAAGGTTAGTAAGATATCTTTGTAGTTTATCTTCTTTGTCCTTCTTTAGCAAGTTTTTGAGATCTTTTGTGAGCCTATTAAGGTGGGTTTTGTCCTGAATTGACCTTGTAGTTTGCCATCTTTTTCTTAATCTTCGTTTGGCTTTTATTTTCTCTTGGATGTGAGGTGGGATACTGAATTTATCTACTGTGTGTGTTCTGGATGGAGTAGAATCACTAACCGCGTTTATAAGCGTATCATTGAAAAAAGTTATAGAATTATCCAATTCTTCTTCGGTTTTTAGCGATATATTTGTCTCGAGTTTTGTCTCTAAGATTTCTCTGAAACAATCCCAGTCGGTTTTCTTGTTGTATATAAATTTATTTTGATTGGATAGAAGTACATCGGTTTGGTATATAAGTACCACTGGAGAGTGGTCAGAAGATAATTCAAAGCATGATTTTATATTTAGATAATCATGTCTTATATTCTTGGTAATAAAAAAGTCTAAGAGATCTGGTTTTTTGTGAATGTTTGTAGGCCAGTAAGTAGGCTCTCCAGTACTTATAAATTTGCATTTGAATTCATTTATTGCCTCTAGCAAATTTTTTCCTTTCGATAGTGTTAATCGAGATCCCCAAACTGTATTTTTGGAGTTAAAATCACCACCCACTATAAACCGATTCCCAAGAGATTTAAGGAGTTCAAGATATTCAATTTTTGTGTTATTATATTTCGGCGGGCAGTAGACTGCAGATAATACAAATGGACCGTGTATATCTTCTATTAAAATGGAAGTAGCTTGAATATAATCTTTTCTAAAATTCTGTAATTCAGTACATTTAATGGATTTTCGTATTATTATTGCTGTACCCCCATGCGCTGTGTTGTCAGGATGATTTGTATAAAAGATTGAGTAGTTTGGTATGGCTATAAAGCTTTTTTGCGTGAAGTGGGTTTCAGAGACAAGTAGCACGTCTACTGAAGAGCGATTTAAAAATAATTTTAGTTCGAGTGTGTGTTGGATAAGCCCGTTCGCGTTCCATTGTACTATATTAAGTTTACTTAGTCTGTCCATCGAGCTTAGTTAGAAGTACTGTGATAATGTTCATCATGTTAGATACTTGAGAAATCAGTTGCTTCATCATATCTTTAAGGTCTTGCATATCATTACTTATTTGCGGTGTAGTGGAACTGAATAAAGAATTACTAATAATGGACATTTCCTCAGTATTAGGGTTTTGACTCTGTGCTGTTGCTTGAGCGTAAGTCACTGTTGGATTTATTCTACTGTTTGTTGTAGGTACGTTTCGAGAATTATCAGCTTGTTGTGTTTGGTGTTCTTGGACGGTTATTTTTTCTTTGTTTCTTAGTGGTGGAAATTGCTTAATTTTGAGGGATTTGTATACCATACATCCTTTATAATTTGCGGTATGGTTTTCACCGCATAACGCGCATTTAATATGTTCGCTTTTCTGTTTGATTGGGCAAAGCATAGTTTTGTGATCTCCAGCACATTTAACGCAAACGGGGATTTTGTTGCAAAAGTTTTTGGTGTGGCCATATTTTTGGCAGTTTGTACATTGAGGTAAAGTTCTTTTTGAACGTGGAGGTTCAAAACTAATTTTACAGTGTAAAAGGTGGGTTAAAGAATATATTTCCTTATTATTTTGACTTGATTTAAGTTCAATAGAAAACAGAGATAGTGGTTTTTTTGTACCAGTTTGTAGGATATTTTGGATATGTGTTACTTCGTGTCCTAGTTCACATAGTTCTTTTTTTATTTCCTCTTTATCGGTTGAATAATGCATATTACGCAAGAAAACCTTGAAACCTTTTTGTTCTTTGGGTTTATAAGTGTAGTATTGGGTGTTTTTAGCTCTTAATAGGTTTACTATTTGGGTGTAGTGAATAGATTCTAAAGGTTGAATTTTTATTTCATTTTCTTTAAGAACACGTATTTCGTAATGACAATTTGGTAAGGAGTTTAAAGCATTATTGAGGTTATCTATGAATTGCACGTTTTGAACATATATTGGTGGGGGCTTTGTAGGTTTATTTTTTTCTGGTTGTTTGTGGGGAACACCATCATTTTGAATTTGGTCTTCTTTATTTTCATTATCATCAATAGATAATATTTCAAACCTATTTGGGGTTGAAGGTTGGCTTAACCAGTATGATTTTAGTGTTTTTTGTGGCTGCTCTTTAGTTTTAACTTTTTTATTGCTGTTTGTGTTTTCAATAAGTTTTGTGGGTGAGTTACGAAGCCTCTTTGATATGTTACTGTTTTTTAATTTCTCTTTATTTAAGGGAGTATGAATTTCATGTAACTTACTTGTTGTCATTATTGGTAAGTATGAGAAGGCTGTTGATGTTACTGTTGTTGTTGCTAAAGCTAGAGTTGTTATTGCTGAGTACGATGTTGTGGTAGTTGTAGTTGTTGGTGCGAGAGTAGTAACCAAAGAGTAAGGAGTTGTGTTATTAGTTGTAAGTGTGGGGGTTGTTGAAATAAATTGGAATGTAGTTGCAGTTATTTGAGTATCAGTTGTTGGAGTAGTACATTGAGAGCTCCAAGAGAGGGGTTTCAATTGCGATTGCGCAGTGAGACTAGGATATTTTTGGTGATCATTCGGATTGTAATCTGATGCAGATGCATAAGTATTTTGAGCGGGAAGAGAGTTTGAGCTTATTGATGGTGCTTGACCATTCGCACTTATAACCAGCGTTGCCATTTTGGTTACTTTTAACCAAAATTGGTTACTTTTTTTTCCAATGTGTACTTGTGTACTTTTTTTCCGTTTTGGTTACTTTTTTTTAACATAAAAGTAACCATTTTTTACATTGCTTACTTTGACTTAATTTACACCACAATTTAAAAGTTTTTTAAAAATAAAACACTAAACACAGGATTACAAAAAAATACATGCCTGTCTCCAAACATAACAAACACAATCATTGTATTGTTGAACGAGTAAAAGGTTCTTCACAAAAACCATCTAAAAACATGATACTAAATGCATTTTCATATTGATGTTTGACATCGGAACAAGTTAATTTTTCTTTTGTTTTAGAAATGATCGAACTTTAATCAACATTCATAAATTATGTTTTTACCAGAAAACAAAAAAAAAAAAGCTTTTTACAAATTAGCGTGCTATTTAATTTTTTAATAAAGTGTTTTCTAAATAGTTAAGATTGGGTTTCTTTCGTAAAAAATGGATAAGTATGTACTTCGAATTAAAAAATAATTTTTATTTTTGTTAGATTTTTATTTAAAAAGGCTGCTCAAAGTAAAACTAATAATGTCGAGTTATCTTCTGGAAGTGATGATGAGAATATGTATATTTTCATTCAATTTCAATAACTTTTTTAAATAATATTTTGTTGTTTAGTGACATTAATAACAGCCCGAAAAGAAAATTCCGTGTATTGTGGTTGGATGAGTTTCCGTGGCTAAGAAACAAAGATGGATGTTGTTTCTGCGCTGCCTGTGTAAAAACATTGCAAATCACGTAAGTTATTTACGAAAGCACACTAAAAAGTGTTCATAAGCAAAATGTGGAAAATAAAAATAACATTTGCAAGTCCTCAAAAAGAAACTCTTAATAAGCAAGTGCACCAAACAGAGCTAACATTAGTAATGTTTCTTATTTCCCACAATTTGCCTTTTTTTTAATGGACTATCTACCAGGCTTATTAGAGAAGCGCTGTCCCGACTGTCAAATTGCGAAACACATTAAATGTGGCAGGTAAAGCAACTTAATTAACAGAAATGTTAGGAAGCAAATCTAAAGCAAATTTAATTTCCAAACTAAAAACGACAAAGTTTTCGTTAATAGTAGACGAAACAACAGACGTATCCACAAAGAAATCACTAGTTCTAGTCGTTCGCTATATGGATAAATCATCTAAGAACATTCAAGACAGATTTTTAGCCTCATCTACTTAAACTTTATCTACTAGTGTTTGGTAACAAATGTAATGAAATTAATTACATTTGGGTTTTATTAATATTGTTATTGCTGAATTAGTTTTTTCTTTCAATTGTGCCTAATTATAAGACTGAACTACAAACTGAAATGTAATGGTTAATTTATATTTTACATATATATTTTTTAGCTGAAATAAAATAAAATTTTAAATATATAAAAATTTTGGTTACTTTTTTTTGCTTTTGGTTACTTTTTTTTTACATTTTGGTTACAAAATTTTTTTGGTCGTGGCAACGCTGCTTATAACACATAAGCTATTTACTGTAGTAAGGTTTGACTGAGACAGATGTTTATCACTTTTTTTATTGTTAGGGGAGCGGCACCTCTCCGGCGGGGGAGAGCGCTCAATGGGCATTTTTATATTTTCTATGCTTATTTATATTTTAAACTTTTGTTTATTATTTAGTATGTAGCATCATTAACAGCGGATAATGATAGCTGATTTATTTTAATTTTGTTTATTTTTTTTTTTAGCGTCTTTTCGCAATATTTTTATATGTTTTTTATATACTTTTTGTACTTAAAAGATGATTTTATACGGAGCGAGGAAAAAAAACACGTCCGCACGTTAGATGTACTATTCACTTTATGAATTAATATTTAAAACTAAAATTCATACTGACAAAATTAAAGATTGCAGCAACAAATTTAAAAACTTAATTTCAAATAACGGTAAATCAAAAAATGGTTCAAAATTTTGGTTGATAACAAGTGTGAGCAAAACTGAGTACATACAAGTTGTTTTGTTGTTATTTAAATTACAATCTTGTTTCATTGGGCTTTTATTTCTCTTATTAAGAATTATCTAAAGAATTAAAATAGAAAAATAAATTTAAAAATCGCTCCATTATTACAATTTTTATGATCTTTACAATGCAGAAAATACAAACATGTACTCACCTCTGCTCCCCACTGTATATATTGTATGTATTTTTTAACTAAACTTTTTTGCAGGAACACATAGCATTGTGCTTATGGCCATTGCAAATGCTTCATATAAGTTTTTGTACATTGATGTAGGGTGAAACGGCCGTATATCTGACGGTGGTGTCTTTAGGAAATGCATATTTAATAAAGATCTTAAAAGCAATAATTAAATACGAAGTCTTGGCATGAATACGAAAAAGCTGAAGACAAATAAATGAAATATGATAATTACAGCAAATTTCGAACCACTAGTAATACTGGTTAAAGGATTGATGTTTGACTGTAGGCTAGCGGGCGCCGCAGTGGTGCAGAGGGTGAGAACGTAAAGAATTCTGATGAGAGAAAGTTGTGTTTATCAATAAATTTTAATAGTAATTTTCATGTAACAATTTACCTTCAGTAAAAATAATTTAATGAAAAATTAAATTTAATGAACTCGAGCCGAAATAAAAGAAATATCAATGAATAAATTAAATATACCGATGCCAAAACCAATTTCATCTGGAAATATTCCAGTGTCATATGTCCTCATTGCAGACGATACATTTGCATTGACCCCAAATATTTTAAAACGTTTTAATGCGCGGAATTTGAATGGTATCCAAAAAATTTTCAATTATCGGTTATCAAGAGCTAGGCGAGTAATTGAAAACGCCTATGGAATTTTGTCTGCATGATTTCGTGTAATAACAACCCCAATTAAACTGGAGCCATTAAAAACAAGACAAGTGACACTTGCACTGTCAACTTTGAAATTTCAAAACGTACCAATATGAAGAAAAAAAGCGCACCGTTTACAAAAAAACGCACCAAGTTAAGAATTTGGTTTTTATTTCAAATATTTATTGAATTATGTAATTTGAAATTATTTAATATCATAAATTCTATAAAAAACAAACACAATTTGTTTACACAAGAAAGCATGTCATGACATCGTGTGTATTTAAAAATAATAATACATCAATGCCAACAATACGTTCGATGCAATAAAACGAAATTATAGATTAAAGTTTTAAAAGCAGAACAAACCCAGGACACTTGCAAAAAAAAGAAGTAGGACTACCCCGGACGTCCTAAAAAAGAGGACGGTGTCCGGGCAAAAGAGGACGTATGGCAACCCTAAAGGTGCCATCAGACAGGATGTATTTTACATATGTACTGTCAAATTTTCCATCTGTAAAAGTTGTACACATCGTGTGATACATATGAAACTTTGCATATGTAAAATACATGTGGAAATACATTTGTAATTTTTTCGATTAGAACACGCTCTATTTTCCTGTGACAAACATAAACAAAACAGCTGTTTTGTTTTGAAACAAAATTGTTTGAAAAAATATATTGTAAAAAAAATTAAAGAAAATTAATTTTTAATAAATTAAATTATGTTTATTATATTTAGTGCATTTAGATTGGCCAAAAGAAGCAATTATTGAAATTTATACACGTTAAAAAGTCAGCTTTAGTTTACATTTATAGGTTATGTCATACGGAAAAACATAAGCATGTGTGATAGCAAAAATTATGAATCGTATGTAAAATGGATATTTTGACAAACATACGGAATTACATATGGGTAAGAAATGTCTGATATGTCGATTTGAAAAATTTGATTTCATTTATCATACATTCGTATTTAAAATACATTAGTTCATCGTATAGATTTCATGAGTTAAGGTGTGTTCACATTGTGTGTATTTGTCATATGGAATGTCACTTTTCTATCCACATGTGTTTTCATGTGTATGTCAAAATTTGAGTTTCACATACGGTTTATAATTTACATGTTCAAATGTTGGTATGTTAAGTACATTTGACATAACCTATCAAAAAAAAAAAAAAAAAATCTTAAAACAGCTGATTGCTGTATGTGTATAATAAAAATTAAATTTATAATTAAATAAAACTGTATTTTAAAATGGAATGAGAGATTTTTGTTTTACTATAAATTATATTTATTAAAATTTCAATTAATTTTTGCCGCCACAAAATTTTTGTTATAAAAAACAGCTGATGTCAGATGATTTGTCACAAGAAAATAGAACTCGTTCTAAATAAAAAATGTCATGTGTATTACACACATAGAAATAACACATGCTATTGTTTGAAGGTGTTCAGACTATATGTACAAATTTGACATGCGAAAAAGTGACATTCCATATGACAAATACACACAATGTGAACACATCTTTATGAAGTATTAAAAAACTGCAATTTTTTTCTTTTTTTTAGCTTTTATTTATTTATTGAATCTTCATATCTTGAAATAACAATAAGTTTTCAAATCTTAATACTAAAAAGAAAATAATAAGCCCAGCCAGTGCTAGACAAAAATTTTTATGATACTAAAAAAATTTCACATCAACTGATCCAGTCATCTGTTTTGCGCTTGAGTTAAAGCAAGGGTATCTCTCCTTCTCAACCGATTGTGGCCACTAAAGTTAAGGATGTCCCGTGCAAGTGGGTTTGGATGGTGTTCAAGTTGGCTGACGTACTTTGACGCATATTTTGTAAATTCGACTTTTACTAATGGCACGCCTAGATCTTAGTGGATTCGAGAATTTTTAACATACCATGGAGCTGCAGTAATTATACGTAGAATTTTATTTTGACCCCTTTGAATTTTTTCAATGTTTGATGCTGAGGCAGTACCCCATAATTGAATTCCATAACACCAGATTGGCTTTAGAATTGCATTGTACAACAACTTTAATGCAGAATTTCTGCCGATTAGCCAATTAAGTTACACTATTTTTAATCTCATCTGAGTAAGTTTTGCGTCGATATGAGACCTCCAAGTTAAACGACGATCGAGGTGGATTCCGAGGTATTTGACTTGATTGTGTTGCGGGATAATTTGATTATTTATTCTGATGAACGAGCAGGTATCTTTTCGCAATGTGAAAGTTATATGAATACATTTCTGTTCGTTAACCCTGATTTTCCAAAGCTCAAGCCAATTCTCTAGCTTATAAACATATTTCTGCAAGTTCTGTGATGCTATTTGATGGTCCTTATGAACGCTAATAAAGGCTGTCTCGTCTGCAAAAGTTGAAGTATGTATTATGGGGTTCTAACGGCATATCGGATGCATAAATCAAATATAAAGTTGGACCCAGTATGCTACCCTGGGGTACTCCTGCTTCAATTGACTGAGCGGGGCTTAAAAAATCGCCTTCTTTGATTGTAAATTTGCGACCATATAAATAACTTTTCATAAGTTTGTGGGTGTTAGCAGGCAGAGTTAATTTAATTTTATGCATTAAACCTTCATGCCAGACTTTGTCGAACGCTTGGGAAACATCAATGAAAAGCGCGGAACAGTATTTTTTCTCTTCAAACGACCGTCTTATCACATTTACCAATCTGTGTGTTTGTTCGATGGTGCTGTGTTTAGCTCTGAACCCGAATTGCTGATTTGGGATACATTGAGTGTTGTTTAGAATTGGAATCAACTTAGCCATTAACAATTTTAAAACAGTTTTGAAATTGTCGGCAGTAGACTAATTGGCATATATGACTCTACTTTAGTGGGGTCCTTCCCTGGCTTAGGAATCATGGTAATCATAGATACCTTCCAATCTGCAGGATAGTATTCTAGGCGTAAAATAGCATTGAAAATAAATAGGATAATTTTTCTAGCTACACGAGGTAACTCCACAAGCATTTTATTGCTGATTTTATCCATACCTGGAGCCTTTCTAAGGTTCAGAGTACCAATAGCGTTTTGGGCATCACGAAAGTTTAGTCTTAGAGGTACAGGAGGTCTTATAACAAGTGGTGGCAAATCAGATTCGTTATTTGAGTTGTTTATAGTTTATATCTCGGAATCATTTCTAGCCCAGTCACCAGTCGGATTTCGCAAAAATTGCCAATCGACTCATCAATATCGTCGGTAGTTCTCAACACAACATTTTCCGTGCAATGAGAATTTAAATACTTTTTGTATTTTATCCAACTTACTCGGGTCTTAGTCATGTTCATAAATGGAGAACCACACACTTGAGGGAAAGGCATTGAAATAATAGTAGGAGAGTGATCTGAGGACAAGTCTAATGAAGGCTCCACTTGTATCGATTCTACAGGGATATTTTTCACTACTCCAAAGTCAATAACATCAGGAAGCCCATTTTGGCAATGGTGTTGAAGAGTACGCGACCCTTTGGGTTTACTAGACGTGAACCCCAAAATGTGTGTTTGGCGTTAAAGTCGCCAGCAACTAAAAATCTAGCTTCAAGGGATTTAAAGAAGTTATGGTATTGGTGTTCTTTCATTGAAAATCGGGGCGGAAAATAAATCGATGATAAAACAAATTTGTATTGACTCACTTATGTTATTCATTAGATAATGCTTTATTCTGTTCTTTATAAGAATTGCCGAACCTCCACAAGCTCTTCCGCGGGGGTATTTAGTATAATATAACACGTAGCCATTAATTTTGAAGTACCCTGTCGACGTCAAGTGAGTTTCAGCAATCATCATAACATCAATCTGCTTATCCATCAGGAAGTATTCCAGTTCATTTTTATGTTGGCGGAGGCCGTTCGCGTTCCAGAAACAAATTTTTAAATAAATCATTTCTTTAACATGGCTTGCAAGATAGTGGATTGCATTTTCAGCATTTCCTGCATCATGGATGTCATGGTGGTCGTAAAAATGTTCATAGTTTGGACAAGTGTCTGCAATGTTGTCTCTAGATTGTTGATATGCGGCTCAGAATATTGGGATTTAGGTTCCTGCTCAAGACCTGGCATATTAGATTTAACCACGTTTGCGTAAGAGACTTGTCTAGAACAGTGGTCCTCACTAGTATTGTTCAGAATACGAAGATTTTCGGCTATTTACATGTACACAACACGATCGCAAACAAT
This sequence comes from Bellardia pandia, assembly GCA_916048285.2. Lineage (NCBI taxonomy): Eukaryota > Metazoa > Arthropoda > Insecta > Diptera > Calliphoridae > Bellardia > Bellardia pandia. The sequence goes on from OU696530.1 coordinate 72,183,205, forward strand.
ACTCACAACAAGAGCGTAAAAATACTAATATTTCATTCAGTTGTTAGTCAACATTCAACAAAGCAGGTATATGCCGCATGTTTGTTCTTTTTTCAGCTTTTATTTATTTATTTCTCAGTACAAGAGCGTAGAAAAATACAAATATTTCATTCAGTTGTATGACAGCATTGAACAAAGTAGGACTGTTGCGCATGTTTTTTCTTTTTCAGCTAATTTTTGTTGAGTGTTTTCAGTACACTGAGAAGCAGCGATCACATAAATGTATACATTTTTTTATATACTTTTTACAGAAATTTTGTTGCATTAAATAATATTATTTTGATATTTTCAAAAGAATTTTTTTATCTTTTTTATACATACATACATATGTACATAAAATAACATAAGATGAATTTATACAAAATAACAAATTAATTTTTAATTGAGGTTTATTTAAAACATTACATGTTATTTCTTTCTGTGTAGTGTCACCCATACATATGTAATTACCAAATCCTCTCTTTTTGAGGACCACTGGTCTAGAATTAGGAGCGTTTTCGTGAGTAGTTGGTCGTCCAATTTGAGGAAAATTAATACTCGACATGACATTAGGTAGTTGATGATGATCAGGTAATACCGACGACTTATTGGTCCTTATGCCCTTCAAGTAAGTATAAACTGGACAACCTCTATAATTTGCGGTATGATTTCCTCCACAGTTACTGAATTTTTTATTTTTACGTCAGTTTTGGACTTATTACATTGAGCAGTTGCATGTAGTTCCCCACACGCAACACAAACAGACGGCAATTTACAATACGCCTTGGTGTGACCAAATTCTTGACAGTTGAGACACTGGACGGGTCCCTGACGCTTATGTGGTTCTTCCACGGTGATTCTACGATGAAGAAGGTAAATCAGATTGTAGATGGGAAGGGACTCGTTTTTCTTTAAGACAACATCTGCAGGTTCCAATTCTACCCTGAACATGGGCTGAGGGATCTTTTCACGGTTTCTAATATTCACTACGCTCTTAATTTTGAACCCTTTGCCCATTAAACCGGTCTTTATCTCCGCAGGATCAACACATGGGTATATACCCTTTTAAACGACTTGGAGTCCTTTTGCGCTTTTGAGCTGGTAGGTATAGAAATCCCTAGTCTCCCTCTCCAACTGGTTGGACAATTTTCGAAAATCATCTTCCCTATTCACTTGGATCTTTGTCTCGCAGATATTTCCATGTTTAATTGAGGTTACGCTAAACATGTTTTCACCTATTACAGCAACAATTCCTTGTATCAGTTTGTTGGAAGTGGGCTCTCTCAGGTAAATTGGTGGGGGCTTAAATGTCTTTTTCGGTATTTCTGGGTCATCCGTCTGAAGTAGAGAAAATCTGTTTTGGTCATTTGGTTTATCACTATTGACGGTCTTAGGAACTTTTGAGTTGGAAGACATTTGAGCAAATGTCGGGCTCCTCTGTCGCTTGAGAACTGTGATGTACTTATCCATACCTACTTGTTTTTTGGGTTTGACTGCACTATGAAGATGAAGATGAGATGAAGATGAAGATGATGTTGAAATCACTATATCGGGCGAACAGGAACGACGCCGTTCCACGGCTCTTGCAGTGAAAAGATTCTCCACAGATTGTTTTAAGGATTCTTCCTCAGAGACCCATATAGTTTTTCTAGTCGAGCTAAGCTCTTTCTCAGAATTACATCTGAGAGGAACACTCATACAGTTTCATCACATTTTCGAAAAAATTAAAAAAACGCAGCGAAATACACAAAAAAAATTTTCCGGTGTTGAATGAAATGGTACTCAAACAGGTGTATTATATTGTGGAAAGATTTTTTCTCACAGTGAAACAAAAAGTTGTGTTGAATTTGTTTTGGTGCCACCAAAAATTAAAAAGCGCACCAAAATTTAAAAAACAAACGCACCGCGCACCAACTAAAGAATTTTTCGCACTTTCGCATTTCTTTAACACATAAAATAAAAACATATGGTTTTTTTTTACATAAAAGAAACAATGTTGCATACCTAAGGGCAATAAAAACGACAATTTTCTCCTAAATCGCGGCATTGTCACCACTGGCTACATAATTGTCAAAATATTCAAATGAAATAAGTGATGTTTCTCAACAAATTTGGCAAATTTGAACAGAGATGCTTAAGGGGGTATACATTTATTTTAGTTTACTGTTCACATATTTTCAGTAAATCAAAGTAAAAAGGCTGATTCCAGAAACTCCCTTTGGGTACACCATGGAGTAGTACAATAGTGTACTTTAAAAAGTAGTTTATGCTCTATGGAGTACTTTCAACAAAGTGATCCATGGAGTAGTTTTATGTGTACACAAATGTAATGTGGTCCAAGCCTAGGACATTGCAATGTAAACTGGAGCATGTTTTTTTCATACACTTTGTCTACATTTGGAGTACTTCTACTCCATTGTGGAGTAGTCCATACACGCATGTATAGAGTAAACTAATTTTTTGTAGGGTACATGTAGTGTACCCAGCGTTGCCAAATGTGCAGATTTATCTGTTTTTTGCAGTTTTTTGAAGTGCAAAACAGGCTTACAGATTTTTACTCCAAAAAAACAGTTTTTTTAAATAAATGCAGATTTTTCTATTTTATTCGAATAAAACAAAGAAGCAATCAATATTATTATTCCCACTCTATTAGAAATTTTGCGGACCAATGATTTCAAAAAAAATTTCAATTGCAAAAATTGTGTACAAACAAAAGAAATGGAAACTAAATTTAATAAGAATATGTACAACTAATACATACAAAAGTATGTCTAATTAATTTTCTATGATCTCTTTACATATGTATGTGATAATTTAAATGAAATACTATACGTTATGTTTTTACTGTTTATGTTTTAATTTAAATGAACTACTATACGTTATGTTTTTACTGTTAATTTTATATACATATATTTTAAATCAAATATAAAAATTATATTTTGTTTTCTTTTTTTCTTCAATAAAAATTAATTAAATATATACAAATATCATTTTATTACATATCGCACACATTCTTCAAAAGTGACTCAATTCAAAATTTTTATTTTTCGGGTTTGTGTGCTTAAACAACACACAACACACTTGTTTATCTATAAGAAAAAGATCACAGCATTTTGTTACAGTTAACAAGTTACTAAAAAAACAGTTAGATCTTTCTTTATATTTCATCTATATATATATATAAAAGTGAATGTGTGTCGTTATGTTTATTATTATTAGTTTGAAGTCTATAGACGGCTAAACGGCTGAACCGATTTGCTTGAAATTTTCACAGGATATTTCTGTATGTCTGGAAGGAGCTATAGGCTACTTTTTTTTTGGAAATTTTAAGTGGGCGTGGTACCTCCCATACAAAGTTAATTTTAAAAATCACCGATTTGCTTGAAATTTTCACAGTATATTTCTGTATGTCTGGAAGGAGCTATAGGCTACTTTTTTTGGAAATTTTAAGTGGGCGTGGTACCTCCCATACAAAGTTAATTTTAAAAATCACCGATTTGCTTGAAATTTTCACAGTATATTTCTGTATGTCTGGAAGGAGCTATAGGCTACTTTTTTTTTGGAAATTTTAAGTGGGCGTGGTACCTCCCATACAAAGTTAATTTTAAAAATCAACGATTTGCTTGAAATTTTCACAGTATATTTCTGTATGTCTGGAAGGAGCTATAGGCTACTTTTTTTTTGGAAATTTTAAGTGGGCGTGGTACCTCCCATACAAAGTTAATTTTAAAAATCACCGATTTGCTTGAAATTTTCACAGTATATTTCTGTATGTCTGGAAGGAGCTATAGGCTACTTTTTTTTTGGAAATTTTAAGTGGGCGTGGTACCTCCCATACAAAGTTAATTTTAAAAAATACGGGTAGCGAAGCACACCGGGTTTTAGCTAGTTTGGTATAAAGTTGCAATTTAATAGTGATTTATTTTTAGTTGTGTCATAAAATAAAAATTTTGAATTGAGTCACTTTTGAAGAATGTGTGCGATATTATTTGATTTTGTTTTGAAGGTGCAGATTTTTTTTCGAAAAAAAACAGATTTTTTTTGTGAATTGTCAGATTTTGTAAAAAAAAAATATGGCAACACTGAGTGTACCTCACATATGTGTACACCCTGTTATACAATTGCCAGCATATATACAATGCATGCATGACGAATGTACAAAGGACTCGCTGCACTGCACTGATATATGCTGACTAAACAAACATTGAGTGACACACTTGTGAGTGTCAGAATACTCATTGAGTGGAAATCAATTACAACGCATTGTAATTGGTTGAAACTAAAATGTATTGAAACAAAAGTATAACTAGAATAAGATAGTGTAGGTTAGAGATAATAAGGAATATATTGTAATTAGTATATAAGGCAGACTTAAAGTATAATAAAATCAGACTTAGTTGAATCTCACATAAATCGGCATCACTGCCTTGTTTTTCTTTCTTTTGGCAGTTCTTTTGAAAGCCTAATACTATGTTTCCACGACGACTTGAATCACCTTCTTCGCCTTCTGAATCATGTTTATAAATCATGCTGTTTACATGACTAATAAACTTGATTCGATTTGACAGTTGTCTTTAATAAACAAACAGTATAAAAAAAAAACAGAATTTACAATTTGTGGAAAATTATTTTTTTTAATGGACAAAAAAAAGTGAGTGGAAATTAGTTAGCTTATTTGAAAAAAAAAACATACATTCGTACGTATTTACTTTCTTTACTTCCAGCAACAAGAAAATAATTTGCTTTTTTTACAATAATATTAAATTTTTACAGCTAGTGCAGATAAACTTGCGATAAAAATTAGAGAAGAGTGCAATTTTTCGTGCTTCGCAAGTAGATTCAATATGAATCTACTTGATTAGCTCTTAAAATTTTGTATGGTGAAGCAAGTTGTTTCGCACATGATTGGGGTGTAAAGCATGAATAGAGAGCGAAGCATGTACCGTGGAAACATAGTATTAATGTCAGAAGAAATTGACAAAATATTTACTCGTTGGGAGAAATACCTAAAAGAAGAGTATAACCCGTCACCGACTCCAACTGCAACAACATACACACCAACACATCTAAATGCAGGCAAGAAGTTCTAGAAGAGGAAAGAAATAGCCTTGCTATACAGAGACCTAACCATTACAACAAACATTCAACAGAAAGTTAACATAAAAAATATAATAAAGCAAAAAATAAAAACAATAAAATATACACAAAATGACTTGGTGGAAAAAGATTCTACAAATTGTCCCTTTAGTTTTTGCGGGATACGAAGTTGGCAAAAATGAAAATAATGAAGACAATAACAAAGAAATTATAAAATATATAGATTCAAATATAAAACAAAAGGATAATGAAAATCCAAATATTTTTGAAATAATTATGATCGTTATGCTAATCTTAATAATAATAGCTTACATTATAAAAATTATATTCACTATTGTAAAGAGAAACTAACAATTTTATATATTTTTAAATGACTTCCAAACTAATAATATCCTTATTAATAATTACTTTAATCGTATACCTAGTATGTAAACTTTTAAAACATATATATCTTAATAAACAAAAATTTGTAATAACAGAGGTAGAAAAATAGAATATAATGCATAAATTATAGAGAAAAACTAAATAATAAAAACAAAACTAATTTTTACTTCTACATACGTCTAAAAATATATGGAAGAAAAATTGAGCAATTTAAAAGAATTCTGGAAGAATTTAAAGAAGAGTCCAGGGAGAACCTACACCGAATCAACGGTATTGAATAAATTAAAATATATCGAAAATTTAAAATTTGAATTTCAACTAATAGAACTAGAAGAAGACGATAAAGAAAAGTTAGCATTAAAACTAGAATTTAATAATCTTTATAGACTAGTAGAAGAATACTTAAGTAATAGTATAAAGAAATCATTAAAAACAAAAGACTTAGACATGGCATCGTTTAATTTAGAAACAGTTGCAAAACATTACCTTTGTTTACAGGTAATTATATTGAATTAGACAGTTTTATAATAACAGCAGAGTTATTAAATAAGACCCTATCAGAAACAGCTAAAATAGATTTTCTTCAGTATTAGGGGTGCCAGACGTACTGTTTTTAGCAGTACGCGTACTGTTTATTTTCAAATGTACTGTTTTATGCACACGACCCAAAACAGTACGCAAATGTACTGTTTTTTACACGTTGTACTGTTTTTTGTACTGTTTTTTCGTTAAAAGCTTATTTCTATTAAAATTTAAAAAAATATTGATAAAAACAAATTTTTGTTCAGTATTGCTTTATTAAAAAACGGATTTATTTATCGGGGTTTAATCTACTTTAAAGTTGATTAGGAGATCAGTGTTAATGGCTCTAAAGCATTGATGTCCAAAAAAATTTGTTTGTCCATATGAAATGAATACAACAACAATTGTTTCATGAAATGGACATCATTGCTCTAAAGGCATTTCCAACCATTAAACATTGTAAATTAACATTATTAAAAAAACAAATTGGATATCATAAATATATCGTTGTTTATACAACGTATTTAAATACATTTTTCGAAAAGCTGATGGCACATTTAATTTTAAAGTACTCATGTTATAGGGGGTTAAGATAAAATGTTACTTGGATTTTTTCAATAAATAATACTTCTTGGTTTTTAAATAATAAATTTCTACACCATGTAAATTGGAACAGCATTATTCTTACTAAAAAATATTGAAAAAGGAGCAAAATTGAGTTGACATTAAATTTAAAGTTCACTTTTGTAATTTATATTTTCTATGTACCTTCTTCAAAAACGTTTATAATATATGTTATGATTTCATATTTTTACGTATTTTTTAAATTTTTTGCTTTCTTATTAAATTAGTATTACAAAAATGTTATTACATGAATAAAGAGTTATGTTTTCGTTAAAAAATAAAATGTACTGTTTTTTTTTTAATTGTACTGTTTTTTTGTATAAGATGTACTGTTTTTCCGTAGTTCAAATCTGGCTACCCTATTCAGTATGTTTATCATACTAAATTATCCTCAAATGTCAGACACTTGGTCTCGTCTCATCGAACTGTTCGGACGTGTTTTTTTAGTGCGGCTGAATTTTCGGTGAAAAAATCGTAATAGGTGAAAAAGTGTAAAAAGTTGAAATTAAACAAAACAGTGAAAAAATCGTAATAGGTAAAAATATAAAAAAAACATTAAAAATCGTTTAAAAACTGTATGAGTGTTCCTCTCAGATGTAATTCTGAGAAAGAGCTTAGCTCGACTAGAAAAACTATATGGGTCTCTGAGGAAGAATCCTTAAAAAAATCTGTGGAGAATCTTCTCACTGCAAGAGCCGTGCAACGGCGTCGTTCCTGTTCGCCCAATATAGTGATTTCAATAGATGAAGGAACATCAACACCTTCTACTTCAAATAGTGCAGTCGAACCTAGAAAACAAGTAGGTATGGATAAATACGTCACAGTTCTTAAGCGACAAAGGAGCCCGACATCTGCTCAAGTGTCATCAAATTCAAAAGCTCCTAAGACCGTGAGTAATGATCAAAATAGGTTTGCTCTCCTCCAGACGGATGAGCCAGAACTTCCTAAGAAGACGTTTAAGCCCCACCAATTTATCTGAGAGAGCCCACTTCCAGTAAATTGGTACAAGGAATTGTTTCGGTAATAGGTGAAAATATGTTTAGCGTAACATCAATTAAACATGGAAATATCAGCGAACCCAAAATTCAAGTGAAAAAGGAAGATGATTTTCGAAAATTGTCCAACCAGTTGGAGAGGGAAAGTAGGGATTTCTATACCTACCAGCTCAAAAGCGCAAAAGGACTCCAAGTCGTTCTAAAGGGTATAGACCCATGTGTTGATTCTGCGGAGATAAAGACCGGTTTAATGGGCAAAGGGTTCAAAATCAAGAGCGTAGTGAATATTAGAAACCGTGAAAAGATTCCTCAGCCCATGTTCAGGGTAGAATTGGAACCTGGAGATGTTGTCTTAAAGAAAAACGAGTCCCATCCAATCTACAATCTCATTTATCTTCTGCATCGTAGAATTACCGTGGAGGAACCGCATAAGCGTATTGGACCCGTCCAGTGTCTTAATTGTCAAGAATTTGGCCACACCAAAGCGTACTGTAAATTGCCGTCTGTTTGTGTTGTGTGTGGGGAACTACATGCAACTGCTCAATGTAATAAGTCCAAAACTGACGTAAAAATAAAAAAAAATGTAGTAACTGCGGAGGAAATCATACCGCAAATTATAGAGGTTGTCCAGTTTATACTTACCTTCAACATACGGACCAATAAGTCGGCAGTATTACCTGATCATCATCAACTACCTAATTTCACGTCGAGTATGAATTTTCCTCAAATTGTACGACCAACTACTCACGAAAACGCTCCTAATTCTAGACAAGTTTCTTACGGAAACGTGGTTAAATCTAATATGCCAGGTCTGGAGCAGGAACCTAAGCCCCAATATTCTGAGCCACATATCAACAATCTAGAGACAACATTGCAGACACTTGTCCAAACTATGAACACTTTTACGACCACCATGACATCCATGATGCAGGAAATGCTGAAAATGAAATCCACTATCTTGCAAGCCATGTTAAAGAAATGATTTATTTAAAAATTTGTTTCTGGAACGCGAACGGCCTCCGCCAACATAAAAATGAACTGGAACACTTCCTGATGGATAAGCAGATTGATGTCATGATGATTTCTGAAACTCACTTGACGGCGACAGCGTACTTCAAAATTAGTGGCTACGTGTTATATTATACTAAATACCCCCGCGGAAGAGCTTGTGGAGGTTCGGCAATTCTTATAAAGAACAGAATAAAGCATTATCTAATGAATAACATAAGTGAGGATTACCTCCAAGCAACAAACATTTGCATTGAATTCTGTCAATACAAATTTGTTTTATCATCGATTTATTCTCCGCCTCGATTTTCAATAAAAGAACACCAATACCATAACTTCTTTAAATCCCTTGGAGCTAGATTTTTAGTTGCTGGCGACTTTAACGCCAAACACACATTTTGGGGTTCACGTCTGCCACCCCAAAGGGTCGCGTACTCTTCAACACCATTGCTAAAATGGGCTTAGATGTACTCTCAAGTGGACATCCCACCTATTGGCCGACGGACCGACAGAAGATTCCCGATGTTATTGACTTTGGGGTAGTGAAAAATATCCCTGTAGAATGGATGCAAGTGGATCCTTCACTGGACTTGTCCTCAGATCACTCTCCTACTATTATTTCAATGCCTTTCCCTCAAGTGTGTGGTTCTCCATTTATGAACATGACTAAGACCCGAGTAAGTTGGATAAAATACAAAAAGTATTTAAGTTGTCATTGCATGGAAAATGTTGTGTTGAGAACTACCGACGATATTGATGAGGCGATTGGCAACTTTACCGAGGACCTTCGACGAGCTGTGCATCACGCTTCCACTTATCACGCTGAATGTAGAAATAGGACAAACAGAACTTATTTCTCTGAACTCGAACATCTCCTATCAGAAAAAAGAAGAATGAGAAGAGAGTGGCAAATTCACAGGTCTCCTGAACTGAAAGCTAGGCTACGGGAATGCAGAGATATACTAAGACATTTCTTAGAAACCCAAAGAACGGCCTCACTTAGATCTCACTTGGAGGGTCTTGATAGTACCCCACAATCTGACTATTCGTTATGGAGGGCGGCAAGAGGTTTAAAAAGAGCAGTGAGAGGAAAACCTCCTTTGCGAAATCCGACTGGTGACTGGGCTAGAATAGAAAGGGATATTATTTGTTAACCATTTGAGAAATGTGGTTACTATAAACAACTCAAATAACGAATCTGATTTGCAACCACTTGTTATAAGACCTCCTGTACATCAGCAAAAAAATGTTTGTGGAGTTACCTCGAGTAGCAAGAAGAATTATCCTCTTTATCTTCAACGCTATTTTACGTCTAGAATACTATCCTGCAGATTGGAAGGTGTCTATGATCACTATGATACCTAAGCCAGGGAAGGACCACACCAAAGTGGAGTCAAATAGGCCAATTAGTCTACTGCCGACAATTTCTAAACTGTTCGAAAAATTGTTAATGACTAAGTTGACTCCAATTCTGAATGACACTGAATGTATTCCTAATCATCAATTCGGCTTCAGAGCTAAACATAGCACCATCGAACAAACACACAGATTGGTAAATGTGATAAGAGGGTCGTTTGAAGACAAAAAATACTGTTCCGCCCTTTTTTTTCAATACATTTCATTTATTTATTGAATCTTCAGAAATGAAATGACAATAAGTTTTCGAATCTTAATACTAAAAGAAAATAATAAGTCCAGCCAGTGCTAGACAAAATATTATGATACTACAAACAATTTATATCCACTGATCCAGTCATCTGTTTTGCGCTTGAGTTAAAGCAGGGTATCCCTCCTTCTCAACCGAACATGGCCACTAAAGTTAAGGATGTCTCGTGCAAGTGGGTTTGGATGGTGTTCAAGTTTGCTGACATATTTTGAGGCGTATTTTGCAAGTTCGACTTTCACCAAAGGAATGCCTAGATCTTTGTTAATTCTAGAATTTTTAACGTACCATGGAGCTGCAGTAATTGTACGTAGAATCTTATTTTGACCCCTTTGAATTTTTTCAATGTTGGATGCTGAGGCAGAACCCCATAATTGAATTCCATAACACCAGATTGGCTTTAGAATTGCATTGTACAACAAAAGTTTGCAATCCAACTTTAATGTAGAATTTCTGCCGATTAGCCAATTAAGTTGCACTGCTTTTAATCTCATCTGGGTAAGTTTTGCGTCGATATGAGACTTCCACGTTAAACGACGATCGAGGTGGATTCCGAGGTATTTAACTTCATTGTGATGCGGGATAATTTGATTATTTATTCTGATGAACGAGCAGGTATCTTTTCGCAATGTGAAAGTTATATGAATACATTTCTGTTCGTTAACCCTGATTTTCCAAAGCTCAAGCCAATTCTCTAGCTTATAAACATATTTCTGCAAGTTCTGTGATGCTATTTGATGGTCCTTATGAACGCTAATAAAGGCTGTCTCGTCTGCAAAAGTTGAAGTATGTATTATGGGGTCTAACGGCATATCGGATGCATAAATCAAATATAAAGTTGGACCCAGTATGCTACCCTGGGGTACTCCTGCTTCAATTGACTGAGCGGGGCTTAAAAAATCGCCTTCTTTGATTGTAAATTTGCGACCATATAAATAACTTTTCATAAGTTTGTGGGTGTTAGCAGGCAGAGTTAATTTAATTTTATGCATTAAACCTTCATGCCAGACTTTGTCGAACGCTTGGGAAACATCAATGAAAAGCGCGGAACAGTATTTTTTCTCTTCAAACGACCGTCTTATCACATTTACCAATCTGTGTGTTTGTTCGATGGTGCTGTGTTTAGCTCTGAACCCGAATTGGTGATTTGGGATACATTGAGTGTCGTTCAGAATTGGAATCAACTTAGCCAATAACAATTTTTCAAACAGTTTTGAAATTGTCGGCAGTAGACTAATTGGCCTATATGACTCTACTTTAGTGGGGTCCTTCCCTGGCTTAGGAATCATGGTAATCACAGATACCTTCCAATCTGCAGGATAGTATTCTAGGCGTAAAATAGCATTGAAAATAAATAGGATAATTCTTCTAGCTACACGAGGTAACTCCACAAGCATTTTGTTGCTGAGTTTATCCATACCTGAAGCTTTTTTAAGATTCAGAGTACCAAGAGCGCTTTGAACATCATTAAAGCTAAGTCTTAGAGGTACAGGAGGTATAATAACGAGTGGAGGCAAATCAGATGCATTATTTGAGTTGTTTATAGTAAACACTTTTCTCAAATGATTAACAAATAAAGTCCCCTTCTCGGAATCATTTCTAGCCCAGTCACCAGTCGGATTTCGCAGAGGAGGCTTTCCTCTAACTGGTCTGTTTAAACCTCGTGCCGCCTTCCATAACGAATAGTCAGATTGTGGGGTACTATCAAGACCCTCCAAGATGTGTGTGAAGATAAATATGCCTAGTTAAATATGTTTTTGAAAAAATATAGCATGCGATAAAAAAGTATGTAATACACAAATTAGGCACATTTTCGCTGAAATTTCATACTTTTAATAAAATTTTGCAACAAAATAGATTATTTGTATTAATTTTTAAATTTTAACTGTAATTAAATATGAAATAAATGTGCTGATAAAATTTTACTGATTTAAAAACATATAAGGTTGGTATATTATCGAAGAAAATATATTACTCTGAGCAAATCTTAACATATCGGGAAATAAAACCAAGTGGGGAATAAACATAACCAATAGTGCTATTGACCGGCATAAAGCGTTTTTCCGAATTGTATTTGTGAAAAATTATATTCATATCAAGAATATAACAAAGTCAATATTCTCATATATAAGTGCTCTGAGGGATGTGGTCACTATGGCCAAATCCTACTATGTCAATGAATGAAGCCTAGTGGGAAATGAAGACCATCAATAGTGCTATTAACAGGTGTAAAGGGTTTTTTCTAATTGTATTTGTGAAAATTTATATTCAGTCCTGAAGATGTGAAAATTTATAAAATTCTCATATATAAGTGCTCTGAGGGATGTGGTCACTATGACCAAATCCTACTATGTCAATGAATGAAACCTAGTGGGAAATGAAGGCCATCAATAGTGCTATTGAAAGGTGTAAAGGGTTTTTTCTAATTGTATTTGTGAAAATTTATATTCAGTCCTGAAAATGTGAAAATTTATAAAATTCTCATATATAAGTGCTCTGAGGGATGTGGTCACTATGACCAAATCCTACTATGTCAATGAATGAAACCTAGTGGGAAATGAAGGCCATCAATAGTGCTATTGAAAGGTGTAAAGGGTTTTTTCTAATTTTATTTGTGAAAATTTATATTCAGTCCTGAAAATGTGAAAATTTATAAAATTCTCATATATAAGTGCTCTGAGGGATGTGGTCACTATGACCAAATCCTACTATGTCAATGAATGAAACCTAGTGGGAAATGAAGGCCATCAGTGATATTGAAAGGTGTAAAGGGTTTTTTCTAATTGTATTTGTGAAAATTTATATTCAGTCCTGAAAATGTGAAAATTTATAAAATTCTCATATATAAGTGCTCTGAGGGATGTGGTCACTATGACCAAATCCTACTATGTCAATGAATGAAACCTAGTGGGAAATGAAGGCCATCAATAGTGCTATTGAAAGGTGTAAAGGGTTTTTTCTAATTGTATTTGTGAAAATTTATATTCAGTCCTGAAAATGTGAAAATTTATAAAATTCTCATATATAAGTGCTCTGAGGGATGTGGTCACTATGACCAAATCCTACTATGTCAATGAATGAAACCTAGTGGGAAATGAAGGCCATCAATAGTGCTATTGAAAGGTGTAAAGGGTTTTTTCTAATTGTATTTGTGAAAATTTATATTCAGTCCTGAAAATGTGAAAATTTATAAAATTCTCATATATAAGTGCTCTGAGGGATGTGGTCACTATGACCAAATCCTACTATGTCAATGAATGAAACCTAGTGGGAAATGAAGGCCATCAGTGATATTGAAAGGTGTAAAGGGTTTTTTCTAATTGTATTTGTGAAAATTTATATTCAGTCTTGAAAATGTGAAAATTTATAAAATTCTCATATATAAGTGCTCTGAGGGATGTGGTCACTATGACCAAATCCTACTATGTCAATGAATGAAACCTAGTGGGAAATGAAGGCCATCAATAGTGCTATTGAAAGGTGTAAAGGGTTTTTTCTAATTGTATTTGTGAAAATTTATATTCAGTCCTGAAAATGTGAAAATTTATAAAATTCTCATATATAAGTGCTCTGAGGGATGTGGTCACTATGACCAAATCCTACTATGTCAATGAATGAAACCTAGTGGGAAATGAAGGCCATCAATAGTGCTATTGAAAGGTGTAAAGGGTTTTTTCTAATTGTATTTGTGAAAATTTATATTCAGTCCTGAAAATGTGAAAATTTATAAAATTCTCATATATAAGTGCTCTGAGGGATGTGGTCACTATGACCAAATCCTACTATGTCAATGAATGAAACCTAGTGGGAAATGAAGGCCATCAATAGTGCTATTGAAAGGTGTAAAGGGTTTTTTCTAATTGTATTTGTGAAAATTTATATTCAGTCCTGAAAATGTGAAAATTTATAAAATTCTCATATATAAGTGCTCTGAGGGATGTGGTCACTATGACCAAATCCTACTATGTCAATGAATGAAACCTAGTGGGAAATGAAGGCCATCAATAGTGCTATTGAAAGGTGTAAAGGGTTTTTTCTAATTGTATTTGTGAAAATTTATATTCAGTCCTGAAAATGTGAAAATTTATAAAATTCTCATATATAAGTGCTCTGAGGGATGTGGTCACTATGACCAAATCCTACTATGTCAATGAATGAAACCTAGTGGGAAATGAAGGCCATCAATAGTGCTATTGAAAGGTGTAAAGGGTTTTTTCTAATTGTATTTCTGAAAATTTATATTCAGTCCTGAAAATGTGAAAATTTATAAAATTCTCATATATAAGTGCTCTGAGGGATGTGGTCACTATGACCAAATCCTACTATGTCAATGAATGAAACCTAGTGGGAAATGAAGGCCATCAATAGTGCTATTGAAAGGTGTAAAGGGTTTTTTCTAATTGTATTTGTGAAAATTTATATTCAGTCCTGAAAATGTGAAAATTTATAAAATTCTCATATATAAGTGCTCTGAGGGATGTGGTCACTATGACCAAATCCTACTATGTCAATGAATGAAACCTAGTGGGAAATGAAGGCCATCAATAGTGCTATTGAAAGGTGTAAAGGGTTTTTTCTAATTGTATTTGTGAAAATTTATATTCAGTCCTGAAAATGTGAAAATTTATAAAATTCTCATATATAAGTGCTCTGAGGGATGTGGTCACTATGACCAAATCCTACTATGTCAATGAATGAAACCTAGTGGGAAATGAAGGCCATCAATAGTGCTATTGAAAGGTGTAAAGGGTTTTTTCTAATTGTATTTGTGAAAATTTATATTCAGTCCTGAAAATGTGAAAATTTATAAAATTCTCATATATAAGTGCTCTGAGGGATGTGGTCACTATGACCAAATCCTACTATGTCAATGAATGAAACCTAGTGGGAAATGAAGGCCATCAATAGTGCTATTGAAAGGTGTAAAGGGTTTTTTCTAATTGTATTTGTGAAAATTTATATTCAGTCCTGAAAATGTGAAAATTTATAAAATTCTCATATATAAGTGCTCTGAGGGATGTGGTCACTATGACCAAATCCTACTATGTCAATGAATGAAACCTAGTGGGAAATGAAGGCCATCAATAGTGCTATTGATACATATGTAAATACATACATATGTATGTAAATATAAAAATTATAACAAAATATTTAAAATTGTATTATGAAATAACTGTTAGAAAACTACATTTGTACATACATATTTAAATACAAATGTATCAAATATTGATTGTTTCTGTTTTGTGTTTCTGCAACATAGGCTTTCATAAAACACGATCGAATTTTAAGAGAAAAGGTCTGCAGAGGAAAGTATGTATACATTTACGTTTGCCTTACAACTTAAGTTTTTTTATATTTATGTATATTTCTATTTTTTGTGTGCAACCAAATATTTCGAACTTTATGAGGAGAGCCCTTACATATGTATGTTTGCAAAGTAAAATATCCGTTACAAAAATCAAGCAGCACGTTGATATTGTGATGTTGTTATTGTAAGTGAATCTTTTCAAAAGAACTATAAAACTTTTAAAAAGATTTTGTGCCAACAAATTTAAAGAAGAATCTGTTATTTTCATTATTTACAAGAATATTCAAATGATTTTGATTATAAATTTGATTCTTTTTTATTACTTCACAATGATTCAAATTATATTTTAAAAGGTCAATTTATATTTAATTATTTCTTTTTTTCATCAATTCGTCAGGTACTTAAAATAAATAAAACAAAAAAATAAAAATTGCAATATTTATGTACATTTAATAATTTGAACATTTCATTTTTGTACTCGAATACTATTAGTTTTAAAATTATATTTTAGAGTTTTAGTTAATTCATAAGCATTAATGCTACATTATTACAAATATAAAAGAAAAATCAGTCTCAATAAAGGAACAATAAATAAAATAAATGTTTTCAAACTTAATTTATAATTCAATTTGTACTATAATACTTTTATTAAATGTTTTTAATCTTAACTTTTGGTTTTATTCAGTTTAAAATTTTATTTTGATTTATTAACGCTTCAAACAATGTTTACATTAAAAGTTTTTTAACATACAACTGCAATTTCAAAATTTCTGTCAAACCGGTTTATAATTTAAATTGTGGCAAATTTTATTTTGAGTTTTTACAAGGAAATACTTATGTAGTTAACATATTTTCACAATTTATTCGCAGGCACAGGTACAACAAAAAGTTTATTTGACTTAGAAAGTGTTATAAATTATAAATTTATATTGATATGTATTTGAGTATATTTAAAATTCAAAACTATACAAACGTAGTCATTTTATATTACGACATAGGTAACATGTAAAAGGTGGAGAATATGTAATGTTTAATATTTTGTTATAATGAGCGAAACATTCTTTATCGACTCCCCTTTTACATATAGTGCATTTTAAATAGGACTTTATAGGACCGCCTTCACAATACAAACATTCTATATTAGTGTTGCCGTATTTAATCAAATCTCCTTTAATTGTATTTCTATAATTGTCTGGATCTTCAATAGTCTCCAAGGATTTGTTAAGCAATAATGCCTCCATTAATTGTACACATAGAATTCCGCAGTTGTACGAATCTTTTTGTATGTAGTGGTTTACAATTTTCAATTTCCATTTATTTTCTTCCAGTACATTGTTGCATTTTAGGAATATTTCGAATTTTTTTTCGCATTCACTTTTGGAGGCTTTCATTGGATCAATATATATAAATTCTTGTTCAACCATATTAACAAAGACGATCGTAAAATGGTTTACTGTATGTATTGGTATGATTATCTGTTTTGTTGTTGTTTTTATAAAATTGCTTATTTCTTTTACAGATTTTGTATTAAAAATACCAATACCAACTTCACAAGGAAGACAGTCACAGTCATTTATATCATATTTAAAAAATAGTATATGGCAGTAAAGTTCTATTATATTGTTAAAAATTTCTCTTCGCGGATTGAGTGTTTGAAATTCGTGCAGATAAATGTTTTCAGCAAAATGAGGTGCTTTTTTGTGAAGCTTGATATAAATATGACTATAATTATATAATACAAGTTTAATTTTTAAATTTCTCGGAACCTTAATCATACTCAGTTCGGTCAAAAGATCATTTTCCGATTTTTTAGAATTCGTAACAATACATTGGTTTTTAAACGTACTATTGTTTTGATCTTTTATTAAAAATTCCAGAGTATGATTTTTTTCTAATTTTTTAAAATTTTTTTCAACTTTCATTTGATTGTCGTTTACTGTACTCTTAATTTTTTTTGGAGTTGTTTTCCATTGGTCTTCTATCAGATGGTCAGCTTTTCTTTTTGTTAGTCTTTCAATTTCAAATGATCCGCACGTGTTTGTTATATCTTTAATTTTGGCTTGGACGTATCTTTTAGAACTTCGAGCATAACAGCTAGGCCTTACGAAACGTTTTCCTTTTAGTGTAACGTTTTTATTAATGTTGAAATAGCTCTCTATAGGGCTATTGGAAATTCTTGTTTGGCTTGTTGTTTCAACCATAACGCCCATCAAATTTGTCCAAAAAACGCTATAAGGAATGTACTTTCTTAAGATCAAATTTAAGAATTTCCCATTTTTTAAATTATTTTCTGTTCCATTTTCTGTGGTTTTGCTTTTTCTTATGGAATCATAAATTTCAAATCCTTTTTGGTAGAAAGGACTCTTCTTATATTGTGGTCCGTTCCGCTCATTTTTTTTAAATTTATATTGATCTTTCGTTAGATCTTCATCAGTTTTCCATGATATATGAAAATATTCTTTTGCGATTTCAAATCGTTGGTCTATATTAGAAGACAGCAATATGACACAAACATTTTTCCACCATGTCCAAAAATCACCGATTGATGAAATGTTAATTCCTTTTAACATAATCATTTTAAAAAAATTAAAAAAATTAAGGAACTTCCGTTAGGGAATGTTCCTGAATATCATTCAGACATATCTTAAAAAAATGACAATAACAAATTTGAATTATTACGAAATTCGAAGGCAATTTTTGGAAATTTTCAAGAATTTCAAAACATTTATCCAAATAAGAAAGTACCGAATCGACGTTGTTAAATGTTTTTATTGAAGCATTTATAATAGCCCAACTCCAGTCCATGCAGAGACGCTTACTTAATGGCCATTTAATATTATTTTCAATGCAGAAAACTTTAATGTCTATTAAAAACTTTCTTAAATCATCTTCATAATGACGTGCAATTAAAGCTTCTGCTATTGGTACTACAATACCTTTCTTTTGGGGATTTGAAATATGAATTATTATGCTGTATAAAAACACCGTTTTTGAATTGACATCAAATTTTTTGACAATTCCACCAGTGGCATCTATAAACAGGGTATTCCTGCTTTGTTTTAAAAGCTGACCTTTATTCAAAGTTGTTAAATTTAATTGTTCTTTAGAGAACAAATAAATTTCCTGGGGAATGGATACTCGTTGAATGAAGTTTTTCCAATTTTTATCCCTTTGCATTTGTACAATGTCTAATATCGTGTCTCTGTTGCGGTTTAGTTTTTGATTATTCTCACTTTTAATTTTGCGAACTGCGTCACTGGAAGGTAAGCACTGTGTATTACCGGCATTAAATAATTGTTTTGATTGTTTTAAAAGCAAGTCATTTCTATAATTAGACGCCAACTGATTTTGGATTTGTTGTTTGACCACTTGTCTATTTACAGCCCGAATTTGTTGCGTTTTTTTATATTTTGGGTGAGCTATAATTTCTTTATTAGTAAATACTTTAACTGAAAACGGTGTATCTGTTAGGTCTACGATAAACTTATATTTTCTGCAGCCTTCCTTCTCATACAAGCATTTCCCGTATATCCGTAAACAGCTCATTTTATTTGCATAAGCGAAACTTACGATATTTAGAGGACACACATTGTTTAATTCCTTAAAGTTTTCTCGCACAAGATCCTCAACGTACCTGGTAAATTCTGATTTTTGTTCAATTTTGCCATTTACAATGAAATATTCCAAAAGATATCTATGATGTTGATCTTTAAAGTAAAAAATTCCTTCGTCATAGGAATAAACATTTTTTTTTCTTCCGGGAATATTTTTCTCAACATTTATTGTATCATCTACAATAACAAATTTTTGGTTGGGTATAGCCATTGCTGGGAGTTTTTTTCTTAATAAAGTATATTCGTCAA
Organism: Bellardia pandia; assembly: GCA_916048285.2. Classification (NCBI taxonomy): domain Eukaryota; kingdom Metazoa; phylum Arthropoda; class Insecta; order Diptera; family Calliphoridae; genus Bellardia; species Bellardia pandia. The sequence continues at coordinate 72,202,687 of OU696530.1, forward strand.
TTTGAATATCATTTTCAGTTGTATCATTTATTTGGGAAATGTTGTTTATTGTTGAACAAAACTCAAAATTTGAAAACATCGCTGAGTTTACAAAATGGCCATCAATATCCAAATTAATAATACCACTATTTTCTTGTTTAATTTTGTTTGCGCTAGCGCCTTCATTAATCGACTGATCAGGCTCGTTCTCTATAGAAGTTAAATTGATGATATCAGTATCGCTTTTAATTGTCGTTGCTAAATCTATATTATCAGCGATTGAACCAGTGGAGTTTAATAGCTCTGATATTATATTTTCGTAGCAAACATCATGTATATCTAAGAAAATTAATTTATTTTAAATACAATAAATAAGTACATACTCGTACGTATTTCGATGAAATTTGTGAATTGATTATACAAAGCTTTGGAAAATATAAATTGTTTTAAATTTTTATTGAAAAATTAAGACACATTTTTATGTGAACATCTTAAACTGAATTTCAAAAATGATTTTCAAAGAAATTTGAAATACATACATATAAATATATGTATATAAAATTATGTCGTTACGTACATATTGCATAATTATGTCTTTATTTAATTAAGAACTAGGGCAACTAATAGCGTTTTCTTTTCTGGCAAAAATGTTACACTTTTTTCCTTTTTTATATGAGAAATGGGTAAAAAGTGTAACATATATGTAACATTTTTGCCAGAAAAGAAAACGCCATAAAAGTATCTTAAAAACATATGAATTTGTTATTTATCCGTTTCAGACAATTTGAAAATTTTTGGAATCGATTATATTTCACATATTTTAGTGTTTTATAAAAATGTTTTGAAAAATTTTCAGAATATGAAAAAATACGATAGCTGATACAATGCGCAATGGTGCAAAATCGAAATTTTGTGGAAATAAATCTGTAATTTATAAACGGCTGTTCCGATCGGGATTCGAGTAAATTTTTAAATATACCATAAAACCCTCCAAGGGCGGCACTCGCACTATATACAATCCCCCTTATTCAAAAACGATTATTAAAATAAATTTAATCGTTTTTGTTAGGAGGTAAGAAATTGTTTAATTTAATCAATTCAAAATTTCACCGAACCAAAATAAATACTAAACCAATCAATAAGAACATTACCTTCAATAGACAATATAGCAGTTGGGAGTAGTTTTTTAACTTGATTTTCTAATTGTCGATACCCATTATATTTGCACCACTTTGTAAACAACTCTATTTCGTCGCATAAATTAAAGTTTTTTTCATCCTAGTAGAATAAAGCAGTCATATTTTTTTATATTATGTATATTCCTAAACCTACAAGCAACTAAATGCAATTTGCTTTTCGTTAACAACTTACCATTAAAGTTAATCGTTTCTGCAATCGATATTTGTTCCGACTATTCGGAGCTAAAAGTTCCATTTCAGCATTTCCGAGAATTGTATTTGCAAAATTAAAAAATCTTTCTACTGGACACTCCAGACCATCAAAATAAATATTATTCAAATAATATAATTTCGACAAGAATAAAAAGATTTCTTTTTTCAACATTTCACAACTTTTTTAAAACACAACTTACTTCTATAAATTTACTTCCACTTTAAAAACTACTCACTTCTAATTTATATTATTGCACAGTTTCATATTAGAGTTCGAAAAAATTGTAACCGATTTTCGATCAAACTTGTTTGACCATTTTTTTTTTAAATTTTTTGGCAGAAAAGCTTTTTAAAAGTTTTATTTTGAAAAGATTCACTTACAATAACAACATCACAACATCAACGTGCTGCTTGATTTTTGTAACGGATATTTTACTTTGCTTTTGCAAACATTCTTAACCACCTGTTATTGTTCTATGCATAACAGCTTTATACACAAAGTTCGAAATATTTGGTTGCACACAAAAAATAGAAATATACATAAATATAAAAAAACTTAAGTTGTAAGGCAAACGTAAATGTATACATACTTTCCTCTGCAGACCTTTTCTCTTAAAATTCGATCGTGTTTTATGAAAGCCTATGTTGCAGAAACACAAAACAGAAACAATCAATATTTGATACATTTGTATTTAAATATGTATGTACAAATGTAGTTTTCTAACAGTTATTTCATAATACAATTTTAAATATTTTGTTATAATTTTTATATTTACATACATATGTATGTATTTACATATGTATCAATAGCACTATTGATGGCCTTCATTTCCCACTAGGTTTCATTCATTGACATAGTAGGATTTGGTCATAGTGACCACATCCCTCAGAGCACTTATATATGAGAATTTTATAAATTTTCACATTTTCAGGACTGAATATAAATTTTCACAAATACAATTAGAAAAAACCCTTTACACCTTTCAATAGCACTATTGATGGCCTTCATTTCCCACTAGGTTTCATTCATTGACATAGTAGGATTTGGTCATAGTGACCACATCCCTCAGAGCACTTATATATGAGAATTTTATAAATTTTCACATTTTCAGGACTGAATATAAATTTTCACAAATACAATTAGAAAAAACCCTTTACACCTTTCAATAGCACTATTGATGGCCTTCATTTCCCACTAGGTTTCATTCATTGACATAGTAGGATTTGGTCATAGTGACCACATCCCTCAGAGCACTTATATATGAGAATTTTATAAATTTTCACATTTTCAGGACTGAATATAAATTTTCACAAATACAATTAGAAAAAACCCTTTACACCTTTCAATAGCACTATCGATGGCCTTCATTTCCCACTAGGTTTCATTCATTGACATAGTAGGATTTGGTCATAGTGACCACATTCCTCAGAGCACTTATATATGAGAATTTTATAAATTTTAACATTTTCAGGACTGAATATAAATTTTCACAAATACAATTAGGCAAAACCCTTTACACCTTTCAATAGCACTATTGATGGCCTTCATTTCCCACTAGGTTTCATTCATTGACATAGTAGGATTTGGTCATAGTGACCACATCCCTCAGAGCACTTATATATGAGAATTTTATAAATTTTCACATTTTCAGGACTGAATATAAATTTTCACAAATACAATTAGAAAAAACCCTTTACACCTTTCAATAGCACTATTGATGGCCTTCATTTCCCACTAGGTTTCATTCATTGACATAGTAGGATTTGGTCATAGTGACCACATCCCTCAGAGCACTTATATATGAGAATTTTATAAATTTTCACATTTTCAGGACTGAATATAAATTTTCACAAATACAATTAGAAAAAACCCTTTACACCTTTCAATAGCACTATTGATGGCCTTCATTTCCCACTAGGTTTCATTCATTGACATAGTAGGATTTGGTCATAGTGACCACATCCCTCAGAGCACTTATATATGAGAATTTTATAAATTTTCACATTTTCAAGACTGAATATAAATTTTCACAAATACAATTAGAAAAAACCCTTTACACCTTTCAATATCACTATTGATGGCCTTCATTTCCCACTAGGTTTCATTCATTGACATAGTAGGATTTGGTCATAGTGACCACATCCCTCAGAGCACTTATATATGAGAATTTTATAAATTTTCACATTTTCAGGACTGAATATAAATTTTCACAAATACAATTAGGCAAAACCCTTTACACCTTTCAATAGCACTATTGATGGCCTTCATTTCCCACTAGGTTTCATTCATTGACATAGTAGGATTTGGTCATAGTGACCACATCCCTCAGAGCACTTATATATGAGAATTTTATAAATTTTCACATTTTCAAGACTGAATATAAATTTTCACAAATACAATTAGAAAAAACCCTTTACACCTTTCAATAGCACTATTGATGGCCTTCATTTCCCACTAGGTTTCATTCATTGACATAGTAGGATTTGGTCATAGTGACCACATCCCTCAGAGCACTTATATATGAGAATTTTATAAATTTTCACATTTTCAGGACTGAATATAAATTTTCACAAATACAATTAGAAAAAACCCTTTACACCTTTCAATAGCACTATTTATGGCCTTCATTTCCCACTAGGTTTCATTCATTGACATAGTAGGATTTGGTCATAGTGACCACATCCCTCAGAGCACTTATATATGAGAATTTTATAAATTTTCACATTTTCAAGACTGAATATAAATTTTCACAAATACAATTAGAAAAAACCCTTTACACCTTTCAATAGCACTATTGATGGCCTTCATTTCCCACTAGGTTTCATTCATTGACATAGTAGGATTTGGTCATAGTGACCACATCCCTCAGAGCACTTATATATGAGAATTTTATAAATTTTCACATTTTCAGGACTGAATATAAATTTTCACAAATACAATTAGAAAAAACCCTTTACACCTTTCAATAGCACTATTGATGGCCTTCATTTCCCACTAGGTTTCATTCATTGACATAGTAGGATTTGGTCATAGTGACCACATCCCTCAGAGCACTTATATATGAGAATTTTATAAATTTTCACATTTTCAGGACTGAATATAAATTTTCACAAATACAATTAGAAAAAACCCTTTACACCTTTCAATAGCACTATTGATGGTCTTCATTTCCCACTAGGTTTCATTCATTGACATAGTAGGATTTGGCCATAGTGACCACATCCCTCAGAGCACTTATATATGAGAATATTGACTTTGTTATATTCTTGATATGAATATAATTTTTCACAAATACAATTCGGAAAAACGCTTTATGCCGGTCAATAGCACTATTGGTTATGTTTATTCCCCACTTGGTTTTATTTCCCGATATGTTAAGATTTGCTCAGAGTAATATATTTTCTTCGATAATATACCAACCTTATATGTTTTTAAATCAGTAAAATTTTATCAGCACATTTATTTCATATTTAATTACAGTTAAAATTTAAAAATTAATACAAATAATCTATTTTGTTGCAAAATTTTATTAAAAGTATGAAATTTCAGCGAAAATGTGCCTAATTTGTGTATTACATACTTTTTTATCGCATGCTATATTTTTTCAAAAACATATTTAACTAGGCATATTTATCTTCACACACATCCCTCCAAGTAAGATTTAAGTGAAGCCATTCTTTGGGTTTCTAAGAAATTTCTTAGTATATCTCTGCATACCCGTAGCCTAGCTTTCAGTTCAGGAGACCTGTGAATTTGTCACTCTCTTCTAACTCTTCTTTTTTCTGACAGGAGATGATCGAGTTCAGCGAAATAAGTTCTATTTGTCCCACTTCTGCGCTCAACGTCGTATGTGGAGGCGTGATGTACAGCTCTTCGTATGTTCTTAGTAAACTTGCCAATCGACCCATCAATATCCTCGGTAGTTCTCAACACTACATTTTCCGTGCAGTGGGAACTTAAATACTTTTTATACTTTATCCAACTTACTCTGGTTTTAGATATGTCGCGAAATGAAGAGTTATTCCCTTGAAGGAAACGCATTGATATAATAGAAGGAGAGTGATCTGAAGACAAGTCTAATGAAGGCTCCACTTGTATCGATTCTACAGGGATATTTTTCACTACTCCGAAGTCAATAACATCGGGAATCTTCCGTCGGTCCGTCGGCCAGTAGGTGGGATGCCCGCTTGAGAGTACATCTAATCCCATTTTGGCAATGGTGTTGAAGAGTTCACGACCCTTCGGGGTCACCTGACGTGAACTTCTTTTCATTGATGTGTCCCAAGCGTTCGACAAAGTTTGGCATGACGGTTTAATGCACAAAATTAAATTAACTCTGCCTGTTAACACCCATAAACTCATGGAAAGTTATTTATACGGTCGCAAATTTAAAATCAAAGAAGGCAATTTTTTAAGTACCGCTCAGCCAATTGAATCAGGAGTATCCCAGGATAGCATACTGGGTCCAACTTTATATTTGATTTACGCCTCCGACATGCCGTCAGACCCCAAAATCCACACGTCAACTTTTGCAGACGATACAGCCTTTATCAGCGTCCATAAGGACCACCAAGTTGCATCACAGAATTTGCAGAATTATGTTTATAAACTAGAGAATTGGCTAGAGCTTTGGAAAATCAGGGTAAATGAACAGAAATTTATTCATATCACTTTCACATTGCGAAAAGAAACTTGCTCGTTCATCAAAATTTTTTTTTTTTTTTTTTTTTTTTTATACATTTAATTTATTTATTGAATCTTCAGAATTGAAATGACAATAAGTTTTCGAATCTTAATACTAACAGAAAATAATAAGTCCAGCCAGTGCTAGACAAAATATTATGATACTACAAAAAATTTATATCCACTGATCCAGTCATCTGTTTTGCGCTTGAGTTAAAGCAAGGGTATCCCTCCTTCTCAACCGAACATGGCCAGTAAAGTTAAGGATGTCTCGTGCAAGTGGGTTTGGATGGTGTTCAAGTTTGCTGACATATTTTGAGGCGTGTTTTGTAAATTCGACTTTCACCAAAGGAATGCCTAGATCTTTGTGGATTCGAGAATTTTTAACATACCATGGAGCTGCAGTAATTGTACGTAGAATCTTATTTTGACCCCTTTGAATTTTTTCAATGTTGGATGCTGAGGCAGTACCCCATAATTGAATTCCATAACACCAGATTGGCTTTAGAATTGCATTGTACAACAAAAGTTTGCAATCCAACTTTAATGTAGAATTTCTGCCGATTAGCCAATTAATTTGCACTGCTTTTAATCTCATCTGGGTAAGTTTTGCGTCGATATGAGACTTCCAAGTTAAACGACGATCGAGGTGGATTCCGAGGTATTTGACTTCATTGTGTTGCGGGATAATTTGATTATTTATTCTGATGAACGAGCATGTATCTTTTCGCAATGTGAAAGTTATATGAATACATTTCTGTTCGTTAACCGTGATTTTCCAAAGCTCAAGCCAATTCTCTAGTTTATAAACATATTTCTGCAAGTTCTGTGATGCTATTTGATGGTCCTTATGAACGCTAATAAAGGCTGTATCGTCTGCAAAAGTTGAAGTATGTATTATGGGGTCTAACGGCATATCGGATGCATAAATCAAATATAAAGTTGGACCCAGTATGCTACCCTGGGGTACTCCTGCTTCAATTGGCTGAGCGGGGCTTAAAAAATCGCCTTCTTTGATTGTAAATTTGCGACCATATAAATAACTTTTCATAAGTTTGTGGGTGTTAGCAGGCAGAGATAATTTAATTTTATGCATTAAACCTTCATGCCAGACTTTGTCGAACGCTTGCGACACATCAATGAAAAGGGCGGAGCAGTATTTTTTCTCTTCAAACGACTGTCTTATCACATTTACCAATCTGTGTGTTTGTTCGATGGTACTGTGTTTAGCTCTGAACCCGAATTGGTGATTTGGGATACATTGAGTGTCGTTCAGAATTGGAATCAACTTAGCCAATAACAATTTTTCAAACAGTTTTGAAATTGTCGGCAGTAGACTAATTGGCCTATATGACTCTACTTTAGTGGGGTCCTTCCCTGGCTTAGGAATCATGGTAATCATAGATACCTTCCAATCTGCAGGATAGTATTCTAGGCGTAAAATAGCATTAAAAATAAATAGGATAATTCTTTTAGCTACACGAGGTAACTCCACAAGCATTTTGTTGCTGATTTTATCCATACCTGGAGCTTTTTTAAGATTCAGAGTACCAATAGCGCTTTGAACATCATTAAAGCTAAGTCTTAGAGGTACAGGAGGTCTAATAACGAGTGGAGGCAAATCAGATGCATTATTTGAGTTGTTTATAGTAAACACTTTTCTCAAATGATTAACAAATAAAGTCCCCTTCTCGGAATCATTTCTAGCCCAGTCACCAGTCGGATTTCGCAGAGGAGGTTTTCCTCTAACTGGTCTTTTTAAACCTCGTGCCGCCTTCCATAACGAATAGTCAGATTGTGGGGTACTATCAAGACCCTCCAAGTAAGATTTAAGTGAAGCCATTCTTTGGGTTTCTAAGAAATTTCTTAGTATATCTCCGCATACCCGTAGCCTAGCTTTCAGTTCAGGAGACCTGTGGATTTGCCACTCTCTTCTAACTCTTCTTTTTTCTGACAGGAGATGATCGAGTTCAGCGAAATAAGTTCTATTTGTCCCACTTCTGCACTCAACGTCGTATGTGGAGGCGTGATGTACAGCTCTTCGTATGTCCTCAGTAAACTTACCAATCGACCCATCAATATCCTCGGTAGTTCTCAACACTACATTTTCCGTGCAGTGGGAACTTAAATACTTTTTATACTTTATCCAACTTACTCTCGTTTTAGATATGTCCCGAAATGGAGAGCCATTCCCTTGAAGGAAACGCATTGAAATAATAGAAGGAGAGTGATCTGAAGACAAGTCTAATGAAGGCTCCACTTGTATCGATTCTACAGGGATATTTTTTACTACTCCGAAGACAATAACATCGGGAATCTTCCGTCGGTCCGTCGGCCAGTAGGTGGGATGCCCGCTTGAGAGTACATCTAATCCCATTTTGGCAATGGTGTTGAAGAGTTCACGACCCTTCGGGGTCACCAGACGTGAACCCCAAAAAGTGTGTTTGGCGTTAAAGTCACCAGCAACTAAAAATCTAGCTCCAAGGGAATTGAAGAAGTTATGGTATTGGTGTTCTTTTATTGAAAATCGAGGCGCAGAATAAATCGATGATAAAACAAATTTGTATTGACAGAATTCAATGCAAATATTTGTTGCTTGGAGGTAATCCTCACTTATGTTATTCATTAGATAATGCTTTATTCTGTTCTTTATAAGGATTGCCGATCCTCCACAAGCTCTTCCGCGGGGGTCTTTAGTATCATATAACACGTAGCCATTAATTTTGAAGTACGCTGTCGCCGTCAAGTGAGTTTCAGCAATCATCATGACATCAATCTGCTTATCCAGCAGGAAGTGTTCCAGTTCGTTTTTATGTTGGCGGAGGCCGTTCGCGTTCCAAAAACAAATTTTTAAACAAATCATTTCTTTAAAATGGCTTGTAAGATAGTGGATTGCATTTTCAGCATTTCCTGCATCATGGATGTCATAGTGGTCGTAAAAGTGTTCATAGTTTGGACAAGTGTCTGCAATGTAGTCTCTAGAGTGTTAATATTAGGCTCGTAATATTGTGATTTAGGTGCCTGCTCAAAACCTGGCATATTAGATTTAACCACGTTAGCGTAAGAAACTTGTCTAGAACTAGGCGCGTTTACATGACTAGTGGACCGTAACAATTGCGGGAAATTGTCACTCGATGCCAAAATAGGCTGTTGACGATGATCAGGTAATACTGACGTCTTGTTGGTGCTTATGCCTTTCAAATGAGTGTAAATTGGACAACCTCTATAATTTGCGGTATGATTACCTCCGCAGTTACTGCATTTTTTGATTTTTGAATCAGTTTTCGACTTATCACATTGAGCAGTTGCATGTAGCTCCCCACACGCAACACAAACTGTCGGCAATTTACAATACGCCTTGGTGTGACCAAATTCTTGACAGTTGAGACACTGGACGGGTCCCTGACGCTTATGTGGTTCTTCCACGGTGATTCTACGATGCAGAAGGTACATCAGATTGTAGATGGGATGGGACTCGTTTTTCTTTAATACGACATCTCCAGGTTCCAATTCCACCCTGAACATAGGCTGTGGAGTCTTTTCACGGTTTCTAATATTCGTTATGCTCTTAATTTTGAAGCCTTTTTCCATTAAGCTAGTCTTTATCTCGGCAGGATCAACATCTGGGTCTATACCCTTTAGAACGACTTGGAGTCCTTTTGCGCTTTTCAGCTGGTAGGTATAGAAATCCCTACTTTCCCTCTCCAACTGGTTGGACAATTTACGAAAATCATCCTCCTTTTTCACTTGTATTTTGGTTTCGCTGATATTTCCATGTTTAATTGATGTTACGCTAAACATATTTGCACCTATTACCGAAACAATTCCTTGTACCAATTTACTGGAAGTGGGCTCTCTCAGATAAATTGGTGGGGGCTTAAACGTCTTCTTAGGAAGTTCTGGCTCGTCCGTCTGGAGGAGAGCAAACCTATTTTGATCATTACTCACAGTCTTAGAAGCTTTTGCATTTGATGACACTTGAGCAGACTTCGGGCTCCTCTGTCGCTTGAGAACGGTGATGTACTTATCCATACCCACTTGTTTTTTGGGTTTCACTGCACTATTTGATGAAGATGATGTTTTCTCATCTGTTGAAATCACTATATTGGGAGAACAGGAACGACGCCGTTCTACGGCTCTTGTAGTGAGAAAATTCTCCAGAGATTTTTTTATGGATTCTTCCTCAGAGAGCCATTTAGTTTTTCTCGACGAGCTAAGCTCTTTCACAGAATTACATCTGAGAGGAACACTCATACAGTTTTTATACGATTTTTAATGTTTTTTTTTTTTTTATATATTTTAACCTATTACGAGTTATTTTTTTCACTTTTTTGTTTAATTTCAACCTATTACAATTTTTCACCTATTACGATTTTTTCACCGATAATTCAGCCGCACTAAAATTAACACGTCCGAACAGTTCGATGAGACGAGACTGAATCGTTCATCAAAATAAATAATCAAGTTATTCCTCAACATAATGAAGTCAAATACCTCGGCATTCACCTCGACCGCCGTTTAACTTGGAAGTCTCATATTGAAGCGAAACTTACACAGATGAGATTAAAAGCAGTGCAACTTAATTTGCTAATTGGCAGAAATTCTTCACTAAAGTTGGATTGCAAACTATTGTTGTACAATGCAATACTAAAGCCAATCTGGTGCTATGAAATTCAATTATGGGGTACGGCCTCAGCATCAAATATTGAAAAAATTCAAAGGGGTCAAAATAAAATTCTACGTATAATTACTGCAGCTCCATGGTATGTTAAAAATTATCGAATCCACAAAGATCTAGGCGTGCCATTAGTAAAAGTCGAATTTACAAAATATGCGTCAAAGTAGGTCAGCAAACTTGAACACCATCCAAACCCACTTGCACGAGACATCCTTAACTTTAGTGGCCACAATCGGTTGAGAAGGAGGGATACCCTTGCTTTAACTCAAGCGCAAAACAGATGACTGGATCAGTTGATGTGAAATTTTTTTAGTATCATAAAAATTTTTGTCTAGCACTGGCTGGGCTTATTATTTTCTTTTTATTATTAAGATTTGAATACTTATTGGCATTTCAATATATGAAGATTCAATAAATAAATAAAGGCTAAAAAAAAAAAAAATGAAAATTTTCATCCACTGTTTTTTCGTAATACGTGTATCACCTACTAACAACTAGCATGACCCTAATCAATCCAAGAAGTAGTAAGGTCGTATCTACATTTATTTAGAAGCTGTCTCTCAAAACTTATTTTATAACAGAATCAAAAACATACCAAAGACCGACTTTTTAGGTGATCGGTCCCACGCTGAATGTTGGTTTTTCTTAATGTGGATGAAATTTTGTGTAATTATAATGAATTCTTACTTACATGTAAACTTTAAAAATATCGATATAAAGCATTTTAAGTTTTTCGGGTATTGGCAGTTGCCAAGCTAAAGAAATATATTTCAGCCATTTATATGCCATTTCCATTATGTCAATTGAGCTTTCCTGAAATTATTAATATTGAATTAATTTCCTTTATTATGTACTAGATAAAAGATCGTAGAACATCGTATAACGATGTTTTTGAAATTCACTTAAACATATTATCCATAAACATGTTTAAACAGCGATGCCAACTTAGCCCTTTTCGGGCTACATTTAGCCCGATTTTAGTCACTCAAAACCCGAAAAAAGAAAATTGGCCCTAAACTAAAAAACGCGTAATTCTAGCACGCTTTACAATAATCTTTTAGCCCGTTATTACTTTTTGCTCGATATGGCTACAGTTTAGTTTTTTTGTACTTTTTCTTCCTTTAATCTAATAATATAGAAATAATGCTATTGGTAATAACCCATTCCTTAAACTGTCCAGTTTTACCAAACATATATTGACATATTCGTTCTCAAACGCAGAAGTTGAGAGGAGTTTTAGTGTCATGAATTTATTCAAAAATAAAATTAGAAACAAAATATCATTAAATACGTGTAACAGTTTAATACACATTAAATATAGCCTAAAAAGAGATAATATATGTTGTTCAAACTACAAAATACCTGACGAAGTGTGCTCAAAAATTAATTCGAATGAAACATATAAAAAATCTAAATATTTTATTGATAGTGACTGAAAATGATGATAATTAAGAAATCGAAATTTTGTTCAGTAACGACCAATTTTAAATGTGTATGTACTATTTAATACTAAGTATTTAATCTACGTATGTACCTTACATATTAAAATGTAATATGAAATGGAATTGAAATATTTATCTCATGGTAGTAATTTTTTTCTAATAAATTATTTTATAAAAATGTGTTTGTTGTTTTGATTTTACAACAACATTTTATAATTTAGCCCCTTTTCGCACTATATCGAAAATTTTGACAAGATGTGGCTTTAAACGGATATTTAGCCCTTTTTTCAAAAATGTTTACGCGTTTTGAGTCTCAAAAGTTGGCATCACTGTGCTTAAACATGTGGTGTATGTGTCGTAACATATTTTACACAATATAAACTAAAGACGTGCAACAGTATACCCAAAAGTATTTGCAAAACAAATATACCATATACATATCTGTTGAAATGGATATGAAAAAGCAAAAAAGAATACACAATATTGTATTTGTTTTTTTTTTGTAACACACATTACTTATACCAACAATAACAGTTGAATTTTGATTTTGTACCAGTATATATTTGTATTTGTTTTTTATTCTAAAATAACTGTTATACCACAATTATTTGCAAAATATTTGTTGTACGAGAGATATTTTTGAGGAAAAATACCATAATGTAAGAAATATTAATTGTGTATCGTTGAAAATATTTAAAAGAAATAATGTAAAACAGTGGTTCTCACTAGTATTGTTCAGAATACGAAGATTTTCGGCTATTTACATATACACAACACGATCGCAAACAATACTCACAACAAGAGCGTAAAAATACTAATATTACATTCAGTTGTTAGTCAACATTCAACAAAGCAGGTCTATGCCGCATGTTTGTTCTTTTTTCAGCTTTTTCAGCAATTTGCCCGAGTATCACAAATAACCATGTTATTAACATCAGTATTTGTTCATATCTGTTTTATGAAAACAAATAAAAATAAATATGTTACTCTCATTCTCTCTTTATCTACTCACACAGTAAGTATTTTGTACAATAACAATACTTACCAATACCAGAAACAAGAAAATATTTACCAATACATACCAGAAGTAGCAAACTAAGAGAAACTGGTACTAACAGATAGAACTGTGCACGTGTTTAAATATAAACCAAAAACATACAGTGAATCACAAAACTAGTATTCTCAATTTTAGGCGAAATTTGTTTTTCATTCACACACACAATTTTATAAAACAAATTGGAATTGATAATACATACATATATATTTAGCCAATTCTCAATGTGTTCTAAAGTCCTAAGTCATAAAATACTATTTAAGGCCAAATAGCACTGTTGTGAACGGCCTGTCTGTCGTATATTATTTATTTTCATAAACGTCATTACTGAATACACATATTCAATAAACATCAAACGTCAAATATAAATAAAAATATTTTAAGGGCGCAAATATTAAAATAAACAAGTAAGAGTGCTATATTCGGCTGTGCCGAATCTGAAATACCCTCCACCTAAACGTAATAAGAAATACAAAAACTACACTGGTTATAGGACTAGAATATTCTTATTCTGTGTTTTCTATTCGGTCTTAGTGCAAATTTTATTAGTATTTGATATATTGTTTGAAAGACAATTTTACGACCAACATAATTTATGTTAAATATTTTGAAATTTTGTCTAATTTCGACCATTTATAATTGATTTAATTACCAATTCTTCCATAATTTACAGAGTTTGTCTGATGTTCATAATAATCTTGAGTGTAATTTAACAAACAGAGCATAAAAAAGGGGTACAATTCGGTTTTAGTGATTTTGCTAAAAAAAAAAACAAAATCAAATAGGGCTTTTAGAGGAGATACCAGGAAAAAAAATTTGTTGGCGGTCACGCCTATTTTCGAGGGGGCGGGCCCGTAAAGTTGAAAATATATAGGCCTATATCTCGGGAGCTACTGGGTGCTTGATAATTTGTAATACATTAAATAAAAGGTATTAAAAATACCTTTCCAACGATATATATCATGATTATAAAATATGGACCGAATATGGGTTAAATCCGAAAAGAATATTTTTTGACCCGAATTTATTTGTTTTTTGGAAATGCTTCTATATGGCAGGTATGACAAATTATGGGCCGATCTTCTTAAATTTTGGAACAGTTATTTTCATGCATATGAGGATACTTCACGTCGAATTTCAACATAATAACGCTATATATACGATATATATTAGTATTAACGTGGATTTCGAGAGTGGACCTTATGTGGGGGATATAGTCAAATATGGACCGATATTCTCAAAATCCAGCAGTTAGATTTAGGAATGTATGTAAATAATCCGTGTAAAATTTTGGATTGGTATCCTTATTTATAAGCGATTTATGAGTATTAAAGTGATTTTCGGAAGAGGGCTTTATATGGGGCATACGGTTAAAAATAGACCGAAATTAACAAAATTTTGTGGAATGATTTTTGTATATATTAAAATGATCTGTGCAAAGTTTTGAGTCGGTACCGATATTTATACAATATATATAGGGAAAAATGTCTTTTTCAGATGTGGTCCTTGTATGGGAGCTATGACCAGTTCTGGGCCGACTACCATAAAATTTAGTACAACAATTTATTTGTCTATCAAGAGTATTTATGTCAAATTTTAGCCGTTTAGCATTATTCATATCTGTTTTATACGTATTTAAATGAATTTTGGAAGTGGACTTTATATGCGGTCTATGGTCAAATATGGACCGAACTAAAAAAAATTTCGGTTTGTGATTTCTTTTTGTATAAAACTTATTTTTGCTGAATTTTGTCTTGATATTCCAATTTTATAGGCATTTATTTATCATTAAGCCATATTTCGGGAATATATATATTTGTATGGGGGCTATGAGAAATCATGGACCGATTTTAACTATTTTCCGCACACTTTCTTCTTTTATAGTACAAACAACGTATACAAAATTTCATGGTATTATCTGCAATATATTTCCAAATATTGCAATAAAATGGACGAAAAATATCAAATTTTTATGGAGGTGGTCTCACATATTGGTTCATAACTCTGGTTAACCTAAACCGATTTTGCTGATTTTAAATAGCAAACTTCTCGAAAGCACTTCTGACAGAATTATTGAAGGTTTGGATCCCGAGTACATCTGGGGCCTTCAAAAAACTGATTTCAACAGACAAACAGACAGACGGACATAGCTTAATCGACTCCGCTATCTATAAGGATCCAGAATATATATACTTTATTGGGTCGAAAAATTTTTTTGTGGAAATTACACACGGAATGACAAACTTATATATACCCTTCTAACGATGGTGAAGGGTATAAAAAGGAGAAGTTAGAGCTCGAATAACCGTATTTATTTTTTTTTTTATTTGCTTTTGATGGTATTCTAATGTCAAGTACGTTATGCAAAAACATTGTTTAACTATTGGTGTTTTCTTTTCTGAAATAAAATGTTACACCTTTATTATGTACATTTTTATAATGTTTACCCTACATTTTAAATATGTCGCATTTTTAATGGTCAGAATAGAACATAAAATTACAACAGTGTAACACTTTTTTTCATGTACAGCTGTTTTTGTTTTTTTTTTTTTTTTTTTTTTGTTAAAAAGAAGAAGCAGATAACTCCCTGGTAAGATCGCTTGAAATAAGACAATGAATATTTATTAAAAAGACCAATGATACCTTCCCGACTAATACGCAAATTCTTCTTAAACTATAAAAATTATATATATATAAACATACATTACATATATAAGAAGTAGGAGATATTGTCCTATGCAATTTGACATACATCAACTTCAGAGTATTCATTAATTACGTTCTCTACAAAGCCTTTCACTCGCGGTTGTGGATTTCTTTCCATAATCATATAAAATATTTTTTCATCATCAGATGATGAAGATGAATCCAACAAGTCATCCAAAATTTTTTCAGCACATAAAAAAGTAGTAATATTTTCCATTTTGAAAAATTTTTTTTTGTTCTTAACACAAACAAAACAAATGTCAGCTGCAGCGATGTCAACTTAGCCCTTTTCAGGCTAGCTTTAGCCGGATTTTAGTAACTCAAAACGCGAAAAAAAAGAAAATTGGATGTGGTTTTATATGAATTTTTTTTCATTTAGCCCTTTTTTCAAAAATGTTTACGCGTTTTGAGTCTCAAAAGTTGGCATCACTGGTTAGCTGTTTTATCGTGCGATTCTCCCCCTCTAAAAATACAGAGTGTGAAAGGTGCACCATTTTTTTAATTTATAGTGTGACATTAATAGAAAAGAACACACTACACTATAACAGTGTTGGCATTTTTTCAGAAAAGAACACAAACAAATTAAAAAAGATGCGAAATGGGAAAAACGTGTAACATTTTTGCCAGAAAAGAAAACGCCATATGTCATTTGTATATGGGCAGTCGCAGGTAAAGAAGATTACAATTCTAAAATAAGAATTCTTCAAATTAAAGACATTAACTAAAATTTCCTTTTCAACCGAAATATAAAAAAGTTATTGGCGCATATTCAGAAATCGTAACTAAAGTCGAAACTTATTAAACAGAAACTAAAAAATAGTTCACAAATAGTTAAAGATCTTATTCACAAATCATAACTAACTTAGCAACTGCTTTCAGCTGTTAAAAGAAATGCAACACTGCATTTAGTAGATTTTTGTTGACGAAAAACACATCTCTAGTTTGTTTTCTTTTTTTTTTTGGTCAAAATGGACACAATTAGCAAAGAAAATAAAAAAAGTTTATTATTATTCTTAGAAAAAAATATGTATTTATTGATTTGTGTATTTTAGAGACTTAAATAGGTCGCCAGATGAAAAAACTACATTTAAAGAATTGGTGGCCAAATATGTTAACATCATCGACGACAAGAAATAAAATCAATCAGCTGTTCTTTAAATGTATTTGTTAGTTGACATTTAGTTACAGCTTTACCCATAATTAAGTTGTAACTTTTCGTGCTGAAAGAAATCAACTAAGAATAACTTAAGTTGGTACTTAAAAAAGTTTAAACTTAGTTATCATTTCTGAATATGCGCCATTATTTTTTAAAGTTTGTCGCATACGTTATTGTAAGTACGATAATTTAAATTAAATGCATCAAAATCAATGTTAAATGCAAATTTTCTATAAACTCTTTTGAATTTGATATTATTTTTATTATCACACTGTTTTTCGAATAAGTAAACACTTTTACCCCCTGTTTTACGATGTGGAAAGATAACGTTCGCTTAGATAAGACTTAAGACACAAACTTGATTGTGGAATAAACAAACTTGATTGAGTAAAAAATAGATACGATAAAAAGTTTGTGTCTTAAGTCTTATCTAAGCGAACGTTATCTTTCGACATCGTGAAATAGGCCATTATTTTCTTTTCCCAAGTTTATGTCTAAAATTATCTACAAAATACATTTCATTATTTATATACGAGAAAAATTGTCACGTACGTTTTTATGTTTTTCGTTTATATAAAACTAATCACATATGATTTCTCTTTAAATATTAAAGGATTGTAAAGCATTGATGCCCAGTAGTGGCTGATATCAGCAAATTGAGCTCACACGTATACTTACGCTCTTTTGTTTAATCGTCAATCAACCAATAGGAAATCAGCATGTTGAGTGGGAGAGACAAAATACATTTGCAGAACTGCTGTGTCTTATCCATGATTCAAGATAAAAGAAAACGAATACCTATTACTAAAATAAAAGTTTGAACTTTTGGAAATATTAGACACGCTTTTTAATAACTTTGATGACAGGTTTAAGGATTTTGAAAATATTCAGCATTTACTGGATATTTTTCAAAACCCTTTTAAATGCGATATATTAAAGTACGAATTTCCAATCCAAACAGAACTTATTATACTTCGAAATGAATTAGAATTCCCGGATAATTTTAACAATATAGAACTCTGGAAAAATCTGGATGGCACAATATATCCTGAAATAAAAAAGATTTAATTGAAGTGTTTATCTTTATTTCCATCAACTTATCTTTGCGAACATATATTTTCAGATTTGAATTATATTTGCTCAAAAAAAACGCAATAAGCTGAATTCTTCTAGTTTGAGAAATATACTTTGCGTAACTGCAAAAAAGTATCAACATAGAAGATTTCATTACTTTTTAATTGCAAATTGAACAATAATTAATTGAGGGAAAATTTATAAACACTTCGAAGAATCTTTTTATTTCGAAATATATCATACTATCCAGATGTCCGCATATATAAATTATATATGTATGTATTATAGAGATATATAATATATACCTCTATCAATACATTGATCAAGATTATTACTAAAAACAATACATTCATCAAGAGTATTACTAAAATATGTAGTACATTCATTAATTTTACTATTTCCCTTATGTTAAACAAAGAAACAGAAAAAAAATGACAACACCCGCCACACTGCTTTCGTCGCAATCTCGCTGACGACTAAATAAAATGATTAGCAAATTGTTTTCTTCCAGTGTTATTTTGTCACTCTCACCAATACTACTACATTGGGCATCACTGTTGTAAAGGTACATTATTTAATTTATTTTAAGAATTTTTAAAGAAAAGAAAAACTCCCATGATTCGCAGACTTTCGCATGTACGTAAATATGCCTTAAAATCACTTTCGTTTTTTTCACGTACGTTATCACCTTATTTTGATCGGATATTTTCGACACCAAAGTTTCGAGGCTGGCCATTTTTTTCTCAAGCTTTTCATTGAAACATAACTGTAATATTGGTTTTCATTAACTTCTATTTTTGTAAGATTTATACGGCTGTATGAAAATGCCCATATGATACCTTAAATTGAAGCTTAATGTATTGGCTATTTATATTAATAAAATAAAATAACACTTATATAGACATTTTTTTAATTTTTTTAGATATTAAAAAAATTCGGGTCAAAAAATATTCTTTTCGGATTTAACCCATATTCGGTCCATATTTTATAATCATGATATATATCGTTGAAAAACCGACTTGTTCCCAAAATGGAAATGGAAAAGTGTTGGAAAAGGGAAAAAATTAGAAACATGGTATAATGAACAGTATACGCAACAAATTTTAATTATAGAAAATATTCTGATTTTACTCCCTCTTGGCTCTTTTTTGTTCCCGTGTAAAAATATTTTGCGAAAATATTCGTATTAATTCATAGCAATACGTACTACGTATTAGAAAATAATATTTCATGTAATTTTTATTGAGAAAATTAATTTTATATAAAAAACTACCAACAAGTACCATGAATTCGTTTTCGAAAAGATTTCTGCTCATTATTGATTTAAGCCGGATGAGTGTTAATTTTTTTCTATGTTTGTTTATTTATTTAACAGAAACAAAGGGTATCATAGGGTTCTACAGATACCATTTTTATCCGTTTTTACACCCATTCGACCTTTTTTGTTTTGTCCGTTAAGCCTCTGTTCAAATTTGGGAAAAATTTTGAGCAACATTAATTATTTCATACGGAAAATCTGACTTTTGTAAACAAAACACATATGTTTTGCTTCTAGCATGGTACTCTGTTCAAATTTGCGAAATTTGTTGAGCAACATCAATTATTTCGTTTGAAAAATTTGACAATTAGCAAGTGGTGACAATGCCGCGATTTAGAAGAAAATTGTCGTTTTTATTGCCCTTAGGTATGCAACATTGTTTCTTTTATATAAACAAAAACCATACGTTTTTATTTTATGTGTTAAAGAAACAAAAATTATATTAAAATCCATGCTGCTTTTATGGCGTTGTGGTAGCAAAAGTAATTTATTGTAATTTTATTCCTTATACTTTTTCTTTTTCGTACTGCCGATACTGCTTCTCAGTTTTACTAAATTTATTTTTCTCTTTATTATTTTATGTTTTATTAGTACTATTTTCAATTTGAATAATTTTTGTGCGAAATTATTAAATTAAAAACACAACAAATGAAATCTAAACAGCTGTTGTTTTCAATTTCGTGCGTAATAGGTGCCACTTACATTATTTCGCAGTTGAAAAAAATGTTGCCATATACATTTTTTGGTTGAAATAACATGCTGCTAGAAACATTTCGTAACTTTTCACAACAAGAACAGAGTACAACTTCAGCAGCATTATTTCGCATTTATTTCGCATAAATTTTTTTTATATGGGCTTTTGATAGTATTTCGCACGAAATGACGAACAGAATACCATGCTTTTTTGTGAATTTAAATCGAAAATAAACAAAAGTTAAAATATTTAAAAATATGTGTTGAATCGAAATCGTTAAATAAAAAAAATGAATAACCAAATATTCCTGGCCGCTTGTGCAGCAGCACAACAAGTAATAGATATTGTTGTTGCGACAGAAGAGCTTTTGGATGAAAATTCCACGTGAAGCAATTGCTACTTTAATTATATCGCTGTGAAAAAATAATGTTGCTAGATGCATTTCATATGTTTTTCACAAAATGAACAGAGTACTACTTCTGCAACATTTTTTCATGAAAATTTCATGTGATTTTTTTTAACATGTATTTTGACAGCATTCCACTTGAAATTTTGAACGGAGTACTAGGCTTTAGGTTGAAATAATTTTGAAAAATTGTCATTGTAATTATTTATAAGACCTAGAATCAGAGAAAAATATTTCTAGATCCGAATAGGTACAACAGAGTTTTTTCTGCAGATGTTGAGCAACTATTGTCTGAAAAAAGGAGAGTCCGAAGAGAGTGGCAACAACACAGATCGCCCCAACTTAAAACTAGGTTGAGAGAATGTACCAAAAACCTTAGGATCTTGCTAGAAGCGCAAAAAGCACCGTCTCTCAAACAACATCTGGAAGGTCTAGACGCAACTTCCCAGTCAAATTATTCATTATGGCGTGCAGTCCGAAATCTGAGAAAACCCGTAATCGCAAAACCTCCACTGCGTACTTTGAACGGCTCTTGGGCACGAAATAACGAAGAAAAGAGCCAACCTTTTCGTAAGACATTTAAAAAATGTATTTACTCCCAATACGGATACTGACATTAGCGAACTACCGCCTGTTGTTGCCAGACCACCTGTACAAATAAGATTTCAATATCTGGAGGTTGATGAGGCTATTGATAATTTAAATGTTAAAAAAGCACCTGGGTTTGATAAAATCAGCAATAAAATGATTTTTGAGCTGCCTCGCATTGCAAAAAGATTAATCCTCTTTATTTTTAATGCCATCTTACGGCTTGAGTACTACCCTCCGGTTTGGAAAATCGCTTTAGTAAAGATGATTCCTAAGCCGGGAAAAGATCCTTGCAAAGTTGAGTCGTATAGGCCAATAAGTCTATTACCAACTATGTCCAAATTATTCGAGAAATTGCTTATAACCAAGCTGACTCCGATTTTGAATGAAAACAACTGCATTCCCAATCACCAGTTTGGCTTCAGACGTCAACACAGTACAATAGAACAAACACATAGATTGGTACAAGTCATAAGAAAAACCTTTGAGGAAAAGAGATACTGTCCGGCACTCTTTATTGACGTCTCTCAAGCTTTCGACAAAGTATGGCATGAAGGCCTGATATCTAAATTAAAGCAGAACTTGCCGGTGAATCTTCAACACCTACTATGGAAATACTTAATCGACCGTCAGTTTATAATTAAAGAAGGTGATTATTTAAGCCACACGTCAACATTTGCTGATGATACGGCATTTTTCAGTACTCACAAAGATCCAAAAGATGCCTCAATTAAATTACAGCACCACGTAACGCAAGTGGAGAAATGGGCAAGACAATGGGGAATAAAAATAAATGAACAGAAATGCACCCACGTAACATTTACTCTACGTAGGGAATCATGTCCCACTATTCGTATTAATGATCATATAGTGCCTCAAAACTCACACGTGAAATATCTTGGTATTCATCTGGACCGTCGCCTCACATGGAAACCACATATAGATGCTAAGCTGACTCAAATGAAACTGAAAGCAGCCCAAATTCATTGGCTCATCGGCAGAATCTACGTCCTTCGGCTCGATTGTAAGCTTCTACTCTACAACTCAATCTTAAAGCCAATTTGGTGCTATGGTATCCAGTTATGGGGCACTGCCTCCAACTCCAATATTGATAAAATTCAACGCCGTCAAAACAGAATTCTACGAATGATAACTACCGCTCCTTGGTATATTAAAAACAACAACATACACAACGATCTTGATGTTCCACTTGTCAAATGGGAAATAACTAAACACGTGGCCCATTATTTGGGTAAGCTGGAAACTCATCCAAATCCCCTCGCTCGAGACATCTTACAACATCCCGGTCATAGCCGTTTGAGAAGGAGGGACACCACCGCTCTCAGATGAATAAATACAAGTTGCTCATTATATCCTATCGAATTTGAAAACTAGATTTTGTCTAGCATTGGCTGGACTTATCTTAATTAACTTTAGTTTTAGGATTTGAATACCTATTGTTAGTTCATTTAAAATGAAGATACAATAAAAAAGTATATGCAAAAAAAAAAAAAAAAATCCACTTGAAATTTTGAACGGATTACTAGGCTTTAGGTTGAAATAATTTTGAAAAATTGTCATTGTAATTATTTATAAGACCTAGAATCAGAGAAAAATATTTCTAGATCTTGTTATTAAGAAAATAGGTTTTGACAAAAAAGTACTAAAAAAATGTATGCTCTTCATTGATTTTAGCCGGATGCAGTTTAAATTTTATTTTTATGTTTATTTATTTAGAATATAGAGTAACTGAAGGTTCTCGGGTACCGTTTTTATTCGTTTTGAGCAGACACATATCCTTTCCTTTTTTAATTAAAGGCAAAAAATATAAATTTTTTTCTAGCTTTATTAGTTTTGGAGATACATATACAGTTACAATTTTTACCAGTTTTTGCCCGTTTTATCCCCCTTAACGTATGAATTTCAAAAATCCCATCTTCTTAGTGGTTCTATTTGATGTAAAAGGAATTCAACACATAATTTTGAAGTTTATAGATTTAACGGTTTGGGCTGTGCAATGATGAAAGAATCAGTCAGTCACGTTACTCTTTTATATGTATGTATATGTATATAGAAGATGGAAAACAAATTTCCCCTAAAAATGATTTACTGTATATAGTGTAAAGTCAGATGACTAGAACTCATACAAATTTTGTAAATATTGCAATGCATTAAAAGTTACTAAATATGCCTACATACCTGAATTATGTTAGTAAAGTTGTTGAATTCATTTCTTGTTGTCAAATTAAACGAGTCTTCAGATAAATGTATTTTGCATTCCATACACGCAGTATTAGAGTTGTTGTTATTTTCCGATGTTTCACTAAATGGCCATTTGTCTTCAATTGGTGTGCTAAAATAATAAAAAGTAAATGCGTTCGTTCTTACAGAAAAAAATAGTAAAATCTATTTCATGGACAAATTTTTTTCTTTACTAGTTATACCCACCGCCAAAAAGATGGTGGTATATTAAGTTTATCATTCTGTTTGTAACATATGGAAATATTGATCGCAGAACCAAAAAGTTTATATATGTATGCTGGGTCCTTATAAAATTCTAAGACGATCTAGCTATGATCATCCGTCTGTCCGTTTGTTGAAAGCACGATTACATACCTTCGAGTTAAGAGAGTTATGAATGTATGTATGAGAGTGTTGGATTTTATTAATCTAATTAGCAAAATATAATTTATATATCTTAGCAAAAAAAAATGGTTCAGTAGGGTGTTCACTAAGAATTGGCGAGAGTTAAATAAACGGTATACGAACCGTATAAACGGTCTCGAAAAGTTTTCACAAATGAGACGAAGATTCTGTCATAATCAGTACCATCGCATATAACAATAGCGACCCCGCCAGTATGGAATATACTGTCTTTGTTGGTATTTTTGTTACGGAACAATTTTCATGATCGCGATCAAATGTATCTAAAATCCCCCAAATATATATGACAGGTGTGCACATGTGTAACATGGGGAGTTTTCATCAATTCCCTCCACACTGCTATCAGCAAAATGTAGCTAAATAATATCGTGGTAGCTGCGATCCAGGTGACGAAACTTACGAACAATTACCGTCTGCACTTTTGTAAAGGATACAATGTTCTCTCTGTTCGCACCATAGGTAACAGTGCACAGTGGATCCGCTTGTATGGAGCAGCGGCCAAAAATCCTTTGAGTGGGAATATCGTAATGAAATTTTCATGAAAATTTTTTTAAATTATTTTCAATATATCATATAGCCCCCATAGGGACAATCGGATTTAAAATATTATTTTTTTGCCAATCTCTGCCAAATTCACACAGTATGCATATAATGCCATATTCGATACCCAAACCAAATTTCATTCAGATCGGACTACTATATCAAATAGCGTCAAATAAAATGTAAGCCCCTCTTAACAAAACATTTTATTTTATATTAAAAGAGGAAATAAATTTTAGAACAAAATATGTATTTTCATGAATTAAAAAAAAATATAACAAAATGTAAATTAGAAAAAAGCAGTAATTAAAAACTAAGCTGAGAATAAAAAAAATCCATAAAATTTAGTTTTTGACGGCCACGTGGAGCACTTTCCGCATTTTCCTTGTGTTCATTTTTCGTATTTTTTAATAAAATTGATTCCTTTGTACTCAGCCAATCAGACTCGTAATGCAAAATGGAAGACTTCATACGTTTATAATGCTTCCAAAACTCAACAATTTTTTTACAAATGTACTCAATAAGTTGAGTAAGCGCATTGAATTCTTCGAGTAAGCCCTTGTTTTCAAAATTTTGTTGTACATCAGCAATTACTTCTCGTAATTTTTCAGCTTTTGTGCCTTTTTTGGAGCACCATAAATTAAAAATATGTAGGCGTGTGAACACACACTGACATATGTTGCCTACCAAATTAAAAGTTAAAAACAAAAAATTAATAAATATTAAGAGGTATTTATACAAATTGGTGCCCACAAGTAAAGACAAAAACAAACACACAAAACAAATACAGAGGCTCTGCTGGGAAAGTTTGACATTGAAAAAATAATAAGATGCGTTAGATTATTGAATATTTCTAACACATCTGCAAGTTTCTGCAGCTGATTTAAACACTTTTATTAAGTAAAAACTTAGATTAATACAATGAATATAATATCTATGGGGGAATCAGGGGGGAACACAACTAAAACTTTAAGTAAACATAAAAGCCATGCCCAAAAAAGGAACAAAAACTAAGGTTACATAAAACATTAATTTTAAAAGGATAAATTCACAAAATAGTTTTTAATTATTTACAAAAATAAAATAAACACCTTTAACTTCAAAATCCATTGATAAATTATGTAATTTTGTCACAACAAGAATATGCGATCCACTTGAAACTGACTTTCGCTTCGAATGTTTTTGCAATTGCTAAGCTTTGCGTTAGAACTGAACACGTGTTCGTGCGTTTCGTTCTATTTTTAGGAAGTACCGTTATGTTTCCAGTAAAAACCGGTTTGCCATTGCGAAGATTGAACATTTTAGAGACAATTTGCTTACAAATTTTTTTTATACGTTGTGACAATATTTTTTGATTTTTGGCCTTTGGCGGAACCACTGTGCAGTGGTGGCATCGCCTTCATTATTCACAACACTGTGAAGTATAGAGCTTTTTCTCTCGATCTAGAGATCACACTACTTACCCACTATAGTTTTTCTAACGCTGTAATTACATCGGCCAGAAGAAATCAAACTGGCACGTATTCAGAAACTTCACCGATCGCACCTATAATAATCTTCCTAAACCCTTCAATACCAAGCAGAGAGGAAGTTTTGTGAAACCGTCACATCAGCAGCCAATCGCTTCATTTTAGCTGGTCGATTATCCGTAATGCGGCCCCACTTACTGGCAGAACCGCTGGACTCGAGGATGAGCGTGATGATGATTCAAATCATTCATGATTTTTGGGAATTTATCTTGTATTAAGAACAAATTTTTAAGTTTTTTTTTAAATAAATTTCCAAAGAAAATTTTTCGCCTGCTCTGGTTTTAGAAATAAGTATAATCAAAAATATAAATTGTTGGATTTCCATTAACAAATATAAATTAATTAATTATATGACTTCTTTAATTTGAGTGCAAATCGGCAACAAATACAACACAATACAGAAACAACAGGCATTTTGTTTGTGTAAAATAATGTACTACTGTCAAAAACACTTGAAAAAGTATTACTTTTGACATAAGTAAATTGTAAACAAGTCAGCTGTGCTACTGCACACACCATGCTAAAACCTTTATAAATAAAAAATTTTTATGTGCACAAACACTTATCTATAAGCACTCTGCTTTTGCACTTGCTTTTTTTTTGCAAGAAGTTCGTTCCATGAAATATTTTTATATTTTAAATATTTTTACTATACAACTACCTGACCCGGCAAACGTTGATTTGCCTTCAAATTTTATTTTTATTGGAAATGAAAAAGAATAAAAATCACATTTAGTTTACAGAGTACACTGTACTGGAGACAAAACTGACGCATGCGGAAAAGTATATGTTGGCACGACAAAAAATAAATTGAAATTTATGTTTATAATCAAGAAATTTCAACTATTTATTTAAGTAAATTCTATAAGAAAAATAAAAAAAAAACACTAAAATTTTGTCTGAAATTTCCAAAATTTTTGAATTTAAATTTTTTTTTAATTTTTGATAACTTATTGAATGCGCCTCTTAAAGACCCCAGGACAAAAAAATTGAGAAACGTAGTCTTAAAATTAATCAAATTTTCATATTAGTCGGGAACATCGATACCTTATGTTTTTCTCCATACAAATGGGGCCACCCTAATGTACATACGTCAATTTATAAACAACTATTTTTAAAGAAAACTTGCTACTCCAAATAAATCAAAAAATCCAGTAAAACAGACTAGCTAACAATAAAGGTACGGTCACACTTGGCAAATATTTGCCGAAAAAGACGTAACCACTAAATAACATATATTTGAACTCGTTTATTATTTAAAAAACCTTTTCTTATTTAGGCCAAATCACAATAAATATTTAGTTAATTTATGTGATGATGTTTGATATTGGAAAACTCTTGTAAGAGTAAACAACGTCAAACAAATTCGTGCTAAAACGCTTTTCTGAGTAAATATTTGCCAAATGTGAGCGCACCTTAAGCGATAATTTAAAGGTATAACTCTATTTTTATTAGATTTTATATATACATATGTCGGATGGGAAACAGACAGTTTGCTTATATCTGACAAATCTTGTACACAAATCGTATGCATAAAAAGTAGGGAGCATAAATGAGTTCTTGTTTGTGCGCACCTTTTGTTGTATAAAAATAAAACGGATAATGAAAATTTAAAAAGTTTGTCATTTTAAAGACCCCATGTAAAGGAAACAATGAAGCACGATGGGGGTGGAACGACATGATATGGGGTTACTTTACATGGTGGCACCTTCGACCACTACAAAGAATAATGAAAATCTGCATATTTTGCAAACTCATTATGTGGATTAAGTTATTTTTAAGCTGGATGGTGAGCCAGAGCTAACTTCCGAAATCGTGAAATAATTCCTTAGGCTTAGCGAGCAGAATTTTTTTGATGCAATGGCCAGCAAAAAGCCCCGGACGTCATTCCGATTGAGAGCTTGTGGTCAATCATAAAGAGATAGTTGGGACAATACTGATTAACTCTAACACATTTGGACGAGGCAACGGGTTATTTTCGTTTCGTTTGTATATTTTCTTAGAACTTGTTACCATATACCTTTGACAAATAATTATATGTATCAGAAAACAGAAAGAGACCATTCACATTTGCTAACCATTCGCAAATTCATTGCTTTTACTCGACAATAATAAAAATGTGCATTGCTGTTTGTTTACTCATTCCTTATTACTGTTTGCTATTTTACATTCCCTTTTTGTTATGCGGTTATACATCAAGCAACGAAATAATTCAATGTCACATGAAAAAACTAAAAACATTCACACCATTCGTCCAGTATTCGTCGCTTTCAGTGAATGAAAACATAAAGAAAGAGCAAAAACAATACAAAACCCAATGAGAAAATAAATATTTTTTGGTTGTTGCTTTATGTGCGATTTGTTGACAGTAAACTAGTAACCCTGCCAGCAATTGGAAGTTTCTTGCATCGTCCATCGTCAAAGGCGTTACGTCTTACTCACTTCCAGACGTTAATTGGAAGATAACAATAGCAATTTACATTGCATTCGTCTTTTAATCATCCAGACGACGTTTGGAAGATTGTTTGTTGTTTACAACACCAGCCGAAAATGACATGTCCCGTTATAAAAGAAATGAAAAGAATGCCAAAAAGAAGTTTTCGACATCATCGAAATTAGTTTTATTTTGTCATTTGCTGTGGTCGGTCAGTGGTAAAGTGTGGTTTTGTTTTGTTATTGTTGTAGCTTTTACATATTTGTTATCCCATAGTCAATATGAGTGTATTATCTGTAAAGGCAAAAAAAAAAAAAAAAAAATCTAAAGCAAAAGAGAGGCGGCTTCTTGAAGTTAAGCAGAAGTGACTTCTTGAAGTTACGCTGAAGTGACTTCTTGAAGTTACTTCCGGGGGGTACAACTTCTCAATACGGAAGACACTTCTACGATCAGAAAATGGTATCGCAGAAGATGAGTTTCAACTTCTTAGCGTCACTTCTGAGTCACTTCCGCAATAGAAAGAAAAGTTTGATATTTTTTGTTAGTATGTACAACTTATACAATCAGCATTGAAACCATTCATACCAATCATTTTTCGTTACACTCCGTTTTGTGAATAATGACATGTATTGCTTTACGGTGTTACGGATTTTTTCTTGAAAAAAATAATGTTCTACCTCGCCTAATATATATGACCTGTACTGTACCACTTAAGTATGCGCCCCACTACGTTTTGTATAATATACCCAGTGCATTTGCGCTATGAAATATTTGGAATTCCGTTCCTTATTTCTTTTGTTGGTAACAACTCTCCTTATCGCTGTTAGGAATTTTTTTTTTACATTTAAAAAAAAAAAAAAAACGGAGTAAACAAAAAGAACGTTCTAGAAAGAAAATGTAACGTGATTGTCGTGCGCACTCATATATTGTTTCTTTCTCGTTCTTTCTCACC
Organism: Bellardia pandia; assembly: GCA_916048285.2. Taxonomy (NCBI): domain Eukaryota; kingdom Metazoa; phylum Arthropoda; class Insecta; order Diptera; family Calliphoridae; genus Bellardia; species Bellardia pandia. Next base: position 72,231,976 of record OU696530.1, read on the forward strand.
CACAAATATACACTCTCATAATTGCGTCGTGTATTTATTTATTTTTTTATTTATTGTAATCGAAAAGCCTATTGAGGCCAAAAGTTATTACATATTTAAAACATAATTTTAACAAAAGGGTTATGATAAATTAAAATTCTATTTTAAAAGTGTTTAATTATTCGAATTATATTTACTTACTTCTATTTCTAAGCACGAATAAGAAAAAATTATTATCTAACAAAATAACCAATAACCATTCTTACAAAGCTTTCAATAGATTTTGCAAAATGTCGATCACTATATGGTATTAAGTTATTCCATAAACGAATTACACGTACAACGAAGGATTTTTGCATAATAGTCGTATTAAATCTGGGACAAATAAGGGAGCAAGTATTTAACATGCATTGTGTAGAGATTTATTGTAGAGTAGATTTGATTGGAGAGATCGAAAGGTTTTCATTGAAAATAGTATCAAAAAAAAAAATTAATTTTCAAATTATTTCTTAATATATTTAAAAAGAAAAAAATAATTTAATTTAACTCTTATTTTGGGAAATGGATTCCTCCTTGAATATATGGGAAGTTAATTTGCCTCCTGATAAAATACCACCGGATAAATCACAACATTTTCAAAAAAAAAAAAATAATTCAAATAATGGAAAAATTATATCTAACATAGCTATGGATAGCTATCCTTATTGAATACCAATGATATAGGACATAAATCAAAAAAAGAATCTAATTCAAGATCAAACCCTTCCGGACCAAAAATCAATGATAAAGCTGTTGTAACTAAAGATTTAACAATGAATTCTGAAGTCCATTCAAATCAAGACAATTTGCGTGAAATTTACCCTTTTCAAAATAATGATCCTCTTGGCAAGTCAATGGAGTGTGATGATTCAATTATTTCTTTTTCATCTGAAGATACCGATTTTCAACATATCCCAAAGCGCAAACGTAGTAACAATAATAAGGTAGATTTATCTAATTCTAATTTAAAAAATCAAAACTGTAATAATCAGAAAATATTAACTAGTAAAACACAAAATTCTCAAAACAGATTCGCTATCTTAGGTGAGTTAGATATTCAGGAAGAAAAAGATAATTCTAGAAAAATCAATTATATAAAGGAAACTAAAAAAACTCCTAACAAAGAAAAACCATTCTGTCCACCTATATTCCTTTTTAATGTTAATATAGAAGATCTACTTAATCAACTTAATTCGAGAAAAATTTAATTTAAAATTGTTAACAAAAACAGACACAAAAGCAAATTATTTTTAAAAGATGCATTAGTTCATGCTGAAATGATGCAATTACTTAGGGATAAAAATATAGAATCGTACTCATACACACCGATAGAACATAAACGTCTAAGTATAGTTTTAAGAGGTTTATATTATAAAACTGATACACAGATAATTATAAATGAAATCAATATATTGATTCCAAATATTGTAGATTCTGTTTCTAAATTCTCCACTGCATTTTCAAGAAAGAACGGTTTTGATACAGGGTTATATTTGGTTACATTACTACCAGGAAAATCTTATCAAGAATTGACTAGTATAAAATATATATTAAATCAGAGAATTACATGGGAATCTCCAAAAAGGAATTCTAGGGAAATACAATGCAAAAACAATTGTAAATGAACACTCTATCCTATACAGTTATATTACGGTTTAAGAACACACTTAAATTAAAGTTTGAAAACGCTTGATGTTCACACAACAATGACTCCCAATAAACTGATTAACTTGATTGGCCCTGTTAGTCTATTTATACACCAATCATAATTTCTGGAAGGTTCGAAACTGAGATGCTAGAATGTTCATGACTGCAAGTCTAGAATGTTCGTGTCTAGAATATTCAGCCAGTCATTAAAACTTAACCCTCCGATGAGTGAGAAGGTCCCTAGGGACTTTTTTGCCTTTTCAAACTGAAATTACTCCTACTTCGGCCACTAAAACCCAAAGTTACTCTGTATATCAAGAGTATTTTGTTGCGCATCTTTTGGAAAAACAAGCCGATCGGATCATTACTTTAGGAGTTATTGAGGTTTTAGTGAGAATAGTACGCGGACGTGTGAATAGGTCCGTATGGACCTTGTACTGAATTTCACTAATAAATACATGTTTTTGGGCATCATTATAATTTTTTTATTGTTTCAACACATAATTTACTTGTTCTGAACACAAAGACCTAAACTCCAAGACATTAGGGATGATGATAAAAACAAAAAATTCTAAGAAAAATTCGAAGACATGAACTTTATTGCTTTCAAGGAATTTGGCGAATCCCATGAAGAAAAAGGAGTGGAAGCCAGTGACAGTGAAAGAGTTTGAAGCCTTTGTAGCTATTCCTTTGTATGCTGGACTCACAAGATCAAACCATGAACCAGCTATGGAATTATGGGACGCGACGCGTTGCCCAATATACAAAGCTGCGTTGTCGTACGATCGCTTCATGTGTATAAAGCAATTTATTCAATTCGACAATGGAAATACTCGACAACAGCGACTCATCAACAGCAAAACCGTGACTATTGACGATATTTGGCAAATGTTGCAACATAACTTGGCAGCAGCTTACACTCCTCATGAAGCACTAACAGTTGATGAGCAGTTGTTCCCTTACAGAGGCCGCACCCGCTTCACGCAATATATTACGTCAAAGCCAGCTAAGTATGGTTTGAAAGTATGGTGGTTATGCGACTCACAGAGTTATTATCCTGTGAAGGGAATGATATATTCTGGAAAACTGCCAAACGAACAACGAGAGATAAACCAAGGGCAGAACGTAGTGCTGGATCTTGTGGAAAAATATTTAGATGCTGAATCTTGGAAAACCGCCCACTGCCACACCCACCTCCCATATAACTGCACTTGCCAACATTTTTATTTTTGGACCTAGGGACTTGAAATTCGGGACACTTCTTAATTGAGTTATCCTTATGAAAAAAAATTAAACATATTGAGGATGCCACGCCTACTTTAGATTTTACGTCCACTAAAATTTGTAGATTTTAGGTGTTTTTCTTCCCTGTCTAGAATCATATGAAAATTTAATATAAGTTAAAAAATATTAATTTTTATTCAAACGGTAAACATCTGTTGTCTCCATACAAAAGAAGAGAATATCCCCAACAACCCTCCTCGAAAGATATTAGCCTTCAAATACACCGAAAATATCGCACAAATGCATGCCGCTTTTCTAGTCAAGTATATGCCAAGTTAAAGTGTGTAAAACCTAAGTCATTGAAACAAATTGATATAAAATTCATTAAAAAAGCATTAATTTTTAATGAAAAAAATGGTGTTGCCAATATTGAGACGCCAAATGAGGTTATTTATACCTTTCAGCTTGATAAATGTTTTAATTGAATATGTAACAGGCGAAAAATTGTGTTAGTTTTTATTTGTAATATTATTCAAGCACCATATCTTTAACAATGGGATCTAGTTCGAAGGAAATTTTGTTCGAATGACGCCTTATGCTACTTATGTAAGGATCCGAAGTTATAAGAAGTCTGTTGAATACATCAGTATTTGTGGAAATTCGATCACACTTTCTCGAAAACATCAATCGATACTTCCTGTAATCTTTATTTCTGGCTTCCTCTGAAAGTATTCCTATTGGTAATATGGCAGCATCGATTATATCCTTACCATGCATTAGTACTTTGTGCACAGTAACAGGCATATAAAACCAACTATATTTTTGTACAAACAGTTTCGCAGTGTCCGACGCATATAATTTAAATTTGTCATATTAATATGAACTAATAAGTTTATGAATGAAATTTAATATATTTTAAGCCGTGAAAACTATATTATGTTTTTATTTCGATTGAAATGTCATTCAATTTCGTTACGCTTACATATTCGTAAACAAAAACAATGTTTTACTTTTAAATCGTTTCAAGCTTTAATTCCCGACAGCCTAAAAGTATACCCAATTTTTTGTCTTATTGACCATTTGTATGAAATATTGGAAGTGACTTTTGAAATTAAAATCGATGTTACTAAAAGGGACGGTAATTGGCGGTAGACTCGGACCTTTCATTTTTTTATAGTTAGAGGGCTAAGCAAGGCAAAGCACATAAAGTTTTTTTTTATAAAAAAGTGAAAAGTTGATATTTTTTAGTATAATTTTTGATAAATTATAATAATTAGTTTACTTTTCCAATTTCAATAATTCTTTTTTTTTTATAAAAAAGTAAGTGCTATAATTTCACTAAAAAATAAAACAAAAGCCATAGCTATAAACTTACACACAAAAAAAGTTCTTTATTTGGGCAGTAATTTTAATCTAATTTCATTGAATAAATTTCCGTTGACTTCTGTTAGTTTTTTTAACTACAAAATTTCACTTTTCATAAAAAACCTTGTTAAATTTTTCTTATCCAAATACTTCTTTACAAAACCAAATCATTAAAATTTTAAAATTGAAAAGTTGAAAACCCCTATTTTTCCGCAAAAGTGCCACTGTGCGGCGGTCGTTCTTGTTACTGCTAACGAAACAATTGGCCACACCAAATATCGAAGAACGTGCCCTGAACTACCATATAACCTCATATCCAAGGATACATGCTTCGCTCTCTATTCATGCTTCACACCCCAATCATGAGTGAAACAACTTGCTTCACCATACAAAATTTTAAGAGCGAATCAAGTAGATTCATATTGAATCAATTTGCGAAGCACGAAAAATTGCACTCTTCTCTAATTTTTATCGCAAGTTTATCTGCACTCGCTGTAAAAATTTAATATTATTGTAAACAAAGCAATTTATTTTCTTGTTGCTGGAAGTAAAGAAAGTAAATACGTACGAATGTATGTTTTTTTTTTCAAATAAGCTAACTAATTTCCACTCACTTTTGTTTGTCCATTGAAAAAAATTATTTTCCACAAATTGTAAATTCTGTTTTTTTATTCTGTTTGTTTATTAAAAACAACTGTCAAATCGAATCAAGTTTTTTGGTCATATAAATAGCATTATTCATAAACATAATTCAGAGAGCGAAGCAGGTGATTCAAATCGTCGTGGAAACATAGTATAACTTATTTTATTTACATCTTCCGATATTTTTAGTGTCTTCACTAGCAAAACTGCTATTGAAAATGAAATTTAAGTTACATCACTAATAACCTTTTCACACTTGTCAACATCTAACATCTACCATCAATTTGCAAAGATGTTGTTGTATCTTTACATATAAATAATAACACGCGTATATTTAATATTTCAATATATATATTAATTATTTATTTAAAATTCAATATGAACGCTTGTTCAACAAGTAAACGTTAAAAGAGGAATGACAAGTATATTCTATATGCATTTAATAAAAAAGGTACATAAAATATAACGGTCATTAAGAATTGGATAAGTACTAAAGATATGCAAACATAAAAAAGGATTGCCCTCTAGTAATAATACATTACAATCTCCCACGCTTAATAGCATACATGGCCCTTCAAATGAGTTGGAGGTCTTCTTATACGACTTGATCTTCTTAAGCTCCCCTCCGGCGTTGCTATCAGCTGAGATTCTTCAGGTGGTATTGGTTGAATTACTGGATTAGTAACTCTATGCTCGATGTGAACTTCCTCTAAATTTGGTTTTTGTTTAACGGGTGGTTCCGCAAATGTCACGGACTTTTTCGGTACTTCAACATTTGATTTATATAGTTGATTAATATGACGTTTATTTTCATAACCATTATCGAGTATCACTTGGTAATGAAGTTGACCAATTTTGGATTTTACTATACCAAATTTCCAGATTGGCTTGTTTTTTTCAAACCAGCGCACTTGCACCCTGTCTCCCACGCTAATTTTACGAACCACAGGTGAACGCAAAGTTGATTTGATTTCCCTAACAGGGCGTATGGCATCCAATTGGATTCTTAAATCTCTACCAAGGTATAATTGTGATGGAGTTTGACCATTTGCGAGCGGAGTTGCTCTATACGGAAAAATAATTTTTTGTATTTTGATATTTAACGGTAAAATATCATCTTCCATCGCTATTAATTTAGTTTTTAAAATCTGCACGTATCTTTCAGCTAGTCCATTTGTAGCTGGATGACGAGGAGCTATAAATTTTTGAATAATCCCGTTTTTACTACAGTATTCTTTAAACATTGCACTTTGAAAAATTGTTGCGTTATCCGAAACGATGATTTAAGGAAGACCATGTGTAGAAAAAATGTCTTGTAATAAGGTGATTGTTTCTCAGAAGTTGGAGCATCTTTTATCAAACGAATTTCTGGCCATTTTGACTTAGCATCTACTAACACCAAAAAATGGTGGTTTTGAAACGGTCCGGCATAGTCTATATGAACCCTTTGGAAATTTTCATTTGGCTCCTCCCAGTGATGAGTAATAACCTTCGGTGGATCTTTCCTCACTTTAGCACAACTGGAACACGATTTTACCAACCGCTCTATATCAGAGTCAATACCTTTCCAAAAGCAATACTTCCGAGCTAATTGTTTCATTTTTACACACCAATGTGTGTATGATGTAATTCTTTTAAAACTTCTTCACGTAACTTTGTTGGTATAATAACACGATCACCCTTGAATAAGACGCCATCTTGAATTGAATAATTGCAGTCGAAATTTTCACCTGAGTCAAGATCCGTTTCTTTTGCAATGGTTGTAGCGTTAATTGAAAATGTTGAAATTTGATTAATAATTTGCTCTTGAATTACTCGTACCTCTTCATCCAAAAAATGTTTAAAATGTGGTGTATCGTTGATTGATGCTCTAGACAAGCAGTCCGCGTTAACGTTGTTTTCAGCTTTACGATGTTCTATTTTATAGTTGAAACCTTGTAGAAAAGAAGCATATCGAAGCAATCTTGCTGAAGTCATAGCTGGTGTCTTAGCATTTTGATGAAATATTCTGGACAGTGGTCGATTATCTGTTAATAACGTAAATTCTCTTCCGTGAAGATACATAAAAAATTTATCAACAGCAAAAATGATTGCTAAGACCTCCCTGTCGAGTTGACTGTAATTTTGTTCGGCCTTCGTTAATGCTCGAGAAATAAATGAAATAGGACGTTCCTCCCCATCGACTATATGTGACAATACAGCAGCAATACCCGTTGGACTTGCGTCACACGCTAACGTTACCGGTAAGGATTGGTTATAGGGTACCAACACCCTATCCTTCAAAATTTCTTCTTTGAGATTTTTAAAAGCTTTTTCACCTTTAGCTGTCCAGTTGAATTTTCTATTTTTCTCTAAAATTTGACGTAGTGGAAAAGTAAGCGTTGACACCTCTGGTATAAATTTTGAATAGTAGGTTATCATCCCTAGAAATCTTCTCGTATCTTCTATATTTTGTGGTCGTGGCAGATCCACTATCGCTCGTACTTTTTCGGGACATTTCGAAATTTTGTTGTTGCTTATGACATAGCCAAGGTATTTGACTTGCTCCTTAAGGTACTCGCACTTGTTCTTGTTGATATGTAAATTGTATTTGTTTAGCCTTTCAAAACACCTTATGAGACGATGTTCGCATTCTTCTAATGTTGACCCATGTATGATGATGTCATCAAAGTATGAAATTGTACCTTCGAGTCCTTGTAGGATCTGATCTAGAATACGATTAAACTCACTTGGAGCAGTTTTAATTCCGAAAGAAAGTCTATTCATTTGATACGTACCTCTGTGTGTAGAAATTGTTTGAATTTGTTTGCTGTCATCATCTACCAAAACGTGTAAATACGCCTTATATAAGTCTAGCTTACAGAAATATTTTGCGTTCTTTAAATTGTTGAAAATTTCATCGATTCTTTTTATAGGGTAATGCGCCGCCTCTAGTTGAGGATTTACTGCCACTTTGTAGTCGACACACAACCGAACACTTCCGTCCGGTGAACCCCAATTGCTGGTATTTACTTTGGTAATAATACCGTCCTTCTCCAAGCTATCCAGCTCACGTTCAACTTTTTCGCGTAATGCAAAAGGTACCTCTCTTTCCTTCAAAAATACAGGTTTAGCACCATCATGTAATTTAAGACTGCATGTAAAGTCAGGAATACATCCTACTTTTTCTTCAAAAATGCTTGGAAATTGTTGCTGTATATCCGAAATTGAATTAATTTTACCAACATCATTATTTTTATGTTGTTCACGTTGATCGACATCTGATAGATTTATCTTTAAATGACGAATCCATACCCTTCCTAAAAGAGCTGAACGATTTGCAGACACTACATATAGTTCTTCATTTGATGTTCTGTTTTTGTACTTAACGTTTACGTCTGCGACACCCAATGGTACAAATACATCACCCGTATACGATCGAAAAGCTATGTTTGATTTTCTTATTTTTGTATTTTTTTTTTAATTTATTAAATTCGTTTTCCGGTATCAACGTATAACCGGCCCCCGAATCGACTTCGAACTTTTGTTGTTTCCCTTCAATATAAATATTTGTGTAAAATTTTTCCGCATCTTTATTTGGCAACTGCACTGTATTGTTGTCATAAATATCGATGATTTGGTTTACTCCAAAAAAATTTTCTCCCGTTGTAACAGTTTCGATTGAATTTGCAGTAGTGTTGTTGTTATTGTTGTTAGATTTGCTTTGTTTCATTTTGTGTTTTATACAAACTTGCTTAACGTGACCAACTTTACCGCATGATTTACATTTCAGGTTGTTCCTGTTTACTGTACAATCATTTGCCATATGATTGGCACGACCACATCTGAGGCACAACCCTTCTATGCCTAGGTCACTGTAATTGATTCTCGATGATGTTTTATTTCTGGATATGCTTCGACTTCGATTTCTTCCCCTTTGATTGTTGTGTTGATGACGCACTTGTAGTATATCACTTGTTGAACCCGTTGAATTATTTGAAATGGCCTTGCTGTCTATTTTCGCTGCTTCAAGTGTTTTTGCTTTTTCCACAATTTCAGAAAATTTTAATTCTGGCTTTTGTAACAACTGCTCTCGAATATAACCATCACGTAAACCCCTGATGAATTGCGATCTTAGGAAAATATCTGCAATTGACTTCCTGCACTCACACACAAAATCACACTCAGTCGATCTCTTTTGTAATACTGATATTGACTGGCTTTCATTTTGAATTTCGCACAGAAATTTATGCTGCTCAACCAAAACGTTCTTTTTGGGGCAAAAATGCTTTTCCAATTTTAAAACAATTTCATCATATTTTAGGTCGGCCACGCTTTTAGGTGCTACCAATGTTGTTAGTAATGTGTACGTTGATGAGCCCATGTACTGTAACAACAACTTTGCACACATCTCTTTATCTTGAAATATTTTCTTTATTTGGAAATGTATTTCCAGGCGCTCCTTATACGTTTTAAACGACTCTGCTTTTGGATCAAATGCGTCGAAATTTGAAACTATGTTGACACTATTAGTACCAGCATTTGATGCCTGTTGTTGCACTTGCATTGCCGTCGTCATTCTTGTAATGGTTTCCAACAATGTCTTCACTTGAGCTTCCATTTTGCAAGGTTATGTACAAAAAAGATTGTTACTTTTATTTAATTATTTATGCTGATTTACAATTTTTTTCCTTTTCACCTTGTCGCCAATTGTTGTATCTTTACATATAGGGAGTTTTTTTTACTGGTTTGTTTTTCGAAAAGAGATAAAACTGGCATTTTGTGGTCAAATCTGGCAACTCTAATGTCATTTATGTTCAGTTTGGTTTGCCATTTCATCATGAACAGGTTGTCAAAAGAACAACGCTTGCAAATCGTGCAAATTTATTTCGAAAATAACGGTTCAGTTCGCGAAGTTTACCGCAAGCTCCGTCCATTTTATGGTCGACACAATCGTCCATCAGAGCAATTAATTCGGTTAACCATGGATCGTTTTCGCACTACGTTTACTCTATGTGATAATACGCATCCGCAGAGACGTCGAACAGTGCGCACCGAAGAAACAATTGCCGCTGTAGAGCAAAGTGTTGAAGAGGATCCGAATTAATGGAGACCGGTATAGAGCTATGATAACCGACTATTTTGTTCCCGAATTGGACGGCATGAATGTGGATGAGTTGTGGTTCCAACAAGACGGCGCTACATGCCACACAGCGCACGCCACAATCGATTTATTGAAGGAAACATTCGATGAGCGCATAATTTCGCGGAATGGACCTGTCAATTGGCCACCAAGATCGTGTGATTTGACACCATTGGATTATTTTCTTTGGGGATATGTGAAGTCGCTCGTCTACGCCAACAAACCAGAAACGTTAGGGGAATTGGAAGCCAACATTCGTGGCGTTATTGCCGACATACGTCCCCATATGCTCGAAAAAGTGGTTGAAAATTAGACCTGTAGAATTGGCTTTATTCGAGCCAGCCGCGGCGGCCACATGCCTGAAATCATATTTAAACATTAATGGCATAAAATTATCCTTCCAATAAAGCCAAATTGATGGTCATTAAAACGATTTTCTTGTGTTTTATTTCAATTCGAAGTTCTATACCTCTCAAAAAAACACCCTATACATATGTATTCTAAAATACTTGTTCACCACACATCTACATAATTTTCGTTCGACGCTTGTTTTAGCGCGTAAAAATAAAATACCTACATAACTAAAAATAAATAACAAGCGTATGCTTCAGATATAAGTAAATATATGTATTTACATGTATAAAAAACATACAATACCATGGCAAGAAAGTAATAAAAAACAAACTGTGCGCTAAAAATTTTTAATATTTCTCAATTTTTAAATTTTCTCGTGGAAAATAATTCGTACTTCATTGTAATTGCATCTATTAACCACAAAGAACAATTATTTGTAACTTTAATAGAGGTTTCCATAGTTACATATAAATATTACTGCGTTGTGCATAAATAAATGTTGTTCATAACCTAAAAATTTTGTAAAGTTTAATGAAGAAAACACAAGTGAGAACTAAGATTAATAAAATGGCAAATACTTGTGGTTACTGCAAAGCGGACTGCTTTGTATGTGCCTTTTGCAACACACATCAACATTATAATTGTATTATAGACCACTTAGTCTCGTCTCATCGAACTGTTCGGACGTGTTTTTTTTAGTGCGGCTGAATTTTCGGTGAAAAAATCGTAATAGGTGAAAAAGTGTAAAAAGTTGAAATTAAACAAAAAAGTGAAAAAAAAATAACTCGTAATAGGTTAAAATATATAAAAAAAAAAAAAAACATTAAAAATCGTATAAAAACTGTATGAGTGTTCCTCTCAGATGTAATTCTGAGAAAGAGCTTAGCTCGTCTAGAAAAACTAAATGGCCCTCTGAGGAAGAATCCTTAAAAAAATCTGTCGAGAATTTTCTCACTACAAGAGCCGTAGAACGGCGTCGTTCCTGTTCGCCCAATATAGTGATTTCAACAGATGAGAAAACATCATCTTCATCAAATAGTGCAGTGAAACCCAAAAAACAAGTAGGTATGGATAAGTACATAACCGTTCTCAAGCGACAGAGGAGCCCGAAGTCTGCTCAAGTGTCATCAAATGCAAAAGCTTCTAAGACTGTGAGTAATGATCAAAATAGGTTTGCTCTCCTCCAGACGGACGAGCCAGAACTTCCTAAGAAGACGTTTAAGCCCCCACCAATTTATCTGAGAGAGCCCACTTCCAGTAAATTGGTACAAAGAATTGTTTCGGTAATAGGTGAAAATATGTTTAGCGTAACATCAATTAAACATGGAAATATCAGCGAAACCAAAATTCAAGTGAAAAAGGAAGATGATTTTCGAAAATTGTCCAACCAGTTGGAGAGGGAGGCTAGGGATTTCTACACCTATCAGCTCAAAAGCGCAAAAGGTCTCCAAGTCGTTCTAAAGGGTATAGACCCATGTGTTGATCCTGCGGAGATAAAGACCGGCTTAATAAACAAAGGGTTCAAAATTAAGAGTGTTGTAAATATTAGAAACCGTGAAAAGATTCCACAGCCTATGTTTAGGGTGGAATTGGAACCTGGAGATGTCGTATTAAAGAAAAACGAGTCCCATCCCATCTACAATCTGATTTACCTTCTGCATCGTAGAATCACCGTGAAAGAACCGCATAAGCGTCTGGGACCCGTCCAGTGTGTTAACTGTTAAGAATTTGGTCACACCAAGGCGTATTGTAAATTGCCGTCAGTTTGTGTTGCGTGTGGGGAGCTACATGCAACTTCTCAATGCGATAAGTCGAAAACTGATTCAAAAATCAAAAAATGCAGTAACTGCGGAGGTAATCATACCGCAAATTATAGAGGTTGTCCAATTTACACTCATTTGAAAGGCATAAGAACCAACAAGACGTCAGTATTACCTGATCATCCTCAACAGCCTAATTTTGCTTCGAGTAACAATTTCCCTCAATTGTTACGGTCCACTAGTCACGAAAACGCTCCTAATTCTAGACAAGTTTCTTACGCAAACTTGGTTAAATCTAATATGCCAGGTCTGGAGCAGGAACCTAAACCCCAATATTCTGAGCCGCATATCAACAATCTAGAGACTACATTGCAGACTCTTGTCCAAACTATGAACACTTTTACGACCACTATGACATCCATGATGCAGGAAATGGTGAAAATGCAATCCACTATCTTACAAGCCATTTTAAAGAAATGATTTGTTTAAAAATTTGTTTTTGGAACGCGAACGGCCTCCGCCAACATAAAAACGAACTGGAACACTTCCTGCTGGATAAGCAGATTGATGTCATGATGATTGCTGAAACTCACTTGACGGCGACAGGGTACTTCAAAATTAATGGCTATGTGTTGTATGATACTAAAGATCCCCGCGGAAGAGCATGTGGAGGTTCGGCAATTCTTATAAAGAACACAATAAAACGTTATTTAATGAACAACATATGTGAGGATTACCTACAAGCAACAAACATTTGTATTGAATTCTGTCAATACAATTTTGTTTTATCATCAATTTATTCGCCGCCTCGATTTTCAATTCCCTTGGAGCTAGATTTTTAGTTGCTGGTGACTTTAACGCCAAACACACTTTTTGGGGTTCAAGTCTGGTGACCCCGAAGGGTCGTGAACTCTTCAACACCATTACCAAAATGGGATTAGATGTACTCTCAAGCGGGCATCCCACCTACTGGCCGACGGACCGACGGAAGATTCCCGATGTTATTGACTTCGGAGTAGTGAAAAATATCCCTGTAGAATCGATACAAGTGGAGCCTTCATTAGACTTGTCTTCAGATCACTCTCCTACTATTATTTCAATGCGTTTCCTTCAAGGGAATGGCTCTCCATTTCGGGACATATCTAAAACCAGAGTAAGTTGGATAAAGTATAAAAAGTATTAAAGTTCCCACTGCACGGAAAATGTAGTGTTGAGAACTACCGAGGATATTGATGGGTCGATTGGCAAGTTTACTGAGGACATACGAAGAGCTGTACATCACGCCTCCACATACGACGTTGAGTGAAGAAGTGGGACAAATAGAACTCATTTCGCTGAACTCGATCATCTCCTGTCAGAAAAAAGAAGAGTTAGAAGAGAGTGGCAAATTCACAGGTCTCCTGAACTGAAAGCTAGGCTACGGGTATGCAGAGATATACTAAGAAATTTCTGAGAAACCCAAAGAATGGCTTCTCTTAAATCTTACTTGGAGGGTCTTGATAGTACCCCACAATCTGACTATTCGTTATGGAAGGCGGCACGAGGTTTAAAAAGACCAGTTAGAGGAAAGCCTCCTCTGCGAAATCCGACTGGTGACTGGGCTAGAAATGATTCTGAGAAGGGGACTTTATTTGTTAACCATTTGAGAAATGTGTTTACTATAAACAACTCAAATAATGCATCTGATTTGCCTCCACTCGTTATTAGACCTCCTGTGCCTCTAAGACTTAGCTTTAATGATGTTCAAAGCGCTATTGGTACTCTGAATCTTAAAAAAGCTCCAGGTATGGATAAAATCAGCAACAAAATGCTTGTGGAGTTACCTCGTGTAGCTAGAAAAATTATCCTATTTATTTTCAATGCTATTTTACGCCTAGAATACTATCCTGCAGATTGGAAGGTATCTATGATTACCATGATTCCTAAGCCAGGGAAGGACCCCACTAAAGTAGAGTCATATAGGCCAAGTAGTCTACTGCCGACAATTTCAAAACTGTTTGAAAAATTGTTATTGGCTAAGTTGATTCCAATTCTGAACGACACTCAATGTATCCCAAATCACCAATTCGGGTTCAGAGCTAAACACAGTACCATTGAACAAACACACAGATTGGTAAATGTGATAAGACGGTCGTTTGAAGAGAAAAAATACTGCTCCGCCCTTTTCATTGATGTGTCGCAAGCGTTCGACAAAGTTTGGCATGACGGTTTAATGCACAAAATAAAATTAACTCTGCCTGCTAACACCCATAAACTCATGGAAAGTTATTTATACGGTCGCAAATTTACAATCAAAGAAGGCGATTTTTTAAGTCCCGCTCAGCCAATTAAAGCAGGAGTACCCCAGGGTAGCATACTGGGTCCAACTTTATATTTGATTTATGCATCCGATATGCCGTTAGACCCCATAATACATACTTCAACTTTTGCAGACGATACAGCCTTTATTAGCGTTCATAAGGACCATCAAATAGCATCACAGAACTTGCAGAAATATGTTTATAAGCTAGAGAATTGGCTTGAGCTTTGGAAAATCAGGGTTAACGAACAGAAATGTATTCATATAACTTTCACATTGCGAAAAGATACCTGCTCGTTCATCAGAATAAATAAGCAAATTATCCCGCAACACAATGAAGTGAAATACCTCGGAATCCACCTCGATCGTCGTTTAACTTTGAAGTCTCATATCGACGCAAAGCTTACCCAGATGAGATTAAAAGCAGTGCAAATTAATTGGCTAATCGGCAGAAATTCTACATTAAAGTTGGATTGCAAACTTTTGTTGTACAATGCAATTCTAAAGCCAATCTGGTGTTATGGAATTCAATTATGGGGTTCTGCCTCAACATCCAACATTGAAAAAATTCAAAGGGGTCAAAATAAGATTCTACGTACAATTACTGCAGCTCCATGGTACGTTAAAAATTCTAGAATTCACAAAGATCTAGGCATTCCTTTGGTGAAAGTCGAACTTACAAAATACGCCTCAAAATATGTCAGCAAACTTGAACACCATCCAAACCCACTTGCACGAGACATCCTTAACTTTAGTGGCCACAATCGGTTGAGAAGGAGGGATACCCTTGCTTTAACTCAAGCGCAAAACAGATGACTGGATCAGTGGATGTAAATTTGTTGTAGTATCATAATATTTTGTCTAGCACTGGCTGGACTTATTATTTTCTTTTAGTATTAAGATTCGAAAACTTATTGTCATTTCATTTCTGAAGATTCAATAAATAAATAAAATGTATTAAAAAAAAAAATAGAACAAAACCCGGCAATGAATCAGTCCATGATCGACAGCATTCTGAAAACTAAGTCTGAATTTACTTTTGGATGTGTAAATTGCGTAGAAAAATCACCAATGAACCCATTTGCTAAAAAATTTGACGCTCTGGAGAAACAGCTAAATGATCTCACTAATTTCATTAAAGATTAAGTGAAATAAAATCTGGTTTAGTCAAATCTTTAACTCAAAACAAAATCTTTGAGGAGGAGACTGTATCCAAACTAAATAAGTTGGAAAAGGAAAACAACCTGCTTAAGAAGCAATTGAATCGTCCTGATATAATAAAACGGAAAACCTTTATAAAGTTGACATTGCTATAGGAAAGGCCTGTAATGTTGCTCTTTCTGAATATGATGTAAACTTTTGTACGTGGATAAGGAAAAAATCGGCAGTATTGATTAAGCTTAACAATGTGCTTAAAAGAGATACAATTATGAAGAACTATCGCCAAAAATATAACCTTAAACTTAATGAAGTTATTAACATCGATTCCGGCAGCCGAGTATTTCTGAACGACCATTACATTCCAATAATTGCAAAACTTCATTATATTTGTCGCAAGAAATTAAAAAATAATGACATCAAACATTATCGTGTTATTAATTCTGATCCAATTAAAGTTAAATTGACTTACAAAAATGACAAAGTTATTGATGTTAGTTCTATGGATTTAATTGCTGGGTTCTTGGATCAACAAAGCCTTGAATCTGGATCCGGAATGTAGTAGCTAACTAATGTACATTAGTAGAAGCAGAGATTATTATGAACGTGAATATATCAAATTATAACAATCTTATTTAGATTTAGATAAATACTAAAATCAAAATTTAAAATTATAATTTTACTGCATTTACTATTTTTATTATTTTAAATCATGTTCATTGCATTATTAGCTTCACATCTTTCACATATAATTCTTTTTGTTTACTTCTGTTTTGATTTTTCATTTATCATAATTGTTTTTCGTATTAATTCTCACTTGAATATAAATAAACATAATAATAATATAACATGGTTTTTTGGCAAAGTAAAAAAGTAAAAACAAAAAAAAAACGCATAAACATACATACATACATATATATATTTTATCATTCTTCTTTTATCATATATTCTACATATACATATATTTAGATTTAAATTTGTTATTACTCTATGCTCCAGTTGTTTTAAGAAAATGAAGTAATATATAAAATTGATGAAAAAGAGAAGTAATTGTAAATGCATTAATATAATAAAACTATTAAATGATTATAAGAGAGAGTACGAGTCAAATTATAATTATGACAAAGAAAAGAATTAAAAATGATGTGGTTTTTATAAAATAAGTGTAAAGGTACGGTCATGCATGGTAAATCCTTGTTAAAATACAAATAAAACGTAACCACTTGTTTTACAACAAACTTGTTTGACGTTGACAAGAATTTTGCAAGATCAAACAGCATCAAATAAATTAAAACTAAATTTTTGTTGTGATTTGATCTAAAAAAAAAAAAAAACAAGGTGGTTACGACTTTTTCGGCTAATGCTTGCCAAGTGTGATCGTACTTTAAGAGATGATTTGAGTAATGAAAAATATTGTAACACAAATTGTAATACACATTAACGAAATTATTGATGTAATTTGAATAATTTTTATATCATCTTTTTATTTTTAAAAATATTGCTATATTTTTTTTGCACAGTTATTTATTGTTAATGGTAATTATTGAAATGTTTATATTGAAAATATTTAGTTTTATATGGGGATTAATTTTTGCACAAATGTTGAATACTAATTTATTATTGTTAAGTAAATTATGACAATTTAGGACCTGTGGTTGTTAACGGCTCATTTCTAAACTCCGGACTTAACCCAAATGACTTTAATATATGTCAGTTTAACGCTCAGAGCTTAGTACCGAGGCAATCGTCAACAAAATTTGATGAGGTGAAGGATATCTTTGATAATAGTCTTTATGATGTCATCGGCGTCACGGAAACGTGGTTAACGAAGTATGTATCCAATAACGCTATGTCCTTGAATGGTTTTAATATATATAGGAATGATAGATGTTGGACGAGAGGCGGTGGTGTTTGTCTATATGTCTCGGATAGATTCTAGAGTCGTATTGTATGTGATCATATGGATGAGGGTAATGTCGAGTACTTGTTTGTTGAAGTTTCGTTAAATAGCTTCGAGAAGATATTGATAGGTATCATATATTTGCCCCATGGTAATTTTCGGGATTGTGAGGACATTTTAATTGATCAGTCTAGTAGATACGAGAATACAGTTATCATGGGGGATTTTAATAATGATTTATTTACGAACTCTACTTTTATAAGGCATTTTTGCTCTCGGTCGAACTTATCGGTTGTACACAACTGCTTACCAACTCATTTCGATCTAGTGCATGGTAGATCGTCTTTACTAGATTACTTTTTTGTGTCGGATATGAATCGCGTTTTACGTAAGTGCCAATACCAGATTCCCTCACTCAATTCTGGACATGCGTTGGTTTCGCTGTCTTATCGTGTGACTGTTGAACGAAATTCGAATGATTACTGGTATAGGGACTATAACGCGTTTAATATGGATAATTGTCTGAATCAGTTAAATGCAATGGATTTTTCTGAAATTTTTGATACACCATGTGTTAATTATCAAACACGGATTTTTAATGAAAATATTTCACTACTTTTCCAAGATAACGTTCCACTTAGAAAATCTTCTACTCGTAGATGTGATGGCTGGATGAATGCTCCTGAAATAAAAGTAGCAAGAGCCCGTAGAAATTTAGCATGGCGTACTTATTGTGAGGACTCCTCTGAGGAGAATCGTAGAAAGTACTGCAAATGCCGCAACAAGGTCAAAACAGTTATTCGACGTGTAAGAAGGAACAACTGCATACAACAATTTCAAAGGTGTACACCTTCACGGATGTGGCATAAACTGAGGTCCGATGGAGTTGTTGGGGATGATTTTAGTAGCAATCGAATTGATGTTGATGAGTTTAATAGAAATTCTATACTTCCTAGTGTGTCTACACCATATAATATGCCTTTTTCATTTCGTAATGATTTTGGTTTTACTTTTCGAAATGTTAGTGAAGATGATATTTACGAGGCGATGATGGTCATAAAAACTAATGCTACTGGACCTGACGGAATACCATTAAAATTTCTGAAGTTAATTTTTCCCCATATTTCTCGCCAATTGAAGTTTATTTTTAATAATATTATAACTTCATCAAAATTTCCAGATAGTTGGAAAGTTGGGAGAGTTATTCCAGTACCCAAAATTAAATCACCTCGTCTAATTACTGATTATCGCCCTATAAGCATATTGAATATTTGCCCGAAAATACTTGAGATTATTTTAAGAGAGCAGCTTTTGGAACATCTTAATTCTCGCGAGTATTTGAATAGGTACCAATCAGGATTTAGAAAGCGATATAGTACTACGGGCTTAATGTTAGATTGTGTCGAAGATATAAGAAGTAACATGGACCGAAAACTTAATACAGTTCTTATATTTCTTGATTATAGCAAATCCTTTGACTCCTTAAGCCATGAGATTTTATGTAATAAATTATCAGTACAATTTGATTGTGGTTCATCGACCTGTAAGCTAATCTGGTCTTTTCTTCATGACAGGTACCACAGGTCTGGAGATACTATTTCAACAACTTTAAAAACCTTTAGAGGGGTGCCCCAAGGATCTATTTTGGGACCTCTTCTATTTATGATTTATTTGAACGACTTGTACCGGCAGATACAATTTTGTAAATGTTATACATATGCAGATGACGTTCAATTACTAGCAGATGATAAGGGACTTGGTCTGGATTTTTTGGAACGGAACGTTAATGAGGATTTGAGGCTTATTAAGGAGTGGTCTGATATGAATTGTTTATGTTTGAATCCTTCTAAAACACGATGCATGTGGTTTTCGCAAAGTATTAGAAAACCATTGCTGATATTAGACACTGATGTGATCGAATTTGTTTCATATTATAAAAATTTAGGTTTATATATTGATAACAACTTAAATTTCGACTTCCATGTGAATTATGTTATTTCTAGGATTAATTTTGTTCTCAAACGTTTATATAATACTGGTTTGTATTTACCTGCTGAAGTAAAAAGGCGAGTAGCTATGGCATTGTGTCTTCCTATATTATATGGTTTGGAGGTATATTCGGGTATATCACGGAATGGTATCAGAAAACTTAAACAATGTTTTAATAGGGTAGCTCGTTATATCTTTGGATTAAAATATGGCTCTCATATACATATGACATCTTTTATTATTAATCTTCTGCAATGTGATTTTGAAAGTTTTATTGACCTAAGAATTTTGTTGCAATTTTATAAGACTATGAAATTTGCGAAGCCAATGTACCTTTTCAACAGATTTAATTTTGGCTTGTCCACTAGAACTAGTTCACTAATAATGCCTAGATATTCTTCCCAGATTATGAATAGATCATTTGTAGTCCGAGTTTCAAGATTATGGAACTCTACTGTACCTTATAGAGGACGAACTTTTTCGTACTCAATATCGAAATTTAAAAATATTGTTTTGCAAAATCTATAGAAGGTGGCTGTAAATATTTACCACAATCCAAATTGTTTTTTTTTTATTAATTTTAGTATTCAACATTTGTGCAATAGGGGGGTTAAAATTATATGTACAGAAATTTTGAATTTTTTTTTTTTTTTTTTTAATTAAATTATACTTTTGTATTTGCCATATGAATAATCTGGATTAATTAGGCCCTAAGGGCTTACAATCTAAATAAATAAAATAAATAAATAAAAATAATTCTGTTTCTTTGTCCAGGTCTAAAAAACAAACATCACCGCAACAGTTCAGAGCCATGGTGGTCATCAATAGCCATGGTTACGCCTGGTATCGACGATTTTCGAAAGAAGTACATTCGGGCTTCTTCTTTTGTCTGCTCATCCATTTTGATACTTATCCATTTATGGCATAATTTCTCTTCAATTGCAACTAATACTTCAGACAGAAGTTTTGAAAAAGTTGACTGGGAAATATTAAGATGCCAATCCTTGTCAACTCCATGTTGGTAATTTCCATCAGCGAAGAAACGAAGGGCTGCTGCCAGCTAGTCAACAGGCCTTAAGCATCCAAGCCGTGATTGCTGTTAGATTTTGTCTTCCAATTCAGATAAAATATATTTAAATGCCTCTTTGTTGATTCTAAATTTTTTTCCTAATACTTCTTTTGGTATTAGAAGAGGTGTTTTAAATTTTTAATAAACATACCTACTTGGCATCATTCATTTTAAATATATCCGGCGTGTTATTTCTTAAATTTTTATTTACTCCTCTAAGATATTCAGATTGTGCATTAATTAAAAATGCAATCGAATACATCTCAATTTTTATTTTTAAATTATATTTTTGTTTTTAAATTTTTCTGTGTATTAATTAGACAGCTGTTTTCAATGTTTTTGTTTTTCATAAGAGATTACAAAAAATCGATTACTGCAAGCGATAATTCTTCACTCGTATTTTAGAATATGTCGAAGATGAAATGTCGAAAGTGAACGATCGACGACGAAGAAGTGAAGCGCGTATTCCCGAATAGACCTGATTATTGCAGAATTTTGTATGGATAAGGCTTTTCTATAGACATTTATGTACCATAAATGCGATGGTAGTCATCTTGTCGTGATGCAGAGGCTTAAGTGCAATGATATGTGTTGGCCATGCTGGAGGGAACAGTTTAACTTGAGTTGGCTATTCCCGGTAGGGTCACCCATTCCAGAAGGGCATACATGGAGCACGATACTAAGAACTACCCTCCCCACTTGATAGCGTCTGTTCCCTGTGGGGCGGCTATCAGTCGTTCCATCAACTTTATTTCCCCTCAATAGAGGGATGGTTGATGGAACATAGGTCCGTTTGACCCTGAACTCAGGTCACTTTGTCCGTCCGAAATCCACCAGTGTCTGTTCCCATATTGGGCGGCTGGGGGTCTGCGTCTGTTTCCCCTGAGGGGCGGCAGTTATCAACACCTGGCAGGCAGGTATAAAATGCACACTTTCCGAAATGGAAAAATGGAAAAGAAAGAGAAGTCATGCCCCTCGTACCCGGTCCGGGGCTTCATAATCTCCGGGGACCCTATTCCCACAGCGATGGTATCAGGCTGTGGTGAGTCGAATGCTACTGCTACTCAGGCTAGTCAGGTGACTACACCGGGCCAGGCTAGTCTGCAAGCTACTGGTGTCGCAGGAAGCCAATCTGGCACACCCAGGTTGGTGGAATGTAATAAAAAACCCATTATGACGCGTGGTTGTCATGTCAGCGACGAGATGCCTCTGGACTTCTCTCCAAGCACCTCTAAAGTCGCTCAAGTCCGTGCCGCAAAAGCGGTGAAACCCCCTGCTTCGGGCACTAATGTGAAGGAAGCGACTAAGTCGCCCCAAACAATAGTTTCCCAGATGCCCCTTGTGCAGACGGGGACAGTGATGGAATCCACCTGTCCTGTCGCTGCATCACCCTCTGCCAACCCCGGCAACACTAATAATCCCCGGCACAAAAATCCTGCTCGACGGGCTGCAACCACGAGGCGCTCCGCCTTGAGATTCATTGAATCTTTGGGTCATAAAAAACCTGAAGAGCTCACTCCGGAGCAAACCGCTTCCCTCAGATGGGCCAAAGCCCACATAGCTGGTCTGCAAAACGCACCTCGCCCTGCTGAAAATGCAGCAGTGCCTAAACGGCAACGTTCAGAGGAGGAAGCGGCAGTCAAAAGCCAACAACCTGGAGCTAAACGCTCTAAACATATGCCGAAGTCTCTGACTAAGTCCTTCAGTGAGATTGTTATAGACAATCTCATGCGGGCTGTCATTGACAGAAGCAAAAATGACGGATCCATATCCCAGTCCAACTGGGCTATGGCTAAGCAAAAACTGTTGGGAGTGTTCTGGAAGGATTACAAAGCAAACCCAGGCACCCCTCCTCAATGTGATGATGCTGGATGGTACCAGGGTCACATTAAACTTATGTCTTGTGCAGATGAACGCTCAGCGTCGCTGCTCGAGACTGCCATTGCATTGCTAGGGGAGGTATGGCCGGGATCTAAGCTGGAGGTGGTACCTATTAGTGAGATACCCCGAAGGCCTAGATCTATAGCTACAATACCAGCTGAGCCATCCAAACCGGAGGAGATCTTAGAGATCATTCAGTACTGCAACCCTCAATTGCCTACCAGTGACTGGAAGGTAGTGAAGGTTACGGAGGCTGAAGGATCTTCGAGAAAGGCAATCGTAGTCCTGAACAAGGACTCTTTGGAAGCGCTTAGGAAGACACGAGGGAAGGTGTACTATGGCTTTGGTACCATCATCCTTCGTGTCTATCGAAGCGACAACAAGGACGATGCCACTCCTGTCAGCAATGTCAAACCCATGTCTGATGAGGACATGGAATGCAACACTACCATCATTCCAGACGAAACTGAAGATGCCAACTCTGTCACAGATATAGTGGGTGCCTTCTTTGAACGTCTGGACGAGGTGGTTGACGAGGACGCCCTTCTGAGCTCTGATCAGGAGGACGTCAACGTCACCGTTATTAAAAAGGAAGATGGTGAAGTTGACTTAGATCAATCTTCACCACTCTAAAGCAGCTTCTGCTGCACTACTCCTCCGAATAGCTCAGAAAGGGGAGGAGTTCTTAATGGTCCAAGAACCATGGATCCACAAGGATCGGGTTTATGGACTAAATATGAGAGGTTACAAGCTTCTCCATACCAAAGGTTCAGGTAAAATAAGATCCTGTATTTTAGCCAAAAGCTCTATGAATATCTTCATCCTATCTGATTACAGTGACGAAGATACAGTTACAGCCTCCTGGGAAACTAGGGATGGTGGCACTATTTGGCTGATTTCCAGCTATATGGCTCACGACCAGGGGGATAATCCTCCAAACGAGAAGCTAAGAAGTGCGGTACGGAAGGCGAATGAATCCAGGATACCAGTTATAATCTGCACGGATGCTAACTCGCACCACATAGTATGGGGTAGTAGCGATACCAACTGTAGAGGTGAGAATCTTTTCAACTTTATACTCGAAAGTAGTTTAGAAGTAGTAAATAGAGGTTCAGAACCGACTTTTATTGTAGCAAATAGAAGAGAGGTTCTTGACTTGACACTTGTGAGTGCTTCATTTAGTAGCATGATCTTTAATTGGACTGTCTCTAGAGACTGTTCTTTATCGGATCATCTATACATTGATTTCAATGTTACTGATGTACAGGTCCCAATCGGGAATATAATTCAAAATCGTAGAAGAACTGATTGGGCATTACAACATGATGTTCTTGCACAATCGCTGCCCAATCCTACGACCATTGAAAGCGTCAATGATATCGAGAACGCCGTAAACGTGCTGACTGAGTCATTTAGCTTTGCTACAAATATGGCCTGTAGGCCTACTATATCCAAGGGGAAGAATAAACCTCCTTGGTGGAATCCTGAGATAGCGCATGCAAGAGGCACATGTCGTAAATTGTTTAATGAGGCGAAACGTATGGGCACCTGGGCAGCCTACAAAACTTCATTAAATCGCTTTAAGAACCTAATAAGAAATGCGAAAAGGAAAGCTTGGCGGGACTTCTGCGATGGAGTGGAAGGCTCATCTGAGACAAACAGACTTCGTAAAATCTTATCAACCTCACCGGTTGTGCCAAGCTACATTCAGAAACCGTGTGGCAACTGGACCCTGAATAGTAAGGAAACTCTTGATGTATTACTTGATACTCATTTTCCAGGCTGTGTTTCGGTCAATGACCTTAATCCTGCAGCTCCCAGTTTTAACAGTGGCCTTCAATGCAACTCCATTCCGATTAATCGTGAAAGGATACGATGGGCGATTAGTAGTTTTGGTCCTTTTAAGTCACCAGGACCAGATGGCATTATTCCAGCAGATCTTCAGAAAAATGAGGATATTGTGATCCCTTGGCTCATCAATATATACAATGAATGTATTACCAGAACCTATTTACCGTCAATGTGGACTAGATGTAAGGTTGTGTTTATACCCAAAGGAGGTAAAACGACACACACTAAACCTAAGGACTATAGACCAGTTTATCGTCTTTCCTGCTCAAGACTCTGGAAAGGGTCATTGACATCCACCTGAGAATGACTCTTCCTACGGAGCTAATCTCGCCGAATCAGCATGCCTACACCAAAGGTAAGTCTGTGGAAACCGCTCTACACTCACTGGTGGGCTCCATTGAGGAGTCACTAGGACATAAAGAGTACTCTTTAGTTGCCTTTCTTGATATAGAAGGGGCCTTCAATAACGTCAGACCATCATCTATTCTTTCTGAATTGGAGAGATTGGGTGCTGAATCTAGTACTTGTCAATTTATACGTAGACTACTTGGTAATAGGGTCATATGTGCCACGCTTGGTAGTTCTACTGTAAACAGAATGGCAAATCGAGGCACGCCTCAAGGAGGAGTCCTATCACCTCTGTTGTGGAACTTGGCTATAAATTCCCTGCTGGTTGAGATAGATGGCAGGAGAATAAAGACAGTCGCATATGCGGACGATGTTGCGGTTTTAATATCCGGTAAATATCTTGACACAATATCTAGATGTATGGAGTCAACACTTAGTGTACTGAACAGATGGAGCGTATCATGTGGGCTAAGTGTGAACCCTCTTAAAACGGAACTGGTACTTTTCACAAGGAGATATAAGATTGATAACTTTATTCCACCGAAATTGAATGGTATCAGACTAAAGACTGCGGAAAGTGCCAAATACCTTGGCATCATTCTAGATAGAAAATTATCTTGGACGTTGAATATACAGAACAGGATTAATAAGGCCTACGTGGCTATATACTCATGCAAAACGGCAATTGGTACCAACTGGGGTATTAACCCTAAAGACATCAATTGGATTGTAAATGCTGTTGTAAGGCCCATTCTTTTCTATGGGGTATTGGTATGGTGGCATGCACTTGGGAATTCCTCACACAGACATGCGGTCGAACGTGTACTAAGGAATTGTGCCATACTGATAACTGGCGCGGTAAGAACAACGCCAACAAAGGCACTGCTTACTATGCTGAACTGGCTACCAGTGGATTTAATGGCAACTCAACTGGCTCTAAATTCTGCTGTGAGGCTTAAGGATGGTTACTCATGGACTCAAAGAGACCATGGTCACTCTACTATAACGAGACATTGTGAAAACGCTCATAGGAATGTTGACTACTGCATACCGAAACCATCTTTCGATCTGCTATTCTCCATATGCATCCCGAATAGGACCACCATGGACAGACGGGCTCTATACCCCCAATGAAGCAATAAGGATTTTTACTGACGGTTCCAAAAGGGGTAATAGAGTTGGAGGTGGATTCTACATCGAAGAATTTGGAATCAGATCCTCTTTTAGGCTTCCTGATTTCTGCTCTGTCCTTCAAGCAGAGATCTCTGCCATTAAGCGAGCTGCAAACTGGCTGAAGTATTATCAAGTATCTGGAGATATATGCATATTTACCGATAGCAAAGCCGCCGTAAGAAACATAGCAGGTGTCTATTCGACATCGAGGTTAACCGCAGAATGCCGGATATCTCTGAACGAGATAGCGGAACATTCTAGGATAGCGCTGATATGGGTCCCTGGACACAGCTCGATACAGGGTAACTATATTGCTGACGATTTAGTCAAGGAAGGTACAATGCTGGCTGATGAGGAGATTGACTCCTTCACTGGCATTAACATGAAAAGTCTGAAATCACTGATTCAAGATGAGATGTTCAGACTTGCTCAGGTAAGGTGGACGAACGAAATCACCTGCTCTATCTCTAGGTCCACTTGGCCCTTATTTGATATGGGAAGGACGAAATCTTTACTTAGTTCTCGTCGCGACCTAATTAGGCTTATTGTCTCTCTACTTACAGGTCACTGTACTTTTGGGACACACGCCAGAAGACTTGGTCTACAACATAACGACTTTTGTAGAAGCTGTCATAACGAGGAGGAGGAGGAGACGGTCATCCACTTCCTTTGCGAATGCCCTATCGATGAAGAGGGAACGAATACTCGGGGCACCCTCTCTTTCATGTTTGGGTGCACTATCCAGGATTAATCCAAAATGCATCGGCACCTTTGCTAAGAAGTCTGGATGGTTTGACAGGGAAGCAACCGATGCGGTCTGAAACTGAGAGGTTGCCCACCAATGGGTATCACAATGGGACCAATATAATGGACCCAAGTGAGCTGTTTCAGAAAACGGCTACCCATATAACCTAACCTAACCTAAATGCATATAACGGGAAGACATTTGTTGGGGGCTATAAGAATTCGTGGACCGATTCTTTTATACCCTACACCACCATAGTGAGGAGGGTATATTGGTTTTGTGCTGATGTTTGTAACGCCCAGAAATATTGTTCCAACACCCACCTCAAAGTATACCGATTGAATCAGAATCACTTCCTGAGTCGATTTAACGATGTCCGCCCGTTAGTCCGTCCGTCTGGCTGGCTCTCCATGTAAAGCTTGTGCGCAGAGTACAGGTCGTAA
This sequence comes from Bellardia pandia, assembly GCA_916048285.2. Classification (NCBI taxonomy): domain Eukaryota; kingdom Metazoa; phylum Arthropoda; class Insecta; order Diptera; family Calliphoridae; genus Bellardia; species Bellardia pandia. Next base: position 72,258,964 of record OU696530.1, read on the forward strand.
TTTTGAAGATATTTCGATAAAATTTGGTACGTGATACTTTTTCGACCCAAGGACGGATAGGATTGAAACTGGTAGATGTCGTTCCATTATTTTACCTGGTCCCCATACAAATGTCCTCCCGAAATAGGGCTTTAACGATCATAAATGTTTGAATTATGCAAGAATCCACACAAATTTCACCACAAATGAGTGGTCCATAATTTATTATACCTCCCATATAAAGCCCACTCCCGAAAATCACTTTAACGACCATAACTCTCTCAAAAATCTTGGTATCCAAATAATATTGAACAAAAATGTGTTCATATATGAGTATATAAAAGTAATATGGTACAATTTTATTATGATCGGGCCATAATTAGTCGTAGCTCCCATATTAGGTCCACTTCCGAAAATCACTTTAAAGAATGTAACTCACTTAAAAATGTCGGTATCCGAACAATATTGAACACAAATATGTTTCATATACATATATAAAAATAATACGGTAAAATTTTATGATGATCGGTCCGAAAATCACTTTAACGACCATAAATTTCTTAAAAATGTTGGTAACTACATAAAATTCAACACAAATAAGTTTCATATGATGAAATGATGACACGTAATTTTATAATGGTCGGTCCATAATTAGTCGAAACTCACATAATTCACTTAACCTCCATAAATCTTATAAAAGTATTTATATCGAGATAAAGTTTAACATATATAATCACCCCTATAGTGAATAAAAATTCCACATGAAATTTGTTCCCTTTTCACATTTTCCCATTAAAATTCAATGTTAAAAAATAAAAGGGAACAAATTTCATGTGAAATTTTTATTCACGATAGGGGAGATGAACTATTAAAGATAACTTCATGAAATTTCCCACAATCAGAGATGAGCTTTTGCTTTGAATTTGATTAAAAAAAAACATTCTTCACAGCAATGATTTTTGTAAAAGATTCTTTATTTTTTTAATGAGGTGCTTAATTGAAATTTGTATCGTGTTACATTTCATATTAAGAATGTTTTATGTAAATTTCTCCCAAAACGATATAAAATATAGCCTTATCTCTACCTTAAAAATGTCATTCTGCGCTTTGGATTCAAGTGCTTTTAAAATTATATTAACCACATTAAACACTTTACTTGAATTAGTTGTAATATGTAATTTGGTATTGCTAAATCCCACATACTATGGTATGCAATTTATGTAATCTTTTAATCACTGCTTTGTTTGAAAAATAAACGTCTTTTAAAACTCTTAAAATATCGCATATAAGACAAAACTCACAACTTGTCAGTTTTATATAGAGATCAAATATCTGTTCATAAATTATTTTTTTCCTTTATTCTCATTTTGCTATTTTAGATCATTTATCATAAAAACATATACGCCTGTGTTCTATATTCGTAAAATGAAATGAAAGTGAAAATTCCATTCAGTTTGTGTTCTTGAATTCGTAAAAGTGAAATAAAAATGAAAATTTAATTTCCAGTTTGTTTCAAGAGGAATTGATGTGTTCTACAAATCATTTTCACCACAAAAAAAGTAATTTGAAACCGAAAGCAAATAGACGCATGAAAAAAAACTTTTTGGTAAAAAAAATAATTTTTAATATAATTTTTTGAATATTTGTTGCGAAAATAGCAAAATATAAGTAAATAACTTAAAATTTATACATAATTTTCTTTATTGTAAGCTTACTTCTGTTTTAAAGGGGTAAGCACAAAAATGCGCAACAAGAGCAGTCAATGCTAAAATTCATGGAAAAACACCCCGGATTAGCTAAGGGATTTTATAAAGGTGATAGAACGGTGCGTGATCAACTGTGGAAGGACCTAGCAAGAGAACTTAACTCCATAGGTCCTCCAGAAAAAGATGCATCAGGTTGGAAAAAGGCTTGGGCTGATTGGAAAGCCTGCATTCGCAAAATATTGTCCGAGAACAGAGCGGAAACAACTGCAACTGGTGGAGGTCCTAACAATAGGCAGCACATATCCTCCAAAGAAGATGCAATTGCTAAGCTTTGCGGTCTCTACACAGCTGTCGAAGGTATAAAAGGTGTAAAATCATTCGGTATATCTAGAAAAGAGACAAATGAATCCATTGAACTGGAAAACTTAAATGTAAATAGTTTCGAAGATACCTTTTTAAATGAATTGCCAGATGAACTTTCAGATGAAGCTGTAGAACCAAAGCGAAAAATGAGAAGAGTTGAACCAACAAAACATGATTTACATGATTTTATTCAAAATCAAATTACTACAAACGAAAATATTTGTACAATTTTAAAAGACATCAGTAACACCTCCAAAAATATGTTAAAAGAGCAGAAAGACATATCTAAAAATATTTACAAAATGAGAAAAGCTTTGGAAACTTTTACAGAGGTTATAAAAGAAAAAAAGAGGAAGAACATCTTTACCATAATGAAAAAATTATGGAGATAAAACGCAATCATAATGAAGTTGAAAAATGCTTGAAAAAAAGAATGAAATTAAAATTCAAGAGTTGGAACTTGAATTAGAAAGAAACAGTTTTTTGAAAAAGTAATTTTTTTAAATTACTACTACAATTTTTGCATTTTACTTTAACTGAACTTTTTTATAAACTGCGATATTTTTATTTTTTTTTATATAAATATGTACATACATATGTATATTTAGTGAATTGAAATATGTACCTTATACATATGTATTAATGCCTTATAAAATAACGAATTGTGATATTTTTATTTTAAATAACTCTTTATTCCTTTCATGAAATGAATTTTGTTTAATAAAAAAAACATGTTTTAAATAATATTCCTAAAAATTTCATTTCGAATTCTAAGAGCTTCATTTAGTAGTCTTACATCATTGACTTCGCTGTTTCCCGGTGCAGTTTCTTCGAATACATTTTCCACAACAAAATCATTGCATTCTCCATTATTGGCATTGTAGGAATTACAAATATTGTGAAGTGCGCAGCAAATATTAACAATTTGTACTACTTTTCGTGGCTCATACGACATCGTATCAAGCAGACATCTGAATCGGCTTTTTAAAACTCCAATTACGCGCTCCACAATGTTTCTAGCTGATGCATGTTTTTTTGTTGAAGTTATGCTCTGGTGTATTTATTTCTGGACATCTATAAGGTGTGAGTAAAAATGGTTCCAATGAATAGCCCCCATCACCCAAAAGCCATGACCTTCTAGCGCCACTGTTGTAATTTGCCATCAGATGCTGTCTTTCATCACTGAGTTTCCAAATGAATGCGTCATGACAAGGTCCAGGATGACATGCGTTTACTGCAATGATGTTCATTAAATGATCACATATCTAAAAATTAAATTTCTCATTGTTATATAAATTGTTTTTTTTCTACTTACAGTCATTACGTTTAAACTAAAATATCCCTTTCTATTGTAAAATAGATGGCTATCCTTGGCTGGTGCTTTAATTTTGACATGAGTGCCATCTACACAACCAATTATACCAGGCAATTGGAACTTGTTGTAAAAGTGCCTTTTTGATTTTAAAATGTCTTCATTGCTCCTTTTAAATTTAATCCATTTTGGGCATAGTGTGGATTCCAAAACGTTACACATACATGTTATGACTTTGGAAACTGTACTTCGTTCTAAAGCCAAATTCGAGTCCTTCCCAATCATTTGTTGGGCACTACCTTGGCCGAAGTAACGAAGTGCAGTGGCCAACTTCAAAATTGTTGGAATGCTGGTCTCGTTGGCGATGTGGGATATTTCTTCTAAAACCATTTTAAATGCATCTTTATTAAGTCTGTAATACGCTATAAATCTAAAATATATATTAATCAATTTTAGATAGATCACAGATTGGTTAAAAACGTTTCTGGCAAAATATGTATTTACTTACGATTGTTCCGGCAATTCCAATGGATTTGAACAGTCCCGAAGTCTCTTTCTACATATTCTTTCCGCTTTAATTTTTTCTTTTTCAATAAAGACGGAAATTAAAAACACACCACTCATTTTAATTTTTTAATATAAAATTTATTTTTTATTTAGTTTGTTTTATTTTGTTTGTTTAATTTTTTAGTGACATAGAAAGCTTTCTTTATCGACAATGAGTAGTTGTAGCATCGAGTATTCGGTTTACAAAAATTATTCTTCAACACTTTTTGTATGTATTCCCACTTAATTTGAAAACTTCTTAGCAAATATAATAGCCCGAAAGTATTTTTCATATTTTGTGCATTGAAAAATGCAATCTTAAAGACATATATAAACATTGTGTGAGTATTTTGATAATATCGGGTAGTCAGATACATTGATAATTTGTGTCACTAATTGTAATTAAAATGTTAACCATTCACTTTAGCATGACAATTTTTGTTTTTTCTCATATTTCTTTAAATAGTTATTTGAAACAAAATAAAACTGAAATTGTCATGAAAATAAAGTTTCATTACTTTTTAAGAACACAGTGATTTTGTAAATGTGAAATTAAAAAGTTTTTCACTTTCATTTTGTAGTGGAATATAGAACACAGGCGAATATATTATATAACCTCATTCACAAATTTTGGTGGTGAAGGCTATAATATAGGCACAGAAAATACTTCCGTATATTTATAAAATTTATAAATAAAATTAAAACAGCTAATAATTTTTGTTTTAGAAAACTATAAATAAAATCACTTACTTGGTATATTTCATTAACATTTTTCGAAGATATCCATTGAGGCTAGAATCTACATCATCGCGTTCAGTTTTTTTGCGGGAAGAATAGCGACGGTTTTTATGCCAACCCCATTGTTCCAGAAAATGTAAGTCACTGCAACGGCGCCTTGGTTTTGCTTTATTTATTTCACAGCCATCTGATTTTGCATTTGAATCTGAGTCGTCATAATTATTATAATCAATAGACTGAGTATCAGATTTTTCAGCTGTAGAAGATTTCACCTGATCTAGTACGCCTTCATCACTTTTTAAAATACAATCTTGTTCACTAGCAACTATTTGTATTTTGTTCACATTAGTTGTTGCATCCGACATATCTTTTGGAATATCAGGTAAATCAATTGCTTTGCTATTTATAAGTATATCGTTGAAATTAAATACAAACGGCTTGTCATATTCAATTTCCTGGATATAGGAATAAACACGAATAATAAATTGGCCTACAGAATGCCAATTAGGTTGTTCAATACAAAATTTGTTTAAATTTGATAGTTGGTCAATAACATTTCCTTCAGTTTGTGCTAATGTTTGATTTTCATCGAACAAATTTCTAAACCTATATTCATTTTGTAACTGCTTGTTAGAAAACAAATTTGCCTGACAGCCATTGCATTTCCTCAAAAATGATAAATTTTTTTTAAACAAATTTGATATTTCTTTTATAGTTTGTGCCGCTTTCTCACAGTTTACATCTTGTTGAAATATTTTATTTGCACAACCATATGAACCAATAATGTTATGATTTATATTCATCACTTCAAGCATCCCTTCCGCAGCGCACCAATGAGCCGAATTTCGACCAAGACAATTTTCAAATGCATATTCAGCCAAGTCAGTAGCATTCAACTTTAAAGCTAACTGACCAAACTTATGTAATGTAGTAACATCTGTGCTGTCAATCAAAATTGCCTAATATAAAGAACAAATCCAATTACATACATTTCAAAGTTACAAGTTCACTACTATACTTTACGTACATATATATAATGCTGCAGCGCAAACATATACTCGAATCGTTCCTCCAATATAAAAGCAATATTCTTATGGCAGTTGTACTTAATAGTCCAAAGTTTATCCTTACGATTGTTTTTAATATTCTAAAACGTATTGCAAAAATAAATAAGTAAATTATGAAAATAAGCGCAGAAACATATACATGTGTACTCGTAAATATTACTTTAAAATGATAAAAAAAAATCGATTAAGCAATTTTTTTTTTTCAAAAAAACGACATTTTTAAATTTAAGCTGTACTGAGGATATTGATATTTTTAGTTTTTATTAATAAATTAAAGAGTTTTTGGCCCCGATTACCGTTCACAACACTAAGTATTTGTGATGGTGACAATTTCCCTAAATATTAAAACTGATTTCTTAATAAATTCTTTATTACAAAATTAATAGTTTTGACTAAAATTTAAGTTTGGGTGTAGGAAGTTGTTTATTGAAATTTGTTTTAAAATATTTAAAAATTAGTTGAGTTGGCATTGATTTTTATGAGTTTTGGATTTTAAATTTTTTTTATTTTTTTATCAAACGAAAATTATAATTCAATTAAAAAGGTTCTACATAAAATTTGTTTGAAATTTTTATTGTAATTTTGAAAAGGATTGTAAGGAAACCCTTTTTTATATTTGAAGGAACGAAAAGAAGATTTTTATATAATTTTGGTAAGAAAACTTGTGGATATATTTAGATAAATTTAGAAATTTATTAGTTGTGATTTATTTTTATACCCTTCACCATCGTGAGAAGGGTATATATAAGTTTGTCATTCCGTGTGTAATTTCCACAAAAAAATTTTCCGACCCTATAAAGTATATATATTCTGGATCCTTATAGATAGCGAAGTCGATTAAGCCATGTCCGTCTGTCTGTCTGTCTGTTGAAATCAGTTTTTTGAAGTCCCCAGATATACTCGGGATCCAAACCTTCAATAATTCTGTCAGAAGTGCTTTCTAGAAGTTTGCTATTTAAAATCAGCAAAATCGGTTTAGGTTAACCAGAGTTATGAACCTATATGTGAGACCACCTCCATAAAAATTTGATATTTTTCGTCCATTTTATTGCAATATTTTGAAATATATTGCAGATAATACGATGAAATTTTGTATACGTTGTTTTTATGATAAAAGAGGAAAGTGTGCGGAAAATAGTAAGAATCGGTACATGATTTCTTATAGCCCCCATACAAATATATATATTCCCGAAATATGGCTTAATGATAAATAAATGCCTATAAAATTGGAATATCTAGACAAAATTCAGCAAAAATAAGTCTTATACAAAAATAAATCGCAAAACGAAATTTTTTTTAGTTCGGTCCATGTTTGACCATAGACCCCATATAAAGTCCACTTCCAAAATTCACTTAAATACGTATAAAACAGATATAAATAATGTTAAACGGCTAAAATTTGACATAAATACTCTTTATAGCCAAATAAATTGTTGTACTAAATTTTATGGTAGTCGGCCCAGAACTGGTCATAGCTCCCATACAAGGACCACATCTGAAAAAGACATTTTTCCCTATATATATTGTATAAATATCGGTGCCGACTCAAAACTTTGCACAGATTATTTTAATATATACACAAATCATTCCACACAATTTTGTTAATTTCGGTCTATTTTTAACCGTATGCCCCATATAAAGCCCTCTTCCGAAAATCACTTTAATACTCATAAATCGCTTATAAATAAGGGTACCAATCCAAAATTTTACACGGATCATTTACATACATGCCTAAATCAAACTGCTGGATTTTGAGAATATCGGTCCATATTTGACTATATCCCCCACATAAGGTCCACTCTCGAAATCCACGTTAATACTAATATATATCGTATATATAGCGTTATTATGTTGAAATTCGACGTGAAGTATCCTCATATGCAATAAATAATAAATTTAAGAAGAACGGCCCATAATTTGTCATAGCTGTCATATAAGAACCATTTCCAAAAAACAAATAAATTCGGGTCAAAAAATATTCGTTTCGGATTTAACCCATATTCGGTCCACATTTTATAATCATGATATATATCGTTGGAAAGGTATTTTTAATACCTTTTATTTAGTGTATTACAAATTATCAAGCACCCAGTAGTTCCCGAGATATAGGCCTATATATTTTCAACTTTACGGGCCCGCCCCCTTGAAAATAGGCGTGACCGCCAACAAATTTTTTTCCTGGTATCTCCTCTAAAAGCCCTATTTCATTTCATTTCATTTAATTTTTTTTTTTTTTTTTTTTTTTTTTTGAGCAAAATCACTAAAACCGAATTGTACCCCTTTTTATACTCTGTTTGTTAAATTACACTGAAGATTATTATGAACATCAGACAGACTCTGTAAATTATGGTAAGAATTGGTAATTAAATCAATTAAAATGGTAAAAATTAGACAACACTTCAAAATATTTAACATAAATTATGTTGGTCGTAAAATTGTCTTTCAAACAATATATCAAATACTAATAAAATTTACACTAAGACTGAATAGAAAACACAAAATTAGGATATTCTAGTCTAGTGTAGTTTCTGTATTTCTTATTACGCTTAGGTGAAGGGTATTTAAGATTCGGCACAGCCGAATATAGCACTCTTACTTGTTTTATTAGGGCTTTGAATGTTGGATTTGTATAAAAGGGGGAAAAAAGGAATAAGCAATTGCCTTGTTTTTATATCCTGCGGAGTTGGATTAATTTATAAATTTTAAACTGTTTGGCCAGTAGATTTTTGATCCTTTATCTTTGGCGTTATCGATATTGGGAAACCACTCTGCCAAGGGGTGGAATTGGTCAACTATATATATCCTGCTTTGTTTAATTCAACTATACTCTTATCCTGCTTAATCTCTAACCTGATTTTACTTATACTCAACCTAAACATTCACTTGAACTAAAATCATTCTCATTGGCCAAAATAACGTTTTAATCTAAGCATCTGAGGTGACCAGGTGTAATATCATATACATATAACGTAATTTTTATAATTCTTTTCGTGTTTATTTTTTTTTTGTGTTCAATTATGTTTTTAATTTAAATCCAATTTTTTTTTTTAATTTTTGATATATGGTGACCTAAATTAATCATCAGTTATAAAAACATTAGTAATTATTATTGAATCTGTAATCTAAATCCCTTAGTTAATACAAAAACCTCTTTATACGGAATCCCTACATACAAACACTACAACACCTCAAATATCCCAACAAACAAATTCATATAGGGTGTTTTTTTAAGCTAGATAGAACTTTAAATTGTAAATAGTAACACAAAAAATTAAATTTTGATGAAATATTTTTTTTATCGTTTCAGTATACTCTGACAAATCATCATGAATAGACTCACGCTTGAACAACGCTACGAAATTATCCAAATTTACTTTGAAAATCAGTCGTCGATTCGCGCAACTTATAGACGACTTCGTCATTTTTATGGCGTACATAATCGTCCATCTTTTTTGGCTTAACGGGTTTGTTAATAAGCAAAATTGCCGCATATGGACCGAGACCAATCCACAAGAGACCCTACAGACTCCATTACATCCAGAAAAATGCACCGTTTGGTGCGGTTTTCACGCTGGTGGCATCATCAGACCTTATTTCTTCAAAAATGAGGCCGGAGCTCGCGTTACGTCAAGAACAGCCGCGGTGCCCATATGCCCGAAATCATTTTCAAATGTTAATGTCACGTATTGATCTTTCGAATAAAAAAAAATTTTGATTACAATTAAATTTTTTGTGTTATTTTTTACAATTTAAAGATTTAAACTAACACATCATATAAAATTATTTAAATATATGGTTGAGTAGAAATAAACTACGTTCCACTGTCATCCGGCGCCTGCTGACTACGTTGGACCATTATAAAAAAATTTAAGTTTTAACAAATTTTTATCAACCATTATTTTTATTATTTAACTTTAAACATATGTACTATAATTTTATTATATAAACGTAATACATATTTATATAAATTCAAACTTTATATAAAAATAATATTTTGAATTGCTACTGAAATTGTCATAATTTTGTTGATTTAATTTAAATATTACCTAACCCTATTAATATTGCGTTTATACATATCACCCAACAAACATTTCATGTCACCACGTTTCATAGTAAAACCTCCTATTATAATATGTAAAACTTGTTAAATTTTTATATTCATTTCCAACCAATTCATATATTAATTTGTGACCTAATTTTAATTGATTAATAATTGTTTAAATTTATTATACAAAACATATTGATTATTATCGTTTATTAAAAGACTATAAATTGAAATTCTATTTTTTTTTTTGTTATATTTTCGAATATGAAATTTTGAATCGTTAATATTATAATTACGAAAGGTGAAGTTGTGGTATGGGTCAATTAGAGTAGATTATTTTTTTTTTTATTTTTTTGGGCTGGCAAATAATGTTGTTTTTCTGTCAGCATGGAGGGTGGGTATCAGATAGGTATAGCAAATTCCATCTTATGGTATACCAGTATCATTAACCATTTTCCTTTCTTCTTGTTAGTATGAATTGCTTTGTTATTAAATATGTAGCTGCCTAAAGTAAAATCACTTGTAAATGATTCAAAATTGACGACGAGCACGGCCGGATTAATGGGTAGCTCTGTTCTCAAGATATCACCTCATTTTCAAAGAATCGTTACATATTTTGATGTTGTAAACTGCGATTACGATTCACAACACTTACAGCTAGTTTTTTATTTGTCAGTTAAACTCAGCTTAACACACTATTATATTAAATGATGAAACAGAACTGGGGCTGAACGTTTTTTTCCATACATTTTGAAATAAAATTATGCCAGAGAATGCGGTCGTGAAAATAAAATCTATTTTATTTTGACAGCGTTTTTTCTTATGCTCTCACTTTAAGAGACAAATGCTCTCAACAATATTGCCACACTTTCATTAAATTTTATACATTTTGTAAACAAAACCATATGTTTTTGGAGCTTTGGCGCAAGAAAAATAAAAACAAAAGAAAATCAAAAAAGTGAGATTTTTGTAATTTAAAAGAAAATAAGTGATATTATAGAAAAATTAATTGAAGAAGTACAAAAGCATGATTGCATTTGCCATTGTACAAAAATTTTTATTTAAAACAAGATTTGTGGACAAAAATTGGAAAAGCCGTCGGCATTACAGGTTGGTACACAGAAGAAATATAAAAATATTAAATGACAGTTCGTGAAGTTGCAGCCGTCGTTTCAATTATGGGCCTGTTTTCTCTGAGAGTCGTTTTTGCTTGAAGTTGCGGTCGTATTCTGTTTCATCATTAAACCTCAAATATATTTTGCCGGGAGTTAACTACTGAATGTGTTTCTTAGTAGTGGATTACCTCCTGTTAATTTTGTTAGCATTGCCGTACTGTTCAGTCAAAATACATATGGCATTCCTCCTAATTTTTTATATAAATATGGCAATATCTTAAATTTTCGCAAAAAAGCAACCGCGTCAATAACAGTATTTGAAAACTTTAACTTTGAAAAAAATTAAAAAAATGGATTTAATGTGTAGTCCAATTAGTTCTAAAACATTATATGCGGATTGTTTTGTTAAGCGAAATCTTTGAAAGAATTCGGCGTCGGTATAAATGCAGAAATAATTTGGACGCGTCCTTATTGTTCGTATCTTTCTAACAATTGACATATTTAAGTTATTATATGTGTTTGAATCACTTAAATCCTCATCATCACTAGAATAATCAATTTTTTTTTAATTTTTGTTAAAATGTCGTAAATTTTGCCCCTATTGCGGTTCACAACTTTTTTAATAATTTGGTCGTCTTTCATAAATCGGTATTGCAATTCACAACTTAAATGTAGTTGACTTTTTGGTTGTGCGGCTGATTTTTTGGTTGTGTTTAATAGTATTGCGGTTCACCATTTTGGATGAGTTTGGTTGACAAAAACGACAAATATACACAACTGCTTATTAGCAGTTGAGTCTTTGTCGGTTATAGATTTAAATAAAATGTTTAATACATTTCCTTTAAAAAATTAATACAAAAAAGATAAAAAATGGAAAAATCGTAAGTATAGGTGTTTTTTGATCTTAATATAATTAATTAAATGATTAATACACATACGCAGGACAGTAAAAATAACAACCAAAGCCCAATTTGAGCGACTTGTGCAGCTGATGGAAAAAAATCCAGAAATTGCTAAAGGAAAGCAAAAATTTGAGATGACTAAAACGTGGGAAGGATTTACAATAGAATTGAATAGCTTGGGCCCACCTACAAGAACATCCTTCGAATGGCAACGTGTAAGTATATGCCATCTTAATTATTGTAAACAGACATTTTATTAGAATTTTTACTTCATATAGGTTTGGTTTCATTACAAAGCAAGTATTAAAAAAAACTAATACATAATAATAAACAAAACCAACAAGCAGCAGGTGGTGTTCCTTCACAAGAAATTCCGCTTAATGTACTTGAGGATTGCGTGTCCCAGCTGTTATCACTAAATGACCAAGTAGCACCATCTGGACACACTTTCGGCGTTGAAAACGTTGGTCCGTCAACAAGTCAGGCTTTAGAAACTCCTCAAAATCTCGACATGGAACAAATCGTTACAAATGAACATGAGATAATAAACACACCAGCCAAGAAAAGAAAAAAATCACCAGAACAAGAGCGTCTGGAACTTCTGAGAAAACAATGCGAGACACAAGCTAAACTTTAAAAAAGTATTAAGGATTTGGAGAAAAACAGTTATAAAAATTATGAAATAAACAAGCAGCTTTTACAAATTAAGCAAAAGAAAATTGCCTCTATGAAAAATAATACTTATTATACAAACATATTTGTTACTTATTTTGAAAATTTCTTACTTCGCACTGGGTAGTCAAGAGGATTGGAATCATCGCGTATTTTTCTACGTATACGTAAAACATTTGTATTAGCGTCATGATTTTCGTCTTCAAAAAATAAATCCACATTTAAACCATTCTTTTTATTTTATAAAAACTTGATTTTTTGCGTTTTTTTCTTCACTTTACAGATAAAATGCATGGTGTTTCCAACAAGAAATCAATATTTCATGTCGGCAACGCCATAACAATTACAACTAAAAATCGTTGTGCTACATAATACCAAAAAATAATTTGGTTGAGTAAAAGTCGGGTTGACTGACAGACGACCAAACTTAGTTGAGTTGAGAACGGCAATAGAGGCATTTTTTTTCAATTGTTGAATTGTTTATTTTATTTTTCAGCTGTTTGTATTTTGACATTTTATATCTAGGTTTAACTCACCAATGATGCTCAGTTAAACCTAGATTATATATCAAATAAATAATAACTGAGAAACACAATTTTTAGTTTAATCTAGGTTTAAGCGAAAAATGTAGATTATCTTTATCCCAGAAACTAGCTCTTAACGGCTTAATCGTATGAATAATGCATGTTGTGTTGTAGTCAAACGATAATCGGGCCCTTTATATATTATTGCTTAAAAAGTCAAATTTAATATGCAAGTTTGAATGCTTTTTCAGAATATTTTAAATAATTGTTAAAATTCAGTTAAAAATTACAGTTACTATAAGCCAAACAAGGACATCTTAAAAAAAATATTTTTTCGAAATATTTTGCGGTAGTTATAAGATTTTTGACGGTATATTTAAAAAGCTTTTAGAAACAGAAAACAAAATTTAAAGCAATTGTCTATACAGTGGCTCACAGCTCATTTAAAGTAGTACATTTTTTTGTTTTCAAAGCTCTATAAAAAGAAAACTAAAGCTATGTATAGGCGATCGTCAGATATTACAACGTTGTCAGATCTAGAAATGTGCTAGCAACGTACTGACATTGAAAAATTGTTAGCAAAAGGTAAATTGTCAGTTTAGACGACTGTAAGAAAACTAACAATTTCACAATGAGAATGCGTTGTTCATTTGTGTAGCGCTTCATTTTTACTAAGCTCGTAAAAATAATAAAATAAAAATCAATAAAATTAATCCCTGAGGAGGTCGGAAAAATACCGATGAAACGTAGGATTGGAGAAAATGAAATAAACTAGTCTTTTATTTATTTTATAATAAAAAATACCTGACCTTGAAGGCCCAATTTAGAAATTTCTAATAGAAAATTTGACAGAATCAATATAGAAAAAGGTCGATAAGAATTAAACATTTCAAAATGACTTAATCGGAGGGCCCGCCGAAAAGGAGATGAGATAATTTAATCTAACACCAAAATGACTAACTTTTTTGCAAATATTGAACATGAATATGGTACCGAAACCTGCTTATTACTAGGGACATACTGCAGGGAGACAAAAGGATCAGCCAAACACACGGAGAGACTTAAATTTTTATTAGCCTGCAGGAAAAGGGGCTTAATACCGACACATATAGAAAACGCAACAGGGAATATGGATCAATTATTCACATCGTTTAAAATATCGCAGGAATTACAGAAGGTTGGACACAAATTACAGACTAAGATCATTAACCTGGGGATTGAGGGAGTGGGTATTAATATCAGGGGCATAAAAAGGGAAATCAATAATATTAGATACAAACTTGGATCAAATATAAGTGATAAAGAATATAGAGATTTCATGCAGAAACAGAAATCTAGATATGGGATCATGGTATCTAATGACAGGGGAACACATTTGCATGAAATACGGGACCTTTGGCAGGGGCAAATGAACAGATACGGTTTAAAATATAACCCTGATTGGTTTATTAACGGGACTAATGTACAATTCCCAGAAGACAGTAAATGGCTTCTCTCTCTGGGATCGAAATTCGCACTCCCCATAAACGGGGAGAACTTCTCAACCATTAATCTGATAGCCGATTTGGAACAATGGGTCCAGACTTTGACAGATGATAAGGAAAGAGAAGTAATACGATCAAAAATAGCGAACAGAATATTAACGCATAAAAGGACTATGAAAATCAATCAAAAGGACAAATTAATACTAAACATTTATGAAAATACGAAGAGTTTTCTCAGGAAATATAAAGACGAGATTGTAATTACAAAGTCAGACAAGGGTAACAAATCTGTCATTATATATAGAGCAGATTACATGAGACAAATGAACAAATTATTAGAAGATAAATCTACATACAAAACCATACGAGTAGACCCAACACTAAAACTACAAAGGACAAACAACAAACTAATAGCGGATCTATTTGGGGGAGAATATATCACAGGGTACGGGAAAATTAAGCTTACATCAAATTCAGCGACAGCTCCCAGATTATATGGACTACCCAAGATTCATAAGCCAGATGTACCATTACGGCCAATATCATCATCAGTAGAAGTACCATGCTACAACCTATCAAAGTACATTGGCAACATTTTGAAGAATATTATATTGGACAAATACAATATAGGAAATTCACCGGAACTAAGGAAAAAATTAAGTGCAATGTCTTTGGACAAAGACGAAATATTAATATCTCTAGACGTTGTATCGTTATTTACAAACATACCGATACATTTAGCAATAAGTAATATTATGGCTCAATGGAACGTTCTTAAAAACCACACAAAAATTCCGGGAACACAATTTCTTAATTTACTGAAATTTTGTCTAAACGACAACAATTATTTTATGTTTGGTGACACATTTTATAGCCAAACATACGGCATGCCAATGGGGAATCCATTATCCCCAACAATAGCAGACATTGTCCTGGATACTCTATTGGAACGTACAACTGAGGATTTGCGGAAAAAACCGGAACATACAAATAGAACTAATTACTGAATATGTGGACGATCTTTTTGCAATTATCAGAAAACAGGACGAAGAGAAGATTTTAGAAACATTTAACAGTTATCACACAGAATTGAAATTTACCATGGGAAAAGAGGAAAATAATTCAATACCATATCTCGATATGAGGCTACACAGGGAAAATGACAAAATTTTAACAGACTGGTACACTAAATCGATTGCATCTGGCCGCATTATCAATTTTCACTCTACTCAACCGATGACACAAAAGATGAGCACAGCATTGAATATGATTGACAAAGTTTTTCAATTAAGTGATAATGAATTTCTATCAAAGAACATAAACAAAATTAAAGAAGTGTTAGTAAAGGACAGTTTTCCGGAAAATATAATTAATAATTTGATACAGAAAGCCACAAATAAAGACACTGGGGAAATTGGCAATACCCAAAACAATGACACATCTGGCGGCACGAAATTCTACAGCTTAGCATTTATCCCCAAACTTACAGAAAATATACAAATGAGAGAGATTATAAAGGACAACGATATAATATTGGCACACAGAGCAAACAAAACAACGAATTCACTGTTCACGCAAACAGAAACAAAAATAGAAACAAGGGATAAAAGCAACGTAGTATATGAGATAAAATGTATTGGAAACGAACAAGAAAGGTGTGGAAAAATTTACATAGGCACAACAAAGAGAAGTTTAGGTACGAGAATAGACGAACATGAAGCTGACATTAAAAAGCAGAAACTAACAACAGGTCTCTCTCAACATTGTTTTGATAAAAAACATACGGCCGACCTTAAAAATGTGAGGATTCTAGAAGTAGAAAAGAAAGTTGGGAAAAGGTATACATTGGAAAGTTTAAGAATCCAGCAAAAAGCAGATCAAGTGATGAATAAGAAGGAAGATATAGACGGCGCTAACTCTAACTACATAGTAGCAATAATTTAATTTAGTTTAACTTCAACTGTGATATTAGCGATAGGATAATTACTGTGATATTTTATTTTAATTTTTGCATTAATTTCTTATTAATTGACTCTGTGTTTGTATCGTATGTTAAATGTTGTACAAAAAAGGTGTAATACATTTAAAAGTAATGTAAAATTGACGAAAAGACTATATGTAAGTGTAATTATTTTATTGTTAAATTTATGGTTGTTTGTTATTAATATTGTTATTTTCCTTTATATATTTATATGGTTGCCAGATTGAATAAAATTAATCCCTGAGGAGGTCGGAAAAATACCGACGAAACGTAGGATTGGAGAAAATGAAATAAACTAGTCTTTTATTTATTTTATAATAAAAAATACCTGACCTTGAAAGCCCAATTTAGAAATTTCTAATAAAAAATTTAACAAAAATCAAACAAATTTTAAAAGATAATATTTTTCCAAATGAACTAATTTATAAATTACTAAGACAATGCAAAAGACCAAAAAATAATAATACAAATATAATTTCTGAACCTAAAATGTATAAATCTTTCACTTATATTTCATTAATTTCTGAACGACTAGAAAAGTCAAAATTTTATGACAAGAATAATTATAAGATAGCCCATAAAACATATAACACATTAAATAGATTATACACTAATACCCCGATTTGCGTTGATTCGATTTGCGTCATCAAAAAAAAGTTGCGTGGCTTCGAATTGCGTCGTTGATGTTTCGTTTTGGGTCGAAAAAATACATAATTGTGGCTTCGAATTGCGTCGTTAATGTTTCGTTTTGCGTCGTTTTCTATTACATTTTGTGCATAGAAAGAGGATTTCCCTTTTTACTTGTTTTGGTCAAACACAAATAGAGGGTGTTTTTTTGAGAGGTATAGAACTTCGAATTGAAATAAAACACAAGAAAATCGTTTTAATGACCATCAATTTGGCTTTATTGGAAGGATAATTTCATGCCATTAATGTTTAAATATGATTTCAGTCATGTGGCCGCCGCGGCTGGCTCGAATAAAGCCAATTCTACAGGTCCAATTTTCAACCACTTTTTCGAGCATATGGGGCCGTATGTCGGCAATAACGCCACGAATGTTGGCTTCCAATTCCCCTAACGTTTCTGGTTTATTGGCATAGACGAGCGACTTCACATATCCCTAAAGAAAATAATCCAATGGTGTCAAATCACACGATCTTGGTGGCCGATTGACAGGTACATTCCGCGAAATTATGCGCTCATCGAATGTTTCCTTCAATAAATCGATTGTGGCGTGCGCTGTGTGGCATGTAGCGCCGTCTTGTTGGAACCACAACTCATCCACATTCATGCTATCCAATTCGGGAACAAAATAGTCGGTTATCATGGCTCTATACCGGTCACGGTGGCGAATCGATTCATTCGGGTCCTCTTCAACACTTTGCTCTACAGCGGCAATTGTTTCTTCGGTGCGCACTGTTCGACGTCTCTGCGGATGCGTATTATCACATAGAGTAAACGTAATGCGAAAACGATCCATGGTTAACCGAATTAATTGCTCTGATGGACGATTATGTCGACCATAAAATGGACAGAGCTTGCGGTAAACTTCGCGAACTGAACCGTTATTTTCGAAATAAATTTGCATGATTTGCAAGCGTTGTTCTTTTGTCAACCTGTTCATGATGAAATGGCAAACCAAACTGAACATAAATGACATTAGAGTTGCCAGATTTGACCACAAAATGCCAGTTTTATCTCTTTTCGAAAAACAAACCTGTAAAAAAACACCCTATATATGTTTATGTTGATTTTTTACATGTATGAATTGGCTTTAATTTATTTTTTTACTTTACGTTATCTTTTTGTTTAAATAAATTTTAAAAAATATACCTACATATGTATACATTTATTCTTTTTCAACTTTTCTAAAAATTTTCTTTTGGAACGAATTAACGAAAAATCCATACAAATATATGGAGAAAAGTGATTCGATTTGCGTTGTTTCGCATTGCGACCCGTTTGGTCGGTCCCAATTAACGACGCAAGTCGGGGTATTAGTGTATAGTAAAATAAAGGATGGGAAGTAAGATTAGATAAATCCAATATTGTTTATAAAATACCGTGTAAGGGTAAAAGTAATGAAAAATGTAATAAAATAAAAACAAATTGAAAACTAGATTAGCTGGACATAAATCTGACCAAAAACACAAACATACTTCTTCTTAAAAAACTGCATTAACTACACACTGTTACATTTTAGACCATTATCCAGACTTTGAAAATACTACTATATTAAATACAGAAACAAATTATAATAGACGATTTATATTAGAAATGTTACAGATTATTAATGTACCGATAGAAAAAGAGAATTAATTTTAAAACAGATACAGACAATGTAGCTCAAAATTACAGACATTTAATTTATAAGAATAAGTTTAGAAACTAAAAATATTACATTTAGAATTTTTCATTTATTATTCCAAACAAGTTTTTTATATATATATCATAATTGTATATCATTATTGTAAACTTTTCATTTTCTGTTAAAAAAATTTTCATTTTTATACTTCAATTATTATTTTATTATAATTCAAAAATTTTATTAACTATCCCTGAAGAAGCTATCCATTGTGATAGCGAAATATTGGATATATGTATAAATATATAGAACATTTTTATATAAATATTAAAAGTGACCTAATTGTTTGAAAAAAAGAAATTATAGAATATTGAAAAAAGGTCGAATAAAAGAACTTGTTCAATCTACTATTGAACAATATAAAAATATCAAATTTATTGAATTGCATGTACTAAATATTAAAAAATTTAAATTGAATTTATTAAATAAGTTAATTGAAGTCATTGAATTGATGTAATAATTATTAAATTAAGTAAAATATTAAATTAGAAAAAAAATTGGAAATTATTGTATTAATTGAAATTATTATTAATATTGAAATTAATGAATTTGTGTTACCCTAACTTAATTAAAAATGAAAATAACAGATTGTAAATATTTAAAGTAACAACATGTTGATAACGGTTGCAACATGTTAAGGATAATTTAAAAAAGAAAAATTGTCAAAGTAAAACCAAAATAATTTAAATTCACTTTATCCTTAGCACTCATCCTAGCAAGTTCAATCCTCGCACAATTTATAAGCCACAAAAAACCATTCAGGTAACACATACACACACATACACACTATTATTTACTCTTGTACATAAACTAAATTTATAAATAAAACATTAACTTGTATTATTGAAAATAACTCTACCAATTTAACTCTTTCTTTTCCACACAAACACCCATTGCAATTATTCCATTGAGTAATTGCAATCATAATCTTTAGTTTGGTACCTACACCAAGCTAAAGATTATTTAAAAAAGGAAACGAATTTCTTATATAAACAGAAATTCCAACTTTTTTCAGAACTATTTAAATAGTTGGCAAAAAATATTTTTATTAAGCTGCCAGAGTTTGACTGGAGAAACTGTACAACAATTTTGATGACTTTTACGATGTGAATCGCGCGTCATCGCCTACGCCTTACACCTAAGCGATGAATATGCGAGCGCACACAAGTAACGGGAAATATCCTCACAACAATCAAAATATTTTTGTATTCTTCATCGTTTAGAGATGAGTCATCAATGTTTTCTCGGTGCATTTTTTTTCTTGTTGTTTTGTTCAGGTAACGGTAAAATAAATATTTGGTTTCAAGAACAATTAGCAAAATTGTCAGTTTGTTAGAGAACGTGATACTCAGAGGTATGAATTTTATACGATTTTATTATATAACATCTTTCAAAACTACTTCGCACAAATTTCTTGTCTTTCTTATTTTCATCCCATTACAGGAGTAGCTATTCCACGAAAAATGGGACATTTAAACAATTTTACAAACATAAACTTTTTATAAATTTTTGCACCTACATAGAGAGATTGAGTACTCTTCTAAAATATTCTATATAAATTACCACGAGTAGGTTACTTTGTTTTTAAATTGCGTTATTTTTTGAGAGTAACAAAAATTAGTTTTTTTTATTTAATTTTGCGTCACTTTTTGTGAGGTCGCCGTCGCTACTGTTTTTCAGATAGAAACAAATTTTTTTCTGTGTTTAAGTGTGTAGTGAGGAATATTGAACTGCATAATATTTTTTCTGTCAAGTGTTT
The DNA here is from genome assembly GCA_916048285.2 of Bellardia pandia. Taxonomy (NCBI): domain Eukaryota; kingdom Metazoa; phylum Arthropoda; class Insecta; order Diptera; family Calliphoridae; genus Bellardia; species Bellardia pandia. The sequence goes on from OU696530.1 coordinate 72,279,523, forward strand.
TACTGACGAGAAATTAATTAAAATGAAAAGGTAAGTTTATATGTCCCACACGTGACGCGTAATTCCTTTTTATAATAATAACTGTCAATCCATATTTAAAGCTAACTTTTGATTGTGTAATAACTAATGAAAAAAATTTGCGTTTAAAAATTTCAGTAATATTTAAATTTTCATTATAAAAAGTGTCTGTACGTGACACCGGGAATTGAGAATTTTATTATCTTTAAATCTTAGTGCTATTTGAAAACTTATTTTGTTACACAATTTTATTTTTTTCATCGTTTAAATATGACTGATCAACAACCTTCCACTAGTGTTGACCGTATGCGGAAACTACGCGAAACACGTAAGGAAGAAGATCCAAATTTCACTGCTAATGAATCGAAAAGGATATGTGAGCTTCGTAAGAGAAAAAGAGAAGCTCTTTCACAGGAAGAGGTGAAGGCTATAAAACTTAAGGAAAGAGATAAAAAGAGACTTCAAAGGTAACAAATCTCCCTATAAGTCGAAACAAAGTTTATCTAAAGCTGTTCAAAGTAAACACGTGCACAGTTCTATCTGTTAGTACCAGTTTCTCTTAGTTTGCTACTTCTGGTATGTATTGGTAAATATTTTCTTGTTTCTGGTATTGGTAAGTATTGTTATTGTACAAAATACTTACTGTGTGAGTAGATAAAGAGAGAATGAGAGTAACATATTTATTTTTATTTGTTTTCATAAAACAGATATGAACAAATACTGATGTTAATAACATGGTTATTTGTGATACTCGGGCAAATTGCTGAAAAAGCTGAAAAAAGAACAAACATGCGGCATAGACCTGCTTTGTTGAATGTTGACTAACAACTGAATGTAATATTAGTATTTTTACGCTCTTGTTGTGAGTATTGTTTGCGATCGTGTTGTGTATATGTAAATAGCCGAAAATCTTCGTATTCTGAACAATACTAGTGAGGACCACTGTTTTACATTATTTCTTTTAAATATTTTCAACGATACACAATTAATATTTCTTACATTATGTTATTTTTCCTCAAAAATATCTCTCGTACAACAAATATTTTGCAAATAATTGTGGTATAACAGTTATTTTAGAATAAAAAACAAATACAAATATATACTGGTACAAAATCAAAATTCAACTGTTATTGTTGGTATAAGTAATGTGTGTTACAAAAAAAAAACAAATACAATATTGTGTATTCTTTTTTGCTTTTTCATATCCATTTCAACAGATATGTATATGGTATATTTGTTTTGCAAATACTTTTGGGTATACTGTTGCACGTCTTTAGTTCAAAGAGCTCTAAAAGCTCTTCCTCAATCGCCAATCAAAAAAGAGCGGTGGTAACTGAACTAGCACTTAAAATGAATATTCCTCTAGTTGCACGTTTAAGCTCAAACACTCCAAGTGTTTATTCACATTACGAGGATGTACAAGCCTTTTACTACCTTCCGGACATTATATATACCCGTCCAGGTGCAAATTATTTTGTTGTTGTTTGGGAAAATGGTATTAAGGAAAAACGTCAGAAACACTATTTAACCATGTACCTACGGGAAGCTTTCTGCATTTTTAAGGAAGTTAATCCTAATATACATATAGGCTTCTCAAAATTTTGTAGTGTAAGACCAAAAAATGTTCTACTCATGAAAGACACTCCTTCAGATCTGTGCAAATGTATGACCCATGAAAATTTTATGTACAAAGTTAAAGGTTTAAAACAAAACTAATCTAATGACTGGTAGAGTCAAATTTTATGTGATCCTTCTTTAGATTCCAAGTGCTGGAAAAATTAATGCGAATGTAGTTCCGATGGCAAAAAATTGTTATTATCTATGGATGTAAGTAAGGTCTGCATGTGGAAAGAATGGCAAAAAGATTCTGAAAATAAACTACGTTTGATAACCCACGAGGTGAACTAAGAGATAATCTGATTGACTCAATTCATATTATGATGAATCATGTTAATTTAAAAAGGATACAAGCCGATGAGTTTCAAAAAGATAAACTTAGTAAAAATGAACGCAAATGAAATCTAAATTAGTTTCAAAAACCCGTGTAATATATGTACCATCCTCCGAAATATCAGAAAAAATAAAATCTGCGTCACCATGGAATAAAACTAAAGGCATAACTGGAATTTCAAGCTTTCATTTTATTAAATCCAATGAAAAAATCGTGGAGTGCAAAAAACATAGCCTATTTCTAAAAAAAACTGTAATTAACTACTGATTTTTTTTGTATTTTATAGAAATAAGTTCAACTGTGTCCCTTACGTGACGCAGTTTGTCTGTACGTGACAAAATAAAAAAAACTATTTTCTCTGTGTTTTATTAAAAATTTATTATTATCATCAGTAAGCCTAAAGGCCCAACTATAATATGCATAAGCAAGCTTAAGCAAATTGCAAAAGTTAACGAAAAGGCTGTCAAATGCATAACTAGTTCAGAGGTAACTTTCATGTGGCTACAATGACTTTGAAACTTTTTGTCCACAGTTGCTCATGTTTAAAAAAATGTTTTTATTTTAACAAAAAGCCATTAAATGACTATATTTTATAAATATTATTATATTATTTTATAATTAAAAGAAAACTTCGTACCCGAAACGCATAATTTTTCCTTTTTTTAATTTTTCGGCAAAAGTACTAAAATGTACAGCTGTGGCAGCACTAAATTGTAAATAATAATAAACGTTTACATATGTTTTGTTAATTTTCGTATTGTGTTTGCAAAAATGGAGAAAAAACTTAAAAATTTTAATAATATAAAAATATTAAAGTTAGCGCTTGAAGGGTTGTGCACATTAAAAGAAATAAGTGAACTACACTGTAAAAGAAGAAGACGCTCTTGTTCTGTCAGAGAAATAACCGCGACAGAAAGACATTTTTGTTAAAATAAAAAGGGTCCCTTTTATTGTAAAGGCACTTATTTTTTCCGCATTTTCTATTAAATTTAAAATAAATATATTTTCTTCCATTTTGTTCAAAACACAAACAAACAACAACAAACAGCTGATTCCGTACAGAATGTGCGATCAGTTTCGCTTTTTGCTTAAGCAAATGACAGTTGAAAAACTTAACGAAAAGTTTCGTTAAGTACATTATAGTTTGCCACATACAATTTATATGTGTTCGCACGTTTGCTTAAGCTAGCATATGCATATTATAGTTGGGCCTTAAATGTTAGTTATAATTTGTTTCTAAGACAGTTAAACACAACAATTTAAAATGTTGGTTGTTTGAGCTGTCCCACACGTGACGACATTTCTTCACTTTTTTCCTCAGTACTTCGAGAATTACAACAACGAAAATTTATGTAGGATTAAAGGCTATCATATACTCAAATTAATAATTGCAAAAATTTAGATATCTGATTTACCAGTTAAGAGTTATGCATTGAATAAGTACAAAAAAACAGTTGAATTTGTCTGTACGTGACCGTGGAATGCTCCTACAGAGTCGCTCCACCATTCGTGAATCGCCTGACCATAGTTTAATGATGACACGCGATTCCCCTAATGATCGCCCGCGAATCGCCGTTGAGTTGTGTATAGTCGCCGCGATTAATCGCGTGTTCTTTAAATTCATCGTCTAAATTTTGAGAATCATTTTCATTAATTAAATTTGGAAATCTTTCCATAACCGGAGACAATGAAGAAACTTTTTTAATAATAATAATATTATGTTGATCAAGAGAAGAAATTTATTTTAAAGAAGTGTCGTTAAAATCTAAACGTTTGGCTAATTGCTTACAAAAGTAAAGTACTTTATAAAATAAAGGGAACGTTTAAAGTTTGCAAAAATTAATTCAAAGAAACAATGAAAACATTGCCGTAATTAGGAGTTCTAAAACACACCATTTATTTATAAAACTTTAGTAATCTAAATTATGTTATATTTGTGTGTATCAGAGACCTGCAACGAGTACTAAATTTTCGAGTATACTTAATCATGCACATTGATATTTATGATTTAATCATTTTTGTTCAAATGCACAAAACACTCGTTTACGCAACCGTTCGTTTCAATCATTCAGTTTTATTCACTTGTTGTTTTTTGCGAACATGAATATTCTGACTGTGTCGTTAAATGTATGAAGCTCATTTTACATCAAAGCCAACGTGTTGTTAGCCGAACAAGTGTTTTATTAAGTTGTTGTTTTATGCGAACATGAATGTTCCGACTGGGTCGTCAAATGTCAAAGCTATCAATACCACATTCTCTTCTGGCGAAACATTTACCTTTGTGTTTATTTAAACAACTACGACACATATTATTCTTCTTCACGCAGTCAGACTTTAACTGTTATAGTGTAAAGACGTGATTATCAGTAAGCTCTCTCTTAGTGAACATTTTTAACAAAAACAACATGGACAAACCCCCAGACAGTGGCGGTTTATTCCATCTACCAATTTTATTTGATAAAGATAAAACCCTCAAAATTACAACACCAGGACCGAAATATCTTGTAATGTCAAGGAAAAATAGCACCGATACACTCTCAAAAGTATCGCCTTTTTTAATTAAAAAGGTTATCGACAATGTCTGTGGAGGTGAAGTAATATCTTGTAATAAACTACGAAATGGAACAATAATAATTAAAACGAAAAACATGATACAAGCCAGTAAGTTAATTAAATTAGCTTCACTTTCCTTTAACATCGAAGTAGAACTATCCGAACACAACTCCCTCAATTATTCCAAGGGAGTAATCTACTCTAACGATTTGCGCGGCATCCCCGAAAATGAAATTCAAGAAGAATTAAAAACTCAGAATGTTGGCAAAGTTGAAAAAATAATGAAAAAAACAACTGATGGTAAATTAGAAGAAACCGGTTTAGTCATTCTTACATTCAACTCTACTTCTCTTCCGTCCGAGATTGCAATTGGATATGAGAGAGTAAGAATACGTACATATATTCCACTACCTCTCAGATGTAAAACATGCTTACGCTACGGACACATCGCTAAAACCTGCAAAAATATAAAATTATGCCCTAACTGTTCCCATGAATTTCATTTAGGAGAAAACGAAGAAGTATGTGTAAGTACCAAATCTTGCATCAACTGCAAGGAAGATAATAAAGAGTTTAATCACTCCGCAACAGACAAGAAATGTCCAATATTTCTTAAGGAAAAAGAGATCCAAGCGATTGTCACCCAGGAAAAAGTTAGCAAGAAAAAAGCTATAAATATCTACAAAGAACGTCACCATAATGCAAATGCTACATTTGCTTCTATAGTAAAAATCAACCCAGCACTTCAACAAACTTTGAAATCAAATGAAAACAACATTTTAAATATCACTGATCCCATAGTATCACAAAATACTAAAACTGACCAACGGCCTCTACAAGATTATTCTACTATTATATCTGATGTAGATATATCAGAGAACGAAACAAATGACATTGAATTTCAAAGTGTCTCTTCCCTATCAGGAACAGAAAACACTGATTCTCAACCAACAACAGATAATAATACATTTCTTCTCCCAAAGAACATCTCAAATAAAAATAAGAGTAAGATAAAGAAAAAGCTAATATCTGGCAACAAGAAAAAATAAACTCTCTTACTAATTTACAATGACTCTTAAAATTTACAATCCACATATACCGTTATCCCACATTCTCAACTTATTTATTACTTGTTCACAAAATATTGTAATTATATCGCTTTATTTTTTACCTCTCTGTACTTCACATCTATACTCTACAATAGCAATACCTCTTACACATATCAATACTTTATTCTTTTTTACATATACAGTTTTTATTTTCAAACTTAAAAATGTTAATTACATATCCATAAAACTACAGTCTGTAACAAAACTTTATCTTTTTTCGGCACTTATAAAATTGTATTTAATGCATCATAATATCCAATCATATATACACATCTTCAATTTATTTCACAATCATTATAAAATTAAAAAAAAATATATAATGTAGGTAAAATAATTAAAATATGTTATTGAATATTATCCAATGGAACATTAACGGATATATAAACAACTATAATGAATTGTTGATTCTTATCAAAAAATACAATCCAAAAATTATATCAATTCAAGAATCACATATCCACTCCCTAGTTAACATTCCAATCCCTATAAATTATAAACTCTACGCTACTAACTCTTCATCTACCAGGTACGGAGGTGTAGCCATTCTAATTCACCAATCAATAGAACATATAATCATTCCCCTTGAAAAAGACTTTGACACAGTGTGTTTAGAAATAAAATCTGGTATCAAATTCAATATAGTCAGCGCATACATTCCACCATCTCCGCAAATGAGAGTACATAATAGTAATTTGGAAAATGTCCTTGGAAACTTCAACTGCCAAACTATTATAACAGGAGACTTTAATGCCTGGCATAGTGCCTGGGGATCCCCCTCAAATAACCAACGAGGAAAACTTATTGAAAACTTTATATCCAAATCTCAATTCATAATCCTAAACAATGGATCTCCAACCCACTTGAGCTCTCATGGCTCTCTAACACATGTCGATCTTACATTATGCACCTCATCTATAGCAACCATAGCAAACTGGCAAATCGATGAGAACCTTTGCGGAAGCGATCATTTTCCAATAATAACTTCATTACATTTTCAACACAATGCTACAGATATTTTACAAAAACCTTACTTTAAAACACATATAGCCGACTGGTCAAAATTTTGCAATATTTGTTCAAATCTTTGCTTAAAAACTAACATAAGTAATAACATAAACAAAGAGGCAGCCAACATATGTAAAATTATAATACAAGCAGCTAATTTAGCTATACCCCAATCATCCCCAAATGTGCTTCCCAAGAAAGTTCCTTGGTGGAACGAAAATCTTAATAAACTAAAAAAACAAAAAAACACTGCATGGAATTCATTTAAGCGTAACATAAACACCCAAAACCTCATAAATTTCAAAAAACTAAACGCGGCTTTTAAAAGGGAAATAAAAACAGCAAAAAATAAAGCTTTGTACGACTTTACTTCAACCATCAATCCTAGTTCGTCGATAGAAAATTTATGGAGAAATTTAAAGAACTTCACCGGTTATAGAACCTCCCATCATATACACAGTATGCAAACCAATTCATTAGATTTGACAACAAAGAGGAAATTGCAAATATTTTAAGTAAATTCTGGTCTGACAATGCATCAGATAGTAAATTCGCAAAGGAATTCAGAAACAGAAAAGACAATGTCACTCAAATGGTACCAATAACTACACCTTCAGCTATAACAACTACCATAGAAAAGGATTTGCTGTTCTCGGAATTAACAATGGTTCTGCAAAGTTTGAAGGGCAAAACCCCAGGCATTGATAGGATTTCTTACTTAATGCTAAAAAAATTACCAATTAACATGCAACAGAGAATCCTCGACCTTTACAACAACATATTTAGAAACTGTATACCACAACAATACAAAATGAGCGTAATAGTTCCAGTACTAAAACCAAACGCAAATAAAACTACCCCCAATTCTTATCGACCTATATCACTGAATACATGTATATCAAAAGTTCTAGACAAAATCATAGCAAACAGGCTATGGTGGCTTGTCACGTCCAACAAGCTTCTCGATAGTCGTAAATTTGGTTTCAAGAAAGGCAAATCAACAATTGATTCTCTACTCTATGTAGATCATCAAATTGCAAACTGCCTTTCCTTAAAAAAACATGCAACAATAATTTCGTTAGACTTCGAGAAAGCTTTTGATAAAATTGGCATTCATGTAATAGTTGACCAATTAATTGCTTGGCAAGTTGGACCAAAAATTTTGAACTACGTCAAAAATTTTATGACAAATAGGAAGATAATTGTAAGAGTGGGAAAATATTTTTCTAAATATCAACCGCTACAAAACGGAATACCTCAAGGATCACCTTTATCAGTTATACTATTCCTCATATCATATAATAAACTATGTCTAAAAATATCATTCTATAAAGAGATCGACTATATAGCTTATGCTGATGATTTCCACCTAATAATAAGATCTAGCCATGAAAAGAATCCAACAATTGATTTACAAAACCTATTTAACGACATTCAAGATTAGTGTAAATACTCAGGAGCAGTTATGTCACCAATAAAATGCAAGAGTATACACATCTGCAGGAAAAGGAACTGTGGATGTACAATTTTATGTAATAACAATCCCATAGAGAAAGTCGAAAACCTAAAAATACTTGGACTAATTATAAACAATAAATACAATTGGAACAGTCAAATCGAAAATCTATCAACATCTTTAACAAAGCAACTTAATATTATTAAATGTTTGTCTAGTCCCAAGTTCAACTGTAACACATATACACTGGTAGCGATTATAAAATCACTTTTGTTATCTAAAATTAATTATGCTCTACCCTTTTATGGCTATTCAACAAAATCATCGTTAAAAAAACTAAAATCCAAAATTTCTTCAGCAATAAGATTTGCCTTGGGAGCTTTTCGTACAACACCTGTAAATAATATGTTATTTGAATCCAACATATTGCCACTAGAAATCCAGCGAGATCTCTTAACATCGCGATTAATAAAATCTATATATAATAATCCAGATACACCTCTACATTCAATCGTTAAAAAATGTATCAAAGCTAAAAAAGTTCCGAAACTCCCATCTGTCATATACAAAATTGTTCAAATTACTAAAGAACTAAATCTACCAATCCACAGACCTTTCACCAAGCAAAACATCAAACCTCAATGGTATTTTAAGCAAACATTCATAAACACTGATCTAAACAACTTTAATAAATCCACTACTGAATCATCAGTATTTAAAAAACTGTTTTACGAAATTCAGGACAAATATAAAAACTATTCTTTATTTACACAGACGCCTCTAAATCAAACGAACAAGTAAGTTATGGTATAGTCTCTAACAATAAAACTATTAAAACATCTGTACTTCCAAACTACACAACCATATTTACTGCCGAAATCATTGCCATTACGGAGGCTTTAAATATAATTAAGAACAAGAATGGTTCCTTTGCAATTTGTACCGACTCACTATCATCAATAAAAGCTATCTCTAATACATCCAATAACAATATATACGCATCATTTATAAGAAATATTATAATTGAAAAATCTCCAAATGTTATTTTAATATGGTCTCCTGGCCATTGTGGCATTGAGGGAAATGAGCTCGCTGACAAACAAGCAAAGGAAGCACTTACATCTCCACTCATATCAACATCTAACTATAACTTATCCGATATAAACAAATTCACCAAGACATATCACTTTTCCAGAAATAACACCTTTAGCCTTACATCCGATTGGTACAAAACAACGAACAATAGAAAATTATCAATTGATAATTTCTTACATAATACAAAAAACATGCTGAACAGAAGAGATTGCATCAAATTCGAACGAATTCGTCTGGGACATACTAAACTCTCACACGGTCATTTAATCAATATCCAAACCACTCCGATTTGCAACTGCAACATCCCGTTAAACAAAATCCTCAAACACATACTCACCTCCTGCCCTAATTTTCAAACCCATCGCAATAACTCATTCAAAAATGTACCACACCCTATAGAACTCATTTCAAATCCAACACCTGAATCCATTACACAAATTATATCCTTTCTAAAAGAAGCTAATTTATACAATATTATCTGATATCACATATGTATATTTCTTTAAGATAAAAATAATTATTTGATATGTAGAGCCTAAGGCCCTGTAGCCATGGCCATGTCTTAAAAACATTAGATTATAATTTGTAATTATCTTCTAATGATATATAAATAAAAAAAAAAAAATATTCTTCACTATGTCGCATTTTTTTCTAATGAGAATTTTTTAAATTCTTCACAAACTGACACTTTATGATCACTATTACACACAAAGCACTTTAATTTAAATGGTTGTCCTTCTTCTGTATGTGTATTTATACTCGCGTTTTTAGCTGTTGGTGCAACGAAAACAACTGTGCTTGCAGCATCGGCGATTTGAAAAATCCAATCACTAAACGTTTTCATTATTGGAACCTTAATATCTTTTGGGTACGTTGCCCAGTTTAATTTGTACTGGCTAGACAGCTTATCAATTAGTTTCTTCAGAAGCATTGGGTTATTCATATAATAATACATTTCGCAGGCCTCCATGGTGGAATATATACCTTTCACACACAACGCAAAATCAATCATAGACTCCAACTTATCTTTTGGTGGAGATATTTTTCTCGTTTTCTAAATTACCCGCTCTAAGATATGCTCCGGTCGCCCGAAACACATTTTTAATGTTTGAATTATCTCTGGCACCATTTTAGGTAACATGAGCCTATTCTTTAACATATCCCTCGCCTTTCCTTTAAGGCAGGCTTGTAGCCGTATCAAATTTTCTGTATCAGAATAACCTGCCACCGATGTACTATTTTTAAAGGTGCTTATGAACAACGGGCAATCCTCAGGATCCCCATTAAAATATGGGAAATCGCGGGGAATTGCTTGGCGTGCGGCCAGTTGTGATGGCGTAGGACCAGAAGCAAAGTTCCAATTACAAGTTGAACTGCAAGGATTTTGTTAAATCTCACCTGTTTCACCAAATTGTGATAATATTTGATATTTTCTTTCAAGAAATTCTTGTTGCAAACGCTGCTGCTCCTCCAACAATTTTAGCTGTAAATCGACTTGCGTTGTTGAAGCCGTATTCTGTTGGTTTGGTATTGCCTTCTGTTGGCTTTGTTGAAATGGAAATGGTAAACCAGTAGCAGTAGTAGCTGAAAATGTGTTTGCATAAAACGGTCCTCCTGTAGAGTAAATTACTTTCGTGTTGTTGTTTTTCGCTTGTATGTGATATGTAGCTTGAGGCTGAAATGGTGCACTTATATGTGTTTGTGTGTTCGGTACCGACGTTGTTGGAGCTGCATTGCCCAATGGTAAAATCCTATTACCGATTTCTGCTGCGCCTCTCCTAAAGTTGTTAGTGACGACGCTGCTTGCGGCTGCCTTGGTAAACCGATATAATTAGATGTAGCTGGATTATTACCAACATGACCTGTGGTATCACCCCCTGTTGCTTCACCGTTGTTGGAATTACAACCTTCACAGCTCCAACTTACACCAGCAACTCCGCTGTTTCAGCGGCAAAATCATAATGATACCACCGATCACATTTGTCGCATTGTACCATTTACTACAGTGATATTCACCTGTTTCGTTGTTTTCAGGCAATTATATATTTATTATGTTTCACTGATCACTTGAATTTTTATTTTGTAGCGCGACGCGAAACCACGAAAAAATATTTTAATTTTTGATTAATTTGTATAAATCAATTTATTTAAATTTGTTTTAGTTTTCTTTTCTTTTTTTATTTTAAAAATTGTTTTAAAGATTTGTTGCGGCACTTTATAAAATGAGCCGGCTTGTAAATGAAATACAAAATTTTTAACAGCACTCCTTTTGCTTTAATAATATAATTTATTTATTTAATTTTTATAATCGAGGGTGAGTGTAGTGAGCGCTTTAAAACAATTTTGTAGCTTACGTGCCTTTTTACCGATTAAATTATTTAATTTTAAATTGTTAAGGCCCAACTATAATATGCATAAGCAAGCTTAAGCAAATTGCAAAAGTTAACGAAAAGGCTGTCAAATGCATAACTAGTTCAGAGTTAACTTTCAGGTGGCTACAATGACTTTGAAACTTTTTGTCCACAGTTGCTCATTTATGTTTAAAAAAATGTTTTTATTTTAACAAAAAGCCATTAAATGACTATATTTTATAAATATTATATTATTTTATAATTAAAAGAAAACTTCGTACCCGAAACGCATAATTTTTCCTTTTTTTTAATTTTTCGGCAAAAGTACTAAAATGTACAGCTGTGGCAGCACTAAATTGTAAATAATAATAAACGTTTACATATATTTTGTTAATTTTCGTAGTGTTTGTAAAAATGGAGAAAAGACTTAAAAATTTAAATATAAAAATATTAAAGTTAGCGCTTGAAGGCCTGTGCACATTAAAAGAAATAAGTGAACTACACTGTAAAAGAAGAAGACGCTCTTGTTCTGTCAGAGAAATAAACCACGACAGAGACATTTTTGTTAAAATAAAAAGGGCCCTTTTATTATAAAGGCACTTATTTTTTCCACATTTTCTATTAAATTTAAAATAAATGTATTTTCTTCTTTCTCCATTTTGTTAAAAACACAAACAAACAACAAACAGCTGATTCCGTACGGAATATGCGATCAGTTTCGCTTTTTGCTTAACCAAATGACAGTTAAAAACTTAACGAAAAGTTTCGTTAAGTACATTATAGTTTGCCACATACAATTTATATGTATTCGCAGGGTTGCTTAAGCTAGCACATTATAGTTGGGCCTTTAGTTGCAAGCATGGCATATTTATTATAAGGTAGGAGCCACATTACAACAAGTACAACAATACAAAAACAACATGGTTATTTGTTTTTGCTTGAGGTTTTTCATTGTCAAAAACAGCTGACTGAAAATTACAAACATTCGTTTTTTATTTGTATTTATTCAGGTCACTAATGGCAACCATGGTACAATTGTACTTTTTTTGATACATTTTAAACACAGTTGGTAACGTGGTACTACCACAAGTCATATGGTACAATTTCAAAATACTGTTGCATAAAAATTTGGTATTTCAGATGAAACAGATAAATATCAGCCATGTTACAGAATTTAATTCCGTTCGGAAGTGGAATTATTTCCGTATTTTGCTTCTAAAGAAAAAGTAAAACGAACAATTGGTTTCATTTCAAACAAATTTTTTGTTTTGTTTTTTCTATATTAAATTTCATGAACATTTTGGAACTGATCTCAATTTGATCTTTAAATATGCATCTATAAGATGATTATTACAATAAATTTTTGGTTGAATTATCGAACTGTATGAGTCTTTGACATATTCATTTACATTAAATGATTTTGAGGCTAAATTCAAAAACTAAAGCTTAAAATGTAGTTAATCAGGATTTCAAAATCGTTAGAAGTTAAGAGGGCTTTTAGATGATGCAATTAATTGCATGCAATTTTTTCCATTCTCTTTTAAAATTGCTACGTAAAATGTTGTGCACTTATACGATGCAATATTACGTGCAACAAATCATGCAATTTTTTGACGTTTAATTACATATTCTTCTTTAGTTTTTCATTCGCAACAAAGAATATGTACATACATGACTTTATTAATTTATCTGATGTTAGGGGGTAACCCTATCTTACAACATTAACATGTCAATGTGGCATCACCATGAAATGCGACGCTGCATGCATCATTATCTTTAAGTTTTTTATGTACAATTCTTATAACCGTTTTTTACAGTTAGTTGTAGCAAGCCAACAGAGACACACCTCATGAAATAAAAGTTTTATGTTTATTACTAATTAACCAACAGTCTTTTATTCAACTTAAAAGTACAACAAAAGTGGCGACGAGGACGGTGAAATAAAAATTATAGAATTTTAATTGCAAAATGCCGCAATCGACTATGTCCGACGACAAAGTTCTACAACTGTTGGAAGATCAGCAAAACGCTATGCACCAACAAACCCTTTTGTTACAGCAAATGGCACAGCTACTACAGGCTCAAGGAATTGCTTCAACAAGTAATCCAGGAACGAGTACATCAAAAGCTGCACTAATGGAATCATTGGCACACTCAATGACAGATTTTGTGTATGAACCAGAAAGTGGCTTAATTTTTCAAGCTTGGTACAACAGGTATGTGCATGTTTTCGAAAAGGAGGCGAACACTCTAGAAGACCACGACAAAGTCGCTGTACTTTGGCGTAAAATGTCTAATCAAGTTCATGAACGATTTTCGAACTACATTCTGCCAACGAAACCAGCCGACATGACGCTGAAAGACACTGTTGAAAAATTAAATAAACTTTTTGGCAAAGTTGAAACACAAGTTTCACAACGCTACAAATGCCTTCAACTTGCAAAAACAGACGGTGAAGATTTTAAGGAGTACGCTAGCCGTGTGAATCTACAATGTGAGCTCTTCAAGATGACTGATTTAAGAATAGATCAGTTCAAATGTCTAATTTTCGTGTTGGGTCTTAAATCAAGTAGAGACACAGATATTCGAGTACGGTTATTAAAGATTTTAGACGAGTTTTCCGACACCACAAATCTGGATAAACTTGTAGACGAAACACAACGTATAATGAATTTGAAATCTGACAACACAATGATTGAACATCAACCGAAAGCTGTCTGCTCCGTTAACAAAATGGAAGGCAAAAACCAGAGTCACAAACTTCCAAAGACACCATGCTGGCTCTGTGGGGACTTACACTACGTAAAGTTTTGTCCCTACGTCAAACACAAATGCACCAAATGTCAACAAATCGGACATAAGGACAACTATTGCTCCAGCTCCAAAACTGTTAAGACTACGAAACCTGCACAAAGCGACAACAATAACACGTTCAGAAGAAAATCAAAATTTCGTACTAACGCCGTGTTTACGACAAAAAAGCTTCAATTCAAGGAACTTCGTAAGTATACAACTGTCACGATCAATAATCACTCTATTCAACTACAGATAGATACCGCATCGGACATTTCAATTATTTCTGTTGCAACATGGGAAACCATTGGCAAACCTCCTGCTTATGATACGAAAGATAGCGCAAGTGATGCAAACACAAACAGAATTAATCTATTAGCCATGTTTAAATGCAAAGTTACGTTGAATGACGTTACAGCAACAGTCAACTGCTATATCACAGATATAGAACAACTGAACATCATGGGAATTGACTGGATCCAATCTTTTGGTCTCTGGGATAAACCTATAACTACTTGGTGTCGACAAATTTCATTCGATGACGATGTTGCTAAGCTCAAGGAAACATATCAAACTGTTTTTGATAATAGTAGCCCCGGACTTTGTACTAAAACCAAAGTACATATTCAACTGCTACCAGACGCAAAGGAAATTTTCGTTCCTAAACGCCCAGTTCCTTACGCAGCAAGACTGGAAATCGAAGCGGAACTACAAAGACTAGAAAAGGCAAAAATTATTTCTCCTGTGGATACTTCAAAGTATGCTGCACCAATCGTAGTCAGCAAGAGAAATGGAAAGATTCGCATTTGCGCAGATTACTCTACGGGACTTAATTCGATGGTTGAATCAAATCAATATCCATTGCCCACACCAGAGGAAATTCTTTCCGATTGCAACAACTGTATCATCTTTAGCCATCTGGATTTATCGGATGCTTACCTTCAGGTCGAAGTGGATGATGACAGTAAGGAATTACTCACAATAAACACTCACAGAGGTTTATTCAAATTTAATCGTTTGACACCTGGCATAAAATCAGCACCAGGAGCTTTTCAAAGGATTATGGACCAACTATGCTCTGGTATAGATGGTGCCAAAGCATACATAGACGACATCATGCTCGCAAGTAAGTCAATTGTGGAACATAAATCGAATCTCAACCTGCTCTTACATAAGATTCAAGATTTTGGATTCCGGCTGAAATTTGAAAAATGCCAATTTTACAAAGCGGAAATTAAATATCTTGGACAGATTATAAGTAAGAATGGTGTTCGACCTGATCCAACAAAAATCACTGCCATTCAAAAATTAAAAACACCACAAAACATTTCGGAAGTACGTTCTCTTCTGGGTTCAATTAATCATTACGGAAAATTTGTTAACAACATGAGGAACCTCAGAAAGCCTCTTGATGACCTATTAAAGAAAGAGAATACTTTTAACTGGACTTCAGAATGTCAGGAATCATTGGACAAATTCAAACAGATCTTAACCTCAGATATGCTACTTACGCACTACAATCCGGATTTACCGATACACGTTGCTGCAGACGCATCATCGCATGGTGTAGGTGCAGTAATCTATCACACATATCCTGACAACAGTATGAAAGCAGTACACCACATATCAAGATCTCTCACACCAGCAGAACGCAACTATAGCCAAATTGAAAAGGAGGGCTTAGCACTAATTTTTGCAGTACAACGCTTCCACAGGATGCTATTTGGACGCAAATTTACGTTGCACACTGATCACAAACCATTGCTCGCAATTTTCGGCTCAAAAAAGGGGATACCGGTTTACACAGCCAACCGCTTACAACGCTGGGCTTTGATACTATTGACCTATGACTTTGAAATTAAATACACTAACACTAAGGATTTCGGTCATGCAGATGTGTTATCTAGACTCATCAGTGATCACGAAAAACCATCCGACGAATATATTGTGGCTTCTGTATCACTTGAGGAGGACATTCGCAACGATCTCGATGAAGCAGTATCTACACTACCAGTATCTTTCAAGATGATAGTTAAATCTACCGAGAATAACGAAACTCTACAGACTATTATTCAGCATATGAACACCGGTTGGCCGGAAAGTAGTAAGAACATACATCCTTCAATTCTACCATACTTTAATCGTAAGGAATCATTATCGACCGCAGACGGTTGCGTAATGTTTAACAATCGCATTGTGGTACCAGATCCGTATCGTCAGAAGATTCTCAAACAACTTCACAGAGGACATCTATCAGCAGAAAGATGTAAGTCAATTGCTCGAAGTTTCGTTTATTGGCCTTCTATTGACAAGCAAATTGAGGACTACGTCAGAAAATGTCAGAACTGTCAACAAGCCGCAAAGAATCCTGTGAGGACCAACCTTTGCTCTTGGCCAATAACATCCCGACCGCTTGAAAGAATTCATATTGACTACGCGGGGCCACTGAAGAACAAATACTATCTTGTTATTATAGATTCATTTTCTAAATACCCGGCAATTTACGAAACGCAAACAATGACTTCATTCGCAACAATGAAAATTATGAACGACTATTGCGCACAATTTGGAAATCCTGAACAAATAGTTTCGGACAACGGGACACAGTTTTGCTCGCAACAATTTCAAAACTGGTGCAAGGAAAGGGCTATAGAACACACCAGGACAGTACGTTTCCACCCCAGCTCCAACGGTCAAGCAGAAAGATTCGTGGACACACTTAAGCGCGCTCTCAAAAAAGCAGAAAGGGAAGATACGCCTACCGCAGCACTTCAAACATTTTTGGAAGTCTATAGATCAACACCCAATCCAAACTCACCAAATGGCAAGACTCCAGCGGAATCGTTCATAGGTCGAAAAATGAGAACAGTCTTCGACATCATTACAAAACCAAAAGTCACCGATCGCAAAACTAACCAACAAATGGAGAAACAATACAACACCAAACATGGCACACGTAAAAGAACATTCATCCAAGGCGATCAAGTCTACGCATTGAACTTTAAGGGAAACAAGCAATACTGGGTCCCAGGCGAAATCATCGAGAAGATCGGTAATGTAATTTACAACACCCTAATCGACGTTGGTAACAGGAAAATACTCGTAAGAGCACACACGGACCAACTTCGACCAAGATACGAGGAAACTGACACTACTGCATCAGGAACGGCAAATCTTCCTTTGGACATATTGCTTGCAGAATTCGGGATAACTCCACCATGTGAAGAAGAAACTTTTGCAACCCCCACAGCTTCACCTGACCTCACTCCAATGCGTATAACCAGCCGAAGACAACCTGTGGAACCTTTTTCCAGATCACCCCGATTGTCTTAAGGAGGGAGATGTTAGGGGGTAACCCTATCTTACAACATTAACATGTCAATGTGGCATCACCATGAAATGCGACGCTGCATGCATCATTATCTTTAAGTTTTTTATGTACAATTCTTATAACCGTTTTTTACAGTTAGTTGTAGCAAGCCAACAGAGACACACCTCATGAAATAAAAGTTTTATGTTTATTACTAATTAACCAACAGTCTTTTATTCAACTTAAAAGTACAACATCTGACTTCAACATTTAATTTAGTTTTACATTTTCAATACTTTGTTATTTTTGCTTCAATTACAATGATTCAATTTCTTAATTTAATATTATCTTTATATTATATAATTTCTGATTTTATTAGCATTACACACATTATTAAGCACTTTTATGACTTTTATCAGTGATGATCGTGGAAGGTCCAAAGACTTAACAATGAATATGGTTAGAATTTTGGCTAACTATAAAAGAGGTTTTAAAATTGTACACATAAATGCACAAAGTTTAAATAATAAATTGGATGAATTTAAAATTGTTTTTGAGAACTCTGGTATTGATGTTATTTGTGTTTCGGAAACATGGCTGTTAACATCAACCCCAGATAATAATATATGTCCCAATGGGTACAAGGTATTTAGAGATGATAGAGGAAGTCATGGTGGCGGTGTGGCCATTTTTACTAAGAATAGCATTTCTTGCAAAATATGCAACAAGTCATCTTTGACATACAGTACAACTGAGCAAGCGGTTGAGTTTATATTTATCGAAATTTCTTCATTTGGCAAAAAGATGCTGGTAGGTTGTGTTTATAGGCCAAATAAGAGAATACCATTAACTGTTTTGTATTCAACACTAGAAACTCTCGCCACAGTGTATAATGATATAGTCATTACTGGTGATTTTAACTCAAACGTATTAGTGGAGACGACGCTCCATGATAATATGTTATCGCTTGGTCTTTTTCCAGTCAACATGATTAATCCAACGCACCATACATCCACAGCAAGCACGCTGATTGATCTTTTCTTTGTGTCCAATACTACGAATATAGTTCTGTATGATCAAATATCTGCTCCGTGTTTTTCTAAACATGACCTAATATTCCTAACTTATAACTTTCAAATCCAACAAATTGAACAGTGTTTCAGTTATCGTGACTTTAAGAATCTAGATTTTAATATTTTATATGAATATTGTTCCCATATTGCCTGGAATGATATCTATTTTATGTACACCGTTGATGAACAATCTTCATTTCTGGAACACAATATTCAATATCTTTTCGATCAAACAGTACCACTAAAATATAAAAAAACAGTACATACTCAAAAACCATGGTTTTCAAATTCTGTTAAGAATGCAATACAATTGAGGGACTTAGCATATGCCAGGTGGAAAAGATTTAAAACTCCTGAACTAAAATTACAATATTCCAATGCCAGGAAAAATGTAAATAAACATATTAAACAGGCAAAAACTGAATATTATTCCAACCGCTTTGATTCAGCAATCAATTCTCAACAAACTTGGAATATCATTCGCGAAATAGGAATTGGCAATACTAATAATCGTACAGATTGTAATGTGGATGCAAACATGCTTAACAGAACTTTCACTGACATACCTGTAGTACAGGCAAATCCCACTTTTTTTAATTTTTCCTCATGCTCGCCAAATACAAATACTGGAATAATTAGTGAACATTTCCAATTTTCGTGCGTTACTCAATATGACGTTATTTCAACAAGCTCTTTGATTAAATCAAATGCAGTAGGAATTGACGACATACACCCGAAGTTTATAAGATTACTTTTACCTATGATTCTACCGTATGTTACTTATCTATTTAATACTATTATAATGTCAAGTACGTGTCCGTTAAACTGGAAACACGCAAAAATTATACCATTACCTAAATCGAATGGAGAATATAGACCGATAGCTATCTTGTGTTTTCTATCGAAGGTTTTAGAGAAGCTCTTGTATAAACAAATTATGGAATATATTGATACTCATAGTTTACTTTCCAGCACGCAATCGGGGTTTCGTCAGAATCACAGCTGCGTTACGGCTCTTGTGGAGGTTAGCGAAAATATACGTCAAGGATTAGATGAAGGTAGTATGAATTTTTTAGTACTTCTAGACCATTCTAAGGCGTTCGATACGGTAGACCATGACATACTCATTAAAAAACTGTACCACTTTTTTCGGTTTAGCGACACTTCTACTAAACTTATATATTCGTATCTTACGAACCGCACACAATCGGTGTTTGTGAACAATACATGGTCAGATAGCGTATCCCTTAATAGAGGAGTACCTCAAGGCTCTATTTTAGGACCACTCTTATTTTCATTATATATAAATGATTTGCCAAACCAACTCTCTAAATGCAACATCCATTTATACGCAGATGACGTGCAACTTACTCTAAGTAGCTCTGTTCAAAATATAGCTTCAGGAATATCATCTCTAAATGAGGATTTAAACAAAATTTACCTCTGGGCTTGTGCAAATGGACTCTGTTTGAATCCACACAAATCTAAATGCATTGTGATATGTAAAAGGAGCTTAAATCGTTACATTTCTGAAGATATTGTTTTAAATGGCGAAAAAATTGAAATTGTTAATTCAGCGAAAAATCTCGGTATAATCTTCAATAGCAATCTGACATGGACTGATCATATAAACTCACTGGTTGGTCAAACATACATAAAGTTACGAGCTCTCTGGTCTACACAATATTTTACACCAATAAGAATAAGAACCTTACTAGCCAAGACGTATCTGATTCCTTCTCTAATTTACGGGTGCGAGTTGTTTGGAAGCTGTGATTCAAGTAGTAAAAGTAAGCTTAATATATTGTTTAACAACATAATAAGATATGTGTATGGATTGAGAAGGTTTGATCATGTTTCTGCTGTTTCCAATAAACTTTACGGAGTTTCACTTGATAGCCTATTAAAAATTCGCATTCTTGTATTCTTGCACAAAATAATAAATACTCAAACCCCCAAATATATATTTGAAAAAATACGTTTCTTCCAATCGTCTCGAAATCGAAATATTATAATACCTCGACATCAATACCTAGTGTCTGAATGGCACTTTTATGTACATGCCGCTCGTCTTTGGAACAATCTTCCACGAAATCAACAAATAAATAGTAATGCTAATAGTTTCAGAAATTTTTTATATAACTTTTTTACATAAGATGTTATCAATATAGGTTTTTCTGTAACTAATTTGTTTATGCTCATAATAAAATTGTTTATAACGTAATGCGTTCCTGTACTATAAATATAAGACTTAGTCTTGTTGTACAGGAAATGAAAAAATTCAATAAATAAATAAATAAATAAATAAATATGTAAAGTTAAATGAAACTGTAATTTAAAATAACTTAAAATTTACTTGAAAACCAATCTACTTATTTTTCATTAACAAAAAGTTCATTTAATTTTAAATGTTAAAATAGCTGACTTAACTATCAAAAGAACAAGTCACGACTTCCGTGAAATTAAAAGGTTTTTTCTTTGTTTATGCTCTTTTTACTATCAAAAATTCAACTGTGAATTCCGTAAAAACAAAGGAATTTTCAGTTATTTTATATATGTAATTTAACTACCAAAAAATTGTTTCGTGTTGTTACAAAAACAAAGAGTTCCTATGTTAAAATTCACATAATAATAATAATTCCCTATTACAGGGTGGCGCAAAAGTAATCCTCCTATCAGGAAAATGCTATAAATTTTGCGATTGGCCCCTAATGTAATAAAACTAAGTGACATTAATACGGATTTTCAGTTGCATTTGATATTGGCAGTTGTTTACGTTAAAGTACTTTGTATGTAAAATTAAATGAAAATGTTATTTAAAATAACTGAAAATTCTTTTGATTTTACGGAATTCGGAGTTGAATTTTTGACATTTAAAATTAAATGAACTTTCCGTTAAAATTAAATGAATAACAAGTAGACCGGTTTTTAACTAAATATTCATTTATTTTATATTACAATTTCAGTTAATTTTACGTAAACAATTTTTTGAGTGTAAACACAAACAACGTTTGACATAAGAAAAGTACCAAACAAAAATCAGCTGTGTCTTCAAAGCCACCTTATAATAAATATGCCTTGGTTGCAAGCTAAAATTGTCTACGTGATATATAAACAAGGACCGTTATGTCTGTTATGTTTTAAATATTTCTTAAAGAGAATTATGTATATAAATACAATAAATTTGCAATTGTAAATACATACACAGTACCTCCATCGCATAATCGGACAAGTGTTTGTATATTTACGTTCTCTAAACTAAAACAAATCGTAATAATTTGTATTTATTTTTTGTTTTTATTTGCACTCTACACTCTAATCTTTTCAAATATAAAAAAAATATCAATATTCTCGATGATAACTGTAAAATTACATAGAAAAACAAAATTAACTCAATTTTTTGCGCTCAACGCATAATCGGACAAAGTAAAACATCAGTAATAAAAATGACAAAAGAGAACAATTAATACTTTGTGGCATATCCTTTGTTCTCAAGAACGGCATGTAAACGTTTTGGAATGGATTTTACCAAATTGGAGCATACCTCAGGTTCTATGGAGTTCCACGCTTCCATTAACGCCGCCTTAAGCTGACTCAAAGTTTTAAATTGTTGTTGGTATACTCTTCTAGCTAATTCTTCCCAAAGATGTTCAATTACGTTGAGATCTGGGCTCTGTGCAGGAGTTTCTATAAGTTTGGGGCAGTTATGGATCAACCAAAGCTTTGCCACACCCGAAGTGTGCTTGGGATCATTGTCCTGGTAAAAAGCAAAATCATTCGCAATGCCTAATTTCTCGGCACTTTGCATTTACATTTTCCTTCAAAATGTTGAGGTAGCCAAATTTGTCCATTTTACTATCAATAAAATGCAAATTGCCCACCCCAGCACTCGACAAGCCCCAAACCATAACAGAGCCTCCTTCATGCTTAACAGTAGCTTTTGTATTTTGAGCATTAAATTCAGCATTTGGTTTACGCCACACAAACATCTTCCCATCTGAACCATGCAAATTGAATTTGCTCTCGTCAGTGAACAGAACCTTGTAACAAATACAAACTATCAGCAAAAATGTATTTTAAGATATCTTTACACCAAATTACCTTATTCCAAAAATCTTCTGTTTTAAGCAAATACTCTTTAGCAAATTTTATTCTTAGGGCTAATAAATGGTTTTTTTCTGGCAACTCTACCATGGTAGTTATATTTGTGCAATGTATTACGAATAGTATTTAAGCAAACATCTTTTCCACTACTGTTTTTTAAAGATATTTTTAGTTCTTTTGCAGTTGTAAACGGATCTTGGTTGATTTCCTTCAACAAAGAACGCTCTTCACGATCAGTTAATATTTTGCCCTGACCTTCTCTACTTTTATTAGCTATCCTAAACTCATCACGGAATCTCTTAATAACGTCGTGGACAGTAGACTTGCTTCTTCCAACTAATTCAGCAATTTCTCTCACTGTTTTACCTTCAAGATTCAATTTCACTATTAATTGTTATTTCGACATTAGATTGCTTTTCCTTAGGGGCCATTTCTAATAGATTTTTACCTATTGTTAGAACTAGAAATGTCTGCCAATAAATGCAAGTTATGACTAAATGTGACAAAAAAAGTTTTGAAGTGCATATTTGTAAAGTAACGGTATTTTTATTATTGATGTTTTACTTTGTCCGATTATGCGTTGAGCGCAAAAAATTGAGTTAATTTTGTTTTTCTATGTAAATTTACAGTTATCATCGAGAATATTGATATTTTTTTTATATTTGGAAAGATTAGAGTGTAGAGTGCAAATAAAAACAAAAAATAAATAAAAATTATTACGATTTGTTTTAGTTCAGAGAACGTAAATATCATACAAACACTTGTCCGATTATGCGATGGAGCCACTGTATGTGTGTGTGTATGTTTGCGAATAAAAGAATTTGCTGGGAAGTATCCCAATATTAATAAATGAATTTAAATGATTTATAAAATAAGTTTCTTTAAAGTAAATTATGAATGTTAAAATAATAAACTGATTGAAAATGAAAATTATTATATGATTTCGGCGGCAACAACAATGAAAAGTGTTTGTCAATTGTCTTCAAACAATGACAATGACAAAATTGTGTGTTTACACGATTGTTAGATGTCTGACAATGTTTTTGTCTTCCAATGTACTGAAAATGCTTTTTCTTACGTCGTTGGAAGACAAAAATTTTAAGTTTACGCTGTTGTTAAGCTATATGTCCACGATGGTCAGATATTACAACGCTGTCATATCTACCAATGTGCTATCAATGTACTGGTTATATGGGTAGCCGTTTTCTGAAACAGCTCACTTGGGTCCATTATATTGGTCCCATTGTGATAAATCAATGTACTGACATTGAAAAATTTTTAGCAAAAGCAAAATTGTCAGTTTACACGACTGTAAGAAAACTAACAATTTCATTTGCACACAATTGTCACACAATGAATTTATCTGTCAACCGAAATTGTCAGTTTACACGGTTGTCAGATTGTTGTGTGGCATTGTGAAATTCGTTTTGCAGCTCTGTGTGTGTGTTTAAAAATTTTATTAATGCACACTTTAAATTAATTCTTTAATTTTCTTCCACTTTTTTCAAAAATTTTATTAATGCACACTTTAATTTAATTCTTTAATTTTCTTCCACTTTTTTCAAAAATTTTATCAATGCACACTTGTTTGTTTATTTATGTATATACAGTTCTATGACTATGCTGCCAATGAAAAGTGTTTGTCAATTGTCTTAAAACAATGACAATGACAAAATTGTGTGTTTACACGATTGTTAGATGTCTGACAATATTTTTGTCTTCCAATGTACTGAAAATGCTTTTTCTTACAACGTTGAAAGACAAAAATTTTAAGTTTACACGGTTGTTAGACATTTTCTGGACATTTTTCTGAGAAAGTTGTAATATCTGACCATTGTGGGCAGATAGCTTTAGACATTTTCTGCACATTTTTCTGACAACGTTGTAATATCTGACGATCGTGGACACATAGCTTTACAATATGAAATTCGCTCTTTTTACTTCTTGCCCTATATCGGCACTGCTTTAGTTCATATTCAACATAGACCTAATTTTGGTTTTACATGATAATTGGTTCCAGAAAACTCCGTGTATAAGTAAACCGTGTAAAAAAGACATTGATCGTATTGAAATTAGTGAAAAACAAGTAAGAGTGCTATATTCGGCTGTGCCGAATCTTAAATACCCTTCACCTAAGCGTAATAAGAAATACAGAAACTACACTAGACTAGAATATCCTAATTCTGTGTTTTCTATTCAGTCTTAGTGCAAATTTTATTAGTATTTGATATATTGTTTGAAAGACAATTTTACGACCAACATAATTTATGTTAAATATTTTGAAATGTTGTCTAATTTTTACCATTTTTAATTGATTTAATTACCAATTCTTACCATAATTTACAGAGTCTGTCTGATGTTCATAATAATCTTCAGTGTAATTTAACAGAGTATAAAAAAGGGGTACAATTCGGTTTGTGATTTTGCTCAAAAAAAAAATGAAATAGGGCTTTTAGAGGAGATACCAGCAAAAAAAAATTTGTTGGCGATCACGCCTATTTTCGAGGGGGCGGTCCCGTAAAGTTGAAAATGTATAGGCCTATATCTCGGGAACTACTGGGTGCTTGATAATTTGTAATACACTAAATAAAAGGTATTAAAAATACCTCTCCAACGATATATATCATGATTATAAAATATGGACCAATTATGGGTTAAATCCGAAAAGAATATTTTTTGACCCGAATTTATTTGTTTTTTGGAAATGGTTCTTATATGGCAGCTATGACAAATTATGGGCCGATCTTCTTAAATTTTGGAATAGTTATTTTCATGCATATGAGGATACTTCACGTCGAATTTCAACATAATAACGCTATATATACGATATATATTAGTATTAACGTGGATTTCGAGAGTGGACCTTATGTGGGGGATATAGTCAAATATGGACCGATATTCTCAAAATCCAGCAGTTAGATTTAGGCATGTATGTAAATGATCCGTGTAAAATTTTGGATTGGTACCCTTATTTATAAGCGATTTATGAGTATTAAAGTGATTTTCGGAAGAGGGCTTTATATGGGGCATACGGTTAAAAATAGACCGAAATTAACAAAATTGTGTGGAATGAGTTGTGTATATATTAAAATGATCTGTGCAAAGTTTTGAGTCGGCGCCGATATTTATACAATATATATAGGGAAAGTGTCTTTTTCAGATGTGGTCCTTGTATGGGAGCTATGACCAGTTCTGGGCCGACTACCATAAAATTTAGTACAACAATTTATTTGCCTATAAAGAGTATTTATGTCAAATTTTAGCCGTTTAACATTATTTATATCTGTTTTATACGTATTTAAATAAATTTTGGAAGTGGACTTTATATGGGGTCTATGCTCAAACATGGACCGAACTAAAAAAATTTCGTTTTGCGATTTCTTTTTGCATAAAACTTATTTTTGCTGAATTTTGTCGTGATATTCCAATTTTATAGGCATTTATGTATAATTGAGCAATATTTCGGGAAGATTTTTGTATGGGGGCTATGACCAATTTTGGGCCGACCACCATAAAATTTAGTACAACAATTTATTTGCCTATAAAGAGTATTTATGTCAAATTTTAGCCGTTTAACATTATTTATATCTGTTTTATACGTATTTAAGTGTATTTTGGAAGTGGACTTTATATGGGGTCTATGGTCAAACATGGACCGAACTAAAAAAAATTCGTTTTGCGATTTCTTTTTGTATAAGACTTATTTTTGCTGAATTTTGTCTAGATATTCCAATTTTATAGGCATTTATTTATCATTAAGCCATATTTCGAGAATATATATATTTGTATGGGGGCTATGAGAAATCATGGACCGATTCTTACTATTTTCCGCACACTTTCTTCTTTTATAGTACAAACAACGTATACAAAATTTCATGGTATTATCTGCAATGTATTTCAAAATATTGCAATAAAATGGACGAAAAATATCAAATTTTTATGGAGGAGGTCTCACATATTGGTTCATAACTCTAGTTGACCTAAACCGATTTTCTGATTTTAAATAGCAAACTTCTCGAAAGCACTTCTGACAGAATTATTGAAGGTTTGGATCCCGAGTATATCTGGGGACTTCAAAAAACTGATTTCAACAGACAGACAGACGGACATGGCTTAATCGACTTCGCTATCTATAAGGATCCAGAATATATATACTTTATAGGGTCGGAAAATTTGTTTGTGGAAATTACACACGGAATGACAAACTTATATATACCCTTCTCACGATGGTGAAGGGTATAATAAGTAAAAGTAAGAGTGCTGTGTCGAATCTTAAATACCCTCCACCTAAACGTAATAAGGAATACAAAAACTACACTGGTTATAGGACTGGAATATTCTTATTCTGTGTTTTCTATTCAGTCTTAGTGCAAATTTTCAGGGGTGTTATAGAAACCAATATTGTCAGAATTGGTTTTAAATCGAACTAGAATTAATGTCGGTTTTAGGTGTCACAGAAAACAATGTTATCGGTTTTTTATTGGAAATAAACCAAGCAGCTAATAGCTGTCAGTTTTCATTTTTGCAGCTTTTTTAGTTTTTATTTTTTTGCAGCGGGATATTTTTTAGAAATGTAAGTAAATTAATTTAATATTTGCTTTATAAAAAGAAAAAATTTTGCATTGACTTTTTTATTTTCTAGGGGAAAACATAAAAACAATACACAAAATACCATAATCATGGAATTCATGGAAAAATATCCTGATTTAGCTAAAGGCTACACGAAGCGCGACAAACAGTAAATGCCCTGTGGGAAGAACTGGCTGATTCACTGAATAGTACAATTTGACGTTTCCACAGAACAAATTGTATTGTTATATGAAATGTCTATTTATTCGTACAGAAATGGACTGAGTGGAAGAGCGAGGTAAAAGAAACTAGCTCAAAATAAGACAGAGTCTAGGACAACTGGCGGTGGAACGTTTGCAAAGCATCACCTGACAACAACATAAGAGGCCATAGTACGGCTATGTGGCATTTCGCAGTTGGTGAAAGGTGTTTGTGGTGTAGCAGTTGGTCTCAACGAAGATGTAGATGCTGCATGTGAGAAAGAAGTGCTCTGTACATCTTCAAAACGGCCATTGTCTCCAATAACAAAAATGCTCAACTACTGATGTCATTTTATTTTATTTATAAGCACTTATCACCTTTTAATTATTTGATATCATTTATTTTCACAAAAAAACATTTTTACTGATATTTTAATGAAAAAATATAATATTTTGTAAATTTTCTGCAAAAAAGTAAAATAAAAAATAATAAAAATGTAAACAACAGCTGTTTCCATATTGGTTTTATTTACATTCGAAATTACCAAAACCAACTTGGTTTCATGACACTAAATGAAACCAATATTGGTTTTAAAACCGACAATTAGCAAAACCAATATTGGTTTCTATGACACCCCTGATAAAACTATTAGAATGATATTTGACTAAACGAAAATTTAAGTTTTAAAAATGAAACTTTTTAAGACCCACAGAACCTACTGAAGTAGAAATACCCCAAGAAAGTATCATAGAACCCTTTTTATACTCTATACATATGTATACAACCTCTAACTTATATTTAGTTAGTTCATTAAATAATGAAGTCTCAAATTAAAAAAACGTCGGGTAAAAATTCTTTCCCCATTTGTAAATGATAAACTCTTCCATCTAATAATTTCAAATTAGTTTTAAAATTTTGGTGGAAATTTTAAATCCTTTTAAAACTACAATCGTTAATTCAATGATGTGTGACTTTTCTGGACTAGTTAGTTAGTGAATAATCCTACACTTCTGTAGGATAATTGAAGAATCAGTTAACTACAAATGCATCACAATATTTGGAGGACTTATGTAAATTAAAAAAACTGCAAAATTTTTGATGATTTGATTGCTCCATTTAGATTATTCAAGCAACACCATGAATTCCCATTATGTGAATGAAGAAATTCTAAGCACACAAACTAAACACGCCGAATAGCTTGGCTATTTTCATAAACGCAGTATGCAATGCAACATTTCATTGCATAGAGTTTATAATAGCATTTAGAATATAATATCACATAAAATATAAAGATATTGGACTATTAACGAGAATCTTAAAACAAAAATTTTTAAATTATATTTCTAAATGCTATTATGAACTCTATACAATGAAATGTTGCATTCCATACTGCGTTTATAAAAACAGCCCTTAATTCAAAACTTAATCCATAGGGAAATGTAATTCCCTATAAATTTAATATGTCCTCCTTTTTAATGTAATTGTTCTTAATGTAATGATTACCTCATTCAATACTTGGGTTTGAAGTAATTCTTTAAGCAAGTACAAACATAAGTCGGTTTCCCCATCTGATTTTAATTTTATAGCGCGAATATATTCACTCTCAGCAATAGTTTCCTGTAACAGAAAGAATGGCACTTTCATTAAAATTTGTCCTTCAAACACTACAATGACTTACTTGGGCTTCTCGAGTAGCAACATGTTCTTCCTCCTCATTAGTTTCATCTTCACCATCACCATTGAGAGCAACAATTTTGATCATTTTTGGAGTACTTAGAATATAAACATATTTCAATGCAATTTAGTCTAGTTCGTATGTGATTTCAAAGTCGACAAATTTCTAACGGCGTCAAAAACACATAATAAATTGTGTCTAGACGTGAAAAATAACAAACCTCTCCACGTAACGTAATATCTAATGGCGTTTTCTTTTCTGGCAAAAATGTTACACTTTTTTCCCATTTCGCATCTTTTTTAATTTTTTTTGTTTTTTTCTGAAAAAATGTCAACACTGCTAAAGTGTAGTGTGTTCCATGGTGAAATTAAATACTAGGTGACAGCATTGCTACAACAATTACAACAAGGCAAGAACAACAGGCATTTTTGTTTGTGTAAAATACTTTCGTTACTGTCAAAAACAGAAAATTTTTTTTAAGAAAATCATGTCTAAATTATTGTGTCTGCCACTCAAGAAGCCATCAGAAGTTGATGTGGAAAAGCCTTTTAACAATCTTATAAAAAGTACATATAGTGGAGCTTCTGCGGAGGCTAAAGAAACCTATAAAACTGCAGTTCAAAAATTTGCACGACAACGATAAAATTGTACGTGAGAAATTTGAGAAGAATGACAAAGGCATTGAACTGTTGTCATTGTCCATCGAACAACTACAACAATCTATGCCCGCAGCTGGCGGTTCAGTAGATCCCAACTGTGCTAGTGTACAAAAGTTGAAAAATTTAATGGAAGCTGTTGAAACTATAAAGGCGGAACGTGATGCCATAGAATCTGAATTGAAATCTGCTACCTTCAATATGAAAGAGGAATTCTATCGCTGAAAGTCATTGGTAAATCTTTAAATCTCTTGCAGGGACAAGTTAGAGAGAGTGTTGAACGTCAACAGACTTTGGTCACTGACATACAAGTAGCACATAGCGAATTTGTTGCTGAGACCGGGTCAAATGGCAATTCTCGCGATACTTTATGTCAAGAATTGGCCACTGCTTATCACAGTTTCATAGAACTATTGGGAAATCTCAAAGAGGGCACTAAGTTTTATAATGATTTGACAGAATTATTGGTAGTGTTCCAAAATAAAATATCTGATTTCTCTTTTGCCCGTAAAACTGAAAAAGAGGAATTACTCATAGATCTGACAACAGAATCAAGCCGCCAGGCACCAGGTCCCACACCTACATTACCATCACATTATTCTTCGACTTCGGGTAGTGGAAGTGGTAAGTTGGAAACATTAAGCTTACTATGTTGATAATACTATCTGATACATCAAATTATGTGTATACAACTTGTGAAAAATGTTTTTAAAATATGTTTAATTTTCACTTAGATATATCATCGACAACAGCATCGTCACCTGCTGCACCAACTGCCGCTGCAACTGGCAGTATTCCCTATCCACAAGCTGTTCAAGGAATGCCATATGGTGCCGGACCTAATGTCCCTTATCCAACATATGCACCACCACATTTATTACAAAGCAAATAATTAATAAACCCATAATATTTTAATTTATATATTTTTTTAAGTTCTTTATTACAAAATTTTTTGTTTTGGTCCAATTCAATTAATGAATTTTACTTTAGAACAAAATGAAATTCAAAATTAGATACACAAGATTTTTCGTAATTATTAACACAATTAAACATGAAAAAAGTTGGAATTTCTGTTTATATAAGAAATTCGTTTCCTTTTTTAAATAACCAAACTAAAGATTATGATTGCAATTACTCAATGGAATAATTGCAATGGGTGTTTGTGTGGAAAAGAAAGAGTTAAATGTAGAGTTATTTTCAATAATACAAGTTTAATGGTTTATTTATAAATTTAGTGTATGTACAGGAGTAAATAATTGTGTGTGTGAGTGTATTTGTTACCTGAATGGTTTTTTGTGGTTTATAAATTGTGCGAT
Source organism: Bellardia pandia (assembly GCA_916048285.2). Lineage (NCBI taxonomy): Eukaryota > Metazoa > Arthropoda > Insecta > Diptera > Calliphoridae > Bellardia > Bellardia pandia. The sequence goes on from OU696530.1 coordinate 72,310,758, forward strand.
GATTGAACTTGCTAGGTTGAGGGCTAAGGATAAAGTGAATTTTAAATTCTTTTGTTATTACTTTGACACTTTTTCTTTTTTAATTTATCCTTAACATGTTGCAACCGTTATCAACATGTTTTTACTTTAATTAGTTACAATCTGTTACTTTCATTTTTAATTAAGTTAGGGTAACACAAATTCATTAATTTCAATATTAATAATAATTTCAATTAATACAATAATTTCCAAATTTTTTCTAATTTAATATTTTACTTAATTTAATAATTAATACATACAATTCAATAATTTCGATATTTTTATATTGTTCAATAGTAGATTGAACAGGTGTTTTTATTTATTACAATTACTTTTTTATTATTGCATAAAAGTATGTATGAAGTTGTTTTTAAAACAAGTAAACACACATTTTAAACATAAAAATTATATATACCAATAAATAATGCAAATATTGTTAAACAAAAACGTGTATTTTTAGTTTAAAAGTATTTTCTATAATATTTTAAACGAAATTTAGCTATATTGTATGGCTTTATAAATCTTTCTGTTTATAGCGTTTAAAAAATTCCTTCTTAATCGAAAAACTTTGAGATTTGTATCGCTCAGGCGGAACTTTTTAATGTTAATATCCAAGAAATGATAAAACACTATCCAAGGTATCGGTGGAAATGAAAATCTGTATAATAATAATAATAAAAATATAAAATAAAAATCTTCTTGAAACACACAAACAAAACTTACCATTTTATTATCAACTAGCTGACCCGGTCCGCGATGCTGGCCCTAAGCAAACATTAGTGTTGTATTACCACACGATTTAAATTAAGCTTTTAAAGAAATGTACGGCCTTTAAATAAATTTATGGAATATCTATCATAAAGATTTGTTACAGAATAACTTACATATGGTCTAGGTATGGGCTCAATCAAAAAAGAAACGCATTTATTTAAGGCAAATTGGAAATTATATTTATTTATTACTTCATCTTGGGGCCAGCGGATATACAATGTTTTCTGTTTTTTGACGTGCCGTGTGGAAAACATAAATTTTCCAAAATTAAGCCAGCAATAGTTAATGATGTGACTCTTGCTTTATTGATGGCAATAGTACAGGTAAGACGTAAAGGGAATTGGAGCCGCTTGAATTGGAATGGTAAATCGTTGGAAATCATCGGAATTCGTGGAATAAGTACGTCTTCGCCTTTGAATCTGCCACCGATGATTGTTGCCTCGATTAAATTTGGTGAGCAGTTTTTGATGGTCAATGTGGTTCCGTTGCATAACTTTGGTGCGTTTAAGTTGCGAATAAGAATTACCGGTGATCCAACGTTTAATGTTAGCACATGCGGTGGCATTCCGGGTAATTCCAATGAATTTAAAAATTCAGTGGGATAATTGACGGCTTGTTCTTCATCCATTACTGTATCGATCGATTTGTATTTGATTAATTTGCCGGCAGTTTCAATTGAATTTGCTCATTGAGCTTGTTGGCATCGTAATTTGTTGGTGCCAAAATTGCACGTTCCCACAGCCAATCCGATTTTTTGTAGAAGATTGTTAGACTTGGGAAAACCATTCCATTTCCGATGTCAAAAAGTTGTTCTGAGAATGTTTGGGCAGATGGGTCTTGCAACAAATGCACACGTATGTTCGTCGATAGCGTGATTTTCTCGACTCGGTTCCAAAGATATGAAGCTTTAAGGCATGCGTTCAGCTCATCTGCGGTCATTGATAACGGGCAAAGTTTGACGAAAATCACCAACAAAAAGAATAAGAGCGCCTCCCATCGGTTTATAGTATCCTCGAAAATCACGTAGAGTCCGATCAAGCGCTTCGAGCAATTTGTTTGAATGTACCGTTATTTTTTATCAGCGTTGGAAAAAAACTCACAAATGTGGACAAAATGTAGGTATCTTAAATGCAAGGGTACATAAAGTTTTTTATCATCGATTGATGATATAATATTATAATATTAAACTTATTGTATAATGTTGCACCTTAGTAAGCGCGGAATATCTTTTGTTATTGAATGATGTAAATATTTTGTAAATAAACCGAAACTCGGATTTTTGAATCCAACATTTCGAAAGTTTTAAAATTTTGATATTGGATCGTTAATAACATAAGGTTTTTGCAAATATCTTCGGAACTACCGAATAACCGATTTAAGAGTTTGATATCTCGTTTTGAAAAACATGACAACGGCTTCCAAAAAAATTAAATAAAATAAAAAAAGCAAAATATATGAATGTATGCTCGTATGTCATTGGTGATGCAATATGAAAATTGGATTTTGCCACGCCCCTGCGCCCGCAGACTTAAAAACCATGCAAACATTAATTTTTTTTATTTTTACTTCGCCTTCAGTAAGATGTGGATACAATCTGTATGAAGTAAATCTGTAAAAACCCATGCAGAAGCAATTAATCAATTAAAAAAAGTGGGTGTTAGAGGAGGTGTGGTCGTACCAATGGTGAAGGCAATGGTGGTAATTTGACCTTACCACTGAGACAGCACAACCCAGGCGATTCTCCGGTGAACTTTAATGCACCGCAATGGTTGCACACAATCTCCATTGGGCCAATTTGAACGGAAGGAGGCGAGCTGTAGTCAAAAGTGCAATCGTAGTGAAACGCTACTCGATTCAAATCAACACTTGAAGCACTTCTTCTTAGGCGTTGATTTTGATTTTCACATTGTTGAATTGCTTGATTTAATCCATGATTTCTCATTGATAATCGAGCCGTTTCATTTGTCGCCTGTCTTTCTTCTTGTGTTTGCGTTACGCGAAGTCGGGCCATACTAACACGGCGCTGATCTCGTGCGATTTCTTGTTCATCCGTATTTAATCGATTGGTAATATTCCGATTTGTAATTGCATTACGGGTTCGATGCGAAAGATCAGATCTTCTGGGTCGCGGTATTATGAATAACACTGAGAAATTAATGTCACAAAAGCAGTTAATATCACAAAAACAATGTCACAAAATCATTTAGGAAACTTACCTTTTGAAATCACTTTTAAAAAAGGTTGAAAATTTTTAAATACTACAAAAATAAATCAGGTGTCAAAAGTTTATGCACACAACGCCATCTACTGGCAAAGCAGAACCAGAATTTGTTTTTGTAAAAAAAAAATTAACAAAAAAAGTTTTCAATCAAATTAGGTGGAAAAACAATTGTCGTAAAAATTGTGATATACAAAAGAACGACATTTAATTTTTGGATTTTAGAAGATAATAATTAAAAGTAATGGGTGGTACAATTTGAAGTAAGTCTTTTAAAGCCCTTGTAGAATCGATTACACAATTTTAAAGCAGGCGTGGTCGACTTCGGCTGTACACTGCGGGCGTTGCTACGGCATCAATTTAAAAAAAAGTAGGCGGTCAAAAAAGATCGCTAGAGATGGGACGTGAAAGGAGGCGTGGAGTATGAATCTTAATTTTTGATCTCGCCTAGAGTAAGATATTCAATTTAAAGTGAATATGTTAAAATCAGAGTAGAATCAATTACACAATTTAAAAAAGAAGGCGTTAAAGTAGGCGTGGTCGCAAAAAAGAAGTATTCTATAAATACTTAGTGATGTGATGTGCAAATTTCAGGCAGGTAACATTTGTATAGGAGTACATACACACACTCACACATAAAAATATTAATTTAAAAAAAAGTAGGCGTGGTCAATTTCTGAATTTTTTCTGGGTATTCTTCTTCTCTGGCCTGAGACCAGCCTGAATTCGTGCGAATCGTTGCAATCGGTCCTGGCGTTCTTTAGTTATAAAGCTAGTAACTAACGTCACTCTCTTTTATATATATAGATTATGGCTTGATGGCAATTTAAAAGATTTACTATTAAATCATAATCATTCAAATTCTGCTGCTCATCTCTGCCCAAACGTATTGTAATATTAAAAGTAATTTGTTTATATTGCTCATTGAAAATCTATGTTAGAAAATTTGTTTAAAAAAATATATAAATCTTAAATTAATTTTAAGAAAAACTTACAGCTCCTTTAATTGTACTAAATGGACACATGGCTATTAAAGTCAACAGTCTTAAGAAGTTAGAGAAATTGGGTTCCTCCACATTTTTGGCTATGGTTTTAAGTATCAGCAATAAATCCTCATTGGTTTTATTGCCAATTATCATCTTAACCGCCGATTCTAAGGTTTTGTTGCAAAGTTGTTGTTGTTTTAGCTTTGCTAAATCTTTTAAATCCTCATTAATTTGCGACCAGTAGTAGGTTAAAACAAATTCGATTTCATTTGATCTAAATGCAATAATTCACGATAATTTAAAGCCACTTGCATTAAACGTATAGCATGGGGATTGCGATAATCCATCTGGAAAACAATGCATCAAATTAATAATTTATTTTTAGCTTAAAAAATATTTAACTTACCGAATGTCCTATATAAATTTTGTTAATACGTCTTAAATCTTCATCCACCTCAAGCTTAAACTCTTCGTTTTCTTTTGAATCCCCTTCGGGTTAGGAGGTTTCCTTTGTCTTATTTGCTTTTGTTAATATAGCCGAAGCATAGGGCGCAAAGCCAGCCAACGTTTTATGTACAAATTTCTTACAGCAAAAAAATATTCACTTTTAAAGAGGAATCTTAATATTTATATTACAAAAAAACTTACATTTTTAGCAAAACAACTCAAAAACAAACGCACTATTTAATATAATTTATTATAATAAAGCTTTAACCTATTTTACGCAGATAAAACGGCGACAAAAACTCACTTTTTCAAATACAAAATAATTTTTTAAAGTTTTTTTTATAAACTTTGACTATTTGTAAACAACTTTTTGACATTTTCAATTTCACCATGAATAGAGCAAAATATAATCAGCTGGCGCTATGCTGTCACCTAGTATAAATTCACCTTGGTGTGTTCTTTTCTATGAATGTCACACTATAAAATTAAAAAATGTTGCACCTTTCACACTCTTTACTTTTAGAGGGGGAGAATCGCACGATAAAACAGCTGACATTTGATTTGTTTATGAATGTGTATTTGTATTAAGAACCAAAAAAAATATACAAAATGGAAAATATTACTACTTTTTTATGTACTGAAAAAAATTTGGATGACTTGTTAGATTCATCTTCATCATCTAATGATGATGAAATATTTTATATGATAATGGAAAGAAATCCACAACCGCGAGTGAAAGGCTTTATAGAGAACGTAATTAATGAATACTCTGAAGTTGATGTATGCCAAATTTCATAGGACAATATCTCCTACTTTTTATATACATATGTAATGTATGTTTCTACATATATATAATTTTTATAGTTTAAGAAGAATTTGCGTATTAGTCGGGTAGGTGCCATTGGTCTTTTTGAGAGATATTCATTGTCTTATTACAAGCGGTCTTACCAGGGAACTATCTGCTTCTTCTTTTTTAACAAAAAAAAAAAAACAGAAACAGCTGTACATGAAAAAAAAGTGTTACACTGTTGTGATTTTATGTTCTATTCTGACCATTAAAAATGCGACATTTTTAAAATGTGGGGTAGGATAGGATAGGATGAAGGGTAGTGCATAAAGTGCACTTCCACTCGGAGACCTAGTGGTCCATTGTGGTTCCCTTCAGTAGAGAAAATAAGAAAGAGAAAATAAAGATAGGATAGATATAGAAATAAAGACAACCAAAACCGCTTGATAAGGAGGAGAAAGAAGAAAGAAAGAAAAAGTGGAAAAAAATCCCCTTACGGATTTGGAGTCGCCGTAGAATATCCCTTAAATAGCCACCATATTCCCCTAATGAAACCCAGGATGTTACTCGGTTTTCAGCCAGCAGCATCACTGAGTTCGTCCAGGAATCTATTTCCTAGCCACTTAAGTCTACGACTCTGCAACCTAGGACAATGGCACATGATGTGCTCTATTGTCTCTGGCTCCTCTGCATCCCCACACACTCTACAGAAATCCTGTGTGTCGTTATCCCATTTGCCTCTGAAGGCCCCAATCAAACAGTGCCCGGTTATCACTCCTACCAGAATCCTTAGACTATGCCTGTCCAATTCCATCAGCGTTTCGGTCGCGTTTGCATTTTGTCTTGGCCACAAGGACCTGTACACTATACAATCCTGCCCCAGGATTGCTCTGCACAGTCACGGAATCTTTCCTGATTCAGCCTGTAGAAGTGACAAATAGGTGGCTTGACCTCACTTTCTCTAGTATCATGGTCCAAACCAGAACCATGTCTAGCCAGCTCATCTGTCACCTCATTTCCCTGTATGTCACAGTGCCCTGCTACCCAACACAATCTAACTTGGTAGAGTACCAATAGCTCCTCTAGAGCTCTCCTACAGTCCAGCACTAGGTTAGAGTGTATTTGATTACACTTCAGAGCCTTTAGTGCCGCCTGACTGTCCACATAGATAGTCACCGTGGCTTTCCAGATCGCATAAATCTCCGCCTGGAACACGCTGCACTCGTTTGGGAGTCTATAAGAGCGCTTGATTCCATTTTAAACCAAATAAACCCCGGCCCCTGTACCAGAGTCCATTTTGGATCCGTCGGTGAAAACTGCGCACCCCTCAAACAGTTGATCGGATCCAACCCAGTCAACCCTACTGGGGAACTCTACCGAGGGTGATGTACCGAAGTAATAGGTTGCGACCTTATAGTCAGAAATCCCAGATGGATTAATGTCCTGACCCATAAGGCCTGCCTTATACAATATCCTAGTGTGGCCAACCCGCAGGAGTTTTACCAAGGCAGACTCTGATAGCCTGAGTAGATTCCTTGCTGCCACACTCTCCACATAATGCTCTATGGGTAGTAGGCTTAGGATTATATCCAAAGCCGCCTGCGGGGTGCTGCTTAAGGCACCTGTGATACCTAGATAAGCACACCTTTGGGCTTTATTGAGTATAGTCCTATAACTACGTTTCCTCATTACCTCCCACCACACTGTGCAACCATAGGTTATAATAGGTCTAACAACCGACGTGTAGATCCATTTAACCATGCCTGGTCGCAAGCCCCAATTTCTGCCTATTGAGTTCCTGCATGCATAGTAGGCATTGAGGCCCTTCCTTAATCTCTCCTGCGTATTTAGCTTCCAAGACAATTTCTTGTCAAGGAAGGTGCCTAAATATTTGGCTCCTTCTGGTAGATTCAGTTCCACACCATCCAGTTACGGCAGTTTGAAGTTATCCACCGTATACTTCCTAAAAATGTGGGGTAAACATTATAAAAATGTACATAATAAAGGTGTAACATTTTATTTCAGAAAAGAAAACACCATTAGCCAACGCCAAATTCAATGGCAACAAGTGGTTTAAATAAACCAAATTCTTTTTTATTGCAAAATAAAAGCGTCAAGTAATATTAATATTAGAACAAGTCTTCATTTATTAAAATGTACACAAACCAATTGAAATTAAAACACTTAAATTACAGTGTGCGAACACTTTAATGTTCACTATAAAATAATTTTTGAGTGGCCCTGTTTGTTCTATTTATACAATAGCGCCATTTTCTAGTAATTTCCGGCGGCAACAAGAGAAGACAATCGAAAGTTCCTTACTATGGCCGCTAAAACTATGTTTGTACATAGAAACTTCTACTAATGCAAATGTTGATAATCATCTCAGCGGGAAAAAGTCACTAGGACTTCCAGCCGCATTACAAAATCATTTCAATTTTACACAGAGTGTCATTTGCAATTAGGTCTACCAAGTAATGCCTCATAGAAGGCGTAATAAAGGTCTGATAAATTAATAATTTAAATTATTAATTATTATTTATTAATAGATATGATACAAATTTTTATACATATTGAATTAAATTATAAATACAAATATCTATATATGGCATAATTATGTTTGGTGCCAAATTGGCATTTTAATATAATTTTTAGTTTAAAAATTATTGATTTATTTTTTAATTCAGTTCAGTTTTGTTATATATCAAATTCATTTAAAAGCAATTTTCTATATTTTAAGCTAATTTCAATATATTTACATAGGTTGCTAAAATTTGAGCCATTTAGTATACATATAACTTCGTTTTTTTCAAGTCGATTTTTTCGAAAATATTTAAGTCTATATGGGTTATACATAGGACATTCGCCAATGAAATGAACGGTGTTTTCTGATTTGTCTAAATTACATAACGTACATATACCAGTAGTATTATTTCGAAAAGCTCTAGCGTTAATATCCAGCAATCCCCCTCTGACTTTTATTATCAAACCAGTGTCCCTTGACGAGAGATTATTTGTCAGAATGGGTGTGATATTAAAATCAAGTTGAGAATAAAGATCATGGAACTGAGAACAAGAAGCAGCAGATAAATATTCATCCTTTTCCTTCATTCTCAAATGATTCAATATCATTTCCCAATTATGACTTACTGGAATGTTTGTTCTGTCAGTTGAGATTTGCAGCCTTTGTAATAAATTATCCCATTCTTTTGCCCAATAAAGCTTATTGGAGATTATGTGACTGGCTAGAATACGTGGTAGTCTATTTGGGGACATACTCAAGACTTTGTTTATATAAGAAAAATGTAATTTTAGAGTGCTGAGATATAAGGAATCAAAACCAGTCTCCAGATAGAGCATATAGTTGGGTGTTGTAGAAGGCAAATAAAGCATTTTTTTAATAAAGAATCTGAATAATTTTTCCACATCATCATACTTTTGAAATCCCCAAACTTGAGCAGCGTAAAATATAATTGATCTCGATGCCGCAAAAAATATTCTGAGTTTATTGGCATTCGATATACGTGAATTATTTATATATTTAGACCACGTCGAATTGATAGCCAATTTTGCAGTTGATAATTTATTATTCAAGTGTTTTTTGAAGGATAGATTATATGTGATTTCTACTCCAAGATATTTGTAACTGTTGACCACCTCTATGTTGTTCTGACCAAACTTCCAGTTCCAGATCGAAGAAAGCCTAGTGCCGGTTCGAAAAACAATTATTTTTGATTTTTCAAGATTAACTTTAAGACTCCACATAGAGCAGTAGTTAAAAAGCTTGTCGATCATACGCTGTAATACTGTTGCTGTATCAGCTAAAATGACAATATCATCCGCATAAAGTAGAATCTTAACATTAATGCCACAAATGTTAACACCGTATGGCAATTCGTCGGCTAAATCATTCGTGTATAATGAAAATAAAATTGGACTGAGAATACAGCCTTGTTTTACACCTACATCAACTCCAAAGGTATCTGAAAATGATTGACCGTCCCAAATTCTACTTTCTGTTTTCTCATACAAACCCTGCAGTATTCTCACCATTTTCGAAGAAAGTCCCATGTTTGATAGTTTATAGAAAAGTTTATTGCGAGGAATTGTATCAAATGCGCTAGAAAAATCAACAAAAAATGCAAAAGTATTTTTACCAGCTGCCTTGTTAATGTTGACAATGTTTGTTAGATTGAAAATATTATCTACAGTGGAATAGTTTTTTCTAAAACCTGCTTGGTATTCGTTCAGAATATTATTGCTTTTTACCCAGAATGTTAGTCTGTTTAGAAGAATAGAGGTAAAAATCTTACAATTTGTATCGATGAGCGACAGCCCACGGTAGTTCTCCGGAAGCTTTGGATCACCCTTTTTGAAGAGTGGAATCAAGATGGAATTACGGAAACTTGTTGGGATTTGTTCATGTAAAAGTATTTTGTTGAATATATTCAATATTACGATTAGAAAGCATTCCGGGGCATGTTTGTAGAATTCATAACTTATACCATCTTGACCTGGGGCTTTATTATGTTTTAGAGTTTTCACCACTGATAAAAGTTCGCAATATTCTATGGGGGAATCTAACATAGGATCAACAGTGTATGGCATAGCCCAACTTATACTATTGTACACGTCTTTACATTGGAGAATTTTACTGAAATTATTAATTATTAATTATATCAGGTGATATTGCTTCACAGGCTATTTTTGCGGCTTCAAATAAATCTTCTTTGGTTTTGAAATTTTCTCGGTTGATTTTTAAGTTAAGGATCTCAAACATGTTCTCGATTGGGTTAAGATCGGGGGATTGGGCAGACCAACGGAGAACTTCTATAAAATTGTTATGGAACCACTCCTTAGCCGACTTATAAAGACATCAAATGAGTGCAAAATATTCGATCAACAGATCGATTTCTCGCTTACTTTACACCACAAACTTTTTTAAAACAAAAAAATAATGTTTGTTGTTGTAGTGACGATATACAGGAATAATTGCAAAACCATTCGTATGTTAGTACATATGTAAAGGAAATAAATTTATAAAGTACATAAATAAAAATGGTTCGATTTAAGAAAATAAAGGGAAGTATCCGAAATTTAATAATAGAAATATAAATTGCAAATAATTTTCTGATTAGTATTAATTTTAATATGTATTAATAATGTGCAATTATTGAAATTAAATTTTAAGTTATAATAAAATAGGTTTTGGCGGCAACATTCTCCCCCTTGTAAATGAGCCCACGGGACGAGTTTACCTCAATTATTGCCGACGTCTAACTTTGCCAGTTTAGCTGTGGGTCTTTGGAGAACGCCACATTGTGTTTGAACTGTTGCCTGTCGTACTTGACCATCCTTCGCCGTGAGGGTTTTAATTATTTTTCCTTTTGGCCAGCAATGACGTGGTAGATTTTCATCAACTATGACGACTATATCGCCAACTTGCAATGGAGTTTTTTTTTCATGCCATTTAGGTCTTTTGATGAGTGTTGGTGCATATTCTTTGAGCCTTCGATGCCAAAATTTATCGGCAAATATCTTAATACTGGTCCAACGCTGTCGTAAATCAATATCATTGTAGTTTATGGGCTTGAAGCCATTGGATGAACCCAATAGTAAATGATTAGGTGTAAGGGCTTCATCATCACAGGATTCTAACGAAACGAATGTAAGAGGTCTGGAGTTTATGATGAACTCTACTTCAGTCATAGCGCTTTTTAGAGTCTCATCATTGAAGCTCATTTGTGGACTTATGTGATATAAAGCAGTTTTGACTGAACGAACTAGTCTCTCCCAAGAGCCACCCATGTGGGGTGCTGCTGGTGGGTTGAATTTCCATTTAATGTTATCAAATTCTTTTGAAATCGTTTTGTTATCAACTTCAGCAGTAAATATTTTGTATGCTGCCCTAAAATTTGTGCCATTATCAGTATATATTTCTCTTGGTTGACCTTTTCTAGCCATAAAGTTATTAATACTCATTACACATGAGCTGGTGTCTAGACTGTGTGCAATTTTCAGATGAATTGCTCGTACGGTGAGACATGTGAAGAGCACACCCCATCACTTTTCCTTTCTCCTGCCAACGGTGTCGTAAAGCGGTCCAAAATAATCAATGCCCACAAATGTAAATGGCCTTTCGAAACTTGCCAATCTTGCAGGGGGTAATGTGGACATTTGAGGCAAAATTGGTGCGGCGGTTGTATTTTTGCATATCTGACATGATTTTCTTACTTTCTTGTAGAGTACTCGCAGTTTAGGTATATGGAAAAGACTTCTTATGTTATTGATGACGGTTTCATGTGACATATGATGAAAAGTTTCATGCGTGTGGCGAACTAGTAGGAATGTTACGTGATGATTTGAAGGCAGTACTATTACATCTTCATGATTCAGAAATGATGTACGTCCTCTAGCTCTCAATATGCCATCGTCATCTATAAAAACATTTAAAGATATTAGTTTACTGTCTTTTTCAATTCTCTTACCGTTTTTTTAAAAATATAATTCGCTGTAGAATTCACCCAGTTGAGCATCTCTGAATAAAGCCAATTTTGCTTGTTTTACCATTTCAAATGATAATTCTTCTGAGTGTTTATGGCCTTTGCTACGTGCTTTTAGTTTGTCCAAGTAGAGTATAAATGTAGCAACGGCTCGGTAGAGTCTCCTCCAATTGAAAAAATACTCGTAGTTGAAGGGCAATTGATCTTCAGCTTTGTTGATCAATAATAAATGATGTCTAACTTCTTCTTGATTACATTCGTCGAATCTGTCACAAGTAGGCCATGTAGCTTCATCTTCATGTAGAAATTTTGGACCATCAAACCACATTGGAAATTCCCACGATGTTTGTACTTTTGTCGCAGGGTCTGCTGGATTAATTTTTGAAGGTACCCATCGCCACTGTGTTGCGTCTGTTGTTTCTAATATTTCGCGATGCATAACAAATTGTTGGAATCGTTTAGGATCCATTCGCAACCACTGTAAGACCGTCTTGGAATCAGACCATAATTTCTGAGAGAGCCCACTTCCAGTAAATTGGTACAAAGAATTGTTTCGGTAATAGGTGAAAATATGTTTAGCGTAACATCAATTAAACATGGAAATATCAGCGAAACCAAAATTCAAGTGAAAAAGGAAGATGATTTTCGAAAATTGTCCAACCAGTTGGAGAGAGAGGCTAGGGATTTCTACACCTATCAGCTCAAAAGCGCAAAAGGTATCCAAGTCGTTCTAAAGGGTATAGACCCATGTGTTGACCCTGCGGAGATAAAGACCGGCTTACTGGACAAAGAGTTCAAAATTAAGAGTGTTGTGAATATTAGAAACCGTGAAAAGGTTCCACAGCCTATGTTTAGGGTGGAATTGGAACCTGGAGATGTCGTATTAAAGAAAAACGAGTCCCATCCCATCTACAATCTGATTTACCTTCTGCATCGTAGAATCACCGTGGAAGAACCGCATAAGCGTCAGGGACCCGTCCAGTGTGTTAACTGGCAAGAATTTGGTCACACCAAGGCGTATTGTAAATTGCCGTCAGTTTGTGTTGCGTGTGGGGAGCTACATGCAACTGCTCAATGCGATAAGTCGAAAACTGACTCAAAAATCAAAAAATGCAGTAACTGCGGAGGTAATCATACCGCAAATTATAGAGGTTGTCCAATTTACACTCTTTTCAAAGGCATAAGAACCAACAAGACGTCAGTATTACCTGATCGTCCTCAACAGCCTAATCTTGCTTTGAGTAACAATTTCCCTCAATTGTTACGGTCCACTAGTCATGTAAACGTGCCTAGTTCTAGACAAGTTTCTTACGCAAACGTGGTTAAATCTAATATGCCAGGTTTGGAGCAGGAACCTAAATCACAATATTTCGAGCCTAATATTAACTCTCTAGAGACTACATTGCAGACTCTTGTCCAAACTATGAACACTTTTACGACCACTATGACATCCATGATGCAGGAAATGCTGAAAATGCAATCCACTATCTTACAAGCCATTTTAAAGAAATGATTTGTTTAAAAATTTGTTTTTGGAACGCGAACGGCCTCCGCCAACATAAAAACGAACTGGAACACTTCCTGATGGATAAGCAGATTGATATCATGATGATTTCTGAAACTCACTTGACGGCGACAGCGTACTTCAAAATTAATGGCTACGTGTTATATGATACTAAAGATCCACGCGGAAGAGCATGTGGAGGTTCGGCAATTCTTATAAAGAACAGAATAAAGCATTATTTAATGAACAACATATGTGAGGATTACCTACAAGCAACAAACATTTGCATTGAATTCAGTCAATACAATTTTGTTTTATCATCAATTTATTCGCCACCTCGATTTTCAATAAAAGAACACCAATACTACAGCTTCTTCAATTCCCTTGGAGCTAGATTTTTAGTTGCTGGTGACTTTAACGCCAAACACACTTTTTGGGGTTCACGTCTGGTGACCCCGAAGGGTCGTGAACTCTTCAACACCATTGCAAAAATGGGATTAGATGTACTCTCAAGCGGTCATCCCACCTACTGGCCGACGGACCGACGGAAGATTCCCGATGTTATTGACTTCGGAGTAGTGAAAAATATCCCTGTAGAATCGATACAAGTGGAGCCTTCATTAGACTTGTCTTCAGATCACTCTCCTACTATTATTTCAATGCGTTTCCTTCAAGGGAATGGCTCTCCATTTCGGGACATATCTAAAACCAGAGTAAGTTGGATAAAGTATAAAAAGTATTTAAGTTCCCACTGCACGGAAAATGTAGTGTTGAGAACTACCGAGGATATTGATGGGTCGATTGGCAAGTTTACTGAGGACATACGAAGAGCTGTACATCACGCCTCCACATACGACGTTGAGTGCAGAAGTGGGACAAATAGAACTTATTTCGCTGAACTCGATCATCTCCTGTCAGAAAAAAGAAGAGTTAGAAGAGAGTGGCAAATTCACAGGTCTCCTGAACTGAAAGCTAGGCTACGGGTATGCAGAGATATACTAAGAAATTTCTTAGAAACCCAAAGAATGGCTTCACTTAAATCTTACTTGGAGGGTCTTGATAGTACCCCACAATCTGACTATTCGTTATGGAAGGCGGCACGAGGTTTAAAAAGACCAGTTAGAGGAAAGCCTCCTCTGCGAAATCCGACTGGTGACTGGGCTAGAAATGATTCCGAGAAGGGGATTTTATTTGTTAACCATTTGAGAAATGTGTTTACTATAAACAACTCAAATAATGCATCTGATTTGCCTCCACTCGTTATTAGACCTCCTCTACCTCTAAGACTTAGCTTTAATGATGTTCAAAGCGCTATTGGTACTCTGAATCTTAAAAAAGCTCCAGGTATGGATAAAATCAGCAACAAAATGCTTGTGGAGTTACCTCGTGTAGCTAAAAGAATTATCCTATTTATTTTCAATGCTATTTTACGCCTAGAATACTATCCTGCAGATTGGAAGGTATCTATGATTACCATGATTCCTAAGCCAGGGAAAGACCCCACTAAAGTAGAGTCATATAGGCCAATTAGTCTACTGCCGACAATTTCAAAACTGTTTGAAAAATTGTTATTGGCTAAGTTGATTCCAATTCTGAATGACACTGAATGTATTCCAAATCATCAATTCGGATTCAGAGCTAAACACAGTACCATCGAACAAACACACAGATTGGTAAATGTGATAAGACAGTCGTTTGAAGAGAAAAAATACTGCTCCGCCCTTTTCATTGATGTGTCGCAAGCGTTAGACAAAGTCTGGCATGACGGTTTAATGCACAAAATTAAATTAACTCTGCCTGCTAACACCCACAAACTTATGAAAAGTTATTTATATGGTCGCAAATTTACAATCAAAGAAGGCGATTTTTTAAGCCCCGCTCAGCTAATTGAAGCAGGAGTACCCCAGGGTAGCATACTGGGTCCAACTTTATATTTGATTTATGCATCCGATATGCCGTTAGACCCCATAATACATACTTCAACTTTTGCAGACGATACAGCCTTTATTAGCGTTCATAAGGACCATCAAATAGCATCACAGAACTTGCAGAAATATGTTTATAAACTAGAGAATTGGCTTGAGCTTTGGAAAATCAGGGTTAACGAACAGAAATGTATTCATATAACTTTCACATTGCGAAAAGATACCTGCTCGTTCATCAGAATAAATAATCAAATTATCCCGCAACACAATGAAGTCAAATACCTCGGAATCCACCTCGATCGTCGTTTAACTTGGAAGTCTCATATCGACGCAAAACTTACCCAGATGAGATTAAAAGCAGTGCAAATTAATTGGCTAATTGGCAGAAATTCTACATTAAAGTTGGATTGCAAACTTTTGTTGTACAATGCAATTCTAAAGCCAATCTGGTGTTATGGAATTGAATTCAATTATGGGGAATTGCCTCAGCATCCAACATTGAAAAAATTCAAAGGGGTCAAAATAAGATTCTACGTACAATTACTGCAGCTCCATGGTATGTTAAAAATTCTCGAATCCACAAAGATCTAGGCATTCCTTTGGTGAAAGTCGAATTTACAAAACACGCCTCAAAATATGTCAGCAAACTTGAACACCATCCAAACCCACTTGCACGAGACATCCTTAACTTTACTGGCCATGTTCGGTTGAGAAGGAGGGATACCCTTGCTTTAACTCAAGCGCAAAACAGATGACTGGATCAGTGGATATAAATTTTTTGTAGTATCATAATATTTTGTCTAGCACTGGCTGAACTTATTATTTTCTTTTAGTATTAAGATTCGAAAACTTATTGTCATTTCATTTCTGAAGATCCAATAAATAAATCAAAAAAAAAAAAAAAAAAAAATAATTTCTTTGAAGTAAATGTTATGCGCCGCACAGTGGCTGAAAATCGTTTTTCATTGGCCAAAAGTCGAATTTTTTTTTGTTACCGATTTTTAAAATTTGTACACCTTTTTGGAGCTAATATATCCATATTAAGGTAGCCAAAAAATTAGGTTAAACTATTAATAATTGTGGGCGTGGCATGCTGTCAAACTCAACTGTTTTTTTAATTTCAGAAAAAGGTGTTTTTTATTTGTTTTTTTTTCAAAAATAAATGGTTACTACTCGCAAGCTATCATCGATAATGGCCTGCGTTCTTTTTTATAATGTTGGTAGGATTATAGTCTTTAGTTGTTGTAAGTGGTTGCCGCTCTAGCGTTTAATATTAGGGGCGTTTTGAAATATTTATGAAACTACTATATTTTTCTGAAATTTAAACTTTAGTGGAATAGAACTTCTAGGGAACAAGAAACGTATACCACCCGAAGAAAGGTGAAAGTGTCTTCTTTAACCGTATATATACTTTTGCACCCGCCACGACCCGCCGGTAGAACACTTTTTTAATTTTAATGAAATTACTTTAAAAAAAAATTCAAATTACGATAATTTAAACAGCCCTATAGTTACTCGTATACAATGGTGTATTAAATTTTCACTTTTTCGCCTAAAGGTTTATGTTTTTTTACTTTAGACTACGTAAAACTAAAATAATTAAATATAATACCTGCGAAAGGGTTTTATGGCTTTGTTTTGATTAGCAAAAAAATAAGTCATAAAAATATCACAATAGGTTCTACAGTAAACATATGATCTCTTTCTAATATACCTGTTATCAACTGTTAGAGTCAACCAAAGTCATAAACAATTTTATAATAATAATCGCGACATTAAACCACTAAAGAAACAAAAACCCAATATTGACGAGATACTAATTAGTTTTACCTGATATTAACCCTTTTGGCCACACTTGAATTTAGCTGTGACTACCAAGAGCATCACATATTTTTTCATGACTTTTTACTGTGGATCAAATGACGACTTATGGAACATATACTAAAAATCAGTTATGATTTGGATTTCGGGTCTTCAGGATCCATAAGAAACAATGGAACCAACAAAGAGTTAAGAAGTTCAAAAAAGAAACATGTTCAAGATGAATATCGCAAATTTGGATTAATTATAGATCAGCCAAAACAAGGGTCAGGCAATACAAATGATGACAATACCGCACGAAGATTCTTTTCAGATCCAGAAACAGCATCTGAAATAACAGGAGTGGATTTAAACCTTATTTTCAGATTAAAATAATCCTAGAAGTAGTTGCGTGCAATGAAGAAATTGACGCTAAACAATTTGGAGATTATGCTAAGGAAACTGCAAAAATATATACAACCAATTACCCATGGAGAAATATGTCTGCAACAGTTCACAAAATCCTCTATCATGGAGAAGATATCATTAAATATCATTTGGTGCCACTTGGAGGTCTATCAGAGGAGGCTCAGGAAAAAAGGAACAAGGATTACAGATTTTATAGAGAGCACAATACTAGAAAAATTTCACGAAATTCCACAAATGAAGATCTATTTAATATATTATTGGCAACATCAGATCCGTTCATATCCAATATTCGAAATCAATGGAAAGTGGAACATCGGGATTTAGATGAAGAAGCCAAAAAACTACTAAAGAACAGAAATAGCTCAGAACAAAATATAGAATATTTGCAATTGTAGTGGTCTGCGAGTTGGCAACACTGGAGTGTCAGCGAATGACACTTTGATGTTGCGAACTGCAACTACCTTCGGGATTGATTTAGAACTTCCGTTGATATTGTGTTAAGATCTTTTGTAAGGTGGACGTCACTAAAAAAACGTGTTAAGAAAACAATAAAATAATAAATTAAATAAAGTTAGATACTATAACATCAGGTGTGGGGTACAACTTCCATAGTTTTAAATGGATTTAAGACCAAACCGCCAATCGATGGCAGACGCTTTGAAGGCTGCAGGAATACCATTTCCCGAATCGGCCACATTAATTCAATTGCGGCCATTATATGAATCATTGGTGGCTATGAAAAGGGACCAAGAGCACGCCGATGCACATGGTGCGGTCGCCATAACTAGTGCCAACGTTCCTGCCGCCAACGAAATGGCTATTATGAATATCCCCGATGCCAACAAACGTGAAGTAGGTGAAACATGTGCCATTGCTGCCAGTGAAGCCGGTGAAACCGATGCCATTCTGTCAGTGCAACCGATGCCGTTGCTGTCAGTGTAACCGATGCTACTGCTGCCAGTGCAACTGACGCTGATGCTGCTGCCAGAGATGCAAATAAAGTATTTGCCCATAAGGATGTCATGAATGTGTCTGCCGTCCCTTGCCTAAATAATTCCGCTGCCGATGCCGAAAATGAACTAAAGAATTTGAGGATACGCTTAGAGGTATTAAAGCTGCAGCAACAAATACGCGAATTAGAGTCACGTGAACAACCTCTTATATATTCACGGCGAATTGATTTGACAGAGCTCGATGCCGCCATACCGCCTTTTAGTGGGGACGACCATCATGATATCATCAAATGGTTTGTCCAGTTCGAGGACTATTCGAACATCTACGGTTACTCCCCTAAAGAAAAGTGCCTTGGCATTCGCCGTCGATTAGAGGGAACGGCCTTGAAATATGTGAATAGTATGGGTCTTGTTGTGTACGACGAAATGAAGGCGAATTTAATTAAAATGTTCAAACGAACTGTGTCACGGCAGGAAATATACCGGCAGCACATTAAAGCCGAACGAAACATGCTTAAGCTACATAGTAGATATGCAGTCCATCGCTACCAAGTCAGATATCGAAGAGCAGGAGCTAGTCGATATCGACGGTATACCAGACAGTACCCATGCCGTTACATTCCTCTACGGGGCTAGCTCTATGGATGAACTGATAAAATGAATGGACAGGTATGAGCAGCGGCGACAGGCTGGTGCAGGAGTTTTTAAAGGAATCAACCCAGCAGCAAACAAAAACAAGATGGCCGCCGCAAATGAAAAACAGATGCCAAAACACCAGATGCCAGTGTGCGATGCTATAATTGCAGCCAGTTCGGGCACTACCAGAGTCGCTGCCAAAAGCCGAAACGGCCTCCCAACTCATGCTTCGTGTGCGCCGAGGTTGGTCACTTCCACCAGAATTGCCCCAAGAAGAACAATATAGCCGCAGCCATAGTTGGACAGAACGAGCCGTTAGATGTATATCAAATGGTAAGTGTTGCCTTTGCTAAACGATATAAACGCACTGAGCTGATAGATTGTTTTTCTTTACTCGATTCGGGTAGTCCCATTAGTTATATCAAGAAATCCCTCATCCCATTCGAGCATGATGGTATTGGAAAAGTGTTGCCATATCGCGGAATCGGAAACAAAAGACTAAATGCCTGTTGGTATGTATTTAGTTTTTTAATAAAAAGACCAACAATATTTTATAAAAAAGTTTCTTTATTCTTTCAAATTCTTAAAACGAATGATAAAATATTTTTTATTTTGTTATTATTAAATCAAAGCAAATGTGATTAATTTTAAAAAAGTTTGTTTGTTACAATTTTTGTGTGACAAGTATATTTTTGTAAAGTGTTTGTTTTAGAGGCACCACAGTACTCCCCCTCCAGCGTTGTCAAACAGCGAATCTGACTCTTTTTGTCTTCTTAAATACATCTGGGGAATCTGTAAAACTTAAACAAGGTTTTAATCTATCTATGGTAACAACATTTTCCTTTCCGTTAATTAGAAGTTTAAAAAATTTGTCAGTTCTTGAAATAACTTTATACGGTCCATTATATGGTTGTTGAAGTGGTTTCTTTACTGCATCACATCTGACGAATACATGTTCACAATCTTTAAGTTTATCATTAACGTATGTTTTGGTGTTGCTATTACAACCAGTTATTAAAGGCTTGATACTCAACATGTGATTTCGAAATAATTTAATCCATTCTGTGTCACTAATATTAGGAGATTTTTCTTCTACTAGTTCACCTGGTAAAGTTAGAGATGTTCCATATACCATTTCTGCAGCAAACACATTAGAGCCTGTCATTATTCTTGTGCGAAGACCAAGCATGACAAGTGGTAGAACGCTAACCCAATCTTTCTTCTCATAACACTTCAATGCAGACTTCATAGTTCTGTGCCATCTTTCAATTAGCCCATTTGATTGAGGGTGATAAGAAGTCGTATGTGTTACTCTTGAACCGAATAATTTGGAAAGTTCACGAAATAATTTACTTTCAAATTGTCTTCCTTGGTCGGTTATTATTTGTTTAGGTACTCCAAATCGAGATATCCAAATATTAGTAAAAGCGGTTGCCACTGTTTCAGCCTTTATGTCTGTTAATGGAATAGCTTCCGTCCATTTTGTATACCTGTCAATACATGTTAGAAGATATCGATAACCTTGGCAACTTTCTAATGGACCAACAATATCTATATTGATATGCTTGAATCGTTCTGTTGGTGGTTTAAATTCGCCCAAAGGACTTTTCGTATGCCGGTTTACCTTTGATTTTTGACACGCAATGCAACATCTAGCCCATTCTGAAACATCTTTTCTTAAGGATTTCCAAATATAACGCGAACGCACCAAATCTACAGAAGCTTTAGAACCTGGATGGGATAAGTTATGAAGATTCTCAAATACTAATTTTCGAAAAGATTTTGTCAAATAAGGTCTTATTTTCGAATTGGAGACGTCACAGAAAATTTTATAGTCCCCATTGTTTACTAATTTTAAATTAAGAGAGGAATTGTTGTTGTTTATCAGTGACATTAACTCTTCATCAATCTTTTGTTCTTCAGCCAGCTTGTTGAAATCTAAATTTGTAGGCATATCGATTGCTTGAATACGGGACAGAGTATCAGCGACAATATTGTCTTTTCCTTTTATATGACGAATATCGGTAGTATACTGACTTATATAATCCAACTGTCTTAACTGTCTAGGTGAAGCTTTATCAGGTTTTTGTTTAAACGCGTATATGAGTGGTTTGTGATCGGAAAAAATACAAAATTGGCGACCTTCCAAAAAATATTGAAAGTGTTTAAGTGTGGCAAATATGGCCAGTAGTTCACGGTCATATGCGCTGTATTTCATCTGGGTTTTATTGAATTTTTTAGAAAAAAATCCTAATGGTTTCCACTCACTTTCTATAAACTGCTGTAATACACCTCCCATTGCTGTATCTGATGCATCTACACACAAGGAAAATTTATTTTTGATAAATCATTATATTCCATAATAAGAGAATAGAATGGAGACGAAGGTGATATGGTTTTTATTGACAAATTTTGATCATTAGCTACTATACCTTTAGCACTGCTTTTAGATTTGGGATCGATGAGGCAATTATTTCTAACGTCGATGAGTAGGCCATAATTACCCAAAAAATCTGATCCAATAATAGGTTTATCTATATCAGCAATAACAAAATCCCATGTGAAATTCCGCTTTAGTCCTATATCGATAATAAGGGTTTTGGTTCCAAAAGTTCGAATTGTCGACTTATTTGCAGCATATAAAGTTAGCGAACTAGGTTGTTGCTTGTGTTGTAATGATGATACTGGAATTACTGAAACGTCTGCTCCAGAATCGACTAAAAACCTGGATTTCGATTTAATATCTCGAATAAACAGGCGACATAGCTCCTGGCTGCTCCCATCCGTCACCCAAGATGGAGCGCCGATTAGTTTTCCTGATTCGATGGGTTGAAATTGCAAGGGACAACACATTTCTTAGCTTTGTTTCCAAATTTGAAATGATACCAACACAATGGTTTATCTTTGTTTGAAACTGACTTAGAACGACTGCGTTTACCTGTTGCCTTGCTCTTACTTCTCGATCTTCCAAAAGATTCCATTTTGTTGCACAGACTTTCCAGCTGACGTTCAATATTATCGAGCCTGCTCGTACGGTTTTCTGATGATGTGGAAATCGTATGGAGTTCTGTATCTGAACAATCAGAAATTTTATCTGCCATGGCGGCCAGTTTCTCTAAGCGGTCTTCACTGACGGATAAAATTGCTTTCATTTGAGATGGTAGTCGCTGCATCCAAAGTTGTTTTAAAATATCATCCGATACTCTACCTTGAGCTAAGGAACGCATTTGACTTAACAACTCTGATGGTTTTTTGTCCGATAATTCGACTTCTGTCAAAAGTTTTTTGAGACGCTTATCTTCAGAGTCCGAGAATGAACTGATAATTTTTGCTTTTAAAGTTTCATACATGTTAGCAGCCGGAGGGTTTATTATGATGTCTTGCACTTTCTCGAGGATGTTGCTCTCTATTGATGCCACAACTGTATGAAATTTCGTGGCGTCTTGAGTAACACCAGCCATTATAAACTGCGATTCCATTTGTTTAAACCAAAGCAATGGATCTGAACGCCAAAATGGTGGTGCTTTAACAGCGACTCTTGAAATTTCCATATGAGGGGAATTTGATGGTAGAGATGAAAAATCGCCTTCGGAAGTTGACATCATTATAGCTTAAAACTTTTAAAATGCGGGGTCACCAATTTGTTGGTATGTATTTAGTTTTTTAATAAAAAGACCAACAATATTTTATAAAAAAGTTTCTTTATTCTTTCAAATTCTTAAAACGAATGATAAAATATTTTTTATTTTGTTATTATTAAATCAAAGCAAATGTGATTAATTTTAAAAAAGTTTGTTTGTTACAATTTTTGTGTGACAAGTATATTTTTGTAAAGTGTTTGTTTTAGAGGCACCACATGCCATAGGCTGTATTCAAGGGGAAATATATTTTAAAAACAAATGTATAACGCATGAATTTTTAGTGCTGCCAGATGAAGAGGCAATAATACCGATGTTGATGGGACGGGATATTTTATCAAAATTTAATATTTACTTATGTAAGGCAATAATAATCTATATATATAAAATTCAATGTATGTATGTATGTATGTATGTATGTAACGTATAGACTCCAAAACGGCTGAGCCGATTTTGATGAAATTTTCACAGCATGTTACTGTGACTCTGGAAGGAATAATAGGGTACTTTTTTTACCACGCCCACTTTTACGCCCACTTTTTTAAAATATTGTAATTGGAGACCAAACCTCTGGACCGATATTTTTGAAATTTTCACAGCATTTAACTGGGACTCTGGTATGATTAATAGGTTACTTTTTTTTACCACGCCCATTTTTACGCCCACTTTTTAAAAATTATGTAATTGCTCCCATATAGTTTTTAACAGATTTACTTCAAAATGTATACACATTATATACTCCAGGCGAGGTAAAAATAAAGATTTCTTAAGCCACGCCCCTTTCACGCCCTTTTTCACGCGAAATTTTTGAAAGTTTTATACTTTTTGTTCTCTATACAAATTTGTTCATTCCAACGTATTTTTTTTTTATTTGGTAGTATATTGCTCTTAATACTGTTAACGTCGCCATATAACTATGAACCACGCCTACTTCATCGCCCCCTTTTTTAATTCAGATACTTACGTATACCACTAACAATGTTTGCTATACAAAATATGTATTTACCTAAAGTTTTATATACTTTTTAACTACATACATTTTTTTATTACCAAATCCCCATTTTTCGCCCCATTTCACCTTAAATTATATTGCTTTTAATCTATATATATATAAATGAATGTGTGTCTGTATGTTTGTGCTTAATAGGAGGCCAAACCCTTGGACCAATCTGCCTGAAATTTTTACAGCATGTTACTGTGACTCTGGAAGGAATAATAGGCTATATGAAGTTTTGATTGTACAAACGGGGGTGGCACCGCCCATATAACCCACAAATTTAACCCGCCATATTTTGGGCATTTTTTGACGTACGTCGGTGATATTTGGTACATATGGTATTGGCATAATTAGGAATACGTACCAGGAGAAAAGTGAGTGGGACCACGCCCCTTTTTAGGAAAATTAAACATCGTAATATAGTCTTAACTACTGGACCGATCGTCATTAAATTTTCACAACAGGATATTCTTACGAAATAATAAATTCTTGACTATGTAAGTGGACAAAGGGGCATGGTCTCGCCTAAAGCATTGCAATAAATACATTAAAATTAAATAAATAAATGTTTGTAAATATATAAATACGTTTTATTTTATTTTATGACGAGGGGGGGATAGCAAAGCACACCGGGTTTAGCTAGTATACAATAAAAGTGAACTACTAAATATGAATTTAATACAAAATAAACCGAATTTTAAAGTAATCAGTGCGCTTATGTCTTTAGTCTACACAGAGATCAAAGAGATGAAATTAGTAAACAGGAAATTCAAAATATTGAACTATTAGAGGCTTTGCCATTTAACGTTATGAATAATTTTGATATTGTGAACATTGAGGAGGGTAAATCTGGAATAGAAAAATTGAACGGAATTAACCTGAGTGCTTTTGATGTAGGGGAGGCCGACGCCTTATGTACAGCTGAGCTAGACATTATTGAAGAAAATAGTGAATGTGCAGAAATAATTCAGACAGTATGCGCGATTGAGACAAAGCCCGACATTAATATAGATAGTAACATGACTGCAATGGATGCTGATTTGTTGAGGTCGGTTATATACGAAAATTATTTTTTAGGAGCGGGAACTATTTCTAAACGGACGGAATATCGTATGCGAATTAGATTGACGAATGACGTGCCAGTGTATAGTGGGCCGCGAAGACTTTCCTATCGCGAACGAACCGAAGTTAAACTGAAGCTTGAGGAACTTATGGATAAGGGAATAATTCGACCGAGTGAGTCACCCTACGCTTCTCCTATTGTATTAGTCAAGAGAAAGAATGGGGATTTAAGAATGTGCATCGATTACCGATCACTAAATAAGATAACGCTCAAGGATAATTATCTACTTCCACTTATTGAATGAAGATTGTCTTGATTACTTAGGTGCTAAAAGATATTTTTCGACTCTGGACCTGGAGAATAGTTTTCACCAGGTACCTATGCATGAGGATTCAATTCAATATACTGCTTTCGTGACTCCACTGGGTCAATATGAATATTGCTACATGCCATTTGGTCTCAAGAATGCTGGCGCGGTTTTTCAGAGATTTATCAATACGGTGTTAAGGGATCTCATTGATAGAAGGAAAATAGTAGTATTGAAAGAGGTTAACGCCTCACTAATAGCTTCTACTGGATTTTGAATAATAAAAACACTGGAGCTGAACGCTTATAATTCACCTTTATTATCCAATGTAAAATTTGTAAAATTAGGAAGAAAAAAACCCTGACGAAGGCACTCAAGGAAGTGCCGAAATATTGGTTTTAAATAAAGTTAAAAAGTTTTTATATTTAAAAGAAAGACCTTAAGCTTGGAAAATTAGTAATAAAATAAATAATAAAGGTCGAATAAAAATACATATTCAGTAACATATTATAAATAATTCTTTGTATTAAATAACTGACTTTTTGGCATAGAAACTACTAGAACGAGTTTATACAAATATAAAAGCAGTATAAGTACCACGCTGGCTTAGTTAGTACAAATTTATCAAAAAGAAAAGTTATAAAGGTTATATATTTACATGTATAAAAGCGCGGTAAATATTCACAATAATAATCATGTAAAAAGTAATAGATTAGTAATAGATAGTAAAATGTGTAGTTAATTTAGCGGTTTTTGTTACTGGCGGCAACAAGTAGTATATTTAGATGATATAAGTATTGCTACCAGCTCATTTGAGGAACACCTGGAGATTTTGGGTGAAGTTTTGCGGATTTTGAAGGATGCAGGTTTGAAACTGAATTTAAGGAAATGTAAATTTGCTTATCACGAACTAGATTTCTTAGGATATAAGGTAAGTCAGAGGGGAATATGCCCGAGCGACGATCACGTTAGGACAATACAGCAATACCCTATACCGTGAAATTATGAGGAGCTGGAACGCTGTTTAGGCATGTTTTCGTTTTTCCGTAGGTTTGTTTCTGATTTTTCAAGGATAGCGAGACCATTAACGGGACTGAAAAATAAATCTTTTGTTTGGACGAATGAATGCACTGAAGCATTTTTGACATTAAGGGAGAAACTGGCCAGTTCACCAGTGCTGGTAGTGTACGACCCTCTCCGGGAGACGGAACTCCACACTGACGCTAGCTCAAAGGGTTTTGGTTCGGTGTTGCTGCAGAAACAGGATGATGGGAAGTTTCACCCGGTATCTTATTATTCCAAATGTACATCAGGAGCGGAATCAAGATACCACAGTTTCGAGTTGGAAACTTTGGCTATTATATATGCCATAAGGAGGTTCCGGGTATACTTAGAAGGGATTAGGTTCACAATAGTTACCGACTGTAACTCACTAACATTGACATTAAACAAAAAGGCGATTAACCATAGAATCGCCAGGTGGGCATTGGAATTGGAAAACTTTGACTATGATATACGACACCGTAGGGGTGAATTGATGTCGCACGTTGATGCCCTCAGCCGTACGCCACCGCCAGTGATAGCTTTCGTAGATAACTATGATGTGAACGTAAATATACAGATTGCTCAGAATAGGGACAAGGACCGCGGCCCTTACGTTGTTCAAAAGCATTTGGGTAATGACCGTTACATGATATCTGATATAGAAGATTGTCAGATTTCGCAAATGCCATATTCGGGTATAGTAGATGCTAGCCGCATGAAAAAGTGGCTAGAACAGAATGAAAATAAGGAATTATCGATCTCTGAAGGCAACACTTCCATATATGAAAATTATCAATTTTTAGAAAGTAAAAGTAATTAAAGTGAGAAAGGGGATATTGAATATCAAGACTATGAATTTTTGGAAGATGAATTTAGGGAAGAAGAATGACAATCGAGGTCGATTGTTTTGTCAGGTCGGTCGAGATTGTAGTGGTCTGCGAGTGTCAGCGAATGACACTTTGATGTTGCGAACTGCAACTACCTTCGAGATTGATTTAGAACTTCCGTTGATATTGTGTTAAGATCTTTTGTAAGGTGGACGTCACTAAAAAAACGTGTTAAGAAAACAATAAAATAATAAATTAAATAAAGTTAGATACTATACAATCAATATTTGTTTCAAATGAATAATAATTATAATTGCTTTCATTGTTATTTAAGTACGAAAAACATAGTATTAGTAAATAATTCTTTAAAAAAAACGACTTCAAAATTTCGGCCAAATAAAATGTTGGATTAATTTTCAAAAATGTTTAATATAACTAATGTTGTTGCACTTTTTTGATTGAAAGAAAGAATTTTGAAAATCTTGTTAATCTTCTAAAAAATCGGTTTATGCTAAATCTATAATGTTTTCCCATTAACAGAGCTAAATTTTGACACCCATATTCGATATATTCTTAAAAATCGGTTTATGCTATATATCCCCGATATATCTCAATCAATTTCTGAAATTTTCATTTTTTTTACCTTGAATATATTTTTCTGCAAGCCATATCTTCCAAATAAAAAAATTATTTTTAAAATTGATTCATAAATCACGAAGTTATTCAACAATTTATTAGAGAAGCACAGAAAAAATATAGATAACGGTAAATAAAAAACCGTATGTCCGTCCGATCTTCATAAAAATTAAATGGGACCCACCTGCAAGCAAACCCTTTCAAACAAAAAAAGAATTTTTAAAATTGGTTCAGAAATGGTTATCGTGGAACAAACATAAAAAAGCAACATACCATTCCAATTGATAACCTCCTCCTTTTTGAAGTCGGTTTTTTTTTTTTTTTTTTTTTTTTTTAATTTTATTTATTGGATCTTCAGAAATTAAATGACAATAAGTTTTCGAATCTTAATACTAAAAGAAAATAATAAGTCCAGCCAGTGCTAGACAAAATATTATGATACTACAAAAAATTTATATCCACTGATCCAGTCATCTGTTTTGCGCTTGAGTTAAAGCAAGGGTATCCCTCCTTCTCAACCGAACATGGCCAGTAAAGTTAAGGATGTCTTGTGCAAGTGGGTTTGGATGGTGTTCAAGTTTGCTGACATATTTTGAGGCGTGTTTTGTAAATTCGACTTTCACCAAAGGAATGCCTAGATCTTTGTGGATACGAGAATTTTTAACATACCATGGAGCTGCAGTAATTGTACGTAGAATCTTATTTTGACCCCTTTGAATTTTTTCAATGTTGGATGCTGAGGCAGTACCCCATAATTGAATTCCATAACACCAGATTGGCTTTAGAATTGCATTGTACAACAAAAGTTTGCAATCCAACTTTAATGTAGAATTTCTGCCGATTAGCCAATTAATTTGCACTGCTTTTAATCTCTGATGAACGAGCATGTATCTTTTCGCAATGTGAAAGTTATATGAATACATTTCTGTTCGTTAATCCTGATTTTCCAAAGCTCAAGCCAATTCTCTAGTTTATAAACATATTTCTGCAAGTTCTGTGATGCTATTTGATGGTCCTTATGAACGCTAATAAAGGCTGTATCGTCTGCAATAGTTGAAGTATGTATTATGGGGTCTAACGGCATATCGGATGCATAAATCAAATATAAAGTTGGACCCAGTATGCTACCCTGGGGTACTCCTGCTTCAATTGGCTGAGCGGGGTTTAAAAATTTGCCTTCTTTGATTGTAAATTTGCGACCATATAAATAACTTTTCATAAGTTTGTGGGTGTTAGCAGGCAGAGTTAATTTAATTTTATGCATTAAACCTTCATGCCAGACTTTGTCGAACGCTTGCGACACATCAATGAAAAGGGCGGAGCAGTATTTTTTCTCTTCAAACGACTGTCTTATCACATTTACCAATCTGTGTGTTTGTTCGATGGTACTGTGTTTAGCTCTGAACCCGAATTGGTGATTTGGGATACATTGAGTGTCGTTCAGAATTGGAATCAACTTAGCCAATAACAATTTTTCAAACAGTTTTGAAATTGTCGGCAGTAGACTAATTGGCCTATATGACTCTACTTTAGTGGGGTCCTTCCCTGGCTTAGGAATCATGGTAATCATAGATACCTTCCAATCTGCAGGATAGTATTCTAGGCGTAAAATAGCATTGAAAATAAATAGGATAATTCTTTTAGCTACACGAGGTAACTCCACAAGCATTTTGTTGCTGATTTTATCCATACCTGGAGCTTTTTTAAGATTCAGAGTACCAATAGCGCTTTGAACATCATTAAAGCTAAGTCTTAGAGGTACAGGAGGTCTAATAACGAGTGGAGGCAAATCAGATGCATTATTTGAGTTGTTTATAGTAAACACATTTCTCAAATGGTTAACAAATAAAATCCCCTTCTCGGAATCATTTCTAGCCCAGTCACCAGTCGGATTTCGCAGAGGAGGCTTTCCTCTAACTGGTCTTTTTAAACCTCGTGCCGCCTTCCATAACGAATAGTCAGATTGTGGGGTACTATCAAGACCCTCCAAGTAAGATTTAAGTGAAGCCATTCTTTGGGTTTCTAAGAAATTTCTTAGTATATCTCTGCATACCCGTAGCCTAGCTTTCAGTTCAGGAGACCTGTGAATTTGCCACTCTCTTCTAACTCTTCTTTTTTCTGACAGGAGATGATCGAGTTCAGCGAAATAAGTTCTATTTGTCCCACTTCTGCACTCAACGTCGTATGTGGAGGCGTGATGTACAGCTCTTCGTATGTCCTCAGTAAACTTGCCAATCGACCCATCAATATCCTCGGTAGTTCTCAACACTACATTTTCCGTGCAGTGGGAACTTAAATACTTTTTATACTTTATCCAACTACTCTGGTTTTAGATATGTCCCGAAATGGAGAGCCATTCCCTTGAAGGAAACGCATTGAAATAATAGTAGGAGAGTGATCTGAAGACAAGTCTAATGAAGGCTCCACTTGTATCGATTCTACAGGGATATTTTTCACTACTCCGAAGTCAATAACATCGGGAATCTTCCGTCGGTCCGTCGGCCAGTAGGTGGGATGACCGCTTGAGAGTACATCTAATCCCATTTTTGCAATGGTGTTGAAGAGTTCACGACCCTTCGGGGTCACCAGACGTGAACCCCAAAAAGTGTGTTTGGCGTTAAAGTCACCAGCAACTAAAAATCTAGCTCCAAGGGAATTGAAGAAGCTGTAGTATTGGTGTTCTTTTATTGAAAATCGAGGTGGCGAATAAATTGATGATAAAACAAAATTGTATTGACTGAATTCAATGCAAATGTTTGTTGCTTGTAGGTAATCCTCACATATGTTGTTCATTAAATAATGCTTTATTCTGTTCTTTATAAGAATTGCCGAACCTCCACATGCTCTTCCGCGTGGATCTTTAGTATCATATAACACGTAGCCATTAATTTTGAAGTACGCTGTCGCCGTCAAGTGAGTTTCAGAAATCATCATGATATCAATCTGCTTATCCATCAGGAAGTGTTCCAGTTCGTTTTTATGTTGGCGGAGGCCGTTCGCGTTCCAAAAACAAATTTTTAAACAAATCATTTCTTTAAAATGGCTTGTAAGATAGTGGATTGCATTTTCAGCATTTCCTGCATCATGGATGTCATAGTGGTCGTAAAAGTGTTCATAGTTTGGACAAGAGTCTGCAATGTAGTCTCTAGAGAGTTAATATTAGGCTCGAAATATTGTGATTTAGGTTCCTGCTCCAAACCTGGCATATTAGATTTAACCACGCTCGCGTAAGAAACTTGTCTAGAACTAGGCGCGTTTACATGACTAGTGGACCGTAACAATTGAGGGAAATTGTCACTCGATGCAAAATTTGGCTGTTGAGGATGATTAGACGCCATTATTGCTTCTTGTTGGTACTTATGCCTTTCAAATGAGTGTAAATTGGACAACCTCTATAATTTGCGGTATGATTACCTCCGCAGTTACTGCATTTTTTGATTTTTGAGTCAGTTTTCGACTTATCGCATTGAGCAGTTGCATGTAGCTCCCCACACGCAACACAAACTGTCGGCAATTTACAATACGCCTTGGTGTGACCAAATTCTTGACAGTTAACACACTGGACGGGTTCCTGACGCTTATGCGGTTCTTCGACGGTGATTCTACGATGCAGAAGGTAAATCAGATTGTAGATGGGATGGGACTCGTTTTTCTTTAATACGACATCTCCAGGTTCCAATTCCACCCTAAACATAGGCTGTGGAATCTTTTCACGGTTTCTAATATTCACAACACTCTTAATTTTGAACCCTTTGTCCATTAAGCCGGTCTTTATCTCCGCAGGGTCAACACATGGGTCTATACCCTTTAGAACGACTTGGAGACCTTTTGCGCTTTTGAGCTGATAGGTGTAGAAATCCCTAGCCTCCCTCTCCAGCTGGTTGGACAATTTTCGAAAATCATCTTCCTTTTTCACTTGAATTTTGGTTTCGCTGATATTTCCATGTTTAATTGATGTTACGCTAAACATATTTTCACCTATTACCGAAACAATTCTTTGTACCAATTTACTGGAAGTGGGCTCTCTCAGATAAATTGGTGGGGGCTTAAACGTCTTCTTAGGAAGTTCTGGCTCATCCGTCTGGAGGAGAGCAAACCTATTTTGATCATTACTCACGGTCTTAGGAGCTTTTGAATTTGATGATACTTGAGCAGATGTTGGGCTCCTCTGTCGCTTAAGAACTGTGACGTATTTATCCATACCTACTTGTTTTCTAGGTTTGATTGCACTATTTGATGTAGAAGGTGTTGATGTTCCTTCATCTATTGAAATTACTATATTGGGCGAACAGGAACGACGCCGTTCCACGGCTCTTGCAGTGAGAAGATTCTCCACAGATTTTTTTATGGATTCTTCCTCAGAGACCCATTGAGTTTTTCTAGTTGAGCTAAGCTCTTTCTCAGAAGTACATCTGAGAGGAACACTCATACAGTTTTTATGTGATGTTTAATGTTTTTTTTTTTTTTTTTTTTTTATATATTTTTACCTATTACGATTTTTTCACTTTTTTGTTTAATTTCAACTTTTTACACTTTTTCACCTAAAAAAATCAAAAGTTCAACTTTGACCTAGAAGTCCTTAAAAAGTCATCAATCAATTTTAATGTAATTAAAACTGAGCCAAGCTGAACTAAATATCTATCCATTAAAAAAAAATACTGCAATATTTTGATCGGTTCAAAAGTTACAGAATTTTGGCCAATGAAAAACGATTTTCAGCAACTGTGCGCCGCCTGTTTGCTACTTTGTTGGCTAATTTCGCTCCCATAACAGAAGCTTGTAGCTCCAACCTAGGTATTGAAACGGGTTTTAATGGAGCTACCTTAGATTTTGCAGCAATGACAGATACATCATAATGGTTTTGGTAAACCACTCGAACATAACAAATGGCGGCGTAAGCATATTCGCCAGCATCAGTAAAAGTATGAAGTTCTACGCGAGTCGCCTCATTTGAATTCGTTGAATAACAGCGACGTATTTTAACGGCAGCTATATGTGAGATGGCCACCTTCCACTTCTGCCATTTCACTA
Organism: Bellardia pandia; assembly: GCA_916048285.2. Taxonomy (NCBI): domain Eukaryota; kingdom Metazoa; phylum Arthropoda; class Insecta; order Diptera; family Calliphoridae; genus Bellardia; species Bellardia pandia. Next base: position 72,343,278 of record OU696530.1, read on the forward strand.
ACAATGAATCAGGTAGTGTCACATCCCACTCAATCCTAGGTCGCCAGACTTCTTGTAGAAGAATTTTTAAAGTAGTTGTATAGCATGAAATGCTGAAAAAATTTTGTGTTTACACGATATGTAAGCACTTGTCACAAATTTTTCAGCATAAATATGCTGATTCAACATATCGTCTATACTTAGCTTATGGCAAATTCATATGCGATCAGAGTTGTATTTTCTAATAAAGCTGATAAGAAAACAACAATGTCGGCTTCATTGATTTAAATCACAAATTATAATCTAAAGGACAGACGACGTTTAACATTTTGTAATAGTTTGTATAGTTTATACAATTTATTATATTCACATATAACAACAAAATAATTGAACACAAATATTAATTTAAATGGCGGAAAACTGCGTTTGTTGACATTAGCAAAAACATATGTTTTTGCATCTTTTTTGTGTAATAGTGTGGCACCTATGACATACTTTGTTGCGATTTTTTTTGAGTGTGATAGATATCGGTCAGATTTTCCACTGAATGAATCGTACGATTGTGTACGATAGTGTATCACGACCTTTAAGCCCACCTGCCGATAGTTTTTTTTATGTAAATACAATTCTTGTTGCATATGTACCTACACACAAGAACACAAAACGCAATATAATGGCTGGAGGCATTGTTCAAATTAATCGACAAATTACCGCATTGGTGATCGAATGAGCTAACGTATCGAAAAATGATTTCGATATCGAAATTATGATAAAATATACTAAATTTCTTGCTCGATATCGTATGCCATAATCTCAAATAAGAAAATTTCGATCAATTTTACTCGATATCGAATGCGATAATTTGGCCCCAGGTCTCTAGAAATAAACAATAACCCCCTTATTCAAAAACGATTATTAAATTTAACAAACGTTTATTAAGACAGATTTGAATATAAAAATTTGCTTAAAAACGCAATAGCTAGACCAATTTCATCCCACGTCATCATTTGTTTTTTTTTTATTGGTATTTTTATTATTTAACTTTATTTCAAAAATTTCACATAAAATACAGAAGTTGAATAATAATTGAAAAATGTTGTCAAACTGATTAATTTCACAAACAAATGTTTATACGACTCAGCATATGTAGCACCACATAAAATTCAACATATCGTATAAACACAAAAATCGTATGCTAACTCATATGTTGACATTTCATTTGCTGACATATGCTGACATCAAAAAATTTGCTACTTTCAACATATCGTGTAAACGTCTAACATATGACATAGGAATTTGCTGCTAATTGTAATCATATGGCTGTCAACATATATATGCTGATTCAACATATCGTCTAAACTTACCTATATGCTGAAAAGCTTGCATACGCTTTTCAACAAATAACATATCTATCAACATACGCAGGAAACACTAATAATATGCTGTTTAGACGATATGCTAAAATTACCAACATACGTTTGTTGGCATTGTTAACAAAGTGTTAGCAAATGTTGTTAAACATACGTATGCTGAAAAAGTTTTCCGTTAACACGATATGTAAGCACTTGTCACAAATTTTTCAGCATAAATATGCTGATTCAACATATCGTCTATACATAGCTTTATATAATTTTATTTAATTTTTTTTTTATTTAAATTCATTTTGTTTTGTAATTAATTGTATTTAAGTGTAATTAGGTTAGTCTATATAAATTATATTTAACGTAAAATAAACTACAGTACAAATAGGAAGAATCTTATAATTATTTTAATATTAATTAACTTACTCTACAAAAAAATAGGTACTTAGTTTACGTGTCGAATCGCTGGTTGTAGTGTGGTTGTTGTCTAATCCATCTAGTTGTGGCTCATGTTGTTGTTGTGCACGTCGTTGTAGCTCTTGTTGTTGTGGTCATGCTGTTGATGTTATATTTGTTGTAATTCATGTCGTAATTCACGTTGTTGTTGTTGTTGTAACAGCAGTAATTGCTGAGTTGACAGCCCTTGGCCGAGTGATATCGGGTCATTCCAGTGCGTAGAACCGGCTGTCGTGGGAATGTCACGTTGTTGTTGTTATATTTGTTAAATTTTAGAACTTTTGTCTTGATTTTTGTATTAATTCTTTAAATTTTATAGCGAATTTTACTATGTTTGTGTTTATTTAATTCAAAATTTTAGATTTCTATTGACATAGGTTGATTTTCAAATTGTGGGGCTAGTTTTGAATGTCTCCACAGTTTCATTTTTACTTTAAGCTTTTATTTATATTCCACTTATCTATTGTCTATAAATTATTTTACAAATATTTGAATATTTTACCAAATTAGAGTTTTCATGCTCTTAAAACTTGTCTTTTGTTCTATGTATGTTTACACTTACATTCTAGTAATTTTTTTTTGTTGTTTAATTCTTTTGTTTTGGTTTTCTTCTGTTTATTTTTCATCTTACAATTTAAGTTTTGTTTTTTTCCAATTTTGTTAGTGTTCTTCCTCACACTTAATTTTACATTTATTTATTTTAATTCACTTTAAGTTCAAATCTCATTATGTTTAATAGTTAGTATTTTTACAATTAGCAAAATTCAGCTTCTTCGTTTATTATATAAAGCTTCACATTTTATTATAATTCCATATTATACTATGTTTCCACGACGACTTGAATCACCTGCTTCGCTCTCTGAATCTTGTCTATGAATCATGTTGTTTACATGACTAATAAACTTGATTCGATTTGACAGTTGTCTTTAATAAACAAACAGAATAAAAAAAACAGAATTTACAATTTGTGGAAAATAATTTTTTTTTAATGGACAAACAAAAGTGAGTGGAAATTAGTTAGCTTATTTGAAAAACAAACACATTCGTACGTATTTACTTTCGTTACTTCCAGCAACAAGAAAATAATTTGCTTTGTTTACAATAATATTAAATTTTTACAGCTAGTGCAGAAAAACTTGTGATAAAAAGTAGAGAAGAGTGCAATTTTTCGTGCTTCGCAAGTAGATTCAATATGAATCTACTTGATTCGCTCTTAATTTTTTGTATGGTGAAGCAAGTTGTTTCGCACATGATTGGGGTGTGAAGCATGAATAGAGAGCGAAGCATGTACCGTGGAAACATAGTATTACATCTTCCATTGGAATATTTTCAGCAACGGACGTATTCCCCTCAAAATATTCGTTTCCAATAATAGCAATTACACGCTTTTCCAATTCACTTAAAGCCTTTTGAGTCCGGTAAGCGCTTGTTGCATTTTCCGGTCACACACTTTGGTGCTAGTACGGCTTTTTAATTCCTTCCGAACCTATGAACAATTTTACATTTCATTTATGTAGTACAAAAGAATGTATTTATTCAATAATATTTACTTACCGTCTGCCACTGGTTGACCGTTTTCTGTGCACCGCCAAGACAAGTGATTCGGCCAGTTCGCTCCACATCTTGTCAAACTCCAATTTTCCGTGGAGTTTCTTCACCTTTCCACCAGCAAGTCTCGGATGCTTCATCATGAAGTCAACCATTTGACTTAACTGCTCACCAGACGCCCGGCTTCTTCTGGTGGTAGTAACATTATTCATCATCTCAAAATAAAAATTAAAATAAATAAAATAATAATTGTTTGTAATGTTTTACTTACCTTGCTTTTTAAAATTTAAAAAATGGTGTTTGAATTGTTTTTTATTTCTATTCTTCTTTATTTTTCCTTATATAAAGAAAAATAAAACTGTTTACCGTGGCTAAAAATAAGTTAGTGAATCGCATAGTGGTTAGTGCAAACATAAAAATGTGTGGGTAATGGTAAAACCTGTTAAAGGTTTTAAAAGTTACTGAATCGCACTATAGGTCATAACGAATACAGCGTCATGTGTCATGCCTTAAGAGAAAAAACAATTAAAAAAAAAGTATTGGTCGAACTCACTAATGGTTGCTGTTATTACTAAACCCAAAATATTCTGAGAAACATAATAAGATAAACCAATGGTTTTTAAAGAAAACACGTCTATCATATCCAAAATCACGAATTATGAAACGAAGTACATCATTTAAACCCTCGTTTTTTTCATTTAAGCTTTCTTATTTTATAATTTTTGTATAATTTTAGATTTGCCATCATTAACGAAAGAAAAGATAGAATGCTAACAATTGCTTACAATTGTTTTTCATTTGCCAATTCGCTACAAAGTTCAACAACGTCTATTAGTAGTGAAGATAATGCGGACGCTAATGACGAGAAGTGGTTATGTCAATATATGCTTGGTAAAATATCAGAAAAAAGGAAGAAGGAGCCAAAAGTTTATTTAAATTATTATTTAATTGTAAATATTTGGACATTAAACATGAACTATCTTAAGATATTTTTATTAATCAATTATGTAATTTAGGCAGCCAACTATCTGTATGAAAATAGCGCAACTTAGGGTTGCCACATGGCCTGGAATGAGCTTGATTGTCAAGATTTTTTAGGTCCTGTCAAGTGTCAAGATAAAATATAATTTGTCCAGTTAATTTTTAAAATTAAAAAAATTCAATATTAAAAAAAAATGTATCATCATTTGTTAAACACCAAACCCAAAAACTAATTCTTATTTTTTGCTCAACATCAATAATTCATTGCAATCGATAACCAAAAAAGTATCAACACTTGTAATTCTATTGATAATGGCATGTTATATACAGATTATTGCTGTCTTCGAGAAGTGTTCGATCAATTGCCAAAAGATATTCCGATTGACAAAATATGGTCTTACTTTTTCAAAAAATGTGATAAAAATACCTTGATAAATATATTTCAAAAGATCTCATTTATTTTTTCTATTCCAATTAGTAATGCTTTTTGTGAAAGAACATTTAGTACATTAAACAATTTATATTCGAAAAAAAGAAATAGAATGGGATTTGACCTTATAAAGGCTGAACTGTTAATAAGACAAAACTTTGATGAAAATTGTAAAAAATTTTCAAAATTTTTTCCTAACGCCTAAAGGAACAGAACTAGTTAAGTCTGTTACTAAAAGTACAAAGTATATGTGGAAAAATTAACAGTTAAATGTAAATTAATTGTAGGGTATATATATTATTTGTTGTAGACTGAATTGTAATACGTTTTTGTTTTTTTTTTTAAGTTTTTGTATAATTTGTTATGTTTTTATTGTTTTTTTTTAATAAAATTTAACAGTTTTTCTGCTCATTTATACGTATGCGTTATTTTAATTGTCAAGATATTTTTTCCAAATCAAGCTCATTTTAGGTGAGTGTCAAGCTGGCTGGCTGTTTGGATGTGGCAAGCCTAGCGCAACTTATCCTATACAAATAAACCACAGCAATCCCACTATGCTTTCTGTCGAAGCTTTAGAAGTATTTTACCGCATTAATGCTGCTATCATTAAATATCTTCAAAATGGAAAAGAAATTACACAATGTATTGGCGTTCTTTTTAATAAGATTTTAAAAAATTTATCGAACAGCCCATTTGCATTTAATAAAGCAAAAATTGATGGTAAGTACATACTAGGGGTATTCTATTATGACTTTTTTTTTTGTTTTTTTAAATTTACATGGATGTACACGATGAGAAACATTAAAAAAATTATAAGTGCGTTTTTAGTTTTTTATTTCATTCAAAAAAGTTCACGCACCAAACGATTTTAAAATTTACATGCGCATATACACACAAACATGTACATTTGCATTGGCAATGTATAGCTGTTAACCGCTTCTGCTATTTGTTTTCGTTTGCTTTTGTTGTGTTTTGTTATACTTGAAAACGAAAATTAAAAAATTCTTACATTGGAAATATTTTTAATTATTTAATTTGACATTAGAAGAAATAAATTTCAAATTCAAGGTTCTTCCATTTTTACAAAACGAATATAAATCTTTCACTTCTTTCGGCTCGTTCGGCACATATGTATATTAGTCCGTTTTAAATTTGGAATGGGTGAATCTTCCTTCACCCAGTGTCTATTTAAACATTGGTGTGCAGTTTTGAACGGCTTCACAGATTCTTCCAAGCATTCAAAATTATTGTTGCGAAAACGTTGGTCGGAAAACCATACTTCGTACCATGCACTGCATATAAATTGACAAAGTGGTAAAAGTTTTTCTCTGTGATTGGGAAGGAGTATAAATGTGAGCAATGCAAGAATAGCTCTGGAGTTCCAACGGGCGTTACTGAGCGATGGTAAAACTCGAAAGTTAATGAACGGAAAAACGTTATGTTCAAATATTGTGACACTTTTTCCATTCTCAAGCACCATTACTTCTTTAGTTTCATTTGACAATACCACTACCTGCACTTCCTTTTTTCCAAACTTTCTCCCGTCAAATTGAAGACACAAATTCTCTTTTTGTAACGTTGTCATATATTTTGCTTCCAATCGCTCGGCTGATTTCATTGAGGCTTTATATACGGCAGATTGTGTGGGTGCTGGAATAGCAATGCCTGATTTCACTAATGCTTCACATACTTTAGTTGCTTTCCTGCTACTCAAACTTGTTTCCTCTATCATGTCTACTGCGACCCTTGTTTGACACTTGACTTTTCTAAGTCTTTTTGCAGGTGGTTCAGGGTGATACAGTTCACTATCTTAGATACATTTGAATTTATATTACTTTTGTTTTGTACGGTCACTGGTTTAAGTAAAACAATTTTTGATTGATGAATATTTGTTTCCTTTTCAGTGGTGTATCCAACATCTCCATTGGAAGCAGAGGAGTACTTAGTTCTGACTGCAAAATAGCGGTAAATTTTTACCACTACTTTCAAAAAAACCAAAATTATAACACAACAAAACAAAATAAGAATAAGAACTAGAAAGCAAACGAAACAAATAGCAAAAGCGGTCAACAGCTATACATTGCCAATGCAAATGTACATGTTTGTGTGTATATGCGCATGTAAATTTTAAAATCGTTTGGTGCGTGAACTTTTTTGAATGAAATAAAAAACTAAAAACGCAGTTAACATTTTTTTAATGTTTCTCATCGTGAATGGGCATGTAAAACATAGGTTAAAAAAATAGAATACCCCTAGTACATACATACATACGTATGAGGTTCTTAAATTGGATTTTTTGTTTATTTTCGGTGCTCCAATGCTGAACATTTTTGCAGTATCAGAGAAAATTTTTAATTAGGCTTCAGTTCATTTTTAATTAATAACTCGAAGAATACCATTGAGAAAACTGAAATGCATTTTTTGCCCTGGGGGGTTACTCCGTATTTCGATTCGAAAGCAAAAGCTTTCGAAATACAATGTAAAAAGTATACAAATTCGAATGATTTTCTTTTCGAATCGAAATACAGAGTAACCCGCCTGGGCTTCATCAGCAATGTTTATTGTCCAAGATCTACTTGTAAACATCATCTATTTAACTCACCATTTATTGAGAAATAACATATTTCTTATTACATGTTATGACCCAGCATACCATTCTAGGAGCGCTCCGAAAAAGGAGTCAGAAAAGAGTCCAACTAAAGAGAATTTTCGGAGCGCTTCGAAAAAAGGAGTCAGAAAAGAGTCCAACTAAAGAGCATTTTCGGAGCCAAAGAAAAATTTGCTTGTTACTGTCCTGAGTCGCACGCAGTATGACTCAGAAATTCCACTTAATTATGTGTGTACCAAAGAGTTGTTGTCCTGTTATTTGTGCTTTGAACAAAAAAAAAACATAGCTGTACCACACAAGAATGATAAAAACAAGTTTACACATAGCCCAAGAAAAACCTCATAAAAGACTCTTTTCTGACATTATCTAAGAGCTCTTTCTGACGGACCATTTTCGAATGTAATGACCCTCTTTTCTGAAGGTTTTCGGAGCAATTATGATTGTTTTTTGGGCTCATAAAGAGCGTTAACGCTCCGAAAAAGGTGTCAGAAAAGACTCTTTTCGGACTCATATGGCTTGCTGGGGAGTTAGAACGAAATTTACTTATGTTTTTACAAATGTGTGTGTATTCTTCTTTATTATTATTATTATTATACATTTTTGTATTACTACAAATTTGTTGTTACTTTTGCTGCGTCCACCGTCGGTTGACAAATCAGCAAAGTATGTTGTTGTTGTCATTTCTCCTTTATGGTAGATTCTTTGTTGTTTTGTAACTATGAAACACCGTAGATGGGATGACAACTTTTTACACCATGCCTTGTGTGTTTTTTTTTTAATTTATAGAGAATATTATGTCAAACTTTTTATATTTATATATCAGTATCATTTAAATATTTGAGGTTGCATTTTAAGAGCCACAATCTATGTATTTTCATTATTATATATGGTGAATTTCACGTCAAGTGACCCAATGTTAAAAATCGTTTTGGATGAAATTTGCACCAAGGTTAGTACTATTGGATAGTAGGCCAGACACAAATTTTTAGCTCTATCAGTGCAGAAGTGCCGGAGTTAGAGGAAGTCAAAGTTGGAAATTTTGGTCAATTTTGGTCATACAGGGCTTTTTTTTTTTAAATGGGTGTAACTTTTCACCTACTGGCCCTAGCAGAAATAGGCCAAAGCACTTTAGATAGCTATTTCTTCAATCATTTCAAAAATGTTTTTTTTTTAATTTTTTCAAAATTTTTTTTTAATTTAGGCTTTTTTTTCTTTTAAAGAAAGCTTATACAATTTACTTTAAGGCCTTTATAATCGCTTAATGGGATGCGAGTGGGATATCTATCAAAAAAAATATTTTTTAACTCAAGAATAGGATTTTTAAATATTTGGCACATTTTATCCAAATCGATTTTTAACATTGGGTCACTTGACGTGAAATTCACCATATACATAAATACAACTACATATTAGCTGGTTTTGAAAATGCCTTAGATTATATCCAACAAATTAAAATTAATAAATTCCATATTAATGACTAATGAAATATTATAAAAAATTATACATGGTGGTAACATTTTTTATCGGTGTCGTAAAATTTTGAATCGAAATTAGAAACACGTGATAATGAAGTTCTTAGGCAATTTTCATTGAATCTGGTTCGCGTGATAAACTGTTATATACAAATAATTATATTATTATTATATTATTATTATAATTATATTACAAATAAAATTAACCTTATTTAATTGAAATCGCTGCATAAATTTTTGCATTATTAACAATTAAGTAATTGCAACTCATTCGGGCTGTTCAGTTATTTCCATTAATACTTCGGGTTTCAGCCAAATCGAACTCGGTCGGAACGTTCGGTCGGATACTATAATACTATGTTTCCACGACTACTTGAATCACCTGCTTCGCCTTCTGAATCATGTTTATGAATCATGCTGTTTACATGAGTAATAAACTTGATTCGATTTGACAGTTGTCTTTAATAAACAAACAGAATAAAAAAACAGAATTTACAATTTGTGGAAAATAATTTTTTTTTAATGGACAAACAAGAGTGGAAATTAGTTAGCTCATTTGAAAAAAAACATACATTAGTACGTATTTACTTTCTTTACTTCCAGCAACAAGAAAATAATTTGCTTTGTTTACAATAATATTAAATTTTTACAGCTAGTGCAGATAAACTTGCGATAAAAATTAGAGAAGAGTGCAATTTTTCGTGCTTCGAAAGTAGATTCAATATGAATCTACTTGATTCGCTCTTAAAATGTTGTATGGTGAAGCAAGTTGTTTCGCACATGATTGGGGTGTGAAGAGAGAGCGAAGCATGTACCGTGAAAACATGGTATAAACAAAGTAAATTATTTTCTCGTTGCTGGAAGCAAAGAAAGTAAATACGTACGAATGTATGTTTTTTTTTCAAATAAGCTAACTAATTTCCACTCACTTTTGTTTGTCCATTAAAAAAAATTATTTTCCACAAATTGTAAATTCTGTTTTTATACCCTTCACCATCGTGAGAAGGGTATATATAAGTTAGTCATTCCGTGTGTAATTTCCACAAAAAAATTTTCCGACCCTATAAAGTATATATATTCTGGATCCTTATAGATAGCGAAGTCGATTAAGCCATGTCCGTCTGTCTGTCTGTTGAAATCAGTTTTTTGAAGTCCCCAGATATACTCGGGATCCAAACCTTCAATAATTCTGTCAGAAGTGCTTTCGAGAAGTTTGCTATTTAAAATCAGCAAAATCGGTTTAGGTCAACCAGAGTTATGAACCAATATGTGAGACCACAACAACCATTCCCACGACAGCCGGTTCTACGCACCGGAATGACCCGATATCACTCGGCCAAGGGCTGTCAACTCAGCAATTACTGCTGTTACAACAACAACAACAACCACCTCTATAAAAATTTGATATTTTTCGTCCATTTTATTGCAATATTTTGAAATATATTGGAGATAATACTATGAAATTTTGTATACGTTGTTTGTATGACAAAAGAAGAAAATGTGCGGAAAATAGTAAGAATCGGTTCATGATTTCTCATAGCCCCCATACAAATATATATATTCCCGAAATATGGCTTAATGATAAATAAATGCCTATAAAATAGGGATATAAAGACAAAATTCAGCTAAAATAAGTTTTACACAAAAAGAAATCGCAAAACGAAATTTTTTTTTTAGTTCGGTCCATGTTTGACCATAGACCCCATATAAAGTCCACTTCCAAAATTCATTTAAATACGTATAAAACAGATATGAATAATGCTAAACGGCTAAAATTTGACATAAAGACTCTTTATAGACAAATAAATTGTTGTACTAAATTTTATGGTAGTCGGCCCAGAACTGGTCATAGCTCCCATACAAGGACCACATCTGAAAAAGACATTTTTCCCTATATATATTGTATAAATATCGGTACCGACTCAAAACTTTGCACAGATCATTTTAATATATACAAAAATCATTCCACAAAATTTTGTTAATTTCGGTCTATTTTTAACCGTATGCCCCATATAAAGCCCTCTTCGGAAAATCACTTTAATACTCATAAATCGCTTATAAATAAGGGTACCAATCCAAAATTTTACACGGATCATTTACATACATGCCTAAATCTAGCTGCTGGATTTTGAGAATATCGGTCCATATTTGACTATATCCCCCACATAAGGTCCACTACCGAAATCCACGTTAATACTAATATATATCGTATATATAGCGTTATTATGTTGAAATTCGACGTGAAGTATCCTCATATGCATGAAAATAACTGTTCCAAAATTTAAGAAGATCGGCCCATAATTTGTCATAGCTGACATATATATATTTTCAACTTTACGGGCCCGCCCCTTCGAAAATAGGCGTGACCGCCAACAAATTTTTTTTTGCTGGTATCTCCTCTAAAAGCCCTATTTCATTTTGTTTTTTTTTTTTTTTGAGCAAAATCACTAAAATCGAATTGTACCCCTTTTTTATACTCTGTTTGTTAAATTACACTGAAGATTATTATGAACATCAGACAGACTCTGTAAGTTATGGTAAGAATTGGTAATTAAATCAATTAAAAATGGTAAAAATTAGACAAAATTTCAAAATATTTAACATAAATTATGTTGGTCGTAAAATTGTCTTTCAAACAATATATCAAATACTAATAAAATTTGCACTAACACTGAATAGAAAACACAGAATTAGGATATTCTAGTCTAGTGCAGTTTCTGTATTTCTTATTACGCTTAGGTGAAGGGTATTTAAGATTCGGCACAGCCGAATATAGCACTCTTACTTGTTTTTATTCTGTTTGTTTATTAAAGACAACTGTCAAATCGTTTTTCATGTAAACAGCATGATTCATAAACATGATTCAGAAGGCGAAGCAGATGATTCAAGTCGTCGTGGAAACATAGTATTACCGTAAGTAGAATGACAAATAAATAAACAGTGCTACCAGTGTTAAAATAAAAGTTATGTTTATAACAAATTTTCGAGGTTTTACAAAAAATTATTAAGAAAAAAGAACAAAACTATTACATAACACATCTTAATAGTATTTTTAAATATTAATTTCATGCATTTATTAAAAAAAATTGTAAATTACAAAATTTTTTTCCGTATTTTTTTTCTTTTGACAATACGGCAATACTGGATCCTTATAAGCTTGAAGATTAACAGAATTTTATGAAAAAATTTTGTTTGAAGTTTCTTGGCTGACGACATTTCAAAAATGAACTTGCACTTGCTAGTGTAGCCACTCAAACAAATATTGTTGTTTTTCGGTATTTTTCGTAGATAATATTGGGGGATTCACAAGGTGTCATAAAGTCATATGTCTTAAAATAATAACATGAAAAAATACGACTGCTGTGAACAACCCCTCATAATTCAGTGTGCTATTTTGAATTTAAATCAGCTGATTTAAAACAAATATAAAAATTAATATTGTTTTCCACAATGCCAAAAATAAGTGAAAAAACTAAAATAATAGCCAATTTGTGCGAAAAATACATTTTAGATGTTGTGATGGCAAACTCAAGTAAATAAACAAAAAATTTTCTCTTCTGATTAATTACGACAGCACAATAAACATAGCAAGCAAAGTTCTATTAATTTAAGACCCTTTTTGTTTACAAAGCAACAACAATATTTTTAAACCATTGTAAAATGTTAGAACATTATGACAATATAACATGATAGCACACCTTGTGAATACCCCATATGTATACTCAACTTGCAAGTAATTACTTGCATGTGGCAACGGGGGGTTAGCTACATGTAGTCATGTAACGGTAGTTTTTGATACCTGCACAATGAGGCAGTTAACTGCATTTAAGCTACCTGCATATTGGACTTACCTGCACCAAAACCCGTGCAAAAGTTGGATGTGCAGGTAAACCCAAAGTACTGGGGCCAAATTAACGCATTCGTGATCGAATGAGCTATCGTATCGAAAAATGATTTAGATATCGAAATTATTATAAAATGTACTAAATTTCTTGCTCGATATCGTATGCCATAATATCAAATAAGAAAATTACGATCAATTTTACTCGATATCGAATGCGGTAATTTGGCCCCTGTACTAAAAAAAACTACTGCCAGTCAAAACATATAAGGGATGGACGCCATACAAATTCTGCAACCATGTCTTTTTAAACTTTTTTACCTCTAGAAGCCAAACGGGCACGTACGGGCAGATAAACCCTTTTGAACCTTTTGAAACACAATGAATTTATCTGTCAACCGAAATTGTCAGTTTACTGTGTGTGTTTAAAAATTTTATTAATGCACACTTTAATTTAATTCTTTAATTTTCTTCCACTTTTTTTTATTAAAATTTATTAATGCACACTTTAATTTAATTCTTAAATTTTCTTCCACTTTTTTCAAAAATTTTATCAATGCACACTTGTTTGTTTATTTATGTATATACAGTTCTATGACTATGCTGCCATTGGCAGATGCATAAACTTTGCACATATGACAATGAAAAGTGTTTGATAATTGTCTTAAAACAATGACAATGACAAAATTGTGTGTTCACACGATTGTTAGATGTCTGAAAATATTTTTGTCTTCCAATGTACTGAAAATGCTTTTTCTTACAACGTTGGAAGGCAAAAATTTTAAGTTTACACGGTTGTTACATTTTCTGAACATTTTTCGGACAACGTTGTAATATCTGACGATCGTGGGCATATATCTTTAGAATTAATTTTAAAGTAGATACCGATAATGTTGCTCAAACTTATACACTTACGGTCTAATTCATAAATACATTATAACAGTGTAATAAGGCAATGAGAGGCAAAATACGAAAAAATTGTATTCATAAATGCATAATAGCTTGTTAGCTGGTTATAAGTCTCTTGTATGTTTTGATATTTTTATTGTGTTCTCTACCCAACTTTAACCATTTAATAAAGTGACACTTGAATGCTTGTTTGCAAAATATTTGAACAGATACGAGAAAATTTGTGTTTTTTGAGAAAAGGGAAAAAAAACTCCCGCGGAATTTTTATTTATGATTGGGCTGTATAATTATATTCATCACTAAGTATAAAATGAGAGTGAAAATAACTGTTATTGCCAACATAAAACTACAAAACTATTAAAACCGACAAATTGTTAATTTACTCTTATTGTGTAGTTATGAATTCAAATTTTTATCAGTTGCTTATAAAACAAAAAGAAACTTATAGGTTAGGTTAGGTTTGAAGGCCGGTGTTAGGTTGTCCTCACACCATCACCCAGAGTTCAGTTGCTTATAAAACAAAAAGAAACTTATAGGTTAGGTTAGGTTTGAAGGCCGGTGTTAGGTTGTCCTCACACCATCACCCAGAGTTCAATACGGTCCATTGTGATGCCTTTCGGAAATGAATTGAGACACTTAGTACGTTCCAAGAGCGAAACGCCTAAGCCCTTACACCACCTTTCCCTGTTGCGCAGCCAGGCCATATTTATTACGAATCCTTTGAGATCCCCGAGCCTACAACTCGAGACATCCCCTAATTCGCTTATGAATCTACTGCCTAGCCACCTCAACCTGCTAACTTGTAATCTGGGACAATGGCACAGAATGTGTTCGATCGTCTCCAGCTCCTCTGGGTCCTCGCATAACCCGCATATGTCTGACAAGTCACATCCCATTATCCTTGCCATTCGACCTATCATACAATGGCCCGTGATAACGCCTACCATGGTTCTTACGCAGACCTTGCTCTCGCCCAGTAACGATTCCGAGTCGGACTTCCTGAGCACCGGCCATTCGTCCTTGACACTCGGCAGTCCGTTCGGTTTCCCCAGGCCCTATTTGGCTCGCCTAGAACCCGTTCCCTGATTTTCCCAAAAAAAAAAACAACTATTATCAGCTTATGAGTTAAAATTTGAAATTTTTATGAAGTAGACGGTTAATTTATAAAAACACAAAAACTAAAATATTTTTCATATTAATATTTTTTTTTTGTGTAATATTTAAATTTTGAAAATTACTGTTATTTTCTAAAAATATTTTTATTGTTATTAATTTTAAATTTTGTTATTGTTTGCCTGAAGATGCTACACATTGTTGTAGCGAAATATCGGTAGAAATAAAAAAAAAACTTAATTTCGAAAAATAAAATATAATTGTTTAATAAATAAAAAGGAAAAGTTTTTTTATTCAGGTACGTTACAATAGTATTCTTGAAAATTCGAAACTAGAATGAATAAAAAAAAGCTTTTCTCTTAATAATTACATATTCCTTCTCTAATTAATATAATAATAATTATTTTAATTTTAATATGTGTGTATGAATTTCTAATTTCTACTAAAAATATGTTTTTCCCGTTATTAACGCTTCAATGGGATGAGGGGAAGATAAGTAGAGTACACGATTTAAGCATTGTGCTGTATGAA
The DNA here is from genome assembly GCA_916048285.2 of Bellardia pandia. NCBI lineage: Eukaryota > Metazoa > Arthropoda > Insecta > Diptera > Calliphoridae > Bellardia > Bellardia pandia. The sequence continues at coordinate 72,358,507 of OU696530.1, forward strand.
CACCGACGAAAATTGAAGGAAAAAATTGTATCAATCTTTTCAATAAAAATTGCTTCGTGAAATTGGGACTTACTGATAGTCTTCAAGATTCATGTCTTACCGTCCTTCAAAATTTAATATCTTCCCTTCGAATTTGTGTTTATATGTATTTTTATACCCTTCACCTTCATGAGAAGGGTTTATAAGTTTGTCATTCCGTGTGAAATTTCCACAATATAATTTTCCGACCCTATAAAGTAAATATATTCTGGATCCTTATAGATAGCGGAGTCGATTAAGCCATGTCCGTCTGTGTGTCTGAGTTTCAGTTTTTTGAAGTCCCCAGATATATTCGAGATCCAAATCTTCAATAATTCTGTCAGAAATGCTTTCGAGAAGTTCGCTATTTAAAATCAGCAAAATCGGTTTAGGTCAACCAGAGTTATGGACCAATAATTGAGACAACCTCCATAAAAATTTGTTATTTTTTGTCCATTTTATTGCAATATTTTGAAATACATATACCATGAAATTTTGTATACATTGTTTGTATAATAAACGAAGAAAGTTTGCGGAAAATAGTAAGAATCGGTTCATGATATCTCATAGCCCCCTTACAAATATATATATTCCCGAAATATGGCTTAATGATAAATAAATGCATATAAAATTGGAATATCTAGAAAAAATTAAGCAAAAATAAGTTTTATACAAAAAGTTCGGTCCATGTTTGATCATAGACCCCATATAAAGTCCACTTCCAAAATTCACTTAAATACGTATAAAACAGATATAAATAATATTAAACGGTTAAAATTTGACATAAATTCTCTTTATAGGCAAATAAATTATTGTACCAAATTTTATGGTGGTCGGCCCAGAACTGGTCATAGCTCCCATACAAGGACCACATCTAAAAAAGACATTTTTCTCTAAAAATATATAAATATCGGTACCGACTCAAACAATACGGCAATACTGGATCCTTATAAGCTTGAAGATTAACAGAATTTTATGAAAAAATTTTGTTTGAAGTTTCTTGGCTGACGACATTTCAAAAATGAACTTGCACTTGCTAGTGTAGCCACTCAAACAAATATTGTTGTTTTTCGGTATTTTTCGTAGATAATATTGGGGGATTCACAAGGTGTCATAAAGTCATATGTCTTAAAATAATAACATGAAAAAATACGACTGCTGTGAACAACCCCTCATAATTCAGTGTGCTATTTTGAATTTAAATCAGCTGATTTAAAACAAATATAAAAATTAATATTGTTTTCCACAATGCCAAAAATAAGTGAAAAAACTAAAATAATAGCCAATTTGTGCGAAAAATACATTTTAGATGTTGTGATGGCAAACTCAAGTAAATAAACAAAAAATTTTCTCTTCTGATTAATTACGACAGCACAATAAACATAGCAAGCAAAGTTCTATTAATTTAAGACCCTTTTTGTTTACAAAGCAACAACAATATTTTTAAACCATTGTAAAATGTTAGAACATTATGACAATATAACATGATAGCACACCTTGTGAATACCCCATATGTATACTCAACTTGCAAGTAATTACTTGCATGTGGCAACGGGGGGTTAGCTACATGTAGTCATGTAACGGTAGTTTTTGATACCTGCACAATGAGGCAGTTAACTGCATTTAAGCTACCTGCATATTGGACTTACCTGCACCAAAACCCGTGCAAAAGTTGGATGTGCAGGTAAACCCAAAGTACTGGGGCCAAATTACCGCATTCGTGATCGAATGAGCTATCGTATCGAAAAATGATTTAGATATCGAAATTATGATAAAATGTACTAAATTTCTTGCTCGATATCGTATGCCATAATCTCAAATAAGAAAATTACGATCAATTTTACTCGATATCGAATGCGGTAATTTGGCCCCTGTACTAAAAAAAACTACTGCCAGTCAAAACATATAAGGGATGGACGCCATACAAATTCTGCAACCATGTCTTTTTAAACTTTTTTACCTCTAGAAGCCAAACGGGCACGTACGGGCAGATAAACCCTTTTGAACCTTTTGAAACACAATGAATTTATCTGTCAACCGAAATTGTCAGTTTACTGTGTGTGTTTAAAAATTTTATTAATGCACACTTTAATTTAATTCTTTAATTTTCTTCCACTTTTTTTTATTAAAATTTATTAATGCACACTTTAATTTAATTCTTAAATTTTCTTCCACTTTTTTCAAAAATTTTATCAATGCACACTTGTTTGTTTATTTATGTATATACAGTTCTATGACTATGCTGCCATTGGCAGATGCATAAACTTTGCACATATGACAATGAAAAGTGTTTGATAATTGTCTTAAAACAATGACAATGACAAAATTGTGTGTTCACACGATTGTTAGATGTCTGAAAATATTTTTGTCTTCCAATGTACTGAAAATGCTTTTTCTTACAACGTTGGAAGGCAAAAATTTTAAGTTTACACGGTTGTTACATTTTCTGAACATTTTTCGGACAACGTTGTAATATCTGACGATCGTGGGCATATATCTTTAGAATTAATTTTAAAGTAGATACCGATAATGTTGCTCAAACTTATACACTTACGGTCTAATTCATAAATACATTATAACAGTGTAATAAGGCAATGAGAGGCAAAATACGAAAAAATTGTATTCATAAATGCATAATAGCTTGTTAGCTGGTTATAAGTCTCTTGTATGTTTTGATATTTTTATTGTGTTCTCTACCCAACTTTAACCATTTAATAAAGTGACACTTGAATGCTTGTTTGCAAAATATTTGAACAGATACGAGAAAATTTGTGTTTTTTGAGAAAAGGGAAAAAAAACTCCCGCGGAATTTTTATTTATGATTGGGCTGTATAATTATATTCATCACTAAGTATAAAATGAGAGTGAAAATAACTGTTATTGCCAACATAAAACTACAAAACTATTAAAACCGACAAATTGTTAATTTACTCTTATTGTGTAGTTATGAATTCAAATTTTTATCAGTTGCTTATAAAACAAAAAGAAACTTATAGGTTAGGTTAGGTTTGAAGGCCGGTGTTAGGTTGTCCTCACACCATCACCCAGAGTTCAGTTGCTTATAAAACAAAAAGAAACTTATAGGTTAGGTTAGGTTTGAAGGCCGGTGTTAGGTTGTCCTCACACCATCACCCAGAGTTCAATACGGTCCATTGTGATGCCTTTCGGAAATGAATTGAGACACTTAGTACGTTCCAAGAGCGAAACGCCTAAGCCCTTACACCACCTTTCCCTGTTGCGCAGCCAGGCCATATTTATTACGAATCCTTTGAGATCCCCGAGCCTACAACTCGAGACATCCCCTAATTCGCTTATGAATCTACTGCCTAGCCACCTCAACCTGCTAACTTGTAATCTGGGACAATGGCACAGAATGTGTTCGATCGTCTCCAGCTCCTCTGGGTCCTCGCATAACCCGCATATGTCTGACAAGTCACATCCCATTATCCTTGCCATTCGACCTATCATACAATGGCCCGTGATAACGCCTACCATGGTTCTTACGCAGACCTTGCTCTCGCCCAGTAACGATTCCGAGTCGGACTTCCTGAGCACCGGCCATTCGTCCTTGACACTCGGCAGTCCGTTCGGTTTCCCCAGGCCCTATTTGGCTCGCCTAGAACCCGTTCCCTGATTTTCCCAAAAAAAAAAACAACTATTATCAGCTTATGAGTTAAAATTTGAAATTTTTATGAAGTAGACGGTTAATTTATAAAAACACAAAAACTAAAATATTTTTCATATTAATATTTTTTTTTTGTGTAATATTTAAATTTTGAAAATTACTGTTATTTTCTAAAAATATTTTTATTGTTATTAATTTTAAATTTTGTTATTGTTTGCCTGAAGATGCTACACATTGTTGTAGCGAAATATCGGTAGAAATAAAAAAAAAACTTAATTTCGAAAAATAAAATATAATTGTTTAATAAATAAAAAGGAAAAGTTTTTTTATTCAGGTACGTTACAATAGTATTCTTGAAAATTCGAAACTAGAATGAATAAAAAAAAGCTTTTCTCTTAATAATTACATATTCCTTCTCTAATTAATATAATAATAATTATTTTAATTTTAATATGTGTGTATGAATTTCTAATTTCTACTAAAAATATGTTTTTCCCGTTATTAACGCTTCAATGGGATGAGGGGAAGATAAGTAGAGTACACGATTTAAGCATTGTGCTGTATGAACACCGACGAAAATTGAAGGAAAAAATTGTATCAATCTTTTCAATAAAAATTGCTTCGTGAAATTGGGACTTACTGATAGTCTTCAAGATTCATGTCTTACCGTCCTTCAAAATTTAATATCTTCCCTTCGAATTTGTGTTTATATGTATTTTTATACCCTTCACCTTCATGAGAAGGGTTTATAAGTTTGTCATTCCGTGTGAAATTTCCACAATATAATTTTCCGACCCTATAAAGTAAATATATTCTGGATCCTTATAGATAGCGGAGTCGATTAAGCCATGTCCGTCTGTGTGTCTGAGTTTCAGTTTTTTGAAGTCCCCAGATATATTCGAGATCCAAATCTTCAATAATTCTGTCAGAAATGCTTTCGAGAAGTTCGCTATTTAAAATCAGCAAAATCGGTTTAGGTCAACCAGAGTTATGGACCAATAATTGAGACAACCTCCATAAAAATTTGTTATTTTTTGTCCATTTTATTGCAATATTTTGAAATACATATACCATGAAATTTTGTATACATTGTTTGTATAATAAACGAAGAAAGTTTGCGGAAAATAGTAAGAATCGGTTCATGATATCTCATAGCCCCCTTACAAATATATATATTCCCGAAATATGGCTTAATGATAAATAAATGCATATAAAATTGGAATATCTAGAAAAAATTAAGCAAAAATAAGTTTTATACAAAAAGTTCGGTCCATGTTTGATCATAGACCCCATATAAAGTCCACTTCCAAAATTCACTTAAATACGTATAAAACAGATATAAATAATATTAAACGGTTAAAATTTGACATAAATTCTCTTTATAGGCAAATAAATTATTGTACCAAATTTTATGGTGGTCGGCCCAGAACTGGTCATAGCTCCCATACAAGGACCACATCTAAAAAAGACATTTTTCTCTAAAAATATATAAATATCGGTACCGACTCAAACAATACGGCAATACTGGATCCTTATAAGCTTGAAGATTAACAGAATTTTATGAAAAAATTTTGTTTGAAGTTTCTTGGCTGACGACATTTCAAAAATGAACTTGCACTTGCTAGTGTAGCCACTCAAACAAATATTGTTGTTTTTCGGTATTTTTCGTAGATAATATTGGGGGATTCACAAGGTGTCATAAAGTCATATGTCTTAAAATAATAACATGAAAAAATACGACTGCTGTGAACAACCCCTCATAATTCAGTGTGCTATTTTGAATTTAAATCAGCTGATTTAAAACAAATATAAAAATTAATATTGTTTTCCACAATGCCAAAAATAAGTGAAAAAACTAAAATAATAGCCAATTTGTGCGAAAAATACATTTTAGATGTTGTGATGGCAAACTCAAGTAAATAAACAAAAAATTTTCTCTTCTGATTAATTACGACAGCACAATAAACATAGCAAGCAAAGTTCTATTAATTTAAGACCCTTTTTGTTTACAAAGCAACAACAATATTTTTAAACCATTGTAAAATGTTAGAACATTATGACAATATAACATGATAGCACACCTTGTGAATACCCCATATGTATACTCAACTTGCAAGTAATTACTTGCATGTGGCAACGGGGGGTTAGCTACATGTAGTCATGTAACGGTAGTTTTTGATACCTGCACAATGAGGCAGTTAACTGCATTTAAGCTACCTGCATATTGGACTTACCTGCACCAAAACCCGTGCAAAAGTTGGATGTGCAGGTAAACCCAAAGTACTGGGGCCAAATTACCGCATTCGTGATCGAATGAGCTATCGTATCGAAAAATGATTTAGATATCGAAATTATGATAAAATGTACTAAATTTCTTGCTCGATATCGTATGCCATAATCTCAAATAAGAAAATTACGATCAATTTTACTCGATATCGAATTCGGTAATTTGGCCCCTGTACTAAAAAAAACTACTGCCAGTCAAAACATATAAGGGATGGACGCCATACAAATTCTGCAACCATGTCTTTTTAAACTTTTTTACCTCTAGAAGCCAAACGGGCACGTACGGGCAGATAAACCCTTTTGAACCTTTTGAAACACAATGAATTTATCTGTCAACCGAAATTGTCAGTTTACTGTGTGTGTTTAAAAATTTTATTAATGCACACTTTAATTTAATTCTTTAATTTTCTTCCACTTTTTTTTATTAAAATTTATTAATGCACACTTTAATTTAATTCTTAAATTTTCTTCCACTTTTTTCAAAAATTTTATCAATGCACACTTGTTTGTTTATTTATGTATATACAGTTCTATGACTATGCTGCCATTGGCAGATGCATAAACTTTGCACATATGACAATGAAAAGTGTTTGATAATTGTCTTAAAACAATGACAATGACAAAATTGTGTGTTCACACGATTGTTAGATGTCTGAAAATATTTTTGTCTTCCAATGTACTGAAAATGCTTTTTCTTACAACGTTGGAAGGCAAAAATTTTAAGTTTACACGGTTGTTACATTTTCTGAACATTTTTCGGACAACGTTGTAATATCTGACGATCGTGGGCATATATCTTTAGAATTAATTTTAAAGTAGATACCGATAATGTTGCTCAAACTTATACACTTACGGTCTAATTCATAAATACATTATAACAGTGTAATAAGGCAATGAGAGGCAAAATACGAAAAAATTGTATTCATAAATGCATAATAGCTTGTTAGCTGGTTATAAGTCTCTTGTATGTTTTGATATTTTTATTGTGTTCTCTACCCAACTTTAACCATTTAATAAAGTGACACTTGAATGCTTGTTTGCAAAATATTTGAACAGATACGAGAAAATTTGTGTTTTTTGAGAAAAGGGAAAAAAAACTCCCGCGGAATTTTTATTTATGATTGGGCTGTATAATTATATTCATCACTAAGTATAAAATGAGAGTGAAAATAACTGTTATTGCCAACATAAAACTACAAAACTATTAAAACCGACAAATTGTTAATTTACTCTTATTGTGTAGTTATGAATTCAAATGTTTATCAGTTGCTTATAAAACAAAAAGAAACTTATAGGTTAGGTTAGGTTTGAAGGCCGGTGTTAGGTTGTCCTCACACCATCACCCAGAGTTCAGTTGCTTATAAAACAAAAAGAAACTTATAGGTTAGGTTAGGTTTGAAGGCCGGTGTTAGGTTGTCCTCACACCATCACCCAGAGTTCAATACGGTCCATTGTGATGCCTTTCGGAAATGAATTGAGACACTTAGTACGTTCCAAGAGCGAAACGCCTAAGCCCTCACACCACCTTTCCCTGTTGCGCAGCCAGGCCATATTTATTACGAATCCTTTGAGATCCCCGAGCCTACAACTCGAGACATCCCCTAATTCGCTTATGAATCTACTGCCTAGCCACCTCAACCTGCTAACTTGTAATCTGGGACAATGGCACAGAATGTGTTCGATCGTCTCCAGCTCCTCTGGGTCCTCGCATAACCCGCATATGTCTGACAAGTCACATCCCATTATCCTTGCCATTCGACCTATCATACAATGGCCCGTGATAACGCCTACCATGGTTCTTACGCAGACCTTGCTCTCGCCCAGTAACGATTCCGAGTCGGACTTCCTGAGCACCGGCCATTCGTCCTTGACACTCGGCAGTCCGTTCGGTTTCCCCAGGCCCTATTTGTCTCGCCTAGAACCCGTTCCCTGATTTTCCCAAAAAAAAAAACAACTATTATCAGCTTATGAGTTAAAATTTGAAATTTTTATGAAGTAGACGGTTAATTTATAAAAACACAAAAACTAAAATATTTTTCATATTAATATTTTTTTTTGTGTAATATTTAAATTTTGAAAATTACTGTTATTTTCTAAAAATATTTTTATTGTTATTAATTTTAAATTTTGTTATTGTTTGCCTGAAGATGCTACACATTGTTGTAGCGACATATCGGTAGAAATAAAAAAAAACTTAATTTCGAAAAATAAAATATAATTGTTTAATAAATAAAAAGGAAAAGTTTTTTTATTCAGGTACGTTACAATAGTATTCTTGAAAATTCGAAACTAGAATGAATAAAAAAAAGCTTTTCTCTTAATAATTACATATTCCTTCTCTAATTAATATAATAATAATTATTTTAATTTTAATATGTGTGTATGAATTTCTAATTTCTACTAAAAATATGTTTTTCCCGTTATTAACGCTTCAATGGGATGAGGGGAAGATAAGTAGAGTACACGATTTAAGCATTGTGCTGTATGAACACCGACGAAAATTGAAGGAAAAAATTGTATCAATCTTTTCAATAAAAATTGCTTCGTGAAATTGGGACTTACTGATAGTCTTCAAGATTCATGTCTTACCGTCCTTCAAAATTTAATATCTTCCCTTCGAATTTGTGTTTATATGTATTTTTATACCCTTCACCTTCATGAGAAGGGTTTATAAGTTTGTCATTCCGTGTGAAATTTCCACAATATAATTTTCCGACCCTATAAAGTAAATATATTCTGGATCCTTATAGATAGCGGAGTCGATTAAGCCATGTCCGTCTGTGTGTCTGAGTTTCAGTTTTTTGAAGTCCCCAGATATATTCGAGATCCAAATCTTCAATAATTCTGTCAGAAATGCTTTCGAGAAGTTCGCTATTTAAAATCAGCAAAATCGGTTTAGGTCAACCAGAGTTATGGACCAATAATTGAGACAACCTCCATAAAAATTTGTTATTTTTTGTCCATTTTATTGCAATATTTTGAAATACATATACCATGAAATTTTGTATACATTGTTTGTATAATAAACGAAGAAAGTTTGCGGAAAATAGTAAGAATCGGTTCATGATATCTCATAGCCCCCTTACAAATATATATATTCCCGAAATATGGCTTAATGATAAATAAATGCATATAAAATTGGAATATCTAGAAAAAATTAAGCAAAAATAAGTTTTATACAAAAAGTTCGGTCCATGTTTGATCATAGACCCCATATAAAGTCCACTTCCAAAATTCACTTAAATACGTATAAAACAGATATAAATAATATTAAACGGTTAAAATTTGACATAAATTCTCTTTATAGGCAAATAAATTATTGTACCAAATTTTATGGTGGTCGGCCCAGAACTGGTCATAGCTCCCATACAAGGACCACATCTAAAAAAGACATTTTTCTCTAAAAATATATAAATATCGGTACCGACTCAAACAATACGGCAATACTGGATCCTTATAAGCTTGAAGATTAACAGAATTTTATGAAAAAATTTTGTTTGAAGTTTCTTGGCTGACGACATTTCAAAAATGAACTTGCACTTGCTAGTGTAGCCACTCAAACAAATATTGTTGTTTTTCGGTATTTTTCGTAGATAATATTGGGGGATTCACAAGGTGTCATAAAGTCATATGTCTTAAAATAATAACATGAAAAAATACGACTGCTGTGAACAACCCCTCATAATTCAGTGTGCTATTTTGAATTTAAATCAGCTGATTTAAAACAAATATAAAAATTAATATTGTTTTCCACAATGCCAAAAATAAGTGAAAAAACTAAAATAATAGCCAATTTGTGCGAAAAATACATTTTAGATGTTGTGATGGCAAACTCAAGTAAATAAACAAAAAATTTTCTCTTCTGATTAATTACGACAGCACAATAAACATAGCAAGCAAAGTTCTATTAATTTAAGACCCTTTTTGTTTACAAAGCAACAACAATATTTTTAAACCATTGTAAAATGTTAGAACATTATGACAATATAACATGATAGCACACCTTGTGAATACCCCATATGTATACTCAACTTGCAAGTAATTACTTGCATGTGGCAACGGGGGGTTAGCTACATGTAGTCATGTAACGGTAGTTTTTGATACCTGCACAATGAGGCAGTTAACTGCATTTAAGCTACCTGCATATTGGACTTACCTGCACCAAAACCCGTGCAAAAGTTGGATGTGCAGGTAAACCCAAAGTACTGGGGCCAAATTACCGCATTCGTGATCGAATGAGCTATCGTATCGAAAAATGATTTAGATATCGAAATTATGATAAAATGTACTAAATTTCTTGCTCGATATCGTATGCCATAATCTCAAATAAGAAAATTACGATCAATTTTACTCGATATCGAATGCGGTAATTTGGCCCCTGTACTAAAAAAAACTACTGCCAGTCAAAACATATAAGGGATGGACGCCATACAAATTCTGCAACCATGTCTTTTTAAACTTTTTTACCTCTAGAAGCCAAACGGGCACGTACGGGCAGATAAACCCTTTTGAACCTTTTGAAACACAATGAATTTATCTGTCAACCGAAATTGTCAGTTTACTGTGTGTGTTTAAAAATTTTATTAATGCACACTTTAATTTAATTCTTTAATTTTCTTCCACTTTTTTTTATTAAAATTTATTAATGCACACTTTAATTTAATTCTTAAATTTTCTTCCACTTTTTTCAAAAATTTTATCAATGCACACTTGTTTGTTTATTTATGTATATACAGTTCTATGACTATGCTGCCATTGGCAGATGCATAAACTTTGCACATATGACAATGAAAAGTGTTTGATAATTGTCTTAAAACAATGACAATGACAAAATTGTGTGTTCACACGATTGTTAGATGTCTGAAAATATTTTTGTCTTCCAATGTACTGAAAATGCTTTTTCTTACAACGTTGGAAGGCAAAAATTTTAAGTTTACACGGTTGTTACATTTTCTGAACATTTTTCGGACAACGTTGTAATATCTGACGATCGTGGGCATATATCTTTAGAATTAATTTTAAAGTAGATACCGATAATGTTGCTCAAACTTATACACTTACGGTCTAATTCATAAATACATTATAACAGTGTAATAAGGCAATGAGAGGCAAAATACGAAAAAATTGTATTCATAAATGCATAATAGCTTGTTAGCTGGTTATAAGTCTCTTGTATGTTTTGATATTTTTATTGTGTTCTCTACCCAACTTTAACCATTTAATAAAGTGACACTTGAATGCTTGTTTGCAAAATATTTGAACAGATACGAGAAAATTTGTGTTTTTTGAGAAAAGGGAAAAAAAACTCCCGCGGAATTTTTATTTATGATTGGGCTGTATAATTATATTCATCACTAAGTATAAAATGAGAGTGAAAATAACTGTTATTGCCAACATAAAACTACAAAACTATTAAAACCGACAAATTGTTAATTTACTCTTATTGTGTAGTTATGAATTCAAATTTTTATCAGTTGCTTATAAAACAAAAAGAAACTTATAGGTTAGGTTAGGTTTGAAGGCCGGTGTTAGGTTGTCCTCACACCATCACCCAGAGTTCAGTTGCTTATAAAACAAAAAGAAACTTATAGGTTAGGTTAGGTTTGAAGGCCGGTGTTAGGTTGTCCTCACACCATCACCCAGAGTTCAATACGGTCCATTGTGATGCCTTTCGGAAATGAATTGAGACACTTAGTACGTTCCAAGAGCGAAACGCCTAAGCCCTTACACCACCTTTCCCTGTTGCGCAGCCAGGCCATATTTATTACGAATCCTTTGAGATCCCCGAGCCTACAACTCGAGACATCCCCTAATTCGCTTATGAATCTACTGCCTAGCCACCTCAACCTGCTAACTTGTAATCTGGGACAATGGCACAGAATGTGTTCGATCGTCTCCAGCTCCTCTGGGTCCTCGCATAACCCGCATATGTCTGACAAGTCACATCCCATTATCCTTGCCATTCGACCTATCATACAATGGCCCGTGATAACGCCTACCATGGTTCTTACGCAGACCTTGCTCTCGCCCAGTAACGATTCCGAGTCGGACTTCCTGAGCACCGGCCATTCGTCCTTGACACTCGGCAGTCCGTTCGGTTTCCCCAGGCCCTATTTGGCTCGCCTAGAACCCGTTCCCTGATTTTCCCAAAAAAAAAAACAACTATTATCAGCTTATGAGTTAAAATTTGAAATTTTTATGAAGTAGACGGTTAATTTATAAAAACACAAAAACTAAAATATTTTTCATATTAATATTTTTTTTTTGTGTAATATTTAAATTTTGAAAATTACTGTTATTTTCTAAAAATATTTTTATTGTTATTAATTTTAAATTTTGTTATTGTTTGCCTGAAGATGCTACACATTGTTGTAGCGAAATATCGGTAGAAATAAAAAAAAAACTTAATTTCGAAAAATAAAATATAATTGTTTAATAAATAAAAAGGAAAAGTTTTTTTATTCAGGTACGTTACAATAGTATTCTTGAAAATTCGAAACTAGAATGAATAAAAAAAAGCTTTTCTCTTAATAATTACATATTCCTTCTCTAATTAATATAATAATAATTATTTTAATTTTAATATGTGTGTATGAATTTCTAATTTCTACTAAAAATATGTTTTTCCCGTTATTAACGCTTCAATGGGATGAGGGGAAGATAAGTAGAGTACACGATTTAAGCATTGTGCTGTATGAACACCGACGAAAATTGAAGGAAAAAATTGTATCAATCTTTTCAATAAAAATTGCTTCGTGAAATTGGGACTTACTGATAGTCTTCAAGATTCATGTCTTACCGTCCTTCAAAATTTAATATCTTCCCTTCGAATTTGTGTTTATATGTATTTTTATACCCTTCACCTTCATGAGAAGGGTTTATAAGTTTGTCATTCCGTGTGAAATTTCCACAATATAATTTTCCGACCCTATAAAGTAAATATATTCTGGATCCTTATAGATAGCGGAGTCGATTAAGCCATGTCCGTCTGTGTGTCTGAGTTTCAGTTTTTTGAAGTCCCCAGATATATTCGAGATCCAAATCTTCAATAATTCTGTCAGAAATGCTTTCGAGAAGTTCGCTATTTAAAATCAGCAAAATCGGTTTAGGTCAACCAGAGTTATGGACCAATAATTGAGACAACCTCCATAAAAATTTGTTATTTTTTGTCCATTTTATTGCAATATTTTGAAATACATATACCATGAAATTTTGTATACATTGTTTGTATAATAAACGAAGAAAGTTTGCGGAAAATAGTAAGAATCGGTTCATGATATCTCATAGCCCCCTTACAAATATATATATTCCCGAAATATGGCTTAATGATAAATAAATGCATATAAAATTGGAATATCTAGAAAAAATTAAGCAAAAATAAGTTTTATACAAAAAGTTCGGTCCATGTTTGATCATAGACCCCATATAAAGTCCACTTCCAAAATTCACTTAAATACGTATAAAACAGATATAAATAATATTAAACGGTTAAAATTTGACATAAATTCTCTTTATAGGCAAATAAATTATTGTACCAAATTTTATGGTGGTCGGCCCAGAACTGGTCATAGCTCCCATACAAGGACCACATCTGAAAAAGACATTTTTCTCTAAAAATATCGGTACCGACTCAAAACTTTGCACAGATCATTTTAATATATACAAAAATCATTCCACAAAATTTTGTGAATTTCGGTCTATTTTTAACCGTATGCCCCATATAAAGCCCTCTTCCGAAAATCACTTTAATACTCATAAATCTTTTATAAATAAGGGTACCAATCCAAAATTTTACATGGATCATTTACATACATGCCTAAATCAAACTGTTGGATTTTGAGAATATCGGTCCATATTTGACTATATCCCCCACATAAGGCCCACTACCGAAATCCACGTTAATACTAATATATATCCTAAATATACCGTTATGTTGAAATTCTACGTGAAATATCCTCATATGCATGAAAATAACTGTTCCAAAATTTAAGAAGATCGGCCCATAATTTGTCATAGCTGCCATATAAGAACCATTTCCAAAAAACAAATAAATTCGGGTCAAAAAATATTCTTTTCGGATTTAACCCATATTCGGTCCATATTTTATAATCATGATATATATCGTATTTTTAATACCTTTTATTTAATGTATTACAAATTATCAGACACCCAGTAGTTCCCGAGATATAGGCCTATATATTTTCAATTTTACGGACCCGCCCCCTCGAAAATAGGCGTGACCACCAACAATTTTTTTTGCGGGTATCTGCTCTAAAAGCCCTATTTGATTTTTTTTTATTTTTTTGTTAGCAAAATCACTAAAACCGAATTGTACGCCTTTTTTATACTCTGTTAAATTACACTCAAGATTATTATGAACATCAGACAAACTCTGTAAATTATGGTAAGAATTGGTAATTAAATCAATTAAAAATGGTGAAAATTAGACAAAATTTCAAAATATTTAACATAAATTATGTTGGTCGTAAATTTGCACTAAGACTGAAGAGAAAACACAGAATAAGGATATTCTAATCCTATAACCAGTGTAGTTTTTGTATTTCTTATTACGTTTAGGTGGAGGGTATTTAAGTTCGGCACAGCCGAATATATCACTCTTACTTATTTTAATATTCTATTTTGCACATCTCAAAACTATATTTTTAGTAATTCAGTAATATTAGTACAACAAGAATTTTAATTTGACGTGATTTTGATTTAATTCATAGCAGAGCAGACAAATAAATGAACAATTATAATATGATGATTCATTTGTTTTTATTTGAATGCTGTTTATTAATATACTTTTTAATTATCATAAAATGAATTAAATTTCTTAATCTAAATTTATCAATGTTCACACCGAATCCATTTATGGTTAGAATATGCCCTGGACTGGTAGCTTTTTAGTTCTGGATTATTAAGTAAATGGCGTTAACCGTAATCTCTTCGAGCCAACACGATTTACTCTTTTACAATTTTAGCTTCAACTACAGATGGGGAAAAAATAAAAATAAAAAATGTGACAAACTGTTTGTGTTTACGCTGCAAATAAAAAAGAAAAAACACATAACAATATACAAACATTATTAAAACATATAAAAGTTTTATAAAATATTTAGAGTCATGTTAGCACAAAAACATACATATATTTTAAACTAAAACATTTCTTAACAGTAAAATAATACACAAATTATTGACAGAATATCAAACACGGTTCTTGAAATATAAAGAAAATATTATGCCAGTAAATGTCTAACTTTAAATATTTCGATTTGAATATTTCGAATTTTCGAGATTCTTTGATTTGTTTTAATTAGTAATAATATTTCACTATTAAATTACAAAGATATTACAATAGCAATTTTATTGGTAGAAATTTAATGGCATACATACATAATTGGGTAGGTAAATTGCACAACCTGAACAATGTATAGTCGAGGGCAAGGCCAATAATACCCTACACCGATTATATAAACAAAAGCAGTTTTTGGAAGTAGAAAATATATGGGAGATATGAATTTGTTTTTGACTCGCAACATATTTAAGACATTTATGCTTGTTAACGATGGCTTAGCGGTAGCTGTTTGTAATTAATTCTTCTGATATTCTCTTATTATTTAATTTAAATACAGTGAGTAGAGTTTAGAATGGTTACTTTTGGATTAACATAAAAAACAACAATTAAAAGTCAGACATAAAAATACTGACATTCTAGATTATTTTCAACTTTAAAGGTAGGTGGATTTGCGCCCATCTTTAATGCAAGTGCCGTCTCTTCAGCGATTCCCAGAACAGGAGGTACTATAGTTCGAAATATATCCATATCCATTTCTACATACAAATATGAGATTTAATAAAATGTTTACTATAATAAATATAATAACCAGTTAGCTAAATTTAATTCTGTGAAAAATAGTGCATTTGTTGATATGAAGGTCTTGGTCGTGTTTCAAGAGGCAGGCCTTAATAATAAACGTTTATTTCAAATATCAGACATATAATACAATGTAATTGACAATTTTTTAGTGTACATGATTTGCATCATGTACTCGTACGTATGTATGTATATGTAACAGGTTCCGCATTAAATTTTTCAAATGATCGGATCGGATATAATTGTATTTTGTATTTTATATTTTAGTTTTGTAACGTTTATATATTTTCCATAATTTCTCACGGAAATTTATAGTTGGAGGATAAGCTAGTTCATAGACTTATTGCATTGGTTGCTTAGATCTTCAGGAAATTACAAACATTTAAGCATTATTTGTAAAGATATAGATATAGATTAAAGAACGCAATTTTTAAATTTGGCACCATTCGAAGTGTCATTGTTTGACATTTGAACAATTAAAATTTCGCAGCTGTACGTGATGATGTCGCTCAAACTCCATCCACCTCAATTTGACACCGAGCTCAGCAAATTGGTGTCTCCAAATCCACTATGCAGCGAATTTTGACGAAAGATTTGCATCTTCATGCATACAAAGTTCAATTGACTCATGAACTGAAGCCAGCTGAACATGGACAGCGAAGGGAGTACATTAATTGGGTATTGGAGAGACAACATGAAAATGTTGATTTTGCCGATAAAATCATCTTCAGTGACGAGACCCATTTCCATCTTGATGGCTTCGTCAATAGGCAGAATTGTCGCATTTGGGGTGAGGAAAATCCTCGAGTGATTCACGAGAAGCAAATGCATCGTCAACGTGTCACTGTGTGGTGTGGTTTTTGGGCTGGAGGAATCATTGGACAGTTTTTTTTATGAAAATGAGGCAGCAAACAGTCAATGGTCAATTTCAGATTTTGGGCCAGTCGATTGGCCACCAATATCGTGTGATATCACACCGTTAAACTTTTTCCTGTGGGGATATGTAAAGTCGAACGTTTATGCGGACAAACCCGCTTCGATTTAGGCCTTGGAGGAAAACATCACGCGTGTCATTCGCCAGTTTCCAGTCGAAATGCTCGAACGAGTAATCGAAAATTAGACTCAACGGGTAGACCATCTGCGACGTAGCAACGGCCAAAATTTGATAGACATATTCTTCAAAAAATAAACGCCAAAGAATGTTCTTTCAAATGATAATAAACATTCCCCATTAAATTTGATCCTCGAAATGGATCACGCATTACTTTAGTTTTAGTTTTGTTAAAAAAATTTAAAGTCAATTATGGACAACTTAAATATTTTGCAAAAAATTACAAAATTTTAAAGAAAGGTCCATCGATTAACAAATGAACGTTTTTGGTTTTTGTGTCAGCTATAATATCATAAATTTATTTTAAAGCTTATCGAAAATTATGTATGTATACATGGTGTAACTATACAAGGTGAGTGCAATAGCCCAGCTGACTGACTTTATTTACAATTTACTTATGTCAAAAGTAATAATTTTCAAGTGCTTTTGACATTAGTACATTATTTTACACAAACAAAATGCGTGTTGTTTTTGTATTGTGTTGTATTTGTTGCCGATTTGCACTCACCTTGTATAGTTACACCATGTATGTATATATTGCCCATTAGCGTTTTTGATTTGAAAACGCCAAAGAGGTGTTCTGACAAACGAAAACGCTAGAAATTTGGCGATTTCAAACCGCTAGTGTATACTGAAGCGATCTGGCTTATTTTATTAAAACTGCACTTTTAACACAAAATGAAATGATGCACAATTTAAGTTTAATATGTTTTCTTTTATTTAAGCTAAAGCTTGTAACATTCTACGATTTTAATTAAAAATATGCAATTTAAAAATTTTCTTTAATTTTGTCAATTGTCTGTTTCAATTGTTTGCTTTTAAACTAGAGATTTACTAGCTAATATAGAAATTAAGAACGCTGCCGGCATTTTAATTTGAAAACTATTTATTTGTTTACGTAAATTTATGACAAAACAACTGTTTTTATTGTTCAAACATAGCTTCGAAATATGACAAAACGCTAGCAAATCGTAGCGATTTCAGAACAGGTCAAAATGCGTTTTGCGTTTTTAAAACTGCATGCGATTTGAAAACGCTGCGTTTTTCAGAATATGGGCGTATAATTTTTTCAAGTACATACATAGAGGCCCTTTACACGGTGCAATTTTTTCCATTCACTTTTAAAATTGCTACGTAAAATGTTGTGAACTTATACGATGCAATTTTACGTGCAACAAATCAAAAATTTTTGACGTTTAATTACACATTCTTCTTTAGTTTTTCATTTGCAACAAAGAAAACAAAATTTTAAAATATATATAATATACAAAAAATATATGTACATATGTGTCAAGTTAGGGAAACCCTTTTGACAATGCAACACTGCTTTGTTTTCGACTGAACATACCGATGGATTATTATCTTACATTCTTTTTAAATCTAACGATTATTCGTAGACATGCAATTGATTGGTGAACACGCTTGGTTGGTTTTATTCTTGTAAAAATACCATCCTTTGACATCTCAGAAGTGGTATAAAGAATTGTATCACTTTATTTTACGATGGAGAACATACATACATACACTCACGGTAAAAATGCTGCAAGCAAAATGTAGAGAAATGGTCTTACCCAGTTCTGGTAACAAGAAGCAACTGATTGATCGTATCGAGAACTCTAACGGTTTGGATCCCCAAGTACCATGTGAATTGTCGTCCCGAAGTATGACACAACGTATACGCCTATGTACTGAAAAACGAAGCGTTGTCAAATCGCATACAGTTTTAAAAACGCAAAACGCATTTTGACCTGTTCTGAAATCGCTACGATTTGCTAGCGTTTTGCCATTTTTCGAAGCTATGTTCGAACAATAAAAACAGATTTTTTTGTCATAAAATAACGTAAACAAATAAATAAATTTCAAATGTAATACATTACTTTTCGAAGATCACATTGATCAGCTGTTTGCACAAATCGCTAGTTCAAGTAAACAATTGAAACAGACAATTGACAAACTCAAAGAAAATTTTTAAATTGCATATTTTAAATTAAAATCGTGGAAAGATGTTAGAAGCTTTAGCTTAAATAAAAAGAAAACATATTAAATTTAAATTGTGCATCATTTCATTTTGTGTTTAAAGTGCAGTTTCAATAAAATAAGCTAGGTCGCTTCAGTATACACTAGCGGTTTGAAAACGCCAAAGTTCTAGCATTTTGGCGTTTACAAATCAAAAACGCCAATTTTAAGCGTTTTGCGTTTTTCAAAACATGGGCGATAATATCACTGGAGAATCAACTAGCTAACACCCGTTCTTTGGTAGAACATTAAAAACCATCCGGATTCGATCCAGTGGACGCCTCATCGCCATATCAAGCGTTCTTGACACCAGAGGTATCACCCAAACGTTCTCACGCACATGAAGATGCAGTCACGTCTCCGCCAACACAGGATGTTCCAAATCAATGTTCTTTAGAAACAACGAAATATGTTTCATCGCATTGCAACGCACCGCAAATGTCGTCAACAACGACTTGCGTCTAAAGTATTCCTCAAACAACGTGTGGTTTGTCGCAATACAACGTACACCACGAATTATCAACACCTAATTGCATCTATACTGCTCCGCCAGCAACGAAACCCGTATCGTCAATTTACAACGCACCCAACGTACAGCCAACGAACATTCACGTACAACGTATTCCGCCAGCAACAAATCCAGTAAATCCAAATCACGTCCAACCTGGAATATCGACCAACAATTATTATCGACAAGTGTTTCAACCCCCAATTTATATCCAACGTGAACCCCAATTTTCAACGCCCGTCAACACAGCCTATTTATCATCAGAATCAGCAAATGATTAATCCTTATGGCCAAGTACGGGAAATTATTTCGCTATTGCCCGATTTTGATCTATCCGTAGATAAGTCCATAAATTCGACGCAGTTCGTCAAACGTGTTGAACTTCTGAAGTTTGCTTATGGATGGGACGATCGTTCTGTTGTATTTGCAGTACAGCAGAAAATGAAAGGCCCAGCTAAATACTGGGTAGACTCATTACAAGAAGTATTTATGTCCTAGACACAGTTCACTAATAAAATTCTTCTAGATTTTCCTCATATTGATAATACCGCTGATGTCCATATAAAAATTACATCAATGATTTGTCGCGCACACGAGACTCCCCAGGAGTATTACTACAGAATGTATGCTTTTGGAAAAAAGGTTACCCTGAACGATTCATCTATAGCACGTCATATCGTCAACGGAATCAACGACTACAACTTGAAGAGAAAAATATCGAACGAATACGTATCTTGCAACCAATTGCTTAACGACATAATAAGCTATTGCAATTATAACGAAATAAGAACTCCAGCAGCGAACAACAAAACGAAAGGTAGCACCAACGAGACCACAGTAAGTACTAAATCAACAAAAAGAGATAACAACACCGCATCTGATAGAATTAAATGTTATAATTGTTCAAACTATAGTCATTACGCCGTGAAAAAAACTCGCAGAAAAAGACTCGTTGTGAAATTTGCAACCGGACATCTCATAAAACTTCGAATTGTAAATCAAGGGAAAATGAATCTGCGAAAGTAAACAAAATTACACATGAAACATCGGAGTCGATGGAAACAATTACTAAAGCCGTCAAAATAAACAATGTGGACACTGAAGCGTTTATTGACTGTGGTAGCGAAAGTTGCCTCATGAGGAAAACTTTCTCAGTCGAATTTGAAAACGTTATGAAATGTGTAATCAATTTGAAAGGGTTCGCAGGTGGTGAATATCTATGTGATTCGAAAATTATGGCGACTGTTACAGTAGACAACACTACATGTGAGACGGAATTTTTGATTGTAGAAGATTCAATGATACCAGCTAAAGTTCTGATCGGTCGGGACATACTATGCCAAAAGGGAAAGCGTACAATCATAGAAGGAGAAAAATGCTGGGTACAGAACATCAACGCAATTGAATCCAATGGAGTTTTTACACCTGACGAAAGTGAACAACTACAGATGGTCTTGAACGCTCACAGAAAGTGTTTCGCTAAAAGTGTGAATGATTTGGGGAAATGTAATTTGGTACAGATGGCGATCAAATTACCCACTACTGAACCGGTATGTACTAAACCATATAGAATACCATTTGCAAAACGTCCTACTGTTGTCAATATTGTAAAGGAGCTTCTTGAATATCGCATTATTCGAAAATCCGATTCTCCTTACTCATCTGGAATAGTTCTGGTGGAAAAAAATGGTGAGCACCGTTTATGCGTAGACTAACGACAATTTAATAAGATAACGGTTAAAACGCCATACCCTATGCCTGTAATCGACGAACAATTCGCTAAACTGTCTGGAAATTGTTATTTTACCACACTGGATTTGAGGATGGGCTATCACCAGATTGAGGTGGAGGAGGAATCAAGGAAGTTTACAGCTTTCGTCACCTCCGACGATCACTACGAATACAACCGGATGCATTTTGGTTTGGTAAAGACCCCTGCTGTATTCCAAGCCGTAATGAATCGGGTCCTAGAGTTTATGAATCCATGTGAAGTGTTGGCATATCTCGAAGACGTGCTGATCCCTAGCAAAACGGTGAAAGAACGCACATAAAATATAAAGATATTGAACTATTAAAGAGAATCTTAAAAAAAAATTTTTAAATTATATTCTAAATGCTATTATGAACTCTATGCAATGAAATGTTGCATTGCATACTGCGTTTATGAAAACAGCCATAGTTTGTCGGCACAGCAACGAGGTACACACGGATGTAAGTAGTTTAGGATTGGCTGGGGTCCTGTTACAATCGACTCAGGACGGTAAGTGGCAACCTGTTTTCTATTTTAGTAGACACTGTACCGATACTGAGGCAAAATGTCATAGCTAAGAGCTAGAAGTGCTAGCAGTTGTCGAGACTTTGGAGCGTTTTCGTACTCATTTACTGGGGAAACACTTTCGAGTTGTAACAGATTGTGCAGCGATTTCAAGAACCAAAGCAACTAAGGAACTTCAACCGAAGGTTTCACGATGGTTACTAAAATTATTGGAATATGATTGAGAGTTTGTACATCGTGAGGGTTCACGTATGGCTCACGTTAATGCTTTAAGTAGAGCACCCAATTTATCGGCTGCTGAGCCCGAACCAGCAGGTTTCGTCATGAAATTGAAAGTGGCTAGTGACGATTGGATATTAACAATGCAACTTCAGGACGATACACTTTTGAACTTTATTAAGATTTTACGAAAAGAGTTAGAATCTGATCAATATTGTCAAATAAGATCGGATTATGTTATGAAGGAAAGTCGTCTGTTTCGTGAAACACCGCAGGGGCCGAGGCTCGTATTACCCAAAGCTGTGCGTTGGCGAATTGCAAAATACTGTCATGATGATATAGGTCACTATGGTTTGGAGAAATGTCTCGGACGGATTCAATAAAGTGTTTGGTTTCCTCGTATGCGGAAGTACATGAAAGAATACATAGCGACTTGTGTGGTGTTGTTATAACAAAACGAAGGGAGGAAAGCCAGAGGGAAATTTACATTCACCCCTATCGTGAATAAAAATTCCACATGAAATTTGTTCCCTTTTGTTTTTTTAACATTGAATTTTATTAGGAAAAATGTGAAAAGGGAACAAATTTCATAAGGAATTTTAATTCACGATAGGGGTGATTATGGTGATTTGGAGCCCTTACCTTTCCGCCAACTACACATAGACCACCTAGGTCCATTCGTAAAAAGCAAGAGAGGAAATACACATAGCATAGTTATATCAGACGCCTTTACCAAATATGCTGTCGTCAAAGCCGTACGAAATACGAAATCTATTCCTGTTGTGAAATGTTTGAATGAATTGTCCGGCTATTTTGGTTTACCTAAACGTATTATTACAGACCGCGGCACGGCTTTCACATCGCAGATTTTCGAACAGTATTGCAACGATAATTGTATCCAACATATTAAAATGGGACGAAACTTTATATAAACTGCAGTGGTCGATCAATTCTCAAAATAATTCAACAACGGGTTTTACTCCGAATGAATTAATATTCGTCTTTTGGCAGCTATTCAGAGTGGTGAGGATCGGGAAACTGTTATACCGTTGGACGAGAAAAGGCAAATGGCAACGGAGAACATTGAACGTGAACGACAACGGTGGAAGAAAAGATTTGATGAGAAACATAGTCGACCCACCACATATAGCATAGGTGACTTAGTGCTTCTTGAAAACGAGGTCCAAGCAACCGGTGAATCGCGAAAGTTATTGCCGAAATATAGAGGTCCTTATATCGTGACGCGTATAATTGGAAATGACCGATTGAGGTGTTCAGATAACGACTCGTAAATTTTGTTCTATTTACAGTTCTGACAAAATGAAAAGATGGTGTGATATTTCTCCCGAACTTGGTGGCGATGACGATGAAGTCGATGACGATGAAGTCGATGACGACTTAACATCAGGAGCGGCCGAACTGTCAAGTTAGGGAAACCCTTTTAACAATGCAACACTGCTTTGTTTTCGACTGAACATACCGATGGATTATTATCTTACATTCTTTTTTAATTTAACGATTATTCGTAGACATGCAATTGATTGGTTTTGTCTTAAATAAAGTATTTCTTTTATTGAAAACTGATTGTTTGTTTTATTCTTGTAAGAATACCATCCTTTGACATATGTATGTATATAAAATAATATACATATACAAAATATAAAAAATGGAAGATTTTAATACAGAAGAAATAACTGAAAATGTTTTTGCGCATTAATTATAAGAATAAAACAAAATAAGTAAAACACAAACGATGGTAAAAGGAAATGTCAAAAAATTGTATGAAAAACGAAAGTCGTGCAACTTTTTCTACCCCTCTTGCTTCTCTGTCCCGTTCGCCTACAAATATCAATTGCAGGCAATTAATTACATGAAAAATTGTATCGTGTAATGGGCCTCATACTTAATTAAGTTGCCCATAATTGACATTTTCTTTAATTGTTTTTTTTTTATGTTTTTAAATTGTTTTTTATAAGTTGTCTGGTGCCACTAAAATCTATGGAAAATAATATCTGTTAAGCCAACGAAGACTTTTAGAAAATACGATGTATGTATTTATTGGCATTTTCCTTAAGTCTATTATTATTATCAGTCCGTAAATTTTTAAACTTAGAAGAAAGAATCAATTTTATTAATGAATGTCCTCTTACAGAGGACATGTAAGATTAACAATGTTATTATGAACATTGTAAGAAAATTATAATCTGAGATGAAAAATTAACAAAATTTTATTCAAATATGATGCAGTTTTAATTTGTTTTTAAAGTTTTGAATAATGGAGTAAATAAGTGGTTATGCGTCAAATGTTTGTCCATAGTCTAAGAATATAAATTCTAAATTCGTTCCGAATAAAAATTTAAAAAAAATCATTGTGATTACCAGCAAAAGTTATTTAATATTTTGTTAGTTATTTACCTGCAGCAATTCCAGCTATAGCTTCAGAAGCAAAGTGTTGAACATCAACGTCTGTATCAGTATTTAGTTTTTCTAAAGTTTTCTTAACCTGTGTATCGATAACTGTGCTGTCGAGATAGGGTGAAATCTTTTGAAGAGTTTTTGCAACGTTAAAGCGGACGTTAGCAACAGGATCTGAAGCCAATAGCAGTACAGTTGGGAGCAGCAATTTTGTAGTAATATCAGTTCCACAAACCTCTGCTAACATGTTTAAACAAAACAAGCAAGTCATTCCTTTAAAAAAAATTATTAAATTAAAATTCAAAACATACACATACATACTTAGATACTAGAGTCATTCACGTGCTAAAACGCTAAAATCCTTTTTTACTATTGACTTTAGAGTTGTGCCGCTCTGGATTAAAAGGTGGATTAAAAAAATACAGAATAAGCCCCCTGGTTTTACCCGTTTTTGCCCCATTTGTCCCTCTTAACGACCGAATTTCCAAAAATCCCTTCTTAGTGGATCTACATGTTGTAAAAGGAACCCATTACCCGAATTTAAAGTTTCTAGATTTAGCGGTTTGGGCTGTGCGATGATGAATGAATCAGTCAGTCAGTCAGTCACGTTACCATGGTGAAATTACTCTACAAGGTGACATCGAGATTACAACAATACAAAAGCAACAGAAACAACATGGTATTTTTGTTTTTGCTTTCATGTTTGTAATGTCAAAAACAACTTTGTGAATTCAATTCGACTTAAATCCTTACAGCGGTATGCCGATTGTCAATATCAAGTTTTATCGATAAGCGTCGATGTGTTTTTGGTATGCCGTACGCAACGTTAACGCCGACATCAATATAAATTGACTCTGATTTTGTCGTCAGTCTTATTGGTGTTGAAAAAGTTTTATTCCTTTTGGATTTTTTTCTATAATAATATTTAATTTAAACAAGAGTTTATGTTTGGCTGTGCCAAATCCTTTATAAGCACCACCAAATCACTTATTGTGGGGCGATCTTCATAAAATATTGTACCGTAATTTCTAATTTCGATTTCAGTCTCGTCTCATCGAACTGTTCGGAAGTGTTTTTTTAGTGCGGCTGAATTTTCAATGAAAAAATCGTAATAGGTGAAAAAGTGTAAAAGTTGAAATTAAACAAAAAAGTGAAAAAATCGTAATAGGTAAAAATATAAAAAAAAAAACATTAAACATCACATAAAAACTGTATGAGTGTTCCTCTCAGATGTAATTCTGAGAAAGAGCTTAGCTCGACTAGAAAAACTATATGGGTCTCTGAGGAAGAATCCTTAAACCAATCTGTGGAGAATCTTCTCACTGCAAGAGCCGTGGAACGGCGTCGTTCCTGTTCGCCCAATATAGTGATTTCAATAGATGAAGGAACATCAACACCTTCTACATCAAATAGTGCAGTCAAACCTAGAAAACAAGTAGGTATGGATAAATACGTCACAGTTCTTAAGCGACAGAGAAGCCCTACATCTCCTCAAGTGTCATCAAATTCAAAAGCTCCTAAGACCGTGAGTAATGATCAAAATAGGTTTGCTCTCCTCCAGACGGATGAGCCAGAACTTCCTAAGAAGACGTTTAAGCCCCCACCAATTTATCTGAGAGCCCACTTCCAGTAAATTGGTACAAAGAATTGTTTCGGTAATAGGTGAAAATATGTTTAGCGTAACATCAATTAAACATGGAAATATCAGCGAAACCAAAATTCAAGTGAAAAAGGAAGATGATTTTCGAAAATTGTCCAACCAGTTGGAGAGGGAGGCTAGGGATTTCTACACCTATCAGCTCAAAAGCGCAAAAGGTCTCCAAGTCGTTCTAAAGGGTATAGACCCATGTGTTGATCCTGCGGAGATAAAGACCGGCTTAATAAACAAAGGGTTCAAAATTAAGAGTGTTGTAAATATTAGAAACCGTGAAAAGATTCCACAGCCTATGTTTAGGGTGGAATTGGAACCTGGAGATGTCGTATTAAAGAAAAACGAGTCCCATCCCATCTACAATCTGATTTACCTTCTGCATCGTAGAATCACCGTGAAAGAACCGCATAAGCGTCTGGGACCCGTCCAGTGTGTTAACTGTTAAGAATTTGGTCACACCAAGGCGTATTGTAAATTGCCGTCAGTTTGTGTTGCGTGTGGGGAGCTACATGCAACTTCTCAATGCGATAAGTCGAAAACTGATTCAAAAATCAAAAAATGCAGTAACTGCGGAGGTAATCATACCGCAAATTATAGAGGTTGTCCAATTTACACTCATTTGAAAGGCATAAGAACCAACAAGACGTCAGTATTACCTGATCATCCTCAACAGCCTAATTTTGCTTCGAGTAACAATTTCCCTCAATTGTTACGGTCCACTAGTCACGAAAACGCTCCTAATTCTAGACAAGTTTCTTACGCAAACTTGGTTAAATCTAATATGCCAGGTCTGGAGCAGGAACCTAAACCCCAATATTCTGAGCCGCATATCAACAATCTAGAGACTACATTGCAGACTCTTGTCCAAACTATGAACACTTTTACGACCACTATGACATCCATGATGCAGGAAATGGTGAAAATGCAATCCACTATCTTACAAGCCATTTTAAAGAAATGATTTGTTTAAAAATTTGTTTTTGGAACGCGAACGGCCTCCGCCAACATAAAAACGAACTGGAACACTTCCTGCTGGATAAGCAGATTGATGTCATGATGATTGCTGAAACTCACTTGACGGCGACAGGGTACTTCAAAATTAATGGCTATGTGTTGTATGATACTAAAGATCCCCGCGGAAGAGCATGTGGAGGTTCGGCAATTCTTATAAAGAACACAATAAAACGTTATTTAATGAACAACATATGTGAGGATTACCTACAAGCAACAAACATTTGTATTGAATTCTGTCAATACAATTTTGTTTTATCATCAATTTATTCGCCGCCTCGATTTTCAATTCCCTTGGAGCTAGATTTTTAGTTGCTGGTGACTTTAACGCCAAACACACTTTTTGGGGTTCAAGTCTGGTGACCCCGAAGGGTCGTGAACTCTTCAACACCATTACCAAAATGGGATTAGATGTACTCTCAAGCGGGCATCCCACCTACTGGCCGACGGACCGACGGAAGATTCCCGATGTTATTGACTTCGGAGTAGTGAAAAATATCCCTGTAGAATCGATACAAGTGGAGCCTTCATTAGACTTGTCTTCAGATCACTCTCCTACTATTATTTCAATGCGTTTCCTTCAAGGGAATGGCTCTCCATTTCGGGACATATCTAAAACCAGAGTAAGTTGGATAAAGTATAAAAAGTATTAAAGTTCCCACTGCACGGAAAATGTAGTGTTGAGAACTACCGAGGATATTGATGGGTCGATTGGCAAGTTTACTGAGGACATACGAAGAGCTGTACATCACGCCTCCACATACGACGTTGAGTGAAGAAGTGGGACAAATAGAACTCATTTCGCTGAACTCGATCATCTCCTGTCAGAAAAAAGAAGAGTTAGAAGAGAGTGGCAAATTCACAGGTCTCCTGAACTGAAAGCTAGGCTACGGGTATGCAGAGATATACTAAGAAATTTCTGAGAAACCCAAAGAATGGCTTCTCTTAAATCTTACTTGGAGGGTCTTGATAGTACCCCACAATCTGACTATTCGTTATGGAAGGCGGCACGAGGTTTAAAAAGACCAGTTAGAGGAAAGCCTCCTCTGCGAAATCCGACTGGTGACTGGGCTAGAAATGATTCCGAGAAGGGGACTTTATTTGTTAATCATTTGAGAAAAGTGTTTAC
The DNA here is from genome assembly GCA_916048285.2 of Bellardia pandia. NCBI lineage: Eukaryota > Metazoa > Arthropoda > Insecta > Diptera > Calliphoridae > Bellardia > Bellardia pandia. The sequence goes on from OU696530.1 coordinate 72,386,648, forward strand.
TATAAACAACTCAAATAATGCATCTGATTTGCCTCCACTCGTTATTAGACCTCCTGTACCTCTAAGACTTAGCTTTAATGATGTTCAAAGCGCTATTGGTACTCTGAATCTTAAAAAAGCTCCAGGTATGGATAAAATCAGCAACAAAATGCTTGTGGAGTTACCTCGTGTAGCTAGAAGAATTATCCTATTTATTTTCAATGCTATTTTACGCCTAGAATACTATCCTGCAGATTGGAAGGTATCTATGATTACCATGATTCCTAAGCCAGGGAAGGACCCCACTAAAGTAGTCATATAGGCCAATTAGTCTACTCCCGACAATTTCAAAACTGTTTGAAAAATTGTTATTGGCTAAGTTGATTCCAATTCTGAACGACACTCAATGTATTCCAAATCACCAATTCGGGTTCAGAGCTAAACACAGTACCATCGAACAAACACACAGATTGGTAAATGTGATAAGACGGTCGTTTGAAGAGAAAAAATACTGTTCCGCGCTTTTCATTGATGTTTCCCAAGCGTTCGACAAAGTCTGGCATGAAGGTTTAATGCATAAAATTAAATTAACTCTGCCTGCTAACACCCACAAACTTATGAAAAGTTATTTATATGGTCGCAAATTTACAATCAAAGAAGGCGATTTTTTAAGCCCCGCTCAGCCAATTGAAGCAGGAGTACCCCAGGGTAGCATACTGGGTCCAACTTTATATTTGATTTATGCATCCGATATGCCGTTAGACCCCATAATACATACTTCAACTTTTGCAGACGATACAGCCTTTATTAGCGTTCATAAGGACCATCAAATAGCATCACAGAATTTGCAGAAATATGTTTATAAACTAGAGAATTGGCTTGAGCTTTGGAAAATCAGGGTTAACGAACAGAAATGTATTCATATAACTTTCACATTGCGAAAAGATACCTGCTCGTTCATCAGAATAAATAATCAAATTATCCCGCAACACAATGAAGTCAAATACCTCGGAATCCACCTCGATCGTCGTTTAACTTGGAAGTCTCATATCGACGCAAAACTTACCCAGATGAGATTAAAAGCAGTGCAAATTAATTGGCTAATCGGCAGAAATTCTACATTAAAGTTGGATTGCAAACTTTTGTTGTACAATGCAATTCTAAAGCCAATCTGGTGTTATGGAATTCAATTATGGGGTACTGCCTCAGCATCAAACATTGAAAAAATTCAAAGGGGTCAAAATAAGATTCTACGTACAATTACTGCAGCTCCATGGTATGTTAAAAATTCTCGAATCCACAAAGATCTAGGCTTTTCTTTGGTGAAAGTCGAATTTACAAAACACGCCTCAAAATATGTCAGCAAACTTGACACCATCCAAACCCACTTGCACGAGACATCCTTAACTTTAGTGGCCATGTTCGGTTGAGAAGGAGGGATACCCTTGCTTTAACTCCAGCGCAAAACAGATGACTGTATCAGTGGATGTAAATTTGTTGTAGTATCATAATATTTTGTCTAGCACTGGCTGGACTTATTATTTTCTTTTAGTATTAAGATTCGAAAACTTATTGTCATTTCATTTCTGAAGATTCAATAAATAAATTAAATGTATTAAAAAAAAATTCTATTGATTTTAGGTTTATTTTCGTCGAATTTCATCTCAATAACGATATTTCTAAGAATCGTATACCAGTTATAATCAAGAATTTACATTTTGTTTATATTTTTGCAGCGTGTAACACATAAAGCGATTTACTTTAACACACAATAAATTAAGTACCAAAAAGCCATAGCAAACTGATTTTGGCATTATGATATGTCAAAATCGTTTCATCTGTATACTCTGTGGTTATTCTTGGAAGTGGAGCTTGTACGGGAGCTATGCCAACAAAAGTCAGTAGTATAATTTTTACATATGTACTTCCCTACTAGCATTTGGAAGATTGTTTTATCAAAAATTACCCAAGTCTTCCTTGAGTACTTTTGACGATCAAAAACTGATTAATCACTTGCGCGCTTGAAAAAAGACTCGAAAATGATTCGTGCTTAGCTTAAAAAGTAATTTATTGAAAATACAATAACAAAACATCAGCAATCGAATATGGTCATACAGGTGTTTGAAATATGACTGTTTTGAAGTTATTTATGAATAATATTTTACTGATATAGATGATGAAATACTGATTTTAATTATGTTATTTTTAAAAAATGAGTCGAAAAAGTCTTGCAAATCATTAAAAATATGAGTCATAAATGTGTCGACAATCGGGTAATAAAAGACTCCTCAAAGAAGAGTCCCGGGTAGGTTACCATTTTCTCCCGAGAAAACAATAATTTATGATCAGAAAATGAGCTCAAATATGCCTATTTTAATCGCGCAGAGGAGTCATAAATGACTCGAATATGATCAATTTTTTTATAAAATCCTAGCTGGTTTATAAATCATCTGTGTATAATTTCGTTTCGATATGGATGTTTGTGTAGGTTCATGAGTTTTCGGGAGTAGTCCTCATAAGGGAACTATGACCTATTACGGGCCAATTATCATGAAATTCTGTACGACGATTTATATATACATATGTATATACGCATTATTTGTGTTGAATTTCAACGTAATAATGGTTTTTATACAGATTTATAAGGACCCTGAATATATACATATTTATGTGATTTTCCGAAACGAAAATTATATGGGGACTATGGTCAAATATGGACTATTTGTGTCGAATTTAAACTTGCTGCTGATTATAAGAGATTTATGCGCACATTTAAGTGATTTCCGAAAGTAGACTTTATATGGGGGGCTATGGTCAAATAATGACCGATCGTCTACTTTTGTAGGATTAAATATTTCTATATATGCATGGACTATTTGTGTCGAATTTAAACTTAATGCTTATAAGAGCTTTATGCTCATTTAAGTGATTTCCAGAAGTGGACTTTATATGGGGGCTACGGTGATATATGGACCGATCACCATCATATTGAAATTGTCGATTTTTATATATGTATGGACTATTTGTGTTGAATTTAAATTTTTGGAACTGGACTTTTATAGGGACTATGGTCAAATATAAACCGATCATGAAATTTGGTACGACGATTTAAATTGTATGTACATATTTGGATTGTATTTGTTAAATGAGGGTGCTGTAGCTTAATTGGTTAGCGCATTTGATCATTAAGCATGAGTTGGTATTTGTAGCCCGGGTTCGATTCCCAGCCGCTGCCACTCAAACAAAATCAGTTTCTGAGAATTATTAGTTTTCTTTCTATCCATTATAACTAATATTTATCACAGCGCCCTCCTTCGGTGGTATAGCATTCAAACGCCACCGAAGTAAAATAAATAAAGGCTACAAAATCAAGCTTTAACATTAATGCGCCTACACACCACCAGAGGCGCTGCAATTCTGCGCTAAAAACAAACATAATGCGCAATTACAGAGTTGTGATATAAAAAAGATTTCTTCTTTCACCACCTTTACTTCTTCAACTATCCCCTTTCCAAAGAAAGTAACGCAATTATATATAGGCATATTAATTGCCTGAGTGTTACTTCTCTTTAAAAAAAAAAAAAAAATACTAACTTAATAGTGATTTTTATAAAAGAAAATTATGTACCGATGGAAATAAAATATTGTTTTGAGATTTCAATTTGCATGAAACTTTTTTTTGTATGATTTTGTATGGATACGGCTTTTCTATAGACATTTATGTACCATAAAGCCATATTCCGGGAAGACATTTGTATGGGGGCTATGAAAAATCGTGAACCGATTCCTACCATTTTCAACATTTTCAAAGACTTGTTCTAATAAAGATTAACCTCCGTATTCATAAACGATTATTAAATTTAACAATCGTTTATTAAGGCAAATTTTATATGGAAATCTGTCTTAATAAACGTTTGTTAAATTTAATAATCGTTTTTGAATAAGGGGGAAAGTGTGTAATATTTAATGATATTATCAGCTTATATTTGAAGCAAATAGCAAAAAAAAAAAAATATCGACGTAGTCTGAAACTTTGATCTATAACTCAGATCCTACTTTACTGATTTTACCCATTTTCAATACCAAACATTTCGGTGAATCAAAGAATGTTTGGTGCCAACAACAGACGGTCAGACGGACGGACATGGCTAAATCATCTTAAAATCTTATAAGGACTTTTTGGTTTTTTGTAAATTTTTACGTTTTCTCTTTAGTTTGGGTTTGCAAGCAGAGAAATAATAGCAGTTTTTCTTTGTATGTAATATAAAGTTAGAACAATTTTATAAAGTCTTTGCATTTTTTATTTTTGAAAAGTAAGAAAACTTACCGTCTAATTCATAAAACAGTGGTTTCCCGGTTTAACGTATACTCTATTTAACGAATTCGCGATTTAACGAACAGTCACTTCTTTCCATTGAGTACCTACCTTATATTACGAACAAATGAAAATGTCATGTACTCGGTTTAACGAATTTTTGCAAAAAAAAAAAGTTAAAAAAAAATGAAATCAAAAGAGTGTCATTGCAATTACATTTGTACAATGTTATAAGAGACGCTTTATGAAAAAAATGGATTAAGAGAAAAATTTATTTGTATGTAAAGAAATTTTTCGCTCACCAAAATCAAAATTTATACTTTACAAAGTCATTTTTTTTTAGTTTTGTTTGAACTAATTATTTAATTGAATGTGATATGAACTAATTATTATTATTTTTTGTTTTTGTTATGAATTAGAATAAATAAATATGATTTTATATTTAATAAAACATATTTAAAAAACTGCCGGATTTACGAATTTTTCGATATTATAACGAATGGGCCTGACAATATATAATTCGTTAAACCGGGAAACCACTGTAATTTCAAATTTTAGCTTATAAACTGATAATAGTTATAAGTTTTATAAGCAGAGAAGACAAATTGACTTTTTTTGCTTTTTTGTGCCTTTTTACCATATTTTGCTTTTTTGGCTTATTTCGTCATTTTGATGCTTGTTTTGCTTTTTTCCCCGTTTTTTTTGCATTGTACATTTACAGCGTTATGCATAATAAAAAGTTGGCAACTGTTTATAAACTGCGGTCAACTAGCTGCTAACTAGAATACGGATTTGACTTAGCATTTTCTTGGCAAAATGTTTATTCATAAACAATTTGCAAACGTCTGCTAACTTTAAAAAAATCTACTCTGAAAATGAATGATGCTACTACTAAAATTACTATTTTTGTTTATATCATCCCTGAATTTGACATTTTAAGTTTGTTTTCCCTCCATAACAAAATAAAAATTTGCAAAGCGTTAAAAATATTTTATAGTTTAAAATGGAATTAATAATTTTCGGGCACAATTTTATTTTATTTACTTTTATTTTTTTACAAAAAAATAGACACTAAACAGCTGTTTATCAAAAGATGGTCAGTATTTGGTAATACGCTAACAAGTGTTTAGCAGTTTGTTACCCGTAGTTATTTTGCACATTATAGTTAAATTCTATGCTAACTTCATGCCAATTTTTTATTATGCATAAAGCCTCAGTTAGCCGACTGTAATGGAATGTAACTGCAACAGTAAGAAACAGCTCATGGATATTGTTATGTGTAAAGTAATGCAAATGGTTATGGAGATGTAAAGTAACGCAACACCGTAATGTATGAATCTGTAAGAAATAGAATTCCCTTACATTTTTACGTCATTACACTACATTCCGTTACAGTCGGCTAACTGAGGCTTAACGCTGAAAGGTACTTTACTTTTACTACTTCTTTTTACAACTCTTTTATTAAAAAAAAAAGTGTGCAAAAAACATTTGAGTTTGAAAAAATCAAGTAGACCGTTGTAAACGAAAAAAAAAATCAAAAAATAAAATGTCGAATGGAAAATCTAATAAAATGTTCATGTTAAAAATGGTTCAATCGTACCCTGGAGTTCTTAAAATTGAAAAAGATTGGCTTTTTTGCAATGTTTGTACCTGTAAAATAAACAGCCACAAAAAGTACAATGTGGAGCAACATTTAAATACAAACAAACATAAATTAACAGCTTCTCGTCAAGAAAATCGTCCGCAAAAACTTATCACGGAATTTCCTGTAACTATAACATCCAATACATTTCAGGAAGATATATGTAAATTTTTGTTGGAGACAAATATACCAGTCAAAAAAGTTAGCCATCCTAGTTTTAAAAACATATTTCAAAAGTACGCCAACTTATCTACCAAGTGAAAGTTCTGTTCGTGGAAAATACATACCCCAAATGTAAAGGGTGTCCCAACTAGAACGCAACATTAAAAATGGTGTTCGATATCGTGAAATGATAACCAGTTTTTTCATGCCTAGAATTGAAGAAATGAATGTGGAGGGCATGTGGTTTCAAGAAGACGGCGCCACATGTCATACAACCAGAGAAACAATTCAATTGCTGCATCAGTCATTTCCCGGTCGTGTTATTTCGCGTTTTGGAGACCAGAATTGACCGCCTAGATCGTGCGATTTAACACCTTTAGATTTTTTTCTTTGGGGTTTTTTGAAGTCGATAGTTTTCGCGAATAAGCCGACGACGATTCAAGCCTTAAAAGAGGAAATTGGACGCTGCATTAATGAAATACCGCAGCATTTATGCAAAAAGGTCATTGAAAATTTCATTAAAAGATCGCGTGTGTGCCAGCAAAGCCTCGGCGGCCATCTGCACGATATCTTGTTCCATACATAACCTCATTCTGTCTACTTTACGATATAATAAAGTTTCACGATTTTTTTTTAATATCTGTTTTATTTAAAATTTAAAAATTGCGTTCTAGTTGGGACACCCTTTATAAGGAAACTTTAGAAAAAATTCGTGAAAAAACTAAAGGTAGATATATGTATGTATATGGATTTCTGTTGATGAAACTACAGACAGTGAACAAAAATATGTAGCCAATTTTATATTTGGTGTTTTGGATTCTGATGTTGGGAACAAACCTTATTTACTTAACATGGCTGTTCTCGAAAATGCAAATGGAGCTTCTATTGCTGCGTTCTGTAACGATTCATTGCAAATTTTATGGCCGGATGGTAAGTAAATAGTTGATTCATATTTATTAATTTTAATGTTGTAATTATTGTCTAATACCGTAGACAGACGACAGAGTTAATGCGCATTAAAATCTCACTAATTTGAATTAAGATTTTACCGTGACAGACGACAGTTTCTGCATTTAAACTGCATTTAGGTAACAGCTGTTTGTTTGTCAACAACTATTTAATTATGAAAAAATTTGTTTGGCATTTGCTGAAAAAACAGTATTTCTTTGAAAAAAAGCTGGAATTACTTTTGCTGAAACTGTTTCATAATGCAAAACTTGTTCATGCACTAGCAACCATCAACCTGAACGTGTTGCTACATGTGGGGACCGCAGTGGGACGCTCTGAAATAAGAGAAAGGCAATTGTGGAAATCTATTTTTATTATTTTAATTTTACAATTGTCTTCTTCTTCTTTTAGAATAGTAAACAATTTGATAGCATATTATTGATTTTCGACGATGTTGCCATATTGAAATAGCTAAATGCAGTATAAATTCAGTTTGATTTTGTGTATTTACGTCTAACTTAATGCGCATTAAGATAGGATAATTCACGAGTTAATTTGAATTAAGACTGTTAATGCAAATTAACTGTGTCGTCTGTCTACGCTATAAGGCATTCAATATGACAAAAATATATAAAAAATGCTTCTTTTTTTTTTTTTTTGCTACTTTTTGTTGTATTTTTTGTGTATTTTTTCGATATTTTTTTTTGCAATAAACACATTTGTGTTTGCCATTTTTTGTCCTCTGTTTATAAGCTACTGATAAAAATTTGTATTCATAACTAGACAATAAGAATAAATTAACAATTTGTCAGTTTTAGAAGTTTTGTAGTTTTATGTTGGCAATAACATGTTATTTACCTAGCGTTCACACATGCGAGTAACAGTTCGAAAAACTCAATATAATCACATTTTTTTACTAATACATACACTCACATTTTTCGCACTTGCAGAGCTACTCGCAGCTAAATTTGCATACGAGTGAATGTTTGACACTCTCATGCCAGTAAACGTCAAATAAAAAAATAATGTTGCCATGTATATTTTCCAATGAATAGAAAGTGGATAATATAATATTTATATTATATTGGGACTTATTTCATGTTTGCCTTTGGAAGTTATTTCATTTTTTCAATTGGGCGTTATTTACTTTTTCATGGGACTTATTTCATTGAGAGTTATTTCATTGCGACTTATTTCATTTGGGAGTTATTTCACTGTACCTCGGTTGTCGTCCGTAATCGACCCACAAATACAAGTTTTTTTTTTTTTAACAAACACAAACTGCGAAGCTTTTGGCTTGTCTGCAGAAAACACACAGTCTTTGGCGGGAATCAAACCCGCAACCCTCTGACTGTTAGTCCGGCACACTATCGCCCAGTCTATCGGGGCACAAATAAGTTTCATATGTATATACAGAAATCACAACACCTGATTTTATAACTGTCGGTTCATAATTAGTCAAAGCTCTCATATAAGACCCCCTTCAAAAATCACTTTAACATGTATAAATCTTTTTAAAAAAATGTTTAGCTATATATCGAGTTATATGCTCATAGCGTCCATTTTTGGAAAACTGTTTTTACATATATACTGGGTGTATGGTCGGGCTTAACCGCTATACTTTCTTACTTAGTTAGTAAGAAAGTAATTAGTGGTTCTCTGCCTGTGACACACCAGTTTATATTTTCTATTCTTGTGAAAATGTTATCAACTTCGTTTTTCCCCAAGGTTTTTATCCCGTGACGTGAATACTCTTAATATCTAAAGCTATAACTTACTGTGCAAATAGTTTTTATTGCGAGACATCACTAAGATCATTGGAATAATAGCTTGTTCTGCCCATTGTGCACCAAATTGTTCAACCAATTTCTTCATGTTTAAAGTTGCAGCTTCGCGTATAGCATAAACATGATCATTTAGCCACCCCATGCATAGTCCACGTAATTTTTGATCGAAAAATTCTTGTCCCAATTGTCCAGCAAGAGCTGGCATGTACTCAATAATTGCTAAACGCACACGCCACTTAGAATCTTCAGCAAGCTCAACAATAGCTGGTAATAGAGACTAAGGAAAAAAATAATAAAACGTAACACGATAAGTTAATCAATGCATGTACATTAGAGTTTATCGATTTATACAAAAAACATTTTTTGTATCCTACGAAAATATTACGATAACGGTATATAGTTGGACTTAACTATGGTTTTTAAATCTGTTTTTGTCGATAAATAAAGATAATTTATAAATATTTGACCTTTTTTAATCACATGAAAACTGAAATTTCACATGAAATTAAAATTATATGTTCCCGTTTTCAAATTGTTTTTACATATTCGAAGTACTGTTCGATACAAGTTTGACAAATGTCAAAATAATTTAAATTCTTATAATAAAGTAATATTTAAATAAATTAAAGTATAAAATTAAAATTTTCATCATTTCCTCTGACCAAAAAGCACTATTTCATAAAGAAAAAGCTGATTCGTTTTGCTTTCACCAAACTATTTTTAAGTGAAAAGAATACGATTTTTTTAGTTCGTAAGTGAAAACGAGAACATCAAGAAAATGTGAAATCGTTCGTTTTCACATTTGATTTTGTGAATTCGAAAGCTAGAACATACACGAATACCATTAACTGAATAATACAAATTAACCTTACCGTTTCGAATCGCTTGCCTTTTTTAATTTGGAGCACTCTAATGTACATACATATGTACTTTGTAAATAAATATAGTTTTCTTACTTGTGATAATTGCTGGATTCCAATAACATCATTAACGCAATCAAGATTGGAAATAATATTTAAACGCACTTCTGGACATTCATCTTTCAATTGAATGAGGAATAAAGGCAACAAATGTTCCACAGTGTTGTAGGCCCCGAGCATTGGACTTAAGCCCATTATAACTGAAGCCAATGCAGACTTGACATGTGGATTGGGATCTGATACTAAATCGCGGATATAGTTTAAAATTGAAGTCATTATGATGTGTACTTGGTTTGCCTTGTCTAAATTAGCACAAAAGTCTTTGATTTTAGTTGCAACCGCTGCACGAACTTCAGCCTCAGCGTCCTTAAGCAAGTACTAGAATGCGGTACAAAAATATATCATGCAAAATATATATTCTTCATGTAATATTAAAATTTATTTATTTTATACTTGAAATGCGGGCACCAAGTCAACTCTTGTTATTTCAGGTCCAACTGCTTTTTGCAAGTCAACAAATTTTTCAGCAACCATATACCGAACACGCCATGAAGAATCACTAGCACATTGACGTAATGTAGGCAAAACTAACTATGAATATAATGTGAATATTAATATATATTTAAACACAACAATCTCTAGATTACTCACATGTTCCACATCTTCTTGAGGCAATAACTGCGCAATGCTTACGCAGGCTTCCACTGCAAGAAGTCGAACCGAGTCCTAAAATGTAAAATTAATTTAAATAAAATACAAAATAATAACAGTGCACATATTACCTGGTCATCTTGTGCCAATTGAACAAAGTTTGGTATAAGATCTGACTTTAAATATTCAATCTCGACGACCTTTGCAAATTCTCCAAGTTTACTGGCAGCTGCTCTGCGTACCATTGGTGTTTCATCTTGACATAATTTACGAAAGTTTGCACGTAATTCGGCCTTAACCGCTGGCGACACTCTAGGGTAGCAAACCGAAAACAATCCACATGCAGAAGTGCGAGAGGTAAACCAATCTCCAGAAACTAAACGTTGTAGAGTTGGTACAACATGAATCTCTAGATCCTGAGCGCTGTGTTCAGCAGCTACAGTACGCAAAGATTCAACAGCTTTGTCGCGCACAACGGTTTCCTCAACTGTCGCCAAACTTTCAAGTGGTGGTATCAAATACATTGCATATTCAGGACCACCAACTAAACCTAACAATATTTAGATTTTGGTAGATATAAATAAAAAAACAAATAAAAAAATAAAAAAAAAAATATTTACTCGTAAAATTGCCTAATTGGTCAGCCAATGCCAATAATACTTCATCTTCGTCATAAATTGTCTCAGTTAGAAATGGAATCAATTCGGATCGGGTTCGTTCTTCTCCAAGAGCTAGTGCAATAGTAGAAAGCTTCTTAATGGAATTCAACCGAAGCTAAAATATAATTCAAAATGTGTAAATAAATTAAATAAAACAATGAAATCAATGCAACAAGTAAAGTAACACCGTCTAAAGTACAGTAGAGTAACATAACTACACTACGTCAATACAATGTTGTTGTTGTAACAGGTCTGCGATCATCGAAAGTTCTTCGCTGAGGAGGAACTCATAAAGACTCGGGCCATTCCAGCACAAATAACCAATTGTCATGAGAACGCTCTCTATGTTTTTATATATTTTTAACATGAATTTTTGTCTATGAAAAAAGCTGTTTCGGTTTTTGTCATCTCAAAAATGTTTTTTTTAATGTTTTTCAACAAATATTTCAATTATTGTAGATTTTTATTTAAAAAATGTCAATTTCTTTTCTTCTCAAAACATAAAACTATAAATTTTTATTGATATAATTTACATATGTATTTGGAATCTTGAAATAATGTTAGTAAAATTTTTGTGTTTAATTAAATAAACAAATTCTGGTCTATTTTATAATTTAAACTAGCTAAACCCGGTGTGCTTATATTTTCCTGTTATAATGGTCGCTTCTACTAAATTATTTCTCAGTTTTTTTACTGCAAGTCGAGTGGCATTGCAAAGCCGTGGTGATCAATATTACGCAGTAAAATAATTGGCAATCCAATTTTATTTTTCCACATGTGGTGGAAAGCCTCACATCACATCGAATGAATTTAAGAACTCAACAGGATAATTAACGGCCTTACGGGTTGCTTGATTGATTTGACGCATTTCAAAGTGATATCCATCTTCTCCATATGGAAAAATAATAGGATACTGAAGCGCGTCATATGAGCGATGCATTTCAGTGGGCGAGGTCATGCCCCTTTGTCCACTTACATAGTCAAGAATTTATTATTTCGCAATATGCTAGTGTGAAAATTTAATGATGATCGACCCAGTAGTTAAGACTTATTACGATTTTTAATTTTCCTAAGAAGGGGCGTAGTCCCACCCACTTTTCTCCTGGTACGTATTCCTAATTATACCAATACCATATGTATCATATATCATTGTCGTAGGTCAAAAAAATTTCCAAAATATGGCGATTTAAATTTTTGGGTTATATGGGCGGTGCCACCCCCGTTTGTACAATCAAAATTTCATATAGCCTAATTTTCCTTCCAGAGGCACAGTGAGGGTGACTGTAGCTTAACTGGTTAGCGTATTTGATCATTAAGCATGAGTTGGTATTTGTAGCCCGGGTTCGATTCCCAGCCGCTGCCACTCAAACAACATCAGTTTCTGATAATTATTAGTTTTCTTTTTATACAACATAACTAAAATTTATCACAGCGCCCTCCTTCGGTGGTATAGCATTTAAAAACGCCACCGAAGTTAAATAATTAAATAAAGGCTATAAAATCAAGCTTTAACATTAATGCGCCTACTCACCACCAGAGGCGCTGCAATTCTGCACTAAATACAAAAATAATGCGCAATTGCAGAGTTGTGCTATAAAAAAAGCTTTCTTCTTTCACCACCTTTACTACTTCAACTATCCCCTTTCCAAAGAAAGTAACGCAAATATATATAGGCATATTAATTGCCTGAGTGTTACATCTCTTTAAAAAAAAAAAACATGCTGTGAAAATTTCAGGCAGATCGGTTTAAGGATTTGACCTCCTATTAAGCACAAACATACACACATTAATTTTTATATATATAGATTAAAATAATTTAAGGTAAAATGGGGCGAAAAAGGGGGATTTGGTAATAAAAAAATACCTTATCTGTAGATAAAAAGTATATAAAACTATAGCAAACATTGTTAGTGGTATCAGTAAGTATCTGAGTTAAAAAAGGGGGCGGTGAAGTGGGCGTGGTTCATAGTTATATGGCGACGTTAACCGTATTAAGAGCAATATACTACTAAATAGAAAAATACGTTGGAAGGAACAAATTTGTATAGAGAAAAAAAAGTTTAAAACTTTTAAACAAAATTTGGTTTGAAAAAAGGCGTGAAAGGGGGCGTGGCGTAAGAAATGTTTATTTTTACCTCACCTGGAGTATATACTGTGTATGCAATTTGAAGTAAATATGTTAAAAACTATATGGGAGCAATTACATAATTTAAAAAAAGTGGGCGTAAAAGTGGGCGTGATGAAAAAAGTACCCTATTAATCATACCAGCGTCCCAGTTAATTGCTGTGAAAATTTCAAAAATATCGGTCCAGAGGTTTGGTCTACTATAAGGTACACAGTGATGAAAAATGCATTTTTCCACGCCCCTCCGCCCGCCGACCGAAAATCAAAAATCAGAGTTCACAGTGTCCCCCGCCTGAATATTCTGAAGATTCCCTGAAAATTTCATCAAAAACGGCCCAGCCGTTTTGGAGTCCATACGTTACATACATACATACATCCTATTTTATATATATAGATTATTACCCTTATTCATAAAAACTTACAACAGGTTTATAACAGGTTTATAAAGCAAATTTCCATACAAAATTTGTTTTATAAACCTCTTATAAACCTGTTGTAAGTTTTATGAATAAGGGCATATTTATTTACTATTCCATATATGGACAAAATAACAACATTACAAAGAATATACAAGTACTACATATCTGCATTACTTATAAATAAAATATTAAATTTTATTAATTCTAAACTTTGACTGAGGTTCGGTTGCCATCCGTAATCGACCCACAAGACTTAAGGTAGAATTATGCGAACGTAATGTAATGTAACGTAACGTACGTTTTTGAGTATTCCAAAACAATGTTAAAGTTTACTGAAATTAACTGTCACGTAGCCGGAACGTATCAACCTGTATAAATTACATTTTTACGACGCCGTTAAGTGACAGTCGTTAGCTAGTGCTTGCACTCATATGAATAAAATACAATTGCGGCACATTTACCCAATTTCGGTACATTAGAAATGATATAATTTTTGTTCATAAAAGTACGAATTTTAATAAATTAAATAATAATAATTGATAAATAATAACAATTTTAATAAGAAAAATAATAATAATTTTAGTAACAGAAAAAAATAGTAACAATAAGAACGACAAAAATAAATAATAAAAATAAAAATAAATAATAAAAATAAAAATAACAATGATAATAATAATAATGGTGTTAATAATAAAAATAAAATAAAATTATTAATTTGTAATACAATATATATTTTTTTAAATAAATATAATTATTATAATAACAATAATAATGATAAAAATTATAATAATAATTATAATAATAATGATAACAACAATAATAATAACAACAACAACAACAAAAACAAAAACAACAACAAAAACAATAATAATATTAATAATAGAAAGAAATAATAACAACAACAACAACCACAAAAACAAAAAACAACGATAATAATAATTTTAATAATAACGAAAATAATTACAATAATTTTAATACTATGTACAAAATAATAACTACAACAACAATAATATTATTGCTAATGTATGAATTACAATGTAAAGACTTTATATCCCTCGAAGCCAATTTAGTACTTTTTTCAATTTCATATGTACGAAAATAATTTAACATTGCCCATCACTATGTCAAAAAGCTCCACACTAAAGGTCTGCGCAAAACCACTTGGTTGTTTGTCAACAGTGAAGACTATGTTGCAGTGTATATGATAGTAATGTAAAAATCTGATTATTGTACACTGCACCATATAAAAAATCTAAGCGAGAGCACACAATAACAATACAACAAAAAAATAAAGTGTGTTTGTTTTGTGTTTGGCCGATCAATAGCACGACCTGCCATTTATTCGTGCATGTGTTTATTCGTCAAGCAATGAAATCTAAGCGAGAGCACACAATAACAATACAACAAAAAAATAAAGTGTGTTTGTTTTGTGTTTGGCCGATCAATGTGTAACAAAAAGACTGAATTATAATTTTAGTTTTAATGTATTATTTTTTGTTTTGTTTCTTAGTTTAAGTTATTGAATTGTTTCTTAATAAAATTTTTATTTAAAAATTGTATTACGCCTTTGATTTTTAAACATTTGGTTTTCTGTCTACACTAAAGACTATGCTGTAGTGTATATGATAATAATGTAAAAATCTGATTATTGTACACTGCACCATATAAAAAATCTAAGCGAGCGCACACAATAACAATACAACAAAAATTTTTTTGTATACATGTCATAACTGTGTTCAACTTGTTACTCATCAGCTATGTTCTCTCGTTGTTTATTATTGTTGTTGGCACACATTGTGTGTGTCATGCAAAACAAGAAGTGCATTGAAGTATTTGCTAAAAAATAAAATGTCTTAAGTGGCATTCAAGACAACATTTGCAACCCTTTACTCCACACTGTTCTAAACAGCTGACATCAATATTGTGTTAGTTTTTGTGTTGAATTTTTTTTTTTTCAAGTTGAATTAAAGTTTTTTTATTTTACAATTTTATTTATTTATTAATTTATTTCGATAATATTCAATTTATATGCATTTGTCTTAGAAGGTAAAGAGTTAAGGGCTAAAATGCTCCTTTTCTACTTAATAATGAGTTATGAATTCTAATATATGTATACATTAGGGCGGCAATGAAATTTATGGGAAACATTTTTTTCCAGAATTTTAAACAAAAATGTGAAGATTCTTTTGCCACTTGGTCTAAAACTTACTTGCTGAAAATTTGAGCCAAATCGGATAACTCTATCCCGTGCACCTTTGAGGTCAAAGTTCAAATTTTGGGAAATGTAGTGTATTCGCCTATATTGGAGCTAAAAAAAATTGTTTTTCGATATGAATTATACCGAAATCCAATGGGATTAATGTGCCACATAGTGTTGAACTGCATGCTGAAAATATTAGCCGAATCGGGTAACTCTACGCCGTGCACCTTTGAGGTCAAAGTTAAAATTTTGGGAAATTCTGTATATTTAACTATAATTGATCTAAAAATATCGTTTTTTAAGTATATTCATTTAAATTGTTCAGAAACTGGATGTTTTAGATATTTTTAATAGTATTCTGAAATATTATGAGTAAATTTAACCCTTTTTTGCAACGGGGGTCGAAACTACACATTTGCTTAAATTAGCTACAAATCCAATATTTAAAAAAAATGTAAAATATTATTTCTAAAAACGAAAAACTGAAATTTTTAAACCAATATTTAAAAATATATATTTATGTGAATGTTTTTCGTATAGAAGCAAAAGCAGTATATTTTAATTGGAATAAAAATATGTTTCTAATATAAAAAGTAAGGCAACTTGAAAGGTCTTTTTCGGTAAGTTTGATTAAATGTAATCATTTCTTAAATTATTTAAATTCGTATGTTTCGTATATTGTTGTCGATAGTTTTGAACAACCTAAAAAGAAACACAATAATTATTTAAATGTAAATTAGTTATATAACTTACTTTGAATAAATATTGTCGCTGCTG
Source organism: Bellardia pandia (assembly GCA_916048285.2). NCBI lineage: Eukaryota > Metazoa > Arthropoda > Insecta > Diptera > Calliphoridae > Bellardia > Bellardia pandia. The sequence continues at coordinate 72,403,232 of OU696530.1, forward strand.
TTCATCTTTTGTGATCTTCTCATGATAATCTTCAACAAGCTTAATACCTCGTTCTGCGCAGTTATTAACAACCTTTAGATTTTGAATAATAAATTTTTCTGTTCTATAATCTTCACAATCTTTCCAGCTACTTGGGTATTTTTGTAAAAAATCCATTGAAATTTGGAATCTCTTCAAAACACTTTTCGTATTTTTGGATACAAGTTCAATCAAAATTGATGAATTATCTTTAGCGAAGAAAGTATTAAGATTTTCTTTTTTAATTAAAAACTTCTTCAAAATTTCTTCTTACTCAAGGTTTTCTTCTTCCATAAAAGTCAAAATTTTTTTAGCCATTTTGTTTTTTGTTTCAAAGTCTATTCTATCATCGAATAAACTGAATGCTACGCATTCTTCATTAAGGTAATATAGATGATTAATAAACTTTGTTATGTCTCTATCAACAATGTGCATTTATTTTTTTATAATCTTCTCAATTTCTCAAAAATAATATAATATATTATAATAAATATATAATATATTATAATAAAATTCATAGCACTTTATAACAAAACCTGCAAATTCAAATGTACCATTTATTTCCAATTCTGTGATTTCTGGGAATTGATTGCGAAACATCAATATCTTAAGGCAATATATTCCCTTAACCATCCATCTAGATAAATGAAGAGCACCGGGTTTAAAAAATGTTATGCCGCTAGGAGGACTTCCACCCAGAAATATGATAATGCCAGGAATTCTTTGTAGTCATTTCGTGGAAAGTCCTCTGTAAGTTTTATATTTGCAAAATCTAAAATTTTAGCGCAATCATCACCTACTATTTCTTTTATTCGAGGTATTGCTAATCCCGTCATATACTCATCCTTTTTTACGTTCGACCATTGTTTTTTGAATTTTTTAAATAAGCTGACTTCTGGGCCAGTCGAAGAACAAATTTTTGTTTCATTAAAAATAGCTGCTAAAATTATTTCATCCTAGGAACAAAATGTCTTTACGTATTTTTTTTTCTAATATATTACAGACCCCTTTAAATTTGTCAGTATTTGAGGCGGATGTGTCAAAGACAAATGTCTCGATTCTATCCAAAACTTGATACTCTTCTAATGAAACATATACTGCAGATGCTATTTCAACGCCAGTTCCAGCCGGTATATCAGGAATATTAATTATTTGTTCAAAATCGGGAGCGGCTGCAATTATTGACAGTCAGTCTTCGTTTTTTCCTGATATGCCAGATAACAGTTTTGTATCCCAGTGTATCGTTAGTGGCTGAGTATTGGATTGAAGTTTTAACCCGATTCGAGTACTATTTGCTTTTCTGAATGCATCCCTTTGCTGATGAATAGACGTGCGGTTAATAACATACTCTGATGAGTTTAATCCAACTGCATCCAAAACTGCAATAAGCATGTGAACAGTATCTTTAGAGCTTAATTTTAATTTATCTTAAGCATGCGAATTTAAATAATTTAAGAAACGATTACATTTAATCCAACTTACCGAAAAAGACCTTTCAAGTTGCCTTACTTTTTATATTAGAAACATATTTTTATTCCAATTAAAATATACTGCTTTTGCTTCTATACGAAAAACATTCACATAAATATATATTTTTAAATATTGGTTTTAAAATTTCAGTTTTTCGTTTTTAGAAATAATATTTTACATTTTTTTTAAATATTGGATTTATAGCTAATTTAAGCAAATGTGTAGTTTCGACCCCCGTTGCAAAAAAGGGTTAAATTTACTCATAATATTTCAGAATACTATTAAAAATATCTAAAACATCCAGTTTCTGAACAATTTAAATGAATATACTTAAAAAACGATATTTTTAGATCAATTATAGTTAAATATACAGAATTTCCCAAAATTTTAACTTTGACCTCAAAGGTGCACGGCGTAGAGTTACCCGATTCGGCTAATATTTTCAGCATGCAAGTTCAACACTATGTGGCACATTAATCCCATTGGATTTCGGTATAATTCATATCGAAAAACTATTTTTTTAGCTCCAATATAGGCGAATACACTATATTTCCCAAAATTTGAACTTTGACCTCAAAGATGCACGGAATAGAGTTATCCGATTTGGCTCAAATTTTCAGCAAGTAAGTTTTAGACCAAGTGGCAAAAGAATCTTCACATTTTTCATCAAAAATCCAAAGTTGATTTTTCATTGTCACCCTAATATACATATATACAGATGAATTATTATTGAATTGAAGGAGAAAAATGTTCAAAAACCTATTTGAAACAGATTAAAAAAAAAAAAAAACTATACTACTGGTAAAATTACATTGAATGAAGTTCATTAATGTGTGGATGCTGAGAAGTTGAGCATCTGCTATTGAAGTTTGTGGTCAATTTGACTAGTCTATCTTGGACAAGTTCGAAGCCAGCAAGATCATGTAGACGACAAGTGGAATAATGCCATGGTAGATTGAATACCATCTTAAGTAATTTGTTATGTGCTACTTGAAGCTTACTTATATGTCATTTAGCGGACGAGAACCAGACTGGTGCACAGTAAAACATAACGGGGTGAAATATGGATTTAATAATTAGTTTCTTGTTGTCAATAATTAGTTGAGATTTTCTATTTATTAGAGGGTACAATACTCTTATCAATTTGTTGATTTTATTAACAATGTATGGTATATGGTTATTGAAGTTAACTTTAGTATCAAGTATAACACACAAATATTTGACATTGCTGTCCCATGGTATGACGAAGTTTAAAAAACGCAACGAACTTTGGGGAATAAAACATGTTTTCCGCTTTCTCGTAAAATAAATAGCGTTTGTTTTTCCGGGATTTATCATAATATTCCATTTTTTAAATAATTCTTCAAGCTATTGAGAGTGACCTGTAAATTATGAATTATATCCACTGAATGAATGTCGGAGCAGAGAATTGATGTATCGTCAGCAAATATTGACATTGTGCAATTTGAAAGTTCAGGAACATGAGCTGTAAAAATGTTGTAAAGATTAAGCCATGGTGCCAGACTGAATCAAAAGCAGCTTTTATATCTAGTAAAACCATACCAGTTGATTTACCAATATTGAAATTATTTTTGATCATTTTCCTGCTTTTTAGTAATGGTTGCGAAGTATTATGTTCACTTCTGAATCCAAATTGTTGAGGGCAAATGAGTGTCTATACAACAAAAGCTGTATAGGCTTTAAGATTGTAAAAAAAAGAGGTGTGTGGTAACAATTATGCTGCAAAATGTTTTGTTTTTGTTTAATTTTATTGACGTCTGTTACGTTTGTAACTTTTCTATAACTACATATACGTACGTTTCATTACGTTGCGTTTTTCTTAAAACAGCGTTCGCATAACGAGGCCTTTAAAACTAGTCCATACATTACAATAATATCTTAAGGTCGTGATACACTATCCCACACAACCGTACGATTCATTCACTGGAAAATCTTACCGTTTTCTATCACACTCAAAAGAAAATCGAATCAAAGTATGTCATAGGTGCCACACTATTACACAAAAAGATGCAAAAACATATGTTTTTGCTAATGTAAACAAACGCAGTTTTCCGACTTTTAAATTAACTTATAGGTATTCATTGTATTTTGTTGTTATATGTGAAAATAATAAATTGTATGAACTATACAAACAATTAAAAAATGTTAAACGTCTTTACTTTAAATTATTATTGATTTTTTAAATCAATGATGCCGACATTGTTGTTTTCTTTTCAGCTGTATTAGAAAATACAACTCTGATCGCATAAAAACTAACATTTTATGAAAATTTTTAAAAACTTTTACAAGTCGGACAGACTTGTCAAAAAAATCTGTTATTTAGTTAAATTTTTAGGCCACACTATCATACTTTATGAACACTTACGATTTTTTTGACATATCGTACGACTAAATAGGATAGTCAGTAGACACCTTTATTTATAAGAAAATATGTATGTTAAAATTATAGGCAAAAAAAAATAAAAAATATGAATATTCGTTATGGAAGGCGGCACGAGGTTTAAAAAGACCAGTTAGAGGAAAGCCTCCTCTGCGAAATCCGACTGGTGACTGGGCTAGAAATGATTCTGAGAAGGGGACTTTATTTGTTAACCATTTGAGAAATGTGTTTACTATAAACAACTCAAATAATGCATCTGATTTGCCTCCACTCGTTTTTAGACCTCTTGTACCTCTAAAGCTAAGTATAGACGATATGTTGAATCAGCATATTTATGCTGAAAAATTTGTGACAAGTGCTAACATATCGTGTAAACGCAAAATTTTTTCAGCATACGTATGTTTAACAACATTTGCTAACACTTTGTTAACAATGCCAACAAACGTATGTTGGTAATTTTAGCATATCGTGTAAACAGCATATTATTAGTGTTTGACAAATTTCCTGCGTATGTTGACAGATATGTTATTTGTTGAAAAGCGTATGCAAGCTTTTCAGCATATGGCAAATTCATATGCGATCAGAGTTGTATTTTCTAATAAAGTTGATAAGAAAACAACAATGTCGGCTTCATTGATTTAAATCACAAATTATAATCTAAAGGACAGACGACGTTTAACATTTTTTAATTGTTTGTATAGTTTATACAATTTATTATATTCACATATAACAAAATAATTGAACACAAATATTAATTTAAATGGCGGAAAACTGCGTTTGTTGACATTAGCAAAAACATATGTTTTTGCATCTTTTTTGTGTAATAGTGTGGCACTTATGACATACTTTGTTGCGATTTTTTTTGAGTGTGATAGAAATCGGTCAGATTTTCCACTGAATGAATCGTACGATTGTGTACGATAGTGTATCATGACCTTTAAGACTACCTGCCGACAGTTTTTTTTATGTAAATACAATTCTTGTTGCATATGTACCTACACACATACACACACAAGAACACAAAACGCAATATAATGGCCGGCGGCATTGTTCAAATTAATCGACAAATTACCGCATTGGTGATCGAATGAGCTAACGTATCGAAAAATGATTTCGATATCGAAATTATGATAAAATATACTAAATTTCTTGCTCGATATCGAATGCCATAATCTCAAATAAGAAAATTACGATAAATTTTACTCGATGTCGAATGCGATAATTTGGCCCCAGGTATCTAGAAATAAATAATAACCCCCTTATTCAAAAACGATTATTAAATTTAACAAACGTTTATTAAGACAGATTTGCATATAAAAATTTGCTTAAAAACGCAATAGCTAGATCAATTTCCTCCCACGTCATTTTTATTGATATTTTTATTATTTACTTTTATTTCAAAAATTTCACATAAAATACAGAAGTTGAATAAAAACTGACTAATTTCACAAACAAATGTTTATACGACTCAGCATATGTAGCACCACATAAAATTCAACATATCGTATAAACACAAAAATCGTATGCTAACTCATATGTTGACATTTCATTTGCTGACATATGCTGACATCAAAAAATTTGCTACTTTCAACATATCGTATAAACGTCTAACATATGACATAGGAATTTGCTGCTAATTGTAATCATATGGCTGTCAGCATATATATGCTGATTCAACATATCGTCTAAACTTGCCTTAAGACTTAGCTTTAATGATGTTCAAAGCGCTATTGGTACTCTGAATCTTAAAAAAGCTCCAGGTATGGATAAAATCAGCAACAAAATGCTTGTGGAGTTACCTCGTGTAGCTAGAAGAATTATCCTATTTATTTTCAATGCTATTTTACGCCTAGAATACTATCCTGCAGATTGGAAGGTATCTATGATTACCATGATTCCTAAGCCAGGGAAGGACCCTACCAAAGTAAAGTCATATAGGCCAATTAGTCTACTGCCGACAATTTCAAAACTGTTTGAAAAATTGTTAATGGCTAAGTTGATTCCAATTCTGAACGACACTCAATGTATTCCAAATCACGAATTCAGGTTCAGAGCTAAACACAGTACCATCGAACAAACATACAGATTAGTAAATATGATTTGACGGTCGTTTGAAGAAAAAAAATACTGTTCCGCGCTTTTCATTGATGCTTCTCAAGCGTTCGAAAAAGTCTGGTATGAAGGTTTAATGCATAAAATAAAATTAGCTCTGCCTGCTAACACCCACAAACTTATGAAAAGTTATTTATATGGTCGCAAATTTACAATCAAAGAAGGCGATTTTTTAAGCCCCGCTCAGCCAATTGAAGCAGGAGTACCCCCAGGGTAGCATACTGGGTCCTACTTTATATTTGATTTATGCATCCGATATGCCGTCAGACCCCATAATACATACTTCAACTTTTGCAGACGATACAGCCTTTATTAGCGTTCATAAGGACCATCAAATAGCATCACAGAATTTGCAGAAATATGTTTATAAACTAGAGAATTGGCTTGAGCTTTGGAAAATCAGGGTTAACGAACAGAAATGTATTCATATAACTTTCACATTGCGAAAAGATACCTGCTCGTTCATCAGAATAAATAACCAAATTATCCCGCAACACAATGAAGTCAAATACGTCGGAATCCACCTCGACCGTCGTTTAACTTGGAAGTCTCATATCGACGCAAAACTTACACAGATGAGATTAAAAGCAGTGCAACTTATTTGGCTAATCGGCAGAAACTCTACATTAAAGTTGGATTGCAAACTTTTGTTGTACAATGCAATTCTAAAACCAATCTGGTGTTATGGAATTCAATTATGGGGTACTGCCTCAGCATCCAACATTGAAAAAATTCAAAGGGGTTAAAATAAAAGTCTACGTATAATTACTGCAGCTCCATGGTACGTTAAAAATTCTAGAATTCACAAAGATCTACAAAATATGCCTCAAAATATGTCAGCAAACTTGAACACCATCCAAACCCACTTGCACGAGACATCCTTAGCTTTAGTGACCATGTTCGGTTGGGAAGGAGGGATACCCTTGCTTTAACTCAAGCGCAAAACAGATGACTGGATCAATGGATGTAAATTTTTTGTAGTATCATAATATTTTGTCTAGCATTTGCTGGACTTATTATTTTCTTTTAGTATTAAGATTCGAAAATTCAATAAATAAATAAAATGTAAAAAAAAAATGAATACAGTCCAATTAAGGATAGTGGCACCAAGCCATAATTTTTACAACACATATAAAATTAATGAATTTAATATTCATCAAGAAGAAACCTTAATATGTGTGTGCATAGTTTAATTGACTTTTGGAACTCTTTTGCATTAAAATACAGCTAAAGTACATCAAATATATACTTCTTGAGAATATTGTAAAATCGGCGCAAACGTTATATCATTAGACTTGAATTGGCATTGAAACGTCATGTAAAAGTATGTATATAAATGCATATTATTACGCATATATTACGGAATACTTTTTCAACTTCATTTTTAATTTTAAACTCTATAATTGGAAGCTGGTCATAAGAATATTTTTACATCCGAAGAAGGTGTTGTTATTTCGGACACATGCCAAATTCTACAAGGCCAAGAACAATTTGTTTCACAATTTATCTTAGCATGCGAAACACAATTTCCCTTCTTCTTGATTCACTCTTCGTTGAGCATGAGCCACCCATTAATGATTAAATAATAAGGATTTTAAATTTATGAAATTAAAATATAAAAATAAATCAGTCTCTTGTACAAAAAAAAGCATAACTATTAATATGCAAATTTTCTTAAAAATTACACTGCATTGTAGTTACGATCAAGATTTATTTTTTGTAGATTGCTACATTACAAGTTATTAAATAATTGAGACGCAGATACATATTAAGAAAAAATATAATATGAATCAGATTTTTTCTATCCTCAAAAAATGTTTAAAACCTAAGGCGGCTAGCTACCTGAAAGTTGTAGACTGACGAAATACAAATGTATGTATGTACATATTCATAATAAAATTCACAATACTCATACCTGAACATCTTCATTCTTTAGCTCGTCTATAAGAACAGCAATAGGGTATAGAGAATCGTCGACGGTTTTGTCACTGGTTGCCATTTTTGACTCACAAGGAATTGCAAAAATGTAATAGGTTGTTTTACTTAATAACTCAAATTTTTTTTATTAATTATTGACTTAACGAAAGCTATGTTCTAAACGATCGAAAAAAATTTATTTCGGCGACTTAATCGTTCAATAAATATATTTATTACTTATTTCTCAAACAGAGTATTAACGAGAAAATTTCGGGTTATCTTCGTTAAGAATATTTAACTTAATAAGAATTAGCGTTGCCAATATTGTCAAACTATTCAAATTCTGTTATATATCCATAATAAAATTACCATCTACACTGAAAAAAAACGCTTTCTAAATATTATTTATAGTTGCATTTGATAACTTATATTCGTTTTTTTTTTTATTTATTTCTTGTTTTTTGTTAATTTCAATTTAGTAATATAAATGCATCATTAACAAACACTTCTCTTTAAATCGCAATTATACGACTCAAAATTATAAAACTATAAATCAATAAAATAAAAATAAAAAAATCAAACAAAACCTTAAACTTTGTTTTTTAAACAGTAATATGGCATAAAGCTAGATTACAATAGCTTTTATAGTTAATATATTTTACAAACAATTCCTTTCATCTGTGAACCAAAAACTACATTTGAAATCTATATTACTGTACTTTAAAAATTTTCGATATTCCATTTACAGCGCAGGCGGTGTTCGATATACTCCAGAATTTAAAGTCCATATTGTCGGTCTAAAGACTTCAATAAAGAAAATGTGAATATTAACAGAAAAAAATATTACAATATAAAGTGTTACAGGGATCTTGATTTGTTCCTAAAGTATAACAAATTAAAAATAGCATTCTTGAAATTACAAAAAGAAAACGAACAACATTTTATATGGACATATTAATAAATAGTGGCTATATTCGAACAACAAGAAGAGATACTGCGGATCTGAGCAAAATACAATAAGGAAGTATGCCAACTCGAATTTTCTTAATTTTTTGACGTTTTCTTTCATTTCTGTATTAATTTTTTTGGATTGTTTTACGGCGCGCACTTCTTGCATATATTGCGTCCGTAAATTATTCCATTTGCGTTTAATTTCTTCTAAGGTTATAGTATTTGTCTGTCTTTAAAATTTCATTAAATGTTTCCGCCTTTTTATTGCGGTCTAAATATGAAAATGAACGAACATTAAAAATGCATTCATTTTGTTCAACTAAATTGATTAGTTCCGTTCCGTTTCATTTTGCTTCCATTTTCTCATGATTTTTTTAATTTAATAAAAATTTATTCACAAATAAATATAAAATTTTTTTAACACAAAATTTGACAACACCGGAGAGTATACTCTGTGACAACACACCTAATTACATAAAAATTTATTCACAAATAAATATAAAATTTTTTTAACACAAAATTTGACAATTTAATAAAAATTTATTCCCAAATAAATTTAAAATTTTCTTAACATAAAATTTGACAACAACGCAGAGTATACTCTGTGACAACACACCGAAGAAGAAATAAAAAAGAATGTCAAAAACAAATAAATATCCCAAGACAAGAATGACAGCAGCAACAGAATTTTCAAGTACAAACAAGTGTGTACTCAAGCCTCGGTAATTATTTCCCCTTCAAACCAACATTTCCTCTCATACCCACAAACGCAAGACTAGCGCAAATAAAATTGCCTAATATGAAAGGGGCCTTATTGTAGCTGATTGTAGCGAATTTGAAACTTCAAAATTGTCCCAAAATTTGTGATTTTGCTGTACTGAAAAATAGTATGAAAATACAGCTTTAAGCTGTGTTCACATTGTGTGTAGTTGTCATTTGGACTGTCACTTTTTCGCATGTCAAATTTGTACATTTTTCAAATTGTGTTGCGTAATAACTTCTAAACTACAGTCTATTGAAATATAAACTATATCACCATCGATTCGTATTTTTGTGTCCTATCGGTTACAATTAACGAGATATGCACACACGGAATACTTTCGGTTTTATTATTAAAAATATGAAAATATATGTGATTAGAGTTAGTGCGCCATATTAATTAAATAGTGAAAATATTGCAAGTGACAACCCGGAAATCTGACTCTGGGGTCATTCCATAATAAAATCGTGTTTTCAAATTTAAAATATCTTTTAAAATGACCTGCTGGTGATCAAATGAATAATGCTATATTATGTTCATTATTTGTTTACATTTTTTATAAAGTTTGCCAGTGAATTAAACCATGTGCGCACACACACAGTCACATGCAATTCATCAAAAAACTTTGGCCAGTTTTTGAAAATTTTAGAAAGTTTGTTGCGTAATAACTTTTAAAATACAGTCTTTTGAGATATGGACTGTACCACTATCGATTGGTATTTTTTCGTTCCATCGATTGCAATTAACTAGATATGCGCACATGGAATCGTTTCTGAGTTATTAATGGAAAACTGTACTGGTTTTATTATCATTTTCTAAAGTTTGTTGCGTAATAACTTCTAAACTACAGTCTACTGAAATATAAACTATATCACCATCGATTTGTATTTTTGCGTCTTATCGGTTACAATTAACAAGATATGCGCACACGGAATACTTTTGGTTTTATTATTAAAAATATGAAAATAAATGTGGTTGGAATTAGTGCACGATTTTAAGCAAACCGTTAAAATGTCGCATGTGAAAACCCGGAAATCTAATAACTGGGCCATAGTACTATTGATTCGCGTTTTTTAATTTTAATTTCCTTTAAAAATGTTTTGTTGGTGGTTGCACAAAATTTAGCTAAATTTTGTTCATTATTTGTTTACATTTTTTTTATGAATTTCATGGAAAATATATCGACATGAAGAAAACAACTATTATCAACCGCACTCCAACAACATTTTTTTTTACGCACGTGTTTACCATGTGCACAATAAAAACAAACAAAAAATGTAAACAAAACAAAGACAAAAATATAGCAAAGTTTCGCTTATTACCAACAAGTCAATTTTTAACGAATTTTAAAGAACCACGGACAGAGAATCCACTCAGGAACCTAATTTTGTGGTGCCCACGTTATAAATTTTAGTATTTTTTAAATGAAATATTTACAGAGCAACAACCTTTTTTTAAATTTTTTTTACTCTAAAATGGAATACCCTATAAACGCCGAATTTTTCGAAAGTGACAGTTGTGAATTACAATAGCCCTAGTTACAGGCTATTGAAATCCGTTTTCAAAATTCAAAAACCGCTAAAATAACTGGAAATATTCGAATGAAACTTGATATTGTAGGTTTGATTTGAAACCTTATTTTTTTAAAAAATACTAAAATTTATAACGTGGGCACCACAAAATTAGGTTCCTGAGGGGATTCTCTGTCCGTGGTTCTTTAAAATTTTAAATTTCGTTAAAAATTGACTTGTTGGTAATAAGCGAAACTTTGCTATATTTTTGTCTTTGTTTTGTTTACATTTTTTGTTTGTTTTTATTGTGCACATGGTAAACACGTGCGTTAAAGAAAAAAATATTGCTGTTGCGGTTATTTTGCACTGTTTATTTCTTCACATACGCCTGCGTCATATAGCCGAACACCTGCAAACAATATCATGTGTTAAGCTGTGTTCACATTGTGTGTATTTGTCATGTGGAATGTCACTTTTCTATCCACATGTGTTTTCATGTGTATGTCAAATATTTGAAAGAGTTATTTTAAATTTCTTTCAGTCTCGTTTCATCGAACTGTTCGGACGTGTTTTTTTTAGTGCGGCTGAATTTTCGGTGAAAAAATCGTAATAGGTGAAAAAGTGTAAAAAGTTGAAATTAAACAAAAAGTAAAAAAAAATCGTAATAGGTAAAAATATAAAAAAAAAAAAAATAATAAAAATAAACATTAAACATCACATAAAAACTGTATGAGTGTTCCTCTCAGATGTAATTCTGAGAAAGAGCTTAGCTCGACTAGAAAAATTAGATGGGTCTCTGAGGAAGAATCCTTAAAAAAATCTTTGGAGAATTTTCTCACTACAAGAGCCGTAGAACGGCGTCGCTCCTGTTCGCCCAATATAGTGATTTCAACAGATGAGAAAACATCATCTTCATCAAATAGTGCAGTGAAACCCAAAAAACAAGTAGGTATGGATAAGTACATCACCGTTCTCAAGCGACAGAGGAGCCCGACGTCTGCTCAAATGTCATCAAATTCAAAAGCTCCTAAGACCGTGAGTAATGATCAAAATAGGTTTGCTCTCCTCCAGACGGATGAGCCAGAACTTCCTAAGAAGACGTTTAAGCCCCCACCAATTTATCTGAGAGAGCCCACTTCCAGTAAATTGGTACAAATAATTGTTTCGGTAATAGGTGAAAATATGTTTAGCGTAACATCAATTAAACATGGAAATATCAGCGAAACCAAAATTCAAGTGAATAGAGAAGATGATTTTCGAAAATTGTCCAACCAGTTGGAGAGGGAGACTACGGATTTCTATACCTACCAGCTGAAAAGCGCAAAAGGACTCCAAGTCGTTCTAAAGGGTATAGACCCATGTGTTGATCCTACGGAGATAAAGACTGGTTTAATGGACAAAGGGTTCAAAATCAAGAGCGTAGTGAATATTAGAAACCGTGAAAAGATCCCTCAGCCCATGTTCAGGGTAGAATTGAAACCTGGAGATGTTGTCTTAAAGAAAAACGACTCCCATCCCATCTACAATCTGATGTACCTTCTGCATCGTAGAATCACCGTGGAAGAACCACATAAGCGTCAGGGACCCGTCCAGTGTCTTAACTGTCAAGAATTTGGTCACACCAAGGCGTACTGTAAATTGCCGTCAGTTTGTGTTGCGTGTGGGGAGCTACATGCAACTGCTCAATGTGATAAGTCGAAAACTGATTCAAAAATCAAAAAATGCAGTAACTGTGGAGGTAATCATACCGCAAATTATAGAGGTTGTCCAATTTACACTCATTTGAAAGGCATAAGTACCAACAAGACGTCAGTATTACCTGATCATCGTCAACAGCCTATTTTGGCATCGAGTGACAATTTCCCGCAATTGTTACGGTCCACTAGTCATGTAAACGCGCCTAGTTCTAGACAAGTTTCTTACGCTAACGTGGTTAAATCTAATATGCCAGGTTTGGAGCAAACACCTAAATCACAATATTACGAGCCTAATAGTAACACTCTAGAGACTACATTGCAGACACTTGTCCAAACTATGAACACTTTTACGATCACTATGACATCCATGATGCAGGAAATGCTGAAAATGCAATCCACTATCTTACAAGCCATTTTAAGGAAATGATTTGTTTAAAAATTTGTTTTTGGAATGCGAACGGCCTCCGCCAACATAAAAACGAACTGGAACACTTCCTGATGGATAAACAGATTGATGTCATGATGATTGCTGAAACTCACTTGACGGCGACAGCGTACTTCAAAATTAATGGCTACGTGTTGTATGATACTAAAGATCCCCGCGGAAGAGCATGTGGAGGTTCGGCAATTCTTATAAAGAACAGAATAAAACATTATTTAATGAACAACATATGTGAGGATTACCTACAAGCAACAAACATTTGTATTGAATTCTGTCAATACAATTTTGTTTTATCATCAATTTATTCGCCGCCTCGATTTTCAATAAAAGAACACCAATACTACAGCTTCTTCAATTCCCTTGGAGCTAGATTTTTAGTTGCTGGTGACTTTAACGCCAAACACACTTTTTGGGGTTTACGTCTGGTGACCCCGAAGGGTCGTGAACTCTTCAACACTATTGCTAAAATGGGATTAGATGTACTCTCAAGCGGGCATCCCACCTACTGGCCGACGGACCGACGGAAGATTCCCGATGTTATTGACTTCGGAGTAGTGAAAAATAACCCTGTAGAATCGATACAAGTGAAGCCTTCATTAGACTTGTCTTCAGATCACTCTCCTTCTATTATTTCAATGCGTTTCCTTCAAGAGAATGGCTCTCCATTTCGGGACATATCTAAAACCAGAGTAAGTTGGATAAAGTATAAAAAGTATTTAAGTTCCCACTGCACGGAAAATGTAGTGTTGAGAACTACCGAGGATATTGATGGGTCGATTGGCAAATTTACTGAGGACATACGAAGAGCTGTACATAACGCCTCCACATACGACGTTGAGTGCAGAAGTGGGACAAATAGAACTTATTTCGCTGAACTCGATCATCTCCTGTCAGAAAAAAGAAGAGTTAGAAGAGAGTGGCAAATTCACAGGTCTCCTGAACTGAAAGCTAGGCTACGGGTATGCAGAGATATACTAAGAAATTTCTTAGAAACCCAAAGAATGGCTTCACTTAAATCTTACTTGGACTATTCGTTATGGAAGGCGGCACGAGGTTTAAAAAGACCAGTTAGAGGAAAGCCTCCTCTGCGAAATCTGACTGGTGACTGGGCTAGAAATGATTCCGAGAAGGGGACTTTATTTGTTAATCATTTGAGAAAAGTGTTTACTATAAACAACTCAAATAATGCATCTGATTTGCCTCCACTCGTTATTTGACCTCCTGTACCTCTAAGACTTAGCTTTAATGATGTTCAAAGCGCTATTGGTACTCTGAATCTTAAAAAAGCTCCAGGTATGGATAAAATCAGCAACAAAATGCTTGTGGAGTTACCTCGTGTAGCTAGAAAAATTATCCTATTTATTTTCAATGCTATTTTACGCCTAGAATACTATCTTGCAGATTGGAAGGTATCTATGATTACCATGATTCCTAAGCCAGGGAAGGACCCCACTAAAGTAGAGTCATATAGGCCAATTAGTCTACTGCCGACAATTTCAAAACTGTTTGAAAAATTGTTATTGGCTAAGTTGATTCCAATTCTGAACGACACTCAATGTATCCCAAATCACCAATTCGGGTTCAGAGCTAAACACAGTACCATCGAACAAACACACAGATTGGTAAATGTGATAAGACAGTCGTTTGAAGAGAAAAAATACTGCTCCGCCCTTTTCATTGATGTGTCGCAAGCGTTCGACAAAGTCTGGCATGAAGGTTTAATGCATAAAATTAAATTAACTCTGCCTGCTAACACCCACAAACTTATGAAAAGTTATTTATATGGTCGCAAATTTACAATCAGAGAAGGCGATTTTTTAAGCCCCGCTCAGCCAATTGAAGCAGGAGTACCCCAGGGTAGCATACTGGGTCCAACTTTATATTTGATTTATGCATCCGATATGCCGTTAGACCCCATAATACATACTTCAACTTTTGCAGACGATACAGCCTTTATTAGCGTTCATAAGGACCATCAAATAGCATCACAGAACTTGCAGAAATATGTTTATAAACTAGAGAATTGGCTTGAGCTTTGGAAAATCAGGGTTAACGAACAGAAATGTATTCATATAACTTTCACATTGCGAAAAGATACCTGCTCGTTCATCAGAATAAATAATCAAATTATCCCGCAACACAATGAAGTCAAATACCTCGGAATCCACCTCGATCGTCGTTTAACGACGCAAAACTTACCCAGATGAGATTAAAAGCAGTGCAAATTAATTGGCTAATCGGCAGAAATTCTACATTAAAGTTGGATTGTAAACTTTTGTTGTACAATGCAATTCTAAAGTCAATCTGGTGTTATGGAATTCAATTATGGGGTTCTGCCTCAGCATCCAACATTGAAAAAATTCAAAGGGGTCAAAATAAGATTCTACGTACAATTACTGCAGCTCCATGGTACGTTAAAAGTTCTAGAATTCACAAAGATCTAGGCATTCCTTTGGTGAGAGTCGAACTTACAAAATACGCCTCAAAATATGTCAGCAAACTTGAACACCATCCAAACCCACTTGCACGAGACATCCTTAACTTTAGTGGCCATGTTCGGTTGAGAAGGAGGGATACCCTTGCTTTAACTCAAACGCAAAACAGATGACTGGATCAGTGGATATAAATTTTTTGTAGTATCATAATATTTTGTCTAGCACTGGCTGGACTTATTATTTTCTTTTAGTATTAAGATTCGAAAACTTATTGTCATTTCATTTCTTTCATTTCTGAAGATTTAATAAATAAATGAAATGTATTAAAAAAAAAAAAAAAAAAAAAAATGTCAAAAATTGAGTTTCACATACGGTTTATAATTTACATGTTCAAATGTTGGTATGTCAATTACATTTGACATAACCTATCAAAAAAAAATCTTAAAACAGCTGATTTGGTAAAACTTATTCCGCGGGTTATACAAGTATTCCTTCTCTTGCCACATTTCGATCAACTGTAGAACCACTTCTTTGCACCAGTCATACTTTAACAACATAAAAATAACTATAAAAGTTGCAATAAAAAAATACATATGTACTTACTTTTGTTAACTACTTTTCAATTTTTCTTTCCATTTTCAATAATAAATTTGTATAGTTTTTTTTTGTATTTTTGTTTTACTATTTATAAATTATATTTATTAAAATTTTAATTAATTTTTGCCGCCACAAGATTTTGTTATAAAAAACAGCTGATGTCAGATGGTTTGTCACTTGAAAATAGAACTCGTTCTAAATAAAAAATGTCATGTGTATTGCACACATAGAAATAACACATGATATTGTTTGAAGGTGTTCAGACTATATGTACAAATTTGGCATGCGAAAAAGTGACAGTCCACATGACAAATACATATAATGTGAACACACCTTTATTTCTCTGTGTACAATATACATGACATTTTTTAAGGTGTGTTCACATTATGTGTATTTGTCATGTGGACTGTCACTTTTTCGCATGCCAAATTTGTACATATAGTCTGAACACCTTCAAACAATATCATGTGTTATTTCTATGTGTGCAATACAAATGACATTTTTTATTTAGGACGAGTTCTATTTTCAAGCGACAAACCATCTGACATCAGCTGTTTTTTATAACAAAAATTTTGTGGCGGCAAAAATTAATTGAAATTTTAATAAATATAATTTTTTGTTTTTTGATAGTTTATATCAAATGTAATTGACATACCAACATTTGAACATGTAAATTATAAACCGTATGTGAAACTCAAATTTTGACATACACATGAAAACACATGTGGATAGAAAAGTGACATTCCACATGACAAATACACACAATGTGAACACACCTTTAATTTAGAACGAGTTCTATTTTCAACACAAAGTATACAGAGGGGACAACTTTGACGTTTCAAAATCGCTACAATCAGCTACAATAAGGCGGTTCTCTTAAAAAGAGAAATAAAATATTTTGTGGTAGTATTTGGTAATGTGAAAAAGCAAAGCACTATATACAACAAGAATTTTGTGGACAAAACAAAATGAAACAAAACAATTTCAGTAGAATATTTGAATTGAAATTTTGTTTTTATGTTTGTGATTTCAATAACTTACTAAATTGTATTTAATTAATTGTTATACTTTGTGGTATGCATTGTGGAGTTTGTGCATTCGTTAGATGATATAAATGCATTTTTTTATGATTGTATCAAGCAATACAATAATACTCTGTGACCAAAATTGAATTTTATTGCGCCAGAAAAATAGTAACATAAAGAAAACAAAAAGGCAGTTCTCAAAGAAAGAGAAAGGTATAAAACTACATTTTCTTCCCCCTTCTGTCACTTCTGTATAATTTGTGATTTTCAAGTGCAAACTGTTTTTTTATAAACAAAATTTTTTGGCTGCAAAAATTAATTGTAATTTTAATATATAAGTTAACGCTGTCAACATTTAAAACTCCAATTACACTAACAAACCAAAATTGCTGACAACATGTCTGCAACACCAGGGCATTAAGTGCACGCGCCGTTGCTAATTCGCTGACACCCTAATTACCTGCAGAAGCTACTACCAAAGTGCTGATACAGAAATTCCAGCTATTTGCCTGCGACGTGACCACATCAAATGATCGAGCTTTATAAGGAAATAAATTTTGTAAAAGAGTTTAGTTGATAAGTAATATTAAAACAATAAAGATGTTTTTTTTAAAAACCAGAAAAAAAGTTTTTTTTTAAAATTAATAATAAATAATTTATTAACTGGCGCCCAACTGCCGGTTCGCGGATGAAAGTATAAGGCCCTTAAGTAGTGCCACGCGAGTGATATAAAAGTCCTGTGCAACTTTCGGAGGACAACCCTCAACCGCGACCGAACCCTGTGGATAACTTCGGTAGAAGAAAGCCACGCAACCACAAAGAGTGCGCATCGTTGGACCCTTAGTACTAGTGGAAAAGGATAACTCCGCAGCGCCGTGGGATGATCCTGACTATAATGTAGGCTAAATTTATCTTATTATTATACTATATTAGTAATTATATTTTTATCCTTAATTATATTAACAATTATTGAAGGAGAAAATTTAAGCGAACAAAATTAAATATTTTACATTAAAATTTGAGCTATCTAAATCAATATTATTATCAAAGTGAGAAAATTTAAGCGAACAAAATTAAATATTTTACATTAAAATTTAAGCTATCTAAATCAATATTATTATCAAAGTGAGAAAATTTAAGAGAACAAAAATTAAAAATTGGTTTCCATAAACGCGTCGCGAAGTCGTGTATATTTACCATTACGGAAAAAATAATTTTTCTTTTTTAATCGAAATTTTTCAAATTTTTTCTCTACAAACATTTTGTGATTTAAAGCAAATATTTAATAATCTTTGTGATTTACCATCCAGAGAATTCAGTAAAGAAACTTTTACCTTTCCAAGTGCATACAAAATTCTATTAATCCTACTAACCAATAATTTATAAAATATAAAAATGCTTAAAAATAACGTAATAAGACCATCGGTGTTAGGGAATGCTGGTGCACAGGCACAATCAGAATCCCCTGTACAACCGGAACCTACTCTATTATCCACACCCTCCAATGTTCGAAACGCAACCCCAGAATTTAGGTTATTGATTAGGGAACTAATGACTAGTATTTTAGAAGTTGACGGACAAGACTTATTTAAGGATGTTCTCCATCCAATACAACAGATAATGACAGATCAAACAATAGACGAACGTTACCGTGATAATTTGATAGATATGGATAAAGTGCCAGATGTGGTTCGTGCTTTACGAGAATTCAACGGAAACCCAGCAGAATTTAGCAGCTGGAAGAAAGACGTTGAGAGAATTCTAAAACTCTATGAGCCTAGCATTGGTACCCCAAAATACTTTGGTATTTTAAATGTTATTCGTAACAAAATTGTAGGCAACGCTGATGCCGCATTAGAGTCGTATAACACACCCCTTAATTGGAAGGCAATATCGAAATGCCTTACCATGCACTACGCGGATAAGCGCGATTTAGGTACCCTCGAATATCAAATGACTTGTCTCATACAGGGTAGAAAATCAGTACAAGAATTTTACGGTGAAGTATATTCCCACCTAACACTCATCCTCAACAAAATTGCGTGCATGGACATAAAAGAGGAAGCCATGCAAGTCCTCACAAGTACGTATCGTGACAAAGCTCTCGATACCTTTATTAGAGGTCTATCGGGTGATCTTTCAAGACTTCTTGGCATGAAGGAGCCTGTTGACTTACCAGAAGCATTACATTTGTGTATTAAACTTGAAAATCAAAATTACAGAGCAGTACATGCTAACAATCAATACAGTTCGTCTAAAAAACTAAATCCATCTCCAACAACATTTCAGCATTTCCAGCAAAAGTCTCCCTTACCTCCAAGAAATCCTCATTTTAGAAACCAACCATTTTATCCACAACTTGCTTATTTACCTCAAATTATTTCACAAACGAAACTGTTTAGCCCACAATTCCCTCAACAACCCCAATATTTTAGCTCTCAAAATTGCCCGAATAGACAAACCGACACAACCGAAACCACCCACGCCAATGGACATTGACCAATCACAACAAACAAGAAACGTGAACTACATGAACAGACCTAACTTCAAATATGCAGGCAAACGTCCACCGCCAGCACAATCCAATCAATTTAACAGAAATATTCCAAATAAGATACAGAGGATTAACCACATAACACAAAAACCCGTTGAAAATGTCATACAAGAACCCGAAACTGACGAATATGATATACAAGAAAATCTATCATGGGAAAATTATTGCCTGGAATATTCGAGACAAGCGCAGGATGAAGAAGAATATGGCAGGGAAGAATTTTGCGACATTCATTTTTTAGATTAACGCATTCCACGTTGCCGTACTTTCAGTGTAAAACTGGCGATGGCAACGTCCTTAAGTTTTTAATAGATACTGGATCAAATAAAAACTATATTCAGCCCTCTTTAGCAAAAAACCCTCTACCAAATGATTCCATTTTTTATGCCAATTCTGTTGGTGGAAAAATTAAAATATCACACATATTTTCTTAAACCTTTTCGACAAGCTTAAATTTTTCATTTTACCCTCCCTTAAATCCTTTCATGACATTCTTGGAAATGACAGCCTTAAACAACGAAAAGCGATTATATTTACTTCAGAAGACTATATGTTGATAAAGAATGGTAAAAAAATTCCTATCAAGCAGCAGATATCTAAAACAGTCAATACTCTAGAAGCTAAAACCGAACACCTAACAAAAAACCAAAGGCAAAAACTCTTTACATTGTGTGAACAATATCCAACACTTTTCGCGGAACCCAACGAAAAACTTACATATACTACAACAGTGAAAGCGGAAATCAGGACGACTAACGATGGCCCAGTCTATTCTAGATCCTACCCATACCCCATGTCGTTAAAATCAGAGGTCGAGAAACAAATCAACAAACTCCTCGAAGACGGAATAATCAGGCCGTCTCGCTCACCCTACAACTCACCAGTTTGGATAGTAGACAAAAAACCAGATTCCTTAGGAAATAAACAACACAGGTTGGTGATAGATTATCGAAAATTGAACTCGGTAACAATAGCAGACCGATATCCTATACCCGAGATAAATGAGGTTATATATTTATTATACCCAGTATATATATAATTTTATTCTATAAATTTATTTTATACATTTTTTTTCGTCTGAAAGAATTTGTTACTCTTTTTTAAATTGGATAGATTTATCTATTTTTACCCGCAGTTTCGTTATCGTTTCTTCTCTGTTAGAAAAAGCAAATTTTTAATCTGATTTTTTCCTCACGTTGGACTTTAATTTTTACTCGTGTTTTGTAAATAATTTTTATGAAAATTTCTCCATATCGATTGAGATCAAGAATGGATGTGACTACTTTAATCCGCAATGCCGACCGTATGGCAGACTTTGAGGCATATATTGCCAGTATACCCGTGGTGGAACACCAACTCGGTGCTTTAAGTAGTCATGAGGAAGAGCTCAAACGGTTATGGGAAGCTGTTCGGTTATCTTATGACTCCTTGTTAATTGAGGCCGAAAAGTTGAAAGATCCCCAGATTATCGAACTGAAAGCCAAGTACTTTCAGTCTTACGGCACATACACCCGGGGGATATCTCTTATAACAGGTCACCTAGAACGACTTAAATTATCGACACAGGGCGAAAGGTCCATTGCGCAGTCTGCGCCAATGATTAATTTACCTCCGTGCGACACCCCAATATTCTATGGTGACTATAAGAGTTGGCCCTCATTTCGAGATATGTTCTCAGCTTTGTATGGTAATAACCCCCGTTTAACCCCAGTACAAAAATTGTACTACCTTTTGCAGAAAACTGCAAAGGATGCACATGATACCATACAAACTGTGCCACTTACCAACGATGGCTATGAAATCGCATGGAAAAGGTTGGTTGACACATATGAGAACAAAGATGCCCTCATAAACGAACAGCTTCGAGCCCTACTGAATATTAAACCGCTTTCACAAGAATCAGGATCGAATATTAAAAATTTGCAAAGAACGATAAACGATTGCATTACAAATTTGTCATTACTTGAAGTAACCCCTGAAATATTTTACCACGTAGTGCTGGTGTATATTTGTGCTACAAAGTTACCTGAAAACACACTGAGTCTCTGGGAACAGTCCAAAAGACTTTCTAAAAATTCCCCTAAATGGGATGATATGGACGCTTTTCTAACAGCGCATTTTAAAACTCTCGAGTCAATTTCTGACATAAGGCAGTCCCATTCAAACCCCGTTCAAAACTCGAACAAAAACTCCACAACTGCTAGTTCCCGAAATACCCCTAATTTTAATGCTGCTAAAAAATCGTCACATGAAAATAGACAGATTCAAAGTTTTGCGACCCAAACTGGGCAAACACCAAATGTTTGTCGTTGTTTCCTTTGTCAAGGTTCTCACCCCATTAGACTATGCCCCAGTTTTTTGAGTACAAATGTTGATGAAAGAATGTCAATAGTGAAACGACTAAAGTGTTGTTCGAACTGTTTGGCAACCTCCCACGAGTACAAGAGTTGTAAAAGTATTCATGTGTGTTCACTTTGTAAACAAAAGCACCACTCCCTGCTTCATAGAGATGTAAAGTCACATATGTCTGCCAGTAATTTTAAATATAATTCATGGGTTTATTTTCAGATTTTCTTTTCTTCGTGTACGTACCGTACTTGTTGGGGGTTTTTCAAACAATAACAAATAATAAATCAGTATACATACAGCATCAACACAAAATAACAACAATTTTAACTTAACGAAACAATTAGTATCATATGAACAATAATTGGGGGACATTTACACTATGCGCGTAAACAGAGGTACTTTCTCAGTTAGTACACAATAAATTTTTCTCTGTTATTGATCTGAAGAGTGGTTTTCACCAAATTCCGTTAAGAAATTTGGACATTGAGAAGACAGCTTTTTCAATTAATAACGGAAAGTACGAGTTCACCAGATTACCATTCGGGTTGAAGAACGCTCCTTCTATCTTCCAAAGGACATTGGATGATATTTTGAGGGACTATATAGGACGCTGCTGCTATGTGTATATTGATGATATTATAATATTCAGCAGAACCGAAACCGAACATGAGGAAGATCTGGGTAATGTTTTTAGAACTCTTGAACAAGCGAACATGAAAGTACAACTAGACAAATGTAAGTTTTTCGAAAAAAAGTAGAGTTCCTGGGATTTATAGTGACACCAGAAGGAATCAAAACGAATCCAGCGAAAATTAAAGCCATTCAGGATTTCCCTACCCCACAAAATCTTAAGGAACTGAGATCTTTCTTAGGCCTATCGGGTTATTACCGTCGCTTCGTTAAAGATTATGCAAAGCTCGCTAAACCCCTAACGGCGCTTTTAAGAGGGGAGGATGGACGTACGTCCAAGAATCAGTCTGCTAAAAAAGAGATCAGTCTTGATGAGGAAGCTACTAACGCATTTCGGAAAATTAAGAATGTTCTTATTTCTGAAGACGTCATGCTGACTTATCTCAATCTAAATAAAGAATTTGAACTTACAACAGATGCGTCAAACTACGCGATAGGTGCAGTCCTATCACAGGAAGATAGACCAATTACCTTCATCTCAAGAACACTTTCAAAAACGGAGGAAAACTATGCTGCAAACGAAAAGGAGATGCTCGCCATAATCTCGGCGTTAAAATCTCTTCGTAATTATCTCTATGGTTCAGCCAAAATAAAGATTTTCACCGACCACCAACCACTGACATATGCGTTGAGCAGCAAGAACAACAATGGTAAGATGAAACGTTGGAGAGCAATTTTGGAGGAATACAATTATGAATTGAAATAAAAATCCGGTAAAACAAATGTAGTCGCGGACGGATTATCGAGGCCACCACAACATGTACAAATCAATTATCTTACACCTACCCAACACAGCGACGAAAGCTTGTCCCAAAATTTGATTCCATATACTGACGCACCGATTAATGCTTTTAAAAATCAACTCTTTATAACCATTGCAGAAACTTCACCATCATATCAATTCAAAATAATCTTCCCAACATACCACAGACACCTCATTGCCGAACCAGAATACACAGACGATTTACTGATTAATCTATTAAAGCGCTACTTAAATCCTTCGGTCACAAACGCGATAATCACCGAAGATCACATCCTTGGAAAAATTCAGGCTATATATCCCTTACATTTTGACAAATACAAAATAAGTTACACTCGGAGGAGAGTAAACGACTTGACAGAACCAGCAGAACAAGAATCCGCAATCATAATGAAACACAATAGAGCTCATAGAAGTGCAGCAGAAAATAAAGCCCAACTGTTAGAGAAATGCTACTTTTCTCAGATGAATGCAAAATTTAAAAAAATCACTAAACAATGTAAAATTTGTCAGGAAAATAAATATGAGAGGCATCCACAAAACCCAATCTTGAAAGCAACTCCTATCCCAACTTACCCAGGCCACATTGTTCACATCGATATTTACCACACGAATAATAAAATATGCCTAACTGCCATAGATAAATTTTCGAAGTACGCTCAAGTCAAACTAATAAAATCTAGAGCTACTGAAGATATAAAGCAACCACTACAGGAACTTCTCACAGCGCACAGAGGAGTATTTGGCCTGAAAAGCTGGCCAAAAAGGCAAAACTGAATTTTAAGAAATCTTAAGAACTAAGTACGCAGCTCGACAGACAACAATATTTTACATTATATTGTAAATTTTGAAGACTTTTAGTTGCGATTTGTAGTTCTGAGACCCTGCTAAAGAGTAGATGAAGAAAGGGGGTTTGATATCGATGAAAATGAAAGGGGGTTTGAAATTCGATGAAAATGAAAGGGGGTTTGATATTTGGTAACGATGAAAATGAAAGGGGATTTGATTTTTACGATGAAAACGAAAGGGGATTTGATTTTTACTCAAAATTTACGAAGAAAATGAAAGGGGATTTGATTTTTATACGATGAAAACGAAAGGGGATTTGATTTTTACAAAATTTTCCATTGTTTTAAAAAATTCTTATCGCACACATTTTTTTTCCACGGTGATTCCTCTTTGCTGTTATTTTCATGTTTTAAAAAATTCTTATCGCACACATTTTTTTTCCACGGTGATTCCTCTTTGCTGTTATTTTCATGTCTATAGAAAAATTTTTTAAATGTTAAAAAATTATTTATCAAAGAAAATGAGATGAATGGTGGAAGAATAGATCTTAAATCGAGTAAGACATCCGGCACAATTTTTAAAGAAAGACTATTTACACAGTTTCCATTGTGATTTTTGAAAATAAGATATACTTGTCTGGAATTATAGACGGCGACAACACCACATATTGTTTAGTTTATGAAAAAAAAAAAAAAAAAAAAAAAAAAAAAATGATAAAACATATCCGGATTTATAGACGTTGACGAATCCTCATATCACAAGATACTTATAATAAACTAATATGCATAAATACTGAGTTTTAAAACAGTAACTATTCAGTAAAAGTCAAACATTCAATTGAAATTCAAAGAAATATGACCTCCACAATGACGAACCGGGATATTTTAGCCGCCTTCAACAAATTGAGGGGCAAACCATACTGCTCCGTAAAGGATATGGATTCTTATTTGGACACTATGCCATCAACATCAAGATTCGCTAAGGGTACGATGGAGGTGAATAAGGAAAGCGGAGCTGGATTTATATGCGAAGTTTGTTACAATGTATTTACTACATTAAGTAAACTGCACAAACATAAGCTCGTGCACCAAAAAAGCATGAAGAAGAGTTGCAACATCTTTTACTGTAAGCATTGTGGAGATGAGTTCACAAATAAAATGGATTTAAAAAATCATAAGGCTATCCATGTCGGGATAACAAGTTTAAATTGTGAAATTTGTGATAGAGGTTTTAAAACTCACAAGGGCTTTGAAAATCACAAAAAAACGCATCAAAATAAAATTAATTGTTCCAGCTGTCAAATTGATGTTGGAAGATTGGATTGGGGGCATCATCTTCGTTCAAGGCACCACAAGGAAAGTTTGGGTGTAGTGAGAGATTTCACTAAAAACATCAAAATAAGATCCAGCGACTTCATGGAACGAATTGTCTACACATACTCAAACCCGAAGTTAGAGAACCTATTTGTGGAAGAATTTTTTGAAGCTGCAGAAGAGGAAGTAATGGAAATATTGGAAGAGTCCTTGGCGAAGCAAATTAATTTTAAATGTAATTTTGAGCTTCAATGCCTTTACATAAAAAAAGCAGAGGATACAGAGAAACTTGAGATTATGTCGCATGTGACTAAAATGGTGGCTGTAAACCGTTCTCATGGCTTACGAGATATTTATTTGGAAAAGGCAGATGACATTAAAACTAAAATGTCAGAGTTCCAAGAACGGGATAGTGGATGGGCTCTACTACAAATATCCAACTTGAACATCAACATCAACAAGCACAATATAGTTCGAGGATCGAGTTACATAAATATGCCATATAAATTGAGCAAATTAAATGCTTGCCTCAATATAAAAAATAATGATATATATTGCTTTAAATGGTGCATAGTAGCAGCATTGAAAAATCCAAGCAACCCCCAAAAAGCTACTATGTGTTCCTCATACAATATTGATAATATTGAGAGAGATGTTATAAAAATTAATGAAATAGAAATTAATTTCTCAAACATCAAATTTCCAATTGATGTAAAAGATATAAATATCTTTGAATCACAAAATCCTTACATTAGTATAAATGTATTTGGATTTGATGTGAAAGGGAACCAAATAATTGGACCATACAGAGTATGCGAGAAATATAGGACAATTCACATCAGCCTACTGCTGTTGGAGAACGAGGATTGTAGTAAGAGGCATTATGTTCTCATTAAAGATTTATCACGGTACGTTAAAATATTTAATACATTTTTTGAATTATTTATTTATATTTAAAATTTTATATTTTCTTCTTTCAGATTTTTGAGATCATCGTTAAGCAATAGCAAAAACAGCATTCACTTTTGCATGACGTGTCTTACTTACTCCAAAGATCCAGAAATGTCAACAAGACATAAAGATGGATGCTCTAAAATGGTTACTACAATGCCGGCGTACGAAGATAAGTATATCGAATTCAAAAATAGAATTAATACTTTAGAAGTGCCATTCGTTGTCTACGCAGACTTCGAATGTCTATTACAAAAAATTAATAGTAGGATTAGCTCTAAGACACTAAATGAACAGAAACACATCCCCTGTTCATTTAGTTATTATATTAAGTGTAGTTATAATGATAGATATTCAAAATCATTCACTTATAGTGGGTTAGATAGCCCCCAAGTATTTGTCAGGGAATTGTTGAAAGACACAAAAGAAATTTTCAAAAATTATTTAAATAAAGTAGTTCCAATGAAAGCACTTACAAATGAAGAAAATGAGGAATTTAGAATTTGTGTAGACTGTAACCTTTGTGGAAAACCGTTGGGTGATGACAGAGTTCGTGACCATTGTCATTTAACTGGTCGCTATCGATCTGCCCTTCACAACCATTGTAACATTAATTTTAAAATTAAAAAATTCATACCAGTGTTTTTCCACAATTTATCATCCTATGACAGTCATTTGTTTATAAAGGAATTAGGTAAAGCTGAGGGTACCATAGAAATAATTCCTATAAATAAGGAAACTTATATTTCCATTACAAAAAATGTATCAATAGAAAATGATAGTTTTCAGTTGAGGTTTGTAGACTCATTTAGGTTTATGGCATCAAGTTTAGACGCTTTATCTTCAAATTTAGCTTCTGATGATTTTAAAATCATTAAGAAATATTTCCCAAATGATGGTGAGTTTGACTTAATAAGAAGAAAGGGAATATTCCCATACTCTTATATTGACTCATTTTCAAAACTTTCTGAAGGAAATCTCCCTGAACGGGAAGAATTTAGAAATTTGTTGACGAATCAAGAGTGCAAAGTCGAAGATTACCAACATGCTAAAAAAGTATGGGAAACATTTAATTGTAAAACACTGTTAGAATATACAGAATTGTATGTTAAAAGTGATACACTTATTTTAGCAGACATTTTTGAAAATTTCAGAAAGATTTGTAAAAGCATTTATGGTTTGGATCCTTGTCATTATTATACAGCACCAGGCTTATCCTGGGATGCTATGTTGAAATCAACAAAAATACGTTTAGAACTTATAACTGATGTTGATATGTATAATATGATCAAAACTGGTATTAGAGGAGGGCTTGTCCAATGTTCATTAAGACATTCTGTGGCCAATAATAAGTATATGCATGACTATGATAGAACAAAACCCTCACAATATCTAATGTACTTGGATGCAAATAACTTGTATGGATGGGCAATGTCGCAATACCTACCATATTCGGATTTTGTTTGGTTAAGTAATGAAGAAATAATTTCACTTAATGTAAATTGTCTTGAAGATGAGTCCAGTGAGGGTTATATCTTGGAAGTTGATTTAGATTATCCTACTGGACTACATGACCTACACAATGATTTACCATTCTGTCCTCAAAATAAAGTAGTTCCTCCCATGAGAAATGAAAAGTTGATAGCAGATTTAACTAATAAAAAAAATTATGCTATACATTATAGAGTGTTGAAACAATGTATAGCAAATGGTATGATTTTGAAAAAAATCCATAGAGTTATAAAATTTAAACAGGCTCCATGGTTAAAGTCATACATCGACTTAAATACTTTTCATAGGACTAAAGCGACAAATGCATTCGAAAAAGATTTCTTTAAGTTACTAAATAATGCAGTTTATGGCAAGACCATGGAGAATGTAGAAAAAAGAAAGAGTGTTTATATTGTAACACAGTGGGAATCGGACAGAAGAAATCATAAAGAAGCAAGAGCTCATATTGCTCAATTGAATTTTCATAGTCTGTCTAGGTTTGGAGATGATATGTTTGCCGTACAACTTAAACGAGTCAACATTAAATGTAATAAACCAATGTACTTAGGTTTTACTGTATTAGAACTTTCAAAATGGAAAATGTACGAATTTCACTATGGCTATATGAAACCCAAATTTAATAGTAGACTTCATTTAAATTACATGGATACAGATTCATTTATATATACCATTAGAACAGAAGATTTCTATAAGGATATCTCAAATGATGTACTTCAACATTTTGATACTTCAGATTATAGCCCTCAAAATAAATTTAATTTACCAATTGTAAATAAAAAAGTTTTGGGAATGATGAAGGATGAAAACTGTGGAGTAATTATGAGAGAATTTGTAGGTTTAAGGGCGAAAATGTACTCAATTAGGAATGAAGATAATGGAGAAATTAAAAAATCTAAGGGTGTGAAAAAAATGGCATTAGATAGAATAACATTAGTCGATTATAAAAAGTGTTTGTATTCCAAAAATGTGCACAGTGATTCAATGTATACATTTCGAGCGTACTGCCATCAAATATATACTCAAAAAATAGAAAAAGTAGTTTTAAGTCACAATGATAACAAGAGATATATAAAGTTCGATGGTATTCAGACATATGCTTGGGGGCATTATAAATTAAAAGAAAATGATTTTGAATTAGAAGATATTGCAGAATATTTAATAGAGGACACGAATAATGTAGAATCAAACATTACTGAAAATTCAGTAACGAACTGGTATAATGATGGAAATGATCAAATTTTCTTAAATATAAATTCAAGTAATTTAAATGTAAATAATAATTATTTATTTTCTGATGATGATGATGAAATGTTTATGGATTTGAAATATTAGGATAAAATATGTATATTTTAAGAATTAAAAAAATAAAACACATGTGATATTATAACAAATTTATTTATTGTTATATAATTTTAAGTTTAAAGATAATATTGTTAAATAAATCTACAATTAAAAATATTGAAATTAATATGTTTTATTCATTGTGTTAAACAATTTTTTTGACTGAAGCTGTAAGCGGTGAGTATTCGATTAAACGATCGTGTATGAGTAAACAGTATGCAGATGTATTAGCCGCTACTATTTTATCTGTAGAAAACTCAACTTTTATATCAATTGGGCCTGTTGTTACTGCTTCATTTTGATGACTGACATCAATCACAATTATAGGTGCTTTTTCCTTAAATTCTTCAGCTGAGAGGAGTGGTTGAGCCTCCCTCATATAGAAATTTTGTTGAAACTTAACATACATATCATATAGAATGGCAAAACGTTGATTATCAAATTTAACATTTAAGTCATCATAGGGATATGAGTCTGAATTTAAATGTACTTTAATATTGTTAAGATTTGAATGGGTAAGCTTGTTGTTATGTTTAAAAGCAATTAGTACAAAACGTGGACGTTCTCTGTTTGCAGCTAGTTTTACATTCCAAATATGATTTTGTGATGCTGATAGTTGAGGATGGTAGTGGCAATCCCAACTACGAAATGCTATTGGCAACACATTTCCACTATTAATAATTTTTATTGTGTTCAGTTTAGCATAATCCGAAAGTTTTACATGCGGAATTCTCCAACTAATATTTTGAATTGTAATTTTTGGTTTTTCAGTAGGTTGATTAGAATTTACAATATTATCATCATTTTTGGTACGTAATAATATTAATTCATGTTTACAATTTAACATAATTTTATTATAATCCTCAGCAAATCCTAATAATGATTTAAGCGGGACATAAAAGTTGAAAAATCCTTCACCAACATCGATGTCTTTATCATAAGACCAGCTTGCATTCCCCATCATAATACTTTCGCTGTCATTTAGGGATAGATAATTTTTAATTGTGCTAGAAACACCCAAATGTCGTGTGCGATCTATTTCGACGCCATTAAGCTCATAACGAATCTCCTCAAATAAATTGGGTACAAAGTTATTTTTCAATTTAAAGTTTTTCGATTTTAGACCACTTGTAGCATCTAACACAGTACCTTCAATATACAAAAAGCTTTCACTCGGTAAAACATATAAATCTTGATTTTGTATTGAAATACGAATTTCATCATTATTATTAAATGATTGAATATACGGTGTATATGTATGATAATCTTTTTTTATGATTCTTTCATCCATCATTGGTTTTTCTAAAACATTAATTATGTCAGTCATTATTCTTTAAAATAAAATTCAAGGATTTTAGGAATTGTTTATTTGCTTCGCTCAGTTTTGATGTGTTTAAGGTTGTTCTTGCTGATGCAGTGTTCAACACACTAATGTCTCTCCTCATTCTATCAACAACGTTTTTATTGTATATAATCATTATTGTTTTGGTCGTAAATGAAGACGAAGAGTAATATTTTCACCACGAAAATTTATAAGCTCACTATTTTGATCTACAATAGTGACCGCAATAGAACTGATCTCCTTGGTGTTTAGTGGTAAATAGATTAAGTTTCGTGGAATTTCGTCCATTTTATATCCTGGGGAAACACTTATTCCAAATTCATGAATTGTATGTGCCCTTTCTCCATTTATATAAGATCCAACAGCGATATTACAATCAATACGTATTGTATTCACTTTGAGAATATTTACGGGTAGTTCAGAGAGATTATTGGAACCCCCGTTTAAAGTTTTTTTGTTAAAACCCATTAACTTTCCAATTGTTCTTTTTTTATTGAAATATATTGAATCATGAGAAGTAGTTATTTCAACTCTCATTGTATTGTTGTTGGCTTCTATTTTAATCGATTTTTCACCATTAGTCAAACGCTCATATTCACTTTCTAAATAATCTGCAATATCTTCTAGCTCATAGGAACCAATAGGAATTTCAATAATGTTATCCCCAATATGAAACAAATTATTATCCTCATCGACATTGGGTATGCTATTATATGTATGAAAATCTATAAGTGAGCATTCATAATCCTCTTCCAATGCTATGGGTGGAAAATAATTTGCAGTTAAAATTGACGAGTTTCCGTTCAAAGTTAATGTAATAGACATATTGAATACTAAAAATGGAATGAATAAAAACATATACAATTTTTTTTTTTTTTTAAATATATTTTCTTTATTTATAAACTTAATAGATATAAGAAATTTATTACAATATTTCGTTTTTATTAATCCAAGAGTTGTGATCATTTGTAAATCCCAACCATTTAACAAATGCACGATTATTTTTTATTCTTATAACCTTTTCCACAAGATACGTATTTGGATATCTGGTTGGTAGTAGCTCCTCTTCATAGAATCCACCTTTAATAGGATTTCCCATATAGTCTTCTAAAATATATGTCGTTGGATGTGTAATTTTAATATGTTTGATTTTAAATATTTCTGTTGTCCAATTTGGAGTATACCCTTTTTCAAAACAATGTTTATATTTGCTAATGCGTACATTGTCACCAATATTAAACTTGTTTTTCTTAAATATTTTTATATGGTTATAAACGGTATTTAATAATAATTGCTCATTAGAAGGTTTTACATCAATAGGAGCCATTTTGATAACTCGATGGATTTTTTTGTTATAATCACTAATTAGTTTTTCATACAAATCAACCCAATGATATGAGCCATTGTAACTGAATTCTTTCCACATCATACCTTTCAGAGTTCTGTTAAATCGTTCTACAATTGAGGCTTTCATAATGCTGTAAGTAGAATAGTGATTAATTTTATATTTTGCCATTAGGTTTTTGAATAAGTTGTTGAAAAATTCTTTTCCATCATCTGTTTGCAAATTTTTTGGTATACGGCCTAAATTAAATATGTCATTCATAGCATTTGTAACATCTATAGCCGTTTTAGATTTTAGTGGTCGAATCCAAGCAAATTTTGAAAAGGTATCAATGACTGTTAATAAATATTTAAATCCTTTATTATATGTAGAGTAATTTCCCATTTCAACTAAATCCGCTTGCCATAAATCATCAATACCCTTCATTATTACTCTCCGTCGTTTAAAATTTTTCCTTGCTTGGGAATGAAGCTCATTAACCAACTCTCGTTTTTCATCCATACTTGAATTATATTAATATTAATATTTTATTTTATATTTCTTTTTTATTGGATCTGTACTGCTTGGCGGTTCACTTTTTGTAATTATTGACGTAAAAACAAAATTCTCCAGTCTTTGTACTTTCTCTAACAGTGTTTCGATTTGTTCACTAAAATGTAATTTTAAAGACATTTCTCTATGAGATATCATGTTTTGCATTGAATTATCAATATTATTAAGTTTTCCATCAAGTTTTTTATATTCTTGTTTAATCAATGTTGTTAAATCTTGTTGCAATTGTCTGATTTCTGTTCCCAAGTAATGTTTATTAACAGCGTCTTTTTCTTGTGTAGGAAACGAAACATTTGTGATCCTTTTGTTTTGAACATTAATGTTATTATTTTTATCCAACACAAGTCCAACAACTTGACGAATTTTTCTTTTATTTTTTTCATTTTTTATAAAATTGTTTTGACTCTTTGAGTGATGACCAAATTTATCAACAGACATATTTTGTTATCCTTCCACTATTTATTTATGATTATTGCTTTCTACGCAATAATATTTGCTTCTTGCAATTCCTCTAAAATTGAATTAATTTCATTGCGATGATTATTGTGTCCCGCGCCTTCCGATGCAACCAATAGTCTCAGTCGATCTACTAATTCATTAGGATCGTTCCAGTATATATAGTTGGGTCTTTCATTATTGACTTTCATAATCATTCCGTTTCCTTTATGCGTTTGTGATCTTAATGATCTTTTTGGTGTTATAGAAATTTCATCCTTAAACAATTTTTTTATAATAGTGTTGTACTTTTTGCTCTTAGTGCCCTTAATTTGATTTTTGGAATTAAATTCTCTTTTGTGCGCATTGGTTTTAATCAAAATATTTTTATAAATATCCAACTCATATGGTTCATAATTTGTTGGTTCTTTATGAAACAATAATTGAATCAAGCCTGGTGTAATGGCCCAATTTTGATTTCCAATGTTAATTTTTTCTTCATTTATTTCTATATCACTATTACCAAACTTCCAAACATTATATGAGTTTTTATGTGGACCATATGTTGTATCAAGCAATTTATTTTTCTGCAGTAATGCTAAGTCAATAACATTAGATGAATTATTAGTTGACTTAAATGTCGAATCTACACTGTTTGTATCGTTACTGTTTTCATCATCTTTAAGTTCTATGTCTTTCTTAGGAGTACTCATTTCTACTTTAGACAACATATTATTGAAATCGAAAGAATTGTCTTGAGTGTAAATATTTTCTGCTTTAGGTTTATCATATTGAGTGTTGTTATTTTTCACAAGTTCTTTTAATGGTTCAGTTATTGGCTTAAATGTTTTTGCTAATCTCTCGTCGTTTTCAGTTTCACCAACTTTTAAACTTCGATATTTTTGTTTTAAAACAGACCGAGTCTTTATTAATTCTTTAAGTAGTTGTTCATTCATCTTAATATAGCTCTGGGAGATCAGATCAATACCGTTGCTTGCAAGTTAATAATAGTAATAATGGTAAAACTGTTTTGCAAATTCTTTTTATTCAACTATTATCTGCTTTGGATCAACTTTCAACAGCTCATGACCAGCTTTCAACAGCTCATGAACGGCTTTGAACAGCTCATGAACGGCTTTGAACAGCTCATGAACAGCTTTCAACGGCTCATGAACAGCTTTGAACAGCTCATGAACAGCTTTGAACAGCTCATGAACAGCTTTGAACAGCTCATGAACAGCTTTGAACAGCTCATGAACAGCTTTGAACAGCTCATGAACAGCTTTCAACGGCTCATGAACAGCTTTGAACAGCTCATGAACAGCTTTGAACAGCTCATGAACAGCTTTGAACAGCTCATGAACAGCTTTGAACAGCTCATGAACAGCATTTATAATTGAATAAAGTTATCAAAACATTTTCTATATCTTCCACCATTCATCTCATTATCTTTGCTAATTACTAAAAAGCCAAATTTGTCTTGCCAACATTCACGACACATATCATAAAATTTTTCAAATGCCATATCTGTTCCAACGTGATCATTATAAACATGACGCATATTTAATTCATCCTGTTTGAACATAATTATCATATTTGCGTTGTCTCGAATCAAATGTTTAGGAATTCTTGTATATGTTTGACATAAGTAAAAAGAATCAACATTTCTGTGGCGACCCATACAAAAATATGATCGTATATTATTTTGTTTCTCGCAAGCAACATCATCGAATATCATTAGCGAATTATTTTTGGCTTCATCAGGCGGTATAACACTCTCATTATCACTAAATGTAAAATATCCCATCCCTGTTATAGGTGCGATGAGTTTTTCCAAGTACTGATATTTTGGTTGATAGAGCGATTTTGAATATAAATATATGTTCTCAAATTTTAAACCATTCGGACTTTCAATGAGACTAAGCATAACATTAGTCTTCCCACAATTAGATGGGCCAACAATTAGAGCCCTAATGCTGTTCGGTAATAAACTACTATGACGTAGTTTTGTGTTTGCATCAGTAGAAAAGTCTATGTTTCTCACGGAAATATTTTTGTCTTGTTTTATTAAACGCATTTTGGTAACTAATAATTTTTTTTGTTTGTCAAAGTATATATATAAGATGTTACACATTAATATTTTATTCATTTCAAAAAAAGTTATGAGAGGACAAGGTATATTAAATAATTTAATCGACGTTTTACCAATAGAGCTTCATATACCAGGATATACATTTTGTGGACCAGGAACAAAACTAAAAAAACGTTTAGCTAGAGGAGATAAAGGTATTAATCCATTAGATTCTGCTTGTAGAGAACATGATATAGCTTATTCACAAAGTAATGATTCAACCGAACGCAATCAAGCTGACAAAATATTAACTGAAAGAGCTTGGGAAAGAGTTTTAGCAAAAGATAGTAGTATTGGTGAAAAGACAAGTGCATATATAGTGACCAATGCAATGAAGACAAAAACAAAATTTGGTATGGGACTCCAAAACAAAAAACAGCTCTGTAATAAAAAACTGTTTTTGAAAACTATTAAAACTGCTACCAATATGTTGAAGAAAGAGAAACCTCAGGATATACAAGATGCTATTAAAATTGCTCACAAAGTTATTAATAAATCATTTAAAGGAAATAAACATAATGTCATTGTTCCACGGATTATAAAACTTCCCAAAACTGGAGGATTCTTACCACTTATTCCAATTTTAACTGCACTTGGAGCATTAGGCAGTATAACTTCGGGAGCTACATCAATTGCAAAAGCTGTTACCGCTGCTAAAAATGCTAAGAAAAAATTAGATGAATCTACACGTCACAATAAAGCAATGGAATCTATTGCTATGGGAAAAGGACTATATCTTAAACCATACAAGAGAGGTTATGGTATAATTTGTAAAAGTTC
This sequence comes from Bellardia pandia, assembly GCA_916048285.2. NCBI lineage: Eukaryota > Metazoa > Arthropoda > Insecta > Diptera > Calliphoridae > Bellardia > Bellardia pandia. The sequence continues at coordinate 72,439,412 of OU696530.1, forward strand.
AAAAAACTATTAAATATGCTACCCAACAGACCACTTACAGATGCAGATATCATGAATTTTGCTAATAGAAATATTCCTAATTTTAGAGGCGTATTTATGCGAGATATGCTTCCAAAACAACCTAAACAAGCAGAGTGTGGAATAGTTAATTTGGATTCTTCAACTGGTAGTGGCACTCATTGGGTAGCATATTATAAAAACAATAATGATTTGGAATATTTTGATAGTTTTGGAAATTTACAACCACCGTTGGAAATCATAAAATATTTGGGTAAAAACATCAAATACAATCATAAGCGAAAACAACAATATAATACATTTAATTGTGGACACTTGTGTTTAGAATTTCTATATAAAAAAAATAAAATAAATAAATAAATACAAACAAAACTCTTTTAAAAATGCTTTTTATTTAATTTTCATATATTATAAAAGTATTTTGATAATAAATAATATTTTTTTATTAAGTCTTCAACCATTTTCTTTTGCTTTTCAAAGTTTATTTCATATCGTTCAGGAATCACTTCAGCATATTCTTGTAAGCAACTTATAAATCCACATTTATTATGTAGTATATCATCATTTTTTTCACTTTCATCTATTAACTTTAGAAAATGTTTGATTAATTCCAGATGCTCTAAAAAAATGTATCCATCAAAATCCTTTAAAAATTGTACAATATTTATGCGAGACATCATTTCAAAACAGCTATGCTAATAAGAATAGTAAATTTTAAAATTTGTTCTATCTTTATATATATTTCTATTATTATAATTATTATTATTATTTTATAAAATACTATATTCTAATAGATAATTAATGTTTCGCTTTTTTACTACTTCCCCAACCAAAGTAGGGTTGTGCGTTGGGGATAAACATCTGATCATCGTCATCTGCTTCTATAGAATTTCCATATTCAGCAATCTCTTCTAATTCAATGATATAGTTCCCAGTTATTATATCCGTCTTTTTGCTCAACAGAAATTGCTCCTCAGAGATCCCCTCAATAGCAGCATCTTCCAAAGCGTTATATCTTTTTGGAAGATATAGCATCCACTCCTCTAACTCCGCTATCACAACATTTCCATATTTGTTGTTGTGACGAAACATCCTAAGAACCTTATACGGCTTACCAGTTTCAATATCCTTTACGGAGCAGTATGGTTTGCTCCTCAATTTGTTGAAGGCGGCTAAAATATCCCGGTTCGTCATTGTGGAGGTCATATTTCTTTGAATTTCAATTGAATGTTTGACTTTTACTGAATAGTTACTGTTTTAAAACTCAGTATTTATACATATTAGTTTATTATAAGTATCTTGTGATATGAGGATTCGTCAACGTCTATAAATCCGGAAATGTTTTATCATTTCTTTTTTTTTTTTTTTCATAAACTAAACAATATGTGGTGTTGTCGCCGTCTAGAACTCCAGACAAGTATATCTTATTTTCAAAAATCACAATGGAAACTGTGTAAATAGTCTTTCTTTAAAAATTGTGCCAGATGTCTTACTCGATTCTAGACCTAAAACCAAACAATATGTGGTGTTATCGCCGTCTATAATATTTTCAAAAATCACAATGGAAACTGTGTAAATAGTCTTTCTTTAAAAATTGTGCCGGATGTCTTACTCGATTTAAGATTTATTCTTCCACCATTCATCTCATTTTCTTTGATAAATAATTTTTTAACATTTAAAAAATTTTTCTATAGACATGAAAATAACAGCAAAGAGGAATCACCGTGGAAAAAAAATGTGTGCGATAAGAATTTTTTAAAACAATGGAAAATAACAGCAAAGAGGAATCACCGTGGAAAAAAAATGTGTGCGATAAGAATTTTTTAAAACAATGGAAAATTTTGTAAAAATCAAATCCCCTTTCGTTTTCATCGTATAAAAATCAAATCCCCTTTCATTTTCTTCGTAAATTTTGAGTAAAAATCAAATCCCCTTTCGTTTTCATCGTAAAAATCAAATCCCCTTTCATTTTCATCGTTACCAAATATCAAACCCCCTTTCATTTTCATCGAATTTCAAACCCCCTTTCATTTTCATCGATATCAAACCCCCTTTCTTCATCTACTCTAAAGTCAGGAAAGTGAAGAAATTTATATGAGATTTTAATGTTTTTTTCGGTTTCTGGATGTTTATATGATATTTTTTTTGCGACTAAACGAATAAAGGTTTAACAAAGATTATTTTTTTCGCTGAAAGGTTTGATCAAAAGTAATTTAAAAAAGAAAAAAAATTTTAAATATGTTGAATATTCATGTTGAAACAATTCGTTCAAAAGCTAAAAAAAACACAAATTATACACTTTTTTTTGCAAAAAAAGGAAAAGAAGAAGTTTTTAAAAGTTTGGTTAGCATGTCTACGAATTATGTTTGATACCACAAAAAAAATTGGAATCTCTAATTTTAGAAACAAAAAAAAAGTGTGCGCAAGTTTGCGCCATTATTTTTGACGATTTTTTTAAATTTTCACATTTTTTCTATTTTTGTCTATTTTTTTCTAATTAAGTCATAAAAGCATGCGCTTGAAAATACTTATAAAGGATTATTGCACACAATTTTTATCAAACCCGTTTTGTGACTTCGAGAGTCAATAGGAAGTTTACACAAGATTACAGCTATTCCAAATAGTGAAAAAATCTAATGTTGGAACCATTGACGAAAAATTGGATTTTTTGGTCAGAAAATTGAGCGAAATTTCAAAATGTGAAGGGGATGGGGACATATTAGCACTGAAGCAGTGTTTGAAAAATTTCAATATATATTTCAATATTATTAAATAATATAAAATAAATATAATAAAGCCTTTTTTCATACAACAAATACTGTTTTATAAGAGCCTTACAATTTTGAAATTTTTTTTAATTAGACTGTAAATCATATGTATGTATGTACATACAGTCTGTCAAGAATGAGTTTGAAATCAACATTTGTTAATTGAGTTTTGCGATTTATACCAACTTTTATTCCTTAGGAATGTGGCTTTTAGAAAAATCTTAAAAACTTTAACGTTTTGGTTCTTAAATTTTTTTTATTGCATTTTGAAAACAAAAAATTTTACGCATTTTGCATGTAAATTTTTTTTTTTCGCCATTAAATTTTTAATAACTCCAAAATAGTAATAGATATAAAATAAATGTGTATGGTTAGTTTAAGCAGAATTTTCCGGTGCATCTTCTGATCCTCCTGCTATTAAAATTGGAGAACACGTTTTCAAGTTATGGCAAAATATATAAGGCAACCCAACGATTTAGGGGGTGAAGTATGCCACGCCTTTAAAAGAAAATCCTTACGTACTAGAGAAAAACGGAAAAAAGATTTGAATTAAGGGCATCAAAATCCATATAGTCCACATACTTTTATTTCTAGGGTAGAGAAAATTTTTTTTGTTGCGCAGTGTACTTTTGTTGCGCAGTGTAATTTTTTCAAAATCTGAAACTAGACTTTTTATATCATACTACACCTAAAACTATCAAAAAACTAAAACTTTTAATTCAAAAAACACGTTTAATAATTTTGGCCAGCTTTTCAGGCCAAATACTCCTCTGTGCAGCGTTTGGTATCCCTGAAAAAATAGTAATTGACAATGAGAAGTCCCTAAACTCAGCTTCTATTACATTTATGTTAGAAAACCAATATAGCATAGAAATATTTAAGACGCCTCCATATTCTAGTTCAGTTAATGGTCAAGTGGAACGTTTTCACTCCACCCTTACCGAATTACTGCGTTGTACAAAAGCGGAAACACCCACAACAGTTTTGAGGAATTATTACTTAGGGCAATATATAAATATAATTATTCAATCCACTCCACCACTAACAAGAAACCCATTGAATTATTCTTTGGTAGAAAAGTTTATTCAGACCCGGCACTAATCGAAAGGGACAGACGCTATAATATAGAAAAGTTAACCGAAAAACAAGAAAAGGACCTTGCGTTCCATAATAAAAAGAGGACAGAAGCAAAAACGTACCTTACTAACGACATCATTTACGTAAAAATAAATAAACGACTAGGAACCAAGCTTACACCCCGCTATAAACAGGAGGTAGTCCTTCGGGACAACGGAAATACAGTTCTCACTAAATCCGGACGAACGGTAAACAAGTGTCATATTAAGGCATAATAGATAAATAAGAATAATTATTTATAATTGGACCGATAATATGCCATAGGCGTACGGCTACTAAAAAACAAGAAAATTAGGATTAGAATATAGAAGTTAGAAATTACATAATAGATAAATAAGAATAATCTATATATATAAAATTCAATGTATGTATGTTTGTATGTATGTATGTATGTATGTAACGTATAGACTCCAAAACGGCTGAGCCGATTTTGATGAAATTTTCACAGCATGTTACTGTGACTCTGGAAGAAATAATAGGGTACTTTTTTTTACCACGCCCACTTTTACGCCCACTTTTTTAAAATATTGTAATTGAAGACCAAACCTTTGGACCGATATTTTTGAAATTTTCACAGCATTTAACTGGGACTTTGGTATGATTAATAGGGTACTTTTTTTGGGCACGCCCATTTTTACGCCCACTTTTTAAAAATTATGTATTTGCTCCCATATAGTTTTTAACAGATTTACTTCAAATTGTATACACATTATATACTCCAGGCGAGGTAAAAATAAAGATTTCTTAAGCCACGCCCCTTTCACGCCCCTTTTCACGCCAAATTTTTGAAAGTTTCATACTTTTTGTTCTCTACACAAATTTGTTCATTCCAACGTATTTTTTTTATTTGGTATTATATTGCTCTTAATACTGTTAACGTCACAATATAACTATGAACCACGCCTACTTCATCGCCCCCTTTTTTTAATTCAGATACTTACTTATACCACTAACAATGTTTGCTATACAAAATACTTTTTTTGTAATATGTATTTACCTAAAGTTTTATATACTTTTTAACTACATAAATTTTTTTATTACCAAATCCCCATTTTTCGCCCCATTTCACCTTAAATTATATTGCTTTTAATCTATATATATATAAATGAATGTGTGTCTGTATGTTTGTGCTTAAAAGGAGCCCAAACCCTTGGACCAATCTGCCTGAAATTTTTACAGCATGTTACTGTGACTCTGGTAGGAATAATAAGCTATATGAAGTTTTGATTGTACAAACGGGGGTGGCACCGCCCATATAACCCACCAATTTAACCCGCCATATTTTTGGCATTTTTTGACGTACGTCGGTGATATTTGGTACATATGGTATTGGCATAATTAGGAATACATACCAGGAGAAAAGTGAGTGGGACCACGCCCCTTTTTAGGAAAATTAAACATCGTAATATAGTCTTAACTACTGGACCGATCGTCATTAAATTTTCACAACAGGATTTTCTTACGAAATAATAAATTCTTGACTATGTAAATGGACAAAGGGGCATGGTCTCGCCTAAAGCATTGCAATAAATACATTAAAATTAAATAAATAAATGTTTGTAAATATATAAATACGTTTTATTTTATTTTATTACGAGGGGGGACGGGGGGTAGCAAAGCACACCGGGTTTAGCTAGTTATTTATAATTGGACCGATAATATGCCATAGGCGTACGGCTACTAAAAAACAAGAAAATTAGGATTAGAATATTTTTTTTTTTTTGATTTATAATTTATAATTATAAGTTAATTACAATTACAAAAGAATAAGTGAGTACTAACATCTTAGGTTTTCGACTCGATTTTTAGATTTTATATGAGACTAGCTGACCCGGTCCGCGTTGCTGGCCCTAAGCAAACATTAGTGTTGTATTTTACACGATTTAAATTAAGCTTTTAACGTACGGCCTTTAAATAAATTTATGGAATATCTATCATAAAGTTTTGTTACAGAATAACTTACATATGGTGTAGGTGTGGGCTCAATCAAAAAAGAAACGCATTTATTTAAGGCAAATTGGAAATTATATTTATTTATTACTTCATCTTGGGGCCAGCGGATATACAATGTTTTTTGTTTTTTGGCGTGCCTACTCGGGAGCAAGCCACATACAACTGGCCGTGTGGAAAACATAAATTTTCCAAAATTAAGCTAGCAATTGTCAATGATTTGACTTGTGCTTTATTGATGGCAATAGTAAAGGTAAGACGCAAAGGGAATTGGATCCGCTTGAATTGGAATGGTAAATCGTTGGAAATCATCGGAATTTGTGGAATAAGTACGTCTTCGCCTTTGAATCTGCCACCGATGATTGTTGCCTCGATTAAATTTGGTGAGCAGTTTTTGATGATCAATGTGGTTCCGTTGCATAACTTTGGTGCGTTTAAGTTGCGAATAAGAATTACCGGTGATCCAACGTTTAATGTTAGCACATTCGGTGGCATTCCGGGTGGTTCCAATGAATTTAAAAATTCAGTGGGATTATTGACGGCTTGTTCTTCATCCATTACTGTATCGATCGATTTGTATTTGATTAATTTGCCGGGTAGTTTCAATTGAATTTGCTCATTGAGCTTGTTGGCATCGTAATTTCTTGGTGCCAAAATTGCACGTTCCTACAGCCAATCCGAAATTTTGTAGAAGATTGTTAGACTTGGGAATACCTTGTCGACAACGGCTTGAATATTCATTTGCAGTCGACAGAAGTTAGGCGGGAACGAAATCTCGTTCGTGGCGCGATTAATTGGAATTTTTCCATTTTCGATGTCAAAAAGTTGTTCTGAGAATGTTTGGGCAGACGGGTCTTGCAACAAATGCACACGCATGTTCGTCGATAGCGTGATTTTCTCGACTCGGTTCCAAAGATATGAAGCTTTGAAGTTTTGACGAAAATCACCAACAAAAAGAATAAGAGCGCCTCCCATCGGTTTGTAATTTCCTCGAAAATCACGTAGAGCGCTTCGAGCAATTTGTTTGAATGTACCGTTATTTTTTATCAGCGTTTGAAAAAAACTCACAAATGTGCACAAAATGTAGGGATCTTAAATGCAAGGGTACATAAAGTTTTTTATCATCGATTGATGATATAATATTATTTTTACCTTTTTGTATAATGTTGCACCTTAGTAAGCGCGGAATATCTTCTGTTATCGAATGATGTAAATATTTTGTAAATAAACCGAAAACTCGGATTTTTGAATGCAACATTTCGAAAGTTTTAAAATTTTGATATTGGATCGTTAATAACATAAGGTTTTTGGAAATATCTTCGGAACTACCGAATAACCGATTTAAGAGTTTGATATCTCGTTTTGAAAAACATGACAACGGCTTTCAAAAAAATTAAATAAAATAAAAAAGCAACATATATGTATGTATGCTCGTATGTCATTGGTGGTGCAATATGAAAATTGGATTTTGCCACGCCCCTCCGCCCGCAGACTGAAAATCCATGTAAACATACATTTTTTGTGATGGGGCCTGAAAGTGGACGTGACACATATTTTTTTTTATTTTTACATCGCCTGCAGTAAGATGTGGATACAATCTGTATGAAGTAAATCTGTAAAAAACCCATGTAGAAACAATTAATCAATTAAAAAAGTGGGCGTTAGAGTAGGCGTGGTCGTACCAATGGTGAAGGCAATGGTGGTAATTTGACCTTACTACTGAGACAGCACAACCCAGGCGATTCTCCGATGAACTTTAATGCACCGCAATGGTTGCACACAATCTCCATTGGGCCAATTTGAACGGAAGGATGCGAGCTGTAGTCAAAAGTGCAATCGTAATGAAACGCTACTCGATTCAAATCAACACTTGAAGCTCTTCTTCTTACGCGTTGATTTAGATTTTCACGTTGTTGAATTGCTTGATTTAATCGACGATTTCTCATTGCTAATCGAGCCGTTTCATTTGTCGCCTGTCTTTCTTCTTGTGTTTGCGTTACGCGAAGTCGGGCTGATCTCGTGCGATTTGTTGTTCATCCGTATTCAATCGATTGGTAATATTCCGATTTGTAATTGCATTACGGATTCGATGCGAAAGATCAGATCTTCTGGGTCGCGGTATTATGAATAACACTGAGAAATTAATGTCACAAAAGCAGTTAATGTCACAAAAACAATGTCACAAAATCAATTAGGGAACTTACCTTTTGAAATCACTTTTAAAAAATGCTGAAAAATTTTAAATACTAAAAAAATAAATCAGGTGTCAAAAGTTTATGCACACAACGCCATCTACTGGCAATGGCAGAACCAGAATTTGTTTTTGTAAAAAAAAATAACAAAAAAAGTTTTCAAGCAAATTAGGTGGAAAAACAATTGTCGTAAAAATTGTGATATACAAAAGAACGACATCTGATTTTTGGATTTTAGAAGATAATAATTAAAAGTAATGGGTGATACAATTTGAAGTAAGTCTTTTAAAACCCTTGTAGAATCGATTACACAATTTTAAAGCAGGCGTGGTCGACTTCGGCTGTACATTGCGGGCGTTGCTACGACATCAATTTAAAAAAAGTAGGCGGTCAAAAAAGATCGCTAGGATGGGACGTGAAAGGAGGCGTGGAGTATGAATCTTAATTTTTGATCTCGCCTAGAGTAAAGTGAATATGTTAAAATCAGAGTAGAATCAATTACACAATTTAAAAAAGAAGGCGTTAAAGTAGGCGTGGTCGCAAAAAAGAAGTATTTTATAAATACTTAGTGGTGTGATGTGAAAATTTAAGGCAGATCGCTCCAGCGGTCTGGCTTACCTGGCAAGCGTCTTGCATGTGATGGGGCGTGAAAGTGGGCGTGACACATAAAATTTTTATTTCTACCTCACCTATAGTAAGATGTACTATATACAATTTGAAGTAAATATGTAAAAACCCATTTAAAATTAATTAAAAAAAAGTAGGCGTTAGAGTGGGCGTGGTCATACCAACTTACAAACCTTCCCGGGCTCATGCTCAACAACTTTGCCAAAGATCATCACATGATCAAATGCATAGTTTACGATTCTATAAAGTACATAAACACACTCACACATAAAAACATTAATTTTAAAAAAAAGTAGGCGTGGTCAATTTCTGAATTTTTTCTGGGGATTCTTCTTCTCTGGCCTGAGACCAGCCTGAATTCGTGCAAATCGTTGCAATCGGTCCAGGCTTTCTTTAGTTATAAAGCTAGTAACTAACGTCACTCTCATATCGGTGCTGGTGTTCTCTCGAAAAGATGTTTGTGTGAAAATTTACAGTGTCCTATTCTAAGGCGAACAAATGTCGACGTTTCAGTCCTAGAGTAGGATTTAGGGTAAATAGGCTCTTCTCCATTAGGGTTAACATATTTATAGTTATGCTGATACTCTAACCATGTTTGGCTTTTTTTCGTTTGCTAGATGCATTGCAATATAATTGAGCATATCTCGAGCTTCCGAGGTTTCGAATTTGATAAGGGGACAACGTTTTGCTTCTTCAGCTGCTTGGTCAGCCTGTTCGTTTCCGATGATGCCAATGGTAGATGGAACCCACATGATTTTTATTTTGTTGTTGTTGTTGTTGTTGCAGACGTTGCGGATTTTGTTTATTAACGGCGATTCATATCTTGAGTTTTTTATTGCAAGTATTGACGATAGGCTGTCTGAGCAAATAATGAATTTGGAGTTGTTTTCTGCTGCATACTCCGCTGCCATATGTATAGCTAAAGCCTCAGCAGTAAAATTTGAGCAAAACTGGTCAACGAAACCGTGACTGATTAATTTGCCATTATTTTCTACAACTGCAAAAGTTGTATGCTCGGCACATTTTGAACCATCAGTGTATAGAAATTTCCAGTTGTTATCACTAAAAGTTTTAGCAATGTTCTTAAACATTACTTTGAATATGGTGGATGAGGTTGAGTCTTTCGGAAGGTCAGTCAGGGATAGAACAAACATGTTTTCTTTAAAAGCCAGGTGGATTTTTACTTGCTGCCATACAAAAAGGTTGAAGTTGAAAATTGAGTTTTTTTGCTAACTGTATGCATCTTCTGATGGTGGACTGTAGCCTGGGAGTTCTATTTGCAGTAATTGTATACCTCTTTATATATTATTTTGTTTCGGCCACAGTAGAGCTTAGGGATAAGGTTGCACGAAAGACATGTTGTTCGCTCACTGATCGAGGGCATACCAGATTCCGCTAAAATGGTTTTGATAGGACTCGATGGGAAAGCTCCAATACTGCGGTGAATGGCGGCATGATACGGTCCTAGTATTAATTTGATATTAGATTTCGCACACCATCCGTATATAGGTAAAGTAAAGTCGATTTTTGATAGCATGATTGATCTTGTTATATTCTTCATTGTTGATATGTGGATTTTGAAATTTCTAGATGTAAGATATTTTATAATATCTAATCTTCTGTAAAGGTTTTTTCTCAATTGCAGGCAATGTTCTCTAAATGTTAAAGCTTTGTCAAAGATAACACCCAAGATACGCAAGTTAGTTACCCTTTTGATTTTAGTGTTCTGATATATAAGATCAAAAGTTTTACAATTTTGTTTTTTACAGATATGTAAAATAGAGCATTTTTCTAATGAGAGTTTAGCCCCGGATCTTTGACACCATTCATCAATTTTTTCAAGAGCAGAAGTAAAAATTTTTTTTACTTCATTATTGTCGTTGTGTTTTGTAAAGATAATTGCATCATCTGCATATATAGCATGACTAATATGTTTTTGAACTGTTAGGATTTGGCTAAATTCGTTAAATGCAATTAGGAACAACACAACAGATAATGGGGACCATTGTGGTATGCCGTTGAACAGTGGTAAAGTTTGGGAAAAGTGTCCATTTACTCTAACTTTAATTTTACGGTTACTAAGAAAATTTTTTATAACAGAAAAAAACTTGTTTCCAACTTTCCACTTATTTAGTTGTTGTAGAACGACGTGAGCCCCGATTCTGTCGAAGGCTCTTTCGAAGTCGGTTGATAAAACATTTATGTGGTTTCTACTCGACAGAGCGTTGACTGTAAAATGCTGGAAGTAAAGAAGAGCATCATCTGTTCCTTGTTTCCTCATGAAAGCTGATTGGTTGGGAAGAATTTTTTCAAAAATTTTACTAACGCAAGATATCAGCGAAATCGGTCTGTATCCAGATACCAAATCTGGGTTTTTATTAGGTTTTGGAATGGGTATTACTACGGATGTTTTCCAAGCTTGGGGGTATAAGTTGGACGTAAAGATATTGTTGTAGATATGAAGCAATTGTTTTTTTGATAAGGGGCATAAGTTTTTTATCATTGGATATGAAATGCGATCTTCTCCAGGTGTTTTTCCTCTTGCTGTATAAATAGCATCTACAAGTTCAAGCATGTTGATTGGACTTTCTATTTTGTTTGCAAGTTTGTTATAGCTCTGACAGTTGTTTAAAAAGTTGGATGCGTCATTTTTAGCCTCTTGAAAAATGGAAGAAAAATTGTTGTCGTGAGATTGTGAAGACCAATGGGCTGCAAAGCAGTTTGCAATCTCCATGGAATCCGTTACGTGGTTGGTTCCAGATTTTATGTTATTTATTACATTAATATTTTTTCCACCTGATAAAAGTCTAATGTCACTCCAGATTTTTTGTGTTGAAGAGTTAGGGTTGATGTTGGCTGTAAACTTTTGAAGGCATAGAGCTTTGCTTTCCTTGATCGCTCTTCTGAATAAGGCGTTTTGTATTGCAGCAAATTAAAGTCACTTCTATTGCGTTTGAAAGTATGCCCAAGTTTTTGTTTTTGGTTGCGCAACAAATTGAGGTAGGAGGAGTTCCACCATATTAATTTACCATTCCTATGTTTGGTCCGAGTTTGAGGGATACTAACGTTGGCCGAAGATTTTAAGCATTTAGTAAATACAGCTACCTGTTGGTTGATGTTAGCTGTGATGGTGTATTTATGCAGATTTTCTCTACATTTTTCTTGAAATAAGGGCCAGTTTGCCAGGTAAGTTTTAAATTTCGGAACGTAAATGATTCTAGCGTAATCTACACTTTTCTCAATTGTTATTAGAATTGGGTAGTGGTCGCTACCGTAAAGATTCGGTAATATTTTCCAAGAACATAATGGTGCAATTTGTGCGGAACACAGCGAAATATCTACGTGTGAGAAAGTGTTGTGGGTGGAGTAATGGGTAGGAGAGCCATTATTTAAGACGATTAAATCTACATTGAGAATAAAATTTTCTATTGTTTTACCGCGTAAGCTGGAGTTAACTGAACCCCAAATTTGGCTATGTGAGTTAAAATCTCCGGTTATTAAAAGTGGATAGCTTAAATTATCAGTAATTGTTTTTAAATTTTGTTCTGTAAAGTGCTGGTGAGGGGGGATGTATATGCACGCTACGGTCATTTTCATACCAGTACCGATTTGAATAGCGATAGTAGCTATGTCATTATTTTTTTTAACGATGTTAAAACTTATTGTTTTTTTGATAAGTATGGCAATACCCTGCTTCGCTGAGTTGTTATTAGCTAAATTGTGGAAAATGCCCACGTACTGTTTGGGTATAATTATATTCTTTTGATTAACAGGTATGTGTTTTCTTGAAGAGAAATAATGTCAGGATTAAGGTCATTAATTATTAGTTGTAGTTGGTGGTAATTATTAATTAAACCATTTAAGTTCCACTGTATTATTTTTAGATCCATTGTGAAAGAGTAGTGAGAAAACTATTCTTCATCAACAAACATTATTTCTTCTTGTTCGTTATAATCATCGTTGTGATGTGATAATCTCTTTGGTAGAGGTGAAGTATTACATTTGGTTATTGTATCTTTATTTTTTGCTGTTTTTGTTATTGTTGTTGGTGGTTGAGTAGTTGTTGTTTGCTTTACCATTGATCGCGTTGTCATTGTTGGTGCTGCTTTGAAATTTCTGTTTGTTATTTGTTTGTTTGTTTTGATTTCTGTTGGGTTTTTATTATCAATAGAAGTGTGGTTATTGGATGATGTGCTTTTTGGTTCTGGTCATTAGTATTTAAAGGTGTTTTGTTGTTTCAGTAACGGGTTTTAAATTTTGTTCACTTGTTGTGGCTGGCTTTGTTTGATTTATTATTTTATTAGTGTTATTGTTTGTAAGTACATTTGAAAATGATTTAACTAGGGGGGCAATTGTTGTTTGAGTTTCGTATTTTTCTTTTGCTGCCTTTAAAGTGCATTTTTCTTTGGTTTTTATTTTCAAAATTTCTTTATGTTGTTTAAAAATTGTACATTCCTTAGAATTTGCTGCATGACTTTCAGAACAGTTTACGCAATAAGTTCTGGTACATTCTGTGGGTTGGTGTGGGGGTAAAGCGCATGTTTCACAAAGAGGACTATTTTTACACCATTTTTTTGTATGACCAAGTCGCTGGCAGGACTTGCATCGCATGGGATTTGGATAAAAGGGCCTAACTTTTACTTTGTGCCATGATATATCGAGTCTTTCAGGGGTCGAATAGCGATCAAAAGTCAATAAAAGCACTCCACATGGAACTAATTTTTCTTCTTCATTTTTTTTTAAGTATTTGTATACTTCTGTAACTCCCTGCGATTTAAGCTCACTAACTATTTCTTCTTCAGCAATATTATTTAAGTATGGGGCGTAAATGGTTCCTTTTGAACAGTTAAGTTTGGTGTGGTATTGGCAGTTGATTCCGCAAACTTCTGGTAGATTTTTGGCTACTATAAGTTTTTCAGCACTTTTTTTATTTTGTGTCAGAACAAGCAGATTACCGTCGCGTAACTCAGATACTGAGTGAATGTCGGAACAGATTTGTTTTAAAGCTCGGTACACTAAAAAGCACGAATAACTTTGCATATTTTTTTCTCCAATTGCCGAAATAATCACATATTTTGGATCTGGGGTTTAATTTGCAGGTAATTCAGGAAATATGTTTAGCACGTTTTGAATTGTTCGTTTCTTTTTGGGATGGGGGCCGTCCGCTAAAGCCGCGAAACGGTTGCCTCCCAGGTAGGGGGGGGGGTCCAGCATGTCACTAACTTTCAATCGATAAGATTAAACTAGAAACAACCGGACGAAAAATTTTTGTTATAACTGTATAGTTAGGCACAAAAAAATTAAAGTAAAAACAAAGGCCGGCACTGAGTTAATAATAAAGACAACCGTATGACGCAGAGGTTAGTCGATGACTAGGATTAGAATATAGAAGTTAAAAATTACATGATAACAATAATTAAGAATAATTATTTATAATTGGACCGATAATATGCCATAGGCGTACGGCTACTAAGGTATAAATAATAAATTAATGATTAACAAAATAAAAAAAAAACTATAAGCGTACGACTATTAAAAGTATGAATAATAAATCAATTAAAACAATATCAATTAAAACTAAATAGGAAAATTTTTATAAATAAAATAGAGAAAAGTTTTAGATACATATAATTAAGAAAAAGTACTATACTTACTTATTAGAATACAACTATTTGCATCTTATTAATACATTTTCAGTCCCCTAGCCTGCATGGCTCATGCAGAAGTTCAAATACATGACTACTCCTCGTCTCGACAATGGATACTCAAAAATAAAGGACGGTACTCTTAATTTTATCCATGTTATAGACACTCTAGCGTACAGAAACCTTTTAGAAAACATAACGGACGTAATAAACAATACATTACCACCTGGAAATCCTATGTATCCTATCCTACAGCACGAGTGCCAACAAACTACTGAATTGTTGGAAATCATCGAACCCGTCCAACATCCTAAATCCAAAAGATCCTTAGATATACTGGGAACCGCCTGGAAATATCTAGCAGGAAGTCCTGACCATGACGACCTTAACATTATTAACACGAATCTAGACCAACTAACAACCAATAATAATAGACAAATCTTTATAAATAATGCTTTAAGTAACCGGATGAATAAACTAACAAAATTACTAATGACATATTGAACGTAATAAAAAAAGATAACACTATTGATAATGGAATAGCTCTTAGTTTACAAAGTAAAATAAGAATGATAAAAGAAGAGATAGTAAATATTAAGTATGCCATACAGTGGGCCAGGTTAGGTATTGTAAACTCAGTCATATTAAACAAAAAAGAGATAGAAATAACAGTAAAAGAGTTAAAAAAGGAAAATATGCATTTGACACAGTCGAAGAAGCATTAGAATTAGCAGATGTAAGTGTATTAAGCAATTTTTCAAAAATAGTGTATATCGAAAATTACCCTTGACTACCTTGTATTAAGCAATTTTTCAAAAATAATGTATATCGTAAAATTACCCTTGACTACCAAGGAAATTTATAATAACTATATTATTAAAGGAGTAATGAAAAACAATGTAATGATCAATTTAAAATATAATAATACATATACTAAAAAATAAAGAAATCATATATGGAATTAAAAATGTCTGCAAACAATATAATATGATTAGTATTTGTAAGCAAGATGAATTAATAGACCTAAGAAATGATTCTTGTATACCTAGTTTAGTAAAAAGCCTCAGCTCTTCATGTCACATGATCAATGGTCACCACATCCCAAGAGAAGAACTCATCGCTCCAGGTATACTCTTCTTAAACGAATTTCAAGGCGACGTAACTGTAGACAACAACGTGCGCACCATGAACGGCACATACATCGTCAATTTTAAAAATTCAACAATAATAATAAATGAGAAAACTTATAAGAATTTTGAATCGCCCCCAATAAAAGTAATGCCAGCAATAGCCCAACCAACACCAATATAAGAGAGCTGAACTAAACTCTTATCGCTAGAAGCACTTAGCGAGCTACATATAAACAACACAAAGGAAATCCAGTCCTTAAGGGCAGAAAGGACAATAAATAGACTTTCTGTGGGAATAACCATCATTTTATTCATCATTCTGCTAACAAAAATAAAAAAATGTGTTCGTAGTAAGAAGTCAAAACCCCCAACAGAACCGACAGAAGATACTGTGGAATCCAGTTATCATCAAGAAATTCCTATTGAGCCCCCGGCACCAACAGTAAGAAACTTCCAAGTTTTCCAGACGCTCGAGGGCAAGCGTTTTTAAGAGGGGAGGAGTTAACGCTGTCAACATTTAAAACTCCAATTACACTAACAAACCAAAATTGCTGACAACATGTCTGCCACACCAGGGCATTAAGTGCACGCGCCGTTGCTAATTCGCTGACACCCTAATTACCTGCAGAAGCTACTACCAAAGTGCTGATACAGAAATTCCAGCTATTTGCCTGCGACGTGACCAGATCAAATGACCGAGATTTATAAGGAAATAAATTTTGTAAAAGAGTTTAGTTGATAAGTAATATTAAAACAATAAAGATGGTTTTTTTTAAAACCAGAAAAAAAGTTTTTTTTTTTAAATTAATAATAAATAATTTATTAACGTATATAACAAAAATAAAAAAAACTACACAAATTTATTAGTGAAAATGGAGGGGAAAATTGAAAAGGACTTGTAAAAAGTAAGTACATATATATGTATATATTTTTTTATTGCAATTTTTATGTTGTTTCAGTTTGACTAATGTTTCACAATGGACCGTATTGGTCTCTGGGTGATGGTGTGGGGACAACCTCACACCGGCCTTCTAACCTAACCTAACCTTGACTGGTGCAAAGAAGCGGTGTTACAGTTGAAAGAAATGTGGCAAGAGAAGGAATGCCTGTATAACCCGCGGAACAAATTTTACCATAATAAGCATGCCAAGTACGCAACGCTTAATGATATGTCTGGCAAATTAAACATTTTAATCCATATATTGGCCCTAATGAAGTTAAGGTAAATAAATGTAACGCAATATATTTCTAGAATAAAATAACATACTTGCGCGGTTAATATAGCCGGGAAATTGCAAAATCAAAAGAAAAAAGAAGCGGGCCGGTGCAGATGATGTGCATGTGCCATGTGTATTTTGGGTAAACGAAATGGGTTTCCTGAAAGAATTATTTAAATTAAAAATGGTGCATGTAATCTATATGCAACTATTTTATCAACCTCTCTAAAGGTGGCTATACACTACGTGTTTTTGCTTATGTATTTTTAAGTTTACAACCCACATGTTTTTCTTTATGTCTGTCAAAATTGGTTATTTCACATAAGGGTTTTAATTTTTGGTCACCAACTTGTATGTACAATTACACGTGACAACGCCATGATTATTTACATATAAATTACCATGTCGTTTCTTTAAAAAATGCGTTAAAGCCGCTGCAAAAATTTTTTGTGGCGTCACTAAAATGCCGGCGTCAAAAATATTGATTTACGGTTTTTCGTCTTTTAATATACAATATGTGGAGCTTGTATCAAAAATTTTTAAATAATTTATATCATTGTTATTAAATTAACAAAACGAGATAAAAAATATTTAATTTATCACTTATGCAAATTCTTCATACGAGCGGCTAATGATAGCGCAGATATTTAACCGTCGACAAATCTTTTCGCATGGCATATACATTTGAAAACATAAGAAAATAGAGCGTGTTCTAATCGAAAAAATTACATATGTATTTCCACATGTATTTTACACAAGCAAAGTTTATGAGGTCACCAACTATATGTTTTTATTCCATATGTAGAATTTGACATATACAATGTAAAAAACACGTAGTGTATAGCCACCTTAAATAAATTTTCTAAAAAAATTTTATATACATACATACAGCAATCAGCTGTTTTAAGATTTTGTTTATAGGTTATGTCAAATGTACTTGACATACCAACATATGAACATGTAAATTATAAACCGTATGTAAAACTCAAATTTTGACATTCCACATGACAAATACACACGGTGTGAACAGAGCTTAAATTAAATTGTCTTGACTTAAAAATGTCTGGTTTTGGTTATTGTGAAAATCTTATTAAATATATCAAATGTTGAGAATATTTGATGCACCCTATTAATATTAAATTTAACATAC
The DNA here is from genome assembly GCA_916048285.2 of Bellardia pandia. NCBI lineage: Eukaryota > Metazoa > Arthropoda > Insecta > Diptera > Calliphoridae > Bellardia > Bellardia pandia. The sequence continues at coordinate 72,457,246 of OU696530.1, forward strand.
TAAACTATTTTTATTAATGTACAAGTAATTTGGTTATTATACGAAGAACTGTTAGCATTAAAAATTGTTTGTCATTGCTTGTTCTTAGTTAAAGGTTTTTTGAAAATGGTAAATGTTAATTAATTAAATTATTTTTCAATTCCGTTTTAATGATTTTTTTTTAGTTTCGTAATCAGTACGATAGTGATGTTACTGTATGGAGTCCGCAAGGACGGCTTCACCAAGTCGAGTATGCCATGGAGGCAGTAAAATTGGGTTCAGCTACAGTAGGTTTAAAAAATAAAGACTATGCGGTTTTAGTGGCTTTGCGCAGGGCATCATCTGAACTGTCTTCGTCCCAGAGAAAAATCATTCCAATCGATGATCATTTGGGAATATCAATTTCTGGAATCACTGCAGATGCTAGAGTTTTGAGTCGCTATTTACGTACTGAATGTCTCAATTATAAGTACTCGTACGATACCGCATATCCTGTCTCCAGATTAATAACAAACCTTGGTAATAAAATGCAAATTACTACACAACGTTATGATCGTCGACCATATGGTGTTGGTCTGCTTGTTGCCGGATATGATGAAATGGGCCCACATATATATCAGGTTGTTCCATCAGCAAACTTCTTTAACTGTAAGGCTATGTCTATAGGTTCACGCTCTCAAAGTGCTCGCACATATTTAGAACGTCACTTAAACACTTTTGCCGAATGTAGCAAGGACGAATTAATTTGTCACGGTATTCAGGCAATTCGAGGATCACTTCCAAATGAAGAACTCGGAGTAAAAGATAATCAATCATCGGTGTTGGTAATATATAGAAATTAGTATATGTAGTGCAAACATGATTGTTTTTAATTTCAGAATATATCGGTAGCCATTGTAGGGCGCAATCAACCCTTTAAAATACTTAATGATGAAGAAAATACATTTTATTTAAATGTGGCTAAAGAACGTGGGGCAGCTGTTGTAACATCACGCACTGAAGACGATGATTCTCTACCACCAACTGGAGATGGTGATACTCCTGACGTAACTGCTCGTGATCCCGTTGTAGCTGTTGCTACAATGGAACATTAATATTTTTTACAATCCTTTAAATATATTTCTTCAAAAGAAAATTTGTCCAGGATTAAAATTTAACTCATTTAATTCTTTCGGGTTTAATTCTCTTATAAAGTTTAAAATTTATCAGAGGTTTAGAAATACAATTTCCATACAAAACTTGTTTATCAGAATATTTTTTTGGCTTAAAGTTAACTTTTAATCTCAGATTATCAGGCATGTCACATAATTCGATCGGAATGGTTTCAATTCCGTATTTGCAAATCGATCGTTTTTACTTTGCGTTCTCTAGATTCCGATCGATTTTGTTTATTATAAAAAAAATTTAAATCTCGACTTTTAACCTAAAAACAAAAAACTAGTTTTTTGTAATAAAAAGTTTAACAAAAGCGAATAAAAAACGCTAACAAAGAAATTTTAAATAAAAGTCAACAAAATTTTCTAAAAATGCCCAGAAGAAAAATGCGAAGAAGAAATTCCTCTCATATTCCAGTGCTGTGTAAAAATTTTTAATTTTTTGAAAAAAGTTTTGTTGCTGATACCAACTTTGAAATTTTTAAAATTTAATAAAATTATCAATGAGAGAACTAAAAAACAATGATATATTAAAATTAATTATTTGTCATAAATTAGTAGTTTGAGTGTTTTTCAGTGTAAAATCATAAAAAATAACAATTCCACTTTAGAAATTTAAAGTGGTTTCATTCCGAAAAAAAAATCGTATTTCGTTTTCTAAAGACTCAATTTACGGAATCAAAACCACATTCGATCGGAATTGAGTTCTGTCACATGGCTGTATTTACAGATTTTTCAATATTAGTCGAATTTTCATACTACATGATGTGAACCATTTTGAGTGCACTTTAATATTTTGCATTTAAATCTGTTTTGTGTTACGAGCTCTAAAGCTATGTATCCACGATCGTCAGATATATGTGTTCAAGAGCAGGGCATAAAAAATTGTCTCCAAGTGTTGTCTATATAATCTAAAAGAAAAAATAATAAACGAAAAAGTTATTAAACTTTTACACCCCTTGGTTTCTTTTGGCCCACCTTGTAGGATATAGCGAATTAGGGTAGGCTGGATGTGTCTTGATGATGTAGGCTGTGGTGTGTCTTGATGATGTTCTATCATTTGGTTTTGTCAGAACGACTAATGCCTTACGCAGCAGAATCATCTAGGCCTCTGCTATCTGTGGTGTGCAACGTTCAAACGGTATCCTGCTCTCGGGGAATTGACGGCATCTCTATGAATGCCGTTTAAAGCTGTCATATACGAGCTTCATCATACTTATTCATCTGTAGGCTCTCCTCATGTTCTGTCTGACATTCCCTCAACTGTGTGATGTTAAAGTTTGGATGACTCCTCCAGTGACATCGCAGAATGGACTACTGAGTCAACATGACTTTGTTCTTTGACTGGTAGAAGTATGGAAGTAGTATCAAAATCAGTGAACGCAATATATGAACAACTAATATATGTACAGTCAAAGACTAAAGTTTAAATACACCTCAAAAATTGATTGTTTAAAGAAAAGTAAACGTTTCAGGAAAACTTAAAGTATACAGTTTTATTTAGTTTTATAAATAACAAAATAAAATAACAAAAAATATAGACCTCATTACAAACATAACGGCAATTCTTAAAAATACGATAAAATTCACTCGACAAAAGTTTAAATACATCTTGGAATGTTAATAAATTTTTTTTAGATAAATTAAAAAAGAAAACATTTCAATACTTTTTGGACCGCCATGGCTATCAATAACTTTCTGCAAGCGGCGTGGCATAGAAAGTGCCAAGTTTTCTGTTTCAGAAGGCGATATTTCTGACCAGATTCTTTTAAGAGCTTCTTTAAGCGACTTTTTGCTCGTTATTGAAGTTGCCAATAATTTGCGCTTCATTATATCCCAAACGTGCTCAATTGGGTTTAAGTCTGGCCATTGACGTTGACTATGGAGCTGTCTGGGATCAGAATAAAGCAACCACTCTTTCACAGAAAGTGCGGTGTGCTTGGTATCGTTATCCTGTTGAAAGATCAAACGGGATCCAAGGCCAAAGATGTAGACGGATGCTTGCAAAATGCTTTCCAATATACTCTTTTAAGTATGTTGATTCATGATCCCATCAATAAACTCCAAATTTTCAACCAACGCTGCTCCAATCGCTCGCCAAACTATTACATTGGCACCACCGTGTTTTACCCTAGGAACCAAATTTTGGGTTTGAAGGGCAGTGTTTGGCTTGCGCCAGACCTTTGCACAGCCATCGCTTCCAAATAAATTAAATTTGCTCTCGTCTGTAACAAGAACTCTTTTCCAAAACTCAGCGTCTTTGTTTCTGTACTTATGTCCAAACTCCAGTCTAAGTTTTCTGTTTTTTCACTTATTAGGGCCTTTTTCGGGGAACTCGGCTTTTATATCCATTTTCTCGCAATGCTCTTCGAACAGTTCTTGGATGAACATTTTTGTTATAGTTATTAGCGATATCATCTGCAAGTTTTGGTGCACTTATTCTTGGATTCTTTTTCACTTCTTTTACGGTGTGGTTAATATCACGATTGGTAAGTTTTTTTGAACGACCGCTTCTTGGAATATTTGCTACGGAGCCATTTTCCTTATATTTTCTAATTATATTTTGGATACTTTTAAATGATACATTTAATAATTTTCCTATTTCCTGATAGGATTTTCCTTCGTTGAAACGTTTTATTATTAAATGTTTAATGCTGGACTCAATTTATTTACCTTTGCCCATAATTTTCGACAAAACTTGCAATGCTGTCAATAAAAAGAGTACTAATAACAAGTTCTGGCTTGTAAGAACATAATTTCACCGAAACATAAAATATAATTGTACTTTGTTTTTGAGAAATGAAAGAGAGTTCTTTGTTTTGCAAGATGTATTTAAACTTTTGTCGAGTGAATTTTATCGTATTTTTAGGAATTACCGTTATGTTCGTAATGAGGTCTATATTTTTTGTTATTTATAAAACTAAATAAAACTGTATACTTTAAGTTTTCCTGAAACGTTTACTTTTCTTTAAACAATCAATTTTTGAGGTGTATTTAAACTTTAGTCTCTGACTGTATGTCAATGAAACACAACCGTACAATCTACGAAATGCCAATGATTTTAGTATGTATACATAAAGTTGTAAATAATGCCATGAAGATATTATAGATGCATATTCTACAAAGGACTACAATTATTTAATTTATTATCAAATGATGTTAAAAATCTATAAATAGCTTACTATTCTTACATTCTTATTGTAGAAATTTTTAAGCTAAGTAAATATAAAATTGCCTAATTATTTAATCTATATACATACAGTGGCTCCATCGCATAATCGGACAAGTGTTTGTATGATATTTACGTTCTCTGAACTAAAACAAATCGTAATAATTTTTATTTATTTTTTGTTCTTATTTGCACTCTACACTCTTAATCTTTCCAAATATAAAAAAAATATCAATATTCTCGATGATAACTGTAAATTTACATAGAAAAACAAAATTAACTCAATTTTTTGCGCTCAACGCATAATCGGACAAAGTAAAACATCAATAATAAAAATACCGTTACTTTACAAATATGCACTTCAAAACTTTTTTTGTCACATTTAGTCATAACTTGCATTTATTGGCAGACATTTCTAGTTCTAACAATAGGTAAAAATCTATTGGAAATGGCCCCTAAGGGAAATCAATCTACTGTCGAAATAAGACAATAGTGAAATTGAATCTTGAAGGTAAAACAGTGAGAGAAATTGCTGAATTAGTTGGAAGAAGCAAGTCTACTGTCCACGACGTTATTAAGAGATTCCGTGATGAGTTTAGGATAGCTAATAAAAGTAGAGAAGGTCAGGGCAAAATATTAACTGATCGTGAAGAGCGTTCTTTGTTGAAGGAAATCAACTGCAAAAGAACTAAAAATATCTTTAAAAAACAGTAGTGGAAAAGATGTTTGCTTAAATACTATTCGTAATACATTGCACAAATATAACTACCATGGTAGAGTTGCCAGAAAAAAGCCATTTATTAGCCCTAAGAATAAAATTTGCTAAAGAGTATTTGCTTAAAACAGAAGATTTTTGGAATAAGGTAATTTGGTGTAAAGATATCTTAAAATACATTTTTGCTGATAGTTTTTATTCGTTACAAGGTTCTGTTCACTGACGAGAGCAAATTCAATTTGCATGGTTCAGATGGGAAGATGTTTGTGTGGCGTAAACAAAATGCTGAATTTAATGCTCAAAATACAAAAGCTACTGTTAAGCATGGAGGAGGCTCTGTTATGGTTTGTGGCTGCATGTCGAGGGCTGGGGTGGGCAATTTGCATTTTATTGATAGTAAAATGGACAAATTTGGTTACCTCAACATTTTGAAGGAAAATGTAAAGCAAAGTGCCGAGAAATTAGGCATTGCGAATGATTTTGCTTTTTACCAGGACAATGATCCCAAGCACACTTCGGGTGTGGCAAAGCTTTGGTTGATCCATAACTGCCCCAAACTTATAGAAACTCCTGCACAGAGCCCAGATCTCAACGTAATTGAACATCTTTGGGAAGAATTAGCTAGAAGAGTATACCAACAACAATTTAACACTTTGAGTCAGCTTAAGGCGGCGTTAATGGAAGCGTGGAACTCCATAGAACCTGAGATATGCTCCAATTTGGTAAAATCCATTCCAAAACGTTTACATGCCGTTCTTGAGAACAAAGGATATGTCACAAAGTATTAATTGTTCTCTTTTGTCATTTTTATTATTGATGTTTTACTTTGTCCGATTATGCGTTGAGCGCAAAAAATTGAGTTAATTTTGTTTTTCTATGTAAATTTACAGTTACCATCGAGAATATTGATATTTTTTTTTATAGTTGGAAATATTAGAGTGTAGAGTGCAAATAAAAACAAAAAATAAATAAAAATTATTACGATTTGTTTTAGTTCAGAGAACTTAAATATCATACAAACACTTGTCCGATTATGCGATGGAGCCGCTGTATATAAAATAGGATGTATGTATGTTGTGATGCAATAAATAAAAGCCGGTTGATTTCGGAACAATATACATATATATAACGTGAGTATTTATTCAAGAAAGAAAAGGAAGTAAAAAGAAAGAGTTGCATAAAGATGCAATATACAGCCCAATCATGAATAAAAAATTCCGCGGGAGTTTTTTCCCTTTTTATTTTTTTAACATTGAATTTAAATAGAAAAATGAGAAAAGGAAAAAAAATCCCGCGGAATTTTTATTCATGATTGGGCTGATAATAATAGTATGTAGTACAAAAGTGCAGTAGAGAACGAGTTGCCAGATTTTCATTACCAACACCTCCACTAAAAGCTGGCTAGATCCGTAATACTATGTTTCCACGGTACATGCTTCGCTCTCTATTCATGCTTCATACCCCAATCATGTGCGAAACAACTTGCTTCACCATACAAAATTTTAAGAGCTATCTGTGGTGTGCAACGTTCAAACGGTATCCTGCTCTCGGGGAATTGACGGCATCTCTATGAATGCCGTTTAAAGCTGTCATATACGAGCTTCATCATACATATTCATCTGTAGGCTCTCCTCATGTTCTGTCTGACATTCCCTCAACTGTGTGATGTTAAAGTTTGGATGACTCCTCCAGTGATATCGCAGAATGGACTACTGAGTCAACATGACTTTGTTCTTTGACTGGTAGAAGTATGGAAGTAGTATCAAAATCAGTGAACGCAATATATCAACAACTAATATATGTATGTCAATGAAACACAACCGTACAATCTACGAAATGCCAATGATTTTAGTATGTATACATAAAGTTGTAAATAATGCCATGAAGATATTATAGATGCATATTCTACAAAGGACTACAATTATTTAATTTATTATCAAATGATGTTAAAAATCTATAAATAGCTTACTATTCTTACATTCTTATTGTAGAAATTTTTAAGCTAAGTAAATATAAAATTGCCTAATTATTTAATCTATATACATACAGTGGCTCCATCGCATAATCGGACAAGTGTTTGTATGATATTTACGTTCTCTGAACTAAAACAAATCGTAATAATTTTTATTTATTTTTTGTTCTTATTTGCACTCTACACTCTTAATCTTTCCAAATATAAAAAAAATATCAATATTCTCGATGATAACTGTAAATTTACATAGAAAAACAAAATTAACTCAATTTTTTGCGCTCAACGCATAATCGGACAAAGTAAAACATCAATAATAAAAATACCGTTACTTTACAAATATGCACTTCAAAACTTTTTTTGTCACATTTAGTCATAACTTGCATTTATTGGCAGACATTTCTAGTTCTAACAATAGGTAAAAATCTATTGGAAATGGCCCCTAAGGGAAATCAATCTACTGTCGAAATAAGACAATAGTGAAATTGAATCTTGAAGGTAAAACAGTGAGAGAAATTGCTGAATTAGTTGGAAGAAGCAAGTCTACTGTCCACGACGTTATTAAGAGATTCCGTGATGAGTTTAGGATAGCTAATAAAAGTAGAGAAGGTCAGGGCAAAATATTAACTGATCGTGAAGAGCGTTCTTTGTTGAAGGAAATCAACTGCAAAAGAACTAAAAATATCTTTAAAAAACAGTAGTGGAAAAGATGTTTGCTTAAATACTATTCGTAATACATTGCACAAATATAACTACCATGGTAGAGTTGCCAGAAAAAAGCCATTTATTAGCCCTAAGAATAAAATTTGCTAAAGAGTATTTGCTTAAAACAGAAGATTTTTGGAATAAGGTAATTTGGTGTAAAGATATCTTAAAATACATTTTTGCTGATAGTTTTTATTCGTTACAAGGTTCTGTTCACTGACGAGAGCAAATTCAATTTGCATGGTTCAGATGGGAAGATGTTTGTGTGGCGTAAACAAAATGCTGAATTTAATGCTCAAAATACAAAAGCTACTGTTAAGCATGGAGGAGGCTCTGTTATGGTTTGTGGCTGCATGTCGAGGGCTGGGGTGGGCAATTTGCATTTTATTGATAGTAAAATGGACAAATTTGGTTACCTCAACATTTTGAAGGAAAATGTAAAGCAAAGTGCCGAGAAATTAGGCATTGCGAATGATTTTGCTTTTTACCAGGACAATGATCCCAAGCACACTTCGGGTGTGGCAAAGCTTTGGTTGATCCATAACTGCCCCAAACTTATAGAAACTCCTGCACAGAGCCCAGATCTCAACGTAATTGAACATCTTTGGGAAGAATTAGCTAGAAGAGTATACCAACAACAATTTAACACTTTGAGTCAGCTTAAGGCGGCGTTAATGGAAGCGTGGAACTCCATAGAACCTGAGATATGCTCCAATTTGGTAAAATCCATTCCAAAACGTTTACATGCCGTTCTTGAGAACAAAGGATATGTCACAAAGTATTAATTGTTCTCTTTTGTCATTTTTATTATTGATGTTTTACTTTGTCCGATTATGCGTTGAGCGCAAAAAATTGAGTTAATTTTGTTTTTCTATGTAAATTTACAGTTACCATCGAGAATATTGATATTTTTTTTTATAGTTGGAAATATTAGAGTGTAGAGTGCAAATAAAAACAAAAAATAAATAAAAATTATTACGATTTGTTTTAGTTCAGAGAACTTAAATATCATACAAACACTTGTCCGATTATGCGATGGAGCCGCTGTATATAAAATAGGATGTATGTATGTTGTGATGCAATAAATAAAAGCCGGTTGATTTCGGAACAATATACATATATATAACGTGAGTATTTATTCAAGAAAGAAAAGGAAGTAAAAAGAAAGAGTTGCATAAAGATGCAATATACAGCCCAATCATGAATAAAAAATTCCGCGGGAGTTTTTTCCCTTTTTATTTTTTTAACATTGAATTTAAATAGAAAAATGAGAAAAGGAAAAAAAATCCCGCGGAATTTTTATTCATGATGGGGCTGATAATAATAGTATGTAGTACAAAAGTGCAGTAGAGAACGAGTTGCCAGATTTTCATTACCAACACCTCCACTAAAAGCTGGCTAGATCCGTAATACTATGTTTCCACGGTACATGCTTCGCTCTCTATTCATGCTTCATACCCCAATCATGTGCGAAACAACTTGCTTCACCATACAAAATTTTAAGAGCGAATCAAGTAGATTCATATTGAATCTACTTGCGAAGCACGAAAAATTGCACTCTTCTCTAATTTTTATCGCAAGTTTATCTGCACTAGCTGTACAAATGTAATATTATTGTAAACAAAGCAAATTATTTTCTTGTTGCTAGAAGTAAAGAAAGTAAATACGTACGAATGTAAGTTTTTTTTTCAAATAAGCTAACTAATTTCCACTCACTTTTGTTTGTCCATTAAAAAAAATTATTTTCCACAAATTGTAAATTCTGTTTTTTTTTTATTCTGTTTGTTTATTAAAAACAACTGTCAAATCGAATCAAGTTTATTAGGCATGTAAACAGTATGATTCATAAACATGATTCAGAAGGCGAAGCAGGTGATTCAAGTCGTCGTGGAAACATAGTATAAGACCCAACATTTTGGCGCATTTCATATGCTTTTCCTTTGTAACAGGTTTAGTGAGGAAATCAGCAACCATATCTTCTGATTTTAGATATTCCAATACGATTTGCCCATCTGCTACTTCACGTAAAAAATGATGACGTACGTCTATATGTTTAGATCGACCATGGTATGCATCAGTTCTCGCCATCAATTCAATGCGCTTTTGTTGTCACAGAATAAGGATATTTTTGCTTCAGAAGGACTCCACAAATCATTCTCTAATCGACGCAGCCATTCTGCTTCTTGTACAGCGGTAGCCATAGCCATGTATTCAGCCTCTGTGGTTGAAAGAGCTACTGTTGTCTGTCGTTTGCTGCACCAACTAATAACACCTTGACGCATAAAAGCGTACCCCGTACATGATCGTCTGTCTGTTACATCACTCGCATAATCAGCATCATAAAAACCATAAATCTTGAAATCACCATTCTTTGTATAAGTGAGCCTCATATTCTTCGCGCCCATCAGGTATCTGAACACACGCTTTACTGCTGTCCAGTGCGAGTTATCAAAACCATTGTTGAACTTGCTTAAAAAATTCACGGCATAGGCTATATCTGGACGGGTACCCTGTACCAAGTAAAGTAAACAACAACTAATGTCCAGGTACAATTGTCCATTAAGGCTTTATACTCCTCGTCCATTGCCAATCTCCACTTTGCCGCATCCTGACAATTCAAGGCTTCAGTTACTGTAAGAGGATCTTCAGATTCATGTGCCTCCACTTCAGGATTGTCAACTGTAACATTAATAGCCTCCACTGAAGGTATATCATCTGACTCAATGTCAGTAAAATTAAACATTTTTTCATCGCAACAATTTTCTTTAGGATTTTGTTTAAAGTCGTTTTCAAAGAATACAACATCACGACTTTTTACCACACGCCAACCTTCTGGATTTAATAATCGATATCCCTTATTGTCTTCACAATAACCGACGAAAATCAACTCTTGTGATTTAGGATCCCATTTCTTTCTTTTTTCCTTTGCAATATAAGAAATTGCTCGGCAACCAAAAACACGTAAGTTGTTCAAATTAGGTGTGACGCCTGTCCAGGTTTCTTTTGGCGTAACTCCTTCAGTTGTAGAACAAACGGACCGGTTTATTACGAATGCAGCATTTACACCGGCTTTAGCCCAAAATTTCTTTGGCAAACCTGCGTGTATCAGTATACAACGTGCACGTTCAACGATGGTGCGATTCATCCTCTCAGCAACGCCGTTCTGTTGAGGGCTATACGGTACTGAAGTTTGATGTTGTATGCCACTTTCAATAAGGACCCTTGAAAGCCGTTGGTTGCAAAACTCTGTGCCGTTGTCCGTACGTAGACACTTTATTTTTCGGCCAGTTTCGTTTTCAACTTTTGCTTTGAACTGCTCAAAAGGAACCGGTACCTCCGTTTTTTTCTGCAGAATGTAAATAAAACCTTTCGCGAACAATCATCTATAAATGATAAAAAATGGAAACTTCCTCCATCGGACCACAAACATCCGAATGTATGAGCTGTAACAAATCAGAAGTGTGTGTCTCGGACGATTTAAATGGTTTTCGGGCCATTTTTCCTTTAATGCATGCAACGCAGCTGTCATTTGATTTTGGCTTTGGTGTCGACTTTAGTGTCCATTCCTTCTTTCGGATATACTCCCTGCAAACAACGACCATTGTTGCTTGGAGCAACGTGCAAACTGTCGGAAAATACTTTTTAAGAGCACTCGAAAAATACTCAAATAAAAACACTATTTTTATAATTTTAATTCACTTTATTATTTCACTTTAATAATAAATAATTATAGTATTTATTTGCGAGCGACTGAGCGAGTGCTTTAAAATTTAATATTTTCTTCTGATGCGTTTTTAACACTGACTTAGACCTGTAAATGCATGTAATTTAAATACCAATGGAATGCATGTACATATGTACGTATACATATGTACCGTATGTTTTATGTTTTACTCTTTAAATAAAGAAAACAAGATTTTAGGTATACGTGACAAACAGGAAAGGACCGTTATTTTCAGAAAACAATAATTATAAAGAGTCTAAGAAAAAAAATGTAATACATAATACATACATAATTTATACATTCTTGAGGAATTTAAAAATACACTGGGCAACAAATTTACATATCTGTTGACGGCGGTAACATTCCCCCTCCCGTAAGCGAGTCGGGGATGCGAGCTTGCTCATGATGATTGCCGACGTTTAAGACTGCCACCTTCGTCACCGGCCGATGTAAAACGCCAAACTGTGTCTTGACTGTCACTCTTCGCACTTGTCCATCCGCGGCAACCACAGTGTCGATTACTTTCCCTTTTGGCCAGCATCTTCTTGGAAGATTTTCGTCAGCGATGATGACTATAGCTCCAATATTGACTGGTGGTACCTTGGTGAACCATTTACCTCTTCTTGATATTATTGGCACGTACTCTTTTAGTCATCTGCGCCAGAAGTGATCGGCAAATGCTTGCGTTTGCTGCCATCGTTGATGAATAGTTTCGCTATCATTGAGGAACGGTTTATATCCATCAGAAGAACCTAAGAGGAGATGGTTAGGTGTTATGGCTTCATCGTCTTCCTTTTCTACGGAAACGAATGTTAGTGGTCGAGAATTAATAATCGACTCGATTTCGCAGAGTGCACTTTTTAAGGTCTCATCGTTAAAATTTAATGTGGGATACAGACTGTATAAAACATTTTTGACGGATCTGATCAGTCTTTCCCATGCACCGCCCATGTGAGGCCCTCCTGGTGGGTTGAAATACCATTTAGTTTTATCGAATTTTGATGATATATTGGGAAAATCAATTTGTTCGACCTCTTTTTTGAGTATTTTCTCTACTGCTTTAAAGTTGGTGCCGTTATCTGTATATATTTCACAAGGTGTGCCTCGTCTGGCAATAAAGTTTCGGATGCATAGAATACACGAGCTGGTATCCAAATTATAAGCTACTTCAATATGGATTGCACGTATCGTGAGACAGGTAAATACTACACCCCAACGCTTTTCTTTTTCCAACTGTAACCAATAGTGGGCCAAAAAAATCGATGCCGACGAAAGTAATAACCGTTGAAACGCTCCTAGACGAGCAACTGGTAGTTGCGCCATTTGAGGTGGTTGTGGTGCAGCAGAATAATTTTTGCACTTTTGACAGGAATTACGCACCTTTTTGTATACGACTCGTAGGCGATGCACATAATATTGGCCTTTTATTTTATTAATTACCGCTTCGTGAAAGTGATGATGGTAGTCTTCATGGAAGAAACGAATTATAAGAAATGTGACGTGATGCCCAGCAGGTAATACGATTTCATCTTCGTGGTTGTTAAGACGTTTTGCTCTGCTGTTGCATCTTAAAATCTCATTGTCGTCCAGGTAGACATTAATGCCCCTATTGCCGTTCTCAACTCAACTAAGTTTGGTCGTCTGTCAGTCAACCCGACTTTAACTCAACCAAATTATTTTTTGGTATTGTGTAACACAACGATTTTTAGTTGTAATTGTTATGGCGTTGCCGACATGAAATATCGATTTCATGTTGGCAACACCATGCATTTTATTTGTAAAGTGAAGAAAAAACGCAAAAAAATCAAGTTTTTATAAAATAAAAAGAATAGATTTAAGTGTGGATTTATTTTTTGAAGACGAAAATCATGACGCTAATACAAATGTTCTACGTATATGTAGAAAAATACGCGAAGATTCCAATCCTCTTGAACTACCCAGTGCGAAGTAAGAAATTTCCAAAATAAGTAACAAATATGTTTGTATACATATTATATATAATAAGTATTAAAATAATCTTCTTTCTAAGATTATATATATTGTTCATTTAATGAACAAAAAAAACACAATGTTTAAAAGATAAACTACTTTGTTTTAATAACTTCAATAAACTTTCTATTCGTCCGGCAACTAGTGCTGGACAGAATGATACTTGTCTGTTGAAGGTAAGAATCAAAGTCACTTTATTACTGCAACTTGTGCGGCTTATATACTATTTCAATGCACACACACTAGCAAACAATAGTACTAGTAATGAACATAAACATAGTTGTAGAAAATTAGTAAGTTAAAAAAACAAGGTTGCATTTTATAAAATCCGTTAAATTCAAAAGTTATTAGAGTAAGGTATGCAGAGTTGCATCTTACGTATTCGAATGAATTCCGTTAAATTCAAAATAGAGTTTAAATAAATAAGAAATAAAATAAAATAAATACGTGGGCTGCTTCAGTCTCCCCCTTTGATGCTGAAAGCGTCCCGATGAAGCATCAAAACTTATTTTCTAAGTCGACCTCTGGTTCTCATTCTTCCAATCGGTTGAACAGGGCAAGTGTTTGATAAGAATCTGCTGGCATACTTCTTAGGGTGTTCATTAGGGCCCTCCCCCTGGAGTAAAACTGCCCCTAAAGCGTATGGCGTAGCACTGGATGGCTCTTCAAATATTGCTCCAGTAAGGTGAATCCCATCAGAGTCCTTGAGAGTTCGGATATCCATTGAGAATAAGGGTGTAAAGTAGTCGTACGCGTCTTCCCCTTTGTGAGTTTTCGATGGTGGTGCATCTACAGCGAAAGAGTTAGAATCCATTGTTCTGAATATTGATTGTATATACTTTGGAGAGTTGTTTTCGTACTCTGGTGAGTGTTGTTGAGGTGTTATAACTCCAGCCATTAATCTTTCTTCAACAAGTTTTTGAAGCTCATACGTATCATCTCGATTTACAAATGAAGGTGTTTTGGGTAGCGGCGTATTATTTTCTTTAGTTGTATTCGTTGCTAGTGTCCCGAGAATTGGTGACAGTATTTTTTTGTCTTCCACAAATTTTATAAATGCTGACATCTCTTTTATAGCCTTTGTGCATGGGGATGACTCTTGATTCATTTGCAGTGAACATATTGTTGTTTGCACTGGCTTAGTGAAATTGTACTTACGAGTAGGTTGATCCACAAAATACCAAAACCTCTGAGCCATATTGAGAACAATTCCTGCTTGTTCAAGGAAATCAGCTCCTAGAAGAGTTCTATTTCCAGTGGCGTTTGGAAGGCATATAAACCTTATTCTACGTTGTCTATTGCCTATGAGAATATCGCAAATTGTTGACTTTACTTTGTTCGCTGACACTGATCCATCTGCAAGGGTAACTTCTGCACATACTTCCTGAAAATTACATTTATTTGCGGTGAGTATTTTGGTTAGTTCGAGGCTGGCAACACTGGTTTTCGCTCCACTGTCAAATATAGCCTCTCCTTTTAGACCAAAGAATCCGACATGAGTAGTCGGCAATGAGTGTCCAATTATGGTTGATGATAGCGAGTTAAACGATAAATACTGTGGGCTGGTCGACACCTCTGGGTTTCTACTACACGTAGGACAGTTTGATCTATATACACCAGGTGCACCGCAACCATAGCAAGAAAATATTGGCTTCCTAACGAGCTCCTGCTTCTGTGGTTGTTGATTTTGATGATTAGCAAGAACATCTTGCTTTTGTTGTGGTTTTTGTTGATGATTTTGTTGTTCATCATGCTTTTTCTTCTTAAAGCATACTTCTATTGAGTGTCCCTTAATTCGGCAAAAACTACAGCGTTTAGCGTTGGGGACTTCACTTCCTTCTTCAGTAAAAGTAATTGATTTGGCCTCTAAAAGAAACATTTCCGCATCACGGCTGGCTGAAATCAATTCTTCAAAGTTTGTGATAGCTTCACGGCGTACACGCTCTCTTATATTTATGTTAAGAAGACCATACAACATATTCAGCTGAATGTCTTCACTGGGAACCTCTTTTAGCTGTGAAAGTAAAAGCCTTTTCCTGCACACAAAACTATCAGTCGGCTCTGCTTTCTGTTGTTTTGTGTCAAAGAATGTAGCAAATATGCGCCAGTCGGGAACAGGAGGCGTAAACGTCTTTCTAATGAGGTCTGTAGCTTGCGTGAAAGTTGATATGGTGCCTTTTACACCAATCCACCAAGATGCAGCGTAATCCTCCAATAGCAAAGGCATCCCTCGTAATGCATCGACATCGGAAATCTTTTCAATATCCTTAAAAACGCCTATTGCCGATAAAAATTCTTCGACAGCAGCTGGATCTCGTTGTCCTCTAAAACGGGCAGTGCAAAGCGTAAAAGACCCACCTTTGGAATTTACAGCCATTGCAGCTAAGATTTGTTGGAATTGCTCATGTGAAAAAGTCGCCATTCCTTCAGTGTGGTTGTTTATTTCTTCAGCCTCTGTGGAAATTGTTGCGTCTTCTTCCTCTTCTAGTTGAGCACTGTTGTCTTCTTCTAGTTGAGCACAGTTGTCTTCTTCTTCGGTAGTGTTTTCCGAAGCCACTTTGTTGGGCGCCAATAAAATAATCTTCTTTCTAAGATTATATATATTGTTCATTTAATGAACAAAAAAAACACAATGTTTAAAAGATAAACTACTTTGTTTTAATAACTTCAATAAACTTTCTATTCGTCCGGCAACTAGTGCTGGACAGAATGATACTTGTCTGTTGAAGGTAAGAATCAAAGTCACTTTATTACTGCAACTTGTGCGGCTTATATACTATTTCAATGCACACACACTAGCAAACAATAGTACTAGTAATGAACATAAACATAGTTGTAGAAAATTAGTAAGTTAAAAAAACAAGGTTGCATTTTATAAAATCCGTTAAATTCAAAAGTTATTAGAGTAAGGTATGCAGAGTTGCATCTTACGTATTCGAATGAATTCCGTTAAATTCAAAATAGAGTTTAAATAAATAAGAAATAAAATAAAATAAATACGTGGGCTGCTTCAGTATTATTTTTCATAGAGGCAATTTTCTTTAGCTTAATGTGTATAAGCTGCTTGTTTATTTCATAATTTTTATAACTGTTTTTCTCCAAATCCTTAATACTTTTTTAAAGTTTAGCTTGTGTCTCGCATTGTTTTCTCAGAAGTTCCAGACGCTCTTGTTCTGGTGATTTTTTTCTTTTCTTGGCTGGTGTGTTTATTATCTCAGGTTCATTTGTAACGATTTGTTCCATGTCGAGATTTTGACTTGTTGACGGACCAACGTTTTCAACGCCGAAAGTGTGTCCAGATGGTGCTCATTGGTCATTTAGTGATAACAGCTGGGACACGCAATCCTCAAGTACATTAAGCGGAATTTCTTGTGAAGGACCACCACCTGCTGATTGTTGGTTTTGTTTATTATTAGCAAGTTTTTTTAATACTTGCTTTGTAATGAATCCAAACCTATGTTCTTGTAGGTGGGCCCAAGCTATTCAATTCTATTGTAAATCCTTCCCACGCTTCCTTACACTGAGTTTTAGTCATCTCAAATTTTTGCTTTTCTTTAGCAATTTCTGGATTTTTTTTCCATCAGCTGCACAAGTCGCTCAAATTGTGCTTTGGTTGTTATTTTGACTGTCCTGCGTATGTGTATTAATCATTTAATTAATTATATTAAGATCAAAAAACACCTATACTTAGGATTTTTCCACATTTTATCTTTTTTGTATTATTTTTTTAAAGGAAATGTATTAAAAATTTATTTATTTATTTATTTATTTATTTAATGTGTTTATCCTGTACAACAAGATTAAATCTTATAATTAAAGTACCGGAATTTTAGATTTTAAAGTTAAAGTTAAATTTAAAGTTAATTGAATTATGACCTTATTCATAAAACTTACAACAGGTTTATAAGAGATTTATAAAACAAATTTTGTATGGAAATTTGCTTTATAAACCTGTTATAAACTTGTTGTAAGTTTTTATGAATAAGGAGGTTAAAGTTTAGAATACAAATAAAGAAGACAAATTACGAAAATAAGTAAAAAATAATTGTACGATAATTTACGATTGAAACAATTAGAACATAATAAAAAATGTGAAAGGTTAAAAAATGAAGAAAGAAGAAAAAAAAATATCAATAAAAAGATGAAAACAGTAGTAAAATGGAAATAAAATAAAAATGTTATGAAGTTGTATGTACAAGTACCCATATAAAAATCAAAGTTAGGAAGTTTTTTAAACAAAATAATTTAAAAATCACTTAAAGTGTTCAAAAAGATTTTTCTTAAATGCGTTTGCATTACTAAGGAGCTGAATGTTATGAGGGAGCAAATTCCAAAGACGAACAGCATGTATAAAGAATTGCCACTCGGAAACGAGACTGCAGCGCCTTAATGGTACAATTTTCTTTCCCCTGTTGCTTCTATTAAAGTGAATTTTCTGATAAAGATAGAAAGGCTTACCAGTATAAATAATTTTATGAAGGAGCACAAGTGTTCTGACATTTATAAGGTTTTCGAATGAAACGCCATAAACTGAGCGGGAAAAATTCGACACATGATCAAAACGTTTAATACTATACACGTATCGAACTACATTATTGAAAACTACATTTAACTTTTGCTTACTTACGGAATCACAGCTGGCGAAAAGCTCACAGCCATAAAGTAAACCGGGCATAATGTACGTTTTAGCTAATAGCATTCTAATATTTATTTATGTAAATCTATAACCGACAAAGACTCAACTGCTAATAAGCAGTTGTGTATATTTATCGTTTTTGTCAACCAAACACATCCAAAATGGTGAACCGCAATACTATTATACTATGTTTCCACGACGACTTGAATCACCTGCTTCGCTCTCTGAATCATGTTTATGAATCATGCTGTTTACATGACCAAAAAACTTGATTCGATTTGACAGTTGTTTTTAATAAACAAACAGAATAAAAAACAAGTAAGAGTGCTATATTCGGCTGTGCCGAATCTTAAATACCCTTCACCTAAGCGTAATAAGAAATACAGAAACTACACTAGACTAGAATATCCTAATTCTGTGTTTTCTATGCAGTCTTAGTGCAAATTTTATTATTATTTGATATATTGTTTGAAAGACAATTTTACGACCAACATAATTTATGTAAAATATTTTCAAATGGTGTCTAATTTTTACCATTTTTAATTGATTTAATTACCAATTCTTACCATAATTTACAGAGTTTGTCTGATGTTCATAATAATCTTCAGTGTAATTTAACAAACAGAGTATAAAAAGGGGTACAATTCGGTTTTAGTGATTTTGTTAAAAAAAAAAAAACAAATAGGGATTTTAGAAGAGATACCAGCAAAAAAAAACTTTTTTGGCGGCCACGCCTATTTTCGAGGGGGCGGGCCCTTAAAGTTGAAAATATATAGGCCTATATCTCGGGAACTACTGGGTGTCTGATAATTTGTAATACATTAAATAAAAATAGCTTTCCAACGATATATATCATGATTATAAAATATGGACCGAATATGGGTTAAATCCGAAAAGAATATTTTTTGACCCGAATTTATTTGTTTTTGGAAATGCTTCTATATGGCAGGTATGACAAATTATGGGCCGATCTTCTTAAATTTTGGAACAGTGATTTTCATGCATATGGGGATATTTCACGTAGAATTTCAACGTAATAACGGTATATTTAAGATATATATTAGTATTAACGTGGATTTCGGTAGTGGACCTTATGTGGGGGATATAGTCAACTATGGACCGATATTCTCAAAATCCAGCAGTTTGATTTAGGCATGTATGTAAATGATCCGTGTAAAATGTTGGATTGGTACCCTTATTTATAAGAGATTTATGAGTATTAAAGTGATTTTCGGAAGAGGGGTTAATATGGGGCATACGGTTAAAATAGACCGAAATTAACAAAATTGTGTGGAATGATTTTTGTATATATGTAAATGATCTGTACAAAGTTTTCAGTCGGTAACGATATTTATACAATATATATAGGGAAAAATGTCTTTTTCAGATGTGGTCCTTGTATGGGAGCTATGACCAGTTCTGGGCCGACCACCATAAAATTTAGTACAACAATTTATTTGCCTATAAAGAGTATTTATGTCAAATTTTAGCCGTTTAACATTATTTATATCTGTTTTATGCGTATTTAAGTGAATTTCGGAAGTGGACTTTATATGGGCTCTATGGTCAAATATGGACCGAACTAAAAAAAATTTCGTTTTGCGATTTCTTTTTGCACAGAACTTAGTTTTGCTGAATTTTGTCTTGATATTCCAATTTTATAGGCATTTATGTATAATTGAGCAATATTTCGGGAAGATTTTTGTATGGGGGCTATGACCATTTCTGGGCCGACCACCATAAAATTTGGTACAATAATTTATTTGCCTATAAAGAGTATTTATGTAAAATTTTAGCCGTTTAACATTATTTATATCTGTTTTATATGTATTTAAGTGAATTTTGGAAGTGGACTTTATATGGGGTCTATGGTCAAATATGAACCGAACTAAAAAAAATTTCGGTTTGTGATTTCTTTTTGTATAAAACTTATTTTTGCTGAATTTTGTCTTGATATTCCAATTTTATAGGCATTTATTTATCATTAAGCCATATTTCGGGAATATATATATTTGTATGGGGGCTATGAGAAATCATGGACCAATTCTTACTATTTTCCGCACACTTTCTTTTTTTATAGTACAAACAACGTATACAAAATTTCATGGTATTATCTGCAATATATTTCAAAATATTGCAATAAAATGGACGAAAAATATCAAATTTTTATAGAGGTGATCTCACATATTGGTTCGTAACTCTGGTTGACCTAAACCGATTTTGCTGATTTTAAATAGCAAACTTCTCGAAAGCACTTCTGACAGAACATTGAAGGTTTGGATCCCGAACATATCTTGGGACTTCAAAAAACTGATTTCAACATCCAGACAGACAGACAGACGGACATGGCTTAATCGACTTCGCTATCTATAAGGATCCAGAATATATATACTTTATAGGGTCGGAAAATTATATTGTGGAAATTTCACACGGAATGACAAACTTATATATACCCTTCTCACGATGGTGAAGGGTATAAAAAACAGAATTTACAATTTGTGGAAAATATTTTTTTTAATGGACAACAAAACTGAGTGAAAATTAGTTAGCTTATTTGAAAAAAACATACATTCGTACGTATTTACTTTCTTTACTTCCAGCAACAAGAAAATAATTTGCTTTGTTTACAATAATATTAAATTTTTACAGCTAGTGCAGATAAACTTGCGATAAAAATTAGAGAAGAGTGCAATTTTTCGTGCTTCGCAAGTAGATTCAATATGAATCTACTTGATTCGCTCTTAAAATTTTGTATGGTGAAGCAAGATGTTTCACTAATGATTGGGGTGTGAAGCATGAATAAAGAGCGAAGCATGTACCGTGGAAACGTAGTATTAAACACAACCAAAAAATCAGCCGCACAACCAAAAAGTAAACTACATTTAAGTTGTGAATGGCAATACCGATTTATGAAAGACGACCAAATTATTAAAAAAGTTGTGAACCGCAATAGGGGCAAAAAATGTTTGAAACTTTATTAAACTGAATTAATTTTATTTTTGAATTATTTTTAAATGGATTTTTAATTGTATTTTTGAATAAAAATATATGTTTCCTAAAAAATACCAAAATGTTGAAAAAGTACTCTTTTTGTTGACGGTCAGTACCATTTTAATTTTTCCATTACTGATTCATATAGAAATTTGAATGAAGCAGCATATTATAATACATACGGCATCAACAAACAAACTCAATAACAAAATTAGTGAAGAAGTCGAAACCAATCAAGGAGTTCCACAAGGATCTAAACTCGGACCGCTGTTATATCTTATGTATGCAAACGAAATGCTGAACACTCTTAACGATTGTCATTCCTACGCATATGCTGATGATACAGCAATCATTGTGACCAACAAAAACATTGAAATCGCCACCAAAACAATGCAAAACCAACTCGATACAATATGTAAATGGTGCCAATGGTGTAAATGGATTAGTGATAAACGCCTCGAAAACTAAAGTTATGCATATCAGACAACCAAACATGAGTAAATCTAATATTAAATTAAAATATCATAATATAGAGTGCATACATAACAAAACAAATGATGATATCAACGATGATTGCAGCACCACAATTGAACTAGTGAATCGCCACGAGTAATTAGGGGTACATATAGACGATACCTTCAAGTGGAAAACACACATAATCGAACTACAAAAGAAACTACGAAAAGCTGCCTTTTCTTTATACCACTTGAGCTATTCCACACCGTACAGTGTACTCCGACAGGCATAGTATGCGTTAGCGGAATCGTACATAAGACATGGAATATCGGCTTGGGGAAACTCATCCCACTGTAAAATGCTACAACAAACACAAAACCGTGTCCTAAGAATCTTATGGATAAATCAAAATCATAGGCATTACAACAACAATGAATTAAATAACAGCAACAACATTATCATCACCAACAACAACAACACTGATTCAAACAACATCATCAATAATAACATAAACAACAATACAAACAACAACATCGTCACCAACAACAATAACACAAACAACAACACCAGCATAAACAACAACATTACCAACAATAATAGCAACAACAACAGTATCAACAACAACAGCACAAATGAATCAAATAACAGCAACAACTATATCATCACCAACAACAACAACACTAATTCAAATATCATCAATAATAACATAAACAACAACAATCCAAACAACAACATCATCCCCAACAACAATAACACAAACAACAACACCAGCATAAACAACAACATTACCAATAATAATAGCAACAACAACAGCACCAATGAATCAAATAACAGAAACAACAATATCATCACCAACAACAACACTGATTCTAACAACATCATCAGCAATAACATAAACAACAACAACACAAACAACAACACCAGCATAAACAACAATAATAGAAACAACAACAGTATCATCAACAACAGCACCAACAACAACACCACAAATCACAACATCACCAATTACAACAGCATTAACATCAATGTTACCAACGACAACAGCACCAATACGATCAACTCAAACAACAACAACAGTAGCAGAAACTAACAACAACACCGGAAATATTACCAACCAACAATTAAGGAATCTACCATATGATCTGAAAATACTAAATATAAAAAGCATATATCGATTAACAGTACTAACGGAACTAAAAAACTAGTTCTCTTGAAAGAATCGATCATTCTTACAACACCAGACTACGCTCAGAGGGAAGATTTAAGATAAAACTAACAAAAAATAGCTATGGAGATCGAACTTTAGATGTCATATTACCCACAATCCTCAATGAATTGCCAATCAACCTGATAAATATCACAAATGAGGCGAAAAGAAAGAGAATCTATAAAAATTATTTATTAAATTCGCAATAAAGCATATTTATTTATTTATTAAAACACTTTTTAATAATATCAATTACCTGCAGACAAGCCTTGTGGCTTAGCAGATTTTTAGAGTTAAGAATGAAGTATCCTTTTAAATAAATATTTTTAAAATAAAAAAAAAAAAAAAAAAAAAAAAGAGTTTTGAATTGATTTTTATTATTAATATAAAAATCAAAAATAACTTATTTTTCATTTAAAAATATAAAAATCAAAAATAACTTTTTTTTTTCATTTAAAAATATAAAAATTAAAAATAACTCTTATTTTTTATTGTTAAAATAAAAACAAAAAATAACTCTTATTTTTGATTGTTAAAATAAAAATCAAAAATTTAAAAATCATGCACTATGTTGGATGCATTTCGCCTAAGAATCATGATGGTGTAATTAAAAGTTTTCTACGATGTTCATTTATGTATGATTTATTTCTTCAAAAATTTAAAAATAACTCTTATTTCCGGTCCCTGCTAAAAATTGTATTCTTTTTTGGTACTTTTTTTTATCAAAATGTATTTTCTCACTAAAAATTCCATGAACTATTATTTTCAAATAGTAGGTTCCTTTTACAATATGTAGATCCACTAAGAAGGGATTTTTGGAAACTCGGTCGTTAAGGGGGGCAAAAACGGTTAAACCCAGTACCTCTATATCTCCAAAACAAATAAACTTAGAAATAATATTTTAAATGCGTCTGCCTTTAATCAAAAAAAGAGCCGACAGGTGTCTGGTACTTTTTTGAAATTCGAAATTCAAGTGACCATATGTGGTAAAAATAGTCCCAGTAGAACGCTTCGTTAACATGTATTCTCCTACATAAATAAACACAGAAATACTATATTAAATGCATCTGGCTCAGATCAATAAAGACTAGAAATCTTTTTGGTACTTTTTTGAAATTCGAATTCCAATGGCCTAAAAATTGTATTATTTTTTGGTACTTTTTTTATCAAAATGTATTTTCTCACTAAAAATTCCATGAACTATTATTACGGTTGATTAATAGGTACTTTTTTGAAAATTATTTTTTCACGGGTGACAAAAAAGAGACAAAAACGGGGGAAAAAGGACAGTTGATATTATTTATTAAATTTAAAAATAAAAAAAGGATAACATATTCTTCCATTCACACAAAAAAGAACCCAGAACATGATATTCATAAATCAAACATAAAGGTGTAAAAAGGGCCAAATTTCAGTACACTTATATTGGTACTTTTTTGAAATTCATTTCTACTATTCTATTCTCGCAAACTATGCATCTCATCTTGTGATAATCTTCGGCAAAGTTGTTGTGCATGCGACCGGGAAGGTTTCTGTATTGGTACGACTACGCCTACTCTAACGCCCACTTTTTTAATTAATTAATTGCTTCTGCATGGGTTTTAACAGATTTACTTCATACAAATTGTATCCACATCTTATTGAAGGCGAGGTAAAAATAAAAATTTTATGTGCCAAGCCCACTTTCACACCCCATCACAAAATATTAATGTTTGTATGTTTATAGAATCGTAAAATATGCATTTGGTCACGTGATGATCTTCGGCAAAGTTATTGTGCATAAGTCCGGGAAGATTTTTCAGTTGGTATGACCACGCCTATTTTAACCTATCTATATATATAAAAATGAATGTATGTATGTATGTAACGTATGGACTCCAAAACGGCTGAGCCGATTTTGATGAAATTTTCACAGCATGTTACTGTGACTCTAGAAGGAATAATAGGCTATATGAAGTTTTGATTGTACAAACGGGGGTGACACCGCCCATATAACCCAAAAATTTAAATCGCCATATTTTGGGCATTTTTTGAGGTACGTTGGTGATATTTGATACATATGGTTTTGCCAGAATTCAGAATACGTACCAGGAGAAAAGTGGGTGGGACCACGACCCTTTTTAGGAAAATTAAAAATCGTAATATAGTCTTAACTACTGGACCAATCGGCATTAAATTTTTACAATAGGATATTCTTACGAAATAATGAAGTCTTGACTATGGAAGTGGACAAAGGGGCATGGCCTCCCCCACTGAAATGCATTGCTCATAGGACGCGCTTCAGTATCCTATTATTTTTCCATATGAAGAAGATGGATATCACTTTGAAATGCGTCAAATCAATCAAGCAACCCACAAGGACGTTAATTATCCCGTTGAGTTCTTAAATTCACTCGATGTGCCAGGCTTCCCACCACATACATATGTTACAACTTAACATTGGAGTGCGTAATATCGATCACCACGACTTTGCAATGGCACTCGACTTGCAGTAAAAAAAATTGAGAAACAATTTAGTAGAAGCGACCATTATAACAGGAAAATATAAAGGTACAGATGTACTTTTGCTACGCATTCCAAAGATTTACCATTCGATTTTATAAAATTTTTTCCTGTTCGATTAGCGTTTGCGGTGACTGTTAACAAAGCTCAAGGTTTATATCACGTGTATATGTGTATGCTCCTGATAGGCAAACTAAACCTAAAGCATTGTAATAAATACATTAAAATTAAATAAATAAATGTTTGTAAATATATAAATACGTTTTAATTTATTTTATAACGAGGGGAGGGGGTAGCGAAGCACACCGGGTTTAGCTAGTAATATATAAAAATAAATGTCTGTCTGTATGTTTGTGCTTAATAGGAGGCCAAACCCTTGGACTGATCTTCCTGAAATTTTGATAGCATGTTACTGCGACTCTGGAAGGAATAATAGGCTATATGCTGTTTTGATTTGACAAACGGGAATGACACCGCCCATATAACCCAAAAATTAAAATCGCCATATTTTGGGCATTTTTGACGTATATGCTAATTAGAAATACGTACCAGAAGAAAAGTGGGTGGGACCACGCCCCTTTTTAGGCAAACTAAAAATCGTAATATAGTCTTAACTACTGGACCGATCGTCATTAAATTTTCACAATAGGATATTCTTACGAAATTGTAAATTCTGGACTAAATACGCCCACTGAAATACATCGCTCATATGACGCGCTTCAGTATCCTATTATCTTTCCATATGGAAAAGATGGATATCACTTTGAAATGCGTCAAATCAATCAAGCAACCCATAAGGCCGTTAATTATCCTGTTGAGTTCTTAAATTCACTCGATGTGCCAGGCTTTCCACCACATGTGCTACAACTTAAAATTGGAGTGCCATTTATTTTACTGCGTAATATCGATCACCACGGCTTTCAATGGCACTCGACTTGCAGTAAAAAAAAACTGGGAAATAATTTATTAGAAGCGACTATTATAACAGGAAAATATAAAGGTACAGATGTACTTTTGCCACGCATTCCAATGCTACCAACAGATTTACCATTCGATTTTAAACAATTGCAGTTTCCTGCCTGTTCAGTTGGAGTTTGCAATGACTGTTAACATCCCGTGTAGGAAAACCCACCGATTTATATGTGTATGCTCCTGATGAGTAAACTAAAAATATTGTATCTATATCCTAAAGCATTGAATTGAATAAATTAAAATCAAATAAATAAATTTTTGTAAATATATACATATGTATGTATGTAAATACGTTTTATTTTTTTATAACGAGGGGGGGGGTAGCGAAGTACACCGAGTTTAGCTAGTATACAATAACGGGTTATGCTTGTACAAAAAATAAATGAAAATACAAAAACAGGTTTTGTGTCTTAAGCTAATGTAAATATATGTACATACATACATGTGTGTATATAAATAAAATAAATGAAAATACAAAAACATAACTGTTGCCTATTGGACACAGGCAGGCATGCCCGCATATCAACTGTACACCACATATTGACTATACAACTTAAACGCACCAACGTTTAACGGAACCACATTGACCATCAAAAACTGCTCATCAAATTTAATAATCAATAAAGCACAAGTCCAATCATTGACTTTTATGTGGCTTGCTCCCGAGTAGGCACGCCAAAAAACATTGTCTATCCGCTGGCTGTAAATTAAGTAATAAATAAATAGAATTTCCAATTTGCCTTAAATAGATGCGTTTCTTTTTTGATTGATATCTGCACCATCTGCAAGTTATTCTGTAACAAAACTTTATGATATGTATTCCATGGATTTTTATTTAAAGGCCGTACATTTCGTTAAAAGCTCAAATTAATACAACACTAATGTTTGCTTAAGGCCAGCAACGCGGACCGGGTCAGCTAGTTTCTTATATTATATTTTTTTAAACCAGATGTTGAAGAATATTGCCAATATATTTAGACAGGGGCCAAATTACCGCATTCGTGATCGAATGAGCTATCGTATCGAAAAGTGATTCCGATATCGAAATTATGATAAAATGTACTAAATTTCTTGCTCGATATCGAATGCCATAATGTCAAATAAGAAAATTACGATCAATTTTACTCGATATCGAATGCGGTAATTTCGCCCCAGCTGATAACAAGGTACTTGCATTGACGAGACGATAGGTCTTAGAGGTGTGCCTTCTTTATGTACTTTAGGAAGCCCGTATATTCTAGGTGCAGAAAATGATGACGAAATAATTTTATATTTTTGTCGGAAATCTATGATTCCCATTTTGTACAATTCTTGGGTTATATTGTTGTTTTCATTTTGTATTTTTTTGTTGGATCTTCTCTTATAGATTTGTAGTTATTTTTATTTGCCGCTGACAATAAAACATCGGATCGTTTCCTCTTTGGATAAGTATTTGTGTGTGTACGTATTTTATTTTGCTAATGATATTTGCTGTTACTATTACGTTTTTTTCTATTGTAAAAATTATTAACTTTGAATTTTTTTTAAATAAATTAAGTTTTGTACAAATTTAATTCATTAACCTTTTTGAAACATAAAATGTTTTTTTTAATTTGGCTGCTATCACGCTATAAAATGTATACTAAATTTAAATAACAAAAATATTATGTGAACAACTATATTTATTATGAGTTTATAAAATAATAATGAATGTAGAAAAATTATTCTTAATTTTCTAAGAAAGATACAAATTCGGTCAACTTAGATAATTGATATTCTGAATCGGCATTATTATTTGCAATAGACGCCGGCTTTTTTGGATGTATTACTAATTGTTTATCAAAACTTTCCACAGTCCAATTAAGGTCAACGCATTTTTGTTCAAATTGATCTTCTTGAAGATTGGTTAATTCGACTAGTGTTTCATCCAAAATTGATGTGTATGAATTTCCGATCAACTGAAATATATTCTCCATGGTGATTTCTGAAAAAATATAAATTTTTTTATTTTATTATAATGTAATGAACCTTTTTTAGAATTGAAAGTATATATTTTAAACAAGTAAGTGTGCTATATTCGGCTTTGTTGTGGATGCACAATTATATTATATACATACATACATATACATATATACTTTATAGGGTCGGAAAATTATATTGTGGAAATTACAAACGGAATGACAAACTTATATATACCCTTCTCATGAAGGTTCAATAAATTTGTGAAAATATCTATATACATATGGTACGTCAAGTGACCCAATTGTAAAAATCGATGTCTTCCGATTTGGATGAAATTTGCACCAAAATGGATCAAAATGTCCAACTTTGACCCCCTCTAACTCCGACAGATCTTGACTGATAGAGCTGGCCTACTATCCAATAGTACTAACCTTGGTGCAAATTTCATCCAAATCGGAAGACATCGATTTTTGCCAATTAACTATATAGGAAAATTTTTTTGAAGGAATTTGTTTCACGGCACCCCTCAGATTGGTTCGAATTGCTAAAAAAAATACTTCCTTGAAAATTTGAGCTCAATCGGATAAGGGGGAAAGGGTGGCCCTGAGCCGCCCAAAATTTGACTTGATTGCCAATAAATTCTTTAATATCTATTTTACAAAAAAATTTGCTAGTAAAAGTTATAGACAAAACTCAGAGGAACAACCTTTGCTCACAAACTTTTTTCTTATCTCCAATATCTACTGAATTAAAAAATAAACGAAAAACCATGGATTTATACATATGTTTATATGGGTGATTTTATTTAGTTGCCGAATTTAAACCGTACAGGTTTATATTAACCCTTTCGGCTTTTATGCGGGAATTCCTGTTATTCACTTGTCTTTAATTAAACTAATGACGGAAATTCCCGCTAATATTCAAACAAGTTTTTTAGCTGCTACAGCTGATTTTTGTTATGCTTTGTACAAAGTGAGAGTTGCTATTATAACGACACCTGCGATGTACGTAATGATAATGATTCCCGTCATCTCGGAAATACCCGTAAATTGATCCACAGTTAAAAATCAGGATTTCATTTCTAAAAAAGTAATAAGATGTCTGTCAAATTACGCGATCACTTTGATTTGATTTGTTATTTTAATAACACAGTACAACAGCCAATCTGGGGGGTGAGAAATTCCAAGTCAGGGTGATGGTACTAGGTCAGTATAGTAAAACCCTCAAAGGGTTTGGCGTTCGTATGTGTCAGTTTTTTTTATGAGCTTTTAAATTTTTTCCTTATCTTGATGTTTTTTCGCTTAGTTGTAACATTTTGGCAAAAACGTAGTTTAACATAACTCGAGAACCACTTGTCCGATTTTGATGAAACAAATTTAGAAAAATTAAGAATTTATTTATTTATTTACAATTAAGTGAAGGTATATGATACAAAAGATCCACGCGGAAGAGCATGTGGAGGTTCGGCAATTCTTATAAAGAACAGAATAAAACATTATTTAATGAACAACATTAATTGATTTTCAATAAAAGAACACCAATACTACAGCTTCTTCAATTCCCTTGGAGCTAGATTTTTAGTTGCTGGTGACTTTAACGCCAAACACACTTTTTGGGGTGCACGTCTGGTTACCCCGAAGGGTCGTGAACTCTTCAACACCATTGCCAAAATGGGATTAGATGTACTCTCAAGCGGGCATCCCACCTACTGGCCGACGGACCGACGGAAGATTCCCGATGATATTGACTTCGGAGTAGTGAAAAATATCCCTGTAGAATCGATACAAGTGGAGCCTTCATTAGACTTGTCTTCAGATCACTCTCCTTCTATTATTTCAATGCGTTTCCTTCAAGGGAATGGCTCTCCATTTCGGGACATATCTAAAACCAGAGTAAGTTGGATAAAGTATAAAAAGTATTTAAGTTCCCACTGCACGGAAAATGTAGTGTTGAGAACTACCGAGGATATTGATGGGTCGATTGGCAAGTTTACTGAGGACATACGAAGAGCTGTACATCACGCCTCCACATACGACGTTGAGTGCAGAAGTGGGACAAATAGAACTTATTTCGCTGAACACGATCAT
The DNA here is from genome assembly GCA_916048285.2 of Bellardia pandia. Taxonomy (NCBI): domain Eukaryota; kingdom Metazoa; phylum Arthropoda; class Insecta; order Diptera; family Calliphoridae; genus Bellardia; species Bellardia pandia. The sequence goes on from OU696530.1 coordinate 72,487,442, forward strand.
CTCCTGTCAGAAAAAAGAAGAGTTAGAAGAGAGTGGCAAATTCACAGGTCTCCTGAACTGAAAGCTAGGCTACGGGTATGCAGAGATATACTAAGAAATTTCTTAGAAACCCAAAGAATGGCTTCACTTAAATCTTACTTGGAGGGTCTTGATAGTACCCCACAATCTGACTATTCGTTATGGAAGGCGGCACGAGGTTTAAAAAGACCAGTTAGAGGAAAGCCTCCTCTGCGAAATCCGACTGGTGACTTGGCTAGAAATGATTCCGAGAAGGGGACTTTACTTGTTAACCATTTGAGAAATGTGTTTACTATAAACAACTCAAATAATGCATCTGATTTACCTCCACTCGTTATTAGACCTCCTGTACCTCTAAGACTTAGCTTTAATGATGTTCAAAGCGCTATTGGTACTCTGAATCTCAAAAAAGCTCCAGGTATGGATAAAATCAGCAACAAAATGCTTGTCGAGTTACCTCGTGTAGCTAGAAGAATTATCCTATTTATTTTCAATGCTATTTTACGCTTAGAATACTATCCTGCAGATTGGAAGGTATCTATGATTACCATGATTCCTAAGCCAGGGAAGGACCCCACTAAAGTAGAGTCATATAGGCCAATTAGTCTACTGCCGACAATTTCAAAACTGTTTGAAAAATTTTTAATGGCTAAGTTGATTCCAATTCTGAACGACACTCTATGTATCCCAAATCACCAATTCGGGTTCAGAGCTAAACACAGTACCATCGAACAAACACACAGATTGGTAAATGTGATAAGACGGTCGTTTGAAGAGAAAAAATACTGTTCCGCGCTTTTCATTGATGTTTCCCAAGCGTTAGACAAAGTCTGGCATGAAGGTTTAATGCATAAAATTAAAAAAACTCTGCCTGCTAACACCCACAAACTTATGAAAAGTTATTTATATGGTCGCAAATTTACAATCAAAGAAGGCGATTTTTTAAGCCCCGCTCAGCCAATTGAAGCAGGAGTACCCCAGGGTAGCATACTGGGTCCAACTTTATATTTGATTTATGCATCCGATATGCCGTCAGACCCCATAATACATACTTCATCTTTTGCAGACGATACAGCCTTTATTAGCGTTCATAAGGACCATCAAATAGCATCACAGAACTTGCAGAAATATGTTTATTAACTAGAGAATTGGCTTGAGCTTTAGAAAATCAGGGTTAAAGAACAGAAATGTATTCATATAACTTTCACATTGCGAAAAGATACCTCGTTCATCAGAATAAATAATCAAATTATCCCGCAACACAATAAAGTCAAATACCTCGGAATCCACCTCGATCGTCGTTTAACTTGGAAGTCTCATATCGACGCAAAACTTACCCAGATGAGATTAAAAGCTGTGCAAATTAATTGGCTAATCGGCAGAAATTCTACATTAAAGTTGGATTGCAAACTTTTGTTGTACAATGCAATTCTAAAGCCAATCTGGTGTTATGGAATTCAATTATGGGGTACTGCCTCAGCATCAAACATTGAAAAAATTCAAAGGGGTCAAAATAAGATTGTACGTACAATTACTGCAGCTCCATGGTATGTTAAAAATTCTCGAATCCACAAAGATCTAGGCATTCCTTTGGTGAAAGTCGAATTTACAAAACACGCCTCAAAATATGTCAGCAAACTTGACACCATCCAAACCCACTTGCACGAGACATCCTTAACTTTAGTGGACATGTTCGGTTGAGAAGGAGGGATACCCTTGCTTTAACTCCAGCGCAAAACAGATGACTGGATCAGTGGATGTAAATTTGTTGTAGTATCATAATATTTTGTCTAGCACTGGCTGGACTTATTATTTTCTTTTAGTATTAAGATTCGAAAACTTATTGTCATTTCATTTCTGAAGATTCAATAAATAAATTAAATGTATTAAAAAAAAAATAATAGTAACAACAAATTTTATTTATAATAATAACAACTAATTTATTAAAATAGCTTCTCTTTTGAACTAAGATGATGATGAGTGACATGGTTCTTCTTCGTCTGTTTCTAACTATCGCTATCTCCTTGATATTTTGAAATTTCGCACAATTTTCTAATAAAAATTGTAATTTCTCTTCAACGAGTTTAGCATTACATTCGTGTATAATTTGGAATAACTCTAATTTCGTATACACTTTTTCCATTTTACTCTCGAAGCTTCAAAATGGTTATAATAACAATTTTATGCAATAACCACAATATATAGTAAAAAAACTAAGTACCTGGAGCCCAGACTTGATTTTTTATTAAATATTATTTTTGTTGTTAATAATTTTAAAAGCAAAACAGGTACATTAATTTTGCTCCATCAAATAACGTCATTTAGCTCAAGCACAGGTGATTGAAAACCATTACTTACTGTTTCTTAGATGTAATAATTTAAATAAAAAAAATCTACGTACAACCAAAACATTTTATGACTGACGAAAGGGTTTCTATCATATGTACCTATGCAAGATGAGCAAAAACAGAAAAAAGGTGAAATTTTGAAAAAATCATAAAAAATGGCGCAACAACGCGCAACATTTTTTTTTTGGAATTTAAAAGTAGAGATTTCAAATTTTTTTATACCTTTTAATTTTTTTTTTACAAAAAAGTGAACAAAAAATTCGTTTATTTTAATTTCGAACAAATTTTTTTATCATAAAAATTTCTAATAAAATTTTTATAAGTAGCTGGTAATCAGTGATGCCAACTCTTACATTATTAAAAGCACTGTGAGCACATAAAAAAAGGGTAAAAATTAACAAAATTTCGGGTAAAAAAGCACCAAGATTAATATCCTTATTATTGAAGTTTTTATAACGAAAATATAACAAATAAGTTTTTATTATTTGTTTGAGATCGATTGATTTTTATTAAAATAAGATAAGTAGAAAAACAAACGTAAAATCCTGTTTAACAAATTACATAAAACATAAAGATACATAAAACATATATAAATACATAAGTACACATAAAAAATAACGATATATGTATTAACAATGGCCAGTTGAATAGAGTGGCAAACACATGTAACTAATACATTGGTGGACAAAATCGTTTTACACTTGTATTAGTGAGATAATGTGAGAGTTACTTAAAGTACTGTGACAAGCAAATGTTGACACAAAGATTTTCGTATGAGGAATTAAATTAAACGAAATCGTCTACATTAATGCTGTCATGAGAGTTTCGTAAGAGCAGTATATGTTTCAAAGACATAGAACTAATTTTATTACGTTGTTTACTACAAATGAATTTTAGGTCCGAAAAATTTTTTTCACATAAGTATGTCGTCGGGAAAAATGAAAGAATTTTTAAAGAACTTTTTTTGAGTTCAGGATAGGCTGAGACATCCAAAGTTTTCCAAAATAATAGCCTATCTATTTCCGGAAGAGCATTTAACTCGCTTCGTAATATAACAAGTTCTGATTGTATTTCGAATTCATAGTTAGTAATGTCAACATTAAAAGGGTTTTCAAAAAGTTCAAGAAGTGGTTTTATGTTATTTATATCCTCAAATCTATCTTGAAAATTGAAAGATTAATAACATTTTCTCTATACCTTTTAAATATTTGATGACATAAAAGACATTGTACGTTTCCAAACGCATTGTTTATCATAAAATAATCTTTTAATTGCATTGCCATTTATATCAACCACTAAAATTGTTAAAAAATCTTTAAGCATCAAGCTAACATGTGCATTCGCCAAAGTCTGTTGAGCGACTAAAGTTTATATTTCCATTTATATTAACGACTGTAATTGGAAAAAAATCTCTCTTTTGAGTGTCTAAACTGAAGAGCATAAGAAAAAGGGGGCGTTGATTATAAACAATTGTTTGGTGAAATGTCCATCAATGAACTAATATCATATTTGGAAGATTGAACTTTTCTTTAATTTTTCGGCACAAACCGTTGTATGTTTCACTCACCACTGCAGGATTATCTGTTTCAATGGCAACTAAGTGTTTAAAGTCGGGAATATTTAAAATACGTTCCAAACCAATATAACGAATGACAACGCCAAGTAGCTTGCCGCAGTATATCACTATTTGGCCTTTAATTTTACAATTACAACAAATACTGGTCTAAGCCACTTTTTGAATGCTGTATCATTCCATCAGGCTTTCCTATATTTTTGTTTTCCCATCTGAAGTTGATAAACTTTAACAAAAAATGCATGAAGAACTTACTTTTATGAACAATTTTTAATTTTAGTAAACCCACGACACTCTCTTAAATTTGCACAAAAGACAAATGTACGCGCGCGAATAAAAGTAAAATTACTGTTTGACAAATTAACGAAAAAAGTTTTTGTACGGATTAAAAAAATAGATGCATGAAAGAATTCTAGAAGCGTTTGCAAATACTACTTAAAACAGAAATGTAAATAATTCGCAGTTGGTTAAAAAAGTATTAGCCGTGTTTAAATAATACTAGTAAAATGTACCAACAATTTTGATTACTTAAAAGACACTAAAAAGCACTGTGAGAAATTATAAAAAGCGCTATAAATACCCGCTTTTTAAAAACGAGTATTTAATAAAATTTCGGGTATTTGGAAAGCTAAAAAGCACCAAAATATACCCGAAAAGCGTTAAAATGGCAATGCTGCTGGTAATATAGTCTTTCACAGAAAAAAATTAATGTAAAATCAAAGACTATAAATATATAAAGATGTTGCACGCAGTGTATTTAAAATTGACAAAATTGTGTGCTTCTTTTGGATGCGGGAGGGAAGACAAAAGGGAAAGAAGCACAAAGAAAGAGCGTAACAATCTGTCGTTCTCTTGTTGAGTATAAGATCTTTTAATTCTCACTTATCATTGTTTGTGTGCATGTGTATGCATGTGTGTGTTGTACATTGCATTAAAAATGTAAAAATAAAATAAAAACCTAACAAAAGAATTTTTGTTTCTTACAATTTTTGTGCAAATAACTTTCGTCAATAATGTGACCGATTGTGTAATTGTAGGGTAAGAGTATGTGTTTTATTGTTGTACAGACAAAACTATATCGATTCGCACCGAATTAGGTATAATGCTATTTTTTAGACTATTCAATTATGTATGTTTGTATCTACTTACCATATATAATTTTTTTTTTAATATTTTATTCTATCATCATCAATTAAAATTTTTTGTTTAATAATTACATTATTTGAGATTTTACTAAAAGGTATTACAACAAATATAAACTTATGTTAAGAAAAAAAAGATAGGAAAAACCTAGTCATATATAATTTTATAGACAGTTCAATTATGAACTTCTGTCTCTATTGAATGAAGTTGTAATAACACGAATGTTTTTTTTTTGTTTAGTGTTTATTAAATTTATTTATCACTGTTTCAAAATTTTAACTTTTTCTATATGTACTTGATAATTTGTATTTGTATGTTTCCCATGTGGAATGCTTCCGTAGTAAAATAAGAACTAGTAATTAAGAATCTTCATTCTGTATTTATAACATTCGTTATTCTCATCAAACCGTAAGGAATAAATTGTATTTTTGATGCAACTGACGCATTGCTCGGAATCATTTGTATAATTTTTTGCATGAACAAATATTTCTGAAGGATATGACAAAATTTGCGCTGGTTTATTAAATCTAAAAGACATTTAACGCAAGATATTCGTATGTATGTAACCAACAAAATATCGACTTGATATTAATTCTATTGGCACATTGTTGGATGTAAAACAATCGGCGTCTTCATTAAAATATTCTTTATTTTATATACTATACTTATATGATATACTTCCAGTCCTTATAGTATCTTCTAAAATTGTTTGAAACTCAATAGGTAAAAACATTGCATCGTCGTTTGCACAATTTGATGAGGTGCTAAACTGAGTAATTTTTAAAGATAATAAATTAGCTACTGCCAAATTAAATTCATGAACCGATGGATTTTTTCAGTGTCCACCTTTGGCACGTATATATGAAAACAACTTTTTTTAAAGGATATAATCTTAATTTTCTTAATTTTTGTATGCAATAATTAAGTGATTATTTTCATAATTTGCTAGTTTTATTTCTCTCTAAATATGTAATTCTAAATATTTATATAATAAAGGTTTTTGATTTCGGTGCGAATCGATATAGTTTAATTTCTACAACAATAAAACACGTATTCTTACCCTACAATAACACAAACGGTAACATTTACTTTTCCACAGGTTATTTGCACATACATTTTGTGAAAACAAGACTTCTTTTAGTTTGTATGTATTTTGATTCCGCAATATATGTATGTACATACATACCCAGCTAGCATTTGGAAGATTGTTTTTTCAAAAATCACCTTCCTGAGTCTTCTTCGAGTACTTTTGCTGATCAATAACTGATTAATCACTTACACGATTAAAAAAAGACTCGAAAATGACTCGCGCTAATGATTAAAAATAGTTTGATTTAAAATACAATAACAAATTGTACAGCAATCGCAAATTAATCATCCAGGCGTTTAAAATGTGAGGATTTTAACCGTTATTTATGATCATATTTTGCGCATCTGGATGATTGAAAACTGCTGTTTGGAATACAGATCATGCAGGTGTTTGAAATGTGATTGTAATTATGTATTTTATGATCATATTTTGGGCAGATAGATGATAAAAAACTAATTGTTATGCTATTTTTTCTTAAGTGTAACGGGACATTTTTTGCGTATTCTTTAGTAAACGTCAAAAAGTTCAATATTTGTTCATTTATAAAAGTTACGGCGTTAAAGTGAAATATAAATATATTGAATATACACTCTTCAATATGTAAATTATGTTTTCATTGAATTTGTTATAATTTTTGTATTTAAATAAATAATTACAAAAAAATAATTATTAAAAAGTTACTTTAATCACACTTACATATTAAAACGTACATATTAAAATAAATAAAGTAAGTTTATAAATCTAAATAAAAAAGGCAATGTCAGATAAAAAATAAAAAGATTGGCAAAAAAAAAGAGGCCGAAAATTTAATTTCACCCAAAAAAAAAACCGAAAAAGGCACAGAGAATCATATTGAAGAAAACATTCAAGAATATAAAGAATCAAGTCAATATTCAAATGAAAACAGTGTTGATAGTGACAGTTTTATTGATTCAAGTGAAGAAACTGAAAGTGAACAACATGAATTTAATTTTTGTGATGAACTGGCTAAGTGGGCAATTCAATTCCAAGTAAGCTTTGTTGCAATTAATGCAATTTTATTATTGTTGCTTAAATGCAACATGAAAGTTCCAAAAGACGCTAGAACACTTTTAAAAACGCCTAGTTCTGTTGTTAAAAGAAATGTTGGTGAAGGAACGTATATTCACTACGGATTGAAAAACGGATTAACGGATTTCTTGGTAAGAAATGATTGGAAATTATTGGATATAGTTCTAGATTTTGGCATTGACGGCCTACCGCTTTTTAAAAGTAGCTCTAAACAAGCTTGGCCTGTTTTAGCAAGTGTTGTAGGATCAAGCTACGTTTTACTTATTGGTGTATTTGAAGGAATTTAAAACCCCAATTGCGCAAATGCTTTTTAAAAGAATTTATAACAGAACTTAATGAGCTGATGCAAGAAGGATTGGTTTTTGCTGATAAGTTTTTTAATATGAAAGTACTTTGTTTTGTTATGGATGCCCCAGCAAAGTCCTTTGTTTTAGGAACTAAGGGATATAGTGGCTACTATTCCTGTAGTCGCTGTGCACAGAAAGGACAAATTGTTAAGCATCGTCTTATTTGTATTTGTATGTTTCCCATGTGGAATGCTTCCGTAGTAAAATAAGAACTAGTAATTAAGAATCTTCATTCTGTATTTATAACATTCGTTATTCTCATCAAACCGTAAGGAATAAATTGTATTTTTGATGCAACTGACGCATTGCTCGGAATCATTTGTATAATTTTTTGCATGAACAAATATTTCTGAAGGATATGACAAAATTTGCGCTGGTTTATTAAATCTAAAAGACATTTAACGCAAGATATTCGTATGTATGTAACCAACAAAATATCGACTTGATATTAATTCTATTGGCACATTGTTGGATGTAAAACAATCGGCGTCTTCATTAAAATATTCTTTATTTTATATACTATACTTATATGATATACTTCCAGTCCTTATAGTATCTTCTAAAATTGTTTGAAACTCAATAGGTAAAAACATTGCATCGTCGTTTGCACAATTTGATGAGGTGCTAAACTGAGTAATTTTTAAAGATAATAAATTAGCTACTGCCAAATTAAATTCATGAACCGATGGATTTTTTCAGTGTCCACCTTTGGCACGTATATATGAAAACAACTTTTTTTAAAGGATATAATCTTAATTTTCTTAATTTTTGTATGCAATAATTAAGTGATTATTTTCATAATTTGCTAGTTTTATTTCTCTCTAAATATGTAATTCTAAATATTTATATAATAAAGGTTTTTGATTTCGGTGCGAATCGATATAGTTTAATTTCTACAACAATAAAACACGTATTCTTACCCTACAATAACACAAACGGTAACATTTACTTTTCCACAGGTTATTTGCACATACATTTTGTGAAAACAAGACTTCTTTTAGTTTGTATGTATTTTGATTCCGCAATATATGTATGTACATACATACCCAGCTAGCATTTGGAAGATTGTTTTTTCAAAAATCACCTTCCTGAGTCTTCTTCGAGTACTTTTGCTGATCAATAACTGATTAATCACTTACACGATTAAAAAAAGACTCGAAAATGACTCGCGCTAATGATTAAAAATAGTTTGATTTAAAATACAATAACAAATTGTACAGCAATCGCAAATTAATCATCCAGGCGTTTAAAATGTGAGGATTTTAACCGTTATTTATGATCATATTTTGCGCATCTGGATGATTGAAAACTGCTGTTTGGAATACAGATCATGCAGGTGTTTGAAATGTGATTGTAATTATGTATTTTATGATCATATTTTGGGCAGATAGATGATAAAAAACTAATTGTTATGCTATTTTTTCTTAAGTGTAACGGGACATTTTTTGCGTATTCTTTAGTAAACGTCAAAAAGTTCAATATTTGTTCATTTATAAAAGTTACGTCGTTAAAGTGAAATATAAATATATTGAATATACACTCTTCAATATGTAAATTATGTTTTCATTGAATTTGTTATAATTTTTGTATTTAAATAAATAATTACAAAAAAATAATTATTAAAAAGTTACTTTAATCACACTTACATATTAAAACGTACATATTAAAATAAATAAAGTAAGTTTATAAATCTAAATAAAAAAGGCAATGTCAGATAAAAAATAAAAAGATTGGCAAAAAAAAAGAGGCCGAAAATTTAATTTCACCCAAAAAAAAAACCGAAAAAGGCACAGAGAATCATATTGAAGAAAACATTCAAGAATATAAAGAATCAAGTCAATATTCAAATGAAAACAGTGTTGATAGTGACAGTTTTATTGATTCAAGTGAAGAAACTGAAAGTGAACAACATGAATTTAATTTTTGTGATGAACTGGCTAAGTGGGCAATTCAATTCCAAGTAAGCTTTGTTGCAATTAATGCAATTTTATTATTGTTGCTTAAATGCAACATGAAAGTTCCAAAAGACGCTAGAACACTTTTAAAAACGCCTAGTTCTGTTGTTAAAAGAAATGTTGGTGAAGGAACGTATATTCACTACGGATTGAAAAACGGATTAACGGATTTCTTGGTAAGAAATGATTGGAAATTATTGGATATAGTTCTAGATTTTGGCATTGACGGCCTACCGCTTTTTAAAAGTAGCTCTAAACAAGCTTGGCCTGTTTTAGCAAGTGTTGTAGGATCAAGCTACGTTTTACTTATTGGTGTATTTGAAGGAATTTAAAACCCCAATTGCGCAAATGCTTTTTAAAAGAATTTATAACAGAACTTAATGAGCTGATGCAAGAAGGATTGGTTTTTGCTGATAAGTTTTTTAATATGAAAGTACTTTGTTTTGTTATGGATGCCCCAGCAAAGTCCTTTGTTTTAGGAACTAAGGGATATAGTGGCTACTATTCCTGTAGTCGCTGTGCACAGAAAGGACAAATTGTTAAGCATCGTCTTATTTTCCCGACCGAATGCGAGTGTGCCATAAGAACCAACGACACCTTCAGAAATCGTTTCCAACCCGAACATCATTTGAAGCAGAAGAAGTTATTGCCGTTAAACTGGAAGGTCGAAAACACCATGGTGACAACATAATGGTGGACGAACTCAATGACACCCAAAAACTTCCGTTCAATGAGTTAACCGGTTTAAATACCTTTGATGCTTTAGCACAGGGGAATGAGGACAAACTCAAACAATTTCTGAGTATCGAAAATGGCGAACAAATACTAACTAACTAAACAACTAATTAACTAACAAACTAGCCAACAAACTAACTAACTAACTTACTACCTTATCATATAAGTTTCTTTATAACCTATTACATTTTAAGAAATAATATATTGCAAAAACCGGTGGTGAAGGACCCGCACAATTCCTCAGAGCTGCAATTCGAAAAGTTTTTTCGGATGACTTAGCCAAATTGTACAGCTGGAAGGGGACCAGCACTAAGCCTAGCGCCGAAAAGTGCTTTCTGATAACATCAATTAAAAGTAGGTTCATATTTCTAATAAAAATAATAAATATAACAAAAATAAAAAACTGAAATATTTTGTTTCAGATATTTGTCATCTTAAATATAAAAGCACGGATAAAGATATGAATATTGTTCTTCAAAAGCATTTTGTATATGCTAGAGATAGATTGACAAAAAGAAAACGTAAAGATTAGAGTTCTTATTTTTTAAACTGCAAACTATTTAAAATTTGTTTTTTATAAAAGTAAATAGGCAAAATTTCAGTTTATGGGGGACACCCCTGGGGAAAAAAAAAAATGCCACGCCCCCTTAAATGACCCCAGGAGTGCGAAAATCATAATGAATAAGGGGGCTCACGCCCCCTATGGGCGTGGCAGTCGAAAAACGACCCGGCGCACCTACGTAGACAATATGGGTATCAAATGAAAGCTAATGTCTTCACGATTCCAAAAATAGCCGTATCGTCCAATTCACGACCCCAGTCGTGAATGTCAAAGGCAGTAACGCAATCCATATTTAGTGATGTTCTCGTGTCAAGAGTCAAATCATAAATGAGGATAAGTACAAAATTAAGAAACGAGGAAAACTCTTGAAAGCTTCTGATTGATTAATGAAAATTTGTTATACTGGCTTCGCTTAGTAAAGTTTTTCTGCGTGACCGGCCTATGGCCGGGCTTAAGGGTTTTTAACTCCAGTATGTCTTAATTCTAGACGGCGGGGATCTCGAGTGCTCGGCCTCTGGCCGAGCTAAAAAGAAATAAACAAAAAAAGTCCTTCCCCCATTTTATAAAAATTAACATATCTTCCTCAAATTCTGGACGATCTGGCAACTACGGGTATTTTTGGAATCGTGAAGACATTTCCTTTCATTTGATACCAATATTGCCTAAGTAGGTGGCATGGGTCGTTTTTCACCCCCGCCCCTATTTAACAAAAATGGCCGTATCGGCTGCAAAAACCGCCCGATCTGGCAACTATGGCTATTTTTGGAATCGTGAAGACATTAGCTTTCATTTGATACCCATATTGTCTACGTAGGTGGGCCGGGTCGTTTTTCGACTGCCACGCCCATAGGGGGCGTGAGCCCCCTTTTTCATTATGATTTTCGTACTCCTGGGAACATTCTGAAGGGGATGGCATATTTAGATTTTTTCTCTAGGGGTGTCCCCCATAAACTGAAATTCAGCCAGTAAATATTGTTTCTGGTAAAAACTTTAAAGTACAAATGAAAAATGTCCAATGATTTTAAAACTTTTTTGTTATATGTTAAAATAGCCAGTAATTTTGAATTCGTTTAGATTAAAACAATATTAATATTATTTATGAATAAAAATTTAAATTATACTTTAAAACTATATCGTATGAAAATAATTTATTTTCATAACCTTTTTAATTATTTTTTAATGTAAATTTTTATTTTAAAAATTATTTTTTATGAAAAAAATTGTTCCCATAAAATAAACTTTGATGTATTATCACACGAATATGAGCTTAATATTTTTTGTTTGTGGTACTTCACGCTCATATGGACGTGATTTTTAAAATCGCGTCTATGTAAATGCTTATTTTAAATCACTGGGGCCGAAATTCATATCAGCTGGTGACTACAATGCAAAACACACTTTTTGGGGTTCCCGACTAATTAGTCCAAAAGGCAGGCAATTACTTGATGCGGTATCATCTCATGGATTGGACGCTATCTCTGCAGGTCAACCCACGTACTGGCCAGCAGACCTCAAGAAGATCCCTGATGTAATAGATTTTGCTGTTATCAAAAATATTAATCGTGAACGTTTAACAATGACCCCTTCACTGGATCTTTCCTCTGACCATTCGCCAACGTTTCTAACTTTTTATAATGAACCAGTTAACTTGGAGCTCAGTTGTCATCGTTATCCTAATAAGAGAACAAACTGGCTGAAATATAAAAAGTATGTAAGTGCCCATATACCACACAACCTCCCTTTGAAATCCGAAAATGAAGTAGAAGCGGCTGTTAATATCTTCACCAAAGTCTTAGTTGAAGCGGCCAGAGTATCCACGCCTCCTGCACCTGTGATAAAGAAAAAATTGTCCAATTGCCCAGATCACATAGAGTGTATTATAAAGCAAAAAAGGAAATTAAGACGTCAATGGCAGCAAACTCGTTCTCCTGGCGTAAAGGCCCAACTAAATCGGATCCAAAAACTTTTGCGCTCCTCACTTCAGAGTGACAAAGAATTAAATCTCAAGCATTATCTGGAAAATCTAACACCAACGGATAACACGAACTTCAGTTTATGGAAGGCTACGAGTAAAATGCGATGTCCTACGACATATGACTCTCCTATTCGCCTACAAAACGGTGAATGGGCTAAAAATTCAGTTGAAAAACTTGAAGAATTTGCAAACCACCTACAAAGTGTATTTACTCCTAATGTTTCTACATCTTCTGTCAACCTATCACCTATTAGCGAAATAGTTCAACAACCAATGAAATTTAGACTTTCAAATGTTAGAGCAGCAGTCAAAGGTCTGAAGACACAAAAAGCACCAGGTAATGATAAAATTACCGCTACAATGATTACTAATCTCCCAATGTCTGCTATGCGCATTATCTTATTTATTTTTAATTCCCTGTTGCGCATCGGTATATTTCCATCGGCATGGAAATTATCGGACATTAAAATGATTCCCAAGCCGGGTAAGGACTTAACCCAAGTAACTTCTTACCGCCCAATAAGTTTGCTGCCCATACTTTCGAAACTATTCGAAAAAATGTTTCTTGATAGCCTAGTATCACAAAATGACATCAGTGCTATTATTCCCAATCACCAATTTGGTTTTAGGAGGAAGCACAGTACAGTGGAGCAAGTACATAGAATAACAAACTTGATTCGAGGGGCTTTCGAGAATAAACAGTATTGTTCTGCACTCTTTATTGACATTTCTCAAGCATTTGACAAGGTATGGCACGACGGTTTGTTGTTCAAAATTACAAGATGTCTCCCTGAGAGTACACACAAATTACTAAAAAGCTACTTAACAAATAGATCTTTTCGGATAAGATCTAAGGATGATACGTCTTCGACCAAGAGAATTCACGCTGGTGTTCCGCAAGGAAGTATACTAGGTCCATTCCTTTACATTCTCTTTACAGCAGATATGCCCACAAGCACATCAACACATACGTCTACCTTTGCGGATGATACAGCAATTATGAGCATCAATAAAAACCCAATTGTTGCATCCGAATTTGTCCAAGAGCATATAAATGTGCTGGAAGCATGGTTGAACAAATGGAAGATAAAGGTCAATGCTGCCAAGTGCGTGCACATAACTTTTACTCTCAGGAGGGACACGTGCCCACATGTTTTGATAAACAATATAAGAATTCCTCAACAAAATCATGTTAAATATCTTGGTATTCACCTGGACCGCCGCCTAACATGGTCCCATCATATTGCGGCAAAAATCAGTCAAATAAAGTTAAAATCCGCCCAACTTTATTGGCTAGTAGGACAGAGGTCAGCTCTAAATTTAGAGTTAAAGGTACTAATATATAAGGCAATATTAAAGCCTATATGGCTATACGGCATCCAGATTTGGGGCACAGCCTCACCATCAAACATTGAAAAACTACAAAGAAGACAATCTAAACTTTTGCGGCAAATAACGTGTGCTCCATGGTTTATAAAAAATAGTAACATCCATAAGGATCTCAATATCCTCACAATTAAAGAGGAGATCAGAAAAGCTACCAGTAATTACTTACATAAACTTCCAACTCACCCTAATCCTCTTGCAAGAGATTTGCTTTCATTTGAGGGTCATAGACGCCTTAAGAGAAGAGAAACCGCTGATTTAATTGGTTAATTTTTTTTTTGAGCACTAATAGTTGTACCTGTATTGACAGAAGCAATTTTATTATCCTTAGGTTAAGTTTTTAATACTTATTGTAAATTCCTATCAAGGAAGATTCAATAAATAATAAATGTCAAAAAAAAAAAAAAAAAAAAAAAAAAAAAAAAAAAAAATGTAAACGTAGGACTCAGAAAACCGAATAAAAACAGTCGAAAAAGAAGCAAATAAGATTAGTAATACGACTGATAAATGACTCGAAAAACAATCATAAATGACAATAAAAAGACTCCTAAACAGACTGATAAATTACTTAAAAAAAGAGTCGTAAGCAATTAGAAACATGACTAGAAAACGACTCGAAAAAGACTCATAAATGAAGAGAAATAGGACTAATAAATGACTAGAAAGCGATTCGAAAAAGACTATAATTAACATAAAAAAAGACTCATAAATGACTTATCAAGAAGAGTCGCGTGTAGGGCCACTTTTCTCCCGACAAATGAGTCTTTTATGATCTGAAAATGAGCGCATATTCCATCATTTTAATCGCGCAGAAGTATCGAAAAAGACTCGAATTTGATCAAAATTTTTAAAAAATGCTAGCTGGGATATGTGTGTATATCAGTGGTACTCAAAAATGAAGATGTATTGGGGAGAGAATTTTCCCAGCAAACATATTGTCAAACGCTTAAAATAAGAAAAAAAGAAAGAGTTTTAGCCAGATATAAACACATTAAGAAAAAATATCAGGGACCATAAATAACAATTATCAATATCAAAAAACAATTTTAGAACAGTTATCTTCAGAAAAAACAAAAATAAGTCCATCTAAAACAGTTTTTTATTTTTTGTGTTCAATTGTAATTGAATCGCGTGTGTTTGCTGTACTTTGTCCAACAAGAAGCAACAACAATGCTTAATAAATTTCTGAAAAAAATGACAATAACCATCCGCATGTGCTCACATCGCTTGCTCAACGACGACTGAATGGAAAATAATACGTTCTCTGAATATAATATGTTTTCTGAGTACAAGAAGTGGCAGTAACCGTTCTGCCATCGACAAATTTGGCACTGACAGTACAATGCATGGCAGTGCAACATCTTTATATATTTATAGTCTTTGGTAAAATCTTTATTCGTTTACTCACAAAAAAAATATTGTAAACCTCCCAAAACCGTAGAAAGTCAATGAACACGCATGCAATTTAATCAACTTTTCTGACTTTAACAGTGTCCCAAAACCATAAATTTCAAGCAAACGACTTGAAAATTCACTATACGATGCAGAACTTTGTTGTCTGTCGAGCTGCGTTTTAGATTTTTACATTTCTTAAATTTAATTTTTTGCTTAATGTCCGGCTAGATTGGCAAAAAACCCCCTATGTGTGCCGTAGTGGTCCGTGTGCGCAGGTACCCAAACCAAAGTAATCTCAGGTAGACGACCTAGCCTTCACAGAGAATTCCTACATTGCCTAACTAGTGAGGATGAAATTGTGTAGGCATTCAGTGAGAGGAGAGCCGCCTGACTGTCGACAAAAATACCTATATCGCCGCGGATATTATGATCATGTAGTGTATTACAAGCTGCCATGAGTGGACAAATTTCCGCCTGGAAAACACTACACTCATTCGGAAGACGATACGAGATGCCTACCTCAGGTTCGTCACAGAAGACCCCAGAACCAACACCGCAGCCCATCTTAAAACCGTCTGTATATATCCTAGTGTCATATTTGTACACGAGATTTCCCCTATTCCACTCACTCCTGGAGAAAATTTAGATCTTGAATACCCTTTAAAAATCTGTGTATGGAGTAATATAGTCAGATGGTTGGAGAACGATCGAAGGCAACTGGCCCAGAATCCCTGCGTGGCTATATATTCTCGATCTCCAACAACCAGACGCTTGAAGTCTCGCTGCGCTGAAGGTAGAAGTGGCCATTATGTGAAGGTCAATTGGCACAAGGTGCAATATAGTGTTCAGTGCCTCTGAAAGACTAGTTCTTAGTGCGCCGATTATACCAATGCAGGCTGATCTCTGGACTTTGTATAGTTGGTCTACGACATACTTCCTTCTAGTTGCAGTCCACCATACAAGAGATCCGTAAGTAAGAATTGGAGGTACTATAGCCGCATACATCCATTTAACTATGCTGGGACTAAGTCCCCATAAAAGCCTACACACATGCAAATATTTGATATTAACATACCTTTTAAATCAGCCATAACAGTTTTAACTTCTTCAGACCATTCAGTTTTATTTATATTTATAAATACATCCGCAAGATTATTAGAAACAAGGCTCTTCTGTAACTCGTTTAATTTTTGCAATTCAATAGTGTCAGTTTTCATACTCTGAGGAATACGACTCCAGAGAAATTTGGCATCAAATCTTAAAAAAAAAGTAAAAAAAGAAGTCAGTAGGAAATGTTATATATTCATCAGTGCCGCTTTTTGTAAAACATAATAAGATATAATTAAATAAATAAGATACTATATAAGGCTATGTCAAATTACACATCTACTTTTGCATTCACAGGGTAGCAACCTTTAAAAGTGGTGGCTCTTTTAAGAGGCATGCAATTGGGCTATACTAAAAATATGTGCTTCATGTGCTTATGGAATACGCGTTTCCATGGCGACCAGTACAATACACGGGATTGGGCTGTACGTGAGGAAAGCAGATTGCATAGAAATAATATTATTGAATTACCACTTGTGCCGATGGAAAAGATTTTGCTTCCTCCACTCCACATCAAACTGGGTATTGTAAAAATTTTTATAAAAGCATTGAACCCAGATGGAATTGCTTTTACCGAATTGCGCCGAATTTTTCCACGATTAAGCGGCATGAAAGTAAAAGAAGGTATGAACTCTAGCTACTTTATTAAATTAGATTTATATTTCACATCATAATGTTTTTATTTTGCAGGAATTCTTAATGGACCGGACATTCGTCGTCTAATGAAGGACCAACAATTTGAACTTGCATTGCATGATATGGAGCTATTGGGCTGGAATTCTGTGAAATCAGTAATAGAAAATGTATTAGGAAATCATCGGTCTGAAAATTGGCGAATTTTAATTGGAGATATGCTAACCGCATTTAAAAACTTAAACGTCAAAATGTCATTGAAAATACATTTTTTGCATTGTCATGCAGAAAAATTTAATGAACAATCACCAGCCGAGTCTGATGAACATGGCGAGAGATTTCACCAAGTAACAGCCAGACTCGAACACTGGTATAGTGGCAAACAACTTGATTCGCTATTACGGGATATTTGTTGGAATCTGCAGGAGGAAGAAGAATAAATTTGTAAATAAAAACTTAAACTTTAATTAACAACAAAAATAAATGTTTTAATTTTTGAAGTTTCGTCTGGTTATTATATATTTCATCTTTTGTGAATAAAATCAAAAGTTGTAAACAGATTTGAATTATTTATGTCTTGTTTTGTTTGGAACTTCGTTTGCTATTTTTTATGCCGTTTTAAAAAACAAAATTTTTGAAATTTTGCTAAAAAAAACTATTTTTTTTTTGGTAAAAAAAAAATTATGTTTCTACAACGACTGCGCATATTGGAAAAAAGTTTAACCTTACTTAAAGAAAATTTCATTGCGGAATTTCGGTTTTTTTTTTTATTCAATAAACTAAACCGTTTTTGAGTTACGCGAATATATGTTGTGCAACCTCCTCCATTTTCGAAATAACGGTATATTTCGAAAAAACGAGCTAACCTAAAAAAACGGTTAGCACCACTGGATTCAGCGTACCCGAATTAGGTTAACCCGCCAGGTGCCCCGTTTGTCACAAAAAAAAATGTCAAATTCTAGCACAGTGTTATTTTTGCTTTCATGTTTGTAATGTCAAAAACAACTGACTATTGTTTACAAACATTCCTACAGAAAAAAAATAATACATACAATTTTTAATCTCAAGATGACACATGTGTTGTTTTATACAGTGGCGAGCACACATGGGGAGATGTTTTATAACTATGACATAAAAACCGAATAACTCTCAAATTTTTAAAAATAATAATGGTTTTTATTTAAAATTGTTATATTAAATATATTTCAATAGTCTTTCATATAATTTATTTAATATATGTAGGGTTTTATGTTACAAGATTATACTTCTAGAAAAAGTTTTGTCACAACGTGTTCAGCTTCGCTTCTCTAATCACCACACCCAAACCGCGTTTTTCTATATTTTATAGAGTTGCCATCCGTTCTTCATTTCCTGCATGCCAAGTTAACAACTCGTATAACATCTTCCCCTCCAAATAAATAAACTGAAAGATATTAATTCTGCGAGCAATCGTAGTCGGCTAAGCGTTTAGGTGGTCTGACTTGGCGTCGTGGCCTGTGTAGTTCACTATTCTGTTGACTGGGATTTTCCTTACTCAAAGGTTGGGAATCATTGTGTCCGGGTGTTTAGGCTGAAGAGTCTCCTGATGATGCAAATCCCAATGGTTCAGATGGTGCAACTGACTCGTTCTCCTTAGGACCCGATGGCACTATTTGCATATTCATTTCAGCATCCGAGTTCTTTTTTAGTTTTTATTTTTTTTTTGCACTTAGTCTCGTCTCATCGAACTGTTCGGACGTGTTATTTTTAGTGCGGCTGAATTTTCGGTGAAAAAATCGTAATAGGTGAAAAAGTGTAAAAAGTTGAAATTAAACAAAAAAGTGAAAAAATAACTCGTAATAGGTAAAAATATAACAAAAAAACATTAAAAATCGCATAAAAACTGTATGAGTGTTCCTCTCAGATGTAATTCTGAGAAAGAGCTTAGCTCAACTAGAAAAACTATATGGGTCTCTGAAGAAGAATCCTTAAAAAATCTGTGGAGAATCTTCTCACTGCAAGAGCCGTGGAACGGCGTCGTTCCTGTTCGCCCAATATAGCGATTTCAACAGATGAAAGAATATCAACACCTTCTACATCAAATAGAATATGGATAAATACGTCACAGTTCTTAAGCGACAGAGGAGCCCGACATCTGCTCAAGTGTCATCAAATTCAAAAGCTCCTAAGACCGTGAGTAATGATCAAAATAGGTTTGCTCTCCTCCAGACGGATGAGCCAGAACTTCCTAAGAAGACGTTTAAGCCCCCACCAATTTATCTGAGAGAGCCCACTTCCAGTAAATTGGTACAAGGAATTGTTTCGGTAATAGGTGAAAATATGTTTTGCGTAACATCAATTAAACATGGAAATATCAGCGAAACCAAAATTCAAGTGAAAAAGGAAGATGATTTTCGAAAGTTGTCCAACCAGTTGGAGAGGGAGAGTAGGGATATCTATACCTACCAGCTGAAAAGCGCAAAAGGACTCCAAGTCGTTCTAAAGGGTATACACCCAGATGTTGATCCTGCCGAGATAAAGACTAGCTTAATGGAAAAAGGCTTCAAAATCAAGAGCGTAGTGAATATTAGAAACCGTGAAAAGATCCCTCAGCCCATGTTCAGGGTAGAATTGGAACCTGGAGATGTCGTATTAAAGAAAAACGAGTCCCATCCCATCTACAATATGATTTACCTTCTGCATCGTAGAATCACCGTGGAAGAACCGCATTAGCGTCAGGGACCCGTTCAGTGTCTTAACTGTCAAGAATTTGGCCATACCAAAACGTACTGTAAATTGCCGACAGTTTGTGTTGCGTGTGGGGAGCTACTTGCAACTGCTCAATGCGATAAGTCGAAAACTGACTCAAAAATCAAAAAATGCAGTAACTGCGGAGATAATCATACCGCAAATTATAGAGGTTGTCCAATTTACACTCATTTGAAAGGCATAAGAACCAACAAGACGTCAGTATTACCTGATCATCCTCAACAGCCTAATTTTGCATATCACTTTCACATTGCGAAAAGATACCTGCTCGTTCATCAGCATAAATAATCAAATTATCCCGCAACACAATGAAGTCAAATACCTCGGAATCCACCTCGATCGTCGTTTAACTTGGAAGTCTCATATCGACGCAAAAGAATGCGATTTTTTAAGCCCCGCTCAGCCAATTGAAGCAGGAGTACCCCAGGGAGGCATACTGGGTCCAACTTTATATTTGATTTATGCCTCCGATATGCCGTCAGACCCCATAATACATACTTTAACTTTTGCAGACGATACAGCCTTTATTAACGTTCATAAGGACCATCAAATAGCATCACAGAATTTGCAGAAATATGTTTATAAACTAGAGAATTGGCTTGAGCTTTGGAAAATCAGGGTTAACGAACATAAATGCATTCATATCACTTTCACATTGCGAAAAGATACCTGCTCGTTCATCAGAATAAATAATCAAATTATCCCGCAACACAATGAAGTCAAATACCTCGGAATCCACCTCGATCGTCGTTTAACTTGGAAGTCTCATATCGACGCAAAACTTACTCAGATGAGATTAAAAGCAGTGCAACTTAATTGGCTAATCGGCAGAAATTCTTAAATTCATTAAAGTTGGATTGCAAACTTTTGTTGTACAATGCAATTCAAAAGCCAATCTGGTGTTATGGAATTCAATTATGGGGTACTGCCTCAGCATCAAACATTGAAAAAATTCAAAGGGGTCAAAATAAAATTGTACGTATAATTACTCATTCAGTCTCGTCTCATCGAACTGTTCGGACGTGTTAATTTTAGTGCGGCTGAATTTTCGGTGAAAAAATCGTAATAGGTGAAAAATTGTAATAGGTTGAAATTAAACAAAAAAGTGAAAAAAATAACTCGTAATAGGTTAAAAAATATAAAAAAAAAAAAAACATTAAAAATCGTATAAAAACTGTATGAGTGTTCCTCTCAGATGTAATTCTGAGAAAGAGCTTACCTCGTCGAGAAAAACTAAATGGCTCTCTGAGGAAGAATCCATAAAAAAATCTCTGGAGAATTTTCTCACTACAAGAGCCGTAGAACGGCGTCGTTCCTGTTCGCCCAATATAGTGATTTCAACAGATGAAAAAACATCATCTTCACCAAATAGTGCAGTCAAACCCAAAAAACAAGTAGGTATGGATAAGTACATCACCGTTCTCAAGCGACAGAGGATCCCGAAGTCTGCTCAAGTGTCATCAAATGCAAAAGCTTCTAAGACTGTGAGTAATGATCAAAATAGGTTTGCTCTCCTCCAGACGGATGAGCCAGAACTTCCTAAGAAGACGTTTAAGCCTCCACCAATTTATCTGAGAGAGCCCACTTCCAGTAAATTGGTACAAGGAATTGTTTCGGTAATAGGTGCAAATATGTTTAGCGTAACATCAATTAAACATGGAAATATCAGCGAAACCAAAATTCAAGTGAAAAAGGAAGATGATTTTCGTAAATTGTCCAACCAGTTGGAGAGGGAAAGTAGGGATTTCTATACCTACCAGCTGAAAAGCGCAAAAGGACTCCAAGTCGTTCTAAAGGGTATAGACCCAGATGTTGATCCTGCCGAGATAAAGACTAGCTTAATGGAAAAAGGCTTCAAAATTAAGAGCATAACGAATATTAGAAACCGTGAAAAGACTCCACAGCCTATGTTCAGGGTGGAATTGGAACCTGGAGATGTCGTATTAAAGAAAAACGAGTCCCATCCCATCTACAATCTGATGTACCGTCTGCATCGTAGAATCACCGTGGAAGAACCACATAAGCGTCAGGGACCCATCCAGTGTCTCAACTGTCAAGAATTTGGTCACACCAAGGCGTATTGTAAATTGCCGACAGTTTGTGTTGCGTGTGGGGAGCTACATGCAACTGCTCAATGTGATAAGTCGAAAACTGATTAAAAAATCAAAAAATGCAGTAACTGCGGAGGTAATCATACCGCAAATTATAGAGGTTGTCCAATTTACACTCATTTGAAAGGCATAAGCACCAACAAGACGTCAGTATTACCTGATCATCGTCAACAGCCTATTTTGGCATCGAGTGACAATTTCCCGCAATTGTTACGGTCCACTAGTCATGTAAACGCGCCTAGTTTTAGACAAGTTTCTTACGCTAACGTGGTTAAATCTAATATGACAGGTTTGGAGCAGGCACCTAAATCACAATATTACGAGCCTAATATTAACACTCTAGAGACTACATTGCAGACACTTGTCCAAACCATGAACACTTTTACGACCACTATGACATCCATGATGCAGGAAATGCTGAAAATGCAATCCACTATCTTACAAGCCATTTTAAAGAAATGATTTGTTTAAAAATTTGTTTTTGGAATGCGAACGGCCTCCGCCAACATAAAAACGAACTGGAACACTTCCTGATGGATAAGCAGATTGATGTCATGATGATTGCTGAAGGACCACACCAAAGTGGAGTCATATAGGCCAATTAGTCTACTGCCGACAATTTCAAAACTGTTTGAAAAATTGTTAATGACTAAGTTGACTCCAATTCTGAATGGCACTGAATGTATTCCTAATCATCAATTCGGCTTCAGGGCTAAACACAGCACCATCGAACAAACACACAGATTGGTAAATGTGATAAGAGGGTCGTTTGAAGACAAAAAATACTGCTCCGCCCTTTTCATTGATGTGTCGCAAGCGTTCGACAAAGTTTGGCATGACGGTTTAATGCACAAAATAAAATTAACTCTGCCTGCTAACACCCATAAACTCATGGAAAGTTATTTATACGGTCGCAAATTTAAAATCAAAGAAGGCAATTTCTTAAGTACCGCTCAGCCAATTGAATCAGGTGTGCCACAGGGTAGCATACTGGGCCCTACTTTATATTTGATTTATGCCTCCGACATGCCGTCAGACCCCAAAATCCATACGTCAACTTTTGCAGACGATACAGCCTTTATCAGCGTCCATAAGGACCACCAAGTTGCATCACAGAATTTGCAGAATTATGTTTATAAACTAGAGAATTGGCTTGAGCTTTGGAAAATCAGGGTTAACGAACAGAAATGTATTCATATAACTTTCACATTGCGAAAAGATACATGCTCGTTCATCAGAATAAATAATCAAATTATCCCGCAACACAATGAAGTCAAATACCTCGGAATCCACCTCGATCGTCGTTTAACTTGGAAGTCTCATATCGACGCAAAACTTACCCAGATGAGATTAAAAGCAGTGCAAATTAATTGGCTAATCAGCAGAAATTCTACATTAAAGCTGGATTGCAAACTTTTGTTGTACAATGCAATTCTAAAGCCAATCTGGTGTTATGGAATTCAATTATGGGGTACTGCCTCAGCATCCAACATTGAAAAAATTCAAAGGGGTCAAAATAAGATTCTACGTACAATTACTGCAGCTCCATGGTATGTTAAAAATTCTCGAATCCACAAAGATCTAGGCATTCCTTTGGTGAAAGTCGAATTTACAAAACACGCCTCAAAATATGTCGGCAAACTTGAACACCATCCAAACCCACTTGCACGAGACATCCTTAACTTTACTGGCCATGTTCGGTTGAGAAGGAGGGATACCCTTGCTTTAACTCAAGCGCAAAACAGATGACTGGATCAGTGGATATAAATTTTTTGTAGTATCATAATATTTTGTCTAGCACTGGCTGGACTTATTATTTTCTTTTAGTATTAAGATTCGAAAACTTATTGTCATTTCATTTCTGAAGATCCAATAAATAAATTAAATGTATTACAAAAAAAAAAAAAAAAAAAAAAAAAAAAAAAAAAAAAAAAAAAAAAAAAAATGATTGCTGAAACTCACTTGACGGCGACAGCGTACTTCAAAATTAATGGCTACGAGTTGTATGATACTAAAGATCCCCGCGGAAGAGCATGTGGAGGATCGGCAATTCTTATAAAGAACAGAATAAAACATTATTTAATGAACAACATATGTGAGGATGACCTACAAGCAACAAACATTTGTATTGAATTCTGTCAATACAATTTTGTTTTATCATCAATTTATTCGCCGCCTCGATTTTCAATAAAAGAACACCAATACTACAGCTTCTTCAATTCCCTTGGAGCTAGATTTTTAGTTGCTGGTGACTTTAACGCCAAACACACTTTTTGGGGTTCACGTCTGGTGACCCCGAAGGGTCGTGAACTCTTCAACACCATTGCCAAAATGGGATTAGATGTACTCTCAAGCGGGCATCCCACCTACTGGCCGACGGACCGACGGAAGATTCCCGATGTTATTGACTTCGGAGTAGTAAAAAATATCCCTGTAGAATCGATACAAGTGGAGCCTTCATTAGACTTGTCTTCAGATCACTCTCCTTCTATTATTTCAATGCGTTTCCTTCAAGGGAATGGCTCTCCATTTCGGGACATATCTAAAACCAGAGTAAGTTGGATAAAGTATAAAAAGTATTTAAGTTCCCACTGCACGGAAAATGTAGTGTTGAGAACTACCGAGGATATTGATGGGTCGATTGGCAAGTTTACTGAGGACATACGAAGAGCTGTACATCACGCCTCCACATACGACGTTGAGTGCAGAAGTGGGACAAATAGAACTTATTTCGCTGAACTCGATCATCTCCTGTCAGAAAAAAGAAGAGTTAAAAGAGAGTGGCAAATCCACAGGTCTCCTGAACTGAAAGCTAGGCTACGGTTATGCAGAGATATACTAAGAAATTTCTTAGAAACCCAAAGAATGGCTTCACTTAAATCTTACTTGGAGGGTCTTGATAGTACCCCACAATCTGACTATTCGTTATGGAAGGCGGCACGAGGTTTAAAAAGACCAGTTAGAGGAAAACCTCCTCTGCGAAATCCGACTGGTGACTGGGCTAGAAATGATTCCGAGAAGGGGACTTTATTTGTTAATCATTTGAGAAAAGTGTTTACTCGTTATTAGACCTCCTGTACCTCTAAGACTTAGCTTTAATGATGTTCAAAGCGCTATTGGTACTCTGAATCTTAAAAAAGCTCCAGGTATGGATAAAATCAGCAACAAAATGCTTGTGGAGTTACCTCGTGTAGCTAAAAGAATTATCCTATTTATTTTTAATGCTATTTTACGCCTAGAATACTATCCTGATTGGATAGTATCTATGATTACCATGATTCCTAAGCCAGGGAAGGACCCCACTAAAGTAGAGTCATATAGGCCAATTAGTCTACTGCCGACAATTTCAAAACTGTTTGAAAAATTTTTAATGGCTAAGTTGATTCCAATTCTGAACGACACTCTATGTATCCCAAATCACCAATTCGGGTTCAGAGCTAAACACAGTACCATCGAACAAACACACAGATAGGTAAATGTGATAAGACAGTCGTTTGAAGAGAAAAAATACTGCTCCGCCCTTTTCATTGATGTGTCGCAAGCGTTCGACAAAGTCTGGCATGAAGGTTTAATGCATAAAATTAATGGTGTTTTCTTTTCTGAAATAAAATGTTACACCTTTATTATGTACATTTTTTTAATGTTTACCCCACATTTTAAAGATATCGCATTTTTAATGGTCAGAATAGAACATAAAATCACAACAGTGTAACACTTTTTTTCATGTACAGCTGTTTTTTTTTTTTTTTTGTTAACAAAGATGAAGCAGATAGCTCCCTGGTAAGATAGCTTGAAATAAGACAATGAATTGTATCTCAAAACCAATGGCACCTTCCCGACTAATACGCAAATTCGTCTTAAACTATAAAAATTATATATGTATGTATATAAACATGCATTACATTATTATAAGAAGTAGAAGATATTGTCCTATGAAATTTGACATACATCAACTTCAGAGTATTCATTAATTACGTTCTCTACAAAGCCTTTCACTCGCGGTTGATTATTTCTTTCCATAATCATATCAAACATTTCATCATCAGATGATGATGAAGATGAATCCAACAAGTCATCCAAAATTTGTTCAGCACATAAAAAAGTAGTAATATTTTCTATTTTGTATATATTTTTTTTTTGTTTCTTAACACAAATACACATTCATAAACAAAACAAATGTCAGCTGTTTTATCGTGCGATTCTTCCCCTCTAAAAATACAGTGTGAAAGGTGCGACATTTTTTAAATTTATAGTGTGACATTTATAGAAAAGAACACACTACACTTTAGCAGTGTTGGCATTTTTTCAGAAAAGAACACAAAAAAATTAAAAAAGGTGCGAAATGGGAAAAACGTGTAACATTTTTGCCAGAAAAGAAAACGCCATAAATTAACTCTGCCTGCTAACACCCACAAACTTATGAATAGTTATTTATATGGTCGCAAATTTACAATCAAAGAAGGCGATTTTTTAAGCCCCGCTCAGCCAATTGAAGCAGGAGTACCCCAGGGTAGCATACTGGGTCCAACTTTATATTTGATTTATGCATCCGATATGCCGTTAGACCCCATAATACATACTTCAACTTTTGCAGACGATACAGCCTTTATTAGCGTTCATAAGGACCATCAAATAGCATCACAGAACTTGCAGAAATATGTTTATAAACTAGAGAATTGGCTTGAGCTTTGGAAAATCACGGTTAACGAACAGAAATGTATTCATATAACTTTCACATTGCGAAAAGATACATGCTCGTTCATCAGAATAAATAATCAAATTATCCCGCAACACAATGAAGTCAAATACCTCGGAATCCACCTCGATCGTCGTTTAACTTGGAAGTCTCATATCGACGCAAAACTTACCCAGATGAGATTAAAAGCAGTGCAAATTAATTGGCTAATCGGCAGAAATTCTACATTAAAGTTGGATTGCAAACTTTTGTTGTACAATGCAATTCTAAAGCCAATCTGGTGTTATGGAATTCAATTATGGGGTACTGCCTCAGCATCCAACATTGAAAAAATTCAAAGGGGTCAAAATAAGATTCTACGTACAATTACTGCAGCTCCATGGTATGTTAAAAATTCTCGAATTCACAAAGATCTAGGCATTCCTTTGGTGAAAGTCGAATTTACAAAACACGCCTCAAAATATGTCAGCAAACTTAAACACCATCCAAACCCACTTGCACGAGACATCCTTAACTTTACTGGCCATGTTCGGTTGAGAAGGATGGATACCCTTGCTTTAACTCAAGCGCAAAACAGATGACTGGATCAGTGGATGTAAATTTGTTGTAGTATCATAATATTTTGTCTAGCACTGGCTGCACTTATTATTTTCTTTTAGTATTAAGATTCGAAAACTTATTGTCATTTCATTTCTGAAGATTCAATAAATAAATTAAATGTATAAAAAAAAAAAAAAAAAAAAAAAAAAAAAATAATTACTGCAGCTCCAACTGCCGCTTCTGTCAGAAATGTAAAACCCATGTCTGATGAGGACATGGAATGTAACACTACCACCATTCCCGACGAAACTGAAGACGCTAACTCTGTCACAGACATAGTGGGTGCCTTCTTTGAACGTCTGGACGAGGTGGTTGACGAGGACGCCCTTCTGAGCTCTGATCAGGAGGACGTCAACGTCACTGTTATCAAAATGGAAGATGGTAAAGTTGACTCAAATCAATCTTCACCACTCTAAAGCAGCTTCTGCTGCACTACTCCTTCGAATAGCTCAGAAAGGGGAGGAGTTCATAATGGTCCAAGAACCATGGATCCACAAGGATCGGGGTTGCGGACTAAATATGAGAGGCTACAAGCTTCTCCACACCAAATGTTCAGGTAAAATAAGATCCTGTATTCTGGCCAAAAGCTCTATGAATATCTTCATTAGACCTCGCCTCACTTATATGGAAAAATTTTTTTTTCGAATTTTGCATTTGGGGATTGGTTAAATATGCGATTTGATGTAAAAATGCATATGGTAAAATTTGAAGTCGATCAGAGTGTGCCAACCCGTGCCACGCTGAGGTTAAAGTTCAAAATATATAGAAAACAATCGTTTTTTCATTGATGACAAGTTATTTAATATAAAAAAAACATGCAGTTCATATAATGTTTTCTTAATTTGAAATTTTTTATATTCAAACATTTCATTAACATAAAAGAAGAGAATTAATATTATTGAATTATTATAAGAGCGACGATTTAGTATATGCTGGGAATTCCTTTCGGTAGTTCTTAACAACATGAAGCAAGTACTGCTTCTCTTCTTCGCTATGTGTTAAGGACCGGTTAAAATCTGTAATAACTCTATTTTATTAGTTCGGCTTGAGGTCCCTTTTATTAAAAATATAAAAACTCTTGTTCGTTTTTAATTTTTATTATATTTTATTTATTTCCAATATTTCGACCAACTTTGATGATCAGCTTCAACAAATCTTTCACTGACAGTGAAAGAAACTTAAGATATTAACATCGGACAAAACTGTATTAAACATTAAATTATATTTCTTCCCTGAAGATGATCAACAAAGTTGGTCGAAATATTGGAAATAAATAAAATATAATAAAAATTAAAAACGAACAAGAGTTTTTATATTTTTAATAAAAGGGACCTCAAGCCGAACTAATAAAATAGAAAGATTTTTAACAATATAAAAGGGGTACATAGCACATTAAAAACAATCAATCTGTAATAAGTTTGACTTTTCTCTCAGCAGCATCATTAACAACATTAATATTTTTCAAAATTTGAACGCCTTTAATGTATTCTGCTCTTTCGTGCCAATTTGAAGGATCCAAGTTTAAAAAATTGGTGTCTATTTCCAACTTTGAAATCTTCCAACTTAAAAGTGTTCCATTCCCGTGAAAAACGTTCAAATATACCAACTTCTGGACCACTAGATTTTCCAAAATATACCTCAAAAACAGCTCGCAGTAAGATGCCTGCACGGTAACCAAATCCAACTCCGATATAATTTTTTCTCCAGCAACATTGCTGCCCTATTATATTGACCAGTGTTGGTAGCAGTTGTGTCAAAGCACACCATTTCTAATGAATTTATCATGTTCATTTTTGTTAAATAATCATATATTGATTGTGCGATTGCTGCTCCAGATCCAACTTCAATAATTGTAATGTCAATTAACTTTTCAATTTTTTCTGCAGTTAAAACAATAGCTAGGCGGTCAACTTTTTCTTTTCCAGCCATTGCAGAAAGTAGTTTACCATCCCAAGTTAGTTGTCATTCCAATTATTGAAGTTGGATCTGGAGCAGCAATCGCACAATCAAAATCAAAAAACGGTGAGTTAAATAGATGATGTTTACAGATTGATCGTGGACAATGAAGATTGCTGATGACGCCCTTGGCAGGGTAGAAAATGCATTCCAATTTGCCAATTGTTCCAGTAATTTGCAATAGTATTCTTGAAAAATTCGAACTGTTAGCCTGAATAAAAAAAAGATAAATATTAGTTCAATTCCTTCTCTAATTAATAAGGAACACTTTTAAGTTGGAAGATTTCAAAGTTGGTATTATGGATGAAGAATTGCAACGTGCTGTAAGTGTCGAAGAATGTAACTTCAGCAAATATTTTTGTATTAAACATTTAGGAAAAGACAATATTCGACATGATTATAAAGAGTTATTACAACTTACGTATATTATTCTTGGTGGCAGAATCCCATGCAAGATTTAAAAATATATTTTTTTTTGCAGCATTTAATTATTTATTGAATCTTCATATTTGAAATGACAATAAGTATTCAAATCTTAATACTAAAAAGAAAATAATAAGCCCAGCCAGTGCTAGACAAAAATTTATTTTTTTATTATATATTTTGAGCTTGAGTTAAAGCAAGGGTATCCCGCCTTCTCAACCGATTGTGGCCACTAAAGTTAAGGATGTCTCGTGCAAGTGGGTTTGGATGGTGTTCAAGTTTGCTGACATACTTTGACGCATATTCTGTAAATTCGACTTTTACTAATGGCACGCCTAGATCTTTGTGGATTCGAGAATTTTTAACATACCATGGAGCTGCAGTAATTATACGTAGAATTTTATTTTGACCCCTTTGAATTTTTTCAATGTTTGATGCTGAGGCAGTACCCCATAATTGAATTCCATAACACCAGGTTGGCTTTAGAATTGCATTGTACAACAAAAGTTTGCAATCCAATTTCAATGTAGAGTTTCTGCCGATTAACCAATTAAGTTGCACTGCTTTTAATCTCATTTGTGTAAGTTTCGCTTCAATATGAGACTTCCAAGTTAAACGGCGGTCGAGGTGAATGCCGAGGTATTTTAAAAATATATGCTTTACAGACAGTTTCAAATGTCTTCCAGCCAGGGGCCAAATTACCGCATTCGTGATCGAATGAGCTATCGTATCGAAAAATGATTTCGATATCGAAATTATGATAAAATGTACTAAATTTCTTACTCGATATCGAATGCCATAAGCTCAAATAAGAAATTTACGATAAATTTTACTCGATATCGAATGCTGTAATTTGGCCCCAGTTGAATGGTTTGCGAAATATTTGTATATTTCTGGTACGCCTCACAGTGGCTGAAAATCGTTTTTCATTGGCCAAAAGTCGAATTTTTTTTGTCACCGATTTTTAAAATTTTTACACCTTTTTGGAGCTAATATATCCGTATTAAGGTAGCCAAAAAATTAGGTTAAACTATTAATAATTGTGGGCGTGGCATGCTGTCAAATTCAACTGTTTTTTTTAATTTCAGAAAAAGGTGTTTTTTATTTGTTTTTTGTCAAAAATAAATGGTTACTACTCGCAAGCTATCACCGATAATGGCCTGCGGTCTTTTTTATAATGTTGGTAGGATTATAGTCTTTAGTTGTTGTAAGTGGTTACCGCTCTAGCTTTAATATTAGGGGCGTTATGAAATATTTATGAAACTACTATATTTTTCTGAAATTTAAACTTTAGTGGAATAGAACTTCTAGGGAACAAAAGGGAACAAGAAACGTATACCACCCGAAGAAAGGTGAAAGTCTCTTCTTTAATCCTACACATACTTTTGCACCCGCCACGGCCCGCCGGTAGAACACTTTTTTAATTTTAATGAAATTACTCTAAAAAAACTCAAATTACGATAATTTAAACAGCCCTATAATTACTCGTATACAATGGTGTATTAAATTTTCACTTTTTCGCCTAAAGGTTTATGTTTCTTTACTTTAGACTACGTAAAACTAAAATAATTAAATATAATACCTGGGAAAGGGATGGATGAAGAATTGCAACGTGCTGTAAGTGTCGAAGAATGTAACTTCAGCAAATATTTTTGTATTAAACATTTAGGAAAAGACAATATTCGACATGATTATAAAGAGTTATTACAACTTACGTATATTATTCTTGGTGGCAGAATCCCATGCAAGATTTAAAAATATATTTTTTTTTGCAGCATTTAATTATTTATTGAATCTTCATATTTGAAATGACAATAAGTATTCAAATCTTAATACTAAAAAGAAAATAATAAGCCCAGCCAGTGCTAGACAAAAATTTATTTTTTTATTATATATTTTGAGCTTGAGTTAAAGCAAGGGTATCCCGCCTTCTCAACCGATTGTGGCCACTAAAGTTAAGGATGTCTCGTGCAAGTGGGTTTGGATGGTGTTCAAGTTTGCTGACATACTTTGACGCATATTCTGTAAATTCGACTTTTACTAATGGCACGCCTAGATCTTTGTGGATTCGAGAATTTTTAACATACCATGGAGCTGCAGTAATTATACGTAGAATTTTATTTTGACCCCTTTGAATTTTTTCAATGTTTGATGCTGAGGCAGTACCCCATAATTGAATTCCATAACACCAGGTTGGCTTTAGAATTGCATTGTACAACAAAAGTTTGCAATCCAATTTCAATGTAGAGTTTCTGCCGATTAACCAATTAAGTTGCACTGCTTTTAATCTCATTTGTGTAAGTTTCGCTTCAATATGAGACTTCCAAGTTAAACGGCGGTCGAGGTGAATGCCGAGGTATTTTAAAAATATATGCTTTACAGACAGTTTCAAATGTCTTCCAGCCAGGGGCCAAATTACCGCATTCGTGATCGAATGAGCTATCGTATCGAAAAATGATTTCGATATCGAAATTATGATAAAATGTACTAAATTTCTTACTCGATATCGAATGCCATAAGCTCAAATAAGAAATTTACGATAAATTTTACTCGATATCGAATGCTGTAATTTGGCCCCAGTTGAATGGTTTGCGAAATATTTGTATATTTCTGGTACGCCTCACAGTGGCTGAAAATCGTTTTTCATTGGCCAAAAGTCGAATTTTTTTTGTCACCGATTTTTAAAATTTTTACACCTTTTTGGAGCTAATATATCCGTATTAAGGTAGCCAAAAAATTAGGTTAAACTATTAATAATTGTGGGCGTGGCATGCTGTCAAATTCAACTGTTTTTTTTAATTTCAGAAAAAGGTGTTTTTTATTTGTTTTTTGTCAAAAATAAATGGTTACTACTCGCAAGCTATCACCGATAATGGCCTGCGGTCTTTTTTATAATGTTGGTAGGATTATAGTCTTTAGTTGTTGTAAGTGGTTACCGCTCTAGCTTTAATATTAGGGGCGTTATGAAATATTTATGAAACTACTATATTTTTCTGAAATTTAAACTTTAGTGGAATAGAACTTCTAGGGAACAAAAGGGAACAAGAAACGTATACCACCCGAAGAAAGGTGAAAGTCTCTTCTTTAATCCTACACATACTTTTGCACCCGCCACGGCCCGCCGGTAGAACACTTTTTTAATTTTAATGAAATTACTCTAAAAAAACTCAAATTACGATAATTTAAACAGCCCTATAATTACTCGTATACAATGGTGTATTAAATTTTCACTTTTTCGCCTAAAGGTTTATGTTTCTTTACTTTAGACTACGTAAAACTAAAATAATTAAATATAATACCTGGGAAAGGGTTTTATGGCTTTGTTTTGATTAGCAAAAAAAAATAAGTCATAAAAATATCACAATAGGTTCTACAGTAAACATATGATCTCTTTCTAATATACCTTTTATCAACTGTTAGGGTCAACCAAAGTCATAAACAATTTTATAATAATAATCGCGACATTAAACCACTAAAGAAAAAAAAAACCCAATATTGGCCAGATACTAATTAGTTTTACCTGATATTAACCCTTTCGGCCGCACTTGAATTTAGCTGTGACTACCAAGAGCATCACATATTTTTTCATGACTTTTTACTGTGGATCAAATGACGACTTATGGAACATATACTAAAATCAGTTATGATTTGGATTTCGGGTCTTCAGGATCCATAAGAAACAATGGAACCAACAAAGAGTTAAGAAGTTCAAAAAAGAAACATGTTCAAGATGAATATCGCAAATTTGGATTAATTATAGATCAGCCAAAACAAGGGTCAGGCAATACAAATGATGACAATACCGCACGAAGATTCTTTTTAGATCCAGAAACAGCATCTGAAATAACAGGAGTGGATTTAAACCTTGTTTTCAGATTTAAAATAATCCTAGAAGTACTTGCGTGCAATGAAGAAATTGACGCTAGACAATTTGGAGATTATGCTAAGGAAACTGCAAAAATATATACAACCAACTACCCATAGAGAAATATGTCTGCAACAGTTCACAAAATCCTTTATCATGGAGAAGATATCATTAAATATCATTTGGTGCCACTTGGAGATCTATCAGAGGAGGCTCAGGAAAAAAGGAACAAGGATTACAGATTTTATAGAGAGCAAAATACTAGAAAAAATTCACGAAATTCCACAAATGAAGATCT
Organism: Bellardia pandia; assembly: GCA_916048285.2. Taxonomy (NCBI): domain Eukaryota; kingdom Metazoa; phylum Arthropoda; class Insecta; order Diptera; family Calliphoridae; genus Bellardia; species Bellardia pandia. Next base: position 72,521,456 of record OU696530.1, read on the forward strand.
ATTTAATTTATTATTGGCAACATCAGATCCGTTCATATCCAATATTCGAAATCAATGGAAAGTAGAACATCGGGATTTAGATGAAGAAGCCAAAAAACTACTAAAGAACAGAAATAGCGCAGAACAAAATATAGAATATTTGCAATCAATATTTGTTTCAAATGAATAATAATTATAATTGCCTTCATTGTTATTTAAGTACGAAAAACATAGTATTAGTAAATAATTCTTTAAAAAAAACCGACTTCAAAATTTCGGCCAAATAAAATGTTGGATTAACTTTCAAAAATGTTTAATATAACTAATGTTGTTGCACTTTTTTGATTGAAAGAAAGAATTTTGAAAATCTTGTTAATCTTCTAAAAAATCGGTTTATGATAAATCTATAATGTTTTCCCATTAACAGAGCTAAATTTTGACACCCATATTCGATATATTCTTAAAAATCGGTTTATGCTATATATCCCCGATATATCTCAATCAATTTCTGAAATTTTAATTTTTTTACCTTAAATATATTTTTCTGCAAGCCAAAATTAAAATTTCAGAAATTGATTGAGATATATCGGGGATATATAGCATAAACCGATTTTTAAGAATATATCGAATATGGGTGTCAAAATTTAGCTCTGTTAAATAAATTAGCTCTTCCAAATAAAAAATTTATTTTTAAAATTGATTCATAAATCACGAAGTTATTCAACAATTTATAAGAGAAGCACAGAAAAAATATAGATACCGGTAAATAAAAAACCGTATGTCCGTCCGATCTTCATAAAAATTAAATGGGACCCACCTGCAAGCAAACCCTTTCAAACAAAAAAATTAAAATTGGTTCAGAAATGGTTATCGTGGAACAAACATAAAAACAGCAACATACCATTCGAATTGATAACCTCCTCCTTTTTGAAGACGGTTAAAAATAATAATAAATAGAACCTACTATTTTTACAAATGCTAATAAAATCTATTGCAGTTTTTATTTTTAAAATGTTTTTTAAAATTATCAAATCTGACAACAAAAAAGAATAAATTTTTCTGTAGTAACAGCAAAATCTCCAGTGAATTTTACTATTTTTTTTTAGTGTAAACATTTTTTTGAGTGTAAAAATTTTTTTGAGTGTAACATTAAAAAATTCCATTATCACAAAAAATAATTATAATTATTATTAAGTTCCAAATATTAAATTTTTTAATATGTAAATAAAAAAAGTAAACCCATATTTCACTCCAAAAGTTAAAAAAAATCAAAAGTTCAACTTTGACCTAGAAGTCCTTAAAAAGTCATCAATCAATTTTAATGTAATTAAAACTGAGCCAAGCTGAACTAAATATCTATCCATTAAAAAAAAAATTACTTCAATATTTTGATCGGTTCAAAAGTTACAGAATTTTGGCCAACGAAAAACGATTTTCAGCCACTGTGCGCCGTGAACGTGCTGACCGAGTAATTTAGCTTTGCTACGAATCTGGCCTGTAGGCCTACTTTATCCAGAGGAAACGTATGGGCACTTGGGCAGCATATAAAACTTCATTAAATCACTTTAAGAACCTAATAAGGAATGCAAAAAGGAAAGCTTGGAGGGACTTCTGCGATGGTGTGGAAGGCTCATCTGAGACAAACAGACTTCGTAAAATTTTATCAACATCACCGGTTGTGCCAAGCTATATTCAGAAACCGTGTGGTAACTGGACCCTGAATGGTAAAGAAACTCTTGATGTATTACTTGATACTCATTTTCCAGGCTGTGTTCCGGTCAATGACCTTAATCCGGCAGCTCTCAGTAATAACAGTGGCCCCCAAAGCAACTCCATTCCGATTAATCGAGTGGCCAATCGCGGCACGCCTTAAGGAGGAGTCCTATCACCTCTGTTGTGGAACTTGGCTATGAACTCCCAGCTGGTTGAGATGGAAGGTAGGAGAATAAAGACGGTCGCATATGCGGACGATGTTGCGGTTTTAATATCCGGTAAATATCTTGATGTATGGAGTCAGCACTTAGTGCACTAAACAGCTGGAGCATATCATGCGGGCTAAGTACTTTTCACAAGGAGGTATAAGATTGATAACTTCATTCCACCGAAACTGAATGGTATTAGACTAAAGATTGCGGATAATGCCAAATACCTTGGCATCATTCTAGATGAAAATTATCCTGGACGTTGAATATACAGAACAGGATTAATAAGGCCTATGTAGCTATATACTCATGCAAAAAGGCAATTGGGACCAACTGGGGGATTAACTCTAGAGGCATCAATTGGATCGTAAATGCTGTTATAAGGCCCATTCTTTTCTATGGGGTATTGGTATGGTGGCATGCACTTGGGAATTCCTCACACAGACATGCGGTCGAACGTGTACTAAGGAATTGTGCCATCCTGATCACTGGCGCGGTAAGAACAACACCAACAAAGGCACTGGTTACTATGCTGAACTGGATTTAATGGTAACTCAACTGGCTCTAAATTCTGCAGTAAGGCTTAAGGATTGTTACTCATGGACTCAAAGAGACCATGGTCACTCTACTATAACGAGACATTGTGAGAACGCTCATAGAAATGTTGACTACTGCATACCGAAACCATCTTTTGATCTGCTATTCTTCACATGCATCCCAAATAGGACCTCATGGGTAGACGGGCTCTATACCCCCAATGAAGCAATAAGGATTTATACCGACGGCTCCAAAAGGGGAAATAGAGTTGGAGGTGGATTCTACATCGAAGAATTTGGAATCAGATCCTCTTTTAGGCTTCCTGATTTCTGCTCCGTCCTTCAAGCAAAGATCTCTGCCATTAAGCGAGCTGCAAACTGGCTGAAGTACTATCAAGTATCTGGAGATATATGCATATTTACCGACAGCAAAACCGCCATATGTAACATAGCAGGTGTCTATGTGACATCGAGGTTAACCGCAGAATGCCGGATATCTCTGAATGAGATTGCGGAACATTATAGGATAGCGCTGATATGGGTCCCTGGACACAGCTCGATTCAGGGTAACTACATTGCTGATGATTTAGACAAGAAAGGTACAATGCTGGCTGCTGCGGAGATTGACTCCTTCACTGGCATTAACATGAAAAGTCTGAAATCACTAATTCAAGATGAAATGTTCAGACTTGCTCAGGTAAGGTGGACAAACGAAATCACCTGCTCTATTGCTAGGTCCACTTGGCCCTTATTTGATACGGGAAGGACGAAATCTTTACTTAGTTTTCGTCGCGACCTAATTAGGCTTATTGTCTCTCTACTTACAGGTCACTGTACTTTTGGGACACACGCCAGAAGACTTGGTCTACAATATAATGACTTTTGTAGAAGCTGTCATAACGAGGAGGAGGAGACAGTCATACACTTCCTCTGCGAATGCCCGGCCCTATCGATGAAGAGGGAACGGATACTCGGGGCACGCTTTCTTCCATGTTTGGGTGCACTATCCAGGATTAATCCAAAATGCATCAGGACCTTTGCTAAGGAGTCTGGATGGTTCGACAGGGAAGCAACCGATACGGTTTGAAATCGATAGGTTGCCCACCAACGGGTATCACAATAGGACCAATATAATGGACTCAAGTGAGCTGTTTCAGAAAACAGCTACCCATATAACCTAACCTAACCGAATTTACAAAATAAGCGTCAAAGTACGTAAGCAAACTTGAACACCATCCAAACCCTCTTGCACGAGACATCCTTAACTTTAGTGGCCACAATCGGTTGAGAAGGAGGGATACCCTTGCTTTAACTCAAGCGCAAAACAGATGACTGGATCAGTTGATGTGAAATTTTTTTAGAATCATAAAAATTTTTGTCTAGCACTGGCTGGGCTTATTATTTTCTTTTTAGTATTAATATTTGAAAACTTATTGTCATTTCAAGATATGAAGATTCAATAAATAAATGAAGGCTACAAAAAAAAAATATTTTTAAATTTTGTCTAATTTTCACTATTTTTAATCGATTTAATTACCAATTTTTACCATAATTTATAGAGTTTGTCTGATGTTCATAATAATCTTGAGTGTAACTTAACAGAGTATAAAAAAGGGGTACAATTCGGTTTTAGTGATTTTGCTCAAAAAAAAAACAAAATCAAATAGGGCTTTTAGAGATACATGCAAAAAAAATTTGTTGGCGGTCACGCCTATTTTCGAGGGGGCGGGCCCGTAAAGTTGAAAATATATAGGCCTATATCTCGGGAACTACTGGGTGCTTGATAATTTGTAATACACTAAATAAAAGGTCTTAAAAATACCTTTCCAACGATATGTATCATAACCGAATATGGGTTAAATCCGAAAAGAATATTTTTTGACCCGAATTTATTTGTTTTTTGGAAATGGTTCTTATATGGCAGCTATGACAAATTATGGGCCGATCTTCTTAAATTTTGGAACAGTTATTTTCATGCATATGGGGATATTTCACGTAGAATTTCAACGTAATAACGGTATATTTAAGATATATATTAGTATTAACGTGGATTTCGGTAGTGGACCTTATGTGGGGGATATAGTCAACTATGGACCGATATTCTCAAAATCCAGCAGTTTGATTTAGGCATGTATGTAAATGATCCGTGTAAAATTTTGGATTGGTAACTTTATTTATAAGAGATTTATGAGTATTAACCCTTAAATGCATATAGTCTCCGATTTTTGCGAAAATTATATATATAATGAAATCCGATTAAATAAGCATAACTGCGTTTACATTTTTGAAAAAAAATCTTATTTTGTTGATTTTATGAAAAAAAATTGGTTGTATCTTTTAAGATACAGTATGCACTCCCCGCTAAAATAAAAACACATAAGAAAAACAAATACTGTTTACTATTTGAATAAGAAAAGTTTATTTTAGTTTAGTTTTATACATATACTAGCTAAACCCGGTGTGCTTTGCTACCCCCCCCCTCGTCATAAAATAAAACGTATTTATATATTTACAAACATTTATTTATTTAATTTTAATGTATTTATTGCAATGCTTTAGGCGAGACCATGCCCCTTTGTCCACTTACATAGCCAAGAATTTATTATTTCGTAAGAATATTCTGTTGTGAAAATTTAATGACGATCGGTTTAGTAGTTAAGACTATATTACGATGTTTAATTTTTCTAAAAAGGGGCGTGGTCCCACTCACTTTTCTCCTGGTACGTATTCCTAATTATGCCAATACCATATGTACCAAATATCACCGACGTACGTCAAAAAATGCCCAAAATATGGCGGGTTAAATTTGTGGGTTATATGGGCGGTGCCACCCCCGTTTGTACAATCAAAACTTCATATAGCCTATTATTCCTTCCAGAGTCACAGTAACATGCTGTAAAAATTTCAGGCAGATTGGTCCAAGGGTTTGGCCTCCTAGTAAGCACAAACATACAGACACACATTCATTTATATATATATAGATTAAAAGCAATATAATTTAAGGTGAAATGGGGCGAAAAATGGGGATTTGGTAATAAAAAAATGTATGTAGTTAAAAAGTATATAAAACTTTAGGTAAATACATATTACAAAAAAAGTATTTTGTATAGCAAACATTGTTAGTGGTATAAGTAAGTATCTGAATTAAAAAAAGGGGGCGATGAAGTAGGCGTGGTTCATAGTTATATGGCGACGTAAACAGTATTAAGAGCAATATACTACCAAATAAAAAAATACGTTGGAATGAACAAATTTGTATAGAGAACAAAAAGTATAAAACTTTCAGAAATTTGGCGTGAAAGGGGCGTGGCTTAAGAAATCTTTATTTTTACCTCGCCTGGAGTATATAATGTGTATACAATTTGAAGTAAATCTGTTAAAAACTATATGGGAGCAATTACATAATTTTTAAAAAGTGGGCGTAAAAATGGGCGTGGTAAAAAAAAGTACCCTATTAATCATACCAGAGTCCCAGTTAAATGCTGTGAAAATTTCAAAAATATCGGTCCAGAGGTTTGGTCTCCAATTACAATATTTTAAAAAAGTGGGCGTAAAAGTGGGCGTGGTAAAAAAAAGTACCCTATTATTCCTTCCAGAGTCACAGTAACATGCTGTGAAAATTTCATCAAAATCGGCTCAGCCGTTTTGGAGTCTATACGTTACATACATACATACATACATTGAATTTTATATATATAGATAGCTAAACGCGGTGTGCTTTGCTACCCCCCCTCGTCATAAAATAAAATAAAACGTATTTATATATTTACAAACATTCATTTATTTAATTTTAATGTATTTATTGCAATGCTTTAGGCGAGGCCATGCCCCTTTGTCCACTTACATAGTCAAGAATTTATTATTTCGTAAGAATATCCTATTGTGAAAATTTAATAAAGTATAAAACTTTCAAAAATTTGGCGTGAAAGGGGCGTGGCTTAAGAAATCTTTATTTTTACCTCGCCTGGAGTATATAATGTGTATACAATTTGAAGTAAATCTGTTAAAAACTATATGGGAGCAATTACATAATTTTTAAAAAGTGGGCGTAAAAATGGGCGTGGTCAAAAAAGTAAACTATTAATCATACCAGAGTCCCAGTTAAATGCTGTGAAAATTTCAAGAATATCGGTCCAGAGGTTTGGTCTCCAATTACAATATTTTAAAAAAGTGGGCGTGGTAAAAAAAGTACCCTATTATTCCTTCCAGAGTCACAGTAACATGCTGTGAAAATTTCAAAAATATCGGTCCAGAGGTTTGGTCTCCAATTACAATATTTTAAAAAAGTGGGCGTGGTAAAAAAAAGTACCCTATTATTTCTTCCAGAGTCCCAGTTAAATGCTGTGAAAATTTCAAGAATAATACACTAAATAAAAGGTCTTAAAAATACCTTTCCAACGATATGTATCATGACCGAATATGGGTTAAATCCGAAAAGAATATTTTTTGACCCGAATTTATTTGTTTTTTGGAAATGGTTCTTATATGGCAGCTATGACAAATTATGGGCCGATCTTCTTAAATTTTGGAACAGTTATTTTCATGCATATGGGGATATTTCACGTAGAATTTCAACGTAATAACGGTATATTTAAGATATATATTAGTATTAACGTGGATTTCGGTAGTGGACCTTATGTGGGGGATATAGTCAACTATGGACCGATATTCTCAAAATCCAGCAGTTTGATTTAGGCATGTATGTAAATGATCCGTGTAAAATTTTGGATTGGTAACTTTATTTATAAGAGATTTATGAGTATTAACCCTTAAATGCATATAGTCTCCGATTTTTGCGAAAATTATATATATAATGAAATCCGATTAAATAAGCATAACTGCGTTTACATTTTTGAAAAAAAATCTTATTTTGTTGATTTTATGAAAAAAAATTGGTTGTATCTTTTAAGATACAGTATGCACTCCCCGCTAAAATAAAAACACATAAGAAAAACAAATACTGTTTACTATTTGAATAAGAAAAGTTTATTTTAGTTTAGTTTTATACATATACTAGCTAAACCCGGTGTGCTTTGCTACCCCCCCCTCGTCATAAAATAAAACGTATTTATATATTTACAAACATTTATTTATTTAATTTTAATGTATTTATTGCAATGCTTTAGGCGAGACCATGCCCCTTTGTTCACTTACATAGCCAAGAATTTATTATTTCGTAAGAATATTCTGTTGTGAAAATTTAATGACGATCGGTTTAGTAGTTAAGACTATATTACGATGTTTAATTTTTCTAAAAAGGGGCGTGGTCCCACTCACTTTTCTCCTGGTACGTATTCCTAATTATGCCAATACCATATGTACCAAATATCATCGACGTACGTCAAAAAATGCCCAAAATATGGCGGGTTAAATTTGTGGGTTATATGGGCGGTGCCACCCCCGTTTGTACAATCAAAACTTCATATAGCCTATTATTCCTTCCAGAGTCACAGTAACATGCTGTAAAAATTTCAGGCAGATTGGTCCAAGGGTTTGGCCTCCTAGTAAGCACAAACATACAGACACACATTCATTTATATATATATAGATTAAAAGCAATATAATTTAAGGTGAAATGGGGCGAAAAATGGGGATTTGGTAATAAAAAAATGTATGTAGTTAAAAAGTATATAAAACTTTAGGTAAATACATATTACAAAAAAAGTATTTTGTATAGCAAACATTGTTAGTGGTATAAGTAAGTATCTGAATTAAAAAAAGGGGGCGATGAAGTAAGCGTGGTTCATAGTTATATGGCGACGTAAACAGTATTAAGAGCAATATACTACCAAATAAAAAAATACGTTGGAATGAACAAATTTGTATAGAGAACAAAAAGTATAAAACTTTCAAAAATTTGGCGTGAAAAGGGGCGTGAAAGGGGCGTGGCTTAAGAAATCTTTATTTTTACCTCGCCTGGAGTATATAATGTGTATACAATTTGAAGTAAATCTGTTAAAAACTATATGGGAGCAATTACATAATTTTTAAAAAGTGGGCGTAAAAATGGGCGTGGTCAAAAAAGTAAACTATTAATCATACCAGAGTCCCAGTTAAATGCTGTGAAAATTTCAAGAATATCGGTCCAGAGGTTTGGTCTCCAATTACAATATTTTAAAAAAGTGGGCGTGGTAAAAAAAAGTACCCTATTATTCCTTCCAGAGTCACAGTAACATGCTGTGAAAATTTCAAAAATATCGGTCCAGAGGTTTGGTCTCCAATTACAATATTTTAAAAAAGTGGGCGTGGTAAAAAAAAGTACCCTATTATTTCTTCCAGAGTCCCAGTTAAATGCTGTGAAAATTTCAAGAATATCGGTCCAAAGGTTTGGTCTCCAATTACAATATTTAAAAAAAGTGGGCGTAAAAGTGGGCGTGGTAAAAAAAGTACCCTATTATTCCTTCCAGAGTCACAGTAACATGCTATGAAAATTTCAAAAATATTGGTCCAGAGGTTTGGTCACCAATTACAATATTTTAAAAAAGTGGGCGTAAAAGTGGGCGTGGTAAAAAAAGTACCCTATTAATCATACCAGAGTCCCAGTTAAATGCTGTGAAAATTTCAAAAATATCGGTCCAGAGGTTTGGTCTCCAATTACAATATTTTAAAAAAGTGGGCGTAAAAGTGGGCGTGGCAAAAAAAAAGTACCCTATTATTCCTTCCAGGGTCACAGTAACATGCTGTGAAAATTTCATCAAAATCGGCTCAGCCGTTTTGGAGTCTATACGTTACATACATACATACATACAAACATACATACATTGAATTTTATATATATAGAAGAAGAAGATAGAAGATATATATATAGACATAAATGAAAATTAGTTATTTTTTATTGGTTGTGGTAATTAAAAAAGCAGTTTTTTATCAGCCGTTAGACATACAGTATCGGACAAAACCTAAGCACCCCCTCAGAACATTTTTTTAAATGATAATTTTTTTAATCTTTTAGGCATAGAGGATATTAAATTATTAATTATATCAGGTGATATTGCTTCCCAGGCTATTTTTGCGGCTTCAAATAAATATTCTTTGGTTTTGCAATTTTCTCGGTTGATTTTTAAGATAACGATCTCCCACAAGTTCTCGTTTGGGTTAAGATCGGGGGATTGGGCAGGCCAACGAAGAACTTCTATCAAATTGGTCTGGAACCACTCTTTAACCACTTTTGACGTATGTTTTGGGTCGTTATCTTGCTGGAATGCCCATTTAAGTGGCATCTCTTCTTCAGCATAAGGCAACATCACGTCTTTTAATATGTCACGATACATGAAACGATCCATAAGTCCATCAATCTTATGAATTGGCCCAATCCCTTGCCCAGAGAAACAACCCCAGACCATTATGTTACCGCCTCCATGCTTTATAGTGCCTTTGCAATATTTAGGATTTAACCGTTGTCCATTTGCTCTTCGTGCATGCCTTATGCCATCTGAATCCTTTAAACTAAGCTTAGATTCGTCAGAAAACAGCACAGTCCTCCATTTTTGGACACTCCAGTTGAGATGGGTCTTGGCGAATTCGAGTCTGGCTCTTTTATTTTTTGACGATATGAAAGGTTTTTTTGCTGGTCGTCGACTGAATAATCCGGCCTCTACCGCCCTTCTGCGAATCGTTCTTTCGCTAATTTTTAAATCTAAGCGATTTCGTATGTGACTAGAAGATGCTGTAGCATCATTTTGGATTATCCTTTTAATTAAGGAGTCTTCATGTCGCGAAGTTTCGCGTGGTCTTCCTCCAGAGTGAGTAGAAGATGTGCGACCAGTCTCCAAAAACTTTTTAATTAGCCTAGAAATAATTGATCAGTTGATCGAATTTTTTGCACTCAATTGATGTCTTGATAAGCCGGCTCTAAAATCATCAAGAATTGTAATTTTAAATTCACTTGAGTAATTATTGCGCGCCATTACTCTTTATCTCAACGAAAACTTTAAAACAATAACAATTTTCGCATAAATTCGAACAAGTTCTTCTTAACACTGTAGCTAAATAGCTGTTGCATTTTTGAAATTTACCGTTAACTAATGCAGCAATGTAGCAGTAGCGTAGTAAAATTTTCAAACACAATATTAGGGGGTGCTTTAGTTTTGTCCACTTATATTTCCGATTTAAATTGCTTTTTGAATTTTAACTTTTTTTCTTAAATTCTGAATTCCTTAAGTTAGTGTTTTTCAATAATAAAGATATAAATAAATAAAAAAAAAATAAAAAAAATTTTTAAAAACTTTGTTTTCTTAAAAAAATTATCATTTAAAAAAAATGTTCTGAGGGGATGCTTAGGTTTTGTCCGATACTGTAGATTTAATTCACACTTACTGCAAAATATCTTCGTTTGACCTGTGCAACCCGGCATTTTGCATTTTCCTTTCTTACTTACCAACGTCCAATGTTGTGTTCCGTCTAGTCTTACATACATCTACAGAAGGCGGTACTTGCGAATTCGGCTTATGTTTTTTTTCTGGATTTCAGTTTCTATTTTTGATCTTCGACTAAGTTGAGTGTGTTTTGATAAATTTTTATAATTGAAAAGTGAATTTGCCACTTCCAATTTGAAATCTATTAATCGTAATTTTTTGTTTCTGCTTGATCCTGGTTAATTCTTTTGTAGAGAATCCATGCATTGATGCAGGTCATGTCTAGTAGGTGGTAAAACAATCTATTCGTCCACTTTCTGCTTTTTAGAGCTATTTTGTGGCGGCTCATGGAACTATCCAATAGATCGACGCCTCCCATGTTCTTATTGTAGTCTTTCACAATTTGCGGACAAGAGACCATTATCGTTTTGTTCTGCTCTTTGTCAAATCTACGAACAGGTAAAATTTCATTTGGCATTATTGAGGAAGACGGTGGCTTAGTTCCTATATATGTCGAAACCAAATTGACAATTTTTGTATCCTTCCATGAAATAGAAGTTACATCTATTCCATGGATACTAGCTACAAACTCTTGCGAGGTTCCTCGTTCAAACTTCATCATTGTTTTTTCTTCTGGAAGCTTGCAATTTTTTATCCTATTCCGTCGGATTGTACCAACAGAAAGAATTCCCTGGGTTCTTAGGTATATAAGTAAAGGAATTGTAGTGTAGTAATTGTCGAAGTACATTATGTAGTTTTTAAACTTAGGTACTTCACGAGCTAACCTTACTACAATGTTTGCGGATGCTTGCAGATTTGGCTCTTCTGGGCGCATAGTTTCATTTGCTCCGGTATAAATTTCAAAGTTGTACGCATACCCATTAGTGTCACATAACACAAAAAATTTAAATCCCCACTTTTTAGGCTTATTTGGAAGATATTGTTTCATATAGTTGCTCATTTTTGTAGAACACATTTGTTCATCTACAGATAATATTTCTTGTTTGGGAACAGAACCAAATGTACGATTAAGGGAGTCAATAACAGGCCTAATAAGGTAGAGTTTATCCCGTTTCGGATCGTCGCGTGGTAGGTTTTTTGCTTTATCATTAAAATGTAGATATTGCCTTATTTTTCGAATTGGTTTACCGTCATTTGCTGCTTTATTACGTCTACTGATCGATCATTATTGCTTGACCAATAATCTCTGGTATTTGGTAAATTAAAATACGTCATGTAAAAGATAACACCAATAAACTTTCGCAACTCCGAAATACTAAAGGAAAACTTTTCATCTAATCCAGCATACCGTAGCGTTTCTTCAACTAAAAGGTTTTCTAAACTTTCTGGAAATAAATAGCTCCAAACTTGATAGGGACTTACTATTGACTGAATATCTTCACTGAGAGAGCTATATCCCCTAAAATCTACTTCTTTACTATTAAATTGCAAATTACCTTGTTTCCATATTACTTTCTGAAATGCTGAGGATTTAGGATCGACATTTATGTCTTGAAATTTTGAAGGAAATAAATTGAATATCGAAGAACTTGGTTGCAGTTCTAAGGAATGTTCTAAGGAAGCAAAAAGTCCTGGTATAGATACAGAATTTTCTTTAGAAACAGGAAAGTTTTTAGATTGATTGGATAAAGGTTTATTAGAAATAAGCAAATTTGTTGTAGAACATTTTGTAAGGACAGGGGACTTAATTATTTTTGGAGAAGAAATTGGAGTACTGGTTTTTGTAAGGTTTGTAGAAGAACATTGTGCAACATTAGGAGACAAAACGGAGGTTGTGGACTTGTCATCATCGTTCATTAGGGCAATAAACGAGTCATGAAGTGACTCATTCAACACAAAATTAAGTTCGGCTTCTTCCTCAGAATCGATATTATTATCAATGACTAATACGCTTTTTGTTTTAGTGGAACATATTTTCGGAATTTCCCTTTCATCATCACTGCTTTCATCAGTGCTGTCATAAGGAAAATCTTCACTAAGTACTTTGCATATTTCTTCATCGGTCATTCTGGTTTTCCTTTGAGTAAAGGCGTTCATAGTTATTATTTGTATATAACTAGAATAAAAAAAATTGTGCAAGAAACAAAAGCAATCTGACAATCAAATAACTGAACCAGAATAAAAATAAAATATTTGCGCAGCAACTGAAACAACTTCTCGTATCAAACAACTGAGAAAGAATAAAAAAATTACTAAGTAAGTGCACACAAGAAAACAAAAGCAACCTGTTCAAAAACGTTTATTTTTCTACACAAAATTTGTCTTTTCAAATACAAACACAATGTATAAAAAAAACAAAGGAATATTTGAAATTAGTGCGGAGTGCATAGTGTATCTTTTAAGATACAACCACTAAAAGTGATTTTGCAACTAAAGTTGGGGTCGCATTCGTTTAAAATTTAATTTTTTTATTAAAATACATTACACACAAGAAAATATTTTTTAAAGTAAACAATTCCTTTTCAAATATAATTTTAATATTTCTCAACATGAGTTGTGCTAAACCGAAATGCAGAAATAAAGCTGAGGATCCAATGGTTTCGTGTTGGCTTTGAAATGCTGTTTACCATGCCAAATGCGTCGATTTGGCCCCTCGGACTGCGGATAATCTATGTGAAGATAAAGGACTTCGTTGGTGCTACAAGACATGTATGGTTTATGATGTTGAATTTTTTTTCATTTTTTAAAAATTCACGCCACGAACTAGATAATATAAATAATGATTTAAATTGTCTTACTAAAAAAATTTTAAAATTTAAAGAATTATTTGATAAAGCACCTTGTTCTCCCAGAAGGAAGAAATCGACTACTGATGTAAGCACTGGATTATCATCTAACAATTTTAACACCGCTTGTAATACTGTTAGTACCATTTCAAGCAATTTGCAACATCCTGTACCTTCTACATCAACTGTTGTTACCTCACCTCATTTACAACCTAAAGTTCCTATTTCGTCCGATCCTTCCTCTAAAACTTCATCAACACTTCAACTGCAAAATACAAATAATAGTCAATCAATACCATCACTTACTCTTGTTCCTAAAAAATTACCTTTACCCATAATACAAAAACAAACTGCTCTATCTTCTGATGTTCCTGTCTTTAACCCTGTAAGTAATATCTCCAAAAAAAAACTATTTTCGCTGCTCGCTTTGCATCTGAAACCACAACTGATGCTGTATTGCAGTATATAAAACAGAAACTTGGATTTGATATTGTGAGGGTTAAGAATAGTTTGTTTTTGTTTCGAAGTAACTACGTTTTAATTTTTTTTAGTAGGCTTTGTTATTTTTGAAATAGAAAATTTTTGTGAATATAAAAAATAATAATTTGAAGTGGTGAATAAAAATAATAGTTATATAATTTTGAAATTAAATTTTTAACAATAATATCTTGCAAAATTGTAAGAATTATCATCAAATTGCAAAAAGAATTTTCCTGTTGTCCTAATCACAAGAGAAGTATTTAAAATAGGCTTTGGATATCGACAAAATCAACTATATTTGAAAATCTCTTGGTTTTGGCCGAATTATCAAACTAAATTCCCACAAAGCGAGTTCAACTTTGAAGATAAAATCAGAATACTTAATCAAGATTCCTAATTCTAAATCCAAATTCATTTCTCAAACTCTTCAGACTCATCATTTACATAACTTATTGCTAAAAATAATTATAAATTTGTTTTAATATTTTCGATTTGATTCTAATTGATTTGTCATATATTGGGTTGACCATATTTTCACATAACATTTTTAATTAAATTTTACTAATTTATTTGTAAAAATTTGTTGATTAATTGTTCTTTGTTTATAAATTCATTTTTATAATTTTTTTTTTGATATTTTTATAAATCCTTTTGAAAATTTGGTCACCATTTACTAAATAATTTAAAATTATATAGATGTATAAACATATACATCTATATATATAAAATTCAATGTATGTATGTATGTAACGTATAGACTCCAAAACGGCTGAGCCGATTTTGATGAAATTTTCACAGCATGTTACTGTGACTCTGGAAGGAATAATAGGGTACTTTTTTACCACGCCCACTTTTACGCCCACTTTTTTAAAATATTGTAATTGGAGACCAAACCTCTGGACCGATATTTTTGAAATTTTCACAGCATTTAACTGGGACTTTGGTATGATTAATAGGGTACTTTTTTTGACCACGCCCACTTTTTAAAAATTATGTAATTGCTCCCATATAGTTTTTAACAGATTTACTTCAAATTGTATACACATTATATACTCCAGGCGAGGTAAAAATAAAGATTTCTTAAGCCACGCCCCTTTCACGCCCTTTTTCACGCCAAATTTTTGAAAGTTTTATTCTCTATACAAATTTGTTCATTCCAACGTATTTTTTTTATTTGGTAGTATATTGCTCTTAATACTGTTAACGTCGTCATATAACTATGAACTACGCCTACTTCATCGCCCCCTTTTTTTAATTCAGATACTTACTTATACCACTAACAATGTTTGCTATACAAAATACTTTTTTTGTAATATGTATTTACCTAAAGTTTTATATACTTTTTAACTACATACATTTTTTTATTACCAAATCCCCATTTTTCGCCCCATTTCACCTTAAATTATATTGCTTTTACTCTATATATATATAAATGAATGTATGTTTGTGCTTAATAGGAGGCCAAACCCTTGGACCAATCTGCCTGAAATTTTTACAGCATGTTACTGTGACTCTGGAAGGAATAATAGGCTATATGAAGTTTTGATTGTACAAAGGGGGGTGGCACCGCCCATATAACCCACAAATTTAACCCGCCATATTTTGGGCATTTTTTGACGTTCGTCGGTGATATTTGGTGCATATGGTATTGGCATAATTAGGAATACGTACCAGGAGAAAAGTGAGTGGGACCACGCCCCTTTTTAGGAAAATTAAACATCGTAATATAGTCTTAACTACTGGACCGATCGTCATTAAATTTTCACAACAGGATATTCTTACGAAATAATAAATTCTTGACTATGTAAGTGGACAAAGGGGCATGGTCTCGCCTAAAGCATTGCAATAAATACATTAAAATTTAATAAATAAATGTTTGTAAATATATAAATACGTTTTATTTTATGACGAGGGGGGGGGGGGTAGCAAAGCACACCGGGTTTAGCTAGTTTATATATATAATTCAAGATTTTAACCTCATAACAGTTACATTACCAATCAATCATACAAAACTTTAAGACAATTTACAGCTCTCTTCGTTTTCTGGCGCCGGATAACTTCGAGGGATAAAAGAATGTAAGTCCTTAAATTTATATATATACATATTTTTTAAAACACACTGCAAACATACAAATATAATGAATAACTATTATTAACAACGATATTTTAAACATACAAAATTTAATAATTAAACATGTTGTTAATATTAGTTCACATACATTCCATATTTATATTAATAACATCAATATTTTGAATACTCTTATTATAATAATTTTGTATTATACTGATAATACTGATGTTAATAGAAAATTCTCGGTATAACTATACATTTGTTTTTTCTACAGGTTTGTTTTTCGAAAAGAGATAAAACTGGCATTTTGTGGTCAAATCTGGCAACTCTAATGTCATTTATGTTCAGTTTGGTTTGCCATTTCATCATGAACAGGTTGACAAAAGAACAACGCTTGCAAATCGTGCAAATCTATTTCGAAAATAACGGTTCAGTTCGCGAAGTTTACCGCAAGCTTCGTCCATTTTATGGTCGACATAATCGTCCATCAGAGCAATTAATTCGGTTAACCATGGATCGTTTTCGCACTACGTTTACTCTATGTGATAAAACGCATCCGCAGAGACGTCGAACAGTGCGCACCGA
This sequence comes from Bellardia pandia, assembly GCA_916048285.2. Classification (NCBI taxonomy): domain Eukaryota; kingdom Metazoa; phylum Arthropoda; class Insecta; order Diptera; family Calliphoridae; genus Bellardia; species Bellardia pandia. The sequence goes on from OU696530.1 coordinate 72,538,130, forward strand.
AGAAACAATTGCCGCTGTAGAGCAAAGTGTTGAAGAGGACCCGAATAATAATGGAGACCGGTATAGAGCCATGATAACCGACTATTTTGTTCCCGAATTGGATAAGTTGTGGTTCCAACAAGACGGCGCTACATGCCACACAGCGCACGCCACAATCGATTTATTGAAGGAAACATTCGATGAGCGCATAATTTCGCGGAATGGACCTGTCAATTGGCCACCAAGATCGTGTGATTTGTCACCATTGGATTATTTTCTTTGGGGATATGTGAAGTCGCTCGTCTACGCCAACAAACCAGAAACGTTAGGGGAATTGGAAGCCAACATTCGTGGCGTTATTGCCGACATACGGCCCCATATGCTCGAAAAAGTGGTTGAAATTTGGACCTGTAGAATTGGCTTTATTCGAGCCAGCCGCGGCGGCCACATGCCTGAAATCATATTTAAACATTAATGGCATAAAATTATCCTTCCAATAAAGCCAAATTGATGGTCATTAAAACGATTTTCTTATGTTTTATTTCAATTCGAAGTTCTATACTTCTCAAAAAAACACCCTATACAAATTAATATTTTGAATTATAAAATATATACTTTATTATATATATCCAAACTATATATATGTGTATAATATTCACAATACTTGTTTTGAGTTAAGGTGGCCATTTAGTTATCTTTATTTTTAAATTTCAATATAATTAAAATAATAATAACTTTTAGTTTTTTTTTCTTTTTGCATCTTTAAACTTAATTTTTCAAAACTATTGAATATATAATAATTAAAAATTGTATTTGTTGTGTTTTCAAAATGAAATACTAATTTTGTATTATTTGTGAAAGGTGAAGTTATCGATATGGGGTAGGTTATATTTTTTTTTTTAATTTTATTTATTTTTATTATTTTGCTGACAATTAATATAGTTTTCATGTCAGCAAGGAGGGTGGGCTTGGATCAGTGTAGCAAATAAGGCCTCAAGCTACACTTCAGTCATTGACATATTTATCTATTTTTTTTCTTTTATCAGTTTGGATTACTTTTAGTCTTTGCTACCTAAAATTTTAATATCTCCAGTAGCGAAATAAACCATTTTAAGTTGGGAACAATATTAAACCCCTCTCACCGACGAGCACGGCCGATCTAATAGGTAGCCATGTTCCCATTATAATTGGACCTTAGTCTAACAATCGTTACAAAGAAATATTTGGCGCCCAACGTTAGGGCCCCACGTAGTCGTATATTTTAAAATATTTTGTGCATTTTCACCTTGATACTGAGGGCCTTTGAACTTTTTGTGGGTGGTGATTCATACGGATATATTTTTTTTTATATTTTCTTTTCTATCTTTTGGAACCTTATTTGTTACATTTGGACCAAATTGTTTGTTGGGTTTTTAATGACAATCAATTCTTCATGTAACATTTAAGAGTCAAGTGATATCAGGGTTTGGGTTCGAGCGTGAAATGTTGAATTGGTTTTTATCGGTTCAATTGCCGTTCGATTCTAACTCTTTCTATTCTTTCATTGTTATGTTCTTATCTTCTTTTAAGTTTTCTCTTTCGCTCTTGTTGTTTTACTTTTCTAATGTTTGGACCTAAAATATATTGGTAGTAATCGATTATTTTCCTGCATTAACTAGTTGGCAATTATTTTTTTCCTCCTCTTTTAGCTCAGTATGTTTGGATAATAAAGTTTTTTGGCATCTGTCAAATACTTCCAACGGATTAGTTATTCTGCGACTTTTACTTTTTGCAAATGTGTTGATAAGTGATCGATTTCTTTTTTATTTTTATTTTATTGTTTTGTAGATTATTATTTTCAAAACTTACCCCTATCAATATTTCACCGAGTAGCAAAACATTATTTTATGCATATCACATGTTATTTGACAATTCGAAGATTTTTTGTTAGATTTTAACCAGGTTTTTATTTGACATTATAGTCGTTTTCGTTTTCGTTTGTGATTGTTTTCATTTATCGCGAGTTTATTAATTTTTTTTTTGTAATGCCGTTAGTACGTAGTACCGGTGATATTCCATCACAGGTTGAACAAGAAGATGGCAATACTACCCATCATTTCGAAGAAAGTGCTGGGGGTGACACACTTTTAAGGAATCCAGTTAGTAGACCTCAAACTCGACAACAAACTCGTAGAGATGCTCTAGAGCAAAGTAGAATTAACGATGATAGTGTACGTCAGATTGTAGACGAATCCTTAAGAGGATTTAGAGATGAGATCATCCATATGATAGCGGACGGATTTCAAGATTTGTCAATTGCAAATCAAGGACCGAACCTACAGGATAGACCTTTTGCTCACAGGGAACAAAATAACGTTCAAGAAGAACGAAATTCACGGAATAGACGACATGAAGAGGGGAATGGAGATTCCCATGATAATAGTGATTTTGACCGAAATTCTGACAGAGTTCTCAATATAATTTGCAATTGGCGAATTCGTTTTACCGGAGATACATCGGAAGTTTCCGTCGATGAATTTATTTATCGAATTAATACCCTTACTGATACTAACCTACGTTGTGATTATGACCTTTTGTGTAAACATGTGCACATTCTTTTTGAAGGAAAGGCGTTGAAATGATTCTGGCGTTTTCATCGAAACAATGGCGAAATTGTATGGAATAATTTGTGTGAAGCCCTTAAACGTCAATTTAAAGACTATAACATGGATTTTGACATAAAGGACGAAATATTACGGAGAAGACAAAGAGTTAATGATTAATGGTATTGTGCGATAGACTACGTATACCTTTATCGGACTATGAGTTATGAGAGACCATACAAAGAAATTTGAGACCCGAGGTAAGGCATGAGTTGCTACATCTTGAAATTACTCGTGTAGCTCAACTTAGACGTGCTGTTCGTAGACATGAGTAGTTTGTGAGGGATATGTCTGGATATGTCTAGTTCATATCAGAAAGGACATGTGTCGGAAGTTCTTGACAAGGATGTGGTTGTAGACGTAGATGACAAGTTAGAAGACGACGACTCTGAAGTATGCTTGTTAATACGTAACGGACACTGTTTGAATTGTGACAAGATTGGTCACAGTTTTATTGACTGTCTTGAGCCCCGTACTGTGTTCTGTTATGGGTGTGGGGCTAAGAACACATACAAACCTAAATGTCGCAAATGTATTCAGAAACAACAGGGAAACTTCCTAAAGGATGTTCGTGCGAAGAAGGACGGGCATCCCAAACGGAATTAGAAAGTACTGAATTCATTTTACGTAGTTCAAATAACCAAAATATGACTTCAAATTTACCTGCCTTTACTAATTTACCTGATTTGACCAGTATACCGGAAGTAACAAATTCACCAGATATGACAAATACACCTGAGGTAACAAAAATTCACCCTCTTCAACGACCTTACTCTTGGAAGAGTATAAACGCGTTAGGGATAGAATTTTTAACGAAATTGATGTAATCAGTAAACCCAAAAGATCTTCACAGAGGATTCGGACATACTACTCATTGATTAACAAGGCTAATGACAGCAGACCATACATATTGTTAAGGATACAGGATAGAGACCATTTTGCACTACTGGACAGTGGGGCCAATGTTAATGTTATTGATGGGAACTTATGCTCCGAAATTGTAAATACCAAGGATTATTTACATGGTCGAGGTAATGTTAAAACCGCAGACGGACAAAAACAACAAGTGTTGGGGACAGTAGTTTTGCAAATTTGGTTTAATGGTCAGGACAAACCAATAGAATTCCTATTAATCCCTTCAATTACACAGGATATTATTTGTGGAATGAGTTTTTGGAAAAATGTTAGTATACAAATTGTTCCAATGAACACAGTAAGTGAAATTGTTTCTGAGACAGATTCCAACAAGATACTTTCCTACAAAAACAAAAACTGCAGAGAATAGTTGACTCTTTTCCAAACTCTGAACTTGATGGATTGGGATGTACATCGCTGACTGAACATAGAATAGACACTGGTGAGATAACTCCGATCAAACAGAGGTACTATCCGATATCTCCTGCTAGGGAAAAACTTTTATGTGGAGAAATAGATCGGATGTTGAAATTAGGTGTTATTGAGGAGTGTCCGACATCTCCATGGTCATCTCCTGGTGTCTTAATCGTAAAACCAGGAAAAGCGCGATTTTGCTTGGATAGTCGTAAGTTAAACACCGTGATGACAAAAGACGCTTACCCTATTCCGAACATCGAAGGACTTATTTCGAGGTTTCCTCCAATTTATTTTATCTCAAAAGTAGATCTTAAAGATGCATTTTGACAGATTAAGTTAGACGAATCTTCGAGAACTAAGACAGCATTCACAATTCCTAATCGGCCATTATACCAATTTACGAGGATGCCATTTGGATTGTGCAATGCACCACAAACGATGTGCAGGCTGATAGATCAAGTCATTCCATACAACTTAAGGACAAATGTTTTTGTATACCTGGACGACCTATTGATTATTTCGATTTATTTGTCATTAAGAATGTTCAATATCTTGGTTATATTGTCGGTGAGGGTTCCTTAAAAGTCGACCCGGGAAAGGTTAAAGCTATTTCGGAATTTCCAACTCCCAAATCGGTGCGTCAACTTCGCCAGTTTCTCGGCATGGCCGACTGGTATCGCCGGTTCATGGACGATTACGCTACCATTTCCTTTCCTTTGACGGAACTTTTATCCAAACGTAAAACTTTCTTGTGGTCTGATGAAGCCCAAAAGTCTTTTGATACCATCAGAGATAAATTGACAACAGCACCCGTGTTAGTACACGCTGATTTTGGCAAGCCTCCAATGCGACGGAAGTACAATTGGTATCGGCGCCGTGTTGGCACAACTTGACGATAAGGAAAACGAGAGGCCAATTGCGTTTATGTCGCAAAAATTGAATAAGGCCCAAAGAAATTATTCGATTACCGAATTGGAATGCTTGGCGGTCATTCTTGCCATAAAAAAATTAGAGCCTACATAGAAGGACATGCATTTAAGGCCATTACTGACCACGCAAGCCTCAAATGGCTCATGAGGCAGAAAGACTTGTCAGGACGGTTGGCCAGATGGTCTCTTATTTTGCAAGGATTTGACTTTGTGATCGAACACCGCAAGGGAAAAGACAACGTTGTACCGGACACCTTACCACGAGCTTTCGAAAATGAACAAAATGTAGATGAGTTACATTTAGAGATTCTTCCTGCGATCGACTTAAAATCCAAAGCCTTCGAAAAGGACGAGTATATTTGATTGAAGAGTGAATTTACTAATTGTCAATTACCTGATTATCGCATTATAGATAAATTTATATACAAACGGACTAACTTTTCTTCGGGTGATACCGATGAGTCTGATTCATGGAAGCTTTTAGTTCCTGAAGAACTTCGAAGTGACGTCATTTATGCTGCACATAACACCCCTAACACAGCCCATGGTGGTATAGCCAAGACTGTTAATCGTATACGGCAATATTTTTATTGGCCTCGTTTAGTCACTGATGTCAAAGATTACGTTATGAAATGTGTTTCCTGTAAGACATCAAAACCTCCAACCTCATCTCTTAAACCACCTATGGGTGAAATGGTCCACACCGAAAGGCCGTTTCAACGCCTTTATATGGACCTGATTGGACCCTTTCCACGTAGCAAGAATGGTAATATAGGAATTTTTATAATTTTGGACCATTTTAGCAAATTCACTTTCTTAAGGCCTTTGAAAAAGTTCACGACAAAACCTATGGTAGATTTTCTAAAGAATGAGATATTTCCCTGTTTCGGTATTCTGGAAATTATTATCTCTGATAATGGGAGCCAGTTTAGGTCCAAAGAATTAAAAACATTACTTGACAAATGAGCGGGTTAATCGACCATCAACGAAGCTCTTAGATCTTTTCTTGGTAATGATCAAAGAAATTGGGACGAATATTTGCCAAGTGTCAATTGTGCAATTCACAGCAGCGTACACCAAACAACAGGACGTACTCCTTATGAACTTATTTTTGGACAGACGATGATAACACATGGTCAGGATTATGAAATCTTACGAAATTTAAAACTTTTAGCAGAAACGGACACGAAAATTGAACGACAGGATACTTTTTCAATCTTACGGGATTCTATACAGACAAAGATTAAGGAGGCGTATGATCGTAATGCAAGGTCATACAACTTGAGGTCTCGAATACGAGAATTTAATGTTGGGCAGGTCGTGATACGCCGAAATTTCGTACAAAGCTCTTTGGTTGATAAGTTTAACGCACCTGTCGGTATACAGGCTATAGTAAAACGTCGAGTAGGTAATGTCAATTATGAACTTGAGGATGTTAATGGTAGACATTGTGGTGTATACCACATCAAGGATATCTGGATGTAATTTTATTTTTATTTGGTACATATTAACGAGTATTAATTTTGTTTATCTGTTTCTCTTTCATGTCACCCTTTTTCAGTTTAAGTTCAGCAGCAAGCTTGGCTCTTAAACTGCTTTGTGAGGGTTAAGAATAGTTTGTTTTTGTTTCGAAGTAACTACGTTTTAATTTTTTTGGAATTTTTTTTAGTAGGCTTTGCTATTTTTGAAATAGAAAATTTTTGTGAATATAAAAATTTTGAGATTAGATTGAAAATTGTTGAAGAGAAAAGTCTAAATATAAAAAAAATAATTTGAAGTGGTGAATAAAAATAATAGTTATATAATTTTGAAATTAAATTTTTAAACAATAATATCTTGCAAAATTGTAAGAATTATCATCAAATTGCAAAAAGAATTTTCCTGTTGTCCTAATCACAAGAGAAGTATTTAAAATTGGCTTTGGATATCGACAAAATCAACTATATTTGAAAATCTCTTGGTTTTGGCCGAATTATCAAACTAAATTCCCACTTTGAAGATAAAATCAGAATACCTAATCAAGATTCCTAATTCTAAATCCAAATTCATTTCTCAAACTCTTCAGACTCATCATTTACATAATTTATTGCTAAAAATAATTATAAATTTGTTTTAATATTTTCGATTTGATTCTAATTGATTTGTCATATATTGGGTTGACCATATTTCCACATAACATTTTTAATTAAATTTTACTAATTTATTTGTAAAAATTTGTTGATTAATTGTTCTTTATTTATAAATTCATTTTTATAATTTTTCAGTCTCGTCTCATCGAACTGTTCGGACGTATTATTTTAGTGCGGCTGAATTTTCGGTGAAAAAATCGTAATAGGTGAAAAAGTGTAATAGCTTGAAATAAAACAAATAAGTGAAAAAATAACTCGTAATAGGTTAAAAAAATCTACGGTAATATCGGTAATTAAAACACTAAAAATCGCATAAAAATTGTATGAGTGTTCCTCTCAGATGTAATTCTGAGAAAGAGCTTAGCTCGACTAGAAAAACTAGATGGGTCTCTGAGGAAGAATCCATAAAAAAATCTCTGGAGAATTTTCTCACTACAAGAGCCATTGAACGGCGTCGTTCCTGTTCGCCCAATATAGTGATTTCAACAGATGAGAAAACATCATCTTCATCAAATAGTGCAGTCAAACCCAAAAAACAAGTAGGTATGGATAAGTACATCACCGTTCTCAAGCGACAGAGGAGCCCGAAGTCTGCTCAAGTGTCATCAAATGCAAAAGCTCCTAAGACCGTGAGTAATGATCAAAATAGGTTTGCTCTCCTCCAGACGGATGAGCCAGAACTTCCGAAGAAGACTTTTAAGCCCCCACCAATTTATCTGAGAGAGCCGACTTCCAGTAAATTGGTACAAGGAATTGTTGCTGTAATAGGTGAAAACATGTTTAGCGTAACCTTAATGAAACATGGAAATATCTGCGAGACAAAGATACAAGTGAATAGGGAAGATGATTATCGAAAATTGTCCAACCAGCTGGAAAGGGAGACTAGGGATTTCTATACCTACCAGCTCAAAAGCGCAAAAGGACTCCAAGTCGTTCTAAAAGGTATAGACCCATGTGTTGATCCTGCGGAGATAAAGACCGGTTTAATGGACAAAGGGTTCAAAATCAAGAGCGTAGTGAATATTAGAAACCGTGAAAAGATCCCTCAGCCCATGTTCAGGATAGAATTGGAACCTGGAGATGTTGTCTTAAAGAAAAACGAGTCCCATCCCATCTACAATCTGATGTCCCTTCTGCATCGTAGAATCACCGTGGAAGAACCACATAAGCGTCAGGGACCCGTCCAGTGTCTCAACTGTCAAGAATTTGGTCACACCAAGGCGTATTGTAAATTGCCGACAGTTTGTGTTGCGTGTGGGGAGCTACATGCAACTGCTCAATGCGATAAGTCGAGAACTGACTCAAAAATCAAAAAATGCAGTAATTGCGGAGGTAATCATACCGCAAATTATAGAGGTTGTCCAATTTACACTCATTTGAAAGGCATAAGAACCAACAAGACGTCAGTATTGCCTAATCATCCTCAACAGCCAAATTTAGCATCGAGTGACAATTTCCCTCAATTATTACGGTCCACTAGTCATGTAAACGCGCCTAGTTCTAGACAAGTTTCTTACGCAAACGTCGTTAAATCTAATATGCCAGGTCTGGAGCAGGAACCTAAACCCCAATATTCTGAGACGCATATCAACAATCTAGAGACAACATTGCAGACACTTGTCCAAACTATGAACACTTTTACGACCACCATGACATCCATGATGCAGGAAATGCTGAAAAAGCAAGCCATTTTAAAGAAATGATTTATTTCAAAATTTGTTTCTGGAACGCGAACGGCCTCCGCCAACATAAAAATGAACTGGAATACTTCCTGATGGATAAGCAGATTGATGTTATGATGATTGCTGAAACTCACTTGACGTCGACAGGGTACTTCAAAATTAATGGCTACGAGTTCTACGATACTAAAGACCCCCGCGGAAGAGCTTGTGGAGGTTCGGCAATTCTTATAAAGAACAGAATAAAGCATTATCTAATGAATAACATAAGTGAGGATTACCTCCAAGCAACAAACATTTGCATTGAATTCTGTCAATACAAATTTGTTTTATCATCGATTTATTCTCCGCCTCGATTTTCAATAAAAGAACACCAATACCATAACTTCTTTAAATCCCTTGGAGCTAGATTTTTAGTTGCTGGTGACTTTAACGCCAAACACACATTTTGGGGTTCACGTCTGGTAACCCCAAAGGGTCGCGTACTCTTCAACACCATTGCTAAAATGGGCTTAGATGTACTCTCAAGTGGACATCCCACCTATTGGCCGACGGACCGACGGAAGATTCCCGATGTTATTGGCTTTGGGGTAGTGAAAAATATCCCTGTAGAATGGATGCAAGTGGATCCTTCACTGGACTTGTCCTCAGATCACTCTCCTACTATCATTTCAATGCATTTCCCTCAAGTGTGTGGTTCTCCATTTATGAACATGACTAAGACCCGAGTAAGTTGGATAAAATACAAAAAGTATTTAAGTTCTCATTGCACGGAAAATGTTGTGTTGAGAACTACCGACGATATTGATGAGTCGATTGGCAACTTTACCGAGGACCTTCGACGAGCTGTGCATCACGCTTCCACTTATCACGTTGAATGTAGAAATAGGACAAACAGAACTTATTTCTCTGAACTCGAACATCTCCTATCAGAAAAAAGAAGAATGAGAAGAGAGTGGCAAATTCACAGGTCTCCTGAACTGAAATCTAGGCTACGGGAATGCAGAGATATACTAAGACATTTCTGAGAAACCCAAAGAACGGCCTCACTTAGATCTTACTTGGAAGGTCTTGATAGTACCCCACAATCTGACTACTCGTTATGGAGGGCGGCAAGAGGTTTAAAAAGACCAGTGAGAGGAAAACCTCCTTTGCGAAATCCGACTGGTGACTGGGCTAGAAATGATTCCGAGAAAGGGACATTATTTGTTAACCATTTGAGAAATGTGTTTACTATAAACAACTCAAATAATAACGAATCTGATTTGCCACCACTTGTTATAAGGCCTCATGTACCTCTAAGACTAAACTTTCGTGATGTCCAAAACGCTATTGGTACTCTGAACCTTAGAAAGGCTCCAGGTATGGATAAAATGAGCAATAAAATGCTTGTAGAGTTACCTCGTGTAGCAAGAAGAATTATCCTCTTTATCTTCAACGCTATTTTACGCCTAGAAAACTATCCTGCAGATTGGAAGTTGTCTATGATCACTATGATTCCTAAGTCAGGGAAGGACCACACCAAAGTGGAGTCATATAGGCCAATTAGTCTACTGCCGACAATTTCAAAACTGTTTGAAAAATTGTTAATGACTAAGTTGACTCCAATTCTGAATGACACTGAATGTATTCCTAATCAGCAATTCGGCTTCAGAGCTAAACACAGCACCATCGAACAAACACACAGATTGGTAAATGTGATAAGAGGGTCGTTTGAAGACAAAAAATACTGCTCCGCCCTTTTCATTGATGTGTCGCAAGCGTTCGACAAAGTTTGGCATGACGGTTTAATTCACAAAATAAAATTAACTCTGCCTGCTAACACCCATAAACTCATGGAAAGTTATTTATACGGTCGCAAATTTAAAATCAAAGAAGGTGATTTTTTAAGTACCGCTCAGCCAATTGAATCAGGTGTGCCACAGGGTAGCATACTGGGTCCTACCTTATATTTGATTTATGCCTCCGACATGCCGTCAGACCCCAAAATTCATACGTCAACTTTTGCAGACGATACAGCCTTTGTCAGCGTCCATAAGGACCACCAAGTTGCATCACAGAATTTGCAGAATTATGTTTATAAGCTAGAGAATTGGCTAGAGCTTTGGAAAATCAGGGTTAACGAACAAAAATGTATTCACATAACTTTCACATTGCGAAAAGATACCTGCTCGTTTATCAGAATAAATAATCAAATTATCCCGCAACACAATGAAGTCGAATACCTCGACCGCCGAGGTATTTTTATATCATTTTATATATGAAGATTCAATAAATAATTAAAGGCAATAAAAAAAAATTGGTTCGTCCCATTCTTGAATATGGAGCAATTATTTGGGATCCTTGCTATAATATTTATATTAATAGTATTGAATCTGTTCAAAAGTAATTTTTAATATTTTGTTTACGAGGCCTTGGATGGAACTCAATCGTGCTACCATCATATGAGAGTAGACTCAATCTAATTAAGCTACCTACCCTAAGTAGTCGTCGAGTAATGTTGGGTATTTCATTTCTGCTTGGGTTAATTCGTGGTGATGTTAATTCCGAGTTTCTGCTTGGTAAAATTAATTTTAATGTACCAAGTATACCAACACGCAGCTTTCAATTATTGAGAATAATGTACTACAGATCCGTTTATGCTAACAACGACTCTTTTCACCGTTTATGTGAAAACTTCAACAAATGTTACCATATTATAGATATACATATCTGAAAGTACTGATATTGTGAAAAGAAAAATTATTTTGTATTTAAATTCTTAAATGTACTGTTTTAAAGTTATTTGTAGTAATTCATTTTGTCTGAAAGGATTTATATTAATCTATAGACCTAATAAATAAATAAATAAAAAAATAGCAAACTCCTCGAAAGCATTTCTGACAGAATTATTGAAGATTTCGATCCCGAATATATCTTGGGACTTCAAAAAACTGATTTCAACATCCAGACAGACAGACGGACATGGCTTAATCGACTCCGCTATCTATAAGGATCCAGAATATATATACTTTATAGGGTCGGAAAATTATATTGTGGAAATTTCACACGGAATGACAAACTTATATAGGGTGTTTTTTTGAGAGGTATAGAACTTCGAATTGAAATAAAACACAAGAAAATCGTTTTAATGACCATCAATTTGGCTTTATTGGAAGGATAATTTTATGCCATTAATGTTTAAATATGATTTCAGGCATGTGGCCGCCGCGGCTGGCTCGAATAAAGCCAATTCTACAGGTGCAATTTTCAACAACTTTTTCGAGCATATGGGGCCGTATGTCGGCAATAACGCCACGAATGTTGGCTTCCAATTCCCCTAACGTTTCTGGTTTGTTGGCGTAGACGAGCGACTTCACATATCCCCAAAGAAAATAATCCAATGGTGTCAAATCCCACGATCTTGGTGGCCAATTGACAGGTCCATTCCGCGAAATTATGCGCTCATCGAATGTTTCCTTCAATAAATCGATTGTGGCGTGCGCTGTGTGGCATGTAGCGCCGTCTTGTTGGAACCACAACTCATCCACATTCATGCCATCCAATTCGGGAACAAAATAGTCGGTTATCATGGCTCTATACCGGTCTCCATTAATTCGGGTCCTCTTCAACACTTTGCTCTACAGCGGCAATTGTTTCTTCGGTGCGCACTGTTCGACGTCTCTGCGGATGCGTATTATCACATAGAGTAAACGTAGTGCGAAAACGATCCATGGTTAACCGAATTAATTGCTCTGATGGACGATTATGTCGACCATAAAATGGACGGAGCTTGCGGTAAACTTCGCGAACTGAACCGTTATTTTCGAAATAAATTTGCACGATTTGCAAGCGTTGTTCTTTTGTCAACCTGCTCATGATGAAATAGCAAACCAAACTGAACATAAATGACATTAGAGTTGCCAGATTTGACCACAAATGCCACTTTTATCTCTTTTCGAAAAACAAACCTGTAAAAAAACACCCTGTATATACCCTTCTCATGAGGGTGAAGGGTATAAAAAACAACAAAAAATATAAACATGAAGAGTGCAGTGAGCAAATGCAAGCAAAACATGAGTAAAAAAATGTGAAGGGTATAAAAACAAGTGAGAAAAAATTAGCCAATAGAAACACAGAATGTGTGACGTTACAGGGCTAAAATGCGCAGAACATTTTAAAATTTTACGCGTGTTGGCGTAATCTTTATTTTATCATTCTTGTTTAATCTCATGTATGATGTTGTTTATTTAAGCTGTGTTCACATTGTGTGTATTTGTCATGTGGAATGTCACTTTTCTATCCACATGTGTTTTCATGTGTATGTCAAAAATTGAGTTTCACATACGGTTTATAATTTACATGTTCAAATGTTGGTATGTCAATTAAATTTGACATAACCTATCAAAAAAAATCTTAAAACAGCTGATATGGTAAAACTTATTCCGCGGGTTATACAAGTATTCCTTCTCTTGCCACATTTCGATCAACTTTCTTTGCACCAGTCATACTTTAACAACGTAAAAATAACTATAAAAATTGCAAGAAAAAAATACATATGTACTTACTTTTGTTAACTACTTTTCAATTTTTCCCTCCATTTTCAATAATAAATTTGTATAGTTTTTTTTGTATTTTTGTTTTACTATTTATCTATCTATATATATAAAATTCAATGTATGTATGTATGTATGTAACATATAGACTCCAAAACGGCTGAGCCGATTTTGATGAAATTTTCACAGCATGTTACTGTGACTCTGGAAGGAATAATAGGGTAGTTTTTTTTCACGCCCACTTTTACGCCCACTTTTTTAAAATATTGTAATTGAATACCAAACCTTTGGACCGATATTTTTGAAATTTCACAGCATTTAACTGGGACTCTGGTATGATTAATAGGGTACTTTTTTTGGCCACACCCATTTTTACGCCCACTTTTTAAAAATTATGTAATTGCTCCCATATAGTTTTTAACAGATTTACTTCAAATTGTATACACATTATATACTCCAGGCGAGGTAAAAATAAAGACTTCTTAAGCCACGCCCCTTTCACGCCAAATTTTTGAAAGTTTTATACTTTTTGTTCTCTATACAAATTTGTTCATTCCAACGTATTTTTTTATTTGGTAGTATATTGCTCTTAATACTGTTAACGTCGCCATATAACTATGAACCACGCCTACTTCATCGCCCCCTTTTTTAATTCAGATACTTACGTATACCACTAACAATGTTTGCTATACAAAATACTTTTTTTATAATATGTATTTACCTAAAGTTTTATATACTTTTTAACTACATATATTTTTTTATTACCAAATCCCCATTTTTCGCCCCATTTCACCTTAAATTATATTGCTTTTACTCTATATATATATAAATGAATGTATGTTTGTGCTTAATAGGAGGCCAAACCCTTGGACCAATCTGCCTTAAAATTTTTACAGCATGTTACTGTGACTCTGGAAGAAATAATAGGCTATATGAAGTTTTGATTGTACAAACGGGGGTGGCACCGCCCATATAACCCACAAATTTAACCCGCCATATTTTGGGCATTTTTTGACGTACGTCGGTGATATTTGGTACATATGGTATTGGCATAATTAGGAATACGTACCAGGAGAAAAGTGAGTGGGACCACGCCCCTTTTTAGGAAAATTAAACCTCGTAATATAGTCTTAACTACTGGACCGATCGTCATTAAATTTTCACAACAGGATATTCTTACGAAATAATAAATTCTTGATTATGTAAGTGGACAAAGGGGCATGGTCTCGCCTAAAGCATTGCAATAAATACATTAAAATTAAATAAATAAATGTTTGTAAATATATAAATACGTTTTATTTTATGAACAGGGGGGGGGGTAGCAAAGCACACCGGGTTTAGCTAGTAAATTATAATTATTAAAATTTTAATTAATTTTTGCCGCCACAAAATTTTTGTTACAAAAACAGCTGATGTCAGATGGTTTGTCACTTGAAAATAGAACTCGTTCTAAATAAAAAATGTCATGTCTATTGCACACATAGAAATAACACATGATATTGTTTGAAGGTGTTCAGACTATATGTACAAATTTGACATGCGAAAAAGTGACAGTCCACATGACAAATACACATAATGTGAACACACCTTTAGACTCTCCTTAACTCAATGTACGTAGACGATAAAAAAAATAAGTATGACTCGCATACACTCATGCATGGTGAAATCACTACAAGGTGATAGCAATATTACAACAATACAAAAGCAACAGAAACAACATGGTATTTTTGTTTTTGTTTTCATGTTTGTTATGTCAAAAACAGCTGACTATTGTTTACAAACACAACTATAGAAAAAAAAATAATACATACAATTTTTAATTTCAAGATGACACATGTTTTTTTTTATACAGTGGCGAGCACACATGATAGATGTTTTATAACTATGACTTAAAAACCGAATAAACTCTCAAATTTTTAAAAATCATAATGGTTTTTATTTAAAATGTTAAATAAATAAAACCAGTCGTAATTCAGCTCTGGGTGGAGAAAGAACTCGCGCGTCATTGTCAAGGCCCAACTATAATATGCATAAGCAAGATTAAGCAAATTGCAAAAGTTAACGAAAAGGCTGTCAAATGCATAACCAGTTCAGAGTTAACTTTTAGGTGGCTACAATGACTTTGAAACTTTTTGTCCACAGTTGCTCATTTATGTTAAAAAAAATGTTTTTATTTTAACAAAAACCCATTAAATGACTATATTTTATAAATATTATTATATTATTTTATAATTAACAGAAAACTTCGTACCAGAAACGCATAATTTTTCCTTTTTTTTTTAATTTATCGGCAAAAGTACTAAAATGTACAGCTGTGGCAGCACTACATTGTAAATAATAATAAACGTTTACATATGTTTTGTTAATTTTCGTATTGTGTTTGCAAAAATGGAGAAAAAACTTAAAAATTTAAATAATATACAAATATTAAAGTTAGCGCTTGAAGGCCTGTGCACATTAAAAGAAATAAGTGAACTACACTGTAAAAGAAGAAGACGCTCTTGTTCTGTCAGAGAAATAACCGCGTCAGAAAGACATTTTTGCTAAAATAAAAAGGGTCCCTTTTATTGTAAAGGCACTTATTTTTTTCCGCATTTTCTATTAAATTTAAAATAAATATATTTTCTTCCATTTTGTTCAAAACACAAACAAACAACAACAAACAGCTGATTCCGTACAGAATGTGCGATCAGTTTCGCTTTTTGCTTAAGCAAATGACAGCTGAAAAACTTAACGAAAAGTTTCGTTAAGTACATTATAGTTTGCCACATAAAATTTATATGTGTTCGCACGTTTGCTTAAGCTAGCATATGCATATTATAGTTGGGCCTTCATTATCGCTTAAGGGCAATCAGGCCGTCCTTTTTTCGCTGCCTTCGAGAGAGTTGCGTCTCACTTTTGCATTGGTTAATGCTTGGCGTCGTCTAACTGTACCGCATTACGGTTTTTCGAAGTTGTGCATTGGTCACATGCAAAATTTTTTGTTTTAATACAAGATTTAAGCGTTCCAGCTTCCTATCGAATCGATCGTGGGATAATCTGGCAATTTGAGGGATTAATTCTCCGCCAACCTAATTTATATTCAAAAAAAAAAAAAATAAATAAATAAAACAAAAATTAAAATAAATTGAAATTCATTAATTACACTGTGCTAGTTGGAAAATGTGACAAACGGGGCACCTGGCGGGTTAACCTAATTCGGGTACGCTGAATCCAGTGGTGGTAACCGTTTTTTTAGGTCTGCTCGTTTTTTCGAAATATACCGTTATTTCGAAAATGGAGGAGGTTGCACAACATATATTCGCGTAACTCAAAAACGGTTGAGTTTATTGAATAAACTAAAAAAACCGAAATTCCGCAATGAAATTTGCTTTAAGTAAGGTTAAATTTTTTTCCAATATGCGCAGTCGTTGTAGAAACATAATTTTTTTTTTTTTTACCAAAAAAATAGTTTTTTTTAGCAAAATTTCAAAAATTTTGTTTTTTAAAACGGCATAAAAAATTGGAAAACTCAGCTGTGCTTCTAATTTTTTCTGCAGGTATAGCAAACAAAACAAGACATAAACAATTAAAATCTGTCTACAACTTTTGATTTTATTCACAAAAGATGAAATATATAATAACCAGACGAAACTTCAAAAATTAAAACATTTATTTTTGTTGTTAATTAAAGTTTAAGTTTTTATTTACAAATTTATTCTTCTTCCTCCTGCAGATTCCAACAAATATCCCGTAATAGCGAATCAAGTTGTTTGCCACTATACCAGTGTTCGAGTCTGGCTGTTACTTGGTGAAATCTCTCGCCATGTTCATCAGACTCGACTGGTGATTGTTCATTAAATTTTTCTGCATGACAATGCAAAAAATGTATTTTCATTGACATTTTGACGTTTAAGTTTTTAAATGCGGTTAGCATATCTCCAATTAAAATTCGCCAATTTTCAGACCGATGATTTCCTAATACATTTTCTATTACTGATTTCACAGAATTCCAGCCCAATAGCTCCATATCATTCAATGCAAGTTCAAATTGTTGGTCCTTCATTAGACGACGAATGTCCGGTCCATTAAGAATTCCTGTAAAATAAAAACATTATGATATGAAATATAAATCTAATTTAATAAAGTAGCTAGAGTTCATACCTTCTTTTACTTTCATGCCGCTTAATCGTGGAAAAATTCGGCGCAATTCGGTAAAAGCAATTCCATCTGGGTTCAATGCTTTTATAAAATTTTTTACAATACCCAGTTTGATGTGGAGTGGAGGAAGCAAAATCTTTTCCATCGGCACAAGTGGTAATTCCATAATATTATTTCTATGCAATCTGCTTTCCTCACGTATAGCCCAATCCCGTGTATTGTACTGGTCGCCATGGAAACGCGTATTCCATAAGCACATGAAGCACATATTTTTAGTATAGCCCAATTGCATGCCTCTTAAAAGAGCCACCACTTTTAAATCTGCGCATATTTTCCACTTGTGGTCTTCATATTTAATTAACTCTATTATTTTTTTCATTGATGCGTATGTCTCTTTAGTATTTGTGCTTAGTGCTATCGGAATAGGACTTTTTAAATTAGTGACATGTAGCAAAACTGCTTTTAAGCTACTTTTGGACGAATCGATGAATAAGCGCCAATCTTCAGGATTATATTCATGTTGCATTGTTAAAACCAAGCCGCGAATGTCAGTACAATACGCGAGAGAATTATTCTCAATAGATTTAAACAAAGTCGTAAATCGACGATGGCGATTGATAGCCCCGTATATTTGTACGTCTGGTGCTAAAACATTATATTGTTTTAACTCTTTTGTTAAGAGAAAGCTCTGTCTTTGAGACAATTTTAGGCGTCGTATCATTATATCCAGACGATTTTGCGTGATTTCATTGTGGTTACATGGAATCGTGATGTATGACGGTTGATACATCGATGCAGCTGATCCACAGGTTTCAACAGATTGAATTATTGAGGGAATATCTTCTGTTGGTATTTGGCTATCCGGAACAGGAATTTCGTCAGAATGTGGCAGCGGAAATTGAGCATATATTGTCGCAGTGTAAGATATAGAACCACTGTTTATTCTGTTCATGCCGGCTGTATGTTTTATGCACGCATAACACTCATATTCAACATGGAGTATGGGATCTCTCCAAATTATTGGAACACCAAATGGCATGGCATCTCCATTTTTTTCCACTTACTTAAATGGTAAATGCACTTTGTACACACTATTGATGGTGACCAACTCATGCCACATGTGGCACTTAAAGAAAAATATGTTTCATACAAGTTAATTGCTTCAGTAGTCATTTTACGGCGACTTGGCATATTTGTATATTTCCCACACACATAACAATAGTTATGAAACTTAGATATTTCAATATAAATGATTAGACTCAAGACTGTCAAAGACTTTAAACTTCACTATTCACTTTCGCAAGCACTCGCCATATGACATTGAAGGGGTTGAGGAACTCTTATTTATACTGTAATTTTTTTTATCAAAGTACCTGTCAAGCCCTTCATGAACATAATTTGTAAAAAAACCAAAGCCGGGACGAACAATAGAATACGTTACTTAAGTTTATACAAGACCGATTTGTGCGGTTTTTGTCCGCACAAGAAAATACAAATATGTAACAATTTATGACTTTATTTTTTAATTCTAATGCTACGTACACACTACGCAACTCGTTTCTGCAATACCATGCCATAAAACACGACTACACACTATGCACCCAACATCAATGCAACCAGAAAATATCAAAATATTTAGATATTTTTGCCTGGTGTTCTATATGGAAAAGATTTTGCTTCCTTCACTCCACATCAAACTGGGTATTGTAAAAATTTTTATAAAAGCATTGAACCCAGATGGAATTGCTTTTACCGAATTGCGCCGAATTTTTCCACGATTAAGCGGCATGAAAGTAAAAGAAGGTATAAACTCTAGCTACTTTATTAAATTAGATTTATATTTCATATCATAATGTTTTTATTTTGCAGGAATTCTTAATGGACCGGACATTCGTCGTCTAATGAAGGACCAACAATTTGAACTTGCATTGAATGATATGGAGCTATTGGGCTGGAATTCTGTGAAATCAGTAATAGAAAATGTATTAGGAAATCATCGGTCTGAAAATTGGCGAATTTTAATTGGAGATATGCTAACCGCATTTAAAAACTTAAACGTCAAAATGTCATTGAAAATACATTTTTTGCATTGTCATGCAGAAAAATTTAATGAACAATCACCAGTCGAGTCTGATGAACATGGCGAGAGATTTCACCAAATAACAGCCAGACTCGAACACTGGTATAGTGGCAAACAACTTGATTCGCTATTACGGGATATTTGTTGGAATCTGCAGGAGGAAGAAGAATAAATTTGTAAATAAAAACTTAAACTTTAATTAACAACAAAAATAAATGTTTTAATTTTTGAAGTTTCGTCTGGTTATTATATATTTCATCTTTTGTGAATAAAATCAAAAGTTGTAGACAGATTTTGATTGTTTATGTCTTGTTTTGTTTGCAACTTTGTTTGCTATACCTGCAGAAAATTTAGAAGCACAGCTGCGTTTTCCAATTTTTTATGCCGTTTTAAAAAACAAAATTTTTGAAATTTTGCTAAAAAAAACTATTTTTTTGGTCAAAAAAAAAAAAATTATGTTTTACAACGACTGCGCATATTGGAAAAAAATTTAACCTTACTTAAAGCAAATTTCATTACGGAATTTCGGTTTTTTTAGTTTATTCAATAAACTCAACCGTTTTTGAGTTACGCGAATATATGTTGTGCAACCTCCTCCATTTTCGAAATAACGGTATATTTCGAAAAAACGAGTTAGCACCACTACATTTATTGTTGCTTTGATATTTTTATAAATATCAAATAACGGTGCTTATGTACATAAATTCGCTCCAACCGTCCATTTATTCTCGCTGCCAGATTAAACGAACTTTAACGTGCAAAAGTGGATACATTGTCATTTCACATAAATTTACCCTAAACTTTACATTAGCTTTAATAATTAATGAATTTCAATTTATTTTCATTTTTGTTCTATTTATTTAACATTTTAAATAAAAACCATTATTATTTTTAAAAATTTAAGAGTTTATTCGTTTTTTAAGTCATAGTTATAAAACATCTACCATGTGTGCTCGCCACTGTATATATACAAACAAAACAAAAATTGACATAACGAACATGACTAAAGGTACGTTCATAGCTTGGGAATAATGATTAGAAATCCTAATGATTAGCAATTGGATTAGAAAATTTAATTGTGCTGAACAATTGATTAATTATGATTAGTTAGCCATTTTAGACGATTACTAATTTATTAGATTAGAAATAATCAAAAATCTAATCTTAATTAGATACAAAGAATGCTGATGACGGCTTTAGCAGGCCAGAAAATGCATTACATTTGGCTAGTGTCTCTTTGAATATTTTTGTATGGTTTTGCATTTATGCTTTCCAACGGAAGGCTATGTAAGACATATAACAGAAATATTCAAAAATAAATGTAGTGTATACAATTTATTTTCAAATAAATTGTATATATAACTTGAAGGCAACTTCGATTAAATTTTTTTAAAATAATAAATTTTATATTTTCCTCAATATGTTTTCCTATAAACTTACTTGTATAAGTCAACGTTGTTGTGAGTTTGAGTAACTCAGAGTAGTTAAATTTCAATGATGTAAAACCACTTATACTTAAAATGTTATGAGTAGTTGTGAATCGTAAAAAAACGATTCATTGCCGATCTCTGATACATAAGTCAAAATTTCAAATAGCTAACGAAATATGAGCCCAAGAAAATTTGCAAATTTTCCATACTAATCGCCGCACCCTAATATACATATCGATGGTATCATGTAGAAAGGCCCTAACTCGCATATTTGAAACTTTACAGGAGAAGGTAAAAACATAATAGAAAGTGTAATATTCAACATGTAACTTTTTTTGTACAACAAAAGCGTTATTTTTTACACTATTACAATAAATTTGTGTGTGGAGGTGTATTTGCGTTAAATGCATTGGAATCGCAAAAAAACTAATCTCGAAAAAATAGCGAGTTAGGGCCTTTCTACATGAGACCAACGATATATACAATGTAGAGTTAGGTTAGGGTCGGAGTTATCAAATTTTAACATCACAATGTTGGAGGATCACCCGAGGCATGTTATACCGAACCTACATACATTGAGAAAAAGATGGAGAACATAGAGAAGTATGAACATCCATTTGATGACCGTTGGTACATGTCAGCTTTAAATAACATTTACAGACGTCAATTCCGCGGTAGCACGACACAGAGTAAATGACCTTTATTTAGAAGATTCTGTCACATAAAACAATAGCCGTACTGGCATAATTGAGGTCAAATTGAATCAACTTCATGGGGCTTATTCTGTATTGCGATGCGAAAGTCATAGCGATGCGTAAATGAATTGCGATCCGAAAGCTATTTGGTATTCTGTAAGACTATCGCAATTTATGTATATCAGTATGTGACAACACTTTTCCAAAGTAATGAAATAAACGTCAAATTTATTTGGTTTGTGACAAGTTTTACAAGTTAAAAAAATTGCTAGTTTTAACTATTAAAAATATACTCGTATACTTTAATTTAAAAAAACAAAAAAAGTAAATTGTGTTATTCGCAAAAATGGATTCTGTAGCACTATAGGTATACATATATTTATTTTTCAGCTTTATAAAAAATTTTAGGTTGAATATTTAAAATTTGCGCGTCTGGTGGTCTTATTGTTCGTCTCCCTGGATGAAATTTATTTAGTGAAAGCAACCATAAGTACCACAACCATAAGTGCTTTGCGAATGCTGTTTTGCCATCGAATGAATTTTGCTATTTTTGACATTGTTTTCGCAATTAAGAATTCCAACTTCCTGCCTTTCGCGATTAAAAAAGTACTTTTCGCAATAGAGAATAGGTAGCAACTGTTCGCTTTTATGTATTTTCGAGTAGTATTTATTTATGCACCGCAATACAGAATAAACCCCCAGCTCAGAGTAAAAAATATTGAGTTGTTTTTATCTTTGAAGTATGTAGCGCCCTAATTAAACATCCCTTTAATCTATTTTAAATACTTCCAGAATATTGTAAACTTATGTATGATGTTACAAAAATACTTCCACCCTGTTACAAAGGAAAATAATTATCAGTAAATCTGAATTTCACAACATAGATTTGTTTTCATAATTATTTTAAAATTAAATATAAATCTTACAGTTTATTTTGTACCAAATAATATGCCATAAGTTTAGTATACAAATTTACTTCCGAAGTAGGCATCTAAAATAAATATAAAAATATTTTTGAGAAATGTCTTTTTGCAAATTTGTAATTTTTTGTAATTACCTCCAGTTCCTCTTTTTCTAGTATTTCAATTTTCTCATTGTATTTTTCCATGTTGCAAAACTAAGTTATAACTTTTGTTTACTTTAAATTAATTAAAGAATAATCTCACGGACAGCTATACTTTGTGCGAACAGTAGTGTTGTAAAAGTATTGAGTATTTGAGTACTTAATACCGATTATTTTTTCCGGTACTCAGTACCCAAAAGTAACTACTCAATACTTTATGAGATGCATTTTTTTGTAAAAAATACACAATTTTACCCAAAAATACGCGCGTAAACAAATCAAACTGAACATCCGTGGACAAGTCAAACTCAACGATTCTTTATAACAAACCTTAACAGCTGATTTATCAAAACAAACATTTTTTCTTGTGTGGTGAAAATTGTTTGTTGTTGTTTATGTATCATTGTGTAGATTTGTTATCGCCGTGAACAAATCAAACTCAACGAAACTTTTTAACAAACCGTAACAGCTGATTTATCAAAACAAACATTTTTTTCTTTAGTGGTGAAAATTGTTTGTTGTTGTTTATGTATCATTGTGTAGATTTGTTAGTGTAAATGCGGTTTGTTAAAAAGTCCATTCCATTCGTTTCTAATTTGTAAACTAACAAACCCAAACATAACCTAAAATACATTGAACAAACTTATGTGTTTTATAAACAACAATTGCTAATGTCGATGCAAATTTTTTTTAGAAATCAATAAATCAATAATAACTAAAACACATTTAATCAAAATAAAATTAATTTGTGAATTTTGTGGATTATTAGAATTTTGTGGATTATTTATTAGAATTTGTGTGCATTATAAGCAATAATTGTTTTATAAATTTCCCTACAAAATCTAAACGGGAGCTTGTGCATTGTTTTAGATAAAATGTAAAAAAACAGCACATTATAAATATCTCTATAAAATCCAAACGGGAGCTTGTGCATCATATCGGCAAACAGGAATTAATAGCTAATAAGTGTAAAAATCAAATAACGTATAGATTTTTCCACAAAAAAATGGAACATAGGGGGTATGCCCTATCAAACTTTCATGTTTTATATAAAATGTAAAAAAACAGCACATTAGAAATTTCTCTATAAATTCCAAACGGGAGCTTGTGCATCATATCGGAAAACAGGAATTAATAGCTAATAAGTGTAGAAATCAAATACCGTATAGATTTTTCCACAAAAAAGTCGAACATAGGGGGTATGCCCTATCAAACTTTCATGTTTTATATAAAATGAATAAATTATTTAAGTTATTGTTTTGTTAATTTTTTGTAGTTTTTTTTAAAACTAAATGAATAAAAGCATTATTTTGTTTTATTTGTTTTCTTTTTTATTATTCAAAATCAGTTGCCGTCATCCTCAAAAAGTTTTTGTAAAGATCTGGAGTTTCAGATCGTAGCTTTAACAGTAACTTCACCCCCTATGTTCCATTTTTTTGTGGAAAAATCTATACGTTATTTGATTTCTACACTTATTAGCTATTAATGGCTGTTTTCCGATATGATGCACAAGCTCCCGTTTGGAATTTATAGGGAAATTTCTAATGTGCTGTTTTTTACATTTTATATAAAACATGAAAATTTGATAGGGCATACCCCCTATGTTCCATTTTTTTGTGGAAAAATCTATACGGTATTTGATTTCTACATTTAATAGCTATTAATTGCTGTTTTCCGATATGATGCACAAGCTCCCGTTTGGAATTTATAGAGAAATTTATAATGTGCTGTTTTTTTTACATTTTATATAAAACATGAAAATTTGATAGGGCATACCCCCTATGTTCCATTTTTTTGTGGAAAAATCTATACGGTATTTGATTTCTACACTTATTAGCTATTAATTCCTGTTTGCCGATATGATGCACAAGTAAGTGTAAACGTAGTGTAAATGCGGTTTGTTAAAAAGTCCATTCCATTCGTTTCTAATTTGTAAACTAAAGGTACGGTCACATATAGCAAACATTTGACTCTAACATGTTTGCTCATATTTGCTTTAAAAGTTTACACATTTTGTTAGATGGTCACACTAGGGGCAAATATTTGATAAAATTTATTTTACCAAACAGCAGTCAAACAACGGCAAATACATATTTTGGCAAACATGTTTTCCCTCCGGTCACACTGAAACAAATATTTTCTGTAACAATTTATTTGATCAAACTGTCAAAATATTTAAATTTGTTTTTTCACAAATAAAAACTGAAATGGAAGATTGTGAAGCATTATTTGTACTAAGTGGAGCAGCGTCTTTATTATTATTGGAGGAAAACGAATCCAAAAGTCGCAAAAAAAAAAGACAATGGGTGCGTAAATGGATTCAACGTCGGAAAGAGGAAGGATGCTGTGCGAAGTTACTGTTAAAGCTACGATCTGAAACTCCAGATCTTTACAAAAACTTTTTGAGGATGACGGCAACTGATTTTGAATAATAAAAAAGAAAACAAATAAAACAAAATAATGCTTTTATTCATTTAGTTTTAAAAAAAACTACAAAAATTAACAAAACAATAACTTAAATAATTTATTCATTTTAAAGAATAAAATAAGATTTTAAATACTAGGTACTAAAACACATTAAAAAACAAATAACATTTTAAAACAAACACGTAAAAAAAGCACGTCCAACAAAACTCATGGCATTGTAAAATTTCCATTTAGGAACTTCTACAACACCCCGTCCTGATTTCGTTTTGGCTCTTTCAGCGTAACCCCGGAATTGAATGCGAAGATTGGTCCATTTCGCATTGAGATCAGCCACCGTATATTTTGGCTTAAAATTTTGCTCAATACTTCTCCATGCCGAATCTCTAGATGTTTTATTGTGGTATGCTTCATCCGAAGCTTAAACAAGTGATATTTTATGTTATCTTAAAAGTTATGTATAATAAATTATGTGAACCATAATGAATTGTATATATATACAGTGGTTTCCCGGTTTAACGAATTATATATTGTCAGGCTCACTCGTTATATCGAAAAAATTCGTTAAATCCGGCAGTTTTTTAAATATGTTTTATTAAATAAAAAATCATGTTTATTTATTCTAATTCATAACAAAAACAAAAAAATAATAATTAGTTCATATCACATTCAATTAAAGAATTAGTTCAAACAAGACTAAAAAATGAATTTTTAATTTACATTTTGATTTTGGTGAGCGAAAATCAAAATAGAAGACAAAATATTTTTGTAAAAAAATTACTTTGTAACGTATAAATTTTGATTTCGGTGAGAGAAAAATTCTCTTAACATACAAATAAATTTTTCTCTTAATCCATTTTTTCCGTAAGCCGTTTCTTATAACATTGTACAAATGTAATTGCAAAAACATAAAAAAAATAAATCACCCTGCCGAAATTTATTGGAATCGGTCCATATTTGACAATCACTTCCATAAAAACTTTTACCATTTAAATACCTGGCCTTTAATTTCTGCATTGAAAATGGAGTTTTGCAAATATTAGTACACTTCTGTTTTGGTGATTTTTATGAAAATGTTCCTAATTTATTTTTAAAAATGACGACACTGTTTTCACCAGCTGTTATTTGCCTCTATTTGTTCTTACAATAGCTTTGCAAGAAAAAATAATTATTTGCCCAAAAAAGCGGTGTTTTTTGTCAAATGTTTTACAAGTGTGACCGTACCTTAACAAACCTAAACATAACCTAAAATACATTGAACAAACTTATGTGTTTTATAAACAATAATGATGAAATTTTTTAGAAATCAATAATAACTAAAACACAAAATAAAATTAATTTGTCAATTTTGTGGATTATTAGAATTTTGTGAATTATTTATTAGAATTTTGTGGATTAATAGAATTTTTGTGCATTAT
Source organism: Bellardia pandia (assembly GCA_916048285.2). Lineage (NCBI taxonomy): Eukaryota > Metazoa > Arthropoda > Insecta > Diptera > Calliphoridae > Bellardia > Bellardia pandia. The sequence continues at coordinate 72,564,605 of OU696530.1, forward strand.
AAGCAATAATTGTATTATAAATTTCCCTATAAATTCTAAACGGGAGCTTGTGCATCATATCGGAAAACAGGAATTAATAGCTAATACGTGTAGAAATCAAATTCCGTATAGATTTTTTCACAAAAAAATGGAATATAGGGGGTATGCCCTTAAAAACTTAGTTGTTTTAAGTAAAATGTAAAAAAACAGCTCATAAGAAATTTCTCTATAGATTCCAAACGGGAGCTTGTGCATCATATCGGAAAACAGGAATTAATAGCTAATAAGTGTAGAAATCAAATTCCGTATAGATTTTACCACAAAAAAATGGAACATAGGCTGTATGATCTATCAAACTCTCATGCTTTAAGTAGAATGTAAAAAAACAGCACATTTTAAATTTCTCTATAAATTCCAAACGGGAGCTTGTGCATCATATCGGAAAACAGGAATTAATAGCTAATAAGTGTAGAAATCAAAGTCCGTATAGATTTTTCCACAAAAAAAATGGAACATAGGGGGTATGACCTAACAAACTTAGTTGTTTTAAGTAAAATGTAAAAAAACAGCATATTAGAAATTTCCCAATAAATTCACAGTCTGATCTCATCGAACTGTTTGGACGTGTTATTTTTAGTGCGGCTGAATTTTCGGTGAAAAAATCGTAATAGGTGAAAAAGTGTAAAAAGTTAAAATTAAAAAAAAAAAGTGAAAAAATAACTCGTAATAGGTAAAAAAATCTATAAAACAAAACATTAAAAATCGCATAAAAACTGTATGAGTGTTCCTCTCAGATGTAATTCTGAGAAAGAGCTTAGCTCGACTAGAAAAACTATATGGGTCTCTGAGGAAGAAGCCTTAAAAAAATCTGTGGAGAATTTTCTCACTACAAGAGCCGTAGAACGGCGTCGTTCCTGTTCGCCCAATATAGTGATTTCAACAGATGAAGGAACATCAACACCTTCTACATCAAATAGTGCAGTCAAACCTAGAAAACAAGTAGGTATGGATAAATACGTCACAGTTCCTAAGCGACAGAGGAGCCCGCCATCTGCTCAAGTGTCATCAAATTTAAAAGCTCCTAAGACCGTGAGTAATGATCAAAATAATTTTGCTCTCCTCCAGACGGATTAGCCAGAACTTCCTAAGAAGACGTTTAAGCCCCCACCTTAAACTTCCAGTAAATTGGTACAAGGAATTGTTTCGGTAATAGGTGAAAATATGTTTAGCGTAACATCAATTAAACATGGAAATATCAGCGAAACCAAAATTCAAGTGAAAAAGGAAGATGATTTTCGAAAATTGCCAACCAGTTGGAGAGGGAGAGTAGGGATTTCTATACCTACCAGCTGAAAAGCGCAAAAGAACTCCAAGTCATTCTAAAGGGTATAGACCCAGATGTTGATCCTGCCGAGATAAAGACTAGCTTAATGGGAAAAGGCTTCAAAATTAAGAGCATAACGAATATTAGAAACCGTGAAAAGACTCTACAGCCTATGTTCAGGGTGGAATTGGAACCTGGAGATGTCGTATTAAAGAAAAACGAGTCCCATCCCATCTACAATATGATTTACCTTCTGCATCGTAGAATCACCGTGGAAGAACCGCATAAGCGTCAGGGGCCCGTTCAGTGTCTTAACTGTCAAGAATTTGGCCATACCAAAGCGTACTGTAAATTGCCGACAGTTTGTGTTGCGTGTGGGGAGCTACATGCAACTACTCAATGCGATAAGTCGAAAACTGACTCAAAAATCAAAAAATGCAGTAACTGCGGAGGTAATCATACCGCAAATTATAGAGTTTGTCCAATTTACACTCATTTGAAAGGCATAAGTACCAACAAGACGTCAGTATTACCTGATCATCCTCAACAGCCTAATTTTGCATCGAGTGAGAATTTCCCTCAATTGTTACGGTCCACTAGTCATGTAAGCACGCCTAGTGCTAGACAAGTTTCTTACGCAAACATGGTTAAATCTAATATGCCAGGTTTGGAGCAGGAACCTAAATCACAATATTACGAGCCTACTATTAACACTCTAGAGACTACATTGCAGACACTTGTCCAAACTATGAACACTTTTACGACCACTATGACATCCATGATGCAGGAAATGCTGAAAATGCAATCCACTATCTTACAAGCCATTTTAAAGAAATGATATGTTTAAAAATTTGTTATTGGAATGCCAACATAAAAACGAACTTGACGGCGACAGGGTACTTCAAAATTAATGGCTACGTGTTGTATGATACTAAAGATCCCCGCGGAAGAGCATGTGGAGGTTCGGCAATTCTTATAAAGAACAGAATAAAACATTCAGGTTTATTCGGGAATACTCGCTTTACTTCTTCGTCGTCGAACGTTCACTTTCGACATTTCATCTTCGACATATTCTAAAATACGAGTGAAGAATTATCGTTTGCAGTAATCGATTTTTTGTAATCTCTTATGAAGAACATAAACATTGAAAACAGCTGTCTAATTAATACACAGAAAAATTTAAAAACAAAAATATAATTTAAAAATAAAAATTGAGATGTATTCGATTGCATTTTTAATTAATGCACAATCTGAATATCTTAGAGGAGTAAATAAAAATTCAAGAAATAACACGCCGGATATTTTTAAAATGAATGATGCCAGGTAGGTATGTTTATTAAAAATTTAAAATCACCTCTTCTAATACCAAAAGAAGTATTAGGAAAAAAATTTAGAATCAACAAAGAGGCATTTAAATATATTTTATCTGAATTCGAAGACAAAATCTAACAGCAATCACGGCTTGGATGCTTAAGGCCTGTTGACTAGCTGGCAGCAGCCCTTCGTTTCTTCGCTGATGGAAATTACCAACATGGAGTTGGCACGGATTGGCATCTTAATATTTCCCAGTCATCTTTTTTAAAACTTCTGTCTGAAGTATTAGTTGCAATTGAAGAGAAATGATGCCATAAATGGAGAAGTATCAAAATGGATGGGCAGACAAAAGAAGAAGCCCGAATGTACTTCTTTCGAAAATCGTCGATACCAGGCGTAACCATGGCTATTGAAAACCAACATGGCTCTGAACTGTGACCTGGACAAAGAAACAGAATTAACTTTCATTGTATGGTTTTTATACATGTACATTAGGGCTATAACTTTTTAACAATTTTTGCGAATTTCAAAATTGGCATACTATAGTCCAATAGGCCATTAAAAACTATGTTTTTACTTTTTCGCTAGCGTCAAAAAAGTTCACCCACCAACAGCGATGAAGTTTAGAATATGAATATGGAAACAAAAAACAATTTTGTCAAACTTCTTTTTACTTTTAATGGAAATTTTAGCTTCTCCGACGCGTTTTCGAGTTTCACTTTTTTCCTATATGTATGAACTCACTGTTTTTGTTTTGTTTTCAATCATCAGCATGTGCTAATAATATTGCTTGCAGTATTTGCGCTCTCCTAATTGCTTGTCATTTTCTCAATCACTTTCTAAATGCCGTTAGCAATAACAAATCAAAAATTATAACTGTGTTTTGAATTGTAAGCAAAACATTCAAATGATTCATAAAAGCTTAGATTGCATAGTGCAAAATCAGTGCGTTAATTTTATTGTTAATAATTTGGCTTCGTGATTCATTGCATTTCAATATGTCTTATAAGAAAAGTGTAATAAAGGTTCAAAAAAATTCCAAAATCTGGGAGAAACAATTAATCACATTCCAAAACAGTTTATCAATGTCTCAAATGATTCCCAATATAGAGACCCAATTATACGAATTGAACAAAATGCCTAGTCAAAAGATAATAATTGGAAGATTTAATGCTTTAGCAAAATCAATAAAAAGTAAAGATAAAAGATATGTTACAATATCTGGTGAATTACACACATTATGGGAAAAGATGAGTATTCCAAAACTTACTAAAAGATCAGTGAAAAGAAAAGTGGAAAACTTAATTCAACTTTATCATAAATATTCACGAAAGCAAAAAAGTGGTGTTAATATTGAAGACATTTTTAATATAACTAACGAAGTGGCAGATTTCAAATCTGAAGATCTAGATTTCCAATCAAAAGAAATAGATTTGGAATCATTATCAAGTTATACATTTGAAGACAACATTTCCTCATCAGAATCGGATAATTATAAACCTCCAGCACGACTAACACGAAATCCACAATCTACAGTTCCAGCTGTGGAGCTTGTGAACAAAGTTCATATAAGTACAAGAAAGGCTGCAAAAATTTGTGAGGAATTGGCTCAATCTGGAATTAAAATCTCCACATGCTATGATATTGTTGTGTTTTATTTTTAATATAACAATTGTATATGAAGTTTAATAACTCGTTATGATATGAAATAAAATTACTTAAATTTTAATTTTTTTTAATTTTTTTTTGTATTGATTTACAAAATGCGTTTGGTGGGTGAAGTTTTTTTCTTATAATGATGCAAGATAATGCTTTTCATTAATAAAACATCATGGCGCATCTCGTGGTACTATGCCAAAAAATTGGTTATTGCCCTAATGTACATACATATATTTACTTATATCTGAAGCATACGCTTGTTATTTATTTTTCAGTTATGTAGGTATTTTATTTTTACGCGCTAAATCAAGCGTCGAACGAAAGTTATGTAGATGTGTGGTGAACAAGTATTTTAGAATGCATACAAAGTGAACAAAAACATATGCTTTCTGTTTACACATCTTTTGTTTTCTGGTACTCACATCGCTAACGTATTTTAGAATAACAAAAAGTGATTGAAACGCGTATTTGTGGTGAAAGTGACTTCCCGAATAGACCTGATTATTTAATGAACAACATATGTGAGAATTACCTACAAGCAACAAACATTTGTACTGAATTCTGTAAATACAATTTTGTTTTATCATCAATTTATTCGCCGGCTCGATTTTCAATAAAAGAACATCAATACTACAGCTTCTTCAATTCCCTTGGAGCTAGATTTTTAGTTGCTGGTGACTTTAACGCCAAACACACATTTTGGGGTTCACGTCTGGTGACCCCGAAGGGTCGTGAACTCTTCAACACCATTGCCAAAATGGGCTTAGATGTACTCTGAAGCGGGCATCCCACTTACTGGCCGACGGACCGACGGAGGATTCCCGATGTTATTGACTTTGGAGTAGTGAAAAATATCCCTGTAGAATCGATACAAGTGGAGCCTTCATTAGACTTGTCTTCAGATCACTCTCCTTCTATTATTTCAATGCGTTTCCTTCAAGGGAATGGCTCTCCATTTCGGGACATATCTAAAACCAGAGTAAGTTGGATAAAGTATAAAAAGTATTTAAGTTCCCACTGCACGGAAAATGTAGTGTTGAGAACTACCGAGGATATTGATGGGTCGATTGGCAAGCTTACTGAGGACATACGAAGAGCTGTACATCACGCCTCCACATATGACGTTGAGTGCAGAAGTGGGACAAACAGAACTTATTTCGCTGAACTCGATCATCTCCTGACAGAAAAAAGAAGAGTTAGAAGAGAGTGGCAAATTCACAGGTCTCCTCAACTGAAAGCTAGGTTACGAGAATGCAGAGATATACTAAGAAATTTCTTAGAAATCCAAAGAACGGCCTCACTTAGATCTTACTTGGAGGGTCTTGATAGTACCCCACAATCTGACTATTCGTTATGGAAGGCGGCACGAGGTTTAAAAAGACCAGTTAGAGGAAAGCCTCCTCTGCGAAATCCGACTGGAGACTGGGCTAGAAATGATTCCGAGAAGGGGACTTTATTTGTTAACCATTTGAGAAATGTGTTTACTATAAACAACTCAAATAATGCATCTGATTTGCCTCCACTCGTTATTAGACCTCCTGTACCTCTAAGACTTAGCTTTAATGATGCTCAAAGCGCTATTGGTACTCTGAATCTTAAAAAAGCTCCAGGTATGGATAAAATCAGCAACAAAATGCTTGTGGAGTTACCTCGTGTAGCTAGAAGAATTATCCTCTTTATCTTCAACGCTATTTTACGCCTTGAATACTATCCTGCAGATTGGAAGGTATCTATGATTACCATGATTCCTAAGCTAGAGAAGGACCCAACTAAAGTAGAGTCATATAGGCCAATTAGTCTACTGCCGACAATTTTAAAACTGTTTAAAAATTGTTAATGGCTAAGTTGATTCCAATTCTGAACGACACTCAATGTATCCCAAATCACCAATTCGGGTTCAGAGCTAAACACAGTACCATCGAACAAACACACAGATTGGTAAATGTGATAAGACGGTCGTTTGAAGAGAAAAAATACTGTTCCGCGCTTTTCATTGATGTTTCCCAAGCGTTCGACAAAGTCTGGCATGAAGGTTTAATGCATAAAATAAAATTAGCTCTGCCTGCTAACACCCACAAACTTATGAAAAGTTATTTAAATGGTCGCAAATTTACAATCAAAGAAGGCGATTTTTTAAGCCCCGCTCAGCCAATTGAAGGAGTACCCCAGGGTAGCATACTGGGTCCAACTTAATATTTGATTTATGCATCCGATATGCCGTCAGACCCCATAATACATGCTTTAACTTTTGCAGACGATACAGCCTTTATTAGCGTTCATAAGGACCATCAAATAGCATCACAGAATTTGCAGAAATATGTTTATAAACTAGAGAATTGGCTTCAGCTTTGGAAAATCAGGGTTAACGAACAGAAATGTAGTCATATAACTTTCACATTGCGAAAAGATACCTGCTCGTTCATCAGAATAAATAATCAATTTATCCCGCAACACAATGAAGTCGTTTAACTTGGAAGTCTCATATCGACGCAAAACTTACTCAGATGAGATTAAAAGAAGTGCAACTTAATTGGCTAATCGGCAGAAATTCTACATTAAAGTTGTATTGCAAACTTTTGTTGTACAATGCAATTCTAAAGCCAATCTGGTGTTATGGAATTCAATTATGGGGTACTGCCTCAGCATCCAACATTGAAAAAATTCAGAGCGGTCAAAATAAGATTCTACGTACAATTACTGCAGCTCCATGGTATGTTAAAAATTCTCGAATCCACAAAGATCTAGGCATTCCTTTGGTGAAAGTCGAATTTACAAAATATGCGTCAAAGTACGTCAGCAAACTTGAACACCATACAAACCCACTTGCACGAGACATCCTTAACTTTAGTGGACACAATCGGTTGAGAAGGAGGGATACCCTTGCTTTAACTCAAGCGCAAAACAGATGACTGGATCAGTTAATGTGAAATTTTTTTAGTATCATAAAAATTTTTGTCTAGCACTGGCTGGGCTTATTATTTTCTTTTTAGTATTAAGATTTGAAAACTTATTGTCATTTCATGATATGAAGATTCAATAAATAAATAAAAGCTACAAAAAAAAAAAAAAAATTAATTCTAAACGGGTGTAAAAATACACTTACGTATAGATTTTTCCACAAAAAATGGAACATAGGGGGTATGACCTATCAAACTTTCATGTTTTAGATAAAATGTCAAAAAACACCACATTAGAAATTTCCCTGTAAATTCTAAACGGGAGCTTATGCATCATATCGGAAAACAGGAGTTAGTAAGTGTAGAAATCACATTACGTATAGATTTTTCCACAAAAAAATGGAACATAGGGGGTATGCCCTATCAAACTCTCATGCTTAGGTAGAATGTAAAAAAACAGCACATTAGAATTTTCTCTATAAATTCCAAACGGGAGCTTGTGCATCATATCGGAAAACAGGAATTAATATCTAATAAGTGTGGAAATCAAATTACGTATAGATTTTTCGACAAAAAAATGGAACATAGGGGACATGCCCTAACAAACTTAGTTGTTTTAAGCAAAATGTAAAAAACAGCATATTAGAAATTTCTCTATAAATTCCAAACGGGAGCTTGTGCATCATATCGGAAAACAGAAATTAATAGCTAATAATTGTAGAAATCAAATTCCGTATAGATTGTTCCACAAAAAAATGGAACATAAGGGTTATGACCTATCAAACTCTTATGCTTTAGGTAAAATGTTAAACAACAGCACATTAGAAATTTCTCTATAAATTTTTCCACAAAAAAATAAAACATAGGGGGTATGCCCTAACAAACTCTCATGCTTTAGGTAGAATGTAAAAAAACAGCACATTAAAAATGTCTCTATAAATTCCAAACGGGAGCTTGTGCATCATATCGGAAAGCAGGAATTAATAGCTAATAATTGTAGAAATCAAATTCCGTATAGATTTTTCGACAAAAAAATGGAACACACCTACCTATCAAACTCTCATGCTTTAGGTAGTGTTTATTGTTTGTGTAGGTTTGTAGGTCGCTGGGTTTTGTTGTTAATTAAAAAAACTTTTGGTTAATTTCGTTTAATTTCTAAATTGTTTCTTTTTATTTATATGTTTATATTTTTGTTTGTTAATTTCAATATAATTTTATTTGTTATTCACAGTTTTTTTTTATACACTTATGTTTATGTTAGTTTTGTTACACTTTGTTTTTTTTGTTTCACTTGTTTTACTTGTATGTGTTTTGTGTTTTATGTTTATTTGAAAAAGTTCAACCTTGTTGGTCGATTGCTGATAAGAGACTGTGTTATGAACAAATTATTTTTAATGCTAGTAAGTAATGATCAAAAAGAAAGGAATGTTAAGAATGTAACAAAAACAAAGCATAAATAAAATTTCCGTTAATACTATAAAGGGTGGTTCATTATTTTATGTTAATGTTGAACATTCCGGCCCCCATGACTTGGTGAAATTTACAACAGGTTTTGAATGGGTCCTGTAGCATCATGTGGCGATGTGTTGTGACTTCTCTTTGCAGATATGGCACCCATTACCAATGTTCGGGTTTTTGTGTTTGTTGGGATGCCATACCTGTAAGTATAAATTTAGAAAATTATTAGTGTGTGTATATGATTAGGGGTTATACTAATTTGTAAACAAAACCACAATTTTTGTGATTGGCCTGGTGATGATTCCATTCTTGGTTTTGATGTCTACAACTCGACAGTTCTGGTCAGGTCCTAGATGAGTTTTGATGATTCGGCCCATTTGCCATTCATTAGGCGGCAAGTTGTTGTTTTTGATGACTACCAGATCGTTGATTTGAACGTTGTCCCTCTGAATCTTCCATTTGTATCTGCGATGAAGTTCAGCCAGGTATTCGGACTTCCATCTTTGGCAAAATGAGTGGTAGATGACCTTTAGTCGTTTCCAGCGGTTGATGAGAGTCAGATTTTTGCTGCTTACCTCTGGTTCAGCTGGGGTCAATAATGTACTACCAATTAGGAAGTGTCCAGGGGTCAATGGGTTAAGGTCATTTGGGTCATCGCTAGCAGGACTTAAGGGTCTAGAGTTAAGGCACGATTCTATACGAGCAAGAATTGTAGATAGTTCTTCAAATGTGAATTTCATGTCCGGTATCATTTTTTTGAGGTGAGTTTTGAATGATTTTACACCGGCTTCCCAAAGGCCGCCCATATGTGGGGCTCCAGGGGGAATAAACTTCCAATTAAGATTTTGATGACTAAATTGATGGTTTACTTGATTTTGAAGAGTCTTCATGTGTTCTAGACGATCTTTTCTGAGTAGTTTTGCTGCTCCGACGAAATTTTTCCCATTGTCTGAGTAAATGAGTGCGGGACATCCACGTCTTCCTATGAAGCGGAAAAATGCGGCTAGGAACGATTGGGTCGATAAATCACTTGCGGCTTCCAAATGTACAGCTTTTGTGGTGAAGCATACATATATGCAAATGTTATGTTGTTATGAGGCAAGCTCGGCCTGTGAAATTTTTGATATTAAAGGGTCCTGCGTAGTCTAATCCAGTTGTAGCAAAAGGTCTGGATAATGACGTACATTCTGGTGCTAATGATTTGATTTTGTGTCTGTTTTTTGTACAAAACACAAGTTTTACAATTGTGAATTACGCTTTTAACCAGGGGTTTTAATCTGAATATCCAATATTCTGCGCGTAGGACTCGAGTCATCAGTTGATTTTCCCCATGAAGGGTAATTTTGTGTGTAAATTCAACTAGTAGTTGGGTTAGCTTCGAGTTGTGAGGTAGCAATATTGGGTAGCGTTCATTATATGTTAATGCAGGTGATTGTGCGAGTCGTCCATTGGCTCTAATAATGCCATGGCGATCCACGAAGGGATTTAAGGTTAAAAGGCTGCTGCTTGGTGATATTTTTTGTCTAAGTTTTAAATGTTTATGCTCATCTGGAAAATGATTTTGTTGAGTCCATATGATGAGGCGATGTTTGACGAAATCTATTTCTTCTCGGGTAATTTCTGCTGAAGATTCGCGAAGATGTGTTCGGTTGTTTCCAGTATTTCTCCAAAGCACTCGATAAGCGCGTGATAGGTCTGAGAATCGATTTAAAGGGTCTTCGCGTGTTATGGTTGTAAATGCTTTTACATTTTTAACTTCTAAGTTTGTGTCGTGTGTTTGTTTTGGTATCGGCCATTGATTTTTTGGTAATTTTAGCCAGGAGGGTCCAAACCACCATATATTGTGGTTTTCCAATTCTTGTGGAGTACATCCTCGGCTGGCTACATCTGCTGGGTTATCTTTAGAGTCGATGTGTTGCCAATTTTGATTTCCAACCTTATCTAAGATTTCAGAAACACGATTTCCAACGAAAGTGTTCCATGAACAGGGGGGTTTCTTTAACCAAGATAGCACGATTGTTGAATCTGTCCAATAATATGCCTTGATATTTTGAATTTGAAGATTTGGTATAAGTCCACATGCAAGGTTTGCCAGTAATACGGATCCACACAATTCTAAGCGGGGCAATGATATTTGCTTAATGGGAGCTACACGGGTCTTTGAAGCTAGAAGAAATGTAAATACTGAATTTTCCAATTGTATTCTAACATACAGGGCTGCTGAATAAGCTTTTTCTGACGCGTCACTGAAACCGTGAATTTCCACATTACAGCTCGGGCTAAATTGGATCCAACGTGGAATTTTTAATGTATTTATTGTGGGACAGTTGTTTATGAATTTCTGCCATTTTAGACAAGTCAAGGGTTTTAGTATGTCATCCCAGTCGACTTTATCTAACCAAATCTGTTGCATAATTAGTTTTGCTTCGACTATTATTGGGGCTATCCATCCACAAGGGTCAAAGAATTTGGCAATTGTAGATAAAACTTCTCTTTTTGTGTAGTTTTCTTTTAATTCGACATCTGGTGCTGTGAATGTAAATGAGTCTGAAGAAATGTTCCATTTTATTCCAAGAGTTTTAGTTTCTGTGTTTTCTGACAAATTTAACCAATCGAGAGGTAGTAGTGTCTCATTTGGAAGGTCTTGTATAACTCGTGGGTCATTTGAAGCCCATTTCATCAGGTCAAATCCAGCTGATTTTAAAACTGTTGTAAGTTCTTTTCTTGATTTAATGGCGTCGATTAATGTGTGGCCACCTGCTAAAACATCATCTACGTACATGTTTTGTTGTAGAGTATTTGATGCGAGAGGGTGAGTTGATTTTACATCTTCAGCTAGTTGAAGTAGTGTTCTAATGGCCAGAAACGGGGCGCAGTTGACTCCAAAAGTCACTGTCAGGAGTTCGTAATCCTCAATAGGATCCTTTTCTGTTTGGCGAAATAATATCCTTTGATATTTGGTTTGAGTTGGGTCAATGAGTATCGATACATTTTTGTGATATCTGCGTTGTACACAAAACGGAAGAATCTCCACTTGAATATCAGAAGCACTAAATCCTGTTGAAGTATGGGTCCTGAATACATTATGTCATTCAAACTCTTTTTGTTTGAAGACGGGCTCGAAGCGTTGAAAACTACTCTAAGTTTCGTTGTCATGCTTTCGGGTTTTATTACTGCATGATGCGGCAGGTAATAATTTGGGTTTGTGTTGATTTCCAGGGGAGAAACTTTCCTCATATGTCCTAACTCAAGGTATTCAACAATTACTTGGTCGTATTGTTTTTTGAGTTCGGGTTTCTGGCTAAGCATGCGTTCCATTCTTAAGAACTGTGCCATTGCTATGTTTCTCGAAGTTCCTATTTCTTCGTTATTTTTAAAGGGTAGGGTAACTATATACCTTCCCGTGTTGTTTCTTCGTGTTGTCGACATGAAGTTGCTTTCGCAAAATGTGTCCTCATCTGACCTCAAAATCTGTTTTGGGGTCTCCTCCACCTCCCAAAAGCGTGTGAGGATTCGATCAAGGGACGAAGTGTTGAGTAGTGACACTGTTGTTTTATGTTGTGCCGTTGTTGAAATTGGTCCCCCCACAATCCAGGCAAATACTGTTTTTTGTGCCAAAAGGGATCCAATAGACCGCATCGGTGTATCCATGCAATATATTGAGTGGCCCAGGTCGAGGCCTATAAGCAAGTCGGTGGGTCTTTTTTTTATAGAATTGAGGATCTGCAAGTTCTAATTTAGCAGTCTCATTGAAATGTTGTAAATCTAAAGTCTGTTGTGGTAAATTAGATGGTAGAGTCTTCAGGACTGGTGCCCAGACTTCTAATTTAAATTGTGAGTCCACTTTGGAGCAAAGATTGAATAAACATGCCTTTGTTGAGGTTTCTGATACTGTTTGACTCAAACCTGTGACATGAACTAAATTTCGTTTTGTGGGTAAATTTACTCTATATTTTAACTTTTCTGACATGAAAGTTGATTGTGAACCAGGGTCGATGATTGCTCTTGCCTGATACTTTTCACCTCTAGTCTCAATCAGTACAATTGCAGTAAATAACAAGGTCTTTTTTTCGGTGGGATGTTGATTGAATTGTTTGCTCTCTTGTAGAGTCAAGGAAGTGATATTTGGGATGGAAACGTTTGATGCTGATGTGGACTGTATATTGGCGTTTTGTGCTGCGATGCTCGTGCTTGGTTGGTTCGCGTCACAATTCTGAACTAAGGTCTGAGTTTCTGATCCCTTATGTTTTTTTTTTTTTTTATACATTTTATTTATTTATTGAATCTTCAGAAATGAAATGACAATAAGTTTTCGAATCTTAATACTAAAAGAAAATAATAAGTCCAGCCAGTGCTAGACAAAATATTATGATACTACAACAAATTTACATCCACTGATCCAGTCATCTGTTTTGCGCTTGAGTTAAAGCAAGGGTATCCCTCCTTCTCAACCGAACATGGCCACTAAAATTAAGGATGTCTCGTGCAAGTGGGTTTGGATGGTGTTCAAGTTTGCTGACATATTTTGAGGCGTATTTTGTAAGTTCGACTTTCACCAAAGGAATGCCTAGATCTTTGTGAATTCTAGAATTTTTAACGTACCATGGAGCTACAGTAATTTTACGTAGAATCTTATTTTGACCCCTTTGAATTTTTTCAATGTTGGATGTTGAGGCAGAACCCCATAATTGAATTCCATAACACCAGATTGGCTTTAGAATTGCATTGTACAACAAAAGTTTGCAATCCAACTTTAATGTAGAATTTCTGCCGATTAGCCAATTAATTTGCACTGCTTTTAATCTCATCTGGGTAAGCTTTGCGTCGATATGAGACTTCCAAGTTAAACGACGATCGAGGTGGATTCCGAGGTATTTGACTTCATTGTGTTCCGGGATAATTTGATTATTTATTCTGATGAATGTGAAAGTTATATGATTACATTTCTGTTCGTTAACCCTGATTTTCCAAAGCTGAAGCCAATTCTCTAGTTTATAAACATATTTCTGCAAATTCTGTGATGCTATTTGATGGTCCTTATGAACGCTAATAAAGGCTGTATTGTCTGCAAAAGTTGAAGTATGTATTATGGGGTCTAACGGCATATCGGATGCATAAATCAAATATAAGGTTGGACCCATTATGCTACCCTGGGGTACTCCTGCTTTAATTGGCTGAGCGGGACTTAAAAAATCGCCTTCTTTGATTGTAAATTTGCGACCGTATAAATAACTTTCCATGAGTTTATGGGTGTTAGCAGGCAGAGTTAATTTTATTTTGTGCATTAAACCGTCATGCCAAACTTTGTCGAACGCTTGCGACACATCAATGAAAAGGGCGGAGCAGTATTTTTTCTCTTCAAACGACCGTCTTATCACATTTACCAATCTGTGTGTTTGTTCGATGGTACTGTGTTTAGCTCTGAACCCGAATTGGTGATTTGGGATACATTGAGTGTCGTTCAGAATTGGAATCAACTTAGCCAATAACAATTTTTTAAACAGTTTTGAAATTGTCGGCAGTAGACTAATTGGCCTATATGACTCTACTTTAGTGGGGTCCTTCCCTGGCTTAGGAATCATGGTAATCATAGATACCTTCCAATCTGCAGGATAGTATTCTAAGCGTAAAATAGCATTGAAAATAAATTGGATAATTCTTTTAGCTACACGAGGTAACTCCACAAGCATTTTGTTGCTGATTTTATCCATACCTGGAGCTTTTTTAAGATTCAGAGTACCAATAGCGCTTTGAACATCATTAAAGCTAAGTCTTAGAGGCACAGGAGGTCTAATAACGAGTGGAGGCAAATCAGATGCATTATTTGAGTTGTTTATAGTAAACACATTTCTCAAATGGTTAACAAATAAAATCCCCTTCTCGGAATCATTTCTAGCCCAGTCACCAGTCGGATTTCGCAGAGGAGGCTTTCCTCTAACTGGTCTTTTTAAACCTCGTGCCGCCTTCCATAACGAATAGTCAGATTGTGGGGTACTATCAAGACCCTCCAAGTAAGATTTAAGTGAAGCCATTCTTTGGGTTTCTAAGAAATTTCTTAGTATATCTCTGCATACCCGTAGCCTAGCTTTCAGTTCAGGAGACCTGTGAATTTGCCACTCTCTTCTAACTCTTCTTTTTTCTGACAGGAGATGATCGAGTTCAGCGAAATAAGTTCTATTTGTCCCACTTTTGCACTCAACGTCGTATGTGGAGGCGTGATGTACAGCTCTTCGTATGTCCTCAGTAAACTTGCCAATCGACCCATCAATATCCTCGGTAGTTCTCAACACTACATTTTCCGTGCAGTGGGAACTTAAATACTTTTTATACTTTATCCAACTTACTCTGGTTTTAGATATGGCCCGAAATGGAGAGCCATTCCCTTGAAGGAAACGCATTGAAATAATAGAAGGAGAGTGATCTGAAGACAAGTCTAATGAAGGCTCCACTTGTATCGATTCTACAGGGATATTTTTCACTACTCCGAAGTCAATAACATCGGGAATCTTCCGTCGGTCCTGTTACGGATTTGTTTTAAAATGTCTTACCTCGCCTTATATGTACGACCTGTACTGTAACACTATGAATATGCGCCAAACATATTTTGTTTACATACCATGCACCCAGTGTATTTGCCCTTGACATATTTCGAATTCCATTCTTTTTTTTTTATTGGTAACAACTCTCTTTCTCGTTGTTAGGATTTTTTTTACAACATAGAAAAAAACCAAAAGAATGTTCGAGAAAAGAAGAAAAAAATGTAACGCGATTGTCGTGCGCATTCACACAGAAAAAAAACAAGTTAAAAACGTCGAAAACAAGTTTGATTTTAAATTTTTCGGTGGTGATTTTGCTTCATACGTTTTTCATGTTAATTCAACCTTATTTTATAACAACCTAAAACAATATTTTTTGTTATTGAATGAACTTGAATTCCTGTTGGTTTAATATGTCAGCATAATTGAATCAAAACGAAATTTCTATTGAAATAACATCACAAATCATGCTGAATCAAAGTCATTTCAAGTTGAAACAACCTCACGTTCATGTTGAATCAATATGATTACAGTTTCATTCAACATAAAATTATTTTCATATTTACATTGTTATTATGTTAAAACAAAATGAAAACAATTTAAAAAATTTGATTTTAATGTTGAATCAATATGATTTTAATTTTGATTCAATACGATTTTAATATTAATTTAATAGCATTTTAATGTTGATTTAACACAATTTAAATGTTGATTCAAAACGATTTTAACATTAATTCAAAACCATTTTAATGTTGACTCAATACCATGTAAATGTTGATTCAAAACAATTATCAAGTAAAACTAAATAAAAGACGGTTTATAATTTTTTTTATTTATTTATTGACAAATATACATATGATACATTTATTTACAAATATTTATTCCTTAAATATACTTTCCCGTTATTGAGTGGAAAAAGATGTAGGGGAGGACTTGTAAATTCATAAATTTTTTGAGGTGAGTTTTGAATGATTTTACACCGGCTTCCCAAAGGCCGCCCATATGTGGGGCTCCAGGGGGAATAAACTTCCAATTAAGATTTTGATGACTAAATTGATGGTTTACTTGATTTTGAAGAGTCTTCATGTGTTCTAGACGATCTTTTCTGAGTAGTTTTGCTGCTCCGACGAAATTTTTCCCATTGTCTGAGTAAATGAGTGCGGGACATCCACGTCTTCCTATGAAGCGGAAAAATGCGGCTAGGAACGATTGGGTCGATAAATCACTTGCGGCTTCCAAATGTACAGCTTTTGTGGTGAAGCATACATATATGCAAATGTTATGTTGTTATGAGGCAAGCTCGGCCTGTGAAATTTTTGATATTAAAGGGTCCTGCGTAGTCTAATCCAGTTGTAGCAAAAGGTCTGGATAATGACGTACATTCTGGTGCTAATGATTTGATTTTGTGTCTGTTTTTTGTACAAAACACAAGTTTTACAATTGTGAATTACGCTTTTAACCAGGGGTTTTAATCTGAATATCCAATATTCTGCGCGTAGGACTCGAGTCATCAGTTGATTTTCCCCATGAAGGGTAATTTTGTGTGTAAATTCAACTAGTAGTTGGGTTAGCTTCGAGTTGTGAGGTAGCAATATTGGGTAGCGTTCATTATATGTTAATGCAGGTGATTGTGCGAGTCGTCCATTGGCTCTAATAATGCCATGGCGATCCACGAAGGGATTTAAGGTTAAAAGGCTGCTGCTTGGTGATATTTTTTGTCTAAGTTTTAAATGTTTATGCTCATCTGGAAAATGATTTTGTTGAGTCCATATGATGAGGCGATGTTTGACGAAATCTATTTCTTCTCGGGTAATTTCTGCTGAAGATTCGCGAAGATGTGTTCGGTTGTTTCCAGTATTTCTCCAAAGCACTCGATAAGCGCGTGATAGGTCTGAGAATCGATTTAAAGGGTCTTCGCGTGTTATGGTTGTAAATGCTTTTACATTTTTAACTTCTAAGTTTGTGTCGTGTGTTTGTTTTGGTATCGGCCATTGATTTTTTGGTAATTTTAGCCAGGAGGGTCCAAACCACCATATATTGTGGTTTTCCAATTCTTGTGGAGTACATCCTCGGCTGGCTACATCTGCTGGGTTATCTTTAGAGTCGATGTGTTGCCAATTTTGATTTCCAACCTTATCTAAGATTTCAGAAACACGATTTCCAACGAAAGTGTTCCATGAACAGGGGGGTTTCTTTAACCAAGATAGCACGATTGTTGAATCTGTCCAATAATATGCCTTGATATTTTGAATTTGAAGATTTGGTATAAGTCCACATGCAAGGTTTGCCAGTAATACGGATCCACACAATTCTAAGCGGGGCAATGATATTTGCTTAATGGGAGCTACACGGGTCTTTGAAGCTAGAAGAAATGTAAATACTGAATTTTCCAATTGTATTCTAACATACAGGGCTGCTGAATAAGCTTTTTCTGACGCGTCACTGAAACCGTGAATTTCCACATTACAGCTCGGGCTAAATTGGATCCAACGTGGAATTTTTAATGTATTTATTGTGGGACAGTTGTTTATGAATTTCTGCCATTTTAGACAAGTCAAGGGTTTTAGTATGTCATCCCAGTCGACTTTATCTAACCAAATCTGTTGCATAATTAGTTTTGCTTCGACTATTATTGGGGCTATCCATCCACAAGGGTCAAAGAATTTGGCAATTGTAGATAAAACTTCTCTTTTTGTGTAGTTTTCTTTTAATTCGACATCTGGTGCTGTGAATGTAAATGAGTCTGAAGAAATGTTCCATTTTATTCCAAGAGTTTTAGTTTCTGTGTTTTCTGACAAATTTAACCAATCGAGAGGTAGTAGTGTCTCATTTGGAAGGTCTTGTATAACTCGTGGGTCATTTGAAGCCCATTTCATCAGGTCAAATCCAGCTGATTTTAAAACTGTTGTAAGTTCTTTTCTTGATTTAATGGCGTCGATTAATGTGTGGCCACCTGCTAAAACATCATCTACGTACATGTTTTGTTGTAGAGTATTTGATGCGAGAGGGTGAGTTGATTTTACATCTTCAGCTAGTTGAAGTAGTGTTCTAATGGCCAGAAACGGGGCGCAGTTGACTCCAAAAGTCACTGTCAGGAGTTCGTAATCCTCAATAGGATCCTTTTCTGTTTGGCGAAATAATATCCTTTGATATTTGGTTTGAGTTGGGTCAATGAGTATCGATACATTTTTGTGATATCTGCGTTGTACACAAAACGGAAGAATCTCCACTTGAATATCAGAAGCACTAAATCCTGTTGAAGTATGGGTCCTGAATACATTATGTCATTCAAACTCTTTTTGTTTGAAGACGGGCTCGAAGCGTTGAAAACTACTCTAAGTTTCGTTGTCATGCTTTCGGGTTTTATTACTGCATGATGCGGCAGGTAATAATTTGGGTTTGTGTTGATTTCCAGGGGAGAAACTTTCCTCATATGTCCTAACTCAAGGTATTCAACAATTACTTGGTCGTATTGTTTTTTGAGTTCGGGTTTCTGGCTAAGCATGCGTTCCATTCTTAAGAACTGTGCCATTGCTATGTTTCTCGAAGTTCCTATTTCTTCGTTATTTTTAAAGGGTAGGGTAACTATATACCTTCCCGTGTTGTTTCTTCGTGTTGTCGACATGAAGTTGCTTTCGCAAAATGTGTCCTCATCTGACCTCAAAATCTGTTTTGGGGTCTCCTCCACCTCCCAAAAGCGTGTGAGGATTCGATCAAGGGACGAAGTGTTGAGTAGTGACACTGTTGTTTTATGTTGTGCCGTTGTTGAAATTGGTCCCCCCACAATCCAGGCAAATACTGTTTTTTGTGCCAAAAGGGATCCAATAGACCGCATCGGTGTATCCATGCAATATATTGAGTGGCCCAGGTCGAGGCCTATAAGCAAGTCGATGGGTCTTTTTTTATAGAATTGAGGATCTGCAAGTTCTAATTTAGCAGTCTCATTGAAATGTTGTAAATCTAAAGTCTGTTGTGGTAAATTAGATGGTAGAGTCTTCAGGACTGGTGCCCAGACTTCTAATTTAAATTGTGAGTCCACTTTGGAGCAAAGATTGAATAAACATGCCTTTGTTGAGGTTTCTGATACTGTTTGACTCAAACCTGTGACATGAACTAAATTTCGTTTTGTGGGTAAATTTACTCTATATTTTAACTTTTCTGACATGAAAGTTGATTGTGAACCAGGGTCGATGATTGCTCTTGCCTGATACTTTTCACCTCTAGTCTCAATCAGTACAATTGCAGTAAATAACAAGGTCTTTTTTTCGGTGGGATGTTGATTGAATTGTTTGCACTCTTGTAGAGTCAAGGAAGTGATATTTGGGATGGAAACGTTTGATGCTGATGTGGACTGTATATTGGCGTTTTGTGCTGCGATGCTCGTGCTTGGTTGGTTCGCGTCACAATTCTGAACTAAGGTCTGAGTTTCTGATCCCTTATGTTTTTTTTTTTTTTTATACATTTTATTTATTTATTGAATCTTCAGAAATGAAATGACAATAAGTTTTCGAATCTTAATACTAAAAGAAAATAATAAGTCCAGCCAGTGCTAGACAAAATATTATGATACTACAACAAATTTACATCCACTGATCCAGTCATCTGTTTTGCGCTTGAGTTAAAGCAAGGGTATCCCTCCTTCTCAACCGAACATGGCCACTAAAATTAAGGATGTCTCGTGCAAGTGGGTTTGGATGGTGTTCAAGTTTGCTGACATATTTTGAGGCGTATTTTGTAAGTTCGACTTTCACCAAAGGAATGCCTAGATCTTTGTGAATTCTAGAATTTTTAACGTACCATGGAGCTACAGTAATTTTACGTAGAATCTTATTTTGACCCCTTTGAGTTTTCTCAATGTTGGATGTTGAGGCAGAACCCCATAATTGAATTTCATAACACCAGATTGGCTTTAGAATTGCATTGTACAACAAAAGTTTGCAATCCAACTTTAATGTAGAATTTCTGCCGATTAGCCAATTAATTTGCACTGCTTTTAATCTCATCTGGGTAAGCTTTGCGTCGATATGAGACTTCCAAGTTAAACGACGATCGAGGTGGATTCCGAGGTATTTGACTTCATTGTGTTCCGGGATAATTTGATTATTTATTCTGATGAATGTGAAAGTTATATGATTACATTTCTGTTCGTTAACCCTGATTTTCCAAAGCTGAAGCCAATTCTCTAGTTTATAAACATATTTCTGCAAATTCTGTGATGCTATTTGATGGTCCTTATGAACGCTAATAAAGGCTGTATTGTCTGCAAAAGTTGAAGTATGTATTATGGGGTCTAACGGCATATCGGATGCATAAATCAAATATAAGGTTGGACCCATTATGCTACCCTGGGGTACTCCTGCTTTAATTGGCTGAGCGGGACTTAAAAAATCGCCTTCTTTGATTGTAAATTTGCGACCGTATAAATAACTTTCCATGAGTTTATGGGTGTTAGCAGGCAGAGTTAATTTTATTTTGTGCATTAAACCGTCATGCCAAACTTTGTCGAACGCTTGCGACACATCAATGAAAAGGGCGGAGCAGTATTTTTTCTCTTCAAACGACCGTCTTATCACATTTACCAATCTGTGTGTTTGTTCGATGGTACTGTGTTTAGCTCTGAACCCGAATTGGTGATTTGGGATACATTGAGTGTCGTTCAGAATTGGAATCAACTTAGCCAATAACAATTTTTTAAACAGTTTTGAAATTGTCGGCAGTAGACTAATTGGCCCCTATATGACTCTACTTTAGTGGGGTCCTTCCCTGGCTTAGGAATCATGGTAATCATAGATACCTTCCAATCTGCAGGATAGTATTCTAAGCGTAAAATAGCATTGAAAATAAATTGGATAATTCTTTTAGCTACACGAGGTAACTCCACAAGCATTTTGTTGCTGATTTTATCCATACCTGGAGCTTTTTTAAGATTCAGAGTACCAATAGCGCTTTGAACATCATTAAAGCTAAGTCTTAGAGGCACAGGAGGTCTAATAATGAGTGGAGGCAAATCAGATGCATTATTTGAGTTGTTTATAGTAAACACATTTCTCAAATGGTTAACAAATAAAATCCCCTTCTCGGAATCATTTCTAGCCCAGTCACCAGTCGGATTTCGCAGAGGAGGCTTTCCTCTAACTGGTCTTTTTAAACCTCGTGCCGCCTTCCATAACGAATAGTCAGATTGTGGGGTACTATCAAGACCCTCCAAGTAAGATTTAAGTGAAGCCATTCTTTGGGTTTCTAAGAAATTTCTTAGTATATCTCTGCATACCCGTAGCCTAGCTTTCAGTTCAGGAGACCTGTGAATTTGCCACTCTCTTCTAACTCTTCTTTTTTCTGACAGGAGATGATCGAGTTCAGCGAACTAAGTTCTATTTGTCCCACTTTTGCACTCAACGTCGTATGTGGAGGCGTGATGTACAGCTCTTCGTATGTCCTCAGTAAACTTGCCAATCGACCCATCAATATCCTCGGTAGTTCTCAACACTACATTTTCCGTGCAGTGGGAACTTAAATACTTTTTATACTTTATCCAACTTACTGTGGTTTTAAATATGGCCCGAAATGGAGAGCCATTCCCTTGAAGGAAACGCATTGAAATAATAGAAGGAGAGTGATCTGAAGACAAGTCTAATGAAGGCTCCACTTGTATCGATTCTACAGGGATATTTTTCACTACTCCGAAGTCAATAACATCGGGAATCTTCCGTCGGTCCTGTTACGGATTTGTTTTAAAATGTCTTACCTCGCCTTATATGTACGACCTGTACTGTAACACTATGAATATGCGCCAAACATATTTTGTTTACATACCATGCACCCAGTGTATTTGCCCTTGACATATTTCGAATTGCATTCTTTTTTTTTTTATTGGTAACAACTCTCTTTCTCGTTGTTAGGATTTTTTTTACAACATAGAAAAAAACCAAAAGAATGTTCGAGAAAAGAAGAAAAAAATGTAACGCGATTGTCGTGCGCATTCACACAGAAAAAAAAACAAGTTAAAAACGTCGAAAACAAGTTTGATTTTAAATTTTTCGGTGGTGATTTTGCTTCATACGTTTTTCATGTTAATTCAACCTTATTTTATAACAACCTAAAACAATATTTTTTGTTATTGAATGAACTTGAATTCCTGTTGGTTTAATATGTCAGCATAATTGAATCAAAACGAAATTTCTATTGAAATAACATCACAAATCATGCTGAATCAAAGTCATTTCAAGTTGAAACAACCTCACGTTCATGTTGAATCAATATGATTACAGTTTCATTCAACATAAAATTATTTTCATATTTACATTGTTATTATGTTAAAACAAAATGAAAACAATTTAAAAAATTTGATTTTAATGTTGAATCAATATGATTTTAATTTTGATTCAATACGATTTTAATATTAATTTAATAGCATTTTAATGTTGATTTAACACAATTTAAATGTTGATTCAAAACGATTTTAACATTAATTCAAAACCATTTTAATGTTGACTCAATACCATGTAAATGTTGATTCAAAACAATTACCAAGTAAAACTAAATAAAAGACGGTTTATTAATTTTTTTTATTTATTTATTGACAAATATACATATGATACATTTATTTACAAATATTTATTCCTTAAATATACTTTCCCGTTATTGAGTGGAAAAAGATGTACGGGAGGACTTGTAAATTCATAAATTTCTTTCAAAAATATTTTATCCTTCAATTTCCCTACTAAATGTGATTGAAAATGATAATCAAAATTAAGAATTCCGATTTCATTGCATAAAACATATACCTTATCAGATGTTTTCATTAATATAAAAACTTTAAATAATTTTAAATATTCGTTTTGAATTGTTAGATAACTGCCTTCTTTATAAACGCGTCCTAAATACATTGCTTTATTATAATATACAACATTATCAAATTTTGTAGTTATATATTCACGCATATGAGTAGAAATACAACAATCGTCAACAATATCTATTCTACTAAACTCAAAAGCATCCGGAATCCCAGTCCTGTAGTCTAAAAGAAATTGTGCAAAACTTAAACCCGCCTTTTTACAAAGTGTTAATGGTACATTCACTCTTGAATTCATATTATTACAATATTTTTTTGTATTTTTATGTTTAGCTTCAAACCTTAAGCTCCACAAAAATTTAGGTGGTCCGCACTTTTTAATAAGAGTTATATAATGCAGTAAAAAATGTGCTTTAGGTTTAAGGTGGCCGTAAAGTTCTAAAAATGTTTTATTGTGTTCGCAAACTAACAATTGAAGCGCACACAAATCACTATCACTGTATTTATTTTTTAACAAATTATCCAAAACTTCGACCAATATAATAAGTAGCTTCCAGTGTGGATTCATTCTCGGAACTAAGTCGCCAACGATAAGGAGTATAAAGTGTGTTAGAGTCCATAACTCGCGTGAGTTACCTACGGTCACCAATCACAACTACACCCACAGTAATATACACGTTCCCAACAACAATAACTAAAACCACAGTCATCAACCTACTTCAACAAATTGTGTCAGACATAAATAAAACAAAAGTAAGCATTTAATTATTTTAATGTATTTTACTTTATTGCATTTTTATTCTTGGAATTTATAAAAATAAAGTAGGTCAATTAATAAATATAAGTAATCAATTTTTTAATTAGTTTATTATTCGCAGAATTAATAAAATTAAGTCATTGCAATTTAATAGTATAAATAGTTAAAGTAAATAAAATTGTATTTATTATTAATCAACCAACATAATCAATCGTTTCATTTCTCCTACAATATCTGGCGCAGTCGAAAAGGCGGTAGTAGTGTGACAATAATAACGGAATAATTAATATAAAAATTTAATAAAATATACAAGGAAATGAAAAGTAAAAAATTGTGATTGTGTAAAATAAAAAAAAAAAAAATAGAAGAAATCCTTGTATCGCACAAGGATACTAATGAAAACATAGCACAAATAGAAAAATAAAAATTCAAAAAAAAAAAAAAAAGAAGAAAGAAATCTTTGTATCGCACAAAGATACTAATGAAAACATAGCACAAATAGAAAAATAAAATTTCAAAAAAAAAAGAGAAGAAAGAAATCTTTGTATCGCACAAGGATACTAATGAAAATAGAAAAATAAAATAAAAAAAAAAAAAGAGAGAAGAAAGAAATCTTTGTATCGCACAAGGATACTAATGAAAATAGAAAAATAAAATTTCAAAAAAAAAAAAAGAAAAGAAAGAAATCCTTGTATCGCACAAGGATACCTATGAAAATATAGTTTCGCAAAGTGTCACCTACTTCCGAGAACCTACCCAGGGAAAGGAAACGATTCGAGGTTGCTTAATAATCACATCACAACAAAAGGACATGATCTTGGTTTTAATATCAATGTAAGTTACATACATATTTATATATATCATATCAAAAATTTTATACATAAATTGGGTAGAAAATTTTTCTAATCAAGATTAAACTCTAAACCGAGATATAATTTATGTCAAAAAAGAGGTTCTCACCGTACAAACTACCTAAATTATTTAAAAGCAAAAGCTTAACTTCAATTCTTGAAACAGAGGAACTAAGTGTAATGAATAACGAATTTCAGGATCAACTTGCGTCTGGAACTGTACCTCCTGCCTCGTCAGGTCTAGCAGCAGTACAGATGGACGTTTTCCAATCGTTAAGAATACCGGATGCCATCAAACAGTTACCTACATTCGATGGTAATCCCAGACTTTTGTACGAATTCCTAAATAATGTAGAAGAAATTCTTTTGTTTATTAGGGGAACAGATAAAACCCCATATGGGCAAATTCTGCTAAGGGCAATACGTAACAAAATTGAAGGTCAGGCAAACGAAGTACTTAACATGTACGGTACACCATTGAATTGGGACGACATTAAGGGAAATTTAATAACGCATTATTCTGATAAGCGTTCAGAAACTTCTCTGATAAAAGACCTGCACAACTTAAAACAATATGGGAAACCATTCGAAAAATTTTATAGCGAAGTTGTGGAACTTCAATCGGCTCTTTGTAACAATATATTGTTACACGAATCAGACAAAAACGTAATAAGTGCTAAGAAGTCACTTTACAGTGAAATGTGTCTAAACTATTTTGTTACGGGATTAAAGGATCCATTAGGGGCAACAATAAGAGCTATGAGACCAAACTCGTTGGCTGAAGCCTTGGATTTTTGCATCAAAGAGCAAAATATATACTATCAACAAGGGCCATCTCGCAACTTTTCTAATAGATATAATAATCAATACAGGCAAAATAATTACCCATATCGAAGGGATCGTTATTACAATAGACCAAGTTACAGTGGCCATCAATATGGGAACAATAATACTTTAGTACCTACGGGCACACAAAGAATGGATTTTCGCAACACGAACCTAAATAATAACATGTACAATCAACAACAAAGACAACCGTCTTTTACTAACAACCACAGTAATAACTTCAATCATCAAAGACAAACATTCATAGGCAATAATATACCAAGGTTTCCGCAACCGGAACCAATGGACACATCAAGTGGGTTTACTCACCTAAGAAACAGGAATTCTTTCCCAAGCATAAAAGAGAGCCCGAGCTCACAAATAAGAAGACAACCGAATATGGAAATTAATATGCATGGACTAAGGGAAGAATACGAGTTGACTAACGTGGAAGAGGAAGTAAATTTTCAGGAATCCGCCTCACAAAACACAGGATACTTAGATAGGAATAAACATGGATCCGAATTAGTTTACATAAAAATTAATTTTCCAAATAATAAACTTCTCAAATTTCTAATAGACACTGGGGCTTCAACTTCATTTATTACTCCAGAACATGTAGACCTAACACAACATATCAAATGTAAACCAACAATTATAAAAACTATTTTAGAAAAACATACAATAGATAAATTAGTAATACTGCCAATATTTAAAGAATTTAATCAGGACGGGAAACTTTCACTCTTATTATTCAAATTCCACAAATACTTCGATGGTCTTTTAGGAATTGACTATTTATCTAAAATAGGTGCTAAGATCGATTTACAAAAGAACGTATTAGAAACAAAATATTCATCAATTCCACTATACCATAAGCCAAATATTTGTTCTGGCAAAATCCCAATTGAACCAAATACAAAAATGTTGATTGAGTTACCCGTCGATGTCAAATCAGGGGATATCCTTATTACGGAAACCTTTATTAATGAAAACCTAGTCATATCAGCTGGTATTTATACAGCAAAAAACTGGTTTAGCTGGATAGAGGTAACAAACTTAAGTAATTCATTAGAAACTGTATATCTAGATCAACCTTTAAAAACACAAAAGTATTGTGATCAACAATTTTTTGAGGTTAATAATATTGAATTTAAAGCATTCGATAACAACGAAGATATTGACATAAAGGATCTACTACGTATTAGTCACCTCAATCAAGAAGAAAGGAGACTTCTATTAAAATCATGTAGAAAATATTCAGATGTTTTTTACAAAGAGGGTCAAGAGCTGACATTTTCGAATAAAATCAGACACAATATACCAACAACAAATGATATACCGATATATACAAAATCCTATAGATACCCGTACGTTCACAAGACAGAAGTACAAGAACAAATTGCTAAGTTGTTAAAACAGAACATAATTAGACCAAGCTACTCACCTTGGAGTTCACCCGTATGGATAGTACCGAAGAAGAAAGATGCTAGCGGAAAACAGAAATGGAGATTAGTAATTGACTATAGGAAAGTGAATGAGAAGACTATTACAGATAAATACCCTATCCCAAATATTAATGAACTACTAGATAAACTAGGTAGATGCATGTACTTTTCTACTATAGACCTGGCCAGTGGATTCCACCAAATAGAAATGGAACCAAAAGACATTCCGAAAACTGCATTTTCAGTTGAAGGGGGACATTACGAATTTGTTAGAATGCCATTCGGGCTAAAGAATGCACCTTCTACATTCCAAAGAGTCATGGATAATGTACTTAAAGAATTAGTGGGAAAAATATGTTTAGTTTATTTAGATGACATCATTATCTTTGCGACTTCCCTACAAGAACATATCAACAGTTTAGAACTAGTCTTTGAAAGATTGAGAAACTCGAACTTCAAAATCCAATTAGATAAGTCAGAATTCTTACGAAAAGAAATAGAATTCTTAGGACACATAGTTTCTACTGAAGGTATTAAACCAAACCCCGGGAAAATAAGTGCTGTAAAAGAATTTCCGACACCGAGAACCCCGAAACAACTCAAATCATTTTTGGGGTTATTGGGTTATTACAGGAAATTCATCCCTAATTTTGCAAAAATAACGAAGCCACTAACCGTTTGTCTGAAGAAGGGGAAGGAGATAAAACTTACTGAAGACTACAAGAAAACTGTTGAAATGTGTAAAAATCTACTTTGTAATGATCCTATATTACAATACCCGGATTTTTCCAAGGATTTCATTTTAACCACAGATGCTAGCAATTATGCACTAGGGGCTATATTGTCTCAGGGACAAATAGGGAGAGATAAACCTATCTGTTATGCTAGCAGAACATTGAGTGGCACAGAAACTAACTATTCCACAATCGAAAAAGAGCTGTTAGCTATAGTATGGGCTACAAAATACTTTAGACCTTACCTTTTCGGTCGTAAATTCAAGATAGTCACAGACCATAGACCGTTAACATGGATAATGGGGCTGAAAGAACCCAATTCAAAACTGGTACGTTGGCGATTGAAATTAGAGGAATTCGACTACGAAATTGTTTATAAAAAAGGGGTACAGAATTCAAACGCTGATGCACTCAGTAGAATAAGACCGGACGTAAATAATCACGAAGCTTTTTCTACTCTAGGCACTAGCGGTAGTACAGTGCACTCCGCAGAAGAGAATTTAGACGATGGTATTTCAATTTCAGAGAAACCTCTAAATGAATTTAACATTCAATTAATACTAGAAGTACATACGGAATCAAAAGTTACGGTTGAAGTACCTTTCAAAAATAAATTAAAACGGGTAATCAGATCACCGGCCTTTGACGAGGATTCAATAATAAAAATCTTCACTAAATTTATCAAACCAAATAGACTCGTAGCAATTTATACAAACGATGACGTTTTTCGTATAATACAGAAAATTTACTCCGCATATTTCGCTAATAATAAGCGATACCGATTATTACGTTGTACTCTCAGAATAAAGGATATTACCGATAATGACGAACAAGATGAGATTATAAGGAAATATCATCAAAATAGCAACCATCGTGGAATTGAGGAAACGTATTTACACTTAAAAAAAGAATATTTTTTCCCGCTGATGAAGAACAAGATAAGCCAAATAATTAATGATTGTGATACATGTCAAACGCTAAAATATGATAGACATCCACAGAAATTAGTTTTCCAGACCCCAGAAATGCCAAACAAACCATTAGATATTCTTCACATAGACATCTATCATATCAATAATCAGCAGATATTAACTATTATTGACAAATTTTCCAAATTCGCAACAGGATTCACAATTGCTGCTAAAACTAGTTTGAATATAGTTAAATCTATGAAGACCTTCATTAGTGCTTATGGAATCCCGAAAAAAATCGTATGCGATCAAGGAAAGGAATTTACGGCTATTATCTTTAAAGACTTTTGTAAACAATTCAATATTGCTTTACATATTACTTCATTTCAGCAATCTTCTAGTAATGCACCTGTTGAAAGATTGCATTCAACTTTTACGGAGTTATATCGAATAATTTTGGCCAAAAGGAAAGAAAACAAACTCCCCATAGACCACGAGGAAATATTCTCGGAAGTTCTTATTACATACAATAACTCAGTACACTCAGCAACAAAATTAACACCATATGAACTATTCTTTGGCAGACCACACATATTTAACGAAACAATAAAATTTAATGGGGAACATGAGTATCTACGTAAGTTGAATGAATACCAACAAATAATCTACCCGAAAATTAAAGAAGAATTACAATCCAATGTAAAAAATAGAATAGAAAAATTAAATATGAATAGGAAACAACCTGTAAGCTTACAGCCAAACGACATAATTTATCGAAAAGAAAATAGAAGGAATAAAATTACGCCCCGATTTTCTAAACATAAAGTCCAAATTGATAAGAAAATAACATTTATTTCAGATAAAAATCAGAAAATTCACAAGTCAAAAATTAAGAGCAGAATAAAAAAGAAAAAGAATGAAAATCTAATATAAAGTACTAATTAAAATATTTTTCTTCCTAGGTTCTCTGTGATTCACTCCCAAAGGCTGAGTACACAACTAATAGACAACGAATCGGCTATTATAGAACTAAAGTTGGGTAATGGTAAAATAATAGATCACTATCAGAACCTAATCCATATAATAGATATTAACGACTATGTTAACACTACAGAAAAAATTAAAGAAACACTAAACATATTCGAGCAAGATTTCGAAACTAAAGATTCATTGGAAATTACAAAATTAAAACTAAATCAATTAAGAAACAAAATTGACAATTTACTACCTTTCAAAAGACAAAAACGTGGTCTATTCAATGGATTGGGTTCAGCAATTAAATACATTACGGGTAATATGGATGATAGTGACGCAGAAATAATTAATTCTCAACTTAGAGAACTAATTGAAAAAGATCACAAAATTAACAAAACATTTACAAAACAAACTACACTAAACACAGAAATGATTCAAAGATTTAATAACATTACCACACACATAAATAACGAACAAAGCAAAATTACAAGAACATTAAAAAACACACAAGAAAATTTGTCTAACAGAATAAATAAAGAAAACGCTCTAATTTCAAAAATTCAATATTTAAATAGAATCAATTATAATATTGACTTATTAACAAATCAGATAAACAATATAGCAGAAAGCATTGTGTTAGCAAAATTAAATATTATATCCAAATTTATATTGAATCACAAAGAATTAGAAAATATCTATGAGCTAATAAATGACCAAATACATAAAATATATTCTGTAGAACAATTATACGAAATACTTGAATTGCAAGCATATCATAATAATTCGAATATAATATTTAATGTAAAAATTCCAAGATTTCAAAACGAAAATTTTACTATGTCTCATATTATACCTTTAACAATAAACATGACTAGACAAATAGTGTCAACTAAATATATAGCTTATAACAACAACTCAATTAACTATTATCAAGATAAATGTTTACAATTAGGAAATATTTATGTCTGTCGCAACCCTGTAAGAAGTGAGTCGATGGAAAAATCGTTATGCATGGGAAATTTAATACGAAAGCTACAACCGAGATGTAAATTAAGGGATGTAGGAAAATTGGAAACCATCTACCAACCAGAAGACAATTTTATTCTATTCATCAACACACCAACAACACTTGTGGAATCAGATTGCAGAAAACCATTCAATGTGAGTAATACAACACTATTATATTACGAAAAATGCACAATAAATATCAACGGATTGACATATGAAGACAAACCACAAACATATAAAGAACATATCAACGTAACAATACCCAAGTTTATAGAAGTAATCCCCGAAACAATTATAGAAGAACTTAACTTGCAAAAGTTAAAAGCATACCAATTCAGCGATCACGACATGATGTCTTCCCTGAAAAGTACAACAACAACTCACCAATATGTTACCTACACATCAATCACGGTTATTATCCTAATAATTGCCATAACATCAACATGTCTAGCAAAAAGAATAAAAATCAGCTACACACCAAACACGTATACAATTGAAAGTATCGTTCGTCCACCTACAGATTCTTTGTGGCCATCACTCTACTCTAAGGGGGGAGGAGTTACCTACGGTCACCAATCACAACTACACCCACAGTAATATACACGTTCCCAACAACAATAACTAAAACCACAGTCATCAACCTACTTCAACAAATTGTGTCAGACATAAATAAAACAAAAGTAAGCATTTAATTATTTTAATGTATTTTACTTTATTGCATTTTTATTCTTGGAATTTATAAAAATAAAGTAGGTCAATTAATAAATATAAGTAATCAATTTTTTAATTAGTTTATTATTCGCAGAATTAATAAAATTAAGTCATTGCAATTTAATAGTATAAATAGTTAAAGTAAATAAAATTGTATTTATTATTAATCAACCAACATAATCAATCGTTTCATTTCTCCTACAATATCTCGTGCTTTCATTTTTAGACTAAAATTGTGTAAAGCCTTTTGTAATATATCAGGGCCTATATTCCCCACTTCATCTTCTCCATAGGGAAATAACCTTCGGCGACTATTAAAAATGCTTAAGGAAAATATTTTGCTTTTAGTGAGCGCTATTAATACGTTACAAATGTCATAAATACACACACCTTCAAGAAGGTCATGCATTAAATCTAACGATATGTTTTGAGTTACATGAAATGCTTTCAATTCGTTGAAAATGCATTTGGCTCTCACACCAGTTTCTTTAAAATCATTTAATAAAAGGTCAGATTTATAATTTTGTTGATTTCTCATTGAATTTACAATTTCAGATACATCTTCTTTCATTTCGGAACGCTCACGTCGGCAAATTCTACAAAATCTTTTTGAGTTAAATGATTTGATGAAACCCAATACTGAATTGAGTCCTAAGTTATCGCCAAGAACCACACCAACTGTGAAATATATTATCTGGGTTTTACCTGGCGTCACTATTTCGACTCCTTCGTCTTCTAAATTTTTGAGTACTTGGATTAAGTGATAAAATATCTTTTCATTACCAAACGTTTTAATATCAGAACTATTGATGTACCCTATATGGAAAATGAAATCTAGCTTCGATTTTACTTGTTGCGGTAAAGTAGGTAAACTATAATATGCAGCTGTAATTGACTTATTGTGGCAACCCAAAGGATTATTTATTCCAAAATCATCAAAGTATATAAATAATGGAAAAATTTGTTTGTTTGAAAATTGTTTTTTTTGAGATTTAAAAACATCACCGTTGACGAAATTGGTTATAATTTCTTGTTGTAGAGATTCATTGATATTTTGTAAAGACATTTCTAAAACTCCAGGTATTTCAAAAATCTTTTTCAATTGAAATTCTAGAGGCAAAAAACAGCAACTAAAAATTTTTTATCAAAACCAGGAGTTCCTTGATTTATTCGTTCACAAATTTGATTTGAAATGGTAATACACATAGAATCCTTATAAAGTTGTTTTTCTTTTAATATTTTAAAAAATTTGTATTCTGTCGAAATATCAACGAATGGATCTTTTAGAAATGTTAATACATCATTTGCACTTGTTGTTATTTTTTCGGAACTAAGAACTTCTTGAATACATTCTCCAATATTAGAAAAGATATTTAGTAAAGATTTTTGTATGGCCTGAATCTCCTTTCTTGGCATCATTGGTTTTGAGTACAACAATAATGAGAAATCAAACGCTTGGTCTTTCAAATGATCAATTTTAGAATTAATTTCATTTTGGCCAATTAAGGAACTATTACGAGTAATTATAATATCTGGACAAGCAGTAGAAATATTATGTTGAGAGCCTAAAGTGGCTGAGTTTTGACTTGAGAGGCTGGGTTCCAAGTGCGGAATAAAGTTCTGACTTAGATTCGAATATTTAAAATGTTGACGTTTAATGTGAGCTTTAAAAGTTTTAAAATTTGAAAATTTTTGAGAGCAATTACCTTGTTTGCACTGGACTGTGCTATTTGAATTCAGAAAATGCTCAATTTGATAATGTTGTATTAAACTTTTTAATATTGATATTTTTTTGTTACATAGAAAGCAAACCAACATTATTATTATTTAGGTTTTTAATATTTAAGTAATTGGTAAGTACCATGTGTATTAACGTCACTGGTAAGTTTAATTTCGTAGAAATATTCTTGTATAAAAAGCCAAGGGCCGCTACAACCTCTTGGATATTCTAACGATAAAGAATGTATTATTTTAAAGCAAACATCTTGGCTTTGTAAAAAAGAATCTACCTTTAAAAGTGTTCTATCGAAGTATACATAAAAACTTTCTAAATTGTATATGCTGTGGCCTACTACTATTATAAAAGGTTGCACAGTCAAACCTTTATTATAATATTTATTTCTAAGGTCAGTTATTACCTTTTCGTAGTTATTAATTGTTGTCAGATGAATTGCAAAGCTTTCAATCGCATCAGGTATTGAAATCTTTTTTAAGTTTTTGCCATCTTTGTTGGAAAAACGTGCAGTTGGTAAAATAACAGAATTTATTAGTATAGCATATACAAAATCCAGAGAATCTGAAAATATGTAAGTATATAAAAGTAAAGAAAATAAAAAGAATTAAACCATTAAGAATATCAAGTATTTACTTTGATTTTTGATATCATTGGAAAGTGCTAGAATTTCTTTGGATTTGACATCTTTAATGTGGATGTAATAAAAATTTTTTATTTTTTGAATGAATTCATTCCACTTGCTGAAAAGAAGATGACTTTTATTCTGATACAACAAATCGAAATCTATGTTAATCTGAAATATAAAAGGTATTTTATTAAAAATGGCTTAATTTTTTTTAAATAACTCACCAGTTCAACGGATCTTGCGTCAGCAAAAAGTGGCCAGTTGCTTAAAAATTCAAAGTTGTCTTTAGAATTCCTAAGTTCTCTTTGTCTTAATAAGAATGTTCGTTGCCATTGGTCCTTAACATTATGCCAATTGGAAATATCTCTGGAAAGAGATGTTTTCAATGCCAACAAAACAGTTTCGTCAAATTCAGAATTCAATACAGAGGAATCTGACACCTCCACATCTTCTTCACATTTATGCAACAACCGTGCTCGTTTGGCTTTTTGGTTGCAGTATTTGTCCCAAAGCTTACCAACCGGATTCGTTTTTTTACCTCTCGGTATAAAATAATATTCCTAAAATTTTTAAAGTGTAAATAAAATATAATTACGTGTAAAAGAAAAAACTTACTTTGCTTTCGTCTGGAAAATTTTCTATTATTTCATCAACAATAGCTGGAAAGTCTCTTGGCGATAACTTTATACCATGGTAAAAAATGTCTTCTAAAATGATACTGATTAAATCTGCACGAAGAAATTCTGACAGACAACAATTTTTTTCATAATAAGAAACTAAGGATTTCCCTTTTAGACGGTCTTCTAAAATAAGCTTAAGATTCTAAAGTAAAATGGAAATAAAGAAAATATAAATACAATTACGTATACACGTAGAAGAAGATTCCTACAAAACTTTACCTTGGACAGTTTAGATTTTCCAAAAGATATTGACTTAGATGACGTTGGTGTAGATATAGCATCAATAGAATTCTTTTGTAAGCATGAAACTACTTTTTGGATTATGTTTTCCGATAAAGTGTCGTCATCAATTCCGTACTATTAGGAAACAAATTTAATAAATAAAAATTATGGTATAGCTATTGATATATAGTATTGATATTACTTTCTTACCTCACTTTTTTTTCCAACAAAACAACTTTTCCCTAAAGCACGCACGCAGTCCAATTGGTTGTACAGCCTCCTTTATGTCATCTCTTGTTAAATATCTTAAACTTGCAAACGTTATCTCAGCCTCTAAATAATTATAATGTTATATAAATGTTTAATTATTTAACTGTGTAAAAATGTTAATAATGTATACATATGTATGTACATACATATCGCACACTAAATCAAAAACAGTTACACTTACAAAAAAAAACTATTGATGCGATTGATTTAGAGCGCGATATTTATGTAAAATATGTAACACTTCCTTACTCTCCAAATAGGGTTTTACTTCCACCAAATCAAACTTTTTTAGCAATTCATCCAGATTAGATATCCCACTTTCACTCTTTTCCGACATAGTTTGATCCATTAATAAGATGTATTTAAAAATAAAATTAAAATTTCAAAAAACTTACTGCTGTTAATCCACACATGACACTTGCCAAAAATATAATAAAATTATCATTTCTTTTTTCGTTTGCTCATGCAAAATAGCGGTATTTTTTTTTTGTTCAAACAACAACACATATGTATATGATGTGTGCTTGTAAACTTTATTCAGTATTTTTTGTTGTAAAAGCCACTACATACACAATGCACAAAAACAAAATCTACACGACAAAGTACGACAAAAAAACAAATAATATGCCATTTACACCTAAGCGAAATCTACTACTTACGGGATTTCAAGCCAAATCTGGTAGATTTTGATGAGATTTCCCATACAAAACAAAATGCAGCAAATCTAGTAGATTTCGCCAAAATCTTTCAAAATCTTGCACTACTTACTAATACAACCGTGATTTTCCTATTAATGTACTAAAAAACGCAACACTGTTCAATTAAATTTTGACACTTTGACAATAAAAAAAAGCAAACAACGGGCGGTATTTTTTGGAATTTTTGCGGCAAAATTTAAAATCGTAATAATTATTAAAGATAATTGGCAATGGAGCACCAAATAGTAAATAAAGTGTAAGTATATTGTTGTGTACTTTTTTAAAAACAAAAAACTCATTGTGAAGCTCATTTTTTGCCACAAAAAACTTTAAAAATTTTCCTTCCTTTTTAGTCAGCTGTTTTTGTTATGAAAATGAAATCCCACAATATGACAAAAAACAGTAGTGTAAACGGCAAAGATTTCCTTGAAGATTTAAACTGAAATCTAGTAGATTTTGCGTAGATGTAAATGCAGTATAAGGCAAAGTTGTTTGTGTATTGCTAGTGCTGAGTGCTGTATATGAGTATACAAAACACAAGAGTTTACAAAAACAAAAGAGCACCAAGAGTATAGGGCTTTGGCACAACTGTTGTAAAGGTTTTTTTTGCTGACACTCTTGCACTCTTGCATATGTATAAAGGCCCAACTATAATGTGCATATGCTAGCTTAAGCAACCCTGCGAATACATATAAATTGTATGTGGTAAACTATAATGTACTTAACGAAACTTTTCGTTAAGTTTTTTAACTGTCATTTGCTTAAGCAAAAAGCGAAACTGATCGCACATTCTGTACGGAATCAGCTGGTTGTTGTTGTTCGTTTGTGTTTTGAACAAAATGGAAGAAAATATATTTATTTTAAATTTAATAGAAAATGCGGAAACAAATAAGTGCCTTTACAATAAAAGAGGCCCTTTTTATTTTAACAAAAATGTCTTTCTGTCGCGGTTTATTTCTCTGACAGAACAAGAGCGTCTTCTTCTTTTACAGTGTAGTTCACATATTTCTTTTAATGTGCGCAGGCCTTCAAGCGCTAACTTTAACATTTTTATATTATTTAAATTTTTAAGTTTTTTCTCCATTTTTGCAAACACAATACGAAAATTAACAAAACATATGTAAACGTTTATTATTATTTACAATGTAGTGCTGCCACAGCTGTACATTTTAGTACTTTTGCCGATAAATTAAGAAAAAGGAAAAATTATGCGTTTCTGGTACGAAGTTTTCTTTTAATTATAAAATAATATAATAATATTTATAAAATATAGTCATTTAATGGCTTTTTGTTAAAATAAAAACATTTTTTTTAACATAAATGAGCAACTGTGGACAAAAAGTTTCAAAGTCATTGTAGCCACCTAAAAGTTAACTCTGAACTGGTTATGCATTTGACAGCCTTTTCGTTAACTTTTGCAATTTGCTTAAGCTAGCATATGCATATTATAGTTGGGCCTTAAGTATGTATGTTTGTACATAGTGTAGTGTAGCAATATCAACGTTTTCTTGAATTTTGTTGTACCGATGTTATTTTTACATTTTGTTGTTTCTTTTGCTCATGCAAAATAACGGCATTTTTTGTTCAAAAAACATTCAGCGTGTATTAATCAATGTTGTTTTAACATTAAAAAATTTTAAATTTAATATAAATCGAGATTTTGCGTATTTACCATTGTGCAATGTTATTTTTACTGCGAAAAATATTGAATCAATTTGTTTGAAGGTAATATTGAAAATTTTTCGTTTTAAATTAATGTGAATCAATGTAATTTTGAATTGAGTCATTATTTTTGTAGAAATTGTATATGATTTCAATCAACATTTTTGCATGTTAATTTTACATTTGATTTTTTTTCTGTGTGTTCATATATGATTCTTGCTCTTTCTTTCTCACCCATACACACTCTCATAATTGCGTCGTGTATTTAACATACACAACTAACTAGCATGTGTAGAGATTTTTTTTTACCATCAACTTTGTTATACACAAACACATTATTACGATGGAATGCCAAGAATGTAAAGAATGTGAGAACCGTTACATTTTTTTTGGGTTGTTATTGCGAAATAACAATTTTAATGAGTTGTACAGGCATCATCAAAAGTAGAAAAGTCAGTTGCTAGAAAACAGTTGAAGTGTGAAGTCGCCGGTCGGAAAATAAATTAATAAAAAGGAAAAAAGGACTTAAACAATCAAAAATTTAAAATTTTTTTTTTTTTACAAAAAAGGAAAAGGTGAGGTCGGTCTCCTAAAACCATAAAATTTTCCTTGGTCCTTGTAAAATAAAAAGGAAGTGTTAACAAAAGAATTAAGTACAAAGCAACTTAAATATTGACCCATTAAAATAAATAAAAACTATATTTTTTTGAAATTAAAAGATGAAGCTAAAAGAAACATAAAATAGGTAAAAATATTTTGTATAAAGTAAGAACGCCGGAACATAAACTAAGTGTTATTTTTATATAATTTAAATGTAAGCTAACAAAAAAAAAACAATGGCTACTTTATTATTATAGTTACAAAATAAATCAAACAAGCAAAAGTTCTGTTAAAAAACCTAAGAAAACATAAAGTAAAATCTGAAAACCCGAACAAACTCAAACAAATATTTTGTGAAAATGAAAAAAACCCCTGAAAATATCCGACTCAAATAAAATTATAAAAGAAATAAAACAAAAAAAAAGAAACCACGTCTAATTTAGATATATTTAAGGGTTAATAATTAATGAATAAAACAAACAAAGAGATTCTATTTTTTTTTACACAAATATTAACGATTAAACAACACCATATTAAAAATTTATTAAACATTTCATAAAATGGAACAAGAACAGATAAGTTCAAGTGAAATACGATATTCAACAAATGCAACAACCACCAGCTATTAGCGACAACAACAACAGGTATTAGCAACAACAACACCACAACCACCAGCTATTTGCGACAACAACAACATGTATTAGCAACAACAACACCACAACCACCAGCTATTAGCGACAACAACAACAAGTATTAGCAACAACGGCACCACAACCAGCCGCTATTAATAACGACCCACACATCCTCCAGTAGTGAACGGAGACCCAACAACAACAACACCAAATGTAAATATTCATACAAATAAACATAAGGTAAAAATTAAATATTCGTAAGTTTTCTTTTTATGTCAAACCCAGTCATAAAATTATCTATAAAATATTAAAAATAATAGACCCATAAGAATAGAAGTTGTAGACTTAGGAATTTATTGTTATATTCATGAATATACCTATACTTGGAAATACAAATAAAAGAAAATTTAAGAATTGTACACCTTGTTCTAAGTAAAATATAAAGAAAAAATTTTAAATTAAACTAAATTAAAACTAAATTGTATTTAAAAATCTAAGAAACAAAAAGAAAAAAAAAATGAAATTAAATAAGAAAATAAATAAAATTTAAATGAAATTTTATAAAATTTAAACATGAGTTGCTAAAATCTTTTTTTTATGGATGCTAGGAAGAAACCGATTATGGTAGGTAAGATCTAATGTAATGATTGTTTTGTAAACGGGACAGGTTAAATTCCGGGTACTTCGCCAGTCATAGGTTGGGGATGGGATAAGTGTACCCCTATATGGCAACCATCTGGCCATATTATCCCTCATGGATACTAATATAATCATTTCCTCCTTTTCCTCATTAAGTGCTTTTAGATTCCTTTTTCGAAATATTTTAAACATACTTCCAAGGGTGTGAAGTGTGTTATATGCTTACGTGCCAAACCCTGGTTGAGATAAATTTTGCTTAATGAGCTAGCGGGCCAGCTTTTATACCCCCTTAACCGGTCATTTGGATCGTTATTTAAATTTCATTTGAAAGTAATTTAACGGCGCGTAACATATATGGCGCCCAACGAAAAGCCACCCGTAGGGTGAAAACAATTCTCTTTTAATAAAACCTTGGAAAAACACTTTAAGGAAAACGAAATGATTATATTTTTTTTACTAATTCGTAATTTTGATTTTTTTTGTGTAAGCATTTAACTAGCTATCAGTTGCATAAGTCTTGAAGTCTGGAATCTTCTAACTGGATTCAACTGCTATGCAAACTATGATACGCACTACAAATCTTGTCGTTTTTTTTTTCCACCCAAATTTTGTTCCTGATCATAAGGATTGTTGCAAGTCTGGTACTGATTCCAAGTAGAGGTCAGTAGTATTGCGGCAATAATGCTATGCTCATGGGACCTAATGTTGCACAAACCTGAATTATCTAAGTCCTTGCCTGACTATCTCTTTTAAAAATGGTAGGCATGTTGCTGGATAATCCAGGTTTGAAATCATATATTAACACGACATAGTTTTTTTAATGCTTGCAGGAGAAAATTAAGGTTTTGAAAATAACTGTTGAGACATCTTATCTGTCACAGAAACAGATTTGATTAGCCAACAGAGTAAGGAGAGACATGATATTTATCATAGCCTTCGTACACATAATTCTCAAAATTTTTTTTTATTACGAACAATTTGAATTTATTTCCTTACAAAACAATCGAAACATGTACCACTGCCAATTCTTCCTAGCATCCAAAATTTTATGAACTTTACACATACAAAAAACGCTAAAATAGAAATAAGAAATTGTTTTTCTTTATAATTGAATTTTAAATACGATATATATATAAAAGGAAAAAAAAGTATTAATATTTCTCAAAAAAAAAAAAAAAAAAAAGAAAGGAAAAACTTGGAAAAGAAAAACCTTAAATATAATACATTTTCCAAATTTCTCCTATTTTTTTTAAAAAAAATTCTTCCGAGCATATTTTTCTTTACACTTTTTTTTCACATTTAATACTTATTTCCTGAAATTTGAACATTTCCTTTTTATTTTTTTTGAACTCGCTAAACCTCGGGTTATGATTAATCAAATTAAAAGAGCCTAGTAAATTCCTTTCTGCTTTTGCGTACCTGTACAGCTTTAACTGAACATTTTATTTCCAAAAAGAAAAATTTTTTTTCTTTTCTCCTCATTCGCTTCATTCCACACGTGACTCAAATACTGTATACCTTTGCCCCGTCTGCAACATTTTCTTTGGCTTGAAAATTTATTGGTTGTAAGTAGCCCCGCTCTTTCTGTAGTAGACTGGTGCATTATGCACAAATATAACACGCGATTAGGCACAGATAAAAGCGATAAAAATAAACCGGTTACACGAAATACCAACCCAAATCTGGCAACTTCTAGTGGGAGAGGTAGGATTTCCACAGGAGCTCAGGACAGTAAACCAATCAAAGTAGTTACGGGTCGTGGTCGAACTTCGATAGGAAATAGGTCGAGTAGCACAATTAGTCTAGGGACTCCAAGGTCTGATACCAGTACAAAGGCAATAAGGACCTCCTCTGTTCCGAGATCTCTAGAATCTAGTGATCGCTTTAACACATCCTTGCGAGACACGACACAAGAAGGTTTAAATACCAGTTTAAATATGGCTTCACAAGACAATACTGGTCTTCCACCTCCTCAGCCGATCTCGTCCTCACCTAATAGCAATGCCATGGACACCTTGATAGCGTACGTAAGGGATGCCATGAGGAACACTCAAGAAGATTTTAGGAGAGAGATAGAAGACATTAGGCGAAACTTAGGTCAGTCACGTGAAAATCGAGGTACACAACAATCCCCTGGTATAAACTCCCAAGCGTCAAATGTTCATTCAAACGCCTCTTCAGCTACCTTTTTCATAAAACTAAAAGACTGGAATGTCTCATTTAGTGGAGATGAAGATGTATCAGATTTTTTATTTAAAATTGACACACTCACCGAACGTAGCCAGTGCCCAGAAGATTATCTAATGGCAAATTTCCATATTTTCCTAAAAGGAAAAGCTGAAACCTGGTTCTGGACATACATAAAACAGAATTCTAGGGCAACCTATCCGCTTTTAAAAAGAGCCATCATCAAACAATTCGGCACCCTAGAAAGTGATTTCGACATCTTAATGAAGATTTCCGCTAGGAAACAACACCTGAAGGAAAGCTACGATGACTTTCATTCATCATTGGTTAAAATGAACCTAAAGTTAGAGAGACCCTTAGATGACGAATCCTTAATCAAAATAATAAGGAAAAATATCAGGCCCGAACTTTTAAACATGACCTTTGTGTCTAGACCCGATGATTTAGATTCGTACCGTGACTTACTTAGGGAAGCTGAAAGATCACTCATTTCAAATAATGCGCTCAGGTACCCAACTAACCGACCTCGACAGGTTGATGAGATTACGATCGAATCAGTAGGTGAATCGACAAGTTGTGATGAGGTGGACGAAGAATTCGATCCACAAATAGAAACCTGAAGACTTAATAAGCAATACGTCAAGGGAGACTATTCCAAAATTAAATGTTGGAACTGTCTGAAATTAGGACATAGCTACATCTATTGTCCAGAAACCACTCGCTCACTCTTCTGTTTTAAATGCGGACAGAGAGGCATTACGACTCCGGAGTGCAACAATGCTCATCCGGGAAACAGACGTCGGAGCGAGCAAGCGATCGGGAGTGCTCGTTCCACGAGTTAGATCCCGAAATTTGCTTTGACCCTGAGAGTAAACCCTCACAGGGGGATTTTCTCTCCGGTCCTCATCCTAACCCTGACGTGCAATCACATTTTCGATTACACCAAGCAACAAACAACACTGACTTTCACAACTCTGAATTACAAGCACAAACTCGAGTTGACCCAACACCAGGTAACATTGATTTTTGTAACCCTGACTTACCAACCCAATCTCGATTCTATTCGACCCCAAACAATATTGTCTCATGTAAACCTTTTAATATAAAAGTTTCTCGGCAAATCATCAAATGCAGATCTCGTTATACTCTTAGGAAAACTTTTAGAAAGACCCTTGAAACAACTTATTTGACAAACTCGGATGATGGCAGACCCTATGCAAAAATTCAAATCTTTGACAGTGAACTAACTTGTCTCTTAGATTCTGGAGCAAACGTGACAGTTCTAGGGAAAGGAAGCTTAGAATTCGTAAAAAAATACAACATCGACGTGAAACCAGTTAGATCCAGTATTTCAACCGCAAACGGTTCCAAAAATCAAGTTTTAGGGTATTGTTCGCTCCCTGTGAATTTTAAAGGAGTTATAAAATCGATAGTATTTTATATAGTGCCGACTCTATCTCAAGAAGGATATCTTGGAGTCGATTTTTGGCGCGCTTACGCTATCGCCCCACAAATATTTCCCAAAATCGAGTGCATAGAGGCAGACAATAGCAAAACTGAGGCACTTTACCATGATCTAACTCCGGAGCAAAAGCTTAAACTTGAAAACGTTATTCTGAACTTTCCCTCATACGAAAAATTAGGACTCGGTTGCACCCATCTGCTAGAACACGATATAAACACAGGTGATGCAACTCCGGTAAAGGCAAAACATTACCCATTGTCCCCTCCAAAGCAGGCTGAAGTATTTGAAGAACTCGATAGACTACTGGAATTAGGCGTAATAGAGGAATCAAACTCTCCCTGGTGCAGTCCTATAGTCACCGTACGTAAACCAGGCAAAATAAGAATATGTCTAGACTGTCGCAAACTTAATGAACTGACAAAAAAGGATTCCTATCCGCTCCCGCATATTAACGGACTACTGAGCCGTCTTAAAGACACACATTTTATTAGCGGGGTAGACCTAAAGGATGCGTACTTCCAAATTAAATTGTCAGAAAGTTCTAAAGAAAAGACTGCGTTTGCCGTGCCTGGTAGGGCACTTTATCAGTATAAAGTGATGCCATTCGGTGTTTGCAATGGTCCACAAACGATGAGTCGCCTGATGGATAAAACCATTCCATCCAGGTTAAGGGAAAACGTCTTCATATACCTAGACGATCTTCTCATATGTAGTCAGGATTTCGATAGCCACATGCGCGTATTGTCTGAAGTTTCACAGTGTTTAAAATCGGCCGGCCTCACAATAAATGTGAGCAAAAGCAAATTTTGTCAACGAGAGATTAAATATCTCGGATATAGGATAGGTGGTGGCATTCTTAAAGTCGATCCAGAGAAAGTAGCCTCCATGGTCAATTTTCCTGTACCCAAAACACCTCGTCAAGTTAGACGGTTCATAGGCATGGCAAATTGGTACCGTGCGTTTATTAAGAATTTCTCAGATCTAGCAGGTCCACTTACTGACTGCCTACGTAAGTCCGTAAAACCATTTCGACTTAGTCCAGAAGCTATTAGTTCCTTTAATCTTTTAAAAACAGCTCTATCGAGTGCTCCCGTCTTGGCCCAACCAGACTTTTCAAAAGAGTTTGTTATTCAATGTGATGCGTCGCAAGTTGGCGTCGGAGGAGTGTTATTCCAATTAGACGACAATGGCAGAGAACACCCGATTGCGTTTGTATCTCAAAAACTAAATAAGGCACAGCGCAACTATACGGTGACAGATTTGGAATGTCTGGCTGCTGTGATTTGCGTCAAGCGTTTTAGACAGTACGTTGAAGGACTCCCATTTAAGATCATAACGGACCACTCAAGCCTACGTTGGCTCATGAGCCAAAAAGATCTACATGGTAGGTTAGCTCGATGGAGCCTAAAGCTTCAAAATTTCGTATTTTCTGTAGAACACAGGAAGGGCTCTTTAAACGTGGTACCAGATACGCTTTCTCGATTAGACGTGGATGAAATCCAAATTTGCCCTAAAGTTCCTGAAGTAGATCTTAAATCCACCGAATTTGACAGCCCAGAGTATAAGGAACTAAGAGAGGAAATCCTCCGAAATAGCGAAATATTACCCGATATACGTTCTTCTGGAAACCTAATTTATAGACGAGTAAAATTTCGAAACGGCGATGATAACGAAGAAAGTCTTTGGAGATTGTGGTTACCCAAAACCTTAACTGCTGACGTTATAAAGTCTGCTCATAGCGAAGGCTGCCACGGAGGTTATAATAAAACACTGTACCGCATTCGACAAAAATATTTCTGGCCTCAGATGGCACGTGACGTCAAATTGTATGTCAAGAATTGCGACGAATGCAAAACGATAAAACCGTCAAATCAGACCCTACGTCCACCTATGGGAAACCAAATTATAACGACCCGGCCTTTCCAAAGATTATACTGCGATTTTTTGGGACCTTACCCATGCACCAAGTCCAGGAATTGTCAATTGTTTATAGTCATTGACCATTTTAGTAAATTTTTATTCCTAAAACCGATGAGATCGGCTACAGCCAGTAACGTTATTGAATTTTTTCAGAAGGAGATCTTTTGTACTTATGGAGTACCGCAATATGTCCATAGCGACAATGCCAAACAATTCACGTCTAAGGAACTTAGGGAATTCTTTGAAGTTTACGGTATTTCTCACATAACAACCGGATTCTATTCACCTCAAGCGAACGCATCCGAGAGAGCAAACAGGGAAA
Source organism: Bellardia pandia (assembly GCA_916048285.2). Taxonomy (NCBI): domain Eukaryota; kingdom Metazoa; phylum Arthropoda; class Insecta; order Diptera; family Calliphoridae; genus Bellardia; species Bellardia pandia. Next base: position 72,609,441 of record OU696530.1, read on the forward strand.
TTATTTCCAAGATCCGTTATTTTGTCAAAGACGAGTCCGATCACACAAACTGGGACAGGGATATTCATAAAATACTGTCAATTCTACGTAGTGATTTTCATACAGCTACCCAATGTTCGCCCTACTTTGCCATTTTTGGCCAAAATATGCTCCTACACGGTTCCTCGTACCAACTGTTGGAAAAATTAAATATCCTGTCTGATGATACGGTGGTGAAACATTCCGATAAACTTCAACATATAAGGGAAAAGATAAGTCAAAACCTTAATATTGCTCATGAGAAAGCCTCACGAACATATAATATGAGGTCCAAACCCGTGAATTTCATTGAAGGACAGGAAGTATTTCGCCGGAATCACTCCCAAAGTGATTTCAAAAAAGGAATAAATGCAAAATTTAACCCTAAATTTGTAAAATGCCGAATAAGGAAAAAGATAGGCAATGCTTTGTACGACATCGAAGACCTGCAGGGTGGGTATATCGGCAAATATCACGCCTCTGATATTCGTGCCTGAACGCTCAGCGTTCAGTTTTGTATGTGCCCGGCTTCGTGGGTCGTGCCACACGTATAATTATTTTGTCTAATTTAGTAATGCCCGGCTTCGTGGGTCGTGCCACACGTATACTTACTCCTATATACTTACATACACATATTCTGTTTTCTACTGACCCATTTTTCCTGTGACCCTAATAGCGTGCAAATCCTGCCTGTTCAAACCATGTATCACAGACACTGATTTGAAGCAGGTTTGTTACGGATTTGTTTTAAAATGTCTTACCTCGCCTTATATGTACGACCTGTACTGTAACACTATGAATATGCGACAAACATATTTTGTTTACATACCATGCACCCAGTGTATTTGCCCTTGACATATTTCGAATTCCATTCTTTTTTTTTTATTGGTAACAACTCTTTCTCGTTGTTAGGATTTTTTTACAACATAGAAAAAAACCAAAAGAATGTTCGAGAAAAGAAGAAAAAAATGTAACGCGATTGTCGTGCGCATTCATATATGATTCTTGCTCTTTCTTTCTCACCCATACACACTCTCATAATTGCGTCGTATATTTAACATACACAACTAACTAGCATGTGTAGAGATTTTTTTTTACCATCAACTTTGTTATACACAAACACATTATTACGATGGAATGCCAAGAATGTAAAGAATGTGAGAACCGTTACATTTTTTTTGGGTTGTTATTGCGAAATAACAATTTTAATGAGTTGTACAGGCATCATCAAAAGTAGAAAAGTCAGTTGCTAAAAAACAGTTGAAGTGTGAAGTCGCCGGTCGGAAAATAAATTAATAAAAAGGAAAAAAGGACTTAACCTTTGTCCAGCGGAAGAATTTTACAACGTTAAAAGGCGGTATGGGTACAATTTTTTTTTTTTTTTTTTTTAACTTCCCTTTATTATTACACCTGTCAACAAGATGACAATAAGTAATTTAATTTACAGAGGTGGGATGATAATTATCTTAAATCAGTACCTAAGATAACTTAAATCGAATTATTGAATGATAAGTAATATATAAATTTTTTAGTATCGCTCAGCTAGATCTGAAGGTGTAAACCGTTTAAGTCTTCTAGGTGCCAGGATTTCGTTTGCCGGCAACTGTCTGAGTTCCATGTTGGAATGTTGTGTTAAACGAGTTGTATGTTTAATGCTGCTGATACGGATAATTTCTTTTATTGTTTTGACGTTTAGATCTCGATGTATGTCCTCATCTCTAATATACCATTCTGCGTTGACAATAGTTCGCAATATTTTAGATTGAACTCGTTGAATAATTTTTAAGTTTGTTGTGCTAGCTGTACCCCATATTTCTACCCCGTACTTCCAAATTGGCGCTATAATTGTGTTGTATATAAGTAGTTTGCTTTGAGTTGTTAGTTTAGATTCTCTCCCTAACAGCCAAAATAATTGTCTAAACCTGTTGTTTATTTCTTTTTTCTTTTGAGTGATGTGATCTTTCCAGTTAAGTTTTGAGTCAATTATAATGCCAAGATACTTCGCCTTTGTATCCATAAGAATTGGTAGAGTATTTATTTGGATAGGTTGAAAGTTTGTTATCTTTCTATTAGTGTAGATTACTTGAATTGTTTTATCACTGTTTACTTGAATTCCCCAACTACGGAACCAATTCATTGTATTATTGAGCAGTTGTTGTAAGTTTTGCATAGCCCATTTGATGTTTGCGTGTGATGATAGTAGAACAGTGTCGTCAGCAAATGTTGCTATCATATTGTTATTTGTTGTAGGAGTTGGAATATCTGATGTAAACAGGAGGTAAAGCATTGGTCCGAGGACACTACCTTGAGGTACTCCAGCTTTTATAGAAAGTATTTTTGAATACTCGTCTTTATATTTAACATAGAATCTTCGGTTTTGTAGGTAGTTTTGTAGTATTAAGAAGAATTCTTTTGGCAATTGATTTTTTAGTTTATGAAGAAGACCTTTGTGCCATACGCTATCAAACGCCTTTGCAACGTCGAGGTATGTTGCAACGCAAAAGTTTTTTTTGTCAATATCAGACGATATTTTATTTGTTACTCTATGAATTTGTTGTATAGTAGAGAACTTTCGCCTAAATCCAAATTGGTGTTTGGGGATGAGTTGTCTTTCTAGAAGAATTGGTTCAATACGTTCATAGAAGAGTTTTTCGAAGATCTTTGACAGCAGTGGCAGAAGGCTAATTGGCCTGTAAGATGTTGTTTTTGAGGCATCTTTGTTTGGTTTAGGAATAGCGATTATCTCAGCGACTTTCCATACTTTTGGGAAATATTTAATATCTATAACTGAATTAAATAAATTTCTTAAATAGACTAGGGCCTTATTCGGCAATTCTTTTAGTAGTTTTCCGGTGATCTGATCATAACCAGGAGATTTATTATCTTTTGTTGTTTTTATAATTTTTTTAATTTCATTAATTGAAATTCTTCTGATATGAGAGTTGGAAGAGCTGTTTGGAAAACTTTGAAGAGTTATATCCTTTTCGTCCATTGGATTTGTAAAGGTTTTAGAAAAATGATCTGCAAGAACATTAGCTTTTTCTTCATTTGTGCGGGCCCATGTGAGATCAGGTTTTTGGATCGGCGGCTGATGTAAAATTCCATTATTTATTTTTTTGGTTGCTTTCCAGAGCGAGTAATTTGTTGTAGCTGATGAGTCAAGGTTAGTAAGATATCTTTGTAGTTTATCTTCTTTGTCCTTCTTTAGCAAGTTTTTGAGATCTTTTGTGAGCCTATTAAGGTGGGTTTTGTCCTGAATTGACCTTGTAGTTTGCCATCTTTTTCTTAATCTTCGTTTGGCTTTTATTTTCTCTTGGATGTGAGGTGGGATACTGAATTTATCTACTGTGTGTGTTCTGGATGGAGTAGAATCACTAACCGCGTTTATAAGCGTATCATTGAAAAAAGTTATAGAATTATCCAATTCTTCTTCGGTTTTTAGCGATATATTTGTCTCGAGTTTTGTCTCTAAGATTTCTCTGAAACAATCCCAGTCGGTTTTCTTGTTGTATATAAATTTATTTTGATTGGATAGAAGTACATCGGTTTGGTATATAAGTACCACTGGAGAGTGGTCAGAAGATAATTCAAAGCATGATTTTATATTTAGATAATCATGTCTTATATTCTTGGTAATAAAAAAGTCTAAGAGATCTGGTTTTTTGTGAATGTTTGTAGGCCAGTAAGTAGGCTCTCCAGTACTTATAAATTTGCATTTGAATTCATTTATTGCCTCTAGCAAATTTTTTCCTTTCGATAGTGTTAATCGAGATCCCCAAACTGTATTTTTGGAGTTAAAATCACCACCCACTATAAACCGATTCCCAAGAGATTTAAGGAGTTCAAGATATTCAATTTTTGTGTTATTATGTTTCGGCGGGCAGTAGACTGCAGATAATACAAATGGACCGTGTATATCTTCTATTAAAATGGAAGTAGCTTGAATATAATCTTTTCTAAAATTTTGTAATTCAGTACATTTAATGGATTTTCGTATTATTATTGCTGTACCCCCATGCGCTGTGTTGTCAGGATGATTTGTATAAAAGATTGAGTAGTTTGGTATGGCTATAAAGCTTTTTTGCGTGAAGTGGGTTTCAGAGACAAGTAGCACGTCTACTGAAGAGCGATTTAAAAATAATTTTAGTTCGAGTGTGTGTTGGATAAGCCCGTTCGCGTTCCATTGTACTATATTAAGTTTACTTAGTCTGTCCATCGAGCTTAGTTAGAAGTACTGTGATAATGTTCATCATGTTAGATACTTGAGAAATCAGTTGCTTCATCATATCTTTAAGGTCTTGCATATCATTACTTTTTTGCGGTGTAGTGGAACTGAGTAAAGAATTACTAATAATGGACATTTCCTCAGTATTAGGGTTTTGACTCTGTGCTGTTGCTTGAGCGTAAGTCACTGTTGGATTTATTCTACTGTTTGTTGTAGGTACGTTTCGAGAATTATCAGCTTGTTGTGTTTGGTGTTCTTGGACGGTTATTTTTTCTTTGTTTCTTAGTGGTGGAAATTGCTTAATTTTGAGGGATTTGTATACCATACATCCTTTATAATTTGCGGTATGGTTTTCACCGCATAACGCGCATTTAATATGTTCGCTTTTCTGTTTGATTGGGCAAAGCATAGTTTTGTGATCTCCAGCACATTTAACGCAAACGGGGATTTTGTTGCAAAAGTTTTTGGTGTGGCCATATTTTTGGCAGTTTGTACATTGAGGTAAAGTTCTTTTTGAACGTGGAGGTTCAAAACTAATTTTACAGTGTAAAAGGTGGGTTAAAGAATATATTTCCTTATTATTTTGACTTGATTTAAGTTCAATAGAAAACAGAGATAGTGGTTTTTTTGTACCAGTTTGTAGGATATTTTGGATATGTGTTACTTCGTGTCCTAGTTCACATAGTTCTTTTTTTATTTCCTCTTTATCGGTTGAATAATGCATATTACGCAAGAAAACCTTGAAACCTTTTTGTTCTTTGGGTTTATAAGTGTAGTATTGGGTGTTTTTAGCTCTTAATAGGTTTACTATTTGGGTGTAGTGAATAGATTCTAAAGGTTGAATTTTTATTTCATTTTCTTTAAGAACACGTATTTCGTAATGACAATTTGGTAAGGAGTTTAAAGCATTATTGAGGTTATCTATGAATTGCACGTTTTGAACATATATTGGTGGGGGCTTTGTAGGTTTATTTTTTTCTGGTTGTTTGTGGGGAACACCATCATTTTGAATTTGGTCTTCTTTATTTTCATTATCATCAATAGATAATATTTCAAACCTATTTGGGGTTGAAGGTTGGCTTAACCAGTATGATTTTAGTGTTTTTTGTGGCTGCTCTTTAGTTTTAACTTTTTTATTGCTGTTTGTGTTTTCAATAAGTTTTGTGGGTGAGTTACGAGGCCTCTTTGATATGTTACTGTTTTTTAATTTCTCTTTATTTAAGGGAGTATGAATTTCATGTAACTTACTTGTTGTCATTATTGGTAAGTATGAGAAGGCTGTTGATGTTACTGTTGTTGTTGCTAAAGCTAGAGTTGTTATTGCTGAGTACGATGTTGTGGTAGTTGTAGTTGTTGGTGCGAGAGTAGTAACCAAAGAGTAAGGAGTTGTGTTATTAGTTGTAAGTGTGGGGGTTGTTGAAATAAATTGGAATGTAGTTGCAGTTATTTGAGTATCAGTTGTTGGAGTAGTACATTGAGAGCTCCAAGAGAGGGGTTTCAATTGCGATTGCGCAGTGAGACTAGGATATTTTTGGTGATCATTCGGATTGTAATCTGATGCAGATGCATAAGTATTTTGAGCGGGAAGAGAGTTTGAGCTTATTGATGGTGCTTGACCATTCGCACTTATAACACATAAGCTATTTACTGTAGTAAGGTTTGACTGAGACAGATGTTTATCACTTTTTTTATTGTTAGGGGAGCGGCACCTCTCCGGCGGGGGAGAGCGCTCAATGGGCATTTTTATATTTTCTATGCTTATTTATATTTTAAACTTTTGTTTATTATTTAGTATGTAGCATCATTAACAGCGGATAATGATAGCTGATTTATTTTAATTTTGTTTATTTTTTTTTTAGCGTCTTTTCGCAATATTTTTATATGTTTTTTATATACTTTTTGTACTTAAAAGATGATTTTATACGGAGCGACGAAAAAAAACACGTCCGCACGTTAGATGTGATTACTAAGTGATTACTAATTACATTATTAAATTATTCTGTTCTTATTTAATAAACAAATGATAGAACAGGCCCGTGGCTAAAAAAACTTATTTTACGTACACATGTATACATATTTTGCAATTCCAATCAGATATGTTTGACGTTTGGTCAGTACAATGCAAACAAAACTCTTATTTTGTTTGCATTGTTGTTGTTGCACCAATGCTATCACCGTACACATATAAATACACTTTTTTTTTTTTTTTTTTTGCATATTCTTTTTTATTGTATCTTCATTTTAAATGAACTAACAATAGGTATTCAAATCCTAAAACTAAAGTTAATTAAGATAAGTCCAGCCAATGCTATACAAAATCTAGTTTTCAAATTCGATAGGATATAATGAGCAACTTGAATTTATTCATCTGAGAGCGGTGGTGTCCCTCCTTCTCAAACGGCTATGACCGGGATGTTGTAAGATGTCTCGAGCGAGGGGATTTGGATGAGTTTCCAGCTTACCCAAATAAAGGGCCACGTGTTTAGTTATTTCCCATTTGACAAATGGAACATCTAGATCGTTGTGTATGTTGTTGTTTTTAATATACCAAGGAGCGGTAGTTATCATTCGTAGAATTTTGTTTTGACGGCGTTGAATTTTCTCAATATTGGATTTGGAGGCAGTGCCCCATAACTGGATACCATAGCACCAAATTGGCTTTAAGATTGAGTTGTAGAGTAGAAGCTTACAATCGAGCCGAAGGACGGAGTTTCTGCCGATGAGCCAATGAATTTGGGCTGCTTTCAGTTTCATTTGAGTCAGCTTAGCATCTATATGTGGTTTCCATGTGAGGCGACGGTCCAGATGAATACCAAGATATTTCACGTGTGAGTTTTGAGGCACTATATGGTCATTAATACGAATAGGGGGACATGATTCCCTACGTAGAGTAAATGTTACGTGGGTGCATTTCTGTTCATTTATTTTTATTCCCCATTGTCTTGCCCATTTCTCCACTTGCGTTACGTGGTGCTGTAATTGAATCGAGGCATCTTTTGGATCTTTGTGAGTACTGAAAAATGCCGTATCATCAGCAAATGTTGACGTGTGAATATCATTGTTTGTTGGCATGTCTGCTGTGTACAGCAAGTATAGAATTGGTCCTAAGATACTACCTTGAGGGACGCCAGCATCTATAGGTTGAGGACGGCTTAAATAATCACCTTCTTTAATCATAAACTGACGGTCGATTAAGTATTTCCATAGTAGGTGTTGAAGATTCACCGGCAAGTTCTGCTTTAATTTAGATATCAGGCCTTCATGCCATACTTTGTCGAAAGCTTGAGAGACGTCAATAAAGAGTGCCGAACAGTATCTCTTTTCCTCAAAGGTTTTTCTTATGACTTGTACCAATCTATGTGTTTGTTCTATTGTACTGTGTTGACGTCTGAAGCCAAACTGGTGATTGGGAATGCAGTTGTTTTCATTCAAAATCGGAGTCAGCTTGGTTATAAGCAATTTCTCGAATAATTTGGACATAGTTGGTAATAGACTTATTGGCCTATACGACTCAACTTTGCAAGGATCTTTTCCCGGCTTAGGAATCATCTTTACTAAAGCGATTTTCCAAACCGGAGGGTAGTACTCAAGCCGTAAAATGGCATTAAAAATAAAGAGGATTAATCTTTTTGCAATGCGAGGCAGCTCAAAAATCATTTTATTGCTGATTTTATCAAACCCAGGTGCTTTTTTAACATTTAAATTATCAATAGCCTCAACAACCTCCAGATATTGAAATCTTATTTGTACACTTAAATACACTTGAATTGTACTTTGTTGTGATAACATACATACAGAGGAATACCCGTAAAGTAAAAACAAGTAGTAGAAAAATTGAATACCAAAAAATCGAACTCGAGACCGCTTCAAGATAATGCTAAGATTTGTCCGATTCGACAACGAAAATACGTGTGCAGCGCGAATACAAGAAAATAAAGCTGCACCAATTCGGGATATATGGATAATGATGAACAAAAATTTAGAGAATGCGTACACACCATATAAGTGTATCACAGTAGACGAACAATTATTTCCTTTTAGAGGCCATAGCAAATTTACTCAGTATATACCTTCTAAGCCGGCTAAGTATGGCATAAAAATATTCTGGGGTTGTGATTCATCAAATTCCTATCCATTACATGGTCAAATTTATACCGGAAAGCCGAAAGACGATCCAAGACAAACAAATATTGGTGAACGAATTGTGCTGGACTTAGTTCAACTGTATAAAGGCTCCGGAAGGAATGTGGTTGCAGATAATTTTTTCACATCCTTACGATTGGGCAAGGTCTTAAGTTCTTAAAACATGAGTTTAGTTGATACAGTAAGAAAAAATAAAAAATGTTTACCCAGTAATATGCAGCCAGCAAAGGAATGGCCTATCAACCCCACCAACTTTGCTTATAACAGTGATGCCACAATCTGTTCATACGTGCCAAAAAAGAAGAAATCGGTGATACTACTATCAACTATGCACATGACAGGAGAAGTAGAAAACACGAATGCTGCTAAGCCAGAAATTATAAAATATTATAATAAAACAAAAGGTGGAGTAGATGTCATGGACAAAATGTTGGGCGAATACACCGTAAAACGACGAACATTATTTTATAATATGGTTGACGTTGCTGCTTTGGCCTCCTATATTTTATATAGAAGCCACCACCCAAACAATATATCAAAAGATCAACGACGAAAGTTCTTGAAAGATCTTTCAAAACACATATGTATGCAATCAGTCAAAGACCGCAGTGGCAACAAACTTATAACAGGTAAATATTTTATTCGAAGTGCTATAGAAATGGTACTTGGACGACCTATAGTGGCAGCACAAAGTCCAGAAATTGGTTCCAAAGTACCCTTTGGTAGACGGGGAGCATCAACGGTGGTTGGAAGATGTTATGTTTGTCAATGTGAGACACGCAAACAACGTAGACTAGAAAGGCGTGTGCAATCTGCTTGAAACCTATGTGCGATGAACACTCTATTCAAAGTACCACATGTTTTTTATGCAAGGAAACACCATAAAAATATATTGTTATTTCCTTAATAAAAATAACTCTGCTTTATTTTCTTGTTTTTTCCTTACGACTTATATGAAGGTACAATTGTACCCCTTCAGCCTTTTAGGGATATCAAGTCAAAAAAGACTTATTTCGGTATGATATAATCAAAATCTTTTTTTTTTAATTTCAAATATGTAATCCGCAATAAAAGTTTAGAGATGTCAGAAAATTTTAGATATCTAGTATTAACAAAAAAAAGTTATTACAATTTAAAAACGAAAAAGGTACAATTGTACCTCTTCCGCCGGACAAAGGTTAAACAATCAAAAATTTAAAATTTTTTTTTTTTTTACAAAAAAGGAAAAGGTGAGGTCGGTCTCCTAAAACCATAAAATTTTCCTTGGTCCTTGTAAAATAAAAAGGAAGTGTTAACAAAAGAATTAAGTACAAAGCAACTTAAATATTGACCCATTAAAATAAATAAAAACTATATTTTTTTGAAATTAAAAGATGAAGCTAAAAGAAACATAAAATAGGTAAAAATATTTTGTATAAAGTAAGAACGCCGGAACATAAACTAAGTGTTATTTTTATATAATTTAAATGTAAGCTAACAAAAAAAAAACAATGGCTACTTTATTATTATAGTTACAAAATAAATCAAACAAGCAAAAGTTCTGTTAAAAAACCTAAGAAAACATAAAGTAAAATCTGAAAACCCGAACAAACTCAAACAAATATTTTGTGAAAATGAAAAAAAACCCTGAAAATATCCGACTCAAATAAAATTATAAAAGAAATAAAACAAAAAAAAGAAACCACGTCTAATTTAGATATATTTAAGGGTTAATAATTAATGAATAAAACAAACAAAGAGATTCTATTTTTTTTTACACAAATATTAACGATTAAACAACACCATATTAAAAATTTATTAAACATTTCATAAAATGGAACAAGAACAGATAAGTTCAAGTGAAATACGATATTCAACAAATGCAACAACCACCAGCTATTAGCGACAACAACAACAGGTATTAGCAACAACAACACCACAACCACCAGCTATTTGCGACAACAACAACATGTATTAGCAACAACAACACCACAACCACCAGCTATTAGCGACAACAACAACAAGTATTAGCAACAACGGCACCACAACCAGCCGCTATTAATAACGACCCACACATCCTCCAGTAGTGAACGGAGACCCAACAACAACAACACCAAATGTAAATATTCATACAAATAAACATAAGGTAAAAATTAAATATTCGTAAGTTTTCTTTTTATGTCAAACCCAGTCATAAAATTATCTATAAAATATTAAAAATAATAGACCCATAAGAATAGAAGTTGTAGACTTAGGAATTTATTGTTATATTCATGAATATACCTATACTTGGAAATACAAATAAAAGAAAATTTAAGAATTGTACACCTTGTTCTAAGTAAAATATAAAGAAAAATTTTAAATTAAACTAAATTAAAACTAAATTGTATTTAAAAATCTAAGAAACAAAAAGAAAAAAAAATGAAATTAAATAAGAAAATAAATAAAATTTAAATGAAATTTTATAAAATTTAAACATGAGTTGCTAAAATCTTTTTTTATGGATGCTAGGAAGAAACCGATTATGGTAGGTAAGATCTAATGTAATGATTGTTTTGTAAACGGGACAGGTTAAATTCCGGGTACTTCGCCAGTCATAGGTTGGGGATGGGATAAGTGTACCCCTATATGGCAACCATCTGGCCATATTATCCCTCATGGATACTAATATAATCATTTCCTCCTTTTCCTCATTAAGTGCTTTTAGATTCCTTTTTCGAAATATTTTAAACATACTTCCAAGGGTGTGAAGTGTGTTATATGCTTACGTGCCAAACCCTGGTTGAGATAAATTTTGCTTAATGAGCTAGCGGGCCAGCTTTTATACCCCCTTAACCGGTCATTTGGATCGTTATTTAAATTTCATTTGAAAGAAATTTAACGGCGCGTAACAGTCCGTCGGCCATTAGGTGGGATGACCGCTTGAGAGTACATCTAATCCCATTTTTGCAATGGTGTTGAAGAGTTCACGACCCTTCGGGGTCACCAGACGTGAACCCCAAAAAGTGTGTTTGGCGTTAAAGTCACCAGCAACTAAAAATCTAGCTCCAAGGGAATTGAAGAAGCTGTAGTATTGGTGTTCTTTTATTGAAAATCGAGGCGGCGAATAAATTGATGATAAAACAAAATTGTATTGACAGAATTCAATACAAATGTTTGTTGCTTGTAGGTAATCCTCACATATGTTGTTCATTAAATAATGTTTTATTCTGTTCTTTATAAGAATTGCCGATCCTCCACATGCTCTTCCGCGGGGATCTTTAGTATCATACAACACGTAGCCATTAATTTTGAAGTACGCTGTCGCCGTCAAGTGAGTTTCAGCAATCATCATGACATCAATCTGCTTATCCATCAGGAAGTGTTCCAGTTCGTTTTTATGTTGGCGGAGGCCGTTCGCGTTCCAAAAACAAATTTTTAAACAAATCATTTCTTTAAAATGGCTTGTAAGATAGTGGATTGCATTTTCAGCATTTCCTGCATCATGGATGTCATAGTGGTCGTAAAAGTGTTCATAGTTTGGACAAGAGTCTGCAATGTAGTCTCTAGAGAGTTAATGTTAGGCTCGAAATATTGTGATTTAGGTTCCTGCTCCAAACCTGGCATATTAGATTTAACCACGTTTGCGTAAGAAACTTGTCTAGAACTAGGCGCGTTTACATGAATAGTGGACCGTAAAAATTGCGGGAAATTGTCACTCGATGCCAAAATAGGCTGTTGACGATGATCAGGTAATACTGACGTCTTGTTGGTACTTATGGCTTTCAAATGAGTGTAAATTGGACAACCTCTATAATTTGCGGTATGATTACCTCCGCAGTTACTGCATTTTTTAATTTTTGAATCAGTTTTCGACTTATTACATTGAGCAGTTGCATGTAGCTCCCCACATGCAACACAAACTGTCGGCAATTTACAATACGCCTTGGTGTGACCAAATTCTTGACAGTTGAGACACTGGACGGGTCCCTGACGCTTATGTGGTTCTTCCACGGTGATTCTACGATGCAGAAGGTACATCAGATTGTAGATGGGATGGGACTCGTTTTTCTTTAAGACAACATCTCCAGGTTCCAATTCTACCCTGAACATGGGCTGAGGGATCTTTTCACGGTTTCTAATATTCACTACGCTCTTGATTTTGAACCCTTTGTCCATTAAACCGGTTTTTATCTCCGCGGGATCAACACATGGGTCTATACCCTTTAGAACGACTTGGAGTCCTTTTGCGCTTTTGAGCTGGTAGGTATAGAAATCCCTAGTCTCCCTTTCCAGCTGGTTGGACAATTTTCGAAAATCATCTTCCCTATTCACTTGTATCTTTGTCTCGCATATATTTCCATGTTTCATTGAGGTTACGCTAAACATGTTTCACCTATTACAGCAACAATTCCTTGTACCAATTTACTGGAAGTCGGCTCTCTCAGATAAATTGGTGGGGGCTTAAACGTCTTCTTCGGAAGTTCTGGCTCATCCGTCTGGAGGAGAGCAAACCTATTTTGATCATTACTCACGGTCTTAGGAGCTTTTGCATTTGATGACACTTGAGCAGACTTCGGGCTCCTCTGTCGCTTGAGAACGGTTATGTACTTATCCATACCTACTTGTTTTTTGGGTTTCACTGCACTATTTGATGAAGATGATGTTTTCTCATCTGTTGAAATCACTATATTGGGCGAACAGGAACGACGCCGTTCTACGGCTCTTGTAGTGAGAAAATTCTCCACAGATTTGTTTAAGGATTCCTCCTCAGAGAGCCATTTAGTTTTTCTAGACGAGCTAAGCTCTTTCTCAGAATTACATCTGAGAGGAACACTCATACAATTTTTATGCGATTTATAGTGTTTTTTTAAATTACCGATATTACCGTAGATTTTTTTAACCTATTACGATTTTTTCACTTTTTTGTTTTATTTCAACCTATTACACTTTTTCACCTATTACGATTTTTTCACCGAAAATTCAGCCGCACTAAAAATAACACGTCCGAACAGTTCGATGAGACGAGACTAAGTCCTTATGTAACAAAGTGTTGTGTCTTTGTTTACATAATCTACAACTGTGTTTACTTTTGCAGTCCTTGACACCGTGGTCAATAGAGAGACAATTGTAACAAGAATTTGTGACTCTAACAATGTGAATTCTGTCGTTAACATTCTTCTCTAAGAATTTGGGACAAGACCACAGACGGCGAGACTCCTTACAATTTTGGCATTTGTCGTTTGAGTCATTTTTCTGTGCTCTATTTGTTGTTTTTTTTTTTTTTTTGTTAAATACATTTAATTTATTTATTGAATCTTCAGAAATGAAATGACAATAAGTTTTCGAATCTTAATACTAAAAGAAAATAATAAGTCCAGCCAGTGCTAGACAAAATATTATGATACTACAACAAAATTACATCCACTGATCCAGTCATCTGTTTTGCGCTTGAGTTAAAGCAAGGGTATCCCTCCTTCTCAACCGAACATGGCCACTAAAGTTAAGGATGTCTCGTGCAAGTGGGTTTGGATGGTGTTCAAGTTTGCTGACATATTTTGAGGTGTGTTTTGCAAATTCGACTTTCACCAAAGGAATGCCTAGATCTTTGTGGATTCGAGAATTTTTAACATACCATGGAGCTGCAGTAATTGTACGTAGAATCTTATTTTGACCCCTTTGAATTTTTTCAATGTTGGATGCTGAGGCAGTACCCCATAATTGAATTCTATAACACCAGATTGGCTTTAGAATTGCATTGTACAACAAAAGTTTGCAATCCAGCTTTAATGTAGAATTTCTGCCGATTAGCCAATTAATTTGCACTGCTTTTAATCTCATCTGGGTAAGTTTTGCGTCGATATGAGACTCCCAAGTTAAACGACGATCGAGGTGGATTCCGAGGTATTTGACTTCATTGTGTTGCGGGATAATTTGATTATTTATTCTGATGAACGAGCAGGTATCTTTTCGCAATGTGAAAGTTACATGAATACATTTCTGTTCGTTAACCCTGATTTTCCAAAGCTCAAGCCAAATCTCTAGCTTATAAACATATTTCTGCAAGTTCTGTGATGCTATTTGATGGTCCTTATGAACGCTGATAAAGGCTGTATCGTCTGCAAAAGTCTAACGGCATATCGGATGCATAAATCAAATATAAAGTTGGACCCAGAATGCTACCCTGGGGTACTCCTGCTTCAATTGGCTGAGCGGGGCTTAAAAAATCGCCTTCTTTGATTGTAAATTTGCGACCATATAAATAACTTTTCATAAGTTTGTGGGTGTTAGCAGGCAGAGTTAATTTTATTTTATGCATTAAACCTTCCTGCCAGACTTTGTCGAACGCTTGGGAAACATCAATGAAAAGGGCGGAGCAGTATTTTTTCTCTTCAAACGACCGTCTTATCACATTTACCAATCTGTGTGTTTGTTCGATGGTACTGTGTTTAGCTCTGAACCCGAATTGGTGATTTGGGATACATTGAGTGTCGTTCAGAATTGGAATCAACTTAGCCATTAACAATTTTTCAAACAGTTTTGAAATTGTCGGCAGTAGACTAATTGGCCTTTATGACTCTACTTTAGTGGGGTCCTTTCCTGGCTTAGGAATCATGGTAATCATAGATACCTTCCAATCTGCAGGATAGTAGGCGTAAAATAGCATTGAAAATAAATAGGATAATTTTTCTAGCTACACGAGGTAACTCCACAAGCATTTTGTTGCTGATTTTATCCATACCTGGAGCTTTTTTAAGATTCAGAGTACCAATAGCGCTTTGGACATCATTAAAGCTAAGTCTTAGAGGTACAGGAGGTCTAATAACGAGTGGAGGCAAATCAGGTGCATTATTTGAGTTGTTTATAGTAAACACTTTTCTCAAATGATTAACAAATAAATTCCCCTTCTCGGAATCATTTCTAGCCCAGTCTCCAGTCGGATTTTGCAGAGGAGGCTTTCCTCTAACTGGTCTTTTTAAACCTCGTGCCGCCTTCCATAACGAATAGTCAGATTGTGGGGTACTATCAAGACCCTCCAAGTAAGATTTAAGTGAAGCCATTCTTTGGGTTTCTAAGAAATTTCTTAGTCTATCTCTGCATACCCGTAGCCTAGCTTTCAGTTCAGGAGACCTGTGAATTTGCCACTCTCTTCTAACTCTTCTTTTTTCTGACAGGAGATGATCGAGTTCAGCGAAATAAGTTCTATTTGTCCCACTTCTGCACTCAACGTCGTATGTGGAGGCGTGATGTACAGCTCTTCGTATATCCTCAGTAAACTTGCCAATCGACCCATGAATATCCTCGGTAGTTCTCAACACTACATTTTCCGTGCAGTGGGAACTTAAATACTTTTTATACTTTATCCAACTTACTCTGGTTTTAGATATGGCCCGAAATGGAGAGCCATTCCCTTGAAGGAAACGCATTGAAATAATAGAAGGAGAGTGATCTGAAGACAAGTCTAATGAAGGCTCCACTTGTATCGATTCTACAGGGATATTTTTCAATACTCCGAAGTCAATAACATCGGGAATCTTCCGTCGGTCCGTCGGCCAGTAGGTGGGATGCCCGCTTGAGAGTACATCTAATCCCATTTTGACAATGGTGTTGAAGAGTTCACGACCCTTCGGGGTCACCAGTGTGTTTGGCGTTAAAGTCACCAGAAACTAAAAATCTAGTTCCAAGGGAATTGGGCAAAATTTCAGTTTATGGGGGACACCCCTGGAAAAAAAAAAGAAAAATGCCACGCCCCCTTAAATGACCCCAGGAGTGCGAAAATCATAATGAATAAGGGGGCTCACGCCCCCTATGGGCGTGGCAGTCGAAAAACGACCCGGCGCACCTACGTAGACAATATGGGTATCAAATGAAAGCTAATGTCTTCACGATTCCAAAAATAGCCGTAGTTGCCAGATCGGGCGATTTTTGTAGCCGATATGGCCATTTTGGCAAAATTTGGGGTGGGGGAATTTTTTTTTTTTTTTTTTTTTGCTTATATTTTGTTAAAAACAAACAAAAATGAGCATTTTGTGCGAAAAAATTACTATTGTTAGCGTTACCCAGGGATTACCGCGTGGAGGTCATAGTAAATCAATCCCCTTGGAGCTTCTGATTGATTAATGAAAATTTGTTATACTGGCTTCGCTTAGTAAAGTTTTTCTGCGTGACCGGCCTACGGCCGGGCTTAGGGGTTTTTAACTCCAGTATGTCTTAATTCTAGACGGCGGGGATCTCGAGTGCTCGGCCTCTGGCCGAGCTAAAAAGAAATAAACAAAAAAAGTCCTTCCCCCATTTTATAAAAATTAACATATCTTCCTCAAATTCTGGACGATCTGGCAACTACGGGTATTTTTGGAATCGTGAAGACATTTCCTTTCATTTGATACCAATATTGCCTAAGTAGGTGGCATGGGTCGTTTTTCACCCCCGCCCCTATTTAACAAAAATGGCCGTATCGGCTGCAAAAACCGCCCGATCTGGCAACTATGGCTATTTTTGGAATCGTGAAGACATTAGCTTTCATTTGATACCCATATTGTCTACGTAGGTAGGCCGGGTCGTTTTTCGACTGCCACGCCCATAGCGGGCGTGAGCCCTTTTTTTCATTATGATTTTCGTACTCCTGGGAACATTCTGAAGGGGATGGCATATTTAGATTTTTTCTCTAGGGGTGTCCCCCATAAACTGAAATTCAGCCGGGAATTGAAGAAGCTGTAGTATTGGTGTTCTTTTATTGAAAATCGAGGTGGCGAATAAATTGATGATAAAACAAAATTGTATTGACAGAATTCAATACAAATGTTTGTTGCTTGTAGATAATCCTCACATATGTTGTTCATTAAATAATGTTTTATTCTGTTCTTTATAAGAATTGCCGAACCTCCACATGCTCTTCCGCGTGGATCTTTAGTATCATATAACACGTAGCCATTAATTTTGAAGTGCGCTGTTGCCGTCAAGTGAGTTTCAGAAATCATCATGACATCAATCTGCTTATCCATCAGGAAGTGTTCCAGTTCGTTTTTATGTTGGCGGAGGCCGTTCGCGTTCCAAAAACAAATTTTTAAACAAATCATTTCTTTAAAATGGCTTGTAAGATAGTGGATTGCATTTTCAGCATTTCCTGCATCATTGATGTCATAGTGGTCGTAAAAGTGTTTATAGTTTGGACAAGAGTCTGCAATGTAGTCTCTAGAGTGTTAATATTAGGCTCGAAATATTGTGATTTAGGTTCCTGCTCCAAACCTGGCATATTAGATTTAACCACGTTTGCGTAAGAAACTTGTCTAGAACTAGGCGCGTTTACATGACTAGTGGACCATAACAATTGAGGGAAATTGTTACTCGAAGCAAAATTAGGCTGTTGAGGACGATCAGGTAATACTGACGTCTTGTTGGTTCTTATGCCTTTCAAATGAGTGGAAATTGGAAAACCTCTATAATTTGCGGTATGATTACCTCCGCAGTTACTGCATTTTTTGATTTTTGAATCAGTTTTCGACTTATCGCATTGAGCAGTTGCATGTAGCTCCCCACACGCAACACAAACTGACGGCAATTTACAATACGCCTTGGTGTGACCAAATTCTTGACAGTTAACACACTGGACGGGTCCCTGACGCTTATGAGGTTCTTCCACGGTGATTCTACGATGCAGAAGGTAAATCAGATTGTAGATGGGATGGGACTCGTTTTTCTTTAATACGACATCTCCAGGTTCCAATTCCACCCAAAACATAGGCTGTGGAATCTTTTCACGGTTTCTAATATTCACAACACTCTTAATTTTGAACCCTTTGTCCATTAAGCCGGTATTTATCTCCGCAGGATCAACACATGGGTCTATACCCTTTAGAACGACTTGGAGACCTTTTGCGCTTTTGAGCTGATAGGTGTAGAAATCCCTAGCCTCCCTCTCCAACTGGTTGGACAATTTTCGAAAATCATCTTCCTTTTTCACTTGAATTTTGGTTTCGCTGATATTTGCATGTTTAATTGATGTTACGCTAAACATATTTTCACCTATTACCTAAACAATTCTTCGTACCAATTTACTGGAAGTGGGCTCTCTCAGCTAAATTGGTGGGGGCTTAAACGTCTTCTTAGGAAGTTCTGGCTCATCCGTCTGGAGGAGAGCAAACCTATTTTGATCATTACTCACGGTCTTAGTAGCTTTTGAATTTGATGACACTTGAGCAGTTGTCGGGCTCCTCTGTCGCTTAAGAACTGTGACGTATTTATCCATACCTACTTGTTTTCTAGGTTTGATTGCACTATTTGATGTAGAAGGTGTTGATGTTCCTTCATCTATTGAAATTACTATATTGGGCGAAGAGGAACGACGCCGTTCCACGGCTCTTGCAGTGAGAAAATTCTCCAGAGATTTTTTTTATGGATTCTTCCTCAGAGACCCATCTAGTTTTTCTAGTCGAGCTAAGCTCTTTCTCAGAATTACATCTGAGAGGAACACTCATACAGTTTTTATGTGATGTTTAATGTTTTTTTTTTTTTTTTTTTTATTTTTACCTATTACGATTTTTTCACTTTTTTGTTTAATTTTAACTTTTTACACTTTTTCACCTATTACGATTTTTTCACCGAAAATTCAGCCGCACTAAAAAAACACGTCCGAACAGTTCGATGAGACGAGACTGAATCGTCTCATTTGTATTTAACGTTTTTCTATTTTGTGACCCAGTTTCATTTTGGGTTGTGTGTATATTAAAGGTGTGAACTCGTTTTGGTTTAGATTTGAAATTATTGTTATTTCTTTGATCTGATTTTGTATTTGACTGTGTGATTCTAGAGTCTTAGAGTTGTGTGTCAAGAAAGTGTTGAATTGTTTCCAAGTGGGAACTTTTGTTATTTCTTGAAGTGAATTTTCAAATTCCTTTAAAAGAGTCCGAGGAAGTTTTGTTGAACTAAGGTATACTAGAAATGGATCCCATGTTGTGGTTTCTATACCTAAAGCATTTAACGCCTGAATACATCCATTAACTGTTCGCTGAAGGTTTTGTATTGATGAGCCTAAGTCTTCGGTAAGGTTCGGAAGGTCAAATAAAATTTTTAATTGTTCGTTTACTTGGATCCGATTGTTCTCGTATTGGGCTACGAGATTTTTCCAGGCTATGTCGAAACCTTCGTTGGTCAATGGGGCATTTGAAAATATTTTCCTAGCGTCTCCTCCGGTCTTTTGTATTAGATGAAAAAGTTTCTCAATTTTACTAAAATTATTTATGTATAATGCTGTGAAAAGGTCGGGGGAAGTAGGCCATGTTACAAAATCTCCATAAAATGTGTCTGTGTCACATGGTGGTAGCCGTACGAAAGAGATATCCTGATTTGCTTGTGGTTGATTTTCAGCAGTAGAAATGCGCTCTTTTATGTTTGTATTTGATAGGGCTTGAATTTCTGCATTGATTGACCCTAGACATGACTTGTATGCTGAAAGACCTTTTTTGTAACGATAGCGAAGCTGATTTTTATCGATTGGTTTTTCTCTTGAATCTTCTCTTATGTCCCTACACTCTTCATACGCCCTTTTGGCTTGTGACCATAGATAATCAAGTTCGACCCAAAGTACCTCAAGAGAGTGAATGTTGTTTTCGGCCGCACTTTGTGTATACTCTATTTCAAAATCCAAAAGGTCATTTATACAATTTATAAATTTGTAGAGTGCCATTGTTTAATTTATGGGTTAAAATTCAAAACGATAAAAATAAGGGTCAAATTGAATCAAAAAAGTCCCTGCTAGCGATTTTATAACAAGAAGTATCAAAATTAATAATTAATTTCCAAATTAATTAATTATTTGAATATATTTTGTTTCCCCAGAAAATTCTCAAAGAAGTATGGGTGGTAACCCTTTTTGTTTTATTTACTTCTTATTTACAGCGAAAAAATTTATTAAGAGAGAACCCACACACTAAAGGGTTTATGTTTCTCTTTATTAACTTTGAATTTGTTACTTACTTGTTGTTGTTGTTGGGTCTTCTTTATTTATGTCGCTGCTTTTTGATTTGAGTCTTTTCGTGTTGATTGGGTATGTTGTTGTATTTGTTGTTCTCTTACGTTCTGCCACTGCACTTGTGGATTGTATTTATTTTTAGAAATTAACTGTTAACCGTTATGAATTTTTTGTGTATTTTTTATTTTTCAGTTTTAAGAAACTTTTTGTTTTTGTAAAATACACTCACTGCACTATTTTCACTTTATTCGGTTCGAAGTGGCCAAATGTTTATTGTTTGTGTAGGTTTGTAGGTCGCTGGGTTTTGTTGTTAATTAAAAAAACTTTTGGTTAATTTCGTTTAATTTCTAAATTGTTTCTTTTTATTTATATGTTTATATATTTGTTTGTTAATTTCAATATAATTTTATTTCACAGTTTTTATTTTATACACTTATGTTTATGTTAGTTTTGTTACACTTTGTTTTTTTTTTTTTGTTTCACTTGTTTTACTTGTATGTGTTTTGTGTTTTATGTTTATTTTAAAAAGTTCAACCTTGTTGGTCGATTGCTGATAAGAGACTGTGTTATGAACAAATTATTTTTAATGCTAGTAAGTAATGATCAAAAAGAAAGGAATGTTAAGAATGTAACAAAAACAAAGCATAAATAAAATTTCCGTTAATACTATAAAGGGTGGTTCATTATTTTATGTTAATGTTGAACAGGTAGAATGTAAAAAAACAGCACATTAAAAATTTATCTATAAATTCCAAACGGGAGCTTGTCCATCATATCGGAAAGCAGGAATTAATAGCTAATAATTGTAGAAATCAAATTCCGTATAGATTTTTCGACAACAAAATGGAACACAGGGGGTATGGCCTATCAAACTCTCATGCTTTAGGTAGAATGTAAAAAAACAGCACATTAAAAATTTCTCTATAAATTCCAAACGGGAGCTTGTGCATCATATCGGAAAGCAGGAATTAATAGCTAATAATTGTAGAAATCAAATTCCGTATAGATTTTTCCACAAAAAAAAAGGAACATAAGGGGTATGACCTATCAAACTCTCATGCTTTAGGTAAAATGTTAAAAAACAGCACATTAGAAATTTCTCTATAAATTTTTCCACAAAAAAATAAAACATAGGGGGTATGCCCTATCAAACTCTCATGCTTTAGGTAGAATGTAAAAACACAGCACATTAAAAATTTATCTATATATTCCAAACGGGAGCTTGTGCATCATATCGGAAAGCAGGAATTAATAGCTAATAATTGTAGAAATCAAATTCCGTATAGATTTTTCGACAACAAAATGGAACACAGGGGGTATGGCCTATCAAACTCTCATGCTTTAGGTAGAATGTAAAAAACAGCACATTAAAAATTTTTCTATAAATTCCAAACGGGAGCTTGTGCATCATATCGGAAAGCAGGAATTAATAGCTAATAATTGTAGAAATCAAATTTCGTATAGATTTTTCCACAAAAAAAATGGAACATAAGGGGTATGACCTATCAAACTCTCATGCTTTAGGTAAAATGTTAAAAAACAGCACATTAGAAATTTCTCTATAAATTTTTCCACAAAAAAATAAAACATAGGGGGTATGCCCTATCAAACTCTCATGCTTTAGGTAGAATGTAAAAAAACAGCACATTAGAAATTTCTCTATAAATTCCAAACGGGAGCTTGTGCATCATATCGGAAAACAGGAATTAATAGCTAATAAGTGTAGAAATCAAATTACGTATAGATTTTTCCACAAAAAAATGGAACATAGGGGACATGCCCTAAAAAACTCTCATGCTTTAGGTAGAATGTAAAAAACAGCACATTAGAAATTTCTCTATAAATTCCAAACGGGAGCTTGTGCATCATATCGGAAAACAGGAATTATTAGCTAATAGGTGTAGAAATCAAATTACGTATAGATTTTTCCACCAAAAAATGGCGGTATGCCCTAACAAACTTAGTTGTTTTAAGTAACATGTAAAAAAACAGCACATTTCTCTACTTAAAACATTTAAGTTTGTTAGGTACGTCACCCGATTGCTACATTTACAAGCTAATAGTTTTCGCATTCCAATATGATGCACAAGATCCTATTCAGGATTTATATACTATGTTTCCACGACGACTTAAATCACCTGCTTCGCCGTCTGAATCATGTTTATGAATCATGCTGTTTACATGAATAATAAACTTGATGCGATTTGACAGTTGTCTTTAATAAACAAACAGAATAAAAAAAAAACAGAATTTGCAATTTGTGGAAAATAATTTTTTTTAATGGACAAAAAAAGTGAGTGGAAATTAGTTAGCTTATTTGAAAAAAAACATACATTCGTACGTATTTACTTTCTTTACTTCCAGCAATAAGAAAATAATTTGCTTTGTTTACAATAATATTAAATTTTTACAGCTAGTGCAGATAAACTTGCGATAAAAATTAGAGAAGAGTGCAATTTTTCGTGCTTCGCAAGTAGATTCAATATGAATCTACTTGATTCCCTATTAAAATTTTGTATGGTGAAGCAAGTTGTCAGAACATATTGTAACGATTCTACATTCGGATGTATTCATTCTGGGAACGGGGCTACCTATTAAAATTCGGACGTGCTCGTCGGATGGGGGGGGGGGTGTGTTGAGTTCCCAATCAGAAATAATATTTTTGGAATCATTAAAGAAAATTTTACTTTAGGTAGCATATTTATAAAAATAAAATGATCTACACAAACAAAAAAATTAGAAATTGGTTGCTGATCGTAAGGTACGTTGAGATGGAATCAGTACCCTATGTCCTTACCCTCCCTCCATGCTGACAGTATAATATGATTTCTTGTCAGCCCGATAACAAACTAAACTATCTATAAAAAAAAATTAACTCACCCCATTATACCCTCATACCCTACTTCACCTTTCGTAATAACAGATAAAAATTCAAAATTTGATATTATAAAACATTATAAACATTATAATATTTATTTATAAAAAGTTCTTAAAATAGAATTAAAATAATAAAGTTATCCTGTAGAATTAATTTAAATATATATTGAATTTAAGTTTAATCATCTTGAATGATTAAAATTTAATTATCAATTAAAATGTAAAAAAAATAATATTCAATTCGAATTTAATTTATAAAAAAAAAATTAAATTAACAATAAAAATTAAATAATCAACTTGATTGAAATGAGTGTAAGGTATCTTGAGTCGTTATATGAATATGTATTATTTTTTTTTCTCTTTTTCTAATCAAAAATCAAAAGAAATATTTAGGTATTTTTCAAGCAACAAATTACAAACAAAATTTTAGCAACATTTGTTACTTATGATTTAACTACTAACTAAAATATAAACACAAATTATATTTGACAACAATTATTGCGAAGATTTTATTAAATGCTGCCATACACCCAAACACGAATATTGATCTTTACATCCATTGAAAAATAATGTAAATTGACAAACTATTTAATTTAATAACATTTATCACACATAAGTGAGTATATTTATGTGTTTGGAAGGTTGTATATAAAAAAAAAATATTCTAATACATATTCATATTACAAAAAAAAAATCATTAGAGATATTAAAAAAAAAATATGAAAATAAATAAAAAAAATTAACTTACATATTCATACACCAACGTAGTCAGCAGGCGCCGGATGACCGCAGAGATTTTGCGCAGAAGTTTTAAACAGCAAATATCCACAACTGAGAAAAACAATTTTTTTCCCTTCCCTTTAATGACTTAGAATTGTATGTTGGCTGGGTGTAAGGTATATGTGAGCTTGAATATGAGTATTTGTGAAATTTGTGAATGTATTACAATTTTTTTTTTTTTTTTTTTGAAATTAATAAACTAAATGACTAGCTGACCATATAAAATTAAAGTTAAAATGAGACAATCTAACTAGTTTGTGTTTTAATAACACATAATTTATAAAAGAAAATTTAAATTAAGTTATAAAATTAATTTTAATTAAGTTTAATGATAATCAACTAATTATCTTCTGTCAGCTTATGTTAAAATCAATTAATTATCGAAATTAAAGTAAAATCATTAGTTAATAAAAAAAACTATATATCCAACCGATACAATTAAAATATTTGAAACCGTAAATCTGTTTGACCTTGTAAATAAATTTTAATAGGTATAATTTAGGTTAGACAAATTTGTTTGAACCTTTTAAATATTTTTTAAACTATGTTAGGTCCTATATAGGATAAAATCTTTCCATTTGAATAGGTTCAGAGACGTTATTTGGTATACACTTCTGGTCACCCTAATGAAACATAAGGGTGCCAAGGGTGGTTTATTTTAAACACGATGTGGCAAACACAGAGGTAATGTCACCTTTATGAACGTTATGGCCTATCAATACCACACACACTTTTTATTTACTACACTATCTTTCTGCGCCAAATTTGTTTGTTCTTATGAAGATTTCAGCATACAAATTCTCCGTTTCCTTCTTTTTTCCCTTTTTCTTTTCTTCCCGCTACTCCTGTTATAAAGATCTTGCAGATATCAATTAATGTGATGTCTATTTTCCATTGCTAATATTAATGTTAAACTAAATAGCCAAAATACAGGAACAACTGGACAACTAATAACAGTTTTAGAATTCCTAAAAAAAAATAGACGACTTCACTCTACAGCAAATGAAATATAGCTTAACCAAATTTCCTTACCGATTTAAAATTTTTAAATAAAATTCCTTTAGACAAGCTCCCAGGATATATTATTACAATATTTAACGGCATCCACAAACTAAATTAAAAAATCTTTTCCTTTATTTATAATAGACAACGACTGTCTCACTGGAAAATTATTTTTTAAAATGAGAAAATTTTCTCAAATTAATGAAAACTGAAACTTTTATATCAAAGACTACTTACTACGACTGTAATTTTAAAATTTTTGTACAAAACCTGTTAAATACTCTAAGTAAAACATTAATTTAAGTCGATATAGCCTGGAAAAATAAATGAAAATTTTGGGTATGAACAAAATCAAAGCTAACTACAATCAAATTTTCAAAATAAAATGATATTGAAATTAGATAAAATTTATACAGCCGAAATTAACTGTTAGTAAAAAAATTACCTTTATAGAAACCTTATTATAAAACTTTACTATAATTTCAGAACTAAATAGTAATAAATTAAGAATCCATTATAATAGAAATTAGAAAAAAAACTATGACAAAAAAAAAATAAAAAGTCGCCATCACAATATGTAAATGAAAAAATTAATTTAACTTACTAATAGAAAACAAAATAAAAAAAATTACTGTTTTTTCGTAGACCATATATAACGCAACAGTTTTTGTGAATGCATTAAGTCGTTGTGAAGAACTCGAAGTGTGAAGTGCTAATTTCAGATAAAAAAATATTTAAAAAAAAATCATTCCCAATCAAAAAGTTTACAATGAATCCACCATCCTCTACACCGCAAGATGAAGCAATAACAACATCAACAACTATAGAAAACCCAATGAGTCATATACCCATGCATGATGTTACTGTTTTTGGTGTGTCTACTGATTTGACTGATCTTAATTTACCAACCCATCTAGATATCTTGAAATATTATTTTTACATTAGCGAACAAAAAAAGTTGTCCTATAAATCATTCACTATTCAAGTACAAGATAAGTTGATTGGAATTTGGGAAAAACTGGGTATGGAAATAATGCTGGAAAAAAGTGTATGTAATAAATTGAATAGATTGCTTGACAAATATCAAGAGCAAATCAAGAGAAGAAACAAACCCCAACAATTTACAGAGTATGTAAAATCTCTGGAAACAATTTTTTTCATTGGAACATGTAAATGCGATTTGAAGGCAGCTCCATGTGCATGTGGTTTGGTTCCCGAACGCCTCAAAGAGTTTATGCACGATCAACATAATCAGAGAAGACTAACAATGGATGGATTTGCGATGAAAATTGAAGGGCAAGGAGCAACGTCTATGTCATCAATGCCAATATACCAAGATCCCGATGATTCAACATACGCACCGCCACCGGTTCAAGAAGATTTGGATATAAGCACAAGTTCACAATACACACAGAGATACGATTGTTTTAACTTTGCCGACAGTCAATAAAATTGTGCCCTGGTTTCTTGCAATTCCAGCAAGTGAAACGATTATTTGACATGGCCTTTACTTCTAGATTGATTCCAGGTACGACATCTTCCTCATATGCAATTTCATTCACCCTGGGCGCTTGAAATTGGCGTTGTCCATATTGCTGTCGTTGAATGGCCACTAAACTTTCAGCCCTTTTAGCCTGTTGACAAAATTCGTTCAAAGTCGGCATTCTTACAGAAAAGAGTAAATGGGACATTATAATAAAAAGTAAAATTAAATTATATTATTATATTTTTGGTCTATTTTGTTTATTTAACAACAACCTAGTTTTTTACTCCTTTTCAGCGATTTTGACTGAAATTAATGTTTTAGGTAGGAAAAATAAAAAGAACAGCATAAATAAGAATATATGTATGTATATAAAAAATAGAAAAATTATAAATCAAATTTGTTATCATATATGTATGTATATAATAGGATTTTCAGGTGGTGACTTTAAGACGTGTATAATATATAAGAATATATATATATATATATATATTAATCATATTATCGGATTCATTGTAAACTCGATAACCAAGAAAATAAAAAAAATTTCAGAGTTCTCGCTAGTACCTGATTGAGGATGGAAAAGTGATTTTAGTCCCAACAAAATTACTATGTAACAAATTTTTGTGTGGTACCATTGGGTTCGTAGATCTGATGATCCGAAATTACCCAAGACAACCTAACAAAATTTGTGTAGAACGGTAAGGTTCATGCCGTAAGAACGCTTGAATTTAATTGTTTAAAGTTTTATTCACGTTAGGCTGTATCTAATCTATGGCAAGTAAACTAATGCATTGAAAATTGTATTTCGAGTTCTTTTATAGCAAAAGAAAATAAAAAGCTATCTCACGCCAAATATTTCGACTCAAAAGTATACCCGAACAAAATTTTCTTAAATCCCAATCTACCTTAAATGTCGCTACGCGATGAAATCTTTTACTTATCCCATCGGGACTTACATTTTAACGAAGATTAGAAATTTTAGGGCTATTAATTACATTTACTGTTGAACTACGACCAATTATTGGTAAATATCCTTTAAGTATAACCAAATGTCGCAACTCGTCGAGGACTCTCGATTACTCAGACGGGACTTACATTGATTATAGCTACGGTGACCATTTTTGGGAAAGGAAAATACAGGACAAATACAAAATTATGTTAAAAATGAAAAGAAAAACAGAAAAAATAATCATATAATATATTTATTATTATTATTAAAAATTTTTTTTTTTTTTTTTTTTTTGCTTTTAATTATTTATTGAATCTTCATATTTGAAATGACAATAAGTATTCAAATCTTAATACTAAAAAGAAAATAATAAGCCCAGCCAGTGCTAGACAAAAATGTTTATGATACTAAAAAAATTTCACATCAACTGATCCAGTCATCTATTTTGCGCTTGAGTTAAAGCAAGGGTATCCCTCCTTCTCAACCGATTGTGGCCACTAAAGTTAAGGATGTCTCGTGCAAGTGGGTTTGGATGGTGTTCAAGTTTGCTGACATACTTTGACGCATATTTTGTAAATTCGACTTTTACTAATGGCACGCCTAGATCTTTGTGGATTCGAGAATTTTTAACATACCATGGAGCTCCAGTAATTATACGTAGAATTTTATTTTGACCCCTTTGAATTTTTTCAATGTTTGATGCTGAGGCAGTACCCCATAATTGAATTCCATAACACCAGATTGGCTTTAGAATTGCATTGTACAACAAAAGTTTGCAATCCAATTTCAATGTAGAGTTTCTGCCGATTAACCAATTAAGCACTGCTTTTAATCTCATTTGTGTAAGTTTCGCTTCAATATGAGACTTCCAAGTTAAACGGCGGTCGAGGTGAATGCCGAGGTATTTGACTTCATTATGTTGAGGAATAATTTGATTATTTATTCTGATGGATGAGCAAGTATCTTTTCGCAATGTGAAAGTGATATGAATACATTTTTGTTCATTTACCCTGATTTTTCAAAGCTCTAGCCAATTCTCTAGTTTATAAACATAATTCTGCAAATTCTGTGATGCAACTTGGTGGTCCTTATGGACGCTGACAAAGGCTGTA
The DNA here is from genome assembly GCA_916048285.2 of Bellardia pandia. Taxonomy (NCBI): domain Eukaryota; kingdom Metazoa; phylum Arthropoda; class Insecta; order Diptera; family Calliphoridae; genus Bellardia; species Bellardia pandia. The sequence continues at coordinate 72,637,959 of OU696530.1, forward strand.
TCGTCTGCAAAAGTTGACGTGTGGATTTTGGGGTCTGACGGCATGTCGGAGGCATAAATCAAATATAAAGTAGGGCCCAGTATGCTACCCTGTGGCACACCTGATTCAATTGGCTGAGCGGTACTTAAAAAATTGCCTTCTTTGATTTTAAATTTGCGACCGTATAAATAACTTTCCATGAGTTTATGGGTGTTAGCAGGCAGAGTTAATTTAATTTTGTGCATTAAACCGTCATGCCAAACTTTGTCGAACGCTTGGGACACATCAATGAAAAGGGCGGAGCAGTATTTTTTATCTTCAAACGACCCTCTTATCACATTTACCAATCTGTGAGTTTGTTCGATGGTACTGTGTTTAGCTCTGAATCCGAATTGATGATTTGGAATACATTCAGTGTCATTCAGAATTGGAGTCAACTTAGTCATTAACAATTTTTCAAACAGTTTTGAAATTGTCGGCAGTAGACTAATTGGCCTATATGACTCCACTTTGGTGTGGTCCTTCCCTGACTTAGGAATCATAGTGGTCATAGACACCTTCCAATCTGCAGGATAGTATTCTAGGCGTAAAATAGCGTTGAAGATAAAGAGGATAATTCTTCTTGCTACACGAGGTAACTCCACAAGCATTTTATTGCTGATTTTATCCATACCTGGAGCCTTTCTACGGTTCAGAGTACCAATAGCGTTTTGGACATCACGAAAGTTTAGTCTTAGGGGTACAGGAGGCCTTATAACAAGTGGTGGCAAATCAGATTCGTTATTATTTGAGTTGTTTATAGTAAACACATTTCTCAAATGGTTAACAAATAATGTCTCTTTCTCGGAATCATTTCTAGCCCAGTCACCAGTCGGATTTCGCAAAGGAGGTTTTCCTCTCACTGGTCTTTTTAAACCTCTTGCCGCCCTCCATAACGAGTAGTCAGATTGTGGGGTACTATCAAGACCTTCCAAGTAAGATCTAAGTGAGACCGTTCTTTGGGTTTCTAAGAATTGTCTTAGTATATCTCTGCATACCCGTAGCCTAGCTTTCAGTTCAGGAGACCTGTGAATTTGCCACTCTCTTCTAACTCTTCTTTTTTCTGACAGGAGATGATCGAGTTCAGCGAAATAAGTTCTACTACATTTTCCGTGCAGGGGGAACTTAAATACTTTTTATACTTTATCCAACTTACTCTGGTTTTAGATATGTCCCGAAATGGAGAGCCATTCCCTTGTAGGAAACGCATAGAAATAATAGAAGGAGAGTGATCTGAAGACAAGTCTAATGAAGGCTCCACTTGTATCGATTCTACAGGGATATTTTTCACTACTCCAAAGTCAATGGTGTTGAAGAGTTCACGACCTTTCGGGGTCACCAGACGTGAACCCCAAAAAGTGTGTTTGGCGTTAAAGTCACCAGCAACTAAAAATCTAGCTCCAAGGGAATTGAAGAAGCTGTAGTATTGGTGTTCTTTTATTGAAAATCGAGGCGGCGAATAAATTGATGATAAAACAAAATTGTATTGACAGAATTCAATACAAATGTTTGTTGCTTGTAGGTAATCCTCACATATGTTGTTCATTAAATAATGTTTTATTCTGTTCTTTATAAGAATTGCCGAACCTCCACATGCTCTTCCGCGTGGATCTTTAGTATCATATAACACGTAGCCATTAATTTTGAAGTGCGCTGTCGGCGTCAAGTGAGTTTCAGAAATCATCATGACATCAATCTGCTTATCCATCAGGAAGTGTTCCAGTTCGTTTTTATGTTGGCGGAGGCCATTCGCGTTCCAAAAACAAATTTTTAAACAAATCATTTCTTTAAAATGGCTTGTAAGATAGTGGATTGCATTTTCAGCATTTCCTGCATCATAGATGTCATAGTGGTCGTAAAAGTGTTCATAGTTTGGACAAGAGTCTGCAATGTAGTCTCTAGAGAGTTAATATTAGGCTCGAAATATTGTGATTTAGGTTCCTGCTCCAAACCTGGCATATTAGATTTAACCACGTTTGCGTAAGAAACTTGTCTAGAACTAGGCGCGTTTACATGAATAGTGGACCGTAAAAATTGCGGGAAATTGTCACTCGATGCCAAAATAGGCTGTTGACGATGATCAGGTAATACTGACGTCTTGTTGGTACTTATGGCTTTCAAATGAGTGTAAATTGGACAACCTCTATAATTTGCGGTATGATTACCTCCGCAGTTACTGCATTTTTTTATTTTTACGTCAGTTTTCGACTTATTACATTGAACAGTTGGATGTAGTTCCCCACACGCAACACAAACAGACGGCAATTTACAGTACGTTTTGGTGTGGCCAAATTCTTGACAATTAACACACTGGACGGGTCCAATGCGCTTATGCGGTTCCTCCACGGTAATTCTACGATGCAGAAGATAAATGAGATTGTAGATTGGATGGGACTCGTTTTTCTTTAAGACAATATCTCCAGGTTCCATTTCCACCCTAAACATAGGCTGTGGAATCTTTTCGCGGTTTCTAATATTCACAACACTCTTAATTTTGAACCCTTTGTCCATTAAGCCGGTCTTTATCTCCGCAGGATCAACACATGGGTCTATACCCTTTAGAACGACTTGGAGTCCTTTTGCGCTTTTCAGCTGGTAGGTATAGAAATCCCTAGCCTCCCTCTCCAACTGGTTGGACAATTTTCGAAAATCATCTTCCTTTTTCACTTGAATTTTGGTTTCGCTGATATTTCCATGTTTAATTGATGTTACGCTAAACATATTTTCACCTATTACCGAAACAATTCTTTGTACCAATTTACTGGAAGTGGGCTCTCTCAGATAAATTGGTGGGGGCTTGAACGTCTTCTATATATAAAATATAAAATTAAGTAACAACAAATACAAGTCTTCTTGAGTAGAATAAAAAGTTAAATAAAAAGTTTTTATAATATTATAATTTAAAAAAATAAATTTGGTTTTATAAACAGTCTTCTTGACCATAAATGATAAATTTAGTTATGAAGTTTGATATTTTTCCACAGAATGGATTTTTTTAAAACATCTGGATTGTTAATTAAAAATCCTTTAAATTCTGAGCAATTATTTTTAAAATTGCATTTTGTAATTAATAATGATCTTAAAGTATTTACTTTCAATTGCGATTTTTCGGTGGTCCAAATATTATTCATTATTGAAAACACTCTCTCGGTAGCAGCATTTGAAGCTGGTAGACATAGACAAAATTCAACAAGTATCAATATATTTTTATATGCAATCACATTTGTCGTAAAGTGATTAAAAATTTCAATCCATCTTTCATCTACTGATATATTTTTTACCCTCCAGTCTTCTCTTCATTATTTGCAAAATTTTTCACGCAGCTCACTTCATCAAATAAATCTTCATTATTTATTTTTCAATCATTTCTAAATTCATTTAGATAGGATAAAGTTTTTTCAATCTTGTCCCAAGATAACACATTTCGTAACAATATCCAGTCTACAATTTCTACATCTCTAAAAGCTTTATCCCACTGATTTAGGTAATCAATGCATGTTTGGTAAAAATTTGTTATATGTTCTTTAGTTATTGTTTCATCAAAATCATTACTTTTCTGTAATTCGAGAATAATATTTTTGACGGTAAGGGATAAAAACAGTTCCTTTTTCCGTTCGACCAATTTAAATTTTAAATCTTTTAAATTAGTTGAAGCAAAGACTATAAATATATAAAGATGTTGCACTGCCATACATTGTACTGTCAGTGCCAAATTTGTCGATGGCAAAACTACTACTGCCACTTATTGTACTTAGAAAACATATTATACTCAGAGAACGTATTATTTTCCATTCAGTCGTCGTTGAACAAGCGATGTGAACACATGCGGATGATTATTGTCATTTTTTTTTCAGAAATTTATTAAGCATTGTTGTTGCTTCTTGTTGGACGAAGCATAGCAAACACACGCGATTCAATTACAATTGAACACGAAAAATAAAAAACTGCTTTAAATGAACTTATTTTTGTTTTTTCTCAAAATAACTGTTCTAAAAATATATTATAATATTGATAATTGTTATTTATGGTCCCTGATATTTTTTCTTAAGGTGTTTATATCTGGCAAAACTCTTTCTTTTTTTTCTTATTTTTAGCGTTTGACAATATGTTTGCTGGGAAAATTCTCTCACCAATACATCTTCATTTTTGAGTACCACTGAGCAAGAATGATAAAATAAAGATTACGCCATGCGCATGATTTCCCGTTATGTGACGTAGAAGGGCCATTCTAAGGGTTACCAATAATGTTTCATGTGTTAGAATTAAAATTTCTTGCGAAAAATTTGTGTTTTATGTGATAATTGGCAACCTTGCAAATTAATTCTCTGAGAGTTCTAAAATAAAATCTGTTTAAAAAAGAACAACAAACAAAAAAAAAAACAACAAAAATATAAACATGAAGAGTGCAGTGAGCAAATGCAAGCAAAACATGATTAAAAAAAACAAGTGAGAAAAAATTAGCCAATAGAAACACAGAATGTGTGACGTCACAGGGCCTAAATGCGCAGAACATTTTGAAGAAAATTCAAATTTACTTTGCATTTTAACGAGCCATTTTAACCAAGATCCTATTGAAAACTTGTTTTCATATATACGTGCCAAAGGTGGACACTGCAAAAATCCATCAGTTCATGAATTTAATTTGGCAGTAGCTAAGTTATTATCTTTAAAAATGACTCAGTTTAGCACCTCATCAAATTGTGCAAACGACGATGCAATGTTTTTACCTATGGAGTTTCAAACAATTTTAGAAGATACTATAAGGACTGGAAGTTTATCAGAAAGTACCCATACCCCTGAAATATATGTCGCAGATGTATACGATGAAAATAAAGAATATTTTAATGAAGACTCCGATTGTTTTACCTCCAACAATGTGCCAATAGAATTAACGTCAAGTCGATATTTTGTTGGTTACATAGCTCAACGAATATCTTGCGTTAAATGTCGTGTGGATATAATTAAACCAGCCCAAATTCTGTCATATCCTTCAGAAATGTTTGTTCATGCAAAAAATTATACAAAAGATTCCGACTTTGGAAGTTTGTGCGCTCCATCTGACTTATTTTTTGAAGTTTGTAAAATTCATATAAAAGTCTTCGAAAAAATATTTTTAAAAAATAAAGCAATAAAAAACATAAAAACATTTGTTGTTGACCAATGCGTAAGTTGCACCAAAGATACAATTTATTCCTTTTGGTTTGATGAGAATAACGAATGTTATAAACACAGAATGGAGAGTATGCATTCCCCACAAAACGCTATCATTTTACTAATTATTTCATTTTTTCAAGAGTCTCTTGCACATATTTCGAAATAATATTTGAAGTTTCTCCAATAAGGTCTTTAACATCCAAAATCTTAATCTGAATTCCTTTATTCGGCAGAAAGTATCGAATTAATATCGGACAAATTTTAACATTTTTGTGATTCGAACAATCTAAATATATTGTGATACATTGAACGTTTGACAAATCTGCTTTGATTGTATTTAATGACATTGGTGTAAAAATATTGTTAACAATGGATTCACATTTTGTTCCAGCACAAGAATATTTTTCATTGAAACACGATTTTATCAGTTTTAATTAGTAAAATGATAGCGTTTTGTGGGGAATGCACAAATTGTAATTTTAGTGGTACAGCCAGAAAAGGTCAGAATAATATCTTTCACAAAATGCAAAACTTCATTGGCCAAAAACTGATAGGTGTAAATTGCGCTGCACATATTTTGAACAACTGCATACAAACTGCAGCAGAATGCTTACCTATTGATATTGAAGTTATTATTGTTAAAATTTATTCTTTTTTTATATTTATACAGTTAGAATTGAAAATTTCAAAGAAATATGTGAAGATATTGAAATAGAATAGAAAAAGTTACTAGGACATAGCAAAACGCGATGGTTAACTTTAATGTCTGCTTTGGAAAGATTCATAAAACTATTTGAAGCTTTAAAATTATATTTTATGTCTAAACCAAAATGTCCGACAATATTACGAAATTTTTTTATGAATCCTTGTGCTGACTTATGGTTATCTTCTGCATATAGCCAAGCTTTAAAATTTCATAAAGCTATTCTTAATGTAGAATCACGAAATATTTCAATGCCTGAGGCTTCAACTATTTTAAAAGATTTAAAATTTAAATTGGTCGAACGGAAAAAGGAACTGTTTTTATCCCTTACCGTCAAAAATATTATTCTCGAATTACAGAAAAGTAATGATTTTGATGAAACAATAACTAAAGAACATATAACAAATTTTTACCAAACATGCATTGATTACCTAAATCAGTGGGATAAAGCTTTTAGAGATGTAGAAATTGTAGACTGGATATTGTTACGAAATGTGTTATCTTGGGACAAGATTGAAAAAACTTTATCCTATCTAAATGAATTTAGAAATGATTGAAAAATAAATAATGAAGATTTATTTGATGAAGTGAGCTGCGTGAAAAATTTTGCAAATAATGAAGAGAAGACTGGAGGGTAAAAAATATATCAGTAGATGAAAGATGGATTAAAATTTTTAATCACTTTACGACAAATGTGATTGCATATAAAAATATATTGATACTTGTTGAATTTTGTCTATGTCTACCAGCTTCAAATGCTGCTACCGAGAGAGTGTTTTCAATAATGAATAATATTTGGACCACCGAAAAATCGCAATTGAAAGTAAATACTTTAAGATCATTATTAATTACAAAATGCAATTTTAAAAATAATTGCTCAGAATTTAAAGGATTTTTAATTAACAATCCAGATGTTTTAAAAAAATCCATTCTGTGGAAAAATATCAAACTTCATAACTAAATTTATCATTTATGGTCAAGAAGACTGTTTATAAAACCAAATTTATTTTTTTAAATGATTTAACTTTTTATTCTACTCAAGAAGACTTGTATTTGTTGTTACTTAATTTTATAATAATAATAATAATAAGTATATTATATGATTATTTTTTCTGTTTTTCTTTTCATTTTTAACATAATTTTGTATTTGTCCTGTATTTTCCTTTCCCAAAAATGGTCACCGTATACATAATATAACACATATTTATTAAACATAATAAAAAAATACAAAACTATCATATAATATAACGCATTTTAACAATCTATTAGCAATATTCACAATGATACCTATCAGGCGTTTCTACATGCCACAGGAAAAGTAATTCCCGTACCTTGAAAACCGTTTCAGTAATTTATTTTATCCTATGACTTGAACGAGCTCTCTAAAATCAAATATCTAGGATGTGGTGGACAGTAGGTATTATAAGTATATATATATATATATATTTTTTTAAACTAAAACGTTTTGGATCTGATATCTATTGTGACTTATTACTAATATACTTTTACATTTACTTAAAATTGCACAAAGACCTACACTTAACATTAATTACACTGCTTTACAAATTTTTAATTTGGAAAAATACCAAGAACGCCACTTGCCTAGATAAGTTAATTGGGACCTCCTGAACACGAAAAACGCTGTAATTTTTTTTCTAAGTACCGTTTTTTAGATAACGGTACTTTTGTGTTTTTCGGTGTATGGCCCATTCAAACCCTTGTGGAGCCCAACAGAAAAGCCCGATCGAGATGAATGCCTTTTCCGCCGATATGCTGCAAATTTCTATCTGATAAGAAATAGCTGAGTTATGGCACCTCAAAGTTCGAAATTTGCCTATTTTTTACGTTTTTTTCAAAATTTTTCTTTTTTATTTAATTTTTTTTCTATGTTACAGTTAATATCTGGAATGTTTTATTTTTTATCCAAATAGTTTATTTAATTTCTATTATTTTAAGCGTAATTTGTAAAAAATCGGATGAAAAATATAGTTTTTATTAAGGATTTTGTGGAACGACAATCTTTTCATCTTCATTGCTTACACACTATATTCGGCGTAAATTCAAAAAATTTAAATTAAAATGACGAGCGACTTGAACTCTTGCGTTTTTTTCGGATGTATCTTCGCGAATGAGGAACCAACAATAGTCCGCCATCCTTTGTTCGTCCCACCAGCCTTTGTAACGTCTCTCGATTTCTTCCATTTCTTGGTGAAATCTTTCACCTTGTTCATCACTTTCGGAGCCCAAGTTGGTGGGGAAAATATCCAAATGACTGAATAAGAAGTGTAACTTAGGTGTCATATTTGAACCTAAAGGTTAAAAAGAATAAATTTTAAATCATAACGGCCTTTTTGATACACATGTTTTCACTCATCGCTTACCAATGGCATTGAATTTTTGCAGTAATGTATCGATCTTCTCTGCGTAAACAGGACTTCTGTAGTTTCCCAAAAAGTTGTGAACGATGTCCTGGAATGCTTCCCATACCTCCAAATGAGCTGGACCTAAACACTCATTAAATGCTTGGTTACCGTACAGAGCCCGGGTTTGAATGGGACCATACACCGAAAAACACAAAAGTACCGTTATCTAAAAAACGGTACTTAGAAAAAAAAATTACAGCGTTTTTCGTGTTCAGGAGGTCTCAATTAACTTATCTAGGCAAGTGGCGTTCTTGGTATTTTTTGGCTGTAAACCAGTGTTAATGACTTAATTATCTAATTTTTGATCTTATTAATATCAACTTCAATTATATAGAGGAATATAATGATAACTATTACGATCCAGTTTTCCTCTTATTTGGACGTATTTATTCGCTCTGTTCTTCCTATTTGTCACTTTTTCTATATTCTGGACTAGTTCTTTTTTTTACTTTCTTTCTTTTTTTTATTTTATTTTTATTGGTTACCTTGTTAATTTCTCTTGGGGGGGGGGGTTTTGAAGAACCTTTATCGAGTCACTTCCCAGGAAGTTTCCGGTTTCTTATTATCCTTACTCTGGTCCTGTTCCAGAAAGAAACCAGTCTCAAGGTTCTCTTTTTTACTGATAACAAATAACAGGAATATTCAACTCCGTATGCCTTCCCAAACAAATATTATATTTAGCCTTCGTTTCTAATTATTTCGACACAGTTAATCCTTCACTTCCCTCCAGTTATTTAAATTTTTGTAACTTATTAATATTCACTTTTAATAATTTTTTTTTTATAATTTTTTTTTCTTTTGCGCACAGCCTTATTCAACTATAATATTCAACGTCCAGAACTGCAATGAACTGAAATCCCAAAATATGGCTATGGCTGGATTATATTAATCGCGCCTTCCCACAGAGCCATCTTTATTTCTATTTCCCTCTTATTTACATTCCCGAGTATATGTACATTTATCCTTTTCTACCATAACCTTTAATATTTATCCCTTTTTGCCTTGACATTTACTTATTTGGCCCGCCCACTATATAACACTTAAAACATTAACATAAAAAGGATATAATTTCATTCATCCGTCTTACTAAGTTATGTACGGTAAACAAAACGAAGTTGATTCACAATAATAAAAAAAAAACTACACATTAAACGTTACCCAACACTGAATACCATCTGTTTAATTTTTCTAGAAACACCGTCAAAAAATGCATACCATGCATTGTTCCATTACATTTTTAAAATAAATTATTAATTTGTCCTTTTCTTTTATTTCCAGGCTTGTAACTGCGATTCGTTAGTTGGGGCGGTCGCATGACAAGGTTTCCCCCTCCTGTTGCCAATGGCATACTGCGGGTTGGCAATCCCCAGTATATACAAAGTAGAACATTTGGAACATACAAATAATCAAAATTTATACATAATGGGGTAGCACGACCATTGGGTACTTTGGCAGGTGTCTGGACATGAGGAATAGTGCTCGCCCTATCAATTTTCCCTGGCACATCCACGCAAAAAAAAATTTTCTCATAACCCATACATTCGGCACCCTCGAAAACCCACCGTAACATCTTACCATAATTTACAGAGTCTGTCTGGGGGGTTACTCCGTATTTCGATTCGAAAAGAAAATTATTCGAATTTGTATACTTTTTACATTGTATTTCGAAAGCTTTTGCTTTCGAATCGAATTACGGAGTAACCCCCCTGATGTTCATAATAATCTTCAGTGTAATTTAACAAACAGAGTATAAAAAAGGGGTACAATTTGGTTTTAGTGATTTTGCTCAAAAAAAACAATGAAATAGGGCTTTTAGAGGAGATACCAGGAAAAAAATTTGTTGGCGGTCACGCCTATTTTCGAGGGGGCGGATAATTTGTAATACACTAAATAAAAGGTATTAAAAATACCTTTCCAACGATATATATCATGATTATAAAATGTGGACCGAATATGGGTTAAATCACAGTTATTTTCATACATATGAGGACACTTCACGTCGAATTTCAGCATAATAACGCTATATATACGATATATATTAGTATTAACGTGGATTTCGAGAGTGGACCTTATGTGGGGGATATAGTCAAATATGGACCGATATCCTCAAAATCCAGCAGTTAGATTTAGGCATGTATGTAAATGATCCGTGTAAAATTTTGGATTGGTACCCTTATTTATAAGCGATTTATGAGTATTAAAGTGATTTTCGGAAGAGGGCTTTATATGGGGCATACGGTTAAAAATAGACCGAAATTCACAAAATTTTGTGGGATCATTTTTGTATATATTAAAATGATCTGTGCAAAGTTTTGAGTCGGCACCGATATTTATACAATATATATGGGGAAAAATGTATTTTTCAGATGTGGTCCTTGTATGGGAGCTATGACCAGTTGTGGGCCGACCACCATAAAATTTGGTACAACAATTTATTTGCCTATAAAGAGTATTTATGTCAAATTTTAGCCGTTTAACATTATTTATATCTGTTTTATATGTATTTAAGTGCATTTTGTAAGTGGACTTTATATGGGGTCTATTGTCAAATATGGACCGAACTAAAAAAAATTTCGGTTTGCGATTTCTTTTTGTATAAAACTTATTTTTGCTGAATTTTGTCTTGATATTCCAATTTTATAGGCATTTATGTATAATTGAGCAATATTTCGGGAAGATTTTTGTATGGGGGCTATAAGAAATCATGGACCGATTCTTACTATTTTGGGCACACTTTCCTATTTTATTATAAAAACAACGTGTACAAAATTTCATGGTATTATCTGCAATATATTTCAAAATATTGCAATAAAATGGACGAAAAAATCAAATTTTTATGAAGGTGGTCTCCCATATTGGTTCATAACTCTGGTTGACCTAAACCGATTTTGCTGATTTTAAATATCAAACTTCTCGAAAGCACTTCTGACAGAATCATTGAAGGTTTGGATCCCGAGGACTTCAAAAAACTGATTTCAACAGACAGACAGACGGGCATGGCTGAATCGACTCCGCTATCTATAAGGATCCAGAATATATATACTTTATAGGGTCGGAATATTTTTTTGTGGAAATTACACACGGAATGACAAACTTATATATACCCTTCTCACGATGGTGAAGAGTATAATAAAACAACTATGTCCAGCTGTAACAATAAAGGTGTTATCAGACGGGATGTATTTTACATATGTACTGTCAAATTTTCCATCTGTAAAAGTTGTACACATCGTGTGATATAGGGTGTTTTTTTGAGAGGTATAGAACTTCGAATTGAAATAAAACACAAGAAAATCGTTTTAATGACCATCAATTTGGCTTCACTGGAAGGATAATTTTATGCCATTAATGTTTAAATATGATTTCAGGCATGTGGCCGCCGCGGCTGGCTCGAATAAAGCCAATTCTACAGGTCTAATTTTCAACCACTTTTTCGAGCATATGGGGCCGTATGTCGGCAATAACGCCACGAATGTTGGCTTCCAATTACCCTAACGTTTCTGGTTTGTTGGCGTAGATGAGCGACTTCACATATCCCCAAAGAAAATAATCCAATGGTGTCAAATCACACGATCTTGGTGGCCAATTGACAGTTCCATTCCGCGAAATTATGCGCTCATCGAATGTTTCCTTCAATAAATCGATTGTGGTGTGCGCTGTGTGGCATGTAGCGCCGTCTTGTTGGAACCACAACTCATCCACATTCATGCCATCCAATTCGGGAACAAAATAGTCGGTTATCATGGCTCTATACCGGTCTCCATTAATTCGGGTCCTCTTCAACACTTTGCTCTACAGCGGCAATTGTTTCTTCGGTGCGCACTGTTCGACGTCTCTGCGGATGCGTATTATCACATAGAGTAAACGTAGTGCGAAAACGATCCATGGTTAACCGAATTAATTGCTCTGATGGACGATTATGTCGACCATAAAATGTACGAAGCTTGCGGTAAACTTCGCGAACTGAACCGTTATTTTCGAAATAAATTTGCAGGATTTGCAAGCGTTGTTCTTTGGTCAACCTGTTCATGATGAAATGGCAAACCAAACTGAACATAAATGACATTAGAGCTGCCAGATTTGACCACAAAATGCCAGTTTTATCTCTTTTCGAAAAACAAACCTGTAAAAAAAACACCCATTACATATGAAACTTTGCATGTGTAAAATACATGTGGGAATACATATGTAATTTTTTCGATTAGAACACGCTCTATTTTCCTGTGACAAACATAAACAAAACAGCTGATTTGTTTTGAAACAAAATTGTTTGAAAGAATATATTGGAAAGAAAAATTAAAGAAAATGAATTTTTCGATTTTTAATAAATTAAATTATGTTTATTATATTTATTGCAGTTACATTGGCCAAAAGAAGCAATTCTTGAAATTTATACACGTTAAAAAGTCAGCTTTTGTTTACATTTATAGGTTATGCCATACGTAAAAACATAAGCAGGTGTGATAGCAAAAATTATGAATCGTATGTAAAATGGAAATTTTGACATACATACGGAATTACATATGGGTAAGAAAAGTGACAGTACATATGTAAAATACATCCCGTCTGATAGCACCTTAAACAGTGTCGTTTCATTTGTTTGTTAACCCTGTTTTTATCGTTTTGACATAACGTTGTGGTGCGGACAGTGTTGCCATATTTTTTTTACAAAATCTGACAATTTTCAAAAAAACATCTGTTTTTTTCGAAAAAAATCTGCACCTTCAAAACAAAATTAAATAATATCGTACACATTCTTCAAAAGTGACTCAATTCAAAATTTTTATTATATGACACAACTAAAAATAAATCACTATTAAATTGCAACTTTATACAAAATGAAATATAAAGAAAGACTTAACTGTTTTTTAGAACTTGTTAACGGTAACAAAATGCTTTGAACTTTTTCTTATAGATAAACAAGTGTGTTGTGTGTTGTTTAAGGATACAAACCCGAAAAATTAAAATTTTGAATTGAGTCACTTTTGAAGAATGTGTGCGGTATGTAATAAAATGATATTTGTATATGTTTAAATTATTGAAGAAAAAAAGAAAACAAAATATAATTTTTATATTTGATATAAAATATACGTATGTATATAAAATTAACCCCCTGGCTCACGATGTCGAACAATAACGTTCGCTTCGATAAGACTTAAGACACAAACTTGATTGTGGAATAAACAAACTTGATTGAATAAAAAATATAGATACGATAAAAAGTTTGTGTCTTAAGTCTTATCTAAGCGAAAGTTATCGTTCGACATCGTGGGCCAGGGGGTAACACTAAAAACATAATAATAATAATACTTCATTTAAATTATCACATACATATGTATAGAGATCATAGAAAATTAATTAGACATACTTTTGTATGTATTAGTTGTACATATTCTTATTAAATTTAGTTTCCATTTCTTTTGTTTGTACAAAATTTGTGGAATTGAATTTTTTTTTTTTTAAATCTTTGGTCCGCAAAATACCACATAGAGTGGGAATAATAATAATTTGTTTTATTCGAATAAAATTGAAAAATCTGCATTGATTTAAAAAAACTGTTTTTTAGAGTAAAAATCTGCAAGCCTGTTTTGCACTTCACAAAACTGCAAAAAACAGATAAATCTGCACATTTGGCAAAGCTGGTTGCGGATAATTAAGCATTAAACACATTCGAGACAGCAGGCTACACGACTACACGAGTGCAAATGCCGCTGGGTACTTATGCCGCCCTGTAGCCAGCTACTTAATTATTTTGAAAACGACAGCTACATACTCATCAGCTGATCCCAAAATCTGACGTTTTAATAAAAAATAAATTTGTTCTTCGAATTTTTTAAATAACATATTGGCTGAAGAGAATTTTGTTGATTTTATAGAAGCTATTACTAAAATACAACAAAAAAGTAAATAAAAACATTAAAAATTAAATTAGTGTTGTTTTTATCCGACCTTTCAGTTATAATTTTCAAGAAATAAAAACATTAAAAATAATAAATCCTAAACAATAAAGCACTTACAAAATTTAATCAAACAAAACAATGAAAATATAAACAGCTGTTGCAGTAACCCATTTATATTTCAGTGGTGCCACTTAAGGCTTTTATTTTTTTAAAGTAGCGTTTTTTTCTATGAAAAATTAAAAACATATGTACATGATTCCAGACATGCTAATAAACTTCACTCATTTTTATTAATATAAAATATAATATTATTAATGTAATACATTTAATAACTCTTGATGCATAAATGATCATAACATTTTAATTTTGTATTTTGCTTTTTATTTTATTTAATTTGCTTTACACATTTTGCTATATGGTCAACACTGTTTTTGTTTTGTCGCCAACAAAAATAGAAATTAGTTTAATTTGACAGCGACGAAAAAATCAGCATGGACAACAACCTGCAGTCGTGTTGCCTGCTGTCGTCAATATAGTCACTTTTATATAAACGTGCGTATTTTATTTTTGACATATTGTAGTCGGTAGCCTGCTGTCTCGAATGTGTTTAATGCTTTACAGTCAACAAAAAAAAATTACCGTGAGAGTGCCTTAAGGCCCAACTATAATATGCATAAGCAAGCTTAAGCAAATTGCAAAAGTTAACGAAAAGGCTGTCAAATGCATAACTAGTTCAGAGTTAACTTTCAGGTGGCTACAATGACTTTGAAACTTTTTGTCCACAGTTGCTCAATTATGTTTAAAAAAATGTTTTTATTTTAACAAAAAGCCATTAAATGACGATGTTTTATTAATATTATTATATTATTTTATAATTAAAAGAAAACTTCGTACCCGAAACGCATAATTTTTCCTTTTTTTAATTTATCGGCAAAAGTACTAAAATGTACAGCTGTGGCAGCACTACATTCTAAATAATAATAAACGTTTACATATGTTTTGTTAATTTTCGTATTGTGTTTGTAAAAATGGAGAAAAGACTTAAAAATTTAAATAATATAAAAATATTAAAGTTAGCGCTTGAAGGCCTGTGCACATTAAAAGAAATAAGTGAACTACACTGTAAAAGAAGAAGACGCTCTTGTTCTGTCAGAGAAATAAACCACGACAGAGACATTTTTGTTAAAATAAAAAGGGTCCCTTTTATTGTAAAGGCACTTATTTTTTTCCACATTTTCTATTAAATTTAAAATAAATGTATTTTCTTCTTTCTCCATTTTGTTAAAAACACAAACAAACAACAAACAGCTGATTCCGTACGGAATATGCGATCAGTTTCGCTTTTTGCTTAAGCAAATGACAGTTGAAAAACTTAACGAAAAGTTTCGTTAAGTACATTATAGTTTGCCACATACAATTTATATGTGTTCGCACGTTTGCTTAAGCTAGCATATGCATATTATAGTTGGGCCTTTACACGTGACATCGCCATGATTATTTACACATAAATTTCCATGTCGTTTCTTTGAAAAATGCGTTAAAGCTACTGCAAAAATTTTTGGTGGCGTCACTAAAATGCCGGCGTCAAAAATATTGATTTAAGGTTTTTCGTCTTTTAATATACAATATGTGGAGCTTGTATCAAAAATTTTTAAATAATTTATATCATTGTTATTAAATTAACAAAATGAGATAAAAAATATTTAATTTATCACTTATGCAAATTCTTCATACGGCCGGCTAATGATAGCGCAGATATTTAACCGTCGACAAATCTTTTCGCATGGCATATACATTTGAAAACATGTGTTTGAATATAAATTGTATGTGGCAAACTATAATGTACTTAACGAAACTTTTCGTTAAGTTTTTCAACTGTCATTTGCTTAAGCAAAATGCGAAACTGATCGCACATTCTGTACGGAATCAGCTGTTTGTTTGTGTTTTGAACAAAATGGAAGAAAATATATTTATTTTAAATTTAATTGAAAATGCGGAAAAAAATAAGTGCCTTTACAATAAAAGGGACCCTTTTTATTTTAACAAAAATGTCTTTCTGTCGCGGTTTATTTCTCTGACAGAACAAGAGCGTCTACTTTTACAGTGTAGTTCACTTATTTCTTTTAATGTGCACAGACCTTCAAGCGCTAACTTTAATATTTTTATATTATTTAAATTTTTAAGTTTTTTCTCCATTTTTGCAAACACAATACGAAAATTAACAAAACATATGTAAACGTTTATTATTATTTACAATGTAGTGCTGCCACAGCTGTACATTTTAGTACTTTTGCCGATAAATTAAAAAAAAAGGAAAAATTATGCGTTTCGGGTACGAAGTTTTCTTTTAATTATAAAATAATATAATAATATTAATAAAACATCGTCATTTAATGGCTTTTTGTTAAAATAAAAACATTTTTTTAAACATAAATGAGCAACTGTGGACAAAAAGTTTCAAAGTCATTGTAGCCACCTAAAAGTTAACTCTGAACTGGTTATGCATTTGACAGCCTTTTCGTTAACTTTTGCAATTTGCTTAAGCTTGCTTATGCATATTATAGTTGGGCCTTAAGAAAATAGAGCGTGTTCTAATCGAAAAAATTACATATGTATTTCCAGATGTATTTTACACAAGCAAAGTTTATGAGGTCACCAACTACATGTTTTTACTCCGTTTTGTAAAATTTGACATATACAATGTAAAAAACACATAGTGTATAGCCACCTTTAGAAAATTGCGTCGGGAGGAGGTAAAAAAATTGCTACAACCTCGAGTCCCTCACAACTATTTTTAATTATATAAGGGAGGGGCTTAATTGTTTTGGAGCCACCACTCCAGCCCATGTTCCAGTGGATTTCCTAACTACCCCAGCAAGCCATATGAGTCCGAAGAGAGTCTTTTCTGACACCTTTTTCGGAGCGTTAACGCTCTTTATGAGCCCAAAAAACAATCATAATTGCTCCGAAAACCTTCAGAAAAGAGCGTCATTTCGTTCGAAAATGGTCCGTCAGAAAGAGCTCTTAGATAATGTCAGAAAAGAGTCTTTTATGAGGGTTTTTTGGGCTCTTAAAGAGCTCTTAGATAATGCCAGAAAAGAGTCTTCTATGAGGTTTTTCTTAGGCTCTGTGTAATCTTGTTTTTATCATTCTTGTATGGTACAGCTATGTTTTTTTTGTTCAAAGCACAAGTAACAAGACAACAACGCTTTGCTACACACATAATTAAGTGGAATTTATTAGTCATACTGAGACTCAGGACAGTAACAAACAAATTTTTCTTTCGCTCCGAAAATGCTCTTTAGTTGGACTCTTTTCTGACTCCTTTTTTCGGAGCGCTCCGAAAATGCTCTTTTGTTGGACTCTTTTCTGACTCCTTTTTCGGAGCGCTCCTAAAATGGTATGCTGGGTACATAAGGGATGGGTCACGGTAGTTATGGAGCCACCAAATCCCAGTGGTTTTTCGTCTGTTGTTTTTTTTATTGTACCTATTTGTTGTTGTTTGTATTTGTACGTGTATAGAAAAGAAGAAATAATATTAATAAAACGGATTTTATAGTGGAAGTAAACTATTGGGTCGTGAGGAAATTTAAGAAAAAAAAAATCGCGACTAGGTTGGGAGGGCATATAGAGAGACTAACATTTGTCTTCGAAAATGAATGTTGTGTGGTATGTATTGTATTGTTTGTTTTTAGTTGTTGTTGTGTTTACCTTTTTTTCTTGTTAGGAATACGAAGTTGGTGAGCTAGGGTTGGAACCGCTTGAGAAATCTTGCTGCTGTTGTTTAGGGATGGGGTATCAGCGTTAACGCTCTGCGTAAAAGAACGTGCCGCTTATTGCCGCTATTTAGGGACGGCTCTACAGAATTGCTTCGTGTAATTGGGAGGTTTTTTAAAATTAGCGCCTTTTTGCTCGATTTGTTTGAAAAAGGTTGGCATCCCTGTAAATGTCTACAAAAAATAAATGTCTTCTAAAAGAATCTATAGATTTTAGTCTGTGCTATAGATGTGACGTGTAATTTTGTAACTTAAGATTAAAAATAACTTCGATAATGTTTAAATACACAAAAAGCTGCATATTTTTAAAGCAATGTGCATTGTCAGTGTTACTTTTGCTGGTAATATTTTCATTACCATCATTTTGTGTCAGTCACAGCCATGGCAGTGAAAACCCTAGTTTTAAATACTCCCGTGAAGCTAATGAAAATTTTGAGAGTAATGCACATGAGAATTTGGAACATCACGATCATCATGATCATGATGGACATGGTCACATTCATTCACACGATATGAAAGAGAACTATATTCACAAACCGGGTAAGGATTTGTTACAATTAGAATAAGCACAATTTACAATAATAGATTTTTTTCAGATATGAGTGAAATTTGGTTATACTCGATGGGTTCAACTTTATTTATTAGTGCTGTTCCGTTTTTGCTTCTGTTTGTTATTCCACTTGACAGCAGCGAAGAGATGCGACCACGACTAAAAGTTCTTTTAGCTTTTGCATCTGGAGGCCTGCTAGGTGACGCTTTTTTGCACTTAATTCCTCATGCTACAAACCCTCACCACAGTCATGGCAATTCTCATGAAAGCTCCCGTGAACACTATCATGATAGCTTCAATGGTCACACTCATGGCAATAGTCACTCGTTTGATCATGACCATAGTAAAGATACAGCAATAGGACTATGGGTTCTAGGAGGAATAATTGCATTTCTTACTGTTGAAAAATTAGTACGTATACTAAAGGGAGAAGAAAATTTTCGCCATGGACACAGTCACGGACCCATTAAAACAAAATCTCAGGAACAAAAAATAAATAATGGTGGCGATAAAGGTGCAGAGAAATCTAATAAAAACTATTTGAAAAACAACAAAAATAAAAAAGATACAGTTGCAATATCGGGTTACTTAAATTTGGCAGCGGATTTCGCTCACAATTTTACAGATGGACTTGCAATAGGAGCATCATTTTTAGCTGGTAATAATGTTGGTTTAGTGACTACAATAACTATTCTATTGCATGAAGTGCCTCACGAAATTGGCGACTTTGCAATTCTAATTAAATCGGGATGTTCACGTCGCACAGCTATGCTTTTGCAGCTTGTAACTGCTCTTGGTGCTCTATCTGGAAATGCATTAGCATTAATAGGTGTCGGAGCGGATGCTGATGCTGCTCCGTGGGTGTTGCCTTTTACAGCTGGAGGTTTTATTTATATTGCGACTGTGAGTGTATTGCCAGAGTTATTGGAAGAATCTACAAAGCTAGGTCAATCAATAAAAGAAATAGCTGCGCTGTTGACCGGTGTTGTCCTTATGGTATTTATTGCTAATTTTGAATAAAGTTTAATTGTAATAATACAGTTTCAAATTTAAATAAAATATAAATCTATATATCGCTGGCTTAACATTTAAAGGCTCTAAGTCCACTTTTTTTTAGAAATTGAGATTTTGATGCAGTTGTGTTCAATAAGTAAAAATGCATCGATTACAACAAAAAACAAGTAAGAGTGCTATATTCGGCTGTGCCGAATCTTAAATACCCTTCACCTAAGCGTAATAAGAAATACAGAAACTACACTAGACTAGAATATCCTAATTCTGTGTTTTCTTATCAGTCTTAGTGCAAATTTTATTAGTATTTAATATATTGTTTGAAAGACAATTTTACGACCAACATAATTTATGTTAAATATTTTGAAATGTTGTCTAATTTTTACCATTTTTAATTGATTTAATTACCAATTCTTACCATAATTTACAGAGTCTGTCTGATGTTCATAATAATCTTCAGTGTAATTTAACAAACAGAGTATAAAAAGGGGTACAATTCGGTTTTAGTGATTTTGCTCAAAAAAAAAAAAAAAAAAAAAAAAAAAAAATCAAATAGGGCTTTTAGAGGAGATACCAGCAAAAAAAAAATTTGTTGGCGGTCACGCCTATTTTCGAGGGGGCGGGCCCTTAAAGTTGAAAATATATAGGCCTATATCTCGGGAACTACTGGGTGTCTGATAATTTATAATACATTAAATAAAAGGTATTAACAATACCTTTCCAACGATATATATCATGATTATAAGAATATTTTTTGACCCGAATTTATTTGTTTTTTGGAAATGGTTCTATATGGCAGGTATGACAAATTATGGGCCGATCTTCTTAAATTTTGGAACAGTTATTTTCATGCATATGAGGATATTTTACGTATCATTTCAACATAATAACGGTATATTTAAGATATATATTAGTATTAACGTGGTTTTCGGTAGTGGACCTTATGGGGGGGATATAGTCAAATATGGACCGATATTCCAAAATCCAGCAGTTTGATTTAGGCATGTATGTAAATGATCCGTGTAAAATTTTGGATTGGTACCCTTATTTATAAGAGATTTATGAGTATTAAAGTGATTTTCGGAAGAGGGCTTTATATGGGACATACGGTTAAAAATATACCGAAATTAACAAAATTGTGTGGAATGATTTTTGTATATATGTAAATGATCTGTACAAAGTTTTGAGTCGGTAACGATATTTATACAATATATATAGGGAAAAATGTCTTTTTCAGAAGTGGTCCTTGTATGGGAGCTATGACCAGTTCTGGGCCGACCACCATAAAATTTAGTACAACAATTTATTTGCCTATAAAGAGTATTTTTGTCAAATTTTAGCCGTTTAACATTATTTATATCTGTTTTATATGTATTTAAGTGCATTTTGTAAGTGGACTTTATATGGGGTCTATTGTCAAATATGGACCGAACTAAAAAAAATTTCGGTTTGTGATTTTTTTTGTATAAAACTTATTTTTGCTGAATTTTTTCTTGATATTCCAATTTTATAGGCATTTATTTATCATTAAGCCATATTTCGGGAATATATATATTTGTATGGGGGCTATGAGAAATCATGGACCGATTCTTACTATTTTCCGCACACTTTATTCTTTTGTCATGCAAACAACGTATACAAAATTTCATGGTATTATCTGCAATATATTTCAAAATATTGCAATAAAATGGACGAAAAATATCAAATTTTTATGGAGGTGGTCTCACATATTGGTTCATAACTCTGGTTGACCTAAACCGATTTTGCTGATATTAAATAGCAAACTTCTTGAAAGCACTTCTGACAGAATTATTGAAGGTTTGAATCCCGAATATATCTTGGGACTTCAAAAAACTGATTTCAACATACAGACAGACAGACGGACATGGCTTAATCGACTTCGCTATCTATAAGGATCCAGAATATATATACTTTATAGGGTCGGAAAATTATATTGTGGAAATTTCACACGGAATGACTTCTTCCTATGTTGAAATATCAACTGTTTCGCGCGAAATAGTCTGCGAGTCCAACCAATTGACATAATATTCAGGGGTGTCATAGAAACCAATATTGTCAGAATTGGTTTTAAAACCGACAAGAAAAAATACTTTGGTGTCATAGGGCACTGCTACACGTTCAATAAATATCATGATACTAGAAATATCTCGATGGACTCCAAAACGGCCCAGCCGAACTAATAGGCTATATGAAGTTTTGATTGTACAAACGGGGATGGCACCGCCCATATAACCCAAAAATTTAAATCGCCATATTTTTGGCATTTTTTGACCTACGTCAATGATATGTGGTACATATGGTATTGGCATAATTTGGAATACGTACCAGGAGAAAAGTGGGTGGGACTACGCCCCTTTTTAGGAAAATTAAAAATCGTAATATAGTCTTAACTACTGGACCGATCGTCATTAAATTTTCACAATAGAATATTCTTACGAAATAATAAATTCTTGACTATGTAAGTGGACAAAGGGGCATGGCCTCGCCCACTGAAATGAATATGGAGAAGATGGATATCACTTTGGAATGCGTCAAATCAATCAAGCAACCTGTAATGCCGTTAATTATCCTGTTGAGTTCTTAAATTCAGTCGATGTGCCAGGCTTTCCACCACATGTGCTACAACTTAAAATTGGAGTGCCAATTATTTTTCTGCGTAATATCGATCACCACGGCTTTGGAATGGCACTCGACTTGCAGTAAAAAAACTGAGAAATAATTTAGTAGAAGTGACCATTATAACAGGAAAATATAAAGGTACAGATGTACTTTTGCTACGCTTTCCAATGCTACCAACAGATTTACCGTTCGATTTTAAACAATTTTTTCCTGTTCGGTTAGCGTTTGCAATGACTGTTAACAAAGCTCAAGGTTAATATTCCGTGTATATGTGTATGCTCCTGATCGGCAAACTAAACCTAAAGCATTGCAATAAATACATTAAAATTAAATAAATAAATGTTTGTAAATATATAAATACGTTTTATTTTATAACGAGGGAAGCACACCGGTTTTAGCTAGTTCATTTATATTTGTTGATATATTTATTTTATAATTTATTAATAACTAGCTGACCCGGTCCGCGTTGCTGGCCCTAAGCAAACATTAGTGTTGTATTACCACACGATTTAAATTAAGCTTTAAAAAAAATGTACGGCCTTTAAATAAATTTATGGAATATCTGTCATAAAGATTTGTTACAGAATAACTTACATATGGTCTAGGTATGGGCTCAATCAAAAAAGAAACGCATTTATTTAAGGCAAATTGGAAATTATATTTATTTATTACTTCATCTTGGGGCCAGCGGATATACAATGTTTTTTGGCGTGCCGTGTGGAAAACATAAATTTTCCAAAATTAAGCCAGTAATAGTTAATGATGTGACTCTTGCTTTATTGATGGCAATAGTACAGGTAAGACGCAAAGGGAATTGGAGCCGCTTTAATTGGAATGGTAAATCGTTGGAAATCATCCGAATTCGTGGAATAAGTACATCTTCGGCTTTGAATCTGCCACCGATGATTGTTGCCTCGATTAAATTTGGTGAGCAGTTTTTGATAGTCAATGTGGTTCCGTTCCATAACTTTGGTGCGATTAAGTTGCGAATAAGAATTACCGGTGATCCAACGTTTAATGTTAGCACATGCGGTGGCATTCCGGGTGGTTCCAATGAATTTAAAAATTCAGTGGGATAATTGACGGCTTGTTCTTCATCCATTATTGTATCGATCGATTTGTATTTGATTAATTTGCCAGGCAGTTTCAATTGAATTTGCTCATTGAGCTTGTTGGCATAATAATTTGTTGGTGCCAAAATTGCACGTTCCCACAGCCAATCCGATTTTTTGTAGAAGATTGTTAGACTTGGGAAAACCTTGTCGACAACGGCTTGAATATTTATTTGCATTCGACAGAAGTTGGGCGGGAACGAAATCTCGTTCGTGGCGCGATTAATTGGAATTTTTCTATTTCCGATGTCAAAAAGTTGTTCTGAGAATGTTTGGGCAGACGGGTCTTGCAACAAATGCACACGCATGTTCGTCGATAGCGAGATTTTCTCGACTCGGTTCCAAAGATATGAAGCTTTCAAGCATGCGTTCAGCTCATCTGCGGTCATTGATAACGGGCAAAGTTTGACGAAAATCACCAACAAAAAGAATAAGAGCGCTTCCCATCGGTTTGTAGTAGACGTAGAGTCCGATCAAGCGCTTCGAGCAATTTGTTTGAATGTACCGTTATTTTTTATCAGCGTTTGAAAAAAACACAAATGTACACAAAATGTAGGTATCATAAATGCAAGGGTACATAAAGTTTTTTATCATCGATTGATGATATAATATTATTTTTACCTTTTTGTATAATGTTGCACCTTAGTAAGCGCGGAATATCTTCTGTTATCGAATGATGTAAATATTTTGTAAATAAACCGAAAACTCGGATTTCTGAATGCAACATTTCGAAAGTTTTAAAATTTTGATAATGGATCGTTATTAACATAAGTTTTTTGCAAATATCTTCGGAACTACATAACCGATTTAAGAGTTTGATATCTCGTTTTGAAAAACATGACAACGGCTTTGAAAAAAAGGAAATAAAATAAAAAAAGTAAAATATATGAATGTATGCTCGTATGTCATTGGTGGTGCAATATGAAAATTGGATTTTGCCACGCCCCTGCGCCCGCAGACTGAAAAACCATGCCAACATTAATTTTTTCATTTTTACCTCGCCTTCAGTAAGATGTGGATACAATCTGTACGAAGTAAATCTGTAAAAACCCATGCAGAAGCAATTAATCAATTAAAAAAAGTGGGCGTTAGAGTAGGTGTGGTCGTACCAATGGTGAAGGCAATGGTGGTAATTTGACCTTACCACTGAGACAGCACAACACAGGCGATTCTCCGGTTAACTTTAATACACCGCAATGGTTGCACACAATCTCCATTGGGCCAATTTGAACGGAAGGATGCGAGCTGTAGTCAAAAGTGCAATCGTAATGAAACCCTACTCGATTCAAATCAACACTTGAAGCTCTTCTTCTTACGCGTTGAGTTAGATTTTCACGTTGTTGAATTGCTTGATTTAATCCATGATTTCTCATTGCTAATCGAGCCGTTTCATTTGTCGCCTGTCTTTCTTCTTGTGTTTGCGTTACGCGAAGTCGGGCAATACTAACACGGCGCACAGAGGGATTTGTTCATACAATGTTTGGCAAAAAATATAAGGAGTGCTCGTAGAATGTTGAAATTTGGCACAGAGCCTTTGGTTAGCTTAATTAAGAAAAAAATAAAGTTTCATCAAAATTGGCCACGCCCACTACTCACCGCCCATAGAACCCAAAATTAATTTTTGGCCCAAAGTTTTTGAAATTTGGCACAGAGCCTTTGGTTAGCTCAATTAAGAAAAATATAAAGTTTCATCAAAATTGGCCACGCCCTCTACCCACCGCCCATATAATCCATATTATATTTTTTCCCACAACTTTTTGTTTCATTACCAAAACTAATTATTTTATAAATAAATTTCAATACATGCATTTAAATATAGACTTTTATTCATCATCTATCATTTCTGTAACTATATCATCAAGTTCCATAACCTGTTTACGGGGTTGACATCTAATGCTACTTATAAAAGGATCTGACGATACTAGAAGTCGATGAAAAACATATGTATTTGTTGCAACTCTATCACATTTTCTGGAGAACCTTAATCTTTAATTTCTATAATCTTTATTTCTGGCTTCTTCGGCTTCTTCAGAAAGCATGCCAATAGGAAGTATTGCCGCATCCATGATATCCTTTCCGTGTATTAGTATACTGTTACTGGCATATAATACCAACTATATTTTTCAACAAAAAGTTTTGCTGTATCTTGAGCAAAATTCTTGAACTTCAAGGAATTAACTTTTTTGCCACATGTTATTATTTGTAGTATAATGCGAAATCGATCAATTAGTTGCTCCTCTACACCAGTCACATCGGCAACAAGTGCGGGGTTAGAAAAGAAACGCCTGGACGTATTTCCATCGTTAGTAGACCCAGTTCCTTGTTGAACTGCATCCACTCGTATACCCATCTGTTCCTTTGAGGCCTTCTGAATTCGAAGTTTGTTTTTCAGTTTAAGACTTTTGTGTTCGTCCTTGAGCGCGGACCATTTTTCAAATGGTTTGTTGTAGGCGATATGAAGTATGCACTCCATAAATTTTATGCGAGCATGTAAGAAGGAAACGCCCATTTTGATTGCTTCACCATCAATAGAAAATAAACTCATTTTAATAATATCTTTTCCACTTCGATATTTTCACAAATTGTTTTATTTTTATTGTTGTTAAATCATATGGTTTTGTTTTTAATCTATTCTAAATAAGTTATTGTTGTAACTTAATGTCATTATAACGCACGTACCTAAAATTATGCAATATATTTTTGTAATTTTTTAAAATTAAAAATTTCATGAAATCGGAAACCAATTTTATGATTTTATAAAAGATGTTACGGATTTAAGAAATCAAAATGTTTTTTTTTCCCTTAATCAAATATCTCGTACCATTTAGCGGTACAATTGCGCATCACTATGCCTCATACATATGTATATTACTTTTATTCCTTGGAATTCCTCAGTTTTGTTGGTAACAACAACTTCCACTCTCGTTGTTAGGAATTTTTTTTTTCACTTACAACTGAGTAAACAAAAAGAACGTTCTAGAAAGGAGGGGAAAGAAAATGTAACGGATTGTTTTGCGCATCTACATGTTGCTTGTTATTTACGTATTCACAACTGAGTAAACAAAAAGAACGTTCTAGAAAGGAGGGGAAAGAAAATGTAACGGATTGTCATGTGCATTTATAGGTTGTTTCTCTTCTCTCTTACTCTAAAACTATATACTCTCGTAATTGCGCGGCATATTTAACACACACAACTGACTAGCTTGTGTAGAGATTTTTTTCTTATTATGTTCACGCCCACACATACATACATGTAATTATGCGCGTGTATCATTCTCTCACAAGAACAACATAAGGAATGCCAAATATGCAAAGAATGTAGGAACCGTTACTATTTTTTTTGTTTATTGAACGGAATGCGCATTTTTGAAGATTTTAAGTGGTACAGGTCTTTTGAAAGAAGTTGAAAAGGCAGTTGACACAGAACAATCGAAGAGGCCAGTCGCCTGACGGAAACAACCAAACATAAAAGAAATATAGAAGTGCCAATTTAAATAAAGTATTGTGAAATTGTGTTGAAGTGTGCAAAAAAATTTATAGAAATTCATTAAAACTAATAAAATTGTTAAAACCAATAAAATGGTTAAAACCAAATAGAATTGTTAAAGCCAATAAAAATTGTTAAAACAAATGTAAAAACTTATGAATTTTTTGTAAAAAAAAAATTAACTTATACAAATTCTGTTTTATATATTGTATTTATACAAAAAAAAAAAAACGAGTGTTAAATTGGAATTTTTATGGACGCGTTGCTTGAATAAAAAAAGGATATGTTAATTTATCAAATTATAGTGAATTTGAATAGTGAAGAAATTTATAAGAAGAAAATAAATTAACAATTAAAAAAAAAATACTTGAATATAATTTTGGAAGATGTTTAATGCAATATTTCGTTGTTTTTTCAATATTGTGAAAGTTTTTTTTTGAATATAGTGTGCGTGTGTGTGACGAAATTAAACAAGAACCCAACAACACATTTACACGAAACATAAAATATGTAAAGCAAAAACCAACAAAACAAAAAAATGCCTCTAAAACATCAAGTGAAACAAGAAAACCCCAAAGCACGGATTTAAAAGAGACACAATGTAATAAAACACGAAGATAAGTTACATTAAATTTGTGCGTGTTGGCAAAACAAAATACTCATTCAAAATTTAACTTTAAAGACTTATAAGAAAAATAAAGGAAGTTTATAACAAAATATACGCGGAAAAGATTTAATAAAAAGGTGGCATAACAGAACAGCTAAGTGCAGTTAAAAATAGTACATATATGTATGAAAATCATAAAACTTATAAAACTAATGATACTATTACAACAAAGAAAGACAAACAACAATTTCACTTAAACAATAAATCAAAAGTTAATTTTAACACCTCCACTTTAATAAAGTACAAACAAAACATCGTAATACAAAAACAATTGTAAAAATTCATTTACGTACACAACATGAACTACCATAAGTAAAACAACAACAACAACGTGAATTACAACAACATGCAAAACAACATCATGAAATTATAACAACATAAATACAACAAATTGCAACAACTGTAACAACACCAACATGAGCTACAACTTGCACTACAACAACACGGATTTACAACAACCACACCGCAACTAATAACTACAACGCCTTCTAAAGATAAGTTCGTATATATATATATATATAATATATTATAAAAGAAATAAATTTTTAAGATCAATTTATGTTTAGCTTATTAACCTAGTTTAGAATTATTTATGCTTAGATTTTTTTTCATACCTATACATATATATATATATTTAATTACAAACAAAAAAAAATATAATTTTTATTAGATTTAAGAGAAGAAAGAAAAAGAAATGAATTTAAATAAACAGAGTAATAAAAATGAAACTTTGAAAGAACAAATTTAAAATGTTTTGGTAGATTTTTTTTTATGGATGCTAGGAAGAATCAGGCTATGGTAAGAGAATTATAATGTAATGATTGTTTTGTGCAAGGGACAGGTTAGGAATTTAGGGTATTTTGCCTGTCAAAGGTTGGGGATTGGGACAATTGTACCCCTATATGGCAACCATCTGGCCATATCATCACTTAAGTGATGCCCAATGTAGCGATTTCTCCTTTCTTTTAGCAGTGATGCTTTGGTTCCCTCTTCTCGTGGTTTTTTTTTATTTTTGTATGAATTTACGAAATTTTATAAGCATGCTTCCAGGGGTGTGAAGCATGTAATATGTTTACGCGTCAAAACCCTGATTTGAGACAAATTTGCTTACTGAGCTAGCGGGCCAGCTATATACCCCCTCAATCGGTTTTGGAACTGTCATTTATTTTTTTTTAAGAATAATTGATCGGCGCGTAACATATATGGCGCCCAACGATAAAGCCACTCGTAGGCTAACAACGAATTTATTTTTTTTGAAGAAAAGGAACCAAGTGAAAAGCCACTAAAAGGAGGAGGAAATGGTTATATATTTTTATTATTGATTCGTGAATTTTTTTTTGTAAACATTTAATTCAGTGCTATCGTTTGCATAAGTCGTGAATCCTGGTATATCATAACCTAGTTTCAATTGCAATGCAAACCACGATATGCGCTAGAAAAATTTTTTTTCACTGTGTTTTTTTTCCATCTAAATTTTGTTTTTGATTATAGGAATTGTCGCAAGTCTGGGACTGATTCCGAGTAGAGGTCAGTACTATCGCGGCGATAATACTACATTCATATAACAAAATGCAGCACAAGCCTGAATTATCTAAGTCCTTGCCTGACTATCTCCTTTAAAAATGGTAGGCATGATGCTGGATAATTCAGGTTTGAAATTATATATATATATATTTGACACGACACAGATTAGAAAATGTTTACAAGGAGAAAATAGTTTAGAAAAAAATTGTTGAGACATTATATTCTGTCATAGCAACAGATTTAATGGCCAACGGAGTAGGAAGAGACAGGATATGTAGAATATCCTAGCCTTCTAACGCACCTTTCTCTATTACTAGTATTACGAATCTCTTTCATTTACAAAACAATCGTCGTAACTTTCACTGCCGGTTCTTCTTAGCATCCAAAATTTTATATGAATTTAAAATAATTAACTAATACAAAATTATAAAATAGTTCTTTATAAATAAAAAATTTTATAAAGAAACAAAAAAGAAATATTAACTTTAAAGAAAAGAAGAAATTTGGAAAGTAACAAATTTTTACAATTACTGCATTTTCCAAACTTTTCCTAATCTTTTTTTTCACACCAACATTAAACATTTTGCGCACTTTAACATTTTCCCAGTAACTTAAACACTTTTGTTTATATTTGTGTCCGTTAATCAGCAGGTTACGAATAACTGGTTGTAACGCATTTCAATTGTCTTTTTTTTCTGCTTTTTCAACTTCTGGACGGCTCCAGCACTTTAGCATTTTACTCAACTTAACATTGTTTTCTTTTCTTTGCATTTTTGCGTCATTCCACTTGCGTCTCAAATACCGCGTACATTTGCTTTGATCGCAATCCTGTTTACAATTTATCTTGTCAAGTAGCCGCGTTTTCGATCCTCCAGTTGACTGGTGCATTATGCACAAATACCCCACGCGATCAGCCACAGATACTAAGAAATCAGTTTCGAAAACTGCCATTCCGAAAAATACACTTTCAAGTCAGGCATCTTCTAGCAAAAGAGGTAAGGGCTCTCCAGTAGTGCAGGGTAGTAAGTCCACTCCAGGAAGAGGACGTGGACAGATTTCGGTAGGACAAAGATCAAGCAGTACAGTCAGTTTAGGGACTTCGCGGTCAGACACAAGCATAAGGGCGATAAGGACTTCCTCAGTTCCTAGATCCTTGAATTCTAGCGCTCAATCGAGTGAAAGTTTTAAAGACAGGGAAATTTCAAATTGCGAGATACTAGAAAGATCCTTCTCGGATTTAACCCAGGAAAAACTGCAGAATCTGGTAAAACCAAGCGGGTTTATTGACAACCAGCCTGCTTTGAACGAAAATTTGATAATGGCCACACAAGATAATCCGGTCCTTCCACACTCACATGAGGATGGCGCTCAGTCGTCAGACACAAATTCCATGGACGTTTTGATAAATTATGTAAGAGACGCCATGAGGAATACCCAGGAGGAGTTCAGACGAGAGCTAAATGATATCAGGAGAGATTTGGGACAGCCCAGAGGTTCTAGGGTGACAGACAATTCCCCGGGAATAAATTCCCTAAGCTCAAATATGAACTCGAATACCTCCTCGGCATCAATGTTCATTAAACTGAAAGACTGGAACGTATCATTTAGCGGTGAAGAGGACATATCCGATTTTTTGTTTAAAATAGATACCCTTACTGAGCGTAGTCAATGTCCGTGGGACTATTTAATGGCAAACTTCCATATCTTTTTAAAGGGCAAGGCAGAAACCTGGTTTTGGATGTATATCAAACAAAATCCCAGGGCAACATATCCATTGTTGAAAAGAGCAATTACCAGACAATTCGGTACGTTAGAGAGCGACTTAGATATTTTAATGAAGATTTCGTCCCGAAAACAGCTTCCGAAAGAAAGCTATGACGATTTTCATTCAACTATCGTACAATTAAATTTGAAATTGGGTAATCCTATGGATGATAACGCTCTGATAAAAATAATTAGAAAAAATGTTAGACCCGAATTATTGAACATGACTTTTGTTTCAAGACCCGATAATCTAGACTCATATCGTGATTTGCTCAGAGAAGCCGAGAAATCCTTAAAGGCAAGTAGCATGCCGAAATACCAAATTAGTCGACCCCGTCAAGTAGACGAAGTTTCCATCGATTCAACTGATCCCATTCGGGATGACTATTCAGAGGATGAATTTGACCCGCAGGTAGAGGCTTTTAATATAAGTAAACCTTATGTCAAGGGAGATTATTCCCGAATTATATGCTGGAACTGCTTAAATTCAGGCCACAGCTACATTTATTGTCAGGAAAAAACTCGAAACCTTTTCTGTTTCAAATGTGGACAAAGGGGTGTTACTACACCAGAGTGCAAAAATCCACATCAGGGAAACAGGCGTCGGGGCGAGTGGGCGACCGGGGATGCTCGTTCCTCGAAGTAAAACCCGAGTTACTTTCGAATAGTGAGAGTAAACCTTCACAGAGGGCCTTACTCTCAGATTCATCAAACCTACTTGCCATGAAAACATCTTTTAAACCTACCATTTCGAAGCAAATCGCAAAATGTCGTAAACGTTACGCCATTAGGAAAACGTACAGGAAAATATTAGAAACCACTTGTTTAACCACTTCGGATGATGGGAGACCCTATGCCAGAATCAAGATCTTTAATACTGAACTAACATGTCTATTGGACTCCGGGGCAAATGTGACAGTCTTAGGAAAAGGATGTTTAGAATTTCTAGCTGAACACAACATTCATTTTGACAAATTGCGCTCATGCATATCCACGGCAAATGGATCAAAAAATCCAGTTTTAGGCCACTGCACACTTCCATTAACCTTTAAGGGAGTCACGAAACCAATCATTTTTTACATAGTACCAAGTTTGTCCCAAGTAGCTTATCTAGGTGTAGATTTTTGGAAGGCGTACTCTATAGCGCCACAGATATTTCCATCTATAGATTGCTTAGAGATAAATAAAAAACCTGATTTACTTTTTCATGACCTTTCTGCAGAGGAAAAACTGCAACTCGAAAATGTGATTTTTAATTTTCCTTCATATGAAAAACTAGGGCTTGGCAGCACTCAACTTTTAGAACACCATATTGACACGGGAGACGCTACGCCAGTTAAATCAAAACATTACCCCTTATCTCCTCCTAAGCAGGCAGAGATATATGAGGAACTTGATAGGTTATTGGCTTTAGGCGTAATAGAGGAGTCAAATTCTCCGTGGTGCAGTCCTATTGTTGCTGTTCGTAAACCCGGCAAAATAAGACTGTGTCTGGACTGCCGAAAATTAAACGAACTGACCAAAAAGGATTCATATCCTCTACCCCACATTAATGGGCTGTTGAGTCGTTTAAAGGATACCCACTACATCAGTGGTATGGACTTGAAGGATGCGTTTCACCAGATCAAGTTATCTGAGAGTTCGAAGGAAAAGACCGCTTTTGCAGTGCCAGGCAGGGCTTTATACCAATATAGGGTCATGCCTTTTGGCGTATGTAACGGTCCTCAAACGATGAGCCGCTTGATGGACAAAGTCATTCCGTCCAGGTTACGTGACAACGTCTTTATATATTTAGACGACCTTCTAGTGTGTAGTTCAGATTTCGACAATCACATTCGTTTACTAGGTGAAGTTGCACAGTGTCTCAGTTCAGCCGGTCTTACAATTAACGTAGGCAAAAGTAAATTCTGCCAACGCGAAATAAAATACCTTGGGTATCGTATTGGAAATGGTGAGTTGAAGGTTGACCCCGAAAAAGTAGAAGCAATGGTTAATGTCCCCTTACCAAAAACCCCGCGGCAAGTTAGGCGATTCATAGGCATGGCAAATTGGTACCGCACTTTCATTAAGAATTTTTCCGACCTCGCAGGGCCCCTGACCGATTGCTTACGCAAATCCAATAAACCTTTTCGTCTAAGCTCCACAGCCGTTGAATCTTTCGACAAATTGAAACAAGCTCTTTCAAGCGCTCCTATATTGGCCCAGCCAGATTTTAATAGAGAATTCGTCATCCAGTGTGACGCATCACAGATAGGTGTAGGTGGAGTTTTGTTCCAGTTAGATGATGAGGGAAATGAACACCCAATCGCGTTCGTGTCCCAAAAACTTAATAAGTCCCAGCGGAATTACACGGTGACGGAGCTTGAATGCTTGGCAGCAGTAATTTGCGTTAAGAGATTTAGACAGTATGTTGAGGGACTTCCCTTTAGGATCATTACGGACCACGCAAGTCTACGTTGGCTCATGAGTCAAAAGGATTTACACGGTAGACTAGCCCGATGGAGCCTCAAGCTTCAAAATTTTGTCTTCACGATTGAGCACCGAAAGGGTTCACTTAACGTGGTGCCGGACACCTTATCCCGATTTGACGTAGACGAAATTCAAATTTGCCCTTCTGCACCCGAGATAGACCTTAAATCGCCCGAGTTCAGTAGTTCAGAATATAATAAAATTAGGGAAGAGATAAGCAAGAATAAAGACCTATTGCCAGACCTACACATCTCGGGAAATCACATATATCGACGAGTTAAGTTTCGAAACGGAAAAGATTCTGAAGAAGATATCTGGAGATTATGGTTACCTAGAACCTTGGCAGATGAGGTAATAAAATCAGCTCACGGCGAAGGTTGTCATGGGGGATTTTTTAAGACATTATGTCGAATCAGACAAAAGTATTTTTGGCCGAAGATGGTACGCGATGTAAAGACATTCGTTAATAACTGCGATGATTGCAAAATGATAAAACCACCCAACCATGTGTTACGCCCACCGATGGGAAATCAAACCTTGACCGACCGGCCTTTCCAAAGGCTATATTGTGATTTCTTGGGTCCTTACCCAAGCACAAAGTCAAAAAATTGCCAATTGTTTATATTGATTGACCACCTAACGAAATTTTTGTTTTTAAAACCTTTACGATCCGCAACGTCAAGTAACGTAATAGAATTTTTACAGAATGAGGTTTTTTGCACTTACGGTGTACCACAGTATATACATAGTGACAACGCGAAGCAGTTCACATCCAAAGAACTAAAGGAATTCTTTCATGCTTATGGCATCACGCATATTACCACAGGTTTCTATTCCCCTCAGGCAAATGCTTCCGAGCGCGCTAATAGAGAAATCATCTCTAAAATAAGGTATTTTCTGAAGGATGACCCTGACCACACGAATTGGGATAGAAATATCCATAAAATACTAACCGTGTTACGTAGCGACTTTCATGCGGCAATTCAATGCACACCCTATTTCGCCACGTTTGGTCAAAATATGATCCTCCACGGATCCTCCTACCATCTCCTGGAAAACTTAAACATGAGCACTGATGACACGATTGTACGCCGTACTGATAAGCTCCACGACATACGAGAAAAGGTTAGCCGTAATTTAAATATAGCACATGAAAAGGCTTGTAGAACATATAACACCAGATCCAAACCCGTAAATTTTGTAATAGGCCAGGAGGTTTTCCGTAAAAATCACTCCCAAAGTGATTTTAAAAAGGGCATCAACGCAAAGTTCAACCCAAAGTTTTTAAAATGCAGGATAAGGGGAAAGATAGGAAACGTGCTATATGACCTTGAGGACCTGAAAGGAAACTACATCGGGAAATATCACGCCTCTGACATTCGAGCGTAAGCATATTGTCTGTCAATCCTAAATCAAGAAGTATTGCCCGGCTTCGTGGGTCGTGCCACACGCATAATTACATAATCATATTTTAATTTAATTTTTATTAATGCCCGGCTTCGTGGGTCGAGCCACACGATGGTCTTCGCAAAATTTTTTTTTGTCATAACCGCGCTTAAATCCTGCCTGTTCAAACCAATCATCACGGACCTGATTTGAAGCAGGTTTGTTACGGATTTAAGAAATCAAAATGTTTTTTTTTCCCTTAATCAAATATCTCGTACCATTTAGCGGTACAATTGCGCATCACTATGCCTCATACATATGTATATTACTTTTATTCCTTGGAATTCCTCAGTTTTGTTGGTAACAACAACTTCCACTCTCGTTGTTAGGAATTTTTTTTTTCACTTACAACTGAGTAAACAAAAAGAACGTTCTAGAAAGGAGGGGAAAGAAAATGTAACGGATTGTTTTGCGCATCTACATGTTGCTTGTTATTTACGTATTCACAACTGAGTAAACAAAAAGAACGTTCTAGAAAGGAGGGGAAAGAAAATGTAACGGATTGTCATGTGCATTTATAGGTTGTTTCTCTTCTCTCTTACTCTAAAACTATATACTCTCGTAATTGCGCGGCATATTTAACACACACAACTGACTAGCTTGTGTAGAGATTTTTTTCTTATTATGTTCACGCCCACACATACATACATGTAATTATGCGCGTGTATCATTCTCTCACAAGAACAACATAAGGAATGCCAAATATGCAAAGAATGTAGGAACCGTTACTATTTTTTTTGTTTATTGAACGGAATGCGCATTTTTGAAGATTTTAAGTGGTACAGGTCTTTTGAAAGAAGTTGAAAAGGCAGTTGACACAGAACAATCGAAGAGGCCAGTCGCCTGACGGAAACAACCAAACATAAAAGAAATATAGAAGTGCCAATTTAAATAAAGTATTGTGAAATTGTGTTGAAGTGTGCAAAA
Source organism: Bellardia pandia (assembly GCA_916048285.2). NCBI lineage: Eukaryota > Metazoa > Arthropoda > Insecta > Diptera > Calliphoridae > Bellardia > Bellardia pandia. The sequence goes on from OU696530.1 coordinate 72,673,530, forward strand.
AAATTTATAGAAATTCATTAAAACTAATAAAATTGTTAAAACCAATAAAATGGTTAAAACCAAATAGAATTGTTAAAGCCAATAAAAATTGTTAAAACAAATGTAAAAACTTATGAATTTTTTGTAAAAAAAAAATTAACTTATACAAATTTTGTTTTATATATTGTATTTATACAAAAAAAAAAAAACGAGTGTTAAATTGGAATTTTTATGGACGCGTTGCTTGAATAAAAAAAGGATATGTTAATTTATCAAATTATAGTGAATTTGAATAGTGAAGAAATTTATAAGAAGAAAATAAATTAACAATTAAAAAAAAAATACTTGAATATAATTTTGGAAGATGTTTAATGCAATATTTCGTTGTTTTTTCAATATTGTGAAAGTTTTTTTTTGAATATAGTGTGCGTGTGTGTGACGAAATTAAACAAGAACCCAACAACACATTTACACGAAACATAAAATATGTAAAGCAAAAACCAACAAAACAAAAAAATGCCTCTAAAACATCAAGTGAAACAAGAAAACCCCAAAGCACGGATTTAAAAGAGACACAATGTAATAAAACACGAAGATAAGTTACATTAAATTTGTGCGTGTTGGCAAAACAAAATACTCATTCAAAATTTAACTTTAAAGACTTATAAGAAAAATAAAGGAAGTTTATAACAAAATATACGCGGAAAAGATTTAATAAAAAGGTGGCATAACAGAACAGCTAAGTGCAGTTAAAAATAGTACATATATGTATGAAAATCATAAAACTTATAAAACTAATGATACTATTACAACAAAGAAAGACAAACAACAATTTCACTTAAACAATAAATCAAAAGTTAATTTTAACACCTCCACTTTAATAAAGTACAAACAAAACATCGTAATACAAAAACAATTGTAAAAATTCATTTACGTACACAACATGAACTACCATAAGTAAAACAACAACAACAACGTGAATTACAACAACATGCAAAACAACATCATGAAATTATAACAACATAAATACAACAAATTGCAACAACTGTAACAACACCAACATGAGCTACAACTTGCACTACAACAACACGGATTTACAACAACCACACCGCAACTAATAACTACAACGCCTTCTAAAGATAAGTTCGTATATATATATATATATAATATATTATAAAAGAAATAAATTTTTAAGATCAATTTATGTTTAGCTTATTAACCTAGTTTAGAATTATTTATGCTTAGATTTTTTTTCATACCTATACATATATATATATATTTAATTACAAACAAAAAAAAATATAATTTTTATTAGATTTAAGAGAAGAAAGAAAAAGAAATGAATTTAAATAAACAGAGTAATAAAAATGAAACTTTGAAAGAACAAATTTAAAATGTTTTGGTAGATTTTTTTTTATGGATGCTAGGAAGAATCAGGCTATGGTAAGAGAATTATAATGTAATGATTGTTTTGTGCAAGGGACAGGTTAGGAATTTAGGGTATTTTGCCTGTCAAAGGTTGGGGATTGGGACAATTGTACCCCTATATGGCAACCATCTGGCCATATCATCACTTAAGTGATCCCAATGTAGCGATTTCTCCTTTCTTTTAGCAGTGATGCTTTGGTTCCCTCTTCTCGTGGTTTTTTTTTATTTTTGTATGAATTTACGAAATTTTATAAGCATGCTTCCAGGGGTGTGAAGCATGTAATATGTTTACGCGTCAAAACCCTGATTTGAGACAAATTTGCTTACTGAGCTAGCGGGCCAGCTATATACCCCCTCAATCGGTTTTGGAACTGTCATTTATTTTTTTTTAAGAATAATTGATCGGCGCGTAACAAAGATTATTAATTATTTAAATTTTTTTTTTTTTTAAATGATAGTATGGAGTCTTACCTTTCATTTTATTATAGCGAGAGCACCGAGCACGACCGAGCAACCTTTTTTTTTTCCAAGGAAGTTTGTAATCACGGCACATTATAGAACAAATTTTATTCTATCATATCTTTTAAACCATATGAGCGAATTTTATAAGTTTTTTTTTAAATACGCAGAAAAGGCTATATTTGAAGAAAATCGCTATTTAAATCAGAGCAATAAAATTATCTTACGTACAAACACTTTAGAAGTGCCTTAACAGTTTTCAATATTTTGGACCAAAATTTACATGTGACTTTACTTCATTATTTCAAAGACAAATAAACGTTTTTTTAGATTCTGTTTATGGATTCTTCATACTGAATCAATTTTCTACAAAACTGCATCATTACATTTTTAAATTTTATGTGTCGAAAAAATGACTTATTGCACAAAAAATCCCACTGTGCGGCGCACAGTGGCACTTTGGCGGAAAAAATAGGGTTTTTCAACTTTTCAATTTTAAAATTTTAAAGATTTGGATTTGTAAAGAAGTATTTGGATAAGAAAAATTCAACAAGGTTTTTTATGAAAAGTGAAATTTTGTAGTTAAAAAAACTAACAGAAGTCAACGGAAATTTATTCAATGAAATTAGATTAAAATTACTGCCCAAATAAAGAACTTTTTTTGTGTGTAACTTTATAGCTATGGCTTTTGTTTTATTTTTTAGTGAAAATATAGCACTTACTTTTTTATAAAAAAAAGAATTATTGAAATTGGAAAAGTAAACTAATTATTATAATTTATCAAAAATTATACTAAAAAATATCAACTTTCCACTTTTTGATGGAAAAAAACTTTATGTGCTTTGCCTTGCTTAGCCCTCTAACTATAAAAAAATGAAAGGTCCGAGTCTGTACTTTCAATTAAAAAAAAAACTACCGCCAACCGTCCCTTCTAGTAACATCGATTTTAATTTCAAAAGTCACTTCCAATATTTCATACAAATGGTCAATAAGACAAAAAATTGGGTATACTTTCAGGCTGTCGGGAATTAAAGCTTGAAACGATTTAAAAGTAAAACATTATTTTTGTTTACGAATATGTAGGCGTAACGAAATTGAATGACATTTCAATCGAAATAAAAACTTAAATATATTAAATTTTATTCATATGTATACTTATATAGTTTATATTAATATGACAAATTTAAATTATATGCGTCGGACACTGCGAAACTGTTCGTACAAAAATATAGTTGGTTTTATATGCCAGTTACTGTGCACAAAGTACTAATGCATCGTAAGGATATAATTGATGCTGCCGTATTACCAATAGGAATGCTTTCAGAGGAAGCCAGAAACAAAGATTACAGGAAGTATCGATTGATGTTTTCGAGAAAGTGTGATCGAATTTCCACAAATACTGATGTATTCAACAGACTTCTTATAACTTCGGATCCTTACATAAGTAGCATAAGGCGTCATTCGAACAAAATTTCCTTCGAACTAGATCCCATTGTTAAAGATATGGTGCTTGAATAATATTACAAATAAAAACTAACACAATTTTTCCCCTGTTACATATTCAATTAAAACATTGTATATTATATTGGATTTTTATCAAGCTGAAAGGTATAAATAACCTCATTTGGCGTCTCAATATTGGCAACACCATTTTTTTTTCATTAAAAGGCATTAAAAAGGGTTCATAACTGTATTTTATATGAATTTGTTTCAATGACTTAGGTTTTACACACTTTAACTTGGCATATACTTGACTAGAAAAGCGGCATGCATTTGTGCGATATTTTCGGTGTATTTGAAGGCTAATATCTTTAGAGAAGGGTTGTTGGGGATATTCTATTCTTTTGTATGGAGACAACAGATGTTTAACGTTTGAATAAAAATTAATATTTTTTAACTTGTATTAACTTTTCATATGATTCTAGACAGGGAAGAAAAACACCTAAAATCTACAACTTTCAGTGGGCGTAAAATCTAAAGTAGGCGTGGCATCCCCAATATGTTTAATTTGTTTTCATAAGGAGAACTCAATTAAGAAGTGTCCCGAATTTCAAGTCCCTAGGTCCAAAAATAAAAATTTTGACAAGTGCAGCTATATGGGAGGTGGGTGTGGCAGTGGGCGGTTTTCCAAGATTTTTTCAAAATTTCTTAATTTAGCCCAAAGAAGTGTTTTTGCAAAATTTCATTGCTGTACGACCACTCCTTCTATTTTTTTCCAAGAAATGTATGGGATGATGCCACTGTGCGGCGCTGATCTCGTGCGATTTCTTGTTCATCCGCATTCAATCGATTGGTAATATTCCGATTTGTAATTGCATTACGGGTTCGGTGCGAAAGATCAGATCTTCTGGGTCGCGACATTATGAATAACACTGAGAAATTAATGTCACAAAAACAATGTCACAAAATCATTTAGGGAACTTACCTTTTGAAATCATTTTTAAAAAAGGTTGAAAATTTTTAAATACTACAAAAATAAATCAGGTGTCAAAAGTTTATGCACACAACGCCATCTACTGGCAATAGCAGAACCAGAATTTGTTTTTGTAAAAAAAATTAACAAAAAAAGTTTTCAATCAAATTAGGTGCAAAAACAATTGTCGTAAAAATTGTGATATACAAAAGAACGACATTTGATTTTTGGATTTTAGAAGATAATAATTAAAAGTAATGGGTGGTACAATTTGAAGTAAGTCTTTTAAAACCCTTGTAGAATCGATTGCACAATTTTAAAGCAGGCGTGGTCGAATTCGGCTGTACACTGCGGGCGTTGCTACGGCATCAATTTAAAAAAAAGTAGGCGGTCAAAAAAGATCGCTAGAGATGGGACGTGAAAGGAGGCGTTGAGTATGAATCTTAATTTTTGATCTCGCCTAAAGTAAAGTGAATATGTTAAAATTAGAGTAGAATCAATTACACAATTTAAAAAAGAAGGCGTTAAAGTAGGCGTGGTCGCAAAAAAGAAGTACTTTATAAATACTTAGTGGTGTGATGTGAAAATTTCAGGCAGATCGCTCCAGCGGTCTGGCTTACCTGGCAAGCGTCTTGCATGTGATGGGGCGTGAAAGTGGGCGTGACACATAAAATTTTTATTTCTACCTCGACTACAGTAAGATGTATATACAATTTGAAGTAAATCTGTAAAAACCCATTTGGAATTAAATAAAAAAAAGTTGGCGTTAGAGTGGGCGTGGTCGTACCAACTTACAAACCTTCCCGGGCTCATGCACAACAACTTTGCCGAAGATCATCACATGATCATTTACGATTCTATAAAGTACATACACACACTCGCACATAAAAACATTAATTTAAAAAAAAAGTAGGCGTGGTCAATTTCTGAACTTTTTCCGGGTATTCTTCTTCTCTGGCGTGAGCCTGAATTCGTGCGAATCGTTGCAATCGGTCCTGGCGTTCTTTAGTTATAAAGCTAGTAACTAACGTCACTCTCTTTTATATACATATATAGATTACAAATAAGTAATTAAGAGAATATTAGCAGTTAAGGTTTTCGAAAATTTTAATTACATACTATTAAAATGTAAATTTTTGGATTCAAATGTTTTTAACAGAAATAATATTAGTACATATATGTATTACAAAATATAATACATTACTTTATATACTTTATGCAAAATGATTATTTCTGATTTGAATTTATTGATTTGTTCAATATCGTGCTTTGGCAAGTATTTTATTTATTATTGCGGTTCAAATATTTTTACTCTAGTGTTGTGAAAAGCTGATCAATTGTCAAGTATGTTAGTTATACCCTAGACAGACATAGGATTTACATACCATATTAGTATACTATACTACCTGTGTGTCAACCACAGAGTATAACAGAGGTGACAGAAGAGCAAAGATAGTGTAGGTTTTTTCTTGTCTCTTTCTTTGAGAACTGCCTTGTCGGTTTCTTTATGTTACTATTTTTCTTTATTTCTGACTCAAATAAAATTCAATTTTGGTGGAAAAGGTAAGTGCATGTATTTCTATTATTATTATTTTTGCAGATTATACAAAACACAACGTACTTAACCGTAAAATATACAAAGCACAGATTATAATTAATTATATTTAAAGGAATCACTGAAAATTAAATAATTTAACACAACACAAATTAATTGTTTGATTTATTTTGCCACAAAATTGTTTTGTTTATTTTGCTTTGTTCACAAATTTCGTCTTTTATATAGTGCTTTGCTTTTTCACATTACAAATTTACTAACAGAAAATATTTTCTTTCTCTTTTTAATATACTTACTGTGTCAGCTGATTGTAGCGATTTTGAACTGTCAAAGTTGTCCCCTCTGTTATACTCTGTGGTGTCAACTTGTACTACAATTAAACCATAAAACAAGCTGGTTTATATCTGGTATCAATACTACGAAAATAATCGTGGTATAAATGTAGTATGTTGTCTGTAGCTGTGTTCAATAAACATTGGGGAAACCCTTTCACAAAATCGATTGTCAGTTCTTTTAATGACATTTATATTTAATTTAATTTCTTTTAATTTTTTTTTTGATCAACACCCAGCCAACATTTACATATAAAAATAAGTGTTCAAATATAAGCAAGGAAAATTTATCTATATTTTCCAGTACAGAACTTGCAGCCGCACCGTTTCATATATGCTCAACAATTTCGGTGCTTCTGCGCATAACACTTTTCTGCCTTTTTGCTAAAGACATTAGTAAGACATAAGTAAATAATTACCTTTTTTAATAGCAAATTACAATTAAAAGTATCAAACACAATTTAACAAATTTAACAACAATTTAACATTATTTATTGACACAACTTATTTAAGTTTAAAATAAAAAAATCACGGCAGCAATACTATTTTAAGGGAAATTAACGTTAACACCAAAAACGCAATATCAAATTGGTCACATAATTAGAAAATATATGCAAAAAACTTTAGTGAGGTAACCTCACTGAGGTTTAACAAAACGGACTTATCCTTTAATATATTGTTGGGTAACCCTTGTTTTTGACACCAATCGGCAGTCTCTTTGGTAAACTCTTAAATTAACTCTGACATGTTTTTCCAGATTTGTTGAACCAACTGAAACAATTAATCATTATTTCGTGGATTTTTGTTCTTTAGGTCACTAAGTTTTCAATTGGGTTAAGATCAGGGGGGTTACTCTCTATTGCGATAAGCGTACAATTTGTATGCTTATTGTATCGCATTTGCTTTCGCATCGATATAGAGAGTGGCCACCCCAGGACTTTGGGGTGGCCACTGAACTCGTGCAATTGGACCCACACCACGCCAAGAAAAGTCACCCCAGACCAAAATAGACTCGCCACAAAAGGTATTTCAGAGCACTTTCTAACGGTATACATATTGCTAGGATCGGTTTAGAAATCGTAGAGATGTAGTAATATATATATACATATAAATCTGAGCTTTAAAGCTCTATAACATCAAAACCGAAAGCTTCTTGCCAAAAATACATACCGTTGGTCTCATGTAGAAAGGCCCTAACTCGCTATTTTTTCGAAATTTGTTTTTTTTTTTTGCGATTCCAATGCATTTAACGCAAATACACCTCCTCACAAAAATTATTGCAATAAAAAATATTTGTAAAAAATAACGCTTTTATAAGCAGTTGTACAAAAATAAGTTGTTGAATATTACAGTTTAATAATGAACTGCGTCTTATAAAAGAAGAAAAAATAGTTAAATACCAAACAGCAAAATTTGAAAACAATATTGAAGCATGGAATAATTACAAATCAATAAGAAATTTATACAAAGCAAAAATAGAAAACGAGAAATATAAATACATAAACAACAAAATAAATAATGCAATCAAAAGCAAATGTGTAGGGAAAATTAAAGACCTTATTATAAGGAGAAATCAAAATGTGATAAAATTGGTGATATTTAATAAAGTAGAATACGAAGAAAATACCTAAATCGCTAGTCATTTTAATAAGTATTTTATAAATAGTGTTAAGATAGTACGAGATTCAATAGAAAATGTGCAATACACAAATCAAATACATATGGTTAACTCAAGATTTAAATTTAGTGCAATAACAATTTTAGAACTTAAGAAAATAGTAAAAGAAATAAAAAACAAACCAGACTACTGCAAAATATCAACGAAAATTATACTTGATAACTGGCATACAATTGGGGAAAATATTCTGAAAATAGTAAACAAATCACTGGAATCTGGAGAATTTCCAGAAAATTGGAAAGAGACAATGGTTACACCAATTGAAAAAGTGTCAAAAACAAGAAAATGTGAAGAGTTTCGTTCCATAAATTCCTTAAAAAAATGTGAAAAAATACTAGAAAAAGTCGTAAAAGAACAGCTTGAAAAATATTTTGAGAAAAATAAGTTATTTTCAAAATATCAATCGGGTTTCAGAAAAAAATTTTCATGTGAGACAACGGTAAATTATGTAATTAATCGGTGGAAAAATTTAAAAAACAACAGAAAATTAATAGCAATATGTTTAGACTTTAAACGGGCGTTTGAGACAATAGACAAACAAAATAGACAAATCTTAATACAGAAACTATATATGTACGGTATACGACAAAAAGAAATAGAATGGACAAATAGAATAGAAGACAATTAACTAAAGTAAATGGTACAAAATCAAATGTAATGGATAATGACTTCGGTGTTCCACAGGGATCTATATTGGGGGCTTTGCTATTTATAATATATATATAAATGATATGCCAAAAATACTCGAAAAATGTGAAATTGTTTTAAGGTGTGTTCACATTGTGTGTATTTGTCATGTTGAATGTCACTTTTCTATCCACATGTGTTTTCATATGTATGTCACAATTTGAGTTTCACATACGGTTTATAATTTACATGTTCAAATGTTGGTATGTCAATTACATTTGACATAACCTATCAAAAAAAAAAATCTTAAAACAGCTTATATGGAAAAACTTATTCCGCGGGTTATACAAGCATTCCTTCTCTTGCCACATTTCGATCAACTGTAGAACCGCTTCTTTGCATCAGTCAAACTGGAACAACATAAAAATAACTATAAAAATTGCAATAAAAAAATACATATGTACTTACTTTTGTTAACTCCTTTTCAATTTTTCCCTCCATTTTCAATAATAAATTTAGTCTGTGGTTGTATCTTCCATCAGCTTTTCTTCTGGTGTTGTATTTGTGGTCTATCTTGTGTAGAAATCTGGCATCGTTGTAGAATTCGAGGGCTAATGTCGTATCAAGGCATATTGAATACGGTAGTGTTGAAGACACAGCTGATTTTTTTTTTTGGTAGTTTTCTTATGTCAAACGTCGTTTATGTTTACAAGTTTCTAATTGTCAAAATTTGTTTATTTATTGTGTTTGTTGTAATCTTAACACTACCTGTTATCAATATGCCTTGTGTCGTATAATACATGGTGAAATAAATACCAGGTGACAGCATTGCTACAACAATTACAACAAGGCAAGAACAACAGGCATTTTTCTATATGAAAAACTTTCGTCACTGTCAAAAAGTTTTTTTTTTATATAACTTTTTGACATTTTCAAATTCACCATGAATAATCAGCTGGCGCTACGCTGTCACCTAGTATTTAAATTCACCTTGGTATAATAGATAAGGCCCAACTATAATATGCATAAGCAAGCTTAAGCAAATTGCAAAAGTTAACGAAAAGGCTGTCAAATGCATAACTAGTTCAGAGTTAACTTTCAGGTGGCTACAATGACTTTGCAACTTTTTGGCCACAGTTGCTCATTTATGTTTAAAAAAAATGTTTTTATTTTAACAAAAAGTCATTAAATGACTACATTTTATAAATATTATTATAACTATTATTTTATAATTAAAAGAAAACTTCGTACCAGAAACGCATAATTTTTCCTTTTTTTTAATTTATCGGCAAAAGTACTAAAATGTACAGCTGTGGCAGCACTACATTGTAAATAATAATAAACGTTTACATATGTTTTGTTAATTTTCGTATTGTGTTTGCAAAAATGGAGAAAAAACTTAAAAATTTAAATAATATAAAAATATTAAAGTTAGCGGTTGAAGGCCTGTGCACATCAAAAGAAAAGTGAACTACACTGTAAAAGAAGAAGTCGCTCTTGTTCTGCCAGAGAAATAAACTGCGACAGAAAGACATTTTTGTTAAAATAAAAAGGGTCTCTTTTATTGTAAAGGCACTTATTTTTTTCCACATTTTCTATTAAATTTAAAATAAATATATTTTCTTCCAAAACACAAACAAACAACAACAAACAGCTGATTCCGTACAGAATGTGCGATCAGTTTCGCTTTTTGCTTAAGCAAATGACAGTTGAAAAACTTAACGAAAAGTTTCGTTAAGTACATTATAGTTTGCCACATACAATTTATATGTGTTCGCACGTTTGTTTAAGCTAGCATATGCATATTATAGTTGGGCCCAAGGTGAATTTAAATACTAGGTGACAGCGTAGCGCCAGCTGATTATTCATGGTGAATGTGAAAATGTCAAAAAGTTATATAAAAAAAAAACTTTTTGACAGTGACGAAAGTTTTTCATATAGAAAAATGCCTGTTGTAATTGTTGTAGCAATGCTGTCACCTGGTATTTAATTTCACCATGGTTGGGCCTATACTTTTAACCAAGGTGAATTTATTTAATTTCACCATGCTTTTAACATTCAATATATTTTCTTAAGTAGATATTTGTTTGTTGTTGACATTTGCTGTTGTTGCTGTTGAGTTGTTTCTTGCGATATTGTTGTTATTATTTAGTGCATTTTTAGTGTCGAAATTGTTGTTAGTTTTGTTATCGGTGATTTCATCGTTTATGATATTTGTTTGATGAATGTTGTTGATTGAGTTGTTTTCTGATATGTTGTTGTTAGCATTGCTTCCAATATTTGTTATGATGTTGTTGGCATTTGTTTCAATAGTTTGTATAGTTGTATTATTGGTTTGTATCGTGTTTGTGTTTCTTTTTTTGAGTATTTTAAGGAGTTTCTTTTGGGTCTCTTGTAGGATTCTACAGTGTTTTAAGTTTCCCCAAGCCGTTATTCCATGGCGTATATGTGATTCCACAAGCGAGTAATATGCTTGTCGTACCACAGCATTACTAGAACAGTTTTTTAGTTGGTGTAGCATATACGCAGCTTTCCTCATTTTCTTTCTTACTTCATCTATATGTATATTCCAAGTAAAAGAATAAGAAATAAAATATCTATGATAACTTCTATTAATATATATAATACAATAATAAAACCTCATTTTGAGTTCGGGTCTACAATAATATATACGTGCTGTAACGAATCCCAAATAGAACGACTTCAAAAGTTACAAAACAAAACGATGCGAACTATCTTAAAGTGTAACAGATATACAAATATACGAACAATGCTTGATATGCTTAAATGGCTCAACATTAAACAGAGAATTGCACTAAATACTTTGAACTTTATTCACAAAATTAAATATGGAAATGCACCTGAATATTTATGTGATCAAATCAAATATGTAAGCGAAGTACAACCATATGGGCTGAGAAATGCAGATAACTTTAGACTAGAGAGGGCTACTACAACAGCTGGACAAAAAACACTTTTCTACAAAGGATTTAAATTATTTAATTCACTAGCAAATTAAATAAAAATTGAAATAAATCTTAATATTTTTAGAAAAGAATGTGTAAATTTTGTTAAAAATAATACTAATAAAGCATACATACATACATAAAAAAAAAACATCACTAATCTTAGATTCAAAAGCCGTGTAAATGGTAAAAGATTGAAATTATTAAAGAATTAAATGTAATAGAATTTTATACAAAAAAAAAAATACGATCGTATCAACTTTTCCATGTTTTGAAATACAAATATATTCCAATTGTATTTCAGAAATTCCCAATTATTTCAGCTGTCACAGAATTTAATTCCGTTCGGAAGTGGAATTGATGCCGTTTTTGCTTTTATAGAAAAGGTAAAACAAAGAATTTTTTCGGAATGAACCTAGAAATTCTTAAAATTACAATTCCACATAGCAAATTAAAGGTGGTTTCATTCCGAAAATATTTTTGCTTTTTCTATAGAAGCAAAAAACGGAATCAATTCCTCTTCCGAACGGAATTAAATTCTGTGACATGGCTGTATATTTCAGATTTTTTGAATTCAGAATATGGAAATACAATGGGAAATGGTGTAGTTGCTTTTTCATATTTAACATTATAAAATTTAAGACAAATGTTCAGAGTTAGGCTATTTTATCAAGTTTTGTAATTTACATAAATCTAATATGCATAATATGTACGTGTATATTAAAATAAAATTTTATTTGTCAACATTTGAAATTATAACATATACATATGTGACGACTTCAACCATTTCCTGATGAATTGTTTTCACAAGTAATCCGCATTAAATTAAGTAGCTGGTTTAAATTTGTCCCCTCTTTCGCGCTTATAGCGATTACAGGACCATCTATTCTTCTTTTTAATTCTGATAAATTTGTTATAGCTCCTGGTTTATCAATTTTATTTGCTACAATTATTTTAGGATATGTTGTTAACTTTTTATTAAAATTAAACATTTCATAATTTATGTTTTCATAATGCAGCCAAGGACTTTCTGCACTTGCGTCCAAAAGATAAATCAAAGAAGAACAGCGCTCGACGTGTTTAAGAAACTGCAATCCTAGACCCCTATTACGATGTGATCCAGGTATGATTCCAGGTAAATCTGCAACTGCTAATTGAAAGTGGTCGCTATATTGAACCATTCCTATTTGTGGGTGTATGGTTGTGAATGCATATGGAGCAACTTTGGAGCGTGTTCGTGTTATTGCATTTATTAAAGTACTTTTGCCAGCGTTTGGAAATCCAACTATACCTATATCGGCCATGCTGCGCATTTCTAATATGTAAATAAAATCTTCACCTGGTGGACCATGCTCACAAACTTTTGGACTATTTTCCTTTTCTGTTGTAAAAAATCGATTTCCTTTCCCTCCAGTCCCTCCTCGGGCAGCAACAAACATCATGTGTTCTCTATCTAAGTCACCTATTATAACCCCACTCTTGTTTCGTATAATAGTACCAATAGGAACTTTAGCTATGGTGTGTTTAGCATTTTTTCCATGACATTCTTTTGGGCTGCCACATTGCCCATCTTCTGCTCGAATAGTGGTAGATAGATGATTTAAATTTCTGACATCTTTGGATGATTCGAAAATTACATGGCCACCATTTCCACCATCGCCACCATCAGGTCCTGCTCGTTCATTGCACCAAAGTTGCAAAAAAGATATACAACCATTCCCACCTTTTCCTCCGACAATTCTTACGGACTTCGTATCCGAAAAATAATTTGGCTAGAGAAAAAGTATACATGTTACACATATAACTGCTTTTTGTGTGACAAATTGAATTCTCTAACTCAGCACAGAATTTATTATACATACATACATATGTATGTACTAAATTAATTTATTTCTCTAACAATTGACAATGTTCATATTATCGATTGTAAGAAGTATTTAAGATTTCAAGTGAGTTAGAGAGCTCAGTGAGTTCAGCATTTTAATACCAACCACATTTTTACTATTCGATTTTGGTTTTTTTGGCCTCAATGCAGGTGTTACAACTGCCGGCAAACTGAATTTATATTTACTGCTGTAAAACCTAGAGTGATTTCGGAATAATAACCATATTCCTTTTAATGACATAATTCGCTAATATTAAAATTTGTAAAATAATTAATAAAGAGTTGTCAACTTTTTAATTTCTAAAAGCGCTAAATTGAAGAAAAAATCGCATAGTTTATAGCACAAAAGACCCAACTATAATATGCATATGCTAGCTTAAGCAAACGTGCGAACACATATAAATTGTATGTGGCAAACTATAATGCACTTAACGAAACTTTTCGTTAAGTTTTTCAACTGTCATTTGCTTAAGCAAAAAGCGAAACTGATCGCATATTCCGTACGGAATCAGCTGTTTGTTGTTTGTTTGTGTTTTTAACAAAATGGAGAAAGAAGAAAATACATTTATTTTAAATTTAATAGAAAATGTGGAAAAAATAAGTGCCTTTATAATAAAAGGGCCCTTTTTATTTTAACAAAAATGTCTCTGTCGTGATTTATTTCTCTGACAGAACAAGAGTGTCTTCTTCTTTTACAGTGTAGTTCACTTATTTCTTTTAATGTGCACAGGCCTTCAAGCGCTAACTTTAATATTTTTATATTATTTAAATTTTTAAGTTTTTTCTCCATTTTTACAAACACAATACGAAAATTAACAAAACATATGTAAACGTTTATTATTATTTACAATTTAGTGCTGCCACAGCTGTACATTTTAGTACTTTTGCCGAAAAATTAAAAAAAATTAAAAATTATGCGTTTCGGGTGCGAAGTTTTCTTTTAATTATAAAATAATATAATAATATTTATAAAATATAGTCATTTAATGGCTTTTTGTTAAAATAAAATCATTTTTTTTAAACATAAATGAGCAACTGTGGACAAAAAGTTTCAAAGTCATTGTAGCCACCTGAAAGTTAACTCTGAACTGGTTATGCATTTGACAGCCTTTTCGTTAACTTTTGCAATTTGCTTAAGCTTGCTTATGCATATTATAGTTGGGCCTAAAGTATACAGAGGCGACAATTTTGAAGTTTCAAAATCACTACAATCAGTTACAATAAGACAGTTCTCTTCAAAAGAGAAAGAAAATATTTTGTGGTAGTATGTTGGTAATAATAATAATAATTGTATTTTAATAAAGGTGGAGGTCCACAACTCGCGTTTTGGCGTCAACGCGTTTTAAGCGTCAGGCATTTGAAGTTACATGCGAAGATTTTTCGCGTCAATATTTTTTTTATATGTACATATGTACATCGACATCAAGAAAACAACTATTATCAACCGCATCCAACAACTTTTTTTCTTTTACGCACGTGTTTACCATGTGCACAATAAAAACAAACAAAAAATGTAATCAAAACAAAGACAAAAATATAGCAAAGTTTCGCTTATTTCCAACAAGTCAATTTTTAACGAATTTTAAAATTTTAAAGAACCACGGACAGAGAATCCACTCAGGAACCTAATTTTGTGGTGCCCACGTTATAAATTTTAGTATTTTTTAAAAAAATAAGGTTTCAAATCAAACCTAAAATATCAAGTTTCATTTGAATATTTCCAGTTATTTTAGCGGTTTTTGAATTTTGAAAACGGATTTCAATAGCCTGTAACTAGGGCTATTGTAATTCACAACTGTCACTTTCGAAAAATTCGGCGTTTATACCCTATTCCATTTTAGAGTAAATAAAATTAAAAAAAGGTTGTTGCTCTGTAAATATTTCAAATTGAGCGGTTTACGCATTTTGAAAGCGGATTTCAATAGCCCCCATCTAGGGCTATTAAAATCCAGGAAAGTCACTTTCGAGAAATTAGCCCTGAAATCCCCTTTCAAAATGCGTAAACCGCTAAATTTGAAAGAGTTATTCAACAACAACCTTTTTGAAATTTTTTATTTTGATAATGCTGAAATATTATGCTCGAGATATCAAATATTCAGATAGATCGGTCTTACAAACGTGGTGGTGGACTTCTTATTGCCGTTGTAAACTCATATTCTTGTGAACAAATTTTATTTAATCATAACGATGAGATCGAAAATTTGCCAAATTCTGCCAAAATTTTGCTTAAAAATAGATCTTTGTTTGTTACAAGTTCTTAAATCCCCCAAATTCTTCATCTGATTTATATGATAATCACTTCTCTAGAATTTCATCTATTTTGCAACGATCTAATCCAACCGACTTATTTATCGCACTTGGAGACTTTAACCTTCCTACCGTATTATGGAACAATCCGTTGGAATTAAATTACTTGATCCCGTCTTGCTCAATTGAATTTATTAAAACAATTTATTAAACGTCTGGCCTATTCCAAATTAGCAACGTTCATAATATTTTTGGTAGACTTCTGGACCTTGCTTTTGTTACGCAACCTATGGACATACATATTCGAAATTCAGTCCCTTTAACTCTTCCAGAAGATAAATAACACCCTACACTTTTTATTGAAATTTACTCTCCTGCTAATAATTTGTCTTCGTCACCAAATGAGATCAAGCACAAATCTAATAAGGTTTACTGCTTTCAGCGTACAAATTACATAAAACTTAATTATTTGTTATCTAATGTTAACTGGAGTGGCATAATTTCTGATAATAATCTCGAAGAAATTGTTTCCAACTTTTATTCCGTACTACATGAATTCATCTTGGTGGCTGTCCCAAAAATAACAAGTCATACTAATAAAGGTCCACCTTGGAATAATAATGTATTAGCAAAGGCCAAAAATAAGAAAAACAAACTTTACAAAAACTTTAAAAGGTCTGGCTCTATAGTGGATTTTAAAAATTACTCCCTTGCACGTTCTGAATATAATATTACGAATAAACTTGCATATGATAATTATATTTCTTGCATGAGATCTAAGCTGAAATCTAATCCGAAAGCGTTTTATAAATTTATTAACTCTAAACGTCAAACTTGTGATTATCCAAACACTGAAAGAATTTTCTGCATGAATCCAATGAATTCTGACATTAATGTAATGAAAATTTACATTACACTGAAAGAATTTTCTGCATGAATCCAATGAATTCTGACATTAATGTAATGAAAATTTACATTAAAATTCAACCAACGTAGCGCTTTTCATGTTTCATTAAACCTATATCAATGAAACGTTTCATGAAACCAAATGAAATATAATTCATTGGAAATATGAATATTTGTCATTAATTTAATGAAATGTGTCATTAAAATAATGAAGAAATTTCATATTTTTAATGAAATTATTTAATTAGTTTAATGAAACAATCCATAATTTCAGTGAATAAATTTCATAATAAATATGATTTAAAATCGTTAGTCTAATGAAGGATTTCATACGTCCAATGATGAAAAATCATAAATTCTATGAAATAATTTCATAAATTCTATGAAATAATTTCATAAATTCTATGAAATAATTTATACATTTAATGAAATAGTTTCATAAATGTAATGAAATAGTTTCATAATTTTAATCAAATAATTTCATAGAATTTATGAAATAATTTCATTACTTTAATGAAATATATTCATTTATTTAATGATTATATTCCATTATTTTGGTGAAAAATATTCACTATTTTAATGAATTTATTGTATTCTTATACTAAAATAATAACAATCGATTTCTGTTTATTACTTCACAAAATAATTCATTTTTTTTTTATTTTAAACATTTAAACTTATTCAATTATATTATATAAAAATTATATTTTACAAATTTAAATAAATACATATACATAAGTAATATATTAGAAAACTAAAATCTAACTTTTTAATTAAGATTTCGCTTGTTTTAGATTTTTTTGAGATCTTTATTTTTAAACAAACATTTTTTCAAAACAAATGGTTTTGAAAAAATTATGAAATTAGTGAATTTAATGGTCTACAGTTTTCAAATTATCTAGAAGGATGCTAACCTTAGAATTTTTTTTTGAATTTGTGTTTAAAACATAAAAATAAATTTCGATGAAGGACCAAACTGATTCACAGGCTTTTGAATATTCTAAATTAAATATATGAACAATTTTGAAACACATATCTAAAGATCTAAGAAAATTGGAAAATGGTAGGAATGTTCCATCAAGATATACAAAAAAACTTTAAATTTTTTCAAAATCTCCAATTGCCAATATAAAAGGTTGAATATTGTCGCCCCTTTTTTGTATAAAATTAATATGGTCTTGTAATTCCTGCATGGTACTTCCAATAAAAACAAAAGACTCCTGTGAGTCTTTAGTGATGAAGCGTGACATTTCCTTTTTACCTAACACAGTTTTTCGCACGTATTTACCAGTTGGACCAAGAAAATAATGTAATACCCATAACACTTTTAGGGCAAACATGTCAGGATCTAAAAATATATGGAAAATATTATATTAATTATATGTATTAAAAATAAAAATACAAAGTTGCTTTATTTTATTATTTAACTTTTTTTACATTTTCAATACTGATGTTGTCTAAAATCCTATTTATGTCATTGCTTTTTGCATTTTTCATCTTTCTAAGGCCATTAAATAATTTTATCATTTTCTCACCTCCCCAACTTAAAATGGAATCATGGGATCCACGAAGAAATGCGAAATCTTTGTCAATCTATAAAAGTAAACAAACGTGCATATGTACATATGTTATTTCCGTATTTATATACAAAGAACTATAGAAATACTTATAGTAGACAACTCACCAATTTAAAGCCGTTTGGGTTCTTATACTGGGGCCAAAGTTTGAAAATTTCACAGAGATTACCGCTTTCTTTAAAAATTTGTTGAAGTCTGTAGTTGGTACATGCACACCACGTGGACTCGAATTCTTCAGCAGAAAGATTGTCATACAAAAGGCTTTGGGCAATGATCTTTCCACCTTCTTCTGGAACTAAGAAATTAAATGTTTATATATGTTAATAAATAGATTTGGAACATAGAAAAATTAAAAATACTTACTAAATTTGAATTTTGGTGTTGATTTTGAAGTTGTTGGAAGCTCAACTTCTTGTTCAAAAAGTTGTGTTGTAGTTTTCTTTAAATTGGAGTACTTTATACATAATTTTCCACGCCTTTCAGTTCTGTAGAATTCTTTCTTCTCTGTTGGAAATATTGATAAAATTTGTTCCTCTAATTTATAACTTATTTGAAGGGACATGTGCTGGTTGTTTTCATCAAAGTAGCGTGCAATAATATTAATGACCAAAGACCTTTGTTCTTCGTTAAGATTTTTAGTAATTTTATATGAATCAATCACCCGGCATCCAACTTTATTTGATTTTAAAATTTCTAACGCATTAAAGCTATCGTCGACGTCGGATGAGTTGCAAGTCGACTCACCAGACATTGAAATGGGGGATGAAATTGCACGCAATTTATTTAAAAAATTTTCGGAACGAAGTGGCAGTTCCATTGCTTCCCTCCATTTCTGAAAATGGTAACAGAACAAAATTTTGTCTCCAAATTTCAATGAATTAGTGAGCTCTTGTAGTTGGTCAAAGTTTATAATTTTAATTTTATTTAGTGCTGGAAGTGCTCTAAAATATATACAAAAAATTACCTTTTAGAAACTGCAACATATTTTCCAAATTCTACGAAATAAGGAGACTGTTTAGAGTCTCGTCCTGTATATCATTGACTTCGGGTTCGGGATCTGACATTGTTTTTTTTTAAATCTGAATATATGTATGAAACTATTAAAAAATATTATTAGAGATTTTTTAACGTATTGCAAATATATTAATGGAAATCTTTCAAATTTTTTAATAAAATAATTATAAATTAAAGAAAAAAAAATTAAAGAAATTCTTTAAAGCGTAACATATATCTCCCTTTAGATGTATTAATTACAGTGGTCGGTGGTCCCACTAAATCTTTTATTTTTATAATTTCATATTCATCCAAATCCCTAGGGTTGAATTCAAAGGCAGTATAATGGTTAAGATATGTAATTTTTTTAACTTTTTGGCAAAATAAAACTAAACTTTCATCTAAAATTACAATATTGATTATTTTGTAAGCTGAATAATCAGCATTTAAAGTAGCAACAAAATAAGACATTTTGTATATTATACTTTTGTATGTGACTTTATCATATACTTTTTTACGGTCTAATTCATAAAAATTTCAAATTTTAACTTATAAGCTGATAATAGTTATAAGTTTCTTTTTGTTTTATAAGCTACTGATAAAAATTTGTATTCATAACTACACAATAAGAGTAAATTAACAATTTGTCAGTTTTAATAGTTTTGTAGTTTTATGTTGGCAATAACATGTTATTTTCGCTCTCATTTTATACTTAGTGATGAATATAATTACAATTGATTATTTAAGTACCCTAATAGAATACTGAAAATAATATGAATTATTGTACATAATTTAATCGAAATGTTAAAAAACATATGTTTTATTACTGTAGTGTGTTTGACGAGTCGCATACTAGTTACATACCTTTTGTATGTAACTAAACACTCACTCTTTGTTGTGTGTATTTCTGTCCACGCTGCACATAGCTGACAAGCATGTATTATGCTTGCTCAGCATACTCCCATAGTGAGTAAGAACATTGTTTTATACTAGCATTAAGATAGACTTAACAATAAACATTTAATCAATAAAGAATAATACAACGGGACAGTCGCACTAGCGGCTGTCCCCAAATAATCTTAAAGTGTTTCTATTACATGGCGATCCTGCCAGCCTCACGCAAACTGGCAATTAAAATGTTTTAAAAAGTGAAAAGGGAGATATTGAAAAATTTTTTTAACAAAATGAAATCGTATTTGAAAGAGAAAAAGCAAATAAGATAAAATTTTTAATATGTTATGAAATTCAAATAAGTTTAATAAAACTATAATATAAAAAATATATACTATAATATAGTAAATGAATAATATAAAGTGCATTTAGTTGTGAATTATAAAAAAAAATGTATATATTAAAAAGACTTGAAATCTAGAATAAAAAATAAAAAGCAATAAATAACAGACAATACGAACAAAAATAAACTTATAAAAAGTTAGGTAACACGCCGAGTTACCTGGAGGAAGATATCGAGGCGGCCAAGGCCCGATACTACAACAAACAAATCAACAAACATGAAGTTTTACAACATTGATAGAACGTGTTCAAGAAAATGATCCACAAAAGTAACAAAAGCAACAGAAACAACAATGACGACAACAACTCCAACAAAATCAACACCAGCAACAACATCAAATTGATAAACCGAAAACGTTTTAGTAAGTCAAACGTTAATGTTTTTTTATATAGAGATTTGTAACTCTTAAAATAATTTTTTTAAAGATTCTGTTTTAATATTTAAAAAAAAAAATATACTAAAAATTCTTAATACTACAAAATATGAAATTTATAAAATTTTAACCATGAAAAAAAAAAATTTATCGAAATAGTGAATAAATAAAAATATTAAAATAACTTAAATATCATAATTATAATTTATATTTTATTTTATTTAAACTAATGATTTATTATATATAAATATTAATAACTAACACTAATAACTATGAAAAATTAATTAATAAACCACCATCAAGGAAAATGGTATAATCAAATTAAAAATTATAAATAAATAAATATTTACTAAAAACTAAATAACCGGTGCATACATACGTGTCCCTGCATTTGGTATAAAACAAAAGTAAAAAAAGTGTTTTCTTTACATGATTATAAGAACGTAATTTATGTGAAAACAAGAATTTTTATATTGATTTATAAACAAGAATTTTTCAAATAAGAAAGGAAAGAAAGATTTTTTTACTAATTTAAAAATAAGAATTTTTTTATTGATTTAAAAACAAGAATTTTTGTAATTGTAATTTTGTAATTAATACTTATTAACTGATTCTTATTAACTAAATAAATTACTGCGAAACTTACGAGTCCCTCCAGTAGCATAAATATATTATAAAATCAATGCGATACTTACGAGTCCCTCCATTGGTTACAAACTAATTATTATAAATATTTCAATGATTTTTGGAGCATTGTCTTTAAAATTTTATGTATATATAAATACCAAAACATTCCTTAATTTCATTTATTCAAATGTTATATCTGCGATCCAAATGTAGTCGGCTTGATTCTAACACTCAAAATTTACGGTCAAGTTGTTAATGGAAATGTAGACTTAGGTCACCTCTTTCCAAAACTTGATATATGAGCACCGTAAAATACCTCGATAGTATTTTACTAAGGATAAGGTAATTATCCATAAAGGAAAGCAAGTACTTTCCGACTTTAAGTTGAAGGACTTTGTTATTAATAGAAATGTCGACCTAGGTCACCTCTTTCTAAAGCTTGAAAAAATAGCTAATAATATTGATCTCGATACATTGCTACTCTCACTAGATGACAGTATGCTTATTTACCTAGGAATTAATTTGGAAACCTTTAAAAATAAAGGTAATGGTCTCTTAAAAAGATTGACCTTAGTGCTCCTAACATTTTTTGTTTTATTTTAAATTTTGAATTTATTATTTCAAGTGTTGTAAAAAAAAAAATATATAAAAATACCAAATCAATAAGCCAGACTAAAGAAAAGTATTTTTTTTTGAACTATTGTAATTTCGTACATTTGTTTAGTCATGAATGTAAGGTGTTTTGAATTATTAGGTATATTTTATTTTGTTTATTAGTTGTATTATTTTATACAATTTAAGATCCATTAAATTAGATAATTAATTTTTAAAACTTACAAGTTATACAACATTCATATATTTATATATATATATATTAGGACATAAATAATAATAAAATTGTAATATTCAAACGTACAATTAAAAAAAAAAAAAAAAAAAAAAAAAAATCAAAAGAAATCAAACAGCCTGATCAACTGATTTGATTTCGCAGAAAATTTTAAATTTTTATTATTTGATATAATAAAATAATAATAAAATTAATAATGTAATATTTTCAGACTTCATTATAGATATATACATAAGCTCTAAATAAATAATATAATAAAAACTAATTTAATTAAATTTCCATTTTTATTATTATAAGAATGATCAACCTTTGCGTAGTGATCATTCTTTCTAAAAAAAGGGAGGTGTAGTGTGTTTGACGAGTCGCATACTAGTTACATACCTTTTGTATGTAACTAAACACTCACTCTTTGTTGTGTGTATTTCTGTCCACGCTGCACATAGCTGACAAGCATGTATTATGCTTGCTCAGCATACTCCCATAGTGAGTAAGAACATTGTTTTATACTAGCATTAAGATAGACTTAACAATAAACATTTAATCAATAAAGAATAATACAACGGGACAGTCGCACTAGCGGCTGTCCCCAAATAATCTTAAAGTGTTTCTATTACATTACTTCTTATTACATAAAAAGTTAGTTCAATAGTAAAAAATTTACTTTTAAATACAATTATTCACCGCTGGCACACAGTTTAAAGAGTACTCTGTGCTGTCTTCAACAACAATTAGTCGACTACTCACTTTAATGTAATTGTTTATGCATCTCTATAATTATGTTTATTTTTATGTAAGTAATATTTATATAAATAAAAAAAATGGGCACAATTTATGATGCTTCTCCTTCCGTATTGAATAGGGAACGTGCTACTAAATGTTTTTGATCGTCTTGTAGTAGATGTCGACATTTCTGCTATGTAATAGTTGCTATGAAGATACCATTTGTATATACATATACATACATACATATGTATGTATCAGAGATCAGTTATGAGTACTGAAAAAGTGAGTATACTTGAATCATGACTTATAATTTATCGTACTTATACGTACTCATGCTTGTCTCAATATCATCGAACCAATATTCATATTTAAAGTTTGAACTACTCATTATATTCAGATTTAATCTCATGTATGATGTATGTTTATTTTGACTCTCCTTAACTCAATGTACGTAGACGATAAAAAAATAAGTATGACTCGCATACACTCATGTGTCGTTCATTTTTTACAGCCTGCTTATACAAATTATATAAAATAATAAATTTTATATTTTCCTCAATATGTTTTCCTATAAACTTACTTGTATGTTTTTATATTTCTTTTTTACTTATTTTGTATAAATACCTAACGGAATAAGCTGAAATTTTTTTTAATGACAACTGAGTTGAATACTTTATGAGTATGTGAGTATTTTTCTTAAAATGTAATAGCATAGTTCTGTATAACGAGTGACTCAACATTTTCGCCCAAATGAGTACAAAAATTAGTATTGGGGTTCCATAACACTAGTGTCAATTCTCTTGAGTAAAAACGTAAGACGATCTTTTTTATGGGTTCTATATTGAAATTTCAATCGTCGTAATGTCAAAAATAGACGAGTAGAAATAAGTCTTTGTGTGCATCACAAAACAATATTTTATATATTATTTCGTATATTTCTACAGCATAAACTGTTGTTCACTTCTTAACTTTTAATTTCAATGTTAATTTCGATAAATTGAAACATTTTTCATTCAATTTATTACAAAATTAAAAAATTCATAGCAATTTCAATTCACATAAATTATTTTTGTGTTGTAAATAAAACACAGCTGTTTTTATTTTGGTTTCTAGGGTTGCCCCTAAAATATTAAAATATTGACTAATAACATGGAAAAAAGTAAACAAAATATCTAATTAAATAATTTGGCAATAATGCAATATAACAACTCAATATTACCAAGGTAACTAACGTAAGTCAGACGAGTGTATTATGGAAACTCATTTGCTTACGTAATCGCACGTGTACCAATCGTTCGCCTGAGAATACACTCGTTATACAGAACTATGCTATAAATCTAAATACCGTTGTTTATGAATCAAACATATTGGGAATCGTGTGAGCTCGATGTCGGCGTTGTAGTCATACTTATATCCACCCGCATTTATAAGTCAACGTTGTTGTGAGTTTGAGTAACTCAGAGTAGTTAAATTTCAATGATGTAAAACCACTTATACTTAAAATGTTATGAGTAGTTGTGAATCGTAAAAAAACGATTCATTGCCGATCTCTGGTATGTATATACTTACGAATTCGGTTAATTAAATTTATGGAAAAAGTCGGTTTTACTGACTTTGCTCAAAAAAAAAAAACAAATCATCAAATAGGGCTTTTAAGGAGATAAAAGCAATAAACAATATTTTTGGCAGCCACGTCTATTTTCGAGGGGGCGGGCCCTCAAAGTTGAAAATATATTAGCCTATATATCGGGAACTATTGGGTCTATGATAAATTGTAATACATCAAATTAAAGGTATTAAAAACACCTATATATCACGATCACAAAGTATGGACCAACTATTGGTTAAATCTGAAAATAATATTTTTTGACCTGAATTTTTTTTAATGTCTAAAAAATTAAAAAGAAAATCTACATAAGTGTTATTTAAATTTATTTATATAAATAGCCAAGACATACATCTTTAATTTGAGGCATGATATGTGTCTATAGATACTATAATCACCGAATCACTCTATGGTATACATTTTACCGGCTTAAGATTTCCTGTATTGCGTAAGGATTTTCTCCTCTATGGTATACAGAACACCGGCTTCGCATAGTACAGATTGTACTTTTTATGGTGGAATGTCATAATTTTTCTTTAATATCTGCGGATCTACATTACCTACATGATCATGTTATACCTTAAAGCTTTTTTTTTTTTTTTTTTTTTTTTTTTGCATTTAATTATTTATTGAATCTTCATATTTGAAATGACAATAAGTATTCAAATCTTAATACTAAAAAGAAAATAATAAGCCCAGACAGTGCTAGACAAAAATTTTTATGATACTAAAAAAATTTCACATCAACTGATCCAGTCATCTATTTTGCGCTTGAGTTAAAGCAAGGGTATCCCTCCTTCTCTACCGATTGTGGCCACTAAAGTTAAGGATGTCTCGTGCAAGTGGGTTTGGATGGTGTTGGAAGTTTGCTGACATACTTTGACGCATATTTTGTAAATTCGACTTTTACTAATGGCACGCCTAGATCTTTGTGGATTCGAGAATTTTTAACATACCATGGAGCTCCAGTAATTATACGTAGAATTTTATTTTGACCCCTTTGAATTTTTTCAATGTTTGATGCTGAGGCAGTACCCCATAATTGAATTCCATAACACCAGATTGGCTTTAGAATTGCATTGTACAACAAAAGTTTGCAATCCAATTTCAATGTAGAGTTTCTGCCGATTAACCAATTAAGTTGCACTGCTTTTAATCTCATTTGTGTAAGTTTCGCTTCAATATGAGACTTTCAAGTTAAACGGCGGTCGAGGTGAATGCAGAGGTATTTGACTTCATTATGTTGAGGAATAATTTGATTATTTATTCTGATGGACGAGCAGGTATCTTTTCGCAATGTGAAAGTGATATGAATACATTTTTGTTCATTTACCCTGATTTTTCAAAGCTCTAGCCAATAAACATAATTCTGCAAATTCTGTGATGCAACTTGGTGGTCCTTATTGACGCTGACAAAGGCTGTATCGTCTGCAAAAGTTGACGTGTGGATTTTGGGGTCTGACGGCATGTCGGAGGCATAAATCAAATATAAAGTAGGGCCCAGTATGCTACCCTGTGGCACACCTAATTCAATTGGCTGAGCGGTACTTAAAAAATTGCCTTCTTTTATTTTAAATTTGCGACCGTATAAATAACTTTCCATGAGTTTATGGGTGTTAGCAGGCAGAGTTAATTTAATTTTGTGCATTAAACCGTCATGCCAAACTTTGTCGAACGCTTGGGACACATCAATGAAAAGGGCGGAGCAGTATTTTTTATCTTCCAATCTGTGAGTTTGTTCGATGGTACTGTGTTTAGCTCTGAATCCGAATTGATGATTTGGAATACATTCAGTGTCATTCAGAATTGGAGTCAACTTAGTCATTAACAATTTTTCGAACAGTTTAGAAATTGTCGGCAGTAGGCTAATTGGCATATATGACTCCACTTTGGTGTGGTCCTTCCCTGACTTAGGAATCATAGTGATCATAGACACCTTCCAATCTGCAGGATAGTATTCAAGGCGTAAAATAGCGTTGAAGATAAAGAGGATAATTCTTCTTGCTACACGAGGTAACTCCACAAGCATTTTATTGCTGATTTTATCCATACCTGGAGCCTTTCTAAGGTTCAGAGTACCAATAGCGTTTTGGACATCACGAAAGTTTAGTCTTAGGGGTACAGGAGGCCTTATAACAAGTGGTGGCAAATCAGATTCGTTATTATTTGAGTTGTTTATAGTAAACACATTTCTCAAATGGTTAACAAATAATGTCCCTTTCTCGGAATCATTTCTAGCCCAGTCACCAGTCGGATTTCGCAAAGGAGGTTTTCCTCTCACTGGTCTTTTTAAACCTCTTGCCGCCCTCCATAACGAGTAGTCAGATTGTGGGGTACTATCAAGACCTTACAAGTAAGATCTAAGTGAGGCCGTTCTTTGGGTTTCTAAGAATTGTCTTAGTATATCTCTGCATACCCGTAGCCTAGCTTTCAGTTCAGGAGACCTGTGAATTTGCCACTCTCTTCTAACTCTTCTTTTTTCTGACAGGAGATGATCGAGTTCAGCGAAATAAGTTCTATTTGTCCCACTTCTGCACTCAACGTCGTATGTGGAGGCGTGATGTACAGCTCTTCGTATGTCCTCAGTAAACTTGCCAATCGACCCATCAATATCCTCGGTAGTTCTCAACACTACATTTTCCGTGCAGTGGGAACTTAAATACTTTTAGATATGTCCCGAAATGGAGAGTCATTCCCTTGAAGGAAACGCATTGAAATAATAGAAGGAGAGTGATCTGAAGACAAGTCCACTTGTATCGATTCTACAGGGATATTTTTCACTACTCCGAAGTCAATAACATCGGGAATCTTCCGTCGGTCCGTCGGCCAGTAGGTGGGATGCCCGCTTGAGAGTACATCTAATCCCATTTTGGCAATGGTGTTGAAGAGTTCACGACCCCTCGGGGTCACCAGACGTGAACCCCAAAAAGTGTGTTTGGCGTTAAAGTCACCAGCAACTAAAAATCTAGCTCCAAGGGAATTGAAGAAGCTGTAGTATTGGTGTTCTTTTATTGAAAATCGAGGCGGCGAATAAATTGATGATAAAACAAAATTGTATTGACAGAATTCAATACAAATGTTTGTTGCTTGTAGGTAATCCTCACATATGTTGTTCATTAAATAATGTTTTATTCTGTTCTTTATAAGAATTGCCGATCCTCCACATGCTCTTCCGCGGGGATCTTTAGTATCATACAACACGTAGCCATTAATTTTGAAGTACGCTGTCGCCGTCAAGTGAGTTTCAGCAATCATCATGACATCAATCTGCTTATCCATCAGGAAGTGCTCCAGTTCGTTTTTATGTTGGCGGAGGCCGTTCGCATTCCAAAAACAAATTTTTAAACAAATCATTTCTTTAAAATGGCTTGTAAGATAGTGGATTGCATTTTCAGCATTTCCTGCATCATGGATGTCATAGTGGTCGTAAAAGTGTTCATGGTTTGGACAAGTGTCTGCAATGTAGTCTCTAGAGTGTTAATATTAGGCTCGTAATATTGTGATTTAGGTGCCTGCTCCAAACCTGGCATATTAGATTTAACCACGTTAGCGTAAGAAACTTGTCTAGAACTAGGCGCGTTTACATGACTAGTGGACCGTAACAATTGCGGGAAATTGTCACTCGATGCCAAAATAGGCTGTTGACGATGATCAGGTAATACTGACGTCTTGTTGGTACTTATGGCTTTCAAATGAGTGTAAATTGGACAACCTCTATAATTTGCGGTATGATTACCTCCGCAGTTACTGCATTTTTTTATTTTTACGTCAGTTTTGGACTTATTACATTGAGCAGTTGGATGTAGTTCCCCACACGCAACACAAACAGACGGCAATTTACAGTACGCTTTGGTGTGGCCAAATTCTTGACAATTAACACACTGGACGGGTCCAATGCGCTTATGCGGTTCCTCCACGGTAATTCTACGATGCAGAAGATAAATGAGATTGTAGATTGGATGCGACTCGTTTTTCTTTAAGACAACATCTCCAGGTTCCAATTCTACCCTGAACATGGGCTGAGGGATCTTTTCACGGTTTCTGATATTCACTACGCTCTTGATTTTGAACCCTTTGTCCATTAAACCGGTCTTTATCTCCGCAGGATCAACACATGGGTATATACCCTTTAGAACGACTTGGAGTCCTTTTGCGCTTTTGAGCTGGTAGGTATAGAAGTTCCTAGTCTCCCTCTTCAACTGGTTGGACAATTTTCGAAAATCATCTTCCCTATTCACTTGGATCTTTGTCTCGCAGATATTTCCATGTTTAATTGAGGTTACGCTAAACATGTTTTCACCTATTACCGAAACAATTCCTTGTACCAATTTACTGGAAGTCGGCTCTCTCAGATAAATTGGTGGGGGCTTAAACGTCTTCTTAGGAAGTTCTGGCTCATCCGTCTGGAGGAGAACAAACCTATTTTGATTATTACTCACGGTCTTAGGAGCTTTTGAATTTGATGACACTTGAGCAGACGTCGGGCTCCTCTGTCGCTTGAGAACGGTGATGTACTTATCCATACCTACTTGTTTTTTTGGTTTGACTGCACTGTTTGATGAAGATGATGTTTTTTCATCTGTTGAAATCACTATATTGGGCGAACAGGAACGACGCCGTTCTGCGGCTCTTGTAGTGAGAAGATTCTCCACAGATTTTTTTATGGATTCTTCCTCAGAGACCCATTTAGTTTTTCTAGACGAGCTAAGCTCTTTCTCAGAATTACATCTGAGAGGAACACTCATACAATTTTTATGCTATTTTTAGTGTTTTTTTAATTACCGATATTACCGTAGATTTTTTTTAACCTATTACGAGTTATTTTTTCACTTTTTTGTTTTATTTCAACCTATTGCACTTTTTCACCTATTACGATTTTTTCACCGAAAATTCAGCCACACTAAAAGTAACACGTCCGAACAGTTCGATGAGACGAGACTGACCTTAAAGCTTGAAGCTTAATTTCTTGACTTTAAAAGTTTGAGATTTATATATCTACTCATATAGACCTTTTTCCAGAATTTTTAAGATTTTTAAAAAAAATATAGGATCAAAAAATAATTTTCCGAAATTGACCTATAGGTGGTTCATACAAGTAGGTCATGTTATATAGCGTTGGAAAGGTTATTAAAGTGTCATGTTATATAGCGTTGGAAAGGTTATTAAAGTGCCTATCATATGATATATATATCGTCTAATAAAGAAATGTAGTTTTCAAGATATATCTAAATATATTATAAACTTTGAAAAATTTTATTTTAACTAGAAATTAAAACTATGAGTGATAAAATTTTGGAAGTGATTTGAAAAAAGTCTGTTCATGTCTGAAGGATGGTATTGGTGTTTCCGTCTCTGTCCTGTTGGGAGATGATGTTACCATCAGCAATATAACGACAAAACATAGAGCGCTGCTATTATATATACTTTAGCTTAAGTTAGTTTTCGTTAAATTTTATTTTAACATTATGTTAGATTTCGAGCCATTTTGTTATTATTATCTATTCGTTGTTTAGACTTTGAAGAAATAAGTATCTACTTTTGTTTTATATCGAGCCCTTTATTTAATTGGAAAATAAAACATAATTTTGTATCACTACAATAGTGGAAAGAATTTAAAGGAAAGTGTTTTCTCTTTATTTACAATAAAAAGCTACCATTTGTCATACTTAAAAACTATCCCTTTTTTTCAACACAAGCCAAGTTGTTTGGAAATTTGGTTGGCAATTTTACAGGTCCCACAAACCCATTTACATACACACTTGGTGGATTAACAAAGTCACTAAAACCGACTTAAGCCAAATTTATTGTAAACATTTTTACTTCTTTAATCACTTTTTTTATCTTTTATACAAAAAAACACAAATTTTCTCGTATCTGTTCAAATATTTTGCAAACAAGCACTTAAGTGTCACTTTATTAAATGGTTAAAGTTGGGTAGAGAACACAATAAAAATATCAAAACATACAAGTGACTTATAACCAGCTAAAGGTGCCATCAGACGGGATGTATTTTACATATGTACTGTCAAATTTTCCATCTATAAAAGTTGTACACATCGTGTGATACATATGAAACTTTGCATATGTAAAATACATGTGGAAATACATATGTAATTTTTTCGATTAGAACACGCTCTATTTTCCTGTGCCAAACATAAACAAAACAGCTGTTTGGTTTTGAAACAAAATTGTTTGAAAAAATATATTGTAAAAAAAATTAAAGAAAATTAATTTTTAATAAATTAAATTATGTTTATTATATTTATTGCAGTTAGATTGGCCAAAAGAAGCAATTCTTGAAATTTATACACGTTAAAAAGTCAGCTTTTGTTTACATTTATAGGTTATGTCATACGGAAAAACATAAGCAGGTGTGATAGCAAAAATTATGAATCGTATGTAAAATGGAAATTTTGACATACATACGGAATTACATATGGGTAAGAAAAGTGACAGTACATATGTAAAATACATCCCGTCTGATGGCACCTTAACAAGCTATTATGCATTTATGAATTCAATTTTTTCGTATTTTGCCTCTCATTGCCTTATTACCCTGTTATAATGTGTTTATGAATTAGACCGTAAAAATAAAATTCAGATTGTACTTGATCATTGAAAGAATAAGTTGTTTTTTTCCTTGCCCCTTTGGGCAAGAACATAACTCGCGTAACACTGTGTAAAACAAAAGGTTTTCGGTTAGCACTTATTTTGTTGTTGTTATTCAGTTTTTTTGTTTCTATTTATGAGTTCTTGTATTTAGTTTTTTTTTCTGTAAGTTAAATTTTTCTATTTATTTTTTTTATAACAATTATTTTTTCTTTTTTTTCAAATATTTATGGTTTTACCATCATTTTTGTTAAAATTTGGTTGTTTTTCTTTTTCCTTCTAATTTTTGGATTATTTTGTATGAATTTATATTTACAATTTAATATATATACAACTATAAATACAAAATATATACAAAACTTCGACGACAACACTATCACGACACAATCTAGACGCTGACTGAAGATGCTCTCTCCCAGAGAAAATCCCAATGCCTCTAGAGGTTGTTTGAGACAAAATGTTAGCAATTAAGGGCAAAAGGAACGTATAACTGGGTGCCGATCTAAATAGAATTTTTTTTTTTTTTTTTTAATACATTTAATTTATTTATTGAATCTTCAGAAATGAAATGACAATAAGTTTTCGAATCTTAATACTAAAAGAAAATAATAAGTGCAGCCAGTGCTAGACAAAATATTATGATACTACAACAAATTTACATCCACTGATCCAGTCATCTGTTTTGCGCTTGAGTTAAAGCAAGGGTATCCCTCCTTCTCAACCGAACATGGCCACTAAAGTTAAGGATGTCTCGTGCAAGTGGGTTTGGATGGTGTTCAAGTTTGCTGACATATTTTGAGGCGAGTTTTGTAAATTCGACTTTCACCAAAGGAATGCCTAGATCTTTGTGGATTCGAGAATTTTTAACATACCATGGAGCTGCAGTAATTGTACGTAGAATCTTATTTTGACCCCTTTGAATTTTTTCAATGTTGGATGCTGAGGCAGTACCCCATAATTGAATTCCATAACACCAGATTGGCTTTAGAATTGCATTGTACAACAAAAGTTTGCAATCCAACTTTAATTTTCGAATTTCTGCCGATTAGCCAACTAATTTGCACTGCTTTTAATCTCATCTGGGTAAGTTTTGCGTCGATATGAGACTTCCAAGTTAAACGACGATCGAGGTGGATTCCGAGGTATTTGACTTCATTGTGTTGCGGGATAATTTGATTATTTATTCTGATGAACGAGCAGGTATCTTTTCGCAATGTGAAAGTTATATGAATACATTTCTGTTCATTAACCCTGATTTTCCAAAGCTCAAGCCAATTCTCTAGTTTATAAACATATTTCTGCAAGTTCTGTGATGCAATTTGATGGTCCTTATGAACGCTAATAAAGGCTGTATCGTCTGCAAAAGTTTAAGTATGTATTATGGGGTCTGACGGCGTATCGGATGCATAAATCAAATATAAAGTTGGACCCAGTATGCTACCCTGAGGTACTCCTGCTTCAATCAGATTGTGGGGTACTATCAAGACCTTACAAGTAAGATCTAAGTGAGGCCGTTCTTTGGGTTTCTAAGAATTGTCTTAGTATATCTCTGCATACCCGTAGCCTAGCTTTCAGTTCAGGAGACCTGTGAATTTGCCACTCTCTTCTAACTCTTCTTTTTTCTGACAGGAGATGATCGAGTTCAGCGAAATAAGTTCTATTTGTCCCACTTCTGCACTCAACGTCGTATGTGGAGGCGTGATGTACAGCTCTTCGTATGTCCTCAGTAAACTTGCCAATCGACCCATCAATATCCTCGGTAGTTCTCAACACTACATTTTCCGTGCAGTGGGAAATTAAATACTTTTAGATATGTCCCGAAATGGAGAGTCATTCCCTTGAAGGAAACGCATTGAAATAATAGAAGGAGAGTGATCTGAAGACAAGTCCACTTGTATCGATTCTACAGGGATATTTTTCACTACTCCGAAGTCAATAACATCGGGAATCTTCCGTCGGTCCGTCGGCCAGTAGGTGGGATGCCCGCTTGAGAGTACATCTAATCCCATTTTGGCAATGGTGTTGAAGAGTTCACGACCCTTCGGGGTCACCAGACGTGAACCCCAAAAAGTGTGTTTGGCGTTAAAGTCACCAGCAACTAAAAATCTAGCTCCAAGGGAATTGAAGAAGCTGTAGTATTGGTGTTCTTTTATTGAAAATCGAGGCGGCGAATAAATTGATGATAAAACAAAATTGTATTGACAGAATTCAATACAAATGTTTGTTGCTTGTAGGTAATCCTCACATATGTTGTTCATTAAATAATGTTTTATTCTGTTCTTTATAAGAATTGCCGATCTTCCACATGCTCTTCCGCGGGGATCTTTAGTATCATACAACACGTAGCCATTAATTTTGAAGTACGCTGTCGCCGTCAAGTGAGTTTCAGCAATCATCATGACATCAATCTGCTTATCCATCAGGAAGTGCTCCAGTTCGTTTTTATGTTGGCGGAGGCCGTTCGCATTCCAAAAACAAATTTTTAAACAAATCATTTCTTTAAAATGGCTTGTAAGATAGTGGATTGCATTTTCAGCATTTCCTGCATCATGGATGTCATAGTGGTCGTAAAAGTGTTCATGGTTTGGACAAGTGTCTGCAATGTAGTCTCTAGAGTGTTAATATTAGGCTCGTAATATTGTGATTTAGGTGCCTGCTCCAAACCTGGCATATTAGATTTAACCACGTTAGCGTAAGAAACTTGTCTAGAACTAGGCGCGTTTACATGACTAGTGGACCGTAACAATTGCGGGAAATTGTCACTCGATGCCAAAATAGGCTGTTGACGATGATCAGGTAATACTGACGTCTTGTTGGTACTTATGGCTTTCAAATGAGTGTAAATTGGACAACCTCTATAATTTGCGGTATGATTACCTCCGCAGTTACTGCATTTTTTTATTTTTACGTCAGTTTTGGACTTATTACATTGAGCAGTTGGATGTAGTTCCCCACACGCAACACAAACAGACGGCAATTTACAGTACGCTTTGGTGTGGCCAAATTCTTGACAATTAACACACTGGACGGGTCCAATGCGCTTATGCGGTTTCTCCACGGTAATTCTACGATGCAGAAGATAAATGAGATTGTAGATTGGATGCGACTCGTTTTTCTTTAAGACAACATCTCCAGGTTCCAATTCTACCCTGAACATGGGCTGAGGGATCTTTTCACGGTTTCTGATATTCACTACGCTCTTGATTTTGAACCCTTTGTCCATTAAACCGGTCTTTATCTCCGCAGGATCAACACATGGGTATATACCCTTTAGAACGACTTGGAGTCCTTTTGCGCTTTTGAGCTGGTAGGTATAGAAGTTCCTAGTCTCCCTCTTCAACTGGTTGGACAATTTTCGAAAATCATCTTCCCTATTCACTTGGATCTTTGTCTCGCAGATATTTCCATGTTTAATTGAGGTTACGCTAAACATGTTTTCACCTATTACCGAAACAATTCCTTGTACCAATTTACTGGAAGTCGGCTCTCTCAGATAAATTGGTGGGGGCTTAAACGTCTTCTTAGGAAGTTCTGGCTCATCCGTCTGGAGGAGAACAAACCTATTTTGATTATTACTCACGGTCTTAGGAGCTTTTGAATTTGATGACACTTGAGCAGACGTCGGGCTCCTCTGTCGCTTGAGAACGGTGATGTACTTATCCATACCTACTTGTTTTTTTGGTTTGACTGCACTGTTTGATGAAGATGATGTTTTTTCATCTGTTGAAATCACTATATTGGGCGAACAGGAACGACGCCGTTCTGCGGCTCTTGTAGTGAGAAGATTCTCCACAGATTTTTTTATGGATTCTTCCTCAGAGACCCATTTAGTTTTTCTAGACGAGCTAAGCTCTTTCTCAGAATTACATCTGAGAGGAACACTCATACAATTTTTATGCTATTTTTAGTGTTTTTTTAATTACCGATATTACCGTAGATTTTTTTTAACCTATTACGAGTTATTTTTTCACTTTTTTGTTTTATTTCAACCTATTGCACTTTTTCACCTATTACGATTTTTTCACCGAAAATTCAGCCACACTAAAAGTAACACGTCCGAACAGTTCGATGAGACGAGACTGACCTTAAAGCTTGAAGCTTAATTTCTTGACTTTAAAAGTTTGAGATTTATATATCTACTCATATAGACCTTTTTCCAGAATTTTTAAGATTTTTAAAAAAAATATAGGATCAAAAAATAATTTTCCGAAATTGACCTATAGGTGGTTCATACAAGTAGGTCATGTTATATAGCGTTGGAAAGGTTATTAAAGTGTCATGTTATATAGCGTTGGAAAGGTTATTAAAGTGCCTATCATATGATATATATATCGTCTAATAAAGAAATGTAGTTTTCAAGATATATCTAAATATATTATAAACTTTGAAAAATTTTATTTTAACTAGAAATTAAAACTATGAGTGATAAAATTTTGGAAGTGATTTGAAAAAAGTCTGTTCATGTCTGAAGGATGGTATTGGTGTTTCCGTCTCTGTCCTGTTGGGAGATGATGTTACCATCAGCAATATAACGACAAAACATAGAGCGCTGCTATTATATATACTTTAGCTTAAGTTAGTTTTCGTTAAATTTTATTTTAACATTATGTTAGATTTCGAGCCATTTTGTTATTATTATCTATTCGTTGTTTAGACTTTGAAGAAATAAGTATCTACTTTTGTTTTATATCGAGCCCTTTATTTAATTGGAAAATAAAACATAATTTTGTATCACTACAATAGTGGAAAGAATTTAAAGGAAAGTGTTTTCTCTTTATTTACAATAAAAAGCTACCATTTGTCATACTTAAAAACTATCCCTTTTTTTCAACACAAGCCAAGTTGTTTGGAAATTTGGTTGGCAATTTTACAGGTCCCACAAACCCATTTACATACACACTTGGTGGATTAACAAAGTCACTAAAACCGACTTAAGCCAAATTTATTGTAAACATTTTTACTTCTTTAATCACTTTTTTTATCTTTTATACAAAAAAACACAAATTTTCTCGTATCTGTTCAAATATTTTGCAAACAAGCACTTAAGTGTCACTTTATTAAATGGTTAAAGTTGGGTAGAGAACACAATAAAAATATCAAAACATACAAGTGACTTATAACCAGCTAAAGGTGCCATCAGACGGGATGTATTTTACATATGTACTGTCAAATTTTCCATCTGTAAAAGTTGTACACATCGTGTGATACATATGAAACTTTGCATATGTAAAATACATGTGGAAATACATATGTAATTTTTTCGATTAGAACACGCTCTATTTTCCTGTGCCAAACATAAACAAAACAGCTGTTTGGTTTTGAAACAAAATTGTTTGAAAAAATATATTGTAAAAAAAATTAAAGAAAATTAATTTTTAATAAATTAAATTATGTTTATTATATTTATTGCAGTTAGATTGGCCAAAAGAAGCAATTCTTGAAATTTATACACGTTAAAAAGTCAGCTTTTGTTTACATTTATAGGTTATGTCATACGGAAAAACATAAGCAGGTGTGATAGCAAAAATTATGAATCGTATGTAAAATGGAAATTTTGACATACATACGGAATTACATATGGGTAAGAAAAGTGACAGTACATATGTAAAATACATCCCGTCTGATGGCACCTTAACAAGCTATTATGCATTTATGAATTCAATTTTTTCGTATTTTGCCTCTCATTGCCTTATTACCCTGTTATAATGTGTTTATGAATTAGACCGTAAAAATAAAATTCAGATTGTACTTGATCATTGAAAGAATAAGTTGTTTTTTTCCTTGCCCCTTTGGGCAAGAACATAACTCGCGTAACACTGTGTAAAACAAAAGGTTTTCGGTTAGCACTTATTTTGTTGTTGTTATTCAGTTTTTTTGTTTCTATTTATGAGTTCTTGTATTTAGTTTTTTTTTCTGTAAGTTAAATTTTTCTATTTATTTTTTTTATAACAATTATTTTTTCTTTTTTTTCAAATATTTATGGTTTTACCATCATTTTTGTTAAAATTTGGTTGTTTTTCTTTTTCCTTCTAATTTTTGGATTATTTTGTATGAATTTATATTTACAATTTAATATATATACAACTATAAATACAAAATATATACAAAACTTCGACGACAACACTATCACGACACAATCTAGACGCTGACTGAAGATGCTCTCTCCCAGAGAAAATCCCAATGCCTCTAGAGGTTGTTTGAGACAAAATGTTAGCAATTAAGGGCAAAAGGAACGTATAACTGGGTGCCGATCTAAATAGAATTTTTTTTTTTTTTTTTTAATACATTTAATTTATTTATTGAATCTTCAGAAATGAAATGACAATAAGTTTTCGAATCTTAATACTAAAAGAAAATAATAAGTGCAGCCAGTGCTAGACAAAATATTATGATACTACAACAAATTTACATCCAC
The DNA here is from genome assembly GCA_916048285.2 of Bellardia pandia. NCBI lineage: Eukaryota > Metazoa > Arthropoda > Insecta > Diptera > Calliphoridae > Bellardia > Bellardia pandia. The sequence goes on from OU696530.1 coordinate 72,711,069, forward strand.
TGATCCAGTCATCTGTTTTGCGCTTGAGTTAAAGCAAGGGTATCCCTCCTTCTCAACCGAACATGGCCACTAAAGTTAAGGATGTCTCGTGCAAGTGGGTTTGGATGGTGTTCAAGTTTGCTGACATATTTTGAGGCGAGTTTTGTAAATTCGACTTTCACCAAAGGAATGCCTAGATCTTTGTGGATTCGAGAATTTTTAACATACCATGGAGCTGCAGTAATTGTACGTAGAATCTTATTTTGACCCCTTTGAATTTTTTCAATGTTGGATGCTGAGGCAGTACCCCATAATTGAATTCCATAACACCAGATTGGCTTTAGAATTGCATTGTACAACAAAAGTTTGCAATCCAACTTTAATTTTCGAATTTCTGCCGATTAGCCAACTAATTTGCACTGCTTTTAATCTCATCTGGGTAAGTTTTGCGTCGATATGAGACTTCCAAGTTAAACGACGATCGAGGTGGATTCCGAGGTATTTGACTTCATTGTGTTGCGGGATAATTTGATTATTTATTCTGATGAACGAGCAGGTATCTTTTCGCAATGTGAAAGTTATATGAATACATTTCTGTTCATTAACCCTGATTTTCCAAAGCTCAAGCCAATTCTCTAGTTTATAAACATATTTCTGCAAGTTCTGTGATGCAATTTGATGGTCCTTATGAACGCTAATAAAGGCTGTATCGTCTGCAAAAGTTTAAGTATGTATTATGGGGTCTGACGGCGTATCGGATGCATAAATCAAATATAAAGTTGGACCCAGTATGCTACCCTGAGGTACTCCTGCTTCAATTGGCTGAGCGGGGCTTAAAAATCGCCTTCTTTGATTGTAAATTTGCGACCATATAAATAACTTTTCATAAGTTTGTGGGTGTTAGCAGGCAGAGTTAATTTAATTTTATGCATTAAACCTTCATGCCAGACTTTGTCGAACGCTTGGGAAACATCAATGAAAAGCGCGGAACAGTATTTTTTCTCTTCAAACGAATGTCTTATCACATTTACCAATCTGTGTGTTTGTTCGATGGTACTGTGTATAGCTCTGAACCCGAATTGGTGATTTGGGATACATTGAGTGTCGTTCAGAATTGGAATCAACTTAGCCAATAACAATTTTTCAAACAGTTTTGAAATTGTCGGCAGTAGACTAATTGGCCTATATGACTCTACTTTAGTGGGGTCCTTCCCTGGCTTAGGAATCATGGTAATCATAGATACCTTCCAATCTGCAGGATAGTATTCTAGGCGTAAAATAGCATTGAAAATAAATAGGATAATTCTTCTAGCTACACGAGGTAACTCCACAAGCATTTTGTTGCTGATTTTATCCATACCTGGAGCTTTTTTAAGATTCAGAGTACCAATAGCGCTTTGAACGTCATTAAAGCTAAGTCTTAGAGGTACAGGAGGTCTAATAACGAGTGGAGGCAAATCAGATGCATTATTTGAGTTGTTTATAGTAAACACATTTATCAAATGGTTAACAAATAAAATCCCCTTCTCGGAATCATTTCTAGCCCAGTCACCAGTCGGATTTCGCAGAGGAGGCTTTCCTCTAACTGGTCTTTTTAAACCTCGTGCCGCCTTCCATAACGAATAGTCAGATTGTGGGGTACTATCAAGACCCTCCAAGTAAGATTTAAGTGAAGCCATTCTTTGGGTTTCTAAGAAATTTCTTAGTATATCTCTGCATACCTGTAGCCTAGCTTTCAGTTCAGGAGACCTGTGAATTTGCCACTCTCTTCTAACTCTTCTTTTTTCTGACAGGAGATGATCGAGTTCAGCGAAATAAGTTCTATTTGTCCCACTTCTGCACTCAACGTCGTATGTGGAGGCGTGATGTACAGCTCTTCGTATGTCCTCAGTAAACTTGCCAATCGACCCATCAATATCCTCGGTAGTTCTCAACACTACATTTTCCGTGCAGTGGGAACTTAAATACTTTTTATACTTTATCCAACTTACTCTGGTTTTAGATATGTCCCGAAATGGAGAGCCATTCCCTTGAAGGAAACGCATTGAAATAATAGAAGGAGAGTGATCTGAAGACAAGTCTAATGAAGGCTCCACTTGTATCGATTCTACAGGGATATTTTTCACTACTCCGAAGTCAATAACATCGGGAATCTTCCGTCGGCCAGTAGGTGGGATGCCCGCTTGAGAGTACATCTAATCCCATTTTGGCAATGGTGTTGAAGAGTACACGACCCTTCGGGGTCACCAGACGTGAACCCCAAAAAGTGTGTTTGGCGTTAAAGTCACCAGCAACTAAAAATCTAGCTCCAAGGGAATTGAAGAAGCTGTAGTATTGGTGTTCTTTTATTGAAAATCGAGGCGGCGAATAAATTGATGATAAAACAAAATTGTATTGACAGAATTCAATACAAATGTTTGTTGCTTGTAGGTAATCCTCACATATGTTGTTCATTAAATAATGTTTTATTCTGTTCTTTATAAGAATTGCCGATCCTCCACATGCTCTTCCGCGGGGATCTTTAGTATCATACAACACGTAGCCATTAATTTTGAAGTACGCTGTCGCCGTCAAGTGAGTTTCAGCAATCATCATGACATCAATCTGCTTATCCATCAGGAAGTGTTCCAGTTCGTTTTTATGTTGGCGGAGGCCGTTCGCATTCCAAAAACAAATTTTTAAACAAATCATTTCTTTAAAATGGCTTGTAAGATAGTGGATTGCATTTTCAGCATTTCCTGCATCATGGATGTCATGGTGGTCGTAAAAGTGTTCATAGTTTGGACAAGAGTCTGCAATGTAGTCTCTAGAGTGTTAATATTAGGCTCGTAATATTGTGATTTAGGTTCCTGCTCCAAACCTGGCATATTAGATTTAACCACGTTTGCTTAAGAAACTTGTCTAGAACTAGGCGCGTTTACATGACTAGTGGACCGTAACAATTGAGGGAAATTGGTACTCGAAGCAAAATAGGCTGCTGAGGACGATTAGGTAATACTGACGTCTTGTTGGTTCTTATGCCTTTGAAATGAGTGAAAATTGGACAACCTCTATAATTTGCAATATGATTACCTCCGCAGTTACTGCATTTTTTGATTTTTGAATCAGTTTTCGACTTATCACATTGAGCAGTTGCATGTAGCTCCCCACACGCAACACAAACTGTCGGCAATTTACAATACGCCTTGGTGTGACCAAATTCTTGACAGTTAACACACTGGACGGGTCCCTGACGCTTATGGGGTTCTTCCACGGTGATTCTACGATGCAGAAGGTAAATCAGATTGTAGATGGGATGGGACTCGTTTTTCTTTAATACGACATCTCCAGGTTCCAATTCCACCCTAAACATAGGCTGTGGAATCTTTTCACGGTTTCTAATATTTACAACACTCTTAATTTTGAACCCTTTGTCCATTAAGCCGGTCTTTATCTTCGCAGGATCAACACATGGGTCTATACCCTTTAGAACGACTTGAAGACCTTTTGCGCTTTTGAGCTGATAGGTATAGAAATCCCTAGCCTCCCTCTCCAACTGGTTGGACAATTTTCGAAAATCATCTTCCTTTTTCACTTGAATTTTAGTTTCGCTAATATTTCCATGTTTAATTGATGTTACGCTAAACATATTTTCACCTATTACCGAAACAATTCTTTGTACCAATTTACTGGAAGTGGGTTCTCTCAGATAAATTGGTGGGGGCTTAAACGTCTTCTTAGCAAGTTCTGGCTCATCCGTCTGGAGGAGAGCAAACCTATTTTGATCATTACTCACGGTTTTAGGAGCTTTTGAATTTGATGACACTTGAGCAGATGTCGGGCTCCTCTGTCGCTTAAGAACTGTGACGTATTTATCCATACCTACTTGTTTTCTAGGTTTGATTGCACTATTTGATGTAGAAGGTGTTGATGTTCCTTCATCTATTGAAATCACTATATTGGGCGAACAGGAACGACGCCGTTCCACGGCTCTTGCAGTGAGAAGATTCTCCAAAGATTTTTTTTAAGGATTCTTCCTCAGAGACCCATATGGTTTTTCTAGTCGAGCTAAGCTCTTTCTCAGAATTACATCTGAGAGGAACACTCATACAGTTTTTATGTGATGTTTAATGTTTTTTTTTTTATATTTTTACCTATTACGATTTTTTCACTTTTTTGTTTAATTTCAACTTTTTACACTTTTTCACCTATTACGATTTTTTCACCGAAAATTCAGCCGCACTAAAAAAACACGTCCGAACAGTTCGATGAGACGAGACTAAATAGAATAACAGAAAAAATGTTTTTGTCACACTAAATAGAAGAAGATTCCCTTTGTATTAAATATTACCATTAAAAATTGGCACCTTTTATATAAAATCCAACCAAATGTAGAAAACCAACCAAGATATGCCCCTTTAAATCTATAAATTTGAGATTAAAAGTGTTTGTCATATTATGATAAAAAGCTTATTTTATTTAAGAAATCTCACCTGTTAATTTCGGTTTTTACCAAAATTAAAAATGAATCCAATTTGGACAAGTTATGGCCTATCAAAAAAATCAATTTAATTTACTCCAATTTCCTTTATTCGTTTTGAACAAAAATGTAACAAAACTTTAAAACAACAAATAATTTTTAAAAATGGTATATTTTAAAATTTGTTAATTAATTTAATTTAAACTTGATTATAGGCGATCCTCAAGGAAAATGGCAGAGTTTTCTCTCTAAAGCCATAATGAACTCTTGGTTGACGTTCATAATTTAGCGGTTTGGAAGGATAACATTTCTATTCCCTAAGGAATTTTATTTTTTTGGTAAACAAATATCAATATAAACGTCAATTTAACGATAGGAGTAAAACGAATGTTCCAACTATGCGCCAATAGATGGTGTTGTTAACAATTATAAAGGATACACATTTCACTGTTTTTTTGTATTTTTATTTTAATAAACGTTTTATTAAATGCTAATTTTACAAGTTGTTTCCTCCTACACGATTTTCTTAAGTCTAAAATCTTATACCATATTTTCTATTATTTATATCTCTTAAAATTATTCTTAAAATTACTCAGTGCCACAAAGTATACAGAGGTGACAGAAGTGGAAAGAAAATGTAGTTTTATACCTTTCTCTTTCTTTGAGAACTGCCTTTTTGTTTTCTTTATGTTACTATTTTTCTGGCGCAATAAAATTCAATTTTGGTCACAGAGTATTTTTGTATTGTTTGATACAATCATAAAAAAAATGCATTTTTATCGTCTAACGAATGCACAAACTCCACAATGCATACCACAAAGTATAACAATTATTAAAATACAATTTTTGAAATCACAAACATGTAAACAAAATTTCAATTCAAATATTTGTGATGATGATATTAAAAAGCGTTCAATTATGAATCCAATCATGAACTAAACTTTTTATTCTCAAATATTATTTCTTATATACTACTTATGAGAAGAAAGATTAGCCTAAAATTGAGTAATTTTTACAATGTTACTCGATTGTTTAGAGTTACATTTTATATTGAGTAATTCTTACAACTATTTTTCTTATATTCTACACAAACCATTATGCATGATTGTACCAGGCGCTCATCAATTTTAAAGTACATATTATTATTATTATTGAGTGCATTTCAATTATTAAATGTGACTCAAACATTAATTGTTTATTCTAATTTCAAGTGTTCTATTTTCTTGGTTTAAACTACAAGTCGAAATTTAATATGAGCATTAAGTCGTTCACCCAAAACAAAAAAAAAAAAGCAGCGTTATGAAATTAATGACTAAAGGCCCAACTATAATGTGCATATGCTAGCTTAAGCAAACGTGCGAACACATATAAATTGTATGTGGCAAACTATAATGTACTTAACGAAACTTTTCGTTAAGTTTTTCAACTGTCATTTGCTTAAGCAAAAAGCGAAACTGATCGCACATTCTGCACGGAATCAGCTGTTTGTTGTTGTTTGTTTGTGTTTTGAACAAAATGGAAGAAAATATATTTATTTTAAATTTAATAGAAAATGCGGAAAAAAATAAGTGCCTTTACAATAAAAGGGACCCTTTTTATTTTAACAAAAATGTCTTTCTGTCGCTGTTTATTTCTCTGATAGAACAAGAGCGTCTTCTTCTTTTACAGTGTAGTTCACTTATTTCTTTTAATGTGCACAACCCTTCAAGCGCTAACTTTAATATTTGTATATTATTTAAATTTTTTTCTCCATTTTTGCAAACACAATACGAAAATTAACAAAACATATGTAAACGTTTATTATTATTTACAATGTAGTGCTGACACAGCTGTACATTTTAGTACTTTTGGCGATAAATTAAAAAAAAAGGAAAAATTATGCGTTTCGGGTACGAAGTTTATTTTTTAATTATAAAATAATATAATAATATTTATAAAATATAGTCATTTAATGGCTTTTTGTTAAAATAAAAACATTTTTTTTAAACATAAATGAGCAACTGTGGACAAAAAGTTTCAAAGTCATTGTAGCCACCTGAAAGTTAATTCTGAACTGGTTATGCATTTGACAGCCTTTTCGTTAACTTTTGCAATTTGCTTAAGCTTGCTTATGCATATTATAGTTGAGCCTTAACCTAGCACTATTATACATTTGGTCTTGTGTTTCTTACACACTACACTACACTTATGTGTAGTTTGTTTATACATACACTACTCAAATTGTTTTGTCCACAAAATTCCTATTGTATATAGTGCTTTGCTTTTTCACATTACCAAATACTACCACAAAATATTTTCTTTCTCTTTTTAAGAGAACTGCCTTATTGTAGCTCATTGTAGCGATTTTGAAACGTCAAAGTTGACCCCTCTGTATACTTTGTGCTCAGTGCTTTCGCAGCGATAGAGGTTGACCTAACGTAAAGGCCCAACTATAATATGCATATGCTAGCTTAAGCAAACGTGCGAACACATATAAATTGTATTTGGCAAACTATAATGTACTTAACGAAACTTTTCGTTAAGTTTTTCAACTGTCATTTGCTTAAGCAAAAAGCGAAACTGATCGCACATTCTGTACGGAATTAGCTGTTTGTTGTTGTTTGTTTGTGTTTTGAACAAAATGGAAGAAAATATATTTATTTTAAATTTAATAGAAAATGTGGAAAAAAATAAGTGCCTTTACAATAAAAGAGACCCTTTTTATTTCAACAAAAATGTCTTTCTGTCGCAGTTTATTTCTCTGGCAGAACAAGAGCGTCTTCTTCTTTTACAGTGTAGTTCACTTATTTCTTTTAATGTGCACAGGCCTTCAAGCGCTAACTTTAATACTTTTATATTTGGGGTATTCACAAGGTGTGCTATCATGTTATATTGTCATAATGTTCTAACATTTTACAATGGTTTAAAAATATTGCTGTTGCTTTGTAAACAAAAAGTGTCTTAAATTAATAGAACTTTGCTTGCTATGTTTATTGTGCTGTCGTAATTAATCAGAAGAGACCTGCGCTGAGCATTTTTTGTTTATTTACTTGAGTTTGCCATCACAACATCTAAAATGTATTTTTCGCACAAACTGGCTATTATTTTAGTTTTTTCACTTATTTTTGGCATTGTGGAAAACAATATTAATTTTTATATTTGTTTTAAATCAGCTGATTTAAATTCAAAATAGCACACTGAATTATGAGGGGTTGTTCACAGCAGTCGTATTTTTTCATGTTATTATTTTAAGACATATGACTTTATGACACCTTGTGAATCCCCCAATTATTTAAATTTTTAAGTTTTTTCTACATTTTTGCAAACACAATACGAAAATTAACAAAACATATGTAAACGTTTATTATTATTTACAATGATGTAGTGCTGCCACAGCTGTACATTTTAGTACTTTTGCCGATAAATTAAAAAAAAAGGAAAAATTATGCGTTTCTGGTACGAAGTTTTCTTTTAATTATAAAATAATATAATAATATTTATAAAATATAGTCATTTAATGGCTTTTTGTTAAAATAAAAACATTTTTTTAAACATAATTGAGCAACTGTGGACAAAAAGTTTCAAAGTCATTGTAGCCACCTGAAAGTTAACTCTGAACGAGTTATGCATTTGACAGCCTTTTCGTTAACTTTTGCAATTTGCTTAAGCTTGCTTATGCATATTATAGTTGGGCCTTAACTTTTAGGTGGCTACAATGACTTTGAAACTTTTTGTCCACAGTTGCTCATTTTTGCAACATGCAAGGCATATTGTAATCAATATGCCTTGGTCACATGTAAGTATAAAAAATGTTTTTTTGTTTACTTTATCTTTTCTTTTCAGGAAAAATAAGGATTGGGAAACCAGTATGTAGGTATATACAAAAATATTTTATTCTTTTTATACCCTTCACCATCGTGAGAAGGGTATATATAAGTTTGTCATTCCGTGTGAAATTTCCACAATATAATTTTCCGACCCTATAAAGTATATATATTCTGGATCCTTATAGATAGCGAAGTCGATTAAGCCATGTCCGTCTGTCTGTCTGTCTGTCTGTCTGTCTGGATGTTGAAATCAGTTTTGTGAAGTCCCAGGATATGTTCGGGATCCAAACCTTCAATAATTCTGTCAGAAGTGCTTTCGAGAAGTTTGCTATTTAAAATCAGCAAAATCGGTTTAGGTTAACCAGAGTTATGAACCAATATGTGAGACCACCTCCATAAAAATTTGATATTTTTCGTCCATTTTATTGCAATATTTTGAAATATATTGCAGATAATACCATGAAATTTTGTATACGTTGTTTGTACTATAAAAGAAGAAAGTGTGCGGAAAAAAGTAAAAATCGGTCCATGATTTCTCATAGCCCCCATACAAATATATATATTCCCGAAATATGGCTTAATGATAAATAAATGCCTATAAAATTGGAATATCAAGACAAAATTCAGCAAAAATAAGTTTTATACAAAAAGAAATCACAAACCGAAATTTTTTTTTAGTTCGGTCCATATTTGACCATAGACCCCATATAAAGTCCACTTACAAAATTCACTTAAATACGCATAAAACAGATATAAATAATGTTAAACGGCTAAAATTTGACATAAATACTCTTTATAGGCAAATAAATTATTTTACCAAATTTTATGGTGATCGGCCCAGAAATGGTCATAGCCCCCATACAAAAATCTTCCCGAAATATTGCTCAATTATACATAAATGCCTATAAAATTGGAATATCAAGACAAAATTCAGCAAAACTAAGTTTTGTGCAAAAACAAATCGCAAAACGAAATTTTTTTTAGTTCGGTCCATATTTGACCATAGACGCCATATAAAGTCCACTTCCGAAATTCACTTAAATACGCATAAAACAGACATAAATAATGTTAAACGGCTAACATTTTACATAATTACTCTTTATAGGCAAATAAATTGTTGTACTAAATTTTATGGTGGTCGGCCCACAACTGGTCATAGCTCCCATACAAGGACCACATCTGAAAAAGACATTTTTCCCTATATATATTGTATACATATCGTTACCGACTCAAAACTTTGTACAGATCATGTACATATATACAAAAATCATTCCACACAATTTTGTTAATTTCGGTCTATTTTTAACCGTATGCCCCATATAAAGCCCTCTTCGGAAAATCCCTTTAATACTCATAAATCGCTTATAAATAAGGGTACCAATCCAAAATTTTACACGGATCATTTACATACATGCCTAAATCTTGCTGGATTTTGAGAATATCTGTCCATATTTGACTATATCCCCCACATAAGGTCCACTACCGAAATCCACGTTAATACTAATATATATCTTAAATATACCGTTATTACGTTGAAATTCTACGTGAAATATCCCCATATGCATGAAAATAACTGTTCCAAAATTTAAGAAGATCGGCCCATAATTTGTCATACCTGCCATATAGAAGCATTTCCAAAAACAAATAAATTCGGGTCAAAAAATATTCTTTTCGGATTTAACCCATATTCGGTCCATATTTTATAATCATGATATATATCGTTGGAAAGCTATTCTTAATACCTTTTATTTAATGTATTACAAATTATCAGACACCCAGTAGTTCCCGAGATATAGGCCTATATATTTTCAACTTTAAGGGCCCGCCCCCTCGAAAATAGGCGTGGCCGCCAAAAAAAATTTTTTTTGCTGGTATCTCTTCTAAAATCCCTATTTGTTTTTTTTTTTTTTTTAACAAAATCACTAAAACCGAATTGTACCCCTTTTTTATACTCTGTTTGTTAAATTACACTGAAGATTATTATGAACATCAGACAAACTCTGTAAATTATGGTAAGAATTGGTAATTAAATCAATTAAAAATGGTAAAAATTAGACAACATTTCAAAATATTTAACATAAATTATGTTGGTCGTAAAATTGTCTTTCAAACAATATATCAAATACTAATAAAATTTGCACTAAGACTGAATAGAAAACACAGAATTAGGATATTCTAGTCTAGTGTAGTTTCTGTATTTCTTATTACGCTTAGGTGAAGGGTATTTAAGATTCGGCACAGCCGAATATAACACTCTTACTTGTTTATACTCTGTTTGTTAAATTACACTGAAGATTATTATGAACATCAGACAAACTCTGTAAATTATGGTAAGAATTGGTAATTAAATCAATTAAAAATGGTAAAAATTAGACAACATTTCAAAATATTTAACATAAATTATGTTGGTCGTAAAATTGTCTTTCAAACAATATATCAAATACTAATAAAATTTGCACTAAGACTGAATAGAAAACACAGAATTAGGATATTCTAGTCTAGTGTAGTTTCTGTATTTCTTATTACGCTTAGGTGAAGGGTATTTAAGATTCGGCACAGCCGAATATAACACTCTTACTTGTTTATACTCTGTTTGTTAAATTACACTGAAGATTATTATGAACATCAGACAGACTCTGTAAATTATGGTAAGAATTGGTAATTAAATCAATTAAAAATGGTAAAAATTAGACAACATTTCAAAATATTTAACATAAATTATGTTGGTCGTAAAATTGTCTTTCAAACAATATATCAAATACTAATAAAATTTGCACTAAGACTGAATAGAAAACACAGAATTAGGATATTCTAGTCTAGTGTAGTTTCTGTATTTCTTATTACGCTTAGGTGAAGGGTATTTAAGATTCGGCACAGCCGAATATAACACTCTTACTTGTTTATACTCTGTTTGTTAAATTACACTGAAGATTATTATGAACATCAGACAAACTCTGTAAATTATGGTAAGAATTGGTAATTAAATCAATTAAAAATGGTAAAAATTAGACAACATTTCAAAATATTTAACATAAATTATGTTGGTCGTAAAATTGTCTTTCAAACAATATATCAAATACTAATAAAATTTGCACTAAGACTGAATAGAAAACACAGAATTAGGATATTCTAGTCTAGTGTAGTTTCTGTATTTCTTATTACGCTTAGGTGAAGGGTATTTAAGATTCGGCACAGCCGAATATAACACTCTTACTTGTTTATACTCTGTTTGTTAAATTACACTGAAGATTATTATGAACATCAGACAGACTCTGTAAATTATGGTAAGAATTGGTAATTAAATCAATTAAAAATGGTAAAAATTAGACAACATTTGAAAATATTTTACATAAATTATGTTGGTCGTAAAATTGTCTTTCAAACAATATATCAAATACTAATAAAATTTGCACTAAGACTGAATAGAAAACACAGAATTAGGATATTCTAGTCTAGTGTAGTTTCTGTATTTCTTATTACGCTTAGGTGAAGGGTATTTAAGATTCGGCACAGCCGAATATAGCACTCTTACTTGTTATATTTATTAACCTTTTCTTTTTTTTTTCAGCAAATAAAATTATCAACCTCTAAGGGACAAATACGACTACCTAAACTGCTCTGTCAATGAAATGGAAAAACATCCATTGGAACTTGGGCAGGAGGTAGTGGTTTGGTATCTGTTGAGATACAGAGGGATTGGTGTGCTGTTTTCCAACTATGGTAACTATGTATCGTTCCACAAAAATAATCTGTTTTATTAATTTAAATTATTCTTCTCTTTGCAGGTATAAATACAAACAATAGCAAATACTACTAAAATACACAAAAAACAGGCGAAAAACCACTGGGATATGGGTTGGAGTGGTGGCTCCATAACTACCATGGCCCATCCCTTATTTATTTAGGAAATCCACTGGGATATGGGCTGGAGTGGTGGCTCCTAAACAATTAAGCCCTTCCTTTAAAATATACACGAAATCCATCGGGACATGGGCAGGAGTGGTGGCTCCAAAACAATCAAGCCCCTCCCTTATATAATAAACTGGTTGTGAGGCACTCGAGGTTATAGGAATTATTTTTACCTCCTCCCGGCGCAATTTCTGAAGGTGTTCCCACGCAAAAATTTTTTTGGTTATTGACTTGTAAATTTATCCGCAACAAACTAGAAAAATTTCTTCACACAACTTTTAAACTTTGTTCAGAATAGTTTTAATAAATATAATTTTATATCAAAGAAAATTTCTTGAGAGGATTTTCATCAGGTTATGGGCCCAGACAGAGCGTTTGGGATAGAAAACTATTTGCTGAAATTATAAATTAAAATAAAGAAGTTGTGCGAGATTATAAGGATGGCGTCGGCATCATTATACCAGATAGAAAAGCTGGACGACAAGAATTATGAAACATGGAGTATTCACATGAGAAGTATTTTAATTCATTCCGGTTCTTGGAAGTACGTGAATGGTGATGAACAAATAGATTCAACATGGTGTCCCGATAAAATACTGGAATGGGAAAACAATGATGAAAAAGCCTTGGCAACGATCATGTTAAATGTGAAGTCTTCACAGTTGAATTATATCAAGAATTTAAGAAAATCCAAGGAAGCTTGGAACAAACTTAAAGAAGTTTATAAACCTATTGGCCCAATGCAGAAGGTTTCCTTATACAAAAAATTGTTGAACTTAAATATGAAGGACAATAAAGATATGGCTGAATATTTAAATATTTCTTCTGATATTACTGAAAAACTCGCTGATGTTGGAATACGCCTACAAGACGAATTACTCGTCATCATTTTATTTTCAAGCCTCCCGAAAGAATTCGAAAATTTTGTTGTAGCAATGGAAACAAGAGATGCCTTACCTGTATTAGGAACATTAAAACTTAAACTATTAGAAGAGTACGAGCGTCGAAATCAACAAAATGAACCATCAACAGTGCAGCAAGCTTTCGGTGCTACTAAAAAGAAAGTGAGAAACAAGAATTTTAAAAATAATGAATCTGCAAAGGTAACAAAAGAAAATTGTTTCATATGTGGTAAGAAGGGTCATTATGAAATAAGTGTAACTCAAAAAGGGATCATCAAAAATCTTACTCCTTAATTGAAATGGCAAAATCTGAAAAAGTAAGTACACCATTATCCTGGTACATTGATAGTGGAGCTACAAGTCATATGTGTGCAAATCTCAAATTATTTACAAAGTTAAATAAATGCAATGACAATAAATGCAAATAAAAAATCAATGGTTGTCGAAGGAATTGGAACTGTTAATATTTTTGTTAATAATAGTACAGTTGAATTAAAAGATGTTTTATATTCTCCAGATTTGAATGGGAACTTTCTGTCCGTCAGCAAAATTGTTCAATATGGTGGTAAAATCATGTTTAATGAAAATGGTGCAGTTTTTACTGATGTTTATAATAATTTAGTTCTAAAAGCTAGAAAAGAAGACAACCATTTATTTTTGATGTTAAAGAACCAAAGGAAAAAATATGTGCAGTAAGTTCAAGCAATGAAATTTGGCATCGTCGATATGGACATCTAAACTATCAAAGTCTGTATGAATTATCCAAGAAAAATGTGATAAACGGTATGAATATAAATAAACAATCTGAAGAAACATGCCAAACTTGTATGGTTAGCAAAATTCATGCAATCAAATTCCCAAAACAGTCAGAAAGTAAATCTGGTGAGTTATTAGAATTAATACACTCGGACGTATGTGGTCCTATGAATATAGATTCAATTGGTGGATCAAAATATTTCCTGACATTCATAGATGACAAATCCAGAAAAATTTTTGTATATTTTCTAAAACACAAAAGCGAAGTTTTCAAAAAATTTTAAAGAAATGGTAGAGCGACAAACAAATCGTAAAATAAAATGCCTTCGCAGTGACAACGGTGGAGAATACGTTAGTAATGAATTTAGTCAGTATTTAGTACAATATGGAATAAAACGTCAACTAACTGTAGCATATACGCCACAACAACGGTGTGGCTAAAAGGGCTAATCGCACTATAGTAGAAATGGCTCGTTGTATGTTGGTAGATTCTGGACTTAATCAAAATCTCTGGCCTGAAGCAGTGGCAGTTTATTTACGTAATAGATCTCCATCAAAATCTCTAGATGACAAAACGCCATATGAAATATGGACTGGTCGAAAACCAAGTGTCAATCATTTAAAAGTTTTTGGTTCGAATGTAGTTGTTATGAATAAAAAGAAAGGTAAATTTGACCCCAAAGGTTCACCTATGGTGATGGTAGGATATTCACGTGTATCCAAAGCATATCGAGTATATGATACGAAAAATCGTGAAGTTATTGAACGTCGCAATGGTTTGTTCAATGAACTAAATTTACCTGGTGGAGAAATTAAAGACAATAATGAATGTTTTATTAATTTCGAAGAAATTTTAAGTAATAAAAACACTAATAAAGCAGAACAACAGACACAGAATATTGATTATTTAGAAACATACGATAGGTCTGATGAAGAAGATTTGTTATATTTTGAAGCAGAAGATAGAGATAGCGATAGTTCCATCGGTAAACAGTCAAATGGTACAATTAAACGTGGTACAATTAAAATTGTCAGAAATGGTAGACCAGGAAGACCTAAAAAAATTTTTCAAACACTGAATAATGCGGTGGAGGAACTGCTTCCGAAAACATTTGAGGAGGCATTATCCAGTCGAAACAATGAAAAATGAAAAGAAGCTATGGTAAAAGAAATACAATTTCTAGAACAGAAGGGAACTTGGTCATTGGAAGAGTTACCACAAGGTGTAAAAGCAATCAAGAACAAATGGGTATATACTTTGAAGAAAAACAGTGAAGGCAAAATTGAACGATATAAGGCAAGATTAGTAGCTAAAGGTTGCAGTCAGAGGTATGGTTTCAATTACAAGGAAACATTTTCACCTGTTGTCAGATACGAGACAATAAGAATGGTTTTGGCTTTAGCTGTTGAACACGAGATGCACTTACACCAGTTAGATGTTGTTACGGCATACTTAAATGGAGACTTACATGATGTAATTTATATGCAACAACCAGAGGGATTCGAGAATGAACAATATCCAAAGAAAGTTTTACGTCTGCATAAATCACTATACGGTTTAAAGCAAGCTGGTAGAGAATGGAACTTTAAATTAAACGAAGTTTTATGTCAAATCGGGTTTAAAAATTGCGAAAATAAGCCATGTTTATATAAAAAGTACAAAATAATATTTTAATTATTGTTGCAGTTTACGTGGACGATATAATTGTTGGATGTAAAGATAAGAATGAAATCTTAAATTTTAAATCAGAAATAAGCAAAGTGTTTGAAGTGACAGACAAAGGTTTAATGGAACATTTTTTGAGCATGGCGGTTAATCGCAATGGTGAGACTGGAAATATTGAAATCAGCCAAGAACTTTATATCAAAGATTTGTTGCAAGAATACAATATGGAAAATTGTAAGCCGTCATCAGAACCCTTAGATCCTAATTATCAAATTAAATGTGACGAAAAATGTGAAAAAGTTGATAGCACTTTATATCAATCTCTTATTGGAGCTTTATTATATTTGGGATTAACCACAAGGTCAGATATATTACATTCTCTATCGAAGTTAGCTCAAAGAAATGTAGATCCACACGTAGAACATTTTAAAGCTGCAAAAAATATACTACGATATCTAAAAGGAACACAAAAATTCAAATTAAAGTTTTGTAAAGGTAGCAGTAAATTGATTGGTTATGCAGATGCTGATTGGGGTGGATGTACAACAGATAGAAGATCGTATTATGGATATATATTTTATATAGGAAACTGTGCAATCAACATCTGATGCTAGCTTCTTAACTGCCTTTAAAAATGGAAATTTCGAGTACTGGTCTAACACAATGAAAATACCTACATTTCCTGTACGAGATCTAGGATATGGACCTAAAAAATCAATGAAAATCTTTTGGAAGAAGCGTTGAGTTTTCCCCATTGGTGGCCTAAGAACTTGGTTAGGATGTTTTGTCATCTTGCATACCTCACAGTTGTTGATATAGTTCTTGACATCAACAGCTAAATTTGGCCAAAAATAAAATCTTCTAATTCGTTCAAGTGTCTTGTTTATACCACCATGAGCTGATAATGAAGTATTTTGTGCCTTAAATAAAACATCAGGGACCATTTCCTTTGGAATCCAAAGTTTCCATGACAAATCATCATGAAGCTTCTCTCCCGTAGCATGTTCGGTTCGTCTGTAAACATAACCGTCCACTATCTTCAAGTCCGGCATCTGGTCTAGTTTTTCTCCAACCTTATCTAATAGATGTTTTATTCATCAGATTTAAAGTGTGTTGAATCTAGGTCTACAAAAACCCCAGTATTGGCCCTAGATAAGGTCTCAGGAACTATATTCAAACTACCACGCCTATGCTGAATGTCAAATTTGTAACCCTGCAGTTTTAAAGCCCATCGAGCAAGTCGCGTACTTAAATCTGTCTGAGACATAAGCCACTTCAACGTATGGTCTAAATTTTTTCACGCTTAGCAAAGCTGCCAAACATTCTTGTTCGGTTACTGTGTAGTTTAGTTGGGCTTGGTTGAGTTTCTTGGACATAAATGCCACAGGAACCTCTTCACCTTCCGAATTCTTTTGAACTAATACACTTCCTATACCCGTTTTACTAGCATCACAATGTATGAAAAACGGTTTAGTGAAATCAGGGGTATGTAAAACGGGAGCGGTGCTCAAATGGGACTTTAAAACCTTAAAAGCATTTTGAGCTTCATCGGTCCATACAAATTTTCTTTTACTACTCATCAAATCAGTCATAGGTGTAGTAATAGAAGCATAATTCCTGATAAATTTCCGGTACCAACCCGTCATTCCCAGAAATCTTCGAACTTGTTATGGCGGACACTTTTTCTGGATCCGTTTGAATAACCCTATTACCGACTACATGAACTAAATACTTCACTTCCGGTACACAAAACTTACTCTTTTCTAAATGGTCAGTCCACATTCCCGAATTCTACCTGCAATAACCCTTAGAGCATCAAGGTTCTTTTCGAATGTATCCGAAATGATTAGAAGATCATCCAGATAAACAAACACTTCTGTCCTGAGAGATGGCGGTATCACTTTGTCCATGAGTCTAGACATGGTCTGTGGGGCATTACAAAGCCCAAAAGGCATTACGATGTAGTGATACAGCGGTCTCCCAGGAACAGTAAATGTTGTCTTTGCTCTAGATCCCAAATCCAACGGAATCTGCCAAAAAGCATCCTTGGGATCCAAAGTGGTTATAAATTCGGCTTTTGGTAGTCTACTTAGGATTCCATCGATTTGTGGAAGTGGATAAGCATCACCTACTGTAACAGCGTTCAGTTTACGGCTATCCAAACACAACCTATTTTTCCCAGGCTTCCTATGTAAGACTACTGGTGAAGACCAGGCACTGTTAGATTCCTCGATTACCCCTAGCGATAACATTCTATCCAATTCCTCGTAAATCAATTTTTCAATAGCAGGAGAAACAGGAAAATGTTTTTGCTTTATGGGCCTAGCATCTCCTGCATCTATAACATGGCTTGCCAAGACCTTCTTTAGCAAATGAAGGAAATTCATTAATAACCTGTTGCATTCTTTGTTTTTGTATTGTTGACAATGGAATTTGATTTACTATTTCATAAACAGAGGAATTTCAATTCAAAAGAGAAAACTTTTCTATACCATCAGGCAGCAAATATAATTGCCAAAAGTCTATTCCTAAAAATAGATTGCGTTCCAGACCTGAGATTATAAAAATATTAATGGATTTTTCTAATCCCTTAAACACAATCTTTGTTTCTACAAAACCAGCAATGTTCTGGCTTCTACCATCAGCAGTTTTTATAGACGATCGAATTCGTTTATATGGAATCCCTGATGATAAAAATTCTTGTGCAGCTTCAGAACCAATGCAACTTATTGACGCACCTGTGTCTAACAAACCTAGAATATTTTTGCCAAAAAGAGAATTACCTCAGCATATGGTCTTACATCACATGGTTTATCCAACACGGATGCGATAAATTTATGTTTAAATTGCTTGACCTTTTGCCAAAAAGTTAGCATTCATAAAGAAGATCTACTAGGTTGAGGACTATTATTAAAAATACGATTTCTAATCTCATAATATTCTCTTAATCTAGTGTGAAATAGTTTGAAATTCCGAGGAAAATTTTAAAAATTATTGTGTGAGTCAAATCCGGGTGTGTTAAAATCAGTTGATTTTGAATTCGTAACATTTTCTTTGTTTGTGTGGTTATTTCCTGTTAAATCATTGTCTAATCTGTTAGGGTTTTGTAAAATTGAAACTAAATTTCCGTTTCCTGAGAGGTTTTTTTGTGTGCACATCTCTGTGCAATGCATTTCAAGTTTTTTGACTGACAATGTTTGCAGTTAGGTTTATACGTATCAGCTTTTCCACAACCATAACAGAAGATTGTACGTACTGATAGGCAATCTTGATATCTGTGACCAGGTTTCTGACAATTCCAGCAAACTAAATTTACTTCTGCCACTTCACCACTGCCACAGACTACACTTTCGTCAGGCTCATCCTCATAGTCTCTATCTATTTCAGAGATACGTTTCTGAATTGGAGGCGCTCTTGAAAAATTAACCCCATGTTTTCTACGGATGTCAGCCATGAAGAACTCTCTTCTTAGACAGACATCTCTTAAATGTTGGACAGTGTAAATATGAGTATTAAAAATTTCATGTTGAATATCTGGTAGTAGATTACGTCTCAAGATTTCAACTAAAGTTGTATTCTCTATAGGAGTCTTCAAACGATAAACCAACTCATTAACAGCTTCATAAAAATTATCAAAAGTTTCGTTTGGTTTCTGTTTTCTGTCCCTAATCAATTCTAAAAAGTCGATATCTGTACGAGAATCCCTATATTGTTCTCTAAGAGCTTTGCACAATTTAGGCCAGGGAATTCTAAGATCTCGTTGGTGAAATCGCCAGAACCAATCGGTAGCCTTTCCCTCGAATAACGAACCAGCATTATTACATAACAACTCAAAGTCTCCATACAATGTTTGTGCAGTTAGAGCCTCAACTCTATAGATAAAACTATCTACTGACAAACTATTTGTTGACCCTGAGAACTTTATTTTCCAATTTGAAATTGTTTGCAAAACTTTATCTGGTCGAACATATAAGTCAGAGGATAAAGCTGATCTGTGATTGTTGCTGTTAGAACGAGATTGAGAAGGAGATTCAGTAGAATGTTCTTGTCGCATTCCTAACATTTCCCTAAATGTCTGTTGCTCAGCAGCTGGCAATGTCTGCATACGTGGTGACGTTTGATTAGCTAAATGTGGGGGTTGTAAGTGCTGTTGTTGAGGTTAAGCATTACTAAAAATATTTGGGCTAAACTTAGCAAGACTGGTTTGTATGTTGGACTCAATTTGAGAAGCTATCTGGCTGTTCAATGCCGAAAACAGTTGGGCTTGTTGTGCAGAAACTATTCTAGTTATCATTTCTTTTAAAACATCATTCTGAATGATAGACACAGCAGAATTAGAAGCTGGTGAACCAGAGCTAGAGGTATTTTGAGTTGTGGGAACCAATGACGGTTGAACTAACACAGAATCTCCCTCTACTTGTGACATTGAAGGTTCTCTAACCGATGAGCTTAAAATTGCAGGTGTTTCTGTTGCATTTAAATCACTAGCTTTAGAACGAGTTTTAACACCAGTTGTACCATCTGTGCTTGACTCAGAAACAATACGTGTGTTGCAAATTGGACAATGTGGTCTAGTTTTTATACTTTTCGACAAACAAGATTTGTGAAAAATATGCCCACAACTTGTTTGAATTTGGCTAGTTTTAGACAAGATTCCATTGCGGCATAAATCGCATGTAGTGGTCATGTCACCTGGGACTATATTGTCTGGATTCATTATAAAAACAATATGAAAAATATAGAATTTAAAATTTGAAAACCCAAAATTAATTCGCAATGAAATCAACAGGTTAAAATTGCTAGAAATTGTTATAAAAAAAATGCAAATATATTAAAAATTTAAAACTTCAATAAATTCTAAACGAATCTTAAATTGTCTTGATTTTTCAAGGGTATTTATACTTCCTGGACACGGAAAGTTATTAATAGTACTCAATTTAACAGGAAAAGGAAACTCACAAAACAGATATACCAATTTTCTGTTATTGCCTCACTCACACAAAAAGAAAACAAAATTTAAGCCAAATCTGATTCACACAACAAGAGTTGTTTAATGTTACTATTGTAAGAGTGTTATATAAATAAAAAAAATGTTCGTATACACAATAGTACATCAAATAAAAACTACTTGTTTTTATTCTAGGCTTTTGTTTGTTAGAATTTTCAAACTTTTGAAATTGGAAATTGTCTTATGAAAATGATGAGATATATTTTAGAATTATAAGAAAATGAAAACTTTAAAATTTGAATACAAAAACAGATTTAGAAATGTAATAGCAATGCTATGATAAGAGAATATGAAAATCTATATATATAAAATACAATGTTTGTATGTTTGTCCTTTATAGACTCTAAAACTATCCAACCGATTTGGCCCTAACCGGTTTCATTTGAAAGGTTATAGTCCCAAGTAGGTTTACGGCTAAAAATATTTCAAGTGAACGTGGCCCCTCCCACATAAATTGAATAACATCATATATCTTGACTATTGTAATAGCAAGAGTTTTGAAACCTTGCAGTATCCTGAATAATCAGGAAAAAAAATGGACGGGATCGGACCAGTGGGAGTGGCAGCTCAAATACAGTGTAAATATTTAATATCATATATCTACACTACTATAGTAGCCATAGTTGTGAAAATTTGTGCAGGTTGATTATTTGTTAATGTGAATAGTCATGGGAAAAATGGGCATGATCGGACCAGTGGGCGTGTCAGCTCCCATACAAAGTATTATTATTATTTTATTTATTAATAGATTACTTAATATTTTAATATACAAATTCAGATTCTTTTTTATACAAATTCAGTCTTAAATATTATTTTTAATCTATGTATATATGGCCAAACATATTTGTTGTGAGCCAGATTGGCATAAAATGTGATTTTTATATTTTATTATATGTATATAAAATATGTGACTAGGAAAACTCATTTAATATTAGCTTACGGTACTTTAAACATAGTTCAATATATTTATATAAAGTAGAAAAATTATAACCATTCAGAATACTGATAACATCATTTACAGAAAGATTTATTTTATTAAAACAGGTTCTACGTATTTCATTATAAATTGGACAGACTCCCAAAAAGAGAAATGTATTTTCTACTTCATTAGTATTACATATTGTACAACAAGTTTATGCAGTATTAATAAAAGATCTGCCATTCAGTTCTAATAATCCACCTCTAGTTTTAATAAGAAGACAGGTGACACGTGTCGAGTAATTTAATAATGGTACAGGCATAAAGTTAAGATTAAGTTGTGGGTATATATCATGATTTTGAGAATTCTTTGCTGTTAACATGTTTTCTTCTTTTGTAGCTCTTTTTTAAATCCAAAAAGACATCCACCACTTGCACGACCAGCTCTGTGTATTTTCTTTGCAGGAATCCATTTTAGAAAATAATTTTGAAAATAAGAATTAAGACGATATTGATTCTCACTAAGAACGTGGGTTTCGAAAAAAAAATAGATCAAATTGATTTACATAGGTTAAGAAATAGCCAAAATTTATTGAATTTGCCAAATTTGCAACATTGTATGATAGTAATTTAAATGTTCTATATTAATATTACGAGATCGAAGTATTAGGAAGATTCTCAATAGGTTGGTTCATGTTTATGACATTAATTTCAGTAGTATAATCAGTATTTGCAAGCAATTTACGAAGATATATTGCATCACTATTTGAAGTAGTTTCATTTTTATCAGACTTGTAGGTATATTTTTTATTATCAACGTAAATACAAAATTCGCCAAGCCTTACTTTGACTGTCTTATTGCATTTAGTGATACTTTTGCTCAGCTTTCGTAAATTATAACGCACATTTTGTTCATCCACGGTATAATCTTTATTAATAAAGATATTTTTGCCTTTTAATTTCTTTTTCATTGCTGCTACATTATAAGCTTGAAAACTAGACGCCAGTGTAAAGCAAAATGATTTTCCACCAGCAATCATACGTGTAGACATAATATTCGCGTTTACTTTGAGGACGTTGTTACATAGGTTTTCAACTCCTTGTTTAGCTGTATTATTGTTTTTACTATTAAGTCCAGAGACTACAATATTAGACGAACGAGAACGACGATCAATAGATTCCAACCTGGATGTTAGTTTATTCACATCCTTTTTTAGTTTAGCATTTTCTTGTTTCAGCTCATCTATTTCAGCTTTTAGTTCATTTAGATCAGACTTCCTAGTAACATCACTAAGTTTTTCATCTAATAGCTTACATAACTTATCCCACGAGAAAACATCACTCGAGTTGTTGTTATTTGAAGATTGCATGTTGAAAGAAGTTAGATATCTTTTACTTTCTGTTCTCTCAGTGTTGTGTTGTTGTATGTAATAATCGTTTATTACTCATTAAAATCACAGCATACCTTCAGGCATATCAGAAAATATACAATAGAGGGTAGAACTTGGCACTACTGTTTGTAATAAACAGCTGTACAATATTTATGTATGTACTTATGTAAATTCAGAAGCAAACACAACAATGGGAAACTGCTTAGAATACTTAAATTATAATTTATAAGATCCCACCTCGTTTATATCGCAATATATTTGCCTAGAAGATATAGATGATCACTCACACCCACCACAGACAAATATAGTTCCTCCGCTTGAGAAAAAAAAATGCTGCAACAACAGTGAGACTCCAACAGCCGGACGTCAACCAGAAACAAAAACAACAGCAACGACTACAGCAAGTCAATAAGTCTTTGTGTTTGGGCTACAACACCAGGTAAAACTCGGGCAAAACTGCGATCAGCGACGGAAATGTGTTTGTGGAACTCTTAACAAATATGTTGAGAATCAGAGGCGATAATTTTACATTTAATTTTTTATCTATTTATTTTGCAGAACAATATTTTCCTTTTCTACTTCCTGACAGCTCAAAGGCAGGGTTACCATACAAAGTAAATATTTAATATCATATATCTAGACTACTATAATAGCCATAGTTTTGGAAATTTGTGCAGGTTGATTATTTGTTAATGTGAATAGTCATGGGGAAAATGGGCGTGATCGGGCCAGTGGGCGTGACAGCTCCCATACAAAGTGAATATTTAGCTCATATACAAAATGAATATTAATATTAAATATCTAGGGTTCTATATTCTATATATATAAATATTTATTTATTTATAATTTATAATTCATAATTATAATAACGTGTGGCTCGACCCACGAAGCCGGGCAGTAATAGGAAAGAAGGAAAAATATAAATTTATTTTTAGGTGTAAGTGTGCGTGTGGCATGACCCACGAATCCGGGCGAAACCTTCAAAACCAATGAGGTAGAAATGTAGAAATGTAAATTTTTTATGTTATGGACGAATGTCCGAAGCGTGGTACTTGCCAATATAATTTCCCTGGAGATCTTCAATATCGTACAAAGCGTTCCCAATTTTCTTTCTAATTCGGCACTTAATGAATTTTGGGTTAAATTTAACATTAATGCCTTTCTTAAAGTCGCTTTGCGAATGATTCTTACGGAACACTTCTTGTCCTACTACAAAATTAACGGGCTTACTTCTTGTGTTAAACGTCTTAGACGCCTTGTCATGGGCAGCATTTAGATTTTTGCGAATCCTTTCTCTTATATGCTGCAGGCGATCAGAAGTATGTACTTCTGTATCATCCGACAACATGTTTAATTTTCTAAAACAGCATAAGATGTTCCATGTGAAATCATATTTTGCCCAAACAGCGCAAAATATGGTGAGCACTGGATGGCTGAATGAAAGTCGCTTCTCAAAATTGTCAAAATCTTCTTTATATTTTCAGGTTCTAAATATAATTTTGTTGTTTTTTTAAACATTTTATTATGTGTGTAGTGTCAAGTAATGGGATTGATATTGTTTGTATAGAGTGAACATTAAATGGATAGGGTTCATTATCATCGAATTCGGCGTTAGAGTAAGTAGAGGCAAAAAATTCAGCGAATAAATTGCTAATCTCTGACTCATTGCTTGACTCTGTACTTAAATATTTCATAAATGTGGGGGTGCCACAATTCTTCCTTTTTGAGTTAACAAACGTAAAGAACGATCTCGGATTATGTTTAAAACTATGTTTCATTTTGGTTAAGTAGTTTTTGTACAGTTGAGCATTCAGCTAATTGTGTTCTGCACGAAGAACAGTGTTAACCGCAGATCCGTCCCTGCATTAAATGGTGGCTAAATTTTTTCTGGGGGGGGCTTAGCCTCCCCCAGAATTTTTATTCTTTTATTGCATTTTTTTATTTGAACAATTTTCCATAGCTTTTACTAAAAAGTGTTCAAAAAAGATCCCCCAGGAAAAAGGCCTAGCTACGCCGATGCTTATTGTCAACTGTTTTGCTAAAAATTATTTATCTAGTTAAAAGTTAACTGTATCACATATTTTGTACAAAACAAAATACATGCTTTTACACAGCTTAATTCGTTCTCACTTCCAATGAGTAACTTTTTAAGCTGGGATTTAAAAACATTCGTATGTATGATTACTTGTGTATGCTTGAAGAGCAAATGTTTAACTTTTTTTGTTCTCCTTATTTAAAATAAAAGGTATGTAGTATGTATGTATGCTTAATCATAGAAAAAAGACTTCATGAAATAAAATAAAATCATTCGATTTTGAACGCTTTAAAGAGGAAATTGGTATATTCCTTTTTTTATTTTTTGGCATCCACAAAATGCAACTCTTGCTGTATGTTTATAAATCTATACATAGTATTGGCCATCATACTATCCTATTTTTAAGAAATCAACATAATTTTGATACAAGAAATGCGAGAAATTTGAGTATAAGCTTCTGTCGTTTTGAAAAAACTAAACAAAGAGTCGGACATATGGGTAGTCTGGAATATAATAGGCTACCACAAACTATAAAAAACATTCAAAGAATTTCAATTTTTAAGAAAAATGTTAAAGAATACTTATTTGACAACCTGGAAATGCTTCTATTGTAACAATATTAATTTTTTTTATTTTAATTCTAACTATGTATATACATATTTTGCAAATACTTATAAATTTAATAATTTGATAAGCTTTTAAACTATTTGCCAACTGGCCTCAAAAATGTCCCTGAGGACGCTGAGGCAATCATTATTTTGTAATAATTAAATTTGTTAATGAATAAATAAAAACAAAAAAAAAAAAAAAAAAAAAATAATATTTCGCAAAATTTTTAGCCTGCAAAAAAGCTTGCAGGCCCGAAACATTGGTGACCCCGACGTGATTCAAAGCGTCAAAATATCAAGTGGATATCGTTTTTCATCACTTTGGATAAGTTAACATCAATTCGGATATTAACAATTACAACAGTTCTTGTTTATAGCATCACATAGATTTGGAAAAAATGGCAACTGAAAACTTGTCTTTTGATACACTCTGCCATAAAATGGATTTATCGCCATATCATGCAAAGGTCTCCGGTTTGCTAAAGCAGTTGGGAATTTTAAACGAAAATTTAACGTCGTCGACACTTAAAGAGCAGGATGAAGCAGAGCTGTCCGTTCGATTAGATTATGTGGAAGGAATAAATTCGTCCTACGAAAAGGCCCAGGGCATCATAGAAGAAAATGATTGTAGTGACTCAGTAAGTAAAAATCGTATGATATTTATTTCTTTGTATTTTGAAGTGAAGGCAAAGTTGATGCGCCAACTCACCGCTATTCGTTCTATGCAAAAATCGTTCACAATGCGACAAATTTCAGTGGATGAATCATCCTCTCATTCAATTTCACGTAGAGCAAAAATGCCTGAAATTCAGTTACCAAAATTTTGTGGTTCGTATTCTGAATGGCCCAATTTCTTTTCTTTGTTTTCACGGTCATTAATGACAACTTTGAATTAACCAAATTGGAAAAATTTCATTATTTGCGCGCTAATTTAGAAAGTGTATCACTTGATACCATCGCTTCTCTAGAATTGAAAGAGGACAATTATGATGCAGCCCTCGCTTTGTTGAAAAATCGTTTTGACAATAAACTCTTCAATTTTCAAACTCATGTAAAAGAAATTTTTGCATTAAGCCCTGTGGAAAATGGTTCTGCTGTAGGATTGCGTAAATTAAGCGATAGTTTAAATGCACATGTACGTGCCTTAAAAACAATATGCGAAGAAAAGCAAATCTTCGAAGGATTTTTAATTCATTTAGTTACAACGAAATTGGACACTAAATCCCTAATTAGATGGGAGGAAAATTTGCCAACAAATGAATTACCTACGTGGACATCAATGGTAGAGTTTTTGGAACGAACGTGTCGTATGGCAGAAAATTGTGAAAATTCAGCAATTAAACCTAAAATTAGTCAAACTCATTTGAAGAAGTCCAATGAGGACAAAAGGCATGTTCATGTCTCTGTTGTAAATTCGAATAAATTGTGCGCATTTTGTAACTCAAAAGAACATTTCATTTCCAATTGTTCCCGGTTTTCAAATTTGTCCCCCTCGCTACGCTTTAAGGAAGCAAAGAAGTTAAGGTTATGTCTAAACTGTCAAAAAAAAGGGCACATACTCAAAGATTGTAATTCAAGTTGCTGCCGGCTATGCTCATTGAAGCATCATACAATGCTTCATATGGAAAAGGCCACAAATGAACCCACAGCTTCAGTAGAAATTAGCTCATCACAAACAGTTCTTATTTCGTCTAATAGTGTCAACACTAATAATTCTTCAACGCCCGCAGTAGGAGTTTTGCTTGCTACTGCTATCGTCATGATAAAAAATAGATTCGGAGTGTTCGAACCATGTCGCGCAATTCTCGATTCTGCATCGCAGCTAAATCTGATCACAAATCGTTTCATAAATCACTTAAAATTAAAATGCAATAAAACATTTGCCACCATTTCTGGAGTAGGCAATGGTAACATAGTAATTACTAAAAATGTTGACGTGGTTATTAAATCAAATAATGGGGAGTACACAACTCATTTGCAAGCTATGGTTGTTCCAACCATTACAGATTATCAACCCAATATTACTGTCGATACAACAGATTGGAATATTCCCGAAAATCTTTCTCTCGCTGATCCATTATTTCACAAAGGTGGACGGATCGACATTCTAATAGGAGCAGAGCTATTTTTTAATTTAATGTCAATAGGACAGATTAAATTAGCTAAACATCTACCTGTGCTGCAGAAAACATTGTTGGGTTGGGTGGTTGCTGGTGGTATCCTTAATCCTACGCACTCATGGTCTTTAGCAACTAACTGTAAAATTCGGCAGGATGATTACCTATCATCCGTTGTTAAAAGTTTTTGGGAAATCGAGAACAATTTTGGAAATTGTAATTTGTTATCTGATGACGATTTATATTGTGAAAATCACTTTATAGAAAATTCAGTTCGTCTTGCTTGTGGCTCATTTTGTGTAAAGTTGCCTGTTAAAGAGGGGAGCGGTGCTCATATGCTAGGAGATTCCTATGAACAAGCTCTACAACGTTTTAAAGGTTTAGAGAAAAAATTTAAAAGACACCCAGAACTCAAAGCCCAGTATTCGGATTTTATAAGTGAGTACATATCACTAAATCATATGTCCTTAGTTTCCACGCAAGTCATACAGAAGAAATATTTTTTGCCGCACCACTGTGTAATCAAACTTGATAGTACGTCAACAAAGCTGAGAGTCGTGTTCGATGGCTCTGCGAAAACTACAACCGGGCTTTCACTTAATGATATATTATATGCAGGTCCATCCATACAGCCTAAGCTTTTTAATACGCTTTTACGGTATCGTTGTTTTAAAATCGCCCTATGTGGTGACATTTGCAAAATGTATAGGTGCGTAAGAGTTGCTCATCCTGATAATTACCTGCAGTGCATTTTGTGGAGGCAAAATTAAACAGATGAGATAAAAATATACAAGTTAGACACTGTTACCTATGGCACAAAACCCGCTGCATTTCTGGCAATTCGGTCAATGCAAAAGTTGGCGAGCGACGAAGAAGTTGATTTCCCCATAGCGGCGAATATAATAAAGCGTGATTTTTATGTGGACGACATGATTTCAGGTGGTGATTAAGCCGAAGAAGTTATAGAGATTAGAAAACTGGTTTCGGCTTTGCTACAGCGTGGAAACTTCGTAATTAGAAAATGGTGTTCGAGCACTCTTGACGTATTAAAGGACATACCAGCAGATCAATGCGAGAAATTCTTAAAGTTCGATGACGGAACCGACATAACAAAAACTCTTGGCCTCATCTGGGATCCTAGCGGCGACAATTTTATATTTACATTTAACCCTATGGATAATCCTAAAGTAGTAACAAAGCGGTCAATCTTATCTTCAATTGCTCGTCTCTATGACCCTCTTGGTCTTATTGGTCCTATCATCACAAAAGCAAAAATTTTCATGCAACATTTGTTACAATGCAGCTACAATGGGACGAAAGTCTTCCACAACATTTGCATTCATCGTGGCATGAATATCTTTCTCAGTTTGACTCTATTCAACATTTCAAATTTCCTCGCTGCGTTCTTATATCCAACGCGAATATTCAAATTCACGCATTTTGTGATGCTAGTCTCGCTGCATATGGTGCATGTGTTTATATAAGATCTGATAATGGTAGCAAAATAAATTCGTCATTATTGTGCTCTAAATCGAGAGCTTCTCCATTAAAAACTTTAACTATTCCTAAACTCGAACTCGCTGCTGCTTACCTTTTAGCAGAACTCGTGGAAGTTGTTGCCAAGACACTGCCTTTTCAATGTGATGTTCATTGTTGGTCTGACTCTATGGTCGTGCTTTCGTGGCTTCGTGAACAGCCTTCTAACTTTAACGTTTTTGTGTCGAATAGAGTAACTCGCATTCAAACAATTACAAGCAATATGACATGGCACTATATACCAACTGATATACTTTCAAGGGGATCATCGCCAAAGGAGTTACTTCAATCCGTATTGTGGAGCAGAGGGCCAAGTTTTTTGTGCCTGAAACCATCATCTTGGCCTTCTAATGTTGAATTTTTAACCGAGTTACCCGAACGCCGACGAAATATATTAGTTATTTCTTCATTAACCGATCTTTCGATACAAAGCAAATTTCATAATTCATTTCCAAAAATGCAACGAATATTTGCGTATATTTCTAAGTTCATTTATAAAAATTTGAAATCAAAATCCAATGACCTGACCCCAAGTGACATCAAATATGGAACAAATCTTCTTATTCGAAATTTACAACAAGTTCATTTTGCAAATGAATATAAAGCTTTGAAGGAAAACAAAATGTTACCCCAGTCCAGCAACCTTCAATCATTATCACCTTTAATAGATGATTTTGGTCTTATTCGTGTAGGTGGACGCCTTCAAAACTCAACCCTAAACTTCAATGCTCAGCATCCTATAATTTTGCCCAAAAATCATCCTATTACAACATCTTTAATTAACCATTTTCATCAAAAGTTATTGCACGCAGGCCCACAAGCCCTTTTAGCGTCAATAAGGCAGCAATATTGGCCCATTGGCGGACGTAAACTGATCAGTAATGTGATTTCTAAATGTCTCTCATGCTTCAGAATGAAACCGAAATTATCTCAGCAAGTTATGGGAAATTTACCAGCCGATCGTGTAACGCCAAATAGAGCCTTTCATACAACTGGTATTGACTTTTGCGGGCCATTTTTCTATAAGTCTGAAGTTAGAAACCGGCCTCTTGTTAAATGCTACGTATCACTATTTATATGTTTTTCAACTAAAGCTACGCATTTGGAAGTAGTTCAAGATTTATCAACATCGTCGTTTTTGGCAGCATTACATCGTTTTATCGCTATGAGAGGAAAACCAAAAAGTATTTGGTCTGACAACGCAACTAATTTTGTAGGTGCCAAAAATGAATTAGCCGATTTAAAACGATTGTTTTTAAGCAAGGAACTCCAGAAAGCAGTTTGTCAGCAGTGTCTAGAAGATGGTATAGAATGGAAATTTATACCGCCATGGTCGCCCCATTTCGGGGGATTGTGGGAAGCAGCGGTGAAATCCGCTAAGCTTCACTTTTATCGAACAGTTGGGCTTAATAAACTAACATTTGATGAACTACGGACTTTGGTATGTCAAATTTCAGCCATTTTAAATTCTCGTCCTCTTTTTCCAGTTTCCGATAATCCCAAAGATCTTGATGTACTGACACCAGGACATTTTTTAGTTGGAGGTCCTCTAGTTTCAATCGCTGAGCCCAGTTACACTCAGATTGATATAAATCGTTTAAATAGATGGCAGAGAGTGTCCCAACTGCAACAAATTTTCTGGCAAAAGTGGAGCCAATCGTATCTTTCTCTTTTACAAGAGCGTACGAAATGGCGCTGCAAAGACAAAATCTTATTTGTGGCACAATGGTTATTTTAAAAGACGAGAATCAACCGCCACTAAAATGGCAGATGGGTCGTGTTTCTGATGTTATACAAGGTGACGATGGTGTTGTTCGAGTTGCAGTCATACGCACTAAAAATGGATTAACTAAACGTGCAATCACAAAGCTTGCTGTCTTGCCAATTGATGATGTTGAAGGCCCTCAACCTTCAACGGGGGGAGGATGTTAACCGCAGATCCGTCCCTGCATTACTTGAATTATTTTTTATATACTTATTGTCAACTGTTTTGCTAAAAAATTATTTATCTAGTTAAAAGTTAACTGTATCACATATTTTGTACAAAACAAAATACATGCTTTTACACAGCTTAATTCGTTCTCACTTCCAATGAGTAACTTTTTAAGCTGGGATTTAAAAACATACGTATGTATGATTACTTGTGTATGCTTGAAGAGCAAATGTTTAACTTTTTTTGTTCTCCTTATTTAAAATAAAAGGTATGTAGTATGTATGTATGCTTAATCATAGAAAAAAGACTTCATGAAATAAAATAAAATCATTCGATTTTGAACGCTTTAAAGAGGCAATTGGTATATTCCTTTTTTTATTTTTTGGAAGCAAAATAATATTTCGCAAAATTTTTAGCCTGCAAAAAAGCTTGCAGGCCCGAAACAAACAGTATTTTCCGTAATCAAATGCGTGGCCATATTTCTTGTATTTTTTATAATATTTATTTTCAAGATTTTTTAAGGAAGATAATTGTTTAGAGTTCCAGGGTGGACCAGTTTGAGAACGTGGTGAAATTTTTGGAATACATTCATCCATATATTAGTACATGGTTTCATAAAAAATGTTAATCATTTTATCAACAGAATTCGGCAAGCCATTTGGTATGGATAATAATTGAAGCCAATTTGTATTATATAAAAGATTGTTAAAGTCGGCGTAATTTGTACGTTGAAACCAGATTTTTTTTCCTTTTTGGTAACATTTTTAGCGCAATTTAAACCTTGAATATTACAGCTTATTTCAATTGTGGGGTGGTAACGATCTTCGGGCAGTGTAACTGGATCAATACGATTCAAGTGTACATTCATTAGGTAGTTTCACAAATACCAGATCAAGCTAATTACTACAAATGTTATAGACTCCGTTGATTTGGTGTAGGCATAGATTTGAAATATTATAAAATACATCGGCACCATTTTCATCAGATCTTATGGGTATGTAATTATAATTCTCAGTGGAGAATTGCCAGCTAATTCGAGGTAGATTAAAATCACCAATAACAAAAATCAGATCATCAGGATTAGTCTTTAAAGAAACCATTTTAATTAAAGCAATGTGCTGCTGATAAATTATTACTTTTTCCTGTCCACATTTATGTTTATGTTAGCTTCATCTTGTGTTTCTTTACTTATGTTGTAAAATATCCGCGCTTACATGTTAGTTTGCAGATTAAATTTTTGGTGTAAAATTTATTAATTAAATATTCGTTTTTTCTTTAACAAAATTTATTTGAAAAAATTGACTAGTTTTCCTTGCTCTGTAGTTATCAGTCACATTTAACACTTTTCCTTCCTTTTTCTTTTTTTTTTGCGCCAGGCAACCGCCCCCTTCGACTCTTTCTTCTCTTTTTTTCAACTTGATCGTTTTTTCTTCTTCATTTTATAACACATATTTAGATTTTCCCTTAAATTTTTCCTTTTCTAAAAAGTTATTCGTTTTAAAGAAAATGAGTGAGTTTATTTGTGGGTTTTTAAATTTTTAATTAATAAGTATATGGCATTGATTTTTCTTATTTACTTGTGCGCACTTAACTTTTTTGGCTGCTGGTCTCTTTGAGCGTCTTGTATCAACTGACTTTTTCTTTACCATTGCTTCCGTTTATATCAGAGATGTGCATGAATACCATTCAAATGACATATTTATTATTTTGTAAAAGTGAAGACTGAGCTATCGACGAACATGCGTGTGCATTTGTGGCAAGACCCGTCTGCCCAAACATTCTCAGAACATCGGAAATCGAAAAATTCCAATTAATCGCGCCACGAACGAGATTTCGTTCCCGCCTAACTTCTGTCGAATGCAAATGAATATTCAAGCCGTTGTCGACAAGGTTTTCCCAAGTCTAACAATCTTCTACAAAAAATCGGATTGGCTGTGGGAACGTGCAATTTTGGCACCAACAAATTACGATGCCAACAAGCTCAATGAGCAAATTCAATTGAAACTGCCCGGCAAATTAACCAAATTCAAATCGATCGATACAGTAATGGATGAAGAACAAGCTGTCAATTATCCCACTGAATTTTTAAATTCATTGGAACCACCCGGAATGTCACCGTATGTGCTAACATTAAACGTTGGATCACCGGTAATTCTTATTCGAAACTTAAACGCACCAAAGTTATGCAATGGAACCACATTGACCATCAAAAACTGCTCACCAAATTTAATCGAGGCAACAATCATCGGTGGCAGATTCAAAGGCGAAGATGTACTTATTCCACGAATTCGGATGATTTCCAACGATTTACCATTCCAATTCAAGCGGCTCCAATTCCCTTTGCGTCTTACCTGTACTATTGCCATCAATAAAGCAAGAGTCACATCATTAACTATTGCTGGCTTAATTTTGGAAAATTTATGTTTTCCATACGGCACGCCAAAAAACAAAAAACATTGTATATCCGTTGGCCCCAAGATAAAGTAATAAATAAATATAATTTCCAATTTGCCTTAAATAAATGCGTTTCTTTTTTGATTGAGCCCATACCTAGACCATATGTAAGTTATTCTGTAACAAATCTTTATGATAGATATTCCATAAATTTATTTAAATAAATAAATAAATTTCTTTAAAAGCTTAATTTAAATCGTGTGGTAATACAACACTAATGTTTGCTTAGGGCCAGCAACGCGGACCGGGTCAGCTAGTAATAGATAAAGAAATAAAATAACATTTTTGTTAAAATAAAAACGGCCCTTTTATTATAAAGGCATTTATTTTTTCCACATTTTCTATTGAATTAAAATAAATGTATTTTCTTCTTTCTCCATTTTGTTAAAAACACAAACAAACAACAAACAGCTTATTCCGTACAGAATGTGCGATCAGTTTCGCTTTTTGCTTAAGCAAATGACAGTTGAAAAACTTAACGAAAAGTTTCGTTAAGTACATTATAGTTTGCCACATACAATTTATATGTGTTCGCACGTTTGCTTAAGCTAGCATATGCATATTATAGTTGGGCCTTTAAACACGCGACGCAATTGCGAGAGTGAATGTTTTTTTGATGAAGGGAGAACGAGAGAAAAATAGGTCATGAATGCGCACGTTAATCACGTTACATTTTTCTTTCCCCTCTTTTCTATAACGTTCCTTTCTTTGTTGTTAATACATCCAGATTTTTTCTTAACAACGATAAAAATAAGAAGTTGTCAACTAAAATAAAAGATGGGATTTTAAACATGCCATAGCGTAAATGTAATGGGTACGTGGTATAAGTTAACGCTGTCAACATTTAAAACTCCAATTACACTAACAAACCAAAATTGCTGACAACATGTCTGCAACACCAGGGCATTAAGTGCACGCGCCGTTGCTAATTCGCTGACACCCTAATTACCTGAAGAAGCTACTACCAAAGTGCTGATACAGAAATTCCAGCTATTTGCCTGCGACGTGACCAGATCAAATGAGCTTTATAAGGAAATAAATTTTGTAAAAGAGTTTAGTTGATAAGTAATATTAAAACAATAAAGTTGGTTTTTTTAAACCAGAAAAAAAGTTTTTTTTTTTAAATTAATAATAAATAATTTATTAACTGGCGCCCAACTGCCGGCTCGCGGATGAAAGTATAAGGCCCTTAAGTAGTGCCACGCGAGTGATATAAAAGTCCTGTGCAACTTTCGGAGGACAACCCTCAACCGCGACCGAACCCTGTGGATAACTTCGGTAGAAGAAAGCCACGCAACCACAAAGAATGCGCATCGTTGGACCCTTAGTACTAGTGGAAAAGGATAACTCCGCAGCGCCGTGGGATGATCCTGACTATAATGTAGGCTAAATTTATCTTATTATTATACTATATTAGTAATTATATTTTTATCCTTAATTATATTAACAATTATTGAAGGAGAAAATTTAAGCGAACAAAATTAAATATTTTACATTAAAATTTGAGCTATCTAAATCAATATTATTATCAAAGTGAGAAAATTTAAGCGAACAAAATTAAATATTTTACATTAAAATTTGAGCTATCTATATCAATATTATTATCAAAGTGAGAAAATTTAAGAGAACAAAAATTAAAAATTGGTTTCCATAAACGCGTCGCGAAGTCGTGTATATTTAACATTACGGAAAAAATAATTTTTCTTTTTTAATCGAAATTTTTCAAATTTTTCTCTGCAAACATTTTGTGAATTTTTCTTTTTGAGATTTAAAGCAAATATTTAATAATCTTTGTGATTTACCATCCAGAGAATTCAGTAAAGAAACTTTTACCTTTCCAAGTGCATACAAAATTCTATTAATCCTACTAACCAATAATTTATAAAATATAAAAATGCTTAAAAATAACGTAATAAGACCATCGGTGTCCCCTATACAACCGGAACCTACTCTATTATCCGCATCCTCCAATGTTCGAAACGCAGCCCCAGAATTTAGGTTATTGATTAGGGAACTAATGACTAGTATTTTAGAAGTTGACGGACAAGACTTATTTAAGGATGTTCTCCATCCAAGACAACAGATAATGACAGATCAAACAATAGACGAACGTTACCGTGATAATTTGATAGATATGGATAAAGTGCCAGATGTGGTTCGTTCTTTACGAGAATTCAACGGAAACCCAGCAGAATTTAGCAGCTGGAAGAAAAGCGTTGAGAGAATTCTAAAACTCTATGAGCCTAGCATTGGTACCCCAAAATACTTCGGTATTTTAAATGTTATTCGTAACAAAATTGTAGGCAACGCTGATGCCGCATTAGAGTCGTATGACACACCCCTTAATTGGAAGGCAATATCGAAATGCCTTACCATGCACTACGCGGATAAGCGCGATTTAAGTACCCTCGAATATCAAATGACTTGTCTCATACAGGTTCATCCTCAACAAAATTGCGTGCATGGACATAAAAGAGGAAGCCATGCAAGTCCTCACAAGTACGTATCGTGACAAAGCACTCGATACCTTTATTAGAGGTCTATCGGGTGATCTTTCAAGACTTCTTGGCATGAAGGAGCCTGTTGATTTACCAGAAGCATTACATTTGTGTATTAAACTTGAAAATCAAAATTACAGAGCAGTACATGCTAACAATCAATACAGTTCGTCTAAAAAACCAAATCCATATCCAACAACATTTCAAGCAAAAGTCTCCCTTACCTTCAAGAAATCCTCATTTTAGGAACCAACCATTTTATCCACAACTTGCTTGTTTACCTCAAACTATTTCACGAACGAAACTGTTTAGCCCAAAATTCCCTCAACAACCCCAATATTTTAGCTCTCAAAATTGGCCGAATAGACAAACAAATGATTATCCGTTTATAAACCCCCCACCGAGACCGACACAACCGAAACCACCCACGTCAATGGACATTGACCAATCACAACAAACAAGAAACGTGGTTACATGAACAGACCTAACTTCAAATATGCAGGCAAACGTCCACCGCCAGCACAATCCAATCAATTTAACAGAAATATTCCAAATAAGATACAGAGGATTAACCACATAACACAAAACCCCGTTGAAAATGTCATACAAGAACCCGAAACTGACGAATATGATGTACAAGCAAATCTATCATGGGAAAATTATTGCCTGGAATATTCGAGACAAGCGCAGGATGAAGAAGAATATGGCAGGGAAGAATTTTGCGACATTCATTTTTTAGATTAACGCATTCCACGTTGCCGTACTTTCAGTGTAAAACTGGCGATGGCAACGTCCTTAAGTTTTTAATAGATACTGGATCAAATAAAAACTATATTCAGCCCTCTTTAGCAAAAAATCCTCTACCAAATGATTCCATTTTTTATGCCAATTCTGTTGGTGGAAAAATTAAAATATCACATCATATTTTCTTAAACCTTTTCGGAGTGAACGACAAGCTTAAATTTTTCATTTTACCCTCCCTTAAATCCTTTCATGGCATTCTTGGGAATGACAGCCTTAAACAACTAAAAGCGATTATATTTACTTCAGAAGACTATATGTTGATAAAGAATGGTAAAAAAATTCCTATCAAGCAGCAGATATCTAAATCAGTCAATACTCTAGAAGCTAAAACCGAACACCTAACAAAAAACCAAAGGCAAAAACTCTTTACATTGTGTGAACAATATCCAACACTTTTCGCGGAACCCAACGAAAAATTTACATATACTACAACAGTGAAAGCGGAAATCAGGACGACTAACGATGGCCCAGTCTATTCTAGATCCTACCCATACCCCATGTCGTTAAAATCAGAGGTCGAGAAACAAATCAACAACCTCCTCGAAGACGGAATAATCAGACCGTCTCGCTCACCCTACAACTCACCAGTTTGGATAGTAGACAAAAAAACAGATTCCTTAGGAAATAAACAACACAGGTTGGTGGTAGATTATCGAAAATTGAACTCGGTAACAATAGCTGACCGATATCCTATACCCGAGATAAATGAGGTGCTTTCTCAGTTAGGACACAATAAATTTTTCTCTGTTATTGATCTGAAGAGTGGTTTTCACCAAATTCCGTTAAGAAATTTGGACATTGAGAAGACAGCTTTTTCAATTAACAACGGAAAGTACGAATTCACCAGCTTACCATTCGGGTTGAAGAACGCTCCTTCTATCTTCCAAAGGACATTGGATGATATTTTGAGGGACTATATAGGACGCTGCTGCTATGTGTATATTGATGATATTATAATATTCAGCAGAACCGAAACCGAACATGAGGAAGATCTGGGTAATGTTTTTAGAACTCTTGAACAAGCGAACATGAAAGTACAACTAGACAAATGTAAGTTTTTCGAAAAAAAGTAGAGTTCCTGGGATTTATAGTGACACCAGAAGGAATCAAAACGAATCCAGCGAAAATTAAAGCCATTCAGGATTTCCCTACCCCACAAAATCTTAAGGAACTGAGATTTTTCTTAGGCCTATCGGGTTATTACCGTCGCTTCGTTAAAGATTATGCAAAGCTCGCTAAACCCCTAACGGCGCTTTTAAGAGGGGAGGATGGACGTACGTCCAAGAATCAGTCTGCTAAAAAAGAGATCAGTCTTGATGAGGAAGCTACTAACGCATTTCGGAAAATTAAGAATGTTCTTATTTCTGAAGACGTCATGCTGACTTATCTCAATCTAAATAAAGAATTTCAACTTACAACAGATGCGTCAAACTACGCGATAGGTGCAGTCCTATCACAGGAAGATAGACCAATTACCTTCATCTCAAGAACACTTTCAAAAACGGAGGAAAACTATGCTGCAAACGAAAAGGAGATGCTCGCCATAATCTCGGCGTTAAAATCTCTTCGTAATTATCTCTATGGTTCAGCCAAAATAAAGATTTTCACCGACCACCAACCACTGACATATGCGTTGAGCAGCAAGAACAACAATGGTAAGATGAAACGTTGGAGAGCAATTTTGGAGGAATACAATTATGAATTGAAATAAAAATCCGGTAAAACAAATGTAGTCGCGGACGGATTATCGAGGCCACCACAACATGTACAAATCAATTATCTTACACCTACCCAACACAGCGACGAAAGCTTGTCCCAAAATTTGATTCCATATACTGACGCACCGATTAATGCTTTTAAAAATCAACTCTTTATAACCATTGCAGAAACTTCACCATCATATCAATTCAAAATAATCTTCCCAACATACCACAGACACCTCATTGCCGAACCAGAATACACAGACGATTTACTGATTAATCTATTAAAGCGCTACTTAAATCCTTCGGTCACAAACGCGATAATCACCGAAGATCACATCCTTGGAAAAATTCAGGCTATATATCCCTTACATTTTGACAAATACAAAATAAGTTACACTCGGAGGAGAGTAAACGACTTGACAGAACCAGCAGAACAAGAATCCGCAATCATAATGAAACACAATAGAGCTCATAGAAGTGCAGCAGAAAATAAAGCCCAACTGTTAGAGAAATGCTACTTTTCTCAGATGAATGCAAAATTTAAAAAAATCACTAAACAATGTAAAATTTGTCAGGAAAATAAATATGAGAGGCATCCACAAAACCCAATCTTGAAAGCAACTCCTATCCCAACTTACCCAGGCCACATTGTTCACATCGATATTTACCACACGAATAATAAAATATGCCTAACTGCCATAGATAAATTTTCGAAGTACGCTCAAGTCAAACTAATAAAATCTAGAGCTACTGAAGATATAAAGCAACCACTACAAGAACTTCTCACAGCGTTTGGTATCCCTGAAAAAATAGTAATTGACAATGAGAAGTCCCTAAACTCAGCTTCTATTACATTTATGTTAGAAAACTAATATAGCATAGAAATATTTAAGACGCCTCCATATTCTAGTTCAGTTAATGGTCAAGTGGAACGTTTTCACTCCACCCTTACCAAATTACTGCGTTGTACAAAAGCGGAAAACACCCACAACAGTTTTGAGGAATTATTACTTAGGGCAATATATAAATATAATTATTCAATCCACTCCACCACTAACAAGAAACCCATTGAATTATTCTTTGGTAGAAAAGTTTATTCAGACCCGGCACTAATCGAAAGGGACAGACGCTATAATATAGAAAAGTTAACCGAAAAACAAGAAAAGGCTCTTGCGTTCCATAACAAAAAGAGGACAGAAGCAAAAACGTACCTTACTAACGACATCATTTACGTAAAAATAAATAAACGACTAGGAACCAAGCTTACACCCCGCTATAAACAGGAGGTAGTCCTTCGGAACAACGGAAATACAGTTCTCACTAAATCCGGACGAACGGTAAACAAGTGTAATATTAAGGCATAATAGATAAATAAGAATAATTATTTTAAATTGGACCGATAATATGCCATAGGCGTACGGCTACTAAAAAACAAGAAAATTAGGATTAGAATATAGAAGTTAGAAATTACATAATAACAATAAATAAGAATAATTATTTATAATTGGACCGATAATATGCCATAGGCGTACGGCTACTAAGGTATAAATAATAAATTAATGATTAACAAAATAAAAAAAGTATGAATAATACATCAATTAAAGCAATATCAATTAAAACTAAATAGGAAAATTTTTATAAATAAAATAGAGAAAAGTTTTAGATTTAATTAAGAAAAAGTACTATACTTACTTATTAGAATACAACTATTTGCATCTTATTAATACATTTTCAGTCTCCTAGCCTGCATGGCTCATGCAGAAGTTCAAATACATGACTACTCCTCGTCCCACTTAATAACTATCGACAATGGATACTCAAAAATAAAGGACGGTACTCTTAATTTTATCCATGTTATAGACACTCTAGCGTACAGAAACCTTTTAGAAAACATAACGGACGTAATAAACAATACATTACCACCTGGAAATCCTATGTATCTTATCCTACAACACGAGTCCCAACAAACTACTGAATTGTTGGAAATCATCGAACCCGTCCAACATCCTAAATCCAAAAGATCCTTAGATATACTGGGAACCGCCTGGAAATATCTAGCAGGAAGTCCTGACCATGACGACCTTAACATTATTAACACGAATCTAGACCAACTAACAACCAATAATAATAGACAAATCTTTATAAATAATGCTTTAAGTAACCGGATGAATAAACTAACTAAAATTACTAATGACATATTGAACGTAATAAAAAAAGATAACACTATTGATAATGGAATAGCTCTTAGTTTACAAAGTAAAATAAGAATGATAAAAGGAGAGATAGTAAATATTAAGTATGCCATACAGTGGGCCTGGTTAGGTATTGTAAACTCAGTCATATTAAACAAAAAAGAGATAGAAATAACAGTAAAAGAGTTAAAAAAGGAAAATATGCCATTTGACACAGTCGAAGAAGCATTAGAATTAGCAGATGTAAGTGTATTAAGCAATTTTTCAAAAATAATGTATATCGTAAAATTACCCTTGACTACCAAGGAAATTTATAATAACTATATTATTAAAGGAGTAATGAAAAACAATAGCGGTATTCACACCGAGCTTGTTAGTTTGTTAGTCGGTAGTTTGTTAATTTGTTAAAGTTACCAACTGTGAACGACCCCCTTTTTAAAACTTTGTTAGTCTGGTAACTTTCGTAGTAAAACAGCTGATTTATGGTTTTGACACAATTTATTATTCTGGAAAAAATAAAACATGCCACGAGAAAGTGTAAAAAAAACAATTGTAAACCATTTAATTACTCATGCTTTGACACAAATAACGTTTGCTGACAGCACCAGTTGACTTTCGCCATTCTTCAGCTTTATTAAATGTAGCTTTCCAGTATCGAACTTTGCATCGTAGCATTTCGCATGTTGCGTCAATTTTGGTCTGGTCCAAACATTTTTGATAATAGATTGTACTAGTTGGTTTCTGAAAATACATATGTATATGTAAGT
This sequence comes from Bellardia pandia, assembly GCA_916048285.2. Classification (NCBI taxonomy): domain Eukaryota; kingdom Metazoa; phylum Arthropoda; class Insecta; order Diptera; family Calliphoridae; genus Bellardia; species Bellardia pandia. Next base: position 72,752,510 of record OU696530.1, read on the forward strand.
ATGTATGTCATTGTCATAATCTTATAAATATATACAAAATTGGGCTACATTACTTCAATGTCCACATTTTGCAACACAAAATCTAACAGCAATTTATGCTCCGCTTCACTCCACTTTTTTGCATTTTTGTTCGAATGCGCTTTTTCTTTTGGTTATCCACTACGAGAACAGTTTATGATTTATTAAAATAAAATAAAAAATCATTTATTTAACATACTTACTCTCAATGTACAGAAATATTTTTTTATAAATGTATCACAAATGATTTTTTAAATATATTTATTTAGAAACTGCTACAGCTGATTGTGAGTTACCAACTAACAACTATTTTATCAGGGGTGCCGTGTCGTTAATTTGTTAAATGTTTATCCGTTAGCGCGTTAAATATACAAAAACAAAATGCGTGTAAAAAAGTAACGATTAACGACTAACAAACTAACAAGCTCGGTGTGAATACCGCTAATTTAAAATATAATAATATACTAAAAAATAAAGAAATCATATATGGAATTAAAAATGTCTGCAAACAATATAATATGATTAGTATTTGTAAGCAAGATGAATTAATAGACCTAAGAAATGATTCTTGTATACCTAGTTTAGTAAAAAGCCTCAGCTCTTCATGTCACATGATCAATGGTCACCACATCCCAAGAGAAGAACTCATCGCTCCAGGTATACTCTTCTTAAACGAATTTCAAAGCGACGTAACTGTAGACAACAACGTGCGCACCATGAACGGCACATACATCGTCAATTTTAAAAATTCAACAATAATAATAAATGAGAAAACTTATAAGAATTTTGAATCGCCCCCAATAAAAGTAATGCCAGCAATAGCCCAACCAACACCAATAGAAGAGAGCCGAACTAGACTCTTATCGCTAGAAGCACTTAGCGAGCTACATATAAACAACACAAAGGAAATCCAGTCCTTAAGGGCAGAAAGGACAATAAATAGACTTTCTGTGGGAATAACCATCATTTTATTCATCATTCTGCTAACAAAAATAAAAAAATGTGTTCGTAGTAAGAAGTCAAAACCCCCAACAGAACCGACAGAAGATACTGTGGAATCCAGTTATCATCAAGAAATTCCTATTGAGCCCCCGGCACCAACAGTAAGAAACTTCCAAGTTTTCCAGACGCTCGAGGGCAATCGTTTTTAAGAGGGGAGGAGTTAAAGCTGTCAACATTTAAAACTCCAATTACACTAACAAACCAAAATTGCTGACAACATGTCTGCAACACCAGGGCATTAAGTGCACGCGCCGTTGCTAATTCGCTGACACCCTAATTACCTGAAGAAGCTACTACCAAAGTGCTGATACAGAAATTCCAGCTATTTGCCTGCGACGTGACCAGTTCAAATGACCGAGCTTTATAAGGAAATAAATTTTGTAAAAGAGTTTAGTTGATAAGTAATATTAAAACAATAAAGTTGGTTTTTTTTAAACCAGAAAAAAAGTTTTTTTTTAAATTAATAATAATAAAAAAAAATATAAACATGAGGCGCATTTTCGAGTGGTACAGTTATATGTATGCTATGTTGGGTGCGGTGAAAGGGCAAGGTTTGGAGCGAAGGAAAATTGTCCCTCTAAATCCGTAACAATTTTTAACTAATTACTTTTTTCACTATTTTAACAATTACACACTTTATAACTTTTCACTATCACTTAAAAAATAACAATGGCAAACAAATGTTAAAAAACAGAATTATATACAGTGGTTTCCCGGTTTAACGTATACTCAATTTAACGAATTCGCGATTTAACGAACAGTCATATTCTTTCCATTGAGTACCTTTTATTACGAACAAATGAAAATGTCATGTACTCGGTTTAACGAATTTTTGCAAAAAAGTTAAAAAAATAAATGAAATCAAAAGAGAGTCTATGCAATTACATTTATACAATGTTATAAGAGACGCTTTACCAAAAAAATGGATTAAAAGAAAAATTTATTTGTATGTAAAGAAATTTTTCGCTCACCAAAATCTAAATTTATACATTACAAAGCAGAGATCGGCAATGAATCGTTTTTTTACGATTCACAACTACTTATAACATTTTAAGTATAAGTGGTCTTACATCATTGAAATTTAACTACTCTGAGTTACTCAAACTCACAACAACGTTGACTTATAAATGCGGGTGGATATAAGTATGAGTACTACGTTGACTTCGAGCTCATACCATTCCCAATATGTTTGATTCATAAACAACGGTATTTAGATTTACATTTTAAGAAAAATACTCACATACTCATAAAGTATTCAACTCAGTTAAGTCATTAAAAAAATTTCAGTTTATTCCGTTAGGTATTTATACAAAATAAATATAAAAACATACAAGTTTATAGGAAAACATATTGGGGAAAATATAACATTTATTATTTTATATAATTTTTATAAGCGGACTGTAAAAATGTTAATCGTCTACGTACATTGAGTTAAGCAGAGTCTAAATAAAAAACATCATACAAGAGATTAAGTATGAATATAATGAGTACTTCAAACTTTAAAGATAAATAGTGGTTTGATGATATTGAGACAAGTATGAGTACGTATAAGTATAACAAATTATAAGTCATGATTCAAGTATACTCACTTTTTCAGTACTCATTACTGATCTCTGTTACAAAGTAATTTTTTTACTTTGGTTTACCAAAAGTATTTTGTCTTCTATTTTGGTTTTCAGTTTTTAGTTTTGTTTGAACTAATTATTTAATTAAACAATAATTTTTTAACGGCCATAAAAAACCTTAAGAGAGGAATTGAAATCTATCCTGGAGACAATTGTAATTTGTTACGTACGCTTTCTCATTCACTGAATCATTTCACCATTGAAAACATTGTTATCGATGATGTAATTGGGGTAATATTAGATATGGATATTAATAAAAGTCCAGGCTATGACAATATTCCACCGAAATTTGTCAAGGAATGTCGAGTAGAAGTTGCTCCAATTTTATGCGATATTTTTAACAAAATGATAAATAATTCAGTTTATCCTGATATTTTGAAAATCCATAAACTAGTACCAACACCAAAGGAAATAAATGTGAATTCTGTAGATAAATTTTGACCGATTGCAGTTTTATCTTCAATTGATAAAATTTTTTAAAAAATATTGTACGATAAACTGCTATTTTACCTGGAGGAAAATAATTTTCTGTATGATTTTCAATTTGGATTTAGGCGCGGATGTGGTACAGAAGATGCTGTCCTGAATGTTGTTAAAAACATTTGTAAGGGGCTTGATGATGGTTTTTCTGGAGTTGCTGGTATATTTTTTGATTTCACTAAGGCTTTTGACTTAGTAGATCATCAGATAATGCTACATAAATTAAAGTGTTATGGTGTTAAAGATCGTGAACTTTTGTTGTTTGAAAGTTATTTTACCAACAGGAAGCAATATGTAAATATAAACAATTCAAAGAGTTTTGTTGGTTCTGTTGAATATGGTGTGCCACAGGGAAGTGGACTTGGGCCGTTGTTATTTTCAATATATTTAAATGATATAAAAAATCTTAATTTAGATAGTCAGCTGTGTATGTTTGCTGATGATGTGTGTGTGTATTGTATCCATATAAATATGATGTAGTACTCAAAACTCAAATTGAAAGAGATGCTTCACTGATTTTCGAATTTGCGAGGTTGAATCGATTATTGCTCAACCCTAATAAAACCAAACTAATTCGCTTTAGACCACATTCTCTGAGTATTAATAACAATTTTAATGTATATGTAGACGGAAAAATTGTGAATGAAACCCATTCGGTAAAGTATTTGGGAATTACTCTCCAAAGCAACTTATCTTGGGATCTTCATATAAATGATGTGAAAAGGAAGATAGCTCCAGCACTTGGAATATTATATAAATTGAAAAATAAATTCGAGAAAAGATCAAAGCTGATGATATATCAATCCTTGATTCAATCACACTTAAATTATTATGCTCACAATAAAAATAATACATTACTTAAATCTCTGCAATGTATGCAAAACAAGGCGTTAAAAATTATATACAATTTACCATTGTTGTATTCAACTATTTCTTTATATAAAGAAGTAAGCAAATCAATATTACCAATTTATGGGTTGCATGAATACCGAGTTTTAATGTTTGTTTTTAAAAGTATTAATAATGTTGGTTACCACACTATACCATTTACGCAAAATCAAATAAATTTTAATACACGAAACAGAACCAACTTTAGAGTTCCTAGATGCAGGTTAGAAACTTCCAAGCAGCGAATTGATTATATTGGTGGAATCAAATTTAATAACTTGCCACCAGCTTTAAAACTAATTGATCGAATTTCCATTTTTAAATCCGCTTGTAAAGAACACTTATTTAATAAAATTGAAACGCTTTTGATTTAATGTCTTAAGTTTTTAATAAAATTATTATATGTATTATAAACTAATTTTTCTTTTTTTCTAAAAAACTAATATTTTATTTGTACAGTTATTAACTAATTTGCCAACTTGCCTCAATTATGCCTAATTATGCTGAGGCCAAATTGAATTTTGTAAAATAAATTTTGTTCAAATAAAATAAGCAGCTATATAAATAAATCTGTGGTTGCGAAATAATGAAAAAAAAAATTTAATGTGATATGAACTAATTATATTTTTTTTTTGTTTTTATATGAATTAGAATAAACAAACATGATTTTTTATTTAATAAAACATATTTAAAAAACTGCCGAATTTAACGAACTTTTCGATATAACGAATGGGGCTGACAATATACATATAATTCGTTAAACCGAGAAACCACTGTATTTATTTTTTCAAAAAATTTGCCTGATGCAGCAATAAAATTATTGAAAAATGTTCAATGAATACCTGTGTTATTGAAAAAGCGTTTTTCACGCTTAAGGGGGGAAATCCCAATAAAATTTTAAGAAGAAAATCAGTTGAATGAAATATACCTGATCCATTTAACTTGTTAATTCTATGATGACTTGTATATACCTGAACTAATTCACTTGTAAAATTCTGTAATGATGGAAATTAAATCGCATGTGATTACAGTAGCAATAAAATATATTTTTTATGTTAAGTGTACCTGTTAAACATGAATTGTTACTTAAAACAATATCATAAAATTTATTGTTTACTTTCCTTTTTTATTTATTCTAGGACTATGAGGAACGCTAATACAATTTTTGAACAACATTATTAAATAACCTTGCAAAAAGCCTAAAATGTGATAATTTATTTTAATGCTTATTTGTTTTTTGCTTTTGGTACCATGCCCATTTATCCCATTATGCCCATTTTCAGTTTGACTGTAATTAATGGACTGGTACAAAATTTGAAGGCTATATAGCTAATATAGAACCCTAGATTTTTAATATTAATCTTAATTAATAAATTTAATGAACTCAAAGCCAACTAAAGAAATATCAAAAATCATTTATTATTTATTATTCATTATTTATTATTTATTATTTATTATTTATTATTTATTATTTATTATTCATTATTTACTATTTTTTTTTATTAATTATTTATTATTTATTATTTATTATTTATTATCTATTATTTATTATTTATTATTTATTATTTATTATTTATTATTTATTATTTATTATTTATTATTTATTATTTATTATTTATTATTTATTATTTATTATTTATTATTTATTATTTATTATTTATTATTTATTATTTATTATTTATTATTTATTATTTATTATTTATTATTTATTATTTATTATTTATTATTTATTATTTATTATTTATTATTTATTATTTATTATTTATTATTTATTATTTATTATTTATTATTTATTATTTATTATTTATTATTTATTATTTATTATTTATTATTTATTATTTATTATTTATTATTTATTATTTATTATTTATTATTTATTATTTATTATTTATTATTTATTATTTATTATTTATTATTTATTATTTATTATTTATTATTTATTATTTATTATTTATTATTTATTATTTATTATTTATTATTTATTATTTATTATTTATTATTTATTATTTATTATTTATTATTTATTATTTATTATTTATTATTTATTATTTATTATTTATTATTTATTATTTATTATTTATTATTTATTATTTATTATTTATTATTTATTATTTATTATTTATTATTTATTATTTATTATTTATTATTTATTATTTATTATTTATTATTTATTATTTATTATTTATTATTTATTATTTATTATTTATTATTTATTATTTATTATTTATTATTTATTATTTATTATTTATTATTTATTATTTATTATTTATTATTTATTATTTATTATTTATTATTTATTATTTATTATTTATTATTTATTATTTATTATTTATTATTTATTATTTATTATTTATTATTTATTATTTATTATTTATTATTTATTATTTATTATTTATTATTTATTATTTATTATTTATTATTTATTATTTATTATTTATTATTTATTATTTATTATTTATTATTTATTATTTATTATTTATTATTTATTATTTATTATTTATTATTTATTATTTATTATTTATTATTTATTATTTATTATTTATTATTTATTATTTATTATTTATTATTTATTATTTATTATTTATTATTTATTATTTATTATTTATTATTTATTATTTATTATTTATTATTTATTATTTATTATTTATTATTTATTATTTATTATTTATTATTTATTATTTATTATTTATTATTTATTATTTATTATTTATTATTTATTATTTATTATTTATTATTTATTATTTATTATTTATTATTTATTATTTATTATTTATTATTTATTATTTATTATTTATTATTTATTATTTATTATTTATTATTTATTATTTATTATTTATTATTTATTATTTATTATTTATTATTTATTATTTATTATTTATTATTTATTATTTATTATTTATTATTTATTATTTATTATTTATTATTTATTATTTATTATTTATTATTTATTATTTATTATTTATTATTTATTATTTATTATTTATTATTTATTATTTATTATTTATTATTTATTATTTATTATTTATTATTTATTATTTATTATTTATTATTTATTATTTATTATTTATTATTTATTATTTATTATTTATTATTTATTATTTATTATTTATTATTTATTATTTATTATTTATTATTTATTATTTATTATTTATTATTTATTATTTATTATTTATTATTTATTATTTATTATTTATTATTTATTATTTATTATTTATTATTTATTATTTATTATTTATTATTTATTATTTATTATTTATTATTTAATATTTATTATTTATTATTTAATATTTATTATTTATTATTTATTATTTATTATTTATTATTTATTATTTATTGTTTATTATTTATTATTTATTATTTATTATTTCTTATTTATTATAATCAAAATATATTCATTTCGATCATATTTAGAAAGAAACCATAAAAATTCTAATCTGGTTCTAGAAAAAAAAACATTTTATCATACCAAGCGACATTACAAAAAGTGGAAGCAAAATTGAAGTATCACTACCGTGGAATCGCTAAATTAAATTAATTTATTAATTAATTAAATTAAATTATTAGAGAAAATCCTTACTGATATCCTATCGCATCAAACATCCTCTTTATTGTCTACTCGTCTATAGGTTGTCCAGATCTAATTTTTTCGACGGCGCACAGTGGCACTTTTGCGGAAAAAATAGGGTTTTTCAACTTTTCAATTTTAAAATTTTAATGATTTGGTTTTGTAAAGAAGTATTTGGATAAGAAAAATTCAACAAGGTTTTTTATGAAAAGTGAAATTTTGTAGTTAAAAAAACTAACAGAAGTCAACGGAAATTTATTCAATGAAATTAGTTTAAAATTACTGCCCAAATAAAGAACTTTTTTTGTGTGTAACTTTATAGTTATGGCTTTTGTTTTATTTTTTAGTGAAAATATAGCACTTACTTTTTTATAAAAAAAAAGAATTATTGAAATTGGAAAAGTAAACTAATTATTATAATTTATCAAAAATTATACTAAAAAATATCAACTTTCCACTTTTTGATGGAAAAAAACTTTATGTGCTTTGCCTTGCTTAGCCCTCTAATTATAAAAAATGAAAGGTCCGAGTCTGTACTTTCAATTAAAAAAAAAAAACTACCGCCAATTACCGTCCCTTCTAGTAACATCGATTTTAATTTCAAAAGTCACTTCCAATATTTCATACAAATGGTCAATAAGACAAAAAATTGGGTATACTTTCAAGCTGTCGGGAATTAAAGCTTGAAACGATTTATAAGTAAAACATTATTTTTGTTTACGAATATGTAGGCGTAACGAAATTGAATGACATTTCAATCGAAATATAAACTTAAATATATTAAATTTTATTCATATGTATACTTATATAGTTTATATTAATATGACAAATTTAAATTATATGCGTCGGACACTGCGAAACTGTTCGTACAAAAATATAGTTGGTTTTATATGCCAGTTACTGTGCACAAAGTACTAATGCATCGTAAGGATATAATTGATGCTGCCGTATTACCAATAGGAATGCTTTCAGAGGAAGCCAGAAACAAAGATTACAGGAAGTATCGATTGATGTTTTCGAGAAAGTGTGATCGAATTTCCACAAATACTGATGTATTCAACAGACTTCTTATAACTTCGGATCCTTACATAAGTAGCATAAGGCGTCATTCGAACAAAATTTCCTTCGAACTAGATCCCATTGTTAAAGATATGGTGCTTGAATAATATTACAAATAAAAACTAACACAATTTTTCGCCTGTTACATATTCAATTAAAGCATTGTATATTATATTGGATTTTTATCAAGCTGAAAGGTATAAATAACCTCATTTGGCGTCTCAATATTGGCAACACCATTTTTTTTTCATTAAAAGGCATTAAAAAGGGTTCATAACTGTATTTTATATGAATTTGTTTCAATGACTTAGGTTTTACACACTTTAACTTGGCATAAACTTGACTAGAAAAGCGGCATGCATTTGTGCGATCTTTTCGGTGTATTTGAAGGCTAATATCTTTTGCGGAGGGTTGTTGGGGATATTCTCTGCTTTTGTATGGAGACAACACATGTTTAACTTTTGAATAAAAATTAAAATTTTTTAACTTATATTAAATTTTCATATGATTCTAGACAGGGAAGTAAAACACCTAAAATCTACAACTTTCAGTGGGCGTAAAATCTAAAGTAGGCGTGGCATCCCCAATATGTTTAATTTTTTTTCATAAGGAGAACTCAGTTAAGAAGTGTCCAGAATTTCAAGTCCCTAGGTCCAAAAATAAAAATTTTGACAAGTGCAGTTATATGGGAGGTGGATGTGGCAGTGGGCGGTTTTCCAAGATTTTTTCAAAATTTCTTAATTTAGCCCAAAGAAGTGTTTTTGCAAAATTTCATTGCTGTACGACCACTACTTCTATTTTTTTCCAAGAAATGTATGGGATGGTGCCACTGTGCGGCGTGACAAGTTTGAAAAAAAAAACATTCAAACCTAAAATTTTTTAGTCGTTTATTTATTATAGTAAGTGCTTGAAACCGACAAGCTTTTTTTTTGTGACAAAAGGGGCACCTGGCGGGTTAACCTAATTCGGGTACGCTGAATCCAGTGGTGCTAACCGTTTTTTTTTAAGGTTAGCTCGTTTTTTTTGAAATATACCGTTATTTCGAAAATGGAGGAGGTTGCACAACATATATTCGCGTAACTTAAAAACGGTTGAGTTTATTGAATAAAGTAAAAAAACCGAAATTCCACAATGAAATTTTCTTTAAGTAAAATTAAACTTTTTTCCAATATGCGCAGTCGTTGTAGAAACATAATTTTTTTTTACCAAAAAAAAATAGTTTTTTTTAGCAAAATTTCAAAAATTTTGTTTTTTAAAACGGTATAAAAAATTGGAAAACGCAGCTGTGCTTCTAATTTTTTCTGCAGGTATAGCAAACAAAGTTCCAAACAAAACAAGATTAAATAATTAAAATCTGTTTACAACTTTTGATTTTATTGACAAAAGATGAAATATATAATAACCAGACGAAACTTCAAAAATTAAAACATTTATTTTTGTTGTTAATTAAAGTTTAAGTTTTTATTTACAAATTTATTCTTCTTCCTCCTGCAGATTCCAACAAATATCCCATAATAACGAAACAAGTTGTTTGCCACTATACCAGTGTTCGAGTCTGGCTGTTACTTGGTGAAATTTCTCGCCATGTTCATCAGACTCGGCTGGTGATTGTTCATTAAATTTTTCTGCATGACAATGCAAAAAATGTATTTTCAATGACATTTTGACGTTTAAGTTTTTAAATGCGGTTAGCATATCTCCAATTAAAATTCGCCAATTTTCAGACCGATGATTTCCTAATACATTTTCTATTACTGATTTCACAGAATTCCAGCCCAATAGCTCCATATCATTCAATGCAAGTTCAAATTGTTGGTCCTTCATTAGACGACGAATGTCCGGTCCATTAAGAATTCCTGTAAAATAAAAACATTATGATATGAAATATAAATCTAATTTAATAAAGTAGCTAGATTTCATACCTTCTTTTACTTTCATGCCGCTTAATCGTGGAAAAATTCGGCGCAATTCGGTAAAAGCAATTCCATCTGGGTTCAATGCTTTTATAAAATTTTTTACAATACCCAGTTTGAGGTGGAGTGGAGGAAGCAAAATCTTTTCCATATAGAACACCAGGCAAAAATATCTAAATATTTTGATATTTTCTGGTTGCATTGATGTTGGGTGCATAGTGTGTAGTCGTGTTTTATGGCATGGTATTGCAGAAACGAGTTGCGTAGTGTGTACGTAGCATTAGAATTAAAAAATAAAGTCATAAATTGTTACATATTTGTATTTTCTTGTGCGGACAAAAACCGCACAAATCGGTCTTGTATAAACTTAAGTAACGTATTCTATTGTTCGTCCCGGCTTTGGTTTTTTTACAAATTATGTTCATGAAGGGCTTGACAGGTACTTTGATAAAAAAATTACAGTATAAATAAGAGTTCCTCAACCCCTTCAATGTCATATGGCGAGTGCTTGCGAAAGTGAATAGTGAAGTTTAAAGTCTTTGACAGTCTTGAGTCTAATCATTTATATTGAAATATCTAAGTTTCATAACTATTGTTATGTGTGTGGGAAATATACAAATATGCCAAGTCGCCGTAAAATGACTACTGAAGCAATTAACTTGTATGAAACATATTTTTCTTTAAGTGCCACATGTGGCATGAGTTGGTCACCATCAATAGTGTGTACAAAGTGCATTTACCATTTAAGTAAGTGGAAAAAAATGGAGATGCCATGCCATTTGGTGTTCCAATAATTTGGAGAGATCCCATGATCAACATGGAGTATGTTGAATATGAGTGTTATGCGTGCATAAAACATACAGCCGGCATGAACAGAATAAACAGTGGTTCTATATCTTACACTGCGACAATATATGCTCAATTTCCGCTGCCACATTCTGACGAAATTCCTGTTCCGGATAGCCAAATACCAACAGAAGATATTCCCTCAATAATTCAATCTGTTGAAACCTGTGGATCAGCTGCATCGATGTATCAACCGTCATACATCACGATTCCATGTAACCACAATGAAATCACGCAAAATCGTCTGGATATAATGATACGACGCCTAAAATTGTCTCAAAGACAGAGCATTCTCTTAACAAAAGAGTTAAAACAATCTAATGTTTTAGCACCAGACGTACAAATATACGGGGCTATCAATCGCCATCGTCGATTTACGACTTTGTTTAAATCTATTGAGAATAATTCTCTCGCGTATTGTACTGACATTCGCGGCTTGGTTTTAACAATGCAACATGAATATAATCCTGAAGATTGGCGCTTATTCATCGATTCGTCCAAAAGTAGCTTAAAAGCAGTTTTGCTACATGTCACTAATTTAAAAAGTCCTATTCCGATAGCACTAAGCACAAATACTAAAGAGACATACGCATCAATTAAAACAAATAATAGAGTTAATTAAATATGAAGACCACAAGTGGAAAATATGCGCAGATTTAAAAGTGGTGGCTCTTTTAAGAGGCATGCAATTGGGCTATACTAAAAATATGTGCTTCATGTGCTTATGGAATACGCGTTTCCATGGCAACCAGTACAATACACGGGATTGGGCTATACGTGAGGAAAGCAGATTGCATAGAAATAATATTATTGAATTACCACTTGTGCCGATGGAAAAGATTTTGCTTCCTCCACTCCACCTCAAACTGGGTATTGTAAAAAATTTTATAAAAGCATTGAACCCAGATGGAATTGCTTTTACCGAATTGCGCCGAATTTTTCCACGATTAAGCGGCATGAAAGTAAAAGAAGGTATGAAATCTAGCTACTTTATTAAATTAGATTTATATTTCATATCATAATGTTTTTATTTTACAGGAATTCTTAATGGACCGGACATTCGTCGTCTAATGAAGGACCAACAATTTGAACTTGCATTGAATGATATGGAGCTATTGGGCTGGAATTCTGTGAAATCAGTAATAGAAAATGTATTGGGAAATCATCGGTCTGAAAATTGGCGAATTTTAATTGGAGATATGCCAACACCATTTAAAAACTTAAACGTCAAAATGTGATTGAAAATACATTTTTTGCATTGTCATGCAGAAAAATTTAATGAACAATCACCAGCCGAGTCTGATGAACATGGCGAGAAATTTCACCAAGTAACAGCCAGACTCGAACACTGGTATAGTGGCAAACAACTTGATTCGTTATTATGGGATATTTGTTGGAATCTGCAGGAGGAAGAAGAATAAATTTGTAAATAAAAACCTAAACTTTAATTAACAACAAAAATAAATGTTTTAATTTTTGAAGTTTCGTCTGGTTATTATATATTTCATCTTTTGTCAATAAAATCAATAGTTGTAGACAGATTTTAATTATTTATATCTTGTTTTGTTTGGAACTTTGTTTGCTATACCTGCAGCTGCGTTTTCCAATTTTTTATACCGTTTTAAAAAACAAAATTTTTGAAATTTTGCTAAAAAAAACTATTTTTTTTTGGTCAAAAAAAATTATGTTTCTACAACGACTGCGCATATTGGAAAAAAGTTTAACTTTACTTAAAGAAAATTTCAGTGCGGAATTTCGGTTTTTTTACTTTATTCAATAAACTCAACCGTTTTTGAGTTACGCGAATATATGTTGTGCAACCTCCTCCATTTTCGAAATAACGGTATATTTCGAAAAAACGAGCTAACCTAAAAAAACGGTTAGCACCACTGGATTCAGCGTACCCGAATTAGGTTAACCCGCCAGGTGCCCCGTTTGTCACATTTTCCAACTAGCACAGTGTAATTTTTTATTTTTTTGTTATTTTTGAAGTTATTAATTTTATTAAATCAAAAAATAAGTCATTCATTGACTTTTCAGTTCTTGACTTTTCAATCATGTAAACACAAATATAAAAAGCGTATTAAAAATAATAATTGATTTTTTTTACGATTTTCGAATCACAAATAACTAAAAATAATAAAGGAACATTTATAACTGAAGATATTTATCACTTAATTTCACTTTTTTTTAAAGTAAAATCACTTCTTCGGTGTTTAAATATTTTTTGAATTCAGTGCAGCTCATTCTGAAATTTTGTTTTATTATGAGTAGTGATGGCAAAAAAAAAAGGATAATCGATTAATGGATTAAATGATTAATCAAAAAGAAAAAAATAATTGATTGCAATTAATTGGAAAGATTTAATCGATTAATCGATATTTTTAGGTAAAATTGAAAATTATCATAAATAAAAAAATTATCATTACTTATTTAAAAAAATCATTTATTTAGCACAGAATTTAAAAATAGGAGCTTTAACAGCCGTTTCGTGGTTAATCTGTTCCGTTTTTGCGTTATTATTGCACCTGCATTGGAAAAAAGCCGTAGACCGATTTCATTTCTTCTCATGCGTCTATTACGTTGCGCTTTAATTCTAGTACTGGAGCATTGAGAAAGAAGCTTAGTTCATCTTGAGGAAGTGATGAGTCATTGTTCTTTCTTCTTCGTTTGTGAGCTAAAGATTTATGGTGAGCCCATAAATAAAATTCCACTTCACCAACAGAAGACGTTTCACTGCCGTTTCCAATGCTGTCATCTAAATGAGCAATTTCTGCCATTTCATTTCTTAGATGTCTCATGACTGTTGATAAAGCTACGGGATATTCAAAATTAATTTTTTTTAAATCTTGGGTCTAGCAATGTTGATGCTGCCAGTAGAAATGAATGTTCCATTTCCCCAAAGCGACGTTGAAACTGGTTAAAAATGTTTGTTTTAAAGTTACTTGCCAATGGAGATAAACATTAAATTTTCATGATTTTTTCCGAAATTCATCTGGCAGTCACGAAAAACGCTCAACCATGCGTTTGTTCCTCTTCTCTTTTTATACCCTACACCACCATAGTGGGGAGGGTATATTGGATTTGTGCATATGTTTGTAACGCCCAGAAATATTGGTCCCACACCCACCTTAAAGTATACCAATCGACTCAGAATCACTTTCTGAGTCGATTTAACAGTGTTCGTCCGTCCGTCTGGCTGGCTGTCCATGTAAAGCTTGTGCGCAGAGTACAGATCGCAATTTTGAAGATATTTCGATAAAATTTGGTACGTGATATTTTTCGGTCCAAGGATGGATGGGATTGAAACTGGTGGAAATCGGTCCATTATTTCACCTGGCCCCCATACAAATGTCCTCCCGAAATTGGGGTTTACCGGTCATAAATCTTTGAATTATGCAAGTATGCAAAAAAATTTCACCACAAATGAGTACTAAATGAACTTAATCACTATAATTATTAAGGAGTTTCCTTCAGGCTAATTTGGTCAAATGTTTGTTTCCAAACGTAAATAAAAAACTTGTTCGATTTTTATTTTATTTTCCCAACGTTTCGTTAGTTTTATTCTAACTTCTTCACGGATCTCGTTCAAAATAATCTAGTGACAAAATTGATTGGTTTATTACACAGCTTTAACTTAGACTAATTTTTACTTACAGCTTTGATGTTTATTATTATTGGATATTAATTTTTATTATTAATTAGTTACTTATAACTAAAAAACGGGACATCACGAACAGAATTTTGGTATAAATAATCAAATAATTAATAAAAATATAATATACAATACACGAACACAAAACTTAAGTCAAGTTTAACTTAAAGTTAATATCACAGAACTGATTTAATTATCAATTGCAGAGGAGTATTGAAGTTTCGTGTTGTCTTTGTCTTCTCTCGTATTCATTGTTGTTCTTATTTTTTGTTAACATTCTCAAAATCTGTCACATGATTACACTGTTTTACGTGCAGGGAAAGTGCCGTCGATATTTTTGCATTTCTTATATCTGTTTTATGTTCGTTGATTCTTGTACCCAGCATTCTTTTTGCTGTACCAATATACACTAAATTGCACACCTCCCCTCGTTTCCATCACATTTGATTTCGTACACAACATTGTCCGTTTTTAATTTGTCCATCTTTGGTTTGTTATTCGTAAATAGCTGTCTCAATGTGCTGTTTGATTTGTATGCAATTGTTGCTGTGTCATCTGTTATTATTCCCTTTAATGTATTCATCTCTGTGAGTTTTGGGATGAATGGTACACTGTAAAAATGTTTTGTTGTTTCTGATACGGAGTCTTGTTTCTCCCTTCTGTTTTTTTGTGTTTTTAGAGCTAAGTTTATTTGTTTGTTTGTTATGACTATTAGATAGTCATTTATTTTTAATATATTTCTGATCTTTTTCATATTCGTTTGTTTGTACTTATCCTCACTTATATCCAATACTTTCCCTATTAAGTTTGTCACTGTGTTTGTCTTCATTTTCATGGGTTGGTTCGAATAATAATTGATTAATCTGCCTGAAGATGCGGGTTTTGTGTACCAATTTGTTCCGATTTTCCTATTTTCTCTAATTATGTTTACGTCTAGGTAAGGTAATTTTCCATTTATTTCCTTTTCTACTGTGAATTTAATTTTGTTCTGGTACGCGTTCAAAGTTCTTAAAATAGTTGGTTCGTCGTTTTTGTTTATAATGGCAAACAAATCATCTACGTATTCTATTAAAAAACGAATGTTAATATTTTCCGTTTCCAATTCTTCTACTACGTCATCTAATAATGTATCTAAGACAGGGAAAGGCAAAATATGGGCGCCGCGTTTTTCATTTACTCTTCTCTTACGTACGTGTGCACACGCATTGTAGAGAAATAAACAAAGTTTAATGAGTCTAGCTTGAGCATTCAAACAGACAGGTTGTGTAATTTAAAAATCAGCGTTGCCAGAAAAAAAAAATTCGCAATTTTTTTAAAAATGTGTGATGAATATGAAATGAATTTTTTTATTTTCTTTAAATTATTATTATGAAAAAGTTCTTTCTTTTACTGATAAGAGTAAGCTTTACTCTGTATGCACTGATGGTGCCAATGTAATGTTGGGTAAAAAAGAAGGTTTTGCTGGACATTTTAAAATTTAATACGCATAAAATGTTGCCCATATGAAATAAATGTTGAAGATGTAATGCAATTTCCTGACTGATTTTCTAATTTTTAGCAAATAATAAAATAGAGATTTTTGGAGATTTAAAATTTTTAATTGGGGATAAGTGACGAAAGTTTTCTGGCAACACCGATTTGTGTTGAGAGCGAAGAGAGTATATTACTAATACAATTGCAAAATGTAATAGTATGGGTTGCCTTTCCCTGATCTAAGACAATATTTGCAATCGTTGGGGATAACGGATTTCCCATAGGCATTCCATAAAGTTGACGGTAGAATTTATTATTTATTGAGAAATAGTTATTCTCTGTTAAGCAGAAATTTAATATTCTTAAAAACGTCGGTTTCTCTATTTTTGTGTGTCCCTCTATGTGTTGCCATTTGTCAAGTATATTCCTTATCGCCAGATGGATCGGTGTGTTGGTGAACAACGATACCACATCAAATGAAACCATGATTTCATTGTCATCTATTTTGGCTCCTATTAGTCTGTGTTTTAGTTCCATTGCATTGTTCACATTATATGTCGTAGATGTTCTTTAAAATTTTCCCAATATGTTTAGCCAGTTCATAGCAGGGTACCTCCATGGAGGCAGATATTGGTCTAAGTGGTACATTGTCCCTGTGTATCTTTGGTAAACCATACAATTGTGGAGCTGCCGCTGCGTATGCTATCATCTTTATTTTTTCAACCTTTGTTATCGTATTGTCCTTTTGTAATTTTGTGATGATTTTATTGTTTTTTCTTTGAAGTTTTTCTGTTGGGTCTTTTGAGATTAGTTGGTATGTATTCTTGTCATTTAAGAGAAAATTCATTTTCTCACTATACTCCTTCTTATACATTACTACCGTTTTGTTGCCTTTGTCAGCCGAAGTAATTGTTATCTCGTTTTTGTGTTCGTTAAAAAATTTTTTGGTTTCGTTATAAATAGTAGTAATAAACCTGTCTTTCTCAGAACTTCTAACATTTCTTCTAAAATCTGATATCCTATTTGCAATTTTCGATCTGGTTATATCTTTCTCTGTGTCATATTGTATGTTTTGGACCCACTGTTCCATGTCCGTAATTAGTGATACTGGACTCAAATTCCTTCTATCAACTGGTAATGCAAATTTTGGGCCAAGTGAGAGTAACCATTTATGTTCAGTTTCGAATTCCACGCTTGTATAATTCACGAACCAGTCTTCGTTGAAAGTAAATTTTAATTTCTATTTTTTTTGTTCCTGGATGTCTATCGATTATTTTTTTGAATAATCGATTAACTCAATTAATCAAAAGAGAATTCACGATACAATTAAATCGTTAATTAAAGGAAAATAATCGGTTATTACTAGTTTTTCGATTAATCGTGCCATCACTAATTATGAGCTCTGCTTCCACTGTTTCTAAATGCATTCGGTTTCCCTCTTTTCTCCAAGAATTCCCCATCAAACTGAAAATTCTTTCGGAAGATGCATTGGCATGTGGAATTGAATAGATAAAACTTAATACTCTTAAAATATTTTTAGATCTGGCCCCACTGGAGAGAACAGTAAACTGAAAAAAAATATTAAAAAAAAAATGAACGAAAATACCCAAGAAATGTGTGACCGAAACTAACCCATAAACAATTTTGCACTAACACAGCAGTGTGAAAGAACTTATCACACGGACACAAAAGTCTCTATCATTTTGTTCATATTGCCCTTAATAACTTGATAGAAACTTTGATGGATATGTCACTCATCAGTGACAGTCATTTTAGTCATTTTACCTATCAAATGACCGACACAGTTTTTGTAGGGACGTTACCGCTTGAACAGAAATGACGCGACGCGATTTAACGCTAGCATACTGTTACGAGTCTCTTTTCTGATCTGGTGTGCTTCGATGTCACCTCGACTAGCTCTACTTTCGAAATGCTTATTATGATATACGACTCTCCCTGTCATTGATCATGTCCCACATTTTGACATATTAACAATATAAACATTTAACACAAGACTAAAAAAAATTAAAACAGAACAAAAAAGAACATAAGGAATCTACATCTGTCCATGGAGATCGTCTACCTCAACAACACTCTGGCGTATCAAGACAGCACTCGCAGATAAGACAGTGTGAGGTAGTATTGTTTTTTTTTTTTTTTTTAAGTTGAGCGCCCAACGTAGGCTACACCCACGACACTACCTCCAACGAGTTAGCCGGGCAATCTACACTACTAACGTTAAAATTAGGGAAGTATAATAATTTATGGTTATTTGTATAAATGGTACTTTGTTCATATTCCTTACTATTTTCAGGTATCATGTGAGTTGCTTAGGATACTAAACACTGTACGAGGAACAATATTAGTTTCCACACGGAGAAAATAATTAACATATCAATGACAACAACACGAACCTTAACCTAATATTGCACTCATAAGTTAAAATAGTATTAACTGTCTTTAATATATTGCACTTTCAATACTTGAAAACTATATCGCACATTATTCCCTTTACTGTTTAATATCTTTTGCGTGGTAAATTCCCAATGGTGAACCCGATAAGCTTTCCAATTCATACATGTTGTTCCCTATAACCTTTAAAATTCTACATTTAGTAAATTTTTTACATAGTTTTCCGTTTATGTTTCTCTTAAAATCGCTAAGGATAAAATTTCTTTTATACACTTCCTGTCCAGGAACGAATTTCACTATCCTTGCACCGTGGTTATATCTTAAAGCACTCTTTTCATATGCGTTCTTCAGATTCTCTTTCATCTTATCCCTAATCAGTTTTATTCTATCCGCATTCTCGATCATGACCTCATTATTGTCCAAAGCTTTTAATTGTCTGGCTAGCTTATAGTCTGATCCGCAGGTGAACATATTTTGACCAAACAACGCAAAAAAAGGACTACATCCTGTCGCGGAATGCCAAGACGTTCGTAAAGACAACTCAATATTTGGTAAATTAATGTCCCATTCCCTATGATCGTCCTTTAGATATGCTCTGATGGCCGAAAGGACACATTGATTCACTCTCTCAGATGCATTGGACTGCGGAGGGTGAACAGCTGTTCTCATATGTGTAATTTGATAGGTTTCTATTAGTCTCGTAAACTCTTTTGATCTGAACTGTTGTCCATTGTCTGAATGGATAACTTCCGGTACACCGAAAACATGAAATACCTGCTCTTTTAAAAACTTCACTACATTTACAGTCGTAGCTTCTTTCATAGCTTTTAGAAAGACAAACTTGGTCATATGATCTACTACAATAAATATATATGCATTACCCGTTTTTGATCTTGGATATTTACCAAGAAAATCTATGTAGAGTTTTTGAAAAGGCCTATCTGTAATAACCTGTTTACCTATTTCCGGTCTTAACACCATGTTAGTTGGTTTAGTTTCCTTGCAAATAGTACAATTCCTTACAAAATGTTTAATTTGAGGTACCATATTAGGCCAGTAGTATTTGGTTCTCACTCTTTGTAGCGTTTGGGCAATACCTCCGTGAGCCTTGTTCTCTGGTTCATGAGCTTCCCTTATTAGTTCATGGGTTAACGAACTAGAAATCCACAATTTCCATTTAAATTCCTCCTGCGAATCTGTTTCGGTTATACACCTTTTAAAAACTAAGCCGTTACTAACTTTTATATCAGGTAATTTATCGCCATTTTCCGTTACAGTGTCTATTAAATCCTTATACTCTTCCGATTCAAATTCCAACGTATCAACACCTAATATGTTTCCTTTATCCACTTCTATTTCATCTACTAATCTGGACAACGTGTCTGCTACTATGTTTTCTGATCCTTTACAATGTTCGATTTCAAAATTGTAACTCTGTAATTGTAGAGCCCATCTGGCCAACCTACCACTCAAATCCCTAAGTTTTTTTTTTTTTTTTTTTTTTTTTTTTTGCATATTCTTTTTTATTGTATCTTCATTTTAAATGAACTAACAATAGGTATTCAAATCTTAAAACTAAAGTTAATTAAAATAAGTCCAGCCAATGCTAGGCAAAATCTAGTTTTCAAATTCGATAGGATATAATGAGCAACTTGTATTTATTCATCTGAGAGCGGTGGTGTCCCTCCTTCTCAAACGGCTATGACCGGGATGTTGTAAGATGTCTCGAGCGAGGGGATTTGGATGAGTTTCCAGCTTACCCAAATAAAGGGCCACGTGTTTAGTTATTTCCCATTTGACAAGTGGAACATCAAGATCGTTGTGTATGTTGTTGTTTTTAATATACCAAGGAGCGGTAGTTATCATTCGTAGAATTTTGTTTTGACGGCGTTGAATTTTCTCAATATTGGAGTTGGAGGCAGTGCCCCATAACTGGATACCATAGCACCAAATTGGCTTTAAGATTGAGTTGTAGAGTAGAAGCTTACAATCGAGCCGAAGGACGGAGTTTCTGCCGATGAGCCAATGAATTTGGGCTGATTTCAGTTTCATTTGAGTCAGCTTAGCATCTATATGTGGTTTCCATGTGAGCCGACGGTCCAGATGAATACCAAGATATTTCACGTGTGAGTTTTGAGGCACTATATGGTCATTAATACGAATAGGGGGACATGATTCCCTACGTAGAGTAAATGTTACGTGGGTGCATTTCTGTTCATTTATTTTTATTCCCCATTGTCTTGCCCATTTCTCCACTTGCGTTACGTGGTGCTGTAATTTAATCGAGGCATCTTTTGGATCTTTGTGAGTACTGAAAAATGCCGTATCATCAGCAAATGTTGACGTGTGAATTTCATTGTTTGTTGGCATGTCTGCTGTGTACAGCAAGTATAGAATTGGTCCTAAGATACTACCTTGAGGGACGCCAGCACCTATAGGTTGAGGACGGCTTAAATAATCACCTTCTTTAATCATAAACTGACGGTCGATTAAGTATTTCCATATTAGGTGTTGAAGATTCACCGGCAAGTTCTGCTTTAATTTAGATATCAGGCATTCATGCCATACTTTGTCGAAAGCTTGAGAGACGTCAATAAAGAGTGCCGAACAGTATCTCTTTTCCTCAAAGGTTTTTCTTATGACTTGTACCAATCTATGTGTTTGTTCTATTGTACTGTGTTGACGTCTGAAGCCAAACTGGTGATTGGGAATGCAGTTGTTTTCATTCAAAATCGGAGTCAGCTTGGTTATAAGCAATTTCTCGAATAATTTGGACATAGTTGGTAATAGACTTATTGGCCTATACGACTCAACTTTGCAAGGATCTTTTCTCGGCTTAGGAATCATCTTTACTAGTGCAATTTTCCAAACCGGAGGGTAGTACTCAAGCCGTAAGATGGCATTAAAAAGAAAGAGGATTAATCTTTTTGCAATGCGAGGCAGCTCAAAAATCATTTTATTGCTGATTTTATCAAACCCAGGTGCTTTTTTAACATTTAAATTATCAATAGCCTCAACAACCTCCAGATATTGAAATCTTATTTGTACAGGTGGTCTGGCAACAACAGGCGGTAGTTCGCTAATGTCAGTATCCGTATTGGGAGTGAATACATTTTTTAAATGACTTACGAAAAGGTTGCCTTTTTCTTCGTTATTTCGTGCTCAAGATCCGTTCAAAGTACGCAGTGGAGGTTTTGCGATTACGGGTTTTCTTAGATTTCGGACTGCACGCCATAATGAATAATTTGACTGGGAAGTTGCGTCTAGACCTTCCAGATGTTGTTTGAGAGACTCTGCTTTTTGCGCTTCTAGCAAGATCCTAAGATTTTTGGTACATTCTCTCAACCTAGTTTTAAGTTGGGGCGATCTGTGTTGTTGCCACTCTCTTCGGACTCTCCTTTTTTCAGACAATAGTTGCTCAACATCTGCAGAAAAAACTCTGTTGTACCTATTCGGGCGGTAAGTGGAAGAAGCATGTTCTGCGGCTTTCTCGACATGTTCATTAAGACTTTTTATACAGGCATCGATGTCTTCAGCAGTTTTTAACGGGAGTTTCTCTGTGCAGTGAGTGCTGATGTATTTTTTGTATTTTAACCAATTCAGACGTTTGACAAGAAGTAAGGCATCAGTTACGATTTGCTGAGGACTTCTGATGGTGATTACAGTGGGTGAGTGATCTGAAGAAAGATCCAGTGAAGCCTCGACTTCAATGAGTTCCGGGGATACCCCTTTCGCCACGCCGAAATCGATAACGTCAGGAATTTTTTGCTGGTCAGTTGGCCAATAAGTTGGTTGACCAGTTGAAATCACATTCAGTCCCATTTCAGACAGGGAGTCGTACAAGATACGACCTTTAGGGCTAACGAGTCGTGAGCCCCAGAACGTATGCTTAGCATTGTAGTCGCCAGCCGCTATGAAACGGCTACCTAGTGATTTGTAAAAATCTCTATACTGATCTTTTGTTATTGAAAATCTGGGCGGACAGTAAACTGACGAAATCACGAGGTTTTGACAAAAGTTTTCAATACAGATGTTTGTTGCTTGAAGATAGCACTCTGAAAGACCACCCAATGAATGGTGTTTGATTCGCGATTTGACCAATATTGCCGAGCCACCACATGATCTATCTCTGGGGTCCTTGGTGTCGTAGAATGTATAACCACTTATTTTAAAAATGCTTCTCGACGTCATATGAGTCTCGGAAATCAGCATTACATCAATTTTCTTATTAAAAAGAAAATATTCAAGTTCATTTTTGTGTTGGCGTATGCCGTTTGCGTTCCAGAAACATATTTTGAGACAGTTCATGGTCTATTAAGTATGGCCTGCAGTAGCGTGGACTGCATTTTTTGCATCTCCTGCATCATACTTGTCATGCTTGTCATGAAATGGTTCATGGATTGCGCCAGATTCTCCATTATACCTTCAAGACGGCTAAAATTGTGGCTGTTTGTATCATTTATTGGTGACTCATTTTGCAGTGTTGGTTGGTTAGATCTTAGCACGTTGGCATATGAAAATTGGCTAGTGGATGCTTGTACTACGGGGGGAATAATTGTAATAGGTACTTTTGTCGTCTGGGTAGGGGTAGAAGCTGGTTTGTTGATCAAGGAACGTTTAACGACCTCGAAAACAGGGCAACCCCTGTAGTGTGGTTTCCACCGCAATTGCTGCATCTTTTTACCCTGGAATCATCCTTAGGTTTATCGCACTTTGAGGTGTCATGAAGATCCCCACAAACAACACAAACAGTAGGCAACTTACAATAAGATTTTGTGTGACTATATTCTTGGCAGTTCGAACACTGTACTGGGCCAGATCGCTTATGAGGTTCTTCCACTGTAACTCTTCGGTGCATTATGAATTTCAAGTCATATATAGGATGTGTTTCATTTTTCTTCAGCTTAACATCACCAGGTTCTAACTCCACTCTAAATAATGGTTGAGGGATCCTATCTCTGTTTCTTATATTTGATACTGCCTTGATTTTAAAGCCTTTGTCGGCCAAACTGCTCTTGATCTCCTCAGGATCAACAAAAGAATCAATTCCCTTAATTACGACTTGTAGACCTTTTGCGCTTTTAAGTTGATACGTGTAAAAATTCTTTTTGCGTTTTTCAAATTCCGAAACTATTCTCCGATAGTCGTTTTCATTATTAACCTGAATCTTTGTTTCATTAATATTGCCACGCTTAATTGGAGTCACATAAAAAGAATTTTCACCAATTAATGAAACTAATATTTTTATAAGTTCGTTTGAATTTTTTTCTCTTAAATATATTGGAGGTGGTTTTACTGGCTTATTCACAGCGTTAGGGACATCATTTTTCTCTTGGAGGATGGCAAAACGATTTTGCGAGCGTGGCTCTTCAGCATTCTTTGATAATTTTGCGGCTGGTGTAATTTCGGCAGATTTTGGGCTTCTGCCTCTCTTCGATACTGTTATATAACGGTCCATTCCTACCTGTGTTTTTTGTTTTTCTTCAGCAGCAACTATAGGAGCGGCCTTATTTGTAGGACTTAATGTGCCTTTTGCAGCTGTTGACGTCTCTCCAATATTTGATAACGAGGACCTTGAAGAAGACGGTCCTTCAGTGATTTTTCTATTTAAATTAAATATGCTTTGGGCTAAGTTTGTGCCCTGTTCAACACATTTATTCAAGTTTGGTGCACTTGCACTTAAATTCAGATTTGTGCTTATTTTTGGTTTCACAGTTAAGTAGTTTTTATTAAATTCGGGATTTTTAATGTTCTCATTACTAACACTTGCCGAGCTCAACACGAAATAAGCATTTCGGCTCTGAGGCCCACTCGCACTGTTAGAATTGTTACTCATTCACTGTCTCACTGTATTAAATTTTCTAGTTTTCAAATAATTAAAAATAAATTATTACAATTTATTAATTTTTTATTGCACCTAGTGCAATTATTTGACTTTGTAAAGTTTTTCACCTATTACGAGTTTTTTTCCACTTTTTTATTTAATTTAACTTTTTATACTTTTGCACCTATTACGATTTTTTCACCGAAAATTCAGCCGCACTAAAAGTAACACGTCCGAACAGTTCGATGTATCAAACTCGAATGAAATCCCTAAGTGACATCAGCCATTTCAAACTTGCGTGATCGGTAATCACTGTAAATGGCATTAGTTCTATATACGGCCTAAATCTCTTGATAGCCAAAACAGCAGCCAAACACTCCTTTTCCGTTACACTGTAATGTTTTTGCGCTTCGATTAGTTTTTGGGAAAAGAATGATATCGGTTTTTCATTGCCTAAATCATCCTTTTGAAACAACACTGCTCCGACCGCATAATCCGAAGCATCGCATTGTACAAAAAATCGTTTCCCGAAATTCGGGTGTGCAAGTACCGGAGCCGATGTCAAGGCCTTTTTCAACTTATTAAAACTCTCGATGGCTTTCTCACTAATTTTGAACTTTGTTCCTTTCTTTATTAGATCAGATAGGGGAGCAGTCAAGGTAGAGAAATCGCGTATAAAACGGCGGTACCAACCAGCGGTACCTAAAAAACTGCGAACTTCTCCAACTGATTTAGGCAATGGTATATTTCTAATTGCTTCTATCTTCTTAGGATCTGTTTTCATAATACCTCCTCCCACAATAAAACCTAAATAATTAAGTTCCTTCACACAAAATTTTGATTTTCCTAAACCTATCGTTAAGTTTGCCGTGTTTAAACAGTTAGCCACTTGCTCTAGTAAATTTAAATGCTGGTCAAAATCCGCAGATATTATTAATAAATCGTCCAGATAAGTGAAAACACTTTGTTTCAATTCCTGAGGAATTACTTTGTCCATCAACCTACATAGTCTTTGCGCCGCGTTACATAAACCAAACGGCATAACGACATACTGATATAAAGGCCGGCCTGGAACAGTGAACGCCGTATACGTCCTTGACTTTTTTTCCAGCTCGATTTGCCAAAAGGCATATTTTAAATCGACACTGCTGATGTAATACGTCTCGTCCAGTCTACTCAGAATTCCTTCAATGTTCTGTATGGGGTATGCGTCCTTGATTGTCCTGTCATTTAATTTCCTCGCATCCAGGCATAAACGGTTCTTCCCTGGCTTTCGTACAAGTGTGCATCTGTTGCTCCAAGGACTCTGACTTTCCTCTCTAATTCCTAATTTTAACATGTTATCAATCTCTGCATATATTAAGTCCTGCACCGCTGGCGACACTGGGTAATATCTATTCTTAACTGGTGTTGTATTATCCGCTAGTTCTATGGTATGAAGCTCTAAATTGGTTCTGCCCAAACCATCTTTTTCAAAAGTTCGAAAATTGTCAACTACTTTTCTCAATCTATCCCTCTGTTGACTAGACAGATCGTGTTGTTCCACATCCTCCAACTCAAGTGAAAAAGTTTCCATTACATTTTCTGGTTTCAATTCTGATATTTCAAACAGACCCGGTGCAATATCGAATTTTTTCCAAAAATCGATTCCTAAGTAGGCTTTTTGAATCAAATTAGGACACAAATAGAATTCTATGTTATGCTTTTGTCCTTTATACTCTGCTCTAGCTTCAATTTTTCCTAAAATCTGGTAAAGTTTCCCGCCTGCCGTTCGGATTTCAGAAAAAACTGGTTTAATTCGACTGTTTAACTTCTCTACTATTTGTTCGCAATCTCTCCCTAGCAAACTTATCGAGGCCCCACTATCTAAAAGACATTTTACTTTAATATTATCTAGTTTGACTTCGATAAATGCTCTGGGATCTATATCGTTGTTAGTGATCTGATCACATTTTTGGACAAATTTATTTATCTCCCTGCATAATGTCTTCTTTCTCTTAAATCTATTCCTAGTACTTTTAATTTTCCTTAGTTTCGCATGATCACCACCTGTATTGAAAATTCTGTTCCTAACATCTATATATTGTTTCAAGCGCTCATCATAAGACCTTACAATTGTTTTATTTTTAATGCTGCCTTTTTTTCTATTTCATTTCTATTTGATTTATCTGTCAAAATTACTTTTTTATCGCTTATTTTGTATTTTTCCGGTTCAATATAAACACACTGAATACCTATATCTCTTGTTGTTCGGCTGTTGTCTGTGTAGAGCGTGATTCTGCCGCCTTCATCACACTCTCTATCCTGTTTCCCGCACATTTGGGACAGTTAGGAGTAACAACTCCCATTAACCCGCATTTGTAGCAGAATAAGGTTCTCTGAACACTGGGACAATCTTTAAATAGATGACCTAGTAATCTACAATTCCAGCAAAGCATTCTGTCTGTACTCATAGTGTTCGATTTCCGGTAAGTATTGTCCATTTTATATTTTATTTCCTCCACTACTTCTGTTTTCTTTTCCCTTTCCAGATCTATTTTAACTTCCTCGACTTGTAGCCTATGTGGTATGGAATGGGTATGTGGAATGTTGGAAGTCTGCCTACGGAAATAATTCCTTTCAACTTCCTTACATGTATCTCTCAAATGCTCTACAGAAAACACTTGCACAGAATACACTATTTGTGAAATACCCTGGCGTAAGTTTCTCTTCAATATCCTTATCACTTCATATTCTGGCAAGGGATTTCTAAGTCTTGCTCTTAATTTTCTAATAGCCTGAAAGAAATCATCAATTGACTCTCCGGGTTGTTGTCGTCGCTCTTCAAAATCCCTTAATCTTTCATATTCACTTCGAATTGAACCATATTGTACCCTAAGAGCCCTTTTCAGTTCATCCCACGATTCAATTGGACTTTGTTGCACGAGGAGCCAATACCAGTCTTTGGCATCTCCCTTTAGCAATTTGTGGAATTCGCCTTGTAAATCCTGCCATGAGTAATTATGATATTTGAGCATATATTGGATTCTAAAAATGAAGTCTTCTATATATAGCTTATCCATGTTGCCATCGAAACTGATGTCCCATTTATCTACACCTATTAGATTCCTCATTGGTTTATGCGTTGTAAAAAGGTTTTGTGGTGAGTTATTTGTAGGCGTATTTCTATCTGAAGTGTGATCCCTAAAATCTAACCTCCTTTGTGGACATGGATTAGTTTCCGGCGTCCCCTTTGACGGTGGTCTGTCTTTCGGGCCTGACCTTTTACACTCTCCTCACTAATCAAAGATCCTACACCATCACTTGTTTTTCCTGCTATATAAATTTTTTGAAATTCCTTAATCATTCTGGAAAACCCTTCATCTAAACTTCCCTTTACTTTCATCTCTAGTTTGTCCTCGAGTTCTGATCTATAATTCTTCATATTCTCCGCTATCAACTCTCGGATACGCACATCCCAAGCTCTCGGACTATGGCCCGCTGAAGATCCTTTTTTTGTCTGTGGAATATTTGGTGGTGGAAAATCATATGTTTTCGGAGGAACAAAAGTTCTCGGTATTGTTCCGGTTTGTTGTCCAGGAACTACTGTTCGCGTTTGCGATTGTGGATCGTATGACTGGTGAATTCGTGGTGTTACAATCGTTTCTGACATGTCTATAAATGTCCCTGTCTCCCTAAGTTCTTCATCGGTATTTAATGGTGTTCTCCGACTGGCATTTTCAAAACTTGATCTTATACACAAAATTTAAATTAAGCATAAAATAAACAAATACTACTATTACATTAATTCTTACCTACATTTACCAAGTACAAAATTTAAACACAAATAAACGTTACACTATTTTACATTACGTGACTTACAAACATAAAAGAAGATTTTATAACCACTACATCTAACCTATCTGACACAATAATAAAAAAAAACAATTCTCATAAAAATGTACAGGTACATTGGTATTCCGGTAGAAAAAAGAGAGTATTGATGATAGTTGTTGGTATATTAACACTTTCCTTACATTACATGATGTCTGTTAAATAACCCTAAAATAATTTCT
Organism: Bellardia pandia; assembly: GCA_916048285.2. NCBI lineage: Eukaryota > Metazoa > Arthropoda > Insecta > Diptera > Calliphoridae > Bellardia > Bellardia pandia. The sequence goes on from OU696530.1 coordinate 72,781,325, forward strand.
ATATACATAAATCCCAAACATGCAAACTGAACACTCATATATTTCAGGACAATCTGCGATTCATGTTTCTGGCTTCCGGCTTAATGAAATCAATATCTGCAGCTAGGTTTACTGTACTATACCCTAGGACAAATATTACTTCATCTTACTTCTCACTATCTCTATCACAAAAGCAAACTGATTCTTCAGAATTCAGGACCTTTATGTAAGATAATACGATTCGGAATCCATAGTTCCAGTATTCGCGAACTTGACTATTAATGTCAAGGACGATTCTGAATACATTTTCTCCTAACTTCCCCTACTGAGAGTCAATACTATTTCAAAATACGCAAACTAACATATCTTTCCGTTAGGACGATTTCAAACTAGCATTTAAACCCTATTCTCAATTCTATTGACTTGCGTTTAGCTGTTGTACGCGACTTACTTTTCCACCCTAGAATACATATCCGTGCATTTGAAAATGAACTCCAGTGTGTCTCTTTTTTTTAAAACATTGGGCGCCATTAATTGTTACGAGTCTCTTTTCTGATCTGGTGTGCTTCGATGTCACCTCGACTAGCTCTACTTTCGAAATGCTTATTATGATATACGACTCTCCCTGTCATTGATCATGTCCCGCATTTTGACATATTAACAATATAAACATTTAACACAAGACTAAAAAAAATTAAAACAGAACAAAAAAGAACATAAGGAATCTACATCTGTCCATGGAGAACGTCTACCTCAACAATACTCGACGCGACAGCTAAATCATTGTATATAAATTAACTAAGAACATTTTAGAAATTGTTTCTGTTTGAACGGTGATTAAAAAATATAACTATAAAATTTTGATCTACAGTCAGAGACTAAAGTTTAAATACACCTCAAAAATTGATTGTTTAAAGAAAAGTAAACGTTTCAGGAAAACTTAAAGTATACAGTTTTATTTAGTTTTATAAATAACAAAATAAAATAACAAAAAATATAGACTTCATTACTAACATAACCGTAATTCTTAAAAATACGATAAAATTCACTAGACAAAAGTTTAAATACATCTTGCAAAACTAAGAACTCTCTTTCATTTCTCAAAAACAAAGTACAATTATATTTTATGTTTCGGTGAAATTATGTTCTTACAAGCCAGAACTTGTTATTAGTACTCTTTTTATTGACAGCATTGCAAGTTTTGTCGAAAATTGTGGGCAAAGGTAAATAAATTGAGTCCAGCATTAAACATTTAATAATAAAACGTTTCAACGAAGGAAAATCCTATCAGGAAATAGGAAAATTATTAAATGTATCATTTAAAAGTATCCAAAATATAATTAGAAAATATAAGGAAAATGGCTCCGTAGCAAATATTCCAAGAAGCGGTCGTTCAAAAAAACTTACCAATCGTGATATTAACCACACCGTAAAAGAAGTGAAAAAGAATCCAAGAATAAGTGCACCAAAACTTGCAGATGATATCGCTAATAACTATAACAAAAATGTTCATCCAAGAACTGTTCGAAGAGCATTGCGAGAAAATGGATATAAAAGCCGAGTTCCCCGAAAAAGGCCACTAATAAGTGAAAAAACAGAAAACTTAGACTGGGAGTTTGGACATAAGTACAGAAACAAAGACGCTGAGTTTTGGAAAAGAGTTCTTTTTACAGACGAGAGCAAATTTAATTTATTTGGAAGCGATGGCCGTGCAAAGGTCTGGCGCAAGCCAAACACTGCCCTTCAAACCCAAAATTTGGTTCCTACGGTAAAACACGGTGGTGCCAATGTAATAGTTTGGCGAGCGATTGGAGCAGCGTGGGTTGAAAATTTGGAGTTTATTGATGGGATCATGAATCAACATACTTAAAAGAGTATATTGGAAAGCAATTTGCAAGCATCCGTCGACATCTTTGGCCTTGGATCCCGTTTGATCTTTCAACAGGATAACGATACCAAGCACACCGCACTTTCTGTGAAAGAGTGGTTGCTTTATTCTGATCCCAGACATCTCCATAGCCAACGTCAATGGCCAGACTTAAACCCAATTGAGCACGTTTGGGATATAATGAAGCGCAAATTATTGGCAACTTCAATAACGAGCAAAAAGTCGCTTAAAGAAGCTCTTAAAAGAATCTGGTCAGAAATATCGCCTTCTGAAACAGAAAACTTGGCACTTTCTATGCCACGCCGCTTGCAGACAGTTATTGATAGCCATGGCGGTCCAAAAAGTATTGAAATGTTTTCTTTTTTAATTTATCTAAAAAAAATTTATTAACATTCCAAGATGTATTTAAACTTTTGTCGAGTGAATTTTATCGTATTTTTAAGAATTACCGTTATGTTAGTAATGAAGTCTATATTTTTTGTTATTTTATTTTGTTATTTATAAAACTAAATTAAACTGTATACTTTAAGTTTTCCTGAAACTTTTACTTTTCTTTAAACAATCAATTTTTGAGGTGTATTTAAACTTTAGTCTTTGACTGTATCTCGTCTAGCTCTAGCATTGTATCTGGCGTGATTTTTGAAAATAAAGCGTGACACGCCAGAAAGATTTCAAAAGTGTGACAATCACACCAAAAGCGTGACGTCGTGACGAATTGCTTTCTACAACAACAAACTTACTTGAATTTACTATTTAATAAATAATGGTTTTGTAAATAAACTGCAAACTGACGTACACAGATTTTAGTAAGGTATTTGACAAAGTAAACCACGTTATTTTACTTCAAAAATTATCGCTGATGGGTTTTAGCATTCCGGCTTTAAAATAGTTGAGTTCTTACTTATCCAATAGAACTCAACAAGTAAAGTTTAGAGAAGCTGTTTCAAACGTTATTAAAGTTACTTCAGGAGTACCTCAGGGCAGTCAACTTGGTCCTGTTCTATTTACACTTTTTATAAATGATCTTTCCAATGTCATCGTCCATTTTAAGAGCTTGGAAAATTCTAATGATATACGTCTTCTACAGGAAGATCTAGACATGTTTTCTCAATGGTGCAGAATCCATTTAATGAAACTTAATATTAAAAAATGCAAACACATGTCGTTTTACAGAAATAACAAAATTAATTCGAACTATAATATAAATAGTTCAACTCTGGAAGAAGTTAACACTATTGTGATCTTGAAATTTTGCTAGATCACCGGCTAAACTTCTGTGATCATATTGCGCTAATAGTTAATAAAGCTTTCGGTGTGCTTGGATTCATGCAACGCTGGTCTAAGGAGTTTTCTGACCCATATATTACCAAACAGCTATATACTGCCTTGGTTCGCCCCATTCTAGAATATGGTTGTATCATTTGGGATCCTTGCTACAGTATTCATATTAACAGCATTGAATCTGTTCAAAAACAGTTTTTGATATTTTGTTTACGTCACCTCGGATGGAACTCTTGTGCTGCTGCGAGAACAGACTCAACCTTATAAAGCTTCCAACTTTAAAAAGTCGCCGTATAATGCTGGATATTACATTTCTGCTTGGATTAATTCGTGGTGAAGTAAATTCCCAGTTCCTGCTTGGCCAAATAAATTTTAATATTCCAGCTAGAAGAACTCGCAATCTTCAACTTCTAAAGGCCCAACTATAATGTGCATATGCTAGCTTAAGCAACCCTGCGAATACATATAAATTGTATGTGGCAAACTATAATGTACTTAACGAAACTTTTCGTTAAGTTTTTCAACTGTCATTTGCTTAAGCAAAAAGCGAAACTGATCGCATATTCCGTACGGAATCAGCTGTTTGTTTTTTAACAAAATGGAGAAAGAAGAAAATACATTTATTTTAAATGTAATAGAAAACGTGGAAAAAATAAGTGCCTTTATAATAAAAGGGACCCTTTTTATTTTAACAAACATGTCTTTCTGTCGTGGTTTATTTCTCTGACAGAACAAGAGCGGCTTCTTCCTTTACAGTGTAGTTCACTTATTTCTTTTAATGTGCACAGGCCTTCAAGCGCTAACTTTAATATTTTTATATTATTTAAATTTTTAAGTTTTTTCTCTATTTTTGCAAACACAATACGAAAATTAACTAAACATATGTAAACGTTTATTATTATTTACAATTTAGTGCTGCCACAGCTGTACATTTTAGTACTTTTGCCGATAAATTAAAAAAAAAGGAAAAATTATGCGTTTCGGGTACGAAGTTTTCTTTTAATTATAAAATAATATAATAATATTTATAAAATACTAGCTAAACCCTGTGTGCTTTGCTACCCCCCCTCGTCATAAAATAAAACGTATTTATATATTTACAAACATTTATTTATTTAATTTTAATGTATTTATTGCAATGCTTTAGGCGAGACCATGCCCCTTTGTCCACTTACATAGTCAAGAATTTATTATTTCGTAAGAAAATCCTGTTGTGAAAATTTAATGACGATCGGTCCTGAAGTTAAGACTATATTACGATGTTTAATTTTCCTAAAAAGGGGCGTGGTCCCACTCACTTTTCTCCTGGTACGTATTCCTAATTATGCCAATACCATATGTACCAAATATCACCGACGTACGTCAAAAAATGCCCAAAATATGGCGGGTTAAATTTGTGGGTTATATGGGCGGTGCCAGTCCTGTTTGTACAATCAAAACTTCATATAGCCTATTATTCCTTCCAGAGTCACAGTAACATGCTGTAAAAATTTCAGGCAGATTGGTCCAAGGGTTTGGCCTCCTATTAAGCACAAACATACAGACACACATTCATTTATATATATATAGATTAAAAGCAATATAATTTAAGGTGAAATGGGGCGAAAAATGGGGATTTGGTAATAAAAAAATGTATGTAGTTAAAAAGTATATAAAACTTTAGGTAAATACATATTACAAAAATAGTATTTTGTATAGCAAACATTGTTAGTGGTATAAGTATCTGAATTAAAAAAAGCGGGCGATGAATTAGGCGTGGTTCATAGTTATATGGCGACGTTAATAGTATTAAGAGCAATATACTACCAAATAAAAAAATACGTTGGAATGAAGAAATTTTTATAGAGAACAAAAAGTATAAAACTTTAAAAAATTTGGCGTGAAAAGGGGCGTGGCTTAAGAAATCTTTATTTTTACCTCGCCTGGAGTATATAATGTGTATACAATTTGAAGTAAATCTGTTAAAAACTATATGGGAGCAATTACATAATTTTTAAAAAGTGGGTGTAAAAATGGGCGTGGTAAAAAAAAAGTACCCTATTAATCATACCAGAGTCCCAGTTAAATGCTGTGAAAATTTCAAAAATATCGGTCCAGAGGTTTGGTCTCCAATTACAATATTTTAAAAAAGTGGGCGTAAAAGTGGGCGTGGTAAAAAAAAGTACCCTATTATTCCTTCCAGAGTCACAGTAACATGCTGTGAAAATTTCATCAAAATCGGCTTAGCCGTTTTGGAGTCTATACGTTACATACATACATACATTCAATTTTATATATATAGATAGTCATTTAATGGGTTTTTGTTAAAATAAAAAAAAATTTTCAAACATAAATGAGCAACTGTGGACAAAAAGTATCAAAGTCATTGTAGCCACCTGAAAGTCAAATCTGAACTGGTTATGCATTTGACAGCCTTTCCGTTAACTTTTGCAATTTGCTTAAGCTTGCTTATGCATATTATAGTTGGGCCTAAAGACTGTCGCATAACAGATCTGTACACATCGCATTTGCAAAAATTTTAATGATTGCTATAATGTTATTGATATTTCACATCCTATTAATGTTTCAAAAAGAGATATATCATTCTATTTTTAAATATGTAAATCTTTAGTCTGTAAGGATTTTGTAAATCTATTGACCAAATAAAATAAATAAATAAAAAAATATGGAATGCCCCATAATCGGTTAATTTGTCGAAAGTGACATTCCTGAATTTTAATAGCGCTAGTTGGGGGGCTATTGAAATCCGCTTTCAAAATGCGTAAACCGCTCAATTTGAAAGAGTTATTCAACAACTACCTTTTTGAAATTTTTTATTTTGATATGGAATGCCCCATAATCGGCTAATTTGTCGAAAGTGGCATTCCTGGATTTTAATAGCGCTAGTTGGGGGCTATTGAAATCCGCTTTCAAAATGCGTAAACCGCTCAATTTGAAATAGTTATTCAACAACAACCTTTTTATTTGATATGGAATGTTCCATAATCGGCTCATTTCTCGAAAGTGGCATTCCTGGATTTTAATAGCACTAGATGGGGGCTACTGAAATCCGCTTTCAAAATGCGTAAACCTTTTTTAATTTTTTTTTACTCTAAAATGGAATGCCATATAAACGCCTAATTTTTCGAAAGTGACAGTTGTGAATTTCAATAACCCTAGTTATAGGCTATTGAAATCCGTTTTCAAAATTCAAAAACCCCTAAAATAACTGGAAATATTCAAATGAAACTTGATATTTTAGGTTTGATTTGAAACCTTATTTTCTAAAAAAATACTAAAATTTTTAACGTGGGCACCACAATTTTAGTTTCTTGAGTGGATTCTCTGTCCGTGATTCTTTGACTTGTTTGTAATAAGCGAAACTTATACTGCATTTACATCTACGCAAAATCTACTAGATTTCAGTTTAAATCTTCAAGGAAATCTTTGCCGTTTACACTACTGTTTTTTGTCATATTGTGGGATTTCATTTTCATAACAAAAACAGCTGACTAAAAAGGAAGGAAAATTTTTAAATTTTTTTGTGGCAAAAAATGAGCTTCACAATGAGTTTTTTGTTTTTTAAAAAGTACACAACAATATACTTACACTTTATTTACTATTTGGTGCTCCATTGCCAATTATCTTTAATAATTATTACGATTTTAAATTTTGCCGCAAAAATTCCAAAAAATACCGCCCTTTGTTTGCTTTTTTTTATTGTCAAAGTGTCAAAATTTAATTGAACAGTGTTGCGTTTTTTAGTACATTAATAGGAAAATCACGGTTGTATTAGTAAGTAGTGCAAGATTTTGAAAGATTTTGGCGAAATCTACTAGATTTGCTGCATTTTGTTTTGTATGGGAAATCTCATCAAAATCTACTAGATTTGGCTTGAAATCCCGTAAGTAGTAGATTTCGCTTAGGTGTAAATGGCATATTAGCTATATTTTTGTAATTTTTTGTTTACATTTTTGTTGTGGTTTTACATGCACGTGTATTTTTTTTTATATGATTCCAACAATATATATACATGCACGTGGCATATGAAAATAATGTTGAGGTTTCACTAATTTTGCGGTTGATTTCCACTTTTTATTTCTTCACCAGCGTTGTCAGTTTAGGGGATTTATCCCCAAATTGAGGTTTTTTTTCGTGATTTAGGATAAAAATTTTATCTTGAGGATCCGGGGATTTGTTAGGGATGACAACACAATTTTAGGGGATTTTTTGGAGATTTTTTTTTATAACCGATGGTAACAAGAATGATTTTCGAGCTAAAAAATGTGCGTCTGGCATGGCTAAAAACGTGTGTTATTATTTATAGTGGATGGTTTCTTTCGCATGGTTTGGCATGGAAGCACTTCTCAGAATAAACACACTTTAAAAATAATTCACTTTGTTGTGAGAAATTTCATCCATCTTCTGAAATGCAAAAGCTTTTTAATACAAGCAATATGTATAATAACATTTCTGAGGCTGATGAATCAGAAGATTTTGATTTTGAAGTTTTTGAAATTGTACACTCTGGTAAATAATTTTTTATCTACATAGGTACAATTATATTATGTGTAATTTTTTCTTCAAGATTTATAAATACAAATCGAATTCGTTTGAATATTAATCGATAAAAATTAATTTTATTGAATAAATATGTTATTTTTCAAATAAAATGAAAATTTGAATCAAAAAAATCAGTTTGGGGATTTTTGGGGATGACAAATCAAAAATTGGGGATAAGCTCTGAAAAAATACTGGCAGCACTGTTCTTCACATACGTACTTTACCGATTGTTACAAAGTTGCGAATTGAAAACGTGAAAGGTCTGACAAAATTTTACGATTTTTTATAAAAGTAAGTTTTTCAAAAAAAATTTTGGATATATTAAAAAAAATCAAATCTTAAAAAAGGAGATTATTATAGTTTCATATATTAGCTTATGAATTTGTCTGATTCTACTCGTAATGTAATAAACGTATCATTGCGTGGCATATCTAATAATAATTCATGTCATGTTTAACTTTCTAGTTGCCAACATGAAGACTATATGTGCTGCTGAAGTTCGAAAATGCTACCTTGACTTCTTTAAGGAAAAAGGTCATATATATGTCCATTCATCTAGCACCATTCCTCTGGATGATCCTACATTACTTTTTGCGAATGCCGGGATGAACCAGTTCAAACCTATATTTTTGGGAACTACAGATCCCAATAGCGACATGTCAAAGTGGAAACGTGTGGCCAATACACAGAAATGTATTCGGGCAGGTGGAAAACATAACGATTTGGATGATGTTGGAAAAGATGTCTACCATCACACTTTTTTTGAAATGTTAGGAAATTGGTCCTTTGGGGATTATTTCAAGAAGGAAATTTGTGCCTGGGCATGGGAGTTTTTAACAGAACGTTTAGGACTTCCCAAAGATCGTCTATATGTAACTTATTTCGGGGGTGATGAAGTCAATGGATTAGAACCAGATATGGAATGTAAACAGTTATGGCTAAATCTTGGTCTTAAACCAGAACACATTCTTCCAGGAAATATGAAAGATAATTTTTGGGAAATGGGAGAAACTGGACCTTGCGGCCCATGTTCTGAGTTACATTTCGATCGGATTGGAGGAAGAAGTGTTCCTGAACTAGTAAATATGGATGATCCGGATGTTCTTGAAATTTGGAACTTAGTTTTTATACAATTTAATCGTGAGCAAGATGGAAGTTTAAAGCCTTTACCTAAGAAGCACATTGACTGTGGCATGGGTTTTGAGCGACTAGTTTCGGTTATACAAGATAAACGTTCAAACTATGACACCGATATTTTTATGCCATTGTTTGAAGCAATAGAAGCTGGTACAGGCTGTCCACCGTATAAAGGTAAAGTAGGTGATGAGGATATTGGTGGAATTGATATGGCTTATCGTGTTTTGGCTGATCATGCAAGAACTATAACCATCGCATTAGCTGATGGCGGAACTCCTGATAACACTGGACGTGGATATGTGCTGCGTCGTATTTTAAGACGCGCCGTCAGGTAACTTAAAATATATATTTTTTTGTAATTATTGAATTTGCCGAACAATTGCTTCCATCTTGTCGGACGTATTTTATGAGGTGTTCTTGGGCTAATATATAATTTTGATTTTGAATATCAAAATCCATTTAAAAAATATTCACCTTGGGAAAAATTATATAAGATACATATGTAATCTTCCAGTTTTGTGATGGTGCGTTTTGTACCCATCCATGTTTCATTTAATAAAAATGTTTGCAGTTGGTCAAATCGTGTCGTTTAGCCGCAAATCATAGTGTCCCACTGCATACGAATTGTGGAACGGAAATATGTTATCGGATAGATTTTCAAATGATTGTGTTATGGCAGAAAATTGAAGACTTGTGCTGTTATAATTTTAAGACTCCATTACTCAAACGAGTTAGTAAATGTACATTTTGGTCAGATCAATCAAAAACGCAACACTACATTTATAAGTTATTGTACCATCATATTAATGTTTAATTTCTGCTTCACCATGAGTGCTGTGGGATTTTTCGGGATTAATAAATCCTGAATATTAGTATTTGTGTAAAAGATCCAGTGAAGTATAATTGTTTTGCTTTTTTGGCATACACAAATACAAAACATCTTAACGTAAATCAATGTTTTTTTTAGCATTTTTAATAAGAAAATAAACAAAAGTTTAATCAAGATCGTGACACTGGCTTGGATTTTAACAATTTTTTTACAGATGATATCCTATTAACTTTTATAACTAAAAATGCAAAAATTTTTGCCCGCTCTCTTATGGTTATGTTACAAGTGGTTACAAGTTAAGCCTCAGTTAGCCGACTGTAACGCAATGTAGTGTAATGACGTAAAAATGTAATTTTTCTTTCGCTCCATAAATGCTCTTTTGTTGGCCTCTTTTCTAGAATGGTATGCTGGGTTGTTACTGTCCTGAGTCGGCACGCAGTATGACTCAGAAATTCCACGTAATTATGTGTGTACCAAAGCGTTGTTGTCCTGTTATTTGTGCTATGAACAAAAAAAAAAAAAAAAACAGCTGTACCACACAAGAATGATAAAAACAAGATTACACGGAGCCCAAAAAAACCTCATAAAAGACTCTTTTCTGACATTATCTAAGAGCTCTTTCAGAGCCAAAAAAAAAACCGTCATAAAACACTCTTATTCGAAAAACTCGAATCATATGCAAGTAGCATTACTGTTTACACAGGACAGTGAGAGATCATTTTCAAAATGTCAAAGCGGAAACTGCTACCAGCAGCTTCATTTGATTTGCAATTGCTTCGAAGGCCTTGCTTTTCAAATCGTTCCTCATATATGATTTATCACTCATATTCCACAGAAGAGGATGGGAACGATATAAATTAAATAATTTTATTATATTTTTTAACTTTAATTTCATTTGTTGTGATTGAAAAACATACTGACGTGTGTCCATTCCAACCTCCTATATAATAGCGTGTAGTACATTTACAGAAGTTTGTGAAACCTTGTGTTTAACAAATGCTGCTGTTTTTTTACGCAAAAATGTTAATTCCGATTGTTTTTTTTTTCAGATCTCGATGTAAAATATAATAAAATTTGTTTTTGTCTCTCCATTTTTGTTACTAAAAGTTTACAATATAATTTGTTTTCTTGTTCAATCAGCTGTTTTTATTATGAAAGTGAAATCCAACAATATGTCAAAAAGTAGTAGTGTAAACGCCAAAAATTTGCTTTAAGATTTTAATTAAAATCTAGATTTTGCGTAGGTGTAAATGTAGTATTACAATCATTGCAAAACAACTCTCTTTATCACTAATTTTTTCATTTTATATGAATACGGAAGCACCAAAAACGGTGAATACAACTGTCCCTATTATTTTTCACATGACTGTATAATTGAAATTTTAGTTTGTTTTCTTATGGCCTATTTCACGATGTCGAAAGATAACGTTCGCTTAGATAAGACTTAAGATACAAATTTTTTATCGTATCTATTTTTTACTCAATCAAGTTTGTTTATTCCACAATCAAGTTTGTGTCTTAAGTCTTATCTAAGCGAACGTTATCTTTCGACATCGTGAAATAGGGGGTTAGTGATTGTAAACAAATTTCTTTCAAATAATATTGATAAACAAAATGTTTTAATTTTGGAAAATAAAGATCATTAAAATCATAATAATTATTGTTAATTAAAATTTCCCTCTATTTTTCAATCAAAACAAAAATGGAAGTGAAATAAAATTTAAAAAATCTCCTGTGTTCTATATTCCACTACAAAATGAAAGTGAAAAACTTTTTAATTTCACATTTACAAAATCACTGTGTTCTTAAAATGTAATGAAACTTTATTTTCATGACGATTTCATTTTTATTTTGTTTCAAATAACTATTTAAAGAAATATGAGAAAAAACAAAAATTGTCATGCTAAAGTGAATGGTTAACATTTTAATTGCAATTAGTGACACAAATTATCATTGTACCTGACTACCCGATATTATCAAAATACTCACACAATGTTTATATATCGTCGGCTAAAGTCGCAAACGAGACAAGTCCACTTTTTCAAATTGTTCAGGAGAGAGGAAAAACCGTTTAAATAATATATTTTCCAATATTGGTGGAAACTGTATATGCAATACATTGTTATTTCGCCCATTGTTTGAATAAATAAAGTTTTTAAATCTAAAAAATCTTTAAACACTTGTTTTTTTTGCTGTTTTTGGACTTGTCTTATTTTCTGCAAGTATACTTTTTTTATTGGATTTGACGCCTTTTATTTTTGAAGCGTCTTCACAACTTGGTTGTGATTTTACTATTTTAAACTTCAATTTGTTAATACATTATGTACATATAAGTATATTACACCTAATTTAAAATTTTCTTCTTTATTTTTATATTATTTCAATGTAAAAAAAATTAAAAACGATAACATTTCAATGTAAAAAAAAAAACTAAAAACGATAACATTTCAATGTAAAAATTAAAAAAATAATAATAATTATTAAGAAACATGATATATCACTCATCTTTATCATTCATGTGGCAAGTTTTCATAGAAACTATGATAGTCTTTTGGTAATGTCTCTTTCAATATTTGTAAATCATCATACTTTCTTTTAGATATTTGTCGTTTTTCATTATAAAGTTGTGCTAAGTTACACCACTTCAGTATGGCAACTTTTTTATCTAGACGTTGGGGCAGATTGCTCCACGCGTTAGAAAATCTTAACTTGTAAAAAATATCACCATTAGGTGTGTACTTAAGTGCTCGTATGTCCGTGACTTTTGGATCTCCAATTACACGACCAGGACGAATAGTTTTTAAGAATGTTATATTTTTAAAAGACTTAAAACATGTGTAATCTAAATAAGTTACATAATAGGGCTTTGTTTTTTTTTCGCGCACCTTTACATAAACTTACATAGTCTGCAGGTACATTTATATTTATATTTTTTAAAGCGCGTTGTGTGTGTCCAAGCTCTAATATTTTCTGCTGTTGCTGATTGCTGCATTTAGTAAAGCGTTTGCCATTGTTGAATTGCGATTTTGGTAGGTACAGCCATCACTGTAAAAAATTATCTTGGTAGGATCGTTGCTTACTTGTAAATTAGGCAAACAAATTGTTTCTATGACCATAACCCAAACACTGGCAAATTCTTCTGATGTTAATCCACCATCAACTTCGTTCCACAAAAAACAATAGGCGTCTTTGGTTTTCAAATCATAAAAAACTAAATTATGCACCTGTAATTTAGTTCGGTAGTAAAATGAACTAACATTTGATTTCGGTGCCATCAGAACAGATTGCAAATCAACAGAAAAAACATAGGACTTTTTATCTTTTGCTTTTTGTTCCCTGGCTTCATTTTTTTTTCTTGATGTATCAAGAATTCCTCATTTGAATAATTTTGCACATTATGACGAGAGCAAATTTCACATAAGTCTTTTTTTGGTAAAAATAAGCTTACATTTTTTAATTTGAAAACGGAATTGAAAGTTGTTATTGACAACGGATCAATTTCTCGTTCGTGACACCATTGTTCTTTCTAAAAGTCATAAAGACTTCTCTTGGACCGCCATTCCTGCAACAGATATTTTTTGGTGGTGGAAGATCGACAATAATGGGAATCTGTTGATGGAATCGAATCGAAAAATGAATGCAGATCTTGAACACACTCCGTATGCGGTTGTTGTTTTTCTTGAAAAATGTGGTGATCCAAAGTAGTATCTAACCAATTTAAACAATTATGCCTACCAATGCTTAACGTGTTTAGGAATAGAGTGCGGCACAAACGCAAAACAATATTGTTAACTCTAAGGTGGTAGCACAATGTTTTCTTTCTTTTAGAGACGTTCTCAATTGCGCGATTTCGTGGTCTTTTAGGTTTAATACATTGAATTAATGTCCTCACATATACCTTCTTTTGCTGCCAACTCATTTTCCAAAATTCATTGAAACTTTCTTCCCTTTGAGGTTCTGTTATTTTTCCACATTTCATGATTGCAGCTTTACCTTTATCAATACAGTTGCACCTTTTTTCATAGATCTTGCACTTTTAACTTTATTATATTGCCACTGCCCACCTTCTTTCGTTTTCCCATAGTATTTTTTTCCATGTTGGTGCAGACTTTTATTTTTCATTGAATACCACGCATCGTTTTTTAGTTGCACTCGCCGTTTTCGCTTTTTGTTCTTAATAGGAAGTTCTATTGAGTCATCCGTACTGCTGTGGAATCCATGCGGAACTAGACCAACAACTCCATCGTCTTCTTCATTTCCATATTCAACAAAACCATCGTTTGCTTCATCACCATAATCCATATTGCTAATTTTTTACTAAAAAAATTAAAACAATAATAAAATTCTGAAATATACTTACTGCCGTATTCATAAAAAATAAAGTAGGTTTGAAGTGTGCTTTTAGACAAAATTTTCTTAAAATATATTTGAAGTCTACTTTAATTTTTTATGAATAATATTTACAATTAAATAAATAATTTTACCATTAAAATTAAACTAAGCCTGCAACCAACTAATTTTGCGCCAAAACGAAATATAACAGCTGATGCAATATGTACGTTCAGTGGACTTAGTGCGCGCTTTTTGAGAAATGGGACTTGACACTATTGCATATCATTGCCAAACATGAATAAAAAACGATATTTTTAATTACCAAAAAATTTCAAATTGTGTATTTTTCAAAAAACTATTCAACTGCATTAAAATCTCATTTTTCAAAAAAAGTGGACTTGTCACGTTTGCGACTTTAGCCGACGATATGTCTTTAACATTGCATTTTTCAATGTACAAAATATGAAAAATACTTTCGGGCTATTATATTTGCTAAGAAGTTTTCAAATTAAGTGGGAATACATACAAAAAGTGTTGAAGAATAATTTTTGTAAACCGAATACTCGATGCTACAACTACTCATTGTCGATAAAGAAAACTTTTTATGTCACTAAAAAATTAAAAACACAAAATAAAACAAACTAAATAAAAAATAAATTTTATATTAAAAAATTAAAATGAGTGGTGTGTTTTTAATTTCCGTCTTTATTGAAAAGGAAAAAATTAAAGCGGAAAGAATATGTAGAAAGAGACTTCGGGACTGTTCAAATCCATTGGAATTGCCGGAACAATCGTAAGTAAATACATATTTTGCCAGAAACGTTTTTAACCAATCTGTGATCTATCTAAAATTGATTAATACATATTTTAGATTTATAGCGTATTACAGACTTAAAAAAGATGCATTTAAAATGGTTTTAGAAGAAATATCCCACATCGCCAAGGAGACCAGCATTCCAACAATTTTGAAGTTGGCCACTGCACTTCGTTACTTCGGCCAAGGTAGTGCTCAACAAATGATTGGGAAGGACTCGAATTTGGCTTTAGGACGAAGTACAGTTTCCAAAGTCATAACATGTATGTGTAACGTTTTGGAATTCACACTATGCCCAAAATGGATTAAATTTGAAAGGAGCAATGAAGACATTTTAAAATCAAAAAGGCACTTTTACAACAAGTTCGAATTGCCTGGTATCATTGGTTGTGTAGATGTCACTCATGTCAAAATTAAAGCACTAGCCATCTATTTTACAATAGAAAGGGATATTTTAGTTTAAACGTAATGACTGTAAGTAGAAAAAAAAAAACAATTTATATGAAAACACTGAGAATTAGCTAAGGGATTTTATAAAGATGATAGAACGGTGAGTGATCAACTGTGGAAGGACCTAGCAAGAGAACTTAACTCCATAGGTCCTCCAGAAAAAGATGCATCAGATTGGAAAAAGGCTTGGGATGATTGCAAAGCCTGCATTCGCAAACAATTGTTCGAGAACAGAGCGGAAACAACTGCAACTGGTGGAGGTCCTAACAATATGCAGCACATATCCTCCAAAGAAGATGCAATTGCTAAGCTTTGCGGTCTCTACACAGCTGTCGAAGGTATAAAAGGTGTAAAATCATTCGGTATATCTAGAAAATTGACAAATGAATCCATTGAACTGGAAAACTTAAATGTAAATAGTTTCGAAGATACATTTTTAAATGAATTGCCAGATGAACTTTCAGATGAAGCTGTAGAACCAAAGCGAAAAATCAGAAGAGTTGAACCAACAAAACATGACTTACATGATTTTATTCAAAATCAAATTACTACAAACGAAAATATTTGTACAATTTTAAAAGACATCAGTAACACCTCCAAAAATATTTCAAAAGAGCAGAAAGAAATATCTAAAAATATTTACAAAATGAGAAAAGCTTTGGAAACTTTTACAGAGGTTATAAAAGAAAAAAAGAGGAAGAACATCTTTACCATAATGAAAAAATTATGGAGATAAAACGCAATCATTATGAAGTTGAAAAAATGCTTGAAAAAAAAGAATGAAATTAAAATTCAAGAGCTGGAACTTGAATTAGAAAGAATTTTTTGAAAAAGTAATTTTTTTAAATTACTATGTACACTAATACCCCGATTTGCGTCGACCCGATTTGCGTTGATTCGATTTGCGTCATCAAAAAAAAGTTGCGTGGCTTCGAATTGCGTCGTTTATGTTTCGTTTTGCGTCGAAAAAATACACAATTGTGGCTTCGAATTGCGTCGTTAATGTTTCGTTTTGCGTCGTTTTCTATTACATTTTGTGCATAGAAAGGGGATTTCCCTTTTTACTTGTTTTGGTCAAGCACAAGACATGGATATTTTTACAGACAACGATCCAGACGAAAATCGTAGCAGCAAAGTTTTAAACGCTGTGACAGATGCTATTGATTGTTATAGAGAAATTTATTTACAAAAAAAAAAATCAGTTAAAGTTCAACGAAAGATAACCCGATTTTTTCAAAAAGATACGCAGCTATCGAATCAAAACCCTGATGTAACCATTGCCTTTGAGTAACACAAATTATTTAATATGTAATTTATTAAATTGAATTACATAAATATATGTTTATGCTGATTTTTTATATGTATGAATTGGCTTTAATTTATTTTTTTACTTTACGTTATCTTTTTGTTGCAATAAATTTTAAAAAATATACCTATGTATACATTTATTTATAGTAAAAATTTTTAACTTTTCTAAAAATTTTCTTCTGGGACGAATTAACGAAAAATCCATACAAATATATGGAGAAAAGTGATTCGATTTGCGTTGTTTCGCATTGCGTCCCGTTTGGTCGGTCCCAATTAACGACGCAAGTCGGGGTATTAGTGTACTACAATTTATGTATTTTACTTTAATTGAACTTTTTTATAAACTGCGATATTTTTATTTTTTTATATAAATATGTACATACATATGTATATTTAGTGAATTGAAGTATGTACCTTATACATATGTATTAATTAATGCCTTACAAAATAACGAATTGTGATATTTTTATTTTAAATAACTCTTTATTCCTTTCATGAAATGAATTTTGTTTAATAAAAAAAACATGTTTTAAATAATATTCCTAGAAATTTAATTTCGAATTCTAAAGGTGTGTTCACATTGTGTGTATTTGTCATGTGGAATGTCACTTTTCTATCCACATGTGTTTTCATTTTCAAATGTTGGTATGTCAATTATACTACGTTTCCACGGTACATGCTTCGCTCTCTATTCATGCTTCACACCCCAATCTTTAGTGAAACAACTTGCTTCACCATACAAAATTTTAAGAGCGATTCAAGTAGATTCATATTGAATCAACTTGCGAAGCACGAAAAATTGCACTCTTCTCTAATTTTTATCGCAAGTTTTATCTGCACTAGCTGTAAAAATTTAATATTATTGTAAACAAAGCAAATTATTTTCTTGTTGCTGGAAGTAAATGTATGCTTTTTTTGAAATAAGCTAACTAATTTTCACTCAGTTTTTTTGTCCATTAAAAAAAAAATATTTTCCACAAATTGTAAATTCTGTTTTTTTATTAAAAACAACTGTCAAATCGAATCAAGTTTTTTGGTCATGTAAACAGCATGATTCATAAACATGATTCAGAGACCGAAGCAGGTGATTCAAGTCGTCGTGGAAACATAGTATAAATCATTTTGTTCCCATTTACATCTTCCGATATTTTTAGTGTCATCACTAGCAATAATGGTATTGAAAATGAAATTTAAGTTACATCACTAACAAAAGTAACTTTTATAGTTAACAAAAAGAAATTAACAAACAAAATGAAATTTGAATTTTACAAAACTATCATAGTCTTCCTCCAGTATACATTCTATTAATAACCCTATACAATGTAATAATATGTAATCCTTTTCAAAATACATTTAATTTTTAAAAGCGGCGTGGTTTTTGTTTATTTTGTCTACTTAACTGATGGTAGATGTTAGATGTTGCAAGTGTGAATGCATTTTTCACATTTTCAACATCTTCCATGCGTTCCTCATACATGTACGCAAGTGTGAAAAGGCTATTAAGCTTAGAGTGCATATCTTATTTGTTATACCCTTCACCTTCATGAGAAGGGTATATATAAGTTTGTCATTCCGTGTGAAATTTCCACAATATAATTTTCCGACCCTATAAAGTATATATATTCTGGATCCTTATAGAAAGCGGAGTCGATTAAGCCATGTCCGTCTGTCTGTCTGGATGTTGAAATCAGTTTTTTGAAGTCCCAAGATATATTCGGGATCCAAATGTTCAATAATTCTGAGACAACCTCCATAAAAATTTGATTTTTTTGTATATTTTATTGCAATATTTTGAAATATATTGTAGATAATACCATGAAATTTTGTATACGTTGTTTGTATGATTAAAAAAAAAGTGTGCGGAAAATAGTAAGAATCGGTCCATACAAATATATATATTCCCGAAATATGGCTTAATGATAAATATATGCCTATAAAATTGGAATATCTAGACAAAATTCAGCAAAAATAAGTTTTATGCAAAAAAAAAATCGCAAAACAAAATTTTTTTTAGTTCGGTCCATGTTTGACCATAGACCCCATATAAAGTCCACTTCCAAAATTCATTTAAATACGCATAAAACAGATATAAATAATGTTAAACGGCTAAAATTTGACATAAATACTCTTTATAGGCAAATAAATTGTTGTACGAAATTTTATGGTGGTCGGCCCAGAAATGGTCATAGTCCCCATACAAGGACCACATCTGATAAAGACATTTTTCCCTATATATATTGTATAAATATCGGTACCGACTCAAAACTTTGCACAGATCATTTTAATATATACAAAAATCATCCCACAAAATTTTGTGAATTTCGGTCTATTTTTAACCGTATGCCCCATATAAAGCCCTCTTCCGAAAATCACTTTAATACTCATAAATCTCTTATAAATAAGGGTACCAATCCAAAATTTTACACGGATCATTTACATACATGCCTAAATCTAACTGCTGGATATTGAGAATATCGGTTCATATTTGACTATATCCCCCACATAAGGTCCACTCTCGAAATCCACGTTAATACTAATATATATCGTATATATATGGCGTTATTATTTTGAAATTCGACGTGAAATATCCTCATATGCATGAAAATAACTGTTCCAAAATTTAAGAAGATCGGCCCATAATTTGTCATAGCTGCCATATAAGAACCATTTCCAAAAAACAGAAAATATTCTTTTAGGATTTAACCCATATTCGGTCCATATTTTATAATCATGATATATATCGTTGGAAAGGTATTTTTAATACCTTTTATTTAGTGTATTACAAATTATCAAGCACCCAGTAGTTCCCGAGATATAGGCCTATATATTTTCAACTTTACGGGCCCGCGCCCTCGAAAATAGGCGTGACCGCCAACGATTTTTTTTGCTGGTAGCCCTATTTCATTTAATTTTTTTTTTTTTTTTTTTTTTTTTTGAGCAAAATCACTAAAACCGAATTGTACCCCTTTTTTATACTCTGTTTGTTAAATTACACTGAAGATTATTATGAACATCAGACAGACTCTGTAAATTATGGTAAGAATTGGTAATTAAATCAATTAAAAATGGTGAAAATTAGACAACATTTCAAAATATTTAACATAAATTATGTTGGTCTTAAAATTGCCTTTCAAACAATATATCAAGTACTAATAAAATTTGCACTAAGACTGAATAGAAAACACAGAATTAGGATATTCTAGTATAGTGTAATTTCTGTATTTCTTATAACGTTTAGGTGTAGGGTATTTAAGATTCGGCACAGCCGAATATAGCACTCTTACTTGTTCATTAATAAATATGCTTGTGTAGAAACAAATTGTGATTAATATTATAAACCTGAATAGTTGGTCTGAAAAAATCCTTGTTTTTCACTAAATTCAATAGGTTTTAATGATAAGGAGCCAATTACCTATTATGCATAGGTACGATCAGTGTCTTTTTTTACACGCGGTTTCCTAGAACCAATTGCCCTTAGTAAACACTGACTCTACGTCACATCAAGAACCCTAATATCATTCTGGCCCAAACTGGGCACGCTCCAAAATCTTATAGATTGGTACCAGAGATCGGCAATGAATCGTTTTTTTACGATTCACAACTACTCATAACATTTTAAGTATAAGTGGTTTTACATCATTGAAATTTAACTACTCTGAGTTACTCAAACTCACAACAACGTTGACTTATAAATGCGGGTGGATATACGTATGAGTACTACGCCGACTTCGAGCTCATACCATTTTCAATATGTTTGATTCATAAACAACGGTATTTAGATTTACATTTTAAGAAAAATACTCACATACTCATAAAGTATTCAACTCAGTTAAGTCATTGAAAAAAAAAATTCAGCATATTCCGTTAGGTATTTATACAAAATAAGTAAAAAAGAAATATAAAAACATACAAGTAAGTTTATAGGAAAACATATTGAGGAAAATATAAATTTTATATAATTTTTATAAGCAAGCTGTAAAAAATGAACGACACATGAGTGTATGCGAGTCATACTTATTTTTTTATCGTCTACGTACATTGAGTTAAGGAGAGTCAAAATAAACAACATCATACATGAGATTAAATCTGAATATAATGAGTACTTCAAACTTTAAATATGAATATTGGATATTGAGACAAGTATGAGTACGTATAAGTACGACAAATTATGTCATGATTCAAGTATACTCACTTTTTCAGTACTCAGAACTGATCTCTGATTGGTACATACCATTCAAGTACCAATCAGATATTACCCGATAATAATGACTCATATGTATCTCTCATAGCTCTCTTGTATTATTGGCACTGGTTTCGTCTCTTGGTGATGTCATTTAAACTGCATCTTAGTTTCCTCGCAATCATAAGTTCATTCTAAACCTTTCCGATCTCTCTGGAAATATATCACCTGGTCACATGTACCTCCTCTGAAAGTCTTTTATAACCACTGTATATTTGTTTACTTTTTATTATAATTTATGTATGCATATGTATGTTTCATATTAATATTGGTGATTATCTTTTTTGTAGGTATGCCACTGAGAAACTTAATGCAAAGCCTGGATTTTTCGCAACTCTGGTACACACTGTAGTAAAGCTATTGGGCGATGCTTTTCCTGAAGTAACAAAAGATCCTCAACATATAATCGATATCATAAATGAAGAAGAACAGCAGTTTTTGAAGACGTTGACTAGAGGTCGCAACTTGCTGAATCGAACTATTGCTAAATTAGGAGACAACAACATTATTCCTGGAGATGTGACATGGCGTTTGTACGACACGTATGGATTCCCTGTCGATTTGACTCAGTTAATGGCTGAGGAAAGAGGTCTACAGATTGACATGGATGGATACGAAAAGGCGAAACAGAATTCATATATTCTTTCTCAAGGAAAGAGTGCAAATAAAATATATGAGATTAACCTCGACGTACATGCTATTTCGGAACTAAAGGAAAACCAAATTCCGGTTACAGACGATACATTCAAATACAAATACGAAAATGTTTCCGATGATAGGGAATCTGAATATTTATTTGAGTCGTGTACAGCAAAAATTTTTGCTATACGATATGAAAATGCATTTGTCGACTCTATAGCTTCAGGTCAAAAAGCTGGTCTTGTTTTAGATAGAACCAATTTCTATGCGGAAAGTGGTGGTCAAATTTTTGATCAAGGGGTTCTTGTTAAAGCCAATGACGAGGCTAATGAATTTCTTGTCGATCGTGTTTACAATAGAGGTGGATATATTCTACATATTGGAATTGTAGAGGGTAATCTCTCTGTTGGCGATGAAATAAATTTACAGATTGATACTGTGCGTCGCTCATTAACTATGAAGAATCATTCGGCAACTCATGCACTCAATCACTGCTTATTACAAGTTTTAGGAAAAGATACTGAACAGAAGGGATCTCTTGTAGTTCCCGAAAAGCTTCGTTTCGATTTTAATTGCAAATCTGCAATGACTATAGAGCAAATAGCAAAAACTGAACAACTTGTGAAGGATATGGTATACAAAAACGTTCCTATATATGCAAAGGAATCTAAACTTTCCGTGGCTAAGAGCATTCGAGGACTTCGTTCAGTTTTTGATGAAGTTTATCCAGATCCTGTCCGAGTAATATCATTTGGTGTACCTGTTGAAGAGCTAGAAAAGAACCCCGATTCTGAAGCCGGAGAAAAAACTTCTGTTGAATTTTGCGGTGGCACCCATCTCAAACGTTCGGGTCATATAGTCGACATTGTTATAAGTAGTGAAGAAGCTATAGCCAAAGGTATTCGTCGCATTGTTGCTCTAACTGGACCCGAGGCTTTAAAAGCTATAAAAAAAGAAGAATTATTTGAAAAGAAAATACTAAAACTTAGCGAAGCAATAAATAATGATAATACAAACTCTAAGATCTATGTCAAGCAAATAGTTGACTTAAGTGAAGAGATTGCTCATGCCAATATTTCACATGTAAAAAAAGACGAAATGAGAAATGGCCTTAAAAATTTAAAAAAAAAATTGGACGATAAGGAACGAGCTTTAAAAAATGCTGTATCAGTAACAGTGGTTGAAAAGGCGAAAGAACTATGCACTGCCAATCCTAATATATCAATTATAGTAGAACAACTTGAAGCATATAATAATACCAAGGCTCTAGACGCCGCTCTTAAGCAAGTTCGTTCTTTAAACCCTGACACTTCGGCAATGTTTGTTTCAGTCGATGCAGATTCCAAAAAAATCTTCTGTTTAACTTCTGTCCCAAAAAGTGCTATCGCAAAGGGCCTAAAAGCTAATGAGTGGGTTCAACATATCTCGGTTGCTATTAATGGGAAAGGTGGCGGTAAACCAGAATCAGCTCAAGCATCTGGCTCCAACTACGAAAATGTTAACGAAGTACTCAAAATGGCTAATGAATTTGCCAATTTAAAGTTAAATAATTAAGAAAAAAAAAAAAAAGACGTCACATATGCTATATAATTATACGTACATATAATGTAGCGTTTAACTCATTTTGCATTTGGTTTCGTTTTTGTATTTATTTTTGACATATTACGTAAATGTATTGCTAATTTTTTACTTAATTATATACACACATTGTTTTGCATTGATTTCATGCTGATCTGATTATAAAGAAACTACATACATACATAGTTTTTTTTGTTTAATTTATTTGAATATATTTAAACGTTTGCCATTCTTGAAAATAGATTTCAAGTCCAAATTGTAAAAAAAACAATCTTTTTTTTTCAATAGTTTTAATTATAAAACATTTAATTCTAAAAAATAACTTCTAGGAGACATACTTATTTTCATAAAGCAGAAAAAATTATTCACCCCTATCGTGAATAAAAATTGCACATGAAATTTGTTCCTTTTTTATTCACGATAGGGGTGATTAAATTTTTGTTACAATTAAACATTAAGTTGAATCATCACTGCCTCAAAATTCACCCTTTACGAGTTTTTTTGTATTTATTATTTCAATAACCTAGCCTATTAGCCATACAGGCATGTTCTGAAAATCACTTTTTCGTAAAGTGATTTGAAATCACTGAAAAGGTGTTCTGTGTACAAAAATTATTGAAATCTCGTGATTTAAAACCGGTCACCTAACAGCCTAATGATTTCAAATCACAGTTTTTCAAGCATTTTTCATTGAACTCTTGTAATAAAATTATCACAAACACTTATAATCATTTGTTCTTTATTTGTTTTTGAAATAAAACTAACTATTTTACACAGAAAAAACTTAAAATTTACAAATTTAGTAAGACGTTATATTTTTTGCGGACCATTTTTTAGATTTGTTTACATTTTTCGTGATTTACTTTTTAGTAGTCAACACAAATAAAATCAGCTGTTAGCTCGTGATTTAGAACAATCAAAATCACTACTAAAAAATAAGAATGATTTCCAGAACACCAAAATATTCCTCCCGTGATTTAAAAATCGTTCGTGATTTAAAATCACCGTGATTTCCGAACATGCCTGCATATAATGCATACAGCGGGCTCACTGCTTATTTTATGCATTTTTTGTTTCAAAGCTCCATAAAAAGAAAATTAACAGGAAGGCTGTTTTCATAAACGCAGTATGCAATGCAACATTTCATTGCATAGAGTTCATAATAGCATTTAGAATATAATTTAAAAACGTTATGGGTGCCCCGATAGACTAGGCGATAGTTTACCGGACTATCAGTCAGAGGGTTGCGGGTTCGATTCCTGCCAAAGACTCTGTGTGTTTTCTGCAGATAAGCCAAAAAACTTCGCAGTTTGTGTTTGTTAATGATAAAAAAAAAAAAATCACATAATATACAAGGTGGCGCAAAAGTAATCCTCCTATCAGAAAATGCTATAAATTTTGCGATTGGCCCCTAATGTCAGTTCTGTTTTGACATTTGTGTAGTAAACACATGCGAAATACACGTTAATAAACAATGTTACGCTACACTGCTCCAGAACGCGGAATATTGCTGACTATGTATTTGACCAATAATCGGTCGGTGACTTTGGCACAACGTGAAATTCGTCACAGATTTCCTGGCCGTCCAACGCCTACTCGTGACACTGCGACGTTTAGCCGCTCGCCTCGAAGAGACTGTCACAACACGAGATGCTGCCAGGCGTGGCAGACCCCGGAGTAGCCGTTCTGCAGAGAATATTGCTGCTGTAGCCGAGGATGTCATGGAAGCGCCGTCGACATCGACCAGACGACGTGCCACGCAAATGGGTATCAGTCGACGGTCTTTACAGCGAATTTTGGTACAAGATTTGAAGATGTTTCCGTACAAAGTCCAGACGGTGCATCAGCTGTTAGCTGCTGACCGCCAATCGCGTCTAACATACGCTCGAGCCATCCTTAATCACCACCAAGAGGAAGATGATTTTTCATAAAAATAATCATGAGTGATGAGGCCCATTTCCATCAGCGGGTACGTAAATAAGCAAAATTTACGCTTCTGGGGCACTGAAAATCCGCGTGTAGCCCACGAAGAGCCATTACACCCGCTCAAAGTCACTGTGTGGTGTGCTGTTTTCGCTGGAGGAGTCATCGGACCTTTTTTCTTCGAAGACGTCGCGGGCCAATCGGTTACTGTGAATGGTGAGCGCTACAGAGCAATGTTCAAAGAGTTCTTTTTGCCGCAACTTGATGAATTGGGATTGGAAAACATGTGATTCCAACAGGACGGTGCAACGGCACACACTGCCCGTGCCAGAACCGATATGCTGAAGGATGCATTTCCCGGGCGCCTAATCTCCCGTTTTGGCGATTTGCACTGGCCAGCAATATCGCCTGATTTGACCGCTTTAGACAATTTTGAAGAAAATTTCAATCGTGTAAATCTAGCTTAACAAATAAAAAACATTGATTGCAAAACTATGTATTTTAATATATTAAATCTAAAATAAAAACAAGTAAGAGTGCTATATTCGGCTGTGCCGAATCTTAAATACCCTTCACCTAAGCGTAATAAGAAATACAGAAACTACACTAGACTAGAATATCCTAATTCTGTGTTTTCTATTCAGTCTTAGTGCAAATTTCATTAGTATTTGATATATTGTTTGAAAGACAATTTTACGACCAACATAATTTATGTTAAATATTTTGAAATTTTGTCTAATTTTCACCATTTTTAATTGATTTAATTACCAATTCTTACCATAATTTACAGAGTCTGTCTGATGTTCATAATAATCTTCAGTGTAATTTAACAAACAGAGTATAAAAAATGGGTACAATTCGGTTTTAGTGATTTTGCTCAAAAAAAAAAAAAAAAACAAAATCAAATAGGGCTTTTAGAGGAGATACCAGCAAAAAAAAAATTTGTTGCCGGTCACGCCTATTTTCGAGGGGGGCGGGCCCTTAAAGTTGAAAATACATAGGCCTATATCTCGGGAACTACTGGGTGTCTGATAATTTATAATACATTAAATAAAAGGTATTAAAAATACCTTTCCAACGATATATATCATGATTATAAAATATGGACCGAATATGGGTTAAATCCGAAAAGAATATTTTTTGACCCGAATTTATTTGTTTTTTGGAAATGGTTCTATATGGCAGGTATGACAAATTATGGGCCGATCTTCTTAAATTTTGGAACAGTTATTTTCATGCATATAAGGATATTTCACGTAGAATTTCAACATAATAACGGTATATTTAAGATATATATTAGTATTAACGTGGATTTCGGTAGTGGACCTTATGTGGGGGATATAGTCAAATATGGACCGATATTCTCAAAATCCAGCAGTTAGATTTAGGCATGTATGTAAATGATCAGTGTAAAATTTTGGATTGGTACCCTTATTTATAAGCGATTTATGGGTATTAAAGTGATTTTCGGAAGAGGGCTTTGGGGCATACGGTTAAAAATAGACCGAAATTCACAAAATTTTGTGGGATGATTTTTGTATATATTAAAATGATCTGTGCAAAGTTTTGAGTCGGTACCGATATTTATAGAATATATATAGGGAAAAATCTCTTTTTCAGATGTGGTCCTTGTATGGGAGCTATGACCAGTTCTGGGCCGACCACCATAAAATTTAGTACAGCAATTTATTTGCCTATAAAGAGTATTTATGTAAAATTTTAGCCGTTTAACATTATTTATATCTGTTTTATGCGTATTTAAGTGAATTTCGGAAGTGGACTTTATATGGGGTCTATGGTCAAATATGGACCGAACTAAAAAAAATTTCGTTTTGCGATTTCTTTTTGCACAAAACTTAGTTTTGCTGAATTTTGTCTTGATATTCCAATTTTATAGGCATTTATGTATAATTGAGCAATATTTCGGGAAGATTTTTGTATGGGGGCTATGACCATTTCTGGGCCGATCACCATAAAATTTGGTACAATAATTTATTTGCCTATAAAGAGTATTTATGTCAAATTTTAGCCGTTTAACATTATTTATATCTGTTTTATGCGTATTTAAGTGAATTTTGTAAGTGGACTTTATATGGGGTCTATGGTCAAACATGGACCGAATTAAAAAAAAATTTCGTTTTGAGATTTCTTTTTGTATAGAACTTATTTTTGCTGAATTTTGTCTTGATATTCCAATTTTATAGGCATTTATTTATCATTAAGCCATATTTCGGGAATATATATATTTGTATGGGGGCTATAAGAAATCATGGACCGATTCTTACTATTTTCCGCACACTTTCTTCTTTTATAGTACAAACAACGTATACAAAATTTCATGGTATTATCTGCAATAGTTTTCAAAATATTGCAATAAAATGGATGAAAAATATGAAATTTTTATGGAGGTGGTCTCACATATAGGTTCATAACTCTGGTTAACCTAAACCGATTTTGCTGATTTTAAATAGCAAACTTCTCGAAAGCACTTCTGACAGAATTATTGAAGGTTTGGATCCCGAGTATATCTGGGGACTTCAAAAAACTGATTTCAACAGACGGACATGGCTTAATCGACTTCGCTATCTATAAGGATCCAGAATATATATACTTTATAGGGTCGGAAAATTTTTTTGTGGAAATTACACACGGAATGACAAACTTATATATACCCTTCTCACGATGGTGAAGGGTATAAAAAACACGTCAAGCTTATTTTATGCAGTCAATTTCTACCGATTGTTCAATGCAGCGTTGTTGGGTTTTCTTTTTTCTACTTTTTTATTTATTTATTTCGATAATATTAATTATATGTATTATATGTATATATACATTTGCCTTAGGTGGTAAAGAGTTTAGAAGCGACGCACAGTAGGTTCGATGTTACCTAAAATGGAGATTAATTCAAGGAAGGGTGCAATTAACAAGATAATCACCCTTATCGTGAATAAAAATTCCGCATGAAATTTGTTGTTCACGAAAATTTTGCGACAGGAGAAAAGGATTGTATTTCAATAGTAATAGCGTTCAATTATACATAACGTTTATATATGTAGAAAAGTGTAAACGTGCATTTTTTCGATAATAAAACTTTCTTTTCAGGTTGTTTATTAAAAAATATTTGCACGCTCCCCAATTGTCTATCAATTAGTATTAAAACTCTCTTACAAAAAAATTAGACCAACTAATTTGCAAACTTCGTGAACAAAGCCTGTCGAAGACAAAGTTTTGGAAACGCTGGGTACTCGAGTATTATTTTTAAAATTGGTCTCACCAATTTCACAGTAAATAGTAATCGTTTTCTAGACCGCCGTAAAAATGTATATGGGGAATTAAAACGGATTTAGTTTCACTTAGTAGTGGAATGTTTCATGTGTTAGAATTAAAATTTCTTGCGAAAAATGTATGTTGTATGTTATAGTTGGCAACCTTGTAATTGAAATCTATGAGAGTTCTAAAATAAAGTCTGTACTGCGATTCACTAACTTTTAACGATCCGACAATCGTAACATTTGTCGACATAAAGAGTCGTTTGTAGTAACGATTGTGTGATTCTGTAACTTTTTTTAACGATAGTATACAACTGTTTTTTGTACTCATTTAATTTAATAAAATGTGGCACCTCTGTGTACAAAGTGTCAAAATAAGCGAAAAGCACAAAAGAGAATGGAAAAAAAACAAATAGAATTGTGCATAATTTGGGAGTTTTGTTTATTTTTGTAAATTTTGACTTAAGTAAGGTAAGTAAAAAAATGTATGATTTAATTATCTTTTTATTTTGTTATTTTATTTACATTCATATACATACATTTTAAGTGCATTTAACAGAATGGCGACCAATTCAAATTCTAAAAGGAGCCGTTGATAGCATCCAGTTGCATAAAAACGTAAAGACGAAAGCCCCTAGCAAAATAAAATACTTTAAATTTCATTTTAACTAGAAGCTGGCATGTCTTACCTGCTTTTCTGTCGATATAGATGTTATTCCAGTTGATCATCTAACTCAAAAATTAAATTTTCAGCCAAGTCCGGAGTGAGTCGGTATAATTTTTGAAATTCCTTCGCTGCCAACTCAAAAGGATTGTCCAAATCCCGAAGAATACGCCGACTAACTGCTGGAACGTCAAAAATTTGGTCATCCCTTGCTAATTCGTATTCCAAATACTCAAAAGCCATTTTAAACACAAAATAAACTTATATACACACTTTATATAATAAACTAGCTGACCGCCCCGGCTTCGCTCGGTATTTACTATTAATTTGTCTATATATATAAAATTCAATGTATGTATGTATGTATGTATGTATGTAACGTATAGACTCCAAAACGGCTGAGCCGATTTTGATGAAATTTTCACAGCATGTTACTGTGACTCTGGAAGGAATAATAGGGTACTTTTTTTTGACCACGCCCATTTTTACGCCCACTTTTTAAAAATTATGTAATTGCTCCCATATAGTTTTTAACAGATTTACTTCAAATTGTATACACATTATATACTCCAGGCGAGGTAAAAATAAAGATTTCTTAAGCCACGCCCCTTTCACGCCAAATTTTTGAAAGTTTTATACTTTTTGTTCTCTATACAAATTTGTGCATTCCAACGTATTTTTTTTTATTTGGTAGTATATTGCTCTTAATACTGTTAACGTCGCCATATAACTATGAACCACGCCTACTTCATCGCCCCCTTTTTTTAATTCAGATACTTAGTTATACCACTAACAATGTTTGCTATACAAAATACTTTTTTTGTAATATGTATTTACCTAAAGTTTTATATACTTTTTAACTACATACATTTTTTTATTACCAAATCCCCATTTTTCGCCCCATTTCACCTTAAATTATATTGCTTTTCTATATATATGTAAAATTCAATGTATGTCTGTATGTATGTATGTAACGTATGGACTCCAAAACGGCTGAGCCGATTTTGATGAAATTTTCACAGCATGTTACTGTGACTCCGGAAGGAATAATAGGCTATATGAAGTTTTGATTGTACACACGGGGGTGGCGCCGCCCATATAACCCAAATATTTAAATCGCCATATTTTGGGCATTTTTTGACCTACGTCAATGATATGTCGTACATATAGAATTGGCATAATTAGGAATACATACCAGGAGAAAAGTGGGTGGTACCATGCCCCTTTTTAGGAAAATTAAAAATCGTAATATAGTCTTAACTACTGGACCGATCGTCATTAAATTTTTACAATAGGATATTCTTACGAAATAATAAATTCTTGACTATGTAAGTGGACAAAGGGGCATGACCTCGCCTAAAGCATTGCAATAAATACATTTAAATTAAATAAATAAATGTTTGTAAATATATAAATACGTTTTATTTTTTTTTTGACGAGGGGGGGGGGGGGTAGCAAAGCACACCGGGTTTAGCTAGTATTTCATAGAATAAGATGTATTCACAACCTGCCTGCTCTTATTTATTTGCAAATTTGTACAGCATACTTTACGGGACTTTTTTTTTCAAATGTTGAATTTTTTCAGGAAAAAAATCATAACTGGAGAATGGCTAGACCGATTTTGGATTTCAAAATCAACTAACCATCATCACTCCTCCCTGTACTTTCCCTAAAAATTTTATGGCAATCGGTCGAGCCGTTCTCGAGTTATGGAGTGACAATCAAAATGTACACTTATTTTTATATATATAGATAAACACAAAATAAACTTATATACACACTTTATATAATAAATACACTTTATCGATAAAATAAACACAACTAAAATTGTTGTCGCTAATATAACGAGAGAAAAACTTGTTAAGAGTAACAGCTGACTTCAGCCGACAGCGAATATCGTTAAAAATGTTACTGAATTGCAAATTCGATAAATTTTCGTTATATTTATTTTAACGATACGATTATCGTTAAAAAAGTTAGTGAATCGCAGTAGTGTTTAAAAAAGAAAAACAAAAAAATAAACATGAAGAGTGCAGTGAGCAAATGCAAGCAAAAATTAGAAAATAGAAACACAGAATGTGTGACGTCACAGTTCCAAAATGCGCAGAACATTTTAAAATTCTACGCGCATTGGCGTAATCTTTATTTTATCATTCTTGCGTAACAAATGAAGACAATACACTCACCGCAGTTTTGCACCTCTTTCTTCTGTGACTTTTTAAACAACATTAAACATTTATACCTTTTAACTATTGTGAAACATTACAGGGCGTTCCGTAACACCCCCGCCACCGTGGAGCGATCCGCTTCACCAACATCCAAGTCTAGAACGGCTAACTTTGATACAGGGGGGTTACTCTCTATTGCAATGCGAAAGCAAATGCGATGCGATAAGCATACAAATTGTACGGTTATCGCATCGCAATAGAGAGTAACCCCCAGCTCTTTGCACTACGCCGGTCGCAGTTTTTACATCAGCTCGACGCACCACATCATCAGTACCAGCAAACACACGAATTACTATACCACGTCGCCATTGACTCCTGGGAAGATTTGGATCACATATAAATACCATGTCACTATCTTTTAATGAAGTTGTTCTTTCACACCATTTAACTCTTCTCGTTAATGTTGGCAAATACTCGAGTACCCAGCGTTTCCAAAATCTATTACGAAGACTCCTTGCAACACGCCACTGTTTTCTAAGACCACAGAGCTTACTATCTGCCTCATCAGCTGTTGAAGTTTGAGCAACATTTCCATAGCAAACAAGGAAATGATTTGGCGTGAGGGGTTCTTCTTCGTCTTGGTTTATTATTATTATTTATTAATAGATTATATAATATTTTAATAAACAAATTCAGATTCTTTTTTATACAAATTCAGTCTTAAATATTATTTTTAATCTATATATGGCCAAACATATCTGTTGTGAGCCAGATTGGCATAAAATGTGATTTTTATATTTTACTAGCTGACCGCCCCGGCTTCGCTCGGTATTTACTATTAATTTGTCTATATATATAAAATTCAATGTATGTATGTATGTATGTATGTATGTAACGTATAGACTCCAAAACGGCTGAGCCGATTTTGATGAAATTTTCACAGCATGTTACTGTGACTCTGGAAGGAATAATAGGGTACTTTTTTTTGACCACGCCCATTTTTACGCCCACTTTTTAAAAATTATGTAATTGCTCCCATATAGTTTTTAACAGATTTACTTCAAATTGTATACACATTATATACTCCAGGCGAGGTAAAAATAAAGATTTCTTAAGCCACGCCCCTTTCACGCCAAATTTTTGAAAGTTTTATACTTTTTGTTCTCTATACAAATTTGTGCATTCCAACGTATTTTTTTTTATTTGGTAGTATATTGCTCTTAATACTGTTAACGTCGCCATATAACTATGAACCACGCCTACTTCATCGCCCCCTTTTTTTAATTCAGATACTTAGTTATACCACTAACAATGTTTGCTATACAAAATACTTTTTTTGTAATATGTATTTACCTAAAGTTTTATATACTTTTTAACTACATACATTTTTTTATTACCAAATCCCCATTTTTCGCCCCATTTCACCTTAAATTATATTGCTTTTCTATATATATGTAAAATTCAATGTATGTCTGTATGTATGTATGTAACGTATGGACTCCAAAACGGCTGAGCCGATTTTGATGAAATTTTCACAGCATGTTACTGTGACTCCGGAAGGAATAATAGGCTATATGAAGTTTTGATTGTACACACGGGGGTGGCGCCGCCCATATAACCCAAATATTTAAATCGCCATATTTTGGGCATTTTTTGACCTACGTCAATGATATGTCGTACATATAGAATTGGCATAATTAGGAATACATACCAGGAGAAAAGTGGGTGGTACCATGCCCCTTTTTAGGAAAATTAAAAATCGTAATATAGTCTTAACTACTGGACCGATCGTCATTAAATTTTTACAATAGGATATTCTTACGAAATAATAAATTCTTGACTATGTAAGTGGACAAAGGGGCATGACCTCGCCTAAAGCATTGCAATAAATACATTTAAATTAAATAAATAAATGTTTGTAAATATATAAATACGTTTTATTTTTTTTTTGACGAGGGGGGGGGGTAGCAAAGCACACCGGGTTTAGCTAGTATTTCATAGAATAAGATGTATTCACAACCTGCCTGCTCTTATTTATTTGCAAATTTGTACAGCATACTTTACGGGACTTTTTTTTTCAAATGTTGAATTTTTTCAGGAAAAAAATCATAACTGGAGAATGGCTAGACCGATTTTGGATTTCAAAATCAACTAACCATCATCACTCCTCCCTGTACCTTCCCTAAAAATTTTATGGCAATCGGTCGAGCCGTTCTCGAGTTATGGAGTGACAATCAAAATGTACACTTATTTTTATATATATAGATTATATGTATATAAAATATGTGACTAGGAAAACTCATTTAATATTAGCTTACGGTATTTTAAACATAGTTCAATATATTTATATAAAGTAGAAAAATATAACCATTTAGAATACTGATAACATCATTTACAGAAAGATTTATTTTATTAAAACAGGTTCTACGTATTTCATTATAAATTGGAAAGACTCCCAAAAAGAGAAATGTATTTTCTACTTCATTAGTATTACATATTATACAACAAGTTTATGCAGTATTAATAAAAGATCTGCCATTCAATTCTAATAATCCACCTCTAGTTTTAATAAGAAGACAGGTGACACATGTCGAGTAATTTAATAATGGTACAGGCATAAAGTTAAGATTAAGTTGTGGGTATATATCATGATTTTGAGAATTCTTTCCTGTTAACATGTTTTCTTCTTTTGTAGCTCTTTTTTAAATCCAAAAAGACATCCACCACTTGCACGACCAGCTCTGTGTATTTTCTTTGCAGGAAGCCATTTTAGAAAATAAGAATTAAGACGATATTGATTCTCTCTAAGAACGTGGGTTTCGAATAAAAAAAAATAGATCAAATTGATTTACATAGGTTAAGAAATAGCCAAAATTTATTGAATTTGTCAAATTTGCAACATTGTATGATAGTAATTTAAATGTACTATATTGCTATTACGAGATCGAAGTATTAGGAAGATTCTCAATAGGTTGGTTCACGTTTATGACATTAATTTCAGTAGCATAATCAGTATTTGCAAGCAATTTACGAAGATATATTGCATCACTATTTGAAGTAGTTTCAATTTTATCAGACTTGTAGGTATATTTTTTATTATCAACGTAAATACAAAATTCGCCAAGCCTTACTTTGACTGTCTTATTGCATTTGGTGATACTTTTGCTCAGCTTTCGTAAATTATAACGCACATTTTGTTCATCCACGGTGTAATCTTTATTAATAAAAATATTTTTGCCTTTTAATTTCTTTTTCATTGCTGTTACATTATAAGCTTGAAAACTAGACGCCAGTGTAAAGCAAAAGGATTTTCCATCAGCAATCATACGTGTAGACATAATATTCGCATTTACTTTGAGGACGTTGTTACATAGGTTTTCAACTTCGTGTTTAGCTGTATTATTGTTTTTACTATTAAGTCCAGAGACTACAATATTAGACGAACGAGAACGACGATCAATAGATTCCAACCTGGATGTTAGTTTATTCACATCCTTTTTTAGTTTAGCATTTTCTTGTTTCAGCTCATCTATTTCAGCTTTTAGTTCATTTAGATCCGACTTTCTAGTAACATCACTAAGTTTTTCATCTAATAGCTTACATAACTTATCCCACGAGAAAACATCACTCGAGTTGTTGTGATTTGAAGATTGCATGTTGAAAGAAGTTAGATATCTTTTACTTTCTGTTCTCTCAGTGTACTCTGGAGATGTTGTAATAATCGTTTATTACTCATTAAAATCACAGCATACCTTCAGGCATATCAAAAAATATACAATAGAGGAGTAGAACTTGGCACTACTGTTTGTAATAAACAGCTGTACAATATTTATGTATGTACTTATGTAAATTCAGAAGCAAAAACAACAATGGTAAACTGCTTAGAATACTAAAATTATAATTTATAAGATCCCACCTCGTTTAAATCCCAATATATTTGCCTAGAAGAAACAGATGATCACTCACACCCACCACAGACAAATATAGTTCCTTCGCTTGAGAAAAAAATGCTGCAACAACAGTGAGACTCCAACAGCCGGACGCCAACCAGAAACAAAAACAACAGCAACGACTACAGCAAGTCAATAAGTCTTTGGGCTACAACACCAGGTAAAACTCGGGCAAAACTGCGATCAGCGACGGAAATGTGTTTGTGGAACTCTTAACAAATATGTTGAGAATATTAAAATCAGGGGCGATAATTTTACATTTAATTTTTTATTTATTTATTTTGCAGAACAATATTTTTCTTTTTTACTTCTTGACAGCTCAAAGGCAGGGTTACCAATCAAAAAATAAAACATCTGGGTTTATTGGCAAGTGCGTCAATGGACACGAATTGACAATGTTCTCTGCTTCTATTAAAAAAGACTGCAAAACATGTTCTTTAGGTGAAACGTCTTTTAATGTTTTCCGCAGTACTTTTTTAACGCACTAAACCATTCTCTCCCATATTCCACCCTCAGATGGATTTATTGGGCAATTAAAAACCCACTATAATAAGTTAGGTTAGGTTAGCAGGCGGCCGTGTATTACGGCCTACTTAGGTCCATATCGTTGGTCCCATTGTGTTACCTGATTGAATAGGAGATTATATAGAGAAGAGAAAGAGTAAAAGAGTAAGCAGGTTAGTAGTAGGATGAGTGGAGTGTAAGAGGGTGAAAAGTGTGAAAGATGTGAAGGAGAAACGTGTAGACCAAAACCTAAAGAGCGCAGATACCCAGATGGATAGATTAGGCTACTGCAGCCAATTACTGCTTCTGATAAAAGCGTCAATATCCTCCAAATTCAAAGCTGAGAATTCAGATAATTCGTCAAAGGATGGTTGCCCCAGAAGAATGGTACGAGATTCACTCATAGCTAGGCATTGACATAGAAGATGAGAGACCGTTTCTTCCTCCTCTTCATTATTGCAACTCCTGCAAAAATCATTATAGGGTAAACCCAGTCGTCTTGCATGATTGCCTAATTTGCAGTGTCCTGTGATTACTGACACCAAATTGCTAAGTTGTGGTCGCTGTAATTTCAATAAATACAGCGTGCGTTTCCTATTTAGTATAGGCCAAATCAGTCGTGTGACTGTACTGGTTTGTTCATTTTCCCACCTGGTTTGAGCTAGCTCATAATGGAAATTGCTGACTATTTGCTTACATTTCGATAGCGGAATGCCGCAAAGATGGTCAATGTTGTCGTCAGGTAACATGCCACCTTTCTTTGCCAAGTCATCTGCGATACAATTACCTGTTATGTCTCCACATCCGCGCACCCATATGAGTGTAACTGTCGAATGTCTCGCCATCCTGTTTAAGGATGTCCGGCATTCATGGACCAAGATTGATGTAGTATGTACACCTGTCAGAGACTTTATTGCAGCTTGACTGTCAGTGTATATACATATATCCCTTCCCGATATTCTGTAATAACTGATCCAATTAGCCGCTCGTTTTATTGCTGATATTTCAGACTGAAGGATGCTACATCCGTTTGGAATTCTGAAAGACATCGTGATTCCGAATTCCTGAATGTAGACCCCACCGCCGACTCTTTCCCCTTTTTTGGAGCCATCCGTGTATGTAGATAAGCTCGTAGTATTAAGGAGTAGACCCTCCTACAGTTCCATGTCGTCATGATTGATGAAGCCGAAGCTTCGTAAGAAGGAGGGTCTAGGAGTGCGATAGTCGATGAGTTCAGGAAGACAATGTATATTTCCCATGATGCTAGCATGTCCATAATGACTATGCTTCCAGACGCCCGTTACACTTAGTCTAACGGCAGTATTCATGGCTATATTCTTGGCCATTAGATCAACTGGAATCCAGTTTAGTATCGCAAAAAGCGACTTAGTAGAAGTAGTGCTTAATGCTCCAGTTATCAGGATCGCAGTCCTTTTTAGTATCTTCTTTCAAGATGACACAATTTGAAGTCTTGTCAAGTGCCTTCCACCGAGACTCCATAAAATAAAATTGGTTTAATAACTGCCTCAAAGAGCCAGTTCATACATCTAGGGTTAATACCCCAGTTCTTGCCTATAGTTTTCTTGCTGATATACAAAGTTGACATAGCCTTAGATGCTCTTGCTAGTGTGTTGGGTTTCCATGATAGCTTATTATCAAGAACAACACCCAAGAATTTTGCCTTTTCCGAGATTCTCAGTTCTGTACCATTCAATCTAGGAAGCGTAAAGGTTGGATCTTGTACTTTTTAGTGAATATTACGAGTTCCGTCTTGCTAGGATTGACACTTAACCCACTTTCATAGCTCCACCTACTAAGTGTTTTAAGTGCATCCTCGATTCTCTGCGATATTGTGCCCAAGTGGAAACCCGAGACTGCCACTGCCACGTCATCCGCGTAAGCTACAGTTTTATGTCCCGTATTATCCATTTTATTGAGTATATCGTTCATGGCCAAGTTCCACAATAGTGGAGATAGGACGCCTCCTTGGGGAGTGCCCCTAGTGGCCAGTCTTGTGATGCATGTCGTGCCAAATTTGGAACGTATGGTCCTTTTACTCAATAGATTCGTTACGAACCTAGTGATTGATTCGTCGAGACCTAAGTCCCGCAGGGCTGATATAGGGTGTTTTTTTGAGAGGTATAGAACTTCGAATTGAAATAAAACACAAGCAAATCGTTTTAATGACCATCAATTTGGCTTTACTGGAAGGATAATTTTATGCCATTAATGTTTAAATATGATTTCAGGCATGTGGCCGCCGCGGCTGGCTCGAATAAAGCCAATTCTACAGGTCCATTTTTCAACCACTTTTTCGAGCATATGGGGCCGTATGTCGGCAATAACGCCACGAATGTTGGCTTCCAATTCCCCTAACGTTTCTGGTTTGTTGGCGTAGACGAGCGACTTCACATATCCCCAAAGAAAATAATCCAATGGTGTCAAATCACACGATCTTGGTGGCCAATTGACAGGTCCATTCCGCGAAATTATGCGCTCATCGAATGTTTCCTTCAATAAATCGATTGTGGCGTGCGCTGTGTGGCATGTAGCGCCGTCTTGTTGGAACCACAACTCATCCACATTCATGCCATCCAATTCGGGAACAAAATAGTCGGTTATCATGGCTCTATACCGGTCTCCATTAATTCGGGTCCTCTTTAACACTTTGCTCTACAGCGGCAATTGTTTCTTCGGTGCGCACTGTTCGACGTCTCTGCGGATGCGTATTATCACATAGAGTAAACGTAGTGCGAAAACGATCCATGGTTAACCGAATTAATTGCTCTGATGGACGATTATGTCGACCATAAAATGGACGGAGCTTGCGGTAATCTTCGCGAACTGAACCGTTATTTTCGAAATAAATTTCCACGATTTGCAAGCGTTGTTCTTTTGTCAACCTGTTCATGATGAAATGGCAAACCAAACTGAACATAAATGACATTAGAGTTGCCAGATTTGACCACAAAATGCCAGTTTTATCTCTTTTCGAAAAACAAACCTGTAAAAAAACACCCATATTATGACTTCAGGTTTTACGTTATTGAAAGCTCCTTCTATGTCCAGAAAGGCTATCATCGTAAAGTTTTCAAATTCTAGCGATTTCTCAATATAGCTAACTATCGAGTGAAGTGCCGTCTCCACAGATTTGCCTTTCATGTAGGCATGTTGAGATGGCGATATAAGTCTTTGATCAATAGAATTCCTGATGTGGATATCTATGATTCTTTCCAAGGTTTTCAAAAGGAATGATGATAGACTAATTGACCTAAAGTCCTTTGCCTTGGTATGAGAGATTTTTCCTCCCTTTGGAATGAATGTTATATTGTATTCAGTCCAACGCATGGGTAGGTATGACCATGACAAACAGGCTTTATAAATGTTAATAAGCCAGGGAATTACTAAATCTATGTTATATTGCAGTTCAGCCGGTATGATGTCATCCGGACCCGGAGATTTAAATGGACTGAAGCTTCCTATCGCCCATTTTAACCTCTCCTCGTTAATGTCAATCGAGGTTGTTGTCCGGAGGTATTGTTGTGGTATAATATCCGCAGAGTGCGATATATTACCCGGAAAGTGAGTGTCCAGACCATCACTAGTCCAACTGCCATCTGGTTTTTGGATATAACCTTGGGTCGTTGGTGTTTTTGATAGGATCTTTCGTAAGCGATTGGTCTCAGAAGAGCTTTCCACGCCACTACAAAAACTTCTTCAAGACGAGCGCTTTGCACTCCTAATCTGGTTTTTGAATTTATTCAACGATGACTTATATAAAGACCAGTTACCTGTTCTTTTAGCTTCGTTGAAAAGTTTGCGACAAATCTGTCTGGAATTCGCTATCTCCGTTGACCACCATGGTGGTCTTTCCTTTCCTCTATATACTGAGGGTAAGCACCTTCGAGCCGTTGCTTCATTTATGGAGCCTGTGAGCATGTCCACAGCTTCCTCAATATCACTTATGTTCCCTATTGTAGGGGGTTGTGGAAGAATTTCCTTTATGATCTTATTGTGTTCAGACCAAATTGTTTAGGTAAGGTATTTTCTTTCCTGGTTTCGTATTTATCGTAAATGTCAGATATCTATGATCTGAGAAAGAGCAGTCATCAGAGACTTTCCAGTCCCCTATCAACTGTTCATGACTCGCACTAGCAAGCGTTATGTCAAGAACCTCCTGTCTATTTTCAACTACAAAGGTAGGTTCTGAACCTCTGTTGACTATTATTAGATCCGAATCTAAAATAAAGTCTAAAATGCACTCACCTCTTTCATTTATATCTGTACTTTCCCAGATAGTGTGGTGAGCATTGGCATCCGCTCCGATTATAACGGGAGTCATCTTTGCGTTGGCTGTTCGCACCGCAGTTCTTATTAGGTTTCCTGGTGGTGGCTCCACTTGATCGTGTGCCATATAGCATGAGATCATCCACATCTTTGATGTCTTTGATTCCCAAGCAGCTGTTACTACATATGTCTACATCGCTATACTTAAATAGAATGAAGATATTAATATGGTTTTTGGCCAGAATGCATGATCTTATTTTACCTGCGTCTTTTTTGTACAATAGTTTGTACCCTTTTGCGTTGAGTCCAGGAATATCGCCATTGTTGATCAATGGCTCCTGGACTAACGCTATATCCTCCTCATGGTCTGCCATGTGGAGGAGCAGTGCAGCAGATGCTGCCTTAGAGTGGTGAAGGTTCGTCTGTATCACCTTCATCATTGTCCGGATCATAGACAACGGTAACGTCTACGTCTTCTGAATCGGAGTCCAGAAGTGCGTCCTCCACTTCATCCAGATAACGAAATAGTTCACCCACCATACCGGAGTTTGATTGGGTATCCATTTCATTTTCTGAATTAGTGGGGTCATCTGGGATCTGTTTCCAATCCATTTCCTGCGGAGCTTCCAGATTTGCGCCGGAAGTTTCGGAGTCGATCTTGTCGTCACCACGATAAATGCGCAACTTTATACTACAGAATCCGTAGTAAAATAAATAAATAAATAAAGGATATTTTGCCTTTAACGTAGTGAGTCCAAGGATTCCTTATTCAGGAGTACGACCGCCTTCCTAGTCATTCCTTCAGGAGCGGAGACCTTTATTACCTTCCAGTTATGGGAAGGTAGATCTGGGTTTCCACTCTGAATGAACGCCAGTATCTCCTCAGGGTTATGTGGTTCTGGCGGAATAATTGCAACTGATCTCGGTCGGCGAGGAATCTCACTGACCGGTATCACCTCCAATTTCGCGCCAAGCCACACTTCTCCTAGGGACGCAATTGCTAATTTTAGCAAGTTTACTGAGCGTTCTGTTGAGCACGCAACCAATTTGACGTGGCCTTGGTACCAGCCAGCATCTACATTTTGAGGAGATGGTCCTGGATTATCCTTAAGGATTTTCCAGTACACCTCCCACATTTAACGATAAACTATCATCCAGTTATTCTGAGAGATAGCTCCGTCGCTCCGCCAACAATCGCCCTCATTAGATGGTTCCTGGCAGCCTCACTATAGGGCATGTTGACTGTGTGGGCCTGCTTCGGACGTTTAGTCCTTGGCTGCTGACCCTGTTGTGAGTTTGGCTCCTCCTCTGACCTTTGCCTTTTGGGCGCAGCAGAGTCAGCTTGGTTCGCTGATCCTGTGCTGGTTGAGGGATTAGAGCAGTCTGATTGGGCCAAAAGGGTCCAGGCCCATTTTAAATGCGATTTTTCGTCGCTGGTAAGAGTGCTAACCGATTTCGTTCCGAGGCGGTCAACGATTCTTAAGGCGTGCCTTTGTACAAAAGCCCTCCTGGATGGATCTTTGCGATTGGGGGGATTTTCATTTGCCGTATGGGCGGGGAGTGGAGCAGTTGATGGACCCGACGTCAGGGTCGACGATCCTTCTTGTTCCAAAATCGCAGGAACAACTGCAGGGTCCGCAGCGTTCAATATAGGGGGTTGGGCTGACTTAACAGCGAGGGCTTGTGCAGCTTTGGAATTACTTGGTTTGATGTCCAGAGTGCCTTCGCTGCGGGGATGCAAACCATCAGAAGATTTGATGGTTTGTGTGTGTTTTTACGATCGGCCAACTTGGATAACCCTGGCTGACCTTTTGTTATTGTTGTTTTTTGTTTTGTTTTTAAATTAGTTGTTTTCATTTTTGGTCCCACGAGTAGGCACGTAAGGGGATATACCATCCATGCAGTGACGGCGTACATAGACTAGGCAAAATACTAATTTACAACCGACCCGTGCCTTGGCGTCGGAGGAGAGCTATAATAAAACCAAATAATTTTTTTTGTAGAACAGTCGCAAGTGCGACTGTTCATTAACTAAGTTCTTTATTAATTAAACTAGCTGACCCGGTCCACGTTGCTGGCCCTAAGCAAACATTAGTGTTGTATTACCACACGATTTAAATTAAGCTTTTAAAGAAATGTACGGCCTTTAAATAAATTTATGGAATATCTATCATAAAGTTTTGTTACAGAATAACTTACATATGGTGTAGGTGTGGGCTCAGTCAAAAAAGAAACGCATTTATTTAAGGCAAATTGGAAATTATATTTATTTATTACTTCATCTTGGGGCCAGCGGATATACAATGCTTTTTGTTTTTTGGCGTGCCTACTCGGGAGCAAGCCGTGTGGAAAACATAAATTTTCCAAAATTAATCAAGCAATAGTCAATGATTTGACTTGTGCTTTATTGATGGCAATAGTAGCGGTAAGACGCAAAGGGAATTGGATCCGCTTGAATTGGAATGGTAAATCGTTGGAAATCATCGAAATTCGTGGAATAAGTACGTCTTCGCCTTTGAATCTGCCACCGGTGATCCAACGTTTAATGTTAGCACATGCGGTGGCATTCCGGGTGGTTCCAATGAATTTAAAAATTCAGTGGGATTATTGACGGCTTGTTCTTCATCCATTACTGTATCGATCGATTTGTATTTGATTAATTTGCCTGGTAGTTTCAATTGAATTTGCTCATTGAGCTTGATGGCATCGTAATTTGTTGGTGCCAAAATTGCACGTTTCCACAGCCAATCCGAAATTTTGTAGAAGATTGTTAGACTTGGGAATACCTTGTCGACAACGGCTTG
This sequence comes from Bellardia pandia, assembly GCA_916048285.2. Classification (NCBI taxonomy): domain Eukaryota; kingdom Metazoa; phylum Arthropoda; class Insecta; order Diptera; family Calliphoridae; genus Bellardia; species Bellardia pandia. The sequence continues at coordinate 72,823,911 of OU696530.1, forward strand.
AATATTCATTTGCATTCGACAGAAGTTAGGCGGGAACGAAATGTCGTTCGTGGCGCGATTAATTGGAATTTTTCCATTTCCGATGTCAAAAAGTTGTTCTGAGAATGTTTGGGCAGACGGGTCTTGCAACAAATGCACACATATGTTCGTCGATAGCGTGATTTTCTCGACTCGGTTCCAAAGATATGAAGCTTTCAAGCATGCGTTCAGCTCATCTGCGGTCTTTGATAACGGGCAAAGTTTGACGAAAATCACCAACAAAAAGAATAAGAGCGCCTCCCATCGGTTTGTAGTATCCTCGAAAATCAAGTAGAGTCCGATCAAGCGCTTCGAGCAATTTGTTTCAATGTACCGTTATTTTTTATTAGCGTTTGAAAAAAACTCACAAATGTGCACAAAATGTAGGTATCTTAAATGCAAGGGTACATAAAGTTTTTTATCATCGATTTATGATATAATATTATTTTTAACTTATTGTATAATGTTGCACCTTAGTAAGCGGAATATCTTCTGTTATCGAATGATGTAAATATTTTGTAAATAAACCGAAAACTCGGATTTTTGAATGCAACATTTCGAAAGTTTTAAAATTTTGATATTGGATCGTTAATAAGAGAAGTTTTTTGCAAATATCTTCGAAACTACATAACCGATTTAAGAGTTTGATATCTCGTTTTGAAAAACATGACAACGGCTTTGAAAAAAATGAAATATAATAAAAAAAATCAAAATATATGTATGTATGCACGTATGTCATTGGTGATGCAATATGAAAATTGGATTTTGCCACGCCCCTGCGCCCGCAGACTGAAAACCCTTGCAAACAATAATTTTTTTATTTTTACCTCACCTTCAGTAGAATGTGGATCCAATCTGTATGAAGTAAATCTGTAAAAACCCATTTAGAATTAAATAAAAAAAGTGGGCGTGGTCGTACCACCTTACAAACCTGCCCGGGCTCATGCACAATATCATCACATGATCATTTACGATTCTATAAAGTACATACACACACTCACACATAAAAACATTAATTTAAAAAGAAGTAGGCGTGGTCAATTTCTGAACTTTTTCCGGGTATTCTTCTTCTCTGGCGTGAGACCAGCCTGAATTCGTGCGAATCGTTGCAATCGGTCCTGGCGTTCTTTAGTTATAAAGCTAGTAACTAACGTCACTCTCTTTTATATATATAGATTATTGCTTATGAATCTACTTAAGACGAACTTACAAACTATACAATATACACATATAAATAAATAACAAATTACGTGGGAATATGCTGAGACAGCATAACACACGCTGTCCCGCATTTGGTATAGACGTTTTGTAACAAACTTCTCATCTCTTACCAGCTTTAGCTTCTGAGAAAGGCTCATAAATGGAATTGGAGCCCTCAACAAAAGGAAACTTTTGGATAAATAAAGCAGAAACTAATGGAAGCTCCCGCCCTGACCTGTTCAGATTTCAATCGTACTTTCATTCTGCAAACCGATGCCAGCGATATTAGCCTAGGAGCTATTCTTACACAAGAATTTGATGAGGGCGAAAAAATAATTTCTTACGCAAGCCGAACTTTGACGACTCCTGAACGGAACTACACGGTTACGGAAAAGGAATGTCTTGCGATCATTTGCGGTATTCGAAAAATGAAGCACTACCTCGAAGTATACCACTTTATAATCGTAACTAACCATCAGTCACTGAAGTGGCTTAATTCTATTCAAACTCCATCTGGAAGAATTGCCCGCTGGGCATTAGAATTAATGCAATTCGACTACGAAATTCGTTAGCGCAAAGGAAAATTTAATGTTATCGCAGACACCTTATCCTGCACTCCAATTCCGCCTGAAGATTTAGGTCCCACAGTACAAACTATACGCAAAGCGTCTGACTGTAGTGACCATTGGTATTCAAAAAAAACTCGAGTCGATAAAAAAACAACCCTGAAAGCCTACCTGATTACCAAATTGACGAACACGGTAACATACGAAGACACATTTTTGATTCATCGGCCTATAATGACGAGGACCTCGTTCCCTGGAAATTGGTTGTTCAAAAGTCTGAAAGGAATCGAGTCCTTAAAGAATGCCATGATGATGTTACTGCCGGCCATCTAGGCATAAATAAAACGCGTTACAAAGTTATACTATTGGCCGGGTATATTTCGCGACATTGCTAAGTACGTCAGAAAATGCGAAAGCTGCCAACGTTTTAAACCCTTACAAATGGTACCAGCTGGAAAAATGTGCTCATCGCCGGTCTCCTCTCCGGGACACACCATATGCGCCGACTTCGTTAGACCTTTACCCCGGTCGGTCCACGGTAATACTACCCTAATTGTTTTCCACGACAAATTTAGCAAATGGTCAGAATTTGTAGCAGTCAGAAAAGCCACAACCCAAACCTTTATCAAAGCTTGCCGCGAAAGGATTCTATCGCGTTGCGACTGCGATAGAGATAGAGAATAATATGAATCCCGAAGATAAATACAACCACTTACGCGATGTTTTCTTAACAGTACAGTATAATATACACAACGCTATAGAAAGGCAAGCAGTACATTATAATTTGAGACGGAGGGATTGGTCCCCAAAAAAGGGAGATCTAGTATGGGTAAGAAATCACGTATTATCCAAAGTCATTGATTATTTTGCAGCTAAATTCGCACCACGATTTGAAGGTCCATATCTAGTTACAAAATTTATATCGCCGGTAATAGTGGAAGTAGTAGATCCCGAAAGTAGAAGTAAGAAGGGAACAGCACATCTAAAAGATCTAAAGCAATACCATTCAGCGTACTAAAATGGACGAAGACAAATTCAAAAGGAGTTGCTTGCATTTTAGACAGGTCATGTACAAAGAAACGACGTAAAACCATATTTCTCCAATCTCCAAGGGAAATGATAAATATTACGTCCGTCATAAAATTATCCCCGTTACAAATACCGGAACTCATGCCGTCTACATCCAAAAAGGCTGATATCTTAGGACAACTAGTGAAAGAGCTAGGAATCGATCAAGAAGAAGAAGATGGAAGTTTTTTTCGAAATAAACTAATACGTGAAGTGTTGGCAAAAATAAAGCCCATTGCACTGGGAAAGCGCACTCGATTCAGGATAACTTACAACTCTGTTATGGTGACGGTCTACATCCGATGTTCGTTAGATATTTGGCTGGTGATTGGACAAGAGAAATACATATTTCCAAAACCTAGAGACGATCTAGTCGTAAGTTACATATGAAGATAAAAAAAAATTATGACTTAATTGCTTTGTATAAATTTTTTTATTTTTGCATTTTGTTTTGAGATGAATTTATTATTTTTAGTTTTCATGAGTATTGAATTATATACTATAATATTTAAGCAAATGAATTAGCTGTTTCGTTATTTAAGTAAATTCTTATTTTTTCTTTCTATTTTTTAACAAACCGAAAACAATGTTGTTCACACGCTCTGAGGCATTGGCTTGTGGTGAATGGGTGGCAGTTTTCATATGACTAATTCCAAAATTTTTCACCATATCTTGAAATTCTTTGGAAATGAACTGCTTGCCATTATCTGAAACAATTGTCTCAGGCGTGCCAAACTTATGAAATATTTCGGAAATTAAAAATTTTATGACGTTTACCGAATTGGCCTTTGTCATGGCTTTAAGGAAAACAAACTTCGTGAGGTGATCTAGTACGATAAAAATAAAGCTATTTCCCCTTTTCGACCGCGGGCATGGTCCCAAAAAAATCGACAAATATCCGCTGAAATGGGCGTTCAGTTTGCGACTCGGCACCCATCGGTGGTCTGAGCGTCTGATTTGCCGGTTTTGTCTCTTTACATGTCTGGCAATGGGCAACAACTGAGCGAATTTGTGCATTTTGGTTAGGCCAATAAAAATATTCTTTAACCCTGCTTAGCGTTTTCCCTAACCCTCCGTGTGACGAATGTGGCGAGTTGTGACAATTTTCGACAATTTTTGTTGTTAATTTTGCAGGTACCCACAATTTCCAAGAAAAATCCTCGTTTAGTGGATTTCCATCATAAGGCTGATGACGCATAAAGACCTTAGTGGACGCTTAGCTCGATGGAGTCTTCACCTGCAAGCGTTATCCTTTAGCATTGAACACAGGCCCGGCACTAAGAACGTAGTTCCAGATACGCTGTCGAGGTATGATATGAATGGAATAGCTGTGAATATAAATAACTTTATTGATTTGGATTCAGTTTTTTTTAAAGACCAAGATTATCTGGACTTTTTTTTTTTTTTTTTTTTTTTTTTTTTTTCACTTCCCTTTATTATTACACCTGTCAACAAGATGACAATAAGTAATTTAATTTACAGAGGTGGGATGATAATTATCTTAAATCAGTACCTAAGATAACTTAAATCGAATTATTGAATGATAAGTAATATATAAATTTTTTAGTATCGCTCAGCTAGATCTGAAGGTGTAAACCGTTTAAGTCTTCTAGGTGCCAGGATTTCGTTTGCCGGCAACTGTCTGAGTTCCATGTTGGAATGTTGTGTTAAACGAGTTGTATGTTTAATGCTGCTGATACGGATAATTTCTTTTATTGTTTTGACGTTTAGATCTCGATGTATGTCCTCATCTCTAATATACCATTCTGCGTTGACAATAGTTCGCAATATTTTAGATTGAACTCGTTGAATAATTTTTAAGTTTGTTGTGCTAGCTGTACCCCATATTTCTACCCCGTACTTCCAAATTGACGCTATAATTGTGTTGTATATAAGTAGTTTGCTTTGAGTTGTTAGTTTAGATTCTCTCCCTAACAGCCAAAATAATTGTCTAAACCTGTTGTTTATTTCTTTTTTCTTTTGAGTGATGTGATCTTTCCAGTTAAGTTTTGAGTCAATTATAATGCCAAGATACTTCGCCTTTGTATCCATAAGAATTGGTAGAGTATTTATCTGGATAGGTTGAAAGTTTGTTATCTTTCTATTAGTGTAGATTACTTGAATTGTTTTATCACTGTTTACTTGAATTCCCCAACTACGGAACCAATTCATTGTATTATTGAGCAGTTGTTGTAAGTTTTGCATAGCCCATTTGATGTTTGCGTGTGATGATAGTAGAACAGTGTCGTCAGCAAATGTTGCTATCATATTGTTATTTGTTGTAGGAGTTGGAATATCTGATGTAAACAGGAGGTAAAGCATTGGTCCGAGGACACTACCTTGAGGTACTCCAGCTTTTATAGAAAGTATTTTTGAATACTCGTCTTTATATTTAACATAGAATCTTCGGTTTTGTAGGTAGTTTTGTAGTATTAAGAAGAATTCTTTTGGCAATTGATTTTTTAGTTTATGAAGAAGACCTTTGTGCCATACGCTATCAAACGCCTTTGCAACGTCGAGGTATGTTGCAACGCAAAAGTTTTTTTTGTCAATATCAGACGATATTTTATTTGTTACTCTATGAATTTGTTGTATAGTAGAGAACTTTCGCCTAAATCCAAATTGGTGTTTGGGGATGAGTTGTCTTTCTAGAAGAATTGGTTCAATACGTTCATAGAAGAGTTTTTCGAAGATCTTTGACAGCAGTGGCAGAAGGCTAATTGGCCTGTAAGATGTTGTTTTTGAGGCATCTTTGTTTGGTTTAGGAATAGCGATTATCTCAGCGACTTTCCATACTTTTGGGAAATATTTAATATCTATAACTGAATTAAATAAATTAAATAGACTAGGGCCTTATTCGGCAATTCTTTTAGTAGTTTTCCGGTGATCTGATCATAACCAGGAGATTTATTATCTTTTGTTGTTTTTATAATTTTTTTAATTTCATTAATTGAAATTCTTCTGATATGAGAGTTGGAAGAGCTGTTTGGAAAACTTTGAAGAGTTATATCCTTTTCGTCCATTGGATTTGTAAAGGTTTTAGAAAAATGATCTGCAAGAACATTAGCTTTTTCTTCATTTGTGCGGGCCCATGTGAGATCAGGTTTTTGGATCGGCGGCTGATGTAAAATTCCATTATTTATTTTTTTGGTTGCTTTCCAGAGCGAGTAATTTGTTGTAGCTGATGAGTCAAGGTTAGTAAGATATCTTTGTAGTTTATCTTCTTTGTCCTTCTTTAGCAAGTTTTTGAGATCTTTTGTGAGCCTATTAAGGTGGGTTTTGTCCTGAATTTACCTTGTAGTTTGCCATCTTTTTCTTAATCTTCGTTTGGCTTTTATTTTCTCTTGGATGTGAGGTGGGATACTGAATTTATCTACTGTGTGTGTTCTGGATGGAGTAGAATCACTAACCGCGTTTATAAGCGTATCATTGAAAAAAGTTATAGAATTATCCAATTCTTCTTCGGTTTTTAGCGATATATTTGTCTCGAGTTTTGTCTCTAAGATTTCTCTGAAACAATCCCAGTCGGTTTTCTTGTTGTATATAAATTTATTTTGATTGGATAGAAGTACATCGGTTTGGTATATAAGTACCACTGGAGAGTGGTCAGAAGATAATTCAAAGCATGATTTTATATTTAGATAATCATGTCTTATATTCTTGGTAATAAAAAAGTCTAAGAGATCTGGTTTTTTGTGAATGTTTGTAGGCCAGTAAGTAGGCTCTCCAGTACTTATAAATTTGCATTTGAATTCATTTATTGCCTCTAGTAAATTTTTTCCTTTCGATAGTGTTAATCGAGATCCCCAAACTGTATTTTTGGAGTTAAAATCACCACCCACTATAAACCGATTCCCAAGAGATTTGAGGAGTTCAAGATATTCAATTTTTGTGTTATTATATTTCGGCGGGCAGTAGACTGCAGATAATACAATTGGACCGTGTATATCTTCTATTAAAATGGAAGTAGCTTGAATATAATCTTTTCTAAAATTCTGTAATTCATTACATTTAATGGATTTTCGTATTATTATTGCTGTACCCCCATGCGCTGTGTTGTCAGGATGATTTGTATAAAAGATTGAGTAGTTTGGTATGGCTATAAAGCTTTTTTGTGTGAAGTGGGTTTCAGAGACAAGTAGCACGTCTACTGAAGAGCGATTTAAAAATAATTTTAGTTCGAGTGTGTGTTGGATAAGCCCGTTCGCGTTCCATTGTACTATATTAAGTTTACTTAGTCTGTCCATCGAGCTTAGTTAGAAGTACTGTGATAATGTTCATCATGTTAGATACTTGAGAAATCAGTTGCTTCATCATATCTTTAAGGTCTTGCATATCATTACTTATTTGCGGTGTAGTGGAACTGAATAAAGAATTACTAATAATGGACATTTCCTCAGTATTAGGGTTTTGACTCTGTGCTGTTGCTTGAGCGTAAGTCACTGTTGGATTTATTCTACTGTTTGTTGTAGGTACGTTTCGAGAATTATCAGCTTGTTGTGTTTGGTGTTCTTGGACGGTTATTTTTTCTTTGTTTCTTAGTGGTGGAAATTGCTTAATTTTGAGGGATTTGTATACCATACATCCTTTATAATTTGCGGTATGGTTTTCACCGCATAACGCGCATTTAATATGTTCGCTTTTCTGTTTGATTGGGCAAAGCATAGTTTTGTGATCTCCAGCACATTTAACGCAAACGGGGATTTTGTTGCAAAAGTTTTTGGTGTGGCCATATTTTTGGCAGTTTGTACATTGAGGTAAAGTTCTTTTTGAACGTGGAGGTTCAAAACTAATTTTACAGTGTAAAAGGTGGGTTAAAGAATATATTTCCTTATTATTTTGACTTGATTTAAGTTCAATAGAAAACAGAGATAGTGGTTTTTTTGTACCAGTTTGTAGGATATTTTGGATATGTGTTACTTCGTGTCCTAGTTCACATAGTTCTTTTTTTATTTCCTCTTTATCGGTTGAATAATGCATATTACGCAAGAAAACCTTGAAACCTTTTTGTTCTTTGGGTTTATAAGTGTAGTATTGGGTGTTTTTAGCTCTTAATAGGTTTACTATTTGGGTGTAGTGAATAGATTCTAAAGGTTGAATTTTTATTTCATTTTCTTTAAGAACACGTATTTCGTAATGACAATTTGGTAAGGAGTTTAAAGCATTATTGAGGTTATCTATGAATTGCACGTTTTGAACATATATTGGTGGGGGCTTTGTAGGTTTATTTTTTTCTGGTTGTTTGTGGGGAACACCATCATTTTGAATTTGGTCTTCTTTATTTTCATTATCATCAATAGATAATATTTCAAACCTATTTGGGGTTGAATGTTGGCTTAACCAGTATGATTTTAGTGTTTTTTGTGGCTGCTCTTTAGTTTTAACTTTTTTATTGCTGTTTGTGTTTTCAATAAGTTTTGTGGGTGAGTTACGAAGCCTCTTTGATATGTTACTGTTTTTTAATTTCTCTTTATTTAAGGGAGTATGAATTTCATGTAACTTACTTGTTGTCATTATTGGTAAGTATGAGAAGGCTGTTGATGTTACTGTTGTTGTTGCTAAAGCTAGAGTTGTTATTGCTGAGTACGATGTTGTGGTAGTTGTAGTTGTTGGTGCGAGAGTAGTAACCAAAGAGTAGGGAGTTGTGTTATTAGTTGTAAGTGTGGGGGTTGTTGAAATAAATTGGAATGTAGTTGCAGTTATTTGAGTATCAGTTGTTGGAGTAGTACATTGAGAGCTCCAAGAGAGGGGTTTCAATTGCGATTGCGCAGTGAGACTAGGATATTTTTGGTGATCATTCGGATTGTAATCTGATGCAGATGCATAAGTATTTTGAGCGGGAAGAGAGTTTGAGCTTATTGATGGTGCTTGACCATTCGCACTTATAACACATAAGCTATTTACTGTAGTAAGGTTTGACTGAGACAGATGTTTATCACTTTTTTTATTGTTAGGGGAGCGGCACCTCTCCGGCGGGGGAGAGCGCTCAATGGGCATTTTTATATTTTCTATGCTTATTTATATTTTAAACTTTTGTTTATTATTTAGTATGTAGCATCATTAACAGCGGATAATGATAGCTGATTTATTTTAATTTTGTTTATTTTTTTTAGCGTCTTTTCGCAATATTTTTATATGCTTTTTATATACTTTTTGTACTTAAAAGATGATTTTATACGGAGCGAAGAAAAAAAAACACGTCCGCACGTTAGATGTAGATTGTTAGATCTGGACTTAATTGCGCAAGTCGACAAGAATGCCGATCAACATGCCCGACATTACAGTTGTGGACAATCTTGTATATAAAAGAACAGTGCTTCTGAAAATCGGGAGGCACTAGTACTAGACTGGTGGTGTTATACTTTAACGTCGCCTTTAGCTTTAATTATCCCGAACAATGAAAAATAGTGAACAATTATGTTTGAAGGTTGAAATATGAATGATGCTATCTTTATTTCTTTACTTATACCTATTCTTATATCTATTGACATAGTTGTATTTCTTATACCTAATATCATAGTTACATTTAATAGTAATTGTCAGTGATGGTATATGTGACAGGGGTGGCACTACACCTCCCTTCTTAAAAAAACAAAATTACAATTATTTAACTTATTTATATATTACTTATTACTTATTTATTTCTAAAAATAAAGTTCAGTGTTGTAGGTGTTGGCCTGACTCCTACGTACCTCCCTTTTTTATTTAGAAATGTTGAATCAAATAAGGTGATCAGTCTTTTTGGTTCAACAATTCTAAGTTAGTTTTTTAAAATTAATTTATATGTATTTGTATTTTTTCTTAAATTTCCAATCTTCAATGACAATTACAATATTTGCAATTTTAACGATAATTTTAAATTAATATATAAGTTAAATGTATTTTTTTTTTAAATTCATTCTAATGATAATTACAATATTTGAAATTTTAATTTAATTAATTTCAAATTAATATATATGTTACAAGTATTTTATTTTAAATTTCAGTCTTCAATATTTGTTTTATTTATTAGATTTTAATGATAATGTAGTGAATATTAGAAACCGTGAAAAGATCCCTCAGCCCATGTTCAGGGTAGAATTGGAACCTGGAGATGTTGTCTTAAAGAAAAACGAGTCCCATCCCATCTACAATCTGATGTACCTTCTGCATCGTAGAATCACCGTGGAAGAACCACATAAGCGTCAGGGACCCGTCCAGTGTCTCAACTGTCAAGAATTTGGTCACACCAAGGCGTATTGTAAATTGCCGACAGTTTGTGTTGCGTGTGGGGAGCTACATGCAACTGCTCAATGCGATAAGTCGAGAACTTTTTTTTTTTTTTTTTTTTGCATATTCTTTTTTATTGTATCTTCATTTTAAATGAACTAACAATAGGTATTCAAATCTTAAAACTAAAGTTAATTAAGATAAGTCCAGCCAATGCTAGGCAAAATCTAGTTTTCAAATTCGATAGGATATAATGAGCAACTTGTATTTATTCATCTGAGAGCGGTGGTGTCCCTCCTTCTCAAACGGCTATGACCGGGATGTTGTAAGATGTCTCGAGCGAGGGGATTTGGATGAGTTTCCAGCTTACCCAAATAAAGGGCCACGTGTTTAGTTATTTCCCATTTGACAAGTGGAACATCAAGATCGTTGTGTATGTTGCTGTTTTTAATATACCAAGGAGCGGTAGTTATCATTCGTAGAATTTTGTTTTGACGGCGTTGAATTTTCTCAATATTGGAGTTGGAGGCAGTGCCCCATAACTGGATACCATAGCACCAAATTGGCTTTAAGATTGAGTTGTAGAGTAGAAGCTTACAATCGAGCCGAAGGACGGAGTTTCTGCCGATGAGCCAATGAATTTGGACTGCTTTCAGTTTCATTTGAGTCAGCTTAGCATCTATATGTGGTTTCCATGTGAGGCGACGGTCCAGATGAATACCAAGATATTTCACGTGTGAGTTTTGAGGCACTATATGGTCATTAATACGAATAGGGGGACATGATTCCCTACGTAGAGTAAATGTTACGTGGGTGCATTTCTGTTCATTTATTTTTATTCCCCATTGTCTTGCCCATTTCTCCACTTGCGTTACGTGGTGCTGTAATTGAATCGAGGCATCTTTTGGATCTTTGTGAGTACTGAGAAATGCCGTATCATCAGCAAATGTTGACGTGTGAATTTCATTGTTTGTTGGCATGTCTGCTGTGTACAGCAAGTATAGAATTGGTCCTAAGATACTACCTTGAGGGACGCCAGCACCTATAGATTGAGGACGGCTTAAATAATCACCTTCTTTAATCATAAACTGACGGTCGATTAAGTATTTCCATAGTAGGTGTTGAAGATTCACCGGCAAGTTCTGCTTTAATTTAGATATCAGGCCTTCATGCCATACTTTGTCGAAAGCTTGAGAGACGTCAATAAAGAGTGCCGAACAGTATCTCTTTTCCTCAAAGGTTTTTCTTATGACTTGTACCAATCTATGTGTTTGTTCTATTGTACTGTGTTGACGTCTGAAGCCAAACTGGTGATTGGGAATGCAGTTGTTTTCATTCAAAATCGGAGTCAGCTTGGTTATAAGCAATTTCTCGAATAATTTGGACATAGTTGGTAATAGACTTATTGGCCTATACGACTCAACTTTGCAAGGATCTTTTCCCGGCTTAGGAATCATCTTTACTAGTGCAATTTTCCAAACCGGAGGGTAGTACTCAAGCCGTAAGATGGCATTAAAAAGAAAGAGGATTAATCTTTTTGCAATGCGAGGCAGCTCAAAAATCATTTTATTGCTGATTTTATCAAACCCAGGTGCTTTTTTAACATTTAAATTATCAATAGCCTCAACAACCTCCAGATATTGAAATCTTATTTGTACAGGTGGTCTGGCAACAACAGGCGGTAGTTCGCTAATGTCAGTATCCGTATTGGGAGTGAATACATTTTTTAAATGACTTACGAAAAGGTTGCCTTTTTCTTCGTTATTTCGTGCCCAAGATCCGTTCAAAGTACGCAGTGGAGGTTTTGCGATTACGGGTTTTCTCAGATTTCGGACTGCACGCCATAATGAATAATTTGACTGGGAAGTTGCGTCTAGACCTTCCAGATGTTGTTTGAGAGACGCTGCTTTTTGCGCTTCTAGCAAGATCCTAAGGTTTTTGGTACATTCTCTCAACCTAGTTTTAAGTTGGGGCGATCTGTGTTGTTGCCACTCTCTTCGGACTCTCCTTTTTTCAGACAATAGTTGCTCAACATCTGCAGAAAAAACTCTGTTGTACCTATTCGGGCGGTAAGTGGAAGAAGCATGTTCTGCGGCTTTCTCGACATGTTCATTAAGACTTTTTATACAGGCATCGATGTCTTCAGCAGTTTTTAACGGGAGTTTCTCTGTGCAGTGAGTGCTGATGTATTTTTTGTATTTTAACCAATTCAGACGTTTGACAAGAAGTAAGGTATCAGTTACGCTTTGCTGAGGACTTCTGATGGTGATTACAGTGGGTGAGTGATCTGAAGAAAGATCCAGTGAAGCCTCGACTTCAATGAGTTCCGGGGATACCCCTTTCGCCACGCCGAAATCGATAACGTCAGGAATTTTTTGCTGGTCAGTTGGCCAATAAGTTGGTTGACCAGTTGAAATCACATTCAGTCCCATTTCAGACAGGGAGTCGTACAAGATACGACCTTTAGGGTTAACGAGTCGTGAGCCCCAGAATGTATGCTTAGCATTGTAGTCGCCAGCCGCTATGAAACGGCTACCTAGTGATTTGTAAAAATCTCTATACTGATCTTTTGTTATTGAAAATCTGGGCGGACAGTAAACTGACGAAATCACGAGGTTTTGACAAAAGTTCTCAATACAGATGTTTGTTGCTTGAAGATAGCACTCTGAAAGACCACCCAATGAATGGTGTTTGATTCGCGATTTGACCAATATTGCCGAGCCACCACATGATCTATCTCTGGGGTCCTTGGTGTCGTAGAATGTATAACCACTTATTTTAAAAATGCTTCTCGACGTCATATGAGTCTCGGAAATCAGCATTACATCAATTTTCTTATTAAAAAGAAAATATTCAAGTTCAGTTTTGTGTTGGCGTATGCCGTTTGCGTTCCAGAAACATATTTTGAGACAGTTCATGGTCTATTAAGTATGGCCTGCAGTAGCGTGGACTGCATTTTTTGCATCTCCTGCATCATACTTGTCATGCTTGTCATGAAATGGTTCATGGATTGCGCCAGATTCTCCATTATACCTTCAAGACGGCTAAAATTATGGCTGTTTGTATCATTTATTGGTGATTCATTTTGCACTGTTGGTTGGTTAGATCTTAGCACGTTGGCATATGAAAATTGGCTAGTGGATGCTTGTGCTACGGGGGGAATAATTGTAATAGGTACTTTTGTCGTCTGAGTAGGGGTAGCAGCGGGTTTGTTGATCAAGGAGCGTTTAACGACCTCGAAAACAGGGCAACCCCTGTAGTTGGCAGTGTGGTTTCCACCGCAATTGCTGCATCTTTTTACCCTGGAATCATCCTTAGGTTTATCGCACTTTGAGGTGTCATGAAGATCCCCACAAACAACACAAACAGTAGGCAACTTACAATAAGATTTAGTGTGACTATATTCTTGGCAGTTCGAACACTGTACTGGGCCAGATCGCTTATGAGGTTCTTCCACTGTAACTCTTCGGTGCATTATGAATTTCAAGTCATATATAGGATGTGTTTCATTTTTCTTCAGCTTAACATCACCAGGTTCTAACTCCACTCTAAATAATGGTTGAGGGATCCTATCTCTGTTTCTTATATTTGATACGGCCTTGATTTTAAAGCCTTTGTCGGCCAAACTGCTCTTGATCTCCTCAGGATCAACAAAAGAATCAATTCCCTTAATTACGACTTGTAGACCTTTTGCGCTTTTAAGTTGATACGTGTAAAAATTCTTTTTGCGTTTTTCAAATTCCGAAACTATTCTCCGATAGTCGTTTTCATTATTAACCTGAATCTTTGTTTCATTAATATTGCCACGCTTAATTGGAGTCACATAAAAAGAATTTTCACCAATTAATGAAACTAATATTTTTATAAGTTCGTTTGAATTTTTTTCTCTTAAATATATTGGAGGTGGTTTTACTGGCTTATTCACAGCGTTAGGGACATCATTTTTCTCTTGGAGGATGGCAAAACGATTTTGCGAGCGTGGCTCTTCAGCATTCTTTGATAATTTTGCGGCTGGTGTAATTTCGGCAGATTTTGGGCTTCTGCCTCTCTTCGATACTGTTATATAACGGTCCATTCCTACCTGTGTTTTTTGTTTTTCTTCAACAGCAACTATAGGAGCGGCCTTATTTGTAGGACTTAATGTGCCTTTTGCAGCTGTTGACGTCTCTCCAATATTTGATAACGAGGACCGTGAAGAAGACGGTCCTGCAGTGATTTTTCTATTTAAATTAAATATGCTTTGGGCTAAGTTTGTGTCCTGTTCAACACATTTATTCAAGTTTGGTGCACTTGCACTTAAATTCAGATTTGTGCTTATTTTTGGTTTCACAGTTAAGTAGTTTTTATTAAATTCGGGATTTTTAATGTTCTCATTACTAACACTTGCCGAGCTCAACACGAAATAAGCATTTCGGCTCTGGGGCCCACTCGCACTGTTAGAATTGTTACTCATTCACTGTCTCACTGTATTTAATTTTGTAGTTTTCAAATAATTAAAAATAAATTATTACAATTTATTAATTTTTTATTGCACCTAGTGCAATTATTTGACTTTGTAAAGTTTTTCACCTATTACGAGTTTTTTTTCCACTTTTTTATTTAATTTAACTTTTTATACTTTTTCACCTATTACGATTTTTTCACCGAAAATTCAGCCGCACTAAAAGTAACACGTCCGAACTGTTCGATGTATCAAGCCATATATTCGTCGAGAACTGACTCAAAAATCAAAAAATGCAGTAACTGCGGAGGTAATCATACCGCAAATTATAGAGGTTGTCCAATTTACACTCATTTGAAAGGCATAAGAACCAACAAGACGTCAGTATTGCCTAAACATCCTCAACAGCCAAATTTAGCATCGAGTGACAATTTCCCTCAATTATTACGGTCCACTAGTCATGTAAAGGCGCCTAGTTCTAGACAAGTTTCTTACGCAAACGTCGTTAAATCTAATATGCCAGGTCTGGAGCAGGAACCTAAAACCCAATATTCTGAGCCGCATATCAACAATCTAGAGACAACATTGCAGACACTTGTCCAAACTATGAACACTTTCACGACCACCATGACATCCATGATGCAGGAAATGCTGAAAATGCAATCCACTATCTGGCAAGCCATTTTAAAGAAATGATTTATTTAAAAATTTGTTTCTGGAACGCGAACGGCCTCCGCCAACATAAAAATGAACTGGAATACTTCCTGATGGATAAGCAGATTGATGTTATGATGATTGCTGAAACTCACTTGACGTCGACAGGGTACTTCAAAATTAATGGCTACGAGTTCTACGATACTAAAGACCCCCGCGGAAGAGCTTGTGGCAGTTCTTATAAAGAACAGAATAAAGCATTATCTAATGAATAACATAAGTGAGGATTACGTCCAAGCAACAAACATTTGCATTGAATTCTGTCAATACAAATTTGTTTTATCATCGATTTATTCTCCGCCTCGATTTTCAATAAAAGAACACCAATACCATAACTTCTTTAAATCCCTTGGAGCTAGATTTTTAGTTGCTGGCGACTTTAACGCCAAACACACATTTTGGGGTTCACGTCTGGTAACCCCAAAGGGTCGCGTACTCTTCAACACCATTGCTAAAATGGGCTTAGATGTACTCTCAAGTGGACATCCCACCTATTGGCCGACGGACCGACGGAAGATTCCCGATGTTATTGACTTTGGGGTAGTGAAAAATATCCCTGTAGAATGGATGCAAGTGGATCCTTCACTGGACTTGTCCTCAGATCACTCTCCTACTATCATTTCAATGCATTTCCCTCAAGTGTGTGGTTCTCCATTTATGAACATGACTAAGACCCGAGTAAGTTGGATAAAATACAAAAAGTATTTAAGTTCTCATTGCACGGAAAATGTTGTGTTGAGAACAACCGACGATATTGATGAGTCGATTGGCAACTTTACCGAGGACCTTCGACGAGCTGTGCATCACGCTTCCACTTATCACGTTGAATGTAGAAATAGGGCAAACAGAACTTGTTTCTCTGAACTCGAACATCTCCTATCAGAAAAAAGAAGAATGAGAAGAGAGTGGCAAATTCACAGGTCTCCTGAACTGAAAGCTAGGCTACGGGAATGCAGACATATACTAAGACATTTCTTAGAAACCCAAAGAACGGCCTCACTTAGACCTTACTTGGAAGGTCTTGATAGTACCCCACAATCTGACTACTCGTTATGGAGGGCGGCAAGAGGTTTAAAAAGACCAGTAAGAGGAAAACCTCCTCTGCGAAATCCGACTGGTGACTGGGCTAGAAATGATTCCGAGAAAGGGACATTATTTGTTAACCATTTGAGAAATGTGTTTACTATAAACAACTCAAATAATAACGAATCTGATTTGCCACCACTTGTTATAAGGCCTCCTGTACCTCTAAGACTAAACTTTCGTGATGTCCAAAACGCTACTGATACTCTGTACCTTAGAAAGGCTCCAGGTATGGATAAAATCAGCAATAAAATGCTTGTGGAGTTACCTCGTGTAGCAAGAAGAATTATCCTCTTTATCTTCAACGCTATTTTACGCCTAGAATACTATCCTGCAGATTGGAAGGTGTCTATGATCACTATGATTCCTAAGCCAGGGAAGGACCACACCAAAGTGGAGTCATATAGGCCAATTAGTCTACTGCCGACAATTTCAAAACTGTTTGAAAAATTGTTAATGACTAAGTTGACTCCAATTCTGAATGGCACTGAATGTATTCCTAATCATCAATTCGGCTTCAGGGCTAAACACAGCACCATCGAACAAACACACAGACTGGTAAATGTGATAAGAGGGTCGTTTGAAGACAAAAAATACTGCTCCGCCCTTTTCATTGATGTGTCGCAAGCGTTCGACAAAGTTTGGCATGACGGTTTAATGCACAAAATAAAATTAACTCTGCCTGCTAACACCCATAAACTCATGGAAAGTTATTTATACGGTCGCAAATTTAAAATCAAAGAAGGTGATTTTTTAAGTACCGCTCAGCCAATTGAATCAGGTGTGCCACAGGGTAGCATACTGGGCCCTACTTTATATTTGATATATGCCTCCGACATGCCGTCAGACCCCAAAATCCATACAGACGATACAGTCTTTATCAGCGTCCATAAGGAACACCAAGTTGCATCACAGAATTTGCAGAATTATGTTTATAAACTAGAGAATTGGCTTGAGCTTTGGAAAATCAGGGTTAACGAACAGAAATGTATTCATATAACTTTCACATTGCGAAAAGATACATGCTCGTTCATCAGAATAAATAATCAAATTATCCCGCAACACAATGAAGTCAAATACCTCGGAATCCACCTCGATCGTCGTTTAACGTGGAAGTCTCATATCGACGCAAAACTTACCCAGATGAGATTAAAAGCAGTGCAAATTAATTAACTAATCGGCAGAAATTCTACATTAAAGTTGGATTGCAAACTTTTGTTGTACAATGCAATTCTAAAGCCAATCTGGTGTTATGGAATTCAATTATGGGGTACTGCCTCAGCATCCAACATTGAAAAAATTCAAAGGGGTCAAAATAAGATTCTACGTACAATTACTGCAGCTCCATGGTATGTTAAAAATTCTCGAATCCACAAAGATCTAGGCATTCCTTTGGTGAAAGTCGAATTTACAAAACACGCCTCAAAATATGTCGGCAAACTTGAACACCATCCAAACCCACTTGCACGAGACATCCTTAACTTTACTGGCCATGTTCGGTTGAGAAGGAGGGATACCCTTGCTTTAACTCAAGCGCAAAACAGATGACTGGATCAGTGGATATAAATTTTTTTGTAGTATCATAATATTTTGTCTAGCACTGGCTGGACTTATTATTTTCTTTTAGTATTAAGATTCGAAAACTTATTGTCATTTCATTTCTGAAGATCCAATAAATAAATTAAATGTATTAAAAAAAAAAAAAAAAAAATTATTAGATTTTAATGATAATTTCAAAATATATATTTCTGTGTAAATATATTTTTTTTGTTTGCTTTTGTATGCTTTTTTTTTTATAAATAATATATAAATTTATATAAAATTTTTATAAAAAATTTTTATATTTTGTGTGTGATTTTTAGTATTTTCTCTTGTAGCAAGAAATTTAAAAGAGAAATGGTATGCTTTATTTATTTTTATGTCTCTATGTATAATATTTTTCATATGATGTTTTACTGTTTCCGTATTCGGTTTTTATGAACGGGTTTTTTCTTTTTTTGTTGCCTTATCATAAATTGTTACGTTAGTATCATTTATATTTGTTACTACATAAGGCTCTTGATAAATACTTTTATGTTTATCATAAGGTTCTTTTTTTAATAATACAACATCATTTAGTTGTAATGATATTGGATTAGACAATTTATCATAATAATTTTTACATCTTAATTCAAGTTTTTCTATTAGTTGTTTTGCAATTATATTCGTTTTTTGCAATCTGTATTTGATTTCTTTAACATAATTATCGATATTATAAATGGGATCTAAATTCTTAATTGTTTGGTTTGGCATTGTTACTTGTCTACCAAAAACTAACTCGAAGGGCGTGAACTTATTATCAAAAACGGTGTTAGATGTTGTGTTATGATAAAATGCAAAATATTTTAGATATGTATCCTAGTCTGATATATTTTCGCTGATGTATGCTCGAATGTACTCATTAAAAACACGGTGGCTTCGTTCAACTATGCCAATAGTCTGGTGGTGATAACTAGTTGAGAACTTTGTGTCAATATTCAAAAATGTACAGAGTTCGGAGAAGACTTCATTTTTGAATTCTCTCCCTAAATCGGATTTAATAGTATTTATTTTTCCGTAAATCAATATAAAATTTTCAAAAATTGCACGAGCAACTGTCTTTGCGGATTTTTCGGGTATTGCTATTGTTACCAAATATTTCGTTAAATCGCACATTAGAGTTAAAGCATATTTATTCCCGTAGTTTGATTCGGGTAATGAACCTATTGAGTCTATCACTACTACATCAAATTCTCTAGTAGGTGTAGGTGTAATTACGAGGTTTTCAGTATTTGAAGGCCTTACTTTGTTTAAATTGCATTTTGAACAGTTTTTCACAAATTTCGCAATATCGCGTGTCATCCTTTTCCAGTAGTATTTTGTTCTTACTTTTACATACAGTTTCTTTTGACCGCAATGTCCGCCTATGAGTGGATCGTTGTGATATATTTGCATTATTTAAGTTTTTCTTGTTCATCTGTTATAGTGACAATCGGTTCGGTTAATAATATTTCTAAAGACTTTAACGTTTTGTTACCCTGATCCTTTAAATTTTGTATTGTAATTATTTTAAAAACTACATCATTCTTTGGCCATTCTGCACTAAAAATTCTGAGTTTGTCAGTTTCGTCTTGTAACTTCGAAAGCATATAATCTAAATTAATTGTTTCGTTAACGAACTCGAAATCTAAAGATAACAGTTTCTTAAATTTTTTATGAAGTTTTACGCGTAATATCTTATTGTCATCAAAATTAATTATTTCTGTGTTTATTCTTGCAATATTTTTGTTAAAGTCATGGGAAAATTTATCATAAATCTTTAATTCTATGTTATTATTGGTCCTCGCCGATTGGTTTAACTCAATTGTATTATCGTTGCATTTTCTTGACATCGCACGCGTCGTTATTGACAAAATCTGGTTACTATTTTTTTCCAATTCAGTAATTGCTATTCGTGAGAGTGCATCCGCACCAACATTGGACTTCCCTTTAATATATTCTACGGTAAAATTGTATTCAGATAACTCCAATCGTATTCGCGTAAGTTTTGATGATGGGTCTTTCATATTGAAGAGATAACTTAAAGGTCTGTGATCTGAGCGTACTGTAAAGGATGTACCGTATGCATATGGACGGAATTGTGTAATGGCAAAATGTATTGCTAAAAGTTCGAGTTCAATTATTGGCTTTTTTTGTTCAGCTTGATTAAAGGATTTGGATGCGAAATATATTGGTAAGTCGTTACCATTGAAATCTTGACGAAGAATTGCTCCACAACCGAGTTTTGAAGCGTCTACTGTAATTACGAATTGCTTAGAAAAGCCTGGATATTGTAAAATATTGGGAGATATTAAAGCAGATTTAAGCTTAATAAAAGATTGTTGGCATTCATGGTTCCAATTAAAAATAGTGTTTTTTCTAGTCATGTGGTTTAAGGGAGCTGCTATTATGGCAAAATTAGGGATAAACCGCCTATAGTAGTTAGCAAATGCTACGAAACGTCTAACCGCATCTTTATCAGATGGTACTGGATAGTCCTTTATAACACTGATTTTTGTGTCGTCTGGCAAAAGTCCATTTGCCGTACATTTATGGCCAAGGAATACAACTTCTGGTCGAAAAAATTGCATTTATAAGGATTTATTTTGAGGTTGTGTTTCCTAAGGATATCAAAAACGTCTTGTAAATTTCTCAAGTGATGCTTCTTACTACACCCGACAATAATTATGTCATCGACATACAAAAAGGCTTTGTTGGGACTTAGCCCCGAAAATGCAATGGACATCATTCTAGAGAACGAATTTGGTGCTACATTAAGTCCGAAAGGCAATACCTTCCAACGAAACGAACCTTTATCTGTGCTGAATGCGGTAACGTCACGGGAATCTATATTAAGTGGAATTTGGTGAAATCCTGAAAATAAATCGACGATTGAGAAATGTTTAGCCCGACCTAAATTATCCAAAATGTCGTCGATTCGAGGGAGTGGGAATTTGTCCGCAATGAGCTTTTTATTTACTGCTCGATAATCGACGCACATTCGGTATGATTTTTGATCGTCTATGTTATTTTTTGGTACTAAGATAAGTGGACTGTTAAAATTTGAACTACTTGGTTCTATTAAATCATTGTTTAATAAGTTTGTAACTTGGCTATTGATTTCTTTTCTTTGGCTATGTAGCAATCTATAATTCTTTACGTACACGGGAGTCGAGTCGATTAATCTTAATTCCTGTTCATAAAAGTTGTTTAATGTTAGCTTATCTTCTTTTAAACAAAATATGTCTGCATACTGTTCGCAAATTGGCATTAAACTACTTTCGACATCAACTAGCATCTGTTTCTTCAAAATACTTTTCAACTTTGTGATTCGTTCATTGCCCAATTTCTTTTGTTCTACTCAATATATGTAAAAATTATGTAAACTTTCGGTTACTATTTTATCATTTGAAATACATTTAAAATCATTTGTAGTGTTAACTAGTCTAAGAACTGGGTTGCTAGAATCGATAATACATTTTGCAACAAATACGCCTTTGCAAACTTCCTGAGTATCTACAAACTTGGGTTCTTTTAAATTAGGTAAATTAAAAATTCTGTACACTTCACAGCGTGGTGGAATTATGCAAGTAAAGTTACTTTCTCCATGTTGTATTGGAATATATGACTTCCTGTTTTTAAAAGTTACAGAAATTGACATTGTTTCATAATCGATGTTGCATTTATTGTCCTTAAGAAAATCCTTATCCAATATGTCATTTGCTGGTATATTAAAATCATTACTGACGACGTGAAAAATTTGCGAAATTAACTGGTTTGAAATTATTAAACTAATACATATCGTACCTAATGTAAAAATTGTATTTGGAGTTATACCGGTTATGCTGACTATTTGATTCGTATTCAAATTGAATTTTGATTTATGCATGAAAGCTTAATGACTGAGATATCTGCCTGAGTATCTATCAGAAAAGTACACGTTTGATTTGTATCGATGCAATTTAATTTGATAAAGTCAGTATAATTTAGGTTTAATGAAAAAATTGAATGAGTTGAATTTTGGAAATCTAATTCTGATTTTCCGGTATTTGTTCGAGATCCCCCAACGACATCTGGTGGGGGGCTTCTGCGTTTAAAGCCCTAATATTTTGCGAAAAATTATTTCTATTGTTGCCACGAAAATTGTTTTGAAACCGGTTATTGCTTCCTCTACGATTGTTATTTGAAAATTGCATGTTATTATTAAAGTTACCGTTTGCTCCACTATAATTATTGTTGTTTGCTTGTCGATTATTCCAACGATATGAATTATTGCGAAACTGATTAAGGTGCCATCAGACGGGATGTATTTTACATATGTACTGTCAAATTTTCCATCTGTAAAAGTTATACATCGTGTGATACATATGAAACTTTGCATATGTAAAATACATGTGGAAATACATATGTAATTTTTTCGATTAGAACACGCTCTATTTTCCTGCGACAAACATAAACAAAACAGCTGTTTTGTTTTGAAACAAAATTGTTTGAAAAAATATATTGTAAAAAAAATTAAAGAAAATTAATTTTTAATAAATTAAATTATGTTTATTATATTTATTGCAGTTAGATTGGCCAAAAGAAGCAATTATTGAAATTTATACACGTTAAAAAGTCAGCTTTTGTTTACATTTATACGTTATGTCATACGGAAAAACATAAGCAGGTGTGATAGCAAAAATTATGAATCGTATGTAAAATGGAAATTTTGACATACATACGGAATTACATATGGGTAAGAAAAGTGACAGTACATATGTAAAATACATCCCGTCTGATGGCACCTTTAGAATAGTTGCCCTGATATGAGTTATTACGAAAATGATTTGAATTGTTACCCCGTTGGGAATTATTCATGTTCCTATTATGAGTCCTAACTGACAAAACCTGATGTTCCTTCATTTCGTTAGTTTGTTCTACTACCAGTTTTGCTATAACTTCTTTTGGGTCTTTAAAAGTAGCTGAGGCTAAAATGGATTTGACTAAATTTGATCTCGCATTGGCTCGACAAACGCTAACCGTCTGCTCAATGGCCATTTCATGGGCTTTGGTTTTTGTAATGCCCTCAAAAATTAACGACCGCTTCAAGGCATTAGCCAATTCTTCTGCCTGTTTAGCGAAATCAGTATAATTATTACCAGACACATTTAGTGCTGCGATTCTACCTGTTACAACTTTGGAATTTTCCGGTCTAATGTTATTTTTCAGAGCCGTTTTTATGTCATCAATTGAAGTTATTTGTTCTGGCAAAGCTTCTCGAGCCTTTGCTTCTAATTTTGATTTTATAAAATTTATAAATGTGGAATTTAAGTTATCTTCGGATATATCCTGAATTAAATCAATTTTATCTAAAAATGACTCTAAAGTGAGAGGATTACCATCATAATTCTCTCTTATGATTGACGAACACATAGATATAAAAGATTTCTTTGCCTCAATTGTTGCCATGTTTCCTAAACTTTCAAGATTACAAATGCGATTTGTTTCGAAATTCAAATTTGAAGTGCCACAAGTTTTCAAAGTATGCTTGGTATCAGTTTCTGGTTTGCTATCTATCAAAACACTTTTATCAACACGTTCTAATAAATTCACGTCTTCTGGAATGTATATTTTACAATTCAATTTATCAAAACATTTTAATAATATACCTCTAATATTATTAATTTTTGGAAAAATTGTTGTGTTTTCATACAGTGAGAAATTTTCTAATTTTCTTATGTAATCGAGAATTAAATTATATTGTTCAATTAAAAGATTTATATATTCGTTAATTTTAATTGGATCTGATGACAAAGATCGATTTTGTAAGATTCTTTTCTTTATCTTATAAAATTCTTTAAAAGTATCTTCATCAAATGTCGACATTTGCTATTATGAACAAAAATTAAAAAAAATGAATTTAATTCCCATTAATTTTGTTAAGTGTATTAAAAATAAAAAGAGTAAACCAATTTTTAAAAATTTATATCAACGCATAAGAATTTGTTCCCCGACTATCATTTTTATGTTTTGTTGAAATTGTTTTTTTTTCTTTTGTTGTTATTCTTTTGTTCTTGAATTTCCTGTATTATTTAATGAATGTTTTAATTACTTTAAATATTTTTATTTTAAATGACTGCAGTACTTTCATCATGTTTATAGAGTAGTTAAATCATTCACTGTTAATAATGGGTGTTTTTTTGAGAGGTATAGAACTTCGAATTGAAATAAAACACAAGAAAATCATTTTAATGACCATCAATTTGGCTTTATTGGAAGGATAATTTTATGCCATTAATGTTTAAATATGATTTCAGGCATGTGGCCGCCGCGGCTGGCTCGAATAAAGCCAATTCTACAGGTCCAATTTTCAACCACTTTTTCGAGCATATGGGGCCGTATGTCGGCAATAACGCCACGAATGTTGGCTTCCAATTCCCCTAACGTTTCTGGTTTGTTGGCGTAGACGAGCGACTTCACATATCCCCAAAGAAAATAATCCAATGGTGTCAAATCACACGATCTTGGTGGCCAATTGACAGGTCCATTCCGCGAAATTATGCGCTCATCGAATGTTTCCTTCAATAAATCGTTTCTTCGGTGCGCACTGTTCGACGTCTCTGCGGATGCGTATTATCACATAGAGTAAACGTAGTGCGAAAACGATCCATGGTTAACCGAATTAATTGCTCTGATGGACGATTATGTCGACCATAAAATGGACGGAGCTTGCGGTAAACTTCGCGAACTGAACCGTTATTTTCGAAATAAATTTGCACGATTTGCAAGCGTTGTTCTTTTGTCAACCTGTTCATGATGAAATGGCAAACCAAACTGAACATAATTGACATTAGAGTTGCCAGATTTGACCACAAAATTCCAGTTTTATCTCTTTTCGAAAAACAAACCTGTAAAAAAAACACCCTTTATTTAAAATTTCAGATTAATGCACATATTAATTGTAATAAGAAGAAGAACAACTATTATTTTTGTATTTTTGTTATTATTAATTTAGTATTCTTATTTTATTTTCAGAATTTTTAGTTAAATAAATTTTTAATTAAAGAATATTTAATAATATAAATAATATTTTTATAATATAATACTTATTATATAATAGTTATTTTAATTATTATATCATTATATTATATTATTATATTATATTATAAGTAAAAATAATCTTTAAAATTTAATTTAATAGTTATTTAATTGTATGTATAGAAATATTTTAAATATGTACATGTGTTTTTTTTTTTTTTTTTTGACTTTCAATATATGTATGTTGTATATATGTATATTTGCTAATATACTTAAATAGACCTGCTGCCCTTTTGCAATTCTGGTCCCTCTATCATACTATGTTTCCACGGTACATGCTTCGCTCTCTATTCATGCTTCACACCTCAATCTTGTGCGAAACAACTTTCTTCACCATACAAAATTTTAAGAGCGAATCAAGTAGATTCATATTGAATCTACTTGCGAAGCACGAAAAATTGCACTCTTCTCAAATTTTTATCGCAAGTTTATCAGCACTAGCTAGGGTTCCTATTCGGTAAAAAATTCCCGGGAAATCCCGGGAAATTTTTTATTACAAAAGTCGGGAAATTTTCTTCGGGAATTTTATGTCAAATTTTACATTTTTTACAACTCTGCTGATTGTTTTTGTACGAAAAAAATCAACGCTGTTCCATAGCAAATAATTTTTTCAACTCTTGTTGCATTTATTTAAATGTATTAACGAACTTTTCCGTATAAAAATTTCACTTCTATTCTATTTTATTTTAAAAATTTATAAATTTTGATAAAGAAAAACAATTCTGCGCAATGTTCTCTGTGCCAAAAAATTCTAAGTCATAAAGGTGGGAGCACAAGTGGATTAACAAGATATTTGGAAAATGTCCACAAAGTCAAAATACAACCTGATACCTCGACATCTTCTCAAAAAGCTAAAACAGATGGAAGCGTTTCCAAATTTCTGCAACCAACTCGAAAGTTTTTTAAAATTAAAGAATGCTATTAAGAAGTGTCTAATAGACTTCGACGTGGCTCAGATGTGAAACGAAGATAATATTCCAATATTAAAAATGTTGGTTGATGTTCTACATAAAAAAAAAAATAGCTGTAGTGGCACTTAGTTGCAGAGATTGTGATTTAGTCGTTGCCGAAATTATCCTTTCCAAACTATTTGAATAGCTCCAAAGTAAAAAAAACACATTGTCAGTTAAAATTTTGACATCCTTAAAATCATGAGTACATGAAAGACGAGACATAGACACTTATTCTTTACTTCAATTTTTAAAGAATCCCAAAGACTACCAATGTAATTTTTTCTCATATACTGCAAAATCGAATATTTTTTTAATTGCTGATCGAATTTTTAAAAGGCTGTATGCAGAAGAACCACTTATGGACAATGAATCATCAGTTGGCGAAAAAACTGTATTGATTTCGTTTGAAAATAAGATTAAAAAGGCAATTTCTAATTCTAAAATCGGAATAAATAAAAAAAGAAATCCAGTTAATATTTTAAAAAAAGAGCTGAAAGTATTTGAAGATCTAATAACTATAAAACCGACATCTGTTGAAAGTGAGCTGTTCTTTTCTGTACCTGGAAATATAGCTACAAAAATAAGAAATATAATGTCTGATGATCTATTAAATTAAATTAATATGTAGTATTAAAATTTATTTTTTTACAAAAAATATGTTATTTTATACTAATGAATTTTTCATCAATAAATATAAAATTTAATTTTTTGTTTTAATAAATAAACAAAACTAAAATTGATGTGAGTTTATTTAAAATTCCCGGGAATTCCCGGGAATAAACTAATTTATTTTCCTTCTCCCGGGAATGGAAAAAGTCCGGGAAATTAGGAACCCTAGCACTAGCTGTAAAAATTTAATATTATTGTAAACAAAGCAAATTATTTTCTTGTTGCTAGAAGTAAAGAAAGTAAATACGTATGGATATTTTTTTTTCAAATAAGCTAACTAATTTCCACTTAATTTTTTTTGTCCATTAAAAAAAAATATTTTCCACAAATTGTAAATTCTGTTTTTTTTTTATTCTGTTTGCTTATTAAAGACAACTGTCAAATCGAATCAAGTGAATTAGTCATGTAAACAGCATGATTCATAAACATGATTCAGAGGGCGAAGCAGGTGATTCAAGTCGTCGTGGAAACATAGTATCAATCGAAACATCTAGACTTTGGAGTCACTTGAAGTTTGTAGAAAGTAACTTGTTGTTGTTGAAACGAATTTTGAGAGTAGCTTGTTGTTGTTGAAAAGATTTTTTTTGAGTTTGTTGTTGTTGTTGTTGAAAAGAATTCTTCGAGTTTGTTGTTGTTGAAGAGAATTTTCGAGAGTAGCTTGTTGTTTTTTTTTTTTGAAAAGAAAAAATTTTTTGAGTTTGTTGTTGTTTAAAAGAATTTTTGGATTTTGTTGTTGTTGTTGTTCAAAGTATTTTTTTTATATGTGGCTTTTAATTTTATATTTAAAATTTTCTTGCGGAATTTATGATTTTTTTTTTTGTACAGGTTTTGGTATTTTTATTTTCCCGTTAATTTTTTTTTTTTTTTTTGCTACTAATACGTTTGTTGCTTGCTGTATTATGTTGTCATCCAAATTCGTCTTCCTTCTTTTGTCTTCATCACTATAGTTACTGTGGCTGTTTTATTCATTGCCGTGTTGTTCTTGTTTTTCATAACTGTTATGTTGACTTGTTGTTTTCTTTGACGTTGTCTCTTTTTGTTTTTCTTGATTTTGCAGAATGTATACCATTTAGTTGCTGATAAGTTAACGGTTTTTTTTTTCTTTTGATGTTTTGTAGTGGATGTACTTTTTATGTTTTAATACCTAGTACTTACATATGTATGTGTCTTTGTTTTTGGTGTCCAACGGTATGTAAATTTAATTGTTTTGTAGAGTTATGTATATTTTAACGGTTTTTTTCATATTTTTATTTTACATTTGTAGTAGAAAATATTTATTTATTATTTTATACATACATATGTATTTTAAAGTAAATTGTACCAACAACAATAATTGATATTGCGCTAGACACTTGCGTGAGCGCTGCTTTTTAATTTTGGTCTTTTTTTTCATTTTATTATTCTTTTGTGTTTGTAGCTCTTGTATTGGTGTGTTAATATATGTATATAACTTTTTATGTGTTTAGTTTTCACTTTTGTTAAAAATAATAATTTACAAGTTTTTTTTCACTTTTAATTCTTTATTTCCACTGTTTTTTTCCATTCACTTCACTCACATTACACAAAGTGAAAAAGTTTTGTTTTTCTTTTAAATTCTTTTTTTCTTCATCCACGAATTTGCAATTTTTATTTTATTGTTTAAAATTTCAATTTATTTTTTAAAATTCAGTTTATTTGTCACGGTCGCCATGTTATACTTTAACGTCGCCATTAGCTTTAATTATCCCGAACAATAAAAATAGTGAACAATTATGTTTGAAGGTTGAAATATGAATGATGCTATCTTTATTTCTTTACTTATACCCAAGGTGAATTTAAATACTAGGTGATAGCGTAGCGCCAGCTGATTATTCATGGTGAATTTGAAAATGCCAAAAAGTTATATAAAAAAAAAACTTTTTGACAGTGACGAAAGTTTTTCATATAGAAAAATGCCTGTTGTTCTTGCCTTGTTGTAATTGTTGTAGCAATGCGGTCACCTGGTATTTAATTTCACCATGCTTATACCTATTCTTATATCTATTGACATAGTTGTATTTCTTATACCTAATATCATAGTTGCATTTAATAGTAAGTGTCAGTGATGGTATATGTGACAGGGGTGGCACTACAGTGGTAAGGTCTATTTTCAGTCTATCAAAAGCTGCTTTAGCTTCTTCGGGGAAATCGAACGATTTTCCTTTCTTAAGAGTGTTAAAAATTGGTGTAGATATTGTGGCATAATCGGGGATGAAGCGTCGGTACCAGCCGGTAGCGCCCATAAAGCTACGAACTTGTCTGGCTGTCTTCGGGTAGGTGTACTTCAAAATCGTGCTTACTTTTTCGGGGTCAGGCTTTAAAGTTCCCCCTCCTACAATATACCCGAGGTACCTCAACTCCCGGAAGCAGAACTTCGACTTCGCGACGTTGATGGTAAGCCCCGCTGATTCCAAACAATCAGATACTCGATTAAGCAACTCCAGGTGAGTTTTGAAATCTGGTGATACTATTAGAAGATCAGCCAGATAGACAAAGACTCTATCACGAAGTGCACTAGGGATCACTTTATCCATCAAACGGCAAAATCTTTGGGCTGCGTTGCACAATCCAAAAGGCATTACCGTGAAATGGTAAAGTGGTCTTCCAGGCACCGTGAATGCAGTCTTTTCTCTACTGGAGAGTTCTAATGGAATCTGCCAGAAAGCGTCTTTTAAATCTACGCTCGATATATAATGCGTATCCCCTAGCCGGCTGAGCAGACCTTCAATGTGCGGCAAAGGATAGGCGTCCTTGACCGTGAGGACATTCAGCTTACGGGCGTACAGACACAACCGATTCTTCTTGCCCTTACGGACGAGAGTAACCAGATGGCTCCATGGACTCTCGCTTTGCTCAATGACCCCAAGGTCAAGCATCCTATCAAGCTCTGCGTACATTAACTTCTGCACAGCTGGCGAAACGGGATAATTTCTGTCTTTCACCGGTGTTGCGTCGCGGGTATCTATTATATGGACTTCCAGTGGAGTCTGCCCAAGACCGCGCTTAGTGTAGCAAGGAAAACTTGCTATTACTGCCTCTAACGAACCTTGCTGTTCTGGCGTTAGGCTATGGGTTTTAACTCTATCCCTCATATCCTCCGATTCTACGCACAATTCTACGTTATTCGTAGTTATGCTACTAATATTAGCAACTAAATTAAATTTCTTCATGAAATCAATCCCTAAAAACAATGGTCTATTTAGCGTTGGCACTAAATAAAACGTGATACATTCACTGACTTTATTAAAATTAATATTCGCTCGAATGCGACCTACGATTCTATGGGGACTGCCGTCTGCAGTTTTTATAAAAGAGTTAAAATTGGTTATTTCTAAACCACTATTTTGGAGAAATTCTATGCAACCTTTACCTAAGCAAGTCACTATCGAGCAAGCCTGAAATCTCCCTATCAGCAATCATAATCTTCGCATATAATCGAAAATCATCCCCCTCGTACAATGTCGCGGCCATAATCTCTTTCCTAGTTTTGCGCCTTATCTTATACCTTATATATATCTTATACCTAGCCCTTTTTATCCTACTGGATACCTGTCCAAAAATCCTTATTTTTTCCTCATTATATTCTTTAATGCGTTGATGCAAAGGTTTAAGTGGTCGAACTGTGGGTTCCTGGTCAACGGCTTTTTCCCTCATGGTGTTGACTAAGTTCTTTACGGCTTTCCCACAATCGACGCTGTCCTTTATTTTGGAGACTGGGCATAGGTTTGTGTTGAACGAGTCTTCCCAGTGCGAGGCGGGTTCAATTGCAGGTTTCCCTGGCACTTGGGGCATTTTGGGGTTACCACGTTATCTCTACCACAACGGAAACAGAAAATTCTCCGAGTCGGTGATGGACAATCCATGAAGTTATGGCCCACTTGCTTACAGTTCCAGCAAGTGAATCTGTTATTCGGGGTAATGGCATCGATTTCCACATTGGCTATAGGTAGCACTTCTTCTTCTTCCCACTCAAGCTCATGAACGCGCTGTGTGGCAAATGGACGAGGTTGAAATGGCTGTCGCTGAGTTGCTACCAGACTTTCAGCTCTCTTGGCCTGCTGACAAAATTCATTTGAAGTGTCTATTTTTATCGCAAATAGAAGCTGTGAAAGCGATGGCCTTAAATTAGATTTCATAACCTCTATGAGGTCTCTCTCGCTATACGGTGATCGCTGCTGATTTCGGAGTCTCATCACTGCGTTATAAAACTCTTCGAATGCTTCTTGCGGTAGTTGACGTCGGTC
This sequence comes from Bellardia pandia, assembly GCA_916048285.2. Taxonomy (NCBI): domain Eukaryota; kingdom Metazoa; phylum Arthropoda; class Insecta; order Diptera; family Calliphoridae; genus Bellardia; species Bellardia pandia. Next base: position 72,854,731 of record OU696530.1, read on the forward strand.
CATTATCTTTTTCTGCAGTTGGAACTCGTTCTCATACCGCCGATACTGCATTAAAAATACTCTTTGCAAGTCCTCCCAGGATTGAATTGGTGTCAGTTTTCGTACGTTCCAGTACCAATCTAGTGCTGGACCTTCTAACAGCAGATGGAAACTGCGACGAATGTCATTGAAGGAGCAGTTGTAATCCTGTCTCAATACGTCCACTCTAAAAATAAAATCTTCGGCACTCATCGACTTGGTAATGCCGTCAAATTTAATGCCCCATTTGGACAAATCGATTTTTCGAGATGGAAATCCAAAATCTGGTGTTATGCTTGGCGCTGGTGATGTGTGTGCCGCAAAGACAGGTGCTGCTCGTGATCCCTCTGGATGTTGTTGTGTCATCAGAACATTTACCGGAGCTTGCTGGGAATTGTAAAGCTGTTGCCAATTTTGCTGAGGTAAGAAATTCTGTTGTTGTTGTTGGGCAAAGTTGTTAATCAAATAATTTTCTTGTGTTCTAGTCGGCTGCAGAGCATACGACAACTGTGGTGGTGCAGTTATGCCTCCCCTGGACTGTGTTTGCAAAATCTAGCTAACCCCTGTAGGGTTTACTGGATTTATAGACAAGCACTCAAGTACACGAGACATTTCTTGTTGTATTTGTTGCTGCATCTCGCACATCCTTCTCGAGAATTCTCCCTGTATCGAGCGCAATATCTCTTCCCCTGAGCCCACTTTATTGGTCGGTTGTGGCGCTAAAGTTGCCATGGCACCTTGCCTGAATTCCTGCCTAACGTTTCTGGCGGTGATACTGCTGTATTTGGACGAGATTATTGTATCGTTTGATGCATTTGATTCGTTGAAACTGGCTCGACCCTGCGCTAATGTCATGAACTGCTGCACCGCAGGCGTTACTGTTGCCGTGGTGGTTGTGATGACTCCTGCGGTTGCTACCGAATTAACTGCGTCAGTTGTCGAAACGCGTGTTTCCTCTGTTGAGCGAGGTATATTATTCATATCTGAAATTGTTTCTACAACCTCTCTCTCAGACTCTAATCGACTTCTAGCTGAACGGGTTAGTACCATAAGTATTTAAAAATAGCTTATGTATTAACTCAAATGACCAAACTAACTTCCAAGCAATAAAAAGAACTATCCAAAAAATTACTAAATAAAAAAAACTTAAGGCCCAACTATAATGTGCATATGCTAGCTTAAGCAACCCTGCGAATACATATAAATTGTATGTGACAAACTATAATGTACTTAACGAAACTTTTCGTTAAGTTTTTCAACTGTCATTTGCTTAAGCAAAAAGCGAAACTGATCGCATATTCTGTACGGAATCAGCTGTTTGTTGTTTGTTTGTGTTTTTAACAAAATGGAGAAAGAAGAAAATACATTTATTTTAAATTTAATAGAAAATGTGGAAAAAATAGGTGCCTTTATAAAAAAAGGGCCCTTTTTATTTTAACAAAAATATCTCTGTCGCGGTTTATTTCTCTGACAGAACAAGAGCGTCTTCTTCATTTACAGTGTAGTTCACTTATTTCTTTTAATGTGCACAGGCCTTCAAGCCACAGAGTATAACAGAGGGGACAACTTTGACAGTTCAAAATCGCTACAATCAGCTGACACAGTAGGTATATTAAAAAGAGAAAGAAAATATTTTCTGTTAGTAAATTTGTAATGTGAAAAAGCAAAGCACTATATAAAAGACGAAATTTGTGAACAAAGCAAAATAAACAAAACAATTTTGTGTCAAAGCAAAATCTGTGGCAAAATAAATCAAACAATTAATTTGTGTTGTGTTAAATTATTTAATTTTCAGTGATTCCTTTAAATATAATTAATTATAATCTGTGCTTTGTATATTTTACGGTTAAGTACGTTGTGTTTTGTATAATCTGCAAAAATAATAATAATAGAAATACATGCACTTACCTTTTCCACCAAAATTGAATTTTATTTGAGTCAGAAATAAAGAAAAATAGTAACATAAAGAAACCGACAAGGCAGTCTCAAAGAAAGAGACAAGAAAAAACCTACACTATCTTTGCTCTTCTGTCACCTCTGTTATACTCTGTGCTTCAAGCGCTAACTTTAATATTTTTATATTATTTAAATTTTTAAGTTTTTTCTCCATTTTTGCAAACACAATGCGAAAATTAACAAAACATATGTAAACGTTTATTATTATTTACAATGTAGTGCTGCCACAGCTGTACATTTTAGTACTTTTGCCGATAAATTAAAAAAAAGGAAAAATTATGCGTTTCTGGTACGAAGTTTTCTTTTAATTATAAAATAATATAATAATATTTATAAAATATAGTCATTTAATGGGTTTTTGTTAAAATAAAAACATTTTTTTTAAACATAAATGAGCAACTGTGGACAAAAAGTTTCAAAGTCATTGTAGCCACCTAAAAGTTAACTCTGAACTGGTTATGCATTTGACAGCCTTTTCATTAACTTTTGCAATTTGCTTAATCTTGCTTATGCATATTATAGTTGGGCCTTTAGGCCTTTTTGTTCAGTTTCGTTAAAACTGTCAAAAAGTAGAAATAAAAATTCAAATAATAAAGAAAACTTAAATGTAAAGAAATCATAAAAAGTAACTAAAGCTAATAATAACAAAGGAAACTCTGTAATAAAAAAATATGATGACAAAAACTTTGTAATTAAAGCTAATAGTAACAAAAGAAATTTTGTAATTGAAAATAATAACAAAAAAATTTGTATTCAAAAGAAAATATTTTATAATCAAAAACTAACAGAAAAGTTGGTAATCAAAAATATAAAGAAAAATGTAAGAAAAATTGTACCCTAAAGAAAATATCAAAAAAATTTACTAAAAAAAAATACTAACTAAAGAATTCGTAATCCAAAGGAAAAAATATACAAATTGTAATTAAAGATGATAAAACCAAAATGAAAATAATATTTCTTTCCTAGTAGAAAACCAAAATAGTTTCACAAAATCAAAAGAGACGTATGTATGAGGTTATAATAGGATTCTCAGGTGATGGCTCGGAGCTAAATGGAATATATGATCAACTCCCAAGGTAAGTTTTCAAAAACCTTGCTTCAGATTTACGGTGCAAAAAAAAATGGTATAAGTTTTTCACTTTTATTTACAGTTGGGTAAACATTGGTACACTGGTGCAAAAAAAAAAAAAAAGATTGAAATTTAAATCTATCTAGTTTCCTGATAACCCTAAACAAAATTGTGGTGAGCAACTAGGTATTTATCCTATAGACTGTTGCTACCTAGGACAATCACTACAACTCTATTTAAAAACGGTTATTTGGAAATAAATTCCGTGCTTTGTTGGCGATTAGAAAAAAACTAAATTTTGGCTATTGTTAAAAAGAAAAATTTGGATGAACTTTCATTGACTTTGTCTTACTGCAGCAATGGAATTTGTAAGCTTGTCTTTAGCCTTAAAACAAATCAGCCTACACTAAAACCAAGAAAATGAAAGACTCAAATTCATATATAAAAATAACGATCTTGACCGTAGGTAAGCAAAAGGAGCTCTTTAGCCCTATCTATATTTGGGATCGACAGTCAAAGGTACGCCATTCCTACATAAACTCAAAATACTGTATTTAACTTTAATTAAACTCTCTTATATTAACAGATTACCTAGTACTTGAACTAATGTCGCTACGCGTTGGGGACTCTTGCTAACCCAAACGGGACTTACACCAGTCAAGGCAAAGGATCTGCTTAGACGAAACCTAAATATACTTGTTTACTTTCGGGCCCCACGTTGGGCGCCATTTTGTAGTTGCTGCGTTTTTTTTTTTTGTTGCCAGATTGTTGGCGGTGCTGGTATGCTGGCGTATTGCCGGCTAGGGCTCGCCATATTGGGGTGTGGTTCTTGCCAACCAACCTGACATTTCCGCTGCTACAAAAAATCATGCCAGCCAATTAAAACAACACATGAAAAAGAAAAAGGAACCCGAATGTAAACAAGTATACAAAAAAACTCTATTGTATTGTACCCTACTTTTGCACCGTGTACTCACCTGTTTGTTTGCAACGCTTACCTGGGAGCTGAGGTTGGCTGGTGTTCTGCCAACCGTGTCCCTCCCGCTTGGAATTCAGTCGAATCCCACCTTGACGACCTGAAAAAGAATTTGGTGGATCGTCCCAAACATCACCATCTACCCCACCATCACCTTCCTATTATTGCCCCCAATGAGTTTATTCACTCATTATAAAATCACTAAAACTTGAAATTTCTCATTTAAATTCATTATAAAAATTATTCATTTTGTTTATTTATTACATTGAGGATTTAGAGATAAAAAGTATTAATATTTAATATTTCAAAAACTTGCAAATTTTAATATTTAACTAGTACTAAAACCTTAAAAAAAACTTTTTATCAAAAGCTTTTCTTTACAGGTACCGGTATGTGTCGCTGACGAGGCCGATGACTGTCGTAAGTGCTGTTCTAAATTGTTTTTTTTTTTGTGCATGTCTTGGGTAAGTCCTAAATCAAAATTTTGTTGCATATATATTTAAACTTTTAATTTCTAAACTTGTTATTTGTTTTCTTTTCTAGGATAAGGAAAACTTTTTTTTTTTTTTTTTTTTTTTTTTTGCATATTCTTTTTTATTGTATCTTCATTTTAAATGAACTAACAATAGGTATTCAAATCCTAAAACTAAAGTTAATTAAGATAAGTCCAGCCAATGCTAGACAAAATCTAGTTTTCAAATTCGATAGGATATAATGAGCAACTTGTATTTATTCATCTGAGAGCGGTGGTGTCCCTCCTTCTCAAACGGCTATGACCGGGATGTTGTAAGATGTCTCGAGCGAGGGGATTTGGATGAGTTTCCAGCTTACCCAAATAAAGGGCCACGTGTTTAGTTATTTCCCATTTGACAAGTGGAACATCAAGATCGTTGTGTATCTTGTTGTTTTTAATATACCAAGGAGCGGTAGTTATCATTCGTAGAATTTTGTTTTGACGGCGTTGAATTTTCTCAATATTGGAGTTGGAGGCAGTGCCCCATAACTGGATACCATAGCACCAAATTGGCTTTAAGATTGAGTTGTAGAGTAGAAGCTTACAATCGAGCCGAAGGACGGAGTTTCTGCCGATGAGCCAATGAATTTGGGCTGCTTTCAGTTTCATTTGAGTCAGCTTAGCATCTATATGTGGTTTCCATGTGAGGCGACGGTCCAGATGAATACCAAGATATTTCACGTGTGAGTTTTGAGGCACTATATGGTCATTAATACGAATAGGGGGACATGATTCCCTACGTAGAGTAAATGTTACGTGGGTGCATTTCTGTTCATTTATTTTTATTCCCCATTGTCTTGCCCATTTCTCTACTTGCGTTACGTGGTGCTGTAATTGAATTGAGGCATCTTTTGGATCTTTGTGAGTACTGAAAAATGCCGTATCATCAGCAAATGTTGACGTGTGAATTTCATTGCTTGTTGGCATGTCTGCTGTGTACAGCAAGTATAGAATTGGTTCTAAGATACTACCTTGAGGGACGCCAGCACCTATAGGTTGAGGACAACTTAAATAATCACCTTCTTTAATCATAAACTGACGGTCGATTAAGTATTTCCATAGTAGGTGTTGAAGATTCACCGGCAAGTTCTGCTTTAATTTAGATATCAGGCCTTCATGCCATACTTTGTCGAAAGCTTGAGAGACGTCAATAAAGAGTGCCGAACAGTATCTCTTTTCCTCAAAGGTTTTTCTTGTGACTTGTACCAATCTATGTGTTTGTTCTATTGTACTGTGTTGACGTCTGAAGCCAAACTGGTGATTGGGAATGCAGTTGTTTTCATTCAAAATCGGAGTCAGCTTGGTTATAAGCAATTTCTCGAATAATTTGGACATAGTTGGTAATAGACTTATTGGCCTATACGACTCAACTTTGCAAGGATCTTTTCCCGGCTTAGGAATCATCTTTACTAGTGCAATTTTCCAAACCGGAGGGTAGTACTCAAGCCGTAAGATGGCATTAAAAATAAAGAGGATTAATCTTTTTGCAATGCGAGGCAGCTCAAAAATCATTTTATTGCTGATTTTATCAAACCCAGGTGCTTTTTTAACATTTAAATTATCAATAGCCTCAACAACCTCCAGATATTGAAATCTTATTTGTACAGGTGGTCTGGCAACAACAGGCGGTAGTTGGCTAATGTCAGTATCCATATTGGGAGTGAATACATTTTTTAAATGACTTACGAAAAGGTTGCCTTTTTCTTCGTTATTTCGTGCTCAAGATCCGTTCAAAGTACGCAGTGGAGGTTTTGCGATTACGGGTTTTCTTAGATTTCGGACTGCACGCCATAATGAATAATTTGACTGGGAAGTTGCGTCTAGACCTTCCAGATGTTGTTTGAGAGACGCTGCTTTTTGCGCTTCTAGCAAGATCCTAAGGTTTTTGGTACATTCTCTCAACCTAGTTTTAAGTTGGGGCGATCTGTGTTGTTGCCACTCTCTTCGGACTCTCCTTTTTTCAGACAATAGTTGCTTAACATCTGCAGAAAAAACTCTGTTGTACCATTCGGGCGGTAAGTGGAAGAAGTATGTTCTGCGGCTTTCTCGACATGTTCATTAAGACTTTTTATACAGGCATCGATGTCTTCAGCAGTTTTTAGCGGGAGTTTCTCTGTGCAGTGAGTGCTGATGTATTTTTTGTATTTTAACCAATTCAGACGTTTGACAAGAAGTAAGGCATCAGTTACGATTTGCTGAGGACTTCTGATGGTGATTACAGTGGGTGAGTGATCTGAAGAAAGATCCAGTGAAGCCTCGACTTCAATGAGTTCCGGGGATACCCCTTTCGCCACGCCGAAATCGATAACGTCAGGAATTTTTTGCTGGTCAGTTGGCCAATAAGTTGGTTGACCAGTTGATATCACATTCAGTCCCATTTCAGACAGGGAGTCGTACAAGATACGACCTTTAGGGCTAACGAGTCGTGAGCCCCAGAATGTATGCTTAGCTTTGTAGTCGCCAGCCGCTATGAAACGGCTACCTAGTGATTTGTAAAAATCTCTATACTGATCTTTTGTTATTGAAAATCTGGGCGGACAGTAAACTGACGAAATCACGAGGTTTTGACAAAAGTTCTCAATACAGATGTTTGTTGCTTGAAGATAACACTCTGAAAGACCACCCAATGAATGGTGTTTGATTCGCGATTTGACCAATATTGCCGAGCCACCACATGATCTATCTCTGGGGTCCTTGGTGTCGTAGAATGTATAACCACTTATTTTAAAAATGCTTCTCGACGTCCGATGAGTCTCGGAAATCAGCATTACATCAATTTTCTTATTAAAAAGAAAATATTCAAGTTCATTTTTGTGTTGGCGTATGCCGTTTGCGTTCCAGAAACATATTTTGAGACAGTTCATGGTCTATTAAGTATGGCCTGCAGTAGCGTGGACTGCATTTTTTGCATCTCCTGCATCATAATTGTCATGCTTGTCATGAAATGGTTCATGGATTGCACCAGATTCTCCATTATACCTTCAAGACGGCTAAAATTGTGGCTGTTTGTATCATTTATTGGTGATTCATTTTGCACTGTTGGTTGGTTAGATCTTAGCACGTTGGCATATGAAAATTGGCTAGTGGATGCTTGTGCTACGGGGGGAATAATAGTAATAGGTACTTTTGTCGTCTGAGTAGGGGTAGAAGCGGGTTTGTTGATCAAGGAGCGTTTAACGACCTCGAAAACAGGGCAACCCCTGTAGTTGGCAGTGTGGTTTCCACCGCAATTGCTGCATCTTTTTACCCTGGAATCATCCTTAGGTTTATCGCACTTTGAGGTGTCATGAAGATCCCCACAAACAACACAAACAGTAGGCAACTTACAATAAGATTTAGTGTGACTATATTCTTGGCAGTTCGAACACTGTACTGGGCCAGATCGCTTATGAGGTTCTTCCACTGTAACTCTTCGGTGCATTATGAATTTCAAGTCATATATAGGATGTGTTTCATTTTTCTTCAGCTTAACATCACCAGGTTCTAACTCCACTCTAAATAATGGTTGAGGGATCCTATCTCTGTTTCTTATATTTGATACTGCCTTGATTTTAAAGCCTTTGTCGGCCAAACTGCTCTTGATCTCCTCAGGATCAACAAAAGAATCAATTCCCTTAATTACGACTTGTAGACCTTTTGCGCTTTTAAGTTGATACGTGTAAAAATTCTTTTTGCGTTTTTCAAATTCCGAAACTATTCTCCGATAGTCGTTTTCATTATTAACCTGAATCTTTGTTTCATTAATATTGCCACGCTTAATTGGAGTCACATAAAAAGAATTTTCACCAATTAATGAAACTAATATTTTTATAAGTTCGTTTGAGTTTTTTTCTCTTAAATATATTGGAGGTGGTTTTACTGGCTTATGCACAGCGTTAGGGACATCATTTTTGTGTTGGAGGATGGCAAAACGATTTTGCGAGCGTGGCTCTACAGCATTCTTTGATAATTTTGCGGCTGGTGTAATTTCGGCAGATTTTGGGCTTCTGCCTCTCTTCGATACTGTTATATAACGGTCCATTCCTACCTCTGTTTTTTGTTTTTCTTCAACAGCAACTATAGGAGCGGTCTTATTTGTAGGACTTACTGTGCCTTTTGCAGCTGTTGACGTCTCTCCAATATTTGATAACGAGGACCGTGAAATAAGGAAAACTGCCTTTGCCTTCTGGGCAATTACCCTACGATCATGCAGGCCTGAGCTCAACCCTACCTTCGCGCACCTGGGCTAATACGCCACCAGGGACTGATCACTGAAAGCAAAACTTAATATTCTGTCGGTGTTTTCCCTATATTTTATGGTTATTAGAAATAAAATAAAATTCAATATATATGTATGTGTGTGTGTATGTGGATTTTGTTTGTATGGTTGTCTGTCTTAGGTATTCGTGTTAAAATTTCGAGATGGCAGATTACTCACTTTCACCTTGCGCTGTTGTTATGGCGGCTTAGGAACTGCTACCTCTCTTGCTGTTATGTCCCGGCAAAATGATCCGCAGGGGGTATTGGGGGGGGGTTGGTTGTTATTGTTCCCCTGTGCTAAGTTTAATGTGCCGTCCGTATCTATGGCTCTGGCTGCGTCTCTGCACAGTAGCTCTGGCTGTTGGTGCGTCTCTGCACAGTGGCTCTGGCTGTTGGTGCGTCTCTGCACAGTAGCTCTGGCTGTTGGTGCATCTCTGCACAGTGGCTCTGGCTGTTGGTGCGTCTCTGCACAGTAGCTCTGGCTGTTTATTGGTGGGATGAAGTTATTGTTGGGGTTTTATTGCGTGATGTCGCGGAGGTTGTGGTTCTGGCCCTAGTTTGGCCTGCTCTATGTTTCGATTTTATTTTAAATTTTTACTTTATTTCAATCATTTATTGTTGCTTTTGTGTAAAAATTTTGTTTGTAGAAAAATTTATAATTTTTTTTCTTTTCTCTACTTTAGTTTTGGCTTCACTTTTAAATTCTCTTTTTATTTTAATTTTATTTTACACTTTCAGCGTCCTTTTCGTTTAAATGTATTGTTAAAAATCTGTTTTCTCCTCGCACAACCATCCATTTCCTTGTTCCAAACCAGAATAATCTGAACAGATCTCCATCTTTTTCGCCATCCTCTCATCCACTACAAAAAAGGCCGCCAAAAAAAAAGATGTCGTCCCCTTGTGAACAATAACTTATTCAGCTATATAGTTCTTTTTCGTTTATTTGTTTGTCTCTTTTCTTTTTATTCGTTTTGCTTTGCTTGTATCTTATCTATGTATATATTTTTGTCCCTTTCTATTTATATTTTTGGTTCGTGTTGCCAATCCTTATAACTTATGTTTGTTTTCATTAACCCCCTGAAGGGTACACACGACAGTTCAAACACATGTTTTCAAATGTATATGCCATGCGAAAAGATTTGTCGACGGTTAAATATCTGCGCTATCATTAGCCGGTCGTATGAAGAATTTGCATAAGTGATAAATTAAATATTTTTTATCTCATTTTGTTAATTTAATAACAATGATATAAATTATTTAAAAATTTTTGATACAAGCTCCACATATTGTATATTAAAAGACGAAAAACCGTAAATCAATATTTTTGACGCCGGCATTTTAGTGACGCCACCAAAAATTTTTGCAGCGGCTTTAACGCATTTTTTAAAGAAACAACATGGAAATTTATATGCAAATAATCATGGCGATGTCACGTGTAATTGTACATACAAGTTGGTGACCAAAAATTAAAACCCTTATGCAAAATAACCAATTTTGACAGACATAAAGAAAAACATGTGGGTTGTAAACTTAAAAATACATAAGCAAAAATACGTAGTGTATAGCCACCTTTAAATGTAATTGATTTTATGACTACTACCATGATGCAACTATACAAGGTGAGTGCAAATCGACAACAAATACAACACAAAACAGAAACAACAGGCATTTTGTTTGTGTAAAATAATGCACTACTGTCAAAAATACTTGAAAAAGTGTTACTTTTGACATAATTAAATTTTAAACAAAGTCAGTCAGCTGGGCTACTGCACTCACCTTGTATAGTTGCACCATGACTACTAGTTTAGTCGCGCTTGAGTTGTTCTGGTGTACAGGCAACTAGTACAAGTGTATTACAGCTTTACTAATGTCCGTGATACCAACACCACATATGCCGGCTCAAGTAGTGGTGCACAGGGATGCTACTGGTATATTACAGCCATAGATCCCAGGTAACTTTGTGGTAGTACACAGGCACACTACTAGTTCGTAATAGCTATAGGTTCCAGGTAAAGTAGTAGTAGTGCTCAGGGACACTAGTGGCCATAGGTCTCAGACGTATTAGTGACTAACATACTAACAATCTTAAAGCATCCCAAGAATAGAAATGACAGACGAGAGTGAGGAATCGATGTTCTACGAGGAATCAGGGTAGTCGCGTTCTCGGGAAAAATCAAGTGTTCTTTAAAATTTTGGATGAGAGTGTTATTTCATTAACGAGTTTTAATTTAAATTTTTTTGTAAAGAAAACAATAAAAGAATATATAAAAAAAATATATATACGTTTTTTTCTACTTTTACTGGTCCTGGAATTCGGCTGAGAATAACCCTGGCAAAATTATGTTATAAATGGCGCCTGAGCAGGGACTTTGTTGAATTTTTTGTTATAATAAATAATAATAAATAAGTATAATAATAAATTGAGACGAAATAAAAAAAAAATACACGTAACACTACAAAATCTCAAAGCAATGAGCCGTGCCTTTATTAATCTGTTAAAAAAGGAGGTCTTATCCACCTGCCTTAAGGATCTTGGTTTGAAAGATGATGGAAACGTCGAAGAAATGAGAAGCATTTTAAGAACATACATGGACAAAAGCGATATTCCTGCAGAGCATGACTTCTATCTTCAAAATTTAAGGTCAGCCTACGACGGCGGCAAGGATTTGAAAATTCTAAACAATCAAGTCAGCCGTAACTCATCTCCTGTCCGAATAATAGCGGAAAGTAATAATTCAACCAACTTATCCGAGATTTGTGATAAAGTGCGCAAGTATGATGGCGGCAAAGACCCGTTATGTTTTCTAGAAAGAATCGAAGAACTGGCCTCGTGTTACTCAATAGCTACGAACTCGCTTTTAAATTACATGCCTGAACTATTGAAAGGTGACGCGTTAGCTTGGTATCGTAATAATAGAAAAGGGTGGAGGATATATAAAGATTTTGTAGAAGATTTTAAACTTTTTTTCTTACCAAACCGGCTTTTTGAAAATCTGGACGATGCCGTTAGGAATCGAACACAACAGCCCCAAGAAAGCTTCGTCGACTACGTAACCGAAATACAGTCGCTGATGAGGTGGACTTCTTTAACAACAAGTGAGCAACTTGAACGTATATATAAAAATTGTAGAGCAGAATACAAAATTTATGTTAAGAGGGGAGAATTTAATAGGTTACGCGAGCTCATAATTCAGGCGCAGGAATACGAAAACATACGATCTGAAGAGACTATACAAAAAAAAAAAATCGGTTCGACGAATTCAAACTGCCGTGGCTGATAATAGTACCAAATATGTATGCTATCGTTGTGGCGAAACTGGTCATAGTCGTGCAGTTTGTACTAAGCCACAAATATTGTTTTGTTGGGATTGCGGGAAAAGAGGGATAAAAACAGTAGATGTTAGATCCAATAATACTGGGAATGAATTTTCTCCAAGAAACAGGCTGCGAGCTTCACATCACACCTAGAACTCGAGTATTAATTCCAAATACCCCACACATCTCCCAAACCGGCCGTATTAATTCATTGCAATTATTACCCAGTTCTGAACCCGCTAAGGAAAGTCTTATAGAAGCACAAATATACGTTCGTAAAAAGAATAATGAGTGGCGACTGTGCGTCGATTTCCGACAACTTAACGAACATTCTATTCGAGATGCCTATCCTATTCCACAGATAAACTCAATATTAGAAAAGCTAAAAAACAGCAAATACTTTAGTACTATAGATCTACGTAACGGATACTGGCAGATCCCTATGGCTGAAGAGAGCAAAATATATACCGCTTTTACGATCCCAGGCAGAGGCTTGTACCAATGACGAGTTATGCCTTTCGGTTTACACTCAGCCTCGGCTACTTTTCAAAGAGCGCTAGATTCAGTTATCGGCCCTGAACTAGACTCATTCGCGTTCGCGTATCTTGATGATATCATTGTCCTCGGTAGCACAATAGAGGAACACTTACAAAATCTGAAAACCGTTTTTGATCGGCTAATTGCGGCTAAACTATGCATCAACCCAGATAAGTGTACTTTTGCACAGAAAACTATCCGATATTTCGGTCACATCATCAGCGAGGGCGGTGTTCATACAGACCCAGACAAGGTTAAAGCAATAGCCCTTCTTCCTGAGCCCACTACTCTTAAAGAGTTAAGATCATTTTTAAATACCGCTGCTTGGTATAGACGTTTTGTACCAAACTTCTCATCTCTTACCAGCTTTAGCTTCTGAGAAAGGCTCATAAATGGAATTGGGTCCCTCAACAAAAGGAAACTTTTGGATAAATAAAGCAGAAACTAATGGAAGCTCCCGCCCTGACCTGTCCAGATTTCAATCGTACTTTCATTCTGCAAACCGATGCCAGCGATATTAGCCTAGGAGCTATTCTTACACAAGAATTTGATGAGGGGGAAAAAATAATTTCTTACGCAAGCCGAACTTTGACGACTCCTGAACAGAACTACACGGTTACTGAAAAGAAATGTCTCGCGATCATTTGCGGTATTCGAAAAATGAAGCACTACCTCGAAGTATACCACTTTATAATCGTAACTAACCATCAGTCACTGAAGTGGCTTAATTCTATTCAAACTCCATCTGGAAGAATTGCCCGCTGGGCATTGGAATTAATGCAATTCGACTACGAAATTCGTTATCGCAAAGGAAAATTTAATGTTATCGCAGACACCTTATCCTGCACTCCAATTCCGCCTGAAGATTTAGGTCACACAGTACAAACTATACGCAAAGCGTCTGACTGTAGTGACCATTGGTATTCAAAAAAAACTCGAGTCGATAAAAAAACAACCCTGAAAGCCTACCTGATTACCAAATTGACGAACACGGTAACATACGAAGACACATTTTTGATTCATCGGCCTATAATGACGAGGACCCCGTTCCCTGGAAATTGGTTGTTCAAAAGTCTGAAAGGAATCGAGTCCTTAAAGAATGCCATGATGATGTTACTGCCGGCCATCTAGGCATTAATAAAACGCGTTACAAAGTTATACTATTGGCCGGGTATATTTCGCGACATTGCTAAGTACGTCAGAAAATGCAAAAGCTGCCAACGTTTTAAACCCTTACAAATGGTACCAGCTGGAAAAATGTGCTCATCGCCGGTCTCCTCTCCGGGACACACCATATGCGCCGACTTCGTTAGACCTTTACCCCGGTCGGTCCACGGTAATACTACCCTAATTGTTTTCCACGACAAATTTAGCAAATGGTCAGAATTTGTAGCAGTCAGAAAAGCCACAACCCAAACCTTTATCAAAGCTTGCCGCGAAAGGATTCTATCGCGTTGCGACTGCGATAGAGATAGAGAATAATATGAATCCCGAAGATAAATACAACCACTTACGCGATGTTTTCTTAACAGTACAGTATAATATACACAACGCTATAGAAAGGCAAGCAGTACATTATAATTTGAGACAGAGGGATTGGTCCCCAAAAAACGGAGATCTAGTATGGGTAAGAAATCACGTATTATCCAAAGTCATTGATTATTTTGTAGCTAAATTCGCACCACGATTTGAAGGTCCATATCTAGTTACAAAATTTATATCGCCGGTAATAGTGGAAGTAGTAGATCCCGAAAGTAGAAGTAAGAAGGGAACAACACATCTAAAAGATCTAAAGCAATACCATTCAGCGTACTGAAATGGACGAAGACAAATTCAAAAAGAGTTGCTTGCATTTTAGACCGGTCATGTACAAAGAAACGACGTAAAACCATACTTCTCCAATCTCCAAGGGAAATGATAAACATTACGTCCGTCATAAAATTATCCCCGTTACAAATGCCGGAACTCATGCCGTCTACATCCAAAAAGGCTGATATCTTAGGGCAACTAGTGAAAGAGCTAGGAATCGATCAAGAAGAAGAAGATGGAAGTTTTTTTTTCGAAATAAACTAATGCGTGAAGTGTTGGCAAAAATAAAGCCCATTGCACTGGGAAAGCGCACTCGATTGAGGATAACCTACAACTCTGTCATGGTGACGGTCTACATCCGATGTTCGTTAGATATTTGGCTGGTGATTGGACAAGAGAAATACATATTTCCAAAACCTAGAGACGATCTAGTCGTAAGTTACATATGAAGATAAAAAAAATTATGACTTAATTGCCTTGTATAAATTTTTTTATTTTTGCATTTTGTTTTGAGATGAATTTATTATTTTTAGTTTTCATGAGTATTGAATTATATACTATAATATTTAAGCAAATGAATTAGCTGTTTCGTTATTTAAGTAAATTCTTATTTTTTCTTTCTATTTTTTAACAAACCGAAAACAAAATGTTGTTTTCAATAATACAACATCAAAAAATATTATTATAAGTTCAGGAGTGCCCCAAGGCAGTCACATTGGTCCAATTTTATTTTCTTCATTCATCAATGACTTGCAAAACAAAACTTGTAAAACAAAGGGAGAAAAATGTTCCAATATCATCAGCGATTTTACGATCAAAAGCCAGTCATTTGTATTCCAAAATTTATAAAAAAAAAACAAATCAGGTTTCAATGCCAGCGAAGGTTGGTTGAAGAAATTTAAGCGTCGACATGGAATTAGATTTTTAAAAATAACGGGCGAGAAATTGTCTTCGAAGCCTCATCTTATTGATCCATTTGTACAAGAGTTTAAAGATTACGTTGATGAGCATGGGTTGACTCTTAACCAAATCTACAATGCCGACGAATCCGGTTTATATTATAGGATGCTTCCAAATCACACTCTTGTCACATGTAATGAGAAAACGGTTCCCGGAAGAAAAATATGTAAAGAGTGAATGACTTTTTTGCCTTGTTTAAATGCGAATGGCACTGACAAACTAAAATTGTTGGTTGTTGGAAAATCGAAAAACACACGCGCCTTTAAATGCTTTTTCAACAATCCTGTAATATACAACTCCAGTAATAACGCCTGGATGACATCATTTATATTCAAGAACTGCTTCCATCACGAATTTGTTCCCCACGTAAGTTAATTTTCAGCAATTAGTAAAAGTAAGTTCTTCATAATTAAAAATTATTAGGTTCAAGAGTTTTTGGCTTAAAAAGATCTTCCGAAAAAAACAGTTTTGCTTTTAGATAACATGTCACCCAGTTGAGGAACTAAAAAGTAATGACGGCTTAATTAAAGCAATGAATCTACCACCCAATTGCACTGCGCTTATTCAACCGTTAGATCAAAACGTTATCAACTTAGTCAAATTAAATTATAAAAAACAACTGCTCACCCACTTGCTTGGCGAGAAGGGAACAAATTTGGAGCTCAAACTAAAAACTTCAATCTTAAAAATGCAGTTCAGATACTAGCTACGTCCTTGGATAAAATATCAGTGTCCAACATCCGAAAATCGTGGAACGCTTTGCTCGAATTCGGTAGTTAATGGAGTGAAGAGGATAACATGACCTTAAATATTTTACAACATATAATTCAGGAAGAAAACGAAGATCTTTCAACTATTGGTACCTGCACTTGTAGCTCAAATTCGTAGGGAACATATTTTTACGAATGCTGACATAAACAACTAGATTCAAGAAGAAATTCAAGTGAAAAGTAATGAGGAGCAAATGGAATTATCAGATACGGAATCGGAGGATTTATACGATAGTGGTCAAGTAGAATTCAAAATTAAAGTGGACGATTGTATAATATCGATAAACATATGCATACAATGGGCTTTGGAAAATGATAAGCCGGCAACTGCACTATATGAACTACGTAATTCAGCTGTTATTTTAAAAAATAATTTGCCAAAAAAGCATCTCAAAATCTCCAATTTCTTTAACAATCTTTAAAATGTATATCAATTAAAACAGCTTTAATTTTAAAAATTACATACAATTTTTCAATAAAATTTTGGGTTCTGTTATTGCGAAAATTCAGTTTTGGCGACTGGCCTGGTTTTCAATAAGTCGCGAATACCGAGCTTGCACTGTATTTATATTTTTTTTTTTGTAACAGTATTGATAAAGATTTTTTGCGAATTCATGTTAAATAACACTGTACCATTCAAATTGTAATCTCGTATGTTAAGTTAATTAACAGTTCTTGAGAACATCGAGTACGTATAAGAGTGTCAGTATAGGAGCACATAAAGACCCAACTATAATATGCATAAGCAAGATTAAGCAAATTGCAAAAGTTAACGAAAAGGCTGTCAAATGCATAACCAGTTCAGAGTTAACTTTCAGGTGGCTACAATGACTTTGAAACTTTTTGTCCACAGTTGCTCATTTATGTTTAAAAAAATGTTTTTATTTTAACAAAAAGCCATTAAATGACTATATTTTATAAATATTATTATTGAAAAAGTGTTACTTTTGACATAAGTAAATTGTAAACAAAGTCAGTCAGCTGGGTTACTGCACTCACCTTGTATAGTTGCACCATGACTACTAGTTTAGTCGCGCTTGAGTTGTTCTGGTGTACAGGCAACTAGTACAAGTTTATTACAGCTTTACCGTGATACCAACACCACATATGCCGGCTCAAGTAGTGGTGCACAGGGATGCTACTGGTATATTACAGCCATAGATCCCAGGTAACTTTGTGGTAGTACACAGGAACACTACTAGTTCGTAATAGCTATAGGTTCCAGGTAAAGTAGTAGTAGTGCTCAGGGACACTAGTGGCCATAGGTCTCAGACGTATTAGTGACTAACATACTAACAATCTTAAAGCATCCCAAGAAAAAAAAAACAGACGAGAGTGAGGAATCGATGTTCTACGAGGAATCAGGGTAGTCGCGTTCTCTGGAAAAATCAAGTGTTCTTTAAAATTTTGGATGAGAGTGTTATTTCATTAACGAGTTTTAATTTAAATTTTTTTGTAAAAAAAACAATAAAAGAATATATAAAAAAATATACATATGTATATACATTTTTTTCTACTTTTACTGGTCCTGGAATTCGGCTGAGAATAACCCTGGCAAAATTATGTTATAGTACATTTTATCATAATTTCGATATCGAAATCATTTTTCAATACGATAGCTCATTCGATCACGAATGCGGTAATTTGGCCCCTGATAGGGTTGCCAGATTTAAAATCGACAAAAAAAGTACAGATATCAAATCGAAGTAAAAACAGCAGTACAAATAAGAAAAAAAAGTACACTTTTTATTTTAAAAAAATCATAAAATTCAGTACATAAAAGAAATAATTGATGTAACTAAGAACTATGAAATTCAGTATTAACAAAAACAATGTTACGGATTTTTTTTGCCTTGCGCTTCTGTCTCTCAAAAAAAGAACTAATTACATGCATTGGTTGTTATATAAACCAACGATAAAATACATGCATTAGAGGGTGCTGTAGCTTAATTGGTTAGCGCATTTGATCATTAAGCATGAGTTGGTATTTGTAGCCCGGGTTCGATTCCCAGCCGCTGCCACTCAAACAAAATCAGTTTCTGAGAATTATTAGTTTTCTTTCTATCCATTATAACTAATATTTATCACAGCGCCCTCCTTCGGTGGTATAGCATTCAAACGCCACCGAAGTAAAATAAATAAATAAAGGCTACAAAATCAAGCTTTAACATTAATGCGCCTACACACCACCAGAGGCGCTGCAATTCTGCACTAAAAACAAACATAATGCGCAATTACAGAGTTGTGATATAAAAAAGCTTTCTTCTTTCACCACCTTTACTTCTTCAACTATCCCCTTTCCAAAGAAAGTAACGCAATTATATATAGGTATATTAATTGCCTGAGTGTTACTTCTCTTTTTTATAAAAAAAAAAAAAAAAGTGATGTGATGATCCCGTTATTCTATTTAATGTCATACTTCTTCTTGTCCACACATTCGCAAGTGGTATGATAATCCCGTTGTTCTACTCAACCAATCAGGGAAGTGACACGTAGACTGATGCTGAGAAATGCGAAAAACATAAAAGAAGAAATGAATTGTCAACGTACGGTCGTTAGCGAGTAGAAGGAAAAATAAGAAGAAGTCGAAAATTTTGTTTGAGGTTATCGAGTTTTAACAACGGAGAAGTCAGTTGAGAATTAACAGCCTGAGAATAAGTGCCTAAAATAATTATAGTGCGGATATTGTCGCGAAGTCAATAAAAAAAATAACTAAAAGTGTTAGTGAAATAAATTAAAGTTGTATAATAAAATATAACGCGGCTTTAAGAAATTTTCTTCTTAAATAAACTGATGGAAAAGCACAAGAAAAAAAAGAAGAAATACGTGGCGTTAGGCTTAAAAAAATTTATTAACACTATTTAAGTGATATTTTTTTTTTTTGAAACTGTGTCCCTAAATAACAAATCATTGAAATTCAACTCATGAAATTTGTTAATATACAAAATAAAAATAAAAAGGATATTTATTAAAAATAAGCTAAATTTTGATTAAAAACAGTGAAAAATAAGTCTTCAATCTTAAAAATGTGTTTTATAATTATAAATAGAATTAAAAAATTATAAGAAGTATCTATAAATTACATTAAAAAAAAAGACATAAGAACATAAAACCATTTAACCCTTGCTTTTTTTTAATTTCTCTTTTGTTCTTGAAAGAATATTTTTCTACAACTGGCTCATTCGAATAGTAATAAAATGGAATACTTACATATATATATATATATTAGTTTTGAAGCTATTGTTAAATTTGTCATTCAAAATAAAACAACAAATGTGAAAGTTAAAACTCAACAACTTAACAAGCAATGAGTGCATGAAATAAAAATAAACAAAGAAGAAATACCAATAACGCCAATTAAAAATAGGTGTAAAAATAAAACAAACAAAACAATATCATTTGGAGTGTTAGACAAAATATACAAACATAAATACCTATGCGAATTATTTTTATTTGTTGTCAAATTTAAAAAAAAGAAAAAGTCATCCTTATAAAGAAAAAGGGAAATCAAGAAATAAAAAAATATCACAGATCAGCAAATGAGTAATTTGCACAAATAAAAACACAAAAATTAAACAATTAGAACTAAATTCAAAAACAAAATTACAAAACTCTGTACAAAGAAGAAATCTAAAACCCAGGTGGGAGTGCGAACCAAAATTGATTCTTGAACAACAACATCAAAATCAACAACATCGAAACCAGCAACATCGAAATCAACAACGTCGAAACCAGCAACATCAAAATCAACAACATCAAAACCAACAACATCGAAGACATCGAACACATCATAAATAATTTAAGTATAGATTTTTTCTTTCTTTATAAATACTTACTTATGTTTATACCTAAGATATTTACTAATTTTTTTTTGTATATACCTACTAACCTTTAACTTTAAGTTCTTATTCTTATTAAATTGTGAATTGAATTGAAATGATGAAACGCTAATTATTTAATTAAATGGATGCTAGGAAGAATGGGGCCATGGTAAGTAGATAAGGGGTAATCTTACTGTCAAGGCGTTGAACAATTGGGTGGGAGAATTGTACCCTACATGACATATCACCTCGTCATGGCTTAATTTGTAAACTAATACGTTTTTTTTTAATTACTTTCTATATGAGCTTTTGAATTTCTTTACATACTCTGAGGTATTTTAAGGCATGACATGAGTATGTTATATGCTTACGCTTTCGGATTACGGGTTAAGAACTATTTCTACCAAAGAGCTAGCAGGGAAAATCTCTTCATGCCACTTAACCAATATTGTCCATTTCGGTTAATCAAAACTAAGACAAGGATTTTTCTTAGGAAAGTCTAGCCGAGCGTAACAACAATTCATTGAAGAAAATAACAAATAATAAAAAAAAAATAAGAGATCATCACCTGTGCCTATGTTCTGTAACTTCCGCGTCGAGAAACTTTTCGATTAAAATGTGTGGAATAAAACAGAAATGCCATAAATTGAAACAAACAGCTGTTTTTCTTGCAAAACTATGTCTGTAACTTTTTTTGGCGAGTAATCGCTGTCACGTAAGAAAATTACTCGCTAGCTTACCGAAAAAGTGTGTTTGTAAAATTTTTGTGAGAGAGGTTCCCGCTTTGAACTGTCAAATATACTCACAAATAAAAACGCGGCGGGATATAATTTTAAAAAGAAAAAATATTAAAATCGCAATGAATAACAACACGGAAAAGGTATGTTCTTAATTGTTTTTTTTTTTATTTATAAATTATTTTGTTTCTAATTTTAGAAAAATATGCGACAAAAAGAAAAATTGGTTGATTATATGCGTAAAAACTTAGAATTCGCCAGAAGGCAATTTGATGGCATTAACTCTAATGCAAACTCTAAGGAGCAATGGGAAATGCTGAAAAACTCCACTTTAAAAATTTATATGTACAACTTTAACCGCGAAACTATTTTTATTTAATTGCAAATTGTTTGTAAACAACACACATTAAAGTCGTACTATAAATTATTTTGTATAGCCAACGGTTGTATTTTTGCCGCCGTCGTTGAAATTTATAAAATTTTAGTATGTTTTGTTCGCCGTCAACTATATTTGTGATAAGCGGTTTCAAACACTGAATTTTCACAGCGGCTTACAGTTGTATTTTTTGACACTTATAACGTAACGACGTAATCGCTTTTGTTAGTTTTCGACATAAGTTACAGTCACATTTTTTATCACTTTTCGAGAAACGATGGAATATTTTGTTTCACATCTTTTCAACGCGAGAAGTTTTCACTAAAGTTACAGAACATGGGCACTGGGCTCTACATTTGTAAAATGAAGTGGAAGTAGAATTTGCATTAATTTTGTGTTCTAAATCCAAAGAGAGTTATTATAAATACAGCTAAAAACTTAATAGATAAAGTTCTAAATATTAGTGACAAAATCTATATATATAAAAATAAGTGTACATTTTGATTGTCACTCCATAACTCGAGAACGGCTCGACCGATTGCCATAAAATTTTTAGGGAAGGTACAGGGAGGAGTGATGATGGTTAGTTGATTTTGAAATCCAAAATCGGTCTAGCCATTCTCCAGTTATGATTTTTTTCCTGAAAAAATTCAACATTTGAAAAAAAAAGTCCCCTAAAGTATGCTGTACAAATTTGCAAATAAATAAGAGCAGGCAGGTTGTGAATACATCTTATTCTATGAAATACAAATCAATAGTAAATACCGAGCGAAGCCGGGGCGGTCAGCTCGAGAACGGCTCGACCGATTGCCATACAATTTTTAGGGAAGGTACAGGGAGGAGTGATGATGGTTAGTTGATTTTGAAATCCAAAATCGGTCTAGCCATTCTCCAGTTATGATTTTTTTCCTGAAAAATTCAACATTTGAAAAAAAAGTCCCCTAAAGTATGCTGTACAAATTTGCAAATAAATAAGAGCAGGCAGGTTGTGAATACATCTTATTCTATGAAATACAAATCAATAGTAAATACCGAGCGAAGCCGGGGCGGTCAGCTAGTATTTCATAAAAATAGTTAGTTAGTTAGTTAACTTTATTGAGACTTCTTTTTTTTCATAATTTAAGATTTACAAACATTAATTATAAGAAAACTTAAAACTATAGCGTATTATTTTAATTACATCAATATTTATTTGGTTATGCGACAGGCATATCAAAAGTAAAGAAAACTTAATTATATGAAAAAATTAATTTGTAATTAGTAAATTGAATGTAACAATGTTTGCTCCCGACATTTAGCTATGCTTGCAGAGTTATATCTACCTTAATAAACTTAAAACTAAAAAACCTTAAAACTAAATCTTAAAATTAATTTAATACAAAAATAATAAAACTAAATAAAAATAACAAATTTACCCCCTGTGTATTCCAGGAGTTGTACATGTGTAAAAGTTTTCACCAGGAAAATTATTGTGTTGTTCATATAAAATTCCAACCGTGGAAAGGTAATTAGTGTTTGACCAACTAATTCCTTGCTCGTTTGACAAAATATCTTGCATTATATTGCCTTCGAAGAAAGACAGTCTTTCAACAAAACATTTCATCAAATGTAGAGCATAAAAGGAAATTGGAGATATTTTGGCCTTCTCATAAATAAATTTATTTGAAAACCTTTTATTATAAGTTTTAAAATTCTTATTTATGCATTTTCTTAAAATGTGTCGTTCAAATATTTCCATTTTCCTCATTATTGTTTTTGAAATGCTAAACCATATTGGAAATGCATATAAAAGTATTGGTCTAATACTTACTTTATATAAAAGTAATTTAGTCGTAATTGGCAAAGTTCTACTATTAAATAGTTTTGAAAAGGCACCTTTAACCCGATTAGCCTTCTCCAAATAATATACAACATGCTTGTTGAACTTTAGAAGCTTACTAAAGTTTACTCCTAGGTATTTTATATTGTCCTTAAATATGATTTCAGAACCATTTAATTTTAATTTCAAATTTTTGCTCTCCGGAACAACAGTATATTTACACTTTCCGGAAGCATTTCTTAAGCATATAGCATTACTCTTCGAGGCGTTTATTTTTATTCCCCAATGAGAATAATATTCATCGACATATTTAAGGTGTGCAGAAACATTTTGTAGAGCAATTTTTGGTGACTCATTGTGAGCATAAAGTAAAGAGTCGTCAGCATAAAGTATACCTTTGGAATTACCAAATTCATGTGGAAAGTCATACATAAATATGTTATATAAATGAGGTGCCAATACAGAGCCCTGCGGAACACCACAAAAAACATCACCATGAGAGGATGAAACATTGTCAACCTGGACGCAGAATCTCCTGCCATCGAAAAAGCTTTGAAAAAGTTTAACTGTTGATGCATCAAAACCGATCTGAATCATTTTGTATAGTATGCCGTTTTGATATGCTTTATCAAATGCTTTTTCAATATCAAGCGAAACCGCGACAGTGCACTGACCATTTCTCAAATGTTGTACTACATCAGTATGGAATTTTAAAAGAGCATGTACAGTAGAATTACCCTTCTTAAAGCCAAACTGACTTTGAGGAATATACTCTTCATTTAAGCCTGTATTCATTTTATTTCGTATAATTCTCTCAAATAGCTTTCCCAGATTAGAAAGTAATGAAATTGGTCTAAAGTTATTTATATCGTTATTATCTTTATTTTTTGGAATTGGAACAATTTTTGCTATTTTCCAAACATTAGGAAAATAACTATTATTTAAACAATTGTTGAAAAGTATAGTTAGGTATTCTAGGGCTTTAATCGGGAATTTTCTTATCAAGTAATTTGATATATTGTCCAAGCCACTAGATTTCTTATTATTTACTGATTTAGAGATATCTAAAATATTATTTAAGTTTGTAAATTTTAAGTTGCCATGATTATTCAATGCAGTTGAATCATCGTCAAATATTATTGAAGTTGGAGCTTGTGAAATTTTTTCATTGATAGTTTCATCTATTTCTGAAATATTTCTATTTGGTGGTGAACTTTGATATACAGTGGCAAAGTGATCTTTAAATACTTCTACTTTTTGATTTAATTCTTCTATTTCGACACCATTTACCGTTACTTTTCTAACAGAAGAACGCTTTCTATTTCCGATCATTTGAAAAATTTTCTTGTAAGCCCATGGACCTGGTGTGATTTGCTTTAACCTTTCATTAAACAAATTTGCCTGCTCTATTTCAATTTGCTCCTTTATAATAATTTTAATTAAATCAATTTGCTTTGAAATAAGTAAATAATCAGAATTTCTCCTGTTTAAGGTTCTTTGGAATATTCTCTTCAAATCTCTTTGCCAGCCATATTTAATTCTTAACAAGTTTTTTACTTTATCGGATACAATAAACTTTCGATTCTTGTTATCGATTTTCTTGGAATGAATTCCAGTCATAAAGTTAACGGAGATATTAAATTCATCGATAAAGCTATCTATTTCCCTATTTGATAAATTTCTATTTTCCGGTGGAAAGTGATTCATTAAGGTGTTACTTAAGTCAGTTTTGAATGTGTTCCAATTAGTGTCTTTAAAAGAGATAAAATGATCCGGTGGTTTGAAAATATAATTAAAATCCGATAAAGATATTTGAAGTTTTAAAGGAATGTGATCCGAAAAAGTGGGAAGTGTTGATGTTTTAAAATTTGGTTGAGAACAATCAATAATATTAGTGCTTACAATAAAGTGGTCTAAATGAGAGGATCCACCAGGGTAAGTTGGATATGAATCACAAATTCTTACAACAGATACAGATTCATCTTGTAGCCAACTCGATAGCACTTCACCATTAAAATTGTTATTAACATCACCCCATAAATTGTGTTTTGCATTAAAATCACCACCTATTATTAGTCCATCATAATTGTTGGAAAAATTCAAAATCGAAGATAGACCCCTAACAATATTGTTGCGGTTACAATTACATTGAAAATATATTGAACCACAAAGAATTTTCTTAACACTACCATTTATACACACGTTCAATTCAACAAACAAATTTGGAAACTGTAGATTTGGTATACTAATCCTTGAAAATGAAATGGAATTTTTGAGAGCTATGCCAACACCTAATGAGCTTTTGTCCCTCAGAACAATATAGTCATCAAAATATACATTTGTGCCCAAGGACAAATGTAATTCTTGTAAAAAGGCAATTTCAATTTTAAATTGATTTAATAATCTATTTAGTTCAATCTTCCTCCCTATATGGATAAGAGAACCAACATTAAACGTTATTAAATTTAGAGAATTACGGACCATAGACATTTTGAATTTCATTAATTAAACTCAAGCATTCTTTTTTAGCTTGATCTCTTGTCATTGACTTGTAATTTCTCATAAAATTATCAATTTTATCTTCCAAAGTTATGGGTTCTGGGGCAAATATTGTTTTAGCAAGTTTCATGAATTCCTGAATTAACTGAGGCTTTTCAGGTTTATTATGTGTAGAAACTTCATTCAAAACATTGAACAAGCTGGCAAAAGATTTATTTGCACCTACATTATCCGATGGATTCAATGCCATTGCGACATTGCCAGCAGCTGATATTTTCCTAGCCTTAGCTTCCTGAAGTGATTTCTTCCTAAAAGAGGCGTATTTTTTATAAGCGGGACAGCCCCTGTAATTGGATGTATGACCATTCTCTTTACAGTTCACACAGAATGGTAAAACATTACTTTCTGGGACAATAGTACATTCGCCAGGTGCGTGATTTTCATGACATTTCACACAAGAAAATGGACGACTACAATTTCTTGAATAATGACCCCATCTTTGACACCTCCAACATTGAGGTATTTTTCTGTTTGACTTTGGACGTTCCCATGAAACTACCTGATTAAGGATATACTTTATTCCGAGCAACTCATTACCCTTGCGATTCGGTTTAAGGATTACCAAAAATAAACCTGTATCGATTCCCTGTTTCCTAGAGTATTCCGTAGAAAACTTTGAAATAGAATCAACGGTATCAGGGATAATTCTATCAATCTCAGACTTAATATCGTTAATATCAGATTTATGATACAGGCCTCTACAAACTAAGCTCTGACGTTTATATTCTTTAGGAGTATAAGTATATGAAGGAATTTCCTTTTCTTTTAATAATTGCATCATTTCCGTATGTGCAGATGAGTCTTTAAGATATAGTTTACTTTTGTATTTTGATTGATTTTTTATTTTAAATTCTACATTTTTAGAATTTAACTGGTCTATAAGAGATTTCACATTAACATTCTCCAGGAATATAGGGGGGCAGTATGAAATTTTATTATTTGCAAGAGTTTGAGAATCATTATTATTTCCATTATTATTACGTTCTAAATTTATGTAATTAATTGGCCTTTCGCTTTCAACATTTAAATCTCCTAAAATTGAATACTTATTTGTGCGGTTAATATTATCAACTACCTTATCTGATTTTTTAAATTGACATTTTGTTAAATCGATTTTTACGTCACCTTGAAATTTTCGTTTTTTATTTTGAACTGTCATAAATGCATCTTCTAATGAGGATATTGGACAATCGTCATTATCCATATATAATTCTTCTTCCAGTTCCACATTCTGAATTTGTATGTTCTCTAAAATTGTTACATTCTTGTTGCTACATTCCAAGGGTTTGTGAGAATCATTGTTTAATTTAGTTGTTGCTGAATTTTCTGCAAAAACAGAATCAAAAAATTGTTTTCCAAGTTGGGAATTCTTGACAACGTTTGTATTTTTAACAGCATCTTTTGATGTTTTTGAAGCTTGACCTTTTGGTTGAGCGCCAGATAGTTTTGTATTCATTTCGCCAATAGGAATTGCTGATGTTTCGTCATTAATATTTGTTGATTTTTGGGTATTGTTAGGAGGTCGTCCTCCAGATTGGGAAAGTAATGGATCTCTTGGCATTTGAATTGGCAAATTGAATTAACACAATAATGCTTGTTTTGGCCAAATAATTTAAAAATTCATCATAAAAATAATAAAATAAAAATCAAACAAATTTTAAAAGATAATAGTTTTCCAAATGAACCAATTTATAAATTAATAGGACAATATAAAAGACCAAAAAATAATAATACAAATATAAATTCTGAACCTAAAATTTATAAATCTCTAACTTATATTCCATTAATTTCTGAACGACTAGAAAATTCAAAATTTTATGACAGGAATAATTATAAGATAGCCCATAAAGCTTATTACACATTAAATAGATTATACAGTAAAATAAAGGATAAAACATTAAAATTAGATAAATCTAATATTGTTTATAATATTGTTTATTGTTTTACCGTGTAAGGGTAAAAATAATGTAGAATGTAATAAAATATATGTAGGTACAACTAAAAATAAATTGAAAACTAGATTAGCTGGACATAAATCTGACCAAAAACACAAACATACTTCTTCTCAAAAAAAACTGCATTAACATCACACTGTTACAATTTAGATCATTATCCAGATTTTGATAATACTACTATATTAAATACAGAAACAAATTATAAAAGACGATTTATGTTAGAAATGTTACAGATTATTAATGTACCGATAGAAAAGAGAATTAATTTTAAAACAGATACGGACAATGTAGCTCAAAATTACAGACATTTAATTTATAAGAATAAGTTTAGAAACTAGAAATATTACATATAGAATTTTTCATTTATTATTCCAAACAAGTTTTTTATATATATATCATAATTGTATATCATTATTGTAAACTTTTCATTTTCTGTTAAAATTTTTTTTCAATTTCATACTTCAATTATTGTTTTATTATAATTCCAAAACTTGTATTATCCATGAAGAAGCTATCCATTGTAATAGCGAAATATTGGAAATAAATATATATAAATAAATTAAATATTTATATATAAAATTCAAGTGACCTTATTGCTTATAAAAATAAACTATTAAATATTGAAAAAGGTCAAATAAACGAACTAAATAATAATTTATAAATAGTAAAACAAAACTACAAAAAAAAATTTTATACAAATTTATTATTGAAAATGGAGGGAAAAATTGAAAAGGAGTTAACAAAAGTTAGTACATATGTATTTTTTATTGCAATTTTTATAGTTATTTTTATGTTGTTCCAGTTTGACTGGTGCAAAGAAGCGGTTCTACAGTTGATCGAAATGTGGCAAGAGAAGGAATGCTTGTATAACCCGCGGAATAAGTTTTACCATATCAGCTGTTTTAAGATTTTTTTTTTGATAGGTTATATCAAATTTAATTAACATACCAACATTTGAACATGTAAATTATAAACCGTATGTGAAACTCAAATTTTGACATACATATGAAAACACATGTGGCTAGAAAAGTGACATTCCACATGACAAATACACACAATGTGAACACAGCTTAAGTACACTTAGAAAACAAAACACAAAGAAACGTCAATTCCATATAATGTTAAGTCGACTTATACTATGTTTCCACGGTACATGCTTCGCTCTCTATTCATGCTTCACACCTAAATCATGAGCGAAACAACTTGCTTCACCATACAAAATTTCAAGAGCGAATCAAGTAGATTCATATTGAATCTACTTGCGAAGAACACAAAATTGCACTCTTCTCTAATATTTATCGAAAGTTTATCTACACTAGCTGTACAAATTTAACATTATTGTAAACAAAGCAAATTATTTTCTTGTTGCTGGAAGTAATACTATGTTTCCACGGTACATGCTTCGCTCTCTATTCATGCTTCACACCCCAATCATGAGCGAAACAACTTGCTTCACCATACAAAATTTCAAGAGCGAATCAAGTAAATTCATATTGAATCTACTTGCGAAGCACGAAAAATTGCTCTCTTCTCTAATTTTTATCGCAAGTTTATCTGCACTAGCTGTACAAATTTAATATTATTGTAAACAAAGCAAATTATTTTCTTGTTGCTGGAAGTAAAGACGCACAGTGGCTGAAAATCGTTTTTCATTGGCCAAAATTCTGTAACTTTTGAACCGATCAAAATATTGAAGTAATTTTTTTTTTAATTGATAGATATTTAGTTCAGCTTGGCTCAGTTTTAATTACATTAAAATTGATTGATGACTTTTTAAGGACTTCTAGGTCAAAGTTTAACTTTTGATTTTTTTTAACTTTTGGAGTGAAATATGGGTATATTTTTTTTATTTACATATTAAAAAATTTAATATTTGGAACTTAATAATAATTATAATTATTTTTTGTGATAATGGAATTTTTTTAATGTTACACTCAAAAAAATTTTTACACTCAAAAAAATGTTTACACTAAAAAAATAGTAAAATTCACTGGTGATTTTGCTGTTACTACAGAAAAATTTATTCTTTTTTGCTGTCAGGTTTGATAATTTTAAAAAACATTTTAAAAATAAAAACTGCAATAGATTTTATTAGCATTTGTAACAATAGTAGGTTCTATTTATTATTATTTTTAACCGACTTCAAAAAGGAGGAGGTTATCAATTCGAATGGTATGTTGCTTTTTTTATGTTTGTTCCACGATAACCATTTCTGAACCAATTTTAAAAATTCTTTTTTTGTTTGAAAGGGTTTGCTTGCAGGTGGTTCCCATTTAATTTTTATGAAGATCGGACGGACATACGGTTTTTTATTTACCGTTATCTATATTTTTTCTGTGCTTCTCTTATAAATTGTTGAATAACTTCGTGATTTATGAATCAATTTTAAAAATAATTTTTTATTTGGAAGATATGGCTTGCAGAAAAATATATTTAAGGAAAAAAAATGAAAATTTCAGAAATTGATTGAGATATATCGGGGATATATAGCATAAACCGATTTTTAAGAATATATCGAATATGGGTGTCAAAATTTAGCTCTGTTAATGGGAAAACATTATAGATTTAGCATAAACCGATTTTTTAGAAGATTAACAAGATTTTCAAAATTCTTTCTTTCAATCAAAAAAGTGCAACAACATTAGTTATATTAAACATTTTTGAAAATTAATCCAACATTTTATTTGGCCGAAATTTTGAAGTCGGTTTTTTTTTTAAAGAATTATTTACTAATACTATGTTTTTCGTACTTAAATAACAATGAAGGCAATTATAATTATTATTCATTTGAAACAAATATTGATTGCAAATATTCTATATTTTGTTCTGCGCTATTTCTGTTCTTTAGTAGATTTTTGGCTTCTTCATCTAAATCCCGATGTTCCACTTTCCATTGATTTCGAATATTGGATATTAACGGATCTGATGTTGTCAATAATATATTAAATAGATCTTCATTTGTGGAATTTCGTGAAATTTTTCTAGTATTGTGCTCTCTATAAAATCTGTAATCCTTGTTCCTTTTTTCCTGAGCCTCCTCTGATAGATCTCCAAGTGGCACCAAATGATATTTAATGATATCTTCTCCATGATAAAGGATTTTGTGAACTGTTGCAGACATATTTCTCCATGGGTAGTTGGTTGTATATATTTTTGCAGTTTCCTTAGCATAATCTCCAAATTGTCTAGCGTCAATTTCTTCATTGCACGCAAGTACTTCTAGGAATATTTTAAATCTGAAAATAAGGTTTAAATCCACTCCTGTTATTTCAGATGCTGTTTCTGGATCTAAATTCAAGTGCGGCCGAAAGGGTTAATATCAGGTAAAATTAATTAGTATCTCGCCAATATTGGGTTTTTTTCTTTAGTGGTTTATTGTCGCGATTATTATTATAAAATTGTTTATGACTTTGGTTGACCCTAACAGTTGATAACAGGTATATTAGAAAGAGATCATATGTTTACTGTAGAACCTATTGTGATATTTTTATGACTTATTTTTTTGCTAATCAAAACAATGCAATACATCCCTTTCGCAGGTATTATATTTAATTATTTTAGTTTTTTTTTAGACTACCTAAAGTAAAAAAACATAAACCTTTAGCCGAAAAAGTGAAAATTTAATACACCATTGTATACGAGTAACTATAGGGCTGTTTAAATTATCGTAATTTGAATTTTTTTAAAGTAATTTCATTAAAATTAAAAAAGTGTTCTACCGGCGGGTCGTGGCGGGTGCAAAAGTATATATAGGGCTAAAGAAGACACTTTCACCTTTCTTCGGATGATATACGTTTCTTGTTCCCTTTTGTTCCCTAGAAGTTCTATTCCACTAAAGTTTAAATTTCAGAAAAATATAGTAGTTTCATAAATATTTCAGAACGCCCCTAATATTAAACGCTAGAGCGGTAATCGCTTACAACAACTAAAGACTATAATCCTACCAACATTATAAAAAAGACCGCAGGCCATTATCGATGATAGCTTGCGAGTAGTAACCATTTATTTTTGACAAAAAACAAATAAAAAACACATTTTTCTGAAATTAAAAAAACAGTTGAGTTTGACAGCATGCCACGCCCACAATTATTAATAGTTTAACCTAATTTTTTGGCTACCTTAATATGGATATATTAGCTCCAAAAAGGTGTACAAATTTTAAAAATCGGTGACAAAAAAAAATTCGACTTTTGGCCAATGAAAAACGATTTTCAGCCACTGTGAGACGTACGAATGTATGTTTTTTTCAAATAAGCTAACGAATTTTCACTCACTTTTTTTGTCCATTAAAAAAAATATTTTTCACAAATTGTAAATTCTGTTTTTCTTTATTCTGTTTGTTTATTAAAAACAACTGTCAAATCGAAACAAGTTTTTTAAAAACATGCTAAGTCGACATAACATGGTTTGGAATTGAGCTATCGATATTTGAACTCATTTTTTATATAACTCATAAGTGAGAAGTGAACCCAACGCGATTTATTAACTTTGTCCAGCTAGATTTGCGATCTATTACAATGTGCTGCCGGCCAAAGGCCGGCTATGCAGAGAAGCTTTAGTTAGAGAAGCCGGTGTTTGTTATACCATAGAGGAGAAAATCCTTTCGCCCGGCCAAAGGCCGGTTATGCAAAGAAGCTTTAGTTAGCGAAGCCGGTTTTTGTTATAGCTTAGAGGAGAAAATCCTTGCGCCCGGCCAAAGGCCGGCTATGTAGTGAAGCTTTAGTTAGTGGAAATTTTCTTTCTCCCACTTTATTTCTCATTTTTATAAATGACCTTCTCTGTCTAACTTCAAACCCTATCTACTCTTTTGCAGATGATAGCAACATTTGCCATTCATACTCATTTAACCATAGACCAAACCCTTTGGAGATTGGGGAAATGAGACAAAATATGAATGATACGCTGAACCGAGATCTTGAAACAATCTCGGAATGGGGTTGTGCGAATAGAGTCGATTTTAACGCACGTAAGACTCAAGGTACGGTCACATTTGACAAATATTTCCTCAAAAAAGCGTAACCACTTGTTTTAGCACAAATTTGTTTGACGTTGTTTGCTCTTACAAGAGTTTTGCAAGATCAAACAGCATCAAATAAATTAAAACTAAATATTTGTTGTGCTTTGGCCTAAATAAGAAAAGTTTTTTTAAGTAAACAAATGAGTTCAAATAAATGTTATTTAGTGGTTACGTCATTTTCGACAAATATTTGCCAAATGTGACCGTACCTTCAGTGTTGTTTATTAACGCACAAACGCACAACAGATCATGTTGCTTCATCTGTTTTTATGGGCGGTGTAAATATTAAGGAATCAGACGCTCTTGACGTTCTAGGCA
The DNA here is from genome assembly GCA_916048285.2 of Bellardia pandia. Lineage (NCBI taxonomy): Eukaryota > Metazoa > Arthropoda > Insecta > Diptera > Calliphoridae > Bellardia > Bellardia pandia. The sequence goes on from OU696530.1 coordinate 72,887,496, forward strand.
TGAGAATACAGTGTGATGTCCGCTGGACCAAACACATTTTTCAAGTGTCGAAAGAAGCGCTCAAGTGCCTTGGCTTTTTAAAACGGTGTAGAAAATACTTCACCCCATCTGATCTTCTTACTATTTACACCACCTATATTCGTCCGAAAATGGAATACAACTCTCATGTATGGGCCGGTGCTTCGAAGTCTATTTTGGAGTTACTCGACCGCGTACAGGAGAGGGCGAAGATGCTTATCGGTGACAGTAGGGTATCCAACTCTATTGATTCATTGGAGCATCGTCGCAATGTGGGTTGTGTTTCACTGTTCTATCGATACAATAATGGAATGTGTTCTGCTGAAATTAGGGAACTTGTTCCTGAAACACGCAGTTTTTTACGTAATACACGTTCTTCAGTCAGAGCTCATCCTTTTGTGGTCGACTGGACAGTGGATCGCACAACACACTACAGGGAAAATTCGTTCTTTAGCCGTACTGTCCGTATGTGGAACAAACTCCCAACAGAAGTATTCCCTGCCACTTTCAATATAGAAAAATTCAAGTCAAATGTTCACAAACACTACTCCCGCTATCCTCCCTCCCGTAACCTATTTTCCTAGTTCCAACACAATGCATTGCATAAGTAGGGGTCATCCCCTGAGTGCTGGTCCAAGAAAAAAAAATTTACATATTTCTATGAAAACTAAAAACGTCCATAACTCGAAAACTAAGCGTTTGCGCCAATATTTTTATTTTATTTTTTCTTCTTAGTTATTTAGTTCGTTTATTTGACCTTTTTCAATATTTAATAGTTTTTTTTTTTAATAAGCAATAAGGTCACTTGAATTTTATATAAAAATATTTAATTTATTTATATATATTTATTTCCAATATTTCGCTATCACAATGGATAGCTTCTTCAGGGATAATACAAGTTTTGAATTATAATAAAATAATAATTGAAATATGAAAATTGAAAAAATTTTTTAACAGAAAATGAAAAGTTTACAATAATGATATACAATTATGATATATATATAAAAAACTTGTTTGGAATAATAAATGAAAAATTCTATATGTAATATTTCTAGTTTCTAAACTTATTCTTATAAATTAAATGTCTGTAATTTTGAGCTACATTGTCCGTATCTGTTTTAAAATTAATTCTCTTTTCTATCGGTACATTAATAATCTGTAACATTTCTAACATAAATCGTCTTTTATAATTTGTTTCTGTATTTAATATAGTAGTATTTTCAAAATCTGGATAATGATCTAAATTGTAACAGTGTGATGTTAATGCAGTTTTTTGAGAAGAAGTATGTTTGTGTTTTTGGTCAGATTTATGTCCAGCTAATCTAGTTTTCAATTTATTTTTAGTTGTACCTACATATATTTTATTACATTCTTCATTATTTTTACCCTTACACGGTATTTTATAAACAATATTAGATTTATCTAATTTTAATGTTTTATCCTTTATTTTACTATATAATCTATTTAATGTGTTATAAGCTTTATGGGCTATCTTATAATTATTCCTGTCATAAAATTTTGAATTTTCTAGTCGTTCAGAAATTAATGGAATATAAGTTAGAGATTTAGGTTCAGAATTTATATTTGTATTATTATTTGTTGGTCTTTTATATTGTCTTATTAATTTATAAATTAGTTCATTTGGAAAACTATTATCTTTTAAAATTTGTTTGATTTTTATTTTATTAAAATTTTTATGAAATATTTTGTCACTAATATTTAGAACTTTATCTATTAAGTTTTTAGCTGTATTTATTATAACCCTCTTTGGATGTTTAGAATAATAATTAATAATTCTTCCTGATGAAATTGGTTTTTGATACCAATCTATTAGTAATTTATCTCCCTTTCTAATTACTATTGTATCTAAATATGGAAGTTTATTATTTTTCAATTGTAAATTTAATATTTTGGTGAAAAGAATTAAATATGTTTAATATATTTATTATTTCATAATCTGAAATAATACAAAATAAATCATCCACATATTTTGTTATAATTTTTGGTTTAATAGACAATTTATTAATACATGTATCAAGTAGTTCTTCCATAATTATATCTGTTATAATTGGAGAAGCTGGAGAACCCATAGGTAGACCTTTATGCTGAGAATATATTTTGTTGTTATATTGAAAGTACCTGTTATCCTGTATGCAAAATTTTACAATTTCTAAAAACAATTCTTTCTCCATAGATGTATATTCTCTAATTATATTCCATTTGTTTTCTATAATATTTAATGCTAAATCTATAGGTATACTAGGAAATAATGAAATAACATCTAAAGAAATGATTTTTTCATCATTTTCTTCTTAGTTTTCAATTTTGTATCACCCTGCGTACTTTTTTTATTTGGACCTGCGTCGGTAAACTAGATTTGCTCCATAACTTTGACAGCAGACATTTTTACTAATATATGTTGGTTAAGAACATATCTAATATTGATGGTTGTTTGTTTGAAATCGCTGGTATATAAGTAGTACTTACATTCGGGAAAGCTATTTGGAACTGATTTAACTGAATTTGTTCGTGTAAAATGTTGCCACAGGCATTATTTCTTAGACATCTCCAATAATTATGTCTGCAGTTTATATCTTGGAAATGTCGGAACCAACTCTGCATCCTGGAAAATAACACGAAAAAATACCAATGAAGTATCTCCACTTATAACTCCAGCACCAATATTTTCGAATGTTTTTTTTAATAAAATTGCTACTCCTCCTCCTTAACCTGTTTCACGATCGCATCTATAACAAAAAAAATTATTATGTCAAATTGAAATTTTATCATTTAACCAAGTTTCGCAAATTAGGCAAATGTTAACATTATATTTTTCCAAGCAATTAAACAGCTCTTCTTTTTTTTGTGCGAATACTACGTGCAATCCATGATAATAACTTTATATTATTGTTCATTGTTAGAAAAATTTGCATTCTAGGTTGGTAACAACCTGAAATTGCTCTTCTCTAGTATTACAACTTTTAAGATTTGAAATTATTTCAAAAGTAAGGTTTTTTAGTTCTTCAAATGAGAACAGACTGTTGTTGGCGTTTGCCTTATTGTTACCAGCATTATAAAATTGCGTGAATGGATGACTCCTTGGTGGTGTATTTAACTAATTTATACTGCCCTGCTTGAGTAATCTGGACATAGCCTTATGTGGGCATTTACAATTTGCACACTTAATGACTGTAGAGGAACATTCTTCAGTTTTGTGATTTCCAGCACATTTACCACAAAAAGGTTTTACGTTGCACCTACTGGAACCATGAACATACATTTGGCAGTTGTAGCATTGGGTCAGTCTGGATTTATTTGGGTTTTAACTTTAATATACATAAATAATTACAGAGTAAATTTGCCTCAGTTCCCTTATGTTGATTGATTTCCTTTCGAAATATACATCTATGCCAAATCGCATTAAATCTATTGCAGATAATAAAGGCTGTTTTTATAAACTCAGTATGAAATGCAACATTTCATTGCATAGAGTTCATAATAGCATTTAGAAATATAATTTAAAAATTTTTGTTTTAAGATTCTCTTTAATAGTCCAATATCTTTATATTTTATGTGATAAAAGTTTTTAAATTATATTCTAAATGCTATTATGAACTCTATGCAATGAAATGTTGCATTGCATACTGAGTTTTTGAAAATAGCCAACTTGTCAGTTTTAGTGCAAGTTCTTGAAACACATGCGTGCCTGCATTAAATAAAAATAAAAAACGAGCATTTTTTTTAGTTGAAATTATAATAAGCTAGCTGACCCGGTCCGCGTTGCTGGCCCTAAGCAAACATTAGTGTTGTATTACCACACGATTTAAACTAAGCTTTTAAAGAAATGTACGACCTTTAAACAAATTTATGGAATATCTATCATAAAGATTTGTTACAGAATAACTTACATATGGTCTAGGTATGGGCTCAATAAAAAAAAACGCATTTATTTAAGGCAAATTGGAAATTATATTTATTTATTACTTCATCTTGGGGCCAGCGGATATACAATGTTTTATGGCGTGCCGTGTGGAAAACATAAATTTTCCAAAATTAAGCCAGCAATAGTTAATGATGTGACTCTTGCTTTATTGATGGCAATAGTACAGGTTGTTGTTGTCGTAACAGCAGTAATTGCTGAGTTGGCAGCCCTTGGCCGAGTGATATCGGGTCATTCCGATGCGTAGAACCGGCTGTCGTGGGTAAGTACAGGTAATTGGAGACGCTTGAATTGGAATGGTAAATCGTTGGAAATCATCCGAATTCGTGGAATAAGTACATCTTCGCCTTTGAATCTGCCACCGATGATTGTTGCCTCGATTAAATTTGGTGAGCAGCTTTTGATGGTCAATGTGGTTCCGTTGCATAACTTTGGTGCGTTTAAGTTGCGAATAAGAATTACCGGTGATCTAACGTTTAATGTTAGCATTCCGGGTGGTTCCAATGAATTTAAAAATTCAGTGGGATAATTGACGGCTTGTTCTTCATCCATTATTGTATCGATCAATTTGTATTTGATTAATTTGCCGGGCAGTTTCAATTGAATTTGCTCATTGAGCTTGTTGGCATAATAATTTGTTGGTGCCAAAATTGCACGTTCCCACAGCCAATCCGATTTTTTGTAGAAGATTGTTAGACTTGGGAAAACCTTGTCGACAACGGCTTGAATATTCATTTGCATTCGACAGAAGTTAGGCGGGAACGAAATCTCGTTCGTGGCGCGATTAATTGGATTTTTTCCATTTCCGATGTCAAAAAGTTGTTCTGAGAATGTTTGAGCAGACGGGTCTTGCAACAAATGCACACGCATGTTCGTCGATAGCGTGATTTTCTCGACTCGGTTCCAAAGATATGAAGCTTTCAAGCATGCGTTCAGCTCATCTGCGGTCATTGATAACGGGCAAAGTTTGACGAAAATCACCAACAAAAAGAATAAGAGCGCCTCCCATCGGTTTGTAGTATCCTCGAAAATCACGTAGAGTCCGATCAAGCGCTTCGAGCAATTTGTTTCAATGTACCGTTATTTTTTATCAGCGTTTGAAAAAAACTCACAAATGTGCACAAAATGTAGGTATCTTAAATGCAAGGGTACATAAAGTTTTTTATCATCGATTGATGATATAATATTATTTTTAACTTATTGTATAATGTTGCACCTTAGTAAGCGCGGAATGATGTAAATATTTTGTAAATAAACCGAAAACTCGGATTTTTGAATGCAACATTTCGAAAGTTTTAAAATTTTGATATTGGATCGTTAATAACATAAGTTTTTTGCAAATATCTTCGGAACTACATAACCGATTTAAGAGTTTGATATTTCGTTTTGAAAAACATGACAACGGCTTTGAAAAAAATGAAATAAAATAAAAAAAAGCAAAATATATGTATGTATGGTGATGCAATATAAAAAATGGATTTTGCCACGCCCCTGTGCCCGCAGACTGAAAACCATGCAAACATTAATTTTTTTTATTTTTACCTCGCCTTCAGTAAAATGTGGATACAATCTGTATGAAGTAAATCTGTAAAAACCCATGCAGAAGCAATTAATCAATTAAAAAAAGTGGGCGTTAGAGTAGGTGTGGTCGTACCAATGGTGGTAATTTGACCTTACCACTGAGACAGCACAACCCAGGCGATTCTCCGGTGAACTTTAATGCACCGCAATGGTTGCACACAATCTTCATTGGGTCAATTTGAACGGAAGGATGCGAGTTGTAGTCAAAAGTGCAATCGTAATGACACGCTACTCGATTCAAATCAACACTTGAAGCTCTTCTTCTTACGCGTTGATTTAGATTTTCACGTTGTTGATTTAATCCATGATTTCTCATTGCTAATCGAGCCGTTTCATTTGTCGCCTGTCTTTCTTCTTGTGTTTGCGTTACGCGAAGTCGGGCCATACTAACACGGCGCTGATCTCGTGCGATTTCTTGTTCATCCGTATATAATCGATTGGTAATATTCCGATTTGTAATTGCATTACGGGTTCGGTGCGAAAGATCAGATCTTCTGGGTAGCGGCATTATGAATAACACTGAGAAATTAATGTCACAAAATCATTTAGGGAACTTACCTTTTGAAATCACTTTTAAAAAAGTTTGAAAATTTTTAAATACTACAAAAATAAATCAGGTGCCAAAAGTTTATGCACACAACGCCATCTACTGGCAATAGCAGAACCAGAATTTGTTATTGTAAAAAAAAATGAACAAAAAAAGTTTTCAATCAAATTAGGTGGAAAAACAATTGTCGTAAAAATTGTGATATACAAAGGAACGACATTTGATTTTTGGATTTTAGAAGATAATAATTAAAAGTAATGGGTGATACAATTTGAAGTCTTTTAAAACCCTTGTAGAATCGATTATACAATTTTAAAGCAGGCGTGGTCGAGTTCGGCTGTACACTGCGGGCGTTGCTACGGCATCAATTTAAAAAAAAGTAGGCGGTCAAAAAAGATCGCTAGAGATGGGACGTATGAATCTTAATTTTTGATCTCGCCTAGAGTAAAGTGAATATGTTAAAATTAGAGTAGAATCAATTACACAATTTAAAAAAGAAGGCGTTAAAGTAGGCGTGGTCGCAAAAAAGAAGTATTTTATAAATACTTAGTGGTGTGATGTGAAAATTTCAGGCAGATCGCTCCAGCGGTCTGGCTTACCTGGCAAGCGTCTTGCATGTGATGAAGCGTGAAAGTGGGCGTGGCACATACAATTTTTATTTCTACCTCGCCTACAGTAAGAAGTAAATCTGTAAAAACCCATTTAGAATTAAATAAAAAAGTAGGCGTTAGAGTGGGCATGGTCGTACCAACTTACAAACCTTCCCGGGCCCATGCACAACAACTTTGCCGAAGATCATCACATGATCATTTACGATTCTATAAAGTACATACACACACTCACCCATAAAAACATTAATTTAAAAAAAAGTAGGCGTGGTCAGTTTCTGAATTTTTTCCGGGTATTCTTCTTCTCTGGCCTGAGACCAGCCTGAAATCGTGAGAATCGTTGCAATCGGTCCTGGCGTTCTTTAGTTATAAAGCTAGTAACTAACGTCACTCTCTTTTATATATGTATATAGATAGATGTACATTTTTGCCCTAAAATAATTTTTTTAGACTGATTTTTTTTTCTTTTAAATGAAACTAATTTCTTTTTTAAGTTCCTGTTGGCTTTAAAATCAAAAAATGCACTGCATAAAATAAGCTGTGAGCTACTGTACATACATTCACACGACAGCTGGTTCTACGCACCGGAATGACACTTTCTACTCTTGAGTAAGATCAAATTCAAAATGCTAATTTTTGTTTACTATGTAATCTATTAACATACCTTATTATGCTATACAACGAAACACATATTCTACGCATCGAAATGAACCGAGTTCTATTGGCCAAGATCAACTCAGCAATCAATATTGTTTATAGGTTGATTATGTATAGCAACCAAACTGGAGTTGGGTTGCCAATAGGCAACTACCTTTAGTAGTTATCTATCCTGTTTAGCTAATTTGTATGTATCTTTCATTTTAAGCATTTTATAATTAGAAAATAATTAAATTCCTGATAATTTTTCATAATAAAAAAATTTAACCAAGTTCGAAAATCAATTGCACAAATAAATCAATATGATTATTAGTTTTTTTTATTTTTCTTCAAAGATTACGAAAGTATTTGTATGTAACGAAATTAAAAATAATTTATAGGCCTTCATCAGATGTAGGTAACCAAAATGCCATGTTGGTACAGGCAGAGGCTAGTAACATATATTTAGGATTAAATTGAACGCATTGGACGGGGCCAGGATGGTCACCATTTAGAACACATACTTTATATCCGGTATCAGCATTCCAAACATGGACGCGGCCATCCGTGCTGCCGGAGAATATAAATTGAGAATCCGGACTAAAACTGGCTTCAATTGGAATTCCCTTTGTGTTTGGATAACCCGTAAAAGTCTGCAAAGGAGTTCCGTGGAACGCATCTACAAGACGTATTATTGAACCATTAGTGCTAATAAGTATAGTTTTGCCATCACGGGAAAACTTTAATCCAGTCCAATCACATTCTTTCTCTTGATTAAGTTTAAATGTAACGAAAGGTCCTTTATCAAATGAACGAAGATCGTATAATTTAATACTTTCAGAATTTACTCCAGCTGCAAATATTAGTCCCTCGGGATCATAAGCTGCGACGGGGCGTCCAGACAAGTGCATTAGGCCTTGGCAATTCGGAGATCTGAGATCCCATAATCGAAGTGTCTTATCTAGAGAGCCCGACAGAAACGTATCTTCCACAGGAGATATACACAATGATATTACCTTTTTGGTATGACCAGGAAAGTAACGTAAGTATTTATTGTCATGTAAACTTAAATATCTTATTGTGTCGTCTACTTTTGTTGAACTATGTATAGCGGTGTTATTCGCATGTGTAAAATGTATTAAATCTACGCCATACTTTTTAGAGTTTACAGTTCGCGATTGCGTCCCTTTTTCACAATCATATATAACAATTTGATCGTCTTCGCTGCACGAAATTAAATGTTCTCCATTTGGTGAAAAGTCGATGGCATTGATCTTGTCTGTGTTCTCTCTAAATACTTTAGCGACTTTAAAGCTACGGACAACATTATCAATTAATTTCATCTTCATGATAGCAATATTATAGACAGGTTGAATTTATTGTATATTTTGAATTATTTGTATTGTATATTATTTAACTTTCTGTTTAACATTAACATGGTTGCCAGATTGATTAGTATCGTGATGTGATACTTTATCACAACACAAAACGTAGGCATAATTACCAGCGTTGACAACTTGGAAATTTATAAACGCACCAAAATGGAGAAAAAAGCGCACAATTTACAAAAAAAACGCACCAAGTTAAGAATTTCGTTTTTGTTTCAAATATTTATTGAATTTGAAATTTTTTAATAAAACTAAGTATAGACAATATGTTAAATCAGCATATTTATGCTGAAAAATTTCTGACAAGTGCTTACATTTCGTGTAAACGCAACTTTTTCTCAGCATACGTATGTGTAACAACATTTGCTAACACTTTATTAATAATGCTAAAAAACGTATGTTGGTAATTTTAGCATATCGTGTAAACAGCATATTATTAGTGTTTGAAAAATTTCCTGCGTACTGCTTCAGATTTTCCAGTGAATGAATCGTACGATTGTGTAGGATAGCCCAGCCGCCGATAGTTTTTATACCCTTCACCATCGTGAGAAGGGTATATATAAGTTTGTCATTCCGTGTGAAATTTCCACAATATAATTTTCCGACCCTATAAAGTATATATATTCTGGATCCTTATAGATAGCGAAGTCGATTAAGCCATGTCCGTCTGTCTGTCTGTCTGTCTGGATGTTGAAATCAGTTTTGTGAAGTCCCAAGATATGTTCGGGATCCAAACCTTCAATAATTCTGTCAGAAGTGCTTTCGAGAAGTTTGCTATTTAAAATCAGCAAAATCGGTTTAGGTTAACCAGAGTTATGAACCAATATGTGAGACCACCTCCATAAAAATTTGATATTTTTCGTCCATTTTATTGCAATATTTTGAAATATATTGCAGATAATACCATGAAATTTTGTATACGTTGTTTGTACTATAAAAGAAGAAAGTGTGCGGAAAAAAGTAAAAATCGGTCCATGATTTCTCATAGCCCCTATACAAATATATATATTCCCGAAATATGGCTTAATGATAAATAAATGCCTATAATATTGGAATATCAAGACAAAATTCAGCAAACATAAGTTTTATACAAAAAGAAATCACAAACTGAAATTTTTTTTTAGTTCGGCCCATATTTGACCATAGACCCCATATAAAGTCCACTTACAAAATTCACTTAAATACGCATAAAACAGATATAAATAATGTTAAACGGCTAAAATTTGACATAAATACTCTTAATAGGCAAATAAATTATTGTACCAAATTTTATGGTGATCGGCCCAGAAATGGTCATAGCCCCCATACAAAAATCTTCCCGAAATATTGCTCAATTATACATAAAATTGGAATCTCAAGACAAAATTCAGCAAAACTAAGTTTTGTGCAAAAAGAAATCGCAAAACGAAATTTTTTTTAGTTCGGTCCATATTTGACCATAGACCCCATATAAAGTCCACTTCCGAAATTCACTTAAATACGCATAAAACAGATATAAATAATGTTAAACGGCTAAAATTTTACATAAATACTCTTTATAGGCAAGTAAATTGTTGTACTAAATTTTATGGTGGTCGGCTCACAACTGGTCATAGCTCCCATACAAGGACCACATCTGAAAAAAAATTTTCCCTATATATATTTTATAAATATCGTTACCGACTCAAAACTTTGTACAGATCATGTACATATATACAAAAATCATTCCACACAATTTTGTTAATTTCGGTCTATTTTTAACCGTATGCCCCATATAAAGCCCTCTTCGGAAAATCCCTTTAATACTCATAAATCGCTTATATTTTGAGAATATCGGTCCATATTTGACTATATCCCCCACATAAGGTCCACTACCGAAATCCACGTTAATACTAATATATATCTTAAATATACCGTTATTACGTTGAAATTCTACGTGAAATATCCCCATATGCATGAAAATAACTGTTCCAAAATTTAAGAAGATCGGCCCATAATTTGTCATACCTGCCATATAGAAGCATTTCCAAAAACAAATAAATTCGGGTCAAAAAATATTCTTTTCGGATTTAACCCATATTCGGTCCATATTTTATAATCATGATATATATCGTTGGAAAGCTATTTTTAATACCTTTTATTTAATGTATTACAAATTATCAGACACCCAGTAATTCCCGAGATATAGGCATATATATTTTCAAATTTAAGGGCCCGCCCCCTCGAAAATAGGCGTGGCCGTCAAAAAAATTTTTTTTTGCTGGTATCTCTTCTAAAATCCCTATTTGTTTTTTTTTTTTTTTTTAACAAAATCACTAAAACCGAATTGTACCCCTTTTTATACCCTTCACCATCGTGAGAAGGGTATATATAAGTTTGTCATTCCGTGTGAAATTTCCACAATATAATTTTCCGACCCTATAAAGCATTGGTGGCCAAAAAGAGAAATGAGAATGTTTAGTTGAGTTTAACAAAAGTGAGAGTGTATTGGTAAAAATACACATGGAGAAATGCATTTGTTTTCTTTTGTTTGCGTTGTTGGATTGTTTTACTATTTTTGCTTATATATGTTAAATGTTAACTTATTATGTTTTTTTTTCTTTAAGAAAATAGGTACGTAAGTTCTTTTCACATAGTATGTTATCTTAAAAATAAGTTTAAAAATATTATAATTCATTGGTTTTCAGAGGTTTTTTGTGTTAAAATTAAGTAATGAATGATTAAAAAATTAATATTTATGAACGTAAATTTAATTCAAATGGTTTTTAAGTGTTTAAATTATGAAACTCAATTAATTTATCAATGTCAATTTCTTTGTTGTAACATTTAATTTTGAGCAAAGTTTCTACATGGTTGTCAGACAATTTATTTCGATATTTGCTTTTAATTTGAGACAACGACGAAAATGTTGCCTCGCATATATATGTTGTCGAAAACATTGAAATAAGATTCAATATAAGATCCCTACTGGCACCATATTTTTTGGGACAAATATTTTTCCAAAATGGAATACCAGTTTCCAATGGTAACGATAAATCGTTTCTCATATTGACCAGTTCTTGTTGAATATTTAATGGTACATTTTCCATTGAACATGTCAGTGGGTTGTTATAAATATTAACAACCCATTGCATGCCAAAAATATCTTTAAATCTTAGTTTAAAAGTTTCTATAAGTTTTTTAAGTTCTTCTGAAAAGAGGTTTAATTTATTAAAATTTGGAAATTTGGAATGTATTTCCGAAACTTTTTCAAAATTTAACAAATTTTGGGAAGCCATTTGATTTTGCAAAATCACTAATTTTCTGCTAAATTCAGTGATTGCATATAATGTTTCGCAAATGTTTTTATCTTTTCCCTGTAAAACTAAATTTAAATTATTCATGTGCCGGGTTATGTCAGTAAGGAATGCTAATTCCAATAAGAAGTCGGGACATTTAATGGCAGTAAGCAAGTCTGTGTCCTTTGGGGAAGCCTCAGATTGCAAGAAAGCATCAATTTCCACTCTTAGGCTAAAGAGTCGATCTAAGCTTTTCCCTCGACTTAGCCATCTCACTTCCGTGAACAAAAGGACGTCTGCATACTCCGCATTTACTTCCTCCAAAAATGCCACCAACTTCCTATGCATAACAGCATTATGACCACCTCTTAAACGATTTATTATTTTAATGGCTGTTTTCATTGTATCAGCAAAGCCAAGAGATTTAGCGAATAGGGCTTGTTGATGTATGATGCAGTGAAATGTTGGAATATTTATTCCTGCTTTTAATAAGCGCCCTACAAAGCCCTGCTTTCGCCCAACTAAAACGGCTGCACCGTCCGTACAGACAGCAGACAACTTATTTCTGTTTATTAAGGACAAAACATTCCGCTCAAAAGATGAATAAATCGTCTCACCATTAACGTTTCCATAGAAGGATTCAAGTTTTAATATTTCTTCAAAAGAATTAAAATTATCGTCTATTGTGCGAATACAAATGATCATTTGGCTGGTGTCATTATTGTCAAGACTTTCGTCGAAACAAACCGAAACGTATTTGTATTTGTAATCCGCTCATTTGTTTCGGATTGTATAAATAACCCTATTTTTTCTGTTCGACGCATAATAGTGTTGCGGGACAAAGCCATTTCATTCACAATATTTTCCATTTTTTTCCCAACATCCCCAAAAAATGAAAAAACTGAAATACAAATTTCTTTCCATAATTCCCCATCCTCAAAAGGTCGACCTTTTTTAGCTAAGGCTAATGAAATTGTATAGGTCGCCTTGAGTGGACCACTTGTTGAGGAAATGATTTGGTCATGATTGGTATTCATGAACTGATTATATTTAATTCTTAAATCTTCTTTTAACTTGATAATTAAATTAGACCTAGCAATTCCAATAAGAGAATGCATATCTGAGTGGCGGTTATAGTGCCGCTTTAAATTGCATGCAAATTTCTCTTTAATTTTTTGGTTGCAAACAAGGCATTCTGCTTCATTAAAAATATTTAATGAAAATAAAAATGAATTTTCCCAACCAATATCCCACATACTGAATGAAAATCAAAAAATGTATTTATTAAAAATCAAAAATTTAATATATTAAATTTATATAATTTTTATTTAATTACAAATTTTAAATTAATAAAATAAATATTATTAAATAAAATCTATTTAATTTTAAATCAATTATTTAAAATTGAAATATAATATATATATAAGTTGTATTTTAATGTGCTGTTTGAATATTTTACCAGTGTACCTATTTCATAAAATTTAATCACAATTTATCAAAGAAAGCGACAACAACCTGCCTTTGTTGATGCTGGTATGCAACTGAGTGAATTTTGTTTGTTTTTTCCTCTCTATTTTTTTTGTTTCGTAAACGTTCGTGCTGTGTGTGTGTGAAACCCGACCAAACTTCGTCGTTTCAACAAGAGTTGGCCGACACTGCTATAAAGTATATATATTCTGGATCCTTATAGATAGCGAAGTCGATTAAGCCATGTCCGTCTGTCTGTCTGTCTGTCTGTCTGGATGTTGAAATCAGTTTTGTGAAGTCCCAAGATATGTTCGGGATCCAAACCTTCAATAATTCTGTCAGAAGTGCTTTCGAGAAGTTTGCTATTTAAAATCAGCAAAATCGGTTTAGGTTAACCAGAGTTATGAACCAATATGTGAGACCACCTCCATAAAAATTTGATATTTTTCGTCCATTTTATTGCAATATTTTGAAATATATTGCAGATAATACCATGAAATTTTGTATACGTTGTTTGTACTATAAAAGAAGAAAGTGTGCGGAAAATAGTAAAAATCGGTCCATGATTTCTCATAGCCCCCATACAAATATATATATTCCCGAAATATGGCTTAATGATAAATAAATGCCTATAAAATTGGAATATCAAGACAAAATTCAGCAAACATAAGTTTAATACAAAAAGAAATCACAAACTGAAATTTTTTTTTAGTTCGGTCCATATTTGACCATAGACCCCATATAAAGTCCACTTACAAAATTCACTTAAATACGCATAAAACAGATATAAATAATGTTAAACGGCTAAAATTTGACATAAATACTCTTTATAGGCAAATAAATTATTGTACCAAATTTTATGGTGATCGGCCCAGAAATGGTCATAGCTCCCATACAAGGACCACATCTGAAAAAGACATTTATCCCTATATATATTGTATAAATATCGTTACCGACTCAAAACTTTGTACAGATCATGTACATATATACAAAAATCATTCCACACAATTTTGTTAATTTCGGTCTATTTTTAACCGTATGCCCCATATAAAGCCCTCTTCGGAAAATCCCTTTAATACTCATAAATCGCTTATAAATAAGGGTACCAATCCAAAATTTTACACGGATCATTTACATACATGCCTAAATCTAACTGCTGGATTTTGAGAATATCGGTCCATATTTGACTATATCCCCCACATAAGGTCCACTACCGAAATCCACGTTAATACTAATATATATCTTAAATATACCGTTATTACGTTGAAATTCTACGTGAAATATCCCCATATGCATGAAAATAACTGTTCCAAAATTTAAGAAGATCGGCCCATAATTTGTCATACCTGCCATATAGAAGCATTTCCAAAAACAAATAAATTCGGGTCAAAAAATATTCTTTTCGGATTTAACCCATATTCGGTCCATATTTTATAATCATGATATATATCGTTGGAAAGCTATTTTTAATACCTTTTATTTAATGTATTACAAATTATCAGACACCCAGTAGTTCCCGAGATATACGCCTATATATTTTCAACTTTAAGGGCCCGCCCCCTCGAAAATAGGCGTGGCCGCCAAACATTTTTTTTTTTTGCTGGTATCTCTTCTAAAATCCCTATTTGTTTTTATACCCTTCACCATCGTGAGAAGGGTATATATAAGTTTGTCATTCCGTGTGAAATTTCCACAATATAATTTTCCGACCCTATAAAGTATATATATTCTGGATCCTTATAGATAGCGAAGTCGATTAAGCCATGTCCGTCTGTCTGTCTGTCTGTCTGTCTGTCTGTCTGGATGTTGAAATCAGTTTTGTGAAGTCCCAAGATATGTTCGGGATCCAAACCTTCAATAATTCTGTCAGAAGTGCTTTCGAGAAGTTTGCTATTTAAAATCAGCAAAATCGGTTTAGGTTAACCAGAGTTATGAACCAATATGTGAGACCACCTCCATAAAAATTTGATATTTTTCGTCCATTTTATTGCAATATTTTGAAATATATTGCAGATAATACCATGAAATTTTGTATACGTTGTTTGTACTATAAAAGAAGAAAGTGTGCGGAAAAAAGTAAAAATCGGTCCATGATTTCTCATAGCCCCCATACAAATATATATATTCCCGAAATATGGCTTAATGATAAATAAATGCCTATAATATTGGAATATCAAGACAAAATTCAGCAAACATAAGTTTTATACAAAAAGAAATCACAAACTGAAATTTTTTTTTAGTTCGGTCCATATTTGACCATAGACCCCATATAAAGTCCACTTACAAAATTCACTTAAATACGCATAAAACAGATATAAATAATGTTAAACGTCTAAAATTTGACATAAATACTCTTAATAGGCAAATAAATTATTGTACCAAATTTTATGGTGATCGGCCCAGAAATGGTCATAGCCCCCATACAAAAATCTTCCCGAAATATTGCTCAATTATACATAAATGCCTATAAAATTGGAATATCAAGACAAAATTCAGCAAAACTAAGTTTTGTGCAAAAAGAAATCGCAAAACGAAATTTTTTTTAGTTCGGTCCATATTTGACCATAGACCCCATATAAAGTCCACTTCCGAAATTCACTTAAATACGCATAAAACAGATATAAATAATGTTAAACGGCTAAAATTTTACATAAATACTCTTTATAGGCAAGTAAATTGTTGTACTAAATTTTATGGTGGTCGGCTCACAACTGGTCATAGCTCCCATACAAGGACCACATCTGAAAAAAAATTTTCCCTATATATATTTTATAAATATCGTTACCGACTCAAAACTTTGTACAGATCATGTACATATATACAAAAATCATTCCACACAATTTTGTTAATTTCGGTCTAATTTTAACCGTATGCCCCATATAAAGCCCTCTTCGGAAAATCCCTTTAATACTCATAAATATATATATTCCCGAAATATGGCTTAATGATAAATAAATGCCTATAATATTGGAATATCAAGACAAAATTCAGCAAACATAAGTTTTATACAAAAAGAAATCACAAACTGAAATTTTTTTTTTAGTTCGGTCCATATTTGACCATAGACCCCATATAAAGTCCACTTACAAAATTCACTTAAATACGCATAAAACAGATATAAATAATGTTAAACGGCTAAAATTTGACATAAATACTCTTAATAGGCAAATAAATTATTGTACCAAATTTTATGGTGATCGGCCCAGAAATGGTCATAGCCCCCATACAAAAATCTTCCCGAAATATTGCTCAATTATACATAAATGCCTATAAAATTGGAATATCAAGACAAAATTCAGCAAAACTAAGTTTTGTGCAAAAAGAAATCGCAAAACGAAATTTTTTTTAGTTCGGTCCATATTTGACCATAGACCCCATATAAAGTCCACTTCCGAAATTCACTTAAATACGCATAAAACAGATATAAATAATGTTAAACGGCTAAAATTTTACATAAATACTCTTTATAGGCAAATAAATTGTTGTACTAAATTTTATGGTGGTCGGCCCACAATTGGTCATAGCTCCCATACAAGGACCACATCTGAAAAAGACATTTATCTCTATATATATTGTATAAATATCGTTACCGACTCAAAACTTTGTACAGATCATGTACATATATACAAAAATCATTCCACACAATTTTGTTAATTTCGGTCTATTTTTAACCGTATGCCCCATATAAAGCCCTCTTCGGAAAATCCCTTTAATACTCATAAATCGCTTATAAATAAGGGTACCAATCCAAAATTTTACACGGATCATTTACATACATGCCTAAATCTAACTGCTGGATTTTGAGAATATCGGTCCATATTTGACTATATCCCCCACATAAGGTCCACTACCGAAATCCACGTTAATACTAATATATATCTTAAATATACCGTTATTACGTTGAAATTCTACGTGAAATATCCCCATATGCATGAAAATAACTGTTCCAAAATTTAAGAAGATCGGCCCATAATTTGTCATACCTGCCATATAGAATCATTTCCAAAAAACAAATAAATTCGGGTCAAAAAATATTCTTTTCGGATTTAACCCATATTCGGTCCATATTTTATAATCATGATATATATCGTTGGAAAGCTATTTTTAATACCTTTTATTTAATGTATTACAAATTATCAGACACCCAGTAGTTCCCGAGATATACGCCTATATATTTTCAACTTTAAGGGCCCGCCCCCTCGAAAATAGGCGTGGCCGCCAAACATTTTTTTTTTGCTGGTATCTCTTCTAAAATCCCTATTTGTTTTTTTTTTTTTTTAACAAAATCACTAAAACCGAATTGTACCCCTTTTTATACCCTTCACCATCGTGAGAAGGGTATATATAAGTTTGTCATTCCGTGTGAAATTTCCACAATATAATTTTCCGACCCTATAAAGTATATATATTCTGGATCCTTATAGATAGCGAAGTCGATTAAGCCATGTCCGTCTGTCTGTCTGTCTGTCTGTCTGTCTGTCTGTCTGTCTGTCTGGATGTTGAAATCAGTTTTGTGAAGTCCCAAGATATGTTCGGGATCCAAACCTTCAATAATTCTGTCAGAAGTGCTTTCGAGAAGTTTGCTATTTAAAATCAGCAAAATCGGTTTAGGTTAACCAGAGTTATGAACCAATATGTGAGACCACCTCCATAAAAATTTGATATTTTTCGTCCATTTTATTGCAATATTTTGAAATATATTGCAGATAATACCATGAAATTTTGTATACGTTGTTTGTACTATAAAAGAAGAAAGTGTGCGGAAAAAAGTAAAAATCGGTCCATGATTTCTCATAGCCCCCATACAAATATATATATTCCCGAAATATGGCTTAATGATAAATAAATGCCTATAATATTGGAATATCAAGACAAAATTCAGCAAACATAAGTTTTATACAAAAAGAAATCACAAACTGATATTTTTTTTAGTTCGGTCCATATTTGACCATAGACCCCATATAAAGTCCACTTACAAAATTCACTTAAATACGCATAAAACAGATATAAATAATGTTAAACGGCTAAAATTTGACATAAATACTCTTAATAGGCAAATAAATTATTGTACCAAATTTTATGGTGATCGGCCCAGAAATGGTCATAGCCCCCATACAAAAATCTTCCCGAAATATTGCTCAATTATACATAAATGCCTATAAAATTGGAATATCAAGACAAAATTCAGCAAAACTAAGTTTTGTGCAAAAAGAAATCGCAAAACGAAATTTTTTTTAGTTCGGTCCATATTTGACCATAGACCCCATATAAAGTCCACTTCCGAAATTCACTTAAATACGCATAAAACAGATATAAATAATGTTAAACGGCTAAAATTTTACATAAATACTCTTTATAGGCAAGTAAATTGTTGTACTAAATTTTATGGTGGTCGGCTCACAACTGGTCATAGCTCCCATACAAGGACCACATCTGAAAAAAAATTTTCCCTATATATATTTTATAAATATCGTTACCGACTCAAAACTTTGTACAGATCATGTACATATATACAAAAATCATTCCACACAATTTTGTTAATTTCGGTCTATTTTTAACCGTATGCCCCATATAAAGCCCTCTTCGGAAAATCCCTTTAATACTCATAAATCGCTTATATTTTGAGAATATCGGTCCATATTTGACTATATCCCCCACATAAGGTCCACTACCGAAATCCACGTTAATACTAATATATATCTTAAATATACCGTTATTACGTTGAAATTCTACGTGAAATATCCCCATATGCATGAAAATAACTGTTCCAAAATTTAAGAAGATCGGCCCATAATTTGTCATACCTGCCATATAGAAGCATTTCCAAAAACAAATAAATTCGGGTCAAAAAATATTCTTTTCGGATTTAACCCATATTCGGTCCATATTTTATAATCATGATATATATCGTTGGAAAGCTATTTTTAATACCTTTTATTTAATGTATTACAAATTATCAGACACCCAGTAGTTCCCGAGATATAGGCATATATATTTTCAAATTTAAGGGCCCGCCCCCTCGAAAATAGGCGTGGCCGCCAAAAAAATTTTTTTTTGCTGGTATCTCTTCTAAAATCCCTATTTGTTTTTTTTTTTTTTTTAACAAAATCACTAAAACCGAATTGTACCCCTTTTTATACCCTTCACCATCGTGAGAAGGGTATATATAAGTTTGTCATTCCGTATGAAATTTCCACAATATAATTTTCCGACCCTATAAAGTATATATATTCTGGATCCTTATAGATAGCGAAGTCGATTAAGCCATGTCCGTCTGTCTGTCTGTCTGTCTGTCTGTCTGTCTGGATGTTGAAATCAGTTTTGTGAAGTCCCAAGATATGTTCGGGATCCAAACCTTCAATAATTCTGTCAGAAGTGCTTTCGAGAAGTTTGCTATTTAAAATCAGCAAAATCGGTTTAGGTTAACCAGAGTTATGAACCAATATGTGAGACCACCTCCATAAAAATTTGATATTTTTCGTCCATTTTATTGCAATATTTTGAAATATATTGCAGATAATACCATGAAATTTTGTATACGTTGTTTGTACTATAAAAGAAGAAAGTGTGCGGAAAATAGTAAAAATCGGTCCATGATTTCTCATAGCCCCCATACAAATATATATATTCCCGAAATATGGCTTAATGATAAATAAATGCCTATAAAATTGGAATATCAAGACAAAATTCAGCAAACATAAGTTTAATACAAAAAGAAATCACAAACTGAAATTTTTTTTTAGTTCGGTCCATATTTGACCATATACCCCATATAAAGTCCACTTACAAAATTCACTTAAATACGCATAAAACAGATATAAATAATGTTAAACGTCTAAAATTTGACATAAATACTCTTTATAGGCAAATAAATTATTGTACCAAATTTTATGGTGATCGGCCCAGAAATGGTCATAGCCCCCATACAAAAATCTTCCCGAAATATTGCTTAATTATACATAAATGCCTATAAAATTGGAATATCAAGACAAAATTCAGCAAAACTAAGTTTTGTGCAAAAAGAAATCGCAAAACGAAATTTTTTTTAGTTCGGTCCATATTTGACCATAGACCCCATATAAAGTCCACTTCCGAAATTCACTTAAATACGCATAAAACAGATATAAATAATGTTAAACGGCTAAAATTTTACATAAATACTCTTTATAGGCAAATAAATTGTTGTACTAAATTTTATGGTGGTCGGCCCACAATTGGTCATAGCTCCCATACAAGGACCACATCTGAAAAAGACATTTATTCCTATATATATTGTATAAATATCGTTACCGACTCAAAACTTTGTACAGATCATGTACATATATACAAAAATCATTCCACACAATTTTGTTAATTTCGGTCTATTTTTAACCGTATGCCCCATATAAAGCCCTCTTCGGAAAATCCCTTTAATACTCATAAATCGCTTATAAATAAGGGTACCAATCCAAAATTTTACACGGATCATTTACATACATGCTTAAATCTAACTGCTGGATTTTGAGAATATCGGTCCATATTTGACTATATCCCCCACATAAGGTCCACTACCGAAATCCACGTTAATACTAATATATATCTTAAATATACCGTTATTACGTTGAAATTCTACGTGAAATATCCCCATATGCATGAAAATAACTGTTCCAAAATTTAAGAAGATCGGCCCATAATTTGTCATACCTGCCATATAGAATCATTTCCAAAAAACAAATAAATTCGGGTCAAAAAATATTCTTTTCGGATTTAACCCATATTCGGTCCATATTTTATAATCATGATATATATCGTTGGAAAGCTATTTTTAATACCTTTTATTTAATGTATTACAAATTATCAGACACCCAGTAGTTCCCGAGATATACGCCTATATATTTTCAACTTTAAGGGCCCGCCCCCTCGAAAATAGGCGTGGCCGCCAAACATTTTTTTTTTGCTGGTATCTCTTCTAAAATCCCTATTTGTTTTTTTTTTTTTTTTTAACAAAATCACTAAAACCGAATTGTACCCCTTTTTATACCCTTCACCATCGTGAGAAGGGTATATATAAGTTTGTCATTCCGTGTGAAATTTCCACAATATAATTTTCCGACCCTATAAAGTATATATATTCTGGATCCTTATAGATAGCGAAGTCGATTAAGCCATGTCCGTCTGTCTGTCTGTCTGTCTGTCTGTCTGTCTGTCGGGCTGTCTGTCTGTCTGTCTGTCTGTCTGTCTGTCTGGATGTTGAAATCAGTTTTGTGAAGTCCCAAGATATGTTCGGGATCCAAACCTTCAATAATTCTGTCAGAAGTGCTTTCGAGAAGTTTGCTATTTAAAATCAGCATAATCGGTTTAGGTTAACCAGAGTTATGAACCAATATGTGAGACCACCTCCATAAAAATTTGATATTTTTCGTCCATTTTATTGCAATATTTTGAAATATATTGCAGATAATACCATGAAATTTTGTATACGTTGTTTGTACTATAAAAGAAGAAAGTGTGCGGAAAATAGTAAAAATCGGTCCATGATTTCTCATAGCCCCCATACAAATATATATATTCCCGAAATATGGCTTAATGATAAATAAATGCCTATAAAATTGGAATATCAAGACAAAATTCAGCAAACATAAGTTTAATACAAAAAGAAATCACAAACTGAAATTTTTTTTTAGTTCGGTCCATATTTGACCATAGACCCCATATAAAGTCCACTTACAAAATTCACTTAAATACGCATAAAACAGATATAAATAATGTTAAACGGCTAAAATTTGACATAAATACTCTTTATAGGCAAATAAATTATTGTACCAAATTTTATGGTGATCGGCCCAGAAATGGTCATAGCCCCCATACAAAAATCTTCCCGAAATATTGCTTAATTATACATAAATGCCTATAAAATTGGAATATCAAGACAAAATTCAGCAAAACTAAGTTTTGTGCAAAAAGAAATCGCAAAACGAAATTTTTTTTAGTTCGGTCCATATTTGACCATAGACCCCATATAAAGTCCACTTCCGAAATTCACTTAAATACGCATAAAACAGATATAAATAATGTTAAACGGCTAAAATTTTACATAAATACTCTTTATAGGCAAATAAATTGTTGTACTAAATTTTATGGTGGTCGGCCCACAATTGGTCATAGCTCCCATACAAGGACCACATCTGAAAAAGACATTTATCCCTATATATATTGTATAAATATCGTTACCGACTCAAAACTTTGTACAGATCATGTACATATATACAAAAATCATTCCACACAATTTTGTTAATTTCGTTCTATTTTTAACCGTATGCCCCATATAAAGCCCTCTTCGGAAAATCCCTTTAATACTCATAAATCGCTTATAAATAAGGGTACCAATCCAAACCTTTACACGGATCATTTACATACATGCCTAAATCTAACTGCTGGATTTTGAGAATATCGGTCCATATTTGACTATATCCCCCACATAAGGTCCACTACCGAAATCCACGTTAATACTAATATATATCTTAAATATACCGTTATTACGTTGAAATTCTACGTGAAATATCCCCATATGCATGAAAATAACTGTTCCAAAATTTAAGAAGATCGGCCCATAATTTGTCATACCTGCCATATAGAATCATTTCCAAAAAACAAATAAATTCGGGTCAAAAAATATTCTTTTCGGATTTAACCCATATTCGGTCCATATTTTATAATCATGATATATATCGTTGGAAAGCTATTTTTAATACCTTTTATTTAATGTATTACAAATTATCAGACACCCAGTAGTTCCCGAGATATACGCCTATATATTTTCAACTTTAAGGGCCCGCCCCCTCGAAAATAGGCGTGGCCGCCAAACATTTTTTTTTTGCTGGTATCTCTTCTAAAATCCCTATTTGTTTTTATACCCTTCACCATCGTGAGAAGGGTATATATAAGTTTGTCATTCCGTGTGAAATTTCCACAATATAATTTTCCGACCCTATAAAGTATATATATTCTGGATCCTTATAGATAGCGAAGTCGATTAAGCCATGTCCGTCTGTCTGTCTGTCTGTCTGTCTGTCTGTCTGTCTGGATGTTGAAATCAGTTTTGTGAAGTCCCAAGATATGTTCGGGATCCAAACCTTCAATAATTCTGTCAGAAGTGCTTTCGAGAAGTTTGCTATTTAAAATCAGCAAAATCGGTTTAGGTTAACCAGAGTTATGAACCAATATGTGAGACCACCTCCATAAAAATTTGATATTTTTCGTCCATTTTATTGCAATATTTTGAAATATATTGCAGATAATACCATGAAATTTTGTATACGTTGTTTGTACTATAAAAGAAGAAAGTGTGCGGAAAAAAGTAAAAATCGGTCCATGATTTCTCATAGCCCCCATACAAATATATATATTCCCGAAATATGCCTTAATGATAAATAAATGCCTATAATATTGGAATATCAAGACAAAATTCAGCAAACATAAGTTTTATACAAAAAGAAATCACAAACTGATATTTTTTTTTAGTTCGGTCCATATTTGACCATAGACCCCATATAAAGTCCACTTACAAAATTCACTTAAATACGCATAAAACAGATATAAATAATGTTAAACGGCTAAAATTTGACATAAATACTCTTAATAGGCAAATAAATTATTGTACCAAATTTTATGGTGAGCGGCCCAGAAATGGTCATAGCCCCCATACAAAAATCTTCCCGAAATATTGCTCAATTATACATAAATGCCTATAAAATTGGAATATCAAGACAAAATTCAGCAAAACTAAGTTTTGTGCAAAAAGAAATCGCAAAACGAAATTTTTTTTAGTTCGGTCCATATTTGACCATAGACCCCATATAAAGTCCACTTCCGAAATTCACTTAAATACGCATAAAACAGATATAAATAATGTTAAACGGCTAAAATTTTACATAAATACTCTTTATAGGCAAGTAAATTGTTGTACTAAATTTTATGGTGGTCGGCTCACAACTGGTCATAGCTCCCATACAAGGACCACATCTAAAAAAAAATTTTCCCTATATATATTTTATAAATATCGTTACCGACTCAAAACTTTGTACAGATCATGTACATATATACAAAAATCATTCCACACAATTTTGTTAATTTCGGTCTATTTTTAACCGTATGCCCCATATAAAGCCCTCTTCGGAAAATCCCTTTAATACTCATAAATCGCTTATAAATAAGGGTACCAATCCAAAATTTTACACGGATCATTTACATACATGCCTAAATCTAACTGCTGGATTTTGAGAATATCGGTCCATATTTGACTATATCCCCCACATAAGGTCCACTACCGAAATCCACGTTAATACTAATATATATCTTAAATATACCGTTATTACGTTGAAATTCTACGTGAAATATCCCCATATGCATGAAAATAACTGTTCCAAAATTTAAGAAGATCGGCCCATAATTTGTCATACCTGCCATATAGAATCATTTCCAAAAAACAAATAAATTCGGGTCAAAAAATATTCTTTTCGGATTTAACCCATATTCGGTCCATATTTTATAATCATGATATATATCGTTGGAAAGCTATTTTTAATACCTTTTATTTAATGTATTACAAATTATCAGACACCCAGTAGTTCCCGAGATATACGCCTATATATTTTCAACTTTAAGGGCCCGCCCCCTCGAAAATAGGCGTGGCCGCCAAACATTTTTTTTTTTGCTGGTATCTCTTCTAAAATCCCTATTTGTTTTTATACCCTTCACCATCGTGAGAAGGGTATATATAAGTTTGTCATTCCGTGTGAAATTTCCACAATATAATTTTCCGACCCTATAAAGTATATATATTCTGGATCCTTATAGATAGCGAAGTCGATTAAGCCATGTCCGTCTGTCTGTCTGTCTGGCTGTCTGTCTGTCTGTCTGTCTGTCTGTCTGTCTGGATGTTGAAATCAGTTTTGTGAGGTCCCAAGATATGTTCGGGATCCAAACCTTCAATAATTCTGTCAGAAGTGCTTTCGAGAAGTTTGCTATTTAAAATCAGCAAAATCGGTTTAGGTTAACCAGAGTTATGAACCAATATGTGAGACCACCTCCATAAAAATTTGATATTTTTCGTCCATTTTATTGCAATATTTTGAAATATATTGCAGATAATACCATGAAATTTTGTATACGTTGTTTGTACTATAAAAGAAGAAAGTGTGCGGAAAAAAGTAAAAATCGGTCCATGATTTCTCATAGCCCCCATACAAATATATATATTCCCGAAATATGGCTTAATGATAAATAAATGCCTATAATATTGGAATATCAAGACAAAATTCAGCAAACATAAGTTTTATACAAAAAGAAATCACAAACTGATATTTTTTTTTAGTTCGGTCCATATTTGACCATAGACCCCATATAAAGTCCACTTACAAAATTCACTTAAATACGCATAAAACAGATATAAATAATGTTAAACGGCTAAAATTTGACATAAATACTCTTAATAGGCAAATAAATTATTGTACCAAATTTTATGGTGATCGGCCCAGAAATGGTCATAGCCCCCATACAAAAATCTTCCCGAAATATTGCTCAATTATACATAAATGCCTATAAAATTGGAATATCAAGACAAAATTCAGCAAAACTAAGTTTTGTGCAAAAAGAAATCGCAAAACGAAATTTTTTTTAGTTCGGTCCATATTTGACCATAGACCCCATATAAAGTCCACTTCCGAAATTCACTTAAATACGCATTAAACAGATATAAATAATGTTAAACGGCTAAAATTTTACATAAATACTCTTTATAGGCAAGTAAATTGTTGTACTAAATTTTATGGTGGTCGGCTCACAACTGGTCATAGCTCCCATACAAGGACCACATCTGAAAAAAAATTTTCCCTATATATATTTTATAAATATCGTTACCGACTCAAAACTTTGTACAGATCATGTACATATATACAAAAATCATTCCACACAATTTTGTTAATTTCGGTCTATTTTTAACCGTATGCCCCATATAAAGCCCTCTTCGGAAAATCCCTTTAATACTCATAAATCGCTTATATTTTGAGAATATCGGTCCATATTTGACTATATCCCCCACATAAGGTCCACTACCGAAATCCACGTTAATACTAATATATATCTTAAATATACCGTTATTACGTTGAAATTCTACGTGAAATATCCCCATATGCATGAAAATAACTGTTCCAAAATTTAAGAAGATCGGCCCATAATTTGTCATACCTGCCATATAGAAGCATTTCCAAAAACAAATAAATTCGGGTCAAAAAATATTCTTTTCGGATTTAACCCATATTCGGTCCATATTTTATAATCATGATATATATCGTTGGAAAGCTATTTTTAATACCTTTTATTTAATGTATTACAAATTATCAGACACCCAGTAGTTCCCGAGATATAGGCATATATATTTTCAAATTTAAGGGCCCGCCCCCTCGAAAATAGGCGTGGCCGCCAAAAAAATTTTTTTTTGCTGGTATCTCTTCTAAAATCCCTATTTGTTTTTTTTTTTTAACAAAATCACTAAAACCGAATTGTACCCCTTTTTTATACTTTGTTTGTTAAATTACACTGAAGATTATTATGAACATCAGACAGACTCTGTAAATTATGGTAAGAATTGGTAATTAAATCAATTAAAAATGGTAAAAATTAGACAACATTTGAAAATATTTTACATAAATTATGTTGGTCGTAAAATTGTCTTTCAAACAATATATCAAATACTAATAAAATTTGCACTAAGACTGCATAGAAAACACAGAATTAGGATATTCTAGTCTAGTGTAGTTTCTGTATTTCTTATTACGCTTAGGTGAAGGGTATTTAAGATTCGGCACAGCCGAATATAGCACTCTTACTTGTTTAATTTGTTTGTGTTCTTTTCTGAAAAAATGCCAACACTGTTATAGTGTAGTGTGTTCTTTTCTATAAATGTCACACTATAAATTAAAAAAATGGTGCACCTTTCACACTCTGAATTTTTAGAGGGGGAGAAACGCACGATAAAACAGCTGACCAGTGATGCCAACTTTTGAGACTCAAAACGCGTAAACATTTTTGAAAAAAAGGCTAATACTGCATTTACATCTACGCAAAATCTGGTTGGACAATTTGCGAAAATCATCTTTCTTTTTCACAAAGATCTCGCAGATTTTTCCATGTTTAATTGAGGTTACGCTAAACATGTTCTCACCTATTACAGCAACAATTCCTTGTAAAAGTTTATTGGAAGTGGGCTCTCTCAGGTAATTGGTGAGGGCTATAACGTCTTTTCCGATATTTCTGCGTCATCCGTCTGAAGTAGAGCAAATCTCTTTTGATCATTTGGCATATCACTATTGACGGACTTAGGAACTTTTGAATTAGAAGACATTTGAGCAGATGTCGGGCTCCTCTGTCGCTTGAGAACGGTGATGTACTTATCCATACCTACTTGTCTTTTGGGTTTGACTGCACTATTTGATGAAGATGATGATTTCTCATCGGATGAGATAACTATATTGGAAACGGCGCCGTATTTCGGATCTTGTAGTAAGAAGAGACTCCACGGATTTTCCTACGGATTCTTCCTCAGAGATCCATAGATTTTTTCTACTGTAGCTTAGCTCTTTCTCAAAATTACATCTAAGAGCTAGATGCTTAGAAATTTGTGCTCGTTGATTATTTGTTAATGTGAATAGTCATGGGAAAAATGGGCGTGCTCGGACCAGTGGGAGGGCAGCTCCCATAAAAAGTAAATATTTAATATCATATATCTAAAGTTCTATAATAGCCAGAGTCTTAGAAATTTGTGCACGTTGATTATATTTTTTATTTATTTATTTTGTAAACTCGGGATCACACCAGTGGGCGTGGATCATACCAGTGGGCGTAGCAGCTCCCATAGAAAGTGCATATTTAGCTCATATACAAAATTAAGATTAACATTAAATATCTAGGGTTCTATATTAGCTATATAGCCTTCAAATTTTGTACGAGTCCATCAATCTAATCATGTGATCATCTTCTTGCTTCTGCATGGGTTTTTACAGATTTACTTCATACAAATTGTATACACATCTTACTGAAGGCGAGGTAAAAATAAAAATTGTATGTGCCACGCCCACTTTCAAAAAATACAGATTTACTTCACACAAGGTAAAAATAAAAATTGTATGTGCCAAAGCTTCTTATTTCTTTCGACTACTCCTACTTTTTTAAATTGTGTAATTGATTCTACTCGGATTTTAACATATTTACTTCAAATCGAATACACATGTTACTCTAGGTGAGGTAAAAATTAAGATTAATACTCCACGCCCCATCTATTGCAGGACAACGCCTGCCAGGAAGGCCAGACCGCTGCACAGTGGGAGAAATTACTAATCTAGCGGAGATTTATTAATAACTTCTGAACTAATGCTTATATTTTGTTTCCAAAAATTTTTTTATGTAGATAAAAATGCATTACATAAAAATTAATAAAAAAATTATTTTTGGTCTAACTTTTTTTTTTTTTTAATTTTTTATTTTTTTGTATAAAAGTGCTCTACTCAGTATCTGATGAGCTATCGTATGGCATTCTATTTTCCTCATCCGTAATAGAAAGAAGACTTGAAACATCATTATCTAATATCTCATCCTCGTTTGAAGAGGACACTGAAGTTTTTGAAAACATGGTAATGAAAGGATCTGAAGAAATAAATAGACTGTGTGCCAAGTTTTCCATTGTATTTTTCCTCGAATTTTTTCGAGTGTGATGAAGGCGAAATTTTCTGAGGTCTTTATTTTTTGCCTCCAGAGCTTCTTCAGACATAATTCCAATTGGAAGGGAAACATATTTGATGATATGTGCACCATGTATTAAAATTTTATGGACAGAAGAGGGCATGTAAAACCATGGATATAGGTCGACAAAAATAGTTGCTGTGTGGAATGCATACAGTTGGAAAGCATCCGTATTAATTTCATATCCCGAAGCCATTGTACGTAATATTACGCTGAATTTATAAATTAGTAAATAGTTAACGCCAGTTATTTGATAAGCCAATTTTGGCTGTTGAAAAAATTTTCTTGCTGTGTTGCCGTTATTAGTAGTGCCTGATCCAGGCATTGGGATATCAACTAGTATAGCCATTTCCTTTCTCAGTTTGTTTTGTATTTCATTTCTTTTTTCATCAACAATCACCTTATCACAACTACGAACCTGCCATTTTTGAATTGGAATTCTGTAGGCGATATGCAGAACACATTCGAAGAAGCGAATCCACGCATGTAAAGTTGACATCCCACATTCATATAAACTTTCCTTGCAAGTCAAATTTTTCACTATTTTTAGGTCATTCATATTTTTTGGTGATATATTACAAATTCCACATTTTTGTGATGATGATTCTGCCACAGCATTAAATACCTTCCCATCTATCATCGTCATATGAAACTGATGATGAACTTCATAATTTTTAAGTTTTGTTGGCTGTATTTTGGCTACTTGACTGTTGAAATTGTTTATTTCCAGCATTGTATAAACTAGTGCTTGCCGCAGACATAAGCTTATCACAAGGGATTTCTTTGACAATATCAAAGGCCTTTTTCTTTTTTGTTTTTACCTGGCAGTCATTAAAACTTATTTCGGGTCGCCCAGAGTTTAAAGTTGAGTCTACTAATAAAATTTCATCATCTAACCACATCTTATTATTTTTCTCAAAAATCCATTGGTCGGGGGGCCAGGTGTAGGTGTACACACCACCTAGACCACACCCCCATTACTGACCTAGATAATGGTTACTAGTCCCATGATCTCGCAAGGGTTCGAAACTAGATAGACTGGAATCTGGTTTACCAGAGGAAGGTCGCAGTGGTTACTAGTCCCATGAACCCGCAAGGGTTCGAAATTAGGTGGATACTAGCTCCATGAATTTGCAAGAATTCGAATCTAGATAGAGTGAAATCTGGTTTACTAGAGGAAGGTCGAAGCCGACCGGAGTCTTTATCTGGTGCTGCGGGATCAGTTACGCCCGGGGGACATATCCCTAGTTTCATTATTAGGGTGACCGTCCCCTAACTGATGATTGGTTGAGGTCACTTCGGTGTCCACGCAGTGGCTGTGGTTTAATACCCAAAGCGGGGTAGAATTACTTCAGACTAACAATTTGCTCTAGGTGCTGTTGCCGATCTCAACAGAGCTGTTAAAATGTAGCGTAGACTTTTAACTCGGTGTTCAGGAAGTAGTGGGAGGCGGGGCCTTCGTAGCATGCATGTCGACCGGGTCTTTGGACTTGGTTCGATGGATAACAGATTATAGACCTTGACCCTGCTTTGGTCTATGCAATGCTGCGTTGGTTCTGGCTTTTCGTTGCTTTCCTGGGCTATGTTAATTGTACTGCGTTACTGACGGCAGGGATTAGATAGCCCAATCCCTTCAGCAAGGTGATCTTTACTGTGATCTTGCAGTCAAGTATTGAGAAATTGCTAATTGTGTGGCCCTGGTAAGGCACACAAAGTAGTCCTCCTAGAGGCTATTCCTGTGTCATTGGTAGGACACACAATGCGGTTGACGGGCCGAGTCCGTCCTGCGTTTAAGTACGTCGTGAAGATAAGCCTTCAAGGCAGGTGCTTCACGTTAAACTTAAACAAACTTTTCTCAAAAATCCTCCGAGATCGGTGGCTTTCTCCCCACTTCATACCTATTTTGGAGACGAAATTTTTAACCCTTTTGGAAATTTCAGTGCGTTGGCCATCATTATATTTACTTATATCTATGAAGTTGTTATAAACATAAGTTTCGACAGCAGAACATTTTTTTGAAGCTTCATCTTCCTTAATCCAAACCAAAAATAGTGTTCGCTTTGACACTGACATTGTAGCTAAAAAATATTATTTTTGAAAAAGTTGCGAAAAGTTGCAGCTCATATTAGACACTTCACATAACAAGACACCATATTAAATTTAAAAACAAAAATTAGACCGAATCCAGTCGAATCACAGAAGTTTTACTCTTCAATAGGTGAAATTAATAGCAAACATTATATTTCTTACTAGCACTATAAAGAACAACGAAATTAAAAGATGAAACACAATCACAGAACACAAACATATTTTTTTTTAGTTTTTTTTTTTTTTTTTTTTTTTATTTATTGATTTATTCCAAATACAATTATAATCTAAGATTATGTAGGTCTCAGCGCCTTATAGGCATTATTGAGACGAGCTGGCAAATTTACATTGGTGTACATATTACATTACTTCAATAAAATTTATTTTACAAAAAAAAAAAAAAGAAAATAGAAAGCATTTATTTACAATAGAAGCGTTTCAAGGTTTCCATTCAAGTGGTCTTTAAGATTCGATTTAAAAATAGATATTCTATTTGTGGTTTTTAAGCTAACAGGCAACTTGTTGTATTCAAAAATACCCATATATTCAATACGCTGCTTTGTAGTTTCTAATCTACATCGTGACATCCAGAGGTTCTCTTGGTTTTTTGTGTTAAAAACAGATTGGTTTGGCAGAAAATTAACGGTGTGATAACCTATATTGCGCAAGGACTTATATATATACATAAGCACTTGATACTTATACAATCCATTGATTGGCAAAATTGACTTACAAACAATATTATAAAGCGATAGTGTTGCATAATTAATCGGTAAATTGTGTACTACTTTTAGTGCCCTATTTTGCATACTCTGTAGCGTTTTTAATACAGTTGTTTTTTTTGTATCCGTAAATTATAGCCATATAATTCAAGTGACTTTGTATTAACGCTTGATATAACAAGAGCTTAGTTTTCTTATTAAGTTTATATTTTAATTTATATAATATACCAATAGCCGGTGCGATCTTTGATTTGATTTCACATATATGTTCATCCCAAGAAAGGTTACTTTGCAACGTTATTCCAAGGTATTTAACGGCATGCGTTTCGTAAATAATTTTTCCATCAACATATATGTTGAAATTACTGTTCATAGCTGGCGAATGTGGCCTAAACCGAACTAACTTGGTTTTATCTGCATTCAATATCAATTTGTTCAACCTAGCAAACTCAAAAATTAAGGAAACATCACGTTCAATAGTTGTTTTTAAAGCCAAGTCATACTTATACGGGTAAAAAAGACATACATCATCTGCGAACATATATAAACGACCTGTGAGGTTCAAATTACTAATATCATTTAGATAAATACAGAAAAGTAGAGGGCCCAAACAGCTACCTTGCGGCACGCCACACTCGACGTTCAATAAGCTACTTTTAGTACTATTAATCTGCACAAACTGTTTGCGATTTTTAAAGTAACTTTCAAAAACCTTTAGCTCTCTTCCCACTACACCATAGTATTTTAGTTTTTTTAACATTATTTTATGATCAACTAGATCAAAAGCTTTTGAAAAATCTAAAAACAGACCCGCTACTCCTTTTGCTCCTTGATCCAAGCCATTACAAATAAAATTCACGACATTTACAACTGCCTCATCAGTTCCGCATCCTTTTTTAAACCCAAATTGGTGTTTGTAAATGTAATTATTAGCTTCGAAATAGTGCAAAAGGCTTTTGTGTAGCAATTTTTCAAAGACTTTATCAATCGTCGAAAGAACTGCAACCGGACGAAATTTATCAACCGTAGTAGCATTTGAAATTTTCGGAATAGGAACTATTTTGCTGATTTTTAAGCAGTCTGGAAAAACAGATGAGCTTAAAATTTTATTAAAAATTTTAACTAATATTGGCACAACAATATCTTTATTTTTAACTAGCAATTTAGGCGTAACTCCATCGCATCCAGTAGACTTTTTCACGTCCAAATTACTTATTGTAGTTTCCATATCCTCAGCAGTAACTGTAGAAAGAGAAAAACGATCATAAGTCTGACACAAAGTTCTAAGCTGATTACAATTATCATCTGGATACTCAACTATCTGTTGTTTTAATTCATTTACAGACTCTATAAAATAACGATTAAAATTTTCGGCTTTTACACTATCATCACATATTTTTATTGCCGTCGATGTCATTAGATTGAAATTTCTCTTTTGAACTCTTCCAAGTATATTGTTTATAAAATTCCAACTTTTTTTTGGATCTCCACTAATTTCATTTAAATTATCATAATAGTAATCGCTTCTAGCTGATTTACAAGCAATCTTTATTATTTTGCTTATCCTCTTCAATAAGTCTTCATAAAATCCACCTTTGGACTTTCGCCGTTTAATCAAAACTTTATGTTTGAACTGTATTAAATTTTGCAAATTTTTGTTAATCCATGGACAAAGCTGAAATCGCAGTTGGGTTCTTACTTTTGTACTACTCGTGGAATTAGTAACGGCATTATTAATACAACGTGTTAAATCTTCAGCTAACTCTGATGAATTAACGGACGTATTTAAATTGTCCAAGTTACCTTGTGAATATTCTCTGACTTTGTTGTAATCACAGTGTGTTTTTTCAATTTCAATATAACTATTTGAAGACACACTACTCTCCAACTTACAACACACCAAATTATGATCTGTTAATGTGCATTCAACCGAAATTTTAGCATAAACGTTACTGAACACATGATCAATACTAGTTCCACTGCTCGGTCTCGTCACCAAAGAATGACAATTATGGCAATCATAGTTTAAAAATAAATTCTTCAAATCAGAATACACAGGGCTATGATATACATCAATATTTGTATCCCCAACAATAACAACTGGAGTTTGAGCATTAAGATTCATAAAATTTTCCATAATATCAAAAAAACGATCAGGTGAACCCTTTTGCGAGCGATAAACTGATACTAACTTCAAATGTTTGCTTTCAATTCGAAAATTGTTAAATGAAATTGAAATAAGTTCAACAAAGTTTTCACTTATGCATCGATCTACGACAAACTGCAATTTGTTACTAACATATAAAGATGTTCCACCATATCCATCATTTCTACAACAATGAACGCTAGAATATCCAGGAATTGTATACAACTGTGTTAATTTCCCATCAAACCAAGTTTCTTGTATAGCAATAATATCCGGTAATTTTGAAAAACTTGCAACCAACGACTTGAATTTATTGAATTTTGTAACCGATGAAACGCTTCTTATGTTTACACATAAAATATTTAAAAAAGAACAATTTAAATTGTATATGTAATTATTATATTTAGAAAAAGTATTAAAATATTGATTATTAATCATTAAAAGAATAAAAAAAAAATTTAAGTAATACAAAATAAAATAAAAAATAAAAAAAGAAGAGTATGTGAAAAAAAGGAAAAAAATGAAAAATTAAGATGGAGAAACATACTCTACATTGTCATCATCATCATCACCATCATTGTTAGCACAATCATCAACGTTTACAGTAGCTCCTCTTGATCTACGCTGCCAAGGTTTCTTGCTTGTTGCATCTAAAAGCAATTGGTCAACATCTTCTTCACATCTTAACACTTGCGGCTTAGAAATGTCACTTCTCTTATAAAACACTCTTCCACCTTTTGCATACACATACTGGTAACCAACCTCTTTCAAACTTCTAGCGTACTTGAGCAAGTTCAACGTTTCTTTTCCAAGAAAGTCATTAACAAAAACATCACTCGTCTCTTTGTTCTCTTTCAACTTTGGTTTAGCAGACATTAGCTTTTGTTTAGATGATTTCGATGAAAACTTCACAATCACACTTTTTTTTCACTGCCGTCCTTCTTTTGTTTAGAATTCTTTTTATTGCGAATAAAGTAAGCTTCATCAATACTTTCAGGTTCCAAATTGATTCCAACACTTTTTGACAACTCCAAAACAGAATCAACAGCCGTAACACCATCAACAACTTCGAGTCCACTTACAATGCAATCATTCTTAACACGAACATCGTTTAACAGCTTAACAGACAATTTTAAATCTTTGATCTCTTTTTTTAATAAATGATTTTCTTTTTCCACATTATTAATTCTTCTTTTATTTTCTGTTACCCCTTTCAAAATATCATCATACTGTTTCGACATAAAATTAATTGCCTCTTGAATATTGGTCAGCTGATCTAACTTGTTCAGTTTTGCTTTTATTACATGAAGCTCGTTTTTTATTTCATCTCTCCCTCCTCCTTCGCAAAATTGGCAAGTAAAAACCTCACTCTCGTTATTCAGCAAATACTCAAACTGTCTTTTATCCAAACGAGTACATTGAGAGTGGTATTTTTTGGCGCATTTGTCGCATTCTATAAAATCTTCCTCTTCTTTTATTTGCAATTTGCATTGGTCACAAAGAATTTTCTTATTTTGAACACCTTTTCGACCTTTTCCAGCCATTCTTCACAATTTCCACGAAATAAGCAATTTGCTTTTTATAAAGAAAATAGTTTTTTGCAAATTAACGATCAAATCAGCAAGAATTTATTATTTAAACTTTTTTTAGCTTTGACACCGAAAAAATTATACGTTCGTTCAACTAGGGTTGCCAACTTTTTTGTAATAATACATACCCTTTACTTCAAGTACAAAAACTAAATTTAATTTTATTTAAACTCAAAAAAATATTATTATAAATTGCAGCTGGTGCTTAAAAATGGTGGGAAAGCTTTTGAATGCAGCTGGTGCAACATATGTTGTGTTTGAAGCTTAATAGACATGCGAATATTGAGAGCAAACCAAAATGAAAAATGTCAATCATATATCTGATGTATCAGTATTAGAACGCAAAACGATTTTGGCGCAAAATATATTTTGAAATATTTAATTAATCGGAGCTAGATTGACCATTTCTCCCACAGTGCGCTGGACCGATCTTACTAAAAATTTGATGAAATGTAACTAAGACTCCGACATGACTAAGAATGAATTGAACATTTGTGTAATGTCTTTACAACGGAACCAGACTCTCAGTCGAGGCAACAATTTTGAATGATAACGACAGATATGCCATTCGAATTCAAACGTTTGCAGTTCCCATTGCGACTTGCTTTCGCAATTACTATCAACAAAGCGCAAGGACAATCGTTGCAAGTGTGTGGATTAAATTTGAAGAATCCATGCCCATCACATGGGCAGCTTTATATGGCCTGTTCACGCGTCGGAAAACCTTCTGATTTATTCGTTTACGCACCGGAAGAAAAATCAAAAAATATTGTGTATCCAACAGCACTTCAATAAAAGACGAATTAAAATGAAAAACTGCAATTTCACAATTTATCAAAATGAGCAAAATCAATAAAATTATTTAAAATTAATTGAATATTTGTGTAATGTCTTTCTTTCAAATTTATTTTAATTGGTAGCGTAGCAACGCGAATTATGTTATGAGTGAGTTATTCTTTAGAAAAAATCGTACTATTTCTTCTAAATAAAAAAACACAACGCAATATTTTTTCGAGTTTGTTCTTTATTAGTTGAATTGAATCTTAAGACTAATCTTTTTAGTGATCTTACTTTAGTATTTATAGTAATTCTTAATTCTATATATGGGAAACTTACAATCTGGGTTTTTTTTTGTTATGAGTGTTTTACATATGTGATTGGCAAAAGTAGCAACGTTGTTGATACTTTTGTTTACGTTGATTGGTTTACATATTGATTTACTTTAAGTGTTTAAATGTGTTTATGGTTTATTGCTTAGGTCTTGGTTTTTTCCGAGTGGTCTACAAAAATAACAATAGTGTAAAGGTGTTATGACACTAGCTATTTTTTGTATTTTTTCAATATTGGAGAACAGTACAAATATATTTGCATAGGAAAACTGACTAATGGCGTTTTCTTTTCTGGCAAAAATGTTACACGTTTTTCCCATTTCGCATCTTTTTTAATTTTTTTGTGTTCTTTTCTGAAAAAATATCAACACTGCTAAAGTGTAGTGTGTTCTTTTCTATAAATGTCACACTATAAATTAAAAAAATGGTGCACCTTTCACACTCTGAATTTTTAGAGGGGTCAAAAAATATTCTTTTCGGATTTAACCCATATTCGGTCCATATTTTATAATCATGATATATATCGTTGGAAAGCTATTTTTAATACCTTTTATTTAATGTATTACAAATTATCAGACACCCAGTAGTTCCCGAGATATAGGCATATATATTTTCAAATTTAAGGGCCCGCCCCCTCGAAAATAGGCGTGGCCGCCAAAAAAATTTTTTTTTGCTGGTATCTCTTATAAAATCCCTATTTGTTTTTTTTTTTTTTAACAAAATCACTAAAACCGAATTGTACCCCTTTTTTATACTCTGTTTGTTAAATTACACTGAAGATTATTATGAACATCAGACAGACCCTGTAAATTATGGTAAGAATTGGTAATTAAATCAATTAAAAATGGTAAAAATTAGACAACATTTGAAAATATTTTACATAAATTATGTTGGTCGTAAAATTGTCTTTCAAACAATATATCAAATACTAATAAAATTTGCACTAAGACTGCATAGAAAACACAGAATTAGGATATTCTAGTCTAGTGTAGTTTCTGTATTTCTTATTACGCTTAGGTGAAGGGTATTTAAGATTCGGCACAGCCGAATATAGCACTCTTACTTGTTTAATTTGTTTGTGTTCTTTTCTGAAAAAATGCCAACACTGTTATAGTGTAGTGTGTTCTTTTCTATAAATGTCACACTATAAATTAAAAAAATGGTGCACCTTTCACACTCTGAATTTTTAGAGGGGGAGAATCGCACGATAAAACAGCTGACCAGTGATGCCAACTTTTGAGACTCAAAACGCGTAAACATTTTTGAAAAAAAGGCTAAATGGAAAATAATCCATATAAAACCACATCCAATTTTCTTTTTTTTGCGTTTTGAGTGACTAAAATCCGGCTAAATCTAGCCCGAAAAGGGCTAAGTTGGCTTCGCTACAACTGACATTTGTTTGGTTTATAAATGTGTATTTGTGTTAAGAAACAAAAAAAATATACAAAATGGAAAATATTACTACTTTTTTATATGCTGAAAAAAAATTTTGGATGACTTGTTGAATTCATCTTCATTATCTGATGATGATAAAATATTTTATATGATTATGGAAAAGTGAAAGGCTTTGTAGAGAACGTAATTATGAATACTCTGAAGTTGATGTATGTCAAATTTCCTACTTCTTATGTATATATGTAATGTATGTCTATATATATAATTTTTATACTTTAAGAATTTGCGTATTAGTCGGGAAGGTGCCATTGGTGTTTTTGATAAATATTCATTGTCTTACTTCAAGCGATCTTACCAGGGAGCTATCTGCTTCTTCTTTTTTAACAAAAAAAAAAAACAAAAACAGCTGTACATGAAAAAAAGGTGTTACACTGTTGTCATTTTATGTTCTATTCTGACCATTAAAAATGCGACATCTTTAAAATGTGGGGTAAACATTATAAAAATGTACACAATAACTGTGTAACATTTTATTTCAGAAAAGAAAACACCATAAGAATAACTTAAGTTGGTACTTAAAAAAGTTTAAACTTAGTTATCATTTCTGAATATGCGCCAATGTGTATTAAACTATTTAAAGCTTGGTAGAAGGCTTTTCATATTATTCGAAAAAATATTTTCAGTACTTAGTAACGATATTTTGTTTTTAAATATTTGTATGTTGGATGGAAGTTTTGCTCTAATTTATTTATGAATTTATGAATGTTAAATTTGTAGAACAATTTTCAAAGCACATCAATTTGAAAGAAATATATGTATGTAGATTATTTTAGATTCCTCTTCATTTTATAAATTGTAAAGCAAACTAACGTTATTTCGATATTATTAAATTAAGGCAGAAACAGTACGAAAAAACTAAAATGTAGCCATATCGAGCAAAAAGTAATAACGGACTAATACTATGTTTCCACGGTACATGCTTCGCTCTCTATTCATGCTTCACACCCCAATCATGTGCGAAACAACTTGCTTCACCATACAAAATTTTAAGAGCGAATCAAGTAGATTCATATTGAATCTACTTGCGAAGCACGAAAAATTGCACTCTTCTCTAATTTTTATCGCAAGTTTATCTGCACTAGCTGTAAAAATTTAATATTATTGTAAACAAAGCAAATTATTTTTTTGTTGCTGGAAGTAAAGAAAGTAGTTTTTCAAATAAGTTAACTAATTTCCACTCACTTTTGTTTGTCCATTAAAAAAAATTATTTTTCACAAATTGTAAATTCTGTTTTTTTTTTTATTCTGTTTGTTCATTAAAGACAACTGTCAAATCGAATCAAGTTTATTAGTCATGTAAACAGCATGATTCATAAACATGATTCAAAAGGCGAAGCAGGTGATTCAAGTCGTCGTGGAAACATAGTATAAAAGGGCTAAAAGATAATTATAAAAAGTGCTAGATTTACGCGTTTTTTAGTTTCGGGCCATTTTTCTTTTTTCGAGTTTTGAGTGACTCAAAACGGGATAAATCTAGCCCGAAAATGGCTAAGTTGGCATCGCTGTTCACGGCGATAAAGTAATTATAGTTGCAAAAATACGTATTTTAATGCCTTTTTGTGTTTTACATTTTTAATCAACTGTTCATAAAAGTATTTTTAAAAAGTTTGTTCTCGGTGTGTTTTGTTCACGCGGGTGATAGTTTGATTAAACTTGTAAATTCAAATAATAACGCGGTTCGTATTTAAGAAATCTTTTGAAAGGTAGAGTTTTTGAACAATGAATAACACTCGGGACTATATGTCTCCAAATCGAGCGTTAAAAAGTAATAGTAAAGCAGTGTTTAGTGAAGGCAAGACAACTTTTCGGGACGGCGTTCTACTAAGCTGTGCCCAGAAGCGATTAAATATGAATAATGTTAAAAATGAATACAATGAATCAGAATTACGGAAAGTATCCCCGATGTTGTCATCATCACCATCTACAACTCGTTGCAAAACGAAATCGAATCCTGTTATTAATGCCTGCTATACTCCTTCATCTTTGTTCCGTAGTGCAAATGCATGCTCAACTCCAATTAATGTACGAACTATAAATAAACCCAAGCAATGTAACATGAACTCCAGTCGTTCGAACAACGACGGTGAAGATCGTTTAATTGTTGCTGTACGTGTTAGACCATTAAATGCCAAGGAGTGTTTGCTTTCTTCAATATCTAACATAATTATGGTAAATAGCAATGAGTTAACTGTATCGGTTGGTGCCAGTGCTGATGCATCATCAGGTGTTAGCCACTCCTTTGCGTACGATCATATTTTCTCCAGTTGCAATCCCGATTCACCAGATTATACAGATCAGAAAGAAGTTTTTATTAAAACAGCCCAACCATTAATTATACGTGCTTTTGAAGGTTACAATGCGTGTCTTTTTGCATATGGCCAAACTGGCTCTGGAAAATCATATAGCATGATGGGCATTGATACATTCGAAAGCTTTAACATGCAGGAAAAAGGTTTACATAGAGTTGAGCTCAATCCTGATGCGGGAATAATTCCAAGATTTTGCCATGAGCTCTTTCAGTACATACATAATGGGAAAGACAAGTTTCATGCTGAAGTCGAAGTCAGCTATTTTGAAATTTATAACGAAAAAATTCACGATTTACTTTGCGTTTCTCAAGGCATGGAAAACAGCACTAATGGCAGACTTTTGGGGGGAACACCCACTAAAATGAACAGAAAAGCCCTTAAAGTTCGAGAACATCCTATATGGGGTCCTTATGTTGTGGATCTTAGTGTACATCCAGTGGATTCATTTGAGGCTTTACGAAATTGGTTAATAGTTGGTAACTCACAGCGTGCTACTGCTGCTACTGGATTAAATGATAAAAGCTCTCGATCTCATTCTATTTTTAACATAATGCTTAAAATAAGTGATGCAGGTTTATCGACATCGGACGTCAATGAAAGCAAGGAATCCAATGCAATACAACAATCGAGACGTAGTAAGATAAGTCTTGTGGACTTAGCCGGCAGTGAACGTATAAGTGGGTCGAGTAGTGAAAGAATTCGCGAAGGCGTACACATAAATAAAAGCCTTCTTACATTAGGAAAAGTTATATCTGCGCTTTCAGATGATCGAAATAGTAACAATAGTGCAGTGTTCGTGCCATACAGAGAAAGTGTTCTTACCTGGCTTTTGAGGGTGAGTACCACGCACGTTTTTTTTTTATTTAATTCAATAAACTAAACAGTTTTTAAGTTACGCGAACATTTATTGCGCTACCTCGTCCATTTTTTCAATAATACTTGGTTTTCACTATGTCAGTTTTGTTGTCAAATTGTCTAAATTGTTATGAAATTACCAACAATTTGGACAATTTGACAACAAATCTGACAGTGAAAACCAAGCATAACGCTATATTTTTAAAGCTGTGTTCACATTGTCATGTGGAATGTCACTTTTCTAGCCACATGTGTTTTCATGTGTATGTCAAAAATTGAGTTTCACATACGGTTTATAATTTACATGTTCAAATGTTGGTATGTCAATTACATTTGACATAACCTATCAAAAAAAATCTTAAAACAGCTGATATGGTAAAACTTATACCGCGGGTTATACAAGCATTCCTTCTCTTGCCACATTTCGATCAACTGTAGAACCGCTTCTTTGCACCAGTCATACTGGAACAACATAAAAATAACTATAAAAATTGCAATAAAAAAATACATATGTACTTACTTTTGTTAACTCCTTTTCAATTTTTCCCTCCATTTTCAATAATAAATTTGTATAGTTTTTCTTTTTTGTATTTTTGTTTTGCTATTTATAAATTATATTTATTAAAATTTCAATTAATTTTTGCCGCCACAAAATTTTTGTTATAAAAAACAGCTGATGTCAGATGGTTTGTCACTTGAAAATAGAAATCGTTCTAAATAAAAAATGTCATGTGTATTGCACACAGAGAAATAACACATGATATTGTTTGTAGGTGTTCAGACTATATGTACAAATTTGACATGCAAAAAAGTGACAGTCCACATGACAAATACACATAATGTGAACACACCTGAAAACTAGCACCACTGACTTCAGCGTACTCGATTTAGCTTTACCCACTAGGTGCCCCGTTTGTCGGTTTTTTCAACAGTATTATTAATTTTCGACATATCGTCACCTAAAATGCCCAAAGACGTAACCCTCATTATCAAAATTTTACAGGAGAAGCAAAAGACGTTATAAAATGAAAACTGTTTAATTGAAATTCTAAAGGTTTCATCTTTTCACTCTTTCTTATATTTTGCGATCAAAAGCAGTATTTTAACATTAATTGCAGATGTCAGACAGTCAAGGAAGTAGAAGATAAATTTACTTATGAAATGCCAAAAATTAAATAAAAATGCGGATAAATTCGTTTGTAAATGTATTAAAATTTATCACATTTTAAATATGTAATATGAATTATATACTTTAATTATTTTGAAACAATAGCAGTATGAACATCATAAAACCACTTCATTTAATATGCATTTTCTCTGAGAAGCAGAGTCGGAATAAAAAACCGCAAGCATGTGTTTTTACACTAACCTTAGGAAAATTATGGGAAGAATAAAATTTTCAAGTCGTCTTACCTTTCTGTTTTTGAATTCGCTTGTATTAAATTACTTTTTCGGTGCATGAATAACAGTATTATGTTTATTATGATTTTCTAAAATAGAATAAATAACATTTTAGAGAAAATTTAATTTTATAAAAATTATTAATAGAATGTTATTTATAAAATATTAATTTTATACTTTACAGTATTGTAAAAATAAAATTTTTTTAACAAATATAATTTATGGTTTTTAAAGGATTAGATAATATCAACATTTTTGATATTATTTTAAAATCAAATTAATAACTTAATAATGAGTAATGTGAGTAAATTGCCAACAATTGAAGAATATATGTATACATACATACTCGTATGTATCGTGTATGTGTATTAAAATGTTCAATTTAACAGTTTTATTCTTCTTCACAAACGCTTTCACAAATACTTTCGTGGTGCTTTCGCGATTCTCGCTTTCTTAGATAGTTGATTAGTGGTCTCTTTTTATGCTCCTTACAAAACGGACATTCGATTTTCTTAGTTTTTTCTGCCTGTATTTTTTGAGATTTTTCTGTAAGAAAAGATAATTAAATGTTCGTATTATTACCTCTTAAACAATAAATTGCAATTAATTTATTTAAATAATCACATTTATTGTTGTGAGTTTTAGCACATTAAATTTATTCAAAAGTCAGTTTTATTTTTTTTTAAATCAATAAATACTTAGTGCCTGTCAAAATAATAGCGCCACAGAAACTTCTAACAATTGACATGAAATATACATATTTGTATATCTATAGTAATTTTAATTTAATTTATTATAATATGGAATTTATAATAAAACGATTTTTAGCTTTTAAACATTTTTATTTTTATTTATAAACTAGCTAAACCCGGTGTGTTTCGCTCGTTATAAAAAAATAAGACGTATTTATATATTTACAAAAATGTATTTGTTTGATTTTAATTTATTTATTGAAATGCTTAGGATATACAATATTTTTAGTTTGCTCATCAGGAGCATACACATATAAATCGGTGGGGTTTCCTACACGATATGTTAACAGTCATCGCAAATGCTAACCGAACAGGAAACTGCAATTGTTTAAAATCGAATGGTAAATCTGTTGGTAGCATTGGAATGCGTGGCAAAAGTACATCTGTACCTTTATATTTTCCTGTTATAATGGTCGCTTCTACAAGGTGGCGCAAAAGTAATCCTCCTATCAGAAAATGATATAAATTTTGCGAGGCCCCTAATGTCAGTTTCTCCTGGTACGTATTCCTAATTATACCAATACCATATACATACGTCAAAAAATGCCCAAAATATGCCGATTAAATTTTTGGGTTATATGGGCGGTGCCACTCCCGTTTGTCCAATCAAAACAGCATATAGCCTATTATTCCTTCCAGAGTCGCAGTAACATGCTGTCAAAATTTCAGGAAGATCAGTCCAAGGGTTTGGCCTCTTATTAAGCACAAACATACAGACAGACATTAATTTTTATATATTATTAAAGTAGGCGTGGCCATACCAACTGAGAAATCTTCCCGGACTCATGCACAATAACTTTGCCAAAGATCATTATATGACCAAATGCATATTTTACGATTTTATAAAGGACTAGCTGACCCGGCCCGCGTTGCTGGCCCTATTTATTTATTTATTTATTTATTTATTTATTTATTATAAGCAAACATTAGTGTTGTATTACCACACGATTTAAATTAAGCTTTTAAAGAAATGTACGGCCTTTAAATACATTTATGGAATATCTATCATAAAGATTTGTTACAGAATAACCTACATATGGTCTAGGTATGGGCTCAATCAAAAAAGAAATGCATTTATTTAAGGCAAATTGGAAAATATATTTATTTATTACTTCATCTTGGGGCCAGCGGATATACAATGTTTTTTGGCGTGCCGTGTGGAAAACATAAATTTTCCAAAATTAAGCCAGCAATAGTTAATGATGTGACTCTTGCTCTATTGATGGCAATAGTACAGGTAAGACGCAAAGGGAATTGG
The DNA here is from genome assembly GCA_916048285.2 of Bellardia pandia. Taxonomy (NCBI): domain Eukaryota; kingdom Metazoa; phylum Arthropoda; class Insecta; order Diptera; family Calliphoridae; genus Bellardia; species Bellardia pandia. Next base: position 72,932,396 of record OU696530.1, read on the forward strand.
AGCCGCTTGAATTGGAATGGTAAATCGTTGGAAATCATCCGAATTCGTGGAATAAGTACGTCTCTACCTTTGAATCTGCCACCGATGATTGTTGCCTCAATTAAATTTGGTGAGCAGGTTTTGATGGTCAATGTGGTTCCGTTGCATAACTTTGGTGCGTTTAAGTTGCGAATAAGAATTACCGGTGATCCAACGTTTAATGTTAGCACACGCGGTGGCATTCCGGGTGGTTCCAATGAATTTAAAAATTCAGTGGGATAATTGACGGCTTGTTCTTCATCCCTTACTGTATCGATCGATTTGTATTTGATTAATTTGGCGGGCAGTTTCAATTGAATTTGCTCATTGAGCTTGTTGGCATCGTAATTTGTTGGTGCCAAAATTGCACGTTCCCACAGCCAATCCGATTTTTTGTAGAAGATTGTTAGACTTGAGAAAACCTTGTCGACAACGGCTTGAATATTCATTTGCATTCGACAGAAGTTAGGCGGGAACGAAATCTCGTTCGTGGCGCGATTAATTGGAATTTTTCCATTTCCGATGTCAAAAAGTTGTTCTGAGAATGTTTGGGCAGACGGGTCTTGCAACAAATGCACACGCATGTTCGTCGATAGCGTGATTTTCTCGACTCGGTTCCAAAGATATGAAGCTTTCAAGCATGCGTTCAGCTCATCTGCGGTCATTGATAACGGGCAAAGTTTGACGAAAATCACCAACAAAAAGAATAAGAGCGCCTCCCATCGGTTTGTAGTATCCTCGAAAATCACGTAGAGTCCGATCAAGCGCTTCGAGCAATTTGTTTGAATGTACCGTAATTTTTTATCAGCGTTTGAAAAAAACTCACAAATGTGCACAAAATGTAGGTGTCTTAAATGCAAGGGTACATAAAGTTTTTTATCATCGATTGATGATATAATATTATTTTTACCTTTTTGTATAATGTTGCACCTTAGTAAGCGCGGAATATCTTCTGTTATCGAATGATGTAAATATTTTGTAAATAAACCGTAAACTCGGATTTTTGAATGCAACATTTCGAAAGTTTTAAAATTTTGATATTGGATCGTTAATAACATAAGTTTTTTGCAAATATCTTCGGAACTACATAACCGATTTAAGAGTTTGATATCTCGTTTTGAAAAACATGACAACGGCTTTGAAAAAAATGAAATAAAATAAAAAAAAGCAAAATATATGTATGTATGGTGATGCAATATGAAAAATGGATTTTGCCACGCCCCTGTGCCCGCAGACTGAAAACCATGCAAACATTAATTTTTTTTATTTTTACCTCGCCTTCAGTAAAATGTGGATACAATCTGTATGAAGTAAATCTGTAAAAACCCATGCAGAAGCAATTAATCAATTAAAAAAAGTGGGCGTTAGAGTAGGTGTGGTCGTACCAATGGTGGTAATTTGACCTTACCACTGAGACAGCACAACCCAGGCGATTCTCCGGTGAACTTTAATGCACCGCAATGGTTGCACACAATCTTCATTGGGCCAATTTGAACGGAAGGATGCGAGTTGTAGTCAAAAGTGCAATCGTAATGAAACGCTACTCGATTCAAATCAACACTTGAAGCTCTTCTTCTTACGCGTTGATTTAGATTTTCACGTTTTTGATTTAATCCATGATTTCTCATTGCTAATCGAGCCGTTTCATTTGTCGCCTGTCTTTCTTCTTGTGTTTGCGTTACGCGAAGTCGGGCCATACTAACACGGCGCTGATCTCCTGCGATTTCTTGTTCATCCGTATTCAATCGATTGGTAATATTCCGATTTGTAATTGCATTACGGGTTCAGTGCGAAAGATCAGATCTTCTGGGTAGCGGCATTATGAATAACACTGACAAATTAATGTCACAAAATCATTTAGGGAACTTACCTTTTGAAATCACTTTTAAAAAAGTTTGAAAATTTTTAAATACTACAAAAATAAATCAGGTGCCAAAAGTTTATGCACACAACGCCATCTACTGGCAATAGCAGAACCAGAATTTGTTTTTGTAAAAAAAAATGAACAAACAAAGTTTTCAATCAAATTAGGTGAAAAAACAATTGTCGTAAAAATTGTGATATACAAAGGAACGACATTTGATTTTTGGATTTTAGAAGATAATAATTAAAAGTAATGGGTGATACAATTTGAAGTCTTTTAAAACCCTTGTAGAATCGATTACACAATTTTAAAGCAGGCGTGGTCGAGTTCGGCTGTACACTGCGGGCGTTGCTACGGCATCAATTTAAAAAAAAGTAGGCGGTCAAAAAAGATCGCTAGAGATGGGACGTATGAATCTTAATTTTTGATCTCGCCTAGAGTAAAGTGAATATGTTAAAATTAGAGTAGAATCAATTACACAATTTAAAAAAGAAGGCGTTAAAGTAGGCGTGGTCGCAAAAAAGAAGTATTTTATAAATACTTAGTGGTGTGATGTGAAAATTTCAGGCAGATCGCTCCAGCGGTCTGGCTTACCTGGCAAGCGTCTTGCATGTGATGAAGCGTGAAAGTGGGCGTGGCACATACAATTTTTATTTCTACCTCGCCTACAGTAAGAAGTAAATCTGTAAAAACCCATTTAGAATTAAATACAAAAAGTAGGCGTTAGAGTGGGCATGGTCGTACCAACTTACAAACCTTTCCGGGCCCATGCACAACAACTTTGCCGAAGATCATCACATGATCATTTACGATTTTATAAAGTACATACACACACTCACCCATAAAAACATTAATTTAAAAAAAAGTAGGCGTGGTCAGTTTCTGAATTTTTTCCGGGTATTCTTCTTCTCTGGCCTGAGACCAGCCTGAATTCGTGCGAATCGTTGCAATCGGTCCTGACGTTCTTTAAGGTGTGTTCACATTGTGTGTATTTGTCATATGGAATGTCACTTTTCTATCCACATGTGTTTTCATGTGTATGTCAAAATTTGAGTTTCACATACGGTTTATAATTTACATGTTCAAATGTTGCTATGTTAAGTACATTTGACATAACCTATCAAAAAAAAAAAATCTTAAAACAGCTGATTGCTGTATAATAAAAATTAAATTTATAATTAAATAAAACTGTATTTTAAAATGGAATGGGAGATTTTTGTTTTACTATTAATTATATTTATTAAAATTTCAATTAATTTTTGCCGCCACAAAATTTTTGTTATAAAAAACAGCTGATGTCAGATGGTTTGTCACAAGAAAATAGAACTCGTTCTAAATACGTTTGAAGGTGTTCAGACTATATGTACAAATTTGTCATGCGAAAAAGTGACATTCCATATGACAAATACACACAATGTGAACACACCTTTAGTTATAAAGCTAGTAACTAACGTCACTCTCTTTTATATATATAGATATACATTTAAACATTAATTTTTTTTGATGGGGCGTGAAAGTGGGCGTGGCACATACAATTTTTATTTTTACCTCGCCTTCAGTAAGATGTGGATACAATTTGTATGAAGTAAATCTGTAAAAAAGTAGGCGTGGTCGTACCAACTCTGAAACCTTCCCGGTTTCATACATACATACATACATACACAAATTTGGTTATTTCTAACAGTCTTGTGTCGACGTCCACTGTTTATCGACACATACAACACATATGCGTTTCTCGGTTATAAGCATGAAAAGTCGTACAAATTACGAAATACGAACTTCCCATATAATGGGTGTCGCAACTAGAACGCAATTTTTAAATTTGGCGCCATTCGAAGTGTCATTGTTTGACATTTTAACAATTGTTATTGTTTGCTAGTAGAAGGTACGAGGTTAGTAAAAATGGAGCGCTACACGAATGAACAACATATTCTCATTGTGAAATTGTTTTACCAAAATGGTGAAAGTTTTGCGGCTACAGTTCGCAAATTGCGATCAATATGGGGACACAATAATGCTCCAAAATAGTCAACTGTAAAGAGATTAATGGATAAATTTGCCGTAACTGGGTCTGTTAGTGATGTAAAGACAACAACGTTCCTTCGACCAGGTTGATCGACCACTATGCAGCGAATTTTGACGAAAGATTTGCATCTTCATGCATACAAAGTTCAATTGACTCAGCAACTGAAGGCAGCTGACCGTGTGACTGTGTGGTGTGGTTTTTGGGCTGTAGGTATCATTGGACCTTTTTTTATGAAAATGTGGCAGGTCAAGCGCAAACAGTCAATGGTGTTCGGTATCGTGAAATGATAACCAGGTTTTTCTTGCCCAGAATTGAAGAAATGAATGTGGAGGGCATGTGGTTTCAACAAGCCGGCGCCACATGTCATACAGCCAGAGAAACAATTCAATTGCTGCATCAGTCATTTCCCGGACGTGTTATTTCGCGTTTTGGAGACCAGAATTGGCCGCCTAGATTTAATACTTTTAGATTTTTTTCTTTGGGGTTTTTTAAGTCGATGGTTTACGCGAATAAGCCGATGACGACTCAGGCCTTAAAAGAGGAAATTGGACGCTGCATTAATGAAATACCGCAGCATTTATGCAAAAAAGTCATTGAAAATTTCAATTTCCAGCAAAGCCGCGGCGGCCATCTGCACGATATCATGTTCTTTCATTCTGTCTACTTTACGATATAATAAAGGCTCACGATTTTTTTTAAATATCTGTGTTTTACTGAATGAGAATTATTCCTCTTGCGAGTATTAATTTTAAAAATTTTTTATAAATTTTTTTTTATTCGAAGGTTTACTTCTAGTTAAACATAAAAATTTATTTAAAACTAGCGGACCCGGCTTACTTTGCCTCGCCCTAATTTTAAGCCTTCAGACAAACTTTAGAGTAATAATATAATACAACAGGAATAATTTCACACAAAATTTCGTACATAAAAATCAATTTTTAAATTTTCCGACTTTTGCGGAGATTTTCCAATTTTCCGCATTTTCCGCAATTTCCCATGATTTGCACCAAGAACTTTCTATTTTTCCATTAAGGAATAATTTCACACAAAATTTCGTACAAAAAATGAATTTTCGATTTTTCCAATTTTCCGAAATTTCTATTTTTCATTTGGAAAGCCATTAAGGAATAATTTCACACAAAATTTCGTACAAAAAATCAATTTTCCAATTTTTCGACTTTTGCGGAGAGATTTTCCAATTTTCTGCATTTCGCATTTTCCGCAATTTCCCATGATTTACACTAAGAACTTTGTATTTTTTCATTTGGAAAGCCATTAAGGAATAATTTCATACAAAATTTCATACAAAAACTCGATTTTCGAGATTTCCTATTTTCCGACTTTTGCGTAAAGATTTTCCAATTTTCCGCGTTTCGCATTTCTCATTTTTCATGATTTACACTAAGAAATTTATATTTTTTGATTTGGAAAGCCACTAAGGAATAATTTCATACAAAATTTCATACAAAAACTCGATTTTCGATTTTTCCAATTTTCGGACTTTTCCGGAGGGATTTTCCAAAATTTTCTTCCGTAAAAACCTTCTCCTCGAAAATACGAACAACTGACAAAAAATTTTACAGAAATCGGCCAGCCGTTCTCATTTTATGAATTACTATACATTTTTTACACCATTTTTATATATGTACTAGCTAAACCCGGTGTGCTTTGCTACCCCCCCCCCCTCGTCATTAAATAAAATAAAACGTATTTATATATTTACAAACATTTATTTATTTAATTTTAATGTATTTATTTCAATGCTTTAGGCGATACCATGCCCCTTTGTCCACTTACATAGTCAAGAATTTATTATTTCGTAAGAATATCCTATTGTGAAAATTTAATGACGATCGGTCTAGTAGTTAAAACTATATTACGATTTTTAATTTTCCTAAAAAGGGGCGTGGTCCCACCCACTTTTCTCCTGGTATTCCTAGTTATGCCAATACCATATGTTCCACATATCATTGACGTATGTAGGTCAAAAAATGCCCAAAATATGGCGATTTAAATTTGTGGGTTATATAGGCGATGCCACCCCCGTTTGTACAATCAAAACTTCATATAGCCTATTATTCCTTCCAGAGTCACAGTAACATGCTGTAAAAATTTCAGGCAGATTGGTCCAAGGGTTTGGCCTCCTATTAAGCACAAACATACAGACACACATTCATTTATATATATATAAATTAAAAGCAATATAATTTAAGGTGAAATGGGGCGAAAAATGGGGATTTGGTAATAAAAAAATGTATGTAGTTAAAAAGTATATAAAACTTTAGGTAAATACATATTACAAAAAAAGTATTTTGTATAGCAAACATTGTTAGTGGTATAAGTAAGTATCTGAATTAAAAAAAGGGGGCGATGAAGTAGGCGTGGTTCATAGTTATATGGCGACGTTAACAGTATTAAGAGCAATATACTACCAAATAAAAAAAAATACGTTGGAATGCACAAATTTGTATAGAGAACAAAAAGTATAAAACTTTCAAAAATTTGGCCTGGAGTATATAATGTGTATACAATTTGAAGTAAATCTGTTAAAAACTATATGGGAGCAATTACATAATTTTTAAAAAGTGGGCGTAAAAATGGGCGTGGTCAAAAAAAGTACCCTATTATTCCTTCCAGAGTCACAGTGAAAATTTCATCAAAATCGGCTCAGCCGTTTTGGAGTCTATACGTTACATACATACATACATTGAATTTTATATATATAGATATAGATTTATTTTTGTATACCTCTGTTATATGTTCTACATAGCTTTCCGTTAGAAAACATAAATGTAAAATCATATAGAAATATACAAAGAGACACTAGCAAAATGTAATGCATTTTCTGGTCTGCTAAAGCCTTCGAATAAAAAAATTTTATAAAAAATATCTGTGTTTTATTTAAAATTTAAAAATTGCGTTCTAGTTAGGACACCCTTTATATAAAATTTTTGTGGAACAACGTTTTTAATTGTTATTTTTCTGAATTCATGATGCGTAAGTTAATTAATCAATTAGCTATAATATATACATATATAGCACTCCGAGACCCTTCCTCCTGAGTAGCTTTGGTTTCTCTATACCGAATAATACAGAATCAGTGGAGGGTCCACCCCTAGATACTACGAGCATATCGGTATTTACGGATGGCTCCAAAAAGGGAGAGAGAGTTGGCGTCGGTGTCTACATCCATGAATTTGAAATCAGGGGCCCATAATCATAGTCATAGAAAAAGCTTACTTTAAGTAAAAGTAGACTTTTAATCAACAAAAACATATAAATTTTGTTCTGAATTTAAAACAAAAGCATGCTTTGTATGTTTCTTCTATGACTATGATTATGCTTTTTATGCTTTTTCTATGACTATGATTATGGGCCAGGTTGTCTTTAAGGATTCCAAAGTTGTTGTAGTGTTGTTCAGTCTGAAATATCGGCTATAAAAGTCAAGCTGCAATAAAGTATCTGACTACATCAATATTGGTCCAGGACATGTTAGTTGTTGTTGTTGTTGTTGTAACAGCAGTAATTGCTGAGTTGACAGCCCTTGGCCGAGTGATATCGGGTCATTCCGGTGCGTAGAACCGGCTGTCGTGGGAATGGGACATGTTAGTGTAACCATATGGGTGCATGGACATGATTATTTGGCAAAGAAAGGCGCCACACAGTGGCACCGCCCCATACATTTCTTGGAAAAAAATAGAAGGAGTGGTCGTACAGCAATGAAATTATGCAGAAACACTTCTCTGGGCTAAATTAAGAAATTTTGAAAAAATATTGGAAAACCGCCCACTGCCACACCCACCTCCCATATAACTGCACTTGCCAAAATTTTTATTTTTGGACCTAGGGACTTGAAATTCGGGACACTTCTTAATTGAGTTCTCCTTATGAAAAAAAATTTAATATATTGGGAATGCCACGCCTACTTTAGATTTTACGCCCATTGAAAGTTGAAGATTTTAGGTGTTTTTCTTCCCTGTCTAGAATCATATGAAAATTTCATATAATTTAAAAATTTTAATTTTTATTCAAAAGTTAAACATGTGTTGTCTCCATACAAAAGACAAATACATCGAAAATATCGCACAAAAGCATGCCGCTTTTCTAGTCAAGTATATGCCAAGTTAAAGTGTGTAACACCTAAGTCATTGAAACAAATTGATATAAAATACAGTTATGAACCCTTTTTAATGAAAAAAAATGGTGTTGCCAATATTGAGACGCCAAATGAGGTTATTTATACCTTTCAGCTTGATAAAAATCCAATATAATATACAATGTTTTAATTGAATATGTAACAGGCGAAAAATTGTGTTAGTTTTTATTTGTAATATTATTCAAGCACCATATATTTAACAATGGTATCTAGTTCTAAGGAAATTTTGTTCGAATGACGCCTTATGCTACTTATGTAAGGATCCGAAGTTATAAGAAGTCTGTTGAATACATCAGTATTTGTGGAAATTCGATCACACTTTCTCGAAAACATCAATCGATACTTCTTGTAATTTTTGTTTCTGGCTTCCTCTGAAAGCATTCCTATTGGTAATACGGCAGCATCCATTATACCCTTACCATGCATTAGTACTTTGTGCACAGTAACAGGCATATAAAACCAACTATATTTTTGTATGAACAGTTTCGCAGTGTCCGACGCATATAATTTAAATTTGTCATATTAATATGCCCTATATAAGTATATGAATGAAATTTAATATATTTTAAGCCGTAAAAACTATGTATATGTTTTTATTTCGATTGAAATGACATTCAATTTCGTTACGCCTACATATTCGTAAACAAAAATAATGTTTCAAGCTTTAATTCCCGAAAGCCTGAAAGTATACCCAATTTTTTGTCTTATTGACCATTTTTATGAAATATTGGAAGTGACTTTTGAAATTAAAATCGATGTTACTAAAAGGGACGGTATTTGGCGGTTTTTTTTTTTCTTAATTGAAAGTACAGACTCGGACCTTTAATTTTTTTATAGTTAGAGGGCTAAACAAGGCAAAGCACATAAAGTTTTTTTCCATCAAAAAGTGAAAAGTTGATATTTTTTAGTATAATTTTTGATAAATTATAATAATTATATTACTTTTCCAATTTCAATAATTCTTTTTTTTTTTTATAAAAAAGTAAGTGCTATATTTTCACTAAAAAAATAAAACAAAAGCCATAACTATAAAGTTACACACAAAAAAAGTTCTTTATTTGGGCAGTAATTTTAAGCTAATTTCATTGAATAAATTTCCGTTGACTTCTGTTAGTTTTTTTAACTACAAAATTTCACTTTTCATAAAAAACCTTGTTGAATTTTTCTTGTTCAAATATTTCTTTACAAAACCAAATCATTAAAATTTTAAAATGGGAAAGTTGAAAAAATCTATTTTTTCTGCCAAAATGCCACTGTGCGCCATACTACCTGATGGTGACATTTACCATCTATGCGGTATTTCGCTATCAACATGAAAGCAACAAACCAGTAACTCTTACTATGAGCTTGAATGAACACACACCAGTACAATCACACGATTGAATTTAATTGGCTAAATAAGGAACGCACTAACTAACTTAATAAAACTACAGCGATCAGAATTAAGTAACTTAGTGTCAGAGATCACAGGACACTGTAAATTCGGCAACCATGCAAGGAGGCTAGGTCTGCAATACAATGACTTCTGCAGAAGTTGTAATAATGAAGAAAAGGAGGAAACCGTCTCTCATCTTCTGTGTCAATGCCCAGCAATGAGTACTTCACGTAACATCTTTCTGGGTCAACCATCCTCTAGTAGACTATCTGAAATTAGAGAGAATTGAGTAGTAATCCCCTTTGGTAAAACTATTCGGTCCTAAATGACTCGGAGTGATTACTCCATCTATTTTCTTTATACACTTATGGACTCGACAACTGCTCTCTGTATTCATCTACTTTCTGTCTATCTGTATCCATCTCCTTCTCTTTTCTTCTCTTTCTATTTGACCTAAGTGAGCTTCTTCACGGCCACCTGTTAATTTAACCTAACCTATAATATATGTACATATGTATATAAATATATATGTATGTTATATGTTATTAAGAATCACAAATATATTAGAAGTGCCAAAAAGATCTACAATGAATAACACTTTTCAAGGCCAAAATTCCCCAATATTCGGAATGGTAGTAGTTATACCTACATATTAAACAACTGAAAACTGAATTATATTTATATTGATCGTCCTTAAACATACATACATATACATATAGATAACGTAAATCTTATTTTGTTCAATTTCCAGAACACTTGTTTGAGGATAGTCAATAAAAAGTATTAAGACACGTGATGTAAACTTTGATATTTTTTGACATATCTCTGCTAAAGATGTTTTGCTAGTAGAATCTTTTATAAAAATGTTCCTTTGAACTCCTTTAAACTTGACTTTAGTTGTATTAATGATTGGATAAATATTATTGCATTTTTAACCTAATTTTTTTTTTGTATTTCTTTATTTACAATCTATCCATTTAAGGATAATAAGCAAATGAGATAGATATAATAAAAAAATAGTCTTTATGTTGTACTCCATTGAGAACAACAGCAAACTTTAATAAACATTAGGGATATCAAATAAAAATTATAAATTTATCTATGTAACAATTAATACATACTGTCAGCATGGGCGAGTAAGAAGGGCTTGGGAGTCAATCCGGGGAAGACAGAGTTATTTCTGTTTACTAGGAAGAACAAGGTGGACGATTTCAGGCTGCCGGTACTGGGAGGAGTAGAGCTTAGGCTATCAGATAGTGCTAAGTACCTGGGAGTCTTCCTGGACAGAAAGCTGTCATGGGGAAGGAACACTCAGGAGAGGCTTAAAATGGATCTCAATGCCTACTATGCTTGCAGATCATCGATAGGTAGGAGCTGGGGACTTCGGCCATCAGTGGTAGGATGGCTATACACTTCGGTGGTTAGACGCATTCTTACGTATGGATGCTGTGTTTGGTAGGAGGCAATGAGACTGGCTAATCGCAGAAGCCTTCTGTCTAAAGCTCAAAGATGTGCTTCAATCGGCATAACAGGGGCCATGAAAAGCACTCCTCAAGCGGCTCTGGTTGTCATTCTTCATCTTCTGCCTATGGAGCAGTATATGATGGGAATGGCAGCCAGAAGCATTCTTAGACTGAGGGAGCTGAGACTGCTAAAAAATCAAACACAGGGTCACTCGCGGATTCTGTGTGAGATTGAGGCAGGTGGATATTGCCTGGGATCGCCCGGCTCTACGGACTATGTGAGCACTAGGGTAGATTTTAGGCGGTTACCGGAGGTGATATTACCGTCTAGGGAGAGCTGGTCGGGAAAAGCCAAATTATATGAAGGATTTGCTATTTTCACGGATGGCTCGAAGATGAGCGGTACGGGCGCGGGGATCTTTATTGAAAATCTGGACATCAGAGTGTCATATAGGCTTCCTGACGACTGTAGTTTTTTTCAAGCGGAAGTTCTAGGGATCTTGAGGGCCATGGAACTGATGAAGGACAACATTGACAAAGGTTCGGAGATCACGATTTATGTGGATAGCCAGGCGGCCCTTTTGGCCATACGGGGCTGTTATGTGAATTCCAAACTAGTTGACAGTTGTAGGAGGGCTCTAGAGGAAGCATTAGAGGAATATACGGTTAGGCTGTGCTGGGTACCAGGTCACTCGGACATCGCCGGTAATGAAATGGCTGATGAGCGCAGTGACAGAGGATGGTAACCGTATGGAGGCAGTTGGGCCTCCAATGGGGTTCTATTATGGAAAGATTAAGGAATGGGTCCTAAATGCGACCAATCAGGTCTGGGGAAACCGGACGGACTGCCAAGTGTCACGGACGTTGTGGCCGATGCTTAGGAAGTCCGATTCGGAATCGTTGCTAGGCAGGAGTAGGGTCTGCATTAGGACCATGATAGGCATTATCACGGGCCACTGCATAATAGGCAGGATGGCGATGAGAATGGGATCCGAAGTGTCGGATATGTGCAGATTATGCGAGCACCCCGATGAACTGGAGACCATTGAGCACATTCTATGCCACTGTCCCAGGTTGCAGGGTAGTAGGCTGAGGTGGCTGGGTAATAGGTTCTTGGGCGAATTAGGGGATGTCTCGTGCTGTGGGCTGGATAGTCGAATGGGATTCGTAATGGGCATGGCTTGGCTACACGGCAGTAGACTGGGTGCTGGTCGTACAAATGGAGGACATGTGTCCGAGTAGGATTTGGTCAGGTTTTCTCTTTTCTCTCTTCTCCTTTATCTCTATGCACTTTACTATTCCTTTCTTGTCTTGTACTTTCGCTTTTATTTCACCTTCTTTCTCACTTCTCTTCCTATCTAAGGATCGCAATGGACCATATTGGTCTCTGGGTGATGATGTGAGGATTACTCACACCATCCTTCCTACCTACCTACCTACCTATATACATAAATTTTATATTCTCACACATTATATTTATAAGGAAAAGAAAAAGTATTAATAAAACATTTAAAAACAGTCTATTTTAATACAGGATTTAATGCCTAATTGTGGGATGTTGTACAAGATAAACAAGTGGCATTTAAATTAGCTCAGTTTGTTCGTCATTTATGAAATTAATTAATAAATGAAATTAAATTTGCTTAAATTTTAAAATTGTAGATCTTTTTGAACCAGATTGTTAATGCACAGTTTGAGGTATATTTCGATGATGTACCATTAATAGTAAAATCATGAAATATGACGGACAAATGATTTAGTTTTTCGCACAATCGAACGATATATTATTAGATTCAAACATGCTAAGTCCTTTTAATTTTACAGGAGACATAAAAAACGTACCATAATCCGTTGTTTTGATGTGTTTAAAATTTGTTAATGCAGTTCTTTACTTATTCGGTATGATTTTGTAGAAGTGCGTGCTTAACTTCTAGTTAACTTCTAATACTTATTTGAATAAGCATTTCTTAGTGGCTAAAAGCTAAAAAAACTAATAACCAATACTCGATTCCATTGAACCGAGTTAATTTTCTATCATATTTGTCATAAAACAAAATGGCTATAGATTCTACACTTTTATCAATGCACGCAATTTTCAAAAATCAGCGTAATCTGTAAGATTTGATAAGGCTTTAACAACAAAACGAGGCTCGTTATAACATTAAAGCTGGAGGTCCACAACTCGCGTTTTGGCGTCAATGCGTTTTAAGCTTTCTAAACGTTTTAAGCGTCAAGCATTTCAAGTTACATGCGAAGATTTTTCGCGTCAATATTTTTTTTTTTATATGTATGTACTTTTGGAGGTGATGCCGTATGCCCAGCTGATTTTTTTTATACGAAGTTTTTTGTCGGTTTGTTTGTCAAACTCATATAAAAAAATGTTATTTCTACTGTCATTTTTCCTGATGACATCATCTTTAAAATAAATTTGCTTTGTATTTGTCAATGTCAGCTGTGACGCGTGCACCGCGTTCAAAAGTAGAAAGCAAACGAACTTTTCGCGTTTCAAGCGTCAGCGTGTCCTACGCTTTTGAGTGTGTAACTTAACTACATTGATTCTACTTTTTTGACAGTTGCTTAGAACGCGTAAAACGCGTAGACGCTTGGTGTGGACCTCCAGCTTAAAGAATTTATTTTAAAAAACATCATCGAATTAATATTACTACATTACTACATACACTACACCACCAAAGAGATGGGGGTATATTAAGTTTGTCATTCGTTTGTAACACATCGAAATAATGTTCGTAGAACAAAAAAAATCTATATATTATGATCTAGCCATGTCCGTCCGTCTGTACATCTGTTGAATGTACGATAGAGCTTAAAAAGACACAGACCAATTAAATGTTTACCAAACATTCTTTGTTTAACGAAAATGTTCTTTTTTGCAAATGGGCGAAATCCAGTTGGATACAAGTTATAGGCTAAAGTTTCAGACAACGTCGATATTTTTCAGATATTTTTTTTTTTTATTTTTCATAAAATTTTACACACTTTATATTTCCTGTTGAAAATGGTAAGAATCGGTCCACGACTTTTCATAGTCCCATACAAAAGTCTTCCCGAAATATGGCATCAAATTCAAAATTCAAAAAAAATAAATTTTAAGCAACGAGAAATCTCAAAACGTTATTTTGTATGTATCGGTCCATATTTTGCCATATCCTCATACAAGGTTCACTTTCGAAAATCTCTTAAATGTGCATAAATCTCTTATAAAAAATTACTATCGAGTTGAAAATCAACACAAATAATCCATTTATACATATAAATCGTCATGATATTCGGTCAATATTTGATCGTAGCGCCCATATAAACTCCACTTCCGAAAATTACTATCTCTTATAAAAATCACTAACAAGTCGAAATTCAACACAAATAATCCACATACTATAAAGAAAAGGCAATTTTAACGTTTCGAAAGGCCAAAATAATTTTCCTATGGCTTTTTGGTATTTAATTTGTCGTGTGTCAAAGTAAAACGTTACATTCTATAAAAATATAAACAAAGTTGAGATCTGAAACAAAGAGAAAAATATACATATACTGCAATCTCCTGGCACCTTTGTATAATTTTTGGAATAACTGGAATATGCATAAAATTCTTCATAATAAACTTCAAATATATAGAAATTACGATACAATATATTATGACGATCACTCCACATTTTGTTGATAACACTCATGTAAGGGATCGAAAAAATAAAATAACCATTATTAAATAACATTATCGTTACCGATACAAAATGTAACAAAAATTGCTTTCAAGTATTCAAAGATCACACTACTGGTGGTGGGTATATGAGATTCGGCTCGGCCGAAAGTAAAACGTTGCATGCTACATTTTATTATTTGGGTTTCAAAAAATTTTTGTTTTTTAACTAAGTACATAATAATTTTATATATATATCTTGTAAGCTCTATAAGAAGTCACGAGTAACAACATCAGATAACTAAAATGCAAAGATATAAAAACAATAATCATTTAATTTTCGGAATCAAGCATTTTGTATTTTTTTAATTTCTATCTTAAAACCGCTAAAACTTTTGCGCCTCTTTCATAAATTGATTAGTGCGAACGGATTTCATGTGCAAGTTCTCATACAAGTTTTTTAATTTGCCATTAAAAAAAATTTCACTCCAATTTGTATAAATGTCCATACCTGTTTACTTTTTGTAAAACATACAGGCATGAGATGGAAATCGAAATCGAAAACGAATCAGTTTTGGAAATACATTTTAATGCATTTATAATCTAATTTTAAAAATTTTGTTTTAAGATTATCTTTAGTAGCCCAATATCTTTATATTTTATGTGATAAAAGTTTTTCAATACAGAAATATTACGAAAAAATTTACTTCTAAAACTCATTCGTTTTCGATTTCCATCACATCCCTGATAGTTTGTTCATCACTATTTCCCAATCATACGTGAACTTATACATACATATGTACATGTATAACAAATTGTTAGTAATAAAAGATAAGATTATATTCTATAGAATATAATCTTATCATTTTCATATGTATGTACATATGTATGTATGTATAAATATTTTTAAGCTATTGTATAAAGCGCATTTAAAACTTGAAACTGTAGGTCGTTATAAGACCTACTGTTTGCTACTGTGATTTGTCGTAAATATGTATTTCATTATGTATTTATTATAAAATTTATTTCATCATAACATACATAAGTATGTATTAATACTACTTTCAATAAGGTTATACTATTTAATATTTAAAAAATATGTATGTAATTCAAAACAGCTATTTAAATTCTTAATATTACATACATACATATGTGTGTACGCACACAGCTATGTACATAAATACATGTACTACTATATACTATACATAAATACATACATATGTACGTAAAGTAAAAAGTTTTCAATACAAATTGCGCATTATCTTATTTCACCTTAATTAAGCATTTTGACGGTTGATTACCTTGGACTTTACTGTATGGATCTTTTGCGTTTGCCATAGAATTTTGTTCCAGTGTGCCGTAAGGAAACTGTTCATAATCTCGATAATATGTTGTACGCATTACACCGCCTGAAGTTATTGTGGAGTCACCAACAAATACTCCCCAAACATCCATGATTGTTGATATTTATTTTCGAAAGTACGATTTTCGTAAAAATAATGAAGACTGTTGTTTGCTACTGTGATTTAAGGCAGTTATATATTTGTGCTACCTACATACATATGTATTTCATACTTTGTATAATGTTAGTATCTGCAGACATATGCTTAATGCAAGAATTTTTTAGGTCATTTACATTTGCGTTTAAAAATAAATCGAATTAAAATGCAACAAGTCGCCTTTTGTTTACACGCTACAATAGCATTTATTTTATTAAAATAATTCTATAGTGATTGTAATCAGTAGCAAGATGCTGTATAAAATTCAAAAACAAATTTACTAATTAATTTCACTCTTTGTTAAACGATGTCTTAAATGTAACTAATACAGAATGTATTGTATTTATACGTGACTTCTTTTATTTGTTTATTTTTATACAGTCTTTTATATATATGCACGTAGTACATACATATACATTTATGCGTGTGTGTTTTGGGTCTTAGTGCACGTATACCCATGATGATAAATTCAGTACAAACGTACTTTTTCTCACTTTTCGTACTACTTTTTACCCGATACTAATCTTACGTTCTAACTTTGAAATTTTTGCGTAAAATAGTTTGGTTAAATTTAATTACAATTTGGAAAAATACATTGGATAAATCAAGATCCTTGAATTCTTTTACTGTATATAAAAATTCCCTTAAGAAAAGTCATGTAGATTTATAATATTTGGTTTATAATGTTAATACCTATATTAAATATTGTTTAGATAATTTAGATACTCTTTTTGGGTTATTCACAATAGTACATTTCTATCAGTTGGCGCTATATTTGTTAACAAAACCTTAAAGAGAAATAATTAATAAACTTTTCTCTTAAAAAAAGATAATATTAGTTCAATTATTTCTATAATTAATAACAATAAACACATAGCCCGGTGTATCAAAGTAAGAGGCCATTTAGACGATGCAATTTTGCATGCAATTAATTGCATGCAACTGATGTTTGTTGGCGAACGGGTGAAAGAAGCAAGAGGGGTAGAAAAAGTTGCACGACTTCGTTTGTCATGCAATTTTTTGACATTATATTATATTTACATATATTTTAAAATTTTGTTTTCTTTGTTGCGAATGAAAAACTAAAAAAGAATGTGTAATTAAACGTCAAAAAGTTGCATGATTTGTTGCACGTAAAATTGCATCGTATAAATGCACAACATTTTACGTAGCAATTTTAAAAGAGAATGGAAAAAATTGCATGCAATTAATTGCATCACCTAAAAGGCCTCTAAGTATTAATTGCATGCAACTGATGTTTGTTGGCGAACGGGTGAGAGAAGCAAGAGGGGTAGAAAAAGTTGCACGACTTCGTTTGTCATGCAATTTTTTGACATTTCCTTATACCATCGTTTGTGTTTTACTTATTTTGTTTTATTCTTATTCTGACTTTGAAGTGTGCGTTATAAAAATTAATGCGCAAGAACATTTTCAATTACTTCTTCTGTATTAAAATCTTAAATTTTTTTATATTTTTAAAATTTTTTTTATATTGTATTTATATAAATGTATGTATATTATTTTATATACATACATATGTACATATATTTTTTTTATATTATATTTACATATATTTTAAAATTTTGTTTTCCTTGTTGCGAATGAAAAACTAAAGAGGAATGTGTAATTAAACGTCAAAAAATTGCATGATTTGTTGCACGTAAAATTGCATCGTATAAGTGCACAACATTTTACGTAGCAATTTTAAAAGAGAATGGAAAAAATTGCATGCAATTAATTGCATCATCTAAAAGGCCTCATAATCCACCAAGAAAAAAAGGGGAAATGACAACAAAAACATACATACATTGCTGTTATTGATCTACAAAAAAGTAGACGCAGCAAGAAAAACAAAAACAAAATTGTAACAATACAAGATTTGTAAATAATAATAAAGAATACACACACACACATTGTAAACGTACGTAAACTTTGTTCTAACTCATAACACGTAAAAAGGAAATATGATAATTCTCAAATTCTATTTCTCAAAAAACGGTGAGTTAAATAGATGGTGTTTACAGATGGATCGTGGACAACGAAAATTGCTGATGACGCCCTTGGCTTGTGTATTGTCTCTCAGTTAAAGTTAAGCACATACGCAGTACTTAAAAATAGTTAAGCATTTTCAAACGCTGCATATAATTATTAATTATAATAATGTTTCCATGATTGATAAAAGATAGGACCCCTGACAATTAAATATATATTGTAATTTTATTTATACATCAAGATTCAGTCACTATACTCGGTTAGAAATTTATATTTAAAATATTTATCCATGTACGGATGTGTTTTGAATCTTGCATAAATAATCAGTTTCATCTGGTCCCATTAAAAGCAGCTTATTTCATAGCGAATCTATTTCTGTGTATATCAAAATCTATGATCGATAGGTCCAAGGTTTCTCTTCTTCTAATACATATGTCATCCTCAATTCCGTAGCAAGGGGATTTAGATGATCTAGTAATTTGTACAAGTAGTTTAAAGTAGAGAATTTTATCTCAACATTCAGATCACTATTATATTTGAATGGACTTCATTTCGTATCCTTCAGACCCTAGATCCTATTTATTTCATCAGTTCTGTCTACACCTTTGCTGACTACTACCACAAAGTATACAGAGGGGTCAACTTTGGCGTTTCAAATCGCTACAATCAGCTACAATAAGGCAGTTCTCTTAAAAAGAGAAAGAAAATATTTTGTGGTAGTATTTGTTAATGTGAAAAAGCAAAGCACTATATACAACAAGAATTTTGTGGACAAAACAAAATAAACAAACAATTTGAGTAGAATATTTGAATTGAAATTTTGTTTATATGTTTGTGATTTCAATGACTTACTAAATTGTATTTTAATAATTCTTATACTTTGCGGTATGCATTGTGGAGTTTGTTCATTCGTTAGATGATATAAATGCATTTTTTTATGATTGTATCAAACAATACAAAAATACTCTGTGACCAAAATTGAATTTTATTGCGCCAGAAAAATAGTAACATAAAGAAAACAAAAAGGCAGTTCTCAAAGAAAGAGAAAGGTATAAAACTACATTTTCTTTCCCCTTCTGTCACCTCTGTATACTTTGTGCTACTACCAAGCCCGAGACTATCAACTGTTTTAAAAAAATATTTATTCCATGTATGTCTGTATTTTTGTCTCAAGAACATTTTCTTTGCCTACAAGTTGGAACAGCATTAGTATAGGGGCGGTCCTAGGGCTGGACTTTTGTTTTGTAATAGATCCATAACTGACATTTCCAGTTGTTACCGAACTCACTATATTAAAATTATTTTTTGATATATCACCAGTATTTAGCTTAATAATTATTGTTTATATGTTAAGCTTTGTGTCCACGATCTTCAGATATTACAACGTTGTCATATCTAGCAATGTGCTAGCAATGTACTGACATTGAAAAATTTTTAGCAAAAGGTAAATTGTCAGTTTAAACGACTGTAAAGCTATGTGTCCACGATGGTCTATATTACAACGTTGTCCGAAAAATGTGCAGAAAATGTCTTACACGGTTGTTAGACTAAAAATTTTTGTCTTCCAACGTTGTAAGAAAAAGCCTTTTCAGTACATTGAAAGACAAAAATATTTTCAGACATCTAACAATCGTGTAAACACACAATTTTGTCATTGTTTTAAGTCAATTGACAAACACTTTTCATTGTCATATGTGCAAAGTTTATACATCTGCCAATGACAGCATTATCATAGAAATTATTTGTAAATACAACTCTGTATATACATAAATAATAAACAAACAAGTGTGCATTGATAAAATTTTTGAAAAAAGTGGAAGAAAATTAAAGAATTAAATTAGAGTGTGCATTAATAAAATTTTTAAACACATACACAGAGCTGCAAAACGAATTTGACAATGCCACACAACAATCTGACAATTTCGGTTGACAGATAAATTCATTGTGTGACAATTGTGTGCAAATGAAATTGTTAGTTTTCTTACAGTCGTGTAAACTGACAATTTACCTTTTGCAAAAAATTTTTCAATATCAGTACATTGATAGCACATTGGTAGATATGACAACGTTGTAATATCTAACCATCGTAGACACATAGCTTAAGGCTACGTTTTAATGACAATACAGAATTTAACATTTCTGTCAATACACTGGCTTGGTCAGTACTATGCCTTTCAAGCATTTCATTCCGTTTAGAGGAGTTTTCATTTTCAACGCAGAACTGGTCTTCCTTTTTATCGGGTTTGGAGAACTGGTTGTTGCCGTTATTGGTTGCTTTAAAACTGTTGATGGTAATGCTGATGCAGATTTTGCTGTTGCCGTTGAAGCTGTTGATGTCGCTAGTTTTGTTGGTGGCGCTGATGTTACAGTTTCGCTACTGATGGTGGGTAATCTATCCTGTAAATAGTAAAATATCAATGGACTGCCGGAATGTGGACGGACTTTTAAACAAATATGTCTTACCATTTCAAGTGATTCCGAAAAATATACATCAACACTGTCTTCAGTGTTTGAGACTCCTTGAACCATACCCTCAGGATTTATTTTTTTATTTGTTTTCAACACCTCCAGTAGCTTTACTTTCTGCTTTATTTGTGGCCAGTTTTCTTTGCACTTTAAATTTTAAGTCTAGCTTCTCGAACTGGCACTTTTTGCTATTTTAATTGTTTCTGTTCACGAAAAATTAAGATGTTGTCTTTTTTATGATTTTAAACAGACTGACTTTATTAAAAAAGCTGTCCATCTACTACAGCTAGAAATTATTACATATGTATGTATTTACTATTATGTATGTACGACAATAAAAATATCATACGAGAATACCGTTAACTCAAACAAGAAATAATAACAATAATAAGTACATATATACTTCATATATTCATATTTGAATTCAAGGTTATTCGATGACTTATTAACACAATTATATTTGAAGAATATTAATCAAAGCAGAAAAGAATAAATCAATTAAATTTAAACAAAAAGAGTATAAACAAAGTTCATTAACATTTCCGCCAGCCTTGAACAACAGTAATGATGTTCAATCATCTTTTGGGAGGGGGTACAGTTTTGTTATTGGCCTCTGGAAAGTTGAGTTTGCAGTCTTGACGGTTGCCACTTTTACTAGGCCGTCAGAACCAGCATGGGTCTCCAGAACTCTTCCAAGTTTCCAACAAGCTGGAGGTAGATTTTTATCTTGTAACAACACGACATCATCTATTTGCAAATTTGGTTTTTCTTTAAGCCATTTTGCCTTGGGTTGTAGGGATAATAGATAATCCGTTGACCAACGTGA
Organism: Bellardia pandia; assembly: GCA_916048285.2. Lineage (NCBI taxonomy): Eukaryota > Metazoa > Arthropoda > Insecta > Diptera > Calliphoridae > Bellardia > Bellardia pandia. The sequence continues at coordinate 72,953,736 of OU696530.1, forward strand.
CCAAAAATATTGTGTAAGTTGCTGGATATGGCTCCATTTGGAAAGATACGAAGTCTTCAAATGAGTGAGATCAGCTTTGGGCAATGCGTTAAGTGGTCTGCCAATTAAGAAATGGCCTGGTGTAATGTATGGTAGGTCATCTGAGTCAGCTTGAACTAATGGTCTTGAGTTAAGGATAGCTTCTATTCTGGTTAACAGTGTAGTTAGTTGTTCAAACTTTAATGCAGTGAGATCAATTGTCCTAAGGAGATGATACTTCATGCTCTTTACAGTTGACTTCCAAGCACCTCCAAAATGAGGAGCAGCAGGCGGGATGAAGTGCCATTGTATGCCTTTATTAGATAAAGAATTTGAAATATTATTATTGAATTCAAAGGTTTTTACCGATTGGTAGATTTCATCGAGTTTTTTAGTAGCTCCCTGGAAATTCGTGCCATTATCGCTGTATATGTGGCCGCACAAGGCTCTGCGTGCTACAAATCTATCGAGGGCTGCTAGAAAGGCATCTGAGGTTGAATCAGTGACGAGCTCTAAATGGACCGCCTTTGTGACCAGACAAATAAACACCGCTACAAAGTGAACAACAGCAACAAAGTGAACCAGCTGTGTCAAGTGTTTAGTTTAAGAACAGGGTGCACCGTATGCAATTTTATGCAATATTCAAAAACTGTTACATTATGTAAATATAGCAACAAATGTGATAAATAAATATTTTCTTTTCACAAAAATAGTTAAAAATAGTTAAGCTAATCAAATCTAATCAAAAATAATCAAGAAATCTAATCAATTATTTTTTGGATTCGTTTTGATTAGATTTGATTAGAAATGCTAATCGTCACTAATTGTGATTAGATTTTTGATTATTTCTAATCTAATCAATTAGCAATCGTCTAAAATGGCTAACTAATCATAATTAATCAATTGTTCAGCACAATTAAAATTTCTAATCCAATTGCTAATCATTAGGATTTCTAATCATTATTCCCAAGCTATGGTACATACCTCCACTTGACATCAGGAAGGGTTTCGTGAATAAATCCGGTCCTGTGACCTATGAACGTCTTCCATTTAGAGGGGTGTGATGAAAGCCATGCCAACATAGTCTTGCTATCTGACCAGCTCACAATGTCTCTTTTCTGTATATGCAGCACAGGAATCAAGTACTCAAAAATTTGCGCCGACAAATATGCAGCACACAGTTCCAATCTGGGAATTGATACCATGGTTGTTGGAGCCACTTTTGTTTTAGCCATCACAATGTTTGTAGATATTTCACCATCTGCTGATATCTTGCGACAGTATACCACAGCTGCATAGGCTGCACTAGAGGCATCACAAAACCCGTGGTAGATAATGTTGGTTTCTATGGAGTATGTTTTATTTCAATAGGAAGCGGCTCATCCCAATCCAATCGGACTAACTACAGTTTCTGAATTAGGATTTTTACTGCTACTATGACAGGAGAAATCCATCCAAGAGGGTCGAAGATTTTCCAAATTTCAGATAATAGTTTTCTCTTTGTATCGATGCAATATGTCTTATCCTTTACATTATAAGAAAAACAATCTGCCGCTGGTTTCCATACTACACCGAGAAGACATACAGATATATCTGTAGGCATGTTCACAATGCTCTCAATTTTGTCGATTTCAGGGATGTTAGTTAATACACTGCTGTTATTGCTTGCCCATTTTCTCAATCGAAAGCCGCCAGCCATTAGCATCTCATTTAGTTGTTCTGCTAGTCTTTGGGCCTCCTCTATGGTGTTGGAGCCAGCCATGCAGTCATCTACATAAAAGTTAGTTTTCAAAGCCTCACTGGCTAATGGAAATCTTTCTTTCTCATCTTCACTCAACTGTAACAGGGTGCGTATAGATAAATACGGGGCAGGTGTGGTCCCATAAGTCACTGTAGTGAGCCTGTAGTGTTCTATTCCTTCATTCGGGTTATTTCTCCATAGTATTCGCTGGAAATCTCGATCACATTCATGTACACCGATCATGCGAAACATCTGTTTTATATCTGCTGTAAAACAGTATTTTTTGCACCTATATCGAAGTATAACTGCCATTAAATCTTGGTGTAAAACTGGACCCTTTAGTAGGTTGTCATTAAGAGACTTCCCATTTGTTGATTTGCACGAACCATCAAATACTACTCGTAGTTTCGTAGTGATACTGTTATCTTTCAACACAGCATGGTGTGGTAAGTAAAACACTTCGGCAACAGGACGGCTTATTTCATTTTCAGGCACTACTTCCATATGTCTCATTGACAAATATTCACGCATAAATTCAAAATATTTTTCTCGTAACTTGTTGTTAGATTTAAACTTACGTTCCATTGCTTGTATTCGTCTTAGGGCGCCAGTAAAGGGCTCTCCTAAATCAGGTTTCTGTTTGAAAGGCAATCTAACAGAATATTTTTCGGATCTGATAGTGGTTGATGTAAATAGTTCTTCAGCGATTTGGTCTTCAATAGTCAAGCATGGCTCAGGCGGCTTCAAGTTCTCATATTCCCAAAATAACCGTAAAGTTTTATTTAGATCTTCTTCATATACACTTTGACTTATTTATTTATTTATTTATTTATTTATTTAATGTGTTTATCCTGTACAACAAGATTAAATCTTACGTGACAGACACTAATTGATTCATCAATCATGCACCCACTACAGATAACCCAACCAAACGCTGTATTCTGTGCCAGTAAGTTGCCGTCTTTTATAATCTTACCTTCTCTTATAAGGGAAAAGAAATAATCAAACCCAACTAGTATGTCAATATCCTTTGGGGTATCAAACTTATTATCCGCTAAAGGAAGATTTTTAATCTCGTCCCAACAATTAATTTTTACTTGGGTACATGGTAACTTTGATGTTAAATTATTAAAAATATGAGCAAGCATACTCACACTATCACTACTATGTACAGACTTTACCTGTAGTTCAACAGTTCCCTTAGTTACACCAGCCTTATTATTGCCCAATCCACTCACATAAATTTTGGAAGGCTTTCGTTGCAGTCCCAGCTTTTGAATACACTTTTATGATACTAAAGTGTTTTGACAGCCCGAATCCAAAAGAATGCAACAACTTTGATAATATCCCATATTATCTTTAACTAATACCCTGGCAGTTGGTATTAGATTTCTCACCTCAGCAGATGCAGCTAAATTTACAGATGTGTCACTGTTAACAGTAAAAGTTTCATTTAAATTACCTTTTGGAGCATTTTTATCTTGGGGTTTAGTAGCATTCGCTGTGGTAGATACATTTGTTGACGGCTTTCGGTCCACATGTATTAGAGAATGGTGATGGGCACTACAAGTTTCACACACATGTTTTGAAGGTCAGTCTTGTACTCTATGATTTAATTTTAAACAATTAAAGCATAAACGCTTCTCCTTTACGAACTCTATACGTTTCGGAACGTCCAATTTATTGAAAGTAGGACAATATGACAGATGGTGATTTTGTGAACAAGCAGCACAGGCCTTTTTCATCGAACCGGTATAGGCACGAGCCGACTTTTGAGGGGGGTTTGGAGAAGGTTTGCTAATTCTTTCAGCAACAGGTGATGGCATACGCTCCAAGGCATCACATCGTTCGTTTATAAACTTAATAAAACTATTAAGGGAAGGAAACGATACCTTACTGCAATGTTCAGCCCATGCCTGTAAAGTGCATCGATCAACCTTTTTACAAAGCAAGTGTATCAGCCATGGATTTCTTTTTTCAGCATCAACTCCTTGGGCACGAAGTCCACGGATGACTTCATCGGCTATATTGGATACATTACGTAAGCCTTGTGAAGTATTAGATTGTGGAATACATAAAAATGTTTCTATTAAGGAATCCACAACCAGCGAGGGTTATCATATCTTTCTTGTAATTTCTTTAGGGCTTCTTCGTAGTTCTGATCTGAAACTGCTAGATGGCGTATAAGATTGGCTGGTTCATCCTTTAACAACCCCTTTAGGTAGGTAGGTAGGTAGGTAGGTAGGAAGGCCGGTGTGAGTTGCCTCACACCTTCACCCAGAGACCAATACGGTCCATTGCGATGCCTTAGGAAGAAACTTTTAGTATATAGAGTGAAATGAAAGCTATAGTAAAGACAGGAAAGTGACTTTATATTATAGAGTGAGAAAAGAAAATATAAGAAAATATAAGAGAAAGGAGAAGAAAGAAAGAAACGTAACCAACTCCCTACTCGGACATATGACCTCCATTTGTGCTACTCGCACCCAATCGTCTAACGCGTAGCCAGGCCATTCCCATTACGAATCCTATTAGACACTCCAGCCCACAGCTAGAGACATCCCCTAATTCGCCTAAGAATCTATTGCCCAGCCATCTCATCCTACTGCCCTGCAGCCTGGGACAGTGGCATAGAATGTGCTCAACTGTCTCCAGCTCATCCGGGTCCTCGCATAATCTGCATATATCCGACAATTCGGACCCCATTCTCACCGCCATCCTGCCAATCATGCAGTGGCCCGTGATAATGCCTATCATGGTCCTAACGCAGATCCTATTCCTGCCCAGCAGCAATTCCGAATCGGACTTTCCAAGCACCGGCCACAGTGTCCGTGACACTTGGCAGTCCGTCCGGTTTCCCCAGGCTTGATTGGTTGCATTTAGTACCCACTCCTTAATTCTTCCATAATAGAAGCCTATTGGAAGCCCTACTGCCTCCATACGGTTATTACATTCCGTGCCTGCGCCCATTCTTGCCAACTCATCAGCCACCTCATTGCCGGCAATATCTGAGTGACCTGGTACCCAGCACAATCTAACCGTATACCGCCCTAAGGCTCCCTCTAGAGCCCTCCTACAACTGTCAACTAGCTTAGAGTTCACATAACAGCCCTTTAATCACCTCCGGCAACCGCCTAAAATCTACCATAGTGCTCACATAGTCAGTAGAGCCAGGCAATCCCAAGCAAGTTCCATCTGCTTCAATCTCACACAGGATCCGAGAATGACCCTGCGTGTGACCTTTTAACAGTCCCAGCTCCCTCAGTCTAAGAATGCTTCTGGCAGCCATTCCCATCACATACTGCTCAATGGGCAAAAGATGAAGAATGACATCCAGAGCCGCTTGAGGAATGCTTCTCATGGCCCCTGTTATGCCGATTGAAGCACACCTCTGAACTTTAGACAGAAGGTTTCTTCGATTAGCCAGTCTCATTGCCTCCCACCAAACACAGCATCCATATGTAAGAATGGGCCTAACCACCGAAGTGTATAGCCATCCCACCACTGACGGCCGAAGTCCCCAATTCTTACCTATCGATGATCTGCAAGTATAGTAGGCATTGAGACCTTTTTTAAGCCTCTCCTGAGTGTTCCTTCCCCATGACAGCTTCCTGTCCAGGAAAACTCCCAGATACTTAGCACTATCTGATAGTCTAAGCTCTACTCCTCCCAGTACCGGCAGCCTGAAATTTTCCACCCTGTACTTCCTAGTAAACAGAACTAACTCTGTTTTTTCCGGATTTACTCCCAAGCCCTTCTCACTAGCCCAAGCTGAAAGTTCGCCCAGTGCCCCTTGCATGACATCGCTAATTGTCGGCAGAAACTTGCCCGATACCAATATAACTACATCATCCGCGTAGGCCACGACCTTCTGACCCGTTCTGTCAAAAGATCTCAGAACGACATTGACAGCCAAGAGCCATAGTAAGGGGGAGAGAACACCCCCCTGTGGGGTCCCTCTGGTCACCAGTTTCCTTAGGCGTTCGTTTCCCCAGTCCGAGTGAATGACTCTGCTACTAAGCATCAGAGTTATCCATTCGACCAGGAACGACGGAACCATTAGGTCACTTAGTGCCTGCCTGACAGCCCCTATCTTTAAATTGTTAAAGGCGCCCTCTATATCAAGGAAAGCCGCCAAGGTGTATTCCTTGTTTCGCAATCCTTTCTCTATATAACCCACCACATCATTAAGCGCACTCTCAACAGATCTACCCTTGAGGTAAGCATGCTGAGCGCCACTGATGATGCCGGTGTCAATTCTAGTTCTTAGATATAGATCGATCAGTCTTTCCAGTGTCTTCAAGAGAAAAGACGACAAGCTGATCGGTCTAAAATCCTTGGGTTTAGAGTGACCGGTTTTCCCCGCTTTGGGTATAAACACGACCCTAACTTCCCTCCATCCCTTAGGAATGTACCCGTTTAGTACACATACCCTAAAGATTTCCACCAACAGTAGGAGCGATGATCTCCCGATATTTTGTAGCATCGCCGGAAAGATACCATCTGGTCCTGCCGATTTGTAAGACCCAAAAGTATTGACCGCCCATGTTACTTTATCCAAGGTAATCATGTCCCCCACTGCCCCCCTTACCTCATCACCTGAGCGCGGCCCCGGGAAGGGGACGTCATTCTCAACCTGCTCCCCCATCACAGGATCCACACACCCCGGAAAATGAGTCTCCATAAGAAGGCATAGGGTTTCAGAGCTGGATTCCGTCCATGAGTCGTCCGGTCTCTGAATAAATCCCGGGACTGCTGGGTCCTTGGATAAAATTCATCTGAACCTGGAAATCTCATTTACAGATTCAACTGACTCGCTAAACTTGATCCACGAGTCCCTTTTCGCTCTCCTAATGTCTTTCTTATACTTATTGTAACCCAATCTAAAGTTACTCCAATCCTCTTCCCTACGCGTATATTTCGCTCTGTTGAACAACCTTCTTACAGTAGATCTTTGAGTCTTTAGCTTCTCCGTCCACCATCGCGGTTGTTCGCGTCTGCCCGGGAAGTTCAGCGGACAGGATCTCTCATAACTACTGGTTAGTGCCTCCGTAAAGGTACCCACCAGTCGCTCCACTCCGGTCGAAGTCGACCTCCACTCATGTGTAACCCTAAGGTTATCTACCACTAATTCCGAAAAAGAATCCCAATTCGTTCTTCTCGGGTTCCTATACGGGCTCCTTTTTGATCCCTCAAACACTAGATTGAAGGATAGACGGCTATGGTCAGAGAAGGAAAATCCCAAATCTACCCTCCAATCCTTCACTAGTTCCCTACAGTTCGTCAACGTTATATCTATTACTGCCTCCCTATCCCTATTCCTGAATGTTGGCGTGTTTCCCATATTACAGATATAGAGATTGTTAGCAATAATGAAGTCAAACATAGACTCACCTCTTTTGTTGATGTCTGTACTTCCCCATTGGGTATGGTGTGCGTTTGCGTCACACCCCAGTACCAGCTTCGAGCCTGTTCTGCCCCAACTTCACCAACTCAATTAATTTTACAAAAGGAGGATCGGTAGCCTCATATGGCAAGTAGACCGATGCTACAGCCAGAACCGTTCTGTCCTTGGCTTCTCCTGTCACGACCGTGAGGTCTCCATTACTGAAAGAATGAGACAAATTAAATTTATGTTCACTTCTTGCCAGTATACATGTTCGTACCTTCTCGTCAGTATGAGGTACAAACAATGTATACCCCTTGGCCTTCAATCCAACTACCCGATTTTTATTAATCCAGGGCTCTTGGATTAAAGCCACATCCACGTTGTTATCAATGAGTTGGGTTACTAGTTCGATTGAGGCTGCTTCACAGTGGTGCAGGTTTATTTGCACCACTTTCAGCCTCTTAGGGTTTATCATTTTTAGGAAACCTAAACTTGATAGACCCCAACCCGAAAACTGCAACCCCTCCCATCGATTTCAACATCTTTAGAGACTCCTGGTCTACTGCGAACCTGAAGTCTTTCCCTTGGTTCTCATTACAGCCCAATGAAGCTATCAACTTCCATTGTGCTGTAATAAGTCCCTTATTTTGATTGGACAGTAGCCCCAGTATGACTTCCACCGGTTTTATAGGTGGGGGTATCCACACCGTGACTACTGGCCTTAGTGGCAACTCAGACGCGAGTATAACATCCAGACTGGCCTCCGGACAAGTGCTGCCACACCTGCCAATTGCAGCTTTTAAAAACTCAAAGGTTTTTTGATTGCCGCAACTGACAGTTTTGACACCTCTTGCCCAGTCAGCCCCTCTGAACGCCACCTCGTCCTGCCTTCCTTTGACGCTAAAGATTTCGTCGAGTAGTTTGTTCTCTAGCACCTGCCATTTCTCGACACTGATCCTACCATCGGGATCCATTCGATCAATGACAGCTGCCAGAATACCGTCCTTACTCGACGACTCCTTTAACTTCCTAACCGTTGAGGGCTGGCCAGCTTTGGAATCCGTCCTCCTGTTGGTCACCTTACGGGACTCTACAAGAGATCCAACACCAAACTGACCAGTCCTCTTAGCCTTTGGGGATTTCTGGTCATCATCGGACCTAACTCTCTTAACTGCCCCTCTATTGGGGGGCTTAGCAGAGTTTGGTCGATGATCACCCGATTTCCCTGCAGATTTTGACTTGTTCGTCCTGGTGGTTCCTTTAGTGACTTCCCTTTGGGAGTGACTATCGGAGATTACCAAGACATTTCCAGTCATCATCGCGCGACTAGTGGTGGGTAATTCGCTTATAGGCATAGCTCCCCCAGCCGAGATCATTTTGTCACAGCTAAGAATGCTAGGCCTTAAGCCTTTACTCTTCTCCTCTTTACCCGTTGCCTTCTTCATGGATTCATCAGCAAAGGCTGCTGAGGATTCATTGTCTTTTCTGACATTTGAGTCCACAGCAGTCTTTGGTGTGTATCCCGCAGGATAGGGAATACCTAAGACAGCAACGACAGATCCATGGGCTCGTTCGAACCTTGACACGTTCCTTCGGTGCTTCTTCAGTAAGTGCCTATCCCGCCCATCGTGCAGTGAGGGGTCTTTCTTAGCTATCTTTTCCAGAAAGGCTAAGGAGACTCTTACACCACTCTTGGCTTTTTCAAAGCTTGTTCGACAATCTGATGTGACCTCTTCTGTCGCATCCTGCCGAACGACGGGTTTTAATGTAACCTCCAGTCCACTCACCGTTCCGAGTGTGACCTCCGAAACCGAATTACTAACTCTCTGGTTCTGATCATGAGCTTGAATCATTGTAGTTTCATGCTCATCTTCAGAACTCAGAGTTAGACCAGCTAGTCTTTCAGAGGCCCCAGATCGAGACGGTGAGCCAACCGGGGATTTCATCTCATCTTTTCCTGTCAGTTTCGTTAAAAGCTGACCCTCTTGCAGTAGAATATCCCTGTGAATCCTCAGCCAATCGGAGTCTGGATTTGACACCGAACCTGCTGAGTTGTCAGAGACATTCTCCGCATCGACTTCTAAAGTCTCATCATTTTTTCTTTTATTCAAATTTTCAATTTTGGTCCCACGAGTGTGCGCGTATGGGAATGGACCATCCATGCAGTGACGGCGTACATGGACTAGGCAAAATTTTGTTTACAACCGACCCGTGCCCTGGCGTCGGAGGGGAGCTGTTAACGACTAGTCTTCTTTAACCACTAACTAGCCATTCAGGTTTTTGGCACTGCTACCAACCACGCTAACCTTACAAGTGGAGTCAGTTTTGGTCCGCGGGTTGTAATTCGAATTCAGGAAGGAACCTATTAACACTTGAGATCGCTTTGATCTAGTGTTTCTCTAGCCTTAACACATTCCAATATCACCAGCTTGTTACCCCTTTAAATATTGAAACTTTTGGGCAGCCCTGTATTGTTGTTATTTATAGAGCTGTTGAATAAATCAAAAAAGGATTTAAACTCTGAATATTTACCATCAAAAATAGGAACATTTAGTTTCGGCAATCGTACATCAGCAGAGTGTGTTAAGGTGTTAATTGTTTGAGAAAGTGTAGCTGGAGATATTGACTGTGCTGGCAGTTGAAGTGCAGATAATTTCTCCAACAAAGCAGTCTGAGTTTGCAATAGCTGTTGCATGGCATCTTGATGTAACGTTGTAGAATTAAGCTGATCAAGTGGTGCCGAGTTTGTAATGGCGTCTATGAACTCATTAAATTTGGTTTTCATACGAAAATACCTGTTTTTGAAATCCATCATTTCTTCATCACGTTGAGGAAAATGTTCTGGATGTGCGGACATTTCAATGTCCAGTGATTGAAACTGGTCATATATTTTTTCCAAATTATCCAACCGTGCACGAACTTCAAAAAGCGAGGTTTCACTGTTAACTTGGCTTATGAAGTTTTCCAATCTCGTGGCAATACCCTTTAAATATGCCCTTTTACTTTTAAAATTTTCAACGTTACTCATTCTTGATTATTATTTACGAAAGTTTATTTCAGATTTTTCTTTTTAAATTAAAAATTTCTTAATTTGGTTACTTTTTATTAGCATATTTTTCACAATAAATTGGATTTTCAGTTAGAGCACCAATATATTTTTACACTTCTTTACACTTTATGCAGCATCAGGCATTTGAACAAAATCCTTCAAATTGTTTTTATAGTTAAATAAATTCAAAAAACCAATATTTGTGATTACGAGACTCCTTTCCCTGCAATCACGTCGGGGTCACCAAAAATGTTCACGAAAAATTAAGATGTTGTCTTTTTTATGATTTTAAACAGACTGACTTTATTAAAAAAGCTGTCCATCTACTACAGCTAGAAATTATTACATATGTATGTATTTACTATTATGTATGTACGACAATAAAAATATCATACGAGAATACCGTTAACTCAAACAAGAAATAATAACAATAATAAGTACATATATACTTCATATATTCATATTTGAATTCAAGGTTATTCGATGACTTATTAACACAATTATATTTGAAGAATATTAATCAAAGCAGAAAAGAATAAATCAATTAAATTTAAACAAAAAGAGTATAAACAAAGTTCATTAACATTTCCGCCAGCCTTGAACAACAGTAATGATGTTCAATCATCTTTTGGGAGGGGGTACAGTTTTGTTATTGGCCTCTGGAAAGTTGAGTTTGCAGTCTTGACGGTTGCCACTCTTACTAGGCCGTCAGAACCAGCATGGGTCTCCAGAACTCTTCCAAGTTTCCAACAAGCTGGAGGTAGATTTTTATCTTGTAACAACACGACATCATCTATTTGCAAATTTGGTTTTTCTTTAAGCCATTTTGCCTTGGGTTGTAGGGATAATAGATAATCCGTTGACCAACGTGACCAAAAATATTGTGTAAGTTGCTGGATATGGCTCCATTTGGAAAGATACGAAGTCTTCAAATGAGTGAGATCAGCTTTGGGCAATGCGTTAAGTGGTCTGCCAATTAAAAAATGGCCTGGTGTAATGTATGGTAGGTCATCTGAGTCAGCTTGAACTAATGGTCTTGAGTTAAGGATAGCTTCTATTCTGGTTAACAGTGTAGTTAGTTGTTTAAACTTTAATGCAGTGAGACCAATTGTCCTAAGGAGATGATACTTCATGCTCTTTACAGTTGACTCCCAAGCACCTCCAAAATGAGGAGCAGCAGGCGGGATGAAGTGCCATTGTATGCCTTTATTAGATAAAGAATTTGAAATATTATTATTGAATTCAAAGGTTTTTACCGATTGGTAGATTTCATCGAGTTTTTTAGTAGCTCCCTGGAAATTCGTGCCATTATCGCTGTATATGTGGCCGCACAAGGCTCTGCGTGCTACAAATCTATCGAGGGCTGCTAGAAAGGCATCTGAGGTTGAATCAGTGACGAGCTCTAAATGGACCGCCTTTGTGACCAGACAAATAAACACCGCTATATATGCCTTGACAGTTGGCGCTCTACGACCGTTATGTAATTTGTATGATATAGGACCCGCATAGTCACAGCTTACTTGGTAAAATGGATACGAAGCATTTACTCTAATGTCAGGAAACTCAGATTCTTGATAGTATTTAAAAAACTCATTTTCAGCATCTCTAATTTCGGCTACTTGAAGTGGTGATTTATTTCGTAACGTATAACGAAAATTGTTAAAAGCTCGATAAAAGTAAGCAAGTGATCGAACCATACGTAGAAATTTAGAATTTCTCTCATTTAATATGGCAATAATGTCGTCAGCGACAGTTGATGGAAGACTAACTTGTTGCTCAATACGTAACTCTTCTTTAGTTTTCACATCTTTTAAGATTTCGGGCCACTCAGTTGTGTCCTTTAATAAAAAAGGTGGGCCGAAAAACCACATCTGGTTATTTATTAGATAGCTCGATCTAATGCCTCTACTTGCACAATCTGCCGAATTTAATTTGGTGGGTACATACCATAGCTTGGGAATTTCGATTAGAATTAGAAATCATTACGATTAGAAAAATAAAATAATATAATCATTGGAATTGAATTTTGATAAAAATTTCAGATTACTAATTGATTAGATTAGAAATAATCAAAAATCTAATCACAATTAGTGACGATTAGCATTTCTAATCAAAACAACAGCAACAAAGTGAACCAGCTGTGTCAAGTGTTTAGTTTAAGAACAGGGTGCACCGTATGCAATTTTATGCAATATTCAAAAACTGTTACATTATGTAAATATAGCAACAAATGTGATAAATAAATATTTTCTTTTCACAAAAATAGTTAAAAATAGTTAAACTAATCAAATCTAATCAAAAATAATCAAGAAATCTAATCAATTATTTTTTGGATTCGTTTTAATTATTAAAAAGATTTTATCTTTATATATGTATATAATTCTACTGTACGTGTGTTGTGACTGAACTCCTCCTAAACGGCTGGACCGATTTGCGTAAATTTTTTTGTATGCGTTTGGGTGGCGCCCCGGGTGGTTTAGATTTACAATTCGGTCCAATGGGACAAAAGGGCGTGGTACCTCCCATACAAACCACAAATTAAAAATCTATTATTTCTGCTCCTGATAACGGCATTTCAACAAAATTTGGTATGTCGGTTTGCTGCAAATATGGGCGGGATTTGATAAAGACGCGTGGTACCTCCCCTACAAATCTCGAAAATGGCACTGGTGGCCTTTCTTATTATAATAGACCGATTGGCATGAAACCTTTCCAAAAAAATAAAATTTGAAGGCAAAGCAACGTTTGCCGGGTCAGCTAGTTGTTTTATATTTTCTTGACATTTTTTGTTTTCTTTATTTGCATTTAAAAATATGAAAATAAAAAGTTGTTGAATTGTTTTAAACAATTAATGAATATTCATCGTACACCAAAATATCTTTAATAGTTCTTGAACTGTTATAAAAAAATTATAAATCATGCAGATTAATATGACTAATTATAATGAAAATGAATGTTATTTTTAAAACCTTTTTTTACCTTTACTTCGGAAAATCAAATCTTGTAACGTGAATTTAACCGCCTTTTACTCAATACAATCTAAAAAATCGACTAAAAGTCAAAAAATAAGAACATTTCAAACAACATAAACTTTTAAATCAAAATGGAAAAAATCTCACACATCCCTTAAAGAAAAGCGTGGGGCGCCCATACCAACCTGAACTTAAAAAAACATGACTGCCGTGAGTACATTTTAATATTTCAGACCGAAAGAAATACAACCAATCATGTTTAAAGCTACGAATTTTCAATAATTGAGCATTTTGTTTCATAACAACGCACCCCACGCTTTTCTTTAAGGGATGTGTGAGATTTTTTCCATTTTGATTTAAAAGTTTATGTTGTTTGAAATGTTCTTATTATTTGACTTTTAGTCGATTTTTTTAGTTTCATATTTATTTTGTGTTCAAAACTGATCAATATACATATTAAGGTAAAGAAAAGCGTTTCTTATTTTTTTTTTTTTTTTATTTATAAATGATTTACAAAACAAAAACAGTTTAAAAACATTAATCTTATTAATGTTTCAGTTTGATTTAGAATGTAGTGAAATTCCCGGATATTAATATTTTTGTTTATCCGGGGAGTAATTAAATTCGAAGGATTTTGAATTTTTTGTAATCAACTAATATTTTTCAGGAAAATCTTGGAGGCAATTCAAAAACAGTTATGTTAGCTACCATATCTCCTGCAAGTATACATGTGGATGAAACATTAGCTACTCTGAGATATGCTTGTCAAGCTCGCTGCATTGTAAACAGAGTTAAGGTAAATGAATCTGAGCATGACAAAGTGATCAGAGAATTAAAATCTGAAGTTGAAAGGTTAAAATCATTGCACTATGAATATGAACGGCAAAAGCGTCTTTCAGGTTGTACTAAGACAACCCCTAGAACAATTATTATTGACACTGCAAATATTAATGAAACTGAACTCGAAAATCTAAGAGAACAGCTTTCTGAAAGAGAGAAAGAACTTCAACGTGCACAAAAATCTTGGATGGAACGCTTAAAAGAGGCTGAAGATTTAAGAATATCTGGACTACATTTACTAAAGCGTAAAGGACTTGCAATAGAACTAGATAAAGAACAAAAACATGCTTGCCTGATAAATTTAACAGAAGATCCAATGTTAACGGAAACTTTATTTTATATTATACCAACGGGATGTGTGAAAATTGGACGAACGAGATCTACATTAAGTGGTACTAAACCAGATATAATTCTTGATGGACCACTTGTTGCTCATAATCATTGGTAATAATTAAAATTTACAATTATTTTACGTAGTATAAAAATATTTTTAAGTATATTTAACTTAAACTTGTTTAAATTTTCAGATTTATTATTTTAAATATGCACATAATTAAAAATGGCTAAAATATATTGGCATTGGCTAATTATGATGCGCATGCTCGCTGATTAAAAACTAGAATTTTTTGACGTCTTTTAACATTGTTTACTTTAATATTTCAGTATTATAGAAAATAAGAATGGTGAACTTTATGTTACCCCAGAAAATCCAGATTTTGAAACGTACTTAAATGGAGAGTCCGTCAAATGCAAAAGACAAATTTTTCATGGCGATCGCTTAGTAATGGGAGGGTCTCATTTCTTTCGAGTTTCTAATCCCTTTTGCTCGCAGAAAGAAAAGAAAAAGAAGGCAAGTTAAATTAACAAAAACTATGATGAAAAATTACATAGTTTATACATATTATACTTGTTAAATATTTTATAGTTGGCGGACTTTTATCAAGCATATCAGGAGGTACTCGAAACTCAAGAAGAAAAATTACGTCTTGAATTAGAGGAAGAGAAACGAATTGCATTGTCGCACATTGAAACCAACCGTATGGAACATGAACGAAATGTCAAGGAACGCATGGATAAAATAGAATTAGAACAACTAATGTTAAATTGCAACAAAGAAATTCTTGAATCAGAGAGAAAAATAATTGACGAAAGAAAGAAGAATTTAAACTCTACGCTTTTAATCAAACCTACGCAAATGAATGAATCAAAACTGTTTGACGAAATAAATAACATTATGCAACAACCAAGTCAAGGAAGTTTACATAAAGTTCAGCTAATGGTATGTCTTTTTAAATGGGTTTATTTTTTATTTTAAATTCTATAAATATGTTTTATCTACAAGAAAAAGGTGTTTCTTAGTTGATTTGAATTAAATAGCTTTCGTAGTTGGAGTGGGGCTAAGGCGGTTCCATAAAATTGGTCAACTCTGACCTACAACATTTAACATAATCACGAAAAATGTATTTATCATCCGCATGTTAAAATATATATTAGTTCAAGAGATCTTTCTCACTTTATTTAAAAAAAATTATATTTTGAATGTTGGACTTCTTAAATTCAATTTTAAATATAATAGAAAAGAGCTTTTTACATTTATCTGGTCTGTATAAGAAGTTACACATATTAAAATTGGCAACATGTATTTTGTAATAGTAAAAACTTTATAACTTAAGGACTATCATATTTAAGAAAAAATGTATTTTCTGAATGCCATTCCCCATTCAAATTAAATTAAATGCATAATTCTCCTTCTTTAGACACGCCCATCTATATCTTACTGTAGTTAGATTTTTGGTCTCTGAACTAAACAAACGCTTACCTGCTAAAGAGATAACTTATAATTCAGCATTTGACATCATTTGATAGATTGGAATTCGTGATGTCATTAATCAGCATGGCGTGGTCAACCGTATCAAATGGTTTAAATGGAACCCAAACTGCAACAATAGTGCTTTGATACGGTCGCTGCAAATGGAAGCCATTACAGATGCTATTTATCAAATTCAGAGCCGTTGTTATGCTATGTAGGGGTTTCAAAACCTATGCCACGGTTGATAAAAGGGAGATCAAAATAGAGGGTGTTTGATTAAAACTCAATAAAACTACTAAGAACAAGTTTTTTTGCTTGTATATTAAGTGTCAATTAATAAATCTTTTATTATAAAAAATAAATCTAATCTAACGTAACATACTTTGAAGTTTTTTGATTAGAGTTTAAACTTCGTAGTATTGTCATACACAACGTAACTGACTAAACAGTGCCTAATTTATAAAAAAGAAAACTGTAACTGACTGTTTGTTGAGAAAAGTCAATCAAATAATATATTCTCAAGTCATTTAAATCTTCTTCAGTACTGGAATAATTTATTTTTTTATTTTTTTATAGGTTTTTTTAGCTTTTAATTTATTTCACATTTAAATTCTATTTCCAAAAATCGTACTCAATAATAATAATATACATTTGCGTAATATACATTTGTGTTTTTGAATAGAATCTGGGAACGATTTAAATATTTATATTTTTGGATAATGTATATTCCTACAAAGATGCCATGAGTTTGAAAACCTTCAAACGCTCTATTTTAGTGATTCCGTTAAATGGTTGTACAACAACTACCAAACAATTGCAAAAACCTAAACAATATGTCTGATGTTTTTGTAATTTATTACAAATTCATTTTACTTATGTAGGTTGGCCACTCGAAGCATAGCTCGCTTCGATTCAAGAATAGTTTGCATTGTGTCTACCGCACGATTCGTCTAGTATTTCTTGGCCACCGGTAATTTTTATTCATCCTGGTGATTTAATGAAAGGTGGATTTTACTAGTATCACCTTTTGATAGACTGGTTTTGTCGATAATTTTTTGTTGCTGTTCAGACTTTCACTTCTCAGGTCCCCAAGTAGTGGACAGTTACGGAGAAAATGTCCAGTAATGATCGCTATGTAAAGCGTTTCCTACTTTTTTAAAGAAAAAACACAGAAAATTCAAATTTAATGGGGAATGTTTATTATCATTTGAAAGAACATTCTTTCACCCATACAAAAAAAAATTGAATGAAGGAATGAATGTCAAGCTATCTCCTCTAAAGACACCGAGCTATTTGTTTTGCCATTAAATCTGGTGGTAAACAGTTAATTATTAAGACATACTTTCACTCGGAGAGCTAATCGTCCATTGTGAATCCCTTTTAGAAATAATATATGTATAAAGTTGGGTTAATAATATATAATCCCAGATGATTCACTAGGACAGACTGCCTAGAGAAATTAAAGATCTGTGATTTGAAAAGATTAATTGTACCTAAGTATTCAAATAAGGTCATAAAGATCTCGCTGTCGTACAGTTTGTTCTATTTCCCCATGATAGGTCAGTACGTGGAAAGAGTTCCACTAATACTATCCTGTGATAACAGCACAATGGTGGTGTCACTGCTGCATCTACTACATGCAAGGATAGTTCCGAACCGTGCCTTGCGGGTTTGCTATTTCGATACCTTCTATGTATATCGCAATGACCTGATACCCAACACAGAAAAACATCGAAGTACTTCATTAACCTACATAGGTCCCTCTTACATTCTTTACCAGCCTTGATACTTTCGAAAATATTTCTTTTGTTTCACGATCAAAACATTGAAGAAGAGAACACAAGTACAACAAAACAATATTATAATAGAACAAGGCTGAAGTAGAAGAGAAATGAAGTAGAACATCAAAACTATTTTGTAACATTCAAAACATGTTTGAATAACTCGTAGACAAACTTGCAAAGAAACTTTTGAATTTTTAATGAACATAAAATATCGAATGTACATACATACATTTGGAAAAACGAATAAAACAAAAAACAAATAAAAATAAATGATATTATTTAATAACACTCCTGTTGAATAACTCGTAGACAAACTTGCAAAGAAACTTTTGGATTTTTAATGCAGCAAAAATAAAAATTTTTTAATTCACATTTGGAAAAACAAATATTCAGTCTTAGTGCAAATTTTATTAGTATTTGATATATTGTTTGAAAGACAATTTTACGACCAACATAATTTATGTTAAATATTTTGAAATTTTGTCTAATTTTCACTATTTTTAATCGATTTGATTACCAATTCTTACCATAATTTATAGAGTTTGTCTGATGTCCATAATAATCTTGAGTGTAACTTAACAAACAGAGTATAAGCAAGTAAGAGTGCTATATTCGGCTGTGCCGAATCTTAAATACCCTCCACCTAAACGTAATAAGAAATACAAAAACTACACTGGTTAAAGGACTAGAATATCCTTATTCTGTGTTTTCTATTCAGTATTAGTGCAAATTTAATTAGTATTTGAGATTCTATTGTTTGAAAGACAATTTTACGACCAACATAATTTATGTTAAATATTTAGAAATTTTGTCTAATTTTCACCATTTTTAATTGATTTAATTACCAATTCTTACCATAATTTACAGAGTTTGTCTGATGTTCATAATAATCTTGAGTGTAACTTAACAAACAGAGTATAAAAAGGGGTACAATTCGGTTTTAGTGATTTTGTTAAAAAAAAAAAACAAATAGGGATTTTAGAAGAGATACCAGCAAAAAAAATTTTTTTTGGCGGCCACGCCTATTTTCGAGGGGGCGGGCCCTTAAAGTTGAAAATATATAGGCCTATATCTCGGTAACTACTGGGTGTCTGATAATTTGTTATACATTAAATAAAAGGTATTAAAAATACCTTTCCAACGATATATATCATGATTATAAAATATGGACCGAATATGGGTTAAATCCGAAAAGAATATTTTTTGACCCGAATTTATTTGTTTTTTGGAAATGCTTCTATATGGCAGGTATGACAAATTATGGGCCGATCTTCTTAAATTTTGGAACAGTTATTTTCATGCATATGGGGATATTTCACGTAGAATTTCAACGTAATAACGGTATATTTAAGATATATATTAGTATTAACGTGGATTTCGGTAGTGGACCTTATGTGGGGGATATAGTCAAATATGGACCGATATTCTCAAAATCCAGCAGTTAGATTTAGGCATGTATGTAAATGATCCGTGTAAAATTTTGGATTGGTACCCTTATTTATAAGCGATTTATGAGTATTAAAGGGATTTTCCGAAGAGGGCTTTATATGGGGCATACGGTTAAAAATAGACCGAAATTAACAAATTTTTGTGGGATGATTTTTGTATATATGTAAATAATCTGTGCAAAGGTTTGAGTCGGTACCGATATTTATACAATATATATAGGGAAAAATGTCTTTTTCAGATGTGGTCCTTGTATGGGAGCTATGACCAATTCTGGGCCGACCACCATAAAATTTGGTACAATAATTTATTTGAGTATTTATGTCAAATTTTAGCCGTTTAACATTATTTATACCAGTTTTATACGTATTTAAGTGAATTTTGGAAGTGGACTTTATATAGGGTATATGGTCAAACATGGACCGAACTAAAAAAAAATTTCGGTTTGCGATTTCTTTTTGCATAAAACCTATTTTTGCTGAATTTTGTCTTGATATTCCAATTTTGTAGGCATTTATTTATTATTAAGCCATATTTCGGGAATATATATATTTGTATGGGGGCTATGAGAAATCATGGACCGATTCTTACTATTTTACTTTCTTCTTTTATCATACAAACAACGTATACAAAATTTCATGGTATTCTCTGCAATATATTTCAAAATATTGCTATAAAATGGACAAAAAATATCAAATTTTTATGGAGGTTGTCTCACATATTGGTCCATAACTCTGGTTGACCTAAACCGATTTTACTGATTTTAAATAGCAAACTTCTCGAAAGCATTTCTGGCAGAATTATTGAAGATTTGGATCCCGAATATATATTGGGACTTCAAAAAACTGATTTCAACATCCAGACAGACAGACAGACGGACATGGCTTAATCGACTCCGCTATCTATAAGGATCCAGAATATATATACTTTAGAGGGTCGGAAAATTATATTGTGGAAATTTCACACGGAATGACAAACTTATATATACCCTTCTCATAAAGGTGAAGGGTATAATAAATGATATTATCTAGTGTACTCGATGCTTTCGGTGTAATTTACCGTTTTTATACCCTACGCACAGAAATATTGGTCCAACACCCACCTTAAAGTATACCGATCGACTCAGAATCACTTTTTGAGTCGATTTAACGATGTCCGTCCGTTAATCTGGCTGACTGTCCATGTAAAGCTTGTGCGCAGAGTACATGTCGCAATTTTGAAGATATTTCGATAAAATTTGGTACGTGATATTTTTTCGGCCCAAGGATGGATGGGATTGAAACTAGTGGAAATCAGTCCATTATTTCACCTGGCCCCCATACAAAAGTCCTCCCGAAATTGGGGTTTACCGATCATAAATGTTTGCATTAGGCAAGGAACCAAACAAATTTCATCACAAATGAGTGGTAAATGAAGCCAAATCACATCTACAAATTGTGTGCAGATCGGTTTATAATTAGTCGTAGCTCCCATATAAGGCCCACTTCCGATAATCACTTTAAAGAGCATAACTCACTCAAAAATGTTGGTATCCAAATAATATTTAACACAAATATATCTCATATGTATACAAACAATACGGTACAATTTTATTGTGATCGGTGCATAATTAGTTGTAGCTCCCATATAAGGCCCACTTCCGAAAATCACTAACGATCATATCTCCCATATAGCGCACATTTCTGAAAAACTGTTTTATACATATACTGGGTGTAGGGTATTATATGGTCGGGATTGACTATACTTTCTTACTTGTTTTTATTTCATTGTATGTTTTTGTTTTGATGTTCTACTTCATTTGAACATACAAGCACTAACAAAACTATAGAGAGAAACTTTTCGAATGGTGCTTATTTTGAGTATTTTTTTGTTATACTTGTTTTGTTGATAATGGTTACACTGAAATACACGGCTTGGAAGTAGTGTGCTTTAGAATACAGAACTTTCAATACATTTTGTACAGCTCTTTAGTAAATACCGCATCACAATCAGGCAGTCTGGCAGAGTTCCACCTATCAGGAATCTCTATTTCCAGAATATTGTCGAAGTTTGTTTCTGTTATCGTGTAACCGAGTAAAATTACAAAGGGACCAGTTATATGGACCTAAGTGAGCTCTGTACTTTACGGCCTCCTGCTTACCTAACCTATTATGTAACCCGATATGATTGGATTATTTTGAATCCAAGTTCGAAACCCCTGGCGAATGAAGCTAGTTACCCACAAGGTTGAACTTAAGCTTTCGTTTTCGCCCATGAAGAAACATAGCTTAGTGCTGACTGCATTATGTCACTGATTGTAGGTAGAAATTTACCCTTTACCAGTAACACAACAACGTCCGCATAGGCATTGATCTTCTTACCCTAGCATTCGAAATGTCTAATAATATTGTAACCGCTAGCAACCACAGTAGGGGTGATAAAACCCCTCCTTGTGAAGTTCCTCTGGTAACCATTATCCTAAGAAATATTTCCCCAACGTTGGAATTGATAATTCTACTATCTGGCATCCTTACTATCCAATCTACCAAAAACTCACGTACTCCAAGTCTCTTCAGGCTTCTTTTATTGCTAGAAGAAGATTACCTTAACCTCTCTCCAGTCCCTTGATATGTAGTAGGTATGTAGGTATGTAGGCTTCTCCTATATACATAAATTCACCAGCTAACAAAGAACCTGTTCCGAGTTATTCTATAGCATAGCAGTAAATATACCGTCCGGACCCGGGGATTTGTATAGGACGAACGTATTACCGCATACGTTCCACCGGAATCGTAATGAGACTTTTGTTCTCTATTCTAGTCTTTACATCCTTACAACCGGGAAAGTGCACATGCATAAGTACGGCCAGAGTTTCTAAGCTAGATTCCGTCCAAGAGCCATTGTTCCTTTGAATGTATCCAGTTGCCTTCGGGTCTTTGGATAATATTCATCGGAACCTTTGTACGTCTCGGGGTTCTATAAGGTTTCTGCTTAGATCTCACGAAGATCAATTCAAAGGTTATTTTGCTGTGATCTGAAAATGAACAATCTGTTGCTACCCACCAACTATCTACAAGATGTGCTAAATTGATAAAAATCAAAGTGACGTTTTACTATTGTTGTTGTTGTTTTTAATTGAAAATGCTTCAAAAAAAGACGTGTGATGTTTTTTTGCGTTAAAAAAGGCACCGTTACACATTTCTACGTCAAAGTCAATCAATGCAATTTTTTCTACTAACGTGCTAGAGTGTTCAATAGTGCAAGGTCAACTTTAAGTTTGTATTTCTCGATTTGTGTTTATTATAATTTATTAATTTAAATGGAAAATAAAGAGACAGGTAAGTACTGCTGTTTTTAATTATAAGTTCTTTATATTTATGTCGATATACTTGAAAAGAACTCATTAGACAACATTACCTTAAAAGGGTTAAGTTTTTTTTAACATTAATATTCCATAAGCGGTTAAAAATTTTGACCCCATCAGACCTCTTTCAAATTGAAAAAGCGGTTTAAATGAGTTAATTTTTTAATTTTGGTTTGTGACAAATTGCGATTTTTTGTGCTTTATGAGTTATGCCTTTTCTTGTATGTAACCTCTGTATCAGAAAAAAACGATCGGTTTGAAATATGGCGAAAAGAATGCAATAAGAAAGACAAATTTGATGCAGTTTTCAAACACGTTGTTGGCAAAATCAAGCTTAATACTATTTCGGATGAAATGTATAAAAATATAAAGCAAACAATACATTTTTTTTGCTTAAAATTGGCTCAAAAGTGGGAAAAATGTCGCAGAAAGATAAATATCCTTAAGGATCAAAATCATTCGTGGCTGAGTTCTGAATTACATATTGTGGTAAGTGATATTTCAAAAAAACCTACTTCTACCGGTACCGGAGCTATTCTATTCAGCGCAAAATCAGAATTTGATACTAACCTTCTCGTTCTTGCAGCAGCAACATCTGCTCGTAAACAAGGTGATTTCGATTTGGCTTCAGTCCTGAAAGAAAGTATGAAAAGCCCGAGAAGGCCATCAAAAATGCGGAAAAGACACCAAGAAACCAATTCCACTTTCTGTGCATGAGGCTTTATCTTTCCTTCTTGAATACAATTTTTAAAAATAACAATATAATTCAAAACGCCACGAAAGCAAATCAAGAAACACTATAATAAAATTACAGCCGCAAAAATAAAATGCCCACCTCAGGCTATAACAGCAAATGAGACCCTTGCGAAAGTTTCGTTGCAATCTAATTTACTTCACACGGCTGAAAGAATTGTTTTTTTTTTTTTTTTTTTTTTTGCATATTCTTTTTTATTGTATCTTCATTTAAAATGAACTAACAATAGGTATTCAAATCCTAAAACTAAAGTTAATTAAGATAAGTCCAGCCAATGCTAGACAAAATCTAGTTTTCAAATTCGATAGGATATAATGAGCATCTTGTATTTATTCATCTGAGAGCGGTGGTGTCCCTCCTTCTCAAACGGCTATGACCGGGATGTTGTAAGATGTCTCGAGCGAGGGGATTTGGATGAGTTTCCAGCTTACCCAAATAATGGGCCACGTGTTTAGTTATTTCCCATTTGACAAGTGGAACATCAAGATCGTTGTGTATGTTGTTGTTTTTAATATACCAAGGAGCGGTAGTTATCATTCGTAGAATTTTGTTTTGACGGCGTTGAATTTTCTCAATATTGGAGTTGGAGGCAGTGCCCCATAACTGGATACCATAGCACCAAATTGGCTTTAAGATTGAGTTGTAGAGTAGAAGCTTACAATCGAGCCGAAGGACGGAGTTTCTGCCGATGAGCCAATGAATTTGGGCTGCTTTCAGTTTCATTTGAGTCAGCTTAGCATCTATATGTGGTTTCCATGTGAGGCGACGGTCCAGATGAATACCAAGATATTTCACGTGTGAGTTTTGAGGCACTATATGGTCATTTATACGAATAGGGGGACATGATTCCCTACGTAGAGTAAATGTTACGTGGGTGCATTTCTGTTCATTTATTTTTATTCCCCATTGTCTTGCCCATTTCTCCACTTGCGTTACGTGGTGCTGTAATTGAATCGAGGCATCTTTTGGATCTTTGTGAGTACTGAAAAATGCCGTATCATCAGCAAATGTTGACGTGTGAATTTCATTGTTTGTTGGCATGTCTGCTGTGTACAGCAAGTAGAGAATTGGTCCTAAGATACT
The DNA here is from genome assembly GCA_916048285.2 of Bellardia pandia. Lineage (NCBI taxonomy): Eukaryota > Metazoa > Arthropoda > Insecta > Diptera > Calliphoridae > Bellardia > Bellardia pandia. Next base: position 72,977,965 of record OU696530.1, read on the forward strand.
ACCTTGAGGGACGCCAGCACCTATAGGTTGAGGATGGCTTAAATAATCACCTTCTTTAATCATAAACTGACGGTCGATTAAGTATTTCCATAGTAGGTGTTGAAGACTCACCGGCAAGTTCTGCTTTAATTTAGATATCAGGCCTTCATGCCATACTTTGTCGAAAGCTTGAGAGACGTCAATAAAGAGTGCCGAACAGTATCTCTTTTCCTCAAAGGTTTTTCTTATGACTTGTACCAATCTATGTGTTTGTTCTATTGTACTGTGTTGACGTCTGAAGCCAAACTGGTGATTGGGAATGCAGTTGTTTTCATTCAAAATCGGAGTCAGCTTGGTTATAAGCAATTTCTCGAATAATTTGGACATAGTTGGTAATAGACTTATTGGCCTATACGACTCAACTTTGCAAGGATCTTTTCCCGGCTTAGGAATCATCTTTACTAAAGCGATTTTCCAAACCGGAGGGTAGTACTCAAGCCGTAAGATGGCATTAAAAATAAAGAGGATTAATCTTTTTGCAATGCGAGGCAGCTCAAAAATCATTTTATTGCTGATTTTATCAAACCCAGGTGCTTTTTTAACATTTAAATTATCAATAGCCTCAACAACCTCCAGATATTGAAATCTTATTTGTACAGGTGGTCTGGCAACAACAGGCGGTAGTTCGCTAATGTCAGTATCCGTATTGGGAGTGAATACATTTTTTAAATGACTTACGAAAAGGTTGCCTTTTTCTTCGTTATTTCGTGCCCAAGATCCGTTCAAAGTACGCAGTGGAGGTTTTGCGATTACGGGTTTTCTTAGATTTCGGACTGCACGCCATAATGAATAATTTGACTGGGAAGTTGCGTCTAGACCTTCCAGATGTTGTTTGAGAGACTCTGCTTTTTGCGCTTCTAGCAAGATCCTAAGATTTTTGGTACATTCTCTCAACCTAGTTTTAAGTTGGGGCGATCTGTGTTGTTGCCACTCTCTTCGGACTCTCCTTTTTTCAGACAATAGTTGCTCAACATCTGCAGAAAAAACTCTGTTGTACCTATTCGGGCGGTAAGTGGAAGAAGCATGTTCTGCGGCTTTCTCGACATGTTCATTAAGACTTTTTATACAGGCATCGATGTCTTCAGCAGTTTTTAACGGGAGTTTCTCTGTGCAGTGAGTGCTGATGTATTTTTTGTATTTTAGCCAATTCAGACGTTTGACAAGAAGTAAGGCATCAGTTACGATTTGCTGAGGACTTCTGATGGTGATTACAGTGGGTGAGTGATCTGAAGAAAGATCCAGTGAAGCCTCGACTTCAATGAGTTCCGGGGATACCCCTTTCGCCACGCCGAAATCGATAACGTCAGGAATTTTTTGCTGGTCAGTTGGCCAATAAGTTGGTTGACCAGTTGAAATCACATTCAGTCCCATTTCAGACAGGGAGTCGTACAAGATACGACCTTTAGGGCTAACGAGTCGTGAGCCCCAGAATGTATGCTTAGCATTGTAGTCGCCAGCCGCTATGAAACGGCTACCTAGTGATTTGTAAAAATCTCTATACTGATCTTTTGTTATTGAAAATCTGGGCGGACAGTAAACTGACAAAATCACGAGGTTTTGACAAAAGTTCTCAATACAGATGTTTGTTGCTTGAAGATAACACTCTGAAAGACCACCCAATGAATGGTGTTTGATTCGCGATTTGACCAATATTGCCGAGCCACCACATGATCTATCTCTGGGGTCCTTGATGTCGTAGAATGTATAACCACTTATTTTAAAAATGCTTCTCGACGTCATATGAGTCTCGGAAATCAGCATTACATCAATTTTCTTATTAAAAAGAAAATATTCAAGTTCATTTTTGTGTTGGCGTATGCCGTTTGCGTTCCAGAAACATATTTTGAGACAGTTCATGGTCTATTAAGTATGGCCTGCAGTAGCGTGGACTGCATTTTTTGCATCTCCTGCATCATACTTGTCATGCTTGTCATGAAATGGTTCATGGATTGCACCAGATTCTCCATTATACCTTCAAGACGGCTAAAATTGTGGCTGTTTGTATCATTTATTGGTGATTCATTTTGCACTGTTGGTTGGTTAGATCTTAGCACGTTGGCATATGAATATTGGCTAGTGGATGCTTGTGCTACGGGGGGAATAATTGTAATAGGTACTTTTGTCGTCTGAGTAGGGGTAGTAGCGGGTTTGTTGATCAAGGAGCGTTTAACGACCTCGAAAACAGGGCAACCCCTGTAGTTGGCAGTGTGGTTTCCACCGCAATTGCTGCATCTTTTTACCCTGGAATCATCCTTAGGTTTATCGCACTTTGAGGTGTCATGAAGATCCCCACAAACAACACAAACAGTAGGCAACTTACAATAAGATTTAGTGTGACTATATTCTTGGCAGTTCGAACACTGTACTGGGCCAGATCGCTTATGAGGTTCTTCCACTGTAACTCTTCGGTGCATTATGAATTTCAAGTCATATATAGGATGTGTTTCATTTTTCTTCAGCTTAACATCACCAGGTTCTAACTCCACTCTAAATAATGGTTGAGGGATCCTATCCCTGTTTCTTATATTTGATACGGCCTTGATTTTAAAGCCTTTGTCGGCCAAACTGCTCTTGATCTCCTCAGGATCAACAAAAGAATCAATTCCCTTAATTACGACTTGTAGACCTTTTGCGCTTTTAAGTTGATACGTGTAAAAATTCTTTTTGCGTTTTTCAAATTCCGAAACTATTCTCCGATAGTCGTTTTCATTATTAACCTGAATCTTTGTTTCATTAATATTGCCACGCTTAATTGGAGTCACATAAAAAGAATTTTCACCAATTAATGAAACTAATATTTTTATAAGTTCGTTTGAGTTTTTTTCTCTTAAATATATTGGAGGTGGTTTTACTGGCTTATTCACAGCGTTAGGGACATCATTTTTGTCTTGGAGGATGGCAAAACGATTTTGCGAGCGTGGCTCTTCAGCATTCTTTGATAATTTTGCGGCTGGTGTAATTTCGGCAGATTTTGGGCTTCTGCCTCTCTTCGATACTGTTATATAACGGTCCATTCCTACCTGTGTTTTTTGTTTTTCTTCAACAGCAACTATAGGAGCGGTCTTATTTGTAGGACTTAATGTGCCTTTTGCAGCTGTTGACGTCTCTCCAATATTTGATAACGAGGACCGTGAAGAAGACGGTCCTTCAGTGATTTTTCTATTTAAATTAAATATGCTTTGGGCTAAGTTTGTGCCTTGTTCAACACATTTATTCAAGTTTGGTGCACTTGCACTTAAATTCAGATTTGTGCTTATTTTTGGTTTCACAGTTAAGTAGTTTTTATTAAATTCGGGATTTTTAATGTTCTCATTACTAACACTTGCCGAGCTCAACACGAAATAAGCATTTCGGCTCTGAGGCCCACTCGCACTGTTAGAATTGTTACTCATTCACTGTCTCACTGTATTTAATTTTCTAGTTTTCAAATAATTAAAAATAAATTATTACAATTTATTAATTTTTATTGCACCTAGTGCAATTATTTGACTTTGTAAAGTTTTTCACCTATTACGAGTTTTTTTCACTTTTTTATTTAATTTAACTTTTTATACTTTTTCACCTATTACGATTTTTTCACCGAAAATTCAGCCGCACTAAAAGTAACACGTCCGAACAGTTCGATGTATCAAGCACAACTGAAAGAATTGTTGAAATGCAAAAAGAAGTAGTTCAAGTTGTAATGGAAGCGGAGAAGACAGATTTTTTAAGCTCCGATTTAATATTAATAAATTTGAAATATATTGCAAAACGTTTTCAGGAGCTTTATCCCTGGTTGTTAATAACTGCCACGGTGCATAAGGTGCTCATACACTCAAAACAAATAATAGAAAACAGCGCACTACCAATAGGTTTTCATGGAGAAGAAGCTTCTGAATCGCGACACAAAATATATAAAGGCGATAGGTTGCACCTTCGCCCACAAAAACAGCTGCACCAATAACCTGTTAGATGTATTTAATAGGGCTCTCGGTACTTCCGATCCATTAATTTCCACAACATTTTTAACCAGACGCTTACAAAAGCGTAAACGTTCTTCACTTCCACCTGAAGTTATTGAGCTATTATGTTGCAGCGAATCTATAGAAGAATTTCAGCTTAGCAACCTAGACTTAGAAATTGATGAAAATGAAGAAGCCTTGTTTGATTTAAATATACAAAATGAATTAGATTAGAGATAAAAAAAATCAATTCAATGTATTATGTTTGTTTTAATGGTTGAAAAAAGGTTAATTATTGGTCCTTCATGGGTTAAATTCCATTTTTTTAAATAGGATTAAACTTACTTATGTAATTCTTACAGGCTTCGATTTGAATACCATGTTTTTGTAGTAGTTATTAATTTCGCACAGAAAAATTTCCATTTGACCTATAGTGCATTGGTCAAGATGATATCTATAACTGGCTCCGTATCTCTAGTTCTAAACGTTGGCATGTCGCCCTTGTTACAGATTTGTAGATTGTTAGTCGTTATGAAATCAAACACTGACTTACCCCTTTTATTTATGTCCTTGCTACCTCATTGACTGTTGTTTTTGTAACAGCAGTAATTGCTGAGTTGACAACCCTTGGCCGAGTGATCTCGGGTTATTCCGGTGCGTAGAACCGGCTGTCGTGGGAATGCCCCATTGACTGTGATGTGCGTATTGCACTAGTCTCTGCACATCGCTGCCTGAGTTTTGAGCTTCATACGGTATATATACAGAGGCTAATTGTTGTTGTAAAAACCTCTTGTTGATACAGCTGTTCTTGGGTTGAAAATCTTTGGCCGAGAGACGCGGGTCGTTCCGGAGCAAAGATACAATTGTCGTGGGAACCGAGGCCATTGTAAGGTTTTGACTACCTTTGGCCTCTCTGTTAACGACGGATAGATTTTCCTCCTCTGCTCCTCGTTCGGTAATAGAATTAGCTTTTTATACCCTTTTGGTGATGTTCCCAAATAACCTTTACTTCTCAAGTGAGCAGTGCGGCCCTCTTCCCATTTTGGTTGACAAAATTAAGGATAAACAATATTTTTGTTAAATTATACAAGTATTTACCACCGAAATTAGCATCAACTATTTTTGTTCGAAATCGAATTGTCCAACCAAAATATGACAGAACTAAGAACGTGCAAAAGTCAACAGGACATCGAATTTTTGGAAAAGCAGAGTATAGAATTCCATGTTATTATCATTCTTTTTTTTAATATAATACGTTTGGCGCTTCATAGGATATTGGTGCGCTATTTCTCAGTCCAAAGCTGCATATGTACGTTAAATTTTGTTTTACATTGATTTAGAAGAAACATTTTTGTCTGAAGCAAAAAAATAAGACAAAAACAAAAGGTTTAAAAAAATTTGTATAACCACACTCAAGAACACATCAGAGTAATAATTTAAAAAAGGGCACTAATGTGTACGTACACTGGATAACAAAAACACTAGAGAATTACATATGTATATATTATTCAGTATATCAAAAAATGGACTAAGGATATTTGTTATTAAAAAATTATTTTCTTTGAGCTTAAGGACTAACAAATGTTAAGGTTGTTAAAAAAGTTTATTTCCCTGAAGATCCCTGCGGGAAATTTGTGTCAATTGTTCTGAAAGCACTTGTCCTGTGACCAGTGAATACAATATTATTTCAAAAAGGAACGAATTATGATAAGTGAAAACAAGAGATATCACTTAACTGGTGTTAATGTGTTTGAAGTGTAGTTACTACTGAGGAAAGGTAACTGACACAAAATTAGTCCTGTCACTGGGTTTTGTGGGTGTTATGTTCAATGTCTTTATATGGCATGATTTTGTTTTAGAAAGTGGTAAAAACACATCTTTTCGGCTCATTTTAATGGGTTTCATAATGAACGCAAATGAACCTGTTTAGTTTTGGATATTATAAAACTGGTCACGAAATATGATTCAAATTTTTTGAACTTTTTTTTATACCAAATATTATTAAAATACGTTGACAAAAATTGTCACATTTGAACTAGTTAAGTGATATGTTCTCTTTTCACAGGTCACGTGACCTGTTCCAAAGTCTAATTGTTCGTTAGATTTCAAGCTATTTTTTTCATGCATTTCTCTTTTTTTAATTAAAATTGTTTAATTTTCATTATTTTTTAATATAAATTATTTATGACTTATAAAATTCTTGGCAAAATACCATTTAAATTACAAATAAAATACTATTTTTCTTAATGCACTCAAAAAACCTTAAGCTCAATGATAATAATTTTTTAATAACAAATATCCTTACATTTTTTTATATATAGAATACTATATTTATAATTGTCTGGTCTTTTTTATCCAGTGTACACATTAGTGATATAAAGATTTTTTTATATAGTTTATAATTTTATTTACAATCTAACAACTATTTAAATAATCTAAAAATATTTGTTGTTCATTGGTTTAATGAAAAGAAAAAGTACCATCAAAAGAATGGAAAGCTTACCATTAAGAATGTACTTGTTTCCAGATTCTCACATAATCGTGAAATACACGTTCTAACTTTTACTATTTTGTGCTCACGTTGACACCAAGCTCTCACGAAGTACGGTTGACTTTAATACTCTCGCTTTCTTGATAAACTTTGTAAAAGATAAACACTTGTGTTTGATTCTCGAATACATTTAATTTTGGTTTTACTTGACGCGAATTTTATAAGTTATTCGTTTTTGAATCGTGTTAACCATGTCGTCCTCCAATTTGGACAATTTGACAACAAAACTGACATAGTGAAAACCAAGCATTATACATAAGTTTAAAAACCTACTTATATAAATTTCAATACAATTTAACAAAGTATAATATTAACAAATTTGTAATAATTATAACAAATATTCCAATAAAACTTACCTGGTGTTTGTCGAATTGAAACTTTTTTACACCCTACACTTAACATCATCAAAGGAGTGATTTTTGCACCAACTCTAAAAAATCTGAAGGAAGATGAAATTGTTGATGGCTTAAAAGATCAAGGTGTTGTTGAATGTAAAAAAATAATAAAATTCATCGATAACAAAGTCACTAACACCTCACTACACATACTAAACTTTAATCTCTATATATTATCATATGAAATTAAAATAGGATTTCTAAATTGCAAAGTGGAACCATATATTCCAAACCCTATCCATTGTAAGAAATGTTTCAAATTAGGTCATACCAGGAAGTGTTGTAATGGGATTGAAAACTGTGACATCTGTGTACATGATCCAACACCTTGCACAAAAATACAATGCATTAACTGCAATCACCCTCATCGCTCTACCAATAAAAACAGCAATTAAAAAAAACAAGAAATACTAAAAATAAAAACACTGAACAATTGTTCATACAAAGAAGCTTCACAACAAATACACGAAACACATTCATACGACATTCCAACAGAGGACCTAAAAAAAGTCATCGAAGAAAGAAAAAATAAATTGAAAATAACAAATTCAAACATACCCGTTAACACAAATTCCTCAACAGAATCAAACTTAACAAAAACCAAGAATGATAAAATAAAGATTACGCCAACGCGCGTAAAATTTTAAAATGTTCTGCGCATTTAGGCCCTGTGACGTCACACATTCTGTGTTTCTATTGGCTAATTTTTTCTCACTTGTTTTTTTTTACTCATGTTTTGCTTGCATTTGCTCACTGCACTCTTCATGTTTATATTTTTTTTGTTTGTTTTTCTTTTTTAAACAGATTTTATTTTAGAACTCTCAGAGATTTCAATTGCAAGGTTGCCAACTATCACATAAAACATAAATTTTTCGCAAGAAATTTTAATTCTAACACATGAAACATTATTGGTAACCCTTAGAATGGCCCTTCTACGTCACATAACGGGAAATCATGCGCATGGCGTAATCTTTATTTTATCATTCTTGACAAAAACAAACATCAGCACTGAGAAAATAACTCAAATAGATTTAACAAAAACACAAGAAACACCAACAAAAACCCCTCACACAAACCATGGTGAAATCACTACAAGGTGATAGCAATATTACAACAATATAAAAGCAACAGAAACAACATGGTATTTTTGTTTTTGTTTTCATGTTTGTAATGTCAAAAACAGCTGACTATTGTTTACAAACATTCCTATAGAAAAAAATTAATACATACAATTTTTAATTTCAAGATGACACATGTTTTTTTTTATACAGTGGCGAGCACACATGGAAGATGTTTTGTAACTATGACTTAAAAACCAAATAAACTCTAAAAATTTTTAAAAATAATAATGGTTTTTATTTAAAATGTTAAATAAATAAAACGAAAATGAAAATAAATTGAAATTCATTAATTATTAAAGCTGAAATCCACTTTTGCACGTTAAAGTTCATTTAATCTGGCAGCAAGAATAAATGGAAAGTTGCAGAGAATTTATGTAGATAAGCACCGTTATTTGATATTTATAAAATATCAAAGCAGCAGTAAATGTAATTTTCACATAAATTTACCCTAAACTCCACATTCGCTTTAATTATTAATGAATTTCAATTTATTTTCATTTTTGTTCTATTTATTTAACATTTTAAATAAAAACCATTATTATTTTTAAAAATTTAAGAGTTTATTCGGTTTTTAATGGCGTTTTCTTTTCTAGCAAAAATGTTACACGTTTTTCCCATTTCGCACCTTTTTTAATTTTTTTGTGTTCTTTTCTGAAAAAATGTCAACACTGCTAAAGTGTAGTGTTTTCGTTTCTATAAATGTCACACTGTAAATTTAAAAAATGGTGCACCTTTCACACTCTGTATTTTTAGAGGGGGAGAATCGCACGATAAAACAGCTGATATTTGTTTTGTTTATGAATGTGTATTTGTGTTAAGAAACAAAAAAAAATATACAAAATTGAAAATATTACTACTTTTTTATGTGCTGAAAAAATTTTGGATGTTGTTAGATTCATCTTCATCTGATGATGATAAAATATTTTATATGATTATGGTAAGAAATCCACAACCGCGAGTGAAAGGCTTTGTAGAGAACGTAATTAATGAATACTCTGAAGTTGATGTATGTCAAATTTCATAGGACAATATCTCCTACTTTTTATAGGTATATGTAATGTATGTTTATAGGTACATATATATAATTTTTATAGTTTAAGAAGAATTTGCGTATTAGTGGGGAAGGTGCCATTAGTCTTTTTGAGAGATATTCATTGTCTTATTTTAAGCGATCTTACCAGGGAGCTATCTGCTTCTTCTTTTTTAACAAAACAAAAACAGCTGTACATGAAAAAAAAGTGTTACACTGTTGATTTTATGTTCTATTCTTACCATTAAAAATGCGACATCTTTAAAATGTGGGGCAAACATTATAAAAATGTACATAATAAAGGTGTAACATTTTATTTCAGAAAAGAAAACACCAAGTCATAGTTATAAAACATCTAACATGTGTGCTCGCCACTGTATATATACAAACAAAACAAAAATTGACATAACGAACATGACTAAAAAAAACAGCTGGCGTTTCAACACCACCTTGTAGAGTCCCAGCTAACATTTTCAATCGTGCACGACTCTTCCGCGATCGGAGCTGGCGACTAAATTAATCGTCCGCGATGTCGCATTCCGATCGCGCACGTTCAGAGCAACGGGAGAAACTGTGTCATGACGGCGACTCTTCCATATGAGTCGTCTACGATGCGCTGAAATGAATCGTGTAATACTCTTTTATTCCTACTTCAAAAGAGCCTTCAAACAATCGCCTTAATAAGTCTTCTACGATGCGCCAAAAAAGAATCTTGAAACGATCGCCAAGAAGCTTTTAAATTGATCCTAAAATATACTACAGAATAAAAATATTGTTCTGTGTTTTATATTTATTATATTTAATATTTTTTATTTGTAATATTTGTAGTATTAGTTAAAAAATAAATTATATTTCAGCCAAATCCTTCGTCTTGGTTCCGTCACCTTTCTTGGTTCGAATACCCTTCTTGAGTCGGTCACCAGCATGAACAAAGTGTTGTTGCAAAGTTTTATTGATTCCTGCATCATCAGCTTTAGGAAATTTTGAATAACAAACATCTTTAAAAAGAAAAAGAAAATTAGGATGCTGTAAAAGAATGTCATTAAAAATACTTACTGGTTATAATTTTCGTTATATTAAATTCCTGAATACTTGGCTTATTATTCGTTCCACGCCAGCTCAAATTTGCAGCCACATCATCACTCAAGATTTTTTTAATTGCATTCCTGATAAACGAATTGGAGCAGTCGCCACCCACTTTACCAATAATATATTTCTATAAAAATATAGTTATGGAAAATCATCACATTCGGATGATGCATCAGATGGATCTATGACATTTTGTGATTCAATTATTTTTTCTAAAGAGCTGGCATCCACATATTCAACTGATGCATCATCACAATCACATAATCTTTCACTGAATTCAATTTTTTTTTTAAGAGCTGCATCCTATTTCATTATAAGCAGATTCCATCATTTTTTTTGCTTCTCTTTTGCTTTTTAATCTTATTGCTTTAGTCGATAACATTATAAATTATTATTTAATATTTTTACTTTCAATATATGTAATTCTAAATTTAAGATTACTAGAAAACACTTTTTATTTTTACCAGTCTCAACACTTCCGCACTGATTAAAAACTGAATGGAAAATAACAAAAATAACTTGTTTTTGCTAAACTTTTGTAAACATAACGGTTAAATTCGTCTAACCATCGCCAGAATACGTAAACGGCGATTTCTGTATAACATAAAATATTCTGATTTGATTCACTCGTCTCAGAATCGTCAAAAATACTCGCAAAAGCATCATTTATAAGAGTAATATACGACTGTGATAAAATAACAATCTTTCTATGATCGCCATAATACTTAAACGACGATTATGTGGTAACATAAAAAACACTCGTCCGACAAACATCAAAATGACTCGTGAAAGTATCATTTTAAAGAGCTAAATACGATCGTTGAATGCAAACAATCTTCCAATGCTCGTCAAAATGCGTAAACAACGATTCACTCGTCCAATAAACGTCGAAATGACTCGCAAAAGCACCGTTTGGAAGCGAAAAATATAAATCTACTCTAACAATCGTCTGAACGATTAAATAAAGAGTCGCGAAATGATCGCGCTCGTCAAACAATCATCCAAATGCTAGCTGGGGTGATTTCACCATGACACAAACATTGATACGATTTTAAATCGTACTAATGTCAAACCAACAACATCTACAAACAGCGTTGCCACCGGCTGAACCAAAAATTACACAGACTCATGCCAAAAATAGTTCAAAATCAAATGAAATAGTGCAAAACATTTTAAGGATAAACATTTTTTATTTTATTATTTTTTAAACATAACATTCATTTAAAATGGAGAAAGAGATAATTTTTTGTACTATACATTATGTTTCTATTTAAATACATGTGTATGTAAATAACGATTAACAAAACAAAAATATAACAAATTCATCCATTAATTTAAAAAAGTAACTTACATATTTATGTAGTTATCTATGTATTTTCAATACTTTTAAGAATAGATATCACTCCTTTATACATAGTCATACCTCAAAAACTAAAATTTTACTTATTCAAATTTTTAAAACTTTAATCGCATTTTGCCAAGTTAATTTTTTATTAAGTTTCATTTACTAAAAATCCTTTCAACAGAAGCATTTGAGAATTGTAAAATCAATAGAAATTTTATTATAATTTTTAAATTTGGGAAAAGTTTATTAGTTGAAAAATTTTAGACCAGTATTTTTCAACACCTAATTCATCGTAAAGATTAGTTTCCTTGTGATCTAAAAGTGCATGTTCACGCCATTCATTGTTGAATTTTTGGTAATCCAGCTTAGCAAATGAAAATCGAGTTTTAAAAATTACCAAGGATTTTAATTTTAGTGACTGCAAATTTTGGGTCACTATATCAATTAAGCTATAAACATCATCATAAAACTTGAATCTTTTTTTAATTTGTGTAATTACTTCAATATAGAAGTTTCTAAAATCGTTATACATTACAGGTTGTTGTAAAAAAGAACAGTGTGAAATAGTATTTTGTGCAGCTACACCAATATAAATTTAATTTTGCTGTGTAAACAGCTGCTTGTTTGTATGATCAATAAAAAACAAATCATTGTTATTTAAATAATCTGCTTTTATATATAACTAATAGCGTAGACAGACGACACAGTTAATTTGCATTAACAGTCTTAATTCAAATAGATAAAATACAGATATTTATTAAGGTAAAATATGGAGAAAACAAATTTATTGTTCAATTCTATAGAACGGTTTTAAAAACAAGTAAGGAAAAAATTATTTTTTTCATTTGAATTAAAATACAAATCATTTCAAAGACTACAAGATTTATAATTTACAAAGTATTTGAATACAAGTATTTAATTGAATATTTCAACACAAATTAACTCGTGAATTATCCTATCTTAATGCGCATTAAGTTAGACGTAAATACACAAAATCAAACTGAATTTATACTACATTTAGCTATTTCAATATGGCAACATCGTCGAAAATCAATAATATGTTATTAAATTGTTTACTATTCTAAAATAAGAAGACAATTGTAAAATTAAAATAATAAAAATAGATTTCCACAATTGCCTTTCTCTTATTTCAGAGTGTCCCACTGCGGTCCCCACATGTAGCAACACGTTCAGGTTGATGGTTGCTAGTCCATGAACAAGTTTTGCATTTTGAAACAGTTTCAGCAAGAGTAATTTCAGCTTTTTTGCAAAGAAATACTGATTTTTCAGCAAATGACAAAAAAAAATTACGTATAAGGTGTAAGTGGGTCAAATTTGCCCAATTTACAGTTTTCACATGAAAATATTACATTTGAATGGCTTTTACAAACAAAATTATTGCAGTTAGTACATTTATTTGAATATTTTGTACTGGATGAACATTAGGGGCATATATAGCATCGGCCCCTCTTTAGAGCGCTCTTCTCAACCACTTTATCTTTCTTCTGCAAACTTCGTACAGTTGCCTTGGAAAAACTGCTTCTCGGCATTATGGAACGACGTGATATTTCGTCATGGACAAGGGCATTACCTAATTCTTCTAAAAAAAGACGACGTCGAAAGTGTTTGTTCCATTCAGCGTCAATGGCAGTATAGAACAAAAGCGTTATATGCGCAAATGTCCAACATGTTGTAAAATAAGGATTGTGGCCACCTATTTGATCGACGCTTGCAAGTATAGTTTCGGACTAATTGATCAAGTGTATCTACGCCGGACTTGGTTCTGTTGTAAAAATGTATTATTTCGGGTTCTTTGGTATCAGAAACAATTTCAGCACTACGATGTAATGTACTCAATAAAATGACATAACGATTCTTTTTTGGCACATATGACACAATTGTAGTTTTGTTGGTTATATCAAAAAAGAATTGCGAGTAATGTTGTGGTTTTCCTTTTAGGTCGGTGAACTTAGGTGGAAGGAAGGTTTTGTTTTTTCGAACGGTACCAACGACTGTTAATTTTTTTTTGTAAAAGTTCAATTCCAAGTTCATGGGAAGTAAAAAAATTATCACATGTGATGTTTCTGCCTTTCAAATCCTTTACCAAATCCAAAACTACGCGACGTCCTTGATTTTTTTCTGGCTGGCAATTTCTGTCTTTACCTGTATACACCTGCATTGTGTCCGAATCGCAAAGAGCCCAAATTTTTAACCCGTATTTGCCGGGTTTTGACGGTATAAATTGTTTGAAGGGACATCTTCCTCGAAATGTAACTAATTGCTCATCAATTGTTACGTATGGACCAGGATTATACAGTTTCCGTAAATTGTATTCCCAACGGTCCCAAAAATTTCTTATTGGAGCAAGTTTATCACGAGCACGTCTTTCAATTCTATCGGTTTTTTTATCCAAACGGATTACTCTTGTTATGTTTTGAAATCTGTAAAGAGGCATAGTTGCTTTGAATATGGGTCTTCCGTTTCTATCATTCCATAAATTTTCCAAAGCTTCACCATGCGAACGATAAACACCAGCCAACAAAAGAATACCAAAATACGCCTTCATTGATATCTCGTCAACTGGCTTCCAGTTTTTGCATTATACAGAAACTCCTAAATTTCAAAAATATTTCTTTGATTTTAAATTTGCGACCGTATAAATAACTTTCCATGAGTTAATTTAATTTTGTGCATTAAACCGTCATGCCAAACTTTGTCGAACGCTTGGGACACATCAATGAAAAGGGCGGAGCAGTATTTTTTATCTTCAAACGACCCTCTTATCACATTTACCAATCTGTGAGTTTGTTCGATGGTACTGTGTTTAGCTCTGAATCCGAATTGATGATTTGGAATACATTCAGTGTCATTCAGAATTGGAGTCAACTTAGTCATTAACAATTTTTCGAACAGTTTAGAAATTGTCGGCAGTAGGCTAATTGGCCTATATGACTCCACTTTGGTGTGGTCCTTCCCTGACTTAGGAATCATAGTGATCATAGACACCTTCCAATCTGCAGGATAGTATTCTAGGCGTAAAATAGCGTTGAAGATAAAGAGGATAATTCATCTTGCTACACGAGGTAACTCCACAAGCATTTTATTGCTGATTTTATCCATACCTGGAGCCTTTCTAAGGTTCAGAGTACCAATAGCGTTTTGGACATCACGAAAGTTTAGTCTTAGGATTCGTTATTATTTGAGTTGTTTATAGTAAACACATTTCTCAAATGGTTAACAAATAATGTCCCTTTCTCGGAATCATTTCTAGCCCAGTCACCAGTCGGATTTCGCAAAGGAGGTTTTCCTCTCACTGGTCTTTTTAAACCTCTTGCCGCCCTCCATAACGAGTAGTCAGATTGTGGGGTACTATCAAGACCTTCCAAGTAAGATCGAAGTGAGGCCGTTCTTTGGGTTTCTAAGAATTGTCTTAGTATATCTCTGCATACCCGTAGCCTAGCTTTCAGTTCAGGAGACCTGTGAATTTGCCACTCTCTTCTAACTCTTCTTTTTTCTGACAGGAGATGATCGAGTTCAGCGAAATAAGTTCTATTTGTCCCACTTCTGCACTCAACGTCGTATGTGGAGCCGTGATGTACAGCTCTTCGTATGTCCTCAGTAAACTTGCCAATCGACCCATCAATATCCTCGGTAGTTCTCAACACTACATTTTCCGTGCAGTGGGAACTTAAATACTTTTTATACTTTATCCAACTTACTCTGGTTTTAGATATGTCCCGAAATGGAGAGCCATTCCCTTGAAGGAAACGCATTGAAATAATAGAAGGAGAGTGATCTGAAGACAAGTCTAATGAAGGCTCCACTTGTATCGATTCTACAGGGATATTTTTCACTACTCGGAAGTCAATAACATCGGGAATCTTTCGTCGGTCCGTCGGCCAGTAGGTGGGATGCCCGCTTGAGAGTACATCTAATCCCATTTTGGCAATGGTGTTGAAGAGTTCACGACCCTTCGGGGTCACCAGACGTGAACCCCAAAAAGTGTGTTTGGCGTTAAAGTCACCAGCAACTAAAAATCTAGCTCCAAGGGAATTGAAGAAGCTGTAGTATTGGTGTTCTTTTATTGAAAATCGAGGCGGCGAATAAATTGATGATAAAACAAAATTGTATTGACAGAATTCAATACAAATGTTTGTTGCTTGTAGGTAATCCTCACATATGTTGTTCATTAAATAATGTTTTATTCTGTTCTTTATAAGAATTGCCGATCCTCCACATGCTCTTCCGCGGGGATCTTTAGTATCATATAACACGTAGCCATTAATTTTGAAGTACGCTGTCGCCGTCAAGTGAGTTTCAGAAATCATCATGACATCAATCTGCTTATCCATCAGGAAGTGCTCCAGTTCCTTTTTATGTTGGCGGAGGCCGTTCGCATTCCAAAAACAAATTTTTAAACAAATCATTTCTTTAAAATGGCTTGTAAGATAGTGGATTGCATTTTCAGCATTTCCTGCATCATGGATGTCATAGTGGTCGTAAAAGTGTTCATGGTTTGGACAAGTGTCTGCAATGTAGTCTCTAGAGTGTTAATATTAGGCTCGTAATATTGTGATTTAGGTGCCTGCTCCAAACCTGGCATATTAGATTTAACCACGTTAGCGTAAGAAACTTGTCTAGAACTAGGCGCGTTTACATGACTAGTGGACCGTAACAATTGCGGAAAATTGTCACTCTATGCCAAAATAGGCTGTTGACGATGATCAGGTAATACTGACGTCTTGTTGGTACTTATGGCTTTCAAATGAGTGTAAATTGGACAACCTCTATAATTTTCGGTATGATTACCTCCGCAGTTACTGCATTTTTTTATTTTTACGTCAGTTTTGGACTTATTACATTGAGCAGTTGGATGTAGTTCCCCACACGCAACACAAACAGACGGCAATTTACAGTACGCTTTGGTGTGGCCAAATTCTTGACAATTAACACACTGGACGGGTCCAATGCGTTTATGCGGTTCCTCCACGGTAATTCTACGATGCAGAAGATAAATGAGATTGCAGATTGGATGGGACTCGTTTTTCTTTAAGACAACATCTCCAGGTTCCAATTCTACCCTGAACATGGGCTGAGGGATCTTTTCACGGTTTCTGATATTCACTACGCTCTTGATTTTGAACCCTTTGTCCATTAAACCGGTCTTTATCTCCGCAGGATCAACACATGGGTCTATACCCTTTAGAATGACTTGGAGTCCTTTTGCGCTTTTGAGCTGGTAGGTATAGAAATCCCTAGTCTCCCTCTCCAACTGGTTGGACAATTTTCGAAAATTATCTTCCCTATTCACTTGGATCTTTGTCTCGCAGATATTTCCATGTTTAATTGAGGTTACGCTAAACATGTTTTCACCTATTACCGAAACAATTCCTTGTACCAATTTACTGGAAGTCGGCTCTCTCAGATAAATTGGTGGGGGCTTAAACGTCTTCTTAGAAAGTTCTGGCTCATCCGTCTGGAGGAGAGCAAACCTATTTTGATTATTACTCACGGTCTTAGGAGCTTTTGAATTTGATGACACTTGAGCAGACGTCCTCTGTCGCTTGAGAACGGTGATGTACTTATCCATACCTACTTGTTTTTTTGGTTTGACTGCACTGTTTGATGAAGATGATGTTTTTTCATCTGTTGAAATCACTATATTGGGCGAACAGGAACGACGCCGTTCTGCGGCTCTTGTAGTGAGAAGATTCTCCACAGATTTTTTTATGGATTCTTCCTCAGAGACCCATTTAGTTTTTCTAGACGAGCTAAGCTCTTTCTCAGAATTACATCTGAAAGGAACACTCATACAATTTTTATGCGATTTTTAGTGTTTTTTTTAATTACCGATATTACCGTAAATTTTTTTTTTTAACCTATTACGAGTTATTTTTTCACTTTTTTGTTTTATTTCAACCTATTGCACTTTTTCACCTATTACGATTTTTTCACCGAAAATTCAGCCGCACTAAAAGTAACACGTCCGAACAGTTCGATGAGACGAGACTGAATGAGACATAATATTCGCATTTACTTTGAGGACGTTGTTACATAAGTTTTCAACTTCTTGTTTAGCTGTATTATTATTTTTACTATTAAGTCCAGAGACTACAATATTAGACGAACGAGAACGACGATCAATAGATTCCAACCTGGATGTTAGTTTATTCACATCCTTTTTTAGTTTAGCATTTTCTTGTTTCAGCTCATCTATTTCAGCTTTTAGTTCATTTAGATCAGACTTCCTAGTAACATCACTAAGTTTTTCATCTAATAGCTTACATAACTTATCCCACGAGAAAACATCACTCGAGTTGTTGTGATTTGAAGATTGCATGTTGAAAGAAGTTAGATATCTTTTACTTTCTGTTCTCTCAGTGTACTCTGTTGATGTTGTATGTAATAATCGTTTATTACTCATTAAAATCACAGCATACCTTCAGGCATACCAGAAAAAATACAATAGAGGGGTAGAACTTGGCACTACTGTTTGTAATAAACAGCTGTACAATATTTATGTATGTACTTATGTAAATTCAGAAGCAAAAACAACAATGGGAAACTGCTTAGAATACTTAAATTATAATTTATAAGATCCCACCTCGTTTATATCGCAATATATTTGCCTAGAAGATACAGATGATCACTCACACCCACCACAGACAAATATATGCCCCTATTGCCGTTCTCAACTCAACTAAGTTTGGTCGTCTGTCAGTCAACCCGACTTTAACTTTACATTAACTCTACTACATTTAAGTTGTGAATGGCAATACCGATTTATGAAAGACGACCAAATTATTAAAAAAGTTGTGAACCGCAATAGGGGCAATAGTTCCTCCGCTTGAGAAAAAAATGCTGCAACAACAGTGAGACTCCAACAGCCGGACGCCAACTAGAAACAAAAACAACAGCAACGACTACAGCAAGTCAATAAGTCTTTGGGCTACAACACCAGGTAAAACTCGGGCAAAACTGCGATCAGCGACGGAAATGTGTTTGTGGAACTCTTAACAAATATTTTGAGAATCAGAGGCGATAATTTTACATTTAATTTTTTATTTATTTATTTTGCAGAACAATATTTTTATTTTCTACTTCTTGACAGCTCAAAGGCAGGGTTACCAATCTCCACAGAGATATAAATTTTAAAAGGAAAAACAACAATGAATTGTTTGGTGGGAATTCAATATAATAATTTTTATTAAGAGTTATGCTCACCGCTGTGGTTGATGACAGAAAAACAAGTGAAGTAAAAAACAATGAAAATTTTCATGTTAGTCAAGCTAACTTTAAATATACCTTTTTGTTATAGCAAAGGGATATTTTTTTGACGTTTAATTAAACACTTCAATAATATTGGCAATACTAATTCATATAAAATTTAAATTATTAGTGTCCAAACCATGTTTGGACACATCAACACCGGCCACAATCGTTATTAATGTGATGGCAAAAAACTAATTAGTTTTTAATTGTAACTCTTTTTTTTATCTTTTGAATTTTTTTTAATGAATTGTTCCTCTCTGATCTCTGGCTACCTAGCGCTCGTTCTCCTTGTTGC
Source organism: Bellardia pandia (assembly GCA_916048285.2). Classification (NCBI taxonomy): domain Eukaryota; kingdom Metazoa; phylum Arthropoda; class Insecta; order Diptera; family Calliphoridae; genus Bellardia; species Bellardia pandia. Next base: position 72,997,043 of record OU696530.1, read on the forward strand.
AATCTTGCAAGGGGGGCGGGATGTTTACGCTGATCACCCTAGTTTCACTTTGGTTATATACGGAATTAATATCTGTTATCACACTATCATCTTCATCTGACGACAGATCATTAGCTATTTCATCATCTTCTGATTCACATAACAAATCATGAATTTCATTTTCGTTCAATCGCGACATTTTTTACAACATCCGCACGATTTGAAATTGTATTCAGACTAACAAATATTCATAGTAAAGTAAAATTCTTATTTCTAAAATAACGGTAGTTTTTATGTACTAGTAGATACACACATAAATGTAAAAACTGTCATGCAATTTGTATTGGGCAATTTTGACCCACTTACACGTTATACGTGACACTCTGTTAGGAGATAGGATTATTTTTGTTTTTGCATTCTATACATTTTCTCGAATGATTAAAAGTCATGAAGTTTCAGAACGATATATTAATAATTTTTCAAAATAATGCAAAATAAAAGTAGTTTTTTTGGTTTTGACCCACTTACATAGGATAAGGGTTAATAGTGCAGATTATGCACTATAGTGCAGAAAGTGGCAACGCTGTCTACAAACCAACATCAAACTCAAACACCAATTACATCAAACCAAAACAACAACAAAAAGACAACAATACTTACCAACAAAAACAATAAACAACAAATTAAATATAAACTTTCGAGAGATAATCTATCCGAAAAATCTACTAAACCAAAGACAATGTCTTTACTTATGCAAAATACATATAACCCATGTAAAATTACTGATATAGAAATAGACTGAAATATACTCCTCACTCTTCGATATGGAGATTTAAATATATTATTTACCAAACAATATGGCTATTAAAATTCTACGGTGGAATATTAATGGTTTTTACAATAATCTACATGAATTACAAATTTTAATTCAAAATAATTCTCCTGATACAATAGCTCTTCAAGAGACCCACCACGGGCTTAATCATACACAGTTAAATGGATATAAGGCTTCGTTATCAAACTCTAGATCCAACAGAAGTGGAGGCGCAGCTCTGTTTTTTAAAAACAATTTAAAATATAATATATCTTCAACGAGCAATTTTTATACGGCTGTTGACTTATTCTTAGGATTTAAACTAAAAATCTATTCAATTTACTTAAATCCTTCAGAAAGATTACCTACTACGGAATTAACAACATTCTTCACAAATGCTAGCACACGTACAATCATATTAGGCGACTTTAATTCGCATTCTCTGATGTGAAAAAACTAGAATTACACGGTTTCTTCAAAAAAATAAACTTCTTAGCACTCATCAAGTCGCATTTAAGCCAAATAAAGGAACTATCGATGCTTTAACTTATATTGACCATTTAACAGCTTCCGCGTTTACACATCATAGTCACATATCCTTCATATCAGTTGATTTTGAAAAAGCTTTTGACAGCATTGGAATTCATTCGATTATTTCACAGCTCAAAGAATGGAAACTTGGGGAAAAAGCTATCAATTTTGTGTACACTTTTCTATCTAATAGAAAGATAAAAGTTAAAATAAATAACTGCTTTTCATTTACAGAAAATCTCTATAATGGTATTCCTCAAGGGTCCCTATTATCTGTAATACTTTTTCAAATTGCCACTAACCAACTAAACAAAATTATATCCAATAACAAATTTTTCAAACATATTATATGTATATGCGGATGATTTATACATAATATACAAACATAAGTCAAACTCGAATATTCAACAGGAAATAAACACCTTATTCATTCCTATAAGTGAGTGGTGCAACACAACTGGTGCATAAAACGCATTCGATAAAACTAAATATTTACACATATGCAAGAAAAGATCATGTAATACTTCCAATATTGTTATCCAAGGAAAACAAATTAGTAAGACAGAATCATTAAAAATTCTTGGCTTAATTTTCAACAGCAATTTCAACTGGTCTTCGCACTTAGATCATATTAAAAAAACTCTTATCAAAACGTATTAATATATTAAAATGCATAACTAGTAAAAATGGTTACTCCCATCCCAAAACATCATTAAATATTGTTCGCAGTGTCATCCTGTCAACTATGGAATATGGCCTAACCATATATGGAAAACTCTTTGTATTCATAATTTATTATGATTATAAATTATTAAAAATAAATAAATAAATAAATATTTTGTGCTCAATGGTACGTTCGTTAAGGAAAAATTAACAGTCGAATGGTAGACTACTTTGATAAACATAACCTAAATTAATTCATTTAAGAAAAATTCCCCTTTCTTTAATTGTGTCTCATTTTAGTTGTTAATACTAAAAAATCTAAAACTAAAAAATCTATATGATGAAAAAAGAATAAACAAAAACTAGAATAACAACATTTATTTCATCTAGGATAATATGATTTTTTTTCCTTTTTATTTGCTTCTTGACTTATCCATTTAATATACTCAGTCATAAAGTTACCATTCTTCTTCTTCTGACTTGCATCCACAAGTCCCAAATAATAGCATTTCATTTATCATAAAAAAAAAACTTTTTAAATATAAAAACTAATCATAGTTTATGTTGTTTTTGATATTGTTGTAACAGCTAGACTATAAAATTCTATTCAGGGGCACTGGTAGCAACAACTACATATTTTTCAACTAAGGCTTATAGTGTCATATGTTTCGAAATATCATGGTAACAAGCTTTCATTGTCATTTTATCAGATTTCGACCTAATCTTTTTAAAAAGGAGTATAGGACACAAAATTAGTTTAGTTTTTCAGTGCATTTTGGTATGTCAATTTCATGTACATACTTAGTTACAGTAATTTGTGTATGTTAACTGTATTTAGCACAGTATTCTGAATTTCATTTAATTTCATTTGTCCCCCACAAATGTTTTATCATTGGCATTTTGTCAAAACTTTAATATTTTATGCAAGGATTACAATTCTCATAGAGTTATTTGTAAGTTTTTCATACGATATTTCTAGTTTTACTAAAAAATTTGGAGAAGGTTTTCTAAGGAACTGGCCTAAGCAACCAGTGAAATAACCATCGGAATTATTCCCCAATTGTTTATTTAATAATTTTATTACAAAATTTTATTTTAATTAATTTTGGGTTTTTAACATGCTTAAAATTTTAAGTTATCTTTCATATCCTGTTTATTGTTTGTGTTGTTGTTTTTTATGTCGCTGGGTTTTTGTTGTGATTAAAAACTTGGTTAATTTTGTTTAATTTCTAAATTGTTTCTTTTTATTTATATCGAGCCATAACCGCCGAAAAAATGTATCCCACAAACTCAAAATTTTACAGGGGAAGGTTTTTCTTAAATAAAATCAGTTTGAATAAAGCCATTATTTTAAAATTTATAATGTAAATATTGTTTTGTGTAATACATTTAATTTTAATAATTTTAAATGATGTTGAACTATCGATTTCGATAAAAAAAACAACAATCGATTATGGTGTGGGATACATTATTTTGGCGGTAATGGCTCGATCTATTTTTTCTTATATTAATTTCCATATAAATTGTAGTTTATGTTTTTTATTTACATTTAGTTTATATATGTATGTTTTTATAAACTTGTTTGTTTTATTTGTTATTCACAGCTTTTATTTTATATTCACTTATATTTATGTTAGATTGTGTTACACTTTTGTTTTTTTGTTTCACTTGTATGTGTATGTGTTTTGTGTTAGTTGAACAAAATCAACTTTTCTGTTCTGATGTTGAGACTAGACTAAGTTATGAACAAAATATTTTTAATGCTAGTAAGTAATGATCAAAAAGAAAGGAATGTTAAGAATGTAACAAAAACAAAGCATAAATAAAATTTCCGTTAATAATATAAAGGGTGGTTCATTATTTTATGTTAATGCTGAACATATCGAGCCATAACCGCCGAAAAAATGTATCCCACAAACTCAAAATTTTACAGGGGAAGGTTTTTTTAAATAAAATCAGTTTGAATAAAGCTATTATTTTAAAATTTATAATGTAAATATTGTTTTGTGTAATACATTTAATTTTAATAATTTTAAATGATGTTGAACTATCGATTTCGATAAAAAAACAACAATCGATTATGGTGTGGGATACATTATTTTGGCGGTAATGGCTCGATATCCCAAAAATTCTAAAAAGTCTAATTCAATGACTAAAGTTTATTCAAAAAGTTTTTTGTTTAGCTTAATTAATTTAATTAAAATCTTATCTTATCGAAGATTTTTTTATTTGTTAGCAATGTTGATGTTCAATGAACAAACTTATTTATTTATAAAGGGTGTCGCAACTAGAACGCAATTTTTAAATTTTAAATAAAACAGATATTTAAAAAAAATCGTGAAACTTTATATCGTAAAGTAGACAGAATGAGGTTATGTATAGAACAAGATATCGTGCATATGGTCGCCGCGTCTTTGCTGGCACACACGCGATCTTTTAATGAAATTTTCAATGACCTTTTTGCATAAATGCTGCGGTATTTCATTAATGCAGCGTCCAATTTCCTCTTTTAAGGCTTGAGTCGTCGTCAGCTTATTTGCGTAAACCATCGACTTCAAAAAACCCCAAAGAAAAAAATCTAAAAGTATTAAATCTAGGCGGCCAATTCTGGTCTCCAAAACGCGAAATAACACGTCCGGGAAATGACTGATGCAGCAATTGAATTGTTTCTCTGGCTGTATGACATGTGGCGCCGGCTTGTTGAAACCACATGCCCTCCACATTCATTTCTTCAATTCTGGGCAAGAAAAACCTGGTTATCATTTCACGATACCGAACACCATTGACTGTTTGCGCTTGACCTGCCACATTTTCATAAAAAAAGGTCCAATGATTCTTCCAGCCCAAAAACCACACCACGCAGTGACACGTCGAGGATGCATTTGCTTCTCGTGAATCACTCGAGGATTTTCCTCACCCCAAATGCGACAATTCTGCCTATTGACGAAGCCATCAAGATGGAAATGGGCCTCGTCACTGAAGATGATTTTATCGGCAAAATCAGCATTTTCATGCATTTTCATTAACGAACTCCCTTCGCTGTCCATGGTCAGCTGGCTTCAGTTCCTGAGTCGATTGAACTTTGTATGAATGAAGATGCAAATCTTTCGTCAAAATTCGCTGCATAGTGGATTTGGAGACACCAATTTGTTGAGCTCGGTGTCGAATTGAGGTGGATGGAGTTAGAGCGACATCATCACGTACAGCTGCGACATTTTCGGTCGATCAACCTGGTCGAAGGCGCGTTGTTGTCTTTACATCACTAACAGACCCAGTTACGACAAATTTATCCATTTATCTCTTTACAGTTGACTCTTGGAGCATTATTGTGACCCCAAATTGATCGCAATTTGCGAACTGCAGCCGCAAAACTTTCACCATTTTGGTAAAACAATTTCACAATGAGAATGCGTTGTTCATTCGTGGAGCGCTCCATTTTTACTAACCTCGTACCTTCTACTAGCAAACATTAACAATTGTTAAAATGTCAACCAATGACACTTCGAATGGCGCCAAATTTAAAAATTGCGTTCTAGTTGGGAAACCCTTTATAATGTTTCGAATTTAGTCGTATTTTTTTTAAAAGCATAAACTAATATTAACATAATTAATGTATTGCATTTCATTTTCAGGTTAAAGAAGCTACCCAACATTGCCGCAATCATCGGTTGTTATATGAATTTAAACAGTCGAAAGTAATTGACGAGTTTGGCATGATTCAAACTAAAATATTAATAATTGATAAAGAAAATGAACTTAAGGCAGAATGGCCTATTGCTCGACTTGAAGTTTGGCTTGAAAGCATCCGTGAGCAAGAAAATTGGAATTCTAATAACATATTTAATTGTTTTGACATTGAGTGGGAGAAATTAGATATTAGTTTCAATGATAGCTTTCATGATTCTATGAATGCCAGCCGAATTAATCTAAATATAAGTGCATTTAAAGAAACTATTTTGAACAATTCACAACAAACTATTAAATCGCCCATTAATATAAATATTAAAAAACATTTGGATTTTGAAAAGCTGGCAAAAAAACATATTAATGAAATCCAATGTTACACATCGGAATTAAAAGAACTTTGTAAAAAACACGAAAACGAAAATCAGTTTATGTATAGCAAAAAATCGCAAGTAATATCTGAATCAATTGAAAGAATAGAATACACATTAAATATAATGCAATCATGTTTGGATGAGGTACATTTTGAAAATACGAAAAGTGTTCGATTCCTAATGGATTAAAATAGTGTATAATAAAGCATTTCAGTGGCGGCATTCTTTTTAATTTTTTTATTTCGATATAACTAAAATATGTTAAGTAAGTACAAGAACAAATTATTGTTTATGTTAATTTAGTCTCTAATGTAAAGGTATCGCGTAAATGCAAAACCGTTGTGGAAATTTTAAACAAATAAATTGACGCAATTTTTGCTTTAAGTTTTCGATGAAATTAGTGTTAACAAGTTATTACATTTGCTTGTGCACATTATACCATGTTCACACTTGAGTTTTTAAACGCGTTTAAGCAAAATGTTGATTAAGTTAATCAAAGCCGTTCACATTACATTTGAGATGATTAAGTTGACAGTTCTAGACAGGTTATAAATAAACAACACACAAATTTTGTTTTAAATATTAAAAATGGAAACAAATTCTTTAATAAAGTTTTCATCAGATTATTTTAAAGTAATTAATGATGGAATGGTGAACATCCATTTTTTTAATTTTTTTAAATGTTCACGTTCTGTCAAAAATTATTTATCGGTAGTACACCTATAAGGTATGTTCACTATGGCCGATGCTACATCCTAGTCAGTTTGAGGTATGTTCAGATGATTCTATGTGATTAATGAAATGATTAAAATGTAATCATGTCAATATGAAGTGATTATCAAATCACTTCAATGTATGGTTAATCATCTCAATTTTGAAGTGATTAGAGCTTAATCACGTTTGAGGTGCTTAAACGCGTTTAAAAACTCAAGTGTGAACATGATATTATTCTAAAATTTTTTAAAATACAATTTAACTCATACACATGATTCATATACAGCCAAGGAAGAAATTATATGGTACATGAGGTTTTTTCTAAAAATCTCTTGGGTTTAAAAGCTTATGTAAAAGTTTATACAAGGTGGCGCAAAAGTAAACTTCCGATGTTTTTTGGCTGTCACCGACCGATTATTGGTGAAATAAATAGTCAGCAATATTCCGCGTTCTGGAGCAGTGTAGCGTAACATTGTTTATTAATGTGTATTTCGCATGTCTTTACTACACAAATGTCAAAACAGAACTGACATTAGGGGCCTCGCAAAATTTATAGCATTTTCTGATAGGAGGATTACTTTTGCGCCACCTTGTATATTTTTTATATTTCGTAGAGAGAAACAAAAAATTAAATTAAAAGATTTTCAGAGTTTGTTTATTTTTATTAAATACTTTTTACTGTTAATTCAAATTCTTATAGGAAATATTTATATGGTACAAAATAAGAAAAAATTCGAAACTAAAAACTAATAAAATATATTCAACTAAAATATAAATTTTAATAATGCGAATGTTCCTCTCGATTTTTAATTACTGTATTCAACCGAAGTGGCATAGAGTTTATTAATTTTTATAACACATCTTGAGGAATTTCTTTCAATTTTTTTTAGTAAAGCTTCTTTGAGCTCTTTTAAGGAGTTATAAGTTATTCCATTTTTATATATTTCGGCACTTAAAATTCCCCAGAGGTTTTCAACTGTGTTCATGTGTGAAGGATGGTATTGGTGTTCCCATCTCTGTCCTGTTGGGAGATGATGTTATCACCAACAATATAAAGAAACATAGAGCGCTGCTATTATATATATTTAGCTTTAACCCTTTCGCGGCATGTCGTTTATAACCGTCAGAATCAAAACCCTTTTTTTCATTATATAGTTTTTATTTTCAATTTCCAACAGTTTGGTGTTTTCAGAACTTTTCTATCTTAAAAAATAACGAAGATACAACAAGTGTCCCACGGGAAAATGTTCTTTGTAAATAGTGTCCGCGAAAGGGTTAATTTCGCAACTCTAAAAGGTTTAGGCAAGTTCAAAGCCTAAATGAGAAAAATGTCTGTCTTTCAATTTCTCAACTGTAAAAGGGGACATATGCTGAGTCGTATAAACATTTGTTTGTGAAATTAGTCAGTTTGACAACATTTTTCAGTTATTATTCAACTTCTGTATTTTGTGTGTGTTAAATAATAAACCAACACTGTTTTACTTTCACATAAGTGACAAGAAACAGCTGATGTAGGTTACTGCATCATGATTGGTTAAAAAGTTAAAACGGGAGCAGTAAAATACAAAATATTTCTGATAGTCGTTTAAGATTTGTCACTTGTTGTTACAATTAGTACAGAAGTTGCAGTATTCGAGCTCGTTGAGCAAAATTTAAGCGTAAAATAAACATTTTTAAATTTTGTGGTATCTTCTGCAACAAATGGATTTGTGTATAGAGTGCGCTAAGAAAGGCGATGTACGTATGGTGTGCTGTTCGAGCTGCGAAGTCATTGTCATTGGGATTGTGCCCAAATATCTGCTGAAGAAGCACAACGTAAATGGTGCTGTAAAAGATGTTCACCAATAAGAGATATTGAACCCTTAACAGAAGCTCGTGAACAAAGTCCTTCTCCACAATATGTTAGTTCCAAAGCATCAAAAAGATCACGTCGGTTGAAACTGGAAATGCAACTTGTAAATGACGAGCTAGCCCTAATTAATGAAAAAAATAAACTGCTAGAGCGGCGTGAGGTGCTCATTCAAAAGCAAAAGGCATTGTTACAAAAAGATGATACTGAGGACAGTGATTATATTTCCTCTGCCTCAAATCGTGGTGCTAGATGTGTAAATTGGCTGCAGGGAAAAAACGGTGTGCCTGGAGCAGATAGTGCGGAAGTCACTAATGCTGTTGCTGCAGAAACACTACAACAGACTCAAGGTCAATGTACCACTACAGAAGTAGATGACATTGTTCAACAAGTATTGAGTAGAATGCATCTTAATAAAAGTGCTAGGCCTTCCAGAATTCACAATGCATCTACCTCACAGTGGGCGCCAGGTATATTTCCAATGAGTTCCACTACCAACACAAATATTGTCGACGCCGGTATAAATGAATCCTACGCACACGTTAGTGAGATAAATTTTCGAAATTACTCGTGAACAAATAGCTGCACGCAAGGGTTTTGCAAAAGACTTGCCCAAATTTACAGGCAAACCAGAGGATTGGCCCTTATTTATGGCCACATACGAACAAACGACACAGCTATTCGGGTTTTCAGAGGAAGAAAATTTAATTAGACTCCGTCACGCTCTTGACGGTTCTGCACGTAACGCTGTTAAATGTCTGTTATTGAATGCGGCGTGTGTGCCACAAATCTTGTGAACGCTGAAAATGAAATATGGACGCCCAGAGCTAATCATAGACATTTTGCTGAACCAAATAAAATATATGAGGCCACCAAAGGATTCTAGGGTCGAGACCATAGTTGACTTTGCAATAGAGGTGCAAAATGTATGTGCAGCTATGAAGGCCGCCGGTATGAGAAATTACCTCAACAATCCAGAACTACAGCAAGAATTGGTATCCAAGCTTCCAGGACTGCTTGGTGCTTTTTGGGGAATGCACAAATCTACGTTAGCGATCAGCAACCTTGAAAACTTTAGTGAGTGGTTGCTGCAATTAGCACAAGGCGCTAATTGTGTAATTCTTCCGAGTACATCATTAAAATCAAATAGGCGTGGTGGAAATGTAAATGCGCACTGTGAAGCGGTCGGAAGAATAATTTCAGAAACAAAATTTAGTATTTACAAAGGCGAATGCATCAGTTCACAATATTGTGATGGCTTTATTAAAATGAAGAGAGTCGAAAAATGGAAAGCAATTAGAAAACACAATTTGTGCAAGATATGCTTGCTTCCACATTATCCACAGCCGTGTACGTCTAATGTGAAGTGTAATGTTATTAATTGCAACATTTTACACCATCCTCTGCTGCATAAGAAGGTATCACCTGTTGAACAGGTGGTGCCCTCGGTAAGTGTCACATTAATGCTCATCACTCTCATGAATCTAACCCAATACTTTTCCGTATATTACCGGTAACACTTTATGGTAATGACATAAAACTATCGACTTATGCATTTTTTGATGACGGGTCATCTCTTACCCTTATTGATGAGGAGCTCTTTAATACTCTAAATCTTCCCGGCGAACATCAGCCACTCTGTCTACGGTGGACTTCGAATACTCACCGTTATGAAGATGATTCCAAGGTTACACATTTTGAAATTTCCGGAGCTGAATCTACCAAATGATATATTTTAAAAGATGTTCATACTGTAAAAATGTTAGAACTGCCCCCACAGACAGTAAACTCGAATAAGCTCAAACTTCAGTACAACCACTTCAGGGATATACTATTGGCTTCTTATAATGAAGTTACGCCAAGAATTTTAATTGGTTTAAATAATAGTTATCTCGGCCAGAGCTTAAAATCAAAAGAAGGCAGTGAGTATGAACCGACTGCAGAAAAAACACGTCAAGTGACGAAACGGTAAACTACCATTCATTTTCACCATGCGAATGTGAAACCAACTCAGCAGAAAACCTGCTTACTGTTGTAAAAAATTATATAATAAATGATAACAGTATTGATATGGTGGGTGACAAAAACGTAAAAATGTCTTATGAAGATCAGCTTGCTTTACAACAAATGAAAAGTCTCACCCATCGAGTAAATAAATATTTTTAGACAGAACTGCTATGGCGTGGCCGAGATAGGTTGCCTGATGGAAGTTTTTTAATGGCAAAAAACATGCACATTGCTTATATGAAAAAATTAAAAAAGATCCAGATTTGGCAAAAGCACTGTTATCGAAAATAGGTGACTACGTTGCAAAAGGCTATGTAAGAAAACTTCAGCCTTTCGAATTGCAAATTAACGAGCACTGGTATTTACCAATATTTCCAGTTATCAATCCGAATAAACCGAGTAAGATTCGAATAGTGTGGGATGCCGCTGCAAAAGGTCAAGGTATTTCCTTGAACACAACGCTATTGAAGGGTCCAGATCAGCTGACTTCTCTTGTCGCAGTTATACGCAGATTTCGTCAGAAACGTGTTGCAATTGGAGGCGATATAGCCGAAATGTTCCATCAGGTGAGGATTAGAAAGGAAGATCAACACTTTCAAAGATTTTTTGGGTTAAACCTAGCTCTCTAAAGTTGGAAACTTACGTCATGACAGTAATGACTTTTGGCGCATCTTGCTCACCGAGCTGTGCGCAATATGTCAAGAATTTAAACGCCAGAAAATTTAGTAAAGGCCTTATGACACTACATTTTTAATGCATTGTTCAAGTTTTGGTGAACAGTTCAAATATAATGTAATAGAAAAATTTACCAAGTGCAAAGAGTTCAGCAGTATTAAGATAACGGGCAAACTGTCAAACATTTTACTAAAGTTATCGATAAAAAATGAAGTTATGTCAAAAAAAATGTAAAATTGTTCAACTTAAAATTGACATTTCAAGCTTGAAATATTAGAAGTGTTGCTGAATCAGCGGTTTATGGGCAAATTTGGTGATTAACCGTTTTTGTTTGTTTTGTTTTTATGTTTCTCATAAACAAAAAGTTGACAAAATTTAATAAAATATACAAAACCATAACAAAAGAAAAAAACTAAAAGGCTTTTTTGTTTACATTTTTTATAGTTGGCTTTTTCTAACATTTTCTGTTTCTTTCTATCAATTCTATATCAATTCAATGAACAAAAAATGTAGTGTCATAAGGGCTTAAGCATTATCCACGTGCAGCAGATTGCATTATTAATAACCACTACGTTGATGATATGCTCGACAGCACTGATACTGAAGATGAGGCCATTCAATTAGCATGTGATGTTTTGTTTGTACACTCAGGCGGGATTTCACATCCGAAATTGGCTATCGAATTCTAGCACAGTTTTGGAAGCGCTTGGCGCACCAGCTAGAAATCATGTAAGTTTTAACATCGAAGGCGTCAGCGCAGCAGAAAAGGTGTTAGGAATGTGGTGGGATATGACCACTGACATCTTTAAATATAAAATATCTACACGATTTAAAAAATCCGAATTATTGAGTGGCAAACAACGGCCAACAAAGAGAGAAGTCTTAAGTTTGATTATGACCATTTTTGATCCTCTTGGTCTTTTAGGCTTCTATGTAGTCTTCGCTAAAATTGTTTTCCCAGAAACTTGGTGTGCTGGTTGTGCATGGGATGAAACCATTGGTGAAGAACAATTTGTAAAATGGTTGCGATTAGTACGACTTTTGCCTGAAGTAGAAACTTTGGAAATTCCATTAATTTTAAAAGCGTTTCCAAAATCGAGATCCACACCTTTGTAGACGCCAGTGAAGATGCCTATGCTACGGTTAGTTACTTGAGGAGTACTGACGGGACTACAATTGACGTAACGCTTCTAGGATGTAAGACGAAGGTAGCCCCTTTGAAAATGCAGTCAATACCGCGTCTAGAACTACGAGGTGCTTTAATTGGCGCACGTCTAGCTAAAAGCTTAGGGGAGTCTTTGTCACTGGATATAAATGAATATACCTTTTGGTCTGATTCTAGTACGGTATTGTCTTGGTTACGATCAGACCATCGGCAATATAAACAATTTGTCGCCTTTAGAGTCAGTCAAATTTTAGAACTGTCAGACGCAAATAGTTGGCGCTGGATACCAACCGAGAAGAACGTCGCCGACGAAGCTACAAAATGGAAAAGGACCCCAGACTTTTCACGTAATAGCCGATGGATAAACGGCCCATCGTTCTTGAAAATGAACCCTTCTGAATGGCCATACATTTAGAAATAGCCTACAGTTTATCCACTGACTCTTGCATTATGGCCGTTCCAAATTGTATTGCGCGAAAGGGTGTACCCTTGGAAATCTGAAGTGACAATGGCACTAATTTCAAAGGTGCAGAACGTGAGCTAAACGAAGCCTTCGCTGCTATAGATAAAAATGAAATAGTACGAACGTTCACAACCGTAAACACCAAATGGAATTTTATTCCTCCGGCATCGCCTCATATGGGTGGAGCATGGGAGCGACTGGTACGCTCTGTAAAGAATGTACTACTCAACGTGCTTGCATCGCGATCACCTACCGATGAACTTCTTCGCGCAGCCCTCATGGAAGTCGAACTTACTGTAAATTCTCGCCCACTGACATTTATTCCAGTCGACAGCGCAGCATGTGAAGCACTAACCCCTAACCATTTCATATTGGGTAGTTCGAATGGTGTAAAGCCATTAGTTGAAGGCGTAACGGATGGAGTACCTCTACGAAGATCTTGGCAGACATCACAACAGCTAGCTCATTTTGGAAGAGATGGATAAAAGAATACCTTCCAATCATTACACGTCGAAGCAAATGGTTCAATGAAGTGAAACCAATTGAAGTGAATGACATTGTGCATGTTGTTGACCCTGCCAACCCCAGAAATTGTTATCTGAAAGGTATTATAATCGCAGTAAAAACCGGTGCTGATGAGACCAGCAACTATGATTGCAGTACTTGATGTAAGGCGTACATTTAATGAGGATATTCCTGGGGGGAGTATTAAATAGTAAACCAACCCTGTTTTACTTTCACATAAGTGACAAGACAGCTGATGTAGGTTACTGCATTATGATTGGTTAAATAGTTAAAACGGGAGCAGTAAAATACAAAATATTTCTGATAGTCATACATATTTAAGATTTGTCACTTGTTGTTACAATTAGTACAGAAGTTGCAGTATTCGAGCTCGTTGAGCAAAATTTAAGCGTAAAATAAAAATTGAATTTAAATACAACATATTTGAGTTTTTCTATTGCCGCTGTTAAATTCTCAACAATGTGTAATTTTTGAAATAAAATTAAATAATAAAAATATCAATAAAAAAAAACATAAATGATGACGTGGGAGGAAATTGGGGTAGCTATTGCTTGTACAGTGCTGATTTTGGTTGACGATGAAGTGGAATTAAAAGCAAAAAGACGCAGAGTTTGGCAAAAGAAATGGGTAGAACGACGAGAGGAAGAAGGTTATTGTGTAAAATTATACAAGGAATTGGTATAAAGAAATAGAGCATATTTTATTGTAAAAAACAGCAATAATAATAAATAATAAAATATTGCAGAACTTACCAACAAAATCGAGGTAAATTATACACTAAATATGCAAATAATGCACGAAAACATGTAAAACATTTATAATAATTTACCCCCTTATTCATAAACGATTATTAAATTTAACAAACGTTTATTAAGCAAATTTTTATATGCAAATCTGTATTCATAAACGTTTGTTAAATTTAATAATCGTTTTTGAATAAGAGGGTTATTGTTAATTTCCAGAGACCTATGTCGATTAATTTGAACAATGCCGCCGGCCATTATAATGCGTTTTGTGTTCTTGTGTATGTATGTTTGTAGGTACATATGCAACAAGAAGTATATTTACATAAACAAAAACTATCGGCGGCTGGGCTTAACCCATGTATTGACTTTTTTCGAACTTCCACTTGCATGTGTAAATGCCAGGTTAAGGTCGTGATACACTATCCTACAAGAATGATAACCCGGGGTTTACACATGCAAGTCCAAAAAACTCAATACATTCACACTTTTTTACTAACACAATCACACATGCAGGCGCTTGCAGCTCACTTGCGAATGAATTTAGCTGGACAGTGATTTTTTGACACTTTCAGCAATAAAGTGACGGAAAGGTAAACAGAGTTGCCAAATAAAAAAATTCAGAATAAATTTAATGGATTGTGGTAAACTAATTAATAAACATTTAACTTGTTTTATGTATATTTGTAAAAATAAAAATATGAAAAAAGAAGTGTATTGATGTAATTTTAGAGCATTAAATAATAATAATAAATTGTAATAATTATTTCCCTACAATTATACTCATGTGAAGGCCATGGCAACTCTTGGTAAACAAATACAAACTTTGTGCGCCATTTGTTAATTTAAACTAATTTTTTGAAGTTTACGCTTTGACAACATTTTGAAAATGAACTTTGACTGTCCTGTGTAAACGCTAATGCTACTTGCAAATGATTCGAGTCTTTCGAATAAGTTTTTGTATATAAGACTAGCTAAACCCGGTGTGCTTTGCTACCCCCCCCCCCCTCGTCATAAAATAAAATAAAACGTATTTATATATATTTACAAACATTTATTTATTTAATTTTAATGTATTTATTGCAATGCTTTAGGCGAGACCATGCCCCTTTGTCCACTTACATAGTCAAGAGTTTATTATTTCGTAAGAATATCCTATTGTGAAAATTTAATGACGATCGGTCCAGTAGTTAAGACTATATTACGATTTTTAATTTTCCTAAAAAGGGGCGTGGCCCCACCCACTTTTCTCCTGGTACGTATTCCTAATTATGCCAATTCCATATGTACCACATATCATTGTCGTAGGTCAAAAAATGCCCAAAATATGGCGATTTAAATATGTGGGTTATATGGGCGGTGCCACCCCCGTGTGTACAATCAAAACTTCATATAGCCTATTATTTCTTTCAGAGTCACAGTAACATGCTGTGAAAATTTCATCAAAATCGGCTCAGCCGTTTTGGAGTCCATACGTTACATACATACATACATTGAATTTTATATATATAGACGTACACAGCACTTGCATGCAGGTACTAGCATGTGTAAAAGCAGGGTTAAATAAAGATTACGCCATGCGCAGGATTTCCCGTTATGTGACGTAGAAGGGCCATTCTAAGAGTTACCAATAATGTTTCATGTGTTAGAATTAAACTTTCTTGCGAAAAATTTGTTTTATGATAGTTGGCAACCTTGCAATTGAAATCTCTGAGAGTTCTAAAATAATATCTGTTTAAACAAGTAAAGGCCCAACTATAATATGCATATGCTAGCTTAAGCAAACGTGCGAACACATATAAATTGTATGTGGCAAACTATAATGTACTTAACGAAACTTTTCGTTAAGTTTTTCAACTGTCATTTGCTTAAGCAAACAGCGAAACTGATCGCACATTCTGTACGTTTGTTGTTGTTTGTTTGTGTTTTGAACAAAATGGAGAAAGAAGAAAATATATTTATTTTAAATTTAATAGAAAATGAGAAAAAAAAATATGTCCAAACTAGTTTGAACACTAAAATTATAAAATGCAAATTATATAATTTTTATATTAATTATTAAACCGCAATTAATATAAGCATTTGTAGTGTAAGCTATATCGTAAAAGACACAAAATGTGGCAGCGCTAAGTTTTCAATCGCCAGTTTCCGTTAAAAACACGAAGTTTTAACGTACTGGAAATTTAATAACTAACTAACATATTTTACAAGAAAAGAAAACTCACTTACCTTAAAACCATCAAGGAGCTCAGTTCTTACTAAAACCTCAACTTATCTTAAAACTAAATAATTACAATTTAATATACACATACACATTTATTTGAAAATTAAAATTTTATATACTTACCTTTGCCTTTACATTAAAACCTAAAATATCGAACATTGAAGAATTCAAAATAAAGGAAACTGAATTATAATTATATACAAGCAAAAACAAAAGGTGATATTTATTCTATACGAACCAGCCTATGAGTTTTGTCATCTAATCCCTTATACTGCATTTACATCTACGCAAAATCTACTAGATTTCAGTTTAAATCTTCAAGGAAATCTTTGCCGTTTACACTACTGTTTTTTGTCATATTGTGGGATTTCATTTTCATAACAACAGCTGACTAAAAAGGAAGGAAAATTTTTAAATTTTTTTGTGGCAAAAAATGAGCTTCACAATGACTTTTTTGTTTTTAAAAAAGTACACAACAATATACTTACACTTTATTTACTATTTGGTGCTCCATTGCCAATTATCTTTAATAATTATTACGATTTTAAATTTTGCCGCAAAAATTCCAAAAAATACCGCCCTTTGTTAGCTTTTTTTTATTGTCAAAGTGTCAAAATTTAATTGAACAGTGTTGCGTTTTTTAGTACATTAATAGGAAAATCACGGTTGTATTAGTAAGTAGTGCAAGATTTTGAAAGATTTTGGCGAAATCTACTAGATTTGCTGCATTTTGTTTTGTATGGGAAATCTCATCAAAATCTACCAGATTTGGCTTGAAATCCCGTAAGTAGTAGATTTCGCTTAGGTGTAAATGGCATATTAATTTCTCTAAACCCACAATTATAATTATTCAATTTCTGAGTAATTATAATTGTATCTTTATTATAGATTACCCCCTTTAATCCTGCTATAGGTCAAACCCCTTTTTCTCATCATCACTTTGGTTAACATCTATAATAAAGATATTATAATACTCGCCAAAAGTATTCAAAATAAGTGCCTTTACAATAAAAGAGGCCCTTTTTATTTTAACAAAAATGTCTTTCTATCGCGGTTTATTTCTCTGACAGAACAAGAGCGTCTTCTTCTTTTACAGTGTAGTTCACTTATTTCTTTTAATGTGCTAACTTTAATATTTTTATATTATTTAAATTTTTAAGTTTTTCTCCATTTTTGCAAACACAATACGAAAATTAACAAAACATATGTAAACGTTTATTATTATTTACATTTTAGTGCTGACACAGCTGTACATTTTAGTACTTTTGCCGATAAATTAAAAAAAAGGAAAAAATATGCGTTTCGGGTACGAAGTTTTCTTTTAATTATAAAATAATATAATAATATTTATAAAATATAGTCATTTAATGGGTTTTTGTTAAAATAAAAACATTTTTTTTAAACATAAATGAGCAACTGTGGACAAAAAGTTTCAAAGTCATTGTAGCCACCTGAAATTTAACTCTGAACTGGTTATGCATTTGACAGCCTTTTCGTTAACTTTTGCAATTTGCTTAAGCTTGCTTATGCATATTATAGTTGGGCCTTTACCCCCCGTTGCCACATGCAAGTGCAAGTTCGAAAAACTCAATACAATTACAGTTTTTTACTAACACAATCATATTTTTCGCACTTACAGCTCAACTTGCGAGAGAATTTGGTTGTAAGCACTTGCCGTAAGTATAATGACAAATAAATAAACAGTGCTACCAGTGTTAAAATAAAAGTTATGTTTACAACAAATTTTCGGGGTTTTACAAAAAATTATTAAGAAAAAAGAACAAAACTATTACACAACACATCTTAATAGTATTTTTAAATATTAATTTCATGCATTTATTAAAAACAATTGTAAATTACAAAATTTTTTTCCGTATTTTTTTCTTTTAATAATACAGCAATACTGGATCTTTATGAGCTTCAAAATTAACAGAATTTTATGAAAAAACTAGCTAAACCCGTTGTGCTTTGCTACCCCCCCCCCCCTCGTCATAAAATAAAATAAAACGTATTTATATATTTACAAACATTTATTTATTTAATTTTAATGTATTTATTGCAATGCTTTAGGCGAGACCATGCCCCTTTGTCCACTTACATAGGCAAGAATTTATTATTTCGTAAGAATATCCTGTTGTGAAAATTTAATGACGATCGGTCCAGTAGTTAAGACTATATTACGATGATTAATTTTCCTAAAAAGGGGCGTGGTCCCACTCACTTTTCTCCTGGTACGTATTCCTAATTATGCCAATACCATATGTACCAAATATCACCGACGTACGTCAAAAAATGCCCAAAATATGACGGGTTAAATTTGTGGGTTATATGGGCGGTGCCACCCCCGTTTGTACAATCAAAACTTCATATAGCCTATTATTCCTTCCAGAGTCACAGTAACATGCTGTAAAAATTTCAGGCAGATTGGTCCAAGGGTTTGGCCTCCTATTAAGCACAAACATACAGACACACATTCATTTATATATATATAGATAGATAGATTAAAAGCAATATAATTTAAGGTGAAATGGGGCGAAAAATGGGGATTTGGTAATAAAAAAATGTATGTAGTTAAAAAGTATATAAAACTTTAGGTAAATACATATTACAAAAAAAGTATTTTGTATAGCAAACATTGTTAGTGGTATACGAAAGTATCTGAATTAAAAAAGGGGGCGATGAAGTAGGCGTGGTTCATAGTTATATGGCGACGTTAACAGTATTAAGAGCAATATACTACCAAATAAAAAAAATACGTTGGAATGAACGAATTTGTATAGAGAACAAATAGTATAAAACTTTCAAAAATTTGGCGTGAAAGGGGCGTGGCTTAAGAAATCTTTATTTTTACCTCGCCTGGAGTATATAATGTGTATACAATTTGAAGTAAATCTGTTAAAAACTATATGGGAGCAATTACATAATTTTTAAAAAGTGGGCGTAAAAATGGGCGTGGCCAAAAAAAGTACCCTATTAATCATACCAGAGTCCCAGTTAAATGCTGTGAAAATTTCAAAAATATCGGTCCAAAGGTTTGGTCTTCAATTACAATATTTTAAAAAAGTGGGCGTAAAAGTGGGCGTGGTAAAAAAAAAGTACCCTATTATTTCTTCCAGAGTCACAGTAACATGCTGTGAAAATTTCATCAAAATCGGCTCAGCCGTTTTGGAGTCTATACGTTACATACATACATACATACATACATTGAATTTTATATATATAGATGTCGTTTGAAGTTTCTTTGCTGAAGACATTTCAAAAATGAACTTGCACTTGCTAGTGTAGCCACTCAAACAAATATTGTTGTTTTTCGTTATTTTTCGTAGATAATATGTATACTCAACTTGCAAGTAATTACTTACATGTGGCAACGGGGGGTTAAAGTGTCTGTTAACTAACGTGAACTTCAATCCTCAAATAAGAATTTTTTTGCATAAGACTGTAAAAATTTAAATTAGTTACATATGCACATCTCAAAAGCAATAATTTAAGAAAAATACTTACATATAAATTACATGCACCTTTTTTAATTTTAATAAATTCCTCCAGGAAAACCATTTCGTTGAACCAAAACACACATGGCACATACATATCATCTGCACCGGCCCCGCTTCTTTTGATTTTGCAATTTCCCGGCTATATTGACCGCGCAAGTATGTTATTTTATTCTAGAAATATATTGCGAGACATTTATTACAAATAACAATTGCCAAATGCTTTAAATTAAATGCTTTACCTTAACTTCATTAGGGCCAATAGATGGATTGAAAATTTTTAATTTGTAAGCCATATCATTAAGCGCTGCGTACCTGGCATGCTTATTATGGTAAAATTTGTTCCGCGGGTTATAAAGGAATTCCTTCTCTTGCCACATTTCTATCAACTGTAACACGGCTTCTTTGCACCAGTCAAACTGGAACAACATAAAAATAACTATAAAAATTGCAATAAAAAAAAACATATGTATATACTTACTTTTGTTAATTCCTTTTCAAATTTTCCCTCCATTTTCACTAATAAATTTGTGTATTTTTTATTTTTGTTTTACTATAAATTATATTTACATATTAAAATTCCAATTAATTTTTGCCGCCAAAAAATTTTGTTTATTTTTTGTAAAAAAAACAGCTGATGTCAGATGGTTTGTCACTTGAAAATAGAACTCGTTCTAAATAAAAAAAGTCATGTGTATTGCAAACAGAGAAATAACACATGCTATTGTTTGCAGGTGTTCAGACTATATGCACAAATTTGGCATGCGAAAAAGTGACAGTCCACATGACAAATACACACAATGTGAACACAGCTTTAGGAGTATAAGTCCCCTTTTACAGTTGAGAAATTGAAAGACAGGCAGACGAAGTTTGTTGGCGATGTATTGAAGAGGAAGAGTGTGCGGTAGACCTCTACTGTACTGGACATTTTAAAGCTAAGTATAGACGATATGTTGAATCAGCATATTAATGCTGAAAAATTTGTGACAAGTGCTTACATATCGTGTAAACGCAAAATTTTTTCAGCATACGTATGTTTAACAACATTTGCTAACACTTTGTTAATAATGCCAACAAACGTATGTTGGTAATTTTAGCATATCGTGTAAACAGCATATTATAAGTGTTTGACAAATTTCCTGCGTATGTTGACAGATATGTTATTTGTTGAAAAGCGTCTGCAAGCTTTTCAGCATATGGCAAATTCATATGCGATCAGAGTTGTATTTTCTAATAAAGCTGTAGTGGAATTCTGTAACTTATTTTAACAACACTTGTCATTGTTAAAAAACTAAACAACTGATTAAGCGATTTTGCTATTCTCGAACTTATTTAGCAACACTTGTTATTGTTTGCAATCAGCTGAGTTGTTAAATTTTTTTTTTTTGTATTCCTTTTAGCTCGTTTTGTTTATTTTAACAGAGGTGCCACATAGTGCCAAATTGTAACAATATTTTTAACATTAAGTTACAGAATCGCATAATCGTTACTGCAAACGACAAAATGAGTCGACAAGAAAACAATTCTTGCTATTGTTAAAAGTTACAGAATTCCACTACTGATAAGAAAACAACAATGTCGGCTTCGTTGATTTAAATCACAAATTATGATCTAAAGGACGTTTAACATTTGTTTATTGTTTGTATAGTTTATACAATTTATTATATTCACATATAACAACAAAATAATTGAACACAAATATTAATTTAAATGGCGGAAAACTGTGTTTGTTGACATTAGCAAAAACATATGTTTTTGCATCTTTTTTGTGTAATAGTGTGGCACCTATGACATACTTTGTTGCGATTTTTTTTGAGTGTGATTGAAATCGGTCAGATTTTCCACTGAATGAATCGTACGATTGTGTAGGATAGTGTATTACGGCCCAGCCACCGATAGTTTTTTTTATGTAAATACAATTCTTGTTGCATATGTACGTACACACATACACACACAAGAACACAAAACGCAATATAATGGCCGGCGGCATAGTTCAAATTAATCGACACAGGGGCCAAATTACCGCATTTGTGATCGAATGAGCGAACGTATGATTTCGATATCGAAATTATGATAAAATATACTAAATTTCTTGCTCGATATCGTATGCCATAATCTCAAATAAGAAAATTACGATCAATTTTACTCGATATCGAATGCGATAATTTGGCCCCAGGTCTCTAGAAATAAACAATAACCCCCTTATTCAAAAACCATTATTAAATTTAACAAACGTTTATTAAGACAGATTTGCATATAAAAATTTGCTTAAAAACGCAATAGCTCCCACGTGATCATTTATGTTTTTTTTTATTGATATTTTTATTATTTAATTTTATTTCAAAAATTTCACATAAAATACAGAAGTTGAATAATAATTGAAAAATGTTGTTAAACTGACTAATTTCACAAACAAATGTTTATACGACTCAGCATATGTAGACCACATAAAATTCAACATATCGTATAAACACAAAAATCGTATGCTAACTCTTATGTTGACATTTCATTTGCTGACATATGCTGACATCAAAAAATTTGTTACTTTCAACATATCGTATAAACGTCTGACATATGACATAGGAATTTGCTGCTAATTTTAATCATATGCCTGTCAGCATATATATGCTGTTTCAACATATCGTCTAAACTTACCTTAAGACATTTTTCGTTTACAGTTTCCACCCTTCGCATTTTTCATGTTGTTGCTTCACATCATTTTTCTCACTTTAACGCGCGTATTGCAAATACAATTAAATTTATTAACCAAATAGATTTATTGATAACAAAAACTTTATAATTAACAGTTGTTTGAATATGTTTTTTAATTTCTTTTATTTTCTATGCGTTTTTATAATAAAAATTTCCACAGCAATCAACATAGAGGAAGAACGAAAAAATAAACAAAAAATTTCTGTCTGTCTATTAATTTCGCAACTCTAAAAGGTTTAGGCAAGTTCAAAGCGGAATGAGAAAAATGTCTGCCTTTCAATTTCTCAACTGTAAAAGGGGACTAAGCAAAACATATGTTTTGTGATTCTATTGTTGTTTTTATATTTTTGTTGTCTGTTAAACCAGGAATAAATCGTACACTGAAAAAATTGTTTTCTTTTTTATCAGTATTTTGTGTAGTGATATTATTTTTTAATTAAACTGTTTTTGTTCAATTAATGAATAAATGAGTTTAATTGGAAAACTATTGTTAATTAATAAATCTATATATATAAAATTGAATGTGTGTTTGTTTGTGTGTACCTTATAAGAGACCAAACCTCTGGACCTGGGACTCTGGTGTGATTAACAGGGTACTTTTTTTCTGACCACACCCACATTTACGCCTGCTTTTTTAAAATATTGTAATTGGAGGCCAAACCCTTATACCGATCTGCCTGAAATTTTTACAGCATGTTACTGTGACTCTGGAAGGAATAATAGGCTATATGAAGTTTTGATTGTACAAACGGGGGTGGCACCGCCAATATAACCCAAAAATTTAAATCGCCTTATTTTGGGCATTTTTTGACCTACATACGTCAATGATATGTGGTACATATGGTATTGGCATAATTAGGAATACGTACCAGGAGAAAAGTGGGTGGGACCACACCCCTTTTTAGGAAAATGAAAAATCGTAATATAGTCTTAACTACTGGACCGATCGTCATTAAATTTTCACAATAGGATAGTCTTACGAAATAATAAATTCTTGACGATGTAAGTGAACAAAGGGGCATGGCCTCGCCTACTGAAATGCATCGCTTATATGACGCGCTTTAGTATCCTATTATTTTTCAATATGGAGAAGATGGATATCACTTTAAAATGTATTAAATCAATTAAGCACCCGTAAGGCCGTTAATTATCCTGTTGAGTTCTTCAATTCACTCGATGTGCCAGGCTTTCCACCACATGTGCTACAACTTAAAATTGGAGTGCCAATTATTTTACTGCGTAATATCGATCACCACGGCTTTCAATGGCTCTGGACTTGCAGTAAAAAAACTGAGAAATAATTTAATAGAAGGGACCATTATAACAAGAAAATATAAAGGTACAGATGTACTTTTGCTACACATTCCAATGCTACCAACAGATTTACCATTTGATTTTAAAAAATTTTTTCCTGATCGATTAGCGTTTAAGATGACTGTTAACAAAGCTCAAGGTTGATATCCCGTGTATATCTAAAGCATTGCAAAAAAAAAAAAAAACATTAAAGCTAAACAAATAAATGTTTGTAAATATATAAACACGTTTTATTTGATTTTATAACGAAGCACACCGGGTTTAGCTAGTCTATATATATAAAATTCAATGTATGTATGTATGTATGTATGTATGTATGTAACGTATAGACTCCAAAACGGCTGAGCCGATTTTGATGAAATTTTCACAGCATGTTACTGTGACTCTGGAAGGAATAATAGGGTACTTTTTTTTTACCACGCCCACTTTTACGCCCACTTTGTTAAAATATTGTAATTGGAGACCAAACCTCTGGACCGATATTTTTGAAATTTTCACAGCATTTAACTGGGACTTTGGTATGATTAATAGGGTACTTTTTTTGACCACGCCCATTTTTACGCCCACTTTTTAAAAATTATGTAATTGCTCCCATATAGTTTTTAACAGATTTACTTCAAATTGTATACACATTATATACTCCAGGCGAGGTAAAAATAAAGATTTCTTAAGCCATGCCCCTTTCACGCCCCTTTTCACGCCAAATTTTTGAAAGTTTTATTCTCTATACAAATTTGTTCATTCCAACGTATTTTTTTATTTGGTAGTATATTGCTCTTAATACTGTTAACGTCGCCATATAACTATGAACTACGCCTACTTCATCGCCCCCTTTTTTTAATTCAAATACTTACTTATACCACTAACAATGTTTGCTATACAAAATACTTTTTTTTGTAATATGTATTTAGCTAAAGTTTTATATACTTTTTAACTACATACATTTTTTTATTACCAAATCCCCATTTTTCGCCCCATTTCACCTTAAATTATATTGCTTTTAATCTATATATATATAAATGAATGTGTGTCTGTATGTTTGTGCTTAATAGGAGGCCAAACCCTTGGACCAATCTGCCTGAAATTTTTACAGCATGTTACTGTGACTCTGGAAGGAATAATTGGCTATATGAAGTTTTGATTGTACAAACGGGGGTGGCACCGCCCATATAACCCACAAATTTAACCCGCCATATTTTGACGTTCGTCGGTGATATTTGGTACATATGGTATTGGCATAATTAGGAATACGTACCAGGAGAAAAGTGAGTGGGACCACGCCCCTTTTTAGGAAAATTAAACATCGTAATATAGTCTTAACTACTGGACCGATCGTCATTAAATTTTCACAACAGGATATTCTTACGAAATAATAAATTCTTGACTATGTAAGTGGACAAAGGGGCATGGCGTCGCCTAAAGCATTGCAATAAATACATTAAAATTAAATAAATAAATGTTTGTAAATATATAAACACGTTTTATTTTATTTTATGACGAGGGGGGGGGGGGTAGCAAAGCACACCGGGTTTAGCTAGTATTTTATATTTTTAATATTTTTGTCATGAAATTGTTGGTCTCTAATATTTAAAACTCTAAAAATAAAATGTTTTGCCGTATTAATAATTTGGTGTTTAGGTTGTGTAGTTTTAAAGTTCCTGATGATGTTTCCTTAGCATACCAATCAAATGTAATCCTGTTATTGTCCCTGTGTATCTTAGTATCTAGATAGGCAATCTGTTTATTTGCTTCCAATTCCGTGGTAAGTTGAATTTTGTTGTGGTAAGTATTTAAAACGTTTAGTATTTCATCTTTGTCTTTAATTTTGATTATCACTAATATGTCGTCTACATATTTAACTATGTACTTAAAATTGATATTCTTCTTCTTTAATTCATTTATCGTTTCGTCAAGAAGGGTATCAAGTATTATATCGACCACTGTAGGAGAAAGAGGGTTACCCGTAGGCATTCCAAATATTTGGCTATAAATTTTCTTATGAAACACAAAATAGTTTTTATCGGAGAGACAAAAATTAAGTATTTTTAGGAACTTCGAGCTTGGAATTTGTGTGAAGTTCTTTATCGTTTCCCATTATATTTTTAATTGCCGTAAGTACCGGGATACTCGTAAACAGAGAAGCAACATCAAATGATATTAAAATCTCTTCTTCTATTTTAATATTTTTCATCTGATTTTTTAGTTCATTTTAATTTTTAATGTTATATTCGTCTGAAATAATATGTTTTAGTATTTGTCCCACATGTTTTGAGAGTCTATAACAGGGAACCTGCATATAGGAAACAATTGGCCGAAGTGGAGTATCTCTTTTATGTATTTTTGGCAAGCCGTAAATTCTGGGAGCAATGGCAGATGAACACAATAAGTTTCTTTTCTGCCATAGATCTATATACCTATTCACTTTCGTGCAATTACGAAACAATATTATTATTTTCCTTTTGAAGTTTCGCTGTCGGATGCATTCTAATAGTTCTGTAAGTCGTTTTTTATCCAATAATTTTTCCATTTTGAGGTTTTATTCATCTTTATACATAATTACAGTTATGTTCCCTCTATCAGCTTGCAATCGTGCAGTTTTTTGGTTCCAGGGGGCTTCACGGGCCTCAGCCCCCTTAAATTTTAATTTTCTTCTTTTTTTATTCTGAATTAAGTGGCATATTTTTTTCGTTGCCCTTTAAGCTGAACTTCAGCCAAATCACATATTTCTATGAAATCTAAAAACGTTAATAACTAATGGCGTTTTCTTTTCTGGCAAAAATGTTACACGTTTTTCCCATTTCGCATCTTTTTGTGTTCTTTTCTGAAAAAAAGTCAACACTGCTAAAGTGTAGTGTGTTCTTTTCTATAAATGTCATACTATAAATTAAAAATATGGTGCACCTTTCACACTCTGTATTTTTAGAGGGGGAGAATCGCACGATAAAACAGCTGACCAGTGATGCCAACTTTGAGACTCAAAACCCGTAAACATTTTTGAAAAAAGGGCTAAATGGAAAAAAATCCATATAAACCCACATCCAATTTTCTTTTTTTGTTTGCGTTTTGAGTGACTAAAATCCGGCTAAATCTAGCCCGAAGAGGGCTAAGTTGGCATCGCTGCAACTGACATTTGTTTTGTTTATGAATGTGTATTTGTGTTAAGAAACAAAAAAAAAATATACAAAATGGAAAATATTACTACTTTTTTATGTGCTAAAAAAATGTTGGATGACCTGTTGAATTCATTTTCATCATTTGATGATGATAAAATATTTTATATGATTATGGAAAAGTGAAAGGCTTTGTAGAGAACGTAATTAATGAATACTCTGAAGTTGATGTATGACAAATTTCATAGGACAATATCTCCTACTTCTTATATATGTACGGTGACCATCTGTATTTTACAGGACAGTCCTGTTTTTTAACATGCTGTCCCTTGAGATTTTTTTGTAAATACAGGACAGTACATTGTCCCTTATTTCCTAATTTGATATGCAAATGTCCTCTTTTTAGCATATACATTGCACGAACATTAATACAAAATTATCATAAAAATCCAACTGTATACTTTCCCTACATTTCCAAAAGTGAAAAATTTGTTTACTGGGATATGGGAAATTTCCTATAATCTGGCAGTTAGAATTGAAAATTTCAAAGAAATATGTGAAGATATTGAAATAGAATATAAAAAGTTACTAGGACATAGCAAAACTCGATGGTTAACTTTAATGCCTGCTTTGGAAAGAATCATAAAACTATTTGAAGCTTTAAAATTATATTTTATGTCTCAACCAAAATGTCCGACAATATTACGAAATTTTTTTATGAATCCTTGTGCTGAATTATGGTTATCTTTTGCATATAGCCAAGCTTCAACATTTCATAAAGCTGTTCTTAATGTAGAATCACAAAATATTTCAATGCCTGAGGTTTCAACTATTTTAAAAGATTTAAAATTTAAATTGGTCGAACGGAAAAAGGAACTGTTTTTACCCCTTACCGTCAAAAATTTTATTCTCCAATTACAGAAAAGTAATGATTTTGATGAAGCAATAACTAAAGAACATATAACAAATTTTTACCAAACATGCATTGATTACCTAAATCAGTGGGATAAAGCTTTTAGAGATGTAGAAATTTTAGACTGGATATTGTTACGAAATATGTTATTTTGAGACAAGATTGAAAAAACTTTATCCTATCTAAATGAATTTAGAAATGATTTAAAAATAAATAATGAAGATTTATTTGATAAAGTGAGCTGCGTGATAAATTTTGCAAATAATGAAAAAATAGAAGACTGGAGGGTAAAAAATATATCAGTAGATGAAAGATGGATTGAAATTTTTAATCACTTTAAGACAAATGTGATTGCATATAAAAATATATTGATACTTGTTGAATTTTGTCTATGTCTACCAGCTTCAAATGCTGCTACCGAGAGAGTGTTTTCAATAATGAATAATATTTGGACCACCGAAAAATCGCAATTGAAAGTAAATACTTTAAGATCATTATTAATTACAAAATGCAATTTTAAAAATAATTGCTCAGAATTTAAAGGATTTTTAATTAACAATCCAGATGAATAATTAGTAGTATTTTGTTGAACTGTTAATAATTCAATTTTGATATTTTCTATTAGTTAGGCTTAAGTTCATTGAATTTAATTTTCATTAAATTATTTTTACTGAAGAAGAAATTGTTTTAACTTGAAAAATTTTTATTTTTGATAATTTTTGACTAGGATTCGAACCTGGGTTGTTGGTTGAATTTACATATGTTTCGAGAAACACCACTTTCTCTCATCAGAATTCTTTACGTTCTGACCCCTGCAACCAACAACCCAGGTTGTCTGTTGACTAGCAGGCACCGTAGTGGTTCATTTTTAAATATATCAGTAGATGAAAGATGGATTGAAATTTTTAGTCACTTTAAAACAAATGTGACTGCATATACAAATATATTGATACTTGTTGAATTTTGTCTATGTCTACCAGCTTCAAATGCTGCTATCGAGAGAGTGTTTTCAATAATGAATAATATTTGGACCACCGAAAAATCGCAATTAAAAGTAAATACTAAAATGAATTGCTCAGAATTTAAAGGATTTTTAATTAACAATCCAAATGTTTAAAAAAAAATCCATTCTGTGGAAAAATATCAAACTTCATAACTAAATTTATCATTTATGTAGTTATTTAAAATTTTTTTTTATTAGCCTTAGTCAAGGAGACTGTTTATAAAACCAAATTTATTTTTTTAAATTATAATATATAAAAACTTTTTATTCTAGTCAAGAAGACTTGTTTTTATTGTTACTTAATTTTATAATAATAATAATACATATATTATATGATTATTTTTTCTGTTTTTCTTTTCATTTTTAACATAATTTTGTATTTGTCCTGTATTTTCCTTTCCCAAAAATGGTCACCGTATATATATGTAATGTATGTCTATATATATATAATTTTTATAGTTTAAGAAGAATTTGCGTATTAGTCGGGAAGGAGTCATTGGTCTTTTTGGTAAATATTCATTGTCAGGGAGCTATCTGCTTCTTCTTTTTTAACAAAACAAAAACAGCTGTACATGAAAAAAAGTGTTACACTGTTGATTTTATGTTCTATTCTGACCATTAAAAATGCGACATCTTTAAAATGTGGGGCAAACATTATAAAAATATACATAATAACGGTGTAACATTTTATTTCAGAAAAGAAAACACCACAAGTGTCTGCGGAAATATTTTTAATTTATTTTTTCTTCTTATTTTTCAATTTTCTATCACCCTACATACTTTTTTTATTTGGAGCTGCGTCGGTAAACTAGATTTGTTCCCTTATCCCTTTCAGACCCAGAGTTTATTAAGCCCATAAAAACCTCAAAATCAATGAAAATAAAAATTTTTTTTTTGGTTATTTGATAATTAAAGTCGCTAAATATAACTGCAATGTCCTTTTTCAAAACCAGGACATCGCACAATTGTGCTATTCAGGTTATAACCTGTAAAGTGACGTTCGAAAAATTAAAGACAATTTTAAAAATTTTAAAACTAAATTGCATATAAATTTGAATTGACAAAACCCTTTTAGTGGATTTTTAAAGTTTATTAAAGTAAAAAATGTGGATATTTCATTTCTTAAAAAATGAAATAATTATGTGAAACAAAAAATAAATATACTACATAAAAAGACGGTACTTTATTTCTTAAAAAAATGAAATACAGATTTCAAAGAAACCTTTAAGAAATAAGATACATTAAAATACAATATAAATTTAAACCACTCTTTATTCTTAGCCAAACAGAGGGTAAATTTGCACTTTTGGCATCAACCTCTCGAACGACTTCCACAATTGTTTCGGCACAGTCTTGGGGGTTCATCGGAAAAAATAGGCCAGTGGCCAAAACGGTCATACCTAACATCATCAGGAACATCATGTGGGCGATACTTTGTTCCGTTCCACTCAAATATTTCCACTCGCTCAGAAGCTTCAAAAGAAGCTGCTAGCACAGTCCCTAATTCCATTTCAAAAGTTAAAAACGATTTTACTTTTGACCTTCGTATTCCGGAAAGTGCAGTCACATATATATTCTATCCAAGAATTAAATATTTCCAAGTCAATTAAGTGAAAGAATACTTGAACGGTCCATATTTTGGTTTTCATTTTGATCCTGTAGTACTCCAGCATTTAATCACACACATCTACTCCTCCCATAAAGGCATTGTTCTTTTGTATAAATGAAGGGACTTTGACGGATTAACGGCGTTTCAAGTTTTTATTCCATCTGTCAATTTCTCCTACAGGATTTTAACTACAATTTGTTGACGCAACTATCACTGCCTTCGTGTCCTTCCATTTTATAACAGCTACATTTTCTCCATTTGTAAATTGGCTTATGTTACCTCGATTAATTTTTTTGTCCAAGGAAAATTTCACCTTCTTGGAAACTCTGTTTGCCATAATTGTTCCAGTCGCTAAGTAACCCATTTCTTCTAGTGCTTATAACAATGGTATTGTTGTAAAAAATCGATCCATGTATACATGACTCTCTTTTGGAAGAATTTTTATTAGCCTGATGACTATATATGGGCCATGGCCCAAACTATAATTTTCAAATGTGCCAGCACCATGAAAAATTTGAAAGTCGACAACAACACCACTGCAAGTAGCACAAACAAGATTTTTGAGGCCAACTGGGGCCAAATTACCGCATTCGTGATCGAAAGAGCTATCGTATGGAAAAATGATTTCGATATCGAAATTATGATAAAATGTACTAAATTTCTTGCTCGATATGGAATGCCACAATCTCAAATAAGAAAATTACCATCAATTTTACTCGATATCGAATGCGGTAATTTGGCTCCTGGTCGTGGTTTTTACCGTATTACCTGACGTGCTGGACATCTGCCCGTAAATGGTATAATCTGCTCAACAATTGAATAATTCGTAATATCTGTTGCAAATTCATTGCATCGTTTTCTTACCATATCAATAATTGGTTGAACTCTCCAAAATTTATTCATTGTTCTTAATGCAGACTGATCTTCAAAATGTATAGTATATCCGAGAGCAGCTGAAGAAACTTATCGCGGAGTTATAAATAGCAGGGATTTTGGATTCCCTTTCCCAGTAATGAGATAGCACAAATGTGAGTATGAAGCAATATGTGAAGTTGTGCCTGACTAACACAATTGTGCTATCTGTTTTCTACGGACTGCTGGATAATTGTTACAATGCAAAATTTAACCAGTAACCAACTGAATCGTTGAAAAAACTCTTCTACAGGTATTTCCTTGAAGTTTACATCTTATTTAAAAACTATTTTTACAAAAAAACACCTACACTGTGGACGCATGTCTGCACTTGATGAAGACAAAATCAAACGAAGGCTATTGTATTTTATTTGTTGTGTGTTTGTTTTTTATTCTTATTTTTTTACAATAAAAAGAAGACCCCACGATCATTGCTTGCCGGTTATTAGACGAAAAATAATTTTTAAATGTAATTTAATGGCAAAAGAGGCAGATCGCACAATTGATTCAACCAGGTCTGAAAGGGTTATACCCAACATAAATTTAAGCTAATATAAGAAATAACACTTCAAACATAGTTTGTTACTTAATATTTTATTTTTATCCAATGAAGTTCATTACAACCAAATGCAAAATTACATGGGCAAAAATGAAATCAGCAAATCCACGTTCCGGAGAAATTCCCACAAACACGTTTTTGTTTTGTGGGTTCGCTTGTAATCTTAAGCACACTCCCAGCACAAAGCAGCTTACAGTACTTATAAATCCAGAGAGAAACGAATTAAAAGGGAATGTACCAACCATACAACAGTAAACGAACTGAATTATGCCGGTTAATAATATATATCCAAGATAAATATCAACCACTTTCAATTTCTTGGGCGTCTTGATGACGTAGTCATTGTAAAACTTCTCCAATACACCCTTTATCTCAACCATTGTTTTAAATATATTATTTTACTTTTCAAAAAGATTTAATTTTACAATTCACGAATAAACACGTCATATAAAAAATTAATGGGCCAGTGATGAAAAATTACTGAATTTTGTACCACCTATATGAATAAAAAGTACTTTTAAGACCTCCACGGTACCATTTTTAATATTTGATAAATAATAATAAAACTTAACTCACTTTAATACTATGTTTCCATGACGACTTGAATCACCTGCTTCGCCTTCTGAATCATGTTTATGAATCATGCTGTTTACATGACTAATAAACTTGATTCGATTTGACAGTTGTTTTTAATAAACAAACAATAAAAAAAAACAGAATTTGCAATTTGTGGGAAATAATTTTTTTTAATGAACAAAAAAAGTGAGTGGAAATTAGTTAGCTTATTTGAAAAAAAAAATATACATTCGTACGTATTTACTTTCTTTAATTCCAGCAGCAAGAAAATAATTTGCTTTGTTTACAATAATATTAAATTTTTACAGCTAGTGCAGATAAACTTGCGATAAAAATTAAAGAGTGCAATTTTTCGTGCTTCGCAAGTAGATTCAATATGAATCTACTGGATTCGCTCTTAAAATTTTGTATGGTGAAGCAAGATGTTTCGCACATGATTGGGCTGTGAAGCATGAATAGAGAGCGAAGCATGTACCGTGGAAACATAGTATAACAAAAAATTCGATAGTCAATTACGGAAAAATTTTTAACATTGCCTTATACGAGTATAACGAATGTTTAAACAATATTATACTCGAATGACCAAATTTTTAACATTGTCCTTTTTGTATAACAATAATGACTCAAAAAATCATCAAACTGTAATGAAAATGAAGCTTTGGTATTGATTTGGAGATAAAAAGGAATACGGTGTAAGATTTCTTCAAAGAATCACAATCCAACTCTATTGAAAAATGCTGCCAGATAAAACGTTTGTTCACGATATACAGCTAATGTTCCAGGAAGAAAGTTATCAAAGGATAGATATATTAATGCATTTGAAACAAAGATAAATTAGAGGCAAAGAAATAGACTTCGTTTTGTAATAAAATGTTTCCTGTACAGGATTTGCCTGTATTTGTTTAAATGTATAGTTAGGCTACTTCTGAATGACTAAGAATATTATTTTCGTTTATTATCATGATTGCCTATAACAGTCTTATTTATGAAGTATCGGGATATATATTTCTGCATACTTCGATTAGAATTTCAGTATTACTAATTTTTTTTATTTCAAGAATATATTAAAAAATTGAGGGGTTAACTTCTAATGTTTTTAAAATTCTGATTAAATAAATATCAAGCTTTAGTTTCAAAATCATTTAATGTGAATTTATATTTCAGAGGTTGCCATTTTTCGATAATTCAGCAATTTATCGTCGTGATAACCATCTTATAGAGGCATATTTAAAGATCATATGGATATCAGTTCCAAAGTGTCCATGTAATTGAATAAAATCATCTCTTCTACTTGCACCACTATACAAATGTGCAAAATAACTTATCATATTTATATTTATCTATATATTTCTTCTGGAATACCATATGCAAAAGTAATTTCAAATTGTACCAAATGGCTCGTGGTAGTACGACGGTACCAACTGAGTCTAAAATGTACAATTGTGCCATGTTTGCCAACACTGGCATAAACAATACACGATTGTTAGTTATCGCACAGGTTGACCACAAAACTAAGACAATGAACAAACTATTTAGTGCAAAGTCTACACGTAACATAAAACAGGGATGGATAATTAATTCAATTTGAAATCTCATATGTATAACCCAATGACTTGAGTCATCGTTTTGTACGCACAAGAATATGTCGGCAGATATACAAACACAAATTTGTTCATGTTCATCTTTGTGAAGAAAACAGTTTGATGTTAATTTTCATAATTTTCTCCCGGTGTTGATAACTCCCTTAATTTAAGGCGTACAAATTATGCCTTCTATGTTAAGAGTTATACGACTAGTAGTCTTTAGAGGTAAATATTAATACATTTAAGGGTAAGGCTAGATTATTGAAAAAAAAAACAAATAGATATTTATACACACACTTATAATCGTAAATACCTTCTACAATTAATCAAGTTTCTAAACAATACTGGAAATCATTCGGCCATTTTTCATCTATGGGTAGATATGCTGATCCAAATCATCATAGAACCAGTACCACTGTTTACTGCACAGGGTAAACGGAAGATAATCAAGTTTTATATTAGTCTCTTTCTATGAGAACTGCCTTTTTGTTTTCTTCATGTTACAATATTCCTTTTTTTAGCGCAATAGTAACATAAAAAAACCTTAAGCGTGAACAATTATTAAAAAAGAATTTAGTAAGTTTTATTGAAATCACAAGCATACAAACAAAATTTAAAATTTCAATTAAAATATTCTAAAGCTGCGGTCACATTTGCCCAAAAGTTGCAAATATTTCTTTGCTGTAATGTGACCAATAAACCTTTGTTTGGTGCAAACATGTTTTTGAGTAAATACATTGGTTTGGTAGCAAATAAAAATGTCTGTAATGTGAACGTAATGTGACCACACTTAGTCAAATATTTTCCACTTATTCGAGCAAATAATTATTTGAACTTACAAAGTTTTTGAGAGAAAAAACAAGGGAAAATAACAGCTGTTTCAACAGTGTAGTAACTTAATGCTTTAAATATTGAATTATACCTACATATTTAAGTTTCTTGTTTCGTTGTTAATGCTTTTAATATTGAATTGTCCCTTTTTAATTAATAAATTATTTTTATATATTTACATATTTGTTGAAATGGATATGAAAAAACAAAAAAGAGTACACAATATTGTATTTGGTTTTTTTTTTGTAACACACATTACTCATTCCAACATTAACAGTTGAATTTTGGTTTTGTACCAGTATATATTTGTTTTTTATTCTCAAATAACTGTTGTACCACAATTATTTGCAAAATATTTGTTGTACGAGAGATATCTGACATAGTGAAAACCAAGCATAAGAAATATTAATTGTGTCAGGAACAGCGTTGTCAACTTTGAAATTTCAAAACGCACCAAAATGGAGAAAAAAGCGCACCATTTACAAAAAAAAACACACCAAGTTAAGAATTTCGGTTTTGTTTCAAATATTTATTGAATTAATTTGAAATTTTGTAACATCATAAATTCTATAAAAAACTTTTTATCAACGATTATTAGTAAAGGTAATAATAGTAAAAGCCTTTTTTTAATAAATGAGCTAATAAAGATAAAATACGCATTTAACCACTCAAAATTTAACTCACAATATGATACATATTTGGAACTAAAGTACTAGTTGGTAAAAAAGCTAATTTCAGTACATACACTGCAGGAAATGTCAATAGTGAAACTGTACTGATTTACTATTGACACAGTCACCAGTACTAGTGACTTAGTATACCCCAGACAATGTTAATTACTATAGACATTTAACGTGTGCGTGTCATTGAAAATCCACTACTGACATAGGTACTATTGACAAGGTAGTTCTTTTGGAACCACATTCTCTACACTTTTGGTACTTTTCTGAAATAGAAAATAATAATGCATGTTTTGCTAATTTTTGGAGTTTTATTAAAAAAAAAATTAAATACTAAAAAATAATTAATAAAAAATAAATTCGAAAACACCCAGGGTGTAGTGTAATATAATTAATGTAATTATTATTTACTTATTTTTATTTTAGTTTTATTTTTACTCATACAAATCTACACTACCCTATTGTATTGGAAATATATTGGAAATATTGATTTATATTTATTTTTATTGATTTAATGGAAGTGTAGAATTGTATACAACAACTACTATGTATAATGTAGCTTTTAAGATACCGTTATCCTGGTATAAAAGGAATACTAAAATCAATAAATCATTCATTATCGATTTGCCTTTAGTCATGGCATTTTCATTTATGGCATATAGATCTGCCAGTAAAAGGACTTATAACATGGCATATAAAACTGCCTGTACAATACTTTACCAGTGGCGTTAATTAGCGCCGGTAACTAAACAAAATTTATCTCACTCACACACACACACACCCGTAATCATTACAAGGGTCTTTGGCGAGAATCGAACCCGCAACCGTCTGAATGATAGTCAAACACACTCTCGCCTAGTCTATCGGGGCTCACTATTGAAAAAAAATAATTGTATAATCATAACCATTGCGACAATGCTGTTGACAATGTCGCCAAACCGTAACCAAAATAATAGACAAAAGTGGTGACTTGGAGACACTTGTCCCCAGGTTTCCTTCAGGGTATATTTATTTTTTTTATATAAAGGGTGTTTTTTTGAGAGGTATACAACTTCGAATTGAAATAAAACACAAGAAAATCGTTTTACTGACCATCAATTTGGCTTTATTGGAAGGATAATTTTATGCCATTAATGTTTAAATATGATTTCAGGCATGTGGCCGCCGCGGCTGGCTCGAATAAAGCCAATTCTACAGGTCCAATTTTCAACCACTTTTTCGAGCATATGGGGCCATATGTCGGCAATAACGCCACGAATGTTGGCTTCCAATTCCCCTAACGTTTCTGGTTTGTTGGCGTAGACGAGCGACTTCACATATCCCCAAAGAAAATAATCCAATGGTGTCAAATCACACGATCTTGGTGGCCAATTGACAGGTCCATTCCGCGAAATTATGCGCTCATCGAATGTTTCCTTCAATAAATCGATTGTGGCGTGCGCTGTGTGGCATGTAGCGCCGTCTTGTTGGAACCACAACTCATCCACATTCATGCCATCCAATTCGGGAACAAAATAGTCGGTTATCATGGCTCTATACCGGTCTCCATTAATTCGGGTCCTCTTCAACACTTTGCTCTACAGCGGCAATTGTTTCTTCGGTGCGCACTGTTCGACGTCTCTGCGGATGCGTATTATCACATAGAGTAAACGTAGTGCGAAAACGATCCATGGTTAACCGAATTAATTGCTCTGATGGACGATTATGTCGACCATAAAATGGACGAAGCTTGCGGTAAACTTCGCGAACTGAACCGTTATTTTCGAAATAAATTTGCACGATTTGCAAGCGTTGCTCTTTTGTCAACCTGTTCATGATGAAATGGCAAACCAAACTGAACATAAATGACATTAGAGTTGCCAGATTTGACCACAAAATGCCAGTTTTATCTCTTTTCGAAAAACAAACCTGTAAAAAGAACACCCTATATTTTTGTTTTCTAGTTAAAGTACTTATATTTGATTTTTTCCAATAAAATTTGTTAGCATTCACTGGTACTCTAATCCTGGTTGTTCGTCTACACTTCAGTAGACCAAACCATCAGGTTATACAAGAACTTTTATTTACATGTTTAAAATGTTAATTTCATTTTTAAACAAAGATTTTTTGAAAAATTTGAAATCATTTATCATACATTCGTGTTTAAAATAATTTTTTTCGTCGTATGGAAGTTATGAATTATTAAAAAACTGCAATTAAAAATTAGTAAAAATAAAGATTTTATCATATTTTCGAAAAAAAATAA
Organism: Bellardia pandia; assembly: GCA_916048285.2. Classification (NCBI taxonomy): domain Eukaryota; kingdom Metazoa; phylum Arthropoda; class Insecta; order Diptera; family Calliphoridae; genus Bellardia; species Bellardia pandia. Next base: position 73,034,994 of record OU696530.1, read on the forward strand.
AAAACGCACCGAAACACACAAAAAATTTTTGCAGTGTTGAATGAAATGGTACCCAAACAGGTGTATTTTGTTGTAGATTGATTTTTTCTCACACTGAAACAAAAAGTTGTGTTGAATTTGCTTTGGTGCCACCAAAAATTTAAAAGCGCACCAAAATTTAAAAAAGCGTACCGCGCACCAACTAAAGAATTTTTCGCACCAAAAATTAAAAAAAAAATCAGTCTCGTCTCATCGAACTGTTCGGACGTGTTATTTTTAATGCGGCTGAATTTTCGGTGAAAAAATCGTAATAGGTGAAAAAGTGTTATAGGTTGAAATAAAACAAAAAAGTGAAAAAAAATAACTCGTAATAGGTAAAAAATCTACAAAACAAAACATTAAAAATCGCATAAAAACTGTATGAGTGTTCCTCTCAGATGTAATTCTGAGAAATAGCTTAGCTCGACTAGAAAAACTATATGGGTCTCTGAGGAAAAATCCTTAAAAAAATCTGTGGAGAATCTTCTCACTGCAAGAGCCGTGGAACGGCGTCGTTCCTGTTCGCCCAATATAGTGATTTCAATAGATGAAGGAACATCAACACCTTCTACATCAAATAGTGCAGTCAAACCTAGAAAACAAGTAGGTATGGATAAATACGTCACAGTTCTTAAGCGACAGAGGAGCCCGACATCTGCTCAAGTGTCATCAAATTCAAAAGCTCCTAAGACCGTGAGTAATGATCACAATAGGTTTGCTCTCCTCCAGACGGATGAGCCAGAACTTCCTAAGAAGACGTTTAAGCCCCCACCAATTTATCTGAGAGAGCCCACTTCAAGTAAATTGGTACAAGGAATTGTTTCGGTAATAGGTGAAAATATGTTTAGCGTAACATCAATTAAACATGGAAATATCAGCGAAACCAAAATTCAAGTGAAAAAGGAAGATGATTTTCGAAAATTGTCCAACCAGTTGGAGAGAGAGACAAGGGATTTCTATACCTATCAGGTCAAAAGCGCAAAAGAACTCCAAGTCGTTCTGAAGGGTATAGACCCATGTGTTGATCCTGCGGAGATAAAGACCGGCTTAATGGACAAAGGGTTCAAAATTAAGAGTGTTGTGAATATTAGAAACCGTGAAAAGATTCCACAGCCTATGTCCAGGGTGGAATTGGAACCTGGAGATGTCGTATTAAAGAAAAACGAGTCCCATCCCATCTACAATTTGATTTACCTTCTGCATCGTAGAATCACCGTGGAAGAACCGCATAAGCGTCAGGGACCCTTCCAGTGTCTTAACTGTCAAGAATTTGGTCACACCAAGGCGTATTGTAAATTGCCGTCAGTTTGTGTTGCGTGTGGCAACTGCTCAATGCGATAAGTCGAAAACTGATTCAAAAATCAAAAAATGCAGTAACTGCGGAGGTAATCATACCGCAAATTATAGAGGTTGTCCAATTTACATTTAAAAGTCAGTATAACCTGATCATCCTCAACAGCCTAATTTTGCTTCGAGTACCAATTTCCCTCAATTGTTACGGTCCACTAGTCTTGTAAACGCGCCTAGTTCTAGACAAGTTTCTTACGCAAACGTGGTTTAATGTAATATGCCAGGTTTGGAGCAGGAACCTAAATCACAATATTTCGAGCCTAATATTAACACTCTAGAGACTACATTGCAGACACTTGTCCAAACTATAAACACTTTTACGACCACTATGACATCCATGATGCAGGAAATGCTGAAAATGCAATCCACTATCTTGCAAGCCATTTTAAAGAAATGATTTGTTTAAAAATTTGTTTTTGGAACGCGAACGGCCTCCGCCAACATAAAAACGAACTGGAACACTTCCTGATGGATAAGCAGATTGATGTCATGATGATTGCTGAAACTCACTTGACGGCGACAGCTTACTTCAAAATTAATGGCTACGTGTTGTATGATACTAAAGATCCCCGCGGAAGAGCATGTGGTGGTTCGGCAATTCTTATAAAGGACAAAATAAAACATTATTTAATGAACAACATATGTGAGGATTACCTACAAGCAACAAACATTTGTATTGAATTCTGTCAGTACAATTTTGTTTTATCATCAATTTATTCGCCGCCTCGATTTTCAATAAAAGAACACCAATACTACAGCTTCTTCAATTCCCTTGGAGCTAGATTTTTAGTTGCTGGTGACTTTAACGCCAAACACACTTTTTGGGGTTCATGTCTGGTGACCCCGAAGGGTCGTGAACTCTTCAACACCATTGCCAAAATGGGATTAGATGTACCCTCAAGCGGGCATCCCACCTACAGGCCGACGGACCGACGGAAGATTCCCGATGTTATAGACTTCGGAGTAGTGAAAAATATCCCTGTAGAATCGATACAAGTGGAGCCTTCATTAGATTTGTCTTCAGATCACTCTCCTTCTATTATTTCAATGCGTTTCCTTCAAGGGAATGGCTCTCCATTTCGGGACATATCTAAAACCAGAGTAAGTTGGATAAAGTATAAAAAGTATTTAAGTTCCCACTGCACGGAAAATGTAGTGTTGAGAACTTACGAGGATATTGATGGGTCGATTGGCAAGTTTACTGAGGACATACGAAGAGCTGTACATCACGCCTCCACATACGACGTGCAGAAGTGGGACAAATAGAACTTATATCGCTGAACTCGATCATCTCCTGTCAGAAAAAAGAAGAGTTAGAAGAGAGTGGCAAATTCACAGGTCTCCTGAACTGAAAGCTAGGCTACGGGTATGCAGAGATATACTAAGAAATTTCTTAAAAATCCAAAAAATGGCTTCACTTAATTCTTACTTGGAGGGTCTTGATAGTACCCCACAATCTGACTATTCGTTATGGAAAGCGGCACGAGGTTTAAAAAAACCAGTTAGAAAGCCTCCTCTGAAAAATCCGACTGGTGACTGGGCTAGAAATGATTCCGAGAAGGGGACATTATTTGTTAACCATTTGAGAAATGTGTTTACTATAAACAACTCAAATAATGCATCTGATTTGCCTTCACTTGTTTTTAGACCTCCTGTACCTCTAAGACTTAGCTTTAATGATGTTCAAAGCGCTATTGGTACTCTGAATCTTAAAAAAGCTCCAGGTATGGATAAAATCAGCAACAAAATGCTTGTGGAGTTACCTCGTGTAGCTAGATGAATTATCCTATTTATTTTCGATGCTATTTTACGCCTAGAATACTATCCTGCAGATTGGAAGGTATCTATGATTACCATAATTCCTAAGCCAGGGAAGGACCCCACTAAAGTAGAGTCATATAGGCCAATTAGTCTACTGCCGACAATTTCAAAACTGTTTGAAAAATTGTTAATGGCTGAGTTGATTCCAATTCTTTGAATTTTCATTGATGTTTTCATTGATGTTTCCCAAGCGTTCGACAAAGTCTGGCATGAAGGTTTAATGCATAAAATAAAATTAGCTCTGCCTGCTAACACCCACAAACTTATGAAAAGTTATTTATATGGTCGCAAATTTACAATCAAAGAAGGCGATTTTTTAAGCCCCGCTCAGCCAATTGAAGCAGGAGTACCCCAGGGTAGCATACTGGGTCCAAATTTATATTTGATTTATGCATCCAATATGCCGTCAGACCCCATAATACATACTTCAAATTTTGCAGACGATACAGCCTTTATTAGCGTTCATAAGGACCATCAAATAGCATCACAGAATTTGCCGAAATATGTTTATAAACTAGAGAATTGGCTTGAGCTTTGGAAAATCAGGGTTAACGAACAGAAATGTATTCATATAACTTTCACATTGCGAAAAGATACCTGCTCGTTCATCAGAATAAATAATCAAATTATCCCGCACCACAATGAAGTCAAATACCTCGGTCTTCGTTTAACTTGGAAGTCTCATATCGACGCAAAACTTACTCAGATGAGATTAAAAGCAGTACAACTTAATTGGCTAATCGGCAGAAATTCTACATTAAAGTTGGATTGCAAACTTTTGTTGTACAATGCAATTCTAAAGCCAATCTGGTGTTATGGAATTCAATTATATGGTACTGCCTCAGCATCCAACATTGAAAAAATTCAAAGGGGTCAAAATAAAATTCTACGTATAATTACTGCAGCTCCATAATACGTTAAAAATTCTAGAATTCACAAAGATCTAGGCATTCCTTTGGCGAAAGTCGAATTTACAAAATACGCCTCAAAATATGTCAGCAAACTTGAACACCATCCAAACCCACTTGCACATCCTTAACTTTAGTGGCCATGTTCGGTTGAGAAGGAGGGATACCCTTGCTTTAACTCAAGCGCAAAACAGATGACTGGATCAGTGGATGTAAATTTTTTGTACCCTCCAAGTAAGATCTAAGTGAGGCCGTTCTTTGGGTTTCTAAAAAATGTCTTAGTATATCTTTGCATACCCGTAGCCTAGCTTTCAGTTCAGGAGACCTGTGAATTTGCCACTCTCTTCTCATTCTTCTTTTTTCTGATAGGAGATGTTCGAGTTCAGAGAAATAAGTACTGTTTGTCCTATTTCTACATTCAAGGTGATAAGTGGAAGCGTGATGCACAGCTCGTCGAAGGTCCTCGGTAAAGTTGCCAATCGACTCATCAATATCGTCGGTAGTTCTCAACACAACATTTTCCGTGCAATGAGAACTTAAATACTTTTTGTATTTTATCCAACTTACTCGGGTCTTAGTCATGTTCATCAATGGAGAACCACACACTTGAGGGAAATGCATTGAAATAATAGAAGGAGAGTGATCTGAGGACAAGTCCAGTGAAGGATCCACTTGCATCCATTCTACAGGGATATTTTTCACTACTCCAAAGTCAATAACATCATGAAACTTCGTCGGCCAATAGGTGGGATGTCCACTTGAGAGTACATCTAAGCCCATTTTAGCAATGGTGTTGAATAGTACGTGACCCTTTGGGGTTACCAGACGTGAACCCCAAAATGTGTGTTTGGCGTTAAAGTCGCTAGCAACTAAAAATCTAGCTCCAAGGGATTTAAAGAAGTTATGGTATTGGTGTTCTTTTATTGAAAATCGAGGCGGCGAATAAATTGATGATAAAACAAAATTGTATTGACAGAATTCAATACAAATGTTTGTCGCTTGTAGGTAATCCTCACATATGTTGTTCATTAAATAATGTTTTATTCTGTTCTTTGTAAGAATTGCCGAACCTCCACATGCCCTTCCGCGGGGATCTTTAGTATCATAGAACACGTAGCCATTAATTTTGAAGTACGCTATCGCCGTCAAGTGAGTTTCAGCAATCATCATGACATCAATCTGCTTATCCATCAGGAAGTGTTCCAGTTCGTTTTTATGTTGGCGGAGGCCGTTCGCGTTCCAAAAACAAATTTTAAAACAAATTATTTCTTTAAAATGGCTTGTAAGATAGTGGATTGCATTTTCAGCATTTCCTGCATAATGGATGTCATGGTGGTCGTAAACGTGTTCATAGTTTGGACAAGTGTCTGCAATGTTGTCTCTAGATTGTTGATATGCGGCTCAGAATATTGGGGTTTAGGTTCCTGCTCCAGACCTGGCATTTTAGATTTATACCGTAGACAGACGACAGAGTTAATGCGCATTAAAATCTTACTAATTTGAATTAAGATTTTACCGTGACAGACGACAGTTTCTGCATTTAAACTGCATTTAGGTAACAGCTGTTTGTTTGTAAACAACTGTTTAATTATGAAAAAATTTGTTTGGCATTTGGTGAAAAATCAGTATTTATTTGAAAAAAAGCTGAAATTACTTTTGCTGAAACTGTTTCATAATGCAAAACTTGTTCATGCACTAGCAACCATCAACCTGAACGTGTTGCTACATGTGGGGACCGCAGTGGGACACTCTGAAATAAGAGAAAGGCAATTGTGGAAATCTATTTTTATTATTTTAATTTTACAATTGTCTTTTTCTTATTTTAGAATAGTAAACAATTTGATAAGTTATTATTGATTTTCGACGATATTGCCATATTGAAATAGCTAAATGCAGTATAAATTCAGTTTGATTTTGTGTATTTACGTCTAACTTAATGCGCATTAAGATAGGATAATTCACGAGTTAATTTGAATTAAGACTGTTAATGCAAATTAACTGTGTCGTCTGTCTACGCTATTAACCACGTTTGCGTAAGAAACTTGTCTAGAATTAGGAGTGTTTTCGTGAGTAGTTGGTCGTACAATTTGTTGAAAATTCATACTCGACATGAAATTAGGTAGTTGATGATGATCAGGTAATACTGCCGACTTATTGGTCTGTATGCCCTTCAAGTAAGTATAAATTGGACAACCTCTTTAATTTGCGGTATGATTTCCTCCGCAGTTGCTATTTTTTTTTATTTTTACGTCAGTTTTGGACTTATTACATTGAGCAGTTGCATGTAGTTCCCCACACGCAACACAAACAGACGGCAATTTACAATACGCTTTGGTGTGGCCAAATTCTTGACAATGAAGGCACTGGACGGGTCCATTACGCTTATGCGGTTCCTCCACGGTAATTTTCGATGCAGAAGATAAATGAGATTGTAGATTGGATGGGACTCGTTTTTCTTTAAGACAACATCTCCAGGTTCCAATTCTACCCTGAACATGGGCTGATGGATCTTTTCACGGTTTCTAATATTCACTACGCTCTTGATTTTGAACCCTTTGTCCACTAAACCGGTCTTTATCTCCGCAGGATCAACACATGGTTCTATACCCTTTAGAACGACTTGGAGTCCTTTTGCGCTTTTTAGCTGGTACTCTCCCTCTCCAGCTGGTTGGACAATTTTCGAAAATCATCTTCCCTATTCACTTGGATCTTTGTCTCGCAGATATTTCCATGTTTAATTGAGGTTACGCTAAACATGTTTTCACCTATTACAGCAACAATTCCTTGTATCAGTTTAAGCAATCCTCGTGGCATATTTGCTTAGGTTGCAATTTTATTTAAAAAATCTCCGAAAATCGGTAACGACCGTTACTTTGGAAACACCCATTATTGTTTTTAAAAAAGCACAAGGTTTGTTCTATGTGCATTTACAATAACAAATCTACAAGATGGTGCATGAACAACAACAAACAATATTGCACCACACAAAAATGTTTGTTTTGATAAAACAGCTGTTACGGTTTGATAAAATTCATTGAGTTTGTTTTGTTCACGGCGATACATTTTTGACAGTTGCTTAAGCTAGCTTATGCACATTATGGTTGGGCCTTTAATACGAGTGCATACTAAATGCCCAACTATAATATGCATAAGCAAGCTTAAGCAAATTGCAAAATTTAACGAAAAGGCTGTCAAATGCATAAACAATTCAGAATTAACGTTCACGTGGCTACAATGTACTTAGGTGACTTTGAAACTTTTTGTCCACAGTTGCTCATTTATGTTTAAAAAAAATGTTTTTATTTTAACAAAAAGCGCGTTGCTACGCTACCAATTAAAATAAACTTGAAAGAAAGATATTACACAAATATTCAATTAATTTTGAGTAATTTTATTGATTTTTCTCATTTTGAAAAAATTAGGCGGTCGAAAGAAGTATTCTTAGTCATGCCGGAGTCTTAGTTATATTCTATCAAATTTTTAGTAAGATCGGTCCAGCGGTCTGGCATTCCCGGCAGGCGTTGTCCTACAAGAGATGGGGCGTGGAGTATTAATCTTAATTTTTACCTCACCTAGAGTAACATGTGTATTCGATTTGAAGTAAACATGCTAAAATCCGAGTAGAATCAATTACACAATTAAAAAAATTAGGGGTAATCGAAAGAAATAAGAAGCTTTGGCACATAAAATTCTTCTTTTACCTCACCTTCAGTAAGATGTGTATACAATTTGTATAAAGTAAATCTGTAAAACCCCATGCGGAAGAAATTAATCAATTACATATAGTGCGCGTTAGAGTAAGCGTGGTCGTACCAACTGAGAAACCTTCCCGGACTCATACACAACAACTTTGCCGAAGATCATCACATGATCAAATGCATAGTTTACGATTCTATAAAGGACATACATACAAACATTAATTTTTTGAAATGGGGCGTGAAAGTGGGCGTGACGCATAAAGTTTTTATTTTTACCTCACCTTCAGTAAAATGAGGATACAATTTGTATGAAGTAAATCTGTAAAAACCCATGCCGAAGCAATTAATCAATTAAAAAAGTGGGTGTTAGAGTAGGCGTGGTCGTACCAACTCCGAAACCTTCCCGGTCTCATACACAACAAATTTGCTGAAGATCATCACATGATCAAATGCTTAGTTTAGGAGTCTATAAATGACATACATACATACAAACATTAATTTTTATATATATAGGAGCTGCCACAAATAATCAACGCGCACAAATTTCTAAAACTCGGGCTATTATAGAACTGTAGATATATGATATTAACTATTTTCTTTGTATGGGAGCAGCCAATCCCACTGGTCCGAGCACGCCCATTTTTCCCGTGACTATTCACATTAACAAATAATCAACGTGTACAAATTTCTAAGACTATGGCTATTATAGTACTGTAGATATATGATATTAACTATTTTCTTTGTATGGGAGTAGCCAATCCCACTGGTCCGAGCATGCCCATTTTTCCCGTGACTCTTCACATTAACAAATAATCAACGTGTACAAATTTCTAAGACTATGGCTATTATAGTACTGTAGATATATGATATTAACTATTTTCTTTGTATGGGAGCAGCCACTCCCACTGGTCCGAGCACGCCCATTTTTCCCGTGACTATTCACATTAACAAATAATCAACATGTACAAATTTCTAAGACTATGGCTATTATAGTACTGTAGATATATGATATTAAATATTTACTTTGTATGAGATCTGACACGCCCACTGGTCCGATTACGCCCATTTTTCCCATTACTATTCACATTAACAAATAATCAACGTGCACAACTTTCTAAAACCCTGGCTGTTATAGAACTGTAGATATATGATATTAAATATTTACTTTGTATGGGAGCTGACGCGCCCACTGGTCCGATCGCGCCCATTTTTCCCATGACTATTCACATTAACAAATAATCAACGTGGACAAATTTCTAAGACTATGGCTATTACAGTACTGTAGATATATGATATTAAATATTTACTTTGGTCCGATCCCGCCCATTTTTTTTCCTGATTATTCAAATCAGTAATTTGAAGGTTTCAAAACTCTTGCTATTACAATAGTCAAGATATATGATGTTATTCAATTTATGTGGGAGGAGCCACGCCCACTTTAAATAAATTTAGCCGTAAACCTAATTGGGACTATAACCTTTCAAATGAAACCGGTTTGGGCCAATTCGGTTGGATAGTTTTAGAGTCTATAAAGGACAAACATACAAACATTGTATTTTATATATATAGATTATTTTATAATTAAAAGAAAACTTCGTACCCGAAACGCATACTGTTTCCTTTTTTTAATTTATCGGCAAAAATACTAAAATGTACAGCTGTGGCAGCACTAAATTGTAAATAATAATAAACGTTTACATATGTTTTGTTAGATTTCGTATTGTGTTTGCAAAAATGGAGAAAAAACTAAAATATTCAAATAATTATTATATTATATATTTATATTAATATAAAAATATTATAGTTAGCGCTGGAAGGCCTGTGCACATTAAAATAAATAAGTGAACTGCACTGTAAACAGGGCTGCCAGATGAATTTCGGAAAAAATCGTCAAAATCCCGATAAAAAAGAAAAAAATTTCGAATTTTAAAAATCGTCAAAAAATCGGAAAAATAAAAAGTCACTATTTCTAATAGTATTTTGAAATTTTTATTTAAACGAAAACATAAAAATTCAATTTTATATAGTCTCTTGTACAATACATATCAAAATACATAAATTTTAACTTTTTACATAACAAATCACATAACATATAATCCGTATAGTCCGTTTTCACTTCTGACTCGTCAAGGCAAGTATTTTTGGTTGAGAAGGGAAATAAGAACAAAAGGGGTACAAAGTTGACGGTACTGTCAATTTTCTTATTTCCTTTTGTTTTTTTTCATGCATGTTTTACATTAAAAAGTACGAAAATTGATTTAACGTATGTCAGGACAATTTATTTTACTAAGTTTTAAATATCATTTTGCGTATAGAATTCAATTCATCCATCATATATGTACGAGAACAGGTACTTATTTTCAAAGAATTCCGTATTTTTGTTATTTAAATTTATTTGGCTAAATATGCTTTCGACGTTTTGTTAAAATAGGAGAAGTTTTTGTAGAAGAATTTCCTCGTGGAAATTCAGAAATTGTTTCCTCTTAAAATATTAGTTCGTGGAATTCAGTATTTAAAATTTATTTTTATGTTTACAGATAAATAAGTAATTTCGACTATCCTGTCTCAATATTATTTGGAATTGTTTTACTTGAACTTAACAACAATAATTAAGAAAACACTACTATCACTTAGTTTTGTTTTTTGAAATATGTCATGTTCTTCTTAATGTTTATGAGATTAAATGAGAACAATAGTTGTTGTCTCAAAAAAAGAGAGAATTTGGTAACAAAAACATTAATAAAACTAACAAATGATAGAAATTTTTAATAATTCAGAAAATCGTCACTTTCAATTAAAAAATCGTCAAATCTGGCAGCTATGACTGTAAAAGAAGAAGACGCTCTTGTTCTTTCAGAGAAATAAACCGCGACAGAAAGATATTTTTGTTAAAATAAAAAGGGTTCCTTTTATCATAAAGGCACTTACACATTTTTTTTCACATTTTCTATTAAATTTAAAATAAATGTATTCTTCTTTCTCCATTTTGTTAAAAACACAAACAGCTGATTTCGTACGGAATATGGGATCAGTTTCGCTTTTTGCTTATACTATGTTTCCACGACGACTTGAATCACCTGGTTCGCCTTCTGAATCATGTTTATGAATCATGCTGTTTACATGACTAATAAACTTGATTCGATTTGACAGTTGTCTTTAATAAACAAACAGAATAAAAAAAAACAGAATTTACAATTTGTGGAAAATAATTTTTTTTAATGGACAAACAAAAGTGAGTGGATATTAGTTAGCTTATTTGAAAAAAACATACATTCGTACATATTTACTTTCTTTACTTCTAGCAACAAGAAAATAATTTGCTTTGTTTACAATAATATTAAATTTTTACAGCTAGTGCAGATAAACTTGCGATAAATATTAGAGAAGAGTGCAATTTTTCGGGCTTCGCAAGTAGATTCAATATGAATCTACTTGATTCGCTCTTAAAATTTTGTATGGTGAAGCAAGTTGTTTCGCATATGATTGGGGTGTGAAGCATGAATAGACAGCGAAGCATGTACCGTGGAAACATAGTATTAAGCAAATGACAGTTGAAAAACTTAACGAAAAGTTTCGTAAGTACATTATAGTTTGTCACATACAATTTATATGTGTTCGCACGTTTGCTTAAGCTAGCATATGCATATTATAGTTGGGCCTTTAAGCACATTATGGTTGGTCACTTAAACTATTTGGGGGACTTGTATGAAATTAGTTTTTGAAAAATGTTGTTCGAACACCTATCTGTACAGACAAAAACCAAGTATGAGGAAATATAGCCAAGACCTTCCTCTATTAGGCCCCGTTTTTAGAATTTTGGCACAACTCCCCATTTTTGGTCTATAGTCCCCCAAATAGTTTGAGTGACTTGTATGAAATTAGTTTTTGAAAAATTTTGTTCGAACACCTATCTGTACAGACAAAAACCAAGTATAAGGAAATATAGCCAAGACCTACCTCCATTAGGCCCCGTTTTTAGAATTTTGGCACAAGTCCCCATTTTGACCTAATGGGCCAAAAAGTAGTTCGAGTGATTTTTTCATATGTTCTGATTCATTTGCTTATAAAACGCTAAATATTTGAGTGTTTTATGACATAAAATATTTTTATTATATAAATTAAAAAATTGTTATTTTAATTTTATTTTATTATATTTAATCAAATTTTATATAAAATATTTTAATAAATTAAAAATAACGTAAAGTGACTAAAAGTTTATTAGAAAAGTTTGTTGAAAGCCGAAAATCCTCTCCCATGCACATAAAAAGAAGAAGAACAGTCACTCTTTGTAAACTGGTATGTTGCCGTATAAATTTATAGAAATTATGTATTAAAGTCATTATTCAAACTTGGAAGCACTAAAAATTCGGCCTACAGAGCAGAAACCACTCTTATGTTCTCTGCAAATTATTCTCAGAGAGCATTTTTAATTTACTCTCTCTGAAAAATTAGTGAAATTAAAAAAGGTACTCCAAAAAGTGTGTTAATTTCACGGGTATAAGTTTTAGGTAAAGGCCCAACTATAATATACATAAGAAAGATTAAGCAAATTGCAAAAGTTAACGAAAAGGCTGTCAAATGCATAACCAGTTCAGAGTTAACTTTTAGGTGGCTACAATGACTTTGAAACTTTTTGTCCACAGTTGCTCATTTATGTTTAAAAAAAATGTTTTTTTTTTAACAAAAACCCATTAAATGACTATATTTTATAAATATTATTATATTATTTTATAATTAAAAGAAAACTTCGTACCAGAAGCGCATAATTTTTTCTTTTTTTTTAATTTATCGGCAAAAGTACTAAAATGTACAGCTGTGGCAGCACTACATTATAAATAATAATAAATGTTTACATATGTTTTGTTAATTTTCGTATTGTGTTTGTAAAAATGGAGAAAAAACTTAAAAATTTAAATAATATAAAAATATTAAAGTTAGCGCTTGGAGGCCTGTGCACATTAAAATAAATAAGTGAACTACACTGTAAAAGAAGAAGACGCTCTTGTTCTGTCAGAGAAATAAACCGCGACAGAAAGACATTTTTTTAAAATAAAAAGGGCCTCTTTTATTGTAAAGGCACTTATTTTTTTTCCACATTTTCTATTAAATTTAAAATAAATGTATTTTCTTCTTTCTCAATTTTGTTAAAAACACAAACAAACAACAAACAGCTGATTCCGTACGGAATATGCGATCAGTTTCGCTTTTTGCTTAAGCAAATGACAGTTGAAAAACTTAACGAAAAGTTTCGTTAAGTACATTATAGTTTGCCACATACAATTTATATGTGTTCGCACGTTTGCTTAAGCTAGCATATGCACATTATAGTTGGGCCTTAAAATTGTGTATTTTTTGACTAAAAAATGCAAGTCTAAAAGTATTGAGTAGTTACTTTTAGGTACTGAGTACCGGAAAAAAAGTTGGTACTGAGTACTCAGTACTCAAATACTCAATACTTTATTTTGTACACTCAAAAAACTTTGTGTATTTTTGTTTATATATAAAAAAAATACATAAACACACATTTAAAAAATTTTATTTGTAATTTAATTAGTGTTACATGTTCCTTTGGGAGCACTAGATTGAACCATGGCCGACTAGCTTTCAGCATGACTCATTCAGGAGTGGTCCCTCCCTTCAATCTAGACTCAGGACTGTACCAATAAAAGATTATTACACACAAAAATACAAACAGAAACTACCATTCATCGAGATCTCATTACAATAGGAGGTAGATGTTTCTCCAGCCGCCCTTCCCTACCATGGTTACGTCTAAACCGAATATTAACAGTAACCCCATAAAACCGGTCGCAGTACACCACTTACCTTATCTTTTTCCTACCCCTTAAATAAATAAATTTAAGCCCTCATGATTCTTATTAAATCTTCATACATAATATAACACATATTTATTAAACATAATACAAAAAAAAATACAAAACTATCATATATTATAACGCATTTTAATAATCTATTAGTAATATTCACAATATTCACCCATCAGGCGTTTCTACCTGCCACAGTAAAAGTAATTGCCGTACCTTGAAAACTGTTTCAGTTATTTATTTTATCCTATGATTTGAAAGAGCTCTCTAAAATCAAATATCTAGGATGTGGTGGACAGTAGGTATTATGTATATATGTATATATTTTTTTTAAACTAAACGTTTCGGATATGATAACTATTGTGACTTATTACTAATAAACTTTTACATTTACTTAAAAATTACACTAAGACCTACACTTAACATTAATTAATGACTTAATTATCTAATTTTTTTTTTCTATTATATTAAGATCAGCTTCAATTCTATAGAGGAATATAATGCTATCTATCACTATCCAGTTTTCCTCTTATCTGGACGTTTTCATTCTCTATGTTCTTCCTATTTGTCACTTTTCTATGTTCTGGACGGGTTCTTTTTTTCTGTTTCACCTTCTTTTTTTTTAATTTTTTTTTTATTTTTATTAGTTACCTGGTTAATTTCTCTTGAGGGGGGGGGGGGGGCTTTTTTGAAGAACCTTTTCGAGTCACTTCCCAGGAAGTTTCCGGTTTCTTATTACTCTGGTCCTGTTCCAGAAAGTAACCAGTCTCAAGCTGTTTATTTAAACAAAAAAAAAACACAAGCATAATCCACCTCTTAAAAAAAACTAATATGCATATCAGCTAACTTACGTTCTTTTTTTTTTTTACTGAATACAAATCACAGGAATATTGAACTTCGTATGCCTTCCCAACAATTCTTCTATTTAGCCTAACAAAAAGAAATTATTGTATAAATTAACGTTGAACCAACTCGTTTTCCAATTTATCATTTGCTCACCTTCGTTTCTAATTATTTCGACAACGTTAATCCTTCACTTCACTTTAGTTATTTAAATTTTTTTTTATAATTTGTTTTTTTGTTTTTTTTTTTTTTGCGCACTGCCTTATTTAACTATATTCTTCAACGTCCAGAACTGCAATGAACTGAAATACCACAATATGGCTATGGCTGGATTATATTAATCGCGCCTTCCCACAGAGCCATCTTTATTTCAACTTCCCTCTTATCTATATTCCCGAGTATCTGTACCCCTATCCTTTTCTACCATAACCTTAATAATTATCCCTTCTTGCCTTCACATTTACTTATTTGGTCCGCCCACTATATAACACTTAAAACATTAACATAAACAGGATATAAATTCATTCATCCGTCTTACTACGTTATGTATGGTAAGCAAAACGAAGTTGATTCACAATAATAAAAAAAAACTACACATTGAACGTTACCCAACACTGAATATCATCTGTTTAGTTTTTCTAGAACCATCGTCAAAAATGCATACCATGCATTGTCCCATTACATATATTTTTAAAATAAATTATTAATTTGTCAATATTTTCAGGCTTGTACGCGGGGCTTAACATTTGGAACACACAAATAATTAAAAGGTATTCATAAAGGGGTAGCACGACCGTTGGGTACTTTGGCAGGTGTCTGGATATGAGGACTAGTTCTCGCCCTATGAATTTTCCCTGGCACATCCAGGCAAAATAAATGTTTCTCATAACCCATACATTCGGCACCCTCGAAAACCCACCGCAACAAAACACCGGGTTTCGTGATGACAATTAGAGAGGGACGGTGTGCGTGGACAATTTACTGCCTACGTGGGGAACTCCCACACCCTGAAGTCTCACTAGCCGGGCACATTCAGGTATGTATGCACAATTACACTGTTCATATTCATTGTTTCATTATTATTATTTCTAGTTGCTTTTATGGGCGGTACAGTGTCGTTGACCATCATTCTTACTGTGAATGTTCAGATAAGTTCCAATTAGTATACACAATTTTAAGGATTTCACTTTGTGGTAAAATTTTTTTTTTTTCTAGGTACTCTAATTCTATCAATATTCTGGACTATGTCGTAAATTGCACAATTGGGATTCTAAAAGTATGAACATATAAACATCAATGAAAGTATAATCACGCATATAACATGAAAAAAAAATCAGGTACTAAATGCTTATATCTAGACATTTAAAAAAAACATATTTACATGACAATTACAAAAAAAAACTAATCACCGATTAAGTATAGATTTGTATGAATAGTCATATAAATTGTATGTCTTAAATTCTAATATTGCACATAGTAAAACTTTATCACAGATCCGTTAGTATAGTTGTTGTATTCTATCTTTTAATGTCTTTTGCATGATAAATACCTATAGATTTCCCTTGCATATTTTCAAGTTCGTACATGTTGTTGCCTATCGGTTTAAGTACCCTACACTGTATGAACTTTTTACAAAACTTTGCGTTCCTATTTCTTTCGAAGTCGCTTAAAATGTTATTGCGCCTAAAAACTTCTTGCCCTGGTAAAAATTTAGTATTTCTTGCACGTTTGTTGTACCGTTCAGCACTTTTCTCATACGCCTTATGCATATTCTGCTTAATTTTTTCTCTAATTAATTCGAGTTTATCGTTTGCCCTTAAACCTAGGATATGATGATCTGTTAATGATGATAGTTTTCTCGCCAGCTTATAATCTGATCCGTTAGAGAACATATGAAACCCGAATAAGGCAAAAAATGGAGATATCCCTATTGCGGAATGAATTGAGGTTCTCAAGGCGCACTCTATTTCTGACAAATACATATCCCAATCACGATGATCCTCATTTATATAGGTTCTGATAGCATTTAATACAGATTGGTTAACCCTTTCTGCAGCGTTTGATTGCGGACTGTAAAAAGCTGTTTTCATGTGACGAATCTTATAGGCCTGAATCATGTCTTGAAAAGTTTTTGACACAAATTGTACACCGTTGTCAGAGTGTATTATTTCCGGTACTCCGAATTTGTGGAAAATTTCATTTGTCAAAAATTTGACAACATTTCCTGCGGTAGACTCTCTCATTGCCTTTAAGAAGATAAATTTTGTAAAATGGTCTACAACAATAAATATATAACAGTTTCCGCTTTTTGACCTAGGATATTTACCGAGAAAATCGACGTATAACTTCTGAAATGGTCGATCAGTTACCACTTCCTTACCAATTTCAGGCATTAGATTTTGGTTTACTGATTTGACCTCTTTACAAATCTGACACCTGTTGACATATTCTTTTACCTGAAGAGTCATTCTAGGCCAGTAAAAGAAACGTTTAACTCTTTCTAGGGTTTTAGCTATCCCACCATGAGCAGCTGTAGTTTCATTGTGAGCTTTCTCAATCATCGTTGATGTTAGGTTAGGTGGAATCCACAGTTTCCATGCATATTGTTCTCCTAGTGTTGGATCAATTATAGTTTTCTTGAAAACTTTCCCTTCTACAATTTTTAAGTCGGGAAGGTGATTTTCATTTGCTTTAATATTTTCAATTAGTTCTAAGTACTCTTCGCTATTAAACTCAGTAGTTTCGAAATCTAGTAAGTCTACCACATCTATTTCTTCTATTATACCCATATTCTCTATTGGCGATCTGGAAAGCATATCTGCGACTATATTTTCAGAGCCTTTTCGGTGTTGAATATCAAAATCGTACGCTTGTAATTGGAGTGACCAACGTGCTAGCCTACCACTTATATCTTTAAGCTGCATTAGCCATTTTAGGCTCGCGTGGTCTGTGATGACAGTAAATGGCATCATCTCAACATACGGCCTGAATTTCTTTATTGCCATTATCGCTGCTAAGCATTCCTTCTCAGTTACGCTGTATTTTCGTTGACATGAATTAAACTTCTGCGAATAAAACGCGATAGGATGTTCTTCTTCGCTAGCGTTCATCTGAAATAACACCGCCCCGATACCATACTCCGATGCGTCACACTGAATGTAAAAACGTTTCGTGAAATCCGGATGTCTTAATACTGGAGCGCTGGTTAAAGCCCTTTTTAATTTATTAAACGATTCAATAGCCTCCGGAGTTAATACAAACTTTTTCGACTTTTTTAATGTATCTGTTAGAGGCGTAGCGATTATAGCAAAGTCTTTTATAAACCGCCTGTACCAGCCGGCGGTACCGAGAAAACTTCTTACTTCTCGTGTCGTTTTTGGAATCTTTATATTTCTTATCGCAACAACTTTCTCAGGATCGGTTTTTAGCATCCCTCCTCCAATAATAAATCCTAGATATTTTAATTCTTGAAAGCAAAATTTCGACTTTTTGATACCTATTGTGAGATTAGCTTTCTTTAAACAATTTGCCACTTCTTCCAATAATCGTATGTGCTCTTCAAAAGTACTTGATATTATGAGCAGGTCATCAAGATACATGAAAACATTTTGCTTTATTCGTTGTGGTACTACTTTATCCATTAGTCTGCAAAGGCGTTGGGCCGCATTGCAAAGACCAAATGGCATGACTCTAAACTGGTAGAGTGGTCGTCCAGGTACAGTAAAGGCTGTGTACGGCTTGCTTTCCTCATCCAGTTCAATCTGCCAAAATGCGTATTTTAAGTCAATGCTGCTAATAAAGAAAGTTTCGTCTATTCGACTTATTATTCCATCAATGTTTTGCAATGGGTAAGCATCCTTTATTGTAAGGTTGTTTAATTTTCTAGCATCCAGACAAAAGCGATTTTTACCGGGCTTACGTACCACCGTTGTTCGATTGTTCCATGGACTTTCACTGACTTCTATTACGTTTAGCTTAAGCATTGTATCAATTTCGTTATATGTTATTTCCTGTACGGCAGGCGAAATTGGGTAATGTCGGTCTTTAACGGGTACTGCACCTTCAATCAACTTTATTGTATGTTTTTCCAAAGGAGTTACACCTAATCCGTTTTCCTCAAAAGTGTTAAAAAGTTCTATTACCTTGTCTAATTCATCTTGCTGATCGGCGGTTAATATATGCGTCTTCATTCTATATTCTAACTCTCTATTTACTAAATCAGGTTGAACTTTATCAATATTCATCTCATCTATCCTAACCGTCTCTGGTACTAGATCGAATTTTTCCCAAAAATCTATACCTAAATACAATTCCTGTTCCAAATCAGGACAAAGATACAATAACATTGTTTGTTCTTGATCTTTATACTTAATGGATACTTTTGTTTTTCCCAGTATTCTGTGATGTTGACCACTGGCAGTTTTCACACTGGTCAGCATTGGATTAACTAGAATACCCAACTTAGTTATTAATTCCCTACAATTGTTTCCAATGATACTAACGGATGCCCCCGAGTCTAACAATCCTTTCATCTCATGCCCACATATCTCCACTTTCACAAAAATTCTTGGATCTCTATTTCTATCTATTTCATGAATTGCTTCTATTATCCTTTTCCTTATTTTACGACGCTCATTGAATTTATGCCTGATCTTTAAAATCCTCTCTGATACTGTCGCATTTAACGAATTTATCCCGAATATCCTTGTTCTAACTCTATTATAATTTTCCTGTCTCGCCTGTAATGGTAAATAGTGCCTAATCTGAGATATATTTTCCTTACTATTCGTTTTTTTAGACTGATCTAATACAATTTCCTTTCCATTTTTTTCAAAGTTTATTCCCTTGCAGATGCAGGGTGTTCCTTCTGACGAGAGTCCCCCGTTATACTCACGCCATTCATCGCGTTTTTTTGTTGGCATATTGGACACTTAGGAGTTGTGACGTTTGGCTTTCCGCACTTATAGCAGAACAGAGTTCTTTGTTCTACTGGACATTCCATATATACATGCCCAGCTGTTTTGCAATTCCAACATATTAGAGGTTGTTTTTGTTGTTGAAATTGTTGTTGTCCCATTCGTAAGGCCTCAACTTCCCTTATTTCATGTATTGGACTCACTTCATTATCTGGATAACCATTGCTTTCTAATTGGACTTCATTTATATGTTTACTACTACGAGCTGGTGGTATCACATTTCTCATATCTCTTCTGGGGAAATTACGATCTGCCTCATTGCATTCAATGCGTAATTGTTCTACGGATGAAACAGCTAGTGGATACACAATTCTTGCTAGATGTGAATTTATGTTGCGCTTCATGATTTTTATCATATCATATTCTGGCATTGGTTGCGTAAGTTTTGATCTCAACTTATTCATCTCGTGAAAGAACGCATCAATCGTTTCATTACTTTGTTGTTTTCTTTCTACTAGATCTCTCATTACTTCAAAGTTGGAATGTGGAGTCTGATATTGCGAGAGTAGCGCGAGACGCAGTACAGGCCATTCGGTTAAACCATGAGTACCTATAAAGTACCAATACCAATCTTTGACCGAATCTGATACTAACAAATGAAAATCTCTAACGACTTCTCTATCTGGTATACTATAATGTGTTTTTAGATGCTCCAATCGAAATATAAAATCATCGATACTCATAGTCTTGTTATCAAATACAAGCCCTAATTTATCAATTCGAATCTGCCTAAAATCAAAAGACGAATTTCCATTTGGAGCTGCCCTATTATCCCTATGAGAAAAATTCATATTTACTGATGGTATTGGGTTATTGATAAATTGGCTTGAAAATGGATGATATGACGTACGCGATGCATTTATCCCCGGTAAGTATGTGTTTCCATTCCCGGAATTGCCTCTCATTTCACAATTTTCTACTGATGTGTCATTTCTATCTTCCCTCGACACACTAGGCGTCTCAGTCTGGGTAGGAGCAGAATGCGCTCTAGTTAGAGCATTAACAGCCTTTGTTAGATCGCCTATAGTTTTTCTAACTTCGGTCATTTCTTCGTGAACCATTTTCCTAACTTTGTCCTCCAGGGATCTCTGGACAACTAACGCTTCATCAGCGACCATTTCCCTAACACCTGGGCCTATGTCACCACTACCCGCGTTTGTCCCAGTTGAGGGTGCCCGAAAACCTGAGTCCGGCGTTTGATTGGAAGTATTTCCATGTATCGAAGCCATAATCGTACCAGATAAATCCGTAAACTGGGATCCTATGTTCATATTTTCATTGGAATTAGCCATACTATCTTTTGGTTTATTTATTCTTCTTTGTTTTGGTTCAGTGTGGATTGACGATCGATTTAAATCAAATTCAGATACCCTACTTCTTTTTCTATTACCTTGACCATTCACTGGTTTACTATTGGTTTCAATACTACTATTTCTTTCTTTGTTTTTAGCTTGGTACCTGGTTTGGACGTTCATCACATCAAAACTCCAAATTCTACTCTAATCGTTGATTTCTAATTGCTGGTTAACATATGCATGTAAGTTATAGTGAAGTTTTTATAAAAACGTAAATATTAGAAATAACATTCACCCAAAATAAAAAAAAATATTAATTGTATCCTAAAGCCTATGGTTTACAATGAATATTGTTAAATAACTAAACTAATGAAATAAATTGAATAATCAAAAAAAAAAATATATAAGTATTTGTATCCTAACCTTAATATTTTCTAAATAATGTTGTTAAATAACTAAACTAAAAAAAAATGTACTAAAAAAAATATAATCAATACTTTTGCTAAATATATAAATTAAAAAATAACAAAAAAAAATAATATCTATATAAATTCTAAATTCAAACACCTACAAAATGCAATAAATTACTGATATCGAAGATATACATAAGCACCAAAAAAAAAATAATTATCATAAATGAATTTAAAAACTAACGATTTTAATCTAATATTAAGTAAAGTTTCTTAATAATTCTCTGAATACAAGGGGTGGAAAAGATAGGTGGTGGTGCATGCGGTTATACAAATTGGCTCTCTCTATACTGAGAGTTTCTGTATTGAGATCTCTCATTCAATCAAAAAAAAATAAAAAAAAACTATTTTCAGACTTGATTACCTATTGCTCTTTTATTAGACATCAATGACCTGGTTGAGAACATTTTAATACAACTGACCTCAAATACTATTATCGAGCGGTTATTAAGATGTTTCCCATCAGGTTGTAATCAAGATCTCTAGTAATTTAAAATATTATTATACATTTTATTCTTAGGTTGACTTTGTGCACTTATAAGGTCATTCCTATTCTTGAACTCTTAGTTTATTAATCACACCTAATTAGTGGTAAATTCTTCTAATTTCAAATATGATTACTATTACTGACCTATACTACTATCTTCCAGAATTATTACCTAGAAAGGCTACAGGTCCTAAATTAGTATCAGATATGGACTAGAAGAATTTAGCATGTCTATGGACTTATACTCTAGTGAACTATTGTGTTGTGTCTAAATCTTGTTCTTATTTTTCTTTTTTTTTAAATAGGCGTTATACGCCAGTTCTTCTTTCGTTTGGGCGCCATATTGTTACATGTTCCTTTGGGAGCACTAGATTGAACCATGGCCGACTAGCTTTCAGCATGACTCATTCAGGAGTGGTCCCTCCCTTCAATCTAGACTCAGGACTGTACCAATAAAAGATTATTACACACAAAAATACAAACAGAAACTACCATTCATCGAGATCTCATTACAATAGGAGGTAGATGTTTCTCCAGCCGCCCTTCCCTACCATGGTTACGTCTAAACCGAATATTAACAGTAACCCCATAAAACCGGTCGCAGTACACCACTTACCTTATCTTTTTCCTACCCCTTAAATAAATAAATTTAAGCCCTCATGATTCTTATTAAATCTTCATACATAATATAACACATATTTATTAAACATAATACAAAAAAAAATACAAAACTATCATATATTATAACGCATTTTAATAATCTATTAGTAATATTCACAATATTCACCCATCAGGCGTTTCTACCTGCCACAGTAAAAGTAATTGCCGTACCTTGAAAACTGTTTCAGTTATTTATTTTATCCTATGATTTGAAAGAGCTCTCTAAAATCAAATATCTAGGATGTGGTGGACAGTAGGTATTATGTATATATGTATATATTTTTTTTAAACTAAACGTTTCGGATATGATAACTATTGTGACTTATTACTAATAAACTTTTACATTTACTTAAAAATTACACTAAGACCTACACTTAACATTAATTAATGACTTAATTATCTAATTTTTTTTTTCTATTATATTAAGATCAGCTTCAATTCTATAGAGGAATATAATGCTATCTATCACTATCCAGTTTTCCTCTTATCTGGACGTTTTCATTCTCTATGTTCTTCCTATTTGTCACTTTTCTATGTTCTGGACGGGTTCTTTTTTTCTGTTTCACCTTCTTTTTTTTTAATTTTTTTTTTATTTTTATTAGTTACCTGGTTAATTTCTCTTGAGGGGGGGGGGGGCTTTTTTGAAGAACCTTTTCGAGTCACTTCCCAGGAAGTTTCCGGTTTCTTATTACTCTGGTCCTGTTCCAGAAAGTAACCAGTCTCAAGCTGTTTATTTAAACAAAAAAAAACACAAGCATAATCCACCTCTTAAAAAAAACTAATATGCATATCAGCTAACTTACGTTCTTTTTTTTTTTTACTGAATACAAATCACAGAAATATTGAACTTCGTATGCCTTCCCAACAATTCTTCTATTTAGCCTAACAAAAAGAAATTATTGTATAAATTAACGTTGAACCAACTCGTTTTCCAATTTATCATTTGCTCACCTTCGTTTCTAATTATTTCGACAACGTTAATCCTTCACTTCACTTTAGTTATTTAAATTTTTTTTTATAATTTGTTTTTTTGTTTTTTTTTTTTTTGCGCACTGCCTTATTTAACTATATTCTTCAACGTCCAGAACTGCAATGAACTGAAATACCACAATATGGCTATGGCTGGATTATATTAATCGCGCCTTCCCACAGAGCCATCTTTATTTCAACTTCCCTCTTATCTATATTCCCGAGTATCTGTACCCCTATCCTTTTCTACCATAACCTTAATAATTATCCCTTCTTGCCTTCACATTTACTTATTTGGTCCGCCCACTATATAACACTTAAAACATTAACATAAACAGGATATAAATTCATTCATCCGTCTTACTACGTTATGTATGGTAAGCAAAACGAAGTTGATTCACAATAATAAAAAAAAACTACACATTGAACGTTACCCAACACTGAATATCATCTGTTTAGTTTTTCTAGAACCATCGTCAAAAATGCATACCATGCATTGTCCCATTACATATATTTTTAAAATAAATTATTAATTTGTCAATATTTTCAGGCTTGTACGCGGGGCTTAACATTTGGAACACACAAATAATTAAAAGGTATTCATAAAGGGGTAGCACGACCGTTGGGTACTTTGGCAGGTGTCTGGATATGAGGACTAGTTCTCGCCCTATGAATTTTCCCTGGCACATCCAGGCAAAATAAATGTTTCTCATAACCCATACATTCGGCACCCTCGAAAACCCACCGCAACATTAGTTTGATATAAAGCAGTGGAAGATATTTTATAACTATGATTTAAAAACCGAATAAACTCTCAAATTTTTAAAAATAATAATGGTTTTTATTTAAAAATGTTAAATAAATAGAACAAAAATTAAAATAAATTGAAATTCATTATTTATTAAAGCTAATATGAAGTTTAGGGTAAATTTATATGAAATGGCAATGTATCCACTTTTGCACGTTAAAGTTCATTTAATCTGGCAGCAAGAATAAATGGAAAGTTGCAGCGAATTTATGTACATAAACACCGTTAATTTTTAGCTTATGGCGTGCTTTTAATAAAAATGAGAAAAATTTCAGACTTTTTAGAAAACCAAGTGGTGGGTATTGCAAATAATATGTAATTACTCAGCCCGCGAAATTGCTAAGAAGTGGAGAATCTGTCATTTGTTATAGCAGCTGCAGCCAGAGACCTGCGCCGACCAAATTTGACGGCGGCGGCTCAAATTCGGCTGTCAGCCGGCTGAAAATGTGCATGTACTGTGAAATTTCAATAAGTACTATTATTGTTAAAATTCCTATTTACATCAACATTTCTATAAGCCTACCCTATATTATAAATCCGAAATTTAATTAAAACAATATAAAAATTGTTGTGAAAAGTTGTGGGCAATTATTTACATATACTCGTACATACATTTAAACTTTTGTGAACTTTTTACTTTTTTTTTAATTTTCAAGAATTGATATATCTGGACCGAAAAGGTGCAATATTTAATTACTATGGTAAATATCATTGGATCGGATAAATCAAATACAACTTATTTTTGATTTAGATGGTAGAAATTTTGTATAATTATAATTCAATACTTATATTAACAAATATAACAAATTTTTTATTAAATAATTATTAAGCTTGAGGTCACTATATTTTGTTTTTTATAAAAATTTTCTATTTTTATATATGTATAATTCCCTCAATATTTTGATTTCCTTTGGAAATCTTCTACAGGAGTTAATATTTAAAAATAGAAAATTTGTTATTTTTCGTCATAAAAAAGGTCGAAGAAAATAGAATAAAATTATTAACAAATATAACAAATTAATTATCCCTTTAGACGCATAGGAGTCTCCTCAAAACAAACTTTACACAGAACATATTTTTTCAAAACAGGTTTATTTGAAATAACCATTTGGCCAAAATGTTTCCAAGCGTAAGATCCTGCAGATGATTTCTTATTAAGAACAATTTTGGCTTTTTCCTTTAGTTGGCTTTTAGCTCTTAATATTTCTTCGTATTTACGAATGTCATTTTCAATTTTATTTAACTCTGCCAGGTCGGGGTCGGAGTCAGAATCTGGGTTAAATTCACTCCCATTGCCTGAATTTTTGTAGAAATCTGTAATTTTTTGCTTTTCATTTTCTTTTTTTATACTTCTATGAAAAATATGTACGTTATTTTTCTATTAAAAAAAGTCACCATACTCCCAAAATCAAACAAGTACAAATGTAATAGTTACCACATTCAGAAAAACTAGTGAAGATATTGGTATTATTACCATATTGCAAAATAAAAATTGTGCTCAAATGTTTAAACGGCGGCTTGTTTTAAGCCGACAAATTTTTCGGCGGCGGCGGCTACTACATTTTGTCGGCGGCTAAGCTCAGCCGGCTGTCAGCCGATCGGCGCAGGTCTCTGGCTGCAGCCTGTTTGGGTGTTTTTCCCTGTCTGGAAGATAATAATCGCTAAATTGTCCTGGCATCTCGTACCGACAGCATACAAGGTCGTGATTTTTTTAGAGTTTATGGGCTAATTTTTTTTTATTTTATGACTTGTAGCACTGTTCAATGACAGATTCCCAACATCTTAGCAATTTCACGGGCTGAGTAATTATTATTTGTAATGCCCACCACTTGGTTTTCTAAAAATTCCGGAATATTTGATTTTTTTCTTTACAAACCATATGCTGAGTATTTCGAATCGAATAAAAAAATCAGCCAAATCACTCCAGCCGTTCTCATATGATACCATTACATACATGGATCATTTCATTTTTATATATTTACTAGCTAAACCCGGTGTGCTTCGCTACCCCCCCCCCCTCGTTATAAAATAAAAAAAAATTATTTATGTATATATTCTTCATTGCTGTCTACACGCCAACATGGCTTCTGTAAACATCGTTCCACAACAACTAATTTACTTGAAATCACCACTCTGATAAATGATGGTTTAATAAACAATATGCAAACTGGCGTAATATATACCGATTTTAGTAAAGCATTTGACAAAGTAAACCATAATATATTGCTATATAAATTATCACAAATGGGTTTTAGTTTTGGAGCTTTAAAGTGGTTGCTCTCCTACTTATCAAATAGAACACAACAAGTAAAATTCAGAGACGCTACTTCTACAGTCATTGATGTCTCCTCTGGTGTTCCGCAGGGGAGTCATTTGGGTTTTTTACTTTACTTTATTTATAAACGATCTTCCTAATGTTATCTTACATTCCAAAGTATTAATGTACGCTGATGATGTAAAAATTCTAAATACTTTGGTAAATACTAATAGTCAACGCCTACTTCAATCTGATATTGATAAATTTTCTCAATGGTGTAAAATAAACTTAATGGATTTAAATATCAAAAAGTGTAAACACATGCAATTTTTCAGAATTCGAAAATTTGACTCGAACTATTTTATAAATGGAACAACTTTGGAAAAAGTTCATAATATTATAGATCTTGGAATATTGTTAGATCACAAGCTAAACTTTCGTGATCACATCGCGCAAACTATTAATAAAGCATATGGTGTTCTTGGATTTATGAAACGATGGCCCAAGGAATTTTCCGACCCATACATCACAAAACAACTATTCACAACATTGGTTCGTCCCATTCTTGAATATGGAGCAATTATTTGGGATCCTTGCTATAATATTTATATCAATAGTATTGAATCTGTTCAAAACCAATTTTTAATATTTTGTTTACGAGGCCTTAGATGGAACTCACTCGTGCTACCATCATATGACAGTAGACTCAATCTAATTAAGCTACCTACCCTAAGTAGTCGTCGAGTAATGTTGGGTATTTCATTTCTGCTTGGGTTAATTCGTGGTGATGTTAATTCCGAGTTTCTGCTTGGTAAAATTATTTTTAATGTACCAAATAGACCAACACGCAACTTTCAATTATTGAGAATAATGTACTACAGATCCGTTTATGCTAACAACGACCCTTTTCGCCGTATATGTGAAAACTTTAACAAATGTTACAATATTATAGATATATCTGAAAGTAATGATATTGTGAAAAGAAAAATTATTTTGTATTTAAATTCTTAAATGTACTGTTTTAAAGTTATTTGTAGTAATTCATTTTGTCTGAAAGGATTTATATTAATCTATAGACCTAATAAATAAATAAATAAAAAAAAATATTTATACGTTATATATAACGTATTTACCTTGGAGTAATGTTTATGTACTGTATGTGAAAATTAAAAAAGTATGGCTTACAATTTTCATGCACATATACATAGTTCCACTCCGTATTTTTCACAAAGTGTAGTGATGCTGCCATTGTATAAGTAGTTTTATTTTTAACACATTTGGACCCAACTTCCCAGCATACCATTCTAGGAGCGCTCCGAAAAAGGAGTCAGAAAAGAGTCCAACAAAAGAGCATTTTCGGAGCGCTCCGAAAAAAGGAGTCAGAAAAGAGTCCAACTAAAGAGCATTTTCGGAACTTGTTACTGTCCTGAGTCTCAGTATGACTAAGAAATTCCACTTAATTATGTGTGTACCAAAGCGTTGTTGTCTTGTTATTTGTGCTTTGAACAAAAAAAAACATAGCTGTACCACACAAGAATGATAAAAACAAGATTACACAGAGCCCAAGAAAAACCTCATAAAAGACTCTTTTCTGGCATTATCTAAGAGCTCTTTAAGAGCCCAAAAAACCCTCATAAAAGACTCTTTTCTGACATTGTCTAAGAGCTCTTTCTGACGGACCATTTTCGAATGTAATGACCCTCTTTTCTGAAGGTTTTCGGAGCAATTATGATTGTTTTTTGGGCTCATAAAGAGCGTTAACGCTCCGAAAAAGGTGTCAGAAAAGACTCTTTTCAGACTCATATGGCTTGCTGGGTTCAGATTTCCGTTTTTTGATCCTGAAGTCATGCGAATAATGATATTAAAAATTAATATGACATATTTAGAATAAATATATATTTGTCCAAATTTGATCGGGATAAAAATGATGGCTACATCAGGTGTTGAAACTTGACAAGTTAGAATTGACGTTTTTGTGAAAAAATATTGTGCTTAAAAAAACAGCTACATACACATGTACATATGTATGAATGGCTGTGTGAAAGATTAACAATTTTGCGTATTAATAAATCTGACAATCTACAGTAACATTTGATAAGAAGTCATAAAGAATACTTAAAAGCAGACAGTTGACAGTTATAAAATAAATGAAGTGGAGAAGCTATTTTTTTTTAACTGAACAACCTGTTGTTTATTTAATAGCGTGTTCAGATATTAACCTTAATTGCGATAATCGCAATTAACACCATTATTGAGCTCAATATTCCATATAAAATCTCAATTAATTATTGCGAAGTACGAAATTGTTATAATATTGAGTAAGATTTCGAATGCAACACTGTTCACAACTGTGTTTAGTGAACAAAATTGTATAAAATGGCAAATGTCAACAAAAGAAATTATTAAAAAATCAATATGAAATGATTATTGAGTAAGCTGAAAATTGCGTATGCCTGAACACTTAAAATAATATTGTCAATTAACCGAATATTGACTCAATTAAGTTTCATATCTGAACATAGTATAAGACTAGACACTGGTCATACAATTGCTTGTGCATTATAGGGTTAAATACGATCATTCTATTTCCATAACATCTGGCAACAATGCTTACACTTGGTATATCTCAGAAAAAGAAAAAAAAGAACTCACTGTAAACAAAACTTGACAAATATATATTAGTTTATTTACAAACAATTATGTCAATATATTTGATATGTTTAACAACAAATGGAGGCCTACCAATTTTAACTCGCAAAAAAGGTAATTGTGAAAATGTAAGTACCTACTTTAAATTATACTATATAGAGATCAAGACAATAAGATTTTTGTAAAATATTTAGTTACCATTTTCTACGATTGCTTCTTTGAATGGGTTGCATATGTTTTTCAAATCGTTGGGTGTTTCATTGTATACTACATATGCTAATAACTGGACTTACGTGTGGCGCGATTTTTCCAATACGATTACAGTGATTGTTTGTTCCTGTGGCATCAGTAATTATACGACTGAACTGTTACCAGATATTGTTTTTGGAGCATTTTCATTGTTTATAAGCAGAGATGAGATGTCACACCCTTCCCTTTTAGAACGACTAAAGAAGGAATCGAAAAATTATCTCCGTCTTATTGACGCTATTCTGGAGTCATCTGTAAATCAGCTTTTAGGATTTTCTAGTTGCTTGCTCTCCACGGAAAACGCTCAAATGCTGCAATGCTTAAATGAAGAATTTAGCATACAATGTGGATCATTGTTTTGTTGTCTAGTTGTTGGACATAAAATAGCTGTAGCTACAGAAGGATGGTGGGATTTAGATATCATCGACAGACAACTTTTGCTCCTATTTTTACAAACCTCAAATTCTTTACAAAATGATGTTATAGTTTATTTGCCGAAAAAGAGTCCTAATGTAAGTACCTATAATGCCTGTTTTGAAGTTCTCATATGGCCTAAAACGATTTTATTGAAAATGATGGGAAGATTGTCACTTATGTCAATGACGTGTGACACCATTGACACGCCTTGGTAAGGTTTGTTTTGCAGTATGTACTTTCAAATGCGTCGATGTGAGTGGTTATAAAATAAAGATAAATGTGAATTTTGTATAAATAACACTCACATCAATTCTTTTGCATTTTAAAGTATGCTGGTGAAAATGTTATTCTAATGCGCCTTAAACTTCTATACTTAAAAGTTGAGTTTTTTAAAGAACGCTCACGGTCAGAGTTTGAATTTTAAGACGGACATAATTTGATTAAAATATTTTCAAATTGAAAAAAGTTCAAGTTTTTTCATGTATGCTAATGTTTTACTTGCCGAACTGTTTTTTATCTCTATATAGGCCGTAAAAATTATATGCTCGTATAGATGCTTTAATAAATTTTTTAATACTTGATGTGCCCATAATAAAGTTATCAAATGACATAGAATCAGAGACCGAAAATAACCAGCTCAATGCAGCGTTGTTGGTTTTTCGTTCTTTTTTCCTACTTCTATTAATATTTTCTGTTGAATTGTGAGTTCGATTTTGTAACGTCAAGTGTTAATTTAAAATAGTTCAAATAAGTTCGCGTACAACGATAATGCATTTGGAATTAGGTCATCTTCGCTGATGAATCTAAGTTTAACATATTCGATTCAGATGGCATTGATTCGTATGTTTGACGAAAACCAAATGCAGAACTCAATAAAGAAAACCTAAAGGTAACAGTGCAGCATGGTCATGGTTTGGGCCTGTATGCTAGCTGCTGGTACTGGGAATTTAACATTTGTTAAAACAACCAAGAACAAGTGTAAGTACCTTCAGATTCTGAAGAACAACTTGTTGAAAAGCGCAGACAACCTGGGTATGATATGAGATTTTTTATATTAGCGGGTTTCAGGTTTTGTTCAAACGTGGATAAAAGAGATTGAGATTGAAACTAGTGGAAATCGGTCCATTATTTCACCTGGCCCCCATAAAAATGTCCTCCCGAAATAGGAGTCTAACGATCATAAATGTTTGAATTATGCAAGTATCCAAACAAATTTCACCACAAATGAGTATTAAATGAAGCCAAATCACATGTACAAATTTTGCAAAGATCGGTCCATAAGACTAGTCAACAAATTTGGAAAAATTTTGCGATCCACGACATTTGGTATTCGTTTTTCATGTAATGAAATGCTGAATCCAGAAATAAAGTCTAAAATTACTAAAGTAGAACAGTTTTTGAGATATCGCCAAATTTTTAAATTTTCCGTTAAAAAAGTAGTGATTGCACCTAAATTGAATTATCTCCGAACAAAAACGGTTGATTTCAACTTGATGCTTTATCAACTCTCCATACAACATTTTTTAATCCGATTGTCAGCTTCGAAGATATTTTGTAATATGTCAAAAATTTTGCTTGAATTTTGACGAAATTTAAAAGAAAAGTAAATTCAGTATTAAATTTCATTATACATATTAGTCTTATTTTTTTTCTATTTAGTGTTGAAGTGTCATATATTACGAAGAAAATAAGAGTTTTTTAATAAAATCGGGTAATAATTGTAGACGCTATATGAGTTTTTTAATTTAAATGTAAAAAAGTTGAAATCAACCGTTTTGGTTCGGAGATAATTCAATTTAGGTGGCGATATCTCAAAAACTGTTCTACTTTAGTAATTTTGGTCTTCATTTTCGAATTCAGCGGCCAATTTTACATGGAAAATAAGTGCCACTTATAGTGGATTAAAATTTCTGTTGACTAGTGTAGTCGTAGCTTCCTACTTCCGAAAATCCTTTTAAAGAGCATAACTCTCTTAAAAATGCCAGTATCCAAATATTATTGAACACTAATATGTTTCGTATATATACAAATAATATGGTAGAATTTTATGATGATCGATCCATAATTAGTCGTAGCTCCCATAAAAGGCCCACTTCCGAAAATCACTTCTTAAATCGCTTAAAAATGTTGGTATTCAAATAAAATTCAACACAAATAAGTGGCATATATACAGAAATGATGACACCTAATTTAATAATGGTCGGTCCATAATTATTCGAAACTCCCTGATATAAGACACTCTCCGTAATTCACTTTAACCTCCATAAATCTTTTAAAAGTATTTATATCGAGATAAAGTATAACATACATTATATTTACATTCACGGAAATCATGGCAATAAATTTTTGGATGATCGGCCCATAGTCGGTCTTATCTCCAGTATACCGCCCATTTCTGAAAAACGGTTTTATACATACGCTGGGTGTAGGGTCGGGCTTGACAGACTATACTTTCTTACTTGTTTTAGCTGTGATATTTAAAAAAAAAAACTTTAACCTTCGTAGGCCCGCCATATCTAAAAAAAACACCGAACAAAGTTAAGAAAATAAAAAATAAACCTATAAGCGTACTTTTGTAAATCTCAAGGACTGGTTGTATTTTAATTTTTATCTCATTTGAATCATAAATGGATTTTTGACGATTTAAAAAAATGTGAGAATTAAGAAGGTAACCCAAAAGACAAATAGATCAATTATCAGTTAATGAATTTTGTTAGTAGAGGTATACGTTCATTTATATGATGTTTCCACGACGATTTGAATCACCTGCTTCGCTTTCTCAATCATGTTTATGAATCATGCTGTTTACATGACTAATAAACTTGCTTCGATTTGACAGTTCTCTTTAATAAACAAACAGAATTTACAATTGTGGGAAATAATTTTTTTCAATGGACAAAAACACTGAGAGGAAATTAGTTAGTATTTTTCCGCAGATGACTCAGATACTCGCATAGTTTAAAAAAAGAGCTCCGACACATCCTAAACTTATTTTGGAAGATACTTTCATCAGCTATTTGGCAGTATTTCTGCCAGAAAGTTTGACTTCGATCCTAAAATATTTAAGTTTCATAAATAATTTAGAAGGAGGATTTTAGAGGACATCCTTGTCAAATTAACATTTTTCAAAATTTTTTTTAATCCATTGTTTTTTTATTTTATTAAATTTTATAAATTTTCCTTTCACTTTTAATTAAATTGATAATTTGCTTTCTTTACAATAATATGAAAATTTGACAGTTAGTACAGATAAGCTTGTCAACGACGATCCAGATTTCCTCAAAAAGGTCATAACTGGTGACGAATCATGACCGTTGACTTTTTCCTCTTCCCAAAACTACAGACACCGATGAAAGGAAAGCGTTTTGCTACGATTAAGGAGATAAAAGAAACATGCTTTTACCAGAAGAATTACCCAAAACTCAAACCTCCCAATTGCGATTGTGGTTAAAGTACAATGTACTTCACGTTATGGAAACGCCACCTTAGAGTCCCGACATAAATCTCATAGAAAATTTGTGGAATTATCTCAACAGAAAGGTTCAGGAATACATTCAGTGTTAATCGAAATGCACATACATAACTTCTAGGAATTGTTCGGATGTGGGAAAGATGGGCGGGCTTATCAGTCTAAAGGTTAAATTTTGTTCCTGCACCGTAGTCTTAATTTCTACCCTACCGAATGTTGTTAAAATTCAAAGGATATAAGATGTGTATTCGGAAGATGGGAAGCGAACAGAGTTCTATGGGGTTATAATAGTGCTAATATTGGGAGTTGTAAACTGGAACCACTCGTACTGTAGCTTGGGAACCAGTTACGGTGACAAGTGAGCACCTTTTCAGGTGGCAACAGTACTTCGCATTATGTAGGTATGGCACACTGACCTGGATTTTGTTCAATTCCGGCCATAGTTAAAAGAAGGTTGAGTAAAATTGCCGACATATTCTACTTACCTCAGGATGAAAATTTCCGGTTGATACAGCTGTTGCTGAGTTTACATTTTTTTGGCCGCGTAAGACTTGTGTCGTTCTGTAGCGAAGATCCAGGAAAGTGAAAGTGAAAACACAGTTGTTTATTGTGTTATAAAATGTGCAGGTATGATCACACACGACAATCAAATAGCATCAAATAAAATAGAACTAATTTTTTTGTATGACTAAATAAAATAAGTTTTTGAAATCAATAAAAGAATTAAAATATATTTAACTTAGTGGTTACTTCCTTTTCGTCAAATTGTTGCCATGTTTGACCAAACCAACTATGATACTAATAAAGGTATCACATATGCACAGGCAGTTGTAGGTAATGCAACCAGTCCCGAAATGAGGGTTTTTAGAAAGATTAGTACGTATGATGATGTCAAAAATTATGGAAAAATTATGCACATAAATCTACGAATCGCAACATGGAATGCCAATGGAGCCTCCAACCATACAAGAGAGATATAAATTTTTCTTATAACAAATCATTTAGGTATTTTACTCATATCTGAAACACATTTCACACCTAAAAAATATTTTAAGAATAAAGGTTACGATCTATTCCAAGCCAATCACCCCGATAGTAAAGCCCACGCGGGAGCAGCTGTTTTAATTAAGTCCAATCTAAAATATGAATCCCTAATCATATATGTATACATGCTTGTGGTGTAAAAATTCAATGCAATAATCATGAAGTTCCAATTTATGCTATATATTGTCCACCTAGACACAGTTTAAATGCACAAATTTATGAAATGTTTTTCAAAACTCTCGGTAGTAAATTTATTGTCGGCGGAGATATTAATGCTAAGCATCCATGGTTGGGTTCAAGACTATCTAACCCCAAAGGGAAAGAACTTTACAAGTGCATCTCAAAACTCGGGTATAAAACATTGTCCACAGAAAGTCCAACGTATTGGCCTACTGACCCAAATAAAATTCCTGATTTATTAGATTTTTTTTGTTTACTCGGGCATACCGGATAATGTTCACAGATTCTGATGATCTTAGTTCCGATAATTCTCCGATAATTTTAAGCTACAACACTCTTTCAGCAACTATTCAAAAAAAAAAGTCAAAATATCACACATAAAACTGATATTAACTCTTTGCACCATTTCTATTAAGACTGAGAACGAAATTGATAAAGCTGTAGAAAAATTCTGTAATATTATTAAGACTTCACCTTTTCACACGGCTGTGAAATTCAGAACTGTCACTCATCGGAGGGTTAAGTAGAGTCGAAGGGACCCCGTTTTAAAAGACCACACCACTCGTCAGATTTATTTTTATTTATTTATTTATTTAATCAATACAGTACAACAAGAACTAGTCTTATCTAATAGTACTGGGGAGATAGTGGCACAATATGATTTTGATGGTAAAAAAATAAAATAACAATACTAATTTTAATAAATAAAAGAAATTTAAATCAAATAAAATTTAGAAAAAAACAAAAATATTAAACGATATTTCAAAAATTACAAAAATTATAATGTTTAAATTAAATAAGAAGAAAGCAAATATTATTACTAACATCAAATAAATATAAGTTAACACATTAAATATCTCAGAGTTATATATAATTAGTTTATTGTTACCCTAAACGATTAAATATTGCAATTTTAAAATGCTTTGCTAAATAGCATTGTAGAAAAAATCGATATATCTTTTTTAATGCGAAAGGTATTTACCCTCTTTCCTCGGTCAGACCTTGAAAAGATTATTCTATTGTATAGGTATTCAGGCTGCTTAGTGTAAATTACTTTATGAAAAAATAATAATGTTCGAAGCTTTAATATGCCATCAAATGGTATATTACATATTTGTCTAGAGTACTGTGAGATTCTGCTTCGCATACTGCGGCCAAACACATATCTGGCAATATTATTGTACGTTACATTAAGCCTTTTCATACTTAAAGTATCACAGTTAGTGAATAGTTCACAACCGTACAAGAGCGTAGGCAATAAATATGTTTTAGCAAGTAACATTCGAATATCAAAAGGTGTGTAATGTTGCGATATCCAAAGGTTTCTCAACATCGTATATGTTTTACCACATATAACATTTAATGTCGTATACAACATACTGTGGCTAATATGTGTGTACAAAAAAGTCGTGTCTTGCTTGACCCAACCTGTAGCTGTGAGATATCTCAGTAGGTCATTGAGTTTTGACCCGACTACCTCACCAAGGTTGTTCAATGTATAGTTTCCCATGAATTTATGTCTCTTGACACACAGGGCTGGGCATTCGCAGAGAAGGTGAAAAATCGTTTCCTCTTTTTCCATATCCTTACAACTACGACAATGGTCGTTAAAAGGGAGTCCCAGGCGATTTTCGTGCTTGCCTAACGTCCAGTGTCCCGTTAATACTGCCAGAAATCTTGATATATCCTTCCTATTCCGGGTTATCAGTTGCATAGTACGTTTCTCGTTAAAAGATGGCCACATCAACTTGGTTATCCTACATGTGTCTAAATTACGCCATCTATACTCAGCCTTTGTTAGAAAATATCTGAAGATAGTCCCCAGTGGAATTGCTACTGAAACCACATCGGAGATATCTAAGGCAGATCCTGTTCTGGCTAGTTCCTCTGCCCGTTCATTGCCGTAGTGGTTCCTATGCGCAGGCACCCAGACCAAAGTAATGTCAGATAGACGACCTAGCCTTGACAGGCATTAAGTGAGAGGAGTGCCGCCTGACTGTCGACAAAAATACCTATATTGCCGCTAATGTTATGATCGTATAATGTATTAAAAGCTGCCATGATTGCAAAAATTTTCGCCTGGAAAACACTACACTCATTTGGAAGACGATACGAGATGTCTACACCAGGTTCGTCACAGAAGACCCCAGAACCAACACCGCAGCTCATCTTAGAACCGTCTGTGTATATCCTAGTGTCATATTTGTGCACCATATTACCCCTATTCCACTCACTCCTGGAGGGAATTAAGACCTTGAATATCCTATCAAAATCCGTGTATGGAGTAATATAGTCAGATGGTTGGAGAACGTTTGAAGGCAACTGGCTAAGAATCCCCGCGTGGCCATATATTCTCGATCTCCAACAACCAAACGCTTGGAGCCTCGCTGCGCTGCAGGCAGAAGTGGCCATTATGTGAAGGTCAATTGGCATAAGGTGCAATATATTGTTCAGTGCCTCTGAAGGACTAATCCTTAGTGCGCCAGTTATGGCAATGCAGGCGGATCTCTGGACTTTGTATAGTTGGTCTACGACATACTTCCTTCTAGTTGCAGTCCACCATACAAGAGATCCGTAAGTAAGAATTGGACGTACTATAGCCGTATACATCCATTTAACTATGCTGGGACTAAGTCACCATTTCCTACCAAACATCTTACGACAGGTGTAATAGGCCACCGTTGCCTTCTTTACCCTGTGTTGAGTGTTTAGCTTCCATGACAATTTAGAGTCCAGTATGATGCCTAGATATTTTGCATTGTTTGAAAGGGGGATTTCTCAGTTTTTCAACATTGGAAGCTTGGAATCTTGGCCTTCGTCGTGAAAAGTTCAAGTTCCGTTTTGCTCGGGTTCACCCCAAGACCATTAACCGTGGCCCAGTTGTCGAGCAACCCCAAAGCAGTGGACATAATCTCACTGATCACATCCGGAAACAGACCTGGTACGAGTATCACCGGACGATGTCCGCATAAACAACAACTTTTATCCTCCTACTGTCTAGATCAATGAGAATCGAGTTAATAATGATAAGCAACAGTAGTGGAGAGATTACTCCTCCCTGTGGAGTGCCTCTCTCAACTTGCTTATACTTAACGGTATTACCAAGATTTGCTGTGACTATTCTTGAATTCAACATGATAACTAACCAGTTATTGATATATTCTTCAACGTCTAGGTTAGTAAGAGCTTGCTGAATTGCAAGAGTAGTTACATTATTGAAAGCACCCTCTATATCCAGAAAGGATAAATTCGAGAGATCTCTCTATAACTCTTACAACCTCATGCAGAGCTGTCTCTGTAGAGCGACCCTTAAGGTAAGCATGCTGACTGTTTGAGAGCCATGTTGAACCCTCAAGGCGCTGCCTAATGTGCGCGTCAATGAGTGTTTCTAACGTCTTAAGCTGAAAAGATGAAAGACTAATTGGACGGAAGTCCTTCGCCTTCTCATGACTTCTTTTGCCAATTTTGGGAATAAAAACGACTTTGACTCTCCTCCAGTTAACCGGAACATGGTTGAGAGAGAGACAGAGCGTAAAAATTCTATGAAACCAGGGAATGATATGCCTTTTTGCACTTTGTAGCATCTTTGACAAAATACCATCAGGCCCAGGTGACTTGAATTGTGCGAAACTGTCAATCGCCCATGATATCCTGTCATAGGAGATGATGTTACTATCGATATTGGATAGAGTCATACCTACATTCTCAATATCCGTATCCATAGCAACATCCCTACAGCCTGGAAAATGCGTATTCAATAGGATGCCAAGTGACTCTGCTGATGATTCGGACCAGGATTGCCACTTGGCTAGAATTCTGCTAAGTCTTTTGTGTTATCTATGGATTCGCAGAAGCGTCTCCATGAGTTCCTTTTTGCGACTAGTATAGCTTTCTTGCAAGCTTTCAATAGATCACGATAAGGTTGCCATGATTTACTATTATAGCTAATTTTTATGTTTATGTTTGAGGATCTCATTAAATTTGGACCAATAAGTTCTTCTTGGGTTCCTAAATTGTATTTTCTCTGTCGAGTTCTGAAGTCTAATTTCGAAGAGAATCCAGTTATGGTCAGAGAACGATCTTTCACTGGATACTCTCCACCTGCCTTCTCAAGCTCAACTGAGCCAGATTCGGTGATGGCGAAGATAAGGCATATGTGGCCTTGTGGATGTTAGGGTTCTGCAGCTTCAGACAGTCCAACATCTTGTGTGCATCGTTTGCCATCTTTGGTAACCAAATACGTGCACGCGGTCTTATCGGAATATCTTGAGCAGGGATCAGTTTAAGGCTTAAACCCTCCCATGCGCCACTGATTTTAGCGATGCATTTGCTAAGAAAGTCCTTTGAGAACCCGTCCATACATTTGACACCCTGTATCCCCGGTGAATTTCACCAGAGTCAAAACGAGGTGCCGTACCAGTCCTATTTGCGATCAAGTGTTCCATAACGAGCTCAGCTAATTTGGACTCGATAGCACCCCATTCTGTTACTACAGGATTGATGGTACCGTCTTTCTCTGTCGCCAGAGCCATTATAAGATGGTCTTTAACCACCTCATTAAAGGTTCGTCTGGCGGATGTGGTCGTGGTAGATGTGGGTCCCGGAGCAGCTTTTTTTATCGGCAACCTTTCTGCGTTTAGGCGACTTTTCACCCTCTGTTTGAGAGCGATCTGCGATTTGCCCAAACCGTTAAGCTAGAAACTTGAAATTCGGGTAATGGCTTCCTTTTACGACATGTAGATCCACTAAGAGGGTTTTTTTTTTGGAAATTCGGTCGTTAAGGGGGACAAATGGGGCAAAAACGGGTAAAACCAGTACCTCTATATCTCCAAAACATATAAACTTAGAAATAATATTTTAAATGCGTCCGCCTTTAATCAAAAAAAAAAAGAGCCAACAGGTGTCTGGTACTTTTTTGAAATTCGAAATTCAAGTGATCATATGGGATAAAAATAGCCCCCTTAGAACGCTCCGTTAACATATAGTATATCTCATACATAAATAAACATAGAAATACTATATTAAATGCCTCTGGCTCAGATCAATAAAGACTAGAAATCTTTTTGGTACTTTTTCAAATTCGAATTCCTATGGCCTAAAAATTGTATTCTTTTTTGGTACTTTTTTATCAAAATGTATTTTCTCACTAAAAATTCCATGAACTATTATTTTCAAATAATACGTATTACGGATTAATAGGTACTTTTTTGAAAATTATTTTTTCACGGGTGACAAAAAAAGGACAAAAACGGGGTAAAAACGAACTTTTGACGTTATTTATTCAATTTAAAAATAAAATATAAAATATTCTTCCATCCACACAAAAAAGAACCCAGAACATGCTATTCATGACTCAAATATAAAGGTGTAAAAAGGGCCAAATTTCAGTACACTTATATTGGTACTTTTTTGAAATTCATTTCTACTATTCTATTCTCGCAAACTATGCATCTGATCATCTTCGGCAAAGTTGTTGTGCATGAGACCGGGAAGGCTTCTGAGTTGGTACAAGCACGCCTACTTTAACGCCCACTTCTTTAATTAATTACAACGCCTGCCGGGAAGGCCAGACCGCTGGACCGTTCTTACTAAAACTTTGACGGGATAAACCTAAGACCTCGGCATGACTAAGAATACTTTTTGCTACCGCCTAAAATGATCCTGGAATTCATTAAGTTTATGAGTGCTTTTCCGCTAAGAGATGTTATGAATCCATATTGGGGAAGGCATTTGATTACACGGATCATATGTGACTTGCGCTTGACGATCTCATTGAAGGCATTTAAAAAATGGTATTATATTAGTCAAGTTAACATTAGTTTTATTTATATGGTATCACATTAATTAATCGCTGGATTAATCTGATAATGTGTGTGATAAGGTTATAAACGTCTGCGGGAGGTTGAAATGATATTCCAGTGAAGGAAGCAGAAGGCCTCGCTTTCGAAAAAAATTAATCCAATAAACTTGAGCTAAATTTTTCTTCGGTGGTTCTCTGACATCATGGCTTAAAAACATTGTTGTCATTATGTGCAACAAATAATGTAACTCAATAAATGTCAATCAAGAAAAATATTGATAAAAAGTTTAATTTCTAAAAAATTAATATGTACGATCAACAATAATAATTTGTTAATTTCGTAATTCAAGATTCAGCATTTTTAATATGCATTTTAATAATGTTGGAAACAACCTATATCATGCTGTAAGGTGTATTTATTTTACACAATATTTAAAAGTTCTATAATAAATATTTTAAAATAAAATATGTAGTTGTTTTGTTATTTCCACATGTTTTTTCGCTAACGAAGTAGCGGGTTGCATGCTAGTGTAATCATATAACATTTACCCTCTGGTCCACGATGTCGAACGTTCACTTAGATAAGACTTAAGACACAAACTTTTTATCGTATCTATTTTTTACTCAATCAAGTTTGTTTATTCCACAATCAAGTTTGTGTCTTAAGTCTTATCTAAGCGAACGTTATCGTTCGACATCGTGGGCCAGGGGGTTACTTTAAGGAAAGAATTGTGTCGTCCGATATACATATATAAATGGCTTACAATTACCGAAATCGAATTGCGTAAGGTATTTGGGAATGCATATAGACAAACGTCTCACATGGAAAGACCACATCAAAAGCAAAAAAAAAAAACTACCTTAATGTGAAAACCAAGAAAATGAACTGGTTACTTAGGAACAAGTCCCAACTTAGTTTAGAGAACAAAATAAAATTATATAAAGCTATATTAAAGCCTATATGGACCTATGACATTGAGCTGTGGGGAACGGCCAGTAATTCAAATATTGAGATATTGAAACGCTATCAGTCCAAAACCTTAAGGTATATTTCTGGCTCTCCATGGTTTATGACCAACATTCAAATTCATGGAAATCTGAAAGAACCATTTATTTTAAATGAAATAAACAGATATACTGCTAGGTATATAAATATACTAAGCAACCATCAGAACCCGTTGGCGATTTCCTTATTAGATGCAACAAATGAAATTAGAAGACTGAACAGATTTCACGTGTTAGATCTCCAATATATGTACATAGAAAATGAAACAAAAAGTTAAGCTCTAAGAACACCAATCTTTATACATATGTATACTTATTTAAACACATACATACTTATGTATAGTATATCCTTAAGAAAATCTGAAATTTATGTGCTGTTGCTAATTTCTATTCAATAATTCAAATGTTGGTTTTGATCAACAATTATTATTTTAACGAAGTATAAACAAGGCAAATCAAAATTATTTTGTTGATGAATAAAATTTAAATAGCTTGAATGAACACATGAATTTCTACTTGTATTGGAAAATATAAAATTATAAAGAATAACTACATGTTTCAAAACTGCAAAACAATAATGCAGTAAATGATAAATAAATTTATATATTTTTTTTTTTGCTTTTAATTATTTATTGAATCTTCATATATGAAATGACAATAAGTATTCAAATCTTAATACTAAAAAGAAAATAATAAGCCCAGCCAGTGCTAGACAAAAATTTTTATGATACTAAAAAATTTCACATCAACTGATCCAGTCATCTGTTTTGCGCTTGAGTTAAAGCAAGGGTATCCCTCCTTCTCAACCGATTGTGGCCACTAAAGTTAAGGATGTCTCTTGCAAGTGGGCTTGGATGGTGTTCAAGTTTGCTGACATACTTTGACGCATATTTTGTAAATTCGACTTTTACTAATGGCACGCCTAGATCTTTGTGGATTCGAGAATTTTTAACATACCATGGTGCTGCAGTAATTATACGTAGAATTTTATTTTGACCCCTTTGAATTTTTTCAATGTTGGATGCTGAGGCAGTACCCCATAATTGAATTCCATAGCACCAGATTGGCTTTAGTATTGCATTGTACAACAAAAGTTTGCAATCCAATTTCAATGTAGAGTTTCTGCCGATTAGCCAATTAAGTTGCACTGCTTTTAATCTCATTTGTGTAAGTTTCGCTTCAATATGAAACTTCCAAGTTAAACGGCGGTCGAGGTGAATGCCGAGGTATTTGACTTCATTGTGTTGCGGGATAATTTGATTATTTATTCTGATGAACGAGCAGGTATCTTTTCGCAATGTGAAAGTTATATGAATACATTTTTGTTCGTTAACCCTGATTTTCCAAAGCTCTAGCCAATTCTCTAGCCTATAAACATAATTCTGCAAATTCTGTGATGCAACTTGTTGGTCCTTATGGACGCTGATAAAGGCTGTATCGTCTGCAAAAGTTGACGTATGGATTTTGGGGTCTGACGGCATGTCGGAGGCATATATCAAATATAAAGTAGGACCCAGTATGCTACCCTGTGGCACACCTGATTCAATTGGCTGAGCGGTACTTAAAAAATCACCTTCTTTTATTTTAAATTTGCGACCGTATAAATAACTTTCCATGAGTTTATGGGTGTTAGCAGGCAGAGTTAATTTTATTTTGTGCATTAAACCGTCATGCCAAACTTTGTCGAACGCTTGCGACACATCAATGAAAAGGGCGGAGCAGTATTTTTTGTCTTCAAACGACCCTCTTATCACATTTACCAATCTGTGTGTTTGGTCGATGGTGCTGTGTTTAGATCTGAAGCCGAATTGATGATTAGGAATACATTCAGTGTCATTCAGAATTGGAATCAACTTAGTCATTAACAATTTTTCAAACAGTTTTGAAGTTGTCGGCAGTAGACTAATTGGCCTATATGACTCCACTTTGGTGTGGTCCTTCCCTGGCTTAGGAATCATAGTGATCATAGACACCTTCCAATCTGCAGGATAGTATTCTAGGCGTAAAATAGCGTTGAAGATAAAGAGGATAATTC
Source organism: Bellardia pandia (assembly GCA_916048285.2). Taxonomy (NCBI): domain Eukaryota; kingdom Metazoa; phylum Arthropoda; class Insecta; order Diptera; family Calliphoridae; genus Bellardia; species Bellardia pandia. The sequence goes on from OU696530.1 coordinate 73,078,227, forward strand.
TTCTTGCTACACGAGGTAACTCCACAAGCATTTTATTGCTGATTTTATCCATACCTGGAGCCTTTCTAAGGTTCAGAGTACCAATAGCGTTTTGGACATCACGAAAGTTTAGTCTTAGAGGTACAGGAGGCCTTATAACAAGTGGTGGCAAATCAGATTCGTTATTATTTGAGTTGTTTATAGTAAACACATTTCTCAAATGGTTAACAAATAATGTCCCTTTCTCGGAATCATTTCTAGCCCAGTCACCAGTCGGATTTCGCAAAGGAGGTTTTCCTCTTACTGGTCTTTTTAAACCTCTTGCCGCCCTCCATAACAGGTAGTCAGATTGTGGGGTACTATCAAGACCCTCCAAGTAAGATCTAAGTGAGGCCGTTCTTTGGATTTCTAAGAAATTTCTTACTATATCTCAGCGTTCTCGTAGCCTGGCTTTCAGTGGAGGAGACCTATGAATTTGCCACTCTCTTCTAACTCTTCTTTTTTCTGTCAGGAGATGATCGAGTTCAGCGAAATAAGTTCTGTTTGTCCCACTTCTGCACTCAACGTCATATGTGGAGGCGTGATGTACAGCTCTTCGTATGTCCTCAGTAAACTTGTTAATCGACCCATCAATATCCTCGGTAGTTCTCAACACTACATTTTCCGTGCAGTGGGAACTTTTTTTTTTTTTTTTTTTTTGCATATTCTTTTTTATTGTATCTTCATTTTAAATGAACTAACAATAGGTATTCAAATCCTAAAACTAAAGTTAATTAAGATAAGTCCAGCCAATGCTAGACAAAATCTAGTTTTCAAATTCGATAGGATATAATGAGCAACTTGTATTTATGTATCTGAGAGCGGTGGTGTCCCTCCTTCTCAAACGGCTATGACCGGGATGTTGTAAGATGTCTCGAGCGAGGGGATTTGGATGAGTTTCCAGCTTACCCAAATAAAGGGCCACGTGTTTAGTTATTTCCCATTTGACAAGTGGAACATCAAGATCGTTGTGTATGTTGTTGTTTTTAATATACCAAGGAGCGGTAGTTATCATTCGTAGAATTTTGTTTTGACGGCGTTGAATTTTCTCAATATTGGAGTTGGAGGCAGTGCCCCATAACTGGATACCATAGCACCAAATTGGCTTTAAGATTGAGTTGTAGAGTAGAAGCTTACAATCGAGCCGAAGGACGGAGTTTCTGCCGATGAGCCAATGAATTTGGGCTGCTTTCAGTTTCATTTGAGTCAGCTTAGCATCTATATGTGGTTTCCATGTGAGGCGACGGTCCAGATGAATACCAAGATATTTCACGTGTGAGTTTTGAGGCACTATATGGTCATTAATACGAATAGGGGGACATGATTCCCTACGTAGAGTAAATGTTACGTGGGTGCATTTCTGTTCATTTATTTTTATTCCCCATTGTCTTGCCCATTTCTCCACTTGCGTTACGTGGTGCTGTAATTGAATCGAGGCATCTTTTGGATCTTTGTGAGTACTGAAAAATGACGTATCATCAGCAAATGTTGACGTGTGAATTTCATTGTTTGTTGGCATGTCTGCTGTGTACAGCAAGTATAGAATTGGTCCTAAGATACTACCTTGAGGGACGCCAGCACCTATAGGTTGAGGACGGCTTAAATAATCACCTTCTTTAATCATAAACTGACGGTCGATTAAGTATTTCCATAGTAGGTGTTGAAGATTCACCGGCAAGTTCTGCTTTAATTTAGATATCAGGCCTTCATGCCATACTTTGTCGAAAGCTTGAGAGACGTCAATAAAGAGTGCCGAACAGTATCTCTTTTCCTCAAAGGTTTTTCTTATGACTTGTACCAATCTATGTGCTTGTTCTATTGTACTGTGTTGACGTCTGAAGCCAAACTGGTGATTGGGAATGCAGTTGTTTTCATTCAAAATCGGAGTCAGCTTGGTTATAAGCAATTTCTCGAATAATTTGGACATAGTTGGTAATAGACTTATTGGCCTATACGACTCAACTTTGCAAGGATCTTTTCCCGGCTTAGGAATCATCTTTACTAGTGCAATTTTCCAAACCGGAGGGTAGTACTCAAACCGTAAGATGGCATTAAAAAGAAAGAGGATTAATCTTTTTGCAATGCGAGGCAGCTCAAAAATCATTTTATTGCTAATTTTATCAAACCCAGGTGCTTTTTTAACATTTAAATTATCAATAGCCTCAACAACCTCCAGATATTGAAATCTTATTTGTACAGGTGGTCTGGCAACAACAGGCGGTAGTTGGCTAATGTCAGTATCCATATTGGGAGTGAATACATTTTTTAAATGACTTACGAAAAGGTTGCCTTTTTCTTCGTTATTTCGTGCCCAAGATCCGTTCAAAGTACGCAGTGGAGGTTTTGCGATTACGGGTTTTCTTAGATTTCGGACTGCACGCCATAATGAATAATTTGACTGGGAAGTTGCGTCTAGACCTTCCAGATGTTGTTTGAGAGACTCTGCTTTTTACGCTTCTAGCAAGATCCTAAGATTTTTGGTACATTCTCTCAACCTAGTTTTAAGTTGGGGCGATCTGTGTTGTTGCCACTCTCTTCGGACTCTCCTTTTTTCAGACAATAGTTGCTCAACATCTGCAGAAAAAACTCTGTTGTACCTATTCGGGCGGTAAGTGGAAGAAGCATGTTCTGCGGCTTTCTCGACATGTTCATTAAGACTTTTTATACATGCATCGATGTCTTCAGCAGTTTTTAACGGGAGTTTCTCTGTGCAGTGAGTGCTGATGTATTTTTTGTATTTTAACCAATTCAGACGTTTGACAAGAAGTAAGGCATCAGTTACGATTTGCTGAGGACTTCTGATGGTGATTACAGTGGGTGAGTGATCTGAAGAAAGATCCAGTGATGCCTCGACTTCAATGAGTTCCGAGGATACCCCTTTCGCCACGCCGAAATCGATAACGTCAGGAATTTTTTGCTGGTCAGTTGGCCAATAAGTTGGTTGACCAGTTGAAATCACATTCAGTCCCATTTCAGACAGGGAGTCGTACAAGATACGACCTTTAGGGCTAACGAGTCGTGAGCCCCAGAATGTATGCTTAGCATTGTAGTCGCCAGCCGCTATGAAACGGCTACCTAGTGATTTGTAAAAATCTCTATACTGATCTTTTGTTATTGAAAATCTGGGCGGACAGTAAACTGACGAAATCACGAGGTTTTGACAAAAGTTCTCAATACAGATGTTTGTTGCTTGAAGATAACACTCAGAAAGACCACCCAATGAATGGTGTTTAATCCGCGATTTGACCAATATTGCCGAGCCACCACATGATCTATCTCTGGGGTCCTTGGTGTCGTAGAATGTATAACCACTTATTTTAAAAATGCTTCTCGACGTCATATGAGTCTCGGAAATCAGCATTACATCAATTTTCTTATTAAAAAGAAAATATTCAAGTTCATTTTTGTGTTGGCGTATGCCGTTTGCGTTCCAGAAACATATTTTGAGACAGTTCATGGTCTATTAAGTATGGCCTGCAGTAGCGTGGACTGCATTTTTTGCATCTCCTGCATCATACTTGTCATGCTTGTCATGAAATGGTTCATGGATTGCACCAGATTCTCCATTATACCTTCAAGACGGCTAAAATTGTGGCTGTTTGTATCATTTATTGGTGATTCATTTTGCAGTGTTGGTTGGTTAGATCTTAGCACGTTGGCATATGAAAATTGGCTAGTGGATGCTTGTGCTACGGGGGGAATAATTGTAATAGGTACTTTTGTCATCTGAGTAGGGGTAGAAGCGGGTTTGTTGATCAAGGAGCGTTTAACGACCTCGAAAACAGGGCAACCCCTGTAGTTGGCAGTGTGGTTTCCACCGCAATTGCTGCATCTTTTTACCCTGGAATCATCCTTAGGTTTATCGCACTTTGAGGTGTCATGAAGATCCCCACAAACAACACAAACAGTAGGCAACTTACAATAAGATTTAGTGTGACTATATTCTTGGCAGTTCGAACACTGTACTGGGCCAGATCGCTTATGAGGTTCTTCCACTGTAACTCTTCGGTGCATTATGAATTTCAAGTCATATATAGGATGTGTTTAATTTTTCTTCAGCTTAACATCACCAGGTTCTAACTCCACTCTAAATAATGGTTGAGGGATCCTATCTCTGTTTCTTATATTTGATACTGCCTTGATTTTAAAGCCTTTGTCGACCAAACTGCTCTTGATCTCCTCAGGATCAACAAAAGAATCTATTCCCTTAATTACGACTTGTAGACCTTTTGCGCTTTTAAGTTGATACGTGTAAAAATTCTCTTTCTCCGATAGTCGTTTTCATTATTAACCTGAATCTTTGTTTCATTAATATTGCCACGCTTAATTGGAGTCACATAAAAAGAATTTTCACCAATTATTGAAACTAATATTTTTATAAGTTCGTTTGAGTTTTTTTCTCTTAAATATATTGGAGGTGGTTTTACTGGCTTATTCACAGCGTTAGGGACATCATTTTTGTCTTGGAGGATGGCAAAACGATTTTGCGAGCGTGGCTCTTCAGCATTCTTTGATAATTTTGCGGCTGGTGTAATTTCGGCAGATTTTGGGCTTCTGCCTCTATTCGATACTGTTATATAACGGTCCATTCCTACCTGTGTTTTTTGTTTTTCTTCAACAGCAACTATAGGAGCGGTCTTATTTGTAGGACTTAATGTGCCTTTTGCAGCTGTTGACGTCTCTCCAATATTTGATAACGAGGACCGTGAAGAAGACGGTCCTTCAGTGATTTTTCTATTTAAATTAAATATGCTTTGGGTTAAGTTTGTGCCCTGTTCAACACATTTATTCAAGTTTGGTGCACTTGCACTTAAATTCAGATTTGTGCTTATTTTTGGTTTCACAGTTAAGTAGTTTTTATTAAATTCGGGATTTTTAATGTTCTCATTACTAACACTTGCCGAGCTCAACACGAAATAAGCATTTCGGCTCTGAGGCCCACTCGCACAGTTAGAATTGTTACTCATTCACTGTCTCTCTCACTGTATTTAATTTTCTAGTTTTCAAATAATTAAAAATAAATTATTACAATTTATTAATTTTTTATTGCACCTAGTGCAATTATTTGACTTTTTAAAGTTTTTCACCTATTACTAGTTTTTTTTCACTTTTTTATTTAATTTAACTTTTTATACTTTTTCACCTATTACGATTTTTTCACCGAAAATTCAGCCACACTAAAAGTAACACGTCCGAACAGTTCGATGTATCAAACACATTTTGCAGTGGGAACTTAAATACTTTTTATACTTTATCCAACTTACTTTGGTTTTAGATATGTCCCGAAATGGAGAGCCATTCCCTTGAAGGAAACGTATTGAAATAATAGAAGGGGAGTGATCTGAGGACAAGTCCAGTGAGGGATCCACTTGCATCCATTCTACAGGGATATTTTTCACTACCCCAAAGTCAATAACATCGGGAATCTTCCGTCGGTCCGTCGGCCAATAGGTGGGATGTCCACTTGAGAGTACATCTAAGCCCATTTTAGCAATGGTGTTGAAGAGTACGCGACCCTTTAGGGTTACCAGACGTGAACCCCAAAATGTGTGTTTGGCGTTAAAGTCACCAGCAACTAAAAATCTAGCTCCAAGGGATTTAAAGAAGTTATGGTATTGGTGTTCTTTTATTGAAAATCGAGGCGGAGAATAAATCGATGATAAAACAAATTTGTATTTACAGAATTCAATGCAAATGTTTGTTGGTTGGAGGTAATCCTCACTTATGTTATTCATTAGATAATTCATTATTCTGTTCTTTATAAGAATTGCCGAACCTCCACAAACTCTTCCGCGGGGGTCTTTAGTATCGTAGAACTCGTAGCCATTAATTTTGAAGTACACTGTCGACGTCAAGTGAGTTTCAGCAATCATCATAACATCAATCTGCTTATCCATCAGGAAGTATTCCAGTTCATTTTTATGTTGGCGGAGGCCGTTCGCGTTCCAGAAAAAAATTTTTAAATAAATCATTTCTTTAAAATGGCTTGCAAGATAGTGGATTGCATTTTCAGCATTTCCTGCATCATGGATGTCATGGTGGTCGTAAAAGTGTTCATAGTTTGGACAAGTGTCTGCAATGTTGTCTCTAGATTGTTGATATGCGGCTCAGAATATTGGGATTTAGGATCCTGCTCCAGACCTGGCATATTAGATTTAACGACGTTTGCGTAAGAAACATGTCTAGAACTAGGCGCGTTTACATGACTAGTGGACCGTAATAATTGAGGGAAATTGTCTCTCGATGCTAAATTTGGCTGTTGAGGATGATTAGGCAATACTGACGTCTTGTTGGTTCTTATGCCTTTCAAATGAGTGTAAATCCTCTATAATTTGCGGTATGATTACCTCCGCAGTTACTGCATTTTTTTATTTTTGAGTCAGTTCTCGATTTATCGCATTGAGCAGTTGCATGTAGCTCCCCACACGCAACACAAACTGTCGGCAATTTACAATACGCCTTGGTGTGACCAAATTCTTGACAGTTGAGACACTGGACGGGTCCCTGACGCTTATGTGGTTCTTCCACGGTGATTCTACGATGCAGAAGGTACATTAGATTGTAGATGGGATGGGACTCGTTTTTCTTTAAGACAACATCTCCAGGTTCCAATTCTACCCTGAACATGGGCTGAGGGATCTTTTCACGGTTTCTGATATTCACTACGCTCTTGATTTTGAACCCTTTGTCCATTAAACCGGTCTTTATCTCCGCGGGATCAACACATGGGTCTATACGCTTTAGAACGACTTGGAGTCCTTTTGCGCTTTTGAGCTGGTAGGTATAGAAATCCCTAGTCTCCCTTTCCAGCTGGTTGGAAAATTTTCGAAAATCATCTTCCCTATTCACTTGTATCTTTGTCTCGCAGATATTTCCATGTTTCATTGAGGTTACGCTAAACATGTTTTCACCTATTACATCAACAATTCCTTGTACCAATTTACTGGAAGTCGGCTCTCTCAGATAAATTGGTGGGGGCTTAAACGTCTTCTTAGGAAGTTCTGGCTCATCCGTCTGGAGGAGAGCAAACCTATTTTGATCATTACTCACGGTCTTAGGAGCTTTTGCATTTGATAACACTTGAGCAGACTTCGGGCTCCTCTGTCGCTTGAGAACGGTTATGTACTTATCCATACCTACTTGTTTTTTGGGTTTGACTGCACTATTTGATGAAGATGATGTTTTTTCATCTGTTGAAATCACTATATTGGGCGAACAGGAACGACGCCGTTCTACGGCTCTTGTAGTGAGAAAATTTTCCAGAGATTTTTTTATGGATTCTTCCTCAGAGACCCATTTAGTTTTTCTAGACGAGCTAAGCTCTTTCTCAGAATTACATCTGAGAGGAACACTCATACAGTTTTTATACGATTTTTAATGTTTTTTTTTATATATTTTAACCTATTACGAGTTATTTTTTTCACTTTTTTGTTTAATTTCAACTTTTTACACTTTTTCACCTATTACGATTTTTTCACCGAAAATTCAGCCGCACTAAAAGTAATACGTCCGAACAGTTCGATGAGACGAGACTGAAATTTTATATGTACATAAATATGTATTTTATTTTTACAGTTTTTGATGTTCCAGTGCAGAAATAATAAATTTTGGAACAAGTACAGGGTGGGCCAAGTTTGACTGAATGATTTGAACTCTATTGGCATATTGTAGCCGTTGTGGTGCATCCCTCGGCAATAATTCTTGGGCCAATTGAATTTTATATGGAAACATCTTCAGATCAACTTTTAGAATACGTCGTAGCGATGTTCTGGAGATGTTCAATTGAGTATTAAATTAAAAATGCAAAAGTTATAAGCATTTCAAATCAGTCAGTCCAAGTTGTATAAATATGCCTTCAAAATGACTTCATTCTCCTTAATTAATCACTTACATACATACTCGTATGTACGTGTATGTACATACATTAGGGCGGGCCAAATTTTTTGTCGATTAAAGCCGCCCCCTAGGATGATTCTATGGACAATTCTAGGCAACTTTGGTGAAGGAACCATGGGTCTATCTCGATTTTCGAGTCTCCCACTTTTCAAAAAATGAATGACTTGAAAGCAAGAAAGACTTTCAAAAATAACTTATTCCGCTTTTCTTCCACTAAATTAATTTTTTTTTACACATGTTCTTATTTTTTAGGTTGAATTTCTGTTGAAAAAAATAAAATAAATATAACTTTTACCGAACATTTTTTCTCGGAAAATAGACGAAAAATATTACAAATATGCATGAAACGCCCTCTGGTGGTGTTCAGAGATAAAAATAAAGATCAAAAATGAATTTCTCGACCCCCAAAACCCCCCATATACACATAAAAAAGATAATATAACGATGAATAAAAAATCGAATTTCGAATCAAAATGATGTTATAGGGGAAAAAATCATTTTTTGAAAAGTGGGAGACTCGAAAATCGAGATAGACCCATGGTTCCTTCACCAAAGTTGCTTAGAATTGTCCATAGAATCATCCTAGGGGGCGGCTTTAATCGATTTTTTCGGCTCCATACAAATTGGCCCGGCCTAACATACATACATATACAAATTAAAACTATGAGTTTATTAAAAAAAAAAAATTATTTATTTAGGAGTTGCCTCCTCAACAGAAAACTTAGAACTAACTTAAAATTAACAATTTTATTATTTTATATTATACTAGCTGACCCGGTCCGCGTTGCTGGCCTTAAGCAAACATTAGTGTTGTATTACCACACGATTTAAATTGAACTTTTCACGAAATTTACGGTCTTTAAATAAAAATCCACAGAATACCTATCATGAAGTTTTTTTACAGAATAACTTACATATGGTGTAGGCATGGACTTAATCAAAAAAGAAACGCCCATTTAAGGCAAATTGGAAATTATATTTATTTATTACTTCATCTTGGGGCCAGCGGATAGACAATGTTTTTTGTTTTTTGGCGTGCCACATACAACTGGCCGTGTGGAAAAATTTTCCAAAATTAAGCCAATAATAGTCAATGATTGGACTTGTGTTTTTTGTTTGAATCTGCCGCCGATGATTGTTGCATTGTTGTGGTTCCAATGAATTTAAAAATTCACTGGGATAATTGACGGCTTGTTCTTCATCCATTACTGTATCGATCGATTTGTATTTGATTAATTTGCCGGGCAGTTTCAATTGAATTTGCTCATTGAGCTTGTTGGCATCATAATTTGTTGGTGCCAAAATTGCACGTTCCCACAGCCAATCCGAAATTGTGTAGAAGATTGTTAGTCTTGGGAATACCTTGTCGACAACGGCTTGAATATTTGCATTCGACAGAAGTTAGGCGGGAACGAAATCTCGTTCGTGGCGCGATTAATTGAAATTTTTCCATTTCCGATGTCAAAAAGTTGTTCTGAGAATATTTGGGCAGACGGGTCTTGCAACAAATGCACACGCATAATCGTCTAAAGCGTGATTTTCTCGACTCGGTTCCAAAGATATGAAGCTTTTTAGCATGCGTTCAGCTCATCTGCGGGCATTGATCTTGGAATAACGGGCAAAGTTTGACGAAAATCACCAACAAAAAGAATAAGAGCGCCTCCCATCGGTTTGTAGTTTCCTCGAAAATCACGTAGAGTCCGGTCAAGCGCTTCGAGCAATTTGTTTGAATGCACCGTTATTTTTTATCAGCGTTTGAAAAAAACTCACAAATGTGCACAAAATGTAGGTATCATAAATGCAAGAGTACATACAGTTTTTTTATCATCGATTGATAATATAATATTATTTTTAACTGATTGTACAATGTTGCACCTTAGTAATACAACTCGGATTTTTGAATGCAACATTTCGAAAGTTTTAAAATTTTGATATTGGATCGTTAATAACATAAGATTTTTGTAAATATCATCGGAACTACATAACCGATTTAAGAGTTGGATATCTCGTTTTGAAAAATATGACAACGGCTTTCAAAAAAATGAAATAAAATAAAAAAAGCAAAATATATAAAGGGTATCTCAACTAGAACGCAATTTTTAAATTTGGCGCCATTCGAAGTGTCATTGTTTGACATTTGAATAATTGTTATTGTTTGCTAGTAGAAGGTACGAGGTTAGTAAAAATGGAGCGCTACACGAATGAACAACACATTCTCATTGTGAAATTGTTTTACCAAAATGGTGAAAGTTTTGCGCCTACAGTTCGCAAATTGCGATCAATTTGGGGTCGCAATAATCCTCCAAAAGAGTCAACTGTAAAGAGATTAAAGGATAAATTTGTCGAAACTGGGCCTGTTAGTGATGTAAAGATAACAACGCGCCTTCGACCAGGTCGATCAACCGAAAATATCGCAGCTGTACGTGATGATGTCGCTTAAACTCCATCCACCTCAATTCGACACCGACCTCAGCAAATTGGTGTCCTCAAATCCACTATGCAGCGAATTTTGATAAAAGATTTGCATCTTCATGCATACAAAGTTTAATTGACTCAGGAACTGAAGCCAGCTGACCATGGACAGCGAAGCACAGTACTTTGTCCAATACACAAAAGTAAAAAAAAAGAGTTATCACCATTGTAAATGAAATTAGTATTTTTTAAAGGTACTTAGTTAACTCATTCGTATAAGAACGACCATGCTGATATAACATCTTTTTTCGTCACTAGGGGTCGCTAAAGTCAAGCATTTTTCAATATAAATAAAACTAAAAAAAATGTTTTAGGTTTACAAAAATAGTTGTCAAAAATTCATTTTTTGAGATATCAATAACTTTTTTATTTTGTTTAATTACTCAAAACATTTCCAATAAGCAAAAAACATTTTTGAGGTTAAATCTTTCGATTATATGTACTTTGTAAAACTTTGAAATAGTAGTTTAATTTGTGTTGTTAGCTTAAAAATCAAAAAGTTTGGTGGAGTTCTAAAAAAAAAATAGTATTAACGGATTTTCGTAATATTTTTTTATTTTGAAGCTTATTATACCTTTTGCTTTTAGAATCTTTAACCAGAACTTGCCCATTTTACCTACAACAATTTTTTTTTATTTTTTTTTTAGAAATGTCTAAAATCATGGTTTGGTAATTTTGGTTTGCGGAAAAGGCCCTAACTTTTGTGTTTTTTCATTAATTTGTTATACGAAAATACTTGAAAATAGATAAGCATTCTTCAAAAATTAAAAAAAAAACTTTAGCTAAAAACACTTTTTTATTTACAAGTCGAGAATTACATAAATTTTTTGTTGAAATTACAAAAATTTCTTAAATTTTAAAAAAATTGAAAAAAAATAGTGTTAATTGATTTTTTATTTTTTCTTAAGTGCCAAGACTTTTAACTATTAGGGAAAAAAAAACAGAAGTTGCCCATTTTGATGACAACTATAAAGAAATAAGTAAATGTTAACGCCTATATAATGCACTTTTATACCCTATATGTTGTACAAGAAGTTTTATCTGCTGTTTGATTTTTTATGTTTTTTTTTGTAATTTGATTAGTAAAAACTATATTTTTTATATTTTAAATATAAATAAATACGTATTTGTTAATATATATGTACAATTTTTTTTAATGTCTAAATCCTCGTTCTGGTAATTACATGTATGATGGTTTATTGAAAATTTGGGATTTGTGTAGTATGTAAAAGTCAAAAACTTAATTTTCTTTAATGATTTGAATAGACAAAATGAAATTAAAAACAAAATAAAAAAACTTAAAAGAATTGAAACAAGCTCTTGAAGTAATAAATAATGGTTAATTAATGTTTTTTAATTATATTACTAACAGAAAAGTGATAAATTGGCAATAGGCTAAAAAAATAAATAAATTACAACAACAGTTAAATTACAAAACAAAAATCTTGATTTACAACAATAACTTTTTATTATTTATTTCTTTAAATTTCTATTACTTTCATCGTCATTCATAAATTTGTTTAAGTGCACAATATTTAATTTAAATTCAACGAAAATCGTGTAAATTAATTTTATAATGGGTTCTTTATTAAAAAATTCTGATTTGGTTGAGTGCTCGTTATCAGCACCTCCAAATAACTTGTCTTGTCTTGTGGGATACCAATGAAAAATTCCAAGAACTTTTAATAACCACAAGAAACATATATTCATCCCACTATAGTTGGTTTTATATGCCCAGTAGTGTACACAAAGTTCTTATACACGGATGTGACGTTCTTAAGTTTTTTGATATTCCAATAGGTTTGTTAGCACTTAACTTTTTTATATAAAACAGTATTCTTTTATAATTTTTATTTTAAGGATGTTTGTCTGAGGAAGCTATTGAAGCTAAACACAAAAACGTTAGAAAGGTCCGATTATCACATACACGAAAATCATCCAGAGAGAATACAAACAAGGATTTATTGACCCATTTGTTGTTAGCTTCAGATCCTGTGTTGTCGTCAAACAGAAAGCTAAATAAAAAAACAAATAAAACTAATGACGAAGAATTAGAAAAATATCTTGTAAATGTTGAAATATATGCTAGTTCTTCTAGTGAATCGTATTCTTCGGAAGAATCCAGTGACGATCAATAAAATGTTTTTTCTTTTTGTTATAAAGCTGTTCCGTAAACATATTAATAAATATTTATTTTATATTACAAAAAGTATTTTTTTATAAAAACTTTTTCCATCATGCTTTTATTATTTTTTTGGTAGTAGTTAATTTAAAATTCAGGATATATGTGTGCCCTTGCGCTGTTTATGTAAAAATTGTATACATTTTTTATTATTTTTTTTTTTAATACATTTTATTTATTTATTGAATCTTCAGAAATGAAATGACAATAAGTTTTCGAATCTTCATACTAAAAGAAAATAATAAGTCCAGCCAGTGCTAGACAAAATATTATGATACTACAAAAAATTTCACATCAACTGATCCAGTCATCTGTTTTGCGCTTGAGTTAACCTATTACCTACCATTGTCCTATTTTTGGGACGCATTTTGAAAAATGAATATTTTAATAACTGCAACGTGTAGGTTACATGTATTTGCTAAAATAGGAAGAAAACAAATCAGTCTTTTAGAAAATATTTACTTTTTTTGATACTTTGTTACCATTGATTGCCAACTTCAAGCTGAAACTTACTATCTCAACCTGTCATGTGTGCGTTTGTATATTTGCCATTGAAAAATATAAAAAAAGGTGAATAACAATTTATTTTTCTTTAAAACTTGTTTTGTTTGTTTTGTTTGTTTTGTTTTATGTATTCAATAAGCAGTTTTGCGTTAAAAGTGTATGAGGTAAGAGTCTTCGTCTTCTAAATGTAAAGTCCTATTTTTGGGACATTGGCGTAAAGTGAGAAATATATTTATATAAATAATTTTTTTTAGAAATCGCTTCAAAAATTTTTTTTAACCATTCCTGAGTTTACTGCTTTGATGGAAGATGAGGAATTTGTATCTAGCATAGAAAATGTTGATCATAGCCATATTAATCTTACCATTATACCACCAGATGAAGTTGAGCTAACCGTCTGATACTGAAATTCTAATGGTACGATGGAAAGACAACAAAACTGTAACAATGACCACAAATTACAGTGACGCATTACCGGTAGGAAGTGTTAAACGTTTCTCAAGAAAATATAAACAATATGTAACTGTCCAAATAACTCGGCTGTTTAGTGAATATAATAAAAATATGGGCGGTGTCGACTTGCTAGATAAGCAAATATCCTTATATAGGACCAGAATTCGATAAAAAAAATGTTGGTTGGCATTATTTACTCAGTTCTTGGATATTGCTGTAGAAAATACATGGCGGTTATATCAAATATCGCATCCTTGCGAGAAAGTTTCACTACTTGAAATTCGGCGTAAAATAGTTTTAGGCAATCTATCAGGTGTGAAATCTAGCCAAAAAAGAACAGGTCCACAAAAGGTAGAGTTTGTTTAGAAGTACGTTATGACCGAAAAGATCACCTTATACAACCAATAGACTGCGGGAAAAAACAACAAGAATATGAAAGAAGTGTAACGTTCCATTGCATGATAAATGTTTTGAACATTTTCGTAGCCTATAAATAGGTGTGAACTCACGTATAGATGTATAAATATGTATATTAGGGTGGTTTTATTGAATATGGGAAATTTTTTTTTTTCGAAATTTGTAAGTGCTCACGCCTAGAAATGTTCTATTTAGTGTTAAAATACAATTGTAAAAGTTTTAGCTTAATCGGACTATGCCTTCCCGTGCCGAAAAAGCCCCAAAGTTTTCGAAAATGCACCTATCTAATAAAATTGATAGCTGTTCGGTTATAACTTTTTTTATATCCGCGACTGTATTTCTTCTTTTTACTCTCAGTTTCTAATTTTCCGATTTTTCCATCACCGGTCAATACATCGTCAGAAACCATTTCTTCCACTTCCGATTCAGAAGAGAATGAGATATTTTGTAAATTTCTATTGCAGTGAGAAAAAGAACACATTTTATAGATTCCAATATTTAATTACATACTCAAGGTTAAGTTTTAAGGGTATAACTTTTTTTTTTATTAAACTTGTGCAAATATTGTAGAAACTTAGTTTTTGAGTTTTGAGTTTTGCGGCTTCACAGAGGGGTAATCCAATGTTACGCATGTTATAAAAAAAATGCCTTGTATGTACTTGATGGTTTGATGGTAGCTTGCTGCCGGTTATTTGTTGAGATGAATGTCCAATTAAAATTTGATTATTAAATAAATCTGAGTTTTAGCACGGATATGAACATTGAACGAAGTACTAGCCATGTTGACTTAAATATCTTTCTTGTACGAACTGTTCACTTAACACAAAAACCTTTAAATGAATATTTCTCTTAAAGTAACATTACACGCGCAACGTCAAAATCAAATTGGGGACTCCCCGATTTTTAATTTCTGCTTGAATATTTTAAAGTCATTATACTTACCTTTCATTTGATAGTAAATTTATTGTAATAAATTATGGCATTTATAACTAAAGCAGAAACATGGCGCTATTTCGTGAAAAACAGGCATTTTTGAAAACTTTGAGGCTCTTTCGGCACGGGAAGGCATAGCCCGATTGAGCTAAAATTTTCCAATTGTATTTTAACACTAGATTACATAATTCTAGATGTGAGCACCTTTAAAAATCGAAAATCAATTTTGAAAAACCACCCTAATGTATATAGTACTTATTTCTTTGAAAGAATTTAATGATCTCAGCTTTACTTTTTTAAATGTCTTAAAACAAAACCACTATTTAGAAATTTAAATTTTATTTTATGTTTAAATGCATTCTTCCAATGTCCCAAAATTGGGACGGTCCTTAAAATCCTTATTTAAATAAAAACAATTAAAATAACAGCATAAATAGTTTAATTTGTCCAAAATGATAACAACTGAACAGGAAATTATATTAAATCTTTCATATATGAATTATGGCGGGTAATGGGTTAAAGCAAGGGTATCCCTCCTTCTCAACCGAACATGGCCACTAAAGTTAAGGATGTCTCGTGCAAGTGGGTTTGGATGGTGTTCAAGTTTGCTGACATATTTTGAGGCGTATTTTGTAAATTCGACTTTCACCAAAGGAATGCCTAGATCTTTGTGAATTCTAGAATTTTTAACGTACCATGGAGCTGCAGTAATTGTACGTAAAATTTTATTTTGACCCCTTTGAATTTTTTCAATGTTGGATGCTGAGGCAGTACCCCATAATTGAATTCCATAACACCAGATTGGCTTTAGAATTGCATTGTTTGTTTGCAATCCAACTTTAATGTAGAATTTCTGCCGATTAGCCAATTAAGTTGCACTGCTTTTAATCTCATCTGAGTAAGTTTTGCGTCGATATGAGACTTCCAAGTTAAACGACGATCGAGGTGGATTCCGAGGTATTTGACTTCATTATGTTGCGGGATAATTTGATTATTTATTCTGATGAACGAGCAGGTATCTTTTCGCAATGTGAAAGTTATATGAATACATTTTTGTTCATTTACCATGATTTTCCACAGCTCTAGCCAATTCTCTAGTTTATAAACATAATTCTGCAAATTTTGTGATGCAACTTGGTGGTCCTTATGAACGCTAATAAAGGCTGTATCGTCTGCAAAAGTTGAAGTATGTATTATGGGGTCTGACGGCATATCGGATGCATAAATCAAATATAAAGTTGGACCCAGTATGCTACCCTGGGGTACTCTTGCTTCAATTGGCTGAGCGGGGCTTAAAAAATCGCCTTCTTTGATTGTAAATTTGCGACCATATAAATAACTTTTCATAAGTTTGTGGGTGTTAGCAGGCAGAGCTAATTTTATTTTATGCATTAAACCTTCATGCCAGACTTTGTCGAACGCTTGGGAAACATCAATGAAAAGCGCGGAACAGTATTTTTTCTCTTCAAACGACCGTCTTATCACATTTACCAATCTGTGAGTTTGTTCGATGGTACTGTGTTTAGCTCTGAATCCGAATTGATGATTTGGAATACATTCAGTGTCATCCAGAATTGGAGTCAATTTAGTCATTAACAATTTTTCGAACAGTTTAGAAATTGTCGGCAGTAGGCTAATTGGCCTATATGAC
The DNA here is from genome assembly GCA_916048285.2 of Bellardia pandia. Lineage (NCBI taxonomy): Eukaryota > Metazoa > Arthropoda > Insecta > Diptera > Calliphoridae > Bellardia > Bellardia pandia. The sequence continues at coordinate 73,094,753 of OU696530.1, forward strand.
TCCACTTTGGTGTGGTCCTTCCCTGACTTAGGAATCATAGTGATCATAGACACCTTCCAATCTGCAGGATAGTATTCTAGGCGTAAAATAGCGTTGAAGATAAAGAGGATAATCTTTCTTGCTACACGAGGTAACTCCACAAGCATTTTATTGCTGATTTCATCCATACCTGGAGCCTTTCTAAGGTTCAGAGTACCAATAGCGTTTTGGACATCACGAAAGTTTAGTCTTAGAGGTACAGGAGGTCTAATAACGAGTGGAGGCAAATCAGATGCATTATTTGAGTTGTTTATAGTAAACACTTTTCTCAAATGATTAACAAATAAAGTCCCCTTCTCGGAATCATTTCTAGCCCAGTCTCCAGTCGGATTTCGCAGAGGAGGCTTTCCTCTCACTGGTTTTTTAAACCTCGTGCCGCCTTCCATAACGAATAGTCAGATTGTGGGGTACTATCAAGACCCTCCAAGTAAGATCTAAGTGAGGCCGTTCTTTGGATTTCTAAGAAATTTCTTACTATATCTCTGCGTTCTCGTAGCCTAGCTTTCAGTTGAGGAGACCTATGAATTTGCCACTCTCTTCTAACTCTTCTTTTTTCTGTCAGGAGATGATCGAGTTCAGCGAAATAAGTTCTGTTTGTCCCACTTCTGCACTCAACGTCATATGTGGAGGCGTGATGTACAGCTCTTCGTATGTCCTCAGTAAACTTGTCAATCGACCCATCAATATCCTCGGTAGTTCTCAACACTACATTTTCCGTGCAGTGGGAACTTTTTTTTTTTGCATATTCTTTTTTATTGTATCTTCATTTTAAATGAACTAACAATAGGTATTCAAATCCTAAAACTAAAGTTAATTAAGATAAGTCCAGCCAATGCTAGACAAAATCTAGTTTTCAAATTCGATAGGATATAATGAGCAACTTGTATTTATGTATCTGAGAGCGGTGGTGTCCCTCCTTCTCAAACGGCTATGACCGGGATGTTGTAAGATGTCTCGAGCGAGGGGATTTGGATGAGTTTCCAGCTTACCCAAATAAAGGGCCACGTGTTTAGTTATTTCCCATTTGACAAGTGGAACATCAAGATCGTTGTGTATGTTGTTGTTTTTAATATACCAAGGAGCGGTAGTTATCATTCGTAGAATTTTGCTTTGACGGCGTTGAATTTTCTCAATATTGGAGTTGGAGGCAGTGCCCCATAACTGGATACCATAGCACCAAATTGGCTTTAAGATTGAGTTGTAGAGTAGAAGCTTACAATCGAGCCGAAGGACGGAGTTTCTGCCGATGAGCCAATGAATTTGGGCTGCTTTCAGTTTCATTTGAGTCAGCTTAGCATCTATATGTGGTTTCCATGTGAGGCGACGGTCCAGATGAATACCAAGATATTTCACGTGTGAGTTTTGAGGCACTATATGGTCATTAATACGAATAGGGGGACATGATTCCCTACGTAGAGTAAATGTTACGTGGGTGCATTTCTGTTCATTTATTTTTATTCCCCATTGTCTTGCCCATTTCTCCACTTGCGTTACGTGGTGCTGTAATTGAATCGAGGCATCTTTTGGATCTTTGTGAGTACTGAAAAATGCCGTATCATCAGCAAATGTTGACGTGTGAATTTCATTGTTTGTTGGCATGTCTGCTGTGTACAGCAAGTATAGAATTGGTCCTAAGATACTACCTTGAGGGACGCCAGCACCTATAGGTTGAGGACGGCTTAAATAATCACCTTCTTTAATCATAAACTGACGGTCGATTAAGTATTTCCATAGTAGGTGTTGAAGATTCACCGGCAAGTTCTGCTTTAATTTAGATATCAGGCCTTCATGCCATACTTTGTCGAAAGCTTGAGAGACGTCAATAAAGAGTGCCGAACAGTATCTCTTTTCCTCAAAGGTTTTTCTTATGACTTGTACCAATCTATGTGTTTGTTCTATTGTACTGTGTTGACGTCTGAAGCCAAACTGGTGATTGGGAATGCAGTTGTTTTCATTCAAAATCGGAGTCAGCTTGGTTATAAGCAATTTCTCGAATAATTTGGACATAGTTGGTAATAGACTTATTGGCCTATACGACTCAACTTTGCAAGGATCTTTTCCCGGCTTAGGAATCATCTTTACTAGTGCAATTTTCCAAACCGGAGGGTAGTACTCAAACCGTAAGATGGCATTAAAAAGAAAGAGGATTAATCTTTTTGCAATGCGAGGCAGCTCAAAAATCATTTTATTGCTAATTTTATCAAACCCAGGTGCTTTTTTAACATTTAAATTATCAATAGCCTCAACAACCTCCAGATATTGAAATCTTATTTGTACAGGTGGTCTGGCAACAACAGGCGGTAGTTGGCTAATGTCAGTATCCATATTGGGAGTGAATACATTTTTTAAATGACTTACGAAAAGGTTGCCTTTTTCTTCGTTATTTCGTGCCCAAGATCCGTTCAAAGTACGCAGTGGAGGTTTTGCGATTACGGGTTTTCTTAGATTTCGGACTGCACGCCATAATGAATAATTTGACTGGGAAGTTGCGTCTAGACCTTCCAGATGTTGTTTGAGAGACTCTGCTTTTTGCGCTTCTAGCAAGATCCTAAGATTTTTGGTACATTCTCTCAACCTAGTTTTAAGTTGGGGCGATCTGTGTTGTTGCCACTCTCTTCGGACTCTCCTTTTTTCAGACAATAGTTGCTCAACATCTGCAGAAAAAACTCTGTTGTACCTCTTCGGGCGGTAAGTGGAAGAAGCATGTTCTGCGGCTTTCTCGACATGTTCATTAAGACTTTTTATACAGGCATCGATGTCTTCAGCAGTTTTTAACGGGAGTTTCTCTGTGCAGTGAGTGCTGATGTATTTTTTGTATTTTAACCAATTCAGACGTTTGACAAGAAGTAAGGCATCAGTTACGATTTGCTGAGGACTTCTGATGGTGATTACAGTGGGTGAGTGATCTGAAGAAAGATCCAGTGATGCCTCGACTTCAATGAGTTCCGAGGATACCCCTTTCGCCACGCCGAAATCGATAACGTCAGGAATTTTTTGCTGGTCAGTTGGCCAATAAGTTGGTTGACCAGTTGAAATCACATTCAGTCCCATTTCAGACAGGGAGTCGTACAAGATACGACCTTTAGGGCTAACGAGTCGTGAGCCCCAGAATGTATGCTTAGCATTGTAGTCGCCAGCCGCTATGAAACGGCTACCTAGTGATTTGTAAAAATCTCTATACTGATCTTTTGTTATTGAAAATCTGGGCGGACAGTAAACTGACGAAATCACGAGGTTTTGACAAAAGTTCTCAATACAGATGTTTGTTGCTTGAAGATAACACTCAGAAAGACCACCCAATGAATGGTGTTTAATCCGCGATTTGACCAATATTGCCGAGCCACCACATGATCTATCTCTGGGGTCCTTGGTGTCGTAGAATGTATAACCACTTATTTTAAAAATGCTTCTCGACGTCATATGAGTCTCGGAAATCAGCATTACATCAATTTTCTTATTAAAAAGAAAATATTCAAGTTCATTTTTGGGTTGACGTATGCCGTTTGCGTTCCAGAAACATATTTTGAGACAGTTCATGGTCTATTAAGTATGGCCTGCAGTAGCGTGGACTGCATTTTTTGCATCTCCTGCATCATACTTGTCATGCTTGTCATGAAATGGTTCATGGATTGCACCAGATTCTCCATTATACCTTCAAGACGGCTAAAATTGTGGCTGTTTGTATCATTTATTGGTGATTCATTTTGCAGTGTTGGTTGGTTAGATCTTAGCACGTTGGCATATGAAAATTGGCTAGTGGATGTTTGTGCTACGGGGGGAATAATTGTAATAGGTACTTTTGTCGTCTGAGTAGGGGTAGAAGCGGGTTTGTTGATCAAGGAGCGTTTAACGACCTCGAAAACAGGGCAACCCCTGTAGTTGGCAGTGTGGTTTCCACCGCAATTGCTGCATCTTTTTACCCTGGAATCATCCTTAGGTTTATCGCACTTTGAGGTGTCATGAAGATCCCCACAAACAACACAAACAGTAGGCAACTTACAATAAGATTTAGTGTGACTATATTCTTGGCAGTTCGAACACTGTACTGGGCCAGATCGCTTATGAGGTTCTTCCACTGTAACTCTTCGGTGCATTATGAATTTCAAGTCATATATAGGATGTGTTTAATTTTTCTTCAGCTTAACATCACCAGGTTCTAACTCCACTCTAAATAATGGTTGAGGGATCCTATCTCTGTTTCTTATATTTGATACTGCCTTGATTTTAAAGCCTTTGTCGACCAAACTGCTCTTGATCTCCTCCGGATCAACAAAAGAATCTATTCCCTTAATTACGACTTGTAGACCTTTTGCGCTTTTAAGTTGATACGTGTAAAAATTCTCTTTCTCCGATAGTCGTTTTCATTATTAACCTGAATCTTTGTTTCATTAATATTGCCACGCTTAATTGGAGTCACATAAAAAGAATTTTCACCAATTAATGAAACTAATATTTTTATAAGTTCGTTTGAGTTTTTTTCTCTTAAATATATTGGAGGTGGTTTTACTGGCTTATTCACAGCGTTAGGGACATCATTTTTGTCTTGGAGGATGGCAAAACGATTTTGCGAGCGTGGCTCTTCATCATTCTTTGATAATTTTGCGGCTGGTGTAATTTCGGCAGATTTTGGGCTTCTGCCTCTCTTCGATACTGTTATATAACGTTCCATTCCTACCTGTGTTTTTTGTTTTTCTTCAACAGCAACTATAGGAGCGGTCTTATTTGTAGGACTTAATGTGCCTTTTGCAGCTGTTGACGTCTCTCCAATATTTGATAACGAGGACCGTGAAGAAGACGGTCCTTCAGTGAGTTTTCTATTTAAATTAAATATGCTTTGGGTTAAGTTTGTGCCCTGTTCAACACATTTATTCAAGTTTGGTGCACTTGCACTTAAATTCAGATTTGTGCTTATTTTTGGTTTCACAGTTAAGTAGTTTTTATTAAATTCGGGATTTTTAATGTTCTCATTACTAACACTTGCCGAGCTCAACACGAAATAAGCATTTCGGCTCTGAAGCCCACTCGCACTGTTAGAATTGTTACTCATTCACTGTCTCACTGTATTTAATTTTCTAGATTTCAAATAATTAAAAATAAATTATTACAATTTATTAATTTTTTATTGCACCTAGTGCAATTATTTGACTTTTTAAAGTTTTTCACCTATTACTAGTTTTTTTTCACTTTTTTATTTAATTTAACTTTTTATACTTTTTCACCTATTACGATTTTTTCACCGAAAATTCAGCCACACTAAAAGTAACACGTCCGAACAGTTCGATGTATCAAACACATTTTGCAGTGGGAACTTAAATACTTTTTATACTTTATCCAACTTACTTTGGTTTTAGATATGTCCCGAAATGGAGAGCCATTCCCTTGAAGGAAACGCATTGAAATAATAGAAGGGGAGTGATCTGAAGACAAGTCTACTGAAGGCTCCACTTGTATCGATTCTACAGGGATATTTTTCACTACTACAAAGTCAATAACATCGGGAATCTTCCGTCGGCCAGTAAGTGGGATGCCCGCTTGAGAGTACATCTAAGCCTATTTTGGCAATGGTGTAGAAGAGTTCACGACCCTTCGGGGTCACCAGACGTGAACCCCAAAATGTGTGTTTGGCGTTAAAGTCACCAGCAACTAAAAATCTAGCTCCAAGGGAATTGAAGAAGCTGTAGTATTGGTGTTCTTTTATTGAAAATCGAGGCGGCGAATAAATTGATGATAAAACAAAATTGTATTGACAAAATTCAATACAAATGTTTGTTGCTTGTAGGTAATCCTCACATATGTTGTTTATTAAATAATGTTTTATTCTGTTGTTTATAAAAATTTCCGAACCTCCACATGCTCTTCCGCGGGGATCTTTTTAGTATCATATAACACGTAGCCATTAATTTTGAAGTACCCTGTCGCCGTCAAGTGAGTTTCAGTAATCATCATGACATCAATCTGCTTATCCATCAGGAGGTGTTCCAGTTCGTTTTTATGTTGGCGGAGGCCGTTCGCGTTCCAAAAACAAATTTTTAAACAAATCATTTCTTTAAAATGGCTTGTAAGATAGTGGATTGCATTTTCAGCATTTCCTGCAGCATGGATGTCATAGTGGTCGTAAAAGTGTTCATAGTTGTGACAAGTGTCTGCAATGTAGTCTCTAGGGTATTAATATTAGGCTCGAAATATTGTGAATTAGGTTCCTGCTCCAAACCTAACGTATTAGATTTAACCACGTTTGCGTAAGAAACTTGTCTAGAACTAGGCGCGTTTACATGACTAGTGGACCGTAACAATTGAGGGAAATTGTTACTCGAAACAAAATTAGGCTGTTGAGGATGATCAGGTAATACTGACGTCTTGTTGGTTCTTATGCCTTTCAAATGAGTGTAAATTGTATAACCTCTATAATTTGCGGTATGATTACCTCCGCAGTTACTGCATTTTTTGATTTTTGAATCAGTTTTCGGCTTATCGCATTGAGCAGTTGCATGTAGCTCCCCACACGCAACACAAACTGACGGCAATTTACAATACGCCTTGGTGTGACCAAATTCTTGACAGTTAAGACACTGGACGGGTCCCTGACGCTTATGCGGTTCTTCCACGGTGATTTTACGATGCAGAAGGTAAATCAGATTGTAGATGGGATGGGACTCGTTTTTCTTTAATACGACATCTCCAGGTTCCAATTCCACCCTAAACATAGGTTGTGGAATCTTTTCACGGTTTCTAATATTTACAACACTCTTAATTTTGAACCCTTTGTCCATTAAGCCGGTCTTTATCTCCGCAGGATCAACACATGGGTCTATACCCTTTAGAACGACTTGGAGTCCTTTTGCGCTTTTCAGCTGGTAGGTATAGAAATCCCTACTCTCTCTCTCCAACTGGTTGGACAATTTTCGAAAATCATCTTCCTTTTTCACTTGAATTTTGGTTTCGCTGATATTTCCATGTTTAATTGATGTTACGCTAAACATATTTTCACCTATTACCGAAACTATTCCTTGTACCAATTTACTGGAAGTCTGCTCTCTCAAATAAATTGGTGGGGGCTTAAACGTCTTCTTAGGAAGTTCTGGCTCATCCGTCTGGAGGAGAGCAAACCTATTGTGATCATTACTCACGGTCTTAGGAGCTTTTGAATTTGATGACACTTGAGCAGATGTCGGGCTCCTCTGTCGCTTAAGAACTGTGACGTATTTATCCATACCTACTTGTTTTCTAGGTTTGACTGCACTATTTGATGTAGAAGATGTTCCTTCATCTATTGAAATCACTATATTGGGCGAACAGGAACGACGCCGTTCCACGGCTCTTGTAGTGAGAAGATTCTCCACAGATTTTTTTAAGGATTCTTCCTCAGAGACCCATATAGTTTTTCTAGTCGAGCTAAGCTCTTTCTCAGAATTACATTTGAGAGGAACACTCATACAGTTTTTATGCGATTTTCAATGTTTTTTTTATATTTTTACCTATTACGAGTTATTTTTTCACTTTTTTGTTTAATTTCAACTTTTTACACTTTTTCACCTATTACGATTTTTTCACCGAAAATTCAGCCGCACTAAAAAAACACGTCCGAACAGTTCGATGAGACGAGACTAAATGTTTTATTATTTTATTATTTTGACAAAGAAAAAAAATTCTTGCAACTTCATGATTTTCAAAACGTATACACTGTTTTTAATAAAAAGGATATATGACAGCTTATCGAGTCATTTCTGTAATTTATATCGAAATTTTTTTTACAACATTGTAATCAGAATAGAAGCTTTTTTCAAAATTTAAGATTCAGGATGTACGACAGGTGTGAATGTCCTTGTGCCGATATGGAGTTTTTTTTAGTTTGGACTGAAGAAAAATAAAAATTTTGACAATTGGATGGTTTTCAGAGCGTATTTTGCGCTTTTAAGAAAAAGGATATATGAGAGCAAAACGAGTCCTTGTAGCCATTAAAAAAGATTTAACAGAAATTGTTATTACGTTATATTTAGAATTATAACAAGTTTCTAAGTCGTTAAAAGCCGAATTGTAGATTTTATTCAAAAATTTTAAGGTCAGGATGTATGGGAGGTATGAGTGTCCTTGCACCAATTTTTTCAAAAATTTGTTTTTTTTTATAATTTTGACAAATAAAACCAGCATGATAATTTTTATTCATATACGATAACGCCTTCTATTTTTGTGCCTTCCTTATATGGGATCAAAGCACTGTGCGAAGGGAGTTCGTTAAATGGATATTGGAGAGACAACATGAAAATGCTGATTTTGCCGATAAAATCATCTTCAGTGACGAGGCCCATTTCCATCTTGATGGCTTCGTCAATAGGCAGAATGAGGAAAATCCTCGAGTGATTCACGAGAAGCAAATGCATCCTCAACGTGTTACTGTGTGGTGTGTTTTTGGGCTAGAGGAATCATTGGACCTTTTTTTATGAAAATGAGGCAGGTCAAGCGCAAACAGAAAATGGTGTTCGGTATCGTGAAATTATAACAGTTTTTTTTTGCCTAGAATTGAAGAACTGAATGTGGAGGGCATGTGGTTTCAATAAGACGGCGCCACATATCATACAGCCAGAGAAACAATTCAATTTCTGCATCAGTCATTTAAAAATTGCGTTCTAGTTGGGACACCCAATATATGTATACTCGTACGTCATTGGTGGTGCAATATGAAAATTGGATTTTGCCACGTCCCTCCGCACGCAGACTGAAAATCCATACAAACATTAATTTTTTGTGATGGGGCGTGAAATTGGGCGTGAAGTAAATCTGTAAAAACCCATGCAGGAGCAATCAATCAATTAAAAAAGTGGGCGTTAAAGTAGGCGTGGTCGTACCAACTCAGAAACCTTCCCGGTCTCATGCACAACAACTTTGCCAAAGATTATCACAAGATCAGATGCATAGTTTAGGAGTCTATAAAGGGCATACATACATACATACATACAAACATTCATTTTTATATATGTATGTATATTAGGGCGGGCCAAATTTTTTGTCGATTAGAGCCGCCCCCTAGGATGATTCTATGGACAATTCTAAGCAACTTTGATGAAGGAACCATGGGTCTATCTCGATTTTCGAGTCTCCCACTTTTCAAAAAATGCAACATCGTGCGAAGACAAATGCTTCAAATGACTTTCGGTACTCGTTGATGTTGTTGCGGTTTGCGATGTAGAAGGCAATGCATATGGATCCATTGTACACTTTTACTAACAGAATTAAAAAATAACTGAAATTACCGAAACATTTTTCTCGGAAAATAGACGAAAAATATTACAAATATGCATGAAACGCCCTCTGGTGGTGTTCATAGGTAAAAATAAAGATCAAAAATGAATTTCTCGACCCCCATATACACATAAAAAAGATAATATAACGATGAATAAAAAATCGAATTTCGAATCAAAATGATGTTATAGGGAAAAAAATAATTTTTTGAAAAGTGGGAGACTCGAAAATCGAGATAGACCCATGGTTCCTTCACCAAAGTTGCTTAGAATTGTCCATAGAATCATCCTAGGGGGCGGCTCTAATCGATTTTTTCGGCTCCATACAAATTGGCCCGGCCTAATGTATATAGATTAAAATATATCTTGTGTTATCGAATGATGTAAATATCTTCGGAGCTACATAACCGATTTAAGAGTTTGATATCTCGTTTTGAAAACCATGACAACGGCTTTCAAAAAAAAATAAAACATAAAAAAGCAAAAAAATGTATATATCTTTAGTAATGCAATATTAAAAATGAATTTTTCCACGCCCATCCGCCCGCCGACCGAAAATAAAAAATCAGAGTTCAAAGTGTCCCTCGCCTGAATATTCTGAAGATTCCCTGAAAATTTCATCAAAATCGGCCCAGACGTTTTGGAGTCCATTCGTTACATACATACATCCTATTTTATATATGTATATGTAGATTGAAAATAATTATCATCAAATTTCCTGGAAAACCGCAAACGTAATTAGATCCCTAATTTTGAAACCTGCTGTTATTCCACGACGCACAGTGTCACTTTTGCGGAAAAAATAGGGTTTTTCAACTTTTCAATTTTAAAATTTTAATGATTTGGTTTTGTAAAGTATTTGGATAAGAAAAATTCAACAAGGTTTTTTATGAAAATTGAAATTTTGTAGTTAAAAAAACTAACAGAAGTCAACGGAAATTTATTCAATGAAATTAGCTTAAAATTACTGCCCAAATAAAGAACTTTTTTTGTGTGTAACTTTATAGTTATGGCTTTTGTTTTATTTTTTTAGTGAAAATATAGTACTTTTTTATAAAAAAAAAGAATTATTGAAATTGGAAAAGTAAACTAATTATTACAAAAATTAGACCAAAAATATATCAACTTTTCACTTTTTGATGGAAAAAAAAACTTTATGTGCTTTGCCTTGCTTAGCCCTCTAACTAACCGAGTCTGTACTTTCAATTAAGAAAAAAAAAAAACTACCGCCAATTACCGTCCCTTTTAGTAACATCGATTTTAATTTCAAAAGTCACTTCCAATATTTCATACAAATGGTCAATAAGACAACAAATTGGGTATACTTTAAGGCTTTTGGGAATTAAAGCTTGAAACGATTTATAAGTGAAACATTATTTTTGTTTACGAATATGTAGGCGTAACGAAATTGAATGACATTTCAGTCGAAATAAAAACATATAGTTTTCACGGCTTAAAATATATTAAATTTCATTTATATACTTATATAGTTCATATTAATTGAGTACTTTTTCGTTTTTATACAAAGAATTAAGCGAGGAGCTTATTAACAGTGCTCGCAATGTTGAGTCATTGACTGAATATATAAAATCGAGAAATTCAGGTGTAACTGATGAAGATGTTGCATATGTGAAAAGAAATATATCGCAGCGGTTTTTACCTTTATTTAATAAAAGGTGGTTTGCCGCATCTCAAAACATTGCTCGTTTTTTTGCAAGCAATTCACTTTGGCTTACAAGTAAGTTTTCGAGTAACAAGTGTAATAAACTATCTTATCATCTTTTTGTTATTTTTAAGATGCATTTGAAGTAGCATTGCCATGCACCTCCTCATGTGAAAGTATAGCGAAGGGGAGAAAAACAAAAGCTTTTGAGGAATGTAGTGATCGCGCGAAACGGTATAAAGCTGCAGCCTTGGTGTCACAGTACCCACAACAACAACTTTCACTGGCAAGTGAAATTATTGAAAAAGAAAAAACCCCGCAGCCCTATATTGATTCTTCAATTGTATTAGCATTATTAATGGATGCTGATTTAACAAAGATGCAATACAATACCATAAGAAACGTTTTGCAATCTGAAGGGTATAATATTCTTCCACCTTATAACAAGCTATCGACTGAAAAAGAAAAATGTTATCCAGAAAACATTAATGTAACAGAAACAAGCGCTTCAGTTAATCTTCAAAGTTTGCTGGACCACACAACAAACCGAATTTTTGAAACTTTTTCAACAGAAACATTGGAGTCGCTGTCGCCGTGCAACTACACTCTTACAAGTAAGTGGGGCTGCGATGGGTCATCTGGGCATGCAGAATACAAACAAAATTTACCCAAAGATGTGAATGATGGCAGTATGTATTTACTCTCTATGGTCCCTTAATGTTGCAATCAGATTGGCGTAATTCCAGACCTTCTTCAACTAGATATTGTCGATCAATTTCATTTGAATTTGCAAGGGAAACAAAAGAGAAAGTAATGGAAGTTAACGAAAATATGAAGTCAGATATTGCTGCATTGAATAGTACAAAAGTTGTTGTAATGGGCAAAGAAATTAATGCATTACACAAGCTCCTTTTTACAATGCTGGATGGTAAAACCGCTTAGATAGTGACACATACTACTGCAGCAGCAGTATGTTACATTTGTGGAGCGAAACCTACTGAAATGAACAACTTAGAGTTAGTTTAAATGAAAACAATTAAACCTGAGGCATGTGAATTGGGAATTTCATCCTTACATGCTAGAATAAAATTTATGGAATGCATTCTCCATATAGCATATAATTTACCATTTCAGAAATGGGCTGCAACCTTCCAAAACAAAGAAATTAAAAGACAAAATAAATTAAAAATACAGGCGGCCTTTAAAGATAAAATGCGGTTGCGAGTTGATTTTGTTCAACAAGGTACAGGAACTTCTAACGACGAGAACACGCCAAGGCTTTTTTTCAAACCCACAAATTGTTGCGGATATTACTGGCGTCAGTGAAGAACTTATTGATCGATTCAGGATAATTCTATAAATAATTACATGTGGCGAAAAAATTGATAGTGACAAATTTAAATTATATGCGTCGGACACTGCGAAACTGTTCGTACAAAAATATAGTTAGTTTTATATGCCCGTTACTGTGCACAAAGTACTAATGCATGGTAAGGACATAATTGATGCTGCCGTATTACCAATAGGAATGCTTTCAGAGGAAGCCAGAAACAAAGATTACAGGAAGTATCGATTGATGTTTTCGAGAAAGTGTGATCGAATTTGCACAAATACTGATGTATTCAACAGACTTCGGATCCTTACATAAGTAGCATAAGGCGTCATTCGAACAAAATTTCCTTCGAACTAGATCCCATTGTTAAAGATATGGTGCTTAAATAATATTACAAATAAAAACTAACACAATTTTTCGCCTGTTACATATTCAATTAAAACATTGTATATTATATTGGATTTTTATCAAGGTATAAATAACCTCATTTGGCGTCTCAATATTGGCAACACCATTTTTTTCATTAAAAAGCATTAAAAAGGGTTCATAACTGTATTTTATATCAATTTGTTTCAATGACTTAGGTTTTACACACTTTAACTTGGCATATACTTGACTAGAAAAGCGGCATGCATTTGTGCGATATTTTCGGCGTATTTGAAGGCTTATATCTTTCGAGGAGGGTTGTTGGGGATATTCTCTTCTTTTGTATGGAGACAACAGATGTTTAACGTTTGAATAAAAATTAATATTTTTTAACTTATATTAAATTTTCATATGATTCTAGACAGGGAAGAAAAACACCTAAAATCTACAACTTTCAGTGGGCGTAAAATCTAAAGTAGGCGTGGCATTCAAAATATGTTTAATTTTTTTTCATATGGAGAACTCAGTTAAGAAGTGTCCAGAATTTCAAGTCCCTAGGTCCAAAAATAAAAATTTTGACAAGTGCAGTTATATGGGAGGTGGGTGTGGCAGTGGGCGGTTTTTCAAGATTTTTTCAAAATTTCTTAATTTAGCCCAAAGAAGTGTTTTTCAAAATTTCATTGCTGTACGACCACTCCTTCTATTTTTTTCCGAGAAATGTATGGGATGGTGCCACTGTGCGACGTAGCAAAATTTGGTAGATATGGTGTCAGCAATTTTTTCTTTATGGCTGCTAACAAGTGCAACGTTAACTTACATATTATACTATACTTTTATTTAATTATTTATTGTACTTTTGTTTTTATTCAATTTCAACGTTTGTTTGCTCAAACATGTTAGATCAGATATCATAATATCCCGACCCGGCTTCGAATGAGCTTAAGCTAGATTTACACGATTGAAGGTATTTTGAAGTCTTATCAAAAATTTGAAAATTCATTTTGATGTTCTATTTACACGTTTCAAAAATTTGATCAAAATATTCTTTCAATATATATGTATATGTATTTCAAAATCTTTTGATAAAAATTTCATCAAAATTTGTTGAAGCTAATTTACACTATTGGTAAACTTTTTATGTTGAAAATATTGACTTTGATCAGCTGTTTTGCTTCTTTTGTGAAATAATTTATTATTATAAAAAAAAAAACAATTAATAAGTATGGACGACGACACAATCATCATGGTGTGTGTGTGTGTGGGTATTTTTTATATGATTATTTATGTGTTTCCTTTTTTTGTTAGTATTTCCATACAGCGCTACAAACCGCTATTATGGAACACCAAAAATGAGACATTCAACGCTTTTGAGTGCAGTATAATATCTGATTTTATTTAGATCGATCACTGAGCTTTTATACTCTGATCGATCAATATTTCTTATTACACAATAATTAGTATTGAACATAGTACTCTTTGCTTCACACATTCCTCATTCATGCAAGCCCAGCATATTATTTTATTCGCTGGAATCAACTAGCAAAAAGCAAAATTACGTCACATATTCTTTGCTTTATACAACTTGGTGTTATAGCAAAGTCAGTGACTAGTTTTGCCCCGCTCGAGCCAATGACACTTTTGTTTATAAGTGTCAAATTACACTTTGGCTGGCACAATTTCTGTGAGTTGATTTTAGTGGCTTTGTAAACATAAATACTGACTCAGACAATTCTGTTGACGACAATGTCATGAATAAAGAATATTGGAAGAACAGTACACTGAAGAGCAAACGTGGAGGTCCACTACAGCATCAACATTTTTACTATTGGAGGAAGAAGTAGCTGATAATAATGCAAAAAAAAAATGAAGAAAACAAAAGGAACATAGAGTTCGACCTTTTCTTTTGGAAGGTATGTCTCTTTTAGGGAGCAATTGATATGGAATGATCCTGACTTATAAAAAAACTTTGTGCGAATGTCATCAGACGATTTTGATTATTTGCTTAATCTCGTCACACCATCAATAGAAAAGGCTAATACTAATATGGGGGTATCTTTATGCCCCGGAAAACGCCTGGCAATTACTTTGAGATTCTTAGCGACCCAAGTCTGATGTTCTTGTTTAAAAGATCAAGATCATCGATATGCAATATTGTGCCTGAAGTCTGTGCTGCATTATATAAAGTATTAAAAGATGAATTTTTAAAGGTAAAACATAATTTATTAAATAAAAAAAAAACATCAAAAATAATATCTATTGGTAGAGATGCCAGCAACAGAAGAGGAATGGGAGAGTATTTCCCAAAGTATGTATAAATAAAATGTGGAATTTTCCCAATTCAATCGGGGCATTAGATGGAAAACACATCAATATTATAGCACCAGCACATGTATTGATATGGTTTTGAATCAAAAGAATGAACATGCTGTCAAATTATTTATTGTTATCAATATTGCCAGATGCGATTTTGATGCTCATTTACACGGCATCAATAAAGTCTTCAAAAGTTTTGTTCAATAAATTTTGAAGAAATTTTGCTGTTTAAAGCATTTTTAATAGAAATTTTGAAGAAAATTTCAATCATGTAAATCTAGCTTTACACGTGATATTACATCGTGGAATGCAACATATTTTTTACCTAGTGTATATTTTTTCTTTTAAAATTCAAACCAATATTTGCTTTTTCGTAATGTTTCATTGTAGGTTGCATACCGATTCATCACAATATCTGTATCAGCAAACAGTGTTTTATGTGTAATTTGTGGAGCTGAGCCCTCATTACGAAGCTTACATGATATTGCAGAGAATACTTTTCGTGGTGAATCAAACATGCTACACAACATGGAACGATTAATACCGGGAGGGTTACCAGAACATATTGAATTGGATTCCGGCATTGTAGCCATTATTATTGCCAATAGTTTTACACGTAAATGTGTTTTATCATCAAATATACATCACAGTACATCCACAACACGATATCTCGGAGACTTCCACAATATGGATGTATTGAGAACATTTTTTGACGATTCCTTTTCAAATGCCCAGTCCTTTAAAAGCAAATTAACAACAAGTCATGTTTGCGAAGTAAGCAGTCAATTTTGGTCATTGGATACTCACAAGTGTATGTCTCAGTTTGATTCTAACGACAATATAATTTGTTTACTATTCATATCATCTATACCAATGCACACAATGAAGTAAGTATTAAATCAAATAAATATTTTTTTAAATGTAATAAGTTTAGTTAATAACCTAACACAACTTAACATAACATTAACTAAGACGAGTTATCCTACTATGCCCAGTGGCTATGATGTGATATTTTGCATGAACATAGCAGCTGATTTTTTAAGTTTATATTTATTCGACCCTATAAATCTTATATTAAATCGACTGATTCAGATTCATAGTAAAGAATCTCAGAGATGTTCAAATTATTATTCATATGTATAAACAAACTTAAAACTAATATGAAATACATATGTTAGATTTTAAATAATTTTATATATACATATCTACAGCAATACCTTGCGTCGCTGCTTAATTAGTACAAATTTTCACTGTGCGTCGTTAGATTTTCGATGTTGCGTTGTTTTGGGGTCGAGTCTTTATTATACCCTTCACCATCGTGAGAAGGGTATATATAAGTTTGTCATTCCGTGTGTAATTTCCACAATATAATTTTCCGACCCTATAAAGTATATATATTCTGGATCCTTATAGATAGCGAAGTCGATTAAGCCATGTCCGTCTGTCTGTCTGTCTGTCTGTCTGTTGAAATCAGTTTTTTGAAGTCCCCAGATATACTCGGGATCCAAACCTTCAATAATTCTGTCAGAAGTGCTTTCGGGAAGTTTGCTATTTAAAATCAGCAAAATCGGTTTAGGTCAACCAGAGTTATGAACCAATATGTGAGACCACCTCCATAAAAATTTGATATTTTTCGTCCATTTTATTGCAATATTTTGAAATATATTGCAGATAATACCATGAAATTTTGTATACGTTGTTTGTGCTATAAAAGAAGAAAGTGTGAGGAAAATAGTAAGAATCGGTCTATGATTTCTCATAGCCCCCATACAAATATATATATTCCCGAAATATGGCTTAATGATAAATAAATGCCTATAAAATTGGAATATCAAGACAAAATTCAGCAAAAATAAGTTTTATACAAAAAGAAATCTCAAAACGAAATTTTTTTTTAGTTCGGTCCATGTTTGACCATAGACCCCATATAAAGTCCACTTCCAAAATTCACTTAAATACGTATAAAACAGATATAAACAATAGTAAACGGCTAAAATTGGACATAAATAATCTCTATAGGCAAATAAATTGTTGTACTAAATTTTATGGTGGTCGGCCCAGAATTGGTCATAGCCCCCATACAAAAATCTTCCCGAAATATTGCTCAATTATACATAAATGCCTATAAAATTGGAATATCAAGACAAAATTCAGCAAAAATAAGTTTTATGCAAAAAGAAATCGCAAAACGAAATTTTTTTTAGTTCGGTCCATGTTTGACCATAGACCCCATATAAAGTCCACTTCCAAAATTCACTTAAATACGTATAAAACAGATATAAATAATGTTAAACGGCTAAAATTTGACATAAATACTCCTTATGGGCAAATAAATTGTTGTACTAAATTTTATGGTGGTCGGCCCAAAATTGGCCATAGCTCCCATACAAGGACCACATTTGAAAAAGACATTTTTCCCTATATATATTGTATAAATATCGGTACCGACTCAAAACTTTGCACAGATCATTTAAATATATACAAAAATCATCCCACAAAATTTTGTGAATTTTGGTCTATTTTTACCCGTATGCCCCATATAAAGCCCTCTTCCGAAAATCACTTTAATACTCATAAATCTCTTATAAATAAGGGTACCAATCCAAAATTTTACACGGATCATTTACATACATGCCTAAATCAAACTGCTGGATTTTGAGAATATCGGTCCATATTTGACTATATCCCCCACATAAGGTCCATTCTCGAAATCCACGTTAATACTAATATATATCTTAAATATACCGTTATTATGTTGAAATTCGAGGTGAAATATCCTCATATGCATGAAAATAACTGTTCCAAAATTTAAGAAGATCGGCCCATAATTTTCCATAGCTGCCATATAGAACCATTTCCAAAAAACAAATAAATTCGGGTCAAAAAATATTCTTTTCGGATTTAACCCATATTCGGTCCACATTTTATAATCATGATATATATCGTTGGAAAGGTATTTTTAATACCTTTTATTTAGTGTATTACAAATTATCAAGCACCCAGTAGTTCCCGAGATATAGGCCTATATATTTTCAACTTTACGGGCCCGCCCCTTCGAAAATAGGCGTGACAGCCAACAAATTTTTTTTTGCTGGTATCTCCTCCAAAAGCCCTATTTCATTTTGTTTTTTTTTTTTTTTTTTTTTTGAGCAAAATCACTAAAACCGAATTGTACCCCTTTTTTATACTCTGTTTGTTAAATTACACTGAAGATTATTAGGAACATCAGACAGACTCTGTAAATTATGGTAAGAATTGATAATTAAATCAATTAAAATGGTAAAAATTAGACAACATTTCAAAATATTTAACATAAATTATGTTGGTCGTAAAATTGTCTTTCAAACAATATATCAAATACTAATAGATAAAATTTGCACTAAGACTGAATAGAAAACACAGAATTAGGATATTCTAGTCTAGTGTAGTTTCTGTATTTCTTATTATTTCTGTATTTCTTATTACGCTTAGGTGAAGGGTATTTAATATAATACTCTTACTTGTTTTTTTTTAATTTTTGCAAAATCTGAAACATCATTAGATGCTAAAACGATGACCCGTACACTAGTCGGCATTGTTATTTTGACATACCAGGGGCCAAATTACCGCATTCGTGATCGTATGAGCTATCGTATCGAAATTATTATAAAATGTACTAAATTTCTTGCTCGATATTGTATGCCATAATCTCAAATAAGAAAATTGCGATCAATTTTACTCGATATCGAATGCGGTAATTTGGCCCCAGTTGTTTTTCTTCTTTTTTTATTCCCGGTCCTATGCAATTAAAAAAATAAATTAAAAACAATTTTTGTCCAAGATCTACTTGTAAACATCTATTCAACTCACCATTATTGAAAAATAGAATTCGGGAATAAAATATATTTCTTATTACATGTGTGCATTCCAGTGTGCCAATTGTCTACAAAAATATAACTTTACAATGGTATTCTTTGAGTTATTAATTAAATGAACTCAAGCCGAAATAATAAGAAATTTTCTCTAATAATTAATATAAAAAGTTTAAACATTTTTCATTAAGAAAAACAGAAGTCTCTAAAAAAATTAATAAATTAAAATATTTAAAATAGTAAAAAATATTGTAATTTATTAGAACACAAAAGGCCTTTCACATTTTAAATGTTATGTATTATTATTTTTTAATTGAAACTTAAAAAATGAGAATTCAGTATGTGGCATAAGTATTTTAAATTGCATATTTAAAAAAATTGCGAACTTCAAGGTAAACAAAAATTAATAATAATCATTTATATGTATTAATAAAGAATGTATCCTCCTTTAGCAACAAAAAGTTTCATCTTTTGTTCTTGTCAAA
The DNA here is from genome assembly GCA_916048285.2 of Bellardia pandia. Lineage (NCBI taxonomy): Eukaryota > Metazoa > Arthropoda > Insecta > Diptera > Calliphoridae > Bellardia > Bellardia pandia. Next base: position 73,114,039 of record OU696530.1, read on the forward strand.
TCCGCAGATCTATTTCGCTTTATGTATGACCACACATTTTCTATTACATTCAAATCTGGACTTTGAGGAGGCCAATCCAGAGTTTGAACACCGGCCTCAGTTAGAAATTTTGTGATCATCTTGCTCTTATGACATGGAGCGTTATCCTGTTGGAAAATGAATGCTTCTCCGATCAATCAAATATTCATTCAATATTCTTAAATATTCATGTTGGTTCATGGAACCGCAACAGGAATCAAGTCCCCTACTCCATTACATAAAATAGATCCCTAGAACATAATGTTTCCACCTCCATGGCTTACTTTCTGGCATACAGGTGCAACTTTTTTATGGATTTTTTTTATTTATTCTGACAAAAACTTTTTTGTGTGATAAGTGGTACTCGAAACTACTCTCATCAGTCCAAAGTACATTACGCCTGAAAGACAGAGGTTTATTGAGATATACTTTTTAGCGAATTCAACGTGCTTAATTTTAAGATTGTTATTTTTTAAGCTAGAATGACCTAAATTTGTTTAATGTAAATAAAAATCCAATTTTTTTTTTCATTTCATTTTATTTTTTGGTGTAATAAAAGGGACGGTTTTTGCACTATATGTTTTTATATTTGCTTCAGATAAACGCCGACGAATTGCTCTTTCACTTACATATGTAATTAATTGTGCTGTTATTCCACTCCATAGCAGCATTTTTGGGTGTTTTCAGTGGATTGTTTTTAAATTGTCGAACAATCAGCCGGTCCTCATAGATCGTAGTATTGCGTTTTCTGACTGTTCGGCGCAAATTAGTAGTTCGTTCCAGTGCTGATATTCAGCCGGTTCGGACCGGTTCGCTCGAACCGGTTGTTAAAATTTTAAAAAATTTGCGAACCGGTTGTTGCATATTCACCCTTCTCGTGAATAAAAATTCCATATGAAATTTGTTGGGGTGATTATGTTTTTTGTTTAACGCTTTTATATAATGTGTATTTATCAAGGTGATTAGTCTCGGCAACAAACACAATATTGTTCAGTTGTTCATTGTCCAAACGTACAAACAAATGAATTTTATTTTGGTCATACATTGGATTCTTGGATGATGATGTTTTCGATAGCGTTTTCTTTAATCTTTTGAGAAAAAAAAGCAATTTTTTTTACTTTTATTTTGCAAAATCAAAACTATTTTTTTATTAAACAAAAGTTTATATCATTTCCTTCAGTACAACTGGGATGCGACTTTAAAATTTTCGCTATTTTTATCAAAATTTGGCAAAAATATAATTTTTTTAAGCGAACCGGTTGTTAATTGTTTCGAATATCACCACTGGTTCGTCCAATATTTATACCCTTCACCTTCATGAGAAGAGTATATATAAGTCATTCCGTTTGTAATTTCCACAATATAATTTTCCGACCCTATAAAGTATATATATTCTGGATCCTTATAGACAGCGGATTCTATTAAGCCATGTCCGTCTGTCTGTTAAATTAAATTTTCTGAAGTCCCCAAATATTTTCGGGATCCAAATCTTTAATAATTCTGTCAGACATGCTTTCGAGAAGTTTGCTATTTAAAATCAGCAGAGTTCGTCCATTAATAACGGAGATATGAGCAAAAATCCGAGACAACCTCTGAAAATTTCATCAAAAGTGTATTAATATTGTTCATCAACAGATGGCGTTGATCAAACGAAGTGTTCGAAAACTTCAAGTGAGTTCTTAAACCGTAATATAAGTTTGTAAAAAGACAGTGTGTTCATTTTTAATTGTGTTTGCTAACATTTAAAAAAATAAAGACTCGTTATACATATTTTCTTCAAACTACTTGAGGCTTTTATTTTGCAATTAAAAAGAATCCGGTTTATTTAAAGGAAATAAACCACCGTTTTTAAAAGGTAAAAACGTAACAATATTTAAAAGGTAAAAACGTAACAATATAATATATATATGTATGTATATAATATAATTATGTATCCACAACAAAGATTCGGCATTAAAGATTTTCTTTAATTTTTTGGTTTGAAGTTTCGCTTATGTTTAAAATTTTCACTTTTTCTTTATTTTATTTACATTTTTCTGTTAAATCTTGGCAGGATCGCCATGTAATTAAAAGCAAACATATTTATTTATTTATTTATTATTTGGAGACATCCGCTTGCGCGACTGTCCCTTTCAATGGTTCTTTATTGATTGTTTTTAATTACATGGCGATCCTGATGCTTGTGCGACTGTCCCTTTCAACGGTTCTTTATTGATTGTTTTTAAATCTTAAGTCTATCTTAATGCTAAGTAAAACAAGTAAGAGTGCTATATTCGGCTGTGCCGAATCTTAAATACCCTCCACCTAAACGTAATAAGAAATACAAAAACTACACTGGTTATAGGACTAGAATATCCTTATTCTGTGTTTTCTATTCAGTCTTAGTGCAAATTTTATTAGTATTTGATATATTGTTTGAAAGACCATTTTACGACCAACATAATTTATGTTAAATATTTTGAAATTTTGTCTAATTTTCACCATTTTTAATTGATTTAATTACCAATTCTTACCATAATTTACAGAGTTTGTCTGATGTTCATAATAATCTTGAGTGTAATTTAACAAACAGAGTATAAAAAAGGGGTACAATTCGGTTTTAGTGATTGTAATAAAGGGTATTGACCCTTGCGTAGAACCTGAAGAAGTTAAAACTGGATTGCTGGGTAAAGGTTTCAAAGTTAAAAACGTTTTGAACATCAGAAACCGCGAAAAAAACCCTCAGCCCATGTTTAGGGTTGAGTTTGCACCCGGGGATGTGGTTTTAAAAAAGAATGAAACACACCCAATCTATAATCTTAAATTCCTTTTACATCGTAGAGTTACCGTAGAGGAACCGCATAAACGCTTGGAACCCGTTCAGTGCGTGAACTGCCAGGAATTCGGCCACACTAAGGCCTTCTGCAAGTTACCCACAGTTTGTGTCGTGTGTGGTGAACTACACGACATTACACAATGTAACAGGACAAAACCGACTCTGGAGCAAAAAATGTAGTAACTGTGGTGGAAACCATACCGCCAATTATAGAGGTTGCCCTGTTTAAACATATTTTAAGCACTCAATGACTAAAAAATCATCAGTTGCTCCTCAACTACCTCAGTAGTCACACGTTGTTTCTAGTAAAAATTTTCCCCAAATAATCAAGCCAACCAACCATATTAACGTTCAAACTCCTGGACATATTTCTTATGCTAATATATTAAAATCGAATACAGTAAACCTTAATCCAGAACCCAAACCTCAAACATCTGATCCAAATTCTAACAACCTTGAGGCAACTTTACAGAATCTTGTCCAGTCGATAAATACTTTTACAGCCACCATGATGCAAGAAATGCTGAAAATTCAATCAACCATTTTGCAAGCAATTCTAAATAAATTATTGGTTTAAAAATATGTTTTTGGAACGCAAACGGCATTCGCCAACACAAAAATGAACTTGATTACTTACTTCCTTAGGGAAAAGCAGATCGATGTAATGTTGATTGCTGAAACTCACTTGACGTCTACTAGCTACTTTAAAATAAATGGTTACGTTCTAAATGATACTAAATACCCCCGAGGAAGAGCTTGCAGAGGCTCGGCAATTCTGATAAAATCCAGAATTAAACACTATTTGTTTAACGACAAATGCGAGGATTATCTTCAAGCTACAAGCATTTGCATAGAAAATTTGTTATCTCATCGATTTATTCACCGCCTCGATTTTCGGTAACAGAAAATCAGTATTAAAATTTTTTAATTCGCTTGGTCCTCGCTTTTTCGCAGCTGGCGACTACAACGCTAAACATACTTTTTGGGGTTCACGGTTAACTTCTCCCAAAGGTCGTGTGCTGTTTGACACTATTTCCCGTATGAGTTTAAATGTAATCTCAAGCTGGCATCCCACATATTGGCCCACATACCAGAGAAAGATTCCAGATGTTATTGACTTTGGAGTTACAAAAAACATTCCTCTAGAATGGATGCATGTGGAGCTTTCATTTGATTTGTCTTCTGATCACTCACCCACAATAATTTCAATATGCTTCCCTCAAGAAACTGGTTCGCCGCTAAATGACTTAGCTTTAACAGTCACTCGAGTGAACTGGCTAAAATATAAAAAATATTTAAGTACACATTGTAACGAAAATATTGCTTTAAGGACACCTGAAGATATTGATTTGGCAATAAGTAATTTTATCCGGAACCTTAAACAAGCCGTGCAACATGCTACTACTAGTTATACAGTGCCCAGAAATGTAAACAGTAGGACTTATTATTTACAAATAGAACAACTGGTATCAGAAAAAAGAAGAGTAAGAAAGTGGCAACTTCGCAGGTCTCCGCAATTAAAAAGTAGACTACGGGAAATCACATTTCGATTTAGAAACCTGCTTGAAATTCAACAAACCGTTTCCCTTAAAACCTATTTGGAAAATCTGGATGGCACTACTCATTCCGATTATTCTTTATGGCGCGCGACAATTCCTGCCATTTGCTAGCATATAATAGCATAACGCTATTTGTAACCTAAAACTCAAAAAAGCACCAGGTATTGATAAAATAAGTAACAAAATGTTTATGCAGTTACCTAGAGTAGCTAGAAGAATTACGCTTCTTATTTTCAACGCTATTTTACGCCTGGAGTAATTTCCTGCAGAATGGAAGTTGTCTACGATTACAATGATACCAAAACCCGGGAAGGATCCCACCAAAGTAGAATCCTATAGGCCAATAAGTTTACTGCCAACTATTTCTAAATTGTTTGAGAAATTGCTGAAGATGAAGCTGACTCCCGTACTAAATGCTGTAGGATGTATTCCTAACCATCAATTCGGTTTTAAGGCTTAGCATAACATCGTTGAACAAACTCACAGATTAGTCAATGTCATTAGAAAGTCTTTTGAAGACAAAACATATTGCTCAGCTCTGTTCATTGACGTTTCTCAAGCTTTTGACAAAGTGTGGCACGACGGCTTACTTCATAAAATAAAGCTAAATTTGCCTACAAACACCCACAAACTTCTGGAAAGTTACTTATATGGTCCACGAAAATCATCAATTAGCCTCGCGAAATTTGCAGGAACATATTGAAAATTTAGAGAAATGGCTAAAACTCTGGAAAATCAAGGTAAATGAACAGAAATGTACTCATGTAACATTCACAGTACGCAGGCAAACATGCTTGCCGATCAAAATCAACAATCAAGTAATTCCGCACCACAATGAAGTCAAGTACCTTGGTATTCACCTTGACCGTCGGCTAACGTGGAACGCTCATATTGAAGAAAAACTAACTCAGATGAAATTAAAAGCAGTGCAACTGAATTAGCTTATCGGCAGAAATTCTACCTTGAAATTGGATTGCAAACTCTTGTTGTACAAAGCGATTTTAAAACCAATCTGTTGCTATGGAATTCAACTATGGGGTACCGCCTCGGCATCAAATATTGAAAAAATCCAAAGGCAACAAAACAAAATTCTCCGTATGATTACAGCAGCTCCATGGTATGTTAAAAACTCCCGAATTCACAAAGATCTAAGCGTGCCTCTGGTAAAAGCAGAATTCGACAGGTACGCAATAAAGTATGACAACAAACTTGAAACACACCAAACCCACTCGCACGTAACATCCTTAATTTTGGCGGCCATGCTCGGTTGAGAAGGACATCATCCGAGCTCAAAACAGATGAATTTACAGATATAGTAAGGTTGAAACATAATTTTGTTGTCTAGCATTGGCTAGCCTCAAATAAACTTTTTTTTTTAGTATACTTAATGAAGATTCAATAAATAAATGAATGTAATAAAAAAAAAAAAAAAATCGAAATAAAAAAGAAATATCAATGATTTAAAATTAACAGTTCAAATAAAAATAATAATTGTTCTTAACATAAGCTAAGGCACAAACTAATGTTTGTAGTTGTACTTTAAGTGGTACACATAAAAAATGTCGACGAAAGTAGACAACAAACATAATAAAAATGTATTCAGGTTTTCGAGACGAAGTCTTGGCATGAATACGAAAAAACTGAAGAAAAAGGAGGCAACATGTAAAATAAATGAAAAATGATAATTACAGCAAATTTCGAACCACCGGTAATACTGGTTAAAGGATTGTTGTTTGACTGTAGGCTAGTGGGCATCGCAGTGGTGCAGAGGGTGAGAACGTAAAAGAATTCTGATGAGAGCAAGAACCCAGGTCCTAAGCCAAGAAAAATTATCAATAAATTTTAATAATAATTTTCATGTAACAATTCCTACCTTCAGTAAAAATAATTTAATGAAAAATTAAATTTAATGAACTCGAGCCGAAATAAAAAAGAAATATCAAAGTGTATTAATATTGTTACGAACAACTTTATCAACAGATGGCGTGTTTATCGACATACAACTTGTTTAGCATTTGTAGTAGTTTTGATTTATAAACATTATTGTTATAAACTGTTTTAAACATAGCAATATGGCAACATTGAGTTTTAACGACTTTGCCTGAATATTCTAGACACGAACATTTTAGGCTTGCAGTCACGAACATTGTAGTATCTTATGCCCCTATTGCCGTTCTCAACTCAACTAAGTTTGGTCGTCTGTCAGTCAACCCGACTTTAACACAACCAAATTATTTTTTGGTGTTGTGTAACACAACGATTTTTAGTTGTAATTGTTATGGCGTTGCCGACATGAAATATCGATTTCATGTTGGCAACACCATGCATTTTATTTGTAAAGAGAAGAAAAAAAAAACGCAAAAAATCAAGTTTTTATAAAATTAAAAGTATTAAAAGTGTGGATTTATTTTTTGAAGACGAAAATCATGACGCTAATAAAAATGTTCTACGTATACGTAGAAAAATACACGATGATTCCAATCCTCTTGAACTACCCAGTGCGAAGTAAGAATTGGTTGGCAATTTTCCTTTAGCAATTTCTGGATTTTTTTCCATCTGTCATATCTTTGAGTGTATTTTATATGAATTGTATTTTGGTATATATGGCAACTCTTTTGTAAATATGACATTTGATATTGAATTGTAATAAAACCTCACTTTTCTTTGAGAGAGAGAACTATACACGTGTTTCAATAGTGGCGACGAGAAAAAAAGAAAAGGAAAAAAATTATATTTTACAAAAGTGATATATATTGATGATGACGACAACCGGCGTACAATTTTCTTTTGAGGTATTTGATCCTAAACTTACAACATGGAAGCGATGGGTCAAACGATTAGAGACGGCAATGACTATTGCGGGTGGTGAAGATGCTCAGAAGCGGAATTATTTGTTGCATTACATGGGTTCAAAAGTGTATAATACGCTATGTGATAAGGTGTTACCAAAAATGCCAGAAGACATGACATACAAGGAGATTACATTGGTTTTGGAAAAGCACTTTGACCTAATCCCAAATGAAATTTTAGAAAACTATCGTTTTCAACTACGTAAGCAAGCGGAGGAAGAATCATGCTCTGAATATATTGTGGTGTTGAAACGAATGGCGGCAACTTGCAATTTTGGGCAACATATGGAGAAGGCATTGCGGAATCAGTTCGTATTTGGATTGAAGAATCAATTAATTCAGAGCCGGTTGTTAGAAAAAAGTGAGCTAACATTGGAAACCGCTATAAATTTGGCAGAAGCTGCAGAAACGGCAGAAAAAGGTGGCGTGGAACTAAATGGCAATACATATAATGCAGTAAACGTGATAAAAACCTTCAAAAAGAAAACTGAAGAGCAAAACAACACAACAAATCAAGAAAAATCTATGCGGAAAAAGTGTTACCGGTGCGGCAGTACTGCTCATATCTTACACCAGTGTAAGCACAAGGAAACGATTTGCAATTTTTGCAAGATTAAAGGCCATCTTAGACGCGTATGTATGAAGGAGAACAAATCGTTACACACAATGACAACAAATGGTAAAAATGGAGAAGAAGATGAAGTAAATGTGGTCGATGATACGTATGGTAATGTAGAATTAATCAACAGTATTCGGGACAGGTATGTTGGTTCCAAAATATTTCATTCATTATTGGTGAATAATCGATGGTTTAAATTTGAAATTGATACAGGGGCGGCTGTGACGGTTGTTGGTTTGGTAGATGTGGAAAAGGTATTGGGAAAGGTGAAAATATGCAATTCTGACACGAAATTGTACAACTATTGCAATCAACAAGTAGACTGCTTGGGGTATACCTGGGTACGGGTTACAGCTGGTGGTTATTCGACTCTATTGAAGTTGTATATTGTGCGTGGAAATCGATCGGCCTTGTTGGGTAGAAACTGGTTACGAAGCATTAGATTGGATTGGGCGAAAATTATACAGCAACATTTCCCATTGAACAACGTGGATACGAACGCACCGACTTCCGAAATAGAGAAACAACTGCAGAACATTGTCAGTAAGTACCCCATGCTGTTTTCAGATTCGATTGGAAAAATTAGAGAGTTCCAAGCAAGATTACATGTGCGGGAAAATGCAACACCACGCTTTATTAAAGCACGTAGAGTACCCTTTGCATTAACAGAGGCTTTAGAAAAAGAATTACAAGAACAAGTAGATGATGGCATCTTGGTTAAGGTGAATCACAGTGAATGGGCAACACCTATAGTGACCGTTAAGAAGAAAAATAATTCCGTTAGAATATGCGGAGATTATAAAGTCACGCTCAACCCTGCCTTACGGGTTGATGAGCACCCATTACCGACAATCGACGAATTGTTTGCGACAATGGCGGGAGGTACAAAATTCACCAAAATAGATCTGTCACGAGCGTATCTTCAGCTGGAAATACACCCTGAAGACAGAAAATATTTGACCCTAAATACACACAAGGGACTATACCAGCCAACACGATTAATGTTTGGAATCGCAAGCGCTCCCGCCATATGGCAAAGATTTATGGAACAGTTACTGATGAATATACCTGGGGTAACTGTATTCCTTGACGACATAAAGATTACGGCAGAAACGGACGAAGATCACCTGTATAGAATAAATGAAGTATTTAAAAGGCTTAACGAGCACAACATGAGGGTAAATTTGGAGAAGTCGGAGTTTATGAAACCATCTATTGAATATTGCGGGTTTTTAATTGATAAAGATGGAATACACAAGATGAAATCAAAAGTTAAAGCTATTAACGATCTCAGAACGCCTGGCAATAGAGATGAGGTACGAGCACTAGTAGGTTTGGTAAATTATTATGGAAGATTTTTTAGGAACTTGAGCACGGTATTATACCCAATCAATCGATTATTACAAAAAAAAACGTAGAATTTGTATGGAATGCAGAATGTGAAAAGTCCTTACGTGAAGTAAAAAACCAGATGCAGTCGGATGTAATACTTACACACTTTGATCCGAGATTACCACTAGTGCTGGCGGTAGACGCAAGCCCATACGGAGTGGGGGCCGTCGTTAGTCATCAAATGCCAGATGGTGCTGAAAGACCGATACAATTTGCCTCGCAAACTCTTTCGAAAGTGCAGCAGAAATATAGCCAAATTGACAAAGAGGCATTTGCAATAATATTTGGTATCCGCCGGTTTTATCAATATCTTTTTGGCAGGAAGTTCATACTGGTAACGGATAACAAACCAGTCGCACAAATTTTTTCGCCTAAGAAGGGCTTACCACTACTATCAACATCACGTATGCAACATTATGCCATATTTCTGCAATCATTCGACTTCGAGATAAAAGTTAAAACTTCGAAAGATAATAGTAATGCGGACGCAATGTCTCGCTTAATAGACCCGACCGATAAAAATGATTCTGAAGATTTGAACATTATGGAAACCGAGATAGCCTAAGGTGACATAAATGCAGTTGAACTTAACATGATTACTAATTTACCAGTAACGGTAGCAGAATTGAGCGAAGTAACGGAAGCAGATCCGGAAACACAATTATTGCGAAATAGTTTGAAAGTGGGCCGTGATTGCGATCGGGAACACCGTTTTAATATTGAGCAAACGGAGTTTGGTCTCCAGCGGGGATGTTTATTGCGAGGAATCCGGGTCTATATACCGAAGGAGTTGCGACAGCGTGTCTTGGACGAATTACATGCCGCCCACTTTGGAATTACAAAGATGAAATCATTAGCTAGAGCCTACTGTTGGTGGCCATCACTCGATCGTGACATTGAGCGTTTGGTATCAAATTGTTTAGAATGCCAATTAGTTCGTCCGTGTGCACCTAAAATTATGCCTCCCCATACTTGGAACCCACCAACAAAAGTTTTCGAAAGAGTTCACGCTGACTTTGCAGGCCCATATAAAGGTGAGTATCTGTTCATTTTGGTAGATGCCTTCAGCAAATGGCCTGAAGTCCACATATTACCAGACATCACGTCTAAATCTACAATAAAAATTTGCCGGGAAATTTTCGCTACGTTTGGCCTTCCGAACGTTTTTGTCACAGACCACGGTACGCAGTTTACGTCGGAAGAGTTCCAAAATTTTTTACGCTCTAATGGCATTATACACAAAATGGGAGCACCATACCACCCGTCCACAAACGGGCAAGCAGAACGATTCGTGCAAACCATCAAAAATAAGCTGAACACGGTAAACTGCAAGCCATCGGAAATGAGGAAGGAAATCGCCAATATTTTACTTGAATATCGTAGAGCGCTTCATCCAGTTACCGAAAAATCACCATCGCACATTATGTTTGGTCGTCAGATCAGAACTAGGCTGGACCTTATGCTACCTACAGAAGAACCTAATACAATATGTAAGAAAGAAAGAACCGGGAAATTTTTAGTAGGATATAGGGTTGCGGCCCGAGACTACCTGGCAAAGGAGAAATGGAAACTTGGTTCCATTTCGAGAACGTTTGGAGAACTACACTATGATATAAAACTGGATGATGGAAGAGTGTGGAGGCGTCATGTATATCAATTGCGCAGTATTGGAAAATATGTAACAACAAATGTATCCCCCGGAACGGCGAACAACCCAGTCCAGACATTAGCTACCAAACCTAATCGAATATCGACCGAACCAACAGCGGGAACAAATGTCCCTGTTCATGAATCGTCGGCCATAATTGCACATCCACCTAACCCAACAACACCTGTGGTTACGAATCTACTTCCAGAACCAACGTACAATACCGAAACCATGGCCTCGACTTCTGAGGAAATAGAATTGCCAAATGCGTTACGAAGACCTGTACGAACTAGGAAGGAACCAGAGAGGTTCAAAGATTATCATAAACATTAACAAAATTAATTACCAGGGAAGAGCTGTCATATCTTTGAGTGTATTTTATATGAATTGTATTTTGGTATATATGGCAACTCTTTTGTAAATATGACATTTGATATTGAATTGTAATAAAACCTCACTTTTCTTTGAGACAGAGAACTATACACGTGTTTCAATACCATCAGCTGCACAAGTCGCTCAAATTGCGTTTTGGTTGTTATTTTGAATGTCCTGCGTATGTGTATTAATCATTTAATTAATTATATTAAGATCAAAAAACACCTCTACTTACGATATTTCCATATTTTATCTTTTTTGTATTATTTTTTTAAAGGAAATGTATTAAAAATTTTATTTAAATCTATAACCGATAAAGACTCAACTGCTAAAAGGCAGTTGTGTATATTTATCGTTTTTGTCAACCAAACTCATACAAAATGGTGAACCGCAATACTATTAAACTAGTGCTGGCAAATTCTACTACTTTCCATTACTCAATAATATTCAATACTTTTCATTTGGGTACTCAATACTACTCGATACTTTTAACGGATTTTTTGAACTTGTAACGCATAGTTTTTATCTGCAAATTGAAGTAGTTTCTTCAAAAAATAAAAATAGATCTTCAACTATTATTAGTTTTGTATGTCTTTTATTATTAAATCAAAAATAAAGGTAAAGCTAACTTTTAATTCAACAACTTAAGAAAACAACAACTTAAGAAATAATAGACAGCTTTTTTTGCAGCTTACAGATTGTTGTCTTTTTATACAGTGATGTATTTTTATGCACTATTTTACCCACTCAACTTGCTTAAAAATACAACTCAGAAAGTATCGAGTAACTACTTTTGAGTATTGAGTATCCAAAAAAGGGCAAATACTCGATACTCGGTACCCATTACTCAATACTTTGCCAGCACTATATTAAACACAACAAAAAAATCAATCGCACAACCAAAAAGTCAACTACATTTAAGTTGTGAATGGCAATACCGATTTATGACAGACGACCAAATTATTAAAAAAGTTTTGAACCGCAATAGGGGCATTAGTTTCGAACCTTCCAGAAATTATGATTGCTGTATAAATCGACTAACACGGCCAACCAAATGAATCAGTTTATTGTGAGTCATTGTTGTGTAAACATCAAAGTGTTCGAAACTTTAAGTGAGTTTCTTAAACCGTAATATATAATATTTAAGATTCGGCATAGCCGAATATAGTACTCTTGTTTTATATTTATTTATTTGATAATAAATTGTGTCGTGACAAATTATATTCTTATGCAATATTTATAACAGAAATACCCAAGTTGTATTTTATCACAATTTCTGTTCTAGCAGTTTCATTTAATTCAGCTGTGTTGTCTTATATTCAAGATCTCTTTATTTAATAATCCTTATTAAATAAATATAATACATAATTGTATAAAATAGTACTTAACATTTAAGGGTTGCCATAGAGGACTTAATAAATACCATTAGTGATGTTACAATTATAATGAAGTAGTCATTACCACAACATCCCCCCTTTACTCTTTCTATTTTTTTTTAGATATAAAAATTACTTAATTTAAGATACGTAAGAACATTTCACAAATTTAATCTATCAGGTGGTCTTATTTTACTGCCATATTTTGATGTATACATATCATTATTAATCTCATTCGTACTAATGTCATCTTTAACATTGTTAGGCTTTTCATTACCACAACTCTCATTATTCCTCACTAAGTTACTGTTAAGGTTTTTACTCTCAATATCAAAATCATAATAAACATTCTCATCATCATTCGACCCCTGTCCTCGCATTATATCCCCTGCTGAATTGTTCAGTTTATGACCTATTTTCATTATGTGCTGCCTGTTTCTTCTATAAACCACCCCATGTTCATCCCTTACCAAAAATTACCTAGGCTCATTACATTTCTCAATGATTTTGCCACTAAACCATACCGATGTTGGACTTTTCCTAAAATAAACCTGTTCACCAACCTCAACTGTTTTCAGATTAACCGAGTTCCTATTGTAATCTTGAGATGCCTTTAATTGTCTTTGTCTAAATTGTTCGTTCACTTTTTTCTAATTTACTAATTTTGGCTTTAAGTCATTTAAAAATGAAGGCAATTTCGTACGTAATTTTCTGCTCATTAGCAATTCAGAAGGACTTGGCATACCATTTTTCGATGTTGTTCGATGCTGTAAAAAAGCTATGTAAGGATCCTTACCTGAATCCTTGCATTTATATAAAATATTCTTAATTGTTTGAATATACCTTTCCGCAAGACCATTAGAACGAGATAAATACGGACTGATGTAACACTATCAATACTCCAGTCAAAACAAAATTGTCCAAAATCCTTTGAATTAAAAGGCGGTCCGTTATCAGAAATTAAAATATCAGGAATACCATGTCTCGCAAAAATTGATTTAAGTCTCGTTATCACCTGTATAGCAGAATAACCGGAACTCAAAAGTTCAACTTCAAAAAACTTTGAGTAATAGTCCACGACTACCTGTTTCTTATTAACCGGCCAACCCTCTCTCACATATTCCATAATTTTCTTAAAAACTTGATCATTCCCAGTTTCCTGTTTAATCCTCTCAATCTGATTCCCCTGTACTGTCAATTGGCACAATAACGAGTTGCATTGTAAATCAATATCCCTGTCCATATCAGAAAAAATTTTTCCTTTAAGTGGTGCCCTAGACAAGGTATCGGCAATAAACAAATCCTTGCCCGGTTTATACACCACCGTTAAATTATACGATAAAAGTCTTAATATGAATTTCTGAAGACGAGTTGGAATCCCATATAAGGGTTTATTAAACAGTGGGACAAGAGGTTTGTGATCTGTTTCAACAGTTACATTTTTACCATAAATATATTGATGGAAACGTGTGCACCCAAATAATATAGCAAATAATTCCTTTTAAATTTGTGCGTAATTCATCTGACTGTCAGTCAGAGATGCAGATGCATATGCTATAGGGTTTTCACCATGCATTATAACAGCTCCCACAGCAAACTTCGAAGCATCCACTGACAATGTAATAGGTTTGTTCGTATCGTACTACGCTAAACCCGGGGCTTTCGTAATTTTCTTCTTTAAATTATCAAATTCAATCTGTTGTTCACTGTTCCAAATCCATACAGAATCATTCTTCAAAAGATCCCTTAAATGCTTGTTCTTATGTGACAAATTGTCAATAAAAGATCCTAAATAGGTAATCATCCCCAAAAAACGTTGTAATTCTTGTTTATTCTTCGGTACGGGCATTGCTACAATCGATTCTATTCGCTTGTCATAGGGTCTTACACCCATTTCACTAAAAATATGACCAATAAACTTTACCTAAGTTCTGAGAATCAGTGACTTTGTCCTATTAAATTTAAGACCCACTTTCTTTCCCGTTTCTAGGACTTGATTCAAAATTTCGTTATGCCTTTTCACACTTGGCGCATGTATCAAAAAATCATCCATATATATTACCAAACCTGATATATCACCAAAAAGTCTTATCATTTCGGCATGAAATATCTCGGGTGCTGAACTTATGCCAAATGGCAAACTTAGAAAACGATATCTCCCAAATGGGGTGTTAAAGGTACACAACCTAGACGATTCATCATCAAGTCTAATCATCCAAAAACCAAAATTAGGTTCCTTTATCTCCGTAATTACACCCAATTTAACCATTCTATCAATTTCATTCCTTAATGGCTCATATAGACTAAACGGTACACGACGCGGCGGATCTATTACCGGTTGACAATTTGCTTTAATTTGTAAATGACACTCTTCCCTAAGCTGTCCTAAACCATGAAAAATCCCCTTGTACTTTTCCAAAATCGCCTCGCAATTTATTGTGTTAATTTTCTTAATTAAATTCATTGTGGTAGCCATTTCAAGACCAATAATGTTGTTACATTTCATGTTCACAATATAGAAGGATGCATAATAAATTACATTATTATATAAAAAATCTACAAAAGTTTTCCCAACTATAGGTAACTTTTCCCCACTAAATGTAAATATATTATTATTATTTATTAATAGATTATATAATATTTTAATATACAAATTCAGTTTTTTTTATACAAATTCAGTCTTAAATATTATTTTTAATCTATATATGGCCAAACATATTTGTTGTGAGCCAGATTGGCATAAAATGTGATTTTTATATTTTATTATATGTATATAAAATATGTGACTAGGAAAACTCATTTAATATTAGCTTATGGTATTTTAAACATAGTTCAATATATTTATATAAAGTAGAAAAATTATAACCATTTAGAATACTGATAACATCATTTACAGAAAGATTTAGGCCCATTATTACAACTTGGCAATAGTTAAAGGTATGATGTTATCGGACAGATAAGAAGTATTTGGTTATTATAAGTTTACTTTAATCTAAACCGACCGATAAGCTAAAGGGAAGATCATCTTGCCTTTAATTTTATAGTGAGGTTTATGTATTTGAAGTTGCCATATGTTCTGAAAAATTGACAACTTTATGAAAAATAAATTAATTTTATTAATTAGAGATGGAAAATGAACTACTATTTCTTAATTTTTAAGAGAAAAGTTTTATTCAGGCTACTAGTTCAAATAATTAAGAATACTATTGTAAAGTACTGGAACAATGAAGATTGCTGAAGACGCCCTTGGCCGGGTAGAAAATGCATTCCAATTTGCCAATTGTTTCAGTACTTTACAATAGTATTCTTAATTATTTGAACTAGTAGCCTGAATAAAACTTTTCTCTTAAAAATTATAAATTAATTTTAATTTTGTTTTGCGAATAAATAATTTGATAAACAAAAATGGAAAGCAGACGTTTGATTTATATTTTTTTCACAAACAAATATTTTCACAAACACAAAAAATTTCTTGTCAGTAATTTGTCAAAAGTAATCGGTTTTTAACTGGTATTGCCATATTTTAGAAAAAAATTATTTTATTTTACAAGGAAGTTGTAATAACGAAAAATTTTAAAGGTCACTTTATTCCTCACTTTAATTAAAGTTACCTTTTATTATTAAGAACATTAAAGGCAAGTTGTAATAATGGCCCTTATTTTATTAAAACAGGTTCTACGTATTTCATTATAAATTGGACAGACTCCCAAAAAGAGAAATGTATTTTCTACTTCATTAGTATTACATATTGTACAACAAGTTTATGCAGTATTAATAAAAGATCTGCCATTCAGTTCTAATAATCCACCTCTAGTTTTAATAAGAAGACAGGTGACACGTGTCGAGTAATTTAATAATGGTACAGGCATAAAGTTATGATTAAGTTGTGGGTACATATCATGATTTTGAGAATTCTTTGCTCTTAACATGTTTTCTTCTTTTGTAGCTCTTTTTTAAATCCAAAAAGACATCCACCACTTACACGACCAGCTCTGTGTATTTTCTTTGCAGGAATCCATTTTAGAAAATAATTTTGAAAATAAGAATTAAGACGATATTGATTCTCACTAAGAACGTGGGTTTCGAATAAAATAAAAATAGATCAAATTGATTTACATAGGTTAAGAAATAGCCAAAATTTATTGAATTTGCCAAATTTGCAACATTGTATGATAGTAATTTAAATGTACTATATTGGTATTACGAGATCGAAGTATTAGGAAGATTCTCAATAGGAAATTAATGTCATAAACGAGAATATGACATTAATTTCAGTAGCATAATCAGTATTTGCAAGCAATTTACGAAGATATATTGCATCACTATTTGAAGTAGTTTCAATTTTATCACACTTGTAGGTATATTTTTTTATTATCAACGTAAATACAAAATTCGCCAAGCCTTACTTTGACTGTCTTATTGCATTTGGTGATACTTTTGCTCAGCTTTCGTAAATTATAACGCACATTTTGTTCATTCACGGTATAATCTTTATTAATAAAGATATTTTTGCCTTTTAATTTCTTTTTCATTGCTGTTACATTATAAGCTTGAAAACTAGACGCCAGTGTAAAGCAAAATGATTTTCCACCAGCAATCATACGTGTAGACATAATATTCGCATTTACTTTGAGGACGTTGTTACATAGGTTTTCAACTCCTTGTTTAGCTGTATTATTGTTTTTACTATTAAGTCCAGAGACTACAATATTAGACGAACGAGAACGACGATCAATAGATTCCAACCTGGATGTTAGTTTATTCACATCCTTTTTTAGTTTAGCATTTTCTTGTTTCAGCTCATCTATTTCAGCTTTTAGTTCATTTAGATCAGACTTCCTAGTAACATCACTAAGTTTTTCATCTAATAGCTTACATAACTTATCCCACGAGAAAACATCACTCGAGTTGTTGTGATTTGAAGATTGCATGTTGAAAGAAGTTAGATATCTTTTACTTTCTGTTCTCTCAGTGTACTCTGGAGATGTTGTATGTAATAATCGTTTATTACTCATTAAAATCACAGCATACCTTCAGGCATATCAGAAAATATACAATAGAGGAGTAAACTTGGCACTACTGTTTGTAATAAACAGCTGTACAATATTTATGTATGTACTTATGTAAATTCAGAAGCAAAAACAACAATGGGAAACTGCTTAGAATACTAAAATTATAATTTATAAGATCCCACCTCGTTTAAATCGCAATATATTTGCATAAAAGATACAGATGATCACTCACACCCACCACAGATAAATATAGTTCTTCCGTTTGAGAAAATAAATGCTGTAACAACAGTGAGACTCCAACAGCCGGACGCCAACCAGAAACAAAAACAACAGTAACGACTACAGTAAGTCAATAAGTTTTTGTGTTTGGGCTACAACACCAGTAGTGGAATTCTGTAACTTTTAACAATAGCAAGAATTGTTTTCTTGTCGACTCATTTTGTCGTTTGCAGTAACGATTATGCGATTCTGTAACTTACTGTTAAAAATATTGTTACAATTTGGCACTATGTGGCACCTCTGTTAAAATAAACAAAAAGAGCTAAAAGGAATACAAAAAAAAAAAAAATTAACAACTCAGCTGATTGCAAACAATAACAAGTGTTGCTAAATAAGTTCGAGAATAGCAAAATCGCTTAATCAGTTGTTTAGTTTTTTAACAATGACAAGTGTTGTTAAAATAAGTTACAGAATTCCACTACAGGTAAAACTCGGGCAAAACTGCGATCAGCGACGGAAATGTGTTTGTGGAACTCTTAACAAATATGTTGAGAATCAGAGGCGATAATTTTACATTTAATTTTTTATTTATTTATTTTGCACAATATTTTTCTTTTCTACTTCGTGAAAGCTCAAAGGCAGGGTTACCAATAAAATGTAAATATATTATTATATACCTTATTATCTACCTTACTGATACCTAAGGCGTTGAAAGTGTTGATTGACATCAGATTCGTTTGGGCTCCCGTATCCATCTGGCAAACTACTGCTTTCCCATTCATTTCTACATTGACGTTCCATATATTTTTGCTAAGCTTTTCACCGATGGTTCCAACAAATAGACTTTCTTCATCTTCTTCTTCTTCCATGTTATCAAAAATATTTTTTACATATTTGTTTTTGTTCAAATTACTAGAATTTCATGAAACACACATCCTCGCATAGTGATTTAATTTTCCGCATGCATTGCATGTAACACCCTCAGCCGGGCACTTGTTGTTGTGTTTTTGACCACATTTTTTACAAATGGCCGCCGATTGTTGTTGCTTTTGCTGCTGTTGAAACGGTTGCATTTGATAGCGTTGTTGTTGTTGATACGGCTGCTTCTTTTTAAAACGTTGTATTGCCGCTACGACTGGTGCTTCTTCTTCTTGCACATTTTGTATACCGGCTAAATTTTCCTTCGCCATCTCTATACCTTTGGCAATCTCCAAAGCTCTCTTCCAATCGATATTTCCTTCACTCAGCAAACGTTCCTTAATATTTTTATTATTATGTGCATCGGCGTAGCTAGGCCTTTTTCCTGGGGGGATCTTTTTTGAACACTTTTTAGTAAAAGCTATGGAAAATTGTTCAAATAAAAAAATGCAATAAAAGAATAAAAATTCTGGGGGTGGCTAATTTTTTTCTGGGGGGGGCTTAGCCTCCCCCAGACCGGGCTATCTACGCCGATGATTATGTGAGAGAACACAAATAAAAATATCCTTTATCAAGCTTTCACGCAACGAACCAAACTCACAAGAATTACTCAAATTTTCTAAAGTGGTCGCATATTGCCCAATGGATTCTTCAATTTTCTGCTGTCGCGTAAAAAACGCATGCCGTTCCATGGCAATGTTAATTTTAGGAATAAAATGCGCCTCAAATAACTTAAGCAAGTCATTGTATTTTGTTGTGTCCATATCGACATTAAACGAATTGAAAATATGCAGGCAAGCCGGCCCCATATGATGCAACAATAGCGCAACTTTTCTTTGTTCAGCTTCCTTTTCCAAATTTGAAGCCAACAAAAAATCTTAAATTGCTTACTCCAGTTAGCCCATTCCGTAGCGACATTACGAGCTTTAACATTAAAAAATGGCGTCGATGACATATATGACGATGTATTTTCCACCACTTGAAGCTTGTCTTCCATTTTGTACATTTTTTTTTCGTTTTTCAGATTTTTTTATTTTTGGTTCACACCTGACACCATGTTGTGTTATATTCAAGATCTCTTTATTTATTAATCCTTATTAAATAAATATAATACATAATTGTATAAAATAGTACTTAACATTTAAGGGTTGCCATAGAGGACTTAATAAATACCATTAGTGTTGTTACAATTACAATGAAGTAGTCATTACCACAACAAGCTGTTTTTACCATCTTAGTGAATTCAAACACAAACTTATATGGTATTTTTAAGAAGAATGATAAATAAATCAAAAACAGCGACTAGAACAACAAAAAAACATTGAAATCAGCAAATGTCAAAATACTTATGCCGTTAAAATTTCTCTACTCACCTGATTATCTTGCTACAGAAAAACAAAATATTTAAGCAAAATCATAAAACCATAAATGGGTTCAAAAAGTAAAACACAACAATAGTTCCGTTATATGAAGATTTAATGTAAACAATAACCGAAAAGCCGATATTCCCGTATGTCGAAATAAATATGCCGACTAGTGTACAAGAAGTGCTTTGATGATCGACTCCATTTCGATCTGCTTTCTATTTGGATTGATAATTAAGTAAAATGGTATTTCAGACAAAAGCAAAATGCTTATTTGATGACATCAGTTTGCGACGTTTTTTTTTTTTTTTTAAACGTAACCCCGATAATACTGTGTTCAGATATGCAACTGATCCAGTCATCTGTTTTGCGCTTGAGTTAAAGCAAGGGTATCCCTCCTTCTCAACCGATTGTTGCCACTAAAGTTAAGGATGTCTCGTGCAAGTGGGTTTGGATGGTGTTCAAGTTTGCTGACATACTTTGACGCATATTTTCTAAATTCGACTTTTACTAATGGCTCGCCTAGATCTTTGTGGATTCGAGAATTTTTAACATACCATGGAGCTGCAGTAATTATACGTAGAATTTTATTTTGACCCCTTTAAATTTTTTCAATGTTTGATGCTGAGGCAGTACCCCATAATTGAATTCCATAACACCAGATTGGCTTTAGAATTGCATTGTACAACAAAAGTTTGCAATCCAATTTCAATGTAGAGTTTCTGCCGATTAACCAATTAAGTTGCACTGCTTTTAATCTCATTTGTGTAAGTTTCGCTTCAATATGAGACTTCCAAGTTAAACGGCGGTCGAGGTGAATGCCGAGGTATTTGACTTCATTATGTTGAGGAATAATTTGATTATTTATTCTGATGGACGAGCAGGTATCTTTTCGCAATGTGAAAGTGATATGAATACATTTTTGTTCATTTACCCTGATTTTCCAAAGCTCTAGTTAATTCTCTAGTTTATAAACATAATTCTGCAAATTCTGTGATGCAACTTGGTGGTCCTTATGGACGCTGATAAAGGCTGTATCGTCTGCAAAAGTTGACGTGTGGATTTTGGGGTCTGACGGCATGTCGGAGGCATAAAGTAAAAGTAGTAAAGTAGGGCCCAGTATGCTACCCTGTGGCACACCTGATTCAATTGGCTGAGCGGTACTTAAAAAATTGCCTTCTTTGATTTTCAATTTGTGACCGTATAAATAACTTTACATGAGTTTATGGGTGTTAGCAGGCAGAACTAATTTTATTTTATGCATTAAACCTTCATGCCAGACTTTGTCGAACGCTTGGGAAACATCAATGAAAAGTGCGGAACAGTATTTTTTCTCTTCAAACGACCGTCTTATCACATTTACCAATCTGTGTGTTTGTTCGATGGTACTGTGTTTAGCTCTGAACCCGAATTGGTGATTTGGGATACATTGAGTGTCGTTCAGAATTGGAATCAACTTAGCCATTAAAAATTGTTCAAACAGTTTTGAAATTGTCGGCAGTAGACTAATTGGCCTATATGACTCTACTTTAGTGGGGTCCTTCCCTGGCTTAGGAATCATGGTAATCATAGATACCTTCCAATTTGCAGGATAGTATTCTAGGCGTAAAATAGCATTGCAAATAAAGAGGATAATTATTCTAGCTACACGAGGTAACTCCATAAGCATTTTGTTGCTGATTTTATCCATACCTGGAGCTTTTTTAAGATTCAGATTACCAATAGCGCTTTGAACATCATTAAAGCTAAGTCTTAGAGGTACAGGAGGTCTAATAACGAGTGGAGGAAAATCAGATGCTTTATTTGAGTTGTTTATAGTAAACACATTTCTCAAATGGTTAACAAATAAAGTCCCCTTCTCGGAATCATTTCTAGCCCAGTCTCCAGTCGGATTTCACAGAGGAGGCTTTCCTCTAACTGGTCTTTTTAAACCTCGTGACGCCTTCCATAACGAATAGTCAGATTGTGGGGTACTATCAAGACCCTCCAAGTAAGAATTAAGTGAAGCCATTCTTTGGGTTTTTAAGAAATTTCTTAGTATATCTCTGCATACCCGTAGCCTAGCTTTCAGTTCAGGAGACCTGTGAATTTGCCACTCTCTTCTAACTCTTCTTTTTTCTGTCAGGAGATGATCGAGTTCAGCGAAATAAGTTCTGTTTGTCCCACTTCTGCACTCAACGTCATATGTGGAGGCGTGATGTACAGCTCTTCGTATGTCCTCAGTAAACTTGTCAATCGAGCCATCAATATCCTCGGTAGTTCTCAACACTACATTTTCCGTGCAGTGGGAACTTAAATACTTTTTATACTTTATCCAACTTACTCTGGTTTTAGATATGTCCCGAAATGGAGAGCCATTCCCTTGAAGGAAACGCATTGAAATAATAGAAGGGGAGTGATCTGAAGACAAGTCTACTAAAGGCTCCACTTGTATCGATTCTACAGGGATATTTTTCACTACTACAAAGTCAATAACATCGGGAATCTTCCGTCGGCCAGTAAGTGGGATGCCCGCTTGAGAGTACATCTAAGCCCATTTTGGCAATGGTGTAGAACAGTTCACGACCCTTCGGGGTCACCAGACGTGAACCCCAAAATGTGTGTTTGGCGTTAAAGTCACCAGCAACTAAAAATCTAGCTCCAAGGGAATTGAAGAAGCTGTAGTATTGGTGTTCTTTTATTGAAAATCGAGGCGGCGAATAAATTGATGATAAAACAAAATTGTACTGACAGAATTCAATACAAATGTTTGTTGCTTGTAGGTAATCCTCACATATGTTGTTCATTAAATAATGTTTTATTTTGTCCTTTATAAGAATTGCCGAACCACCACATGCTCTTCCGCGGGGATCTTTTTAGTATCATATAACACGTAGCCATTAATTTTGAAGTACCCTGTCGCCGTCAAGTGAGTTTCAGCAATCATCATGACATCAATCTGCTTATCCGTCAGGAAGTGTTCCAGTTCGTTTTTACGTTGGCAGAGGCCGTTCGCGTTCCAAAAACAAATTTTTAAACAAATCATTTCTTTAAAATGGCTTGTAAGACAGTGGATTGCATTTTCAGCATTTCCTGCAGCATGGATGTCATAGTGGTCGTAAAAGTGTTCATAGTTTGGACAAGTCTCTGCAATGTAGTCTCTAGAGTATTAATATTAGGCTCGAAATATTGTGATTTAGGTTCCTGCTCCAAACCTAACATATTAGATTTAACCACGTTTGCGTAAGAAACTTGTCTAGAACTAGGCGCGTTTACATGACTAGTGGACCGTAACAATTGAGGGAGATTGTTACTCGAAACAAAATTAGGCTGTTGAGGATGATCAAGTAATACTGACGTCTTGTTGGTTCTTATGCCTTTCAAATGAATGTAAATTGGACAACCTCTATAATTTGTGGTATGATTACCTCTGCAGTTACTGCATTTTTTGATTTTTGAATCAGTTTTCGACTTATCGCATTGATCAGTTGCATGTAGCTCCCCACACGCAACACAAACTGACGGCAATTTACAATACGCCTTGGTGTGACCAAATTCTTGACAGTTAAGACACAGGACGGGTCCCTGACGCTTATGCGGTTCTTCCACGGTGATTCTACGATGCAGAAGGTAAATCAGATTGTAGATGGGATGGGACTCGTTTTTCTTTAATACGACATCTCCAGGTTCCAATTCCACCCTGAACATAGGCTGTGGAATCTTTTCACGGTTTTTAATATTCGTTATGCTCTTAATTTTGAAGCCATTTTCCATTAAACTAGTTATCTCGGCAGGATCAACATCTGGGTCTATACCCTTTAGAACGACTTGGAGTCCTTTTGCGCTTTTCAGCTGGTAGGTATAGAAATCCGTACTCTCCCTCTCCAACTGGTTGGACAATTTCCGAAAATCATCTTCCTTTTTCACTTGTATTTTGGTTTCGCTGATATTTCCATGTTTAATTGATGTTAAGCTAAACATATTTTCACCTATTACCGAAACAATTCCTTGTACCAATTTACTGGAAGTGGGCTCTCTCAGATAAATTGGTGGGGGCTTAAACGTCTTCATAGGAAGTTCTGGCTCATCCGTCTGGAGGAGAGCAAACCTATTTGGATCATTTGGATTATCAATACTCACGGTCTTAGGAGCTTCTGAATTTCATGACACTTGAGCAGATGTGGGCTCCTCTGTCGCTTAAGAACTGTGACGTATTTATCCATACCTACTTGTTTTCTAGGTTTGACTGCACTATTTGATGTAGAAGATGTTTTTTCATCTGTTGAAATCACTATATTGGGCGAACAGGAACGACGCCGTTCTACGGCTCTTGTAGTGAGAAGATTCTCCACAGATTTTTTTTGAAAAATCCTCAGAGATCCATATAGTTTTTCTAGTCGAGCTAAGCTCTTTCTCAGAATTACATCTGAGAGCAACGCTCATACAGTTGTTATGCAATTTTTAATGTTTTTTTTTTTTAATTACCGAGATATTACTGTAGATATTTTTACCTATTACGAGTTATTTTTTCACTTTTTTGTTTTATTTCAACCTATTACACTTTTTCACCTATTACGATTTTTTCACCGAAAATTCAGCCGCACTAAAAATAACACGTCCGAACAGTTCGATGAGACGAGACTAAAATGAGTAAGCTGAAAATTGTGTATGCCTGAACACTTAAAATAATATTGTCAATTAATCGAATATTGACTCAATAAAGTTTGAACACAGTAGAAATTTGTTTGTTTGCTCCGCAATCACGCCTAAACGGCTGAACCAATTTTAATGAAATTCGGAACGTAGATAAATCTGTTCTTGGAAGCGTCAATATGCTATACCGGTAAAATTTGTACCTTTGTTTATTAAACAACCTATCCCAAACGGCTAAACCGATATTTTCGAAACTTGGTATGTAGATAGATCCATACTTAGAAGTGCCATTACATTTTATATATTAATTAATTTTATATATTATCGGTCTAATTCATAAAAATATCAAATTTTAACTTATAAGCTGATAATAGTTATAAGTTTCTTTTTGTTTTATAAGCTACTGATAAAAATTTGTATTCATAACTACACAATAAGAGTAAATTAACAATTTGTCGGTTTTAATAGTTTTGTAGTTTTATGTTGGCAATAACATGTTATTTTCACTCTCATTTTATACTTAGTGATGAATATAATTACAATTGATTATTTAAGTACCCTAATAGAAAACTGAAAATAATATGAATTATTGCACATAATTTAATCGATATGTTAAAAAAACATTTGTTTTATTACTTGTTATTATATAAAAAGTAATTTCAATAGTAAAAAAATTGCTTTTAAATACAATTATTCACCGCTAGCTGGTTTAAAGAGTACTCTGTGCTGCCTTCAACAACAATTAGTCGACTACTCACTTTAATGTAATTGTTTATGCATCTCTATAATTATGTTTATTTTTATGTAAGTAATATTTATATAAATAAAAAGAATGGACACAATTTATGATGCTTCTCCTTCCGTATCGAATAGGAAACGTGCTAGCAATTGTTTTTGATCGTCTTGTAGTAGATGTCGACATTTCTGCTATGTAATAGTTGCTATGTATGAAGATACCATTTGTATATACATACAAACATATGTATGTATGTACAGTGGGGAGCAGAGGTGAGTACATGTTTGTATTTTCTGCATTGTAAAGATCATAAAAATGGTAATAATGGAGCGATTTTTAAATTTCTTTTTCTATTTTAATTCTTATTTAGTTCTTTACATAATTCTTAATAAGAGAAATAAAAGCCCAATAAAACAAGATTGTAATTTAAATAACAACAAAACAACTTGTATGTACTCAGTTTTGCTCACACTTGTTATCAACCAAATAATTGAAACATGTAGCGGCCCTAATTTATTTATTTATTTATATTTAAACTTAGAATACATCCCTAACTATTTAAAGTAACATTTGAATTTAACACTTTTATAAGATGCAACCCTGTAGTAATTTCGAAATGCAACCCTTAACATTTAAAGATAATTTTTGAATTTAACGATTTTATAAAATACCACTGTATAATTTTGCAGCCTTTACACTAATAACAATGTAAGCACGCCTTAGCATTTTCCTATAAAAGGCGAAGTATTTTGTAAGAAAAGTCAATTAGTATTCTGACTCCAAAGTGATAGGAACATTGTCTAGACTTTCTAAAAGTACCGGACGTGCGAATAACACTTGGAAATTGAAGAAACCTAATAAAGTTTATTTTTTAAGTGCAAATAACTAAAAAGTATTTCATTTTTAAAATTTATGTACAATCTTCGAAACAAGATTGTCTCAAACATTTATTAATTTACCGTTATTTCGTCGTCACGTATGATAGCAAAAGAGCTTAATATAAGCCAATCAGTAGTTGTTAGAGTGTTAAAACGGCGAAATGTAGCTTCTAAAGACAGGTTTTCAGTCGCCAACGATTATTATCTGATGGAGACGCACGCCCTATAATGAGAAAAATGAGAGCAGACACGTCTTTAGTCCTAAAAGAAGCTTCCTGAGCAATAAATAAAAATGTTAGCCGATGTACAGCAAGAAGAGCGCTACACAATATTGGATACATCTCAGCTGTAAAAAACCTAAACCTGCACTGCCAGATAAAAATGTTTCAGCACGTTTCGACAGGCTACACAAAGATTGGACTGTTGATGGCTGGAAACGCGTAATATGGTCAGATAAATCCAACTTTAACCGATATCAATCTGACGGTAAAAAGTATTATTGGCGTCGACAGCGGGGGAGTATACAACGACACCATGTTAAACAGATTGTAAAGCATCATCATGGTTTGGGGTTACTTTACATGAGAAAAGAAGACTATTTAAAAATATTGCAGATTCAACCTCCCGATTTTGTAGACCTGAGCGCATACCCTGAGTAAGAAGTTGTGTTTCAACAGGATGGAGACCCAAAACACACCTCGAAAATCGTTAAGGAATGGTTGAATGGGCAAACATTTCAATTGATGCAGTGGCCTCCGCAAAGTCCCGACCTCAATCCAATTGAAAATTTGTGGTAAATTGTGAAAAGACGATTGGGACAGTATCGAACAGCTCCGTCGAACTTCGCTGAGTTGTGGCAACGTGTGGAGCTGGAGTGGCAGAGAATTCCACATGAAATTATCCAAAAGTTGGTTGAAAGTATGCCCAATCGCATAAATAGTGTATTAAAAAATAAAGGGCTGTGGACTAAGCACTAAAAATTTAAAAGTTTTTTTTGTTTCCTGAAAGTGCAAAACTGAGTGCATAAGATTTAATTTTATTTAATTTAGTTTGTTCCCTGAATACGTAGTTTTTTGTTTTGTTTTAAGATCATTATTGTAATCCACTAATTAATAAATAAAATAAAAAAGTAATAATTTAAATCGCTTTGTTATTACCATTTTTATGCACCTGCAAATGCAGAAAATAAGAACATGTACTCACCTCTGCTCCCCACTGTATATACTTACGAATTCGGTTAATTAAATTTATGGAACATGTCGGTTTTACTGACTTTGCTCAAAAAAAATCATCAAATAGGGCTTTTAGAGGAGATAAAAGCAATAAACAATTTTTTTGGCGGCCACGTCTATTTTCGAGGGGGCGGGCTCTCAAAGTTGAAAATATATTAGCCTATATATCGGGAACTATTAGGTCTATGATAATTTGTAATACATCATTATTAAAGGTATTAAAACACCTTTCCAACGATATATATCACGATTACAAAGTATGGACCAACTATGGGTTAAATCTGAAAATAATATTTTTTGACCTGCATTTTTTTTAATGTCTAAAAAATTTAAAAAAAATCTACATAAGCGTTATTTAACTTTATTTATATAAATAAAGCTTTAATTTAAGGTATGATATGTGTCTATAGATACTATAATCACCGACTTATAAGATCTGAAAAATTAAAAAAAAAACATATTTCTTCAAAATTTTGTATACAGGAAAGGATTTTCTTCTCTATGGTATACATTTTACCGGCTTAAGATTTCCTGTATTGCGTAAGGATTGTCTCCTCTATGGTATACAGAACACCGGCTTCGCATAGTACAGATTGTATTTTTTATGGTAAAATGTCATAATCTTTCTTTAATATCTTCGGATCTACATTACCTACATGATCATGTTATACCTTAAAGCTTGAAGCTTAATTTCTTGACTTTAAAATTTTGAGATTTATATATCTACTCATATAGACCTTTTTCCATAATTTTTAAGATTTTTTAAAGAAATATAGGATCAAAAAATAATTTTCCGAAATTGACCTATAGGTGGTTCATACAAATAGGTCATGTTATATATCGTTGGAAAGGTTATTAAAGTGCCTATCATATGATATATATATATCGTCTAATAAAGAAATGTAGTTTTCAAGATATATCTAAATATATTATAAACTTTGAAGCACACCGCCCACTTGAAAATAGGCCTGGCCGGCAAAAAAAATTTATTTTAACTAAAAATTAAAACTATGAGTGATAAAATTTTGAAAGTGATTTGAAAAAAGTCACTAAAACCGACTTAAGCCAAATTTATTGTAAACATTTTTACTTCTTTAATCACTTTTTTTTAACTTTTATACAAAAAAAAACACAAATTTTCTTATCTGTTTAAATATTTTGCAAACATTATTAAATGGTTAAAGTTGGGTAGAGAACACAATAAAAATATCAAAACATACAAGAATTTCTGAATTCTTGAAGGTCTGCTCAAATATAATGAATATAAATGTAAACGTAGTATCGACCAAGATGATTGCAAAGGACAAAGCATTTCTATTTAACCTGGAATCGAATTTGGAGGTTCAAAAAGTCCTCACTGCCAGAGGGAAGTTGAAAGGTCTTCAAGTTTATATACAAAAAGATTACACGGAGGAGGAACAACATGTTAGATGCAATCTCCATCAGATTGGTAAAACTATAAACAAAAAGAAGAAAGATGTTAAGGTTCGCCTTGGTGAATACTGGATTTTTGTAGAAAACAAGAAATATACTATTAATGTAGCTCAAAATCAATAGCGATGTAAATTGTGCCATTTGGTTTCATATAATGTTACAAATCTAGCAAAATCTCTCAATTTTCCTAATTTTTTAGCTTACCTAAACAAATTTGACATATTTTTTCTTTTTGAAACACATGTCACTAAAGAAAAACAAAATATTTTTGAAGTGTATTTAAGAAATTATTTCACAGCATGGGTTCCAGCTGTAAAAACTTGTAATGCTGGTCGGGCAAGTGGTGGATGTTTGTATGGATACAGAACAGAACTGAAAAAAACATTTGCATTCAATTTCGTAAATATTAATAATAATTTAGTATTAACTGCTGAAATACATGGTAGTCTATGTTACTTTATACCAAGATATTTAAATTGTACAAACTGGGATGATGATTTTGAGAAATTTGAGAGTTTTATGCAGGATCTTAGCCCTTCGAACTTCTGTATAGTTGGTGATCTGAACGCCAGAATTGGTGTAGAACAAATTCTAGATGTTGCGTTTGTAAAAGATTCACCAAATATTCAGAAAGTTCGAAGCTCAAAGGACAAAACATTGAACAGGGAAGGAAGAAGGTTAATAAATTTTATAGAAAATGCAGGTGGTATTGTTTTAAATGGACGGACTGTAAGAGATGATCAAGGTGATTTTACCTTTCACGGAGCGAGGGGAGACACTGCCATTGATTATTGCATATGTTCATATAGTTTCTTACAACTCGTTGATGATTTTTACATATTTACAAAACCATACTCTGATCATATGCCACTGTGTGTGAACATAAAATCTGATAATAATGATATTTTTAAAAACAAAAATTCCTGGCAAAGGTTACGTTGGAATCCAAATTATGCAGTAAAATATACTGAAGTTTTAAGTCGCCTCTCATGTAACGTTGACCTTCAATCTAATATATCGATTAATGATTTAATCTCAACAGTAAAGAGCAAAATTAAAAAAGCATATGGTTCGAACGTTAAAAAATCTTTTTTCGTACCTAAACAAAAGTGGTTTGATTGGCAATGTGCCCGCTCCCGTAAATGTATGAAAAGAAATCTTAAGTCATTCAGAAAGAATTGCACAGTTCAAAGTAAATCCCGATATTTATATTCAGAATCAAAATATATAAAGATTTGTCAAACCAAAAAACTCGAGCTGTTCGATAGAAATTTATATCTATTAAATACAGTTAGAAATAGCAGTGACTGGTGGAAATTATCAAACTCTTTAAAAACCCGAAATACTAAAACTAAAAACGTGTTAAATGCAGAAGAGTTTCTTTCGCATTTCAGTAAAATTCTCCAATGTAAAGACGTGTCTAAGAGTATAAGTTGGGCTATGCCATACACTGTTGATCCCATGTTAGATTCCCCCATAGAATATTGCGAACTATTATCAGTGGTGAAAACTCTAAAACATAATAAAGCCCCAGGTCAAGATGGTATAAGTTATGAGTTCTACAAACATGCCCCGGAATGCTTTCTAATCGTAATGTTGAATATATTCAACAAAATACTTTTACATGAACAAATCCCAACAAGTTTCCGTAATTCCATCTTGATTCCACTCTTCAAAAAGGGCGATCCAAAGCTTCCGGAGAACTACCGTGGGCTGTCGCTCATCGATACAAATTGTAAGATTTTTACCTCTATTCTTCTAAACAGACTAACATTCTGGGTAAAAAGCAATAATATTCTGAACGAATACCAAGGTTTTAGAAAAAACTATTCCACTGTAGATAATATTTTCAATCTAACAAACATTGTCAACATTAACAAGGCAGCTGGTAAAAATATTTTTGCATTTTTTGTTGATTTTTCTAGCGCATTTGATACAATTCCTCGCAATAAACTTTTCTATAAACTATCAAACATGGGACTTTCTTCGAAAATGGTGAGAATACTGCAGGGTTTGTGTGAGAAAACAGAAAGTAAAATTTGGGACGGTCAATCATTTTCAGATACCTTTGGAGTTGATGTAGATGTAAAACAAGACTGTATTCTCAGTCCAATTTTATTTTCATTATACACAAATGATTTAGCCGACGAATTACCATACGGTGTCAACATTTGTGGCATTAATGTTAAGATTCTACTTTATGTGGATGATATTGTCATTTTAGCTGATACAGCAACAGTATTACAGCGTATGATCGACAAGCTTTTTAACTACTGCTCTATGTGGAGTCTTAAAGTTAATCTTGAAAAATCAAAAATAATTGTTTTTCGAACCGGTACTAGGCTTTCTTCGATCTGGAACTGGAAGTTTGGTCAGAACAACATAGAGGTGGTCAACAGTTACAAATATCTTGGAGTAGAAATCACATATAATCTATCCTTCAAAAAACACTTGAATAATAAATTATTAACTGCAAAATTGGCTATCAATTCGACGTGGTCTAAATATATAAATAATTCACGTATATCGAATGCCAATAAACTCAGAATATTTTTTGCGGCATTGAGATCAATTATATTTTACGCTGCTCAAGTTTGGGGATTTGAAAAGTATGATGATGTAGAAAAATTATTCAGATTCTTTATTAAAAAAATGCTTTATTTGCCTTTTACAACACCCAACTATATGCTCTATCATGGATACTGGTTTTGATTCCTTATATCTCATCACTCTAAAATAACATTTTTCTTATATAAACAAAGTCTTGAGGATGTCCCCAAATAGACTACCACGTATTCTAGCCAGTCACATTATCTCCAATAAGCTTTATTGGGCAAAAGAATGGGATAATTTATTACAAAGGCTGCAAATCTCAACTGACAGAACAAACATTCCAGTAAGTCATAATTGGGAAATGATATTAAATCATTTGAGAATGAAGGAAAAGGATGAATATTTATCCGCTGCTTCTTGTTCTCAGTTCCATGATCTTTATTCTCAACTTGATTTTAATATCACACCCATTCTGACAAATAATCTCTCGTCAAGGGACACTGGTTTGATAATAAAAGTCAGAGGGGGATTGCTGGATATTAACGCTAGAGCTTTTCGAAATAAAACTACTGGTATATGTACGTTATGTAATTTAGACAAATCAGAAAACACTATTCATTTCATTGGCGAATGTTCTATGTATAACCCATATAGACTTAAATATTTTCGAAAAAATCGACTTGAAAAAAACGAAGTTATATGTATACTAAATGGCTCAAATTTTAGCAACCTATGTAAATATATTGAAATTAGCTTAAAATATAGAAAATTGCTTTTAAATGAATTTGATATATAACAAAACTGAACTGAATTAAAAAATAAATCAGTAATTTTTAAACTAAAAATTATATTAAAATGCCAATGTTTGGTGCCACATAATTATGCCATATATAGATATTTGTATTTATAATTTAATTGAATATGTTTAAGAATTTGTATCATATCTATTAATAAATAATAATAAATAAATATATGGTGAATTTCACGCCAAGTGACACAATTTTAAAAATCGATGTCTTCCGATTTGGATTAAATTTGCACCAAGGTTAGTACTATTGGATAGTAGGCTAGACACAAATTTCCAGCTCTATAAGTCCAGAAGTGCCGGAGTTAGAGTGGGTCAAAGTTGGACATTTTGGTAAATTTTGGTCATACAGGGTTTTTTTTAAATGAGTGTAAGTTTTCACCTATTGGTCCTAGCAAAAAAATTGTCCAAAGGACTTTAGATAGCTATTTCTTCAATAATTTTTTTTTAATTTTTTAAAAAAAGTTTTTTTAATTTTTTTTTTTAATTAATTTTTTTTAATTTGGGCCCTTTTTTGTTTTCTCAGAAGAAAGCTTATACAATTTACTTGATGGCCTTTATAATCGCTTAATGGGATGCGAGTGGGATATCTATCAAAAAACAATATTTTTTAACCCAAGAATAGGATTTTTCAATATTTGGCAAATGTACATATAAATCATCCTACAGAATTTCATGATGATTGGCCCGTAATAAGTCATAATTCCTTTATGAGGACTACTCTAGAAAACTCATTAACCTACATAAACATACATATCGAACCGAAATTTTACACAGATCAATTATAAGTACATATGTAAAAATTATACTATTGACTTTTGTGAAAGTTGGTCCATAATTGGTTAAAGCTACCACTTTCGAGAATAATCACAGAGTATACAAAGGTGACAATTTTGACGTTTCAAAAAGCCAAAATCAGTTTTCTAGGGCTTTTTGGTACTTAATTTATTGTGTGTTAAAGTAAATCGCTTTATGTTACACGCTGCAAAAATATAAACAAAGTGTAAAATATTGATTATAACGGCAATCTGTATAAAATTCTTATAAATATCGTTATTGGGATGAAATTCGACTAAAATAAACCTAAAATAAATAGAAATTGCGGTACAATATTTTATGAAGTTGGCCTTATATTAGGTGATTTGATGGTGGGTATATAAGATGCGGCATAGCCAAATATAAACTCTTACTTGTTTATTTGTTAATCTAAGTGGATAATGAATAAAAATGTAAATTTCAACAATTTCCAATAAATTTAGTTCAACTTTCAACTTTTTAGCAATGTTTATAAGAGTTTTATGGGCTTTTAATGATTTTCGGAGTGGACTTTATACAGCTATTAAGGACTATTTAAATTGTTAAAGGTAATATTTATTAAATAAAACGCTAAAATTTAACACTTTTATTTTATTATTTGTGGTGTTTTTTATAATTTGTGAAATAAGCAACAGCCTTGAATTTTTCAAAAACAAAGGTTTTTCAAGGGGTGAAATATTTCAGAAAGCATTCGACTACAGAAAAGGTGGCCCGTAAAAAAGAAACCGTGCTACGACAGTTAGTGAAAAAGAAAAAAGGTTGAAAAACCGCATAAATCAGCAAATGAGATTCGGATTGGAGTCTCTAGCTAAAATGAGGCAAAACCGACTGTAGATACAGTAAAACGTTGATTGCAGATTGTAGAAGAGAAGTTGGACTGTTTGGGAGAATTTCACGAAAGAAGTCATTATTATCTGAACATAACCGAAAGAAAAGACTCGAATTCGCAAAGAAGTACCTCCATTAGACGGATGCAGAATGGTAAAGAATACTATTTTCGGACGAAACAAAAAAATATGTTCGCCGGCTAAAGTCGAAAGAATTTGATCCAAAGTACATCCATATTGAAGCATGCATGAGGTTCTATAATGCTTTAGAGTGCAATACAGTCACGTGGTGTTAGACACAAAATTGAGGGAAATATGGACAAGTTTCAGTATGCAAGAATTCTAAACGATACAATGACGCCGTATGCTGATGAGAACATGCCAGTAACATGGACATTTCAACAAGATAACGATCCGAAGCATATGGCTCATCATGCAGTCCTGATCTCCGCACGATCGAAAACTTATACCAATTGGAATGCGAACGGCCTCCGCCAACATAAAAACGAACTGGAACACTTCCTGATGGATAAGCAGATTGATGTCATGATGATTGCTGAAACTCACTTGACGGCGACAGCGTACTTCAAAATTAATGGCTACGTGTTGTATGATACTAAAGATCCCCGCGGAAGAGCATGTGGAGGATCGGCAATTCTTATAAAGAACAGAATAAAACATTATTTAATGAACAACATATGTGAGGATTACCTACAAGCAACAAACATTTGTATTGAATTCTGTCAATACAATTTTGTTTTATCATCAAT
The DNA here is from genome assembly GCA_916048285.2 of Bellardia pandia. Classification (NCBI taxonomy): domain Eukaryota; kingdom Metazoa; phylum Arthropoda; class Insecta; order Diptera; family Calliphoridae; genus Bellardia; species Bellardia pandia. The sequence continues at coordinate 73,148,886 of OU696530.1, forward strand.
TTATTCGCCGCCTCGATTTTCAATAAAAGAACACCAATACTACAGCTTCTTCAATTCCCTTGGAGCTAGATTTTTAGTTGCTGGTGACTTTAACGCCAAACACACTTTTTGGGGTTCACGTCTGGTGACCCCGAAGGGTTGTGAACTCTTCAACACCATTGCCAAAATGGGATTAGATGTACTCTCAAGCGGGCATCCCACCTACTGGCCGACGGACCGACGGAAGATTCCCGATGTTATTGACTTCGGAGTAGTGAAAAATATCCCTGTAGAATCGATACAAGTGGAGCCTTCATTAGACTTGTCTTCAGATCACTCTCCTTCTATTATTTCAATGCGTTTCCTTCAAGGGAATGGCTCTCCATTTCGGGACATATTTAAAACCAGAGTAAGTTGGATAAAGTATAAAAAGTATTTAAGTTCCCACTGCACGGAAAATGTAGTGTTGAGAACTACCGAGGATATTGATGGGTCGATTGGCAAGTTTACTGAGGACATACGAAGAGCTGTACATCACGCCTCCACATACGACGTTGAGTGCAGAAGTGGGACAAATAGAACTTATTTCGCTGAACTCGATCATCTCCTGTCAGAAAAAAGAAGAGTTAGAAGAGAGTGGCAAATCCACAGGTCTCCTGAACTGAAAGCTAGGCTACGGGTATGCAGAGATATACTAAGAAATTTCTTAGAAACCCAAAGAATGGCTTCACTTAAATCTTACTTGGAGGGTCTTGATAGTACCCCACAATCTGACTATTCGTTATGGAAGGCGGCACGAGGTTTAAAAAGACCAGTTAGAGGAAAGCCTCCTCTGCGAAATCCGACTGGTGACTGGGCTAGAAATGATTCCGAGAAGGGGACTTTATTTGTTAATCATTTGAGAAAAGTGTTTACTATAAACAACTCAAATAATGCATCTGATTTGCCTCCACTCGTTATTAGACCTCCTGTACCTCTAAGACTAAACTTTCGTGATGTCCAAAACGCTATTGGTACTCTGAACCTTAGAAAGGCTCCAGGTATGGATGAAATCAGCAATAAAATGCTTGTGGAGTTACCTCGTGTAGCAAGAAAGATTATCCTCTTTATCTTCAACGCTATTTTACGCCTAGAATACTATCCTGCAGATTGGAAGGTGTCTATGATCACTATGATTCCTAAGTCAGGGAAGGACCACACCAAAGTGGAGTCATATAGGCCAATTAGCCTACTGCCGACAATTTCTAAACTGTTCGAAAAATTGTTAATGACTAAATTGACTCCAATTCTGGATGACACTGAATGTATTCCAAATCATCAATTCGGATTCAGAGCTAAACACAGTACCATCGAACAAACTCACAGATTGGTAAATGTGATAAGAGGGTCGTTTGAAGATAAAAAATACTGCTCCGCCCTTTTCATTGATGTGTCCCAAGCGTTTGACAAAGTTTGGCATGACGGTTTAATGCACAAAATAAAATCAACTCTGCCTGCTAACACCCATAAACTCATGGAAAGTTATTTATACGGTCGCAAATTTAAAATCAAAGAAGGTGATTTTTTAAGTACCGCTCAGCCAATTGAATCAGGTGTGCCACAGGGTAGCATACTGGGCCCTACTTTATATTTGATTTATGCCTCCGACATGCCGTCAGACCCCAAAATCCACACGTCAACTTTTGCAGACGATACAGCCTTTGTCAGCGTCCATAAGGTAAATGAACAAAAATGTATTCATATCACTTTCACATTGCGAAAAGATACCTGCTCGTCCATCAGAATAAATAATCAAATTATTCCTCAACATAATGAAGTCAAATACCTCGGCATTCACCTCGACCGCCGTTTAACTTGGAAGTCTCATATTGAAGCGAAACTTACACAAATGAGATTAAAAGCAGTGCAACTTAATTGGTTAATCGGCAGAAACTCTACATTGAAATTGGATTGCAAACTTTTGTTGTACAATGCAATTCTAAAGCCAATCTGGTGTTATGGAATTCAATTATGGGGTACTGCCTCAGCATCAAACATTGAAAAAATTCAAAGGGGTCAAAATAAAATTCTACGTATTATTACTGCAGCACCATGGTATGTTAAAAATTCTCGAATCCACAAAGATCTAGGCGTGCCATTAGTAAAAGTCGAATTTATAAAATATGCGTCAAAGTATGTCAGCAAACTCGAACACCATCCAAACCCACTTGCACGAGACATCCTTAACTTTAGTGGCCACAATCGGTTGAGAAGGAGGGATACCCTTGCTTTAACTCAAGCGCAAAATAGATGACTGGATCAGCTGATGTGAAATTTTTTTAGTATCATAAAAATTTTTGTCTAGCACTGGCTGGGCTTATTATTTTCTTTTTAGTATTAAGATTTGAATACTTATTGTCATTTCAAATATGAAGATTCAATAAATAATTAACTGCAAATAAAAAAAAAAAAAAAAAAAAAAATTGTAAAAACCAAAGTAAACTGTAAAAATAAGCAATTTTAATGATCTCTTTCCCAAAACAAAGAAAGTTCCCAAGCAGTGTAGTTCCAAGTAGTGTATGTAAAAATTTGGTGAACTCAATGCCTCGCAGATGTCAAGCTGTTATCGATAACAATGAAATAATTTATTTATTAATTTTCTAGAGACTACTGTTTTTTTCTTAATGAAAAATTTATTTATTATTTTCTAGGAGTAATGGTAGAATTAGCCGAACGTCCACGTCTCCCTACTGTAAGCACGTTTGCGCAATTATAGGACATTTAAAAACGTGCCGTACGACAAACAAAAAAATATAAGCAAACACATGGTACAACCATATTGTATTTTGTATCTAATTGTTTCTTTTCTACTTCAGTTTAAATTATATATTTTAAAACTCAATTAACCTCGATTATAATGGATTCGGAGGATTTATTTACCGATTTAATGTTTTTAAAATTACTAAATATGTCCAGGAAAAAAAGGCAAAACGTACAATAAATAAACAGTCAGCTGTTCGAAACAGTGATTGTCATTGTAAAGTTTCTTTTCGTACATGCTTGCTTGAAAAAGTACCAAAATGGCTTTAATAGGAGTAAAATTGTGTGTGTGTGTGTGCGCATTTAAATATATAATCTAGCGCTTTGATAGTTATTAATATTATCAATTTAATATATTTTACTATAATTTAATTGAATAAATATTGAATAATACATATGTAGTTATGTGTATGCATTAAATTTGTTATATTTATATTGTATGTAATATATTTATAAACATATTCATATATGTATGCAGATGTGTATTATATAAAACATGTTGCTCAATATCCACAAACATTATTATTAAAGAAAAATAACAAAAAATAGGGCGAATTTACCTCAATACAATTTAACATACAAACAGTCCATCATAGCTGTACAAATGTCACGTAAGAACGTTAGGAATTTCTATTTTATACAGGTTGATACGTTCCGTCAACGTATTATTAATATTCGGTAAGCATTTACATTGATTTCAAATAATAAAACGGGATCAGCTGTTTCGTTACAGTACAGTACGGGACGTAGTCGTTCGGCTAATTCTACCATAAGAGTTAAATTGACTAAACTACGAGAAATTTGGAGAATATCATAAAACCTTTCGTATTACTTGCTTCAAGCTCACATCTTAGTATCGTGTCCTTAATTAGTTGCACTTAGCTGTAAGTGGGCTATGGTTAAATATTGATCGATAAGCGTGAAATTCCTTACGACGATTTCTACATACGAGTATGTATGAATTATTTGTGGCGAATTTCAACTTGATAGTGATGTTTATAAAAGATCACCAACATACATACAATCTTACTCGTTTCATATTGTAATATTTCATTAATAAAGGAGGTTTCATCAAGAAATTTGTTTTTAAATACAAAACTAGCAATCTTATATACCCACCACTAATTTGAAACTAATTTTTGTTACATTTTGTATCGATAACGATATAATTATATACGCATGGGTTATTTTATTTTCTGGATCCTCCCTTACATGGGAGCTCTAACCTATTATGGGGCGATCGCCATAAAATAGTGCATCGTAGCTATTTATTTTGGTTAAATTTCATCTCAATAACGACATTTACAAATATGTCACGAGACGGAAGATAATCAAGTTTTGTTTATATTTCTGAAGCGTGTAACAAACACAATCACCCCTATCGTGAATAAAAATTCCACATGAAATTTGTTGCCTTTTATTTTTTTAACATTGAATTTTAATAGGAAAAATGTGAAAGGGAACAAATTTTATGTGAAATTTTTATTCACGATAGGGGTAAATAAATTTTGTACCACAGTCATCGTCTAACACTTGAACCGTGCGGTTGACTTTTTTCGATCTCTCTGAGTGTCAGTTTTTTTTTTTCGTTTACACCGAACTGTTTAACACAATTATTTTTACAGTGAGCAACAAAATTTTCCTCATAGTAAAGTTGTTTTAAAAAAAATTACTACCACGAGTGAATATGTCCGGTCCACCCAACCTGGGGGACAACCGCTTTTCGTTATTAGCGGATTCCCCCCGTGCTAAAAAGAAACGCACAAACCAAAATATTCTCGATGTTTTCCCACAACTTCCGATAATACAAAAACCTGATCCGAAGTATATCGTGATCTCTGTAACATCTGGTAGCAAAAATTTACAAGAATACTCATGTTTTTCTGTTCATCGATCATTGAAACTAATCTTTTCAGATATACTAACAGTATCAGAATTAAGAGACGGTAATCTTCTCCTCCTAATTGGAAACAAAACAAATGCAGAAAAGTTAGTAAATACAAAAATCTTACCTGGAGTTTGTAACATAAAATGCGAATACCATTCTAACCTAAGTTTTTCTAAAGGTACTATTTATGCCCCATATCTAAATAATGTGCCAGAAGCTGAAATTATTAACGAACTCAGTTCACAGGGTGTAGTAGAGGTCTATAAATACCAAAAAAAAATCCAAGAAGGACAGTATACCCCATGCGGTGTACTTCTTTTGACTTTTGATCGATACACCACACCAGAAAAATTGGACATTTCATGGCACAAAGTCAAAGTTAAACAATGCGTTGCAAAACATGTCAAGCTTTAGGACACACAAAAAAATGGTGCAAAAACAACCCATTATGTGAAAACTGTGCATTACCTACACATGTCGAATGCACGCGCACTTTCTGTGTTAACTGTGCTGAAGATCACCCCTCTTCCTCCAGAGATTGTAAAATATACAAACAACATAAAGAAATTTTAAAAATATAAACCAAGGAGAAATGTACTTTAAAAGCAGCAAAAGAAAAATATCATACCCAAAAAACAACGGAACCACTAACTCAATCGTTCGCTGATGTCACAAACAACAAAACTTTAAATAACAACAAAATTGCTACTGTCTCTGAAACAGAAAAAATCGACAACGTAGAAAAAAATTTAAATTCCACAATGCAACAAATAAACAACAGAACAAAAATAATAATAAATAACACATCGGACAATCCTACTGTTACACAAACAACAAATCCACAAGAATCAAAATTACAAAAACCAACAACATCTAAAACAATACCATCAGTGCTCACACGATCGATGGCTAAAGCTATAACTAACAACTCATCAACGATATCAAACCTAAAAAAACAAAAACACTTAACTTATCGCAAAACAAAAATCTTACTTTGCCTAAACCTACAACAACATCACAATCTTTCGATGAAGAAGTAATAATGTTTGTTGACAACGAATAGTTTACTTACTATTTTTTTCAATATGGATTTTAAAATTATACAGTGGAATATTAACGGTCTTATTAATAATTACCACGAACTCCAACTTATAATAAAAGACCATAATCCAGACATTATTTCTATTCAAGAAACACACATCTCTTTTAACAATAACAACTTTATATATCCAAAACAATATATTGGATTCTTCCATAATCTTCCAACAATCACTACAGCTAAACAAGGTATTGCTATACTTGTTAAGAAAACTATTCCCCACAAATTAGTTTATACGGACTTCAACATCGTCTCTATTGCCATTGAAATTAACATTGGCATAAAATTTACTTTTGTTAATACATACATTCCACCTCATCAAACCATCTCTGAACGCAATTTAACAAATATTCTTAACAATAATAACCCACCCCTTTTCATCACCGGAGACTTTAACTCTTGGAGCCCCCTTTGGGGCTCGAAAGAACCTAATTCTCGTGGCAAAATCCTAGAAAATTTTATTCTAAACGGAGATCTTATCGTTCTAAATAACGGTAATCCTACCCACTTTTTCACACACAACACCTTTACCCATGTCGATATTTCCTTATGCTCTTCGCAAATTGCTCCTTTATGCTCTTGTAATACTCTCAACGACCTCCATGGCAGTGATCATTACCCCATTTTAATTCGAATGGAAAAAAACATTGCTCACACAAAAACAAAATTTAATCCTAAATTTAAATTAGAATTTGCCAACTGGAATTTATATCAAGAATACTGCGATGACCGGTTATCAAAAATTAAAACATCCAACAACATTAACCAAAAAGCAGCATCCATTGTAAAATGTATCAGGTCAGCAGCAAACAAAGATTTTAAAATATACACCTCATATTATATGGTGGAATTCTCATCTAGAATATTTACGTAACAAAATTTGTGGCACAACTACAAAAAAACAAGAAGCGATTCAAACCTTATTTGTTATAAAAAATGTATCGCCATTTTTAGAAAAGCCGTAAAGGAAAGCAAGGCAATTTGCATTCAGAAATTCACATCCAACATCAATCCCACTTCAACATCACAACGCATATGGAATGACATTAAACGAATTGCTGGTTGTAAATCCTCTAAAATAATTCAAAAACTGAAATCTGGATCAACAATCCTCTCATCATCAGCTGATATAGCCAATTGTTTCGCAAAACATTGGTCAGAACAATCTGAAGATTCGAATTTCTCTACAAATTTCCAACAGCAGAAATCCAACTTAACAAACCACGCGTACAATCCGATACACTGCAACTCTTATGCTAAGAAAATCGAAAACCCAATCAACATGGTCGAACTAGATAGTGCTTTACACTCTGCAAAAGGTAAAACACCAGGTGAGGACCGTATATCATACCCTATGCTGCAAAATCTCACGTTGTCAACAAAATTGTATTTAAATTATTACTAATTTTTCAAGCTTAAGGTCTTTTTTATATATAAAAACTTTTTAACAGATAGATAGACAGATAGATTTTTGAGATCTAATAGGACATTAAATGCAGACAAAGGGAATACAACGGTGGCAATGAACAATGGCACCTAGGCTATATGGTCTTCCAAAAATTCATAAAATGGATTTTCCATTGAGTCCAATATGTTGAATGATAAATTCTCCATCATATGAACTGTGTAAATATATAACAAGAATTCTTAATAAAATTACTGAAAATTCAAAATATAATGTTAAGGATTCTCTTCAATTTAAAGACAGAATTAAGAATTTTACATTAGATAATAATGAGAGATTAATTTCTCTTGATGTAGTTTAATTGTTTCCTAGCATTCCAATAGACTTAGCTATTACTATAGTAGAAGAAAAATGGAATATTAAGGAAACATACTAATATGGAAAAGGACTTATTTTTACGTATTCTTAAATTTTGTATAATAGATAGTAGATATTTTCAATTAAATAATCATATATATAATCAAATGAAAGGACATCCTGAATCAGGAATAGAGCAAATGTTAGATATTTTAAACTCATTTCATGCAGACATTAAATTTACAATTGAAAGGGAATCTAATTCAAGAATATCATATTTGGACACCTTGATAATTAGAAGAGGAAATAGGATATTAATAGATTGGTATCAAAAACCAACATCTTCTGGTAGAATTATTAATTATTTCTCGAAGCATCCAAAGAGAATAATTATTAATACAGTTAAAAATTTTATAGAAAGAGTTCTAAAAATAAGTGATTCAGAATTTCATAGAGATAATAAAAAGAAGATTTCAAATATTTTAACTGATAATAGCTTTCCTAAACAATTAGTAACAGATTTATTAATACGACATGATAATTATAGAACAAATAACCGAAATAGTATTACAGAACAGAGGATTTATAAGTCGGTAACATATATACCAAAATTTTCAGAAAGATTAGAAAAATCAAATATATATGATAACAAAATATACAAAATAGCTCATAAATCTTTTAACGCAGTAGGTAAACTATTTACTAAAATGAAAGATAAAATAAAGAGAATGGATATGTCAAATATTGTTTACAAAATACCATGTAAGGGGAATGATAGTGGACAGTGCAATAAAGTATATATAGGTACAACGAAGAATAAACTAAAGACTAGGATAGCAGGACATAAATCAGATCAAAGATATAGAAATATATCACAAAAAACAGCTTTATCAACTCATTGTGCTAATCTAAACCATTATCCAGATTTTGAAAATACAACGGTTTTAAACACAGAAAATAATTATAAACGTAGATTTATGTTAGAAATGTTACAAATTATAAAGGTTCCGACAATTTCGAGAATTAATTTTAAGTCAAACACTGAAAATGTAGCACAAAATTATAGACACTTAATTTATAAAAATAGAAACGGAAGTTAAAAAATAATTTATTTACATATAGATCAAGTTTCATTTGAAAAATATTTCTTTGTTTTTTGAATTTAAAAATTTTTTAATTTGTCAGTTATTATTAAATTTGTTATAATTTGTTAAAAATTTGTAAAATTAGGAAGAAAAAAACCCTGACGAAGGCACTCAAGGAAGTGCCGAAATATTGGATTTAAATAAACGTTAAAAAGTTTTTATATATAAAAAAAGACCTTAAGCTTGAAAAATTAGTAATAATTGAAATAATAAAGGTCGAATAAAAATACATATTCATAAAATTGTATTTACTTTCGATTTACAACGATATCTATACATCCAGTACTCTCCCTCAAGCTTGGAAAACGGCAGTCATTATTCCAATTCCCAAACCAAATAAAGACCACTTTTCTGTTTCTGGTTATAGACCAATATCTCTCTTGCCCTGCATTAGTAAAATAATGGAAAAAATAATCGCCAAGCGCCTAATGTGGTTTGTGAAAACAAATAACTTTATCACACCGAATCAAGTAGCATTCATGAAAAAACAAAGTACTGACGATGTCCTGCTAAACCTCCAACACTTTATTTCAAAAGCTTTATCAAGTAAAAACCATGTAAGCATACTTTCAACCGACTTCGAAAGAGCCTTCGATCGTATAGGAATACATGTAATTCTACAGCAATTAAAAGAATGGAAAATCGGTATAAAAATGTTTTCTTACATCAAAAGCTTCCTAACTAATAGAAAAATAAAAATAAGAATTAACGGTCTTTTATCCAACACGTTTCCACTTCATAACGGTATCCCCCAAGGATCTTAATTATCAGTTGCTCTATTTATCATAGCCTTCAATCAATTTAGCAAATTAATCTATACGCAAAAACATATCGAACACTCCATATATGCTGACGATGCCATTATATTCACAAAGCATTCTGATAACAATAAGGTAAAAGAATTTTTTTCTAATACTTTAAAAGATGTCGACAATTGGTGCAGTACATCTGGTGCAAAACTTTCTGTAAACAAATGCAGTCTATTACATATCTGCAACAAACTCAATTGCAACACATTTGATATCGAATACAATAATATAAAAATTAAACAAACTGATAATTTACGCATTCTAGGAGTTACATTCGACAAAAAGCTAACATTTAAACAACATTGTCTTCATCTAAGAAACAATTTAAATTCGAGACTAAATATAATCAAATACCTAACATCAAAAAATTTTAAGATCCATATTTCCACTATGGTAAATATAACTCGTGCGATAATGCTTTCCAAAATCGATTACGCACTACCAATATACGGTTGGTGTGCGCCATCAAACATAAAATTAATTCAAGCACCATATCACGCGGCAGTTTGGCGTAGTATCGGGGCTTTCCCCACTAGCACCACTTTGAATATACTGACAGAAGCAGGAATGCCATCTATCGAAGACCGAGTTTTACATTCACCGTACAAATTAATACCAAAACTATTTATTTGCCGAAATAAAATACTATTCCAGGAAGTAACGAAAACTATTAACTACAAAAGAAAACCTAAACGTGAATCTACTATATTAAAAAGCATTTATCTGTTACGCAATCTTAATTTAAACATCAAACCTAAACTCATCAAAAATACAACAGAGCCACCACGGTGTCTGGAAGAATCCTCGCTAATCTTATCTATGGTCGATCTACCTAAAACTACAACACCTCCTGTTGTTTATCAACAACATTTTCTGAAACAAAACTGGAATCTTCTCTTCACCGATGGTTCCAAAACAAACGACTTCGTTACATTTGCAACTGTGGAACGCAATGGCAATATAATAAAATCTGGACACCTCGATAACTATTGCTCCAACTTCACTTTGCCGAAGCACTGGCAATACTATTTACTGTGGAATACGCTTCAAAAACCCAATCGAACTATATTGTCTGTACAGATAGTCTATCATCCATCCAAGCTATAAAAAACTCTCTCTTTGATTCGCCTTTAATAAACCAAATAAGAAACACCTGTATACAGAATCATAATAAAATAAAACTAATGTGGGTTCCATCCCACGTTAACATCACTGGTAACGAGTATGCTGATTCAGCAGCAACTGAAGCTATTCGACGACCCTTGTTAATGTTCCCGACATGGGAACCTCGAGATATAATCAACGCTATTTCAAGGCATTTAAAAAATAAAAAAATAGGAAAATGGTCAAGCTACCAACATAATTATAAAGACATGAATCCTTCAGGTAGCAAAACAATATTCCCAAAACATTCCTCCAAAAAAAAAACGTCTATAATAGTTCGCCTAAGAATTGGACACTGCAAATTCTCTCACAAACATCTACTAGAGAAAAATCCTGCGCCGCGTTGTAATACCTGCAACACACCACTCAATGTAAACCATATTTTAGACGAATGCCCAACATACAACGCCACCAGAACATCCATCTTTGGATCTCAACTACCAACAGATCTCCTAAAAAATATTTGTGATAATAACATAAATTTAATTTACAAATTCTTAGTTGAAATTAATTTTCATAATATAAATTAAGTATTTTTTACATTTCGGAGTCGAAAGTCATCGTAGCTAGTACTTCTTGCCCTTAGATTAGTTACAATAATTTAATTATGTAATTAATATAAAATAAATAAATAAATAAAAATACATTTTGTACCAAATAGCCTTAGGGAACTGATTTTGGCCTTTTGAAACGTCAAAAATGTCTTCTCTTGGTTATTTTTTAAAGTGGACCTTTGTCAGTTTACTTTAGAATATTTAACATTAAATAACAAGTATTTTAAAATATTTGCTTACTTTGTTTTTCAGGTATATTGGAAAGCATGTATTTAACCACATAATACAAGAAAAAAGTCTTTGCTGGTAGTGCTGTATGATTTTTGCAACGATATTCCATTTTAATATACATACTTTATCATTTAAGAAAAAAAAAAAAACACTCAAAACGTATATTTTGTTTAATAAATATTTACATATAATACTGGCATTATTTTTTATTTGTTTTTATTTTATAAATAACCGGAGTTTAAAATTTACTATACGAGTATTATTATAAAAATTGTTAAATATTTCATGTGAAATGAAAACTACCAAAATATTTTATATTGGCAAAATATTTAACTATTCACAAAATAACTCTATTATCAAATGTCATACATTGTATGAGCGTCAAAATAAAGTCATCACCACATATTTAAAAAAAAAAAGGAATTATACTATTTTGTTTTTTTCTTAGCTTTTATTTATTTATTGAATCTTCATATCTCGAAATAACAATAAGTTTTCAAATCTTAATACTAAAAAGAAAATAATAAGCCCAGCCAGTGCTAGATAAAAATTTTTATGATACTAAAAAAATTTCACATCAACTGATCCAGTCATCTGTTTTGCGCTTGAGTTAAAGCAAGGGTATCCCTCCTTCTCAACCGAACATGGCCACTAAAGTTAAGGATGTCTCGTGCAAGTGGGTTTGGATGGTGTTCAAGTTTGCTGACATATTTTGAGGCATATATATAAATTCGACTTTCACCAAAGGAATGCCTAGATCGTTGTCAATTCTAGAATTTTTAGCGTACCATGGAGCTGCAGTAATTATACGTAGAATTTTGTTTTGACCCCTTTGAATTTTTTCAATGTTGGATGCTGAGGCAGTACCCCATAATTGAATTCCATAACACCAGATTGGCTTTAGAATTGCATTGTACAACAAAATATTATATTAGAAAATTATATTGATTTTTACATAGGTACTAGCTAAAACGCGGTGTGCTTCGCTACCCGTATCATAGTGAAATAAAAATTTTAGAGTGAAATAAATATAATTATTAAGTTATTAAAATCTACAGTTTTCCTTTTAAATTAATTCTTATTATATTATCTTATTATGATTTACAATATACAAACAAACAAACACACATTCACTTTTATATATAGATAAGGGTTTCAAATGTATACAAATTTTAACATTTACTTAATATTGTTGCTAGTCAACAATAATTGCTCATGCAAAATTTGAGTACTATAGCTATTATAGTTTCCCAGGTATTTGATTTTAAAAGTAGCCTAAAGCTCCTTCCAGACATACAGAAATATACTGTGAAAATTTCAAGCAAATCGGTTCAGCCGTTTAGCCGTCTATAGATCCCCAAACTAATAATAATAAACATACATACATACAGACACACAATCACTATTATATATATAGATTAAAATAGAATTGAATTCATAAAAAACAAGTAAAAGTTTATATGCGGCTATGCCATATCTTATATATCCATATATACCCACAACATAGTAGGGGAGAGAGGGGCACGTTTATACCCAGGGCACCTTTGAACTATGTTGATAAAATCTCAGTTTAAAATTTTTTCCGACCCTTAACCGAGTTTTTCACATATCAACCTTGTTTTCTAGCAACGTTAACAACTTTTGCTAGTTTTTTCAGTCGTCGACTGAATGTAGTTGGCACAAAGTATGCAGAGGGGTCAACTTTGACGTTTCAAAATCGCTACAATCAGCTACAATAAGGCAGTTCTCTTAAAAAGAGAAAGAAAATATTTTGTGGTAGTATTTGTTAATGTGAAAAAGCAAAGAACTATATACAACAAGAATTTTGTGGACAAAACAAAATAAAGAAAACAATTTGAGTAGAATATTTGAATTGAAATTTTGTTTATATGTTTGCGATTTCAATAGCTTACTAAATTGTATTTTAATAATTGTTATACTTTGTGGTATGCATTGTGGAGTTTATGCATTCGTTAGATGATATAAATGCATTTTTTTTATGATTGTATCAAACAATACAAAAATACTCTGTGACCAAAATTGAATTTTATTGCGCCAGAAAAATAGTAAAAGAAAGAAAACAAAAAGGCAGTTCTCAAAGAAAGAGATTTGACCAATATTGCCGAGCCACCACATGATCTATCTCTGGGGTCCTTGGTGTCGTAGAATGTATAACCACTTATTTTAAAAATGCTTCTCGACGTCATATGAGTCTCGGAAATCAGCAATACATCAATTTTCTTATTAAAAAGAAAATATTCAAGTTCATTTTTGGGTTGACGTATGCCGTTTGCGTTCCAGAAACATATTTTGAGACAGTTCATGGTCTATTAAGTATGGCCTGCAGTAGCGTGGACTGCATTTTTTGCATCTCCTGCATCATACTTGTCATGCTTGTCATGAAATGGTTCATGGATTGCACCAGATTCTCCATTATACCTTCAAGACGGCTAAAATTGTGGCTGTTTGTATCATTTATTGGTGATTCATTTTGCAGTGTTGGTTGGTTAGATCTTAGCACGTTGGCATATGAAAATTGGCTAGTGGATGCTTGTGCTACGGGGGGAATAATTGTAATAGGTACTTTTGTCGTCTGAGTAGGGGTAGAAGCGGGTTTGTTGATCAAGGAGCGTTTAACGACCTCGAAAACAGGGCAACCCCTGTAGTTGGCAGTGTGGTTTCCACCGCAATTGCTGCATCTTTTTACCCTGGAATCATCCTTAGGTTTATCGCACTTTGAGGTGTCATGAAGATCCCCACAAACAACACAAACAGTAGGCAACTTACAATAAGATTTAGTGTGACTATATTCTTGGCAGTTCGAACACTGTACTGGGCCAGATCGCTTATGAGGTTCTTCCACTGTAACTCTTCGGTGCATTATGAATTTCAAGTCATATATAGGATGTGTTTAATTTTTCTTCAGCTTAACATCACCAGGTTCTAACTCCACTCTAAATAATGGTTGAGGGATCCTATCTCTGTTTCTTATATTTGATACTGCCTTGATTTTAAAGCCTTTGTCGACCAAACTGCTCTTGATCTCCTCAGGATCAACAAAAGAATCTATTCCCTTAATTACGACTTGTAGACCTTTTGCGCTTTTAAGTTGATACGTGTAAAAATTCTCTTTCTCCGATAGTCGTTTTCATTATTAACCTGAATCTTTGTTTCATTAATATTGCCACGCTTAATTGGAGTCACATAAAAAGAATTTTCACCAATTATTGAAACTAATATTTTTATAAGTTCGTTTGAGTTTTTTTCTCTTAAATATATTAGAGGTGGTTTTACTGGCTTATTCACAGCGTTAGGGACATCATTTTTGTCTTGGAGGATGGCAAAACGATTTTGCGAGCGTGGCTCTTCAGCATTCTTTGATAATTTTGCGGCTGGTGTAATTTCGGCAGATTTTGGGCTTCTGCCTCTATTCGATACTGTTATATAACGGTCCATTCCTACCTGTGTTTTTTGTTTTTCTTCAACAGCAACTATAGGAGCGGTCTTATTTGTAGGACTTAATGTGCCTTTTGCAGCTGTTGACGTCTCTCCAATATTTGATAACGAGGACCGTGAAGAAGACGGTCCTTCAGTGATTTTTCTATTTAAATTAAATATGCTTTGGGCTAAGTTTGTGCCCTGTTCAACACATTTATTCAAGTTTGGTGCACTTGCACTTAAATTCAGATTTGTGCTTATTTTTGGTTTCACAGTTAAGTAGTTTTTATTAAATTCGGGATTTTTAATGTTCTCATTACTAACACTTGCCGAGCTCAACACGAAATAAGCATTTCGGCTCTGAGGCCCACTCGCACAGTTAGAATTGTTACTCATTCACTGTCTCTCTCACTGTATTTAATTTTCTAGTTTTCAAATAATTAAAAATAAATTATTACAATTTATTAATTTTTTATTGCACCTAGTGCAATTATTGGACTTTGTAAAGTTTTTCACCTATTACGAGTTTTTTTTCACTTTTTTATTTAATTTAACTTTTTATACTTTTTCACCTATTACGATTTTTTCACCGAAAATTCAGCCGCACTAAAAGTAACACGTCCGAACAATTCGATGTATCAAGCATCCAATCATCCAAAGACTAAAACAAACAAGATTGGAAAAAGCTAATGCAAATAGGGAAACATACAATGAAAACAGGGACATCGGATTTATAAAAAATTATAAAAATGTCAGACACAAAGAACAGCCGAAATACAGAAAAGCAAATCTACAAAATATTCATACTTCCAATATAAAACGATCATCCAAATTTGCAGGTATTAATCTTACTAATGCTAACGATGACAATTCCCCTAACTGCAGCATCGATAACGCTAACACCAATAACCGCAACTAACGGATACTGCATGTTACGAACAGAAACCGCGGAAATAGTCAGCGAAACTAGCCTAATATTACACATAATACAACCACATGAATTAAGCAACATACTGTATAACACACAGGAACATATAAAAACCATATCAGTAGATTCAAAACAACACCTACTAACTCAAAAATAATAAAAGCAAAAATTAGGTCTATAACACCCAATAACAAGAGACAAAAACGAGGCATCCTGAATATAGTAGGAGACGCCCAAAAATGGCTCTTTGGAACTATGAACGACGACGATAGACAACAAATAGAACAACGTCTTAATAACAACAGAATTAACAACCTACAAACAATAAATACTATAAACAGACAAATCGAGATAAATACGAACTTTAACAACTCAATCTCAATACTAAAAGAAACAATACTGGACGACAGAGACAAAATACTAATTTTCATAAATAACTAGCTAAACCCGGTATGCTTCGCTACCCCCCCCCCCCCTCGTTATAAAATAAAACAAAACGTATTTATATATTTACAAACATTTATTTATTTAATTTTAATGTATTTATTGCAATGCTTTAGTTTAGTGGGCGAGGCCATGCCCCTTTGTCCACTTACGTAGTCAAGAATTTATTATTTCGTAATAATATCCTATTGTAAAAATTTAATGACGATCGGTCCAGTATTAAGACTATATTACGATTTTTAATTTTCCTAAAAAGGGGCGTGGTACGTATTCCTAATTATGCCAATTCCATATGTATTGACGTATGTAGGTCAAAAAATGCCCAAAATATGGCGATTTAAATTTTTGGGTGATATGGGCGGTGCCACCCCAGTTTGTGCAATCAAAACTTCATATCGAGCCATAACCGCCGAAAAAATGTATCCCACAAACTCAAAATTTTACAGGGGAAGGTTTTTTTTAAATAAAATCAGTTTGAATAAAGCCATTATTTTAAAATTTATAATGTAAATATTGTTTTGTGTAATACATTTAATTTTAATAATTTTAAATGATGTTGAACTATCGATTGCGATTAAAAAACAACAATCGATTATGGTGTGGGATACATTATTTTGGCGGTTATGGCTCGATATAGCCTATTATTCCTTCCAGAGTCACAGTAACATGCTGTGAAAATTTCATCAAAATCAATTCAGCCGTTTTGGAGTCCATACGTTACATACATACATACATACATTAAATTTTATATATATAGATAGACTAGCTAAACCCGGTGTGCTTTGCTACCCCCCCCCCCCTCGTCATAAAATAAAACGTATTTATATATTTACAAACATTTATTTATTTAATTTTAATGTATTTATTGCAATGCTTTAGGCGAGACCATGCCCCTTTGTCCACTTACATAGTCAAGAATTTATTATTTCGTAAGAATATCCTATTGTGAAAATTTAATGACGATCGGTCCAGTAGTTAAGACTATATTACGATTTTTAATTTTCCTAAAAAGGGGCGTGGTCCCACCCACTTTTCTCCTGGTACGTATTCCTAATTATGCCAATTCCATATGTACCACACATCATTGACATTGGTCAAAAACTGCCCAAAATATGGCGATTTAAATTTGTGGGTTATATGGACGGTGCCACCCCCGTTTGTATAATCAAAACTTCATATAGCCTATTATTCCTTTCAGAGTCACAGTAACATGCTGTGAAAATTTCATCAAAATCGGTTCAGCCGTTTTGGAGTCCATACGTTACATACATACATACATTGAATTTTATATATATAGATATATATATAGATTAAAAGCAATATAATTTAAGGTGAAATGGGGCGAAAAATGGGGATTTGGTAATAAAAAATGTATGTAGGTAAAAAGTATATAAAACTTTAGGTAAATACATATTACAAAAAAAGTATTTTGTATAGCAAACATTGTTAGTGGTATAAGTAAGTATCTGAATTAAAAAAAGGGGGCGATGAAGTAGGCGTAGTTCATAGTTATATGGCGACGTTAACAGTATTAAGAGCAATATACTACCAAATAAAAAAAATACGTTGGAATGAACAAATTTGTATAGAGAACAAAAAGTATAAAACTTTCAAAAATTTGGCGTGAAAAGGGGTGTGAAAGAGGCGTGGCTTAAGAAATCTTTATTTTTACCTCGCCTGGAGTATATAATGTGTATACAAATTGAAGTAAATCTGTTAAAAACTATATGGGAGCAATTACATAATTTTTAAAAAGTGGGCGTAAAAATAAGCGTGGTCAAAAAAAGTACCCTATTAAACATACCAGAGTCCCAGTTAAATGCTGTGAAAATTTCAAAAATATCGGTCCAGAGGTTTGGTCTCCAATTACAATAATTTAAAAAAGTGGGCGTGGTAAAAAAAAAGTACCCTATTATTCCTTCCAGAGTCACAGTAACATGCTGTGAAAATTTCATCAAAATCGGTTCAGCCGTTTTGGAGTCCATACGTTACATACATACATACATACATACATACATTGAATTTTATATATATAGATAGATATACAATCACATACTAACGATATTTACAGTAGACTAACATACCACGATCAAATACTGAAACTGCAATACCTAGAGAACATAGACAACATAGCCTCGGCGAAATTTAACACCTTACACCCATCCATACTAACAGCAGAGGAAATTAATAAATATGAGATTGACTTTCTAAAAATTAAACTAAGTAGGATAGGAGTCATGATGTATAACGACTCAATAATACTAGCAATTAAGTTACCAACTAACACCATAAAAACTACACAATACACAATTGTACCCATCACAAACGAAAACCATCAAAAAATAGATTAAATATCAGAAAAGATTGTAAAAATACAAAATAACACATTCTCCTTTGTAGAAAATGAAATGCTCAACGAGCTTAAACTAAGCAGCAATTGCGTAGTTAAAAACAATTGTAAACTAATTAAAGATCTCGATACATTGGATACAGAGGTATAGAACTTCGAATTGAAATAAAACACAAGAAAATCGTTTTAATGACCATCAATTTGGCTTTATTGGAAGGATAATTTTATGCCATTAATGTTTAAATATGATTTCAGGCATGTGGCCGCCGCGGCTGGCTCAAATAAAGCCAATTCTGCAGGTCCAATTTTCAACCATTTTTTCGAGCATATGGGGCCGTATGTCGGCAATAACGCCACGAATGTTGGCTTCCAATTCCCCTAACGTTTCTGGTTTGTTGGCGTAGACGAGCGACTTCACATATCCCCAAAGAAAATAATCGAATGGTGTCAAATCACACGATCTTGGTGGCCAATTGACAGGTCCATTCCGCGAAATTATGCGCTCATCGAATGTTTCCTTCAATAAATCGATTGTGGCGTGCGCTGTGTGGCATGTAGCGCCGTCTTGTTGGAACCACAACTCATCCACATTCATGCCATCCAATTCGGGAACAAAATAGTCGGCTATCGTGGCTCTATACCGGTCTCCATTAACGGTAACTGCCTCTCCAGCATTATTTCGGAAGAAGTATGGCCCAATGACTCCACCAGCCCATAGAGCACACCAAACAGTCAGTTTTGTGGATGTAATGGCGTCTCAAGGGTCTCATGTGGATTCTCTTCACTCCAAATGCGGCAATTTTGCTTGTTGACGTAGCCATTCAACCAAAAATGAGCCTCACCACTGAACAAAATTTTGCGATGAAAATCAGCATCGAGATCAATCTCATTTTCGGCCCATACACCAAAATCACGACGCATTGCATGGTCTCGCGGCTTTAATTCTTGCACAAGCTGGATCTTGTAAGGTCGCAAGCTAAGATATTTGCGCAAAATCTTCCATAAAGTTGATGGACAAAGCTCCAATTGCTATGCACGGTGGCGAATCGATTCATTCGGGTCCTCTTCAACACTTTGCTCTACAGCGGCAATTGTTTCTTCGGTGCGCACTGTTCGACGTCTCTGCGGATGCGTATTATCACATAGAGTAAAGGTAGTGCGAAAACGATCCATGGTTAACCGAATTAATTGCTCTGATGGACGATTATGTCGACCATAAAATGGACGGAGCTTGCGGTAAACTTCGCAAACTGAACCGTTATATTCGAAATAAATTTGCACGATTTGCAAGCTTTGTTCTTTTGTCAACCTGTTCATGATGAAATGGCAAACCAAACTGAACATAAATGACATTAGAGTTGCCAGATTTGACCACAAAATGCCAGTTTTATCTCTTTTCGAAAAACAAACCTGTAAAAAAAAACGCAAAGTAAGATCACGTTATTACTAATCACATCAAAATGTAACAAAACAGAAACAATCCATACAATACTTAATAATACACTCCTGGAGTTCATAAACTGTACAATCTTAATTCAAGATAAACAATATTCAAATAAACAAGATATAAACAAGATTCGAAGAAGACAAAACAAATGTAAATTACAATTTCACAAACAAACCATCATTCAAAGAAATAATCATAAAAGAAGTAGAGAATATTAAAGAAATACGAGAACTTAAAATAAGAAACATAATCTCAGACACAAGTCTAATAGCCATAGTTCTAATTCTAAGCATAATAATAATATACGGTTATGTAAAAATTAACAGAATTCAGGAAAATCCCATATCAATAGGGGGAGGAGTTACGTACTCGCCCTCCATGCAACCCGAACTAGATATCGTTGCCGACAACAACGACATTAATATTATAATACAAAAATACATGACACAATAAACTACATCCAATAACACACTTATTTAAATTCTAGTACTCATACAAGCGCCCCAACAATACCTCATTGATTGTTGTGCCGCCTTTTGTCAAATAAGCAGAATCAATTTCATAATTTAAAAAGAGACCACCCAAAAACCTCATTAACTATTTTGGATTTTTTAGGATTGATTGAATGAAACAACAAATGCGAGAAAGAACAAGAAATACAATAAAATAAAATGTAAACAAAACAAACAATATTGCCCACGTTTTGTTCCCACAAAAACCCGTCAAAACAGCTAAAAATCACAACAAAAAAATTAAAAACCGCTACTTTCGATCAAAAACTAAAAAAATAAGCAACAGTGCTAACATTTAATCTCGAAATGTCAATTTTAAGTTAAACATTTTTGTATTTTTTTTGACAGTCTTGGATTATTTATCGATAACACACGTATATTTGTTTGCATTTCAAGATTTTTTTATGATTTACTCATACTCTTTACACTTATGGTGTTTTCTTTTCTGAAATAAAATGTTACACAGTTATTATGTACATTTTTATAATGTTTACCCCACATTTTAAAGATGTCGCATTTTTAATGGTCAGAATAGAACATAAAATGACAACAGTGTAACACCTTTTTTTCATGTACAGCTGTTTTTGTTTTTTTTTTGTTAAAAAAGAAGAAGCAGATAGCTCCCTGGTAAGATCGCTTGAAGTAAGACAATGAATATTTATCAAAAACACCAATGGCACCTTCCCGACTAATACGCAAATTCTTAAAGTATAAAAATTATATATATAGACATACATTACATATATACATAAGAAGTAGGAAATTTGACATACATCAACTTCAGAGTATTCATAATTACGTTCTCTACAAAGCCTTTCACTTTTCCATAATCATAAAAAATATTTTATCATCATCAGATAATGAAGATGAATTCAACAAGTCATCCAAAATTTTTTTTCAGCATATAAAAAAGTAGTAATATTTTCCATTTTGTATATTTTTTTTGTTTCTTAACACAAATAAACATTCATAAACAAAACAAATGTCAGTTGTAGCGAAGCCAACTTAGCCCTTTTCGGGCTAGATTTAGCCGGATTTTAGTCACTCAAAACGCAAAAAAAAAAAGAAAATTGGATGTGGTTTTATATGGATTATTTTCCATTTAGCCTTTTTTCAAAAATGTTTACGCGTTTTGAGTCTCAAAAGTTGGCATCACTGGTCAGCTGTTTTATCGTGCGATTCTCCCCCTCTAAAAATTCAGAGTGTGAAAGGTGCACCATTTTTTTAATTTATAGTGTGACATTTATAGAAAAGAACACACTACACTTTAGCAGTGTTGATATTTTTTCAGAAAAGAACACAAAAAAATTAAAAAAGATGCGAAATGGGAAAAACGTGTAACATTTTTGCCAGAAAAGAAAACGCCATTAGTCAGTTTTCCTATGCAAATATATTTGTACTGTTCTCCAATATTGAAAAAATACAAAAAATAGCTAGTGTCATAACACCTTTACACTATTGTTATTTTTGTAGACCACTCGGAAAAAACCAAGACCTAAGCAATAAACCATAAACACATTTAAACACTTAAAGTAAATCAATATGTAAACCAATCAACGTAAACAAAAGTATCAACAACGTTGCTACTTTTGCCAATCACATATGTAAAACACTCATAACAAAAAAAAACCCAGATTGTAAGTTTCCCATATATAGAATTAAGAATTACTATAAATACTAAAGTAAGATCACTAAAAAGATTAGTCTTAAGATTCAATTCAACTAATAAAGAACAAACTCGAAAAAATATTGCGTTGTGTTTTTTTATTTAGAAGAAATAGTACGATTTTTTCTAAAGAATAACTCACTCATAACATAATTCGCGTTGCTACGCTACCAATTAAAATAAATTTGAAAGAAAGACATTACACAAATATTCAATTAATTTTAAATAATTTTATTGATTTTGCTCATTTTGATAAATTGTGAAATGTTGTGTATTTACATACATTACTAAATGTAAACAATGTATTACATTATTAATAATATATGAAACACCCAATATACATAACGTAGTTATAGATAGTCATAAGTATTACAACATTGTTATATATATGAATTAAATAAAATCAACTCACTCTTTTCTAAATCTAACATGGTGTCAGATGTGAGGTCTCTAAGAAAATAAAATTTTTAAATAATATTGTTTGGTGGCAAAGGAAAGTGTGAAAATTTTATAAAGCACAAGTTAAAAAAAAAAAAGAAAAAAAAAGAAAAGGGTCAAAATGGCAACAAGAGTAGAGAAAATTGGCTCAGTTGCAAAAATTAATTTAAGGGCATCCAATATGGCCGTCGAATGGCGAAATTGGGTTGCACAATTCAAAATTTTTGTGACGGCTTCGAACTTAAATGAAGAGTCGGATAAGAGGAAAGTGGCCCTACTTATCCACCACATGGGTCCGGAAGCGTATCATATTTTCCAGTCTTTCGATGTGGATGCTGAGGAGGTAAAATACGATGACTTGGTCAAATTATTCAACAAATATTTTATACCAAAAGCAAATACTGCAATGGAGCGCCATGTTTTTTTCACAAGAAAACAAAATGGTGGGGAAAGCATTGACGAATATATAACGGTTTTGAAAAATTTAAGTCAAACATGCGATTTTGGCAATTTAAGGGAAGACCTTGTTAAAGATATATTCATTTGTGGTATTTCATCCGAATACCAACACATCAAAGAAAAGCTTTTGAGCGAAGGCGAAATCAAATTGGACAAAGCAATTATAATTGCTAAAAGCATTGCTGCGGCACGAGAAAACGCTAATCAAATGGAAGGTCTTGGGTTGAATATTCTACAAAAAGGTAAATATTCTACTCAGCGTCAATCAACAACAAAGTCGTGCAGTAAGTGTGGACAGGTGCACAAAAGCAAATGTCCGGCGGAAAATGCCATGTGTCACAACTGTAATAAAAAGGGACATTATGCTAAAATGTGCTATGCGAAAAAACAGCAAGGTGCTGATAATTTTAAAGGTTATGGTCGTCAAAAGCAGCAACAACAACATAGTACAAAAAAGTTTATAAAAAATTTGTCTAACACAATTGGTGTTGAAGAAGCTGATGAACTATTTATTGGAACTTTGTCTTTTTGTCAACAACAACAACTAAAGTCTGCTAATGGAGAACAACAACAACAATTGAAGTCTTCTAATGAACAACAACAAATAAAGTCCAAAAATCAACAACAACAACAGTATCTCAGTAAATATGGTCAACAACAAATAGAATGTAAAGATGATAGTAGTCAACAACAAAATGTGGTTTGTACGTTAGTTGATGTTCAACAAAATACAACACCAAACAACGGTTGGAACATAAACGTATTGATAAATAACAGAAAAGTGGAGTTTCAAGTCGACACAGGTGCAGATGCCAACATATTATCACAAGAAGTTGCCGAATGTTTGGGTTTAGCTGGTCGTGTGATAGCAACAAGAACAAATATCAACACATTTAGTGGTGAGAGGTTGCCGATTAAGGGTAAAGTTGAAATTACTATTTTATATGATTGTAAAAAATATATTGATCAATTTTATGTCGTAAACTTACATTGTAAAAATATCATAGGCCTTGATTTAGCAAGGAAAATGTGTTTGGTAAAAACTGTAAAGATATTATCATCTAACAGTGTGGTTAAAGAAAACTCAGACATTTTTGAAGGTTTGGGTTTAATTCAAAATAAGTGCAACTTGATGCTTAAACCTGATGTTAGGCCAGTTGTAGATGCTCCAAGAAGAATTCCATTTGCATTACATGAAAAACTAAAAATAGAATTAGATAGAATGGTAAGTCTAAATGTCATCCAATATGTTGAGGAACCAACGGAATGGGTTAGTTCAATCGTTTTAGTGTCCAAACCGGATGGAAAAATTAGACTTTGTCTAGATCCTAGAAACCTAAATAAAGCTATTTTAAGACCCCATTTCCAGTTCCCCAACATAGATGATTGTAAAGCAAAGTTGAGTGGTTCACGCGTTTTTAGCACATTAGATGCAAACAGTGGGTTCTGGATGATACCACTTAATGAAAAATCCTCTAAACTATGCACTTTCAATACTCCTTTCGGGAGATATAGATTTCTCCGTTTACCTTTTGGAATAAATGCCGCTCCTGAAATTTTCCATGCGGAAATGATGAAGTTGTTTGGTGATATCAAAGGTTTATTGATTTACATCGATGATTTTTTGATTTATGCGAAGTCGTCTGAAGAACATAACAACATTTTAAAAAAGGTACTAGAAAGAGCAAGGCAAGTGGGATTAAAATTTAATAAAGCGAAATCAAAATTTTTACTTAGTGAAATCAAGTTTATAGGTCACGTTTTTAACGAGGAAGGAGTCAAACCCGATAAGGAAAAAATCAATGCAATTTTGGAAATGCCAATTCCAAATAATGTCACAGAGTTGCAACGGTTTTTAGGCATGGTTAATTACCTAGGTGGTTTTATTGATAACTTGTCTCTAAAAAATAAACATTTACGAGATCTTTTGAGAAAAGATATCTCGTGGCATTGGAATGATACAATTCAAAAGGAATTCGATAATCTAAAACTGGAAATCACCAAAACACCAGTATTAACGTATTTCGATCCCAATAAGCAATTGACTTTAACAGTCGATGCATCCAAGTATGCAGTGGGGGCTGCGATATTACATGGGAAAAATCCAATCGCTTATGCCTCAGCGTCTTTGACAAATGCTCAAACAAATTATGCTCAAATCGAGAAAGAGTTGTTCGCGATACTGTTTGGTTGTGTGAGGTTTCACCAGTACACTTATGGTACTCGTGTAAACGTTGAAACCGATCACAAGCCATTAGTAACATTATTTGATAAACCCCTGTACAAAATACCTGCACGGTTACAACGTTTTATGTTACGCTTACAGTCGTATAATTTAAGTGTGGTATACAAACCCGGAAAATATTTGTATATCGCTGACACGTTATCAAGATGTCCTTTGAAAGAGAAAGTATTAGTAGAATTTGATAATGAGGTTTCATTACATTGTAATTTTTTGAAAACTTTTATGGAAATTCCATTTTCCAATGTTAATGATATAAAACGACAAATTGAACTTGATAGAACGTGTCAGAAGATAAGACAGTATATAGAAAATGGGTGGCCTAAGAGTCAAAAAATGGTTGATAAAGAGGTTGTACCCTATTTTAAAATTAAAGATGAACTGACAGTTTTGGATGATTTGATTCTTAAGGGAAATCAAATTTTAATTCCCCAGGTTTTACGTCGTAAAATGCTTGATGCATTACATGAAGGTCATATGGGCATTCAGAGGTGTCAAAGTTTAGCTCGTAAAACTATATATTGGCCCAACATATATAATGATATTTTGAACGTAGTTAGTAGTTGTGAAATTTGTCTAAAGTATCGTAACGAAAATGCTAAAATCGAAATGATTCCACACGAAATCTACAACATTCCGTGGTTTAAACTCGGTTGCGATATTTTCGAATTTAACAAAAATCAATACTTAATGGTAGTTGATTACTATACAAAATATTTTGAAATTGATATTTTAACCAATGGGTATTCAAGTGCAAATGTCATAGTCAAGCTCAAATCTATTTTCGCTCGTCACGGAATACCTCAAATTTTTATTTCCGATAATGGACCTCCGTATAATTCGAAAGAATTTAAAAACTTTTGTAGTGAGTGGGGCATTGATCACAAAACCTCAAGCCCATACTTACCAAGATCCAATGGCCTTGCCGAAAGATCAATTCAAACAATAAAGAAAATGTTACATAAATGTCAAGAAAGTGGAACCGATCCCTATATAGCTCTTCTGCACTATAGGACAACTCCAAAGGCTAACATGCCAAGTCCAGCAGAGCTATTAATGTCAAGACATTTAAGAACAAAATTGCCATCATTTTCTAAAAATTTTCAATCAAAACTAGTTAATACTGAAGAGTATGAAGAAAAATTGAAAAACAAAACAATGAAATCAGCTAATCATTACAACAAAAATACAACTAATAGAAAAATCATTAAACCAGGAGATGGAGTAATGTTTAGAAAAAATAATCATTCATTTTGGTTTCAAGGTGAAGTAGTGGAAGACTGCGAGGAGCCAAGATCGTTTCTCGTTAGGGATAATGAGGGTGCATTGTATAGAAGGAACGAACAGCATATTTCATTAAGACCTAAACCATCAACAAGCTTAGAAAAAGATGAATCAGATAACATCATTGTAGAAACAGATGAAAAAGAAAAAGTTGACATTCAGAATTCTAATGATAATGCTTATAGAACCAGAACTGGCAGAAAAATTAATCCACCTTCAAGATATGATTGCTTCACTGAGTTTGATTAGTGCCTATACAGTTTTTATGAATCTTTTGTAATAAATTTATATCCTATCCCGAGCCAACTTTAAAATGTAAAACACAAAAATAATTTAATGAATTGAAAATTGTATTTTATTATTATATACATCTTTTTAATAAAAAGGAAGATGTTGTGTATTTACATACATTACTAAATGTAAACAATGTATTACATTATTAATAATATATGAAACACCCAATATACATAACGTAGTTATAGATAGTCATAAGTATTACAACATTGTTATATATATGAATTAAATAAAATCAACTCACTCTTTTCTAAATCTAACATGAAATTGCAGTTTTTCATTTTAATTCGTCTTTTATTGAAGTGCTGTTGGATACACAATATTTTTTGATTTTTCTTCCGGTGCGTAAACGAATAAATCAGAAGGTTTTCCGACGCGTGAACAGGCCATATAAAGCTGCCCATGTGATGGGCATGGATTCTTCAAATTTAATCCACACACTTGCAACGATTGTCCTTGCGCTTTGTTGATAGTAATTGCGAAAGCAAGTCGCAATGGGAACTGCAAACGTTTGAATTCGAATGGCATATCTGTCGTTATCATTCAAAATTGTTGCCTCGACTGAGAGTCTGGTTCCGTTGTAAAGACATTACACAAATGTTCAATTCATTCTTAGTCATGTCGGAGTCTTAGTTACATTTCATCAAATTTTTAGTAAGATCGGTCCAGCGCACTGTGGGAGAAATGGTCAATCTAGCTCCGATTAATTAAATATTTCAAAATATATTTTGCGCCAAAATCGTTTTGCGTTCTAATACTGATACATCAGATATATGATTGACATTTTTCATTTTGGTTTGCTCTCAATATTCGCATGTCTATTAAGCTTCAAACACAACATATGTTGCACCAGCTGCATTCAAAAGCTTTCCCACCATTTTTAAGCACCAGCTGCAATTTATAATAATATTTTTTTGAGTTGAAATAAAATTAAATTTAGTTTTTGTACTTGAAGTAAAGGGTATGTATTATTACAAAAAAGTTGGCAACCCTAGTTGAACGAACGTATAATTTTTTCGGTGTCAAAGCTAAAAAAAGTTTAAATAATAAATTCTTGCTGATTTGATCGTTAATTTGCAAAAAACTATTTTCTTTATAAAAAGCAAATTGCTTATTTCGTGGAAATTGTGAAGAATGGCTGGAAAAGGTCGAAAAGGTGTTCAAAATAAGAAAATTCTTTGTGACCAATGCAAATTGCAAATAAAAGAAGAGGAAGATTTTATAGAATGCGACAAATGCGCCAAAAAATACCACTCTCAATGTACTCGTTTGGATAAAAGACAGTTTGAGTATTTGCTGAATAACGAGAGTGAGGTTTTTACTTGCCAATTTTGCGAAGGAGGAGGGAGAGATGAAATAAAAAACGAGCTTCATGTAATAAAAGCAAAACTGAACAAGTTAGATCAGCTGACCAATATTCAAGAGGCAATTAATTTTATGTCGAAACAGTATGATGATATTTTGAAAGGGGTAACAGAAAATAAAAGAAGAATTAATAATGTGGAAAAAGAAAATCATTTATTAAAAAAAGAGATCAAAGATTTAAAATTGTCTGTTAAGCTGTTAAACGATGTTCGTGTTAAGAATGATTGCATTGTAAGTGGACTCGAAGTTGTTGATGGTGTTACGGCTGTTGATTCTGTTTTGGAGTTGTCAAAAAGTGTTGGAATCAATTTGGAACCTGAAAGTATTGATGAAGCTTACTTTATTCGCAATAAAAAGAATTCTAAACAAAAGAAGGACGGCAGTGAAAAAAAAGTGTGATTGTGAAGTTTTCATCGAAATCATCTAAACAAAAGCTAATGTCTGCTAAACCAAAGTTGAAAGAGAACAAAGAGACGAGTGATGTTTTTGTTAATGACTTTCTTGGAAAAGAAACGTTGAACTTGCTCAAGTACGCTAGAAGTTTGAAAGAGGTTGGTTACCAGTATGTGTATGCAAAAGGTGGAAGAGTGTTTTATAAGAGAAGTGACATTTCTAAGCCGCAAGTGTTAAGATGTGAAGAAGATGTTGACCAATTGCTTTTAGATGCAACAAGCAAGAAACCTTGGCAGCGTAGATCAAGAGGAGCTACTGTAAACGTTGATGATTGTGCTAACAATGATGGTGATGATGATGATGACAATGTAGAGTATGTTTCTCCATCTTAATTTTTCATTTTTTTCCTTTTTTTCACATACTCTTCTTTTTTTATTTTTTATTTTATTTTGTATTACTTAAATTTTTTTTTTATTCTTTTAATGATTAATAATCAATATTTTAATACTTTTTCTAAATATAATAATTACATATACAATTTAAATTGTTCTTTTTTAAATATTTTATGTGTAAACATAAGAAGCGTTTCATCGGTTACAAAATTCAATAAATTCAAGTCGTTGGTTGCAAGTTTTTCAAAATTACCGGATATTATTGCTATACAAGAAACTTGGTTTGATGGGAAATTAACACAGTTGTATACAATTCCTGGATATTCTAGCGTTCATTGTTGTAGAAATGATGGATATGGTGGAACATCTTTATATGTTAAATTGCAGTTTGTCGTAGATCGATGCATAAGTGAAAACTTTGTTGAACTTATTTCAATTTCATTTAACAATTTTCGAATTGAAAGCAAACATTTGAAGTTAGTATCAGTTTATCGCTCGCAAAAGTGTTCACCTGATCGTTTTTTTGATATTATGGAAAATTTTATGAATCTTAATGCTCAAACTCCAGTTGTTATTGTTGGGGATACAAATATTGATGTATATCATAGCCCTGTGTATTCTGATTTGAAGAATTTATTTTTAAACTATGATTGC
This sequence comes from Bellardia pandia, assembly GCA_916048285.2. Taxonomy (NCBI): domain Eukaryota; kingdom Metazoa; phylum Arthropoda; class Insecta; order Diptera; family Calliphoridae; genus Bellardia; species Bellardia pandia. The sequence goes on from OU696530.1 coordinate 73,178,622, forward strand.
CATAATTGTCATTCTTTGGTGACGAGACCGAGCAGTGGAACTAGTATTGATCATGTGTTCAGTAACGTTTATGCTAAAATTTCGGTTGAATGCACATTAACAGATCATAATTTGGTGTGTTGTAAGTTGGAGAGTAGTGTGTCTTCAAATAGTTATATTGAAATTGAAAAAACACACTGTGATTACAACAAAGTCAGAGAATATTTACAAGGTAACTTGGACAATTTAAATACGTCCGTTAATTCATCAGAGTTAGCTGAAGATTTAACACGTTGTATTAATAATGCCGTTACTAATTCCACGAGTAGTACAAAAGTAAGAACCCAACTGCGATTTCAGCTTTGTCCATGGATTAACAAAAATTTGCAAAATTTAATACAGTTCAAACATAAAGTTTTGATTAAACGGCGAAAGTCCAAAGGTGGATTTTATGAAGACTTATTGAAGAGGATAAGCAAAATAATAAAGATTGCTTGTAAATCAGCTAGAAGCGATTACTATTATGATCATTTAAATGAAATTAGTGGAGATCCAAAAAAAAGTTGGAATTTTATAAACAATATACTTGGAAGAGTTCAAAAGAGAAATTTCAATCTAATGACATCGACGGCAATAAAAATATGTAATGATAGTGTAAAAGCCGAAAATTTTAATCGTTATTTTATAGAGTCTGTAAATGAATTAAAACAACAGATAGTTGAGTATCCAGATGATAATTGTAATCAGCTTAGAACTTTGTGTCAGACTTATGATCGTTTTTCTCTTTCTACAGTTACTGCTGAGGATATGGAAACTACAATAAGTAATTTGGACGTGAAAAAGTCTACTGGATGCGATGGAGTTACGCCTAAATTGCTAGTTAAAAATAAAGATATTGTTGTGCCAATATTAGTTAAAATTTTTAAAATTCAAAAAAATTTAATCGAAGTTGCCTTCAAGTTAAATATACAATTTTATTTGAAAATAAATTGTATACACTACATTTATTTTTGAATATTTTTGTTATATGTTTCACATAGCTTTCCGTTGGAAAGCATAAATGTAAAATCATACAAAAATACATTCAAAGAGACACTAGCAAAATGTAATGCATTTTCTGGCCTGCTAAAGCCGTCATCAGCATTCTTTGTGTCTAATAGTGCTTTATTTTCAAACTATGTATATTCAACTTTTTTTGTAAATTATATGAGAATTATTCCTCTTGCGAGTATTAATAAACAAAATTCAAAAAAATTTAATCGAAGTTGCCTTCAAGTTAAATATACAATTTTATTTGAAAATAAATTGTATACACTACATTTATTTTTGAATATTTTTGTTATATGTTTCACATAGCTTTCCGTTGGAAAGCATAAATGTAAAATCATACAAAAATACATTCAAAGAGACACTAGCAAAATGTAATGCATTTTCTGGCCTGCTAAAGCCGTCATCAGCATTCTTTGTGTCTAATAGTGCTTTATTTTCAAACTATGTATATTCAACTTTTTTTGTAAATTATATGAGAATTATTCCTCTTGCGAGTATTAATAAACAAAATTCAAAAAAATTTAATCGAAGTTGCCTTCAAGTTAAATATACAATTTTATTTGAAAATAAATTGTATACACTACATTTATTTTTGAATATTTTTGTTATATGTTTCACATAGCTTTCCGTTGGAAAGCATAAATGTAAAATCATACAAAAATACATTCAAAGAGACACTAGCAAAATGTAATGCATTTTCTGGCCTGCTAAAGCCGTCATCAGCATTCATTAAATTTTTTTGAATTTTGTTTATTAATACTCGCAAGAGGAATAATTCTCATATAATTTACAAAAAAAGTTGAATATACATAGTTTGAAAATAAAGCACTATTAGACACAAAGAATGCTGATGACGGCTTTAGCAGGCCAGAAAATGCATTACATTTTGCTAGTGTCTCTTTGAATGTATTTTTGTATGATTTTACATTTATGCTTTCCAACGGAAAGCTATGTGAAACATATAACAAAAATATTCAAAAATAAATGTAGTGTATACAATTTATTTTCAAATAAAATTGTATATTTAACTTGAAGGCAACTTCGATTAAATTTTTTTTGAATTTTGTTTATTAATACTCGCAAGAGGAATAATTCTCATATAATTTAAAATTTTTAATAAAATTTTAAGCTCATCTGTTTTTCCAGACTGCTTAAAAATCAGCAAAATAGTTCCTATTCCGAAAATTTCAAATGCTACTACGGTTGATAAATTTCGTCCGGTTGCAGTTCTTTCGACGATTGATAAAGTCTTTGAAAAATTGCTACACAAAAGCCTTTTGCACTATTTCGAAGCTAATAATTACATTTACAAACACCAATTTGGGTTTAAAAAAGGATGCGGAACTGATGAGGCAGTTGTAAATGTCGTGAATTTTATTTGTAATGGCTTGGATCAAGGAGCAAAAGGAGTAGCGGGTCTGTTTTTAGATTTTTCAAAAGCTTTTGATCTAGTTGATCATAAAATAATGTTAAAAAAACTAAAATACTATGGTGTAGTGGGAAGAGAGCTAAAGGTTTTTGAAAGTTACTTTAAAAATCGCAAACAGTTTGTGCAGATTAATAGTACTAAAAGTAGCTTATTGAACGTCGAGTGTGGCGTGCCGCAAGGTAGCTGTTTGGGCCCTCTACTTTTCTGTATTTATCTAAATGATATTAGTAATTTGAACCTCACAGGTCGTTTATATATGTTCGCAGATGATGTATGTCTTTTTTACCCGTATAAGTATGACTTGGCTTTAAAAACAACTATTGAACGTGATGTTTCCTTAATTTTTGAGTTTGCTAGGTTGAACAAATTGATATTGAATGCAGATAAAACCAAGTTAGTTCGGTTTAGGCCACATTCGCCAGCTATGAACAGTAATTTCAACATATATGTTGATGGAAAAATTATTTACGAAACGCATGCCGTTAAATACCTTGGAATAACGTTGCAAAGTAACCTTTCTTGGGATGAACATATATGTGAAATCAAATCAAAGATCGCACCGGCTATTGGTATATTATATAAATTAAAATATAAACTTAATAAGAAAACTAAGCTCTTGTTATATCAAGCGTTAATACAAAGTCACTTGAATTATATGGCTATAATTTACGGATACAAAAAAACAACTGTATTAAAAACGCTACAGAGTATGCAAAATAGGGCACTAAAAGTAGTACACAATTTACCGATTAATTATGCAACACTATCGCTTTATAATATTGTTTGTAAGTCAATTTTGCCAATCAATGGATTGTATAAGTATCAAGTGCTTATGTATATATATAAGTCCTTGCGCAATATAGGTTATCACACCGTTAATTTTCTGCCAAACCAATCTGTTTTTAACACAAAAAACCAAGAGAACCTCTGGATGTCACGATGTAGATTAGAAACTACAAAGCAGCGTATTGAATATATGGGTATTTTTGAATACAACAAGTTGCCTGTTAGCTTAAAAACCACAAATAGAATATCTATTTTTAAATCGAATCTTAAAGACCACTTGAATGGAAACCTTGAAACGCTTCTATTGTAAATAAATGCTTTCTATTTTCTTTTTTTTTTTTTTGTAAAATAAATTTTATTGAAGTAATGTAATATGTACACCAATGTAAATTTGCCAGCTCGTCTCAATAATGCCTATAAGGCGCTGAGACCTACATAATCTTAGATTATAATTGTATTTGGAATAAATCAATAAATAAAAAAAAAAAAAAAAAAAAAACTAAAAAAAAATATGTTTGTGTTCTGTGATTGTGTTTCATCTTTTAATTTCGTTGTTCTTTATAGTGCTAGTAAGAAATATAATGTTTGCTATTAATTTCACCTATTGAAGAGTAAAACTTCTGTGATTCGACTGGATTCGGTCTAATTTTTGTTTTTAAATTTAATATGGTGTCTTGTTATGTGAAGTGTCTAATATGAGCTGCAACTTTTCGCAACTTTTTCAAAAATAATATTTTTTAGCTACAATGTCAGTGTCAAAGCGAACACTATTTTTGGTTTGGATTAAGGAAGATGAAGCTTCAAAAAAATGTTCTGCTGTCGAAACTTATGTTTATAACAACTTCATAGATATAAGTAAATATAATGATGGCCAACGCACTGAAATTTCCAAAAGGGTTAAAAATTTCGTCTCCAAAATAGGTATGAAGTGGGGAGAAAGCCACCGATCTCGGAGGATTTTTGAGAAAAGTTTGTTTAAGTTTAACGTGAAGCACCTGCCTTGAAGGCTTATCTTCACGACGTACTTAAACGCAGGACGGACTCGGCCCGTCAACCGCATTGTGTGTCCTACCAATGACACAGGAATAGCCTCTAGGAGGACTACTTTGTGTGCCTTACCAGGGCCACACAATTAGCAATTTCTCAATACTTGACTGCAAGATCACAGTAAAGATCACCTTGCTGAAGGGATTGGGCTATCTAATCCCTGCCGTCAGTAACGCAGTACAATTAACATAGCCCAGGAAAGCAACGAAAAGCCAGAACCAACGCAGCATTGCATAGACCAAAGCAGGGTCAAGGTCTATAATCTGTTATCCATCGAACCAAGTCCAAAGACCCGGTCGACATGCATGCTACGAAGGCCCGCCTCCCACTACTTCCTGAACACCGAGTTAAAAGTCTACGCTACATTTTAACAGCTCTGTTGAGATCGGCAACAGCACCTAGAGCAAATTGTTAGTCTGAAGTAATTCTACCCCGCTTTGGGTATTAAACCACAGCCACTGCGTGGACACCGAAGTGACCTCAACCAATCATCAGTTAGGGGACGGTCACCCTAATAATGAAACTAGGGATATGTCCCCCGGGCGTAACTGATCCCGCAGCACCAGATAAAGACTCCGGTCTGCTTCGACCTTCCTCTAGTAAACCAGATTTCACTCTATCTAGATTCGAATTCTTGCAAATTCATGGAGCTAGTATCCACCTAATTTCGAACCCTTGCGGGTTCATGGGACTAGTAACCACTGCGACCTTCCTCTGGTAAACCAGATTCCAGTCTATCTAGTTTCGAACCCTTGCGAGATCATGGCACTAGTAACCATTATCTAGGTCGGTAATGGGGGTGTGGTCTAGGTGGTGTGTACACCTACACCTGGCCCCCCGACCAATGGATTTTTGAGAAAAATAATAAGATGTGGTTAGATGATGAAATTTTATTAGTAGACTCAACTTTAAACTCTGGGCGACCCGAAATAAGTTTTAATGACTGCCAGGTAAAAACAAAAAAGAAAAAGGCCTTTGATATTGTCAAAGAAATCCCTTGTGATAAGCTTATGTCTGCGGCAAGCACTAGTTTATACAATGCTGGAAATAAACAATTTCAACAGTCAAGTAGCCAAAATACAGCCAACAAAACTTAAAAATTATGAAGTTCATCATCAGTTTCATATGACGATGATAGATGGGAAGGTATTTAATGCTGTGGCAGAATCATCATCACAAAAATGTGGAATTTGTAATATATCACCAAAAAATATGAACGACCTAAAAATAGTGAAAAATTTGACTTGCAAGGAAAGTTTATATGAATGTGGGATGTCAACTTTACATGCGTGGATTCGCTTCTTCGAATGTGTTCTGCATATCGCCTACAGAATTCCAATTCAAAAATGGCAGGTTCGTAGTTGTGATAAGGTGATTGTTGATGAAAAAAGAAATGAAATACAAAACAAACTGAGAAAGGAAATGGCTATACTAGTTGATATCCCAATGCCTGGATCAGGCACTACTAATAACGGCAACACAGCAAGAAAATTTTTTCAACAGCCAAAATTGGCTTATCAAATAACTGGCGTTAACTATTTACTAATTTATAAATTCAGCGTAATATTACGTACAATGGCTTCGGGATATGAAATTAATACGGATGCTTTCCAACTGTATGCATTCCACACAGCAACTATTTTTGTCGACCTATATCCATGGTTTTACATGCCCTCTTCTGTCCATAAAATTTTAATACATGGTGCACATATCATCAAATATGTTTCCCTTCCAATTGGAATTATGTCTGAAGAAGCTCTGGAGGCAAAAAATAAAGACCTCAGAAAATTTCGCCTTCATCACACTCGAAAAAATTCGAGGAAAAATACAATGGAAAACTTGGCACACAGTCTATTTATTTCTTCAGATCCTTTCATTACCATGTTTTCAAAAACTTCAGTGTCCTCTTCAAACGAGGATGAGATATTAGATAATGATGTTTCAAGTCTTCTTTCTATTACGGATGAGGAAAATAGAATGCCATACGATAGCTCATCAGATACTGAGTAGAGCACTTTTATACAAAAAAATAAAAAATTAAAAAAAAAAAAAAGTTAGACCAAAAATAATTTTTTTATTAATTTTTATGTAATGCATTTTTATCTACATAAAAAATTTTTTGGAAACAAAATATAAGCATTAGTTCAGAAGTTATTAATAAATCTCCGCTAGATTAGTAATTTCTCCCACTGTGCAGCGGTCTGGCCTTCCTGGCAGGCGTTGTCCTGCAATAGATGGGGCGTGGAGTATTAATCTTAATTTTTACCTCACCTAGAGTAACATGTGTATTCGATTTGAAGTAAATATGTTAAAATCCGAGTAGAATCAATTACACAATTTAAAAAAGTAGGAGTAGTCGAAAGAAATAAGAAGCTTTGGCACATACAATTTTTATTTTTACCTTGTGTGAAGTAAATCTGTATTTTTTGAAAGTGGGCGTGGCACATACAATTTTTATTTTTACCTCGCCTTCAGTAAGATGTGTATACAATTTGTATGAAGTAAATCTGTAAAAACCCATGCAGAAGCAAGAAGATGATCACATGATTAGATTGATGGACTCGTACAAAATTTGAAGGCTATATAGCTAATATAGAACCCTAGATATTTAATGTTAATCTTAATTTTGTATATGAGCTAAATATGCACTTTCTATGGGAGCTGCTACGCCCACTGGTATGATCCACGCCCACTGGTGTGATCCCGAGTTTACAAAATAAATAAATAAAAAATATAATCAACGTGCACAAATTTCTAAGACTCTGGCTATTATAGAACTTTAGATATATGATATTAAATATTTACTTTTTATGGGAGCTGCCCTCCCACTGGTCCGAGCACGCCCATTTTCCCCATGACTATTCACATTAACAAATAATCAACGAGCACAAATTTCTAAGCATCTAGCTCTTAGATGCAATTTTGAGAAAGAGCTAAGCTACAGTAGAAAAAATCTATGGATCTCTGAGGAAGAATCCTTAGGAAAATCCGTGGAGTCTCTTCTTACTACAAGATCCGAAATACGGCGCCGTTTCCAATATAGTTATCTCATCCGATGAGAAATCATCATCTTCATCAAATAGTGCAGTCAAACCCAAAAGACAAGTAGGTATGGATAAGTACATCACCGTTCTCAAGCGACAGAGGAGCCCGACATCTGCTCAAATGTCTTCTAATTCAAAAGTTCCTAAGTCCGTCAATAGTGATATGCCAAATGATCAAAAGAGATTTGCTCTACTTCAGACGGATGACGCAGAAATATCGGAAAAGACGTTATAGCCCTCACCAATTACCTGAGAGAGCCCACTTCCAATAAACTGGTACAAGGAATTGTTGCTGTAATAGGTGAGAACATGTTTAGCGTAACCTCAATTAAACATGGAAAAATCTGCGAGATCTTTGTGAAAAAGAAAGATGATTTTCGCAAATTGTCCAACCAGTTGGACATGGAGACTAAGGATTTCTATACCTATCAGCGCAAAAGGAATCCAAGACGTTCTAAAGGGTATAGACCCATGTGTTGATACTGCGGAGATAAAAACCGGTTTAGTGGACAAAGGGTTCAAAATCAAGAGCATAGTGAATATTAGAAACCGTGAAAAGATTCCTCAGCCCATGTTCCGGATAGAATTGGAACCTGAAGATGTTGGCTTAAAGAAAAACGAGTCCCATCCAATCTACAATATTATTTATCTTCTGCATCGAAAAATTACCGTGGAGGAATCGCATATGCGTGTTGGACCCGTCCAGTGTCTTAATTGTCAAGAAATTGGCCACACCAAAGCGTATTGTAAATTGCCGTCTGTTTGTGTTGCGTGTGGGGAACTACATGCAACTGCTCAATGTAATAAGTCCAAAACTGACGTAAAAATAAAAAAATGCAGTAACTGTGGAGGAAATCATACCGCAAATTATAGAAGTTGTCCAGTTTATACTTACTTGAAGAGCATAAGGACCAATAAGTCATCAACTACCTAATTTCATGTCGAGTATTAATTTTTCTTAAATTGTACGACCAACTACTCACGAAAACGCTCCTAATTCTAAACAACTTTCTTACGCAAATGTGGTTAAATCTAATATGCCAGGTCTGGAGCAGGAACCTAAATCCCAATATTCTGAGCCGCATATCAACAATCTAGAGACAACATTGCAGACACTTGTCCAAACTATGAACACTTTTACGACCACTATGACATCCATGATGCAGGAAATGCTGAAAATGCAATCCATTATCTTACAAGCCATTTTAAAGAAATGATTTGTTTAAAAATTTGTTTTTGGAACGCGAACGGCCTCTGCCAACGTAAAAACGAACTGGAACACTTCCTGATGGATCCTCGGCAATCCTTATAAAGAACAGAATAAAACATTATTTAATGAACAACATATGTGAGGATTACAGTTCGTTTTTATGTTGGCGGAGGCCATTCGCGTTCCAAAAACAAATTTTTAAAAAAATCATTTCTTTAAAATAGCTTGTAAGATAGTGGATTGCATTTTCAGCATTTCCTGCATCATGGATGTCATAGTGGTCGTAAAAGTGTTCATAGTTTGGACAAGTGTCTGCAATGTAGTCTCTAGAGTGTTAATATTAGGCTCGAAATATTGTGATTTAGGTTCCTGCTCCAAACCTGGCATATTAGATTTAACCACGTTTGCGTAAGAAACTTGTCTAGAACTAGGCGCGTTTACAAGACTAGTGGACGTAACAATTGAGGAAAATTGTCACTAGATGCAAAAATATGCTGTTGAGGATGATCAGGTAATACTGACGTCTTGTTGGTTCTTATGCCTTTCAGATGAGTGTAAATTGGACAACCGCTATAATTTGCGGTATGATTACCTCCGCAATTACTGCATTTTTCGATTTTTGAATCAGTTTTCGACTTATCACATTGAGCAGTTGCATGTATCTCCCCACACGCAACACAAACTGACGGCAATTTACAAGACGCCTTGGTGTGACAAAATTCTTGACAGTTAAGACACTGGACTGGTCCCTGACGCTTATGCGGTTCTTCCACGGTGATTCTACAATACCATGATTTTCAAAATAAATATGCGCAATTTTGAAGCGTTGTGTATTCATGTTGAAATGCCAAACTAAACATAAATCACTTGACAGCTGGCGTAAAAAACTTTTTTTGGAAACTTGAATATGGGTAGCAATGAAAATATGCGATTTAATGCCAAAATTGATAGTGACATAATGAGGTCAAAGGTCAAAATTTTAAAAACCTACCAAAATACTCCTTTTTGCATTTTATCAATTGTTTTTAATAAGAACTACTATAAATATAATGGCCCCTATTATAAGATGCATTCGACAATCGATATTCGCTGGCTATCGAAAATCGACCATCGAATATAAAATTTGTATTATGAGTTGGCATCGCTGTCGAAAATTTCGTTGTTCAGCGAATTTTTTATCGAACACAAATTTGTTGTGGACGCTGTATAAAACTGTGCAAAATTTATTTAAAATGTAAGTATTTGTTTTTTTTTTTGGTTTTGGTCAACCAAATAATACTTGTAAATTACTTTTGTTAATATCCTACAGGTCTAAGGTCGTAAGTAGAAAACAGCAATTGGAGAAGTTCGTCTGATTTTTCTACTAATTTTAACCCCTACAAAGCATAGCACCCTTTCCAAACGCTCATTTCATAGGCTGAACAGTTATCTATCATATGCTTTTTAAACTGTTCAATTATCTTATTCGGTTCAAAAGATATGATTTTTGCAACGAAAAAACTCAAATGGCGCCACTGTGCGCCATACAATTTCTGCAACCATGTCTTTTTAACCTTTTTTACCTCTAGAAGCCAAACGGGCACGTACGGGCTGTTAAAACCTTTTAAATTATGCAAAGGAATAATCAAGGAACAGGTTTTGCAAATATGGCAAATATACAAAAATATACATTTTTTTTATTTTCCGTCAAAGTTGAAAAATAGTGAAAAACGGATAGTTTTTAAATATGGATTTACCAGGAGAAACACAAAGCAAACAGGTATTTTTTTTTATCATTATACATTTAATAAAAACATCAATCAATACAAAGAAAAAATATGGCGATTCGTTACCTATTTTTCGTGATATTACACCGTAAATCGCAACAAATTCTAAAAATTGCGTGTTTTTTTGAAAACCGAAAGTCGGTCAACTTTGAAGCTAGAAATGTGATATTATTAAGAGTGGTATATTTGAAATCGTTGGAAAGTTTTATTCAAAACTTCGTCGACGGTCATGAAAATTTTGATTTTTGTAACCTCGTTTGCTCTACGGGCGCCACTGTGCGTCGATGCCATACTATTTCACTGTTAATCATTTGGCAATTTTTTATTAAAAAAAAAACCAAACAAAAGCAGCAAATTTGCAATGCATTGAAAAATACACTTTTGTGTAAGGAACTATACAAAAAAAAAAAAGGGGGAAAAGTCGCAACAAAATTAAAAAAATCTCAAAATTAGGTAATTTTAAAAAGTCTCATAAAAAGTCGCAAGCCGCCAAAAAAGGGTCAAATTGCGAATTTAGTCGGCGAACGGTAACCCTGGTGAGCCTAGCGATCAACTTTATATTTTCCAGAAATTACGAGAAGTTGCTTTCAACCCCAATGCAAAACAAATGTTTCAGTGATCTAAAAAACTTGAGCTCAAAGAAAAACTTATAACTTGGCCAAAATAAGAAAATTTACCTTAAAATTTTCAATGATTTCTTTGCCATGACGCGACGAAATGAAGATGACATATTGCCAGCATCCATACCACGCTAGCATTCTGTCGCCTATAAAATTCTTCTTTCCACGTTTTTGAATCAAAGTTGGAGAACTATCATTTGGAAACGTGAAATTCAAAAAATCCAAATTATCGACAACAGTCCTGTTCTTGGGATCAATTACCTTGTCCCCCAAAGGGTATGGTGGGAATTTAAATCTCCCGCAAGAATAACATTCTCCATATCACCAGATATACGCTAAAAGACAGACATCAATGTTATATTTATTAATATAAATTTCAAGCGATGACCCATTAGGAATAAAACACTCAGAATATTATATTGTAGGATCTCTATTTTGACTACATACAATTTGTAAGCAGCAGAGTATCCAAAACATTCAGATCTGAGTTTCGATCAGTGGTTTACGTAAGACAATCATGTAGTATGTTTTTATTTTATTAAAATTTCCTAAGTCTGTATTTTAGTGTGTTTTTCAAGTTTGGTTTGAATGGTGCGTCTGGTCGCAGCAGTTTTAATTCACCTAAGCACTGTTTAAGGTGCTCAGTCAGAATAATTGAGAAGACAAGTGCATGTGTATTAATCCAAATTGTTTCTGATTTTATTATGTTATAATTTCAATTATTTATACTAAAAAATTTTTGTTACACTTTTGGTTAGTAAGATAAATATCAAATATAATATAAAATTGTATTTGTTATTAAAAATTACATTTTAACTAAAAGTGCATTAACCTATTAAAATTGTATAACATGCTTATTTGTTATTTAAAATTCTTATGATCTAAAATTACATTTTAACTTAATGTGCATTAACATGGTTATAGTGTATTCTATTGTTATAGGTACACTACACATGCTATATTTACGGGAAATGAGAATTCTATTGATCTCCTTATTCCTATCTTTAACAGAAACAGGTTATTCCATACCAAAATTCGGAAATTTTCCCTCATAATTATGATTATAATCTTTCAAAAAAATTTTAAAACCTTTAGGTTTAAACAGACAGACAGATCGTCTGTATATACTTATATAGTTATTTTTTTTATCTTTTCTTTCATTTACTACACATCACTTGCCCTTTTTGGCAGTGAAATTAATGATAATAAATATTTTTTTTATAGAAACTGTAATAATATTCTTTCACAAACAATTTCTTCTTTTATCAATAATAACAACACAATTTGCCTACACACAAGGATTACTAAAAGAAAAGTTCTGAAGAGTTATAATCCCTTCAAATATAATACGATATTTTTTTTATACCCTCTTCTTCTGATTTATGTCCCTAAAGGAGCTCCCTGAAAGACACCTATTTAATACTTTATTCTTTTAGTTATCCCTTTACAATATGAAACATTACTCAATTACAAACAAAATTCATTACTTGAAGACTAACTGACCAAACTTATTCTAACACAATTAATTTTCGTACTTAACCTACCTTAACTAGGACTACCCTAATGCCTTTGTTTCCTTATACAAGATAGCTCAAAAGTAAACTTCCTATCAGAAAATGCTATAAATTTTGCGATTGGCCCTTAATGTCTGTTCTGTTTTGACATTTGTGTAGTAAACACATGCGAAATACACGTTAATAAACAATGTTACGCTACACTGCTCCAGAACGCGAAATATTTCACTATGACTATTTATTTGACCAATAATCGGTCGGTTTTTTCATCAAAAACAATCATGAGTAATGAGGCCCATTTCCATCATGGCGGGTACGTAAATAAGCAAAATTTACGCTTCTGGGGCACTGAAAATCCGCGTGTAACCCACGAAGAGCCATTACACCCGCTCAAAGTCACTGTATGGTGTGCTGTTTTCGCTGGCGGAGTCATCGGACCTTTTTTCTTCGAAGACGTCGCGGGCCAAACGGTTACTGTGAATGGTGAGCGCTACAGAGCAATGATCAACGAGTTCTTTTTGCCGCAACTTGATGAATTGGGATTGGATTTTTGTGGGGCTTTTTAAAGTCGCGGGTTTATGTCAACAAGCCTCAGACTCTTGCAGCTCTTAAAGACAATATCCGTCAAGAATGTGAGGACCTATCGCCGGAAGTTTTGGCCAAAGTGATGGAAAATGCCATAAAAAGGGCTCAAATGACAATCAACTGTGGCGGCGGCCATTTACATGACATCATATTCTCGACTTGATGTAAAAAAAAATTAAAAGACCAAATAAAAATAATCCACAAGAAGAATCAAAGTTTTTCATTTTTTTTTACTTACAGCCAAAACACATCGGAAGTTTACTTTTGCGCCACCTTGTATATATATTTTGGTATATTTCTATTCGTGTGGATCCTATTATTTGATGGTTCTAGTCCTGGGTTATTTACGTTTCTTTTTGTGGAATTAATCTTAACACAATTTGTTTCTAGTAGATGCAAGTTTTATGTGAACAGTATAACCTTCGGTTTGTTTTAAATTTAAAATGTACGTCTTTTACCATCGTTTATGTTCCCATAGGATGAATCTGGAATTACCACCTTATTCCTCTTTAATGGTGTGGCTTCCTAATCCTCTGGCACAAAATAAGTTTATTATATTTAAATTTTAAAATAAACAAATCATTACTGTTCTGCATGGATATTTTATTTCCTTTTCCAAATTACCACAGTTCACTAACTTTTCACTGTTCACACTTATTTATATTTTCCTTGCTCTTTAATCTTGAGAAGTTTCCTTAACAACTTCAGCTTATAGAATGTCTATTAACACAACTTCATGACGTCCATTACCTATGCTTTTCTTTAAAATTTAAACAAGCACAGTAACAGAAAAACATACAAACAAACATCGTAATAAAAAAAAAAACATAACGTGATTTTACAATATAGTGGACATCAACACAGTTTGGGTTAATGTACTTAAAGCCTTGGTCTTGAGAAGTCGTCTTTTTCTCAAGAGATAAGTTTTGAGTTTATATTTCTCTTACTTATCTTACTTGTTGCTTGGCAGTCCTACTTTCGTAATGCTTATTATGATATACGAATCTCCCTGTTATTGATCATGTCCCACATTTTGACATATTAACAATACAAACATTTAACACAAGAATAAAAAAAAACAGAACAAAAAAAAACAAGAAATCAACATAATAATTATCACAAATCCTATTGTCCCTGATGAACCAAACGTGACAAACCATAATGACACATATAGACAACACAAAGAAAAATCATGCAAGATTTCTGTCCATGGAGAACCTCTACCTCAACAATCTTCACAGAATAAGTGTGGAGATCGCCACATTACCATCAGATACGGCTACAGCCTCAAATCCGGATGTCTTTCTGATGAAACGTCTAACTGACACTATACTATCATCTTTTACTATCATATATTTATCATCCAATTATTTAAGACATTTTAAATAACACCACATGAATATACACCGAATCGAGAATAAATGGACGTAGTCTCAAAATGTCCAAATTCATCGAAACAAATATATATATTATCACTAACCTTCAGACTTTTTCTTCTGATACAAAAAAAAAGTGAATTCCTTACTACCTGAGTTTCAGAATCAGCCTTGGATGAATCAACAAGTACAAGATACTCACCATAATGATTTGCCTACGAACGATATATGTATTAACTATTTCTACATTTGCCGATGACACCGCAATTATTAGCTCGCATGAAAATCCATATATAGCATCTAGTATACTAGATAGCTATCTAAGATGTGTGGAACCATGGTTAAACAAATGGAGAATACGAGTAAATAAGTTAAAAAGCAAACATGTTACGTTCACATTGAGGAGGAGATGCTGTCCACCTGTCACACTTAACAATGTAAATATACCTCAGTCCGATTATGTTACATAGCTTGGTATTCACTTAGATAGAAGACTTACTTGGCGTCGTCATATAGAAACCAAGAGACTTCACATGAAGTTAAAAGCATCTAGCCTTCACTGGTTAATCAGTGACCAATCTAAGCTAAGCCTGGACTATAAAGTCACCCTGTATAAAACCAATTTGGACATATGGCATCCAATTGTGGGGAACTGCTAGTAATACCAGTATTGAACTTGAACTACAGAGGGCCCAATCACAAATTCTTAGGACCATGACGGGCGCACCATGGTACGTAAGAAATGAAAACATCCACAGAGATCTAGAAGTACCATTGGTAAAGGATGAATTCAGAAGGGTCCGTGAAAACTACATCAAAAAGCTACAAACCCACCCGAATCCACTGGCTAGAATTCTAGCTCAGAGCCAGACGGAGTCGAGGCTTTGTAGAGCTTAACAGCCAATAAGAAATTAATGCTCTGTTAGAGAGTAATTAGATTTATTTTAGTTTTAAGATTTGAATACTTATTGTTAGACCTAAGGAAATAAGGCAGATTCAATAAATAATAAAAAGATATAATAAAAAAATAATGATCGAAGGAGTACTGTAAGTTGTTGGGACTATCACGACTATCCGAAATAACCTGAGATCCAGAACACACCCGTCATATCAATATTCACAGTATTAAAAAAATCAGCCTCATAACTTCCACTAATAAAAAAATTAATTTTCACAGACGGAGCTTTAATTAAACTATCCGAAATACTTCTTTTACACAAAGCATGAGCACAAGAAAGCTTACCATCACAAAACTGCTCGAAGTCATCACAAGATGCACTAATATATATAGGGAACGGATCTCAGCCACAAATATCGGTCAAACACGACTATATAGTACCCTACACCCATTATAATTATAAAACAGTTTTACAGAAATAGGGGTTATATGGGAGATATGACCTATTATAGAGCGATCATCAGTATTTTTAGTGCCGTGACTTCTGTGAATTTTATGTATGTTAAACTTTATCTTATATGATATGATAAGACCCTCTTATATGGGAGTTTCGACTAATTATGGACCGACCATTTAAAAATTAGGTCTCCTTATTTCTATATACATGAAACTTATTTTTGGTGAATTTTGTTTCGGAAGTGGGCTATGACTAAATATTGTACCATATTATTTCTATATATATGAAACATATTTGTGTTCAATATTATTTGGATACCAATATTTTTAAGAGAGTTATGCTCTTTAAAGCGATATTCGGAAGTGGGTGGATTTCAGAATGGGAGCTACGATCAATTGTGGACCAATCTGAATAAAATTTGTAGATGTGATTTGACTTCATTTACCACTCATTTGTGGTGAAATTTGTTTAGATACTTTCATAATTCAAACATTTATGATCGTTAAACCCCTATTTTGGGAGGACATTTGTATGGGGGCAAGGTGAAATAATGGAAAAATGTAGACGTCTTAAAAATCATCGTCTAAACCTTGCCTATGTATAAAAATTGTTTATGATAAACAATAATTGAAGGAAAATTAACATTATTTACTAAAACATAAAACGAAACATGGTCACCCACTATTGTTTGTTCGTCGTTCGCCGGTGTAAGAAATTTCGCCGCATATGACGAATTTACAAATATGTTTTATTTTTGTCGACGAATATTCGCATCCAAAAATCATCTTTTGTCCCAGTTGTGTTCCTAGCATCAATAAAAACTAAACCATTCAATTAATATCATAAACTTTTTGGACACACTGATTTCAATTTCAATCCAGTAAAAACCGAGCAATGTGGTAAGCTAAATAAAGATTTAAAAACTACAGATTGTGGTATTCGAACTTCATATTTACATGCGATATTTGTGCTAAATGCAATTTAACAAAGAATCCGTTCTGCAAAAAGTCAGGTGGTGAATTCTAATACAGTTCTTCAAATAACTCATACAGTTGTTTGTGGCCTAATGCAAAGTATAGAACTTCTGAAAAGAAATGGTATTTTATAACTTTCATTAACAATTATAGCCGGTGTTCAATGTAATATTGAGTATTTTAGAAAGTCTGAGTCCACTAATAATTCATCTGAAGTAAAAATTAAAGTTTTTAAATCAACCGTTCTAAGATCGTAAAGAATATACAAAGTTTTACATCTAGCGAAACACTCAGCTCGTGCGGCAGAATCGGATGATGTAATTGAACTAAAACTTACTAGTAAGCTGTAGCATCAAATGAAAAACGCAAATGGGAATATGCAGTGAAGGAGGAAGAAACGATGATACCTTAAAGAAATAATATGGGCCAGTCAACAGCCAACTTATGGAATAAAGACATGAATGATGTTCTCGTAAGTTGTAAATTTAAACAAAGGTCCATCCCAGCATACCATTCTAGGAGCACTCCAAAAAAGGAGTCAGAAAAGAGTCCAACAAAAGAGCATTTTCGGAGCGCTCCGAAAAAAGGAGTCAGAAAAGAGTCCAACTAAAGAGCATTTTCGGAGCGAAAGAAAAATTAGCTTGTTACTGTCCTGAGTCTCAGTATGACTCAGAAATTCCACTTAATTATGTGTGTACCAAAGCGTTGTTGTCCTGTGATTTGTGCTTTAAACAAAAAAAAAAAAAACATAGCTGTACCACACAAGAATGATAAAAACAAGATTACACAGAGCCAAAAAAACCCCTATAAAAGACTCTTTTCTGACATTATCTAAGAACCCAAAAACCCTCATAAAAGACTCTTTTCTGACATTATCTAAGAGCTCTTTCTGACGGACCATTTTCGAATGTAATGACCCTCTTTTCTGAAGGTTTTCGGAGCAATTATGATTGTTTTTTGGGCTCATAAAGAGCGTTAACGCTCCGAAAAAGGTGTCAGAAAAGACTCTTTTCGGACTCATATGGCTTGCTGGGATGTCTATACAGCAAAGTAATCAATGACTTAGTATGACTTATTGCCAGTATGGAAAACTGGGTGGAATGTAGAATGAAAAATCCAACTAATGATACATATTCATAATTAATAGCAATGCAAATTGATGATCAGCTTTCAAGAAACAAGCAAATGTTTCATAATCGACAAAGGAAGCAGAGTTTGTTGCATTGTCTAAGCCAAGGATACTGTCTGGATAAGAAATTTAAAATATTTAAATTTGATTTCAATTTAAATGATTAAAATAAAAAAGTTAACAAATATGTACATTCAGTGGTGACCGTTTCATAGCACAATTGTGCAGAGAACATTTACACGTATTCTTACCCTCTTTCATTTAGTCGTCGATGAGACAGCGACGAATGCACATGAGGCGTATGCCTACATATTTTTTCATCCAAAATTGTCCAGCAAACACACGTCTTTCATTTCAAACTAATGATATGCGAAATATATTTTATGATAATGAATGAATGCAATGCATTTTATGTTATCAAAGCTTTAAGGAAAAAAGGGAATATGTATATATGGATAATGTGGATTGGTAACCCTGCATTTGAACTGTCAAGAAGTAAAAAAGAAAAATATTGTTCTGCAAAATAAATAAATAAATAAAAAATTAAATGTAAAACTGTCGCCTCTGATTTTGGTATTCTCAACGTATTTGCTAAGAGTTCCACAAACACATTTCCGCTGTTGATCGCAGTTTTGTCCGAGTTTTGCCTGGTATTGTAGTCCAAACACAAAAACTTATTGACTTGCTGTAGTCGTTGCTGTTGTTTTTGTTTCTGGTTGGCGTCCGGCTGTTGGAGTGTCACTGTTGTTGCAGCATTTTTTCCTCAAACGGAAGAACTATATTTATCTGTGGTGGGTGTGCGTGATCATCTGTATCTTCTATGCAAGTATATTGCGATTTAAACGAGGTGGAATCTTATAAATTATAATTTAAGTATTCTAAGCAGTTTCCCATTGTTGTTTTTGCTTCTAAATTTACATAAGTACATACATAAATATTGTATAGCTGTTTATTACAAACAGTAGTGCCAAGTTCTACCCCTCTATTGTATATTTTCTGATATGCCTGAAGGTATGCTGTGTTTTTAATGAGTAATAAACGATTATTACATACAACATCCCCAGAGTACACTGAGAGAACAGAAAGTAAAAGATATTTAACTTCTAACAACATGCCATCTTCAAATCTTAACAACTCGAGTGATGTTTTCTCGTGGGATAAGTTATGTAAGCTATTAGATGAAAAACTTAGTGATGTTACTAGGAAGTCTGATCTAAATGAACTTAAAGCTGAAATAGATGAGCTGAAACAAGAAAATGCAAAACTAAAAAAGGATGTGAATAACCTTACATCCAGGTTGGAATTTATTGATCGTCGCTCTCGTTCGTCTAATATTGTAGTCTCTGGACTTAATAGTAAAAACAATAATTCAGCTAAACAAGAAGTTGAAAACCGTTACATAGGTCCTCAAAGTAAATGCGAATATTATGTCTACACGCATGATTGCTGGTGGAAAATCATTTTGCTTTACACTGGCATCTAGTTTTCAAGCTTATAATGTAACAGCAGTGAAAAAGAAATTAAATGGCAAAAATATTTTTATTAATAAAGATTATACCGTGGATGAACAAAATGTGCGTTATAATTTACGAAAGCTGAGCAAAAGTATCACCAAATGCAATAAGACAGTCAAAGTAAGGCTTGGCGAATTTTGTATTTACGTTGATAATAACAAATATACCTACAAGTCTGATAAAATTGAAACTACTTCAAATAGTGATGCAATATATCTTCGTAAATTGCTTGCAAATACTGATTATGCTACTGAAATTAATGTCATAAACGTGAACCAACCTATTGAGAATCTTCCTAATACTTCGATGTCGTGATAGCAATATATTACATTTAAATTACTATCATAAAATGTTGCAAATTTGGTAAATTCAATAAATTTTGGCTATTTCTTAACCTATGTAAATCAATTTGATCTATTTTTTTTTTATTCGAAACCCACGTTCTTAGTGAGAATCAATATCGTCTTAATTCTTATTTTCAAAATTATTTTCTAAAATGGATTCCTGCAAAGAAAATACACAGAGCTGGTCGTGCAAGTGGTGGATGTCTTTTTGGATTTAAAAAAGAGCTACAAAAGAAGAAAACATGTTAAGAGCAAAGAATCATGATATGTACCCACAACTTAATCATAACTTTATGCCTGTACCATTATTAAATTACTCGACACGTGTCACCTGTCTTCTTATTAAAACTAGAGGTGAATTATAAGAACTGAATGGCAGATCTTTTATTAATACTGCATAAACTTGTTGTACAATATGTAATACTAATGAAATAGAAAATACATTTCTCTTTTTGGGAGTCTGTCCAATTTATAATGAAATACGTAGAACCTGTTTTAATAAAATAAATCTTTCTGTAAATGATGTTATCAGTATTCTAAATGGTTATATTTTTCTACTTTATATAAATATATTGAACTATGTTTAAAATACCGTAAGCTAATATTAAATGAGTTTTCTTAGTCACATATTTTATATATGTACATATAATAAAATATAAAAATCACATTTTATGCCAATCTGGCTCACAACAAATATGCTTGGCCATATATAGATTAAAAATAATATTTAAGACTGAATTTTGTAAATAAAAACTGAATTTGTATATTAAAATATTATATAATCTATTAATAAATAAAATAAATAAATAAATAATATATGGATAATGTAGCATACCCAGAATTTCCCTTCTACTTACCACTGTGAAGAAATTTTTTCAGACCTTAAGTTCATTTGTTCAAAGCTGCGGAATATGTTAACGTCATCGCATTAAAAAAACACATTTTTTACTACGAAACTGTCATAAGAGTATAAGTTTGGACAATTTTGTTAACATTGTGTAACAAATCCGCTTCAAAGAACTCTCAATTCTGATCAAACTTAAACTTATTTGCATCAAAATTGAAAGGGGTTTCGAAAAGATCAATCAATGGTTATATATAATATAATATTGTCCTGTTGAGCTAATAAAATAATTTTACAGATTGGTTGAAAACAATCCAACTTCTTCTTAATATTTCTTAATTGAATCTTGTTTTTACTTTTTCCATATGCGTAAAATATTACCTAAGGAATTATAATACAGCATTGTTTCAAACGCTTATCTTTGTGTTTCCTGGGTAGCATTGTCAACTCACTAAAATAATAATAACCCTTATGACACTACATTTTTTATTCATTGAATTGATATAGAATTGAAAGAAAGAAACAGAAAATGTTAGAAAAAGCAAACTATAAAAAATGTAAACAAAAACGCCTTTTAGTTTTTTTTATTAAATGTTGTCAACTTTTTGTTTATGAGAAACATAAAAACAAAACGAACAAAAAAACGGTTAATCGCCAAATTTGCCCATAAACCGCTGATTCAGCAACACTTTTAATATTTCAAGCTTGAAATGTCAATTTTAAGTTGAACAATTTTACATTTTTATTGACATAACTTCATTTTTTATCGATAACTTTAGTAAAATGTTTGACAGTTTGCCATTTATGTTAATACTGCTGAACTCTTTGCACTTTGTTGAAGAATTTATTAACTTAATAATAATTTAGTTTCTATTTTATTATAAGAAATTAGAGCTACCTTAATGTTTTCTTAAATGTGCAATTATTTTATAATATGTATTTTTGACTACAAAAATTAACAGTTAAATCATACGATGTGTTTGCAGTTTAGCTTCTATTTATTATGTATTCTCTTATTACAATACTCTCTTGAGTGGAATTCCTTAAATATTGTTATTGTTGTTATTTTTACATATGTACCATCAATGTACGAATAGCTATAGTTGTTAATCAACTTAAGGTATGTTCACATTATGTGTATTTGTCATGTGTACTGTCACTTTTTCGCATGTCAAATTTGTACATATAGTCTGAACACCTACAAACAATATCATGTGTTATTTCTATGTGTGCAATATACATGACATTTTTTATTTAGAACGATTTCTATTTTCAAGTGACAAACCATCTGACATCAGCTGTTTTTTATAACAAAAATTTTGTGGCGGCAAAAATGAATTGAAATTTTAATAAATATAATTTATAAATAGTAAAACAGAAATACAAAAAAAAAACTATACAAATTTATTATTGAAAATGGAGGGAAAAATTGAAAAGGAGTTAACAAAAGTAAGTACATATGTATTTTTTTTATTGCAATTTTTATAGTTATTTTTATGTTGTTCCAGTTTGACTGGTGCAAAGAAGCGGTTCTACAGTTGATCGAAATGTGGCAAGAAAAGAAATATACTTGTATACCCCGCGGAATAAGTTTTACCATATCAGCTGTTTTAAGATTTTTTTTATAGGTTATGTCTAATGTAATTAACATACCAACATTTGAACATGTAAATTATAAACCGTATGTGAAACTCAAATTTTGACATACACATGAAAACACATGTGGATAGAAAAGTGACAAATACACAATGTGAACACAGCTTTATAATAAATGAGTCTGTAACTGACAACCGAAGTGGAACAATATTCATTTAAATTCGCGTACACACTTAGTAAATTATTCTATTACATTATATTTGTACTGTTCACCAAAACTTGAACAATGCATTAAAAATGTAGTGTCATAAGGCCTTAAGAATCAATACATCCACAGTTCCCAGCATACCATTCTAGGAGCGCTCCGAAAAAGGAGTCAGAAAAGAGTCAAACAAAAGAGCATTTGCGGAGCGCTTCGAAAAAAGAAGTCAGAAAAGAGTCTAACTAAAGAGCATTTTCGGAGCGAAAGAAAAATTTGCTTGTTACGGCACGCAGTATGACTCAGAAATTCCACTTAATTATGTGTGTACCAAAGCGTTGTTGTCTTGTTATTTGTGCTTTAAACAAAAAAAAACATAGCTGTACCACACAAGAATGATAAAAACAAGATTACACAGAGCCCAAGAAAAACCTCATAAAAGACTCTTTTCTGACATTATCTAAGAGCCCAAACAAACCCTCATAAAAGACTCTTTTCTGACATTATCTAAGAGCTCTTTCTGACGGACCATTTTCGAATGTAATGACCCTCTTTTCTGAAGGTTTTTGGAGCAATTATGATTGTTTTTTTGGGCTCATAAAGAGCGTAAACGCTCCGAAAAAGGTGTCAGAAAAGACTCTTTTCGGACTCATATGGCTTGCTGGGTTTGAGCTGTGGTCACCTCTGATGTACATACATCCCAGCAAGCCATATGACTCTTTTTTTCGGAGTGCTCCGAAAATGCTCTTTTGTTGGATTCTTTTCTGACTCCTTTTTCGGAACGCTCCTAGAATGGTATGCTGGGATATATCATGTAGTAAACAAAATTTAAATTTTTCATTTGTAATGTATTTTATGCCAGAACTAGTATTTAACCCGCTGCTTTGTTAGCGAATTATCAGGGGTGTTCTGAAAATCACTTTTTGTCAAAGTGATTTCAAATCACGCAAAAGGTGTTCTGCGCACAAAAAATATTGAAATCACGTGATTTAAATCCGGTCAGCTAAATCACTGACGATTTGAAATCACTTGCCTATTTTGTCTATGTTATTTGTAGAGAATTCACTTTAAATGTTATTTTGTATTAAGTACGATGTGTTTTTTATTGATTTTTGTAATAAAATTGGGGTTTATGTACACAAAAACATAAATATTTACAAACTTTTAAAGACACTGCTTGTTTTGTAAGAAATTGTTTTGCTTTGTTTACCAATGTTCGTGATTTACTTTTTCTCATTAGGAGTCAGCTGGTTTGTTGCCAAATTAACACAGTCGTAAAATGTCATGTAAGATTTATTGAATTTATACCATCCTGTTCCTTACTTAGGACAAAATTTAATTACTGTTGATAAAAAATTTAAAAATATTTAATTATTTAGTTGTTTTTGTGCATTTTTAGAAATAAGTAAGTGCAAAATGTAAGCAAGTTACATCAATAAAAATAGTGGCAACTTTGTTATTTTTATATTATTTTTTGTTTTGCTAACATTTATTTTTGTTTATACAAGGTTTCACTTGTATCCAAGGTGAATTTAAATACTAGGTGATAGCGTAGCGCCAGCTGATTATTCATGGTGAATTTGAAAATGCCAAAAAGTTATGTAAAAAAACTTTTTGACAGTGACGAAAGTTTTTCATATAGAAAAATGCCTGTTGTTCTTGCCTTGTTGTAATTGTTGTAGCAATGCGGTCACCTGGTATTTAATTTCACCATGCTTGTATCCATAGGATTTGATAAGTCCCGTAAATGACGTTTTTTAACACGTTCATTTTTTAAATGCTGTTTTCTTAAATTAATTACTGCCAATAAAGTAGCACCCGGCATTTTTATTTACTAACTGTTCACTTTTTATTTTCATTCATTTTATTCAATTCATACTAATATAAACAAACAAAGCACAGATTTAAAAAGTCAGCTGTTTTCTCGTGTTTTCGAAAAATTAAAACCACGCCGAAAACCGTAAAATCACGTGATTTGCAGAACAGCATCAAATCGTCGGCGTGATTTAAAAACGGTGCGTGATTTCAAATCACGCGGTTTTCAGAACACCCCTGTATGTTTAAATATATGTATGTATATTTAAAGCATGTTTACATATCTAAGTCCTAATTTTCAAAGTACCACTTTGTAAATTTTCTAGAAGTTTCAAAAAATGCAAAATGTTGTAAATTTATCAAAGGATTTTTTAAGTTAAAAAATTTTGAATATACGAGTATGTACAAAAACTAACACCATTAGATAAAATTCCATTGCTCGATTTGTACCACAAATTTATTAATATAGGTGTAGAAAAATATGTATGTATGTATGCAAATAATTTAAAATAACTGATTTATTCGTACAATTTTTATTAATAATCTTTTTTTATTTGTAAAAGTATTCTATAAAAGCTATTCCATGCTCTGGAGAATTGTCAGCAAATTGCCAATAAAAGTTTTTTGTAGATTATTTGTTTTTTGCAGTTTTGTTTATTTATTGTATCTTTATTAAAAACGAACTAACAATAAGTATTTTAAAATCTTATGTATATCTAAAAAATTTTAGTTATTAGTCCAGCCAATGCCGGACGAAAATTGTTTATTTTTGACTCAGATCCTCTGTATATCTTCTTCTTATTCGAATATAGCCACTATTATTTAATATGTTGCAGGCTAATGGGTTTGGGTGTACTTTAAGCTTTTTTAAGTGCATATTTTTGTTCCCCGATAAAGCCTGTTCGTTCCGAATAGGCACAGATTCATATTTTCCATAGGCAGCTAGTCGTTCTAGATGTACAACTTTAATTTTGGACCGGCAATTTGCTATCAAATCGGCTACTGCTTGTTGACAACCGACCCAATAAAACCGTTGTCTGAACTTTTCTAGGGGTTTTGTCACATATTTCATTATGGGTAGGTTTTCTGTCTTTTTCTTTAGCTGATATTATTTTTGCCGTAATGAGGTCACTTCTTTGCGCCGTAGACCAATCTTCACTGGAATCTATATGGGTTAGGAGAACATCGATAACGCTTTCCTTTACCTCGGCTTTTGTGAAATGCTTACATTCTATGTTGCATGGCCGACTCTAGAGCACATCCGCATTGCCATGTTTTTCACCTTTCCTGTGCTTAATGCTAAAATCATAAGACTGGATCCGTTCGATCCAATGAATCAGTTGCCCTTCAGGTTGTTTAAATTGCAGCAACAATATGAGGTCAAAATGATCGATTCTCAGTTGGAAGTGCTGTCCATACAGATACTTATGGTAGTGCTTCACACACTCGACAAATGCTAGAAATTAATGTCGCGTTATGCAGTAGTTTCTCTTATTCTTCGAAAGTACTCGGCCGAAGTAACCAATAACTTTTTCTGTGCCATCGATCACTTGTAAAGGCACACCGCCTATTCTGTAACCGCTTGCGTCACTGTCCACCACAAACTACACTACAGCTTCTGGAATGCTAGTTCTTGTGCTTCAGTCCACTGGAATTGTCGCGACTTCTTAGTCAGCTTGTGTAGACTTGCTGTCACACTGGCGAAATTCGGAACAAAACGTCTGTAGTATGTACAAAGGCCAAGAAAACTGCGCAATTCGTGAAGATTTTTCGGTCGTGGCAGTCCTTTACAGCAATTATTTTATCTTTGTCTGTTGATCTGCCAACTGTTGTTACGCGATGCCCCATGCGATGCATTGTTCTTTCTGGAACAATGCACACTTCTTTACGCTAAGTTTGAGACCAGCTGCTTATATACGTTTAAAGACTTTTTCCAGATTTTTTAGGTGTTCATCAAAAGTCTTTCTCATGACAATTACATTTGTCATCGAGGTACACCAAGCACGTCTTCCAGTGAAGGCCTTTTAACACATGAAAACAAAAAGTATAGCGTCGAAATAACGAAGCATTATTGCCTAAAAACTTGCTTCCTACAGTGAAACACGGTGGTGGCTTCATTATGGTATGTGGTTGCATGTCGGCGGCTGGGGTGGGTAATTTAGTATTTATTGATATACTTAAATATTCTCAAAGATAATCTGAGGCAATCCGCGAATAAATTGGGTCTTGCAGAAGGTTGGTACTTTCAGAAAGACAACGACCCAAAGCATACCGCTGGTGTTGTTAAAGAATGACCACTGTATAACGTGCCTCATCAACTTCATTCGCCACCTCAGTCACCGGATAAACATGATCTTAAAAACGCTCTACTTGAAGAATGGAATTTAATTTCAAATAATTACACAGAAGTATTAGCAAATTCTATGAAAAATTGATTAAATGCTGTTCTACAAAGCGGACCCACTAAGTATTAATTTTGTTGTTTTTTGTTTATTTACTTCTAGCCCAAATAATTTTTCTATTTAAAGTATGTATACTTTTCTGTGTTTGAAAAATGAATTTTATATATTTTTGTTAATATGTAAATATTGTGTGGAAAAAATTTTTGCTCAAAATTTATTGTTTGTTCGATTGAATTTGTTTGAAATGAACTTTATTGCTAATTTTTTTTTTCTTTATTAAAAAATTTTTTATTTTCAAGTTTTTTTTGTTGCTATTTATTTATTTATTTATATGCCTCAGCGTCTAATGACATTATTGAGGCGAGTTGGCATTTACTTATTCAAATTTTATAAACTTGTATTAAAATAAGCTTAAAAATATTTGTTTATATGTAATATTAAAAAAAAAAATAAGCAAATATATGTATATTTACAAAGTTTATATACAAATTTACATTATTTACAGTTTTATGTACAAAATTCAAAATGAAAAAATTATCTTAGAAGCATTTCTAAATTTCTTAATAAAAATTTCTTTACATTAATCTTAAAAGCAGATACAGTATGTATACTTTTTATGTATTGTGGTAAATTGTTATATTCAAAACAGCCAATGTGTTCAACTCTTTGTTTTGTGGTTTCAAGTCTGCATCTAGTTGTTCTTAAATTGGAACTGTTTCTTGTATTGATAGTTGTTTGATTCCTTGAGAGGACTATCGTGTTATGACCAATGTTATAAAGAGATTTGAAAACAAATATAAGTAATTGTAATTTATAGATTCCGTTCACTGGCAAGATATTTTTACAAATTTCCTTATACAGGGTGATTGTAGGGTAGGTTAATGGTAGGTTGTATACGGTTTTTAGTGCTTTGTTTTGTACTCTTTGGAGAGACTGCAATTCTGTACTATTTTTATAGCCATATATCAATAGTTCAAATGACTCTGAATCAATGTTTGATAAATCATTAATTTTGTAGTTTCGTTAAATTTATATTTAAATTTATATAAGATTCCTATTACTGGATATATTTTTGATTTAACAGTTTCAATATGTAGGTTCCATTTTAAGTTGCTTTGCAATATTACTCCTAAATATTTTACAGAGTTACACTCCAAAACCTCTTCTCCATTTGCAATAATACCAAAATTCTCAACGTTTGTATGTAAATGGGGCTTAAATCTTATAACTTTAGTCTTTGTCGCATTAATGACTAACTTATTTAGCCTTGCAAATTCAAAAATCATGTCTGCATCTTTTTGCATGTAGGCTCTTAACGCTGTTTCGTGTTTATAGGGATAGAAAATAGATATATCATCTGCATACAAGTATATTTTTCCATTAAGCTCGAGATTCACAATATCATTTATATAAATAGTAAATAATAGTGGGCCTAAAACGCTGCCTTGTGGAACCCCGTGTAGTATATCCCCGACAAAACTTCGACTATTATTTAATTCAACATATTGCTTGCGGTTTGTCAAATAACTTTTAAATAAATCAAGTTCTGTATTCCGTATTCCGTAGTATTGAAGCTTTTCAAACATGATTTCATGATCCACAAGATCAAATGCTTTTGACTCCTTTATAACCTTGATCTAATCCTTCGCATATGTAATTCACAACATTAACAACAGCATTCTCAGTACCACTACCTCTTCTGAATCCGTATTGACAATTGTGCAATAGGTTATTGTTTTCAAGATAATTTAAAAGTTGGTGATGTATTATTTTTTCAAAAATTTTATCAATAACAGGTAGTAAAGCTATAGGTCTGTACATATCTTCTCTATTAGCATTTACTATTTTAGGTATTGGAACGATTTTTGATATTTTTAATATATCTGGGTATTGAGATGTTAAAATAATCTTATTAAAAATATTAAACAAATAAGGCACTATTTCTAAACCACATTTAATAAATAATTTAGGTGATAAACCATCATGGCCAGCAGACTTATTTGTAGAGAGATTTGATGTTATCTCGTAGATTTCTTCTACTGTTACATTCGTAAAACTAAAAGTTTTATTACAATATCTCAAAGTTCTAAGTCCATTACAAAAATCATTGGATGAGTAGTAAATTTGGTCTTTCATTAATTTTGGCGTTTGTCAAAAATATTTAATAAGAAGTTCACACTTGTATTCATCATTTGTAATTAGTTCTCCATTTAAGTTCTTTAGATTTACTTGTGTTTTTGTATTCCTTCCTAAACTTTCATTTAAGAACCTCCAACACTTTTTGGGATCTTGCTGAATATTGTTGATATAGTTATGATAATAATTGTTCATAGAGTCACGATACGCAACTTTAATAACTTTGCTTAATCTTCTCAGTTTATTCTCAATATTGACATCACCAGAGTTTTTCGTCTTTTTCGTAAGATTCTTCTTTTAAGTAAATGTTAATGCAAATGTTCATTCATCCATGGTGTTATTTTAGTCTTAAGCAATTCTTTTTTTAGCTCTTACGCATGTTGAATTTATGTGTGCATTTGGCAGACACTGAATTAGATTTGAAGTGTCAATAGATGGATTACCAGTTTGTTGAATAAAATTATCATTGAGTATATATTCTTTAATTTTGTTGTAATCACATTTTTTTTAATTACTTCCAGGTAATTGGGGTTTGGAAGCTTCTTTTTAATTTTACAGGATATCATGTTGTGATCAGATAACTTGAATTCAATAGCATCAATTAAAGCAGAATCAGCAATATTAGTAAATACATTATCAATTGATGTTCCAGATATAGGACGTGTGATCAACGTACGACAATTTCTAAAATCATAACTTTCAATTAAATTTAACAACTCAGTTGATGCACTATGTAAAAAGTCAATGTTGGAATCGCCAACAAGAATACAAAAGCATCTTTCATACATCTGCATGAAATTTTCGATAATGTCATAGAACTGATTTAGGCTACATTTTTGCGATCGATAAAAGGATACTATTTTTATTGGTCTGCCATTTATTCTGTAATTCTCCAGTGCTAAAACTATCATATCACAAAACATCTTGCTTTCACAAACTTCAACGCTATACTGCAGATTATCTCTTATATAGATTGATGTTCCTCCAAAACCATCTTTTCTACAGCAATGAACACTATTGTAACCTCCTATTTGATATATTTTAGATAACTCCTTATTAAATTACGTTTCTTGAATTGCAATAATATTGGGCAATTTTTCAAAATTAGTGATTAAAGTTTTAAATTGGTTAAACTTATTTATTGACGACATGCTTCTAACATTTACAGAAATAATATTTAAGTACGAAAATTTTAAAGTTTTTAAATATCTTAAAAAATTTTCAAAAGTGTTAAAATATTTATTATTCATAATATATTTTTTTATTTAATTATTTATTTATTTTTTATGCATATGATTTTATATAATATTTAAGCTGGAGATAAAAAGTCTGAGCCATTATCGTTTTCATCATCTTCATCGGCACTAACTGTTTGATTAGTTGTTTTATACCTTTGCTTCAATGTTGCAGCTTCCGACATAATATTGTCAACATCATTTTCATTCTTTATTAGCGTAGACCTTGAAATTTCTGTTTTCCTCGCAAATACTCTTGATCCACTTGTATAAATATAATTATAGCCAATTGTTTTCAGGGATTTTGCGTAATTTTTTTTTTTTTTTTTTTTTGCTTTTAATTATTTATTGTATCTTCATATATGAAATGACAATAAGTATTCAAATCTTAATACTAAAAAGAAAATAATAAGCCCAGCCAGTGCTAGACAAAAATTTTAATGATACTAAAAAATTTCACATCAACTGATCCAGTCATCTGTTTTGCGCTTAAGTTAAAGCAAGGGTATCCCTCCTTCTCAACCGATTGTGGCCACTAAAGTTAAGGATGTCTCTTGCAAGTGGGTTTGGATGGTGTTCAAGTTTGCTGACATACTTTGACGCATATTTTGTAAATTCGACGTTTACTAATGGCACGCCTAGATCTTTGTGGATTCGAGAATTTTTAACATACCATGGTGCTGCAGTAATTATACGTAGAATTTTATTTTGACCCCTTTGAATTTTTTCAATGTTGGATGCTGAGGCAGTACCCCATAATTGAATTCCATAGCACCAGATTGGCTTTAGTATTGCATTGTACAACAAAAGTTTGCAATCCAATTTCAATGTAGAGTTTCTGCCGATTAGCCAATTAAGTTGCACTGCTTTTAATCTCATTTGTGTAAGTTTCGCTTCAATATGAGACTTCCAAGTTAAACGGCGGTCGAGGTGAATGCCGAGGTATTTGACTTCATTGTGTTGCGGGATAATTTGATTATTTATTCTGATGAACGAGCAGGTATCTTTTCGCAATGTGAAAGTTATATGAATACATTTTTGTTCGTTAATCCTGATTTTCCAAAGCTCTAGCCAATTCTCTAGCTTATAAACATAATTCTGCAAATTCTGTGATGCAACTTGGTGGTCCTTATGGACGCTGATAAAGGCTGTATCGTCTGCAAAAGTTGACGTATGGATTTTGGGGTCTGACGGCATGTCGGAGGCATATATCAAATATAAAGTAGGACCCAGTATGCTACCCTGTGGCACACCTGATTCAATTGGCTGAGCGGTACTTAAAAAATTGCCTTCTTTGATTTTAAATTTGCGACCGTATAAATAACTTTCCATGAGTTTATGGGTGTTAGCAGGCAGAGTTAATTTAATTTTGTGCATTAAACCGTCATGCCAAACTTTGTCGAACGCTTGCGACACATCAATGAAAAGGGCGGAGCAGTATTTTTTGTCTTCAAACGACCCTCTTATCACATTTACCAATCTGTGAGTTTGTTCGATGGTGCTGTGTTTAGCTCTGAAGCCGAATTGATGATTAGGAATACATTCAGTGTCATTCAGAATTGGAGTCAACTTAGTCATTAACAATTTTTCAAACAGTCTTGAAATTGTCGGCAGTAGACTAATTGGCCTATATGACTCCACTTTGGTGTGGTCCTTCCCTGACTTAGGAATCATAGTGATCATAGACACCTTCCAATCTGCAGGATAGTATTCTAGGCGTAAAATAGCGTTGAAGATAAAGAGGATAATTCTTCTTGCTACACGAGGTAACTCCACAAGCATTTTATTTCTGATTTCATACCTGGAGCCTTTCTAAGGTTCAGAGTACCAATAGCGTTTTGGACATCACGAAAGTTTAGTCTTAGAGGTACAGGAGGTCTTATAACAAGTGGTGGCAAATCAGATTCATTATTATTTGAGTTCTTTATAGTAAACACATTTCTCAAATGGTTAACAAATAATGTCGCTTTCTCGGAATCATTTCTAGCCCAGTCACCAGTCGGATTTCGCAAAGGAGGTTTTCCTCTCACTGGTCTTTTTAAACCTCTTCCCGCCCTCCATAACGAGTATTCAGATTGTGGGGTACTATCAAGACCTTCCAAGTAAGATCTAAGTGAGGCCGTTCTTTGGGTTTCTAAGAAATGTCTTAAGAAATGTCAGGAGACCTGTGAATTTGCCACTCTCTTCTCATTCTTCTTTTTTCTGATAGGAGATGTTCGAGTTCAGAGAAATAAGTTCTGTTTGTCCTATTTCTACATTCAACGTGATAAGTGGGAGCGTGATGCACAGCTCGTCGAAGGTTCTCGGTAAAGTTGTCAATCGACTCATCAATATCGTCGGTAGTTCTCAACACAACATTTTCCGTGCAATGAGAACTTAAATACTTTTTGTATTTTATCCAACTTACTCGGGTCTTAGTCATGTTCATAAATGGAGAACCACACAGAATTCAATGCAAATGTTTGTTGCTTGGAGGTAATCCTCACTTATGTTATTCATTAGATAATGCTTTATTCTGTTCTTTATAAGAATTGCCGAACCTCCACAAGCTCTTCCGCGGGGGTCTTTAGTATCGTAGAACTCGTAGCCATTAATTTTGAAGTACCCTGTCGACGTCAAGTGAGCTTCAGCAATCATCATAACATCAATCTGCTTATCCATCAGGAAGTATTGCAGTTCATTTTTATGTTGGCGGAGGCCGTTCGCGTTCCAGAAACAATTTTTTAAATAAATCATTTCTTTAACATGGCTTGCAAGATAGTGGATTGCATTTTCAGCATTTCCTGCATCATGGATGTCATGCTGGTCGTAAAAAAACGGCTTTGATTAACTTATACCATGTTCACACTTGAGTTTTTAAACGTGTTTAAGCAAAATGTTGATTAAGTTAATCAAAGCCGTTCACATTACATTTGAGATGATTAAGTTGACAGTTCTAGACAGGTTATAAATAAACAACACACAAATTTTGTTTTAAATATTAAAAATGGAAAAAAATTCTTTAATAAAGTTTTCATCAGATTATTTTAAAGTAATTAATGATGGAATTGTGAACATCCATTTTTTAATTTTTTTAAATGTTCACGTTCTGTCAAAAATTATTTATCGGTAGTACACCTATAAGGTATGTTCACTATGGCCGATGCTACATCCTAATCAGTTTGAGGTATGTTCAGATGATTCTATGTGATTAATGAAATGATTAAAATGTAATCATGTCAATATGAAGTGATAATCAAATCACTTCAATGTATGGTTAATCATCTCAATTTTGAAGTGATTAGAGCTTAATCACGTTTGAGGTGCTTAAACGCGTTTAAAAACTCAAGTGTGAACATGGTAATAACTAACTTAGCAACTGCTTTCAGCTGTTATAAGAAATGCATTACTGCATTTAGTAGATTTTTGTTGACGAAAAACAGATCTTTAGTTTGTTTTCTTTTTTTTGTGATTTTTTTTTGTCAAAATGGACACAATTAGCAAAGAAAATAATGTAAGTTTATTATTATTGTTAGAAAAAAATATGTATTTATTGCTTTTTGTATTTTAGAGACTCAAATTGGTCGCCAGATGAAAAAACTACATTTAAAGAATTGGTGGCCAAATATGTTAACATCATCGACGACAAGAAATAAAATCAATCAGCTGTTCTTTAAATGTGTTTGTTAATTGACATTTAGTTACAGCTTTACCCATAATTAAGTTGTAACTTTTCGTGCTGAAAGTAATGAACTAAGAATAACTTAAGTTGGTACTTAAAAAAGTTTAAACTTAATTATCATTTCTGAATATGCGCCATAGAAACTATCATTTTATGAAAATTTTTAAAAACTTTTGCAAGTCGGACAGACTTGTCAAAAAAATATATTATTTAGTTACATTTTTAGGCCACACTATCATACTTTATGAACACACACGATTTTATTGACAGCTAATAGGATAGTCAGTAGACACCTTAAATCAGGTCTGATGATAGTTTCTAGATGATAGTAGATAGATACTTTCTACCGTTAATGTATGCACAAGCAGTAACATGAGGGAGATTGTGAAGCCCTCAGATATGGGTACCAGCTCTTGTCTCATAGTGCTAGCTCGTTTTAGTTTAAGGGTGGTTGGTTTACGTGGTAGTTCACTACGTGTGAACACTTAAGTAGAGTCGAAGGGACCCCGTTTAAAGGTGACTCTTTGGAATAATTTGAAATAATTATTTGTCAGCCGGTTGTTTCTTGATGACGAAATAAATCTGGTTCGTTTTCTAGGTGCTTTGCAGTTTCGCTAAATATGGCCAGCTTTACCGCAGTTATAACATTTTACTTTAGCTTTGCTTTGCCTTTCATCTAGTGCCTGCATATCAGCCTTCTTTAAATGATTCACTATATTTCTCTCATTTGCGCAATAACCTCGAAAAGTTATAGTAGTTCAAGAACTACTGCTGCGTTTCCTTTTAAGGCCAGAATAAACTTCAAAGCTTTGTTTTCGTTGCTCCACATGTTTCTAATGGCAATTGTATCAAACTGGTCCATCTTGACGTTGAAGATTATTAATTTTTATTTCCAAATCTCGCAGTTTGTCGTCAACATCTTTGGCTTGTATTTCCATTCCATTGTTTAGCTCGGATAGCTTTTGTCCAATTGCCTGACTTGTATTTCAAGGTTATCCACTCTGCTGTTATAATTTCCGAAATTTCTTGAAGTTTCTTGTTTGTGGCTTTAGAATTTCAGAAGTTTCTTTAGCTTTAACTTCGGCCAGAAGTTTCTCGTATGTACACAACCACAATTAAAACAATACAAAAAAATACACTGATTATAGGACTAGAATATTCTTATTCTCTTCAGTGTTAGTGCAAATGTTATTAGTATTTGATCAAAGACTATAAAGGCCCAACTATAATATGCATAAGCAAGCTTAAGCAAATTGCAAAAGTTAACGAAAAGGCTGTCAAATGCATAACCAGTTCAGAGTTAACTTTTAGGTGGCTACAATGACTTTGAAACTTTTTGTCCACAGTTGCTCATTTATGTTTAAAAAAAATGTTTTTATTTTAACAAAAAGCCATTAAATGACTATATTTTATAAATATTATTATATTATTTTATAATTAAAAGAAAACTTCGTACCCGAAACGCATAATTTTTCCTTTTTTTTTAATTTTTCGGCAAAAGTACTAAAATGTACAGCTGTGGCAGCACTAAAATGTAAATAATAATAAACGTTTACATATGTTTTGTTAATTTTCGTATTGTGTTTGCAAAAATGGAGAAAAAACTTAAAAATTTAAATAATATAAAAATGTTAAAGTTAGCGCTTGAAGGCCTGCGCACATTAAAAGAAATATGTGAACTACACTGTAAAAAAAGAAGACGCTCTTGTTCTGTCAGAGAAATAAACTGCGACAGAAAGACATTTTTGTTAAAATAAAAAGGGTCCCTTTTATTGTAAAGGCACTTATTTTTTCCGCATTTTCTATTAAATTTTAAATAAATATATTTTCTTCTTTCTCCATTTTGTTCAAAACACAAACAAACAACAACAAACAGCTGATTCCGTACAGAATGTGCGATCAGTTTCGCTTTTTGCTTAAGCAAATGACAGTTGAAAAACTTAACGAAAAGTTTCGTTAAGTACATTATAGTTTGCCACATACAATTTATATGTGTTCGCACGTTTGCTTAAGCTAGCATATGCATATTATAGTTGGGCCTTAAAACTAATTTCGATGATGTCGAAAACTTCTTTTTGGCATTCTTTTCATTTCTTTTATAACGGGGCATGTCACTTTCGGCTGGTGTTGTAAACAACAAACAATCTTCCAAACGTCGCCTGGATGATTAAAAGACGACTGCAATGTAAATTGTTATTGTTACCTTCCAATTAACGTCTGGAAGTGAGTAAGACGTAACGCCTTTGACGATGGACGATGAAAGAAACTTCCAATTGCTGGCAGGGTACATACATATATTGCCGAATCAAAACACATACAAACTAAAAGAAGTCTTGTTTTCACAAAATGTATGTGCAAATAACATGTAGAAAATTAAATGTTACCGTTTGTGTTATTGTAGGGTAAGAATACGTGTTTTATTGTTGTAGAAATGAAACTATATCGATTCGCACCGAAATAAAAAACCTTTATTATATAAATATTTAGAATTACATATTTAGAGAGCAATAAAACTAGCAAATTATGAAAATAATCACTTAATTATTACATACATTAATTAAATACCATAATTAAATTTTAAAATTTAGTAGTAATTTTGAAGCATTATTTTAAAACAAATTTTGCTGCAAATTATATTTACATTTGGTT
Source organism: Bellardia pandia (assembly GCA_916048285.2). NCBI lineage: Eukaryota > Metazoa > Arthropoda > Insecta > Diptera > Calliphoridae > Bellardia > Bellardia pandia. Next base: position 73,214,881 of record OU696530.1, read on the forward strand.
ACTATGGTAAAAATATAAAAAAAATACATACAGTTTTTGATTTACCGTTATTTTTACTCATCACATTTTGTGTTTATAATGCAAACAACTGAGAACAAGCGTCGGTGTGAGTTTGTTTTATTGTTTTTGCAGCACAATTGTGCATTGAAAATGAAGATTTGGTTAGTTATGTAAACTTTACATTTAAAAGTGTTCATAAAATTGTAGTGCATCGCTCTAATAACACGTTTAATAAATATAATAAATAATTAAAATCATAATGTACGAAGAAGGACAAAAAAAAGTTGAATTCAATAGCGAAAACAAAAAAAAAAAAATATCGTCTTTATCAGGCACCAAGTGTTGTTTACCGCATTGTGGCAAATCCAAAAGAAGTGTTCCAAACTTAAAAATCTTTCGTTTCCAATATCTTAACGCCATATTGCTTAAAGCATGGTTAGAAAATTGCAATTTTGACGAATGTTTTCTAGAAAGATCACGGACTTTATACATATGTGAAAGACATTTTTCGCCAGACTGTATTGGAAAGAAATATTTGAAGCGAGGTGCCGTGCCAACCTTGAACTTAACCGGCAAAAACGAGGAAACAGGTATAGAAAAAGGAAACAATTTCGAAAGTGAGGATGTTGACTTTTATTTATATAAATCTTCACCACGTAAACGTAAGAGATCGGAATCACCATCATTATGCACAAATTGTCAAAAAAGTTGTAAAAATGAAGAATTTTATCGAAAGAAATATTTTAATATGTTTAAAAAACTTAAAGCTGAGACGCAAAAAAATAAAAATTTAATGAAAAAAAAACGAAAGTTTAAAAAGAACTGTCAAAACCTTAGAAAAAAAGTAATGAACACAAAATCTATTAAAGCCGAAGTTGACGAATTAAACATCAATTCAAACGAAAAAACTTTATGTAAAATGCTTATAAAACAAAATAGGAAAACAACTGCGCGTTGGGATGATCATGAGATAAGTTTTGCACAAATTATTTATTATCGATCTACTTCCACATACTTATTTTTACGAAACATATTAAAATTAAACTTTCCAAGTCCTTCGTCTCTAAGTAGATGGAGCATTATAAAAAATTTGCAGCTAGGCAACAATTTATGCATATATAATGCACTCAAAGCGACAGTTCAAAAGCTGCAACCTTTTGAGAGAGAATGCATTTTAATTTTTGATGAAGTATCCATCAGAAAAAATTTCACATATAATAATTGTGCAGATGTTATAGATGGAGTTGTAGATCTTGGATATGAGCGAATGAATGAAATTGGTTCCCAAGTTTGCGTGTTTATGATAAGAGGACTTATAAAAAATTGGAAGTTTGTTTTAAATTATGTTGTTACTGCTACGTCGATAAAAGCTGATATATTAAAAAAACTTGTGCTATTAAATTTGGATATTTTAAAGGAAATGGAGTTAAATGTGCGTGGACTAACGTGTGACCAAGGTCCTAACAACAGAAAATGTTACAAGATGTTGGGCGGATCCACTGATAAACCTTATTTTCTTTACAAAAATGATAAAATATACTTAATGTACGATATTCCCCATATTTTTAAGTCGATCAGAAATGCTTTGATCAAGGGCGATTTTAAAACACCAGATGGAGTAGCGCGGTTCGATGTTGTTAGAGAAATTTTCGAGTTAGAGCATGGAAAAGCAACAAAAATGACAAAATTAACAACAGTGCACATAAATCCAAATAGTATTCAAAAGATGCGTGTTGGCATAGCTGTCCAAACTCTTAGCAATTCAGTTGCAGCTGCAATCCAATCTGTTAATGAAAATCGACAGTTTACACGAAGTTCATCAGCGGTAGCCACTTTAACATGTGCATTTATAAAAAAGCTCGACAGTTACTTTGACTGTTTAAACAGCAGGCACTTCAAAGACTCCAACCCCCTAAAACGTGGCTTAAAGTTTAATAGTACAACTTGGCAAGTACTTCAAGAGCTGATTACCTACATGAAACAGGTTGAATATGATGGTAATAAAATATTTTCAATCACCGGGCTAGTTCAAACAACGAGTGCTATTTTATCTTTGTCGAAAGAACTGTTTGAAGAAAATTCAAATTTACTTTGCATTTTAACGAGCCATTTTAACCAAGATCCTATAGAAAACTTGTTTTCATATATACGTGCCAAAGGTGGACACTGCAAAAATCCATCGGTTCATGAATTTAATTTGGCAGTAGCTAAGTTATTATCTTTAAAAATGACTCAGTTTAGCACCTCATCAAATTGTGCAAACGACGATGCAATGTTTTTACCTATGGAGTTTCAAACAATTTTAGAAGATACTATAAGGACTGGAAGTTTATCAGAAAGTACCCATACCCCTGAAATATATGTCGCAGATGTATACGATGAAAATAAAGAATATTTTAATGAAGACTCCGATTGTTTTACCTCCAACAATGTGCCAATAGAATTAACGTCAAGTCGATATTTTGTTGGTTACATAGCTCAACGAATATCTTGCGTTAAATGTCGTGTGGATATAATTAAACCAGCCCAAATTCTGTCATATCCTTCAGAACAGAGATCAGTTATGAGTACTGAAAAAGTGAGTATACTTGAATCATGACTCATAATTTGTTATGCTTATACGTACTCATACTTCTCTCAATATCATCAAACCAATATTCATCTTTAAAGTTTGAAGTACTCATTATATTCAGACTTAATCTCATGTATAATGTTGTTTATTTTGACTCTCCTTAACTCAATGTACGTAGACGATAAAAAAAATAAGTATGACTCGCGTACACTCATGCGAGAGTCGTTCATTTTTACAGTCCGCTTATAAAAATTATATAAAATAACAAATGTTATATTTTCCCCAATATGTTTTCCTATAAACTTACTTGTATGTTTTTATATTTCTTTTTTACTTATTTTATATAAATACCTAACGAAATATGCTGAAATTTTTTTTCAATGACTTTACTGAGTTGAATACTTTATGAGTATGTGAGTATTTTTCTTAAGATGTAAATCTAAATACCGTTGTTTATGAATCAAACATATTGGGAATCGTATGAGCTCGATGTCGATGGCGTTGTAGTCATACTTATATCCACCCGCATTTATAAGTCAACGTTGTTGTGAGTTTGAGTAACTCAGAGTAGTTAAATTTCAATGATTTAAAACCACTTATACTTAAAATGTTATGAGTAGTTGTGAATCGTAAAAAAACGATTCATTGCCGATCTCTGCTTCAGAAATGTTTGTTCATGCAAAAAATTATACAAAAGATTCCGACTTTGAAAGTTTGTGCGCTCCATCTGACTTATTTTTTGAAGTTTGTAAAATTCATATAAAAGTCTTCGAAAAAATATTTTTAAAAAATAAAGCAATAAAAAACATAAAAACATTTGTTGTTGACCAATGCGTAAGTTGCACCAAAGATAAAATTTATTCCTTTTGGTTTGATGAGAATAACGAATGTTATAAACACAGAATGGAGATGTTTAATTTACTAGTTCTTATTTTACTACGGAAGCATGCCACATGGGAAACATACAAATACAAATTATCCAGTACAGAAAAAGTTAAAATTTTGAAACACTGATAAATAAATTTAATAAATACTAAACAAAAAAAAACATTCCTGTTATTACAACTTCATTCTATACAGAAGTTCATAATTGAACTGTCTATAAAATTATATATGGTAAGTAAATACAAACATACATAATTGAATAGTCTAAAAAATAGCATTATACCTAATTCGGTGCGAATCGATATAGTTTTGTCTGTACAACAATAAAACACATACTCTTACCCTACAATTACACAATCGGTCACATTATTGACGAAAGTTATTTGCACAAAAATTGTAAGAAACAAAAATTCTTTTGTTAGGTTTTTATTTTATTTTTACATTTTTAATGCAATGTACAACACACACATGCATACACATGCACACAAACAATGATAAGTGAGAATTAAAAGATCTTATACTCAACAAGAGACGACAGATTGTTACGCTCTTTCTTTGTGCTTCTTTCCCTTTTGTCTTCCCTCCCGCATCATGAGGAAGCACAAAATTTTGTCAATTTTAAATACACTGCGTGCAACATCTTTATATATTTATAGTCTTTGATTTGATATATTGTTTGAGTACAATATTACGACCAACATAACTTATGTTAAATATTTTGAAATTTTGTCTAATTTTCACCATTTTTAATTGATTTAATTACCAATTCTTACCATAATTTACAGAGTTTGTCTGATGTTCATAATAATCTTGAGTGTAATTTAACAAACATAGTATAAAACAAGTTAGAAAAGTATATTCGGCTTTGCCGAATCATTAATACCCTCCACCTGCAAATATACATTAGAGTTAAAGGTAATGAAAACAAGTTAAGAAACAGAGTATAAAAAAAGGATAAGATATAAGATGAGGCTTTTTTGTTTGAATTTGATCTCAATAACATTATTTACAAAAGATTTATGGGTGGCATAGAAGAAGTGGACCAATTATGGACCGATGGCTTCTAAATCCAGTATCCACTAATGTGATTTCTATGTATTTTGGGATTATATTGGTTGAATTTTATCTCACTAGCGTTATTTACAAGAGTTGTATGGTTAATTGTTATGCTCGGAAGTGGACTTAATTCAGGAGCTATTATTGACTGACAGCTACAAAATCCAGTAGCTTAATTGCCGTATAATCGATAATTTTTTTTTTTTTTTTTTTTTTTAATACATTTAATTTATTTATTGGATCTTCAGAAATGAAATGACAATAAGTTTTCGAATCTTAATACTAAAAGAAAATAATAAGTCCAGCCAGTGCTAGACAAAATATTATGATACTACAATAAATTTATATCCACTGATCCAGTCATCTGTTTTGCGCTTGAGTTAAAGCAAGGGTATCCCTCCTTCTCAACCGAACATGGCCAGTAAAGTTAAGGATGTCTCGTGCAAGTGGGTTTGGATGGTGTTCAAGTTTGCTGACATATTTTGAGGCGTGTTTTGTAAATTCGACTTTCACCAAAGGAATGCCTAGATCTTTGTGGATTCGAGAATTTTTAACATACCATGGAGCTGCAGTAATTGTACGTAGAATCTTATTTTGACCCCTTTGAATTTTTTCAATGTTGGATGCTGAGGCAGTACCCCATAATTGAATTCCATAACACCAGATTGGCTTTAGAATTGCATTGTACAACAAAAGTTTGCAATCCAACTTTAATGTAGAATTTCTGCCGATTAGCCAATTAATTTGCACTGCTTTTAATCTCATCTGGGTAAGTTTTGCGTCGATATGAGACTTCCAAGTTAAACGACGATCGAGGTGGATTCCGAGGTATTTGACTTCATTGTGTTGCGGGATAATTTGATTATTTATTCTGTTAAACGAGCATGTATCTTTTCGCAATGTGAAAGTTATATGAATACATTTCTGTTCGTTAACCCTGATTTTCCAAAGCTCAAGCCAATTCTCTAGTTTATAAACATAATTCTGCAAATTCTGTGATGCAACTTGGTGGTCCTTATGGACGCTGATAAAGGCTGTATCGTCTGCAAAAGTTGACGTATGGATTTTGGGGTCTGACGGCATGTCGGAGGCATAAATCAAATATAAAGTAGGACCCAGTATGCTACCCTGTGGCACAAATGATTCAATTGGCTGAGCGGTACTTAAAAAATCACCTTCTTTGATTTTAAATTTGCGACCGTATAAATAACTTTCCATGAGTTTATGGGTGTTAGCAGGCAGAGTTAATTTTATTTTGTGCATTAAACCGTCATGCCAAACTTTGTCGAACGCTTGCGACACATCAATGAAAAGGGCGGAGCAGTATTTTTTGTCTTCAAACGACCCTCTTATCACATTTACCAATCTGTGTGTTTGTTCGATGGTGCTGTGTTTAGCCCTGAAGCCGAATTGATGATTAGGAATACATTCTGTGCCATTCAGAATTGGAGTCAACTTAGTCATTAATAATTTTTCAAACAGTTTTGAAATTGTCGGCAGTAGACTAATTGTCCTATATGACTCCACTTTGGTGTGGTCCTTCCCTGGCTTAGGAATCATAGTGATCATAGACACCTTCCAATCTGCAGGATAGTATTCTAGGCGTAAAATAGCGTTGAAGATAAAGAGGATAATTCTTCTTGCTACACGAGGTAACTCCACAAGCATTTTATTGCTGATTTTATCCATACCTGGAGCCTTTCTAAGGTTCAGAGTACCAATAGCGTTTTGGACATCACGAAAGTTTAGTCTTAGAGGTACAGGAGGCCTTATAACAAGTGGTGGCAAATCAGATTCGTTATTATTTGAGTTGTTTATAGTAAACACATTTCTCAAATGGTTAACAAATAATGTCCCTTTTTCGGAATCATTTCTAGCCCAGTCACCAGTCGGATTTCGCAAAGGAGGTTTTCCTCTTACTGGTCTTTTTAAACCTCTTGCCGCCCTCCATAACGAGTAGTCAGATTGTGGGGTACTATCAAGACCTTCCAAGTAAGATCTAAGTGAGGCCGTTCTTTGGGTTTCTACGAAATGTCTTAGTATATCTCTGCATTCCCGTAGCCTAGCTTTCAGTTCAGGAGACCTGTGAATTTGCCACGCTCTTCTCATTCTTCTTTTTTCTGATAGGAGATGTTCGAGTTCAGCAAAATAAGTTTTGTTTGTCCTATTTCTGCATTCAACGTGATAAGTGGAAGCGTGATGCGCAGCTCGTCGAAGGTCCTCGGTAAAGTTGCCAATCGACTCATCAATATCGTCGGTTGTTCAGAACACAACATTTTCCGTGCAATGAGAACTTAAATACTTTTTGTATTTTATCCAACTTACTCGGGTCTTAGTCATGTTCATAAATGGAGAACCACACAGAATTCAATGCAAATGTTTGTTGCTTGGAGGTAATCCTCACTTATGTTATTCATTAGATAATGCTTTATTCTGTTCTTTATAAGAATTGCCGAACCTCCACAAGCTCTTCCGCGGGGGTCTTTAGTATCGTAGAACTCGTAGCCATTAATTTTGAAGTACCCTGTCGACGTCAAGTGAGTTTCAGCAATCATCATAACATCAATCTGCTTATCCATCAGGAAGTATTCCAGTTCATTTTTATGTTGGCGGAGGCCGTTTGCGTTCCAGAAACAAATTTTTAAATAAATCATTTCTTTAAAATGGCTTGCAAGATAGTGGATTGCATTTTCAGCATTTCCTGCATCATGGATGTCATGGTGGTCGTAAAAGTGTTCATAGTTTGGACAAGTGTCTGCAATGTTGTCTCTAGATTGTTGATGTGCGGCTCAGAATATTGGGTTTTAGGTTCCTGCTCCAGACCTGGCATATTAGATTTAGCCACGTTTGCGTAAGAAACTTGTCTAGAACTAGGCGCGTTTACATGACTAGTGGACCGTAACAATTGAGGGAAATTGTCACTCGATGCAAAATTTGGCTGTTGAGGATGATTAGGCAATACTTACATCTTGTTGGTTCTTATGCCTTTCAAATGAGTGTAAATTGGACAACCTCTATAATTTGCGGTATGATTACCTCCGCAGTTACTGCATTTTTTGATTTTTGAGTCAGTTTTCGACTTATCGCATTGAGCAGTCCGTCTGGAGGAGAGCAAACGCGGTCTTAGGAGCTTTTCAATTTGATGACACTTGAGCAGATGTCGGGCTCCTCTGTCGCTTAAGAACTGTGACGTATTTATCCATACCTACTTGTTTTCTAGGTTTGACTGCACTATTTGATGTAGAAGATGTTGATGTTTTTTCATCTGTTGAAATCACTATATTGGGCGAACAGGAACGACGCCGTTCTACGGCTCTTGTAGTGAGAAAATTCTTCACAGATTTTTTTTAAGGATTCTTCCTCAGAGACCCATATAGTTTTTCTAGTCGAGCTAAGCTCTTTCTCAGAATTACATCTGAGAGGAACACTCATACAGTTTTTATGCGATTTTTAATATTTTCTTTTGTAGATATTTTTACCTATTACGAGTTATTTTTTCACTTTTTTGTTTTATTTCAACCTATTACAATTTTTCACCTATTACGATTTTTTCACCGAAAATTCAGCCGCACTAAAATTAACACGTCCGAACAGTTCGGTGAGACGAGACATTATAAAGTGATATCCATCTTCTCCATATGGAAAAATAATAAGATACTGAAGCGCGTCATATAAGCGATTCATTTCAGTAGGCGATGCCATGCCCCTTTGTCCACTTACATATTCAAGAATTTATTATTTCGTAAGAATATCATATTGTGAAAATTTAATGACGATCGGTCCAGTAGTTAAGACTATATTACGATTTTTCATTTTCCTAAAAAGGAGCGTGGTCCCACCCACTTTTCTCCTGGTACGTATTCCTAATTATGCCAATACCATATGTACCACATATCATTGACTTATGTAGGTCAAAAAATGCCCAAAATATGGCGATTTAAATTTTTTGGTTATATGGGCAGTGCCACCCCCGTTTGCACAATCAAAACTTCATATAGCCTATTATTCCTTCCAGAGTCACAGTAACATGCTGTGAAAATTTCAGGCAGATCGGTACAAGGGTTTGGCCTCCAATTACAATATTTTAAAAAAGCAGGCGTAAATGTGGGTGTGCTCAAAAAAAAGTACCCTGTTAATCACACCAGAGTCCCAGTTAAATGCTCTGAAAAATTCAAAAATATCGATCCAGAGGTTTGGTCTCCAATTACAATATATTAAAAAAGTGGGCGTGGTAAAAAAAAGTACCCTATTAATCACACCAGTCCCAGTTAAATGCTGTGAAAATTTCAAAAATATCGGTCCAGAGGTTTGGTTTCCTATAAGGTACATACAAACAAACACACATTCAATTTTATACCCTGCAGGCATAAGTGCCAGATTTGACGATTTATCGTCATTTTGACGATATTGTTTCAAAAATAGCAAAGTGACGATTTGACGATTTTTTCTATAAAAGTGACGATTTTCTGAATTATTAAAATTTTCCGTCCTTTCTCTCTTTTTTGGAGACAAAAACTATTTTTCTCAGTAATTAACATGACATATTTCAAGAACAAAACTAAATGATAGTGATGTTTTCTTAATTAAAGCCAATTTTTTAGTTTAAGTATAATAATTCCAAATAATATTATTTTATTGGTAAATATAAAACGCAATTTTAAATGCTGAATTTCATGAACTTGAATATTTAGATGAAACAATTTCCGAATTTCAATGGGGAAATTCTACAAAAACTTCTCCTATTTTAACAAAACTTCGAAAGAATAATCAGCCAAATAAATTGAAATAAACAAAAAATACGGAATTCTTTGAAAATAAGTATCTGTTGATGGAGGAATTGGATTCTTTACTCAAAATATTATTTAATACTGAATAAACTAAATTGTTTTGATATTGTAATTTAACCTTTTTTTTTTTTTTTTTTGCATATTCTTTTTTATTGTATCTTCATTTTAAATGAACTAACAATAGGTATTCAAATCTTAAAACTAAAGTTAATTAAGATAAGTCCAGCCAATGCTAGGCAAAATCTAGTTTTCAAATTCGATAGGATATAATGAGCAACTTGTATTTATTCATCTGAGAGCGGTGGTGTCCCTCCTTCTCAAACGGCTATGACCGGGATGTTGTAAGATGTCTCGAGCGAGGGGATTTGGATGAGTTTCCAGCTTACCCAAATAAAGGGCCACGTGTTTAGTTATTTCTCATTTGACAAGTGGAACATCAAGATCGTTGTGTATGTTGTTGTTTTTAATATACCAAGGAGCGGTAGTTATCATTCGTAGAATTTTGTTTTGACGGCGTTGAATTTTCTCAATATTGGAGTTGGAGGCAGTGCCCCATAACTGGATACCATAGCACCAAATTGGCTTTAAGATTGAGTTGTAGAGTAGAAGCTTACAATCGAGCCGAAGGACGGAGTTTCTGCCGATGAGCCAATGAATTTGGGCTGCTTTCAGTTTCATTTGAGTCAGCTTAGCATCTATATGTGGTTTCCATGTGAGGCGACGGTCCAGATGAATACCAAGATATTTCACGTGTGAGTTTTGAGGCACTATATGGTCATTAATACGAATAGGGGGACATGATTCCCTACGTAGAGTAAAAGTTACGTGGGTGCATTTCTGTTCATTTATTTTTATTCCCCATTGTCTTGCCCATTTCTCCACTTGCGTTACGTGGTGCTGTAATTGAATCGAGGCATCTTTTGGATCTTTGTGAGTACTGAGAAATGCCGTATCATCAGCAAATGTTGACGTGTGAATTTCATTGTTTGTTGGCATGTCTGCTGTGTACAGCAAGTATAGAATTGGTCCTAAGATACTACCTTGAGGGACGCCAGCACCTATAGGTTGAGGACGGCTTAAATAATCACCTTCTTTAATCATAAACTGACGGTCGATTAAGTATTTCCATAGTAGGTGTTGAAGATTCACCGGCAAGTTCTGCTTTAATTTAGATATCAGGCCTTCATGCCATACTTTGTCGAAAGCTTGAGAGACGTCAATAAAGAGTGCCGAACAGTATCTCTTTTCCTCAAAGGTTTTTCTTATGACTTGTACCAATCTATGTGTTTGTTCTATTGTACTGTGTTGACGTCTGAAGCCAAACTGGTGATTGGGAATGCAGTTGTTTTCATTCAAAATCGGAGTCAGCTTGGTTATAAGCAATTTCTCGAATAATTTGGACATAGTTGGTAATAGACTTATTGGCCTATACGACTCAACTTTGCAAGGATCTTTTCCCGGCTTAGGAATCATCTTTACTAGTGCAATTTTCCAAACCGGAGGGTAGTACTCAAGCCGTAAGATGGCATTAAAAAGAAAGAGGATTAATCTTTTTGCAATGCGAGGCAGCTCAAAAATCATTTTATTGCTGATTTTATCAAACCCAGGTGCTTTTTTAACATTTAAATTATCAATAGCCTCAACAACCTCCAGATATTGAAATCTTATTTGTACAGGTGGTCTGGCAACAACAGGCGGTAGTTCGCTAATGTCAGTATCCGTATTGGGAGTGAATACATTTTTTAAATGACTTACGAAAAGGTTGCCTTTTTCTTCGTTATTTCGTGCCCAAGATCCGTTCAAAGTACGCAGTGGAGGTTTTGCGATTACGGGTTTTCTCAGATTTCGGACTGCACGCCATAATGAATAATTTGACTGGGAAGTTGCGTCTAGACCTTCCAGATGTTGTTTGAGAGACACTGCTTTTTGCGCTTCTAGCAAGATCCTAAGGTTTTTGGTACATTCTCTCAACCTAGTTTTAAGTTGGGGCGATCTGTGTTGTTGCCACTCTCTTCGGACTCTCCTTTTTTCAGACAATAGTTGCTCAACATCTGCAGAAAAAACTCTGTTGTACCTATTCCGGCGGTAAGTGGAAGAAACATGTTCTGCGGCTTTCTCGACATGTTCATTAAGACTTTTTATACAGGCATCGATGTCTTCAGCAGTTTTTAACGGGAATTTCTCTGTGCAGTGAGTGCTGATGTATTTTTTGTATTTTAACCAATTCAGACGTTTGACAAGAAGTGAGGCATCAGTTACGATTTGCTGAGGACTTCTGATGGTGATTACAGTGGGTGAGTGATCTGAAGAAAGATCCAGTGAAGCCTCGACTTCAATGAGTTCCGGGGATACCCCTTTCGCCACGCCGAAATCGATAACGTCAGGAATTTTTTGCTGGTCAGTTGGCCAATAAGTTGGTTGACCAGTTGAAATCACATTCAGTCCCATTTCAGACAGGGAGTCGTACAAGATACGACCTTTAGGGCTAACGAGTCGTGATCCCCAGAATGTATGCTTAGCATTGTAGTCGCCAGCCGCTATGAAACGGCTACCTAAAATTTCAATTAATTTTTGCCGCCACAAAATTTTTGTTATAAAAAACAGCTGATGTCAGATGGTTTGTCAATTGAAAATAGAACACGTTCTAAATAAAAAATGTCATGTATATTGCACACATAGAAATAACACATGATATTGTTTGAAGGTGTTCAGACTATATGTACAAATTTGACATGCGAAAAAGTGACAGTCCACATGACAAATTCACATAATGTGAACACACCTTTATTATAGCCCACACAATGTTAATTACTATAGAAATTTAACATGTGCGTGTCATTGAAAATCCACTACTGACATAGGTACTATTGACAAGGTAGTTCTTTTGGGACCACATTGTCTACACTTTTGGTATTTTGCTGAAATAGAAAAAAATGCATTTTTTTTTGCTAATTTTTGGAGTTTTATTAAAAAAAAGTAAAATACTAAAAAATATCTAATTAAAAATAAATTCGAAAACACCCAGAGTCTTTGGCAGGAATCGAACTCGCAACCCTCTGAATGATAGTCCGGCACACTATCGCCTAGTCTATCGGGGCTCACAATTAAAAAAAAAAATAATTATATAATAATAACCATTTGACAATGCTGTTGACAATGTCGCCAAACTATTACCAAAATAGTAGACAAAAGTGGTGACTTGGAGACACTTGTTGTTGTTGTTGTTGTTGTAACAGCAGTAATTGCTGAGTTGACACTTGTCCCCAGGTTTCCTTTAGGGTATATATAGATTTATGAGTATTAAAGTGATTTTCGGAAGATGGCTTTATATGGGGCATACGGTTAAAAATAGACCGAAATTCACAAAATTTTGTGGGATGATTTGTGTATATATGTAAATGATCTGTGCAAAGTTTTGAAAATGTAATTTTTCATGGTACTACAATGGGAAAAATCGCAAAAAATAGAACTCATTAGACTTCCATTCTGAAATTTACAGGGAATATTAAGGTTATATTGAGCTTTAAGAAAATATTTTTTTTAGATTTTTTGACTTGTTAGAACAGAAAATAAATAAAAAAAAATTTAAAAATAAAAAAAATTATAAAAAAAATTTAAAGAATAATTTTTAAAAAGGAGGTTCAAATACCTTTAAAATAAGGTATTGGTCTTTAAAATCCATCCACAAGTTTTTGCGAAATATTAGTTCAAAAGTTGTCATGTCGAAAGATTTTTCATGATTTTGACGATTTTCAAATGCACATAACTTGTTGAAAAAAAATTTTTTTTTCTGGAAATACGTGTAAAATATTTTTTAGTGAAGAATATGTCTGCAAAATTTAAAGTAAATCGGATGAGGTGTTGTAAAAAAGGTGTTCGGTCTGACATGGAATGACTCATATACCCTTCTCATGAAGGTGAAGGGTATAAAAATATAAACATGAAGTGTGCAGTGAGCAAATGCAAGCAAAACAACAGTAAAAAATACAAGTGAGAAAAAATTAGTAAATAGAAACACAGAACGTGTGACGTCACAGTTCCAACATGCGCAGAACATTTTAAAATTTTACGCGCGTTGGCGTAATCTTTTGCAGCACGTTTTTCTAATATTTATCAGAACGGGTAGTGTAAATTATAAAAATATTTATGCAACTTGCGCTAAATTCTTATAATAGGAAATAAATATAATTGATAAATTAATTAAAATATTGTGGTTCACTTACCAGCTAACAATAATAAAAAAATCTGTTTTTCTAGATTAAAATATATTTAATATTTATTATAATTGTATGTTTTATAATATTTAACATTTAAATATATTGTATATTAATATTATTGTCAGTAATTACGTTAATACGGATATATTTTACTAGTGTATTTTTTAATATTTTCCGAAATAAGCGTGAGCACTTTGGCCTAGTGACCCGAGGATTTATTCATATTCCTACAAAAATAATTTCTACCTAATACTATTGTACATGACTTGTATGAAAGTAGCAACATTTATTGGCTCATTTGTGTTCCTGGAATTCTTGTATATTTGGTTTATTTATAGAAAATAGTTATCACACTTACTTCGTCAAATTTTTCCATAACGTGTAAATATGTAAATATATTTATTTTTAGTGGAATATTACGGTTTTTATATACATTACATACTTATCTACATTTTTTATAATCAAAATTAAAATAATAACAATTTCAGTGTATGAATTAAAAAACTTGTTTAAACATTAACATATGTACATACATACATACATATATTTTTGGACTAGAGTATGTACTTTACTACTATTGTACTGTATTTTTTAATATTGTAATTATTTGAAAAGTAAAATTGTGCGTCAGCAACATAATACCACAATTATGTACATAGGTATTCTTTATAATTATTATGCATCCCTAATCAGACAATTGTTGATAAAGCTTTATAATACAAGAAAAATATATGTATAGTATATTGCCAGTTATGATTGACAATAGGGTCAGTTGTTTACTTTATTTAACTTTTCGTAATGGAGTGCAAGTATGTATTTGAGTGTCAAGTATGACATAAATATTTGCATTGAATATGGTTCAATATAAGAACAACATCGTCTCAAATAAGCTCAATATAAGCTGAATTTTCTGAAATCAAGGTTAGCTACCGATTCGTTTCCGTAATTTATTTGGTACTTTAATGATAACCATAAAAAATTTTACAAAAATCATAAAGGGTTTGTTATTACATTTTAACTTACATATGTATATAAATTTAACTCAATAAACTTAATTATGGAAAACTATAATTGGAAAAGTTAGCTAACGGTAATTGTCCATTGTCTACAATATAAAGAATTAAACATTAAATTTCACATATAAAATGTATACATAAGTATATGAGAACAGAGTTAGGCTGTTGACAACCTATCTGGTTGTCATTTATGGGTTTGCCTGCCGTCTTATTCTGAACTTCATTACAATGATAAAATTAAAGGGTTCTTATCCAAAAACGCTCACAAAATGTGGCGGCGTTGCTGTCATTCAAATATGTTACACGATTGAGCAACACATCCAAATGATAAAAAAATCATCAAAATTAGTGATGAAAACGTTTTCAACATCATTAGCGACGAGGCGAATTTTTTGGTAATGTCATCTCTGCGGACGACGAGCTGTTTCTTCTCGTCACCAATCGGGATGGAATTTTTCTTTTCATATGTATGGCCATCGCTTAGGATCTATGCGGCAGTCATGAAAATTCGACCTCTCTAGCCTCAAATACAGAAAGTATAAGTTTCAAGTATGTATAGACCACATTACGGATATGTATGTGGGTGATGGGTATTAAGATTCTCACAGCGGAATATAAACTCCCACATGTTTTATTTTTTGTTTTTGATTTTCAAATTCGACCTTTCTGATTCGACCAAATCTAGGCGGACCAACATAATTTATGATAACAATTTTCATATAAAATATATCAAATTTTTATATTTGATTACAATTTTGTCATTGTCTTAAAGATCAGAATTAAGGACAATATTTTATTTATTAAGTGGAGTCACGAACACAGCTGATTATTATTTATTATTTTATGTTGAGTATTTTACTTTAAAACTTTTTTATATAAAAACAGAACATTTTGTTAATTTTTTCGTAAATAAAGAAATCTAATAAAATACATAAAATAGTGGATTATATAGAATCAACCCTATCGTGAATAAAAATTCCACATGAAATTTGTTCCCTTTTCACATTTTTCCTATTAAAATTCAGTGTTAAAAAATAAAAGGGAACAAATATCATGTGGAATTTTTATTCACGATAGGGGTGTAAGATGAGTGAGCAGTGATATTGAATCCTAAAAAAAAAGAAAAAAAACAAAATAAAGCCTTTTTTGTTTGTTTTTAAAAATTTTCAAGTGACACATTCGATATTGAATTAAAAAGAAATAAATATTATTGCAATTGGAAACTAGTTTAAATTGAGAAAATATAATTTGCAATTCAGAAAAGCGAATATGTATATTTTGACAAACTCCAAATTGAAATTGGCAAATTAAAATTAATATTGACAAAATTAATAAATAATAAATTTCTAGAAGATTTGTAATTCATACTCGTAATATGTATTTAATAAAGAAAAACATACATAGAAAAACTTACATGCAGTAGCACAGATTACTTACTTATGTCAAAAGTAATAGTTTTTCAAGTGTTTTTGACAGTAGTACATTATTTTACAGAAACAAAATGCCTGTTGTATTTTTTGCCGATTTGCACTCACCTTTGTACACCATAATTTCTCAATTAAAATTGTTATTTTCTCAATATTAATTTGTGGGGTCTTAATATAAATTTCGATTTCTCAATTTCAATTGGTTTTTTCTGAATATAAATTTGTTTTTATAATCCCGCAAATGCGGTAAAATGGTCACGTTATTCATAATTGGTATATATACGAGTGCATTCTGATTGGATCGTCCTATTGTTACAAAATTTAATGAAATACAAATCAGAATATTAATTAATTAACATGTGACCCTAATGACAACAAGTAAGCCGACTTAGCAACTATTATACTGGTCGTAACGATATGAATATGAATAACAATAAAAACGTTAATATTCATAATGTATTCAATTTAATAGGTGCTAAATATGTACTAAAAATGATCACAGAATACTTGAAAGAATATATTTTTTTTGGTAATCTTAACATAAAAACTTGATCTAAATACTAAAAAGATTATCTAAATTAAATGCAAATTTTATTAAGACGTATGTACATAACTGATGAGTAAACTTTTTTACAAGCACCACTGTATTTGAATATAAAAACATAATTAAGAATTGTTTCCATAGAACACTGAAATTTGTGATTATTTTAAAATTTGTTTCTTCATACATTTGCTAAAATGTGAGACATTTTAAACAATACTTGGATTTAAAATTTGTGCTATACTTGCATATGTACCGAAGGTAAATCCACACAGTCCAAAGATGAGAATAGCAATATCTTTCCACATAATCCAATTATAACGACCGAAACCCACGGGCCAAAACGTAATTATTTCAATGATTGGCGGAGCAATAAGAGCTAATGCTGAACTGCTTATTGCACCCACAAGGGAAATAATTGGACCTAAATTAGGAATACATGCAGCCAGAATAACTGAAATAAATTAGAAATACGGGTTTTATAAAATAAATAATAAAGAATAATTCAAATATGTATGTATGTATTTATGTACTTATAGTGTATATTTGCTTACAAGTAAATGTGACCAAAACTATACGGAGACTAGTTGCTGATAATTCTTTGCCTCGTGGTGTTTCAAATTGTCTCTCCACAAAGGGTTCCACAATGTTAACTGGTACATAAAATTGCAAGGAATACGACAGAAAAATGGCTACAGCCATTGCTATTCGGACCAATTGAGATAGACTGAAGTGGTTAGTGGAGAAAGGGAAATTAAAAAATATATTTACAAGACAGTCCTTTCATACATACATGTCATCCTGAGGTAAATTCAATGTAATGCTTCCTTTTACATCGTCTCCATACTTAAGATAACCAAAGAAACCTACTGATGTGTATAAGCAAGCTACGATTACCATTCCGGTGTTAAGGACACCTGTGGTTCCTCCAAAATCTTCTGGCGTCTTCATATTATTCTCCAATGGTAATACAACGCCGATACCTTCAAATGCGTATATTGCTGTTCCAAAATACAGTGGCAGTGTTGACCAAGAAGCTATTGGTTTTACGGTGCTCGTGTGAGGCAAATCTTGTAGCATATAGAAAAAGGTTATAGCCAAACCAGCCACAGTTAATATTGCCGCAAATAATGAAACTGGAGTCAAGTACTTAAGATTCTTTACCAAATTTAACGCAATCATTGGAATAAGCATTAACATTAAATAAACGTGTACTTCCAATTTCATGAAATAATGATCTATAACTTCCTTAATATTTAAAGCGACAAAAAGGAAGTATACACAGCAAAATCCCATTTGAGTAATAAAGAGAAAAGTCGTAATAATTTTCCTACAAATATAAATACACATCATTGTTATCAATGCTGAATAAACATTATACAAAAAATCAACATCACATACAATGGCTCTCAGCTTATTCGTATTTCAAACAACTTGCAAAAGGACAAAAGTCCGAAATATATCTGGCTTAGGTAATACAAAACAGAAAAGGTAAATATAGTGCAAATTCTTCCGTCACAGCTTATTGCAACCAAACACTTTTACGTACTGCTAAATTGGCATCACAAGTTGTTATAGTTGCATGAATTTTTCATTTAGTTATTCCAGTTAAGTGGTTCATTCATAGTGCAAATTTCAACAATAGACCGACATACTACCATAGAACAGAGAGAGTTGGTTATTAGCCATTTTAAAAATGTCCATTAGCGCCGAAAAAATGCTGAAATGGTTTGCCTAAGTGATTTAATAGTGCAAAGCATAATATGTATCTCGGTTCGTGTACAAGAAGGGCAGAAAAAGCAAAATTTTTAATGAAGTTGATGGGTATTACATTGTCAGAAAAATAAAGCAGAACCCTAAGTGGTCAGCACCAAAATTGGCTACGCTAGTTAAATTTTTTTTTTAATACATTTTATTTATTTATTGAATCTTCAGATATTGAAATGACAATAAGTTTCCGAATCTTAATACTAAAAGAAAATAATAAGTCCAGCCAGTGCTAGACAAAATATCATGATACTACAAAAAATTTACATCCACTGAACCAGTCATCTGTTTTGCGCTTGAGTTAAAGCGGGTATCCCTCCTTCTCAACCGAACATGGCCACTAAAGTTAAGGATGTCTCGTGTAAGTGGGTTTGGATGGTGTTCAAGTTTGCTGACATATTTTGAGGCATATTTTGTAAATTCGACTTTCACCAAAGGAATAATTATACGTAGAATTTTATTTTTCAATGTTGGATGCTGAGGCAGTACCCCATAATTGAATTCAATAACACCAGATTGGCTTTAGAATTGCATTGTACAACAAAAAATTGCAATCCAACTTTAATGTAGAATTTCTGCCGATTAGCCAATTAAGTTGCAATGCTTTTAATCTCATCTGAGTAAGTTTTGCGTCGATATGAGACTTCCAAGTTAAACGACGATCGAGGTGAATTCCGAGGTATTTGACTTCATTGTGTTGCGGGATAATTTGGTTATTTATTCTGATGAACGAGCAGGTATCTTTTCGCAATGCGAAAGTTATATGAATACATTTCTGTTCGTTAACCCTGATTTTCCAAAGCTCAAGCCAATTCTCTAGTTTATAAACATATTTCTGCAAATTCTGTGATGTTATTTGATGGTCCTTGTTGAAAAGCATTGTTTAATTGACATCACTAATAAGCATATTATTGGAGATTTATCTCTTATTCTAAACATTGTAATGTCAAAGCAAGTGATGACGTGTCACACTCGTGTTGGCAAATGTAATTCAGCTATTTACTTTCTATAATAATCATTACCCTTATACCTATGTACTTTATCAATAGTTCACACAACGTGTTTAGCTTTTGACAAATACACTTAATTCTTATATAACTCCACTCGTGTTTCATTTTATCAGGTTGATGCAGTTTTAAAAGGCCAAGGCCTGCTTGGAATAGTACAAGGCAAGGCAAATTTTGACGACACGGCCTCGCAAGACTCCAAAGATTTGTGGGTGAAGCGTGATGGCAAAGCCATGGGAATTTTAATTTCATCTATTGAAAAAGAACAAGCAAATCATATATTGTCGTGTACAACGTCCCATGAGGTATACTCAAAATTAAAAAATATTCACGATAAACAAAGTGAAGTAAAAGTAATGTGCCTATACGAGGAGTATTTTTCTTTAAAAATGCAAGAGGACGAATCCGTAGCAGCATACGTTTCAAAAGTGTCTTCACTTGCGACTGAAATCGAAGCACAAGGTGAAAAGCTTTCAGACAATATAAAAATGGTGCGAATTATTAGTAGTCTGACACCAAAATATCAAAACTTTAAAACAGTTTGGTATAATATTAAAGAAGGAAGAACACTTGATAATTTAATGGCAAAGTTACAATTGGAAGAAGACCAACACAAAAAGAACAGCGAAACAGAAGTTACCGAAGCAGCGTTCAATGCAAAAACAGAGAAATATCAAAAATCAATTGCAGAAAGAAAGAAGACGTCAAAATGCAATTTTTGCCACAAAATCGGCCACTCGGAAAGAGAATGTAGAGCAAAGAAAAGACAAATAAAAACAAAGACGGAAAACAATAGACAAAGAGAAAGGCATACAGATGAAGTTGCTGTTGTTGCAACAACAACACATGATGTTATTTCGGCTCCGTGTACAGATGTATAGATTGCAGACTCGGGTGCTACTCAGCATATGACGTCACGCAAAGAGTGGTTTTCAGATTTGCATATGATAAACGATGATCGCTTTGTTTACATTGCAAATAATGAGAAATTGCGTATACATGGTTTTGGTACAATCCACATTAAAGCGTTGGTAAACAACATATGGTGTCCACGAACTCTCACAAACGTACAATACGTCCCAAAACTGACACAAAATCTTTTTTCAACTGTGTCAGCTACATCAAAAGGTTTTTCTATGTTAATAGAAGCAAACTCATGTGTTCTAATGGATAAAGAGCAAAATATATTAGCAGCTGGTGTAAAAGATTCGATAAATCAATTTCGAATGCTTTTTGAAATACAAACCCATCAAACGGCAAATTTGGCAAAAATTGATACACTTCAGCAATGGCATTGCAGACTTGGCCATATAAATACAGCAACTATAAAAAATATGAGTGACAACAACATTGCTGATGGAATCAACGTTTCCAATAGAAACAATTTCTTCTGTGAAGACTGCCAAAGAGGAAAAATGCATCGTTCATTTCATAGGTTGGTGACAAAACGCAGTGCAGCCAAATGTGAATACATTCACATGGATTTATGCGGTCCCATGAGTGAAGCTGGTATTGGAGGCGTTCGTTATTTCATGTTGCTTAAGGATGAAAGCACATGTTTCAGGTATGTTTATTTTCTATCAAATAAATCTGAAGTGCTTGAAAAACTTAAATGTTTTATTCTTATGGTGCGTAACATGACTGGCGAACGAGTAAAATATATGCGATGTGATAACGGCAAGGAGTTCATAAATAGGGATGTTTTACTTCTCTTATCGAACAATGGAATTTCACTAGAAAAAATATCACCTTACACCCCTGAACAAAACGGGCTAATTGAACGAGATAATAGAACCGTACAAGAGTCAGCACGTACGATGTTGTTAGCAAGTGGATTAGCGAAATTTCTATGGCCGGAAGCAGTAATGACTGCTGTCTACATATTAAATAGATCAACATCGTCAACAACAACATTGAAAACCCCATACGAAAACTGGTTCGGAAAGAAGCCAGACCTGAGCCATGTAAAAGTTTTTGGTACTGAGTGTATGGTGTATCAACCTAAACAAACAGGAAGAAAGAAGTGGGATGAAAAGGCGAAAAAGATGTTTTTAGTTGGATACGAATCAACAGCAAAAAATTTTCGATTGTACGATCAAGACTCTAGAAAGGTTATTACAAGTTGTGATGTTGTGTTTAATGAGAAACCAATTGCAGTTAAACCGGTTCCCGTAGTAGAAGAAGAAGTTATTGATATAAAAACTGAAGATGACGATTTGGATATTACATCATTTAAACAACAGGCATCTAGTACGCCAATATCAATAAAGCCTGAAACATCGATTATTAAAACTACATCTACAGAAAATACTAACACAACAGTCGAACCAAGAGAATCTAAAAGATATGACCTAAGAAAAGACATAATTCCACCTCAAAGATTTGGCTACGATCACATGAGCTGCCTAGCAACAATTTTAGAGCCAGATTCCTATCAAGAAGCTGTGAATTCTAAACAAGCAAAGGATTGGATCAATGCAATAAATGATGAACTTGATTCACTAGAGGCAAACAAAACCTGGCAATTAGTAGAAAAACCAAACAACAAAAATATCGTCGGATGTAAATGGGTATTTAAAATAAAATCAAGCCCGAACAACAACACACCATTTTTTAAAGCTCGCTTAGTAGCCAAAGGTTTTTCGCAAAAAGCTGGAATAGACTATAAGGAAACATATTCTCCAGTAGTAAGATATGATTCAGTAAGAGCAGTGCTGTCAATAGCAGCCACTGAAGACATGGAAATGATGCAGTTCGATGTTAAAACAGCATTTTTATATGGCGATATTGACGAAGAAATATATATGGAAATCCCAAAAGGCGTACAAACCGAATGTGGTAAGGAATTTGTTTTTCAGTTCAAGAAGGGTCTCTACGGCTTAAAGCAAGCCTCCCGTAATTGGAATTTTAAGTTTGTAGATTTTTTGAAAACTTTTAATATGAAACAATCAGTTGCTGACCCTTGTGTCTTTTTTGGAAATATTGATAACAACAAAATTATTTTATTGTTATATGTTGATGATGGTTTAATAATATCACCCAGTAAATCTGTCATTCAATTATTTATTGATAAATTATCAAAAACTTTTCATATTACTTATGGCGAGCTAAATTATTACGTTGGTCTAGAAATTCATCGTGACAGAATGAACAAAACTATCAAGATTGATCAACAGATGTATATTAACAAAATTATTGCTAAATTCAACATGCAAAATGCAACCCCTATTTCAACACCTGCTGATACCAACGTATTTTTGTCGAAATCAAGTGATGAAAGTGAAGTACAATTTCCATTTCGACAAGCTGTTGGTTCGCTGATGTTTGCTGCTATAGTATCGAGACCAGATATTTCTTATGCGGTTGGCGAAGTAAGCAAATTTACTGAAAATCCTAAACATTCTCATGTTACAGCTTTAAAGCGTATTTTTCGATATTTAAAAGCCACAACCAACTACTGCATAGAGTATAAAATGAAAAATTGTATCAACTTAGAAGGTTATACCGATGCAGATTTTGCAAGAGACATCGATACTAGAAGATCAACTACAGGTTACGTTTTTCTAATAAACAACAGCGCTATCACTTGGAGAAGTCATCGTCAAAAAACTGTCGCGTTATCGACAACAGAAGCCGAGTGTATGGCAGTGTGTGAAGGTGCAAAGGAGGCGATATGGCTTAAACAATTATTAACTGATATTGGTTATAATCAAAGCCCACAAACTATTTTAAATGTAGATAACCAAGGAGCTATTCGACTTATCAGTAATCCCGAACTACACCACAACACAAAACACATTGACATAAGGCTGAAATTCATCAGAGAGCTTAAAAATAGTAATACTATTGAAATTAAGTATGTGAATACGGATCTCCAATGTGCAGATATTTTTACAAAGCCTTTGACGACTCAACGTTTCAACAAAAATATAGAACTTTTAGGAATGTCTAAATTAAACAATGAGTGAGAGTGTTGAAAAGCATTGTTTAATTGACATCACTAATAAGCATATTATTGGAGATTTATCTCTTATTCTAAACATTGTAATGTCAAAGCAAGTGATGACGTGTCACACTCGTGTTGGCAAATGTAATTCAGCTATTTACTTTCTATAATAATCATTACCCTTATACCTATGTACTTTATCAATAGTTCACACAACGTGTTTAGCTTTTGACAAATACACTTAATTCTTATATAACTCCACTCGTGTTTCATTTTATCAGTCCTTATGCACGCTAATAAAGGCTGTATCGTCTGCAAAAGTTGACGTGTGGATTTTGGGGTCTGACGGCATGTCGGAGGCATGAATCAAATATAAAGTAGAACCCAGTATGCTACCCTGGGGTACTCCTGCTTCAATTGGCTGAGCGGGGCTTAAAAAATCGCCTTCTTTGATTGTAAATTTGCGACGATATAAATAACTTTTCATAAGTTTGGGGGTGTTAGCAGGCAGAGCTAATTTTTTTTATGCATTAAACCTTCATGCCAGACTTTGTCGAACGCTTGAGAAACATCAATGAAAAGCGCGGAACAGTATTTTTTCTCTTCAAACGACCGTCTTATCACATTTACTAATCTGTGTGTTTGTTCGATGGTACTGTGTTTAGCTCTGAACCCGAATTGGTGATTTGGAATACATTGAGTGTCGTTCAGAATTGGAATCAACTTAGTCAATAACAATTTTTCAAACAGTTTTGAAATTGTCGGCAGTAGACTAATTGGCCTATATGACTCTACTTTAGTGGGGTCCTTCCCTGGCTTAGGAATCATGGTAATCATAGATACCTTCCAATCTGCAGGATAGTATTCTAGGCGTAAAATAGCATTGAAAATAAAGAGGATAATTCTTCTAGCTACACGAAGTAACTCCACAAGCATTTTGTTGCTGATTTTAAGATTTTGGAGCTTTTTTAAGATTCAGAGTACCAATAGCGCTTTGAACATCATTAAAGCTAAGTCTTAGAGGTACAGGAGGTCTAATAACGAGTGGAGGCAAAACAGACTCTTCTTTTTTCAGACAGAAGATGATCGAGTTCAGCGAAATAAGTTCTGTTTGACCCACTTCTGCACTCAACGTCATATGTAGAGGCGTTATGTACAGCTCTTCGTATGTCCTCAGTAAACTTGCCAATCGACCCATCAATATCCTCGGTAGTTCTCAACACTACATTTTCCGTGCAGTGGGAACTTAAATACTTTTTATACTTTATCCAACTTACTCTGGTTTTAGATATGTCCCGAAATGGAGAGCCATTCCCTTCAAGGAAACGCATTGAAATAATAGAAGGAGAGTGATCTGAAGACAAGTCTAATGAAGGCTCCACTTGTATCGATTCTACAGGGATATTTTTCACTACTCCGAAGTCAATAACATCGGGAATCTTCCGTCGGTCCGTCGGCCAGTAGGTGGGATGCCCGCTTGAGAGTACATCTAAGCCCATTTTGGCAATGGTGTTGAAGAGTCACCAGACGTGAACCCCAAAATGTGTGTTTGGCGTTAAAGTCACCAGCAACTAAAAATCTAGCTCCAAGAGAATTGAAGAAGCTGTAGTATTGGTGTTCTTTTATTGAAAATCGAGGCGGCGAATAAATTGATGATAAAACAAAATTGTAATGACAGAATTCAATACAAATGTTTGTTGCTTGTAGGTAATCCTCACATATGTTGTTCATTAAATAATGTTTTATTCTTTATAAGAATTGCCGAACCGCCACATGCTCTTCCGCGGGGATCTTTAGTATCATACAACACGTAGCCATTAATTTTGAAGTACCCTGTCGCCGTCAAGTAAGTTTCAGCAATCATCATGACACCAATCTGCTTATCCATCAGGAAGTGTTCCAGTTCGTTTTTATGTTGGCGGAGGCCGTTCGCATTCCAAAAACAAATTTTTAAATAAATCATTTCTTTAAAATGGCTTGTAAGATAGTGGACTGCATTTTCGGCATTTCCTGCATCATGGATGTCATAGTGGTCGTAAAAGTGTTCATAGTTTGGACAAGGTGTCTGCAATGTAGTCTCTAGAGTGTTAATATTAGGCTCATAATATTGTGATTTAGGTTCCTGCTCCAAACCTGTCATATTAGATTTAACCACGTTTGCGTAAGAAACTTGTCTAGAACTAGGCGCGTTTACAAGTGGACCGTAACAATTGAGGGAAATTGTTACTCGAAACAAAATTAGGCTGTTGAGGATGATCAAGTAATACTGACGTCTTGTTGGTTCTTATGCCTTTCAAACGAGTTAAATTGAACAACCTCTATAATTTGCGGTATGATTACCTCCGTAGTTACTGCATTTTTTGATTTTTGAGTCAGTTCTCGACTTATCGCATTGAGCAGTTGCATGTAGCTCCCCACACGCAACACAAACTGTCGGCAATTTACAATACGCCTTGGTGTGACCAAATTCTTGACAGTTGAGACACTGGACGGGTCCCTGACGCTTATGTGGTTCTTCCACGGTGATTCTACGATGCAGAAGGTAAATCAGATTGTATATGGGATGGGACTCGTTTTTCTTTAATACGACATCTCCAGGTTCCAATTCCACCCTGAACATAGGCTGTGGAATCTTTTCACGGTTTTTAATATTCGATATGCTCTTAATTTTGAAGCCATTTTCCATTAAACTAGTCTTTATCTCGGCAGGATCAACATCTGGGTCTATACCCTTTAGAACGACTTGGAGTCCTTTTGCGCTTTTCAGCTGGTAGGTATAGAAATCCCTACTCTCCCTCTCCAACTGGTTGGACAATTTTCGAAAATCATCTTCCTTTTTCACTTGAATTTTGGTTTCGCTTATATTTCCATGTTTAATTGATGTTACGCTAAACATATTTTCACCTATTACCGAAACAATTCCTTGTACCAATTTACTGGAAGTGGGCTCTCTCAGATAAATTGGTGGGGGCTTAAACGTCTTCTTAGGAAGTTCTGGCTCATCCGTCTGAAGGAGAGCAAACCTATTTTGATCATTACTCGCGGTCTTAGGAGCTTTTGAATTTGATGACACTTGAGCAGATGTCGGGCTCCTCTGTCGCTTAAGAACTGTGACGTATTTATCCATACCTACTTGTTTTCTAGGTTTGACTGCACTATTTGATGTAGAAGATGTTGATGTTTTTTCATCTGTTGAAATCACTATATTGGGCGAACAGGAACGACGCCGTTCTACGCCTCTTGTAGTGAGAAGATTCTCCACAGATTTTTTTTTAAGGATTCTTCCTCAGAGATCCATATAGTTTTTCTAGTCGAGCTAAACTCTTTCTGAGAATTACATCTGAGAGGAACGCTCATACAGTCTTTATGCGATTTTGAAAGTTTTTTTTTTTAATTACCGAGATATTACCGTAGATATTTTTACCTATTACGAGTTATTTTTTCACTTTTTTGTTTTATTTCAACCTATTACGATTTTTTTCACCGAAAATTCAGCCGCTCTAAAAATAACACGTCCGAACAGTTCGATGAGACGAGACTGAATGTTAAAAATGAGCTTAATAAAACATATAGTGCAGAAACTATTCGTCATGTACTTCGAAACCATGATTCATTAACAATAAAAATCAACAAGCTCGTCTGAAATTTTCAAAGAGCACGTTACCAAACACTTGCGTACGGCGCAAGTCTAATATAGAACTCCAAAAGAAAAACTTAAAACCAGTGGCAGTCATTTCACATTTTAAAGTCCAATTTACTGCAGAGTTGAATATCTAAGTATTAGGGAGTAATTTC
Source organism: Bellardia pandia (assembly GCA_916048285.2). Lineage (NCBI taxonomy): Eukaryota > Metazoa > Arthropoda > Insecta > Diptera > Calliphoridae > Bellardia > Bellardia pandia. The sequence continues at coordinate 73,241,897 of OU696530.1, forward strand.
GGTCCTAACGATCCGAAACATAAGGTATTGTGCAGTCATGGCTGATTTGCAATTGTCCCCACTTGATGCAACCGCCGTCACATTCACCTGATTTGAATGTTATTGAGAACTTATGGACAATTTTAGAACGTGCGCAAACACCACTTAAAAGGACCGCTTATAATGGGTAAAAATAACTCCTCAAACTACAGGAAAGTTAGTGGAATCTATGCAAAAAAGGCTAAAAGATGTAATTGATTAAAAAGGAGGCCAATACAAGTTTTAGAAATAAAAAATAATTTTTCCTAATTTAAATGCTTTTTATATAACGGGTTGAAATAAGCTGTGACTACTTTTGTACCTACATATGTATTTTGATTTTAGAGTATATGCAATAAACATTTAGTTATATTTTAATATCTATATTTATTTCGAAATTCTACGCACTTTATATTTTTAACAGAAGCTGGTTGAAATAAGCTGTGAGCCACTGTACATACTATGTATGTAATTCAATGCAAGAATGATAAAATAAAGATTACGCCATGCGCATGATTTCCCGTTATGTGACGTAGAAGGGTCATTCTAACGTTTACATATGTTTTGTTAATTTTCGTATTGTGTTGCAAAAATGGAGAAAAAACTTAAAAATTAAATAATATAAACATATTAAAGGCAGCGATTGAAAGCCTGTGCACATTAAAAGAAATAAGTGAACTACACTGTAAAAGAAGACGACGCTCTTGTTCTGTCAGATAAATAAACCGCGACAGAAAGACATTTTTGTTAAAATAAAAAGGGCTCTTTTATTATAAAGGCACTTATTTTTCCACATTTTCTATTAAATTTAAAATAAATGTATTTTCTTCTTTCTCCATTTTGTTAAAAACACAAACAAACAACAAACAGCTGATTCCGTACGGAATATTTGATCAGTTTCGCTTTTTGCTTAAGCAAATGACAGTTGAAAAACTTAACGAAAAGTTTCGTTAAGTACATTATAGTTTGCCACATACAATTTAAGGTGTGTTCACATTGTGTGTATTTGTCATGTGGAATGTCACTTTTCTATCCACATGTGTTTTCATGTGTATGTCAAAATTTGAGTTTCACATACGGTTTATAATTTACATGTTCAAATGTTGGTATGTTAAGCACATTTGAAATAACCTATCAAAAAAAAAAAAAATCTTAAAACAGCTGATTGCTGTATGTGTATAATAAAAATTAAATTTATAATTAAATAAAACTGTATTTTAAAATGGAATGAGAGATTTTTGTTTTACTATAAATTATATTTATTAAAATTTCAATTAATTTTTGCCGCCACAAAATTTTTGTTATAAAAAACAGCTGATGTCAGATGGTTTGTCACAAGAAAATAGAACTCGTTCTAAATAAAAAATGTCATGTGTATTGCACACATAAAAATAACACATGCTATTGTTTGAAGGTGTTCAGACTATATGTACAAATTTGACATGCGAAAAAGTGACATTCCATATGACAAATACACACAATGTGAACACACCTTTATATGTATTCGCAGGGTTGCTTAAGCTAGCATATGCACATTATAGTTAGGCCTTTAAAGAAAAGTTTCATTAAGTACATTATGGTTTGCACATACGTTTTACATGTATTCGCACAGTTGCTTAAACTGGCTTAAGCCAGTTTATGCACATTATGGTTGGGCCTTTAGCGTTACAAAGTGTAAAATAAGAATTTATTAATTTAAGGTATAAAAGCCATAGGTATACAAACTTTGTGCTTGATAATAAAATAATATAAGATTTTATGATATTATTTTATATGTTGAAATGACACGAAGTTAGTAATACTACATTTACACCTACGCAATATCTAGTAGTTAAGGGATTTTGAGAGAAATCTTGTTCATTTCTACTAGATTTCCCATACAAAACAAAATCTAGTTCGTCACGAGATTTTGGTAAAATCTCACAAAATCGTGCAATAAAACCTGAATTTCATACTAAAGTACTAAAAAATACAGCACTGAACAAGAAAATTTTGACAGTTGCACAAAAATAAATTTAAAAAAATAATAAAGAGCGGGATATAAAATAAATTTGCTGCAAACTACATCGTATACTAAATAAATAAATAAACATTTGTGGAAATGGATAAACCAGTAATAAATAAGGGGTATGTAAATTATTATATTAATATAAACTGTAATGCTACAAGTGAGTTTAATTTACAGAAAACGTACTTACAAAGAGAAGAAGCAGGGTAAAAACATATGAAATCAACCGAAAATATTAACATTTCTGACCCAAGCACCTCCAAATTTGATAAGATTTTGTACACATGATCTATGGATCGGTACAATAATATTTGACAACTTTCAGACATATAGCCTTCCAACATTCAGAATTATGGCCATTCCAAGTTGGCAAAAATCAATAAAAATGCACTCAGATGCCTTAACACAATTGTAATACAGTAAAAACCGGATAAGTGCAACACGCATAAATGTAAAAAACGCTTAAATGCAACGTGTTTCGAAGCCATAAGCCTCTTTTATACTTTATCATGTAAAAATGCACGGATAAGTGCAACACGGATTAATGCAAAAAATGCATAAGTGCATAATAATTTTAAGCCTCAAGAGACATTTTTAGTACAACTTTGTATGCATAAATGCACAACTAAAATAGAACTGATTTTTTAGGTTTTGGTATTTGCACTCTTGATCACAGAAACAAAATTTATGTGTTAATAGTTTACCGTTGCATTCCAAAGTTTACACGTTAACGCTTTTTTCGAAAATTATGGTAAGGTTATGGATCGCTTCCGCTTTTTACCGAATTGCATCTTTAACATTGATGAAACCGGGATAACAACTGTAGCGCAGGCCCCAAAAGTTATAGCAGCGCCAGGTAAAAAGCAATTTGGCCAGATTATTTCTGGCGAACGTGGTGAATTGGTTTCTTTCTGTGGTATTGTAAGTGCTGCTGGTACCACCCTTCCACCTGTATTAATTTTCCCACGAATTAAGTTTAAAGACAGTTTTTTGTATAGTGCTCCTGCTAGAAATCTGGGATTATCCTCGAGAAATGGATGGATGACAGCTAAATTATTTGTAAGAGTTTTGGAATACATAGTAAATACTTCGGGCTGTTCAATAATGAAGAAAATTCTGTTGATCATGAATAATCATGTAAGCCACGTTTTCATCGAAGCAATTAATTGTAATGCTAACATTTCCGCCTCATTGTTCCCATCGCCTTCAGCCGATTGACGTCTGCGTGTATGGACCATTCAAATCAGCAGTAAAGATTGCATTTATTGACTGGATGAGAACGAATCCTGGCAAGGCCATTACTATTTACAATGTGGCCGAACTTGCTAATAAAACATTTAATAAAAGTTTCACTTTTGACAATATCACCAACTCCTTTAAAAAGTCTGGGATATGGCTTGCAAACAGCATCATTTTTACCGATGAAAATTTTGGTGCTGCATTTGTTACCGATCAACCTGAGACAATACCTAATCCATCACAAGCATATGTTCCACCAGCACAAATACTTTCCGCGACAACTGAAATTACTCCAGAAATCGTCAGACCTTTTTAAAATCCGGTCCAAGGAAGTCTCAAAATAGACGAAAACGAGGAAAGTCATCTATTCTTACCGACACGCCTGAGAAGACAGATGAAGAAAACAAAAGAAACGAAACAAAAGAAACAAGTTAAAAAAAATATTAATTTTATCGACGGATTCAGATAGCGATGTTCCCAATAACATGATATTGGAATTAGAGGAAGAGCCTGGACTTGATGAAATCGATGATGACAGCAATGAACCACCTCTTTTAATTGACAAAGATATTTTGAAAGAGAATGACATGGTTTTGGTTAAATTTACTACACTCAAGAAGCAAAATGAATTTTATGTTGGCAAAATTGTCACCGTCCACGGTTCTCAAGATTTCGATATTACTTTTCTAAAACGAAAGAATGACATATAAATTTACTTATCCCGATTGGTAATTATTGGATATTAGCCAAGTTCAACGAAATGAAATAGTGGCAAAGATGCCCCAACCAGAAGAACTCCCTGGAACATCTCGATCAGCAAGTTACATAAACTTTAATATAAACTTCTCCAAATACAACATGGGATAGAAATTAATTTTGTTATTTATTTCTGAATTGTATGGAATTATTCTATTATTTTCTTAAAAAAAAATATAAATAATAATATATAAAAATATATATTTTAACTACTTCTTTGTGTTTATTCATCAATTGTCAAATTTTGAATGGTGTCCATATTAGCGCCTAGTAAAATCAATGGTCAAATGGACAAATATAAACTCTTTTAAAAATTCTTTGATTTATTTTTCTGTAACTATATGTAAATGCAAAAAATTTACATTTACCCAATAACACTGGTTTACAGCCAAAAAATACCAAGAACGCCAAATGCCTAGATAAGTTAATTGGGACCTCCTGAACACGAAAAACGCTGTAAATTTTTTTTTTCTCTAAGTACCGTTTTTTAGATAACGGTACTTTTGTGCTTTTCGGTGTATGGTCCCATTCGTCGGAAAGGTAATCGAATGCCTTTTCCGCCGATATGCTGCAAAATTTCTATCTGATAAGAAATAGCTGAGTTATGACACCTCAAAGTTCGAAATTTGCCTATTTTTTACGTTTTTTTTTTTCAAAATTTTTCTTTTTTATTTCGTTTTTTTTCTACGTTACAGTTAATATCTGGAATGTTTTATTTTAGTTTATTTAATTACCAACATTTTAAGCGTAATTTGAAAACAATCGGATGAAAAATAAAGTTTTTATTAAGGATTTTGTGGAACGACAATATTTTCATCTTCATTGCATACACACTATTGGGGGATTCACAAGGTGTCATAAAGTCATATGTCTTAAAATAATAACATGAAAAAATACGACTGCTGTGAACAACCCCTCATAATTTAGTGTGCTATTTTGAATTTAAATCAGCTGATTTAAAACAAATATAAAAATTAATATTGTTTTCCACAATGCCAAAAATAAGTGAAAAAACTAAAATAATAGCCAGTTTGTGCGAAAAATACATTTTAGATGTTGTGATGGCAAACTCAAGTAAATAAACAAAAAATTTCTCTTCTGATTAATTACGACAGCACAATAAACATAGCAAGCAAAGTTCTATTAATTTAAGACACTTTTTGTTTACAAAGCAACAACAATATTTTTAAACCATTGTAAAATGATAGAACATTATGACAATATAACATGATAGCACACCTTGTGAATACCCCAATTGTGTAAAAACTTGTCAGTTTAGCTTTGTACGTGCAAAAAATAAGATGTGTTCAATCAATCCCAATGAATTTTGTTATGTTTGTGGTGTTCTTGTGAAAAAGAAATCACAACATTTGATGCGAAAAATTAATACGAACAATTTATCTGAAGCGTATAAGAAGTATTTCGGGTTTCGACTTGCGTCTTTTGACAAACCGTGCATGTAACAAATGCCGAACAATATTAAATAAAATTGGTAAGGGTCAAGAGTGTTTCTTTACATTTGGAAAACCAATGATATGGAGAAACCAGATCAACCATACAACAGATTGTTATTTCTGTTTAACGGAAAAGGCTATCGGACGTAGAATTGAACCAGTTTATCCAGTTGTTAGCTCGGTGACGCTACCAGTGCCGCCCTCAGTATCGTGCCCCAAACCGCAGCTGATTGTAGCGGGCCCCACATAAATACGAAAAATAACAATACAAAATGATTCATCAGATGAGGGCAGTGAATCAGAAATGCAATCAAATATGAAACTACATTTACTTACTCAGGCCGAGCTCAATGATTTGTGCCGAGATTTGGATTTGACGAAATCGAAATCTGAATTACTTGCATCACGATTACAAGAGTATGGATATTGTGCTCCTGAGACACGTGTTACATATTACCGTGATCGCAGCAAACAACTTGCACTTTTCTTCGCAAAAACGGCAAACTTTTGTTTTTGTGCCAACATATGCGGTCTTTTCAATGCTCTCCAACAAAATTATGACCCAGAGGAATGGTGTCTTTTTATGGATGGAGGAAAGGACAGTTTGAAGGTAGTCTTGCTTCATAAAGGGAATACGAAACCATCAATTGCAATCGGATACGGAAAATACATAAAGGAAAGATATGAAACAATGAAAGAACTTCTCGATCACATACATTATGACCAACATCAATGGAAAGTTTGCTCTGATTTTAAATTAGTTGCCATACTATCTGGATTGCAAGGGGGCAATACGAAGTTTCCCTGTTTTCTATGTCTATGGGACAGCCGTGACCGTCAGAATCACTACACCCGAAAAGTTTGGCCCGAGCGAAGTGAACGTACGTAAGGAGTGTACAATATCAAAAATGACCCACTCATTCCTCTGGAGAAGATAATACTTCCTCCATTACATATTAAGCTTGGGTTATTTACAAATATTGTGAAAACGTTGCCAAAAGACAGTCTTGCCATGAATTACCTTAAACAAAAATTTCCGAGAGCCACAGCGAGCAAAATTGAAGCTGATATATTTGATGGACCTCAAATTCGTGCTCTGTACGGTGACCAAGAATTTAATGAGTGTTTAGATCCAGCTCATTTGGAGGCATGGAAATCATTCCAGGACATCGTTCACAACTTTTTGGGAAACTACAGAAGTCCTGATTACGCAGAGAAGATCGATACATTACTGCAAAAATTAAATGCCATTGGTAAGCGTTGAGTGAAAACATGTATATCAAAAAGGCCGTTATGATTTAAAATTTATTCTTTTTAACCTTTAGGTTCAAATATGACACCTAAATTACACTTCTTATTCAGTCATTTGGATATTTTCCCCACAAACTTGGGCTCCGAAAGTGATGAACAAGGTGAAAGATTTCACCAAGAAATGGAAGAAATCGAGAGACGTTACAAAGGCTGGTGAGACGAACAAATGATGGCGGACTATTGTTGGTTCCTCATTCGCGAAAATTCATCCGAAAAAAAAACGCAAGAGTTCAAGTCGCTCGTCATTTTAATTTAAATTTTTTGAATTTACGCCGAATATAGTGTGTAAGTAATGAAGATGAAAATATTGTCGTTCCACTAAATCCTTAATAAAAACTTTATTTTTCATCCGATTTTTTTTCAAATTACGCTTAAAATGTTGGTAATTAAATAATCTATTTGGATTAAAAATAAAACATTCCAGATATTAACTGTAACGTAGAAAAAAAAACGAAATAAAAAAGAAAATTTTTGAAAAAAAAAAAACCTAAAAAATAGGCAAATTTTGAATTTTGAGGTGCCATAACTCAGCTATTTCTTATCAGATAGAAATTTGCAGCATATCGGCGGAAAAGGCATTCGATTACCTTTCCAACGATATGCCAAACATCTCGATTGGGCTCCACAAGGGTTTGAATGGGACCATACACCGAAAAACACAAAAGTACCGTTATCTAAAAAACGGTACTTAGGAAAAAAAAATTACAGCGTTTTTCGTATTCAGGAGGTCCCAATTAACTTATCTAGGCAAGTGGCGTTCTTGGTATTTTTCCAAATTAAAAATTTGTAAAGCAGTGTAATTGTATAATTGCAATATTTGTGCACTTATCCGAGGTTAGCATAAATGCAAAGAATGGATAAGTGCACAAAAAGTCGGGCGAAAACCGATGTGCATTTATCCGTACTTTACTGTATCTCGAAAAGTATTCATTGTACTTTAATAATAAAGGGCTCATTTTACAGACAAAAACATGCGCAATTCCAAAAAAAAAAATTTTTATTTTCGATCAAGGATAATGTAAATAAAAAAAGGACTAAAATTTCCAAAGGATATATCTCGAAAATCAATATTTTTAAAAATTTCAAAAAAATATATGTTAATTCTTATTATGTTTTGTACAAGTCTGCCAAATTTCAATGTGGAGTCTTTATTACAACATGAGTTATTAAGAAAAAAGCAGAAATGTACCAAAATACTAAAAGGTGACAAATTACAAAAAGAAGGACAAATCAAATGTAACGGAATATTTCGACTTTTCTTTGCTTAAACTCTTTTTCTCCATTGCTAAACCTTTAATAAAAAGTACTACATAATGTATTATCATTATTAAACACTTTATTACATCATATTTATTTATTTCTGAAGGATTCCTATTAAAAAATCTGCATCTGCCGAGTAACGCTTGACTTTAATTTTTTTATCTACAGGTTCAATAGAATGCAGCTTTTGAGATCCAGGAATAGTACGCAAATCTTTAAAACGAATTTGAAGGAACCGTGCTTCTTCTTCATGGTCTTTTAGAGTTAAAAACTCGAAATTACAGTTCAAAAGATTTTGCAGGCACCATTCATATAATTTTTTTGCAGTAGTTATTTGACCTTGTAATGGACGCTGTAAACTAGCTCGACGTGCCTCTCTCTTTACGGTACCTCCAAGACCGTCACTTGGGCCTTTTCCATGGCTTGTTGCAAAAAAAAAAAAAAAAATGCCACTCAGCATTACATCCAAAATCTTCCATATGATAACATAAATTGATAAAGTTCTTTTTATTTTTAAACTGGGCAGCACTACCGTCTGAAAAATGCGTGATTTTCTTCGGGGTTGTTTTAAACTTTTTTCTCAAAAATACATGCAGGTGGCGATGGAACAGGTGAACAGCTCCAGAATCGTGTACAAAACAATCAGATATTATTATGAAGTTTGTATGTTGTGTTTTTCCATCTGATTTAAAATAAATAGCAATTGAGTATAAAGTGGCCTGAGAGTTGTTCCAGTGAAATCCCTGGACTGCATCCTGAATAGTAAAAGAAGAATTTTCTGAAAAATAGCAAACTGCTATATACTGATTTTCTTCCAAATTTGATTTTCTTTCGTTCAGATATGCTGCCTGCTGTTTTGCAATAAATGAATGAGGTAATAGAATTTGAAGCTTTTCACACAGGGAATACACAAAAACGTCGGCTTGGCTAATCATGGTCTCCAAATTATCCCTATCTACACTAACCCATTGTTTATATGTTATTTCATCTATATCATTTTGCTCTAGTAATTGATTTACTTTTGCTTTTAAATTTTCAATTCCTGGACACTTGTTACATTTACGTAGGTGACACTTTGAAGAAGATGGAATGCATGTCATTTGTTTCAACCAATCTTTGTAACATTCAAGCTGATAATTCGGAACACCAGCAGTTAATTTTTTTAAATTTATAGCATCAATCATCAGCTTCACATTTTGATGCTTTGTACAAACACACACGTTATGAGATACACTCGCATTTGCTAGAATTATATTCCTCGGACGAAGTTGACAAAATTTGGAAATACCTATTTTTATTCCATCATGTCGTTCCTTGAATAAGTATTTAATTTTTCCTGACTTTTGTACCATTTTCAAAAACAGACACGAAATCTTTGTCCTGCTGACGTCATTGGAATCAGAAAATGATTTTACTAGACTGGTGAAATTTGACTTCCCAGGTTTGCGGTAGGCGTACTCGTCACACCCTTTGTTTCAACCAAATGCTTAACTTTTCGCGTGATATAGTTTGTAACCAGGAATTCTTCCTCAATTTTATGTATTGTCCAGCTTTTTGGTAAAATTGTTAGCATTTGCATTTTCTCACTATTTTTTGTTAATGTTTTAAACTTTTCTTTTAATTGTTCTATTATTTCGGATTGTGGGCACATATGCGAAGTTGATTGTGCTAAACCGTGGAAAATTTTGTCTTGAATCGAATCACTTATTTTCCTGAATTTTCCATCTCTGTACCGTTTTTCATGTAACTTCTTCTTTATCGGAGATTGTTCCAGATACGGTAAAGATTGGTTTAATTTTGAAATAGCAACTTCTTCCGTGCCTGACGCAATGTCATCGAAAGTATCTACATTTTCGTTTATGTCTGAACCTTCTTCCAAATTAGATTTATTAGATTTCTTCACATGCGAAAATTTTATTCTACATGTCCCACAAATTTTATTTGAGATCGTAATGTTTTTATCCTTAGTATACTGTAGCATCCATTCTTGGACTTGTCTTAAACTTTTATTGCATCCAGTTTGACCGGATTTTTTAAAAGGATTACAGCAAAATGTTGAATTGAATGGCATATTTTTTATTTAAATACCACAACCGAATGAATTGTGCACGACTTTTTTGTATGGACAATAATTATAATTTATTTAAATATTTAGTCTCTTTTTTTGGATTTTCAAACGATCAAGTCACTTTAACACTTTGACGTTTAGCACTTATGAAATCTAGTATTCAACTGAAGTTTGACTTAGAGTCTCTGAATTATTTATACTATTTTTTTTTGGTACAAAAAAATAGATTTCAGGTAAAAAAATAAACGCCTTGCTTTTCTTGAATTGGAAAATTTGCGTGAACTACGGGTAATAAAATGTTTTTTAAATAGGGACTGAATTTGCTACTGCCAATAAGCCGGCCACAGGTCATAAAATATTTGTACATTTTTTGTGTGAACAGGCAATAAATATTTCGCCTAGGTTATAAAGTCGAAAAACTTCCGTTACATTTGATTTGTCCTTCTTTTTGTAATTTGTCACCTTTTTGTATTTTGGTACATTTCATGAAATACATAAACCTTCGCCTGTTTTTTTCTTAATAACTCATGTTGTAATAAAGACTCCACATTGAAATTTGGCAGACTTGTACAAAACATAATAAGAATTAACATATATTTTTTTGAAATTTTAGTCCTTTTTTTTTGCTTGAAAATAAAAATTTTTTTTTTTTTGGAATGGCGCATGTTTTTGTCTGTAAAATGAGCCCTTTATTATTAACGTATAATGAATACTTTTCGAGATATTAAAAATTGTGTTAAGGCATCTGAGTGCATTTTTATTGATTTTTGCCAACTTGGAATGGCCATAATTCTGAAAGTAGGAGAGCTAAGACACTAAAAGTTGGCAAACGCTATTATTATGTTCAACTTTCCCTTCGTGCCAAATTTCATCCAATTCGAAATCGGTGCGGTCAACTCATTGGTTGATTTCATATGTTTTTACCCAGCAGTGGAATACAAACGAAGAGGCTCTTTTAATAACACTTTGGGGTAGTAAACGCCAAAAATTTTCTTTAAGATTTTATTTAAATCTAAATTTTGTGTAGGTGTAAATGTAGTATAAGATATAATATGGTAACTATGTCCTGTTTCACACTCATCAGTTCTGATCGTCACGTCAAGTATTTTTCAATCTGACTTGATGAGTCAGAACTGATAAGTGTGAAACAGGACTATAGGGTAGAGGCCCAACTTAGAGAAAAACATGGTAACTCATTTAGAAATCATATGGCTGGCACGACACAACAACAAAATACATCTAAATCAATGTACATATATAAAGCTAGATTTACACGATTGAAATTTTCTTCAAAATTGCTCTTCAAAATCAGGGTTTAAAAATGCTTAACTATTTTCAAGCACTACGTATGTGCTTAACTTTAACTAGAAGAAAATACAGAAGCAAAAGCAGAGCACAAAGTCAAAAAACAAAAATAAAACTATTGACTGTAGCTTAACTATGTGATTTTATTTGCTGACAGTCAGCCTCAGCAATTCACTTTAAAAAATTTGCTGCTGCTTAAAACTTATGCTTGGTAATTTCATAACAATTTGGACAATTTGACAACAAAACTGACATAGTGAAAACCAAGCATTACAGTTTTTGAATTTTTCTTTAATGCTTTTGCTGAGCTAAAAACTGTGAACGTTTGTAGTGCTGAAGTTAAGCAAGTCTTATTTTCGTTGTAGCAAAGACTATAAATATATAAAGATGTTGCACTGCCATACATTGTACTGTCAGTGCCAAATTTGTCGATGGCAAAACTACTACTGCCACTTATTGTACTCAGAAAACATATTATACTCAGAGAACGTATTATTTTCCATTCAGTCGTCGTTGAACAAGCGATGTGAACACATGCGGATGATTATTGTCATTTTTTTTTCAGAAAAATTTATTAAGCATTGTTGTTGCTTCTTGTTGGACGAAGCATAGCAAACACACGCGATTCAATTACAATTGAACACGAAAAATAAAAAACTGCTTTAAATGAACTTATTTGTGTTTTTTCTCAAAATAACTGTTCTAAAAATATATTATAATATTGATAATTGTTATTTATGGTCCCTGATATTTTTTCTTAAGGTGTTTATATCTGGCAAAACTCTTTCTTTTTTTCTTATTTTTAGCGTTTGACAATATGTTTGCTGGGAAAATTATCTCACCAATACATCTTCATTTTTGAGTACCACTGATATTCATACATATGTACCCTGCCAACATTTTCTATTGCGGAAGTGACTCAGAAGTGACGCTAAGAAGTTGAAACTCATCTTCTGCGATACCATTTTCTGATCGTAGAAGCGTATTCCGTATTGAGAAGTTGTACCCCCCGGAAGTAACTTCCAGAAGTCACTTCAGCGTAACTTCCAGAAGTTATTTTATTCGCATTTCTTTTGCTTTTGATTTTTGTTTGCCTTTACAGATAATACACTCATATTGACTATGGGATAACAAATATGTAAAAACTACAACAATAACAAATCGAAACCACACTTTACCACTGACCGAGCACAGCAAATGATAAAAGAAAACTAATTTCGATGATGTCGAAAACTTCTTTTTTGCATTCTTTTCATTTCTTTTATAACGGGACATGTCAATTTCGGCTGGTGTTGTAAACAACAAACAATCTTCCAAACGTCGTCTGGATGATTAAAAGACGACTGCAATGTAAATTGTTATTGTTATCTTCCAACTATCGTCTGGAAGTGAGTAAGACGTAACGCCTTTGACGATGGACGATGAAAGAAACTTCCAATTGCTGGCAGGGTATGTACCCTGCCAACATTTTCTATTGCGGAAGTGACTCAGAAGTGACGCTAAGAAGTTGAAACTCATCTTCTGCGATACCATTTTCTGATCGTAGAAGTGTCTTCCGTATTGAGAAGTTGTACCCCCCGGAAGTAACTTCAAGAAGTCACTTCAGCGTAACTTCAAGAAGTCACTTCTGCTTAACTTCAAGAAGCCGCCTCTCTTTTGCTTTTGATTTTTTTGCCTTTACAGATAATACACTCATATTGACTATGGGATAACAAATATGTAAAAACTACAACAATAACAAAACAAAACCACACTTTACCACTGACCGACCACATCAAATGACAAAATAAAGGCCCAACTATAATATGCATAAGCAAGCTTAAGCAAATTGCAAAAGTTAACGAAAAGACTGTCAAATGCATAACCAGTTCAGAGTTAACTTTTAGGTGGCTACAATGACTTTGAAACTTTTTGTCCACAGTTGCTCATTTATGTTAAAAAAAATGTTTTTATTTTAACAAAAAGCCATTAAATGACTATATTTTATAAATATTATTATATTATTTTATAATTAAAAGAAAACTTCGTACCAGAAACGCATAATTTTTCCTTTTTCTTAATTTATCGGCAAAAGTACTAAAATGTACAGCTGTGGCAGCACTACATTGTAAATAATAATAAACGTTTACATATGTTTTGTTAATTTTCGTATTGTGTTTGCAAAAATGGAGAAAAAACTTAAAAATTTAAATAATATAAAAATGTTAAAGTTAGCGCTTGAAGGCCTGCGCACATTAAAAGAAATATGTGAACTACACTGTAAAAGAAGAAGACGCTCTTGTTCTGTCAGAGAAATAAACTGCGACAGAAAGACATTTTTGTTAAAATAAAAAGGGTCCCTTTTATTGTAAAGGCACTTATTTTTTCCGCATTTTCTATTAAATTTTAAATAAATATATTTTCTTCTTTCTCCATTTTGTTCAAAACACAAACAAACAACAACAAACAGCTGATTCCGTACAGAATGTGCGATCAGTTTCGCTTTTTGCTTAAGCAAATGACAGTTGAAAAACTTAACGAAAAGTTTCGTTAAGTACATTATAGTTTGCCACATACAATTTATATGTGTTCGCACGTTTGCTTAAGCTAGCATATGCATATTATAGTTGGGCCTTAAAACTAATTTCGATGATGTCGAAAACTTCTTTTTGGCATTCTTTTCATTTCTTTTATAACGGGGCATGTCACTTTCGGCTGGTGTTGTAAACAACAAACAATCTTCCAAACGTCGCCTGGATGATTAAAAGACGACTGCAATGTAAATTGTTATTGTTACCTTCCAATTAACGTCTGGAAGTGAGTAAGACGTAACGCCTTTGACGATGGACGATGAAAGAAACTTCCAATTGCTGGCAGGGTACATACATATATTGCCGAATCAAAACACATACAAACTAAAAGAAGTCTTGTTTTCACAAAATGTATGTGCAAATAACATGTAGAAAATTAAATGTTACCGTTTGTGTTATTGTAGGGTAAGAATACGTGTTTTATTGTTGTAGAAATGAAACTATATCGATTCGCACCGAAATAAAAAACCTTTATTATATAAATATTTAGAATTACATATTTAGAGAGCTATAAAACTAGCAAATTATGAAAATAATCACTTAATTATTACATACATTAATTAAATACCATAATTAAATTTTAAAATTTAGTAGTAATTTTGAAGCATTATATTAAAACAAATTTTGCTGCAAATTATATTTACATTTGGTTACTATGGTAAAAATATAAAAAAAATACATACAGTTTTTGATTTACCGTTATATTTACTCATCACATTTTGTGTTTATAATGCAAACAACTGAGAACAAGCGTCGGTGTGAGTTTGTTTTATTGTTTTTGCAGGACAATTGTGCATTGAAAATGAAGATTTGGTTAGTTATGTAAACTTTACATTTAAATGTGTTCATAAAATTGTAGTGCATCGCTCTAATAACACGTTTAATAAATATAATAAATAATTAAAATCATAATGTACGAAGAAGGACAAAAAAAAGTTGAATTCAATAGCGAAAACAAAAAAAAAATATCGTCTTTATCAGGCACCAAGTGTAGTTTACCGCATTGTGGCAAATCCAAAAGAAGTGTTCCAAACTTAAAAATCTTTCGTTTCCAATATCTTAACGCCATATTGCTTAAAGCATGGTTAGAAAATTGCAATTTTGACGAATGTTTTCTAGAAAGATCACGGACTTTATACATATGTGAAAGACATTTTTCGCCAGACTGTATTGGAAAGAAATATTTGAAGCGAGGTGCCGTGCCAACCTTGAACTTAACCGGCAAAAACGAGGAAACAGGTATAGAAAAAGGAAACAATTTCGAAAGTGAGGATGTTGACTTTTATTTATATAAATCTTCACCACGTAAACGTAAGAGATCGGAATCACCATCATTATGCACAAATTGTCAAAAAAGTTGTAAAAATGAAGAATTTTATCGAAAGAAATATTTTAATATGTTTAAAAAACTTAAAGCTGAGACGCAAAAAAATAAAAATTTAATGAAAAAAAAACGAAAGTTTAAAAAGAACTGTCAAAACCTTAGAAAAAAAGTAATGAACACAAAATCTATTAAAGCCGAAGTTGACGAATTAAACATCAATTCAAACGAAAAAACTTTATGTAAAATGCTTATAAAACAAAATAGGAAAACAACTGCGCGTTGGGATGATCATGAGATAAGTTTTGCACAAATTATTTATTATCGATCTACTTCCACATACTTATTTTTACGAAACATATTAAAATTAAACTTTCCAAGTCCTTCGTCTCTAAGTAGATGGAGCATTATAAAAAATTTGCAGCTAGGCAACAATTTATGCATATATAATGCACTCAAAGCGACAGTTCAAAAGCTGCAACCTTTTGAGAGAGAATGCATTTTAATTTTTGATGAAGTATCCATCAGAAAAAATTTCACATATAATAATTGTGCAGATGTTATAGATGGAGTTGTAGATCTTGGATATGAGCGAATGAATGAAATTGGTTCCCAAGTTTGCGTGTTTATGATAAGAGGACTTATAAAAAATTGGAAGTTTGTTTTAAATTATGTTGTTACTGCTACGTCGATAAAAGCTGATATATTAAAAAAACTTGTGCTATTAAATTTGGATATTTTAAAGGAAATGGAGTTAAATGTGCGTGGACTAACGTGTGACCAAGGTCCTAACAACAGAAAATGTTACAAGATGTTGGGCGGATCCACTGATAAACCTTATTTTCTTTACAAAAATGATAAAATATACTTAATGTACGATATTCCCCATATTTTTAAGTCGATCAGAAATGCTTTGATCAAGGGCGATTTTAAAACACCAGATGGAGTAGCGCGGTTCGATGTTGTTAGAGAAATTTTCGAGTTAGAGTATGGAAAAGCAACAAAAATGACAAAATTAACAACAGTGCACATAAATCCAAATAGTATTCAAAAGATGCGTGTTGGCATAGCTGTCCAAACTCTTAGGCCCAATAAAACAGTGCGTATTTAAGTGTAGTTTTAGTTAATTTTCATAAAAACTTAAGTTGCATTTAAATACAGATTCATTTTTTCAGTCATACTTAATTGCTGTTATGATTTTGTGGTAAAAATATGGTAGCACTTTGAAATATCAACAAAATTATCGATATATTTCAGAAAACAGCTGATTTTTTTAATAAAATTTGCCAACAATTTTGTGTTTCGGTTTTTGTGTTTACTTGTTGTATTGTTTTGTGTGTTTTATTGTTTTGTGTGTTTTATATATTAAATTTGGTGGCATAAATATGGATAAAAGAAGTCCCAACTTTTGACTTCTTGTTGGACGCTGTTAAAAAATACAGCAGCATAATTGAAAAGAAAAAAAAAAACAAAAACAAAACCATATGTTCAATGTTTAAAACTTAAGTTGCACTTAAATGAACATCGTTGGCCATTTAAGTAGCATTTAAGTTTTCAGTGAAAAACTAAATTTTGTACTTAAATGCAATTTAAAAATAAATGGCACTTAAATACGCACTGTTTTATTGGGCCTTAGCAATTCAGTTGCAGCTGCAATCCAATCTGTTAATGAAAATCGACAGTTTACACGAAGTTCATCAGCGGTAGCCACTTCAACATGTGCATTTATAAAAAAGCTCGACAGTTACTTTGACTGTTTAAACAGCAGGCACTTCAAAGACTCCAACCCCCTAAAACGTGGCTTAAAGTTTAATAGTACAACTTGGCAAGTACTTCAAGAGCTGATTACCTACATGAAACAGGTTGAATATGATGGTAATAAAATATTTTCAATCACCGGGCTAGTTCAAACAACGAGTGCTATTTTATCTTTGTCGAAAGAACTGTTTGAAGAAAATTCAAATTTACTTTGCATTTTAACGAGCCATTTTAACCAAGATCCTATAGAAAACTTGTTTTCATATATACGTGCCAAAGGTGGACACTGCAAAAATCCATCGGTTCATGAATTTAATTTGGCAGTAGCTAAGTTATTATCTTTAAAAATGACTCAGTTTAGCACCTCATCAAATTGTGCAAACGACGATGCAATGTTTTTACCTATGGAGTTTCAAACAATTTTAGAAGATACTATAAGGACTGGAAGTTTATCAGAAAGTACCCATACCCCTGAAATATATGTCGCAGATGTATACGATGAAAATAAAGAATATTTTAATGAAGACTCCGATTGTTTTACCTCCAACAATGTGCCAATAGAATTAACGTCAAGTCGATATTTTGTTGGTTACATAGCTCAACGAATATCTTGCGTTAAATGTCGTGTGGATATAATTAAACCAGCCCAAATTCTGTCATATCCTTCAGAAATGTTTGTTCATGCAAAAAATTATACAAAAGATTCCGACTTTGGAAGTTTGTGCGCTCCATCTGACTTATTTTTTGAAGTTTGTAAAATTCATATAAAAGTCTTCGAAAAAATATTTTTAAAAAATAAAGCAATAAAAAACATAAAAACATTTGTTGTTGACCAATGCGTAAGTTGCACCAAAGATACAATTTATTCCTTTTGGTTTGATGAGAATAACGAATGTTATAAACACAGAATGGAGATGTTTAATTTACTAGTTCTTATTTTACTACGGAAGCATGCCACATGGGAAACATACAAATACAAATTATCCAGTACAGAAAAAGTTAAAATTTTGAAACACTGATAAATAAATTTAATAAATACTAAACAAAAAAAAACATTTCTGTTATTACAACTTCATTCTATACAGAAGTTCATAATTGAACTGTCTATAAAATTATATATGGTAAGTAGATACAAACATACATATGTAATTGAATAGTCTAAAAAATAGCATTATACCTAATTCGGTGCGAATCGATATAGTTTTGTCTGTACAACAATAAAACACATACTCTTACCCTACAATTACACAATCGGTCACATTATTGACGAAAGTTATTTGCACAAAAATTGTAAGAAACAAAAATTCTTTTGTTAGGTTTTTATTTTATTTTTATATTTTTAATGCAATGTACAACACACACATGCATACACATGCACACAAACAATGATAAGTGAGAATTAAAAGATCTTATACTCAACAAGAGAACGACAGATTGTTACGCTCTTTCTTTGTGCTTCTTTCCCTTTTGTCTTCCCTCCCGCATCGTGAGGAAGCACAAAATTTTGTCAATTTTAAATACACTGCGTGCAACATCTTTATATATTTATAGTCTTTGGTTGTAGTGCTTGTGTTTTTTATAGTGTACAAAGTGTGCACAATATAAAAAAACACATACATATATACGACACAACAAAGATAACTGTAACACAAGCAAGCACTACAACGAAAATAAAAGCTCAGTTAGCCGACTGTAATGGAATGTAACTGCAACAGTAATAAACAGCTGGTGGATATTGTTATGTGTAAAGTAATGCAAATGGTTATGGAGATGTAAAGTAACGCAACACCGTAATGTATGAATCTGTAAAAGCTCAGTTAGCCGACTGTAATGGAATGTAACTGCAACAATAATAAACAGCTGGTGGATATTGTTATGTGTAAAGTAATGCAAATGGTTATGGAGATGTAAAGTAACGCAACACCGTAATGTATGAATCTGTAAAAGCTCAGTTAGCCGACTGTAATGGAATGTAACTGCAACAGTAATAAACAGCTGGTGGATATTGTTATGTGTAAAGTAATGCAAATGGTTATGGAGATGTAAAGTAACGCAACACCGTAATGTGTGAATCTGTAAAAGCTCAGTTAGCCGACTGTAATGGAATGTAACTGCAACAGTAATAAACAGCTGGTGGATATTGTTATGTGTAAAGTAATGCAAATGGTTATGGAGATGTAAAGTAACGCAACACCGTAATGTATGAATCTGTAAGAAATAGAATTTCCTTACATTTTTACGTCATTGCACTATATGGCGTTACATTCGGCTAACTGAGGCTTAAGAAACAGAATTTCCTTACATTTTTACGTCATTACACTACATTCCGTTACAGTCGGCTAACTGAGGCTTAAGACTTGTGTGTAAATAGTAATAAGCAGAGAAATTAGTAAATAAAATTAGAATGAAACTTGACTTGAATTTAGGAAGACGCTGATTTTATTTTTTTAACAAATATATTTGTATAATGAAGGATAACAACGCCTTAAATAATCAATGTTGTGGTTTCTTGTGAAATATAAGACAAATAACTGTATACGTGTATATTTTAAACAAACCTTGCTAAATTTCCGTAACGTCTTAGGGAAACTGGCCCAGTTTCAAAAGACCAATAACCAACTTCAGAAAAATTTAAAGAGGGATGCTGCAACCTACGGCATAATTCATGGGAACATCGTACTAACATGTGCATGCAATGTGTACATATTGCTCCCATTACTAAAGTCCCAAATAAGCCCATGTATAAACCGGCATTCTTAAAGGCATCTGGCATAGCTAATATCCCCGTACCAATGTTACCTTTCAATAAATGTATCATTGTATCTAAATTAGATGTTGGGTGGTCCAAGGTACGATGCATAGAAGGATTATATTCATTCTTATTTGCATGTTCAGTAGTTTCTCCTAAAACGTTAAATACATAAATGAAGTGTGTTAAATTAAATTATACTAGCAATTAATATGACATTACTTACCAAAACATTCTTCACTTTGAATGCTGACTAGCATATTGTCAGGGGAGTTCCGTAGATCAGGTCGTGGTATAGAACGTCCTTCAATTTCTAGACGGTCGGTTTGTAACAAAGGCTGTCTTTCAGTCATTTTTTTTTTAGGCTACACAAACAAATGAATTTTATAAGACAAATTTTATTATCGTATATTAATACAACATACGTATGTATATGTATATATGTAGGTATAACAAAGTACGAATAAACTAAATATTTTCGAGTGTAAAACAATGATTAAAATTTAATTGTGAATGACGCTTAACGAACTAGAAAATTTGCTGCAAAACATTCGTGGTATCATCATCAAACCAGGCCGCATTTCTTAATATTTTTTTTTTCGCATTTAATTATTTATTGAATCTTCATATCGATGGTCTCATGCAGAAAGGCCCTAACTCGCATATTTGAAACTTTACAGGAGAAGGTAAAAACATAAGAGAAACTGTAATATTCAACATGTAAATTTTATTGTACAACTGCTTATAAAAGCGTTATTTTTTACACTATTGCAATAAATTTTTGTGAGGAGGTGTATTTGCGTTAAATGCATTGGAATCGCAAAAAAAACAAATTTCGAAAAAATAGCGAGTTAGGGCCTTTCTACATGAGACCAACGATATATGAAATGACAATAAGTATTCAAATCTTAATACTAAAAAGAAAATAATAAGCCCAGCCTGTGATAGACAAAAATTTTTATGATACTAAAAAAATTTCACATCAACTGATCCAGTCATCTGTTTTGCGCTTGAGGTAAAGCAAGGGTATCCCTCCTTCTCAACCGATTGTGGCCACTAAAGTTAAGGATGTCTCGTGCAAGTGGGTTTGGATGGTGTTCAAGTTTGCTGACATACTTTGACGCATATTTTGTAAATTCGACTTTTACTAATGGCACGCCTAGATCTTTGTGGATTCGAGAATTTTTAACATACCATGGAGCTGCAGTAATTATACGTAGAATTTTATTTTGACCCCTTTGAATTTTTTCAATGTTTGATGCTGAGGCAGTACCCCATAATTGAATTCCATAACACCAGATTGGCTTTAGAATTGCATTGTACAACAAAAGTTTGCAATCCAATTTCAATGTAGAGTTTCTGCCGATTAACCAATTAAGTTGCACTGCTTTTAATCTCATCTGTGTAAGTTTCGCTTCAATATGAGACTTCCAAGTTAAACGGCGGTCGAGGTGAATGCCGAGATATTTGATTTCATTATGTTGAGGAATAATTTGATTATTTATTCTGATGGACGAGCAGGTATCTTTTCGCAATGTGAAAGTGATATGAATACATTTTTGTTCATTTACCCTGATTTTCCAAAGCTCTAGCCAATTCTCTAGTTTATAAACATAATTCTGCAAATTCTGTGATGCAACTTGGTGGTCCTTATGGACGCTGATAAAGGCTGTATCGTCTGCAAAAGTTGACGTGTGGATTTTGGGGTCTGACGGCATGTCGGAGGCATAAATCAAATATAAAGTAGGGCCCAGTATGCTACCCTGTGGCACACCTGATTCAATTGGCTGAGCGGTACTTAAAAAATTGCCTTCTTTGATTTTAAATTCGCGACCGTATAAATAACTTTCCATAAGTTTATATTGGAGTCGCCCTGTTAATCTAAACTTTGTTACATAATTGTACTTTTCTATACTTGCATTATCTGTATTATACAAGCGTGGTTTACCGCCTTTTTTATTACTTTCATTCTCTCTATACCTATTTTAATAAACGCATCAGCTTTGTACTTAAACATTAATATACTATAGGTTATGTGCCCAGAACATAAATAAAAAGGGAAAAAGTCAATTTAATTATAAAAGAAAAATAAATAAATTTTTTGTGGATATGTCGAAGTCGGAGAGCAGTACAAGTGGTTTGGCCATCGACAGGCTGTTTGGTAGAGAAAACTACCCAACCTGGAAGATAGCTGCTCAGGCTTATCTGGATTTGGACAATCTTTGGACCACAACCATTGATTATGCAATCAATGAAGCGGGAATCCCGGAAAAGCCGATAAATCCAGATCAAGACAGAAGAGCCAGGAGTAAATTGACACTTATTATAGATCCGTTGTGTTATGTCCATATACAAAATGCTAAAACAGCTAAAGAGTTGTGGCAACAATTAGCAAATGCCTACGAGGACAGTGGTTTAACACGTCGAGTAGCACTTTTGCGGAAGCTTTTGACAACATCGCTAGCAAATTGTAAGTCCATGGACGTTTACGTAAATGAAATTGTGACAACAGCTCAGGCACTGAATGGTATTGGTTTTACAATTAGTGAGGAGTGGGTTGGATCTCTTTTGTTGGCCGGACTGCCGGAAAGCTACCGTCCAATGATAATGGCACTTGAAAATTCTGGAATTAGCATAAGTGGTGACAGCATTAAAATCAAATTATTGCAAGAAGTACCAAATGCATGCGAAAATTCAGCTTTTCATACGTCCAATCGTCAAATGCCGCCAAAGGCAAACAAGAAAGGCCCAAAGTGTAAAAAATGTAACCGTTTCGGTCACATTGCGAAGTATTGCCATACCAAAACACCACAACAAACGGACAACCATATGGAGAAGAGGTATGATGCATTTTCAGCCGTTGCGTTATCAACATTAGGAAACACAAATATTTGTGACTGGTATGTTGATTCAGGTGCTACATCACACATGACATTAAACTCAAATTTGCTGAACAATATACACGATGAAGGTGGTACAGTAGCAACTGCCAATAAGGGCATAATGCAAATTAAGGCAACTGGTAACACTGCACTTCGACCAGACTGCAACGATTCATTAATTGAAATAAACAATGTTCAATACATACCCGACCTGTCAACAAATTTACTGTCGGTAAGTCAGATCGTTAAAAGAGGTCATACAGTTGTTTTTAAGGATAGTGGTGTAGAGGTTATAAATCCAAATAAGGAGATTATTTGCACTGGTACCCATATTAATGGCTTATTTAAGCTAGATTGTAGTCCAATAACACAGGATAAATCGTTTGCGTGTAGTTCTGTGGCTACTCAGGAATTGTGGCACAGAAGAATGGGACACCTCAACAACAATAGTTTACAAAAACTTCAAAGTGGCTTGGCTACTGGTATACAGTTTGCAACTACAACCAAGGCTACAACTACAAGCGATTGTAAAATTTGTCCAATTGGTAAACAAATAAGGCTACCATTTAATAAAAATGCTACTAGAGCCTCTAATGTTCTCGAGTTAGTGCACTCTGATATTTGTGGTCCGATGGAAGAAGAGTCTCTTGGTGGTAAACGTTACTTTTTAACACTGATAGATGATAAAACGCGTAAAATTTATGTTCATTTTTTGAAAACAAAAAGCGAAATGGAAGTAGCTACGGTTTTTCAAGAGTTTCTGTGTTTTGCTGAAAGGC
Source organism: Bellardia pandia (assembly GCA_916048285.2). Taxonomy (NCBI): domain Eukaryota; kingdom Metazoa; phylum Arthropoda; class Insecta; order Diptera; family Calliphoridae; genus Bellardia; species Bellardia pandia. The sequence continues at coordinate 73,265,375 of OU696530.1, forward strand.
AAAGTGATCAGAGATTAAAAACTCTACGCACAGACAATGGAAAAGAGTATTTAAATAAAACTTTTCAACAAATCATCAAGAAAAATGGCATAAATCACCAAACAACAAACGTGCACACACCGGAACAGAACGGTGTCGCCGAAAGAAACAACCGATCAATTGTTGAAAAGGCGAGATGCATGCTATATGATGCAAATTTACCGAAAGCATTCTGGGCTGAAGCAGTAGCTTACTCCGTATACTTGCTGAACCGTTCACCGTCGAAAGGTACAGGTATAACCCCTGAGGAGTCATGGAGTGGATGAAAACCGGACTTGTCGCACATTAAAGTATTTGGCACTGTGGCTATGGTACATATACCAAAAGTAAATCGTAAAAAATGGGATGCTAAGGCACACGAATGTATAATGACAGGTTATGATGAACATACAAAAGGCTATCGCCTTTACGATGTTAATAAGAAGATCATTTTTAAAAGCCGAAATGTTTCATTTATTGATGAAAATAAGAGTGTTGCTGAATGCCCAACTAAATCAATGTTGAAAAAAAAAACATAACAGAATAAGTATGGAACTGAATCTTATTGATGATACGTATACTGATGAGGAAAATACAAATCAACCAAATATAATCGTGCCGAACACGTGAAATCAACCGAATCTTATGAAAAAATCCTCCGATACAACAAATCGCACCAATTTGCCAACTTTAAGACGCAGTGAAAGAAACAAAAAAAAAAACCAGCCAAATTAGACGATTTTATAACCGAAACTGAAAACATATCTTCGTCAGATGAATACAACTCAGCTGAAACAACAGAGGAAAGGTCATCGTCGGCAGCAGAAGACGATTTTCTCGGATTTTCTGAACCCGTAGCGCCTCCATCGCAACAAAATAGACCAAATTGTTCAAATCAACAAGTGTCAAAGCTCAGCGTTGAGGGGCGCATAAACACAGGCAAGTATCCTTATAATTCATTTTTAAATCAATCAAATACTGCCACAAACTTATTTCAGTCATCTAAACAAGATGGGTAGAATTGGAACCTGGAGATGTTGTCTTAAAGAAAAACGAGTCCCATCCCATCTACAATCTGATTTACCTTCTGCATCGTAGAATCACCGTGGAAGAACCACATAAGCGTCAGGGACCCGTCCAGTGTCTCAACTGTCAAGAATTTGGTCACACCAAGGCGTATTGTAAATTGCCGACAGTTTGTGTTGCGTGTGGGGAGCTACATGCAACTGCTCAATGCGATAAGTCGAGAACTGACTCAAAAATCAAAAAATGCAGTAACTGCGGAGGTAATCATACCGCAAATTATAGAGGTTGTCCAATTTACACTCATTTGAAAGGCATAAGAACCAACAAGACGTCAGTATTGCCTAATCGCTCTCAACAGCGAAATTTAACATTGAGTGACAATTTCCCTCAATTATTACGGTCCACTAGTCATGTAAACGCGCCTAGTTCTAGACAAGTTTCTTACGCAAACGTCGTTAAATCTAATATGCCAGGTCTGGAGCAGGAACCTAAACCCCAATATTCTGAGCCGCATATCAACAATCTAGAGACAACATTGCAGACACTTGTCCAAACTATGAACACTTTCACGACCACCATGACATCCATGATGCAGGAAATGCTGAAAATGCAATCCACTATCTTGCAAGCCATTTTAAAGAAATGATTTATTTAAAAATTTGTTTCTGGAACGCGAACGGCCTCCGCCAACATAAAAATGAACTGGAATACTTCCTGATGGATAAGCAGATTGATGTTATGATGATTGCTGAAACTCACTTGACGTCGACAGGGTACTTCAAAATTAATGGCTACGAGTTCTACGATACTAAAGACCCCGCGGAAGAGCTTGTGAAGGTTCGGCAATTCTTATAAAGAACAGAATAAAGCATTATCTAATGAATAACATAAGTGAGGATTACCTCCAAGCAACAAACATTTGCATTGAATTCTGTCAATACAAATTTGTTTTATCATCGATTTATTCTCCGCCTCGATTTTCAATAAAAGAACACCAATACCATAACTTCTTTAAATCCCTTGGAGCTAGATTTTTAGTTGCTGGTGACTTTAACGCCAAACACACATTTTGGGGTTCACGTCTGGTAACCCCAAAGGGTCGCGTACTCTTCAACACCATTGCTAAAATGGGCTTAGATGTACTCTCAAGTGGACATCCCACCTGTTGGCCGACGGACCGACGGAAGTTTCCCGATGTTATTGACTTTGGGGTAATGAAAAATATCCCTGTAGAATGGATGCAAGTGGATCCTTCACTGGACTTGTCCTCAGATCACTCTCCTACTATCATTTCAATGCATTTCCCTCAAGTGTGTGGTTCTCCATTTATGAACATGACTAAGACCCGAGTAAGTTGGATAAAATACAAAAAGTATTTAAGTTCTCATTGCACGGAAAATGTTGTGTTGAGAACTACCGACGATATTGATGAGTCGATTGGCAACTTTACCGAGGACCTTTGACGAGCTGTGCATCACGCTTCCACTTATCACGTTGAATGTAGAAATAGGACAAACAGAACTTATTTCTCTGAACTCGAACATCTCCTATCAGAAAAAAGAAGAATGAGAAGAGAGTGGCAAATACACAGGTCTCCTGAACTGAAAGCTAGGCTACGGGAATGCAGAGATATACTAAGACATTTCTTAGAAACCCAAAGAACGGCCTCACTTAGATCTTACTTGGAAGGTCTTGATAGTACCCCACAATCTGACTACTCGTTATGGAGGGCGGCAAAAGGTTTAAAAAGACCAGTAAGAGGAAAACCTCCTTTGCGAAATCCGAATGGTGACTGGGCTAGAAATGATTCCGAGAAAGGGACATTATTTGTTAACCATTTGAGAAATGTGTTTACTATAAACAACTCAAATAATAACGAATCTGATTTGCCACCACTTGTTATTAGGCCTCCTGTACCTCTAAGACTAAACTTTCGTGATGTCCAAAACGCTATTGGTACTCTGAACCTTAGAAAGGCTCCAGGTATGGATAAAATCAGCAATAAAATGCTTGTGGAGTTACCTCGTATAGCAAGAAGAATTATCCTCTTTATCTTCAACGCTATTTTACGCCAAGAATACTATCCTGCAGATTGGAAGGTGTCTATGATCACTATGATTCCTAAGCCAGGGAAGGAACACACCAAAGTGGAGTCATATAGGCCAATTAGTCTACTGCCGACAATTTCAAAACTGTTTGAAAAATTGTTAATGACTAAGTTGACTCCAATTCTGAATGACACTGAATGTATTCCTAATCATCAATTCGGCTTCAGGGCTAAACACAGCACCATCGAACAAACACACAGATTGGTAAATGTGATAAGAGGGTCGTTTGAAGACAAAAAATACTGCTCCGCCCTTTTCATTGATGTGTCGCAAGCGTTCGACAAAGTTTGGCATGACGGTTTAATGCACAAAATAAAATTAACTCTGCCTGCTAACACCCATAAACTCATGGAAAGTTATTTATACGGTCGCAAATTTAAAATCAAAGAAGGTGATTTTTTAAGTACCGCTCAGCCAATTGAATCAGGTGTGCCACAGGGTAGCATACTGGGTCCTACTTTATATTTGATATATGCCTCCGACATGCCGTCAGACCCCAAAATCCATACGTCAACTTTTGCAGACGATACAGCCTTTATCAGCGTCCATAAGGACCACCAAGTTGCATCACAGAATTTGCAGAATTATGTTTATAAACTAGAGAATTGGCTAGAGCTTTGGAAAATCAGGGTTAACGAACAGAAATGTATTCATATAACTTTCACATTGCGAAAAGATACCTGCTCGTTCATCAGAATAAATAATCAAATTATCCCGCAACACAATGAAGTCAAATACCTCGGCATTCACCTCGACCGCCGTTTAACTTGGAAGTCTCATATTGAAGCGAAACTTACACAAATGAGATTAAAAGCAGTGCAACTTAATTGGCTAATCGGCAGAAACTCTACATTGAAATTGGATTGCAAACTTTTGTTGTACAATGCAATACTAAAGCCAATCTGGTGCTATGGAATTTAATTATGGGGTACTGCCTCAGCATCCAACATTAAAAAAATTCAAAGGGGTCAAAATAAAATTCTACGTATAATTACTGCAGCACCATGGTATGTTAAAAATTCTCGAATCCACAAAGATCTAGGCGTGCCATTAGTAAAAGTCGAATTTACAAAATATGCGTCAAAGTATGTCAGCAAACTTGAACACCATCCAAACCCACTTGCACGAGACATCCTTAACTTTAGTGGCCACAATCGGTTGAGAAGGAGGGATACCCTTGCTTTAACTCAAGCGCAAAACAGATGACTGGATCAGTTGATGTGAAATTTTTTAGTATCATAAAAATTTTTGTCTAGCACTGGCTGGGCATATTATTTTCTTTTTAGTATTAAGATTTGAATACTTATTGTTATTTCATATATGAAGATTCAATAAATAATTAAAAGCAAAAAAAAAAAAAAAAAAAAAATCTAAACAAGATCCAGAAACCGTAAAAGAAGCGCTATCCCGCCCGGATTCAGATAGATGGAAACTGGCAATGGAAGAGGAGTACCAATCGTTAATGGAAAATCACACGTGGTCACTTACAGATTTGCCACCAAACCGTAAGGCAATCAAATGTAAATGGGTATTCCGTACAAAACGTGACATAACTGGCTCCATAGATCGTTACAAAGCGCGATTAGTGATAAAAGGGTACTCACAGCGAAAGGGGGTAGACTATGAAGAGACGTATTCCCCTGTCGTACGTCATAGTTCCCTGCGATACCTTTTTGCAATCGCCGCTCAGATGAATCTCAGGATTGAACAGATGGACGCCGTCACAGCGTTTCTTCAAGGTCGTTTAAAGGATGAGATCTACATGGAACAGCCTCCACTTTATGTAGAGCAGGAAAACCAATCAAAAGTCTGTCGCCTTAATAAGGCTTTGTATGGACTCAAACAGTCGAGCAGAATTTGGAATCAAGAATTGAACAATGCTCTTGAGTCATTTGGACTAAACAAATCAAAATATGATTCATGCTTATTTTACAAACTTAAAGACAAAAAACTTTTGATAACAGCTGTTTATGTGGATGATCTCCTGTTATTTTGCAATGATGATAATTGGCTTAAAGACATAAAAGATTTTCTTAAGCAAAAATTTCATATGAAAGATCTAGGTGCTGCTACTCACATACTTGGAATGAGAATAACTCGTGGAGAAAATTTTATAGCTCTAGATCAGGAAGCTTACATTAAAAACATTCTAGAAAAATTTGGAATGGAAAATGCAAAACCGGTGACTACGCCAATGAATGCCAGTGAGAAAATATCTAAAAATGATTGTGCAACAACAAATGAAGATATTCAGAACATGCAGAATATTCCGTACCAGGAAGCAGTAGGATGTCTCATGTACTTGTCCCAATGTACACGACCAGATATTTGTTTCGCGGTGAATAAACTTAGTCGTTATAATGCTAACCCTGGCCTTCGTCACTGGTCTGCTGTAAAACATCTATTTCGATACTTACGTGGAACATCAAATTTAAAACTATACTATACTTCTACGAAAGATGTTATCAAATGCAACGTTATCGGTTATACGGATGCAGATTGGGCATCCAGTCTTGAAGACCGCAAGTCAACAACAGGCTTTGTTTTTATAGCTCAGGGAGGAGCCATATCATGGTGCTCAAAGAGGCAACAAACCGTTGCACTCTCATCCTGTAAAGCAGAATATATTGCACTCTCGTCAACTGTTCAAGAAGCAATATGGTGGAACGGAATAAGATCACACTTTTACAAAAATGAAGAACCTTTGAATATTGGTTGTGATAACCAAAGTGCTATATCAATCGCATCAGGTGGTGGATTTCATCCGAAGGCAAAACACATTGATATACGCCACCATTTTATTCAGGATACTTTGACAAAAGGAGATTTCAAACTTACATACGTCAGTACGGATCAACAAGTTGCAGACGTACTAACAAAACCCCTTGATAGGACAAAGTTTGAAAAATTCCGTGAAGCTTTGGGTGTCCAGTAACAAATCCCAGATCATGGAGGAGTATTGGAGTCGCCCTGTTAATCTAAGCTTTGTTACATAATTGTACTTTTCTATACTTGCATTATCTGTATTATACAAGCGTGGTTTACCGCCTTTTTTATTACTTTCATTCTCTCTATACCTATTTTAATAAACGCATCAACTTTGTACTTAAACATTAATATACTATAGTTTATGGGTGTTAGCAGGCAGAGTTAATTTAATTTTGTGCATTAAACCGTCATGCCAAACTTTGTCGAACGCGTGCGACATATCAATGAAAAGGGCGGAGCAGTATTTTTTGTCTTCAAACGACCCTCTTATCACATTTACCAATCTGTGTGTTTGTTCGATGGTGCTGTGTTTAGCCCTGAAGCCGAATTGATGATTAGGAATACATTCAGTGTCATTCAGAATTGGAGTCAACTTAGTCATTAACAATTTTTCGAACAGTTTAGAAATTGTCGGCAGTAGGCTAATTGGCCCATATGACCCACTTTGGTGTGGTCCTTTCCTGACTTAGGAATCATAGTGATCATAGACACCTTCCAATCTGCAGGATAGTATTCTAGGCGTAAAATAGCGTTGAAGATAAAGAGGATAATTCTTCTTGCTACACGAGGTAACTCCACAAGCATTTTATTGCTGATTTTATCCATACCTGGAGCCTTTCTAAGGTTTAGAGTATCAATAGCGTTTTGGACATCACGAAAGTTTAGTCTTAGAGGTACAGGAGGTCTTATAACAAGTGGTGGCAAATCAGATTCGTTATTATTTGAGTTGTTTATAGTAAACACATTTCTCAAATGGTTAACAAATAATGTCCCTTTCTCGGAATCATTTCTAGCCCAGTCACCAGTCGGATTTCGCAAAGGAGGTTTTCCTCTCACTGGTCTTTTTAAATCTCTTGCCGCCCTCCATAACGAGTAGTCAGATTGTGGGGTACTATCAAGACCTTCCAAGTAAGATCTAAGTGAGGCCGTTCTTTGGGTTTCTAAGAAATGTCTTAGTATATCTCTGCATTCCCGTAGCCTAGCTTTCCGTTCAGGAGACCTGTGAATTTGCCACTCTCTTCTCATTCTTCTTTTTTCTGATAGGAGATGTTCGAGTTCAGAGAAATAAGTTCTGTTTGTCCCACTTCTGCACTCAACGTCATATGTGGAGGCGTGATGTACAGCTCTTCGTATGTCCTCAGTAAACTTGTCAATCGACCCATCAATATCCTCGGTAGTTCTCAACACTACATTTTCCGTGCAGTGGGAACTTAAATACTTTTTATACTTTATCCAACTTACTCGGGTTTTAGATATGTCCCGAAATGGAGAGCCATTCCCTTGAAGGAAACGCATTGAAATAATAGAAGGGGAGTGATCTGAAGACAAGTCTGCTGAAGGCTCCACTTGTATCGATTCTACAGGGATATTTTTCACTACTCCAAAGTCAATAACATCAGGAATCTTCCGTCGGTCCGTCGGCCAATAGGTGGGATGTCCACTTGAGAGTACATCTAAGCCCATTTTAGCAATGGTGTTGAAGAGTACGCGACCATTTGGGGTTACCAGGCGTGAACCCCAAAATGTGTGTTTGGCGTTAAAGTCGCCAGCAACTAAAAATCTAGCTCCAAGGAATTTAAAGAAGTTATGGTATTGGTGTTCTTTTATTGAAAATCGAGGCGGAGAATAAATCGATGATAAAACAAATTTGTATTGACAGAATTCAATGCAAATGTTTGTTGCTTGGAGTTAATCCCCACTTCTGTTATTCATTAGATAATGCTTTATTCTGTTCTTTATAAGAATTGCCGAACCTCAACAAGCTCTTCCGCGGGGATCTTTAGTATCGTACAACACGTAGCCATTAATTTTGAAGTACCCTGTCGACGTCAAGTGAGTTTCAGCAATCATCATAACATCAATCTGCTTATACATCAGGAAGTATTCCAGTTCGTTTTTATGTTGGCGGAGGCCTTTCGCGGTCCAGTAACAAATGTTTAAATAAATCACATGGCTTGCAAGATAGTGGATTGCATTTTCAGCATTTCCTGCATCATGGATGTCATGGTGGTCGTAAAAGTGTTCATAGTTTGGACAAGCGTCTGCAATGTTGTCTCTAGATTGTTGATATGCGGCTCAGAATATTGGAATTTAGGTTCCTGCTCCAGACCTGGCATATTAGATTTAACCGAATGATCCGAAAAAATGTTGGAAGTTTTTGAATGAAACACTCGGTAGAACAAAGAGCAAACAAATTGACTTATTAGATTCTCATGGTGAACTAATCACTAATAATATGCAAAAAGCTGAAGTTCTAAATACGTTTTTTCTGAACTCAGTAAAAGATTCGAAAACGCAACATTCAGATGGTTTAATTGATTCTTTCACCTCCTTAAGAACCATCTCTCAAATGAATACAAGATTTTACTTTGACTATGCAACACCGGAAGATATATATAATGCGATATTGAACTTGAAACCAAATAAAAGTTGTGGTTATGATAATATAATGCCGAATATACTTTTAAATAACATTAACATTTTTACACCTATTTTGGTAAGCATATTTAATAATATACTGAACAACAGCACCTATCCAGACACGCTTAAAATCCACAAAGTTGTACCGATACCAAAGATACTCAATACTTGTACTAGGGAAAATTTTAGACCCATTGCTGTTTTATCGGTTATTGATAACGTATTTGAAAAAGTTTTACATAATCAAATTTCAAAGTATATGATAACCCATAACCTGTTAAATGATTTTCAATTTGGTTTTAGAAGTGGATGTGGCACAGAGGAAGCGATTGTTAATGTCATCAACTTTATTTGTAAAGGATTAGATGATGGATTTAATGGAGTTGCTGGAGTTTTTTATGATTTCACCAAAGCATTTGATTTTATAGAGCATGAAATTTTGTTGGAGAAATTAAAGTTGTATGGTATTTATGGTAGAGAGCTGTCACTTTTAAAAAGTTATCTAACGAATCGCAAGCAATTTGTTGAAATTAATGGTCAAAAAAGTATTCTTAGAGCTGTCGAATATGGCGTGCCCCAAGGAAGTGTACTTGGTCCTCTACTGTTTACCATTTATCTAAACGATATACAAAATCTCCAACTCTTTGGAAAACTATTTATGTATGCGGATGATATTTGTATGTTCTACCCCTACAAACACGAAACAGTCGCTAAGGTTTATATGGAACGGGATGCGTCGTTACTAGCTGAATTTGCTAAAATTAATAAACTTCTTTTAAACCCACTTAAAACTAAAATAATAAGATTTAGACCGCATAGTAATCACACTAACTTTAGTGTATTTGTGGATGGCAACGAGATACAGGAAGTAAACTCCGTTAAATATTTAGGTATGGAGCTACAGCATAATCTTTCATGGAGTCAACATATTAGAAGCTTAAAGTCAAAAACTGCTCAAGCTGTAGGATTGCTTTATAAATTCAAAAACAAATTTGATGGAAAAACAAAATTATTACTTTATAATGCATTAGTTCAAAGCCATCTCAATTACGGTGCAATCGTATATGGTTACAAAAAGAGCAATGAACTGAAAATGCTGCAACGAGTACAAAATAAAGCCCTGAAAGTTGTAGGTAATCTACCAATAACGTATCCCACAATATCTTTGTATACTAGTATGTTTAAAAATGTTCTACCAATCCATGGAACTCATTACTTGCAGTTGTTAATTTATGTTTTCAAATGTATGCATGGAATTGGTCATCACACAATAAATTTTTCAAGAAATCAATCTGCTATCAATACAAGGAGCAATATGAACTTAGCAGTTTCCCGATGTAGACTTGAAGTTACAAAACAAAGAATTGAATACATGGGTAGTCGTGAGTTTAACAACTTGCCGCAAAATTTAAAAAACGTCAATAGAATTTCAATATTTAAAAGAAACGTTAAAAATTATCTAATACAAAACATACAAGACATTTTAATGTAACATTTTGAATAATTTATTACGTCACATACATTATGAATTTATATCCATAGTTTTTTCTATTTTGTATTTATAATATTATATACTATATTGCCAACTCGCCTCTACAATGCCTTTTTGGCGCTGAGACCACTTATATAAGGAATTAACATGATATGAATAAAATTTACAAATTGTTAAAAAAAAAAAAAAAAAAAAAACACGTTTGCGTAAGAAACTTGTTTAGAATTAGGAGCGTTTTCGTGAGTAGTTGGTCGTACAATTTGAGGAAAATTAATACTCGACATGATATTAGGTAGTTGATGACTTATTGATCCTTATGCTCTTCAAGTAAGTATAAACTGGACAACCTCTTTAATCTGCGGTATGATTTCCTCCACAGTTACTACATTTTTTTTTATTTTTACGTCAGTTTTGGACTTATTACATTGAGCAGTTGCATGTAGTTCCCCACACGCAATACAAACAGTCGGCAATTTACAATATGCTTTGGTGTGGCCAAATTCTTGACAATTAAAACACTGGACGGGTCCCTGACGCGGTTCATCCACGGTAATTCTACGATGCAGAAGATAAATAAGATTGTAGATTGGATGGGACTCGTTTTTCTTTAAGACAACATCTCCAGGTTCCAATTCTATCCGGAACATGGGCTGAGTAATTTTTTCACGGTTTCTAGTATTCACTACGCTCTTGATTTTGAACCCTTTGTCCACTAAACCGGTTTTTATCTCCGCAGCATCAACACATGGGTCTATAGCCTTTAGAACGACTTGGAGTCCTTTTGCGCTTTTGAGCTGATAGGTATAGAAATCCTTAGTCTTCCTCTCCAACTGGTTGCTTAAACTGGGGCTTAAACGTCTTTTTCAGTATTTCTGCGTCATCCGTCTGAAGTAGAGCAAATCTGTTTTGATCATTTGGCTTATCACTATTGACGGACTTAGGAACTTTTGAATTAGAAGACATTTGAGCAGATGTCGGGCTCCTCTGTCCCTTGAGGACGGTGATGTACTATCCATACCTACTTGTTTTTTGGGTTTGACTGCACTATTTGATGAAGTTGATGATTTCTTATCAGATAAGATAACTATATTGGGCGAACAGGAACGGCGCCGTATTTCGGCTCTTGTAGTAAAAAGAGACTCCATTTCTTAAGGATTCTTCCTCAGAGATCCATAGATTTTTTCTACTATAGCTTATCTCTTTCTCAGAATTACACTCATGCAATTGTTATGCGATTTTTAAATTACCGAAAAACCACTACAAAAAACCAACAAAAATTTAACAAAAGTGGAAGGAGGTATAAACCTCAGAATAACTTTCTGAGTCGATTTAACGATGTCCGTCCGTCCGTCCGTCTGGCTGGCTGTCCATGAAAAGCTTGTGCGCAATTTTGAAGATATTTCGATAAAATTTGGTACGTGATATGTTTTCGGCCCAAGTTAAAGAGCATAACTCACTCAAAAATTTTGGTATCCAAATAATTTTTAACAAAAATATATTTCATTTATATACAAATAATACAGTATAATTTTATTATGATCGGCCAGTAATTAGTCGTAGCTCCCATATGAGGCCCACTTGCGAAATTCATTTTAACGATCATATATTTCTTAAAAATTTTGATATTCAAATAAAATTTGAAACAAATAAGTTTCTTATATACAGAAATAATAACACCTAATTTTATAATGGTCGGTCCATAATTAGTCGAAACTGCCATATAAGACCCTCTCTGTAATTCAAGTTAAGCTCCATAAATCTTTTAAAATTATGTATATCGAGATAAAGTTTAACATACATAATATTTATATTCATAGACATCATGACAATAAATTTTTGGATGATCGGTCCACAGTAGGTTATATCTCCCATATAACGCCCATTTTTGAAAAACTTTTTATACATATACTGGGTGTAGGGTCTAATATGGTCGGGCTTGACCGACTAACTTTCTTACTTTTTACACATGAGTCATATGATGCGATAGATAATAGTGGCTGTTGACATCGTTTTATGCATTTTTACATTTAAATGAACAAAATTTAAAGAAAATTTAATTTTGCTTAGTTCTAGTAAAACAAGTTAGAAAAGTATATTCGGCTTTGCCGAATCTTTAATACCCTCCACCTGCAAATATACTTTAAAGTTAAAGGTAATAAAAACAAGTTAAGAAACAGAGTATAAAAAAGAATATAATATGGGGTTTTTTTGTTTGAATTTGATTTCAATAACATTATTTACAAAAGATTTATGGGTGGCATAGAAGAAGTGGACCAATTATGGACCGATGGCTTCTAAATCCAGTATCCACTAATGTGATTTCTATGTATTTTGGGATTATATTGGTTGAATTTTATCTCACTAGCGTTATTTACAAGAGTTGTATGGTTAATTGTTATGCTCGGAAGTGGACTTAATTCAGGAGCTATTGTTGACTGACAGCTACAAAATCCAGTAGCTTAATTACCGTATAATCGATAATAAAAAAATTTCTGATCCATATAAAAGTTGGTTCGATATCGATATTTATAACACATTTTTGTGGGTTTATTTGTTTTTTAGAAATGGTTCTATGACAAACTATGGGCCGATCTTCTTAAAATTTGGAACAGTTATTTTCATGCATATGAGGATATTTCCCGTCCAATTTCAACATAATAGCCGTATATTTAAGATATATATTAGTATTAACGTGGATTTCAAGAGTGGACCTTATGTTGGGGATATAGTCAAATATGGACCGATATTCTCAAAATCCAGCAGTTAGATTTAGGCATGTATGTAAATGATCAGTGTAAAATTTTGGATTGGTACCCTTATTTATAAGAGATTTATGAGTATTAAAGTGATTTTCGGGAAAGGGCTTTATATGGGGCATACGGCTAAAAATAGACCGAAATTCACAAAATTTTGTGAGATGATTTTTGTATATATGTAAATGATCTGTGCAAAGTTTTGAGTCGGTAACAATATTTATACAATATATATAGGCATAAATGCCTTGTTCAGATGTGGTCCTTGTATGGGAGCTATGACCAGTTTTGGGCCGACTACCATAAAATTTAGTACAACAATTTATTTGCCTATAAAGAGTATTTATGTAAAATTTTAGCCGTTTAACATTATTTATATCTGTTTTATGCGTATTTAAATGAATTTGGGAAGTGGACTTTATATGAGGTCTATGGTCAAACATGGACCGAACTAAAAAAAAATTTCGTTTTGTGATTTCTTTTTGTGTAAAACTTATTTTAGCTGAATTTTGTCTTGATATCCCAATTTTATAGGCATTTATTTATCATTAAGCCATATTTCGGGAATATATATATTTGTATGGGGGCTATGAGAAATCATGGACGGATTCTTACTATTTTCAGCACACTTTCCTTTTTTATCATAAAAACAACGTATACAAAATTTCATCGTATTATCTGCAATATATTTCAAAATATTGCAATAAAATAGACAAAAAATATCAAATTTTTATGGAGGTTGTCTCACATATTGGTTCATAACTCTAGTTGGCCTAAACCGATTTTGCTGATTTTCAATACTAAAGTTACCTGCAAAATATGAAATATTTTTCTGAAAATTTCGTTTAGCTAAGTTGTATAGCTTGGACGTGAAAGTGTTTTACACAGACGGACAGACAGACGGACATGGCTCAATCGACTTAAAATTTCATAAGGATCAAGAAAATATATAATATATATATATATATATATATATGTTGGGTCTCAGATGAATATTAAAAAAGTTTCACACGGAATGACAAACGTAATATATAAGAAAAACTATAAATAAATACAAGGCATCTGAATTCCGATTGTTAAAACATTCAAAATATAAATTTGCCCTTACTAATAAATTTTCGAAATATTGGGTTGACCCGCACTTCTTTGAATTCAAAAACAATTATTCAGGTATGTGATGGAAAACGATAAGATAAAGAGTGAGTGTTAGAAGTTAATTTTTTCGTAATATTTCTGTATTAAAACAATTTTATCCCAAAAAAAATATAAAGATAATTTGCTATTAAAGAGAATCTTAAAACAAAAATTTTAAAAATTTAATTAGAAATACTTTAAAATGGACTTCAAAAACTCAATCGTTATCGTTTTCCATCACATACCTGATTAAAAAAACTCTTATACCTACATTGCGCATGATAAGAATTAACAATTTTCATACATATGTATATATACTTACAGTGGGGAGCAGAGGTGAGTACATGTTCTGATTTTCTGCATTTGCAGGTGCATAAAAATGGTAATAACAAAGCGATTTAAATTATTACTTTTTTATTTTATTTATTAATTAGTGGATTACAATAATGATCCTAAAACAAAACAAAAAATTACGTATTCAGGGAACAAACTAAATTAAATAAAATTAAATCTTATGTACTCAGTTTTGCACTTTCAGGAAACAAACAAAAACTTTTAAATTTTTAGTACTTAGTCCACAGCCCTTTATTTTTTAATACACTATTTATGCAATTGGGCATACTTTCAACCAACTTTTGGATAATTTCATGTGGAATTCTCTGCCACTCCAGCTCCATACTCTGCCGCTGTCGACGCCAATAATACTTTTTACCGTCTGATTGATATCGGTTAAACTTGGATTTATCTGACCATATTACGCGTTTCCAGTCATCAACAGTCCAATCTTTGTATAGTCTGTCGAATTTTAAACGTGCTGAAACATTTTTATCTGACAGTGCTGGTTTAGGTGTTTTACAGCTGAGATGTATCGAATATTGTGTAGCGCTCTTCTTGCTGTACATCGGCTAACATTTTTATTTATTGCTCAGGAAGCTTCTTTTAGGACTAAAGACGTGTCTGCTCTCATTTTTCTCATTATAGGGCGTGCGTCTCCATCAGATAATAATCGTTGGCGACTGAAAACCTGTCTTTAGGAGATACATTTCGCCGTTTTAACACTCTTAACAACTACTGATTGGCTTATATTAAGCTCTTTTGCAATTATACGTAACGAGGAGTCATCCTTTGTTTTATTTATTATCAAATTTTTCACGGCTATCGATAGTTTCTTAATTTGTCAAAAAATATGTACTTTTACTTTTTTAAATTAAAAAAAACGACGTTTTTGGAACAATTATTATTTAAAACTAAAATTCATACTGGCAAAATTAAAGATTGCAGCAACAAATTTAAAAACTTAATTTCAAATAACGGTAAATTAAAAAATGATTCAATAATTTGGTTGATAACAAGTGTGAGCAAAACTGAGTACATACAAGTTGTTTTGTAGTTATTTAAATTACAATCTTGTTTTATTGGGCTTTTATTTCTCTTATTAAGAATTATCTAAAGAACTAAATAAGAATTAAAATAGAAAAAGAAATTTAAAAATCGCTCCATTATTACCATTTTTATGATCTTTACAATGCAGAAAATACAAACATGTACTCACCTCTGCTTCCCACTGTATGTAGGTACTTGTTTTTTTTTTTCAAAAAAATAATAAAAACTTAAGATATTTTAAAAAATTTTAGAACTAAAAACTTACTTATATTTAAACAGAAACAATCCAAATAAAAAATCCAATAATAAAAAGAAGTAATCTGCAATTCAACTGTTTATTTATTAGCTAAACCTTGAAAATAAAACAACAAAAATTAAAACAAAAATTATTTTATATGGATATGTATGTATGTATGTATCTACATTAGGGCGTAGGGAATTTAAAGTAATATATGTAACTAAATCCATATTTATATTTTAGCCAGTTATGGAATTAATATAAGACGACAGGAATGCGAATTTACAATGTTTACAGTACATATATGTATGTACGAATTCATAATGGGTGAAAAATTATATTATTGACGAGAAATAATGTCTTAAATTGAAGTATGTTTAATTTTAGTTCTGGCTGCAAAAAATAGCACCCTAATGCACATACAAATCCATACATACGTATACTATCGCGTGAGAATCGACGAAACTTTAAAAAATACTTATAACAAACTTTATGTTATCATTTTTTTTTAATTTGGTTCAAATAAAGTACATTTATCTCACAGACATTATAAATAAATATAAATACCTGTTGAAGATTTGTCAAGGGTGTTAGATCCTCCATTTAACTTTTGCAATGGAAATTTTTTCTTGTTCGATGATGATAACTTTTTTCTATTTATTCTTTAATAATGCACATACATACATATGTACGTATAAAACTTAACGCGCATACTAGGTTTGCGATTGTTGTAAAGGAGAAATCAATAAATGCTGAAATAATTTGCTTAACTATTTGCAGTGTTCACTGTTTCATTAAATAATCTTTTTAATATGAAATAAATATTTTCAATTGTTGAGTCAGTGATTACGGATGCAGATATAAGTATGTATGTATTTGCTTTGTTTAGAACAAAATGTTTACATCTGCTAAAGCACATTCAAGCTAATCAGTGTATTATGTGAGTAAACAACAGGGATGGAAAATTCCGTACTTTTTGATAATGGAAGATAATGCAGTAACCATACAACCATTGACGCAAGCGTTACATGCGTTTAAATCAGTGTTTTGATTGCGTTAAAAAACAAATTTAAAACATTTCTTACAGAATATACTGATTGTATCAATTCTTATCCTTTCTTATGTTTTTTATATCCTAAAATTGCAGTTCGTAGCAAAACTGTTTCGTTCCAATTAACAATCATTGTCAAAACTGTCTCGTTGCATATTTCGTAGCAAAACTCGTTGGTTCCCTGTTTAAAGTGAGATAAAGTACCATCGTGTTTGGTGAAATTCCAAATATTTTTATGAATTTATTATACCCTACCTTAAAGTATACCGATCGACTCAGAATCAATCCCTGAGTCGATTTAACAATGTCTGTCCGTCTGGCTGGCTGTCCATGTAAAGCTTGTGCACAAGTTACAGTTCGCAATTTTGAAAATATTTCAATACAATTTCGTACGTGATATTTTTTCGGCCCAAGGACGGAAGGGATTGCAACTGGTGGAAATCGGTCCATTATATCACCTGGCCCCCATACAAATGTTCTCCCGAAAAAGGAGTTTAACGATCAGAAATGTGTGAATTATGAAAGTATCCACACATATTTCACCAAAAAAGAGTAATAAATGAAGCTAAATCACATCAACAAATTTTGTGAATATCTCTCTCAAAAATCTTAGTATCCCAATAATATTGAACGCAAATACATTCCATATATCTACAAATAATACGAAACAATTATATGATGATCGCTCCACAATTAGTCATATCTCCCATATAAGGCCCACTGCCAAAAATCACTTTAAATATCATAAATTCCTTAAAAATGTTGGTATCCAAATAAAATTCAACACAAATAAGATTCATATATACAGAAATTAGGACACCTAATTTTATAATGGTCGGTCCATAATTAGTTAAAACTGCCATATAAGACCCTCTCCGTAATTCAATTTAAGCTCCATAAATCTATTAAAAGTATTTATATCGAGATAAAGTTTAACATATTTAACATCATATTCATAGACATCATGGAACTAAATTTTTGGATGATCGGTCCATAATATGTAATATCTTCCATTTAACGCCCATTTCTGAAAAAACTGTTTTATTTATGTACTGGGTGTAGGGTATTATATGATCGGGCTTGACCGACTATACTTTCTTACTTGTTTGCCCTTATATTACTGTAATTGTTAGGATTATTACTAGCAATTATTAAGATCATTATTGTGATTTGTTAGAAATACGACAACCATTAAAATGGCCAGATAATTTTGCAAGGGGAGATTTATTATAGAATGAATTCCTGCGACCCTGAACCATTTTTGAGGCGCGGAATGAAAATCAAAGATATTATTCCAGTACTACTTCCCATAAATGTGTCAATTAAACCTGAAAAGAAAAAAAGATGTTGGAGTCCTTTTGTCCAATCACTTTGGAGATAATGTTACGGATTTTTTTTTGTTTTACCTCGCCCAATATATACGACCTGTACTGTAACACTATGAATATGCGCCAAACATATTTTGTTACACCATGCACCCAGTGTATTTGCGCTTGACATATTTGGAATTCCATTCTTTTTTTTTAATTGGTAACAACTCTCTTTCTCGTTGTTAGGATTTTTTTTACAACAGAAAAAAAGAACCCAAAAGAATGTTCGAGAAAAGAAGGAAAAAATGTAACGTGATTGTCTTGCGCATTCATATATGTTTCTTTCCCGTTCTTTCTCGAACCAAAAAAATACACACTCTCATAATTTGTCGTGTACTCAACATACACAACTAACTACCATGTGTAGAGATTTTTTTTTTCATCACCGTTGCTATACACCAAGAATGATAAAATAAAGATTACGCCAACGGGCGTAACATTTTAAAATGTTCTGCGCATTTAGGCCCTGTGACGTCACACATTCTGTGTTTCTATTGGCAAATTTTTTCTCACTTGTTTTTTTTTAATCATGTTTTGCTTGCATTTGCTCACTGCACTCTTCATGTTTATATTTTTTGTTGTTTTTTTTTTGTTTGTTGTTCTTTTTTAAACATATTTTATTTTAGAACTCTCAGAGAATTCATTTGCAAGGTTGCCAACTATCACATAAAACACACATTTTTCGCAAGAAATTTTAATTCTAACACATGAAACATTATTGGTAACCCTTAGAATGGCCCTTCTACGTCACATAACGGGAAATCATGCGCATGTCGTATTCTTTATTTTATCATTCTTGCTATACACAAACATATTCTTACGATGGGATGCCAAAAATGTAAAGAATGTGAAAACCGTTACATTTTTTTTTGGGTTGTTATTGCGAAATGACAATTTTTTTTTACAGGCATCATCGAAAGTAGAAAAGGCAGTTGCAAAATAAGAGTTGAAGTGTAAAGTCGCCTGACGGAAAAAAAAATTAAATGAAGATTATTAGAAATTTAAAGTGGTTTAAAGTAAAGGACGAAAATTAAATAAAGATTAATAGAAATTTAAAGTGGTTTAAAGTAAAGGACGAAAATTAAATAAAGATTAATAGAAAATTAAAGTGGTTTAAAGTAAAGTAAAGGACGAAATTAAATAAAGATTAAAGGAAATTGAAAGTGGTTTAAAACAAAGTAAAGGACGAATTTAAATGAAATTCAGAATATTTTTTAAATAGAGTTAAAAGGACCCAATGCAATGTGTGAAAAAATGTGTCCGAAGTGTTATAAGACGTAAAACTATTATGAAGGGAAATATAAGACCCTACACAAAACTCATAAAATTAAGCATAATTAAGGCAAAATAAAAAGAAAACAAGAACACAAATTGTTAGTTAATTAATCTATAAATGTTAACAAATTTCTATTATAAACTGTTGTGAAATCTCACTAATTATTTAAATGCGGATGAAAACCTAAAACAATTTATAACAAAACAAAAGAAAAGGTGCAATTAAATAAAATAATCTGATATCAATCAGCTCGAAAATAAAATTAAATTCTAATTTGATTAGAACCAAAAAGGTCCTAAACAAATGTATCCCCTGCAAAACAGCACAAGTGCTTAAAATAAACCCTTCAAACTAACCTTTAAGCAGTACGAAAAGGGGAAGTCTCAAAATAATTAATTTAAATAAGATTAAATAAAAGTTTGTTAGTCCGTTTAACCACAAAAATATGAACAAACACGCAACAACCTCCATTAATTGTACATGACAAAAAGTGCTAAAAATTAACGCCTGGACCGATTGCAACGATTCGCACGAATTCAGGCTGGTCTCAGCCCAGAGAAGAAGAATCCCCAGAAAAAATTCAGAAATTTACTACGCTTACTTTTTTTTAAATTAATGTTTTTATGTGTGAGTGTGTGTATGTACTTTATAGAATCGTAAACTATGCATTTGATCATGTGATGATCTTTGGCAAAGTTTTTGTGCATGAGCCCGAGAAGGTTTGTAAGTTGGTATGACCACGCCCACTCTAACGCCTACTTTTTTTTAATTAATTCTACATGGGTTTTTACAGATTTACTTCAAATACATCTTACTGTAGGTGAGGTAGAAATACAAATTTTATGTGCCACGTCCCATCTCATGCAAGACCCTTGCCAGGTAAATCAGACCGCTGGAGCGATCTGCCTGAAATTTTCACATCACACCACTGAAGCTCC
The DNA here is from genome assembly GCA_916048285.2 of Bellardia pandia. Taxonomy (NCBI): domain Eukaryota; kingdom Metazoa; phylum Arthropoda; class Insecta; order Diptera; family Calliphoridae; genus Bellardia; species Bellardia pandia. The sequence goes on from OU696530.1 coordinate 73,285,571, forward strand.
GGTATGTTTTATAGAATACTTCTTTTTGCGACCACGCCTAATTTAACGCCTTCTTTTTTAAATTCTGTAATTGATTCTACTCTGATTTTAACATATTCACTTTAAATTGAATATCTTACTCTAGGCGAGATCAAAAATTAAGATTCATACTCCACGCCTCCTTTCACGTCCCATCTCTAGCGATCTTTTTTGACCACCTACTTTTTTGTTTAAATTTATGCCGTAGCAACGCCCGTAGTGTACAGCCGAAGTCGACCACGCCTGCTTTAAAATTGTGTAATCGATTCTACAAGGGTTTTAAAAGACTTACTTCAAATTGTATACACCCATTACTTTTAATTATTATCTTCTAAAATCCAAAAATCAAATGTCGTTCCTTTGTATATCACAATTTTTACGACAATTGTTTTTCCACCTAATTTGCTTGAAAACTTTTTTTGTTAATTTTTTTTTTTACAAATACAAATTCTGGTTCTGCCATTGCCAGTAGATGGCGTTGTGCGAATAAACTTTTGACACCTGATTTATTTTTGTAGTATTTAAAATTTTTCAGCATTTTTTAAAAGTGATTTCAAAAGGTAAGTTCCCTAATTGATTTTGTGATATTGTTTTTGTGACATTAATTTCTCAGTGTTATTCATAATGCCGCGACACAGAAGATCTGATCTTTCGCATCGAACCCGTAATGCAATTACAAATCGGAATATTACCAATCGATTGAATACGGATGAACAAGAAATCGCACGAGATTAGCGCCGTGTTAGTATGGCCCGACTTCGCGTAACGCAAACACAAGAAGAAAGACAGGCGACAAATGAAACGGCTCGATTAGCAATGAGAAATCATGGATTAAATCAAGCAATTCAACAACGTGAAAATCTAACTCAACGCGTAAGAAGAAGAGCTTCAAGTGTTGATTTGAATCGAGTAGGGTTTCATTACGATTGCACTTTTGACTACAGCTCGCATCCTTCCGTTCAAATTGGCCCAATGGAGATTGTGTGCAACCATTGCGGTGCATTAAAGTTCACCGGAGAATCGCCTGGGTTGTGCTGTCTCAGTGGTAAGGTCAAATTACCACCATTGCCTTCACCATTGGTACGACCACACCTACTCTAACGCCCACTTTTTTTAATTGATTAATTGCTTCTGGATGGGTTTTTACAGATTTACTTCATACAGATTGTATCCACATCTTACTGAAGGCGAGGTAAAAATAACAAAATTAATGTTTGCATGGTTTTTCAGTCTGCGGGCGCAGGGGCGTGGCAAAATCCAATTTTCATATTGCACCACCAATGACATACGAGCATACATACATATATTTTGCTTTTTTTATTTTATTTAATTTTTTTGAAAGCCGTTGTCATGTTTTTCAAAACGAGATATCAAACTCTTAAATCGGTTATGCGGTAGTTCCGAAGATATTTGCAAAAAACTTATGTTATTAACGATCCGATATCAAAATTTTAAAACTTTCGAAATGTTGCATTCAAAAATCCGAGTTTTCGGCTTATTTACAAAATATTTACATCATTCGATAACAGAAGATTTTCCGCGCTTACTAAGGTGCAACATTATACAATAAGTTAAAAATAATATTATATCATCAATCGATGATAAAAAAACTTTATGTACTCTTGCATTTAAGATACCTACATTTTGTCCACATTTGTGAGTTTTTTTCAAACGCTGATAAAAAAATAACGGTACATTCAAATAAATTGCTCGAAGCGCTCTACGTGATTTTCGAGAAAACTACAAACCGATGGGAGGCGCTCTTATTCTTTTTGTTGGTGATTTTCGTCAAACTTTGTCCGTTATTCCAAGATCAATGCCCGCAGATGAGCTGAACGCATGCTTGAAAGCTTCATATCTTTGGAACCGAGTCGAGAAAATTACGCTATCGACGAACATGCGTGTGCATTTGTTGCAAGACCCGTCTGTCCAAACATTCTCAGAACAACTTTTTGACATCGGAAATGGAAAAATTCCAATTAATCGCGCCACGAACGAGATTTCGTTCCCGCCTAACTTCTGTCGAATGCAAATGAATATTCAAGCCGTTGTCGACAAGGTTTTCCCAAGTTTAACAATATTCTACAAAAAATCGGATTGGCTGTGGGAATGTGCAATTTTGGCACCAACAAATTACGATGCCAACAAGCTCAATGAGCAAATTCAATTGAAACTGCCCGGCAAATTAATCAAATACAAATCGATCCATACAGTAATGGATGAAGAACAAGCCGTCAATTATCCCACTGAATTTTTAAATTCATTGGAACCACCCGGAATGCCACCGCATGTGCTAACATTAAACGTTGGATCGCCGGTAATTCTTATTCGCAACTTAAACGCACCAAAGTTATGCAACGGAACCACATTGACCATCAAAAACTGCTCACCAAATTTAATCGAGGCAACAATTATCGGTGGTAGATTCAAAGGCGAATTCCGATGATTTCCAACGATTTACCATTCCAATTCAAGCGGCTCCAATTCCCTTTGCGTCTTACCTGTACTATTGCCATCAATAAAGCAAGAGTCACATCATTAACTATTGCTGGCTTAATTTTGGAAAATTTATGTTTTCCACACGGCACGCCAAAAAACAAAAAACATTGTATATCCGCTGGCCCCAAGATTAAGTAATAAATAAATATAATTTCCAATTTGCCTTAAATAAATGCGTTTCTTTTTTGATTGAGCCTATACCTGGACCATATGTAAGTTATTCTGTAACAAATCTTTATGATAGATATTCCATAAATGTATTTAAAGGCCGTACATTTCTTTAAAAGCTTAATTTAAATCGTGTGGTAATACAACACTAATGTTTGCTTAGGGCCAGCAACGCGGACCGGGTCAGCTAGTTTATATTAAAATACTAAAAGTATCGAATGTATATCGGTACACAAAATTAAAGTCACATAGCAGATTTGAGAAGTGGAAGTCCATCTTTATCAGGGATTTTGACTGCATATCATTAGTCCAGCTGACAGGAGTACAGAGGGAATATCTGTACAGTGACATACCGCGTTCAATCGCTAAAACTTTAATCTCAGAATTAGATTAAGTTAATATATTTTTATGCCTAATAAAAAAATATTAAACACAAACTCCGTTTTATCCCTTATAATTTGAGAAAGTTTGCTAGCTTGACGTCTATTTCTGAAAACGATAATTCAACCTTGACTGACGAATCATATACTTGTCTTACCCAAAGCAACTCTAGCATTTCGAATCTTAGTTCTTGCTCCATTTCTGACACTATGACGACAGAATAACAATCCACACAAAATCAAGTAATCAATCAAATCGATATTTTCAATTCGTTGAGAATACCTGATGCGATTAAGGATTTACCGAAATTTGACTTCAATCCAAGATTACTTTACGAATTCATCAATAACTTTGAGGAAATTCTCCTCTACATACGAGGAACAGATAATACCCCTTACGGCCAAGTTTTACTAAGAGCTATACGGAATAAAATCGAAGGACAAGCCAATGAAGTCCTTAACATGTATGGCACCCCGCTTATTTCGGACGACATAAAAAATAACCTTATACTACATTACTCCGACAAACGGACCGAAACAAGTTTAATAAAGGACCTACACAGCGTTAAACAATTTGGCAAAACCACCGAATCATTCTACGAAGAAATTATTAAACTGCAATCCTCCCTTTGCAACAATATCCTTATTCACGAAAAAGATCCTAGCGTCATAAACGCCAAAAAGTACCTTTACTCTGAAATGTGCTTAAACTCTTTCCTTAGTGGCCTTAATGAACCACTAGGATCAAGAGTAAGAGCGATGCAACCTACTTCACTTTCCACAGCACTAGCCTGCTACATAAAAGAGCAAAATATTTCCTACCAAAGAGCACCACAACCCAATAGGATAGGGTACAAACCCCAATACAAACCGTACGAAAATCGTTTTCAACAAAACAGGAATAATAATTCTAATCGAAACTATTATTGGAAACAAAATTCTGATCGCGGAAACCAAAGATACCCCCAAGAGATAGTCACCACCAACCCCATCAGCCTACCCAACATTTTAGGAACCAATACCCTCAAAACAATTTCAGACATCAAACATCCGAACCTATCCGCACTAACCACAATATACCACAAATAAAAGCAAGCCCAAGTCAGCAAACTAGATTTCCTAGAAACACGAATTTTAATATTAATGTAATAATGACTTCTAATAATTATCGACAGCTAGATAGATATATGAACAATGATCCAAATAATTTCAATAACTCTCAAACTCCTTACCGGTGCGAAGAATTTAGCGACGAATCGTACTTAAACGGAACATGTAGGTCTGTTGACAATCATCAACAATTAGGCGAGTACTACAATACTGAATCTACCAACATCGAAGAGGGTCAAAATTTTTTCATCTCAACCTCGAACAATAGACCGGCTACATAAACCCGACACAATATCCATCAACCTTACCGTACGTAACCATATTTCTACCTTCCAGAAAACCTCTTAAATTTCTTTTGGATACTGGGCCATCTACGTCTTTCATAAACCCTAAATATATTTTACCAAAAGATCAGATTCAGTGCAAACCAGTCACTATCACAACTGTTTTCAAAAGTTATCAAATAGATAAACAAATAATCTTACCAATCTTCTCGGAATTTAACCAAGTAGGGTCCCTCAAATTTCTTCTCTTCAAATTCCACACCTTTTTCGATGGTCTTTTAGGAATAGACTCACTAATTTTACTTAACGCCAAAATCGACTTCGTCAATAAAACCCTGATAACTAAAAACGCAGTTAACATTATCAGCCCCGAAATTAACCAATCTACTGGAACCCTCAAGGTCCCAGCAAATTCTAAAATACTAATGAAATTACCTATTAATAAACAGATTGGTACTGTTTACTTAAATTATATTAAATTGACCCCCATGCTTTTCATTAGCCCAGGTTTGTACAGCGTTAATAACGGCTGTAGCTCCGTCGAGATAACTAATTTCTCGCATGAGGACCAAACATTTTTTTAGAAACCCCATTAGTCGCGGAACAATACGATACAATGAATTACATTGAACTAGGGGTGCCAGACGTACTGTTTTTAGCAGTACGCGTACTGTTTATTTTCAAATGTACTGTTTTATGCACAAGACCCAAAACAGTACGCAAATGTACTGTTTTTTACACGTTGTACTGTTTTTTGTACTATTTTTTCGTTAAAAGCTTATTTATATTAAAACTAGCTGACCCGGTCCGCGTTGCTGGCCCTAAGCAAACATTAGTGTTGTATTACCACACGATTTAAATTAAGCTTTTAACGAAATGTACGGCCTTTAAATACATTTATGGAATATCTATCATAAAGTTTTGTTACAGAATAACTTACATATGGTGTAGGTATGGGCTCAATCTATTTCAGCTTGGGGCCAGCGGATATACATTGTTTTTTGGCGTGCCTACTCGGGAGCAAGCCACATACAACTGGCCGTGTGGAAATGATTTGACAATGATTTGACTTGTGCTTTATTGATGGCAATAGTAAAGGTAAGACGCAAAGGGAATTGGAGCCGCTTGAATTGGAATGGTAAATCGTTGGAAATCATCGGAATTCGCCTTTGAATCTGCCACCGATGATTGTTGCCTCGATTAAATTTGGTGAGCAGTTTTTGATGGTCAATGTGGTTCCGTTGCATAACTTTGGTGCGTTTAAGTTGCGAATAAGAATTACCGGCGATCCAACGTTTAATGTTAGCACATGCGGTGGCATTCCGGGTGGTTCCAATGAATTTAAAAATTCAGTGGGATTATTGACGGCTTGTTCTTCATCCATTACTGTATGGATCGATTTGTATTTGATTAATTTGCCGGGCAGTTTCAATTGAATTTGCTCATTGAGCTTGTTGGCATCGTAATTTGTTGGTGCCAAAATTGCACATTCCCACAGCCAATCCGATTTTTTGTAGAATATTGTTAGACTTGGGAAAACCTTGTCGACAACGGCTTGAATATTCATTTGCATTCGACAGAAGTTAGGCGGGAACGAAATCTCGTTCGTGGCGCGATTAATTGGAATTTTTCCATTTCCGATGTCAAAAAGTTGTTCTGAGAATGTTTGGACAGACGGGTCTTGCAACAAATGCACACGCATGTTCGTCGATAGCGTGATTTTCTCGACTCGGTTCCAAAGATATGAAGCTTTCAAGCATGCGTTCAGCTCATCTGCGGGCATTGATCTTGGAATAACGGGCAAAGTTTGACGAAAATCACCAACAAAAAGAATAAGAGCGCCTCCCATCGGTTTGTAGTTTTCTCGAAAATCACGTAGAGCGCTTCGAGCAATTTATTTGAATGTACCGTTATTTTTTTATCAGCGTTTGAAAAAAACTCACAAATGTGGACAAAATGTAGGTATCTTAAATGCAAGAGTACATAAAGTTTTTTTATCATCGATTGATGATATAATATTATTTTTAACTTATTGTATAATGTTGCACCTTAGTAAGCGCGGAAAATCTTCTGTTATCGAATGATGTAAATATTTTGTAAATAAACCGAAAACTCGGATTTTTGAATGCAACATTTCGAAAGTTTTAAAATTTTGATATTGGATCGTTAATAACATAAGTTTTTTGCAAATATCTTCGGAACTACCGCATAACCGATTTAAGAGTTTGATATCTCGTTTTGAAAAACATGACAACGGCTTTCAAAAAAATTAAATAAAATAAAAAAAGCAAAATATATGTACGTATGCTCGTATGTCATTGGTGGTGCAATATGAAAATTGGATTTTGCCACGCCCCTGCGCCCGCAGACTGAAAACCCATGCAAACATTAATTTTGTTATTTTTACCTCGCCTTCAGTAAGATGTGGATACAATCTGTATGAAGTAAATCTGTAAAAACCCATCCAGAAGCAATTAATCAATTAAAAAAAGTGGGCGTTAGAGTAGGTGTGGTCGTACCAATGGTGAAGGCAATGGTGGTAATTTGACCTTACCACTGAGACAGCACAACCCAGGCGATTCTCCGGTGAACTTTAATGCACCGCAATGGTTGCACACAATCTCCATTGGGCCAATTTGAACGGAAGGATGCGAGCTGTAGTCAAAAGTGCAATCGTAATGAAACCCTACTCGATTCAAATCAACACTTGAAGCTCTTCTTCTTACGCGTTGAGTTAGATTTTCACGTTGTTGAATTGCTTGATTTAATCCATGATTTCTCATTGCTAATCGAGCCGTTTCATTTGTCGCCTGTCTTTCTTCTTGTGTTTGCGTTACGCGAAGTCGGGCCATACTAACACGGCGCTGATCTCGTGCGATTTCTTGTTCATCCGTATTCAATCGATTGGTAATATTCCGATTTGTAATTGCATTACGGGTTCGATGCGAAAGATCAGATCTTCTGTGTCGCGGCATTATGAATAACACTGAGAAATTAATGTCACAAAAACAATATCACAAAATCAATTAGGGAACTTACCTTTTGAAATCACTTTTAAAAAATGCTGAAAAATTTTAAATACTACAAAAATAAATCAGGTGTCAAAAGTTTATTCGCACAACGCCATCTACTGGCAATGGCAGAACCAGAATTTGTATTTGTAAAAAAAAAATTAACAAAAAAAGTTTTCAAGCAAATTAGGTGGAAAAACAATTGTCGTAAAAATTGTGATATACAAAGGAACGACATTTGATTTTTGGATTTTAGAAGATAATAATTAAAAGTAATGGGTGTATACAATTTGAAGTAAGTCTTTTAAAACCCTTGTAGAATCGATTACACAATTTTAAAGCAGGCGTGGTCGACTTCGGCTGTACACTACGGGCGTTGCTACGGCATAAATTTAAACAAAAAAGTAGGTGGTCAAAAAAGATCGCTAGAGATGGGACGTGAAAGGAGGCGTGGAGTATGAATCTTAATTTTTGATCTCGCCTAGAGTAAGATATTCAATTTAAAGTGAATATGTTAAAATCAGAGTAGAATCAATTACAGAATTTAAAAAAGAAGGCGTTAAATTAGGCGTGGTCGCAAAAAGAAGTATTCTATAAAACATACCGGAGCTTCAGTGGTGTGATGTGAAAATTTCAGGCAGATCGCTCCAGCGGTCTGATTTACCTGGCAAGGGTCTTGCATGAGATGGGGCGTGGCACATAAAATTTGTATTTCTACCTCACCTACAGTAAGATGTATTTGAAGTAAATCTGTAAAAACCCATGTAGAATTAATTAAAAAAAAGTAGGCGTTAGAGTGGGCGTGGTCATACCAACTTACAAACCTTCTCGGACTCATGCACAACAACTTTGCCAAAGATCATCACATGATCAAATGCATAGTTTACGATTCTATAAAGTACATACACACACTCACACATAAAAACATTAATTTAAAAAAAAAGTAGGCGTAGTAAATTTCTGAATTTTTTCTGGGGGTTCTTCTTCTCTGGGCTGAGACCAGCCTGAATTCGTGCGAATCGTTGCAATCGGTCCAGGCGTTCTTTAGTTATAAAGCTAGTAACTAACGTCACTCTCTTTTATATATATAGATTTAAAAAATATTGATAAAAACAAATTTTTGTTCAGTGTATTGCTTTATTAAAAAACGGATTTATTTATCGGGGTTTAATCTACTTTAAAGTTGATTAGGAGATCAGTGTTAATGGCTCTAAAGCATTGCTGTGCAAAAAAATTTGTTTGTCCATATGAAATGAATACAACAACAATTGTTTCATGAAATGAACATCATTGCTCTAAAGGCATTTCCAACCATTAAACATTGTAAATTAACATGAAGATTATTAAAAAAACAAATTGGATTCCATAAATATATCGTTATTTATACAACGTATTTAAATACATTTTTCGAAAAGCTGATGGCACATTTAATTTTAAAGTAGTCATGTTAGAGGGGGTTAAGATAAAATGTTTCTTGGATTTTTTTCAATAAATGATACTTCTTGGTTTTTAAATAATAAATTTCTACATCATGTAAATTGGAACAGCATTATTCTTACTAAAAAATATTGAAAAAGGAGTAAAATTGAGTTGACATTAAATTTAAAGTTCACTTTTGTAATTTGTACCTTCTTCAAAAACGTTTATAATAAATTTTTTGCTTTCTTATTAAATTAATATTACAAAAATGTTATTACATGAATAAAGAGTTATGTTTTCGTTAAAAAATAAAATGTACTGTTTTTTTTTTAATTGTACTGTTTTTTTGTATAAGATGTACTGTTTTTCCGTATTTCAAATCTGGCTACCCTACATTGAACTAAATAATTTTAGCATAGAAGGTAGTAATACTGAGGTCACCGATGATAAGCCATTTTCACCAAACCTTAATGAGCTATTAAGAACAGATCACCTAAATAATGAGGAACGAAAGAAAATTGTTAAATTGTGTAAAAACTTTAGCGATCTTATTTATAGAGAAGGCGAACCACTTTCATTTACTAATAAAATAAAACATAAAATAATTACCACCGATGATATTCCAATATATGTATACGAAATCATACAGATACCCGTACGTACATAAACAAGAGATACAATCACAGATAAATAAAATGCTGGAACAAAACATTATTAAACATAGTTACTCACCTTGGAGCTCCCCAGTATGGATAGTTCGCAAGAAAACTGATATACACGGTAATAGAAAATGGAGAATGGTAATCGACTATAGGAAAGTCAACGACAAAACTGTATCCGATAGGTACCCAATACCGAATATAGCCGAAATATTGGAAACTTGGCAGACGTATATACTTTACTACTCTGGATCTAGTTAGCGGGTTCCACCAAATTGAGATGGACCCTAAACACACCCAGAAAACGGCATTTACAGTGGAAAATGGCCACTATGAATTTACTAGCATGCCTTTTGGATTGAAAAACGCTCCAAGCACATTCCAGAGAGTAATGAACAGTATTCTAAAAGATCTTGTAGGGAAAGTATGCCTCGTTTACCTTGACGATATCATTATATACTCCACTTCATTACAAGAACATTTAGAAAGCATAACTCGGGTATTCTAAAAACTTAGAGATGCCAATTTTAAAATTCAAACAGATAAGTGCGAATTCCTTAGGAAGGAAATATCGTTTTTGGGGCATATCATAAACTCAGCGGGAATAAAACCGAACCCCGCAAAAATCGAAGCAGTAAAAAACTTCCCTTTGCCCAAAACCCGAAAGGAAATCAAAGCTTTCCTTGGACTTGTTGGTTATTATCGTAAGTTTATAAAAGATTTGGCCAAACTTACCAAACCCCTTACTCAATGACTAAAAAAGGGCGCAACCATCACAATGGACAAGGACTATATAGAAGCATTTGAAACCAGTAAAAATTTACTCATGAACGACCCTATTCTCCAACACCCCGATTTCACAAAACCCTTCATCCTTACAACTGACGCAAGTAACATTGCATTGGGGGCAATCCTGTCCCAAGGCCATATAGGAAGCGACAAACCAATTTGTTTTGCGAGCCGCACACTCTCACAGAGTGAGTGTAACTACTCCACAATACAGAAAGAGTTACTTGCTATAGTTTGGGCTGTAAAATATTTCCGTCCGTATCTGTTTGGCAGGAAATTCAAGATATTTACAGACCACAGACCCCTTACTTGGGTGATGAACCAACTCGAAGTTGATAAGATGGAGACTGAAATTAGAACAATATGATTATGAAATTGTCTATAAAAAGGGAAAACACAATACGAATGCCGACGCCCTTAGCCGCGTCAAAATAAGTGGACCCCTAGAAAACAATCAGGAACTTTTTAACAACACAAGTACAATTCACAGTGCGGACGAAAACCTGAATGACGGTATTCCTATTTCGGAAAAACCCCTAAACGAATTTAACCTTGAAATTATTCTTGAGGCAAAAGAAACAGGATCCCCTATGACTGTAGAAACTATCTTTAAAAATAAACAAAGAAGAGTTCTTCGTAGAGAACAATTCAACGAGGAAATTATGTTGGATATATTTAAAAAATTCTTTTCTCCCAATAGACAAACAGCCATTTACACAAGCGACGACATTTTTCTAGTGGTACAAGCAACATTTTCCAAATACTTCTCCCAAGCCAAAACATTCCGTCTTGTTAGGTGTACAGAAATCCTCGAGGACGTAATCACAGAAGATGACCAAGAGAAGTTAATCCGTGATTACCATGAACAATCAAATCATAGGGGAATAAACGAAACATTGATACACCTAAAAAGAGAATATTATTTTACCAACATGAAAGATAAAATTACGAAGACTTTGAACAACTGCGAAAAATGTAAAACCCTCAAATACGACAGAAATCCACCTAAACTACCCTGTAGTAAATAAAATAGTCAGTTGATAAAAAACATTAATTATAAACTAATTATTTTGCAAATGACTACAAATTGGTTTAAATCTCATGCAGATATCAACCAAACATATTGCGCAAGTCTCTTGCGCTGTTGTTTTCTTTGAAAAGTGAGTTTGAAAGGGGGGAAGCACAACATGTAAGAAATAAATAAAAGCAAAATGTAAAAAAAGAAAACAAAAGAAGCTGAAGTCAAATGTCACATGTCAATCAAAGCAAACAAGGTCTTTGAGGTAAACGGTGCTCAATTTTAATATCTTTATATTTTATGTGATAAAAGTTTTTAAATTATATTTCTAAATGCTATTATGAACTCTATGCAATGAAATGTTGCATTGCATACTGCGTTTATGAAAACAGCCTTTCTATGAGCAGTACAAACTTTGCATTTACTTGTTTTCATTACAACTTTTATTTTAAGTCATTTATTTTTTTATTTTTTTTTTATTTTAATAATTATTTCTATTTATAAATATATATTGTATATACGTATATATATATGTATGTATATATTTTGACAAAAAAGAATTAAAATTAAATTGTTTAAAATTTAATTTAAAAAAAAGTGGTTTTTAAATAATTTAGTATAAACCGATTATTAATAACCAATTTTTTAATTAACTATAAATTGGTTGGGAAATAAGTAATTAGTAGTCAATTTAAAAGTCATGCAGAGGTGACCAATTGACTACAGCCTATGACATGCCTATGTTAAAATAATGAGTCGACGACAAGAAAAAAAGTCACTTAAGCAACTAGATGTGTTTATAAAAAAACCAGTTTGAAGTTACTTAAAAATGTGTTTGACTTCCTACAGGGTAAAATTCGTTATTCCAGAAACACCATTAAAACCCCTACAGATATAACACATTGATATTTACAGCATCACTAATAATCAAATTCTCACCATCATAGATAAATGCTCCAAATTTGCTTGCGGTTATACCCTAACTTGTAGAAGTAGTATAACAGTCCTTAAAGCTTTCAAAAATTATATCACTACCTATGGTATACCTAACAAGGTTGTCTGCGACCAAGGCTCTGAATTCATTGCGAATATTTTTCAGGGGGCTAATTCTCGCATTCGTATGCGAGTAAATTTTCATTCGAACGTTCGAATTTTTTAATATTTGGGATTCTCTCATTCGATAGCGAATAAAATGTATCGAAATTTCTAATGATGGCATTCGATAACGAATGCTTATTCGAACGCAACCTTGCGAGTTTTTACTCGTAAGCAAAGAAGCGTTCGAAATAACGTTTTTTTTTAGCAAACAGAAGAAAAAAAGAAAATGTTAGTAAACAATTTGTTACTTACTTTAAAAAATATCATAATATTAATAATTTTATTACTTTTAGGTCAAAAATTTCAAAAATAAATTTTAGCTATGCTTGCTTTGTGAGCCTAAAACGTCTTTTGAGTCTAGAAAAACACATGCATACATTAATACATACATATGTAGGTATGTATGTATGTATGTACTTATTTATACTTACTCATTGTTTATCAATCTTAATGGGACGAAGGTGTTTCTTATGTCATTCATATTTTGTAAGAATCAAAAGACGAAGAATAAAAAAACATAACTGGGTCCATTTTTAATTTAAAAGAACTTCTTTAAAAAATTTTTCTTTTACTTGAGTTATTTTTTGCAGAACCATATGTTTTTTGTTTATATTTTCTTTTATTTTATTCAGTGTTGTAATACGTACTTATTTAAGTTTTTTACAACACTGAAGCAATGAATCGATTCGATTCGTATCGAGTACCATCATTAGAAAATTTTGCACTGTCGAAATAAATTTCGATTCGAAAACAATTTCGATCACGACTGCCAGAATTAGCCCCCAGGACTTCTGCAAATAATTCCAAATTGAGTTGCACATCACCTCTTTCCAACAAACCAGCAGCAATTCTCCAGTAGAAAGGTTACATTCCACACTCACAGAAATATACCGATTAATCCTATCAAAAAGAAAAGAAAACAAACTTACAACCGAACATGAAGAAATACTTTCAGAAGCCTTTATAACGTACAACAACGCAATTCATTCCACAACTAAACTCACACCTTACGAACTTTTTTTTGGCCGACCATACAAATTTATGAAAACATTAAACTTCACAAACGAACACGACTATTTATCTAAACTGAACACTTTTCTTAACGAACTGTATCCAAAAATTCAACAACAAATCCAAAATGTAGCGGAAACTAGAATCGAAAATGCAAACATTTCCAGAGAAAACCCAAAAGATAACACAGAAGGCCAAATCGTTTTCAGGAAAGAAGCAAGACGCAATAAACTAACCCCAAGATTTTCAAAACAGGTAGTTCAAAGGAATAATAAAATCACTATAATTACTGTTCAGACGTGTTACTTTTAGTGCGGCTGAATTTTCGGTGAAAAAATCGTAATAGGTGAAAAAGTATAAAAAGTTAAATTAAATAAAAAAGTGAAAAAAAACTCGTAATAGGTGAAAAACTTTACAAAGTCAAATAATTGCACTAGGTGCAATAAAAAATTAATAAATTGTAATAATTTATTTTTAATTATTTGAAAACTAGAAAATTAAATACAGTGAGAGAGACAGTGAATGAGTAACAATTCTAACTGTGCGAGTGGGCCTCAGAGCCGAAATGCTTATTTCGTGTTGAGCTCGGCAAGTGTTAGTAATGAGAACATTAAAAATCCCGAATTTAATAAAAACTACTTAACTGTGAAACCAAAAATAAGCACAAATCTGAATTTAAGTGCAAGTGCACCAAACTTGAATAAATGTGTTGAACAGGGCACAAACTTAGCCCAAAGCATATTTAATTTAAATAGAAAAATCACTGAAGGACCGTCTTCTTCACGGTCCTCGTTATCAAATATTGGAGAGACGTCAACAGCTGCAAAAGGCACATTAAGTCCTACAAATAAGACCGCTCCTATAGTTGCTGTTGAAGAAAAACAAAAAACACAGGTAGGAATGGACCGTTATATAACAGTATCGAAGAGAGGCAGAAGCCCAAAATCTGCCGAAATTACACCAGCCGCAAAATTATCAAAGAATGCTGAAGAGCCACGCTCGCAAAATCGTTTTGCCATCCTCCAAGACAAAAATGATGTCCCTAACGCTGTGAATAAGCCAGTAAAACCACCTCCAATATATTTAAGATAAAAAAACTCAAACGAACTTATAAAAATATTAGTTTCATTAATTGGTGAAAATTCTTTTTATGTGACTCCAATTAAGCGTGGCAATATTAATGAAACAAAGATTCAGGGTAATAATGAAAACGACTATCGGAGAATAGTTTCGGAATTTGAAAAACGCAAAAAGAATTTTTACACGTATCAACTTAAAAGCGCAAAAGGTCTACAAGTCGTAATTAAGGGAATAGATTCTTTTGTTGATCCTGAGGAGATCAAGAGCAGTTTGGTCGACAAAGGCTTTAAAATCAAGGCAGTATCAAATATAAGAAACAGAGATAGGATCCCTCAACCATTATTTAGAGTGGAGTTAGAACCTGGTGATGTTAAGCTGAAGAAAAATGAAACACATCCTATATATGACTTGAAATTCATAATGCACCGAAGAGTTACAGTGGAAGAACTATTGGATTTCTATCCAATTATAAAAAGTTTCTTTATAGTTTGAAAGTCACAAAAGTAGTGAAAATTTTTATTAAAATAATTGAAAACTATTTAAACAAAAATCATAGGTAAATTGATAATACAATAAATACAAAAGTTTATAAACAAATATAGAAAATATTTTGTTGTTATCCAACATCCCCTCTCAACATAATATTTTGGTAATGAGGTTTCTAAACGACGATAAAGGTAACGGTTTGGTAAGAAAATCAGCTAACTGTTGCTTTGAAGTGCAATATTTGATATCTATAAAGCCATTTTCTTTCAAATTTTTGATATGATGGTATTTAACATCTATGTGCTTCGTTCTAGCACTGAACTTTGATGATGTTATTATTTTGATACAACTTTGGTTGTCTTCATACATTGGAATGGGTTTGGTAATTGTAATGTTCATATCGTCAATTAATTGTAACAGCCACATAAGCTCTTGACCAGCATAAGATGCTGCAATAAATTCTGCTTCGGTTGATGATAAAGCGATTGTTGATTGTTTCTTTGATGACCAAGAAACTAAATTGCATCCTAATAAAATTACGTATCCACTAGTTGACTTGCGATCTCCATCACCTGCCCAATTTGCATCTGTGAAGCATTGAATATTTAAATTTGTATTGCATTTTAAAATAATTTTACTGTTTATTGTTGTTTGCAAGTAGCGAACGATTTTCTTTGCAGCTTCCCAGTCACATTTGCGAGGTGATTCTACTCTTCTACATAAAATGGAAACCGCTGCTGCTATATCCGGTCTTGTTGTAATAGAAATATGTAATAACATACCAAGAATGGATCTGTATTTTTCATTATTTGGGAGTAAATTTTCTTCAGTGTTAATTTTTACAAATTCAGGATCCATTGGTATATAACATGGTTTAGCATCTTCTAGTTCACTTTCAATTATAAGCTTTTTAATTTTCTCCTGTTGATGTAATACAAAATCTCCTTCAGAATTCTTTTCAATTTGAATTCCTAAGTATGATGAAACGATACCCAAATCTTTAATTTCAAAATGATTATTTAATTCTTTATAAATTTTCAAAGTTTCATTATTATTTTTACTGCATACTAAAATATCATCTACGTAAATTAATAAATATACAATATTATCTTCAATTTGTTTTATATACAAACATGTATCTGCTTTGCTTCTGGTAAAACCAATTTTAATTAAAACTTCATTGAGTTTATCATACCAACATTTTGCAGCTTGTTTTAAACCATAGATAGATTTATGCAGTTTACAAACTAAATTCGCATTATCTTCTTGAATGAAACCTTTGGGTTGTTCCATATAAATTTCTTCTTGTATGATCCCATTTAAGAAAGCTGACTTTACATCAAAATGTTTTACTGCGTACTTTTTCACTGCACTGACTGCCAATAGAGTTCTTAAAGTAACGAATTTACCAACAGGTGCGAACGTTTCATCATAATCTTTCCCAAAAGATTGGGTGTAACCTTTGGCCACCAAGCGAGCTTTATACTTTGGCTTATTTACGTTATCACTTTTGAGTTGGAAAACCCATTTACATCCGACGATTTTCTTGTCAGGAGGTAACTTTGATAATACCCAAGTTTTATTCTCTATAAGAGATCGATATTCTTCACTTGCTGCATTTATCCACATTTCTCGTTCAGGGTTTTCCATTTCTATCATTTCATCCCAAGATTTAGGCACAATATACTTATTTAAAGTTTGTACTAAAAACAATTAATTTAATTGTTCAGACCAATTTATAGAAGGTTTATCTTTTAATCGTTCAGATCGACGAAGCTGAGGTTCTGTTGTCTGTGGAAAAATAATATTATTAATTGGTTGATCTTCAGATCTATTAAGCTGAGGCCCTGTTGTCTGTGGAAAACCGACTTCTTGATTTGGTCCTTGTGTCTCTACTGCATTAGAGTTTACTATATTGTTCTTATTTTCATCTTTCTCATGTACTGTAATATTAATTGGAATCCTATCTTCGTTATGATTATCCTTGGCTTCTTTCGGAATTAAAAACTGTTCTTCGAACTTTACGTCTTTACTAATTATAATTTTATTAGAATCTTTTCTCAGTATTCTATAACCTTTCACATTTTCTTCGTATCCCACCAAAATTCCTTCAACAGAAACGTCATCAAGTTTCTGTCTTTTACACTTTGGTATTTGAACAAATGCTTTACTTCCATATACCCTAATATGATTTAAATTTGGCTTTCTACCAAACCAACGTTCAAATGGAGTTGAACTTACAGATTTACTGGGTAGACGATTTTGAATATAATTCGCAGCCATTACGCATTCAGCCCACAGGTTCTTTGGAAGATTTGTTTCATTCAGCATTGCACGTACCATCTCAACCAAAGTTCGATTCTTTCGTTCAGCCACGCCATTTTGTTCAGGACAGTAGGGGACAGTTGTTTGCAAAATAATACCAGAATTTTTAAGGAATAATTTCATGTCGCTATTTATATATTCTCCTCCATTATCGCATCGCAATATTTTAACCTTTTTATTTGTAAAAGTTTCTACTTCTTTAACAAACTCTTTAAATTTAGAAAATACTTCGCTCTTCCTTTCTAATGCATATAACTTTGTGTATCGAGAATAATCATCAATGAATGAACAAAAATATCTCTTACCACTTTGAGAATTAACTTGGAAAGGGCCACAAACATCGGAATGGATTATATTTAACAATTCTGTAGAACGACTTGAGCTTTCTTTCGGAAACGGAACTTTAGATAATTTAGACTTGGCGCAAGTATCACAAAAATCACTGTCATTACATTTTTCTATATGTAATTCATTACAAAATTGGTTTAACTTCTTTATGTCAACAAGATTTCGATGACCTAGGCGACGATGCCACAGATGTATACATCCAAAACAACATTCAGACACAAAAGCTTCATTATTTATTGACTCAGAAAGAATATATAAATTCTCGTCTAAAATTCCATCCGCAATTAACTTATTTTCTTTTTGAATAAAACATTTCATATTTTTAAACTTGACAGAAAATCCCTTCTTAACCATTGCTTTCACAGATAAAAGGCTGCCATTCAGATCAGGAACATACAGAACATTTTGTAAGAATAATTTGTTATATTTACCATCAACATACCCATTACCAATACCAACAGCATCTAAGCATCTACCATCTGCTATATACACCTTACTAGATGTTTCCTCAAGCTTCTTAAAAAATGTACGATTGCTTGTCATATGTATTGATGCACCGGAATCAATAATCCTTTTTAACATGCCCCAATTTGTTGCAATGGAAGCACTTAATTTGCTTTTTCTTTTTAAATTGTTGACTTTTCAAAGCACTATTTTCACCTTCATTACCATTACCTTCATCACGCCGTTCAGATTCATCAAGCCATTTCTCCATAACGTATTCCAATGAGATTGTTTCTTCAGGTTGACCCTCAATAGATGTAACTAAAGCAGAAAATGTTTTCGGCAGACTGTTAAGCATTATAGCCACCATAGAGCTATCCTTTATGTCTTCACCACGATCCAACAACTGAGCACGCATAATGTTTAGGGAATCTAGATGTTGCTGCATATTATCACCTTCAGACATTCGCTTATCATATAGCCTTCGAAGTAAGTGCAATTTTGATGTCATAGTCTTACGTTCATGAGCTTTTTGCAACTTCACCCATACTTCTTTAGCTGAACTGAGTCCTCTTATATAATGTATTTGAGAATTTTCTACACACATAGCAATAGCAGCACTAGCCTTTTGATTCCTTCTTTGGAAAACTTCTGATTGTTCCGCAGGAGTTGGCTTTTCAATTACATCCCATAAATCCAGTTGAATAAGATACATTTGCATCTTGAACTTCCAGGTAAAATAGTTCGTATTATTAAGAAGTTGAAACACGGCTTTAGTCTCCATCTTTTTTTTTTAATAATTTTTATTCTGTTTTATTCAAGAACGCTGGGCCCATAACCTATTGGATTTCTATATTGGATTTCTATCCAATTATAAAAAGTTTCTTTATAGTTTGAAAAAAAAAAAAATTTTTATTAAAATAATTGAAAACTATTTAAACAAAAATCATAGGTAAATTGATAATACAATAAATACAAAAGTTTATAAACAAATATAGAAAATATTTTGTTGTTATCCAACAAGAACCTCATAAGCGATCTGGCCCAGTACAGTGTTCGAACTGCCAAGAATATAGTCACACTAAATCTTATTGTAAGTTGCCTACTGTTTGTGTTGTTTGTGGGGATCTTCATGACACCTCAAAGTGCGATAAACCTAAGGATGATTCCAGGGTAAAAAGATGCAGCAATTGCGGTGGAAACCACACTGCCAACTACAGGGGTTGCCCTGTTTTCGAGGTCGTTAAACGCTCCTTGATCAACAAACCCGCTTCTACCCCTACTCAGACGACAAAAGTACCTATTACAATTATTCCCCCCGTAGCACAAGCATCCACTAGCCAATTTTCATATGCCAACGTGCTAAGATCTAACCAACCAACACTGCAAAATGAATCACCAATAAATGATACAAACAGCCACAATTTTAGCCGTCTTGAATGTATAATGGAGAATCTGGTGCAATCCATGAACCATTTCATGACAAGCATGACAAGTATGATGCAGGAGATGCAAAAAATGCAGTCCACGCTACTGCAGGCCATACTTAATAGACCATGAACTGTCTCAAAATATGTTTCTGGAACGCAAACGGCATACGCCAACATAAAAATGAACTTGAATATTTTCTTTTTAATAAGAAAATTGATGTAATGCTGATTTCCGAGACTCATATGACGTCGAGAAGCATTTTTAAAATAAGTGGTTTCACATTCTACGACACCAAGGACCCCAGAGATAGATCATGTGGTGGCTCGGCAATATTGGTCAAATCGCGAATCAAACACCATTCATTGGGTGGTCTTTCAGAGTGTTATCTTAAAGCAACAAACATCTGTATTGAGAACTTTTGTCAAAACCTCGTGATTTCGTCAGTTTACTGTCCGCCCAGATTTTCAATAACAAAAGATCAGTATAGAGATTTTTACAAATCACTAGGTAGCCGTTTCATAGCGGCTGGCGACTACAATGCTAAGCATACATTCTGGGGCTCACGACTCGTTAGCCCTAAAGGTCGTATCTTGTACGACTCCCTGTCTGAAATGGGACTGAATGTGATTTCAACTGGTCAACCAACTTATTGGACAACTGACCAGCAAAAAATTCCTGACGTTATCGATTTCGGCGTGGCGAAAGGGGTATCCCCGGAACTCATTGAAGTCGAGGCTTCACTGGATCTTTCTTCAGATCACTCACCCACTGTAATCACCATCAGAAGTCCTCAGCAAATCGTAACTGATGCCTTACTTCTTGTCAAACGTCTGAATTGGTTAAAATACATCAGCACTCACTGCACAGAGAAACTCCCGTTAAAAACTGCTGAAGACATCGATGCCTGTATAAAAAGTCTTAATGAACATGTCGAGAAAGCCGCAGAACATGTTTCTTCCACTTACCGCCCGAATAGGTACAACAGAGTTTTTTCTGCAGATGTTGAGCAACTATTGTCTGAAAAAAGGAGAGTCCGAAGAGAGTGGCAACAACACAGATCGCCCCAACTTAAAACTGGGTTGAGAGAATGTACCAAAAATCTTAGGATCTTGCTAGAAGCGCAAAAAGCAGAGTCTCTCAAACAACATCTGGAAGGTCTTGACGCAACTTCCCAGTCAAATTGTTCATTATGGCGTGCAGTCCGAAATCTAAGAAAACCCGTAATCGCAAAACCTTCACTGCGTACTTTGAACGGATCTTGGGCACGAAATAACGAAGAAAAAGGCAACCTTTTCGTAAGTCATTTAAAAAATGTATTCACTCCCAATATGGATACTGACATTAGCCAACTACCGCCTGTTGTTGCCAGACCACCTGTACAAATAAGATTTCAATATCTGGAGGTTGTTGAGGCTATTGATAATTTAAATGTTAAAAAAGCACCTGCGTTTGATAAAATCAGCAATAAAATGATTTTTGAGCTGCCTCACATTGCAAAAAGATTAATCCTCTTTCTTTTTAATGCCATCTTACGGCTTGAGTACTACCCTCCGGTTTGGAAAATTGCACTAGTAAAGATGATTCCTAAGCCGGGAAAAGATTGCTGCAAAGTTGAGTCGTATAGGCCAATAAGTCTATTACCAACTATGTCCAAATTATTCGAGAAATTGCTTATAACCAAGCTGACTCCGATTTTGAATGAAAACAACTGCATTCCCAATCACCAGTTTGGCTTCAGATGTCAACACAGTACAATAGAACAAACACATAGATTGGTACAAGTCATAAGAAAAACCTTTGAGGAAAAGAGATACTGTTCGGCACTCTTTATTGACGTCTCTCAAGCTTTCGACAAAGTATGGCATGAAGGCCTGATATCTAAATTCAAGCAGAACTTGCCGGTGAATCTTCAACACCTACTATGGAAATACTTAATCGACCATCAGTTTATGATTAAAAAAGGTGATTATTTAAGCCGTCCTCAACCTATAGGTGCTGGCGTCCCTCAAGGTAGTATCTTAGGACCAATTCTATACTTGCTGTACACAGCAGACATGCCAACAAATAATGAAATTCACACGTCAACATTTGCTAATGATACGGCATTTTTCAGTACTCACAAAGATCCAAAAGATGCCTCGATTCAATTACAGCACCACGTAACGCAAGTGGAGAAATGGGCAAGACAATGGGGAATAAAAATAAATGAACAGAAATGCACCCACGTAACATTTACTCTACGTAGGGAATCATGTCCCCCTATTCGTATTAATGACCATATAGTGCCTCAAAACTCACACGTGAAATATCTTGGTATTCATCTGGACCGTCGCCTCACATGGAAACCACATATAGATGCTAAGCTGACTCAAATGAAACTGAAAGCAGCCCAAATTCATTGGCTCATCGGCAGAAACTCCGTCCTTCGGCTCGATTGTAAGCTTCTACTCTACAACTCAATCTTAAAGCCAATTTGGTGCTATGGTATCCAGTTATGGGGCACTGCCTCCAACTCCAATATTGAGAAAATTCAACGCCGTCAAAACAAAATTCTACGAATGATAACTACCGCTCCTTGGTATATTAAAAACAACAACATACACAACGATCTTGATGTTCCACTTGTCAAATGGGAAATAACTAAACACGTGGCCCTTTATTTGGGTAAGCTGGAAACTCATCCAAATCCCCTCGCTCGAGACATCTTACAACATCCCGGTCATAGCCGTTTGAGAAGGAGGGACACCACTGCTCTCAGATGAATAAATACAAGTTGCTCATTATATCCTATCGAATTTGAAAACTAGATTTTGTCTAGCATTGGCTGGACTTATCTTAATTAACTTTAGTTTTAGGATTTGAATACCTATTGTTAGTTCATTTAAAATGAAGATACAATAAAAAAGAATATGCAAAAAAAAAAAAAAAAAAAAACTATAATTACTAAAGGCAACAAGAAAATATACAAATGTAGATTAAGAAAACTAACTAAATAGAATAAGTAAATAAATGAACACTGCAACCGTGCTATAATAACACTACTAAAACTAATTTATCTCCTCTATAGAATTCCTCCAATCCACACTCAAATAATCGAAGTACAGAACTTACCAATAAATCAAAATATCTTGCCACTGAGACTAGGTCCAGCAAGATCCATTACTAACTTTGACAACTTTATACATATCATTAATCTGGACGACTACAAAAACAGCATTGAAGACTTGGAGATCACACTTAAACTTTTTGAAAACCGCACAATCAAAGCTAACATCATAAAAGTTACTAGACTAAAACTCAAAGAATTAAAAAATAAATTCTTAACATTAACCCAAATCGAAGACAGAAAAGAGGAATGTTCAACGGGCTAGGCTCTGTAATTAAATGAATAACAGGAAACATGGACGCCAAAGACGCCCAAACGATTAATGAACAAATAACCAAAGTATACACAAACCTTAACAATGTCAACAACACACTCTTACAACAACACTCAATCAACTTTAAGATGATGGAAAGATTCAAAAACATTACATCACACATCAATAACGAACACCACACAATAGAAAGATACATGACAAACATAGCTAACAAAATACAACGCGAAGAGGACATTCTTATTGAAACTCAATATCTCAATCAAGTTAACTTTAATATCGACCTACTAACAAATCATTTATCAAACATAGCCGAATCAGTGGTTCTATCAAAACTCAATATAATTTCAAGATTCTTGCTAAGCCCAGAAGAACTTATATATACAAATTAAAGCAATTGAAAACATTTATGAAATGTTAGGCATGCAAGCCTACTATAATAAATCTAACATAATATTAAACATACTAATAGCCAACATTTCAAAGGAAAACTATTTTTTATATCATATAATCCCATTACCTATAAATGAAACGAAAATTATAGTAACTGAACCATATATAACATACAATGAAAATTCCACACAACATCACAAGACACTATGTCCCATCATAGAGGGAACATATTATTGCAATAACCCCATCCAACAAGAAGAAACCAAGAACTCAATTTGCATTGGAAACCTTATGAACAACAAAGCAGCTCAATGTCCAGTCAATGACGTGGGAAAAACGCAATCATTTTCACAGACGGAACCAAACTACATTCTATTTATTAATTCACCAGAAACACTAATCAATTCTACTTGCAGCACCAACACTTTGGAAGTAAAAGGCACTGCTCTAATCCATTTCCAGAACTGTGACGTCTCAATAAATGGGATCACATATCACGACAACATTGACACCTTTTGGGACCAAATCCACATCCCGGCATTACCAAACAACATAGTATCCGCAAAATCCACAACCGAAGTCTTAAACCTGAAAAAACTAAACGAGTACAATCTTCAAACAGGCATCAAGGTCAACAACTTAGAAGTAACTACAAAAACAATACATTCCATCACAACATCGACAACCGTCATATGCACTGCCAAGAATGATAAAATAAAGATTACGCCATGCGCATGATTTCCCGTTATGTGACGTAGAAGGGCCATTCTAAGGGTTACCAATAATGTTTCATGTGTTAGAATTAAAATTTCTAGCGAAAAATGTGTGTTTTATGTGATAGTTGGCAACCTTGCAATTGAAATCTCTGAGAGTTCTAAAATAAAATCTGTTTAAAAAAGAAAAACAAACAAAAAAAAAAACAACAAAAAATATAAACATGAAGAGTGCAGTGAGCAAATGCAAGCAAAACATGAGTAAAAAAACAAGTGAGAAAAAATTAGCCAATAGAAACACAGAATGTGTGACGTCACAGGTCCTAAATGCGCAGAACATTTTAAAATTTTACGCCCGTTGGCGTAATCTTTAGTTTATCATTCTTGTGCACTGCTACAGTCATCACTTTACTCATCATAGTCATCAAAAAGAGAAATACCTACAAACATCTCCTACCAGGTCTACAACACATCGCTCCGACCCCAACAACGTCATTGTGGCCGTCGCTCTATCTTAAGGGGGGAGGAGTTACGACACCCTCTCACAACCAACAACAATTCAACCACCACCCAAACCACAGAGGGCATAATGCAGCTACTTACAATCATAACACCAACAGCAACTACTCCAATTTCATTTATTTAGGTTATTAAATAAGTTTATATGTAAACAATTAAGTACTTCACTTAACTAACAAAATTCCAAGAAATCCCAAACTCACTTTTCTTTAACACTTATGTATGTCATTAAATATGTTTATTACTTCTTTTAGTTTATAGTGCATATATCAATCAGTACTACTACTAACAATTCCAAGAAACCCCATAATCACTTTATTACTTCCCAAATCCACTTATATAGGTCATTAAATACATTTCAACATTTAGCATAGCCAACAATAAAATCTAGATCAATTAATTTTCGTTTATATAAATTCTTAATAATTAATAAGTGCATTTTTTGTTATTCTTCTTATAGGGTGTTTTTTTGAGAGGTATAGAACTTCGAATTGAAATAAAACACAAGAAAATCGTTTTAATGACCATCAGTTTGGCTTTATTGGAAGGATAATTTTATGCCATTAATGTTTAAATATGATTTCAGGCATGTGGCCGCCGCGGCTGGCTCGAATAAAGCCAATTCTACAGGTCCAATTTTCAACCACTTTTTCGAGCATATGGGGCCGTATGTCGGCAATAACGCCACGAATGTTGGCTTCCAATTCCCCTAACGTTTCTGGTTTGTTGGCGTAGACGAGCGACTTCACATATCCCCAAAGAAAATAATCCAATGGTGTCAAATCACACGATCTTGGTGGCCAATTGACAGGTCCATTCCGCGAAATTATGCGCTCATCGAATGTTTCCTTCAATAAATCGATTGTGGCGTGCGCTGTGTGGCATGTAGCGCCGTCTTGTTGGAACCACAACTCATCCACATTCATGCCATCCAATTCGGGAACAAAATAGTCGGTTATCATGGCTCTATACCGGTCTCCATTAATTCGGGTCCTCTTCAACACTTTGCTCTACAGCGGCAATTGTTTCTTCGGTGCGCACTGTTCGACATCTCTGCGGATGCGTATTATCACATAGAGTAAACGTAGTGCGAAAACGATCCATGGTTAACCGAATTAATTGCTCTGATGGACGATTATGTCGACCATAAAATGGACGGAGCTTGCGGTAAACTTCGCGAACTGAACCGTTATTTTCGAAATAAATTTGCACGATTTGCAAGCGTTGTTCTTTTGGCAACCTGTTCATGATGAAATGGCAAACCAAACTGAACATAAATGACATTAGAGTTGCCAGATTTGACCACAAAATGCCAGTTTTATCTCTTTTCGAAAAACAAACCTGTGAAAAAAACACCCTATACTTCTAGTATTCTTGCTTTTGTTAAGCTAAGTTACTTTAAGCCAAAGATTAAAAATAAAATTCAGATTGTACTTGATCATTGAAAGAATAAGTTGTTTTTTTTCCTTGCCTCTTTGAGCAAGAACATAACTCGCGCGTGAACAAATCAAACTGAACGAAACTTTTATAACAAACCGTAAAAGCCCAACTATAATATGCATATGCTAGCTTAAGCAAACGTGCGAACACATGTAAGTAAGTAAGTAAGTAAAAATTTTATTGAGACTTCTTTAAATTTTCTTTTTTTCTTGCATAAAGTGAGTTACAAATCGACATTATAACATTATAAAATCTTAAAACTATAATTGTCTTGTTTTAATACACATTAAAAGAATAAGCTACTTGCTAAAATGAAATGTACATGTATCAGAGTACTACATTTTTAGTAGAAAACAATGCTTGCTCCCGGCATTTACTGTATCGAACAGAGCGAAAGTCTGTTAAACAAAATAAATATACAATTAAATAACACTTAAAACTACATAAAAAAAAAACAGCTGTTAAAAATGACAAACAGGGAACGTTTATAACACAGAATGTTACAAAAAGGTAATATCGATATGTACCAGTTTAAAAGTACCAATAATTAATTAATAAATGTTTATCGTTCCATATAAATACTAAAATGGGGGAAAAAAATAAATAAATAAATTTTCATATAAGAATTTGATAACAAAAAGTTATCGCATAAAAAATAAATAAAACAATGTACACAGTACAAAATAAAGTCTAACTATATATGTATATCAATAAAAAAATAAAATACTTTTCAGCCCCTGTGAGAGCCTGGATAAGATCTGTTGTAGAAGTTTGGAAGCATCAGCCGGTCCGGTTCGTTATCTATTGGTTCTAACAAAATCCCAACTGGAGAAAGGTAAGTGGATATTGACCATTCTATATTTTTTTCGTATTCAAAAATGTCGTTCATCAAGGTATTTTCATGAAAAGCCAGATTTTCAATAAATTTCCTTTGAAGAAGCATTGCATATCTACAAAAAGGAGTTACGCCTGACTGTTCATAGATGTAAGAGTTTGAGTATCTTTTAGTAGAGCTTTGGAAATTTTTACCAATACATTTTCTTAAAATTTTCCGTTCGCAGATTTCCAGTTCTCTAGCTACTATTGGAGATATAGAAAACCAAATCGGGAAGGCGTAGACAAGTGATGATCTGATAGCGACCTTGTATAGAAGAAGCTTTGTTTCCTGGGAATGATATTTACTGTTAAGTAAGCTGGAAAACATACCACATATGCGCTTAGCTTTCGTTAAGAGAAGTCTGCCGTGATTATTAAACTTCATCAGCTTGTCGAAGTTGACGCCAAGGTATTTGATACTGTGTTTGAATGGGATTTCCACACCATCGAGCGATAATTGTAGAAGCTTGCTCTGTGGTACTACATACTTTGCGCATTTTCCCGTGGCGTTTCTTAAACAAATAGCTTCCGATTTAGCAGCATTTATTTTGATTTCCCATGCCTTGTAGAAGTTATTTATAACACTAAGATGACATGCTGCGTTTTGGAGCGCTTGCCTTGGAGATTCGTGGTAAGAATAAATTAAACAATCGTCTGCGTACAGAATTGCCTTGGAATTTTCCGTTAAATGTGGAAACACTAAGATGATATGCTGCGTTTTGGAGCGCTTGCCTTGGAGATTCGTGGTAAGAATAAATTAAACAATCGTCTGCGTACAGAATTGCCTTGGAATTTTCCGTTAAATGTGGAAAGTCATGAAGGAAAATATTAAATAAAAATGGTGCCAGCACACTCCCTTGCGGAACACCGCTTTTCACATTGCCGAAGATGGAGGATTATTCTTTGATTTGAACACTAAATTGGCGATCCGGAAAATAACTTTGAAACATTTTTACTAAAAAAGGGTCAACACCAAGCCCTATAAGTTTGTAAAGAATGCCCTTGTGCCAGGCTGAATCAAATGCCTTCTCAATGTCCAAGGAAATGCCCACGGTGCAGATCCTCTCTCTTAAATTCTGAATGACGTCACTATGTATTTTCAAAAGAGCATGCTGAGTTGAGTGGAATCTCTTAAAGCCAAATTGAAATGAAGAAATAGGATAAATAAGAAATTCGTTTTCAAGCTTTGTTTTCAAAATATGTAGAAATTTTTTCCGACATTTGATAACATTGAAATCGGCCGGAAATCCTCTACATTTTCACTGTTTTCCTTCTTTTTCAGGGGAATAATTTTTGCTAACTTCCATGTTGTGGGGAAATAGCAGTTGTTGAGACAGTTGTTGAAGATTATTGTAAGAAATTTTAATGTTGTGTCAGGAAACTTTTTTATCAAATAGTTTGATATTCCATCAACCCCTTGAGATTTTTTGTTGTTGATTGTTTTAACAATATTTTTTATGGTATTGAATTCTGTAAAGTGGTAAGTATCTTGATTTTCCAGTGAATTAAATTCTATATCAAATGAATAAACGTGGTCGGGGATAACATCTACATGACGAAATACGGGCATCAGGATTCTCAATTGGATGTTTGGGGATATTTTCGCTATAAATTGAGGAGTAATATTCACGAAACCGTTCAGAGATATCAGCTTCGTTGGAGATAATATTGTTGTTATCACGAATTTGTTGACAAAAAGGAGCTTTTTGTTTCCCCAACACTTGATAAATCTCCCTGAAGGCTGTTGGACCAGGTTTTATTTTCTCTAGTCTATCATTAAATTTTCTAGCTTGCTCCAAATTTACTAGCTCCTTGATGATATACCTTAAAAGCTGAACTTGTGTGGATAGAGTTTTATACTCCTGACTAATTCTGTTTCCCGTCCGGTGAAATATTTTTTTTAGGTCTCTTTGCCATCTATGTTTTATTTTAAGGAATTTTCTTATATTTTCAGATACTGGAATTTGATTATTTTTCAACTCAATTCTTTCGGAATGGGCATTATGGATTGAAATAAGATTAGTATTAAATTCGTTTATTAATAAATCAATTTCATCATTTTGTAAATTTCTAATTTCAGAGGGCATTATACTGTTAGAAGCAATTTCCATTTCTCGACGAAAATTGTTCCAATTTGTGTTTTTGTAAGAGGTGAAAAAACGCGGGCTTTGTAGCACTAACTCTGAAGATGCCAGTTTTAATTCCATCTTAATCGTAAAGTGGTCTGAAAACGTGGACAGGGTTGTTGTTTTGAAATTCGGAAATTCAATGTTGGCAAAATGAGGACTTAAGAGGAAATGGTCGAGAAAGGAAGAACCATTTGGATATGAAGGCGTATGGTCACATATACGAGTAATTTCTAGAGTGTGGTCTAGAAGCCAATTATGTAGAATTTTTCCATTTCCATTATCCGTTAAATCACCCCATGCAGGATTCTTGGCGTTTAAATCTCCCCCAAGTATAAAACCATCATACTCATTTGCTACTTCTAAGATTTTGCATAGACCATTGCCTAATGGAATAGTAGGGTAGTTACAAGGAATGTAAATGGAACCAATCAGATACTTTTTCCTTGAATTATTGATGATGAATTCATCAAATTTGTTCATTCCAACATATTTTTTTTATTTGGTAGTATATTGCTCTTAATACTGTTAACGTCGCCATATAACTATGAACCACGCCTACTTCATCGCCCCCTTTTTTAATTCAGATACTTACGTATACCACTAACAATGTTTGCTATACAAAATACTTTTTTTGAAAAGGTAAGTTTAGACGATATGTTGAATCAGCATATATATGCTGACAGCCATATGATTACAATTAGCAGCAAATTCCTATGTCATATGTTAGACGTTTACACAATATGTTGAAAGTAGCAAATTTTTTGATGTCAGCATATGTCAGCAAATGAAATGTCAACATATGAGTTAGCATACGATTTTTGTGTTTATACGATATGTTGAATTTTATGTGGTGCTACATATGCTGAGTCGTATAAACATTTGTTTGTGAAATTAGTCAGTTTGACAACATTTTTCAATTATTATTCAACTTCTGTATTTTATGTGAAATTTTTGAAATAAAAGTAAATAATAAAAATATCAATAAAAAAAAACATAAATGATGACGTGGGAGGAAATTGATCTAGCTATTGCGTTTTTAAGCAAATTTTTATATGCAAATCTGTCTTAATAAACGTTTGTTAAATTTAATAATCGTTTTTGAATAAGGGGGTTATTATTTATTTCTAGAGACCTGGGGCCAAATTATCGCATTCGACATCGAGTAAAATTTATCGTAATTTTCTTATTTGAGATTATGGCATACGATATCGAGCAAGAAATTTAGTATACTTTATCATAATTTCGATATCGAAATCATTTTTCAATACGTTAGCTCATTCGATCACCAATGCGGTAATTTGTCGATTAATTTGAACAATGCCGCCGGCCATTATATTGCGTTTTGTGTTCTTGTGTGTGTATGTGTGTAGGTACATATGCAACAAGAATTGTATTTACATAAAAAAAACTATCGCCAGGTAGTCTTAAAGGTCGTGATACACTATCGTACACAATCGTACGATTCATTCAGTGGAAAATCTGACCGATTTCAATCACACTCAAAAAAAAATCGCAACAAAGTATGTCATAGGTGTCACACTATTACACAAAAAAGATGCAAAAACATATGTTTTTGCTAATGTCAACAAACGCAGTTTTCCGCCATTTAAATTAATATTTGTGTTCAATTATTTTGTTATATGTGAATATAATAAATTGTATAAACTATACAAGCAATTAAAAAATGTCCTTTAGATTATAATTTGTGATTTAAATCAATGAAGCCGACATTGTTGTTTTCTTATCAGCTTTATTAGAAAATACAACTCTGATCGCATATGAATTTGCCATATGCTGAAAAGCTTGCATACGCTTTTCAACAAATAACATATCTGTCAACATACGCAGGAAATTGTCAAACACTAATAATATGCTGTTTACACGATATGCTAAAATTACCAAGATACGTTTGTTGGCATTGTTAACAAAGTGTTAGCAAATGTTGTTAAACATACGTATGCTGAAAAAATTTTGCGTTTACACGATATCTAAGCACTTGTCACAAATTTTTCAGCATAAATATGCTGATTCAACATATCGTCTATACTTAGCTTAATATGTATTTACCTAAAGTTTTATATACTTTTTAACTACATACATTTTTTTATTACCAAATCCCCATTTTTCGCCCCATTTCACCTTAAATTATATTGCTTTTAATCTATATATATATAAATGAATGTGTGTCTGTATGTTTGTGCTTAATAGGAGGCCAAACCCTTGGACCAATCTGCCTGAAATTTTTACAGCATGTTACTGTGACTCTGGAAGGAAGTTTTGATTGTACAAACGGGGGTGGCACCGCCCATATAACCCGCAAATTTAACCCGCCATATTTTGGGCATTTTTTGACGTACGTCGGTGATATTTGGTACATATGGTATTGGCATAATTAGGAATACGTACCAGGAGAAAAGTGAGTGGGACCACGCCCCTTTTTAGGAAAATTAAACATCGTAATATAGTCTTAACTACTGGACCGATCGTCATTAAATTTTCACAACAGGATATTCTGACGAAATAATAAATTCTTGATTATGTAAGTGGACAAAGGGGCATGGTCTCGCCTAAAGCATTGCAATAAATACATTAAAATTAAATAAATAAATGTTTGTAAATATATAAATACATTTTATTTTATGACGAGGGGGGGGGGGGGGGGTAGCAAAGCACACCGGGTTTAGCTAGTTGTAAATAATAATAAACGTTTACATATGTTTTGTTAATTTTCGTATTGTGTTTGCAAAAATGGAGAAAAAACTTTAAAATTTAAATAATATAAAAATATTAAAGTTAGCGCTTGAAGGTCTGTGCACATTAAAATAAATAAGTGAACTACACTGTAAAAGAAGAAAACGCTCTTGTTCTGTCAGAGAAATAATCCGCGACAGAAAGACATTTTTGTTAAAATAAAAAGGACCTCTTTTATTGTAAAGGCACTTAATTTTTTCCACATTTTCTATTAAATTTAAAATAACTGAAAGAAAATATTCTTCTTTCTCCATTTTGTTAAAAACACAAACAAACAACAAACAGCTGATTCCGTACGGAATATGCGATCAGTTTCGCTGTTTGCTTAAGCAAATGGCAGTTGAAAAACTTAACGAAAAGTTTCGTTAAGTACATTATAGTTTGCCACATACAATTTATATGTATTCGCAGGGTTGCTTAAGCTATGCACATTATAGTTGAAGGCCCAACTATAATATGCATAAGCAAGCTTAAGCAAATTGCAAAAGTTAACGAAAAGGCTGTCAAATGCGTAACTAGTTCAGAGGTACCTTTCATGTGGCTACAATGACTTTGAAACTTTTTGTCCACAGTTGCTCATTTATGTTTAAAAAAAATGTTTTTATTTTAACAAAAAGCCATTAAATGACTATATTTTATAAATATTATTATATTATTTTATAATTAAAAGAAAACTTCGTACCCGAAACGCATAATTTTTCCTTTTTTTTTAATTTTTCGGCAAAAGTACTAAAATGTACAACTGTGGCAGCACTAAATTGTAAATAATAATAAACGTTTACATATGTTTTGTTAATTTTCGTATTGTGTTTGCAAAAATGGAGAAAAACTTAAAAATTTTAATAATATAAAAATATTAAAGTTAGCGCTTGAAGGGTTGTGCACATTAAAAGAAATAAGTGAACTACACTGTAAAAGAAGAAGACGCTCTTGTTCTGTCAGAGAAATAACCGCGACAGAAAGACATTTTTGTTAAAATAAAAAGGGTCCCTTTTATTGTAAAGGCACTTATTTTTTTCCGCATTTTCTATTAAATTTAAAATAAATATATTTTCTTCCATTTTGTTCAAAACACAAACAAACAACAACAAACAGCTGATTACGTACAGAGTGTGCGATCAGTTTCGCTTTTTCTTAAGCAAATGACAGTTGAAAAACTTAACGAAAAGTTTCGTTAAGTACATTATAGTTTGCAACATACAATTTATATGTGTTCGCACGTTTGCTTAAGCTAGCATATGCATATTATAGTTGGGCCTTGAGCCTTAATTTGTAAACTAACAAACCCAAACATAACCTAAAATACATTGAACAAACTTATGTGTTTTATAAACAATAATAGCTAATGTCGATGCAAATAAGTAAATGATGAAATTTTTTTTATAAATCAATAATAACTAAAACACATTTAATCAAAATAAAATTAATTTGTGAATTTTGTGGATTATTTATTAGAATTTTGTGGATTAATAGAATTTTTGTGCATTATAAGCAATAATTGTATTATAAATTTTCCTATTTCTAAACGGGAGCTTGTGCATCATATCGGAAAACAGGAATTAATAGCTAATAAATGTAGAAATCAAATTACGTATAGATTTTTCCACAAAAAAATGGAACATAAGGGGTATGCCCTAACAAACTTAGTTCTTTTAAGTAAAATGTAAAAAAACAGCACATTAGAAATTTCTCTATAAATTCCAAACGGGAGCTTGTGCATCATATCGGAAAACAGGAATTAATAGCTAATAAGTGTAAAAATCAAATTACGTATAGACTTTTCCACAAAAAAATGGAACATAAGGGGTATGCCCTAACAAACTTAGTTGTTTTAAGTAAAATGTAAAAAACAGCACATTAGAAATTTCTCTATAAATTCCATATGGGAGCTTGTGCATCATATCGGAAAACAGGAATTAATAGATAATAAGTGTAGAAATCAAATTACGTATAGATTTTTCCACAAAAAAATGGAATATAAGGGGTATGCCCTAACAAACTTAGTTATTTTAAGTAAAATGTAGAAAACAGCACATTAGAAATTTCTCTATAAAATCCAAACGGCAGCTTGTGCATCATATCGGAAAACAGCTAATAAGTGTAGAAATGAAATTACGTATAGATTTTTCCACAAAAAAATGGAACATAGGGGGTATGACCTATCAAACTCTCATGCTTTATGTAGAATGAAAAAAACAGCACATTAGAAATTTCTCTATAAATTCCAAACGGGAGCTTGTGCATCATATCGGAAAACAGGAGTTAATAGCTAATAAGTGTTGAAATCAAATTGCGTATAGATTTTTTCACAAAAAAATGGAACATAGGGGGTATGGCCCAACAAACTTTCATGCTTTAGGTAAAATGTTAAAAAA
This sequence comes from Bellardia pandia, assembly GCA_916048285.2. Taxonomy (NCBI): domain Eukaryota; kingdom Metazoa; phylum Arthropoda; class Insecta; order Diptera; family Calliphoridae; genus Bellardia; species Bellardia pandia. The sequence goes on from OU696530.1 coordinate 73,319,722, forward strand.
CAGCGCTTTAGTAATTTCTGTACTTAAAATATTTAAGTTTATTAGGTACGTCACCCGATTGCTACATTTACAAGCTAATAGTTTTCGCATTCCAATATGATGCACAAGATCCTGTTCAGGATTTATAGATTATTGCACTGGAATTTTTCATATACTTATTGCTAATAAATTATAATGCACACAATTCTTCTAATGCACAAAATTCATTATTAAATTTTAATATTTTATTAGATGTATTTTAATTTTTTATTTGCATCATTATTTATTAATTTATTTGCATCATTATTTATTAATTGATTTGCATTAACATTATTATTGTTTTAAAAAAAGCACATGATTTGTTCTATGTGATTTATCAAACCGCATTTACAATACAAATCTACAAGATGATGCATGAACAACAACAAACAATTTTCACCACTCTAGAAAAAAAGTTTGTTTTGATAAAACAGCTGTTACGGTTTGATAAAGTTTCGTTGAAAGCAACTGTCAAAAAAGTAGAATCAATGTAGTTGTATGAGTTAATGATGAAACAGAATACGACCGCAACTTCTAGCAAAAACGACTCTCAGAGAAAACAAGCCCATAATTGAAACGACGACTGCAACTTCACGAACTGTCATATAATGTTTTTATATTTCTTCTGTGTACCAACTAAAGACGTGCAACAGTATACCCAAAAGTATTTGCAAAACAAATATACCATATACATATCTGTTGAAATGGATATGAAAAAGCAAAAAAGAATACACAATATTGTATTTGTTTTTTTTTTGTAACACACATTACTTATACCAACAATAACAGTTGAATTTTGATTTTGTACCAGTATATATTTGTATTTGTTTTTTATTCTAAAATAACTGTTATACCACAATTATTTGCAAAATATTTGTTGTACGAGAGATATTTTTGAGGAAAAATAACATAATGTAAGAAATATTAATTGTGTATCGTTGAAAATATTTAAAAGAAATAATGTAAAACAGTGGTCCTCACTAGTATTGTTCAGAATACGAAGATTTTCGGCTATTTACATATACACAACACGATCGCAAACAATACTCACAACAAGAGCGTAAAAATACTAATATTACATTCAGTTGTTAGTCAACATTCAACAAAGCAGGTCTATGCCGCATGTTTGTTCTTTTTTCAGCTTTTTCAGCAATTTGCCCGAGTATCACAAATAACCATGTTATTAACATCAGTATTTGTTCATATCTGTTTTATGAAAACAAATAAAAATAAATATGTTACTCTCATTCTCTCTTTATCTACTCACACAGTAAGTATTTTGTACAATAACAATACTTACCAATACCAGAAACAAGAAAATATTTACCAATACATACCAGAAGTAGCAAACTAAGAGAAACTGGTACTAACAGATAGAACTGTGCACGTGTTTAGTACCAACCTGTAATGCCGACGGCTTTTCCAAATTTTGTCCACAAATCTTGTTTTAAATTAAAATTTTTGTACAATGGCGACTGCAAATTATATATGCAATCATGCTTTTGTACTTCTTCAATTAATTTTTCTATAATATCACTTATTTTCTTTACAAAAATCTCACTTTTAAACGTTTCTTTTGATTTTCTTTTGTTTTTATTTTTCTTGCGCCAAAGCTGCAAAAGCATATGGTTTTGTTTACAAAATGTATAAAATGTAATGAAAGTATGGCAATATTCTTGGGAGCATTCGTCTCTTAAAGTGAGAGCATAAGAAAAAACGCTGTCAAAATAAAATACCCAGCGGATTTTTTCCCCATACAACTGAGACCAATGACAATGTAGATGCGACTAATCCAAAGTCTGTATTCATTTTCACTTACATTTACACAGCGATGGCCTAGGCCGTCAAATGGGTCCAACTCCACCTACATTGTAAGCGAAGGTCGGATGGGTCCAACTCCACTGACATTGTAAGCGAAGGTCGGATGGGTCCAATATTGTACTGATTCAAAGGGAACTTAGATATGTCTGAATGCAATTAGTCTTTTATAGTAAACATTGTATAAATATTAGATGGGTCCGATTCGGATCGATAATGGGATGAATTTGAACTATTAAATAATTAAATTAACTAAAATTTCAACAGAGTTTTTGTTAAAATATTTTTATTAATAGAAATAATACATAAATAAAGGCTTATTTAGTAAAAAAAAACAAAAAACGAAGTTCATAAAACCAAAACAAAAATTCATAAAAAAAACAAAAATGGTAAAGAAAAAAAAAAGAAATTAAATCAATAAATTAAATTTTTCCGGTTTTTTTTTATTGTAGCAGATTTTTCGGAAGTGTCTGGCCTTGTGAACTTTGAAGCAATTTTTAATGTTTTTGGCGTAATCCTTTTCACTTGATCCCTCGCATCGAGCAGCTTCTGAAATAAGAATAGAGAATAAAAAAACTAAATTTTGTAACATGAAAAATCTAAATTAACATACATATGTAGAACTCGAACTTTTAAAAAGGGGCAAACCATCTATGCCAATGTCTAGATATAATTCCTGTATTTTTTCAGATATAATTTCTTCTCTTACTGCCAGTACACGACTTTTAATGCCAATGTGCAAATACGTTCCAGGTGTTACCGTTCTTGTAATCATATTATTTGATTTTATAAAGTTATTGACTGAAGCTGGAACGTCCAAGCCTTCTGACCGAAGAATCTCTAATAGCTCATTGCAGCATATCTTACCTGACAGGCGTTTCCTATACCAAGATGATAATTTGTAATTTAAACTGCCTATATTTTCTTCAGTAATGGTCGCACTAGTTAATGGTTGATGAAATTTGTCCTGATCATTTCGTTCAATCTGATCATTTATTACAATATTGTTTTCTAAACAGTCCGTTGTAACATCTACATATCTTTTTAAATGTTCAGCCTCCACTTTTTTAATCGTCTTAAATTTCTTTTACTGAAGCCGAACATTTCATTTAATTTAAAAAAAACACACAACACTTACTATTTTTTTATTTATACTGATTTATTTTATTTAATTAATTATTTATTTTTAATTCCACAATCACGGTTAAACTTTCGAAAACACTTTACAATATGAAATCTTATTTTAAAAGAATAGAAAAAACAAAGAAACACCAAAAAATAAATAACGGGACAACGGCTGAACCAAAACAAACAACAATATTATATTAACAATATGATTCTACATTACTTAGCCATCCAATTCAGATGCAAGTACGATAACAACATTTTATTCGATTTTGTATTGTTCTTTAATTCTAATATGCATTTCATTTTACAATGGAATAGCAATAAGACTCATCTGAATCGGATGCTAGTTGTATGCTCTTAACCAATTTTATTTTATGTTTTCCTATTGACATAATAGTATACATTTGGATGTGTCTTAAATTGTAATAACCTGCGGACTGCTGGGTAGATTCTATTTTCACGACCGCATTCTCTGGCATAATTTTATGTCAAAATATATGGAAAAAAACGTTCAGCCCCAGATCTGTTTCATCATTTAAGTTACACACTCAAAAGCGTAGGACGCGCTGACGCTTGAAACGCGAAAAGTTCGTTTACTTTCTACTTTTGAACGCGGTGCACGCCTCACAGCTGACATTGACAAATGCAAAGCAAATTTATTTTAAAGATGATGTCACCAGAAAAAATGACAGTTGAAATAATATTTTTATATGAGTTTGGCAAACAAACCGATAAAAAAACTTCATATAAAAAAGAAATCTGCTGGGCATCACCTCCAAAAGTACATATACATACATATATAAAAAAAATATTGACGCGAAAAATCTTCACATCATGGTCCAACTATACAAGGTGAGTGCAGTAGCCCAGCTGACTGACTTTCTTTACAATTTACTAATGTCAAAAGTAAAGGCAGAATTTTTCTGTACTTTCTGTTCCGCTCCGAATCAGCTGACTTGATTCTGTTAAATAGAAAATGTGTAGAAGTCGTTAATTGTTTTGTTACTCTTCGTGCCGTTGCGGACGAACCTGTTGTAAGTGACAGCAGAAAACAGCTGACATCTGCAGGCCAAAAATTTTTTGGTTTATTACAAAAATTTTGAATTTCTTTGATTTTAATTAAGTTTTTGTATAAAAGTTATAAAAATATAAAAAATAAATGATGGATGACGAAAAACTCATTATTTTAGTTGAAAGTAATGACATATTGTACAATAAAAAAAACTTTGTATTTTTTGATTTATTTTCGCGGTGTGTTGTATGTTTACCTAAAACAGCTGATACGTTTATACGGAAAAACTAACTACAAAATTTAACAACAGAACGACACGGAACAGAAAAGCAACTGAAAGTAAAGACTAATGAAGCCTTAATACTTTTTCAAGTATTTTTGACAGTAGTACATTATTTTACGCAAACAAAATGCATGTTGTTTCTGTTTTGTGTTGTAATTGTCGATTTGCACTCACCTTGTATTGGTGCACCATGCTTCGCATGTAACTGGAAATGCCTGACGCTTAAAACGTTTAGAAAGCTTAAAACGCGTTGACGCCAAAACGCGAGTTGTGGACCTCCAGCTTTACAATATATAAAACGTACAATTTTCATTAGGTTTTACCATTATTTTACTACTTTTTACTTTCCTTACTTCCCACTTTACACAAAGCAATTCTTTGGTATCCGGGTGAAGATAAGACGAATAAACAATTGATTGTACTAGCAAATTGTGTTTCTCTCTTATTCGTGTTATATATGTGTATACAAATGTGTACCCTGTAGTAAATAAAATAGTCAGTTGATAAAAAACATTAATTATAAACTAATTATTTTGCAAATGACTACAAATTGGTTTAAATCTCATGCAGATATCAACCAAACATATTGCGCAAGTCTCTTGCGCTGTTGTTTTCTTTGAAAAGTGAGTTTGAAAGGGGGGAAGCACAACATGTAAGAAATAAATAAAAGCAAAATGTAAAAAAAGAAAACAAAAGAAGCTGAAGTCAAATGTCACATGTCAATCAAAGCAAACAAGGTCTTTGAGGTAGGTTAGGTTAGGTTAGGTTAGCAGGCGGCCATGTGAAACGGCCCACTTAGGTCCATATCATTGGTCCCATTGTGATACCTGTTTGGATAGAGGCTTATAGAGAAAAGAGAAAGAGTGAAAGAGTGAGCAGGGTAGTAGTAGGAGAGTGAAAGATATGAAAGATTTGAAAGGAAGAACGTGCAGACCAAAACCTAAAAAGAGCGCAGAATACCTAGATGGATAGATAAGGCTACTGCAGCCAATTACTGCTTCTGATAAAAGCGTCAATATCCTCCAACTTCAAAGCTGAAAATTCAGATAAGTCGTCGAAGAATGGTTGCCCCAGAAGAATGGTGCGAGATCCACTCATTGCTGGGCATTGACATAGAAGATGAGAAACCGTTTCTTCCTCCTCTTCATTATTGCAACTCCTACAAAAATCGTTATAGGGTAGACCCAGTCGTCTTGCATGATTGCCAAATTTGCAGTGTCCTGTGATTACTGACACCAAATTGCTAAGTTGTGGTCGCTGTAATTTCAGTAAATACAGCGTGCGTTTCCTATTTAGTGTAGGCCAAATCAGTCGTGTGACTGTACTGGTTTGTTCATTTTCCCACCTGGTTTGAGCTAGCTCACAATGGAAATTGCTGACTATTTGCTTACATTTCGATAGCGGAATGCCGCAAAGATGGTCAATGTTGTCATCAGGTAACATGGCACCTTTCTTTGCCAAGTCATCTGCGATACAATTACCTATTATGTCCCCATGTCCGCGCACCCATATGAGTGTAACTGTCGAATGTCTCGCCATCCTGTTTAAGGATGTCCGGCATTCATGGACTAAGATTGATGTAGTATGTACACCTGTTAGAGACTTTATTGCAGCTTGACTGTCAGTGTATATACGTATATCTCTTCCCGATATACTGTAATAACTGATCCAATTAGCCGCTCGTTTTATTGCTGATATTTCAGACTGAAGGATGCTACATCCGTTTGGAATTCTGAAAGACATCCTAATTCCGAATTCCTGAATGTAGACCCCACCGCCGACTCTCTCCCCTTTTTTGGAGCCATCCGTGTATATAGACAGGCTCGTAGTATTTAGGAGTAGGCCCTCCAACAATTCCATGTCGTCATGAATTATGAAGCCGAAGCTTCGTAAGAAGGAGGGTCTAGGAGTGCGATAGTCGATTAATTCAGGAAGACATTGTATATTTTCCATGATACTAGCATGTCCATAATGACTATGCTTCCAGACGCCCGTTACACTTAGTCTAACGGCAGTATTCATGGCCATATTCTTGGCCATTAGATCAACTGGAATCCAGTTTAGTATCGCAAAAAGCGACTTAGTAGAAGTAGTGCTTAATGCTCCAGTTATCAGGATCGCAGTCCTTCTTAGTATCTTATTCAAGATGACACAATTTGAAGTCTTGTCAAGTGCCTTCCACCAGACCGAGACTCCATAAAATAAAATTGGTTTAATAACTGTCTCAAAGAGCCAGTTCATGCATCTAGGGTTAATACCCCATTTCTTGCCTATGGTCTTCTTGCAGATATACAGGGTTGACATAGCCTTAGATGCTCTTGCTAGTGTGTTGGGTTTCCATGATAGCTTATTATCAAGAACAACACCTAAGAATTTTGCCTTTTCCGAGATTGCCAGTTCTGTACCATTCAATCTAGGAAACGTAAAGGTTGGAATCTTGTACTTTCTAGTGAATAATACGAGTTCCGTCTTGCTAGGATTGACACTTAACCCACTTTCATAGCTCCACCTACTAAGTGTTTTAAGTGCATCCTCGATTCTCTGCGATATTGTGCCCAAGTGGAAACCCGAGACAGCCACTGCCACGTCATCCGCGTAAGCTACAGTTTTATGTCCCGTATTATCCATTTTCTTGAGCATATCGTTCATGGCCAAGTTCCACAATAGTGGAGATAGGACGCCTCCTTGGGGAGTGCCCCTAGTGGCCAATCTTGTGATGCATGTCGTGCCAAATTTTGAACGTATGGTTCTTTTACTCAATAGATTCGTTACGAACCTAGTGATTGATTCGTCGAGACCTAAGTCCCGTAGGGCTGTTATTATGACTTCAGGTTTTACGTTATTGAAAGCTCCTTCTATGTCCAGAAAGGCTATCATCGTAAAATTGTCAAATTCTAGCGATTTCTCAATATAGCTAACTATCGAGTGAAGTGCCGTCTCCACAGATTTGCCTTTCATGTAGGCATGTTGAGATGGCGATATAAGTCTTTGATCAATAGAATTCCTGATGTGGATATCTATGATTCTTTCCAAGGTTTTCAAAAGGAATGATGATAGACTAATTGGCCTAAAGTCCTTTGCCTTGGTGTGAGAGATTTTTCCTCCCTTTGGAATGAATGTTATATTGTATTCGGTCCAACGCATGGGTAGGTATGACCATGACAAACAGGCTTTATAAATGTTAATAAGCCAGGGAATGACTGAATCAATGTTATATTGCAGATCAGCCGGTATGATACCATCCGGACCCGGAGATTTAAATGGACTGAAGCTTCCTATCGCCCATTTTAACCTCTCCTCGTTAATGTCAATTGAGGCTGTTGTCCGAAGGTATTGTTGTGGTGTAATATCCGCAGAGTGCGACATATTACCCGGAAAGTGAGTGTCCATGAGCACTTCAAGTGTCTCTAGACCATCACTAGTCCAACTGCCATCTGGTTTTTGGATATAACCGTGGGTCGTTGGTGTTTTCGATAGAATCTTTCTTAAGCGATTGGTCTCAGAAGAGCTCTCCACGCCACTACAAAAACTTCTCCAAGACGAGCGCTTTGCACTCCTAATCTGGTTTTTGAATTTGTTCAACGATGACTTATATAAAGACCAGTTACCTGTTCTTTTAGCTTCGTTGAAAAGTTTGCGACAAATCTGTCTAGATTTCGCTATCTCTGTTGACCACCATGGTGGTCTTTCCTTTCCTCTATATACTTTGTCTTTGAGGTAAACGGTTCTCAATTTTAATATCTTTATATTTTATGTGATAAAAGTTTTTAAATTATATTTCTAAATGCTATTATGAACTCTATGCAATGAAATGTTGCATTGCATACTGCGTTTATGAAAACAGCCTTTCTATGAGCAGTACAAACTTTGCATTTTACTTGTTTTCATTACAACTTTTATTTTAAGTCATTTATTTTTTTATTTTTTTTTTTATTTTAATAATTATTTCTATTTATAAATATATATTGTATATACGTATATATATATGTATGTATATATTTTGACAAAAAAGAATTAAAATTAAATTGTTTAAAATTTAATTAAAAAAAAGTGGTTTTTAAATAATTTAGTATAAACCGATTATTAATAACCAATTTTTTAATTAACTATAAATTGGTTGGGAAATAAGTAATTAGTAGTCAATTTAAAAGTCATGCAGAGGTGACCAATTGACTACAGCCTATGACATGCCTATGTTAAAATAATGAGTCGACGACAAGAAAAAAAGTCACTTAAGCAACTAGATGTGTTTATAAAAAAACCAGTTTGAAGTTACTTAAAAATGTGTTTGACTTCCTACAGGGTACTCTCAAATAAAAATACGATCGATTTAAGCATTAAAATTTTTGTGTGGACAATGAAGAAATTTCAAGGAATAAATTTCATCTTTTCAAAAAAAATTGCATCGTGTAAATTGGGACTAATTCCGAAATCTTCATTTTCCATCCCTGTTTACCAATTTATAAAGTAGTAGATTTATGTTACTTACACTTTTTAACAACTTTGCTTAGGGACGCTGGTAAAATTAATGAAGAAACACAATTTCACACCACGGCATAGGAAACAATAATTGTAATTGCGAAAATAGAGTTTTTTGCGTCTTGGAGATTTAATTACAAAAAAAATAAACGAGTTCAAACGTAGTGTTTGTCGTTTTTGAAAAGTGTATAAAGCATTGCCAAATATTTTGTTTAAATTGCGCGAATAATTTTACAGCATTTTCGCCTTAAGTGCCGATTTTGTGTTCGGTTTTTCTGTTCGCATATTAAATCTTTTCTAAGGCGAATAGAAGAAGCATAAAGCATACAGACTGTAGGTGAGTACATGTCTGGAATAAAATAAAAAATCTATATTTCATTGAGTTTAAAAAAGTAAAACGCTGTATAAAAAGTTGTGAGTGATTTTCCCCTATATTCTGCATTAAATCGCAATTATATATAACATCAGGGATGCATTTAACCAAAATGAATGAACCAACGTTTTTCTTCGTCAAATATTTATATGTGCTTGTATTTGTTGTGTGTTAACCCGAAAATGGAGGTTACTGCTGCTGCCGTTAACGTCATTGTGGCGAAATAAAGTAGTATATTTTTATACAAGAAAACTGTTCGCTTAAATGCTTGCCGGTATAAATGAATAAACTATAAATCTGCTTTTTTATGTTTTTGTAGGCAAAGGCGCCATACTTTAATTGGAATCTGTTTGCTAAAAAAAGATCAGCAACACACCCACGTGCACTTATTTCTGTAAAGAGTACCGGGACAAAATTAACGCGGACAATACAAGACGTCGAAGAGAACGTTGCTTTTACTATAAGGCAATGGCGATGCTTTCAACAGATGAAGCCAGCAAATTGCTGGACTTCTCACAAAAGCTTGACATCAATCTCCTCGATCGCATTGTTGAGTGCTTATACACGTCTCAAGGTGAGCAGCTTCGTCTAGCACAAGATATACTCACCACGCTCAAGGAGCATCCGGATGCATGGACGCGTGTTGACAGTATTTTGGAGTTTTCACAAAATCAACAGACTAAATATTACGCATTGCAAATTCTGGAGGAGGTAATCAAAACACGTTGGAAAATTCTACCCCGCAATCAGTGTGAAGGTATAAAAAAATATGTGGTTGGTCTTATAATCAAAACGTCCTCGGATGCAGCTACTATGGAAGCGAACAAGGTGTATTTGAATAAGTTGAACATAATATTGGTGCAAATATTAAAACGCGAGTGGCCACGCAACTGGGAAACATTCATTAGCGACATTGTTGGAGCTTCAAAAACTAATGAATCATTATGCAAGAACAATATGATTATACTTAAAAATCTAAGTGAAGAAGTTTTTGACTTTTCATCTGGGCAAATAACACAAACTAAAGCAAAACATTTAAAGGACACTATGTGTTCCGAATTCTCGCAAATATTTCAGCTATGCTCCTTTGTCCTCGAAAGTTCAATGAATGCCCCACTTATACAGGTTACTCTCGAAACACTTTTACGTTTTCTGAATTGGATACCTCTCGGTTACATTTTTGAGACAACATTAATTGAAACACTAATCTTTAAATTCCTTAGCGTTCCGATGTTTAGAAATGTAACTCTTAAATGTTTATCTGAAATCGCTGGTCTCACCGTTCCGGATTACAACGAAAATTTTGCTAATCTTTTTAAAGATACCATGACCCAGCTGGATCAAATGATCAACCAAAATACAAGCATGAATCATATATATGCTAATGGCTGCGACAGCGAACAAGAGTTCGTTCAAAATTTGGCCATGTTCTTATGCACATTTCTTAAAGAACACGGCAAACTGGTTGAAGATGTTAAATATGTCGATTATTTGAACCAAGCATTACTTTACTTGGTAATGATATCGGAAGTGGAAGATGTGGAAGTGTTTAAAATTTGCTTAGAATACTGGAATAGTTTGGTAGAGGACTTGTACACTAGTGAATCTTTTGGAGGTGGATCGAATGTTCATTTAGGCCAAACCTTGGCCAGACGCAATGCTGCTTTTCCACGACGTCGTTTCTATTCTGAAATATTGTCAAAAGTTCGGTATATTATGATATCACGCATGGCAAAACCAGAAGAAGTTCTTGTTGTTGAAAATGAAAATGGAGAAGTCGTTCGTGAGTTCATGAAAGACACCAACGCTATTAATTTGTATAAAAATATGCGTGAAGCACTTGTATTTTTGACGCATTTGGATTATGGTGATACTGAACGAATAATGACAATGAAGCTCTTAAATCAGGTTAATGGTACAGAATTTTCATGGAAAAACTTGAATACATTGTGCTGGGCTATCGGATCCATATCAGGTAAATACTGTGATTTTTATATGTATGGTGTTTTCTTTTCTGAAATAAAGTGTTACACTTTTATAATGTTTAACCCACATTTTAAAGATGTCGCATTTTTAATGGTCAGAATAGAACATTAAATTACAACAGTGTAACACTTTTTTTTTCATGTACAGCTGTTTTTGTGTTGGTAAGATCGGTTGAAATAAGACAATGAAGACCAATGACACCTTCCCGACTAATACGTATATTCTTCTTAAACTATAAAAATTATATATGTATATAAACATACATTACATAGTATATAAGAAGTAGAAGATATTGTCCTATGAAATTTGACATACATCAACTTCAGAATATTCATTACGTTAATTACGTTCTCTACAAAGCCTTTCACTCGCGGTTATGGATTTCTTTCCATAATCATATAAAATATTTGATCATCATCAGATGGTGAAGATGAATCCAACAAGGCATCCAAAATTTTTTCAGCACATAAAAAAGTAGTAGTAAAGAGTGTGAAAGGTGCACCATTTTTTAAATTTATAGTGTGACATTTATAGAAAAGAACACACTATACTTCAGCAGTGTTGACATTTTTTTCAGAAAAGAACACAAAACAATTAAGAAAGGTGCGAAATGGGAAAAACGTGTAACATTTTTGCCAGAAAAGAAAACGCCATTATTTTATGCACCTATTCTATTGGTCTATCTAATATTTGACAAGGCGTAACTACTAAATATATCTCAATTCTATTGTTATTTTAAACCCTTTAAAAAGATAAAAATACAATAGATATTTTCTTTTATTTCCTATGATGCCGATTGTTGTTACAAAACAATTGTAAGAGTAAATCTAAACCGATTATCCTGAAACAGATTAGGCTGAAAGATGCATTACTTAGTGTAAAATCCGATTACGGTCGGACTTTAGAAATATATAAAGATATTTAAAAAACACATATTCGCGTATATGCGAACCAGTTTGGAATTGGTTGAAATTTAGTGAGAAATCATGTACATACATATTTAGGGATTTTTTTTTACTACTTTTGACAATACTGTTCCTGACCGCAATATAATAACTTCAAATCTTTGATTTTTTTTGTAATAAAATCGCGGCATATTTTGTTTTAAAGCTTTTTTTAACAGGGACGCTACAAAAGTAGACCGATAGGGACAGCAAACGACACCATATTTTTTGCTGCTGCTCTTTTGCCATTTCTCTTCAGTAAGGTTTGCCATTTGTTGATGGAAAGTTAAGCTAGATTTGCACGACAGTCGTAATTCAGCTCTGGGTGGAGAAAGAACTCGCGCGTCATTGTCATTATCGCTTAAGGGCAATCAGGCCAGGCCGTCCTTTTTTCGCTGCCTTCGAGAGAGTTGCGTCTCACTTTTGCTTTGGTTAATGCTTGGCGTCGTCTAACTGTAGCGCATTACGGTTTTTCGAAGTTGTGCATTAGTCACATGCAAAATTTTTTGTTTTAATGTAAGATTTAAGCGTTCCAGCTTCCTATATGAAGGTATAGGTCGACTTGGAACTCACTTGAATCGATCGTGGGATAACCTGACAATTTGAGGGATTAATTTTCCGCCAACCTAATTTATATTAAAAAAAAATAGATTTACACGATTGAAATTTTCTTCAAAATTCTTCAAACTCCAGCAAACAGAAAATTTCTTCAAAATTTATTTATTTAATAACTATAAAAAACTATTAAAAAATAAATTTTGATGAAGTTTTGCTGTTTACACGAGTTTGAAGCATTTGGAAGAGCAATTTTTAAAAAAATTTCAATGATGTAAATCTAGCTTTATACGAGCCAACAAGTCCAAATTATTAAAATTTACTACCGAAATTCGGAGTCAGTGGCCTCAACGTTAAGAGCGCTACGTCCAATTTATGGTCGTCATAATCGTCCTACTAGATCAACAATTGAGCGTCTAGTAGAAAAATTTGAATCCACAGGCACAGTTCAAAATGTTACCGTGCCAGTGAGACAAAGAAGTGTCCGTAGTGTCGGTAATATTGTTGCCGCTGAGGCTTCAGTTGAAGAAAGCCCAAATGTGTCTCTCACACGTTGTTCTCAAACGTTGGGCATCTCTGTGACGTCGTTGTGGCGAATTTTGCAAAAAAGATCCTGGCCTACATTCTTACAAGATCAAATTGACGCAAGAACTTAAGCCGCTTGACCACCAGAAGCGTCGTATGTTCGTGAATTGGGCTGAGCAAAAACTTGAAAATGATTCGGATTTTCATCGAAAAATCATCTTCAGCGATGAGGCTCATTTCTGGCTGAATGGCTTTGTCAATAAGCAAAATATGCGTTATTGGTCAGACAGCAATCCACACGTACTCCATGAGTCATCATTGCATCCCGAAAAAATTACGGCTTGGTGCGGTTTATGGACCGGCGGCGTCATTGGGCCGTACTTCTTATGTGATGACCAAGACCGTTACTGTGAAAGGGAATCGCAACCGTTCAATGATAATAGAATATTTTTGAAATTACAGCAGTATCGGCCGATTTATGATTGAAAACCGTCAAAAATTGGGTTCAGCGTCTAGACTTCTGCAAGCTTGCCCGTGGTGTCCATGCAAAAGAAATCGAGTTCAATACACAATGGCATCGAACGTACTTTCACAGGAATAAAGAGTTTCATTGACATCTAAACCGTTTTTGTTTTATTTAAAAAATGCTTTTGCTTAAAGTATGCTTTTTCTATGTCTATGATTATGGGCCAATGAATATGACATGCTAAATAACGGCTGGTAAAATATATTTTTATTTTTAACCTTTAATTAGCATACAAAATTTAAAATACATAGTTAAATTTTTAGTGAATATAACACGTGTTTGCCATAGGTGGGAAATTGATACAAACTACTGAATTATATTGGAACATATAAACGTTTTGTAAAAAAAGAACTATTCAGGGGTGTCATAGAAAGCAATATTGGTTTTGCTAATTGTCGGTTTTAAAACCAATATTGGTTTCATTTGGTGTCACGAAACCAAGTTGGTTTTGTTAATTTCGAATTTAAATTAAACCAATATCGAAACAGCTGTTGTTTAAATTTTTATTATTTTTTATTTTACTTTTTTGCAGAAAATTGACAAAATATTATATTTTTTCATTAAAATATTAGTAAAAGTGTTTTTTGTGAAAATAATTGATATCAAATAATTAAAAGGTGATAGATAAGTGCTTATAAAATAAAATGACATCAGCAATTGTAGCATTTTTGTTATTGGAGACAATGGCCGTTTTGAAGATGTAGAGGGCACTCTTTCTCACATGCAGCATCTACATATTCGTTGAGACCAATTGCTACGCCGCAAACACCTTCCACCAACTGCGAAATGCCACATAACCGTGCTATGGTCTCTTCTGTTGTTGTCATTTGATGCTTTGCAAACGGTCCACCGCCAGTTGCCGTAGATTCTGTCTTATTCTGAGCTAGTTTTTTTTACTTCGCTTTCCACTCAGTCCATTTCTGTACGAATAAATAGACATTTCATATAACAATACAATTTGTTCTGTGGAAAAAATTTTCTTTACCTTTTTCACATCAAATTGTGGTGGCCCGGCACTATTCAGTGAATCAGCCAATTCTTACCGTGAATTCCATGATTATTTTATTTTGTGTATTGTTTTTATGTTTTTCCCTAGAAAATAAAAAAGTCAATGCAAACATTTTTCTTTTTATAAAGCAAATATTAAATTAAATTAAATTAATTTAATTTCTAATGTGGATATTTTTATGCAGAGACCGAAAATAACAGGTCCACTTTGTGGTGGTTAATTGACACTATTTACGACTTAAAATTTATTTTTTGTTATATATAAGAGAACAGTTTAGGTCAGGAGTGCCCAAGCCCTATACACTTGGTGTTTTTTTTGTATTTGTAAAAACTCCTTATTCAAAAACAATTATTAAATTTAACAAACGTTTATTAAGCAAATTTTTATATGCGAATCTGTCTTAATAAACGTTTGTTAAATTTAATAATCGTTTTTGAATAAGGGGGTATATGTTTTGTATACTCATTACAGCACGCAGCACTAGCAATACGAAATACACAAACAACTTTGCCTTAAGCCTCAGTTAGCCGACTGTAATGGAATGTAACTGCAACAGTAAGAACCAGCTGATGGATGTTGTTATGTGTAAAGTAATGCAAATGGTTATGGAGATGTAAAGTAACGCAACACCGTAATGTATGAATCTGTAAGAAATAGAATTTCCTTACATTTTTACGTCATTACACTACATTCCGTTACAGTCGGCTAACTGATACTACGTTTCCACGATACAGGCTTCGCTCTCTATTCATGCTTCACACCCCAATCATGTGCGAAACAACTTGCATCACCATACAAAATTTTAAGAGCGATTCATATTGAATCTACTTGCGAAGCACGAGAAATTGCACTCTTCTCTAATTTTTATCGCAAGTTTATCTGCACTAGCTGTAAAAATTTAATATTATTGTAAGCAAAGCAAATTATTTTCTTGTTGCTGGAAGTAAAGAAAGTAAATACGTACGAATGTATGTTTTTTTTCAAATAAGCTAACTAATTTCCACTCACTTTTGTTTGTCCATTAAAAAAAATTATTTTCCACAAATTGTAAATTCTGTTTTTTTTATTCTGTTTGTTTATTAAAAACAACTGTCAAATCGAATCAAGTTTTTGGTCATGTAAACAGCAGGATTCATAAACATGATTCAGAGAGCGAAGCAGGTGATTCAAGTCGTCGTGGAAACCTAGTATGAGGCTTTTACTATGTTTCCACGGTACAGGCTTCGCTCTCTATTCATGCTTCACACCCCAATCATGTGCGAAACAACTTGCTTCACCATACAAAATTTTAAGAGCGAATCAAGTATATTCATATTGAATCTACTTGCGAAGCACGAAAAATTGCACTCTTCTCTAATTTTTATCGCAAGTTTATCTGCACTAGCTGTAAAAATTTAATATTATTGTAAACAAAGCCAATTATTTTCTTGTTGCTGGAAGTAAAGAAAGTAAATACGTACGAATGTATGTTTTTTTTTTTCAAATAGGCTAACTAATTTCCACTCACTTTTTTTGTCCATTAAAAAAAATTATTTTCCACAAATAAGAATTATTATTTTTATTTTGAACTGTTAATTTTAAATCTTTGATATTTCTTTATTTAGGCTCGAGTTCATTAAATATAATTTACATTAAATTATTATTGCTGAAAGTAGGAATTGTTACATGAAAATTATTATTAAAAATTTATTGATAATTCCTACCTTCAGCAAAAATAATTTAATGAATGATAAGGTTTAAAAAAGTGTGTTGTTTCTTTGTATGTATTGGCTTTTACAACAAAAAATACAGAATAAAAATTTGTTTTTATTTAAATGTATTGGTGTTTGCTCTTACATAAGCAACTCTTCTTAAATCTTAAAAAACATTACAATAACAATTAATATAATAAAATAAAGTCAAGAATTAAAAGAAAGAATTACGGTATTTAAGTTAGTCACCAGTATTTACTAATATTTAAATTTGGAAATACGGTCTTATCCCCACGATATTAATCAGATTATTATTCTGACAAAAATTCAGAATATTATTATTTATGCAAATTTCAAAGATTTTGCTTATGTTTGGAAGCAAACTTATGGCTCTCAGATTTTTCGGGTTGCTGGTATCCTTGTCTTTTTTGGGAAATACCACAACTTTAGCTAATTTCCATGCTCGGGGGAAATATGAGTATTAATACAACCGGAACATTCTTTAGAACTATATTTGGAATGGTATCAATACCTGACGATAATTTATTTCTTACATTTTTAAAAATATAGAAAATTTTTTCCTGTGTAATAAGAAGGTTCTCTGCTTGTGAAGCACTTATTTGATTTGCCCTTTTATCTGAATTAAAGGTCGTAAAACATGACTGGTTATATTCATAACTAGATTTTTCATTTAAAAATCTATTGAAACAATTGTCAACATCAACCTGTAAGTTATTATTATGATTAATCTCTTTAAATGAATGGGTCTTTTCGAGAGATGCTCCTATTACGTCTAAAATTTGCTGTTGTTCTCTTATAATAAAATTCTCATTTTCTCTCTCTGTAGTAAGAGGATTTACGCCAACATAACTTAATATATTTTCTTCTTCGCGACTAATTTTTATTAAATCTATATCTACTGACAGCTTAGTTTTAAATAATTTCTTTACTTCACTAAACATATGTGAAGAATCTTTTTTATCTAAAATAGTTAACTTATTTAATAGTTTCTTTTAATAAGCAATAAGGTCACTTGAATTTTATATAAAAATATTTAATTTATTTATATATATTTATTTCCAATATTTCGCTATCACAATTGAAAAGAATTAAAAGAAACTATTAAATATTGAAAAAGGTCAAATAAACGAACTAAATAGTTAACTTATTTTTATAATAACTATTAACCTATACACAAAAATTTTCATTAAATAATTTACAAATTTATTTATTGTGTCATTATTTTTAAATTTTGGTACTATTTTGTTGGTAGAGTCAATAATGAGATCGTTTAATTTATTTAAGTAATAATCAATTTCAGAGTTTGTGAGATTTCTTGTAAAAGGAATGGGAACAGTGTTATACCCCTGACAGACATAGGATTTCTATACCATAATACAAATACTATGGTTTTTGATACTACATTGCCTTGACAGACATGTAGTACATATACTAGTATTTTTGTTTTTACTTTCCCAATAAACATATTGGCAAGCGTTTTTTAAATTAAGATTGCAGCAAGTTTGCATAAATAAGAATTTTGCGAATGTCGTTGACAATTTGCTTGCAAATGCAAGTGTTTCATAAATTTAAGCAAAACGTGTCTTCTCGCTGTGCTAATAAGTTGTGTTAATAAATAGTGTTAAATTGTTGTTAAATTAAGTGTGTTTGATACTTTTAATTATAATTTTCTATTAAAAAATGTAATTATCCACTTATTTAATGTCTGTAGCAAAAAGGAACAAGAGTGTTATGCGCAGAAGCACCAACATTTTTGAGCATATATGGAACGGTGCGGCTGCAAGTTCTGTACTGGAAAATATAGATAAATTTTCCTTGCTTACATTTGAGCGCTTATTTTTATATGTAAATGCTGGCTGGGTTTTGATCAAAAAAAAAAAAAAAAATGAAAAGAAATTAAATTAAATATAAATGTCATTAAAAGAACTGATAATCGATTTTGTGTGAGGGTTTCCCCAATGCTTATTGAACACAGCTACAGACAACATACTACATTTATACCACGATTATTTTCGTAGTATTGAAACCAGATATAAACCAGCTTGTTTTATAGTTTAATTGTAGTACAAGTTAACACAATGAAATGCTTATAACTTTTGCATTTTTAATTTAATACTCAATTGAACATCTCCAGAACATCGCTACGACGTATTCTAAAAGTTGATCTGAAGATGTTTCCATATAAAATTCAATTGGCCCAAGAATTATTGCCGAGGGATGCACCACAACGGCTACAATATGCCAATAGAGTACAAATCATTCAGTCAAACTTGGCCCACCCTGTAGTATAGTATACTAATATGGTATGTAAGTCCTATGTCTGTCTAGGGTATTATTGTGTATATTTAAAATATTTTTTTTTTTGAATTTGTTCCAATTGGTTTTTTTATAATTAAATTGAGTATTGGGAGAATTCTCAACAAAAGAAAACGGGTGATCATTTGTATCATTTAAAAGTTCAATTAATAAAGCGCTATGGTCGCTATCATATACGAGGGATTTAAGAGAGTTAACACTATTATTGACTCTGGATTTTGTAAATTAAGAGATTTAAAAACAGTGTTTAGATGATCGGGTATAAAAAAATTGCTGTTATTACCTGAGGGGTAATAAGAGGATATAATGTATAAAGTTTTATAAGTCAGAAGAGGTATTTTTATAACACATACTTCTAGACATTTAAGCGAATTGCCAATGATATGTGTGGAATTTTTAAATTTAATATTTTTTTAATTAAAATAGCAGTACCACCACCTCTAGAGGCGTTCGGTCTATCATTACGTATTAATTCATAATTTTCGAAATATAGTTTATGTTTTGTATTTAGTTTTGTTTCGTTTAGCAAAACTATATCTGGATTATGCAAATTTATAAAATTCAATAAGTCATATCTTCTACTAATCTTTATAATAGAATTTACATTAATTTCAATTATTTTAAGTTTTGTTACTTAGTTGTAGCTGTTTATTTAGATTTATTAGTTGGTTAGATAAATTCTGCATGGTATTGTTAAGTTGTTCCATCATTTGTTGAATGGAGTTAGTGCTGCTTGTGATTTGTTGGTTGTTCTTCAAAACGTTTGCAAAACTCATAGAAGGGTTAATATTTAGGGGGTTGTTCGCTGTTCTTTTTTCTGTTAAACTTTGTTTTTTGTCTCGGAGCCTTTGCTGCATCTCTTTATACTTCTAACACCCACTGTATGAAGCTGGGAGGCCATATTTATTGCACAGTACGCAATATAATTTTTCTCTTTCATTTTCTGACACTTTTTCTTGCTCGCATTTACCAATATCATTTTATCGCATTTTACACATCTGGGCTATAAGAAGCAGTTTGAAGCGCTATGAAAAAAAACTCTGGCACTTCCTACATTGTGCAATTTCCGACTTCCTTAGAGGTTCCCAACGTATACATCGATGGAAAAGACCATTTATAGATTTTATTTCATTATATCTGCTCTCACCGCTAACTTGAATCAAATATATGGGTAGATCTTGACCGTTTATTACCAGTTCCTGGTAAATCTCATCAACGTTCAAGTTTGCGCTGAGGCCTTTTAAGAGAAAAGTTTTAGTTTTTAAACTTTTAGGTGTAAAAGTGTAAAATACAGTTTTTGTTTTTTGAAGATAAGCTTTCACACGCACTTAAGGTGTGTTCACATTGTGTGTATTTGTCATATGGAATGTCACTTTTCTATCCACATGTGTTTTCATGTGTATGTCAAAATTTGAGTTTCACATACGGTTTATAATTTACACGTTCAAATGTTGGTATGTTAAGTACATTTGACATAACCTATCAAAAAAAAAAAAAAATCTTAAAACAGCTGATTGCTGTATGTGTATAATAAAAATTAAATTTATAATTAAATAAAACTGTATTTTAAAATGGAATGAGAGATTTTTGTTTTACTATAAATTATATTTATTAAAATTTCAATTAATTTTTGCCGCCACAAAATTTTTGTTATAAAAAACAGCTGATGTCAGATGGTTTGTCACAAGAAAATAGAACTCGTTCTAAATCAGGGAAAGGCAAAACATGGGCGCCGCGTTTTTCATTTACTCTTCTCTTACGTACGTGTGCACACGCATTGTAGAGAAATAAACAAAGTTTAATGAGTCTAGCTGTGTAATTTAAAAATCAGCGTTGCCAGAAAAAAAAATTTTCCCAACTTTTTTAAAAATGTGTGATGAATATGAAATGAATTTTTTATTTTCTTTAAATTATTATGACAAACCAGAATGCTTGGTTTGCCAACGTGCGTTATCACGCACTAAAAAACTTGACATGCAAAGGCATTTCTTGCATATCACAAGGAATACGAAAGTATTACTTATGATGCAAGAGAAGCCCTCATTATTAATCTTAAGAAAAATTTTTATGAAAAAATGATTGCTGATTCGAGTAAATTATACTCTGAACAAGAAACTGAAAAGTTTTTTTTTTAAAAGAAAGGCATCTTTTGTTGTTGCTGCGTCTCTTGCTAAACGTTGCCGTCCTTTTGACGATGGAGTGTTTTTGAAAGATC
Organism: Bellardia pandia; assembly: GCA_916048285.2. Lineage (NCBI taxonomy): Eukaryota > Metazoa > Arthropoda > Insecta > Diptera > Calliphoridae > Bellardia > Bellardia pandia. The sequence goes on from OU696530.1 coordinate 73,340,621, forward strand.
TTAGCAATGACGTTTTAAATGCTTTGGTGAAAAGTCTGAAGAGATGCGGAAAATTATAAATGACATTCCCCTGTCCGCTCGAACAATTATTCGACGGACTGAGCATATCAGTGCATTTATCTATTCAAACATTAAGAAATAATGCTTAATTGGCAATTTTTTTCCATATGCCTAGATGAATGCACTGATCTGAACGATATATCTCAGCTAATTATTGTAATGTTGGGTAAAAGAAGGTTTTGCTGGACATTTGAAAATTTAATACGCATAAAATGTTGCCCATATGAAATAAATGTTGAAGATGTAATGCAATTTCCTGACTGATTTTCTAATTTTTCGCAAATAATAAAAGAGACTTTTGGAGATTTTAAATTTTTAATTGGGGATAAGTGACGGAAGTTTTTTGGCAACACCGATTTGTGTTGAGAGCGAAGAGAGTATATTACTAATACAATTGCAAAATGTAATAGTATAGGTTGCCTTTCCCTGTTCTAAATAAAAAATGTCATGTGTATTGCACACATAGAAATAACACATGCTATTGTTTGAAGGTGTTCAGACTATATGTACAAATTTGACATGCGAAAAAGTGACGATCCGGGCAATATATATATATCATTTGAAAGTGTTCTGAAATGGCGAATATTATTGAATTTGTATTATTAAAATTACTTTGTTTTTATTTACTTGTAATTTTATAATCATATTGCCTTTGAAATTAATTTTTATTTTGTTAAATGTGAAAATAAAAATAATTCCATGGTGCAACTATACAAGGTGAGTGCAAATCGACAACAAATACAACACAAACGAGAAACAACAGGCATTTTGTTTGTGTAAAATAATGTACTACTGTCAAAAATACTTGAAAAAGTATTACTTTTGACATAAGAAATTGTAAACAAAGTCAGTCAGCTGGGCTACTGCACTCACCTTGTATAGTTGCACCATGAATAATTCATTCATCTATATATATAAAATTAAGTGGCAAAACTTCCTGTTCGCATACTCCTCCTAGACGGTTTACCCGATTTCAATGAAATTTTCAGGGGTGATTGGGGTCTGTGTGGAGGGTGCACATAAGAAATTTAATGTGTATATCTTTGCGCGTTTTGCGACGGGGTAGCGAAGCACACCGGGTTAAGCTAGTTCTATAATAAAAATACAAAGACTTTACATGGCGCAGTCGATAAAAGGAAAATAAAAAAATTAAAGAATAAAAAATGGATTTGAAATTAATTCCCGATTTAAAATTTTCCGTTAATAAATCGAAAAACTGCGATGTATTTTTCCGTGATTTCGAATACTATTTAATAGCAAAGAACGCCAAATTAAGTGATAACATCAAACTCGCTATTTTACCGAACCGAAGGTAAAGAAATAATAAGAATATTGGGCATTCCGGCTGAAGATGTTAATATACAGGCATGTCACATAATTCGATCGGAATGGTTTTAATTCCATATTTGCAAATCGATCGTTTTTACTTTGCGGTTTCTAGATTCCGATCGATTTTGTTTATTACAAAAAAAATTTTAAATCTCGACTTAACCTAAAAACAAAAAACATTATTGTAGTTTTTTCTTTGGCCAAAGTGAGGAATTTAAGATTGTTATTTTTTAAGCTAGAATGGCCTAAATTTGTTTAATGTAAATAAAAATCCAATTTTTTAATTACAATATTTTTCCCGACGTTTCGTCGATTGTTACATTAAACAAATTTAGGCCATTCTAGCTTAAAAAATAACAATCTTAAAAAACATTATTTTTTTGTAATAAAAAGTTTAACAAAAGTGAACAAAAAAAAAAACGATTACAAAAAAATTTTAAATAAAAGTCAACAAAATTTTCTAAAAATGCCCAGAATTTTAATTGTTGCTGTTTTAAATGAACAAAAACATCAAAACGCAGTTGAAAAGCTACGAAGAAGAAATTTCTCTGTCATATTCCAGTGCTGTTTAAATATTTTTAATTTTTGTAATGTTTTGAAAAAAGTTTTCTTGTTGCTGACACCAACTTTAAAATTTTTAAAATTTAATAGAAGTATCAATGAGAGAACTAAAAAAACAATGAAATATTATAATTAATTATTTAATTGTCATTATAAATTAGTAGTATGAGTTTTTTTCAGTGTAAAATCATAAAAAATAACAATTCCACTTTAGAAATCTAAAGTGGTTTCATTCCGAAAAAAAAAATTCGTTTTCTAAAGACTCAATTTACGGAATCAAAACTCACAGAACTCTATTTTTGCATAAGCATTTCACCGCTTACTGGTAAGTGTTTAGATCGCTGGTTTAAAAACCAATTGAAAATCGAGAAGCGGATATTCTGCTTTTCGAAATGTCTTTCTGTTAAGGGCACTTTTACTTAAGCATGGAACTCCGGCTACCACTTTGTTTTTTTTTTGCCACTTATTGTGGATTTTGCTACATCAAATCTCTTTGCAAGAACAGTAGCTTCTACTCCATTTTCTAGTTCTTTTAGAATTTCTTGTTTCACTTTAATGGAAAGAAAATTACTTTTTTTTTGCGCACGCATTTTTTAATCAATCTATATATATAAAAGAGAGTGACGTTAGTTACTAGCTTTATAACTAAAGAACGGCAGGAACGATTGCAACGATTCGTACGAATTCAGGCTGGTCTCACGCCAGAGAAGAAGAATACCCGGAAAAAGTTCAGAAATTGACCACGCCTACTTTTTTTTTAAATTAATGTTTTTATGTGTGAGTGTGTGTATGTACTTTATAGAATCGTAAATGATCATGTGATGATCTTCGGCAAAGTTGTTGTGCATGAGTTCGGGAAGGTTTGTAAGTTGCTACGACCACGCCCACTCTAACGCCTATTTTTTTTATTTAATTCTAAATGGGTTTTTACAGATTTACTTCAAATTGTATTTACATCTTACTGTAGGCGAGGTAGAAATAAAAATTGTATCTGCCACGCCCACTTTCACGCCCCATCACATGCAAGACGCTTGCCAGGTAAGCCAGACCGCTGGAGCGATCTGCCTTAAATTTTCTCATCACACCACTAAGTATTTATAGAATACTTCTTTTTTGCGACCACGCCTACTTTAACGCCTTCTTTTTTAAATTGTGTAATTGATTCTACTCTGATTTTAACATATTCACTTTAAATTGAATATCTTACTCTAGGCGAGATCAAAAATTAAGATTCATACTCCACGCCTCCTTTCACATCCCATCTCTAGCAATCTTTTTTGACCACCTACTTTTTTTTAATTGATGCCGTAGCAACGCCCGCAGTGTACAGCCGAAGTCGACCACGCCTGCTTTAAAATTGTGTAATCGATTCTACAAGGGTTTTAAAAGACTTACTTCAAATTGTATCACCCATTACTTTTAATTATTATCTTCTAAAATCCAAAAATCAGATGTCGTTCTTTTGTATATCACAATTTTTACGCCAATTGTTTTTCCACCTAATTTGATTGAAAACTTTTTTGTTCATTTTTTAAAAAAAAAAACAAATTCTGGTTCTGCTATTGCCAGTAGATGACGTTGTGTGCATAAACTTTTGACACCTGATTTATTTTTGTAGTATTTAAAAATTTTCAAACTTTTTTAAAAGTGATTTCAAAAGGTAAGTTCCCTAAATGATTTTGTGACAGTGTTTTTGTGACATTAACTGCTTTTGTGACATTAATTTCTCAGTGTTATTCATAATGCCGCGACCCAGAAGATCTGATCTTTCGCACCGAACCCGTAATGCAATTACAAATCGGAATATTACCAATCGATTGAATACGGATGAACAAGAAATCGCACGAGATCAGCGCCGTGTTAGTATGGCCCGACTTCGCGTAACGCAAACACAAGAAGAAAGACAGGCGACAAATGAAACGGCTCGATTAGCAATGAAAAATCGTCGATTAAATCAAGCAATTCAACAACGTGAAAATCTAAATCAACGCGTAAGAAGAAGAGCTTTAAGTGTTGATTTGAATCGAGTAGCGTTTCATTACGATTGCACTTTTGACTACAGCTCGCATCCTTCCGTTCAAATTGGCCCAATGGAGATTGTGTGCTACCATTGCGGTGCATTAAAGTTCACCGGAGAATCGCCTGGGTTGTGCTGTCTCAGTGGTAAGGTCAAATTACCACCATTGCCTTCACCATTGGTACGACCAAACCTACTCTAACGCCCACTTTTTTTAATTGATTAATTGCTTCTGCATGGGTTTTTACAGATTTACTTCATACAGATTGTATCCACATCTTACTGAAGGCGAGGTAAAAATAACAAAATTAATGTTTGTATGGTTTTTCAGTCTGCGGGTGCAGGGGCGTGGCAAAATCCAATTTTCATATTGCACCACCAATGACATACGAGCATACATACATATATTTTGCTTTTTTTATTTTATTTCATTTTTTCAAAGCCGTTGTCATGTTTTTCAAAACGAAATATCAAACTCTTAAATCGGTTACGTAGTTCCGAAGATATTTGCAAAAAACTTATGTTATTAACGATCCAATATCAAAATTTTAAAACTTTCGAAATGTTGCATTCAAAAATCCGATTTTTTTTTTCAAACGCTGATAAAAAATAACGGTACATTCAAACAAATTTGGCCCTATGCTCCTTGTAGGAGCGCTTGATCGGACTCTACGTGATTTTCGAGGATACTACAAACCGATGGGAGGCGCTCTTATTCTTTTTGTTTGTGATTTTCGTCAAACTTTGCCCGTTATCAATGACCGCAAATGAGCTGAACGCATGTTTGAAAGCTTCATATCTTTGGAACCGAATCGAGAAAATCACGCTATCGACGAACATGCGTGTGCATTTGTTGCAAGACCCGTCTGCCCAAACATTCTCAGAACAACTTTTTGACATCGGAAATGGAAAAATTCCAATTAATCGCGCCACGAACGAGATTTCGTTCCCGCATAACTTCTGTCGAATGCAAATGAATATTCAAGCCGTTGTCGACAAGGTTTTCCCAAGTCTTACAATCTTTTACAAAAAATCGGATTTTTTGGCACCAACAAATTATTATGCCAACAAGCTCAATGAGCAAATTCAATTGAAACTGCCCGGCAAATTAATCAAATACAAATCGATCGATACAATAATGGATGAAGAACAAGCCGTCAATTATCCCACTGAATTTTTAAATTCATTGGAACCACTCGGAATGCCACCGCATGTGCTGACATTAAACGTTGGATCACCGGTAATTTTTATTCGCAACTTAAACGCACCAAAGTTATGCAACGGAACCACATTGACCATCAAAAACTGCTCACCAAATTTAATCGAGGCAATAATCATCGGTGGCAGATTCAAAGGCGAAGATGTACTTATTCCACGAATTCGGATGATTTCCAACGATTTACCATTTCAATTCAAGCGGCTCCAACTCCCTTTGCGTCTTACCTGTACTATTGCCATCAATAAAGCAAGAGTCACATCATTAACTATTGCTGGCTTAATTTTGGAAAATTTATGTTTTCCACACGGCACGCCAAAAAACATTGTCTATCCGCTGGCCCCAAGATGAAGTAATAAATAAATATAATTTCCAATTTGCCTTAAATAAATGCGTTTCTTTTTTGATTGAGCCCATACCTAGACCATATGTAAGTTATTCTGTAACAAATCTTTATGATAGATATTCCATAAATGTATTTAAAGGCCGCACATTTCTTTAAAGCTTAATTTAAATCGTGTGGTAATACAACACTAATGTTTGCTTAGGGCCAGCAACGCGGACCGGGTCAGCTAGTTTATATATAAACACGTGTCAAGATCGAATTTTAAACTGAAGTCATCTCATTAAATGTGTATTAAAACAAGAAAAGAATGCAAAAACAATGAATATATACAAGAGAAATAGCTTTTCTGTTGTCACTCATTGTGCAAAAAACTGTGTTCACTTTATAGAGGTCTGTGGAGTTCACTATTTAGAGTAGTTCATATTTCAAAGTGTTCACTATACCCCGAGTGCACTGTATGTAAATAAAAGAGAAAAAATGTCAACCATAATTGAAATATGTAGTTTCTCTCACCAAGGCATTAAAAACAACAAAAACTATAAAGGTCATACCAAACCATGTGAACAAAAATCATTTTATAACAGTTATTTTTTGCAATTTAGAAACATATAGATCACTATTTTGTATTTTGATTATATGGTACGAGTTATTTACGTTCTCTGTTTTTATGTTATTCTTAAGTATTCAATGTACCAAGGTATGTATTTAATATTCGAGGTATTTTAATGTTTATTTTTTAAGAATCTGTTCAATAAATTAGTTTTTAATTACTTTTTAATATGGTATTATTTATTAAATCATCAATTATAAATTTATCTTTAAGGTGCTTTTTGTGAAGAGGACGAGAAACGCTTTTTGGTGACCGTAATTAAGGATCTATTGGGTTTGTGTGAGCAGAAGAAGGGTAAAGATAATAAAGCCATTATTGCGTCAAATATTATGTACGTTGTGGGGCAGTATCCGCGATTTTTAAGAGCTCACTGGAAGTTCCTAAAAACAGTTGTAAATAAACTCTTCGAATTTATGCATGAGACTCATGATGGTGTTCAGGATATGGCATGCGACACTTTTATAAAAATTGCTATTAAGTGCAGGCGATATTTTGTTACAATACAACCAAATGAGGCTTGTACGTTTATTGATGAGATCTTAAGTACTATGAGTAGCATTATTTGTGATTTACAACCACAACAGGTATGTATATATAATTATTTAAGGGCCCGATTATCGTTCACAACGCTAAAATGTTGTGTTGTCTCGACTACAACACAACATGCATTTTTCATACGATTAAGCCGATAAGTGTTGTGAATCGTAATTGCAGTTTACAACATACAACATCAAAATACTTAATGTTGTGGACGGTAATCGGGACCTAAGTCTCTGGCGTTACCAAAAAACGTTTCTTAATGCACATGAATAGCCTCAAAAATAAATTCAAATGTACCCCTCCAAAAATTATGATTAGTATTTAAAATGTTTCGTTGTCTTCAATATTACTGTTGCGTTGTTTGTAAATTTATTTAATTTCCTCGAATTTTTTTTTTTGTTTAAATTTGGGAAATTTAATATTGTTATAGATGCCAAAAGAAATGAATTAAACGACTTGAATTGATAATTACAAAACCAATTGTTTATTTATTAAAAAGTTCAAGTTTTAAAAACGGACTCTCGTCCGTTGAGTTTAAAATCAAACAGCGTTGTTGTTATACATGGTAGCATATCTACTACCTTTTGTTACGTTGACAGCTCGGCCAATCCTGGCTCCAAGTCGTCCTCGACTTCCTTACCGTCATCTATATCAAGCTCAGGATTACTGCTGCACCATCTTTTCATTTTGTCGGAACTATACACAAAGCAAAACTTGCGGTTTGTTATCTGAAGACCGGGTATGTCCTCAATTAAATATCGATCATTCCCAAGGGCTTTAGTGACGGTATACGGTCCGCGAAATTTGGGCTCCAATTTGCGTGAATCGCCCGTGGACTGAGGTTAATTTTCCAGCAGTATTAGATCACCCTCTTTATACGTAGTGGGTCGAGAATGTTTGCCATCAAAACGTTGCTTCCAGCGTTCTCGTTCTTGTTGGATGTTTTTAGCACGCTTTTCACCGATTGTCATTTTGTCCTCGGGTATTACGGTGTCTTGTATAGCAGCCAGCAATCTGTTCTGTACTACGTCAATAGGGCTGTAATTAAAAATAAGTTCATTTGGACAAAATCTAGTACTTAAATTCCTTTGTGAATTTATGATCCACTGTAGGATGTACAAAGATCTGTCCCAATCCTTCGTATTCTCGGTAGTAGTACGTAGGTAATTCAAAATATTCTGGTTTAATAGTTCAACTTGGCCGTTCACCCTGGGTGTCCTAACAGCAGTTTTTGTGTGTTGGATATTATTAACGGTGCAAAATTCCTCAAAGATGTTAGAGGAAAATGCTGTGCCACGGTCAGTTATTATACGTTTTGGTAAACCAAAATAACTAGAAAGCTCATTCAAGATAGTGATTACCGGCGCTGACTTGGTATTACGCACTGCTTTCACGACGGCAAATTTTGTAAACGCATCGGATATCGCTAGAACATGGGTGTGACCACTTCTGCTTTGGACGAATGGCCCTACCCTCGCGTTTTCCACCCTTTGCTTTATTGTAGCAGCACTCGGTGCATGCGGCGATATATTCCTTGAGGTGGGAGCCAAAACGATCGTTGAATTCTTTCTACTGTCTTGTCAGGGCCAAAATGACCCACATCATCATGGCAGTGTTTCTCTACACGCCATCGTACCGCTTTCGGTATTACCTATCTTAATCCATTCGGCGTTTTACGATAAAGTCGTTGGTTTTGTAGACTAAAATCCATTTTCAATTGACGCCACTGATCAGACTTTACATCACCACGTAAAATGCTTATTATGTTCAACTTCTCATCTTTTATTTGCATAGAGAAAATCCAGTCATTACTTTCAACGGTTATGTTCCTAACAAAACCTGCTGTTTCTGGCTCAATGGCTGGTAAATCAGGGGATCGACTAAGGGCAACGACATGAGCCATACGAGAACCTGCACGGTGAACGAATTCGCAGTCAAATTCAAGAAGTTTTATTAGCCATCTGGCAACCTTTGGCAGTAATTCCTTGCTCGTTCTAACCCGAGTGACGCACAATCCGTCACCACACGAAACGGTTTACCCAATAGGTAAATTCGAAAACATTCCAGGGTCTCCACTACTGCCAGTACCTCCAGCTCATAGCTATGGTACTTCGCCTCCGAACAAATGCCGAATAAAATACATTACTGGTTGCCACTTACCATCGCCATTACTCTGCAATAATACACCAGCGAGAACCGAACTGCTGGCATCGGTGTGTACTTCGTGCTCGGCAGCCATATCATACGTTACCAGTACAGGGGCCAAATTACCGCATTCGTGATCGAATGAGCTATCGTATCGAATAATGATTTCGATATCGAAATTACTATAAAATGTACTAAATTTCTAGCTCGATATCGTATGCGGTAATTTGGCCCCAGGCTTTTTACAAAGAATGTCAATTAGTTCGCAAAATGATTTATGTTGTGGTTCATCCCAATGAAAATTGTTCCCCTCACTTTTCCGCAGTAGAGCTGTAAGTGGTCTTGCTATGAGTGAATAATTTTCCACGAATTTCCTGAAAAACCCAGTTAAACCAAAAAACCTTCGGACTTCGGTGATACTTTCCGGTACCTTAAAGTTACGAATAGCACTTATATTTTCATCACCAGGTGTAATGCCATTTGCCGAAACGTTGTGACCCAAATAAGTAATGTTTTCCGCCAGGAAGTTGCATTTATCTCTGCGCAAAGTAAGACCGCTTTCCTCCAAAATTTTCAGGAATCAATCTAAACGTTCGATGCCTTCAGCTAATGTTTTACTGGGTATTATTACGTCATCCAGATAGGTCAACACTTTACCAGGCATCATTTTCTCAGTGATGCAGTTCATTACTGCCTGAAATACAGCCGGAGCATTTACGAGTCCAAAAGGCATTCTGTTATACTCGTAATGACTCTCGGACGTTACGAATGCTGTAAACTTTTTCGAGTCCTCGGCGATTTCTATCTGGTGGTTCGCAAGTCAAGGGTTGTGAAATAGCGATTTCCCGACAATTTTGCAAATTGTTCCTCCATTACAGGCATTGGATACGGAATCTTCGTGGTGATCTTATTCAATTGTCGATAGTTGACGCATAACCTGTGCTCACCATTTTTCTTCTCCACAAGTGCAACACCAGATGCATAGGGTGAATTTGATTTCGTTCGTGTTTGGTGGTATCTGTTGAGCGTAACTTCAGGGGAAAAACATATTTGAATGTGTAACTATCGGTACGTTATTCATAGGGGTGTTGTATGATGATACATTCGGTTGTGTTATCATTGGCGTTGTGATAGAGCACGGAGCAGCAATCACCTGATTTTCGATCGCCATATACTGGTCGTGGTGACGCAAATGTTACATGAGATTTATTTGTGGCACGCTTGTTAACGGCGGTGTTGATGAGGCTGTTGTAAAACCGTGAAATGAAGCACTATTCGTGTGTGGGCCAGAATCGTTTTGCAAGGGCGATGACGCAATGTGTGGAACAAAACCTACTGGTTCGTGGACATCAACGTGCGCTCGCATACTCGAAATCAGCTCTTCTAATTGAAAAACTCATTGTGTCAGATCATCGTCTCTGATGCAATCACGTGTCTCAACGTTGTTCGTTTCAAGACGTTGAATTAGTACGGCCTTTTAGTCGGTAGATGAAAACCCCTTTTCCCTGCATTTCGCTTGCAGTTGTTTCGCGGTCAAGCTGTGTAGATTTTCCATATCGTAAATTAGGAATTCAGATCCCACTTCTGAAATTGTAAAAAGGACTGAATTAAACGACTTGATTTGATAATTACAAAAACAATGTTTATTTATTAAAAAGTTCAAGTTTTAAAAATCTTTCATTTATCGAATGTTGTGTTCAGGGCGACGTCGTAGTTTATACTCTCGTCCGTTGAGTTTAAAATCAAACAGCGTTGTTGTTATACATGGTTGCATATCTACTACCTTTTGTTACGTTGACATAGATTTATTCTTTTCGGTTTCAAAACAAGTAAGTAATTTTTACAATATTCGATTGCGACTCTTTCAAGCGTTATTCGTTAAACACTGTCTGACTCCAGCTGTGTGATACTATTAAAGCTTGGATGAGTTCTCCGGTGGAATCCCAGAAGGAACTGTTTCGTCAACATGACATTATGTTCCCTTAAAGGTAGAACTTTCGCTTCCTCATGTATATAGTGTTCTGAATAGGAATGACAAAATGAACTGGATTTGCAAATGCCGCTATTCGTGATTTTAAAATTGTTCGGGATTTTTGTATCTTATTAAAACAAATTGGTTTATCAATAATAAAAACTATTTCAAATATAAAAATGTTTGGAGACAAACATTTTATGTCCTCCTGGCTTAAATTTTTAAATTTACTAAAAGATTATAAAGCAAATTTTGTATTAAGAAGTAATTATTTAAGCTTTAGGTCCTTTTTACAAAAAAATTAAATTTTATTTCAATATTTCACTACTCTTTGAGTAGCTTCTTCAGGATAAAAATTTTATAATTTTATTGTTTCTCTCCATAAATATTCTTCGAGTTGCAGTTTAACAATTTTTCTATAACTTTTTCACATACTTTTAGGGTGTTTATTGGACGAAATTCTTCACATTTGTTTGTTTTTGTAACCTTTTTAATTGGTGTTATCATTGAGGTTTTCTAGTTTTCGGGAAAAACTCCAGTTTCCATCGAGGTGCTTACTATTTTCAGCATAATATCTCCAAAAAAAAACTCCAATTATCCAGTATTACATGAATATTTACTTTATTATAGTCCGATTTCTTTGTTGTGCTTTTACATATGTTTTTGAGTTCTACAGGGTGGGCCAACTTGGACTGACTGATTTGAAATGCTTATAACTTTTGCATTTTTAATTTAATACTCAATTGAACATCTCCAGAACATCGCTACGACGTATTCTAAAAGTTGATCTGAAGATGTTTCCATATAAAATTCAATTGGCCCAAGAATTATTGCCGAGGGATGCACCACAACGGCTACAATATGCCAATAGAGTTCAAATCATTCAGTCAAACTTGGCCCATACTGTATAATTGATATTGCACGAAATTTAAATTTAGCATTTATCACATGTATGTATTTCGTTATCATATTGCACATACTATATATTAGCTCTAATTTCCTTAATACTGTTCACAAAATAATTATTGAATTGGTTCGCTATATCACAAGTGTTTTTATGCCCTTCACCATCGTGAGAAGGGTATATATAAGTTTGTCATTCCGTGTGTAATTTCCACAAAAAAATTTTCCGACCCTATAAAGTATATATATTCTGGATCCTTATAGATAGCGGAGTTTATTAAGCCATGTCCGTCTGCCTGTTGAAATCAATTTTCTGAAGTCCCCAGATATCTTCGGGATCCAAACCTTCAATAATTCTGTCAGACATGCTTTCGAGAAGTTTGCTATTTAAAATCAGCAAAATCGGTTTAGGTCAACCAGAGTTATGGACCAATATGTGAGACAACCTCCATAAAAATTAGATTTTTTTGTATATTTTATTGCAATATTGTGAAATATATTGCAGATAATACCATGAAATTTTGTATACGTTGTTTTTTTGATAAAAGAAGAAGTGTGCGGAAAATAGCAAGAATCGGTCTATGATTTCTCATAGCCCCCATACAAATATCTTTCCCAAATATTTCTCAATTATACATAAATGCCTATAAAATTGGAATATCAAGACTAAATTCAGCAAAAATAAGTTTTATGCAAAAAGAAATCGCAAAACGAAATTTTTTTTAGTTCGGTCCATGTTTGACCATAGACCCCATATAAAGTCCACTTCCAAAATTCATTTAAATACGCATAAAACAGATATAAATAATGTTAAACGGCTAAAATTTGACATAAATACTCTTTATCGACAAATAAATTGTTATACTAAATTTTATGGTGGTCGGCCCAAAATTGGTCATAGCCCCTATACAAAAATTTTCCCGAAATATGGCTTAATGATAAATAAATGCCTATAAAATAGGGATATCAAGACAAAATTCAGCTAAAATAAGTTTTACACAAAAAGAAATCGCAAAACGAAATTTTTTTTAGTTCGGTCCATGTTTGACCATAGACCCCATATAAAGTCCACTTCCAAAATTCATTTAAATACGCATAAAACAGATATAAATAATGTTAAACGGCTAAAATTTGACATAAATTCTCTTTATCGACAAATAAATTGTTGTACTAAATTTTATGGTGGTCGGCCCAAAATTGGTCATAGCCCCTATACAAAAATCTTCCCGAAATATTGCTCAATTATACATAAATGCCTATAAAATTGGAATATCAAGACTAAATTCAGCAAAAATAAGTTTTATGCAAAAAGAAATCGCAAAACGAAATTTTTTTTAGTTCGGTCCATGTTTGACCATATACCCCATATAAAGTCCACTTCCAAAATTCATTTAAATACGCATAAAACAGATATAAATAATGTTAAACGGCTAAAATTTGACATAAATACTCTTTATAGGCAAATAAATTGTTGTACTAAATTTTATGGTGGTCGGCCCAAAACTGGTCATAGCTCCCATACAAGGACCACATCTGAAAAAGACATTTTTCCCCATATATATTGTATAAATATCGGTACCGACTCAAAACTTTGCACATACAATTTTAATATATACAAAAATCATCCCACATAATTTTGTGAATTTCGGTCTATTTTTAACCGTATGCCCCATATAAAGCCCTCTTCCGAAAATCACTTTAATACTCATAAATCGCCTATAAATAAGGGTACCAATCCAAAATTTTACACGGATCATTTACATACATGCCTAAAGGTAGGTAGGTAGGTAGGAAGGCCGGTGTGAGTCGCCTCACACACTCACCCAGAGACCAATACGATCCATTGCGATGCCTTAAGAAGAAATTTTAGTATATAGAGTGAAAAGAAAGTGAAGACAGGAGAGTAATATTATAGTATAGAGAGAGAAGAGAAAATAGAAGATAGAAAAGAGAAGAAAGAGACCTGACCAACTCCTTACTCGGACATATGTCCTCCATTTGTGCGACTCGCACCCAGTCATCTAACGCGTAGCCAGGCCATTCCCATTAGGAATCCTATTAGACTCTCCAGCCCACAGCTAGAGACATCCCCTAATTCGCCTAAGAATCTATTGCCCAGCCATCTCAACCTACTGCCCTGCAGCCTGGGACAGTGGCACAGAATGTGCTCAACTGTCTCCAGCTCATCCGGGTCCTCGCATAATCTGCACATATCCGATAATTCGGATCCCATTCTCACCGCCATCCTGCCAATCATGCAGTGGCCCGTGATAATGCCTATCATGGTCCTAACGCAGAACCTATTCCTGCCCAGCAGCAATTCCGAATCGGACTTTCCAAGCACCGGCCACAGTGTCCGTGACACTTGGCAGTCCGTCCGGCTTCCCCAGGCTTGATTGGTTGCACTTAGTACCCACTCTCTAATTCTTCCATAGTAGAAGCCTATTGGAAGCCCCACTGCCTCCATACGGTTGTTACCTTCTGTGCCTGCGCCCATTCTTGCCAACTCATCAGCCACCTCATTGCCGGCAATATCTGAGTGACCCGGTACCCAACACAATCTAACCGTATACCGCCCTAAGGCTCCCTCTAGAGCCCTCCTACAACTGTCAACTAGCTTAGAGTTCACATAACAGCCCCTTATGGCCAAAAGGGCCGCCTGGCTGTCCACATATATCGTGACCTCCGAGCCCCTGTCAATGTTGTCTCTCATTAGTTCTACGGCCCTCAAGATCCCCAGAACTTCCGCCTGAAAAACACTACAGTCGTCAGGAAGCCTATATGACATTCTGATGTCCAGATCCTCAATGTAGACCCCCGCGCCCGTACCATTTATCTTCGAGCCGTCCGTGAAGATAGCAAATCCATCATATAATTTGCCCCTTCCCAACCAACTCTCCCTGGACGGTAATATCACCTCCGGCAATCGCCTAAAATCTACCATAGTGCTCACATAGTCCGTAGAGCCAGGCAATCCCAGGCAATTCCCATCTGCTTCAATCTCACACAGGATCCGAGAATGACCCTGCGTGTGACCCTTTAACAGTCCCAGCTCCCTCAGTCTAAGAATGCTTCTGGCAGCCATTCCCATCACATACTGCTCAATGGGCAAAAGATAAAGAATGACGTCCAGAGCCACTTGAGGAGTGCTTCTCATAGCTCCTGTCATGCCGATTGAAACACATCTCTGAGCTTTAGACAGAAGGTTTCTTCGATTAGCCAGTCTCATTGCCTCCCACCAAACACAGCATCCATATGTAAGAATGGGCCTAACCACGGAAGTGTATAGCCATCCCACCACTGACGGCCGAAGTCCCCAGTTCTTACCTATCGATGATTTGCAAGCATAGTAGGCATTGAGACCTTTTTTAAGCCTCTCCTGAGTGTTCCTTCCCCATGACAGCTTCCTGTCCAGGAAAAGTCCCAGATACTTAGCACTATCTGATAGTCTAAGCTCTACTCCTCCTAGTACCGGCAGCCTGAAGTTTTCCACCCTGTACTTCCTAGTAAACAGAACTAACTCTGTTTTCTCCGGATTTACTCCCAAGCCCTTCTCACTAGCCCAAGCTGAAAGTTCGCCCAGTGCCCCTTGCATGACTTCGCTAATTGTCGGCAGGAACTTGCCCGATACCAATATAACTAAATCATCCGCGTAGGCCACGACCTTCTGACCCGTTCTGTCAAAAAATCTCAGAACGACATTGACAGCCAAGAGCCATAGTAAGGGGGAGAGAACACCCCCTTGTGGGGTTCCTCTGGTCACCAGCTTCCTTAGGCGTTCGTTTCCCCAGTCCGAGTGAATTACTCTGCTACTAAGCATCAGAGTTATCCATTCGACCAGGAACGACGGAACCAGGTCACCTAGTGCCTGTCTAACAGCCTCTATCTTCAAATTGTTAAAGGCGCCCTCTATATCAAGGAAAGCCGCCAAGGTGTATTCCTTGTTTCGCAATCCTTTCTCTATATAACCCACCACATCATTAAGCGCACTCTCAACAGATCTACCCTTGAGGTAAGCATGCTGAGCGCCACTGATGATGCCGGTGTCAATTCTAGTTCTTAGATATAGATCGATCAGTCTTTCCAGTGTCTTCAAGAGAAAAGACGACAAGCTGATCGGTCTAAAATCCTTGGGTTTAGAGTGACCGGTTTTCCCCGCTTTGGGTATAAACACGACCCTAACTTCCCTTCATCCCTTAGGAATGTACCCGTTTAGTACACATACCCTAAAGATTTCCACCAACAGTAGGAGCGATGATCTCCCGATATTTTGTAGCATCGCCGGAAAGATACCATCTGGTCCTGCCGATTTGTAAGACCCAAAAGTATTGACCGCCCATGTTACTTTATCCAAGGTAATCATGTCCCCCACTGCCCCCCTTACCTCATCACCTGAGCGCGGCCCCGGGAAGGGGACGTCATTCTCAACCTGCTCCCCCATCACAGGATCCACACACCCCGGAAAATGAGTCTCCATAAGAAGGCATAGGGTTTCAGAGCTGTATTCCGTCCATGAGTCGTCCGGTCTCTGAATAAATCCCGGGACTGCTGGGTCCTTAGATAAAATTCATCTGAACCTGGAAATCTTATTTACAGATTCAACTGACTCGCTAAACTTGATCCACGAGTCCCTTTTCACTCTTTTAATTTCCTTCTTATACTTATTGTAACACAATCTGAAGTTACTCCAATCCTCTTCCCTACGCGTATATTTCGCTCTGTTGAACAACCTTCTTACAGTAGATCTTTGAGTCTTTAGCTCCTCCGTCCACCATCGCGGTTGTTCGCGTCTGCCCGGGAAGTTCAGCGGACAGGATCTCTCATAACTACTGGTTAGTGCCTCCGTAAAGGTACCCACCAGTCGCTCCACTCCGGTCGAAGTCGACCTCCACTCATGTGTAACTCTGAGGTTACCTACCACTAATTCCGAAAAAGAATCCCAATTCGTCCTTCTCGGGTTTCTATACGGGCTCCTTTTTGATCTCTCAAACACTAGATTAAAGGATAGACGGCTATGGTCAGAGAAGGAAAATTCCAAATCCACCCTCCAGTCCTTCACTAATTCCCTACAGTTCGTCAACGTTATATCAATTACTGCCTCCCTATCCCTATTCCTGAATGTTGGCGTGTTTCCCATATTACAGATAGAGAGATTGTTAGCAATAATGAAATCAAACATAGACTCACCTCTTTTGTTGATGTCTGTACTTCCCCACTGGGTATGGTGTGCGTTTGCGTCACACCCCAGTACCAGCTTCGAGCCTGTTCTGCCCGAATTCTCCACCAACTCCCTTAATTTTACACCAGGAGGATCGGTAGCCTCATATGGCAAGTATACCGATGCTAGAGCCAGAACCGTTCTGTCCTTGGCTTCTCCTGTCACGACCGTAAGGTCTCCTCCACTGAAAGAATGAGACAAATTAAATTTATGTTCATTTCTTGTCAGTATACATGTTCGTACCTTCTCATCAGTATGAGGTACAAACAATGTATACCCCTTGGCCTTCAATCCAACTACCCGATTTTTATTAATCCAGGGCTCTTGGATTAAAGCCACATCCACGTTGTTATCAATGAGTTGGGTTACTAGTTCGGTTGAGGCTGCTTCACAGTGGTGCAGGTTTATTTGCACCACTTTCAGCCTCTTAGGGTTTATCATTTTTAGGAAACCTAAACTTGATAGACCCCAACCCGAAAACTGCAACCCCTCCCATTGACTTCAACATCTTTAGAGACTCCTGGTCTACTGCGAACCTGAAGTCTTTCCCTTGGTTCTCATTACAGCCTAATGAAGCTATCAACTTCCATTGTGCTGTAATAAGTCCCTTGTTTTGATTGGACAGTAGCCCCAGTATTACCTCCACCGGTTTTATAGGTGGGGGAATCCACACTGTGACTACTGGCCTTAGTGGCAAATCAGACGCAAGTATAACATCCAAATTGGCCTCCGGACAAGTGCTGCCACACCTGCCAATTGCAGCTTTTAAAAACTCGAAGGTTTTTTGATTGCCGCAACTGACAGTTTTGACACCTCTTGCCCAGTCAGCCCCTCTGAATGCCACTTCGTCCTGCCTTCCTTTGACGCTAAATATTTCGTCGAGTAGTTTGTTCTCTAGCACTTGCCATTTCTCGACACTGATCCTACCATCGGGATCCATTCGATCAATGACAGCTGCCAGAATACCGTCCTTACCCGACGACTCCCTTGCTTCCTTGACGTTGAGGGCTGGCCAGCTTTAGAATCAGTCCTCTTGCTGGTCACCTTGCGGGAATCTACAAGAGAGCCAACACCAAACTGCCCAGTCCTCTTAGCCATTGGGGATTTCTGGTCATCATCAGACCTAACTCTCTTAACTGCCCCTCTGTTGGGGGGCTTAGCAGAGTTTGGTCGATGATCGCCCGATTTCCCTGCAGATTTTGACTGGTTCGTCCTGGTAGTTCCTTTAGTGACTTCCTTTTGGGAGTGACTGTCGGAGATTATCAAGACGTTACCAGTCACCATCGCGCGACTAGTGGTGGGTAATTCGCTTATAGGCATAGCTCTCCCAGCTGAGACAATTTTGTCGCTGCTAAGATTGCTAGGCCTTAAGCCTCTACTCTTCTCCTCTTTACCCGTTGCCTTCTTTAAGGATTCATCAGCAAAGGCTGCTGAGGATTTATTGTCTTTTCTGACATTTGAGTCCACAGCAGTCTTTGGTATGTATCCCGCAGGATAGGGAATACCTAAGATAGCAACGACAGATCCGTGGGTTCGTTCGAACCTTGCCACGTTCCTTCGGTGCTTCTTCAGTAAGTGCCTATCCCGCCCATCGTGCAGTGAAGGGTCTTTCTTAGCTATCTCTTCCAGAAAGGCTAAGGAGACTCTCACACCACTCTTGGCTTTTTCAAAGCTTGTTCGGCTATCTGATATGACCTGTTCTGTCGCATCCTGCCGAACGACGGGCTTTAATGTAACCTCCGGTCCACTCCCCGTTCCGAGTGTGACCTCCGAAACCGAATTTCTAGCTCCCTGGTTCCGATCATGAGCTTGAATCATTGTGATTTCATGCTCATCCTCGGAACTCAGAGTTAGACCAGCTAGTCTTTCAGAGGCCCCAGATCGAGACGGTGAGCCAACCGGGGATTTCATTTCATCTCTTACTGTCAGTTCCGTTAATAACTGACCCTCTTGCAGTAGAATATCACTGTGAATCCTCAGCCAATCGGAGTCTGGATTTGACACCGAACCTGCTGAGTTGTCAGGGATATTCTCCGCATCGACTCCTAGAGTCTCATCATTTTTATTTTTATTTAAACCTTCAATTTTGGTCCCACGAGTATGCGCGTTTGGGATTGGACCATCCATGCAGTGACGGCGTACATGGACTAGGCAAAATCTTGTTTACAACCGACCCGTGCCCTGGCGTCGGAGGGGAGCTGTTAGCGACTAGTCCTCTTTTACCACTAACTAGCCATTCAGGTTATTGGCACTGCTACCAACCACGCTAACCTTACAAGTGGAGTCAGTTTTGGTCCGCGGGTTGTAATTCGAATTAAGGAGGGAACCTTTTAACACTTGAGATCGCTTTGATCTAGTGTTTCTCTAGCCTTAACACATTCCAGTGTCACCAGCTTGTTACCCCTTTGCGACCATTCTATAAAAGTGTCACAAAGGCGTAGCAACCCGGCTATCCCGTCTTCTAATTACCACCTAGCTATGTAAATATGCTCATGACCATTTGTAGAATGTGTCATGAACTTACTTACATCGCTCCAGCCTCCATCGCCACTAGGGACCATTTATATGAAAGAATGTATCCCAGCCGCGATGTTGGCTACCCCTATCCGCCACCTGGGGACGCGTCCGATGGAAGACTGACTAAACTCCACATGCCTAAATCTAACTGCTGGATTTTGAGAATATCGGTCCATATTTCACTATATCCCCCACATAAGGTCCACTACCGAAATACACGTTAATACTAATATATAAGTATCTTAAATATACCGTTATTATGTTGAAATTCGACGTGAAATATCCTCATATGCATGAAAATAACTTCAAAATTTAAGAAGATCGGCCCATAATTTGTCATAGCTGCCATATAAGAACCATTCCCAAAAAACAAATTCGGGTCAAAAAATATTCTTTTCGGATTTAACCCATATTCGGTCCATATTTTATAATCATGATATATATCGTTGGAAAGGTATTTTTAATACCTTTTATTTAGTGTATTACAAATTATCAAGCACGAGATATAGGCCTATATATTTTCGACTTTACGGGCCTGCCCCCTCGAAAATAGTCGTGACCGCCAACAAATTTTTTTTGTTGGTATCCTCTAAAAGCCCTATTTCATTTTTTTTTTTTTTTTTTTTGAGCAAAATCACTAAAACCGAATTGTTGTACCCCTTTTTATACCCTTCACCATCGTGAGAAGGGTATATATAAGTTTGTCATTCCGTGTGTAATTTCCACAATATAATTTTCCGACCCTATAAAGTATATATATTCAGGATCCTTATAGATATCGAAGTCGATTAAGCCATGTCCGTCTGTCTGTCTGTCTGTTGAAATCAGTTTTTTGAAGCCCCCAGATATACTCGGGATCCAAACCTTCAATAATTCTGTCAGAAGTGCTTTCGAGAAGTTTGCTATTTAAAATCAGCAAAATCGGTTTAGGTCAACCAGAGTTATGAACCAATATGTGAGACCACCTCTATAAAAATTTGATATTTTTCTTCCATTTTATTGCAATATTTTGAAATATATTGGAGATAATACTATGAAATTTTGTATACGTTGTTTGTATGACAAAAGAAGAAAGTGTGCGGAAAATAGTAAGAATCGGTCCATGATTTCTCATAGCCCCCATACAAATATATATATTCCCGAAATATGGCTTAATGATAAATAAATGCCTATAAAATAGGGATATCAAGACAAAATTCAGCTAAAATAAGTTTTACACAAAAAGAAATCGCAAAACGAAATTTTTTTTAGTTCGGTCCCTGTTTGACCATAGACCCCATATAAAGTCCACTTCCAAAATTCATTTAAATACGTATAAAACAGATATGAATAATGCTAAACGGCTAAAATTTGACATAAAGACTCTTTATAGACAAATAAATTGTTGTACTAAATTTTATGGTGGTCGGCCCAAAATTGTTCATAGCCCCCATACAAAAATATTCCCGAAATATTGCTCAATTATACATAAATGCCTATAAAATTGGAATATCACGACAAAATTCAGCAAAAATAAGTTTTATGCAAAAAGAAATTGCAAAACGAAATTTTTTTTAGTTCGGTCCATCTTTGACCATAGACCCCATATAAAGTCCACTTCCAAAATTTATTTAAATACGCATAAAACAGATATAAATAATGTTAAACGGCTAAAATTTGACATAAATACTCTTTATAGGCAAATAAATTGTTGTACTAAATTTTATGGTAGTCGGCCCAGAACTGGTCATAGCTCCCATACAAGGACCACATCTGAAAAAGACATTATTCCCTATATATATTGTATAAATATCGGTACCGACTCAAAACTTTGCACAGATCATTTTAATATATACAAAAATCATTCCACAAAATTTTGTTAATTTCGGTCTATTTTTAACCGTATGCCCCATATAAAGCCCTCTTCAGAAAATCACTTTAATACTCATAAATCGCTTATAAATAAGGGTACCAATCCAAAATTTTACACGGATCGTTTACATACATGCCTAAATCTAACTGCTGGATTTTGAGAATATCGGCCCATATTTGACTATATCCCCCACATAAGGTCCACTCTCGAAATCCACGTTAATACTAATATATATCGTATATATAGCGTTATTATGTTGAAATTCGACGTGAAATATCCTCATATGCATGAAAATAACTGTTCCAAAATTTAAGAAGATCGTCCCATAATTTGTCATAGCTGCCATATAAGAACCATTTCCAAAAAATAAATAAATTCGGGTCAAAAAATATTTTTTTCGGATTTAACCCATATTCGGTCTATATTTTATAATCATGATATATATCGTTGGAAAGGTATTTTTAATACCTTTTATTTAGTGTATTACAAATTATCAAGCACCCAGTAGTTCCCGAGATATAGGCCTATATATTTTCAACTTTACGGGCCCGCCCCTTCGAAACAAATTTTTTTTGCTGGTATCTCCTCTAAAAGCCCTATTTCATTTTTTTTTTTTTTTTTTTTTTTTTTTTTTTTTTTTTTTTTTTTTTTTTTTTTTTTTTTTTTTTGAGCAAAATCACTAAAATCGAATTGTACCCCTTTTTTATACTCTGTTTGTTTTTTATACTCTGTTAAATTACACTGAAGATTATTATGAACATCAGACAGACTCTGTAAGTTATGGTAAGAATTGGTAATTAAATCAATTAAAATGGTAAAAATTAGACAACATTTCAAAATATTTAACATAAATTATGTTGGTCGTAAAATTGTCTTTCAAACAATATATCAAATACTAATAAAATTTGCACTAACACTGAATAGAAAACACAGAATTAGGATATTCTAGTCTAGTGTAGTTTCTGTATTTCTTATTAAGCTTAGGTGAAGGGTATTTAAGATTCGGCACAGCCGAATATAGCACTCTTACTTGTTTATACTATGTTTGTTAAATTACTGTGAAGATTATTATGAACATCAGACAGACTCTGTAAATTATGGTAAGAATTGGTAATTAAATCAATTAAAAATGGTGAAAATTAGACAACATTTCAAAATATTTAACATAAATTATGTTGGTCGTAAAATTGTCTTTCAAACAATATATCAAATACTAATAAAATTTGCACTAAGACTGAATAGAAAACACAGAATTAGGATATTGTAGTCGAGTGTAGTTTCTGTATGTATTTCTTATTACGTTTAGGTGGAGGTTAGGTGGTATTTAAGGTTCGGCACAGCCGAATATAGCACTCTTACTTGTTATATTATATATTGTTAAATATCACAGATTGAATCACGGATCTATTTTTTTCCGAACTAAGTTTTAATGTTTTTCCACATTTGTTTTTGATGTTTGGTTTTGCTTATTTCTCTGTTAATATATGTATGTATTTTTTTTCATTATCGAGTTTTAATTTGTATATATTTCTTGCACTTTTATAGTTATGCTGCATATTTATTTTCGGCTTTTGTTATTATTATTATTATTTCGTAAACATTAAATTACATTCTAATTACAAGGTTGAAAAATATAGCCTCAGCGTCATGAAGAAATTTTTGAGGCAAGTTGGCATAACATAGTTATTAATTTATAGTAAAATGTAATTATATAAAGAACAAAATATTAAAAAATGCAAAATAAAATGTATAAAAATTATATCAAATTCAATTCTTTAAATAGATAGATCATATTAAAAGCAGTTCAAGATTTTGTAAAATATAGTTTTTCAAACTCACTTTGAAATGTGAGATTCTTTCAATTGTTTTTAAATTTTGGGGTAATTTGTTGAATTCAAAGCGACCAACATATTCGATTTTTTGTTTTGTTGATTCTAACCGACATCCCGATACCCTTAAGTTCGAATTATTTCTTCTATTGAAACGTGTTTGATTCGTATGAAATGTAATTGAATTGTGACCAATGTTTCTTAAAGACTTAAAAACAAGGATAAGTAAACGATATTTGTACAGACCTCTTACAGGTAAAATATCTTTTGCAAAATTTTGGTAAAGAGACAAAGTAGAATACTCTATTGGTAGGTTAAATACAGTTTTCAGAGCCTTATTCTGCGTCCGTTGTAACGATTTTAATGCAACAGTATTTTTGTAGCCATAAATTGAAACTAAATAGTTTAGACGACTTTGCACAAGTGCTTGATAGAGCAAGAGTTTTGTGTCCACATTAAATTTGTTTTTTAAACTTATAAAGTAAGCCAATAGCTTTTGAAATTTTTGATTTCAGTGAGTCTATGTATACTTTCCAAGTCATATCACATTGAAGATCGATGCCCAAGTATGTTATTGATTGACTTTCAAAAACTTCATCGCCATTAATAAAAACGCTAAAGTTAGTCTGATCATTAGTAGAGTAAGGTCGAAAGCGTAGAAGTTTAGTTTAGTAATTGTTTATACTTGAAAATTCTGATATCAAGGCTATATTATATTTTATATTATATAGCTATATTATATTTGTAGTTGCCTATTAAACCATTTATTTTGAAAGTTCTTTTCACTCACTGTCTTCTTTACGGTTAGCTTTTTATTGTTTTTTTCAATTCATCATCAAAAAGATTGACATTATTGTTTAGTTCCTGGTTATCATCAACATTTAATATCTCCCTAACTTCTCGTTGAAATGTTCGTTTATTGTATTTAAGAAAATTCTATTTCTATTTTTATTTGTATCCAATTTTATAGGCTTTCTTATCATTTATTTCAATTTCAATTATTTCGTGATCGGATATGTTATTTTTATCACTGTTGGTTACTTTTATATTTATTTTATTAGTTATTATGTAATCAATTATTGTTCTTGAATTTCTTTATCATTGATGATCTGTCCTAATTTACTCTTATGTGTACTTTCTATGGTCCAATCAACGTTAAAGTCTCCTGCCACAATTATATCTTTAGTTTTTTCATTTAATTCTTCAATTGTTTCTTCAAATACATCATATAATTCTGATTCTTGGCTGCTAGGTGATCGATATACCGCAGCTATTATTAATGGGATTTGTTTGTATTTAATATATATATGTATATGCATCGGAATGAACCGAATTATTCGGCCAAAGGCTGTCAACATCAGCAACAACAACTACATGCATATTTTGCCTGTTATCCCCGTCTGTTGATGTCTGCCTTTGTGCCATATAGTAACCTTCATATTACAAATCAATAACTAAATGGTTGATAGTTGAAAGTATTCGATATTATAATATGTTTATCAAAACATTCTCCAGCGTTTGACAATTGAGAAGGGTTTTTTTTGAAATCCAACCTATGTTTTTAGCTGGACCGTCATATTTATGTTGTATGTTTACATTTATTATTCACAAATATTTTAAATAAAATTATATATTTACTGCTGTATTCATAAAAAATAAAGTAGGTTTGAAGTGTGCTTTTAGACAAAATTTTTTTTAAAGACATTTGAAGTCTACTTTAATTTTTTATGAATAAGGGCATTAATTTTTAGGCAGGTACATTTGGTTTCGTAATAAAGAGGTTATCTAATGTACATATTTATTTATATCCACACTTTTAAATAGGTTCACACATTCTATGAAGCTGTAGGATATATGATATCGGCCCAAGTAGATCAAGTTCAGCAAGATATATTAATTGAGAAATATATGTTCTTACCCAACCAAGTATGGGATGAAATTATTTCTCGGGCATCGAAAAATGTCGATTTTCTGAAAAATATGACTGCCGTAAAGCAATTGGGAAGCATTTTAAAAACAAATGTTGCTGCCTGTAAGGCTTTAGGTCACGCCTACGTTATCCAATTGGGTCGTATTTATTTAGATATGTTAAATGTTTATAAGATTACTTCAGAGAATATTATTCAAGCAATTGAATTAAACGGCGTGAATGTAAACAATCAACCACTAATAAAAGCAATGCATGTTGTGAAAAAGGAAACGCTTAATCTTATTTCTGAATGGGTTTCTCGATCAAATGACAATCAACTTGTAATGGATAGCTTTATATCGCCATTGTTGGATGCTATTCTTTTGGATTACCAGGTAAACGAAATAACTTTTCGACTAATATTTACATTTATATTAAACTTTATTTATTTCCACATTAATCATTCTTTTATTATTCTTTTTCAAGCGTTGTAAAGTACCTTCAGCAAGAGAGCCAAAGGTGCTTAGTTCAATGGGTGTCATTGTATACAAGTTGCGAAACGACATTACAAATGAGGTTCCAAAAATATTCGATGCCGTTTTCGAGTGTACTCTTGATATGATCAATAAAAACTTCGAAGATTATCCCCAACATCGCGTCAGTTTTTATGAACTATTACAAGCTGTTAACGCTCATTGCTTCAAAGCTTTCCTAAATATACCACCAGCACAATTTAAGCTTGTCTTTGACTCTGTTGTTTGGGCTTTTAAGCACACCATGCGTAATGTTGCAGATACTGGACTTAACATTTTATATAAGGTAAGCAAATCACCCAATACAAAACAAATTGAGTACATTAATATTTAGCATGTCTTAAAACCTACCGATTAATTCCCTGTGCTCATAAGCTGGCCATATACATACATACAGCTATGGTCCGAGAAATTGCGCACCAATGTTCTATGAAGTGTCAAACGTATTGAAAAATGGAATAATAACATGGAACTCTGTGATATTCTTTTGCTCTAAAAATTTGTTAAAAAGGTCCTGTTAACTTTTGCACGTTTTTTATTTTGTCATATTTTGTTAAAAATCAAGTTTTTTGGAAAATTTTCGGGATTATTAAAACAAATTGGTTTATTAATAATAAAAACTATTTCTTTTAAAAAAGTAACTTATATTTATTTACAAAGTTTATAGACATAATTAATTATGAATACAAAAAAAAGGCTTAGGTACTAACAACAAAGATCTTTGACCCAATTTTCAGTTTTAACTAGATCGAGTTGTAAATATTGCAATGTTTTAATAGCATGTTTACTTTACGCCTTTAATGTTGTTTATATTTATGGTTTTTAAAAGATCCAATAGGCATATTTTTTTTTAAAATAAATACATTTCGGCTTGTTTTATAAAACTACAATTTATAAGTAGGTGGTCAATTTTTAATAAAGAATTACTATTACATAGGTGACAGTTATTGTTTTGGTTGGGGTTAAATATGTATTTCTGTGTCCTAATCAGAGAACTTCACTTGTTGATTAAAAAACCGTTCAACAATAACAAAGTCACAAAAAGCTTGTATTTTATTTGCAAATGATCAAACCTGCCCAAACACAATCTTTGTTGTTCATTTTAAAGCAACCGACCAAATGCCTCTCTGTTGGTTCAGATGGTTTACACATCGGTTGACTCATAAAAATAATCTTCTTTAAACTGGGAATGAATTAATTAATCAAACTTGTTCAAATTTTTATATACGTTGTTCATTTTAAGGCAATCGAACCACTTGCAGGTTGAACACTGCCTTATTTTTATCATAGGTCGAATCAAACTTGTCAACTCGTGTACTTGCCTTTTCCACTCAACACACAAAATTTTGATTAACATTTAAGTACTAAAAGTAAGAAATCATTGTGTATGAATTCGTTCATTCCTATCAACAAAGGCAAGTTTTTTTTTTTTATTTTAATTTACAGTTGTTCTTGATGTACATCATGATACAAAAACAATACAATAAATAAAAAACGGAACATTTATTTTTAAGTAAAAACTCAACTATTTATTACATTTTTTAACTATTAATTCATATAAGTAAGGTAACAACTTAAAAATTGTATTCTTTTAATTTTAATTAATAATTAAATAATAAGGCAATTTTATATTTACTTAGCTTCAAAATTTTTAAAATACGAATGTAGGAATAGTAAGCTATTAACAGATTTTGGTCCTAAACGATTTCTTTTTTCTGTAATAACATTTGGAAATTTTACTTATGACAAAATTTTTACCGTCTGCCATATTTGCATGTGTATTTCGGCGTATGCAATTCAACTAAATTTAAACCATTAATCGGACACATGTTTCACAATAAAAAACAAGCAAACAAAACAAAAGCAAAAGTTTATCCATGTTAATTTGGTTATGTTGTTTGCATTGTTGGTCGGTTCAAACATGTTGTATGAATTAATGAGAACAAGAACGTTTAGACACAATGAATTTACTGCAAGCATTTCTGTGCATACTTGTTCATAAAATGCTTTTGTTAATTCTACTCATAATCAGAATTTGATGTGTACAGCAAAATGAGTATGATTTTTAATCATCATTGAATTTTTCTTTATTTTTTAAAATGAACAAAAATTTTTGTGCTGAATAAAATCAAGAAAAATCGTGATTTTGAAGTTCTCTGGTTCTAATCTTAATCTAATATAATATTGAAGATCTTTTTTGGCTACTTCTCTGGGGTATACTGCTGGGGTTTTTAGTTGGTTTAATGTTTTATAAATATATTGGTAACGGCTATTACATTAGTAAAGTGCATTTTTTTCAATCGAGGGTCTAAAATCTTAGATATGTTTACACGTTAATATACCAATATACATGTTCTGTATACAATTTGTCATTTCCATGCATCGAAAGAAAACATCGATGTTTTCCGAATGTTTAGGAGCAAAAAAACATCGGATTGTATCGATGTTTCGACACAATACATCGAGTGTTTTTAAAACATTTTTTGTCCATCCCTACTACAACAAGTTTAAACCTCTGAATCGAATTATTCGTTTTATTCGAAAAATCTCTATAAAGCACGGAGTCCGATTTATTTAACAGATTTTTTCTTTGAGTCATATTCCACAGTCCACCTATTAGCAAATTTGGAGGTGACCTTATCTCCCAATATGTATCTTATGACTATGACCTCCTCGATAGCAGACTTCTTACAAGATCAATAGTTGATTGGTCCAAACCAAATTTCACCAAAGCTTGAAATGTACGACAACGAATGCCACTAGAGTATATTCTCCGAATTCAATAGTTCTGCCAATGTATACTACAAACGAAAGCAAAACCATCAAAACTAATTTTCTCTTTGTATAGACTGTTAGGAGGAGAAATCAACTAGCCTTTTCAAAGTCTAAAACAGAAAGAAAACCAGACTTATAGATATATAATTTTTTTCTTCCCAGCAAAAAAATTTCTTCTCATTGGTTTACAATATTAAAAAATAAAAAAATTAAACGTTTTTTAAATCCTAAAATAATACAAAATATAGTGAAATATTGCAATTCACAACTACGCATGTAGTAAGATATCTTAAAAATTTAAGAATAACAAGAAGAAGGCATATTTTCATGATTTTTTTTAATACTTGTTTACTCAAACTCATTTTAAATTCCTTCCTAGATTCTAACAGTGGGATAAATATCCAATTATACTTAGTCCATTAACGAGGGGCGTAAGACCAAGACCCAAGACATCTGACACAGCCAAGGAGTAACAAAATCCAAATTCTTCTGTAGATCTTCCAGAATGATGTCCGAACCTGTGGTCTTACTACTTCAAAGAACGGCAGAAGTTAGTAGCAGAGTTCACCTTAGACAAATTCGGATTAGGTCTATAGTTCTCTAAAAGAGTTTAAATATCGGAATGTTCTAAAATATTAAGCGAATGCTTTAGAAAAAAAGTATGCAGTTTTCATAAGAAGTTATGTGTTTTAGTTCAAATAATAGGGCACTGCTACACGTTCAATAAATATCGAGATCTTTCTAGTATAACTATATTTATTGAACGTGTAGCAATGCCCTATGACACCAAAGCATTTTTTCTTGTTGGTTTTAAAACCAATTCTGACAATATTGGTTTCTATGACACCCCTGAATGAAGTTTTATATACATACATATGTCTCTTTCTTTGAAAACTGCCTTTTTGTTTTCTTTATGTAATTAAATAAATTTTTTTTGTACATTTATTTATTTATTGTATCTTCATTAAAAAAAAATTAATTAACAATAAGTTTTTCAAATCTTATATCTAAAAATCAATTATCAACTATTATTCTAGCCAGTGCCGGACGAAAATTGTTTGACCACTATATATGTAGGTACATACATATTTTATTTATTAAGTTGGCATTCTTCATTCTTGTCTTCGACTCAGATCCGCTGTATCCCTTCTTCTTAGTCGAATATAGCCTCTATTATTTAATATGTTGCGGGCTAATGGGTTTGGGTGTACTACAAGCGTTTTAAGTGTTTTTCTGCATTTTTTTTGGATCTCAGTTTTTACCAAAGGCACGTTTAGGTCGTTACGGATATTCGATTTTTTTATATACCAGGGATCATTCGAAGCAATTTGTTTTGGCGTCTTTGAGTTCTGTCTACATTTAAAGCTGAGGCTGTTCCCCATAGCTGTATTCCATAACACCATATAGATTTTATGATTGAGTTGTAGCAAGAATTTGCAATCTAAACTTAGCTTAGAGTTTCTGTTATATTCTTTTATTTAAAACAATGAGATCATTAATAAAATAGTTCTTGTATAAAAAGAATGTGTATGTATTAGGGATACCAATCGGGAATGTTTTTAAAAAATCCCGGAATTCGGGATTTTGAAAAAATTCATTGTGTTGCGGGATAATTTGATTATTTATTCTGATGAACGAGCAAGTATCTTTTCGCAATGTGAAAGTTATATGAATACATTTTTGTTCATTTATCCTGATTTTCCAAAGCTCTAGCCAATTCTCTAGCTTATAAACATAATACTGCAAATTCTGTGATGCAACTTGGTGGTCCTTATGGACGCTGATAAAGGCTGTATCGTCTGCAAAAGTTGACGTATGGATTTTGGGGTCTGACGGCATGTCGGAGGCATATATCAAATATAAAGTAGGACCCAGTATGATACCCTGTGGCACACCTGATTCAATTGGCTGAGCGGTACTTAAAAAATTGCCTTCTTTGATTTTAAATTTGCGACCGTATAAATAACTTTCCATGAGTTTATGGGTGTTAGCAGGCAGAGTTAATTTAATTTTGTGCATTAAACCGTCATGCCAAACTTTGTCGAACGCTTGCGACATATCAATGAAAAGGGCGGAGCAGTATTTTTTGTCTTCAAACGACCCTCTTATCACATTTACCAATCTGTGAGTTTGTTCGATGGTGCTGTGTTTAGCTCTGAAGCCGAATTGATGATTAGGAATACATTCAGTGTCATTCAGAATTGGAGTCAACTTAGTCATTAACAATTTTTCAAACAGTTTAGAAATTGTCGGCAGTAGGCTAATTGGCCTATATGACTCCACTTTAGTGTGGTCCTTCCCTGACTTAGGAATCATAGTGATCATAGACACCTTCCAATCTGCAGGATAGTATTCTTCTTGCTACACGGGGTAACTCCACAAGCATTTTATTGCTGATTTTATCCATACCTTTCTAAGGTTCAGAGTACCAATAGCGTTTTGGACATCACGAAAGTTTAGTCTTAGAGGTACAGGAGGTCTTATAACAAGTGGTGGCAAATCAGATTCGTTATTATTTGAGTTGTTTATAGTAAACACATTTTTCAAATGGTTAACAAATAATGTCCCTTTCTCGGAATCATTTCTAGCCCAGTCACCAGTCGGATTTCGCAAAGAAGGTTTTCCTCTCACTGGTCTTTTTAAACCTCTTGCCGCCCTCCATAACGAGTAGTCAGATTGTGGGGTACTATCAAGACCTTCCAAGTAAGATCTAAGTGAGGCCGTTCTTTGGATTTCTAAGAAATGTCTTAGTATATCTCTGCATTCCCGTAGCCTAGCTTTCAGTTCAGGAGACCTGTGAATTTGCCACTCTCTTCTCATTCTTCTTTTTTCTGATAGAATATGTTCGAGTTCAGAGAAATAAGTTCTGTTTGTCCTATTTCTACATTCAACGTGATAAATGGAAGCGTGATGCACAGCTCGTCGAAGGTTTTCGGTAAAGTTGCCAATCGACTCATCAATATCGTCGGTAGTTCTCAACACAACATTTTCCGTGCAATGAGAACTTAAATACTTTTTGTATTTTATCCAACTTACTCGGGTCTTAGTCATGTTCATAAATGGAGAACCACACACTTGAGGGAAATGCATTGAAATGATAGTAGGAGAGTGATCTGAGGACAAGTCCAGTGAAGGATCCACTTGCATCCATTCTACAGGGATATTTTTCACTACTACAAAGTCAATAACATCGGGAATCTTCCGTCGGTCCGTCGGCCAGTAAGTGGGATGCCCGCTTGAGAGTACATCTAAGCCCATTTTGGCAATGGTGTAGAAGAGTTCACGACCGTTCGGGGTCACCAGACGTGAACCCCAAAATGTGTGTTTGGCGTTAAAGTCACCAGCAACTAAAAATCTAGCTCCAAAGGATTTAAAGAAGTTATGGTATTGATGTTCTTTTATTGAAAATCGAGGGGGCGAATAAATTGATGATAAAACAAAATTGTATTGACAAAATTCAATACAAATGTTTGTTGCTTGTAGGTAATCCTCACATATGTTGTTTATTAAATAATGTTTTATTCTGTTGTTTATAAGAATTTCCGAACCTCCACAAGCTCTTCCGCGGGGGTCTTTAGTATCGTACAACACGTAGCCATTAATTTTGAAGTACCCTGTCGCCGTCAAGTGAGTTTCAGCAATCATCATGACATCAATCTGCTTATCCATCAGGAAGTGTTCCAGTTCGTTTTTATGTTGGCGGAGGCCGTTTGCGTTTCAGAAACAAATTTTTAAATAAATCATTTCTTTAACATGGCTTGCAAGATAGTGGATTGCATTTTCAGCATTGCCTGCATCATGGATGTCATGGTGGTCGTAAAAGTGTTCATAGTTTGGATAAGTGTCTGCAATGTTGTCTCTAGATTGTTGATATGCGGATCAGAATATTGGGGTTTAGGTTCCTGCTCCAGACCTGGCATATTAGATTTAACCACGTTTGCGTAAAAAACTTGTCTAGAATTAGGAACGTTTTCGTGAGTAGTTGGTCGTACAATTTGAGGAAAATTCATACTCGACATGAAGTTAGGTAGTTGATGATGATCAGGTAATACTGCCGACTTATTGGTCCGTATGCCCTTCAAGTAAGTATAAACTGGACAACCTCTATAATTTGCGGTATGATTTCCTCCACAGTTAGTACATTTTTTTTTTATTTTTACGTCAGTTTTGGACTTATTACATTGAGCAGTTGCATGTAGTTCCCCACACGCAACACAAACAGACGGCAATTTACAATACGCTTTGGTGTGGCCAAATTCTTGACAATTAAAACACTGGACGGGTCCATTACGCTTATGCGGTTCCTCCACGGTAATTCTACGATGCAGAAGATAAATGAGATTGTAGATTGGATGGGACTCGTTTTTCTTTAAGACAACATCTCCAGGTTCCAATTCTACCCTGAACATGGGCTGAGGGATCTTTTCACGGTTTCTAATATTCACTACGCTCTTGATTTTGAACCCTTTGCCCATTAAACCGGTCTTTATCTCCACAGGATCAACACATGGGTCTATACCCTTTAGAACGACTTGGAGTCCTTTTGCGATTTTTAGCTGGTAGGTATAGAAATCCCTACTCTCCCTCTCCAGCTGGTTGGACAATTTTCGAAAATCATCTTCCCTATTTACTTGGATCTTTGTCTCACAGATATTTCCATGTTTAATTGAGGTTACGCTAAACATGTTTTCACCTATTACAGCAACAATTCCTTGTATCAGTTTATTGGAAGTGGGCTCTCTCAGGTAAATTGGTGGGGTCTTAAATGTCTTTTTCGGTATTTCTGGGTCATCCGTCTGAAGTAGAGAAAATCTGTTTTGGTCATTTGGTTTATCACTATTGACGGTCTTAGGAACTTTTGAGTTGGAAGACATTTGATCAGATGTCGGGCTCCTCTGTCGCTTGAGAACGGTGATGTACTTATCCATACCTACTTGTTTTTTGGGTTTGACTGCACTATTTGATGAAGATGATGTTTTTTCATCTGTTGAAATCACTATATAATGCTTAGAATAGCAGTATCAGCAAATCTAGATGTGTAAGTACGATTGTTTGTTGGCATATCAGATGTGTATATCAAGTATAAGAAGGGTCTCAGGATGCTTTCTTGAGGTACTCCTGTTTCAATAGGTTGTGCGGATCTTAAGAAATCTCCTTTAAACTTAAGTGTTCGACCAGTTAAGTAGCTTTCCAATAACTTATATGTGTTTACGGGTAAATTTAGTTTTAACTTGTATATAAGACCATCATGCCACACTTTATTAAAAACTTGAGAAATGTCAATAAAAAGAGCGGAACAATTTTTTTTTCTTCAAATGTTTTTTTGATGATATTCAGAGGTGTCAGAAACCAATATTGTCAGAATTGGTTTCTATGACACCCCTGTTTGACAAGTCTATGGGTTTGTTCGATAGTACTGTGTTTTCTTCTAAATCCAAATTGATCATTCGAATGATTGGTGTAATTTCATTTATTATTAAAACCAATAACATTTAAAAACCATTACAAATAATAATAATAATTCATATTAAAAAAATTTTAATTTTTAGATGTTACAGAATTTGGAACAACATCCATCTGCAGCACAGAGCTTTTATCAGACATATTTTACAGATATTCTGATGCAGATATTTTCAGTGGTTACTGATACTTCTCATACAGCTGGTCTTGGAAATCATGCAATCATATTGGCATACATGTTTTCGTTGGTCGAAAACAATAAAATAACTGTAAATTTGGGTCCCATTCCAGATAATACTATTTTCATTCAAGAATATGTGGCCTCATTGCTCAAATCGGCATTCAGTCATTTAACTGACAACCAAATCAAAGTCTTTGTTACCGGACTTTTTAATTTAGACGAAAATGTACAAGCATTTAAAGAGCATTTGAGAGACTTCTTAATTCAAATAAGAGTAAGTATTGAAATAACACAGTGCAAATATTTATTTACCTATTTATTTGAAATGAATTTTCATCTTATCATTGTAAAACAAAAATAGGAAGTTACCGGAGAAGATGATTCGGACTTATATTTGGAGGAACGAGAAGCCGCACTTCGGGAAGCGCAGGCTAATAAAATACTAATGCAACGTAATATACCTGGAATGTTAAACCCGCATGAATTGCCAGAGGACATGCAGGATGAATAATTTAATTTTGAATTCATTCAAGTTCTGCTTTAAAGTATAACAAAATCAGAGAAATGAAAATGAATATAAAATACGTGACACTTTTGAATAATTCTAAAGATTGTTTATATATATATATGGATATTTGTAGAAGTTTGAATGTATAAGGATTACTAAACTATTATTACTACACTTCAGCCACCATCATCGTATAATATCACTCACTTCTTTCATACAATACATACATACATATACATAACTACATAAATACATATATGTATTATTAGAAGTCACTTAACTTTACATTAACAGCCACAACAAGAAGCAATGCCAGCCGAAAAGGCGAATCAAAGAAAGGTGAAGATAATGTATTTGGTTTGATTGTTTGCGTTTTTTTTTTTTTTTTTTTTTTTTTTTTTTTTTTCGTTTTTTTTATATACATACATATATATTTTTTGTTGTTTTCAATAAACTTAAAGTTTGTACATTTTAAAATAAAATTCACAGAATTAAAGAAATACTTTTACAAAAATTCAAAATATTAAAAAACAAATAATTAAGATATAAATAAGAATTGAAAAATAAAAGAATAAACAACAATCAACTTTCCAAATAAAGTGTATGTAGTATTGTACATTGTTAATTATGCGTTAATAGATTAAAACTACTCAATTTACCACTATTTTTTTTTTTTAGCAACATATAATTATTATATGTATGTGACCCAATGATTTATTATACATATATACATATAAATATCTTTTTTTAGAACAGTTTGAATGCGTTTTTAGTATAGTTTTTTTTAATGTACGTATGAATGTATGTTTTGGTATTTATCTGTAGTAATTGAAATATTAAAATTAAAAAAAAAAAAAAAAAAAAAAAAAAAAAAAAAAAAAAAAGCGATTATTGAATATGAATAACTTGAAATGATATTTCTCAACAAAGGCAATGTACAGAATTTTCCCCAGTAAGATTGGAAGAACAATTTATTTTTAAATTATACGCACATACTCGTAAGTGAAAAATAGTGGACAAATATTACAAATCGGCGAATTTAACAGTTTTGAAGCATTGGTTACAATTCCTAAATTGGTTTAAGTTATTTTGTAAACATGCACAAAGTTTTTTTTTAATAAATGCGTCTATTGTTTTGTACCCGAAATTACCTTTTTATAAATTTCGCGTTTTTAGAGATTGGAGTTCACTTGTATCTCTGGCTAATGCAGAATTATACCTCTTGTACTGTAATTGCAGTAATTTCATAAACGTTAAATTTTTAAAAACGAATAATTGACAAATTTATTGCCCCTATATTTTGCAATTTGGTATTATAGATAACAACTTAACCTGTCAACAAAACTAAAGCTATGTGTTCACGATGGTCAGATATTACAACGTTGCCCTAAAAATGTGCAGAAAATGTCTATCAACCGTGTAAACTTAAAATTTTTGTCTTCCAACGTTGTAAGAAAAAAGCTTTTTCAGTACATTGGAAGACAAAAATATTGTCAGACATCTAACAATCGTGTAAACACACAATTTTGTCGTTGTTTTAAGACAATTGTCAAACACTTTTCATTGTCATATGTGCAAAGTTTATGGATCTGCCAATGGCAGCATTGTCATAGAAATTATTTCTAAATGCAACTCTGTATATAGAGTATGAATTTTTTAGTACTTTTAGGCCATTCTAAAGCGTTCGATACGGTAGACCATGACATACTCATTACAAAACTGAACCACTTTTTTCGGTTTAACGACACTTCTACTAAACTTATATCTTCGTATCTTACGAACCGCACACAATCGGTGTTTGTGAACAATACATGGTCAGATAGCGTATCCCTTAATAGGCTGTATTTTAGGACCACTCTTATTTTCTTTATATATAAACGATTTGCCAAACCAACTCTCAGGAATGTCATCTCTAAATGAGGATTTGAACAAAATTTACCTCTGGGCTTGTGCAAATGGACTCTGTTTGAATCCACACAAATCTAAATGCATTGTGATATGTAAAAGGAGCTTAAATCGTTACATTTCTGAAGATATTGTTTTAAATGACGAACAAATTTAAATTGTTAATTCAGCGAAAAATCTCGGTATAATTTTCAATAGCAATCTGACATGGACTGATCATATAAACTCACTGGTTGGTCAAACATACATAAAGTTACGAGCTGTCTGGTCTACACCAATATTTTACACCAATAAGAATAAGAACCTTACTAGCCAAGACGTATCTGATTCCTTCTCTAATTTATGGGTGCGAGTTGTTTGGAAGCTGTGATTCAAGTAGTAAAAGTAAGCTTACTTTTTAACAACATTATAAGATATGTGTATGGATTGAGAAGGTTTGACCATGTTTCTGCTGTTTCCAATAAACTTTACGGAGTTTCACTTGATAGCCTATTAAAAATTCGTATTCTTGTATTCTTGCACAAAATAATAAATACTCAAACTCCCAAATATATATGTATTAGAAAAAATACGTTTCTTCCAATCGTCTCGAAATCGAAATGGCCGTTTTGAAGCATAGTTTTCGTATTCGTTGAGACCAACTGCTACGCCGCAAACACCTTCCAACAACTGCGAAATGCCACATAGCCGTGCTATGGCCTCTTCTGTTGTTGTCATTTGATGCTTTGCAAACGGTCCACCGCCAGTTGCCGTAGATTCTATCTTATTCTGAGCTAGTTTTTTTTTTACCTCGCTTTCCACCCAGTCCATTTCTGTACGAATAAATAGACATTTCATATAACAATACAATTTGTTCTGTGGAAAAAATATTGTTTACCTTTTTCCACCCATTGGCCCGGCACTATTCAGTGAATCAGCCAGTGCTTCCTACAGGGCATTCACTGTTGGTTTGTCGCGCTTTGTGTAGCCTTTAGCTAAATCAGAATATTTTTCCATGATTATTTTATTTTGTGTATTGTTTTTATGTTTTGCCTTAGAAAATAAAAAGGTCAATGCAAAAATTTTTCTTTTTATAAAGCAAATATTAAATTAATTTACTTACATTTCTAAAAAATATCCCGCTGAAAAAAATAAAAACTAAAAAAGCTGTTTTTTTTGCATAAATAAAAAAGTGCGCAAAAATTAAAACTGACAGCTGTTAGTTGCTTGGTTTATTTCCAATAAAAAACCGATAAAGGTGTGTTCACATTATATGTATTTGTCATGTGGACTGTCACTTTTTCGCATGTCAAATTTGTACATATAGTCTGAACACCTTCAAACAATATCATGTGTTATTTCTATGTGTGCAATACACATGACATTTTTTATTTAGAACGAGTTCTATTTTCAAGTGACAAACCATCTGACATCAGCTGTTTTTTATAACAAAAATTTTGTGGCGGCAAAAATTAATTAAAATTTTAATAAATATGATTTATAAATAGTAAAACAAAAATACAAAAAAAAAACTACAAATTTATTATTAAAAATGGAGGGAAAAATTGAAAAGTAGTTAACAAAAGTAAGTACATATGTATTTTTTTTATTGCAATTTTTATAGTTATTTTTATGTTGTTCCAGTTTGACTGGTGCAAAGAAGCGGTTCTACAGTTGATCGAAATGTAGCAAGAAAAGAAATATACTTGTATAACCCGCGGAATAAGTTTTACCATATCAGCTGTTTTAAAATTTTTTTTGATAGGTTATTTCAAATGTAATTGACATACCAACATTTGAACATGTAAATTATAAACCGTATGTGAAACTCAATTTTTGACATACACATGAAAACACATGTGGATACAAAAGTGACATTCCACATGACAAATACACACAATGTGAACACAGCTTAACACTGGTTTCTGTGACACCTAAAACCGACATCAATTCTAGTTCGAAAATAAAACCAATAACATTGGTTTCTATTACACCAAAGCATTTTTTCTTGTCGGTTTTAAAACCAATTCTGACAATATTGGTTTCTATGACACCCCTGAATATCTGACGATCGTAGACACATAGCTTAAGTCGAATTGTAAACCGTTAAAATGGCATATGTCCGACAAAGCGCACGATTTTGTACATAGCACAAAGTATACAGAGGTGACAGAAGGGGAAAGAAAATTTAGTTTTATACTTGTCTCTTTCTTTGAGAATTGCCTTTTTGTTTTCTTTATTTTACTATTTTTCTGGCAAAATAAAATTCAATTTTGGTCACAGAGTATTTTTGTATTGTTTGATACAATCATAAAAAAATGCATTTATATCATCTAACGAATGCACAAATTCCACAGTGCATACCACAAAGTACAACTATTTTTCTTGAAATATTTTCTCGAAAATAAAAATACGGGGTTATTTTAGTTAAATGTAACTTCATGGGTTTATTTAACACCCCTATTCTGAGTTTCGATTACGTCTCCGCATTCAGTTACGCTACGATCGAAAATTGGTATTCCAAACAAAAACTGAATCGAAAGAACAAGAAGAAGACAATGTTTACAAAACCAATTTGTTACTATGAAATGTGGAATAGAAACAAAGAAATGAGCAGGTAGGTAGGTAGGTAGGAAGGCCGGTGTGAGTTGCCTCACACCTTCACCCAGAGACCAATACGGTCCATTGTGATGCCTTAGGAAGAAACTTTTAGTATATAGAGTGAAATGAAAGCTATAGTAAAGACAGGAAAGTGACGTTATATTATAGAGTGAGAAAAGAAAATAGAAGATAGAAAGGAGAAGAAAGAAAGAAATGTAACCAGCTCCCTACTCGGACATATGACCTCCATTTGTGCGACTCGCACCCAGTCGTCTAACGCGTAGCCAGGCCATTCCCATTACGAATCCTATTAGACTCTCCAGCCCACAGCTAGAGACATCCCCTAATTCGCCTAAGAATCTATTGCCCAGCCATCTCATCCTACTGCCCTGCAGCCTGGGACAGTGGCATAGAATGTGCTCAACTGTCTCCAGCTCATCCGGGTCCTCGCATAATCTGCATATATTCGACAATTCGGATCCCATTCTCACCGCCATCCTGCCAATCATGCAGTGGCCCGTGATAATGCCTATCATGGTCCTAACGCAGAACCTATTCCTGCCCAGCAGCAATTCCGAATCGGACTTTCCAAGCACCGGCCACAGTGTCCGTGACACTTGGCAGTCCGTCCGGCTTCCCCAGGCTTGATTGGTTGCACTTAGTACCCACTCTCTAATTCTTCCATAGTAGAAGCCTATTGGAAGCCCCACTGCCTCCATACGGTTGTTACCTTCTGTGCCTGCGCCCATTCTTGCCAACTCATCAGCCACCTCATTGCCGGCAATATCTGAGTGACCCGGTACCCAACACAATCTAACCGTATACCGCCCTAAGGCTCCCTCTAGAGCCCTCCTACAACTGTCAACTAGCTTAGAGTTCACATAACAGCCCCTTATGGCCAAAAGGGCCGCCTGGCTGTCCACATATATCGTGACCTCCGAGCCCCTGTCAATGTTGTCTCTCATTAGTTCTACGGCCCTCAAGATCCCCAGAACTTCCGCCTGAAAAACACTACAGTCGTCAGGAAGCCTATATGACATTCTGATGTCCAGATCCTCAATGTAGACCCCCGCGCCCGTACCATTTATCTTCGAGCCGTCCGTGAAGATAGCAAATCCATCATATAATTTGCCCCTTCCCAACCAACTCTCCCTGGACGGTAATATCACCTCCGGCAATCGCCTAAAATCTACCATAGTGCTCACATAGTCCGTAGAGCCAGGCAATTCCCATCTGCTTCAATCTCACACAGGATCCGAGAATGACCCTGCGTGTGACCCTTTAACAGTCCCAGCTCCCTCAGTCTAAGAATGCTTCCGGCAGCCATTCCCATCACATACTGCTCAATGGGCAAAAGATGAAGAATGACATCCAGAGCCGCTTGAGGAGTGCTTCTCATGGCCCCTGTAATGCCGATTGAAGCACACCTCTGAACTTTAGACAGAAGGTTTCTTCGATTAGCCAGTCTCATTGCCTCCCACCAAACACAGCATCCATATGTAAGAATGGGCCTAACCACCGAAGTGTATAGCCATCCCACCACTGACGGCCGAAGTCCCCAATTCTTACCTATCGATGATCTGCAAGTATAGTAGGCATTGAGACCTTTTTTAAGCCTCTCCTGAGTGTTCCTTCCCCATGACAGCTTCCTGTCCAGGAAAACTCCCAGATACTTAGCACTATCTGATAGTCTAAGCTCTACTCCTCCCAGTACCGGCAGCCTGAAATTTTCCACCCTGTACTTCCTAGTAAACAGAACTAACTCTGTTTTTCCGGATTTACTCCCAAGCCCTTCTCACTAGCCCAAGCTGAAAGTTCGCCCAGTGCCCCTTGCATGACATCGCTAATTGTCGGCAGAAACTTGCCCGATACCAACATAACTACATCATCCGCGTAGGCCACGACCTTCTGACCCGTTCTGTCAAAAGATCTCAGAACGACATTGACAGCCAAGAGCCATAGTAAGGGGGATAAAACACCCCCCTGTGGGGTCCCTCTGGTCACCAGAGTCCTTAGGCGTTCGTTTCCCCAGTCCGAGTGAATGACTCTGCTGCTAAGCATCAGAGTTATCCATTCGACCAGGAACGACGGAACCATTAGGTCACTTAGTGCCTGCCTGACAGCCCCTATCTTTAAATTGTTAAAGGCGCCCTCTATGTCAAGGAAAGCCGCCAAGGTGTATTCCTTGTTTCGCAATCCTTTCTCTATATAACTCACCACATCATTAAGCGCACTCTCAACAGATCTACCCTTGAGGTAGGCATGCTGAGCGCCACTGATGATGCCGGCGTCAATTTTAGTCCTTAGATATAGATCGATCAGTCTTTCCAGTGTCTTCAAAAGAAAAGACGACAAGCTGATCGGTCTAAAATCCTTGGGTTTAGAGTGACCGGTTTTCCCCGCTTTGGGTATAAACACGACCCTAACTTCCCTCCATCCCTTAGGAATGTACCCGTTTAGTACACATACCCTAAAAAGTTCCACCAACAGTAAGAGCGATGATCTCCCGATATTCTGTAGCATCGCCGGAAAGATACCATCTGGTCCTGCCGATTTGTAAGACCCAAAAGTATTGACCGCCCATGTTACTTTATCCAAGGTTATCATGTCCCTCACTGTTCCCCTTACCTCATCACCGGCCCCGGGAAGGGGTCGTCATTTTCAACCCGCCACAGGATCCGCACACCCCGGAAAATGAGTCTCCATAAGAAGGCATAGGGTTTCAGAGCTAGATTCCGTCCATGAGTCGTCCGGTCTTTGAATAAATCCCGGGACTGCTGGGTCCTTGGATAAAATTCTTCTGAACCTGGACATCTCATTTACAGATTCAACTGACTCGCTAAATTTGATCCACGAGTCCCTTTTCACTCTTTTAATTTCCTTCTTATACTTATTGTAACACAATCTGAAGTTACTCCAATCCTCTTCCCTACGCGTATATTTCGCCCTGTTAAACAACCTTCTTACAGTGGATCTTTGAGCCCTCAGCTCCTCCGTCCACCATCGCGGTTGTTCGCGTCTGCCCGGGAAGTTCAGCGGACAGGATCTCTCATAACTACTGGTTAGTGCCTCTGTAAAGGTACCCACCAGTCGCTCCACTCCGGTCGAAGTCGACCTCCACTCATGTGTAACCCTAAGGTTACCTACCACTAATTCCGAAAAAGAATCCCAATTCGTTCTACTCGGGTTCCTATACGGGCTCCTTTTTGATCCCTCAAACACTAGATTGAAGGATAGACGGCTATGGTCAGAGAAGGAAAATCCCAAATCCACCCTCCAATCCTTCACTAATTCCCTACAGTTCGTCAACGTTATATCTATTACTGCCTCCCTATCCCTATTCCTGAATGTTGGCGTGTTTCCCATATTACAGATATAGAGATTGTTAGCAATAATGAAGTCAAACATAGACTCACCTCTTTTGTTGATGTCTGTACTTCCCCATTGGGTATGGTGTGCGTTTGCGTCACACCCCAGTACCAGCTTCGAGCCTGTTCTGCCCGAATTCTTCACCAACTCAATTAATTTTTCACCAGGAGGATCGGTAGCCTCATATGGCAAGTAGACCGATGCTAAAGCCAGAACCGTTCTGTCCTTGGCTTCTCCTGTCACGACCGTGAGGTCTCCATTACTG
This sequence comes from Bellardia pandia, assembly GCA_916048285.2. NCBI lineage: Eukaryota > Metazoa > Arthropoda > Insecta > Diptera > Calliphoridae > Bellardia > Bellardia pandia. The sequence goes on from OU696530.1 coordinate 73,383,221, forward strand.
AAAGAATGAGACAAATTAAATTTATGTTCACTTCTTGCCAGTATACATGTTCGTACCTTCTCGACAGTATGAGGTACAAACAATGTATACCCCTTGGCCTTCAATCCAACTACCCGATTTTTATTAATCCAGGGCTCTTGGATTAAAGCCACATCCACGTTGTTATCAATGAGTTGGGTTACTAGTTCGGTTGAGGCTGCTTCACAGTGGTGCAGGTTTATTTGCACCACTTTCAGCCTCTTAGGGTTTATCATTTTTAGGAAACCTAAACTTGATAGACCCCAACCCGAAAACTGCAACCCCTCCCATCGATTTCAACATCTTTAGAGACTCCTGGTCTACTGCGAACCTGAAGTCTTTCCCTTGGTTCTCATTACAGCCCAATGAAGCTATCAACTTCCATTGTGCTGTAATAAGTCCCTTATTTTGATTGGACAGTAGCCCCAGTATGACTTCCACCGGTTTTATAGGTGGGGGTATCCACACCGTGACTACTGGCCTTAGTGGCAACTCAAATGCGAGTATAACATCCAGACTGGCCTCCGGACAAGTGCTGCCACAACTGCCACTTGCAGCTTTTAAAAACTCAAAGGTTTTTTGATTGCCGCAACTGACAGTTTTGACACCTCTTGCCCAGTCAGCCCCTCTGAACGCCACCTCGTCCTGCCTTTCTTTGACGCTAAAGATTTCGTCGAGTAGTTTGTTCTCTAGCACCTGCCATTTCTCGACACTGATCCTACCATCGGGATCCATTCGATCAATGACAGCTGCCAGAATACCGTCCTTACTCGACGACTCCTTTAACTTCCTAACCGTTGAGGGCTGGCCAGCTTTGGAATCAGTCCTCCTGTTGGTCACCTTAAGGGACTCTACAAGAGATCCAACACCAAACTGACCAGTCCTCTTAGCCTTTGGGGATTTCTGGCCATCATCGGACCTAACTCTCTTAACTGCCCCTCTATTGGGGGGCTTAGCAGAGTTTGGTCGATGATCACCCGATTTCCCTGCAGATTTTGACTGGTTCGTCCTGGTAGTTCCCTTAGTGACTTCCCTTTGGGAGTGACTATCGGAGATTACCAAGACATTTCCAGTCATCATCGCGCGACTAGTGGTGGGTAATTCGCTTATAGGCATAGCTCCCCCAGCCGAAACCATTTTGTCACAGCTAAGAATGCTAGGCCTTAAGCCTTTACTCTTCTCCTCTTAACCCGTTGCCTTCTTCATGGATTCATCAGCAAAGGCTGCTGAGGATTCATTGTCTTTTCTGACATTTGAGTCCACAGCAGTCTTTGGTGTGTATCCCGCAGGATAGGGAATACCTAAGACAGCAACGACAGATCCGTGGGTTCGTTCGAACCTTGACACGTTCCTTCGGTGCTTCTTCAGTAAGTGCCTATCCCGCCCATCGTGCAGTGAGGGGTCTTTCTCAGCTATCTTTTCCAGAAAGGCTAAGGAGACTCTTACACCACTCTTGGCTTTTTCAAAGCTTGTTCGACAATCTGATGTGACCTGTTCTGTCGCATCCTGCCGAACGACGGGTTTTAATGTAACCTCCAGTCCACTCACCGTTCCGAGTATGACCTCCGAAACCGAATTACTAACTCTCTGGTTCTGATCATGAGCTTGAATCATTGTGGTTTCATGCTCATCTTCAGAACTCAGAGTTAGACCAGCTAGTCTTTCAGAGGCCCCAGATCGAGACGGTGAGCCAACCGGGGATTTCATCTCATCTTTTTCTGTCAGTTTCGTTAAAAGCTGACCCTCTTGCAGTAGAATGTCCCTGTGAATCCTCAGCCAATCGGAGTCTGGATTTGACACCGAACCTGCTGAGTTGTCAGAGACATTCTCCGCATCGACTTCTAAAGTCTCATCATTTTTTCTTATATTCAAATTTTCAATTTTGGTCCCAAGAAAACTTGTGCGATTAATAAGGAGAAATAATAAAAATAAAATAATACAAGACTTGTGAATAATTAATAATAAGGAATGTGATGGAAATCGATATCGAAAACGAATCAGTTTTGGGAAAAAATTTTAATGCATTTATAATCTAATTTTTAAAATTTTTGTTTTAAGATTCTCTTTAGTAGCCCAATATCTTTATATTTTATGTGATAAAAGTTTTCAGTACAGAAATATTACGAAAAAATTGACTTCTAAAACTCATTCGTTTTCGATATCGATTTCCATCACATGCCTGAATAATAAAAAGATAATCATTTTTTGTTTGCAAAATATTTAAGTGCTAAGAATCCTGTCAAGCCGGAGGTGGTATTTTTAATTTTTGTATTTGAAGGAGAAATGGAATCCATAGCAGTGGCTTTATTGGTGAAAGAGGAGAACAACGTGACTCAGAACACAGAGGTAAGGCTTGAAAAGTAAATACCTGAACTTCCTGCTTGGATCGTTTATGGTAGCCGCAAGCAATATCTTGTTTTGTTGATATTAAACTTGCCAGCTTTTCGTATTGCTCTGATGTCGTTGTTTTTGACCTGTTTGTAGTGACTGTAATTCAAAACTCCTTCGTTCTACCATTACACATTTGTTTAACCATGTTTTTTGTTGCTGCATATCACCTCTTGATTGGCCGTACAACAAAAATTTATATATGTAAATCAGTTTTTAAACATTTTATACTTACATTTTATTTATTTATATTACATAGTAATAAAAAAACTATCTGAAATTTTAATTAAATTAAACACTTTAAGTTTATAAAAAGAGCAATCGAAAAAATTCCGTTGCTAAAATATAAGCGTAGAAAAACGTAACTACGATCGTAATACCTACAATCGAAAGAAACGTAGCGGAATCGAAACTCTGAATACCAAATTTGCCAAACGGAGAAAATTTCGATTCGAATCGAAAGTCAGAATAGGGGTGTAAATTTTTTCTTTTCTTTAGTACGTACCGTACACTTTGAGGGTTTTATAAACAATAATAAAATCAGTATACATACAGCATCGACACAAAATAAAAATTTAACTTAACGACAAAAAAATTACCAATCCTATGAACAATAATTATAGGACGTTGACAATATGCGCGTAAACATCTCGCCCCCTTGCTATACTGCAACAAAGAGGGCTAAGGATCACGCGGGTCGAGCTGCATACAAAAAAAACTTTTTATTAATTTAAAGGATAGGATAGAAGGGTAGTGCATAAAGTGCACTTCCACCCGGAGACCTTGTGGTTCCCCTCAGTAGAAAGAATAAAAAGAGAAAATAAAGATAGGATAGATATAGAAATGAGGACAACCAAAACCGCTTGATAAGGGGGAGAAAGAAGAAAGAAAGAAAGAGTGAAAAATCCCCTTACGGATTTGGAGTCGCCGTATAATATCCCTTAAATAGCCACCATATTCCCCTAATGAAACCCAGGATGTTACTCGGTTTGCAGCCAGCAACATCACTGAGTTCGTCCAGGAATCTATTTCCTAGCCACTTAAGTCTACGACTCTGCAACCTAGGACAATAGCACATGATGTGCTCTATTGTCTCTGGCTCCTATGCATCCCCACACACTCTACAGAAATCCTGTATGTCGTTATCCCATTTGCCTCTGAAGGCCCCAATCAAACAGTGCCCGGTTATCACTCCTACCAGAATCCTTAGACTATGCCTGTCCAATTCCATCAGCGTTTCGGTCGCATTTGCATTTAGTCTTGGCCATAAGGACCTGGACACTATACAATCCGACCTACTGCCCCAGGATTGGTCTGCACAGACACGGAATCTTTCCTGAATCAGCCTGTAGAAGTGACAAATAGGTGGATTGACCTCAATTTCTCTAGTATCATGGTCCAAACCAGAACCATGTCTAGCCAGCTCATCTGCCACCTATTTCCCTGTATTAATTTAAAATGAGAAAAAAAAATATTTAAAACAAATTCAGGCAACACTACCGTTCATAACGTTTATGACAATGGTAGCCGGAATTTGCTTCGTATCCGGGAACGTTGATGACCTGGGTTGAACGGCGTGCTGTGGTTGTTGTGTATGTTAGGTACAGCCTTAGGGTTGGCATTGTTGACCGCCGTCGAACGAAGGCTCTTATGCCGGTGAAGGAAGGTATGGTGTTCAGCCATACACTCGAGACAGCGCTCACGGCTCGTGAACTTGTCGCGCATATGGGAGTGGGCGAGACAGTTGAAACAGTACTTGTATTTCTTCACTGTCTCCCAACGTTCTTTAACCGACATTTTTCGCAACTTGATACATCTTCCCATAGCGTGTGCACTCTTTCACAAGCGGCAATCTCGTAACGTTTCACAACGCAGGGGTTTGGTCTCAGACGAAGAGGGTTTACGATGGACCTCAAGGCTCGACACTCGACATGTTCTCTACAGGGTTAATACAAAATAAAGGAGAAAGAGAGAATTAGTGGGTTTCTGAATTGGGTAAGAGAACAAGCTTCACGATGTGGCGGGTAAAAACGCCTGAAGCTGTTCTCACGTCCGCTGTGCGGACCTTAGAGTCATGTCCAACGTGAGTCCTCTATTCGTCCCAGTCGCCATTCATTGGGGGTAAATTATCCTGACGAATAACCACTAAATCACCTACTTCAAAATTTTTCTGGGGATATTTCCATTTTACATGACGATGAAGCTCTTTGAGGTAGTCTTCTTTCCACCGCTGCGCAAAGAGGTGGTGAAGAATCTTTAACTTTTGCCACCTATTGGCAACACTCAAAGATATCTCAGCGTCATCGGGTTCGGGGGGTGATAGAAGAGGCGCACCAATCAGAAAATGACCTGCTGTTAGAGGAACTAAATCAGATGGGTCATCGGTCATGGCAGTTAACGGTCTTGATTTTAGGCAAGCTTCTATACGGGTTAACATGGTAGTAAACTCCTCAAAAGTAAATTTCTGAACACCAAAAATTTTCCGTAAATGAGATTTCACGCTCTTTACGCCGGCTTCCCTTAAGCCACCCATATGAGGAGCACCGAGGGGAATAAAATGTCATTCAACCGGCTGAAAACTATTCCGTACAAGTACCTCTTACTCTTTATTTCAGATAAAAACTGCTTTCGGTCAACCTCGAGTAAATTATTTGCACCGACAAATGCAGTTCCGTTATCGGTATATAGGTGAGCAGGACAACCACGACGAGAGAAGAAACAAGTAAAAGACGCAAGGAATGTTTCCGTCGACATATCACCAGTGGCTTCTAAATGAATAGCCTTTGTTGCAAAACAAACTTGATGTCGAACGGACCTGCGATATCTAAACCAGGGGGGTTATTATGTATTTCTATTCGAATCGGAAAATCAACGAATTCGTAAAAATGGGATTACGTATTGCGATTTTCGGAAATTTATTTCCGAACGTTCGTAAATTAAGGAAATTTTTTAATCCCATTCGGAAACCAAAAAAATCCCTTTCGAAATTGCAATTATGTATTACGATAGCAAATGGCATATGTGTTATTAACGTATACAGATATTTCGAATGCTATTTTGATTGCGGAAATTTTATATTTATTTTTTTACATACATAAAAGAAATTAAAAAAACAAATTTGAAAATGTAAGTATATACCTTTAATATTTAATTAATAAAAAAGTTTATTAAATGTTTTAATTTTAAAATTATTTAAAGGGAAACGTCTAAAAAAGTTTGTATACGAAGCCAAGGCAATATGAAATAATGGTGGAATTCATGACATTGCATGCAGATTTGGCAAAAGGACACCTCAATGTTTCTAATGCCAAAAGCAAATGCAGGGAGTTATGGCAGATACTATCGCAAGATTTGAATGCTGCAGGTCCACCTTCACATGAGGTAGAAAAGTGCATATACATATATACAAAATAAAATAAATATGAAAACTTTAACTTACAATATAACCTTTTTTCACATGAATTCCAAGGTATGGGCGGATTATAAGCAACACATAAAGGTAAAGTCTCGCCGCAACAAATTACAATACCTTGCAATAACTTTGAATTAAACAATAGTGAGACACCATATACTCCACATCGATATACCCGTGGTAGTTTAACCAAGAAGCAGACATTATTAGAAAAACAAGTAAACAATCAAATTAAATATCATGAAAATTCTATAGAACTTTTAAAAAACGACCAATAAATATTTAAAAGGGAGCAGTGATACAATGGAACGCATGTACAGATTAAAAAATGAGAAGTTTGAATTTTTCAAGAAAAATTAAATGGAAAAAAAACGCACGGGAGGAACGTTTGAATTAGAGAAAAAGAAAATTTAATTAATGTAAATATTGAGTTTTCCCTTCTTGCCTTTTAATTTTTTTTACATACAATACTATTATTTTGTGTTATGTTTGTTTGTTTATTTTTTAATATACTGTTATGAATTATTTTTCTTTTTTATGTTTTAAATGTATATGTATGTAGTACAAATGTACAAATATAAATATTAAGTAGCTCCAATGAATTAAAGTTTTTATTCACGTTTCAAAAAAATAGTTTTATTTACATTCATATTTGATTTAAGTTGTGATTTAATTATTTTATTCAGTTTCTTATCATATTATTATACCCTTCATTTTTTATTTCATTTCGAATACTTTTTGCTATATTTAGTAAATTTGTCTCTAAATTACTTTCTGCATTGCTGTTAGGTAAAGATAAAGATTCATCTTCTTCAGTTTCCAAACTGTCACTTTGTATATTGTACATCAAACAAATCTAAGAAATATTTTTTCATTAATTCTTCAACACCTACTATGGAAATACTTAATCGACCGTCAGTTTATGATTAAAGAAGGTGATTATTTAAGCCGTCCTCAACCTATATGTGCTGGCGTCCCTCAAGGTAGTATCTTAGGACCAATTCTATACTTGCTGTACACAGCAGACATGCCAACAAACAATGAAATTCACACGTCAACATTTGCTGATGATACGGCATTTTTCAGTACTCACAAAGATCCAAAAGATGCCTCGATTCAATTACAACACCACGTAACGCAAGTGGAGAAATGGGCAAGACAATGGGGAATAAAAATAAATGAACAGAAATGCACCCACGTAACATTTACTCTACGTAGGGAATCATGTCCCCCTATTCGTATTAATGACCATATAGTGCCTCAAAACTCACACGTGAAATATCTTGGTATTCATCTGGACCGTCGCCTCACATGGAAACCACATATAGATGCTAAGCTGACTCAAATGAAACTGAAAGCAGCCCAAATTCATTGGCTCATCGGCAGAAACTCCGTCCTTCGGCTCGATTGTAAGCTTCTACTCTACAACTCAATCTTAAAGCCAATTTGGTGCTATGGTATCCAGTTATGGGGCACTGCCTCCAACTCCAATATTGAGAAAATTCAACGCCGTCAAAACAAAATTCTACGAATGATAACTACCGCTCCTTGGTATATTAAAAACAACAACATACACAACGATCTTGATGTTCCACTTGTCAAATGGGAAATAACTAAACACGTGGCCCTTTATTTGGGTAAGCTGGAAACTCATCCAAATCCCCTCGCTCGAGACATCTTACAACATCCCGGTCATAGCCGTTTGAGAAGGAGGGACACCACCGCTCTCAGATGAATAAATACAAGTTGCTCATTATATCCTATCGAATTTGAAAACTAGATTTTGTCTAGCATTGGCTGGACTTATCTTAATTAACTTTAGTTTTAGGATTTGAATACCTATTGTTAGTTCATTTAAAATGAAGATACAATAAAAAAGAATATGAAAAAAAAAAATTCAAGCATATGTACGAATCATTTATAAAAATATATTACTCACGAATTTTCACTGAGATTTATAAACTTTCTTTGAACTCTCTCTGGAACAAATCATCTTCATCACATTCCCACAACACAACACTATCCATTTTAGTTATTTAAATCTTTTAATTTGCAATTTGAACTTTTATTTTAAACAAATTTGACGTTTGTATAAAACAATGCAAAGTGCTGCCAAGTTTTAACATAAAAAACTAGCATTACTTAAAATTGCAAACACAACTCTGCTAGCTTTTCGAACGTACTTCATAATCCGATTTTCCTTTCGATTCGGAAATTCTTTTCGAAAGCCTTTTCGATTCGAATAGAAATACATAATAACCCCCCAGTTTGGTTGCTATACATAATCGACCCATTAAGAACGTCACATCCGTGTATAAGAACTTTGTGTACACTACTGGGCATATAAAACCAACTATAGTGGGATAAATATATGTGTATTGTGGTTATTAAAAGTTCTTGGAATTTTTCATTATTTATTGGTATCCCACAAGACAGCACCCTTAATATTCACCCTTATTCCAGTTGTCGTCGTCGATATCGTCATCGTTTTTTAGTCGACATCGCTTCGTATCGACATCACATCGACACTAATTTGGTATTCTATAAACATCTTGCGACGATGACGACTGTTTATCGATTTTTGTAAACACATCTCTAATACTTGTTTTCAGTTTGATTAAAATTTTAATTTTTCTGGTATATTTCATTTGTTTCATGTTTTTGTGCAAAAATGTTTTTTATTTGCGAATCAAATTGTGAATCAAATTCGGATTCGAGTGATGAACAAAATAAAAGAAACCTAGTACTACAAAGAAAGCAAATCAGACAGGAGTCCGACATCTTCAATTTGCCAGATAAAAAGTGGGTGTTAACATTTAATTATTTCCTAATGTTTATTTTGTTATTTCTTCAAAAGGTTTGAAAATTACTTTAGACTTAATAAAGCAGCCTTTAAGTATGTGTTGGAAGCAATAGATCCTTATTTGAAAAGTGGAATTAGATCAACATTTGTTTCAAAAACAATAAAATTAGCAGCTACATTAGGATTTTTAGCCCAGGGGTCGTACCAACTGAGTGTTGGGAACAACTTTAACTTGGGACTGTCGCAGCCAGTCGTCTCCAAGATTCTGTCTGAAACATTGGATGTCTTAGAAAGCAGAATTTGTCCCCAATGAATCAATTTTAAAATGACCAATGCGGAGAAAAATGAAGCTAAACTACATTTTTTTGAAAAAAAAATAGATTTTCCCAGTGTTATTGGTTGTGTGGATGGGACCCACATTAAAATACTGACTCCAAACAAAAACGACCAGCATATTTACTTCAACCGAAAAGAGGTTTTGTTGGCGATCAACTTCTTTTTGACTTTAAATTTCAAGTCTCGCCAAACCTGTAAATACAATTTTTTTATATTTTAATACTACACTCCTTAAATGATTTCCTTACTTTATGCAAACCATCTCCATCTCTCCTTGGCGGGCCAAGGGAATTTAATGATTTGGTAGTTTCGTTCCACTTTTCTTTGAAATTACTATTAAATGTACCTCTCTAAAATCCTTTTGCAAGAGAAGGATTTTTTTGCATTTGTTCTACAAGTTCATCAAATTGTTGCAGATTTGTTACTTTCTTTTTTTGTTGTTCTTCCATTTTTTTTATTTCTTTAAAACACTTTAGTCGTTAATAAAAATTATGACGATAAGAACAGAGTCGCATCAACACAATATCGTCATCACATTTTCTTACAGAATACCAAATATCTGTCAATAGTAATCGATAATTTTCAATAACGACAACTAGAATACAAATTTGAAACAAACGATACAAAACGACGTCGTTAAGTGTCAATGACGACAACTGGAATAAGGGTGATTTTATGGAAATTTTCAATTAAATCTTTATTTATTCCATTTATTTCTGCGGATATAGCACTCTTTTCAAAAAATCGCCTATATAAACTTTTTGATGTATGTATAATTTTTTTAAATTTCGTTGTCCAATATTGCGTTCTAAATACAAATTTTTTTAATACAGATATTTTGTTATTTGGAGGTGCTGATAACCAGCACTCAACCAAATCAGAATTTTTTAATAAAGAACCCATTATAAAATAAATTTACACGATTTTCGTTCAATTTAAATTAAATATTGTTAAACACTGCACCTAAACAATTGACAAATTTAAATTGACTGGTTTTAAGAATGTAAGGAATAACGATGAAAGTAATAGAAATTTAAAGAAAATTGTAAATCAAGATTTTTGTTTTGTAATTTAACTGTTGTTGTAATTTATTTATTTTTTTTAGCCTGTTGCTAATTTATCACTTTTCTGTTAGTAATGTAATTAAAAAACATTATTAACCATTAATTATTACTTCAAGAGTTTGTTTCAAATTCTTTTCATTTTTTTATTTTGTTTTTAATTTAATTTTGTCTATTCAAATTATTAAAGAAAATTAAGTTTTTGACTTTTACATACTACACAAATCCCAAATTTTCAATAAACCATCATACATGTAATTACCAGAACGTGGATTTAGACATTAAAAAAAAATTGTACATACATATATATTAACAAATACATATTTATTTATATTTAAAATATAAAAAATATAGTTTTTACAAATCGAATTACTAAATGAGAATTTTCCCTCTTGCGAGTATTAAACAATTTTTAAAAAAAATTTATTCGATGTTTTTACTTCAAGTTAAATATATAATTTGTTTGAAAACAATTATACACTATATGTACAAAAATAAATACTAATGTATAATTGTTTTCAAACAAATTATATATTTAACTTGACGTAAAAACTTTGAATAAAAATTTACTAATCAAATTACTCATAAATATCAAAAAAAAAAAAAAACATAAAAAAACAAACAGCATATAAAACTTCTTGTATATACAAAGAAATAAAATTCAAATTCAGACAAGGAATTCAGTGAATCAAATACAATTTTGTTTGAAACGAGACCTATCAACAAAATTGTAAATTCGAACAAATGTATTTAATTGAAAAAAATAGTTTTTTTTCATTTAAATTAGTATACTATTAATTAAAAAAGTTATTCAAAACTTCTTTCCAATTTCAAACAAACATATTAACAGAAACAAACAAAAAGTTTATAAATTTTAAAAGCCATTATCTAACAAACTTTTTTCTGAATCTACAAACAAATTCTTTAGTATAATATGTTAAATTTAAACAAACAAATTTGCAGAATTAAATAAATGTTTTCCGAGTTGTAAGAATAAAAACAAAGAAATTTTTTATTGCATCTAATAAAGATTTATTTGAAATTGTTTTATGATTTTTAACAAAAACATTATTGAATTAGTAAACAATTTGTAAAAAGCTGACATGAAAATGAAAAAATTTTTCAGTGTTATAATTTTTTTTCAATATTTGTAGCAATAAACTTATATTTATTATTTTTATATTATACTAGCTAAACCCGGTGTGCTTTGCTACCCCCCCCCCTCGTCATAAAATAAAACGTATTTATATATTTACAAACATTAATTTATTTAATTTTAATGTATTTATTGCAATGCTTTAGGCGAGACCATGCCCCTTTGTCCACTTACATAGCGAAGAATTTATTATTTCGTAAGAATATTCTGTTGTGAAAATTTAATGACGATCGGTCCAGTAGTTAAGACTATATTACGATGTTTAATTTTTCTAAAAAGGGGCGTGGTCCCACTCACTTTTCTCCTGGTACGAATTCCTAATTATGCCCCAATACCATATGTACCAAATATCACCGACGTACGTCAAAAAATGCCCAAAATATGGCGGGTTAAATTTGTGGGTTTTATTTGGCGGTGCCACCCCCGTTTGTACATTCAAAACTTCATATAGCCTATTATTCCTTCCAGAGTCACAGTAACATGCTGTACAAATTTCAGGCAGATTGGTCCAAGGGTTTGGCCTCCTATTAAGCACAAACATACAGACACACATTCATTTATATATATATAGATTAAAAGCAATATAATTTAAGGTGAAATGGGGCGAAAAATGGGGATTTGGTAATAAAAAAATATATGTAGTTAAAAAGTATATAAAACTTTAGGTAAATACATATTACAAAAAAAGTATTTTGTATAGCAAACATTGTTAGTGGTATAAGTAAGTATCTGAATTAAAAAAAGGGGGCGATGAAGTAGGCGTGGTTCATAGTTATATGGCGACGCTAACAGTATTAAGAGCAATATACTACCAAATAAAAAAAATACGTTGGAATGAACAAATTTGTATAGAGAACAAAAAGTATAAAACTTTCAAAAATTTGGCGTGAAAAGGGGCGTGGCTTAAGAAATCTTTATTTTTACCTCGCCTGGAGTATATAATGTGTATACAATTTGAAGTAAATCTGTTAAAAACTATATGAGAGCAATTACATAATTTTTAAAAAGTGGGCGTAAAAATGGGCGTGGTCAAAAAAAGTACCCTATTAATCATACCAGAGTCCCAGTTAAATGCAGTGAAAATTTCAAAAATATCGGTCCAGAGGTTTGGTCTCCAATTACAATATTTTAAAAAAGTGGGCGTAAAAGTGGGCGTGGTAAAAAAAAAGTACCCTATTATTCCTTCCAGAGTCACAGTAACATGCTGTGAAAATTTCATCAAAATCGGCTCAGCCGTTTTGGAGTCTATACGTTACATACATACATACATACATTGAATTTTATATATGTACTAGCTAAACCCGGTGTGCTTCGCTACCCCCCCCCCCGCTCTTTATAAAATAAAACGTATTATATATTTCCAAACATTTATTTATTTAATTTTAATGTATTTATTGCAATGCTTTAGGCGAGGCCATGCCCCTTTGTCCACTTACGTAGTCAAGAATTTATTATTTCTTAAGAATATCCTATTGTGAAAACTTAATGACGATCGGTCCAGTAGTTAAGACTATATTACGATTTTTAATTTTCCTAAAAAGGGGCGTGGTCCCACGCACTTTTCTCCTGGTACGTATTCCTAATTATGCTAATACCATATGTACCAAATATCATCGACATAGGTCAAAAAATGCCCAAAATATGGCGATTTAAATTTTTGGGTTATATGGGCGGTGCCACCCCCGTTTGTACAATCAAAACTTCATATAGCCTATTATTCCTTCCAGAGTCACAGTAACATGCTGTAAAAATTTCAGGCAGATTGGTCCAAGGGTTTGGCCTCCTATTAAGCACAAACATACAGACACACATTCATTTATATATATATAGATTAAAAGCAATATAATTTAAGGTGAAATGGGGCGAAAAATGGGGATTTGGTAATAAAAAAATGTATGTAGTTAAAAAGTATATAAAACTTTAGGTAAATACATATTACAAAAAAAGTATAAGTAAGTATCTGAATTAAAAAAAGGGGGCGATGAAGTAGGCGTGGTTCATAGTTATATGGCGACGTAAACAGTATTAAGAGCAATATACTACCAAATAAAAAAAATACGTTGGAATGAACAAATTTGTATAGAGAACAAAAAGTATAAAACTTTAAAAAATTTGGCGTGAAAAGGGGCGTGAAAGGGGCGTGGCTTAAGAAATCTTTATTTTTACCTCGCGTGGAGTATATAATGTGTATACAATTTGAAGTAAATCTGTTAAAAACTATATGGGAGCAATTACATAATTTTTAAAAAGTGGGCGTAAAAATGGGCGTGGTCAAAAAAAGTAACCTATTAATCATACCAGAGTCCCAGTTAAATGCTGTGAAAATTTCAAAAATATCGGTCCAGAGGTTTGGTCTCCAATTACAATATTTTAAAAAAGTGGGCGTAAAAGTGGGCGTGGTAAAAAAAAGTAACCTATTAATCATACCAGAGTCCCAGTTAAATGCTGTGAAAATTTCAAAAATATCGGTCCAGAGGTTTGGTCTCCAATTACAATATTTTAAAAAAGTGGGCGTAAAAGTGGGCGTGGCAAAAAAAAAGTACCCTATTATTCCTTCCAGAGTCACAATAACATGCTGTGAAAATTTCATCAAAATCGGCTCAGCCGTTTTGGAGTCTATACGTTACATACATACATACATACATACATACATACATACATACATACATTGAATTTTATATATATAGATATAGATTTTGTAAGATGCTTAAAAATAAATGATATAAAAAAATTTGTTCTTCATACAATTTTGATGTCAATACAAAAAATAATATTTCAATTATGACTTAAGTTTTAATATATCATGTTGTATTGTAGAAACCATGGTGAAATTAAATACCAGGTGACCGCATTGCTACAACAATTACAACAAGGCAAGAACAACAGGCATTTTTCTATATGAAAAACTTTCGTCACTGTCAAAAAGTTTTTTTTTTATATAACTTTTTGGCATTTTCAAATTCACCATGAATAATCAGCTGGCGCTACGCTATCACCTAGTATTTAAATTCACCTTGGTAGAAACCTTTGTGTATTTATACCCTACACCACCATAGTGGGGAGGGTATATTTGGATTTGTGCATATGTTTGTAACGCCCAGAAATATTGGCCCAATACCCACCTAAAAGTATACCGATCGACTCAGAATCACTTTCTGAGTCGATTTAACGATGTCCGTCCGTCTGGCTGGCTGTCCATGTAAAGCTTGAGCACAGAGTACAGGTCGCAATTTTGAAGATATTTCGATAAAATTTGGTACGTGATATTTTTTTGGCCCAAGGATGAATGGGATTGAAACTGGTGGAAATCGGTCCATTATTTCACCTGGCCCCCATACAAATGTCCTCTCGAAATTGGGGTTTACCGGTCATAAATCTTTGAATTATGCAAGTATGCACACAAAATTCACCAAAAATGAGTAATAAATGAAGCTAAATCACGTCTACAAATTTCGTGAAGATCGGTCCATAATTAGTCGTAGCTCCCATATATGCCCACTTCCGAAAATCACTTTAAAGAGCATAACTCACTCAAAAATGAAGGTATCCCAATAATATTTAACACAAATATATATTATATGTATACGAACAATACCGTACAATTTTATTGTGATCGGTCCATAATTAGTCGTAGCTCCCATATAAGGCTCACTTCCGGAAATCACTTTAAAGATCATAACTCTCTCAAAAATGTCGGTATCCAAATAATATTGAACCCCAATATATTTCATATGCATGCAAATAATACGGCACAATTTTCTTATGATCGGTCTATAATTAGTCATAGCTCCCATATAGGCCCACTTCCGAAAATCACTTTAACGATCATAAATTTCTTAAGAATGTTGGTAATCAAATAAAATTCGACACAAATAATATACAGAAATGATGACACCTAATTTTATAAATGGTCGGTCCGTAATTAGTCAACTTAAACCTCCATAAATCTTCTAAAAGTATTTATATCGAGATAAAGTTTAACATACACAATATTTATATTCATAGAAATCATGACACCAAATTTTTGAATGATCGGTCCATATCTCCCATATAGCGCTCATTTCTGAAAAACTGTTTTATACATATAGTGGGTGTAGGTCGGGCTTGACCGACTATACTTTCTTACTTGTTTTTTTTTGTTGTCGGTATGTCGTAAAAAATGACTGAATAAAATTGTAAAATACTTCACTTTCTTCAGGACATTAAAAGCATTTAAAAATGTTAACCTTTATGTCAACAGCTGAAAAATTATACTTACGTCAACAGCAAGCATACCCGGGTATGCAAGCACATTTTATATGGGAATTCACACATTTCTAAATATGTTTCTGTTTTATTTGGATTTTGTTTGTGTTTTCCCCCTACTTTGAATTGTTTTTATTCATGCATATACTTAAATTTTGTCTTCGTCTTCATGTATGAATATTTACAATTAGGGACAAACACTTGTTAGTTGCTCAATTCTATGAACATGAAAATCCAACAAGGAATGAAAAAATGACCACATTTATGATCTGATTTGTCCAATTTTATTCAAACATCAGAATATAGTAGAAAACACTTCTAGTGAGGATATCATGAAATTTCAGATAGATATAATGGCCACTTTCAGAGATACAGAGTTTTTAAAATTCAAAACATACCCGGGTATGTAGCTGTTGACATAAAGGTTAAATATGGATATTTGATTTCATCAATATAGACAAAAATTGACTTAATACTCCAAACTTCTCCAATAATTAATATCCGAGGTTGAATATTTCTACATTGCAATTTCAATAAAATTAGTTATGCCTCCATTTCTTCTGTGGTAGCAGCTATTAAAGCAAAGCCTTCCTAGGAATCAGCAATTGAATACTTTTTACGAATTAAAAAAAAAATCTTTTGTTGTGGGGGAAAAAGGTTATGAAGGAACCAAATCATCATGAAAATTTTAGTCTCTGTAATAAATAGAAACAAAATTTACTAATCTGGAATAGTTATAATTATTGCAAAAACTATCATCTTACCTTCATTTTTACAGTTTATATCATTTAGTAGTTTTGTGTGTTGAAGATTTTTGTTTTCAAAACATTTAAAATGCTATCTTCAAATTGGGAACGTCGTTCGTTTATATTTTTGGCCATTGGAAGTTTTATGGAAAAGTCTATGTGGATCTAAAAATAAAGTATTTATGTATGTTTGTTTGTATTTATACAAATTGAGTTAGTGATGTAGGTTAAAAGACATGCAAATTTAAAGAACTCACTAGATGAAAACCTGAGGGCTTTACATAGTCAGGCTATAAGATGAAAATTTCGGAGGTAGTCTTAGACTCGGATATCGGTTTGAATCGATATGGTGCACATTTTCGCCAATATAAGTCAAATTCGTTACCTGTAATTTGATCATTTTTCAGGTACTCTAAAAATAACGTGTAGTTTTCCTCAGAATCTATATCAAAATAGAAAATTTAATAAAATATTAGCATAGTTATCAAATTTTTATTTACCTTCGATAAAATTTTCTGTAGTAAATTTTTCTCCTTTTCTTAAAACTTCTTTGGCTTCAAGTGCGCTAATTTATTATACATTTTCCCCCGCTTTCCACTTGTGTAAAATTCCTGATAGAAATGAATATAATTCACAAGGTATTTCAACATATTAAAATATAGTATTGCTATATCTATATATGCTATTACGAGTTCTTCTGAAGGAAAAATGGAACAAATTTCTTTCTCTATTGAAGAACATTCCGAAAGACTACACTCAACTCCTTCATCTTCAATATATTTTTTAATGGTATTTATTAGAAGATTACGTTATTCGTCATAAAATATATTATTTTTCCTATTAAAATCCAAAATTTCTTCCGTTATAGAGCAATTCCATATGAAAACGATCAAAATTGGCAAATTTTTGGACGACCCCTCTCCGATTTTAAAATAAATAGTCTCAATCGATTGCCCAGCAAAAAATAATGTACCGACATATTTTTTTTTTTTTATAGTGACTGGTTTAGTGGTGGTGTACACCACTGTCTGTGACAAAATTGAAGAATTCTTCATAAGGGACCACATTGAAAGTTGTTTAAAAAAAAAAAACTACTAAAGCGATCGTAACGAGTGATAGCTCGTTGGAAAGGTATTGAATCAGGCTTTAATTGAAAAATACAATTTTCCTAATTTTTCTTAAATTTTCCTTTAAATTTTCCCATGAAAATTAAATTTTCCGATTTTCCACAGAAGCTCCTAAATTTTCTGGCTAATTTTTTTTTTTGGATTCCTCATAATTTTTGCTTTAAGAATCAGCAATAAAAAATGGGCCCCGACTCCTTGTTTGGACAGGAGAAGAGCATTTAAGAGACCACCTTGTTAAAAATACATTTTAAAAATTATTTTACAGTTAAAAATACATTTATGAAGAAAAAACCAATTTTTTTTAAGAGCCCCAAGTTGAGTGTGTAGTGAATATGGTCTGCCTGCCTTCACAAGATCGGCCATAAATCCATGGATAATAGCAGCAGTGACATGTAATGGCACACCAAACCCGACTGAGGCTACAGGTCATAAAATGTTTTGTAAATTTTTTAAATTACCAGGTAATAAATATTTACGGTGAAGAAGCAGAATTCATTTGCCCCAAGTGTAAAATCGATTTGTCTCAACAAGCAAATGCATTGAAACAAATGCAGCCACAATCCGAGAGTGAAATGGCAAGTGAACAAAATGTTTCATCTGATAGTGAGGCAGACATTCCGATGGTCAATATGTCTTTGAGTCCTTTGAATGAGGCTATTACCACTTTAGGTGAAACGCCTATTAGAAAAAGAAAGTTGCGAAGTGAAACATACAGGAAAGAGAAAAAAGGCAAGGTTATGAGTGCAATCGCGACAATATTTGATGAAGGCTCTGATAACGAATGCAGACAAACAGATGACGTTGATGACG
Organism: Bellardia pandia; assembly: GCA_916048285.2. Classification (NCBI taxonomy): domain Eukaryota; kingdom Metazoa; phylum Arthropoda; class Insecta; order Diptera; family Calliphoridae; genus Bellardia; species Bellardia pandia. The sequence goes on from OU696530.1 coordinate 73,401,323, forward strand.
GCAAACAAATGATTGAGCAGTTGAAAAGAAAATTCAATTTAGCGACCACTTTTCCGGAGAAATATCTCATTTTATTTGTGCTGCCTCAATCATGGTCTATACGCAAGATTTCTGAACAGTTTCAAACATCTTTTTACATCGCGAGAAGAAGCAAAGAATTAGTTCGACAAAAGGGCATATTGGCGACTCCCACCAAGAAATTTGGCTCAAGGACCCTCAGCGAAGCAACGGTGAAATTGAAAATTGTCATCTGTCCAAATGCGACAATTGTCCGAAGATTGACGAGCTAGAGCAATATTTGGCGGAAAAGTTTGAACAGCTGTTAATTCAGGAGGTGCATTTCAAACAGTGGATAATTAGCAGCGGCAGATGTTCCCTTGAGACCGTGGTAAAGCAGATTCCGGAATTCATCGAGGAATTCGGATTCAAGTTGAATGAACTGAAGGCGCACCATTTCATATCCGAGATGCAATCGAAATTTCTAAAGGAAAGTAAGGAGAAATTAGCCCAAAATGAATTCATTGTGATAAGCGACTTTGCCGAGAATTACACTTTTCTCGTTCAGGATGAAATTCAGGCTTATCACTGGGCAAACGACCAGTGCACGGTGCATCCTTTTTGCATTTATTTAAAAAACGAACATAACGAACTACATACCGTAAGCCTTGTTGTTGTCGCGGAGAGTTTAGCTCATAATTATGTGTCCGTTTATTTATTTCAAATGAAACTGTTTGAATTCTTAAGATCAAAATTCGATGCAATCGACAAAGTAACGTTTTTCTCAGACGGCGCGGCTTCTCAGTACAAGAATAAAAAAATTTTTTACAATCTTTGCATAATTGAAGAAGAACAAAACTGCAAGGTCGAGTGCCACTTTTTCGCGACGTCCCACGGTAAGGGCCCATGCGATGCGTTAGGGGGAACCCTAAAACGCATGGCGACTAAGGCAAGTTTGCAAAGGCCATATACTGACCAGATCTTAAATGTACAACATTTGTTTTCGTGGATTCAAAGCAAGGAAATTACCATTAACACAGTTTTATGCACTCAAAAAGAACACGATGCCATGGAGCGACGAATTCAAAACAGATATAATAATGTCAAAACTATAACTGGAACGCAAAAGTTTCATTGCTTCATACCAAATATTTCTGATATGTCAATTTATGTAAAGCGGTACTCTTCGTCTGCCGACGTGCTAAATTTAAAGTTACTTTAATTTTATAATGTTGCCAAGACAATTGAAATCTATATATATAAAATTCAATGTATGTATGTATGTATGTATGTATGTAACGTATAGACTCCAAAACGACTGAGCCGATTTTGATGAAATTTTCACAGCATGTTACTGTGACTCTGGAAGGAATAATAGGGTACTTTTTTTTTACCACGCCCACTTTTACGCCCACTTTTTTAAAATATTGTAATTGAAGACCAAACCTTTGGACCGATATTTTTGAAATTTTCACAGCATTTAACTGGGACTCTGGTATGATTAATAGGGTACTTTTTTTGACCACGCCCATTTTACGCCCACTTTTTAAAAATTATGTAATTGCTCCCATATAGTTTTTAACAGGTTTACTTCAAATTGTATACACATTATATACTCCAGGCGAGGTAAAAATAAAGATTTCTTAAGCCACGCCCCTTTCACGCCCCTTTTCACGCCAAATTTTTGAAAGTTTTATACTTTTTGTTCTCTATACACATTTGTTCATTCCAACGTATTTTTTTTTATTTGGTACTATATTGCTCTTAATACTGTTAACGTCGCCATATAACTATGAACCACGCCTACTTCATCGCCCCCTTTTTTTAATTCAGATACTTACTTATACCACTAACAATGTTTGCTATACAAAATACTTTTTTTGTAATATGTATTTACCAAAAGTTTTATATACTTTTTAACTACATACATTTTTTTATTACCAAATCCCCATTTTTCGCCCCATTTCACATTAAATTATATTGCTTTTAATCTATATATATATATAAATGAATGTGTGTCTGTATGTTTGTGCTTAATAGGAGGCCAAACCCTTGGACCAATCTGCCTGAAATTTTTACAGAATGTTACTGTGACTCTGGAAGGAATAATAGGCTATATGAAGTTTTGATTGTACTAACGGGGGTGGCACCGCCCATATAACCCACAAATTTAACCCGCCATAATTTGGGCATTTTTTGACGTTCGTCGGTGATATTTGGTGCATATGGTATTGGCATAATTAGGAATACGTACCAGGAGAAAAGTGAGTGGGACCACGCCCCTTTATAGGAAAATTAAACATCGTAATAAAGTCTTAACTACTGGACCGATCGTCATTAAATTTTAACAACAGGATATTCTTACGAAATAATAAATTCTTGACTCCGTAAGTGGACAAAGGGGCATGGTCTCGCCTAAAGCATTGCAATAAATACATTAAAATTAAATAAATAAATGTTTGTAAATATATAAATACGTTTTATTTTATTTTATGACGAGGGGGGGGGGGTAGCAAAGCACACCGGGTTTAGCTAGTGTTTAATAAATATTGTAATCTATATATATAAAATTCAATGTATGTATGTATGTATGTATGTAACGTATAGACTCCAAAACGGCTGAGCCGATTTTGATGAAATTTTCACAGCATGTTACTGTGACTCTGGAAGGAATAATAGGGTACTTTTTTTTTACCACGCCCACTTTTACGCCCACTTTTTTAAAATATTGTAATTGGAGACCAAACCTCTGGACCGATATTTTTGAAATTTTCACTGCATTTAACTGGGACTCTGGTATGATTAATAGGGTACTTTTTTTGACCACGCCCATTTTTACGCCCACTTTTTAAAAATTATGTAATTGCTCCCATATAGTTTTTAACAGATTTACTTCAAATTGTATACACATTATATACTCCAGGCGAGGTAAAAATAAAGATTTCTTAAGCCACGCCCCTTTTCACGCCAAATTTTTGAAAGTTTTATACTTTTTGTTCTCTATACAAATTTGTTCATTCCAACGTATTTTTTTTATTTGGTAGTATATTGCTCTTAATACTGTTAGCGTCGCCATATAACTATGAACCACGCCTACTTCATCGCCCCCTTTTTTTAATTCAGATACTTACTTATACCACTAACAATGTTTGCTATACAAAATACTTTTTTTGTAATATGTATTTACCTAAAGTTTTATATACTTTTTAACTACATCGAACTGTTCGGACGTGTTAATTTTAGTGCGGCTGAATTTTCGGTGAAAAAATCGTAATAGGTGAAAAATTGTAATAGGTTGAAATTAAACAAAAAAAGTGAAAAAAAATAACTCGTAATAGGTTAAAATATATATAATAAAAACCTTAAAAATCGTATAAAAACTGTATGAGTGTTCCTCTCAGATGTAATTCTGAGAAAGAGCTTAGCTCGTCGAGAAAAACTAAATGGCTCTCTGAGGAAGAATCCATAAAAAAATCTCTGGAGAATTTTCTCACTACAAGAGCCGTAGAACGGCGTCGTTCCTGTTCTCCCAATATAGTGATTTCAACAGATGAGAAAACATCATCTTCATCAAATAGTGCAGTGAAACCCAAAAAACAAGTAGGTATGGATAAGTACATCACCGTTCTCAAGCGACAGAGGAGCCCGAAGTCTGCTCAAGTGTCATCAAATGCAAAAGCTTTTAAGACTGTGAGTAATGATCAAAATAGGTTTGCTCTCCTCCAGACGGATGAGCCAGAACTTCCTAAGAAGACGTTTAAGCCCCCACCAATTTATCTGAGAGAGCCCACTTCCAGTAAATTGGTACAAGGAATTGTTTCGGTAATAGGTGCAAATATGTTTAGCGTAACATCAATTAAACATGGAAATATCAGCGAAACCAAAATACAAGTGAAAAAGGAGGATGATTTTCGTAAATTGTCCAACCAGTTGGAGAGGGAAAGTAGGGATTTCTATACCTACCAGCTGAAAAGCGCAAAAGGACTCCAAGTCGTTCTAAAGGGTATAGACCCAGATGTTGATCCTGCCGAGATAAAGACTAGCTTAATGGAAAAAGGCTTCAAAATTAAGAGCATAACGAATATTAGAAACCGTGAAAAGACTCCACAGCCTATGTTCAGGGTGGAATTGGAACCTGGAGATTTCGTATTAAAGAAAAACGAGTCCCATCCCATCTACAATCTGATGTACCTTCTGCATCGTAGAATCACCGTGGAAGAACCGCATAAGCGTCAGGGACCCGTCCAGTGTCTCAACTGTCAAGAATTTGGTCACACCAAGGCGTATTGTAAATTGCCGACAGTTTGTGTTGCGTGTGGGGAGCTACATGCAACTGCTCAATGTGATAAGTCGAAAACTGATTCAAAAATCAAAAAAATGCAGTAACTGCGGAGGTAATCATACCGCAAATTATAGAGGTTGTCCAATTTACACTCATTTGAAATTCATAAGTACCAACAAGACGTCAGTATTACCTGATCATCCTCAACAGCCTAATTTTGTTTCGAGTAACAATTTCCCTCAATTGTTACGGTCCACTTGTAAACGCGCCTAGTTCTAGACAAGTTTCTTACGCAAACGTGGTTAAATCTAATATGACAGGTTTGGAGCAGGAACCTAAATCACAATATTATGAGCCTAATATTAACACTCTAGAGACTACATTGCAGACACCTTGTCCAAACTATGAACACTTTTACGACCACTATGACATCCATGATGCAGGAAATGCCGAAAATGCAGTCCACTATCTTACAAGCCATTTTAAAGAAATGATTTATTTAAAAATTTGTTTTTGGAATGCGAACGGCCTCCGCCAACATAAAAACGAACTGGAACACTTCCTGATGGATAAGCAGATTGGTGTCATGATGATTGCTGAAACTTACTTGACGGCGACAGGGTACTTCAAAATTAATGGCTACGTGTTGTATGATACTAAAGATCCCCGCGGAAGAGCATGTGGCGGTTCGGCAATTCTTATAAAGAATAAAACATTATTTAATGAACAACATATGTGAGGATTACCTACAAGCAACAAACATTTGTATTGAATTCTGTCATTACAATTTTGTTTTATCATCAATTTATTCGCCGCCTCGATTTTCAATAAAAGAACACCAATACTACAGCTTCTTCAATTCTCTTGGAGCTAGATTTTTAGTTGCTGGTGACTTTAACGCCAAACACACATTTTGGGGTTCACGTCTGGTGACTCTTCAACACCATTGCCAAAATGGGCTTAGATGTACTCTCAAGCGGGCATCCCACCTACTGGCCGACGGACCGACGGAAGATTCCCGATGTTATTGACTTCGGAGTAGTGAAAAATATCCCTGTAGAATCGATACAAGTGGAGCCTTCATTAGACTTGTCTTCAGATCACTCTCCTTCTATTATTTCAATGCGTTTCCTTCAAGGGAATGGCTCTCCATTTCGGGACATATCTAAAACCAGAGTAAGTTGGATAAAGTATAAAAAGTATTTAAGTTCCCACTGCACGGAAAATGTAGTGTTGAGAACTACCGAGGATATTGATGGGTCGATTGGCAAGTTTACTGAGGACATACGAAGAGCTGTACATCACGCCTCCACATACGACGTTGAGTGCAGAAGTGGGACAAATAGAACTTATTTCGCTGAACTCGATCATCTCCTGTCAGAAAAAAGAAGAGTTAGAAGAGAGTGGCAAATCCACAGGTCTCCTGAACTGAAAGCTAGGCTACGGGTATGCAGAGATATACTAAGAAATTTCTTAGAAACCCAAAGAATGGCTTCACTTAAATCTTACTTGGAGGGTCTTGATAGTACCCCACAATCTGACTATTCGTTATGGAAGGCGGCACGAGGTTTAAAAAGACCAGTTAGAGGAAAACCTCCTCTGCGAAATCCGACTGGTGACTGGGCTAGAAATGATTCCGAGAAGGGGACTTTATTTGTTAATCATTTGAGAAAAGTGTTTACTATAAACAACTCAAATAATGCATCTGATTTGCCTCCACTCGTTATTAGACCTCCTGTACCTCTAAGACTTAACTTTCGTGATGTCCAAAACGCTATTGGTACTCTAAACCTTAGAAAGGCTCCAGGTATGGATAAAATCAGCAATAAAATGCTTGTGGAGTTACCTCGTGTAGCTAAAAGAATTATCCTATTTATTTTCAATGCTATTTTACGCCTAGAATACTACCCTGCAGATTGGAAGGTATCTATGATTACCATGATTCCTAAGCCAGGGAAGGACCTCACTAAAGTAGAGTCATATAGGCCAATTAGTCTACTGCCGACAATTTCAAAACTGTTTGAAAAATTGTTATTGGCTAAGTTGATTCCAATTCTGAACGACACTCAATGTATCCCAAATCACCAATTCGGGTTCAGAGCTAAACACAGTACCATCGAACAAACACACAGATTGGTAAATGTGATAAGACAGTCGTTTGAAGAGAAAAAATACTGCTCCGCCCTTTTCATTGATGTGTCGCAAGCGTTCGACAAAGTCTGGCATGAAGGTTTAATGCATAAAATTAAATTAACTCTGCCTGCTAACACCCACAAACTTATGAAAAGTTATTTATATGGTCGCAAATTTACAATCAAAGAAGGCGATTTTTTAAGCCCCGCTAAGCCAATTGAAGCAGGAGTACCCCAGGGTAGCATACTGGGTCCAACTTTATATTTGATTTATGCATCCGATATGCCGTTAGACCCCATAATACATACTTCAACTTTTGCAGACGATACAGCCTTTATTAGCGTTCATAAGGACCATCAAATAGCATCACAGAACTTGCAGAAATATGTTTATAAACTAGAGAATTGGCTTGAGCTTTGGAAAATCAGGGTTAACGAACAGAAATGTATTCATATAACTTTCACATTGCGAAAAGATACATGCTCGTTCATCAGAATAAATAATCAAATTATCCCGCAACACAATGAAGTCAAATACCTCGGAATCCACCTCGATCGTCGTTTAACTTGGAAGTCTCATATCGACGCAAAACTTACCCAGATGAGATTAAAAGCAGTGCAAATTAATTGGCTAATCGGCAGAAATTCTACATTAAAGTTGGATTGCAAACTTTTGTTGTACAATGCAATTCTAAAGCCAATCTGGTGTTATGGAATTCAATTATGGGGTACTGCCTCAGCATCCAACATTGAAAAAATTCAAAGGGGTCAAAATAAGATTCTACGTACAATTACTGCAGCTCCATGGTACGTTAAAAATTCTAGAATTCACAAAGATCTAGGCATTCCTTTGGTGAAAGTCGAACTTACAAAATACGCCTCAAAATATGTCAGCAAACTTGAACACCATCCAAACCCACTTGCACGAGACATCCTTAACTTTACTGGCCATGTTCGGTTGAGAAGGAGGGATACCCTTGCTTTAACTCAAGCGCAAAACAGATGACTGGATCAGTGGATATAAATTTTTTGTAGTATCATAATATTTTGTCTAGCACTGGCTGGACTTATTATTTTCGTTTAGTATTAAGATTCGAAAACTTATTGTCATTTCATTTCTGAAGATTCAATAAATAAATTAAATGTATAAAAAAAAACAAAAAAAAAAAAATATATTTTTTTATTACCAAATCCCCATTTTTCGCCCCATTTCACCTTAAATTATATTGCTTTTAATCTATATATATATAAATGAATGTGTGTCTGTATGTTTGTGCTTAATAGCAGGCCAAACCCTTGGACCAATCTGCCTGAAATGCCTGCCTTCGTCAGCATTCTTTGTGTCTATTGTTGTTCATTTTCAAATTTCTTATATTTAACTTTTCAAATTTACTATATGAGAATTATTCCTCTTGCGAGTATTATGTTATTGTAAAAAATTTTTTAAACAAATTTTATTTATTCGAAGGTTTACTTCAAAGAATGCTGACGAAGGCTTTAGCAGGCCAGAAAATGCATTACATTTTGCTAGTGTCTTTTTGTATATTTCTGTATGTTTTTGCATTTACGTTTTCCAACGGAAAGCTATGTTGAACATATAACAGAGGTATACAAAAATAAATTTCAAATTTTTTCTATTTAACTTTGAAGTAAACCTTCGAATAAATAAAATTCCCATTTTTTTCCTAATGGGAAGGTTGTATTGGAAATGAAATGTCACAATTGCAAAAGGGTGTACCATTGGAATTGAATAGTGATTCGTGTGTTGCTCTAGTGTGACCCAAGCGAAGTCGTTCAAATTTAATGCAATCTAGTCTTTTAGCATTCGTTTGACTATTATAACTAAAATCGTAAATTGTTCTATGTTTACTGTTGATTCTTCTATACCATGATGAAGTTAAGTTGAAAATATTATTTCTATCTTCTTCTGAATATTTAGTTTCTATTAGTAATTCCAGATCTTTACGGTATATATTTTGTGTTGAATACAGGGGATGATTAGCAGCATTTTTAGCTGAAAAGTCTGCATACTCATTTCCCTTTATACCATTGTGACCAGGTACCCAGACCAGTTTTAAGTATGGAAATTTCTCAATAGGGGTATTCCTAATTTGTGAAACGTAGTAGTCATTGTTCGATATATTCTGTATTGATTTCAGTGCGGAAAGAGAATCAGAACAAATTACAAATTTTCCTCTTTTTCCCTTTATATGTAATATTGCTTCATGAATAGCTATAAGTTCTGCCGAAAATATGGAGCTTTGGGTTGGAATATGAGATACTTTAATTATACTATTCTCTGTTGTAACACTATAGGTCGTCGAGTTGTCAGTTTTCTATCCATCAGTAAATAGTAATTTGTAATCTCTTAATTCATCTTTAATCATCGCAAACATAACTTTGTATTGAGATGAGTTTGTATCAGATTTAGATCGGTCATGTAAAGTAATATTAATTGATGTTGATTGAAACGCCCATGGTGGGAATTGTTTCGATTTAAGAGTACTATTTTGCAAAGGTATGTCGAGTTTATTGCAGTTTTGTATGATTCTGTAAATGATCGATGGCACCTTGGGTATTTTCTTAGATCGTTTTACCTTTTTCGCTAATTGCGTGAGCAGTGTATTTGTTTCATACAAAAAGATTCGGAAAAGTTTCGTTGTTGAAATTTCCCTCTGAGTATACAGGGGTCTAACCTTTGTTTCAAAAAGCATGTTTGTGATTGGTGTAGATCGAAATGCGCCCAAAGCAATTCTCATTGCCGAGTTCATTATGCATTCAAGTTTCCAGATTTGGGATTTAGGTGCATATCCAAAAACGGGAAGACCGTAATTAATCTTAGAAAGTATAAGGGCTTTAGAGATCGAAATGAGAGATACTGAGTTACAATTAAATCGCGAACTGGACAAGCATTTTACAATGTTAAGTCGTTGAGTCAGTGAAGAAGTAAGATAGTCTATATGATCATTCCACCTGTAGCTCTTATTTATCATAATTCCTAGTATCCTTAGTACGTCAACTCGAGTTATTGCTATGTTAGATGTTTGTATCCTAACATTGCAATCCTTTAATCTACAAACGTGAAGATATTTACATTTTGTAGAGGAGAGTGTTGCACCAGATCCATCACACCATTCGCCTATATCTTTAAAGAGATCGTCCAAGTTCAGCACAGAACTTTTTCTTCTGTCACTTCTGATTATTAAATTAAAGTCGTCGGCATAGGCACAAAAGTCAACTTTCTTATGTAGTGATATGACCGAATATAGTTTGTTGTAGGCGATTACGAAAAGAATGACAGATAACGGCGAACCCTGGGGGATTCCATTGTGTAGGGGAAAAGATTTCGAATAGCAATTGTCTATTCGGACAATAATTCTTCTCTTACTCATGCAATTCTTAACATATCTAATTATATTAGGTCCCACTCTCCACTCGGCAAGCTGATTCAGTATTGTATGAAGCCCTATTTTGTCAAAAGCTCGTTCGAAGTCTAGCGAGATTACAGTTGCATGTTTCCGTAACGAGAGCCAATTTGCAATCTGATAGTCTGCATAAAGTAGACTGTCAGTTGTCGAGCTTCCCTTTTTGAAACCAAATTGTCGGTTACTCAGTAGTTTGTTGGTAGTAACAAACCACCATAACCTAGTAGCCACAATTTTGTCCAAAACTTTAGATAAACAGGAATTTAGAGAAATGGGACGATAAGATTTTATCATAGTCTTGTCTGTTCCGGGCTTAAGAATGGGTATGATTACACTATTTTTGAATTTTTGAGGAATATAATTTAGAAATATATTGTTAAATAAGCTTAAAACCCTTTGTTTTAGTGAATATGGTAGCATTTTTAACATTGGATATGAAATCCTATCTAGTCCTGGGATTCTTCCCCTTAAATTACCTAAGGTAGAGAAGAGTTCGGTGAAATTTATATTGCCTTCTATTGTAAGTGCTCCTGGACATGTTGTAGTTGGGGTGTAATTTTGTATTGAGTTATGTTTGTTTACTCTGAAGTTATGCGAAAAGTTTGAATCTGAGGAGTTATCTGACAAGAATCTGCCAAATTCCTGTCCCATTTCCATTCAATCGGTTATCATAACATTCGGATTATCTATTTTACCTATGCAGTGTATTTTGTGTGTTGTTTTGTATCCGGTGAAGTTACGAACATTTGCCCATATTCTGTCTAGTGGGGTATTTGGGTTAATTGTAGACGTGAAGCAAGAAATAGACTCTCTTTTCGCTATTTTAATTGCCCTCTTATACAAAGCATTTGATTTTTTATAGTTCAGAAGATTGGTTTGTGTGATGTTTCTTTTAAAAATATGCCAGAGTCTATTCTTTTCTACTTTAAGTTCTTCTAATTCCCTATTCCACCATGGGATCTTTCTTTGTCTATTTCGGGACTGAGGAATGGATGTATTAGCTGCCTCTATTATTGTTTTACATATGTTTGCTGTTTCTCTATTTATATTTGTAGATAACGGTCTCTTGGTTTCGAGACTATTGCAGTAGTTCTGAAATTTGGACCAGTTGGCGTTTTTCACGTTAAATTTTGGCTTACTTAATGACCTATAATCTATATTTGCAGGAAATAATGAAATAATTATCGGAAAATGGTCACTTCCAAAGAGATTGTCTGTTGTTTTCCATTCTGCTTGGGAGGCTAGACTTGAAGAGCAAAATGTTATGTCTATATGTGAAAAAGTTCCATGAGTGTTCAGGTGCGTAGGAGATTTATCGTTCAGTAAAACAAAGTCAGATGTATTGATAAAATTAGCCAAAATAGTCCCAGTACGACTGTTAGAGTTGGAGCCCCAAATTTTGTGTGGACTATTAAAGTCTCCTGTAACAAGTGACTGTGTATTCGATGTAAAAACATTTTCAAGATTTCTACTATTAAAATTTGGTTAAGGTGGTAAATACGAGCTAAAAATTTTAAATTTACTTTTAGATGTTATCTCAACACATACCGTGTTAAAGTCCATTGGTACCCTAATTTGCTTTTGTTGTAAAGATTTATGAACCAGTATTGCCACTCCTCCATACCTGGTAAGGGATGTATTAGAAGCATACATAGAAAAGTTAATGGGAATGGGGTAGTTAGTTAGAAAATGAATATGGGTTTCTTGGATACAAATTACTTTTGGATTGTAAGATTTGATTAAAATTTGTAGTTCATTAAAATTATTTAGATAGCCGTTCATGTTCCATTGTATTATGTTAAAAGACATTATGATTTACTAGCATATTTAATAATTTGATTATATATACAGTTAATGACATTTATTAGCAAAAAGAACGGCCCTAATGATATGTACTTATATATGAGTTGTAATGAAATTAAATAGCTAAAAATAAGAGAACGGATTAAAGAGGAGTATTTTATAAATATGTATAAATGTGCGTAAACTAATAAACCAGAAAGATGAGATTTTAAATAGATATGGTTTGACTTATTGATGTACATTTGGTATAAGATTATAATATTATTCTTAAATATAGGAGAAGTTACATTTTTGATATGCGTAAATTTATTAAGAACAGCCGTTACTTGAGAACGTAAAATAAATATTATTTTAAAGAGAGAGAACATTGTGAGAGCGAAATAGAAGAGAATATAATTTGAAGAATATTTACAGCTTTTATACATTTTAATTTTGAATTGAATTATGATCAATGAGAATGATATGGAACAAATTGTAGGAGAAAATAGATGCGAAATATTTATAATGAATTTATGAATGCTTTTGATAATGTAAGACGGGGGCTTATATTGGAAATTTTCCATCTCCCATACAATGTGCATGGAAGATAAAGAATTTCGCACATATGCCCACGAAGAGTATTTAAATTTTAACATGTTTTGATTATTTTTTAATAATTCTGTTTGATTTTCGAGTTGCTTCTTTTATTTGTTTTTTTAATTTATATTTTATTTTGGTGAAGGTTATCACCATATGTCATATGCTACACTGGCAACTTGTCGTTTTGTGCGACTATGACTCAGTGGGCCTGGGCGGGTGTTCGTTGCACATGTACATATGGGTTATGGGCACTGTTAAGTTGTGCCAGTGCTACCGACAATACAAAAATATAAAAGACAGGGCTCGAATTCTCTCGATTTTGCTTCTTAGCGCACTCACTGTAGATATTAGGTATTAGTTACCAAAATTAAACTGATTAATATCTATTTCAAAGTTCTCAACATCGCAATGAATAATAAATGTTCAAACTTTATTATTGTTTGCGAATACGATTATTCAATTCGGAAATTGCTTATAACCTATTAATTTAAGTGGGTACCAAAATGTAAAACTAAGCACTACTTTTATATTTCATGATACTTATCTATTTTTTCTTGATGGTTGCTTTGACTCGCTGCTACTGATGATAAGAATGCCGCTGCCGCCAGATGTGTCCCTGATGCGCCGTTGGAGAACCACAGATGAAACCGTGAAATTGGTTGATAGCACCCAAGAATGTTTCTGTTGAATGTTGTGGTTGCTGATATTGTGTTCTGGCTGGTAGTTTGTTGAGTCCGGTAGTTTAGTTGAGTCCGGTAAACTTGTTGAGACCGGTAAACTTGTTGAGGCCGGTATATTTGTTGAGGCCGGCAGAGTGTTCTGGCCGATAAATTGTTGAGCCCGATAAACTTGTTGTTGTTTTTGCTGAAAGCTCGTTCTGGCAGGTAAATTGTTGTTGTCGATCAATTGTTCAGGCTTGTAAATCGTTCTGGCAGGTAAATTATTGTTGTTTGAAGACCTGTTTCAGTTAAGGTGCCATTAACATTTTTTAGTATTTTGTTTACATATGTTACATTTTGGCTTTTTAATTCGTTTAAGATTTCAGTTTCATTGATTCCACGTAAGTCATTAAAATATATTATTCCCTTTGCGAAATTGAGTCCAGGATGTTCCCTTATGTTTACTTTTATTTCTGGAGATAGTGCAATAAGTTTTATTAACTTATTAGCTTGAATAAAGTTTTTTGTTTGGATAAGTATAGAACCGTTAAGTAGCTTTTTACATTGTAGAACCTCTCCTTCTGCGACATAATCTATCACCTTTTTTTATTAAAAAGGGTGAGACTTTGGCAAGATTGTCACTACCATCAATTCTTTCCATTATCAAAAATTTTTCACCGGGTGTAAGGATAGTTAATTGTTTGGTTTTATCGAAACTTATAAGTGGTCCTGTACTACCGCGATCCGGTGGTTCAGTCATTATAATTATTATAGGCTTTAATCCGGATTAATGTTTTTATACAATATTTAACCAATTCGCTTCTTTTTTTTTTTGAGAATAATTGGAAACTAAAATATTTTTGTACACGTGTGTATCATATTTTAACAAACAATGAAATTGGTTGCGCTAGTGAGAACTGTTCACAGTGAGAGCGGTCAATCGACTGAAATTATAGTAATTAAATAATATATTATTGTACAACTTGCCTTTAAATCTTTGATGTAAGTGTCCCAATTTCAATTTGTTTAAAAGACAATAAAGGTCCATATTAATGAAATTATCCATTTTTAGTTGTAAATGTTCTTGTATACCTCCTTTAGTTTGCAATAAACCGCTCCTTTAGGTAATTCTATTTTTTCTGAAGGGGGTCCTACAATTTCGCAAAAATCAATAATGGTGTATTTGTTTTCAATATTTTGAATTTCATAGGCCATGTAATGTGTGTGAAAAGTAGAATTTATTTTATTGCAGCAAAATAGTATAGGTATTATTAGATGCTTTAATAATTATAACAATTTTGTACAGTTCAAAATCATTCCTAAATCTATCTATTATTTTTTTGTTGTTATAATTAAAACCGTATAATTTTGCTAATAATGAGTGAAGAGATTTTGTGGTGAGTCATACAAGTTTTTACACAAAAAACACTTTAATTTCATTTGTATACCCTTCACCTTCATGAGAAGGGTATATATAAGTTTGTCATTCCGTGTGAAATTTCCACAATATAATTTTCCGACCCTATAAAGTATATATATTCAGGATCCTTATAGATAGCGAAGTCGATTAAGCCATGTCCGTCTGTCTGTCTGTCTGTTGAAATCAGTTTTTTGAAGTCCCCAGATATACTCGGGATCCAAACCTTCAATAATTCTGTCAGAAGTGCTTTCGAGAAGTTTGCTATTTAAAATCAGCAAAATTGGTTTAGGTCAACCAGAGTTATGAACCAATATGTGAGACCACCTCCATACAAATTTGATATTTTTCGTCCATTTTATTGCAATATTTTGAAATATATTGCAGATAATACGATGAAATTTTATACGTTGTTTTTATGGTAAAAGAGGAAAGTGTGCGGAAAATAGTAAGAATCGGTCTATGATTTCATACAAATACAAATATATATATTCCCGAAATATGGCTTAATGATAAATAAATGCCTATAAAATTGGAATATCAAGACAAAATTCAGCAAAAATAAGTTTTATACAAAAAGAAATCTGAAAACGAATTTTTTTTTAATTCGGTCCATGTTTGACCATAGACCCCATATAAAGTCCACTTCCAAAATTCACTTCAATACGTATAAAAGAGATATAAATAATGTTAAACGGCTAAAATTTGACATAAATACTCTTTATAGGCAAATAAATTGTTGTACTAAATTTTATGGTAGTCGGCCCAGAACTGGTCATAGCTCCCATACAAAAATCTTCCCGAAATATGGCTTAATGATAAATAAATGCCTATAAAATTGGAATATCTGGACAAAATTCAGCAAAACTAAGTTCTGTGCAAAAAGAAATCGCAAAACGAATTTTTTTTTTAGTTCGGTCCATGTTTGACCATAGACCCCATATAAAGTCCACTTCCCAAATTCATTTAAATACGCATAAAACAGATATAAATAATGTTAAACGACTAAAATTTGACATAAATACTCTTTATAGGCAAATATATTGTTGTACTAAATTTTATGTTAGTCGGCCCAGAACTGGTCATAGCTCCCATACAAGGACCACATCTGAAAAAGACATTTTTCCCTATATACAATATCGTATAAATATCGTTACCAACTCAAAACTTTGTACAGATCATTTACATATACACAAAAATCATTCCACACAATTTTGTTAATTTCGGTCTATTTTTAACCGTATTCCCCATATAAAGCCCTCTTCCGAAAATCACTTTAATACTTATAAATCTCTTATATATAAGGGTACCAATCCAAAATTTTACATGGATCGTTTACATACATGCCTAAATCAACCTGCTGGATTTTGAGAATATCGGTCCATATTTGGCAATATCCCCCACATAAGGTCCACTCTCGAAATCCACGTTAATACTAATATATATCTTAAATATACCGTTATTATGTTGAAATTGAACGAGAAATATCCTCATATGCATGAAAATAACTGTTCCAAAATTTAAGAAGATCGGCCCATAAATTGTCATAGCTGCCATATAAGAACCATTTCCAAAAAAACAAATAAACCCACAAAAATGTCTAATAAATATCGATATCGAACCAACTTTTATATTGATCAGACATTTTAATCCAGAGATCATATTAGTATTATATCATATTAGGTATATCATATTAGGTTATACGGCAATTAAGCTACTGGGTTTTGTAGCTGTCAGTCAATAATAGCTCCTGAATTAAGCCCACTTCCGAGCATAACAACCAACCATACAACTCTTGTAAATAACGCTATTGATATGAAATTCAACCAATATAATCCTAAAATACATAGAAATCACATTAGTGGATACTGGATTTAGAAGCCATCGGTCCATAATTGGTCCACTTCTTCTATGCCACCCATAAATCTTTTGTAAATAATGTTATTGAGATCAAATTCAAACTAAAAATCCTCATCTTATATCTTATCCTTTTTTATACTCTGTTTCTTAACTTGTTTTTATTACCTTTAAATTTAAAGTATATTTGCAGGTGGAGGGTATTAAAGATTCGGCAAAGCCGAATATACTTTTCTAACTTGTTTTCTTTAAGTTTTTCTTCAAGGCAATAGCAGGCTGTTCTCTTTCACATCACAAGACTTCTCTTGTTTGTTATCATTTTCTTTTTGTACGTTTTCAAACACAGCTGTTCTGTTCTGCCTTATCATGATAGTCTAAGGTGACTATGACATCAGTTAAGTTTCTGTGATAAATGGTATAAGAAAATTACCGTAAATCATTCGGCAAGTGATTCCAAGTACGCGCAACAGTTACATGAAACGATCCTCCGAAAACTTTGTTAGTTATTCTTGGAATATATATTTTTTCCGACCCTTAACCGAGTTTTTCACATGGCAACCTTGTTTTCTAGCAACGTTAACAACTTTTGCTAGTTTTTTCAGTCGTTGACCGAATGTAGCACAAAGTATACAGGGGTGACAGAAGGGGAAAGTAGTTTTATACCTTTCTCTTTCTTTGACAACTGCCTTTTTGTTTTCTTTCTTTTACTATTTTTCTGGCGCAATAAAATTCAATTTTGGTCACAGAGTATTTTTGTATTGTTTGATACAATCATAAAAAAAATGCATTTATATCATCTAACGAATGCATAAACTCCACAATGCATACCGCAAAGTATAACAATTATTAAAATACAATTTAGTAAGCTATTGAAATCACAAACATATAAACAAAATTTCAATTCAAATATTCTACTCAAATTGTTTTGTCCACAAAATTCTTGTTGTATATAGTGCTTTGCTTTTTTACATTACCAAATACTACCACAAAATATTTTCTTTCTCTTTTTAAGAGAATTGCCTTATTGTAGCTGATTGTAGCGATTTTGAAACGTCAAAGTTGACCCCTCTGTATACTTTGTGGAATGTAGTTGGGTAAACAAGTTTTCGCAGTGCCATTGTAATTTTTTTTATTTTTTTTGTAAGAGTGTAAGAAGTATTCACTGATCGTTTTTATTCGTGAAAGAAATTTATTGCAGTCCAAAATTCATTTCAAACAAAATTAAGTTAAGTTATTTGATATTTCTGTAAAAAAAATATTTATTATAAATTTCCGTGAAATGGCATGCCAGTTCATGTTTGAACATGTTAATTTATCAACCGAAGTACCAAACATTGTTGATTCTCTCTTATTTTCTGAAAATGACGAATCCAATACTGATCATGTCACCTGAAATCGCAAGGTCTTAATAATAAAAAACTTATTTTTGATCTGAATTTGAACACAATTACTTCATCCATTAAAACAAGTAAGAGTGCTATATTCGGCTGTGCCGAATCTTAAATACCCTCCACCTAACCGTACTAAGAAATACAAAAACTACACTGGTTATAGGACTAGCATATAGGACTGTGTTTTCTATTCAGTCTTAGTGCAAATTTTATTAGTATATATCAATTGTTTGAAAGACAATTTTACGACCAACATAATTTATGTTAAATATTTTGAAATGTTGTCTAATTTTTACCATTTTAATTGATTTAATTACCAATTCTTACCATAATTTACAGAGTCTGTCTGATGTTCATAATAATCTTCAGTGTAATTTAACAAACAGAGTATAAAAAATTACACACGGAATGACAAACTTATATATACCCTTCTCACGATGGTGAAGGGTATAAAAAGGGGTACATTTCGGTTTTAGTGATTTTGCTCAAAAAAAAAAAAAAATAGAAAATCAAATTGGGCTTTTCGAGGAGGTACCAGCAAAAAAAAATTTGTTGGCGGTCACGCCTATTTTCGAGGGGGCGGACCCGTAAAGGTGAAAATATATAGGCCTATATCTCGGGAACTACTGGGTGCTTGATAATTTGTAATACACTAAATAAAAGGTATTAAAAATACCTTTCCAACGATATACATCATAATTATAAAATGTGGACCGAATATGGGTTAAATCCGAAAAGAATACTTTTTGACCCGAATTTATTTGTTTTTTGGAAATGGTTCTTATATGGCAGCTATGACAAATTATGGGCCGATCTTCTTAAATTTGGAACAGTTATTTTCATGCATATGAGGATACTTCACGTCGAATTTCAGCATAATAACACTATATATACGATATATATTAGTATTAACGTGGATTTCGAGAGTGTACCTTATGTGGGTGATAAAGTCAAATATGGACCAATATTCTCAAAATCCAGCAGTTAGATTTAGGCATGTATGTAAATGATCCGTGTAAAATTTTGGATTGATACCCTTATTTATAAGCGATTTATGAGTATTAAAGTGATTTTCGGAAGAGGGCTTTATATGGGGCATACGGTTAAAAATAGACCGAAATTCACAAAATTTTGTGGAATGATTTTTGTATATATGTAAATGATCTGTGCAAAGTTTTGAGTCGGTACCGATATTTATACAATATATATGGGAAAAATGTCTTTTTCAGATGTGGTCCTTGTATGGGAGCTATGACCAGTTTTGGGCCGACTACCATAAAATTTAGTACAACAATTTATTTGCCTATAAAGAGTATTTATGTAAAATTTTAGCCGTTTAACATTATTTATATCTGTTTTATGCGTATTTAAATGAATTTGGGAAGTGGACTTTATATGGGGTCTATGGTCAAACAGGGACCGAACTAAAAAAAATTTCGTTTTGTAATTTCTTTTTGTGGAGAACTTATTTTAGCTGAATTTTGTCTTGATATCCCAATTTTATAGGCATTTATTTATCATTAAGCCATATTTCGGGAATATATATATTTGTATGGGGGCTATGAGAAATCATGGACGGATTCTTACTATTTTCAGCACACTTTCCTTTTTTATCATAAAAACAACGTATACAAAATTTCATCGTATTATCTGCAATATATTTCAAAATATTGCAATAAAATGGACGAAAAATATCAAATTTTTATAGAGGTGGTCTCACATATTGGTTCATAACTCTGGTTGACCTAAACCGATTTTGCTGATTTTAAATAGCAAACTTCTCGAAAGCATTTCTGACAGAATTATTGAAGGTTTGGATCCCGACTATATCAGGGGACTTCAAAAAACTGATTTCAACAGACAGACAGACGGACATGGCTTAATCGACTTCGCTATCTATAAGGATCCAGAATATTGTGATGGTGACAATTTCCCTAAATATTAAAACGGATTTCTTAATAAATTCTTTATTACAAAATTAATAGTTATTACTAAAATTTAAGTTTGGGTGTAGGAAGTTGTTTATTGAAATTTGTTTTAAAATATTTAAAAGTTAGTTAGTTGAGTTGGCATTGATTTTTATGAGTTTTGGATTTTCAAATTTTTTTTTATTTTCATCAAACGAAAATTTTAATCCAATTAAAAAGGTTCTACATAAAATTTGTTTGAAATTTTTATTGTAATTTTGAAAAGGGTTGTAAGGAAATCCTTATTTTATATTTGAAGGAACGAAAAAAAAAAAGATTTTTATACAATTTTGGTAAGAAAACTTGTGGATATATTTAGATAAATTTAGAAATTTATTAGTTGTGATTTATTTTTTTATTAGGGCTTTGAATGTTGGATTTATACACATTGGTATAGAAACGAAAACAAAGGAAAATATCCATTGCCTTGTTTTTATATCCTGCGGATCTGGATTAATTTATCAATTTTAAACGGTTTGACTAGCAGATTTTTGATCCTCTATCTTTGGCGTTATCGATATTGGGAAACCACCCTGACAAGGGGTGGAATTGGTCAACTATATATATCCTGCTTTGTTTAATTAATCCAACTATAGTCTTATCCTGCTTAATCTAAAAACCTGGTTTTACTTATACACACCCTAAACATTCACTTGAATTAAAACATTCTCATTGGCCATAATAACGTTTTAATCTAAGCATTTGAGCTGACCAGGTGTAATATCATATACATATAAATAGTTTCGTGTTTAACTTTTGTGACATTTGATTCAATATAGCTTCATTTTAATCTTAAATTTAATTTAATTTTGTATTTAAATCTTTATAACGTAATTTTATAATTCTTTTCGTGTTTATTTTTTTTGTTCAATCATGTTTTTAATTTAAATCCAATTTTTTTTTCGTTTAATTTCACCTAAAATAATCATCAGTTATAAAAACACTATAGTTTAACAAGTTAATTATTATTGAATCTGTAATCTAAATCTCTTAGTTAACACAAAAACCTCTTTATACGGAAACCCTACATACAAACACTACAACACCTCAAATATCCCAACAAACAAATTCATATTAAAGATTTAAACTAACACATCATATAAAATTATTTAAATATATGGTTGAGTAGAAATAAACTACGTTCCACTGTCATCTGGCGCCTGCTGACTACGTTGGACCATTATACAAAAATGTAAGTTTTAACAAATTTTTATCAACCATTAGTTTTCTTATTTTACTTTAAACATACTATAATTTTATTATATAAACGTAATACCTATTTATATAAATTCAAACTTTATATAAAAATAATATTTTGAATTGCTACTGAAATTGTCATAATTTTGTTGATTTCATTTAAATATTACCTAACCCTATTAATATTACGTTTATACATATCACCCAACAAACATTTCATGTCACCACGTTTCATAGTAAAACCTCCTATTATAATATGTAAAACTTGTTAAATTTTTATATTCATTTCCATCCAATTCATATATTAATTTGTGACCTAATTTTAATTGATTAATAATTGTTTAAATTTATTATACAAAACATATTAATTATTATCGTTTATTAAAATACTATAAATTAAAATTCTATTTTTTTTTTTGTTATATTCTCGAATATGAAATTTTGAATCATTAATATTATAATTACGAAAGGTGAAGTGGAGGTATGGGTCAATTAGAGTAGTTTATTTTTTTTTTTTTTTTTTTTTTTTGGGGTGACAAATAATGTTGTTTTCTGCCAGCATGGAGGGTGGGTATCGGATAGCTATAGCAAATTCCATCTTATGCTATACCAGTATCATTAACCATTTTCCTTTCTTCTTGTTATTATGAATTGCTTTGTTATTAAATAGCTACCTAAAGTAAAATCACTTGTAAATGATTCAAAATTGATAATATTATATTATATGAGAACAAAAAAAAAAAAAACACACCCCCCAACGACGAGCACGGCCGGATTAATGGGTAGCTCTGTTCTCAAGATACCACCTCATTTTCAAAGAATTAGACATTAATTTCGTGCAGTGCGGACGTGTTTTTTTCCTCGCTCCGTATAAAATCATTTTTTAAGTACAAAAAGTATATAAAAAGCATATAAAAATATTGCGAAAAGACGCTAAAAAAAATAAACAAAATTAAAATAAATCAGCTATCATTATCCGCTGTTAATGATGCTACATACTAAATAATAATCAAAAGTTTAAAATATAAATAAGCATAGAAAATATAAAAATGCCCATTGAGCACTCTCCCCCGCCGGAGAGGTGCCGCTCCCCTAACAATAAAAAAAGTGATAAACATCTGTCTCAGTCAAACCTTACTACAGTAAATAGCTTATGTGTTATAAGTGCGAATGGTCAAGCACCATCAATAAGCTCAAACTCTCTTCCCGCTCAAAATACTTATGCATCTGCATCAGATTACAATCCGAATGATCACCACAAATATCCTAGTCTCACTGCGCAATCGCAATTGAAACCCCTCTCTTGGAGCTCTCAATGTACTACTCCAACAACTGATACTCAAATAACTGCAACTACATTCCAATTTATTTCAACAACCCCCACACTTACAACTAATAGCACAAATCCTTACTCTTTGGTTACTACTCTCGCACCAACAACTACAACTACCACAACATCGTACTCAGCAATAACAACTCTAGCTTTAGCAACAACAACAGTAACATCAACAGCCTCCTCAAACTTACCAATAATGACAACAAGTAAGTTACATGAAATTCATACTCCCTTAAATAAAGAGAAATTAAAAAACAGTAACATATCAAAGAGGCCTCGTAACTCACCCACAAAACTTATTGAAAACACAAACAGCAATAAAAAAGTTAAAACTAAAGAGCAGCCACAAAAAACACTAAAATCTTACTGGTTAAGCCAACCTTCAACCCCAAATAGGTTTGAAATATTATCTATTGATGATAATGAAAATAAAGAAGACCAAATTCAAAATGATGGTGTTCCCCACAAACAACCAGAAAAAAATAAACCTACAAAGCCCCCACCAATATATGTTCAAAACGTGCAATTCATAGATAACCTCAATAATGCTTTAAACTCCTTACCAAATTGTCATTACGAAATACGTGTTCTTAAAGAAAATGAAATAAAAATTCAACCTTTAGAATCTATTCACTACACCCAAATAGTAAACCTATTAAGAGCTAAAAACACCCAATACTACACTTATAAACCTAAAGAACAAAAAGGTTTCAAGGTTTTCTTGCGTAATATGCATTATTCAACCGACAAAGAGGAAATAAAAAAAGAACTATGTGAACTAGGACACGAAGTAACACATATCCAAAATATCCTACAAACTGGTACAAAAAAACCACTATCTCTGTTTTCTATTGAACTTAAATCAAGTCAAAATAATAAGGAAATATATTCTTTAACCCACCTTTTACACTGTAAAATTAGTTTTGAACCTCCACGTTCAAAAAGAACTTTACCTCAATGTACAAACTGCCAAAAATATGGCCACACCAAAAACTTTTGCAACAAAATCCCCGTTTGCGTTAAATGTGCTGGAGATCACAAAACTATGCTTTGCCCAATCAAACAGAAAAGCGAACATATTAAATGCGCGTTATGCGGTGAAAACCATACCGCAAATTATAAAGGATGTATGGTATACAAATCCCTCAAAATTAAGCAATTTCCACCACTAAGAAACAAAGAAAAAATAACCGTCCAAGAACACCAAACACAACAAGCTGATAATTCTCGAAACGTACCTACAACAAACAGTAGAATAAATCCAACAGTGACTTACGCTCAAGCAACAGCACAGAGTCAAAACCCTAATACTGAGGAAATGTCCATTATTAGTAATTCTTTATTCAGTTCCACTACACCGCAAATAAGTAATGATATGCAAGACCTTAAAGATATGATGAAGCAACTGATTTCTCAAGTATCTAACATGATGAACATTATCACAGTACTTCTAACTAAGCTCGATGGACAGACTAAGTAAACTTAATATAGTACAATGGAACGCGAACGGGCTTATCCAACACACACTCGAACTAAAATTATTTTTAAATCGCTCTTCAGTAGACGTGCTACTTGTCTCTGAAACCCACTTCACACAAAAAAGCTTTATAGCCATACCAAACTACTCAATCTTTTATACAAATCATCCTGACAACACAGCGCATGGGGGTACAGCAATAATAATACGAAAATCCATTAAATGTACTGAATTACAGAATTTTAGAAAAGATTATATTCAAGCTACTTCCATTTTAATAGAAGATATACACGGTCCATTTGTATTATCTGCAGTCTACTGCCCGCCGAAATATAATAACACAAAAATTGAATATCTTGAACTCCTTAAATCTCTTGGGAATCGGTTTATAGTGGGTGGTGATTTTAACTCCAAAAATACAGTTTGGGGATCCCGATTAACACTATCGAAAGGAAAAAATTTACTAGAAGCAATAAATGAATTCAAATGCAAATTTATAAGTACTGGAGAGCCTACTTACTGGCCTACAAACATTCACAAAAAACCAGATCTCTTAGACTTTTTTATTACCAAGAATATAAGACATGATTATCTAAATATAAAATCATGCTTTGAATTATCTTCTGACCACTCTCCAGTGGTACTTATATACCAAACCGATGTACTTCTATCCAATCAAAATAAATTTATATACAACAAGAAAACCGACTGGGATTGTTTCAGGGAAATCTTAGAGACAAAACTCGAGACAAATATATCGCTAAAAACCGAAGAAGAATTGGATAATTCTATAACTTTTTTCAATGATACGCTTATAAACGCGGTTAGTGATTCTACTCCAACCAGAACACACACAGTAGATAAATTCAGTATCCCACCTCACATCCAAGAGAAAATAAAAGCCAAACGAAGATTAAGAAAAAGATGGCAAACTACAAGGTCAATTCAGGACAAAACCCACCTTAATAGGCTCACAAAAGATCTCAAAAACTTGCTAAAGAAGGACAAAGAAGATAAACTACAAAGATATCTTACTAACCTTGGCTCATCAGCTACAACAAATTACTCGCTCTGGAAAGCAACCAAAAAAATAAATAATGGAATTTTACATCAGCCGCCGATCCAAAAACCTGATCTCACATGGGCCCGCACAAATGAAGAAAAAGCTAATGTTCTTGCAGATCATTTTTCTAAAACCTTTACAAATCCAATGGACGAAAAGGATATAACTCTTCAAAGTTTTCCAAACAGCTCTTCCAACTCTCATATCAGAAGAATTTCAATTAATGAAATTAAAAAAATTATAAAAACAACAAAAGATAATAAATCTCCTGGTTATGATCAGATCACCGGAAAACTACTAAAAGAATTGCCGAATAAGGCCCTAGTCTATTTAAGAAATTTATTTAATTCAGTTATAGATATTAAATATTTCCCAAAAGTATGGAAAGTCGCTGAGATAATCGCTATTCCTAAACCAAACAAAGATGCCTCAAAAACAACATCTTACAGGCCAATTAGCCTTCTGCCACTGCTGTCAAAGATCTTCGAAAAACTCTTCTATGAACGTATTGAACCAATTCTTCTAGAAAGACAACTCATCCCCAAACACCAATTTGGATTTAGGCGAAAGTTCTCTACTATACAACAAATTCATAGAGTAACAAATAAAATATCGTCTGATATTGACAAAAAAAACTTTTGCGTTGCAACATACCTCGACGTTGCAAAGGCGTTTGATAGCGTATGGCACAAAGGTCTTCTTCATAAACTAAAAAATCAATTGCCAAAAGAATTCTTCTTAATACTACAAAACTATCTACAAAACCGAAGATTCTATGTTAAATATAAAGACGAGTATTCAAAAATACTTTCTATAAAAGCTGGAGTACCTCAAGGTAGTGTCTTAGGACCAATGCTTTACCTCCTGTTTACATCAGATATTCCAACTCCTACAACAAATAACAATATGATAGCAACATTTGCTGACGACACTGTTCTACTATCATCACACGCAAACATCAAATGGGCTATGCAAAACTTACAACAACTGCTCAATAATACAATGAATTGGTTCCGTAGTTGGGGAATTCAAGTAAACAGTGATAAAACAATTCAAGTAATCTACACTAATAGAAAGATAACAAACTTTCAACCTATTCAAATAAATACTCTACCAATTCTTATGGATACAAAGGCGAAGTATCTTGGCATTATAATTGACTCAAAACTTAACTGGAAAGATCACATCACTCAAAAGAAAAAAGAAATAAACAACAGGTTTAGACAATTATTTTGGCTGTTAGGGAGAGAATCTAAACTAACAACTCAAAGCAAACTACTTATATACAACACAATTATAGCGCCAATTTGGAAGTACGGGGTAGAAATATGGGGTACAGCTAGCACAACAAACTTAAAAATTATTCAACGAGTTCAATCTAAAATATTGCGAACTATTGTCAACGCAGAATGGTATATTAGAGATGAGGACATACATCGAGATCTAAACGTCAAAACAATAAAAGAAATTATCCGTATCAGCAGCATTAAACATACAAATCGTTTAACACAACATTCCAACATGGAACTCAGACAGTTGCCGGCAAACGAAATCCTGGCACCTAGAAGACTTAAACGGTATACACCTTCAGATCTAGCTGAGCGATACTAAAAAATTTATATATTACTTATCATTCAATAATTCGATTTAAGTTATCTTAGGTACTGATTTAAGATAATTATCATCCCACCTCTGTAAATTAAATTACTTATTGTCATCTTGTTGACAGGTGTAATAATAAAGGGAAGTTAAAAAAAAAAAAAAAAAAAAAAAAAAATTTTCAAAGAATCGTTACAATATATATACTTTATAGGGTCGGAAATTGGAGACAAGCAGCAATGATTGCAGGGTTCAGAATGCGCAATATAGCTAATCTATTGATAATGCATAAGCCTCTTCTGTATCCAATGACCGTCTATGCGCGGTGTAGAGCCGCACCCTACACGAGGTGTCTCTGTTGTAATAGCAGAACATGGCGGATCTAGAGTGGACACTCGATAAAAACCCGTAATTCCGGATGTTATCCGCACCGTGTCCATGGAATGAATGGCACCACGTTAATGTGTCTTAAAACGGTGGCCTCTGGACAAGGGCATTGTCCAGTTGTATTATGCCCATCTGCAACATGGGGCTCTGTTGCATGATGTTTTGTTTTCTCCCCATTAATTGATAATTTCTTCACAGATGGAAAACTCTATTAAACAGAAAAACGAAGATAAATCAGAACAGGTCGCCATGGACCTTACTGAATCTGTTGAAGGCTCAAACGTGCCTAACACGTCAACAGTAATATCGGCTAATACCTTAGCGTTGGGGGACTCCTGTCCCAAATCCACTGAGGTAGCCATCACAACGGATGAAGAGGATGCGTTATTGGAGTTAACGCCTAACACGCAACCCACTACATCCGCCAATACCGTTGCCATGGTGCAACAGACTAAAAGTGCAAATGATAGACCAAAATTATGTGGGGCTGCACGCAAACGTCTAAAGCTCTTTATGGAGCAAGGTATGGACATCGATGAGGCAAGAAGACTATGCCTAAAGCCGATGAAAGAAGTTCGCAGTGAGATGCGAGACCTTAAAATCCCCAGGAAAAGAGGTAGGTCAGATGGATCATCTCCTGATAAACCTAACCCTCCTAAAAGAGTAGCTAGTGCAACTGCAGATGGTATACCTGGTACCAAAAGCATAAACACACCTAATCCTACTCTACCCTCGTACAGGGATATGGTCCAAATTGTGCGGCTAGGGGTAATTCCATCAGATTTCCCAATGACTATATGGTCTGATGACAAGCTAAAGCTTATACAGACAGCAGTCCTGGACAAGATTGTGGAGCTGAAAAAAGGCTCAATAAAACCACAATTTGCAGGCTGTACGTTCAAACCAGGCTGGCTTGTTTTTAACTGCAAGGGAAACGATTCAGCTCAATGGATCAAGGATCATGTTCCCACACTGAAACCTTGGGATGATGCGGCAATAAAGGTTGTGTCAGAGGAGGATGTTCCACGAACGGAGAAATTCGTTGGATATTTTCCCGAATCACCTGATATACCCAACAACAGAATTCTATCACTCATAGAAGGTCAGAATGGTGACCTAATGGTAGAATTCTGGAAGATATTGAATCGGGTCAGTAAGGGTAGCATTGCTGAAATCACCTTTGCAATTGACCCTAAATCGGCTTCCCAACTAAAGGAGAGAAACTACCACATTGGCTATGGGTATGGCACAGTGCACATGAGGCCTACAAATCGCCAACACAGGGCGAACGACCTACCCATGAGGGCAAAAGTGAGTGACAGAACAAGTCAAATAGTTTCTAGCAAAAAGGACATTAAATGCCCTAAATTGCAAATAGACTTACCTTCTTGTTCTGGTACAATCACCAAGCTCGACACGCAAAAGAAGGATGTACCCTACTCAACCGGAAAGGTTCGTCAAGACCTAAAGAACAACATTGTCCTTAAAAAGTCCACTGACGAACCAACCAGTTCGAGAAAAGGTATAACTTCTTCTACGAACAGGCCAATCTCGAGCAAAATAAAGAGAAACTCTGGTAACAGACCGCGAAAAGGCGACAGTGCCTCAGCAGAGGAAGCAGCTTTACAAAGCACCAACCGCGGTAGAAAGATGGCTGCGCGGTCCAGGAAACAGTCTAATGTTTCCCACCGCTAGTAAACATATAGCCAAGAGGCACTTGAAGTGCCTGCAGGTGAACTTACATCACGCCAAGGCAGCGTCCGATTTGCTATGCCGTAGGTTCACCAAAGACCTCCTGGATATCTGTTTTATTCAGGAACCATGGATCAACTCAGGGGTAATCAAGGGACTCCATTGCGATCATGGTAAGCTTATTTATGATTCAAATGCGATAAGGCCCAGAGCGGCACTGCTCGTCAGAAAGGATCTAACATTTTTGACTATCTTAGAATTCGTTCATGAGGATCTTGTGGCGATACGGGCAAATATTCCATCGATAGGAGCCGAACATGATGTAATCATTGCCTCTGCCTACATGCCAGGGGATGATACAATGGCGCCTTCATCGGAGGTTTTCAAACTGGTAGACTATTGCCAAAAGAAAAATCTGGGTTGGATTATTTGCTGTGATGCCAACGCTCATCATACGGTTTGGGGTAGCAGTAATATCAACAAACGAGGTGAGTCTTTATTAGAATTCATTTGCAATTAAAATGTAAATATAGCAAACAGGGGTGATGAACCTACCTTTAGGAATATTATTAGACAGGAGGTTTTGGATCTCACATTATCTAGTAATAACCTATCATATGCCATAAGAAATTGGCACGTCTCTGATGATATTTCTATGTCTGACCATCGGTATATATTATTCGACATTGAAGGATCTTTGACGTATGAAGCGAAATATCGTAATCCCAAAAATACGAATTGGGAACTTTTTCGCTTTCACTTAGGTAACACTGAAAATTTCAATAGGGACTTAATATTTGGTAAATCGGAAATCGATTTTGAGGCAAATGAATTAAGTTCGAACATTCGTACTGCTTTCGAATCTAGTTCTCAGTTAAAGTCTAGGAGGCCGAAGAGGGATGTACCCTGGTGGCACAATGGGCTTGAAAAACTAAGGGCTAAGGCTAGACATCTATTCAACAGAGCCAAACTTACAGGTGACTGGATCACCTATTAACGGCTCTCACTGAATACAATAAGGAAATCAGGAGATCAAAAAGATCAACGTGGCGTAGCTACTGCGAGGAAATTGATAATCTCCCGGAAACTATTCGGCTACAAAAGACCTTATCTCGGGATCATACTAATGGTCTCTGTATGCTGAAACGTCCAGATGGTACGTACACTGAGTCACCGGAGGAGACCTGTAAACTTCTACTAGATACTCACTTTCCCGGTTCATTGCCTTTCAAGGAAACTGCGACTTTCACAAGGGTTCTCTCAATATCCAATAGAAAGCGTCGGTTAGCAGGCAGGATCTTTAGTACAGAGCGGGTAAAATGGGCGATATCTAAATTTAGCCCATTTAAATCCCCAGGAACAGATGGAATTTTTCCATGCTTTCTACAACAAGGTAATAACATTATCGTCCCTCAACTATCGAGAATCTTCATATCAAGTTTAATGGCTTGTCATGTGCCAACGACTTGGCGTGAAGTTAAAGTGGTATTTATACCTAAGGCTGGGGGAAAATCTGAACAACTGCCAAAGTCGTACAGACCAATTAGTCTCAGCTCGTTTTTCCTGAAAACGATGGAGAAACTACTCGATAGTTATATTAGGGATAACTATCTCTTGATGAATCCAATACATCGTTTCCAGTTTGCCTACCAACCTGGTAAATCTACGGTGACTGCCATTCATCAATTAACGACGCAAATCGAAAAGGCCATTGGTGCCAATAACATATCACTTTGTGCGTTTATTGACATTCAGGGGGCCTTCGACAACACGTCATATAGTGCTATTGATTTATCACTGTATAGAAAAGGAGTTCCGAATATTATAAGGAAATGGATTTTGGAAATGCTGTCATCCAGGGTTATTAAGTTGGACTTAGGAGGGTCATCGAAAACCATACGGGCAACCAGAGGATGCCCACAAGGTGGCGTATTATCGTCTTTATTGTGGACTCTGGTTATCGATGAACTACTGGAAAAACTTAACAACCTAGGATTCCGTACATATGGCTACGCCGATGACCTAGTAATTTCTATTACTGGGTGGGATGACGTAACGATATCGGAAAGGATGCAGACTGCTCTAAATATAACCAACAAGTGGTGCTTGGATAAGGGTTTAACCATCAACCCAGCCAAGACAATTATTGTGCCATTCACAAAACGTAGAGCTATTAGACTTATAGAGCCTACATTGAATGGCTCATCTATTGGGTTTTCTAAGGAAGTAAAATATCTTGGGGTTACACTTGATAGTTCTCTCACTTGGAATTCTCACTTGGCGAACACTATCAAAAGAGCTACTAGAGCATTATATGCCTGCCAGCGACTTTTTGGTAAAACGTGGGGGTTAAGACCGAAGATGATTTACTGGTCGTTTATTACAATTATTAGGCCAATAATAACATACGCTGCTTTAGCATGGTGGAAAAAAGTTGAACAGCTGACTGCTAGATCGCAACTTGACAAGATCTATCGGCTCATCTGTATCTCTATTACTGGGTCCATGAAGACCTGCCCCACTCATGCTCTGGGTGCAATCCTACATATCCCACCCCTACATTTATTGATAATGGAGGAGGCCTATAAGAGTGCATCCAGACTACCGGAGATATCCCGTCTATTGCCGGGAGATCTGGTTGGGCACATGAGCATACTAGGCATCTTTGCGAATGATCCTAGTATTGCAGTATCAGACTATATGTCAAAAACTCTGGTGTTAAATAGAAGGTTTAACGTCCTTATACCTAAAAGGGATGAATGGTTAAATCAGACATGGTGGCAGACTAATGCCGATCAAGTATGGTTTACCGATGGTTCCAAACAGGCTAATGGTGACACTGGGGCTGGCATATATGGGCCCAACTTTCAAAGGGGAATCCCAATGGGTACATTCCCATCTATTTTTCAGGCGGAAATTTATGCCATCCTTATATGCTCTAACGAATGTCTGAGACGCAGAGTTAGGCACAATAGGATTTTTATTATGTCTGATAGCCAAGCTGCTCTCAGATCCTTATCTTCATATGAAATAAGGTCTAGGGTAGTTATGGACTGTTGGACATCATTGAATGAACTCGGCACGCATAATGAACTTACCTTGTGCTGGGTACCAGGTCATGAAGGCCATGCTGGTAATGAACGTGCTGATTGCTTGGCCAATAGAGGTGCTCGACGCCCATTTATAGGCCCGGAACCATTCTTTGGCATTCCACGTGGTTACACTATGGAACGAATTAGTTCTTGGGTAGAATCGGAATTTTCCCGATGTTGGAACAACCTGCCAGGACTTAGACAGTCCAAAAGGTTTATTACTCTGTCTAAACGAAGATCTCAATTATTGCTATCGCTCGGAAAGGGCGAATTGAGATTACTTACTGGATTATTCACAGGACACGGTAGCTTTAGATATCACCAATTTACTCTAGGTAATGTTGCGAATGATCAGTGTAGGTTTTGTGAACTTGAAGCCGAAACCTCTGAACATATTCTTTGCGACTGTCCAATGCTGGCAATACGCAGAGCAAGATGGCTCGGAAGGGCCTTTATGGCCCCAGGGGATGTAATTGATCTCTCATCTAAAAAAATAATTGGCTTTATACATAGCCTAAATTTAACATGATGAAACTTCAAGGCTGCACAAAAGATCTCATAGGTCGTGGTGCATGAAGCCTCACTTAATAATAAATAATAGGGTCGGAAAATTTTTTTGTGGAAATTACACACGGAATGACAAACTTATATATACCCTTCTCAGGATGGTGAAGGGTATAATAAGTTACTTGTAGACTTAAGCTAAAGTTAAATTATGTAAAAAGTCAATAATTCAAAAATATAAATTTGTATATGGCTTGAAAGCAAAAAGTGCCCCCTCTCAGAGTAACGTGACTGACTGACTGATTCACTGATCATCGCACAGCCCAAACCGCTAAAGGTAGAAACTTTAAATTCGGGTAATGGGTTCCTTTTACAACATGTATATCCACTAAGAAGAGATTTTTGGAAATTCGGTCGATATGGGGGACAAATGGGGCAAAAACGGATAAAACCAGTTTCTCTATATCTCCAAAACAAATAAACTTAGAAATAATATTATAAATGGGTCTGCCTTTAATCAAAAATAGAGCTGACAGGTCTGGTACTTATTTGAAATTCGAAATTCAATTGACCATATGGGGTAAAAATAATCCCCGTAGAACACTCCGTTAACATATAAATCTCCTACATAAATAAACATAGAAATACTATATTAAATGCATCTGGCTCAGATCAATAAAGATTAGAAATTTTGTTTGATACTTTTTTGAAATTCGAATCCTATGGCCTAAAAATTGTATTATTTTTTGGTACTTTTTTATCAAAATGTATTTTTTCACTAAAAATTCCATGAACAATTATTTTCAAATACATATCTGAATTAGAAAACTGGTTAACGCAATGGAGGATAAAAGTTAATGAGCAGAAATGCAAACACATAAGTTTTACATTGCGTAGAGAATTATGCTCTCCTATTTATATCAATAATCAAGCAATAACACAACAATCCGAAGTTGGAAATCCCATATAGATGCAAAATTGATTCAAATGAAATTGATCCAACTCTATGCTAAGTTTAGATTCCAAACTCTTGCTTTACAACTCAATCATAAAACCTATATGGTGTTATGGAATACAGCTATGGGGAACGGCCTCAGCTTCAAATGTAGACAGAATTTAAAGACGTCAAAACAAATTGCTACGACTGATCACAATTGTATATACAAAATTCGAATATCCATAAAGACCTTAAACGTGCCTTTGGTAAAAAAATGCAGAAAAATACTTAAAAAAGCCTGAAGTACACCCAAACCCATTAGCCCGCAACATATTAAATAATAGAGGCTATATTCGGCTAAGAAGAAGGGATACAGCGGATCTGAACCAAAGACAAGAAGGAAGAATGCCTACTTAATATACATACATAAATGATCAACAATGGTCAAATAAATTTCGTCCTGCATTGTCTGCACTTATAATCAAAAATTTTTAGATATAAGATTTGCAAATAATTATTGTTATTTCATTTTTAATGAAGGTACAATAAATAAATAAAAGTACAAAAAAAATAATGAAATATGACCTCAAAATTTGTCCCAATTAACATATAGATCGTTGTACAGAATTTCATTATGATCAGCTCCCTTATGACATCCCTACAATTTTGACGTCTCAAAAAGCAAGTATCAGTTTCCTTGGACTTTTTTGTACATAATTTTTTGTGTGCCAAAGTAAATCGTTTTATGTTACACGCTGCAAAAATATAAGCAAGGAGCAGTTCTGAAAAAAGGCAAATATAAATTCTTGATTATAAAAAAAAATATCGTTATTGAGATAAAATTCACCCAAAATAAACCTAAAATAAATAAATAAACTAAAATAAATATAGACAAAGTTTTAAATATGAATTTCTATTATGGAATATAAGTTATAAAACAAAATATAATAATAAAATAATTTTTAATTTACCTCCTAATAAATCAAAAATTAAAGGTCCAAAAAGGCGAATAATATTGTGGGTCCTTTTTGCACCTTTTGTTTAATTTTTTCTCCAATAAATATGTATGTAGGACCTTAGGTCCTGAAATAGGTACACTGGTAAAATATTCAAACAGCACATTAAAATACAACTTATATATATATATTATATTTCTATTTTAAATAATTGATTTAAAATTAAATAGATTTTATTTAATAATATTTATTTTATTAATTTAAAATTTTTAATTAAATAAAAATTTTTAAAAATTATATAAATTTAATATATTAAATTTTTGATTTTTAATAAATACATTTTTTGATTTTCATTCAGTATGCGGGATATTGGTTGGGAAAATTCATTTTTAATTTCATTAAATATTTTTAATGAAGCAGAATGCCTTGTTGTAACCTTTGAAAACCAATTAATTATAATATTTTTAAACTTATTTTTAAGATAACATACTATGTGAAAAGAACTTACGTACCTGTTTTCTTAAAGAAAAAAAAACATAATAAGTTAACATTTAACATATCGAGCCATAACCGCCAAAATAATGTATCCCACACCATAATCGATTGTTGTTTTTTAATCGAAATCGATAGTTCAACATCATTTAAAATTATTAAAATTAAATGTATTACACAAAACAATATTTACATTATAAATTTTAAAATAATGGCTTTATTCAAACTGATTTTATTTAAAAAAAACCTTCCCCTGTAAAATTTTGAGTTTGTGGGATACATTTTTTCGGCGGTTATGGCTCGATATATGTATAAGCAAAAATAGTAAAACAATCCAACAACGCAAACAAAAGAAAACAAATGCATTTCTCCATGCGTATATTTACCAATACACTCTCACTTTTGTTAAACACAACTAAACATTCTCATTTCTCTTTTTGGCCACCAATGATGTAGGCATGGTGAAATTAAATACTAGGTGACAGCATTGCTACAACAATTACAACAAGGCAAGAACAACAGGCATTTTTGTTTGTGTAAAAACTTTCGTTACTGTCAAAAATATCTGGCATAAAATAAAGAAAACAAACAATACAAACAATAAACTTTGACTATTTGTAAACAACTTTTTGACATTTTCAATTTCACCATGAATAATCAGCTGGCGCTATGCTGTCACCTAGTATAAATTCACCTTGGATGTAGGTATACAAGTAATTTTGTAGCGTCGTAGATTCACATAAATATTTGTTTGAATAGTACTTTTTCAATAGAACTATAATTAGGCGGTAACTGAGGGTAAAATAGGGATTTGTATGTTCTTTTAAACTAATGGACTACTGACTTAAAATTTTAAATGTACATACATATATATGTACATATATTTTTTAACTACAAAAATTTACCTTTGGGAAATCTACAATATGAAGACGTAAATTTGTGTTATTAGGTAAGTACAATATTTTTTCAATAGTCCGCCTTCAAGGAGTAAAGAGTGTTATTTCGTGCTTGAGTTTTAAGTAAGATTTATTTTAGGGAACAAAAGTTCTATAGTTTATTACATACATAGATTTAGAAATTAAAGTAAAATGTGGCAAATAGTTAATAGTTTTTGGACGTTTTATATTCTATTATTTTTCAAGCGATTCAAGAATTTTTTGTGGAAAAATATTTTTTAATTAAAAAAAAAAAACTCACTAATACTACGTTTCCACGGTACATGCTTCGCTCTCTATTCATGCTTCACACCCCAATCATGTGCGAAACAACTTGCTTCACCATACAAAATTTTAAGAGCGAATCAAGTAGATTCATATTGAATCTACTTGCGAAGCCCGAAAAATTGCACTCTTCTCTAATTTTTATCGCAAGTTTATCTGCACTAGCTGTAAAAATTTAATATTATTGTAAACAAAGCCAATTATTTTCTTGTTGCTGGAAGTAAAGAAAGTAAATACGTACGAATGTATGTTTTTTTTTTCGAATAAGCTAACTAATTTCCACTCACTTTTGTTTGTCCATTAAAAAAAATTATTTTCCACAAATTGTAAATTCTGTTTTTATACCCTTCACCATCGTGAGAAGGGTATATATAAGTTTGTCATTCCGTGTGTAATTTCCACAAAAAAATTTTCCGACCCTATAAAGTATATATATTCTGGATCCTTATAGATAGCGAAGTCGATTAAGCCATGTCCGTCTGTCTGTCTGTCTGTTGAAATCAGTTTTTTGAAGTCCCCAGATATACTCGGGATCCAAACCTTCAATAATTCTGTCAGAAGTGCTTTCGAGAAGTTTGCTATTTAAAATCAGCAAAATCGGTTTAGGTTAACCAGAGTTATGAACCTATATGTGAGACCACCTTCATAAAAATTTGATATTTTTCATCCATTTTATTGCAATATTTTGAAAACTATTGCAGATAATACCATGAAATTTTGTATACGTTGTTTGTACTATAAAAGAAGAAAGTGTGCGGAAAATAGTAAGAATCGGTCCATGATTTCTTATAGCCCCCATACAAATATATATATTCCCGAAATATGGCTTAATGATAAATAAATGCCTATAAAACTGGAATATCAAGACAAAATTCAGCAAAAATAAGTTTTATACAAAAAGAAATCTCAAAACGAAATTTTTTTTTAATTCGGTCCATGTTTGACCATAGACCCCATATAAAGTCCACTTCCAAAATTCACTTCAATACGTATAAAAGAGATATAAATAATGTTAAACGGCTAAAATTTGACATAAATACTCTTTATAGGCAAATAAATTGTTGTACTAAATTTTGTGGTAGTCGGCCCAGAATTGGTCATAGCCCCCATACAAAAATCTTCCCGAAATATGGCTTAATGATAAATAAATGCCTATAAAATTGGAATATCAAGACAAAATTCAGCAAAAATAAGTTTTATACAAAAAGAAATCTCAAAACGAAATTTTTTTTAATTCGGTCCATGTTTGACCATAGACCCCATATAAAGTCCACTTCCAAAATTCACTTCAATACGTATAAAAGAGATATAAATAATGTTAAACGGCTACAATTTGACATAAATACTCTTTATAGGCAAATAAATTGCTGTACTAAATTTTATGTTAGTCGGCCCAGAACTGGTCATAGCTCCCATACAAGGACCACATCTGAAAAAGAGATTTTTCCCTATATATATTGTATAAATATCGGTACCGACTCAAAACTTTGCACAGATCATTTTAATATATACAAAAATCATCCCACAAAATTTTGTGAATTTCGGTCTATTTTTAACCGTATGCCCCATATAAAGCCCTCTTCCGAAAATCACTTTAATACCCATAAATCGCTTACAAATAAGGGTACCAATCCAAAATTTTACACGGATCATTTACATACATGCCTAAATCTAACTGCTGGATTTTGAGAATATCGGTCCATATTTGACTATATCCCCCACGTAAGGTCCACTCTCGAAATCCACGTTAATACTAATATATATCGTATATATACCGTTATTATGTTGAAATTCGACGTGAAATATCCTCATATGCATGAAAATAACTGTTCCAAAATTTAAGAAGATCGGCCCATAATTTGTCATACCTGCCATATAGAACCATTTCCAAAAAACAAATAAATTCGGGTCAAAAAATATTCTTTTCGGATTTAACCCATATTCGGTCCATATTTTATAATCATGATATATATCGTTGGAAAGGTATTTTTAATACCTTTTATTTAATGTATTACAAATTATCAGACACCCAGTAGTTCCCGAGATATAGGCCTATGTATTTTCAATTTTAAGGGCCCGCCCCCTCGAAAATAGGCGTGACCGGCAACAAATTTTTTTTTTGCTGGTATCTCCTCTAAAATCCCTATTTGATTTTGTTTTTTTTTTTTTTTTTTTTGAGCAAAATCACTAAAACCGAATTGTACCCCTTTTTTATACTCTGTTTGTTAAATTACACTCAAGATTATTATGAACATCAGACAGACTCTGTAAATTATGGTAAGAATTGGTAATTAAATCAATTAAAAATGGTAAAAATTAGACAACATTTCAAAATATTTAACATAAATTATGTTGGTCGTAAAATTGTCTTTTAAACAATATATCAAATA
Organism: Bellardia pandia; assembly: GCA_916048285.2. Lineage (NCBI taxonomy): Eukaryota > Metazoa > Arthropoda > Insecta > Diptera > Calliphoridae > Bellardia > Bellardia pandia. The sequence goes on from OU696530.1 coordinate 73,439,174, forward strand.
CTAATAAAATTTGCACTAAGACTGAATAGAAAACACAGAATTAGGATATTCTAGTCTAGTGTAGTTTCTGTATTTCTTATTACGCTTAGGTGAAGGGTATTTAAGATTCGGCACAGCCGAATATAGCACTCTTACTTGTTTATACTCTGTTAAGTTACAGTCAAGATTATTATGAACATCTGACAAACTCTGTAAATTATGGTAAGAATTGGTAATTAAATAAATTAAAAATGGTGAAAATTAGACAAAATTTTAAAATATTTAACATAAATTATGTTGGTCGTAAAATTGTCTTTCAAACAATATATCAAATACTAATAAAATTTGCACTAAGACTGAATAGAAAACACAGAATTAGGATATTCTAGTCTAGTGTAGTTTCTGTATTTCTTATTACGCTTAGGTGAAGGGTATTTAAGATTCGGCACAGCCGAATATAGCACTCTTACTTGTTTTATACTCTGTTTGTTAAGTTACACTCAAGATTATTATGAACATCAGACAAACTCTGTAAATTATGGTAAGAATTGGTAATTAAATCAATTAAGGGCCATTATTACAACTTGCCTTTAATGTTCTTAATAATAAAAGGTAACTTTAATTAAAGTGAGGAATAAAGTGACCTTTAAAATTTTTCGTTATTACAACTTCCTTGTAAAATAAAATAATTTTTTTCTAAAATATGGCAATACCAGTTAAAAACCGATTACTTTTGAGAAATTACTGACAAGAAACAGTAAATTTTTTGTGTTTGTGAAAATATTTGTTTGTGAAAAAAATATAAATCAAACGTCTGCTTTCCATTTTTATTTATCAAATTATTTATTGGCAAAACAAAATTAAAATTAATTTATTTTTCATGAAGTTGTCAATTTTTCAGAACATATGGCAACTTCAAATACATAAACCTCACTATAAAATTAAAGGCAAGATGATCTTCCCTTTAGCTTATCGGTCGGTTTTAGATTAAAGTAGACTTATAATAACCAAATACTTCTTATCTGTCCGATAACATCATACCTTTAACTATTACCAAGTTGTAATAATGGGCCTAAAAATGGTGAAAATTACACAAAATTTCCAAATATTTAACATAAATTATGTTGGTCGTAAAATTGTCTTTCAAACAATATATCAAATACTAATAAAATTTGCACTAAGACTGAATAGAAAACACAGAATTAGGATATTCTAGTCTAGTGTAGTTTCTGTATTTCTTATTACGCTTAGGTGAAGGGTATTTAAGATTCGGCACAGCCGAATATAGCACTCTTACTTGTTTTTATTCTGTTTGTTTATTAAAGACAACTGTCAAATCGAATCAAGTTGTTTGGTCATGTAAACAGCATTATTCATAAACATGGTTCACAGAGCGAAGCAGGTGATTCAAGTCGTCGTGGAAACCTAGTATAATAACGCAAAGAAGGAAAAGCGTACATTTTTAATTGTGATTTTATGAATATGTAGAAATATATAAAATGAAAGTTCACAAATTCTTAAACAATTTAATTGACAATCTACAATTTGCAAATTCATATATACCGTTTGGTACTTTTTTGTTCTAAACCGCATATTTCATTAATTATGATCACATGAAAGAACAACATTTGTTAGGAATACCATTCTCAGCTTCTTACCAATAATTGAAAATCCTGACAACAATTTTATTTTGCTTGAAGGTTACACGATCAAGTTTTATGTTGCCAATCTTAATACACTCACACTTTCTCACTAATATATTCAAATTTTTAAAATTTGATACGAGTTTGCTGTCAAATTCTCGTTCATTTGTGTGTTTCAAATTACAGTCATGAAAACAGCTGATTGCAATTTTAATAAAGAAATTTGTTATTTTTTCTTTTCACATACATACATATATATGTAAACATTCTGGCGTCATAATGGCTGTGCTTGATACATCGAACTGTTCGGACGTGTTACTTTTAGTGCGGCTGAATTTTCGGTGAAAAAATCGTAATAGGTGAAAAAGTATAAAAAGTTAAATTAAATAAAAAAGTGAAAAAAAAACTCGTAATAGGTGAAAAACTTTACAAAGTCAAATAATTGCACTAGATGCAATAAAAAATTAATAAATTGTAATAATTTATTTTTAATTATTTGAAAACTAGAAAATTAAATACAGTGAGACAGTGAATGAGTAACAATTCTAACAGTGCGAGTGGGCCTCAGAGCCGAAATGCTTATTTCGTGTTGAGCTCGGCAAGTGTTAGTAATGAGAACATTAAAAATCCCGAATTTAATAAAAACTACTTAACTGTGAAACCAAAAATAAGCACAAATCTGAATTTAAGTGCAAGTGCACCAAACTTGAATAAATGTGTTGAACAGGGCACAAACTTAGCCCAAAGCATATTTAATTTAAATAGAAAAAACACTGAAGGACCGTCTTCTTCACGGTGCTCGTTATCAAATATTGGAGAGATGTCAACAGCTGCAAAAGGCACATTAAGTCCTACAAATAAGACCGCTCCTATAGTTGCTGTTGAAGAAAAACAAAAAACACAGGTAGGAATGGACCGTTATATAACAGTATCGAAGAGAGGCAGAAGCCCAAAATCTGCCGAAATTACACCAGCCGCAAAATTATCAAAGAATGCTGAAGAGCCACGCTCGCAAAATCGTTTTGCCATCCTCCAAGACAAAAATGATGTCCCTAACGCTGTGAATAAGCCAGTAAAACCACCTCCAATATATTTAAGAGAAAAAAACTCAAACGAACTTATAAAAATATTAGTTTCATTAATTGGTGAAAATTCTTTTTATGTGACTCCAATTAAGCGTGGCAATATTAATGAAACAAAGATTCAGATTAATAATGAAAACGACTATTGGAGAATAGTTTCGGAATTTGAAAAACGCAAAAAGAATTTGTACACGTATCAACTTAAAAGCGCAAAAGGTCTACAAGTCGTAATTAAGGGAATAGATTCTTTAGTTGATCCTGAGGAGATCAAGAGCAGTTTGGCCGACAAAGGCTTTAAAATCAAGGCAGTATCAAATATAAGAAACAGAGATAGGATCCCTCAACCATTGTTTAGAGTGGAGTTAGAACCTGGTGATGTTAAGCTGAAGAAAAATGAAACACATCCTATATATGACTTGAAATTCATAATGCACCGAAGAGTTACAGTGGAAGAACCTCATAAGCGATCTGGCCCAGTACAGTGTTCGAACTGCCAAGAATATAGTCACACTAAATCTTATTGTAAGTTGCCTACTGTTTGTGTTGTTTGTGGGGATCTTCATGACACCTCAAAGTGCGATAAACCTAAGGATGATTCCAGGGTAAAAAGATGCAGCAATTGCGGTGGAAACCACACTGCCAACTACAGGGGTTGCCCTGTTTTCGAGGTCGTTAAACGCTCCTTGATCAACAAACCCGCTTCTACCCCTACTCAGATGACAAAAGTACCTATTACAATTATTCCCCCCGTAGCACAAGCATCCACTAGCCAATTTTCATATGCCAACGTGCTAAGATCTAACCAACCAACACTGCAAAATGAATCACCAATAAATGATACAAACAGCCACAATTTTAGCCGTCTTGAAGGTATAATGGAGAATCTGGTGCAATCCATGAACCATTTCATGACAAGCATGACAAGTATGATGCAGGAGATGCAAAAAATGCAGTCCACGCTACTGCAGGCCATACTTAATAGACCATGAACTGTCTCAAAATATGTTTCTGGAACGCAAACGGCATACGCCAACATAAAAATGAACTTGAATATTTTCTTTTTAATAAGAAAATTGATGTAATGCTGATTTCCGAGACTCATATGACGTCGAGAAGCATTTTTAAAATAAGTGGTTATACATTCTACGACACCAAGGACCCCAGAGATAGATCATGTGGTGGCTCGGCAATATTGGTCAAATCGCGAATCAAACACCATTCATTGGGTGGTCTTTCAGAGTGTTATCTTCAAGCAACAAACATCTGTATTGAGAACTTTTGTCAAAACCTCGTGATTTCGTCAGTTTACTGTCCGCCCAGATTTTCAATAACAAAAGATCAGTATAGAGATTTTTACAAATCACTAGGTAGCCGTTTCATAGCGGCTGGCGACTACAATGCTAAGCATACATTCTGGGGCTCACGACTCGTTAGCCCTAAAGGTCGTATCTTGTACGACTCCCTGTCTGAAATGGGACTGAATGTGATTTCAACTGGTCAACTAACTTATTGGCCAACTGACCAGCAAAAAATTCCTGACGTTATCGATTTCGGCGTGGCGAAAGGGGTATCCCCGGAACTCATTGAAGTCGAGGCTTCACTGGATCTTTCTTCAGATCACTCACCCACTGTAATCACCATCAGAAGTCCTCAGCAAATCGTAACTGATGCCTTACTTCTTGTCAAACGTCTGAATTGGTTAAAATACAAAAAATACATCAGCACTCACTGCACAGAGAAACTCCCGTTAAAAACTGCTGAAGACATCGATGCCTGTATAAAAAGTCTTAATGAACATGTCGAGAAAGCCGCAGAACATGCTTCTTCCACTTACCGCCCGAATAGGTACAACAGAGTTTTTTCTGCAGATGTTGAGCAACTATTGTCTGAAAAAAGGAGAGTCCGAAGAGAGTGGCAACAACACAGATCGCCCCAACTTAAAACTAGGTTGAGAGAATGTACCAAAAATCTTAGGATCTTGCTAGAAGCGCAAAAATCAGAGTCTCTCAAACAACATCTGGAAGGTCTAGACGCAACTTCCCAGTCAAATTATTCATTATGGCGTGCAGTCCGAAATCTAAGAAAACCCGTAATCGCAAAACCTCCACTGCGTACTTTGAACGGATCTTGGGCACGAAATAACGAAGAAAAAGGCAACCTTTTCGTAAGTCATTTAAAAAATGTATTCACTCCCAATATGGATACTGACATTAGCCAACTACCGCCTGTTGTTGCCAGACCACCTGTACAAATAAGATTTCAATATCTGGAGGTTGTTGAGGCTATTGATAATTTAAATGTTAAAAAAGCACCTGGGTTTGATAAAATCAGCAATAAAATGATTTTTGAGCTGCCTCGCATTGCAAAAAGATTAATCCTCTTTCTTTTTAATGCCATCTTACGGCTTGAGTACTACCCTCCGGTTTGGAAAATTGCACTAGTAAAGATGATTCCTAAGCCGGGAAAAGATCCTTGCAAAGTTGAGTCGTATAGGCCAATAAGTCTATTACCAACTATGTCCAAATTATACGAGAAATTGCTTATAACCAAGCTGACTCCGATTTTGAATGAAAACAACTGCATTCCCAATCACCAGTTTGGCTTCAGACGTCAACACAGTACAATAGAACAAACACATAGATTGGTACAAGTCATAAGAAAAACCTTTGAGGAAAAGAGATACTGTTCGGCACTCTTTATTGACGTCTCTCAAGCTTTCGACAAAGTATGGCATGAAGGCCTGATATCTAAATTAAAGCAGAACTTGCCGGTGAATCTTCAACACCTACTATGGAAATACTTAATCGACCGTCAGTTTATGATTAAAGAAGGTGATTATTTAAGCCGTCCTCAACCTATAGGTGCTGGCGTCCCTCAAGGTAGTATCTTAGGACCAATTCTATACTTGCTGTACACAGCAGACATGCCAACAAATAATGAAATTCACACGTCAACATTTGCTGATGATACGGCATTTTTCAGTACTCACAAAGATCCAAAAGATGCCTCGATTCAATTACAGCACCACGTAACGCAAGTGGAGAAATGGGCAAGACAATGGGGAATAAAAATAAATGAACAGAAATGCACCCACGTAACATTTACTCTACGTAGGGAATCATGTCCCCCTATTCGTATTAATGACCATATAGTGCCTCAAAACTCACACGTGAAATATCTTGGTATTCATCTGGACCGTCGCCTCACATGGAAACCACATATAGATGCTAAGCTGACTCAAATGAAACTGAAAGCAGCCCAAATTCATTGGCTCATCGGCAGAAACTCCGTCCTTCGGCTCGATTGTAAGCTTCTACTCTACAACTCAATCTTAAAGCCAATTTGGTGCTATGGTATCCAGTTATGGGGCACTGCCTCCAACTCCAATATTGAGAAAATTCAACGCCGTCAAAACAAAATTCTACGAATGATAACTACCGCTCCTTGGTATATTAAAAACAACAACATACACAACGATCTTGATGTTCCACTTGTCAAATGAGAAATAACTAAACACGTGGCCCTTTATTTGGGTAAGCTGGAAACTCATCCAAATCCCCTCGCTCGAGACATCTTACAACATCCCGGTCATAGCCGTTTGAGAAGGAGGGACACCACCGCTCTCAGATGAATAAATACAAGTTGCTCATTATATCCTATCGAATTTGAAAACTAGATTTTGTCTAGCATTGGCTGGACTTATCTTAATTAACTTTAGTTTTAGGATTTGAATACCTATTGTTAGTTCATTTAAAATGAAGATACAATAAAAAAGAATATGCAAAAAAAAAAAATAATGGCTGTAAATGATTTATGAACTATATGCAATGAAATGTTGCATTGCATACTGCGTTTATGAAAACAACAAATTTTTTGTGCTGTGTTTTTTATAAATAATATACATATGTATGTACATCAGAGAACAGAAAGAGACCATTCACATTTGCTAACCATTCGCAAATTCATTGCCTTTACTCGACAATAATAAAAATGTGCATTGCTGTTTTTTTTACTCATTCCTTATTACTGTTTGCTATTTTACATTCCCGTTTTGTTATGCGGTTATACATCAAGCAACGTAATAATTCAATGCCATATGAAAAAACTAAAAACATTCACACCATTCGTCCAGTATTCGTTGCTTTCAGTGAATGAAAACATAAACAAAGAGCAAAAACAATACAAAACCTAATGAGAAAATAAATATTTTTGGTTGTTGCTTTATGTGCGATTTGTTGACAGTAAACTAGTAAAGTTTGATATTTTTTGTTAGTATGTACAACTTATACAATCAGCATTGAAACCATTCGTACCAATCGTTAACCATTCGTACCAATCGTTAAGTATTCGTTGCTTTTGGGAGTATACGTTTACATTTGTACAAGATATGCAATGCAAGCATCATTTTTCGTTACACTCCGTTTTGTGAATAATGACATGTATTGCTTTACGGAATTGATTTATGTTGTCAACATGAGGGTCGTTTTTTGTGATTGTATTCAAAATCTAAAATTAACCAATCAATCCGTTCTCTGATGTACATATATAATACTCCACCAATTTAAAAGCCCCACATACTTAAAGTTAAATAAATGTGTTGTTTCTTGGCGATATTTTGAAAATAAATTACATTAAATTTGCGTACGGCCTACGTCACATCTTCCAATTGTTGAGCATTTTGATAGCCAGTATGTGTAACAAATTTGAAAGCTTGACCATGTAACTGCAGCGTTATCCAAAAATTTGTTTTTTGAAATGATTCATGAATGGATTTCTTTCGAAAAAAGAATTTGCTGTGCATCAATGGAAAAACATTTCATATTAAAAAAAATGATTTTTAACTAACTTAGAAAAATAATATTTCATTTATTAGTCAGCTATTTTTTCCAAAAAGCCATTTTTTATTTCTTCTCCCATAGAATGAACAGTAAGTAATTTAATAAGGCGACATTTTTGTTATTACAAAATAAAAAATAAATTTGAGGAAAACAATGCCCTAATTCAATCAGAATAAGGATAACAAATATTTTCTTTAATCGATGAAAAATCTAGCATACAAATGTCCAATACTAGGAGTTTAAAAATAATCATTCCCTGCTTCTTTACACAAAATATGGTTTTGTGGCAGCACAGATTGTGTGTGTCTCTGACAAAATATCATTGATAAACATACATACACACATATGTACATACTCGTATGTATTTATTTTAATCATATGCGGGCTTTGTTCAGTACATTTTAGTTAATAAAATGATCGTTTGTGAAGTGTTTGTGATTAATTTCTTGATATGTTTATCAATAGCTTCTGGTAATTAAAATATACTATATACTAATATATGTACTTTTTGTATGTACTTATGTACATAATCATGATTATAATTTGCACACATAAAAGTATATATGAACACACAAACATATATATATACATAGTTAAATTACATTTAATGAAATATGCTCAAATTGCAATATAAAAGTGAACAAATAATCGGGACAAAATCATAAGAAACATACAATTATATTAATTGTTTGTGTAACAACATCAGAAAATAATATATGTACATACATATATACTCGTACTCGTGCATACCTAAGTACCTATATGCTCGTATGAATATTGCATAAATTACGTATTTTATAATATTTATTGGTATATACTAGCTAAAACCCGGTGTGCTTCGCTACCCGTATCGTAATGAAATAAAAAGTTTAAAGTTAAACAAATATACCGTATTTTCAGAGTAAAAAGGTTCGTCTTATCGTCCGGTAAATACGGTATTTATTAATGGTGTTTTCTTTTCTGAAATAAAATGTTACACCTTTATTATGTACATTTTTATAATGTTTACCCCACATTTTAAATATGTCGCATTTTTAATGGTCAGAATAGAACATAATTTTACAACAGTGTAACACTTTATTTTCATGTACAGCTGTTTTTGTTTTTTTTTTTGTTAAAAAAGAAGAAGCAGATAGCTCCCTGGTAAGATCGCTTGAAATAAGACAATGAATATTTATCAAAAATACCCATGGCACCTTCCCGACTAATACGCAAATTCTTCTCAAACTATAAAAATTATATATATAAACATACATTACATATATAAGAAGTAGGAGATATTGACATACATCAACTTCAGAGTATTCATTAATTACGTTCTTTACAAAGCCTTTCACTCACGGTTGTGGATTTCTTTCCATAATCATATAAAATATTTTATCATCATCAGATGGTGAAGATGAATCCAACAAGTCATCCAATATTTTTTCAGCACATAAAAAAGTAGTAATATTTTCCATTTTGTATATTTTTTTTGTTTCTTAACACAAATACACATTCATAAACAAAACAAATGTCAGCTGTTTTAACGTGCGATTCTCCCCCTCTAAAAATACAAAGTGTGAAAGGTGCACCATTTTTTAAATTTATAGTGTGACATTTATAGAAAAGAACACACTACACTTTAGCAGTGTTGACATTTTTTCAGAAAAGAACACAAAAAAATTAAAAAAGGTGCGAAATGGGAAAAACGTGTGACATTTTTGCCAGAAAAGAAAACGCCATAAGTTATTTAAACCTACACAAGGCATATTGATTATAAGGTAGCGTTGAAGACACAGCTGATTTTTTTTTTTGTACTTTTGTTATGTCAAACGTTGTTTATATTTACACTCAAAAAATTCTCTATGTAAAATTAACTGAAATTGTAATATAAAATAAATTGATATTCAGTTAAAAACCGGTCTACTTATTATTCATTTAATTTTAACGAAAAGTTCATTTAATTTTAAATGTCAAAAAATCAACTCCGAATTCCGTAAAATCAAAAGAATTTTCAGTTATTTTATATATTTTAACTCCAAACTGCAATTTTCTTCAATTGTTAAAAATAATACACAATTTTAGAAAAATCTCATTGTTATAATCTTACATATCTTATATTAAAATTCAAATTGACTGTTTAGAATTATAACATAGAATAGGGAATTATTATTATTATGTGAATTTTAATATAGGAACTCTTTGTTTTTGTAACTACACACAACAATTTTTTGGTAGTTAAATTACATATATAAAATAACTGAAAATTCTTTTGTTTTTACGGAATTCACAGTAGAATTCTTGATAGTGAAAATATCATAAACAAAGAAAAAATCTTTTATTTTCACGGAAGTCCTGACTTGTTCTTTTGATAGTTAAGTCAGCTATTTTGACATTTAAAATTAAATGAACTTTTTGTTAAAATGAAATGAAAAATAAGTATATTGGTTTTAAGTAAATTTTCAGTTATTTTAAATTACAGTTTCATTTAAATTTACATACAAAATACTTTAACGTAAACAACTGTCAATATCAAATGCAACTGAAAATCCGTATTAATGTGCACTTAGTTTTTAGAATGAATGTTAGATTCAATTAAAAATAAATTTTCTTAGAATTTTAAATGTTTATTTAGTTAAAAACAACTGCACGGAATACTTCCTAAATAAACTACATTCCGTTACTGTAATAATATTGTGAGTGTACCAATTTATAATTGTCAAAATGTTTATAAGTGTCAAAATTTGTTTATTATTATTGTTTTCGTTTTTTATTTCCATCATGTTTTTCGTACCAACTATATAAATAAAATGTACTTTTTAGACCTCCATGGTACCATTTTAATATTTGTTAAATAATCATAAAACTTTACCACAAATTTACTTTATCGAAAATTCGATATATCTTATTGCAGCATTATTGCGTTAATTGTCGCGATTATTTAAAAAGATTCTTATTATTGAAGTATCGAGTCATTTGCGAAAAGTTAACCTTGGTAAATATATATATTTCCAAATAACTAGAATTATTATTGTAAGAATAAAAGAAATAGAAGAGTTAACTTCTAACGATTTTGAAATCCTGATTAACTACATTTTAAGCTTTAGTTTTTGAATTTAGCCTCAAAATCATTTAATGTAAATGAATATGTCAAAGACTCATATTGTTCGATAATTCAACCAAAAATTTATTGTAATAATCATCTTATAGATGCATATTTAAAGATCAAAGTGATATCAGTTCCAAAATGTTCATGAAATTTAATATAGGAAAAGCAAAACGAAAAATTTGTTCGGAATGAAACCAATTGTTCATTTTACTTTTTCTTTAGAAGCAAAATACGGAAATAATTGCACTTCAGAACGGAATTAAATTCTGTGACATGGCTGATATTTATCTGTTTCATCTGAAATACCATATTTTTATTCAACAGTATTTTGAAATTGTACCATATGACTCGTGGTAGTACCATGGTACCAACTGTATTTAAAATGTATCAAAAAAGTACAATTGTACAATGTTTGTCATCAGTGACCTGAATAAATACAAATAAAAACAACGAATGTTTGTAATTTTCAGTCAGCTGTTTTTGACAATGAAAAACCTCAAGCAAATACAAATTACCATGTTGTTTTTGTATTGTTGTAATGTTACCACTACCTTATAATCAATATGCCTTGAACCTACAGTTTTTCTTTTAAATTAAATCTTATTACATTATCTTATTATGATTTAAAATATACAAACAAACAAACACACATTCACTTTTATATTGTACTAATAAAATGGCAAACACGTTTTTGTTCTTCAGCGGCTTTTTTTCAATCAATTCTTTATTAATCTATATTACAAAATGTCGACCAAAATTTTACATTACAACTCGGCTATCCTGACTTGATTGACCTCAATCAATTTTATCTAACTACTTTCTTATTCGTGATGCTTCTATTATCCCATCGTACGGCAGCTGGGTAATTTGGCAATTTTCAATATCTCTAATAACATACCTGTCATTCGGTAAAATTTTATGTATAACATAAGGACCTCGGAAAATCTCATTCAGTTTTTTGTTGCTTCCAACAGTAGTATCAGTATATCGAATAACAACGAAATCACCCTCACTAAATGATTTTGCAGGCTTACTACGTTCTAAAAAATATTTCGAATTTCTTTCTTGAGATTTGATGATAGATTCTGACGCCTCTGTTCGAATTTGCTCTAGGTCACGACAATGTTCACTCTTATTTTTTTGTTGTAAGTACTCAGTTAAAAAATCTACGTCCACACCTCGCTGGTCAACACCAATTAATAACTTACTAGGAGACTGCTTGGCTGAACAATGGACAATATTATTTATAGCGAATTCAACTTTTACTAGCATTTTTGACCAATCGGCGTGATTTAGAGGGTTCGTTATCTTACTTAACATTGCCTTAAGTACTCTATTAACCCTCTCAACTTGCCCATTGGCCTCTGCGGAGGCAACAGCAATTCGAACGTGATCTATATTATTGGAAAGTAGATATGAACTAAATTCGGATGAAGTAAAGCAAGTGCCCCGATCACTGATTATTCTTCTAGGTCTTGAGTAATTCACAAAATATTTATCTAAACAAGCTACAACTTCCTTTGTGCTTGTCGACTTTACTGGAAATAGTTTTACAAATTTTGTAAACCCATCAATTACAACCAAAATGTGCTTACGTTGAGAGTTAATAGAGGGAAGAGGACCGAAATGGTCAATGTGAATAGTGTCGAATGGTAGAGGTTTTTTTGGAATGTTGTATAAATTCCTTTCATTGATTCGTATTGGAGGTGAGCACATAATACACCGCAAACAATTTTTTATAAATTTTTCAATTTTTTCCTTCATATATTTAAACCAATAGTTTTTTTCTTATTTGCTCGTATGTTTTATCAATGCCCAAGTGGCAAATTTTTTCATGCGTTAGTCTAATAACATTTTCCTCTAATTCACGTGGGACGTAAAAAAGTAAATTCCCTTTGCTATCCTCTCGAAAGACTATACCATCTACAAGCTTGAAATTTGTGACTTCTTCCTTTTCTAAGCGCATTTTAGTTGCTATAATGTCGTCGTCTCTATTTTGGGTGACCTGTATTATAAAGTCTAGTTCTTCCTCCGGAATATCGATCGTCCTGCATGGTATAATGTTAGGTATTTCAAAGTCAATATCTTCACGAGATCCAGTACTATCGGTGCCATTATATAAAATAGCAGATATGAGCACATTGCAATTTTCCGTCGGACATATATTTTCAGAGATCGGAGGTTTACAAATTAAAATATTAGATTGGTTTAAGTCGGTATCAGAAGTCGATACATTAATATCTTGGGTCGGCGATAGATGTTCTGAATACGGAGGATTGTTATTGTTTATTCCATTTAATGTTTCACGCAGTTTATTTACAATAACATCACAACACTCATTTGATGGCACCGTCTGATCATGACATCGGCTTAGCGCATCTGCATGGCCCATGGTCACCCCTCCTCTTTGAACAACATTATAGTCATAATGCTCCATCTGCAAAGTCCATCTAGCAATTTTCGGACTAATATCTTTTTTGTTTAAAGTAAGTGCGAGTGCGTTACAGTCCGTGACGATCTTAAAAGGTATCCCCCTTAAATAAACATCAAAGCGTTTTAGCGCATAAAAATATAGCCAGGGTTTCAAGTTCGAAGCTATGCATACGAGATTCAGATGCTGTCGTGGCATTAGAAAATAAGAAAACGGGGTGAAATTTTCCATCAACCTGTCTTTGCAATAAAGCGGCTCCAAACCCTACTTTACTCGCGTCTGTGTGCAATTCTGTTTCATTATGAGAATTATATAGGGCTAAGACTGGTGATTTTGTTAATCTTTCCCTCAGCTCGTAAAACGATTTCTTACAATTTTCATCGAAATTAAATTCTTTACCATCTCTAAGTAAACGGAGGAGGGGTGTGCAATTCTTGCATAATCCTTAACGAATTTTCGGAAATACGAGAAAACCCAAGACATGACTGTAATTGCTTAAAATTGTTCGGAGGGGGATATTGTGCAAGTGCTCTTAGGTGTGAATCATTAGGACGGACACCACTGTCGTTAACTGTATAACCTAAATAGTTAATCGTTTGATAAGCAAAACTGCACTTTTTTAAATTCAATTCTAGACCTAAACTTGATAACCGTTGCAAAACTTCTGACAATAAAGTACAATGTGTGTCAAAATCCTTTGTTGCAATGGATATATCGTCAAGATATACTATTATTTTTCCTGACTCAATGAAATCGCGTAGAACGCAATGAATGTACCTCTGAAAAACTGCCGGCGCATTTTTCAGTCCAAAAGGCAAACAATTGTATTCATATTGGCCATCAGGTGTTACAAATGACGTATATTTTTTCGAATCTTCATCTAATTTCACGTGAAAAACCCCATTTTTTAAGTCAAGAGTTGAAAAATATCTATTGCCACCTAAATACTCCATAAAAGCTTCTATAAGAGGCAAGGGGAAATTATCACGCACAGTAATTTTATTTAATGCTCGATAATCAACGCATTTACGATATTCCCCATTTTTCTTTAAAACCATTACTACTGGCGATGCATATGGTGATTCACTTTGCCTAACGATTCCATTTTCTAATAATTCATTAACAATTCGTCTGAGAGCCTCACGTTCAACAACAGCCAACCTTCGGGGCCGAAAATAGAAACGAGTGTCACTATTAAGCCTAATGGTCATTTTATAATTACTAGGAAGAGGTCCAACATCACATTTTAAATAATAGTCTTCAACTATATCCTTAATTATCTTACTAACATGACCGTTTAGTTCGGGGTTAATATCCAAAACATCAGATTCGGAATTTTAATTAATGGCCATAATCTGACTCAGAGCCAATTCGAACCTTGGCAGTGGTTGCCATTCTATGTTTCTAATAGAATTATCTGTATCAGCGCTTCGTGCTGATGGCATATTTTCAACAATTCTAGACACCATTTCCTCATACACATTTGAATTTAAAGAACAACATAATACATTTTTATGTGGAGTATAATTTCCAATTTCAATTCTATTCATGAGATTATCTGATTTATTCATAAGGCATAAACAAATGTGAAATTTATTAAGAAAATTACGTCCTAATAACAGAGGAATTGGTAAAGTTTCAGATGCGCGTACCAAATTTACCAGGCTGCCAGTATAAAAATAGATAAAATAATTTTACGGTCAGTAAGCGGATTAAAATTAGAGTCTAAAAATCTTAAACATACCATATTAATAAAATTAACTGATGCTATATCTTCATTGGCATCATCTTCAGTAATGGCAGCAACGGTTGTTTTCAGCTGTTGCACACGTTTGAAGTTTTTACAGGATTTACGGTCATGTCCAACTTGCCAACAATTAAAGCAAACGCCAACTGGTCTCTCTTCATACGGACACTGCGGTTTCATATGTCCCATCTTGGAGCAATTATAACAGCGTGTAGTGTCGTTGTTTGTTTTTGTAGTATTTGTTTTTGCTTCGTTATTATTAGTTTTAATATTCGCAAAACCGACTCCGTCCCCTCTTACACTTTGCCGTTGCTCGTACATTTGAACCGCATTTTTTACGTCATCCATTGTTTTTGCTGCAGCAAAAAGAATAAAGTCCGAAATACGACCCTGCAGACCCTCTTGTACGAATGCTACGAGCTCAAAGTCTGTCACGCCACTTCGCATGGCAAGAGATTCCATTTCCAATACATATCGTCGGGCGTCATCGGGTTTTTTACTCTGCGGCGTAATGTATTGTAAATTTCTTGGCGACTGACGGCACATCCAAATTCTTTAATGAGCTTTGCTTTAAGTTCTGCGTATGACATTGCTCCTCTTCCAAGCATTAATCGTGCAGAGCCAGATAGGGAATTTCTTAATGTTATGAATTTTAATAACTCATCGGCTTGTACATGTTCCAACAGCTCCTCGAGGTTTCGAAAGAATTCCACTATTCCAAACGAACGATCTTCTCCATTGAATTTTATAATAGCATGTTCGATATCTTGATATTGAACAACACGCTCAGTCGTAGTAGAATTATGCTGTGCAGTTTCATTTTGTTCCATTTGTGCTATTTCTCTGCGTAACCGTAAAACTTCATGACGTCGTCGTAAGATTTCAATCTCATCATCTAGTTTTTGCGCCTCGGTTTTAATTGTGTCACATACTGACTTCATCGGTGAAGCTTCTATATTAGCATCGGTGACTGGATCGTTCATACCACTAGTTGACAATTTCAGGATTTCATTTACCGGTGTGAAAAAAGGGGCGTCAAGAGCAGCAGAGGTCGTAGGTAAATAAAAATTGGCAGAGATATCTTTCGTCGAATCGGTAACAGAGGGTTTCGAGGAAGTTATAGCGGAGTGTGTGGTGGACGGAGGGTTTAACCAGCTGAGTGCGGTAGCTTCGGTGGACGGAGGATACGTACGCTTATCGTCGGTTACGTCAATGGGTGCCACATTAGATGTAATCGGAGGTTCTACATGTGGTTTGTCTGAATCACCCAAAGCGGAGTTTTCATTGTTTATTATGCACGGGTTATCTTTTAACGCGGCTTCAATTAAACTTCGGTTTTCCGCAAAAACTTTACGTAGAACTTCTGTAGAGGATTTGGTTGAAATCTGAAATCCAACAGATTTCAAAACGTCTTGCAACTGCTTTCTGCTTAAAGTTGACTCCATGTTCGAAGAAAAATTTTTTTTAGGTAATCCCATTTCTGACGTTGTACTAATAAAATGGCAAACACGTTTTTGTTCTTCAGCGGCTTTTTTCCAATCAATTCTTTATTAATCTATATTACAAAATGTCGACCAAAATTTTACATTACAATATAAAGATAAGGGTTTCAAATGTATACAAATTTTAACATTTACTTAATATTGTTGCTATTCAGCGCATTGGTGTCCTAAGTATAGCTTTCCCTATATATAATTTGTCATCATATCTATGGGAGGTGCCACGCCCACTATTGATAATCCGCTCATTCTTGTCCTAAATATTAATATTGATGGTAGAATAACCGTACCATATATCTTATTGTTTACCATATATTTGATTTTTTTTAAATTATCATCATATGGGAGGTGCCACGACCCCTGTCGCTACTACTCTCATTTTTTTCGCAAATATTTAAACAAACAATGGAATTGCTCATGCAAAATTTGAGTACTATAGCTATTATAGTTTCCTAAGTATTTGATTTTTAAAATTAACTTTAAAACTTGTCCGTTGTTAATATCTTAAGTTTCTTTCACTGACAAATAAAAATTAAAAACGAACAAGAGTTTTTATATTTTTAATAAAAGGGACCTCAAGCCGAACTAATAAAATAGAAAGATTTTTAAAAATTTTATTTTTTATGAAATTTACAATTGATGCTAGGTACCTATAACAAAACATTTTATCTAAACTATGAGTTTTGACTTAAGTTGTATAAATTCACACATATTTATGTAGGTACATATTTATAGCGTCCTAGCTGTACCCTGCGCGTGTTGCTACGCTACCAATTAAAATAAATTTGAAAGAAAGACATTATACAAATATTCAATTCATTTTAAATAATTTTTATTGATTTTGATAATTTTTTCCTTCCGGTGCGGAAACGAATAAATCATTAGGTTTTCCGACACGTGAACAGGCCACATAAAGCTGCCCATGTGTAGGGTTACCATATTCATTTTGAAAAAAATGATGTCGACCAAAAAAGCCGGACATTTACCCTTAAAAAGAGGACAATACTCTGTAGCAAAATATTAAAAAAAACAACGCCTTAAAATACACAAAACAAATTTAAAATTCTATTTACATATAACAACAAAATAAGACTTAAACAAAATATTAAAAAAATGATATTTTATCAGTCTGGTATCATAACTTCTACAACATAAAAACATAAAAATTAACAAATTCATTTTAAAACTTCACATGTATTATATATAAATTTTTAGTAGAAGTTGACAAGTTTCATGTATATTTTTCAGCGCTTTCAATTTGAACCAATATATTATTATCGCATTTTTTTAAATATTCATAAAACACTTGAGAATTCATATCAAAATAATATATTTGACTTTAATAATATCAGAAATAGTTGATGTGTTTAATTTCTTTCTTTCTGGTGTCCACTGAATTCAGAATTTCTAGAACTAAGAACTTTGAGAAATATCATAAAACAAAATTCCCAAAGGTTAACACACACATTCAGGGGATTTGGAATGATTTGGAATTTATAAGAAGATTTCGTCTTTCAAAGAAAAGTGCATCAGCTGTTTTTTCCCCCTCCAATAAACTAGCACTTCTTTTGCCACCTTTTCCAGACATTTCTGGACAAACCTAAAAAAGTGGTTGCAAACAATTAAATTTGGCAATTAATTGATGTAACTCTAAACGTCAACCACCAATGTTACCACATTTTTCACCGAATGCAGTCGATAGTTACACCTAGGTAAAAAAAACGTTAAAATTACCAAATTCTTTTTACCGGTTAGGTGAGGAAAAGTAATTGGTATAAACTCTAGTAGTTATCTATTTGTTAAAATTACGGACATAAGACACGTAGACAAAGGCCAAAACCCAAAGTCGTTTAAAATTGTGAAGGCGCATATGGCGGCCAAAAAGCATCAAACACAATTTGTTTACACAAAAAAGCATGTCATGACATCGTGTGTATTTAAAAAAATTTATACATCAATGCCAACAATACTTTCGATGCAATAAAACGAAATTATAGATTAAAGTTTTAAAAGTAGGACAAACCCAGGACACTTGCAAAAAAAGAAGTAGGACTACCCCGGACGCCCTAAAAAAGAGGACGGTGTCCGGGGAAAAGAGGACGTATGGCAACCCTACCCATGTGAGAAGCATGTATTCTTCAAATTTAATCCACATACTTGCAACGATTGTCCTTGCGCTTTGCAAACGTTTGAATTCGAATGGCAAGAATTTGCAAAATTACATAGGTATTAGTTTTCATTTTTAGAAAATGGTGAGCAAAAAGTTCTACAATTTTCATAATAATTTTGAATTCAAAATGTATAATATTGTTTGAGCGCATATGTACAGTGGGTGGCCAAATTATTAGTTACACATGCAAAATTGTTTAGTTTGAAGCCGTATAACATTTTAAAATAGTGGAAATTTATCCTTTTAGGTAAATTAAGTATTTCTAATTCAATTAAAAATAAATTATTTTGTTTTAAAAATATATATTTGAGGAAAAGAAATATTACAAAATTTTTTGGAAAAAACATCTTAATATTTCGTAGAACCTTCTTTGGCATCAAATTCAGCTTGCACCCTTTTTGGTATGCTCTGAATGCATTTTTGAACATTTTCTTTTAGTTCTTCATCGTGATGCCAGATTTTAATCAATTTAATCAAAATTGCATATTTCACACTTCAGAGCAGAATGACAGATAATGATCTACAACTGCACTCTAATGTCACCAATCATTGTTGACACTGCACAAAATATTTAACAGTATTACCAGAATACGAAAACATCTGGTACAGAAAATAAATTTATATACATATTAAAAGCGGTTGAATCTTAATTAATATAGTGTAACTAATAATTTGGCCACCCACTGTATGTACCATGCGCGTGTTGCTACGCCAATTAAAACAAATTTAAAATAAAAACATTACACAAATATTCAATTCATTTTGAGTAATTTTATTGATTTTTCTTATTTTGGAAAAAAGTAGGCGGTCGAAAGAAGTAGGTATTCTCAGTCATGCCGGAGTCTTAGTTATATTCCGTCAAATTTTTAGTAAGATCGGTCGAGCGGTCTGGCCTTCCCGGCAGGCGTTGTCCTGCAAGAGATGAGGCGTAATTTTTACCTAGAGTAACATGTGTATTCGATTTGAAGTAAATATGTTAAAATCCGAGTAGAATCAATTACACATTTAAAAAAGTAGGAGTGGGCGAAAGAAATAAAAAGCTTTGGCACATAAAATTTTTATTTTTACCTCGCCTTCAGTAAGATGTGTATACAAATTGTTTGAAGTAAATCTGTAAAAACCCATGCAGAAGAAATTAATCAATTTAAAAAAGTATGCGTTAGAATAGGCGTGGTCGTACCAACTGAGAAACCTTCCCGGACTCAACACCTTTGCCGAAGATAATCACATGATCAAATGCATAGTTTACGATTCTATAAAGGACATACATACAAACAATAATTTTTTGGGATGGGGTGTGAAAGTAAGCATAGCACATAAAATTTTTATTTTTACCTCGCCTTCAGTAAGATGTGGATACAATTTGTATGAAGTTAATCATTCAGAAGCAATTAACGGTGCAAAAACACAAACAAACTAAATATTGCGCCATCTGTCGGACAAACTTCAAACTACACAGAAACACTTCTCACTAGTGATGCCAACTTTTGAGACTAAAATCGGGATAAATCTAGCCCGAAAAGGGTTAAGTTGGCATCGCTGCTACTCACGACCCATAGAGCATGCATAGAGCATGGTCAAAATCGGTCCAGTAGTTTTTGAGTTTAGCGATCACGAACATACATAAGAGATGTACAGTGGGGAGCAGAGGTGAGTACATGTTTGTATTTTCTGCATTGTAAAGATCATAAAAATGGTAATAATGGAGCGATTTTTAAATTTCTTTTTCTATTTTAATTCTTATTTAGTTCTTTAGATAATTCTTAATAAGAGAAATAAAAGCCCAATAAAACAAGATTGTAATTTAAATAACAACAAAACAACTTGTATGTACTCAGTTTTGCTCACACTTGTTATCAACCAAATAATTGAAACATTTATTAATTTACCGTTATTTGAAATTAAGTTTTGAAATTTGTTGCTGCAATCTTTAGTTTTGCCAATATGAATTTTAGTTTTAAATCATAATTGAATAACTCCGTGTTCTAAAAACGTCGTTTTTTTTTTTAATTTAAAAAAGTAAAAGTTAATATTTTTTGAAAAATGAAGAAACTATCGCTAGCCGTGGAAAATTTGATAATAAATAAAACAAAGGATGACTCCTCGTCACGTATGATAGCAAAAGAGCTTAATATAAGCCAATCAGTAGTTGTTAGAGTGTTAAAACGGCGAAATGTAGTTTCTAAAGACAGGCTTTCAGTCGCCAACGATTATTATCTGATGGAGACGCACGCCCTATAATGAGAAAAATGAGAGCAGACACGTCTGTAGTCCTAAAAGAAGCTTCCTGCGCAATAAATAAAAATGTTAGCCGATGTACAGCAAGAAGAGCGCTACACAATATTGGATACATCTCAGCTGTAAAACACCTAAACCAGCACTGTCAGATAAAAATGTTTCAGCACGTTTAAAATTCATTCAGTCTCGTCTCATCGAACTGTTCGGACGTGTTACTTTTAGTGCGGCTGAATTTTCGGTGAAAAAATCGTAATAGGTGAAAAAGTGCAATAGGTTGAAATAAAACAAAAAAGTGAAAAAATAACTCGTAATAGGTTAAAAAAAATCTACGGTAATATCGGTAATTAAAAAAAAACACTAAAAATCGCATAAAAATTGTATGAGTGTTCCTCTCAGATGTAATTCTGAGAAAGAGCTTAGCTCGTCTAGAAAAACTATATGGGTCTCTGAGGAAGAATCCATAAAAAAATCTGTGGAGAATCTTCTCACTACAAGAGCCGCAGAACGGCGTCGTTCCTGTTCGCCCAATATAGTGATTTCAACAGATGAAAAAACATCATCTTCATCAAACAGTGCAGTCAAACCAAAAAAACAAGTAGGTATGGATAAGTACATCACCGTTCTCAAGCGACAGAGGAGCCCGAAGTCTGCTCAAGTGTCATCAAATGCAAAAGCTCCTAAGACCGTGAGTAATGATCAAAATAGGTTTGCACTCCTCCAGACGGATGAGCCAGAACTTCCTAAAAAGACGTTTAAGCCCCCACCAATTTATCTGAGAGAGCCCACTTCCAGTAAATTGGTACAAAGAATTGTTTCGGTAATAGGTGAAAATATGTTTAGCGTAACATCAATTAAACATGGAAATATCAGCGAAACCAAAATTCAAGTGAAAAACGAAGATGATTTTCGAAAATTGTCCAACCAGTTGGAGAGGGAGGCTAGGGATTTCTATACCTACCAGCTGAAAAGCGCAAAAGGACTCCAAGTCGTTCTAAAGGGTAAAGACCCATGTGTTGATCCTGCGGAGATAAAGACCGGCTTAATGGACAAAGGGTTCAAAATTAAGAGTGTTGTGAATATTAGAAACCGTGAAAAGATTCCACAGCCTATGTTTAGGGTGGAATTGGAACCTGGAGATGTTGTCTTAAAGAAAAACGAGTCCCATCCAATCTACAATCTCATTTATCTTCTGCATCGTAGAATTACCGTGGAGGAACCGCATAAGCGCATTGGACCCGCCCAGTGTGTTAATTGTCAAGAATTTGGCCACACCAAAGCGTACTGTAAATTGCCATCTGTTTGTGTTGCGTGTGGGGAACTACATCCAACTGCTCAATGTAATAAGTCCAAAACTGACGTAAAAATAAAAAAATGCAGTAACTGCGGCGGTAATCATACTGCAAATTATAGAGGTTGTCCAATCTACACTCATTTAAAAGCCATAAGTACCAACAAGACGTCAGTATTACCTGATCATCGTCAACAGCCTATTTTGGCATCGAGTGACAATTTCCCGCAATTGTTACGGTCCACTAGGCATGTAAACGCGCCTAGTTCTAGACAAGTTTCTTACGCTAACGTGGTTAAATCTAATATGCCAGGTTTGGAGCAGGCACCTAAATCACAATATTACGAGCCTAATATTAACACTCTAGAGACTACATTGCAGACACTTGTCCAAACCATGAACACTTTTACGACCACTATGACATCCATGATGCAGGAAATGCTGAAAATGCAATCCACTATCTTACAAGCCATTTTAAAGAAATGATTTGTTTAAAAATTTGTTTTTGGAATGCGAACGGCCTCCGCCAACATAAAAACGAACTGGAGCACTTCCTGATGGATAAGCAGATTGATGTCATGATGATTGCTGAACTCACTTGACGGCGACAGCTTACTTCAAAATTAATGGCTACGTGTTGTATGATACTAAAGATCCCCGCGGAAGAGCATGTGGAGGATCGGCAATTCTTATAAAGAACAGAATAAAACATTATTTAATGAACAACATATGTGAGGATTACCTACAAGCAACAAACATTTGTATTGAATTCTGTCAATACAATTTTGTTTTATCATCAATTTATTCGCCGCCTCGATTTTCAATAAAAGAACACCAATACTACAGCTTCTTCAATTCCCTTGGAGCTAGATTTTTAGTTGCTGGTGACTTTAACGCCAAACACACTTTTTGGGGTTCACGTCTGGTGACCCCGAAGGGTCGTGAACTCTTCAACACCATTGCCAAAATGGGATTAGATGTACTCTCAAGCGGGCATCCCACCTACTGGCCGACGGACCGACGGAAGATTCCCGATGTTATTGACTTCGGAGTAGTGAAAAATATCCCTGTAGAATCGATACAAGTGGAGCCTTCATTAGACTTGTCTTCAGATCATTCTCCTTCTATTATTTCAATGCGTTTCCTTCAAGGGAATGGCTCTCCATTTCCGGACATATCTAAAACCAGAGCAAGTTGGATAAAGTATAAAAAGTATTTAAGTTCCCACTGCACGGAAAATGTAGTGTTGAGAACTACCGAGGATATTGATGGGTCGATTGGCAAGTTTACTGAGGACATACGAAGAGCTGTACATCACGCCTCCACATACGACGTTGAGTGCAGAAGTGGGAGAAATAGAACTTTTTTCGCTGAACTCGATCATCTCCTGTCAGAAAAAAGAAGAGTTAGAAGAGAGTGGCAAATTCACAGGTCTCCTGAACTGAAAGCTAGGCTACGGGTATGCAGAGATATACTAAGACAATTCTTAGAAACCCAAAGAACGGCCTCACTTAGATCTTACTTGGAAGGTCTTGATAGTACCCCACAATCTGACTACTCGTTATGGAGGGCGGCAAGAGGTTTAAAAAGACCAGTGAGAGGAAAACCTCCTTTGCGAAATCCGACTGGTGACTGGGCTAGAAATGATTCCGAGAAAGGGACATTATTTGTTAACCATTTGAGAAATGTGTTTACTATAAACAACTCAAATAATAACGAATCTGATTTGCCACCACTTGTTATAAGGCCTCCTGTACCCCTAAGACTAAACTTTCGTGATGTCCAAAACGCTATTGGTACTCTGAACCTTAGAAAGGCTCCAGGTATGGATAAAATTAGCAATAAAATGCTTGTGGAGTTACCTCGTGTAGCAAGAAGAATTATCCTCTTTATCTTCAACGCTATTTTACGCCTAGAATACTATCCTGCAGATTGGAAGGTGTCTATGATCACTATGATTCCTAAGTCAGGAAAGGACCACACCAAAGTGGAGTCATATAGGCCAATTAGCCTACTGCCGACAATTTCTAAACTGTTCGAAAAATTGTTAATGACTAAGTTGACTCCAATTCTGAATGACACTGAATGTATTCCAAATCATCAATTCGGATTCAGAGCTAAACACAGTACCATCGAACAAACTCACAGATTGGTAAATGTGATAAGAGGGTCGTTTGAAGATAAAAAATACTGCTCCGCCCTTTTCATTGATGTGTCCCAAGCGTTCGACAAAGTTTGCCATGACGGTTTAATGCACAAAATTAAATTAACTCTGCCTGCTAACACCCATAAACTCATGAAAAGTTATTTATACGGTCGCAAATTTAAAATCAAAGAAGGCAATTTTTTAAGTACCGCTCAGCCAATTGAATCAGGTGTGCCACAGGGTAGCATACTGGGCCCTACTTTATATTTGATTTATGCCTCCGACATGCCGTCAGACCCCAAAATCCACACGTCAACTTTTGCAGACGATACAGCCTTTGTCAGCGTCCATAAGGACCACCAAGTTGCATCACAGAATTTGCAGAATTATGTTTATAAACTAGAGAATTGGCTAGAGCTTTGGAAAATCAGGGTAAATGAACAAAAATGTATTCATATCACTTTCACATTGCGAAAAGATACCTGCTCGTCCATCAGAATAAATAATCAAATTATTCCTCAACATAATGAAGTCAAATACCTCGGCATTCACCTCGACCGCCGTTTAACTTGGAAGTCTCATATTGAAGCGAAACTTACACAAATGAGATTAAAAGCAGTGCAACTTAATTGGTTAATCGGCAGAAACTCTACATTGAAATTGGATTGCAAACTTTTGTTGTACAAGGCAATTCTAAAGCCAATCTGGTGTTATGGAATTCAATTATGGGGTACTGCCTCAGCATCAAACATTGAAAAAATTCAAAGGGGTCACAATAAAATTCTACGTATAATTACTGCAGCTCCATGGTATGTTAAAAATTCTCGAATCCACAAAGATCTAGGCGTGCCATTAGTAAAAGTCGAATTTACAAAATATGCGTCAAAGTATGTCAGCAAACTTGAACACCATCCAAACCCACTTGCACGAGACATCCTTAACTTTAGTGGCCACAATCGGTTGAGAAGGAGGGATACCCTTGCTTTACCTCAAGCGCAAAACAGATGACTGGATCAGTTGATGTGAAATTTTTTTAGTATCATAAAAATTTTTGTCTAGCACGGGCTGGGCTTATTATTTTCTTTTTAGTATTAAGATTTGAATACTTATTGTCATTTCAAATATGAAGATTCAATAAATAATTAAATGCAAAAAAAAAAAAAAAAAAAAAAAAAAAACGTTTAAAATTCGACAGACTACACAAAGATTGGACTGTTGATGACTGGAAACGCGTAATATGGTCAGATAAATCCAAGTTTAACCGATATCAATCTGACGGTAAAAAGTATTATTGGCGTCGACAGCGGGAGAGTATACAACGACACCATGTTAAAAAGATTGTAAAGCATCATCATGGTTTGGGGTTACTTTACATTGTGGCATGTTGGTAGATTACAAAAAATTTATGAAATCATGAGAAAAGAAGACTATTTAAAAATATTGCAGATTCAACTTCCCGATTTTGTAGATCTGAGCGCCTACCCTGAGTAAGAAGTTGTGTTTCAACAGGATAGAGACCCAAAACACACTTCGAAAATCGTTAAGGAATGGTTGAATGGGCAAACATTTCAATTGATGCCTCCGCAAAGTCCCGACCTCAATCCAATTGAAAATTTGTGGTAAATTGTGAAAAGGCGGTTGGGACAGTATCGAACAGCTCCGTCGAACTTCGCTGAGTTGTGGCGACGTGTGGAGCTGGAGTGGCAGAGAATTCCAAATGAAATTATCCAAAAGTTGGTTGAAAGTATGCCCAATCGCATAAATAGTATATTAAAAAATAAAGGGCTGTGGACTAAGTACTAAAAATTTAAAAGTTTTTGTTTGTTTCCTGAAAGTGCAAAACTGAGTACATAAGATTTAATTTTATTTAATTTAGTTTGTTCCCTGAATACGTAGTTTTTTTATTTTGTTTTAAGATCATTATTGTAATCCACTAATTAATAAATAAAATAAAAAAGTAATAATTTAAATCGCTTTGTTATTACCATTTTTATGCACCTGCAAATGCAGAAAATCAGAACATGTACTCACCTCTGCTCCCCACTGTACATATATAGAGATAAAGTGATGCATTAAACACATTCACCACAGCAGGCTATACGAACTGAATTATTTTGATGACGGCAGCTACAAAGCAAACAGCTGATCCCAAGTTTGACGTTTTATAATAAAACTTTTATTAAATATTAAAATCATTAATTTTGTGCGGTGTTTCTAAAAATGTCTCAAGCTAATTTTGTAAATTTTATAACAGCTATTACTAAAATATCTCATATAACAAACACAGTATGTGAAGCAAATACTTTAAGAACAAAAAGTAACTGAAGATGGTGGGTTCGCCCGGTGAATCTTACTCGGGATGAGGAAGGTTTTTACAGAACATGTGTTCAACAATTAAAAAACAAGGACGAAGAACATTTTTTTAAGGCAACACGATTGACAGTGACTAATGGTTCGTTATATTACAACTATAAAAAACGTTTAGCATCGTTTTATTGGAAGCTTGTGATGCTAACTACTTGTTCACATACGTTGATGTCGGAGCTTTAGGAAGCCAGAGTAATGGTGGTGTACTGGCTCGAAGTGAATTTGGAAGGAAATTGTTAGCAAACTCTTTGGAAGTTCCTCGCAATGCCAACTTGCCTGGAACTTCTATCAATTTTCCGTACTATTTTGTCGGTGATAACGCATTTTCATTAAAAGAGAAAATGCTTTTGGCATTTTGGAGGGTACTTCATACAACAATTTACATGTCCCCATACAATGCAGACAAAGTTGTCTTACTAACTTTAATCCATATATATTTTAACATTTAAGTTTTGTAATTTTCTTTTACATTTACCAAAATAAAATATTTCTATACGCTAATTTGCTTAACATGCTTTGAAATATTGTCAACACTGTTTTTGTTTTGTCGCCAACAAAAATAGAAATTAGTTTAATTTGACTGCAACGACAAAAGTAGCATCCCTGCAAATAACGCGACTAGTCCATACATGCATGTAAAGACTAGTCCAAAGAAGAGTAGAAGTACTCCAAAACTACTCCAAATATATGAAAAAAGTGGTCCATTTAACATTGCGATGTCCTAGGACTGGACCCAAAACTACTCCATGGAGTACTCACGAGGGTTAGTTTTAAACAACAACAACTCAATATGCAATCGTGTTAACACGAAACCATGTCGTTTAACTACAAACTCTTGTTTAACTATGACATGGTCCATGACTGCATTACACTGGATCACGTTGTAAGTAGTCTATTTCATCTAAAATGGATCACGTAGTCCAATATTATTTGCAGGGATGGACAACAACCTGCAGTCATTTTACCTTGCCGTTGTGGAAATAATCGTTTTAGCATGGTATTCTGTTCGTCATTTCGTGCGAAATACTATCAAAAGCCCATATAAAAAAATTTATGCGAAATAAATGCGAACTAATGCTGCTGAAGTTGTACTCTGTTCTTGTTGTGAAAAATTACGAAATGTTTCTGGCAGCATGTTTTTTCAACCAAAAAATGTATATGGCAACATTTTTTTTTCAACTGCGAAATAATGTAAGCGGCACTTATTTCGCACGAAATTGAAAACAACAGCTGTTTAGATTTTATTTGTTATTGTGTTTTTAATTTAATAATTTCGCACAAAACTTATTCAAATTGAAAATAGTACTAATAAAACAAAAAATAATAAAGACAAAAATAAATTTAGTGAAACTGAGAAGCGTCTAATCATATCGGCCGTACGAAAAAGAAAAAGTAGGGTAAGTGCTCCTAAGGTCGGCATCTACCAGTAGTCGGCATTATTTATACTTAAACTCAAATAAATAAGAATAACGGTATTTATGTATTAAAATAAAATCAAATAAGCCTCACATGTGTTCTCAACTCTCTACGTCTGTAAAAAATTTAACTTATTTGTGCAATTTCGGTACTTTTTGTCTTTTATTCAGTGCGCGTCTTTCAACAAGTGCAGTAGTGCGAGTTTTTTAGTAAGAAAATTAGTGGCGAAACCAAATTTGTAAGGTAAGTAATTGCGTTAAATTGAGCGATTTGTAAACTGAAAAGGTTTCTGAAGGTAGAAGACGATTGAAATAAAGATTTAAATAATAAAGAAATTAAAAGAAATATTTGTTTCTCAGATTTTAACCGATGCCGGCACTAGGAACGAAAAATTTTTAGTTTTTCCATTAGTCGGCAGCAGGGTGCCGACAACTGGAAATTAAGTTTTTTTTTAAATTTTACTCAAATTTGAGAAAATTACACGTTATATATTTAACTGTCGACACAATATATAAAAAATGTATTTTAAACAAGTTTACCCAGCAGTATTTAAGTCGATGTATGACTTTAACCATGGAGCCTGTTTAAATTTTATAACTCTATGGATTTTTTTCAAAATCATACCATTTGCTATACATTGTTTCAACACTCTATAATGTATAGCATAATTTTTTTTATTAGTTAAATCTGCTATCAACTTTTCATTTCTCATGGGAGGAACTACTTTATTTTGAGGACAGAATGGTAAATCATTGTGTAGGTCATGTAGTCCAGTAGGATAATCTAAATCAACTTCCAAGATATAACCCTCACTGGACTCATCTTCAAGACAATTTACATTAAGAGAAATTATTTCTTCATTACTTAACCAAACAAAATCCGAATATGGTAGGTATTCCGACATTGCCCATCCATACAAGTTATTTGCATCCAAGTACATTAGATATTGTGAGGGCTTTGTTCTATCATAATCATGCATATACTTATTATTGGCCACAGAATGTCCTAATGAACATTGGACAAGCCCTCCTCTAATACCAGTTTTGATCATATTATACATATCAACATCAGTTATAAGTTCTAAACGTATTTTTGTTGATTTCAACATAGCATCCCAGGATAAGCCTGGTGCTGTATAATAATGACAAGGATCCAAACCATAAATGCTTTTACAAATCTTTCTGAAATTTTCAAAAATGTCTGCTAAAATAAGTGTATCACTTTTAACATACAATTCTGTATATTCTAACAGTGTTTTACAATTAAATGTTTCCCATACTTTTTTAGCATGTTGGTAATCTTCGACTTTGCACTCTTGATTCGTCAACAAATTTCTAAATTCTTCCCGTTCAGGGAGATTTCCTTCAGAAAGTTTTGAAAATGAGTCAATATAAGAGTATGGGAATATTCCCTTTCTTCTTATTAAGTCAAACTCACCATCATTTGGGAAATATTTCTTAATGATTTTAAAATCATCAGAAGCTAAATTTGAAGATAAAGCGTCTAAACTTGATGCCATAAACCTAAATGTGTCTACAAACCTCAACTGAAAACTATAATTTTCTATTGATACATTTTTTGTAATGGAAATATAAGTTTCCTTATTTATAGGAATTATTTCTATGGTACCCTCAGCTTTACCTAATTCTTTTATAAACAAATGACTGTCATAGGATGATAAATTGTGGAAAAACACTGGTATAAATTTTTTTAATTTTAAAATTAATGTTACAATGGTTGTGAAGGGCAGATCGATAGCGACCAGTTAAATGACAATGGTCACGAACTCTGTCATCACCCAACGGTTTTCCACAAAGGTTACAGTCTACACAAATTCTAAATTCCTCATTTTCTTCATTTGTAAGTGCTTTCATTGGAACTACTTTATTTAAATAATTTTTGAAAATTTCTTATGTGTCTTTCAACAATTCCCTGACAAAGACTTGGGGGCTATCTAACCCACTATAAGTGAATGATTTTAAATATTTATCATTATAACTACACTTAATATAATAACTAAATGAACAGGGGATGTGTTTCTGTTCATTTAGTGTCTTAGAGCTAATCCTACTATTAATTTTTTGTAATAGACATTCGAAGTCTGCGTAGACAACGAATGGCACTTCTAAAGTATTAATTCTATTTTTGAATTCGATATACTTATCTTCGTACGCCGGCATTGTAGTAACCATTTCAGAGCATCCATCTTTATGTCTTGTTGACATTTCTGGATCTTTGGAGTAAGTAAGACACGTCATGCAAAAGTGAATGCTGTTTTTGCTATTGCTTAACGATGATCTCAAAAATCTGAAAGAACAAAATATAAAATTTTAAATATAAATAAATAATTCAAAAAATGTATTATATATTTTAACGTACCGTGATAAATCTTTAATGAGAACATAATGCCTCTTACTACAATCCTCGTTCTCCAACAGCATTAGGATGATGTGAATTGTCCTATATTTCTCGCATACTCTGTATGGTCCAATTATTTGGTTCCCTTTCACATCAAATCCAAATACATTTATACTAATGTAAGGATTTTGTGATTCAAAGATATTTATATCTTTTACATCAATTGGAAATTTGATGTTTGAGAAATTAATTTCTATTTCATTAATTTTTATAACATCTCTCTCAATATTATCAATATTGTATGAGGAACACATAGTAGCTTTTTGGGGGTTGCTTGGATTTTTCAATGCTGCTACTATGCACCATTTAAAACAATATATATCATTATTTTTTATATTGAGGCAAGCATTTAATTTGCTCAATTTATATGGCATATTTATGTAACTCGATCCTCGAACTATATTGTGCTTGTTGATGTTGATGTTCAAGTTGGATATTTGGAGCCCATCCACTATCCCGTTCTTGGAACTCCGACATTTTAGTTTTAATGTCATCTGCCTTTTCCAAATAAATATCTCGTAAGCCATGAGAACGGTTTACAGCCACCATTTTAGTCACATGCGACATAATCTCAAGTTTCTCTGTATCCTCTGCTTTTTTTTATGTAAAGGCATTGAAGCTCAAAATTACATTTAAAATTAATTTGCTTCGCCAAGGACTCTTCCAATATTTCCATTACTTCCTCTTCTGCAGCTTCAAAAAATTCTTCCACAAATAGGTTCTCTAACTTCGGATTTGAGTATGTGTAGACTTCAATTCGTTCCATGAAGTCGCTGGATCTTATTTTGATGTTTTTAGTCAAATCTCTCACTACACCCAAACTTTCCTTGTGGTGCATTGAACGAAGATGATGCCCCCAATCCAATCTTCCAACATCAATTTGACAGCTGGAACAATTAATTTTATTTTGATGCGTTTTTTGTGGCTTTCAAAGCCCTTGTGAGTTTTAAAACCTCTATCACAAATTTCACAATTTAAACTTGTTATCCCGACATTGATAGCCTTATGATGTTTTAAATCCATTTTATTTGTGAACTCATCTCCACAATGCTTACAGTAAAAGATGTTGCAACTCTTCTTTATGTTTTTTTGGTGCATGAGCTTATGTTTGTGCAGTTTACTTAATGTAGTAAATACATTGTAACAAACTTCGCATATAAATCCAGCTCCGCTTTCCTTATTAACCTCCATCGTACCTTTAGCGAATCTTGATGTTGATGGCATAGTGTTCAAATAAGAATCCATATCCTTTACGGAGCAGTATGGTTTGCCCCTCAATTTGTTGAAGGCGGCTAAAATATTCCGGTTCGTCATTGTGGAGGTCATATTTCTTTTTATTTACAATTGAATGTTTGACTTTTACTGAATAGTTACTGTTTTAAAACTCAGTATTTATACATATTAGTTTATTATAAGTATGTTGTGATATGAGGATTCGTCAACGTCTATAAATCCAGAAATGTTTTATCATTTTTTTTTTCATAAACTAAACAATATGTGGTGTTGTCGCCGTCTATAATTCCAGACAAGTATATCTTATTTTCTAAAATCACAATGAAAACTGTGTAAATAGTCTTTCTTTAAAAATTGTGCCGGATGTCTTACTCGATTCTAGACCTAAAACCAAACAATATGTGGTGTTGTCGCCGTCTATAATATTTTCTAAAATCACAATGGAAACTGTGTAAATAGTCTTTCTTTAAAAATTGTGCCGGATGTCTTACTCGATATAAGATTTAGTCTTCCACCATTCATCTCATTATCTTTAATAAATAATTTTTTAACATTTAAAAAATTTTTCTATAGACATGAAAATAACAGCAAAGAGGAATCACCGTGGAAAAAAATGTGTGCGATAAGAATTTTTTAAAACAATGGAAAATTTTGTAAAAATCAAATCCCCTTTCGTTTTCATCGTTACCAAATATCAAACCCCCTTTCATTTTCATCGATATCAAACCCCCGTTCTTCATCTACTTAATACAACACTAATGTTTGCTTAGGGCCAGCAACGCGGACCAGGTCAGCTAGTAAAATATAAAAATGTAACATAAATTAATTATAATTACATAAATTTAAACATGTGAAGCATTATAATCTACAAACAGCGCTCAAAAGGCGTTTAGGATAATCGGGATGATTCGCAGCAACCTTATTCATTTCCCAGGAAGACTTTAAGAAATCAAAATGTACGGACTCCATCGCCTGCTCCCCAAAAAATGCTAATCCTTCACCGTGTTTTTCACAGAACTGTTCTATGTGAAAAAAAACTGCATGAACCTTTGGTGTAACGCTGACACCTAAGTCCATGTAGCTGGTTTTGAAAGCTTCTATACATGCTTTGTAATTTTGGTCAAGATTATTTCCGAAGCATGCAGAAACTATTTTTTTGAAGTCGTAACATACTTAGGAACAAACTTACAAAAAAATACATTTTTTACTTTGAAACTTACCTGGAACTTTTTTTTGCAACTTTGCCACAAATTTTAATGGGCTTTCGCGTGCAATTTCACAAATTTTGCATTCACATCTTGATTGCGTAGCCAGCACAGGCTTGAAAATATACAAATTTGGAGATGCTAATTTCTTTTTTTCAGTTTTCGCTTGAAATACTCTTCTTCTGCACGTACAACACACAGCAGCCGGCAATCTGCGCTTGTCATCATAGTTGTCAACGTGATTTTTCATGTCAATTTTTAACTGATTTTTTATAATATACATTTGTTTTTGTTTTCGAAAACACAGGAAACATACTTTTCCCCGATTTTTATCGTGAGTCAAAGCTTTAGACGACATCATTCACTGAACAATTCTAAGACACGTTTTAACAGTTTTTAGATACCAAACAATTGATAAATAATTGATAAAGTTTTTAGATACCAAACAATTGATAAAGACACAACGTTAAACGTGTTTTGGTTTGTTTTGTTTTGGTAGTTTTATTTTCACAGTGCTTGTGTCGCTTTCTCTGTTTCTGTGTTTTAAATTATGGTTCATAGACAATAATTAACAATTAATAAACTACTAATTATTATGAAATTTATTACAAACGGTTAATTTAAACATTTAATACAAAATTATTTTGTTTTTTTATATTTATAAGTAAAATTTTTGATATATCGTACTCCGGGCCCAAAAATGTTCAAAGTGGATTTATTTAAAAATCTCTCCACAGATTATTTTAGTTTTTTGATTTTTCTCATCTATGAACATAGTAAATTCAGAATCTCTACTAATTTTCTAGGTGTAAGAACTTTTTATTTAATTTTAGTTAAGGCGCACCGTGATCAGTATTATTTGGTTTTTTCCGTATTGGAACAATTTTAGAAATTTTCCAAATATCTGGAAAATATAAGTTATTTAAACAATTATTAAAAATAATTAGAAGATATTCAAATGCCTTTAAAGGGAGTTTTTTTTTATAATAAAATTTGAAATTTTATCC
Source organism: Bellardia pandia (assembly GCA_916048285.2). NCBI lineage: Eukaryota > Metazoa > Arthropoda > Insecta > Diptera > Calliphoridae > Bellardia > Bellardia pandia. Next base: position 73,472,972 of record OU696530.1, read on the forward strand.
AAACCACAAGATTTTTTATTGTTAATACAATTAGAATGGGATGATACCTCATTTAAAGTTGTAAGATTTTCACAATTCTGCGAGTTAATTGATGAAAATTGTTCAGAAAATATATGTAAGCATTGATTTTGGTTAAGAGTGTTATTTATAGTACTTAAAATTTCAGAAACGTCTCTTGCAGGGGTGGAACCGCTGTAAATGTTGGAAAAATGATTCTTTAATTCACATAGAATTGAAGATTTATCCTCTATCAGCACTCCATTAACAGATAGATTCTTCAAATTATTATTTTTTTTATCCTATTATATTGTAAATTTGTCGATGAGCAGTAGGACCTGGTTTAATCTGCTGCAGTTTTTTGCTAACCATTGCAGATTGTTCTAGTTCTACCTGTCTCCTAATTATTATATTTAATAATTGTATTTGTTTGGATAACATTAAATAGTCTGCATCAAAACGACTAAAATTTCTATAATATTTTCTTTTTAACTCTTTTTGCCATCTTTTTTTTTTTTTTTTTTTTTTTTTTTTTTTTTTAATACATTTAATTTATTTATTGGATCTTCAGAAATGAAATGACAATAAGTTTTCGAATCTTAATACTAAAAGAAAATAATAAGTCCAGCCAGTGCTAGACAAAATATTATGATACTAAAAAAAATTTATATCCACTGATCCAGTCATCTGTTTTGCGCCATCTATATTTGATTTTAAACATGTTCTTTATTTTATCAGAAATTATACATTTTTTACTCTTGCATTCAATTTTCTCCGAATGATTATTATTAATCGATTGTATAGTGGTTGTAAAGTCATCAATATATTTATCAATTTCTATGTTTGTCAGATTTCTATCAGAATCTGGATAATGATTTAAAATTTCACTCCTAATATCATTTCTAAAGTTTTCCCAATTTGTTCTTTTATATGATATAAATGTTTCTGGTGGATTCAAAATTATTTCGAAATTTGACAGTTTTATTTGAAGTTTAAGTGGGTAATGATCTGAAAATGTTGGGAGGGAAGATATTTTTAAATTTATATTCGACAAATTTGGACTAATTAAAAAATGATCTAAATATGAGGAGCCATTAGGATATGTTGGGGTTGTATGGCAAATTCGTTCAAAATATAAGGCGTTTTGATGTAAAAAATTATAAAATAAATTTCCATTAGCATTACATAAGTCATCAGCCCATGAAATATGTTTAGAATTAAAATCTCCCCCTATAAACGTTCCATCAAAATTTTGAGAGATGTTACCTAAAATTGATAGACCATTTGTGATTTTTGTCGAATTAAAATTACATGGTATGTAAATTGAACCTAATAAAATTCTTTTTATCGAACCATTGAATACAAGTTCAATAGATAAAAATATATTTGGAAACTCTATATCAGGGATATTTACTTTAGTAAATTTATAATTTTTCTTTAAAATAATAGCGACTCCTTGAGAACTGTGATCTCTGAAAAAAGTATAATTAGCAAGAGATACGTTATGTCTACCATTCAGATGTGTTTCTTGTACAAAGGCAATGTCTATAGTATTACAAACTAAAATATTCAATAGATCTACTCTCCGACTTATATCAATGAGCGATCTAACATTAAAAGTGAGTAGAGTTAATGCATTATGGATCATATAATTTTTTTACTTCTTCTAGGAGACTTCGACACTGAAGTTTTGCCTCCTCCTTTGAAAGATTTTTATAGTTTCCAATAAATTTACTTATTTTGTCTTCTAAAGACAAAGTTTCAGGTTCCCAAAGAATTTTGGCAATTTTTAAAAATTCTTTAATTAAAGGAGAAATATAGTTAGAATCCACTTGACAATTTGAATTTTGAGATTGAAAAAGACTAGCAAAAGATTTATCTGAACGAACGACGTTATTGATTTCTAAAGCTGAAGCAACATTAGCAGAAACTCTGAGATTTCTTTCCTTAGATTTAAGAACAATTTGTTTCTTCATATCAATATATTTTTTATAAGCTGAACAACCCTTAAAATTGGAGGGGTGACCATGTTGTTTGCAATTATTACAAAATGGTAAGTTTTCGTTGTCTTGGACAAATCTACATTCCCCCGGAGCATGATTTTCCTCACATTTAACACAAGCAAATGGCCTATTGCAATTCCTTGACATGTGCCCCCATTGCTGGCAGTTCCAGCATTGTATTTCCCTAGAATTCCTTTTTGGAGATTCCCTTGTAATTCTCTGATTTAATATATATTTTATACTAGTCAATTCTTGATACGATTTTCCTGGTAGTAATGTAACCAAAAATAACCCTGTATCAAAACCGTTCTTTCTTGAAAATGCAGTGGAGAATTTAGAAACAGAATCTACAATATTTGGAATCAATATATTGATTTCATTCATAATTATCTGTGTATCAGTTTTATAATATAAACCTCTTAAAACTATACTTAGACGTTTATGTTCTATCGGTGTGTATGAGTACGATTCTATATTTTTATCCCTAAGTAATTGCATCATTTCAGCATGAACTAATGCATCTTTTAAAAATAATTTGCTTTTATGTCTGTTTTTGTTAACAATTTTAAATTCAATTTTTCTCGAATTAAGTTGATTAAGTAGATCTTCTATATTAACATTAAAAAGGAATATAGGTGGACAGAATGTTTTTTCTTTGTTAGGAATTTTTTTAGTTTCCTTTATATAATTGATTTTTCTAGAATTATCATTTTCTTCCTGAATATCTAACTCACCTAAGATAGCGAATCTGTTTTGAGAATTTTGTGTATTACTAGTTAATATTTTCTGATTATTACAGTTTTGATTTTTTAAATTAGAATTAGATAAATCTACCTTATTATTGTTACTACGTTTGCGCTTTGGGATATGTTGAAAATCGGTATCTTCAGATGAAAAAGAAATAATTGAATCATCACACTCCATTGACTTGCCAAGAGGATCATTATTTTGAAAAGGGTAAATTTCACGCAAATTGTCTTGATTTGAATGGACTTCAGAATTCATTGTTAAATCTTTAGTTACAAGAGCTTTATCATTGATTTTTGGTCCGGAGGGGTTTGATCTTGAATTAGATTCTTTTTTTAATTTATGTCCTATATCATTGGTAGTCAATAAGGAGCTATCATCCATAGCTATGTTAGATATAATTTTTCCATTATTTGAATTAATTTTTTTTTGAAATTGTTGTGTTTTATCCGGTGGTATTTTATCAGGAGGCAAATTAACTTCCCATATATTCAAGGAGGAATCCATTTCCCAAAATAAGAATTAAATTAAATTAAATTATTTTTTTCTTTTTTAATATATTAAGAAATAATTTGAAAATTAATTTATTTATTTTTTTTTTGATACTATTTTCAATGAAAACCTTTCGATCAACCTCAAGGTGGAAACAACTTATAACATAATAATAACACAAAAATATAAAATATACATACCTGTATACCATTCGAGCATAAATTCAATTTTGGAAATTTAGCTGAATGTATACACATTAAATTTACATTAATAAACCTGAAAAGAATCTCACATGATTTTCTGGAAGAAAAACATAGAGGCTTTTTCAATATCTTTCTTTTTGTCTGAATTAATGTTTATCTTTGTACATGTATTAAGTTCTTTTGCAAAAATGGTTTCTGAAGTTGCAATAACTCCCTTTCTCGCTTGTTTTCTTAAGGCCCAACTATAATATGCTAGCTTAAGCAAACGTGCGAACACATATAAATTGTATGTGGCAAACTATAATGTACTTAACGAAACTTTTCGTTAAGTTTTTCAACTGTCATTTGCTTAAGAAAAACGCGAAACTGATCGCACATTCTGTACGGAATCAGCTGTTTGTTGTTGTTTGTTTGTATTTTGAACAAAATGGAGAAAGAAGAAAATATATTTATTTTAAATTTAATAGAAAATGCGGAAAAATAAAAGGGACCCTTTTTATTTTAACAAAAATGTCTTTCTGTCGCGGTTTATTTCTCTGACAGAACAAGAGCATCTTCTTCTTTTACAGTGTAGTTCACTTATTTCTTTTAATGTGCCCAAGCCTTCAATCGCTAACTTTAACATTTTTATATTATTTAAATTTTTAAGTGTTTTCTCCATTTTTGCAAACACAATACGATTAACAAAACATATGTAAACGTTTATTATTATTTACAATGTAGTGCTACCACAGCTGTACATTTTAGTACTTTTGCCGATAAATTAAAAAAAATGAAAAATTATGCGTTTCGGGTACGAAGTTTTCTTTTAATTATAAAATAATATAATAATATTTAAAAAATATAGTAATTTAATGGCTTTTTGTTAAAATAAAAACATTTTTTTAACATAAATAAGAACTGTGGACAAAAAGTTTCAAAGTCACGTAAGCACATTGTAGCCACCTGAAAGTTAACTCTGAATTGCTTATGCATTTGACAGCCTTTTCGTTAACTTTTGCAATTTGCTTAAGCTTGCTAATGCATATTATAGTTGGGCCTTTAGGCTTTATGATTGAAAGTTGCGCTCACTTGCAGACGTTTTATATTGCAGAGAAAATAAATTGTATTTATTATATTTAATTGCTTTAATTTTACTGAATGGAACATTCTGAAAATTTAATTTATTTGCTAAAGACGAATAAACTTATAAATCGGTCGGAATCATTTCTATAATTTTTAGCGCAAACTTTTTGGATGGATAGTTTTTTAATTTTGTTATCAAATCTAAGGGACTGTAGATTTTTTTTAATTTTAGCAACCGGTGTATTGCACTATGGACAGCGTCAATCTCCTGGATTTGTGAATGACCTGGTTCTGAAAATTTTTGAACGATTTTTTTCAGATTATTTCTTTTATGCAAAACCTATGAAGTAGAAAAAAACAAGAGACGAGGAATAGTTCACTCTTTTTCATCGCTTAGAGAATAATAATGTAAAGGAAGAGCGGATTAAAGATAATTATTTGACCTTCAACTAACGAAGTAGTGATATGTTTAACACTGAATTTTTATCGTTACCACTCTTTTAGTTATTAGTGCTGGCTATTTCTAACAACCTGCATGAATCGTTGATATACGTACATAATTTCGGAAAAAAATAGTACGGTCCTTACGGCTTATTTTCACGTATGCGCCATAAAAAAAATATTTCGCAAATGGTGGCGTATACAACAAAAAGTAAATTTTTTTTATCGATAACAATGGTTCGAACTAAACAAATTTCTTCCACAACCTTGGATATTTTTCACCTAATCGATGCAAAATAGCAAGCACTACGCCTGACAAAAATATTTGACAACTTTTTCGCGCCACTTTTTTTCTATAAGAGTTTGAAACTTAAAACTCAATTTCCCAAAAAAATATTTTTAGGAGATACGTGAAGATAACTTCGGAACGACGATATGTATTTTTTCTTTTTTGTAATTGATAATAGGTGGGAAAATCCCAAAAAAATTTTAACAATGCCATTTTTTGTTTAGTTGTTATTATCATTTTATTAATTTGCATCACAAATTGCAGATCATAAAAGTCTTTCAAGAGTTTTTCTTAATTGTTCTTTGAAGTGTTTATTGTTTTTTGTTAAAAAGATACGTGGCATGTACATATTTTTCAATTTTTATTAGCAATAATTGTGCCCTTATTGTGCACAGGTACATATTTATCACTTCCGAACGAACAATTATTATATTATATTATATATATATATATATAAAAGTGAATGTGTGTCGTTATGTTTATTATTATTAGTTTGAAGTCTATAGACGGCTAAACGGCTGAACCGATTTGCTTGAAATTTTCACAGTATATTTCTGTATGTCTGGAAGGAGCTATAGGCTACTTTTTTTTTTGGAAATTTTAAGTGGGCGTGGTACCTCCCATACAAAGTTAATTTTAAAAAATACGGGTAGCGAAGCACACCGGGTTTTAGCTAGTTATAATATAAATTTAAAACATTTGCTAAATGTTTCATAGATGTTGTCAGACAATAACGAAATTAATAAATTGGTATATTGGTCAAAGTCGCGGAAGCATTTTAAATTTACCACAGAATGGACTAGAGATTAATGACCAACTAAGAAAAACACTCTATACCAATGTAAAAAACGAAGAAATCTTCATGGTTCTGATAACCATAAATACATACGTATGCATGTATGTATTCATATGTATACGGTCGTCTGGCAAGGTAAAAACCATTTGTTTTGGAAATTAACAGATTGAAGAGATAATCATTCGCTGAGATCAATTAAAATAAAAATGTTATGTGGTGGAACTATGTTATATTCTACGCCGAACGCAAATGCAGCATTTAAGATTCAGATGGGTGATCTACAGTGAATTATGAAGGCGGTTCTATAGTGATATGAGGCTCCATTTTATCCACTGTGTAGTTGGTAATCTTGCATATACTGATGTTATTATGGGCCACCATGGATATTGGCCTACTCCGAAATCAAATCGTAACTCCAGAGCAGAAAAATGGACCCACAAAGAAATATTGTTATCTCTATTAATTTGTAATGATCCGAAGTATACAGTATTAGATGTTAAAATTTAGTGTCAATGCTCGGACCTGAATGCCATAGAAATTGTAGAGGTATAATATAATTTTTATCTCGCAGATGTTTAATTATTCTCCTTACGGCATATTTAACACAAAGATCTTCGCAGGGCAATAATTAGTAATAATAAATTATTACTAATAACAATTGAAATATGTAAAATACGTACATATCTTGTAACAAAATAAATAAAAAAAATCATAAAAAATTAAAAAAGATAAATACTTTTGTGATCTTCAAATTATGTTACAAACTATACAATGCAAAAATATCTAAATAAAAATTAATATTTTTTAAAGTTTTTTTTTGGGTTTTCCTATTCTATATAACGCTAACATGTAAAGGCTCTAAGTCCATATTTTACAATATTACAGGAGAGACAAAAAACAATCAAACTTTTTTTGAATAAACATTTTTGAAAACTGTAAATGCAATTTGTTTTTGTATTTTTCTTTGTTTTTTATTTGCGTAAATGCAAAATGAAAAAATAAGTATTTGCCGAGATAAATGCTTTTTTGGACTTGGAAAATATTCAGAATTCATTCTTTCAAACATAATATTTTCGCAAATGTATAGGAATAATTTCTCTATTTAAATAATAATTTATATACTCTGAATAATTGGGATGATTTTAATCAAATTTGTGTGCTTTAAGGTTTCGAACATATGCACAATAAATTTAAAACTTGTACCGCTTTTTGCAAAATACGTGACATGCGACTTAGTATTAAAAAAACTGTGCATAGGAGTTATTTAGAATTAAACATTGTCAAAAATATAATATGTATTATTAATGTTGTCGATTTATTTACATAAAGGGTGTTTTTTTTTTAGATATATAGAACTTTAATTTGGCAACACATTTTTAACGGGCGACCATTTATCAGCTGCCAAGTGATTTATGTTTGAAGCCGCTAGTCTACGACGATAAAACCGAAACGATTGACAACTTGGAGGACAACATTCGCCGCGTTATTGCCGATACACGGCCACAAATGTTGAAAAAAGTAATCGAAAATTGGATCTTCAGATTACACTACGTCCGCGTCTGCCGCGGTCAGAAGTCATATTTAAATTATAATGCCAGAAGATTATCTTTCGAATAAAGTAAATTTCATATAAATTTAAAAAAATCATCTTTGTTTTATTCCATTTCAAAGTTCTACACATCTAAAAAAACACCCTTTATATGTTATCAAAACTCAATATAGTGAATATGCTAAGCAAAATAAATCATAACGCATGCAATTTCTATGTTCAAGTATTTTCAGTTCATATTCCGAAACAATTACGTAATGAAAAAACCCCCAAACAAACACAATTGCAAGCCGTCAAAGAGTTAGTTCACCGGACACTGCTGGAAAAAGAAACATTGTTTGAAATCGATATTAACACAAATTTGGAATATTGCACATTTCAGGTAATTAAAAAATTCAATTATGAGTCTACATGTGGTTCAAGAAATGAATTTGCCATTTTTTCAGAAACATGCGAAAACATGTCAAAAACATGTTTAGTTTTGCATAATTTTGAATATCATTCTCATGAGTTTTATATCTCACGACAAATATTAGTTAAACATTTCAAAGTTATCAAAAATTTCTCAGACTTTAATATGTCTTAGAACGCCGATATAATAAAAGTTGTACGAGTTACGTTTTTACCTTTAAACAAGTAAGAGTGCTATATTCGGCTGTGCCGAATCTTAAATACCCTTCACCTAAGCGTAATAAGAAATACAGAAACTACACTAGACTAGAATATCCTAATTCTGTGTTTTCTATTCAGTCTTAGTGCAAATTTTATTAGTATTTGATATATTGTTTGAAAGACAATTTTACGACCAACATAATTTATGTTAAATATTTTAAAATTTTGTCTAATTTTCACCATTTTTAATTGATTTAATTACCAATTCTTACCATAATTTACAGAGTCTGTCAGATGTTCATAATAATCTTGACTGTAACTTAACAGAGTATAAAAAAGGGGTACAATTCGGTTTTAGTGATTTTGCTAAAAAAAAACAAAACCAAATAGGGCTTTTAGAGGAGATACCAGCAAAAAAAAAAATTGTTGGCGGTCACGCCTATTTTCGAGGGGGCGGGCCCGTAAAGTTGAAAATATATAGACCTATATCTCGGGAACTACTGGGTGCTTGATAATTTGTAATACACTAAATAAAAGGTATTAAAAATACCTTTCCAACGATATATATCATGATTATAAAATGTGGACCGAATATGGGTTAAATCCGAAAAGAATATTTATTGACCCGAATTTATTTGTTTTCTGGAAATGGTTCTATATGGCAGCTATGGAAAATTATGAGCCGATCTTCTTAAATTTTGGAACAGTTATTTTCATGCATATGAGGATATTTCACGTCGAATTTCAACATAATAACGCTATATATAAGATATATATTAGTATTAACGTGGATTTTGAGAGTGGACCTTATGTGTGGGATATAGTCAAATATGGACCGATATTCTCAAAATCCAGCAGTTAGATTTAGGCATGTATGTAAATGCTCCGTGTAAAATTTTGGATTGGTAGCCTTATTTATAAGAGATTTATGAGTATTAAAGTGATTTTCGGAAGAGGGCTTTATATGGGGCATACGGTTAAAAATAGACCGAAATTCACAAAATTTTGTGGGATGATTTTTGTATATATTAAAAAGATCTGTGCAAAGTTTTGAGTCGGTACCGATATTTATACAATATATATAGGGAAACATCTCTTTTTCAGATGTGGTCCTTGTATGGGAGCTATGACCAGTTCTGGGCCGACCACCATAAAATTTAGTACAGCAATTTATTTGCCTATAAAGAATATTTATGTCAAATTTTAGCCGTTTAACATTATTTATATCTCTTTTATACGTATTTAAGTGAATTTTGGAAGTGGACTTTATATGGGGTCTATGGTCAAACATGGACCGAATTAAAAAAAATTTCGTTTTGAGATTTCTTTTTGTATAAAACTTATTTTTGCTGAATTTTGTTTTGATATTCCAATTTTATAGGCATTTATTTATCATTAAGCCATATTTCGGGAAGATTTTTGTATGGGGGCTATGACCAATTCTGGGCCGACCACCATAAAATTTAGTACAACAATTTATCTGCCTATAAAGAGTATTTATGTCAAATTTTAGCCGTTTAACATTATTTATATCTGTTTTATACGTATTTAAGTGAATTTTGGAAGTGGACTTTATATGGGGTATATGGTCAAACATGGACCGAAATAAAAAAAATTTCGTTTTGCGATTTCTTTTTGTATAAAACTTATTTTTGCTGAATTTTGTCTTGATATTCCAATTTTATAGGCATTTATTTATCATTAAGCCATATTTCGGGAATATATATATTTGTATGGGGGCTATAAGAAATCATGGACCGATTCTTACTATTTTCCGCACACTTTCTTCTTTTATAGTACAAACAACGTATACAAAATTTCATGGTATTATCTGCAATAGTTTTCAAAATATTGCAATAAAATGGATGAAAAATATCAAATTTTTATGGAGGTGGTCTCACATATAGGTTCATAACTCTGGTTAACCTAAACCGATTTTGCTGATTTTAAATAGCAAACTTCTCGAAAGCACTTCTGACAGAATTATTGAAGGTTTGGATCCCGAGTATATCTGGGGACTTCAAAAAACTGATTTCAACAGACAGACAGACAGACGGACATGGCTTAATCGACTTCGCTATCTATAAGGATCCAGAATATATATACTTTATAGGGTCGGAAAATTTTTTTGTGGAAATTACACACGGAATGACAAACTTATATATACCCTTCTCACGATGGTGAAGGGTATAAAAACGGTAGTTTATTTCCTTTAAATAAACCGGATTCCTTTTAATTGCAAAATATGTAGAAGTAGACACTGAAGAAAATATAACGAGTCTTTATTTTATTTACACACATATATTACGGCTTAAGAACACACTTAAATTAAAGTTTGAGAACGTTTGATGTTATAATAAAACTGATTAACTTGATTGGCCCTGTTAGTTTGGGTGCCCCGATAGACTAGGCGATAGTGTGCCAGACTATCAGTCAGAGGGTTGCGGGTTCGATTTCCGTCAAACACTCTGGGTGTTTTCTGCAGATAAGCCAAAAGCTTCGCAGTTTCTATTTGTTAATTATTATATTTTTAGTCTATTTATACAGCAATCATAATTTCTGGAAGGTTCGAAAATACGAAATGGAAAATGGAAATGTAGAATGGTCGTGTCTAAAATATTCAGCCAAAGTCGTTAAGACTTAATGTTGCCATATTGCTCAGCTATATAAATTAAAACTTTTACAAATGCAAATGTTGCTAAGCAAGTTGTATGTTTATAAACATGCCGTATGTTGATAAAACCGTCTTTAAAAGGTAAAAACGTAACAACATTTAAAAATAAAGAATTATTCAGGAACGAGGACGAAAATTTCGATAATAATAAACGAGTAGATAAAGAATTTAAAAATTTAAAGGTAGTTTAAATAAACTATATTATTACAGCTATTTATTAATAATTGTGTTACATGACATAAAAAGTCCATATCTAAAAACTTTTTAAGTAAATTTTTTAATAATTTGTAGAGAATATTATGAACTCAAGCCTAATTAAAATTTTCTCTGATATAATAAATATAACAAAGTCCGACATAATATTCTCTAAAAATTAACAAACACACAAGGCACGGTGTAAAAAAAGTTGTCATCCCATCTCTGGTGTTTCATAGTTACAGAACAACAAAGAATCGACCATAAAGGCAGTTGTCATATACATATGTTCACACCAAATGTCAAATCTACTAGAAATCCAAAAAAATAAAGTTATGTTAGTCTGTAAAAAGAACTCAAGCGTGTTTGATTTGTAACATTTTGGCGACGAGTCGGAGTTAACCTCACTTTTTACAGACAAGTGAAGAAAAATATTTTTTTATAAAGAAAAAAAAAAATTACTCCACCAATGCAAACAGCGGCTGTTGTGTTTAATTTTGAAGCGTTCGATCCAAAGACGACAACATGGGCTCGATGGGTAAAACGATTTGAGACTGCAGTGGATATTTATAATGCGGGTACGAGTGTAGAAAAGCGCCGTCAACTTATTTTGCATTACATGGGTGCTACTACGTACAACGTGCTGTGTGACAAACTTTTACCCAGAGAACCTGAAGGTATCACGTACACGGAAATAGTCAGAAAATTATCGGAGCATTTTGATCCAATTCCAAATGAAATATTGGAAAATTACAGATTTCATTTAAGGAAACAAAAGCCTGAGGAAACGTGTGCAGATTTTCTGACATCATTGCGGCGTTTGGCAATAAATTGTGGTTTTGGCGATTATCTAAATACTGCCCTCAGAAATCAATTTGTATTTGGGTTTTTTTTTTTTTTTTTTTTTTTTTTTTTTTTTTTTTTTTTTTTTTTTTGCATTTAATTATTTATTGAATCTTCAAAATGAAATGACAATAAGTATTCAAATCTTAATACTAAAAAGAAAATAATAAGCCCAGCCAGTGCTAGACAAAAATTTTTATGATACTAAAAAAATTTCACATCAACTGATCCAGTCATCTATTTTGCGCTTGAGTTAAAGCAAGGGTATCCCTCCTTCTCAACCGATTGTGGCCACTAAAGTTAAGGATGTCTCGTGCAAGGGGGTTTGGATGGTGTTCAAGTTTGCTGACATACTTTGACGCATATTTTGTAAATTCGACTTTTACTAATGGCACGCCTAGATCTTTGTGGATTCGAGAATTTTTAACATACCATGGTGCTGCAGTAATTATACGTAGAATTTTATTTTGACCCCTTTGAACTTTTTCAATGTTGGATGCTGAGGCAGTACCCCATAATTGAATTCCATAGCACCAGATTGGCTTTAGTATTGCATTGTACAACAAAAGTTTGCAATCCAATTTCAATGTAGAGTTTCTGCCGATTAGCCAATTAAGTTGCACTGCTTTTAATCTCATTTGTGTAAGTTTCGCTTCAATATGAGACTTCCAAGTTAAACGGCGGTCGAGGTGAATGCCGAGGTATTTGACTTCATTGTGTTGCGGGATAATTTGATTATTTATTCTGATGAACGAGCAGGTATCTTTTCGCAATGTGAAAGTTATATGAATACATTTCTGTTCGTTAACCCTGATTTTCCAAAGCTCTAGCCAATTCTCTAGTTTATAAACATAATTCTGCAAATTCTGTGATGCAACTTGTTGGTCCTGATGGACGCTGATAAAGGCTGTATCGTCTGCAAAAGTTGACGTATGGATTTTAGGGTCTGACGGCATGTCGGAGGCATATATCAAATATAAAGTAGGACCCAGTATGCTACCCTGTGGCACACCTGATTCAATTGGCTGAGCGGTACTTAAAAAATCACCTTCTTTGATTTTAAATTTGCGACCGTATAAATAACTTTCCATGAGTTTATGGGTGTTAGCAGGCAGAGTTAATTTTATTTTGTGCATTAAACCGTCATGCCAAACTTTGTCGAACGCTTGCGACACATCAATGAAAAGGGCGGAGCAGTATTTTTTGTCTTCAAACGACCCTCTTATCACATTTACCAATCTGTGTGTTTGCTCGATGGTGCTGTGTTTAGCTCTGAAGCCGAATTGATGATTAGGAATACATTCAGTGTCATTCAGAATTGGAGTCAATTTAGTCATTAACAATTTTTCAAACAGTTTTGAAATTGTCGGCAGTAGACTAATTGGCCTATATGACTCCACTTTGGTATGGTCCTTCCCTGGCTTAGGAATCATAGTGATCATAGACACCTTCCAATCTGCAGGATAGTATTCTAGGCGTAAAATAGCGTTGAAGATAAAGAGGATAATTCTTCTTGCTACACGAGGTAACTCCACAAGCATTTTATTGCTGATTTTATCCATACCTGGGTTAAGAAACCAAAATATCCAAAACAGATTGCTTGAGAGGAAAGCATTAACATTGGATGAAGCATTAAATATGGCGTGTTCTTCTGAAGTCGCAGAAAAAGGGGGTATTGAATTACAGCGGCAAGTGGAAAATGGTGATAAAGGTGTAGTAAACAAAGTACATAGTGCGAAATACAAGAACAAGACTGTTAACTTACAAAACACTAACACATCATCAAACTTTAATAAACAGAAAAATGCAACGAGTAAGAAAAACAAATGTTTTCGCTGTGGCAAGGTTGATCATATGGCAGACAAATGTAAATATAAAGACAAGATCTGTCATTTTTGCAAAAAGGTTGGTCATTTGCAGGTTATGTGTTTTAAAGCAAATAAACAGGTGAACAAAATTGATGAAGGCGAAACTAATAAAGTGATGGTAGTTGATGAATTGTTTCATGTGGAGGACAATAAAAATGGTCGTGAAAAACTGAGTTGTTCGTTGAATGTAAATAATAATATGATTACGTATGAAATCGATACGGGTGCCCCAGTGACAATAATTAGCTTGGAAGATGCTAAAAAGTATTTTTCAAAATATGATGTTAAGGCAAGCGACATCAAGTTGTACAGCTATTGTAAAACACTAATAGATTGTCTCGGTTTCATTTGGGTTGAGGTAATGTCAGATGATATGGTAATTCCAGTTAAAATTTATATTGTACGATCGGATAGACAACCGTTGCTGGGAAGAGAGTGGTTGCGGAAAATAAAATTAGATTGGTCGGCTATGTTAGGTGATCAGCTAAAGGTAAATCAAATACATGAACAAAAAGTGACGGACGTTGATCTCAAAGCAGTATTAAACAAATTTCCAAACGTTTTTTCACCCACTCCTGGAAAAATAATTGGATTTCAAGCACATTTATATTTAAAACCCGATGCAAAGCCGAAATTTGTTAAGGCAAGACGAGTTCCATTTCCGTTGTGGGAAAAGGTGGAAAAAGAGTTGGAAAGTCAGGTGGCTGATGGGTTGTTGTTGAAGGTCGAAAAAAGTGAATGGGCAACACCAATTGTGGTTGTTCCAAAAGCTGACGGTTCCGTTCGTTTATGCGGCGATTATAAGGTTACAGTCAATCAAAGTATGGTAATAGATGAACACCCGTTATCCACAATAGAGGAGCTGTTTAGCAGAATGGCCGGGGGAATTAAATTTACTAAGATCGACTTATCGAAGGCTTATTTGCAACTGGAGGTGGACCCAGGTGACAGACATATTTTAACTCTTAGTACACATAAGGGGTTGTATACACCGACACGATTGATGTTCGAAGTTGCATGCGCACCTGCTAAGTGGCAAAGATTGATGGAACAATTATTGGGGGATATGGATGGCGTATCGGTTTTTCTGGACGACATTAAGATAACAGCAGGTGATGACGTCACGCACATGAATCGTATTGAAGAAGTTTTACGCCGTTTAGATAACCACAACATGAGGGTAAATTTAAAAAAATCTGAATTCATGAAAAATCAAATAGAATACTGTGGTTACGTGATCAACAAGGAGGGAATTCGACCAATAAAAAGCAAAATAAAAGCGATTCAAAATATCAAGAAGCCAAGCAACAAGGATGAGGTAAGATCATGGACTAATAAATTATTATGGTAGATTTGTGAAAAATTTGAGTAGCATTGTATATCCACTAAATAATCTGTTGAAAAATGAAGTACCATTTAAATTTGATGAAAAGTGTAATGTGGCCTTTAAGGAAATAAAAAGTCAGATGCAATCCGATACATTACTCACACATTATGACCCTAAAAAAGTTTTGGTGTTGGCTGTGGACGCTAGTCCAATTGGAGTTGGTGCCGTGTTAAGTCACGTGTTTGAAGATGGGTCAGAAAGACCATTACAATTTGCATCGCAAACGTTAAATAATGTTCAACAACGTTACAGTCAAGTTGATAAAGAGGCGTATGCCATAATTTTCGGTGTACGTAAATTCTATCAATATTTATATGGAAAAAGGTTTATTTTGGTGACTGATAATAAAGCGATTTCACAAATATTTTCACCTAACAAGGGTATTCCTGTTTTATCAGCGACAAGAATGCAACACTATGCTATTTATCTTTCACATTTTGATTACGAAATCCGTTTAAAAAGGTCAAAAGACAACGCGAATGCAGACGCCATGTCGCGACTTCCAATTAGCGAAATCTATGAGAATATTGAAGAAGTAGATGTAATTGAGTGGAGCACTATCGAAAATCTACCAGTTACAGTAAAGGAGTTGAGTGAGTTCACTAAATCTGATAAGGAAACAGAAATTTTACGCGAATGTCTGATGTACGGTAGAGAATGTGATGGTGTAAATCGTTTTACACAGGCGGAGTTTACATTGCAAAAAGGGTGCCTACTGCGCGGTATACGTGTATACATCCCGGTACCATTACGTGAAAATGTACTTCGTGAACTTCATACTGCTCACTTTGGAATTTCAAAAATGAAAAGTTTAGCAAGAGCCTATTGTTGGTGGAGTGGTTTAGACAAGGACATCCAAGAGATGGTTTCCAATTGTGCCTAGTGTCAAATGGTTAAACCAAATCCTACAAAATTGAACCCAGTACATTGTTGGATGCCGGCAAAGCGCGTTTTTGAACGGGTTCATGCAGATTTTGCAGGTCCGTTTCTTGGCAAATATCTGTTTGTAATGGTGGATGCTTATAGTAAGTGACCCGAGGTTCATATTATACCGAATATAACCGCTAAAACAACCATTCGTAAATGTGAGGAGATATTTGCAACGTTTGGGATACCCAACATTTTCGTAAGTGATCATGGGACCCAATTTAACTCTATGGAGTTTCAGAATTTTTTAAAACGTAATGGTATTCAACACAAGTAAGGTGCACCATATCATCCGGCAACGAACGGACAAGCAGAAAGGTTCGTTCAGACGGTGAAAAATAAGCTAAAATCCTTGAATTGTACTTCTGCCTCCATGAATGAGGATTTAACCAAAAATTTGATGGCATACAGGCGAGCTATGCATCCTGCTACAAACAAATCTCCAGCTATGTTAATGTTTGGTAGGCAGACACATACAATCACGATTGGAACTTTTGTTACCAACTAATATCGGCGAACATCCAATAAGACAACAAGTTTCAAAAAAAGTTTATTGTTGGCCAAAAAGTAGCAGTTCGAGATTATTTGTCGCATGAAAAGTGGAGATTTGGCAAAGTAGTAGCAGCAATTGGTGATCTACACTACAACATTTTGTTAAACGATGGTCGGGTATGGAAAAGACATGTTGAACAAATGAGAAGTATTGGTGAAAATTTAAGTAATACAACAAACACAATTCCGGTAGTAAATTCTTCAAACTCTACAACACCAGTTCCGAATAATAATAACGAGGAAAGTTTACCAGTTCCGAATAATAATAACGAGGAAAGATCCGTGATTCCAGAAAATATTGATTGTAATATACAACCTCCTGTTAACATCGAGGAACTTGAAGCAGTGTCTCAACAAAATAATGAAGCTGAAACTTCTTGTAGCAGTGATAGAGAGCCGACAGAGGATAATATTCTTCGTCGATCAACGAGAGAGAGAAGACCTCCTAAATACTTACAAGAGTATACAAAATGATTTCCATGTTTATTGTATATATTACTTAAATCATTTACGTTATTAAGCAATCAATTTCATATTTAATAATTCATTTACATTTTCAATTACTTTCTTATAAATATCATATTTTCATTGTATAATAATACATTTTCTATAATAATTAAATTCCATTAAAGTTTAGACATTCTTTTTAAAAACAAAAACAAAAAATAAAATATATTTGAACTTTGAAATAATCTTAAGGGGTGAAGAGATGTCATATACATACATATGTTCACACCAAATGTCAAATCTAAGAGAAATCCAAAAAAATAAAGTTATGTTAGTCTGTAAAAAGAACTCAAGCGTGTTTGATTTGTAACAGCAGTGTTGCCAGAAAATGAATTTCAAAATATGCTAAAACTTGAAAAACTATGAGCTAAAATGTTCTACAGACGAAAAAAAAGTGCTAAATTTTTTCAATGTAACAATACAATTTTTATTTCAAATGTTACAAACATAAATTATAGTTTTTTCTAATTTTGTTCATAACAATTGTTGACCTATTTTAATAGATTACATTTCATATATTAATTAAAAAATTTCCGTGTTCATTTACCTACCACACCGAAAGAAATTTAGTTGAAATATTAATAAAAGTTATTTTTTATTTCTCCAAAAGTATTTTTTAGAGTAAAATAGTAAACATTTTTTCGAAAAAAAAAATTATGTTAAAAAGCATTTAGCATAATTTTTAAAAATTTCAATGCATTTTCGAGAAACAAAATGCTAAATCTAGCACTGAAAGTGTTAAAATGGCAACACTGCATAAAGGAGAAATAACAACAACATACTTTGCTGCAAGGTGAATTTATACTAGGTGACAGCATAGCGCCAGCTGATTATTCATGGTGAAATTGAAAATGTCAAAAAGTTGTTTACAAATATGTAGTCAAAGTTTATGTAAAAAAAAACTTTAAAAAATTATTTTGTATTTGAAAAAGTGAGTTTTTGTCGCCGTTTTATCTGCGTTAAATAGTTTAAAACTTTATTATATTAAATAGTGTGTTTGCTTTGCTGCATGGTGAAATTAAATACTAGGTGACAGCATTGCTACAACAATTACAACAAGGCAAGAAAAACAGGCATCTTTGTTTGTGTGAAATACTTTCGTTACTGTCAAAAACATCTGGCATAAAATAAAGGAAACAAAAACAGAAAAATTTTCTTTAAAAACTTCGAAACTCGTGATGATTTTTTGAATTTGTACAAGAGAAAATTTCCCAAATTGTTCAATGACAAAGATGCTGTATAAATTCACTTTGCAAAGAAGTATTAAGTAAAGTTTAATAGTTCTGGTTGAAAAAAATTGCAACATATTGCGTAAATTAGAGGCAATACTTAAGAAAATCATGCCTAAATTATTGTGTCTGCCACTCAAGAAGCCATCAGAAGTTGATGTGGAAAAGCCTTTTAACAATCTTATAAAAAGAACATATAGTGGAGCTTCTGCGGAGGCTAAAGAAACCTATAAAACTGCATTCAAAAATTTGCACGACAACGATAAAATTGTACGTGAGAAATTTAAAATATGTTTAATTTTCACTTAGATATATCATCGGCAACAGCATCGTCACCTGCTGCACCAACTGCCTCTGCAACTGGCAGTATTCCCTATCCACAAGCTGTTCAAGGAATGCCTATGCCATATGGTGCCAGACCTAATATCCCTTATCCATCATATGCACCACCACCAAGAAAAGGCATTTTTAATCACATACATTTATTACAAAACAAATAATTAATAAACCCATAATATTTTAATTTAAATATTTTTTTAAGTTGTTTATTACAAAATTTTTTGTTTTGGTCCAATTCAATTAATGAATTTTACTTTAGAACAAAATGAAATTAAAAATTAGATACACAAGATTTTTCGTAATTATTAACACAATCAAGTTTTTGGTGTTTTTATTTATTACAATTATTTTTTTTTATTATTACATTAAGTCTTAAGATGTTAGAGAAATTGGTTTCCTCCACATTTTTGGCTATGGTTTTAAGTATCAGCAATAAATCCTCATTGGTTTTATTGCCAATTATCATCTTAACCGCCGATTCTAAGGCTTTGTTGCAAAGTTGTTGCTTTTTTAGCTTTGCTAAATCTTTTAAATCCTCATTAATTTGCGACCAGTAGTGGGTTTAACAAATTCGATTTCATTTAGATCTAAATGCAATAATTCACGATAATTTAAAGCCATTTGCATTAAAAGTATAGCATGGGGATTGCGATAATCCATCTGGAAAACAATGCATCATATTAATAATTTATTTTTAGCTTAAAAAATATTTAACTTACCGAATGTCCTATATAAATTTTGTTAATACGTCTAAAATCTTCATCCAACTCAAGCTTAAACTCTTCGTTTTCTTTTGAATCCCCTTCGGGTTAGGAGGTTTCCTTTGTCTTATTTGCTTTTGTTAATATAGCCGAAGCATAGGGCGCAAATAAAATACAAATTTCTTACAGCAAAAAAATATTCACTTTTAAAGAGGAATCTTAATATTTATCTTACAAAAAAAACTTACATTTTTAGCAAAAAAAACTCAAAAACAAACGCACTATTTAATATAATTTAATATAATAAAGTTTTAAACTATTTAACGCAGATAAAACGACGACAAAAACTCACTTTTTCAAATACAAAATATTTTTTTAAAGTTTTTATATAAACTTTGACTATTTGTAAACAACTTTTTGACATTTTCAATTTCACCATGAATAGAGCAAAAAATAATCAACTGGCGCTATGCTGTCACCTAGTATAAATTCACCTTGCTTTGCTGATATTGTCAACCGATGCATCGGTTCTATGAAAACTAAAAACGTCCATAACTCGAAAACTAAGCGTTTGCGCCAATATTTTTATTTTATTTTACTTCTTATTTTCAATTTTCTATCACCCTACATACTTTTTTTTTTTATTTGGAGCTGCGTCGGTAAACTAGATTTAAGCCGATTATTTGGCACTATTGGAGGAAAACAGAATTTTTAAGGAATAATCTTAAAAAAAGATAACTTGAGGTTGTGTGAATCTGAGACATGTTTGGTTGCGATGTGCAACGTGTGGTCTAATTAGGGTTGCCAGATATAAAATCGACAAAAAAAAGTACAGATATCAAATCGAAGTAAAAACAGCAGTACAAATAAGAAAAAAAGTACACTTTTTATTAAAAACAAATCATAAAATTCAGTACATAAAACAAATAATTGATTGATGTAATTCAATGAAGAAAATAACAAATAATAAAAACAAAACAAAATAAGAGATCATATATATTTATGTGTAATAAAAAATAACTTAAAATTAGTCAGGTGTATTAGATTTTATTTTTAAAAATAAAAAAAATTTTTTCTATTCTATATTAAATGTTTTAATACAACTTGTTTTTTGGCAACTTGAAAAAATTATAAATATTTATCGCTTTTTTGGACTTGGTTAACTATTTAATTTTTACCATCTTCCGTTTTCAAAAAATTTCAAAATTCATTACAAAATAATAATAAGAGGAAAATATACATATGTATATATTAACAACTGCATATACATATGTACAATAGAAGTATTTCTATATTTTCGAACAAATATTCTTTAGTTTTTTTCTTGAATCGTGAAATATGTTGTATATTTTTCATTTCTCGCGGTAGATTATTGTACTCAAAACTACCTATATATTCCACACCAGAGAACGGATTGATTGGTTAATTTTAGATTTTGAATACAATCACAAAAAACGACCCTCATGTTGGCAACATAAATCAATTCCGTAAAGCAATACATGTCATTATTCACAAAACGGAGTGTAACGAAAAATGATGCTTGCATTGCATGTCTTGTACAAATGTTAACGTATACTCCCAAAAGCAACAAATACTTAACGATTGGTACGAATGGTTTCAATGCTGATTGTATAAGTTGTACATACTAACAAAAAATATCAAACTTTACTAGTTTACTGTCAACAAATCGCACATAAAGCAACAACCAAAAAATATTTATTTTCTCATTAGGTTTTGTATTGATTTTGCTCTGGACGAATGGTGTGAATGTTTTTAGTTTTTTCATGTGGCATTGAATTATTTCGTTGCCTGATGTATAATGGCATAAAAAAAAGAGAATGTAAAATAGCAAACAGTAATAAGGAATGAGTAAACAAACAGCAATGCACATTTTTATTATTGTCGAGTAAAAGCAATGCAAAAGCAATGAATTTGCGAATGGTTAGCAAATGTGAATGGTCTCTTTCTGTTCTCTGTTCAACACGTTGCTTCGTTTATTCTAAGCGACATCGCAATATTCTTAAATGCATTACATTTTTTGTATTAACAACGTAATGGTTTCTAGGAAACAAGATAGTATGATGGCCAATATTATGTAATGATTTATAGACATATAGTAGAAGCTATATGTATAGGCAAAATATTATGTGATATATCTCTGTATAAAGATAGTGTTGAAAAGTTGAGTGGGAGATTATTTTTTTCCAGCCATATACAATAGCCAAGTAATTTAGGTGGCTTTGAATTAATGACTGGTAAATTATTAATTTGGTTTTAGTACTGAACTTATTTTTAAACTTATATATTAAGCCCGTAGCGCACACAATTTTAGATTTTTAATGTGTAACTCCCATGATAAATTGCTTTGTAAGTGAATTCTAAGATATTTTGTTGAAAAAGTCTCATTAATTAACTTTTCATCTACAAAAATATTAAAATCTTGATTATAATGCAATTGTGGTCTAAATCTTCTAAGTATACTCAAAATTTGTTTTTATTATTAATTCGCTTTCTACATTTTCAATTAGAAGCTTGTTTCGCTCCTTTCTCCAAAAATTTTACATTAAACTAAAAATTCTCTCGGTTGCCGCATTAGAATGAGGAATTGAAAATACATATAAACCTTCAAAGGGCAGTTCAAATAACTTGAAGTTGATAAGCAAAATATTTGTTATCAAATAAGAAATTGTTCCTTAAAAAAAATATAAAAAAAGTACAGAGGCTGAAAAAAGTACATTTGCGTACTTCTTTAGGTTTTATGCAGACAGAAGTACAATTAGTAAAAAAAAGTACGCGTACTTCTAAATGCAGTACGTCTGGCAATCCTAGGTCTAATGGATGGCGGTTATATGATGGTATAGGACTGACAGGATCAACATGGATATTCTGATTAAAATGGCAACTAGAGTAGCTCAAAAATAGCTTTTATTTTCAACATGATATTGACTCGAAACACATAGATTTAGAAGTAAAAATATGGCCTTTGTACAATACCAAACACTTGCCAAAACTCCAAGAAGCCCAAACCTGAGTTCCATACAAATTGTAAAGTGTAAAATACTTTTTTCTCAGAAATATTTAATTTTTATACTTTCCACATTTTTAAGACAATGATTTTCACAAGCACTCCAAAATAAGGACTAAATGATTACTAGATTAAATTAGGTTCCATGCGCAGCAATTGTCACAGTTCACTTGGGTATATTAAATTGATCATATTGTGTTATACGATAGAAAACAATTGGCCGTTCAATAAGGTGTTGATTCCATTTTGAACCACGCTGGGATTCATCGTCGACAGCTCTGTGAAGCACGCCAGAAATGTAGCACCAAATATGCGCTCCCTCGTATTTAACAGGGCCGGACTTTGGCAGAATAAGTGAGATATTGTCTCCTCCTCCTCCTACACATTTCGACAGCATTACAGTACATTGAACCGTCGGCACATTCTCCTGGCGTGATTTCCGAAAGAACATTGTCTTGTAACAATACTGTAAATGTGTTTGCAATAGCACAAACAGTTCTTGCTGGACAGGCTAGTTCATCAGCTATACAGTTTCCCTTATTATACTGTATAATATAAGCATTATCTCATTCAAAGAAACCCGGCATTCTGTGGTTGCCTAGATGTCGAGTAGACACTAGGGTATCCATCCATTAGAATAATAATCGTTCGATTGTTCTTACGAATAATTATTCGAATAATTTATAATGACCATTTTAGAAAAACGAATAATTGTGAAAAAAAATTGTTTTAATTTGTCGTTTTTTGTTTTTATATATTTTATGAGATTTTTAAATTTCAGAAGTCTAAAAATTTCGTCTAGTGAAATTACAACACGAAGTTAAAGAAAGTTTTTTATCCCTATAGATATAAGCTCCTATAACTATAGCAAAAATATAAGTTTTACTGCAATAACTTATTATTCTAAAAAGAAATCTTAGTTATTTATTAGTAAAGAAGTCTATGACTGGCGGCCATAATGTGAAAATGGTGAAGAAATATTGACAAAATATCAGTTATGTATTAACATCGCTAGAATTATATACAGTGGTTCAAACGCATAATTGGACAGTTGGCATGATAATATTCAAATGTGAAGAAAACTTGTTTAAATTGATTATTTTGAACCTTAATTTTTTTATATGTAGGTACTCTTCACTGACGAGAGTAAATTTAACCTTCATGGATCAGATGAAAGCAGGGGCCAAATTACCGCATTCGTGATCGAATGAGCTATCGTATCGAAAAATGATTTCGATATCGAAATTATGATAAAATGTACTAAATTTCTTGCTCGATATCGTATGCCATAATCTCAAATAAGAAAATTACGATCAATTTTACTCGAATCGAATGCGGTAATTTGGCCCCAGTACGTTTGGCGTTAGCCAAATACTGAGTTTTTGCCTAATAACACTCGGGCTACAATCAAGCACGGGGCAGGGTCTGTAATGATGTGGGGATGTGTTTCCAGTGCAGGAGTAGGGAATATTAATTTTATAGAGGGTAAAATGAACCGATTCCAATATTTGGACATATTAAAGCAAAATGTGAAACAGAGCGCTAAAAATTAAACATATTGGACACATTTGCTTTTTATCAGGATAACGATCCGAAGCACATTTCACACGTTGCGAAGATGTGGCGAATAATTGCCCAAAATTACTGAAAACACCCGCACAGTCCCCAGATATCAACATTATTGAGCATGTGCGAGAAGAACTTACTCGAAATATCTTTAAATCTACTTTCAACATGAATGGAACAATATAAGTCCTGAGTTTTTCGCTAATATCGTGCAGTCGATGCCCCGACGTTTAGAAGCAGTCACAAAAGCAAAAGGTTTTGCTTCCTAGTACTAAAACTGTATATTTCATTTGACTGTCCAATTATGCGTTTGACGTGAAATTTGTTATTTTAGTTTTCTTTTCTTATTTTAAAAATAGTTTTGAATAAATCATGCTAAAGCTCAAGGTGAATTTAAATACTAGGTGATAGCGTAGCGCCAGCTGATTATTCATGGTGAATTTGAAAATGCCAAAAAGTTATATAAAAAAAAAAACTTTTTGACAGTGACGAAAGTTTTTCATATAGAAAAATGCCTGTTGTTCTTGCCTTGTTGTAATTGTTGTAGCAATGCGGTCACCTGGTATTTAATTTCACCATGCTAAAGGTGCTATCAGACGGGATGTATTTTACGTATGTACTGTCACTTTTCTTACCCATATGTAATTCCGTATGTATGTCAAAATTTTCATTTTACATACGATTCATAATTTTTGCTATCACACCTGCTTATGTTTTTCCGTATGACATAACCTATAAATGTAAACAAAAGCTGACTTTTTAACATTTATAAATTGCAAGAATTGCTTCTTTTGACCAATCTAACTGCAATAAATATAATAAAGATAATTTTATTTATTAAAAATCAAAAAATACTTACTTTTCCATGTTCATTATCCATTTTCTTTAATTTTTATTTACAATATATTTTTGAAACAATTCTGTTTCAAAACAAACCAGCTGTTTTGTTTATGTTTGTCACAGGAAAATAGTGTGTTCTAATCGAAAAAATTACATATGTATTTCCACATGTATTTTACACATGCAAAGTTTCATATGTATCACACGATGTGTACAACTTTTACAGAGGGAAAATTTGACAGTACATATGTAAAATACATCCCGTCTGATAGAACCATAAGTATTATACATTGTTTTAAAGTTTTCTTAATAATCTACAACATAGCATCAATTTGTTTTGAATTGTTTCTATTAAAGTGAAAAAAATTTGCATTTGAATATTATCATGCCAAGTGTTCAATTATGCGTTTGAACCACTGTACACATGGTGAAATTAAATACTAGGTGACAGCATTGCTACAACAATTACAACAAGGCAAGAACAACAGGCATTTCTGTTTGTGTAAAAACTTTCGTCACTGTCAAATAGTTTTTTTTTTTATATAAACTTTGACTATTTGTAAACAACTTTTTGACATTTTCAATTTCACCATGAATAATCAGCTGGCGCTATGCTGTCACCTAGTATAAATTCACCTTGACTGTACATTGTCAATACATTGAATTCGAATAATAATGGATCATTTTCTTAATTGAAGCGAACCGAAGAGAACCTGTGAAATCCTTCTAAACTAACCTAAAGTAAAATTGAATGAGATGTTTAGAATGTTTTATACTGTGTTCAGATATGAAACTTAATTGAGTCAATATTCGGTTAATTGACAATATTATTTTAAGTGTTCAGGCATACGCAATTTTCAGCTTACTCAATAATCATTTGACAGTTGGAAAACAATACAAAAAATACTCTATATGGTTGTTGTGTTTCTACGTAAACAAACTTACCTTCACATTGATTTTTTAATGATTTCTTTTGTTGACATTTGCATTTTATACAATTATGTTCACTAAACACAGTTGTGAACAGTGTTGCATTCGAAATCTTACTCAATATTATAACAATTTCGTACTTATTGCGCAATAATTAATTGAGATTTTATATGGAATATTGAGCTCAATAATGGCGTTAATTGCGATTAACGCAATTAAGGGTCATATCGGAACACGCTATTAGAATGATTACTCAGAAATAGACAAAGAAAACTATCTTAAAACAAGTAAGAAAGTATAATACCCTACACCCAGTATATCAATAAAACAGTTTTTCAGATATAGGCGCTATATGGGAGATATTACCTTTTATGGACCGATCATCCAAGAGTTTAGTGCCATGGCTTCCGTGAATATAAATATTATGTGTTAAACTTTATCTCGATATAAATACTTTTAAAAGATTTATGGAGGTTGAAGTGAATTACGAAGAGCGTCTTATACGGGAGTTTTGACTATTTATGAACTGACTATTATAAAATTAGATGTCATCCTATTTGTATATAAGAAACTCATTTTTGTTAAATTTTATTCGGATAACAAAATTTTTAAGAGATTTATGGTCCTTAAAGTGATTTCGGTAAGTGGGCCTTATATGGGAGCTACGACTAGTTATGGACCGATCTCCACGAAATTTGTAGATGTAATTTAGCTTCATTTATTACTCATTTGTCGTGAAATTTGTTTGCATACTTGCATAATTCAAAGATTTATGATCGGTAAACCCCAATTTCGGGAGGACATTTGTATGGGGGCCAGGTGAAATAATGGACCGATTTCCACCAGTTTCAATCCCATCCGTCCTTGGGCCGAAAAAATATCACGTACCAAATTTTAACGAAATATCGTCGACCTGTACTCTGCGCACAAGCTTTACATGGACAGCCAGCCAGACGGACGGACGGACATCGTTAAATCGACTCAAAAAGTGATTCTGAGTCGTTCGGTATACTTTAAGGTGGGTGTTGGACCAATATTTCTGGGCGTTACAAACATATGCACAAATCCAATATACCCTCCCCACTATGGTGGTGTAGGGTATAATTAATAAAAGTGATGTTATAAAAGGCGGATTTGGACGATGCCACTTTACGTACGACTTACTTGATGAAGAAAAGAACACTTTAGAACACTATATTAGAAATTATAATTAATATACCACAATAATTATATACAAGTTTAACCAGATAAATCCAAAAATTTAAATTTAATATGTATTACTGAATAAAATTTTATAATGAGAAAATTATTATGAAATTTAAAATATTGACTTCAAAGCAAATCTATGAAATATTAAATTGATTCAGAATTTAGTTCAATTAAATTTAATCAAATTTTAATTATACAGTGCACTCGGGATATAGTGAACTAATTAATGCACAGGCCTGTTCATTATATATCGACTCTTGAAGCCAGTCTGGACTTGCATTAAAATCACCCGCTTCGTTCAATAGTTTATGCAGTGTTTTTTGTTTTTTGCATAAGCATTTCACCGCTTACTGGTAAGTGTTTAGATCGCTGCTTTAAAAACCAATTGTAAAGTATTGTTTCGAGACGCGGATATTCTGCTTTTCGAAATGTCTTTCTGTAAAGGGCACTTTTACTTAAGCATGGAACTCCGGCTTCCACTTTGTTTTTTTATGCCACTTATTGTGGATTTTGCTACATCAAATCTCTTTGCAAGACAGTAGTTTCTACTCCATTTTCTAGTTCTTTGAAAATTTCTTGTTTCACTTTAATGGAAATAAAATTCCTTTTTTTGCGCACGCATTTTTTAATCAATTTACATATAAACACGTGTCAATATCGAATTTTAAACTGAAGTCATCTCATTAAATGTGTATTAAAACAAGAAAAGAATACATAATAATGAATATACACAAGAGAAATAGCTTTTTTGTTGTCAATCATTGTGAAAAAACTGTGTTCACTTTATAGAGGTTCGTGGAGTTCACTATTTAGAGTAACTAATGTAAAAAAATAGCCAGTTCATTATATCGGGTAGTTCATATTACAAAGTGTTCACTATACCCCGAGTGCACTGTATTCTCATTTAAAAATATTGTATTTTATAAATTTAACATTTAGCTTTACCAGAATAATTAATCTGCAAATTCACCTTCACTGCCCACTGTACCTCTCTGTTGCCACGCTTCAGAATTATATTCTGCAACTTCACCTTCACTGCCCTCTGTACCACACAGTTTCTTTGCTTCAGATTTATTCTGCAACTTAACCGTCACTGCCCACTGTATTTCTCTGTTTTTTTTTTCGGCTTTACCGCATAAACTAGATACACTAGATACCTCTCCCAGATTTATTCAGTCAGTAGCAGCGTTGCCACTTTCTGCACTATAGTGCAAAATCTGCACTATTTAAAATTTCTTGCACTGTGTTTGAACTATAAATTTTTTGTGTAATTTTGCACTATTTAACAACACTGAATAATTGTTTTGAAGTAAAAATATTTTAGTTATATAAAAGCAGATTATTTAACAAAACTTTAACCTGGTCGAATCACATTACACAAGTTTGTGGTAAAGTATATATCATGTTGCGAAGTTTATGGGCTACACAGCACTTTACACCTCTGCAAGTAAGGATATTACTTGCAAAAACTTATCTTCTGCCGACACTTTTATACTCATCTGAAATTTTTACTGGTTGTAACACAAATGATATGAGAAAGCTGACTGTAACATACAACAATATCATTCGTTACATTTTCTCTTTAAAAATATTTGATCATATATCGCAGCACTCTTGTCGTTTATTCAATATGTCATTTTCAAACTATCTTCAATTTAACAATAATATTACTTCACAAAATAATAAGGACAAGAGAGCCAAAATATCTTTATGAACATTTGCAGTTTTCTAGATCGTGTAGAGGGAAAAATTTAATTCAATTTCGTCATCGTAACCATGCTTCCGAATGCCAATACTTTACATTAAGCATACGTCTCTGGAATCAACTTCCAAATGATTTGCAAATCAGTAGCAGCGCTATAAGATTTAGAAAATTACTGAGGGAATATTTTTCATAAATTTTTTGTTAATGTTTAAAAGTAAACTCTTTTTTTATTTTTTTTACTTTTTTAGTCTCGTCTCATCGAACTGTTCGGACGTGTCTTTTTTTAGTGCGGCTGAATTTTCGGTGAAAAAATCGTAATAGGTGAAAAAGTGTAAAAAGTTGAAATTAAACAAAAAAGTAAAAAAATCGTAATAGGTAAAAATATAACCAAAAAAAAAACCATTCAACATCACATAAAAACTGTATGAGTGTTCCTCTCAGATGTAATTCTGAGAAAGAGCTTAGCTCGACTAGAAAAACTAGATGGGTCTCTGAGGAAGAATCCATAAAAAAATCTTTGGAGAATTTTCTCACTACAAGAGCCGTAGAACGGCGTCGCTCCTGTTCGCCCAATATAGTGATTTCAACAGATGAGAAAACATCATCTTCATCAAATAGTGCAGTGAAACCCAAAAAACAAGTAGGTATGGATAAGTACATCACCGTTCTCGACAGAGGAGCCCGACGTCTGCTCAAGTGTCATCAAATTCAAAAGCTCCTAAGACCGTGAGTAATGATCAAAATAGGTTTGCTCTCCTCCAGACGGATGAGCCAGAACTTCCTAAGAAGACGTTTAAGCCCCCACCAATTAATCTGAGAGAGCCCACTTCCAGTAAATTGGTACAAAGAATTGTTTCGGTAATAGGTGAAAATATGTTTAGCGTAGAATCAATTAAACATGGAAATATCAGCGAAACCAAAATTCAAGTGAATAGGGAAGATGATTTTCGAAAATTGTCCAACCAGTTGGAGAGGGAGACTAGGGATTTCTATACCTACCAGCTGAAAAGCGCAAAAGGACTCCAAGTCGTTCTAAAGATATAGACCCATGTGTTGATCCTACGGAAATAAAGACCGGTTTAATGGACAAAGGGTTCAAAATCAAGAGCATAGTGAATATTAGAAACCGTGAAAAGATCCCTCAGCCCATGTTCAGGGTAGAATTGGAACCTGGAGATGTTGTCTTAAAGAAAAACGAGTCCCATCCCATCTACAATCTGATGTACCTTCTGCATCGTAGAATCACCGTGGAAGAACCACATAAGCGTCAGGGACCCGTCCAGTGTCTCAACTGTCAAGAATTTGGTCACACCAAGGCGTACTGTAAATTGCCGTCAGTTTGTGTTGCGTGTGGGGAGCTACATGCAACTGCTCAATGTGATAAGTCGAAAACTGATTCAAAAATCAAAAAAATGCAGTAACTGCGGAGGTAATCATACCGCAAATTATAGAGGTTGTCCAATTTACACTCATTTGAAATTCATAAGTACCAACAAGACGTCAGTATTACCTGATCATCGTCAACAGCCTATTTTGGCATCGAGTGACAATTTCCCGCAATTGTTACGGTCCACTAGGCATGTAAACGCGCCTAGTTCTAGACAAGTTTCTTACGCTAACGTGGTTAAATCTAATATGCCAGGTTTGGAGCAGGCACCTAAATCACAATATTACGAGCCTAATATTAACACTCTAGAGACTACATTGCAGACACTTGTACAAACCATGAACACCTTTACGACCACTATGACATCCATGATGCAGGAAATGCTGAAAATGCAATCCACTATCTTACAAGCCATTTTAAAGAAATGATTTGTTTAAAAATTTGTTTTTGGAACGCGAACGGCCTCCGCCAACATAAAAACGAACTGGAACACTTCCTGATGGATAAGCAGATTGATGTCATGATGATTTCTGAAACTCACTTGACGGCGACAGCGTATTTCAAAATTAATGGATACGTGTTATATGATACTAAAGATCCACGCGGAAGAGCATGTGGAGGTTCGGCAATTCTTATAAAGAACAGAATAAAACATTATTTAATTTTTTTTTTGCTTTTAATTAATTATTTATTGAATCTTCATATATGAAATGACAATAAGTATTCAAATCTTAATACTAAACAGAAAATAATAAGCCTAGCCAGTGTTAGACAAAAATTTTTATGATACTAAAAAATTTCACATCAACTGATTCAGTCATCTGTTTTGCGCTTGAGTTAAAGCAAGGGCATCCCTCCTTCTCAACCGATTGTGCCCACTAAAGTTGAGGATGTCTCGTGCAAGTGGGTTTGGATCGTGTTCAAGTTTGCTGACATACTTTGACGCATATTTTGTAAATTCGACTTTTACTAATGGCACGCCTAGATCTTTGTGGATTCGAGAATTTTTAACATACCATGGAGCTGCAGTAATTATACGTAGAATTTTATTTTGACCCCTTTGAATTTTTTCAATGTTTGATGCTGAGGCAGTACCCCATAATTGAATTCCATAACACCAGATTGGCTTTAGAATTGCATTGTACAACAAAAGTTTGCAATCCAATTTCAATGTAGAGTTTCTGCCGATTAGCCAATTAAGTTGCACTGCTTTTAATCTCATTTGTGTAAGTTTCGCTTCAATATGAGACTTCCAAGTTAAACGGCGGTCGAGGTGAATGCCGAGGTATTTGACTTCATTGTGTTGCGGGCTAATTTGATTATTTATTCTGATGAACGAGCAGGTATCTTTTTGCAATGTGAAAGTTATATGTATACATTTCTATTTATTTACCCTGATTTTCCAAAGCTCAAGCCAATTCTCTAGTTTATAAACATATTTCTGCAAATTCTGTGATGCTATATGATGGTCCTTATGAACGCTAATAAAGGCTGTATCGTCTGCAAAAGTTGACGTGTGGATTTTGGGGTCTGACGGCATGTCGGAGGCATAAATCAAATATAAAGTAGGACCCAGTATGCTACCCTGTGGCACACCTGATTCAATTGGCTGAGCGGTACTTAAAAAATCACCTTCTTTGATTTTAAATTTGCGACCGTATAAATAACTTTCCATGAATTTATGGGTGTTAGCAGGCAGAGTTAATTTTATTTTGTGCATTAAACCGTCATGCCAAACTTTGTCGAACGCTTGCGACACATCAATGAAAAGGGCGGAGCAGTATTTTTTGTCTTCAAACGACCCTCTTATCACATTTACCAATCTGTGTGTTTGTTCGATGGTGCTGTGTTTAGCTCTGAAGCCGAATTGATGATTAGGAATACATTCAGTGTCATTCAGAATTGGAGTCAACTTAGTCATTAACAATTTTTCAAACAGTTTTGAAATTGTCGGCAGTAGACTAATTGGCCTATATGACTCCACTTTGGTGTGGTCCTTCCCTGACTTAGGAATCATAGTGATCATAGACACCTTCCAATCTGCAGGATAGTATTCTAGGCGTAAAATAGCGTTGAAGATAAAGAGGATAATTCTTCTTGCTACACGAGGTAACTCCACAAGCATTTTATTGCTGATTTTATCCATACCTGGAGCCTTTCTAAGGTTTAGAGTACCAATAGCGTTTTGGACATCACGAAAGTTAAGTCTTAGAGGTACAGGAGGCCTTATAACAAGTGGTGGCAAATCAGATTCGTTATTATTTGAGTTGTTTATAGTAAACACATTTCTCAAATGGTTAACAAATAATGTCTTGGAATCATTTCTAGCCCAGTCACCAGTCGGATTTCGCAAAGGAGGTTTTCCTCTCACTGGTCTTTTTAAACCTCTTGCCGCCATCCATAACGAGTAGTCAGATTGTGGGGTACTATCAAGACCCTCCAAGTAAGATCTAAGTGAGGCCGTTCTTTGGGTTTCTAAGAAATGTCTTAGTATATCTTTGCATACCCGTAGCCCAGCTTTCAGTTCAGGAGACCTGTGAATTTGCCACTCTCTTCTCATTCTTCTTTTTTCTGATAGGAGATGTTCGAGTTCAGAGAAATAAGTACTGTTTGTCCTATTTCTACATTCAACATGATAAGTGGAAGCGTGATGCACAGCTCGTCGAAGGTCCTCGGTAAAGTTGCCATTCGACTCATCAATATCGTCGGTAGTTCTCAACCCAACATTTTCCGTGCAATGAGAACTTAAATACTTTTTGTATTTTATCCAACTTACTCGGGTATTAGTCATGTTCATAAATGGAGAACCACACACTTGAGGGAAATGCATTGAAATGATAGTAGGAGAGTGATCTGAGGACAAGTCCAGTGAAGGATCCACTTGCATCCATTTTACAGGAATATTTTTCACTACCCCAAAGTCAATAACATCGGGAATCTTTTGTCGGTCCGTCGGCCAATAGGTGGGATGTCCACTTGAGAGTACATCTAATCCCATTTTAGCAATGGTGTTCTCGACTTATCGCATTGAGCAGTTGCATGTAGCTCCCCACACGCAACACAAACTGTCGGCAATTTACAATACGCCTTGGTGTGACCAAACTTTTGACAGTTGAGACACTGGACGGGTCCCTGCCGCTTATGTGGTTTTTCCACGGTGATTCTACGATGCAGAAGGTACATCAGATTGTAGATGGGATGGGACTCGTTTTTCTTTAAGACAACATCTGCAGCTTTCAATTCTACCCTGAACATGGTCTGAGGGATCTTTTCACGGTTTCTAATATTCACTACGCTCTTGATTTTGAACCCTTTGTCCATTAAGCCGGTCTTTATCTCCGCAGGATCAACCCATGGGTCTATACCCTTCAGAACGACTTGGAGACCTTTTGCGCTTTTGAGCTGATAGGTGTAGAAATCCTTAGCCTCCCTCTCCAACTGGTTGGACAATTTTCAAAAATCATCTTTCTTTTTCACTTGAATTTTGGTTTCGCTGATATTTCCATGTTTAATTGATGTTACGCTAAACATATTTTCACCTATTACCGAAACAATTCTTTGTACCAATTTACTGGAAGTGGGCTCTCTCAGATAAATTGGTGGGGCCTTAAACGTCTTCTTCGGAAGTTCTGGCTCATCCGTCTGGAGGAGAGCAAACCTATTTTGATCATTACTCACAGTCTTAGAAGCTTTTGCATTTGATGACACTTGAGCAGACTTCGGGCTCCTCTGTCGCTTGAGAACGGTGATGTACTTATCAATACCTACTTGTTTTTTGGGTTTGACAGCACTATTTGGTGAAGATGATGTTTTCTCATCTGTTGAAATCACTATATTGGGCGAACAGGAACGACGCCGTTCTACGGCTCTTGTAGTGAGAAAATTCTCCAAAAATTTTTTTATGGATTCTTCCTCAGAGACCCATCTAGTTTTTCTAGTCGAGCTAAGCTCTTTCTCAGAATTACATCTGAGAGGAACACTCATACAATTTTTAGTGTTTTTTTTAATTACCGATATTACCGTAGATTTTTTTAACCCATTACGAGTTATTTTTTCAGTTTTTTGTTTTATTTCAAGCTATTACACTTTTTCACCTATTACGATTTTTTCACCGAAAATTCAGCCGCACTAAAAATAATACGTCCGAACAGTTTGATGAGACGAGACTGAATTATTTAATGAACAACATATGTGAGGATTACCTACAAGCAACAAACATTTGTATTGAATTCTGTCAATACAATTTTGTTTTATCTTCAATTTATTCGCCGCCTCGATTTTCAATAAAAGAATACCAATACTATAGCTTCTTCAATTCCCTTGGAGCTAGATTTTTAGTTGCTGGTGACTTTAACGCCAAACACACATTTTGGGGTTCACGTCTGGTGACCCCGAAGGGTCGTGAGCTCTTCAACACCATTGCCAAAATGGGCTTAAATGTACTCTCAAGCGGGCATCCCACTTACTGGCCGACGGACCGACGGAAGATTCCCGATGTTATTGACTTCGGAGTAGTGAAAAATATCCCTGTAGAATCGATACAAGTGGAGCCTTCATTAGACTTGTCTTCAGATCACTCTCCTTCTATTATTTCAATGCGTTTCCGTCAAGGGAATGGCTCTCCATTTCCGGACATATCTAAAACCAGAGCAAGTTGGATAAAGTATAAAAAGTATTTAAGTTCCCACTGCACGGAAAATGTAGTGTTGAGAACTACCGAGGATATTGATGGGTCGATTGGCAAGTTTACTGAGGACATACGAAGAGCTGTACATCACGCCTCCACATATGACATTGAGTGCAGAAGTGGGACAAACAGAACTTATTTCGCTGAACTCGATCATCTCCTGTCAGAAAAAAGAAGAGTTAGAAGAGAGTTACAAATTCACAGGTCTCCTCAACTGAAAGCTAGGCTACGAGAATGCAGAGATATACTAAGAAATTTCTTTGAAATCCAAAGAACGGCCTCACTTAGAAAGCCTCCTCTGCGAAATCCGACTAGAGATTGGGCTAGAAATGATTCCGAGAAGGGGACTTTATTTGTTAACCATTTGAGAAATGTGTTTACTATAAACAACTCAAATAATGCATCTGATTTGCCTCCACTCCTTATTAGACCTCCTGTACCTCTAGGACTTGTATCTATGATTACCATGATTCCTAAGCCAGGGAAGAACCCCACTAAACTAGTCTACTGCCGACAATTTCAAAACTGTTTGAAAAATTGTTAATGGCTAAGTTAATTCCAATTCTGAACGACACTGAATGTATTCCTAATCATCAATTCGGATTCAGAGCTAAACACAGCACCATCGAACAAACTCACAGATTGGTAAATTATGGGGTACTGCCTCAGCATCAAACATTGAAAAAAATTCAAAGGGGTCAAAATAAAATTCTACGGATAATTACTGCAGCTCCATGGTATGTTAAAAATTCTCGAATCCACAAAGATCTAGGCGTGACATTAGTAAACGTCGAATTTACAAAATATGCGTCAAAGTACGTCAGCAAACTTGAACACCATCCAAACCCACTTGCACGAGACATCCTTAACTTTAGTGGCCACAATCGGTTGAGAAGGAGGGATACCCTTGCTTTAACTCAAGCGCAAAACAGATGACTGGATCAGTTGATGTGAAATTTTTTTAGTATCATAAAAATTTTTGTCTAGCACTGGCTGGGCTTATTATTTTCTTTTTAGTATTAAGATTTGAAAACTTATTGTCATTTCATGATATGAATATTCAATAAATAAATAAAAGCTACAAAAAAAAAATCAATTTATGTGCACATAACATTTTTAAACCTAGCGGTTTCACTTCCTAAAAAACCTTCAAGTAAATAAGATCAAATTTTTGGTGTAAAATTATTTAAATAAATGAATATTTGAAAAGTAATTAAACTATTCGTTTGATCTTCAAATTTTTTTACTTGATTAATTACTTAACAACATAAAGGGTGTTTTTTCTACAGGTTTGTTTTTCGAAAAGAGATAAAACTGGCATTTTGTGGTCAAATCTGGCAACTCTAATGTCATTTATGTTCAGTTTGCCATTTCATCATGAACAGGTTGACAAAAGAACAACGCTTGCAAATCGTGCAAATTTATTTCGAAAATAACGGTTCAGTTCGCGAAGTTTACCGCAAGCTCCGTCCATTTTATGGTCGACATAATCGTCCGTCAGAGCAATTAATTCGGTTAACCATGGATCGTTTTCGCACTACGTTTACTCTATGTGATAATACGCATCCGCAGAGACGTCGAACAGTGCGCACCGAAGAAACAATTGCCGCTGTAGAGCAAAGTGTTGAAGAGGACCCGAATTAATGGAGACTGGTATAGAGCCATGATAACCGACTATTTTGTTCCCGAATTGGATGGCATGAATGTGGATGAGTTGTGGTTCCAACAAGACGGCGCTACATGCCACACAGCGCACGCCACAATCGATTTATTGAAGGAAACATTCGATGAGCGCATAATTTCGCGGAATGGACCTGTCAATTGGCCACCAAGATCGTGTGATTTG
The DNA here is from genome assembly GCA_916048285.2 of Bellardia pandia. Taxonomy (NCBI): domain Eukaryota; kingdom Metazoa; phylum Arthropoda; class Insecta; order Diptera; family Calliphoridae; genus Bellardia; species Bellardia pandia. The sequence continues at coordinate 73,509,583 of OU696530.1, forward strand.
ACACCATTGGATTATTTTCTTTGGGGATATGTGAAGTCGCTCGTCTACGCCAACAAACCAGAAACGTTAGGGGAATTGGAAGCCAACATTCGTGGCGTTATTGCCGACATACGGCCCCATATGCTCGAAAAAGTGGTTGAAAATTGGACCTGTAGAATTGGCTTTATTCGAGCCAGCCGCGGCGGCCACATGCCTGAAATCATATTTAAACATTAATGGCATAAAATTATCCTTCCAATAAAGCCAAATTGATGGTCATTAAAACGATTTTCTTGTGTTTTATTTCAATTCGAAGTTATATACCTCTCAAAAAAACACCCTTTACATATTTACATACATACATATTTATATACATACGTATGTATATAGAATACAAGTGATCACAGATTTTTCATTTAAACGGTTATTTACAAAGTTATTAATGAAATAGTGTTTCTTATTATAATTGTTATAAATTAAAAAACTTAAAATATTCCTTTTATATTAATATTATTTAAACAAATTATGTGAATGCAGAAGTAATCGTATGTTTCCTCAAGGATAATTCTATTTATACACACATACACATTTTTTTATAAGTGATGCTTACTTAAGATAGAACATTTCTTCTACGCTGTTTTTTAGTGTCATGAAGAAATTTCTATTATAATCAAAAACAAAACTGAAATCCTTTTTTTAATGAGATCATACTACTCTAATTAAATAGAAACAATCAACAGCAGCAACAGTAATAGTTGCACAAATAACGATTGAAGCAGCAGTTGTTGCAACATTAAAAACACTTGTAATTATTTGTAATATTCAACCATTGAACTTTTACTCAACAACTAGTATTCATAACGCTATTTTTCCCCTTAAATAAAAAAAAAACATACACACACAAGAATACCCTGCAAAAACGCGAGTACTCCATACACGCATGTATAGACTACTCCACAACGGACCAGGAGTACTCCAAACATAATCCATTTGTTTGAAAAAAAACTAGTCCATTTAACATTACGATGTCCTAGGACTGGACCATATAATCCAGCTTTGCATAAGACGGGACTAGTCCCAAAACTACTCCTTGTACCTACATAAAATGTTTTTAAACAACGATTACGGTCGTTAAAGCACGAATAATTGTCGTGTAACAAGAAGTTCTGATTTGAAAATGAAATGGTCCACAAGTGCATTGGACCACGATGTAGTCACTATATTTTAGCTACAATGGACCACGTACTCCACAGATTTTTGCAGGGTATAGCAAGTCAAAAAATCAAACTTATTTATGTATATCTGTACTTCGATTCACTAACTTTTTTAACGATAATCGTATCGTTAATATAAATATAACGAAAATTTATCGAATTTGCAATTCAGTAACATTTTTAACGATATTCGCTGTCATCTGAAGTGAGCTGTTACTCTAACAAGTTTTTCTTTAGTTATATTAGCGACAAAAACTTGAGTTGTGTTTATTTTATCGATAAAGTGTGGGGGAGAGGGGGGCACCTTAGAACAGTTTTTGCTTTCAAGCCACATAAAAAATTATATTTTTGAATTATTGACTTTTTCCATAATTTAACTAATATATATGGAAATAAACTTTAGCGTAAGTCTAGAAGTAACTTATTTTTAGTTCGATTTATATTTTTTTTTATTTTTTTAATGGATTGTGTTCAAACTCAAAAATAAGTTTTATATTACGATTTCAGGTGACATCACATTTTCCTTTAAAGCATCATGATCAGCATTGGATTCGTCATTTTCAGAAAATAAGAGACAATCAACAATATATCGAGCTATTACCGCCAAAATAATGTATCCCACACCATAATCGATTGTTGTTTTTTATCGAAATCGATAGTTCAACATCATTTAAAATTATTAAAATTAAATGTATTACACAAAACAATATTTACATTATAAATTTTAAAATAATGGCTTTATTCAAACTGATTTTATTTAAAAAAAAACCTTCCCCTGTAAAATTTTGAGTTTGTGGGATACATTTTTTCGGCGGTTATGGCTCGATATGGTACTTCGGTTGATAAATTAACATGTTCAAAGGTGCCCCCTTTTTCTTTGTTCAAACCTGAACTGGCATGCCATTTCACGGAAATTTATAATAAATATTTTTTTTACATAAATATCAAATAACTTAACTTAATTTTGTTTGAAATTAATTTTGGACAGCAATAAATTTCTTTCACGATAGAAAACGATCACTGAATACTTCTTACACTCCTACAAAAAAAAAATAATCTATGTTTACAATGGCACTGCGAAAACTTGTTCACCCAACTACATTCGGTCGACGACTGAAAAAACTAGCAAAAGTTGTTAACGTTGCTAGAAAACATGGTTGCCATATGAACAACTCGGTTAAGGGTCGGAAAAAATGTTAAACTGAGATTTTATCAACATAGTTCAAAGGTGCCCCGGGTATAAACGTGTCCCCCTCTCCCCTATTTGTTATATAAAGTGTGTATATATGTAAGTTTATTTTGTGTTTATAATGGCTTTTGAGTATTTGGCATACGATTTAGCAAGAGATGACCCAATTTTTGACGTTCCAGCAGTTAATCGTCGTGTTCTTCGGAATTTTGACAATCCTAAAAAAATATAATAATAATTAATAATTACACCATTAATATGGGCTTAAGTCGGTTTTAGTGACTTTTTTCAAATCACTACCAAAATTGTATCACTAATAGAATTTTAAATTCTGATTAAAATAAAAAAAATTGGGGCGGTCACGCCTATTTTCGAGTGGGCGGGGCTCCAAAGATTGTAATATAGTTAGCTATATCTGGAAAACTTCATTTTTTATTAGACGATATATAATCAATGATAAGGTAAGTTTAGACGATATGTTGAATCAGCATATATATGCTGCCAGGCATATGATTAAAATTAGCAGCAAATTCCTATGTCATATGTTAGACGTTTACACGATATGTTGAAAGTAGCAAATTTTTTGATGTCAGCATATGTCAGCAAATGAAATGTCAACATAAGAGTTAGCATACGATTTTTGTGTTTATACGATATGTTGAATTTTATGTGGTGCTACATATGCTGAGTCGTATAAACATTTGTTTGTGAAATTAGTCAGTTTGACAACATTTTTCAATTACACTGGCCAACAAATTAGGCAAAAAATTTTGACTGGGGAAACGAAGTATGTTTTTTAGCTAATCTGGCTGCGCTGAATTCGAATCTGGCAACAAAGTTAGGCTATCACGTCCAGTTCGTTTTTTATCGCATGCTGGCAATACTGTAAAATAGTTAATACTGACGCTACAATTTCACAGTTATTAATTTGACAAAAGCCTACATTCATTATAAATTTGTATAAAGGTAGAGTTTAAGCATGTCAGTGAGATCGTGTGTTACTAATCCGAGCTATTTTTGCTTTGTGTGTAGTGAATATCTGATTGGAAAAAAAGGATATGCAATATCAGAATCACTAAAATATGCATATCTACATTATTTTGGTTTTGCTGTCGGAAACTTGGACAAACCGTGGACACCGACAATGTTTTGCAATCGTTGCAGAACTATTTTATACAAGTGGTCAAATGGCGAGAAAATCTATTTAGATTTTTCAATTCCAGTACTTTGGAGAGAGTCAAGTAACCACCAAACTGATTGTTATTTCTGTTTAACAAAAGTTACTGGATTCAATATGAAAAATCGAAAAAGTATTACCTACCCTAATGTCCTATCAGTTTCCAAACCAGTTCAACGTCTATCAACTGATCCACTACCAGTCATTCCCGGTGCTACGAGCAGTGAGTCCGAAATATCTTTCGGCAGCAGTTGTAGTTTGTATGAGGTTGATAGTGAGCGCCATTTAGTGACTCAAGCTGAGCTGAGTGATCTAATTCGGGACTTGCATTTAACGAAGCAAGACGCAGAAATACTTGCTTCACGCATGCAGCAGTGGAAACATCTTGCAACTGGGGCGAAAGTAACAATCTATCAATCAATAGAAAAAGAGGTTTGGAATTGACTGCATATTTTGAAAAGAAAGGCTCTATTCTGTACTGCACTGATGTTAATGGTTTATTTCGAAAAATGAACCAGCCATATGACAAAACTGAATGGAGATTATTTATTGATGGCTCTAAGTACAGTTTAAAGACACTTCTTTTACATAATGGCAATAAAAAACCATCCATACCAATTGCTCATGCCATTAATACGAAGGAAAATTATGAGTCAATGACTGAAATTTTGACATTACTTAAATACAATGATAATAAATGGAAGATCTGTGGTGATCTTAAGGTATGTGATTTAAATTTCTTTACATATGTAATATACCTATACATAGATGATCGTAAATAACAGTTTTTATTTTTAAATCTATTTCAGGTCATTGGTTTGTTGACTGGTATGCAAGGAGGTTTCACAAAATATTGCTGTTTCCTGTGTCTATGGGATAGTCGCGCCACACTTCATCATTACCTCAGAACAGAGTGGCCAAAAAGGACTGAGTATTCACCAGGAAAACAAAGCATTTCAAATAAACCATTAATTGATCCAAATGATGTTCTTCTTCCACCGCTGCACATAAAATTGGGCCTTTTTAAGAACTTTGTGAAGGCTCTGGACAAAGATGGTGCAGCATTTAAATATTTGTTAAAAGTTTTTCCTAAAATTTCATATGCTAAAATAAAAGAAGGGATATTTGTTGGCCCTCAGATCAGGAAGCTTATCAATGATCATAATTTTTCGCAGTGTTTATCGGAGAAAGAATATACAGCCTGGGAGTATTTTAAGTGCATCGTGAAAAGTTTTCTTGGAAACAATAAGAGTGAAAACTGCAGACAAATTGTTGCTGAATTATTGAAAAGTTATCATGAATTGGGTGCACGAATGTCACTCAAAATACATTTCCTCCATTCGCATTTAGATTTTTTCCCACAAAACCTAGGTGCTGTTAGCGACGAACAAGGGGAACGCGCCCATCAAGATTTGTTGAATATTTCAGTACCCTGATTCAAACCAAAATATAATCAACCATGTATTAGTTTTCCAATTGTTTTTCCAATAGAAATTTCTGGCGCTTTAATAATTTGTATGTATCTAATTTTTCCATTCCTTTTTATATCCTTAATCGAACAAGTTCTTTTTCTTAACTTATGTAATATTATTTGAATAAACTTTTTATTGAATTAAACGACACGGTGTCTTCACTTTTAAGTAATAAGATTTGTGGTTCAGATCAGGAATGCCAACAAAGGTTATGGGCCCAGATGCACGAACAGAAATAAATAAAGAATAAAATTACTTACGGAGTCTTTAAAGTTAAAGTGAGGTTAGATTCTCTGGTGTCGTCTTGGTTTTAATTGTTTTATCCGGAGCTAAAAAACAAGGTAACAGTATGTCGTCTGCGGTGTCCACTATTCAAAGCTGAGTGGCGATAATTATGCAACTTGGTCCATTCAGATGAAAAGTTTGCTTATCGCCCTTGATTTATGGCAAACTGTTATACAGTCTTGTCCAAAGGAAGATGCAGATAAATGGTCTCAAACTGATGCTAAGGCGCTAGCAACTATCAATCTGAGTTTGAAACCAAACCAATTGATATTAATAAAAAACTGCTCAACAGCAAAGGAAGCTTGGAATGTTTTAAGTTCCATTTACAAAGCAGACACAGCGTCCAGAAAAGTCAACTTGTTCAAAAGGTTAGTTCGTTTTAAGTTCAACTCACATGAAAAATTTGCATCACAGCTGAATGAATACGTCTCTATGGTTGATGGGTTGAAAGAAATAGGAATCACACTTAATGATGATTTGTTGTCCATTATGTTGCTTTGCAGTCTTCCTGATGAATTGGAAGGTTTTATAGTGGCTATTGAAAGCCGTGATGAATTGCCCAAAATTGATAAATTAATTTCAAAAATCTTAGAAGAAGAAATGAGGCTCAATAACAAAGTTGAAGAAACAAACAACGAAACTGTTTTTGCGGCGAATTCGCGTAAAGAAATTAAAAGAAATAAAATGAATTTTAACAGCAAGAATAATTACACAAATAATTATGTATGTTAAAAATTCCCAACAGAAGTGTAATAACCAAACAGAAAAACGAAATACCAATAATGCATACAGCAATAATAATAACAACAACAGTATTAAATGTTTTCGCTGTGGTAAAAAGGGCCACATTCGATCACAATGTAAAGAACTAACAAATGATAAAAGAGAAAATGGTTTCGCATGCTCTTTAAAAGAGAATGAACTTAATTTAACAGAATTGTGGATCTTAGACAGCGGTGCATCATCCCATATGATTAACAGAAAGGAATACTTTGAAAGTTTAACAATAACAAAACAGAAAATATTTTTGGCATCAGGTGAAGTAATTTATGCAGAAGGTGTGGGAGAAATAAAATTAAAAACTACTTTCTGTACATTAACATTGAACAACGTATGGTATGTCCCAAAATTACACTCTAATTTTCTGTCCATAAATAAAATAATAAAAGCTGGTCATACAGTTCAATTTGCTGGTAATAAAGCAATCATGAGAAGTAAACAAAAAGAAATAATACTAACAGCTGAGGTAAAACACGATTTGTTCGTAGTAGATGTGGCACAAAATAAAGATTTTGAAGTTGTTTATGGAGCTACTGATGAAAAAATTGCAGAAAAGTGGCACAAAAGATTTGGACATCTGAATTTAATGGATTTAAATAAATTAATTACTAAAAATATGGTAAAAGGCCTAGAAGGAAAAATACCAAACAGTATAGAGTGTTTTACGTGCGCTGAAAATAAAATTTCTGCAACGCCATACAAAAATTATTCAAGTGTTCAAACTAAAGATGTTTTAGAGCTGGTTCATACGGATTTATGCGGACCAATTAGTGTAAAATCTGTAGGTGGCGCATCGTATTTCATGACGTTTATAGATGACTATTCACGTTATATCTTTACTTATTTTTTAAAACAAAAAAGTGATGCTTTTGATGCAGACAGGCCGCCAAATCAAAATTGTACGCAGTGACAATGGCAAAGAGTTTGTGAATTCTAAGTTTAAACAATATTTTACAAACAAAGGTATAGTTCACCAAACAACGGTTGGGTATTCTCCTCAGCAAAACGGTGTAGCTGAGCGTGCCAACAGAACGCTAGTCGAAATGGCAAGGTGCTTAGTTAATTCATCTGGTTACCACAAAGTTTATGGGGTGAGGCCATAAATACTGCTACGTATTTAAGAAATAGGGCTCCAACAAAGGTGCTTGGCGATGTGACGCCTTATGAAAAATGGTGCGGCAAAAAGCCCAGTGTAGCTCATTTGAAAACGTTTGGCTGCGATGTAGTGGTGTTAAAGAAAGGTCCGAAGCCAAAAGGTGGAAAGTTTTTGCCCAAAGGTACTAAAATGAAGTTCGTCGGTTACCAATCGCACACAAAAGCATATCGCTTGTATAATAAAAGCACAAGACAAATTATAATTGCTCGTGATGTTATTTTCTTTGAAGAGTCGTTCGAAAATAAGTTGTTTATACAACAAAAGGCTGAAAATGAGTTCCATGATAATATTCCACAAAAATATATAAAAACAAATGACGAAAGCGAGCAGGAAAGTGATGATGAAAATCAAAACATTGATATTAGTGAACAACAAAATGAAAACATGCAAGAAAATACTGTTGAAAACAGTGAACCAAAAGCAAATGAAGTTAAAATAGACGTACAAGATCAAATTAAAGATATCGAAGTAGAAAATGAGCAAGAGAGCGAATCTAGTGAATCAGATGAAGGTGAAATTGACAGAGTCACACATAAGAGAAAACGAGGCAGACCAAAATTAATAAGAGACGGTAATAAGGGTAGACCTCGAAAAATTTATTGTACGGAACCACAAATCTTAAATTCAATTATTGAAAACCCGAATACAGTGGCAGAAGCACTAAAAAGCGAAGATTCAAATAAATGGCTAGAAGCTATGAAAGCTGAACATAAATCGTTAATTAAAAATAAAACATGGGAGCTAGTCGAAAAGCCGGTTGGGAAAAACATTATAGGCTGCAAGTGGGTGTTTGCAATTAAAAATAATCCAGATGGTACGGTTGAAAAATACAAAGCACGATTAGTGGCCCAAGGATGCTCGCAAAAATATAACGTTGATTTTCAAGATACGTTTGCGCCTGTGGTAAGGCATTCAACAATAAGATTATTGTTGGCATTAGCAGCAAAACACAAATTGTTGGTAAATCAAGTCGATATAGTTGCAGCATATTTAAATGGAAATTTTGAAGAGGAGGTGTATATGGTTCAACCGTCAATGTTTGAAAGCAAAGAGTATCCCAACAAGGTTTGTAAATTAAAAAAGGCTCTATACGGATTGAAACAAGCGGGGCGTGAGTGGAACAAACGAATAAATGATATTCTAATAGAAATGAATTTTATGCGATGCAAATCTGACACTTGTGTGTATATAAAGAATAATGGAAACGAGATTTGTATAATTGCCCTATATGTTGACGACATGTTAATAGCTTGTTCAAATGAAAGTGAGATGACTTAAATTATTGAGAATTTGAATCGTTATGTAGAAGCAATTGACCGTGGTCCAATATCATTTTATCTTGGCATAGAAATTGATCGTGATGGCTTAAGAGGTGATATAACGATTCATCAAAGCAAATACACTGAAGAAATATTAAAAAGGTGGGGTATGGCTGACTGTAAACCTGCAGCAACACCTTGGGCTAGTGGAAATATTTTAAATAAATGTGAAAATGACTGCGAAGATATAGATGCAAAAGACTACCAAAGTCTTATAGGGGCATTGATGTACTTGGCTGTGTTAACTAGACCAGACTTAACTCATGTTGTTTCTAAGTTGTCCCAGTTCAACTCTCATCCTCATAAAGAATATTTTCAAGCTGCAAAATATGTGCTGAGATACCTAAAAAAGAATCCAACAGGTAAAATAAAATTTTCTTCAAATGGCAAAAAATTTTTATGTTTTACAGACTCTGACTGGGGGAGCGATTCACACGACAGAAAGTCATATTCTGGTTACGTTGTGTTTATGGCTGGTGGTCCTATTGCTTGGGAGTCGCGCAAACAACCTGTTGTGGCTCTTAGTACCATGGAGGCAGAATACATTGCTCTATGTCAGGGAACTAAAGAAGTCGTTTTCATTCGTGGTCTGATGAGTGAAATGGGGTTTAATCGATATGTTGAAAAGCCAACACCTATATTATGTGACAATCAAGCTGCAGCGTTTATGGTGAAAAATGCTACGGTCCAGAAGAAAAGTAAACATATTGATATTCGTTACCACCACATCCGACAGCAGTATGAAGAGAAAGTTATTGACGTACAGTATGTCACATCTGATGAAAATGCAGCAGATATACTCACAAAGGTTCTGTCAAAGCAAAAACACAACAATGGCTGTATTATGTTAAAAATGATTCTGTAAATTTTTTTTGGTTTGTGGGGGAGATTGTTGAATATTTCAGTACCCTGATTCAAACCAAAATATAATCAACCATGTATTAGTTTTCCAATTGTTTTTCCAATAGAAATTTCTGGCGCTTTAATAATTTGTATGTATCTAATTTTTCCATTCCTTTTTATATCCTTAATCGAACAAGTTCTTTTTCTTAACTTTTGTAATATTATTTGAATAAACTTTTTATTGAATTAAACGACACGGTGTCTTCACTTTTAAGTAATAAGATTTGTGGTTCAGATCAGGAATGCCAACAAGATTTAATGAAAATTTAAAGAAACTATCAAGGATTTTGGGATAAAAGTATGCTGGGAGACTATTGTTGGATTCTAATACGTGAAACCGAACCAACGAAATACAAACGACAATCATATAACGCCATTCACTTTTGAAAACTCATTGATTTTTAAATAAACTAATAACTTTTTATGGAAAAATCTAATAAAAGCTTTTTTTTATATCTCGAAAACCTGATGTGATAGAGAAAACCCATTTACAGATTCGAATTCAGCGCACCAAATTACACTGGGAAATGTATTTGGTTGCTCCAGTCAAAAACCTTGTTGGCTAGTGTTATTATTCAACTTCTGTATTTTATGTGAAATTTTTGAAATAAAATTAAATAATAAAAATATCAATAAAAAAAAACATAAATGATCACGTGGGAGGAAATTGGTCTAGCTATTGCGTTTTTAAGCAAATTTTTATATGCAAATCTGTCTTAATAAACGTTTGTTAAATTTAATAATGGTTTTTGAATAAGGGGGTTATTGTTTATTTCTAGAGACCTGGGGCCAAATTATCGCATTCGATATCGAGTAAAATTGATCGTAATCTTCTTATTTGAGATTATGGCATACGATATCGAGCAAGAAATTTAGCATATTTTATCATAATTTCGATATCGAAATCATACGTTCGCTCATTCGATCACGAATGCGGTAATTTGGCCCCTGTGTCGATTAATTTGAACTATGCCGCCGGCCATTATATTGCGTTTTGTGTTCTTGTGTGTGTATGTGTGTACGTACATATGCAACAAGAATTGTATTTACATAAAAAAACTATCGGTGGCTGGGCCGTAATACACTATCCTACACAATCGTACGATTCATTCAGTGGAAAATCTGACCGATTTCAATCACACTCAAAAAAAAATCGCAACAAAGTATGTCATAGGTGCCACACTATTACACAAAAAAGATGCAAAAACATATGTTTTTGCTAATGTCAACAAACGCAGTTTTCCGCCATTTAAATTAATATTTGTGTTCAATTATTTTGTTGTTATATGTGAATATAATAAATTGTATAAACTATACAAACAGTTAAAAAATGTTAAACGTATGTCCTTTAGATCATAATTTGTGATTTAAATCAATGAAGCCGACATTGTTGTTTTCTTATCAGCTTTATTAGAAAATACAACGCTGATCGCATATGAATTTGCCATATGCTGAAAAGCTTGCATACGCTTTTCAACAAATAACATATCTGTCAACATACGCAGGAAATTTGTCAAACACTAATAATATGCTGTTTACACGATATGCTAAAATTACCAACATACGTTTGTTGGCATTGTTAACAAAGTGTTAGCAAATGTTGTTAAACATACGTATGCTGAAAAAATTTTGCGTTTACACGATATGTAAGCACTTGTCACAAATTTTTCAGCATAAATATGCTGATTCAACATATCGTCTATACTTAGCTATAGGTATTTTAAAGACCTTTCCAGCGATATGTAACATGACCTACGGCCGGCTAATGATAGCGCAGATATTTAACCGTCCACAAATCTTTTCGCCTGGCATATACATTTAAAAACATGTGTTTGAACATAAGAAAATAGAAAATGTTCTAATTGAAATTTTGTTTTATGTTTTTGCTTGTGTATTTTACACAAGCAAAGTTTTTGAGGTCACCAACTATATATTTTTACTCCGTTATGTAAAATTTGGCATATATTTACAATGTAAAAAACACGTAGTGTACTATATATGCACCTCAAGTCAAAATTTACAAAAATAATTAAAACGCCCAAATTATGCACAATTCCATTTGGTTTTTTTTTCATTCACTTTTATGCTTTTCGCTTATTTTGACACTTTGTACACAGAGGTGCCATATTTTATTAAATTAAATGAGTACAAAAAACAGGCTGTATACTACTGTATATTGACATTAGGGGCCAATCGCAAAATTTATAGCATTTTCCTGATAGGAGGATTACTTTTGCGCCACCTTGTACGTAATACTAACACACTTTATTTGTTTTAATGTTTACAATAGATATTTAAAATTGCAACCAATAAAGTTGGCATTGTGGGATACGATGGAATATCTGCAGCTAAAGGATTTCATCACTATCTAAAATACTATCTACACAAAAGTATTTATTGGTACAATAAGCCTATATATATCGAAGATGGCGTCGATTTGCCTTGTGTAAACATAACATCAACATCGTTTAGCCATGTTATTTATTATCAAAATGTCTGTGCGTGGAGTTACAGTTTCATATGGTGGAACTGGTCAAAATGGGTCGAGCACATCGACTGGATGGCTATGATGGGAATAGGTCTTACTATAGCCCCGATACAAGAGCAACTATGGTACGAAACCTATTTAGAATTGGGTTTAACGGAAGACGAAATTAATACGCATATGTCAGGTCCTGCATTTTTACCATGGTAAGCCATTATTACAAATAAAATGCTTTTCATGGTGTAACTACACAAGGTGAGTGGAAATCGACAACAAATACAAAACATACAGAAACAACGGGCATTTTGTTTGTGTAAAACAATGTTCTACTCTCAAAAACAATTAAAAAAGTATTAAGGTAGAATTAGCCGAACGTCCACGTCTCCGTACTGTAACGTACGGTAATGTAAGTACGTTTGTGTGCTTATAGAACATTTAAAAACGTGCCGTACGACAAACAAAAAAATATAAACAAACACATTGTACAACCATATTGTATTTTGTATCAAATTGTTTGTTTTCTACTTCAGTTTAAATTATATATTTTAAAATTCAATTAATCTCGATTATAATGGATTCGGAGGATTTTTTTATTTTTAAAGTTACTAAATATGTCCAGGAAAAAAAGCAAAACATACAATAAATAAACAGTAAGCTGTTCGAAACAGTGATTGTCATTGTAAGGTTTCTTTTCGTACATGCTTGCTTGAAAACGTACCAAAATGGCTTTAAGGTCGTGATACACTATCCTACACAATCGTACGATTCATTCACTGGAAAATCTGACCGATTTCTATCACACTCAAAAAAAATCGCAACAAAGTCTGTCATAGGTGCCACACTATTACACAAAAAAGATGCAAAAACATATGTTTTTGCTAATGTAAACAAACACAGTTTTCCGCCATTTAATTTTTTTAACCTTAAAGGCAGAATTAGTCTGTACTTTCTGTTCCGTTCCTAATCAGCTGACTTGATTCTGTTAAATAGAAAATGTGTAGAAGCGTTAGTTGTTTTGTTACTTTTCTTGCCGTTGTGGACGAACCTGTTGAAAACAAAAATTTGCTAAGTATTTGTAAGTGACAGCACAAAACAGCTGACATCTGCACAACAAAAAATTTTTGGTTTATTACAAACATTTTAAATTTTTTTGACTTTAATTAAGTTTTTGTATAAAAGTTATAAAAATATAAAAAATAAACGATGGATGACGAAAAACTCATTACTTTAGTCGAAAGAAATGACATGTTGTACAATAAATAAAACTTTGATTTGTATTTTTTGATTTATTTTCTCGGTGTGTTGTTTGTTTACCTAAAACAGCTGATACGTTTATACGGAAAACTAACTACAAAAATTTAACAATAGAACGACACGGAAGAGAAAAGCAACAGAAAGTAAAGACTAATGAAGCCTCAATACTTTTATTCATTGTATTTTGTTGTTATATGTGAATATAATAAATTGTATAAACTACACAAACAATTAAAAAAATGTTAAACGTCTGTCCTTTAAATCAATGAAGCCAACAACTCTGGTCGCATAGAAACTATCATTTTATGAAAATTTTTAAAAACGATCAGAGTTGTATTTTCTAATACAGCTGAAAAGAAAACAACAATGTCGGCGTCATTGATTTAAAAAATCAATTATATTTTAAAGGACAGACGTTTAACATTTTTTAATTGTTTGTATAGTTTATACAATTTATTATTTTCACATATAACAACAAAATACAATGAATATAAATTAATTTAAAAGGCGGAAAACTGCGTTTGTTTACATTAGCAAAAACATATGTTTTTGCACCTTTTTTGTGTAATAGTGTGGCACCTATGGCATACATAGTCCCCTTTTCCACAGGCAAATTTTTATTTGGCAAATTTTTTGTTTTCTCTTTTGAAATTTTCGCTTGCTTTTCCACTAGCAAATTTTTCTTTGCCAAATTTGCGAATCAAAATACAAAAGAAAGAAAGAAACGTCAAAAGTTTTTACATTTTAAAGAATTTTTCGAAGAAGTGTATACATATACATTTTATTTTATTATATAAATTGCAAAAATTAAAAATTAAATTTCACTTGCACAAATTAAAGCAAAAGGTTTGGAAACAAAAGCCGGCTGTGTGTCAGTAAAACGAATAGGTTAAAAAGGAAATGTCAACAAAATTGTTTTCAACGAACAGAGCAAAACAGAATTTGCGTGTACCGCAAATTCTGAACAGGCAAAGTTTTGTTTCTCTTCCTCGCACCCCTCTCGCCTACAAACTCAGAATTTGCCTGTGGAAAAGGGGACATACTTTGATGCGATTTCTTTTGAGTGTGATAGAAAACAGTAAGATTTTCCAGTGAATGAATGGTACAATTGTGTATGCAGATGTGTATTATATTAAATTCCACAAACATTATTATTAATAAAAAGTACCAAAAATTAGGGCGAATTTACCCCAATAAAATTTAACATACAAACAGCCCATCACCACTGTACAAATGTCACGTAAGAACGCTAGGAAATTCTATTTTATACAGGTGGAGACGTTCCATCAGCGTGACATTAATATCACTAGTCAACTTTTAAATTAAAAGTAATTAAATGCTTTATTAACTTTCTATACCAGCGCTATTCAACCTTTTTGACTCGCGTACCACAAAATTCACGAACAACATTTCGCGTACCACCAAAAAAATATATTATGTATATGAAAAAAAAGCTCAACACTCAACCAAAAAAATTAAAAATATTTAAATATTTTATTCCTTGCATTTTTTAATAAAAAAAGTAAACAGATAATAATAACATAAACTAAAAAATATATAGTAGTGAGATCTCAGCGATTCAATTTGCTGGTTAACCAACTATTTAAAAATAAATAAAAATTAAAGAAAATTAACATAAAAAAAATATTTAAAATTAATAAAAACGTAACAAAAATATTCTTAAAATTCATTTTATAAGGTAAAATGAGGTAATCATACCGCAAATTATAGAGGTTGTCCAATTTACACTCATTTGAAAGCCATAAGTACCAACAAGACGTCAGTATTACCTGATCATCGTCAACAGCCTATTTTGGCATCGAGTGACAATTTCCCGCAATTGTTACGGTCCACTAGTCATGTAAACGCGCCTAGTTCTAGACAAGTTTCTTACGCTAACGTGGTTAAATCTAATATGCCAGGTTTGGAGCAGGCCCCTAAATCACAATATTACGAGCCTAATATTAACACTCTAGAGACTACATTGCAGACACTTGTACAAACCATGAACACTTTTACGACCACTATGACATCCATGATGCAGGAAATGCTGAAAATGCAATCCACTATCTTACAAGCCATTTTAAAGAAATGATTTGTTTAAAAATTTGTTTTTGGAACGCGAACGGCCTCCGCCAACATAAAAACGAACTGGAACACTTCCTGATGGATAAGCAGATTGATGTCATGATGATTGCTGAACTCACTTGACGGCGACAGCGTATTTCAAAATTAATGGATACGTGTTATATGATACTAAAGATCCACGCGGAAGAGCATGTGGAGGTTCGGCAATTCTTATAAAGAACAGAATAAAACATTATTTAATGAACAACATATGTGAGGATTACCTACAAGCAACAAACATTTGTATTAAATTCTGTCAATACAATTTTGTTTTATCATCAATTTATTCGCCGCCTCGATTTTCAATAAAAGAACACCAATACTACAGCTTCTTCAATTCCCTTGGAGCTAGATTTTTAGTTGCTGGTGACTTTAACGCCAAACACACTTTTTGGGGTTCACGTCTGGTGACCCCGAAGGGTCGTGAACTCTTCAACACCATTGCCAAAATGGGATTAGATGTACTCTCAAGCGGGCATCCCACCTACTGGCCGACGGACCGACGGAAGATTCCCGATGTTATTGACTTCGGAGTAGTGAAAAATATCCCTGTAGAATCGATACAAGTGGAGCCTTCATTAGACTTGTCTTCAGATCACTCTCCTTCTATTATTTCAATGCGTTTCCTTCAAGGGAATGGCTCTCCATTTCGGGACATATCTAAAACCAGAGTAAGTTGGATAAAGTATAAAAAGTATTTAAGTTCCCACTGCACGGAAAATGTAGTGTTGAGAACTACCGAGGATATTGATGAGTCGATTGGCAAGTTTACTGAGGACATACGAAGAGCTGTACATCACGCCTCCACATACGACGTTGAGTGCAGAAGTGGGACAAATATAACTTATTTCGCTGAACTCGATCATCTCCTGTCAGAAAAAAGAAGAGTTAGAAGAGAGTGGCAAATTCACAGGTCTCCTGAACTGAAAGCTAGGCTACGGGTATGCAGAGATATACTAAGACAATTCTTAGAAACCCAAAGAACGGCCTCACTTAGATCTTACTTGGAAGGTCTTGATAGTACCCCACAATCTGACTACTCGTTATGGAGGGCGGCAAGAGGTTTAAAAAGACCAGTGAGAGGAAAACCTCCTTTGCGAAATCCGACTGGTGACTGGGCTAGAAATGATTCCGAGAAAGGGACATTATTTGTTAACCATTTGAGAAATGTGTTTACTATAAACAACTCAAATAATAACGAATCTGATTTGCCACCACTTGTTATAAGGCCTCCTGTACCCCTAAGACTAAACTTTCGTGATGTCCAAAACGCTATTGGTACTCTGAACCTTAGAAAGGCTCCAGGTATGGATAAAATCAGCAATAAAATGCTTGTGGAGTTACCTCGTGTAGCAAGAAGAATTATCCTCTTTATCTTCAACGCTATTTTACGCCTAGAATACTATCCTGCAGATTGGAAGGTGTCTATGATCACTATGATTCCTAAGTCAGGGAAGGACCACACCAAAGTGGAGTCATATAGGCCAATTAGCCTACTGCCGACAATTTCTAAACTGTTCGAAAAATTGTTAATGACTATGTTGACTCCAATTCTGAATTACACTGAATGTATTCCAAATCATCAATTCGGATTCAGAGCTAAACACAGTACCATCGAACAAACTCACAGATTGGTAAATGTGATAAGAGGGTCGTTTGAAGATAAAAAATACTGCTCCGCCCTTTTCATTGATGTGTCCCAAGCGTTCGACAAAGTTTGGCATGACGGTTTAATGCACAAAATTAAATTAACTCTGCCTGCTAACACCCATAAACTCATGGAAAGTTATTTATACGGTCGCAAATTTAAAATCAAAGAAGGCAATTTTTTAAGTACCGCTCAGCCAATTGAATCAGGTGTGCCACAGGGTAGCATACTGGGCCCTACTTTATATTTGATTTATGCCTCCGACATGCCGTCAGACCCCAAAATCCACACGTCAACTTTTGCAGACGATACAGCCTTTGTCAGCGTCCATAAGGACCACCAAGTTGCATCACAGAATTTGCAGAATTATGTTTATAAACTAGAGAATTGGCTAGAGCTTTGGAAAATCAGGGTAAATGAACAAAAATGTATTCATATCACTTTCACATTGCGAAAAGATACCTGCTCGTCCATCAGAATAAATAATCAAATTATTCCTCAACATAATAAAGTCAAATATTGAAGCGAAACTTACACAAATGAGATTAAAAGCAGTGCAACTTAATTGGTTAATCGGCAGAAACTCTACATTGAAATTGGATTGCAAACTTTTGTTGTACAATGCAATTCTAAAGCCAATCTGGTGTTATGGAATTCAATTATGGGGTACTGCCTCAGCATCAAACATTGAAAAAATTCAAAGGGGTCAAAATAAAATTCTACGTATAATTACTGCAGCTCCATGGTATGTTAAAAATTCTCGAATCCACAAAGATCTAGGCGTGCCATTAGTAAAAGTCGAATTTACAAAATATGCGTCAAAGTATGTCAGCAAACTTGAACACCATCCAAACCCACTTGCACGAGACATCCTTAACTTTCGTGGCCACAATCGGTTGAGAAGGAGGGATACCCTTGCTTTAACTCAAGCGCAAAATAGATGACTGGATCAGTTGATGTGAAATTTTTTTAGTATCATAAAAATTTTTGTCTAGCACTGGCTGGGCTTATTATTTTTTTTTAGTATTAAGATTTGAATACTTATTGTCATTTCAAATATGAAGATTCAATAAATAATTAAATGCAAAAAAAAAAAAAAAAAAAAAATTTATAAGTATGTATCACAAACTAATGGGATGGCTGACACTGCATGTTTGAAATTAAAGATTTTATGTCTGGTTCAATTTTTGATAATTTTAATCTCATACTGGGCTCCAAATTTAATGATGTTCGATATTTATTTTTGATTATTAACATTGATGAAAATCCCTTTTCACATAAATATGTAGAGGTGAATGGTAACAAATATTTAACTGCTTCATGATATAACGATTCATATTCAGTTTTCTGTTTTACCCAAAATGAAAAAATATTTGTGTTTTGGAAAACAAATTTTTTGCTGGATCACATGATATATCAATTAATGATTCCCTGTCTTTTAGGCTCAATGTGAAATGTTGTTGATCTAAAAACGGATCTTGTATCCATAAATATTATTCGTGACTTTCAGGAAAATATTCATTAAAGGTAGCTATTAACAGTTTACAATGACTGGTAATGCATTTTTTTAATTCAGTTGTGGATTCAATTTCATTTTCAAGTAGAAATTGTTCCAATTTGGAAAATGATTCGAAATTGCTATTTTCAACAGCATTGACCATTAAATTTAATTTTTTAGTCATGGCTTTTATTTTTCCTTGCACATCAAATGGAGTTTTTGATGAACCTTGTAAACTTAAATATAAATCATTTAAACGCGCGAAAATATCTGTTAAATATGCTAACTTGGCCAACCAAATTGTATCTAAGAATTTATCGGAGACATCATTGTTCATTTGTTATAAAAATATTTGAACTTCTGATTGTAGCTCCACAAGACGAGTTAGCATTTTTCCTCTTGACAACCACCTTACCTCAGTATTCAAGAGAAGACTGGTATATACACTGTCCATTTCAAAACACAAATCTTTAAACAACCGACAATTAAGTGATCTTTTTTTTTTTTTTTTTTTATTTATTCATATTTTCTTTTTCTTAAGTTTTCATTACATTACATATAAAGCCCCAGCGTCCAATGGACATTTTTGGGGCCAGTTGGCAATATTAATGTTTTACAATTCATTTATAAACTAATATACAAATAATAATAATACAAAAATAAAAATTATAATAATAAATAATTAAAGGAAAATATATGTATATATTAACAACTGCATATATGTCATATTACAATAGAAGCATTTCTATATTTTCGAACAAATATTCTTTAGTTTTTTTCTTGAATCGTGAAATATGTTGTATATTTTTCATTTCTCGCGGTAGATTATTGTACTCAAAACTACCTATATATTCTACACGTGGTTTCGTTTTTTCTAAGCGACATCGCACTATTCTTAAATTCATTGCATTTCTTGTATTAACAACGTAATGATTTCTAGAAAACAAGATAGTATGATGGCCAATATTATGTAATGATTTATAGACATATAGTAGAAGCTGTAATTTGTATAAGCCATGTATAGGCAAAATATTATTAGATATATCTTTGTATAAAGATAATGTTGAAAAGTTGAGCGGGAGATTGAAAACTGTTTTTAAGGCTTTATTTTGACATCTTTGAAGAGACTGCAGATCACTATTTTTTTTCCAGCCATATACGATAGCCAAGTAATTTAGGTGACTTTGAATTAATGCCTGGTAAATTATTAATTTGGTTTTAGTACTGAACTTATTTTTAAATTTATATGTTAAGCCCGTAGCGCACACAATTTTAGATTTTTAATGTGTAACTCTCATGATAAATTGCTTTGTAAGTGAATTCCAAGATATTTTGTTGAAACAGTCTCATTAATTAACTTTCCATCTACAAAAATATTAAAATCTTGATTATAATGCAATTGTGGTCTAAATCTTATAAGGTTTGTTTTTTCAGCATTAAGGCACAATTTATTTATTCTCGCATATTCTGTAATCATTGCTGCATCATATTCCATATGAGCTTTTAATACAGTTTCGTGCTTATAAGGATAAAAAATGCTAATATCATCAGCATATATGAATATTTTTCCAAAAAGCTTACGGTTCTTTATATCATTAATGTAGATACTGAAAAGCAAGGGACCCAACACACTGCCTTGCGGAACACCATACTCAACGTCACCAATAAAGCTTTGGTGATTATTTACTTCTATATATTGTTTCCTATTAGAAATATAGCTTTTCAACAAGGATAAAGCTTGGCTCTGCACACCATAGTAAGACAGTTTTTCGATTAAAATTTTGTGATCAACAAGATCAAACGCTTTTGAAAAATCATAAAATATTCCAGCAACTCCACAATATCCGTCATCTAGACCTTTGCAAATATGATTCACCACGTTGACAACAGCTTCCTCTGTGCCACAACCTTTTTTAAAGCCGTACTGGCATTCATATAATAAGTTCTTTTCATTTAAGTAGGCAGATAGTTGTTGACAAAGGATTTTTTCAAAGATTTTATCAATGATTGGCAGCAAAGCTATCGGTCTAAATTTTTCAATTTGATTTTATAAAATTAACAATTTTTACTGCGTCATCAAGAACTTCTTTGAGGTCAATCGATATTCTTTTGGCAACCAAAACTTCCCGATGTATAACACAATGACTAAATTTACAATTCGGAGCAACATGTTTTACTTTTGTGATTACCCCATTATATCTACCTGTCATTGCCCGGGCACCATCAGTGCAAAGCCCTGCACATCGCTTCCAGTCTAAATTATTTTCCTCAATAAAGTGATTTAACTTTTTAAATATTTCCGTTGCTTGTAACGGATTTAGAGGGACAATTTTTTTTCGCCTAAACCTTGTTCCTTCACCCGCACCCAACATAGCATACATATAACCGTATCACTCGAATATGCGCCTCATGCTCATATTCTGCTTATATACCACGTACCCATTTACACTATGGCATGTTTAAAATCCCATCTTTTATTTCAGTTGACAACTTCTTTTTTTTCATCGTTGTTAAAAATCTGGATGTATTTACAACAGAAAAGTATGTTCTAGAAAAGAGGGGAAAGAAAAATGTAACGTGATCAACGTGCGCATTCATGACCAGCGTTGCCGTTTTTGGTTATTTCTAACCAAAATTGGTTATTTTTTTTCTCAATGTGTACATGTGTAGATTTTTTCTGTTTTGGTTATTTTTTTTACTGAAAATATTTACTATGTAAATTTACAAACATTTTTATTTTTTCTAATTAAAAAAGTCCAATCAGCAAAATTGTTGCATTGGCAACACCCATTAAATTACTTTAATATAACATAATCAACTCTGAGTGTAAAAAATTACAGTGCCTTGTAATGGCGGCATTTCATAAAGGAATTTAGTTACATATATGGTTTTGCTTGGTTTTGTTTGTGCTCGAAGTAAATGTAGTGAATTTTTGAAAATTATTTTTTAGTATTAGGAGTTGTGTTGTAAAATACGTTGTTTTATGTTTTTTTTTTTTTTTGTTACCTTAAAGTACAAATTATAGTTAAAATTACAAAAAATAAATAAATAGTACATGCATTTAAATTTGGTTATTTTTTTTTAATTTGGTTATTTTTTTCATAAATGTTGGTTAGAAAATTTTTTTTTCGTGGCAACACTGTTCATGACCCATTTTTTTCTCTTTCTCTCTTCATAAAAAAACATTCACTCTCACATTTGCGTCTCGTGTTTAACACACACACCCGACAAATAATTGTGTAGAGATTTTTTTTACCATCACCTCTGCTCATACACAAACACATTCTTGCTGTGGAAGGACAAAAATGTAAAGAATGTGTAAACAGTTAGAGGCCATTTAGACGATGCAATTTTGCATGCAACTGATGTTTGTTGGCAAACGGGTGAGAGACGCAAGAGAGGTAGAAAAAGTTGCACGACTTCGTTTGTCATGCAATTTTTTGACATTTCCTTTTACCATCGTTTGTGTTTTACTAATTTTGTTTTATTCTTATTCTGACTTTGAAGTGTGCGTTATAAAAATTAATGCGCAAGAACATTTTCAATTACTTCTTCTGTATTAAAATCTTCCATTTTTTATATTTTTTAAAATTTTTGTATATTTTATATATGAAAATGTATGTATATTATTTTATATACATACATTTTTATGTACATATATTTTTTCTATATTATATTTACATATATTTTAAAATTTTGTTTTCTTTATTGCGAATGAAAAACTAAAGAGGAATCTGTAATTAAACGTCAAAAAATTGCATGATTTGTTGCACGTAAAATTGCATCGTATAAATGCACAACATTTTACGTAGCAATTTTAAAAGAGAATGGAAAAAATTGCATGCAATTAATTGCATCATCTAAAAGGCCTCTTATTTTTTTCTGATTGGAATGTGCATTTCAATATATGAACGAAAGCAATGGTAAAGAAATGACAGTTGATTGAGATAAGTTGACGTGTGCGGTCGACTGACAGGAAGAAAAAAAAGAACCTTATGCTTGGTTTTCACTATGTCAGTTTTGTTGTCAAATTGTCCAAATTGTTGGTAATTTCATAACAATTTATGCTTGTTTTTCACTATGTCAGTTTTGTTGTCAAATTGTCCAAGTTGTTGGTAATTTCATAACAATTTAGACAACAAAACTGACAGTGAAAACCAAGCATTAGAAGCAAGAGAAAATTTTCATACTAGCTCACGTTAAAACATAAAATAAGTAAAAACAAGTTTAGTGCTTTAAAATTTAAATACATTTTAAAAAGTGAATAAATTAAAAAAAGGAATTTCAACAAAAAAATATTAAATAATATTTAAAAGTAAATTTAAAAAGCGATTACAAAAAGAAATTTGTCTATAAAAGTAATAAAATACCATTTTGGAAAAAAAACATTGGAAAAAAAATTAAAAAGAAAAAAAAAGACCAAAAGGAAAGTTGCAAAATAAGTTTAAGATTTAAGAAAATTGTAACAATAATATAAAACTCTAAAATTGTAACAATAAAATAAAACTCTAAAAATTGTAACAATAAAATAAAAACTTTAAGTTTGTAACAAAAACCTAAAAGAGGAAAAATTTATAAAAAAAAATCAAAAGTGTTACACATGTAAAACAAACACAACATAACAAAAAAAAGGAAGTAAGCGAATAAGAAAAGAAAACAAACACTAAAACGAATAAGTGTGAAAGTAATGAATAAAAAGAAAGACAAAGCGAGAAAGACAAATCGGCGTCAAAAGGACAATCCCACAATTAATTAAACGTTTTGGACAAGAAAATTACAAAAGGAAAGAACATCACACCAACGCAAAATAATTACCCCATATTGGTGAACATAAATAGACACACAATGTATCATGGTGAAATTAAATACCAGGTGACAGCATTGCTACAACAATTACAACAAGGCAAGAACAACAGGCATTTTTCTATATGAAAAACTTTCGTCACTGTCAAAAAGTTTTTTTTTTATATAACTTTTTGGCATTTTCAAATTCACCATGAATAATCAGCTGGCGCTACGCTGTCACCTAGTATTTAAATTCACCTTGCAATGTATTAAACAAATACAACAACAACGTCTACTTAATCATCTGTAAAGGCCTTATAACACTACATTTTTAATGCATTGTTCAAGTTTTGGCGAACAGTACAAATAAATGTAATAGAAAAATTTACTAAGTGCAAAGAGTTCAGCAGTATTAACATAAATGGCAAACTGTCAAACATTTAACTAAAGTTATCGATAAAAAATGAAGTTATGTCAAAAAAAAAATGTAAAATTGTTCAACTTAAAATTGACATTTCAAGCTTGAAATATTAAAAGTGTTGCTGAATCAGCGGTTTATGGGCAAATTTGGCGATTAACCGTTTTTTTGTTCGTTTTGTTTTTATATTTCTCATAAACAAAAAGTTGACAACATTTAATAAAAAAACAAAAAGGCTTTTTTGTTTACATTTTTTATAGTTTGCTTTTTCTAACATTTTCTGTTTCTTTCTTTCAATTCTATATCAATTCAATGTACAAAAAATTTATGCCCCTATTGCGGTTCACAACTTTTTTAATAATTTGGTCGTCTGTCATAAATCGGTATTGCCATTCACAACTTATATGTAGTAGAGTTAATGTAGAGTTAAAGTCGGGTTGACTGACAGACGACCAAACTTAGTTGAGTTGAGAACGGCAATAGGGGCATTAGTGTCATAAGGGCTTAACAACAACGACAACATCTACTTAGTCACCTGTAACAACATCTACAACTCAAACAACGTCAACAACGATGTCAGCACCCTGAAAACATTTAAGTACAATATTATATTACATTATTATTATTAATATTATTAGAATTACTATTATTTGAATTAACATTACCAGATTGACAATAATACTATTATTACTAATATTATTATACTTTTTTTTATATCATCTATACATTTAAAACAAACATAATGTACCATTCAATTTTGAAATTATAAAAAGAGAAAATTAAAATTATAAAAAGAAAAATTTTTAGAAGCTAGGTTTATTAAACTTAAGAAAATTAAATAAAGAAAGTTTTTATTGAAAATGAAATTTTAAGATGAATTTCTAATTTGCCTTTTTCCTAGAGGAGGAATGCTAGGGACATATTATGCAAAGTAAGTAAAGATCACCACACACATTTAAATTCAGGGTATGCATTCTGTCAAGGCGTCTGACAGTCCAGTAGTCAGCAGGGAGGGAAAATTGTACCCAAACTGGCACAATATCTTGCCAACAGTATATTTGAAAATTTGAGCATTTGTTTTTTCTTGTATTAAATACACTATGGTAGTTTAAGGCAAATAGTGTATTATATGTAAGCGTCTGTGAAACCGGGTTAAGAACCACTTGTACCACTGAGCTAGTCGAACATCATTTGTTTTGCCCTTAACCAAGCTTTCAAGAAATTAAAGCAAATCCATTTTTCTTATAAGGCGAATCTTTAACATTTTTTATTGTTATTTTCTCGTAGACGACGCTTTACATGCTGTAGTATAAGTCGGCAGGTCCTCACAAAACAAAAACTCTTCCTTAGATTCCATTTGAAAAATATATCGAATATATACGAGTACTTGTGCACAATTTACTACATAGGTGCTTCATCAATTTGAAAATCAAAGTATTCGCTTTGTTTAATCTGATTTATAGCTAATTGTTTTACATTTAATGCCATATAATTTTATACAGTGGCGAGCACACATGGAAGATGTTTTGTAATATGACTTAAAACCGAATAAACTCTTAAATTTTTAAAAATAATAATGGTTTTTATTTAAAATGTTAAATAAATAAAACAAAAATGAAAATAAATTGAAATTCATTAATTATTAAAGCGAATGTGGAATTTAAGGTAAATTTATGTGAAATGGCAATGTATCCACTTTTGCACGTTTTATGTACATAAGCACCGTTATTTGATATTTATAAAATATCAAAGCAACAGTAAATGTAATTTTTCAAATAGTTCATAATTTTTTTTTTTTCAAATTTTTAGCTTATTAGAAAAATTTCAGACTTCTTAGAAAACCAAGTGATGGGTATTGCAAATAATAATTACTCAGCCCGCGAAATTGCTAAAAAGTGGAGAATCTGTCATTTGTTATAGCAGCTTCAGCCTGTTTGGGTGTTTTTCCCTGTCTGGAAGATAATAATCGCTAAATTGTCCTGACATCTCGTACCGACAGCAGACAAGGTCGTGATTTTTTTAGAGTTTATGGACTAATTTTTTTTATTTTTATGACTTGTAGCACTGTTCAATGACAGATTCCCAATATCAAAATATGTCAATTAAGAAAAATTCGAAGTTTCGGAAAAATCGGTGCAAGGACATGACTACCTCCCATACATCCTTAAATTTAAAACTTTAATTTTAGCTATAATTGTAAATAGAGGGTGTTTTTTTTACAGGTTTGTTTTTCGAAAAGAGATAAAACTGACATTTTGTGGTCAAATCTGGCAACTCTAATGTCATTTATGTTCAGTTTGGTTTGCCATTTCATCATGAACAGGTTGACAAAAGAACAACGCTTGCAAATCGTGCAAATTTATTTCGAAAATAACGCTTCATTTCGCGAAGTTTACCGCAAGCTCCGTCCATTTTATGGTCGACATAATCGTCCATCAGAGCAATTAATTCGGTTAACCATGGATCGTTTTCGCACTACGTTTACTCTATGTGATAATACGCATCCGCAGAGACGTCGAACAGTGCGCACCGAAGAAACAATTGCCGCTGTAGAGCAAAGTGTTGAAGAGGACCCGAATTAATAGAGACCGGTATAGAGCCATGATAACCGACTATTTTGTTCCCGAATAGGATGGCATGAATGTGGATGAGTTGTGGTTCCAACAAGACGGCGCTACATGCCACACAGCGCACGCCACAATCGATTTATTGAAGGAAACATTCGATGAGCGCATAATTTCGCGGAATGGACCTGTCAATTGGCCACCAAGATCGTGTGATTTGACACCATTGGATTATTTTCTTTGGGGATATGTGAAGTCGCTCGTCTACGCCAACAAACCAGAAACGTTAGGGGAATTGGAAGCCAACATTCGTGGCGTTATTGCCGACATACGGCCCCATATGCTCGAAAAAGTGGTTGAAAATTGGACCTGTAGAATTGGCTTTATTCGAGCCAGCCGCGGCGGCCACATGCCTGAAATCATATTTAAACATTAATGGCATAAAATTATCCTTCCAATAAAGCCAAACGATCATTAAAACGATTTTCTTGTGTTTTATTTCAATTCGAAGTTCTATACTTCTCAAAAAAACACCTTATATAATAAATCGAAAATTAGTAACTGTCTGTTAAAATATGTCTGTTAGCTTAGTGGTTAATTTTTTTTCATTCGGTGCAAGGACATGACTACCTCCCATATATAATTTTTCTCAAAAACTAAATTGTAACTACATTAGTGATCAGAATGCACTAAAAACTTATAACAACTTATAAAACTATATTTTTGAGCTCTCTGGGAAATTTCACTTCAGTCGATACAAGGACATGACCATCTCCCATATATCCTTTTTCTCAAAAACTAAATTTTAGCTACATTTGTGATCAAAATGCAAATAATTTAATACATATTCCCTTTAAAATGCGTCATAAAACATTTCTTTCTAAATTTGATCAACAAATAAGATATTCTATTTTAATTATAATTTATGATGTTGTCTTTCAAAATGTATTTCTCAATTTCTTTGAATTCATCATTTTTTTATGTGTTTTCTGGACCTAAGTGACGATAGTTCCGGATCCGACATTAATAACAAATGAGCCTTTAAATCTCTATTTGTATTTACTCTGGTCGTTTTTCTTGTATTGGAAAATCGCATATTCCTTATATTTTTATGACTGGCTTCTAAGGCTTCTTCGGACAAACACCCTAGAAAAAAAATAGTTTTAAAAAAATTTCTAAAAGGTTTTTTTAATATTTGATTACCTATTGGCAAGTTGAAGTATTCCAGAACATCGCACCCATGCACTAAAACCTTATAAACAGTACTTGGCATGTAATACCGTTGTAACATTAACCGGGATTCCGCAAGATAAAACTCTTAATATTGTGCCAAAATTATCAATAAGACTTCTATCAATCCCCGTAATTTCAGCAGAAATTTTACTATTTTGAAAAAATCGTCGAGCCGTGTTTCCATCGTTAGTAGTTCCAAATCCCGTTTTTACTTGATCTATTATTAATCCCGTCCGTGTTTTGAATTCATTTTGAATTTTTTTTTTTGGTTTGTGAAAAAATTGAGGTATTTTCCTTATTGACTCGCCAAACTTTCAAAGGAAGACGGTAAGCAATGTGCAATATGCATTCAAAAAAGCGTATCCAGCAGTGGAGTGTAGAAGGTCCATATTTATAATTATTAATACAAGGTTCCTTAATTATGTTTATATTGTTCATATCTGTAGGGCTTGCATTACATATAAAGCACCTACTTGCTGAGTTTGTGTCACTCAAAACATTTGCAACTGAACCATCTAGCATTGTGCAGTGCATTTCGTAAGACACCTCAACAATTGAACCATTTATATTTAATGTTTTAGTGATAATTCCACAATTAATTCAAATATAATTGATAAAAAAAATGGCGAAAACTTCAAAACAATCACAAACTACATATTAAAAAATGATCACGTGAAACTGAAATAAACACGCTCTCATCTCTTGTTCAAATATAAGAAATAAAGGAAAATAGCAAAATGTAAATAACTAATATTTATCATAAACTTTTTTATGGTGGATTTTTTTTATTATTATGCAAAATTGAATTGAACATTGAACGTCTCTGGAGCCCTTTACTTGGAAAAAATTATATAATCATATTTTTGGTCTTTGTAAAACTAAAAAATATAGATGTTTTAAAAAAATACAAAATTTCAAATTTCCGGTTAAAAATCTTAAATTTTTTTTTACTAGTGGTTAGATTTGTTAACAAAGTCTATAAATGAAAAATAAAAAATTGCCTACTTTTTATTTATATATTTTTAAAATTTTTTTAAAGTTTTCAAAAATTTAGGGTTTCCGCAAAAAAAATAAAAAAATTCTTTAAATTTTTGGTTAGTTTTTGTCACTATTTAATAAAAATTATACACTACACTAAAATTTTATTCATTTTTTATAGTAATAAAAAAAACAATTGTATAAACTATTTTTTTTTAAATTTTGGCAGTACCATAAACTTAGGTCTTTGTAACTTTTTCTGAAACTTAGGAAACATGTGTTATAAAATTCATATCACTTTGACATTTCCGGGTGCAAAATCTAAAACTTCTTTACATATTCTATTTAAGCCCTTTAAAATGTACTATAATCACAAATAAAAAATTACCTACTCTTAAAAAAAACTTTTTTTACTCTATCAAACTTTTGCATTTTGGTAAATCCAAATAAAAAATCGCAAAAGTTTTCGATGGCACAAACAACTTTTCCATAAAAAATATTTACCAAAAATTATTTTTGTTTTTTTGCACCTATAGTAATAAACAAAACTGTTAAGTTTTAAAGCAATACAATAAAAAATTAAATTTTGACAATTTTTTTTGTAACACAGTAAAAATCGTTTTTCCGTTCAACAGTTTTACCTCAAACATTTTCTGACTTTAGCGCCCTCTACTGTTAACAAAAAGAAGATATCATAAATTCAAAAAACTGTTTAACGTACTTTGTTAGCTTTACAAAAATGTATATTACTTAAATATTCTAAGCATTTTATTTTATTTTAATTTTGCATATGGGACAAAGCACTGTGTGTCGTCTGTCACGGTAAAATCTTAATTCACATTAGTGAGATTTTAATGCACATTAACTCGTGTCGTCTGTCTACGGTATTAATGAGCATTAAGTTAGACGGAAATGCACAAAATCAAACTGAATTTTTTTTTTTTTTTTTGCTTTTAATTATTTATTGAATCTTCATATATGAAATAACAATAAGTATTCAAATCTTAATACTAAAACGAAAATAATATGCCCAGCCAGTGCTAGACAAAAATTTGTATGATACTAAAAAAATTTCACATCAACTGATCCAGTCATCTGTTTTGCGCTTGAGTTAAAGCAAGGGTATCCCTCCTTCTCAACCGATTGTGGCCACTAAAGTTAAGGATGTCTCGTGCAAGTGGGTTTGGATGGTGTTCAAGTTTGCTGACATACTTTGACGCATATTTTGTAAATTCGACTTTTACTAATGGCACGCCTAGATCTTTGTGGATTCGAGAATTTTTAACATACCATGGAGCTGCAGTAATTATACGTAGAATTTTATTTTGACCCCTTTGAATTTTTTCAATGTTTGATGCTGAGGCAGTACCCCATAATTGAATTCCATAACACCAGATTGGCTTTAGAATTGCATTGTACAACAAAAGTTTGCAATCCAATTTCAATGTAGAGTTTCTGCCGATTAACCAATTAAGTTGCACTGCTTTTAATCTCATTTGTGTAAGTTTCGCTTCAATATGAGACTTCCAAGTTAAACGGCGGTCGAGGTGAATGCCGAGGTATTTGACTTCATTATGTTGAGGAATAATTTGATTATTTATTCTGATGGACGAGCAGGTATCTTTTCGCAATGTGAAAGTGATATGAATACATTTTTGTTCATTTACCCTGATTTTCCAAAGCTCTAGTCAATTCTCTAGCTTATAAACATAATTCTGCAAATTCTGTGATGCTATTTGATGGTCCTTATGAACGCTAATAAAGGCTGTATCGTCTGCAAAAGTTGACGTGTGGATTCTGGGGTCTGACGGCATGTCGGAGGCATAAATCAAATATAAAGTAGGACGTATTTTTAATATTTTGTTTTGTAGATATTTTTACCTATTACGAGTTATTTTTTCACTTTTTTGTTTTATTTCAACCTATTACAATTTTTCACTTATTACGATTTTTTCACCGAAAATTCAGCCGCCCTAAAAATAATACGTCCGAACAGTTTGATGAGACGAGACTGAATGAATTATTGAAAATAATTATATTACTTTACAAAAGTATAAATCAAAACTTTATCTGAATATTTAGAAATAATAAAAATCACAAATTATTGAGTTATATATATATAATTTTCATATTTTGTTTAAATTAATATGTCAAATGTGTGACGTTGGATAAAAAGAAATTTACTCACAGTTCCTTGTCCATCGATGTCAACCGGCGCCAGATGACTTGATTGTGACGATTTGAGATTACAATTTAACATATTATTATCCAACAACAAATAGTTTCAGTAACAAGTTTATGTTTAAGTGTATGGTGAATATTTATTATGACATATCCAATTAGTTTATAAAATTTTTTTTCAGCGTTTTTTTTTAATTTTGTTAGTTTAGTTTATTTTCTTCAGAATTTTAATTTCACAAATTTTCATTTACATATTTACTTCAGCAAGAATTTTTAATATTTTAATAATATTTTCAATATTTAAATTATTTATTATCGAAGCGCAATATTACACAAATTGTTAATTTAATTAAAACTATTATCTCTTTTATTATCTGCTTTCCAAAAAGTATTCATTAATATAATAGATGATTATCGTATCTTTTCATTATTCATTTTCCTTCATGTTATCCTTTTTCCCATATTCAGTTATTAGCCAAAATTTCACATTTAAATAAAATTTATTGTTTGCGACTCTTCTCGCTGATAACTCTTTTTCCAATAAACTTTTTATTTTTCTCAAGTATTTTTTTCATGTCGTTCAAGAAAACAATATCGAAGTCTATTCAAAAGTTTTAATAAAAATTATAAATATCATAAATACAGTAAATTTTTCTACACCCAAATAAAAAAATTATTAAAATTTAAATTCTAAATTGATCACCATCACAAGTACGTGTTAATTACTTCATTGTGAGAGAAAGTATCGCATTCCGTTTCGGGGAAAAGTGTGGTCACTATGGTGTATGCCCAATTAGGATTTGTTATTCCTGGTATTTTACATCGGTTTCCTAGTTTTTTCATTATTATCCGATATGGAAGGCTCCATGGATCAATATTTATTTCCTAACATAGTGATTACCATGCCTTTTTATTTCTGTTTTTGATTGCTACTCCAACACTTTTCGTAGCTCCATTGCAATAAGGTCACCTTTCCTAGGTGAAGCTACACGTTTAGTTCTGAGACGTTCTCCTTTTAAACGAGCAATATCTTGATTCTAGATCAACCGAGTATTTTAGTTTTGCTCATTCCAACGTTACTGATCTCTGTGAGGATGTTTATAAGCCGTCCAGCAGCGATATCTGCGTTCAAATTGTCGCTAAGTTGTGTTCCGGATTTAATCTCCATAAGCTTTTCTGTGCAGCTTTCTTTATTTATCTTTCGTGTATTACATCTAATTCGTGCCGTGTTCGCTGTTACATTGGTGTATGAGAAGTATATCTGCATCTGAATATATTGGTAGTCACTTACCGTTTCGTCTTCTAGGACTTCCCATTGTAGTGTTTTGCATGCTATAGACGGTGACGCAAATGTTATATCTATAATTGAACTTGAGTATGTTCTCCTGAAAGTTAGAGATCTTTCCCTGTTCAGAACAATCAGACCCAGAGATGCAATCATTTCACTTACAGCTATTCCTCTTTTACCTGTTCTTCAGACGACTTACTATTAAAATCTCCCCCTATCAGTACTGGGGTGTTTCCGGTTTTAATATTTCGTTCACGTATGTCCATTGTATTCTTGAATTCTGTTATTTCCATGCCCGGTGAATAGTAGCAAATATATATTCGTACCACGTTGGTGTATATAACTATGAAATATTCATTGTCTTCTTCAATTTTTTCTATTGGTTACGTATGTACACAGATGCTTTGCCTAGAACATCTTGATACCAAGCACTGCCCTCAACTCTAGCATATTGTTCACTTATTATTGCAATATCAACCTCTTTTTCATCTCTATTAAGACATTCCTCCTCTTTGCTTCTACGGATATTTTTTATACATATGCCAATTTTTTCAGGTTTTATGGTTGTTTTCATTTTCTATATTATATCAGCATAGCTTGTCCCATCAGCCTTGATTGTTATGGTTTTACCTTTATTTCCAACCACGTTTTTACTATTTCCCTTTTTGGTACTTCGGTTCTTTTTTCTTCCTTCTACTAGGGTCCACTGGTTGTCGCTATCTGTATAACAATCTTTATCTTCTGGTTGTGATATGCGAACCTTCTTGGATTTCTCTGGTGAGAAAGAGACTCGTCTCTTCGTGCCTTCTTTGGGGGTTTCTTTCTTCGTTTGTGTATCTTTGTTGCATCTCATCCAAAATAACATTCAGAGCGATCGCTTCTCTATACTCCAGAAGCTGCTGATACAAAGCAACAGCTAGTAGAAGATTGTCTCTTACAGTCTTGTGAATGTTCCTAGCATCGCAGACTGCAGTGTTCATTGCACTCAGTTTATTACCAAGTTCGACGAACGCCGTTTCATCTTTCCTCTTAAGACGTTCAAGGTGTCTGTCCTAGGTGGTGATCTTTGTATTTTCCCACTATTTCGGAAAGGGTTTTCTGCTCCTATGTTGAACATATCTTTATTATTATTATTGTTGTTCTATTTGGTACTCATATCTTCACTGGGTCCCAACTCAAAACCGTTATCCAAGTTCGATGTATAGTTACGTTAGTTAGTCCCATGGTTATCTTTGCTATCAGAAAGGCCATGCGAGGGTTGACACAACGTCCTTATGAGACACTGTGTTCAGAGCCAGACCCGTATTAATCAGGACAGCGTCAACTGAACCTACACCACCAACTTAATGACGACGAAACTTAGAGCCTGTTTCGAGACTTGCCGGGTTTTAGCGGGACGTAGACTGCTGCAATATTAGCCCAGGAGCCATTTCTGTGGGGTTTCACTCCTACATACTTAAGTCCCGGAGTACTACAGTCGTCAGGCCCAGGGTTCATCTTCATCACATTCATGTTTTCCAGTATACCCTGATTAAGATTTTACTGAGCTCGATCTAAATGCCCTAGCGACGGGCCGGTGTAAAATCTGCCGCCTCTCCTAAGGTACTAAACCACACCCCCATCTGTTCACCCACCCCGTGGAACTGTCATCAGGTATTACTTCGCGGGGGTGTCAGCTACGCTGCCCTGGTTATCGGTCTTCTAGTGACCTCCTTTCTGTGGACTTACGAGTTTCCTGTGCTTCGCGAAGTACCCGATTTATGCTGCTAACATACGTGTTAATT
Organism: Bellardia pandia; assembly: GCA_916048285.2. Lineage (NCBI taxonomy): Eukaryota > Metazoa > Arthropoda > Insecta > Diptera > Calliphoridae > Bellardia > Bellardia pandia. The sequence continues at coordinate 73,543,300 of OU696530.1, forward strand.
ACGGCCCAACTTTCCTCCGACTGCAGCATAACTTTGAATATGTTACCTGGGTAGAAAGTTGCTCCAAGGTACGTCTGGAGTCTCCTACGTTGTTCTAAAAAGCTCGGGCATGTAAATGTGACATATTCTGCCGTTTCGTCATCTTCGGGACATTGTGGACACCTGGGGAAGTTATTCTTCTTCTATATAGGACCTATGTCCTGAAATGAATTGGGTCAAGTTATAATTGGTTTCCCCACGCTTGCGCTTTAACCACACATCAATACTGGGGATGAATTTAAAGGTCCAACGACCTTTAGATGGATTTTCCCATCTTCTTTGCCACTCCGCCATTTTGTTTTCTCTCTCAACCTGGCGTATGTATTTTCTTGATGGCTCTGGCTGCCTTTTAATTTCGTCATGAATATTAGCGAATTCTCTAGCGATCAAGTCAATGGGGATAGTTCCCAATACAACACTAGATGCTTCCATGGAAATAGTTCTAAAGCCACTACAGACTCTTAGTATGTATGTATGTGTATATGTATGTATGTATCTATGTAAAAGTGATGTAAAACTTATAAATAATTGTATTGCTTAATTTGATCATGCATGCACTACATGCACCACTATATCGTATGTACATATTTATCTTATTTTGTTTGTTTATTTACAGGTTACGTATGGGAAATATTCGCGGATGGGGTGGTCCTTTAGGACCAACATATAGAAGAATGCAAATGGTTTTGCAACAAAAAATTATTCAGCAACAACGAAAGTTTGGAATGATTGTTGCATTACCTTCTTTTTCGGGACATTTGCCTGTTGCGATGAAAAACATTTATCCAACAGGAAACTTTTCCATTATTGATCGTTGGAATAAATTTCCCGACACCTTTTGCTGTGGACTTTTCCTGGATCCAAACGACTCTTTATTCCAAAATATAACTAATGTATTTTTAAGCAAAGTAATAAATACCTACGGCACCGATCACACTTACTTTGCAGATCCGTTCAATGAAATACAGCCAAGAATCGCCGACCCTTCATATCTAAATATGACAGCTTATCACATATTTAACTCAATGCGTATGGTTGACAATAAAGCGCTTTGGTTGATGCAAGGTTGGATGTTTGTGAAAAATATATTTTGGTCTGACACATTAATTAGAGCATTTCTTATGGCTGTGCCAATTGGCGGACTTTTGGTATTAGACTTACAAAGTGAGCAATTTCCGCAATACGAAAGAACACATTCCTTTTATGGTCACCCGTTTATTTGGTGTATGCTTCACAACTTTGGAGGAACTTTAGGAATGCATGGTTCAGCGAAAGTTGTCAATAGCGGAATTAGAATAGCACGCTCAAACAGTACCATGATTGGAGTTGGAATAACACCGGAGGGTATTAACCAAAACTACGTAATGTATGCTCTGGCATTAGAGCGAGCCTGGTTTAAAAATGATTTTAATTTAACTACGTGGTTCGACACATACTCGGATGTGCAATATGGAATTGTGAACGCTGAGCTACGCGATGCTTGGCAATTACTGAGAAACTCAGTATACTCCTATTATGGCTTTAGGAAAATTCGCGGTAAATATGTGATTGCACGACGACCATCCACACGTCTAAAGGTATGGACATGGTACAATTCATCCGATATTTATGAATCCTGGTTTAAATTACTTCAGTCGAATTCAACTATTCCAAATACACATTATAATGTATATAGAAACGATCTGGTCGATATAACAAGGCAATTTTTGCAAATAACTTCAGAGCGCATATATGTTAACCTAATGCAGTCGTTTAAACAAAAACAAAAAGAACGCTTTCTTCAACTTTCACAAATGATGATCAATATATTAGATGATATGGACTCCATACTGTCCACACATGAAAACTATCTTTTGGGGCATTGGCTAGAAAATGCAAAGAATTGGGCAAATACACCAAAAGAAAGAGAACAATTTGAGCTTAACGCAAGAAATCAAATAACTCTTTGGGGTCCCTCTGGACAAATAGTAGATTATGCAACCAAACAATGGTCTGGCATAGTCAGAGATTATTTTAAACCTCGATGGCAATTGTTCTTAAAGCATCTGAACATTAGTTTAAATAACAACACTTACTTCAATAACACAGTTTTCAGTAAGATGGTCTTGACAGAGGTAGAGAAACCATTCAACTTTAACAAAAAGAGGTATCCCACGCTTCCTCATGGTAACACTTACAATATATCAAAACGTATTTATACTACGTGGTCTGAATTTTTCTCAAACGAAAGCTGCATGAACTATTTGTTGCCTGACGACGTTAAACAAATATATCACTAAATACAATTTCTAGAAATTCATATTCCACCCATATCGACTCAATAAACTACAAATCGCAAAAGCATTTCGTTTCCTTTCCCTATAAAGTGTATATTTTAAAATATATTCGACCTTGTTCTGTAAATCGAATCGAATCACCATTTAAATAATGGTGAGTAATAAAATAACATTTAAGGTAATTTATCGCAAATATTTTAAAATTATTTTTTTATAATATACAAATACTGAGTTTGTACTAGACAAACTTTGACAGCTACAAACAGTGGCGACTCTACTTTTTCGAAAATAAGAAAAAATATGATCGCCATGTTAAAAATAAATTGTGTTTTTGCAAAATACTTGTGATTTACGCAATTATTTTATTTTAAATAAGTTTTTTTGATTTAAAATTTAATTTAGTTATAAAGTGTTTGTCATAAAAATTTAATGAATAATGTTTACTATTATTACAAGAATGTTGTTTATTCAAATGCCTTTTATATTATCTATAAACAAAGTGTTTTGTTCATTAAACTTTTTTTGTCACTCTTTAAGTAAAAATATGTAGAAGTTTTAGGGTGCTTTTAAAATATATTTTTTTTATAATTCAAATATATTAAAATGCATGTAATTTTAATAGAATAAATAAAAAAGACTTCATATTTTATGTTGCACTTATTATACCCTTCACCATCGTGAGAAGGGTATATATAAGTTTGTCATTCCGTGTGTAATTTCCACAAAAAAATTTTCCGACCCTATAAAGTATATATATTCTGGATCCTTATAGATAGCGAAGTCGATTAAGCCATGTCCGTCTGTCTGTCTGTCTGTTGAAATCAGTTTTTTGAAGTCCCCAGATATTCTCGGGATCCAAACCTTCAATAATTCTGTCAGAAGTGCTTTCGAGAAGTTTGCTATTTAAAATCAGCAAAATCGGTTTAGGTTAACCAGAGTTATGAACCTATACGTGAGACCACCTCCATAAAAATTTGATATTTTTCATCCATTTTATTGCAATATTTTGAAAACTATTGCAGATAATACCATGAAATTTTGTATACGTTGTTTGTACTATAAAAGAAGAAAGTGTGCGGAAAATAGTAAGAATCGGTCCATGATTTCTTATAGCCCCCATACAAATATATATATTCCCGAAATATGGCTTAATGATAAATAAATGCCTATAAAATTGGAATATCAAGACAAAATTCAGCAAAAATAAGTTTTATACAAAAAGAAATCTCAAAACGAAATTTTTTTTTAATTCGGTCCATGTTTGACCATAGACCCCATATAAAGTCCACTTCCAAAATTCACTTCAATACGTATAAAAGAGATATAAATAATGTTAAACGGCTAAAATTTGACATAAATACTCTTTATAGGCAAATAAATTGTTGTACTAAATTTTATGGTAGTCGGCCCAGAATTGGTCATAGCCCCCATACAAAAATCTTCCCGAAATATGGCTTAATGATAAATAAATGCCTATAAAATTGGAATATCAAGACAAAATTCAGCAAAAATAAGTTTTACACAAAAAGAAATTGCAAAACGAAATTTTTTTTAGTTCGGTCCATGTTTGACCATAGACCCCATATAAAGTCCACTTCCAAAATTCATTTAAATACGTATAAAACAGATATGAATAATGCTAAACGGCTAAAATTTGGCATAAAGACTCTTTATAGACAAATAAATTGTTGTACTAAATTTCATGGTGGTCGGCCCAAAATTGGTCATAGCCCCCATACAAAAATCTTCCCGAAATATTGCTCAATTATACATAAATGCCTATAAAATTGGAATATCAAGACAAAATTCAGCAAAACTAAGTTCTGTGCAAAAAGAAATCGCAAAACGAATTTTTTTTAGTTCGGTCCATGTTTGACCATAGACCCCATATAAAGTCCACTTCCAAAATTCACTTAAATACGCATAAAACAGATATAAATAATGTTAAACGGCTAAAATTTGACATAAATACTCTTTATAGGCAAATAAATTATTGTACTAAATTTTATGGTAGTGGGCCCAGAACTGGTCATACCTCCCATACAAGGACCACATCTGAAAAAGACATTTTTCCCTATATATATTGTATAAATATCGGTGCCGACTCAAAACTTTGCACAGATCATTTTAATATATACAAAAATTATCCCACAAAATTTTGTGAATTTCGGTCTATTTTTAACCGTATGCCCCATATAAAGCCCTCTTCCGAAAATCACTTTAATACTCATAAATCGCTTATAAATAAGGGTACCAACCCAAAATTTTACACGGATCATTTACATGCATGCCTAAATCAAACTGCTGGATTTTGAGAATATCGGTCCATATTTGACTATATCCCCCACATAAGGTCCACTCTCGAAATCCACGTTAATACTAATATATATCTTATATATACCGTTATTATGTTGAAATTCGACGTGAAATATCCTCATATGCATGAAAATAACTGTTCCAAAATTTAAGAAGATCGGCCCATAATTTGTCATAGCTGCCATATAGAACCATTTCCAAAAAACAAATAAATTCGGGTCAAAAAATATTTTTTTCGGATTTAACCCATATTCGGTCCATATTTTATAATCATGATATACATCGTTGGAAAGGTATTTTTAATACCTTTTATTTAGTGTATTACAAATTATCAAGCACCCAGTAGTTCCCGAGATATAGGCCTATATATTTTCAACTTTACGGGTTCGCCCCCTCGAAAATAGGCGTGACCGCCAACAAATTTTTTTTTCTGGTATCTCCTCTAAAAGCCCTATTTCATTTTTTTTTTTTTTTTTTTTTTTTTTGAGCAAAATCACTAAAACCGAATTGTACCTCTTTTTTATACTCTGTTTGTTAAGTTACACTCAAGATTATTATGAACATCAGACAGACTCTGTAAATTATGGTAAGAATTGGTAATTAAATCAATTAAAAATGGTGAAAATTAGACAAAATTTTAAAATATTTAACATAAATTATGTTGGTCGTAAAATTGTCTTTCAAACAATATATAAAATACTAATAAAATTTGCACTAAGACTGAATAGAAAACACAGAATTAGGATATTCTAGTCTAGTGTAGTTTCTGTATTTCTTATTACGCTTAGGTGAAGGGTATTTAAGATTCGGCACAGCCGAATATAGCACTCTTACTTGTTTATACTCTGTTTGTTAAGTTACACTCAAGATTATTATGAACATCAGACAGACTCTGCAAATTATGGTAAGAATTGGTAATTAAATCAATTAAAAATGGTGAAAATTAGACAAAATTTCAAAATATTTAACATAAATTATGTTGGTCGTAAAATTGTCTTTCAAACAATATATCAAATACTAATAGATAAAATTTGCACTAAGACTGAATAGAAAACACAGAATTAGGATATGCTAGTCCTATAACCAGTGTAGCTTTTGTATTTCTTAGTACGGTTAGGTGGAGGGTATTTAAGATTCGGCACAGCCGAATATAACACTCTTACTTGTTTTTTTGTTATTTTGTAATCATTTATTAAAAGAATTATACATTCGATTTTCTTTCGACTAGGTTTGTTTACTCGGTTTCAAAACGAGAAAAATTATGTGAATTCGGTTTACAGAACACCAAAAAATGTGAATTCGTTTTAAAACGAGAAATTTACTCGGATTCGGTTTACAGAACAGGGCCGATTAAATATTTGAATTATATGTAGGTAAGTATTGCCAACAAACATAGCTGCCAGATTTGACGATTTTTTGTTTCAAAAATGGCAGTGACGATTTTCTGAATTATTAAAATTTTCTTTCATTTGTTTGTTTTATTAATGTTTTTGTTGCCAAATTCTCTCTTTTTTTGAGACAACAATTATTTTTCTCATTTAATATCATAAATATTAAGAGGAACATGACGTATTTCAAAAATAAAACTAAGTAATAGTAGTTTTCTTAATTATTGACAACTGTTAAGTTTAAGTATAATAATTCCAAATAATATTGAGTCAGGATAGTAGAAATTACTTATTTATCTGTAAACATAAAAAGCAATTTTAAATACTGAATTCCATAAACTAAAATAACTAAAAGAGATAACAATTCCTGAATTTTAACGGAAAAATTCGACAAAAACTTCTCCTGTTTTAACAAGACGTCGAAAGAATATTCAGCCAAATAAATTTAAATAACAAAAATACGGAATTCTTTGAAACAACACTACAAAACTCAATATATATATCAAATACAAAGGAAACAGAAGTTTACAGCATTCTAAGAAACCTAAATATCAACATATGTAGGTGCTGGTGGTGTAGATGGAATTATGCCAAAGGAATTAAAATACAACGCTAATATGTTAACAACATTAATAACATCGTCAATAATACGACCAATCTATAAAAACGGCACAAAAAACGATTACAACAATTATAGACCAATAGCAATTCTCCCAGTTATCGAAAAAGTTCTAGAAGAAATAATAGTAAGACAACCTACTGCCTTTCTGAGAAAATATAAAATCATAAACCCTAACCAATTTGGTTTTCAGAAAGGGAAAAATATCAATAAACTACTTGGACATTTCTCTAATTGCGTAGACAAAAGCCTGAGCGAAAATAATCACTGCCTAGTTCTGTTCATAGATTTTAGCAAAGCTTTTGATACCTTATCACATACAAATCTTACTGATATACTGGAAAGAAATGGAATCAGAGGTAACGCATTGAGCTTATTCAAAAACTACCTTGATTTTCGAACATATCGTGTCAAAATTCAAAACACAACCAGCAACCAAACATCATCAAACAACGGTGTACCTTAAGGTTCAAAACTAGGACCTATCCTTGTAATGTTTGTCTACTATTTGACTTATAGAAATTTAATAATAAACGTTATAGATATAGCAGACAAATGTTTAACTATTCGCCAAATGACTAGGCCTTTGAGCTGCTAGCTTCAGCCGGGCGACGGGTTCGTTTTCCCTTTAGAAGAATCATTCCATTTACAGATATATTATACTCTCCCTTTACCAAAATCTATACCTCAAACTTGATGAATGCTAATCGATATCTGACATTACCAAAACAAAACTCTCAGATGTTGTTGAGTTTAGGCGCAATTGTTCCCTCCCAAACCAATGCACAATGGTTTGCAATACCACTTTTTTTGCCCAAAACTCAAAACTTTTATTTCAATATTTGTTGTTGAAATATTCTAATAAACACTTTAAAGAAACAAAAACAATAATTTGTTTTTACAAAATTCAATTAACCGTTAATCTGTAAAGTGAGAGAGTACAATGTTTGTAGTGCAGTGGTAAACATAAACACGTGGCGTGAAATTTTTGTATTTTTAAACAAAGTTTACAAACAAATAAATTAACTTTTTTTATACATTAACTAGCTAAACCCGGTGTGCTTTGCTACCCCCCCCCCTCGTCTTAAAATAAAATAAAACGTATTTATATATTTACAAACATTTATTTATTTAATTTTAATGTATTTATTGCAATGCTTTAGGCGATACCATGCCCCTTTGTCCACTTACATAGTCAAGAATTTATTGAAAATTTAATGACGATCGGTCCAGTAGTTAAGACTATTTTACGATTTTGTAAGAATTTGTTTGTTTTTTTGGTTTTGGTCAACCAAATACTACTTGTAAATTAATTTTGTTAATATCCTGCAGGTCAAGGTCGTAAGTAGAAAACAGCAATTGGAGAAGCTCGTTTCTCTCATGGAAGAAGATCCACAAAAATGGGAGGACATTACACAGAAGCTTAATTCTATTCATCAGACGAATCATTAAACCATAATTCCGTGGTGGTCATTTCAAATTTAATTTTTTTTTTAAGAATTTGTAAACAAATATAGCGCCAGCTGATAGAAATATACTGTTGTGAATGACCCAAAAAGAGTGATTTTCACAATAGCGTTTTTCGTCGAATGTGCACCATAATACCCAATGAAAATTCGTTCGATAAGCATTTTCGACCACAGTCAAAAATCGAATTTTGTTCATAATAGGCACCTAGGTCTACAGTATAATGATTATTGTAGAAGCTGTCAAAACGAGGAGGAAGATGTAACAATCATTCATTTCCTCTGCCAATGTCCGGCAATATCAATAAGAAAGGAACGTATACTAGGGCACCCTATCTTTCATCCTATCAAGGATGAATCCTAAATGCATATATACCTTCGCTAAGGAATCTGGATGGTTCGACAGGGAAACAACCAATACAGAGTAAACCGACAGGTTGTCTACCAACGGGTAACACAATGGGATCAGCAAGATTGACCCAAGTGAGCTGTTTTCTAAGAACCTAACTTAACCTTGAGTGTAATTAAACAATTTATAAAAGTACAAAAACATTTTCCATATTCACAAGTTAAGTAAGATTATAAGTTGAGGGTTCTTTGGTTATTTTGATTTCAATAACTTTATTTACAAGAGATTTATGGGTGACATAGTAGAATTATTATGGACTGGTAGCTTCAAAATACAGTATCCGCTAATGTGATTTCTATGTATGTTAGGCTTATTGAAGATGAAATTCAACCATCTCTATAAGGTCATTTACAAGAGTTGTATGATTGAGGGTTATGGTCAGAAGAGGACTTGACGGCTATTGCGAATGCCGTATAAACGATATTAATATGATTTCTTAATTAATATTTCTGATCTGTATAAAAGTTGGTTCGATATCGATATTTACATTTTTGTGGGTTAAATTGATTTTCGGAAATGGTCCTTATATGACAGCTAAGACAAATCATTTGTCGATTTTCTTAAATTTCGGAACACAGAATTTTATGCATATGAGGATATCTCACGTCGAATTTCAACATAATAATAGTATATTTAAGATACATATTAGTATTTAAGTAAATTTCGGAAATGGACTGTTAAGATTCACAATCATTAGTAATAATAATATCATTGACCTAAATTAATTTTGAACGTAATATAAAACTTTTGTTTACTCAACTTTAAGTTCATTGCCTTTTAATTTATTATACCCTACACCACCATAATGGGGAGGGTATATTGTTATATTGTATATGTTTGTAACGCCCAGAAATATTGGTCCAACACCCACCTTAAAGTATACCGATTAACTCAGAATCACTTTCTGAGTCGATTTAACGATGTCCGTCCGTCCGTCTGGCTGGCTGGCTGTCCATGTAAAGCTTGAGCGAAGAGTAAAGGTCGCAATTTTGAAGATATTTCGTTAAAATTTGGTACGTGATATTTCTTCGGCCCAAGGATGGATGGCATTGAAACTCGTGGAAATCGGTCCATTATTTCACCTGGCCCCCATACAAATGTTCTCCCGAAATTGGGGTTTACCGATCATAAATCTTTGAATTATGGAAGTATGCAAACAAAATTCAACACAAAAGAGTAATAAATGAAGCTAAATCACATCTATAAATTTCATGCAGATCGGTCCATAATTAGTCGTAGCTCGCATATAAGGCCCACTTCCGAAAATCACTTGAAAGAGCATAACTCTTTTAAAACTGTTGGCATTCAACTAATATAGAACATAAATATGTTTCGTATACATATGTACATATACATAATATGGTAGAATTTTATGATTATCGGTCCATAATTAGTCATAGCTCCCATATTAGGCCCACTTTCGAAAATCACTTTAAAGATCATAAGTCTCTCAAAAATGTTGATATCCAAATAATATTGAATGAAAATATATTTCATATGTCTAATAATAATACGGTACAATTTTATTATTATCGGTCCATAATTAGTCGAAACTCCCACATAAGACCCTCTCCGTAATTCACTTTAAGCTCCATAAATCGTTTAAAAGTATTTATATCGAGATAAAGTTTAACATATATAATACTTATATTTACAGACATCACGACACTAAATTTTTGGATGGTCCATCTCCCATATAACGCTAATTTTGAAAAACTGTTTCATACATATACTGTTTGTTGTCTACTTTCGTCGACATTTTATGTATGATCAGAGAAAGTGGTGTTTCTCGAAACATATGTAAATTCAACCAACAACCCCGGTTCGAATCCTAAGCCAAGAAAAAATATCAATAAAATTTTAATAATAATTTTCATGTAACAATTCCTACCTTCAGTAAAAATAATTTAATGAAAAATTAAATTAAATGAACTCGAGCCGAAATAAAATTAAGTCAGGATAGTTGAAAATAATTATTTATCTGTAAACATAAAAAGAAATTTTAAATGATTGTGACGGTGGAAGTCAGGAACCCTCGTTTCCACCCACACTTTGTAGTTATATTGTTTTGTTTCTCAATGAATTAATTTTGTTTAGATGGTCTAAATTTGTAACTGACAATTAATAATTGATTTAATTTTGACCATAGAGAATTTGTAATTTTTATATGGTAGGTATTTTGGATATGAATTAATAATTCATTAGTTTTTACTTTATATAATTTGAAATTCTTTTACCCCAGTTATATAAATCCCTTTTGTATAAAAGTGAATGAATTTGTTGTTTTTGAATTAATAATCTGTAATTTATACTCTCTTTGCTGAATTAATATTATTTGAAATTATCTATAATTCTTTTACTTAAACTATTACTTTAATTATGAATTACGATGGTTTTTATATAGAGAATAATTTTTATATCGTATTAATATTTGAATACACATTGTTACTTGTAAAGTAAATTTGAATTTATTAACGGCGACATCTAGTGGCAGTGACACGAATTCGCACTTGAGACACACCCTCTAGCGGCATATAAGCAAACATCGCATACACAACAAATGTGACAAACAGCTGAGCGAACGGATAGACGCAACTCCTTGGTTGTATGTCAACAGAAAAAAAGGTATAAAAGCAGAACAAAACTTAAAATCGATGATCAGTCAGTTCCACAAAGTATACAGAGGTGACAGAAGGAGAAAGAAAATGTAGTTTTATACCTTTCTCTTTCTTTGGGAACTGCCTTTTTGTTTTCTTTATGTTACTATTTTTCTGGTGCAATAAAATTCAATTTTGGTCACAGAGTATTTTTGTATTGTTTGATACAATCATAAAAAAATGCATTTATATCATCTAACGAATGCACAAACTCCACAATGCATACCGCAAAGTATAACAATTATTAAAATACAATTTAGTAAGTCATTGGAATCACAAACATTTAAACAAAATTTCAATTCAAATATTCTACTCAAACTGTTTTCTTTATTTTGTTTTGTCCACAAAATTCTTGTTGTATATAGTGCTTTGCTTTTTCACATTACCAAATACTACCACAAAATATTTTCTTTCTCGGAGTCGAAAGTCATCGTAGCTAGTACTCCTTGCCCTTAGATTAGTTACAATAATTTAATTATGTAATTAATATAAAATAAATAAATAAAATAATTTTCTTTCTCTTTTTAAGAGAACTGCCTTATTGTAGCTGATTGTAGCGATTTTGAAACGTCAAAGTTGACCCCTCTGTATACTTTGTGTTCAGTTCTCACCAGTCGGTGAACACAGTGGTAGGTAAGTTGTTCTGGTATACTTTAGTAGTTTGTTTTGTTTGGTTTGTAGTGGTGCTAGTGTAGCCTCAGTTGTGAATTCCGTGGTTGAACCGCAGTTTTACAATTTGGTACTACACCAACATCCAAAGCCGAGCGTAGTAGTGTGCCCGTGGTTGGATCGCAGGTTTACTACTACGAGTCACTCGACACATCGTTTCCGTGGTTGAACCGCAGATCCGTTGTTGTTTGGTGGCTTCACTTGGTATCAGACTAGGTGGTATGTGTGTAGGGCCAGTTGTGAATTCCGTGGTTGGACCGCAGGTTTACAATTTGGTACTACACCTACATCCAAAGCCGAGCGTGGTGGTGTGCCCGTGGTTGGACCGCAGGCTTACTGCTACGAGTCCCGCGACACAGCGTTTCCGTGGTTGGACCGCAGACTCGTTGTCGTTTGGTGGCTTCGGTGGGCATTTGTGAGCGTATACCCTATCGACGTACCACTGTTGACTGTGTCAAATAGGCAAACCTGAGGGCCATCGTTTTGTGTAGGAAAACCGGGTGGTCGTGTCAGCCAAGAACGTCGTCGTTACGCCGTTACGTGTCGAGTGCAAATAAACGCCAAATTCTACAAACAATAAATAATAATAAGTGTATAAGGGAAAATTATAATACATAAGTGAACAGTATAATAAATGAATAATTAAAAATAAGTCTCGAATAAAGAAAAATTTATTGTGAGTGGACCCTGGGTATCCGGCGAGATTGTTGTGTGCGTGGTGTATATAAAATTGTTATAGTGGCCAGATTGCTGAATGCGCTGGTATGCTCGCTTATGCCGGGCTGAGGCTCGCCGGATGGGGTGGTTCTTTTCAGCAATTCTACGCCTGATACACACAATCAAATAAAATTCATACCAGCTTTAATAACAAATAAAAATAAAATGGGGTCGAAGCAGAATTACCGGGAACTACACAACTTTAAAATATTATACACAATTTCCACTGGCTGATGTTGTGCCAGGAAAGCTTGCCCTCCCACTTGAGATTGAATCTCACCATGACATCCTTCATCATTTTGAATGTCCCAAATACTACCCTGCAAAGATTTTTACCTGTCCTCTACTTACCACCGATCATATTAATTTAGAAATCCATATTTAAAAATAACGGGTAAAGGTTTCATTTTAAAACGTTATAAAATGAAGATTCGCCATCTTCTATTTTTATTGGATATAAAATGATTAACAATTTTAATTTTGTAATTTTCATTTAAATATTTTGGAACAGGTGTTTGGTAAATTTATTTATCCATAAAATGCTTGATTGTATGCCACAGTCACTGAGTTGGTTTTCTTTTATTTTAAGTATAGTTAACGGTAATTTTACAGGTCTGCCGGTATATATTTACGTTCGCTTGTTACGGTTAGTACTTTATAAAAATTTTTGTATACACATATGTATATTTCACTTTTAACACAAAATCATTTTTTCTTATAGGGGAATCTACACTATTCGGTATTAATTACCTTTCCGCGAACGCTACTAAGGCTTGAGCTCAACCCTAAACCGCGCACTCTAAGCACTGAATAACATAGAGGACTGGCGTATTACGTGAAGGTGAGTTATTTTTCCCTAACCGAAATTATAAATTTAACGTAAAAAGCTTAATATATATATATATTTTTACTCGTTCGTAGGCCGTACGTAGTTCAGTCCAGAAGTCTAGGCATATACCTGTTCACCTCTGAATCGATTGGACGGGCAGATTTCCAAAACGCTCCCTCTGTTGTAAGTGGCGATCCCAATAACTGTTGCGTTTACCTCCGGGCGGTATTTATTTATTTAGTTTGTAGGGTTTATTTTGCTTGTTTATTTGTTTGTATGTTTTCTTTGTTTGTTTTATTGTTTTCCGTTTTCCGTTGTATCTTCACAGCAGATTAAATTTAAATAAAACAAATTATTTTAAAAACTTAAATTTTTTCCTTTGTGTGTTTTAATTTCTGCTGCTTGTACTTTCAGCTTAGTCAAAAAAATCTTCGCCATTTTCTCAAAAAGGGTTCCCAAAAAACCTTACTTACTTACTTTTTTTCTTCCTTTTTATCCTACTTCTCCTGTTCATCACATGTGACATACCATTTTCTGGGTTTACCAAAAAATATAACAAAACTGCCTTATCGGCAATAAGGTGCCCATAACAAGATATACCCCAGCATATAAAAAAAGGTTCGTTACATGATGAATTCTATGAACTAAAATTTTTAGAGAAAACAATTTCTGAATTTCAACGGGGAAATTCTACAATAATAAGTACCTGTATATAAGGGATGAATTGGATTCTATACTCAAAATTTTATTTAAAACTTAATAAACTAAATTGTTTTTACATTGTAATTTAACCTGAATTAATAAAATATGCTGAATTCAGGGGCCAAATTACCGCATTCTATATGGAGTAAAATTGATCGTAATTTTCTTATTTGAGATTATGGCATTCGATATCTAGCAAGAAATTTAGTACATTTTATCATAATTTCGATACCGAAATCATTTTTCTATACGATAGCTCATTCTATCATGAATGCGGTAAATTGGCCCCAGATAATTATTTATAACATACTGTAAGTGTTGTTTGACACTCTTCAGTTTTAGCTGATCAGTTTTTGTTCAATTCTCTTTTGAACATGCCTGTTGCGGGAGTTTGCCAGAGCGCACAGTTTCACAAGATTATAAACAACAAATACAATTTTTGATACGTTTGGTTAATTCAAATTTCATTTATTGTATTTGTATGTTGAAATTCCTATATAAAATTATATTAGAATATAAATAATAAAATATAGAATACATATATTTACAAATTATTTATGTTTATAATTACGTACTTTTTAGTGTGAAACAAATAGCGACAAATCCGTAATCTAATTTTTTGAAACCAATTAAGTTTTTTTTGATTTTAGAATTTAATCTTTTAGAGTTTCACAGTCATGTGGTGTGAGCAACTGTTTCTTGGAGAATGTTGAGGCCGCTATTGCTCTATGACTTCGAAATTAATTTTTATTTTACAGTTAGAAATGTACGATTATTAGCTTGGGATTTTTACATTATTTTTTTTTGACAGATTGGGATCACATTAAGGCGATAACTACAATAAATTAGTAACCGATTACACAGTAACGACAGTGGCGCTAACAATGCAATTTCAATTGCCACGTCAATTTAATTTCCGTACTTTTTCATGCATGAAAAACATAAGGAAATAAATTGACTAGTACCGTCGTTTTGTTCTATTTTCTCTTCTCATACAAAAATACTTGCCTTGAGTCAATATTGAAGAGTGTGAAAGCGGACTAAGATATTATAAAAATATTACACACGTTTTGTTTAACATTATATTTTTTGTGATTTCTTATTTAAAAAGTTAAAATTTATATATAAAGTATATTTTGGTATGTATTGTACAAGAGACTATATAAACTTGAATTTATATGTTTTTGTTAAAATAAACATTTCAAAATACTATTAAGGTGTTATGACACTAGCTATTTTTTGTATTTTTCCAATATTGGAGAACAGTACAAATATATTTGCATATGAAAACTGACTAAGTGTAAAGAGTATGAGTATACCATAAAAAATCTTGAAATGGTAAACAAATATACGTGTGTTATCGATAAATAATCCAAGACTGTCAAAAAAATACAAAAATGTTTAACTTAATACTATGTTTCCACGACGACTTGAATCACCTGCTTCGCCTTCTGAATCATGTTTATGAATCATGCTGTTTACAAGACTAATAAACTTGATTCGATTTGACAGTTGTCTTTAATAAACAAACAGAATAAATAAACAGAATTTACAATTTGTGGAAAACAATTTTTTTTAATGGACAAAAAAAAGTGAGTGGAAATTAGTTAGCTTATTTGAAAAAAAACATACATTCGTACGTATTTACTTTCTTTACTTCCAGCAACAAGAAAATAATTTGCTTTGTTTACAATAATATTAAATTTTTACAGCTAGTGCAGATAAACTTGCGATAAAAATTAGAGAAGAGTGCAATTATTCGAGCTTCGCAAGTAGATTCAATATGAATCTACATGATTCGCTCTTAAAATTTTGTATGGTGAAGCAAGTTGTTTCGCACATGATTGGGGTGTGAAGCATGAATAGAGAGTGAAGCATGTTCCGTGGAAACATAGTATAAAATTGACATTTTTTTTTTTTTTTTTTTTTTTTTTGCATTTAATTATTTATTGAATCTTCATATTTGAAATGACAATAAGTATTCAAATCTTAATACTAAAAAGAAAATAATAAGCCCAGCCAGTGCTAGACAAAAATTTTTATGATACTAAAAAATTTCACATCAACTGCTCCAGTCTTCTGTTTTCCGCTTGAGTTAAAGCAAGCAAATTAAAGCAAGCTGACGTACTTTGACGCATATTTTCATCAACTGATCCAGTCATCTATTTTGCGCTTGAGTTAAAGCAAGGGTATCCCTCCTTCTCAACCGATTGTGGCCACTAAAGTTAAGGATGTCTCGTGCAAGGGGGTTTGGATGGTGTTCAAGTTTGCTGACATACTTTGACGCATATTTTGTAAATTCGACTTTTACTAATGGCACGCCTAGATCTTTGTGGATTCGAGAATTTTTAACATACCATGGAGCTGCAGTAATTATGCGTAGAATTTTATTTTGACCCCTTTGAATTTTTTCAATGTTTGATGCTGAAGCAGTACCCCATAATTGAATTCCATAACACCAGATTGGCTTTAGAATTGCATTGTACAACAAAAGTTTGCAATCCAATTTCAATGTAGAGTTTCTGCCGATTAACCAATTAAGTTGCACTGCTTTTAATCTCATTTGTGCAAGTTTCGCTTCAATATGAGACTTCCAAGTTAAACGGCGGTCGAGGTGAATGCCGAGGTATTTGACTTCATTATGTTGAGGAATAATTTGATTATTTATTCTGATGGACGAGCAGGTATCTTTTCGCAATGTGAAAGTGATATGAATACATTTTTGTTCATTTACCCTGATTTTCCAAAGCTCTAGCCAATTCTCTAGTTTATAAACATAATTTTGCAAATTCTGTGATGCAACTTGGTGGTCCTTATGGACGTTGACAAAGGCTGTATCGTCTGCAAAAGTTGACGTGTGGATTTTGGGGTCTGACGGCATGTCGGAGGCATAAATCAAATATAAAGTAGGGCCCAGTATGCTACCCTGTGGCACACCTGATTCAATTGGCTGAGCGGTACTTAAAAAATGGCCTTCTTTGATTTTAAATTTGCGACCGTATAAATAACTTTCCATGAGTTTATGGGTGTTAGCAGGCAGAGTTAATTTAATTTTGTGCATTAAACCGTCATGCCAAACTTTGTCGAACGCTTGGGACACATCAATGAAAAGGGCGGAGCAGTATTTTTTATCTTCAAACGACCCTCTTATCACATTTACCAATCTGTGAGTTTGTTCGATGGTACTGTGTTTAGCTCTGAATCCGAATTGATGATTTGGAATACATTCAGTGTCATTCAGAATTGGACATTGACATTTCGAGATTAACTCCCTGGCCCACGATGTCGAACGATAGCGTTCGCTTAGATAAGACTTAAGACACAAACTTTTTATCGTATCTATTTTTTACTCAATCAAGTTTGTTTATTCCACAATCAAGTTTGTGTCTTAAGTCTTATCTAAGCGAACGTTATCGTTCAACATCGTGGGCCAGGGGGTAAATGTTAGCACTGTTGCCTATTTTTTGTAGTTTTTGATCGAAAGTAGCGGTTTTAATTATTTTTTTTTTTGCGATTTTTAGCTTTTTTTTTTGATTTTATTGACTTTTTGTGGAACAAAACAATATTGTTTGTTTTGTTTACATTTTATTTTGTTGTATTTCTTATTCTTTCTCGCATTTGTTGTTTCATTCAATCAATCCTAAAAAAATCCAATACAAAAAATAGCAAGTGTCATAACACCTTTAGGATTTGTGACTTTTTATTTTTGCGATTTTTAAAATTCGAAATGACGATTTTTTTCTCTTTTATCTGGATTTTGACAATTTTTACCGAAATTTTATCTGGCAGCCCTGGGTGTAGGGTATTATATGGTCGGGCTTGACCGACTATACTTTCTTACTTGTTTTTTTTTAACTATATTGATTTCGGTTCTGTATTTTACACATGAGAGTGTTCTACACAGACAAACAGACTGGCATAGCTCAATCGGCTTAGAATTCCATAAGGATCAATAATATATACATATACATTAGGGCTATAACTTTTTAACAATTCTTGCGAATTTCAAAATTGGCATACTATAGTCCAATAGGCCATTAAAAACTATGAAGAAATATGTTTTTACTTTTTCGCTAGGGTCAAAAAAGTTCACCCACCAACAGCGATGAAGTTTAGAATATGAATATGGAAACAAAAAACAATTTTGTCAAACTTCTTTTTACTTTTAATGGAAATTTTAGCTTCTCCGACGCGTTTTCGAGTTTCACTTTTTTCCTATATGTATGAACTCACTGTTTTTGTTTTGTTTTCAATCATCAGCATGTGCTAATAATATTGCTTGCAGTATTTGCGCTCTCCTAATTGCTTGTCATTTTCTCAATCACTTTCTAAATGCCGTTAGCAATAACAAATCAAAAATTATAACCGTGTTTTGAATTGTAAGCAAAACATTCAAATGATTCATAAAAGCTCAGATTGCATAGTGCAAAATCAGTGCGTTAATTTTATTGTTAATAATTTGGCTTCGTGATTCATTGCATTGCAATATGTCTTATAAGAAAAGTGTAATAGTGGTTCAAAAAAATTCCAAAATCTGGGAGAAACAATTAATCACATTCCAAAACAGTTTATCAATGTCTCAAATGATTCCCAATATAGAGACCCAATTATACGAATTGAACAAAATGCCTAGTCAAAAGATAATAATTGGAAGATTTAATGCTTTAGCAAAATCAATAAAAAGTAAAGATAAAAGATATGTTACAATATCTGGTGAATTACACACATTATGGGAAAAGATGAGTATTCCAAAACTTACTAAAAGATCAGTGAAAAGAAAAGTGGAAAACTTAATTCAACTTTATCATAAATATTCACGAAAGCAAAAAAGTGGTGTTAATATTGAAGACATTTTTAATATAACTAACGAAGTGGCAGATTTCAAATCTGAAGATCTAGATTTCCAATCAAAAGAAATAGATTTGGAATCATTATCAAGTTATACATTTGAAGACAACATTTCCTCATCAGAATCGGATAATTATAAACCTCCAGCACGACTAACACGAAATCCACAATCTACAGTTCCAGCTGTGGAGCTTGTGAACAAAGTTCATATAAGTACAAGAAAGGCTGCAAAAATTTGTGAGGAATTGGCTCAATCTGGAATTAAAATCTCCACATGCTATGATATTGTTGTGTTTTATTTTTAATATAACAATTGTATATGAAGTTAATAACTCGTTATGATATGAAATAAAATTACTTAAATTTTAATTTTTTTTTTGTATTGATTTACAAAATGCGTTTGGTGGGTGAAGTTTTTTTCTTATAATGATGCAAGATAATGCTTTTCATTAATAAAACATCATGGCGCATCTCGTGGTACTATGCCAAAAAATTGGTTATAGCCCTAATATACATACTTTGTTGGGTTTCAGATGAATATTTCTCAAGGCCCAACTATAATATGCATGTGCTTGCTTAAGCAACCGTGCGAACACATATAAATTGTATATGACAAACTATAATGTACTTAATGAAGCTTTTCGTTAAGTTTTTCAACTGTCATTTGCTTAATACTACATTTACACCTACGCAAAATCTAGTACTTAAAGGATTTTGAGCGAAATCTTGTTCATTTCTACTAGATTTCCCATACAAAACAAAATCTAGGTCGTCACGAGATTTTGGCAAAATCTCACAAAATCTTGCAATACAACTCTGAATTTGATATTAAAGTACTAAAAAACACAGCACTGAAAAAAAATTTTACAGTTAAACAAAAATAAATTTAAAAAAAAAAACAAGTAAGGGTGTATATACGGCTGTGCCGAATCTTAAATACCCTCCACCTAAACGTAATAAGAAATAGAGAAACTACACTAGACTAGAATATCCTAATTCTGTGTTTTCTATTCAGTCTTAGTGCAAATTTTATTAGTATTTGATATATTGTTTGAAAGACAATTTTACGACCAACATAATTTATGTTAAATATTTTGAGAAATTTTGTCTAATTTTCACCATTTTAATTGATTTAATTACCAATTCTTACCATAATTTACAGAGTTTGTCTGATGTTCATAATAATCTTGAGTGTAACTTAACCAACAGAGTATAAACAAGTAAGAGTGCTATATTCGGCTGTGCCGAATCTTAAATACCCTCCACCTAAACGTAATAAGAAATACAGAAACTACACTAGACTAGAATATCCTAATTCGTGTTTTCTATTCAGTCTTAGTGCAAATTTTATTAGTATTTGATATATTGTTTGAAATACAATTTTACGCAATTTTACAGAGTTTGTCTAATGTTCAAAATAATCTTGAGTGTAACTTAACCAACAGAGTATAAAAAAGGGGTACAATTCGGTTTTAGTGATTTTGCTCAAAAAAAATCAAATAGGGATTTTAGAGGAGATACAAAAAAAATTTATTGGCGGTCACGCCTTTTTTCGAGGGGGCGGGCCCGTAAAATTGAAAATATATAGGCCTATATCTCGGGAACCACTGGGTGTCTGATAATTTGTAATACATTAAATAAAAGGTATTAAAAATGATTATAAAATATGGACCGAATATGGGTTAAATCCGAAAAGAATATTTTTTGACCCGAATTTATTTGTTTTTTGGAAATGGTTCTTATATGGCAGCTATTACAAATTATGGGCCGATCTTCCTAAATTTTGGAACAGTTATTTTCATGCATATTTCACGTCGAATTTCAACATAATAACTGTATGTTTAAGATATATATTAGTATTAACGTAGATTTCGGTAGTGGGCCTTATGTGGGGGATATAGTGAAATATGGACCGATATTCTCAAAATCCAGCAGTTTGATTTAGGCATGTATGTAAATGATCCGTGTAAAATTTTGGATTGGTACCCTAAGAGATTTATGAGTATTAAAGTGATTTTCGGAAGAGGGCTTTATATGGGGCATACGGGTAAAAATAGGCTGAAATTTACAAATTTGTGGGATGATTTTTGTATATATGTAAATGATCTGTGAAACGTTTTGGGTCGGTAGCGATATTTATACAATATATATAGGGAAAAATGTCTTTTTCAGATGTGGTCCTTGTATGGGAGCTATGACCAGTTCTGGGCTGACCACCATAAAATTTAGTACAACAATTTATTTGCCTATAAAGAGTATTTATGTCAAATTTTAGCCGTTTAACATTATTTATATCTGTTTTATACGTATTTAAGTGAATTTTGGAAGTGGACATTATATGGGGTCTATGGTCAAACATGGACCGAACTAAAAAAAAATTCGTTTTGCGATTTCTTTTTGTATAAAACTTATTTTTGCCGAATTTTGTCTTGATATTCCAATTTTATAGGCATTTATTTATCATTAAGCCATATTTCGGGAATATATATATTTGTATGGGGGCTATGAGAAATAATGGACCGATTCTTACTATTTTCCGCACACTTTCTTCTTTTATCATACAAACAATGTATACAAAATTTAATGGTATTATCTGCAATATATTTCAAAATATTGCAATAAAATGGACAATAAATATCAAATTTTTATGGAGGTTGTCTCACATATTGGTCCATAACTCTGTTTGACCTAAATAGCAAACTTCTCGAAAGCACTTCTGACAGAATTATTGAAGATTTGAATCCCGAATATATCTGGGGACTTCAAAAAACTTATTTCAGCACTCAGACAGACAGACAGACGGACATGGCTTAATCGACTCCGCTACATATAAGGATCCAGAATATATATACTTTATAGGGTCGGAAAATTATATTGTGGATATTTCACACGGAATGACAAACCTTCTCATGATGGTGAAGGGTATAATAATAAAAAGAGCGGGATATAAAATAAATTTGCGGCAAACTATACCGTATACTAAATAAATAAATAAACATTTTTTTGCTTTGTCTGTTTTTGTCATTGACGTCAAATTCGAACACAGCAATTGAAATAATTGCCGGCTAATTCGAAAATTTTCTATAAACGTTTTTTCTGGCATAATAGGCAATCTTCCTCATAAAACGAGCCGCGGCGAGTCTATAATATAAACGTATTTTTACGCCAACATATTTCCCATACTTACGTGTGTCCATTCCAACCTCCTATGTCCTCTTTTACAGTTGAGAAATTGAGACAGACATTTTTCTCATTCCGCTTTGAACTTGCCTAAACCTGGGCTTAAGCTATGTGTCCACGATGGTCAGATATTACAACGTTGTCATATCTACCAATGTGCTATCAATGTACTGACATTGAAAAATTTTTAGCAAAAGGTAAATTGTCAATTTACACGACTGTAAGCAAACTAACAATTTCATATGCGCACAATTGTCACACAATGAATTTATCTGTCAACCGAAAATGTCAGTTTACACGGTTGTCAGATTGTTGTGTGGCATTGTCAAATTCGTTTTGCAGCTCTGTGTGTGTGTTTAAAAATTTTATTAATGCACACTTTAATTTATTTCTTTAATTTTCTTCCACTTTTTTCAAAAATTTTATTAATGCACACTTTAATTTTCTTCCACTTTTTTCAAAATTTTATCATTTTATTATTTACAGAGTTGCATTTAGAAATAATTTCTATGACAATGCTGCCATTGGCAGATGCATAAACTTTGCACATGACAATGAAAAGTGTTTGACAATTGTCTTAAAACAATGACAATGACAAAATTGTGTGTTTACACGATTGTTAGATGTCTGACAATATTTTTGTCTTCCAATGTACTGAAAATGCTTGTGACGGAATGACAAACATATATATACCATCATTCACCACTTGTGGTGGTGAAGGGTATAAACAGTATGTTAATTTACTTAAATTTTTGTTATTATCAGAGATAAAAACCGAAATAAGCGTAAAAGAAACAAAAAAACCAAATACAAAAATTAATGCTCAATGATATTTCAATCGTAAAACGACAAAAATTGAGGTAGTGAATAGAGCTATTAAGTTTTTAACGACAGACATTGGTTTTTACCAGCACGAGTTCATATTACCACTAAATTTAGTGTGATCGAATATATGTAAAGTCTACGAATATTTTATTAAATAAATGATTTAAAACATTTCTAAATCATAGAAAAACGATCGTTGTTTCCAGCTCGGGAATTATTTGATATTGCTTAAAAATTTTATACCATATATTTTTCGCAATTTATAAATAAAATTCAAGCGATACAAATTATTTTAATATGTTTCACAACCGCGAATAAATATTTGTGGGATTTAGGCATATTGTTTCGTAAAAATTATATTTATTTATAGAATAAAATAAGTGAGCAACTATTCATAGGTTTTCAACGGCTAAACAAAAAAAAGTTGTCAGTTTTTTTTAAATTTAATCTTCATAAAGAATGAATTTCATCTTATATACATATCTCTAATTTTCGACAAGAGTGACGTAATTAAAAAATCACAATTTCTAGTAAAACGAATTTGAATAAATAACTTTTATCTAAATCGATTGTTTTATGCTTTTAAATTTATTTTACAAGACATATCTGAAAGGTTTTATTTAACATGGGAATGTTTTGTAATTCTCAATTCTAAAAACCTATCAGGTATGTGATGGAAATCGAAAACGAGGGAGTTTTTGAAGTCAATTTTAAAGTATTTCTAATCAAATTTTGAAAATTTTTGTTTTAAGATTCTCTTCAATAGCAAATTATCTTTATATTTTGTGGGATAAAACTGGTTCAATACAGAAATATTACGAATAAATTAACACTAAAACTCACTCATTTTCGTTTTCGATTTCCATCACATGCCTGTATATATTTTAATCGAAAATAAATAATGAAAACATTAAATGACATTCAATCTTATTTATAAATTTATTTTTTTTTCGTGTTATTATTTTTTATATGTACATTCTGGAGACATGTGTGGTAAAAGTTATTAGAAATCTTATAATCGAAAACATTGACATATTTAAAATTTTACACTCACACATAGATACATACATTAATCCGCACGTATCATGCTATGTATGAGAACATTTATGTACAAATTTTATATATGTATGTACATACATACATACATATGTATTTACATAAACAACAGTTGTTCTTTGGTCGTCTAATTGCATGGTATTCCGAAGATAAATGGTTATTCCAATAAATCAATAAAGCGATAAACAATTGCAATTGTATCAGCTATATTTTCATCATACAAATTTAAACCGTAAATGATGCAAAAGTTAGCATCCAATCTATTCACTGATTGAATACGCTTTACGTACAAATTTGCTGTGGCGGGTTATTCGTGATTCCTCCTGGTCATTCTCAAGATCAAAATCAGTATAATTTATAGAGGACTTCATTAAGGCAAAAGTCTTTAGAAAATCAATTCTAGTGTAACTGCCAGAAGATTCCATCCTGTTGTTTGGTAACGTTGAACAATTGTCACTTATAGTTGATCCCTTTGGCATTGTAGATGAACCACAAGAAATGGAAGCAGCAAGAGAAGACAAATTATCTTTTTTTAGACTAGAAACATTGCCACCACTGCCAGACAATGATTGGCCACTACCAAATCCGTATTTCGGTGAGCTCTGCGATGGACTGCGCGGCTGATCCAAATCGAGAATAATATAATTAACAATTGGACCGTTCGTTGAAGTGTGCTGTTGCTGTTCCATCATCAAATCCAGTTGAAAGGATTTGCTTTGCCCAATTTGTGATACATCAAGTCGTGGAAGAAGGTCGACGTTTGCATAAGAACGATCTGATGAATTACTACAAATATTTTGGGATGCTCTTGCAGATTTAGACAAATTAGAATCGATATTTTCATAAAGCCTTTGAGATTCTACAGGATTTGCAGTTAAAATTGGTGCACACTCGTCGGGCGGCACATCGAGCGATGAACTTTTTAAAAGTGGTTTCAATGCTGCTGTATGACTGTTTATAATAGACGGATCATTTGCAGAAATATTATTGTTATGCTCATTATCAATTTTGATCGGCTGTTCCATGTATATATTATTACTGCTAATGTGAGAATTTGGACTCACGTTCGAGTATGATGGTACAGACGAAGGAAATTGTATTATTTCAGCAGTTAATGATGTACTGTGCATTGAATCAGGGGAGTTAAGGTTGAAGTCATTGGAGTCATTACTAAATGACTCAGACAATGCTGTGCGCTCATCCATGGGTGCAATAACTTGTACTGATGTGGGCTCCAAATAGTGATTCGTGTGTGGCTGGTGACTTTCTAAACGCCCAAATATATGGGAAGGATGTACAGAACTATTGCGATCCGCTATGATAGACATTGAATTAATATATCTTTGAAATTTTGTATAAAATTGATCAGCATTGCAACACCGAAAGGTGTATATACCGGGACCAGTCGGACATCGACGGCCAGCCTCAAAACTAAATATATTACCAGTAAGCCCATACCTTCGCAAGTGTTGAAGAGCCCAAGCGACTGGTTCTTGTTCTGGTGTTATAAATATCAGCTCATGTGGAGTTATTTCTAGAAATCCATGCCTTGCCAGCACCACTGATTGTTCCGACTGAACGCGAACAACACTGACATTAAAGATATCATCTCTTTTAAGAGCGTATAATTGTTTATTGGTACTATTAATACACCCCATGCTTCTCAAAAAACTAACAGAGCCGATCCAAATTCACATAAATATACAACATATATTTAAGCATAAAGATTACTTCGCGTTCTGAAATTTAATTTTTTCTCTATTATGATATTCTAATTCGAGTATCTTATCAATACACCATTCACAGAAAATGATAGCTCAGCTGTATTCATAACAAATCAAGTAAGAAAGTATAGTCGGTCAAGCCCGGCCATATAATACCCTACACCCAGTATAGGTATAAAACAATTTTTCAGAAATGAGCGCTATATGGGAGATATGACCTATATGGACCGATCATTCAAAAATTTAGTGTCATGATTTCTATGAATATAAATATTGTGTATGTTAAACTTTATCTCGATATAAATACTTTTAAAATATTTATGGAGGTTAAAGTTGATTACGGGGAGGGTCTTATATGGGAGTTTCGACTAATTACGGACCGACCATTATAAAATTAGATGTCATCATTTCTGTATATTATTTGTGTCGAATTTTATTTGATTACCAACATTCTTAAGAAATTTATGATCGATTTTCGGAAGTGGGCCTTATATGGGAGCTACGATCACAATAAAATTGTACCGTATTATTTGTATACATATGAAATATATTTGCGTTAAATAATATTTGGATACCAACATTTTTGACTGAGTTATGCTCTTTAAAGTGATTTTTGGAAGTGGGCCTTATATGGGAGCTACGACTAATTATGGACCGATCACAATAAAATTATACCGTATTGTTTGTATACATATGAGATATATTTGTATTAAATATTATTTAGATACCAACATTTTTGAGTGAGTTATGCTCTTTAAAGTGATTTTCGGAATTGGGCCTTATATGGGAGCTACGACTAATTATGGACCGATCTTCACTTCAATAGCATCATTTATTACTTATTTTTGGTGAAATTTGTTTGCATACTTGCATAATTCAAAGATTTATGACCGGTAAACCCCAATTTCGGGAGGATATTTGTATGGGGGCTAGGTGAAATAAGGGACCGATTTTCAGCAGTTTCAATCCCCTCCATCCTTGTGCCGAAAAAATATCACGTACCAAATTTTATCGAAATATCTTCAAAATTGCGACCTGTACTCTGTGCGCAAGCTTTACATGGACAGCCAGCCAGACGGACGGACATCGTTAAATCGACTCAGAAAATGATTCTGAGTCGATCGGTATACTTTAAGGTGGGCCAATATTTCTGGGCGTTACAAACATGTGCAGACATCCAATATACCCTCCCTACCAAGGTGAATTTAAATACTAGGTGATAGCGTAGCGCCAGCTGATTATTCATGGTGAATTTGAAAATGCCAAAAAGTTATATAAAAAAAAAACTTTTTGACAGTGACGAAAGTTTTTCATATAGAAAAATGCCTGTTGTTCTTGCCTTGTTGTAATTGTTGTAGCAATGCGGTCACCTGGTATTTAATTTCACCATGCTCCCTACTATGGTGGTGTATAAAAAACAATGCTGTCAAAAAAAAAGAAAACGTTTCAATTATTCTACACGATTTAAAACGTATTAACTGAAACAAACTTTATATCAAGCATACATAAAATGAACAAACTCCTTTTTGATCACAAATAGGTATAAAATAAACATTTTGTTTTTGCCAGATTATACAAAAATGAAATTAATCTAATACAATAAAACGAAATACATATATTCGTCCAATAGGATTTTATCCGAACAATGATTTTGAGTTTGAAAAAAGAACAATCTTTTATTGTATCACAAAAATAAAAGGTCCTAATTCCGTTTTCAATATTACGTAAATTTCTATATAATTATTGGAAAACAGAATGCAGTTGTTCTGCACAAAATTATTTTATTTCAAAATATAAATACCTACAATATGCGTTTCCTGAACGTTGCCAACTATTTATAAAAATATTTTTATGTGAAACTTCTTTTACTCTTAAAAAATAAATGTAATGGCGTTTTCTTTTCTGGCAAAAATGTTACACGTTTTTCTTATTTCGCATCTTTTTTAATTTTTTTGTGTTCTGTTCTGAAAAAATGTCAACACTGCTAAAGGTGCCATCAGACAGGATGTATTTTACATATGTACTGTCAAATTTTCCATCTGTAAAAGTTGTACACATCGCGTGATACATATGAAACTTTGCATATGCAACATACATGTGGAAACACATATGTAATTTTTTCGATTAGAACACGCTCTATTTTCCTGTGACAAACATAAACAAAACAGCTGTTTTGTTTTGAAACAAAATTGCTTGAAAAAATATATTGTAAAAAAAATTAAAGAAAATTAATTTTTAATAAATTAAATTATCTTTATTATATTTATTGCAGTTAGATTGGCCAAAAGAAGCAATTCTTGAAATGTATAAATGTTAAAAAGTCAGCTTTTGTTTAAATTTATAGGTTATGTCATACGGAAAAACATAAGCAGGTGTGATAGCAAAAATTATGAATCGTATGTAAAATGGAAATTTTGACATACATACGGAATTACATATGGGTAAGAAAAGTGACAGTACATATGTAAAATACATCCCGTCTGATGGCACCTTAAGCTGTGTTCACATTGTGTGTATTTGTCATGTATGTCAAAATTTGAGTTTCACATACGGTTTATAATTTACATGTTCAAATGTTGGTATGTCAATTACATTAGACATAACCTATAAAAAAAATCTTAAAACAGCTGATATGGTAAAACTTATTCCGCGGGTTATACAAGCATATTCCTTCTCTTGCCACATTTCGATCAACTGTAGAACCGCTTCTTTGCACCAGAACAACATAAAAATAACTATAAAAATTGCAATAAAAAAAATACATATGTACTTACTTTTGTTAACTTCTCTTCAATTTTTCCCTCCATTTTCAATAATAAATTTGTATAGTTTTTTTTTGTATTTTTGTTTTACTATTTATAAATTATATTTATTAAAATTTCAATTATTTTTTCCGCCACAAAATTTTTGTTATAAAACAGCTGATGTCAGATGGTTTGTCACTTGAAAATAGAACTCGTTCTAAATAAAAAAATGTCATGTGTATTGCACACAGAGAAATAACACATGATATTGTTTGTAGGTGTTCAGACTATATGTACAAATTTGACATGCGAAAAAGTGACAGTCCACATTACAAATACACATAATGTGAACACACCTTTAAAGTGTAGTGTTTTCTTTTCTGTCAGTCTATAAATTAAAAAAATGGTGCACCTTTCACACTCTGTATTTTTATAGAGGGAGAATCGCACGATAAAATAGTTGACCAGTGATGCCAACTTTTGAGACTCAAAACGCGTAAACATTTTTGAAAAAAGGGCTTAATGGAAAAATATCCATATAAACCCACATCCAATTTTCTCTTTTTTGCGTTTTGAGTGACTAAAATCCGGCTAAATCTAGCCCGAAAAGGGCTAAGTTGGCATCGCTGCAACTGACATTTGTTTTGTTTATGAATGTGTATTTCTGTTAAGAAACAAAAAAAAATATGCAAAATGGAAAATATTACTACTTTTTTATGTGCTGAAAAAATTTTGGATGACCTGTTGAATTCATATTCATCATCTGATGATGATAAAATATTTTATATGATTATGGAAAAGTGAAAGGCATTGTAGAGAACGCAATTAATGAATACTCTGAAGTTGATATATGTCAAATTTCATAGGACAATATCTCCTACTTCTTATATATGTAATGTATGGCCCATAATCATAGTCATAGAAAAAGCATACTTTAAGCAAAAGCATGCTTTTGTTTTAAATTCAGAACAAAATTTATATGTTTTTGTTGTTTAAAAGTCTACTTTTACTTAAAGTATGCTTTTTCTATGACTATGATTATGATTATATATATAAAATTTTTATAGTTTAAGAAGAATTTGCGTATTAGTCGGGAAGGTGCCATTGGTCTTTTTGATAAATATTCATTGTCTTATTTCAAGCGATCTTAGCAGGGAGCTATCTGATTATTCTTTTTTAACAAAAAAAAAAACAAAAATAGCTGTACATGAAAAAAAAGTGTTATACTGTTGTAATTTTATGTTCTATTCTGACCATTAAAAATGCGACATCTTTAAAATGTACATAAGAACATAATAACGGTGTAACATTTTATTTCAGAAAAGAAAACACCATAAGATTAAAACATGAGGTAACTTGTTCAAATTATATTAGGATTGAATAGGCTTTAAAATTTTAAAAGAATAAAAAATGTCATTTCCTAGTCAAAGCTGATTTCTAGATTTATTGATTGAGAAAAATGCATTTCTTTTTTAATTATGCAACAATAATTAACAATAACAACCTAATCGATTGTTTTTTTAATGTCATTTGATGGCAAACAAATGTTCTGGCAATGTTGCATGAACATGACTCCTTGTCTGGACATGACATCAATTTCTTGACTCACCGAACAATTTCTTGTACACACATAAATTTGTCTTTTGTGAACACTTGTTGGGATTTGTTCGCACAACTGTTATTCGTTATTTGAAACACGAGACAAATTCATGAGCACATTGAGAATTTTCTTATAACATTTTTTTGTTTTTGACGAATTTTTTATGCATTTTTACAATTGCAATCATGTTCTGTAGCTGAAGTAAAAGTTATAGCCAGTGCTGATATTCAGCCGGTTCGGACCGGTTCGCTCGAACCGGTTGTTAAAATTTTAAAAATTTTGCGAACCGGTTGTTGCATATTCACCCTTCTCGTGAATAAAAATTCCATATGAAATTTGTTGGGTGATTATGTTTTTTGTTTTAACGGTTTTATATAATGTGTATTTATCAAGGTGATATAGTCTCGGCAACAAACACGCTATTGTTCAGTTGTTCATTGTCCAAACGTACAAACAAATGATTTTATTTTGGTCATTCATTGGATTCTTGGATGATGATGTTTTCGATAGCGTTTTCTTCAATCTTTTGAGAAAAAAATAAAACAATTTTTTTTGACTTTTATTTTGCAAAATCAAAACTATTTTTTTTATTAAACGAAAGTTTATATCATTTCCTTCAAGAGGCTTGTGGTCTGTTACTGGGATGCGACTTTAAAATTTTCGCTATTTTTATCAAAATTTGGCAAAAATATAATTTTTTTAAGCGAACCGGTTGTTAATTGTTTCGAATATCACCACTGGTTATAGCCCAAATTTTATTATAACTAAAATTATGTTATTTCATATTTAAAATATGCATACTTGACTGATGTACATATAGTACATATATATATCGTTACTTATAAATAAAATTTAATCAACAATTCAGAAAACTCAAAAAACTTATTTTTATGTCTCCCAGCCGAAATGTCAAAAATATACAAGTTATTATCATAGACCTTACAAATAATATTTACATATACATAGCCTAAAAATAACAAATATTTATGAATTTCACAAAATATCAAGAATTTAAATACGATTGTATCCATAATAATTTATTGTGCTTTTTCTTTAAGAAGTTTCTTGTCAACATATATATTTGACAGGCTTACTCTTATTATTGTATTATTGTTGCAAAATAAAATGTTTACAATTAGTTTTTATGACATTTTATTTCACAAAATAATTAGAAACCAAGGAAATGATATAACCAAAAGATAATGGAAATGAAATATTTACCTAAAAGTTAGGAAAACTGACAGTTAGAAAACTTGAACATATAATATTAATTTTGGTGAAAATAACCGTTAAATGATTAAATGAAAAATAAATTTACCTCGAACAAAATAAACTTTTATTAAAAAATAACTTGTTTTTTTTTTGGCAATTTATTATTTTTCATTTCCGACCAAAAAGGCGTTTTCGCCTTTGAACCTTTGTTCAAAAGAACCCTATCACAAAAACGGTAATACAAGTATTTATCAGATCAACTTATTTTTCTTTTACTGCAAAATTGTATGTTAAAACATATGTAGAGCGTTATTTGTTTAAAACCGACTTGTTTTAAGGAAAATGAGCTATTCTGAATAACATATAATAATTTACTGTGAAAAAACATGGAGTGTGAACGTCATATTAGAATAAAGGCAGAATTAGTCTGTACTATCTGTTCTGTTCCGAATCAGCTGACTTGATTCTGTTAAATAGAAAATGTGTAGAAGTCGTTAGTTGTTTTGTTACTTTTCGTGCCGTTGCGAACGAACCTGTTGAAAACAAAAATTTGCTAAGTATTTGTAAGTGACAGGACAAAATAGCTGATATCTGCACAACAAAAAATTGTTGGTTTATTACAAAAATTTTCAATTTCTTTGATTTTATTTAAGTTTTTGTATAAAAGTTATAAAAATATAAAAAATAAACGATGGATGACGAAAAACTCATTACTTTAGTCGAAAGAAATGACATATTGTACAATAAAAAAAACTTTGATTTGTATATTTTGATTTATTTTCGCGGTGTGTTGTCTGTTTAGCTGATACGTTTATACGGAAAAACTAACTACAAAAATTTAACAACAGAACGACACGGAACAGAAAAGCAACAGAAAGTAAAGACTAATGAAGCCTTAAAACGTATATTAAAATTGTTTTAGAGGCCTTTTAGATGATGCAATTAATTGCATGCAATTTTTTCCATTCTCTTTTAAAATTGCTACGTAAAATGTTGTGCACCTATACGATGCAATTTTACGTGAAACAAATCATGTAATTTTTTGACGCTTAATTACACATTCCTCTTTAGTTTTTCATTCGGAACAAAGAAAACAAAATTTTAAAATATATGTAAATATAATATACAAAAAATATATGTACATACATATGTATGTATATAAAATAATATATATACATACATATATATAAATACAATATACAAAAATTTTAAAAAATATAAACAATGGAAGATTTTAATACAGAAGAAGTAATTGAAAATGTTTTTGCACATTAATTTTAATAACGCACACTTCAAAGTCAGAATAAGAATAAAACAAAATAAGTAAAACACAAACGATGGTAAAAGGAAATGTTAAAAAATTGCATGACAAACGAAGTCGTGCAACTTTTTCTACTCCTCTTGCTTCTCTCACCCGCTCGATTCCAATTATCAATTGTATGCAAATAATTGCATGCAAAATTACATCGTCTAAAGGGCCTCTTAGTGTACATTCCTTATTATTTCTATGTTGGTAATACCAATCTATAGTTCACAGAGGTGCTAAATAATGTATTTTTACACGGCAAAATATTATTAGTACCTAAAAATATTCAAATATTTTTATATCTTATTAGTGTTTACAAAATTTACATAAAAATATTTTTTTGGTTACGCGGTAATAAAATAATTTATTTTTAAATATGTCTTTGCATAAATGTTATGTTTTTAAATATTAATTTCGTTTACAATCATTGGTAAGATGTAGTTACAAACATGTTGATTTTATTTAAGTATTTTATACATTTTTTATTTATAGCGTGTTTCTTGTGAAAAACAAAATTAGTTTCTAATTAGAGATGGAAAATGAACTGATATTTCTTAATTTTTAAGAGAAAAGTTTTTATTCAGGCTACTAGTACTCATACACCTGTTTGAATAGTTAGAGGTTACTAGTTGGAGAGTTATTATTTTTTACTGGTTTTAACACAAATTTACAAACGAAAATAATTTTTTGTACATTTTTGTTAAAAATGTAACCCGCAAAATAGTAGTAAGAAGTTGCAACACTGGGCGTGCATTTCTGCCGCCGCCTCAAGCAAAGCACTTTAATTCTTCAGTTACGCTCGTTTAAGTAAGAAGACATTTTTATTTGAAATTCGGTAACGAATGAGGAAGTTAAGTGAAGTAGAAAATAAATATATTTGAAACTGAAACAATTTGTGCAAAAAACTATTAATTTAAAAAGAACATTTTTTAATACTAAAACTATTGTTTATAATTGAAAGCAGGTAAATTATATAGTGAAAAATAATTTAACTTTGGTTAAAACATTGATCTTGCATGGAAACAAAATACAATATAATAAAATAATCCTTCCAATAAAGTGTGTACACCATTCAAGTCGTTTTTCTAGCTTGTTAAGTAAAAAAAAACAAGAAAATGAGCGTCTTTTTTATATTATGTTGGACGACTGAAAAATGTATTACAAAACTGGATTTTAGTTGATTTTTTTTAATTATAAAAAAGGAGTTTAAAGCGTGGGTTTTATTTCACAAGTTTGGAATATCATATTAAAAATTTGAAAATAAAGGGTCAGGCGTCAAGTATTCATGTAGTAAGGGTGCGTATTAAATATACATATAATATACATCTGTTTTGTGTTTGTCTGCACCTAACATATCCCCCTTATCCCTGTTGATTGGTTGAGTTTGGGTGTGCCTGTCGCAGTTACGTCGACGCCTTTGCCGCGACAGAGTAACAGCTACAGTCAGTCAGTGTAGCAACCTTTGTTGTACTTAAACCATCTATTTACGTCTGCAAAGAAACAAGGCAATGAAATTTATATTCATCGCCTTCTGTTTCTTTGTTTGTGCGCTTCGTTTTTAATGGAGTTCTTTTCCTTTTTTGTTTGCCATTCGTTTGTAAAATCTTTGGCTTCGGTATTTTTCGTTCGTCTTTTTGTTATTCATTCGGATGAATGTTTCAGTCGCTATTCTTGTTCTTAAGAAATTGTATGAATGTGTGTATCCCTTTAAAAATTAATTTTGTCCTTTTCATTTCTTAATTTTAGATTTAAATTTTTTTAATTAAGTTGTTTTTCTCAAAAAATTATATTTTAAGGTCCTCTGTCTTTTTCTCGCAGTGTTGTTAATGTTAAGTCAAATGTCAGATACATGATTGCCTCTTGCTTTCTTCGTTCCATTTAAAAACTTGTTTCGTTTATGATTTTACATTTAATGATGAATATAATAATAATGATTTTCAATGCAATTTTTTTTCAATTTGGGAGGAGAATTTAATACATGCATACATACATATCTATCCATTTACATATGCATATACATACATACATATGTATGTATGCACATACTATCTTCTGCATCGCTTTTTTATATTTCATGGATAATCTATCTACAAATTAGGATTCATTTACCTACTTTATTATTAATTTTATTATTAATTGAGATTTTGTTAAAGAAAATTATTTTTATTGAATTTAATGGATTTTGTCTGTCGTTCATATTGTGTGTGATTATATTCATTGTATTTCATTGTTATCATTTTCATTTCGTTTGCCTTTTTATATATAAATTATAATATATATGTATGTACATTGTATATATTTACATGTGTTATACTATACATACAAATACTTGATCATTTTAATTTAATGTAACACTTAATCTTTTGTTGTATGTGGCTTGAATTAAGTTCCATTTTACTTTTTCTTAACATACACTTTTATTTAATTTAATTAGTATTTTCCTTTGATGCCCGGTGCAGCGTTACCGTTGGAAAATTTGAGAAAGTCGCACAAAAAGGGGATTTATTAAAAAAAAGGGGCACCACTTTTAAAAAGATGGAAAATAAACAAAACAAAAATAAAAATCGTATTTTTTTCATTTAAATGTTGTATATGATGTATGTTTACATATGCATATAATAAAAAAATTAATAAAAAAACTAATATGTATCAAGTAAAACAAAAAAAAGGTACACAAAAAGTGGCAAGACATCTGTAAAAGGGTCAAATTGCCACTTTAGTCGCATCAACGGTAACGCTGGCCCGGTGGACGTGGACGTCTTCAGTGCACTCAATATTGAAATAAATAGCGGGTGCTTCTTCATATACATATTTGCACATACATTGTATGTATGTACTCTTTAAATTATTTATTACTTAAAATTTGTAGTTTTTTCTTACATACATACATATTTACATTGTAGATGTATTGTATGTATGTATTTATTTTTCTCGTTGTATCTACAAACACCAAAATCATATTGTATATAATGTACAATATATTATGTATGAACATGTACATATTTACAACAATAAATAGAATGTCAATAGTAAACACAACATTCATGCGAATAATGTTTATTTTTCAAGTACTGCGTAGTTAAAGCCGCCGCCCTTGCGCCAACAACAAAAACATGTACATATGTACATTTATTTATAATGATTGCGATTGATTGTCCACAGATTTATACAATCATACACACATTTATACATATAACATACATATGTATGTACTGTATAGGTACATTAGAGTGTGCCGATTTTGGGCAAATCTCTTGTAAAAATACCACTCAAACAATGAATGTTGCGATTTTAGGAATTAATTACACAGTACAACACAAAAAAAAATTACGGGGCTCCGACGATTGATTGTTGTTATGGAGACCAAAAAAAAATATAATTGTGTCGGCGTTTTGATAGATCACATCAGAATTTCATTTAAGAAGCGGTTAAAAATTCCCAGCTCTGGTCTGTTTTTGCAGCATATCGGTATATAAAACTATGTTTTCTTTACGTCTGAGGTGTAGGGTATGTTCAGCATTTTTGTAGATAATGGTATGGCAAATATTTTTTTAAAACAAAACATATTAACCCTCTAACTCCCCCCTCATAACGGCATTTTTGACTTTATTCTAAGAAATTGTAAAAAACACCCCGAAAAAGGGGAAGGGTGGGGATGAAATGTTCTACAAAAATGTTGGCCATAAAATTTTACTATATATGTCAGAACACACCAAAACCCAAAACTTAACACAAACACTAAAAACCAATAAAATTCAAGATTGTCCATTAAAGGTTAATTTAGTTATTGTTCACATATGTGGGTCATCCCATCTCTGACGGGAAGGTTTGGCACTCCAATACCGAATACTTTTGTATCTACGTCACTATGTCTTTAGTTTTGTTGCTAATACTATGTTTCCACGGTACATGCTTCGCTCCACAGAGTATAACAGAGGGGACAACTTTGACAGTTCAAAATCGCTACAATCAGCTGACACAGTAGGTATATTAAAAAGAGAAAGAAAATATTTTCTGTTAGTAAATTTGTAATGTGAAAAAGCAAAGCACTATAAAAAAGACGAAATTTGTGAACAAAGCAAAATAAACAAAACAATTTTGTGTCAAAGCAAAATCTGTGGCAAAATAAATCAAACAATTAATTTGTGTTGTGTTAAATTATTTAATTTTCAGTGATTCCTTTAAATATAATTAATTATAATCTGTGCTTTGTATATTTTACGGTTAAGTAGGTTGTGTTTTGTATAATCTGCAAAAATAATAATAATAGAAATACATGCACTTACCTTTTCCACCAAAATTGAATTTTATTTGAGTCAGAAATAAAGAAAAATAGTAACATAAAGAAACCGACAAGGCAGTTCTCAAAGAAAGAGACAAGAAAAAACCTACACTATCTTTGCTCTTCTGTCACCTCTGTTATACTCTGTGCTTCGCTCTCTATTCATGCTTCACACCCCAATCATGTGCGAAACAACTTGCTTCACCATACAAAAGCACGAAAAATTGCACTCTTCTTTAATTTTTATCGCAAGTTTATCTGCACTAGCTGTAAAAATTTAATATTATTGTAAACAAAGCAAATTATTTTCTTGTTGCTGGAAGTAAAGAAAGTAAATACGTATGAATGTATGTTTTTTTTTTTCAAATAAGCTAACTAATTTCCACTCACTTTTGTTTGTCCATTAAAAAAAAAATGATTTTCCACAAATTGTAAATTCTGTTTTTTTTTTATTCTGTTTGTTAATTAAAGACAACTGTCAAATCGAATCAAGTTTATTAGTCATGTAAACAGCATGATTCATAAACAAGATTCAGAAGGCGAAGCAGGTGATTCAAGTCGTCGTGGAAACATAGTATAACCTTCTTCTTCATCTTGCTATCATCGTTTTCCCAATCAAAATTGAAGTAAGGGAATTTGATCTTTTTTTGTCTTCATTGTAGCACAAGGGAATTTGTAAGTATAAAAATGGCTGACTGTTTGTTTGGAAAAACTTGACTGCTTTTGCTATGTCTGCGGCAAGCATACCCTTAAGGAATACCAGGTTTCATTTTTCAATAGTAAAGTGGAGGATATATATAAACTTTATTTTGAACATAGTTTTATATACCGATAAGCTGCACGAACAGACCAGAGCTGGAAATTTTTAACCGCTTCTTAAATGAAATTCTGATGTGATCTATCAAAACGCCGACACACGTATATTTTTTTTTGTCTAATTAACAACAATCAATCGTCGGAACCCCGTAATTTTGGAAAAAGTTTGAAATTGTTCTACAGTGTTATTAGTGTATAGTGAAACAAATATTTTTTTTAAATATGTATGTATGTACATATATTTCCCTATTTCGGTCTTATGATAAAAGTATCTACACACATACTTGTAAGTGCGTAAATAAATTAGAATTCGGTAAACAGTATTGCATATTTGTAAATACCGAAACTTTTAAAAAGAAAAACACAGATACATACATACATACATACCCTGCAGGAAATACCAATAGTGAAACAGTACTGAATCACTATTGACTTTGTCACCAGTACTACTGACCAACTATACCCCAAGCAATGTAATTTTCTATAGGCATTTAACATGTGCGTGTCATTGAAAACCTACCAGTAGACGTTAGTACTAGGTACCTAGTCAATAGTACTTTTGAGACCATATGTAGACATTGCAACCAGAAATTCAATATTGACTAGATAGTTCTCATGGGACAATATGTAGACAGTGGAACCAGAAATTCAATATTGACTAGATAGTTCTCATGGGACCATATGTAGACATTGGAACCAGAAATTCAATATTGACTACATAGTTCTCATGGGACCATATGTAGACAATGGAACCAGAAATTCAATATTGACTAGATAGTTCTCATGGGACAATATGTAGACAGTGGAACCAGAAATTCATTATTGACTAGATAGTTCACATGGGACCATATGTAGACATTGGAACCAGAAATTCAATATTGACTAGATAGTTCTTAGAGTTTATGAAAAAAAATTAATAATATAGAATGCTAGTGAATTAAAAAAGTGTTTTTTTTATTAATATTGAAAAATTCATATTTTTAAGGTTGCGAAACCTTTCATTAATTAACAAAAATAATATATGTATGTATATAAATTAACAAAATTAGTTACAGTACAATAGAGCTAAAAACTATATTTTGATAAATTGAGGGGTAATTTGTTTAAGGTTGGCTAAACCTTTAATTATTTTTAATTAGAAAAAATACGTATAAATAAAACTATATAAAATTGTACTCATCAGTCTTTAAGGGCTCATTTCTTTCAATTCAAAAATAAACAAGTAAATAAAAGAATACATATTAATTGGCTGGCTAAACCTTTAAATTATACTGAAAATATTAAAAATTTATTGCTCTTCGCCATTCTCATATTTTGCACATTGCCTCCTTTACTATTGTTACGGCTGTTTTGTTTAAAATACTTCTTTTTTTGCCGTTGGAAAGCTGCTCTTAACGTTTTATCTGGTGTATCATTAAATGTTTATATAACGTCTAATTATTAGGAAAAAAGTTTAGTTCATTAAGACATTTTAGGAAAAGATTTTTTTTAAATAACGAAGCTTGGTACCTGTTATTGCTGCAAGCACATTTCCATATTCTCGTAGTCCTTTTTTCCAAAATTTCCATCAATATTAAAGTTCATTATAATATTTCGACCAAATACTTGGAGCAAATTACGTTCGATGTTGCCAGCGATTAGATTTTTCATTTGTCGAATCTGCAAAGATAATTATCTTTATATTATTATTATAATTAAAGGTAATATTAGTTAATTAGAAATGTGTATTTCTGAAAACAAAGATACTTACATATGGATCTGATTGAGTTGATAAAATATTGTCAAACTCTTTGAGCTTTTCTTCAGAGTTTATTGGAAAAATGGACATCATATCTTCCACAACAAGAATTGGCCACAATTGAATTCTCGAGCTTTTATACAATGGAATTCCGTCAAAGTTTATGTCCAATATTAACTCGTCATAGTTTACCAAAACGTTTTCAACTTTTTTTAACTGCGTTTCAATACCAATGTGGCAGTAGCTTCCAGGGGAGACACTTATTACTAAGATCTGTGTTCTTTTACCCAACAACGTTTCTCTGGAGAGTGGAACATCTAGACCTTCTTTTAAAATCAATAACAGCTTCTCCAAACATTTTCTGGAAGGAGCTGTTTCGATGCACCACTTTTTTAATTTATCTCGCAACGTCAATTTTGGAACAGAAAAAACTTCCAAATGTTCCACAAAATCTTCACTTACGTTCACATTTTCACTATGACTGTTGTCCTGCTAGCATTGCAAACTTCTATTTTTGTATAATATTGTTTGTTTTTTAATTAATCTTTTATAAGTTCTTTTACTCATTTTTTATATAAAATAATTTTAATCACGTTTCTTTTTTAATTACCACAAATATTAGTAAATTAACACAAAACAATTTAATTTAACACAAGACAAAACACGTATTTCCCTTACGAAAAAAATGATACAATGAAAAACAACAATTTGTAAAACAAAAATCTCAATATTGAGTGCACAGCGTACCAAGAGCACAATTCACAAGTGATGTTGTAGCGTGGTAAGAGTAGTACATGGTGCAACTATACAAGGTGAGTGCAAATCGACAACAAATACATCACAAAACAGAAACAGGCATTTCGTTTGTGTAAAATAATGTACTACAGTCAAAAATACTTGAAAAAGTATTACTTTTGACATACGTAAATTGTAAACAAAGTCAGTCAGCTGGGCTACTGCACTCACCTTGTATAGTTGCACCATGGAGTAGTACATCGTCTAAATTCACAATATTTGTAAAAATAGTCTTAAGGTGTGTTCACATTGTGTGTATTTGTCATATGGAATGTCACTTTTCTATCCACATGTGTTTTCATGTGTATGTCAAAATTTGAGTTTCACATACGGTTTATAATTTACATGTTCAAATGTTGGTATGTTCAGTACATTTGACATAACCTATCAAAAAAAAATCTTAAAACAGCTGATTGCTGTATGTGTATAATAAAAATTAAATTTATAATTAAATAAAACTGTATTTTAAAATGGAATGAGAGATTTTTGTTTTACTATAAATTATATTTATTAAAATTTCAATTATTTTTTCCGCCACAAAATTTTTGTTATAAAACAGCTGATGTCAGATGGTTTGTCACAAGAAAATAGAACTCGTTCTAAATAAAAAATGTCATGTGTATTGCACACATAGAAATAACACATGCTATTGTTTGAAGGTGTTCAGACTACATGTACAAATTTGACATGCGAAAAAGTGACATTCCATATGACAAATACACACAATGTGAACACACCTTTAAAAATTACTCATTTTAGTTGTGTATCTCCTCAATAACTATTAAACAAATTTCGTATACAATCCGAAATATTTTTTCTTATAAAATATTTTTATTTTTTTTTTTCTAATAACTAGATCAAAAAAAATCAACATAAGTTGTATATGATATTCTCTTATTACATTTTACTTAAATGTATGTATTTATTATTTATGTCAAATTTATTGTAATATTGTATTTATTTATGTAAAATTGTTTACAAAAGTTAAAATTACTTTGTAGTTTCTTTTGTTAAAAACGAACAATATACCTACTAGAATTAGAAAATAGTTAAAGGTACATACATATGTTACGGTAAGAGACTTAGATTTAGGTTCAGCTTTATAAAAATCCAGCGCCAATTATAAAGTAGGAGTTAT
Organism: Bellardia pandia; assembly: GCA_916048285.2. NCBI lineage: Eukaryota > Metazoa > Arthropoda > Insecta > Diptera > Calliphoridae > Bellardia > Bellardia pandia. The sequence goes on from OU696530.1 coordinate 73,584,651, forward strand.
TTGGATGTTATGACCATTTATATACAGATGCTCATTTAATACATTTATTATGGCTAAACACTTATTCTAAGATGAAACTTCTATGTTTGCTTTATTTTATTGTTTTTCTTAATACCGGCTTGGTATAATATAGAAGAATTATTATCAGTACAAATATATGGGTATATATTATATTTTTGATTATCATTAATTTCTAAGACTGGGAAAAACAAAAGAATATTTTCGTGATTCGTTACACAGACTGGGGTGTCTTAGAAACCAATATTGGTTTTGCTAATTGTAGGTTTTAAAACCAATATTGGTTTCATTTGGTGTCACGAGACCAAGTTGGTTTTGTTAATTTCGAATTTAAATTAAACCAATATCGAAACAGCTGTTGTTTAAATTTTTATTATTTTTTATTTTACTTTTTTTTGCAGAAAATTGACAATATATTATATTTTTTCATTAAAATATCAGTAAGTGTTTTTTGTGAAAATAATCAAATAATTAAAAGGTGATAAGTGCTTATAAATAAAATAAAATGACATCAGCAGTTGTAGCATTTTTGTTATTGGAGAATGGCCGTTTTGAAGATGTAGAGGGCACTTCTTTCTCACATGCAGGATCTACATATTCGTTGAGACCAACTGCTACGCCGCAAACACCTTCCACCAACTGCGAAATGCCACATAGCCGTGCTATGGTCTCTTCTGTTGTTGTCATTTGATGCTTTGCAAGCGGTCCACCGCCAGTTGCCCTAGACTCTGTCTTATTTTGAGATAGTTTTTTTTACCTCGCTCTTCCACGCAGTCCATTTCTGTACGAATAAATAGACATTGGAACAAATCTAGTTTACCGACGCACAGTGGCGCCATTTGAGGTTTTTCGTTGCAAAAATCATATCCTTTTGATAGATAACTGCCTATGAAATGAGCGTCTGGAAAGGGTGCTACGCTTTGTAGGGGCCTACTTATGGGTTATCAAAGTTAAAATTAGTAGAAAAATCAATTTTATGGTAACTAAAAAAATTATTTTTACATTTTTAGATTGTTTTTATTTTTTTTTCTTTAGGGTTTTATGTTTTAAATTATTACCCAACAAATTAAAAAAAAAAAAAAATTTTTTTTAAAATTTATTTTTTCAATTTTCTGTAAAATATTCATCACAATTCGTAAGAGAAGGTATATCTAAAAGACTAACCATTTCTAAACTATAATTATTTTCTAACTCTATTCGTGACTTCAAATGACGCAGGGAAGAAATAAGTGGATCGGAAGATGCTGCCAACATGTTGAAGAGATCCTCATTTTGCCTTCCCTTGATGCTTTGAATGTGTTCTGAAATTTATATTTTTTATAAAATTTGTTAAGAGACTCTTGTGCTTCTTCAGAAAGCTCTCCAATTGGCAAAGACTGGTACTCAATTATATCTTTGCCATGCGCCAATATTTTATGGACGGTCGGGGTCAACTTCTTCTGTGGATACATTTCTGCTAAAAGAGATGCAGTTTTCGACGCATATTCTCCATATTTTGTAGAATTGTCATTTTGTATGCAGTTTAAAACATCCAAGATTGTTCTTAATCTTTTCACGATTTGATTGTTAATTCCAGTGATTCTAGTTGCTGCCTCATCATTTTCAAAAAATCTGCTAGAAGTGTTTCCATCGTTTGAGTTACCATATCCGTGCTTGAAACAGTCTACTTTTAGTCCAACTTGTTTAAAAAAAGCATCCTGTATTTGCTTCTTTCTGATCTTTTCCTTATCCTTTATTGATGTATTTTCATCGAAGTTTTCCTCCTCTTGTGGTAGGGTATACGCCAGTTTTAGCAAGAACTCCATACACCTAATCCTTGCGTGCAATGGTGACATTCCATATTCGTAATTCTCCTCATTTTTAGAATCGTTTAAACTACCAAAATTCTTCTGACTCTTTTTGCAAATCGGGCATGACATTGTTGATTTTGTTCCTGTCAGTTCGTTTACGACTTTTCCCTCAATCATGGTCAGGTGGAACTCGTAATTGCATTCAATATATTTTCCTTCTCCAATTTGCAGCTTTGTAGGCTTAATCTTGCTTATTTGTTCTTTAATGTCGTTCACCGTGGTCCTTATGAGTTCTGCCGATTCCCTTGCAAACATTATTGGTCGGCAATAATAGTAATAAATCTACAAATTTCGTGAAGATCGGTCCATAATTCGTCGTAGCTCCCATATAAGGCCCAATTCCGAAAATCACTTTAAAGAGCATAACTCACTCAAAAATGTTGGTATCCAAATATTATTTAACGCAAATATATTTCATATGTATACAAATAATACGGTACAATTTTATTGTGATCGTAGCTCCCATATAAGGCCCACTTCCGAAAATCGATCATAAATTTCTTAAGAATGTTGATAATCAAATAAAATTCGACACAAATAATATACAGAAATAATGACATCTAATTTTATAATGGTCGGTCCGTAATTAGTCGAAACTCCCATATAAGACCCTCCCCGTAATCAACTTTAACCTCCATAAATATTTTAAAAGTATTTATATCGAGATAAAGTTTAACATACACAATATTTATATTCATAGAAATATTTATATTCATGACACTAAATTTTTGAATGATCAGTCCATATAGGTCATATCTCCCATATAGCGCTCATTTCTGAAAAATTGTTTTATACATATACTGGGTGTAGGGTATTATATGATCGGACTTGACCGACTATACTTTCTTACTTGTTTTATTTTATTTTTTCTTCTTATTTTTTAATTTTCTATCACCCTACATACTTTTTTTATTTGGAGCTGCGTCGGTAAACTAGATTTAAGCCTAAACATTTCATATAACAATACAATTTGTTCTGTGGAAAAAATTGTGTTTACCTTTTTCCACTCATTCACGTCAAATTGTGGTGGCCCGGCACTATTCAGTGAATCAGCCAGTTCTTCCCACAGGGCATTCACTGTTTTTTTTTGTCGCGCTTTGTGTAGCCTTTAGCTAAATCAGAATATTTTTCCATGAACTACATGATTATTTTATTTTGTTTTTATGTTTTTCCCTAGAAAATAAAAAGGTCAATGCAAAAATTTTTCTTTTTATAAAGCAAATATTAAATTAATTTACTTACATTTCTAAAAAATATCCCGCTGAAAAAAATAACTAAAAAAGCATAGATGCACTTTAGACGATGCAATTTTTAATTGCATGCAATTGATGTTTGTAGGCGAACGGGTGAGAGAAGCAAGAGGGGTAGAAAAAGTGGCACGACTTCGTTTGTCGTGCAATTTTTTGACATTTCCTTTTACCATCGTTTGTGTTTTACTTATTTTGTTTTATTCTTATTCTGACTTTGAAGTGTGCGTTATAAAAATTAATGCGCAAGAAAATTTTCAATTACTTCTTCTGTATTAAAATCTTCCATTTTTTATATTTTTTAAAATGTTTGCATATTGTATTTATGTATATGTATGTATGTATATTATTTTATATACATACATACATATATGTTTTTTATATTATATTTACATATATTTTAAAATTTTGTTTTCTTTGCTGCGAATGAAAAACTAAAGAGGAATGTGTAAATAAACGTCAAAAAATTGCATGATTTGTTGCACGTAAAATTGCATCGTATAAGTGCACAACATTTTAAGTAGCAATTTTAAAAGAGAATGGAAAAAATTGCATGGAATTAATTGCATCATCTAAAAGACCTCATAAATAAAAAATAAAAAAGTGCGCAAAAATGAAAACTGACAGCTGTTAGCTGCTTGGTTTATTTCCAATAAAAAACCGATAACATTGGTTTTTGTGACACATAAAACCGACATTAATCTAGTTCGAACATAAAACCAATAACATTGGTTTCTATGACACCAAAGCATTTTTTCTTGTCGGTTTTAAAACCAATTCTGACAATATTGGTTTCTATGACACCCCTGACTAATTGTAATATTTTTTTATAGTTTTCAAAACGACGAACATTGCACACAATCAGGCCTGTCACTTGATTTTGTTTTAGTTAGTTAGTTTGTGAAGGGTAGTGAGCTATGCACACTTCTACTCGGAGACCCAATGGTCCATTGTGAATCGTTTCCAGAAAAGAAATGACAATAACGTAGTTTAGAAAGTGATCCCAGGTGATTCTATATGACGGAACGCCTAGGAAAATTAAGGTCCCGATTACCGTTCACAACACCAAGTAGTTTGGTGTTGTATGTTTTAAACTGCGCTTACGATTTACAACACTATCAGCTTAATCGTGTGAAAAGTGCATGTTGTGTTGAAGTCGAGACAACACAACATTTTACTGTTGTGAACGATAATCGGGCCCTAAATGTGCACCCATATATCCACCCCAAACACATTATGAACATGACGACATCCACCTGTCTATATTTTGCTAATACTATTGTAACCAATACTATTGTATTAGCAAAAAATATAATACTGAAAGTAATGATAACGTAACAAAAAAAAAAAATAATATTAAAATATAAAGCAACTCAATTAACTCAGTTTTGCACGTTTTCCAGAATCAATTGGAAAATGTTTTTTTTAATGGTACCCTTTTGCTAATACAATAAAGAGTAAATGATAAAACTTTGGCAAAACTTCATTCGTTATTTATCATCTTATGACCCTTTAAGTAAAATCATATTGAACATGCACTCACCTATTTGATCTATATTTACTTATCGGTTTTCAAAAGTATGTATATCTTTTGTAATGTTCATTGACAACTATAGCGATAGCAAAAATCTTATATTTTGTGGTCAAAATCCTTATTCATGCAACAACAAGACACATGTTGATTAATTTTTTTGTTAGTGTATCAGACATACATACATACTATGATTTGTGTAAAAGTAAAACATTATAAACACCCTACCCACTTCAAAGAGGTGCGGGCAGCGACCCTAATAATTGGTTTTATATTTATAATACTTTATACACTAGGCTATATGTACATAGACTTTGATGAAGCTTAACAGTTATTCCTGGTGGGTTTTTGTGCAAAAGCTTCCGAAATACAATGTAAAAAGTATACAATATTGAACGATTTTCTTTTCGAATCGAAATAACCAATAACAATAACCTCCTTGGATTTGTACACTTGCATGTCATTACAGTGTGTTAAAAGTCCCATTTATCATTTAATCATTCAGGATTGGCATTAAATTGAGAATAAGAATAATTTTATAAATACACTAGAGCCCCGATTTGCATCTGTCCTATTTGCGTCGCCTTTCTAAATGTGGTTTAATCCGCTTTGCCTCGTTTTGATTCCTATTTGCGGCTTTGAAATTTTCATATCAATTACTTCTTTATAATAATAACAAAGGCTTGCTGAAATAAATACAATCAAACGTAAAATAAGACGTTTTTTAATAAAAATATGATTTTGCTTGCTAAATTTTTAAATTTTGGAGCCATTCAACAAAAAGTCAGTACATTTGTACAGAATTTCGATTTGCGTCGTTTCGGTTTGCGTCGCATTTCCCCGGTCTCTACTAACGACGCAAATCGGGGCTTTAGTGTATGTAGTAATAGAATATCGTTGTTATATTTTCAATTTAAGAAATATGTACCTTTATTCTAAAAGGTGGTTTTTAAATGAAATATGTATATGAAACATAAATGCAATGCGTACTGTTCATAAATACAGTAGACTTAGTTTTGGCGATGCCGCAAGTTCATTATTGCATGACAATGCTTTTCAATACGCAATATTTGTCAAATTTGTGCATTGTTTTTGTTTGTGATTCTTTTGCGATTAGTAAAGTTTATTTTTACATTTTTATTGACGGCAAAATTAAAGATACATAAGTACAATTTAATTTGTGTAATTAATATGGTCGTCGTAGGATGAAGTGGAAGCCAAATAAAGCAATACAAAATGCACGGTCAATTATGATGGCGGTTCTATTGACCACCATGGATATTAGTCCATTCCGAAAACAAATCGTAAGTCCAGAGCAGAAAAATTAATCTAGAAAGAAATATTGTTATTTTTAATTGTTATTTATTTTAGATATTAAAATTTATCTCTTACCAAACACTTGCCAACACCACCTCAATGCTCGGACCTGAACCGCATAGAAATCGTAGTGGTATAATATCTTTTTTACTCGGTCATGTTTAATTATTTTCGGTATATTTAACACAAAGATCTTCACAACTGACGACAATAAATAAAAATAACAATTGAAATATGTAAAACACGTATCTTTTTAAAAAATAAATAAAAAGAAAGCATGCAAAATTAAAGAAATACTGAAAATCTAAAAATTAATATTTTTTAAAGTTTTTTTTTTTGGATTTCCTACATACATACATAATTCTATTATAAATTGCCAATAAAAATTTATTATTTTATTTGATTTTTACAATTTGATGTATTAATGAAAAAAGTTTCTCCTAAAAATTAGTAGGCAAAATAGTGTTGTGATACACTGTTCAATTCCAAACCATGCTATGTCGACTTAGCATGTTTTTAATTTTTTTTTGTTTAACAACAAAGTTCTACCTCATATGGTTTTTTAGATATCGCCTGTAAACTTTAGGAGCTTTTCCTGCAAAACTCACTTTTTCGACTTGGCATGTTTTGGAATTGAGCTGTCGATATGTACATATGTATGTATTAAAAAAAATGTTTTTCAAACAAATTCTCCGCGGACAATTTTTGTTTCAAATTTAAAAGAAACATTTTCATAAATATAGATGATGACATTTATCGCGTTAACAAGGAATATGCTATGCATGTATACTTATAAGGGTATACTGTTTCTGACTTCTGATATGATATAATGTGCTTATCAAAATACATTTTAATGAAGAAATACATTTTCTTGTGTACAAAGAAATTGTAATCAAAATAATATATTTTTGTGCATTATAACAATGGTTTGGCCAATGATGAAAAACCCGCATTTTCACACCAATTAACAATATGCCTGCTCTCTCACAATATGTACAAATTCATATGGCATGCCTGCCTATTTAAATTCTTTACCCTTATTGGTATTAAACTCTAGCTGTCTCAGTAGTTTGTGCGCCTTCATACATAACGGATGTATTTTAGTTGTTTTTAAAATTACATTTTCAAAAAATTTAATTTTTATAAGAATTTAACAATAATTTCTCCTTAAAATTCAGTGATTTGTTTGTGTGTGACTAACAGTTTTTTGTTATTTATTTAAACGTGTAAGTACATATTAGTTACTTCGCTACCGGAAGCATTGCCGTTATAGCTTATGAATTGTTAAAGAAGGTTTATGTTTTAACTATGTACAAATAGTTGTTGTCATTCTAATGTTCTAAAGATTGACAAACAATATAAATGAAGTAAATTGGTTAAATAAATTAGTATTCTTTAATAAAAAGAGAGTTAAAACTTAATTTACATAAACGGAAACGTCCAAACTATTAACAACAAACACAAAGAACAAAATAGCCAAAACCATTGGATCCAATAAATAAAGATTATTAGAACATTTAATGCGTTTTTAAAATAACAACATATGATGTACATACATACATGCGTGCAGTGCAGTGCAGTTATACATAAAATTACATTGTTTATATATAAAATTTTGATTATAAAATTGGAATGATTATAAAAAGATAAATAATGATATTTATAAAATTACCCGTCCTAACTAACGATGTGTTAACTGTTTAGAAAACCGTGTGCAAGATTTGTGTAAACAATTATTTTCCATAAGGAACTAGTGAATAAAACTTGTTTTTATTTTGCACTCGACATTCATTTAATTTTCTCTAGAAATTTAATTTTTTAGACTCTATTATGATGCAGAAAAAGTTATTAAGAAAAAAGTAAATTTTTATATTCAAGAGATTTGATTTGTGTATACGTATAACATGTTTTTACTAAAAATACATACATTTTTCGAATCTACCAAGTCATAGTATACAATGCAATAAAATCAAATGGAAAACTCCGAAAACCCGTAAAAAATCTAGTTGAAAATCTATCGAAATGTACAACAATTTTATTGTACATATGAATTAAAATTTCATTTATAAAAAATATTTGTTAAATTTACAATTTCTTTAAATGTGCAAAATATAGCGACATCTTTCTTCAGCAAAGACGCAAAAACTGATGATCATAGATCATCAGATATTCCAACGCTCGGTATATAAATTTACTTCCATTCAAAAATACATCTTCTATTTACAAATACACGTGTATGTAGACATCATATACAGTGATGGCACGATTAATTGAAAAACTAGTAATAATCGATTATTTTTCTTTAATTAACGATTTAATTGTATCGTGAATTCTCTTTCGATTAATTGAGTTAATCGATTATTCCAAAAAATAATCGATAGAACAAACGCATGGTTGAGTGTTTTTCGTGACTGCCGGATGAATTTCGGAAAAAATCATGAAAATTGAATGTTTATCTCCATTGGCAAGTAACAAACATTTTGAACCAGTTTCAACGTCGCTTTGGGCAAATGGAACATTCATTTCTACTGGCAGTATCAACATTGCTAGACCCAAGATTTAAAAAAATTCATTATGAAGATCCCTTAGCATTATCAACAGTCATGAGACATCTAAGAAATGAAATTTCAGAAATTGCTCATATAGATGACAGCATTGGAAGCGGCAGTCAAACGTCTTCTATGAAGTGGAATTTGATTTATGGGCTCACCATAAATCTTTAGCCCACAAATGAAGAAGAAAGAACAATGACTCAACACTTCCTCAAGATGAACTAAGCTTCTTTCTCAATGCTCCAGTACTAGAATTAAAGCGCAACGTAATAGACCCATTGGAAGAAATGAAATCGGTCTACCCTAAGCTGCTGTACTCTCTTGCACAAAAATATTGCTTTTTGATTGGTACATCTGTACCACCAGAGCGGATTTTTTCCCAAGCAGGTGCAAAAGTAACGCAAAAACGGAACAGATTAACCAGGAAACGGTAAAAATAATAATTTAATGAAAATTAAATTTAATGAACTCAAGCCTAACTAAAAATTATCAAAAATTTAAAAAATTTAACAGTTCAACTAAAAATAATAATTGTACTTAAAATAGCTAGGGCACAAGCTTATAATGTTTGCATTTGTACTTTAAGTGGTACACATGAAAAATGTCGACGAAAGTTGACAAAAAACATAATAAAAACCAATGTATTCAGGTTTTCAAGACAAAGTCTTGAAAGAAAAAAGGAAAGCAACATGTAAATAAAATGCAAAAATTATAATTACAGCAAATTTCGAACCACCAGTACCAATGGTTAAAGATTGATGTTTGACTGTTGGCTAGCAGACATATAATCCATTAATCGATTATTCTTTTTTTTTTCATCACTAATCATAGATAGTTAATGCGGCACATTTTCATTATTTTTTAGACAAAAGTTTCCTTCATAGAGATAGTTACTTAAAAATTACCCCAGATTTCTTCCTCATATTTAATATGAAGTGCCCCGATAGGCTAGGCGATAGAGTGCCGGACTATCAGTCAAAGGGTTCGATTTCCGCCAAAGACTCTGGGTGTTTTCTGCAGACAAGCCAAAAGCTTCGCAGTTTGAGTTTGTTAATTTAAAAAAAAAATAAGAGATAACCTAAGTTTATATTTATTAGTGTCTTCAATTGTGAATTTTAGTTTAATAAAATCGGTTATGAAATTAAACATTGCACACGTACGGACGTTTGAAGGGTCTTTGGAACATCTTTAATGCATATGAAGTGGCAACACTGCAACGATGTCACTATTTGCATCTCCATTTGCATCAAACACAGAACTGTGATATTGTATTTATTTCTGTACAAAAACTATTTTTGTCGAGATTTATTTATAGCGATGTGAAACTTGCGAATATATATCTTGAAAGCTACACTACTACTAATAAATATCTAGTAACTAGTCTATAATATTATTTGAAAATAATAATAATAATTTTACAGTTATTTCACAAAAAATTGAATATTAGAAATTCAAATGTAAACACTAAATTTCAAACTGTCGTATTTAAATACATAGTTATTTAAACTACATGCAGACTGAGATGTGTACACACTTCATTGTTAAATAGAACAAAGTATTATTTTAAAATGCCATTTATAAATACATTATTTTGAAAAACAAAATTAAATTTTTCGAACCTTTTTATCGTCTATTATAAGAACACACAGTACATATACATAGTAAAGCATTTATATTATTTATTGAATGTTTGTATGTTATACGACTTACGGCTCAATTGTTTTACTAGCTTTAATACTACAAGGTGGCACAAAAGTAATCCTCCTATCAGAAAATGCTATTAATTTTGTGATGCCCCTAATGTCAGTTTTGTTTTGACATATGTGTAGTAAACACATGCGAAATACACGTTAATAAACAATGTTACGCTACACTGCTCCAGAACGCGGAATATTGCTGACTATTTATTTGACCAATAATCAGTCGGTGACAGCCAAAAACATCGGAAGTTTATTTTGCGCCACCTTGTACAATATGTAAATAAAAAATTCAATGAAGGTGGATTCACCCATTCATTCCGAACAAAATATTTATTCAGACAAAGTTTTTTTTATACGAAGTTTGACGTCTCTCTTTTTAAGAGAGAGAAAATATATATTTTTTACGAACAACTCTCAGCTTGAATTGGTTTAGATTTATATTTTGTCTCGACAAAAATGAATTGTGGTGCCAATGGGTTACATTTTTTCATACAAATAATAATGCCTTTTAATGGCCATCAGCAAAAGCAAGTTTCTTTTTTCATTCATTTTGAATACATAATGTTTTAAAATAATTTAATATTATATATGGCTAAAACTAATAGATTTTGTTTACATATGGCAGCTTTGATTTTTCAAAAAAATCGTTCGAAATGGGTGAATCGTGTTGCAAAACACTCTCAGTAAAAAATTCCAAACAAATATTGTATTTTGTTCGGAACAACTATTTTAATTCAATTGTGGAATGTAAATAATCAAAATCTTAAAAATTGCCATAAGCACTTTATATAATTTGTATTATTCGTTTATATTATTAAATGTGGATTTATATCCAGTGGCTAGATATTTATTACCTTCTTTGGCTGGATATTTTTCTAAACCAACACGTACTTAAGGTTTTTGTGGCTCTCAAAGATATGTTTAAGAGATACATACTACATATCTTATGTTGATTGAATTAGTGTATGTTTTTACATAACTTTTTTTTCAAAAATAGTAATATAAAAACGAACTATTGTTCTATGCATTTTCTTTATTATTTATTTCATCATTTTGTAATACAAGAAGAAATCAATGTCAATGGCAAAGTTAAATTGAAAATAATTCAATAATTTCTAACTACATATTTTATAAATTACATATTACAATTTAATACATTTTACGATGTTTTTATTATTTTCAGAAACTAAAATGGGTAAAGCTCAAAGCAAAAGATCAGTTGACATCACAACCGAAACTAAAAAAGGTGCCGAAGATGAGATCACCGAAAAAATGGAAAAAATCGAAGATTTGGATAAGAAAGATGTAAATGGAGATGCCACTTTATCAGAAAAGTGCGATCCAGAGGTAACTTTTAAGACTAAATAAAAATGTTATAAAAAATATAAATACAAATCGATGGCATATTTAGGAAAAATAATGGAAAGTTATTATTTACTTTTGAAAATATATAATAAGTTCATTGAGTTGGTAATATGTCAGCATATTCCGGCTTGGCAATAAATCTACATATTTTATGTGGACTCGCAACATGCATAATTTGTATTTTTACATACCTATTTTTACTACATTGGAAAAATAAAAGTTCAATTTGAAAGTGAAAATGCCGAGTTTTAAAATCCGCATACTACTGCAACCCAACAAAACCCAAAAACAACCTTAAAGTCACTAAAATGTTTCTTTCTAAAATAGATTTCACAAAACAAAAATGTGCACATACTCATTTTGATAAGTATTTTTATATTAATCCCAGTATTCATAACTTTATGACAACGACAAAATTATAACTGATTTATTTTTTTTAATAATTTTACCACTGTCATAAAATAAAGATTATCATCATAACACAATTACATACATATGTACAGGGAGAAGAGAAGGAAAGAGAAATGCCGATGAAAAAAAGTAAACCAAATTAAACTTTTTTTAGATATATACTCGTATGTACATACATATGTAGATGAAGCAATTATAAAATACGTATGGGTCGATTATGTATAGCAACCAAACTGGACAACTGACACGCAAATTGTTATTATGAAAGGCAACTTTCGTGTTTAATCTGTTTTTCGAATTATCGAGTGGAAAATAAACATTATATGTTAAAAATATAAATAGTTTAACAACAAAATAACTAACACTTAAAATTTGTCACTTAAAATAAAAATCAAAGCAACCACAAATTCTCGGTTGTCATGTTCGGCAACTGAAGTTAATAGCTTATAGTTGTCAGTTGCCATCTGTAATATGTTTTTGGCAACTGTCAACTCAACTAAGGTTCGGTTGCCATCCGTAATCGACCCATTAGGCAATACTCATTAATTAGCTTTTTGGCTCAAAAATTTCTTGATTGTCATATTTTTTGCATTATATCTAGGCTGTAAATTTGTTAATTCAATATTTTTTTGTATTCTATCAACGTTTCAATTTATGATTTGTCTGAAATTGTAATCTTATTTTTATTTTGCCAACTGGAATTAGTGTGGTGCACCCTTGTGTGATAGTCCATGATTTTAATGAATTTAAAATTCGAATCAGCTTTGCCCTACAAAAAAAAAAAAAAAAAAAAAAAAAATTAATAGTAATATAATATACATAATGCTAAAAATACGTTCAGATATATAAATACTATTCTGTAAACAAGAAAGGTATTTGATGATTTCATTGATTTATTGGCATACCGAATGATTTTAATAATATTATGTATAATAATTATGAAAAGTAACAAGTAAACAGTAAAATGTAATATATTACACATTCTAATTATTTGTTTTTAGAAAAAGGATACTGAAGAGGTAGAAAATGATAAAGACATGACAACTGAGAAAGATGTTGATGTACAGGCAAGCGGTGATTCAGCGGAGCCTCAAAATGCTGCTGAGACTTCAAAAGAAGAAGTAGGTTTAGCTACTGCCGAAGAAATCTCTCCACTTGCCGATGAAAGTATTAAAAAATCGAAAAAGGAAAAAGTTAAAAAGAAATGGTCTTTTCGCAGTATTTCTTTTGGCAAAAAGGATAAACAGAAGCCTGCTAAGAATGAAGATGCTGCAGAAGACGGTAGTGCAGCTATAAATGGAGCAGATGCTGATGGAAAAACTATAACCGTAATGAAATATCAAATATTTTAATTAATAAACTAAATTTTTAATATTTGTGTTTTTTTTTTTATTTATTTTGATTTTGTTCTTTAGGAGCCTGAAGATTCCCAAAAGGACAAATCTGCAAATGAGAACGAAGAAGAAAAGACTGCTGAAAACCATGAAAATGGAAACGCTACTTCACAAGAATTAAATGGTGTAGAACAGAATGAAGAAGAGAAGAGCTCTGAAGAGAAATCTAATGATAATACTGCCAATACGACTACTAATACTACCACCACTGAAACATGTGAACCAGTACAAAATGAAACTGCCGATGTAACATCCGAATTATCTGAAAAGACTGAGAATACGACTACAGCAACAACCATTATTAATGAGATTAAATTATCGGAAAATGCCACCGTTGATGACACGTCAAAAAATGGTAATGGAGTCGACGATGAAAAAGAGAATGCGACAGAGCACGAACCACAAAAAACAGATGTCACAAATGCATCCGTTGAAGCACCTTCAGAAAAGACAAGCACTGTGGATACTGTTGTGACAAATGATTCGTCAGCATCAACTAATGGTGAAGTGGTTGAGAAAATTCATCAAAACGGCGATCATGGTCAATTCGAGCAAGAAGTTGTTGAAAAATCCAAGGCACAAATTGAGGTAAACTCCAACACTGATAAAAACGTTTCTGCTGCTACCCTAGATTATATTTCCTCTACCTTCATAAATCCTTCTAATGTCCAAATCCATGTCCAAGATTTGAATGCATCTAGCGAAATGCCCGATGAAACAATTCAAATCAGTAAAGACGAATCCAGTATTAAAAAATCTACTGATATTGACGTAGAAAGTCATACTGCCCAATCTTCACTTAGTGAAGCTGCTGCTGTTGTCAGTATGATAGAAGATGTTGAGAATAATGTGCAAATCGTGACAGTTGTCTCGGATTTAACGTCAGAGACAGTCGATACTGAGAAGTCATCTGAGGATAAAATTGGTGATGAACCATCTCCTCCCCCACTTCCAATATCTCCGCCTCCTTCACAAGTTTCGGTGTTTGCATTTACAAATAATGAGTCTGTCGAAGATTCAATTGAAACGAAAAATTCTGAACCTTCGATTAATAACCTAGTTGAGGAGGAAAAAAAAGAAATTCCAGAAATTCCTCCACCGCCTACTCTACCACCAAGTGAGCTTAATATGACAGAAAGTCTTAACAGTCTGGAAACAAACACGATACATAATGAAAAACTTGATAATACTCATAACCAAACTCCACAGTCTCCTCATATTGACGGAGTTAATGAAAAAGTTGAAATTGAATGTTTTTCAACTAAAAACGCACAAGAAGATGAACAAAAAGAAGAAGAAGAAGAAGCAAGTGTTTGCAACGATATGCCATTGCATAAAGATAATGATGATGATGATATTGAAGCTGTTCCTTCCACTGTTTTTTCTGAAGAATCGCAAAACGAAGAGGCTTCAGTTGCAGCTGCAGTGATAGACGAAATAACAGAAAAGGCTGCTGAAATAGTCGGGGAACAACTGAAATGCAATGTAGAGCAAACAACGGATGAACGGATGTCTTTACAGAGTAATGAAGAGGAAGAAAGCCACAGCACCGAAATTGTAAAAGAAAATACCGTTGTTGAATTTGGCAATAATGTGAAAACTGATATAGAGCAGCATGATGACAAAGAATCTGAGTGCATTGTGACGAATAGTTCAAAAGAATCTCAACTTGTCATTGAACAAAGCAACTATATTACTACCGAATGTTCCTCAGATTTTTCTGCATCCAATTCAATACAGCCAATACAAGACCAAGATGTGATGATTTCCCTAAACAAGAGCGATAACAACGTAGATGAAGAACTTTTAAATCCAACTAAGGTGAATAAACTCACTCGTTGTTAAACTAAACTACCTTCTATTCGTTTCAATCGAAATAATAAAATAAAAGTCGGTTAAAACATTCTTCGTTGGTATACCTCCTCACACTAAAATTAATAACAAATCATAGATAGCAAACGAATGTCTGTCAATGGCGACAATGTTGTTCTTTTCTTCATCTGCATGAAAACAATATATGTATAATAAACTAACTTTTTACTTAAAATGTCACTTGCGGTACTTCTCTCCAAAATATAAATAAAATTCATACATACTGCCAAACAATCAAATCTGACAAAACGATTTAGCCACTATTGCAGTCTTGCTCACACGCAACAACTATTCACCCACCCAACACACATATCGGATGACTTCTGTGTGTCTTATTTTGGTTTTGAAGATTGCACACAAAAAGAGTTCCAAATTAAAACCGCAGTAGTGTTATGACTATCAATAAATATCTATTTAAATTGAGCCGCACACTTCATAAATAAAAAACAAAAATATTATATACATCATACATATTTGTTTGTGTCCTCCATACTAATCTATGTGCATTTAAATGTTCTGTTATTCTTTGTTATGATATCGCCGTTATATGAATCAATCAATCCATTTAAATAAAATTGATTTAATTATTTTTTTTTTGCATCTAATTATTCTGTTTTGTTATTGTTTTACATTTATTTTGCTCTGTTCTGTTTTTATCTATTCTATTATTTATGCCCTTTGTTATTTTACCATTTACACGAATTTATTTATTTGTTTGTTTCCTTTTGTAATGCATATTAATTTTTTATCTTTTAACAGGAATTTGCTAATGCTAAGGACATTAAGGATAATATCACTGTGGCAGAAATAACACAGGACCTTTCCGTAACATGCGAATAATCCCACTCACAATTATAATATATATTAAAATACATTTTTAACATTTACATATTTTAATCATTTTGTACAACTTCATATCCCTAATCCAAGATTATATGCAAAATAAAGTATACACATAATTTCTAAAAAGTCTTGACTTATCGAATGTTATTTTTTATTTTTTTTTATAAGTAATTCAAACCAAGTAAATTTATCTGTAAATTAAATTTAGAAATAAATTTACTATAATAAATTCAAACGTAAAACGTGTTAAACATGTAAATACAACTGTGTAATCAATGTTAAAAAAATAAAAAGGGAAAAAACTTCCGCAGAATTTTTATTCATGATTGGGCTGAATACGATTTAGTTATTGTATTGGAAATCTCTTTCGAAAGTCTTTTCGATTTGAATCGAATAACAGACAAGTCAGATTACAACAGAGAAATAAAGTTCATAGCACGTTATTATAATACATTTCATGTTTTCTCTAAATATTTTTTTCCAGTGTTTATTAATTTATTATTCATAACATTAATACTTACACACAATTATTATTTTTAGTCGAACTGTTAATTTTAAATTTTTGATATATTTCTTTAGTCAGGCTCGAGTTCTTTAAATTTAATTTTCACTAAATTATTATTTTTACTGAAGGTAGGAATTGTTTTTACAACATGAAATTTTATTGATAACACTAGCCAACAAGGTTTTTGACTAGAGCAACCAAATACATTTCCCAGTGTAATTTGGTGCGCTGAATTCGAATCTGTAAATGGTTTTTCTCTATCACGTCAGGTTTTCGAGATATAAAAAAAAGCTTTTATTAGATTTTTCCATAAAAAGTTATTAGTTTATTTAAAAATCAATGAGTTTTCAAAAGTGAATGGCGTTATATGATTGTCGTTTGTATTTCGTTGGTTCGGTTTCACGTATTAGAGTCCAACAATAGTCTCCCAGCATACTTTTATCCCAAAATCCTTGATAGTTTCTTTCAATTTTCATTAAATCTTGATGGGCGCGTTCCCCTTGTTCGTCGCTAACAGCACCTAGGTTTTGTGGGAAAAAATCTAAATGCGAATGGAGAAAATGTATTTTGAGTGACATTCGTGCACCCAATTCATGATAACTTTTCAATAATTCAGCAACAATTTGTCTGTAGTTTTCACTCTTATTGTTTCCAAGAAAACTTTTCACGATGCACTTAAAAGACTCCCAGGCTGTATATTCTTTCTCCGATAAACACTGCGAAAAATTATGATCATTGATAAGCTTCTTGATCTGAGGGACAACAAATATCCCTTCTTTTATTTTAGCATATGAAATTTTAGGAAAAACTTTTAACAAATATTTAAATGCTGCACCATCTTTGTCCAGAGCCTTCACAAAGTTCTTAAAAAGGCCCAATTTTATGTGCAGCGGTGGAAGAAGAACATCATTTGGATCAATTAATGGTTTATTTGAAATGCTTTGTTTTCCTGGTTAATACTCAGTCCTTTTTGGCCACTCTGTTCTGAGGTAATGATGAAGTGTGGCGCGACTATCCCATAGACACAGGAAACAGCAATATTTTGTGAAACCTCCTTGCATACCAGTCAACAAACCAATGACCTGAAATAGATTTAAAAATAAAAACTGTTATTTACGATCATCTATGTATAGGTATATTACATATGTAAAGAAATTTAAATCACATACCTTAAGATCACCACAGATCTTCCATTTATTATCATTGTATTTAAGTAATGTCAAAATTTCAGTCATTGACTCATAATTTTCCTTCGTATTAATGGCATGAGCAATTGGTATGGATGGTTTTTTATTGCCATTATGTAAAAGAAGTGCCTTTAAACTGTACTTAGAGCCATCAATAAATAATCTCCATTCAGTTTTGTCATATGGCTGGTTCATTTTTCGAAATAAACCATTAACATCAGTGCAGTACAGAATAGAGCCTTTCTTTTCATAATATGCAGTCAATTCCAAACCTCTTTTTGTATAGATTGTTACTTTCGTCCCAGTTGCAAGATGTTTCCACTGCTGCATGCGTGAAGCAAGTATTTCTGCGTCTTGCTTCGTTAAATGCATGTCCCGAATTAGATCGCTCAGCTCAGCTTGAGTCACTAAATGGCGCTCACCATCAGCCTCATACAAACTACAACTGCTGCCGAAAGATATTTCGGACTCACTGCTCGTAGCACCGGGAATGACTGGTAGTGGATCAGTTGATAGACGTTGAACTGGTTTGGAAACTGATAGGACATTAGGGTAGGTAATACTTTTCCGATTTTTCATATTGAATCCAGTAACTTTTGTTAAACAGAAATAACAATCAGTTTGGTGGTTACTTGACTGTCTCCAAAGTACTGGAATTGAAAAATCTAAATAGATTTTCTCGCCATTTGACCACTTGTATAAAATAGTTCTGCAACGATTGCAAAACATTGTCGGTGTCCACGGTTTGTCCAAGTTTCCGACAGCAAAACCAAAATAATGTAGATATGCATATTTTAGTGATTCTGATATTGCATATCCTTTTTTTCCAATCAGATATTCACTACACACAAAGCAAAAATAGCTCGGATTAGTAACACACGATCTCACTGACATGCTTAAACTCTACCTTTATACAAATTTATAATGAATGTAGGCTTTTGTCAAATTAATAACTGTGAAATTGTAGCGTCAGTATTAACTATTTTACAGTATTGCCAGCATGCGATAAAAACGAACTGGACGTGATAGCCCAACTTTGTTGCCAGATTCGAATTCAGCGCAGCCAGATTAGCTAAAAAACATACTTCGTTTCCCCAGTCAAAATTTTTTGCCTAATTTGTTGGCCAGTGTAATTTTTCTTGACTGAGCTGGGGATTGAACATGTTTCGCGAATCACCTCTGCACCACTGCAGTGCTTGCTAGCCATAGTGAAATCACTACAAGGTGGTAGCAATACTACAACAATACAAAAGCAACAGAAACAACTTATTTTTGCTGAATTTTGTCTTGATATTCCAATTTTATAGGCATTTATTTATCATTAAGCCATATTTTTGTATGGGGGTTATGAGAAATCATGGACCGATTCTTACTATTTTTCGCACACTTTCTTCTTTTATCATGCAAACAACGTATACAAAATTTCATGTTATTATCTGCAATATATTTCAAAATATTGCAATAAAATGGACGAAAAATATCAAATTTTTATGGAGGTGATCTCACATATTGGTTCATAACTCTGGTTGACCGAAACCGATTTTGCTGATTTTAAATAGCAAACTTCTCGAAAGCACTTCTGACAGAATTATTGAAGGTTTGGATCCCGAGTATATCTGGGGACTTCAAAAAACTGATTTCAACAGACAGACAGACAGACAGACGGACATGGCTTAATCGACTTCGCTATCTATAAGGATCCAGAATATATATACTTTATAGGATCGGAAAATTTTTTTGTGGAAATTACACATGGAATTGGATTCTGAACATATCTTGGGACTTCAAAAAACTGATTTCAACATCCAGACAGACAGACAGACAGACGGACATGGCTTAATCGACTCCGCTATATATAAAGATCCAGAATATATATACTTTATAGGGTCGGAAAATTATATTGTGGAAATTTCACACGGAATGTCAAACTTATATATACCCTTCTCATGAAGGTGAAGGGTATAAAAATGATCACGTGAAACTGAAATAAACACGATGAGAGCGTTCAAATATAAGAAATAACGGAAAATAGCAAAATGTAAATAACTAATATTTATCATAAACTTTTTTATGGTGGAATTTTTTTTATTATTATTATTTTTATTAAATAAAAAAGTGGAAAAAAAACTCGTAATAGGTGAAAAACTTTACAAAGTCAAATAATTGCACTAGGTGCAATAAAAAATTAATAAATTGTAATAATTTATTTTTAATTATTTGAAAACTACAAAATTAAATACAGTGAGACAGTGAATGAGTAACAATTCTAACAGTGCGAGTGGGCCCCAGAGCCGAAATGCTTATTTCGTGTTGAGCTCGGCAAGTGTTAGTAATGAGAACATTAAAAATCCCGAATTTAATAAAAACTACTTAACTGTGAAACCAAAAATAAGCACAAATCTGAATTTAAGTGCAAGTGCACCAAACTTGAATAAATGTGTTGAACAGGGCACAAACTTAGCCCAAAGCATATTTAATTTAAATAGAAAAATCACTGAAGGACCGTCTTCTTCACGGTCCTCGTTATCAAATATTGGAGAGACGTCAACAGCTGCAAAAGGCACATTAAGTCCTACAAATAAGACCGCTCCTATAGTTGCTGTTGAAGAAAAACAAAAAACACAGGTAGGAATGGACCGTTATATAACAGTATCGAAGAGAGGCAGAAGCCCAAAATCTGCCGAAATTACACCAGCCGCAAAATTATCAAAGAATGCTGAAGAGCCACGCTCGCAAAATCGTTTTGCCATCCTCCAAGAGAAAAATGATGTCCCTAACGCTGTGAATAAGCCAGTAAAACCACCTCCAATATATTTAAGAGAAAAAAATTCAAACGAACTTATAAAAATATTAGTTTCATTAATTGGTGAAAATTCTTTTTATGTGACTCCAATTAAGCGTGGCAATATTAATGAAACAAAGATTCAGGTTAATAATGAAAACGACTATCGGAGAATAGTTTCGGAATTTGAAAAACGCAAAAAGAATTTTTACACGTATCAACTTAAAAGCGCAAAAGGTCTACAAGTCGTAATTAAGGGAATTGATTCTTTTGTTGATCCTGAGGAGATTAAGAGCAGTTTGGCCGACAAAGGCTTTAAAATCAAGGCCGTATCAAATATAAGAAACAGAGATAGGATCCCTCAACCATTATTTAGAGTGGAGTTAGAACCTGGTGATGTTAAGCTGAAGAAAAATGAAACACATCCTATATATGACTTGAAATTCATAATGCACCGAAGAGTTACAGTGGAAGAACCTCATAAGCGATCTGGCCCAGTACAGTGTTCGAACTGCCAAGAATATAGTCACACTAAATCTTATTGTAAGTTGCCTACTGTTTGTGTTGTTTGTGGGGATCTTCATGACACCTCAAAGTGCGATAAACCTAAGGATGATTCCAGGGTAAAAAGATGCAGCAATTGCGGTGGAAACCACACTGCCAACTACAGGGGTTGCCCTGTTGTCGGGGTCGTTAAACGCTCCTTGATCAACAAACCCGCTTCTACCCCTACTCAGACGACAAAAGTACCTATTACAATTATTCCCCCCGTAGCACAAGCATCCACTAGCCAATTTTCATATGCCAACGTGCTAAGATCTAACCAACCAACAGTGCAAAATGAATCACCAATAAATGATACAAACAGCCACAATTTTAGCCGTCTTGAAGGTATAATGGAGAATCTGGCGCAATCCATGAACCATTTCATGACAAGCATGACAAGTATGATGCAGGAGATGCAAAAAATGCAGTCCACGCTACTGCAGGCCATACTTAATAGACCATGAACTGTCTCAAAATATGTTTCTGGAACGCAAACGGCATACGCCAATACAAAACTGAACTTGAATATTTTCTTTTTAATAAGAAAATTGATGTAATGCTGATTTCCGAGACTCATATGACGTCGAAAAGCATTTTTAAAATAAGTGGTTATACATTCTACGACACCAAGGACCCCAGAGATAGATCATGTGGTGGCTCGGCAATATTGGTCAAATCGCGAATCAAACACCATTCATTGGGTGGTCTTTCAGAGTGCTACCTTCAAGCAACAAACATCTGTATTGAGAACTTTTGTCAAAACCTCGTGATTTCGTCAGTTTACTGTCCGCCCAGATTTTCAATAAGAAAAGATCAGTATAGAGATTTTTACAAATCACTAGGTAGCCGTTTCATAGCGGCTGGCGACTACAATGCTAAGCATACATTCTGGGGCTCACGACTCGTTAGCCCTAAAGGTCGTATCTTGTACGACTCCCTGTCTGAAATGGGACTGAATGTGATTTCAACTGGTCAACCAACTTATTGGCCAACTGACCAGCAAAAAATTCCTGACGTTATCGATTTCGGCGTGGCGAAAGGGGTATCCCCGGAACTCATTGAAGTCGAGGCTTCACTGGATCTTTCTTCAGATCACTCACCCACTGTAATCACCATCAGAAGTCCTCAGCAAAGCGTAACTGATGCCTTACTTCTTGTCAAACGTCTGAATTGGTTAAAATACAAAAAATACATCAGCACTCATTGCACAGAGAAACTCCCGTTAAAAACTGCTGAAGACATCGATGCCTGTATAAAAAGTCTTAATGAACATGTCGAGAAAGCCGCAGAACATGCTTCTTCCACTTACCGCCCGAATAGGTACAACAGAGTTTTTTCTGCAGATGTTGAGCAACTATTGTCTGAAAAAAGGAGAGTCCGAAGAGAGTGGCAACAACACAGATCGCCCCAACTTAAAACTAGGTTGAGAGAATGTACCAAAAACCTTAGGATCTTGCTAGAAGCGCAAAAAGCAGCGTCTCTCAAACAACATCTGGAAGGTCTAGACGCAACTTCCCAGTCAAATTATTCATTATGGCGTGCAGTCCGAAATCTGAGAAAACCTGTAATCGCAAAACCTCCACTGCGTACTTTGAACGGATCTTGGGCACGAAATAACGAAGAAAAAGGCAACCTTTTCGTAAGTCATTTAAAAAATGTATTCACTCCCAATACGGATACTGACATTAGCGAACTACCGCCTGTTGTTGCCAGACCACCTGTACAAATAAGATTTCAATATCTGGAGGTTGTTGAGGCTATTGATAATTTAAATGTTAAAAAAGCACCTGGGTTTGATAAAATCAGCAATAAAATGATTTTTGAGCTGCCTCGCATTGCAAAAAGATTAATCCTCTTTCTTTTTAATGACATCTTACGGCTTGAGTACTACCCTCCGGTTTGGAAAATTGCACTAGTAAAGATGATTCCTAAGCCGGGAAAAGATCCTTGCAAAGTTGAGTCGTATAGGCCAATAAGTCTATTACCAACTATGTCCAAATTATTCGAGAAATTGCTTATAACCAAGCTGACTCCGATTTTGAATGAAAACAACTGCATTCCCAATCACCAGTTTGGCTTCAGACGTCAACACAGTACAATAGAACAAACACATAGATTGGTACAAGTCATAAGAAAAACCTTTGAGGAAAAGAGATACTGTTCGGCACTCTTTATTGACGTCTCTCAAGCTTTCGACAAAGTATGGCATGAAGGCCTGATATCTAAATTAAAGCAGAACTTGCCGGTGAATCTTCAACACCTACTATGGCAATACTTAATCGACCGTCAGTTTATGATTAAAGAAGGTGATTATTTAAGCCGTCCTCAACCTATAGGTGCTGGCGTCCCTCAAGGTAGTATCTTAGGACCAATTCTATACTTGCTGTACACAGCAGACATGCCAACAAACAATGAAATTCACACGTCAACATTTGCTGATGATACGGCATTTCTCAGTACTCACAAAGATCCAAAAGATGCCTCGATTCAATTACAGCACCACGTAACGCAAGTGGAGAAATGGGCAAGACAATGGGGAATAAAAATAAATGAACAGAAATGCACCCACGTAACATTTACTCTACGTAGGGAATCATGTCCCCCTATTCGTATTAATGACCATATAGTGCCTCAAAACTCACACGTGAAATATCTTGGTATTCATCTGGACCGTCGCCTCACATGGAAACCACATATAGATGCTAAGCTGACTCAAATAAAACTGAAAGCAGCCCAAATTCATTGGCTCATCGGCAGAAACTCCGTCCTTCGGCTCGATTGTAAGCTTCTACTCTACAACTCAATCTTAAAGCCAATTTGGTGCTATGGTATCCAGTTATGGGGCACTGCCTCCAACTCCAATATTGAGAAAATTCAACGCCGTCAAAACAAAATTCTACGAATGATAACTACCGCTCCTTGGTATATTAAAAACAACAACATACACAACGATCTTGATGTTCCACTTGTCAAATGGGAAATAACTAAACACGTGGCCCTTTATTTGGGTAAGCTGGAAACTCATCCAAATCCCCTCGCTCGAGACATCTTACAACATCCCGGTCATAGCCGTTTGAGAAGGAGGGACACCACCGCTCTCAGATGAATAAATACAAGTTGCTCATTATATCCTATCGAATTTGAAAACTAGATTTTGCCTAGCATTGGCTGGACTTATCTTAATTAACTTTAGTTTTAAGATTTGAATACCTATTGTTAGTTCATTTAAAATGAAGATACAATAAAAAATAAAAAAAAAAAAAAAAAAAAAAAAAAAAAAATTATGCAAAATTGAATTGAACATTAAACGTCTCTGGAGCCCTTTACTTGGAAAAAATTATATAATCATATTTTTGGTCTTTCTAAAACTAAAAAATATAGATGTTTTAAAAAAATACAAAATTTCAAATTTCCGGTTAAAAATATTAAATTTTTTTTTACTACTGGTTAGATTTGTTAACAAAGTCTATAAATGAAAAATAAAAAATTGCTTACTTTTTATTTATATATTTTTAAAATTTTTTTAAAGTTTTCAAAAATTTAGGGGTTCCGCAAAAAAAAAACAAAAAAAATTCTTTAAATTTTTGGTAAGTTTTTGTCACTATTTAATAAAAATTATACACTACACTAAAATTTGATTCATTTTTTATAGTAATAAAAAAAACAATTGCATAAACTATTTTTTTTTTAAATTTTGACAGTACCATAAACTTAGGTCGTCTGACTGACGACATTGGTCAAAGTCGTATGTTCTATTTACTTTAAATTTTTTTATATAACTTTGTAACAACAGAAATGAATTATAAAAAAAAAAAATAAAGAACAATTAACTAACTAACTTAGGTCTTTGTAACTTTTTCTGAAACTTAGGAAACATGTGTTAAAAAATTCGTATCACTTTTACATTTCCGGGTAAAAAATCTAAAACTTCTTTACATATTCTATTTAAGCCCTTTAAAATGTACTAAAATCACAAATAAAAAATTACCTACTCTTAAAAAAAAACTTTTTTTACTCTATCAAACTTTTGCATTTTGGTAAATCCAAATAAAAAATCGCAAAAGTTTTCGATGGCACAAACAACTTTTCCATAAAAAATATTTACCAAAAATTATTTTTGTTTTTTTTTATCTATAGTAATAAACAAAACTGTTAAGTTTCAAAGCAATACAATAAAAAATGAAATTTTGACAATTTTTTTTGTAACACAGTAAAAATCGTTTTTCCGTTCAACAGTTTTACCTCAAACGTTTTCTGACTTTAGCGCCCTCTACTGTTAACAAAACGAAGATATCATAAATTCTACTCACAAATCTGTTTAAGGTACTTTGTTAGCTTTACAAAAATGTATATTACTTAAATATTCTAAGCACTTTATTTTATTTTAATTTTGCCTATGGGACAAAGCACTGTGCGTCTGTTTCCCTGTGGGGCGGCTATCAGTCGTTCCATCAACTTTATTTCCCCTCAATAAAGGGATGGTTGATGGAATATAGGTCCGATTTACGCTCAGCGTCGCTACTCGAGACTGCTATTGCATTGCTAGGGGAGGTATGACCGGGATCTAGGCTGGAGGTGGTATCCATTAGTGAGATACCCCGAAAGCCTAGATCTATAGCCACGATTCCAGCTGAGCAATCCAAACCGGAGGAGATCTTAGAGATCATTCAGTGCTGTAACGCTCAACTGCCTACCAGTGATTGTAAAGTAGTGAAGGTTACGGAGGCTGAAGGATCTTTGAGAAGGCAATCGTTGTCCTGAACAAGGACTCTTTGGAAGCGCTTAGAAAGACACGAGGGAAGGTGTTTTGGTACCATCATCCTTCGTGTCTATCGAAGCGACAACAAGGACGATGCCGCTTCTGTCAGCGATGTAAAACCCATGTCTGCCGAGGACATGGAATGTAACGCTACCACCATTCCAGACGAAACTGAAGACGCCCACTCTGTCACAGACATAGTGGGTGCCTTCTTTGAACATCTGAACTCTGATCAGGAGGACGTCAACGTCACTGTTATTAAAATGGAAGATGGTGAAGTTGACTCAATCAATCTTCACCACTCTAAAGCAGCTTCTGATGTACTACTCCTCCGAATAGCTCAAAAAGGGGAGGAGTTCATAATGGTCCAAGAAACAAACAAACAAGGATCGGGTTTGTGGACTAAATTTGAGAGGTTATAAGCTTCTCCACACCAAATGTTAAGGTAAAATAAGAACCTGTATTCTGGCCAAAAGCTCTATGAATATCTTCATTCTATCTGATTACAGTGATGAAGATACAGTTAGAGCCTCCTGGGAAACGGGATGCTGACGTTATCTGGCTGATTTCTAGCTACATGGCTCACGGCCAGGGGGATAATCCTCCCAATGGAAAGTTAAGAAGTGCGGTACGGAAGGCGAATGAATCCAGAATACCGTTTATAATTTGGCACAGATGCTAACTCGCACCACATAATATGGGGTAGTAGTGATACCAACTGCAGAGGTGAGAATATTTTCAACTTTATACTCAAAAGTAGTTTAGAAGTAGTTAATAGAGGTTCAGAACCAACTTTTATTGTAGCCAATAGAAGAGAGGTTCTTGACTTGACACTTGTGAGTGCTTCGTATAGAAGCATAATCTCTAATTGTACTGTCTCTAAAGACTGCTCTTTATCGGATCATCAGTGCATTGATTTCAATATTACTGATGTACAGATCCCAAGTGGGAATATAATTCAGAATCGTAGAAGGACTGATTGGGCATTACAACATAATGTTCTTGCACAATCGCTCTCCAATCCTACGACCATTGAAAGCGTTAATGACATTGAGAACGCCGTGAACGTTCTGACTGAGTCATTTAGCTTTGCTACGAATCTGGCCTGTAGGCCTACTTTATCCAGAGGAAAAAATAAGCCCCCTTGGTGGAATCCTGAGATAGCGCATGCAAGAGGTACATGTCGTAAATTGTTTAATGAGGCGAAACGTATGGGCACATGGGTAGCCTATCAAATTTCATTAAATCACTTTACGAACCTAATAAGGAATGCGAAAAGGAAAGTTTGGAGGGACTTCTGCGATGGTGTGGAAGGCTCATCTGAGACAAACAGACTTCGTAAAATTTTATCAACCTCACCGGTTGTGCCAAGCTATATTCAGAAACCGTGTGGTAATTGGGCACTGAATAGTAAAGAAACTCTTGATGTATCAATAACCTCAGTAATAACAGTAGCCCTCAAAGGTGGGCGATTAGTAGCTTTTGTTTAGTTTATGATCATAAGCTAGTTTCATAAACCATACCGTTTACATCAGCATTTTGACAGTTAAGTGGTTTATCTTTGACAAGTCATAAAACAGCTGACATTTTGTTTGTGTAAAATAATGTACTACTGTCAAAAATACTTGAAAAAATATTACTTTTGACATAAGTAAATTGTAAACAAAGTCAGTCAGCTGGGCTACTGCACTCACCTTGTATATTTACACCATGAAAAGTTTTTTTTATTTTTGAGCAAATGTCAAATGTGTCCAGCGTTGTCAGAAAAATGTTGAAAAAACAGAGTTGCATTAGCAAAAACTGGTTGTTTGTAACTAGTTTATCTCAAAAGCTAGTTACAAAACCTGTTTTTGATTTGTATGGATAAACAAGTTTCTCAAACTAGTTTATCACCATAAACAACTTATAACTAGTTTATGGCGTAGGTGTAAATGCACTATTAGTTATACCTATAAACAGCATTTTATTATTGTGAAAAGTGTATTCAAAAATCAAAACAACAAAGGAGTTAACATGCCGAGTTACTCCAAGAAGAAGTCACTAGACAACGAATTTTGCCTGGGCAGCGAGAAAAAAAATAAGGATGGAAGTATCCAAAAGACAACAACAACAAAAGCAACAGAAACAACAATGACGACAACAAGTCCAACAAAATCAACAACAACATCAAATCAAGTAACATAAACGTTTTCGTAAGTTAAGCTTTAATGTTACTTTTTATATATAAACAAGTTGTGTTAATTTAAGATTTGATTCAAATATATTATCATTAAATTAAAATTTTTTTTGTAAAAATTGATTGTGCGGGTTTTTTGAATTTTTTTTGCGTGATCAATTTGCATTAAAGTTAAGTTTTAATTTCTCGTGTGACTAATCTGTACTCGGAAATTTTCATAAAATATTAATTCCACAAGCTGGATTCAATGGCTACTTCTAAACTAATACTTTTATACTAAAACCTTTTTTTGTTATTCCCTTTAATTACACTGTCCAACAAATTAAGAGTTTTTGAATGGAACAGAATAGCGACCCTATAATTCTGAAAGGGTATGTTGAGTAGATCATTTTTGTAGAACAAACTTATGGTCCAGCACGTCTGAGTTTTTTTTTACAGTGGGTCAAAGTTTTCATTTTTTGGTCGAAGGGAGCATTATACTATATGAATAAAATGTTGTAAGTTAATGTCTGAGAGAATTCTTATGGTCAGAGTTGTATTGTGGAATTGTATGAGGATTATTTTCGTGGAAGATCTTAACCCTCTAACTGGTCTCTTTATGGGTCAATTTGACCCTTTTTTCGATAAAATCAAAAAATATCCTTTAAAAAAGGACATTTAAGGATTAAAATATTCCACGAAAATGTTTGGCGGAAAATTTCAGTGGGGGTCGCCAAAGACACCATTGTTGTAAATAAAGCTCTTTACGATTAATTGGCAAAATTACACGCCAACTTCTATAAAAAAATTATAATTTTGTTTTAATAGTGGTTTATGTACATAAGTATGTACATATTTATTTTTTTCAAATTTAAAGTCAAATGCTGTCTTTTGCATATCCGACAGATGACCATAAAATTCTTCATCGTGTAATAATTTTCTTATATCGGGTCCAACGAGCATTCCTAGAAAAGGTAATTTACATTAAATGAAAAATGAAAATGGCAGCGCCTTAGTACCGCCTTTGTACCAGGTCAAAAGACCACTTTCGCAAGTAGTACATACAGTTTTTGGTATCCAAGCTTCACATAAAAATCGTATTCCAAAGAAAAGAAAATATGGTTCTTCAATTGTAGGGAATATCTTTCTTCTGCTTTGATGGTGCGTAAAATGTCCACAAATAAAACAAAACCAATCTCTTAATTTGCAAACAGAATCCGCCATGCTTATTTAAGTTTTAATTGTTCTTTTTTTATATTAATTTTAGTAAAAATCACACCCGATATGTACTGCTTAGTAGCTCAATTATGCTTAATTTTATTACACCCGATTTGAAAGTCACAGCTGATTTGTAAGTCACAGCTGACTAGACGCGAGAACTCAGTGTTTGGCCCGGCCGAACTTGACGATGTTTTCACCTGCTTTGTATGTGTTGGCGTGTAATTTTGCCAATTAATCGTAAAGAGCTTTATTTACAACAATGGTGTCTTTGGCGACCCCCACTGAAATTTTCCGCCAAACATTTTCGTAGAATATTTTAATCCTTAAATGTCCTTTTTTAAAGGATATTTTTTGATTTTATCGAAAAAAGGGTCAAATTGACCCATAAAGAGACCAGTTAGAGGGTTAAGATCTTCCACAAAAATAATCCTCATACAATTCCACAATACAACTCTGACCATAAGAATTCTCTCAGACATTAACTTACAATATTTTATTCATATAGTATAATGCTCCCTTCAACCAAAAAATGAAAACTTTGACCCACTGTAAAAAAAAACTCAGACGTGCTGGACCATAAGTTTGTTCTACAAAAATGATCTACTCAACATACGCTTTCCGAATTATAGGGTCGCTATTCTGTTCCAAAAATGGTGTTGGACAGTGTTATTTATTGAATCTTCATATAATGAAATGACAATAAGTATTCAAATTTTAATACTAAAAAGAAAATAATAAGCCCAGCCAGTGCTAGACAAAAATTTTTATGATACTAAAAAATTTCACATCAACTGCTCCAGTCTTCTGTTTTCCGCTTGAGTTAAAGCAAGCAAATTAAAGCAAGCTGACGTACTTTGACGCATATTTTGTAAATTTGACTTTTACTAATGACACGTCTAGATCTATGTGGATTCGAGAATTTTTAACATACCATGGAGCTGCAGTAATTATACGTAGAATTTTATTTTGACCCCTTTGAATTTTTTCAATGTTTGATGCTGAGGTTGTACCCATAGCTGCCAGATTTGACGATTTATCGTCATTTTGACGATTTTTGGTTTCAAAAATAGCAAAATGACGATTTGACGATTTTTTCATTGAAAATGACGATTTCCTGAATTATTAAAATTTTCTATAAATTGTTAGTTTTATTTATGTTTTTGTTACCAAATTCTCTCTTTTTTTGAGACAACAACTATTTCAAAAACAAAACTAAGTGATAGTAGTGTTTTCTTAATTATTATTGTTAAGTTCAAGTAAAATAATTGCAAATAATATTGAGACAGGATAGTCGAAATTACTTATTTATGTGTAAACATAAAAATCAATTTTAAATACTGAATTCCATGAACTAAAATTTTAAGAAGAAACAATTTCTGAATTTCCACGGGGAAATTCTTCTACAAAAACTTCTCCTATTTTAACAAAACGTCGAAAGCATATTCAGCCGAATAAATTTAAATAACAAAAATACGGAATTCTTCGAAAATATGTTGAATTCTATACTCAAAATGTTATTTAAAACTTAATAAAATAAATTGTTTCGACATTGTAATTTAACCTGAATTAATAAAATATGCTGAATTCAACAATTTATTTATAAAATACTGTTTCACACTATTCAGTTTTAGCAGACCAGTTTTTGTTCAATTCTCTTTTGAACTTGCCATTTCATCAAACATGTCAATTCAATTTTCGTACTTTTTAATGTAAATCAACATGCATGAAAAAAAAACAAAAGGAAATAAGAAAATTGACAGTACCGTCAAGTTTGTACCCCTTTTGTTCATATTTCCCTTCTCTTCCAAAAATACTTGCCTTGACGAGTGAGAATTATAGAAGTGAAAACGGACTAAGATATTAAATATTACACAAGTTGTGTTTAACATAAAATTTTTTGTGATTTGTTATGTAAAAAGTTAAAATTTACTTATTTTGATATGTATTGTACAAGAGACTATATAAAATTGAATTTTTATGTTTTCGTTTAATAAAGATTTCAAAATACTATTAGAAATAGTGACATTTTATTTTTCCGATTTTTTTGACGATTTTTAAAATTCGAAATGACGATTTTTTTCTTTTTTATCGGGATTTTGACGATTTTTTCCGAAATTCATCTGGCAGCCCTGGTTGTACCCCATAATTGAATTCCATAGCACCAGATTAGCTTTAGTATTGCATTGTACAACAATAGTTTGCAATCCAAGTGAAGAATTTCTGCCAATTAGCCAATTAGAATGCCGAGGTATTTGACTTCATTATGTTGAGGAATAATTTGATTATTTATTTTGATGAACGAGCAAGTTTCTTTTCGCAATGTGAAAGTGATATGTTCATTTACCCAGATTTTCCAAAGCTCTAGCCAACTCTCTAGTTTATAAACATAATTCTGCAAATTCTGTGATGCAACTTGGTGGTTCTTATGGACGCTGATAAAGGCTGTATCGTCTGCAAAAGTGGACGTGTGGATTTTGGGGTCTGACGGCATGTCGGAGGCATAAATCATATATTAAGTAGGACCCAGTATGCTACCCTGTGGCACACCTGATTCAATTGGCTGAGCGGTACATAAAAAATTGCCTTCTTTGATTTTAAATTTGCGACCGTATAAATAACTTTTCATGAGTTTATGGGTGTTAGCAGGCAGATTTAATTTTATTTTGTGCATTAAACCGTCATGCCAAACTTTGTCGAACGCTTGGGACACATCAATAAAAAGGGCGGAGCCTTATTTTTTTTGTCTTCAAACGACCCTCTTATTATATTTACCAATCTGTGTGTTTGTTCGATGGTGCTGTGTTTAGCTCTGAATCCGAATTGATGATTAGGAATACATCCAGTGTCATTCAGAATTGGAGTCAACATAGTCATTAACAATTTTTCGAACAGTTTAGAAATTTTCGGCAGTAGACTAATTGCCATATATGACTCCACTTTGGTGTGGTCGTTTCCTGACTTAGGAATCATAGTGATCATAGACACCTTCCAATCTGCAGGATAGTATTCTAGGCGTAAAATAGCGTTGAAGATAAGGAGGATAATTCTTCTTGCTACACGAGGTAACTCCACAAGTAATTTATTGCTGATTTTATCCATACCTGGAGCCTTTCTAAGGTTCAGAGTACCAATAGCGCTTTGGACATTACGAAAATGTAGTCTTAGAGGTACAGGAGGTCTTATAACAAATGGTGGCAAATCAGATACGTTATTTGAGTTGTTTATAGTAAACACATTTCTCAACTGGTTAACAAATAATGTCCCTTTCTCGGAATCATTTCTAGCCCAGTCACCAGTCGGATTTCGCAAAGGAGGGTTTCCTCTCACTGGTCTTTTTAAACCTCTTGCCGCCCTCCATAACGAGTAGGCAGATTGTCTCGTCTCATCGAACTGTTCGGACGTGTTACTTTTAGTGCGGCTGAATTTTCAGTGAAAAAATCGTAATAGGTGAAAAAGTGTAATAGGTTGAAATAAAACAAAAAAAGTGAAAAAATAACTAATATCGGTAATTAAAAAAAAACACTAAAAATCGCATAAAAATTGTATGAGTGTTCCTCTCAGATGTAATTCTGAGAAAGAGCTTAGCTCGACTAGAAATACTAAATGGGTCTCTGAGGAAGAATCCTTAAAAAAATCAGTGGAGAATTTTCTCACTACAGGAGCCGTAGAACGGCGTCGTTCCTGTTCGCCCAATATAGTGATTTCAACAGATGAGAAAACATCATCTTCATCAAATAGTGCAGTCAAACCCAAAAAACAAGTAGGTATGGATAAGTACATCACCGTTCTCAAGCGACAGAGGAGCCCGACGTCTGCTCAAGTGTCATCAAATTCAAAAGCTCCTAAGACCGTGAGTAATGATCAAAATAGGTTTGCTCTCCTCCAGACTGATGAGCTACCGCTTCCTAAGAAGACGTTTAAGCCCCCACCAATTTATCTGAGAGAGCCCACTTCCAATAAACTGATACAAGGAATTGTTGCTGTAATAGGTGAAAACATGTTTAGCGTAACCTCCATGAAACATGGAAATATCTGCGAGACAAAGATACAAGTGAATAGGGAAGATGATTTTCGAAAATTGTCCAACCAGCTGGAAAGGGAGACTAGGGATTTCTATACCTACCAGCTCAAAAGCGCAAAAGGACTCAAAGTCGTTCTAAAGGGTATAGACCCATATGTTGATCCTGCGGAGATAAAGACCTGTTTAATGGACAAAGGGTTCAAAATCAAGAGTGTAGTGAATATTAGAAACCGTGAAAAGATCCCTCAGTCCATGTTCAGGGTAGAATTGGAACCTGGAGATGTTGTCTTAAAGAAAAACGAGTCCCATCCAATCTACAATCTCATTTATCTTCTGCATCGTAGAATTACCGTGGAGGAACCGCATAAGCGTAATGGACCCGTCCAGTGCCTTAATTGTCAAGAATTTGGCCACACCAAAGCGTATTGTAAATTGCCGTCTGTTTGTGTTGCGTGTGGGGAACTACATGCAACTGATCAATGTAATAAGTCCAAAACTGACGTAAAAATAAAAAAATGTAGTAACTGCGGAGGAAATCATACCGCAAATTATAGAGGTTGTCCAGTTTATACTTACTTGAAGGGCATAAGGACCAATAAGTCGGCAGTATTACCTGATCATCATTAACTACCTAATTTCATGTCGAGTATGAATTTTCCTCAAATTGTACGACCAACTACTCACGAAAACGCTCCTAATTCTAGACAAGTTTCTTACGCAAACATGGTTAAATCTAATATGCCAGGTCTGGAGCAAGAACCTAAACCCCAATATTCTGAGCCGCATATCAATAATCTAGAGACAACATTGCAGACACTTGTCCAAACTATGAACACTTTTACGACCACCATGACATCCATGATGCAGGAAATGCTGAAATGCAATCCACTATCTTGCAAGCCATGTTAAAGAAATGATTTATTTAAAAATTTGTTTCTGGAACGCGAACGGCCTCCGCCAACATAAAAATGAACCGGAATACTTCCTGATGGATAAGCAGATTGCTGTTATGATGATTGCTGAAACTCACTTGACGTCGACAGGGTACTTCAAAATTAATGGCTACGTGTTGTACGATACTAAAGACCCCCGCGGAAGAGCTTGTGGAGCTTCGGCAATTCTTATAAAGAACAGAATAAAGCATTATCTAATGAATAACATAAGTGAGGATTACCTCCAAGCAACAAACATTTGCATTGAATTCTGTCAATACAAATTTGTTTCATCATCGATTTATTCTCCGCCTAGATTTTCAATAAAAGAACACCAATACCATAACTTCTTTAAATCCCTTGGAGCTAGATTTTTAGTTGCTGGCGACTTTAACGCCAAACACACATTTTGGGGTTCACGTCTGGTAACCCCAAAGGGTCGCGTACTATTCAACACCATTGCTAAAATGGGCTTAGATGTACTCTCAAGTGGACATACCACCTATTGGCCGACGGACCAACGGAAGATTCCCGATGTTATTGACTTTGGAGTAAAGAAAAATATCCCTGTAGAATGGATGCAAGTGGATCCTTCACTGGACTTGTCCTCAGATCACTCTCCTACTATCATTTCAATACATTTCCCTCAAGTGTGTGGTTCTCCATTTATGAACATGACTAAGACCCGAGTAAGTTGGATAAAATACAAAAAGTATTTAAGTTCTCATTGCACGGAAAATGTTGTGTTGAGAACTACCGACGATATTGATGAGTCGATTGGCAACTTTACCGAGGACCTTCGACGAGCTGTGCATCACGCTAGTACTTATCACAAATCACAAACAGTACTTATTTCTCTGAACTCGAGCATCTCCTATCAGAAAAAAGAAGAATGAGAAGAGAGTGGCAAATTCACAGGTCTCCTGAACTGAAAGCTAGGCTACGGGTATGCAGAGATATACTAAGACATTTCAAAGAACGGCCTCACTTAGATCTTACTTGGAGGGTCTTGATAGTACCCCACAATCTGACTACTCGTTATGGAGGGCGGCAAGAGGTTTAAAAAGACCAGTGAGAGGAAAACCTCCTTTGCGAAATCCGACTGGTGACTGGGCTAGAAATGATTCCCAGAAAGGGACATTATTTATTAACCATTTAAGAAATGTGTTTACTATAAACAACTCAAATAATAACGAATCTGATTTGCCACCACTTGTTATAAGACCTCCTGTTCCTCTAAGACTACACTTTCATAATGTCCAAAGCGCTATTGGTACTCTGAACCTTAGAAAGGCTCCAGGTATGGATAAAATCAGCAATAAAATGCTTGTGGAGTTACATCGTGTAGCTAGAAGAATTATCCTCTTTATCTTCAACGCTATTTTACACCTAGAATACTATCCTGCAGATTGGAAGGTGTCTATAATTCCTAAGTCAGGAAAGGAACACACCAAAGTGGAGTCATATAGGCCAATTAGCCTACTGCCGACAATTTCTAAACTGTTCGAAAAATTGTTAATGACTAAGTTGACTCCAATTCTGAATGACACTGAATGTATTCCTAATCATCAATTCGGATTCAGAGCTAAACACAGTACCATCGAACAAACACACAGATTGGTAAATGTGATAAGAGGGTTGTTTGAATACAAAAAATACTGCTCCGCCCTTTTCATTGATGTGTCCCAAGCGTTCGACAAAGTTTGGCATGACGGTTTAATGCACAAAATTAAATTAACTCTGCCTGCTAACACCCATAAACTCATGGAAAGTTATTTATACGGAACACCAAGTTGCATCACAGAATTTGCAGAATTATGTTTATAAACTAGAGAATTGGCTAGAGCTTTGGAAAATCAGGGTAAATGAACATATCACTTTCACATTGCGAAAAGAAACTTGCTCGTTCATCAAAATAAATAATCAAATTATTCCTCAACATAATGAAGTCAAATACCTCGGCATTCACCTCGACCGCCGTTTAACTTGGAAGCGAAACTTACACAAATGAGATTAAAAGCAGTGCAACTTAATTGGCTAATTGGCAGAAATTCTTCACTTGGATTGCAAACTATTGTTGTACAATGCAATACTAAAGCTAATCTGGTGTTATGGAATTCAATTATGGGGTACTGCCTCAGCATCAAACATTGTGTTTACGCGCATAGTGTAAATGCCCCCCAATTATTGTTCATAGGATTGTTAATTATTTCGTTAAGTTAAATTGTTGTTATTTTGTGTTGATGCTGTATGTATACTGATTTATTATTGTTTGTAAAACCCCCAACAAGTACGATACGTACAACGAAGAAAAGAAAAAACTGAAAATAAACCCTTGAATTTATATTTGAATTAAATTAACCCCGTCTTTTTATTTTCGAGGAAATATTTCAAGAAAAACACATTGAAAAAATTCAAAGGGGTCAAAATTATATTCTACGTATAATTACTGCAGCTCCATGGTATGTTAAAAATTCTCGAATCCACAAAGATCTAGGCGTGCCATTAGTAAAAGTCGAATTTATAAAATATGCGTCAAAATACGTCAGTAAACTTGACCACCATCCAAACCCACTTGCACGAGACATCCTTAACTTTAGTGGACACAGTCGGTTGAGAAGGAGGGATACCCTTGCTTTAACTCAAGCACAAAACAGATGACTGGATCAGTTGATGTGAAATTGTTTTAGTATCATAAAAATTTGTGTCTAGCACTGGCAGGGCTTATTATTTTTTTTAAAAAACCCAAAGCCGGGACGATTTCTGTTTCTACCTGTTACAGGTATAACAATAGAATACGTTACTTAAGTTTTTTACAAGACCGATTTGTGCGGTTTTTGTCCGCACAAGAAAATACAAATATGTAAAAATTTATGACTTTATTTTTTAATTCTAATGCTAGGTACACACTACGCAACTCGTTTCTGCAATACCATGCCATAAAACACGACTACACACTATGCACCCAGCATCAATGCAACCAGAAAATATCAAAATATTTAGATATTTTTGCCTGGTATTCTATTGGTATACCTGGAACAGGTAGAAACAGAAATCGTCCCGGCTTTAGTTTTTTACAAATCATGTTCATGAAGGTCTTGACAGGTACTTTGATAAAAAAAATTACAGTATAAATAAGAGTTCCTCAACCCCTTGAATGTCATATGGAAAAGATTTTGCTTCCTCCACTCCACATCAAACTGGGTATTGTAAAAAATTTTATAAAAGCATTGAACCCAGATGGAATTGCTTTTACCGAATTGCGCCGAATTTTTCCACGATTAAGCGGCATGAAAGTAAAATAAGGTATGAACTCTAGCTACTTTATTAAATTAGATTTATATTTCATATCATAATGTTTTTATTTTGCAGGAATTCTTAATGGACCGGACATTCGTCGTCTAATGAAGGACCAACAATTTGAACTTGCATTGCATGATATGGAGCTATTGGGCTGGAATTCTGTGAAATCAGTAATAGAAAATGTATTAGAAAATCATCGGTCTGAAAATTGGCGAATTTTAATTGGAGATATGCTAACCGCATTTAAAAACTTAAACGTCAAAATGTCATTGAAAATACATTTTTTGAATTGTCATGCAGAAAAATTTAATGAACAATCACCAGTCGAGTCTGATGAATATGGCGAGAGATTTCACCAAGTAACAGCTAGACTCGAACACTGGTATAGTGGCAAACAACTTGATTCGCTATTACGGGATATTTGTTGGAATCTGTGGGAGGAAGAAGAATAAATTTGTAAATAATAACTTAAACTTTAATTAACAACAAAAATAAATGTTTTAATTTTTGAAGTTTCGTCTGGTTATTATATATTTCATCTTTTGTGAATAAAATCAAAAGTTGTAGACAGATTTTAATTATTTATGTCTTCGTTTGCTATACCTGCAGACAAAATTAGAAGCACAGCTGCGTTTTCCAATTTTTTATGCCGTTTTAAAAAACAAAATTTTTGAAATTTTGCTAAAAAAAACCATTTTTTTTTTGTAAAAAAAAAAATTATGTTTCTACAACGACTGCGCATATTGGAAAAAAGTTTAACCTTACTTAAAGAAAATTTCATTGCGGAATTTCGGTTTTTTTAGTTTATTCACTAAACTAAACCGTTTTTGGGTTACGCGAATATATGTTGTGCAACCTCCTCCATTTTCGAAATAACGGTATATTTCGAAAAAACGAGCTAACCTAAAAAACGGTTAGCACCACTGGATTCAGCGTACCCGAATTAGGTTAACCCGCCAGGTGCCCCGTTTGTCACAAAAAAAGTGTCAAATTCTAGCACAGTGTAATTAAAGGCAAAAAAAATAGATAATGCTTTATTCTGTTCTTTATAAGAATTTCCGAACCTCCACAAGCTCTTCCGCGGGGATTTTTAGTATCGTACAACACGTATCCATTAATTTTGAAGTACCCTGTCGCCGTCAAGTGAGTTTCAGCAATCATCATAACATCAATCTGCTTATCCATCAGGAAGTATTCCAGTTCATTTTTATGTTGGCGGAGGCCGTTCGCGTTCCAGATACAAATTTTTAAACAAATCATTTCTTTAAAATGGCTTGTAAGATAGTGGATTGCTTTTTCAGCATTTCCTGCATCATGGATGTCATGGTGGTCGTAAAAGTGTTCATAGTTTGGACAAGTGTCTGCAATGTTGTCTCTAGATTATTGATATGCGGCTCAGAATATTGGGGTTTAGGTTCCTGCTCCAGACCTGGCATATTAGATTTAACCATGTTTGCGTAAGAAACTTGTCTAGAATTAGGAGCGTTTTCGTGAGTAGTTGGTCGTACAATTTGAGGAAAATTAGGTAGTTGATGATGATCAGGTAATACTGCCGACTTATTGGTCCTTATGCCCTTCAAGTAAGTATAAACTGGACAACCTCTATAATTTGCGGTATGATTTCCTCCGCAGTTACTACATTTTTTTATTTTTACGTCAGTTTTGGACTTATTACATTGATCAGTTGCATGTAGTTTCTCACACGCAACACAAACAGACGGCAATTTACAATACGCTTTGGTGTGGCCAAATTCTTGACAATTAAGGCACTGGACGGGTCCATTACGCTTATGCGGTTCCTCCACGGTAATTCTACGATGCAGAAGATAAATGAGATTGTAGATTGGATGGGACTCGTTTTTCTTTAAGACAATATCTCGAGGTTCCAATTCTACCCTGAACATGGGCTGAGGAATCTTTTCACAGTCTCTAATATTCACTACGCTCTTGATTTTGAACCCTTTGTCCATTAAGCCGGTCTTTATATCCGCAGGATCAACACATGTGTCTATACCCTTTAGAACGACTTGGAGTCCTTTTGCGCTTTTGAGCTGGTAGGTATAGAAATCCCTAGTCTCCCTCTCCAATTGGTTTCGGCCAGATATGGTGTTAATATTTTGTCAATTACGCAAAAGTTTGTGAAAAAACAGTTGAACTATTTTTAGCTTTTTATTTCTACTTTATAGACATTTAAGTCAATCACATTTAGCCAATTCACAATGTGTTCTAAAGTCCTAAGTCATAAAATACTATTTAAGGCCAAATAGCACTGTTGTGAACGGCCTGTCGTATATTATTTATTTTCATAAACGTCATTACTGAGTACACATATTCAATAAACATAAAACGTCAAATATAAATAAAAATATTATAAGGGCGCAATTATTAAAATAAAAAATGGCAGCAAAACAGAAAAAATTATGGAGGAATTGTGTGAGAAATATGCAATGGATACAATTATTGCAGAATCAACAAAGTTCAAATGTGAGTCTGTCATCCCTGAATTAAATAGCATAGCAAAAAAAAAACATGAGTTTCAATGTTGTATTGTCATATTATATTTTTAAATATGAAATACCAACAACATTTTTATTATTACTTGTGCAAATTATTAATTTTGAGTTGTAAAAACCTGAAATCTATTCCAAAACAAGTAAAAAAGTATAGCCCTGCACCCAGCAACAACAATTTTTCAGAAATGGGCGCTATATGGTTGATATAACTTATTATGGACCGATCAACAAAAAATTTAGTGCCATGATTTCTGTGTTAAACTTTATCTTGATATAAATAATTTTTAAAGATTTATGGAGGTTAAAGTGAATTACGGAAAGGGTATTATATGGGAGCTACGACTAATTATGGATCGATCTGCACAAAACTTGTAGATCTGGGGGGTTACTCTCTATTGCGATGCGAAAGCAAATGCGATACGATAAGCATACAAATTTTACAAAAAAAGGCTTAAGTCGGTTTTAGTGAGTTTTAAATTCTGACTAAAATAAAAAACGAGTGGACGGGGCTCCAAAGTTTTTAATATGTTGATATATATCTTGAAAAGTGTTTTTTTATGATAGGTATTTTAAAGACCTTTCCAACAATATATAACATAATCTACTTATATGAACCATCTAAAGGTCAATGTCGAGAAAATTATTTTTTGATCCGATATTTTTTAAAAAATCTAAAAAATCCGGAAAAATACATTTATGAGTATGTAAGTATATAAATTACAAAATTCAAAAAGCCAAGAAACTAATAGGTCGATTATGTATAGCAACCAAACTGGAGTTGGGTTGCCAATAGGCAAACGAAAAATGTCTTAAAATGCCCAGTACAGTAGAGGTCTACATCACACTCTTCCTCTTCAATACATCGCCTAGAAACTTCGTCTGTCTGTCTTTTAACTTCTCAACTGTAAAAGGGGACTAACATTTAAAATTTACCATTTAAAATAAAAATCAAAGCAACCACAAATTCTCGGTTGCCATGTTCGGCAACTCAAGTTAACAGCTTACAGTTGTCAGTTGTCATCTGTAATATGTTTTTGGCAACTGTCAACTCCACTGAGGTTCGGTTGCCATCCGTAATCGACCCATATTCAAGGTATAATATAACCGTTTAGGTAGTATAGATCCAGAGATATTAAAGAAAAACATTCCACCAAAGAGTAGAACATCTTGCATTTAACTAATTAAGCTTATGTATAACATTACTATGTATTAAAAGTATAAAATTTGGTTTCAAAGTATGTATTTATAGAGCAATTCCATATGAAAACGATCAAAATTGGCAAATTTTTGGACGACCCCTCTCCGATTTTAAAATAAATAGTCTCAATCGATTGCCCAACAAAAAATAATGTACCTACATATTTTTTTTTTTTTATAGTGACTGGTTTAGTGGTGGTGTACACCACTGTCTGTGACAAAATTGAAGAATTCTTCATAAGGGACCTCATTGAAAGTTGTTTTAAAAAAAAACTACTAAAGCGATCGCAACGAGTGATAGCTCGTTGGAAAGGTATTGAATCAGGCTTTAATTGAAAAATAAAATTTTCCTAATTTTTCTTAGAAATTTACCTTTAAATTTTCCCATGAAAATTAAATTTTCCGATTTTCCACAGAAGCTCCTAAATTTTCCGGCTAATTTTTTTTTTTTTTTGGATTCCTCATACTTTTTGCTTTAAGAATCAGCAATAAAAAAATCGGCTCCGACTCCTTGTTTGGACAGGAGAAGAGCATTTAAGAGACCACCTTGTTAAAAATACGTTTTAAAAATTATTTTACAGTTAAAAATACATTTATGAAGAAAAAATCAATTTTTTTTTAAGAGCCCCAAGTTGAGTGCTGTAAAGACAATTTAAAGTAAAATGAATAAATTTTGCTGCAATCCGTTTAACAAGAGTGGACATCGTTCGAAAAAGATAAAAGTATTAAAATTAACTGGTGTTTCGAAGCGATACATGAATAAATTAAATATACAATGCGGTGAAGAAGCAGAATTCATTTGCCCCAAGTGTAAAATCGATTTGTCTCAACAAGCAAATGCATTGAAACAAATGCAGCCACAATCCGAGAGTGAAATGACAAGTGAACAAAATGTTTCATCTGATAGTGAGGCAGACATTCCGATGGTCAATATGTCTTTGAGTCCTTTGAATGAGGCTATTACCACTTTAGGTAAAACGCCTATTAGAAAAAGAAAGTTGCGAAGTGAAACATACAGGAAAGAGAAAAAAGGCAAGGTTATGAGTGCAATCGCGACAATATTTGATGAAGGCTCTGATAACGAATGCAGTCAAGCAGATGACGTTGATGACGGCAAACAAATGATTGAGCAATGATGACAACAGCCGCGCCTGCCCAGGTACACGTGACTATGTTATCACACGTGAAGATGGAGAAAAAGTACACAAGCAGCGAAGATTATTATTATGTAATCTATCCGAAGCATACCATCAGTTCAATGAGAAATACCCAGCAGAAAAAGTTTGCCATCCTACGACCAAAAGAATGCGTGCTGGCATTAGACAGGCACGGAACGCATTCAGTCTGCGTTTGCATGTTTCATCAAAACATTGTTACGGATTTAGAGGGACAATTGTCTTTCGCTCTAAACCCTGTCCCTTCACCCGCACCCAACATAGCATACATACAACGGTACCACTTGAATATGCGGCTCATGCTCATATTTTGTTAAATGCCACGTACCCATTACATTTGCGCTATGACATGTTTAAAATCCCATCTTTTATTTCAGTTGACAACAACTTCTTTTTTTATCGTTGTTAAAAATCTGGAAGTATTTACAACAGAAAAGAATGTTCTAGAAAAGAGGGGAAAGAAAAATGTAACGTGATTAACATGCGCATTCATGACCCATTTTTTCTCTCTTTCTCCCTTCATAAAAAAACATTCACTCTCACATTTGCGTCTCGTGTTTAACACACACACAACAGACAAATAATTGTGTAGAGATTTTTTTTACCAGTACCTCTGCCCATACACAAACACATTCTTGCTGTGAAATGCCATGAATTGAAAGAATGTGATAACAGTTATTTTTTTTTCTGATTGGAATGTGCATTTTCAATGTATAAAAACGCAAGCGAAAACCAAGTTAGTCAGTCAGTCAAAAATATTTGCGCAGAGCGGTTGCCAGTGAAAAAAAAAAACTCATAAAATAAATAAGTGGTGGTGCAAGAGCACAAAAAAGGGACAGGTTAGGAATTTAGGGTATTTTGCCTGTCAAAGGTTGGGGATTGGGACAATTGTACCCCTATATGGCAACCATCTGGCCATATCATCACTTAAGTGATGCCCAATGTAGCGATTTCTCCTTTCTTTTAGCAGTGATGCTTTGGTTCCCTCTTCTCGTGGTTTTTTTTTATTTTTTTTGTATGAATTTACGAAATTTTATAAGCATGCTTCCAGGGGTGTGAAGCATGTAATATATTTACGCGTCAAAACCCTGGTTTGAGACAAATTTGCTTACTGAGCTAGCGGGCCAGCTATATACCCCCTCAATCGGTTTTTGAACTGTCATTTATTTTTTTTAAAGAATAATTGATCGGCGCGTAACAACATCAAATTAATTTTCTTTCCATGCAAGAAATTGAAAGTATTTCACGGTGAAATTGAAACATATAGGGACCTCCTGTCGAAGTCGTTGTGCGCATACCCCACGGAAAATTGTCATCTGTCCAAATGCGACAATTGTCCGAAGATTGACAAGCTAGAGCAATATTTGGGGGAAAAGTTTGAACAGCTGTTAATTCAGGAGGTGCATTTCAAACAGTGGATAATTAGCAGCGGCAGATGCTCCCTTGAGACCGTGGTAAAGCAGATTCCGGAATTCATCGAGGAATTCGGATTCAAGTTGAATGAACTGAAGGCGCACCATTTCATATCCGAGATGCAATCGAAATTTCTAAAGGAAAGTAAGGAGAAATTAGCCCAAAATGAATTTATTGTGATAAGCGACTTTGCCGAGAATTACACTTTTCTCGTTCAGGATGAAATTCAGGCTTATCACTGGGCAAACGACCAGTGCACGGTGCATCCTTTTTGCATTTATTTCAAAAACGAACATAACGAACTACAGACCGTAAGCCTTGTTGTTGTCGCGGAGAGTTTAGCTCATAATTATGTGTCCGTTTATTTATTTCAAATGAAACTGTTTGAATTCTTAAGATCAAAATTCGATGCAATCGACAAAGTATCGTTTTTCTCAGACGGCGCGGCTTCTCAGTACAAGAATAAAAAAAATTTTACAATCTTTGCATAATTGAATCTTTGCATAATTGAAGAAGAACAAAACTGCAAGGTCGAGTGGCACTTTTTCGCGACGTCCCACGGTAAGGGCCCATGCGATGCGTTAGGGGGAACCCTAAAACGCATTTCGAATAAGGTAAGTTTGCAAAGGCCATATACTGACCAGATCTTAAATGTACAACATTTGTTTTCGTGGATTCAAAGCAAGGAAATTGCCATTAACACAGTTTTATGCACTCAAAAAGAACACGATGCCATGGAGCGACGAATTCAAAACAGATATAATAATGTCAAAACTATAACTGGAACGCAAAAGTTTCATTGCTTCATACCAAATATTTCTGATATGTCAATTAATGTAAAGCGGTACTCTTCGTCTGCCGACGTGCTAAATTTAAAGTTACTTTAATTTTATAATGATGCCAAGACAATTGAAATTTTTAATAAATATTGTAATTAAGTATAAGCAGCAAAATAAGAAAGATTTTTTCTT
Organism: Bellardia pandia; assembly: GCA_916048285.2. NCBI lineage: Eukaryota > Metazoa > Arthropoda > Insecta > Diptera > Calliphoridae > Bellardia > Bellardia pandia. The sequence goes on from OU696530.1 coordinate 73,629,431, forward strand.
CATAAATGTATTTTTAACTGTAAAATAATTTTTAAAACGTATTTTTAACAAGGTGGTCTCTTAAATGCTCTTCTCCTGTCCAAACAAGGAGTCGGGGCCGATTTTTTTATTGCTGATTCTTAAAGCAAAAAGTATGAGGAATCCAAAAAAAGAAAAATTAGCCGGAAAATTTAGGAGCTTCTGTGGAAAATCGGAAAATTTAATTTTCATGGGAAAATTTAAAGGTAAATTTCTAAGAAAAATTAGGAAAATTTTATTTTTCAATTAAAGCCTGATTCAATACCTTTCCAACGAGCTATCACTCGTTGCGATCGCTTTAGTAGTTTTTTTTTAAAACAACTTTCAATGAGGTCCCTTATGAAGAATTCTTCAATTTTGTCACAGACAGTGGTGTACACCACCACTAAACCAGTCACTATAAAAAAAAAAAAAATATGTAGGTACATTATTTTTTGCTGGGCAATAGATTGAGACTATTTATTTTAAAATCGGAGAGGGGTCGTCCAAAAGGTGATCGCTTTCATATGGAATTGCTCTATATTAAAGTTTGGAAATTATAATTTAAAGACAAATAATTATTTTTTTTTAATTTTTCAGAACTTATAAATCTGTAATTATAATACCCACAGACACATATTCTACCTTATATTAAAGCTAAATGTCTTGGCTATTTAAATTAAGAATCCAAAATCACACTTATGTAGACCTTTTTTTTAAATTTTTTAGATATTAAAAAAAATTTGGATAAAAAAATATATATTTCAAATTTAACCCATAGTGGGTCCATATTTTATAATCTTGGTATACTTCGTTGGAAAGATATTTTTCATACCATTAATTTGATATATCATAAATTATCAGAAACCGAATAGTTTTCGAGATGTAGGCTCATATATTTCAACTTTGAAGACCCGCCCACTCGAAAATAAGCGTGACCGACAAATAATTTTTATACTACTTTTATCTTCTCTAAAAGCCCTATTTGATTCAATTTTTTATTTTGAGCAATGCCACTGAAACCAACTTGTTCCAATTTGTATTTATATAATGCAAACATACAAAACATTATAGTGATGTACATACAATCAACAAAGTAAATAAAGGTGGATTCACCCATTTGTTCTTAACAACAATTTTTTCCGGAGAAAAATTTTTTTACTGAGAGATTTTTGCAGCACGATTCACCCATTTCGAACGATTTTTCTGAAAAATCAAAGCTGCACAAAATCTATTAGTTTTACAAGTGCGGCCATTGATTTATTTTGCTTTGGGTTTTAAGTGTCAAAATACAAATATTAAATTATTTTAAAGTATTGTGTATTCAAAATCACAGATATAAATTCAAAATGAATGAAAAAAGAAAGTTGCTTTTGCTGATGGCCATGGAAATACATATGGCGTTGTTATTTGTATGAAAAAATGCAACCTATTGGCAACTCAATTCATTTTTGTCCAGAAAAAATATAAAATTAAATAAACCAATTCATGTTCGTAAAAAATATTTTCTCTCTCTCATTAAGAGAGACGTCAAACTTCATATAAAAAAAAAATTGTTTGAAAACATTTTTGGTTAAGAACGAATGGGTGAATCCATGGTGAAATTAAATACTAGGTGACAGCATTGCTACAACAAGGCAAGAACAACAGGCATTTTTGTTTGTGTAAAATACTTTCGTTACTGTCAAAAACTGCTGGCATAAAATAAAGAAAACAAACACAAACATTGATAAAAAACAGAACAATTTTATTTTCTTTAAAAATTTCGAAACTCGTTATGATTTTTTTCGGGGCATTTTGAAATTATAGCAGTCGTATCCATGGTGAAATTAAATATACATACATACATATATATCTTCCACAAAAACAATATCTACAAAAGCCAAATATAGTGTAGTCGGCGCTGGTTCAACGTTGACCTGTTCTGTGTTGGGACAAAATTGTCGTGTTGTTAATGCATTTTTGTTGGACAATGTGACAGTGGGGGATAATTGCTGTCTGGAATTTTGTGTTATTGGTTAGAATACTTTTGTAAAAGCTAATAGAAGGTTGTGCGATAAGAGAGTCATGTGTGTTGCCGGCGAATACAAAACTATTAAAATCGTTGCTGAAAAATGATGCAGAAGGTACATAAGTTTTAGTTAAGTTGTACCTTATATATTTAATGTCGGACGGGGAGAAGTGGTCAATGCAAATAAAGCTGCTTGGAGTAAGATTCTTTTGGCATAACTTACTCCACTGTTCTCTTTTTCTTGGGTCTTGAAGAACCTTAAAGAAGGGACCACTTCCAGCTACTCCTTTTTTACGGCATAAGATTCAACAACGCATTTTTCTTCAGCAAAAAAATATTCACTTTTAAAGAGGAATCTTCATATTTATCTTACAAAAAAACTTACATTTTTAGCAAAACAACTCAAAAACAAACACACTATTTAATATAATAGAATTTGAAACTATTTAACGCAGATAAAACGGCGACAAAAATTCAGTTTTTCAAATACAAAATAATTTTGTAACGTTTTATATAAACTTTGACTATTTGTAAACAACTTTTTGACATTTTCAATTTCACCATGAGTAGAGCAAAAAATAATCAGCTGGCGCTATGCTGTCACCTAGTATAAATTCACCTTGGGTGAATCCACCTTAAAGCTCGTTTTTTAAATAATAATCGCTTTTAAGTTAGGAAGAAATAAGAGTATTTATTTGTATAAGTGTGAGTATTTATTATTTTAAATTATTATAAATGTGGTTAGTTTATGTTTTTATGCACTATAAATATTATTTGACATATTAAATGTAAAGCGTCGTCTACGAAAAATATAACAAGAAAAAAAATGTTAAAGAATCGCCTTATGGATTTGCTTTAATTTCTTGGAAGCTTGGTTAAGGGCAAAACAAATGATGTTTGACTAGCTCAGTGGTATAAAATGGTTCTTAACCCGGTTTCACAGACGCTTACATATAATACACTATTTGCGTTAAAATACCATAGTGTATTTAATTTTAATAAAAAGAAAAAACAAATGCTCAAATTTTTTTAAATATGCTGTTGGCAAGATGTTGTGCCGATTTGGGTACATTTTTCCCACCCTACTGACTACTGGACTGTCAGACGCCTTGACAGGATGCATACCCTGAAATTTATATTCCTGTCCCTAATGTGTGGTGATCTTTACTTACTTTTCATGATAACATGTCCCTAGCATTCCTCCTTTAGAAAAAAGACTTTAGAAATTCATTTCAAAATTTAATTCAATGCAAAACTTTATTTAAATTTATTTTTTTTTTCTATTTTTCTTAGCCTAACATTTACAATTTTAGTTTTCTTATTTCCTATTTCTTTTTTTTTATTTCTGTATAATTTCTTTTTTTTTTATATTTATAATTTCATTTTTCCTTTTTTAAAAATTTTAAGTTTTTTTTTTTTTTTGAATTTAAATTTCTTTGAATTTATTTATTTTAAATTTTTATTATTTTAATGTATTTACAACAAATTTGATGTTAATAAAAAAATTCTACATTTAAAAAAAAACTTTCTTACAATTATATATGGAAAAGAATCTTAAAATTATCTTAATTTTACCTTACTTCTAGAATCTAGATGCATTGGAACAGCTACCAGCAAATGTTGTTGTTGTATTCCACGTTGTTTGTTGTTGGCGTCTTTTCTTTCTGTTAGGTGTTGTTGGTGACGTGGATGAGTTTGTTGTAAAAAAAAAGTCATTTTTTTCAGGTTTTAATTTCTGTTCTTTTTTTCTTTCTTTATTTTTAAATTAAAGTACAATTTTGATTTCTTTTTTTCTTTATTGTTACAATTTTTCTTTCTTCGCTTTTTTTTTTTTTTTTAATTTATTGTTACAATTCTCTCCTTTTTGCTTTTTCTTTTAATACATTATTTTTATTTTTTTTCAGTTTTGCCTCACTTTTACATTTCTTTGCTCTTTTTTTGTTATAATATATTAAAACTTATTTTGCACTATCTTTCTGTTTTTTCTTTCTTTTTGAATTGGTTTTCCTTTCTCATTTCTCTTTTCTTTCCACTTTTAGTTATTAAGCTTTCCTTTTCCTTTTTTTTTAAAAATTTTTTTTCTTATTGTATGTGCTATGTTGTAAGTTTATCCTTTTCCTACAGAGTTTATAAAACACATTTTGTTATATTTTGTTTTAATTAGTTTCAAACGAATCACTCTCTCTCTTTATTTTTGTTGTGTTGTGTTTGTTTGCATGTGTGACACTTTGATTTTTATAATTTTTCCCTTTATTTACATACATATGTATAATGTTTTCAGGTACTAAATTGTGGGTTTGTTAGTTGAGTTTGCTTATTCTTTTAAATTGTTGTTGTTTTTTTTTTTTTTTTTTTTTTTTATTTGTAGGGTATTTTGTTTTGCTAACACGCCAAATTTAACACATGATCTTTACTTCTGCTTTAATACATTTTATGTGATTTATATATTTATTACTTGTTTAGTTATGCGTATTATCATAACTTTTCTTATTTATTTGAAATTCACCAATTTTTCTTATTTTATAGCTAATTGTTTAAGTGTTTGCTTATTTAATTGTTACACTAGTTGGTTTAATTTATTTACATTGCAACAATTTTTATTTAATTTTAATGAGCACGTTTACATAGTTTTTAAGGTTTGGTTGACGTTGTAAAAAAAAAAACTGTTTTTAGAACTTATATGGGTGGTATTTACTTAAGTTTAGATTATTTACAATTTTTTTAAATAGGTTTCTATCTAACTTTTTTATTATAAAATTTTAAGAGGAACATTCATAATGTCTTATTATTTTCTTATCCTATTTTTAGGTGCACATATTAATTTTTCCTTTCTTTTCCGCATTTTTGCACATTTTTTAAAAATAACAAAAAGGACGTTGTTTTAATGGTTTCACCGTTTAACTTAATTTCGACCTTAGTTCGGTCCCTTTTATTTTGTTTTTACTTTCACTGATACAATTTGCAAAATCTAGTTAAAACTTCCTTTTCTTTTTTTTTCACTTGTTTAAATTAACTTTTTTTCCTTATTTGCCTGACGACTTCACTGATCAATTGTTTTCAACTCACTTTTTTATTTTTATTGCCGTCTGACGACCGTCTCTTTTTGTGCTCTTGCACCACTTTATTTATTTTATGTGTTTTTTTTTTTTCTTCTGGCGAACCGCTCTGCGCAAATATTTTTAACTGACTGACTAACTTGGTTTTCGCTTGCGTTTTTATACATTGAAAATGCACATTCCAATCAGAAAAAAAAATAACTGTTATCACATTCTTTCAATTCATGGCATTTCACAGCAAGAATGTGTTTGTGTATGGGCAGAGGTACTGGTAAAAAAATCTCTACACAATTATTTGTCTGTTGTGTGTGTGTTAAACACGAGACGCAAATGTGAGAGTGAATGTTTTTTTATGAAGAGAGAAAGAGAGAAAAAATGGGTCATGAATGCGCATGTTAATCACGTTACATTTTTCTTTCCCCTCTTTTCTAGAACATTCTTTTCTGTTGTAAATACTTCCAGATTTTTAACAACGATAAAAAAAGAAGTTGTTGTCAACTGAAATAAAAGATGGGATTTTAAACATGTCATAGCGCAAATGTAATGGGTACGTGGCATTTAACAAAATATGAGCATGAGGCGCATATTCAAGTGGTACCGTTATATGTATGCTATGTTGGGTGCGGGTGAAGGGACAGGGTTTAGAGCGAAAGACAATTGTCCCTCTAAATCCGTAACATAAAATAAGAATAAAATTTCATTTTATATTGAAAATATACAAAACATTTTAAGATATCCGACTATCCAAATGAACTAATAATCGTTGTTTTACATCATTAACTAACGGGTTTTCCAATAGCTACTTGACAACTCTGAATTTAAATTGTGAACGCACTATTTCACTGATCATCTAATTGTTGCTTTCTTTTTTTTCAGTAAACTTAACATTTTCGTTATGGTAAAGTACACGAAGGAACAACGTTTGGAAATTATAAAAATGTACTACCGAAGTTCGGAGTCGGTGACCGCAACTTTAAGAGCGTTAACTCCAATTTTCGGTCGTAATTCTCGCCCTAGTAGACAAGCAATAACAAGTTTAGTGCAAAAATTTGAGTCTACATATTCATTGTGTGATGCTGTCGTGCCAGTGAGACAACGGCCTGGTCGAAGTTCCGAAAATATCGCTGCCGTTCAGGCGTCCGTAGCAAACGATTCAAATCAGTCGATTCCGCGGCGTTCTCAAGAACTGGGCATCCCCAAGACCACTTTATGGCGAATTTTGCGTAAGGATCTGGGTTTACACCCATACAAGATTAAGCTGACTCAAGAATTGAAGCCGATGGACCATTTGAGTCGACGTACGTTCTCCGATTGGGCTCTGGAGAAGATGCACCAAGATGATGAATTTCATCGCAAAATCATCTTCAGTGACGAAGCTCATTTTTGGCTCAATGGGTTCGTCAATAAGCAAAATATGCGTTATTGGTCTGCTGAAAATCCACATGTGCTTCACGAATCACCACTTCATCCACAAAAAATTACTGTTTGGTGCGCTTTGCATGCCGGCGGCGTCATTGGGCCATATTTTTTCGTCGACAATAACGATCGTCACGTTACTGTGAATGGCGATCGTTATCGCGCAATGATTAGCGATTATTTTTGGCCCGAATTGGAACACATGGACTTGGATGACATGTGGTTTCAACAAGACGGTGCCACAAGCCACACGTTACAATCGATTTACTGAAGAGTAAGTTTGACGAGCGTGTTATCTCAAGAAATGGACCAGTCAATTGGCCGCCTCGTTCTTGCGATTTAACGCCTCTAGATTTTTTTCTTTGGGGCTACGTCAAATCATTGGTCTATGCCAACAAGCCGACAACGTTGGAAGAACTTAGAGCCAACATTGAACGCGAAATAGCGGCCGTTCCGGCCGAAATGTGTGACCAAGTCATCCAAAATTGGGTCCAACGAATCGACCACTGCCGACGTGGCCGCGGTGCCCATATGAACGAAGTCGAGTTCCATTCATAAATGTTTTGAATGTATTTCAAGTCGGTAATAAAGTTTTGGAAATATCTCAAACGGTTTGCGTTTTATTTAAAAAAAAAGTTGTCAAGTCCTTATTGGAAAACCCTGTATAAAGAGACAAAAGAGAGTGATAGTGTTGCCAGTAGCAACATATAAAATTAATTGATGTATACAATAGTTAACGTACTGTTTTTGCATATGAATTTTTAACATAGGTGTGTTCAAGAATGATAAAATAAAGATTACGCCAACTCGCGTAAAATTTTAAACTGTTCTGCGCATTTGGACCCTGTGACGTCACACATTCTGTGTTTCTATTGGCTAATTTTTTCTCACTTGTTTTTTTTACTCATGTTTTGCTTGCATTTGCTCACTGCACTCTTCATGTTTATATTTTTTGTTGTTTTTTTTTGTTTGTTTTTCTTTTTTAAACAGATTTTATTTTAGAACTCTCAGAGACTTCAATTGCAAGGTTGCCAACTTTCACATAAAACATAAATTTTTCGCAAAAAATTTTAATTCTAGCACATGAAACATTCTTGGTAACCCTTAGAATGGCCCTTCTACGTCACATAACGGGAAATCATGCGCATGGCGTAATCTTTATTTTATCATTCTTGGGTGTGTTAGCCTTAAAGCAGGGAAAGGCAAAACATGGGCGCCGCGTTTTTCATTTGCTCTTCTCTTACGTACGTGTGCACACGCATTGTAGAGAAATAAACAAAGTTTAATGAGTCTAGCTGTGTAATTTAAAAATCAGCGTTGCCAGAAAAAAAATTTTTCCCAACTTTTTTAAAAATGTGTGATCAATATGAAATGAATTTTTTATTTTCTTTAAATTATTATGACAAACCAGAATGCTTGGTTTGCCAACGTGCGTTATCACGCACTAAAAAACTTGACATGCAAAGGCATTTTCTTGCATATCACAAGGAATACGAAAGTATTACTGGTGATGCAAGAGAAGCCCTCATTATTAATCTTAAGAAAACTTTTTATGAAAAAATGATTGCTGATTCGAGTAAATTATACTCTGAACAAAAAACACAAGAAACTGAAAAGTTTTTTTTAAAAGAAAGGCATCTTTTGTTGTTGCTGCGTCTCTTGCTAAAAATTCAAACATTAAGAAATAATGCTTAATTGCCAATTTTTTTCCATATGCCTAGATGAATGCACTGATCTGAACGATATATCTCAGCTAATTATTGTAATGTTGGGTAAAAGAAGGTTTTGCTGGACATTTGAAAATTTAATACGCATAAAATGTTGCCCATATGAAATAAATGTTGAAGATGTAATGTAATTTCCTGACTGATTTTCTAATTTTTCGCAAATAATAAAAGAGAGACTTTTGGAGATTTTAAATTTTTAATTGGGGATAAGTGACGAAAGTTTTCTGGCAACAGCGATTTGTGTTGAGAGCGAAGAGAGTATATTACTAATACAATTGCAAAATGTAATAGTATAGGTTGCCTTTCCCTGCCTTAAAGTGTCTGTTTACTAAAGGGTTGCAAATGTTGTCTTGAATGCCACTTAAGACATTTTATTTTTTAGCAAATACTTCAATGCACTTACTTCTTGTTTTGCATGACACACACAATGTGTGCCAACAACAATAATAAACAACGAGAGAACATAGCTGATGAGTAACAAGTTGAACACAGTTATGACATGTATACAAAAAAATTTTTGTTGTATTGTTATTGTGTGCGCTCGCTTAGATTTTTTATATGGTGCAGTGTACAACCCACCCAGCATACCATTTTAGGAGCGCTCCGAAAAAGGAGTCAGAAAAGAGTCCAACAAAAGAGCATTTTCGGAGCGCTCCGAAAAAAGAAGTCAGAAAAGAGTCCAACTAAAGAGCATTTTCGGAGCGAAAGAAAAATTTGCTTGTTACTGTCCTGAGTCGGTACGCACTATGACTCAGAAATTCCACTTAATTATGTGTGTACCAAAGCGTTGTTCTCCTGCTATTTGTGCTTTAAACAAAAAAAAAAAAAACATAGCTGTACCACACAAGAATAATAAAAACAAGATTACACAGAGCCCAAGAAAAACCTCATAAAAGACTCTTTTCTGGCATTATCTAAGAGCTCTTTAAGAGCCCAAAAAAACCCTCATAATTGCTCCGAAAACCTTCAGAAAAGAGCGTCATTACGTTCGAAAATGGTCCGTCAGAAAGAGCTCTTAGATAAAGTCAGAAAAGAGTCTTTTATGAGGGTTTTTTTGGGCTCTTAAAGAGCTCTTAGATAATGCCAGAAAAGAGTCTTTTATGAGGTTTTTCTTGGGCTCTGTGTAATCTTGTTTTTATCATTCTTGTGTGGTACAGCTATGTTTGTTTTTTGTTCAAAGCACAAATAGCAGGAGAACAACGCTTTGGTACACACATAATTAAGTGGAATTTCTTTTTTTTTTTTTTTTTTTTTTTTTTATACATTTAATTTATTTATTGAATCTTCAGAAATGAAATGACAATAAGTTTTCGAATCTTAATACTAAAAGAAAATAATAAGTCCAGCCAGTGCTAGACAAAATATTATGATACTACAAAAAATTTATATCCACTGATCCAGTCATCTGTTTTGCGCTTGAGTTAAAGCAAGGGTATCCCTCCTTCTCAACCGATTGTGGCCACTAAAGTTAAGGATGTCTCGTGCAAGTGGGTTTGGATAGTGTTCAAGTTTGCTGACGTCCTTTGACGCATATTTTGTAAATTCGACTTTTACTAATGGCACGCCTAGATCTTTGTGGATTCGAGAATTTTTAACATACCATGGTGCTGCAGTAATTATACGTAGAATTTTATTTTGACCCCTTTGAATTTCTTCAATGTTGGATGCTGAGGCAGTACCCCATAATTGAATTCCATAACACCAGATTGGCTTTAGAATTGCATTGTACAACAAAAGTTTGCAATCCAACTTTAATGTAGAATTTCTGCCGATTAGCCAATTAATTTGCACTGCTTTTAATCTCATCTGGGTAAGTTTTGCGTCGATATGAGACTTCCAAGTTAAACGACGATCGAGGTGGATTCCGAGGTATTTGACTTCATTGTGTTGCGGGATAATTTGATTATTTATTCTGATGAACGAGCATGTATCTTTTCGCAATGTGAAAGTTATATGAATACATTTCTGTTCGTTAACCCTGATTTTCCAAAGCTCAAGCCAATTCTCTAGTTTATAAACATATTTCTGCAAGTTCTGTGATGCTATTTGATGGTCCTTATGAACGCTAATAAAGGCTGTATCGTCTGCAAAAGTTGAAGTATGTATTATGGGGTCTAACGGCATATCGGATGCATAAATCAAATATAAAGTTGGACCCAGTATGCTACCCTGGGGTACTCCTGCTTCAATTGGCTGAGCGGGGCTTAAAAAATCGCCTTCTTTGATTGTAAATTTGCGACCATATAAATAACTTTTCATAAGTTTGTGGGTGTTAGCAGGCAGAGTTAATTTAATTTTATGCATTAAACCTTCATGCCAGACTTTGTCGAACGCTTGCGACACATCAATGAAAAGGGCGGAGCAGTATTTTTTCTCTTCAAACGACTGTCTTATCACATTTACCAATCTGTGTGTTTGTTCGATGGTACTGTGTTTAGCTCTGAACCCGAATTGGTGATTTGGGATACATTGAGTGTCGTTCAGAATTGGAATCAACTTAGCCAATAACAATTTTTCAAACAGTTTTGAAATTGTCGGCAGTAGACTAATTGGCCTATATGACTCTACTTTAGTGGGGTCCTTCCCTGGCTTAGGAATCATGGTAATCATAGATACCTTCCAATCTGCAGGATAGTATTCTAGGCGTAAAATAGCATTAAAAATAAATAGGATAATTTTTCTAGCTACACGAGGTAACTCCACAAGCATTTTGTTGCTGATTTTATCCATACCTGGAGCTTTTTTAAGATTCAGAGTACCAATAGCGCTTTGAACATCATTAAGGCTAAGTCTTAGAGGTACAGGAGGTCTAATAACGAGTGGAGGCAAATCAGATGCATTATTTGAGTTGTTTATAGTAAACACTTTTCTCAAATGATTAACAAATAAAGTCCCCTTCTCGGAATCATTTCTAGCCCAGTCACCAGTCGGATTTCGCAGAGGAGGTTTTCCTCTAACTGGTCTTTTTAAACCTCGTGCCGCCTTCCATAACGAATAGTCAGATTGTGAGGTACTATCAAGACCCTCCAAGTAAGATTTAAGTGAAGCCATTCTTTGGGTTTCTAAGAAATTTCTTAGTATATCTTTGCATACCCGTAGCCTAGCTTTCAGGTCAGGAGACCTGTGAATTTGCCACTCTCTTCTCATTCTTCTTTTTTCTGATAGGAGATGTTCGAGTTCAGAGAAATAAGTACTGTTTGTCCTATTTCTACATTCAACATGATAAGTGGAAGCGTGTTGCACAGCTCGTCGAAGGTCCTCGGTAAAGTTGCCAATCGACTCATCAATATCGTCGGTAGTTCTCAACACAACATTTTCCGTGCAATGAGAACTTAAATACTTTTTGTATTTTATCAAACTTACTCGGGTCTTAGTCATGTTCATAAATGGAGAACCACACACTTGAGGGAAATGCATTGAAATGATAGTAGGAGAGTGATCTGAGGACACGTCCAGTGAAGGAGCCACTTGCATCCATTCTACAGGGATATTTTTCACTACTCCGAAGTCAATAACATCGGGAATCTTCCGTCGGTCCGTCGGCCAGTAAGTGGGATGCCCGCTTGAGAGTACATCTAAGCCCATTTTGGCAATGGTGTTGAAGAGTTCACGACCCTTCGGGGTCACCAGACGTGAACCCCAAAAAGTGTGTTTGGCGTTAAAGTCACCAGCAACTAAAAATCTAGCTCCAAGGGAATTGAAGAAGCTGTAGTATTGGTGTTCTTTTATTGAAAATCGAGGCGGCGAATAAATTGATGATAAAACAAAATTGTATTGACAGAATTCAATACAAATGTTTGTTGCTTGTAGGTAATCCTCACATATGTTGTTCATTAAATAATGTTTTATTCTGTTCTTTATAAGAATTGCCGAACCTCCACATGCTCTTCCGCGGGGATCTTTAGTATCATATAACACGTAGCCATTAATTTTGAAGTACGCTGTCGCCGTCAAGTGAGTTTCAGCAATCATCATGACATCAATCTGCTTATCCATCAGGAAGTGTTCCAGTTCGTTTTTATGTTGGCGGAGGCCGTTCGCATTCCAAAAACAAATTTTTAAACAAATCATTTCTTTAAAATGGCTTGTAAGATAGTGGATTGCATTTTCAGCATTTCCTGCATCATGGATGTCATAGTGGTTGTAAAAGTGTTCATGGTTTGGACAAGTGTCTGCAATGTAGTCTGTAGAGTGTTAATATTAGGCTCGTAATATTGTGATTTAGGTGCCTGCTCCAAACCTGGCATATTAGATTTAACCACGTTAGCGTAAGAAACTTGTCTAGAACTAGGCGCGTTTACATGACTAGTGGACCGTAACAATTGCGGGAAATTGTCACTCGATGCCAAAATAGGCTGTTGACGATGATCAGGTAATACTGACGTCTTGTTGGTGCTTATGCCTTTCAAAGGAGTGTAAATTGGACAACCTCTATAATTTGCGGTATGATTACCTCCGCAGTTACTGCATTTTTTGATTTTTGAATCAGTTTTCGACTTATCACATTGAGCAGTTGCATGTAGCTCCCCACACGCAACACAAACTGTCGGCAATTTACAATACGCCTTGGTGTGACCAAATTCTTGACAGTTGAGACACTGGACGGGTCCCTGACGCTTATGTGGTTCTTCCACGGTGATTCTACGATGCAGAAGGTACATCAGATTGTAGATGGGATGGGACTCGTTTTTCTTTAATACGACATCTCCAGGTTCCAATTCCACCCTGAACATGGGCTGTGGAGTCTTTTCACGGTTTCTAATATTCGTTATGCTCTTAATTTTGAAGCCTTTTTCCATTAAGCTAGTCTTTATCTCGGCAGGATCAACATCTGGGTCTATACCCTTTAGAACGACTTGGAGTCCTTTTGCGCTTTTCAGCTGGTAGGTATAGAAATCCCTACTTTCCCTCTCCAACTGGTTGGACAATTTACGAAAATCATCCTCCTTTTTCACTTGTATTTTGGTTTCGCTGATATTTCCATGTTTAATTGATGTTACGCTAAACATATTTGCACCTATTACCGAAACAATTCCTTGTACCAATTTACTGGAAGTGGGCTCTCTCAGATAAATTGGTGGGGGCTTAAACGTCTTCTTAGGAAGTTCTGGCTCATCCGTCTGGAGGAGAGCAAACCTATTTTGATCATTACTCACAGTCTTAGAAGCTTTTGCATTTGATGACACTTGAGCAGACTTCGGGCTCCTCTGTCGCTTGAGAACGGTGATGTACTTATCCATACCTACTTGTTTTTTGGGTTTGACTGCACTATTTGGTGAAGATGATGTTTTCTCATCTGTTGAAATCACTATATTGGGCGAACAGGAACGACGCCGTTCTACGGCTCTTGTAGTGAGAAAATTCTCCAGAGATTTTTTTATAGATTCTTCCTCAGAGAGCCATTTAGTTTTTCTCGACGAGCTAAGCTCTTTCTCAGAATTACATCTGAGAGGAACACTCATACAGTTTTTATACGATTTTTAATGTTTTTTTTTTTTTTATGTATTTTAACCTATTACGAGTTATTTTTTTTTCACTTTTTGTTTAATTTCAACCTATTACAATTTTTCACCTATTACGATTTTTTCACCGAAAATTCAGCCGCCCTAAAATTAACACGTCCGAACAGTTCGATGAGACGAGACTGAAAATGAAGTGGAATTTCTGAGTCATACTGCGTGTCGACTCAGGACAGTAACAAGCAAATTTTTCTTTCGCTCCGAAAATGCTCTTTAGTTGGACTCTTTTCTGACTCATTTTTTCGGAGCGCTCCGAAAATGCTCTTTTGTTGGACTCTTTTCTGACTCCTTTTTCGGAGCGCTCCTAAAATGGTATGCTGGGAATAATCAGATTTTTACATTACTATCATATACACTACAGCATAGTCTTTAGTGTAGACAGAAAACCAAATGTTTAAAAATCAAAGGCGTAATACAATTTTTAAATAAAAATTTTATTAAGAAACAATTCAATAACTTAAACTAAAAAACAAAACAAAAAATAATACATTAAAACTAAAATTATAATTCAGTCTTTTTGTTACACATTGATCTGCCAAACACAAAACAAACACACTTTATTTTTTTTGTTGTATTGTTATTGTGTGCTCTCGCTTAGATTTCATTGCTTGACGAATAAACACATGCACGAATAAATGGCAGGTTGTGCTATTGATCGGCCAAACACAAAACAAACACACTTTATTTTTTTTTGTTGTATTGTTATTGTGTGCTCTCGCTTAGATTTTTTATATGGTGCAGTGTACAATAATCAGATTTTTACATTACTATCATATACACTGCAGCATAGTCTTCACTGTTGACAAACAACCAAGTGGTTTTGCGCAGACCTTTACTGTTTACTAACGTGAACTTCAATCCTCAAATAAGATTTTTTTTTGCATAAGGCTGTGTTTCTTACAGTTCACGTTAGATACATTCGCAGAACAATTTTTTTTAATTATCTAAACCAATTCTGCATTTGATATTTATAATGTATAAAATACTTTAAAGGCTATTGGACATCAATGATATTGAAGTTATGCTACGTACTATATATTTGGCAGCCGATGTACGATCTCAAATGTTTTCTAATGCAACATGAACGATCAACAAGAATAATTTGTAAATTTTATAAAAGATTTTTGATCCAATCGTAATTCAAGATTCAGCATTTTTAGTATACGTTTTAATAATGTAGGAAACAGCCTATATTATGTTGTAAGGTGTATTTATTTTGCACAATCAGGGGTGTCATAGAAACCAATATTGTCAGAATTCTAGTATCCTGATATTTATTGAACGTGTAGCAGTGCTCTATGACACCAAAGCATTTTTTCTTGTCGGTTTTAAAACCAATTCTGACAATATTGGTTTCTATGACACCCCTGAATAATTAAGAGTTCTATAATAAATATTTTAAAATAATTTATGTATGTAGTTGTTTTGTTATTACCACATTTTTTCGCTAACGAAGTAGCGGGTTGCATGATAGTGTTTCTATAAAAATCCAAAATGACTTATGGGTCGATTATGTATAGTAACCAAACTGAAGTTGGGTTGCCAATTGGCAACGCAACTGACGTGCAAGTTGTTATTATGTAATGCCGCCCATACACTACACAAGTTCAGTGCTCAAGTCTGACACTGCGTAAATGAAACTTGCGACTCACACTATTCAAGTAAACTGTGCAAGTTTTTATTTTAAAGTTATAAGCAAAGAGGCAACATGTGCAAATATTGTGCGGCTCTATTGCTTGCTGTAGCAATAAAAAAAATCGGGGTATTTTTCCTGCTTATGAATTAATTTTTCATATGCTTCGATTTTCATTACACGATTGCTGTAATCGCTGCTTTTAATGCGCCATAATGCAGGGGATTCTTTATATAATTCTAGGAACTCTGTCCAAAATATTTTTTCTGCGCTCATTTTTGTTCTTTCTTCTTTAAAAACTGCGACACAACTGAAAGTTTTACACATACACTACACAAGTTCACTGTACAGTTTTCAAACTTGAGTAAATATCAAAATCATTTTGATACACTACACAAACGCACTGTACAGTGCTAGATTTAGCACTGAACTTGTGTAGTGTATGGGCGGCATAAGGCAAATTTCGTATTTAAAATATTTCTCGAATTTTCGGGTAGAAAAATATATAGTATGTACATATACATCAGAGATCAGTTATGAGTACTGAAAAAGTGAGTATACTTGAATCATGACTTATAATTTGTTATACTTATACGTACTCATACTTCTCTCAATATCATCAAACCAATATTCATCTTTAAAGTTTGAAGTACGCATTATATTCAGACTTAATCTCATGTATGATGTTGTTTATTTTGACTCTTCTTAACTCAATGTACGTAGACGATAAAAAATAAGTATGACTCGCATACACTCAAGCGAGAGTCGTTCATTTTTACAGTCCGCTTATAAAAATTATATAAAATAATAAATGTTATATTTTCCCCAATATATTTTCCTATAAACTTACTTATATGTTTTTATATTTCTTTTTTACTTATTTTGTATAAATACCTAACGGAATATGCTGAAATTTTTTTTCAATGACTTAACTGAGTTGAATACTTTATGAGTATGTGAGTATTTTTCTTAAGATGTAAATCTAAATACCGTTGTTTATGAATCAAACATATTGGGAATCGTATGAGCTCGATGTCGGCGTTGTAGTCATACTTATATCCACCCGCATTTATAAGTCAACGTTGTTGTGAGTTTGAGTAACTCAGAGTAGTTAAATTTCAATGATTTAAAACCACTTATACTTAAAATTTTATGAGTAGTTGTGAATCGTAAAAAAACGATTCATTGCCGATCTCTGATATACATACATACAAATATAAATAATTTACCAACAAAATTAATAACATTTAAAATTTACCAATTAAAAAAATCAAAGCAACGACAAATTCTCGGTTGCCATGTTCGGCAACTAAAGTTGCCAGTTGCCATCTGTAATATGTTTTTGGCAACTGTCAACCGAACTGAGGTTCGGTTGCCATCCGTAATCGACCCATTAGACTCTTTTGGAAATTTCGAATTGTATGTTAAGAAAGTTTTGATACATAAATAAATAAATGAAAATAAGAATCTTATTTAATAAAATAAGATTCCTTATAGTGGAAGGCCAATGTAAGCGCCATGCGGCCGCGGACGACAAAAGTAGAATTTTTTTAACTTTGCCGCTTAAAACGATGTATCCATACACATGTATATAATATGTGACATATGAGTTTAGTTAAAAATTAAAATTTTTTTCCATTTTCCTAATTCTTTTTACACAATGTACACAGTAATAAACGTTTATTTAAACTGATTGCCGCCCGCGGCCGCATGGCGATTACATTGGCCTTCCACTATTAATGTCATACAAATTTCCAATAATTAATAGATAGGGAAAATTTAGTGAATTTGCTTTTACAAATTTAATGTTGTCTTCTAAAACTTCATGACCTTCACTGATAATTACAAAAGAATTTTAAAAATCGTTCACTGTAAAATATTTTGTGCAAACACCATAGCAATTTAAAATTTTTAGCATCTGAAATTTTATGAACAAAACCAGTCTCGAACGAGCTATCATAGAAGGTTGCGTTACGCTTGGTGTTTATCATCCGTTTAAGGGAATATTAATATAGATTTGATTAGAGTCGCACCATCCGACTTTACCAACAGATACAGAAAAATAGTATATACCTACGGCTACGTGCAACTAATTAAGGACACGATACTAAAATGTGACCTTAAAGCAAAGGTTTCATGTTCATGATATTCTCAAAATTTGTCGTAGTTTAATCAATTTAACTCTTACTCCTAGAAAATAACTATGTACATACATATTGTATCAAATTAATTATTATTTATGAATCTGTGAGTCATATTGCATATATTAAGGACATACCACAAATTAAAAAAAAAGTATTTACTTAAAAATAAATCAACATTTTGTTGCAAATCCATTGTTATCGATAACAGCTTGACATCTGCGAGGCATTGAGGTCACCAAATTTTTACATATACAGACAATCACCCCTATCGTTTTTTTTTTTTTTTTTTTTTGTTAGCTTTTATTTATTTATTGAATCTTCATATCATGAAATGACAATAAGTTTTCAAATCTTAATACTAAAAAGAAAATAATAAGCCCAGCCAGTGCTAGATAAAAATTTTTATGATACTAAAAAAATTTCACATCAACTGATCCAGTCATCTGTTTTGCGCTTGAGTTAAAGCAAGGGTATCCCTCCTTCTCAACCGATTGTGTCCACTAAAGTTAAGGATGTCTCGTGCAAGTGGGTTTGGATGGTGTTCAAGTTTACTGACGTACTTTGACGCATATTTTATAAATTCGACTTTTACTAATGGCACGCCTAGATCTTTGTGGATTCGAGAATTTTTAACATACCATGGAGCTGCAGTAATTATACGTAGAATTTTATTTTGACCCCTTTGATTTTTTTCAATATTTGATGCTGAGGCCGTAATTGTATTCCATAACACCAGATTGGCTTTAGAATTGCATTGTACAACAAAAGTTTGCAATCCTACTTTAATGTAGAATTTCTGCCGATTAGCCAATTAAGTTTCACTGCTTTTAATCTCATCTGAGTAAGTTTTGCGTCGATATGAGACTTCCAAGTTAAACGACGATCGAGGTGGATTCCGAGGTATTTGACTTCATTGTGTTGCGGGATAATTTGATTATTTATTCTGATGGACGAGCAGGTATCTTTTCGCGATGCATTTGCTAAGAAAGTCCTTTGAGAACCCGTCCATGCATTTGATCACCCTGTATCCCCGGTGAATTTCACCAGAGTCAAAGCGAGGTGCCGTACCAGTCCTATTAGCGATCAGGCATTCCATAACGAGCTCAGCTAATTTGGACTCGATAGCACCCCATACAGGATTGATGGCACCGTCTTTCTCTGTCGCCAGAGCCATTATGAGATGGTCTTTAACCACCTCATTAAAGGGTCGTCTGGCGGATGTGGTCGTGGTAGATGTGGGTCCCGGAGCGGCTTTTTTATCGGCAACCTTTCTCCGTTTAGGCGATTTTTCACCCTCTGTTTGAGAGCGATTTCGCTTGACCCTTTCTGTTGCTAAGGCTGCTGCCTTTGATGTGCTGGGTACTGAATCTAAAAACTTTTGGTATTCATCTACCACAGCCTGGTATTTGGCGCGATCAGCTTCATCAGATGAACGAACAGGTATCTTTTCGCAATGTGATATGAATACATTTTTGTTCATTTACCCTGATTTTCCAAAGCTCGAGCCAATTCTCTAGTTTATAAACATAATTCTGCAAATTCTGTGATGCAATTTGGTGGTCCTTATGGACGCTAATAAAGGCTGTATCGTCTGCAAAAGTTGACGTATGGATTTTGGGGTCTGACGGCATGTCGGATGCATAAATCAAATATAAAGTAGGACCCAGTATGCTACCCTGTGGCACACCTGATTCAATTGGCTGAGCGGTACTTAAAAAATCGCCTTCTTTGATTTTAAATTTGCGACCGTATAAATAACTTTCCATGAGTTTATGGGTGTTAGCAGGCAGAGTTAATTTTATTTTGTGCATTAAACCGTCATGCCAAACTTTGTCGAACGCTTGCGACACATCAATGAAAAGGGCGGAGCAGTATTTTTTGTCTTCAAACGACCCTCTTATCACATTTACCAATCTGTGTGTTTGTTCGATGGTGCTGTGTTTAGCTCTGAATCCGAATTGATGATTAGGAATACATTCAGTGTCATTCAGAATTGGAGTCAACTTATGCCCCTATTGCCGTTCTCAACTCAACTAAGTTTGGTCGTCTGTTAGTCAACCCGACTTTAACTCAACCAAATTATTTTTTGGTATTGTGTAACACAACGATTTTTAGTTGTAATTGTTATGGAAATCGATATTTCATGTTGGCAACACCATGCATTTTATTTGTAAAGTGAAGAAAAAAAATCAAGTTTTTATAAAATAAAAAGAATGGATTTAAGTGTGGATTTATTTGTTGAAGACGAAAATCATGACGCTAATACAAATGTTCTACGTATACGTAGAAAAATACGCGATGATTCCAATCCTCTTGAAGTACCCAGTGCGAAGTAAGAAATTTCCAAAATAAGTAACAAATATGTTAGTATAATAAGTATTATTTTTCATAGAAGCAATTTTCTTTTGCTTAATTTGTAAAAGCTGCTTGTTTATTTCATAATTTTTATAACTGTTTTTCTCCAAATCCTTAATACTTTTTTAAAGTTTAGCTTGTGTCTCGCATTATTTTCTCAGAAGTTCCAGACGCTTTTGTTCTGGTGATTTTTTTCTTTTCTTGGCTGGTGTGTTTATTATCTCAGGTTCATTTGTAACGATTTGTTCCATGTCGAGATTTTGAGGAGTTTCTAAAGCCTGACTTGTTGACGGACCAACGTTTTCAATGCCGAAAGTGTGTCCAGATGGTGCTACTTGGTCATTTAGTGATAACAGCTGGGACACGCAATCCTCAAGTACATTAAGCGGAATTTCTTGTGAAGGACCACCACCTGCTGCTTGTTGGTTTTATTTATTATTAGCAAGTTTTTTTTAATACTTGCTTTGTAATGAATCCAAACCTATATGAAGTAAAAATTCTAATAAAATGTCTGTTTACAATAATTAAGATGGCATATACTTACACGTTGCCATTCGAAGGATGTTCTTGTAGGTGGGCCCAAGCTATTCAATTCTATTGTAAATCCTTCCCACGCTTCCTTACACTCAAATTTTTGCTTTCCTTTAGCAAGTTCTGGATTTTTTTTCCATCAGCTGCACAAGTCGCTCAAATTGGGCTTTGGTTGTTATTTTGACTGTCCTGCGTATGTGTATTAATCTTTTAATTAATTATATTAAAATGAAAAAAACATCTATACTTACGATTTTTCCATTTTTTATCTTTTTTATTATTATTTTTTAAAGAAAAGGTATTACAAATTTTATTTAAATCTCAAAGACTCAACTGCTAATAAGCAGTTGTGTATATTTGTCGTTTTTGTCAACCAAACTCATCCAAAATGGTGAACCGCAATACTATTAAACACAACCAAATAATCAGCCGCACAACCAAAAAGTCAACTACATTTAAGTTGTGAATGGCAATACCGATTAATGAAAGACGACCAAATTATTAAAAAAGTTGTGAACCGCAATAGGGGCATTAGTCATTAACAATTTTTTGAACAGTTTAGAAATTGTCGGCAGTAGACTAATTGGCCTATATGACTCCACTTTGGTGTGGTCCTTTCCTGACTTAGGAATCATAGTGATCATAGACACCTTCCATTCTGCAGGATAGTATTCTAGGCGTAAAATAGCTTTGAAGATAAAGAGGATAATTCTTCTAGCTACACGAGGTAACTCCACAAGCATTTTATTGCTGATTTTATCCATACCTGGAGCCTTTCTAAGGTTCAGAGTACCAATAGCGCTTTGGACATTACGAAAGTGTAGTCTTAGAGGTACAGGAGGTCTTATAACAAGTGGTGGCAAATCAGATTCGTTATTATTTGAGTTGTTTATAGTAAACACATTTCTTAAATGGTTAACAAATAATGTCCCTTTCTCGGAATCATTTCTAGCCCAGTCACCAGTCGGATTTCACAAAGGAGGTTTTCCTCTCACTGGTCTTTTTAAACCTCTTGCCGCCCTCCATAACGAGTAGTCAGATTGTGTGGTACTATCAAGACCCTCCAAGTAAGATCTAAGTGAGGCCGTTTTTTGGGTCTTCTGTCTTAGTATATCTTTGCATACCCGTAGCCTAGCTTTCAGGTCAGGAGACCTGTGAATTTGCCACTCTCTTCTCATTCTTCTTTTTTCTGATAGGAGATGTTCGAGTTCAGAGAAATAAGTACTGTTTGTCCTATTTCTACATTCAACATGATAAGTGGAAGCGTGTTGCACAGCTCGTCGAAGGTCCTCGGTAAAGTTGCCAATCGACTCATCAATATCGTCGGTAGTTCTCAACACAACATTTTCCGTGCAATGAGAACTTAAATACTTTTTGTATTTTATCAAACTTACTCGGGTCTTAGTCATGTTCATAAATGTAGAACCACACACTTGAGGGAAATGCATTGAAATGATAGTAGGAGAGTGATTTGTGGACAAGTCCAGTGAAGGATCCACTTGCATCCATTCTACAGGGATATTTTTCACTACTCCAAAGTCAATAACATCGGGAATCTTCCGTCGGCCAATAGGTGGGATGTCCACTTGAGAGTACATCTAAGCCCATTTTAGCAATGGTGTTGAATAGTACGCGACCCTTTGGGGTTACCAGACGTGAACCCCAAAATGTGTGTTTGGCGTTAAAGTCGCCAGCAACTAAAAATCTAGCTCCAAGGGATTTAAAGAAGTTATGGTATTGGTGTTCTTTTATTGAAAATCTAGGCGGAGAATAAATCGATGATGAAACAAATTTGTATTGACAGAATTCAATACAAATGTTTGTTGCTTGTAGGTAATCCTCACATATGTTGCTCATTAAATAATGTTTTATTCTGTTCTTTAAAAGAATTGCCGAACCTCCACATGCTCTTCCGCGGGGATCTTTAGTATCATACAACACGTAGCCATTAATTTTGAAGTACCCTGTCGCCGTCAAGTGAGTTTCAGCAATCATCATGACATCAATCTGCTTATCCATCAGGAAGTGTTCCAGTTCGTTTTTATGTTGGCGGAGGCCGTTCGCGTTCCAGATACAAATTTTTAAACAAATCATTTCTTTAAAATGGCTTGTAAGATAGTGGATTGCATTTTCAGCATTTCCTGCATCATGGATGTCATGGTGGTCGTAAAAGTGTTCATAGTTTGGACAAGTGTCTGCAATGTTGTCTCTAGATTATTGATATGCGGCTCAGAATATTGGGGTTTAGGTTTCTACTCCAGACCTGGCATATTAGATTTAACCATGTTTGCGTAAGAAACTTGTCTAGAATTAGGAGCGTTTTCGTGAGTAGTTGGTCGTACAATTTGAGGAAAATTCATACTCGACATGAAATTAGGTAGTTGATGATGATCAGGTAATACTGCCGACTTATTGGTCCTTATGCCCTTCAAGTAAGTATAAACTGGACAACCACTATAATTTGCTATGATTTCCTCCGCAGTTACTACATTTTTTTATTTTTACGTCAGTTTTGGACTTATTACATTGATCAGTTGCATGTAGTTCCCCACACGCAACACAAACAGACGGCAATTTACAATACGCTTTGGTGTGGCCAAATTCTTGACAATTAAGGCACTGGACGGGTCCATTACGCTTATGCGGTTCCTCCACGGTAATTCTACGATGCAGACGATAAATGAGATTGTAGATTGGATGGGAATCGTTTTTCTTTAAGACAACATCTCCAGGTTCCAATTCTACCCTGAACATGGACTGAGGGATCTTTTCACGGTTTCTAATATTCACTACGCTCTTGATTTTGAACCCTTTGTCCATTAAACCGGTCTTTATCTCCGCAGGATCAACACATGGGTCTATACCCTTTAGAACGACTTGGAGTCCTTTTGCGCTTTTGAGCTGGTAGGTATAGAAATCCCTAGTCTCCCTTTCCAGCTGGTTGGACAATTTTCGAAAATCATCTTCCCTATTCACTTGTATCTTTGTCTCGCAGATATTTCCATGTTTCATGGAGGTTACGCTAAACATGTTTTCACCTATTACAGCAACAATTCCTTGTATCAGTTTATTGGAAGTGGGCTCTCTCAGGTAAATTGGTGGGGGCTTAAATGTCTTTTTCGGTATTTCTGGGTCATCCGTCGAAGTAGAGAAAATCTGTTTTGGTCATTTGGTTTATCACTATTGACGGTCTTAGGAACTTTTGAGTTGGAAGACATTTGAGCAGATGTCGGGCTCCTCTGTCGCTTGAGAACGGTGATGTACTTATCTATACCTAGTTGTTTTTTGGGTTTGACTGCACTATTTGATGAATGAATATTGGGCGAACAGGAACGACGCCGTTCTACGGCTCTTGTAGTGAGAAAATTCTCCACAGATTTTTTTAAGGATTCTTCCTTAGAGACCTATTTAGTTTTTCTAGACGAGCTAAGCTCTTTCTCAGAATTGCATCTAAGAGGAACACTCATACAGTTTTTATGCGATTTTTATTGTTTTGTTTTGTAGATTTTTTTTTACCTATTACGAGTTATTTTCCACTTTTTTGTTTTATTTCAACTTATTACACTTTTTCACCTATTACGATTTTTTCACCGAAAATTCAGCCGCACTAAAAATAACACGTCCGAACAGTTCGATGAGACGAGAATAAAAATTCCACGTGAATTTGTTCACTTTTATTTTTTTAACATTGAATTTAAACAGGAAAATGTGAAAAGTGAACAAATTTCACGTGCAATTTTTATTCATATTATGCTCTATTAAACGGATGTAGAATGGAAAATGGCCTCTCCAGATGCAAAAAAACATGTTCGCCGGCTAAAATCGCTGCACAAAATTATTTATTTTCACGATATGGGTGAATAATGGCTTCTTTCGTGAAATTCTTCCAAACAGTCCCACTTCTCGCAATTTACTGCATCTACAGACGGTTTTGCCTCATTTTGGCTAAAGATTGCAATCCGAATCTGATTTATGTGGATTTTTTTCGACTCGCGCAAAATCAGTGCATCTTCACGAACTGTCGTAATACGTCTTTTTTTCGGGCCACATTTTCTGTAGTCAAATGCCTTCTGAAATATTTCACCGCTTGAAAACCATTGTTTTTGAAACATTCAAGGCTGTTGCGATTTCCTGATAAGGATTTCCATCCTGATGCCTTTGTACAATAATCTTTCGAGTACTGACATCACAGGATTTGCTCTTGTTAAATTTTAGCATTTATATAATAAATATTACCTTTAACATAACTATTTAAATGTTGAATACTATTGTCCTTAATTAGTTGACTCGATTTAAACGTTGGGGTTATGTGAGGTCAAAAATCGTTATTCGCTAGCATCGAAAAATGAACCTTTCTGAACCCATTGGATCTATAGCGTAGCACATTGGTTTAGAGACGTTATTTGTTGGAAATAATTCGGCATATCGGGCGCTATTGGAGAAATCTTAACGAAATTGCACATGGTTGGAACTAAGGTGCTTTCGAATTGATGATTTACAATGCTTCGACTTTATTGGTAAAGCAACTCCATACCATGACGTTCACTGGGTGTTCGGCACCAGCTATATTGTTTACCTTTGGATTGAAATCGATTAAATTTGGATTCGTCTGATCAGATTACTCTATCCAATTTCATTTGTTTAACCCGGCGCCGGAGGGGATGGGTCATAATTACCCGTCACTTTTTAAATTGATTGTAGTTTTAAAACTGTACTTCTCTTCTCTACGCTCTTTTCAGTAGCTGGAGATATTGA
The DNA here is from genome assembly GCA_916048285.2 of Bellardia pandia. Lineage (NCBI taxonomy): Eukaryota > Metazoa > Arthropoda > Insecta > Diptera > Calliphoridae > Bellardia > Bellardia pandia. The sequence continues at coordinate 73,654,575 of OU696530.1, forward strand.
ATCTCTCTGAATGTTATAAATTTCAAATCAGTCACATAGCGATTGTACTTCGAGTAACACGTGCTTAAAGTTAAAAAGGTAAATATGACAAACCCATTCATATGACAATAAGTGTTTATTATATTTAAGCTAGAAGCCTCCTTTGTTAACTTTTTTAATATGAAATGTTTTTTGTTTAAAATTAAAAATAAATACGTTATTTTTTAACAGTCATGTTTTATTTCTTTAATAAGGTTAAATTCAATCTAAATTGTTTTTTTTTTTTCATAAATACAGCAAAAACCCCGAGTTTAATAAGTGGGTCATTATGACCCAACCCCCATGTCCGTATAGCTAAAATCCACCATCCCCCCGGCGGGTTAATGCTGAGATTTAATCAATATAGCGAAGGGCAAGTCTTACTGTCCATCGATTACCGGCGGGGGGTTATTGTGTATTTCGATTCGAAAATCGTTAAAATTTGTATACTTTTTACATTGTATTTCGAAAACTTTTATTTTCAAATCGAAATACACAATAACCTATAGCTATAGAAGTATCTTTTGGCATTAAACACTTGTCTCTTTTAATTTGTATTATCATGAGACGTGCGTCCGTATTCGTTAATAGCTTTTTGTGAACTCTGATTTGTATTTCTTTTGTCCACAAAATTAAAAGTTTAACCAAGTACAATAACATAATTTCATCTTAAATTTTAATTATATTACTTTAAAATAGACATTTTTACTTTTACCCCGTTTCGAAAAGGTTTTCGATAAATTCTTATATTTATCATATTTCCATAAAACATTACAATGCTTTATGGACATATGACTTGCTGTTTCGCCTAACTGAAGAGGTTCCTGATCCTGAAAAGATACTCACCCCTATAGTGAATAAAAATTCCACATGAAATTTGTTCCGTTTTATTTTTTTAACATTGAATTTTAATAGGCAAAGTGTGAAAAAGGGAACAAATTTCATGTGGAATTTTTATTCACGATTGGGGTGACTGAAAAAAACAAGAATACTTAATTTGAGAAATGGAAAGTTATTTGTAATTGTTGTTGGGAGATTCTAGTAAACAAACCATTTACAGCTTGCTTATGCACAATAATATCAAACGAAAAATGTAAGTTTAACAATATTTTTTTTATTGCATAAAAATTAATATTTTATTTTTAACATCTTCTTGAGTCATACTTCAACCCAATGAGAATTATTTTCTAATTTTTTACATTTTTACCATTTTAATCATTTCTAAAAGCAAAATGAAAATAATAAAGTAAATAAAATAAAGGAAAAATAATAAGTTGAACTAATTAATTAATTGAATAGATTTTAACTATAGTATTGTATTGTTCTTAACATACGAAAATAAATGTTACTCTGTCGTTTTATTGGTTTTTATGTTTTTGTATTTATTCTATTCTTATTCTGTCGCTTTTATCGCTCCATGTTACACATGTGTATTAGACTATTTTGATATTGGGACAGAATGTTTTTCCATCAGTAAAAGCAATGGTGTATTTATGTATTTTGTCAAAAGTCGTTAGGGTGCATATTAGTAACTAAAACAACTGACATTGACCAATTTAAACATATGGATACACATACAAAATAACTACAAAAATTGCAATTCGATGAGAAATATGCTGTACATATTTAAATGGGTTTAAAGGTTTGAACATTTAAAGAAACGCCGCACAACAAATGCATATATGTAAAAGTTACGTAATGACCAAGTTATACATATGTATATTACATTTTAATTTCTTTTAATGACATTTTCAGCTTAGCTTACTCATACACTCGGCAAATGATTAGATTAGACGATTACTATTTTCGACAAATATTTTTGTGTTAAGCTACGAGTACCTACATACATATGTCGAACTGTAATCAAGTTATAGAGATTTTTTAATTTAGGTTTTAATTATTACTTAATGTCCGACCGAAAGCACATTTTGAGTCCGAAGCTAAATTCATCTATATTAAATCCATTAAAAACCAATTAGATACTTATAACTTGAAGAAAAAAAAAAAAAAAAAAAAAAAAAATTCAAAAATTCCGGGTAAAACTCGGACATTTTAAGTTTTTAATATATTGCCTCCTTTTCACTTCTCATTTTTTAAGTATGGGACAATTTTATGAAAACTCAAAGAACTAAATTTTACTGCCTCATTTTCACTTCTCATTTTCCTTAAAAGAGACATTTTTTAAAGAAACTTTGGTCTCAGCCTTCTTTTCATTCTATATGAAATACAAATCATTAATAAATACCGAGCGAAGCCGAGGCGGCCAGCAAATTTAAAATATTTGTTTTAGGTGATTGTTTTAATGTGCTATGTAGACTTTTTATATTGTTAAAAATCTTTTTACTTTATTAATTCGGCTTGAGGTCTCTTTTATTAAAAATATAAAAACTCTTGTTCGTTTTTAATTTTCGTTATATTTTATTCGTTTCCAATATTTCGACCAACTTTGTTGATCATCTTCAGGGAAGAAATATAATTTAATGTTTAATACAGTGTTGTCCGATGTTAATGTCTTAAGTTTCTTTCAGGTAAAAGAGTATTTTTTTTAACAAACATTTGCTACGATGGAATTTAAATTTATAACTTTTTACCGCCAATGAAATGTTAGCAAAATAATAACACCATTGTTTTTGCTGATGGAAAAGCCAAATTTAAAAAAATATTGGGTCGAATTATTCATTCCGTATGTTTTTTACGAAGTTTAATGTATATATGCCTTTTTGGGTGTGATATTTTAAAAACATTGCAAGATATTTCTAACCATTTTAGAAATTCTCAAACACTTAAATAATACTCGCATTGTACAATGTTATTAATAAGTATGTAGTAGTATACATGATTAGCCCCTGATTGCTGTCGAATGCCCATAAAAAAACATACACCATTTATGATGATCAGGAATGATACTGCTAACTTCGTGCATATTAGATTTAAATTAAAAATAGTAAACAAAATGAATAATTTTATATCAGAATAATATGTATCTTTTTCATTTAAACAAATTCAATTAAGATAGGATAGTTTGTGTTTATAGTGTTGTTTTTTCCATTTGCACACTAAACATGCGAGAAATAATAATATAGTAACAAAGCCAAATTATAAGCACAATATAGCTGAAGACTAGAAATAAGTTTAAAAAATTAAAAATAGCACAATAAGGAATCATTAGACGATCAAATATATCACACGAAAGCTTTTGCACCGTAAACTGACTTTGAATTTAATATACAAAAAATAAGTTCATTTAGATAAGTTTCATATTTTTTGACAATTTATTGGAAACATTGATTTCAATATTAATCGGTTTAATAGTATTATTGTATGTATTCTTCCCATAAACGTTAAAAATATTTAATAGTCATTTATTTATTTGATCAGATATGTTTGGTCGTCGAACGATGCATATAGAGTCAAAATTTAAAACTAAACAAAAAAATAAATATAAAAAAATAGTTACAAGCAAAGTATAACTAACGTACATACGTTACAAGTATGTATGTATATAAATATGTAGGATAATGTTCCTCGATTAAAGGCTTTTACAGATGAGAAAATCCTTATTGAAGAGAACTTCAGCACCACTCGTTTTTATAAATAAATGGGATTATTTAAACAATTTTATTTTTCGATATTAAGGTCAGTTTTTATTTTTATTTTTTCCGATATTTCGCTACACAATGTGTAGCATCTTCAGGGAAACAACCTGAATCTCGAAAAATAAAATTGTTTAATTAATAAAAAGGTCGAACAATTAGTTAAATAATCATAAATGGGATTATTTTATATCGCTTTTAAAGACACTTACGTTGGTACTAACAAGTTAAAAGATACATTGATATAATATAATATAATACGTCAGAGCAAACACGCTTTGTTTTGTTTAATATTAAAAACAACAGTAAAATATAAATGTTGGTGTATAAAGAACTAAATAAAAAAACTTCTGATAATCCCGCTTATAATTCTCTCTCTCTTTCTCAGAGACCGCCATTGATCATAAAAATTAAAATACAATTTATAATGTACATTGAATACAGGCGAAGAAGTATTGAGAATTAAAAATATATCATATATGTATGTATGTACGTAAGTATGTGTAGATTGGTTGTTGATCACATTTAGGCAGCATTTTTAAATAAAATGTTTACATGTATGTATGTAGCATTTTACTAACTTTTAAATCTTTAAAAGCAAAATTACGATTCTTTAAGATAAAAGTTGACCTTAAAACGCGTTGCATTGCTCTGTTGGGAATTTATAGTATGTTTTATTGCAAACAAAGAAAATGCTTATTTGAATAAATGCACCGAAATTAAGTGCACTATGGTTGCTGGTTAGAATTAGAAGGTATAGCGCAGTGTTGTTGAAATAGTTTACGAAATTGGTTATCTGAAAGGGTATCTCTATTCTTTCAAGGCGCAAAATGTCAGTAGTATCACCGGAAAAAGACACATTTCGAGTCAGCATCCGTAAGTTAGTTTACAGCCAACCACCCTTGCGGCCAAACAGTAAAGAGCTTACGGTTCCGACGAACGATTGCGTAATGCTTTGCTGGGCTTCTTTGGTATCGTGGTCATTATCGTTAGAAGAGATGTGTTTTTGGGAACTGCTTCCTGATGTCTTATTGCAAGTGCTTAAAGGCTGGTCGTGTTGTTTTAGGGAAACCCGTCCTAAATCTGTGCGCACTCGACCTCCAATTGTACCTAAATCAGGTCTTTGGCCATTTTTTAAGTTTCTTCGTGACTTTTGTCGCAGCATTTGTTTAGCTCGAATATTTGAATTTTCCAAATCAGACATAATGCTGTCTGTCGTGCTTTGTGCGTCATCGTCTAATTTGTGCATTTTTTGCTGCTGGTGCTTAATATCACCTTGCCTTTGTTTCGTTTCGTGTTGATCCGATGTTCTTGATGCTCCTCCTGCCGACGATTTAGATGATGTTGGAGTTTGAAACTCCTGGGGATTAAGTCCCTTCTGCAGTACATCTTTTATTTGGTTGCGATCAAAGTGTAAGTCATTTACAAGATTATTAGAATTGGTGTGAATATTTTTGAGGCTGGTTAGTTGCGCCATTGGACTGGCGCTGCGATTAGCAATTCCACTCGCTAGCTGTGACATTGCATTTGGTTGTGTGGTAATAATGTTTTCCAAACCAATACTTTCGACCTTCTCCATCAGACGTAATGATCTTAGAGCACGTCGTTCAAGACGTGTTAACATAATTTTCTGCTGCTTTTGATGTTGTTGATTTCTGTTGGGCCTTTCTATGTCACCACCAACAAGTTTTCGTCTAATCAAATCAGCTCCAGATGAAAGCAACCCGAACAAGGGTTCTGGCGACATAGACCGCGTTGGAGATCCCTCTGAGTGCATAAAAATAAAGAACAATGTAAATAATCGAATCGAAAACTCCAAGACTAACAAACATAGACTAACCTGGACTGTTGCATGGTGTGACAGTGGGTGAGAAATTTGGACCTGCTGGCGTATTTAAGGCGCTTGGAGTCACAGCTTTAATGCCACGTTCATTCAACATTGAAGCCAGGCCCAAATTAACAGAAAATGTTGAACAAGAATTTTTACGCGATAATTCAAGTCGAGGTGTTGGGGGACAACTGTAGTTGAAAATAAAAGATTTACCATACATTTCTATTAGTTTACCAAACACAATCTTAATTACCTTGGTTGGCGAGAAGTTGATGTAGAAGCCATTCGAGAGGACATCTGGGATTGCGACAAAAAGGATAAATCCGTTATGAGTCCGTCATCGGGATGCATTACAGTACTAGTGGTAAAGGTATAAGTACAGCCAGAAAATTCAAACTGTTTGCCAGGCAATTCATCACTGACATCTTCTTCAACATCGGAGAGTGTGTACACTTGCATACCTAAATCTTCAAGACCACGACCACCACGTATAGTTACACCAGGTCGTTCTTCTAACAGGCCACTTAGAGTAGGAGTAGCAAGGAGCGTCCAATGGTGCAATGTCTGAGAACCTTCAATGGGCTTAACAATTTGTAATTTCTCAGGAAGACGCCATTGATGCATCGATGACGACATATTAGTAGACGAAATTCCAGACGATCCGGTCGACATAATGCTATCAGGTGTTCGTACTCCCAGTGGAAGGGCAGCCGTAGGTTGTTGGTCATCGTATGAATAAGTGCCCGCTGGAGCATATGATAACATGGCTCTTCTTGCAAGGACTTCTGCTGGTGTAAGTCTTTTTAGCGCAGCTTCAAGCTCTTTAGCGCCTGGTGCTCCTGGTACACCAAATGGTTGAGATGGATAACCATCATCCGACTGAGAATTTATGCTTTCGCATGACAATGTTTTTATACCCATACCCAATGATACACCGCCGTCACGACAAAATGAAGTATTGTTATGATTTGCTCCGCCCACAAATGGCATTGTAGACATGCGCGGTCCAGATGTACTGCTCATTGACATGGCGCCTAGGTGTGTCATTGACGTTATTTCACTATCCGCGAAATTACCACTTTTCGTTGCACAACGTACCGTGTCAAAAACTCGTTTGTAAGGAGGTATAGATCCCACATTTAATGCACAAATACCACTAGAATTCATGGAACTATTACCACAGTTACTAGCGCCAGGAAGTTGTGACATCAATCGTCCTATTCGATCGTTAACACGTTGATTATCAGCAGAAATACCAGAGTCAATACTGTTCTCAGAGTATAGTGAAGATTCCATCAATTCAGATTGCAGAGAGTCTGGTTGCAAAACACCAAGAGTAGACATGAAAGAACTACGAGCTTGGGGAAGAGTCTTTTTTCGTTGTTTTCGTAGTTGTTCCTGGGTTTCTTGTAGCAGCGCTAGTACTTCTTGGTATCGTTGCTTAAATTCTACCAACTCTAATGCCAACGAATTCTGATTTTCTTTTGTGATGTTTAATAGTGTAACGTGTTCGTCATTGTCGTGAGTTAGCTGATGCAGTCTCATTTCGGCTTCGGACAAACGCGCGGTTAAACTAACAATTTGTTCATGCTGAAGTCGATTCTCCTCCCGCTGGCGTTCTAATTCCAAACTAAGACCTTCGAACTGTTTGTTCGCATCATTTAATTGCGAAGAAATATCCTCCATTAGTTGACGTTCATGTGCCTCTACCTCATCCGTTTGACATGCCAACTGGGATGCTTCAATTTTAAGAGATTTATTTTCATCTTGTAACGTTGTAATTTTCTTTTGAAGTAAATCCAACGTTATTGATTTAGAAAAAACTGGTGTATCTAAAAATATAAAAACATTTCGTTCACATTAATTACATTATTTTCCATTCTCGACAATATATGTATATTACCATTATCACTGGTGTCTTCTCCGTCATTTGTAAGGACAGAAATTAGTTCATTTTTCTTATGCAATTCATGTAATAGTTGAGAACGATCCTCATTTGCCGATTTTAATTCGCCTTCAAGTTCAGCTAATCTATTCTCCAGTATATTATTTTGTGTTAAAAGCTCTTTGCCTATTTGCACCGTCAGCTCCAAATCTTTCTCCTTCTCTTCCAGAAGGCGAGTGACGGCCTCTATGTCATCGTATGCCCTCGTCATTTGGCTTACTCGGTTACCACATAAAACTGAAAGAAAATTATTATTTTATAACAAATTATTATTTTTTTTATAATCGTAAAAGCGAACAACGAATTACGTTATTGAATAAGAAAGTATACCTAACCTACACAATAGTACCCGAAAACGTAAAAGATTATTCAAATATTTAACGAGAAAGGAGCGATCGCTGAATAATCAATACTTTACATACATACATTTGTACAAATATTATTTAATTTATACCTATACGATATTTAATTGGAAATATTACAATAGAAATTGCGAAAATATGCAAGTGCATGTCATGTGACTTGTCGGTTTTTTTTTTTTTTTGATTCTCTAATACTATCGAGAAAATGTAGCGAAGTAATGGCAATTTATTAAATTTTGAAGCAAAAACTATTTTTGATTTCAAGGGAAGAACAAAAAATTTAAAAAAAAAATTGTATGTTAAGTCAACTTCCTGGTTATAAAATTTATGTAAAATCACATAATCATTTGTGTTACATTATGGTTGCACAAATTCAGTCCAATATTTGAACAATTTCAACGTACATTCGTGTAGTTTGTGTTTACATTAATTAATGGTGTTTTCTTTTCTGAAATAAAATGTCACACCTTTATTATGTACATTTTTATAATGTTTACCCTACATTTTAAAGATGTCGCATTTTTAATGGTCAGAATAGAACATAAAATTACAACAGTGTAACACTTTTTTTCATGTACAGCTATTTTTGTTTTTCTTTTTGTTAAAAAAGAAGAAGCAGATAGCTCCCTGGTAAGATCGCTTGAAATAAGACAATGAATATCTCTCAAAAAGACCACTGACACCTTCCCGACTAATACGCAAATTCTTCTTAAACTATAAAAATTATATACATATATTGTCCTATGAAATTTGACATATGTACATCAACTTCAGAGTATTCATTAATTATGTTCTCTAAAAGCCTTTCACTCGCGGTTGTAGATTTCTTTCCATAATCATATAAAATATTGCATCATCATCAGATGATGAAGATGAATCCAACAAGTCATCCAAAATTTTTTCAGCACATAAAAAAGTAGTAATATTTTCCATTTTGTATATTTTTTTTTGGTTTCTTAACACAAATACACAATCATAAACAAAACAAATGTCAGCTGTTTTATCGTGCGATTCTCCCCCTCTAAAAATACAGTGTGAAAGGTGCACTAATTTTTAAATTTATAGTGTAACATTTATAGAAAAGAACACACTACACTTTAGCAGTGTTTATATTTTTTCAGAAAAGAACACAAAAAAATTAAAAAAAGGTGCGAAATGGGAAAACGTGTAACATTTTTGCCAGAAAAGAAAACGCCATTAGTATAATAATACAATTGGCCGTTATATGTACATATGACACTTAAAATCTTTTGTTAGTTGTTACCAGAATTAAGATTTTTAAATAAATTTAAAATAAAAATTAAGAAAATCGACAAAGAAACAGATAATAGTATAATAATAAAGTGGACACTCATCCAGAGAAAATGCGATAAAGTTAAAAGTCAACGAAATGTGATTTTTGTAAGGAAATCACGACATGTAGCTTCTGTGCCGAAATACCTAATACAAAGTAATATTTGTATTATTTTCTATGCATTTTAATAAAAAAAAAATGCAATTTTCAGCAAATGCATGATAATACAAGAACATGTATTGTTACTACATTGCTTTTTTTACTTTTACCAGGACGATTAAATGAGTAGGTACCGCAAATAAAAAAAAAACTTTTTGCGTTTAGAAACATGACTTTGTTAAATTGCTTTGCAACTGACGTTTTGGAACGCACATATTTTTTTTGTAAACTTTAGATGCCATACAAATAAAACCATGACTTAAAACTTTTATTTAAATATAGTAAATGAAATAAACAAGACTGTGATCAGAATCATGTAAATGAGCTATTAGTATATAAATATGTACATATACATACATATATGTAAACTCATTTTGCTACCTTCGATAAGCAATTGTTCGTCGCGAATGAGAACTTGATTTGAATTCAGACTAGTGTCTGCATTCAATAACATATTTTCTTCAGAAACGGCATTATAATTATTGGGACTACTTGAAAGTGTTGAATAAAATAACTCTTCTTCATCATATTCCAACTGGTTTGTTTCGTTACTAAATAGTTCCCAATCTTCCAAATTTGTCTCTTCGTCTTCCATAACAAATAGACTAGTTTCTAAGGCAATACTTTGAAACACTGTTGAAGTATTTGCTGTTGTATTGCAAACATTTTGCGATGTAGTGGTATTAACAAATGGTGCTTCAGAAGTAGCAACACAATCTTCATTATTTGTCCCATCCATATATATGACCGTTTGTTGCCACAATTCACAAGAACACAACGCCTTAATCGGCAACTACTTCTTTAGAGGATTACAGGTATTTGTTGGGTTTTCTGCGTGTTTATTGATGTATGATTAAATGGTGTATTATGCAATTATTAGCTGTCTATATCTGCTTTTTTGTAAGTTAATTTGCACAATTCTAAAGAATTTTGATTAATTTAATTACGTTTTTAAAGAAATTTGATGATACATCACTGAAAAACTCATCAACTTTAAGTTTTATGTCAAAAAATGCAAATTAATATTTACGAATTCTTTATTTTAGTTGAAAAATCTATTTGAACAAATTTATTTTCGACAATCACTGTTTTAGTTGTTATATGAAAGGTGAGTTTGCGCACATAAATATGTATTTTATTTTAAAATGTAAAATACACCCTTTTACTTTTTAATTTTTTTTGTTGCACCAAACTACGTACATACGTATGTATGTATGTACATTACATACAATTGTATATAGAAATATAAATTAAATTAATAAAATAATTGACACAACCGAGGAATGTCTGTTATTTAACAGACGACGTCACTATTTTAGAGACAACTGTTAATAGACTTAAAATTTTTGTAATTGAAAACTCTGTTTCGATATTCACACTTACATTTAATAAGAGGATATTCGACCGCAATTCTCTTTAATTCAAGTAGACAGATACTTTTTTAAATCTACATACCTACATAGTATGTACATACATAAGTACATGATACATATCTACTACAATGTATGACAAAGAAAAAAATATGTTAATATAAATACAAATAACCTTTAAACCTGCTGGAACTCTTCTTTTAGGTAAAAACATTAACTTTAAAACAATAGAAACTAAAACTAAACGTAGTAGGTATCATATAATATGTATGTATATGCTACAAACAAGCTCGTGATGGTTATTAGCAACTAAATAAAAAAATCCATATGATAGACGGCAAGATGGCGTACACATTTGTTTATTTACATTTGATTTACTTTATAATATATTTAACCGATTATTAAACGTTTATTTTTATTTAAATTTTATTTATTAGCAAGTAAAAATATAATAGATTTATTTATCATAAAGCACACACAAATATATACATATATATATATATATACATATATAATCAATCTATAAGATTCAGTTCAAAAACCACACACAAACAAATCTTGTTTTGCACATTTTCATAACATTTTAAAATCCACGCTCATACATACACACACAATCCACAAATTCATTTTGATAGATACATATTCATTCATTCCACGCAGTTGTTTTTCTTCGTATTTTTAAAACAGTGTTGGTAAATAACTATATTTTTAACCCTAATACTACATTTAAACCTACGCAAAATCTAGTAATTTCAATTAAAATCTTAAAGAAAATTTTTGGTGTTTACACTACTACTTTTTGACTATTGTTGGATTTCATTTTCATAAATGATTGAAAATAATTTATATTGTAAACTTTTAGTAACAAACAAATTTAATTATATTTTACATCCAGATCTGAAAACAAAACAATCGGAATTAACATTTTTGCGTAAAAAAACAGCAGCATTTGTTAAACATAAGGTTTCACAAACTTCTGCAAATGTATTACACGCTATGATTATATAGGAGGTTGGAATGGATACACGCAGTGGTGATATTCGAAACAATTAACAACCGGTTCGCTTAAAAAATTATATTTTTGCCAAATTTTGATAAAAATAGCGAACATTTTAAAGTCGCATCCCAGTTACAGACCACAAGCCTCTTGAAGGAAATGATATAAACTTTCGTTTAATAAAAAAAAGTTACGTTAACAAAAAATAGTTCTGATTTTGAAAAATAAAAGTCAAAAAAAATTGTTTTATTTTTTTTCAAAATATTGAAGAAAACGCTATCGAAAACATCATCATCCAAGAATCCAATGTATGACCAAAATAAATGTCCCTTTTTTAATAATTTGGTCGTCTTTCATAAATCGGTATTGCCATTCACAACTTATATGTAGTAGAGTTAATGTAGAGTTAAAGTCGGGTTGACTGACAGACGACCAAACTTAGTTGAGTTGAGAACGGCAATAGGGGCAAAAATCATTTGTTTGGACAATGAACAACTGAACAATATTGTGTTTGTTGCCGAGACTATATCACCTTGATAAATACACATTATATAAAACCGTTAAAGCAAAAAACATAACCACCCCTATCGTGAATAAAAATTGCACATTAAATTTGTTCTCTTTTCACATTTTTCCTATTAAAATTCAATGTTAAAAAATAAAAGGGAACAAAATTCATGTGGAATTTTTTTTCACGATAATACCCCTGACAGACATAGGATTTCTATACCATAATACAAATACTATGGTTTTTGATACTACATTGCCTTGACAGACATGTAGTACATATACTAGTATTTTTGTTTTTATTGGCAAGCGTTTTTTAAATTAAGATTGCAGCAAGTTTGCATAAATAAGAATTTTGCGAATGTCGTTGACAATTTGCTTGCAAATGCAAGTGTTTCATAAATTTAAGCAAAACGTGTCTTCTCGCTGTGCTAATAAGTTGTGTTAATAAATAGTGTTAAATTGTTGTTAAATTAAGTATGTTTGATACTTTTAATTATAATTTTCTATTAAAAAATGTAATTATCTACTTATTTAATGTCTGTAGCAAAAAGGAACAAGAGTGTTATGCGCAGAAGCACCAACATTTTTGAGCATATATGAAACGGTGCGGCTGCAAGTTCTGTACTGGAAAATATAGATACATTTGCCTTGCTTACATTTGAGCGCTTATTTTTATATGTAAATGCTGGGTTTTGATCAAAAAAAAAAAAAATGAAAAGAAATTAAATTAAATATAAATGTCATTAAAAGAACTGACAATCGATTTTGTGAGAGGGTTTCCCCAATGCTTATTGAACACAGCTATAGACAACATACTACATTTATACCACGATTATTTTCGTAGTATTGAAACCATATATAAACCAGCTCGTTTTATGGTTTAATTGTAGTACAAGTTAACACACATGTAGTATAGTATACTAATATGGTATGTAAATCCTATGTCTGTCTAGGGTATAAGGGTGAATATGCAACAACCGGTCGGAAAATTTTTAAAATTTTAACAACCGGTCCGAGGGAACCGGTCCGAACCGGCTGAATATCAGCACTGGATACACGTAAGTATGGGAAATAAGTTGGCGTAATTTTACTAAATACGTTTATATTATAGTCTCGCCACGGCACGTTTTATGAGGAAAACAATTCAATTGCTGTGTTCAAAGTTGACGTCAATGACATTATTTAGTATACGGTGTAGTTTGTCGCAAATTTATTTTATATCCCGCTCTTTTTATTATTTTTTTTTAAATTTATTTTTGTGGAACTCAAATTTTTCTTGTTCAGTGCTGTATTTTTTAGTACTTTAGTATGAAATTCAGAGTTGTATTGCAATATTTTGCCAAAATCTCGTGACGAACTAGATTTTGTTTTGTATGGGATATCTAGTGGAAATGAACAAGATTTCGCTCAAAATCCCTTAAGTACTAGATTTTGCGTAGGTGTAAATTTAGTATAAATTTATTTAAAAAAAAATTTATATGACGTATGGAATACATGTGTGTGTGTTTTGGACGTTTTTTAGTGTTTTGCCAAGGCGAATTCATTATAAGGTGGTGTTGAAGACCCAGCTGATTTTTTTTTGGTCCCTTTTGTAATGTCAAAAGTTGTTTATTATCAATTTACTTATATGTACAATATATCTATACAGTGAGCGTCAATATGAAGTAAGCATCTAATATTGTTAAAAAGTCTTATATTATAGCTGCATGATGTAAAAATCGTTAACTTACTATGTGCCTTTAAGTTACCGATTTTTACTCTGTGATTAAAGATAATATTAATTAAATACTATTCAAAAACTTTTATAATTTGTTTTAAGTTTTTATTGATAGCACCGTTATTTTTTTCTTTGTGCACTAAATTAAGGACAGTGGTAAATTTATTTACATTTTAAAATTTAGGTGATTTTATTAAATTAATTATGATTACACAGTGTTATTCAGTACATAACAGTTCTTAATACTTGCTTAACATGGTAAAAGCAAATCCTGCTATGTCAGATTATTGTACAAATGCATCATAATGAAAACACTTATGGGAAAAGCGCAATAGCTTTTAATGCGTTAAAAGCTATGGCTTTTCATGCAGTAAAATATTTCAGAAAGCATTCGACTACAAAAAGGTGACATGGCCCGTAAAAAAAGATGCGTATTACAACAGTGCGTGAAGATGTACTGATTGTAAGCGAGTCGAAAAAAAATCCGCATAAATCAGCAAAATGACATTGGATTGCAGTCTTTAGCCAAAACCGTCTGTAAAACGTTAATTCACGAACAAAGCCATTATTGTCTAAACGTAACCGGAAGAAGAGGTTTGAATTCGCAAAGAAGTACCTCCGTTGAACGGATGTAGAATGGAAAATATTCTTTTCGAACAGATGGCAAAAAAAGTACATTCGCGCCACTTTGAAGCATTGATGAGGTTCTATAATTCTATAATGTCATCACGTGGTGATGGGAAATATGGTTAATACTGTGTTCAGATATGAAACTTATGCCCCTATTACGGTTCACAACTTTTTTAATAATTTGGTCGTCTTTCATAAATCGGTATTGCCATTCACAACTTATATGTAGTAGAGTTAATGTAGAGTTAAAGTCGGGTTGACTGACAGACGACCAAACTTAGTTGAGTTGAGAACGGCAATAGGGGCATTAATTGAGTTAATATTCGGTTAATTGACAATATTATTTTAAGTGTTCAGGCATACGTAATTTTCAGCTTACTCAATAATCATTTGACAGTTGAAAATCAATACAAAAAATACTCTAAATGGTTGTTGTGTTTCTATGTAAACAAACTTACCTTCACATTGATTTTTTTATGATTTCTTTTGTTGACATTTGCCATTTTATACAATTTTGTTCACTAAACACAGTTGTGAACAGTGTTGCATTCGAAATCTTACACAATATTATAACAATTTCGTACTTATTGCGCAATAATTAATTGAGATTTTATATGGAATATTGAGCTCAATAATGGCGTTAATTGCGATTAACGCAATTAAGGTGCATATGTGAACACAGTATATGTTTCAATCAGGGGTGTCATAGAAACCAATATTGTCTGAATTGGTTTTAAAACCGACAAGAAAAAATGCGTCGGTGTCATAGGGCACTGCTACAATAAATATCGTGATGCTAGAAATATCTCGATATTTATTGAACGTGTAGCAGTGCCCTATGACACCAAAGCATTTTTTCTTGTCGGTTTTAAAACCAATTCTGACAATATTGGTTTCTATGACACCCCTGATAATGTAAGGCCCATTATTACAACTTGGCAATAGTTAAAGGTATGATGTTATCGGACAGATAAGAAGTATTTGGTTATTATAAGTTTACTTTAATCTAAACCGACCGATAAGCTAAAGGGAAGATCATCTTGCCTTTAATTTTATAGTGAGGTTTACGTATTTGAAGTTGCCATATGTTCTGAAAAATTGACAACTTTATGAAAAATAAATTAATTTTAATTTTATTTTGCGAATAAATAATTTGATAAACAAAAATGGAAAGCAGACGTTTGATTTATATTTTTTTCACAAACAAATATTTTCACAAACAAAAAATTTACTGTTTCTTGTCAGTAATTTGTCAAAAGTAATCGGTTTTTAACTGGTATTGCCATATTTTAAAAAAAAAATTATTTTATTTTACAAGGAAGTTGTAATAACGAAAAATTTTAAAGGTCACTTTATTCCTCACTTTAATTAAAGTTAACTTTTATTATTAAGAACAATAAAGGCAAGTTGTAATAATGGCCCTAAGAATTCAAAGCGATACATTTATACCGTATGCTGATGAGAACATGCCAGTAACATGGATATTTAAACAAGATAATGATCCGAAGCATGCGGCTCATCACGTCAAGCAATGGTTTTTTAACATTCCGGTTACTGTTCTTGACTGGCCTTCATGCAGTCCTAATCTCAAGAAGTTATGGCAAATTATAAAAACCTCAGGTAAGCTCTCTATAAATAAGCAATTTTAATGATATCTTTGCCGAAACATAAAGAGCTTGGGAAATTTGGTGAACTCAAAGCCTCGCAGATGTCAAGCTGTTATCGATAACAATGGATTTGCAAAAAATTATTTTTAGGTAAATACTTTGTTTGTAAAATTTGTGGTATGTCCTTAATTATATGCACGACTGATATCCATCTTATTTAAAAATATGACTCACAGATTCATAAATTATAATAAATTTGATACAATATGTATGTAGTTATTTTCTAGAAGTGTTAAATTGACTAAACTACGACACATTTTGTGAATATCATGAAACCTTTCGTATTATTTACTCCAAGCTCACATGTTTGTATATTGCCCTTAATTAGTTGCACGTAGCTGTATATACAACATAATTAGTTATAAACGTCATATAAATCAACTTCGTTCAACCGGAAAGTTCAGAACGTGAAGAAGAAATTGAACAACAGCCGATAGTTCCCAGCTACAATCTACAAGAGTTGGTGGAAGTTCCAAGCAACGTAACCGACGAAAGTCTTAATACTGAAGAGTTGAACGTAAAAGCTCCACCTGTACAGCAACCCCCTAGACGAACTTCTCGGCTACGTCTTATGCCTGCCTACCTAGATTGTTATGTAACAGAAACTTGAAGCTGTCCAATTGGTGTGGGAGAACTATTATAACTTGTCAACACTTGTTAAATGAAATAGTGGCATTCCTAACAATTTTGATGGACTAGTGGTTCTCGAGTTATGTAAAAAAAGACCACCAAAGGTGACAATTTCCCCTATATGATAGTTACTAACTTCAAATCGATATATCTCGATTCCTAGACGTGACCTAGCGAAACGCCGGGACACGTATAACTTCTTTTTTATCGATATAACGTTACTCGGTAGTTTGAACCCTTCCCGATCACTGACACCTATCATTTGTCTCACAGTGTAATGTTTTTAAAAATGCTTTAACAATAGAATCAGATTTATATGAAATAAAATGTAAGTAAAGTTGTAAATATACCTTTTTCGTTTTTAAGTAAATTTCGTACAATTTTTAAACATTTTGCACCACTTGTGTTTTTTCCCACATGATACATTAATTTTGGATCGTATGCTGTATCGTTATATAACGTTTGAGTTTGTAAGGGGGTTTCAGTTTTACTGAGAAAATCTTGCGAAATTCCTTTGGAGACATAATTGTAAAGTAACTCCAATAAAGGTGTTGACAATTTGTCACTTTTTCTGCTTTCCCCATGTTTTACTTGTTCTAAATTTTTAAGGTATACTTGAATACGTTGCATTGCTTCTAATTCAAGTTCAAGGCATGTTGGCTCCTCCTCCCCTATAATGCTCAAATTTGATCCTGAATATGATGGAAATTCATTATCAGGATTTATTGTTTTAATTAGATCAATTGTTTTTTGAGTATTCGTTTTTACTTGATTCTGCAGCAACTTGAAAGTATTTTCGAATCCTTTACTAGATACAGATGGTTTATCGGTAATTATGAGGTTATTTTTGGCACTTGTCTCGAATATTTGTGATGATAATGTGTGCAAAGTGTGATTAGTTATATGTGTATGATATGAATCCTCTTCAATATCACTTGTACTAGAAACGGTGTCAATGAATGAACTTTGACAACAATTTTTGTTTACGTTTTTCTCAAACTTTAAATAAGTCTCATCATCGGGACTAGTTGATGTATTTATATTTTCATCATCTTCGTCTTCATCCTCTTGCTCATTAATTTTATGCAGTTTTCTACGTTTTGAACAAAGATCAGCATCGCCGTATTTTATTTTGTTTACATTAGGATTATCGTCAAATGACTTTAGTTCCTTTTCTCTTGTGGCCATTTCTTACACATTTTCAAACAAAATTTTTTTTTATTTTTTTTTTTTATTTACCACATATTTAACTTTAATTTACTACAAATATAGCAATAAAAAATATTTTGAAACTTTTTTCGAACAATCCTAATTGAAAATATTCTTAATTTTTTATTTTAGCTGTACATGGGAATGAATTTTAAATCATTATTTAGATATTTGTTTCTGTACTAGTCATATTTAAAGGAGTTAGACAGACTTAATTGAACACAAAGATATTACAAAATTTCGTAGTACATACTTTGAAGTTGCTTACTGATTTAAATTACAAAATTTATAATAAGTATTTTACAAATTTACGAAACTTTAAAAATATCTTAATCAGTATGTATTTGAAAATCAAGCTTTTGTAGTAATGATATACACTGTGGTATTCCATGATTTGATAAAAATTTAAAAACTTATTAGAAATTAAATACAAATTATAGTTCTTTCAGAAATTATCTACCACCACAAGTACAAGAACACGACTTTTTATTACACATGATAAACAAAAATGTATAAATTCTTAAAAATGTTTTTATTTTTATATGATTATCAATATTTGGTGATTTTATTTAAATATCGTAAATAAATAGCCAATTTTTAGTGCAGATGATAGTTTCTTCTGTTTGGGATGCTATAAAATCATAATGAAATAGGTACGTAACTAAATAATGTCCTTTATAGAGCCGGTTGAGTATTTTTCAAAAAGTATATACATACTCAAAAATGAGAAGGATGAAAACTTCTTATTATATGAATTAATATGCAAAATAAATTATTGTAAAGGATTTATTTTGAAAAAAATACACCATTAAGTACCACTGAAACATTATTGTGGTAATTTTATTTTTTAGCGTTCTGGAAATTTCCTATTCCTAATATTTTTACTGGAAGACACATATTCGCACGAAACCATTAATTGTATTTAAAACATTTCTTAGTTATATTTCAGAGATTTCAAAAATTTTCAATTATATTTTAGTTCTTAATTTAATACAGAAATTGCTATTTCATAAAGAAAATTAATAATTAATCTAATTTTTTTTACTTTTATTTTTTTTTGTTTTATCGTGTACAATTATTATTCATTGTGAGTAGCTATTTTGTTTCTATTATATTATTTTTACTGATCACAGTGGTTTAATAATGTTTTCGTATAATGTACCTATTATTTATACCTAGTTCAATATTAATAATTTTGTTTCACACTTTTGTTTGCTTCCAAAAATGGAAATCAAATTTAGAAACGTTTACTAATTACATTACATTAAGGTATTTTATAATCCCAACAAATAACTTATTGATAATTACTAATATTTTTAATTGCTCTAAAGTTTTATTTGTATCGGCCTTTAGAAAAGTTTTTCTGTTGACCTCAGCTTATTACCCAATAAGAAAATTCAGTGAGTTTAATAAGAATTTTTAAACTGGGAATAACATGTCAACCAAATAATATGAAAAATAGTAATAAATGCTATTAAAAATTATTAAGAGATCAATTTTTATAAGATTATCTTCAATGAATAAAAGTATGTACTTTATAATTTACCTAGGTATACCTATTTAATTGATAAAAACTTTAAAATAATAGAACTTATTTTGTAATATTTTGACTTCGAGTCATATATTTTTAGAAAATGTTTTCTAGAAGCTAAAAACGATTCCTCGATTCAAAATTCTTCAATAGAAAGTATGAAAATAGGTATATGTTCTAAATTAATATATTATATAAATACTACTAAGTCTTACAAAACAAAGACATTTCAATTTTATGAATTTTATCAACAATATTTTTAAGATAATATACATATGTATGTATACATACATATATACATATACAAAGTTATTGTTGAGATAAGACATATACAATTTGTAAAACACTATAAGACCTTTTATTGAATTAAGCCTTTATGAGTATAATGATATGTATGTGGAAATTGTAGTAAAAACAAGATATATTGTAGGTTAATGAGACCTGCCACGAATTTTTAGACATACGAGTATGTACATATGAGTAGAAAAACACGTACAATGAAAATTGTATTCCAATAAAACAACACACTTGTGACTTAATTTTACATTTATATTTGCAAATCAAATATGTATATTTTGCTAATTTTTTAATTTTATTAAGTTTGATTATTTTCGTATTTTATAATTGAAATAAACTAATGTTATTTGCGTTTGGTAAAAGTTTCAAAAGTTTAAGAGTTTCATTAAAAGTGCAGGAAAAATTAAAAATATATACTTATGTTGGAAATATTCTTATCTATAAACACAAACATTTAATACGATCTTGGCTTTAATAGGGTTTTACATAACACAACATAAATTTTAATATTAATTTTCATGTTATATTATTTGTACCATTATTAGTTTCAATAGCAGAAAGCTTGCAGAATATTTTCAATTGGTATTGTTTAAAAAAAGTTTTTTATTTTAGTTGGGTTGTTCCCTAAAAATAGAAAATGATGATGGCACACACAATAGATTTCAGCGTCTTCCTCTTTGACTTTTAACGAACACGGACGATGACACAGTATTGTTCGGTAATAAATAATGTTAGCGTTTCTTTATTATTGTTTAGCACTATTTTAACTCGATTATGGGTTTAGTTTATTTAGATATGTTAATTGAATTTTTGTATAGTTTTTTTAAATATAATAATTCAAAATATATGGCGAATTTTTAGGAAGAAATTGTTTTTAAAAATATATTAACACCACCGGCCAAGATACCACAGATATAAATGAAATGGCAGACTGTTGTGACAGCTCAATGAAACAAAAAAAATATATATGAAATACTCCTATATTAGCGTTGTATAAAATATGTAGTATCCAGTGATGTTAGTCTATTATTTATTTTCCATCAAATTAGCGATTTTTACGTCAATTTAGCGAGGATATATTTAACATATTTTAATAACTGTAATTTTATAGATTAATTTTAACATGGGAAAACTAAATAAGCCTGTATGTGAGAAATTACTCATTCGAAGTTATGTAAGTCGCTTGCTAAACACAAGGCAAATAAGATAAAATCGTTTACTTTGCACTGTAATTTAAATGTGCTCAGTAATAATAATAATTATTTAATCATTATTGAATTGCAAATATATTATATAAATCATATAACCATGGGCTCGATTATTTAAACAAATAATAAATAAAATGAAAAAATTAACTGAATAACTCTTAGAATTTTTAAATTTGTTCGATTCGAATACTTTTTAAAAAATATATAAATGTCTACCACCAAATTAGGTAAGTGAAGTTGTCTACCACATTGTAAAAAATTATCCTTGTGGAATATATTTATTTTTAAATTTTTTTATATAATAAATGCAAAAAATTATGAGTATTTTTTTTTTTACAAATATACCTCAAAATAACCACATTTTTAATTCGAAAAAGTTTTATTTTGTGAATATCGTAGGTTTTCAATACCTGCACACTAGGAATTTTTTAACTTTTCAACAAAAATCTTTAATAATTAAATTCATTTAAATGTAACCGCTACTGATAATTAACAAAAATTAGACAAATATTGTGCCATTACCGAAGTAGAATGGAGAATACAGACCTATAGCCATCTTGTGTTTTCTGTCGAAAGTCTTAAAACAAATGATTACATATATTAATACTCATAATTTACTATCCAACACGCAATCTGGTTTTCGTCAGAGTCATAGCTGCGTAACGGCTCTTGTGAAAGTTAGTAAAAATATACGGCAAGGATTAGAAAATGGAAATATTAATTTTATATTGGTACTTCTTGACCATTCTAAGCAAAAAACGGCATCAATTCCACTTCCGAACGGAATTAAATTCTGTGGCATGGCTGTATATTTCGCCTTGTCAGCACGCAAAAATGCAACACTGTTGTCAGCTACTTACTGAAGAACGCTAGCAGCCAACAGAGGGCGCAGCTTTTTGAGATGATAAAATTTTCTGCATAAAATTCCCGTATTTTTTTTTAAGTTCGAATACTCAGTTTTCTTCTTAATCTCAAAATCAACGCACAGCAGCGACGACAGGAGGAGAAAACAAAACGTTGAGCGATGGAAGCCGAAGGAAAAAAACGTGACGGACGAACGGAAAATGGAAGGGGCAGAGGAGAGGGAAAAAAGTTCGCCCCGTCGTTGGGCCGCCAGATTTTTTCTCGTGTGGTGAATTTAAAGTGGTGAAAAATCGTGGAGTATAAAAAATTGTGGCGAGTATAAAAATGTGGTCAGTTTTTAGAAATTTACCACAAATACCATTATTCGAAATTGTTCAAGGTCATTGAACTTGTCATCCTAAAAGTTTTACAGGTTGGTTGCTGAATTAGCTAAAGAAAGAATAAAGGTCCTGTCGTTATGTTTTTGTATGTGATAAAAAATTTATTAATGTCGATTGAGAAAATTTTAATTTTCGGTATACATATATTTTTTTAGCATTTAATAAAAGAATAAATCGTCAAATCTCCACTTTGCTATTTTTGAAACAAAAAATGTCAAAAGGATGATAAATTGTCAAATCTGACAACTTTCTCTCTCTAGCTATCTATGCCTGTTTGTGAGAAAACTTATTATAATTTGATTACCAAAAAATAAGCTGTTATAATAAAGTAGTGGATTTAAAAAAGGACGGTGTGTTTATGTACATATTGCTAAAAAAAATATTAATATAGAAGCAGTGATGGAAAAATGAAAAATTGAAATGGTACTGACTGTCAGCAAAAAGAGTACTTTTTCAACATTTTGGTACTTTTTAGGAAACATATTTTTATTCAAAAATAAAATTAAAAATCCATTTAAAAATAAAATTAATTCAGTTTTTTTGATAATTTTAACAGTTCAACTAAAAATAACAATTGTTCTATTAATTCAGTTTAATAAAAAAAAGTATTATAACAACAAACTAAAAATTAATTAATTTCTATGTAAAAATATATGTTTCAAAAATGTTTATTTGTTGTGGGTTAAGATAATAAACATATGAGCATGCCTGCATTTTGTTAGTGTTAATGCCATATCATTAATAGATCGTTCACCAATATGTTTGACGTTTTCAAACTCATATGATACACATAAAATCTCAAACAAGAGAATTACAAAAATATACAAAACATAAGAAATTTAAAAAATTTATCAAAATAGTACCACAAACAACTTTAATTCTTTATGCATCTGTTTACTTTTGTAGATTATTCCAGATCAATTAAATAACATGAATAACGAATTTGTGCATTCCTTATGTTCTTGTTTTGAAGCCAATGAGGTCAATGAATATAAAAATAGTAACGCTGGATTTCTAAGCAGGGAACAAAGCAAAACAAACAAAGAGTACTAAAAATGATGTGGGGGTACTGTGGTATTTTTGTTGTGAAAAAGTATTGAAAATAGTACAATAGTATTGAATTTTCCATCACTGTATAGGAGTAATTTGAACGGCGGAAATCGTTAGCCGATACGCATATTTGCTTTTTATTTTTTCTCATCTAGATGGCGCTGAATACTATAATATAAATGTTTTATAAAAAACGGCGGAAATCGCTAGCCGATACCCATATCTACTTTTTATTTTTTCTCATCTAGATGGCGCTGAAAACTATAATATAAATGTTTTATAAAAACATTTTAGGTTGTTGTCAATACTAACATTTAATTTATGATTTAATATTTTCAAATATTTTAACGTACATACCAGAGATATGCATGAATACCATTCAAATGACATATTTATTATTTTGTAAAAGTGAAGACTGAGTTCGCACTATACATAACTAAACGAAAGCTGTCATTGCATGATTCACCACAGCAAGTGGTTTGTTACAAAATGCATATAATTGCTTGCTTATTCTGTAAAGGTGGATTCACCCATTCGTTCTTAACAAAAATTTTGTTCGAACAATTTTTTTTTATATGAAGTTTGACGTCTCTCTCTTTGAGACAGAGAAAATTTTTTTTCCGAACTTGAATTGGTTTAATTTTATATTTTTGCTGGACAAAAATGAATTGAGTTGCCAATAGGTTGCATTTTTTTTCATACAAATAACAATGCCTTATGTATATCCATGGCCATCAGCAAAAGCAACTTTATTTTTTCATTAATTTTGAATTTATATCTGTGATTTTGAATACACAATACTTTAAAATAATTTAATATTTGTATTTTAACACTTAAAACCCAAAGCAAAATAAATCAATGGCCGCACTTGTAAAACTAATAGATTTTGTTTACATATGGCAGCTTTGATTTTCGGGAAAAACCATTTGGGTTAAATTGCATGATGTTTATAATCAAGAAATTTCAACAATTTATTTAACTAAATTCTATGAAAAAATAAAAAAAAACACTAAAATTTTGTGTGAAATTTTCAAAATATTTGAATTAAAAATAATTGTTTTTTAATTTTTGATAAACCATTGAATGCGCCTCTCAAAGACATTTCATATGATGCCAAATTTACATATAGTTCCTTTGGAATAAATGTGAAAAACATCAAAAAACTTAAAAAAGGACATTTTTATCCTTTGATCCAGCTCACCAAATATTGACCCCAGGACAAAAAAAATTGAGAAACGTAGTTTTAAAATGAATCAAATTTTCATATTAGTCGGGAACATCGATACCTTATTTTTGCTCCATACAAACGGGGCCACCCTAATATACATATATGTTTCCAAAGGTACTGCGCGAAAATTTAAAAAAAGGCTAATTTGTTACATGGTGTAACTATACAAGGTGAGTGCGGTAGCACAGCTGATTGACTTTGTTTACAATTTACTTATGTCAAAAGTAATACTTTTTCAAGTGTTGTTTCTGTATTGTGTTGTATTTGTTGCCGATTTGCACTCACCATGTATAATTACACCATAATTTTTTCATTTCATTTATTATTTATATAAATAATCCATTCAATGAACTCGATTTGTTAAATTTTGAAACAAAAAGTTTTCAATGAAAAGTTTATTAATTTTTTACCAACCCGAAATATCGAACAATTGTGGATAAATTTTGATGTAGATTTACCCCCTTATTCATAAACGATTATTAAATTTAACAAACGTTTATTAAGCAAATTTTTATATGCAAATCTGTCTTAATAAACGTTTGTTAAATTTAATAATCGTTTTTGAATAAGGGGGTTAGATTTTAATCGAGATTTTGTGAATGTGCGGATATTGATGAATTATTGATATATATAATAAAAACATGATTGCAAATATTTTTTTTTTTTTTTTTTTTTTGCATATACTTTTTTATTGTATCTTCATTTTAAATGAACTAACAATAGGTATTCAAATCCTAAAACTAAAGTTAATTAAGATAAGTCCAGCCAATGCTAGACAAAATCTAGTTTTCAAATTATTTAGGATATAATGAGCAACTTGTATTTATTCATCTGAGAGCGGTGGTGTCCCTCCTTCTCAAACGGCTATGACCGGGATGTTGTAAGATGTCTCGAGCGAGGGGATTTGGATGAGTTTCCAGCTTACCCAAATAATGGGCCACGTGTTTAGTTATTTCCCATTTGACAAGTGGAACATCAAGATCGTTGTGTATGTTGTTGTTTTTAATATACCAAGGAGCGGTAGTTATCATTCGTAGAATTTTGTTTTGACGGCGTTGAATTTTCTCAATATTGGAGTTGGAGGCAGTGCCCCATAACTGGATACCATAGCACCAAATTGGCTTTAAGATTGAGTTGTAGAGTAGAAGCTTACAATCGAGCCGAAGGACGGAGTTTCTGCCGATGAGCCAATGAATTTGGGCTGCTTTCAGTTTCATTTGAGTCAGCTTAGCATCTATATGTGGTTTCCATGTGAGGCGACGGTCCAGATGAATACCAAGATATTTCACGTGTGAGTTTTGAGGCACTATATGGTCATTAATACGAATAGGGGGACATGATTCCCTACGTAGAGTAAATGTTTCGTGGGTGCATTTCTGTTCATTTATTTTTATTCCCCATTTCTCCACTTGCGTTACGTGGTGCTGTAATTGAATCGAGGCATCTTTTGGATCTTTGTGAGTACTGAAAAATGCCGTATCATCAGCAAATGTCGACGTGTGAATTTCATTGTTTGTTGGCATGTCTGCTGTGTACAGCAAGTATAGAATTGGTCCTAAGATACTACCTTGAGGGACGCCAGCACCTATAGGTTGAGGACGGCTTAAATAATCACCTTCTTTAATCATAAACTGACGGTCCATTAAGTATTTCCATAGTAGGTGTTGAAGATTCACCGGCAAGTTCTGCTTTAATTTAGATATCAGGCCTTCATGCCATACTTTGTCGAAAGCTTGAGAGACGTCAATAAAGAGTGTCGAACAGTATCTCTTTTCCTCAAAGGTTTTTCTTATGACTTGTACCAATCTATGTGTTTGTTCTATTGTACTGTGTTGACGTCTGAAGCCAAACTGGTGATTGGGAATGCAGTTGTTTTCATTCAAAATCGGAGTCAGCTTTGTTATAAGCAATTTCTCGAATAATTTGGACATAGTTGGTAATAGACTTATTGGCCTATACGACTCAACTTTGCAAGGATCTTTTCCCGGCTTAGGAATCATCTTTACTAATGCAATTTTCCAAACCGGAGGGTAGTACTCAAGCCGTAAGATGGCATTAAGAAGAAAGAGGATTAATCTTTTTGCAATGCGAGGCAGCTCAAAAATCATTTTATTGCTGATTTTATCAAACCCAGGTGCTTTTTTAACATTTAAATTATCAATAGCCTCAACAACCTCCAGATATTGAAATCTTATTTGTACAGGTGGTCTGGCAACAACAGGCGGTAGTTGGCTAATGTCAGTATCCATATTGGGAGTGAATACATTTTTTAAATGACTTACGAAAAGGTTGCCTTTTTCTTTGTTATTTCGTGCCCAAGATCCGTTCAAAGTACGCAGTGGAGGTTTTGCGATTACGGGTTTTCTTAGATTTCGGACTGCACGCCATAATGAATAATTTGACTGGGAAGTTGCGTTTAGACCTTCCAGATGTTGTTTGAGAGAATCTGCTTTTTGCGCTTCTAGCAAGATCCTAAGATTTTTGGTACATTCTCTCAACCGAGTTTTAAGTTGGGGCGATCTGTGTTGTTGCCACTCTCTTCGGACTCTCCTTTTTTCAGACAATAGTTGCTCAACATCTGCAGAAAAAACTCTGTTGTACCTATTCGGGCGGTAAGTGGAAGAAGCATGTTCTGCGGCTTTCTCGACATGTTCATTAAGACTTTTTATACAGGCATCGATGTCTTCAGCAGTTTTTAACGGGAGTTTCTCTGTGCAGTGAGTGCTGATGTATTTTTTGTATTTTAACCAATTCAGACGTTTGACAAGAAGTAAGGCATCAGTTACGATTTGCTGAGGACTTCTGATGGTGATTACAGTGGGTGAGTGATCTGAAGAAAGATCCAGAGAAGCCTCGACTTCAATGAGTTCCGGGGATACCCCTTTCGCCACGCCGAAATCGATAACGTCAGGAATTTTTTGCTGGTCAGTTGGCCAATAAGTTGGTTGACCAGTTGAAATCACATTCGGCTGAATTTCAGTTTATGGGGGACACCCCTAGAGAAAAAATCTAAATATGCCATCCCCTTCAGAATGTTCCCAGGAGTACGAAAATCATAATGAAAAAGGGGGCTCACGCCCCCTATGGGCGTGGCAGTCGAAAAACGACCCGGCCCACCTATGTAGACAATATGGGTATCAAATGAAAGCTAATGTCTTCACGATTCCAAAAATAGCCATAGTTGCCAGATCGGGCGGTTTTTGCAGCCGATACGGCCATTTTTGTTAAATAGGGGCGGGGGTGAAAAACGACCCATGCCACCTACTTAGGCAATATTGGTATCAAATGAAAGGAAATGTCTTCACGATTCCAAAAATACCCGTAGTTGCCAGATCGTCCAGAATTTGAGGAAGATATGTTAATTTTTATAAAATGGGGGAAGGACTTTTTTTGTTTATTTCTTTTTAGCTCGGCCAGAGGCCGAGCACTCGAGATCCCCGCCGTCTAGAATTAAGACATACTGGAGTTAAAAACCCCTAAGCCCGGCCGTAGGCCGGTCACGCAGAAAAACTTTACTAAGCGAAGCCAGTATAACAAATTTTCATTAATCAATCAGAAGCTTTCAAGAGTTTTCCTCGTTTCTTAATTTTGTACTTATCCTCATTTAAAATGCTCATATTTGTTTGTTTTTAACAAAATATAAGCAAAAAAAAAAAAAAAAAAATTTCCCCCACCCCAAATTTTGCCAAAATGGCCATATCGGCTACAAAAATCGCCCGATCTGGCAACTACGGCTATTTTTGGAATCGTGAAGACATTAGCTTTCATTTGATACCCATATTGTCTACGTAGGTGCGCCGGGTCGTTTTTCGACTGCCACGCCCATAGGGGGCGTGATCCCCCTTATTCATTATGATTTTCGCACTCCTGGGGTCATTTAAGGGGGCGTGGCATTTTTTTTTTTTTTCCAGGGGTGTCCCCCATAAACTGAAATTTTGCCTCACATTCAGTCCCATTTCAGACAGGGAGTCGTACAAGATACGACCTTTAGGGCTAACGAGTCGTGAGCCCCAGAATGTATGCTTAGCATTGTAGTCGCCAGCCGCTATGAAACGGCTACCTAGTGATTTGTAAAAATCTCTATACTGATCTTTTGTTATTGAAAATCTGGGCGGACAGTAAACTGACGAAATCACGAGGTTTTGACAAAAGTTCTCAATACAGATGTTTGTTGCTTGAAGATAACACTATGAAAGACCACCCAATGAATGGTGTTTGATTCGCGATTTGACCAATATTGCCGAGCCACCACATGATCTATCTCTGGGGTCCTTGGTGTCGTAGAATGTATAACCACTTATTTTAAAAATGCTTCTCGACGTCATATGAGTCTCGGAAATCAGCATTACATCAATTTTCTTATTAAAAAGAAAATATTCAAGTTCATTTTTGTGTTGGCGTATGCCGTTTGCGTTCCAGAAACATATTTTGAGACAGTTCATGGTCTATTAAGTATGGCCTGCAGTAGCGTGGACTGCATTTTTTGCATCTCCTGCATCATACTTGTCATGCTTGTCATGAAATGGTTCATGGATTGCACCAGATTCTCCATTATACCTTCAAGACGGCTAAAATTGTGGCTGTTTGTATCATTTATTGGTGATTCATTTTGCACTGTTGGTTGGTTAGATCTTAGCACGTTGGCATATGAAAATTGGCTAGTGGATGCTTGTGCTACGGGGGGAATAATTGTAATAGGTACTTTTGTCGTCTGAGTAGGGGTAGAAGCGGGTTTGTTGATCAACGAGCGTTTAACGACCTCGAAAACAGGGCAACCCCTGTAGTTGGCAGTGTGGTTTCCACCGCAATTGCTGCATCTTTTTACCCTGGAATCATCCTTAGGTTTATCGCAATTTGAGGTGTCATGAAGATCCCCACAAACAACACAAACAGTAGGCAACTTACAATAAGATTTAGTGTGACTATATTCTTGGCAGTTCGAACACTGTACTGGGCCAGATCGCTTATGAGGTTCTTCCACTGTAACTCTTCGGTGCATTATGAATTTCAAGTCATATATAGGATGTGTTTCATTTTTCTTCAGCTTAACATCAAGAGGTTCTAACTCCACTCTAAATAATGGTTGAGGGATCCTATCTCTGTTTCTTATATTTGATACGGCCTTGATTTTAAAGCCTTTGTCGGCCAAACTGCTCTTGATCTCCTCAGGATCAACAAAAGAATCAATTCCCTTAATTACGACTTGTAGACCTTTTGAGCTTTTAAGTTGATACGTGTAAAAATTCTTTTTGCGTTTTTCAAATTCCGAAACTATTTTCCGATAGTCGTTTTCATTATTAACCTGAATCTTTGTTTCATTAATATTGCCACGCTTAATTGGAGTCACATAAAAAGAATTTTCCCAATTAAAAAAAAAACTAATATTTTTATAAGTTCGTTTGAGTTTTTTTCTCTTAAATATATTGGAGGTGGTTTTACTGGCTTATTCACAGCGTTAGGGGCATCATTTTTGTCTTGGAGGATGGCAAAACGATTTTGCGAGCGTGGCTCTTCAGCATTCTTTGATAATTTTGCGGCTGGTGTAATTTCGGCAGATTTTGGGCTTCTGCCTCTCTTCGATACTGTTATATAACGGTCCATTCCTACCTGTGTTTTTCTTCAACAGCAACTATAGGAGCGGCCTTATTTGTACGACTTAATGTGCCTTTTGCAGCTGTTGACTTCTCTCCAATATTTGATAACGAGGACCGTGAAGAAGACGGTCCTTCAGTGATTTTTCTATTTAAATTAAATATGCTTTGGGCTAAGTTTGTGCCCTGTTCAACACATTTATTCAAGTTTGGTGCACTTGCACTTAAATTCAGATTTGTGCTTATTTTTGGTTTCACAGTTAAGTAGTTTTTATTAAATTCGGGATCTTTAATGTTCTCATTACTAACACTTGCCGAGCTCAACACGAAATAAGCATTTCGGCTCTGAGGCCCACTCGCACTGTTAGAATTGTTACTCATTCACTGTTTCACTGTATTTAATTTTCTAGTTTTCAAATAATTAAAAATAAATTATTACAATTTATTAATTTTTATTTTTGCACCTAGTGCAATTATTTGACTTTTTATACTTTTTCACCTATTACGATTTTTTCACCGAAAATATAGCCGCACTAAAATTAACACGTCCGAACAGTTCGATGTATCAAGCATGTAATGAATATTTTTAATAGTAAAATATTTATTTGTAATGAAATAAATTAAATTCCCACTCCTAACAAATATCGAACGTAATTTAAAATTTAAATATTAATATTCTTTAAATATTTTTACTATTCATTCAAATTAGTTATTTTCAGATATATTATAAAAATAAAATTTGAACAGCTGTATAATAAATTTTATTAAAAAAACACTTATCATAAAATTTGCATTGTCAAAAAATACAGCTTGGAATGAATTGCTTAGAATTAGAACTCTCTCTAAATCCAAAATTAAACCATTTCGAGTAACTAACACCGAAAATAATTTAAATAGATTGAAGAATCTGAATTAGATAGTTTTGAGTATTAAATATGTTATTGCAAACGACTCGTATCATCTTAAAAATTCCTAGATTTTTAACACCATATGTATTTTTAAAGAGAAGTTTTAATTGACATTGAAATTTCATTTTAATTGGGAACAATGCCAGTATTAAACGTTTAACTACATTTTTTTAACTATTATTAAAAGTAACAAGGTGCAATTAATTCATAGGATGAGTTGTTAATATTTAATATCAAATACAAATGTTTTAATTTAATTTACTTTAGTACCTTTGAAAAATTGTTTTTTAAATTCTGAAATATATTTGTATGTACTTTTTTAAAATCAAAAATTATATATAAATAAAATGATTTCATTAAACTGTAACAATTATTAATCGCAAGGAAACAGATATTGAGAATAATTAGTAATGAAACCCTTTCATTATATGCATATCCAAGAAAGAAAAACCATTTAAAGTATTTCTAATTCAATTCTAATGAAATTGCCTATTCCCTAGTTCATTTTGTTAAATAGACTAATGTAATAATGTATATGTATGTATGCACTCGTATGATATGAATGGTAAAATACTTACGAAAATAATTAAGCGTTTCTCGAGTTTGTTCCTTTGTTAAACCTAAACCGTCTGGAGGTATATCCAATGCTGGTGCTGGTACAAACCAATCCTGGTTTGAGTATCCAGAAAATTCGGTTAGAAAGTCTGAACGAACTTTGTATTTCGGAATTTGTTCCTCAAGCAGTGAAAATATTTCCACTTCTGGTAAATTTTCGGTGCTACATAAATCTAAAATATACAATAATAAAATCTGTTATTTGTAGTTTTAAATGTATGTAATAAATATAGATAGTTTTTAATGTATTTTTTAAATTCAAGCCTTGAAGAATAATATGTTGCTTTTATAACTTAAAAATAATCGTAATAAAATTTACATAAATCTTGAAAGAGTTTACAAATGCACATCTATTTTTGAACATCTTGATATTCTCTCTGATATTCTTGTCTTTTGAACACAAATTTTGTAATTTTAGTATCAATATCACAAAATGTTTCAAAAAAAAAAACAAATGAAAAACAAAACACTTGGATTTTAAAAGTAGATATCGTAGCACAAATTGAGACAATAAAATAATAAATCGCTGAAACGTCAGTAAGTTAATATCAGCGTTGTCAACTTGATTGTTTCGCTTTTTTTTTAACTTTTTGTGCGTTTTTTGATTTTTCCGTAAATGTGAAAAAAATAAAATCTTTTTTATACCATTCACCTTCATGAGAAGGGTATATATATGTTTGTCTTGCCGTTTGTAATCTCCACAATATAATTTTCCGACCCTATAAAGTATATATATTCTGGATCCTTATAGATAGCGGAGTCTATTAAGCCATTCCTTAAAGAAAAGCGTGGGGCGCCCATACCAACCTGAACTTAAAAAAACATGACTTCAGACCGAAAGAACTACAACCAATCATGTTTAAAGCTACGAATTTTCAATAATTGAGCATTTTGATTTTTTCCATTTTGATTTAAAAGTTTATGTTGTTTGAAATATTCTTATTTTTTGACTTTTAGTTGATTTTTTTAGTAATCATATTTATTTTGAGTTCACAACTTTTTGTAACGAATAGCTTTAATTAATACATTACAATTTCCATGCTAATTCCAGGTCTATTGTTTTCCTTAGTAAAGTAGGAAGGAATTATGATTAAGCGTATAAATCGGAATGGAAGGATGTTTATTAAATCGGGTCGACCGCATATGTCCAATAGAATAGAATTTATCAAATTTCAATATTTTCGAGTATTCTTCGAAAAACTACGAACTGTAACGTTAACAAATAAAATGCAATTTGAATTGGGCTGTGACGTTTGTTAAGTCACATTTGTTAAAGCATTGGAAGAGATGGAGAGACTACGAAATTTATCATAACATTTGTTGGAAATGTTTTCAATATACTTTGATTGAAATGTACTTTGTTTCAATGTAAATGAAACAGCAACTCAACTAGAATAAAATCTTTGGAAAATTAGAGATCAAAAGGCACTAGCAACAATTACATTAGCGGTGAGAACTACTGAGTTAATACATATTAAAGATTGTAAAACAGCAAAGGATGCTTGGTATAAATTAGAAAATATTTATAGAGCAAAAAACCCTTCAAGGAAAGTAAATATTTTTAAACAATTCGTAAGATTTTAATTTACATCGGATGAAAAGTATGGACCACAAATAAATAAATTTTATTCCATAGTTGAAGATTTAAAAAACCTAGACATAAATTTTCCGGAAGAATTATTATCAATATTTTTGTTATGCAGTTTACCTCAAGATTTAGAAAATTTTGTAGTGGCGATTGAGAGGAGAGATGTAATGCCATGTCTGGATATACTGAAATCTAAAATATTGGAAGAAGAGCATCGTAAAAATGAAAATGTAAGTGCTGGTAAGGAACAAGCGTTTGCACTAAAAACAAGAATACACACTTCAACAAAAATAAATCTAATAATGAAAATAAAACGAAAAATTTAAAATGTTTCGAATGTGGAAAAAAGGGACACGTGGCAAAATTTCAGTTTATGGGGGACACCCCTGGAAAAAAAAAAGAAAAATGCCACGCCCCCTTAAATGACCCCAGGAGTGCGAAAATCATAATGAATAAGGGGGCTCACGCCCCCTATGGGCGTGGCAGTCGAAAAACGACCCGGCGCACCTACGTAGACAATATGGGTATCAAATGAAAGCTAATGTCTTCACGATTCCAAAAATAGCCGTAGTTGCCAGATCGGGCGATTTTTGTAGCCGATATGGCCATTTTGGCAAAATTTGGGGTGGGGGAAATTTTTTTTTTTTTTGCTTATATTTTGTTAAAAACAAACAAAAATGAGCATTTTGTGCGAAAAAATTACTATTGTTAGCGTTACCCAGGGATTACCGCGTGGAGGTCATAGTAAATCAATCCCCTTGGAGCTTCTGATTGATTAATGAAAATTTGTTATACTGGCTTCGCTTAGTAAAGTTTTTCTGCGTGACCGGCCTACGGCCGGGCTTAGGGGTTTTTAACTCCAGTATGTCTTAATTCTAGACGGCGGGGATCTCGAGTGCTCGGCCTCTGGCCGAGCTAAAAAGAAATAAACAAAAAAAGTCCTTCCCCCATTTTATAAAAATTAACATATCTTCCTCAAATTCTGGACGATCTGGCAACTACGGGTATTTTTGGAATCGTGAAGACATTTCCTTTCATTTGATACCAATATTGCCTAAGTAGGTGGCATGGGTCGTTTTTCACCCCCGCCCTTATTTAACAAAAATGGCCGTATCGGCTGCAAAAACCGCCCGATCTGGCAACTATGGCTATTTTTGGAATCGTGAAGACATTAGCTTTCATTTGATACCCATATTGTCTACGTAGGTGGGCCGGGTCGTTTTTCGACTGCCACGCCCATAGGGGGCGTGAGCCCCCTTTTTCATTATGATTTTCGTACTCCTGGGAACATTCTGAAGGGGATGGCATATTTAGATTTTTTCTCTAGGGGTGTCCCCCATAAACTGAAATTCAGCCGGACACGTAAAATCTCAATGTTATTCCAAGAACAAAGCTAATAACGTAAATAGTGCAATGTTAGTCATCAATACATGTATCAATGAAGAAAATCAAGATGAATGGATTCTAGATAGTGGTGCATCGTCTCATGTTTGTGGAAATAAAAATGCATTTTCAGTCTTAAATGAATATGATACCAGTGTAACACTAGCTTCCGGGAATAAATCTAAAGTAAGTGGAATTGGTGAAATAGAGGTAACATTTTGGAATAAATATTATACAACAAAAGTATTGGAAAATATTACGCCTTATGAAAGATGGACTGGAAGAAAACCTTGCGTTTCTTATTTCAAAATCTTTGGATGCAAAGCTGTTGCATTAAATAAAAGACCAGGTAGATCGAAACTCAATGCAAAAGGTAACATGTATTCATTTGTTGGGTATCAATCTAACACAAAATGATATCGTTTATACAATACAAAAACTAAAGCATTAGTTGTTGAAAGAGATGTCAAATTTTTTGAAAATGAATTTATTAATGATAAAATTGATGAAAATTACAGTGATCTTTATGATATTTTTGATTGCTCAAATTTAATTAATAATCAAAATATAATTCAAAATTCGCCTAAAGAGAATTTCAGAAATAATGCTGAAAATCAAAATTACACAGAAGATATAATATCGAATCAACATGCAGATACTGAGGAGAATATACTGATAAACAATACAAATTATATAAGTGATGAAGAATCCGAATTTTATGGTTTTGAAGATTTTGAAGATATTCAAACATACCAAGAAGTTCCAAATACAAATGGCAAACGTAAAAGAGGTAGACTATCTATATTGAGAACGGGTAATCCAGGCAGACCACGTAAAATTATTAAAATAAATAATAAGGAAATAAATGTTATAAAAGAATTAAATTCTGACCCTCAAAGCGTAAAAGAAGCAATTAACAGTAAAGACTCGAAATACTGGAAAGATGCTATGAATAAAGAATACGAATCATTAATAAAGAATGGAACTTGGGAGCTAGTAGAAAATTCTAAAAACAAAAATGTAATTGGTAGTAAATGGATTTTTACTAAAAAGCGTTTAGCTGATGGAACCATTGAGAAGTATAAAGCTCGATTAGTTGCTCAAGGTTGTTTTCAAAAATACAATCAAGATTACTATGAAACATATGCACCAATAATAAAGGTGTGTTCACATTGTGTGTATTTGTCATATGGAATGTCACTTTTCTATCCACATGTGTTTTCATGTGTATGTCAAAATTTGAGTTTCACATACGGTTTATAATTTACATGTTCAAATGTTGGTATGTTAAGTACATTTGACATAACCTATAAAAAAAAATCTTAAAACAGCTGATTTCTGTATGTGTATAATAAAAAATTAAATTTATAATTAAATAAAACTGTATTTTAAAATGGAATGAGAGATTTTTGTTTTACTATAAATTATATTTATTAAAATTTCAATTAATTTTTGCCGCCACAAAATTTTTGTTATAAAAAACAGCTGATGTCAGATAGTTTGTCACAAGAAAATAGAACTCGTTCTAAATAAAAAATGTCATGTGTATTGCACACATAGAAATAACACATGCTATTGTTTGAAGGTGTTCAGACTATATGTACAAATTTGACATGCGAAAAAGTGACATTCCATATGACAAATACACACAATGTGAACACACCTTAAGACATCCTACAATTCATCTAATTTTATTTTTAGCAGTAAAATATGAATTATTAGTAAAACATGTTGATGTAGTAGCAGCTTATTTAAATGGTGATTTAAAAGAGGAAGTTTATATGAAACAACCTCAAATGTTTATTTAAAAAGGACAAGAAAATATGGTATGTAAATTGAAAAAATCTTTATATGGCCAAAAACAAGCAGGAAGACAATGGAATCACAAAATTAATGAAATTTTAATAAAGATGAATTTCATTCAATGTAAAACAGACAGTTGTGTATTTATATCTAGAAATAAAAATGAAATTAATATTATAGAACTTTATGTTGATGATATATTGTTAGCTTGTTCTTCCAGAAAAACTATGGAAAAAATTCTGGAAAATCTAAAATTACATGTTGAAATAGTTGATCATGGAGATGCAAACTACTTCCTTGGAATGGAAATAGAAAGAAATAACACCAGAGGAGATATAAAAATTAATTAAAACAACTTCATAAAAGAACTTCTTAATAAATGGAATACGCATGAATGTAAACCAGCTAAAACACCGTTTGTTGCAGGAACAGTATTAAAAAAATGTGAAGACGAAAATTGTGAAAATATGGTAGACGTAAAGATATATCAATAACTTATTGGAAGTCTGATGCATTTAGCTACGATTACCAGACCAGATATTGTTCCTACGGTTTCAAATTTAGCTCAATTTAGTTTTTATAACAGTTGAAATGATTGGATGTGCAAACAAGTGTTCTGGGCAAATAATACAAAATTTAATTTTGTTTAAACAAAAAAAAAATAATTAAATAAATAAATAAATAAAATAAAATACAATACAACAAGTGGAAAATAAAGTTATTTTATAAATATTGTTTTTTTTAATAATAAAAACTTATTTATGAAATGACTGAATGCAGTAAATGCAGATCAGCAATTAGAGGGGAAACGGGTATACAATGCATGGGAGTATGCAATAAAGTGTAACATTGTACCACAAAATGTGCTGGAATAGACCAATACTCATCAAAAATCTTGGATGCAAATAATTTTGTTAGATTTATGTGTGATGATTGTCTCCAGTATATACAAAATGTTGATTTGGTATTGAAAGATATTCAGGAAGATGTTAACAAAAACAAACAAAACTTAACGGAATATAAACATGAATTTAAAATGGCTCTAAGAGAAAATGAATGTGAAATAAAAAAAGAAAAGCGATATGAGGATAGGTTAAAAAAAACTAGATAGTGCACACAAATCGTTTGAAAAAAACGCGCAGGCAGATAAGCCAAAAGCTTCGCAGTTTGTTTTTTTTAATTATTAAAAAAAAAAAAAAAAAAAAACAAAAAAAATAAAAAAAAAAAAAAAAAAATACAAAAATTATCCGAAAATGTAAATGAATTTGAAAATAAAAATAAGGAAATCTGTAACAAAATTGAAGAAAGTACTGTGAGAAAGTGTAGAGATATAAAAAAGCAATAACAGAAGCAAACGTCAAAGTAAAATGTCGTATGCAGAAGCAGTGAAACCCAAAAGAGTGATGCCAGATATTAATAAACAGGTGCCTTTAATAACACTGTGCTAGAATTTGACACTTTTTTTTGTGACAAACGGGGCACCTGGCGGGTTAACCTAATTCGGGTACGCTGAATCCTGAATGCTGAATGAATGAAGTGGTGCTAACCGTTTTTTAGGTTAGCTCGTTTTTTCGAAATATACCGTTATTTCGAAAATGGAGGAGGTTGCACAACATATATTCGCGTAACTCAAAAACGGTTGAGTTTATTGAATTTTCTTTAAGTGAGGTTAAACTTTTTTCCAATATGCGCAGTCGTTGTAGAAACATAATTTTTTTTTTACCAAAAAAAATAGTTTTTTTTAGCAAAATTTCAAAAATTTTGTTTTTTAAAACGGCATAAAAAATTGGAAAACGCAGCTGTGCTTCTAATTTTTTCTGCAGGTATAGCAAACGAAGTTCCAAACAAAACAAGACATAAATAATTAAAATCTGTCTACAACTTTTGATTTTATTCACAAAAGATGAAATATATAATAACCAGACGAAACTTCAAAAATTAAAACATTTATTTTTGTTGTTAATTAAAGTTTAAGTTTTTATTTACAAATTTATTCTTCTTCCTCCTGCAGATTCCAACAAATATCCCGTAATAGCGAATCAAGTTGTTTGCCACTATACCAGTGTTCGAGTCTAGCTGTTACTTGGTGAAATCTCTCGCCATATTCATCAGACTCGACTGGTGATTGTTCATTAAATTTTTCTGCATGACAATTCAAAAAATGTATTTTCAATGACATTTTGACGTTTAAGTTTTTAAATGCGGTTAGCATATCTCAAATTAAAATTCGCCAATTTTCAGACCGATGGTTTCCTAATACATTTTCTATTACTGATTTCACAGAATTCCAGCCCAATAGCTCCATATCATGCAATGCAAGTTCAAATTGTTGGTCCTTCATTAGACGACGAATGTCCGGTCCATTAAGAATTCCTGCAAAATAAAAACATTATGATATAAAATATAAATCTAATTTAATAAAGTAGCTAGAGTTCATACCTTATTTTACTTTCATGCCGCTTAATCGTGGAAAAATTCGGCGCAATTCGGTAAAAGCAATTCCATCTGGCTTCAATGCTTTTATAAAATTTTTTACAATACCCAGTTTGATGTGGAGTGGAGGAAGCAAAATCTTTTCCATATGACATTCAAGGGGTTGAGGAACTCTTATTTATACTGTAATTTTTTTTTATCAAAGTACCTGTCAAGACCTTCATGAACATAATTTGTAAAAAAAACTAAAGCCGGGACGATTTCTGTTTCTACCTGTTCCAGGTATACCAATAGAATACCAGGCAAAAATATCTAAATATTTTGATATTTTCTGGTTGCATTGATGCTGGGTGCATAGTGTGTAGTCGTGTTTTATGGCATGGTATTGCAGAAACGAGTTGCGTAGTGTGTACCTAGCATTAGAATTAAAAAATAAAGTCATACATTTTTACATATTTGTATTTTCTTATGCGGACAAAAACCGCACAAATCGGTCTTGTAAAAAACTTAAGTAACGTATTCTATTGTTATACCTGTAACAGGTAGAAACAGAAATCGTCCCGGCTTTGGGTTTTTTACAAATTATGTTCATGAAGGTCTTGACAGGTACTTTGATAAAAAAATTACAGTATAAATAAGAGTTCCTCAACCCCTTCAATGTCATATAGCGAGTGCTTGCGAAAGTGAATAGTGAAGTTTAAAGTCTTTGACAGCCTTGAGTCTAATCATTTATATTGAAATATCTAAGATGGAAGCGTGTAACAAGTTTCATAACTTTTGTTATGTGTGTGGGAAATATACAAATATGCCAAGTCGCCGTAAAATGACTACTGAAACAATTAACTTGTATGAAACATATTTTTCTTTAAGTGTCATATGTGGCAAGAGTTGGTCACCATCAATAGTGTGTACAAAGTGCATTTACCATTTAAATAAGTGGAAAAAAATGGAGCTGCCATGCCAATTGGTGTTCCAATGATTTGGAGAGATCCCATACTCCATGTTGAAGATGAGTGTTATGCGTGCATAAATCATACAGCCGGCATGAACAGAAGAAAAAGTGGTTCTATATCTTACACTGCAACAATATATGCTCAATTTCCGATGCCACATTCTGACTAAATTCCTGTTCCGGATAGCCAAATACCAACAGAAGATATTCCCTCAATAATTCAATCTGTTGAAACCTGTGGAGCAGCTGCATCGATGTATCAACCGTCATACATCACGATTCCATGTAACCACAACGAAATCACGCAAAATCGTCTGGATATAATGGTACGACGCCTAAAATTGTCTCAAAGACAGAGCATTCTCTTAACAAAAGAGTTAAAACAAGCTAATATTTTAGCACCAGACGTACAAATATACGGGGCTATCAATCGCCATCGTCGATTTACGACTTTTTTTAAATCTATTGAGAATAATTCTCTCGCGTATTGTAGTGACATTCGCGGCTTGGTTTTAACAATGCAACATGAATATAATCCTGAAGATTGGCGCTTATTCATCGATTCGTCCAAAAGTAGCTTAAAAGCAGTTTTGCTACATGTCACTAATTTAAAAAGTCCTATTCCGATAGCACTAAGCACAAATACTAAATAGACATACGCATCAATGAAAAAAATAATAGAGTTAATTAAATATGAAGACCACAAGTGGAAAATATGCGCAGATTTAAAAGTGGTGGCTCTTTTAAGAGGCATGCAATTGGGCTATACTAAAAATATGTGCTTCATTTGCTTATGGAATACGCGTTTCCATGGCGACCAGTACAATACACGGGATTGGGCTATACGTGAGGAAAGCAGATTGCATAGAAATAATATTATTGAATTACCACTTGTGCCGATGGAAAAGATTTTGCTTCCTCCACTCCACATCAAACTGGGTATTGTAAAAAATGTTATAAAAGTATTGAACCCATATGGAATTGCTTTTACCGAATTGCGCCCAATTTTTCCACGATTAAGCGGCATGAAAGTAAAATAAGGTATGAACTCTAGCTACTTTATTAAATTAGATTTATATTTCATATCATAATGTTTTTATTTTGCAGGAATTCTTAATGGACCGGACATTCGTCGTCTAATGAAGGACCAACAATTTGAACTTGCATTGCATGATATGGAGCTATTGGGCTGGAATTCTGTGAAATCAGTAATAGAAAATGTATTAGGAAATCATCGATCTGAAAATTGGCGAATTTTAATTGGAGATATGCTAACCGCATTTAAAAACTTAAACGTCAAAATGTCATTGAAAATACATTTTTTGCATTGTCATGCAGAAAAATTTAATGAACAATCACCAGCCGAGTCTGATGAACATAACGAGAGATTTCACCAAGTAACAGCCAGACTCGAACACTGGTATAGTGGCAAACAACTTGATTCGCTATTACGGGATATTTGTTGGAATCTGCAGGAGGAAGAAGAATAAATTTGTAAATAAAAACTTAAACTTTAATTAACAACAAAAATAAATGTTTTAATTTTTGAAGTTTCGTCTGGTTATTATATATTTCATCTTTTGTGAATAAAATCAAAAGTTGTAGACAGATTTTAATTATTTATGTCTTGTTTTGTTTGGAACTTCGTTTGCTATACCTGCAGAAAAAATTAGAAGCACAGCTGCGTTTTCCAATTTTTTATGTCGTTTTAAAAAACAAAATTTTTGAAATTTTGCTAAAAAAAAACTATTTTTTTGGTCAAAAAAAAAAATTATGTTTCTACAACGACTGCGCATATTGGAAAAAAATTTAACCTTACTTAAAGCAAATTTCATTGCGGAATTTCGTTTTTTTAGTTTATTCAATAAACTCAACCGTTTTTGAGTTACGCGAATATATGTTGTGCAACCTCCTCCATTTTCGAAATAACGGTATATTTCGAAAAAAACGAGCTAACCTAAAAAAAACGGTTAGCACCACTGGATTCAGCGTACCCGAATTAGGTTAACCCGCCAGGTGCCCGTTTGTCACATTTTCCAACTAGCACAGTGTAATTAAACCTAAAGAGAAACAAAATATCGAAAAAACAAAATATGAATTAAACAAAAAAGTTAATCCTGTTAATTTAAAAATAACTGATGTCGAGAATAGAAGAAACGAAACAATAGTAATTCAAAGTGAAAATATCGAAGAAAGGGAAAAAATAAAAACAGCCATAGAAAATCAAA
This sequence comes from Bellardia pandia, assembly GCA_916048285.2. Classification (NCBI taxonomy): domain Eukaryota; kingdom Metazoa; phylum Arthropoda; class Insecta; order Diptera; family Calliphoridae; genus Bellardia; species Bellardia pandia. The sequence goes on from OU696530.1 coordinate 73,696,566, forward strand.
TGAGTGGGAAATATGAAATTAAAGTACCTAGCCCAACGGAATTTTATATAGATATTACGGACATATCGTTTAAATATTCTGAAGAAGAATTTACTGAAAAAATAAAAAAACAAAATCCGATTACACATACTAGTGAAATCAAAATTGTAAAGACATCCGAGTATAAAAGAAACAATAGAACAGTATACAATATTAGAATTAAAACAGATAGCGAGCTATATACAAAATTAATGGGTGAGAAAAAAATAAATCTAGGATGGGAAAAATGCAGAGTGTTTGATGGAACTGATGTAACAAGGTGTTTTAAATGCAAAGGGTATAACCATATTTCAAGTGAATGTAAAAATCAAGAAATATGTATTAAATGTCACGGTGATCACAAGTCGCAGGAGTGTAATAAGGAGCCAATACTTAAATGTATTAACTGTGTAAAGATAAGGCAAAAATTGAATATGGAATTAGATTAAAACCATGGAACGTACAATAAAGAGTGTCTGTCCAGTTTACCAAAATAAATTGAATATGAAAAAGAGAAGAATGGGGTTAATAATGTAACAATTAAAAACCACATATATTTTATACGCAAATGTACAAGGGCTAACAAATAATTTCAATCAAGTGGAGATAATAGCTGCAACAGAACAACCTGAATTTCTAATATTATCGGAAACGCATATGACAGAAAGTATAAAAGACGAAATTAGCTTATATGACTATAACCAATTAATAACGTTGTCTAGTTCAACAAGAACTGGAGGTGTAATTATTTATTATAGAAAGGAATGGAAAGTTACTAAGATATTTGAAAAGGTTGAAAATAGAAAATGCTGGATTATGGCTTGTAGAGCACAACGGGGGAACACATAAATTATAATAGTGGCAATATATAGATCTCCGAGTGGTTCGGAATCAGAATTTTGTGAAATTTTTCAAGAAACTGTGGAGAACTTGAGTGAGGAAATAAATGATATTATAATTACTGGTGACTTTAATATAGACTGGGCTACTAATAATTTTTATAAAAATCGAATAAATAGCGTATTAAATGACAATGGATTTAAGCAAATAGTTAATGAATATACACGGGTAACAAATACAACAAGAATTATAATTGACTATGTAATAACGAATAACAGTTACAAAATATCAGCACAAAATTGTAATAAAAACAAAATTTCAGATCATGGCAACGAAAACCATAAAATCACGGATAAGTTTAAATATAATAGAGAACTATTTACGAGAGAACTAAGTGCAATAATTAGATATGATGAAAATTTAGATGTTAGTCAAAATGTGTTGATTTTTGATAAATGCATGGAGGAAACAATAAAAAAACTTACTATAAAACAAACAATAAAGAAACAAAATAATGTTAACCGGTGGTTTAATAATGAACTGCGTCTAATAAAAGAAGAAAAAATAGTTAAATACCAAACTGCAAAATTTGAAAACAATATTGAAGCATGGAATAATTACAAATCAATAAGAAATTTATACAAAGTAAAAATAGAAAACGAGAAATATAAATACATAAACAACAAAATAAATAATGCAAAAGATCAAAAACAAATGTGGAGGGAAATTAAAGACCTAATTATAAGGAGAAATCAAAATGTGATAAAATCGGTGATACATCTATATATATAAAATTCAATGTATGTATGTATGTATGTAACGTATAGACTCCAAAACGGCTAAGCCGATTTTGATGAAATTTTCACAGCATGTTACTGTGACTCTGGAAGGAATAATAGGGTACTTTTTTTACCACGCCCACTTTTACGCCCACTTTTTTTAAATATTGTAATTAGAGACCAAACCTCTGGACCGATATTTTTGAAATTTTCACAGCATGTTACTGTGACTCTGGAAAGAATAATAGGGTACTTTTTTTACCACGCCCACTTTAACGCCCACTTTTTTAAAATATTGTAATTGGAGACCAAACCTCTGGACCGATATTCTTGAAATTTTCACAGCATTTAACTGGGACTCTGGTATGATTAATAGTTTACTTTTTTTGACCCCGCCCATTTTTACGCCCACTTTTTAAAAATTATGTAATTGTTCCCATATAGTTTTTAACAGATTTACTTCAAATTGTATACACATTATATACTCCAGGCGAGGTAAAACTAAGATTTCTTAAGCCACGCCCCTTTCACGCCCCTTTTCACGCAAAATTTTTGAAAGTTTTATACTTTATTAAATTTTCACAATAGGATATTCTTACGAAATAATAAATTCTTGACTATGTAAGTGGACAAAAGGGCATGGTGTCGCCTAAAGCATTGCAATAAATACATTAAAATTAAATAAATAAATGTTTGTAAATATATAAATACGTTTTATTTTATTTTAAGACGAGGGGGGGGGGTAGCAAAGCACACCGGGTTTAGCTAGTATTTAATAAAGTAGAATACGAAGAAAATACCCAAATCGCTAGTCGTTTTAATAAGTATTTTATAAATAGTGTTAAGATAATAGGAGATTCAATAGAAAATGTGCAATACACAAATCAAATACATATGGTTAACTCAAGATTTAAATTTAGTACAATAACAATTTTAGAACTTAAGAAAATAGTAAAAGAAATAAAAAACAAACCAGACTACTGCAAAATATCAACGAAAATTATACTTGATAACTGGCATATAATTGGGGAAAATATTCTGAAAATAGTAAACAAATTACTGGAATCTGGAGAATTTCCAATTGAAAAAGTGGCAAACACAAGAAAATGTGAAGATAAATTCCTTAAAAACATGTGAAAAAATACTAGAAAAAGTCGTAAAAGAACAGCTTGAAAAATATTTTGAGAAAAATAAGTTATTTTCAAAATATCAATCGGGTTTCAGAAAAAAAATTTCATGTGAGACAACGGTAAATCATGTAATTAATCGGTGGAAAAATATAAAAAACAACAGAAAATTAATAGCAATATTTTTAGACTTTAAACGGGCGTTTGAGACAAATTTTAATACAGAAACTATATATGTACGGTATACGACAAAAAGAAATAGAATGGTTTAAATCATACTTAACAAGCAGAAGACAATTAACTAAAGTAAATGGTACAAAATCAAATGTAATGGATAATGACTTCGGTGTTCCACAGCGATCTATATTGGGGGCTTTGCTATTTATAATATATATAAATGATATGCCAAAAATACTCGAAAAATGTGAAATTGTTTTATATGCTGATGATACTTTAATTTACACAGAAGAAGACACTAATGAGAAATGTTATGATAATATGTTGCGCGATAAAGATAATGTTAATATATGGCTAAAAAAGAATAAACTAAAACTCAATGAAAACAAAACGAAAATTATGGAAATAAATATGAACACTGAAAAAGTATTTAAAATAAATAACGAAATTATTGTGAAAGTAAAAAATATTAAATATCTAGGATTTATAATCGACAAAGAAATGAAATTCAAAGACCATATAGAATATATTTGTAAAAAAATTAGTAAGAAAACTGGCTTTTTTAAAAGAATAAGAAACAAAATATCTATGATAACTTCTATTAATATATATAATACAATAATAAAACCTCATTTTGAGTTCGGGTCTACAACAATATATACGTGCTGTAACGAATCCCAAATAGAACGACTTCAAAAGTTACAAAACTATGTTAAAGTGTAACAGATATACAAATATACGAACAATGCTTGATACGCTTAAATGGCTCAACATTAAACAGAGACTTGCACTAAATACTTTGAACTTTATTCACAAAATTAAATATGGAAATGCACCTGAATATTTATGTGATCAAATTAAATATGTAGGCGAAGTACAACCATATGGACTGAGAAATCCCGATAACTTTAGACTAGAGAGGGCTACTACAACAGCTGGACAAAAAACACTTTTCTACAAAGGATTTAAATTATTTAATTCACTAGCAAATGAAATAAAAATTGAAACAAATCTTAATATTTTTAGAAAAGAATGTGTAAATTTTGTTAAAAATAATAATATATAAAATTTTATCTTATAATAACAATGTGAAATTTTTAAAGTATTTTGAATACTAATAAAGCATACATACATACATACAATGTAGTTCTCATCCGCAAATTGAACATTTTGTTGCAGCCAAACATATATTACGTTATCTCAAATATAAAAATATGTCATTGAGTTATACAAAAATGGAACAGCAACTCAACTAGAATCAAATCTTTGGAATATATGAATATGTTGCTATGTGTCAAGCAACTAAGGAAATTAGTTTTTATCGAAGTTTGCTGAATGAATTGAGTTTCCATGATTTAATTAAAGAACCAACGGTATTATATTGTGACAACCAAGGAGCTCAATACTTGACGAAAAGCCAAATGGTAATGAAGAGAAGTAAACACATCGATATTAAATACCACTATATTAAAGATAAATACAATGCAAACGAAATACATTTGGAATATGTCCCAACAGAAAATAATGCAGCTGATATTTTGACTAAATGTTTAGGAAATCAAAATCATTCAAAATGTTGTAATTTTTTGAATTTAAAATGAATGTTATTTTGAAATTTTGTTTTTAAATTGATTTGTAATTTTTTGTATAAATTATGTATTTAATTAATGATAGAGAAATTTACATTGAGGGAGTATTTGTTGGAAATGTTTTCAATATACTTTGTTTGAAATGTACTTTGTTTCAATGTAAATTTTCTATCGAATTAGGTTTTGAGAAATATGTTTTATGTTGAACAAATAGTTTTCAGTTTGTCAGAAATTTTACTTGAATAAAGATTATTTATAATGAATATTATTTTATATTAAATAAAACGAATAATATTTTATAACAACATTAAATACTAATCCACAAGTGTAAAGTTTTATTATATGAATATAAAATTTTTTTATTATACTATGAATATAAAATACAAAACATGTAAAAAAATTTTCTTATTTAGCATGGAAATTGTAATGTATTAATTAAAGCTATTCGTTACTAAAATGTAAAAAATAAATAAAAAAAAATGTAAGAAACGCTTTTATTTACCTTAATATGAATACTAAAAAAAAATCGACTAAAAGTAAAAAAATAAGAACATTTCAAACAAAGTGTTGCTTGAACTGGTCGGACGTGTTATTTTTAGTGCGGCTGAATTTTCGTAATAGGCGGAAAAAAATATATACAGATATCGTAATAGGTGGAAAAAAATATCTATAGTGGTTTTTCGGTAATTTAAAAATCGCATAACAACTGCATGAGTGTTCCTCTCAGATGTAATTTTATTTATTTATTTATTTATTTATTTATTAGTAGTATTTCAAATACTTTTATATAACATTTCATGTTCATTTTACAGTTTAAATCTATAAACTCTGGTTTAAATTAAATATTTCTTATAAAAAATACAGTTTTTCTTTTAAATACATTTGGATTTATTTCATTTTTAATATTATTAGGCATCATGTTGTAGAGATTTAATCCCTTATAAAAGAGAGATCTTTTCATCGTGTTGTTATCTGCTCGTTGGAATCTGAAATCTTGAGCGTTCCTTAGGCTATATGGTTGAACCTCTCCTACGTACCTTATTATTTCAATTAAATAATCAGGTGCATCTCCCATTTTCATTTTTTGAATAAAATTAATTGTGTTTAGCTCTAGTCTTTGTTGTATATTAAGCCATTTAGGTGTATCTAACATATGTTCTATTGGGGTAAATCGATTGTATTTAAGTATAGAGCGAATGGCTTTATTCTGTAGCTTTTGCAATCTTGTTATTTGCTGTTCTGTGCAGCATGTATACAACACAGTTGATCCAAATTCAAAATGCGGTTTGATCATTGCATTAATAATATTTATTGCCGTTATAACTGATATTTTATTTTTTATACGTTTGGAAAAACCGATTTTTTTCCAATTTTTTTTACATATATATTCAATATGTTCTTTTAATTTTAAGTCTTTTTCTATTTGAAAACCCAGATATTTTATATTATTTACTTTTTCTATTGTTACATAATTTATTTTAAACGTTAAGTTAGTGTTCATATTTATTTCCATTATTTTAGTCTTATTTTCGTTTAATTTTAATTTGTTCATTTTTAACCATTTATTTATATTGTCCATATCATTCGTTAAGTTATTATAACATATTTCTTCCGTTGCCGCTTCTGTGAAAATCAGCGTATCGTCTGCATATAAAACAATCGCCTATGTTCTATATTCCACTACGAAGTGAAACTAAATCGTTTTCAATTCCACATGGACAATTTCACGGCGTTCTAGAAAACGAGGTGAAACTTTTATCTACGATGAACGAAACTAAAAGTGATATTTTACTTTTCAAATAATTTTCACAAAATTTAGAACACAAAATTAATGACAATTTTACTCTCATTTCATTTTACAAATGTAGAACCCAGGTGAATTTCGCATTTTTCTTATCATTAATATATATAATAAATAAAAGCGCACCTAGAATTGAGCCCTGTGGTACTCCAAAATTATTTTCGGTAGCTTTTGATAATTTCCAATTAACCCTTGTATATTGCCTGCGATTAGTTAGATATAACTCAAACCATTTTAACTCATTGTCCTGAATTCCGTATTTATATAGTTTTTGTAATAGAATGTCCCTGTCTATTGTTTCGAATGCTTTTTTCTTCATGAATTTCCACCTATTTATTACATAGTTGACTGCTGTTTCACATGAATACTTTCTTCTGAAGCCTGACTGATATTTCGAGAGTAGTTTGTGTTGTTCCATATAGTTTTCTAATTGATTCTTAACAATCTTTTCAATGATTTTTTTCAAAAGTTTTCAACGTATTTATTGGACGATATTCTTCACATTTGATTGTTTTTTTTTTTAACTTTTTCAATGATTTCTATGATTCTTTCCAGTTATGGGGAAATATTCCCGTTTCTAGTGAATTGTTTATAATATTCAGCATAATAGTGCCGGTAATGTTCTAATTGTCTAATATTAAATTGCTTGTTATTTTATTATAGTCAGGGTTTTTCTTAATTGTTGTACTTTTATGTTGAATAAAAGACTGTTGGTTAATTAGTAATAAACATAAAATTTTTATTTCATGAGGTGTGTTTCTGTTGGCTTGCTACAACTAACTGTAAAAACGGTTATAAGAATTGTACATAAAAACTTAAAGATAATGATGCATGCAGCGTCGCATTTCATGGTGATGCCACATTGACATGTTAATGTTGTAAGATAGGGTTACCCCCTAACATCTCCCTCCTTAAGACAATCGGGGTGATCTGGAAAAAGGTTCCACAGGTTGTCTTCGGCTGGTTATGCGCATTGGAGTGAGGTCAGGTGAAGCTGTGGGGGTTGCAAAAGTTTCTTCTTCACATGGTGGAGTTATCCCGAATTCTGCAAGCAATATGTCCAAAGGAAGATTTGCCGTTCCTGATGCAGTAGTGTCGGTTTCCTCGTATCTTGGTCGAAGTTGGTCCGTGTGTGCTCTTACGAGTATTTTCCTGTTACCAACGTCGATTAGGGTGTTGTAAATTACATTACCGACCTTCTCGATGATTTCGCCTGGAACCCAGTATTGCTTGTTTCCCTTAAAGTTCAATGCGTAGACTTGATCGCCTTGGATGAATGTTCTTTTACGTGTGCCATGTTTGGTGTTGTATTGTTTCTCCATTTGTTGGTTAGTTTTGCGATCGGTGACTTTTGGTTTTGTAATGATGTCGAAGACTGTTCTCATTTTTCGACCTATGAACGATTCCGCTGGAGTCTTGCCATTTGGTGAGTTTGGATTGGGTGTTGATCTATAGACTTCCAAAAATGTTTGAAGTGCTGCGGTAGGCGTATCTTCCCCTTCAGCTTTTTTGAGAGCGCGCTTAAGTGTGTCCACGAATCTTTCTGCTTGACCGTTGGAGCTGGGGTGGAAACGTACTGTCCTGGTGTGTTCTATAGCCCTTTCCTTGCACCAGTTTTGAAATTGTTGCGAGCAAAACTGTGTCCCGTTGTCCGAAACTATTTGTTCAGGATTTCCAAATTGTGCGCAATAGTCGTTCATAATTTTCATTGTTGCGAATGAAGTCATTGTTTGCGTTTCGTAAATTGCCGGGTATTTAGAAAATGAATCTATAATAACAAGATAGTATTTGTTCTTCAGTGGCCCCGCGTAGTCAATATGAATTCTTTCAAGCGGTCGGGATGTTATTGGCCAAGAGCAAAGGTTGGTCCTCACAGGATTCTTTGCGGCTTGTTGACAGTTCTGACATTTTCTGACGTAGTCCTCAATTTGCTTGTCAATAGAAGGCCAATAAACGAAACTTCGAGCAATTGACTTACATCTTTCTGCTGATAGATGTCCTCTGTGAAGTTGTTTGAGAATCTTCTGACGATACGGATCTGGTACCACAATGCGATTGTTAAACATTACGCAACCGTCTGCGGTCGATAATGATTCCTTACGATTAAAGTATGGTAGAATTGAAGGATGTATGTTCTTACTACTTTCCGGCCAACCGGTGTTCATATGCTGAATAATAGTCTGTAGAGTTTCGTTATTCTCGGTAGATTTAACTATCATCTTGAAAGATACTGGTAGTGTAGATACTGCTTCATCGAGATCGTTGCGAATGTCCTCCTCAAGTGATACAGAAGCCACAATATATTCGTCGGATGGTTTTTCGTGATCACTGATGAGTCTAGATAACACATCTGCATGACCGAAATCCTTAGTGTTAGTGTATTTAATTTCAAAGTCATAGGTCAATAGTATCAAAGCCCAGCGTTGTAAGCGGTTGGCTGTGTAAACCGGTATCCCCTTTTTTGAGCCGAAAATTGCGAGCAATGGTTTGTGATCAGTGTGCAACGTAAATTTGCGTCCAAATAGCATCCTGTGGAAGCGTTGTACTGCAAAAATTAGTGCTAAGCCCTCCTTTTCAATTTGGCTATAGTTGCGTTCTGCTGGTGTGAGAGATCTTGATATGTGGTGTACTGCTTTCATACTGTTGTCAGGATATGTGTGATAGATTACTGCACCTACACCATGCGATGATGCGTCTGCAGCAACGTGTATCGGTAAATCCGGATTGTAGTGCGTAAGTAGCATATCTGAGGTTAAGATCTGTTTGAATTTGTCCAATGATTCCTGACATTCTGAAGTCCAGTTAAAAGTATTCTCTTTCTTTAATAGGTCATCAAGAGGCTTTCTGAGGTTCCTCATGTTGTTAACAAATTTTCCGTAATGATTAATTGAACCCAGAAGAGAACGTACTTCCGAAATGTTTTGTGGTGTTTTTAATTTTTGAATGGCAGTGATTTTTGTTGGATCAGGTCGAACACCATTCTTACTTATAATCTGTCCAAGATATTTAATTTCCGCTTTGTAAAATTGGCATTTTTCAAATTTTAGCCGGAATCCAAAATCTTGAATCTTATGTAAGAGCAGGTTGAGATTCGATTTATGTTCCACAATTGACTTACTTGCGAGCATGATGTCGTCTATGTATGCTTTGGCACCGTCTATACCAGAGCATAGTTGGTCCATAATCCTTTGAAAAGCTCCTGGTGCTGATTTTATGCCAGGTGTCAAACGATTAAATTTGAATAAACCTCTGTGAGTGTTTATTGTGAGTAATTCCTTACTGTCATCATCCACTTCGACCTGAAGGTAAGCATCCGATAAATCCAGATGGCTAAAGATGATACAGTTGTTGCAATCGGAAAGAATTTCCTCTGGTGTGGGCAATGGATATTGATTTGATTCAACCATCGAATTAAGTCCCGTAGAGTAATCTGCGCAAATGCGAATCTTTCCATTTCTCTTGCTGACTACGATTGGTGCAGCATACTTTGAAGTATCCACAGGAGAAATAATTTTTGCCTTTTCTAGTCTTTGTAGTTCCGCTTCGATTTCCAGTCTTGCTGCGTAAGGAACTGGGCGTTTAGGAACGAAAATTTCCTTTGCGTCTGGTAGCAGTTGAATATGTACTTTGGTTTTAGTACAAAGTCCGGGGCTACTATTATCAAAAACAGTTTGATATGTTTCCTTGAGCTTAGCAACATCGTCATCGAATGAAATTTGTCGACACCAAGTAGTTATAGGTTTATCCCAGAGACCAAAAGATTGGATCCAGTCAATTCCCATGATGTTCAGTTGTTCTATATCTGTGATATAGCAGTTGACTGTTGCTGTAACGTCATTCAACGTAACTTTGCATTTAAACATGGCTAATAGATTAATTCTGTTTGTGTTTGCATCACTTGCGCTATCTTTCGTATCATAAGCAGGAGGTTTGCCAATGGTTTCCCATGTTGCAACAGAAATAATTGAAATGTCCGATGCGGTATCTATCTGTAGTTGAATAGAGTGATTATTGATCGTGACAGTTGTATACTTACGAAGTTCCTTGAATTGAAGCTTTTTTGTCGTAAACACGGCGTTAGTACGAAATTTTGATTTTCTTCTGAACGTGTTATTGTTGTCGCTTTGTGCAGGTTTCGTAGTCTTAACAGTTTTGGAGCTGGAGCAATAGTTGTCCTTATGTCCGATTTGTTGACATTTGGTGCATTTGTGTTTGACGTAGGGACAAAATTTTACGTAATGTAAGTCCCCACAGAGCCAGCATGGTGTCTTTGGAAGTTTGTGACTCTGGTTTTTGCTTTCCATTTTGTTAACGGAGCAGACAGCTTTCGGTTGATGTTCAATCATTGTGTTGTCAGATTTCAAATTCATTATACGTTGTGTTTCGTCTACAAGTTTATCCAGATTTGTGGTGTCGGAAAACTCGTCTAAAATCTTTAATAACCGTACTCGAATATCTGTGTCTCTACTTGATTTAAGACCCAACACGAAAATTAGACATTTGAACTGATCTATTCTTAAATCAGTCATCTTGAAGAGCTCACATTGTAGATTTACACGGCTAGCGTACTCCTTAAAATCTTCACCGTCTGTTTTTGCAAGTTGAAGGCATTTGTAGCGCTGTGAAACTTGTGTTTCAACTTTGCCAAAAAGTTTATTTAATTTTTCAACAGTGTCTTTCAGCGTCATGTCGGTTGGTTTCGTTGGCAGAATGTAGTTCGAAAATCGTTCATGAACTTGATTAGACATTTTACGCCAAAGTACAGCGACTTTGTCGTGGTCTTCTAGAGTGTTCGCCTCCTTTTCGAAAACATGCACATACCTGTTGTACCAAGCTTGAAAAATTAAGCCACTTTCTGGTTCATACACAAAATCTGTCATTGAGTGTGCCAATGATTCCATTAGTGCAGCTTTTGATGTACTCGTTCCTGGATTACTTGTTGAAGCAATTCCTTGAGCCTGTAGTAGCTGTGCCATTTGCTGTAGCAAAAGGGTTTGTTGGTGCATAGCGTTTTGCTGATCTTCCAACAGTTGTAGAACTTTGTCGTCGGACATAGTCGATTGCGGCATTTTGCAATTAAAATTTCTATAATTTTTATTTCACCGTCCTCGTCGCCACTTTTGTTGTACTTTTATGTTGAATAAAAGACTGTTGGTTAATTAGTAATAAACATAAAATTTTTATTTCATGAGGTGTGTCTCTGTTGGCTTGCTACAACTAACTGTAAAAACGGTTATAAGAATTGTACATAAAAACTTAAAGATAATGATGCATGCAGCGTCGCATTTCATGGTGATGCCACATTGACATGTTAATGTTGTAAGATAGGGTTACCCCCTAACATTAATATTCTTACATATAATTTTAAGTTCTTCTAAAGATATTGCACGGAATTTAAATTTTAAATCTATCACAGGTATTTTGTTTTCATATTGCACATAAATAATGGAATTTCTAATTTAATTAATACTATTAACGAAATATTTATTTAAATGTTTAAATGTTCAACTAAAGTCTTGTCTCATCGAACTGTTCGGACGTGTTATTTTTAGTGCGGCTGAATTTTCGGTGAAAAAATCGTAATAAGTGAAAAAGTGTTTAGGTTGAAATAAAACAAAACAAGTAAAAAAAAAAAATTACTCGTAATAGGTAAAAAAAAATCTACAAAACAAAACAATAAAAATCGCATAAAAACTGTATGAGTGTTCCTCTCAGATGTAATTCTGAGAAAGAGCTTAGCTCGACTAGAAAAACTATATGGGTATCTGAGGAAGAATACATAAAAAAATCTGTGGAGAATCTTCTCACTGCAAGAGCCATGGAACGGCGTCGTTCCTGTTCGCCCAATATAGTGATTTCAACAGATGAGAAAACATCATCTTCATCAAATAGTGCAGTAAAACCCAAAAAACAAGTAGGTATGGATAAGTACATCACCGTTCTCAAGCGACAGAGGAGCCCGACGTCTGCTCAAGTGTCATCAAATTCAAAAGCTCCTAAGACCGTGAGTAATGATCAAAATAGGTTTGCTCTCCTCCAGACGGATGAGCCAGAACTTCCTAAGAAGACGTTTAAGCCCCCACCAATTTATCTGAGAGAGCCCACTTCCAGTAAATTGGTACAAGGAATTGTTTCGGTAATAGGTGAAAATATGTTTAGCGTAACATCAATTAAACATGGAAATATCTGCGAGACAAAGATCCAAGTGAATAGGGAAGATGATTTTCGAAAATTGTCCAACCAGTTGGAGAGGGAGACTAGGGACTATACCTACCAGCTCAAAAGCGCAAAAGGACTCCAAGTCGTTCTAAAGGGTATATACCCATGTGTTGATCCTGCGGAAATAAAGACCGGTTTAATGGACAAAGGGTTCAAAATTAAGAGCATAACGAATATTAAAAACCGTGAAAAAATTCCACAGCCTATGTTCAGGGTGGAATTGGAAGCTGGAGATGTCGTATTAAAGAAAAACGAGTCCCATCCAATCTACAATCTCATTTATCTTCTGCATCGTAGAATTACCGTGGAGGAACCGCATAAGCGTATTGGACCCGTCCAGTGTGTTAATTGTCAAGAATTTGGCCACACCAAAGCGTACTGTAAATTGCCGTCTGTTTGTGTTGCGTGTGGGGAACTACATGCAACTGCTCAATGTAATAAGTCCAAAACTGACGTAAAAATAAAAAAATGTAGTAACTGCGGAGGAAATCATACCGCAAATTATAGAGGTTGTCCAGTTTATACTTACTTGAAGGGCATACGGACCAATAAGTCGGCAGTATTACTTGATCATCATCAATTACCTAATTTCACGTCGAGTATGAATTTTCCTCAAATTGTACGACCAACTACTCACGCTCCTAATTCTAGACAAGTTTCTTACGCAAACGTGGTTAAATCTAATATGCCAAGTCTGGAACAGGAACCTAAACCCCAATATTCTGAGCCACATATCAACAATCTAGAGACACTTGTCAAAACTATGAACACTTTTACGAACACCATGACATCCATGATCCAGGAAATGCTGAAAATGCAATCCACTATCTTGCAAGCCATGTTAAAGAAATGATTTATTTAAAAATTTGTTTCTGGAACGCGAACGGCCTCCGCCAACATAAAAATGAACTGGAATACTTCCTGATGGATAAGCAGATTGATGTTATGATGATTGCTGAAACTCACTTGACGTCGACAGGGTACTTCAAAATTAATGGCTACGTGTTCTACGATACTAAAGACCCCCGCGGAAGAGCTTGTGGAGGTTCGGCAATTCTTATAAAGAACAGAATAAAGCATTATCTAATGAATAACATAAGTGAGGATTACCTCCAAGCAACAAACATTTGCATTGAATTCTGTCAATACAAATTTGTTTTATCATCGATTTATTCTCCGCCTCGATTTGCAATAAAAGAACACCAATACCATAACTTCTTTAAATCCCTTGGAGCTAGATTTTTAGTTGCTGGTGACTTTAACGCCAAACACACATTTTGGGGTTCACGTCTGGTAACCCCAAAGGGTCGAGTACTCTTCAACACCATGTCAAGTCAAGTGGACATCCCACCTATTGGCCGACGGACCGACGGAAGATTCCCGATGTTATTGACTTTGGAGTAGTGAAAAATATCCCTGTAGAATGGATGCAAGTGGATCCTCCACTGGACTTGTCCTCAGATCACTCTCCTATTATCATTTCAATGCATTTCCCTCAAGTGTGTGGTTCTCCATTTATGAACATGACTAAGACCCGAGTAAGTTGGATAAAATACAAAAAGTATTTAAGTTCTCATTGCACAGAAAATGTTGTGTTGAGAACTACCGACGACATTGATGAGTCGATTGGCAACTTTACCGAGGACCTTCGACGAGCTGTGCATCACCCTTCCACTTATCACGTTGAATGTAGAAATAGGACAAACAGAACTTATTTCTCTGAACTCGAACATCTCCTATCAGAAAAAAGAAGAATGAGAAGAGAGTGGCAAATTCACAGGTCTCCTGAACTGAGATATACTAAGACATTTCTTAGAAACCTAAAGAACGGCCTCACTTAGATCTTACTTGGAAGGTCTTGATAGTACCCCACAATCTGACTACTCGTTATGGAGGGCGGCAAGAGGTTTAAAAAGACCAGTGAGAGGAAAACCTCCTTTGCGAAATCCGACTGGTGACTGGGCTAGAAATGATTCCGAGAAAGGGACATTATTTGTTAACCATTTAAGAAATGTGTTTACTATAAACAACTCAAATAATAACGAATCTGATTTGCCACCACTTGTTATAAGACCTCCTGTACCTCTAAGACTACACTTTCGTAATGTCCAAAGCGCTATTGGTACTCTGAACCTTAGAAAGGCTCCAGGTATGGATAAAATCAGCAATAAAATGCTTGTGGAGTTACCTCGTGTAGCTAGAAGAATTATCCTCTTTATCTTCAAAGCTATTTTACGCCTAGAATACTATCCTGCAGAATGGAAGGTGTCTATGATCACTATGATTCCTAAGTCAGGAAAGGACCACACCAAAGTGGAGTCATATAGGCCAATTAGTCTACTGCCGACAATTTCTAAACTGTTCAAAAAATTGTTAATGACTAATGCCCCTATTGCGGTTCACAACTTTTTTAATAATTTGGTCGTCTTTCATTAATCGGTATTGCCATTCACAACTTAAATGTAGTTGACTTTTTGGTTGTGCGGCTGATTATTTGGTTGTGTTTAATAGTATTGCGGTTCACCATTTTGGATGAGTTTGGTTGACAAAAACGACAAATATACACAACTGCTTATTAGCAGTTGAGTCTTTGTCGGTTATAGATTTAAATAAAATTTTTAATACATTTTCTTTAAAAAATAATAATAAAAAAGATAAAAAATGAAAAAATCGTAAGTATAGATGTTTTTTCATTTTAATATAATTAATTAAAAGATTAATACACATACGCAGGACAGTCAAAATAACAACCAAAGCCCAATTTGAGCGACTTGTGCAGCTGATGGAAAAAAAATCCAGAACTTGCTAAAGGAAAGCAAAAATTTGAGTGTAAGGAAGCGTGGGAAGGATTTACAATAGAATTGAATAGCTTGGGCCCACCTACAAGAACATCCTTCGAATGGCAACGTGTAAGTATATGCCATCTTAATTATTGTAAACAGACATTTTATTAGAATTTTTACTTCATATAGGTTTGGATTCATTACAAAGCAAGTATTAAAAAAAACTTGCTAATAATAAATAAAACCAACAAGCAGCAGGTGGTGGTCCTTCACAAGAAATTCCGCTTAATGTACTTGAGGATTGCGTGTCCCAGCTGTTATCACTAAATGACCAAGTAGCACCATCTGGACACACTTTCGGCATTGAAAACGTTGGTCCGTCAACAAGTCAGGCTTTAGAAACTCCTCAAAATCTCGACATGGAACAAATCGTTACAAATGAACCTGAGATAATAAACACACCAGCCAAGAAAAGAAAAAAATCACCAGAACAAAAGCGTCTGGAACTTCTGAGAAAATAATGCGAGACACAAGCTAAACTTTAAAAAAGTATTAAGGATTTGGAGAAAAACAGTTATAAAAATTATGAAATAAACAAGCAGCTTTTACAAATTAAGCAAAAGAAAATTGCCTCTATGAAAAATAATACTTATTATACTAACATATTTGTTACTTATTTTGGAAATTTCTTACTTCGCACTGGGTACTTCAAGAGGATTGGAATCATCGCGTATTTTTCTACGTATACGTAGAACATTTGTATTAGCGTCATGATTTTCGTCTTCAACAAATAAATCCACACTTAAATCCATTCTTTTTATTTTATAAAAACTTGATTTTTTTTCTTCACTTTACAAATAAAATGCATGGTGTTGCCAACATGAAATATCGATTTCCATAACAATTACAACTAAAAATCGTTGTGTTACACAATACCAAAAATAATTTGGTTGAGTTAAAGTCGGGTTGACTAACAGACGACCAAACTTAGTTGAGTTGAGAACGGCAATAGGGGCATAAGTTGACTCCAATTCTGAATGACACTGAATGTATTCCTAGTCATCAATTCGGCTTCAGAGCTAAACACAGCACCATCGAACAAACACGCAGATTGGTAAATGTGATAAGAGGGTCATTTGAAGACAAAAAATACTGCTCCGCCCTTTTCATTGATGTGTCCCAAGCGTTCGGCAAAGGTTGGCATGATGGTTTAATGCACAAAATAAAATCAACTCTGCCTGCTAACACCCATAAACTCATGGAAAGTTATTTATACGGTCGCAAATTTAAAATCAAAGAAGGCAATTTTTTAAGTACCGCTCAGCCAATTTAAGCTGGAGTACCCCAAGGTAGCATACTGGGTCCAACTTTATATTTGATTTATGCATCCGACATGCCGTCAGACCCCATAATACATACTTTAACTTTTGCAGACGATACAGCCTTTATTAGCGTTCATAAGGACCATCAAATAGCATCACAGAACTTGCAGAAATATGTTTATAAACTAGAGAATTGGCTTGAGCTTTGGAAAATCAGGGAAGTCTCATATCGACGCAAAACTTACTCAGATGAGATTAAAAGCAGTGCAACTTAATTGGCTAATCGGCAGAAATTCTACATTAAAGTTGGATTGCAAACTTTTGTTGTACAATGCAATTCTAAAGCCAATCTGGTGTTATGGAATTCAATTATGGGGTACTGCCTCAGCATCAAACATTGAAAAAATTCAAAGGGGTCAAAATAAAATTCTACGTATAATTACTGCAGCTCCATGGTATGTTAAAAATTCTCGAATCCACAAAGATCTAGGCGTGCCATTAGTAAAAGTCGAATTTACAAAATATGCGTCAAAATATGTCAGCAAACTTGAACACCATCCAAACCCACTTGCACGAGACATCCTTAACTTTAGTGGCCACAATCGGTTGAGAAGGAGGGATACCCTTGCTTTAACTCAAGCGCAAAACAGATGACTGGATCAGTTGATGTGAAATTTTTTTAGTATCATAAAAATTTGTGTCTAGCACTGGCTGGGCTTATTATTTTCTTTTTAGTATTAAGATTTGAAAACTTATTGTCAATTCAAGATATGAAGATTCAATAAATAAATAAAGGCTAAAAAAAAAAAAAAAAAATTCAAACAATATAAACTTTTAAATCAAAATGGAAAAAATCTCACACATCCCTTAAAGAAATACCTAATACCTAATAAATGCAATAGATTATTATTTATGTATATATCAAATTTGTTTTAATATTTATAATTACCAGTAAGGCAAGCGGCATCTGCTGTTTGAACAGCTGGTTTTACATTAAGCGTGTGCTGAATTAAACGCTTCGTCGACAGTTTGGGTAGATGCTTGTTTAACGTCGCTTGGGCTGAAGGACTCAAGGGGGCAGATGCCCCCAATGCCGATGACAACATATATAACGTGGAATCCTGTAAATTAAAATTTAATAAGTTATTTCAAATGTACAAATTATACTAATTCTAGCACGATAAAGGAAATTAAACAGCTGAGAAAAGTTCCGAGCACGGTATTTTCAAGATTAATAAATCCCGGAAGTATAATTGTTTTTATCTGCTTTTTTGACATACACATTCTTTAGAATTTTAATAAGAGAAATTAAAAGAGATATGCTGACAGATTCCACATTAAATCGCTAATTGAGAAGGTCAAAAGCATTTCAAATTTATTTACAAACTAAAGGTTATAAGATAAAGAACGTGAAACCCATTAAAAATAGTGAAAACCCCCCACAGCCACTTTTTGGAGTAGAATTGGAACCAAAATTGGAGTCAAACTAAAGAAAGATGAAATACATCCAATTTATTATCTGATATAATTATTGCACCGAAGAATAACGGTAGAAGAACCACACAAAAGATCTGACTACGTTTAATGTTTAAACTGCCAAGAATATTGTCATACTAGATCATATTGTAAGTTGCCACCAGTTTGCGTTGCATGTGGTGAACTACATTGTTCATCTCACTGTGATAAACCACGAGATGATTCGAAAATTAAAAAATGTATTTATTGTGAAATCATACTGATAACTATAGATGTTGCCTAGTATTTTCTATTGTACCCATGGTACAAGCACCGAACCTTCGAAACGCAAATTGCCCACAAAATGAAGAGTCTACAACCAAAAATATATTTTACGCTAATGTTCTTAAACCCAATCAAATTCTCCAGAATAATGCCCATTCGAAGCCAAACAATCAAATCCCTCTTTTAATTTTAGCCGGTTCTAGGCTACTAGACTAGAGGTATGAATTCATACCTCAAATCGCTCCTTTTGGAGCACATTTTTTACTGTTTTTTTTTTTTTGCACGGTTTTTTTTATTTATTGTTAGTTCGTTTTTAATGAAAATACAACAAATAAAAAAGATTTCAAAAGTCATCAACAAAAATTTAAATTGTTCAAATTGATTTTTATCCTAGATAATTAAAAGACGATGTTTCACTTATAGCTTATTACGACTAAAGAACAAATTGGTTTTCAATGTTAAACGAATAAAAAATAACTGCTACATTCATAAGACAAAAGTAGAAAAGAACATTAAATATAAAAATTAATAAACCTTATAAGTAAGAGAAAATATTAGTGTTGTAAGCAGGGTTGTATTCAATATCATAACACTCCTCCTCAACACATTATTTTTTAAATAAAAATTATACATAAATTCATAAATTTATAAAGCCCAAAGCCTCTACTAATTTCATATAATTATTCTTAGATAAATTCTTCGTCAAAACATCAGAAATGTTAGAGTCACTACTACAATATTCCAAGTCAATTAATCCTTCCACAAAAGCATTTATAATATGGTGATACTTTAGATCTATATGTTCACTTCTACTATGATAAATGGGGTTCATAACTTAATTTAAAGCACCAAGGTTATCTCCATATATTAGAATCTTCTCTTGACAATGGATTTGCGCCTCACTTAGAAATTTTCTCAAGAATACTGCTTCCTTTGCTGGTGATGAAAGCGCCATATATTCGGCCTCCGTGCTACTCAAGGCTACTGTAGTTTGCTTCTTAGATTCCCATGAGAATGCACCGCCAGCGAAGATAAAGACATATCCCGTATATGATTTTCGATTTGTTGCATCACCGCCCGAATCAGCATCCAGTTTTTCGATATCTTAATTGATAATTTGCACTCTTATTCAAATACTTCAAAAGTCTTCTTGCCGCTGCCATGTGTTCCTGGTGTGGATTCTTGTTCCTTTGGGATAATTTACATACTGAATGTAATATGTCAGAACGCGTACACACGGATGAAAACCAATTCCCCTTAATATTTCATCTAATTTCAGATTCCATTGACGGCCGGATTGCTTAAGTCCATATAAAGCCTTCTTCAGTTTCAAAACTTTGTTGGGAAATCTTTCATCTGTGAACTTCTCAGACTGCGCCATATACATATACTTCACCAATCAATTCGCTATTTAGGTAAGCCGTGGATACATCCATTTGATGTAGATGGAGCCCGTATTCTGCTGCAAGGGCAATTACCATTCTAATAGTTTCGTAGCGCCCAACGGGTGAGAAAGTCTCTGTATAATTTATACCATACGTTTAGGCGTAAGCCTTAGCTACTAACCTCGCCTTAAAACGTTCGACATGCCCTTCCTTATTCCTCTTTACGGCAAACACCCATTTACATCCTACGATTTTCTGGTCATGTGGCAACTCTGATAATTCCCAGGTATCAGAAGAAGAGCTTTATACTCCTCCTGCATCGCACTTAACCAATAATGAGAGTACTCACCCGATAAAGCCTCGTCCACAGTTTCAGGAACACAACGTATTTACAGTATTATACCGTTTTTACGGTCGTCCAGGTTGACCTGTTCGCACTAATTTTGGTCTTCCTGGCCCTTTTCGTTCTTTACTATTTGTACGAAATCCAATAAGTTCAGTAACACACTTTACAGCATCAGGATCAGGGTATTCCTCTTCAGCAGACTCGAATTCACTGTCACTTTGATCTTGGATTTCTTCTTCAACAGTATTCTCTTCAAGTGGTTCCATTTCATGCTGAGGATTTCCTTATCAAATTTAACTTGCTGTTCCGGTTTATTCCTTTTCTCATCACCATCTTCAATAAAGTAAACATCTCGACTAATTGATATCTTTCCCGTAGCTTTTTCAAATAGGCGATATGCTTTCTATGTTTCCGAATAACCAACCATGATGTATTCTCTTCCTTTTAGACGGAATTTGTGATGATGTGTCTGGTCCAATGCAATGGCCAAGGAAATAAAAATTTTAAGATGTCGGACGCTTGTTTTCCTATTGTACCAAACTTCATATGATGTGCAGTCATCCTATGCTTTTGTCGGCGATCGATTTCTCAAATAAGCGGCAGTGTTCACAGCTTCTGTCCACAAGGACTCATCAACTTCAGAATATACCAACATTGCTCTGGCCATTTCAACTAACGTCCTATTAAAACCTTCAGCCACCCCGTTCTGTTGCGGTGTGTGAGGTACAGTTAGTTGTCGCTTAATGCCATTCAATTTAAAAAAATCATCAAAAACCTTGTTAACGAACTCCGTACCATTATCAGATCTAAGCGTCTTCATCTTCTTTCCTGTCTGACATTCTACCATAGCTTTAAATTCCTTAAATGTATGAAATGTCTGGCTTTTGTTCTTCAAAAAATAAACAAAGACATACAGAGAATGATCATCGATAAACGTCAATATGTAGCGTGCACCACCAGAAGAATGTTTGTTTATCGGACCACAAATGTCCGTATGAATTATTTCCAATAATCCTGTTGCTCTGTTTTCGGAACTAGAGAATGGTTTCGTTGTGCATTTACTCCTCAAACAAGTAGTACAATTAATTTCCTTAGGAAATTGTAAATTCAGGCCATTAACTAAATTATTGCGTGATAGTTCACCTAGGCCAGCAACATTCAAATGTCCGTAACGATTGTGCATTTCATAACTTCACTCATATTTGCTGTCGTCATGAACAATGTGTTTTTCATCGCCGTATACAAAAACAAATCTCCTACCTTACTTGCACATAATATTGTCTTTCCTTCTTCATCTATTATATTGGCCTCACTGCTGTTAAATTTCACAACGTCTTTTACCGCTACTCTGCCCACAGAAATGAATGAAAGTGAGAGGAAAGGTCGGTTGGAAGGGGAAAGAATTGCCGAATTGCTGAGTACAGGCTTGTTTGTACTTGGACATTTATATTTTTTGACGTGCAAAAGAAAATAAATAAAAATGAAAATTATACTTGCGCAATTAAAGTTGCCTAATCTGAAAGGGGCGTTACATTCGTCAATACGAATTGTACCTCTGCCCTCTGCTTCAATTTTACTTTGGCCTGCAAGAGTGATCAATTCCTTATGTGCTTCAAAAGTTTCAAAAAAATCTCGGTTACAGCATAAGTGAGCAGACGCATCGCTGTCTAAACACCAAAAATCTCTATTCAACACGTTGTTGTTGTTTGCTGCAAATATAGAGTATGCGTGTGTGTCCCTCCTTTCTTGTTGTACTTTTAAAATCGTACTTTTTCGACCCCAATAGTACTAAATAATTTTAAGATTTTGGTAATTATTAAAGCTTTAGGTCTTTTTTATAAAATATTTAATTTTTATTTCAATATTTCGCTACTCTTTGAGTAGCTTCTTCAGGATACAAATTTTATAATTTTATAAATTTCAAAAAATTATTTGTCATAGGAAAAAAAGGATATGAAAACTTTAACATAACAAAATATTAAAACAATTTATAACAAGTAGAAAATATTACTAATTATACCTACAATAAATCTGTGCTACATTTTCAGTATATGTTTTGTAGTTAATCTTTTTAGTTGTAGGTACATAATTATCTGTAACATCTCTGTAACGTTTGTAGTTATTTTCAGTGTTTAATACCGATACATTTTCAAAGTTTGGATAGTAATTTAATTTACTACAATGAGAAGAATAACGCAGTTTTTTGTAAAGTAATATTGTCTCTATATGTTTGGACTGATTTATGTCCAGCAATTCTGGTTTTTAGTTTATTTATACCTAAATATACTTTATTACAATTTTCCTTATCATTTCCGTCACAATGTATTTTATATACAACATTTGACATGTTCCATTTTCCTGTTTTATCATTTGTTTTACTAAATAATTTATATAATGTGTTATATGTCTTGTAAGCTATTCTATATTTATCAGTATCGAAAATTTTTGATCTCCTCAATCGTTCTGATATATCCGAAATATAAGTTATTGATTTGTAAATGTTCGGTTCTATTGTCTTTCTTGTATTGATATCGATATCGAAAACGAATGAGTTTTAGAAGTCAATTTTTTCGTAATACATATTTCTGTATTAAAAAACTTTTATCACATAAAATATAAAGATATTGGGCTACTAAAGAGAATTTTAAAACAAAAATTTTAAAAATTAGATTATAAATGCATTCGATTTCCATCACATGCCTGATTCTTTCAATTAAATTTTTAGCTGTATTAATACATATTAATATGATTACTGATACCAATCTATTAATATATTGTTTCCTCTTCTTATCAATAATGTATCTAAATATGAAAGTTCCGAATTATATTCCTTTTCTATTGTAAATTTAATATATGAATTAAAATCATTATAACTTTACAAACTTTATTTTATATATGAAGTTTAACAACAACAAGAAAACATTTGCTGAATACTAAAAACCACCCGCTATTTATTCCCAATGAACAAGTGCAAAAATCTATTCACAATATTCATTCAGTAAATAAGCGTTGCCATTTAATATCAATTAAAAATATGTTTGGGTTTGAAAAATTTTAAAATAGTACCAAATGAGCCACAGGGGTACCATCGTACTTTTTAGTTTTGAATTGTACCAAAAAAAGTACAATTGTACCAACTTTATCAACCCTGTTTGTTCTGTTGCTTGTTTTTGTTTTGCTGTTAATGCATTGCGCTGCGTAGCACACTGTGTCCACTGCGGTAATAAATCAATTTGGACCTGCTCTCCGATTTTGATGATTTTTCACAGATGGTTAAAAACTATCGAAAGGTCATGTGTGGAAAAGTTCATGCAAATATCTCCATTGGTTTTCTGTCCCGAGCAGCTCAAAGTTGAAGTATGTGAACAAGTTTCAAATGTGATAGTTTTCTATGTCATATTCAAAAGCTTGTTAGTTATAAACTATACACCGAATGTACCTTATAAGTATTTTTTTACTTAAAATAGACATTAAGCATTATGTAAATTAAAAAAAAAAAAATTTTAAAAATCGAATGAAAAAATTTCCTTTGACAAATATATTTTGAGCCAAAAAAATAAACATTTATGATTTTCCGTTAGACTTTTAATTGTGTGCGAAGCAGTGCGACACATGGAGTCCTATACCAAATTAATGCTGAGAGTCTCAGCTAACAGACTAAATTTAACTATAACTTGTTATTCTTATGGCAAATTAAGCATTGCGAATAAAGAATCATTACTTTAGCCTTTGTCATTAGCTAACTAAAGACTGTGAATTTAGCCATAAGAATTTGTTTTTCTAAACAAATACATAGATGCCATTTTCCGGTTTAAGCTCTTTGCCGCAGTGATATGTATCTCTGCAGATGTTGCACTTTTATTTATGCCTAAAAGGATATCAAAAAAAATCTTTCCTTAAAAGAAACCAAAAAAGAGGGATGATTTACTCAACATTTTTAAATTTGTTGAAAAAACCCCGAAATTGAAGAGTGAATTTGATAAAGAGATAGAAATGCTCGTTATTAGAAACGTTGATTGCGAAACGAATGAAATAATGAATGTAAATTAAATATGTATGTAAAAGCCCCCACAACACCTAATAATATCTGTAATAATATGGAATCAAATATTGAATAAGATATTTAATTATTTGTTTCGGAGTGTAAAAAAGCATTGTTTACGCAATCAGTATACAACGATATTCTAACAATTTTGCTCAAGATTCTCTATACATTATATGCCTTAATATTTTTCAGAAGCTTCTTTAAAATCTAACGATAATATAGAAATTACATAAAGGCGAAATGACATATGTACCTATTATTTTAATCAATCTAATATTTCAATGTAATGTTATTATGTTTTTAAATTTTTAATGATTTATAAAATTTTGTTTAGGAAATACAAAATTTGGTTTATAAACTTTTAATAAATTTAAAAATTATATTTACATTTAATATAAGTTACTTTTTTCAAATATGTAAATAGTTTTTATTATTAGTAAACTACAAGTCCCAAAATCTCGAAAAAAAAAATCCCGGCATCCCGAAATTCCAGGATTTGCAAAACCAGTGCCCCGTTTGGCATGTTTTCAATAAAACTCTCGCATCATTTTAATTTATTCATACAAAACAAAAAGCAATCAAAGAATTTTATTTTTTCAAAACTAAAAATGTATGTATGTAAAATTTTATAAAAATTCTTTGTAATTGCCGGAATTATATTAAATCAAATAAAGTTCATATATTTTCGATCAGACCGATATTGGGAGGTATTTAGACATGCAACATGTATTTTGTATAATAAAGATTAAACCTCGATACGATATTTGGTGAACTAAACTTTTGCTGAAAAATAGTAAAATTTAAATAATTCAAGGGAAAATATTTTTATATTTTACATACTAGTATTTACTTGAAAATTTGTTTCTAGTAATATTTTAGTCAATAATAGCACAATCGTTAAATGTGGTATAATGAATATACATATGTATATAGAACCATATTCTGGGAAGACTGGGGCTATGAGAAATAGATCAAGTTTTACCATTTTCATTGCTGATTTTATATTGTAATTTAAGAACAAAAAACATTTTCTGACAGTTGCATTAAATTTATTTTTAACAGGTTTTCCCTTCTTGTTATTCGTTGGTTAAGGAACAATATGTAGTAGCCTACATTCATATACCCCCTTATTCAAAAACGATTATTAAATTTAACAAACGTTTATTAAGACAGATTTCCATATAAAATTTGCCTTAATAAACGTTTGTTAAATTTAATAATCGTTTATGAATAAGGAGGATAGTATTTAGAAAGTAATTAAGATCAAAATTGTATCAAGTTTGATTATTTCAAACTTTACGTGTGTTTTACCCCAATTTTATGATTTGACATTTATGTGTACGTTATTTAAAATAAATGAAATGTTCTCTGAAATACGGTTTAGATATATGGAAAATTATTTTGTTTTGTTTATTTTAACTTGCTTTGTATTAGCTTTGGTATTTTGCTGGTATTAAACAAAATTAATTTATAAAGAGGAAATTAAAAGGAATTTAGAAAATGCTTAAATATAGTTTGCCGGACTATCAGTCAGAGGGTTGTGGGTTCGATTCCCGCCAAAGACTCTGGGTGTTTTCTGCAGATAAGCCAAAAAGTTTCGCAGTTTGTGTTTGTTAATTATGTATATAAAAAAACTATAACAATAGGTATTATTTAATTGTTTATTTTGATACTATAATCCGTCACATGAAATTAGTTATAACATACGCTTTTAGAAATTTTCCAAATTAGTGACATTCATTTGTTACTTTATTAGTACCTTATCTTTTTATTGATATAAATATAACAACTATCATGTTGGTTTTATACAGGGTGAGCCAAAACGAAACAAGGGGTGTAAAATTTTAATAACTTTTTCGTTTATTAATTTTTTTTTTAGTTTTTCTTTCGGATTATATAGACAACACTTGGAGAATTTATAATGGAGAGGTTCACAACTGAACAGAGAACCAGAACAACGTCTAAATTTTGCAGTTAAATTTCAAGAGTTGGCCAGAAATGAAATCAACTTTATTAAAAATTTGATTATGAGTGTGAAGCTCATTTTTATTTGAATGGCTTTGTTAATAAGCAGAACTGTAGGTTCTGGGGTTCTCAAAATCCAAGAGCCATCCATCAACGCCAATTGCACCCCATCAGGTGTACAGTATGGTGTGGGATCACATCTGAAAATGTTATTGGGCCTTACTTCTTCGAGAATGAAGATGGAAGTGCTGTAACCATAAATGGAGAGCGGTATCGGTTTATGATAGAAAACTTTTTACGCCCTGCTCTTGAAAACAAACCTGGTATGTGGTTTCAGCAGGACGGAGCCACTGCCCATACTGCCCGAGACACAATGGCACTTTTAAGTCAAATTTTTGGAGGGCGAATAATTTCCAGAAATTCGGAAATTCTTTGGCCAGCGCGATCGCCAGATTTGACAGCACCCGACTATTTTCTTTGGGGTTATTTGAAGGAGCGAGTGTATGTGAACAAGCCAGAGACAATCCTTAAACTCAAGGCAAACATTGTTGCAGAAATTCGAACGCTGCAGCCACAAGTTTTGAAAGATGTTATGGAAAATGCTCTAAAAAAAACCTATCAGTGCGAAGCTGAAAACGGTGGTCATTTAAGAGCCATCATTTTTCTGAAAGAAAAAATAAAAAAAAATTAATAAACGAAAAAGTTATTAAACTTTTACACACCTTGGTTTCTTTTGGAACACCCTGTATTAGAGAGACGCGCGTGTGCGTTTTTAACTCATTTACAATCTATCTGCTATCATACGATTGCAAAAATATGAATGCATATTAAAAGACATAAAATGTATAAAAGTATTTCTCTATATTGAACAACAGTATGATATAATTGTTAGAATAAAACGGGTTTTTTAACACTATTTCTGTGTCTTGATCAATTTCAAAATGCGCATTGCTTGCTTTATTTAGTAGAGTTCAATTCCGATTAAAAAGACAGTTAAACAGATACAGTTACAAAAAAGGAAAAAAGAACAAAGTCAATTTAAAAAATACATTGTAATACCAAAACATAAAAGACAATAGGATAAACGTCAAAACAAATACATAACACTAAAAATAACATTGTTGCCATCAATCGAAATACTTCGTTTATCCCAACACCTCCCCTCGAAGTAGAGAGAATGATGATTTCAGTTACCACCTATCCTGGTCATACCCAAGGCTGCAATACACTTAGCATGTTTGTCTGCGCACAAACCCTTCGTCAGAACATCTGCTGGCATATCTTCGGTTGGCATATACTCTAGATTAATATCACCATCTTCTTGCTTTTGTTTTATAAAATGATGTCTCACGTCAATATGCTTTGTACGTGAGTGAAAACCAAAATTTGTCGCCAGCTTCTGAGCACTTTGACTGTCGTTATATAGTTGAACAGTTTTACATTCTAAACCGATTTCGTTTAACATTTCTTTCAGGTATAGTGCCTCCTTGGTAGCTTCCGATATTGCCAAATACTCGGATTCAGTACTGGATAGCGAAACGGTTTTTTGTTTACGCGCTTCCCAACTAATAGCGGCACCGGCCAATATATAAGCGTAGCCAGAATATGATCGTCTATCTGTCATATTCGCACCCCAATCTGCATCAACCACACCATATAGTTGCACGTTATCTTTTTTATACATTAAGCCATAATCCAGGGTGCCTTTCAAATATCTTAAAATACGTTTAGCTGCTTGCCAATGCTCGTCGATATAATTTGTATTAAACTGACTTAGAAAATTTACTGAATATGCTATATCCGGACGAGTATTTACAGCCAAATACATAAGAGCACCAATAAGATTTTGATACGGATATTTTTTCATCACTTCCTCATCTGGATCTTTAGGTTTTTCAAGTTTACAATTAATTGCCATTGGAGCTTGAACCGGCTTACAGTCACTCATATTAAATCTCTCCAAAATAGTTTTAATATACTCACATTGATTTAAAAATATTTGATGATGTTCAATTTTCTGCTGAAATTCGATTCCCAAACATAGATTAACGGGACCAAGATCCTTCATCTCAAAAGATTCAGCTAAGGATGTCTTAATTTTCTTTAACCATGATTTGTTGTTTGAAGCGATTAACAAATCATCAACATAAACGGTGGTGAGAATTATATTTTCGTCTTCTCTCAAAACAAATAAACACGGATCCTCTCTAGACGGTTTAAGATTAAGTTTCTCTAATTCGTTCGTCAGCTTCCGATACCATTTAAGTCCAGACTGGCGTAGACCATACAATGCCTTCTTTATTTTACATACTGGATACTTGCAGGATTTTAATGCGTCTAGCCACTTTATTGCTACGTTTTTCACCATTCCAGATTTCATTTTAGAAGAACCAATTATTGCACCAGAAATTAGCTTTTTCAGAATTTCAATTAAATTTTCTGGAACCTCCATAAAAACATCTTCATCGAGTTCCCCATTTAGGTAAGCAGTTACTACATCCATTTGATGTATTTCTAAATCCATTTTCGCAGATAATGCTGACAGCAATCTCACTGAGGTTGAACGAACTACTGGGGAATAGGTATCAGAAAAATCCTCCCCTGGACGCTGTGAGCACCCCTTTGCTACTAGTCGAACTTTTTTACTACCATCTTCCTTTGTACGAAAAACGAAACGATTACCAATTACCTTTCTGCTGTTCGGGCGTTCGACAATTTCCCAGGTATTATTAAGCATTTGTGCTACATATTCATCTTCTATAGCTGTAACCCACGATTTATCACCATCTTGCATCACTTCAGCAATTGTCGTAGGACTTTCGCAAATTGCCAGGTTACAGTCTTCAAAACCTTCGAAGTCGGAATCGTCGTCACTCATTTCTTTTACTTCCAAGCGTTGTGGCACATTATCAAGCGAAATTTCCAATTCATTTGTATCATGACTTTCGTCATTGTTAATATCTTCATATTTATTTTCAAAATACATTTTATCTAAAATTTTGACGTCACGGCTTATTATGATACATCTCTTACGTGGACACCATAAACGATAAGCCTTCGCCTCATTGGAATATCCTACCAACACACAGGCTTCAGATCTCGATTCAAATTTACCTTTTGAATTACTTTTATTTAAAACGTACGCCTTCGACCCAAAAATATGTATGTATTTAACTGTGGGTGTTTTACCTGACCAGATTTTATACGGAATCTCCCCATTCAATGATTTCGTTGGACATCGGTTCCTGATGTAACAGGCAGTATTGACTGCTTCTGCCCAAAACTTAGGTGGAGCTCCAGCATGCTTCAACATGCACCGGGCCATTTCAATAAGCGTTCTGTTTTTGCGTTCAGATACGCCATTTTGTTGTGGTGTGTGTGGAGCACTTAGGCGCTTACGAATTCCACATTCTTCCAAATATTTATCCAAATCGCGATTACAATATTCACCACCATTATCCGATTGTAACATTTTTATTCTTTTACCAGTAAACGTTTCTGCTGCGTTTTTAAACTTTTTAAAAGCATTCAAAACATCCGATTTTTGTTTGATTACAAAAACTTCACCATAGCGGGAGTAGTCATCAGTAAATGTTACGACATATTTAGCACCCGAGTGTGATGCCAGTCTCATTGGCCCACAGACGTCACTATGGACAATCTCCAAAACATCTTTCGTGCGATGACCACTGCTGTTTGGAAACGATTTACGTACTTGCTTTTCACTTATACATATTTCACAAGGCGACATCTTTTCTGTGGAGTCAACTTTCATACCGTGTACTAAATTATCTTTCACCATGTTCTTTAAATCACGTTCATTTAGATGTCCCATTTTAAAATGCCACATATCGATATTACTAACTTTGTCGTTTTTATCATTTACAGCTCCTGCGAAATTTGTAGAATTTTGCAAATAGTATAAATTACCAATACGATTTGCTGTGTACAGAATTTTATTATTTTCTTTTATGTGGGCCTTGTTCTTATAAAAAGAAACTTCATAACCTTTATCGGTTATTTTTGAAATTGACAGCAAGTTTGCTCTTAAATCTTCAACGTAAAAAACTTCTTCGATATTTACATGCTCTTCTTGACCTTTCTCATTTAAACATAATTTGACGTTACCAACACCGGTTATTTTTGTTGTGTTCTCGTTCGCTAAATTTAACGTCTTTTCTATTTGTTTGAAATTTAAAATCTTTTTCTTTTCTGCACTCATATGCGCCGTACTACCACTATCAAGGCACCAATAACCGCTCTCAAACGATGATACCATTGCATTTTCCATTGTGTTATGCATCGCTCTCTCTTCAATGTTACACGCACTTGCCTGCTTTGATTTGCAATTTCTTGCAAAATGTCCGACTTTACCGCATTTAAAACATGTGAATTTTTTCTTTTCGTTTGTATGTGTGTTTGTATCATTATTGTTGTTTTTGTTGTAATTATTCTGTTTTTTTGGTTTAACATACAAGGCGTTTTGTTCATCTCGATCGTTTTTCGCCTTTCTTGCTTGGTCTTCCTCTACTATCTTTACCCTTAAAATTGCTGGGGTGGGCAGCTCATCTCTTGTTTCCAAAGCACAACGGAAAGTTTCATAGGACTCCGGCAAACTATACAGCAGCAAAATGGCCAATAAATCATCACCAATAATAACTTTTATTTCTTTTAATTTAGCAACAGCATCAAAGAAATCATTTAAATGCTCCCTGACATTTTCACCTTCCTTCATGCGTGCCAATGCCACTCTCTTTAAAAGGGTGGCTTTTCGGGCTGGCCCCTTTGATTGAAATGTAGCCTCCAATTTTTTCCACATATCAGATGATGTGCTGCATTCTGAAATGAGTCCTAATTCTGACGGCGTCACGGACAGCATTATGTCGGCACTGGCTTTTTCGTCCAGCTCTTGCCATTTAACCCGTTCTTCAGGAGATGCTTCAGGTGGTATTGGCTTAGTTCCGCTGACATAAGCCCACAGGTCATTCTTTACAAGGATGGCCTTCATTTGCAGTTTCCAAGTATCATAATTGTCCGCGTTTAGCGGCTGTATACGTATGATGGCATTAGACATTTTTGCTCTTTTCTTCTTTACACGACACGATATTCGCGACAACAATTTTAATTTCTGTAATTTCGACCGTATCTATAGTGTTCCAATTTAAAATTTTTTCTTTTTAATAAATTCATTCGCGTTAGGCTCCCTGGGCCCATAACCTGTTAGAATAAAACGGGTTTTTTAACACTATTTCTGTGTCTTGATCAATTTCAAAATGCGCATTGCTTGCTTTATTTAGTAGAGTTCAATTCCGATTAAAAAGACAGTTAAACAGATACAGTTACAAAAAAGGAAAAAAGAACAAAGTCAATTTAAAAAATACATTGTAATACCAAAACATAAAAGACAATAGGATAAACGTCAAAACAAATACATAACACTAAAAATAACATTGTTGCCATCAATCGAAATACTTCGTTTATCCCAACAATAATAATAGCAGGTGATTTCAACATAGACTGGAGTAAAGATGGAACATATAAAAACAGACTAGAATGCGCCTTTAGTGATAATGGACTGAAACAAATAGTAAAGGATTATACAAGAATAACAGCAAACACAAAAACAATAATAGATTACGTCATCAGGAACAGTGAAAATGTCTCAGTAGAAAATAACAGTTTAAATAAAATAGCAGATCACGAAGCATTAGATAAAAAAATCAAAATCATAAATGAAAAACAAGACCAAATCAACAAACAAGAAATCGAAATATTTAAGTATAATAAAACGCTTTTTAATCAAGAAATTAGTACAATATTAAGAAATTATGAGAACGATGATTTAAATAATAAAGTTTATAATTTTGACTTTGCCATTGAAAACAATATAAAGAAATTTACATACAAAAAAATAATAAAAACACAAAAAATAACGTCAACAAATGGTATAACAGAGAACTTAAACTATTGTAGAAAGAAAAAATTATTAAATATGAAATAGCTAAGGCAGAAAATACAGTAGCAACATGGAGCAATTATAAGATAATTAGAAATACATATAAAACCAAAATAGAAGTTGAGAATAACAATTACATTAATAGAAAAATAAAAAATGCCAAAGATCAAAAACAAATGTGGAGACAAATCAAAGACTTAGTCCTTAAGAAAAATAAAACTTTGATAAAAAATGTTATATTTAATCAAATAGAATATAAAGATAACTACCAAATTGCCACCCAATTTAACCATTATTTTGTGAATAGTATTAAGTCAATAATACAATAGAAAATGTGCAATATATAAACAATATACCTGTGATAACGAATAGATTTAGATTCCGTGCAATAACAATTCAAGAACTTAAAAATATTTGTAAAAATATGAAAATGTTACAATTAAACTTATAGATAATTGGAATATTATAGGAGAACCGATGCGTGATATAATAAATAGATCACTTGAAACAGGAATTTTTCCAGATAACTGGAAATACTCAATGGTAACACCAATAGAGAAAATTACAAGAACAAATAAATGTGACGAGTTCCGACCAATAAACACTCTTTAAACATGTGAAAAAGTCATCGAAAAAATTATTAAGGAACAACTGGAAACATATATGGAACAACAAAACTTATTTTCAAAATATCAATCTGGATTTAGAAAAAAGTTCTCATGCGAAACAACGGTTAATTATGTGATAAACAGATGGAAATTTGTAGATAGAAAGAAAAAAATAATGGCAATGTTTTTAGATTTTAAAAGAGCATTTAAGACAATTGATAGAGAAATACTGATTCGGAAATTATATATGTATGGTATAAGAGAAGTTGAATTAAATTGGTTTAAATCATATCTTACTAATAGAAGGCAAATTACAAAGGTGAATGGTATAAAATCAAAAGAAGTAAACAATGAATTTGGAGTTCCACAAGGTTTTATCCTAGGCGCACTATTATTCATAATATACATAAATGATATGCCAAATATACTAAAAAAAAAAATGCGAAATAATTCTGTATGCAGATGATACATTAATTTATGCGGAAGGAGACACTGATGAACAATGTAGGGAAAACCTAATGCACGACATAAACAACATAAATAACTGGCTTAAAATGAATAAATTAAAACTTAACGAACTCAAAACTAAAATACTTGAAATAAATATGAACAGTGAATATGTGATTACAATTAATAATGAAACAATAGAAATAAAATAAGATTAAATACCTCGGATTTATAATAGATAAAGACTTAAAACTAAAAGAACACATTGATTATATATGGGCATATCCGAAAAAATGTCAACCAAGAAAAAAATTTCAAAGTTGATCAAAAATGTTTCTTGATTATATAGAATAATAGACTATATTTGTACTCTTACAAATATACTCATAAAATATTTTTCTGGCAATCCATATTACGAAAATCAGGAGTTAAACTTCAGCAACCTTACATCTTTAATATTTGACCAAAATATGCATGTTTTTTTGCCTGCTGTTAAACA
The DNA here is from genome assembly GCA_916048285.2 of Bellardia pandia. Lineage (NCBI taxonomy): Eukaryota > Metazoa > Arthropoda > Insecta > Diptera > Calliphoridae > Bellardia > Bellardia pandia. The sequence continues at coordinate 73,730,212 of OU696530.1, forward strand.
AGCTTTATCCAAAACACGGCTGCTCTATCTTCGAAAAAGTTGTTTTCTATTAATTTCCTGCAACTTTATGAAAGAAACGCTTTAAATGCTCTATTCAAACATACCAAATAAAACTGAGTAAAGTTACGTCCATGCTTTGTAACGTCCGCAACGGAAAATAAGGGTTTTCATATATAACGAAGAAACTAAAATTTTTTTTGACACCACATTAACATTCCAAATAAAACTAAAAATGTTCTTTAAAGTAGGAAAAAAAAATTTTAAAATATACAAAAGTATGTTTAATTTTTTAATGTCAAATTTTGTAACGTCCGCAACGGAATCGATCTGTCCTAAAATGAAGTTCTTCTAAAAGTTGTTTTGTTTACACAAATCAATAATTATAAACACTTAAGGATGGAAGGGTTAAAGAAAACTACAAAAAAATAATTTGAGAACACAGTAACAAAATTGTAATCTTTTGTATTTCTCTTATCATTATTTCAATGTAATTTGGCAAAGAGAGCTTCGCTTATTTTACATCTTTCTTTAACATCTGCTGCTTCTAATGTCGACCGTCAAACGGTGAATTTTTCTCTTTAGATCTATAAAAGAGTTATTGCTAATCTACGTGAACAGACGTACACGATCCGATATTAGTTTCAGATCATTTGAACTGCGTGAAAGACCAAAATTGTGATTAGTAAGTCGGGTAAAAATGAGTACAAGTACAGAAAGATCAAAAAAATTTCGAATCAATTTAAGAAACGATATAAATATCCTGCTGAAGCAAAGATTAAAAGATGCTGAAAGAACACTTATTCAAAATATTCAAAAACGTCATTCAATATCTAAAATCAGTGTGTTTTCCGATGGATGCGGTAATCAGTTTAAAAACAAATTTATTTTACGTAGCATTCCACATTTTAAGAATAAATTTGGTGTTAACCATTTTGAGTGGAATTTCTTCGCTACTTCTCATGGCAAAGGTGCAGTAGACGGAGTAGGCGCTATCGTGAAACGTAAAGTTTGGCAGTTAGTAAGAGCTCAAAATCTTATTTTGAAGGATGCACACGATTTCTACAGACTGGCCAAAAGTAATATCGATTTACTGGCGTAAAATCTCATCATTAATTTTCTTCGCTTAATGAAAATTATATCTAAATGCCACGCACTGCAGTATCTCCTAAACATAAACTACAAATTTAAAAAGGAAAATAAAATTTATATTTTTTGAAAATAAACCCGAAAATATTTTTTTTATTTATATGAGTAGGACAGTGGTCCAAAATGTAACGTCCGCAACGTAACGTCCGCAACAAATGTAAGACAAAATTTTGAATAAACTAACAATTATTTTTTTGCCTCGAAAATGGTTTTGATATGCTTAAACATTCCTCTTTCTTTAATGTATTTGGAATTTTTTTGTTTATACTGTAAAATTCGCTAAAATTTATGAAAATGTGCATTGAGCTCCACAATGACTTCTGTATTGTGTAACGTCCGCAACGGCAATTTAAGTACAATTATATCGTAACTGATAAAACTCATACAATTTTCGTATGTGCCATTTGAAAGTACTCTGAAAGACCAACGTACCACCGTAGGTTACTTAAGAATATAACGCTCAGAGCGCCAACAGTATTCAAAAATATGCGTACGAACGTAACGTCCGCAACGCAGGATTAGCCCATATGTAAGAAAATTGGTAGAAAAATTGGTTTCTTTAAACGGGTTAGAAATAAAGTATCTCAAATAACGGCAATACACATATATAACACAATTATAAAACCACATTTTGAATTCGGCTCCACAATTTTATACACCGCTGCACAACAACACAAATAGAAAGACTACAAAAATTACAAAGTAAAGCTATGCGGTCAATTTTAAAATACAATATATATGCTCCAATTCAACTAATGCTAGAAACACTGAAATGGTTAAATATTCAACAAAGACTGGAACTAAATACACTGCAATTCATTCAGAAAATGAAAATTGGAAACGCACTAGAATATCTTACCGAACAACTTGGCTATGTGAGAGAAGCACAACCATACTACCTCAGAAACGAAGAGAATTTCAGACTACCAAGGGTAACAACAACTGCAATGCAACGGTCTCTATTCTTTAAAGGTCTTAAACTATATAATACATTACTAGAAAATATAAAAAGAGAAAGAAATATTAATATATGCAAAAGAAATATAGTACAATTTTTAAGAAATAATATGATCAATAGTAATTTGTAAAAAATGTAAAATAATTATGTATATGCGAAAAATTATAAAGTATTATGAATACTACTAAATAAATAAAACTAAACTAAACTATATTTCCTTCGTTTTTCGAAATATAGATAAAGGTGGTTTTAGACGCTATGTATTTTGCAGTGTGCTTGTCAAATTGTCCACTGCAAAATGCATACACGTCGTGTAAAAGAAAAAAAAATGCTTCTGCAAATGGCAGCCTGCATTTACAGTGTAAAATTAGAGCATGTTCGGTTTTCATCTGACAATGCAACTGCAACCAGCTATTTTGGAAGTCAATTGTACAATTACATACGAGGTCTGATCAAAAAATAACCGTTATTTTCAAATTTCGTTAGTTACGTATGTTCGATTTTCGCATTTTTTTCTGTTATGTTGGTACACATGTCTGTTATACATATATGTTGGTAATATCAGCCATTTTGGATTTTCAGTGTGTTTTTGATAGATAAAAAGCTTAGTCGTGATTTTGTGTGCTCTTCGATATTTTACTCTTCGAAAAAATGGATCAAATAAACTGTATTGTTTTGTGTAAAAAATTAAATTAAATGCGCAAGGACATTTGAAATATTGACTCTGACGTTTGGAGAGTTTACTATGAGCAGAACACAAGTTCAATTGTGGTATAACCGGTTTAAGGAAGGCCGAGAAGATGTCAATGGCATTGCTCGTCCTGGTCGCCCGAGCAATTCAACAACCGATGAAAACATTGAAACAGTGAAAAAAATGATTTTGAATAATCGTCGAATCACCATCAGAGAGGTTGCTGATAATGTTGGCATATCGTTCGGCTCATGCCAAGCAATTTTTACGGATGTTTTAGGCATGAAACGTGCGGCAGCGAAGATTGTTCCAAAATTGCAAAAACAACGTCGCATGGACATCGCTCAGGAGTTGTTGAACATCGTCAACAACGATCCAGATTTCCACAAAAAGGTCATAACTGGTGAAGAATCATGGGTGTATGGCTATGACATTGAAACCAATCATCCCAATGGAAACGTCCATAAGAGCCAGGACCGAAAAAACACGTCAAATTCGGTCAAATGTGAAGGTTTTACTCACTGTTTTCTTCGACTGCAATGGCGTGGTGCATCATGAATTCTTGCCACAAGGTCGTACGGTCAATAAGGAATGCTACCTTGAAGTTATGCGTCGTTTGCGGGAAGCAATTCGTCAGAAACGCACAGAATTGTGGAAAACCAATCATTGATTTTGTACCATGATAACGCACCAGCTCGCACATCGATGCTTGTGCGTGAGTTTTTGGCCAAAAACAAAACCGTTATCATGCCTCAACCACCGTATTCATAGGACTTGGCACCCGCTGACATTTTCCTCTTTCCAAAACTGAAGACACCGATGAAAGGAAAGCGTGTGTGTGTTTTTTCACACACATTCATTCGATTAATAGAATAAGCTTATAAAAATAAACTAAAAAACTGATTTGGGGGCGTTAATACAGTAATATACATATGTCCTATTGAGATGGAAATATATTGTATGAAATTGGTATGAACTATATTTAATCAGTGCAAAACAGAAAAAATATTAAACTAGTTATTACTTTTATTAAAAATGTTATTTGAGATAAAAAATTTAATTTACCTGCATTAATAAGTTGTCAAAATGTGTTATTGAATGAAATGTTATCGAACGTAGATATATTATAGGTAAACATGACTTTTATCTGCTAGTGTTCATAAATACACATACGTCAGTTATTATAAAAAATTTCATTGTATGTAGGTATTAGTTTTGCGAGTACAATCTTTTTAAACGCTAAGTTTCTGAATTAATTTTGGACCTACAACAATTGCGTAATATGTTAATGTATCTACAAATAAATAAAACAAAATAAAAAACAAATTCAAAATATATTGTGCACACATTTAAGTATAAATTCTTATTCAGCAAATATGTATTTACATACATTCAAATTCATATATGTATGTACATATGTGTATTTGTATGTATGTATTTAGAAGTAAACTTTATAATTCAAAACAACAAAATCAAAACAAACGAAGCAAACTGAGAGAGATGTCAAAGAATGGTTAAACACTTAAATCACATACTTAAGATCAAAAATAAGAAAAAAATCAAAACGAATGAAGCAAACAGCAAACAAATGAAACTTAAGTTCGAATATAAGAAAAAAATGGCAAATACTCTAAAATTAATTTGACTTAATTGTGTTATTCAATAGTACAAAAATTAAATAAAAGCTGTGTTCGCGTTGAAATATATATAAATTAACATGCACACATACATACATACATATATTTATGTATGTATGTATATAAATTTATGATTGTATATTTTTTGAAGGTAAATAAACAAATTTGTCAATTTTAGGAAAATATAAAAGCTAAAATAGTTTTTAATTAGAAATCTACATTTATATATATACGGGAGTAAAGATTATTATTTCTTGCATACTAATGTTTAACTGATGCATTTATATCTGTTATTATGTATTTTTTTTTTTTATTAAAAGTAGTGAAAATATTTATTAGAGCACTGAATAATTTTCAAAAACCTAAAGAATTCGTGGAAAACATTTAAAATTTAAGTTTTTCATATTGCAAACAAATACATACATACATATATTACACAGTGATACAAAATTGAATGAAATAGAAAAACCTGGGACCCGATGTTATTTTTCTTGTAGGACTTGTCGAATAAAAGAAGATTCCAATAGTGAAATATGCCGGACACCTCCAAAATCCGGGTTTACGGCTAAAAAAAAACGGGTTTTGTACCTTTGCGCACTTATAAGCCTGTAGTTTTGTTGATAATGATCCGATTTTCAATTTCTTACTAGATTTGCAAAGAAGAAACTGAGATAATATATATATATTATCCACAAAAATTTGAGAAATTTGGGTATTATTGTCGAGCAATAACACAATTTGCTATAACACAATTTTCTCGACAATAATACCCAAATTTCTCAACTTTTCTTAGATAATATATACATATATCATTCGAAAGATCTCAGTTTCTTCTTTCCAAATCTAGAAAGAAACCCATGGTGTTAGTGAAAGTAAATTAATTGTATTATTGAAAGCTATTGAAGAAAGTAAACAAGCAACAGGTAAGACAACAAAGGACAGCCTCCATATCCCAACAATAACAAACAAAAAAAAATCATAAAAAACGCATATTGCAGTACAAAATGCTACGCCCAAGTGCAAATATTGGTCGCCGTGCACGACACACAAATCATATGAGGTTGCTGCGCTCACAGCAGACACAAGATGAGCGCGCAAAAGATTGTCATTTTACGCCAAAATTCTTCACAAGAAAACCACGAAATACGGAACGAAGAACAACGTGCTGCGAGAAGAGCCTCCAGAGCAGCAATACACAATACCAATCGCATTTCTTTTATGCGTCTTGCATTTAATTACGATCCGACTATTGATTATAATGTACATCCCAATATTAATATCGGTAGCATGGATCAATTATGTGTCCATTTCAAAGCATTCAAATATAAAAAGGAAACACCTGGCTTATGTTGCGCAAATGGGAAAGTAAAGCTGCCAGAACTAAGCCAACCGCCGGAACCATTACTTTCATTGGTGTCTTTCACAACACCACAATCAAAACATTTCCTAACCCATATACGAGGTTATAATAATTGCTTTCAAATGAAATCATTTGGTGCTGGCAATATAGTTAGTGGAACTTTCATGCCAACATTTAAAGTACAAGGACAAATATATCACACAGCAGGATTCTTATTGCCTATTCCTGATGAACAATACACATTATTTTTGCAGATATATTTCCTTGGCAATTCTGAAACAGAAGTCACCACCAGATGTGCAATTGCTACGGGCTACGCAGCAACATTATAGAATCATTACAAACTTTATTCCATCAGCATAACGAATTGGTGAAATTATTTAAAGTTGCTATAGACCGAATGCATAAATGCACGCCCATTTTTAGGAAAATTAAAAATTGTAATATAGTCTTAACTACTGGACCGACTGGACTGAAATGCATCGCTCATATGATTCAGTATCCTATTATTTTTCCATATGGAGAAGATGGATATCACTTTGAAATGCGTCAAATCAATCAAGCAACCCGTAAGGCCGTTAATTATCCTGTTGAGTTCTTAAATTCACTCGATGTGCCAGGCGTTCCACCACATGTGCTACAACTTAAAATTGGATTGCCAATTATTTTACTGCGTAATATCGATCACCACGGCTTTGCAATGGCACTCGACTTGCAGTAAAAAACTGAGAAATAATTTAGTAGAAGCGACCATTATAACAGGAAAATATAAAGGTAAGGATGTACTTTTGCTACGCATTTCAATGCTACCAACAGATTTACCATTCGATTTTAAACAATTTTTTCCTGTTCGGTTAGCGTTTGCGATGACTGTTATCAAACGAACAGGGGTGTAGCGAAGCACACCGGGTTTAGCTAGTTCAATATAAAAGTTTATAACAAATAATGTATTCCAAAACATAAAAATTAGGGATAAAATCCCGATCCCGAAAATTCCGGGATTTTAGGATTTGACAAATCCCAAATTTAGGGGGTTTTTAATAGAAGGGATCTAATGACATATTCTACATTAATTCACTAATTTAAACATAATCAGAAACATTTCAAAATTATCTACAAAGTCACTAAAGGTGCTATCAGACGGGATGTATTTTACATATGTACTGTCACTTTTCTTACCCATATGTAATTCCGTATGTATGTCAAAATTTCCATTTTACATACGATTCATAATTTTTGCTATCACACCTGCTTATGTTTTTCCGTATGACATAACCTATAAATGTAAACAAAAGCTGCCTTTTTAACGTTTATAAATTTCAAGAATTGCTTCTTTTGGCCAATCTAACTGCAATAAATATAATAAACATAATTTAATTTATTAAAAATCGAAAAATTCATTTTCTTAAATTTTTCTTTCCAATATATTCTTTCAAAACAAATCAGCTGTTTTGTTTATCTTTGTCACAGGAAAATAGAGCGTGTTCTAATCGAAAAAATTACATATGTATTTCCACATGTATTTTACTCATGCAAAGTTTCATATGTATCACACGATGTGTACAACTTTTACATATGGAAAATTTGACAGTACATATGTAAAATACATCCCGTCTGATAGCACCTTAACAAAAATTAAAATTTAACAAAAGTATGTTCAAGAAATAAAGGTGAAAGAATAAAAATTAATTTTGAATTACCAAACTCGAACGCACTTTCTGATGTATCTACGATTTTTGGAATTTAAAATTCCTATAAAATTGATTTTAAAGCTCAACAGATGAATTTGTTTTATTTAAACAACTATGTAGCCATTTTAAAACCGCTTAAAGTAACAGTTTGTCGCAGTGATATGAATATCTGCCGACTTTTATTTAAGCTCAAAGAGATATCAAAAATGATTGCATATTAATTGATGAACTGGTAAAACCAAAAATCAAGAAATAGGGATGATTTACTCAAAACTTTTAAATTTTTTTAAAATATTTGTTATTAGAAATTAATTAATAACGTTGATTGCGAAACGAATGAAATAATGAATGTAATTGAAATATCTAAAAGCCCCCACAACACTTTAATGTCTGTAATGATATAGAATCAAATATTGAATAAGAATTATTTTTTGTTTCGAAGGTTGAAAAAATGTAATCAGCAATACAATAATTTGGTTACAATCGTTGATGTTATTCGCCATTATTCATTATTGTTAACAAAATTAAATCAAGATTTTTAAGATTTTTTTATTAAGATAGAAATATGTACAGTATTTCACTGATTTTTCAATTAATATAGAAATTAAAGCCGAAATGGCAAAAAGTTACCTTTTTTGAATTAGTTTCTATTATTAATAAACCAATTTGTTTTAATAAGAAACAAAAATCCTGAAATCCCGAAAATCTTAAAGTCCAGCGAAAGTGCGAAATGTAAACAATTCAGAAATCAATGGTTTATTTACGGAATAATACCGAAAGGAAAAGCTATATGTTTTCAATGTTTAATCGTTAATTTAGCTTAGTTCTATATTTATATTAAATAAATAAAATTGAGATCAGAATTCTATGCTTACATATTTTTATTTTAAATTAAAAGTGTTTCCAAATTTTTTCCCAAGCGTTATCAATAATTATAGTAATAAATTAACAAGTTTTAGTTTTTTGTTATTTCAAATTGTTTTAGTTAAAAAAGTAGCAACAAATTAGATAAAATAAAAAACATAAGATGAGTTTTCTTTTCTGTCCAATAATTTTATAAAAATATATGTGAAATTTCATTATCTAGAAACGTTGTCGTACGTGCTGCATCTGGTGTCTCTATTAACAACTACTCATATTAAACAAATTTGGAAACAGGTATACAAATACGTAAAAAGTTTTTTTCTCTAGTGGCCAATTTCCAAAAAATTCAATTGAATGTCATGAAATAGCTTGAAATTTTAAATTATACTAAAGACTATTCAAGTTTTACCTAAATTGATCAATTATAACTAAGTATGTACATACAGTCGGGCCTCGATTATTCGTGATGGTCGGGACCTGAAGCACTACGGATAATCGGTTTTCACGGTTAATTGAATAACAATTTTAATTATAAAGTTTTTAAATACTTTTATTATTTAACAAGTGTACATTGGTGGACATAAATATTTATATTAAACAAAAATTATACTTTTTAAAACTTCGTATTTTTGAGCTAACATTTTAACACTCGCAATTTTTTTTTGAATGCTCGTTACAATATGATTTACCTTCTGCATCGTAGAATCACCGTGGAAGAACCGCATAAGCGTCAGGGCCAGTTCAGTGTCTTAACTGTCAAGAATTTGGTCATACCAAAGCGTATTGTACATTGCCGACAGTTTGTGTTGCGTGTGGGGAGCTACATGCAACTGTTCAATGCGATAAGTCGAAAACTGACTCCAAAATCAAAAAATGCAGTAACTGCGGAGGTAATCATACCGCAAATTATAGAGGTTGTCCAATTTACACTCATTTGAAAGGCATAAGAACCAACAAGACGTCAGTATTACCTGATCGTCCTCAACAACCTAATTTTGCATCGAGTGACAATTTCCCTCAATTGTTACGGTCCACTAGTCATGTAAACGCGCCTAGTTCTAGACAAGTTTCTTACGCAAACGTGGTTAAATCTAATATGCCAGGTTTGGAGCAGGAACCTACATCACAATATTGCGAGCCTAATATTAACACTCTAGAGACTACATTGCAGACACTTGCCCAAACTATGAACACCTTTACGACCACTATGACATCCATGATGCAGGAAATGCTGAAAATGCAATCCACTATCTTACAAGCCATTTTAAAGAAATGATTTGTTTAAAAATTTGGAACGATTGATCATTGGAACGCGAACGGCCTCCGCCAACATAAAAACGGACTTGAACACTTCCTGATGGATAAGCAGCTTGATGTCATGATGATTGCTGAAACTCACTTGATGGCGACAGGCTACTTCAAAATTAATGGCTACGTGTTGTATGATACTAAAGATCTCCGCGGAAGAGCATGTGGAGGTTCGGCAATTCTTATAAAGATCAGAATAAAACATTATTTATTGAACAACATATGTGAGGATTACCTACAAGCAACAAACATTTGTATTGAATTCTGTCAATACAATTTTGTTTTATCTTCAATTTATTCGCCGCCTCGATTTTCAATAAAAGAAAACCAATACTACAGCTTCTTCAATTCCCTTGGAGCTAGATTTTTAGTTGCTGGTGACTTTAACGCCAAACACACATTTTGAGGTTCACGTCTGGTGACCCCGAAGGGTCGTGAACTCTTCAACACCATTGCCAAAATGGGCTTAGATGTACTCTTAAGCGGTCATCCCACCTACTGGCCGACGGACCGACGGAAGATTCCCGATGTTATTGACTTCGGAGTAGTGAAAAATATCCCTGTAGAATCGATACAAGTGGAGCCTTCATTAGACTTGTCTTCAGATCACTCTCCTTCTATTATTTCAATGCGTTTTCTTCAAGGGAATGGCTCTCCACTTCGGGACATATTTAAAACCAGAGTAAGTTGGATAAAGTATAAAAAGTATTTAAGTTCCCACTGCACGGAAAATGTAGTGTTGAGAACTACTGAGGATATTGATGAGTCGATTGGCAACTTTACCGAGGACCTTCGACGAGCTGTGCATCACGCTTCCACTTATCACGTTGAATGTAGAAATAGGACAAACAGAACTTATTTCTCTGAACTCGAACATCTCCTATCAGAAAAAAGAAGAATGAGAAAAGAGTGGCAAATTCACAGGTCTCCTGAACTGAGATATACTAAGACATTTCTTAGAAACCTAAAGAACGGCCTCACTTAGATCTTACTTGGAAGGTCTTGATAGTACCCCACAATCTGACTACTCGTTATGGAGGGCGGCAAGAGGTTTAAAAAGACCAGTGAGAGGAAAACCTCCTTTGCGAAATCCGACTGGTGACTGGGCTAGAAATGATTCCGAGAAAGGGACATTATTTGTTAACCATTTAAGAAATGTGTTTACTATAAACAACTCAAATAATAACGAATCTGATTTGCCACCACTTGTTATAAGACCTCCTGTACCTCTAAGACTACACTTTCGTAATGTCCAAAGCGCTATTGGTACTCTGAACCTTAGAAAGGCTCCAGGTATGGATAAAATCAGCAATAAAATGCTTGTGGAGTTACCTCGTGTAGCTAGAAGAATTATCCTCTTTATCTTCAACGCTATTTTACACCTAGAATACTATCCTGCAGATTGGAAAGTGTCTATAATTCCTAAGTCAGGAAAGGAACACACCAAAGTGGAGTCATATAGGCCAATTAGCCTACTGCCGACAATTTCTAAACTATTCGAAAAATTGTTAATGACTAAGTTGACTCCAATTCTGAATGACACTGAATGTATTCCTAGTCATCATTTCGGCTTCAGAGCTAAACACAGCACCATCGAACAAACACGCAGATTGGTAAATGTGATAAGAGGGTCATTTGAAGACAAAAAATACTGCTCCGCCCTTTTCATTGATGTGTTCCAAGCGTTCGACAAAGGTTGGCATGATGGTTTAATGCACAAAATAAAATTAACTCTGCCTGCTAACACCCATAAACTCATGGAAAGTTATTTATACGGTCGCAAATTTAAAATCAAAGAAGGCAATTTTTTAAGTACCGCTCAGCCAATTGAATCAGGTGTGCCACAGGGTAGCATACTGGGTCCTCCTTTATATTTGATTTATGCCTCCGACATGCCGTCAGACCCCAAAATCCACACGTCAACTTTTGCAGACGATACAGCCTTTATCAGCGTCCATAAGGACCACCAAGTTGCATCACAGAATTTGCATAATTATGTTTATAAACTAGTGCAACTTAATTGGCTAATTGGCAGAAATTCTTCACTAAAGTTGGATTGCAAACTATTGTTGTACAATGCAATACTAAAGCCAATCTGGTGCTATGGAATTCAATTATGGGGTACGGCCTCAGCATCAAACATTGAAAAAATTCAAAGGCGTCAAAATAAAATTCTACGTATAATTACTGCAGCTCCATGGTATGTTAAAAATTCTCGAATGCACAAAGATCTAAGCGTGCCATTAGTAAAAGTCGAATTTACAAAATATGCGTCAAAGTATGTCAGCAAACTTGAACACCATCCAAACCCACTTGCACGAGACATCCTTAACTTTAGTGGCCGCAATCGGTTGAGAAGGAGGGATACCTTTGCTTTAACTCAAGCGCAAAACAGATGACTGGATCAGTTGAAGTGAAATTTTTTATTCATAAAAATTTTTGTCTAGCACTGGCTGGGCTTATTATTTTCTTTTTAGTATTAAGATTTGAATACTTATTGTCATTTCAGTATATGAAGATTCAATAAATAAATAAAGGTGAAAAAAATGCTCGTTAATTATTTTAACTTTACCTTAAAAATTAAAACGTTTTTTTGTGTTTTTACCACTGGTAATGATGTAATACTAAATATATTTAGATCTAATCACCCTCAATTCCCAAATTCCAAAATTACTCTAATCACTTTTAAATGCTTCTGAGTCATCGTATGCAAACAAGGGAATTCCCCGTTTTCATATTTATTATATTGTATGTATGAATTTGAAGTTAATAAAAAAATTCTGCCATCACGGATAATAGAAACAATTGAAAACATTGCAAACAAAAAACAATAGTGTTTACGCGCATAGTGTAAATGTCCCCCAATCATTGTTCATAGGATTGCTAATTGTTTCGTTTATTTCAAGGAGGTTACAAAGGAAGCTTGCTATTCCCACATTTTCCGTGCCTTCGACAAGTGTCACTGGAGTGATGGATTGCATAGCTGGCAAAACCTCTACAATGTGCACTATCACGGTTGGTTCGCCGATCGACCCCGGTTTCAAAATAAAAATTAGTGCATACGTTGTTGAGAAAATTACCGGTCGGTTGCCCTCGTCTAATATCTCTGATATTGTAACCTCTACTTTCCCCGACATTACCCTGACCGACGTCATGTGTACCCGTATGGATATACTTTTTGGAGGAAATGTTTATCCTAAAATTTTAACTACGGATGTCAGAATACATCCAAATGGCAACCTGATCGCCCAGAGAACCGTGTTCGGGTGGATAGTTACTGGTGAAGTTATTCAGCCCCGACCCTTACACTCTATATCATCGTTTTGTACCCATCTCGAGTTGAACACTCAACTATCGCGTTTTTGGGAACTTGAGGAAGTTCCACAAGCGACCCAGTTATCTGAAGACGATAAATATTGTGAGGAACTTTACCGTACCACCACTTTTAGAAACCCCGATGGCCGTTACGTTGTCTCTCTCCCATTTCGCCGAGAATTTTCAAATGAATTGGTATTAGGAGATTCTCGTAAAAACGCCTTTTCCCAGTTTGTGCGAAATGAAACGCGTTTATTGAAAAACCCCGAATTGAAATCCCAATACGACAATGTAGTTCGTGAATATATTGAAATGGGACATGCAAAAGCCGTCAAAACCCCAGTTTCCACTGCGAATAATTATTATTTACCCCATCACGCAGTGTTTAAACCCGATAGCATTACCACGAAACTCAGAGTCGTATTTAATGCTTCAAACCCTTCCTCCAATGGCGTGAGCCTTAATAATGCTCTATACCCTGGTCCTGTTTTACAGACGGATCTTACTATTTTATTGCTGCGTTGGCGATTTTTCCGTTACGTTTTTAATGCAGACATTGAGAAAATGTAGCGCCAGATACTTGTTCATCCCAATCAAACCCAATATCAAAAAATATTGTTTCGTGAGGATCCTGTAGCTGAAGTTAAGGACTATGAGCTTAGTACGGTCACGTTTGGAGTAAACTGTGCACCGTACTTAGCGTTTCGTACTCTATTACAATTGGCTGACGATTGTAAACCCCGGAGTCCTGCGGCATCCGAAATTTTGAAAACCCAAATGTACGTTGATGACGTGCTTGCTGGCTCTCATGAGCTAGAAGACGCTTTCAAGAGACGTAATGAACTAACCCATGTTCTTGGCTCAGCTGGTTTCGTTTTGCGAAAATGGACGGCCAATCATTTACGACTCTTGGAAGATTTACCCCGTGAGAATCTGCTTGATGCAGACTTCTTAAAATTTTCGGATGCCAGTACTACTAAACCCCTAGGCTTGCGATGGGATGCGACTAAAGATTGCTTCTTTTTCAAAATTGCATCGCAGCCACGCCAGGATATTGTCACGAAACGTGGTGTCCTGTCAGAAATAGCGAAGTTGTTTGATCCAGCCGGGTGGTTTTCACCGAAAATCATTGTGGCTAAGATCATAATGCAACAAATTTGGAAAGACAAGACAGAATGGGATGAAGTTTTGAACCCCCTAACCCTATCTCAATGGAGCGCATTTTTAAACGACTACCCTAATGTCGAGAAAATTAACATTCCAAGATGGGTTGATTTTCTCCCCGAAAATGAAATGGAACTTCATGCGTTTTGCAATGCCTCTGAAAAGGCGTACGGCGCTGCTCTATACATTCGAAATGTATCGTCCTCATCGATCACGACGCATTTGCTTGCGTCAAAAACAAAGGTAGCTCCCGTGAAAACTGAAACATTACCCCGATTAGAATTGTGTGGAGCGGCTTTGATGGCAAAAATGGTAGAATCATTATGTTCCGAATTAAATCTAGACAGGAGAAAGGTTTATCTATGGACTGATTCTACTATAGTGTTATCCTGGCTTAAAAAACCCCTATGCCATTGGCCAACCTTTGTTAAAAACAGAGTAGCGTTGATTGTGAATAAAGTTGGTAATGAAAATTGGTCACATGTGGATTCCAAGGACAACCCCGCCGATTTGGCAAGTCGTGGAATTCTTGCTAGAGATTTAATAAATAATTCTCTTTGGTGGCATGGCCCTGTATGGTTAAGACAACCTCGTGAGTACTGGCCGCGTCACCCCCCTATCGACCACCAACACCTTGAAGTTCAGTCATTTTCAGTTCAGCTCGAACGCCCGTATGACATATTAGAGCGATTTTCAGATTTATCGCGTGCAATGCGAATTACTTCGTATTTGTTCAGGTGTTTACAGTATTTGAGAACCCAAAAATGCTCGTATGATACCTTGATTTTAACCCAGTCAGAAATGAAATTCACCCGAGATCGCTTGGTTCTTATGTGTCAGCGGAACTTTATACCGGAATATACTCAGCTTTCAAAAGGTATGCCCGTGCCTTCAAGGAGCAGCCTGCTCACTTTGAACCCTTTTATAGATCATCGTCATGTAAAATGGAAATACACCCAGAAAGAGTTTGAAGTAGGTGATTTACTGATTATTCGTCAAGATAATTTACCCCCTAGTGAATGGCGACTAGGACGAATAGAGAGGACTCATGTTGGGCATGACTCTAAGGTCCGCACAGCGGACGTGAGAACAGCTTCAGGAATTTTTACCCGACCCATCGTGAAGCTTGTTCTCTTACCCAGTTCAGAAACCCACTAATTCTTTTTTTCTCTCTTTCTCCTTTATTTTGTATTTACCCTGTAGAGAATATGTCGAGTGTATCACGCCGCCTTGAGGTCCATCGTAAACCCATTGAAGGTCCCTCTGCTTCCGAGACCAAACCCCTACGCTCGGAAACTCTACGAGATTGCCGCTTGTGCAAGAGTGAACACGCCCTGCGGAAATGTATCAAGTTCCGAAAAATGTCGGTTAAAGAACGTTGGGAAACCGTGAAGAAATTTAAGTACTGCTTCAACTGTCTCGCCCACTCCCATATGCGCGACAAGTGCACGAGCCGTGAGCGCTGTCTTGAATGTTTGGCTGAACACCATACCTTACTTCATCGGCATAAGAGCGTGCGTTCGACAGGAGTCAACAATGCCAACACTAAGGCTGTACCAAAATCGGAGAAGAAAGACAAGAGGAAGAGCAGAAATCGCAGCTTAACCAAATCAACCAACACATGCCAACACTGCTGCCAGCAACATGTACCACAACATACACAACAACTACAACAACATACACAACAACCACAGCACGCCGTTCAACCCAGGCTATCAACGTTCCCGGATACGACGCAAATTCCGGCGACCATTGTCATAAACGTTATGAACGGCCGTGTTGCCTGAATCTTCAGTTGCAATTAATAAAAAGTGTTTTTTTTGCATGCAGCTCGACCCGCGTGATCCTTAACCCTCTTTGTTGCAGTATAGCAAGGGGGGCGGGATGTTTACGCGCATAGTGTAAATGTCCCCCAATCATTGTTCATAGGATTGCTAATTGTTTCGTTAAGTTAAAATTGTTGTTATTTTGTGTTGATGCTGTATGTATACTGATTTATTTTTTGTTATTGTTTCTAAAACCCCCAACAAGTACGGTACGTGTACGAAGAAAAGAAAAAAACTGAAAATAAACCCTTGAATTTATATCTAAATTAAATTAACCCCGTCTTTTTATTTTCGAGGAAATATTTCAAGAAAAACAAATAGACTGATATTTTTCCATCACGCTTAATCGGAGTTACCGGTTAACTGAATCACGAATAATCGAGGCCCGACTGTATATACAAATTATTTATTTCTATAAATTTTTAACATATGTAAATATGTATATTTGTATATGCAATAAATAGATAAATTTTAATTAAATTTTAACTACAAATTTTTATAATTTCTCACTTGAATTTATTCACAGGCATAGATAGATATGTGTTATAGTATGTGGTTAATGGTATAATTGAATCCATGCCTCACTTATGTGTTGAAAGTTACATTTAAGACATCTCAACTTAAAATTTGTAAATCTGTATGTTGTATGCAAAGCGTTTTTCAATATTTTTTTTTTAAATTTTTTGCCGCTCTTTTGACATTTCTCTTCAGTAAGGTTTGCCATTTCATAATGGAAAGATATACGAGCCAACGAGTCGAAATTATTAAAATTTACTACCGAAATTCGGAGTCAGTGGCCTCAACGTTAAGAGCGCTATATCCAATTTATGGTCGTCATAATCGTCCTATCAGATCAACAATTGAGCGTCTAGTGGAAAAATTTGAATCCAAAGGTACAGTACAAAATGTTCCCGTGCCAGTTAGACAAAGAAGTGCCCGTAGTGTCGAGAATATTGCTGCCGCAATATGTGTCTTTAACACGTCGTTCTTAAACGTCGGACATCTCTGTGATGTCGTTGTGGCGAATTTGCGAAAATATCTTGGGCTACATCCTACAAGATCAAATTGACGTTAGAACTGAAGACGCTTGACCACCAGAAGCGTCGTATGTTCGTGAATTGGGCTGAGCAACAATTTGAAAATGATTCGGATTTTCATCGAAAAATCATCTTCAGCGGCGAGGCTCATGACTGAATGGCTTCGCCAATAAGCAAAATATGCTTAAAAATTCATGAATTTTTTGCAAATCAATATAATTATTCACATAAAATATTAAAAATTTTAAAGTTTTTAAGTTATTGTTGAAAATAAAATAACTAAAGTATAATTTAATCAACATTTCTACAAATGAAGCTTTTTTATTCCTCACATTTTGTTTCTAAAATTTGTCGAATTCTGCACATTTTAGTTAATTTGGAATATGAAATTAGGTTAAAAGTAAGAGTTTATCAATTCTTCCATTCCTGAGACCTAGGTACAAATCAAGTTTTTTTTCGTTATTAATACATATTCACACATACTTTTTATGATTTAATGAAAGAATATCTACATTTCTAAGTTAATTTGCAATATAAATTATAATTAAAAATACGATTTTATGAACTTTTCCATTCCTGACACAAACCAAATTTTTTCTTTGTTACTCTTCACACATTGTTCCTATTAATATGCTTTTATGTCTATTTCACCGAATATCTGCAAATAATCTTCATATACCATTAGGGAGAAATTTAGTTCATAAAAAAGTAGATAGCCGCTTTAACATATAAACAAGCAATAATATATGAATAAGATTCTTAAAAGTGCTTCACTGAAGACGCACCAAAGTATTGATTGTATGTAGCATCTTCTAATGTCGCTAATTAAAAAACAGACGTAGGAAAGATAGGTAGATATTACAATGTTTATCATTATATAATAATATTGGCCACGGCCAATGTTATTGTTTCGTTTTTCAAATTCCAACAAATAATGTACATATAGATAAAACGCAGAAAAATAAATGTTGAAATAAAAAAACGAACACATATTTTATTTAGATCGTGTGCGTGGATTCTGAATTTATCGTTTTTAGGTGCTGATGTTTTGTCACTGATACAAAATAAATGTTGCGTGTATTTGTCATTCATGACAATAACGGGGTTCGAGGGAGGTATATTATCACAACTACATCACAGAAAAAATGATTACAAAATCACTTTTGTAGTTTTTTTTCACAAATTTTTTTATTTACCATTTATAGAATTTAATTTGTTTACAAAAGCTGCAAATTTTTTTAATATTTCACTGCGACATTAATGAAAAACAAAAACGGTGGTTTTAAGACCAATGTATTAACAATTTTGCTGGCCTTTCAACATTTTTTCTTTTAAATTTACAATTTCTTTTTACTTATATCTTTGATTTATAAAATCTTATTTCAATTCGCAAAACTTTTCTATCACGAATTACAAAATGAATAATTTTTAATTAAACAACTTTTTTAAAAAAGAAAATAATATGATTTTTTCACTTTAATAACTATAACTATCGAAATTTTAAGACATTTACTACCAAAAATCCGCATATAGGAAGAAACGAAAAGTACTAAAATAAAAAGTAGAGTTGTAAAATTATTGAGTATTTGGGTACTTCATATCATCTATTTTTTAGAGTAACCAGTACTAAAGATAAACTGCTTAAAATTTTCAAAGTTGTACTTTTCAGTAATACTATGTTTCCACGTTACATGCTTCGCTCTCTATTCATGCTTCACACCCCAATCATGTGCGAAACAACTTGCTTCACCATACAAATTTTTAAGAGCGAATCAAGTAGATTCATATTGAATCAACTTGCGAAGCACGCAAAATTGCACTCTTCTCTAATTTTTATCGCAAGTTTATCTGCACTAGCTGTAAAAATTTAATATTATAGTAAACAAAGCAAATTATTTTCTTTTTGCTGGAAGTAAAGAAAGTAAATACGTACGAATGTATGTTTTTTTCAAATAAGTTAACTAATTTCCACTCACTTTTTTTTGCCCATTAAGAAAAATTATTTTCCACAAATTGTAAATTCTGTTTTTTTTATTCTGTTTGTTTATTAAAAACAACTGTCAAATCGAATCAAGTTTATTAGTCATGTAAACAGCATGATTCATAAACATAATTCAGAAGGCGAAGCAGGTGATTCAAGTCGTCGTGGAAACATAGTATAAAAGTATTCACTACAAGTACAAGAATAACTATTATTAAAACTATGCATGTGAATTTTAAAAACTATTTTTCTTTTGAATTATTCAAAAATATTACATCTCACAGTTCAAGATATAGAGAATAAACATTGCGAACTTAAATATTTATTCTATCTATTCGTAATTTTAAAGAATAAAGGTATTGAATAATACCGAGATTGCCGACAGTATCCATATTATACAACACTAATTAAAAGTTCGTTTAATAAAAATCCCAGCAGATGTGTTTATTTGTTGCTGTGTTTAATGATGCAATACCCACATACTGTTGTATTTTCACTATGTTGCCAACTCAAACATATATGTACAGTGAGACTCAAATTTTAGATACAGGACTGTTCTTGATCTATGAAGCAAAGTATTTTTATTATAATAAAGGTGTAATACTATGTTTCCACGACAACTTGAATCTATTGGATTTCTGCGTATGTGAAGAAATAAACAGTGCAAAATCAACCGCAACAGCAACATTTTTTTCTTTTACGCACGTGTTTACCATGTGCACAATAAAAACAAACAAAAAATGTAAACAAAACAAAGACAAAAATATAGCAAAGTTTCGCTTATTACCAACAAGTCAATTTTTAACGAATTTTAAAATTTTAAAAAACCACGGACAGAGAATCCACTCAGGAACCTAATTTTGTGGTAACCACGTTATAAATTTTAATATTTTTTAAAAAAATAAGGTTTCAAATCAAACCTAAAATATCAAGTTTCATTTGAATATTTCCAGTTATTTTAGCGGTTTTTGAATTTTGAAAACGGATTTCAATAGCCTGTAACTAGGGCTATTGTAATTCACAACTGTCACTTTCGAAAAATTCGGCGTTTAGAGGGTATTCCATTTTAGAGTAAAAAAAATTTAAAAAAGGTTGTTTCTCTGTAAATATTTCAAATTGAGCGGTTTACGCATTTTGAAAGCGGATTTCAATAGCCCCCATCTAGGGCTATTAAAATCCAGGAATGTCACTTTCGAGAAAACAGCCGATTATGGGGCATTCCATATCAAAGTAAAAAAATTCAAAAAAGTTGTTGTTGACTAACTCTTTCAAATTGAGCGGTTTACGTACTTTGAAAGCGGATTTCAATAGCCACCAACTAGGGCTATTAAAATTTAGGAATGTCACTTTCGAGAAATTAGCCGATTATGGGGCATTGCATATCAAAATAAATTTTTTTTTAAATTTTGCAAAAAGGTTGTTGCTCTGTAAATATTTCAAATTGAGCGGTTTACGCATTTTGAAAGCGGATTTCAATAGCCCCCATCTAGGGCTATTAAAATCCAGGAATGTCACTTTCGAGAAAACAGCCGATTATGGGGCATTCCATATCAAAGTAAAAAAATTCAAAAAAGTTGTTGTTGAATAACTCTTTCAAATTGAGCGGTTTACGTATTTTGAAAGCGGATTTCAATAGCCCCCAACTAGGGCTATTAAAATTTAGGAATGTCACTTTCGAGAAATTAGCCGATTATGGGGCATTCCATATCAAAATAAATTTTTTTTTAAATTTTGCAAAAAGGTTGTTGCTCTGTAAATATTTCAAATTGAGCGGTTTACGCATTTTGAAAGCGGATTTCAATAGCCCCCAACTAGGGCTATCAAAATCCAGGAATGTCACTTTCGAGAAAACAGCCGATTATGGGGCATTCCATATCAAAGTAAAAAAATTCAAAAAAGTTGTTGTTGAATAACTCTTTCAAATTGAGCGGTTTACGTATTTTGAAAGCGGATTTCAATAGCCCCCAACTAGGGCTATTAAAATTTAGGAATGTCACTTTCGAGAAATTAGCCGATTATGGGGCATTCCATATCAAAATAAATTTTTTTTTAAATTTTGCAAAAAGGTTGTTGCTCTGTAAATATTTCAAATTGAGCGGTTTACGCATTTTGAAAGCGGATTTCAATAGCCCCCAACTAGGGCTATTAAAATTTAGGAATGTCACTTTCGAGAAATTAGCCGATTATGGGGCATTCTATATCAGAATAAATTTTTTTTTAAATTTTGCAAAAAGGTTGTTGCTCTGTAAATATTTTAAATTGAGCGGTTTACGCATTTTGAAAGCGGATTTCAATAGCCCCCAACTAGGGCTATTAAAATCCAGGAATGTCACTTTCGAGAAAACAGCCGATTATGGAGCATTCCATATCAAAGTAAAAAAATTCAAAAAAGTTGTTGTTGAATAACTCTTTCAAATTGAGCGGTTTACGTATTTTGAAAGCGGATTTCAATAGCCCCCAACTAGGGCTATTAAAATTTAGGAATGTCACTTTCGAGAAATTAGCCGATTATGGGGCATTGCATATCAAAATAAATTTTTTTTTAAATTTTGCAAAAAGGTTGTTGCTCTGTAAATATTTCAAATTGAGCGGTTTACGCATTTTGAAAGCGGATTTCAATAGCCCCCATCTAGGGCTATTAAAATCCAGGAATGTCACTTTCGAGAAAACAGCCGATTATGGGGCATTCCATATCAAAGTAAAAAAATTCAAAAAAGTTGTTGTTGAATAACTCTTTCAAATTGAGCGGTTTACGCATTTTGAAAGCGGATTTCAATAGCCCCCAACTAGGGCTATTAAAATCCAGGAATGTCACTTTCGAGAAATTAGCCGATTATGGGGCATTCCATATCAAAATAAATTTTTTTTTAAATTTTGCAAAAAGGTTGTTGCTCTGTAAATATTTCAAATTGAGCGGTTTACGCATTTTGAAAGCGGATTTCAATAGCCCCCAACTAGGGCTATTAAAATCCAGGAATGTCACTTTCGAGAAAACAGCCGATTATGGGGCATTCCATATCAAAGTAAAAAAATTCAAAAAAGTTGTTGTTGAATAACTCTTTCAAATTGAGCGGTTTACGCATTTTGAAAGCGGATTTCAATAGCCCCCAACTAGGGCTATTAAAATTTAGGAATGTCACTTTCGAGAAATTAGCCGATTATGGGGCATTGCATATCAAAATAAATTTTTTTTTAAATTTTGCAAAAAGGTTGTTGCTCTGTAAATATTTCAAATTGAGCGGTTTACGCATTTTGAAAGCGGATTTCAATAGCCCCCAACTAGGGCTATTAAAATCCAGGAATGTCACTTTCGAGAAAACAGCCGATTATGGGGCATTCCATATCAAAGTAAAAAAATTCAAAAAAGTTGTTGTTGAATAACTCTTTCAAACTGAGCGGTTTACGCATTTTGAAAGCGGATTTCAATAGCCCCCAACTAGGGCTATTAAAATCCAGGAATGTCACTTTCGAGAAATTAGCCGATTATGGGGCATTCCATATCAAAATAAATTTTTTTTTAAATTTTGCAAAAAGGTTGTTGCTCTGTAAATATTTCAAATTGAGCGGTTTACGCATTTTGAAAGCGGATTTCAATAGCCCCCAACTAGGGCTATTAAAATCCAGGAATGTCACTTTCGAGAAAACAGCCGATTATGGGGCATTCCATATCAAAGTAAAAAAATTCAAAAAAGTTGTTGTTGAATAACTCTTTCAAATTGAGCGGTTTACGCATTTTGAAAGCGGATTTCAATAGCCCCCAACTAGGGCTATTAAAATTTAGGAATGTCACTTTCGAGAAATTAGCCGATTATGGGGCATTGCATATCAAAATAAATTTTTTTTTAAATTTTGCAAAAAGGTTGTTGCTCTGTAAATATTTCAAATTGAGCGGTTTACGCATTTTGAAAGCGGATTTCAATAGCCCCCAACTAGGGCTATTAAAATCCAGGAATGTCACTTTCGAGAAAACAGCCGATTATGGGGCATTCCATATCAAAGTAAAAAAATTCAAAAAAGTTGTTGTTGAATAACTCTTTCAAATTGAGCGGTTTACGCATTTTGAAAGCGGATTTCAATAGCCCCCAACTAGGGCTATTAAAATCCAGGAATGTCACTTTCGAGAAAACAGCCGATTATGAGGCATTCCATATCAAAATAAATTTTTTTTAAATTTTGCAAAAAGGTTGTTGCTCTGTAAATATTTCAAATTGAGCGGTTTACGCATTTTGAAAGCGGATTTCAATACTTTGATATGGAATGCCCCATAATCGGCTGTTTTCTCGAAAGTGACATTCCTGGATTTTAATAGCCCTAGTTGGGGGCTATTGAAATCCGCTTTCAAAATGCGTAAACCGCTCAATTTGAAATATTTACAGAGCAACAACCTTTTTGCAAAATTTAAAAAAAAATTTATTTTGATATGGAATGCCCCATAATCGGCTAATTTCTCGAAAGTGACATTCCTGGATTTTAATAGCCCTAGTTGGGGGCTATTAAAATCCGCTTTCAAAATGCGTAAACCGCTCAATTTGAAATATTTACAGAGCAACAACCTTTTTGCAAAATTTAAAAAAAAATTTATTTTGATATGCAATGCCCCATAATCGGCTATTTCTCGAAAGTGACATTCCTAAATTTTATTAGCCCTAGTTGGGGGCTATTGAAATCCACTTTCAAAATGCGTAAACCGCTCAATTTGAAAGAGTTATTCAACAACAACTTTTTTGAATTTTTTTACTTTGATATGGAATGCCCCATAATCGGCTGTTTTCTCGAAAGTGACATTCCTGGATTTTAATAGCCCTAGTTGGGGGCTATTGAAATCCGCTTTCAAAATGCGTAAACCGCTCAATTTGAAAGAGTTATTCAACAACAACTTTTTTGAATTTTTTTACTTTGATATGGAATGCCCCATAATCGGCTGTTTTCTCGAAAGTGACATTCCTGGATTTTAATAGCCCTAGTTGGGGGCTATTGAAATCCGCTTTCAAAATGCGTAAACCGCTCAATTTGAAAGAGTTATTCAACAACAACTTTTTTGAATTTTTTTACTTTGATATGGAATGCCCCATAATCGGCTGTTTTCTCGAAAGTGACATTCCTGGATTTTAATAGCCCCAGTTGGGGGCTATTGAAATCCGCTTTCAAAATGCGTAAACCGCTCAATTTGAAAGAGTTATTCAACAACAACTTTTTTGAATTTTTTTACTTTGATATGGAATGCCCCATAATCGGCTGTTTTCTCGAAAGTGACATTCCTGGATTTTAATAGCCCTAGATGGGGGCTATTGAAATCCTCTTTCAAAATGCGTAAACCGCTCAATTTGAAATATTTACAGAGAAACAACCTTTTTTAAATTTTTTTTACTCTAAAATGGAATACCCTATAAACGCCGAATTTTTCGAAAGTGACAGTTGTGAATTACAATAGCCCTAGTTACAGGCTATTGAAATCCGTTTTCAAAATTCAAAAACCGCTAAAATAACTGGAAATATTCAAATGAAACTTGATATTTTAGGTTTGATTTGAAACCTTATTTTTTTAAAAAATATTAAAATTTATAACGTGGTTACCACAAAATTAGGTTCCTGAGTGGATTCTCTGTCCGTGGTTTTTTAAAATTTTAAAATTCGTTAAAAATTGACTTGTTGGTAATAAGCGAAACTTTGCTATATTTTTGTCTTTGTTTTGTTTACATTTTTTGTTTGTTTTTATTGTGCACATGGTAAACACGTGCGTAAAAGAAAAAAATGTTGTTGGAGTGCGGTTGATAATAGTTGTTTTCTTCATGTCGATTGGATTTCTATCCAATTATAAAAAGTTTCTTTATAGTTTGAAAGTCACAAAAGTAGTGAAAAATTTTATTAAAATAATTGAAAACTATTTAAACAAAAAATCATAGGTAAATTGATAATACAATAAATACAAAAGTTTATAAACAAATATAGAAAATATTTTGTTGTTATCCAACATCCCCTCTCAACATAATATTTTGGTAATGAGGTTTCTAAACCAGTGGTCCTCAAAAAGAGAGGATTTGGTAATTACATATGTATGGGTGACACTACACAGAAAGAAATAACATGTAATTATTAAATAAACCTCAATTAAACATTCGTTTGTTATTTTGTATCCATTTGTATGTAATGTATACATTTATGTGATCGCTGCTTCTCAGTGTACTGAAAACAACAACAAAAATGAACTGAAAAAGAGAAAACATGAATGAAATATTTGTATTTTTTTTACGCTCTTGTTGTGAGTTTTGTTTGCGATCGTGTTGTGTACATGTAAATAGCCGAACATCTTCGTATTCTGAACAATACTAGCAGTATTGCCATATTTTTTTTTTACAAAATCTGACAATTCCCAAAAAAAAATCTGTTTTTTTCGAAAAAAATCTGCACCTTCAAAACAAAATTAAATAATTTTTATTATACAGACATAGTCATATATATTTACACAAATTGAAAAAATTAAAAATTTTAGTATGCTTAGAAATAAAACAAAATTTTGCTGCTTTATAAATAAATTTGCAACAAGAAAACTTCCGTATTGTAATCTTAAAAATGTATAGATTAAGCTAGTTTAAAAATTTTAACAATAAACTGGACAGTTGTTGATTTAAATTACAAAAGAAGTCTGCACCTCATATTTCAAAAGTATTTACACAAATTTATTTACATTCAAAAGTATTTACACAATAGAAAAAGGATTATAAAACACGAAAATCCAATTTTCATCAGGAAATAATCTCTGAGACGAAGGAAAAACATGGTCATTCAAAATATCTAGATATCCTGCCTGGTTTAGAGTGTTTTGTATTGGTACTAGATCTCCAAATCCATGGTATGAGACACATCCCCAAAACATTACTGAACCCCCGCCGAAACGATTAAGAGATTGTACTGCTTTATGCTTGGATCCTTTGGAAAGGTGCATATAAGTTTTTCCAAATGACCCTTCAAATTGAAAAGAGGACTCATCCGTCCATAATACATTATGCCAGAACTCCACTGGCTTATGGATATACTCCATGGCAAACTCTAGACGTTTTTTTTTTTTTTCAGATATGTCTATTACTTTTCTCACGACATAGGTCTTTATATCATACGTCCTTAATCTTCTCCGAATTGTGGATTCACTTACAGGTTTTCCAATGATGTTTTCTGCCTCTGCAGCAACTTTAACCGGACTTGCCACTGGATTTTCTGCGAATATTTTAAGAATAGAACGATCTTCTATTTTGTTTGTCACATATTTCCGACCAGTTCTGGCCCTATTTTGTATGCTTCCATAGGTTTCTTTTTTCTTTACTAAATTGTAGACTGTTTTCCAAAATATTCCGTACTTTTTTCCCAAGTCTGATGCCGAGGAACCCATTCCAAACTTCGTTGCGATCTCAACTCGCGTTTCGATGGGAATTTCCTTTATTTTCACCATTTTAAAAGATATTTTTAGCGACTTATCTATAAATATTTATTTTTGTGCAATATAAATTTGCAAACTATCAAAACAAATGAAGTTTTTTTTAAAGATTGAGTTTTTAACTTAATTTCACGAATGTGTAAATACTTTTGACAGACAAAATAAGTGTGTATATACTTTTGAAATATGAGGTGCAGACTTCTTTTGTAATTTAAATCAACAATTGTCCAGTTTATTGTTAAAATTTTTAAACTAGCTTAATCTATACATTTTGAAGATTACAAACGGAAGTTTTCTTGTTGCACATTTATTCTTAAAGCAGCAAAATTTTGTTTTATTTCTAAGCATACTAAAATTTTTAATTTGTGTAAATATATATGACTATGTCTGTATCACACAACTAAAAATAAATTAAATTGTAACTTTATTCAAAATGAAATATAAAGAAAGACTTAACTTTTTTTAGAACTTGTTAACTGTAACAAAATGCTTTGAACTTTTTCTTATAGATAAAGAAGTGTGTTGTGTGTTGTTTAACCTTCGCATTCCGAAACAATTTTGTGTACGCCGTTTACGGAAACCCACCGGGGTGGGTTTGCACTTCCAAAAATACTTTTTCCCACAATTTTCATTCTAATTGCTTCAAAAACTTCTTTCTAAAATATATATTCTATAGCGTAAAAGTTGCGCCCTTATATGTTTTGTTCATTACATTTATTTTCCACGATCAAGAGTTGTTTTCTTCTCCCGAAAAATTGGTAAAAATATTTCATTTGTGTTTAGAGAGCGATAAACATATTCAGTGTTTGATTTGTGTTTGCCAATTCTAACTATGTAGAAAACAAAAAGCAACAAATATACATCACTGAAATTTGATACGTTGATACGTTCAACTCATTCTCAGCTCCCCTATCAGAGATTTATTACGCAGATTTTCCAATAAAAAAGCAGTGGCAGTGTACGCGAAATGGAATGACGATAATACTGATAAGAAACGTCGTATCTGGAAGCCTATAATAGACACTAAACTGTCTGAATTTTTAGGAATTTCTTTGATAATGGGCTGTCATAAGTCAAACCAAGAGCGGCTTTCTGATCTTTGGAAAAAATGCAGCGGCTATAAGAGACCTTTTCGTCATGGTGAACTCAAATTTGAGAGCTTATTATAGGCCACACGAGTTCATAACCGTAGGCGAACAGTTGTTTGGATATATGGGTTGAACACGATTTAATCAATATATGCCATCCAAGCCAGCTAAGTATGGTCTAAAGATCTGGTGGGCGTGTAATTCCTCTACATTCTACCCACTGCAAGGCCAAATTTATACAGGAAAATTGAATAATGTACGGGATGTTAACCAAGGAGAGCGTGTGGTAAAAGAGTTAGTTGGTGAGTACAAGAAGAAACGTCACAATGGTCAACTTTTTCACAACACTGCCATTAGCCAAAGTTATGTTCCTAGTGAATTTAAACCATCACCAGCTCGTGAAGTGGGGTCAAGCTTATCTGCTTTGATGAAAATTTGATATTGTGCTCGTACGTCCCTGCCAAAAATAGATCTGTTGTTTTGATGTCTACAATGCACAACAATAACGCCGTTTCTGGTCCACAAGGTAAACTAGATATTATCCACTATTATAACCACACTAATGGAGGAGTAGATACAATGGACCAAATTTTATCACAATACACAACCCAACGAGCGACATTGCGTTGGCCTTTGGCTATGTTCTACAATATCTTGGATACGTTAGTCCTTGGGACATTTATCATATACCAGGAGAATAATAAAGAAAACCCAAAAAAGCAATCACAAAGGAAAAAGTTCCCTGAGAGCCTGGGTAAAGAGCTATGTCTTCCACTTATTTTGGAGAGATCCAAAAATCCAAATATTATTGGAAGATTCAGGATAAGAACAGCATTGAATGTATTCTTATAATGTTTATTGGTACTGTAGGAAAGCCTCTTGATAGGACTTGCGAAGATGATGATTTTGAAGCGGATGATATTCCAGAATGAGATGCAACTGGCTGCATAAAACAAAAGGGCAGATGCTTTATGTGCTATAAGGACAACCAAAGAAGAAATACACGTCTAATATGCATAAAGTGTAAAAAACCAATATGTTCTGAACATAGCGTCTGCTAAACAAAATGCCAATTATGTTACGTCGGTCCATCCACATCATAAAAAAATCAATAATAAAACTCTTTAATAAATTAGAATGTATTCACTTTTTAAGTTAGTAATAATATAATAAAGGGAGAAACTGATAGTGGCCACCCGGGTGGGTATTAGTAAACCGCAAAGAAAAAATGACAAAACACCAAAAAATGCATAAAAACAATGAAAAAAAATAGTTTTGAGTAGACTTTACAAAAAAACACTACAATTTGTTCAGTGAGTCGACACCATAGTCATTTTCGATCTAAAGACAAAAAGTTATAAGAAAAACAAAATTTAAAAAACCACCCGGGTGGGCATTAGTGAAGCGAAGGTTAAGGATACAAACCCGAAAAAAATTTTGAATTGAGTCACTTTTGAAGAATGTGTGCGGTATGTAAAAAAATGATATTTGTATATGTTTAAATTATCGAAAAAAAAAACAAAATATAATTTTTATATTTGATATAAAATATACATATGTATATAAAATTAACCCCCTGGCCCACGATGTCGAACAATAACGTTTGCTTAGATAAGACTTAAGACACAAACTTGATTGTGGAATAAACAAACTTGATTTAATAAAAAAAAATAGATACGATAAAATGTTTGTGTCTTAAGTCTTATCTAAGCGAACGTTATCGTTCGACATCGTGGGCCAGAGGTAACAGTAAAAACATAACGAATAATACTTCATTTAAATTTGTGCAATTGAATTTTTTTTTTTAAATCTTTGGTCCGCAGAATTCCACATAGAGTGGGAATAATAATAATTTGTTTTATTCGAATAAAATTGAAAAATCTGCATTGATTTAAAAAAAACTGTTTTTTAGAGTAAAAATCTGCAAGCCTGTTTTGCACTTCAAAAAACTGCAAAAAACAGATAAATCTGCACATTTGGCAACGCTGAATACTAGTGAGGACCACTGTTCTAAACGACGATAAAGGTAACGGTTTGGTAAGAAAATCAGCTAACTGTTGCTTTGAAGTGCAATATTTGATATCTATAACTCCATTTTCTTTCAAATTTTTGATATGATGGTATTTAACATCTATGTGCTTCGTTCTAGCACTGAACTTTGATGATGTTATTATTTTGATACAACTTTGATTGTCTTCATACATTGGAATGGGTTTGGTAATTGTAATGTTCATATCGTCAATTAATTGTAACAGCCACATAAGCTCTTGACCAGCATAAGATGCTGCAATAAATTCTGCTTCGGTTGATGATAAAGCAATTGTTGATTGTTTCTTTGATGACCAAGAAACTAAATTGCATCCTAATAAAATTACGTATCCACTAGTTGACTTGCGATCTCCATCACCTGCCCAATTTGCATCTGTGAAGCATTGAATATTTAAATTTGTATTGCATTTTAAAATAATTTTACTGTTTATTGTTGTTTGCAAGTAGCGAACGATTTTCTTTGCAGCTTCCCAGTCACATTTGCGAGGTGATTCTACTCTTCTACATAAAATGGAAACCGCTGCTGCTATATCCGGTCTTGTTGTAATAGAAATATGTAATAACATACCAAGAATGGATCTGTATTTTTCATTATTTGGGAGTAAATTTTCTTCAGCGTTAATTTTTATAAATTCAGGATCCATTGGTATATAACATGGTTTAGCATCTTCTAGATCACTTTCAATTATTAGCTTTTTAATTTTCTCCTGTTGATGTAATAAAAAATCTCCTTCAGAATTCTTTTCAATTTGAATTCCTAAGTATGATGAAACGATACCCAAATCTTTAGTTTTAAAATGATTATTTAATTTTTTATAAATTTTCAAAGTTTCATTATTATTTTTACTGCATACTAAAATATCATCTACGTAAATTAATAAATATACAGTATTATCTTCAATTTGTTTTATATACAAACATGTATATGCTTTGCTTCTGGTAAAACCAATTTTAATTAAAACTTCATTGAGTTTATCATACCAACATTTTGCAGCTTGTTTTAAACCATAGATAGATTTATGCAGTTTACAAACTAAATTCGCATTATCTTCTTGAATGAAACCTTTGGGTTGTTCCATATAAATTTCTTCTTGTATGATCCCATTTAAGAAAGCTGACTTTACATCAAAATGTTTTACTGCGTACTTTTTCACTGCACTGACTGCCAATAGAGTTCTTAAAGTAACGAATTTACCAACAGGTGCGAACGTTTCATCATAATCTTTCCCAAAAGATTGGGTGTAACCTTTGGCCACCAAGCGAGCTTTATACTTTGGCTTATTTACGTTATCACTTTTGAGTTGGAAAACCCATTTACATCCGACGATTTTCTTGTCAGGAGGTAATTTTGATAATACCCAAGTTTTATTCTCTATAAGAGATTGATATTCTTCACTTGCTGCATTTATCCACATTTCTCGTTCAGGGTTTTCCATTTTTATCATTTCATCCCAAGATTTAGGCACAATATACTTATTTAAAGTTTGTACTAAAAACAATTCATTTAATTGTTCAGACCAATTTATAGAAGGTTTATCTTTTAATCGTTCAGATCGACGAAGCTGAGGTTCTGTTGTCTGTGGAAAAATAATATTATTAATTGGTTGATCTTCAGATCTATTAAGCTGAGGCCCTGTTGTCTGTGGAAAACCGACTTCTTGATTTGGTCCTTGTGTCTCTACTGCATTAGAGTTTACTATATTGTTCTTATTTTCATCTTTCTCATGTACTGTAATATTAATTGGAATCCTATCTTCGTTATGATTATCCTTGGCGGAATTAAAAACTGTTCTTCGAACTTTACGTCTTTACTAATTATAATTTTATTAGAATCTTTTCTCAGTATTCTATAACCTTTCACATTTTCTTCGTATCCCACCAAAATTCCCTCAACAGAAACGTCATCAAGTTTCTGTCTTTTACACTTTGGTATTTGAACAAATGCTTTACTTCCATATACCCTAATATGATTTAAATTTGGCTTTCTACCAAACCAAAGTTCAAATGGAGTTGAACTTACAGATTTACTGGGTAGACGATTTTGAATATAATTCGCAGCCATTACGCATTCAGCCCACAAGTTCTTTGGAAGATTTGTTTCATTCAGCATTGCACGTACCATCTCAACCAAAGTTTGATTCTTGCGTTCAGCCACGCCATTTTGTTCAGGACAGTAGGGGACAGTTGTTTGCAAAATAATACCAGAATTTTTAAGCAATAATTTCATGTCGCTATTTATATATTCTCCTCCATTATCGCATCGCAATATTTTAACCTTTTTATTTGTAAAAGTTTCTACTTCTTTAACAAACTCTTTAAATTTAGAAAATACTTCGCTCTTCCTTTCTAATGCATATAACTTTGTGTATCGAGAATAATCATCAATGAATGAACAAAAATATCTCTTACCACTTTGAGAATTAACTTGGAAAGGGCCACAAACATCGGAATGGATTATATTTAACAATTCTGTAGAACGACTTGAGCTTTCTTTCGGAAACGGAACTTTAGATAATTTAGACTTGGCGCAAGTATCACAAAAATCACTGTCATTACATTTTTCTATATATAATTCATTACAAAATTGGTTTAACTTCTTTATGTCAACAATATTTCGATGACCTAGGCGACGATGCCACAGATGTATACATCCAAAACAACATTCAGACACAAAAGCTTCATTATTTATTGACTCAGAAAGAATATATAAATTCTCGTCTAAAATTCCATCCGCAATTAACTTATTATCTTTTTGAATAAAACATTTCATATTTTTAAACTTGACAGAAAATCCCTTCTTAACCATTGCTTTCACAGATAAAAGGCTGCCATTCAGATCAGGAACATACAGAACATTTTGTAAGAATAATTTGTTATATTTACCATCAACATACCCATTACCAATACCAACAGCATCTAAGCATCTACCATCTGCTATATACACCTTACTAGATGTTTCCTCAAGCTTCTTAAAAAATGTACGATTGCTTGTCATATGTATTGATGCACCGGAATCAATAACCCATCGGCGTCCAGAGGCAACTTGTAAACAAACTTCATGTTC
This sequence comes from Bellardia pandia, assembly GCA_916048285.2. Lineage (NCBI taxonomy): Eukaryota > Metazoa > Arthropoda > Insecta > Diptera > Calliphoridae > Bellardia > Bellardia pandia. The sequence goes on from OU696530.1 coordinate 73,762,820, forward strand.
GGGGCGACTACTTTCTGACATTGTTGCGTTTTGTTTCTTCCATTTAAAACAATCCTTTTTAACATGCCCCAATTTGTTGCAATGGAAGCACTTAATTTGCTTTTTCTTTTTAAATTGCTGACTTTTCAAAGCACTATTTTCACCTTCATTACCACCTCACGCCGTTCAGATTCATCAAGCAATTTCTCCATAACGTATTCCAATGAGATTGTTTCTTCAGGTTGACCCTCAATAGATGTAACTAAAGCAGAAAATGTTTTCGGCAGACTGTTAAGCATTATAGCCACCATAGAGCTATCCTTTATGTCTTCACCACGATCCAACAACTGAGCACGCATAACGTTTAGGGAATCTAGATGTTGCTGCATATTATCACCTTCAGACATTCGCTTATCATATAGCCTTCGAAGTAAGTGCAATTTTGATGTCATAGTCTTACGTTCATGAGCTTTTTGCAACTTCACCCATACTTCTTTAGCTGAACTGAGTCCTCTTATATAATGTATTTGAGAATTTTCTACACACATAGCAATAGCAGCACTAGCCTTTTGATTCCTTCTTTGGAAAACTTCTGATTGTTCCGCAGGAGTTGGCTTTTCAATTACATCCCATAAATCCAGTTGAATAAGATACATTTGCATCTTGAACTTCCAGGTAAAATAGTTCGTATTATTAAGAAGTTGAAACACGGCTTTAGTCTCCATCTTTTTTTTTAATAATTTTTATTCTGTTTTATTCAAGAACGCTGGACCCATAACCTATTGGATTTCTATCCAATTATAAAAAGTTTCTTTATAGTTTGAAAGTCACAAAAGTAGTGAAAAATTTTATTAAAATAATTGAAAACTATTTAAACAAAAAATCATAGGTAAATTGATAATACAATAAATACAAAAGTTTATAAACAAATATAGAAAATATTTTGTTGTTATCCAACATCCCCTCTCAACATAATATTTTGGTAATGAGGTTTCTAAACCAGTGGTCCTCAAAAAGAGAGGATTTGGTAATTACATATGTATGGGTGACACTACACAGAAAGAAATAACATGTAATTATTAAATAAACCTCAATTAAACATTCGTTTGTTATTTTGTATCCATTTGTATGTAATGTATACATTTATGTGATCGCTGCTTCTCAGTGTACTGAAAACAACAACAAAAATGAACTGAAAAAGAGAAAACATGAATGAAATATTTGTATTTTTTTTACGCTCTTGTTGTGAGTTTTGTTTGCGATCGTGTTGTGTACATGTAAATAGCCGAACATCTTCGTATTCTGAACAATACTAGCAGTATTGCCATATTTTTTTTTTACAAAATCTGACAATTCCCAAAAAAAAATCTGTTTTTTTCGAAAAAAATCTGCACCTTCAAAACAAAATTAAATAATTTTTATTATACAGACATAGTCATATATATTTACACAAATTGAAAAAATTAAAAATTTTAGTATGCTTAGAAATAAAACAAAATTTTGCTGCTTTATAAATAAATTTGCAACAAGAAAACTTCCGTATTGTAATCTTAAAAATGTATAGATTAAGCTAGTTTAAAAATTTTAACAATAAACTGGACAGTTGTTGATTTAAATTACAAAAGAAGTCTGCACCTCATATTTCAAAAGTATTTACACAAATTTATTTACATTCAAAAGTATTTACACAATAGAAAAAGGATTATAAAACACGAAAATCCAATTTTCATCAGGAAATAATCTCTGAGACGAAGGAAAAACATGGTCATTCAAAATATCTAGATATCCTGCCTGGTTTAGAGTGTTTTGTATTGGTACTAGATCTCCAAATCCATGGTATGAGACACATCCCCAAAACATTACTGAACCCCCGCCGAAACGATTAAGAGATTGTACTGCTTTATGCTTGGATCCTTTGGAAAGGTGCATATAAGTTTTTCCAAATGACCCTTCAAATTGAAAAGAGGACTCATCCGTCCATAATACATTATGCCAGAACTCCACTGGCTTATGGATATACTCCATGGCAAACTCTAGACGTTTTTTTTTTTTTCAGATATGTCTATTACTTTTCTCACGACATAGGTCTTTATATCATACGTCCTTAATCTTCTCCGAATTGTGGATTCACTTACAGGTTTTCCAATGATGTTTTCTGCCTCTGCAGCAACTTTAACCGGACTTGCCACTGGATTTTCTGCGAATATTTTAAGAATAGAACGATCTTCTATTTTGTTTGTCACATATTTCCGACCAGTTCTGGCCCTATTTTGTATGCTTCCATAGGTTTCTTTTTTCTTTACTAAATTGTAGACTGTTTTCCAAAATATTCCGTACTTTTTTCCCAAGTCTGATGCCGAGGAACCCATTCCAAACTTCGTTGCGATCTCAACTCGCGTTTCGATGGGAATTTCCTTTATTTTCACCATTTTAAAAGATATTTTTAGCGACTTATCTATAAATATTTATTTTTGTGCAATATAAATTTGCAAACTATCAAAACAAATGAAGTTTTTTTTAAAGATTGAGTTTTTAACTTAATTTCACGAATGTGTAAATACTTTTGACAGACAAAATAAGTGTGTATATACTTTTGAAATATGAGGTGCAGACTTCTTTTGTAATTTAAATCAACAATTGTCCAGTTTATTGTTAAAATTTTTAAACTAGCTTAATCTATACATTTTGAAGATTACAAACGGAAGTTTTCTTGTTGCACATTTATTCTTAAAGCAGCAAAATTTTGTTTTATTTCTAAGCATACTAAAATTTTTAATTTGTGTAAATATATATGACTATGTCTGTATCACACAACTAAAAATAAATTAAATTGTAACTTTATTCAAAATGAAATATAAAGAAAGACTTAACTTTTTTTAGAACTTGTTAACTGTAACAAAATGCTTTGAACTTTTTCTTATAGATAAAGAAGTGTGTTGTGTGTTGTTTAACCTTCGCATTCCGAAACAATTTTGTGTACGCCGTTTACGGAAACCCACCGGGGTGGGTTTGCACTTCCAAAAATACTTTTTCCCACAATTTTCATTCTAATTGCTTCAAAAACTTCTTTCTAAAATATATATTCTATAGCGTAAAAGTTGCGCCCTTATATGTTTTGTTCATTACATTTATTTTCCACGATCAAGAGTTGTTTTCTTCTCCCGAAAAATTGGTAAAAATATTTCATTTGTGTTTAGAGAGCGATAAACATATTCAGTGTTTGATTTGTGTTTGCCAATTCTAACTATGTAGAAAACAAAAAGCAACAAATATACATCACTGAAATTTGATACGTTGATACGTTCAACTCATTCTCAGCTCCCCTATCAGAGATTTATTACGCAGATTTTCCAATAAAAAAGCAGTGGCAGTGTACGCGAAATGGAATGACGATAATACTGATAAGAAACGTCGTATCTGGAAGCCTATAATAGACACTAAACTGTCTGAATTTTTAGGAATTTCTTTGATAATGGGCTGTCATAAGTCAAACCAAGAGCGGCTTTCTGATCTTTGGAAAAAATGCAGCGGCTATAAGAGACCTTTTCGTCATGGTGAACTCAAATTTGAGAGCTTATTATAGGCCACACGAGTTCATAACCGTAGGCGAACAGTTGTTTGGATATATGGGTTGAACACGATTTAATCAATATATGCCATCCAAGCCAGCTAAGTATGGTCTAAAGATCTGGTGGGCGTGTAATTCCTCTACATTCTACCCACTGCAAGGCCAAATTTATACAGGAAAATTGAATAATGTACGGGATGTTAACCAAGGAGAGCGTGTGGTAAAAGAGTTAGTTGGTGAGTACAAGAAGAAACGTCACAATGGTCAACTTTTTCACAACACTGCCATTAGCCAAAGTTATGTTCCTAGTGAATTTAAACCATCACCAGCTCGTGAAGTGGGGTCAAGCTTATCTGCTTTGATGAAAATTTGATATTGTGCTCGTACGTCCCTGCCAAAAATAGATCTGTTGTTTTGATGTCTACAATGCACAACAATAACGCCGTTTCTGGTCCACAAGGTAAACTAGATATTATCCACTATTATAACCACACTAATGGAGGAGTAGATACAATGGACCAAATTTTATCACAATACACAACCCAACGAGCGACATTGCGTTGGCCTTTGGCTATGTTCTACAATATCTTGGATACGTTAGCCCTTGGGACATTTATCATATACCAGGAGAATAATAAAGAAAACCCAAAAAAGCAATCACAAAGGAAAAAGTTCCCTGAGAGCCTGGGTAAAGAGCTATGTCTTCCACTTATTTTGGAGAGATCCAAAAATCCAAATATTATTGGAAGATTCAGGATAAGAACAGCATTGAATGTATTCTTATAATGTTTATTGGTACTGTAGGAAAGCCTCTTGATAGGACTTGCGAAGATGATGATTTTGAAGCGGATGATATTCCAGAATGAGATGCAACTGGCTGCATAAAACAAAAGGGCAGATGCTTTATGTGCTATAAGGACAACCAAAGAAGAAATACACGTCTAATATGCATAAAGTGTAAAAAACCAATATGTTCTGAACATAGCGTCTGCTAAACAAAATGCCAATTATGTTACGTCGGTCCATCCACATCATAAAAAAATCAATAATAAAACTCTTTAATAAATTAGAATGTATTCACTTTTTAAGTTAGTAATAATATAATAAAGGGAGAAACTGATAGTGGCCACCCGGGTGGGTATTAGTAAACCGCAAAGAAAAAATGACAAAACACCAAAAAATGCATAAAAACAATGAAAAAAAATAGTTTTGAGTAGACTTTACAAAAAAACACTACAATTTGTTCAGTGAGTCGACACCATAGTCATTTTCGATCTAAAGACAAAAAGTTATAAGAAAAACAAAATTTAAAAAACCACCCGGGTGGGCATTAGTGAAGCGAAGGTTAAGGATACAAACCCGAAAAAAATTTTGAATTGAGTCACTTTTGAAGAATGTGTGCGGTATGTAAAAAAATGATATTTGTATATGTTTAAATTATCGAAAAAAAAACAAAATATAATTTTTATATTTGATATAAAATATACATATGTATATAAAATTAACCCCCTGGCCCACGATGTCGAACAATAACGTTTGCTTAGATAAGACTTAAGACACAAACTTGATTGTGGAATAAACAAACTTGATTTAATAAAAAAAAATAGATACGATAAAATGTTTGTGTCTTAAGTCTTATCTAAGCGAACGTTATCGTTCGACATCGTGGGCCAGAGGTAACAGTAAAAACATAACGAATAATACTTCATTTAAATTTGTGCAATTGAATTTTTTTTTTTAAATCTTTGGTCCGCAGAATTCCACATAGAGTGGGAATAATAATAATTTGTTTTATTCGAATAAAATTGAAAAATCTGCATTGATTTAAAAAAAACTGTTTTTTAGAGTAAAAATCTGCAAGCCTGTTTTGCACTTCAAAAAACTGCAAAAAACAGATAAATCTGCACATTTGGCAACGCTGAATACTAGTGAGGACCACTGTTCTAAACGACGATAAAGGTAACGGTTTGGTAAGAAAATCAGCTAACTGTTGCTTTGAAGTGCAATATTTGATATCTATAACTCCATTTTCTTTCAAATTTTTGATATGATGGTATTTAACATCTATGTGCTTCGTTCTAGCACTGAACTTTGATGATGTTATTATTTTGATACAACTTTGATTGTCTTCATACATTGGAATGGGTTTGGTAATTGTAATGTTCATATCGTCAATTAATTGTAACAGCCACATAAGCTCTTGACCAGCATAAGATGCTGCAATAAATTCTGCTTCGGTTGATGATAAAGCAATTGTTGATTGTTTCTTTGATGACCAAGAAACTAAATTGCATCCTAATAAAATTACGTATCCACTAGTTGACTTGCGATCTCCATCACCTGCCCAATTTGCATCTGTGAAGCATTGAATATTTAAATTTGTATTGCATTTTAAAATAATTTTACTGTTTATTGTTGTTTGCAAGTAGCGAACGATTTTCTTTGCAGCTTCCCAGTCACATTTGCGAGGTGATTCTACTCTTCTACATAAAATGGAAACCGCTGCTGCTATATCCGGTCTTGTTGTAATAGAAATATGTAATAACATACCAAGAATGGATCTGTATTTTTCATTATTTGGGAGTAAATTTTCTTCAGCGTTAATTTTTATAAATTCAGGATCCATTGGTATATAACATGGTTTAGCATCTTCTAGATCACTTTCAATTATTAGCTTTTTAATTTTCTCCTGTTGATGTAATAAAAAATCTCCTTCAGAATTCTTTTCAATTTGAATTCCTAAGTATGATGAAACGATACCCAAATCTTTAGTTTTAAAATGATTATTTAATTTTTTATAAATTTTCAAAGTTTCATTATTATTTTTACTGCATACTAAAATATCATCTACGTAAATTAATAAATATACAGTATTATCTTCAATTTGGAGTTGAACTTACAGATTTACTGGGTAGACGATTTTGAATATAATTCGCAGCCATTACGCATTCAGCCCACAAGTTCTTTGGAAGATTTGTTTCATTCAGCATTGCACGTACCATCTCAACCAAAGTTTGATTCTTGCGTTCAGCCACGCCATTTTGTTCAGGACAGTAGGGGACAGTTGTTTGCAAAATAATACCAGAATTTTTAAGCAATAATTTCATGTCGCTATTTATATATTCTCCTCCATTATCGCATCGCAATATTTTAACCTTTTTATTTGTAAAAGTTTCTACTTCTTTAACAAACTCTTTAAATTTAGAAAATACTTCGCTCTTCCTTTCTAATGCATATAACTTTGTGTATCGAGAATAATCATCAATGAATGAACAAAAATATCTCTTACCACTTTGAGAATTAACTTGGAAAGGGCCACAAACATCGGAATGGATTATATTTAACAATTCTGTAGAACGACTTGAGCTTTCTTTCGGAAACGGAACTTTAGATAATTTAGACTTGGCGCAAGTATCACAAAAATCACTTTTCTATATATAATTCATTACAAAATTGGTTTAACTTCTTTATGTCAACAATATTTCGATGACCTAGGCGACGATGCCACAGATGTATACATCCAAAACAACATTCAGACACAAAAGCTTCATTATTTATTGACTCAGAAAGAATATATAAATTCTCGTCTAAAATTCCATCCGCAATTAACTTATTATCTTTTTGAATAAAACATTTCATATTTTTAAACTTGACAGAAAATCCCTTCTTAACCATTGCTTTCACAGATAAAAGGCTGCCATTCAGATCAGGAACATACAGAACATTTTGTAAGAATAATTTGTTATATTTACCATCAACATACCCATTACCAATACCAACAGCATCTAAGCATCTACCATCTGCTATATACACCTTACTAGATGTTTCCTCAAGCTTCTTAAAAAATGTACGATTGCTTGTCATATGTATTGATGCACCGGAATCAATAACCCATCGGCGTCCAGAGGCAACTTGTAAACAAACTTCATGTTCGGGGCGACTACTTTCTGACATTGTTGCGTTTTGTTTCTTCCATTTAAAACAATCCTTTTTAACATGCCCCAATTTGTTGCAATGGAAGCACTTAATTTGCTTTTTCTTTTTAAATTGCTGACTTTTCAAAGCACTATTTTCACCTTCATTACCACCTCACGCCGTTCAGATTCATCAAGCAATTTCTCCATAACGTATTCCAATGAGATTGTTTCTTCAGGTTGACCCTCAATAGATGTAACTAAAGCAGAAAATGTTTTCGGCAGACTGTTAAGCATTATAGCCACCATAGAGCTATCCTTTATGTCTTCACCACGATCCAACAACTGAGCACGCATAACGTTTAGGGAATCTAGATGTTGCTGCATATTATCACCTTCAGACATTCGCTTATCATATAGCCTTCGAAGTAAGTGCAATTTTGATGTCATAGTCTTACGTTCATGAGCTTTTTGCAACTTCACCCATACTTCTTTAGCTGAACTGAGTCCTCTTATATAATGTATTTGAGAATTTTCTACACACATAGCAATAGCAGCACTAGCCTTTTGATTCCTTCTTTGGAAAACTTCTGATTGTTCCGCAGGAGTTGGCTTTTCAATTACATCCCATAAATCCAGTTGAATAAGATACATTTGCATCTTGAACTTCCAGGTAAAATAGTTCGTATTATTAAGAAGTTGAAACACGGCTTTAGTCTCCATCTTTTTTTTTAATAATTTTTATTCTGTTTTATTCAAGAACGCTGGACCCATAACCTATTGGATTTCTATCCAATTATAAAAAGTTTCTTTATAGTTTGAAAGTCACAAAAGTAGTGAAAAATTTTATTAAAATAATTGAAAACTATTTAAACAAAAAATCATAGGTAAATTGATAATACAATAAATACAAAAGTTTATAAACAAATATAGAAAATATTTTGTTGTTATCCAACAGAATCACCTGGGGCCAAATTACCGCATTCGTGATCGAATGAGCTATCGTATCGAAAAATGATTTCGATATCGAAATTATGATAAAATGTACTAAATTTCTTGCTCGATATCGAATGGCATAATCTCAAATAAGAAAATTACGATCAATTTTACTCGATATCGAATGCGGTAATTTGGCCCCTGCTTCGCCTTCTGAATCATGTTTATGAATCATGCTGTTTACATGACTAATAAACTTGATTCGATTTGACAGTTGTCTTTAATAAACAAACATAATTTACAATTTGTGGAAAATAATTTTTTTTAATGGACAAACAAAAGTGAGTGGAAATTAGTTAGCTTATTTGAAAAAAAACATACATTCGTACGTATTTACTTTCTTTACTTCCAGCAACAAGAAAATAATTTGCTTTGTTTAAGGTGTTATGACACTTGCTATTTTTTGTATTTTTCCAATATTGGAGAACAGTACAAATATATTTGCATAGGAAAACTGACTAAGTGTAAAGAGTATGAGTATATCATAAAAAATCTTGAAATGGTAAACAAATATACGTGTGTTATCGATAAATAATCACAGACTGTTAATACTATGTTTCCATGACGACTTGAATCACCTGCTTCGACTTCTGAATCATGTTTATGAATCATGCTGTTTACATGACTAATAAACTTGATTCGATTTGACAGTTGTATTTAATAAACAAACAGAATAAAAAAAAAACAGAATTTACAATTTGTGGAAAATAATTTTTCTTAATGGACAAAAAAAGTGAGTGGAAATTAGTTAGCTTATTTGAAAAAAAACATACATTCGTAAGTATTTACTTTCTTTACTTCCAGCAACAAGAAAATAATTTGCTTTGTTTACAATTTTTTTTTTTTTTTTGCATTTAATTATTTATTGAATCTTCATATTTGAAATGACAATAAGTATTCAAATCTTAATACTAAAAAGAAAATAATAAGCCCAGCCAGTGCTAGACAAAAATTTTTAACCTATTACGAGTTATTTTTTCACTTTTTTGTTTTATTTCAACCTATTGCACTTTTTCACCTATTACGATTTTTTCACCGAAAATTCAGCCGCACTAAAAGTAACACGTCCGAACAGTTCGATGAGACGAGACTGTTTACAATAATATTAAATTTTTACAGCTAGTGCAGATAAACTTGCGATAAAAATTAGAGAAGAGTGCAATTTTTCGTGCTTCGCAAGTAGATTCAATATGAATCTACTTGATTCGCTCTTAAAATTTTGTATGGTGAAGCATGTTGTTTCGCTCATGATTGGGGTGTGAAGCATGAATAGAGAGCGAAGCATGTACCGTGGAAACATAGTATAAAAAAAATACAAAAATGTTTAACTTAAAATTGACATTTCAAGATTAAATGGCGTATGTGAAGAAATAAACAGTGCAAAATCAACCGCAACAGCAACATTTTTTTCTTTTACGCACGTGTTTACCATGTGCACAATAAAAACAAAAAAAAAATTTAAACAAAACAAAGACAAAAATATAGCAAAGTTTCGCTTATTACCAACAAGTCAATTTTTAACGAATTTTAAAATTTTAAAGAACCACGGACAGAGAATCCACTCAGGAACCTAATTTTGTGGTGCCCACGTTATAAATTTTAGTATTTTTTAAAAAAATAAGATTTCAAATCAAACCTAAAATATCAAGTTTTATTTGAATATTTCCAGTTATTTTAGCGGTTTTTGAATTTTGAAAACGGATTTCAATAGCCTGTAACTAGGGCTATTGTAATTCACAACTGTCACTTTCGAAAAATTCGGCGTTTAGAGGGTATTCCATTTTAGAGTAAAAAAATTTAAAAAAGGTTGTTGCTCTGTAAATATTTCAAATTGAGCGGTTTACGCATTTTGGAATGTCACAGGAATGTCACTTTCGAGAAACTCACAACAGGTTTATAATAGATTTATAAAGCAAATTTCCATACAAAGTTTGTTTTATGAATAAGGGCATAAATAATAAATCTTCTATTTATATAAAATTCAATGTATGTATGTATGTATGTATGTATGTATGTATGTATGTATGTATGTATGTATGTATGTATGTATATAACGTATAGACTCCAAAACGGCTGAGCCGATTTTGATGAAATTTTCACAGCATGTTACTGTGACTCTGGAAGAGCACAATAAAAACAAAAAAAAATTTAAACAAAACAAAGACAAAAATATAGCAAAGTTTCGCTTATTACCAACAAGTCAATTTTTAACGAATTTTAAAATTTTAAAGAACCACGGACAGAGAATCCACTCAGGAACCTAATTTTGTGGTGCCCACGTTATAAATTTTAGTATTTTTTAAAAAAATAAGATTTCAAATCAAACCTAAAATATCAAGTTTCATTTGAATATTTCCAGTTATTTTAGCGGTTTTTGAATTTTGAAAACGGATTTCAATAGCCTGTAACTAGGGCTATTGTAATTCACAACTGTCACTTTCGAAAAATTCGGCGTTTAGAGGGTATTCCATTTTAGAGTAAAAAAATTTAAAAAAGGTTGTTGCTCTGTAAATATTTCAAATTGAGCGGTTTACGCATTTTGGAATGTCACAGGAATGTCACTTTCGAGAAACTCACAACAGGTTTATAATAGATTTATAAAGCAAATTTCCATACAAAGTTTGTTTTATGAATAAGGGCATAAATAATAAATCTTCTATATATATAAAATTCAATGTATGTATGGATGTATGTATGTATGTATGTATGTATGTATGTATGTATGTATGTATGTATGTAACGTATAGACTCCAAAACGGCTGAGCCGATTTTGATGAAATTTTCACAGCATGTTACTGTGACTCTGGAAGAAATAATAGGGTTATTTTTTTTTTACCACGCCCATTTTTACGCCCACTTTTTTAAAATATTGTAATTGAAGACCAAACCTTTGGACCGATATTTTTGAAATTTTCACAGCATTTAACTGGGACTTTGGTATGATTAATAGGGTACTTTTTTTGGCCACGCCCATTTTTACGCCCACTTTTTAAAAATTATGTAATTGCTCCCATATAGTTTTTAACAGATTTACTTCAAATTGTATACACATTATATACTCCAAGCGAGGTAAAAATAAAGATTTCTTAAGCCACGCCCCTTTTCACGCCAAATTTTTGAAAGTTTTATACTTTTTGTTCTCTATACAAATTTGTTAATTCCAACGTATTTTTTTATTTGGTAGTATATTGCTCTTAATACTGTTAACGTCGCCATATAACTATGAACCACGCCTACTTCATCGCCCCCTTTTTTAATTCATATACTTTCGTATACCACTAACAATGTTTGCTATACAAAATACTTTTTTTGTAATATGTATTTACCTAAAGTTTTATATACTTTTTAACTACATACATTTTTTTATTACCAAATCCCCATTTTTCGCCCCATTTCACCTTAAATTATATTGCTTTTAATCTATATATACAGTGACTCACAGCTTATTTGATGCAGCGAAAAAAAATTTATAAAATATCAAATATATTTTATGGTATTTCCATTACAGAGAAAAATTTTATATTTTTTATATTGTTGAATTACATATTTCATTTAATAACAGAAATTAACAAAACATGTTTATTCATAACAAAGATATAGCAAGTTAAATAATTCAGTTACAGATTTGAGGTCACAGCTTAAATGATGCATTAAGTTATAAGTATTCAAAAAACATAATAAACACATTAATATTTAGATTTCATGATTACGGCTAATATTTAGTGGGGTATCCCTTTTGATTAAGAAAAGCTTTTAATCGGGAATTCATAGATTATACCAGTTTTGCTGTATAAATGTATAAATGCTGTATAATTAGAAATATTGTGGTTTCTTATTTTATTTTCAAGCACTGACCACAAATTCCCAATAACTTTAAGATCTGGACTCTGTGCAGGTGTCTGTACTACATGTGGACAGTTCCAGATAAGCCACGTTTTTACAATACCAGACGTATGCTTGGGATCGTTGTCTTGGTAGAACCTAAACGAATCCCTAATGCCGATTTTATCCGCACTTTGAACTAAATTATCTTTCAGCAGATCTAGTACATCTTCTTATCCATGTTTCCTTCAATAAATGTTAAATTTCCGACGCCTGAATAGGACATGCATTCCCATACCATCACACTAACTCCGCCGTGTTTAACTGTAGAGCGCAAATTACATAGTTGAAGCCCGGTGTTTGGTTTTCTCCAAACGCAGGACTTCCCATCAGACCTGAAAAGGTTAAATTTGCTTTCATTAGCAAAAACAACGGACTTCCAGAACGAAATGTCTTTGTTCATATGTTGTCTGCAAAACTCTATTCTTCGTTTTCTACCACGAGCATTGATCAACGGCTTATTTCGGGCAGTCCTTCCATGAAAATTGTCTTCGTGCAGAACTCTACCAACAGCTTCAGTGTTACAGACCTTGCCTAAGTACTTTTCGACTTCATTCGTTAATTTTGGAGCGATTAAATCTGGTTTTGCTTTAACTTTGCGAACAATCCACCGCTTATCTGCATCAATAAATATTTTATTTGGCGCAGATCTGCCCTTATCTTCTATCCTATTTTAGTGGCGAAACCTTTCTATAATGGTTGGACAGTTGACGAACTAATAGCAACAATTTCTGCAATTTTTCGTTGGCTTTTGCCCTCTTTATAAGGACGAATAACGTCTTCCCTTTTTTCAAATGAGGTCCTTTTTCCCATTTTCAAAAAATTTTTATTTTTTTAACTTTCCTTTACAAAATTTTTTTTAAGAATGACTAAGACGCTAAGCTAAACAGAAAAAAAACATATTGCACCGTTATTTCATTCTCAGGGAAAATAAAAAATACACTGCATCATTTAAGCTGTGAGCATATTTTGATGAGAAAATTATTTGTTTCTATATTTTTTCAGCAAGCTTTGTTTTTTTTTATTGTTTTTTCTGCAGCGGTAAACAGTACACACATATCTCATTACAAGTCGTATACATTTCTTTTTTTAAATTTAATAAACATGGAGTCATTTTCGTTTTTCTAAAAAAGTATTATCTGCATCAAATAAGCTGTGAGTCACTGTATATATAAATGAATGTGTGTCTGTATGTTTGTGCTTAATAGGAGGCCAAACCCTTGGACCAATCTGAAATTTTTACAGCATGTTACTGTGCATGATTGTACAAACGGGGGTGGCACCGCCCATATAACCCACAAATTTAACCCGCCATATTTTGGGCATTTTTTGACGTACGTCGGTGATATTTGGTACATATGGTATTGGGATAATTAGGAATACGTTCCAGGAGAAAAGTGAGTGGGACCACGCCCCTTTTTAGGAAAATTAAAGATCGTAATATAGTCTTAACTACTGGACCGATCGTCATTAAATTTTCACAACAGGATATTCTTACGAAATAATAAATTCTTGATTATGTAAGTGGACAAAGGGGCATGGTCTCGCCTAAAGCATTGCAATAAATACATTAAAATTAAATAAATAAATGTTTGTAAATATATAAATACGTTTTATTTTATGACGAGGGGGGGGGGGGTAGCAAAGCACACCGGGTTCAGCTAGTAAATAAATAAAAAAAAATAATTACATATCTAGAAAACTATTTGTTTTTAACATTTTATTAACTAAAAATTTGTGTAGATTTCCACACTACCATTGAGGTACTACACTTAGCGCGTATTTTTTTTTAGTTTTTGATACATTTTTTTTATTTAATTCATTAATTGTTACTTATTAAACAATATTTTAGTAAAACATATACACATTTATATCCGTTTTTGTATTTTTTACTACTTAAAAAAATTTAAAATTTTGTTAAAAGAGAGTTTTAAATTACATAAAAATGGAGATCATATTTAAAAAAAAAGTAATATTTAATAGAAAAGTCTAAAGTTCGTAAACTTCATCCTCAGCGATTTTATTACTAGGATCTTGACTTTCATACATAGTTGAGTTGAATTTTTTTATCATTTCATTAGTCGGTGTAAACGAATTGCAGCATAATTTGTTTACGTTCATATGATTAATTATTCTCAATAGAGCGTCTAAAAGCTCATATTGAATTTTATTACTTAGTCGAGTTTTTGTACAATTCATTATTGAAAAGACCCTTTCAACGCAGACATTACTAGTTGGAACTATCAATATAGTAAGAACGGCCAAAGATATTTCCTTAAAATGCTACGTACCTGCTGTATCGTGATAATCAAAAACTTTTGGCCAATATTTGTTGGAATTTCATTATTAAAATAATTATTCCAATTTATGAACGGAAGTTTTCTCCATTGAGTTTCATACACGCCTATTGCTACATTTGGATCCAATGTTTCTTAATGTTTCTTGAACAACTCCAAATTTAGTTTGAGATAAAGTATTCGCAATCTTTGAAATAGAAAATTGTCCAAAAGCTTTAAAAAACTTCATATTTTCTGGTAATCTGCTTATCATCTCTTTTAAAAATTTTTTTAAATACACAAAACAGTTTTCTTTAAGTACGATTATTTCCACTTCGCTCAATTTCGCATTTCTTAATTCTGTTTCAAACTCTGCTCCAAAATCAATTGCATCTAGAGGCAAAAATGAATTTGAAGAATCAATAGCTGCATGTAAATCATTGAAAAATGTTTCATTGTTTTCAGTATTATATAAAACAGAAGGTTTGTAAACTTTTGTTGAAAACATAAGAAGTGTACAATTCATTTTTTCATGCATGCTTCCTGCATCCATGTTGTCCGATTGAAATTCCAAATTTAGATGATTCATTTCGTTGACAATTGGATTTATAAAAACCAAAAAAAGACGATTTTTTTCATCACATAATTTATTATAGATGTTTTGGTGAAAATCGCCAGTGATATCAAAAATCGCCAAAAAATCGCCATGTCGCCAAACGGAAAATCTCGACGCCAAACACGTTTCAAAATCGCCACGTTTGGCGAGAAATCGCTATATCTGACAGCCCTGTTTACTAGTATTATTCTCTTCCACAATTACTCTTACATTATCAAAGTTTGGTCGATGTCCAGTTGTTGCACAATGGGCAGCAAGTGCTGTTTTTTGTGAAAGTGGTTTGTCATTTGATTTTAGGTCCGATTTATGTGATGACAATCTAGTTTTTAATTTTGTCTTCGTTGTACCTACGTATATTTTTGAACATATATCAGTATCGTCGCCGTCACATTTAATTTGGTATACTAGATTTGATTTTTCTAGTTTGTCCAATTTAGATTTCATGTTGTTGAATAATGTTGCTGTCGTATTACCCGTTTTCATTGCTAATATGTATTTTTTCTTGTCATATATATCAGAGTGCTTTATCCTTTCTGATAATCCAGGTATATATTCAATAGATTTGTAAATTTTTGGTGGTTTCGTTTCCATCGAATTGTTGTCAGATTTTTCTTTATTTAATGTATATTTCATCATATTGTCTATTGTTATATATGGAAAGTCATTCTTGTGTAAAATATGTCTAATTATACTTTTATTTTCCTCGTGAAATTCGGTATTGCTCGTACTTAGAACTCTGGTGATAAAGTTTGTAGCAGTGTTGATTATTATTCTTCTGGGATGTTTTGAATAATAATTAATAAGTCTGCCAGAAGATATAGGCTTTTGGTACCAGTTTATCTTAATTATATTACCATCCCTGATGACTAGGGAATCTAAATATGGTAACTTGTTATCCATTTCTCTCTCGAATGTAAACTGTATCTGTCTGTTAAATGAGTTCAATGTTTTTAAAGTATTCTGGTTCGTTTTTAAAATTTTAAATAGGTCGTCAACATATTTCGTCATCATTCTTGGTCTCATCTCCATTTTATTAAGAGTTGTGTCCAATAATTCCTCCATAACAATGTCCGCAATAATTGGAGAAATGGGAGATCCCATCGGCATACCTTTATTTTGTGTGTAGAAATTGTCCTTAAATTTGAAATATCTACAATCTATTATGCAGAACTTTAAAATATCCAAAAACAAATCTTTAGGTATTTTGGTATGATTAATTGATTTTATTTTGATTAAATGTGTTTTAGTTATTATTGATTTATAAAAAAAAATTCATCATTTACTTATTTGCATCGGCATTAGGAATTATTGTTTATAAAATACATAAGTTTGTTTAATGTATTTTAGGTTATGTTTGGGTTTGTTAGTTTACAAATTAGAAACGAATGGAATGGACTTTTTAACAAACCGCATTTACACTAATAACAAATCTACACAATGATACATAAACAACAACAAACTATTTTCACCACTCAAGAAAAAAATGTTTGTTTTGATAAATCAGCTGTTACGGTTTGTTATTAAATAGTTGTTCACGCGCGTATTTTTATATATCTTTTAAACCATATTCTGATCATATGCCGCTGTGTTTGAAATTAAAATCTGCTAATAATGATGCTAGTAGAATCAAAAATCCGCTACAAAGGTTACGTTGGAATATTAAATATGCTGTCAAATATAGGGAAAATTGAAGTCGTCTTTCTTATAACGTTGAGCTACAATCAAGTATTTCGGTAGATGAACCTACTCAAAAATGGTTTGACAGGAAATGTGCTCGATATCGTAAATGTATGAAAAGGAACCTTAAAGTATATAGAAAAAATCACTCGGTACAAAATAAATCTCGGTACTTAAATTCAAGAATCAAATATCCCAAGGTTTGTAAGTCCAAAAAACTTGAGTTATATTTAATAAAATGTTTCTTTATGAGCAAATTCCAAAAAGTTTCCGCAAATCAATTTTAATTCCGCTCTTTAAAAAGGGTGATCCAAAGCTGCCAGCTAATTATCGTGGGCTGTCATTGATTGACACCATTTGCAAAATATTTAATTCCATTTTACTTAACAGATTAACGTTCTGGATTGACAGCAATAATATTTTGAATGAATACCAAGCTGGTTTCAGAAAACATTATGCCACTGTAGATAATATATTCAATATTACAAATATCGTAAAAATACATATGCATTTTTTGTAGACTTTTCGTGTGCCTATTCGTGTGACTATTCCTCGGAACAGCTTATTCTAGAAGCTTTCAAGTATGGGACTTTCTTCCAAAATAATAAGAATATTGCAGAGTACCTATAAGGAGACTGAAAGCCGAATTTGGGATGGTAACTCATACTCTGACACATTTTATGTTGATGTAGGTGTAAAACAAGGTTGTATTCTAAGTCCAATCCTATTTTCATTGTATACTAACTATTTAGCTGACGAATTACCAGGTGGTATTAACATTGCTGGAATTAATGTTAAGATTTTGCTTTATGCAGATGATATCGTTATTTTATCTGACACGGCAATTGGATTGCAAAGGATGAATGACAAACTTTTTGAGTATTGTTTAATGTGGTGTCTTAGAGTAAATCTGGACAATTCTAAAATAGTTATTTTCCGTACCGGTACTAGAGTTTCCTCGGGCTTGAACTGGAAATATGGTCAGAACAATATCGAGATAGTCAACAGTTATAAATATCTTGGTGTTGATATTACATATAACTTATCTTTCAAAAAACACTTAAGTAATAAATTATCATCCGCAAAACTAGCTATCAATTCCACTTGGTCCAAGTATATTACTAATCCACGTATATCTAAAGACAATAAACTTAGAATATTTCATGCTGCGTCGAGATCAATCATGTTCTACGCTGCACAAGTTTGGGGTTTTAAAAAATACGATGAAGTTGAGAAGCTATTTAGATTTTGTATTAAAAAGATGCTATATTTGCCGAATACAACACCCAACTATATGTTTTCTTTGGAAACAGGACTTGATTTATTATATCTCGCCACTCTAAAGTTACATTTTTCTTATATTAATAAAGTTCTGAGTATGAATCCAAACAGATTACCTCGAATTTTACCAAATTATATGATTACTAACAAGCTCTATTGGGCTGCAGAGTAGGATAAATTAAAACCTGATAATACAAACAATCCAACAAGTCAGAATTGGGAAATATTAAATCGTTTGAGAGTAAAAGAAAAGCAATTGCTTCACAGTTTCACGATCTTTATTCTCGATTAGACTTTACTGTCACTCCCACGTTGACAGGAGATTTTTCGTCACGGCTTGCTAGACATAACTGCAAGAGCATTTCATAATAACACAATTGGTACCTATATGCACAATATGTAATTTGGATGAATCTGAAAATACATTCCATTTTATCGGTGTGTGTCCAATTTATAATACGTACAGGTTGCAATATTTTGGTAAAACTCATCTTGAGGAAAATGAAGTTTTACGTATACTAAATGGCACCAATTTTAACTCCTTGTGTAAATATCTTGAGATAAGTTTAAAGTATAGAAAGTTAATATTAAAGGAATTCGATATATAATTCGTTTTAGTATTATATAAACTTATACTGCCGTATTTATAAAAAATTAAAGTAGACTTCAAATGCACTTTAAGAAAATGTTGTCCAAATGCACACTTCAAGTCATGATACATGTGCCAAATATTGAAAAATCCTCTTCTTGAGTTAAAAAATAATTTTTTTGATAGATATCCCACTCGCATCCCATTAAGCGATTATAAAGGCCTTAAAGTAAATTTTATAAGCTTTCTTTTGAGAAAAAAGGGCCCAAATTGAAAAAAATTACCAAAATTGGCCAAAATGTCCCAATTTGACCCCTTCTAATTCCGGCACTTCTGAACTGATAGAGCTGAAAATTTGTCTCTGGCCTACTATCCAATAGTACTAACCTTGGTGCAAATTTCATCCAAATCGGAACACATCGATTTTTAAAATTGGGTCACGTGACGTGAAATTCCCCATATAAATAAATATCTAAAATTAGGTTACTTCAAATCAACATATTTACATAGATAGATAATTTTAGCAGCTTATGGAGCATTCCACGAAAAATGGGACATTTAAACAATTTTACAAACATAAACTTTTTATACAATTTTGCACCTACATAGAGAGATTGAGTACTCTTCTAAAATATTCTATATAAATTACTACGAGTAGGTAGGCTGGCAAATTCTACTACTTTCCATTACTCAATATTATTCAATAATTTTCATTTGGGTACTCAATACTACTCGATACTTTTAACGGATTTTTTTAAATTGTAACGCATAGTTTTTATCTGCAACTTGAAGTAGTTTTTTCAAAAATAAAAATATATGTTCAACTATTATTGGTTTTGTATGTCTTTTATTATTAAATCAAAAATAAATGTAAAACTAACTTTAAATTCAACGTTAACAATAACGTTTACTGTTATTTCGGCGGTTGGTTTAATTTTGTAGCTTACAGATTGTTATGTTTTTATACAGGGATGTATTTTTATGCACTATTTTACACACTCAACTTGATTAAAAATACAACTCAGAAAGTATCGAGTAACTACTTTTGAGTATTGAGTATCCAAAAAAAGGGCAAATATTCGATACTCGGTACCCATTACTCAATACTTTGCCAGCACTACGAGTAGGTTACTTTGTTTTTAAATTCCGTTATTTTTTGAGAGTAACAAAAATTAGTATTTTTATTTAATTTTGCGTCATTTTTTTTGAGGTCGCCGTCGCTACTGTTTTTCAGATAGAAACAAATTTTTTTTCTGTGTTTAAGTGTGTAATGAGGAATATTGAACTGCATAATATTTTTTCTGTAAAGTGTTTTACTGACGAGAAATTAATTAAAATGAAAAGGTAAGTTTATATGTCCCACACGTGACGCGTAATTCCTTTTTATAATAATATCTGTCAATCCAGTAATCTATAGAAATTGATTTTTGTTATTTACAACTTTTGATTGTGTAATAACTGATGAAAAAAATTTGCGTTTAAAAATTTCAGTAATATTTAAATTTTCATTATAAAAAGTACGTGGCACCGGGAATTGAGAATTTTAAATCTTAGTGATATTTGAAAACTTATTTTGTTACACAATTTTATTTTTTTCATCGTTTAAATATGACTGATCAACAACCTTCCACTAGTGCTGACCGTATGCGGAAACTACGCGAAAAACGTAAGGAAGAAGACCCAAATTTCACTGCTAATGAATCGAAAAGGATATGTGAGCTTCGTAAGCGAAAAAGAGAAGCTCTTTCACAGGAGGAGGTGAAGGCTATAAAACTTAAGGAAAGAGATAAAAAAAAGACTTCAAAGGTTCAAGATAATGGCACAGGATACAGGTTTTTCTAAACCTTCTGTAAGTAACAAATCTCCCAACAAGTCGAAACAAAGTTTATCTAAAGCTGTTCAAAGAGCTCTAAAATCTCTTCCTCAATCGCCAAGCAAAAAAAGAGCGGTGGCAACTGGACTAGCACTTAAAATGAATATTACTCTAGTTGCAAGTTTAAGCTCAAACACTCCAAGTATTGATTCACATTACGAGGATGTACAAACCTTTTACTACCGTCCGGACATTATATATATGTACCTGTTGTAACGATTCTATCATGAGGTGGTTTGTTAATGGGAACGATGCTACCTATTAATACGGCCATGCTTGTCGGTGGGGAGGGTGAAGTGTGTTCCCAAATCAAAATAAAAATAGTAATATAGTTGAATCTATTACAAGGGCTTTACTTTAGGTAGCTTATAAAATGATCTACAAAGTAGGGAAGAAGAAGAAGCAGTATAAGATGGTTGTGTAACTTATGCTAGAATTTGCTACACTGTTCCATAGTCCTCCCTCCATGCTGACAAAATTTAGATTTGACTGTCATCCCAAATAAAAAAATTTAAAAACAAAATCAAATAAATCTACCTAAACCCATACCATTGACTTCACTTTTCGCGAAAATAAAAACAGATTTTAGATTCCATATTGAAAAGTTTATACAATATTAAAAAAAAATTATTAAAAGTAAATTGTAATAATATTAGTTTCCTTTGAATTTAAATATAATTATATAAGGCAATAAAAAAAATTTTTGGTCACCTTAATTTAGGTAAACATAAATATTATTCACTATTATGAAAATTAAGTAACCTTATATTTTAAAGAATTGAGATGAAATTGTTAAAGTTGTGGAGTTCAAAACAAATGTAATACTATGTTTCCACGACGACTTGAATCACCTTCTTCGCTCTCTGAATCATGTTTATGAATCATGCTGTTTACATGACCAAAAAACTTGATTCGATTTGACAGTTGTTTTTAATAAACAAACAGAATAAAAAAAAACAGAATTTACAATTTGTGGAAAATATTTTTTTTAATGGACAAAAAAAACTGAGTGAAAATTAGTTAGCTTATTTGAAAAAAAAAACATACATTCGTACGTATTTACTTTCTTTACTTCCAGCAACAAGAAAATAATTTGCTTTGTTTACAATAATATTAAATTTTTACAGCTAGTGCAGATAAACTTGCGATAAAAATTAGAGAAGAGTGCAATTTTTCGTGCTTCGCAAGTTGATTCAATATGAATCTACTTGATTCGCTCTTAAAATTTTGTATGGTGAAGCAAGTTGTTTCACTAATGATTGGGGTGTGAAGCATGAATAGAGAGCGAAGCATGACCGTGGAAACGTAGTATAATATGAACAATTAAAAATTATAAATTTTATATGTAATAAAATACATATTAAAATACAATGGCAAACCTAGTAGCCGTATAAGAATTTAATGAAAAATTGTTCATATTATATGTGAGTATTTTAAATTGTAAAAAAAAAACTGTTTCGAATAAATGTTTAATAAGTAAATAAAATAGTATAACTTACGTATATTTATTGTCCATCGATGTCAGCAGGCGCCGGATGACAGTAGACGGTTGCGAATGATTTATAAAATTACTCAATCACAATTATAGAATTTTAATTAGAGTTTGTATTTCGTATTAATGCATGTATTTATGTATGGATTGTATTATAAATTTAAAGTTTAAAATCAATTTGTTATATAATACAATCCACAATGTATGTTAGGTGTTTAGGTGTTGGTGTAGATTAAGTGTTCATGGTGTAATTTTTACTATAGCATATTTTTAGGAGTTAACATTTTTATAAACATTAATTAAGGTGACCGTATTACTTTTGGATGAATATAATTAATTTCGACCATAATTTGTTATAAAATTTAGTTAAAATGCAAAACAAGAATTAAAATTGGTTTTAAATTATGGATTTTAGAATTTAGAAAAAGTTAAAATATTAAGCAAAATGAATGAATTGTTGAATTTATATTTTAAAGATTAATTTGCAAGAATCAAATGTTAGACTTAAGTTTTAATGTTGAAATTCTGGATCAGGATTTGAAGAATTTAGTGATTTGCCAAATTAAAATATCAAAACAGGAATTGAATTTTGCGATAGATAAAAAAATTTGGTTTAAATTCACCCCACTGAAGTTCTGGAGCAAATTAAATATTTTAAAGATCTGGTCACCTTTATATGTAACACACAAAATTGATTTGGGATTTGTGTCTTTCCTTATAGGGAAGACCTAAGGCAAAATATACACTACAATTACTGCAATGTTTAAACAAACTGCAACCAAAGCAAATCTTGATAAACTCTCCCTTATAATCTTGGTCTTCTTCACTAAAATTTTCGACTTGAATTGATAACTGTTCGACACAAATTATATAATCAATGGTCCGAGAATGCAATGCTCTCAAAACAAAGCTCTATACCCTCCAAAATTACTTAAAAACAATGTGCTAATTTCTTCTCCTTAATCCAATTGAATAGTTTTATAATTTGTAACTAATTTGAGCGACTATTCGATTCAACAAACTTTTTTCAAATGATGAAAATTTAAATTTTTCCTGACAATTTAGAATTTCAAATTCATAGCCAACTCAAAATCCAAGCAAAAATCAAAATAAATAAAATGTAGTATTCTTTCCAAAATTTAAATTTCACTACCCCCAACAAAAAAATTTAGTAATAATTAAAGATAAATAATTTAGATAATAAGATAGTCACCCTCACACTGTCCAGGTGCAAATGATTTTGTTGTTCTTTGGGAAAATGGTATTAAGGAAAAACGTCAGAAACACTATTTAACCATGTACCTTTCTGCATTTTTAAGGAAGTTAATCCTAATATACATATAGGCTTCTCAAAATTTTGTAGTGTAAGACCAAAAAATGTTCTACTCATGAAAGACACTCCTTCAGATCTGTGCAAATGTATGACCCATGAAAATTTTATGTACAAAGTTAAAGGTTTAAAACAAAACTACTCTAATGACTGGTGGAGTAAAATTTTATGTGATCCTTCTTTAGATTCCAAGTGCTGGAAAAATGAATGCGAATGTTGTTCCGTTGGCAAAAAATTGTTATTATCTATGGAAAGAATGGCAAAACGATTCTGAAAATAAACTACGTTTGGTAACCCACGAAGCAAGTTTAGGTGAACTAAGAGATAATCTGATTGACTCAATTCATATTATGATGAATCATGTTAATTAAAAAAGGATACAAGCCGATGAGTTTCAAAAAGATAAACTTAGTAAAAATGAACATATCCTTCAATTTGATTTTGCAATGTCCATCAGTTGTGAATACCAAAATGAAATACAAAACGCACTATGGTCACGAACAAGCGTCCTTTTGTTTACCGCTGTCAAACATATCTTGTATGTTCTGATGCAACTTCTAAAGATAAGGATACCGTTTTTGTGTTTTTAAATAAGTTGTTCGACTTAATACACATGGAAAGTGAAGATTTACCTTCTGCTGAAATAATTTGGAGCGATGGTCCAGCATCAGAATTTAAAAACCGTTATATGGTGAAATTAACATCAATGTTGAGTGAAAAGTACGGGAAAACATTTATTTGGAAATATTTTGCTACATCACACGGAAAAAGTGTGATAGATGGAGTCGGTGGAAATATAAAAAGACTTGTTATAGAGAAAATTATGAGCCAGAACGAAAATATTGTAATTCAATCAGCTAAAGACTTTGCTGATCTGGCATCTAAATTAGTTTCATAAACCCGTGTAATATATGTACCATCCTCCGAAATATCAAAAAAAAAAATAAAATCTGCGTCACCATGGAATAAAACTAAAGGCATAACTGGAATTTCAAGCTTTCATTTTATTAAATCCAATGAAAAAATCGTGGAGTGCAAAAAAACATAGCCTATCTCTAGAAAAAACTGTAATTAACTACTGATTTTTATGTATTTTATAGAAATAAGTTCAACTGTGTCCCTTACGTGACGCTGTTTGTCTGTACGTGACAAAATAAAAAAAAACTATTTTCTCTTACAAATATGTGTTATATTAAAAATTTATTATTATCATCAGTAAGCCTAAATGTTAGTTATAATTTGTTTCTAAGACAGCTTTTCTCTATGTGTAATAATTTCGCTGAAATTAATAGTTAAACACAACAATTTGAAATGTTGGTTGTTTGAGCTGTCCCACACGTGACGTCATTTCTTCACTTTTTTCCTCAGTACTTCGAGAATTACAACAACGAAAATTTATGAAGGATTAGAGGCTAGCATATACTCAAATTAATAATTGCAAAACTTTAGATATCTAATTTACCAGTTAAGAGTTATGCGTTGAATAAGTACAAAAAACAGTTGAATTTGTCTGTACGTGACCGTGGAATGTTCCTAGTGTACTATTTTAGCTGTTGCGTCGAATATTATGACATATACTTACTATCGTGACATACACACTTGTGTTCGCCACTTGTACAGTAGAGGCTTTACCAGGGTTGTCACGGTATAGTTACACTTTTAAGGTCAAAGTGAGTGGTAGCAGTGCCGAGGACCTGGATGGCTGGTTTGGTGTCTAAATAAACCAGCAGATAACAGCTCCCCTCAGTGTCAGTGCAATACACTGTTGTAAGTAGTTGCCTAGACCGCGTAAGCCGTCACTTCGCGGATGGTCTGTTCTTACGAGCATACTCGTGGGAACAAAATTGAGGCTAAAAATTTAAATAAAAAAAAAAGGATGTAAAGGAGACTTCCGATTTCAAGTATACTGTGGAATCGGAAGGAAGGGTTTCGGACAGTACCCTAATGGGGGAACTAACCCTGACGGACATTCATGCCAGGATTTTAGAGCATGAACAACAGGTCACACAAATGGATGTGGAAGGTCTTCTGGAATTGTCGGGAGACTCTTTTAGAGAAACTTGTGCCACTCAGGGACTGGAGGAGCTGACTCTGCTATCTGATGAGGAACATGAAATCACTATGATTTCTGCTCAAACTCAGATGGTGGAGACATCCCCTCCCGCCGCTGGGGACAAGATTAACCAGGAGAGCCGCTCGATAGAAGACGGTCCACATGGTAACGCCAATCTTGTTCGGCAGGTCGCCGTGGAGAAGACGCTTAATGCCACTTCACGTGTTGTTGCTACACCAAGCCGAACGAAGGAGGACAGGGCCAAAAATGGCACCAGGAAATCCTTAGCCTTTCTGAGAAAGATGGGACAAAGAGATCCTGGGACGTTAACCGCAAAGGAGAAGTACCTTCTCAAGAAATATAGGCAGGACGTCGCTAGATTTGAAAGAATCTACGGCCCCGTGAGTGTTCTCTTGGGAGAGTCCCATCCTGGTGAGCAGCGAGTGGAAGTGGCTGTGGATCTGGCTAAAACCCATACGGGTAATAGATCGATAGCTCCTACCACTAGTAGCGAGGTAAAACCAAAGGAGGGTGGTTCGAAGAAATCACTCATAAAGATGTCAGGGGCGAAGGGGGCAAAGAGCCCCCAGTTAGGGGGCCCGTAAGGGTAACATTAAAAAGTCCTTGAGTCAGGATGTACACCTTCAGGCGGCTATCATTGATCGGAATGATCCGGATGGGAAGATCAGTACCGATCAATGGCAGCTACTTGAAAGTAGACTCTTGGATGAGATCGCCTTCTACGATGGTAGCTCTGAGGACGTATCCTTCAAAGGTGCAGACTGGGCTAAGGGAGTCAAAGTGATAAACTGCGGAAACAAAAATTCTTGAAGTGGTGCGCGCCTCGGAGTTACCACTTAGGACGATAGTTACAGTGTGGATTTCACCACCAGTAAGACCGGTGGAAAACATACTGGCTATTCTGAAGAAACAGAATGTTAATATTCCTATAGACCATTGGAAGGCTGTAAACTCAATGGTCTGTAAGAATAATAACGGGAGGGATTTTCGATTCGCAGTGGATCGCAATCCCTAGAATGGCTAGATAAGGTGAAGTGAGTTGTCAGCTTTGGCACTGTCAGGTTTCGGTATTCGAAACACGACACCATCATTGTGAAGCGGCCTCGACAGAGCTGATAACCTTTATCACCAAATCCAAAACTGATGTGGCCCTAATCCAGGAACCTTGGATAAATAAAAATAAGGTTTGCGGATTAGGGTTAGCGGGATACACGTTGTTCGTCCCGTCCACTGGTGACAAGGTGAGAACGTGTATCCTGGCAAGGAGAGAACTAAAACTAATAATTCCTCATTCTTTCAGGAGTGGCTAGATAAGGTGAAGTGAGTTGTCAGCTTTGGCACTGTCAGGTTTCGGTATTCGAAACACGACACCATCATTGTGAAGCGGCCTCGACAGAGCTGATAACCTTTATCACCAAATCCAAAACTGATGTGGCCCTAATCCAGGAACCTTGGATAAATAAAAATAAGGTTTGCGGATTAGGGTTAGCGGGATACACGTTGTTCGTCCCGTCCACTGGTGACAAGGTGAGAACGTGTATCCTGGCAAGGAGAGAACTAAAACTAATAATTCCTCATTCTTTCAGGAGTGGTGACATCACCGTAATCAAAGGAGAGGTGCTATCCTGGTCATGGGATGTGATGCAAATGCTTACCACAGCCAGTGGGGTAGCGCGGATATAAATAAAAGAGGTGAGTACGTGTTTGATTTTACAACTGGAACAGCCAAATTCATGGTCCGTTACCACCCAATTTGGAAAACACGGTGAACAATTTCACTTGTTTACTCAAAGAGAGCTACAAAGCATCATGCCCTTTAAAGTTTCCAGGTAGGCGCAAACAGCCTAGATGGTGGACCAAGGAACTTCAAGTTCAGAGGTCGACGGTTAGGAAATTGTTTAATAGGGCAAAGCTTACTGGACTTCAGGGAGACTGGAACAACTACAAGGTGTGTTTCAATAGGTACAAGGGAGACCTGAAAAGAGCAAATGGGATTTCATGTGTGATGGCGACATATTTTAGTTTTATTTTGCGGTATTAAGTTATAATTTAAATGTTTTTATACTTTGAAAATTTCTACTATGTTAAATAAATTTGTTTTGCATTGACTTTGTTGATTTCTAAGTTTTCAAATTTTGGAAAATATTTTTTTTATTGTAAAGATTTTTTTGTTGGAGTAGGTCGGTGCGGAAAAAGGAAAAAAAATTTATCAATATTCTGTTTGTGTTGATCATAATTTTATTTGCAAATTTAAATAAATTTTATTGGTGTGAAAAGAAAACCAAAGGAGAAGTCTTATCTTCAATTTGGATTCGTGGAATCATTTTGTATTTTATTCAATTGGTAAGGTTTTATTTGGAAAGATGTTAACATTTTCCATTACTTGACTTTCTTTTTGTTTGTAATTTATAGATTAGCATTAGTTTCTTATTTCATTGCCTAAAATTTGTGTATTGGAGGAAAATTTTATTTGAACAGAATCTTTGGAAGATTGGAAATATCATCGGCTTTTGAAAACTCCCTGGCAATTATTCAATCCAGAGGAAACCCCGTTAATTTTAAATTTTAATCACCTGAAGAGCGGCCGAGTTTAACACAATAGAAAAGGGGGCATAGTGTTTTTTTTTTTTTTTATTGACTATTATATAGTGAGCATTTAATTAAATCGGATTATAAATACAGAATATTCGTACAATAATCAAATTTTGTTTTGCAACACCTGGGGTGACCAGGTGTGGTGTTGAAGTAAATTTTAAGGGAAAAGAAAATTTTCCAACATTATTTTTATCTTTTCAATATTTGGACTAAACTTTTACCGATAATTTTTTTTTTAATTTTCTAACAAATTTTTTTTTTACAATTTGTTAAAATTAAATATTTGTTAAGATTTGAATTTTGCTTATTAATTAATTTTAAATTTTCATAACGCAAATTTATTTTTATGGTCTTATGGTCACTTGAATTTTATTATTTTTTTTTTATTTTTATTCTAAACAATATAAACCAATCATTAATAATTCATACACCCTACATATAGACAATACAACTCACATATATAACATAATACACATATACAGTCGATAAAAAAAAGTTGAACTAAATATACGTCTAACGCAACTAGCCTACGGTCATCTGGCGCCTCCTGACTTCGTTGGACTTTGAATATGTAAGTTGTGAATAAATTTTTATTTTACTCTTAAATTTTTTTTTATCGTATACGTAATATGAATATTAACCTACAATCATACTCCCAAATTAGT
This sequence comes from Bellardia pandia, assembly GCA_916048285.2. Taxonomy (NCBI): domain Eukaryota; kingdom Metazoa; phylum Arthropoda; class Insecta; order Diptera; family Calliphoridae; genus Bellardia; species Bellardia pandia. Next base: position 73,791,627 of record OU696530.1, read on the forward strand.
ATAAAAAAATAAAAATATATATTAGAATTATAATATTCATATTGCAGATAAATTAAATACACTCTACACTTGTTACATACACATTTGTTGATTATTGGTAATCAAAGTCACCACAGTGTCAAATATATGGTTCCACATTTATTTTTTTTTGTTTTGTTAAAATTTTGTCATATCTTGATATATATATTTTTTTTCAATTTTAATAATCAAATTTTAAATGGTGACCATTTTTCCATGAAAATTTCTAATTTTAAATTCCTTATTACATATTTAATGAAATACCTTTTAATTAATTATAAATAAATATTATATTATTATTATGTTTTAAAAACATGGAATTTTAAGGTTATATTTAGTTCTGCGAAAAGTGTTATAGAGATGGGGTAGGGTGCTTTATTTATTAGTCTGTACTTTTTTTGGGCTGACAATTAATATGGTTTCATGTCAGCAAGGAGGGTGGGCCTGGATCAATGTAGCAAATAAGACCTCAAGCTACATGTCAATCATTGACATTTTTATTTTTTTTTCTGTTTTGGATTACTTTTAGTATTTGCTACCTAAAATTTTTATTTCTCCGGTAACGTAATAAAACATATTTTAGTTGGGAACACTATTAAACCCCTCCCACCGACGAGCACGGCCGATCTAATAGGTAGCCAAGTTCCCATTATATTTGGACATTAGTCTAACAATCGTTACAGAGAAGTGAATGGCGCCCAACGTGGGGCCTCAGTAGTCGTGTGACGGTGGAAGTTGGAAACCCTCGTTTCCACCCACACTTTATTAATTATATTGTTTGTGTTTTGAATGAGTTTATAATTTGAAATCTATACATTGTAACTTTAATAATTCTTGTAATCTCATAATTTGTAATGTTACAAAACTCTCTTGTTACATTTAGATATTTCTCTTTGAATTGAGAAAAAAAAATCGAGATTGTATTTTTGGAATGAAGTAATAATTTTTATTGAATACATTCATCATTATATTTTCTATATATTTCTTTTAATGAATTAATAATTTTTATTGTATACATTCATCATTATATTTTAAATTTTTATATAATTCTTTTCTTTATTTGATTGTAATAATTGATAATTTATACAACCCTTTGTACTGAATTCATTGAACTAATTACTATATTATATAATTTGTAATTTTATATAATTCCTGTATGAACTAAATTTAAATTGACTAACGGCGACATCTATTAGCAGTGACACGAATTAGCACTTGAGACACACCCTCTAGCGGCATATAGTCAAACATCGCATACACAGCAAATGTGATAAACAGCTGAGCGAATGGATAGATGCAACCAAGGTGAATTTAAATACTAGGTGATAGCGTAGCGCCAGCTGATTATTCATGGTGAATTTGAAAATGCCAAAAAGTTATATAAAAAAAAAACTTTTTGACAGTGACGAAAGTTTTTCATATAGAAAAATGCCTGTTGTTCTTGCCTTGTTGTAATTGTTGTAGCAATGCGGTCACCTGGTATTTAATTTCACCATGGATGCAACTACCTTGGTTGTATGTCAACAGAAAAAAAGGTATAAAAGCAGAACAAAAATGAAAATCGTGGTCAGTCAGTTTTGGCCGGTCAGTGGATGAGTCAGTTCTCACCAGTCGGTGAACACAGTGGTAGGTAAGTTGTTCTGGTATATTTTATTAGTTTGTTTTGTTTGGTCTGTAGTGGTGCTAGTGTAGCCTCAGTTGTGAATTCCGTGGTTGGACCGCAGGTTTACAATTTGATACTACACCAACATCCCAAGCCGAGCGTAGTGGTGTGCCCGTGGTTGGACCGCAGGTTTATTACTACGAGTCACTCGACACATCGTTTCCGTGGTTGGACCGCAGATTCGTTGTTGTTTGGTGGCTTCACTTGGTATCAGACCAGGTGGTGTGTGTGTAGGGCCAGTTGTAAATTCCGTGGTTGGACCGCAGGTTTACAGTTGGGTACTACACCTACAGCCAAAGCCGAGCGTAGTAGTGTGCCCGTGGTTGGACCGCAGGTTTACTACTACGAGTCACTCGACACATCGTTTCCGTGGTTGGACCCCAGATTCGTTGTCGTTTGGTGGCTTCACTTGGTATCAGACTAGGTGGTGTGTGTGTAGGGCCAGTTGTAAATTCCGTGGTTGGACCGCAGGTTTACAGTTGGGTACTACACCTACATCCAAAGCCGAGCGTAGTAGTGTGCCCGTGGTTGGACCGCAGGTTTACTACTACGAGTCACTCGACACATCGTTTCCGTGGTTGGACCGCAGATTCGTTGTCGTTTGGTGGCTTCACTGGGCATTTGTGAGGATATACCATATCGAATACCACTGTTGACTGGTCAAGCTGGCCATCCGTACAGCCAGCATGTGTTTGTGGTGATCGTGTCTCATCAAAAACGCCTTAGTAATCGTGTTGCGACAGAACCAAATAAACACTAAGTTTAAGAGAGAATAATTAATAAATAAAAAGCCTAATTTAAGAGTAAAAGTAAAGAAAGTTTCCTTTTTTTAACGAGCGTCTCAAATAAATAAAATTTATTGTGAGTGGACCCTGGGTATCCGGCGAGATATACCCCAGCAAAGAAAAAGGTTCGTCACAGTCGTATATTTTTTTTGTGCAATTTTCATCTAGATACTGAGGGCCTTTGAATCTTCTGTGGGTAGTAATTCATATGGATGTTTTCTTTATGCTTTTCTATTAAATTTCTAGCTTTTGCAACATAATTTGTCATATTTGGACGAAATTTGCTCATTGTTTATTTGATGATGATCACTTCCTCAGATGACATTTATGGTATTAGTTTTATCAGGGTTTGGGTTCGAGCTTGAGATGTTGAATTGATTTATATTGGCTCAATTGTCGTTCGAACCGAAGTCTTCCTTTCTTTATTTTCTCCTTTCTTCTCTTTAAAAAATCTTTTTCTATTTTATTTTGTTTAACTTTCCTGCTGTTTGGACTTAAAATATTTTGGTTATAATCGATTATTTTCCTGCAGCAGATAGTTAACATCTCTTGTATTTTCCTTTAACTTATTATGTTTAGGATATTATGTTTTTTGGCTTATGTCAAAAACTTCCAACAGTTGAGTTATTTTATGTCTTTTACTTGATATGAATTTGTTAATGATTGATGGAATTTCATGCTTTATTTTTTTTTGGTTTATTACATTTTTGTTTTAATTTATTTTATTGTTTCGTAGATTTTATTTTCAAAACTTACCCTATCAATATTTCTCCGAGTAGCAAAACATTATTTTATGAATATCGGTTATTATTTGACAATTTGAAGATATTTTTTTTAACTAGTTATTATATTTTATATTTTATTATTATATTGTTGGTTGTGATTGTTTTCTTTTATCGCGATTTTATATATATTTTTTTTTGTAATGCCGTTAATACGTAGCACCGGTGATATTCCATCACAGGTTGAACAGGAGGATAGCAATATTATCCTTCATTTCGAAGAAGGAGCTGGTGGTGGCACTGTTCCTAGGAATCCGGCTAGTAGACCTCAAACTCGACAACAAACTCGTAGAGATGCTGCAGAGCAAAGCAAAGTTAACGATGATAATGTACGTCGGATTGTAGACGAATCCTTAAGAGGATTTAGAGATGAGATCATCCATATGATAGCGGACGGATTTCAAGATTTGTCAATTGCAAATCAAGGACCGAACCTACAGGATAGACCTTTTGCTCACAGAGAACAAAATAACGTTCGGGAAGAACGAAATTCACGGAATAGACGACATGAAGAGGGGAATGGAGATTCCCATGATAATAGTGGTTTTGACCAAAATTCTGACAGAGTTCTCAATGTAATTCGCAATTGGCGAATTCGTTTTACCGGAGATACATCGGAAATTTCCGTCGATGAATTTATTTATCGAATTGATATCCTTACAGATACTAACCTACGTTGTGATTATGACCTTTTGTGTAAACATGTGCACATTCTTTTTCAAGGAAAGGCGTTGAAATGGTTCTGGCGTTTCCATCGAAACAATGGCGAAATTGTATGGAATAATTTGTGTGAAGCCCTTAAACGTCAATTTAAAGACTATAACACGGATTTTGACATAAAGGACGAAATATTACGGAGAAGACAAAGAGTTAATGAGACGTTTGACGAATATTATGACGCTATAATGGTATTGTGCGATAGGCTACGTATACCTTTATCGGACTATGAGTTATGTGAGACCATACAAAGGAATTTGAGACCTGAGGTAAGGCATGAGTTGCTACATCTTGAAATTACTTGTGTAGCTCAACTTAGACGTGCTGTTCGTAGACATGAGAAGTTTGTGAGGGATATGTCTGGGACTAGTGCAACTAAACGTTCATATCAGAAAGGACATGTGTCGGAAGTTCTTGACAAGGATGTGGTTGTAGACGTAGATGACAAGTTAGAAGACGACAACTCTGAAGTATGCTTGTTAGTACGTAACGGACACTGTTGGAATTGTGACAAGATTGGTCACAGTTTTATTGACTGTCTTGAGCCCCGTACTGTGTTCTGTTATGGGTGTGGGGCTAAGAACACATACAAACCTAAATGTCCCAAATGTATTCAGAAACAGGGAAACTTCCTAAAGGATGGCCGTGCGAAGAAGGACGGGCATCCCAAACGGAATTAGAAAGTACTGAATTCATTTTACGTAGTTCAAATAACCAAAATATGACTTCAAATTTACCTGCCTTTACTAATTTACCTGATTTGACCAGTATACGGGAAGTAACAAATTCACCAGATATGACAAATACACATGAGGTAACAAAAATGCACCCTCTTCAACGACCTTACCACATACGCTTGGAAGAGTATAGACGCAGATAGAATTTTTAACGAAATTGATGTAGTCAGTAAACCCAAAAGATCTTCACAGAGGATTCGGACACACTACAATCAGAAGAAACATTTCCGAAAGTGTGTTATATCCTCATTGATTAACAAAGCTAATGACAGCAGACCATACATATTGTTAAGGATACAGGATAGAGACCATTTTGCACTACTGGACAGTAGAGCCAATGTTAATGTTATTGGTGGGAACTTATGCTCCGAAATTGTAAATACCAAGGATTATTTACATGGTCGAGGTAATGTTAAAACCGCAGACGGACAAAAACAACAAGTGTTGGGGACAGTAGTTTTGCAAATTTCGTTTAATGGTCAGGACAACCCAATAGAATTCCTATTAATCCCTTCAATTACACAGGATATTATTTGTGGAATGAGTTTTTGGAAAAATTTTAGTATACAAATAGTTCCAATGAACACAGTAAGTGAAATTGTTTCGGAGACAGATTCCAACAAGATACCTATGACTTTCCTACAAAACTCTGAACTTGATGGATTGGGATGTACATCGCTGATTGAATATAGAATAGACACTGGTGAGGCAACTCCGATCAAACAGAGGTACTATCCGATATCTCCTGCTAGGGAAAAACTTTTATGTGGAGAAATAGATCGGATGTTAAAATTAGGTGCTATTGAGGAGTGTCCGACATCTCCATGGTCATCTCCTGGCGTCTTAATCGTAAAACCAGGAAAGGCGCGATTTTGCTTGGATAGTCGTAAGTTAAACACTGTGACGACAAAAGACGCTTACCCTATTCCGAACATCGAAGGACTTATTTCGAGGCTTCCTCCAATTTATTTTATCTCAAAAGTAGATCTTAAAGTGCTGATAGATCAAGTCATTCCATACAACTTAAGGACAAATGTTTTTGTATACCTGGACGACCTATTGATTATTTTGAAAGACTTCGATGAACACATCCAACATTTACAGAAGGTGGCTACACAACTTAGGAGAGCCAATTTGACCATAAATGTAAAGAAGAGTAGCTTTGGCATTAAGAATGTTCAATATCTTGGTTATATTGTTGGTGAGGGTTCCTTAAAAGTCGACCCGGGAAAGGTTAAAGCCATTTCGGAATTTCCAACTCCCAAATCGGTGCGTCAACTTCGCCAGTTTCTCGGCATGGCCGGCTGGTATCGCCGGTTCATGGACGATTACGCTACCATTTCCTTTCCTTTGACGGAACTTTTATCCAAACGTAAAACTCTCTTGTGGTCTGATGAAGCCCAAAAGTCTTTTGATACCATCAAAGATAAATTGACGACAGCACCCGTGTTAGTACACGCTGATTTTGGCAAGCCCTTTATCCTCCAATGCGACGCAAGTACCATAGGTATCGGCGCCGTGTTGGCACAATTTGACGATAAGGAAAACGAGAGGCCAATTGCGTTTACGTCGCAAAAATTGAATAAGGCCCAAAGAAATTATTCGATTACCGAATTGGAATGCTTGGCGGTCATTCTTGCAATAAAAAAGTTTAGAGCCTACATAGAAGGACATGAATTTAAGGTCATTACTGACCACGCAAGCCTCAAATGGCTCATGAGGCAGAAAGACTTGTCAGGACGGTTGGCCAGATGGTCTCTTAAATTGAAAGGATTTGACTTTGTGATCGAACACCGGAAGGGAAAAGACAACGTTGTACCGGACACCTTATCACGAGCTTTCGAAAATGAACAAAATGTAGATGAGTTACATTTAGAGATTCTTTCTGCGATCGACTTAGAATCCAAAGCCTTCGAAAGTGACGAGTATATTCGTTTGAAGAGTGAATTTACTGTCGATTACCTGATTATCGCATTATAGATAAATTTATATACAAACGGAATAACTTTTCTTCGGGTGACACCGATGAGTCTGATTCATGGAAGCTTTAGTTCCTGAAGAACTTCGAAGTGACGTCATTTATGCCGCACATAACATCCCTAATACAGCCCATGGTGGTATAGCCAAGACTGTTAATCGTATACGGCAATATTTTTATTGGCCTCGTTTAGTCACTGATGTCAAAGATTACGTGATGAAATGTGTTTCCTGTAAGACATCAAAACCTCCAACCTCATCTCTTAAACCACCTATGGGTGAAATGGTCAACACCGAAAGGCCGTTTCAACGCCTTTATATGGACCTTATTGAACCCTTTCCACGTAGCAAGAATGGTAATATAGGAATTTTTATAATTTTGGACCATTTTAGCAAATTCACTTTCTTAAGGCCTTTGAAAAAGTTCACGACAATACCTATGATAGATTTTCTGAAGAATGAGATATTTCCCTGTTTCGGTATTCCGGAAATTATTATCTCTGATAATGGGAGCCAGTTTAGGTCCAAAGAATTGAAAGCATTACTTGACAAATTTGGAATAAGCATCAATTTACCGCAGTACACAGTCCCCAATCTAACGCAAGTGAGCGGGTTAATCGATCCATCAACGAAGCTCTTAGATCTTTTGTTGGTAATGATCAAAGAAATTGGGACGAATATTTGCCAAGTATCAATTGTGCTATTCGCAGCAGCGTACACCAGACAACAGGACGTACTCCTTATGAACTGATTTTTGGACAGACGATGATAACACATGGTCAGGATTACGAAATATTACGAAATTTGAAACTTTTGGCTGAAACGGATACGAAGCTTGAACGACAGGACAATTTTTCAATCTTACGGGATTCAATACGGATAAAGATTAAGGAGGCGTATGAGCGTAATGCAAGATCATACAATTTGAGGTCTCGTATACGAGAATTTAATGTTGGTCAGGTCGTGATACGCCGGAATTTCGTACGAAGCTCCATGGTTTAACGCTAAACTGGCACCTGTAGGAATACAGGCTAAGGTAAAAAGTCGAATAGGTAATGTCAATTATGAGCTTGAGGATATTAATGGGGGCTATACCAGTGTATACCATTTGAAGGATATTTGGACATAATTGATGCCACGATTATTTTAGTTGATTTCCGATATCGCCTTTTTTCAGACTAAATTTAGCACCAGGGTTAGAATTTAATCTGATTTTTCACTTCTCTGTAACGATTGCTAGACTAATGTCCAAATATAATGGGAACTTGGCTACCTATTAGATCGGCCGTGCTCGTCGGTGGGAGGGGTTTAATAGTGTTCCCAACTAAAATATGTTTTATTACGTTACCGGAGAAATAAAAATTTTAGGTAGCAAATACTAAAAGTAATCCAAAACAGAAAAAAAAAAATAAAAATGTCAATGATTGACATGTAGCTTGAGGTCTTATTTGCTACATTGATCCAGGCCCACCCTCCTTGCTGACATGAAACCATAATAATTGGCAGCCCAAAAAAAGTACAGACTAATAAATAAAGCACCCTACCCCATCTCTATAACACTTTTCGCAGAACTAAATATAACCTTAAAATTCCATGTTTTTAAAACATAATAATAATATAATATTTATTTATAATTAATTAAAAGTTATTTCATTAAATATGTAATAATGAATTTAAAATTAGAAATTTTCATGGAAAAATGGTCACCATTTAAAATTTGATTATTAAAATTGAAAAAAATATATATATCAAGATATGACAAAATTTTAACAAAACAAAAAAAAAATAAATGTGGAACCATATATTTGACACTGTGGTGACTTTGATTACCAATAATCAACAAATGTGTATGTAACAAGTGTAGAGTGTATTTAATTTATCTGTAATATGAATATTATAATTCTAATATATATTTTTATTTTTTTATACTAATTTGGGAGTATGATTGTAGGTTAATATTCATATTACGTATACGATAAAAAAAAATTTAAGAGTAAAATAAAAATTTATTCACAACTTACATATTCAAAGTCCAACGAAGTCAGGAGGCGCCAGATGACCGTAGGCTAGTTGTGTTAGACGTATATTTAGTTCAACTTTTTTTTATCGACTGTATGTGTGTATTATGTTATATATGTGAGTTGTATTGTCTATATGTAGGGTGTATGAATTATTAATGATTGGTTTATATTGTTTAGAATAAAAATAAAAAAAAAATAATAAAATTCAAGTGACCATAAGACCATAAAAATAAATTTGCGTTATGAAAATTTAAAATTAATTAATAAGCAAAATTCAAATCTTAACAAATATTTAATTTTAACAAATTGTAAAAAAAAAAATTGTTAGAAAATTAAAAAAAAAATTATCGGTAAAAGTTTAGTCCAAATATTGAAAAGATAAAAATAATGTTGGAAAATTTTCTTTTCCCTTAAAATTTACTTCAACACCACACCTGGTCACCCCAGGTGTTGCAAAACAAAATTTGATTATTCTACGAATATTCTGTATTTATAATCCGATTTAATTAAATGCTCACTATATAATAGTCAATAAAAAAAAAAAAAAAAACACTATGCCCCCTTTTCTATTGTGTTAAACTCGACCGCTCTTCAGGTGAATAAAATTTAAAATTAACGGGGTTTCCTCTGGATTGAATAATTGCCAGGGAGTTTTCAATATATATTTGATATTTCCAATCTTCCAAAGATTCTGTTCAAATAAAATTTTCCTCCAATACACAAATTTTAGGCAATGAAATAAGAAACTAATGGTAATCTATAAATTACAAACAAAAAGAAAGTCAAGTAATGGAAAATGTTAATAACATCTTTCCAAATAAAACCTTACCAATTGAATAAAATACAAAATGATTCCACGAATCCAAATTGAAGATAAGACTTCTCCTTTGGTTTTCTTTTCACACCAATAAAATTTATTTAAATTTGCAAATAAAATTATGATCAACACAAAAGAATATTGATAAATTTTTTTTTCCTTTTTCCGCATCGACCTACTCCAACAAAAAAATCTTTACAATAAAAAAAATATTTTCCAAAATTTGAAAACTTAGAAATAAACAAAGTCAATGCCAACTAAATCAAAACAAATTTATTTAACATAGTAGAAATTTTCATATAAAAACATTTAAATTATAACTTAATACCGCAAAATAAAACTAAAATATGTCGCCATCACACATGGAGGAATTATTGTGAATCCGTGGATGGGGTCAATGAGATGTCAAGGTTTCGGCGAATCCTATCCAATGACCCAAAGGACATACGATACATTCAAAGAGATGACAACTCATGGACGGAATCCAGCTCGGAAACTCTCTTACTGCTTGTTGAGGCGTACTTTCCCGGGTGCGAAGGTACAGGAACGGAGGCTGAGGACCAATGGGGAAATATGCTTGAGGGTATTGGTCAAGACTCTGGACAGGTTGATGAAATAGTCACGAAGGATAAACTAGCATGGGCGGTGAAAACTTTCGACCCGTATAAATCACCGGGTCCGGATGGAGTATTCCCAGCCATGCTATGTAATATCCCGGATATAGCGCTATTTCTTTTGGAGGATATCTATAAGAGTTGTCTCAGGAATAGGTATATACCACATGGGTGGAGGGAGGTAAGGGTTGTCTTTATACCCAAGGCCGGTAGGGCCTGCCACTCGAAACCGAAGGATTTTAGACCTATCAGCCTATCGTCTTTTCTTCTGAAGACTTTAGAACGACTGATAGATCCACATCTAAGGAGCAAGATAGATACTCACTTCATTAGCAACGCTCAGCATGCCTATCTCAGAGGTAAGTCTGTTGAGAGTGCGCTTCATGAGGTGGTTGGTTGCATAGAGCACAGTCTGGAGCATAGGGAATATACCTTAGCTGCGTTTCTGGATATAGAGGGCGCTTTTAACAATATTAGTACTAAGGCAATTAGGGACTCGCTAGTAGAACATGGGGTCGACGACTTTCTGGTGAGTTGGATCATCGTAATGCTGGAAAGCAGGATTATCAACTCAACCCTAGGGGACGAAGTGATAAGAAGAAGGGTTACCAGGGGTACACCACAAGGTGGAGTTCTTTCTCCTTTTCTTTAACTCTACTCTTAAAACCTTCGAATCCAAGGGTAGAAAGATAGTCGCCTATGCGGATGACGTGGTGATACTGATTAGGAGAAAGTTTCTTTCAACTATCAGTGATATCATGCAGGATTCGCTTGGTGATCTCTCATCCTGGGCGAAAACTAACGGGCTAGGTGTAAACCCATCAAAGACGGAATTAGTGTTATTCACCAGGAAGTATAAGGTGGATAGCTTCAAACTGCCGAAACTGGATGGTGTTGAACTGAATCTATCAGAAGGAGCCAAATATTTAGGCACCTTCCTTGACAAGAAATTGTCTTGGAAGTTAAATACGCAGGAGAGATTAAGGAAGGGCCTCAATGCCTACTATGCATGCAGGATCTCAATAGGCAGAAATTGGGGCTTGCGACCAGGCATGGTTAAATGTATCTACACGTCGGTTGTTAGACCTATTATAACCTATGGTTGCACAGTGTGGTGGGAGGCAATGAGGAAACGTAGTTATAGGACTATACTTAATAAAGCCGAAAGGTGTGCTTGTATAGGTATCACAAGTGCCTTAGGCAGCACCCCGCAGGCGGCTTTGGATATAATCCTAAACCTACTACCCATAGAGCATTATGTGGAGAGTGTGGCAGCAAGGAATCTACTCAGGCTATCAGAGTCTTCCTTGGTAAAACCCCTGCGGGTTGGCCACACTAGGATATTGTATAAGGCAGGCCTTATGGGTCAGGACATTAATCCATCTAGGATTTCTGACTATAAGGTCGCAACCTATTACTTCGGTACATCACCCTCGGTAGAGTTCCCCAGTAGGGTTGACTGGGTTGGATCCGATCAACTGTTTGAGGGGTGCGCAGTTTTCACCGACGGATCCAAAATGGTACAGGGCCGGGGTTTATTTGGTTGAAAATGAAATCTAGCGCTCTTATAGACTCCCAATCCTGGGGCAGTAGGTCGGATTGTATAGTATCCAGGTCCTTATGGCCAAGACTAAATGCAAACGCGACCGAAACGCTAATGGAATTGGACAGGCATAGTCTAAGGATTCTGGTAGGAGTGATAACCGGGCACTGTTTGATTGGGGCCTTCAGAGGCAAATGGGATAACGACACACAGGATTTCTGTAGAGTGTGTGGGGATGCAGAGGAGCCAGAGACAATAGAGCACATCATGTGCTATTGTCCTAGGTTGCAGAGTCGTAGACTTAAGTGGCTAGGAAATAGATTCCTGGACGAACGCAGTGATGTTGCTGGCTGCAAACCGAGTAACATCCTGGGTTTAATTAGGGAAATATGGTGGCTATTTAAGGGATATTCTACGGCGACTCCAAATCCGTAAGGGAATTTTTCACTCTTTCTTTCTTTCTTCTTTCTCCCCCTTATCAAGCGGTTTTGGTTGTCCTCATTTCTATATCTATCCTTTTTTCTCTTTTTATTCTTTCTACTGAGGGGAACCACAATGGACCACAAGGTCTCCGGGTGGAAGTGCACTTTATGCACTACCCTTCTATCCTATCCTAATATATTTTTATTTTGGCCGAGAAGGCTTAATATTACAAATCAATTAATAAATAAAAATGTAAGTATAAAATGTTTAAAAAAAGTGATTTATATACATCTTTGTTGTACGGCCAATCAAGAGGTGATATGCAGCAAATAAAGAACATGGTTAAACAAATGTGTAATGGTAGAACGAAGGAGTTTTGAATTACTGTCACTACAAACAGGAAAGCAGCCTATTTATTTTTCCAGGTCAGAAACAACGACATCAGAGCAATACGAAAAGCTGGCAAGTTTAATGTCAACAAAACAGGATATTGCTTGCGGCTACCATAAAGGAGGAAGTTCAGGGGTCAAATTACCGCATTCGTGATCGAATGAGCTATCGTATCGAAAAATTTTTTTTTTTTTTTTTTTTTTGTAGCTTTTAGTTATTTATTGAATCTTCATATTTTGAACTAACAATAAGTTTTCAAATCTTAATACTAAAAAGAAAATAATAAGCCCAGCCAGTGCTAGACAAAAAATTTTTATGATACTACAAAAATTTCATATCAACTGATCAAGTCATCTGTTTTGCGCTTGAGTTAAAGCAAGGGTATCCCTCCTTCTCAACCGACTGTGGCCACTAAAGTTAAGTATGTCTCGTGCAAGTGGGTTTGGATGGTGTTCAAGTTTGCTGACGTACTTTGACGCATATTTTGTAAATTCGACGTTTACTTATGGCACGCCTAGATCTTTGTGGATTCGAGAATTTTTAACATACCATGGAGCTGCAGTAATAATACGTAGAATTTTATTTTGACCCCTTTGAATTTTTTCAATGTTTGATGCTGAGGCAGTACCCCATAATTGAATTCCATAACACCAGATTGGCTTTAGAATTGCATTGTACAACAAAAGTTTGCAATCCAACTTTAATGTAGAATTTCTGCCGATTAGCCAATTAAGTTGCACTGCTTTTAATCTCATCTGAGTAAGTTTTGCGTCGATATGAGACTTCCAAGTTAAACGGCGGTCGAGGTGAATGCCGAGGTATTTGACTTCATTGTGTTGCGGGATAATTTGATTATTTATTCTGATGAACGAGCAGGTATCTTTTCGCAATGTGAAAGTTATATGAATACATTTTTGTTCGTTAACCCTGATTTTCCAAAGCTCTAGCCAATTCTCTAGCTTATAAACATAATTCTGCAAATTCTGTGATGCAACTTGGTGGTCCTTATGGACGCTGATAAAGGCTGTATCGTCTGCAAAAGTTGACGTATGGATTTTGGGGTCTGACGGCATGTCGGAGGCATATATCAAATATAAAGTAGGACCCAGTATGCTACCCTGTGGCACACCTGATTCAATTGGCTGAGCGGTACTTAAAAAATCACCTTCTTTGATTTTAAATTTGCGACCGTATAAATAACTTTCCATGAGTTTATGGGTGTTAGCAGGCAGAGTTAATTTTATTTTGTGCATTAAACCGTCATGCCAAACTTTGTCGAACGCTTGGGACACATCAATGAAAAGGGCGGAGCAGTATTTTTTGTCTTCAAACGACCCTCTTATCACATTTACCAATCTGTGTGTTTGTTCGATGGTGCTGTGTTTAGCTCTGAAGCCGAATTGATGATTAGGAATACATTCAGTGTCATTCAGAATTGGAGTCAACTTAGTCATTAATAATTTTTCAAACAGTTTTGAAATTGTCGGCAGTAGACTAATTGGCCTATATGACTCTACTTTAGTGGGGTCCTTCCCTGGCTTAGGAATCATGGTAATCATAGATACCTTCCAATCTGCAGGATAGTATTCTAGGCGTAAAATAGCATTGAAAATAAAGAGGATGATTCTTCTAGCTACACGAGGTAACTCCACAAGCATTTTGTTGCTGATTTTATCCATACCTGGAGCTTTTTTAAGATTCAGAGTACCAATAGCGCTTTGAACATCATTAAAGCTAAGTCTTAGAGGTACAGGAGGTCTAATAACGAGTGGAGGCAAATCAGGTGCATTAATTGAGTTGTTTATAGTAAACACATTTCTCAAATGGTTAACAAATAAAGTCCCTTTCTCGGAATCATTTCTAGCCCAGTCTCCAGTCGGATTTCGCAGAGGAGGCTTTCCTCTAACTGGTCTTTTTAAACCTCTTGCCGCCTTCCATAGCGAATAGTCAGATTGTGGGGTACTATCAAGACCCTGCAAGTAAGATCTAAATGAGGCCGTTCTTTGGATTTCTAAGAAATTTCTTAGTATATCTCTGCATTCTCGTAGCCTAGATTTCAGTTGAGGAGACCTGTGAATTTGCCACTCTCTTCTAACTCTTCTTTTTTCTGTCAGGAGATGATCGAGTTCAGCGAAATAAGTTCTGTTTGTCCCACGTCTGCATTCAACGTCGTATGTGGAGGCGTGATGTACAGCTCTTCGTATGTCCTCAGTAAACTTGCCAATCGACACATCAATATCCTCGGTAGTTCTCAACACTACATTTTCCGTGCAGTGGGAACTTAAATACTTTTTATACTTTATCCAACTTACTCTGGTTTTAGATATGTCCCGAAATGGAGAGCCATTCCCTTGAAGGAAACGCATTGAAATAATAGAAGGAGAGTGATCTGAAGACAAGTCTAATGAAGGCTCCACTTGTATCGATTCTACAGGGATATTTTTCACTACTCCGAAGTCAATAACATCGGGAATCTTCCGTCGGTCCGTCGGCCAGTAGGTGGGATGCCCGCTTGAGAGTACATCTAATCCCATTTTGGCAATGGTGTTGAAGAGTTCACGACCCTTCGGGGTCACCAGACGTGAACCCCAAAAAGTGTGTTTGGCGTTAAAGTCACCAGCAACTAAAAATCTAGCTCCAAGGGAATTGAAGAAGCTGTAGTATTGGTGTTCTTTTATTGAAAATCGAGGCGGCGAATAAATTGATGATAAAACAAAATTGTATTGACAGAATTCAATACAAATGTTTGTTGCTTGTAGGTAATCCTCACATATGTTGTTCATTAAATAATGTTTTATTCTGTTCTTTATAAGAATTGCCGATCCTCCACATGCTCTTCCGCGGGGATCTTTAGTATCATACAACACGTAGCCATTAATTTTGAAGTACGCTGTCGCCGTCAAGTGAGTTTCAGCAATCATCATGACATCAATCTGCTTATCCATCAGGAAGTGTTCCAGTTCGTTTTTATGTTGGCGGAGGCCGTTCGCATTCCAAAAACAAATTTTTAAACAAATCATTTCTTTAAAATGGCTTGTAAGATAGTGGATTGCATTTTCAGCATTTCCTGCATCATGGATGTCATAGTGGTCGTAAAAGTGTTCATGGTTTGGACAAGTGTCTGCAATGTAGTCTCTAGAGTGTTACTATTAGGCTCGTAATATTGTGATTTAGGTGCCTGCTCCAAACCTGGCAAATTAGATTTAACCACGTTAGCGTAAGAAACTTCTCTAGAACTAGGCGCGTTTACATGACTAGTGGACCGTAACAATTGCGGGAAATTGTCACTCGATGACAAAATAGGCTGTTGACGATGATCAGGTAATACTGACGTCTTGTTGGTACTTATGGCTTTCAAATGAGTGTAAATTGGACAACCTCTATAATTTGCGGTATGATTACCTCCGCAGTTACTGCATTTTTTGATTTTTGAATCAGTTTTCGACTTATCACATTGAGCAGTTGCATGTAGCTCCCCACACGCAACACAAACTGTCGGCAATTTGCAATACGCCTTGGTGTGACCAAATTCTTGACAGTTGAGACACTGGACGGGTCCCTGACGCTTATGTGGTTCTTCCACGGTGATTCTACGATGCAGAAGGTACATCAGATTGTAGATGGGATGGGACTCGTTTTTTCTTTAAGACAACATCTCCAGGTTCCAATTCTACCCTGAACATGGGCTGAGGGATCTTTTCACGGTTTCTAATATTCACTACGCTCTTGATTTTGAACCCTTTGTCCATTAAACCGGTTTTTATCTCCGCGGGATCAACACATGGGTCTATACCCTTTAGAACGACTTGGAGTCCTTTTGCGCTTTTGAGCTGGTAGGTATAGAAATCCCTAGTCTCCCTTTCCAGCTGGTTGGACAATTTTCGAAAATCATCTTCCCTATTCACTTGTATCTTTGTCTCGCATATATTTCCATGTTTCATTGAGGTTACGCTAAACATGTTTTCACCTATTACAGCAACAATTCCTTGTACCAATTTACTGGAAGTCGGCTCTCTCAGATAAATTGGTGGGGGCTTAAACGTCTTCTTCGGAAGTTCTGGCTCATCCGTCTGGAGGAGAGCAAACCTATTTTGATCATTACTCACGGTCTTAGGAGCTTTTGCATTTGATGACACTTGAGCAGACTTCGGGCTCCTCTGTCGCTTGAGCACGGTTATGTACTTATCCATACCTACTTGTTTTTTGGGTTTCACTGCACTATTTGATGTAGAAGGTGATGCTGTTCCTTCATCTATTGAAATTACTATATTGGGCGAACAGGAACGACGCCGTTCCACGGCTCTTGCAGTGAGAAGATTCTCCACAGATTTTTTTATGGATTCTTCCTCAAAGACCCATTTAGTTTTTCTAGTTGAGCTAAGCTCTTTCTCAGAATTACATCTGAGAGGAACACTCATACAGTTTTTATACGATTTTTAATGTTTTTTTTTTTTATATATATTTTAACCTATTACGATTTTTTTTTTATTTTTTGTTTAATTTCAACTTTTTACACTTTTTCACCTATTACGATTTTTTCACCGAAAATTCAGCCGCACTAAAAAAACACGTCCGAACAGTTCGATGAGACGAGACTGAAAATGATTTCGATATCGAAATTATGATAAAATGTACTAAATTTCTTGCTCGATATCGAATGCCATAATCTCAAATAAGAAAATTACGATCAATTTTACTCGATATCGAATGCGGTAATTTGGCCCCAGGTATTTTATTTTCAAGCTTTTCACGCCTTACCTTTCTGTTCTCCTCTTCCACCAATAAAGCCACTGGGGATTTCTCCTACAAATACAAGAATTAAAAATACCACCTCCGACTTGACAGGATTCTTAGCACTTAAATATTTTACAAACAAAAATGATTATCTTTTTATTATTATTAATTCACAAGTCTTTTGTATTATTTTATTTTTATTATTTCTCCTTAATAATTGCACAATTTTTTTATTTTCCTATTTTTATAGTTTGTTGTGACTTTTGTTTATTAAAATATGTAGTAACAAACTTGCTCATTTCTTTGTTTCTATTCCACATTTCATAGTAACAAATCGGTTTGTAAACATTGTTATCTTCTTTTTGTTCTTTCGATTCAGTTTTTGTTTGGAATAACAATTTTCGATCGTAGCGTAATTTAATGCGGAGACGTAATCAAAACTCAGAGTAGGGGTGTAAACTTCAAAAATAATAAAAATAAAAAATTATTTTTAGAAAGCTTGTCGGTGTCAAGCACTTTTTATAATAAATAAACGACTAATAAACTTTAGGTTTGAATGTTTTTTTTTTCAAACTTATCACGCCGTCGAAAAAATTAGATCTAGACACCCTATTTGTTGATAGTAATTGCGAAAGCAAGTCGCACTGAAACTGCAAACGTTTGAATTCGAATGGCAAGAATTTGCAAAATTAGGTATTAATTTTGGTTTTTAGAAAGTGGTGAGCTAAAAAGTTCTTCAATTTTCATAATAATTTAGTATTCAAAATGTATAATATTGTTTGAAAGCTTATGTATGTGCCATGCGCGAGTTTATGATTGCATTTTGTACCTATCATCACTGTAAAACTTTATTTGTATCATCTCCAAATCACTTCATAATACCGTTAAAACTTGTTTTCATAATTTTTAGAATTAACATATTTTATTTAAAATATGATTTCGTTTGTTAGTCTTGTAAGAATCTTTGAACAATAAAGTCAAATTTATATAAAATAATAAGTTGTAATTTAAATTACTTAACTCGCGAGTTGCTACGCCAATTAAAATAAATTTAAAATAAAGACATTACACAAATATTCAATTCATTTTGACTAATTTTATTGATTTTTATCATTTGAAAAAAAGTAGGCGGTTGAAAGAAGTATTCTTAGTCATGCCGGAGTCTTAGTTATATTCCGTCAAATTTTTAGTAAGATCGGTCCAGCAGTCTGGCCTTCCCGGCAGGCGTTGTCCTGCAAGAGATGGGGCGTGGAGTATGAATCTTAATTTTTACCTCACCTAGAGTAACATGTGTATTCGATTTGAGGTAAATATGTTAAAATCCGAGTAGAATCAATTACACATTTAAAAAAGTAGGAGTGGTCGAAAGAAATAAGAAGCTTTGGCACATAAAATTTTTATTTTTACCTCGCCTTCAGTAAGATGTGGATACAATCCACATTTTTCATCACTATCAGTCCAGAAGTGCCGGAGTTAGAGGTCAAATTTGGACATTTTGGTCAAATCAAGAAATAGCTATCTACAATCCTTTGGACAATTTTTGCTAGGACCAATGATTTTAAAATTGTTTATTATTAGTAGTCTCCACTAATGGAAAATATTGAATCCATTAAATTTGATTAAATCACAGTAAGCTAAATTACTTTTCATTCCGTACTTTAGTGATATTAGAATATGTATATGAGAAAGAAATG
This sequence comes from Bellardia pandia, assembly GCA_916048285.2. NCBI lineage: Eukaryota > Metazoa > Arthropoda > Insecta > Diptera > Calliphoridae > Bellardia > Bellardia pandia. The sequence continues at coordinate 73,810,542 of OU696530.1, forward strand.
CATTTTTATTATTTGAAATATTACATATATTTTTAGAATATATCGAAAATAACATTGTAAAACAAAAAGTCATGTCTTTGATGTTCAAGATAATATAAAGAATTCTTAATTTAATAAAAAAAAAAAAACAGGAATGGGAACATGTTTAATGAATGCCCAGTACCAAATGATAAAGAATATAAGTTCTATAGGGTATATTTCATTGTTTCGATTATATTTATTCATTTGCCTTTCTATTAGAAGTGAGGACATTAACTGCAGTAATCGCATCTGGAAACATAGAGTGGTAGTTTAGCAGAGGAACATATGCTGCAGCTATTACACGTCCCGCAAACCACCTTCCATGCAAGGCATTTACAGCTAAAACAGCAGTTGTAATGCTAGGACATTTGACATAAACATTACCAGTAGGCGAAACTTTATCTACGAATATGTGCAGTAGACCCCCATGTTTAGAGCATTCATCTATAACATCATCGCGTATCTCATGATCCCAGGTTGGATTGGTTTCTGTACGTGGGTCAAACATGTTTGATAACATAAAGCATTGTGTAGCAATGGGTGGATTTTGTGCTTGGGTTTGTACGGGTGCTGGCTGCGGAGCAGTTGCAAGTAAAGCATTAGCAGCCGCTTGTGGCACTGCCAAGCCTGCGCCTTCTGCTAATTTAAACATTAATTGTAGACGACCAGTGGCCCCTAAATCAATGCCACTTCGATCCATTTCATCAGTATCAAGTGATGTTGTGTTCATGTCTAATCTCTCCGTAACGTTACCTACTTTCATTGCGCGACCTGCTAATTCGAATCCATTTAACTGCTCTAATGCTTTTTTGGCATCTTCAGCATTGTGATACTGTAAAAAAAAAACAATATATGTTTTAGATTTTTTATGTAATAAGTTTTATAAGAAATTTAACTTACAGTTATAAATCCATAACCTTTCGAGCGCCCAGTCTCAGTATCCATTATTAGTTGAATGGAGTCAATCTTTCCAAATGGTTCAAATATACCTCGTAACATATCTTCAGTTATATTAAAATGTAAAGATCCAACATAAAGTCTCATTGGACCGGTGTGATTTTTCGGTGAAAATGTCGGCACTGTGTTTCCAATCCTATTTTTTTCCGCCTGTGTATGCTGAACAACAATCGGTATTCCAAGAAGCCTCTGTCCCGACAGACCTAATGCGAGTGCCACTGACTCAGGATCTTGAAATTCTATATACGCAATTCCCTTAAAACGCTTTGTTTTATTACATGTTATTAAACGAACGTCTCGTACTTTTCCAACACTTGAAAAAAATTCTTCAAGATCACGAGCTCGAACCCGCTGTGAAAGTTGCATACAAAACACGGTACGTGCATCACGTTCCTCTGCACTAAGTTCAGCTTGAGGAGAACGATCAGGACCCAATCCATTTGGTGGAGTTCTGCCACGTCTAAAAGGCCTTGGTGATCCACTAGTACGTCTCTTGCTGGAAATACATTAAGAATTTGTCATTAATTAATAATGTATTTCATATAATTATTACTAATCATAATGTGAGGTTAAGAGTGCGGTTGAAATAAAGTATCGGTCAAATCATATTGGACAAAAATTGCTCTCGCTTTATTAAAAAAAAAATAAAGATTAATAATTGTACACAATAAAGTAAATGCAATAAATAAATCAATAAAATGAAACAAAAAGCAAGCGACAAAACATATTGGACAAAAATGATTATGAACAAAAAATAAAATACCGTTATATATACATTTTTTTTCATCTATGTTTCCAATGATGATCAAACAAAAATGACATAGTGAAAACGCGGCCTAAGTCGTATTTTAATCAATAATAGTGGCCCATAATCATAGTCATAGAAAAAGCATACTTTAAGTAAAAGTAGACTTTTAAACAACAAAAACATATAAATTTTGTTCTGAATTTAAAACAACAGCATGCTTTTGCTTAAAGTATACTTTTTCTATGACTATGATTATGGGCCAGTAAAATTGGTCACTGTTTATATGCAGACGATCTTTACATTATAGCAAACGCACAATCAAGTAACGAAATCAAACAAGATTTTGAAAATACTCTACAATTAATTGACAATTCGTCTAAATTCTCAGGTGCAGACATTTCGTTAAAAAAAAAAAACAAAACATCTGCATATTTGTAAAAAACAAAATTGTAACAACATCAACATAACTTGTAAGAACATCACTGTAAATAATGTAGATAATTGTAAGATATTAGGTCTTAATTTCGATTGTAAATACAAATACAAAGAATTTTAATTTATTTTAATTATTTGAAAATGAAATTGACAATAGGCTAAACATTATTAAATTTATTTCATCATCTAAAAGTGATATGCATACTAACAGCCTAGTCAGATTTGTTAAATCAGTTGTGTTAGCTAAAATCGATTATGGATTAGTTATATATTGTAAAACCTCTAAATCCAACTTACAGAAAGTGGAAAATGTACTTCGCAGCCAGTTTTAGAGCATTTAGAACAACACCTGTAAAAAACATATGCCAGAAGCCGGAATTGATAATTTACGTATACATGCAAATAAAATGAAATGTCGAATACTACATAAAATGCTAAATTCAAAATCATCAATTATACAGAAACATATTTCAATGCTGCAGAAGAAAAAGAAACAACAGAAGTTCCCATCTACACTTTCTCAACTATATAAATTGGCACAGAGAGCCCACCTTAATTGAAAATAAATTGCAATTCTATAACAAAAATTATACAACACCTGAAATATACAAACAATTATTCAACGAAGTATTTGCAGAATCTAAAGTAGACAACTGGCTATGTTGGATTTGCAATTGTTGACGAAACTGGATCGAAACTCAAATGTTAGGACTTCTACCACAAAACGCAACAATTTTTGAAGCCGAAGCAATTGCAATTGCTGAACCTCCTAAAGTACACATAAGCTCCAACATTAAAACTATTGTCTGCACTGATAGTCGGTCAGCTTTCGAAGCTATTAAGAACACGAGCAGCAAAAATGAGACAATTATATTTATTCAGCAACTCTTAATACAAATGAAAAAGAAGGTAAAACTATTTTGGATACCACGTCACATTGGTATTAAGAGTAATGAGGCAGCAGACATTGCAGCCAAGGAAACTAATATGCTTCTAACTATTACTTTTATTCTCCAATCAAGATCATTTATAACAAGAAGTGCAATATACAAATTGAACTCATCTATTAACAGAAAATGTAAAAATTATAATCACCTGGGGGAACGCATCATGTGCATAAGTAAGCAAAAACGCGAATTGCACAAAAAATTTGTTTAAAATGTTTTGATTTACAAGTTTTGACATTTAATTTTGTCATTCTTCGCTATTGTTTACTTTGTGGTCCCAGTGTTGCTACTTTTTCAAATTATTTTGTGAAAGCGTTTGCGTGAACGATACAGAGTACCAATTTGTACTCTTATCGCATTTACCTTTCGCATCGCAATAGAGAGTAACCCCCCTGTACAATAAAATAAATCCGAATAAATTACCACTTTAGCTCTCAATTTCTACAAGCTGCCTTAAAAACAATTTTTTTACAAGGTTTCGTCTAACCCACCGTTACCTACTATCGGAGAGTCCACAACCTGTGTCGTGGATGCACCTCTTAGCTGACTGTCCCTTCCTTTGCAATACCCGTTCACGTATTTGCAATACAGATAATATTATAAATTTATTAACAATCCCATTAGAGCAAAATATAAATTTAACTAACAAATTTCTGACGCATCTTAATATTTAACATGAAATTTAAACAAATTTAAACTTTCGTAAATATTCTGAAGCCGACAGCCTATGTTGCTAGTGCTTTAATGTTATGGTTTATTATAATTGTAATTGCAATAATATCATAATAAATAAATAATAGTTCGATAGTAAAATTGAGCGATTGCAAGTATGTCGATATCTTGGACATTTATTCATGATAATGATCAAAAACTTTTAGCAAACATTTTAATAAAATATTGGAATTCCAGACTGGCTAACTCAAAGTAAAAGCCTTGATCATGTGGAATGATGTAGTTTCAAAATAAAAATATGCATCCCTATCGTGAATAAAAATTCCACGTGAAATTTGTTCACTTTTATTTTTTTAACATTAAATTTAAATAGGAAAATGTGAAAAATTAACAAATTTCACATGGAATTTTTATTCACGATAGGGGTGATGAACTGGAATACATTTTAGTTCAATTTAGTTGGAAATATGAACCGTATATGCTATAGATGAGTTTATTAGAAAACACAAATGATCTTTCAAATAAAAAAACTTTTAATTTCATAACTTTCAAGTTTTTTAATTAAATAACATTCATATGTCCAACTGTAATAGTTTATATTTGTGTCGATGTACATATCGGTCATTTCGTGCAAGACCGTCACAACTCAAAATTTTAAACTTTACAGGAGTGCCTTTTTAAGATTTCAACCTATTATTTCTCACAAAATTGCTAATAAGGAATTTAAATGTGTACAGAAATATAAGGTAGGTAGGTAGGTAGGTAGGAGTCGCCTCACACCTTCACCCAGAGACCAATACGGTCCATTGCGATGCCTTAGGAAGAAATTTTAGTACATAGAGTGAAATGAAAGCTAAAGTAAAGAAAGGAGAGGAATATTATAGTATAGAGAGAGAAGAGAAAATAGAAGATAGAAAAGAAAGAAACATGACCAACTCCTTACTCGGACATATGTCCTCCATTGTGCGACTCGCACCCAGTCATCTAACGCGTAGCTAGGCCATTCCTATTACGAATCCTATTAGACTCTCCAGCCCACAGCTAGAGACATCCCCTAATTCGCCTAAGAATCTATCTCATCCTATTGCCCTGCAGCCTGGGACAGTGGCACAGAATGTGCTCAACTGCCTCCAGCTCATCCGGGTCCTCGCATAATCTGCACATATCCGACAATTCGGATCCCATTCTCACCGCCATCCTGCCCATCATGCAGTGGCTCGTGATAATGCCTATCATGGTCCTAACGCAGATCCTATTCCTGCCCAGCAGCAATTCCGAATCGGATTTCCCAAGCACCGACCACAGTGTCCGTGACACTTGGCAGTCCGTCCGGTTTCCCCAGGCTTGATTGGTCGCACTTAGTACCCACTCCCTAATTCTTCCATAATAGAAGCCTATTTGAAGCCCCACTGCCTCCATACGGTTATTACCCTCTGTGCCTGCGCCCATTCTTACCAACTCATCAGCCACCTCATTGCCGGCAATGTCTGAGTGACCCGGTACCCAGCACAACCTAACCGTATACCACTCTAAGGCTCCCTCTAGAGCCCTCCTACAACTGTCAACTAGCTTAGAGTTCACATAACAGCCCCTTATGGCCAAAAGGGCCGCCTGGCTGTCCACATATATCGTGACCTCCGAGCCACTGTCAATGTTGTCTCTCATCAGTTCCACGGCCCTCAAGATCCCCAGAACTTCCGCCTGAAAAACACTACAGTCGTCAGGAAGCCTATATGACATTCTGATGTCCAGATCCTCAATGTAGACCCCCGCGCCCGTACCATTCATCTTTGAGCCGTCCGTAAAGATAGCAATTTCCATCTGCTTCAATCTCACACAGGATCCGAGAATGACCCTGCGTGTGACCCTTTAACAGTCCCAGCTCCCTCAGTCTAAGAATGCTTCTGGCTGTCATTCCCATCACATACTGCTCAATGGGTAAAAGATGAAGAATGACGTCCAGAGCCGCTTGAGGAGTGCTTCTCATGGCCCCTGTTATGCCGATTGAAGCACACCTCTGAGCTTTCGACAGAAGGTTTCTTCGATTAGCCAGTCTCATTGCCGCCCACCAAACACAGCATCCATATGTAAGAATGGGCCTAACCACTGAAGTGTATAGCCATCCCACCATTGACGGCCGACGTCCCCAGTTCTTACCTATCGATGATCTGCAAGCATAGTAGGCATTGAGACCTTTTTTAAGCCTCTCCTGAGTGTTCCTTCCCCATGACAGCTTCCTGTCCAGGAAAACTCCCAGATACAGAAATATAAAGTTTAATATGTTTAAAATCCATACCGAGTCTCGTGTATTGTAAGAACGGTATATTTTTGTATAGACACGGTTTTATAATTCGATATTTGAGTTGTGACACTATGCTGTAAACCTGTAACATTAATTAAAGTCATAAATGAAAATGTGACTATATTGTTAAAAAATATTGTTTATTGATTGAATTCATACACAACTTCATTGTATTGTCTAAAATATTGGAAAACAAAAATTAAATCAAAATGTTTTCTTTAAACATAATATTCAGATTAAATGTATTGAATTGATACAAAAATATGTAATTGTTTTTAAAATATGTACTAGAAAATTGATTTCAATTCAGCGTACAACATATAAAAGCTAATATAGAAAGTTTTATAAATTGTCATTAAACGTATTGTAATATTTAGGTATAAGACCCTTATGTATTAATTCCATGAGGTCATTCTTTTTTCGTTCAGATATGCCAGGCTTAGCAGAAAATGCTTGTAAATACATTAAAATCAAAATGTATTTAACTATACGGAATGCGAGTAAAAATTATTTGCTATAACGACACAACCAACAATGTGACCTAATTTTATAACAACCAATTTATATATTATTGGAAATAACGACTCATTTGAAGTTAATACAATACGGTACAAGCAATTGAATTCATTAGATTAATTGTAATAACGTCATAACCTAAAATAATATTTAGTTTAACAAAATAGTTAAACTACAAGAACGTTACATTTTTTTAGGAAATGTTTAAATGCAAATGTAGATATGTATAATGAAGTTGTATTTTGTGTTTTCTTACTAATTAAAAATCGGATATTTAAGTTAATATTCAAATCACGGCTAGGTGTTTTTATAACAAGAAAATTTATATACATATGTATTTCGACCAAAATCCCTTTTCAACAAATTTATAAGAAACATTTTGCAAGTTTCACCAGTTTTGTATCCCAAATAGAAAAAATAAGTTCTTTAGCACCCAAAAACAAATGTATTTTCCTTTTTCTAAATTTGCTTAAACTTTTGTAAGGCAATTTGTCAAACTTTTTTGTTTAAATAAAAATACTTTGGCGTAAAGTTGATTTTTTATGTTTTTTATGTTATAGCGTGTTCAGATATGCACCTTAATTGCGATAATCGCAATTAACGCCATTATTGAGTTCAATATTCCATATAAAATCTCAATTAATTATTGCGCAATAAGTACAAAATTGTTATAATATTGAGTAAGATTTTGAATGCAACACTGTTCACAACTGTGTTTAGTGAACAAAATTGTATAAAGGTGTGTTCACATTGTGTGCATTTGTCATGTGGAATGTCACATTTCTATCCACATGTGTTTTCATGTGTATGTCAAAACTTGAGTTTCACATACGGTTTATAATTTACATGTTCAAATGTTGGTATATCAATTACATTTGACATAACCTATCAAAAAACAAAAAATCTTAAAACAGCTTATTCCGCTTCTTTGTACCAGTCAAACTGGAACAACATAAAAATAACTATAAAACTTGCAATAAAAAAATACATATGTACTTACTTTTGTTAACTCCTTTTCAATTTTTCCCTCCATTTTCAATAATAAATTTGTATAGTTTTTCTTTTTTGTCTTTTTTGTTTTACTATTTATAAATTATATTTATTAAAATTTCAATTAATTTTTGCCGCCACAAAATTGTTGTTATAAAAAACAGCTGATGTCAGATGGTTTGTCACTTGAAAATAGAACTTGTCATGTGTATTGCACAGACAGGTGACTATATGTACAAATTTGACATGCGAAAAAGTGACAGTCCACATGACAAATACACATAATGTGAACACACCTTAAAATGGCAAATGTCAACAAAAGAAATCATTAAAAAATTAATGTGAAGGTATGTTTGTTTACCTAGAAACACAACAACCATTTAGAGTATTTTTTGTATTGTTTTCCAGCTGTCAAATGATTATTGAGTAAGCTAAAAATTGCGTATGCCTGAACACTTAAAATAATATTGTCAATTAACCGAATATTGACTCAATAGTTTCATATCTGAACACGCTATTACGTTAAAAATATTTGAAATTAATTCATAATCATTTTACAAAATATCACGAATCAAGGGTATGGTATAGGTAATAAAATTGAAAAGTTCGTACAATTTATATATGTATGTATGTATGTGTGTTTAAAATAATTTTAAAACATTTTTTTTACTCATACATTAAAGAAAGACAATAAACTATACAAATATGCAATATAAAAGAAACAATACTATTTTGATCGAAACTATCAGCCTTATTATGAGTGTCGTTTCCTTTTTACGACAACGACTCTTTCGTAATAGATTAAATATAAAATTAAATTTGTTTCTTTTATCTATTACGAAACAGTCATTGTCGTAAAAATAAAACGACACTCATAATAAGGCTAAATATGTGTAGTATAAATATAAAATTAGATGTAATAACAATAATTTACTTACCTTCTCTCGCATGAACGCGATTGTCTGTATGATCGACTGGTACCTCGCTCTTTTATGGGACTTAAAACATCTCTAGAACGACGTTCTTTAGAGCGACTACGCCTGTATTCACGTGTACGGCTGTTTTTGCGCACAGATCGCGAACTACTTCTCTTACGTTCTCTCGATCTACTGCGGTGATTTTCACGTGAGCGACTTCTTATACGGTGATCTCTTGATCGGTGTTCACGATCACGGTCACGATCGCGATCACGGTCACGATCGCGATCACGGTCTATATCACGTGTAGATCTCTTACGGTCTTTTTCACGATCACGGTCGCGATCACGATCTTTTGGCCGATTGCTATCTTTTATCCTGCTGCCTCTGTATCTTTCCTTGACATTTTTCCTTTCATCATCACCTCGTGATCCGGATCGACTTCTAAATAAAATAAATATCAATCATAGAGTATGGCATAATATTTACGTACGTATGTACATACATATACTATCTACATATGTATTAATAAATTACCTGGATCTATATCGTCGGCCATTAGATTCTGCTACTATGTTCCGACTTTCAGATTTTCCATATTTATGAGATGCGTCTTCATCGTGAACGTGTCCACCACCACTGGATCCGCTATTGCCAATTGTAGAATTCTATTAGGAGGTCGTAAGAAGATACAACAACAAGGTATTCACGTACAAATAATAACGTCGTCAGACATCACGACGTCACACATTGTATATGTTCATTTAAATTTGAATTGATTTATCGTATTGGGTATGTATTGTTGTTGATGGTTGTGGTAGTAAAAAAAGTTGATTAAACAAGAGAAAGTAAATCAAAGTAATTAGTTATTTCTTTGAAAGTATGCAAGTTATTAATCAATCATCAATTCTTAATTACAACAATGGTAGTGCGTGATAGCCCAATGTTAATCAAGTCAGACATCACAACACCATCATCATTATTGGCGATCTGTTTTATTTGAGTTTGTTTTGTTGCATTATACTACTTTACATTTACACGTGTATTTACTCAACACTTTCTGTTAAATATTACTTGAATATAAATATGTAATTAAATATCTTCGCCTTCTCTCGTTCGTTCGAGTTGTGGCGAATTTGTTTTGCATTAATTATCTAGGATATTTATTTATTTGTTTGTTTGCTTTTGCCTTTTTCTTTGTCATTTTAACTGTAGACAGTTGATGGAGAGGTAGGCGTGTGGGGTAGTAGTAGAAGTAGTAGTAGATATTGTGAATTTTTTTTGCCTTTTTATATCCTGCATTAGACATTAGTGCTGCCCAGACGCATATTTGTGCATTTATCTGAAATTTAGTTCAGGTTCAGTTTGAATGTATTTAAATGTTGTATTTTTTGTTTAACGAATCAAATATCAGATAAAGAAAAAAATCAATATATTTGCTTATATAGAAATGCTTTGATTCAAAGTATTTATATATAGTTTTAGACGTTTTTTCTGGCACATTCAAAACTTACCAAATGGTCTCCAGCTTTAGATATTTTAGAATGACCAAAATGAATCAATCTCTAGCAACAAATTGGGATTTAAGATTTTCTGCAAAGACATTTCACCCTTGAAAATTATTCTATATTTTATAACGTTATTGAAAATTTAATGTTTCTTAACAAAAATCAAGCTGTTGTATAGATAAAATTTAACTCGGAATTAACAAAAAAAAAATACACATCTCTTTAAGTTTGTGACAAAATTTTAATTGAAAGAATGATAATACACCATAATATTTCTCACAAGATATAAAAAACGAAAATCATTTGGAAAATATTCAAGCTATTTCAAATTCAAAAATTTATCTTATTGAAATCTATAAAGAAACCCTAATTTTACTTTAATATTATATTCTCTATATTAATATGTATTCAAGACTAACAAAAATAATTAAAATTGGTAGTAAGGCTGTTTTCATAAACGCAGTATGCAATGCAACACTGCAAACATATGCGTTTACAATGCAAAGCAATACTTCATGTCAATGTAAAAAAAAAGACAATGAAGTTTATGAACTCTATGCAATGCAGTGCTGCATTGCATACTGCGTTTATGAAAACAGCCTAACTTCCTCATATATTGTAAGGTGTTACGAAATTACATACTTTAGTTTTACAATTAAAAAAATCATAATATAGGTACAACTACATTTGCACAGCAAGAACAAAAATCAGTTGAAAAAGTTAATTTACTTCAAATTCATGAAATTCATTCTCCCAACAATTACTCTCTTAATCATTGTTTTTATATTTTGGTAAATTAAATATAACAGCCATCTATAGACTCAGTAACAATTAAACCGTTAGGTTCGTTGAAATTTAATTCACTTTAGTAACGTAGTCAAAATAGTTAGTTAGAATGTTAGAATACTTAGAGCTAGTTTTTTACTCCAATATAATTTGCCGGGATTTAACTATTGATTGTGTTTCTCAATATTGGATTACCTCCTGTCAATTTTGTTAGCATTGCCGTACTGTTCAGTCAAAATACATATGGCATTCCTCCTAATTTTTTATATAAATATGGCAATATCTTAAATTTTCGCAAAAAAGCAACCGCGTCAATAACAGTATTTGAAAAATTTAACTTTGAAAAAAATTAAAAAAATGGATTTAATGTGTGGTCCAATTAGTTCTAAAACATTATATGCGGATTGTTTTGTTAAGCGAAATCTTTGAAAGAATTCGGCGTCGGTATAAATGCAGAAATGATTTGGAAGTGTCCTTCTTGCTCGTATCTTTCTAACAATTGACATATTTAAGTTATTATATGTGTTTGAATCATTTAATTCCTCATCATCACTAGAATAATCCATTTTTTTAATTTTTGTTAAAATGTCGTAAATTTTGTTTTCAATTGTTGAATTGTTTATTTTATTTTTCAGCTGTTTGTATTTTGACATTTTATATCTAGGTTTAACTCACCAATGATGCTCAGTTAAACCTAGATTATATATCAAATAAATAATAACTGAGAAACACAATTTTTAGTTTAATCTAAGTTTAAGCGAAAAATGTAGATTATCTTTATCCCAGAAACTAGCTCTAAATATATTATTATTTATTAAGCTATATTCGTATAATTGTCTTTGTAAAAATCTTAAATTTATTCATAATTTTGATTTATATTTTATTAAATTGTTTAATAAAAATTTTAAAATAACCCTTGACAAATTATTCCACAGCATTTTATACAATTTTATGACATACAAAAAAAAACTTTTCAAAATCTGGTTTTAAATATTTAATTTGTTTAAATTAAAATTAAACCAAAATTGTCCGATTAATAAATAAACTAAATAATTATATACCTATTTTCTTTAATCTTTTAATGTCGTTTTCACTATTTTTGTAATTTTACAATGACAAAATTAACAGTTTCAAACCTCTATTGTTATAAAATGTTTTCTCAGTACGGATATAATAGATGTTTAAACAATTTACAATTTGAAAACATCGAAAATAATAATATTTAACACATTACAGCAAGAAAATATATTACCATAAGCTGTAGTAAATTTGATAAGTTTACATGAAAATAAACATCTGATTGCCTTGCCGGCTAAAGCATTTAAACTTTGTGTGATTACACTCACCAAAAACGACAAAAAATGTAAAATTTAATTGAACAATTGCACATTTGTTCTAAAAAATGTATGATTTTGTTGTTCAAAATTCATTTACATCCTTAATAACATACCTATAAATAAAATCGCAAATAGCTCCTATTTTTATTACTGGATAGCAAAGATTTTTATATCACACTAGCGGACCCGGCGAACTTTGCCTCGCCCCAATTTTAAGCCTTCAGACAAACTTTAGAGTAATAATAGAATACAACAGGAATAATTTCACACAAAATTTCATAAAAAAAATCAATTTCCAATTTTCCGCAATTTTCCATGTTTTACACCAAGAACTTTCTATTCTTTAATTTGCAAAGTAATTAAGAAATAATTCCACACAAAATTTCATACTAAAACTCGATTTTCAAGATTTCCCATTTTCCGACTTTTGCGAGGAGATTTTCCGCGTTTCACATTTCGCATTTTTCATGATTTACACAAAGAAATTTATATTTTTTGATTTGGAAAGCCATTAAGGAATAATTTCATACAAAATTTCACACAAAAACTCGATTTTCGATTTTTCCAATTTTCGGACTTTTCCGGAAGGATTTTCCAAAATTTTCTTCCGTAAAAACCTTCTCCTCGGAAATACGAACAACTGACAAAAAATTTTACAGAAATCGGCCCAGCCGTTCTCATTTTATGAATTACTATACATTTTTTACACCATTTTTATATATATAGATTACACATTACAGTATGACCTCGGTTACTGCAACCCTCGATTATTGCAACAACTAAAATATTTACATTTTAGACTCTGTATATGCAACTTGGCAAAAATTTGTGACTCAGTAAACGCAACTTTTAAATTTTGCCGTCAGGTTGTTTGTTTTTTTTTTCTTAAATATTTTTTACTGTTTTCTCAAATACATACTATGTGTTTGCACGTGCATTTCTAAATTGTATTTAGTCTAGAAGTGATTTTCTTTGCGAAGAGTTCTTCTTTTGAAACATAAAGATGTCACTGATTAATAAAATAGTTAAGCTTACAATTAAAGAAAACAGTGAAATTCTCGAAAAACTAGGCAAAAATGTGCCTTCATCAGTGATTTATGTTGCTTTTAAGTATAATTAGAGCTGAAATTCTCAGTGAACAAGCAATGATTACTTCAGTGTCTGATTATCTTCATGAAATTACCCTCGAAATTACAAATGAAGAAATTAATGTTTGGATATTTGGAGAAAATAACTCAAATTATGCTGCTGAAGATGTTGAAAGTGAAGAGGAAAATGAAATCACTAGCATGTCCAGGATTTGCCTAAAATAAAGTCCAAGGATGCCATTAATTCATTAAACATTTGTATTCAATGGGCTGTACAAAACAAAATCGGCTTAAAAAAATTTTTGCTTCTTCAAGAGCTTTGCGAAACTGCAGTGCAGAAACATATTTGTAATACCAAAAAAAGTCTAAAATTTCTGACTTCTTTTAAAACTAGAACAAATGACCAATTACTCATATTTTCACATAAGAATGTGTATGTTTGTACGTAATGTTTTGTGTTTTATAATATTATTAATAAAATAATTAAATTTTCTTGAAAAATTATTATTTTCGAAGTAAATTGATAACACTAAAGTTGTTTTATTTAAAATAATATATTAATTATGCACAAAATTATCTTTAGGGCAATATAAACTAGATATTGTTTGAATATAAATACTTAAAGCAGTGTTTATATATGTGTGACTCGGTCATGCAACAACCGCGGTTTTTGCAACTGCCTTGGTTTTTATTAGTTGCAGTAACCGAGGTCATACTGTAATTATAAAAAATGCAATGTTTGTTTATTTTACATTTTCAGCCCAATCATGAATAAAAATTCCGCGTGAGTTGTTCCCCTTTTTATTTTTTTAACATTGAATTTGAATAGAAAAAATAGGAAAAGGGAAAAAACTCCCGCGGAATTTTTATTCATGATTGGACTGTTTAAGAAAATAATCTCGAATTATTTATGAGTTAAAAAACTTGTGTTAAAATATTTGTACGTTTTTATTACGTTTAAGTTTCGTTTTTTTTTTTTAAATCTTCCGCTTCTTTTTATGTTATATAGGTTTTGGCGCCACTTAAAATCTTTACACGCAGTTCCCGAATTACGACATTCGGATTAACATTAAAGACTTAACCTTCTGAAATACGTGAAAACCCCGTCTTCGCTAAGTAATTTTTTTTTTGAGGCTGTCCTAGGGCAAGGCAGAAGGTAGTGGAAAAATTAAAATTAGGAAAATATATCAAAATTTTGGAATACTATTTAACGATTTTTAAAAACTACACAATTGCATTTTTGCAAGTTTTAATTAAAAATTATATTCGTTTTTAAGAACATTTATTCTCCCATAAAAAAGCAAGTTCAATTAATTAGTCGAATTTTGTAAGTATTAACGTGAAAATCGAATAAAAATACGATAAATACAAGTAATATTTAACATCCAATACCATGACTGGGGGCAGACTTTATATAAATCTAGAATGACGCCTATAACCTAGATTTTACCATGTCAATCTATTTACTCAAGAAGTAAGAGTTCATTATCAATATTTACTTGTAAAAAAAATGTAAAATTAGCTAAGATAGGTACTAACAATAAAATAAATACGACTAAAATAATGCAATTTTCCCTTCGATTATCGCGATCTTCCTGACAGTAGCATTTCGTAAAATTTTCGAAAAGATTATTTTTTCTGACCGTACGCTTGTCAAGATTAAATTAATGTTTTAATAAGCATTTCTTAAATTTAACACATACGTACGTAATTGTGTTTTTCAATAATTCATATATCATGTGCACGTATGAGTATGTATGTATGTACAGGCGTATAGGACTGCATCGTTTTCTATACTTACACTTTTTATGTATGGTGCTTCCAGCATGGCTTCCACATCAAAATCCTCTGCCATTTTATGTTTTTCTGTAATCAAAATATTGCTCATTAGCGACAGGAATAAAAATAAGTTTTAATAGATATTTACATTTGTATGAACTTCTGAATTATTTTAATTTTATTATGTTAAAGAATATTTTCAGCGTGACTTTCTGAATTTTTTTCGGGATCCAAAAACTTATAACTTTGCCGCGTTACCAACTACTTCTATTGAAAATCATATACTAAACTAATTTTATGCCTGCAAAGAAAACAATACAAACTTTATACACAGAGTTGCATAAGGTGTGTTCACATTAATGTGTTTTCTTTTCTGAAATAAAATGTTACTCCTTTATTATGTACATTTTTATAATGTTTACCCCAAGGTGAATTTATACTAGGTGACAGCATAGCGCCAGCTGATTATTCATGGTGAAATTGAAAATGTCAAAAAGTTGTTTACAAATAGTCAAAGTTTATTGTTTGTATTGTTGTATTGTTTGTTTTCTTTATTTTATAACAGATCTTTTTGACAGTAACGAAAGTTTTTACACAAACAAAAATGCCTGTTGTTCTTGCCTTGTTGTAATTGTTGTAGCAATGCTGTCACCTAGTATTTAATTTCACAATGGTTTACCCCAAGGTGAATTTAAATACAAAGTGACATTCCTGGATTTTAATAGCCCTAGATGGGGGCTATTGAAATCCGCTTTCAGAATGCGTAAACCGCTCAATTTGAAAGAGTTATTCAACAACAACTTTTTTGAATTTTTTTATTTTGACATGGAATGCCCCATAATCGGCTAATTTTTCGAAAGTGATATTCCTGGATTTTAATAGCCCTAGATGGGGGCTATTGAAATCCGCTTACAAAATGCGTAAACCGCTCAATTTGAAATATTTAAAGAGTAACAACCTTTTTTAAATTTTTTTTATTTTAAAATGGAATGCCCTATAAAGGCATAATTTTTCGAAAGTGACAGTTGTGAATTACAATAGCCCTAGTTACAGGATATTGAAATCCGTTTTCAAAATACAAAAACCGCTAAAATAACTGGAAATATTCAAATGAAACTTGATATTTTAGGTTTGATTTGAAACCTTATTTTTTTAAAAAATACTAAAATTTATAACGTGGGCACCACAAAATTAGGTTCCTGAGTGGATTTTCTGTCCGTGGTTCTTTAAAATTTTAAAATTCGTTAAAAATTGACTTGTTGGTAATAAGCGAAACTTTGCTATATTTTTGTCTTTGTTTTGTTTACATTTTTTGTTTGTTTTTATTGTGCACATGGTAAACACGTGCGTAAAAGAAAAAAAGTTGTTGGTGTACGGTTGATAATAGTTGTTTTCTTCATGTCGATTCTACAAGATGATGCATGAACAACAACAAACAATTTTCACCACTCTAGAAAAAAAGTTTGTTTTGATAAAACAGCTGTTACGGTTTGATATATAAGATTACATTTACATTACATATATAAGAAGTACGAGATATTGTCCTATGAAATTTGACATACATATGTACATCAACTTCAGAGTATTCATTAATTACGTTCTCTAAAAAGCTTTTCACTTGCGGTTGTGGATTTTCTTTTAAAATATTTTATCATCATCAGATGAAGAAGATGAATCTAACAACATCCAAAATTTGTTCAGCACATTTTCAATTTTGTATATTTTTTTGTTTCTTAACACATACACTTTCTAAACAAAACAAATGTCAGCTGTTTTATCGTGCGATTCTCCCCCTCTAAAAATACAGTGTAAAAGGTGCACCATTTTTTAAATTTATAGAGTTACATTTATAGTAAAGAACACACCACATATTGCATACTTTAACAATATTTGTTTTACCTCTAAGGAATATCAAGTAGTTTGCGTAAAAAAATTTACACAATTCCTTTTAGTGACTGAAATTATGAAACTCATTGTACTTACTAAATTGGGGTTTCTTTGTTTTCAATTCCGTTTTTCACTCAAGATTTTCTTCTTTTTGGGTAATTTTTTAAAAAATTTCACACTGCAGATTAATAATGCTTTAGTTTTTTTTTAACAATATATAGTCAGTATTTTTTAATTTCTTTATTAAGAATACAAAATTTAATATTTATACAAATTTCCTTTCTTGTTTTTTCCGTTTAACAAAATAGTTGTTGTCACAGAGTATACTCTGTAGTTCTTGTTTCTTTGACTTTACTCAACAAACTGATGACCACATTGTGCTGATGACAAAAAGAAAACTCAAAAATCTATCAACAACCATGGTGTCATTATCGCTCAAGGGCAGTCAGGCCGTCCTTTTTTACCTGCCTTCGAGAGAGTTGCGTCTCACTATTCCATTACTTAATGCTTGGCGTTGTCTACCTGTACCGAGTTACGGTTCTTCGAAGCTGTGTATTAGTCACATGCTAAAGATTTTTAATTACAAGATTTATGGCTTCATTAGTCTTTACTTTCTGTTGCTGTTCTGTTCCGTGTCGTTCTGTTGTTAAATTTTTGTAGTTAGTTTTTCCGTATAAACGTATCAGCTATTTTAGGTAAACAGACAACACACCGCGAAAATAAATCAAAAAATACAAATCAAAGTTTTTTTTATTGTACAATATGTCATTACTTTCGAAGGCAGGTAAAAAAAGAAGGCCTGATTACCCTTGAACGATAATGACAATGACGCGTAATTTTCTTAATCCACCAATTTCTTTGAATTACGCGTCATTGTCATTATCGCTCAAGGGCAATCAGGCCGTCATTATTTACCTGCCTTCGAGAGAGTTGCGTCTCACTATTCCATTAGTTAATGCTTGGCGTTGTCTAACTGTTTCGCGTTACGGTTCTTCGAAGCTATGTATTAGTCACATGCTAAAGATTTTTAATTACAAGATTTATGGCTTCATTAGTCTTTACTTTCTGTTGCTGTTCTGTTCCGTGTCGTTCTGTTGTTAAATTTTTGTAGTTAGTTTTTCCGTATAAACCTCTCAACTGTTTTAGGTAAACAGACAACACACCGCGAAAATAAATCAAAAAATACAAATCAAAGTTTTTTTATTGTACAATATGTCATTACTTTCGATTAAAGTAATGAGTTTTTCGTCATCCATGGTTTATTTTTTATATTTTTATAACTTTTATACAAAAACTTAATTACATTCAAAGGAATTGAAAATTTTTGTAATAAACCAAACAGTTTTTTGCTGTGCAGATGTCAGCTGTTTTGTGTTGTCACTTACAATTACTTAACAAATTTTTGTTTCCAACAGGTTCGTCCGCAACGGCACGGAAAGTAACAAAACAACTAAAGACTTCTACAGATTTTCTATTTAACAGAATCAAGTCAGCTGATTCGGAACGGAAAATAATGTAGAGACTAATTCTGCCTTCAAGCGTTCCAGATTTCTATATGAAGATATTGGTCGACTTGGGACTTACTTAAATCGAACGTGGGATAACCTAGCAATTTCAGGGATTAATTCTCCGCCAACCTAGTTTATATTCAAAAATAATAATAATCACAGATGCAGATCAATTGCTGATTTAATTAATGGTGTTTGTTTTCTTTTCTAAAATAAAATGTTCCACCTTTATTATGAACATTTTTATAATGTTAACCCCACATTTTAAAGATGTCGCATTTTTAATGGTCAGAATATAACATAAAATCACAACCATGGTGAAATTAAATACTAGGTGACAGCATTGCTACAACAATTCTCTTCATACTACCTGACCTATGCAAAGCCATCGACGATATTTTATATTTGATTGATTATCCATTCAATTTCAATTAATTCAGTTTCTAACTTAATAATTAACAAACAAAAACTGCGAAGCTTCTTTTGGCTTGTCTGCAGAAAACACCCAGAGCCTTTGGCGGGAATCGAACCCGCAACCCTCTGACTGATAGTCCGACACATCATCGCCTAGTCTATCGGGCACTCGCAAAAAAACAAAAAACAGCTACAACAATTACAACAAGGCAAGAACAACAGGCATTTTTGTTTGTGTAAAAACTTTCGTTACTGTCAAAAACATCTGGCATAAAATAAAGAAAACAAACTATACAACAATACAAACAATAAACTTTGACTATTTGTAAACAACTTTTTGACATTTTCAATTTCACCATGAATAATCACCTGGCGCTATGCTGTCACCTATTATAAATTCACCTTGATCACAACAGTGTAACACTGTTTTTTATGTACAGCTGTTTTTGTTTTGTTAAAAAAGAAGAAGCAGATAGCTCCCTGGAAAGATACGCGCGTGAACAAATCAAACTGAACGAAGTTCTTATAACAAACTGTAACAGCTGATTTATCAACACAAACATTTTTTTCTTGAAGGGTGAAAATTGTTTGTTGTTGTTTATGTATCATTGTGTAGAATTCTTAATGTAAATGCGGTTTGATAAAAAGTCCATTCCATTCGTTTCTAATTTCTAAACTAACAAACCCAAACATAACCTAAAATACATTGAACAAACTTATGTGCTTTATAAACAATAATGACGAAATTATTTTAGAAATCAATAATAACTAAAACACATTTAATCAAAATAAAATTAATTTGTGAATTTTGTGGATTATTAGAATTTTGTGGATTAATAGAATTTTTGTGCATTATAAGCAATAATTGTATTATAAATTTCCCTATAAATTCTAAACGGGAGCTTGTGCATCATATCGGAAAACAGGAATTAATAGCTAATAAGTGTAGAAATCAAATTGCGTATAGATTTTTTCACAAAAAAATGGAACATAGGCGGTATGCCCTATCAAACTCTCATGCTTAAGGTAGAATGTAAAAAACAGCACATTAGAAATTTATCTATAAATTCCAAACGGGAGCTTGTGCATCATATCGGAAAACAGGAATTAATAGCTAATAAGTGTAGAAATCAAATTACGTATAGATTTTTACACAAAAAAAAAATGGAGCATAGGGGACCCTAAAAAACTTTCATGTTTTAGATAAAATGTTAAAAAACAGTACATTAGAAATTTCTCTATAAATTCCAAACGGGAGCTTGTGCATCATATCGGAAAACAGGAATTAATAGCTAATAAGTGTAGAAATCAAATTCCGTATAGATTTTTTCACAAAAAAATGGAACATAGGGGGTATTCCCTATCAAACTCTCATGCTTAAGGTAGAATGTAAAAAACAGCACATTAGAAATTTCTCTATAAATTCCAAACGGGAGCTTGTGCATCATATCGGAAAACAGGAATTAATAGCTAATAAGTGTAGAAATCAAATTACGTATAGATTTTTACACAAAAAAAAAATGGAGCATAGGGGGCCCTAAAAAACTTTCATGTTTTAGATAAAATGTTAAAAAACAGTACATTAGAAATTTCTCTATAAATTCCAAACGGGAGCTTGTGCATCATATCGGAAAACAGGAATTAAAAGCTAATAAGTGTAGAAATCAAATTCCGTATAGATTTTTTCCCAAAAAAAATGAAACATAGGGGGTATGCCCTATCAAACTCTCATGCTTAAGGTAGAATGTAAAAAACAGCACATTAGAAATTTCTCTATAAATTCCAAACGGGAGCTTGTGCATCATATCGGAAAACAGGAATTAATAGCTAATAAGTGTAGAAATCAAATCACGTATAGAGTTTTTCACAAAAAAAATGGAACATAGGCGGTATGCCCTATCAAACTCTCATGCTTAAGGTAGAATGTAAAAAACAGCACATTAGAAATTTATCTATAAATTCCAAACGGGAGCTTGTGCATCATATTGGAAAACAGGAATTAATAGCTAATAAGTGTAGAAATCAAATTCCGTATAGATTTGTTCACAAAAAAATGGAACATAGGGTGTATGCCATAAAAAACTTTCATGTTTTAGATAAAATGTTAAAAAACAGCATATTAGAAATTTCTCTATAAATTCCAAACGGGAGCTTGTGCATCATATCGGAAAACAGGAATTAATAGCTAATAAGTGTAGAAATCAAATTCCGTACAGATTTTTTCACAAAAAAATGGAACATAGGGGGTATGCCCTAAAAAACTTTCATGCTTTGGGTAGAATGTAAAAAACAGCACATTAGAAATTTCTCTATAAATTCCAAACGGGAGCTTGTGCATCATATCGGAAAACAGGAATTAATAGCTAATAAGTGTAGAAATCAAATTCCGTATAGATTTTTACACAAAAAAAATGGAGCATAGGGGGCCCTAAAAAACTTTCATGTTTTAGATAAAATGTTAAAAAACAGTACATTAGAAATTTCTCTATAAATTCCAAACGGGAGCTTGTGCATCATATCGGAAAACAGGAATTAATAGCTAATAAGTGTAGAAATCAAATTACGCATAGATTTTTACACAAAAAAAAAATGGAGCATAGGGGGCCCTAAAAAACTTTCATGTTTTAGATAAAATGTTAAAAAACAGTACATTAGAAATTTCTCTATAAATTCCAAACGGGAGCTTGTGCATCATATCGGAAAACAGGAATTAATAGCTAATAAGTGTAGAAATCAAATTACGCATAGATTTTTACACAAAAAAAAA
Organism: Bellardia pandia; assembly: GCA_916048285.2. Taxonomy (NCBI): domain Eukaryota; kingdom Metazoa; phylum Arthropoda; class Insecta; order Diptera; family Calliphoridae; genus Bellardia; species Bellardia pandia. The sequence continues at coordinate 73,832,121 of OU696530.1, forward strand.
ATGGAGCATAGGGGGCCCTAAAAAACTTTCATGTTTTAGATAAAATGTTAAAAAACAGTACATTAGAAATTTCTCTATAAATTCCAAACGGGAGCTTGTGCATCATATCGGAAAACAGGAATTAATAGCTAATAAGTGTAGAAATCAAATTCCGTATAGATTTTTTCACAAAAAAAATGAAACATAGGGGGTATGCCCTATCAAACTCTCATGCTTAAGGTAGAATGTAAAAAACAGCACATTAGAAATTTCTCTATAAATTCCAAACGGGAGCTTGTGCATCATATCGGAAAACAGGAATTAATAGCTAATAAGTGTAGAAATCAAATTACGTATAGAGTTTTTCACAAAAAAAATGGAACATAGGCGGTATGCCCTATCAAACTCTCATGCTTAAGGTAGAATGTAAAAAACAGCACATTAGAAATTTATCTATAAATTCCAAACGGGAGCTTGTGCATCATATTGGAAAACAGGAATTAATAGCTAATAAGTGTAGAAATCAAATTCCGTATAGATTTGTTCACAAAAAAATGGAACATAGGGTGTATGCCATAAAAAACTTTCATGTTTTAGATAAAATGTTAAAAAACAGCATATTAGAAATTTCTCTATAAATTCCAAACGGGAGCTTGTGCATCATATCGGAAAACAGGAATTAATAGCTAATAAGTGTAGAAATCAAATTACGTATAGAGTTTTTCACAAAAAAAATGGAACATAGGCGGTATGCCCTATCAAACTCTCATGCTTAAGGTAGAATGTAAAAAACAGCACATTAGAAATTTATCTATAAATTCCAAACGGGAGCTTGTGCATCATATCGGAAAACAGGAATTAATAGCTAATAAGTGTAGAAATCAAATTCCGTATAGATTTTTTCACAAAAAAATGGAACATAGGGGGTATTCCCTATCAAACTCTCATGCTTAAGGTAGAATGTAAAAAACTGCACATTAGAAATTTCTCTATAAATTCCAAACGGGAGCTTGTGCATCATATCGGAAAACAGGAATTAATAGCTAATAAGTGTAGAAATCAAATTACGCATAGATTTTTACACAAAAAAAAAATGGAGCATAGGGGGCCCTAAAAAACTTTCATGTTTTAGATAAAATGTTAAAAAACAGTACATTAGAAATTTCTCTATAAATTCCAAACGGGAGCTTGTGCATCATATCGGAAAACAGGAATTAATAGCTAATAAGTGTAGAAATCAAATTCCGTATAGATTTTTTCACAAAAAAAATGAAACATAGGGGGTATGCCCTATCAAACTCTCATGCTTAAGGTAGAATGTAAAAAACAGCACATTAGAAATTTCTCTATAAATTCCAAACGGGAGCTTGTGCATCATATCGGAAAACAGGAATTAATAGCTAATAAGTGTAGAAATCAAATTACGTATAGAGTTTTTCACAAAAAAAATGGAACATAGGCGGTATGCCCTATCAAACTCTCATGCTTAAGGTAGAATGTAAAAAACAGCACATTAGAAATTTATCTATAAATTCCAAACGGGAGCTTGTGCATCATATTGGAAAACAGGAATTAATAGCTAATAAGTGTAGAAATCAAATTCCGTATAGATTTGTTCACAAAAAAATGGAACATAGGGTGTATGCCATAAAAAACTTTCATGTTTTAGATAAAATGTTAAAAAACAGCATATTAGAAATTTCTCTATAAATTCCAAACGGGAGCTTGTGCATCATATCGGAAAACAGGAATTAATAGCTAATAAGTGTAGAAATCAAATTCCGTACAGATTTTTTCACAAAAAAATGGAACATAGGGGGTATGCCCTAAAAAACTTTCATGCTTTGGGTAGAATGTAAAAAACAGCACATTAGAAATTTCTCTATAAATTCCAAACGGGAGCTTGTGCATCATATCGGAAAACAGGAATTAATAGCTAATAAGTGTAGAAATCAAATTCCGTATAGATTTTTACACAAAAAAAATGGAGCATAGGGGGCCCTAAAAAACTTTCATGTTTTAGATAAAATGTTAAAAAACAGTACATTAGAAATTTCTCTATAAATTCCAAACGGGAGCTTGTGCATCATATCGGAAAACAGGAATTAATAGCTAATAAGTGTAGAAATCAAATTACGCATAGATTTTTACACAAAAAAAAAATGGAGCATAGGGGGCCCTAAAAAACTTTCATGTTTTAGATAAAATGTTAAAAAACAGTACATTAGAAATTTCTCTATAAATTCCAAACGGGAGCTTGTGCATCATATCGGAAAACAGGAATTAATAGCTAATAAGTGTAGAAATCAAATTACGCATAGATTTTTACACAAAAAAAAAATGGAGCATAGGGGGCCCTAAAAAACTTTCATGTTTTAGATAAAATGTTAAAAAACAGTACATTAGAAATTTCTCTATAAATTCCAAACGGGAGCTTGTGCATCATATCGGAAAACAGGAATTAATAGCTAATAAGTGTAGAAATCAAATTCCGTATAGATTTTTTCACAAAAAAAATGAAACATAGGGGGTATGCCCTATCAAACTCTCATGCTTAAGGTAGAATGTAAAAAACAGCACATTAGAAATTTCTCTATAAATTCCAAACGGGAGCTTGTGCATCATATCGGAAAACAGGAATTAATAGCTAATAAGTGTAGAAATCAAATTACGTATAGAGTTTTTCACAAAAAAAATGGAACATAGGCGGTATGCCCTATCAAACTCTCATGCTTAAGGTAGAATGTAAAAAACAGCACATTAGAAATTTATCTATAAATTCCAAACGGGAGCTTGTGCATCATATTGGAAAACAGGAATTAATAGCTAATAAGTGTAGAAATCAAATTCCGTATAGATTTGTTCACAAAAAAATGGAACATAGGGTGTATGCCATAAAAAACTTTCATGTTTTAGATAAAATGTTAAAAAACAGCATATTAGAAATTTCTCTATAAATTCCAAACGGGAGCTTGTGCATCATATCGGAAAACAGGAATTAATAGCTAATAAGTGTAGAAATCAAATTACGTATAGAGTTTTTCACAAAAAAAATGGAACATAGGCGGTATGCCCTATCAAACTCTCATGCTTAAGGTAGAATGTAAAAAACAGCACATTAGAAATTTATCTATAAATTCCAAACGGGAGCTTGTGCATCATATCGGAAAACAGGAATTAATAGCTAATAAGTGTAGAAATCAAATTCCGTATAGATTTTTTCACAAAAAAATGGAACATAGGGGGTATTCCCTATCAAACTCTCATGCTTAAGGTAGAATGTAAAAAACTGCACATTAGAAATTTCTCTATAAATTCCAAACGGGAGCTTGTGCATCATATCGGAAAACAGGAATTAATAGCTAATAAGTGTAGAAATCAAATTACGCATAGATTTTTACACAAAAAAAAAATGGAGCATAGGGGGCCCTAAAAAACTTTCATGTTTTAGATAAAATGTTAAAAAACAGTACATTAGAAATTTCTCTATAAATTCCAAACGGGAGCTTGTGCATCATATCGGAAAACAGGAATTAATAGCTAATAAGTGTAGAAATCAAATTCCGTATAGATTTTTTCACAAAAAAAATGAAACATAGGGGGTATGCCCTATCAAACTCTCATGCTTAAGGTAGAATGTAAAAAACAGCACATTAGAAATTTCTCTATAAATTCCAAACGGGAGCTTGTGCATCATATCGGAAAACAGGAATTAATAGCTAATAAGTGTAGAAATCAAATTACGTATAGAGTTTTTCACAAAAAAAATGGAACATAGGCGGTATGCCCTATCAAACTCTCATGCTTAAGGTAGAATGTAAAAAACAGCACATTAGAAATTTATCTATAAATTCCAAACGGGAGCTTGTGCATCATATTGGAAAACAGGAATTAATAGCTAATAAGTGTAGAAATCAAATTCCGTATAGATTTGTTCACAAAAAAATGGAACATAGGGTGTATGCCATAAAAAACTTTCATGTTTTAGATAAAATGTTAAAAAACAGCATATTAGAAATTTCTCTATAAATTCCAAACGGGAGCTTGTGCATCATATCGGAAAACAGGAATTAATAGCTAATAAGTGTAGAAATCAAATTCCGTACAGATTTTTTCACAAAAAAATGGAACATAGGGGGTATGCCCTAAAAAACTTTCATGCTTTAGGTAGAATGTAAAGAACAGCACATTAGAAATTTCTCTATAAATTCCAAACGGGAGCTTGTGCATCATATCGGAAAACAGGAATTAATAGCTAATAAGTGTAGAAATCAAATTCCGTATAGATTTTTACACAAAAAAAAAAATGGAGCATAGGGGGCCCTAAAAAACTTTCATGTTTTAGATAAAATGTTAAAAAACAGTACATTAGAAATTTCTCTATAAATTCCAAACGGGAGCTTGTGCATTATATCGGAAAACAGGAATTAATAGCTAATAAGTGTAGAAATCAAATTCCGTATAGATTTTTACACAAAAAAAAATGGAGCATAGGGGGCCCTAAAAAACTTTCATGTTTTAGATAAAATGTTAAAAAACAGCACATTAGAAATTTCTCTATAAATTTCAAACGGAAGCTTGTGCATCATATCGGAAAACAGGAATTAATAGCTAATAAAGGTGTGTTCACATTATGTGTATTTGTCATATGGAATGTCACTTTTCTATCCACATGTGTTTTCATGTGTATGTCAAAATTTGTGTTTCACATACGGTTTATAATTTACATGTTCAAATGTTGGTATGTTAAGTACATTTGACATAACCTATCAAAAAAAAAAAAAATCTTAAAACAGCTGATTGCTGTATGTGTATAATAAAAATTAAATTTATAATTAAATAAAACTGTATTGTTAAAAATCTTTCTATTTTATTAGTTCGGCTTGAGGTCCCTTTTATTAAAAATATAAAAACTCTTGTTCGTTTTTAATTTTTATTATATTTTATTTATTTCCAATATTTCGACCAACTTTGTTGATCATCTTCAGGGAAGAAATAATAATTACGAACTCAGATAAGAGAAATAAAACTGTGGCAGTGATGAAAAAGGACTACGAGACAAAGATGAAAGACATTATTAGAGATATGTGTACATATGGACGATTAAGGGAGAATCCTACGTTAGGTTTACAGAAAAGGAACAATATTATTGTTGACAGACTATATAATTTGGATTTAATTAACATATCTGACAAAAATAAACTGACAACCAGAATTGCGATACCCCCAAGGATATATGGTCTTCCAAGAATTCATAAAGACAACATGCCATTACGACCAATATGCTCATCGATTAACTCACCATCTTACGGACTAAGCAGATATATAATTGACATTTTAAGGGACTTGACAAACAATTCTACATACAGTGTAAAAGACGTGATACGATTTGGAAATAAGATGGATAATACATTAATGGACAGCGATGAAGTACTAGTATCATTTGATGCGATTTCACTATTTCCCAGCATTCCCGTTAACCTGGCTGTTCAGATTATTGAGAAAAAATGGTTTATGTTAGAAGAACATACTAAAATACCGAAGGATTTGTTTTTGGACATTTTAAAGTTCTGCATAATAGATTGTAGATATTTCAAATTTAAGGACAATTTCTACACACAAAATAAAGGTATGCCAATGGGATCTCCGATTTCTCCAATTATTGCAGACATCGTTATGGAAGAATTATTAGACACAACTCTTAGTAAAATGGAGATGAGACCATGAATGATGACGAAATATGTTGACGACCTATTTGGAATTTTAAAAACGAATCAAGTTGAGAATACCTTAAGGACATTGAACTCATTTAACAGACATATACAGTTTACATTAGAGAGAGAAATGGATAACAAATTACCATATTTAGATTCCCTAGTCATCAGGGATGGTAATATAATTAGGATAAACTGGTACCAAAAACCTATATCTTCTGGCAGACTTATTAATTATTATTCAAAACATCCCAGAAGAATAATAATCAACACTGCTACAAACTTTATCACCAGAGTTCTAAGTACGAGCAATACCGAATTTCACGAAGAAAATAAGAGAATAATTAGACATATTTTACACAAGAATGACTTTCCATATATAACAATAGACAATTTGATGAAATATACATTAAATAAGAAAAAATCTGACAATTCGATGGAAACGAAACCACCAAAAATTTACAAATCTGTTGATTATATACCTGCATTATCAGAAAGGATGAAGTACTCTGACATATACATATGACAAAGAAAAATACATATTAGCAATGAAAACGGGTAATACGACAGCAAAATTATTCAACAACATGAAATCTAAATTGGACAATCTAGAAAAATCAAATCTAGTATACCAAATTAAATGTGACGGCGACGATACTGATATATGTCCAAAAATATACGTAGGTACAACGAAGACAAAATTAAAAACTAGATTGTCATCACATAAATCGGACCTAAAATCAAATGACAAACCACTTTCACAAAAAACAGCACTTGCTGCCCATTGTGCAACAACTGGACATCGACCAAACTTTGATAATGTAAGAGTAATTGTGGAAGAGAATAATACTAGTAAACGATATATGCAAGAGATGTTACATATAATTAATACTCCAATTGATAAGAGAATGAACTACAAAACAGACACTGATAATTGCGCTCACATATATAGACATACAATAAACATATACAAAAATAATAATAAACAAAAAAGCTAACAGTCAGTGAAAGAAACTTAAGATATTAACATCGGACAACACTGTATTAAACATTAAGTAAATTGTTTGTTAATATAATTTTAAGAAAATTGTTACAATTATAATAATTATGTTTTTTTTTGATTATATTTCTTCCCTGAAGATGATCAACAAAGTTGGTCGAAATATTGGAAATAAATAATATATAATAAAAATTAAAAACGAACAAGAGTTTTTATATTTTTAATAAAAGGGACCTCAAGCCGAACTAATAAAATACAGGGTGGGCCAAGTTTGGCTGAATGATTTGAACTCTATTGGCATATTGTAGCCGTTGTGATGCATCCCTCGGCAATAATTCTTGGGCCAATTGAATTTTATATGGAAACATCTTCAGATCAACTTTTAGAATACGTCGTAGCGATGTTCTGGAGATGTTCAATTGAGTATTAAATTAAAAATGCAAAAGTTATAAGCATTTCAAATCAGTCAGTCCAAGTTGGCCCACCCTGTAGAAAGATTTTTAACAATATAAAAGGTCTACATAGCACATAAAAAACAATCATAAAACTGTATTTTAAAATGGAATGAGAGATTTTTGTTTTACTATAAATTATATTTATTAAAATTTCAATTAATTTTTGCCGCCACAAAATTTTTGTTATAAAAAACAACTGTTGTCAGATGGTTTGTCACAAGAAAATAGAACTCGTTCTAAATAAAAAATGTCATGTGTATTTATTGCACACATAGAAATAACACATGCTATTGTTTGAAGGTGTTCAGACTATATGTACAAATTTGACATGCGAAAAAGTGACATTCCATATGACAAATACACACAATGTGAACACACCTTAATGGCCCAACTATAATATGCATAAGCAAGATTAAGCAAATTGCAAAAGTTAACGAAAAGGCTGTCAAATGCATAACCAGTTCAGAGTTAACTTTTAGGTGGCTACAATGACTTTGAAACTTTTTGTCCACAGTTGCTCATTTATGTTTAAAAAAAATGTTTTTATTTTAACAAAAAGCCATTAAATGACTATATTTTATAAATATTATTATATTATTTTATAATTAAAAATTATAATTAAAATTAAATAATTAAAAGAAATCGGCAAAAGTACTAAAATGTACAGCTGTGGCAGCACTACATTGTAAATAATAATAAACGTTTACATATGTTTTGTTAATTTTCTTATTGTGTTTGCAAAAATGGAGAAAAAACTTAAAAATTTAAATAATATAAAAATATTAAAGTTAGCGCTTGAAGGCCTGTGCACATTAAAATAAATAAGTGAACTACATACACTGTAAAAGATGAAGACGCTCTTGTTCTGTCAGAAAAATAAACCACGACAAAAAGACATTTTTGTTAAAATAAAAAGGGCCTCTTTTATTGTAAAGGCACTTATTTGTTTCCGCATTTTCTATTAAATTTAAAATAAATATATTTTCTTCCATTTTGTTCAAAACACAAACAAACAACAACAAACAGCTGATTCCGTACAGAATGTGCGATCAGTTTCGCTTTTTGCTTAAGCAAATGACAGTTGAAAAACTTAACGAAAAGTTTCGTTAAGTACATTATAGTTTGCCACATACAATTTATATGTGTTCGCACGTTTGCTTAAGCTAGCATATGCATATTATAGTTGGGCCTTAAGTGTAGAAATCAAATTCCGTATAGATTTTTCCACAAAAACATTAAACATAGGGGGTATGACCCAACAAACTTTCATGCTTTAGGCAAAATGATAAAAAAGCAGCACTTTATTAATTTCTGTACTTAAAATATTTAAGTTTCTTAGGTACGTTACCCGATTTCTACATTTACAAGCTAATAGTGTTCGCATTCCAATATGATGCACAAGATCCTGTTCAGGATTTATAGATTATTGCACTGCAATTTTTCATATACTTATTGCTAATAAATTTTGTTCACGGTGATCTTGTAGATTTGTTATTGTAAATGCGTTTTGATAAAACACATAGAACAAACCATGTTCTTTTTTTAAAACAATAATTTTTAATGCAAATCAATTAATAAATAATGATGCAAATAAATTTATAAATAATCATGCAAATAAAAAATTAAAATACATCTAATAAAATAAAATTTAATAATGAATTTTGTGCATTAGAAGAATTGTGTGCATTATAATTCATAAGCAATAAGTATATGAAAAATTCCAGTGCAATAATCTATAAATCCTGAACAGGATCTTGTGCATCACATTGGAATGCGAAAACTATTAGCTTGTAAATGTAGCAATCGGGTGACGTACCTAACAAACTTAAATATTTTAAGTAGAGAAATTACTAAAGTGCTGTTTTTTAACTATTTACCTAAAGCATGAAAGTTTGTTAGGGCATACCCCCTATGTTCCACTTTTTGTGAAAAAATCTATACGTAATTTGATTTCTACATTTATTAGCTATTAATTCCTGTTTTCCGATACGATGCACAAGCTCCCGTTTAGAAATAGGGAAATTTATAATACAATTATTGCTTATAATGCACAAAAATTCTATTAATCCACAAAATTCTAATAAATAATCCACAAAATTCTAATAATCCACAAAATTCACAAATTAATTTTATTTTGATTAAATGTGTTTTAGTTATTATTGATTTATAAAAAAAATTCATCATTTACTTATTTGCATCGACATTAGCAATTATTGTTTATAAAATACATAAGTTTGTTCAATGCATTTTAGGTTATGTTTGGGTTTGTTAGTTTACAAATTAGAAACGAATGGAATGGACTTTTTAACAAAGCGCATTTACACTAACAAATCTACACAATGAAGCATAAACAACAACAAACTATTTTCACCACTCAAGAAAAAAATGTTTGTTTTGATAAATCAGCTGTTACGGTTTGTTATAAAGGTTTGTTGAGTTTGATTTGTTCACGGGCGTTAAAATATCGTTGGTCTACTAAATTAATATAACAGAGGTAACAAGTCGGTTTTAGTGACATTGATAAAAGTAATATATTTTTTTTGTCGGCCATGCCTATTTTTGTATGAGCGGGTCTTGAATATTTTTAATATCCAACAAATCTTAAAAAAGTCTATATAAGCATTATTTTAGTTTACTAATATAAATAGCATTAAGCTTCAATTTAAGGTAATATAAATCTGTAATATTACAAATTTATAAGATCTGAAAAATTAAAAAAAATATATATTTTTCTTTAATTGTTTATTTGACATTTTTTATTAAGATTTTGGTAATTATTTAAGCTTTAGGTCTTTTTTATAAAAAATTTTAAATTTCGCTACTCTTTGAGTAGCTCTTTAGGAAATTTTTTTTATAATTTATAATTTATTTTTTAGAATTATTATAATTAATATATTAATAAAATAACTTTTTTTCTTTTAAGCTCGAGGTCCTGGTTTTATTATTAATTATTCTAATTTAACAATGTTTAATTTGCCAATATTTCGTTTTTCATTGAAAAATATCTTCTGGGATATACTCTAGAAATTACAAATAACAAAAAGAACAAATAAATATAAAGGTCGAATTAAACACAATATAAGAATTATAATTAATATTTATAATAAATTAAATTTTGATTTCTTCGACATTTTTTTTTAATAAAATAAAAAAGTTTCTTCGAGCTCGAGGACAATTAATTTTATTTTTAAATAATATACATATATATTATTTATTAAATTATTCGTTCCAATATTTCGATATCCATCGGCCTCGAGCTCGAAGAAACTTTTTTATTTTAATTTTTATTATTTTAATAGCTAAACCCGGTGTGCTTTGTAGTGTGCACTTAAAATTGTATAACAATAACTTAATTACAAATGCCACCCATACATGCTATTTTGTATAAGTGACCAACAGTAAACAATAATTCTAAAGTCATTGCCTTACAAATTTTGCTGACACAAAATACAGCAACTTAATACAAAGCAAGAATGATAAAATAAAGATTACGCCATGCGCATGATTTCCCGTTATGTGACGTAGAAGGGCCATTCTAAGGGTTACCAATAATGTTTCATGTGTTAGAATTAACATTTCTTGCGAAAAATTTATGTTTTATGTGAAAGTTGGCAACCTTGCAATTGAAGTCTCTGACAGTTCTAAAATAAAATCTGTTTAAAAAAGAAAAACAAACAAAAAAAAAAAACAACAAAAAATATAAACATGAAGAGTGCAGTGAGCAAATGCAAGCAAAACATGTGTAAAAAAAACAAGTGAGAAAAAATTAGCCAATAGAAACACAGAATGTGTGACGTCACAGGGCCTAAATGCGCAGAACATTTTAAAATTTTACGCGCGTTGGCGTAATCTTTATTTTATCATTCTTGATACAAAGCAATCGATTAATTGGGTCAACCAATTGTGTTGTGATCAGTGTTGCCACGAAAAAAAATTTTTTGTAACCAACATTTATGAAAAAAATAACCAAATTAAAAAAAAATAACCAAATTTAAATGCATGTACTATTTATTTATTTTTTGTAATTTTAACTATAATTTGTACTTTAAGGTAACAAAAAAAAAACATAAAACAACGTATTTTACAACACAACTCCTAATACTAAAAAATAATTTTTTTAAAAAACTAAGCGTCATATTTTACAAAAAGTAATGCAAAGAAACATAAGCTAATGCTACAATTTGTAAAATTTAAAATTCCAATACTTTACATTAAGTTTTGCAAGTTTAATTATTAATTTTTAATGTCTTAAACAAAAATAAAAAGTATATAATAAAAACAAAAAATTTTTCATTGGCAATAAAATAGGGAACTAGAAAGTTACTCTCTTAAATACTAAAAAACATGTAATTATATTACAATAAATATGGAGATCACTTTTACTTAAAATGTCACAGCTTGAGTTTTAAAATTTGTCTTTGGGCATTTTGTTGATTTTTGCACAAGTCTTTTGCTTGCAATATATTACTAATTGTCTTAAAATCTAAATTATTCCTAAATTTTGTTTTTATCAAACTAAGCTGAGAAAATGTTCTTTCAGCTGCAGCGGAACTGTGGGGTAATGTCAATAAATTTTGTACGAAATTTACAAGTTCTTTAAAACAATTTTCGTTTAGGCCATTTTTGTATGTTGAAATTTTATTCCAAAATTTAAATTCACATAGTAAATATTTTCAGTAAAAAAAATAACCAAAACAGAAAAAATCTACACATGTACACATTGAGAAAAAAAATAACCAATTTTGGTTAGAAATAACCAAAAACGGCAACGCTGGTTGTGATTGCATTAAGTGAGTAAAAGAGCATACTTGTAATTATACTCTTCTCTTTTGGTTTATTTACACACATGTAAATAAACATGAAGTAGATATTGTAAGTTATAGAATAAGTTATTGAGTGGATTATAAAAACCACTCAATCTTTGGTTTGTAAGTTTTAGATATAAGAAAGAAATTTTATAATAAAGAATTAATTAATAATCAGAACTGAAGTGAAGAACAACGTCTTTTTAAATTAATTAGAAGATCCAAACTTATTACAGCTTTGCTACCCCCCCTCGTCATTAAATAAAATAAAACGTATTTATATATTTACAAACATTTATTTATTTAATTTTAATGTATTTATTGCAATGCTTTAGGCGAGACCATGCCCCTTTGTCCACTTACATAGTCAAGAATTTATTATTTCGTAAGAATATCCTGTTGTGAAAATTTAATGACGATCGGTCCAGTAGTTAAGACTATATTACGATGATTAATTTTCCTAAAAAGGGGCGTGGTCCCACTCACTTTTCTCCTGGTACGTATTCCTAATTATGCCAATACCATATGTACCAAAAATCACCGACGTACGTCAAAAAATGCCCAAAATATGGCGGGTTAAATTTGTGGGTTATATGGGCGGTGCCACCCCCGTTTGTACAATCAAAACTTCATATAGCCTATTATTCCTTCCAGAGTCACAGTAACATGCTGTAAAAATTTCAGGCAGATTGGTCCAAGGGTTTGGCCTCCTATTAAGCACAAACATACAGACACACATTCATTTATATATATATAGATTAAAAGCAATATAATTTAAGGTGAAATGGGGCGAAAAATGGGGATTTGGTAATAAAAAAATGTATGTAGTTAAAAAGTATCTAAAACTTTAGGTAAATACATATTACAAAAAAAGTATTTTGTATAGCAAACATTGTTAGTGGTATAAGTAAGTATCTGAATTAAAAGAAGGGGTCGATGAAGTAGGCGTGGTTCATAGTTATATGGCGACGTTAACAGTATTAAGAGCAAGATACTACCAAATAAAAAAAATACGTTGGAATGAACAAATTTGTATAGAGAACAAAAAGTATAAAACTTTCAAAAATTTGGCGTGAAAAGGGGCGTGAAAGGGGCGTGGCTTAAGAAATCTTTATTTTTACCTCGCCTGGAGTATATAATGTGTATGCAATTTGTAGTAAATCTGTTAAAAACTATATGGGAGCAATTACATAATTTTTAAAAAGTGGGCATAAAAATGGGCGTGGTAAAAAAAAGTACCCTATTAATTATACCAAAGTCCCAGTTAAATGCTCTGAAAATTTCAAAAATATCGGTCCAGAGGTTTGGTCTCCAATTACAATATTTTAAAAAAGTGGGCGTAAAAGTGGGCGTGGTAAAAAAAAGTACCCGATTATTCCTTCCAGAGTCACAGTAACATGCTGTGAAAATTTCATCAAAATCGGCTCAGCCGTTTTGGAGTCTATACGTTACATACATACATACATTGAATTTTATATATATAGATAATTTTATAATTATAAAAATTTTTTCCTGAAGAAGCTACTCAAAGAGTAGCGAAATATTGAAATAAAATTTAAAATTTTATATAAAAAAGACCTAAAGCTTAAATAATTACTAAAATCTATTTTTCTTTAACTTATAATTTTCAAAATTTAGTATACATACTTTGAAACCATATATCATATTTTTAATATAAATCTCATAAATAAGCGTGTTTAATATGTTAATTTCAGGATGTTAAATTCAGGTATACAGAACACTGGCTACGCAAAGTAAAGATTATCTGTATTGTCGGTCTACATACATACATACATACTTATATCTACAATTTTTATTTCAAAATATAAAAATTAAAGCCGACATAAAACTTAATTGACACAAATGTATGATTTAGTTCAGGATAGGAACTAAAAACTTTATTGAAATACATTTTGTCTGAAATTAGTATATTCTATAATCGAAATTTTGTAAAGAAATTAAAATTTATAGAAATATTTTTTTTTGGTACAAAGTTTAAAAAGTACTAATGTTACTGGTGGTTAGTACAATGTTCAAATTTGATTTCCCATAACTGATCATGATTGAGATTTTTCATTGTCAATACGAAATATATACGGCGTTATAATTATGTATGTGTATTTAAACTGTTCTGACTTCGGAGTTTTCGTGGTGAAAATAAAAGTGAAACTTGAACAAATATATGAGCGATTGTTTTGATTTGCGAATTTTAATAGTATTTTAGTATTGTTTTGCGTTCCATAATCTATAATTAAATAAATACAAATAATCATTAGTTTTAATAAATGTGTTAAAAAGTACCTAATAGCCTCCGAAATTTATACAAAGTTGGAACAAACAAACAAAAAAATATTTGGTATTATTGAAAAGAGGAGGGGCATCTGCAAAACATGCTAATAAATAACACTTGACACAAAGATTGCCTAATAAATATTTCTGGAAGAGTATTTTTTTGTAAAAAGGAGAGTGGCTGATGCAGTTGCTTTAGCAATTTTGCTTTTAGACTACGGAGGATGACCAGTGCAAGTAGTAGCATTGTCCATGGTGAGGTTTTGGGTACAGCCTGTAGTGACTCGGGAACAACGACACAATTAATGGAAGAACATCGCAGCTGTTTGGCTGCTACAAATGAAGTAATCAATCGCGGCCCTTCGAGCAGACTGCAATCATCAAGATTTGCATGCTTGAGATGTTGTGGTAACTTAATCAACTATTTGATACGTTTGAGAAATACTCCTGAAGAATTGGAGCAGCGCTACAAATCTAAAGAAATTGATAAATTTTTAGAAAAAGAAAAACAAACTTTTCGTCGTCAGGCATGTATTATCTTCAAAAATTTATAATTCAAATATCTAAGAGAAAAGAAACAAATATTTATTATATACATATGTATATGTAAATCACTCTTTTTGGTGACAATATTACAGGTAAAACTTTTACTTTTGGGAGCTGGCGAATCGGGAAAATCAACATTTTTGAAACAGATGCGTATTATACATGGCGTCAATTTTGAACCAGAACTGATTAAGGAGTACCAACGTGTAATTTACCAAAACGTAATACGTGGTATGTATGATTTTTAATTGTCTAATTTATCTTAATTTGCCTATTAACAAATCAACAAAACAGCTACTTGCAACATATACTTATAACAAATGTTTTTATTATTATATATGTACACACATACAGTGGCTCCAGTGTTTGTATGATATTTACGTTCTCTGAACTAAAACAAATCGTAATAATTTTTATTTATTTTTTGTTTTTATTTGCACTCTACACTCTAATCTTTCCAAATATAAAAAAATAACAATATTCTCGATGATAACTGTAAATTTACATAGAAAAACAAAATTAACTCAATTTTTTGCGCTCAACGCATAATCGGACAAAGTAAAACATCAATAATAAAAATGACAAAAGAGAACAATTAATACTTTGTGGCATATCCTTTGTTCTCAAGAACGGCATGTAAACGTTTTGGAATGTATTTTACCAAATTGGAGCATACTTCAGGTTCTATGGAGTTCCACGCTTCCATTAACGCCGCCTTAAGCTGACTCAAAGTGTTAAATTGTTGTTGGTATACTCTTCTAGCTAATTCTTCACAAAGATTTTCAATTACGTTGAGATCTGGGCTCTGTTCAGGAGTTTCTATAAGTTTGGGGCAGTTATGGATCAACCAAAGCTTTGCCACACCCGAAGTGTGCTTGGTATTATTGTCCTGGTAAAAAGCAAAATCATTCGCAATGCCTAATTTCTCGGCACTTTGCTTTAAATTTTCCTTCAAAATGTTGAGGTAGCCAAATTTGTCCATTTTACCATCAATAAAATGCAAATTGCCCATCCCAGCACTCGACATGCAGCCCCAAACCATAACAGAGCCTCCTCCATGCTTAACAGTAGCTTTTGTATTTTGAGCATTAAATTCAGTATTTGGTTTACGCCACACAAACATCTTGCCATCTGAACCATGCAAATTGAATTTGCTCTCGTCAGTGAACAGAACCTTGTAACGAATAAAAACTATCAGCAAAAATGTATTTTAATATATCTTTACACCAAATTACCCTATTATAAAAATCTTCTGTTTTAAGCAAATACTCTTCAGCAAATTTTATTCTCTAGTTTTTATTCTTAGGGCTAATAAATGGCTTTTTCTGGCAACTCTACCATGGTAGTTATATTTGTGCAATGTATTACGAATAGTATTTAAGCAAACATCTTTTCCACTACTGTTTTTTAAAGATATTTTTAGTTCTTTTGCAGTTGTAAACGAATCTTGTTTAATTTCCTTCAACAAATAACGCTCTTCACGATCAGTTAATATTTTGCCCTGACCTTCTCTACTTTTATTAGCTATCCTCAACTCATTACGGAATCTCTTAATAACGTCGTGGACAGTAGATTTGCTTCTTCCAACTAATTCAGCAATTTCTCTCACTGTTTAACCTTCAAGATTCAATTTCACTATTAATTGTCTTATTTCGACAGTAGATTGCTTTCCCTTCGGGGCCATTTCTAATAGATTTTTAGCTATTGTTAGAACTAGGAATGTCTGCCAATAAATGCAAGTTATGACTAAGAGCTAGTTTTTTACTTGTCAGTTAAACTCAGCTTAACACACTGTTATATTAAACCTCAAATATATTTTGCCGGGATTTAACTACTGATTGTGTTTCTCAGTAGTGGATTACCTCCTGTCAACTTTGTTAGCATTGCCGTACTGTTCAGTCAAAATACATATGGCATTCCTCCTAATTTTTTATATAAATATGGTAATATCTTAAATTTTCGCAAAAAAGCAACCGCGTCAATAAAAGTATTTGAAAACTTTAACTCTCAAAAAAATTAAAAAAATGAATTTAATGTGTGGTCCAATTAGTTCTAAAACATTATATGCGGATTGTTTTGTTAAGCGAAATATTTGAAAGAATTCGTCTCCTTATTGTTCGTATCTTTCTAACAATTGACATATTTAAATTATTATTATATGTGTTTGAATCACTTAAATCCTCATCATCACTAGAATAATAAAGTCTTGTTGTTCACATAAATTTTAAAGCTCACATTGGCTGCATTCTTGTAGAATATTGTTGAGTCGCTACAACTCCCTTGATATACACGTTTCTTTTTGTATTAGCAAACGTGTGGATAATGTTGTTTGTATTAACGCAGGATTTTTGTACTGTACTGAGGTATTTTCTGGTACGACGGGACAGATATCAAAAAGTTTTGTAGGTAAATCTAAGAATAAATATACATATTTACTATCTCACAAATTTTATATCTTACAACAACAAAATATATTGATTTACAAGTATTTTATTAATGCAAGACTTAGGTTTGTCCCCCTCAGTGAGGCTTATAAGTATATTATATTCTATAGTATAAAGTATTAAAGAAAATATTATGAAAAGTATTAAGCTATTAAAAAATGTCCAAACGTTATTATTTGGTAGTTTCTAATTAAGCGATGTAGGAGTATTGATAGTACTCACCGTACTAACTCCATTATGAATTTCTGGACGTGTGTTCTACTAGACGCATCTTAATTTAATTTACGTATTAAGGATGTAATCTATTAAAGTTCCTGGCCGATGTGCATGAAAAAATTTCCATGCCATAGATAGCCGCAACTATTTGAATCCATATATTTGTTCCAAATTTGATTAAGAACATAAAATTGGTATCGTTTTTAATTTTGCAACATATAAGGTACCCTACACCGAGTATTTGAGTAAAACGGTTTCTGAATTTTCGGGCGTAAGAAACATCAGAACTGTTGAACTTTAATAATGAAAATGTAGTAGATTTACAACAGGGTGTTAACAATAGACATAATTATAATAACATTTATCTGCACAAGAAAATTACATGTTAATAAATGTTAAGTGAATGTTAATAATCCAATAAGAACAAATCCAATATGCCCTCTATATTATTGTGGTGTAGGGTATAAACATTAACCCCTTTTTACCCACTTTAGCTTAAACAAGCAAAAAATATATAAAATCAATGGCTATCAGCTTCACAACAACTGGGCAAACAATGTTGAGTTGAAACTGTTCGTCTTGTCTTACGCCAACATGATTTTAATGACCGAGTTGCTCGCAAGAAATCGACTGTGCAGGCGAAAATCGCGTATTGTCAAACGTGGCTAATATATAACTGCCCACATTTGATGACACCGACACCATAGTCATCAGACCTTAATGTTATCGAAAAATTATTTTAGAAATCAGCATAAGGAAACACAAAATTTCTAACAAAGGTTTCAAGCAGAGGTCCAATTCGTTTAAAAATAATCGGCGGCGGCGGCTGGGTCTAAATAGGCCGGCGGCGGCTCAAAGTCGGCTTGAGCCGTTTTGATCATTTCTTTTTTTACATTAACTACTCTAAAACGTGAACTTTTTATCGAACGTTAAAATTCAATTTTGTAAGCTTATTTAAAAACTTTAGAATTCCCCGCATAAGAATTTCGTGTTTTCGTTTATTGTAAACAACTTTTGTTGCATAATAAGTAGCTTCTTTTGTAGTTGCTCCTTTTCAATAAAAACTATATAAACAAATGTATAATTATCGTAGTTTAAACTCAGCTAACCTCTATTTTTAATGAATTCAATAACATTATTTAGATATTAGTATCTTAGAAACCCTTTAGCAAACAATAGTAGATATATAGTATATTAAAATATGGCAGGAACTTACAAAAAGTAGAATCAAAACATGTTTCATAGGTGAAAAATAACGTATGTACATGCTTTTTTTTTTAATTAAATAAAAAACAAGTAAGAGTGCTATATTCGGCTGTGCCGAATCTTAAATACCCTCCACAGAAACTACACTGGTTATAGGACTAGAATATCCTTATTCTGTGTTTTCTATTCAGTCTTAGTGCAAATTTTATTAGTATTTGATATATTGTTTGAAAGACAATTTTACGACCAACATAATATTTATGTTAAATATTTTGAAATGTTGTCTAATTTTCACCATTTTTAATTGATTTAATTACCAATTCTTACCATAATTTACAGAGTTTGTCTGATGTTCATAATAATCTTGAGTGTAACTTAACAAACAGAGTATAAAAAAGGGGTACAATTCGGTTTTAGTGATTTTGCTAAAAAAAAAAAAAAAAATCAAATATTAGCCGAAACCAGCCGATTGCCTCTGCGGCGGCTCCAAATGTGAAAAAAACGTCGGCGGCGGCGCCAAGCCGGCTTAAAGCCACACGAATTGGACCTCTGGTTTCAAGGTTAATTCCTTCTTTCTCCTACTTTATTTCTCATCTTTATAAATGACCTCCTTTGTCAAACTTCCAATACTATCTATTCTTTTGCAGATGATATCAGCATTTGCCATTCGTACTCATTTCACCATAGACCAAACCCTTGTGGGGCTATTAAAATAAACAAAATTTACTGCTGGCTCCTTTTAAAATTTTTGCAAATTTGTTTTATATATTTTCATATTAGCCTTGAGATTTTAATTTGTAAAATCATTTTAAATTTTCATTTGCTGTGTGAGTAATAGTTAATAATTTTATTAGAAAACTAGCTAAACCCGGTGTGCTTTGCTACCCCCCCCCCCCTCGTCATAAAATAAAATAAAACGTATTTATATATTTAAAAACATTTATTTATTTATTTTAATGTATTTATTGCAATGCTTTAGGCGAGACCATGCCCCTTTGTCCACTTACATAGTCAAGAATTTATTATTTCATAAGAATATCCTATTATGAAAATTTAATGACGATCGGTCCAGTAGTTAAGACTATATTACGATTTTTAGGCCCATTATTAAAACTTGGTAATAGTTAAAGGTATGATGTTATCGGACAGATAAGAAGTATTTGGTTATTATAAGTCTACTTTAATCTAAAACCGACCGATAAGCTAAAGGGAAGATCATCTTGCCTTTAATTTTATAGTGAGGTTTATGTATTTGAAGTTGCCAAATGTTCTGAAAAATTGACAACTTCATGAAAAATAAATTAATTTTAATTTTGTTTTGCCAATAAATAATTTGATAAACAAAAATGGAAAGCAGACGTTTGATTTATATTTTTTTCACAAACAAATATTTTCACAAACACAAAAAATTTACTGTTTCTTGTCAGTAATTTGTCAAAAGTAATCGGTTTTTAACTGGTATTGCCATATTTTAGAAAAAAAATTATTTTATTTTACAAGGAAGTTGTAATAACGAAAAATTTTAAAGGTCACTTTATTCCTCACTTTAATTAAAGTTACCTTTTATTATTAAGAACATTAAAGGCAAGTTGTAATAATGGCCCTTAATTTTCCTAAAAAGGGGCGTGGTCCCACCCACTTTTCTCTGGTACGTATTCCTAATTATGCCAATTCCATATGTACCACACATCATTGACGTAGGTCAAAAACTGCCCAAAATATGGCGATTTAAATTTGTGGGTTATATGGGCGGTGCCACCCCCGTTTGTACAATCAAAACTTCATATAGCCTATTATTCCTTCCAGGGTCACAGTAACATGCTGTGAAAATTTCATCAAAATCGGTTCAGCCGTTTTGGAGTCCATACGTTACATACATACATACATACATACATACATTGAATTTTATATATATAGATTTAAAAAAAAGAAGACAAAATATTTAAATAATTATAAGGAGAATTAGAAAAATTTTGTTGCAAATTATTATTGGAAAAGAAGAATCATTTCGCAATTATATATGTATGTATATTCAAAGAATTTTAGTATTGGTAAGAATAAATATAAGATCAGTAAAATTGCATATTTTTTATTCAAATAATTTGTTTTATTCTTGGACGACTCTTTTTACTATTGCTTCGCCAGGTCCTTTGTGTATAAATAGCACAAGGACGTGGATATCTTTTAAATCGTGGGCACAATTGATACTTTTTTCGGTTAAATTCAACATTCTATAAAGAAGACAATAGGTTAGGTTATATGGGTAGTCGTTTTCTGAAACAGCTCACTTGGGTCCATTATATTGGTCCCATTGTGATACCCATTGGTGGGCAACCTATCGATTTCAAACCGTATCGGTTGCTTCCCTGTCGAACCATCCAGACTCCTTAGCAAAGGTGCCGATGCATTTTGGATTAATCCTGGATAGTGCACCCAAACATGGAAGAAAGAGTGCCCCTAGTATCCGTTCCCTCTTCATCGATAGGGCCGGGCATTCGCAGAGGAAGTGGATGACTGTCTCCTCCTCCTCCTCGTTATGACAGCTTCTACAAAAGTCATTATATTGTAGACCAAGTCTTCTGGCGTGTATCCCAAAAGTACAGTGACCTGTAAGTAGAGAGACAATAAGCCTAATTAGGTCGCGACGAAAACTAAGTAAAGATTTCGTCCTTCCCGTATCAAATAAGGGCCAAGTGGACCTAGAAATAGAGCAGGTGATTTCTTTCGTCCACCTTACCTGAGAAAGTCTGAACATCTCATCTTGAATTAGTGATTTCAGACTTTTCATGTTAATGCCAGTGAAGGAGTCAATCTCCTCATCAGCCAGCATTGTACCTTTCTTGGCTAAATCGTCAGCAATATAGTTACCATGAATCGAGCTGTGTCCAGGGACCCATATCAGCGCTATCCTAGAATGTTCCGCTATCTCATTCAGAGATATCCGGCATTCTGCGGTTAACCTCGACAAGAAGACAATACTGCTGTACAATTCCAAAAATCTTAAGTCTAAATTTCAAAGTTGATATTAAAACTCAACTGCATTTATGTTTTCAAATTACTACTAATATCATCCAAAATAATATCAAGATTTAAATTAATAGCGTCGAAAAACTTCAATTCTAAACACTGATATATGTATGTACATACATAAGACAATAATTTCTCATGACATCATCTCTTTCCATGATATTTAACTAAAAATTTACATTTAATTTCATTACCATTATGTTTTTAATTTGTGTGTTAAATTATTTTTAATAATTTTTCTTTTAAATAATTTTTTCATTTTTTTGTTTACGAGTATTTATGTTTTTAATACTTTTACGCCTTATAGCGTGTTCAGATATGAACCTTAATTGCGATAATCGCAATTAACGCCATTATTGAGCTCAATATTCCATATAAAATCTCAATTAATTATTGCGCAATAAGTACGAAATTGTTATAATATTGAGTAAAATTTCGAATGCAACACTGTTCACAACTGTGTTTAGTGAACAAAATTGTATAAAATGGTAAATGTCAAGAAAAGAAAACAAAAGAAATCATTGAAAAATCAATGTGAAGTAAGCTTGTTTACATAGAAACACAACAACCATATAGAGTATTTTTTGTATTGTTTTCCAACTGTCAAATGATTATTGAGTAAACTGAAAATTGCGTATGCCTGAACACTTAAAATAATATTGTCAATTAACCGAATATTGACTCAATTAAATTTCATAACTGAACACAGTATTATGTTTAATTGTGGTATAGAATCAAATGAATTTTTTAACATTTACATTTACACACAACAGCATTAAGTGAATATTAAAATTACATTAAAAAAAATATAAAGATTCCAAGAGACAACAGGCCTGTAAGTCATCGTGGGATGTAAAAAAATTGGTCAGTTATTCAAATATTGATTATATGAAATATTTCACTCCACATAAAAATTAAACATACCATCAAATAAGCGAGTATTAAGCTAGATTTACACGATTGAAATTTTCTTCAAAATTGCTCTTCAAAATGCTTCAAACTCGTATAAACAGCAAAATTTCTTCAAAATTTATTTATTTAATAACTATTAATAACTATTAAATAAATTAAATTTGCAGAATTTTTGCTGTTTACACGAGTTTGAAGTATTTTGAAGAGCAATTTTGAAGAAAATTTCAATCGTGTAAATCTAGCTTTAGTTACTAACATAATTTATTAATATCGAGTCCTAACCGCCAAAAACTTAACCCTGTAAAAATTTCACAGCTGACAGATGTGCCGTTACCAACATAAAGTCAAAACAAAAATAACTCAACCGACATTCACATTTTGTTTACAAATTTCCTGACTGCGTGGTGTCGTTTAAGTTTAATTTTCAGTCTTACATTTTTTTGTGCGGCTTTGGAAAAGTGAAAGAAAGATAACTATGTTTTTGTTGATTATAGAAATTTCATTGAGTTTTGCAATACACATGTCAGTGATGTGTACAATAATATAAAAAATGCAAATCATTTTTGGCTGCTTTTTCTTAAATGTGATTTTAATGTAAGCATTTTTTTTAAGTTACCAACGAAAATTGTTCTTGTTCCGTATAGCAGCAGCGACTCCGAGGTAGACATTGACGAAGAAATGTGTATAGGAAAGAGAGGATACAAAGCTCCTAAATCTGTTCCTAATCGATTGAAAAAAAAGAAACAGCGAAATACTACAGTTAAGCCGAATCCCTGTATCCATAACAATTGTGGAAGAAACTGCAGCTCCAATTTCACTGAATAGGACAGGGAGTTATTAAACGAGCATTTTTGGGGCATGGGCAACAGCAATAGACAAAAAGAATGGTTGCGCTCATGTAGTAAACGTAAATCTGTTGCTAGAAAAAGATCAGAAAGTGCAAAAAGACTTATGAGTACCACATGAACTACAACTTCAAACATATTCCAGTTTGTCAAAAAATTTTACTTAAAACACTAAATATATCCCAACAAATGTTAAGAAACGTCAGAAATAGAAAAAAACATAATGAATGCTGTTGGTGATATTAAAACGAAAACAAAGCCACACAATCAAAAATACTGGTATTGAAAACATTTATTGAAAATTTGACCGCAGTTCCGTCGCATTATTGCCGAAATAAAAGTAATAAGCTGTATATTTCAAGTGAATTTCGAAACATTTCTGGTTTATATAAGGCCTTTACACAACATTTAATAAGTATTCATAAGGAATCGTCTCAGTTGTCCCTACGAATTTTTCGTTCAATTTTTAAAAATAACTTCAATATTGGTTTCCACTTGCCTAAAAAGGACAAATGCGTTACATGTGAAAGCTACAAAAACTTGGAAGAGGAAGAAAAAAAAAACTATGGAGCAGTCCGAAAAATACAAAAATCATATAAAGGACAAGGAGGAGTGTAAAAAAAATTTTTGGAGGAACAGACACAAAGCAAAACAAATTCATCGTTTTTATGCGCTAGCTGCGATCTACAAAAAGTTTTAAACACGTCCCATTCAAAAAGTGTTACATTATTTTACTCAAGAAAATACTCATACTATAAAGAAAGTGTTTATGAAAATGGTACAAGGAATGGTTACTGCTTTTTGTGGGGAGAGACTGACGGAAAAAGAGGATGCAATGAAATTGCCACAGTATTGTTCCAATATTTGACACGTGTTGACCAGAGAGGAACCTGTTCTTCAATAAGCCTTTACTGCGACAGCTGTGCGGGTCAAAACCGAAATAGAGCATTGCTTTCAGCTTTGAAATTTTTTCTTGAAACTGCTGTTTTTATAAAGAAAATAAAAATTACATATTTATTACCTGGACATACAATGATGCCTGTGGACTCCATTCACACTATAGAGTCGTTTATCCGTGACAGAAGTGTTTGGGCTCCAAGCGAATGAATACTGAATACTGAACTGAATACTGAGAAAACTAAAAAAAACCTTCTGAAAAATTCAGCTTTTGTCGCTTAAGTTTTTTAGGCGGTTAGGGCTCGATATGTTACCATATAAACTTTATATTGGCATAAATGTTAACAACATAATTATATTCGTGTTAGTAACATATTTACCTAATACAGGGTGGCCCAGAAAGATCGAAGTGGTGTGAATTCCTTATAACTTTTCATTTAAGACATATTTTTTAAATTTTTTGTTTTTTAAATACAGTAAATTTATAGGGAATATTTTTAGATTAGTTATTAAAAATGATATCCATTTTCTGCTTCGCACAAATGTGCTCTTTCCAACACATTTTCCATGATCTTTCGCAAAACTTCCGGTGTTATGTTGTTAATTTCGTCTCGAATATTGGTTTTTAATTACTCAATAGTCCTAGGCTTATTAACATAAACTTTTCATTTTAAATACCCCCAAAGAAATCAGTCTGGAGCGGTTAAATCCGGGGAACGCGGAGGTCAATTAAAATTGCTTCTACGCGAAATTATTCTTTCACCAAAGATGTCGCGTAAAAGAGCCATTGTGTGCGCTGTGGCTCCATACTGTTGGAACCATATTTGCGGATGGTTTTCCACGGCTGGCCTTACAAAATTTTCCAACATGACCCGATATCGATCACCATTGATGGAAATGGCGACACCTCGTTCATTTTCAAAAAAATATGGGCCAATGATCAAAAAGTGTGGACAGTTCATAATCTGCCGGAACCAGGAAGGTTCCTTACTGCTCCTTGTTGTCGAAAATTTGCAACCAGACGGTTTATTGTTGACTGAGAGGTTGCAACCCACACATTAAATTGACGACGGTATGCACGCTGAGTCAACACAATGGACCGTTGATTTGAAAAGTAAATTTTAACGATTTGGGCAGGTTTTTCAGTTGTGTATTGCTCCATTATAAATTGTCCAAGTCTTCTTTACAAAATACTGAAAAGAAAAAAAAAAAATTATAATAAAAAAGTTATAAGGAATTCACACACTTCGGTCTTTCTGAGCCACCCTGTACATAATAATATTTTTTGCTTGTTTTCTGTATATTATTAACATGATTTGGATTCTATGTTATTAACATTTGAACATGAATAATGAAAATATTTTTTTTTTTTTTTTTTGCATATACTTTTTTATTGTATCTTCATTTTAAATGAACTAACAATAGGTATTCAAATCCTAAAACTAAAGTTAATTAAGATAAGTCCAGCCAATGCTAGACAAAATCTAGTTTTCAAATTCGATAGGATGTAATGAGCAACTTGTATTTATTCATCTGAGAGCGGTGGTGTCCCTCCTTCTCAAACGGCTATGACCGGGATGTTGTAAGATGTCTCGAGCGAGGGGATTTGGATGAGTTTCCAGCTTATCCAAATAATGGGCCACGTCACTATATGATCATTAATACGAATAGGGGGACATGATTCCCTACGTAGAGTAAATGTTACGTGGGTGCATTTCTGTTCATTTATTTTTATTCCCCATTGTCTTGCCCATTTCTCCACTTGCGTTACGTGGTGCTGTAATTTAATTGAGGCATCTTTTGGATCTTTGTGAGTACTGAAAAATGCCGTATCATCAGCAAATGTTGACGTGTGAATTTCATTGTTTGTTGGCATGTCTGCTGTGTACAGCAAGTATAGAATTGGTCCTAAGATACTACCTTGAGGGACGCCAGCACCTATAGGTTGAGGACGGTTTAAATAATCACCTTCTTTAATCATAAACTGACGGTCGATTAAGTATTTCCATAGTAGGTGTTGAAGATTCACCGGCAAGTTCTGCTTTAATTTAGATATCAGGCCTTCATGCCATACTTTGTCGAAAGCTAGAGAGACGTCAATAAAGAGTGCCGAACAGTATCTCTTTTCCTCAAAGCTTTTTCTTATGACTTGTACCAATGAAAATATATTCATATTTTTTTTGTTTAATGTTGATAATATAATTTATTTTCTTTTATTTAAATTAACATAACGTCCTTGAGAATTAATTACATAAATATTTGTATCTTAATTTATTTAAGTTATAAATATGTAAATACAAACAAAAATACTAACTGAACAAATTATAAATATTATGTTATTTACATTATTCTTTTAAAAATTGATTTTGTTTTATTGTTTTATTTTTGTATTTCGATTCGAAAGCAAAAGCTTTCGAAAACAATGTAAAAAGTATAAAAATTCGAATGATTTTCTTTTCGAATCGAAATACGGAGTAACCCCGAAGGAGAGGGCGAAGATGCTTATCGGTGACAGTAGGGTATCCAACTCTATTGATTCATTTGAACATCGTCGCAATGTCGGTTGTGTTTCACTGTTCTATTGATACTATAATGGAATGTGTTCTGCTGAAATTAGTAAACTTGTTCCTGAAACACTTAGTTTTTTTATGTAATACACGTTCTTCAGTTAGGGCCCATCCATTCATGGTCGACTGGACAGTGGATCGCACAACACACTACAGGGAAAATTCGTTCTTTAGTCGTACTGTCCGTATGTGGAATAAACTACCAGCAGAAGTATTCCCTGCCACTTTCAATATAGGAAAATTCAAAGCAAATGTTCACAAACAATGCATTGCATGAGTAGGGGTCGCCCCCTGAGTGGGCGACAAATAACAAAGATTATTTTTTCGCTGAAAGGTTTGATCAAAAGTAATTTAAAAAAGAAAAAAAATTTAAAATATGTTGAATATTCATGTTGAAACAGTTCGTTCAAAAGCTAAAAAAAACAAATTATACACTTTTTTTTGCAAAAAAAGGAAAAGAAGAAGTTTTTAAAAGTGAGGTTAGCATGTCTACGAATTATGTTTGATACCACAAAAAAATTTGGAATCTCTAATTTTAGAAACAAAAAAAAAGTGTGCGCAAGTTTGCGCCATTATTTTTGACGATTTTTTTAAATTTTCACATTTTTTCTATTTTTGTCTATTTTTTTCTAATTAAGTCATAAAAGCATGCGCTTGAAAATACTTATAAAGGGTTATTGCACACAATTTTTATCAAACCCGTTTTGTAACTTCGAGAGTCAATAGGAAGTTTACACAAGATTACAGCTATTCCAAATAGTGAAAAAATCTAATGCTGGAACCATTGACGAAAAATTGGATTTTTTGGTCAGAAAATTGAGCGAAATTTCAAAATGTGAAGGGGATGGGGACATATTAGCACTGAAGCAGTGTTTGAAAAATTTCAATATATATTTCAATATTATTAAATAATATAAAATAAATATAATAAAGCCTTTTTTCATAAAAAAATACTGTTTTATAAGAGCCTTACAATTTCGAAATTTTTTTTTTTAATTAGACTGTAAATCATATGTATGTATGTACATACAGTCTGTTAAGAATGAGTTTAAAATCAACATTTGTTAATTGAGTTTTGCGATTTATACCAACTTTTATTCCTTAGGAATGTGGCTTTTAGAAAAATCTTAAAAACTTTAACTTTTTGGTTCTTAAATTTTTTTTATTGCATTTTGAAAACAAAAAATTTTACGCATGTAAATTTTTTTTTTCGCCATTAAATTTTTAATAACTCCAAAATAGTAATAGATATAAAATAAATGTGTATGGTTAGTTTAAGCAGAATTTTCCGGTGCATCTTTTGATCCTCCTGCTATTAAAATCGGAGAACACGTTTTCAAGTTATGGCAAAATATATAAGGCAACCCAACGATTTAGGGGGTGAAGTATGCCACGCCTTTAAAAGAAAATCCTTACGTACTAGAGAAAAACGGAAAAAAGATTTGAATTAAGGGCATCAAAATCCATATAGTCCACATACTTTTATTTCTAGGGTAGAGAAAATTTTTTTTTTGTTGCGCAGTGTAATTTTTTCCAAATCTGAAACTAGACTTTTTATATCATACTACACCTAAAACTATCAAAAAACTAAAACTTTTAATTCAAAAAATACGTTTAATAATTTTGGCCAGCTTTTCAGGCCAAATACTCCTCTGTGCGATGTCAGAATATTTTTTTAAATTGAGAAAGAGAAAAGTTATTGAGAGATCTCTCGTGGAAATCAGGTGTGCCTAAACTAGGGATGTCAGCGTCATACACAATTGTGTAAGTAAAACTCACATGTACGCTTACGCTCTTTTATTTTGCGAGCGTAAAATATAATTGTTTACTGCAAAACACTCTCATTCAGCGGGAAGTTGGCACGTCTTGTTTTGAGGCCTCTAAACAGAAATAATATATTTATTATTTATTATCTTTGTTTCTATTTTGTTTTATTTTTGGTTTTAACATTGTACAATGATTTAAAAAAAAAAACAAATTGCTTGTGGTTTTTGTACGAGGTGTACTTGTTGTAGTATCAAGAATAACTGTGATGAGGACTCGTAATAGGCCTCGCAACCGCAGTTTTCTCCCGCTGAGAATGTAAAAGTCAGGAGTAATCTCACCAACACAATCAT
Source organism: Bellardia pandia (assembly GCA_916048285.2). Taxonomy (NCBI): domain Eukaryota; kingdom Metazoa; phylum Arthropoda; class Insecta; order Diptera; family Calliphoridae; genus Bellardia; species Bellardia pandia. The sequence continues at coordinate 73,861,140 of OU696530.1, forward strand.
AATTGACACCACTGGCCTAAACTTAATTGTTCCACATTATATATGTATGTATATCCATTTCCTCATTCTCCACTATTGGTGGTACAATTAATTAAATAATCTATATTGAAGGTATGCGTTCTTGCAATGGAAAAATACGGTGACTTAAATTACGTCAAAAATATTGATAGTTCCACTGGATTGATTTTATTAGAATTTCTAATTGGTACAAAACTAAAATGTTGTTATTCACACACATTTAATTTCTATCCTGATTTGTCTGTCAGTATTGTTTAGATTTTATCCAGCTTTTTATTCACATTCAATATCTTTATTTTCCTTTAAATTCCATGAAAGGGGAAAACGTTTCAGAAATTTAATAAAAATTAGATAAATAATCAATATAAACTGCAAAATATTTTATTTACCACTTTAACCCTCCGATGAGTGAGTCATCCGTTGCCCTTATACGAAGTACAAGGCCACAGGGACCTTTTTCTAGTTGTATGGTATTTTATATGAATTTTATATTTATATTTTTTTTTGTTTTGTTTTATTATTATTTACTAATTATACATGTATAATAAATGTAAATGAATTATTTAATTTAATTTTTATTTAATAACATAAATGAAATTTTTATTTAATAACATTATTAATTTTTAATGAGTTTCATATGAAAATAGCAAAATAACAAACTATTGTTATGTAGATTGTGTGCAGCTGAAGCATCGATGCATAAGTGTTACAGGAATGACAATAGGCCCTTGTTTTCCGTTGCCGTCCGTACGACAGCAACATGATGGCCTGTTCGTTCTAGACGCAAACGACGATCTAGTTATTCAGCTTTTTATAACGGGTGTTTTTTTGAGAGGCATAGAACTTCGAATTGAAATAAAACACAAGAAAATCGTTTTAATGACCATCAATTTGGCTTTATTGGAAGGATAATTTTATGCCATTAATGTTTAAATATGATTTCAGGCATGTGGCCGCCGCGGCAGGCTCGAATAAATCCAATTCTACAGGTCCAATTTTCAACCACTTTTTCGAGCATATGGGGCCGTATGTCGGCAATAACGCCACGAATGTTGGCTTCCAATTCCCCTAACGTTTCTGGTTTGTTGGCGTAGACGAGCGGCTTCACATATCCCCAAAGAAAATAATCCAATGGTGTCAAATCACACGATCTTGGTGGCCAATTGACAGGTCCATTCCGCGAAATTATGCGCTCATCGAATGTTTCCTTCAAGAAATCGATTGTGGCGTGCGCTGTGTGGCATGTAGTGCCGTCTTGTTGGAACCACAACTCATCCACATTCATGCCATCCAATTCGGGAACAAAATAGTCGGTTATCATGGCTCTATACCGGTCTCCATTAATTCGGGTCCTCTTCAACACTTTGCTCTACAGCGGCAATTGTTTCTTCGGTGCGCACTGTTCGACGTCTCTGCGGATGCGTATTATCACATAGAGTAAACGTAGTGCGAAAACGATCCATGGTTAACCGAATTAATTGCTCTGATGGACGATTATGTCGACCATAAAATGGACGGAGCTTGCGGTAAACTTCGCGAACTGAACCGTTATTTTCGAAATAAATTTGCACGATTTGCAAGCGTTGTTCTTTTGTCAACCTGTTCAAGATGAAATGGCAAACCAAACTGAACATAAATGACATTAGAGTTGCCAGATTTGACCACAAAATGCCAGTTTTATCTCTTTTCGAAAAACAAACCTGTAAAAAAAACACCCTATACCCTTCACCTTCATGAGAAGGGTATATATAAGTTTGTCATTCCGTGTGTAATTTCCACAATATAATTTTCCGACCCTATAAAGTATATATATTCTGGATCCTTATAGATAGCGAAGTCGATTAAGCCATGTCCGTCTGTCTGTCTGTCTGGATGTTGAAATCAGTTTTTTGAAGTCCCCAGATATATTCGGAATCTAAATCTTCAATAATTCTGTCAGAAGTGCTTTCGAGAAGTTTGCTATTTAAAATCAGCAAAATCGGTTCAGGTCAACCAGAGTTATGAACCAATATGTGATACCACCTCCATAAAAATTTGATATTTTTCGTCCATTTTATTGCAATATTTTGAAATATATTTCAGATAATACGATGAAATTTTGTATACGTTGTTTTTATAATAAAAGAAGAAAGTGTGCGAAAAATAGTAAGAATCGGTCCATGATTTCTCATAGCCCCCATACAAATATATATATTCCCGAAATATGGCTTAATGATAAATAAATGCCTATAAAATTGGAATATCTAGACAAAATTCAACAAAAATAAGTTTTATACAAAAAGAAATCGCCATACCCCATATAATGTCCACTTCCAAAATTCACTTAAATACGTATAAAACTGGTATACTCTTTATAGGCAAATAAATTATTGTACTAAATTTTATGGTGGTCGGCTCAGAATTGGTCATAGCCCCCATACAAAAATCTTCCCGAAATATTGCTCAATTATACATAAATGCCTATAAAATTGGAGTATCAAGACAAAATTCAGCAAAAATAAGTTTTATGCAAAAAGAAATCGCAAAAAGAATTTTTTTTTAGTTCGGTCCATGTTTGACCATATACCCCAAAATTCACTTAAATACGTATAAAACAGATATAAATAATGTTAAACGGCTAAAATTTTACACAAATACTCTTTATAGGCAAATAAATTGTTGTACTAAATTTTATGGTAGTCGACCCAGAACTGGTCATAGCTCCCATACAAGGACCACATCTGAAAAATAAATTTTTCCCTTATATATTGTACAAATATCGGTACCGACTCAAAACTTTGCACATATCATTTTAATATATACAAAAATCATCCCACAAAATTTTGTGAATTTCGGTATATTTTTAACCGTATGCCTCTTCCGAAAATCACTTTAATACTCATAAATCGCTTATAAATAAGGGTACCAATCCAAAATTTTACATGGATCATTTACATACATGCCTAAATCAAACTGCTGGATTTTGAGAATATCGGTCCATATTTGACTATATCCCGCTAATAAGGTCCACTACCGAAATCCACGTTAATACTAATATATATCTTAAATATACCGTTATTATGTTGAAATTCGACGTGAAATATCCTCATATGCATGAAAATAACTGTTCCAAAATTTAAGAAGATCGGCCCATAATTTGTCATAGCTGCCATATAAGAACCATTTCCAAAAAACAAATAAATTCGAGTCAAAAAATATTCTTTTCGGATTTAACCCATATTCGGTCCATATTTTATAATCATGATATATATCGTTGGAAAGGTATTTTTAATACTTTTTATTTAATGTATTACACATTATCAAGCACCCAGTAGTTCCCGAGATAAAGGACTATATATTTTCAACTTACGGGCCCGCCCCCTTGAAAATAGGCGTGACCGCCAAAAAATTTTTTTTTTCTGAGATCTCTAAAATCCCTAATTGATGAAGTTTTTTTTTGAGCAAAATCACTAAAACCGAATTGTACCCCTTTTTTATACTCTGTTTGTTAAGTTACACTCAAGATTATTATGAACATCAGACAAACTCTGTAAATTATGGTAAGAATTGGTAATTAAATCAAGTAAAAATGGTGAAATTTAGACAACATTTCAAAATATTTAACATAAATTATGTTGGTCGTAAAATTGTCTTTCAAACAATATATCAAATACTAATAAAATTTGCACTAAGACTAAGGTTACCATATTCATTTTGAGAAAAAGAGGACGTCGACCAAAAAAAAACCGGACATTTACCCTTAAAAAGAGGACAGTACTCTGTAGCAAAATATTAAAAAAAAAACAACGCCTTAAAATACACAAAACAAATTTAAAATTCTATTTACATATAACAACAAAACTAAAACAAAATATTAAAAAAAAAAATGATATTTTATCAGTCTGATCTCATAACTACTACAACATAAAAACATAAAAATTAACAAATTCATTTTAAAACTTCACATGTATTATATATAAATTTTTAGTAGAAGTTGTAAAGTTTCATTTATATTTTTCAGCGCTTTCAATTTGAACCATAAAACACTTGACAATTCATATCAAAATTATATTTGACTTAATAATATCAGAAATAGTTTCTGTGTTTAATTTGTTTCTTTGTGGTGTCCACTGAATTCAGAACTTCTAGAACTAAGAGCTTTGAGAAATATCATAAAACAAAATTCCCAAAGGTTAACACACACATTCAGGGAAAGAATTGATCATTTTAAAATTTGGAATGATTTGGAATTTATAAGAAGATTTCGTCTTTCAAAGAAAAGTGCATCAGCTGTTTTTTTCCCCTCCAATAAATTAGCACTTCTTTTGGCACCTTTTCTAGACATTTCTGGATAAAACTAAAAAAGTCGTTGCAAACAATTACATCAATGCCAATAATACTTTCGATGCAATAAAACGAAACAAACCCAGGGCACTTGCAAAAAAAGAAGTAGGACTACCCCGGACGCCCTAAAAAAGAGGACGATGTCCGGGGAAAAGAGGACGTATGGCAACCCTAACTAAGACTGAATAGAAAACACAGATTTAGGATATTCTAGTCTAGTGTAGTTTCTGTATTTCTTATTACGTTTAGGTGGAGGGTATTTAAGATTCGACACAGCCGAATGTAGCACTCTTACTTTTTTATACTCTGTTTAAATTACACTGAAGATTATTATGAACATCAGACAGACTCTGTAAATTATGGTAAGAATTGGTAATTAAATCAATTAAAAATGGTGAAATTTAGACAAAATTTCAAATATTTAACATAAATTATGTTGGTCGTAAAATTGTCTTTCAAACAATATATCAAATACTAATAGATAAAATTTGCACTAAGACTGAATAGAAAACACAGAATAAAAATATTCTAGTTCTATAACCAGTGTAGTTTTTGTATTTCTTGTTACGTTTAGGTGGAGGGTATTTAAGATTCGGCACAGCCGAATATAGCACTCTTACTTGTTTGAACTAAACTTTAATAATAAATTATTAAAGAAAGTGAAAATAAAAGAATTTTAAAACTTGTTTTATAAAAAAGACATTTAAAATCTATGGCCCATAATCATAGTCATAGAAAAAGCATACTTTAAGTAAAAGTAGACTTTTAAACAACAAAAACATATAAATTTTGTTCTGAATTTAAAACAAAAGCATGCTTTTGCTTAAAGTATGCTTTTTCTATGACAATGATTATGGGCCTATGTCTTAAAAACAAAACGTTTTTTTTAACATTAATTGATAAATTGAAATTAATTTTGTCGTAACAAAAATAAAAATAAACTCGTGTTTTAAAAGAAAATTAACTTCAAAACGTTAATCAGGGGTGTCATAGAAACCAATATTGTCAGAATTGGTTTTAAACTCGACAAGAAAAAATGCTTTGGTGTCATAGGGCACTGCTACACGTTCAATAAAAATCGTGATACTAGAAATATTTTTACAATAAAATATGCTCTATATCTTTATACCAATTCCTTGTATAATTTTACACAATAACCTTCTTCCTCTCGTCGTTCTACCCATTTCTTTTGCCAAACTCAGCATCTTTTTGCTTTTAATTCCACTTCATCGTCATCCAAAATCAGCACTGTACAAGCAATAGCTAGATTAATTTCCTGCCACGTCATCATTTATGTTTTTTTTTTTATTGATATTTTTATTTAATTTTATTTCAAAAATTACACATAAAATACAGAAGTTGAATAATAATTGAAAAATTTTGTCAAACTGACTAATTTCACAAACAAATGTTTATACGACTCAGCATATGTAGCACCACATAAAATTCAACATATCGTATAAACACAAAAATCGTATGCTAACTCGTATATTGACATTTCACTTGCTGACATATGCTGACATCAAAAAATTTGCTACTTTCAGCATATCGTGTAAACGTCTAACATATGACATAGGAATTTGCTGCTAATTTTAATCATATGGCTGTCATCATATATATGCTGATTCAACATATCGTCTAAACTTACCTTAAGTTTGAAATTAATTTCATCATTTGGTGTGTATTGTATTCCTCGAATGTCCGTCACTTTGGAATCGCCTTTTCTACAGCCAGGGCGAATATTTTTACAAAATTGTACATTGTTGAATTTTTAAAAAAAATGAATGATCCAAATAAGTAACATCGTGACGATTAATGTCATGACTGTCAATGGTGTATATACTCAAAACAACGAGAGTGTAGCCAATGAGAAATAATATTATGTCAATTGGTTGGACTCTCAGACTATTCCGCGCGAAACAGTATTACACAAAGATGTGATAAATTGGACTTAGCGCCTTTACTCATCACTACAAAACAACAACAACAAATGAGAAAACTGTATTTTGTTTTTGTAATCGATGTGTTTTTACTTATTGAACACAACTGCATCAAAATCTCAATTTCTAAAAAGTGGACTTAGAGCCTTTATATGTTAAGCCAGCGATATGTAGATATTTTTAAATATGTAACATATTGAATTGAATCGCGTATTTTTGCTATGTTTCGTCCAACAAGAAGCAACAACAATGCTTAGGCCCCTTTCAGATTAGGCAATTTTATTTGCGAAAGTATAACTTTAATTTTTATTTATTTTCTTTTGAACTTGCTTTTGTGTACACATTCAAGTAACTATGTTCGAATTTTTTTAATTTTTTGACTTTTTTTCTTTCATTTCTGTATTCATTTTTTGGATTGTTTTGTTGTTCTTCAATTTGCGTTTAATTTCTTCTAAGGTTATAGTGTTGTCTGTATTTTGCATTTCATTTAAAATTTCATTAAATGTTTCCGCCTTTTTATTACGGTCTAAATATAAAAATGAACGAACATTAAAAATGCATTCATTTTGTTCAACTAAATTGATTAGTTGTTCCGTTTCATTTTGCTTCCATTTTCTCATGATTTTTTTAATTTAATAAAAATTTATTCACAAACAAATATAAAATTTTCTTAACACAAAATTTTAAAACACCGCAGAGTATACTCTGTGACAACACACCGAAGAAGAAATAAAAGAGAAAGTCAAAAACAAATAAATATCCCAAGACAAGAATGATAGCAGCAACTGAATTTCTAAGTACAAACAAGTGTGTACTCAAGCCTCGGCAATTATTTCCCCTTCAAACCTACCTTTTTTTTTATTTATTCATATTTTCTTTTTCTTAAGTTTTCATTACATTACATATAAAGCCCCAGCGTCCAATGGACATTTTTGGGGCCAGTTGGCAATATTAATGTTTTACAATTCATTTATAAAATAATATATAAATAATAATAATAAAAAAATAAAAATTATAATAATAAATAATTAAAGGAAAATATATGCATATATTAACAACTGCATATATATCATATTACAATACAACCATTTCTATATTTTCGAACAAATATTCTTTAGTTTTTTTCTTGAATCGTGAAATATGTTGTATATTTTTCATTTCTCGCGGTAGATTATTGTACTCAAAACTACCTATATATTCTACACGTTGTTTCATTTTTTCTAAGCGACATCGCACTATTCTTAAATTCATTGCATTGCTTGTATTAACAACGTAATGGTTTCTAGGAAACAACATAGTATGATGGCCAATATTATGTAATGATTTATAGACATATAGTAGAAGCTGTAATTTGTATAAGCCATGTATAGGCAAAATATTATTAGATATATCTTTGTATAAAGATAATGTTGAAAAGTTGAGTGGGAGATTGAAAACTGTTTTTAAGGCTTTATTTTGACATCTTTGAAGAGACTGCAGATCACTATTTTTTTCCAGCCATATACGATAGCCAAGTAATTTAGGTGACTTTGAATTAATGCCTGGTAAATTATTAATTTGGTTTTAGTACTGAACTTATTTTTAAATTTATATATTAAGCCCGTAGCGCACACAATTTTAGATTTTAGATTTTTAATGTGTAACTCCCATGATAAATTGCTTTGTAAGTGAATTCCAAGATATTTTGTTGAAACAGTCTCATTAATTAACTTTCCATCTACAAAAATATTAAAATCTTGATTATAATGCAATTGTGGTCTAAATCTTATAAGGTTTGTTTTTTCAGCATTAATGCACAATTTATTTATTCTCGCATATTCTGTAATCATTGCTGCATCATATTCCATATGAGCTTTTAATACAGTTTCGTGCTTATAAGGATAAAAAATGCTAATATCATCAGCATATATGAATATTTTTCCAAAAAGCTTAAGGTTCTTTATATCATTAATGTAGATACTGAAAAGCAAGGGATCCAACACACTGCCTTGCGGAACACTATACTCAACTTCACCAATAAAGCTTTGATGATTATTTACTTCTACATATTGTTTCCTATTAAAAATATAGCTTTTCAACAAGGATAAAGCTTGGCTCTGCACACCATAGTAAGACAGTTTTTCGATTAAAATTTTGTGATCAACAAGATCAAACGCTTTTGAAAAATCATAAAATATTCCAGCAACTCCACAATATCCGTCATCTAGACCTTTGCAAATATGATTCACCACGTTGACAACAGCTTCCTCTGTGCCACAACCTTTTTTAAAGCCGTACTGGCATTCATATAATAAGTTCTTTTCATTTAAGTAGGCAGATAGTTGTTGACAAAGGATTTTTTCAAAGATTTTATCAATGATTGGCAGCAAAGCTATCGGTCTAAATTTTTCAATTTGCATAGCATGTTTTTCTTTTGGTATTGGTATAATTTTGGCAGTTTTTAAAGAGCTAGGATATATAGTAGTGCTAATCATATTGTTCAAAATATTTGAAAGATAGGTTGAAACCATTTCTTTACAAACAAAAATAGTTTTTGGTGAAATCTCATCGTATCCACAGCTCTTTTTCAAATTTAAATTCGAAATTGTGTCCAAAATTTCAGAAACGCTTGTGTTGGTGAAGTTAAATGCAGATTGATATCGCTCAAGAGTTCTTAAATTGTTACATGAATCTCTCGGCAAACATTCAATGCTCTGTCTTAATGTTTTAGAAGCTTGTAAAAAATGTGTATTAAACATATCACTTATTTGATTAACAGAAATTACATACCCATTGTTGTTAATTATTTTAATTTCATTCTTTGACTCTCGTCCCAAATGTTCATTCAAAAATTTCCAGCATTTTTTCGGATCTTGTTGAATTTGGTTTAATTTTTCCTGGTAGTAGTTGTTCATGCATTCTTTACACGCCTTTCGGATGACGGCACTAGTTCTCTTCAATATATGCTGAACATTGGATCTACCTTCTTTGCGCATCTTTACTAACTTTTTCTTATAGTTTATTAAATTCAATAAATTTTTATTCATCCATGGATTTAATTCATTTTCTAGAAGTTTTCGCTCTCGCTTTTTAATAGTAGCATTTATAGTTGCAATGGAGATATAATTTGTCAGTTTGGAAATGTCATCTGAAGGATTTCCAGTTTCATAATAATCGTTCAAGAGGTTATGAAGGTTGTCTTTTACTTTTTCATAATTACAAATTTTTCTAATTTTTTCAACATAATCTAAAGTATTAACATCACATTTCAGTTTACATGATATTATATTATATTGTGATCTGTTAAACAACATGATATGGTATCTATAAGAATATCATCTGAAATGTTGCTATATACATTGTCAATACAGGTTCCAGATACAGGTCGCGTGATTAACTCATGACAATTTTTATAGTTGTAGGTAGACAGTATACCTTTCCTCTCATACCTACAAACACAAGACTTGTGCAAATAAAATTGCCTAATATGAAAGGCGCCTTAATAAATTTCTGAACAAAATGACAATAACCATCCGCATGTGTTCTCATCGCTTGCTCAACGACGACTGAATTAAATTATTTTTCTTCATTGACGTTTGGCTTGCATTTGACACTTACTTACTGAAAATATTCCAACAAAAACAGAATCAGCGTTGTCTGTTTTCACATTCAAGTACAGAAACACTTTTTTCTCACAAATCGAGAAGCGATGGGATTTTTTGTTTCACACTTCATGTGAGAAATTTTTCGATGCATGAAATGCAGAAACGAGCTAAAGGAATATCAACTTCATCAGTCATGAAGTCTGCAAATCTATTATCCACTGCACGTCTGTTATCCTCACTCAATTGCGACGTACCATCATTTAAGCAATGCCTAAATTTTCCTCTGCCATTGTATTGTCCTTTTATTTATCTTTATAAAATTAAAAAAAATTCCCACTCGATGTTCACTGCCTCAACTTTGTATGATTTGGTTTACAAAACTAGATCCGCTTTTATAGGCTTTTCTATGTCTTTCTGGCGTCTAGCTTGTACATATACATATGTATGTATATGTACCATAGATGGGCATTTTTCAGTACCAGTACTTTTTCAGTATTTTCTTTTTTTTACTGATTACTGAAAAGAGAAATCAGTATTCAGTAAAAAGTATTGAATATTGAAAAGAGAAATCAGTATTCAGTAAATTTTACTGATTACTGAAAAGAGAAATCAGTAGTCAGTAAATTTTACTGAGTAAAACACGTAATGCAGTAAAAAAGTAATGCAGTATGCCCATGTATGATATGTACATATAGGTAAGAGAATGCGCAGGTAACAACAAGTAACTATAAAATTCAAAGAACACGTTTGTGATGTGTTCAAACAATAACACAAGCTAAAAGAAAGTGCATTTATTAATGATTTCATGAAATTTCAGTACAAGGTAATTTAAATTTGAAAATGAAAAAGGTCCCCGGAGACCTTCTCACCCATCGGATGGTAAATTTCACAATATTGAATCCTTGAAAACTACTGTACGGCCAAAAATAAGCAATTTATCTTTTATTTGTTTGTTTTTATACATTAAACATCATTATTTATTTATTTATTCAGTACATCATTACTCTCAGATATGCCCATAAGGTGATAGCATTTATTAAAGTTAATACATGACCGACGAAAAGAATCATTATTAGCATATACAGAACGGTAGTATTTTAATGCTAAGAGTTCACAATTGCGAGTTGGTCCAACAGGAACATTGAAGTTTAGTTGACTAAGCAGGAACTCCGAATCAACATCACCACGAATTATGCCCAGAACAAATAAAGCGCTCATTTAGAGTTGGCAATTTTATCAAAGCAAGTCTACTTTGATACGGTGGCAAGACATAAGAATTCCAACCACGACGACGGAGACAGAAAATTTAAAATTGTTTTTGTACCGATTCAATACTATTGATATGATTTGAATAACAAGGATCCCAAACAATTGATCCATACTCAAGAATTGGTCGAACAAGAGAAGTATATAAAAGTTTTGTAATATAAGGATCTAAAAATTACTTAGACCAGCGCTTCATGAATCCAAGTACCCCATAGGCTTTGTTTACCATTATAGTGAAGTGATCGCGAAAATCAAGCCTATGATCCAAAAGTATGCCAAGATCCCATATGGTTTGAGCTTTATTTAAAATAACAGTATGAATATAATAAGAAGTCTCAATCGGATTGTGTTTAAAAAATGTCATGTTACTGCATTTCTTAATATTTAACTCCAATAAATTAAATCTGCACCATTGAGAAATGGCAATTAGTAAACTATGTCCATTTGTATCATTAAAAGAGTTAAAAAGTTTAACATCATCGGCATACATCAGTACTTTAGAATGCAAAATAACAGTAGGAAGATCATTGATGAATAGGGTGAACAAAATTGGAAGAATGTATTTGAATGATTTTTGATATAACATTCCCAAATTTGACTTGTTGAGTTCTTTGTAATAGATAAGAGTTTAACCATTTTAAAGCTGAGAAACTAAAGCCCATAAGTGATAATTTGTGTAATGGAAGATTGTGGTTATCTTTATCAAACGTCCTACTAAAATCCGTGTATATCACATCAGTTTGCATTTTATTTGTAAAACCTTCATTGACGATAGTGGTGAGTTTAAAAACATTAGTTGTAGTTGAACGGGACTTACGAAACCCGTGTTGACATGGTGATAGAATGGAAGATATTTTATGATGTATGCGATACCTCTGTAGTTAGATACATCATTTTTACTGCCATACTTCAATAAAGGAATTATATATGATGTTTTCCACACAGATGGCAAATAACACGATTCAATAGATTTGTTAAATAATGCAGTAAGAGGCGCGGACAGTAATGCTGCACAGTTTTTAAGGATACACAGGACCTGTACTAAACGAGTTCTCCAGCGACTTTAAGTTCGAAAGCACATCTATATATATAAAATTGAATGTATGTATGTATGTATGTATGTATGTATGTATGTAACGTATGGACTCCAAAACGGCTGAGCCGATTTTGATGAAATTTTCACAGCATGTTACTGTGACTCTGGAAGGAATAATAGGCTATATGAAGTTTTGATTGTACACACGGGGGTGGCACCGCCCATATAACCCAAATATTTAAATCGCCATATTTTGGGCATTTTTTGACCTACGTCAATGATATTTCGTACATATGGAATTGGCATAATTAGGAATACATACCAGGAGAAAAGTGGGTGGGACCACGCCCCTTTTTAGGAAAATTAAAAATCGTAATATAGTCTTAACTACTGGACCGATCGTCATTAAATTTTCACAATAGGATATTCTTACGAAATAATAAATTCTTGACTATGTAAGTGGACAAAGGGGCATGGTCTCGCCTAAAGCATTGCAATAAATACATTAAAATTAAATAAATAAATGTTTGTAAATATATAAATACGTTTTATTTTATTTTATGACGAGGGGGGGGGGGGTAGCAAGGCACACCGGGTTTAGCTAGTTATTAATATTTATAAATGGAAAGTAAATCCCACATGAATGAGTTGTAACATGAGGATATTTTGTTGTGTTAGAATGGGACTTGGTAGAATAAGTTGTTGAAAAGAAGTCAGCAAATATATTGCTTATTGAAACATCGTCTCCTTGACTGGAGCCATACTTCAAATGCTTCGGATAACCTGAAGAGCGACGCTTGGTGTTTACGAATTTATAGAAAGATTTGGGGTTTATCTTCTTATATTGTGTTTAATACGATGAATATAGTCATTGTATGCAAGTTTATTAGTAGTGTTGTATTCAGATCTTGCTATAGCATATTTACGAAAATCAACCAGTGCACCAGTTCTCATATATTTAGCAAAACATTTATTTTTTTTATTTTTAGCATTTCGTAATGGTTGATTATTTATTATTATGACGGCCCAAAATATTATGAAAGCTTGATACATTGTTATCCAAGTTATCATCAGCAAGAACAGAATCCCAATTGACATTAGATAACAAACTGATAAGTACAGTATAGTTAGTGCGAGTAAAACAGTAGAATTGCAAAGGTTTAAAATCTTGTTTTCTATTCATAAAATGATCATTATCCGGCAATGATAAACCAATTTCAAAAGGAGGATGGTGAAGGTCCACGGGATACGACACAGGCAATGTATTACGAAGGCAAAATTCCATATGATAACGAAAGCAAGATCAAGAATATACCGGATTTATTTTTTATATGGTTTAATTGAAAAAATCCGCATCCATGAAAGTAATTTAAAAAAATCAGATATAATTTTACATTTGGAATATTAAAATCGCCAAGTAGAAGTACTAAATCGGATGTGTTTGACTGATTGAGAACGAAGTTAATAGCAGAAAAATGTTTATTATATGTATATCAAAAGAGATGAGTTAGGTGGTATATAAGAACACGTGACAAATAATTGTCTATGACCAGCACGAATTTTAACCGCAATAAACTCAATTTCATCATTGTCATCAATTAAAAAATGTTCTATAATCTCACATTGAAAAACATCAAGGACAGCAATAAGTACTCCACCACCAAGTTTTTGCATACGATCATATCTAAATATGTGATATTTGGAATATAGAATTTCATTGTTATGAATACATTTTTTATATCATTCACTGTTTGCAAAAAGATTAGTTAATTTAGTATTGAGACCCCGTACATTTGATAAATAATATTAATGTGATTATCTATCGACAGTTGAGTTAGTTTTTGTTGAAGATGATGATTGCGGCAGATGAACAATGTCAGATATTGAAGTATTTTTGTACTCGTATTCACGAATAAGAGCATTTGGCGGCCAAAAATCTTGATTCACAATTGTATTAGAGTAGTCTTAGGAATGATTATTTCAAAAGATGCTTTATTTCTTTATCATATTAATATTGGAGCCAATTTGTTGTATTTGTTCCCGAGACGCTCTCACCTGATAATACGCTTTGTTTAGAACTAAGGATAATAATTGTTTAAGAACAACAAACACTTTACCCGTTATCCTCATTTTATTCTACCAAATTACCGCATTCGTGATCGAATGAGCTATCGTATCGAAAAATGATTTCGATATCGAAATTATGATAAAATGTACTAAATTTCTTGCTCGATAAGAAAATTACGATAAATTTTACTCGATATCGAGTGCGGTCTTTGTTACGAAAGTCCAAGTTTCGAAAAAGTATATAAGTCGAATTTCAAAGCTCAGTTAAATTGGTTTCGAAATAGGAATTAATGCGAAACGAAAAAAAGGTCACTGGCTAAATTTTTTCTCAACTACAAGAACATCCGAAAGACTTTAAATTCTCAATTAATGTGACATTAAGAATAAGAACAGAAATCCAATTCGTTCTTTTCGTCAGAAAAGTAATTGTTTTTAAGGAGGCTTGTAGAAATTGGAAGCTAAAGTGGTAATTTATTCGGTGATTATAATTTTTGCATTTTCTGTTAATAGAGGAGTTCAATTTGTATATTGCACATCTTGTTATAAATGATCTTGATTGGGGAATAAAAGTAATAGTTGGAAACATATTAGTTTCCAATGTCTGCTGCCTTATTACTCTTAATACCAATGTGACTTGGTATCCAAAATAGTTTTACCTTCTTTTTCATTTGTATTAAGAGTTGCTGAATAAATATAATTGTCTCATTTTTGCTGCTCGTGTTCTTAATAGCTTCGAAAGCTGACCGACTATCAGTGCCGACAATAGTTTTAATGTTGGAGCTTTTGTGTAATTTAGGAGGTTCAGCAATTGCAATTGCTTCGGCTTTAAAAATTGTTGCGTTTTGTGGTAGAAGTCCTAACATTTGAGTTTCGATCCAGTTTCGTCAACAATTGCAAATCCAACATGGCCAGTTGTCTACTTTAGATTCTGCAAATACTTCGTTGAATAATTGTTTGTATATTTCAGGTGTTGTATAATTTTTGTTATAGAATTGCAATTTATTTTCAATTAAGGTGGGCTCTCTGTGCCAATTTATATAGTTGAGAAAGTGTAGATGGGAACTTCTGTTGTTTCTTTTTCTTCTGCAGCATTGAAATATGTTTCTGCATAATTGATGACTTTGAAGTTAGGCCGCGTTTTCACTATGTTTTCACTATGCCATTTTTGTTGCCAAATTGTCCAAATTGTTGGCAATTGTATGAAAACGGGTTGTCATATGGCGTCATCTATGTTTGCAATCATCTATGTTTGCATTAGAATTTTATGTCGTATTCGACATTTCATTTGATTTGCATGTATACGTTATGATAGTTCCTGCATATTGAAAGGGTTTTCTAATGTTACTGACTTATTTGGTCACGATGCTATATTAAGAGATGAGAAGGTTTGCGTTTTATTATTTTGAAAAGATTTTGTTATACAAGGTGGCGCAAAAGTAATCCTCCTATCAGAAAATGCTATAAATTTTGCGAGGCCTGTCAGCAATATTCCGCGTAACATTGTTTATTAACGTGTATTTTGCATGTGTTTACTACACAAATGTCAAAACAGAACTGACATTAGGGCCTCGCAAAATTTATAGCATTTTCTGATAGAAGGATTACTTTTGCGCCACCTTGTAATAAAGATTCCAGTTAGCCTTTTTGGTGTTAAATATGGGAGGTGAGTGAAAGCTTGCTCGATTTTTAAAAAGAAGCTGTATAATAATTGGGAAATGGTCACTACTATGTAGGTCGTTATTTGGTAAAAGGGAAATATATGCGATTGATAAGTCAATATGGGCAAAGGTATTGTGGGTGTTTAAGTGGGTAGATGTTTTAAAATTGATGATAATTGGAGTAAAATTATCTTTTAACTTGCGTTTCCTGGAGAGAAATTATGCCAGGTTTCTTTTCGGAAAGAGCCATTTTGGAAGAGTAAATTTAAAGTAATTGTAATAATAATGTTCTAGTTAGATGATTTCTGAATTTTGATGTTATAATAAATTCATTAAAACTCCATGTCAGAAAGTGAAGAGCCCATTTTAGGTCTCCTGTCATTTTTTCTTTATAATTAACAAACACAAACTGCGAAGCTTTTTGGCTTATCTGCAGAAAACACACAGAGTCTTTGGCAGGAATCGAACCTGCAACCCTCTGACTGATAGTTCGGCAAACTATCGCCGTCAATAGATGTAAGTGAAGTTTTATATTTAGACGGTTGGTTTATCTGAAGATTTTTCTTTAGTCGGCTTGTCTTTATTAAGCTGTTGTTAAGGTGTTGTGTACGTTTTATTGTTTAGTGAAGATGTTTTTTTTTTTTTTGTTTGTTTGAGTTGGTAAGTTTGAGCGTGATGTTTGAGTTTGGTTTGTTTTTGGTAGATTGCAAAGAGGTATTAGCAGGTATAAGAGAGTTATTATTTGGTTGTTCTTGTGTTGTTTTAGAAGTTACAGTTGGGGTAATTTTTGGATCGTGTTTATTAGTATTTATTGTTGAATGATTTGTTTCTATGCTTGGTGTAGGATTAGCGGTATTATTGGTCTTAGTTGTTAGCTTTAGTTTATTTTTTCCTTCCTCTATGGCAGTTTTTAAATCTTCTCTTGGTATATCATAACTTTGAGTGTTTGGTATTTGCATTGCTGCTGCTTTGTAAGAATAGTTTGTTAGAATTTTGATTTTTAAAATTTCTTGGTGTTGTTTAAAAACGGGACAGTTTTTATTGCTGGAACGATGTGTGTTATTACAGTTTATGCATTGTATTTTTGTACAGGATGTTGAGTCGTATTCTCCTGAATTTAATTGGGGAGTTTGTAAAGATTAAAACTTAATATGTGGAGAGAGGTGTTAGTTATTTTGTTATCAGCGAATTTTGAATTTTTTTTTTACATTCAATGACTTGGTCTTTTAAGCCGTCGACAATATCTTCTTCTTTGAGATTTTTAAGAGTTGGAGCAAAAATTACACCTTTAATTACATTCAGAGTTTGATGTAGAAAACTCTATATTGGACATACTCCCAATAAGTTGGTTGCTTTTAAAAATTCCTTCCATGACTTTAGAAACAAGAACAATATTGAAGTTTTGGATAGGTTTCTTACTAATCAGAGACCTGCAACAAATATGAACTAGCCGACTTATTCATTAACGTTGAATTTTAAGAACAACACAAACAAGTATGATTCAATTTTAAGCTTATTCACTTTTTATGCACACACAGAAAATTCAGCAACGAGTATATGTAAATCATTTCCAACACATGGTTCGAACTGCAATGTTTGAAAACAAAAATTCTTGTTTATACACAGTTTGTTTTCTGCATGTCGGCTTTGTTGTGCATGATCTGATTGGAATTGAACTAAAAACACACGAGCCACTTATAAGTAAAAAGCGGCTGGCAGAAAAATATGAAAACATAAAAAATGTGCATTTACTACCTGTTTAACATGTTAGCATTTATTTATTTCGTCGAAAAGAAAACTTATTTGACAAAGCAATGATAAAATTTGTAATATGTACATACATATGTATGTAAGTACGTCATATATTATTATATTTTAAATACATACGTAGTTTTATTAAATGTATGTATTTTTTCGAAAAACCTTACAAATTTTAATATTTCAAAAATATTGTTCTTCTTCCCCCCTCAAATGTTAAGAATGAAATCCAAGGTATGTATATAAAAAGTTACAATTTCACTCTTTATTATTACAACGCTACGACCTTTCCGGCTTGCCTTTGGCAATTTCTTCGGAAATAAATTCTGGAAACTGTTTCATTTGAAACTTTAAAGAAATTCAAAGTTAATTTAAAGATCACTAAATTTCACAAAAACTTTTTATAACACTTCTCTCGGTGTCGACACTGTCGAGTATAAAATTACTTTTGCTACTGAATAAAACACTTGTTCCGCTAACAACACGTTGGCTTTAATGTAAAATGAGCTTCATACATTTAACGACACAGTCAGAACATTCATGTTCGCACAAAACAACAAATTAATAAAATACTTGTTCGGCTAACAACACGTTGGCTTTGATGTAAAATGAGCTTCATATATTTAACGACACATTCACTGAATGATTGAAACGAACGGTTTCGTAAACGAGTGTTTTGTGCATTTGAACAAAAACGATTAAATCATAAAAATCAATGTGCATGAGTATACTCGAAAATTTAGTACTCGTTGCTTATTATTAAGATAAATTTGGGACATTGTTGTTTAGCGCTGTTTGGTGTTTTTTTTTTGCGTTTTGGTGATGGAGTAGATTTATGTTTGTCTGGCTCCAGAACAGAGAAAAAATTTCCTCCAGAGGAGGAAGACATGGTTAAATGTATTTAATGTAAAACAAAAAGTTTTCGCAATTAACACGATGAATATTAATTAATTAAATATTATTAATTAAAAGAAATTTTTATAAAGCACAAGTGAGGATACGAAGTTTTATACTGAGCGAGTGTGTAGCAACGATCGCGATAAAGAAAAATCGAACTGTGTTCAATGAGAACTTGTTGTAGACTGATCAAAACTATTATAAAAATTGTAACTCGTCGAAAAGAGAAAATAAATTAGAATAAGACAAGAGCACACTTATCATATATAACACTATTAAATTTTACTGAAATATCCGTAACAAAACACGTCCTACCATCTAAGTAAAAGACTTTAGTTGTTGTAACACCTGTATCTATACAATTTTATTGTATTACTTTTACTGGGTTGGTCCATAAATCTGTAGGAAGAAGTGAAGTTGTGTTGGTTGGGCTGTTGAATATATAAGGCATCATGAGGACCGTTACTACAAAATGGCTAAAAATTTGTGTGCTTGTTGCTCCTTTCCAACATCATCCCTTTAGGTAAATTTTATTATTGAAAAATCACAGATTTTTAAACAACTTATTAAAAGTAACTTTACACAAAATTTACGGATAGCACTATAAATGCTTGTTTTTTTTTTGTTAATAAAGGGTGTCCCAACTAGAACGCAATTTTTAAATTTTAAATAAAACACAGATATTTAAAAAAAATCGTCAAACTTTATTATATCGTAAAGTAGACAGAATTAGGTTATGTATGGAACACGATATCGTGCAGATGGCCGCCGCGGCTTTGTTTGCACACACGCGATCTTTTAATGAAATTTTCAATGACCTTTTTGCATAAATGCTGCGGTATTTCATTAATACAGCATCATATTTCCTCTTTTAAGGCTTGAGTCGTTGTCGGCTTATTCGCGTAAACCATTGACTTCAAAAAACCCCAAAGAAAAAAAAATCTAAAGGTGTTAAATTGCACGATCTAGGCGGCCAATTCTGGTCTCCAAAACGCGAAATAACACTACCGGGAAATGACTGATGTATTTTCTCTGGCTGTATGACATGTGGCGCCGTCTTGTTGAAACCACATGCCCTCCACGATACCGAACACCATTGACACATTTGCGTTCTAGTTGGGACACCCTTTATAATACGAGTATATTGTCAATTCAATTGAAGCTTTTAATTCAATACTTTAGAAGGTGTCAACATCTGACAGTCGATAAGCAATAAATTTGTATTAAAAGCGATTATTTGATCTAATTATTTATAGGTATGCAAGTTTTAATTGATGCCAGAGAAAAACTTGAAATTCCATGGGGCAATAATGATCGAGATAAAGATGCAAACGAAACTAAATTAATGGAATGTAGCACATTAGAAGCTGAAAAATTTGTGCAGTACGCAACAATAATAAGGCGACTTTGGCAAGACCGTGGGATTAGACGAGCTTATGAACGACGAAGAGAATTTCAAATTGTAAATTATTTTAAAAATCTATTTTTCCTCTATTAAATATTTTTTTTTAGAGCGATTCAGTAAACTACTTCTTAGACGAAATTGATCGCTTGGCAATGAATGATTACACTCCAACACATAAAGATATTTTACATTGCCGGAAAGCTACAAAAGGCGTTTACGAATTTTCAGTAAAAATTCAAGTAAGTACTTTTCACTATTCAATTTAATTTTTTTACACAAACATAATATTTGTACTTAATTATACAATCTTTTTAAATTCATATATTTGGCAATAATCAGGGTATACAAATAACAGGTGTATTTGTAATTTCTAAGTCTCTTAATAACTTGTTAGGAAAGTTTCTAAAAGTTGCATTATCGTGTCAATGAAATTTCTGGATTTTAGTAAAAAGCTTTCTATGTCATCAAATATTTCTACATATGGTCACTTAGGTACTCCTTAACCATTTCCCAACTCTAAAAAACAATATATTCGGACACATTCTTGCTACCGTAATAGTTTTCATACACAGGCAGCACTGACTTTTATTAAAAATGTCCGAAATATGGTTTATCGATTTCGATTGTGTGTAAACAAAGTTTTAAACCTGAAAGTAAATGACATTTTTTCGTGAGCACTCCTATCTTTAGTGAATAATCTATAATAACGTTTTAGAACGTATGATGAGTGGTGGAGTTGTCAAGATATAAGTCCAGTATAACAGTTATTATTGCTTCAGATTTTACGCTATTGAAAGCTCCTTTTATGTCCAAAAAGGCTATCATTGTAAAATTGTCAAATTCTAGAGATTTCTCAATATAGCTGACTAATGAGTGAAGTGCCCTCTCTACAGATTTACCCTTTATATATGTTGAGATGGCAATAGTAATGTTTGGTCAATAGAGCTCTTTATATGGGTATCTATGATTCTTTTTCCAAGGCCCTAGTGTGAGAGGTTTTTCCTCCCTTTGCAATGAATGACATTGCATTCAGTCCAGCGGATAGGTATATATGACCATGAAAGACAGACTCGATAAATATTAATAAGCCAAGGAGAGACTAGTTGTATATTGTACTGTAGATCAGCCGGTATAATGTCATCAGGGCCCGGCAACTTATAAGAATCGAAGCTTTTTATTGCCCATTTTCATCAATATCAATCGAGGAGGGTATCCGAATGTGCGGTCGGGGCGTGTTGGTCGGGATTAACGACAAATTACACGGAAAGTGAGTGTCCATGATCTCTTCCAGTGTCTCAAGTCAGTTATTTGTTTAACTACCATCTGGTTTCCGAATATAACCTTGGATTGTTGGTGTTTTCAATAGGATTTAACGCAAGCGACTGGTTTCGGATGAACTTTCGACGCTGCTGCAAAAGTTTCGCCAAGACTTACGCTTTGCGCTCTTGACCTGATTTTTAAATTTGTTCAACGCTGACTTATATGTCGACCAGTTACCTGTTCTTTTCGCCTCGTTGAAAAGTTTGCGGCAACTATGTCTGGAGTTCGCTATATCCATGGACCACCACGGTTGGTTTTGCTTTCCCTCTACAGATTGAGGGGGTGTACATTTGTGCTGTTGCCTAAATTTGTAAGCATGTAATCCTATCTAACGCTACTTCAATTTTCCTTATACAGTGCAAGCTCGGTATTCGCCAAAACTGAATTTTCGCGATAACAGAACCCATAATTTTATTGAAAAATTGTATGTAATTTTTAAAATTAAAGCTGTTTTAATTGATATACATATTTACATTTTAAAGATTGTTATAGAAATTGGAGATTTTGAGATGCTTTTTTGGCAAATTATTTTTTAAAATAACAGCTGAATCACGTAGTTCATATAGTGCAGTTGTCGGCTTATCATTTTCCAAAGCCCATTGTATGCATATGTTTATCGATATTATACAATCGTCCACATTAATTTTGAATTCTACTTGCCCACTATCGAATAAATCCTCCGATTCCGTATCTGATAATTCCACTTGCTCCTCATTACTTTCCACTTGAAAGTCTTCTTGAATCTAGTTGTTTATGTCAGCATTTGTAAAAATATGTTCCCTACGAATTTGAGCTACAAGTGTACCAAGATCTTCGTTTTCTTCCTGAATTATATTTTGTAAAATATTTATGGACATGTTATCCTCTTCACTCCATTCACTACCGAATTCGAGCAAGGCGTTCCACGATTTTCGGATATTGGACACTGATATTTTATCCCAGGACGTAGCTAGAATCTGAAATGCATTTTTGAGATTGAAGTTTTTTAGTTTGAGCTCCAAATTTGTTCCCTTATCGCCAAGCAAGTGGGTGAGTAGTTGTTTTTTATAATTTAATTTGACTAAGTTGATAACGTTTTGATCTAATGGTTGAATAAGCGCAATACAATTGGGTGGTAGATACATTGCTTTAATTAAGCCGTCATCACTTTTTAGTTCCTCAACTGGGTGACACGTCGCGTTATCTAAAAGCAAAGCTGCTTTTTGCGGAAGACCTTTTTAAGCCAAAAACTCTCGAACCTAAAAATGTTTAATTATGAAGAAATTACTTTTACTAATTGCTGAAAATTAACTTACGTGGGGAACAAATTCGTGATGAAACCAGTTCTTGAATATAAATGATGTCATCCAAGCGTTATTACTGGAGTTGTATATTACAGTATTGTTGAAAAAGCATTTAAAGGCGCGTGGGTTTTTCGATTTTCCAACAACCAACAATTTCAGTTTGTCAGTGACATTCGCATTTAAACAAGGCAAAAAAGTTATTCACTCTATACATATTTTTCTTCCGGAAACCGTTTTCTCATTACATGTGACAAGAGTGTGATTTGGAAGCATCCTATAATATAAACCGGATTCGTCGGCATTGTAGATTTGGTTAAGAGTCAACCCATGCTCATCAACGTAATCTTTAAACTCTTGTACAAATGGATCAATAAGATGAAGTTTCGAAGACAATTTCTCGCCTGTATTTTTAAAAATCTAATTCCATGTCGACGCTTAAATTTCTTCAACGATCCTTCACTGGCATTGAAACCTGAATTGGTTTGATAAATTTTGGAATACAAATGACTGGCTTTTGATCGTAAAATTGCTGCTGATATTGGAAAATTTTTCTCCCTTTGTTTTACAAACCACTTGTAAAGCATTTTTTCCATTCTTGGGTACTCAGCTTTCTTTAAGGTGCAACGTTTGCCAGGGCCACTTTCTGCTGTATGTACGAACCTTTTAAAGAATTTTCTTGCTTTATAATGCGGTAAACCGAAGATTTATGCAACTTGTAATTCATGCAAATTGAATTTATGGAATCTCCACTTTTAATTTTTTTTTTAATATCTAATTTTTGAGAAATCGTTGGCTTTAAAATATGTTGAACTTTTCCCATATTAAGAAATGTATTTACACAACAAATGACACGAATAAAATCATCCAAAAAGGTTAACAAACCAAAAGTTATAGACATTGTAATCAAATTAAAAAAAAAAAAAACAGATAAAAGTTGTGAAAATAGAACCCGTTTTTTCGTAAATTGTCGCGATTATAGAACCAGCAATTTAAAAAATCAAGCCGTCTCGATAACCGGGCCGTCGCGATAATGGGCAGTCGCGAATACCGAGCTTGCACTGTATCTTCTATTCAAGGGGGTGCACAGTGGCACCGCCCCATACATTTCTTGGAAAAAAATAGAAGGAGTGGTCGTACAGCAATGAAATTTTGCAGAAACCCGCCCACTGCAACACCCACCTCCCATATAACTGCACTTGGCAAAATTTTTATTTTTCGACCTAGGGACTTGAAATTCGGGACACTTCTTAATTGAGTTCTCCTTATGAAAAAAAATTAAACATATTGGAGATGCCATGTGTTGCTTTCCAAGTTTGAATTTAATAAAAAAACAACTTTTATGAGCGACAAAGTAATTTTATTTTAATATTTTTTATTATTTAAAAAAATCACAAATGAACCGCTTTAAAACAATTTGTTTTTTACTTCTTCAAACTTTAATATTAAAAGAACCGAAAACTTCTCTTGTTTCCCTTTTAAACTAAATGACAAGAATGTAAAATTCCGTTATTAAAGGGGACTATACACTACGTGTTTTTTACATTGTATATGTCAAATTTTACATATGGAATAAAAACATATAGTTGGTGACCTCATAAACTTTGCTTGTGTAAAATACATGTGGAAATACATATGTAATTTTTTCGATTAGAACACGCTCTATTTTCTTATGTTTTCAAATGTATATGCCATGCGAAAAGATTTGTCGACGGTTAAATATCTGCGCTATCATTAGCCGCTCGTATGAAGAATTTGCACAAGTGATAAATTAAATATTTTTTATCTCATTTTGTTAATTTCATAACAATGATATAAATTATTTAAAAATTTTTGATACAAGCTCCACATATTGTATATTAAAAGACGAAAACCCGTAAATCAATATTTTTGACGCCGGCATTTTAGTGACGCCACCAACAATTTTTGCAGCGGCTTTAACGCATCTTCTAAAGAAACGGCATGGTAATTTATATGTAAATAATCATGGCGATGTCACGTGTAATTGTACATACAAGTTGGTGACCAAAAATTAAAACCCTTATGTAAAATAACCAATTTTGAAAGACATAAAGAAAAACATGTGGGTTGTAAACTTAAAAATACATAAGCAAATATACGTAGTGTATAGCCACCTTAAGCAATATCACAATAAGTTAGAAGTTATGAATATAGCATACACATATAAATACGTAATTACATATTTACTACATATAAGTATGTAAGTACGTGTGTATATTTATAATTGGAGTAAGAATAAAAAGTTAAAGTAAATAGGAAAATAAAAGACATTAGGGTGGCGGCGGTAACATTCCCCTCTTCGTAAGCGAATTATGGGGCCATGAGCTTGCCTTCTTGTCTATTACCGACGTCTAGAACAGCTATCTTAGCTACGGGCCTATCCAATGTGGTTGCACTCGTTTTGACTTTAACGCGACGAACTTGACCATCATTTGCTGTAGTTGTTTCTATTATGACACCCTTGGGCCATCTATTCCGGGGAAGTGTATCATCAACAATAATCACTATATCACCAACGGATGGCGGTTTCACCTTCTCGAACCACTTGCTACGCCGGACTAACATTGGACCGCACTCACGAACCCATCTGCTCCAGAAGTGATTGGCGAATTTTTGTGTCTGATGCCATCGCTCACGGAGATCATAATTGGTTTCACACAGGGGCTTGCGTCCATCTGCAGAGCCAAGTAGAAGATGATTTGGTGTTAACGCATCGTCCTCAGCTGAATCAAGAGCCACAAATGTTAAAGGACGGGAGTTTATCATAAACTCGATTTCACACAAGGCGCTTCTCAAGGACTCGTCATTAAATTTGAAAGCGGGACCCATAGTATAAATAATTGTTTTCACTGTACGTACCATTCTTTCCCAAGCACCTCCCATATGTGGGGCCGCAGGGGGGTTGAACCTCCATTTCATTTCGTGATGTTTTCTGAAGACTTGGTGTAAGTCAATGTTTTGCTTTTCCTCTCAGGACCCTTTCGACTGATTTAAAATTGGTGCCGTTGTCGGTGTATATCTCCTTTGGGGAAGCACGTCGACTTATAAAATTTTGAATGCACATGATGCACGAACTGGTGTCTAGGCTGTGAGCGACTTCAATATGTATCGCACGAACTGTCAAACATGTGAAAACAACACCCCATCTTTTTTCACTACGTCTACCTACTGCTGCATGTAAAGGGCCAAAAAAGTCGATACCAACGTACGTGAATGGACGCTCATAAGAGCCCAATCTTGCTGCGGGTAGAGATGCCATCAATGGAGGATGTGGAACTGCTGACTCGTTCTTACAGTGTTGACATTTTCTTCGCATACTTTTATAAAGTACTCTTAGCTTTGGGATATGAAATCTTGATTTTATTTTGGACATTGTTGCCTCATGAAGACAATGATGATAATCTTCGTGAAAATTTCGAACAAAAAAGTTATGTAGTGACCATGAGGCAAAATTATGGCGTTGTTGCAATTCAGGGACTCGACTCTACCACAGGCACGTATTACTCCGTCTTCATCAAGAAAAATATTAAGTTGCTTAAGTTTACTTCCGGCAGGTAGCTTCTTATTATTTTTGAGACACCAAATTTCTTCGGCAAATTCGGAGGCTTGGGCATATTTAAACAAAATGTTCTTAGCCCTTTGTATGTATTCGAAACACATGAGCTGTGGCTTTCCGCCTCGGATTCTGGACTTCAATTTCTCAATGTAAAGGATGAATTCCGAAAAAGCCATGTACAGTCGCTTCCAGGACGAAAAATATTCTATATTGATTGTGAAACCACTAGTCTTATCGATAATAAGTAGGTGATTTCGTATTTCTTCATTGTTGACGACGTTGAGTTCTGTACATTTAGGCCACATATGTTTCTCATCTTTCAGAAATGCAGGACCATTGAGCCACATATCGTCGTCGGAATTATAAATTTTTGTTGCACGGTCTGCAGGGTTTAATTTGGACGGTACCCAATTCCATTGCATCACATTAGTAGATTCTAGTATTTCACCAACTCTATACATGACGAATGCTTTAAATTGTTTAGGATCCATTGAGAGCCACTTAGGACTGTTTTCGAATCGGACCAAAAGAAACTTTCTTCGCAGCTGAGACGCGTAGCGCATCGAATTTTTGACGCTAGTCTTGAACCAATTAACGCAGCTTGAAGCTCTAGCCTAGGGATCGATATGGGCTTTAAAGGAGTCACCTTCGATTTAGCAGATACAATTCGTACTTCGATTTCATTGTTATGCTGGATTCTGAAATAGCTTGCTGCAGCGTATGCGTTTTCACCAGCATCGACGAACGTATGTAGTTGGACCTTGTACGTTGTTTTTAAGAGCCTCGAGTAGCACCGAGGGATGATTATAGATGATATCCTAGCCAGATTGGAAAACCATGAGGACCACTTCAGCAAAAGATCTTCAAATAATTCGTCGTCCCATTTTATTCCTGAGCGCCAAATATCTTGTAGGAGCATCTTAAGTCCAATCGTATAATGGGACACAAATCCCAAAGGATCGAAAATTGACATTAGGACTTGTAGAACTTCCCTCTTAGTAGGGACCGCATGTGGCTGGAATACATCCCTTCGGAACCTCGAGAATCTAGAATTATATTGGAAAACGTCATACCAAGTATTTTTTCTATAGCCTTGAATGAGGTTTGAGTTGTTGAGCCATCATCGCATAAATGCTTTCGTACACTTTCAGAGTTGGTCATCCAATTCCTCATGTGGAATCCGCCAGCTGCATGTAGTGTGCGCACTTGGACCGCTAGTTCCATCGCCTCTTCCTCGGTATCCACACTGTCAATAAAATCGGCCATATAGTGGTAGTGTTGAATTGCTTTAACAGCTCGTGGATACAAAATTCATCTGCATTCTTATTTCGAATGTAATGAGCTATACAGGGTGCACAGCTTATACCAAATGTTAGGGCCTTCATTACGTATTCACAAGGTTTATTGTCGTCGTCATTTTCGAACCATAAAAATCGTTGAGCATGCATGTCCTCGTCTCTAACGTTAATACGATGAAACATTTCTGCTATACCGCCACATATGGCGATTTGACCCACGCGAAATGTGAAAAGTGACGTAAGTAAATCAGGACCACAAATTATAAAGTCATTTAGAGACTTGTTGTGTGACTTCGCTGCTGCATCCCAGACCAGACGAACTTTATCAGGTTTGTTCGGATTAAGAGCGACAAATATTGGCAGATACCATGTACAACCCTCATATGATGACTTTTCTGCTTCTTGTACCATTCTAGCGTATCCTTTAGAAACTAGTTTGTTTATTTTCGCTTGCATAGTCAGCCGTAGTTGCGGGTCTTTGACAAACTTCTTTTGGAGACACTTTAGGCGATGGCTTGCTACTTGAAGGCTCTCGGGTAACATCGTCACATCATTTTTCCACAGTAGACCAACTTCGTATTGCTGATTCTTCTTGATGGCTGTAGTTTCAAGTATCTTCAAAGCTCTGTTGTTTTCTGGCGACAAAATGGTTTTCTCTTGCGGGGCATCTAGGTTGTAATATTCCTTGACCTCGTCGTGCAAACCCCTATACCGATTTTCGCACTCACAAGTATGGATGTTCAAGGATGAAACCTGGCTTAGATCGGAGCCACTACCCTGAAGGGTCCATCCCTATCGAGTTTTTTTTGCAATTAGCTGATCTCGACCACCTTCCCTTATTTTTAATGGAACGGCAACTCTCCAGTTATTAAGTCCAATTAGGATCATGGGCTTACCGTTACTGTACGACTGGACTGGTAAACCTTTGAGATACGGGTAGGCTTTCACGATGTCATCGAATTCAATTGACTGTATGGGCAGACCAAGATTGCTCACAGTTCGAACATCATGAAGTCTAAATCTTCTATCGCTGTTGGCACCAGATACCTCAATGTTAATTTTGACGTAATTGTTTTCGGATCGTGTGGTATTACCGGTCCATCGTAGCTCCAGGGGTTCCTTCTCACCAGAGAGTCCCAATTTGTTAAAGAGGCTTTGCTCCATTAGGGTCACGGATGATCCTTCATCTAAAAAGGCAAATGTTTGCACAGAATCACCATTGCAGTATACGTGGATCGGGAGTATTCTAAAGCACGGTTTATCATTGCGGTTGTTGTGTGCATTCAGGCTTCCACTGGGAACAGATGTTGCCCCTTGAACTGGGTTTGGATGAGCCGACGTTATATATTAGTGCAACAAAGGATGGTGTTTTGCGTCACAATTTGCAATATCACACAATTTCTTCGAAAAACACTTGCGTCGATGAGCATTCAAACACTGGCTGCACAATTTAATTTCTTTCACCACATTCCATTTTGAATCTAAGCTTAATGATTGGAACTCACCGCAATTTTGAACCTTGTGATCTTCACTTTTACAATAAATGCAAAATAAATTTTTGGTGTTGGCCTGTTCTGAATGGGTGTTGACCGGAGCACTTTTCTTGGAGCTGGCAGGAGACACAACTTGGCTGGCGGCAACAGCTATAGTATAAATCCAATCGCTGAATGATTTCACCACTGGGACCTTGTCGTCTTTGGCATGCATTGCCCAATTCAACTTGTGGTTGTTGGGCAACTTATCGACCAACGTCTTAACTAGCAGCGGGTTGTTCAAATGGGCCATCAAATTACATGTCTCCATCGTAGAGCAAATATTCCGTATTGTGAGGGCATACTCGATAATGCTATCGAGCCTATCTTTTAGTGGTGGAATCTTCGTAGCCTTCTCGATCATGCTGTCTAAAATATGCTCTGGACGGCCGAAACACATTTCAAGGGTCTGGATGATTTCATTTACCATGGATGGGATAAGAAGTTTACTTTTCACCAACTCCTTTGCGCGGCCTTTGAGACATGACTGCAAACGCATTAGATTCTCATCTTCAGTATAACCAGCAATCTCAGTGCTATTTTTATAGTTGCTGATGAATAGGGGCCAGTCCTCAGGATTTCCGTCGAAGTTTGGCAGCTCCTTAGGTATTACCTGTCTGGCTGCTACTTGTGAGGCTGTTGGCTGGAAAGGACTTTGGTTAGAAAAGGAATTAAATTTTTGGGACACATCACCTTGGGATAGGATACTGTATTTTTTCTCCAAATACTTCCTCTGCAATTCCTTCTCCTCTTCCAACATCTGCAACTGTAGTTGTGTGTGAGCCGACAAAGAATCACTCGACGTATTTGAGCCATATTGATAATTAGCCTTTTGCATAATTTGTTCACTGCCAATTGATGTCACCTTAGCTGGAGCCACTATTTGCTCACCTTGAATACCTGAGTTGGAACACCAAATTTGTTGTTGTGCTTTTCTATATGCACCATTTCCATTAACAACGTTAGGTTGAGGTGGCTGATCATTTACTCCTTTCGATGGACCGGGCACATCTGAAAAGGGTCTTGGGATATGGCTAGCTGGTGATGAGGCTGCTTGTAAACCTTCACTGAATTCGGCTGTGGCGTTAGTTAGTGGCAGTGTATTGGTTCCTGTGCCTATTGTTGTTCTGATGGATCCACTATTTTTTAAAGTGACGGGCTGGTCCTTACCACAGAAGCAATTCCAGCTCACGTTAGCGACATCGCTATTCACTCCAACGCACTCAAAGTGGAACCACTTGTCGCACGAGTCGCACTGCACCATACGATCGGTGTCTTTTAATTCGCACTTATTACAATTAAAATCAGTTTGTGACATTTTTATTTTATTTGTAACACGATTTTAATTTTATTTAATCACACACTTGTTGTTCTTTTATTTATATACGAAATTGTTTTAAAGAACTGTTGCTTTCCAAGTTTGAATTTAATAAAAAAACAACTTTTATGAGCGACAAAGTAATTTTATTTTAATATTTTTTATTATTTAAAAAAATCACAAATGAACCGCTTTAAAACAATTTGTTTTTTACTTCTTCAAACTTTAATATTAAAAGAACCGAAAACTGCTCTTGTTTCCCTTTTAAAGTAAATGACAAGAATGTAAAATTCCGTTATTAAGCAATATCACAATAAGTTAGAAGTTATGAATATAGCATACACATATAAATACGTAATTACATATTTACTACATATAAGTATGTAAGTACGTGTGTATGTTTATAATTGGAGTGAGAATAAAAAGTTAAATTAAATAGGAAAATAAAAGACATTAGGGTGGCGGCGGTAACACCATGGCTACTTTAGATTTTACGCCCATTGAAAGTTGTAGATTTTAGGTGTTTTTCTTCACTGTCTAGAATCATATGAAAATTTCATATGAGTTAAAAATTTTAATTTTTATTCAAAAGTTAAACATGTGTTTTCTCCATAGAAAAGAAGAGAATATCCACAACAACCCTCCGCGAAAGATATTAGCCTTCAAATACACCGAAAATATCGCACAAATGCATGCCGGTTTTCTAGTCAAGTATGCCAAGTTAAAGTGTGTAACACTTTTAGTCAAATTGATATAAAATACAGTTATGAACCCTTTTTAATGCTTTTTAATGAAAAAAAAATGCTGTTGCCAATATTGAGACGCCAAATGAGGTTATTTATACCTTTCAGCTTGATAAAAATCCAATATACAGGGGTGTTCTGAAAATCACTTTTTGTCAAAGTGATTTCAAATCACGCAAAAGGTGTTCTGCGCATAAAAAACATTGAAATCACGTGATTTAAAACTGGTCAGCTAAATGACTGACAATTTGAAATCACTTGCCTATTTTGTCTATGTTATTTGTAGAGAATTCACTTTAAATGGTATTTTGTATTAAGTACGATGTGTTTTTTATTGATTTTTGTAATAAAATTAGGGTTTATATACACAAAAACATAAATATTTACAAACTTTTAAAGACGATGCTTGTTTTGTAAGAAATTCTTTTGATTTGTTTACCAATGTTCGTGATTTACTTTTTCTCATTAGGAGTCAGCTGGTTTGTTTTTTTTTTTTGAAGATACTTTTAAGGTTGCCAAATTAACACAGTCGTAAAATGTCATGTAAGATTTATTGAATTTATACCACTTAGGACAAAATTTAATTACTGTTGATAAAAAATTTAAAAATATTTAATAATTTAGTAGTTTTTGTGCATTTTTAGAAATAAGTAAGTGCAAAATGTAAGCAAGTTTCATCGATAAAAACAGAGGTAACTTTGTTATTTTTATATTATTTTATGTTTTGCTAACATTCATTTTTGTTTATGCCTTGTATCCATAGGATTTGATAAGTCCCGTAAATGACGTTTTTTAACACGTTCATTTCTTAAATTCTGTTTTCTTAAATTAATTACTGCCAATAAAGTAGCTCTCTGCATTTTTATTTACTAAATGTTCACTTTTTATTTTCATTAATAATATAACGATATAAACAAACAAAGCACAGATTTAAAAATTCAGCTGTTTTATCGTGTTTTCGAAAAATTAAAACCACGCCAAAAACCGTAAAATCACGTGATTTGCAGAACAGCATCAAATCGTCGGCGTGATTTAAAAACGGTGCGTGATTTCAAATCACGCGGTTTTCAGAACACCCCTGATAATATACAATGTTTTATGTTGTTTTTTATTTGGCCAATTTTCCTTTGTCTGTTTGTATTTCCTTATTAAGCTAATACGGCCTATAATCTTTTATGTAATTAAAAATACAATTTTAATACATTTTTTCCCGACGTTTCGTCAATTTTTTGTCGACTTCTTCTGGGGATCGTCTATTTAATAAAAACATGACATTAATTAACAGTTTTTTACCAAATAACATTTAGAACTTACATTTTTTTAAATATTATAAATATTATTACATTAAAAGAGCAATTTTAAAAACAAGAATTTACATTTAACATATATAATGCAAAAAACAAAAAACATAAAATTATTATTAAACACATAATATTTAAATATTTTAACTCAGTTTATTTGATGGCTACCCTATAACTAGCACATATGTTATTAGTATCTTCTTTCAAATTCATCGTATTGTTTATGTTTTGCTGAATTCTCAAGCTCTCTTTCGTAAATCTCTTTCTCATATTTCCATCCTTGTCTAATATCTTAATATGTTGAAAATCTGGGGTATGATGTGACCTGATCATATGCATGGCTAATGCTGTTGTTTCTTTCTGTCGCGTAATATCCATTTTGTGTTCTCCTATTCTTGTTGATAAAGCTCTCTTTGTTGTTCCTATATACACCTGATTACAGTGTTCTTCGTTATTCCCTTTACATCTTATTTCATAAACAACGTTATTTTGTTGTTGTTTTTCTATTGGCGCTTTTATTTTAGTGAATATTTCATTTGTTGTTTTGTTAGGCTTATACGCAAAACATATGTTATTTAGTTTCAGTGTTGTCATCATGTTTCTTTTGTCAGTAAGGCTAGGGATGTATGGTACACTATAGAATTTTTTGTTTTCCATTCCATCAGTGTTGTCAATTTTCTTATTTTTGTTCAATGGATTAAATGCGTCGTCTATTAAAGAATTAATTAATTTTTTAGGAAAACTATTTTGTGTCAATATTTCTTTTATTATGTTTATATTTTTGTCATAGAATATTTCGTCACTAATCTTCAGTACCCTTTTTATGAAATTTCTCGCTGTATTTATAATCTGGCCTCTGGGTTGTGTGGTGTTGAAATTCATAAGTCTGCCTGACGCTGTTTCCTTAGAGTACCAATTAAAAATAATATTGTCCTTATTTCTCCGTAGTTTTGTGTCGAGGTATGCTATTTCATTGTTTTTTTCTATTTCGATGGTGAATTTAATTTTTTGATGGTGAGAATTCAAAGTTTCAAGAATTTCGTCCTTATCGTCCTTGTTGATAATAGCGAAAATGTCGTCCACATATTTTGCTATGTATTTAATATTGATATTTTTATTTTTTAATTTCATTATTGCATCGTCCAGTAAATTATCAAGAACAATATCCGCTATTGTAGGAGAGAGCGGGTTACCCATTGGCATACCAAATATCTGTTTAATTATTTTTTTACCATAAACAAAGTAATTATTATCCGTTAGACAGAATTTCAAAATTTCTAAAAATGTCGGCTTAGGAATGTTTGTAAATTTCTTTATTGTTAGCCATTTTTCCATAATATTCTTAATAGCTGTGTGTACCGGAATATTTGTGAACAGTGAGATGACATCAAAAGATACTAATATATCATGAGGCTCAAGTTCTATATTACATAGACGATTTTTTAATTCAAATGAATTTTTGATGTTATATTCTTCAGATATAATATGTTTAAGGATATTTCCTAAATATTTGGACAAATTATAACATGGTACTTGTATTGATGACACAATTGGCCTAAGAGGGGTTTCCGGTTTATGGATTTTTGGTAATCCGTATATTCTTGGGGCAACAGCTGCATGACAAGTAAGATTACGTTTTTGCCATATGTCAATGAATCTATTCTTTTCCAAGTTTGATATGATGTCGTTATTCTGTCTTTGAAGTTTTTGAGTCGGATCTATTCTTAATGTTCTGTAAGTATCTCTGTTTTCTAGAAGAGTTTCCATTTTCTGTTCATAACATTTTCTGTACATGGCCACCGTTTTGTTACCTTTATCTGCTTTTATTATGATCATATCTTGGTGCTTTTTTAAAAATTTTTTAGTTTTTTCAAAAACAGTTAAAATAAATTTTTCCCTAGGAGTGTTCTTAATTTTTCTTTTAAAACCAATTATACTATTTGCCAGCTTAGTTCTTGCTATATCCTTTTCCTTGTCTGTATTTTCGTCCATGTCTTGGATGCATTGTTCTATATCTGCGATTATATTAATTGGAGAAAAATTATTGTCCGTTACTGGTAATGCAAACTTATTTCCTAACGAGAGAATCCATTTACATTCCATAGGTATATTTATTGTTGTTTTATTTTCAAACCAATGATTATTAAAAATTAGTCCGTATGACTTGAACTGTTTTTCTTTAAGTGTATTTAATTTAATCAGCTGTTTTGTCTTCACTTCTTCTCTTATGTGTTTTGTTCTGTCCGTTTGTTTGCTAATGAAATTTCTGTAGTCATCATCTGTTAACATTTCCTCAATACCAGCACTCATGTGATAAATTTTTCTTTTTGTCAATTTGATATTTGTGGTTGTTTGTGAAATCTCCAAATTGAGAATTTTTTTATGAAAATTATGTTCCATCTTACCCAATTGGTTTACTATTGTGCGGCATTTAAATAATTGTTTAACTTGAGTTGTTGTGTTTTTTGTATGTGTTGGAATTATACCATAACCTCTGCAAGATAATAAAAATGTTAACCTTTCTTGTTGTTGTGCTAATCTTTTCACTTCGTTACAATACTCCTTCATCACCCTGCATATTCCGTCGTTATATTTGAATTGTATATGTTTAAAAAAACCCTTCATGTTTTGTTTGGTAAAGTTTTAATGTGTGGTTTCAATTAAATAATTTATTTTCGGCAAGCTCTCCGATATATTGCTATGTTGTTTTTTATTTGGCCAATTTTCCTTTGTCTGTTTGTATTTCCTTATTAAGCTAATACGGCCTATAATCTTTTATGTAATTAAAAATACAATTTTAATACATTTTTTCCCGACGTTTCGTCAATTTTTTGTCGACTTCTTCTGGGGATCGTCTATTTAATAAAAACATGACATTAATTAACAGTTTTTTACCAAATAACATTTAGAACTTACATTTTTTTAAATATTATAAATATTATTACATTAAAAGAGCAATTTTAAAAACAAGAATTTACATTTAACATATATAATGCAAAAAACAAAAAACATAAAATTATTATTAAACACATAATATTTAAATATTTTAACTCAGTTTATTTGATGGCTACCCTATAACTAGCACATATGTTATTAGTATCTTCTTTCAAATTCATCGTATTGTTTATGTTTTGCTGAATTCTCAAGCTCTCTTTCGTAAATCTCTTTCTCATATTTCCATCCTTGTCTAATATCTTAATATGTTGAAAATCTGGGGTATGATGTGACCTGATCATATGTATGGCTAATGCTGTTGTTTCTTTCTGTCGCGTAATATCCATTTTGTGTTCTCCTATTCTTGTTGATAAAGCTCTCTTTGTTGTTCCTATATACACCTGATTACAGTGTTTTAATTGAATATGTAACAGGCGAAAAATTGTGTTAGTTTGTATTTGTAATATTATTCAAGCACCATATCTTTAACAATTAGATCTAGTTCTAAGGAAATTTTGTTCGAATGACGCCTTATGCTACTTATGTAAGGATCCGAAGTTATAAAAAGTCTTTATGGAAATTCGATCACACTTTCTCGAAAACATCAATCGATACTTCTTGTAATATTTGTGTCTGGCTTCCTCTGAAAGCATTCCTATTGGTAATACGGCAGCATCCATTATATCCTTACCATGCATTAGTACTTTGTGCACAGTAACAGGCATATAAAACCAACTATATTTTTGTACGAATAGTTTCGCAGTATCCGACGCATATAATTTAAATTTGTCATATTAATATGAACTATATATGTAAGTATATTAATGAAATTTAATACATTTTAGGCCGTGGAAACTATGTAAAATATGTATGTTTTTATTTCGATTGAAATGTCATTCAATTTCGTTACGCCTACATATTCGTAAACAAAAATAATGTTTCACTTATAAATCGTTTCAAGCTTTAATTTCCGAAAGCCTAAAAGTACACTAATACCCCGACTTGCGTCTTTAATTGGGACCGACCAAACGGGACGCAATGCGAAACAATGCAAATCGAATCACTTTTCTCCATATATTTGTATGGATTTTTCGTTAATTCGTTCCAGAAGAAAATTTTTACTATAAATAAATGTATACATAGGTATATTTTTTAAAATTTATTGCAACAGAAAGATAACGTAAAGTAAAAAAATAAATGAAAGCCAATTCATACATGTAAAAAATCAACATAAACATATATTTGTGTTTGACCAAAAGAAGTAAAAAGGGAAATCCTCTTTCTATGCACAAAATGTAATAGAAAACGACGCAAAACGAAACATTAACGACGCAATTCGAAGTCACAATTATGTATTTTTTCGACGCAAAACGAAACATCAACGACGCAATTCGAAACCACGCAACTTTATTTTGATGACGCAAATCGAATCAACGCAAATCGGGTCGACGCAAATAGGGGTATTAGTGTATACTCAATTTTTTGTCTTATTGACCATTTTTATGAAATTTTTGAAGTGACTTTTGAAATTAAAATCGATGTTACTAAAAGGGGCGGTATTTGGCGTTTGTTTTTTTTTCTTAATTGAAAGTACAGACTCGGATCTTTCATTTTTTTATAGTTGGAGGGCTAAGCAAGGCAAAGCACATGAAGTTTTTTTCCATCAAAAAGTGAAAAGTTTATATTTTTTAGTATAATTTTTGATAAATTATAATAATTAGTTTATAGCGTAGACAGACGACACAGTTACTTTGCATTAACAGTCTTAATTCAAATTAACTCGTGAATTATCCCATCTTAATGCGCATTAAGTTAGACGTAAATACACAAAATCAAACTGAATTTATACTGCATTTAGCTATTTCAATATGGCAACATCGTCGAAAATCAGAAATATGTTATCAAATTGTTTACTGTTCTAAAAAAAGAAGAAGACAATTGTAAAATTAAAATAATAAAAATAGATTTCCACAATTGCCTTTCTCTTATTTCAGAGTGTCCCACTGCGGTCCCCACATGTAGCAACACGTTCAGGTTGATGGTTGCTAGTGCATGAACAAGTTTTGCATTATGAAACAGTTTCAGCAAAAGTAATTTCAGCTTTTTTTTCAAAGAAATACTGTTTTTTCAGCAAATGCCAAACAAATTTTTTCATAATTAAATAGTTGTTTACAAACAAACAGCTGTTATCTAAATGCAGTTTAAATGCAGAAACTGTCGTCTGTCACGGTAAAATCTTAATTCAAATTAGTGAGATTTTAATGCGCATTAACTCTGTCGTCTGTCTACGGTATTACTTTTCCAATTTCAATAATTTTTTTTTATAAAAAAGTAAGTGCTATATTTTCACTAAAAATAAAACAAAAAAAAGTTTTTTATTTGGACAATAATTTTAATCTAATTTCATTGAATACATTTCCGTTGACTTCTGTTAGTTTTTTTTAACTTCAAAATTTCTTGTTGAATTTTTCTTATCCAAATATTTCTTTACAAAACCAAATCATTAAAATTTTAAAATTAGAAAGTTGAAAACCCCTATTTTTTCCGACAAAATACCACTGTGGGGCGGTAGGAAAATTTCATTTCCACTTAGTTTTCTTCCTATTTAGGAAAGGAGATTTCCTTTCCGGTTTCATGTTTATTGAGTATGTCAGATATCTGTGATCTGAAAAAGAGCAATCATCCGAAACTTTCCACTTCCACTTTCAGATTAGATCTATAATAAAGTCTAATATATGTACACTCACCTCTATCATTTATATCTGCACTTCCCTAGATAGTGTGGTGAGCGTTAACATCTGTTCCCAATATAATTGGAGTCCTGTTTGCGTTGGCTGCTCGTACCGCAGGCATGTGATGGAAATCGAAAACGAATGAGTTTTAGAAGTCAATTTTTTTCGTAATATTTCTGTATTTAAAAACTTTTATCATATAAAATATAAATATTACAATTACATCATTACTGAGATAATTACACCTATAAAACATTTTTGTAAACAATATTAGTTGTTTACTTTATATTGACGATCACAGTATGAAAGTATGATTATAAGGACCGACTGATTTTCAAAGCGATTAAGAAAAACTAAAAATGTATCCGTACTCAATGTACTTCATCGAAACAGAATGTTTATATAATAACTCATGCACATTTTATCTGTAGAAGTTTTATTATCAAAACTGTAATTAAAATTTTTAAAGCGTCGGAATTTTGTAGTGTATAATATTTTTAATGTTTAATTTTATATATTTGAGAATATGTATTACAATTTCATAATTACTGAGATAATTACACCTATAAACCAATTTGTGTACTTTTTGTAGCTTTGTTAATTACACTGTGCTAGTTGAAAAATGTGACAAACGGGGCACCTGGCGGGTTACGGGTACGCTGAATCCAGTGGTGCTAACCGTTTTTTAGGTTAGCTCGTTTTTTCGAAATATACCGTTATTTCGAAAATGGAGGGGGTTGCACAACATATATTCGCGTAACTCAAAAACGGTTTAGTTTATTGAATAAACTAAAAAAACCGAAATTCCGCAATGAAATTTTCTTTATGTAAGGTTAAACTTTTTTCCAATATGCGCAGTCGTTGTAGAAACATAATTTTTTTTTACCAAAAAAAATAGTTTTTTTTAGCAAAATTTCAAAAATTTTGTTTTTTAAAACGGCATAAAAAATTGGAAAACGCAGCTGTGCTTCTAATTTTTTCTGCAGGTATAGCAAAGTTTCAAACAAAACAAGACATACAGCCCAATCATGAATAAAAATTCCGCGGGAGTTTTTTTCCCTTTTCTCATTTTTCCTATTCAAATTCAATGTTAAAAAATAAAAAGGGAAAAAACTCCCACGGATTTTTTATTCATGATTGGGCTGATAAATAATTAAAATCTGTCTACAACTTTTGATTTTATTCACAAAAGATGAAATATATAATAACCAGACGAAACTTCAAAAATTAAAACATTTATTTTTGTTGTTAATTAAAGTTTAAGTTTTTATTTACAAATTTATTCTTCCTCCTGCAGATTCCAACAAATATCGCGTAATAGCGAATCAAGTTGTTTGCCACTATACCAGTGTTCAAGTCTGGCTGTTACTTGGTGAAATCTCTCGCCATGTTCATCAGACTCGGCTGGTGATTGTTTATTAAATTTTTCTGCATGACAATGCAAAAAATTTATTTTCAATGACATTTTGACGTTTAAGTTTTTAAATGCGGTTAGCATATCTCCAATTAAAATTCGCCAATTTTCAGACCGATGATTTTCTAATACATTTTCTATTACTGATTTCACAGAATTCCAGCCCAATAGCTCCATATCATGCAATGCAAGTTCAAATTGTTGGTCCTTCATTAGACGACGAATGTCCGGTCCATTAAGAATTCCTGCAAAATAAAAACATTATGATATGAAATATAAATCTAATTTAATAAAGTAGCTAGAGTTCATACCTTATTTTACTTTCATGCCGCTTAATCGTGGAAAAATTCGGCGCAATTCGGTAAAAGCAATTCCATCTGGGTTCAATGCTTTTATAAAATTTTGTACAATATCCAGTTTGATGTGGAGTGGAGGAAGCAAAATCTTTTCCATATTTCCAATTTCGTTAGAATGTGGCAGAAATAGAAATAGGTTAACCCGCCAGGTGCCCCGTTTGTCACAAAAAAAAAGTGTCAAATTCTAGCACAGTGTTATTTATGTACAATGCATACATACATACTTATATTAAATATTATTTAAATATGTGTATTTATATTTTTTAGAATATCCCATTTGTATTTGTCGATGTCGGTGGACAACGAACACAAAGGCAAAAGTGGACTCGATGTTTTGACACTTCGGTTACATCAATTATTTTTTTAGTTTCGACTTCTGAGTTTGATCAAGTTCTAGCTGAAGATAGGTAAGTGTCGTTATGGGTTAAATCTTTAGCTTAGATTGCTTATAAATTACAGTATATTACAAAAGGATTTTGGTTGTTTTTATAAACGCAGTATACAATGCAACATTTCATTGCATAGAGTTCATAATAGCATTTAGAAATATAATTTAAAAATTTTTGTTTTAAGATTCTCTTTAATAGTCCAATATCTTTATATTTTATGTGATAAAAGTTTTTAAATTATATTCTAAATGCTATTATGAACTCTATGCAATGAAATGTTGCATTGCATACTGCGTTTATGAAAACAGCCTTTATCTACTTATTTTTAGGAAAAATTCGTTTTTCATTTATACATACATAAAATTGTTAAAAACTGGTAAAAATCACCCCTATCGAGAATAAAAATTCCACGTGAAATTTGTTCTGTTTTCACATTTTCCCATTTAAATTCAATGTTAAAAAAAATAAAAGTGAAAAAATTTCACGTGGAATTTTTATTCACAATAGGGTTGAATATTTTTAGCACACAATGTTCAATTCGCAATGACACAATGTTGTGGCGTTGTAAAGCAAAAGTATTTTTACTTATTATTATATTATTATTATATATTTTTTCAGGATGACAAATCGGCTAGAAGAATCTAGAAATATCTTCGATACTATTGTAAATAATAATACATTTAAAGGTATTTCAATAATTCTCTTTTTAAATAAGATGGATTTATTGGAGCAAAAGGTTAAAAATCCAGAGACTGACATCCGTTGGTTTTATCCACAATTCAACGGTAATCCACATTCACTTCTGGACGTGCAAAATTTTATATTGCAAATGTTTATGAGCGTTCGCAAAAGTCAACAGAGTCGCACATATCATCATTTTACAACTGCCATAGACACACGTAACATAAATGTTGTATTTAATTCTGTGAAAGATACAATTTTACAACGAAATTTAAATGCATTAATGTTGCAGTAATAATTTAATTTAATCTATCACTTACCAAAAAAAAAAAAAAAAAAAAAAAAAAAAAAAAAAAAAAACACACACAACAATAATAATGTCAATAACAGTTATGACACACTAACTGTTAAACGAAAAATCTCGGCAATATTATTTTAAAATTCAGAACATGTCAATAATGTCTTTTAATATCTTTTAATAATGTCTAAAGATTTAAATTGAGTAATGCAGTGAGTGCCAAATGCTTTTAACAATGTTTATATTGTATTAGATAAACGACTAACACTTGAATATATAAAATTGATAATGCCGATGATCAACAATGTATATATTTTTAACATTCAATTGAAATATTTTATATCATGTTTACACGCATTTAAGTGTATAAGTATTTAATGAAAAAATAGGCTCACACGTATTTTTATATAAGCTGTCAATTAAACAAAAATATACATATTTTATTATTTAATATACACCAAAAAAAACTATATATTAACAATCATATTCCGCACTGTAAACTTACATTTTATTTGAATATATGATGATGTTTTACTTATTTATATTATTAATAGTTGTGGTAACATTTATAATTTACAATGTATATTAATATATATCGTAAATATATATTTTGTATGTCTTAAAGATGTTCATTTTCTCATAGAGAAATATGCACATGTGCTAAAAAATAAATTTAATGAAAACCCCGTATGATTTTTCGTCATAATTTTGTATTCATCCCCATGTGATTATTTTTCTCACTAAAAGTTAAAATTAACAAAGTAGAGCTAGGACGATCGATTATTGGATTGTGTGTTGTAACCTACGAAGTATTTCGATTATTGGCAAAACTATTTATTATTAAAATTGTGGTGAATGAGGGTATATATAAGTTTGTCATTCCGTGTGTAACACTGTACGAATAGGTCCATGATTTCTCATAGGTCTCATACAAAAATCTTCCTGAAATATTGCTCAATTACTACCCTAACCATTAGAGGTTCGTACCATATATGAAATACTAGCTGACCCGGTCATTGACGGCTTGTTCTTCATCCATTATTGTATCGATCGATTTGTATTTGATTAATTTGCCGGGCAGTTTCAATTGAATTTGCTCATTGAGCTTGTTGGCATAATAATTTGTTGGTGCCAAAATTGCTCGTTCCAACAGCCAATCCGATTTTTTGCAGAAGATTGTTAGACTTGGGAAAACCTTGTCGACAACGGCTTGAATATTTATTTGCATTCGACAGAAGTTAGGCGGGAACGAAATCTCGTTCGTGGCGCGATTAATTGGAATTTTTCCATTTCCGATATCAAAAAGTTGTTCTGAGAATGTTTGGGCAGACGGGTCGTGCAACAAATGCACACGCATGTTCGTCGATAGCGTGATTTTCTCGACTCGGTTCCAAAGATATGAAGCTTTCAAGCATGCGTTCAGCTCATCTGCGGTCATTGATAACGGGCAAAGTTTGACAAAAATTAATTATTTTTATCTTTTTGTATAATGTTGCACCTTAGTAAGCGCGGAATATCTTCTGTTATCGAATGATGTAAATATTTTGTAAATAAACCGAAAACTCGGATTTTTGAATGCAACATTTCGAAAGTTTTAAAATTTTGATATTGGATCGTTAATAACATAAGTTTTTTGCAAATATCTTCGAAACTACATAACCGATTTAAGAGTTTGATATCTCGTTTTGAAAAACATGACAACGGCTTTGAAAAAAATTAAATAAAATAAAAAAAGCAAAATATATGTATGTATGCTCGTATGTCATTGGTGATGCAATATGCAAATTGGATTTTGCCACGCCCGGGCGCCCGCAGACTGATAAACCATGCAAACATTAATTTTTTTATTTTTACCTCGCCTTCAGTAAGATGTGGATACAATCTGTATGAAGTAAATCTGTAAAAACCCATGCAGAAGCAATTAATCAATTAAAAAAAGTGGGCGTTAGAGTAGGTTTGGTCGTACCAATGGTGAAGGCAATGGTGTTAATTTACCTTGCCACTGAGGCAGCACAACTCAGGCGATTCTCCGGTGAACTTTAATGCACCGCAATGGTTGCACACAATCTCCATTGGGCCAATTTGAACGGAAGGATGCGAGCTGTAGTAAAAAGTGCAATCGTAATGAAACGCTACTCGATTCAAATCAACACTTGAAGCTCTTCTTCTTACGCGTTGATTTAGATTTTCACGTTGTTGAATTGCTTGATTTAATCCATGATTTCTCATTGCTAATCGAGCCGTTTCATTTGTCGCCTGTCTTTCTTCTTGTGTTTGCGTTACGCGAAGTCGGGCCATAGTAACACGGCGCTGATCTCGTGCGATTTCTTGTTCATCCGTATTTAATCGATTGGTAATATTCCGATTTGTAATTGCATTACGGGTTCGGTGCGAAACATCAGATCTTTTGGGTCGCGGCATTATGAATAACACTGAGAAATTAATGTCACAAAATCATTTAGGGAACTTACCTTTTGAAATCATTTTTAAAAAAGGTTGAAAATTTTTAAATACTACAAAAATAAATCAGGTGTCAAAAGTTTATGCACACAACGCCATCTACTGGCAATAGCAGAACCAGAATTTGTTTTTGTAAAAAAAAATTTACAAAAAAAGTTTTCAATCAAATTAGGTGGAAAAACAATTGTCGTAAAAATTGTGATATACAAAAGAACGACATTTGATTTTTGGATTTTAGAAGATAATAATTAAAAGTAATGGGTGTATACAATTTGAAGTAAGTCTTTTAAAACCCTTGTAGAATCGATTACACAATTTTAAAGCAGGCGTGGTCGACTTCGGCTGCGCGCAGTGGGCGTTGCAACGGCATCAATTTAAAAAAAAAGTAGGTGGTCAAAAAAGATCGCTAGAGATGGGACGTGAAAGGAGGCGTGGAGTATGAATCTTAATTTTTGATCTCTCCTAGAGTAAAGTGAATATGTTAAAATTAGAGTAGAATCAATTACACAATTTAAAAAAGAAGGCGTTAAAGTAGGTGTGGTCACAAAAAAGA
Source organism: Bellardia pandia (assembly GCA_916048285.2). Taxonomy (NCBI): domain Eukaryota; kingdom Metazoa; phylum Arthropoda; class Insecta; order Diptera; family Calliphoridae; genus Bellardia; species Bellardia pandia. The sequence goes on from OU696530.1 coordinate 73,905,278, forward strand.
AGTATTTTATAAATACTTAGTGGTGTGATGTGAAAATTTCAGGCAGATCGCTCCAGCGGTCTGGCTTACCTGGCAAGCGTCTTGCATGTGATGGGGCGTGGCACATACAATTTTTATTTCTACCTCGCCTACAGTAAGATGTATATACAATTTGAAGTAAATCTGTAAAAACCCATTTAGAATTAAATAAAAAAAGTAGGCGTTAGAGTGGGCGTGGTCGTACCAACTTACAAACCTTCCCGGGCTCATGCACAACAACTTTGCCGAAGATCATCACATGATCATTTACGATTCTATAAAGTACATACAAACACTCACACATAAAAACAATAATTTAAAAAAAAAAGTAGGCGTGGTCAATTTCTGAATTTTTTCCGGGTATTCTTCTTCTCTGGCGTGAGACCAGCCTGAATTCGTGCGAATCGTTGCAATCGGTCCTGACGTTCTTTAGTTATAAAGCTAGTAACTAACGTCACTCTCTTTTATATATATATGTAGATGTACATTGTTATATTTTTGAGAGGTACAAATTTGTTTCAAAATTTTGGGTGACGATTTCAAATATGTGTGGAACTCTTGGCAGGATTTTTTAATATTAACTTTAACAATTAACATAGCCTTAAGCACTGATACCCTTAATTGAGTTTTATCTGCGGTCCACAACTTGTTCATCAAAGAAAATACACGTTCAACCGGCGCATTTGTTCCAGGCAAACATAATATTCAACGATAATTTGAAAATTTGCATGGATAACATGAAAATGCTGATTTTGCCGATAAAATCATCATCAGTGACGAGGCCCATTTCCATGTTGATGGCTTCGTCAATAGGCAGAATTGTCGCATTTGGGATGAGAAAAATGCTCGAGTGATTCACGAGAAGCAAATGCATCCTAAACGTGTCACTGTGTGGTGTGGTTTTTGGGCTGGAGGAATCATTGGACCTTTTTTTATGAAAATGAGGCAGGTCAAGCGCAAACAGTCAATGGTTTTTTCTTGCCTAGAAATGAAGAAATGAATGTGGAGGGCATGTGGTTTCAACAAGACGGCGCCAAATGTCATACAGCCAGAGAAACAATTCAATTGCTGCAAAGTCGATGGTTTACGCGAATAAGCTGCGGCGACCATCTGCAAGATATCTTGTTCCATACATAACCTCTACTGTCTACTTTACAATATAATAAAGTTTCACGATTTTTTTTAAATACATATCTGTGTTTTATTTAAAATTTAAAAATGGCGTTCTAGTTGGGACACCCTTTATTACATACACGGTCATATTATATCTCAAATTAACGAACAGGGCTGACATTATATAGTTTGTTAAATCGAAAAAAAAAAACTGTATGTTGTTCGTGAAATTGTTTTTCAAACAACATACATATATATGTATATAAAATACTAACAAAATTTGCACGGTCCTATATAACCAGTGTAGTTTTTGTTTTTCTTAATCACCCCTATCGTGAATAAAAATTCCACGTGAAATTGGTAGACGAATGAAAAGGGTATCATTCTCCTTGATGCATTCTCAAGACTCGATGTAATACTTGCTAACAAAGGTGAATCTCATACATTTAGAAGAGCTGGGTACGGTTCAGTTGTGGACATAACGTTCGTAAGTACTGGACTAGCAACCAACTGAGCGAGCAATACACACACAGCGATCATCAAGCTATTATTTTCACAATAAAGCCAAACAATCTTTTACAGCACCCCTAAGTATACTCAAATCTCAGGGTTGGGCGAAAGAGAAACTTGACGAAAATACTTTTGCGGAGATATTCTTACATCACCACATTGAAGATAGTAATGCAGCTGACTTGGCAACACAAATCACGGAAGCATTGAAAACTGCCTGTGATGCATAGAAAAAGATCGAGCCTAAGGAGGAAAGAGAACTACTGGTGGAACGACAATATAGCTGAATTAAGGAAATAATGTCTTAGAACTAGGCGAAAGTACCAAAGAAGTAGGGGTAGACAGGATTTTCTAATGAATCGAATTGCTTACCAACAAGCTAGGAAATGCTTACAGCAAGCAATAACCCAAAGTAAAGCTAATAGTTTTAAGAAACTCTGCGACGAAGCTGACTCTAATAGTTGAGGCAATGCTTACCATGTAGTAATGACGAAACTAAAGGGGAAGAAGTCAGCTCAAATTACGAGTCCTAGTCTTATTAAGGAAATAGTTACGATGTTGTTCCTAGAAGGCGAACCAAATATTGACCATGAAACACCCGCATACCAAGGCGATATAGACGTGACAAAAGAGGAAGTACTCAATTTATGTGCCAGAATAGGAAATAATAAAGCGCCACGTTTAGACTTCGTCCCAAATAGAGCTTTGAAGTCAAGACCAGAAATATTTATAAAATTATTTAAGAACTGCCTCAAAAAAGGTAAATTTCCAAACATCCATATTCCTTAACCAGGAAAAGTCCTCGGAGAACCACAGTCATATAGACCTATTTGTCTTCTCGACTCGCTAGGAAAATGCTTGGAAAGAATTATTTATACTAGGCTAATGGATGCTGTTGAGGCTGTAGAAGGGCTATCTGATAGACAATATGGCTTCAGAAAGGCGAAATCTACCACAGACGCAGTTAACATGGTTATAGACTTAGCCAGAAAAGCAATTACCGGGAAAGGCAAAACCAGGAAATACTGTGCAATCTTCACTCTGGATGTTAAAAATGCATTCAACTCTGCCGGATGGAAGCATATAGTCTCATCTCTAAGAAATATGAACGTACCTGCATATCTCATTGGTATAATTAAAAACTACTTCTCCAATAGAACTCTGTGGTTCGAAATCGACATATGTTGACAGTCATATAGTTTTACCTCTGGTGTTCCTCAGGGATCGGTCCTGGGTCCACTTCTTTGGAACATTATGTATAACGGCATATTTAGCATACAAATTCCAGAAGAGGCAACAGTAGTAGGTTTTGCAGACGACATAGCAGTTATAGTTACAGCACAACATCTAGACGAAGTACAGATATATGCGAACGAATCAGTTAGATCTATCAAGGAGTGGTTGACAACCATGAACCTGCAACTGGCAGAGCACAAGACGGAGTTGGTGCTTATAAGCGGAAGGAGGAAAATAAAAAACTAACAATTAAAGTAGGATCAAACGAAATTGCATCATCAGAAGCCATAAAGAACTTGGGTATTATGGTTGACAGAAGACTCAGCTTCAGACAGCACCTGCATTACGCATGCAAAAAAGCTGCTCGCGTATCACACGCATTGGCGAGAATGATGAATAATATAGGTGGACCACGCCAAAGTCGCCGTTTATTAATAACAACAGTCTACAGCCTAAGAGTCTGTAGTGGCTTTAGAACTATTTCCATGGAAGCAGCTAGTGTTGTAGCGGGAACTATCCCCATTAACTTGATCGCTAGAGAATTTTCAATATTCATGAAGAAATTAAAAGGCACTTAGAGGCATCAAGAAAAGACATACGTCAGGTTGAGAGGGAAAATACATTGGCGAAGTGGCGAAGAAGATGGGAGAATTCATCGAAAGGTCGTTGGACCTTTAAATTAATTCCAAGTATTGATATTTGGTTAAAGCGCAAGCATGGGGAAACCAATTATAACTTGACACAATTCATTTCAGGATATGGGTCCTATAGAAGCTATTTGTACCGTCGCGATCACGATAATTCCCCCAGATGTCCATAATGTCCCGAAGATGACAAAACGGCAGAACATGTCACATTTACATGCCCGAGATTTTTAGAAGAACGTAGAAGACTCCAGACGTACCTTGGAGAAACTTTGCATCCAGGTAACATAATCAAAGTTATGTTTCAGTCGGAGGAAAGTTGGGCCGCAATAAACACGTATGTTAGCGGCATAAATCGGCCACTTCGCGAAGCAAAGGAAACTCGTAAGTCCTCAGAAAGGAGGTCACTAGAAGGCCGATAACCGGGGCAGCGTAAGCAGACACCCCACAGTGTGGTGTCAGCGGCCAAAAATAAAAAAACTACTTTTGGAATTTTAAAAATCTGCTAAAACAGTTTGATAAACTAGATTTCAAATTACAATAATGAAAAAGAATTTTTGAAAAAAAAAAATATTTTTGACAAAGTTATAGCCAATCAAAGTTGAAAGTTTTTGGTAAGTATGCAATATGCACACAAAAAACGTGAAAAATAGCGTATATACAAATGGGTTAATTTAACGTAAATTGTCGATGATGCAGTTAAATTGTTTATAAATATTAAAGTATGACATTACTAAAATATGGTAACATATTTTTTTTACATTTAATTCATCATGTGTTTTGTACCGTTATTCTGAATGTAAACAGAGAGAAAAATTTTTACAACTTACAAGTTTATAGAAGGTATAAAAAAAAGTTTATTCGAGTTTATTTTTGATACTTTAATATAATATTGATACAAGTATGTACATTAAAAAAAATGGGTCTCTTTTGCAGAGCTTGGCAGAATAGTCAATTTTTTTCACTTTTTCAGTGTTAAGGCAAGTGCAAATTAGGCAAATTTTCAATATTTGGCACAAACATACACCACACTCCCTAGCCCTTACGGAAATTAAAAATCATTTAGAAGATAAATTTAAGACACAATTGCAACAAAAAAGTATTGTAAGACTTAAATCAATTCTAGCTAGAATAAAAAAAAGTTGGGAAAAATGCTACAGAAAGAAATCTGTGTTTGAAAACAAAAACTTTTTCTGGCTAAATTCATTTTTTGATGTGGAAGAAATAGAAGAAGAAGTGGAAGAAGAAGAAGAAGAAGATATATACATTGTAATATCATTATGTGAATATTTATTTTTTATAATATAATAAAAAACATGTTTTTTTTATTTATTAAGGGACCAAGTACAAGTCGTAAAGGAAGACCAAGAGTAGGCTTTAATGAAAGTTCTGAACGAACCAAAAGAAGAAAGGTAGATGATCTTGTGAGGTCTAAATGCCCTGAACAATTACGAAGAGCTGTTCAAAGAGTATCTAGCCCAACTCCAGAAACTTCTATTTCCGTAGAAAAGGCTTTAGCATTATTAATAGATAATGATTTATCATATAGACAATATGAAAATATGCGAACGGTTGTAAATGATGTGCACAAGAACTGTTTTCCATCATATTATAGTCTACAAAAAGCAAAGAAACAATATATTCCGGAAAATATATCAATATCAGAAACGTCAGTAAAAATACCATTACAAAATTTTCTAAATATGACAGCCAAAAGTTTATTAGATTTAAATGATTTTGAAACCAAAAATGATGTAGTTTTGGAAATTAAATGGGGATTTGATGGTAGTTCTACTAATACTACTAATAAATACCTAATAGAAAGAATGGTTTTGCAGTCTGAACCAAAGTTATCTATACATAGAAAAGAAGATAAAATAAGTAAAAGGAGTTGTGAAGAAATAAATGATTTCATTATTGAGGAAAATAATATTTATGCGGATAATCAAGAAAATTTAATAAACCAGCTTGAAGAAAGTGATTCGGATGAATAGAGTAAACAAATTCTAGCATTTTCTTTTTTATTGTATTTAATAAATAAAAATTGTTCAAAACATTATTTTTTATAATTTATTTAAATAATAAAACAAGTGTAAATATTAAAAAGTAACATTTACTTTTCTTACCATTTTAATTTTTTTCATTGAATTTTTTTCGTTTTTAAAAAAATTTAATACAAGATTTAGGGGGTGGCCGGGAGTGCATGTCCTTGCTGCGAATTGGAAAAAATTTGACACACACATTTTTCTTGTAACAAGTATGTATGAAATTAATTTAAAAATTTTACTTTTTGTTCCCTTTTTTTACTTTTTTGAAAAAGGACATTTTTGAGATGGGCGTGTCCTTGCCCCAATTTGGATAAAATTTGGTCAAATCATTGAGGGTATCAAACTAAACGACTATTTCATAAAGTTCGGACGAATCCTTCCTCCAAAGTTTTTGAAATTTTAATATTTTTTTTCTTTTATCAAATCAAATACGTGTGCCAAATTTCAACTTTTTACAACCACTCCTTCTATTTATGGCCACTCGTTATATGAAATCACGACACTGTGCACCCCCGCGTAATAATACCTGATGGCAGTTCCTCGGGGTGGGTGAGCAGACAGGGGTGTGGTTTAGTAATAAGCTGCTTCGTACATGTTTTTCAGCACGGACTGAATACATCTATGAAGATTCCACACCTCCAGCGTATCAAAAAAAAAATACATACATATATTAAAAAAACTATCTTTGACGAATTTGAAGATTTGTTCTTACATTTTTGAAAACGGGACATTTTTGCGTCCCCGAGTTGTTGTCGGAGACAACGGGATGAATGGTCACATTATATATACCCCATATAAGGTCCACTTCCAAAATCTGCGTTAATACTATTATATATCTTAAATATGCTGTTATTATGTTGAAATTCGACGTGAAATATCCTCATATGCTTGAAAATAACTGTTCCAAAATTTAAGAAGATCGGCCAATAATTTGTCATAGCTGCCATATAAGAACCATTTTCGAAAAACAAATAAACCCACAAAAATGTCTAATAAATATCGATATCAAACCAATAGATCAGTAATTTTAATCCAGAAATTATACTAGTATCAGTTACACGGCAATTATGTTACTGGATTTTGTAGCTGTCTGTCAATAATTGGCAATAGCTCCCGATATAAGTCCACTTCCGAGCATACTAAACAACCATATAACTCATTACTGAGATGAAATTCAATCAAAATAAGCCTCAAATACGTAGAAACCACATTAGTGGATACTGGGTTTAGAAGCTATCAGCCCATAACTGGTCCACTTCTACTATGCCACCCATAAATATTTTGTAAATAATATTCTTGAGATCAAATTCAAACAAAAAAGCCTCACCTAATATCTTACCCTTTTTATGCCCTGTTTCTTAAATTGTTGTAAATATGGAAAAATGTTCTTTTAATTTTATAAATTGTTAAATAACACTCAAGATTGTTATGAATATCAGACTAACTCTGTAAATTACAGTAAGAATCGGTAATTACATCAATTATAAATGGTCAAAATTAGATAACATTTAAAAACATTTAAAATAATGTTGGTCGTAAAAATGTCTTTCAAACAAAATAAAAAATACTAATAAAATTTGCACTAAAACAGAATTAGGATTTACTAGTTCTATAACCAGTGAAGTTTCTGTATTTCTTATTACGTTTAGGTAGAGGGTATTAGAAATTCGGCACAGCCGAATATAGCATTTAATTTGTGTTTTTTTAAGATTGAGGTATAATTTGACCTGTGTTCTGTGTTATTTCTTTTATTTTTGATTTGTCTTATTAGTTTAGAAATTATATTATATGACGGGTCCGCCATCTAACGTTTTTTTTTCAACTAGTGCTTACTTCGTGAATGGTAACACTTAGCTCATGTCTGATTTAACATATAATTAGTTTTATCCTTCTTCCCTTCCGCTGAACGAATATGGTATATACGCTTGAACAACGCTGGGATATATTGCGACATTACTTTGAAAATCATGGTAAGTGCGTACACCCGAGAATATTGCTGCTGTGGCAGAATGTGTGCGTGAAGCGTCATCAACATCAATTCACCGTCGTTCTCAACAATTGCAAATTTCGGAGACATCATTGAGACGAATTTTGCATAAAGATCTTGGTATGACGTCAAAGTTGTCCCCTCTGTATACTTTGTGCTCTTAACCTGAACAAGATAAAAATTGGTTGGTCTATATGTCGCCTTAGGGAATTTGCCCACATTTCAAAATTCTGCAAATCAGAGAGTAACAGATCTCACCTCTGTATAAAATGTGGGTTGGAAGGTCATATAGCAAAAAACTGCACTGGTGAGTTATGCTGCATACTTTGTAAATAAAGCGGAAATCTGGAACTAAAACACGTGGCAGGAAGCTATAGGTGCCCTATTTTCAAAAAGGCGTTATGTGAGAGGTTTAAATGAAATTCATTCAACTAAATACAAACCATTGCAGTGCTGCCCAAGAGCTGCTACACAAGACAATCATCGAATTAAAAATAGATGCTGCAATCATATGCGAACAGTATAAGAACCTTGACAAAAACGTCTGGGAAAGCGACTCAACCGTTAGAGCGGCAGTATGGGCATGCAGAAATAAGGCCATCGAGAGAGGTATGGAATACCCACAGGAAGGAGGCATATTTACATACAGCTGATATATTTCACCTAATGTACTACTGGAGGAATTCGAAAGACTCATAGACAACATAGTAAATGACGCCTCCCAAAACAACCAAATCATTATATGAGGGGACTTTAATGTCTGGGCGGTAGATTGGTAGACGAATGAAAAGGGTATCATTCTCCTTGATGCATTCTCAAGACTCGATGTAATACTTGCTAACAAAGGTGAATCTCATACATTTAGAAGAGCTGGGTACGGTTCAGTTGTGGACATAACGTTCGTAAGTACTGGACTAGCAACCAACTGAGCGAGCAATACACACACAGCGATCATCAAGCTATTATTTTCACAATAAAGCCAAACAATCTTTTACAGCACCCCTAAGTATACTCAAATCTCAGGGTTGGGCGAAAGAGAAACTTGACGAAAATACTTTTGCGGAGATATTCTTACATCACCACATTGAAGATAGTAATGCAGCTGACTTGGCAACACAAATCACGGAAGCATTGAAAACTGCCTGTGATGCATAGAAAAAGATCGAGCCTAAGGAGGAAAGAGAACTACTGGTGGAACGACAATATAGCTGAATTAAGGAAATAATGTCTTAGAACTAGGCGAAAGTACCAAAGAAGTAGGGGTAGACAGGATTTTCTAATGAATCGAATTGCTTACCAACAAGCTAGGAAATGCTTACAGCAAGCAATAACCCAAAGTAAAGCTAATAGTTTTAAGAAACTCTGCGACGAAGCTGACTCTAATAGTTGAGGCAATGCTTACCATGTAGTAATGACGAAACTAAAGGGGAAGAAGTCAGCTCAAATTACGAGTCCTAGTCTTATTAAGGAAATAGTTACGATGTTGTTCCTAGAAGGCGAACCAAATATTGACCATGAAACACCCGCATACCAAGGCGATATAGACGTGACAAAAGAGGAAGTACTCAATTTATGTGCCAGAATAGGAAATAATAAAGCGCCACGTTTAGACTTCGTCCCAAATAGAGCTTTGAAGTCAAGACCAGAAATATTTATAAAATTATTTAAGAACTGCCTCAAAAAAGGTAAATTTCCAAACATCCTTATTCCTTAACCAGGAAAAGTCCTCGGAGAACCACAGTCATATAGACCTATTTGTCTTCTCGACTCGCTAGGAAAATGCTTGGAAAGAATTATTTATACTAGGCTAATGGATGCTGTTGAGGCTGTAGAAGGGCTATCTGATAGACAATATGGCTTCAGAAAGGCGAAATCTACCACAGACGCAGTTAACATGGTTATAGACTTAGCCAGAAAAGCAATTACCGGGAAAGGCAAAACCAGGAAATACTGTGCAATCTTCACTCTGGATGTTAAAAATGCATTCAACTCTGCCGGATGGAAGCATATAGTCTCATCTCTAAGAAATATGAACGTACCTGCATATCTCATTGGTATAATTAAAAACTACTTCTCCAATAGAACTCTGTGGTTCGAAATCGACATATGTTGACAGTCATATAGTTTTACCTCTGGTGTTCCTCAGGGATCGGTCCTGGGTCCACTTCTTTGGAACATTATGTATAACGGCATATTTAGCATACAAATTCCAGAAGAGGCAACAGTAGTAGGTTTTGCAGACGACATAGCTGTTGAGAAATATTTAAATTATCTCAACCCTAAATTTATGTTTTGTATAAAACCTAAATCCATACAATTTTTGAATTTAAATCATAAGTGAACTTAATTATCATTAGCGACTTATTATAATTAGCTTGTAATAATCTTTAGTCTCGTTGATTACGATCATTTAGAGAAATGAAAATAATATGTAAATATATATGTGCTCAGAGATGATCACATAATACTGGTTTTACTGCAGTGATCACCATACTCTCTTTTAATTTTTCTTATGTATATCAGTATGTATTAACTCAGTGTAAAACAACTGGAGAAATAAAGTAACTGTTTTAAGCATTTATTCTTATTAAATAAGCAAGGCATATTTACATATTATACTTAAATAATTATATGTATTTGATTATAAGCTCATTCTTCTTAAAGCATTCAAAGTAAAAGAAATAAAATAAAGTTAATTGTCCAATACATATTATAAATATAGTGCGCCATTATTTTTTATATTTCAATAAAAGTAGTGGAGCATATTTGGACTCAGTTGGAAGAATCACTAAGTACGTAAACATTGGTGCCGAAACCCGGGAACCTTTAGATCCCAAATTATTTCTAAAGAGGGAAACCGAAAGTTATTTGCAATTTTAATAAAATTTGGTAAGCTGCTATTATTGATGTGTCTGTGAAGATTAAATTAAAATTTTAAATACTGAATGTTGAATTTTATTAAGATTTAAAAAATAACCGGAGTTTTCTCTTTTTATTTTCTAAAGAATATCTTAATAATGTTAACATACTTCAATTAATTTACAGTAATTTGATCTTTGTACACAACGTGTTGGTTAATGTGCTCATAGTTCTTTGAATTTTATGATATATGTTTCATTAAATTGCTAGTACAACTGTACAATATTTTTCATTAAATTAATGAATCTAATTTATATCATACACTTGACCAACCACGCTTAATTTCATTTACTCTTTTTATTTTTCGAATTTCTTGGTACAACTGTACATATTAAGGGCCATTATTACAACTTGCCTTTAATGTTCTTAATAATAAAAGGTAACTTTAATTAAAGTGAGGAATAAAGTGACCTTTAAAATTTTTCGTTATTACAACTTCCTTGTAAAATAAAATAATTTTTTTCTAAAATATGGCAATACCAGTTAAAAACCGATTACTTTTGACAAATTACTGACAAGAAACAGTAAATTTTTTGTGCTTGTGAAAATATTTGTTTGTGAAAAAATATAAATCAAACGTCTGCTTTCCATTTTTGTTTATCAAATTATTTATTCGCAAAACAAAATTAAAATTAATTTATTTTTCATGAAATTGTCAATTTTTCAGAACATATGGCAACTTCAAATACATAAACCTCACTATAAAATTAAAGGCAAGATGATCTTCCCTTTAGCTTATCGGTCGGTTTAGATTAAAGTAAACTTATAATAACCAAACTCTTCTTATCTGTCCGATAACATCATACCTTTAACTATTGCCAAGTTGTAATAATGGGCCTAAGAGTAATAACTTTCGATAATTTTGGGTACAATAGATATTTATATAAATTCTGATTTGATTATTGATTTAAATTGAAATTTTATACAAAAGTCAATTGAACATTTTGAGGAATAAAACCGTAATATTATACTATTGCTTTGTCGAATTTCGATCTTTTTGATATTGACTATTAGTCGAAATGGGTGATCTGCAAGCTCTTATAGAAATTCAAAGGAATTTATTGAGCACGGTAAAACGTCTTAATGAAAGATTTTTGTCAAAGGACAGCTCAGAAAAGACACGTGGTTATATTGATGCTCTTACTTCAGAGCTTGAATGTTTATTTCAGACGTTTAAATGTCAACACGACGAAATTTCAAAAGTCATTCGAGAAACTTCCTTAAACCCTTCTGATGTGCCATATATGGCCGATGAGTGCTTTTTTGAGTTTTCGGAAATTTTCTTTTCATTTAAGGGCAGACTGTTAGATAGTTTACCAACTGATACTACACGTTCTCCATTGAGTAGCACATTTGCTATGCCAACTGGTCATGCAGATATGAGCGCAACTGTGGATGCAAGACTTCCTAAGATTTCCCTTCCAAAATTTTCAGGTGAATATATAGGTTGGATACCCTTTCGTAATATTTACTTATCATTAGTGCATACAAACGCATCTCTTTCTCAGATTCAAAAATTTTATTATTTGAAGGGAACTCTACTGGAGAGGCAGCTTCTCTTATTAAGACCATTTCCGCAACAGAAGCTAACTACACTTCAGCTTGGAATATTTTAGAAACAAGATACCATAATAAACGTGCGATAGTAGGTACCCTAATTCAGAAACTTTTTAATATTCCAAAATCTGATGGCAGTTTTCAAAGCATTAAATCCTTATTGGATACTACCCAAGAATGCATTTCCTCTTTAAGGAATCTGGACATTGACACTACTACTTGGGATCCATTATTAATATATTTACTTTGTCAAAAACTTGACCTTCAGACAAGAAGAGAATGGGAACATTCATTGAAATCATCAACAGAAGTTCCAAAACTCTCAGAAATGTTTTCCTTCTTAGAAAGAACCTTTAGGTCATTGGAATCATTGAATGAATTGACACCTGTCAACAGCAAAAATTCTCAGGGAAACAATGCTAGGAATAAAAAGCAGACATATGTTCATAACGGCAATATTTCAAAATCAAAGTCGATTTCATGCTTGTTTTGTGGAAAGGCTCATTACCTTTCACAATGTTACAAATTTCAAGCTTTGCCTTGGAAATCTAAGAATGACTTCTTAACTACTAGAAACATCTGCAGAAATTGTTTATCTGCCAGTCATATTCAAGACAAATGCAATAGCTCGAATAGGTGTGGAACTTGTAAACAGCCCCACCATACGATATTACATGTTGACGAGTCTATATCAGCTCAAAATTCTAATATAATTCCATCATCAATACTTAACTCCAACCATTTGGCAAATGAGCCAGTAGCTACTCATAGCTCCCACTCACCTGTTAATGTTTTGTTATATACAATACGCCTTTTCGTCAATTCTGATGCTGGTCATTTACCATTAAGAGCTCTTTTGGATCCTGGTTCTCAGGGAACTTTAATTTCTGAATCTGCTGTGCAGATTTTGCGTTTACCTAAACGGAGGTCACATTGTAAGGTGATTGGTGTGGGGACTGAATGTGAGAGTATGTCGAAACACTCTGTTTACCTTGAGTTAATGTCGCGTTGGAATCGACCTGTGCTATCTTGCACCGCCTTAGTTCTATCAAATATTTCTTCATACAAACCGAATGTATCTTTCAAGGAAATAAATTTACCTAACTTGAATAATGAGGACTTGGCTGATCCGTTCTTTTTTCAGACCGATCCAATTGACATTATTCTAGGCTCTGACGTTTGTTCAAGAATCAAGATTCCTACTGAATCATTTGTTCATAATGATTTGTTTTTTCAAAATACGTTTTTCGGATGGGTTTTTTCGGGCTCATCTAACTCAATGGCAACGAAACAGATTACTTATCATAATGTTAATTTGGAAAATCTCTTAAGGGCTTTTTGGGAGCAAGAGGAGATTATTTCTGGCCGAGATTTATCTAATGAAGAATTGGCTTGTGAGAATTATTTTAAAGCTACAGTTAAGCGTAATTCATCTGGTCGGTATATGGTGAATCTACCATTTAGATCATTATTACTGACTGGCGATTTGCCCAAACTTCATAACAATATGATCGGTGCTTTGAAACGTTTCCAACAGCTTGAAACCTCATTTTCTAAGCGTTCAACATTCGCCGAAAATTATAAAATTTTCATGCGTGAATATGAGTCTTTAGGTCATATGACTAAAATTGGAACATATCCTGGTAGTGTTGAGGAAAATTCCTATTTCTTGCCACATCATGGCGTTTTTAAAGAAGAAAGCACTACCACAAAATTAAGGGTAGTTTTTGATGGCAGTAGCCACATTGAAGGAAGAAAGTCTTTGAATGAGGAACTTTGTCCGGGCCCTCCATTACAGAACGATCTACCAACAATTTTGAACAAATGGAGAAAACATAGAATTGCGTTCAGCGCAGATATTGAGAAAATGTTTAGGCAAGTTGAAGTTACTCCTGAACATCGCAAATTTCAGCGAATTTTGTGGCGTTTTAGTCCTCAAGAGGAAATTTCTATTTATCAATTGAATACGGTGACTTATGGCACGACATCAGCACCGTACCTTTCCATTCGTGTTTTGCAACAGCTTGCTTTAGATTATAAAACGGATTTTCCGTATGAATCAAAAATATTGATTTCCGACTCATATGTTGACGACATTATTTCGGGCGCTGATTCTTTGGAAGGAGCAATTACTCTGCAAAGAAATTTATGTACTTTGTTGGGAAAAGGTAGATGTAATCTGAGAAAGTGGATTACAAACTCGGCGGAATTATTAGGTGAAATACCCGAGGAATACAGGGAGAAGTCTTTAACTTTGAAATTTGACCGTGACAATGTAGTCAAGACACTCGGTATTCAGTGGAACACAACCACCGATTCTTTTTCTTTCAAAGTTAACATTGACCAAACCCGTCCAATTTCAAAAAGAACTATTTTATCTGAGACTGCTAGTTTGTATGACCCATTGGGTTGGTTGACACCTAGTACTGTTATTGCGAAGTCATTATTTAAGGAACTATGGGAAAAGGGTATAGACTGGGATGATAAAATTCCCCATGCAATTGAACAGAAATGGCTACAATATAAATCCACTCTTGCTAGATTTACTGATCTCAGAATTCCGCGATGGATACATTACCGTACTGGGTCTCAAGTTGAACTTCACTGTTTTTGTGATGCTTCGACAGTGGCTTATGCTGCTGCTGTTTATGGTAGGGTGACCACTTCTGATGGCATTTTTGTTAATCTCCTACAAGCAAAGTCTAAAATATCTCCGGTAAAGACAGTCTCAATACCGAGACTTGAACTCTGTGCTGCCACTCTTTTGGTAAAATTGACCGCAAAAGTCAAAGCTTCATTTTTGGATACGGCAATCCAGGAAATTTTGTTTTGGAGTGATAGCTCTACAGTTTTAAGTTGGATTAGAAAACCACCATCAAATTGGACTGTTTACGTGGCCAATCGAGTTGCCGAAATCCAACGTCTTAGTAATCCTTTGCAATGGAAATATGTACCATCTGCTTTAAATCCTGCCGATTGTGCATCCAGGGGAATTTTTCCTCATGACCTAATGGAATGTAATACGTGGTGGCACGGTCCAAAGTTTTTATATGAATCACCATCTTCGTGGCCCAAATCTCTTTCAATTTTTGATACTTCTCAGGAGAGAAGAAATTCTAAAAAAATTAAAATTTCTGTTTCAAAAACTACATTTAATTTTCACGAGCAAGATGGGAAAGAATCCTTTCATTATCCTTGTTTTCTACTTAAATTTTCGAAAATGAGAACATTGTTAAGAGTAATGTCACTCTGTTATAGATTTGCATATAATACTACAGTTAGTCGAGTGAATAAAAATCTGAAGGAAACTGATTCTCTAAACGTGGCTACGATAAGTAATACTTTACAAAGGTTACTTAAGATTACCCAAGCCATAGATTTTCCGGAGAATACTAGGAAACAGATTTTAAATGGTGAGGCTAAACATAATTCACTTTTGAAACTAATGCCTTTCATTGGTAATGATGACCTTATTCGAGTAGGTGGTCGTTTGTATAATTCTACCTTACCATATGATGTTAAACATCCAGTACTTTTGTCTAAAATGAATCCCCTTTCTAGTCTCATAATAAGAGAAGCACATGAAAACACTTTACATGGCGGCATTACCTTGACCATGTCTTACGTAAACAGGAAATATTGGATAGTATCGGGCAATCGGTTGGCTAAGAACATTATAGGTAGTTGCATACGTTGCTTTAAATATTCAGCTAAATCTGCTACTCAGATTATGGGAAACCTACCTCCGGTGCGTCTAAACGTCACCAGGCCGTTTAAGCACAGCGGCGTTGATTACGCTGGGCCAATTTCCGTAAAAACCTCAACTTTAAGATCTGCTATTATATCTAAAGGATATATTTGCCTTTTCGTATGTATGGTAACTAAAGCCATTCATTTGGAGGCAGTTACCTACATGACAACAAATACTTTTTTAGCAGCTTTTCGCAGATTTGTATCCCGCAGAGGTGTTTGTACGGACATTTACTCAGATTGCGGTACGAATTTTATAGGAGCATCAAAAGATCTTCAGGTCCTGTTTCACCGGAATACAAAATCTATTCCTGAAGACTTGCGTAATTCTTTAGTATCATTGGGAACGGAATAGCATTTTATTCCACCTGCCTCACCAAATTTTGGAGGTCTATGGGAGGCGGGTGTGAAATCTGTAAAATATCATTTAAAACGAGTTATGCATGACAAAATTTTAAGTTTTGAAGAGCTTACAACATTACTTTGCCAAATTGAAAGTTGTCTGAACTCGCGACCGCTATGCCCGTTGTCATCTGATCCATCTGATATGTAGGCCTTGACTCCTGCCCATTTCTTGATAGGAGAGCCAACCAATTGTATCCCGGAAGAAAATCTCCTTGATATGAATATAAATCGTCTATCACGCTGGAAGACAATTCAAAATCTTAAACAACATTTTTGGAAACGTTGGTATTTGGAATACCTAAATCGCATGCAAGCTCGTCCCAAATGGCTTAAATCCAAACCAGATGCCAAAAAAGGTGATCTTGTTCTAATTTCTGATGACAGATGTGGTCCTGGCCAATGGCTGATGGGTCGAATCTGTGAGGTACACCCTGGCCAAGACGGCAGGGTTCGGGTAGTATCCATTTTATCCAAAAATAAAATTATTAAGCGACCAATATCTAAAATTTGTTTTTTTCCAACAGATTTAATTCAAGAAGTATCTACACTGCAGTATGAACCTGTATCATCTGCTCAACAGACGGAGCCTGATCCTGACGCTGTGAGCCGGAGCATAGCGAAGTCCATTGACTAAATCAAAACACTCCCAACTTTAGGCCGTCATTTCGTTTGTTCAGCACTCTCAAGAACTGTAGTTCTTGGGGGGCAGCATGTTGAGAAATATTTAAATTATCTCAACCCTAAATTTATGTTTTGTATAAAACCTAAATCCATACAATTTTTGAATTTAAATCATAAGTGAACTTAATTATCATTAGCGACTTATTATAATTAGCTTGTAATAATCTTTAGTCTCGTTGATTACGATCATTTAGAGAAATGAAAATAATATGTAAATATATATGTGCTCAGAGATGATCACATAATACTGGTTTTACTGCAGTGATCACCATACTCTCTTTTAATTTTTCTTATGTATATCAGTATGTATTAACTCAGTGTAAAACAACTGGAGAAATAAAGTAACTGTTTTAAGCATTTATTCTTATTAAATAAGCAAGGCATATTTACATATAATACTTAAATAATTATATGTATTTGATTATAAGCTCATTTTTCTTAAAGCATTCAAAATAAAAGAAATAAAATAAAGTTAATTGTCCAATACATATTATAAATATAGTGCGCCATTATTTTTTATATTTCAATAAAAGTAGTGGAGCATATTTGGACTCAGTTGGAAGAATCACTAAGTACGTAAACATAGCAGTTATAGTTACAGCACAACATCTAGACGAAGTACAGATATATGCGAACGAATCAGTTAGATCTATCAAGGAGTAGTTGACAACCATGAACCTGCAACTGGCAGAGCGCAAGACGGAGTTGGTGCTTATAAGCGGAAGGAGGAAAATAAAAACACTAACAATTAAAGTAGGATCAAACGAAATTGCATCATCAGAAGCCATAAAGTACTTGGGTTGACAGAAGACTCAGCTTCAGACAGCACCTGCATTACGCATGCAAAAAAGCTGCTCGCGTATCACACGCATTGGCGAGAATGATGAATAATATAGGTGGACCACGCCAAAGTCGCCGTTTATTAATAACAACAGTCTACAGCCTAAGAGTCTGTAGTGGCTTTAGAACTATTTCCATGGAAGCAGCTAGTGTTGTAGCGGGAACTATCCCCATTAACTTGATCGCTAGAGAATTTTCAATATTCATGAAGAAATTAAAAGGCACTTAGAGGCATCAAGAAAAGACATACGTCAGGTTGAGAGGGAAAATACATTGGCGAAGTGGCGAAGAAGATGGGAGAATTCATCGAAAGGTCGTTGGACCTTTAAATTAATTCCAAGTATTGATATTTGGTTAAAGCGCAAGCATGGGGAAACCAATTATAACTTGACACAATTCATTTCAGGATATGGGTCCTATAGAAGCTATTTGTACCGTCGCGATCACGATAATTCCCCCAGATGTCCATAATGTCCCGAAGATGACGAAACGGCAGAACATGTCACATTTACATGCCCGAGATTTTTAGAAGAACGTAGAAGACTCCAGACGTACCTTGGAGAAACTTTGCATCCAGGTAACATAATCAAAGTTATGTTTCAGTCGGAGGAAAGTTGGGCCGCAATAAACACGTATGTTAGCGGCATAAATCGGCCACTTCGCGAAGCAAAGGAAACTCGTAAGTCCTCAGAAAGGAGGTCACTAGAAGGCCGATAAGCGGGGCAGCGTAAGCAGACACCCCACAGTGTGGTGTCAGCGGCCAAAAATAAAAAAACTACTTTTGGAATTTTAAAAATCTGCTAAAACAGTTTGATAAACTAGATTTCAAATTACAATAATGAAAAAGAATTTTTGAAAAAAAAAATATTTTTGACAAAGTTATAGCCAATCAAAGTTGAAAGTTTTTGGTAAGTATGCAATATGCACACAAAAAACGTGAAAAATAGCGTATATACAAATGGGTTAATTTAACGTAAATTGTCGATGATGCAGTTAAATTGTTTATAAATATTAAAGTATGACATTACTAAAATATGGTAACATATTTTTTTTACATTTAATTCATCATGTGTTTTGTACCGTTATTCTGAATGTAAACAGAGAGAAAAATTTTTACAACTTACAAGTTTATAGAAGGTATAAAAAAAAGTTTATTCGAGTTTATTTTTGATACTTTAATATAATATTGATACAAGTATGTACATTAAAAAAAATGGGTCTCTTTTGCAGAGCTTGGCAGAATAGTCAATTTTTTTCACTTTTTCAGTGTTAAGGCAAGTGCAAATTAGGCAAATTTTCAATATTTGGCACAAACATACACCACACTCCCTAGCCCTTACGGAAATTAAAAATCATTTAGAAGATAAATTTAAGACACAATTGCAACAAAAAAGTATTGTAAGACTTAAATCAATTCTAGCTAGAATAAAAAAAAGTTGGGAAAAATGCTACAGAAAGAAATCTGTGTTTGAAAACAAAAACTTTTTCTGGCTAAATTCATTTTTTGATGTGGAAGAAATAGAAGAAGAAGTGGAAGAAGAAGAAGAAGAAGATATATACATTGTAATATCATTATGTGAATATTTATTTTTTATAATATAATAAAAAACATGTTTTTTTTTATTTATTAAGGGACCAAGTACAAGTCGTAAAGGAAGACCAAGAGTAGGCTTTAATGAAAGTTCTGAACGAACCAAAAGAAGAAAGGTAGATGATCTTGTGAGGTCTAAATGCCCTGAACAATTACGAAGAGCTGTTCAAAGAGTATCTAGCCCAACTCCAGAAACTTCTATTTCCGTAGAAAAGGCTTTAGCATTATTAATAGATAATGATTTATCATATAGACAATATGAAAATATGCGAACGGTTGTAAATGATGTGCACAAGAACTGTTTTCCATCATATTATAGTCTACAAAAAGCAAAGAAACAATATATTCCGGAAAATATATCAATATCAGAAACGTCAGTAAAAATACCATTACAAAATTTTCTAAATATGACAGCCAAAAGTTTATTAGATTTAAATGATTTTGAAACCAAAAATGATGTAGTTTTGGAAATTAAATGGGGATTTGATGGTAGTTCTACTAATACTACTAATAAATACCTAATAGAAAGAATGGTTTTGCAGTCTGAACCAAAGTTATCTATACATAGAAAAGAAGATAAAATAAGTAAAAGGAGTTGTGAAGAAATAAATGATTTCATTATTGAGGAAAATAATATTTATGCGGATAATCAAGAAAATTTAATAAACCAGCTTGAAGAAAGTGATTCGGATGAATAGAGTAAACAAATTCTAGCATTTTCTTTTTTATTGTATTTAATAAATAAAAATTGTTCAAAACATTATTTTTTATAATTTATTTAAATAATAAAACAAGTGTAAATATTAAAAAGTAACATTTACTTTTCTTACCATTTTAATTTTTTTCATTGAATTTTTTTCGTTTTTAAAAAAATTTAATACAAGATTTAGGGGGTGGCCGGGAGTGCATGTCCTTGCTGCGAATTGGAAAAAATTTGACACACACATTTTTCTTGTAACAAGTATGTATGAAATTAATTTAAAAATTTTACTTTTTGTTCCCTTTTTTTACTTTTTTGAAAAAGGACATTTTTGAGATGGGCGTGTCCTTGCCCCAATTTGGATAAAATTTGGTCAAATCATTGAGGGTATCAAACTAAACGACTATTTCATAAAGTTCGGACGAATCCTTCCTCCAAAGTTTTTGAAATTTTAATATTTTTTTTCTTTTATCAAATCAAATACGTGTGCCAAATTTCAACTTTTTACAACCACTCCTTCTATTTATGGCCACTCGTTATATGAAATCACGACACTGTGCACCCCCGCGTAATAATACCTGATGGCAGTTCCTCGGGGTGGGTGAGCAGACAGGGGTGTGGTTTAGTAATAAGCTGCTTCGTACATGTTTTTCAGCACGGACTGAATACATCTATGAAGATTCCACACCTCCAGCGTATCAAAAAAAAAATACATACATATATTAAAAAAACTATCTTTGACGAATTTGAAGATTTGTTCTTACATTTTTGAAAACGGGACATTTTTACGTCCCCGAGTTGTTGTCGGAGACAACGGGATGAATGGTCACATTATATATACCCCATATAAGGTCCACTTTCAAAATCTGCGTTAATACTATTATATATCTTAAATATGCTGTTATTATGTTGAAATTCGACGTGAAATATCCTCATATGCTTGAAAATAACTGTTCCAAAATTTAAGAAGATCGGCCAATAATTTGTCATAGCTGCCATATAAGAACCATTTTCGAAAAACAAATAAACCCACAAAAATGTCTAATAAATATCGATATCAAACCAATAGATCAGTAATTTTAATCCAGAGATTATACTAGTATCAGTTACACGGCAATTATGTTACTGGATTTTGTAGCTGTCTGTCAATAATTGGCAATAGCTCCCGATATAAGTCCACTTCCGAGCATACTAAACAACCATATAACTCATTACTGAGATGAAATTCAATCAAAATAAGCCTCAAATACGTAGAAACCACATTAGTGGATACTGGGTTTAGAAGCTATCAGCCCATAACTGGTCCACTTCTACTATGCCACCCATAAATATTTTGTAAATAATATTCTTGAGATCAAATTCAAACAAAAAAGCCTCACCTAATATCTTACCCTTTTTATGCCCTGTTTTTTAAATTGTTGTAAATATGGAAAAATGTTCTTTTAATTTTATAAATTGTTAAATAACACTCAAGATTGTTATGAATATCAGACTAACTCTGTAAATTACAGTAAGAATCGGTAATTACATCAATTATAAATGGTCAAAATTAGATAACATTTAAAAACATTTAAAATAATGTTGGTCGTAAAAATGTCTTTCAAACAAAATAAAAAACACTAATAAAATTTGCACTAAAACAGAATTAGGATTTACTAGTTCTATAACCAGCGAAGTTTCTGTATTTCTTATTACGTTTAGGTAGAGGGTATTAAAAATTCGGCACAGCCGAATATAGCATTTAATTTGTGTTTTTTTAAGATTGAGGTATAATTTGACCTGTGTTCTGTGTTATTTCTTTTATTTTTGATTTGTCTTATTAGTTTAGAAATTATATTATACTAGCTAAACCCGGTGTGCTTTGCTACCCCCGCCCCTCGTCATAAAATAAAATAAAACGTATTTATATATTTACAAACATTTATTTATTTAATTTTAATGTATTTATTGCAATGCTTTAGGCGAGACCATGCCCCTTTGTCCACTTACATAGTCAAGAATTTATTATTTCGTAAGAATATCCTGTTGTGAAAATTTAATGACGATCGGTCCAGTAGTTAATACTATATTATGATGTTTAATTTTCCTAAAAAGGGGCGTGGTCCCACTCACTTTTCTCCTGGTACGTATTCCTAATTATGCCCCAATACCATATGTACCAAATATCACCGACGTACGTCAAAAAATGCCCAAAATATGGCGGGTTAAATTTGTGGGTTATATGGGCGGTGCCACCCCCGTTTGTACAATCAAAACTTCATATAGCCTATTATTCCTTCCAGAGTCACAGTAACATGCTGTAAAAATTTCAGGCAGATTGCTCCAAGGGTTTGGCCTCCTATTAAGCACAAACATACAGACACACATTCATTTATATATATATAGATTAAAAGCAATAATTATAGTATATAAATAATTTAAGGTGAAATAGGGCGAAAAATGGGGTTTGGTAATAAAAAAATGTATGTAGTTAAAAAGTATATAAAACTTTAGGTAAATACATATTACAAAAAAAGTATTTTGTATAGCAAACATTGTTAGTGGTATAAGTAAGTATCTAAATTAAAAAAAGGGGGCGATGAAGTAGGCGTAGTTCATAGTTATATGGCGACGTTAACAGTATTAAGAGCAATATACTACCAAATAAAAAAAATACGTTGGAATGAAGAAATTTGTATACAGAACAAAAAGTATAAAACTTTAAAAAATTTGGCGTGAAAAGGGACGTGAAAGAGGCGTGGCTTAAGAAATCTTTATTTTTACCTCGCCTGGAGTATATAATGTGTATACAATTTGAAGTAAATCTGTTAAAAACTATATGGGAGCAATTACATAATTTTTAAAAAGTGGGCGTAAAAATAGGCGTGGCCAAAAAAAGTACCCTATTAATCATACCAAAGTCCCAGTTAAATGCTGTGAAAATTTCAAAAATATCGGTCCAGAGGTTTGGTCTCCAATTACAATATTTTAAAAAAGTGGGCGTAAAAGTGGGCGTGGTAAAAAAAAGTACCCTATTATTCCTTCTAGAGTCACAGTAACATGCTGTGAAAATTTCATCAAAATCGGCTCAGCCGTTTTGGAGTCTATACGTTACATACATACATACATACATACATTCAATTTTATATATATAGATGACGGGTCCGCCATCTAACGTTTTTTTTTCAACTAGTGCTTACTTCGTGAATGGTAACACTTAGCTCATGTCTGATTTAACATATAATTAGTTTTATCCTTCTTCCCTTCCGCTGAACGAATATGGTATATACGCTTGAACAACGCTGGGATATATTGCGACATTACTTTGAAAATCATGGTAAGTGCGTACACCCGAGAATATTGCTGCTGTGGCAGAAAGTGTGCGTGAAGCGTCATCAACATCAATTCACCGTCGTTCTCAACAATTGCAAATTTCGGAGACATCATTGAGACGAATTTTGCATAAAGATCTTGGTATGACGCCATACAAAGTCCAATTGGTTCAGGAGTTGAAGCCAACTGACCATCCAATGCGTTTTCGCTTCGCTAAGTGGGCCTGCGATCGCTTACAGAAGATGCCGATTTTGCCAAAAATTCATCTTTTCAGATGAAGCTCATTTTGATCTTGGCGGGTATGTAAACAAACAATATTGTCGCATTTGGGGCCCAGAAATTGAAAAGCCGATGCACCCAAAACGAGTCACTGGTGCGGATTTTGATCCAGAGGCATAATTGGGTCATTTTTCTTTGAAAATAATCAAGGAGTGGCCGTTACAGTCATTGGCGATCGTTATCGGGCCATGTTGAACGAATTTTTGTTCACAAAAATTGAGGAGGATATTGGCAACATTTGATTTCAACAGGACAGCGCTACGTGCCACACAGCCGAAGCTACACTCGATGTTTTGCGCCCTGTTTTTATACCCTTCACCATCATGAGAATGACAAACTTATATACCCTAAGTTTGTCATTCCGTTTGTAATTTCCACAATATAATTTTCCGACCCTATAAACTATATATATTCTGGATCCTTATAGATAGCGGGGTCTATTAAGCCATGTCCGTCTGTCTGGCTGTTGAAATCAATTTTCTGAAGTCCCCAGATATCTTCGGGATCCAAATCTTCAATAATTCTGTCAGATATACTTTCGAGAAGTTTGCTATTTGAAATCAGCAAAATCCGTCTATAAATAAAGGAGATATGAGCAAAAATCCGAGACAACCTCTGAAAATTTCATCAAAAAAACTAAGTGTATTAATATTGTTACGAATAATTTCATCAACAGATGGCGTTGATCAAACAAAATGTATTGATATTGTTACGAACAAATTCATCAACAGATTGCGTGTTTATCTATATAATTATGCAAAATATAATTATGCATTCACAACAAAGGTGGAGGTAGGGTTGCCACATGGCCTGGAATGAGCTTGATTGTCAAGATTTTTTAGGTCCTGTCAAGTGTCAAGATAAAATATAATTTGTCCAGTTAATTTTTAAAATTAAAAAAATTCAATATTAAAAAAAATGTATCATTATTTGTTAAACACCAAACTCAAAAACTAATTCTTATTTTTTGCCCAACATCAATAATTTATTGCAATCGATAACCAAAAAAGTATCAACACTTGTAATTTCCCCCCTAATTCATCATTGACTTATTGCTTGTTTTTGCCCAACACGAACAAAATTACAACATGATTGAAATTAATAGCAAATTTTTTTGATGTGAATAGTAAATTTAAATTGTGTAATGTTATATTCGTTTAACAATTTAAACTAATATTGTTACAATATATTCCATTTACCATGGAAAATAAAGAAGATGCCCGACCTTCAAAAAAAGTAAGATATACAACATTCTGCGATAGATGGATTGAAGAAGCAGAATATTGCAAATGGATTTAAAAAAAGATGATTATACCGCATTTTGTAAATTATGCCAAATTGATATTTCTATAAAATATGAAGGCATATGAAATTAGCATTGTCTCAAAAATTGTCACACAGCATGATAAACTTCGCTGTTCCGGCAGACTCAAAGGAGGATTCACACATATCCAGGGCTGAACTAATGTGCGTTTTTCACAATGTTGTTCACGGGCTTAGTTACAACAGCTTAGACTGTCAGTACAAAGTATATGTGGAAAAATTAACAGTTAAATGTAAATTAATTGTAGGGTATATATATTATTTGTTGTAGACTGAATTGTAATACGTTTTTGTTTTTTTTAAGTTTTTGTATAATTTGTTATGTTTTTATTGTTTTTTTTAATAAAATTTAACAGTTTTTCTGCTCATTTATACGTATGCGTTATTTTAATTGTCAAGATATTTTTTCCAAATCAAGCTCATTTTAGGTGAGTGTCAAGCTGGCTGGTTTTTTGGATGTGGCAAGCCTAGGTGGAGGGTATATAAGATTCGGCATAGCAGAATATATCACTCTTACTTGTTGAAGATCGCATCAGCCGCAGAGCTGATGTCGTTTGGCCACCTTGGAGCTACGATTTGACACCGTTGAACTATTATTTGTGGGGTGCCGTCAAAGATAAGTGTTACGCCGACAAGCCAGAGACAATTGACGCTTTAAAGGACAATATTCGTGAAGCCATTGGTGAAATACAGCTGCACAACAGCAATTATAAAAAAAAACTAAGAGGTTACATAAATCTGTTATTTGTTAATAATATTATATTTTATATTATTATTAGTATTCTATTCAAATATTAAATTATAGATAATAACTATGTTATTATGTATTATAAATATTAAAACTAACATTATTAAATATTATTAATATGTTATTACATATCATTAACATTATTGATCGAATTCATCATCATAAGGTTAATGTTATTGAGATTATTATGATATTCTCGTATACTTTGTTACTTTTTGTTTAACTAGCTGTATTTAATGAATATTATGTTTGATTGCTAGGCAGATTTAAAGATTTTATTATCGTTCACTTCTATTTGGACAGCGAACAAGTAAAATAAAATTTTCGAAAATAAATAACTGAAGTACAGCTAAATTAAAACCGTCATTTCACTCATAGAATTTTAGTAAAATAATGATAATATAAAATATTAAGATATTGAAAAATTCATAAACAATGTGCTTAAAAATTGGACCGATCGTGACCGTGCGTTTTACAATTTTTTATGCCGTTGTAAAAAACAAATTTTTCAAAATTTTGCTAAAAAGCTATTTTTTTTTTTGGTAAAAAAAAACTATGTTTCTGTGTCCCAACTAGAACGCAATTTTTAAATATTGCGACATTCGAAGTGTTATTGTTTGCTAGTAGAAGGTACGAAGTTAGTAAAAATGGAGCGCTACACGAATGAACAACGCATTCTCATTGAGAAATTGTTTTACCAAAATGGTGAAAGTTTTGCGACTACAGTTCGCAAATTGCTATCAATTTGGGGTCACAATAATGCTCCAAAAGAGTCAACTGTAAAGAGATTATTGGATAAATTTGTCGAAACTGGGTCTGTTAGTGATGTAAAGACAACAACGCGCCTTCGACCAGGTCGATCGACGAAAATGTCGCAGCTGTACGTGATGATATCGCTCAAACTCCATCCACCTCAATTCGACACCGAGCTCAGCAAATTGGTGTCTTCAAATCCACTATGCGAATTTTGACGAAAGATTTGCCTTCATGCATACAAAGTTCAATTGACTCAGGAACTGAAGCCAGCTGACCAGGGACAGCGAAGGGAGTTCGTTAATTGGGTATTGGAGAGACAACATGAAAATGCTGATTTTGCCGATAAAATCATCTTCAGTGACGAGACCCATTTCCATCTTGATGGTTTCGTCAATAGGCAGAATTGTCGCATTTGGGGTGAGGAAAATCCTCGATTGATGCACGAGAAGCAAATGCATCCTCAACGTATCACTGTGGTGTGGTTTTTGGACGCTGCATTAATGAAATACCGCAGCATTTATGCAAAACGGTCGTTGAAAATTTCATTAAATAATCGCGTGTGTGCCAGCAAAGCCGCGGCGGTCATCTGCACGATATCTTGTTCCATACATAACCTCATTCTGTCTACTTTACGATATAATAAAGTTTCACGATTTCTTTTTAAATATCTGTGTTTTATTTAAAATTTAAAAATTGCTTTCTAGTTGGGACACCCTTTACAACGACTGCGCATATTGGAAAAAGTTTAACCTTACTTAAAGAAAATTTTATTGCGGAATTTCGGTTGTTTTAGTTTATTGAATAAACTAAACCGTTTTTGAGTTACGCTAATATATGTTGTGCAACCTCCTCCATTTTCGAAATAACGGTAAATTTCGAAAACAAGAGGTAACCTAAAAAAACGGTTAGCACAACTGGATTCAGCGTACCCGAATTAGGTTAACCCGCCAGGTGCCCCGCTTATCACTTTTTCCAACTAGCACAGTGTTATAAATCAAAGGCAACTTTTTTGACCACCTTTATAATATTGTTAATCATAAATCAAAACAATTGCTAGTCAACATCAAATTAAAATAACGGTCGCAAATATATGTATATGCAGTGGTGATATTCGAAACAATTAACAACCGGTTCGCTTAAAAAAAAATTTTCCCAAATTTTGATAAAAATAGCGAACATTTTAAAGTCGCATCCCAGTAACAGACCACAAGCCTCTTGAAGGAAATGATATAAACTTTCGTTTAATAAAAAGCTACGTTTTTCACAAAAAATAGCTTTGATTTTGCAAAATAAAAGTAAAAAAAATTGTTTTATTTTTTTCTCAAAAGATTGAAGAAAACGCTATCGAAAACATCATCATCCAAAAATCCAATGTATGGCCAAAATAAAATCATTTGTTTGTACCTTTGGACAATGAAGAACTGAACAATATTGTGTTTGTTGCCGAGACTATATCACCTTGATAAATACACATTAGATAAAACCGTTAAAGCAAAAAACATAATCACCCCTATCGTGAATATGCAACAACCGGTACGGAAAATTTTTAAAATTTTAACAACCGGATTGAGGGAACCGGTCCGAACCGGCTGAATATCAGCATTGTGTATATGTACCAACAAAGTTAACGAAATTGTTATTGATTTGCTGTTTGGTATCTATAACAAAGATCAATGCACCAACACTTTCGCTTATAGGCTAAGAATAGAGATATGAAGCAAAGAGATAAGAAAACAATATAACAATTGCAAAAATAATTCAGACAGCGCCAAAAATATTACTTAAAAATGTGTTTTTATTAATAAGAAAATTAAAGCAAAGGTTTTTAATGTAATTTTTGGGATAACTCAAACCGTGACGCACGTTACAGAAATTAATACGCTAATTTTTTTAATTTTAAAATTTTAATTTTTTATTTAATTAAAAGCAGCACATGAACTTGATTTAAAATTATAGACGACTAGCAAAAAAAAATTTCAGTCTACTCACAATATAAAAAAAAAACTTATTTTCCGTGACGTACGTTACAACATATGGACTTGTCATTTCATACCTAATTTCAATATTTTCAAAATAGTAAATAAATGTTTTTTTTTACTAAAACTCAAGAGAATAGAGTGAATAAACATATGGCTTTCAATTGGGTCATCTATATTAACACTAAAGTATATATGAACACCTAAAAATTTTAAAAATTTTGTATAACATTAAGAGATCTGAGGTAGGGTAGGATTTGGCAAGCGTTTTTGTATTAATGATCATGATAATAATTTT
This sequence comes from Bellardia pandia, assembly GCA_916048285.2. Taxonomy (NCBI): domain Eukaryota; kingdom Metazoa; phylum Arthropoda; class Insecta; order Diptera; family Calliphoridae; genus Bellardia; species Bellardia pandia. Next base: position 73,933,969 of record OU696530.1, read on the forward strand.
TTTGTGTATATTTACAAAATTAGATATCTCGTCTAATGTTCCATTAAAAAAAAATACAGTTGGATCAATTTCAAAAATTTTTGGTTGGTGGAATGTTTCTGGGATTTGCCCATATGTGACCACAAATGGTCTAAAGTTTCTTTTGAGGAAAAATAAAAAAAAACCTCCATTTTGAAAAAAAAATAAAAAAAATGGGGGAAAATGATACATGTGCCAAATATTGAAAAATCCTATTCTTAAGTTAAAAAACAATTTTTTTGAGAAAAAAAGGGCCCAAATTAAAAAAAAAATTAAGAAAAAAAACAAGTAAGAGTCCTATATTCGGCTGTGCCGAATCTTAAATATCCTCCACCTAAAAGTAATAAGAAATACAGAAACTACACTAGACTAGAATATCCTAATTCTGTGTTTTCTATTCAGTCTTAGTGCAAATTTTATTAGTATTTGATATATTGTTTGAAAGACAATTTTACGACCAACATAATTTATGTTAAATATTTTGAAATTTTGTCTAATTTTCACCATTTTTAATTGATTTAATTACCAATTCTTATCATAATTTACAGAGTTTGCCTGATGTTCATAATAATCTTGACAAACAGAGTAGATTTTGCTCAAAAAAACTTCATCAAATAGGGCTTTTAGAGGAGAGCCAGAAAAAAAAAAAAAATTTGTTGGCGGTCACGCCTATTTTCGAGGGGGCGGTAAAGTTGAAAATATATAGGCCTATATCTCGGGAACTACTGGGTGCTTGATAATTTGTAATACATTAAATAAAAGGTACTAAATTACCTTTCCAACGATATATATCATGATTATAAAATATGAACCGAATATGGGTTAAATCCGAAAAGAATATTTTTTGACCCGAATTTATTTGTTTTTTGGAAATGGTTCTTATATGGCAGCTATGACAAATTATGGGCCGATCTTCTTAAATTTTGGAACAGTTATATTCATGCATATGAGGATATTTCACGTCGAATTTCAACATAATAACGGTATATTTAAGATATATATTAGTATTAACGTGGATTTCGGTAGTGGACCTTATGTGCGGGATATAGTCAAATATGGACCGGTATTCTCAAAACACAGCAGTTTGATTTATGCATGTATGTAAATGATCCGTGTAAAATTTTGGATTGGTACCCTTATTTATAAGAGATTTATGAGTATTAAAGTGATTTTCGGAAGAGGGCTTTATATGGGGCATACGGTTAAAAATAGACCGAAATTCACAAAATTTTGTGGGATGATTTTTGTATATATGAAAATGATCTGTACAAAATTTTGAGTCGGTTCCGATATTTATACAATATATATATAGGGAAAAATGTCTTTTTCAGATGTGGTCCTTGTATGGGAGCTATGACCAGTTCTGGGCCGACCACCATAAAATTTAGTGCAATAATTTATTTGCCTATAAGGAGTATTTGTGTAAAATTTTAGCCGTTTAACATTATTTATATCTGTTTTATACGTATTTAAGTGAATTTTGGAAGTGGACATTATATGGGGTCTATGGTCAAATATGGACCGAACTAAAAAAAAATTCGGTTTGCGATTTCTTTTTGTATAAAACTTATTTTTGCTGAATTTTGTCTTGATATTCCAATTTTATAGGCATTTATTTATCATTAAGCCATATTTCGGGAATATATATATTTGTATGGGGGCTATGAGAAATCATGGACCGATTCTTACTATTTTCCGCACACTTTCCTCTTTTATGATAAAAACAACGTATACAAAATTTCATGGTATTATCTGCAATATATTTCAAAATATTGCAATATAATTGACGAAAAATATCAAATTTTTATGGAGGTGGTCTTACATATTGGTTCATAACTCTGATTGACCTAAACCGATTTTGCTGATTTTAAATAGTAAACTTCTCGAAAGCACTTCTGACAGAATTATTGAAGATTTGGATCCCGAATATATCTTGGGACTTCAAAAAACTGATTTCAACATCCAGACAGACAGACAGACAGACAGACGGACATGACTTAATCGACTCCGCTATCTATAAGGATCCAGAATATATATACTTTATAGGGTCGGAAAATTATATTGTGGAAATTTCACACGGAATGACAAACTTATATATACCCTTCTCACGATGGTGAAGGGTATAAAAATAACTGGAATTTACAAAAAGCAATATACTTTTATGACCTGCAATTTATAATGCAAATTAATAAAATGCAACAGCAACTAAACAAAAAAGACGTTGTTATGTACATATCGCACTTGTTCCTCAAAAGCGTAACAACGCAAAATTTTCAAATTTTCACTTTTTGAAAAAAAAAACCAAACCACAGAGGTCATATCTACCCACCAAGAATGATAAAATAAAGATTACGCCATACGCATGATTTCCCGTTATGTGACGTAGAAGGGCCATTCTGAGGGTTACCAAGAATGTTTCATGTGTTAGAATTAAAATTTCTTGCGAAAAATTTATGTTTTATGTGATAGTTGGCAACCTTGCAATTGAAATCTCTGAGAGTTATAAAATAAAATCTGTTTAAAAAAGAAAAACAAACAAAAAAAAAACAACAAAAAATATAAACATGAAGAGTGCAGTGAGCAAATGCAAGCAAAACATGAGTAAAAAACAAATTAGCCAATAGAAACACAGAATGTGTGACGTCACAGGGGCTAAATGCGCAGAACATTTTAAAATTTTATGCGCGTTGGCGTAATCTTTATTTTATCATTCTTGCTACCCACTGTAAAAATCTCCCTTTGATTTGTCTTCTCTTCCGTAAAAAAACCCGTAATTAATCTCTGCGTTTTTTTAGAATAACTACTTTAGCCTCAATTAAAGGGAGCAAGTAATAGATATGTATACACTAATACCGGCGGCAACGCTTTGCTATTGGAAAATCCGATTTCGACAAGGCGTTTCATACTAAAAAGAAAATAATAAGCCCAGCCAGTGCTAGACAAAAATTTTTTGATACTAAAAAAATTTCACTTCAACTGATCCAGTCATCTGTTTTGCGCTTGAGTTAAAGCAAGGGTATCCCTCCTTCTCAACCGATTGTGGCCACTAAAGTTAAGGATGTCTCGTGCAAGTGGGTTTGGATGGTGTTCAAGTTTGCTGACGTCCTTTGACGCATATTTTGTAAATTCGACTTTTACTAATGGCACGCCTAGATCTTTGTGGATTCGAGAATTTTTAACATACCATGGTGCTGCAGTAATTATACGTAGAATTTTATTTTGACCCCTTTGAATTTTTTCAATGTTGGATGCTGAGGCAGTACCCCATAATTGAATTCCATAACACCAGATTGGCTTTAGAATTGCATTGTACAACAAAAGTTTGCAATCCAATTTTAATGTAGAATTTCTGCCGATTAGCCAATTAAGTTGCACTGCTTTTAATCTTATCTGTGTAAGTTTCGCTTCAATATGAGACTTCCAAGTTAAACGGCGGTCGAGGTGAATGCCGAGGTATTTGACTTCATTGTGTTGCGGGATAATTTGATTATTTATTCTGATGAACGAGCAGGTATCTTTTCGCAATGTGAAAGTTATATGAATACATTTCTGTTCGTTAACCCTGATTTTCCAAAGCTCAAGACAATTCTCTAGTTTATAAACATAATTCTGCAAATTCTGTGATGCAACTTGGAGGTCCCTATGGACGCTGATAAAGGCTGTATCGTCTGCAAAAGTTGACGTGTGGATTTTGGGGTCTGGCGGCATGTTGGAGGCATAAATCAAATATAAAGTAGGACCCAGTATGCTACCCTGTGGCACACCTGATTCAATTGGCTGAGCGGTACTTAAAAAATCGCCTTCTTTGATTTAAATTTGCGACCGTATAAATAACTTTCCATAAGTTGATGGGTGTTAGCAGGCAGAGTTAATTTAATTTTGTGCATTTAACCGTCATGCCAAACTTTGTCGAACGCTTGCGACACATCAATGAAAAGGGCGGAGCAGTATTTTTTGTTTTCAAACGACCCTCTTATCACATTTACCAATCTGTGTGTTTGTTCGATGGTGCTGTGTTTAGCTCTGAAGCCGAATTGATGATTAGGAATACATTCAGTGTCATTTAGAATTGGAGTCAACTTAGTCATTAACATTTTAAATGAGATCACATTTTTATATCATATGCATTTAAAAAAATCTGTTATTGTTTTCTGCTGTTTTTTTCTTTCCAACACTAGGAAGAGAGCCTTCTCTCTATTTATTTCATAAAATTTTAGAGTAGGTAATGTAAAAAAAGGGTTGACGTTTTGGGATGTTGACGTAAACAAGCGTTGAGGAGGTTGTCTGAATCGTGATCTTCTATTTATATCAATAATCAACAATCCGAAGTTAAATACCTCGGTATACACGTTGATCGTCGCCTTACATGGAAATCCCATATAGGTGCAAAATTGTCTCAAACGAAATGAAAATTAATCCAAATTAATTGGCTCATTGGCAGAAACTCTAAACTAAGTTTAGATTGCAAACTCTCAAGCTAGATTTACACGATTGAAATTTTGTTCAAACTGCTTCAAACTCTTAATAAATATTAATAACTATTAAATAAATAAATTGTGAAGGATTTTTGCTGTTCACACGAGTTTGAAGCATTTTGAAGAAAATTTCAATCGTCTTAATTTAGCTTTACTTTAAAACTCAATCATAAAACCTATATGGTGTTATGGAACATAGCTATGGAAAACGGCCTCAGCTTCAAAAGTAGGCAGAACTCAAAGACGCAAATTGCTACGAATGATCACATTAGCCCGCAAAATATTATATAATAGTGGCTGTATTCGACTAGAAAGAAGAGATCTGAGCCGGAGACGAAAAAAGGAAAAATGACAATTTAATACATAAAATTTGAACTCAAACAAGTAAGAGTGCTATATTCGGCTGTGCCGAATCCTTAATACCCTCCACCTAAACGTAATAAGAAATACAGAAACTACACTAGACTAGAATATCCTAATTCTGTGTTTTCTATTCAGTCTTAAAAAAGGGGTACAATTCGGTTTTAGTGATTTTGCTCAAAAAAAAAAAAACAAAATCAAATAGGGCTTTTAGTGGAGATACCAGCAAAAAAAAATTTGTTGGCGGTCACGCCTATTTTCGAGGGGGCGGGCCCTTAAAGTTGAAAATATATAGGCCTATATCTCGGGAACTACTGCGTGTCTGATAATTTGTAATACATTAAATAAAATACCTTTCCAACGATATACATCATGATTATAAAATATGGACCGAATAGGGGTTAAATCCGAAAAGAATATTTTTTGACCCGAATTTATTTGTTTTTTGGAAATGGTTCTTATATGGCAGCTATGACAAATTATGGGCCGATCTTCTTAAATTTTGGAACAGTTATATTCATGCATATGAGGATATTTCACGTCGAATTTCAACATAATAACGGTATATTTAAGATATATATTAGTATTAACGTGGATTTCGGTAGTGGACCTTATGTGCGGGATATAGTCAAATATGGACCGGTATTCTCAAAACACAGCAGTTTGATTTATGCATGTATGTAAATGATCCGTGTAAAATTTTTGATTGGTACCCTTATTTATAAGAGATTTATGAGTATTAAAGTGATTTTCGGAAGAGGGCTTTATATGGGGCATACGGTTAAAAATAGACCGAAATTCACAAAATTTTGTGGGATGATTTTTGTATATATGTAAATGATCTATGCAAAGTTTTGAGTCGGTAACGATATTTATACAATATATATAGGGAAAAATGTCTTTTTCAGATGTGGTCCTTGTATAGGAGCTATGACCAGTTCTGGGCCGACTACCATAAAATTTAGTACAACAATTTTTTTGCCTATAAAGAGTATTTGTGTAAAATTTTAGCTGTTTAACATTATTTATATCTGTTTTATACGTATTTAAGTGAATTTTGGAAGTGGACATTATATGGGGTCTATGGTCAAACATGGACCGAACTAAAAAAAATTTCGTTTTGCGATTTCTTTTTGCATAAAACTTATTTTTGCTGAATTTTGTGCTTTGTGTTTTGAACAATTTTTGCTAGGACCAATAAGTGAAAAGTTACACTCATTTTTAAAAAAAACCCAAAATGTCCAACTTTGACCCCCTCTAACTCCGGCAGTTATTGACTGATAGAGCTGAAAATTTGTCTCTGGCCTACTGTCCAATAGTAATAACCTTGGTGTAAATTTCATCCAAATCGGAAGACATCGATTTTTAAAATTGGGTCACTTGACGTGAAATTCACCATATGTATAGATGTATATAATAACTATTATATTAATATTATTATCGTCTAATATATTTTTAATTGTTTCTATATTTGTCTTGCTTGTTAATATTCTTTCCACAATATTTTTAGCTGTAATAATAATAATTATTTTATGATGTTTTGAATAATTATTAATCCCGGAGTTGTAGGTTTTTAATACCAATCTATTAATAATTTATTGCCTCTTCTTTTGCAGTGTTTTAATAAGGAAGTATAGAATTAGATTCCTATTCTATAGTAAATTTAATGTTTGGATGAAATGAGTTAAATATCGTCAACATAAGTATATTCTATTTTCCTTTCTGAAATTATTCAAAACATATCATCTACATACTATCAGTCTAATTCATAAAAACTTATCAAGGGTTTATAACAGGCTTATAAAGCAAATATCCATACAAAATTTGCTTTATAGGCCTGTTATAAACCTTTGACAAGTTTTATGAATAAGGGGGTATATATACAGTTGTTCATGTATTTCAAAAATTTAGTTCAACATATTAAAACTAATAACTAGTAAACTTATTAGTTATAATATAGTAAAGTATCAAATTATTATTAAGTTTAAAATAAAAAACTTCACACCATCAATACTATTTTAAGGAAAATTTACTTAAACACCAAAAAACGCAATATCAAATTGGTCACACAATTAGAAACTAAAAAAATATATGCAAAAACGTTAGTGAGGTTTAACAAAACGGACTTATTCTCTAACACGTTGGCTACCACGTCGCACGTTTTCATGCGACACCCAGATGTTACCCTGAGGTCACGTCGCACATTTTCGTACATTTTAGTATGGAATTTTACATCGAATTTGGATTCTCTGGGTTTTTTGTTTTATGTTCTCCCAGGCCATGACGCACGAAAATGTGCGACACAAAAAATCCGTTATAACTGCAAAATTAGGGACTAAAATAAAGTCGCGAGTAGTCAAAACTTATTATTAGGCACTAAGAAACAAAAATAAGTTGTTGGCTTCAGGAGACTAAAGTTGTTAAGTCACATTGCTATTGAACGATCAAAATTCTTAATAAAGCGATTTCACAAATATTTTCACCTAACAAGGGTATTCCTGTTTTATCAGCGACAAGAATGCAACACTATGCTATTTATATTTCACATATTGATTACGAAATCCGTTTAAAAAGTGAATGCAGACGCCATGTCACGACTTCCAATTAGCGAAATCTATGAGAATATTGAAGAAGTAGATGTAATTGAGTGGAGCACTATTGAAAATCTACCAGTTACAGTAAAGGAGTTGAGTGAGTTCACTAAATCTGATAAGGAAACAGAAATTTTACGCGAATGTCTGATGTACGGTAGAGAATGTGATGGTGTAAATCGTTTTGGTGTACCCCAGGCGGAGTTTACATTGCAAAAAGGGTGCCTACTGCGCGGTATACGTGTATACATCCCGGTACCATTACGTGAAAATGTGCTTCGTGAACTTCATACTGATCACTTTGGAATTTCAAAAATGAAAAGTTTAGCAAGAGCGTATTGTTGGTGGAGTGGTTTAGGCAAGGACATCCAAGAGATGGTTTCCAATTGTGTCCAGTGTCAAATGGTTAAAACAAATCCTACGAAATTGAACCCAGCCCGAGGTTCATATTATACCGAATATTACCGCTGAAACAACCATTCGTAAATGTGAGGAGATATTTGCAACGTTTGGGATACCCAACATTTTCGTAAGTGATCATGGGACCCAATTTAACCTATGGAGTATCAGAATTTTTGAAAACGTAATGGTATTCAACACAAGCAAGGTGCACCATATCATCCGGCAACGAACGGACAAGCAGAAAGGTTCGTTCAGACGGTGAAAAATAAGCTAAAATCCGCGAATTGTACTTCTGCTTCCATGAATAAGGATTTAATCAAAATTTTGATGGCATACAGGCGAGCTATGCATCCTGCTACAAACAAATCTCCAGCTATGTTAATGTTTGGTCGGCAGATACAATCACAATTGAGACAACAAGTTTCAGAAAAGTTTACTGTTGGCCAAAAAGTAGCAGTTCGAGACTATTTGTCACATGAAAAGTGGAAATTTGGCAAAGTAGTAGCAGCAATTGGTGATCTACACCAGAGACCTGCAACAAGTATGCACGAGCCGACTTATTCACTAACGTTGAATTTTAGGGACAATACAAACAAGTATGATTCAATTTTATGCTTATTCACTTTTTATGCACACACAGAAAATTCAGCAACGAGTATATGTAAATCATTTCCAACACTTGGTTCGAACTGTAATGTTTGAAAACAAAAATTCTTGTTTATACACAGTTTGTTTTCTGCATGTCGGCTTTGTTGTGCATGATCTGATTGGAATTGAACTAAAAACACACGAGCCACTTATAAGTAAAAAGCGGCTGGCAGAAAAATATGAAAACATAAAAAATGTGCATTTACTACCTGTTTAACATGTTAGCATTTATTTATTTCGTCGAAAAGAAAACTTATTTGACAAAGCAATGATAAAATTTGTAATATGTACATATGTATGTAAGTACGTCATATATTTTTATATTTTAAATACATACGTAGTTTTATTAAATGTATTTATTTTTTCGAAAAACCTTACAAATTTTAATATTTCAAAAATATTGTTATAACTTCTTCCCCCCTCAAATGTTAAGAATGAAATCCAAGGTATATAAAAAGTTACAATTTCAGTCTTTATTATTACGACGCTACGACCTTTCCGGCTCCCTGACAAAATATAGTTGCCTTTGGCAACTATACTTTTTATAACACTTCTCTCGGTGTCGACACTGTCGAGTATAAAATTACTTTTGCTACTGAATAAAACACTTGTTCGGCTAACAACACGTTGGCTTTGATGTAAAATGAGCTTCATACATTTAACGACACAGTCAGAATATTCATGTTCGCAAAAAACAACAAGTGAATAAAACTGAATGATTGAAACGAAGTTTTGTGCATTTGAACAAAAACGATTAAATCATAAAAATCAATGTGCATGATTAAGTATACTCGAAAATTTAGTACTCGTTGCAGGTCTCTGGTGTGTGTCTACTGACATTGTCAACAAACATGTCAATATTCCTTAAGAAAATGTCTATAGTTAAACTGTGTTGACTCGCGCTTAACTTGGTCAACCGTATTGACGACTAATTGTACACCATACAATGTCTCTGCTGTTGACATTTATGTTTTCTATTATATGTAGTAAAGCCGGTTAACCAAAAAACATCGTGTGCGTCGTTTTATTAATTAACATTTCAAAAATTTTGTTTAACGATTGAAAAATTATATTATTTTGTTTGGAAATATAAAAATAATATATTTATATAATAAATATAATAATAATAAATTTAACGTTATAACGTGAGTAAACAATATGAGTAAGAGTAATTATAAAAGACAAATTAAGAACAAATTATTTTATATAAAAATAGTGAAACCGTGTTTAGTGAAGCTACAGAGGAAGGAGAAAATGATAATATTGATGAGCTCGCAGATTATTAGACTTGGAAAGTTTTTTTGAAGGACGTGTCGTCAGGAGTTAGGAATATTTAAAACAAATTAAAAACAAAAACGTCTTATAAAGCTGTTGTAAGTTTTATGAATAAGGGCATTTGAATTTAAATTTGTTTGCCTAGCATTAAATACCAATTTTTTAATAATCTCAATTTTGCATTCCAGAAAAATGACCGATTATTTATCCAAAGGAAAATTAAAATATTTTTCACCTCAAGGTAAGTTTTACAAAGCTTTTTTGTACATATGTACTATAATTTCTACTGATTTGTATTTCTGTTTTTTTTTTTTAACTAATTCAAAATGCGGATGCTGCCAAGTAATTTAGAATTAGGCTTTAGCCTGACCTGAAAAATGTGCTTAATTTTTGTTAATTAATATATATGTAATTTATATACAGTGAACTCGCGGTAATGTGAACATCCAATATAATGAACTATCCACTAATGTGAACACTCAGTTTTTTATATGGGCGCTCTAAATGAACAAAGTTTAATGGCGCTAAATAGTGAACAATTTTTTTTTAATTTTTGAGGATTTTTTAATTTGTAGAAGCATTTAGTTTTAATGTTGGGAATCCCCGAATTATTAAATACCATAGTATGCCATTATTTTAAAGGTATTTAATGCTAGTCGCTTTATGTAACTTGTTGCGGTAGGTTCGTGAATTTATTTTTAAAATTAGTAATGTCTGAATATAATTGATATATTTAACCCAAATCTTGTGAAAGAGGCAGAGATGCTATAAAGAGATTTGGGATTATAATTACTCATATAGAATAATTATAATTGTGGGTTTATGGGGAATAAAAGAAAAGGGAGTTAGCGAGTTGTTTTTCTTTTATTAAATAACTTTGGGATTCTTACCTATTGGTATTTAATTAATAACAAATTGCAATTAATTTGAATTTGGTTGAGTTGGGGTTTTATTAAATTCAAGTTGTCTCCAGGACAGTTGTAGGATGAGTATATAATTCTAATTTTTAGTTAGTATCTTCGTTTTTTTTTTAATAACTTAAATTATTCGGAATTTGTGGCGAGTAGGTACTAAAAAGTGTTTACAATTAATTATTTCTTATATTTTAGCGATTATTAATTAATCTATTACATTCTACTTTTAATTTTCAATATATATTTTTTTGTGTCCAAAGCTTCTTTGGACAATGTCAAAAAACAGTCGAAAGTTTTTATCCTTAAATGAAAAATGCGAAATTTTGGAATATTTAAAAAGAGGATCGAGTGTTAGTGTTAAGTAAAAAGTATAAAGTTGCAAAATCAACGATATGTTCAATAAAAAAGACAATATTTTAAAATGTGTGAACAATACGTTTTATGGACCCGGAAAACGCAAAACATTACGATCTTCAGAGCTTTCAAAAATGGAAAAATCGCTCTATAAGTGGTTTATTTGCATGCTGAATAAAAACCTCCCTGTAAGTGGGTTGATGTTGAAAGAGAAAGCCAAAAAATTCACAAAAACATAAATGAAAACGAAAATGACTTCAATGCTAGCGATGGGTGGCTACAAAAATTTAAAAAGAGATACGGAATTCGGCTCTTTCAGATAAGCGGTGAAAAACTTTCTGCGCAATCTCAGTTCGTAAATCCTTTTAAAATTAAATTGAAAGCAAAGATGGAAGATTTGAGTTTATCCAATGATCAGTTGTATAATGCCGATGAGTCTGGTCTATATTGGAAACTTCTCCCACAAAAGACATATGTAACGTCATTGGAGAAAAGCGCTCCAGGTGCAAAAATGGAAAAGCAAATGATAGCATTTTTATGCAGTGCAAATGCGTCAGGATCTCATAAACTAAAACTTTTAGTAATAGGAAAATCGAAAAATCCTCACAGTTTTAAAAATTTTATCTGTCCCGTAAACTACAGAAATTCAAAGTCTGCTTGGATGACATCTTCCATTTTTAAAGAATGGTTTCACAACTGTTTTGTGCCAGAGGTAAGTAAACATGTAAAAATAGTTCAATTGGGATTCTTACTGTTTTAGTTTTCATTAAGGTGACAGTTTTTTAACGAAGAAAGGATTGCCAGTAAAAGCTTTACTCCTAATAGATAATGCCCCATCCCATCCACCAGAATCCGACCTTAAATCCGAGGATGGTTCCATAGAAGCTATGTTCATACCTCCAAATGTAACGGCTCTGATCCAGCCAATGGATCAAAATGCAATTAGAATCACCAAACTTCATTATAGGAACAGCCTTCTGGCAACAATTGTTGCAAAAGATGGGGATTTGCTTGAATCGATGAAAAAAATCACACTTAAAGAAGGAGTTTCTATTCTAGAGGCATCCTGGAACCGAGTTGGTAAAGAAACTTTATCTAACTGTTGGAAAAATATTTTGACTATAGTAAATGATGAAGACGATCCTGAATTTAGTGTTCCTTTGAGCGTTTTAAAAGAAAAGTGGCAATCAGAGGTTAGATCTTTAGAAAATACTGCTGCAGATCTTCTACAGACATTGTGCACTCAGGAAGTATTTACTGCTGTAAACATTAGAGATTGGATCAATAATCCTTGTGAGGACGTCACGCTATTTGATGAAAATGATTTAATTGAAGAGTCCGACGATGATGACGACTGTTTTATTGAAGCGCCTGAAAACAACATTAAAGCCAAAGAAGCTGTCGAAGTTTTTAACAAAGCTGTCCAATGGGCTGAATTTCAAATGTTCGATCAAACTGACATTAAAGTATTGAAAATAATCAGGGAATTGGCGGTAAATAAGCTGGTCGAACAAAAGAAAAAACAGAAAATAATAACCGATTATTTCCATATTTTATTATATATGTATGTTTATTTCCATATTTAATTATATATGTATGTACCTATCTTTTTTCATTGTAAATTTTATTTATTTTTTTATCGTAATATTTTGTTTGTTTTTTATGTACATACTACGTATGTACTCTTTATAAAATGGAGTTTTAAAAACTTTTTATGTTCCAAATAAATTACAAAAAGTTTTTTTAGTAATCTTTGCATTTTCATTCCTTGCAGAAATGATTTTTAGAAAGAATAGCTTAGTAATATATACAAAAAAAAATCACAATCGAAAATGTTAACAAATTCGAAAATATGAACTACCCCGACATTAATTAGTTCACATTATCGAGAGTTCACTGTACATATGTATATGTAGTTTGAGCTATGATGTTTTTTTTATTAGTTTTTATATCTATTTTTTGTTAAATAAACTTCACATTTAAACATAGTGTACGACTTAATTTATTTGCTTCGGTACCGGCTTAAAAGCCGTAATATTAAAAAAAATACAAAAAATACTATTGGCAAAATATTAGTATGACACCACCTATTTACTATTGATATTGCCTACAGGAAAGTTCCATAAGTTATAGAAATGTACTAGCAAATTCCTGGTCCTAATGTCACCATATGGATCCATTAGAAGTACCTAGTCAATACTAAGTCAATAGTCAAAATGTTACTAGAGGATTTTCAATGACACGCACATGTTAAATGTCTATAGAACTAAGTATTGTATAGGGTATAATTCGTCACTAGTACTGTTGACAAAGTCGATAACGATTCAGTACATTTTTAATATTGACGTTTCATACAGGGCAGTTATATATATACACATGTACATGAATTATATGATTCATATATGTATATAATATATATATTTTTTAAATAATACTTTTTGTTATTCACCCCTATTCTGACTTTCGATTCGAATCAAAATTTTATCCGTTTGGCAAATTTGGTATTCAGAGTTTCGATTGCGCTACGTTTCTTTCGATTGTAGGTATTCTGAATTACGATCGTAGTTACGTTTTTCTGGAATTTTGTCGATTGCTCTTTTTATAAACTTAAAAAGTGTCTAATTTAATTAAAATTTCAGGTAGTTTTTTATTACTATGTAATATATTTTTATTTTGGCCCAGAAGGCTTAATATTACAAATAAATTAATAAATAAAAATGTAAGTATAAAATGTTTTAAAAGTGATTTCTATAAATTTTTGTTGTACGCACAGTGCTTTGATCCCATATAAGGATGGAACATAAATAGAAGGCGTTATCGTATATGAATAAAAATTGGCATGCTGGTTTTATTTGTCAAAATTAGAAAACAAAATGTTTGAAAATATTGGTGCAAGGACACTCATACCTCCCATACATCCTGACCATAAAATTTTGAATAAAATCTATAAATTCGGCTTTTAACGACTTAGAAACTTGTTATAATTCTAGATATAACGTAATGACAATTTCTGTTAAATTTTGTTTAAATTGCTGCAAGGACTCGTTTTGCTGTCATATATCCTTTTTCATAAAAGCGCAAAATACGCGCTGAAAATCATCCAATTGTCAAAATTTTTATTTTTCTTCAGTCCAAACTAAAAAAAAACTCCATATCGGCACAAGGACATTCACACCTGCCGTACATCATGAATCTTAAATTTTGAAAAAAGTTTCTATTCTGATTACAATGTTGTAAAAAGAATTTCGATATAATAATGAAGGTATTAATATTTGTAGCAAATTTTATTTAAATTACAGGAATGACTCGATAAGCTGCCATATATCCTTTTTATTAAAAACAGTGTATACGTTCTGAAAATTATGATATTGCAACAATTTTTTTTCTTCGTCAAAATAATAAAAAATTTATACAATTTTTACAGAAACAGCACAAGGACACACATACATATGTATATCCAGAATTTTAAATTAACTACTACCAAAAAAATAATAAAAGCATGATGGAAAAAGTTTTTATAAAAAACTACTTTTTGTAATATAAAATAAATATTTATTAATATGTTTACGGAACAGCTTTATAAAAAAAAGAAAAATCATTTTATTGATCGTCACTGGATTCTTCCAAAGAACACGATTCACTTTCAACATTTACACTTTCATTTACAAGATATTTTTCTAATTCTTCGTCATTAGCTTTATTTGTTTTTTTTATTTAGCTTTCTGTTTGACGACAACACAGGATCTGAAGCTAACAACAAATGGGTCATTAAATCCTTGTTTGTATTTTTTCTGGATGATTTCGTTTTATAAAAAAAATTATAAAAGAATACTGTTTTATATAAAAAAGTTAAGTGCTAACAAACCTATTGGAATATCAAAAAACTTATGGGTCGATTACGGATGGCAACCGAACCTCAGTGGAGTTGACAGTTGCCGAAAACATATTACAGATGGCAATTGACAACTGTAAGCTGTTAACTTCAGTTGCCGAACATGGCAACCGAGAATTTGTGGTTGTTTTGATTTTTATTTTAAGTGGCAAATTTTAAATGTTAGTTATTTTGTTGTTAAACTATTTATATTTTTAACATATAAATGTTTGTTTTCTACTCGATAATTCGAGAAACAGATTAAACACGAAAGTTGCCTTACATAATAACAAATTGCATGTCAGTTGCATTGCCTATTGGCAAACCAACTCCAGTTTGGTTGCTATACATAATCGACCCATTAAGAACGTCACATCCGTGTATAAGAACATTGTGTACACTACTGGGCATATAAAACCAACTATAGTGGGATAAATATATTGCCCCTATTGCGGTTCACAACTTTTTTAATAATTTGGTCGTCTTTCATAAATCGGTATTGCCATTCACAACTTAAATGTAGTTGACTTTTTGGTTGTGATGCTGATTTTTTGGTTGTGTTTAATAGTATTGCGGTTCACCATTTTGGATGAGTTTGGTTGACAAAAACGATAAATATACACAACTGCTTATTAGCACTTGAGTCTTTGTCGGTTATAGACTTAAATAAAATTTTTAATACATTTCCTTTAAAAAAATAATACAAAAAGATAAAAAAAATGGAAAAATCGTAAGTATAGGTGTTTTTTGATCTTAATATAATTAATTAAATGATTAATACACATACGCAGGACAGTCAAAATAACAACCAAAGCCCAATTTGAGCGACTTGTGCAGCTGATGGAAAAAAAATCCAGAACTTGCTAAAGGAAAGCAAAAATTTGAGATGACTAAAACTCAGTGTAAGGAAGCGTGGGAAGGATTTACAATAGAATTGAATAGCTTGGGCCCACCTACAAGAACATCCTTCGAATGGCAACGTGTAAGTATATGCCATCTTAATTATTGTAAACAGACATTTTATTAGAATTTTTACTTCATATAGGTTTGGATTCATTACAAAGCAATTATTAAAAAAAACTTGCTAATAATAAATAAAACCAACAAGCAGCAGGTGGTGGTCCTTCACAAGAAATTCCGCTTAATGTACTTGAGGATTGCGTTATCACTAAATTACCAAGTAGCACCATCTGGACACACTTTCGGCGTTAAAAACGTTGGTCCGTCAACAAGTCAGGCTTTAGAAACTCCTCAAAATCTCGACATGGAACAAATCGTTACAAATGAACCTGAGATAATAAACACACCAGCCAAGAAAAGAAAAAAATCACCAGAACAAGAGCGTCTGGAACTTCTGAGAAAACAATGCGAGACACAAGCTAAACTTTAAAAAAGTATTAAGGATTTGGAGAAAAACAGTTATAAAAATTATGAAATAAACAAATTAAGCAAAAGAAAATTGCCTCTATGAAAAATAATACTTATTATACTAACATATTTGTTACTTATTTTGGAAATTTCTTACTTCGCACTGGGTAGTTCAAGAGGATTGGAATCATCGCGTATTTTTCTACGTATACGTAGAACATTTGTATTAGCGTCATGATTTTCGTCTTCAAAAAATAAATCCACACTTAAATCCATTCTTCTTATTTTATAAAAACTTGATTTTTTTGCGTTTTTTTCTTCACTTTACAAATAAAATGCATGGCCAACATGAAATCGATATTTCATGTCGGCAACGCCATAACAATTACAACTAAAAATCGTTGTGTTACACAATACCAAAAAATAATTTGGTTGAGTTAAAGTCGGGTTGACTGACAGACGACCAAACTTAGTTGAGTTGAGAACGGCAATAGGGGCATATGTTTCTTGTGGTTATTAAAAGTTCTTGGAATTTTCATTATTTATTGGTATCCCACAAGACAGCACCCTTAATATTATATGGAAATTTTCAATTAAATCTTTATTTATTCCAGTAATTTCTGCGGATATAGCACTCTTTTCAAAAAATCGCCTAGCCGTATTGCCGTCATTCGTTGTGCCAAATCCAGATTTGACTTGATCAATAACCAATCCCATTCTTGTTTTAAATTGATGTTGGATTGTTTTTTTTTTCTAAAAATTCTCCTCTGGTTTCTTCACTGACGCGCCATTTTTTGAATCCAAGTTGGTAGGCAATGTGTAACACACATTCTAAGAAACGTATCCAGGAATGTAATATGGAAAGACCAAATTTATAGTTGTCTACATTTGGTTCTCTTACGAAGTCGATTTTGTTCATTTGGGTTGGACTTGACTTACAAATGAAGCATCGACTTGAAGAATTTGTATTGCTGATTACATTTGCCACTGATCCGTCTATCATAGTACAATGCATTTCATAACAAACTTCTAAAACTCTACCGTTTCTTTTTATAATATCGGTTTCTAGACTTTCTATTGATTTTGTCATTGTTTTGTATTCTTCACGTACAAGTTCAGGATTTTCTTTCGATAAAATAAATTTAATTGTCCTACAGAATCGTGTCGAAGATAAAGCCTTGTTGATCCAAATTTCCTTCTGAGTTGTAATGTTTACCATTCTTAGAAAAAGTGAAGCGTTAACTGAGTGAAAATTTATATGATACAAAAATTGTTTAATTTGTTTGGTATAAAAAATTATATTAACACTTGTTTTAGTGGCAGCAAATTGTCATCATTTAATTGGGGATTTTTAAAAATTCATGGTTTTTTAAATAGAAAATGGCCCATTGAAATTTTTAAAAAAATTACAGGAAACAGATTTCTTGTAACAACCAAATATATTGCCAACCTAAATTTTCGGTCTGATTTACATTTTACTTACTTAAGAGGTACAAATGCTATGAAGAACATAAACTCGTCTGTCTTGGTAGAATCTGCAAATTTTTGTTTATATTGGCTATGGCCAGAACTGCCATCCATGCCCCACCTACAATTTAAAGACAATTTAGATATGTCATCTGGCTCTTCACATAGCGCCCCAGTATTCCTTCTGCTGTTCTACGCATTAAATATTTTAACTTTATTTCTGCTGATGTTTCTGTAGCAGTAAAAAGCAGAACGATTTCTCGTTTTTCGCATTGTAAGGCATATAAGGAGGGCAAACAGTTTCGATGTAAGCTGTTAATTGTTTGACGAAGAACATTGTACTTTTTTTCTGAAAGGTCTAAGTCCATATACAGAGCCAAAGCTTCAGAAGGTAGTAAGTTTTTTTGGTTATTCTTACTGATTTCAGTTTTTTCTAATTTTTCGACAGCAAATTCCAATTCTGCTAAAGAATATCTGTCAATCAACTCAGCAGTTCTACCAAGGTGAATTTAAATACTAGGTGATAGCGTAGCGCCAGCTGATTATTCATGGTGAATTTGAAAATGTCAAAAAGTTATATAAAAAAAAAAACTTTTTGACAGTGACGAAAGTTTTTCATATAGAAAAATGCCTGTTGTTCTTGCCTTGTTGTAATTGTTGTAGCAATGCTGTCACCTGGTATTTAATTTCACCATGAGTTCTACGATGTTTTACTCTTATTGACAATTCGTGAAATTGTTTTGCTGGTCTACCTTGTTTTTTTTTATTTTTCTTTTTGTATTGATGTTGTTTCTTGCATTGCTTCTGTTAACACTGTCACTGGTGTTGCTTCTATTGAAGTTCTGTTTATTGTTGTTCTTGGATCCATTTCTATGTTGGTTGTGTCAGCTGATGTTGCTTCAACTTGTTGTTCTTCTGCTTCTGCTTGTTGTTCCTCTGCTATTGGAGCTGTATTTCTGTTTTTTTCTTCATCCAAGTTTTTACGACATACATATTTCACTTGTACTAGGTTGCTAAAAAAATATTTTTTTACTCTTTTTATTATTATTAATAATTTATTAAACTTGCATTGTCTGTATTAATAAACAGCCAGGTTAACCATTTGGAATACTTCTTTTCAAACAAACTTTGCTTATATTTACTTGCTTTCCAATTAGTGCTCATTTGAGAATTGAAAATATAAACTTTTTGAAGTATGTATAATTTTTTTAAATTTCGTTTTCCAATATTGCGTTCTACAAATTTTTTTAATACAGATATTTTGTTATTTGGAGGTGCTGATAACCAGCACTCAACTAAATCAGAATTTTTTAATAAAGAACCCATTATAAAATAAATTTACACGATTTTCGTTCAATTTAAATTAAATATTGTTAAACACTGCACTTAAACAATTGACAAATTTAAATTGACTTTATTTTTTCACTTTTATTATTGTAAAAAGTAACGGTAATGACCGTTTTTAAGAATGTAAGGAATGACGATGAAAGTAATAGAAATTTAAAGAAATAAATAATTATTTGTTGGTGTTGTTCAGCTACAGGTCGTTGAATAAATAAAAACTTTTGATTTTTATATTAAATATTTTTATTGTTGTTCCCAATATTTCAATTAGCGTCGCTAATCATCTTCTGGGGTATTTAAAAATAATAAATAACACAAAAATTTTTCTTATTTTACACTTATTGTCCCTCCGCTTGGATTTTTGTTACTGAAATAAATAATAAAAAGTTATTGTTGTAAATCAAGATTTTTGTTTTGCAATTTAACTGTTGTTGTAATTTATTTATTTTATTTAGCCTATTGCCAATTTATCACTTTTCTGTTAAGGTGCTATCAGACGGGATGTATTTTACATATGTACTGTCACTTTTCTGACCCATATGTAATTCCGTATGTATGTCAAAATTTCCATTTTACATACGATTCATAATTTTTGCTATCACACCTGCTTATGTTTTTCCGTATGACATAACCTATAAATGTAAACAAAAGCTGCCTTTTTAACGTTTATAAATTTAAAGAATTGCTCCTTTTGGCCAATCTAACTGCAATAAATATAATAAACATAATTTAATTTATTAAAAATCGAAAAATCCATTTTATTTAACTTTTCTTTACAATATATTTTTTCAAACAATTTTGTTTCAAAACAAAACAGCTGTTTTGTTTATGTTTGTCACAGGAAAATAGAGCGTGTTCTAATCGAAAAAATTACATATGTATTTCCACATGTATTTTACACATGCAAAGTTTCATATGTATCACACGATGTGTACAACTTTTACAGATGGAAAATTTGACAGTACATATGTAAAATACATCCCGTCTGATAGCACCTTTAGTAATATAATTAAAAAACATTAATTATTACTTCAAGAGTTTGTTTCAAATTCTTTTAATTTTTTTTATTTTATTTTGAAAAAAAAAAAAACAAAAAAAAAGTGAAAAATAACTCGTAATAAGTAAAAAAAAATCTACGGTAATTAAAAAAAACATTAAAAATCGCATAAAAACTGTATGAGTGTTCCTCTCAGATGTAATTCTGAGAAAGAGCTTAGCTCGAGTAGAAAAACTAGATGGGTCTCTGAGGAAGAATCCTTAAAAAAATCTGTGGAGAATTTTCTCACTACAAGAGCCGTAGAACGGCGTCGTTCCTGTTCGCCCAATATAGTGATTTCAACAGATGAAAAAACATCATCTTCATCAAATAGTGCAGTCAAACCCAAAAAACAAGTAGGTATGGATAAGTACATCACCGTTCTCAAGCGACAGAGGAGCCCGACATCTGCTCAAATGTCTTCCAACTCAAAAGTTCCTAAGACCGTCAATAGTGATAAAGCAAATGACCAAAACAGATTTTCTCTACTTCAGGCGGATGAACCAGAAATACCGAAAAAGACATTTAAGCCCCCACTAATTT
This sequence comes from Bellardia pandia, assembly GCA_916048285.2. Classification (NCBI taxonomy): domain Eukaryota; kingdom Metazoa; phylum Arthropoda; class Insecta; order Diptera; family Calliphoridae; genus Bellardia; species Bellardia pandia. Next base: position 73,954,635 of record OU696530.1, read on the forward strand.
ACCTGAGAGAGCACACTTCCAACAAACTGATACAAGGAATTGTTGCTGTAATAGGTGAAAACATGTTTAGCGTAACCTCAATTAAACATGGAAATATCTGCGAGACAAAGATCCAAGTGAATAGGGAAGATGATTTTCGAAAATTGTCCAACCAGTTGTAGAGGGAGACTAGGGATTTTTTACCTACCAGCTCAAAAGCGCAAAAGGACTCCAAGTCGTTCTAAAGGGTATATACCCATGTGTTGATCCTGCGGAGATAAAGACCGGTTTAATGGACAAAGGGTTCAAAATCAAGAGCGTAGTGAATATCAGAAACCGTGAAAAGATCCCTCAGCCCATGTTCAGGGTAGAATTGGAACCTGGAGATGTTGTCTTAAAGAAAAACGAGTCCCATCCAATCTACAATCTCATTTATCTTCTGCATCGTAGAATTACCGTGGAGGAACCGCATAAGCGCATTGGACCCGTCCAGTGTGTTAACTGTCAAGAATTTGGCCACACCAAAGCGTACTGTAAATTGCCGTCTGTTTGTGTTCGTGTGGGGAGCTACATGCAACTGCTCAATGTGATAAGTCGAAAACTGATTCAAAAATAAAAAAAATGCAGTAACTGCGGAGGTAATCATACCGCAAATTATAGAGGTTGTCCAATTTACACTCATTTGAAAGGCATAAGAACCAACAAGACGTCAGTATTACCTGATCATCGTCAACAGCCTATTTTTGCATCGAGTGACAATTTCCCTCAATTGTTACGGTCCACTAGTCATGTAAACGCGCCTAGTTCTAGACAAGTTTCTTACGCTAACGTGGTTAAATCTAATATGCCAGGTTTGGAGCAGGAACCTAAATCACAATATTTCGAGCCTAATAGTAACACTCTAGAGACTACATTGCAGACACTTGTCCAAACTATGAACACTTTTACGAGCACTATGACATCCATGATGCAGGAAATGCTGAAAATGCAATCCACTATCTTACAAGCCATTTTAAATAAATGATTTGTTTAAAAATTTGTTTTTGGAATACGAACGGCCTCCGCCAACATAAAAACGAACTGGAACACTTCCTGATGGATAAACAGATTGATGTCATAATGATTGCTGAAACTCACTTGACGGTGACAGGTTACTTCAAAATTAATGGCTACGTGTTGTATGATACTAAAGATTCCCGCGGAATCAGAATAAAACATTATTTAATGAATAACATATGTGAGGATTACCTACAAGCAACAAACATTTGTATTGAATTCTGTCAATACAATTTTGTTTTATCATCAATTTATTCGCCGCCTCGATTTTCAATAAAAGAACATCAATACTACAGCTTCTTCAATTCCCTTGGAGCTAGATTTTTAGTTGCTGGTGACTTTAACGCCAAACACACATTTTGGGGTTCACGTCTGGTGACCCCGAAGGGTCGTGAACTCTTCAACACCATTGCCAAAATGGGCTTAGATGTACTCTCAAGCGGGCATCCCACTTACTGGCCGACGGACCGACGGAAGATTCCCGATGTTATTGACTTCGGAGTAGTGAAAAATATCCCTGTAGAATAGATTCAAGTGGAGCCTTCATTAGACTTGTCTTCAGATCACTCTCCTTCTATTATTTCAATGAGTTTCCTTCAAGGGAATGGCTCTCCATTTCGGGACATATCTAAAACCAGAGCAAGTTGGATAAAGTATAAAAAGTATTTAAGGTCCCACTGCACGGAAAATGTAGTGTTGAGAACTACTGAGGATATTGATGGGTCGATTGGCAAGTTTACTGAGGACATACGAAGAGCTGTACATCACGCCTCCACATATGACGTTGAATGCAGAAGTGGGACAAACAGAACTTATTTCGCTGAACTCGATCATCTCCTGTCAGAAAAAAGAAGAGTTAGAAGAGAGTGGCAAATTCACAGGTCTCCTGAACTGAAAGCTAGGCTACGAGAATGCAGAGATATACTAAGAAATTTCTTAGAAATCCAAAGAACGGCCTCACTTAGATCTTACTTGGAGGGTCTTGATAGTACCCCACAATCTGACTATTAGTTATGGAAGGCGGCACGAGGTTTAAAAAGACCAGTTCGAGGAAAGCCTCCTCTGCGAAATCCGACTGGAGACTGGGCTAGAAATGATTCCGAGAAGGGGACTTTATTTGTTAACCATTTGAGAAATGTGTTTACTATAAACAACTCAAATAATGCATCTGATTTGCCTCCACTCGTTATTAGACCTCCTGTACCTCTAAGACTTAGCTTTAATGATGTTCAAAGCGCTATTGGTACTCTGAATCTTAAAAAACTCCAGGTATGGATAAAATCAGCAACAAAATGCTTGTGGAGTTACGTCGTGTAGCTAGAAGAATTATCCTCTTTATTTTCAATGCTATTTTACGCCTAGAATACTATCCTGCAGATTGGAAGGTATCTATGATTACCATGATTCCTAAGCCAGGGAAGGACCCCACTAAAGTAGGGTCATATAGGCCAATTAGTCTACTGCCGACAATTTCAAAACTGTTTGAAAAATTGTTAATGGCTAAGTTGATTCCAATTCTGAACGACACTCAATGTATCCCAAATCACCAAATCGGGTTCAGAGCTAAACACAGTACCATCGAACAAACACACAGATTGGTAAATGTGATAATGTGAAGAGAAAAAATACTGTTCTGCGCTTTTCATTGATGTTTCCCAAGCGTTCGACAAAGTCTGGCATGAAGGTTTAATGCATAAAATAAAATTAGCTCTGCCTGCTAACACCCACAAACTTATGAAAAGTTATTTATATGGTCGCAAATTTACAATCAAAGAAGGCGATTTTTTAAGCCCCGCTCAGCCAATTGAAGCAGGAGTACCCCAGGGTAGCATACTGGGACCAACTTTATATTTGATTTATGCATCCGATATGCCGTCAGACCCCATAATACATACTTCAACTTTTGCAGACGATACAGCCTTTATTAGCGTTCATAAGAACCATAAAATAGCATCACAGAATTTGCAGAAATATGTTTATAAACTAGATAATTGGCTTGAGCTTTGGAAAATCAGGGTTAACGAACAGAAATGTATTCATATAACTTTCACATTGCGAAAAGATACCTGCTCGTTCATCAGAATATATAATCAAATTATCCCGCAACACAATGAAGTGAAATACTTCGGAATCCACCTCGATCGTCGTTTAACTTGGAAGTCTCATATCGGCGCAAAACTTACTTAGATGAGATTAAAAGCAGTGCAACTTAATTGGCTAATCGGCAGAAATTCTACATTAAAGTTGGATTTCAACTTTTGTTGTACAATGCAATTCTAAAGTCAATCTGGTGTTATGGAATTCAATTATGGGGTACTGTCTCAGCATCCAACATTGAAAAAATTCAAAGGGGTCAAAATAAAATTCTACGTATAATTACCATCTTGCATGAGACATCCTTAACTTTAGTGGCCACAGTCGGTTGAGAAGGAGGGATACCCTTGCTTTAACTCAAGCGCAAAACAGATGACTTGATCAGTTGATGTGAAATTTTTGTAGTATCATAAAAATTTTTGTCTAGCACTGGCTGGGCTTATTATTTTCTTTTTAGTATTAAGATTTGAAAACTTATTGTTATTTCAAGATATGAAGATTCAATAAATAAATAAAAGCTAAAAAAAAATTTATTTTAATTTTGTCTATTAAAATCATTAAAGAAAATTAAGTTTTTGACTTTTACATACTACACAAATCCCAAATTTTAAATAAACCATCATACATGTAATTACCAGAAAATGACATTAAAAAAATTGTACATATATATTAACAAATACATATTTATTTATATTTAAAATATAAAAAATATAGTTTTTACTAATCAAAATACTCATAAATATCAAAAAAAAAAACATAAAAATTCAAACAGCAGATAAAACTTCTTGTACAACATATAGGGTATAAAAGTGCATTATATAGGCGTTAACATTTATTTTTTTTTATAGTTGTCATCAAAATGGGCAACTTCTGTTTTTCCCCTAATAGTTGAAAGTCTAGGCACTTAAAAAAAATAAAAACAAATAAATCAATTACAGTAGAATCCCGATAACTCGTAGTCGCAAGGGACCGACCGTTTATTACGACTTATTGAGATTTTCGAGTTAGTGAGATTTCGACTTATCGGGAGTAAAATTTAAAAAATACGTCTTAGAGGGATTTTTTATTTTTTTTTTTTTTTATTGACGTTTTATGATAATTTATAAGAAAATAAAGTAATGAAAAGAGTTACAATGTCAATACATATTAATGTAAAAAATCTGTAATTTGTGTTTGATGTGATTTTTGTACACTTAAATGATCAATTATATTGTCCAGTTTAAAAATAACTTCAAAGGATGCATCATCAGTTTCTGTTTGCATAAGAAAATCACGAATTTTTTGAACGCTAGATTTGGCACATTTAACAGAAACACGTGGAATTTCCACATCGTTTTCATCGTTGTCGTCCTGTTCATGTACTTCTAAGCCCAAAATATCATCATCCGTCAAAATTCCTTCTGTAGCCAAGCCATCGTCAAAATGAACGTACTCATAGAACGTTATGGTGGATTCTTCATTTTGTGGAATTTCATCCCATTGCGGTACGTGAACTATCTCACTGCTGACTACCATTTCGTTTGAACCGTAAAACCGCAAGCTCTAAAACAGTTTTTTATAGTGGATTTTGAAACATTCTGCCAAGCTTTAAAAGCATAATTTATAGCAGAATATAAATTGATGTTATGATTTTTTTCTTCTTGTATATTTTGTATCATTTGTGAAACTATTTCTTTTCGGTATAATGTTTTAAAGTTTTGGATAATGCCTTTATCCAGTGGTTGTAGTTTGGAAGTGGTATTTGCCGGCAAAAATTCAACATGAACATGACTTAAATCTTCATCAATTTTGTGTGCAGGACAATTATCAACAAACAATAAAATTTTACGATGTTGTTTTTCCATTTGACTGTTCAACATTTTAAGCCATTCATTGAATAAGATTGCAGTCATCCATGCTTTCTTGTTAGCACGGTAAGTGACGGGTAATGTTTTCACATTTTTAAAACATCTAGGTTTTACTGATTTACCAATTATTAGTGGCTTTAGTTTCTCTGTGCCATCCATATTGGCAGCAAGCATTATTGTAATGCGGTCCTTACTGCTTTTACCACCATGGCACTTTTCACCCTTTAAGCTCATAGTGCGATCAGGAAGACACTTGAAAAACAAGCCCGTTTCGTCCGCATTGAAGATATTTTTTGAGTCAAAGCCCTCTGTGAGTTGACTTAACTTAGCACGCCATTCTGAACACACATCATCATCCACATAGGCACTTTCCCCGCAAATTTTTCGAAAACTTATGTTATGTCGCTTTTTGAACCGATCAAACCAGCCATCACTCGCTTTAAATTCTGGAAAACCTAATTTTACAGCAAATGCTTTAGCCTTTTCCCTCATAAGTGCTCCGCCGACTGGTATGTTAGAATGACGACACTGCTCAAATCATTTTAACAGTGCTTTTTCTAAATTTGGATGCTCAGATTTTTTTTGTCTTTTTAATTTATTGTTTGACGAAAGGTTTAAATAAAACTCGCGTTTTTTTAAAATTGATGTTAAAGTTGATGGAGCTATTTTATATCTAGCTGCAACTTCAACTTTTTTTTCTCCACTCGATACTGCATTAATAATTTCTTGTTTTGTTTTTACGCACAATGTGCTGCAACTCCGCTTTGACATTTTTACTTAATGAACTGAAAATGCGCTACAAATTCAAGTTGAATAGAGCAAAACACTATGGAAAACACTATGGAAAACACAAAATACATAACGGTAAATAATATGATCATTTTACGGCGACATCATTTTTTTGTTTTTTTTTTATTACAATTACGAGTTAGAAGAAGTTTTAGTGAGAAATTACGACTTATAAGACGTTTTGCCAAATTGACTGCAAAAAAATTACGACTTATTGAGGGGACCGAAATGCATGTATTTTATACGAGTTACCGCGATTTTTTCAAGGGACCGACCAATTATTACGAGTTAGTGAGATTTACGAGTTATCGGGATTACGAGTTATCGGGATTCTACTGTAATACTATTTTTTTTAAAAATTTTTTAAAACTTAAGAAATTTTTGTAATTTCAACAAAAAATTTATGTAATTCTCGACTTGTAAACAAAAAAGTGTTTTTAGCTAAAGTTTTTTTTTAATTTTTGAATAATGCCTATCTATTCTATTTTCAAGTATTTCTGAAAAAAATAACAAATAAATGAAAAAACACAAAAGTTAGGGCCTTTTCCGCAAACCATCTAATTTCAAATGACCAAACCATGATTTTAGACATTTCTAAAAAAAATAAAAAAAATTGTTGTAGGTAAAAGCAATCTGGGTTTCGGCAAAAACACAGTTGCATAACTGCTCTTGTAGATGTTGCGGAAGATATAAGAAGTGAGATAGATGAACGAAAAACCAATATTTTAGTACTTTTAGACCATTCGAAAGCTTTTGATACAGTCGATCATAACGTCCTATGTTATAAACTACAGCACATGTTTATGTTTTCTACAGCCGCTACACAACTAGTATTTACATATTGTTATATTTCTTTATTCAAATATTAATGATTTATTAGTAATAGTTCTTGTATAAAGATAATGTGTATGTATAATGACGCGTAATATAATTCGCGTTGCCAGATCTTCAGATGATCTAATGATGCCAGCTTAAGACACAACATTTCCTCCCTTACATGACACTTGATTAGGAGAATATATAATCCTGGGTCTTCGATTCCTGGTAGATCTTCGTGGTAACATTCGTTCTCCTGTATTATTTGGTCGGCTTCCCAAGTTACTAGGACCGATCTCGGCGTTACCTATGTTTGTATTAGGCTGCTCATCATCATCTTCCTCCTGCGAACTAAAACCTCTGAAACTTGAAAGATTTCCGTTGGAATCATCCAGTAAAAATGAATTGTTCTCATCTCCTACATCTTGTTGAGGTGTTGACATGCTTATTGGTAGATCGGCAATTGGGAATTCGTCATTTGTTTGAAGCGATTGATTAGAGTTGCTCATTTTAAAATGAGATTGACGTCGGCGCAACATATTTCCTGTCCCGGTGTCTCTAAGTTTCCTAGGCTCTTCAATACTCAACTCGGTGTTCAAAGTAACATTACTCCTTATTTGATCAATGTGTCTCTTAAAATGTTTTCCGTTATACAAAATTTCATAATGTAGGTCCCCGATGCGACTCAAAATTAACCCCGGTAACCATTTGGGCATGCGTATATTGTTTGAGAGAAAATACACATTTTGCATTGGAGCCAATGTTCTAAATACTGGGTGAAATTTCATATATTGTTTGTCAGTAATCTCCGCAGATACTTCTTGTGGTAACATTAGATCGAGATGTGTACGAAAAACACGCCCCAAAAATAAAATTGATGGTGGCTTGCCAGTTGTTGAATGGGGAGCAATTCTATATTGACGAAGAAATATATTCAAATGGCTTTGAAGGTTGTTTCTAACTGCTCCGCATGATTTTAGCGCATTCTTGATAGTCTGAACTGATCTCTCAGCTTGGCCGTTTGTTGATGGGTGGTATGGAGCTGTAAATTTATGATATTTTACGCCGACCTTGGTGAGAAATTCCTTAAATTCTGCGGACGCAAAGCATGTACCGTTATCTGTTACTATTGTGACCGGTACACCATAAGCGGCAAACATTTCGTCCAGAATATTAATAGTAGCAGCGGATGTACTACTGGAGGTTACCTTTGCCTCAATCCACTTGCTATACGCATCAGTCACAATAAGAACCATTGTACCAAGGAATGGTCCCGCGTAGTCAACGTGAATTCGCTCCCACGGCGCTTTAGGGTAATGCCAATGATGTTCTCGGTATTTTGGGGGGTCATTTGCGCATTTAGCACAGTCTACACAGCATTTCGCGATTTTCTCAATATCCTTATCGATGCCGGGCCAATACACGAAGGATCTAGCGATGCCTTTCATTTTGACTATGCCCAAATGAGCAGAGTGCAAGTCTTGTAGTATTTTTGGTCTAAGTTTTTCTGGAATCACCACTCTGTGTTCAAACATTATACAATTTCCAGACGTTCTATAATTTATTTCAGGCGCTTTATAGCCAAATGATTGTAGGGATTTCCCCACACCCATAACATTTGGGGCTACTGAAATTGTTTTGACGATCGCTGTGAGCATCTAGCTTTTTTGAACGCATCACTTTTGGACTTTCTTGCGGTTTATTTGGCTTATACCCAACTTTAAATGTTGCTTCCATTAAAGGATTAGAATTAGGGGAATTGCTTTTCATTTCGACAGACGATTTGTGAGATGCTTCCAACCTTTGCGCTATTTCATAAGCTTTTTTAAATTCAGCAGGTTCTCTAGCAATTATCTCATCACAAATGCTTCTGGATTCCAAGCCAAAAAGTAGTTGCTCTGTTAGCATTCGGTCCAAAGAAGAGCCATAATTGCAATGTGTTGCAGCTTGTCTTAAACGTAGTGCGAAATCAGCCACACTTTCACCTTCTCTCTGCACAATTTGGCGGAATTTGACGCTTTCGGCATATTGATTTCTTTTTCTGTCGAAATGGTTAACAAGCGTTGTTTTTATTTCTGCATATGTTAGTTCCTCCGGAGTCTTGGGGCTTACCAAGATTTTGAGGGCGTTGTTTAGTTCTGCACCCATATGTACCAGCATATAGGTCTTATACTCTAACTCTGGAATTCGGCTTAATTGAAAGGACCATTCACACCGCATAAAATAATCTTGGACTGATGTGTAATCCGCAGCTTTGTATCCTAGGATGGCAACTGGCGGTGCAGAGACTCTGGGTATTGCGCCCTGTTGAGCTGTAGTTTGTGCGGCAGACTGTAAGGCCTCTGCCAACAATTGTGACAGAGCCTGAATATCACTGGATTCCAGCGGCATTTTTTTGATGTGCTTATCCCACTTCTGACACCAAATGTTATATTTCTTTATTCAAATATTAATGATTTATTAGTAATAGTTCTTGTATAAAGATAATGTGTATGTATAATGACGCGTAATATAATTCGCGTTGCCAGATCTTCAGATGATCTAATGATGCCAGCTTAAGACACAACACATATCTTACCAACAGGCATCAGTATGTTCAAAGTGGTAACGATAAATCAAATTTACTACCTGTTATGAGAGGTGTACCGCAGGGGTCAATTATTGGGCCTCTACTATTCTCGCTTTATGCTAATGACCTGCCGAGTCAACTTACGCACAGTAAAATCAGAATGTATGCTGACGATATACAAATTTACATCAGTTGTGATTTATCTAAAATTGAACAGTGTGTCTTAACTCTAAATACCGAGTTAAAACATATTTATAAATGGGCTACTGCTAATGGTCTTAGTATCAATCCAAAAAAGTCTAAATATCTTCTAATCCAAAAACGGACTACCGGATCATATACCGGATATTTTTCTTAATGACACACGTATAGAAAGGGTAAACTCAGCAAAAAATCTTGGAATTATCTTTAATAAGAACCTGACATGGAGCAATCATATTAATTATGCATGTGGCCGTACGTATTCCATGCTTAGAACTCTCTGGCAAACGCAGTATTGCACACCTGTCAAAATAAGAGTACTTCTTGCAAAAACCTATTTATTGCCAGTTCTGATGTATGGATGCGAATTATTTGCCAAATGCGATACCGCAAGTACAGGAAAACTAAACTCAGTTTACAAAAGTATTGTGCGCTATGTATATGGCGTGAAAAGGTTTGATTCTGTTTCGCCTTTTACGGCAGAACTATATGGTATTCAGTTTGATGCCATACTCAAAACAAGAGTACTCCTGTTCATGCACAAAATCGTGTATACCCAACAACCACAACATCTCTATAACCGCTTAACCCTATTTAGTTCTAATAGAGGAAAGCGAATCTTATTGTTTAGACATCATTGTTTAACTTCTGATTGGCAATTTTTTCTTAATGCAATCCGGCTTTGGAATCTACTCCCGCACAACATACAAATAATAAGTAACGCACTGAGATTTAAAAAATGCATTATTAATTTTTTTACATGTTAATTTGTTAACTAAACACTTTTCTTTTTCTTTTATAAATTTATAAATTAATTAGTTTAAACACTTTATCTTTAAGAATTATAATTTTTTTTTTCTTTTTAATGTTTCTGCTAAAACAATGTTCTATACTGCAATAAGAGACTTTAAGTCTTGTTTATAGAATTGGAAATAAATAAATAAATAATAATAAAATGGGCAAGTTATGGTTAAAGATTCTAAAAGCAAAAGGTATGAGCTTCAAAATAAAAAAATATTACGAAAATCCGTTAATACTATTTTTTTTAGAACTCCACCAAACTTTTTGATTTTATAGCTAACAACACAAATAAAACTACTATTTCAAAGTTTTACAAAGTAGATATAATCGAAATATTTAACATCTTAATTTAACATTTTTTGCTTATTGGAAATGTTTTGAGTAATTAAACAAAATAAAAAATTTATTGATATCTTAAAAAATTAATTTTTGACAACTATTTTTGTAAACCTAAAACATTTTTTTTTAGTTTTATTTATATTGAAAAATACTTGACTTTAGCGACCTCTAGTGACGAGAAAAGATGTTATATCAGCATGGTCGTTCTTATACAAATGAGTTAACTAAGTACCTTTAAAAAAATACTAATTTCATTTACTGTGGGTCGTATTTTTGTTATGATGTGTTACATGAGGGGGGTGTGGGGGTCAAAAGTCTGCAGAAATAATAATGAAATAGAAAAACCTGGGACCCGTTATTATTTTTATTGTAGGGCTTGCCGAGTAAAAGAAGATTTCAATAGTGAAATATGCAGGACAAAATCCCGTTTTACTGTTAAAAACCCGGTTTTTGTACCTTTGCGCACTTATAAGCCTGTAATTTTGTTGATAATGACCCGATTTTCAATTTCTTACTAGATTTGGAAAGAAGAAACTGAGATCTTTCGAATGGTATATATATTATCTAAGAAAATTAGAGAAATTTGGGTGTTATTTTCGAGAAAACTGTGTTATAGCAAATTGTGTTATTGCTCGACAATAACACCCAAATTTCTCAAATTTTCTTAGATAATATATATATCATTCGAAAGATCTCAGTTTCTTCTTTCCAAATCTAGTAAGAAATTGAAAATCGGGTCATTATCAACAAAATTACAGGCTTATAAGTGCGCAAAGGTACAAAAACCGGGTTTTTTAACCGTAAAACCGGATTTTGGAGGTGTTCGGCATATTTCACTATTGGAATCTTCTTTTATTCGACAAGCCCTACAAGAAAAATAATATAGGGTCCCAGGTTTTTCTATTTCATTTAATTTTATATCACTGTGTAATTTTTACATACTTATAACTGATCTGTGTAAAACTTCGGTTTGATATGGATGTTTATGTATGTAGATTAATGAGTTTTCGGGAGTAGTCCTCATTAGGAAGCTTTGACTAATTACGGGCCATACATCATGAAACTCTTCATATGCGAATTATTTGTGTTGAATTTCAACTTATTTTTTATAATATTTTTCGCAAGTGGACTATATGCGGGGACTCGGTCGAATATGGACAGATCATCATAAAATTGAGAGTGAAGATTTTTTTATACATACATACTAGCTGCACCTTGAGCGCGTTGCTACGCTACCAATTAAAATAAATTTGAAAGAAAGACATTACACAAATATTCAATTCATTTTGAATAATTTTATTGATTTTGCTCATTTTGATAAATTGTGGAATTTTAATTGAAAGTGCTGTTGGATACACAATATTTTTTGTTTTTCCTTCCGGTGCGTAAACGAATAAAGCAGATGGTTTTCGGACGCGTGAACAGGCCAGATAAAGCTGCCAATATGGCAACCCTTTATATTGCAACATGTACGTTCTCTATTTGCTTTTTACTGTTCATTCTTATAATGTAGTAACATTAGTATTACTTTCAACCTTGTAAAAGCAATGAATTTGCGAATGGTTAGCAAATGTGAAAGGTCTCTTTCTGTTCTCTGGTATGGATGATGCCGTGCTTGAAAAAATTAAGTGTGACGATGAAAAGGCGTTGGCCACTATTTGTCTCAGCGTGAAGCCGACACAGTTGAACTATGTCAAGAATTGTACGACGTCGTGTGAAGCGTGGCAGAAGTTACAGGAGGTGTACAGACCACGGGGACCTATACAAAAGGTGACGCTCTACAAGAAATTGCTGCATTTATCTATGGTTGCAGACGGGGACATGGTGAAGCACATTAATTTGTTTACGGAAATTGCTGACAAGTTGGAGGAAATTGGTATTTCTCTGCAGGAAGAGCTGTTGTGTATAATTTTGTTGTCCAGTTTACCGCAGCAGTATGAAAACTTTGTCATATCAATGGAGACTAGAGACAGTTTGCCCAGTTTGATTTCTCTGAAACACAAACTTCTAGAAGAAGGTGAGAGGAGAAAGAACGAAAAAATAGACGTTACAAATCAACAGGCGTTTGGTATTCGAACGAAAGATGAACGACGATTTGAAAGAGAATCACGAAGTAGCAACAAACCGAAATTGAAGGGGAAATGTTTTGTGTGTGGTAAAGCCGGTCACTATGCGAATAAGTGTGAGATGAAGAAGCAACAAAAGGAACAACAACAATCGTTTTCTATTTTGGCAGTAGCTGATACGTTGCAGAAAGAACGGTGGTATGTCGACAGCGGTGCAACGGCACATATGTGTAATAATCGCAACATGTTTACGAACTTTGAGCAACATGATGAGAAGATATCGTTAGCTGGCAACAGGCAAGGGTGATGTCAAAATAAGATCATGTAACACTGATGTTCTTTTGAGGGATGTATTGTATTCATCGGAATTGCAGGCATGTTTTGTTTCGATAAGTAAGGCTGTTGAACGTGACTATGTGGCTATGTTTGAAAAGAATGCTGCTTGTATAAGACAGGAATGGTAAAATGGTGATTAAGGCTGTAAAACATAACAATTTATTTGTCGTTGAGTGTGATGTAGGTAAGCAGTTGTGCGCTACGAATTTTGAATGGCATGATCGATATGGTCGACTTATTATTGAAAAATGAGATGGTCATTGGCATGAAGTCTAAGGGGAATGATACAACAGGGAAGTGTAAAACATGTATGTTGAGCAAAGATCATTTTAGCCCTTTTCCTCAACAATCTACGTCAACATCGAATGAGTTATTGGAACTGGTGCACACGGATGTCTGTGGACCAATGAAGGTTCAATCTATTGTACCCTACACGCCTCAGCAAAATGGCGTTTCGGAACGGATGAACCGAACAATAGTTGAGATGGCGCGATCGATGCTGATCCACGCGGGAATGTCAATTGATTTGTGGGCGGAGGCTGTTTGTACGGCGGTATATTTGAGAAACCGATGCCCCAGTCGTAGTTTGAATAATAAAACTCCATATGAAGTATGGCACGGCAAACGACCTCATGCAAACCATTTGAGAACATTTGGATGCTTGGCAGTATCACTTAAGAAGCCACAGAGGTCGAAATTTTAAGCTAGAGGTGATGAGTATATCATGGTTGGTTACTCATTGGTGTCGAAAGCATATCGATTGTATGATATGGCAACGCATGGCATTGTTAAACGTCGTGATGTCGAATTTGATGAAACAAAATTTCCACGGAATATTGAGAATGGTTCTGTTACGAATGGAAATAATTTTGTATTTTTTGATTTTCAACATGGAAATGAGCACGAAGTTATTGGTGTCCATGGGGCCCGACAAGATAGCTGCAGTGAGCACGGTGAGAATTCTGAAGGTAACGATGATAATGCAGACACATTTGACACAGCTGATGAGGACTCGGAAAATGATTTTCTTGGGGGTAAGGCGGGTCCTGGTAGACCACGAAAGGTGCGAAATTTGGTGAGTCAGTTATGTAATGATTTTATTCCACAAAGCTTCGACGAGGCAGTACCATGCGATTATAGTCCCAAGTGGGCGGAGGCTATGAGGGCTGAACTTAATGCACTGGAAAGGAACAGCACATGAAGCCTAGTCGACTTACCAGACGGTCATAGAACCATTGGATGCAAGTGGGTTTTCGCTATTAAACGAAATGTAAACGGTGAGATAGAGCGATATAAGGCGCGTCTAGTTGCCAAGGGATGTAGCCAGAAGTTTGGCATCAACTATAATGAGACATTTTCTCCTGTGGTGCGATACGCTACAATACGTATGCTGTTGGCATTGGCGGTGGAAGAAAAAATGTATTTGCATCAGGTCGATATAAGCACGGCATATTTGAATGGTGACCTGAATGACGAAATTTATATGACCCAACCATAAGGCTTTGTTAATAGGACCGATTCGTCCAAGGTACTGAAATTGAATAGATCTCTAAATGGATTAAAACAAGCCGAAAGGAATTGGAATGAGAAGATGGTGTTTTAAAGAAAATGGGTTTTAAGGCATGTGAAAATGAGCCATGCCTATATAAAACAACAATTAACGGTGACATGATGCTAGTGGCTGTATACGTTGATGATCTAATAATTGCGAGCAAGAACAAGGAGGAGATTATAAGGTTTAAATCTAATTTGGCAAAGGTATTTGAAGTATCCGATAAGGGAATTCTACGGCATTTTCTTGGAATGCAGAACGTGACGGTGAGGTGGGTGTCATAAAGTTATGTCAAGGACGATATGTGAGTGATCTTTTGATGCAGTATGGGATGGAGAATAGCAAAACCGTGTCTGTACCTCTCGACCCTGGTTTACAAACCCATTGTGCTAATGATTGTAAGAGGGCTAGTAAGGAGGAATATCAGTCGATAATTGGTGCTTTAACTTATCTCGCGATAACTTCTAGACCCGATATATAACATTCTGTATCGAAGCTTGCACAACACAATCAGGATCCACATCTCAAACATATGACCGCAGTGAAGCATATACTGCGACACCTAAACGGTACTATGAATCTTGGTTTGATTTATGAAGCTGGTGATGCCTGTGTTAGAGGTTACGCTGACGCTGATTGGGGTAGCTGCGCTACGGACCGTAAGTCGTATACGGGATATATATTCTACCTTGGAAAATGCGTTATCTCATGGAAATCACGGAAGCAGTCTACAGTGGCTCTTAGCTCCACTGAGGCAGAATACATGGCTATGTCGAGCGCTTGTAAGGAGGCAATATATCTAAAACGTTTGTTGGCTGAAAATTGGTTTTGATGGTAATAAATCTATTTTGATAAATGTGGACAATCAAGGCGCAATGAAATTGACAATGAATCCGATTTTTCACAACCGTACGAAACACGTTGATATTAGATATCATCATATTCGTGAGGCCGTACGTAATTCAGAGGTTACTTTGCAGTATTGTTCTCCAAATTTAATCCACACACTTGCAAAATTAGGTATTAATTTTGGTTTTTGAAAAGTGGTGTGCAAAAAAGTTCTTTAATTTTCATAACAATTTTGAATTCAAAATGTATAATATTGTTTGAAAGCAATTTTGGTATGGCGTATGTATGTACAATGCGCACATTGTTACGCCAATTAAAATAAATTTAAAATAAAGACATTACACAAATATTCAATTCATTTTGACTAATTTTATTGATTTTTATCATTTGAAAAAAAAAGTAGGCGGTCGACAGAAGTATTCTTAGTCATCCCGGAGTCTTAGTTATATTCCGTCAAAATTTTAGTAAGATCGGTCCAGCAGTCTGGCCTTCCCGGCAGGCGTTTGTAACATGGATTTACAAATAAACAATAATCCATGTACATAAATATAATAATAATAATAACATATATAACATAAATAATAAATTATATTATATAATAATTTACATGATAATAGATGAGAAACACAACATAATAAAGACAACCTACCACGGTGTGTGTACGCGTATGTGTGGTTATATCACCATTCATTACTTGTGTGTGGTCCACTACACATAATAATGTTATATAATTCTCATATAGTTAATAAACAAATTAGTATAAGTGAATTAAGTTTGGTGGTGGTAGGTGCGATTCAAACGAGACGAGAATTTGCGAAACTTCAATAATAATTGAAGGTGGCTAATATTAGCTCAGGCGTATCGGTCATTCACATTTGAACTTGGTTCGAGTGTTGCCTCGTACAACAACTTCGGTTGATAGTTTTGGCACTACAACTTCGGTTGATAGTTTTGGCACAACAACCATAGCTGCCAGATTTGACGATTTATCGTCATTTTGACGATTTTTGGTTTCAAAAATAGCAAAATGCCGATTTGACGATTTTTTCAATGAAAGTGACGATTTTCTGAATTATTAAAAATTTCTATCATTTGTTAGTTTTATTAATGTTTTTGTTACCAAATTCTCTCTTTTTTTGAGACAACAACTATTGTTCTCATTTAATATCATAAATATTAAGAAGAACATGACATTATTTCAAAAACAAAACTAAGTGATAGTAGTGTTTTCTTAATTATTGTTGTTAAGTTCAAGTAAAATAATTCCAAATAATATTGAGACAGGATAGTCGAAATTACTTATTTATCTGTAAACATAAAAATCAATTTTAAATACTGAATTCCACGAACTAATATTTTAAGGGGAAACAATTTCTGAATTTTCACGAGGAAATTCTTCTACAAAAACTTCTCCTATTGTAACAAAACGTCGAAAGCATATTCAGCCAAATAAATTTAAATAACAAAAATACGGAATTCTTTGAAGATAAGTATCTGTTCTCGTATATGATGGATGAATTGAATTCTATACGCAAAATGATATTTAGAACTTAATAAAATAAATTGTCCTGACATACGTTAAATCAATTTTCGTACTTTTTTAAGTAAATCAACATGCATGAAAAAAACAAAGGGAAATAAGAAAATTGACAGTACTGTCAACTTTGTACCCCTTTTGTTCTTATTTCCCTTCTCATCCAAAAATACTTGCATTGACGAGTCAGAAGTGAAAACGGACTACGATATCGAGCCATAACCGCCGAAAAAATGTATCCCACAAACTCAAAATTTTACAGGGGAAGGTTTTTTTTAAATAAAATCAGTTTGAATAAAGCCATTATTTTAAAATTTATAATGTAAATATTGTTTTGTGTAATACATTTAATTTTAATAATTCTAAATGATGTTGAACTATCGATTTCGATAAAAAAACAACAATCGATTATGGTGTGGGATACATTATTTTGGCGGTTATGGCTCGATATTATAAAAATATTACACAAGTTGTGTTTAACATTATATGTTTTGTGATTTGTTATGTAAAAAGTTAAAATTTATGTATTTTGATATGTATTGTACAAGAGACTATATAATTTTGAATTTTTATGTTTTCGTTTAAATAAAAATTTCAAAATACTATTAGAAATAGTGACTTTTTATTTTTCCGATTTTTTTGACGATTTTTAAAATTCAAAATGACGATTTTTTTCTTTTTTATCGGGATTTTGACGATTTTTTCCGAAATTCATCTGGCAGCCCTGACAACAACTTCGGTTGATTGTTTCGGCACAACAACTTCGGTTGATTGTTTCGATACTGCGACTTCGGTCGTCAGTTTTGATACTACAACTTCGGTTGATAGTTTCGGCACAATAACTTCGGTTGATTGTTTCGGCACTGTGACTCGGTCGGCAGTTTTGGCACTACAACTTCGGTTGATAGTTTCGGCACAACAACTCCGGTTGATTGTTTCGGCACAACAACTTTGGTTGATTGTTTCGGCACTGCGACTTCGGTCGACAGTTTTGACACTACAACTTCGGTTGATAGTTTTGACACTACAACTTCGGTTGATAGTTTCGGCACAATAACTTCGGTTAATTGTTTTGGCAGAACAACTTCGGTTGATTGTTTCGGCACTGTGACATCGGTCGGCAGTTTCGGCACTGCGACTTCGGTCAACAGTTTTGGCACTACAACTTTTGTTGATAGTTTCGGCACAACAACTTCGGTTGATTATTTCGACACTGCGACTTCGGTCGACAGTTTCGGCACTACAACTTCGGTTGATAGTTTCGGCAAAACAACTTCGGTTGATTGTTTCGGCACTGCGACTTCGGGCGACAGTTTAGGAACTACAACTTCGGTTGATAGTTTCGGCACAACAACTTCGGTTGATTGTTTCGGCACTGCGACTTTGGGCGACAGTTTAGGCACTACAACTTCGGTTGATTGTTTCGGCACTGCGACTTCGGTCAGCAGTTTTAGCACTACAACTTCGGTTGATAGTTTCGGCACAACAACTTCGGTTGATTATTTCGACACTGCGACTTCGGTCGACAGTTTCGGCACTACAACTTCGGTTGATAGTTTTGGCACAACAACTTCGGTTGATTGTTTCGGCACTGCGACTTCGGTTGATTATTTCGGCACTGCGACTTCAGTCGACAGTTTTTCTAGGTTAAGAAATATAGTTTTAAGAAAAGTGTATTATTTAGTGAGTAGTTAAGTCAATCCTGAACACTTCGGAGAAAGATATCGAACCGTCCGACCGAGAGCCTGTATCCAGAGGAAACCGAACTCATCTACCGAGAATCCAGAGGAAACCGAATTCATCTACCGAGAATATCCGACTGAATCCCATTGAATCATCGTGGCTGTCAGTAATTTACTACACACATAATTTATTGTAACCGAATACTAAATTTATCAATAAAGATATATATATACATATATTACCCCATAAAGGGATATCATCGTGTTATCATTTACTTAAGGTTTGTGGATCCGTAAGTTGACCCTGGACACAACTGACCTACCTCAGCCAAAGACAAAACCACGTTACACGTTGTCCGGCAAGAGATGGGGCGTGGAGTATGAATCTTAATTTTTACTTCACCTAGAGTAACATGTGTATTAGATTTGAAGTAAATATGTTAAAATCCGTGTAGAATCAATTACACATTTAAAAAAAGTAGGAGTGGTCGAAAGCAAGGAAGCTTTGGCACATAAAATTTTGAATTTTACCTCGCCTTCAGTAAGATGTGGATACAATTTGTGTGAAGTAAATCTGTAAAACCCCATGCAGAAGTAATTAATCAATTAAAACAGTGGACGTTAGAGTAAACGTGGTCGTACCAACTCAGAAACCTTTCCGGTCTCATGCACAACAACTTTGCCGAAGATCATCACATGATCAGATGCATAGTTTAGGAGTCTATAAAGGATTAACGCGTTATTTTATTGAGTTACGGTGCAAAAACACAAAAAACTAAATATTGCGCCATCTGTCGGACGAACTTCAAACTACACAGTAACACTACTCATGGCCCATAAAGCATGCATATAAAATTTGGTCAAAATCGGTCCAGTAGTTTCTGAGTTTAGCGATCACGAACATACACGTAATTTTTATATATGTATATACATACATATCGATGGTCTCATGTAGAAAGGCCCTAACTCGCATATTTGAAACTTTACAGGAGAAGGTAAAAACATAGTAGAAACTGTAATATTCAACATGTAACTTTTTGTGTACAACTGCTTATAAAAGCGTTATTTTTTACACTATTGCAATAAATTTTTGTGAGGAGGTGTATTTGCGATAAATGCATTGGAATCGCAAAAAAAACAAATTTCGAAAAAATAGCGAGTTAGGGCCTTTCTACATGAGACCAACGATATATACATATATAGAGATATGGACTTTTTGTGTTGAATTTCAACTTAATATTGATTTTTATAAGAGATTTATGCCCACTTAAGTGATTTTTTGAAGTGAACTTTATTGGAGACTACGGTCAAATATGGACCGGTCTTTATAAAATTGGATATGAATATTTCTATATATGAATTTATGGACTATTTGTGTCGAATTTAAACTTGATAGTAGTTTTTATAAGAAATTAAAGCGACAATTTATATGTATATTTGGATTGTGCTTGTTGAATTTCAACTTGATAGGGATTTTTATAAGAGATTTTGTGCATTTAAGTGATTTTCGGAAACGGTCTTTGAATGGAGCTATGTCAAAATATAGATCGATGCAAAAAAATATTGTTTTGAGAATTTACTTTGCATTAAACTTATAATTACAGAATTTTGTATGGATGCGACTTTTCTATAGACATTTATGTACCATAAAGCCATATTCCGGCAAGGCATTTGTATGTGGGCTATGAGAAATCGTGAACCGATTCCTACCACTTTCAACAGGACTTCCTGTCCTTCTGTAATAAAAATAAAGTGTGCAAAATTTCGTGATATTATCTGTATTATATTTGAAGAAAATAGAACGAAATATCTAAAAATATCGTAGTAGTCTTTGATCTAGAAATTGGATCCTACTAAACCGATTTCGCCCATTTTCAGTTCATTTCATCAAACATTTCATTGTTCTATATTTTTTGGAAGTTCTAATGTACCTTCAACAGACGGGCGGGCATGGCTAGATCGTCGTAGAATCTTTTAAGGACACAGAATATATATAAACATTTTGGTTCTACGACTACGGAATGGCAAATTTAATATACCCCCTATCCTTTTGGTGGTGGGTATACAAATAATATTAAAAATTTTACGCGTTTTTAATTTTCAAAACGCTTATGACTTTTGTGAAAGTTGGTTGTAAGTAGATTTTATTTATGGGATTTACTGCGAACACCGCATAAAAAATACCTGGAATTAAATAAAATTAACATAATGTAGTTACTATGTGTTATTGCGATTTCCCCGTCTTCACAGTGTGATTTGTGAACAATGTTAAAATGCCTTAATTGTTAATATTTTATGTCATATTATTTGGTACATTATTAACGTTGGAGTTATTGGTGAAACCACTGCAACAGCTGCTTTGAGACGCCTTTGCACCGAGAGAAGACAAACCTATAGAATCGGCAGAATTTTTATTAGTGATAGATGAACCGTCTTTACTTCGGGCCTGATCAATTAATTCAGCTGCAATTTCATAAAATAATCTTTCAACATTTTCAGCTTCTTTTGCCGATGTCTCTAAGAAATACATGTCATGTTGTTTGGCAAATTCTTCACCAATTTGAGTAGGAATTTCCCGGTCGTCTCTATCAGTTTTATTACCCACTAGAATCTTTAATACTTTAGAGTTGGCATATTCCTGTATTTCTCGTAACCAATCTGGAAGGCAATCAAATGTGGGCTGACAACTAATGTCATAAACAAGAATCAATGCATGCGCCGATCTATAATAACTTTGGGTAATAGATCGAAATCTCTCCTGTCCAGCAGTATCCCAAATTTGTAACTGAAATTATGAATTATATTAAAAATCAATTGACGCGAACAATTTATTTAACATTTATACCTTTATTTTATCGCCATCGACTTCAACTGTCTTTATCATAAAATCAACCCCAATCGTTGCTCCTTGGCCTGGGGGGAAAAGACCTTGTGTAAAACGTCTAACAAGACATGTTTTACCTACTCCAGCATTACCAACAAGTACGATTTTAAATAGGAATTTATAGTCCTCCATATCGCTGGAAAGAAAATACATAATTAAATTATCTTTTCGTGCAAGAAGCGTACGAGTATTTTGAGCTTCTCTAAAGTGAAACCCGAATATTAATGACGCACAACATATTGGCTATCTGAATTAATTTAGTTTTTTTTTATTATATATTGTTATTGTTTTTTTTTTTATAAATACAAAAGTGAATTCCTAAATGTCTTTATATGTTCTTATTAAATCGAAAAAAAAAATATTACAAAAATATGCAAATGTGCCCTAAAATGAATCAGTTAAATATATATCTTTAGTAATACCGAATATTAATGACACTCAATGTATGTGAAGAAATTTTCTATAATTGTACATATATTTTAGAAGAGAAAAATATTTGTTAAAAATTCACAATCAACTCAAATAAAAAAAATCATTTAATTTATTTTGGTTAAAAATGAGACAGCGCAGTTTTTAAACTTGGCACAGAAGCAGAATAATCATTTAATATATGTATGTATTACCTATGACAATTTTTTAATCATCGTATCTTCTCCTTAGTATGTGCTTCAATTTTTTCATCATCTGCTAGTTGCTTCTAATATACTCGTACGAGTATGTATAATATACATACATTGTATATAGTATATCGTTAGCTAAAATTAAATCGACTATCATTTTTATAATTTTTCAGGAGAAGTAAAAAACTGAATAAAAAGTATTACAGTAATAAGTGTTTAAATTTTGTTAATAAATCTATAATTTTATTGAATGAGTTTTTTTTTAATAAAGCGTGATCCATTTCTAGGTTCCCTACTTTTTTAAAGAAAAAAAAAACACAGAAAATTCAAATTTAATGGAGAATGTTTATTATCATTTGAAAGAACATTCTCTGGCATTTATTTCTGAAGATTATGTCTATCAAATGCTGGCCGGTGCTACGTCACAGATGGTCTATCCGTTGAGTCCAATTTTCAATTACTCGTTCGAGCATTTCGACTGGTAACTGGCGAATTACACGCGTGATGTCTTCCTCCAAGGCCTGAATCGAAGCGGGTTTGTCCGCATAAACTTTAGACTTTACATATCCCTAGAGGAAAAAGTCTAATGGTCTGATATCATACGATCTTGGTGGCCAATCGACTGGCCCAAAACGTGAAATTATTTGCTCACCGAAGTGTTATCTCAATAAATCCATTGATTGATGCGATGTGTAGGAAGTGGCACTGTCTTGCTGAAACTAAATGTCGCCGAGAGCACGAACTTCAATTTCAGGCATCAAATAGTCGGTTATCATGGCACGATTACGGTTGTTGTTGTTGTTGTAACAGCAGTAATTGCTGAGTTGACAGCCCTTGGCCGAGTGATCTCGGGTCATTCCGGTGAGTAGAACCGGCTGCCATGGGATTACGGTCGTCATTGACGGTTACGTTCCTACCGGCATTATTTCTAAAGAAATATGGACCGATGATTCCACCCGTGGTGAAATCAATAGACTTGGTCTATTCGGTCGAATATTATCCAATAGTGAATGCTGGGTCTCAAAATGGGTGATGGTGTTGAGAACAGTACGCTCAGTAGGCCGATTATGTTGACCATAACTTGAGCGAAGTACACGAAACACATTCCTCACAGAACGTGAATTTTCGTAATAAAGTTAACCGATTTGTAAAAGTTGTTCAGACGTAAGTCTTTTCATTATGAAATGCCAAACAATACTAAACAAAAACAAGTTAAGAGTGCAATATTCGGCTGTGCCGAATCTTAAATACCTTCCACCTAAACGAAATAAGGAATACAAAAACTACACTGGTTGTAGGAGTAGAATATCCTAATTCTGTGTTTTCTATTCAGTCTTAGTGCAAACTTTATTAGTATTTTATATAATGTTTGAAAGAAAATTTTACGCATAACATAATTTATTTTAAATGTTTTGAAATTTTATCTAATTTTGACCATTTATTATTGACTTAATTACCGTTTCTTACCATAATTTACAGAGTTTATCTGATTTTTCATAACAATTTTGAGTGTAATTTAACAATTTATAAAATTAAAAGAACATTTTTCCATATTTACAACAAGTTAAGAAACAGAATATAAAAAAGGGTAAGATATAAGGTGAGGCTTTTTTGGTTGAATTTGATCTCAATAACATTATTTACGAGAGATTTATGGGTGTCAGAAGAGGACCAATTTTGGACTGATAGCTTCTAAATCCAGTATCCACTAATTTTTTTTTTTTTGGACCAGCACTCAGGGGATGACCCCTACTTATTCAATGCATTGTGTTGGAACTAGGAAAATAGGTTATGGGAGGCAGGATATCGGGAGTAGTGTTTGTGAACATTTGACTTGAATTTTTCTATATTGAAAGTGGCAGGGTATACTTCTGCTGGGAGTTTATTCCACATACGGACAGTACGGCTAAAGAACGAATTTTCCCTGTAGTGTGTTGAGCGATCCACTGTCCAGTCGACCACAAAAGGATGAGCCCTGACTGAAGAACGTGTATTATGTAAAAAACTGCGTGTTTCAGGAACAAGTTCCCTAATTTCAGCAGAACACATTCCATTATAGTATCGATAGAACAGTGAATGTAATTTTTATGTATTTTAAGATTATTTTAATTTAATTTCATCTCAATAACGTTATTTGCAAGAGTTGTGTGGTTGTTTAGTATGCTCGGAAGTGGACTTAATTCGGGAGCTATTGCCAATTATTGCATAATTGCCGTAAACCGAATTTTAGTATGATTTTTGGATTACAATTTCTGATCTAAGTTGCTTCAATATCGATATTTATTAGCAATTTTTGTGGGTTTCGGAAATGATTCTTATATGGCAGCTATGACAAATTATGGGCCGATCTTCTTAAATTTTGGAACAGTGATTTTTTGCATATGAGGATATTTCACGTCGAATTTCAACACGGTTAAAAATGGACCGAAATGTACAAAATTTTGTGGGATGTTTTTTGTATATATGTAAATGATCTGTGCAGTTTTGAGTCGGTACCGATATTTATACGATATATATATTATCGGCCGACCACCATAAAATTAAGTACAACAATTTATTTACCTATAAGGATTATTTATGTCCAATTGTAGCCGTTTAACATTATTTATATCAGTTTTATACATATTTAAGTGAATTTTGGAAGTGGACATTATATGGGGTATATGGTCAAACATGGACCGAACTAAAAAAAAAATTTTTTTTTGCGATTTCTTTTTGTATAAAACTTATTTTTGTTGAATTTTGTCTTGATATTCCAATTTTATAGGCATTTATTTATCATTAAGCCATATTTTGGGAATATATATATATTTGTATGGGGGCTATGAGAAATCATGGACCGATTCTTACTATTTTCCTCGCACTTTCTTCTTTTATCATAAAAACAACGTATACAAAATTTCATGGTAATATATTTAAAAATATGTATAGCAAGAAACATTTTTAAAAATATCAATTTTTTATGGAGGTTATCTTACATTTTGATCCATAACTCTTGTTATACTTTACCGATTTTGCTGATTTTCAATATCAAACTGCTTAGGAGAACTATAAGTAGTTTTTTGTTGTTGTTGTTGTTGTAACAGCAGTAATTGCTGAGTTGACAGCCCTTGGCCGAGTGATATCGGGTCATTCCGGTGCGTAGAACCGGCTGTCGTGGGAATGAGTAGTTTTTTTTTTAGTAGTTTTTTGTAAACTTTGTTGATTTCGGTTGTGTCCTTTGGACGTGAGAGTGTTTTACACAGACAGACAGACGGACATGGCTTAATCGACTTAGAAGTTCGTAAAGACTAAGAATATATACATATATGTACTTTGTTGGGTCTCAGATGAGTATTTCTCAGTGTTACACATGGAATAACAAACTTATGGTAGTGGAGGGTATAATAACATGACAGCATGACACGACTCACATCGGCTTAAGAATATTTACAAAAGTTTAAATTAGTTTAAATTTCATGTTGAATATTAAGATGCTTCAGAAATTTGTTAGTTCAATATATATTATGCTCTGATGGGGTTGTTAATAAATTTGTAATGTTTTTGAAGCCTCTGTGAATATAAGTTGCCAGATGTTTTCTTTAGATTCTGCAAATACTTCGTTAAATAATTAATTGTGCTGTATAATTTTTGTTAAAGAACTGCAATTTATTTTTAAATAAGGTAGTTGGTTCTGTCCTGTAAATTTTTTAAAGGTGTTGTTCTAATGCTCTTTAACTGGCTCTAATCGATACGTTGAACGAACGCTTCACGATTTTGCGTCTCATCCTTGCGAAGGAGCCATGGTAATCTTATCTGTATCCTTCCAATTTTAGTATATGTTCTGCCGAAGCAAGAACCAGAAAAATATAATATGTAAATTCTAATACGAAAATTACATTTTCTATAACTTTTTTATTTAAGTTAAAACAATAGAAAAAATTGTCCTTCAATAAAGTTGCAAATAAAAGTAAAAAAAATAGTCAGTAAAAATGTAATCAAATGGATGCGATATTTTATTATTGGACTAGCTAAAACCCGATGTGCTTTGCTACCCGTATCGTAATGAAATAAAAAGTTTAGAGTTAAATAAATATAATTATCATATCTATTGGAGGTGCCACGCCGACTATTGATAGTCCGCCCATTCTTGACCTAAATATTAATATTGATGGTAGAATAACCCTACCATATATCTTATTGTATACCATATATTTGATTTTTTTTAATTATCATCTTATGGGAGATGACACGCCCCCTGTCGCTACAACGCCCATTTTTTCCGTAAATATTTAAACAAACAATGAAATTGTTCATGCAAAATTTGAGTACTATAGCTATTATAGTTTCCTAAGTATTTGATTTTTAAAATTAACTTTGTATGGGAGGTACCACGCCCAATTAAAATTTCAGAAAAAAGTAGCCTATAGCTCCTTCCAGACATACAGAAATATACTGTGAAAATTTCAAGCAAATCAGTTCAGCCGTTTATAGATCCCAAACTAATAATAATAAACATACAGTGGGGAGCAGAGGTGAGTACATGTTCTTATTTTCTGCATTTGCAGGTGCATAAAAATGGTAATAACAAAGCGATTTAAATTATTACTTTTTTATTTTATTTATTAATTAGTGGATTACAATAATGATCTTAAAACAAAACAAAAAACTACGTATTCAGGGAACAAACTAAATTAAATAAAATTAAATCTTATGTACTCAGTTTTGCACTTTCAGGAAACAAAAAAAAACTTTTAAATTTTTAGTACTTAGTCCACAGCCCTTTATTTTTTAATACACTATTTATGCGATTGGGCATACTTTCAACCAACTTTTGGATAATTTCATTTGGAATTCTCTGCCACTCCAGCTCCACACGTCGCCACAACTCAGCGAAGTTCGACGGAGCTGTTCGATACTGTCCCAACCGTCTTTTCACAATTGACCACAAATTTTCAATTGGATTGAGGTCGGGACTTTGCGGAGGCCACTGCATCAATAGAAATGTTTGCCCATTCAACCATTCCTTAACGATTTTCGAGGTGTGTTTTGGGTCTCTATCCTGTTGAAACACAACTTCTTACTCAGGGTAGGCGCTCAGATCTACAAAATCGGGAAGTTGAATCTGCAATATTTTTAAATAGTCTTCTTTTCTCATGATTTCATAAATTTTTTGTAATCTACCAACATGCTACAATGTAAAGTAACCCCAAACCATGATGATGCTTTACAATCTGTTTAACATGGTGTCGTTGTATACTCTCCCGCTGTCGACGCCAATAATACTTTTTACCGTCAGATTGATATCGGTTAAACTTGGATTTATCTGACCATATTACGCGTTTCCAGTCATCAACAGTCCAATCTCTGTGTAGTCTGTCGAATTTTAAACGTGCTGAAACATTTTTATCTGACAGTGCTGGTTTAGGTTTTTTACAGCTGAGATGTATCCAATATTGTGTAGCGCTCTTCTTGCTGTACATCGGCTAACATTTTTATTTATTGATCAGGAAGCGTCTTTTAGGACTAAAGACGTGTCTGCTCTCATTTTTCTCATTATAGGGCATGCGTTTCCATTAGAAATTAATCGTTGGCGACGGAAAACCTGTCTTTTGGAGCTACATTTCGCCGTTTTAACACTCTTAACAACTACTGATTGGCTTATATTAAGCTCTTTTGCAATCATACGTGACGAGGAGTCATCCTTTGTTTTATTTATTATCAAATTTTTCACGGCTATCGATAGTTTCTTAATTTTTCAAAAAATATTAACTTTTACTTTTTTAAATTAAAAAAAAACGAAGTTTTTGGAACACGGAGTTATTCAATTATGATTTAAATTTTTTTTTTTTTTTTTTAACAAACACAAACTGCGAAGCTTTTTGGCTTGTCTGCAGAAAACACCCAGAGTCTTTGGCGGGAATCGAACCCGCAACCCTCTGACTGATAGTACGGCACACTATCGCCTAGTCTATCGGGGCACCCATATTGACAAAACTAAAGATTGCAGCAACAAATTTCAAAACTTAATTTCAAATAACGGTAAATTAATAAATGTTTCAATTATTTGGTTGATAACAAGTGTGAGCAAAACTGAGTACATACAAGTTGTTTTGTTGTTATTTAAATTACAATCTTGTTTTATTGGGCTTTTATTTCTCTTATTAAGAATTATGTAAAGAACTAAATAAGAATTAAAATAGAAAAACGAAATTTAAAAATCGCTCCATTATTACCATTTTTATGATCTTTACAATGCAGAAAATACAAACATGTATCCACCTCTGCTCCCCACTGTACATACCAGAGAACGGATTGATTGGTTAATTTTAGATTTTGAATACAATCATAAAAAACGAACCTCATGTTGACAACATAAATCAATTCCGTAAAGCAATACATGTCATTATTCACAAAACGGAGTGTAACGAAAAATGATGCTTGCATTGCATGTCTTGTACAAATGTAAACGTATACTCCCAAAAGCAACGAATATTTAACGATTGGAACGAATGTTTAACGATTGGTATGAATGGTTTCAATGCTGATTGTATAAGTTGTGCATACTAACAAAAAATATCAAACTTTACTAGTTTACTGTCAACAAATCGCACATAAAGCAACAACAAAAAAATATTTATTTTCTCATTAGGTTTTGTATTGTTTTTGCTCTTTCTTTATGTTTTCATTCACTGAAAGCAACGAATACTTGACGAATGGTGTGAATGTTTTTAGTTTTTTTATGTGGTATTGAATTATTTCGTTGCTTGATGTATAACCGCATAACAAAAAGGGAGTGTAAAATAGCAAACAGTAATAAGGAATGAGTAAACAAACAGAAATGCACATTTTTATTATTGTCGAGTAAAAGCAATGCAAAAGCAATGAATTTGCGAATGGTTAGCAAATGTGAATGGTCTCTTTCTGTTCTCTGATACATACATACAGACACACAATCACTTTTATATATATAGATTTTACAAGCTTAGAATCGAAAAGTTCATTATCTTGATAATGTAATTTGCGAAGTTTTTGAAAGAGCTTTGGGTTTCTGTGAGTTTTGTGCTTGAAAAAATATCCCACAAAACTTCTTTATGATTAACTCAATTTATACCTTCTATACTCAATAATATGATAAATTTAAATCACTCTAATACATTATAATACAATTTGTTTCATTTAAAATACTTGTGTCTGAAAATTTAAAAATTTAACAAAATAATTAAGGCTACGTTCGCAATGCTGGCAAAAATGGTGTTATCCTTATTGATTAAAGGTCTTAAACTATATAATACATTACCAGAAAATATAAAAAGAGAAAGAAATATGAATATATACAAAAAAAAATATAGTACAATTTTTAAGAAATAATATTATCAATAGTAATTTGTAAAAAATGTAAAATAATTATGTATATGCGAAAAATTATAAAGTATTATGAATACTACTAAATAAATAAATAATAATAATAATAATTTTCCATATAATTTCATTTCATTTTTAGTACAAACATGTAATTTAGCTTCTGTTAAAAAATTGAGTGAAGTTTTACTTTGAATGAAATTTTTAATGATGTTTATTTAAATTATATTTTAAAACAAAAAACTCTTACTAAAAACGATTATTTAAGTTATTAATGGAACTTTTATCATATTGGATATTGGGTTAAGTTTTTAATGAAAACAGATGACAATTAACTAAAGTAAAAGGTACAGAATCAAATGTAATGGATAATGACTTCGGTGTTCCACAGGGATCTATTTTGGGGGCTTTGCTATTTATAATATATATAAATGATATGCTAAAAATACTCGAAAAATGTGAAATGCTGATGATACTTTAATTTACACAGAAGAAGACAATAATGAGAAATGTTATGATAATATGTTGAGCGATATAGATAATATTAATATAATATATTTCTTATAGATAAAGACATAAAATTAAAAGATCATATTGAATATATATGTAAAAAAATTGGTAAAAAAAATTGGATTTTTCAAACGTTTAAGAAACAAAATATTTATCATAACAGCAGTAAATATATATAATACAATGATAAAGCCGCACTTTGAATATGGGTCAACTGTGCTATACACATTCTGTTCAGATCAGCAATTATTAAGACTACAGATATTACAAAATAAAGCTATGCGTTCAATACTTAAATTTAATCGATATACATCAATACAACATATGTTATCTACGCTTAAATGGTTAAACATAACACAAAGACTGGAATTAAACACAATCAACTTTATTAAAAAGATGAAAGTAGGAGATGCACCTGAATATTTGGTTGAACAATTAAGATACGTGGGTGAAGTACAAGCATATAGCCTAAGAAACGCCTCAGACTTTAGAATTCAACGAGCGGTTAACAACATCATGCAACGATCACTATTTTATAAAGGACTGACTCTCTTTAATACAAATACTATTAAAAATGAATTAAATTCAAACATATTTAGAAGAAAAATTGTATCATTTGTAAAAAATAACAATGTAAACCAAAGTTAAAAGATGTAGTTTGTAAAAAAATGTAAAAAGCATTATAAAAGTATTTAAAATACTACTAATAAATAAAAAAAATAAAATATATGGCTAAAAAAGAATAAACTAAAAAGTAAAAAATATTAAATATCTAGGATTTATAATAGACAAAAAAATGAAATTCAAAAACCATATCTATCTATATATATAAAATAGGAAGTATGTATGTATGTATTCCAAAACGGCTGGCCCATTTTGATGAAATTTTCAGGGAATCTTCAGAATATTCAGCGGGGGACACTGTGAACTCTGATTTTTGCTTTTCTGTCGGCGGGCGGAGGGGCGTGGAAAAATCCATTTTTCATCACTGTGTACCTTTTAAGAGACTAAACCTCTGGGCCGATATTTTTGAAATTTTCACAGTAATTAACTAGGACTCTGGTATGATTAATAGGGTACTTTTTACCACGCCCACTTTTACGCCCACTTTTTTAAAATATTGTAATTGGAGACCAAGCCTCTGGACCGATATTTTTGAAATTTTCACAGCATTTAACTGGGAATCTGGTATGATTACTAGGGTATTTTTTTGACCACGCCCACTTTTTTTAATTTATGTAATTGCTTCCATATAGTTCTTAACAGATTTACGTCAAATTGTATACACATTATATACTCCAGGCGAGGTAAAAATAAACATTTCTTACGCCACGCCCCCTTTCACGCCTCTTTTCACACCAAATTTTGTTTGAAAGCTTTTAACTTTTTGATCTCTATACAAATTTGTTCCTTCCAACGTTTTTTTTTATTTAGTAGTATATTGCTCTTAATACGGTTAACATCGCCATATAACTATGAACCACGCCCACTTCACCGCCCCCTTTTTTAATTCAGATACTTACTGATACCACTAACAATGTTTGCTATACAAAATACTTTTTTTGTAATATGTATTTACCTAAAGTTTTGTATACTTTTTATCTACAGAGAAAAAGGCCCATTTTACCTTAAATTATAATTAATCTGCTTTTAATCTATATATATAAAAATTAATGTGTGTGTATGTTTGTGCTTAATAGGAGGTCAAACCCTTGGATCGATCTGCCTGAAATTTTCACAGCTTGTTACTGTGACTCTGAAAGGAATAATAGGCTATATGAAGTTTTGATTGTACAAACCGTAAGGCCGTTAATTATCCTGATGCGAAGCACACCGGGTTTAGCTAGTAGAATTTATTTGTAAAAGAATTGGTAAGAAAACTGGCTTTTTTTAAAAGAATAAGAAACAAAATATCTTTGATAATTGCTATTAATATATATAATACAATAATAAAACCTCATTTTGAGTTCGGGTCTACAATAATATGTATATACGTGCAGTAACGAATCCCTAATAGAACGACTTCAAAAGTTACAAAACAAAGCAATGCGAACTTTCTTAAAGTGTAACCCTAAGATATACAAATATACGAACAATGCTTGATACGCTTAAATGTCTCATCATTAAACAGAGACTTTCACTAAATACTTTGAACTTTATTCACAAAATTAAATATGGAAACGCACCTGAATATTTATGTGATCAAATTAAATATGTAGGCGAAGTACAACCATATGGACTGAGAAATTTCGATAACTTTAGACTAGATACTACAACAGCTGGACAAAAATCACTTTTCTACAAAGGATTTAAATTGTTTAATTCACTAGCAAATGAAATAAAAATTGAAACAAATCTTAATATTTTTAGAAAAGAATGTGTAAGTTTTGTTAAAAATAATAATATATATAATTTTATTTTATTTATAATAACAATGTGACATACAAAAGTTTAAATATTTGTCTGAAATAATGTTAAATTTTTGTCGGTTTTAAGTATAATTTCTCTTTTCAAATACTTGCCACGTTGGAAAGAGAAAATAATATATGATAAATAACGGTTGACTAATGTGCAACAACGAATACCTACGAGTTCATAACAACATTCCATTTTGTCCGCGAAGAGGTACGAAAAGGTATGTTTACTGTTTAAAACAAAATTAAATTTAAATATTACTAAAAGAAAAACCAAAATCTGCTGTCAACAAAAAAAATATATAGGTATATGCAAGGTGAATTTAAATACTAGGTGATAGCGTAGCGCCAGCTGATTATTCATGGTGAATTTGAAAATGCCAAAAAGTTATATAAAAAAAAACTTTTTGACAGTGACGAAAGTTTTTCATATAGAAAAATGCCTGTTGTTCTTGCCTTGTTGTAATTGTTGTAGCAATGCGGTCACCTGGTATTTAATTTCACCATGGGTATATGTATATATCTGAATATTACAGAACTGTTTCAGGATATTGTTTTAAGCACTTTGTTGACATTCGTAAATGAATGCTTTTCTATAAGGTTATTCTATCTGGCTTGCCTCATAATCTCTGTTCGGAGTGTTCCTTTTTTCATTCTACAAGAAATCTTCAGATTACTATTCCTAGGATTAGGTGCAGCTCATTTCAGCGTTCTTTTATTGCTAAAGTGGCTTGATTATGGAATTTCTTGCCTTTGGACCATCGTATTTTTCCTTATTCTAACAATGCCTTTAGATTGAAGCTCATAATGTATTATTCTAGTGTTTGTTAATACTTGCTATATTTTTCTTAGTTTTATGGCTATTAAAATGTAACTATATTTTCGATTTTAAGAGTTTTTTATACTTATTACGATTTTTTTCTTTCTTGATAACTACTCTGACATTTATTTTGTCCTTATTTAACAATTTATGTTTAATTAGTCATTTGTTTGGGGGCTATATGTTTTAAATAACACTGTAATATATTTGTTTTTTAGCCTAGTAAGTCTTTTTATAACTTTGAAATAAATAAATAAAAATAAATATGAACCTATGTATGTATAGTAGGTACCTATATGTAATTGGGAGATCTGACACTATTGTGTAGAGTTTTAACTACGACTACCAAGTGTCTTTAAACCTCATACAACACAGACAAAAGCAAAAATTTAAACAATTAATCTAAATATGTAATAACTTTAAAACACACATATATATGTACCTAGCTACGAGTATATTAAAAAACATACATACCTACAATGTTTAAACAAATAGACATTTTAAGACAAAAGTATTTTAAATTCTTCAATCAGAGATTTAGAATTATACAGAAAGAAAACACACAGCACACATTTTGTATGTAAATTTTATAAATCGAAGAATTTTAATTTCGTAAACGTTATTTATTAATTTCAGTAATGTAAAGCCAACCTGAAGTAAGATAATAATAATATGTGTACAATTTCGCAGCAGTTGGGTCGATACATTCGTTTTAGCTGTAATCCAATTCATATTCGCTCATGCATGTTAATAAAATATTAACTATGCTGCCCCCAAAAAGGAATTACGCCATCTACTTTTTATAGTCGCACCTTTTTATTGCGCAGAGGGTTTTATTATGTGATGAACTCCAAAAATGTTTCAACTTTTAGGAAGGTAAATAGTTTTACATCTAAAATACAAATGCTTAATGACTCACTTATAAACTTAGGCAAATATGATATCAACACTATCAATGCAATAATTCCCCTTTTTCAATATTATTTTAAATACTTGTTTTTAACTCGTACTCTTAGCTTTATTTTTCTAATAATATTGATACATTACAATAACATTTAAAATTACAAGATACAGCACCAAATACTTTTGTATATTGGTAAACAAAAACTTTTAATGACAAATAATTCGAGATTGTATTATTTTAATGTCACTGCCGATAACTATGCGATAACTTCTACATTACACAGAGAAAAAATGTATGTGAAAAAATAAAAATAGTTTAATACTATGTTTCTACGTCGACTTGACTCACCTGCTTCGCCTTCTGAATCATGTTTATGAATCATGCTGTTTACATGACTAATAAACTTGATTCGATTTAACAGTTGTCTTTAATAAACAAACAGAATAAAAAAACAGAATTTACAATTTGTGGAAAATAATTTTTTTTAATGGACAAACAAAAGTGAGTGGAAATTAGTTAGCTTATTTGAAAAAAAAAACATACATTCGTACGTATTTACCTTCTTTACTTCTAGCAACAAGAAAATAATTTGCTTTGTTTAGTCCCCTTTTCCACAGGCAAATTTTTATTTGGGAAATTTTTTGTTTTCTCTTTTGAAATTTTCGCAAATTTTTCTTTGCCAAATTTGCGAATCAAAATACAAAAGAAAGAAAGAAACGTCAAAAGTTTTTACATTTTAAAGAATTTTGCGAAGAAGTGTATACATAATTTAAAATCGGTGCAATAATGGACAAGGAGTGTAAACATAATTTAATAAAAGAGATTTTGGATTGTACAAAATCCGCGTTTGATATGGAGTCAGACGATAGTGATAAAGACGAATTCACAAATGGTTTGTTACACTAAACTAAAAAAATTGATTGTGAATTAATATAAAATTACACAAATTAAAGCAAAAGGTTTGTAAACAAAAGCCAGCTGTGTGTCAGTAAAACGAATAGGTTAAAAAGGAAATGTCAACAAAATTGTTTTCAACGAACAGAGCAAAGCAGAATTTGCGTGTACCGCAAATTCTGAACAGGCAAAGTTTTGTTTCTCTTCCTCGCACCCCTCTCGCCAACAAACTCAGAATTTGCCAAATAAAAATTTGCCTGTGGAAAAGGGGACTTACAATAATATTAAATTTTTACAGCTAGTGCAGATAAACTTGCGATAAAAATTAGAGAAGAGTGCAATTGTTCGGGCTTCGCAATTAGATTCAATATGAATCTACTTGATTCGCTCTTAAAATTTTGTATGGTGAAGTAAGTTGTTTCGCACATGATTGGGGTGTGAAGCATGAATAGAGAGCGAAGCATGTACCGTGGAAACATAGTATAAAAAACATCAAGACAAGTATTTATGGATGAGTAGGGAAAAGAGAATAAAAGCGTTAGAAACTTAACGGTACTAGTCAATTTTCTTATTTCCTTTTGTGTTTCCTTTCATATATGTTGATTTGTATTAAAAACTACGAAAATTTAATTGACGTGTGTGAATGTAATAGCAAGTTCAAAAGAAAATTGAACAAAAACTGGTCAGCTAAAACTGAAGAGTATGAAACAGGGCATACACAAACAAAACAAGGTTTCTGAACGACGTATAAACCAAGGTGAATGTAAATACAAGATGACAGCGTAGCGCCAGCTGATTATTCATGGTGAAATTGAAAATGTCAAAAAGTTATATAAAAAAAAACTTTTTGACAGTGACGAAGGTTTTTACATATAGAAAAATGCCTGTTGTTCTTGCCTTGTTGTAATTGTTGTAGCAATGCTGTCACCTAGTATTTAATTTCACCATGATATAAACCACGTCTTTTTTCATACACTAACAAAAAAAAAAAAACAAACGAATTAAAATAACTTACATTTTGATTTTAAAATTGAGCACTCTATTACTTATAAGCGAATATAGCAGTATTATTCAGACACTTAAAATGCAAAAGTAGAAATTTGTTGTAAAAGATTAAAAAATCCCTTGTAACCTCGGATTCTAAAAGTTTCCAGTTATATTGCTTAAACGTTATTAACCCATTTAAAAAGTTGTCTAAATCATAAACACTGAAATAATGAACAATTAAAATCAGTTTCATAAATGAAAGTGTTTATATTATGTCTGGATGTTTTGCATTAAAGACGTAATTAAAATAATACAAATATAGGTACATATGAATATATATGGATTTTTTAT
Source organism: Bellardia pandia (assembly GCA_916048285.2). NCBI lineage: Eukaryota > Metazoa > Arthropoda > Insecta > Diptera > Calliphoridae > Bellardia > Bellardia pandia. The sequence goes on from OU696530.1 coordinate 73,990,870, forward strand.
TTAATTGAACCTTATTCTAAATTATAAAGCACAAAAAATCACATTAATTGCGTCAAAAAATAAATAAAAACAAAAAAAAAAAAAAAAAACAAGAACTTCACTATTCGAACACTATTGCACAAGAAATAAACATTATCACGGTATTGCTCTGTTTAAATGTAACGATATTTGACCCGTTAGTTTTTTTTTGTTGTGATCTCGCTATCAAGCTTATTGCTCTATTTGTGCATTATTGTTTGACCTTAATTTTTTAATAAAAAATGTTAAACATTATAAGGACATCAACCGAAAAATGCTGCAAAATGCTGGAAACGGGTTATTTGGAGCGACGAAACGAAAGTCAACCGATACCAGTCTGATGAAAAAGAATACTATTAGCATAGGCTGCATGAGGCCTATTGTATTGATATAAAAAAATAAATATTTTTTTTAAAGAAATTAAGCTTTAATTTGAGGTATAATATGTAGGTATTATAGATCCAAAGATATTTTTTTTTTTTTTTTTTTTTTATTAGTAAAAGAAAACCTTTATTATATTAATATAAATAATATTATATTAGAAATATTATTATTATTATTATTTATTTATTAGTAGTATTTTAAATACTTTTATAATGTTTTTTACATTTTTTAACAAACTACATTTTTAATTTTGGTTTAAATTGTTATTTTTTACAAATGATACAATTTTTCTTCTAAATATGTTTGAATTTAATTCATTCTTAATATTATTTGGCATTGTATTAAAGAGAGTCAGTCCTTTATAAAATAGTGATCGTTGCATGGTGTTGTTATCCGCTCGTTGAATTCTAAAGTCTGAGGCGTTTCTTAGGCTATATGGTTGTACTTCACCCACGTATCTTAATTGTTCAACCAAATATTCAGGTGCATTTCCTACTTTCATCTTTTGAATAAAGTTGATTGTGTTTAATTCCAGTCGTTGTTTTATGTTTAACCATTTAAGCGTAGCTAACATATGTTGTATTGATGTATATCGATTACATTTAAGTATTGAAGGCATAGCTTTATTTTGTAATTTCTGTAGTCTTGATAATTGCTGATCTGTACAGCATGTGTATAGCACAGTTGAAGCATATTCAAAATGTGGCTTTATCATTGTATTATATATATTTACTGCTGTTATAATAGATATTTTGTTTCTTAAACGTTTGAAAAATCCAATTTTTTTACCAATTTTTTTACATATATATTCAATATGACCTTTTAATTTTATGTCTTTATCTATAAGAAAACCCAGATATTTTATATTGTTCACTTTTTCTATTATTACATTATTAATTTTAAATATTATATTAGTGTTCATATTTATTTCCATTATTTTTGTCTTGTTTTCGTTTAACTTTAGTTTATTCATTTTTAACCATATATTAATGTTGCCCATATCATTTGTTAAATTGCTGTAACATATCTCTTCGGTGGGTGTTTCTGTGAAGATTAGAGTATCATCTGCGTATAAGACAATTTCACACTTATCTAAAACTTTCTCCATATCATTAATATATAATATAAATAAAAGTGCTCCTAATATTGATCCTTGTGGTACTCCAAAATCATTTTCAATATCATTTGATAATAAAATTTGATAATAAAATTAAAGAAAGATTATGACATTTCACCATAAAAATACAAGAAATCTTAATTATGCGAAGCCGGTGTTCTGTATACCATATAATGGATAATCCTTCCGCCCGGTCTTAGGCCGGCAATACGGGAAATATGTACTAAGCGCAGCCGGTGTTCAGTATACCATAGAGGAGAAAATCCTTTCCTGTATACTAAATTTTGAAAATTTAAGGAATTTTTTTTTTAATTTTTCAGATCTTATAATTATGTGATTATAGTATCTACAGACACATATCATCCCTTAAATTAAAGTTTAATGGCTTGGCAATTTATATTAATAAACTAAAATAACACTTATATAGTTTTTTTTTTAATTTTTTAGATATTAAAAAAAATTGGGGTCAAAAACTATATTTCTCAGATTTAACTCATAGTCGGTTCATATTTGATTTTTTAATATCTTTAATTTGATGTATTAAAAATTATCATACACCCAGTAGTTCCCGAGAAATAAGCCTATATATTTTCAACTTTTAGGGTTCGCCCACTCGAAAATAGGCGTGGCCAAAAAAATTGTTTTTATTGCTCTAAAGCCTCTAAAAGCCTTATTTGATGAATCTTTTTTTTTTTTTGAGCAATATCACTAAAACCGACTTGTTCCTAAAAACTAAAATATAGTTTCCGAAATAACTAAAATATAGTTTCCAAAATAAACTTAATTGCTCTTATTATATTTTCTTACTGTTAATATTAAAATTCGTTGTGCAGTTGGCTTTTTGCCTCAGTGGCATTCTATTCTGTAACATATCGAATAACGTTTTCGCTAAAACAAAATTTTCTTAAGCGCCATCAAATGGATTAGTTGCTACGGAAGCCTTAGTTTATTCCCACCGAATTTATCATTAAACTACTGTTACCGAAATAGGTCTAAATACTGTTGCTGCTAGAATATCGTTGTTGAAATAAACCAAATTATCGTTAACGCATTCATTTAAAATTGCCAACCTTGCAAATATTTATAATTATATATAAAAAAGCAACTCTGACCATAGTAAGTATTTTGGCAATACCTGTTACATATGTTTTTGTTTTGGCGTTTTGAAACTAATGTTATTGTATTTTAGTTCTTCGATCCAATTAATATAAAGTGTTATATATTAGGAATACCAGAAAAATCGGATAAGTAAAATGTTTTGCTCATTGCGAAATGCATCAATTTCCAAAAATATATTAAAATTTCATAAGGGTCAACAATTGCAAAATAATACGAGAATTTGTGGTAAGAATAGAATACATATAGTAGATATGTAAATATTTATCTATTTGCACATATTTAATAAGTATATACATATATATTTATACAAAAAAATATATGTATAAATTATAGCGTATATGTATATAAATGTTTATATTTATAAAGTGTATGTTGTGTGTGATGGGGGGTCTCAAAGGCCATTTTAATCAAAACAATTTAAATATTTAAACGCAATTTCTACAAATAAATTGCCCTGACAAACAATTTAAATATATTAACTTTATGTATATTTTTATGTAATATACATACTATAAGAATATGTAATATCCTAATTTTGTCCTTTAAAAACAACAATCATCAAAAAAAATTATTAGTGTTATTTTTTCCTTTGTAAAGTATTTTTGATTGTGAAATTATAGTATATTTTAATATACAGTGTAATACAAAACTATTTTTCCTACTAATTTTTAAAAGAAATTTATTATACCCTACACCACCGTAGTAGGGAGGGTATATTGGGTTTGTGCTGATGTTTGTAAGGCCCAGAAATATTGGTCCAACACCCACCGTAAAGTATACCGATCGATTAGAATCACTTCCTTAGTCGATTTAACGATGTCCGTCCGTCTGGCTGGCTGTCCATGTAAAACTTGTGCGCAGAGTACAGGTCGCAATTTTGAAGATATTTCAATAAAATTTGGTACGTTATATTTTTCGGACGTATGGGATTGAAACTGGTGGAAATTGGTCCATTATTTCACTTGGCCCCCATACAAATGTCCCGAAATAGGAGTTTAAAGATCATAAATTTTGGAACTATGCAAGTATCCAAACAAATTTTATCACAAATGAGTGATAAATGAAACCAAATCAAATCATATTTTGAGCAAATCGGTCCATAATTTATCATAGCTCCGATATAATCACTTCCGAAAATCACTTTAACGACCATAAATTTCTTAAAACTGTTGGTATCTAAATAAATTTCAACACAAATAAGTTTGATATATACAGAAATGATGACGCCTAATTTTATCATTCCCACGACAGCCAGTTCTACGCACCGGAATGACCCGAGATCACTCGGCCAAGGGCTGTCAACTCAGCAATTACTGCTGTAACAATAACACGTAATTTTATAATGGTCGGTCCATAATTAGTCGAAACTCCCATATAAGAGACCGTTATTTACTTTAACTTTCATAAATCTTTTAAAAGTATTTACATCGAGATAACACAGTGATACAAAATTGAATGAAAATTTAAAACCGGTTTTCAACCGTAAAACCGGATTTTGGAGGTGTCCGCAATATTTCACTATTGGAATCTTGTTTTACTCGACAAGACCTACAAGAAAAATAGTATCCGGTCCCAGGTTTTTCAATTTTGTAAAACTGTGTTAATTGATTAATACAATTTGTATAAAATGTTTAAAAGTTTATTTTCATGAAAAGTTAAATATCTCAGTCAATTACTTATCTATTTTTAAACCAAAATATGCGTTATAATCGTAAATAAACGTACTTTTTGATTATATTTTCTTAATAAAATAATGTATTAAAACTTCACCAAAGTTGAATTTTTTTTGAAAAATCTACAAAATTTTGTGTTTGCTCGACAATAATATTAAAATTTCTCAAGCTTTCTTATATAAATTATATATCATTCTCATATGATACTAAAATTGCATATATTTCCCTTGGGGGAAATGTGAAAAAAAAAATCAAAAAACCTCTAAAAAGGACATTTTTATCCTTTGATCCAGCTCACCAAATATTGACCCCAGGACAAAAAATTGAGAAAAGTAGTTTTAAAATGAATCAAATTTTCATATTAGTCGGGAACATCAGCAATTTTATTTTGGGGCCACCCTAATGTACATATACATATGTATTTTATAATACCTAAACCAATTAGCTGCATTTAGTCCATGCAGAACAGTACAAAAGAAAGGTAGCCTAAAATATGATTTAATCGTATAAGCATTAATGAAGAATACAACAATTATATTCCTCCCTGTGTAAACATCAGTATACACGCACATAACACGATATGTGTTGAAAATGGCATATCAAAGACAATTCCCGAAGTATACAAAATTATGGCTTTGTTTTAAAATTTGTTAACAATACTTTACATTATATTAGTTACGTTTTGTTTTATATTTAGACTTATTAATAAAAAAATTAATAAAAATAAGATAAATGATGGTGAAAAATACATATATTTTTGTATAAACATTATTAAATTAAGTGTCATTTATATTCTTTTATAATATATTTAAAGGACGTGATGTGTATACTACCACAAAATGTTTAAATTTAGCAGCTACCGATGTTCTACCAATACCAAACAACATTGATGTTGCAGAAACAACACGATTTTCGCCACATCGCAGTCGTGAAATATCATCCACTGTGTTGCTATCTCAAAATTATCAGGGAATATCTTCACCAAAAATTGACATAACAACGGATAACTCGTTTAGTAGTGCAGTTTTGGATAATCAAGATCCTCATGTTCAATCATACGATTGTTTTGGAGCCATTAGCCTTAACTCGGCAATGCAAAGTAATGTCCCGAGTCCATTCGGTGGCATGCATAAGTTCACCCATTTAAATATGCCAGGCGGTCAATGGTCTCAGGATTGTAAGTTTATGTCGCAAAATTTACAAAGTTCGCATTATACAACCTTAAGGAAAAATGCCCGTTCCAACTGGTCAGCTTATGACAAAGATGCAACTATTCAAAACAAAGGTAAATAAATAAATTAATAAAATCACATTTACGCTAAAATTATTAAGTATATTAAAATGATACATTTACATATCGTCACCTGAAATGCAAAAGGGCGTAACAACATATTTGAAAATTTTACAGGAGATAAAAAAAACTTTATAAAATCAAAAGTTAGCGTTATGATTTTTTCAGATTAGCATTATAGTACGATGATACAGTTATTTCTTAAGACAGAATTTACTTTCAACGTTGTTTTTATTAGTTGTGTGGGATGCGCCCTTTTGAATTCAAAAGACCTGAAATCAAAAGGGCGTAACATCACATATTTTTTTAGAGTTTGAAGGAATAAGAAGTACAAATAGATATGCTTTTTATATGCATTTAATTTTATTAAGTTTATACATTTTATTAAGTAACTGAAAATTTAAAAACAATATAACATTTCATTAAATAACGGCTAAAAAAATTAAAGATGGAATTCATTGCACATTCACAAAAATTAATGTGGACTTAGTATAAGAATTTTCTATGGTTAGTTTTTATGAATACTGGGTTAATCTTCAAACGGAATGTTGTCATAAAATAAGTGGCAATCTGCAGGTATTAATCTTTTCTGATCTTGAAGGTGTTGCAACTTCTTCTTTGAAATTTTTAATGTCTCCGTATGTAATTGCGAAGGCTGTTCAACGACGAAGTTCCTTTTAGTTCTTTGAGGAAGTTCTCGATATTCATTTTCTATATTAGTTTTGAAATAAATGACTTCGGTTGGATCATATGCTAAAGCTCGTATCATATTAATAGTCACATTCAGTCTCGTCTCATCGAACTGTTCGGACGTGTTTTTTTAGTGCGGCTGAATTTTCGGTGAAAAAATCGTAATAGGTGAAAAAGTGTAAAAAGTTGAAATTAAACAAAAAGTAAAACAAAATCGTAATAGGTAAAAATATAAAAAAAAATAAACATTAAACATCACATAAAAACTGTATGAGTGTTCCTCTCAGATGTAATTCTGAGAAAGAGCTTAGCTCGACTAGAAAAACTAGATGGGTCTCTGAGGAAGAATCCTTAAAAAAATCTCTGGAGAATTTTCTCACTACAAGAGCCGTAGAACGGCGTCGTTCCTGTTCGCCCAATATAGTGATTTCAACAGATGAGAAAACATCATCTTCCTCAAATAGTGCAGTGAAACCCAAAAAACAAGTAGGTATGGATAAGTACATCACCGTTCTCAAGCGACAGAGGAGCCCGAAGTCTGCTCAAGTGTCATCAAATGCAAAAGCTCCTAAGACCGTGAGTAATGATCAAAATAGGTTTGCTCTCTTCCAGACGGATGAGCCAGAACTTCCTAAGAAGACGTTTAAGCCCCCACCAATTTATCTGAGAGAGCCCAATTCCAGTAAATTGGTACAAAGAATTGTTTCGGTAATAGGTGAAAATATGTTTAGCGTAACATCAATTAAACATGGAAATATCGAAAATTGTCCAACCAGTTGGAGAGGGAGGCTAGGGATTTCTATACCTATCAGCTCAAAAGCGCAAAAGGTCTCCAAGTCGTTCTAAAGGGTATAGACCCATGTGTTGATCCTGCGGAGATAAAGACCGGCTTAATGGACAAAGGGTTCAAAATTAAGAGTGTTGTGAATATTAGAAACCGTGAAGAGATTCCACAGCCTATGTTTAGGGTGGAATTGGAACCTGGAGATGTCGTATTAAAGAAAAACGAGTCCCATCCCATCTACAATCTGATTTACCTTCTGCATCGTAGAATCACCGTGGAAGAACCGCATAAGCGTCAGGGACCCGTCCAGTGTGTTAACTGTCAAGAATTTGGTCACACCAAGGCGTATTGTAAATTGCCGTCAGTTTGTGTTGCGTGTGGGGAGCTACATGCAACTGCTCAATGTGATAAGTCGAAAACTGATTCAAAAATCAAAAAATGCAGTAACTACGGAGGTAATCATACCGTAAATTATAGAGGTTGTCCACTTTACACTCATTTGAAAGGCATAAGTACCAACAAGAGGTCAGTATTACCTGATCATCGTCAGCAGCCTATTTTGGCATCGAGTGACAATTTCCCGCAATTGTTACGGTCCACTAGTCATGTAAACGCGCCTAGTTCTAGACAAGTTTCTTACGCTAACGTGGTTAAATCTAATATGCCAGGTTTGGAGCAGGCACCTAAATCACAATATTACGAGCCTAATATTAACACACTAGAGACTACATTGCAGACACTTGTCCAAACCATGAACACTTTTACGACCACTATGCCATCCATGATGCAGGAAATGCTGAAAATGCAATCCACTATCTTACAAGCCATTTTAAAGAAATGATTTGTTTAAAAATTTGTTTTTGGAATGCGAACGGCCTCCGCCAACATAAAAACGAACTGGAACACTTCCTGATGGATAAGCAGATTGATGTCATGATGATTGCTGAAACTCACTTGACGGCGACAGCGTACTTCAAAATTAATGGCTACGTGTTGTATGATACTAAAGATCCCCGCGGAAGAGCATGTGGAGGATCGGCAATTCTTATAAAGAACAGAATAAAACATTATTTACTGAACAACATATGTGAGGATTACCTACAAGCAACAAACATTTGTATTGAATTCTGTCAATACAATTTTGTTTTATCATCAATTTATTCGCCGCCTCGATTTTCAATAAAAGAACACCAATACTACAGCTTCTTCAATTCCCTTGGAGCTAGATTTTTAGTTGCTGGTGACTTTAACGCCAAACACACTTTTTGGGGTTCACGTCTGGTGACCCCGAAGGGTCGTGAACTCTTCAACACCATTGCCAAAATGGGATTAGATGTACTCTCAAGCGGGCATCCCACCTACTGGCCGACGGAAGATTCCCGATGTTATTGACTTCGGAGTAGTGAAAAATATCCCTGTAGAATCGATACAAGTGGAGCCTTCATTAGACTTGTCTTCAGATCACTCTCCTTCTATTATTTCAATGCGTTACCTTCAAGGGAATGGCTCTCCATTTCGGGACATATCTAAAACCAGAGTAAGTTGGATAAAGTATAAAAAGTATTTAAGTTCCCACTGCACGGAAAATGTAGTGTTGAGAACTACCGAGGATATTGATGGGTCGATTGGCAAGTTTACTGAGGACATACAAAGAGCTGTACATCACGCCTCCACATACGACGTTGAGTGCAGAAGTGGGACAAATAGAACTTATTTCGCTGAACTCGATCATCTCCTGTCAGAAAAAAGAAGAGTTAGAAGAGAGTGGCAAATTCACAAGTCTCCTGAACTGAAAGCTAGGCTACGGGTATGCAGAGATATACTAAGAAATTTCTTAGAAACCCAAAGAATGGCTTCACTTAAATCTTACTTGGAGGGTCTTGATAGTACCCCACAATCTGACTATTCGTTATGGAAGGCGGCACGAGGTTTAAAAAGACCAGTTAGAGGAAAGCCTCTGCGAAATCCGACTGGTGACTGGGCTAGAAATGATTCCGAGAAGGGGACTTTATTTGTTAACCATTTGAGAAATGTGTTTACTATAAACAACTCAAATAATGCATCTGATTTGCATCCACTCGTTATTAGACCTCCTGTACCTCTAAGACTTAGCTTTAATGATGTTCAAAGCGCTATTGGTTCTCTGAATCTTAAAAAAGCTCCAGGTATGGATCAAATCAGCAACAAAATGCTTGTAGAGTTACCTCGTGTAGCTAGAAAAATTATCCTATTTATTTTCAATGCTATTTTACGCCTAGAATACTATCCTGCAGATTGGAAGGTATCTATGATTACCATGATTCCTAAGCCAGGGAAGGACCACACTAAAGTAGGGTCATATAGGCCAATTAGTCTACTGCCGACAATTTCAAAACTGTTTGAAAAATTGTTAATGGCTAAGTTGATTCCAATTCTGAACGACACTCAATGCATCCCAAATCACCAATTCGGGTTCAGAGCTAAACACAGTACCATCGAACAAACACACAGATTGGTAAATGTGATAAGACGGTCGTTTGAAGAGAAAAAATACTGTTCCGCGCTTTTCATTGATGTTTCCCAAGCGTTCGACAAAGTCCGGCATGAAGGTTTAATGCATAAAATTAAATTAACTCTGCCTGTTAACACCCACAAACTTATGAAAAGTTATTTACATGGTGGAAATTTACAATCAAAGAAGGTGATTTTTTAAGCCCCGCTCAGCCAATTGAAGCAGGAGTACCCCAGGGTAGCATACTGGGTCCAACTTTATATTTGATTTATGCATCCGATATGCCGTTAGACCCCATAATACATACTTCAACTTTTGCAGACGATACAGCCTTTATTAGCGTTCATAAGGACCATCAAATAGCATCACAGAACTTGCAGAAATATGTTTATAAGCTAGAGAATTGGCTTGAGCTTTGGAAAATCAGGGTTAACGAACAAAAATGTATTCATATAACTTTGACATTGCGAAAAGATACCTGCTCGTTCATCAGAATAAATAATCAAATTATCCTGCAACACAATGAAGTCAAATACCTCGGAATCCACCTCGATCGTCGTTTAACTTGGAAGTCTCATATCGACGCAAAACTTACCCAGATGAGATTAAAAGCAGTGCAAATTATTTGGCTAATCGGCAGAAATTCTACATTAAAGTTGGATTGCAAACTTTTGTTGTACAATGCAATTCTAAAGCCAATCTGGTGTTATGGAATTCAATTATGGGGTACTGCCTCAGCATCCAACATTGAAAAAATTCAAAGGGGTCAAAATAAGATTCTACGTACAATTACTGCAGCTCCATGGTACGTTAAAAATTCTAGAATTCATAAAGACCTAGGCATTCCTTTGGTGAAAGTCGAATTTACAAAATACGCCTCAAAATATATCAGAAAACTTGAACACCATCCAAACCCACTTGCACGAGACATCCTTAACTTTAGTGGCCATATTCGGTTGAGAAGGAGGGATACCCTTGCTTTAACTCAAGCGCAAAACAGATGACTTGATCAGTGGATGTAAATTTGTTGTAGTATCATAATATTTTGTCTAGCACTGGCTGGACTTATTATTTTCTTTTAGTATTAAGATTCGAAAACTTATTGTCATTTCATTTCTGAAGATTCAATAAATAAATGAAATGTAATAAAAAAAAAAAATATTAATAGTGTCATCGCCAGATTTTTTACCTAATAAAAAATAGTTTTACAAATAAACATTAGTATGTAAGTAATAGTCTTTCAGATTGGTGATTATTATAAAAAATCACATATTTTATATAATTTTGTGCTCTTTACTGGTTGTAAAATATTATTATATAGATTCAACGAAAACTTATTTATAATGATTAGGAAATAAATAAGTTAAAATTGTTTTTCATTTTACCTGGACGTATAGATGTGTAGCGCTTTGGAATAGCTTCATAATTACGGAAATAGGTGTGGTTTAAATGATGAGCATTCAGCGGGAAAGGTGTTTTTCGTGCACTTTTAATTATATCCACCAGCTGCGACGGCAAATTTACTTGTTTATTTCTTAGTTTTCTCTCAATGAGAGAGTGTGTGGCATCGCACTTTATTTGAGTATGTCCTACAACCAAGTAATTGTGCTCGATCGTTACATTTTTCTCAGCACAGAACAACAACAAAGCATTAGCTAAAACGGCGTTTCGATTTTGATAGCAACAACCATCTGAATATATGACGATATGGTGAAATTCTGGACTTTGTGATATTACCTTTTCTAAGTGTTTGATAATGCATGTTGCGAAAGAAGATGACGTTAGGTCACCTTCCGTTTCGTCCCATATATAGTTATCTGATTCATGTGTAATAACATTGTATATCGTAAAATTGTGTACTTGAAGTTTCATTTTATAATACGAATAGCTAGCGTTAGTCTGAGGGATAAGTTTGACTGCTTGCGTATCCATACAAAGCAGTAAACAAAGACCAGAACAAAGAAATTTATTTAAATTTGAGAGTTTTTACAGTGAACCTTATGACTTAGTGTGGGTTGCGCCCTTTTGATTTAAGAAAAAAGCTACTTTGTTGTTACGCCCTTTTGCATTTCTTTTATAAAGTCGTTGTTTTTGACATTTGGACTGTAAAAATTTATGAGAACATGTATTTTGATTTGCTTCATCATAATAAATGAAAAAATGCATTTTGAATTTTTTGGTTGTTACGCCCTTTTGCATTTCAGGTGACGATATATTATAACAGAAGTATTCTGAATAAGTAAAAGTGAGATATTTAGTAATTGGTTTTAATTATTTTTCTAACGTGTTTAACTTAAATTCATATGTTTTCACCGAAATGAATTTTCAATTTCCTAAATTGAATTTTAAAGGCCTCTCTCTATACATTATATCCCCTGTTCTGTAAACGAAAAACATGTTTTGGTGTTCTGTAAATCGATTCATTATATTTTACTCAGTTAACTCTCGATTAAAAATTTCTGTTTCAATGCACAAAATCACCGATTTGCTTACCATACATTTGTCAGTTATTCGTTTTTGAAAATTACTATATTTTTAAATCACTCGATTTGCCGAACAGAGACAATAAAGGCAGTATAAGATACAGTACGTGTAAAACTCGTATATCATAACAACTGAAGACAAACTAAAAACGACCCAGATTGAATAGAACGTGTATTATAGCGTGTTCAGATATGAACCTTAATTGCGATAATCGCAATTAACGCCATTATTGAACTCAATATTCCATATAAAATCTCAATTAATTATTGCGCAATAAGTACGAAATTGTTATAATAAATAAAATGGTAAATGTCAAGAAAAGAAAACAAAAGAAATCATTGAAAAATCAATGTGAAGTAAGTTTGTTTACATAGAAACACAACAACCATATAGATTATTTTTTGTATTGTTTTCCAACTGTCAAATTGCGTATGCCTGAACACTTAAAATAATATTGTCAATTAACCGAATATTGACTCAATTAAGTTTCATATCTGAACACAGTATTACCAAAGTACACCAAGTGGGGAATGTTAACATCTATCTTATTTTAAAATGCATGTATGTTATTATGTATGTATGTATGTATGTATGTCTCATAAAATATTTAAAAATTGGATTTTGTTTATAAATATTAAAGTGCGGCACAAACACAACAAAAATGTCTTACAAGCATTTCATGAAATTGCAATTAGTGTGTATGTATTACTTGCTCATCAAAACTATTTTGGAACATTCAAAACATGTTTGAATAACTCGTAGACAAACTTGCAAAGAAACTTTTGCATTTTTAATGAACATAAAAAATCGATTGTACAAGAAGTAGAAGAGAAATGAAGTAGAACATCAAAACTATTTTGGAACATTCAAAACATGTTTGAATAACTCGTAGACAAACTTGCAAAGAAACTTTTGCATTTTTAGTGAACATAAAAAATCGAATGTACATACACACATACTACAAAAATAATTTTTTTTTAATTCACATTTGGAAAAACAAACAAATAAAAACAAGTAATGCCGCATCTTATGTAATATAATATATATACTACCCTAACCATTAGAGGTTCGTACCGTACATATATAATTTTTAGAACTCTGTTTTTAAAATTCTGTTAAAAATTTATTTTTGACGATATTTTTTTGAAACTTTCTGTTCAATACTTTGCATCAATAAGACTATAAAATGCATCACTGAATTCAAGATTGTATAATAATTTCCTTTTTATACAACATGCTTTTAAAAATCCCTTGAATAAAGTATTTTTTAAAATTGAGCAAAAAAATTTCGTAAAAAAAATTTCGTAACTTTTGGAAAGTTCCGTTATTTTTTTCTAGAGCTTTCTCCCAAAACAATTTTGTAAGTTAAAAGGCAGGTGTGGTTATTTTTAGTAAAAAAATATTTTAAGCAATAAAATAACAATAATAAAAAAAAATCAGCCTTGCACTATCAACTGATGTGTTAAGTCATATTATTCTTGTTACTTTTGATCTACAGACAAAAAGTGTACGGTATTTTTTTTCTACTCCCCCGGGTTTTGTTTATCACTTCAAATAAATAAAAAATAAAAACAAAATTAAGAGCAGAAACGTTGAAGATGTTATTGTTGCCTCGCATGGGCAGAACATGAGTAAGAGACAAGCAACTGAAAGCAGCTCTCAGAGAACTACAAACCATAATTATTATACACCACTATAAACTCTCGATGATGATAATGATGAAATTGTTATCGAAAAAGCTGTTACGGTTACCATACCACCTATAACAATCTTAAAATGTCAAATTGAGCAAATACATGAAATGTGTAGAATATTAAATGTAAAAACTACTCTCAATTGGTTTGAAATTATTTTGCACCAATAAAGATCAATATGACAAAGTATGTGATGCCCTTACTAATAAATTTAATTTGGAGTATTTTACTTATGCCCAAAAAAATGAAAAGCCCTATAAGGCCGTCCTTTTGGGACTGGACAAAACCGACCCATCTGTTGTGAAGACTCGACTGCTAAAATTGGGTTTTAAATGCACTAATGTCAAAATTGTTACTATGTAAGTCTATGGACAATAGCAGAGAACATATTATTTTCATAGTATACTTTGAAAGAAAATCAATCACTCTAAAGGAACTGAGGCAAAAATATTCCGTAATTAATTATATAAAAGTGAGGTGGGAATACCAAAAACCTAACAAATCAAAACTGACGCAATGTTACAACTGCCAACTATATGGGCATGGTTCCAGTAGGTGCAAGGTGAAACCGTTTTGTGCTAATTGTGCTGGAAATCATAAAACGGAAGAATGTTCTACAACGGTCATTAAGTGTGCCAATTGTAAACGTCCCCATAAGGGTATGTCTCCAGATTGTCCGAGCAGGGAAGTGTACAAACAAATCAGGCAAAACTCAACCAAAGTGCAATAGACAAACCAACCAAGGCTATAATAGCAGGTCTAATTATAATAATAATTTCCCAAACTCTCTAAATCAGAGTGGAAATCTTCCATATACGCCTCCAATGAGTCATCCATTCACTCAATCTAGCATTGCTGCAAATAATAATGCTAACAACAACAACAATATGTTCTCATTTGAAGAACTAAAAAATCTTACATTTGAATTAATAACAAATCTTAAAAATTGTAAATCTCGAAAAGAGCAATTTTAGGTTGTTACAAACCTAGCATGTAAATTTTTGTATCAATGAACAACAATATTAAGCTGACATCATGGAACGCACGTAGTATTCGTACAAAAAAAGAAGAACTATTTAATTTCTTGGATAAATATAAAGGTAAGTTTAGACGATATGTTGAATCGGCATATATATGCTGACAGCCATATGATTAAATTACCAACATACGTTTGTTGATATTGTTAACAAACTGTTAGCAATTATTGTTAAACATACGTATGCTGAAAAAATTTTGCGTTTACACGATATGTAAGCACTTGTCACAAATTTTTCAGCATAAATATGCTGATTCAACATATCGTCTATACTTAGCTTAATGTTGATATATGTCTAATTTGTGAAACCTGGTTGAATATCAATTTATCAATTAGACATAATAGTTACTACTGTTACAGATATGATCGACAAACTGGTACTGGAGGAGGAGTAGCTGTTTTAATAAAAAAAAAAAACATTCAACATCAATTGTTACCACCAAAACCAACTGAAATTATAAAAAATATCGGAGTTAGAGTTAATTGTGGGAGCGAACTTATAGACATTTATTCCTGTTATTTTCCAGGAGGCACAGTAGGATCAGACTTTTCCAAGAAACTCAAATTTAAATCTGACCTTCATAAATTAACAGATACAAATAATAAATACATTTCAGGCGGAGATTTAAACTGCAGGCACAACTATTGGGGATGTTCAAGAAATAACACCTGGGGTAACACTCTATATGAAAACATACAACTAAACAAATTCCAAATTGCTTTTCCCCCATGAAAATACATACACTCCGAAAACTCTGGATAGCCTCACTATCATTTCTTAACATAAAACACAAAATTTATGTATTTACTACTGCCTTATCGAAACCAATCGTACTGTACTTGAGAGAGTGCACTGTCTGCTTGTAGTAGCAAAAACCGAAATTCCAGCCGAGTCTGATGAACATGGCGAGAGATTTCACCAAGTAACAGCCAGACTCGAACACTGGTATAGTGGCAAACAACTTGATTCGCTATTAGGGGATATTTGTTGGAATCTGCAGGAGGAAGAAGAATAAATTTGTAAATAAAAACTTAAACTTTAATTAACAACAAAAATAAATGTTTTAATTTTTGAAGTTTCGTCTGGTTATTATATATTTCATCTTTTGTGAATAAAATCAAAAGTTGTAGACAGATTTTAATTATTTATGTCTTGTTTTGTTTGGAACTTAGATTGCTATACCTGCAGAAAAAATTAGAAGCACAGCTGCGTTTTCCAATTTTTTATGCCGTTTTAAAAAACAAAATTTTTGAAATTTTGCTAAAAAAAAAAACTATTTTTTTTTGGTAAAAAAATTATGTTTCTACAACGACTGCGCATATTGGAAAAAAGTTTAATCTTACATAAAGAAAATTTCGGAATTTCGGTTTTTTTAGTTTATTCAATAAACTAAACCGTTTTTGAGTTACGCGAATATATGTTGTGCAACCTCCTCCATTTTCGAAATAACGGTATATTTCGAAAAAACGAGCTAACCTAAAAAAACGGTTAGCACCACTGGATTCAGCGTACCCGAATTAGGTTAACCCGCCAGGTGCCCCGTTTGTCACATTTTCCAACTAGCACAGTGTAATTTAAACTTTCATTAATATCTGGGCCCATAACCTGTTGCGAGGATCCCTTTTCCAGATATCAATAAATATACTAAACACTTAGTTTGAACAAAAGATGTTTGTTGTTAGGAATTCAATTTACAAGTGAGCTCTGAGCGTTTACAAAAAGTTTAATAAAGTATAAAAATGAAAAAGCAAACACAAAAAATATATATGCACATGTATGTGTGCGTAAAGTTTGGAAGTGTTGCATTGTCGCTAGAGTTACCATTTCAACACAAATTGCACAATGTCAATATTTGCTGACGATACATCAATTCTCTGTTCCGACATTCATTCAGTGGATATAATTCATAATTTACAGGTTGCTCTCAATAGCTTGAAGAATTATTTCAAAAAATGGAAAATTATGATAAATCCCGGAAAAACAAAAGCTATTTATTTTACGAGAAAGCGGAAAACATGTTTTATTCCCCAAAGTTCGTTGCGTTTTTTAAACTTCGACAGCAATGTCAAATATTTGGGTGTTATACTCGATACTAAAGTTAACTTCAATAACCATATACCATACATTCAGTGCTGATATTCAGCCGGTTCGGACTGTTAAAATTTTAAAAATTTTCCGTACCGGTTGTTGCATATTCACCCTTATCGTGAAAAAAAATTCCATATGAAATTTGTTCCCTTTTATTTTTTAACGTTGAATTTTAATAGGAAAAATGTGAAAAGGGAACAAATTTCATATGAAATTTTTATTCACGATAGGGGTGATTATGTTTTTTGATTTAACGGTTTAATATAATGTGTATTTATCAAGGTGATATAGTCTCGGCAACAAACACAATATTGTTCAGTTGTTTATTGTCCAAACAAATGATTTTATTTTGGTCATACATTGTATTCTTGGATGATGATGTTTTCGATAGCGTTTTCTTCAATCTTTTGAGAAAAAAA
This sequence comes from Bellardia pandia, assembly GCA_916048285.2. Lineage (NCBI taxonomy): Eukaryota > Metazoa > Arthropoda > Insecta > Diptera > Calliphoridae > Bellardia > Bellardia pandia. The sequence continues at coordinate 74,008,159 of OU696530.1, forward strand.
TAAAACAATTTTTTTTGACTTTTATTTTGCAAAATCAAAACTATTTTTTGTAAAAACGTAACTGTTTTTATTAAACGAAAGCTTATATCATTTCCTTCAAGAGGCTTGTGGTCTGTTGCGACTTTAAAATTTTCGCTATTTTTATCAAAATTTGGCAAAAATATAATTTTTTTAAGCGAACCGGTTGTTAATTGTTTCGAATATCACCACTGCATACATTGTTAATAAAATCAACAAATTGATAAGAGTATTGTACCCTCTAATAAATAGAAAATCTCAACTAAATATTGACAACAAGAAACTAATTATTAAATCCATATTTCATCCCGTTATGTTTTACTGTGTACCAGTCTGGTTCTCGTCCGCTAAATGTCATATAAGTAAGCTTCAAGTAGCACAAAACAAATTACTTAAGATGGTATTCAATCTACCATGGCATTATTCCACTCGTCGTCTACATGATCTTGCTGGCTTCGAACTTGTCCAAGATAGACTAGTCAAATTGACCACACTCTTCAATAGCAGATGCTTAACTTCTCAGCACCCACACATTAATGAACTTCATTCAATGTAATTTTACCAGTAGTATAGTTTTTTTTTAATCTGTTTCAAATAGGTTTTTTAGCATTTTTCTCCTTCAATTCAATAATAATTCATCTGTATATATGTATATATTAGAATTCATAGCTCATTATTAAGTAGAAAAGGAGCATTAGCCCTAAACTCTTTACCTTCTAAGAGCTAGTTTTTTACTTGTCAGTTAAACTCAGCTTAACACACTGTTATATTAAACCTCAAATATATTTTGCCGGGATTTAACTACTGATTGTGTTTCTCAGGACTTTAATACTAAAACTAGAGTTGGTAACGCGTTTTTGCGGGAAAATTTTATTAATATTTTTGTATTGTTTTTTTTTTTTAATTTTATCAAATTTAATTAATTACTGACTGCAAACTGTCTATTTGCTTTGTGGCAATAGTTTTGTTTGCTTGGAGAATTGCTGTCTGTCATTATAATGGATAGCGAAGCGGAGGATGATGGTGCTGCTAGTACGCAGCCCTTAGTTATTAATAAAGATGACAACTTTATTGAGGGTAAGGTTGTGAAGAGGAAGAGGCTGGACGGTGCTGAAGTACCGGTGACTGTGGACGTTTCGGTTTTAGGAAATCTCCCTATAACGACTAGTGATCCAACCAGAAAAAACAGATTCGCCATTCTGGCCGACTTGGACATTGAAAATAATGCCGACAATAGAAACACCGGCCGTATAAATACGGTGAATTCCGCTACAAATGAGTCAAGAAAACCCTCGGCTTCCACTGGCAAATCATTTTGCCCGCCAATTTTTTATACAATGTCAATATTCAACATCTTGCACAGCAGCTGGAAGCAATAACACCTAGGATTACATTTAAAATAAAAAATGTCAACAATCATAAAAGTAAACTTTATATTTCAGATGCAGCCACACACTCTGAAATGATGGAACTTTTAAGTGATAATAAAATGAAATCATATTCATTTACTCCGAAGGAATTGAAGCAAATTTCCTTGGTGTTGCGCGGATTATACTACAAAACAGAAGCTGAAGAGATAAAGTCTGTTTTAGATGAAATAGTACCTAATGTGGTGGCAAAAGTTGTGGAACTCAAGACAACTTTTTCTAGAAAGAATAATATAGACACAGGCCTTTTTCTAGTCTCCCTACTACCCGGTAAAAAATTGAGCGATGTTGCGCACATCAAATTCCTGTTGAGTCAGACAATATCCTGGGAAAAACCAAAAAAGAAAGAAAACGAAATTCAATGTCGTAGATGCCAACACTGGGGGCACATTGCTAAAAATTGTAATTCTAACTTTAAATGCGTTAAATGTGATCAGGAACATCGCCCAGGAGAATGCCCTCGAAATAAATCTGTTAATTCAGGCCCATGTTGTGTGAACTGCGGTGAAGTTGGTCATCCAGCTAATTGGAGAGGATGTCCGGCATATAAAAAATATATAGCCAATAAAAAGGACCGTATTAGAAGAATACACGAGGAAAAATTAATCGTGGCTAGTAACATAAAAAGTCGTATGCCTTCTTCATTTACCACTCCAGGTATATCATACTCTAGTATGCTGCAATCCGAGTCTGGCCCACAGTCATCGAAAAAAATGAACTCTGCTGTTATTGAAGCATTTCTTAAACTCTCAGATTATTTCATGGAACCAGAGGAACTAACTTTAGAGCAGGAACTGATGAAATTTCTAAAAGAATACAGAAACAAGTCAAAAAGTGAAGGAAAAGCAGAATTTTTGCGCCTTCTTACTAAAGTAAAATCTAGTTATGGACCATAGATTCATGAATTATCTAACTTTCAATGTGCGATCTCTTGTAGAGTCAAGTCGTCGAATAGATCTCCTAAATATTTTAACCCTCAACAAGATAGACATTGGTTTTATTCAGGAATGCCATCTGCGGAAGAACAAGAGCGTGGTAATTAGCGGGTACAATTTTCTCTACGATGACTCCCCTATTGGAGTAGCTATTTTGATTAAAAGATCCATTTCTTACAACAATATTAAAATTGACGACATTGGTTTTAACAGTACCTTCATTCAAATTGAATTCAACACAAATGGCACGCGCAGGAAATTTTTAATTGGGTCTCTCTACGTCCCATATAATTTCCCTAATTCTAGTTTATGTAATGGCTTGTCAAAAATACTTCAGGTAGCCAATAACTTTGATGGTTTTATTTTAGGAGGCAATTTAAATGCTAAGAATCCTGCATGGGGGGATCAAATTGAAAATTGTAATGGCAAAATCCTACACAATTGGCTTCAGGATCACTCATTGGATGTTTATCGCATGTGTGACACCAACCCATCATACCCAAACGGATCCTCATTTCTTGATCACTTTTTGATAAGTGCAAGTCTCTTTAACACTCATCAGAATATCACAAGTCTTCCTACGTTCTCCGATCATTTCCCTTTAAAACTGGAAATTGAAATGGACACCTCTGAACTGGTCTTGTGTAGTCCTCGTCTATTTACTTCATACAGAAACACCAACTGGAATAATTTCCAAAGAGATATGGCAATGGCCTCTCTTAGTATAATGCCATCTGAATCTGTAAATCTGGGGAATAATGAAATAGATGCGCTGATTGATGAGTTTAATGTAATTTTTAATTCTGTTCATAACGCGCACTCAGAGAAAATTGAGTTAAGAGGTGGAAAGATTCATATATCAGAAAGTATAAAGAAATTCTTTCATGTGAAACATAGATGGCAACGAGACCTCAAGAAAATTTATCATCGTTCTGGGAATAGACTTAGTCAGGAATACAAAATCCTATCCAAACAAATTCAGCTCCTGAAGATTATTGTGAGGGACCTCGTGAATCTGGAACAAGCTAAAAATTTTAATGAGAGACTAAAGAATATGAAACCGGATCCTTCAGCGTTTAAGGAAATTTACCAAGCGATGAGTAAAAAAAATCCCCCTTTTGTTAACAAATATGCTTCAATAACAATATAACAACAAATGACTTGGAAATTTCTGAAATCTTCAAAGATTATTACTCTTCAGTTTACAGTGAACAATTTTATGAAAGACCTGTTGTAGACCTGGTAGAGCGTGTATCCTCATGTATTGATGTTTTGCAAAGCCACGTATATTCATTTGATAGTAATTTTAATTCCATTGAAAATGAAGATCAGTACCACTTTACAAAATTGGACACAGTAAAGGAAATTACAAGGAAAATCAATGCGAAAAAATCCAGTGGTCTCGACGGAATATCAAATTTTTTAATTAAGAAATTACCCGACGCTACGCTAAAACTCTTCACCATTATTTTTAACAACTGCCTCAACAATGGTTACTTCCCAACCCTGTGGAAATCGGCCAAAATTATACCCCTGAAAAAGAAGGAAACCAGCAACAACGTTGAAGATTTTCGTCCTATCTCTATGCTGTCAAACGTTGGAAAAATTTTTGAAAACATTCTTAAAGATAAACTGGAGAATGAATTTGTAATATCTCCAGTTTCATCCTACCAATTTGGATTTAAACGTTTTAACTCTACCCAACATGCCCTCCTTAAGTTCCAGAATGATGTTGTTACCAACTTAAGGGAAAGAACATACACCATTGCTATTTCACTGGACATCGAAAAAGCATTTGATTCTGCCTGTCACAAGGGAATTTTATACAAACTTGTCGATCTAGGAGTAGACCCCTACCTAATAAAGATGTTTCAAAGTTATTTTTCGGATAGAAAATTTAGAGTCCAAATCAACGAATCGTCCTCCTTGCCTGGGATAGTAAAAAGTGGCGCTCCACAGGGCAGTATAATGGCTCCGTTTTTATTTAACATCTTCCTTTATAATTTTCCTCATTTGACAGAAAACTCAAAGGCTATTCTATGCGCAGATGATTGTATGATCTACGCACATCACGAATCTCCACTCCAGGCATTAATTAATGCGGCATCTCACCTTGCCATTGTAAACACCTTTTACAAAACATGGGGCACAAAGATACACGCTGCCAAATCCGAAGCCATTTGCATCCGAAATGCTTCAGGTAAATGTCCACGATTTGTGGTTCCACAGAGCAAGCAACTGCTACTATCGCTCGACGAAATTGAAATTCCCTTTAAATCCAGCATCAAATACTTAGGAGTAAACTTTGATAGGATGTTGAAATTTAATAATCATGGGAGAATTTTACTGGCAAAGGCTAAACGTATAGTTGGTATGTTCTCGGGTGTAATGAACAGCAGATACATTCCTCAGAACACGAAACTTCTTTTATACAAGGTTGCAATCAGAACTGCTTTGGTATACGCATTTCCAATATGGTTCACTATTTCTCCAACCGTGGCCAAAGAGATGGAAATATTTGAGCGAAAGGTACTAAGGAAATGCATAAATAGAAGCTACGAGAACTTCACTAAACGTTTTTCAAACTCCTACATCTATGAAAATGCTTCAATAATACCATTCTGTCAATATGCCATGTCCCTACAAAAAAAATTTGTAGAAAAACTTGCCGCTCATGACAATAATTTGATGAATGAAATCTTCGAAGCCGAAGGGGACATAAATTGGTCAACTTTCGTATATATGTCTCCGGTTGGTATCCTGACGAATCACGATTATGATGAGAATCAACAGTACGACCTACCAAACTTTTATAAAAAGTCTCCTCCGGGCTCCCATAGGGGCTAACTGAATCTTTATCTGATATGTGATATTTTATTTTTTTTAATTGAGTGTTTAATGTACATTTATACTTTTGATTGCTAACTAATGGTATATTCGAATACTATTATTTCATTAATAACTTGTTACTTATTTTGAATTTTATTGATTTTACATTTGTTAAAAAACTCCGTTTAATATTGTTTTTTTTTTTTAACTTTCTGTGATTTACATTTACATATATATGTTCTCTGTTAAGACACTTTTGGTTAACAGTTTTGTTTATTTAGTTTTAAGTGTTGTCTAATTATTAAGTCTTTTTTTAACAGATATTCGCTCTGTAGGATATTATCAATGCCGGGAGCAAGCATTATTTAACTTTTGAAAAACACGTACCTCTAAACATTTACTTTGTTAATACAAGCACGTAGCTATTACTATTATTGTGTATTAGAATAAGACTATTACAGTTCTAAGAATATTACAACATTATACTGTCGATTTGTACATCATTGTATAGTATTACTTAAGAAAAGAAGTCTCAATAAACACTTTACTTACTTACTTACTTGTGTTTCTCAGTAGTGGATTACCTCCTGTCAATTTTGTTAGCATTGCCGTACTGTTCAGTCAAAATACATATGGCATTCCTCCTAATTTTTTATATAAATATGGCAATATCTTAAATTTTCGCAAAAAAGCAACCGCGTCAATAACAGTATTTGAAAACTTTAACTTTGAAAAAAAAATAAAAAAATGGATTTAATGTGTGGTCCAATTAGTTCTAAAACATTATATGCGGATTGTTTTGTTAAGCGAAATCTTTGAAAGAATTCGGCGTCGGTATAAATGCAGAAATGATTTGGACGTGTCCTTATTGTTCGTATCTTTCTAACAATTGACATATTTAAGTTATTATATGTGTTTGAATCACTTAAATCCTCATCATCACTAGAACAATCAATTTTTTTTTAATTTTTGTTAAAATGTCGTAAATTTCTTTTCAATTGTTGAATTGTTTATTTTACTTTTCAGCTGTTTGTATTTTGACATTTTATATCTAGGTTTAACTCACCAATGATGCTTAGTTAAACTTAGATTATATATCAAATAAATAATAACTGAGAAACACAATTTTTAGTTTAATCTAGCGAAAAATGAAATCTTTATCCCAGAAACCAGCTCTAAGACAAATGTATATAAATTGAATATTATCGAAATAAATAAATAAAATAAATAATAAAAAAAATGTACTTGAATTCTTTTTTATTTTTTTTTAACACTGATGAATTTGAAAATAAATGTTTTTGTTAATTTTTAAACATAATAAAATTATCTTTAAAATAAATGTTGTTTGAATCAATTTGGACAATTTTTGTGGGAGTTGGAACGATTTAAAACTCGATTTTGATATTTCAATAAGTGGTACGAACCTTTAATGGTTTGAGTAGTATACATGTATATATGAAGGGTATACCTTTGTTGTGGATGCATAATTATATAATATACATACATATGCATATAACAAAAACATATAAATTTTGTTCTGAATTTAAAACAAAAGCATGATTTTGCTTAAAGTATGCTTTTTCTATGACTATGATTATGGGCCTATGTCTTAAAACCAAAACGTTTTTTTTTAACATTAATTGACAAATTGAAATTAATTTTGTCGTAACAAAAAAAAAATAAACTCGTGTTTTAAAAGAAAATTAACTTCAAAACGTTAATCAGGGGTGTCATAGAAACCAATATTGTCAGAATTGGTTTTAAAACCGACAAGAAAAATGCTTAGGTGTCATAGGGCACTGCTACACGTTCAATAAATATTGGTTTCTATGACACCCCTGACTGTCTTTTTACACTCTTATATTACGGTTTAAGAACACACTTTGTAATGTACAAGTGCAAAAACATTTCCTGCAAATTATAAAGTAACATTTATTTTTGATGTTGGCATATCGTCGTTCCGAAGTTATCTTCACGTATATCCTAAAAATATTTTTTTGGGAAATTGAGTTTTAAGTTTCAAACTCTTATAGAAAAAAAGTGCCGCGAAAAAAGTTGTCCAATATTTTTGTTAGGCGTAATGCTTGCTATTCTGCATCGATTAAGTGAAAAATATCCAAGGTTGTGGAATAAATTTTTTTAGTTAGAACCATTTCACATAGGGTTCGCTAGAACAAATATTTGGCCAAAATTATTTTAAAGCCATATTAATACTTTTTTTTTTAATGAAACAGCATTTACAACCAAGCTAACGCTTATCTTCTTAAGTTTGGATCAATATCTAAGGTTTAAAAACCGTTAAACCCTTTCATGCATATGTTGTATATATATAACAAATTTGTTTTCGTAAAATTTCGTAAACATACAAAAAAATTTTTTTTTGCTTTTTTTTTCTTATTAGGGCACAATATAGTCCGAAAAAATCCGAAAAGCAATCTTTTTTAAATCTAATTCAGATGTTTCATCAAATGATCAAGAAAAAACAGTTTAATTTTAATAGAAATCCTAGTTTCCTTATATTTTATGAACTTTATATTTTCAATGCATAATAATTTTAAAATAACTTTATATTATAATTCACTTTCCAAAACTAAATTTTCTTTCCCACATTCTTCATCATACTCATCATCAGTACTTTCATCTAGGTCCACTTGCTGATCCTGTAAAGATAATTCAGGGGGATCCTCACACTTTAACATTTCGATAACTTCTGGTAAAAGGGCCGCACGTTTTCTTTGGTGAACTCGTGTGTTTATTCGAAGGAATGATATTAATGGATCTGATGTATCCATTGATCTATTAAATACGTCGAAAAGGTTATCACTACGATTTGTTCTGCGAGCGTGACATAACCTATCGCTTTTATATATTTTATGCCGTGATTCCGCAGCGTCCTCAGCAAAATATCCAACAGGAAGCACTGTGTTCTGCATTATTTGTTTAGAGTGCGCAAGAACTATATGTACTGTTGGTGTCATGGGCAACCAAGGGTATTTGTTTTGGAAATATTCAGCCGTTTTAAAGCAGTAAGTTTCAAACTTATCTAAATCTAAAGGAAACTGCCAGGACAAACATATTAGTATAATCCTTAGACGAAATATTAAGTCTTCATCAACTGAAGTAATTTTTGAAAATATAGCATGTTTGGTAAATGCACAACGAGATGTGTTTCCATCATTCGTGCTACCAAAACCACCAACTTTTGGAAGATCAACATGAAGACTAAGTTCTGTCCAAAATGCATTTTGGATTTTCTTTTTATTTTTGTTTACTGCTTTTTTATCTTCTTCATCTTTTATCTGCCATTTACATTTACATCACTTTTATAGCCTAAGTGCAAAACAAATTCAAAAAATCTAATCCAGCAGTGCAATGGACTTAGACCGTACTTTAAGTTGCTTTCAATTGGTTTAAATTTTTCGGAAGTATAATCCTTCACATTAATAAAATCTTTGGGAGTAGCGCCGCATATTGGACAAGTTTGATTGGACTTAGTTCCGGTTAGAGCATTTAAAACCTTTCCATCTATTACTGTAAGATACAATTTGAACGCTATTTCAACAGTTTTGCCATCTTCTATCTCTAATTTTAGATATTCTAGACGAGCAATTTGTTGACTTAAATCAGCTGCTTCATTCAAAATAACTTCCTTTGTTTCTTTGATAAATTCAAGTTTTAAGGGCCGACAGAATCTTGTGGACTGTGGAGTAATATTATTCCAAAGAGGGTTTCCTAAAGTGGCAAGAAGTCTCAAAGGTACCATAGTTGTTGCGAAAAGAGATAAGCTCGCATCACGAGATGTACTTGGCTCATGAAAACCTTGCTTGAATTGAGCTTGACCAGTGCTGCTATCAAACCCGTAGCTCAAAATTAGTTCACTGAACATATAGTTAGTTTTTTTTGTTATTCATAACTGACACAAAAACGTCCTTTTACATCTCCACTATTCTTGACGCTGTATGAATTAGAAGCATCTGTAAAGGAACCTTTGCTATAGACTCTCCAACAGTGATGCCATCTGGTCTGCACTTATTTTTCGCAGCCATGATGTTTTTATAGGACGGGAAAATGCCAGAATTTCTTGCCTTACTTTCAAGGCGAATATTACAATATTGCCTTTTAGTAAAATTATTTTCTAGAAGAAATGCTAATGCCCCCTCGTTCGAAAACGGATTTGCTGTTTTCACTTCTTCTGAACATAATTTTTTTATTTTTGATGGTCTCGTAGGGCTTTCAATAGTTTTCCTAAGAACAGCTGCTAAATCATTTTTACCTCGCTTACGAGCCGACATTGCTGCTGCTTCAACTAATAAATCAGTTTCATAATCCTTGGATTGTGAAAGTTCCGATGCTTCCCTTCTTTTACTGCGGTCTGACTTTTCTGTAAATGATAATCGGGGACGCCCAGCTCTTTCAGACCCAATCTCTTTTGGATCCTCTATTACCTCGAACTGACATTCAGTCTCCGAAGCACTTTTTGTTTTTTTCGGACCATCAAAGATTGCTTCAGACGTAAGCCAATTCGCATATTTCTCATTAAAAACATCTAATCTTCTATGGCACTTTTCCCATTTAATTTTCAAATTTTTACAAAGCAAGCGAACTTTTTCTGAAATATATTTCAAGTACTGATCAGATTTGTCTTGGTCTTCAATTTTTTCCAGTATATGATTAAGAATGACAGTGTACTTTTCTTCTTTGTTTGTGTGTTTTATCCACATTTGAAAAATCTCGAAATTTTTAAGATTGAGGGTTTCTAAAACAAGAATCACAAAAAAAGAATTTCGGAAAATATGCCTTATAAGTACTAAAACAAATTTAATTTTTTTTAAATTAACAAAAATTTTTTATAAAAATTTAAAAATATTTTTTTTTTAAATAAATTTTGAAAATTTTTGCAAAGTTATTCACGTATACCCTGGCTACATTTTTGTAGAATACTAGTAGTAAGAAATTTTGATTCCCTGCAAGGTAAACTCAAAAAGTAAAAAAAAGACGATTTTTGAGGCACAAAGTGATTTTCGTGTGCCTAGACAGGCTCAGATTGTATCACTATGTTCACAAAAGTTGTTCGCCTATGCCGTGCCTACATTTTTGTATAAAATTTTTAATACAAAATTTGGACATAAATAACCGAAATCAGGAAAAAGAACGGATGTGCTTTGACCCTTGATCAAAAGTTGCTTTAAGAGCCACCGTGCACGGCACATAAAAAGATGAATAACTCAAAAATCGCAAATTTCCGCAATTCAAGCTAGGGTGAAATGAAAAATATACATCAATATCTTATTTTTTTTTGGTCGTATGCCAGCCGAACTGAGCCGAAATTTTAAAACTCTACGTAAATTTAAAAATCGTCAAAAATTCATAAATTTTATAATAAAATTCAAAAATTATATAAATATTTTGAATTTTTTATAATCTTTTGAATAAACTATATACCTTCAGCTTTATTTTCCATTTTAAACTTTAGAAATTACTTTTTTTTTTAAAACTAGAAAATATTTAAAAATGTTAAAAAACACCTGCACTCAACTATTTTTTCAAGTGGACTGAAGTTTATCAACTTTAATACTGTATGGTTAAACGGTAAATTGCAACCCAGCATACCATTCTAGGAGCGCTCCGAAAAAGGTGTCAAAAAAGAGTCCAACAGAAGAGCATTTTCGGAGCGCTCCGAAAAAGGAGTCAGAAAAGAGTCCAACAAAAGAGCATTTTCGGAGCGAAAAAAAATTTGCTTGTTACTGTCCTGAGTCGACACGCAGTATGATTAAGAAATGCCACTTAATTATGTGTGTACCAAAGCGTTGTCGTCTTGTTATTTGTGCTTTAAACAAAAAAAACATAGCTGTACCACACAATAATGATAAAAACAAGACTACACAGAGCTCAAGAAAAACCTCATAAAAGACTCTTTTTCTAAAGCTAAGTATAGACGATATGTTGAATCAGCATATTTATGCTGAAAAATTTGTGACAAGTGCTTACATATCGTGTAAACGCAAAATTTTTTCAGCATACGTATGTTTAACAACATTTGCTAACACTTTGTTAACAATGCCAACAAACGTATGTTGGTAATTTTAGCATATCGTGTAAACAGCATATTATTAGTGTTTGACAAATTTCCTGCGTATGTTGACAGATATGTTATTTGTTGAAAAGCGTATGCAAGCTTTTCAGCATATGGCAAATTCATATGCGATCAGAGTTGTATTTTCTAATAAAGCTGATAAGAAAACAACAATGTCGGCTTCATTGATTTAAATCACAAATTATAATCTAAAGGACAGACGACGTTTAACATTTTTTAATTGTTTGTATAGTTTATACAATTTATTATATTCACATATAACAACAAAATAATTGAACACAAATATTAATTTAAATGGCGGAAAACTGCGTTTGTTGACATTAGCAAAAACATATGTTTTTGCATCTTTTTTGTGTAATAGTGTGGCACCTATGACATACTTTGTTGCGATTTTTTTTGAGTGTGATAGAAATCGGTCAGATTTTCCACTGAATGAATCATACGATTGTGTACGATAGTGTATCACGACCTTTAAGACTACCTGTCGATAGTTTTTTTTATGTAAATACAATTCTTGTTGCATATGTACCTACACACATACACACACAAGAACACAAAACGCAATATAATGGCCGGCGGCATTGTTCAAATTAATCGACAAATTACCGCATTGGTGATCGAATGAGCTAACGTATTGAAAAATGATTTCGATATCGAAATTATGATAAAATATACTAAATTTCTTGCTCGATATCGTATGCCATAATCTCAAATAAGAAAATTACGATAAATTTTACTCGATGTCGAATGCGATAATTTGGCCCCAGGTCTCTAGAAATAAATAATAACCCCCTTATTCAAAAACGATTATTAAATTTAACAAACGTTTATTAAGACAGATTTGCATATAAAAATTTGCTTAAAAACGCAATAGCTAGATCAATTTCCTCCCACGTCATCATTTATGTTTTTTTTATTGATATTTTTATTATTTACTTTTATTTCAAAAATTTCACATAAAATACAGAAGTTGAATAATAATTGAAAAATGTTGTCAAACTGACTAATTTCACAAACAAATGTTTATACGACTCAGCATATGTAGCACCACATAAAATTAAACATATCGTATAAACACAAAAATCGTATGCTAACTCATATGTTGACATTTCATTTGCTGACATATGCTGACATCAAAAAATTTGCTACTTTCAACATATCGTATAAACGTCTAACATATGACATAGGAATTTGCTGCTAATTTTAATCATATGGCTGTCAGCATATATATGCTGATTCAACATATCGTCTAAACTTACCTTAACATTATCTAAGAGCTCTTTAAGAGCCCAAACAAACCTTCATAAAAGACTCTTTTCTGACATTATCTAAGAGCTCTTTCTGACGGACCATTTTCGAATGTAATGACCCTATTTTCTGAAGGTTTTCGGAGCAATTATGATTGTTTTTTGGGCTCATAAAGAGCGTTAACGCTTCGAAAAAGGTGTCAGAAAAGACTCTTTTCGGACTCATATGGCTTGCTGGGAATTTACAAAAACAAAATGCATTTGTGGTTGCTCTGTTGTGTTTGCTTTTAGATTGCAACAACAAAATTATAATCGTAGCCCATGTAAAATATTTAGTTTTGGCCAAAAATTTGAATTTTGGTACCTTAGTGCATTTTTATCGATAAAAAAAAAAATTCCGAAATAGTTTTTTTATGGCGCATACTATTTTTCCCCCCGAAATTATGTTCACGTATATCCACGATTCATGCAGGTTGTTAGAATTAGCCAGCACTAATAATTTAAAGAGTGGTAACGATAAAAATCCAGTGTTAAACATATCACTACTTCGTTAGTTGAAGGTCAAATAATTCTCATTAATCCGCTCTTCCTTTACATTATTATTTCTATTCTCTAAGAGATGAAAAAGAGTGAACTATTCCTCGTCTTTTGTTTTTTTCTACTTCATAGGTTTTGCATAAAAGAAATAATCTGAAAACAATCGTTCAAAAATTTTCAGAACCAGGTCATTCTCAAATTCAGGAGATTGACGCTGTCCATAGTGCAATAGACCGGTTCCTAAAATTAAAAGAAATAAAACTGTAGATTTGATAACAAAATTAAAAAACTATCCATCCAAAAAGTTTGAGCTAAAAATTATAGAAATGATTCCGACCGATTTTAAAGTTTATTCGTCTTTAGCAAATAAATTAAATTTTCAGAATGTTCCATTCAGTAAAATTAAAGCAATGAAATATAATAAATACAATGTATTTTCTCTGCAATATAAAACCTCTGCAAGTGAACGCAACTTTCAATCATCAAAAAAAGAAACTTAAAAGCAAAAGAACTTAATGCATGTACAAAGATAAACATTAATCCAGATATTGATATATAAAGATATTGAAAGCCTCTATGTTTTCCTTCCAGAAAATTATGTGAGTTTCTTTTCAGATTTATTAATGTAAATTTAATGTGTATACATTCAGCTAAATTTCCAAAACTGAATTTATGCTCGAGTGGTATACAGTAAAGGGTTGCAAATGTTGTCTTGAATGCCACTTAAGACATTTTATTTTTTAGCAAATACTTCAATGCACTTACTTCTTGTTTTGCATGACACACACAATGTGTGCCAACAACAATAATAAACAACGAGAGAACATAGCTGATGAGTAACAAGTTGAACACATGTATACAAAAAAAATTTTGTTGTATTGTTATTGTGTGCGCTCGCTTAGATTTTTTATATGGTGCAGTGTACAATAACCAGATTTTTACATTACTATCATATACACTACAGCATAGTCTTTAGTGTAGACAGAAAACCAAATGTTTAAAAATCAAAGGCGTAATACAATTTTTAAATAAAAATTTTATTAAGAAACAATTCAATAACTTAAACTAAAAAACAAAACAAAAAATAATACATTAAAACTAAAATTATAATTCAGTCTTTTTGTTACACATTGATCGGCCAAACACAAAACAAACACACTTTATTTTTTTTGTTGTATTGTTATTATTGTGCTCTCGCTTAGATTTCATTGCTTGACGAATAAACACATGCACGAATAAATGGCAGGTCGTGCTATTGATCGGCCAAACACAAAACAAACAAACTTTATTTTTTTTGTTGTATTGTTATTGTGTGCTCTCGCTTAGATTTTTTTATATGGTGCAGTGTACAATAATCAGATTTTTACATTACTGTCATATACACTGCAGCATAGTCTTCACTGTTGACAAACAACCAAGTGGTTTTGCGCAGACCTTTAGTATACAGGTATATTTGATATTTTTGTGTTATTACTAGTACATATTCAGGGGTGTCATAGAAATCAATATTGGTTTTGCTAATTGTCGGTTTTAAAACCAATATTGGTTTCATTTGGTGCCACGAAACCAAGTTGGTTTTGTTAATTTCGAATGTGGCGAAATGCCACATAGCCGTGCTATGGTCTCTTCTGTTGTTGTCATTTGATGCTTTGCAAGCGGTCCACCGCCAGTTGCCCTAGACTCTGTCTTAGTTTGAGCTAGGTTTTTTACCTCGCTCTTCCACTCAGTCCATTTCTGTACAAATAAATAGACATTTCATTTAACAATACAATTTGTTCTGTGGAAAAAATTTTGTTTATCTTTTTCCCCGAATATTCTGTAACATTGCCGGAAAAATACCATCTGGTCCTGCCGATTTGTGGGACCCAAAAGTATTGATCGCCGATGTTACCTTCTCTAAGGTGATCATATTATTCACCACTTCCCTAACCTCTTCCACTGAGCACGATTCAGAGAAGGGGTTCTCACTACTGAACTGACCCTCCACCCCTGGATCGATTCACCCCGGGAAGTGAGTTTCCATTAGTAAGCAGAGAGATTCCGAGCTAGATTCCGTCCACGAGTTATCCGGTCTTAAGACCCGGGTCCCCGGGACTACTGGGTCCTTGGATAATATTCTTCTAAAGCTGGACATTCCGTTTACGGAATCGACTTTTTTTTTTTTTTTAATTATTTTTTATTATTTAATCTTTCTTTCAGTCGGAATCGACTGAATCGCTAAATTTGATCCACGAGTCTCTTTTTGCCCTCCTAATGTGCCTACCAAGACTGTTCCTAAAGTCGTTCCAGTCCTCATCTCTTCGCGTGCTTTTCGCTCTGTTAAACAACTTCCTGACCGTGGACCTTTGGGTTTTTAGTTCCTCTCGGTGGTTTGCGCTTTCCCGGATAGCTCATCGGACAAGATCGTTAAAAACTTTCAGTCATCACCCTCGTAATGGTGCCCACCAGTAGATCAACACCGGTAGAATTTGACCCCCAATTGTGTGTAACTCTAAGGTTATCATCCACAAGACCCGAGAAGGAATCCCAATTCGTCCTTCTTGGATTCCTATAGGGGCACCTTTGCTTTCTCACCAATACTATATTGAAGGATATGCGACTATGGTCAGAGAAGGAAAAACCCAAAGCCACCCTCCAATCCTCTATTAGCTCCCTGCAGTTTGTCAGTGTTATATCAATCACAGCCTCCCTGTCTCTATTTCTGAAAGTCGGCGTGTTCCCCCTATTACATATATAAAGACCACTGGCTATTATGAAATCAAACATAGACTCATCTCTTTTGTTGATGTCGGCACTGCCCTATTGGGTGTGGTGTGCATTGGCGTCACACCCTAGTACCAATTTTAAGCCCTTCTTGCTTTAGTAATCCACCAACTCTTTTATCTTCTCACCAGGTGGATCGGTAGCCTCATAGGGTAAGTATACCGCTGCCAGGACTATACTGTCTTTGGCCTCTCCTGTCACAACCGTTAGGTCTCCATCACTGAAAGTATTCAAAATCATAAGTTTTAATTCAGTTCTAGCCAATATACATGTTCGTACCCTTTCCAATGTATTTGCTACGAACAACGTATATCCCGTGACTTTTAATCCAACTACCCGGTTATTATTTACCCAGGGCTCTTGGATTAGGGCCACGTCCACATTGGATTTGAGAATATTCTAGTCCTATATATATATATAGTGTAGTTTTTGTATTTCTTATTACGTTTAGGTGGAGGGTATTTAATGGCGTTTTCTTTTCTGGCAAAAATGTTACACGTTTTTCCCATTTCGCACTTTTTTTAATTGTTTTGTGTTCTTTTCTGAAAAAATGTCAACACTGCTAATAGTGCATTTACACCTACGCCATAAACTAGTTATAAGTTGTTTATGGTGATAAACTAGTTTGAGAAACTTGTTTATCCATACAAATCAAAAACAGGTTTTGTAACTAGCTTTTGAGATAAACTAGTTACAAACAACCAGTTTTTGCTAATGCAACTCTGTTTTTTCAACATTTTTCTGGCAACGCTGGACACATTTGACATTTGCTCAAAAATAAAAAAAAAAAACTTTTCATGGTGTAAATATACAAGGTGTGTGCAGTACCCAGCTGACTGACCTTGTTTACAATTTACTTATGTCAAAAGTAATAATTTTTTCAAGTATTTTTGACAGTAGTACATTATTTTACACAAACAAAATGTCAGCTGTTTTATGACTTGTCAAAGATAAACCACTTAACTGTCAAAAATGCTGATGTAAACGGTATGGTTTATGAAACTAGCTTATGATCATAAACTAGTTTGAAAATTACAAGTGTAAATTCACTATAAAGTGTAGTGTGTTCTTTTATATAAATGTCACACTATAAATTTAAAAAATGGTTCACCTTTCACACTCTGTATTTTTAGAGGGTGAGAATCGCACGATAAAACAGCTGACATTTGTTTTGTTTATGAATGTGTATTTGTGTTAAGACACAAAAAAATATACAAAATGGAAAATATTACTACTTTTTTATGTGCTGAAAAAATTTTGGATGATATGTTGGATTCATCTTCATCATCTGATGATGATGAAATATTTTATATGATTATGAAAAGAAATTCACAACCGCGAGTGAAAGGCTTTTAAAGAACGTAATTAATGAATACTCTGAAGTTGATGTATGCATGTCATATTTCATAGGACAATATCTCCTTCTTCTTATACTTACATATACGGTGGGGAGTAGAGGTGAGTACATGTTCTTATTTTCTGCATTTGCAGGTGCATAAAAATGGTAATAACAAAGCGATTTAAATTATTACTTTTTTATTTTATTTATTAATTAGTGGATTACAATAATGATCTTAAAACAAAACAAAAAACTACGTATTCAGGGAACAAACTAAATTAAATAAAATTAAATCTTATATACTCAGTTTTGCACTTTCAGGAAACAAAAAAAACTTTTAAATTTTTAGTACTTAGTCCACAGCCCTTTATTTTTTAATACACTATTTATGCGATTGGGCATACTTTCAACCAACTTTTGGATAATTTCATGTGGAATTCTCTGCCACTCCAGCTCCACACGTTGCCACAACTCAGCGAAGTTCGACGGAGCTGTTCGATACTGTCCCAACCGTCTTTTCACAATTTACCACAAATTTTCAATTGGATTGAGGTCGGGACTTTGCGGAGGCCACTGCATCAATTGAAATGTTTGCCCATTCAACCATTCGTTAACGATTTTCGAGGTGTGTTTTGGGTCTCCATCCTGTTGAAACACAACTTTTTACTCAGGGTATGCGCTCAGATCTACAAAATCGGGCAGTTGAATCTGCAATATTTTTAAATAGTCTTCTTTTCTCATGATTTCATAAATTTTTTGTAATCTACCAACATGCCACAATGTAAAGTAACCCCAAACCATGATGATGCTTTACAATCTGTTTAACATGGTGTCGTTGTATACTCTCCCGTTGTCGACGCTAATAATACTTTTTACCGTCAGATTGATATCGGTTAAACTTGGATTTATCTGACCATATTACGCGTTTCCAGTCATCAACAGTCCAATCTCTGTGTAGTCTGTCGAATTTTAAACGTGCTGAAACATTTTTATCTGACAGTGCTGGTTTAGGTTTTTTACAGCTGAGATGTATCCAATATTGTGTAGCGCTCTTCTTGCTGTACATCGGATAACATTTTTATTTATTGCTCAGGAAGCTTCTTTTAGGACTAAAGACGTGTCTGCTCTCATTTTTCTCATTATAGGGCGTGTGTCTCCATCAGATAATAATCGTTGGCGACTGAAAACCTGTCTTTAGGAGCTACATTTCGCCGTTTTAACACTCTAACAACTACTGATTGGCTTATATTAAGCTCTTTTGCTATCATACGTGACGACGAGTCATCCTTTGTTTTATTTATTATCAAAATTTTCCACGGCTATCGATAGTTTCTTCATTTTTAAAAAAATATTAACTTTTACTTTTTTAAATTAAAAAAAACGACGTTTTTGGAACACGGAGTTATTCAATTAATATTTATAACTAAAATTCATACTGACAAAATTAAAGATTGCAGCAACAAATTTAAAAACTTAATTTCAAATAACGGTAAATCAAAAAATGATTCAAAAATTTGGTTGATAACAAGTGTGAGCAAAACTGAGTACATACAAGTTGTTTTGTTGTTATTTAAATTACAATCTTGTTTTATTGGGCTTTTATTTCTCTTATTAAGAACTATGTAAAGAACTAAATAAGAATTAAAATATAAAAAGAAATTTAAAAATCGCTCCATTATTACCATTTTTATGATCTTTACAATGCAGAAAATACAAACATGTACTCACCTCTGCTCCCCACTGTATGTAATGTATATTTATATATATAATTTTTATAGTTTAAGAAGTATTTGCGTATTAGTCGGGAAGGTGCCATTGGTATTTTTGAGAGATATTCATTGTCATGGTGCAAATATACAAGGTGAGTGCAAATCGACAACAAATACAACACAAAACAGAAATAACAGGCATTTTGTTTGTGTAAACAAATGTACTACTTTAAAAAATACTTGAAAATACTTTGACATAAGTAAATTGTAAACAAAGTCAGTCAGCTGGGCTACTGCACTCACTTTGTATAGTTGCACCATGTTCATTGTCTTATTTCAAGCGATATTACCAGCGAGCTGATCGTAGTCCCCAAAGTAAAAGAAAAAAAGAAATAGAAGAGACTCCCCTTCTGATTTCCCTGCTCTACCCCCACCAAATATTAAAACCTACAACCCAAAGTATATTGTTATTGCCGCAATTGACGAAAAAAAAACCATTGTCTGACTATTCCTGTTTTGCTATTCACATAGCACTTCACTTAATAAGTAAAGACATTGTTTCTATATCTCAATTAAGAGATGGAAATCTTCTCTTATTAGTAAAAAACAACCTAACAGCAAATAAGTTTCTCTCTTCCACAGAATTATTTGGCATATGTCCAATTGTGTGCAAGCTACACGATCAGCTAAACAACACCAAAGGTACCATTTTTGCACCGTTCCTTTCAAAAATTCCTTCCAAGGAAATCATTGAGGAACTGTACTCCCAAGGTGTAGTTGATATTTATAAATAGTTGATATTCATAAATATGAAAAACAAGTAGAAGGAAAAAAAATTCCCTCAGGAGTCATTCTTTTAACGTTCGACCCTTACCACCTCCCAGGATCAATTGATATCTCATGGTACAAGGTTAAAGTGCGTGAATACGTTCCTAATCCCATGAGATGTAAAAGCTGTCAACTGTTAGGACACATAATGAAAAGGTGTAAGAACTCCCCTTCTTGTGTTAATTGCAACCTTCCCCCACACTCTCCAACTGACTGTACTCGAACATATTGTGCTAATTGTGCTGAAGAGCACCCCGCATCATCAATCCAATGCAAAAAATTTATTCAACAAAAAGAAATTCTCAAAATAAAAACAAAAGAAAATGCTCAATGCGTGATGCTATTAATATTTACAAAAAAAATCAGACACAACAATCTCTCAAAATTCCTACGGCACAGTTACAGCAAACAACAACACATCTACCAAATTCAAAAAACAGCAACAAACACCTCATCTTCAAATTCCAATCCACAAAAAAACACAAAAACAATTGAAAACAATACCTCTTTAAGTACAGACTACATTAAAAATCTAACTTCTGATTTTAATAAAACAGTCGAAGCAATTAAAAACAACTCCAAAGCATACGAAAAAACTGACAAAGCAAACAATAAAAATTTACAACAAAATCATTTACATACTGAACCAACAACAAATAATCCAACATTCTCTGGTACATTAGCCACCAATAACATTTATTTATCACCACTTAATTTCTCAGAGTGCAGTTCCAACTCTGAGACTCCCGTAAAACAAATACAATTTATGACAACTGACGATGATATGTCAGAATAACACTCATAAATATTTTTACTAAAAATTAATAATAACAAAAATAAAAAACGACAACAAAGATACCTAATTCAGCAAAACATTTTAATACATACATATACAATCTTTGTCTCAATTTTTTACTTTTATGGTTTTAAATATTATACAGTGGAATATTCGAGGATTTACTAATAATTACACTAGTCTACAAATGTTAATTGCAGACAAAAATCCGGACATTTATGTTTGCAAGAAACAAAATGTAGGAATGACTTTACCCCATTTACTCCAAGAGAATACATTGGTTATTTTTTCAACCCCTATTCATCTTCAAAATAGGGCTCTGCTATCCTTATATAAAAATCTATTCCTCATAATAAAATTAATACCAATCCATCACTAAACTTAGTGGGACTTCAAATTAAAACTAAACTTTCTTTTGCAATTTTTTCCTTCTATTCTCCTCCAACTGACCCATTACCCATATCCGACATATCTCAAATTATTGCCAACATAAATTCACCAATAATAATTAATGGTGATTTTAATGCATGGAGTCCTCTATGGGGATCTCCAAACTCAAACAGTAAAGGCACTTCAATTGAAAATCTCATTTTAAACTCTAACCTTGCAGTTCTCAACGACTTTAGTACACATAATACCTTTTCCCATATTGATATTACAATTTCTTCCCTATCTATCGTACCGATGTGTCGTTGGAATGTTATAAACGATATACACAATAGTGATCACTTCCCGATTATTACACAAATTCATACCAATTTCCAACAACAAACGTCGAAACTTTCAAAATTTAATACCAAAAAGGCCAATTGGGACATCTTTCGAAACAAAATTGTTTATTTCAACCATAAATTTACTTCTTCTGTAAATGTTAATAAAGAGGCTGCCGCCATAAGGAAAATTATTCAACTTTCCGCAAACGAAAGCATCCCTGTATCATCTAATAAAAAAAGAACAAAATCCGTCCCTTGGTGGTCCCCCGAACTTCAAAGACTTAGAGATAATAAACAGAAATCATTTAGAGAATTCCGTCTCAATATGACTGCAGATAACCTTGTTAACTATAAGAAAAATAATGCTATTTTTAATCGGGCAAAGAAATTAGCGAAAACTAATTCATTTAAAGAATTTTCCGAAAACATTAACCCAACAGTTTCTTCTGCAATACTGTGGCAAAATATAAGGAAACTAACGGGAAATTACGTTCCTCGTACTATTTCCTCCATTTCTTTTAATAATAACATTATTACATCAGCCTACGAAATATCAGAAACATTTGCTAGATATTGGTCCCAACTCTCTAGAGACTCTAATTTTTCAAATGAGTTTAATGCGAAAAAATTACAAATTCTAACATCCCCTGCTGTGACTTCTTGTCCACCTCGATCCATGTATATAGAGGCACCTTTCAAAATTGAGGAATTATTATACAGTCTAAGAACATCCAAAGGGAAAACCCCAGGTCTGGATAAAATAACCTATCACATGATTGATATGTTACCAGAGTTATTTAAACTACGTATTCTTAACCTTTACAACAATATATTCGATTCAGGAATAATTCGTCAATTTTTTAAGACTGCATCTGTGGTGACAATACACAAAAGTAATAAACCAATTGACAACATAGATTCATATCGACCAATCTCTTTACTCCCATGAATTTCAAAGTTACTCGAAAAAATGGTTTCCAGGCGACTCATGTGGTACATAAAAAAATAAACTTTTATCTGGTAATCAGACAGGATTTCAGACTGGTCTTAGCACCACCGATTCCCTTTTGTACTTAGATCATATCATATGCAAAAATCGCTCTATTAAAAAACATACATCCATACTGTCTATTGATTTCATAAAAGCCTTTGATAGAATAGGAGCTCATATGGTACTTCAAAAACTTTCAAAATGGGCAATTGGGCCAAAAATGTTTAATTTCGTAAAATCATTTCTTACGAAGAGAAAATTCTCTGTTCGTGCTAACGACACATTTTCAAATATTTTTCTTCTGGATAATGGTATTACCCAAGGGTCACCGTTATCGGTTACCCTTTTTATTATTGCCTTCGACGACCTTAGCCGTCTTCTAAACATGGATAAATAAGTCGATCACTGCATCTATGCTGATGATCTCTATGTAATAGCAAAAGATCAAAAAAAAAAAAACGAAAAAATCTCACAAGTTTTTCAAGAAATTTTAATAAACATTGACTCCTGGTCAAAAACTTCCGGAGCAGATATCTCCTTAGAAAAAACATGCCATCTGCATGTTTACAAAAAACGCAATTGTAATGATATAAGTATTACTTTTAATAACATAAACATTCAAACTGTAACCAATTGTAAAATTTTCGGTCTAAATATTGATAGTAAATATAGCTTTAAGAATCAGATTAGATTAAATTTTATTAAGTATTTATCATCAACCAAAAGTCAAATGCACACAAACAGTCTACTAAGATTAGTGAACTCAGTTATTCTTTCTAAAATTGATTATGGTTTAGTTATCTACAACAAGACTTCCAAGACGACTGTAAAAACTGTGGAAAATATTCTTAATGCTGCCATTAGAAGCAGCCTTAGAGCATTTCGTACGACTCCAATCATGAACCTGCAGGCAGAAGGCGGTTTTGAGCCCCTTCGCGTTCACTCTAAAAGGCTTTTGCTTCGGATACTGTACAAAATCAACTGCTCCAACTCTTCGCTTCTTCATAAACCCAACAACCAGCTAAAAAAAGGAAAACAACGCTTAAACATCCGTCTACTCTATGCAACATCATTAAAACCGCTAAAAATATAATTTATTTGTGTGCACTCCTCCTTTGGAAATTCAACCTCCATGGTATCCAGATTCCAGTAATTTTTAAAAGAGCTTCAAAGCTTCAATAAAAGCAATACAAATCCATTTGTCTTCAAATCTTTATTTAATGAAATGTACTGTGAATATAACTCCCAAGGCTGGCACTTCCTTTATACAGACGGATCAAAAACAGAAAAACATATAGGTTTTGCCGTAACAGACCATAGTGGAATCACAAAAAAAAAAACGGAATATTACCTCAAAATACGACTATATTTGAAGCCGAAGCCATTGCAGTTATTGAGGCTCTACAACTTAACGATGATTCACAAAGCAAATATATAATCTGCACAGACAGTCGCTCAGTGTTCGATGCCACTTTAAATCAAAAGAATAAAAATTAATTAATTATTTTAATACAACAGCTAATGATAAAAAGGAGAAAAAATGTTAAGTTACTATGGGTTCATAGTCACATGGGCATTGACGGCAACGAGGCAGCAGACCTCGCGGCTAAGTCTGTGTACCTACATCCCACATACTTATTCATTCCAAAATTAAAACAGGCTGAATTTCAGTTTATGGGGGACACCCCTAGAGAAAAAATCTAAATATGCCATCCCCTTCAGAATGTTCCCAGGAGTACGAAAATCATAATGAAAAAGGGGGCTCACGCCCCCTATGGGCGTGGCAGTCGAAAAACGACCCGGCCCACCTACGTAGACAATATGGGTATCAAATGAAAGCTAATGTCTTCACGATTCCAAAAATAGCCATAGTTGCCAGATCGGGCGGTTTTTGCAGCCGATACGGCCATTTTTGTTAAATAGGGGCGGGGGTGAAAAACGACCCATGCCACCTACTTAGGCAATATTGGTATCAAATGAAAGGAAATGTCTTCACGATTCCAAAAATACCCGTAGTTGCCAGATCGTCCAGAATTTGAGGAAGATATGTTAATTTTTATAAAATGGGGGAAGGACTTTTTTTGTTTATTTCTTTTTAGCTCGGCCAGAGGCCGAGCACTCGAGATCCCCGCCGTCTAGAATTAAGACATACTGGAGTTAAAAACCCCTAAGCCCGGCCATAGGCCGGTCACGCAAAAAAAAAAAAAAAAATTTCCCCCACCCCAAATTTTGCCAAAATGGCCATATCGGCTACAAAAATCGCCCGATCTGGCAACTACGGCTATTTTTGGAATCGTGAAGACATTAGCTTTCATTTGATACCCATATTGTCTACGTAGGTGCGCCGGGTCGTTTTTCGACTGCCACGCCCATAGGGGGCGTGAGCCCCCTTATTCATTATGATTTTCGCACTCCTGGGGTCATTTAAGGGGGCGTGGCATTTTTTTTTTTTTTTCCCCAGGGGTGTCCCCCATAAACTGAAATTTTGCCTTAAAACAATTTGTAACCAGATGAGCCACCACAAAACTCAATATCTCTTTACAACGTAAATGGAACGAATACAACCACCACTACAAAACTTTTAACCCAACAAAACAACCTGTTAAACTACCAACATCAACCAATTGTTTGCAAAATAAATGTTTCACTAGGCTGCGATTAACACATACCCGTCTCAGGCATCAATATTTTTACAAAACTGCACAGCCAATATAATAATATAAATTTTGCAGCTCCTCGCCATTAACTGTCTTTCACATCTTAGTGGACTGCCCAGCACTCATCAATCTACGTGCATCAATTTTTAAGCCCTCTAACATTGTTGAATTTTTAAAAACGCCAAATAGTAATAACATATCCAAAGTCTTTGAATTCTTAAAGAAAATTTCTTTTCATAACCTAATATAAATTTTATTATCATTATTTAACAAAAATACTAACATATACATACTTATTCAAGAAATATTAAGCCGATAGCCATTGATGCTAGTGCTTTTAGCCTTAGATTTATTGTAATTTTAATTATAATAAATTTTTTAATAAATAAATAGTCCTATAACCAGTGTAGTTTTTGTATTTCTTATTACGTTTAGGTGGAGGGTACAGCCGAATATAGCACTTTTACTTGTTTTAATCACATTTATAAATAATCAACGTACAACCAACAGCATTATCTAAACACAAGATAAGTACTGTCCACACAGCTGACTTTGAAAATGTAGAAATCTTAGATAATGAAGGAAAGGAGAAAAAGAGATACACATTGGAGAGTTTAAGAATACAAGAACACATAAACGAAACAATGAATTTAAAAGAAGACACAGCAAACATCAACTCGAGCTACAGAGCGGTGCTTAATTAAACCTCTACTGTGATAATAATTTTAAGACGTGGTTATATATATTTTACTGCAAACTTATATGTTTTATGTTATTTGGTTGTACGTCGATTATTTATAAATGTGATTAAAAAAATACTATTTTATGTAAATTGTTAAAGTTATGTTTTTGATTGTAACTAAATTAAGTTTTTATTTTTAAATAGACGATGCCTTGAAAAAGTAGACAAAACATCTACGAAACGTCGGGAAAAAATGTAAATAAAAGTTTTTAATTACATTGGAAAAGTTTAGGCCTGATTAGCTTAAAAAAGGAATATTTAATAAAAAAAAATTCGTTTTGCGATTTCTTTTTGTATAAAACTTATTTTTGCTGAATTTTGTCTTGATATTCCAATTTTATAGGCATTTATTTATCATTAAGCCATATTTCGGGAATATATATATTTGTATGGGGGCTATGAGAAATCATGGACCGATTCTTACTATTTTCCGCACACTTTCTTCTTTTATCATACAAACAACGTATACAAAATTTCATGGTATTATCTGCAATATATTTCAAAATATTGCAATAAAATGGACAAAAAATATCAAATTTTTATGGAGGTTGTCTCACATATTGGTCCATAACTCTGGTTGGCCTAAACCGATTTTGCTGATTTTAAATAGCAAACTTCTCGAAAGCATGTCTGACAGAATTATTGAAGATTTGGATCCCGAAGATATCTGGGGACTTCAGAAAATTGATTTCAACATCCAGACAGACAGACAGGCATGGCTTAATCGACTCCGCTATCTATAAGGATCCGGAATATATATACTTTATAGAGTCGGAAAATTATATTGTGGAAATTACAAACGGAATGACAAACTTATATACATACATACAGTGGGGAGCAGAGGTGGGTACATGTTTGTATTTTCTGCATTGTAAAGATTATAAAAATGGTAATAATCGAGCGATTTTTAAATTTCTTTTTCTATTTTAATTCTTATTTAGTTCTTTACATAATTCTTAATAAGAGAAATAAAAGCCCAAATAAAACAAGATTGTAATTTAAATAACAACAAAACAACTCGTATGTACTCAGTTTTGCTCACACTTGTTATCAACCAAATAATTGAAACATTTATTAATTTACCGTTATTTTATTTATGCTCCCCACTGTATGTATACCCTTCTCATGAAGGTGAAGGGTATAATAAATGATATTATTTAATAACAATCCTGTTTACATTTTTACGCTTTTTTGTGTTTGTTCTAGTGTACTCGATGCTTTTGGTGTAATTTACCGTTTTTTTATTTCATTGTTTGTTTTTGTTTTGATGTTTTACTTCATTTGAACATACAATCACTAACAAAACTATAGAGAGAAACTTTTCGAATGGTGCTTGTTTTGTTTTAGTGAGAGTCATGTTTTGTTATACTTGTTTTGTTGATAATGTTTACACTGAAATACACGGTTTGGAAGTAGAGTGCTTTAGAATACAGAACCACAAATTTATGTATTTCTATTAATATATATATCATATATCCAATAATAACCACTCATTATAAACTAATATTCAGTATCAATACTCATGAACTAACTATATTATTAATATTTTTACATAAACAGATTCAACAATTGCATGGAATTTACAAACTAAACGCAGCTATTGCTTTAAGGTTGATAAGCCCGAAGAAAAGATCAAAGTTCAAAGCAAAAAAGATCAATTAAAAAAAGCTTTCAAAGATTATGGCTCAACAATAATAATATTCCATGTTGCAATATCACTTGTATCGTTAGGAGGTTTTTACCTTTTAGTTTCTAGGTACGTATAATTTACCCTCATTTCCTTCATATGAATAATTTACTAGAATATTTACTATCGATTGATTATGATGATGAGTACTCAAAATACATTTTACCTTTGTTTTTTAACGAAAATTAAAAAGCCGCAACAACACTTTTATTTTAATTGATAATTTGATAATGATACTTATATTTCATAATGTGTCATAGTAACATTTTAATTGGAGGTATTTATGGATTTTTTGATTTAAATTTTGAATTTATGTGTCCATTACGCAACATTCATTTTCTAAAATATATTCCCAAATATATATATATATGTATGTATACGAAATTGTATTTCAATTACAATTTAACTGCTGATATCAACATCAGCATACAACATGTTTATCAACATTTATATTAGTAAAAGTTTCTATTAACAAACATTGTTGATGACACTCTGTTATTGAATATTCTATATTTGAAATTTGTAGTATTTTAGCTCGGAACCTTCCAGAAATGATGATTCGTGTATAAATAGACTAACTGCCATCCTTAAATACAGACGGAAGGCGTTTTTTAAATGTCAAAATTTCTCATGCTCATACATTTTGTATGGAGCATACCGAAACAACGCGGCGGCAACGCTTTGCATTGGAAAATCCAATTTTGACAAGGCGTTTCACAGTGAAGTTAGCTGCAAAAGAAAACAAAACAAAAAAAAAAAGAGAAATAAAACAACAATGTCCAGCTGTTACAATAAACAGGGTCGTTTTATTTATTTCTATAATAACCCTGTTTTTATTGTTTTGACATAACGTTGCCACTTTTGTTTAAGGTTCAATTAGTCGTGACTTAACCATAACCATAAAAACAGCTGTTCAAACCAACTTTAAGCTGGAGGTCCATACCAAGCGTCTACGCGTTTCACGCGTTCTAAGCAACTGTCAAAAAAGTAGAATCAATGTAGTTGTATGAGTTAAGTTACACACTCAAAAGCGTAGGACGCGCTGACGCTAGAAACGCGAAAAGTTCTTTTACTTTCTACTTTTGAACGCGGTGCACGCGTCACAGCTGACAAGGACAAATGCAAAGCAAATTTATTTTAAAGATGATGTCACCAGAAAAAATTACAGTTGAAATAACATTTTTATATGAGTTTGACAAAAAAAAAAACCGACAAAAAAAATTCGTATAAAAAAAAATCAGCTGGGCATACGGCATCACCTCCAAAAGTATATACATATAAAAAAAATATTGACGCGAAAAATCTTCGCATGTAACTTGAAATGCCTGACGCTTAAAACGTTTAGAAAGCTAAAAACGCGTTGACGCCAAAATGCGAGTTGTGGACCTCCAGCTTTATGGGCAGCACTGTAAACGATTTTTGCTGATAATGCCATAACCATACATACCAATTGAATTTTGGTTTTCCGCCATAACCATAAAAAGCTGATTGCAATATTTACGTATTTGTTGCTTCTTTTTGTTTTCATTTTAGTTTTCACATTGGTATTGTTTGGTGAGTTTTTTTAAATTGTTTAATAACTTCTTTAATATAATTTAAAATTTTGTAGTAAATAAAATGTATGACGGAAACTTATTGAGTTGGTGCGGCACTGTCCCTATCATTATGACAAAACCCACGCATACTTCCAAATAGCATCATATGTCTCCAACACAATGTTTCTTACAGTAGTTTTTCCAATTTTATAGCTCCAAGCGAGTGTTTTGAAAGGAGTTCCATATGCTAAATACCTAGAAATTCCTTAAATTAATTTTACAAATTGTGTTTTTATTTCAAAACTTACAAAAGTGTGAGTGATATGCTCATGGTTTTGCTTTTATTTAATTCTGCACTTTTGAGAAATTTAAATTTAAAAACATAAACAGCTGTTTACGGTTATGGCAGCACTAACTGTTGCCAGAAAAAAGTTACGGTTATGGCTAAGGTTATGGTATGGCAATATGGCAAAGTCACGACTAATTGAACCTTTAGGGATGGAGTATCAGCGCTAATGCTCAGCGTAAAAATACGTTCCGTCTTCCGTCGGTATTTAGGTATGACTGTAACATGCCACTCAAGTTAGTTTAGTTTATTGTGAGTCATCGTCGAGTGAACATTTACCTAGCGTTTACACATGCGAGTAACAGTTCCAAAAACTCAATACACTCACATTTGTTTACTAATACACTCCCATTTTTCGCACTTGCAGAGCTACTTGCAGCTAAATTTGCATGCGAGTGAATTTTTGACACTCTCTGCAAGTAAACGTCAAATAAAAAAATAATGTTGCCATGTATATTTTCCAATGAATAGAAAGTGGATAATATAATAATTATAATTGAAATTTTAGTTTGTTTTACGAGTGATTGTAAACAAATTTCTTTCAAATAATATTGATAAACAAAATGTTTTAATTTTCAGGAATAAATATCATTAAAATCATAAAAATTATTGTTTATGAAAATTTTCCCTCATAAAAAATTTTTGTGATCAACTCGGCAACTCTATTTTGCAATCAAAACAAAAATGGAAGAAATGGAAATTAAATTGAAAAAATATAATAAAATTAATTAATTTATATCGTTCCCATCCTCGTCTGTGGAATATGAGTGATAAATCATATAGGAGGAACGATTTGAAAAGCAAGGCCTTCGAAGCAATTGTAAATCAAATGGAGCTGCCGTTTGAAGTTTACGCTTTGACAACATTTTGAAAATGAACTCTCACTGTCCTGTGTAAACAGTAATGCTACTTGCAAATGATTCGAGTTTTTCGAATAAGTTTTCGTATATAATACGTACACAGCACTCGCATGCAAGTACTTACATGTGTAAAGGCAGGGTTAGCTGCGAGTAACTGTGCAAGTGCGAAAAATGTGAATGTATTAGTAAAAAAATGTGAGTGTATTGAGTTTTTCGAACTGTTACTCACATGTGTAAACGCTAGGTTAAACAAGTAAAGGCCCAACTATAATATGCATAAGCAAGCTTAAGCAAATTGCAGAAGTTAACGAAAAGGCTGTCAAATCCATAAGCAATTCAGAGTTAACTTTCAGGTGGCTACTATGTGCTTACGTGACTTTGAAACTTTTTGTCCACAGTTGCTCATTTATGTTTAAAATAAATGTTTTTATTTTAACAAAAAGCCATTAAATGACTATATTTTATAAATATTATTATATTATTTTATAATTAAAAGAAAACTTCGTACCCGAAACGCATAATTTTTAATTTATCAGCTGTGGCAGCACTACATTGTAAATAATAATAAACGTTTACATATGTTTTGTTAATTTTCGTATTGTATTTGCAAAAATGGAGAAAAAACTTAAAAATTTAAATAATAAAAAATAAACATTAAAAGAAATAAGTGAACTACTCTGTAAAAGAAGAAGACGCTCTTGTTCTGTCAGAGAAATAAACCGCGACAGAAAGACATTTTTGTTAAAATAAAAAGGGTCCCTTTTTTTGTAAATGCACTTATTTTTTCCGCATTTTCTATTAAATTTAAAATAAATATATTTTCTTTTTTCTCCATTTTGTTCAAAACACAAACAAACAAACAACAACAAACAGCAGATTCCGTACAGAATGTGCGATCAGTTTCGCTTTTTGCTTAAGCAAATGACAGTTGAAAAACTTAACGAAAAGTTTCGTTGAATACATTATAGTTTGCCACATACAATTTATATGTGTTCGCACGTTTGCTTAAGCTAGCATATGCATATTATAGTTGGGCCTTAAGAAAGTATAGTCGGTCAAGCCCGACCATATAATGTCCTACACCCAGTATATGTATAAAACAGTTTTTTAGAAATGTGCGTTATATGGGAGATATAACCTATTGTGTACCGATCATCCAAAAATTTAGTGTCATGATGTCTGTGGATATAAGTATTATATGTGTTAAACTTTATCTCGATATAAATACTTTTAAAAGATTTATGAAGCTTAAACTGAATTACGGAGAAAGTCTTATATGGGAGCTACGACATTTTTGAGAGAGTTATGCTCTTTAAAGTAATTTTCGGAAGTGGGCCTTATATGGGAGCTACGAGTAATTATGGACCGATCTGCACAAAATTTGCAGATGTGATTTGGCTTCATTTACCACTCATTTGTGATAAAATTTGTTTGGATACTTGCATAATTCAAACATTTTTGATCGGTAAACCCCAATTTCGGGAGGACATTTGTTTGGGGGCCAGGTCAAATAATGAACCGATTTCCACCAGTTTCAATCCCATCCATCGTTGGGCCGAACAAAATATCACGTACCAAATTTTATCGAAATATCTTCAAAATTTTGACCTGTACTCTGCGCACAAGCTTTACATGGACAGCCAGCCAGCCAGACGGACGGAAATCGTTAAATCGAGTCAGAAAGTGATTCTGAGTCGATCGGTATACTTTAAGGTGGGTGTTGGACCAATATTTCTGGGCGTTACAAACCTCAGCACATATCCAATAAAAAATTAAGCATTTAATATAAAATATGCAATAGTAACTCGATGTACAGTCGAACTTCTATAAATTTAATCACCATTATCCTAAAAAAAAAAACTTTAACTTTGGGAATAAAATTTAAAAATGTTCCAAATTCAATACACAGCAACTATGTGCATACTTTTAATACAAATTCATTTTTATTTATCACCAAATACAGATAATTTGTACAATGCGAAGCTGGTATTCTGTATACTATAGAAGAAAAAATTCTATCCTGCATACAAATTTTGAAAAAATGTGTTTTTTTAATTTTTCAGATCTTATAATTCTATGATTACACAGTGATACTAAATTGAATGAAATAGAAAAACCTTGGACCCGATATTATTTTTCTTGTAGGGCTTGTCGAATAAAAGAAGATTCCAATAGTGAAATATGCCGGACACCTCCAAAAACCGGTTATTGTCGAGAAAATTGTGTTATAGCAAATTGTGTTATTGCTCGACAATAATACCCAAATTTCTCAAGTTTTCTTAGATAATATATATATCATTCGAAAGATCTCAGTTTATTATTTCCAAATCTAGAAAGAAATTGAAAATCGGATCATTATCAACAAAATTACTAACTTATAGTGCGCAAAGGTACAAAAACCGGGTTTTTAACCGCAAAACCGGATTTTGGAGGTGTCCGCAATATTTCACCATTGGAATCTTATTTTACTCGACAAGCCATACAAGAAAAATAATAGCACAGTGTTATAGTACCTACAGTCACATATGATACCTTAAATTAATGCTTAATGTCTTGGCTATTTATATTAATAAACTAAAATAACACTTATATAGACTTTTTTTTAAATTTTTTTAGATATTAAAAAAAAGTCGGGTCAAAAAATATTATTTTCGGATTTAACCCATAGTTGGTCCATATTTTATAATCATGATATATATCGTTGGAAAGGTAATTTTAATACATTTAACATAATGTATTACAAATTATCAGAAACCAAGTAGTTCCTATATATTTTCAACTTGAAGGGCCCGCCCTCTCGAAAATAGGCGTGACCGCCAACATTTTTTTTGCTGTTATCTCCTCTAAAAGCCTTATTTGATGAAATTTTTTTTTTTTTAGCAAAGTCACTAAAACCGACTTGTTCCGCTTTGTTTTAAATTACAGCATCAGAAACAGATATTCTAGTCATTGTTTGGAATGTAATTTTAGACCGTTTTAATGCTGCTATTAAGAAACTACAGGGATCACACGCTGATTCAGGATATGAGAAATAAACAATTTCAAAAATTTGAAGAAAAAGCCAAAGCGCTATCTGGAGTTCAGGATTATTATCATTATGATACTCGTCGCAGAAAAACCAGAAAACTTCAGTCAGATGAATCACGGGTCAATGAAAGAGCAGAATTTTCTGGACAACAAAATGTTCGTACAAATATTTACTATCTCATTTTGGATAGTCTGAGTTTACAGTTATCCGAACGTAAACACGCATATTAAAAGCTTTTTGTAAACTTTAGCTTTTTTGATAATTTATATAAAACTAGCTGACCCGGCGAACTTTATTCCGCCTTAATGGCAATAAATAAGCATTTTTTTTTAATTGAAAAAAATACAAAAAAAAATTAAATACCTACATTAATCATTCATAATTATTTCTGTATTTTAGTACATAGGTTGCTCTTCATTTAAGTACCTTGTGACACACGACATTTTTTGTTTTATTATCAGGCGCAAAAACAAACAACGCAGATGGTCTTCCGACCCGTGAACATGCCGCGTATAATTGACCATGGGAAAAACATGAATGTTGTAGATTTAAACCACAAACTTTTAAGGATTGGCCTTGTGATTTGTTGATGGTCATGGCAAATGCAAGACGTATCGGAAATTGAAGTCTTTTAAATTCGAACGGCATATCGGTTGGGATCATCGGTATCCTCGGAATGAGAACTTCCTCACCTTTGAATTTTCCTATCATTATCGTAGCGTAAATTACATTGTTCATCAATTTTCTAACCACCAAACGCGTACCGTTACACAGTTTTGGTTGGTTTATGTTTCGAAGCATGATTACTACGGAGCCAACCTTTAGGCGTAAATTGTGCGGTGGTAAGCCAGGCACGTCCAAAGAGTTTAAAAATTCAATTGGATAGTTGGTGGCTTCATCTTCATTTGTGACACAGTCAATAGATTTGAATGAATGCATTGTTCCAATGATCTTATTTTGAATTATATAGTTTAGGTCATCTACATCTTTATTCTTAGCCGCTAAAATTGCTCGCTCACTCAATTATTTTTGTAGTTAGAAACAATTTCTGAAATACATTGTTGATAAGTTCGTCTTTTGATGAGACAAAATTACAGAAATTATTTGGAAATGATATTAATCCGCTCGATTCATCTACAGGTACTTGATCATTACCGATAGTCAGCAATTGCTCCGAGAAATCTTCAGCAGATGTATCATTAAGTAATGTAACTCTCATGTTTGTTGTCAGTTGCAGTTTCTTCACATAGCGCCATAGATTTGAAGATTTGAGGCAAGCGTTTATTTCGTCGGCAACCGTAGATCTTGGAATTACTGGCAGTATTTGGCGGAAATCGCCAGACAGTAAAATCATTGCTCCTCCAAAACATCTCGAGTCATTGCGTAAATCTTTTAATGTTTGGTTAAGTGCTTCTAATGCACGTTTATACGCCATTGTGCATTCGTCCCAGATGATGATTTTCGATACCGCTAAAACTTTGCCCATTGCTGAGTGTTTTGCAATATTACACGTTGGTTCTTCAATAGTTTGAAGATTGAACGGTAATTTGAATGCTGAGTGAGCCGTACGGCATCCTTCTAACAATGTGGCTGCTATTCCAGAAGAAGCAACTGCAACCGCTATGTTAGATCTCGCCCG
Source organism: Bellardia pandia (assembly GCA_916048285.2). Classification (NCBI taxonomy): domain Eukaryota; kingdom Metazoa; phylum Arthropoda; class Insecta; order Diptera; family Calliphoridae; genus Bellardia; species Bellardia pandia. Next base: position 74,042,879 of record OU696530.1, read on the forward strand.
AACAGTTGCTAAAACTAATGACATGAGGAATGTCTTGCCAGTTCCACCAGGGGCATCTAGGAAATATAAACCACCATTTTCATCATCGATTGCCTTCATTAAAGTATCATAAACTTCCTTTTGTTGGTAATTCAACAGGGGTACATTCGTTTGAACTACTAAATCTAATTCCTGGTGATCATATTCACGTTCCCGTTCCAATTCTCGATTAAATGCGTCATTCATTTCACGATATGGTGCTGGCATTCCTAACCTGGTTAATAAATTACCGCACATGAGGTAACACATATCTTCGATCAAGAGTAAAGCACGATTATGTATCTCCTCATTCATCTCAATATCGTGATGTCTGGAACTGACACGAATTTGATGTAAAATATCTTCTGACATATTATCCTTGTATTTGTGCCACAGGTTACATGGGTTTGATGGACAACATGTCGAAATTATGATAGCGAATAATGTGCGTATCTGACTTGGAGATGCAGAGATAATGGCTTCAGCGATTGTCGTATCCCAATGACTATCGTTTTCTAATAACTTCAATTCTTCACATGCAGCACGATATGTTGGGAATATTACACCATTAACAGTTCGTAATGACTCAAATGACGTTGGCCCACGCACATTTACCAGCAACAACCGCAAATAGAAACATGCACCAGTAGAACGCACATCTGGATACTCAGGAACCGCATCGCCTTGCTTTCGTCTTTGAAAATTCTTCGATGAAGCATTCCAAGTATAATAACGTGGCATCTCCGAGTAAAACAAAGTTCGTGGAAACTAATCGCTTTGGCAGATTGCAAAAAAGACTGCTCAATGTAGTTGCTGGAGGTGTTTCAGCACGTTGCGAAGCATTCGAAGCCGTGAAATATACTCGTTGACCATTCTCCAGATGCACCGCCAAATGCGTAACAGTAGGATGACGTTCGTGAATGGGAAATGCGAATATACGCCAAATCGCTTCATTACAGTTCACATAACGACCAACTTGATAGCGTGAAATTTCATCGTTGGTATTCGAGGATTGTAATCCAAAAACCGCCATATCACTGCCTTTCGTGACATATTTGCAAATATATTTTATGGACTTAACTGAATTGCAGTATTCAACGTTGCAATGTGTCTTGAACGATTTAGAAATAAGTGGCGAATATGGAACAATCCAACTGTTGTCGACAACGAAATCCATTCTTTTCACTTTCGTTGTGACAGTTCGACTGTTGTCATCTGGTGATCGACGCCGATACAGCGGATAACCATCATTGCCAGTGACAGTCTCCGCCGTTAATTTACGTGGATATCGTTTAGAGCACTTTCCATCGACCATGCAAGGTGATTGGGGATTGATGGCACCACACGGTCCATGAATCATATTAGTAGTAACAACATCATGTAGGTCTGGATCGACTTCATAATCAGGAATCTCGGCACATATGATATCATCTATTTGGTCAGGCTGAATTCTTTCCACTAACCAAATAAGAATGTGTGCGTGCGGCAGGCCTCGCTTTTGCCATTCGATTGAATACATCCAGGATCGAGTATCTCCAAAGACGCGTTGTTTAACAATAAAGTTCATCAGGGACCGAATTTTTTGCCTGAATATACGTGCTGTGATGTCGTGTCTATCACTTGATGTTTGTCACCTGAAATTAAAAATTTGATAATTAACCATTTCAAAGGCAAATTTTAAAGGCAAACAATTTTTAAAAAGCATTATTTAAAATCAGTGTCTTTCACAAATAAATGAAATAAATTATGATACTGATACTCACCATTCAATGGATTTTTCATTTTAATATTAAAATAATATCCATCTTCTCCTTGCCAAAACATCAGCGGGTATTGCAATGTGTCATATGATCGATGAGTTTCAGATATTTGTTGCAGTTGACCATTATCGCGACGTGTAAGCACAATATCGCGTTTTTCCAATTGTTCACCAACAATCAGGATGGCAACTTCGTCTACTGTTGGAGCATTAAATGTCCTTTCGTGTGTTCCAGATGGTCATTTATCTGCTTTGACCAACGCATGATGTTCATGAAGCAGACACTGCAAGTCTTGAAGAATTGCTCGCTTCATTCCTGCATTGATCTCTAGGCGTCGATCAAGTTGTTCTTCCATGTTGCCCATGAAATATATTTGTAAAAATTTATTCTGTGTATCTTCGAAAGGTAGTAATGATCCAATTCGATGATGAATCTGTCCTTGTATCTACAAAATAAAAACCAGACAGTATTAACTGTGTAATAAACACTTTTTTCGGTCGGAGAGTAGAGTTCAGAATTAGCAAATATACTACATAGGTACCAATAGATAAATTAAGTTATTCTTTAACTACATCTATATAAGTACAAAAATAAATACCTTAAATGTCGGATTAAATCCTCGTTCTTCGATAATATCTGCCCCAAATGACGTCATCTGGAAACAACCATTGTATTTTTGTGTATTTGCAAGAAAGTGGCGTGATTCTTGTGTTTCGCTACAAAGCAATGAATACAATGGCTCAGGTGGCGGAGTCAACAATGGCAATTTCACTTTACCATTAAGGCAGCATAATCCAGGGGTTTCTCCGGAAAACTTTAATGCCCCACAATACTCGCAAACTACGTCCATTTGCCCAATGCAAACGCTAGGATGCAAGCTGTAATCATTGCTGCAATCGTATTGAAACGCTGCTTGATTCAAATCAGCACTTGATAAATATCTTGTTCTGCGTCGCAAATTATCTATTTGTTGACCTCTGTTGTTCGCTCGACGATTCTGCATTGCCAACCGAGCTGTTTCACGGGCTGCTTCACTTTGCTCTCGTGATTGAAAAGCACGAAGTCGAGCCATACTATCGCGGCGCTGTTCACGTGCAATTTCTTGTTCTTCTTCAGTCCTTTCATTTGCAGTATTTCGTATTCTTCTTGCATCACGGCTTTGTCGGGAAAGATTCGATCGTCTTGGTCGCGGCATTATTAATTAAACTTCACTTCACCTAAAAACTCAAATTTTCAACCATACCGAGTTTTATAGTTCACTTCACTTTTTACGAATATAATTGTTAATTATTATAATTGTTAATTATTTATTTAATAGAAATAGTTTTATTATTGATTTCTTACAAATATCAAATTGTCAGCCATACGTCATTATAATATGTATACATATCTGTCAGTATACGTCAATTACATAGCTGTCATTTGCGTTTTGTTATTCCAAGTCTGATTCTTTTTAATACGATTTTATTAGTTTCACTTGTATGTTTGTTTGTTTGTAATTCATTTTACACCTAAAGATATGCTACAAAAATATTTAGTTTTAATAAAAAATACGCAGAATTGTTGTCAAGAAATGAAAGAAATGTGCCGTATCTTTCGTACTATTTATACCCTTCACGAAGTTGAACCCGAAGGTATCGTCGGATTGGGTTAATTTTTTGCAAGTACTATTTTTTCTTGAAAAGTCATGCTCATTCCAAATTTTATTAAAATCGGTCAAAAAATAAGCAAAGCTCCCATACAAACTCAGGAACTGACCCGAAGTTGGACCCGAAGGTATCGTCGGATCGGGTTAATTTTTTGCAAGTGTTATTTTTTCCTGAAAAGCCATGCTCATTCCAAATTTTATTAAAATCAATCAAAAAATAAGCATAGCTCCCATACAAACTCACGAAGTGAGTATGTATAATTTTGTTTTAATAACAGTAAATTTTTTATGTTTTTAATAAAATATCATACTAGCAATTTAAATTTAATTTTACTTTTTTCTTTGACTTAATAAATTTATAAAAATATTTAGTGTAATATTGACTTATGTGCGTGTCCCATTATAACTTTGAGTCACTGTAACTTAATTTTTTATCGATAACTTTAGTAAAATGTTTGACAGTTTGCTATTTATTTTAATATGTACTGCTGAACTCTTTGCACTTGGTGAATTTTTCTATTACATACATTATATTTGTACTGTTCACCAAAACTTGAACAATGCATTAAAAATGTAGTGTCATAAGGCCTTTATCAACTCGAAGATTCATTGGCAAATAATGAAGATGTGCGTTCTGCACAAATCTTTTGTTTGAAAATTATAAACAAAATTTTATGCATGTATAAAAAATTTAAATATCTATGAAAAATAAGACTGATATGACATACATATGTATGTATATAAGTACATGTGAATTGAAAAACGTGTGTGTATCTAAATTAATAAAAATTAATACACAATAATTTAAGTATTTAAAAATTATATGGTTTTTTATTACCACTTTTGTATAATCAAAAAGGGCGGCATGTCAAAGAGTGCCTGGGAAGGGAGCAGGCCTAAATCCGCCACTGAAAATTTTACTAAATTTTTTTCACACTTGCTTTGAGCGAAAAGTGATTTTAATTTGTGTAATTCTTTGTAATGGTGAAAAGCATCGGTTTTCGTTTTCCATTTCTGCCACGTCATTTTTCATTGATCCACTGTCTATTTGTTTTATTAATTTAAACTTTTCTTTAATTGGTAAATTACGTTTCGGTGCCATTCTATTTTTTTACAATATTGTTTGTTTGTTCTTTATAACGCGTAAAAGAAATTTGTACGTAAACATTTGAATTTTATTTAGGGACTTTACCGAAATATAAAAACAATATGTAGTACTGCCATATGTATGCCCCCTTTTACAGTTGAGAAATTGAAAGACAGACATTTTTCTCATTCCGCTTTGAACTTGCCTAAACCTTTTAGAGTTGCGAAATTAATAGACAGACAGAAATTTTTTGTTTATTTTTTCGTTCTTCTTCTTTGTTGATTGTTGTGGAAATTTTTATTATAAAAACGCATTGAAATTAAAAGAAATTAAAAAACATATTCAAACAACCGTTAATTATAAAGTTTTTGTTATCAATAAATCTATTTGGTTAATAAATTTAATTATATTTGCAATACGCGCGTTAAAGTGAGAAAAATGATGTGAAGCAACAACATGAAAAATGCGAAGGGTGGAAACTGTAAACGAAAAATGTCCAGTACAGTAGAGGTCTACCGCACACTCTTCCTCTTCAATACACCGCGTACAAACTTCGTCTGTCTGTCTTTCAATTTCTCAACTGTAAAAGGGGACCATGGTGCAACTATACAAGGTGAGTGCAAATCGACAACAAATACAACACAAAACAGAAACAACAGGCAAAAATACTTGAAAAAGTATTACTTTTGACATAAGTAAATTGTAAACAAAGTCAGTCAGCTGGGCTACTGCACTCACCTTGTATAGTTGCACCATGAAGGGGACTATGCACATACATATAAATTTCAGTGTTGGCAATTTAATGTACATCATTTTGCATTTTTCGATAAAATTCAAATTATAGAAACGTTGTACTACGGGTTTCCTTTAAGTTATGGAGGAATTCATGGTATGGAAGTTCAAATTAAAGAAGCAAAACCTGATAGAATTTCTCTTCAAGATGCTGTTGCCACGAGATTTGCTTCAACTTATAGAAAATTCAAGTAATAGAAGTTCAAATTATAGAAGTTAGACTGTATTTGATCAAAATAGATTTTTGTTTACTGGTTGCAAAGATGCTTATTTTTTTTGCTGACCATAAGAATGAATATTTCGCTTTTTAAGTAGCAAACATCGTAATAATCACATTTAAAAAACCGCAAAGATTTTGAAAAACCGGAAACAATAGTAGTGGTATTAATTTTCATTACATTTTTATATTTCCATGAACTAACAACTACTAACAAATACTCTAAAAAATCAGTATTTTGTTTAAAACACAAAATTTTAAGATTTATGCGAAATATTATCTTACTGTCTTTTATTTCAAAGTTAAACTCTTCATTCACTGACCTAACAGAATTTGATATTCTTTTGTAGGAAAAAACGTTCCACAAAAAAATCTATCGCATAAGTAAAAGCGGTGACATGATGTTTGGTTGGATTCTGCGGTGATATTTTTGAGATACAAATCTGTTTTCTAATTACTTTTGCGAAATTGAAAACTTTCGTTCAATCACTACAATCATAAGTATTATGTGCATTTCATTTTTTGCAATGTTAAAAAACGGTGCCATTTTCAAATCTTTATACATATTTCAAAAATAAACCGGTTGCAACTTGTAAGTGATCCATAGAACAAGTGTAATGCCAAAGAACAGATTTTTTGAAAACTATACCAACTCTTTAGAATGAAAATAGTGTTCCACAGAACTCGTTCCAAAAGTAATACCCACGTCACTAGTTCCTAGGTTGTCTGTCTGACATTAAAGAATCTAAGACGCGTTTTAAAACTTATTTTTTTTTTTATAATCGTTCGTTATTTATTTTTCTAATATTATATTTTTTTCATTGCAGCGGAATAGATTTAATTGCAGTGCTCGAACATCTGGATTTCGCACCAACGGCTTTAAAAAACAGCGTCGCCTTAGGTGCAAGTAACTTTGTGATTGCATATGCCGTACATAAAGTATTTGCCCCAGTTCGAATAAGTATAACTTTAGGAGCAACACCATTCATTGTGAGATATTTGCGATCCAGGGGTCTATTAAAATCTAAAAACAAATAAATATATTTTTTGCATTTTATTAAATAGTGTTTTATTGTATCTTTTAATTTGTTTGTAAGTTATTTCTATTAGATTCGAGAAATTTTCTTTTTCTATAAACAACTTTTCTACATTTCTTTTTGCTCTACATGAGCAAAAATAGTTTTCTTTAAAATTTTTATTATTTTTACGACTATTTATTTGACATGATTTATGACTAAAATTTGTAAGAACTTTATGTTCGGAACAATTATTATTTTTATTTTGAACCGTTAATTTTAAATCATTGATATTTGTTTTATTTCGGCTCGAGTTCATTAAATTTAATTTTTCATTAAATTATTTTTACTGAAGGTAGGAATTGTTACATGAAAATTATTATTAAAATTTATTGATAATTTTTCTTGGCTCTTAGGATTCGAACCTGGGTTGTTGGTTGAATTTACATGTTTCGAGAAACACCACACTGCACCGCAGTGGTGCAGAGGGTGAGAACGTAAAGAATTCTGATGAGAGAAAGTGGTGTTTCAGTGATGTTAAGTTCAGTATCTACCTCCAAATACTACTGCCATACTACAGCCCTTGGATCAAGGTATTATGCATACCTTTCAAACTCACTATAGACAAATTATTGTTAAGAAGCAAATATCTGCTTTGGAGAGAGTAGTTTCTATTCCAGACTTCTATAAATCTATAACGCTTTTGAACGTACTCTTCTTTGTAAAACGGTCATGGTCGCTGGTAAATCTAGGGACTATTTCATCAAAGGAATTTAAAAATGTATTTTTTAAGGCTGGATTTAATAAAGCTCCTGAAAGAGACCTTATCATTCAAAATATAGACTCTGGAACTGATACCAAATTATTCCGACTATATTAACTGTGACGGCGTTATTGATTGTTACGGAGAGTTATCGGATAATGAAATTCTCGAATCTATTAAAGAAACTAGGTACTCCTACTGAGGATGAAGACATTGAAGATGAAGGAGACAATGAAGAAAATAACGTCTCATTCAAAATTCAATCGACTAAGGAGGCATTAGAAGCTTTGAATGTCCTCCAAAAATATTGTATGCACCACGAGATTGATATAATTCCAAAAACTATTGAGGATCATATCCTAAAAGGGTCTATAAAAGCTTTTAATCAAACTTTAATAACTGAATATTTTTTTTTTAAATGTTACTTTTTAATTACCTGTTCCTTGTTTACTTGTTCCTTTTAATTTATATTATTTTTCCTGAAGTACCTTTATGTTGTTTTATTAATAAATAATAAATGAAAAGAATATTTTTATTTTTTTATTTTTGGTTGTAAAAATAGGATATTGTGCGAATCGCACTTATGGGCCACTTCTATGGCTGGTAAACGAATCAGATAACTGGCAATTTTTGGCAGTTAAAAAAATTTAACTTAAGTGCCATTTTGACTTACCTGCCACAAAATCCGTGCAAAACACGGTGTGCCAGTTAAGTCAAAATTACTGTATTATAGGCTTATTGTGGTTGAATTTCATCTCAATAGAGTTATTTACAAGAGTTATGTGGTTGATTGTTATACTCGGAAGTGGACTTAATTCGAGAGCTAATGCCAATTATTGACTGACTGCTACAAAGTCCAGTAGCATACTTGCCGTTTAACCGATATTAGTATGTTTTCTGTATTAAAATTTCTGATCTGTATAAAAGTTGGTTCGATACCGATTTTTATTAGACATTTTTTTGGGTCAAAGTTTTAAGTCGGTACCGATATTTATACGATATATATAAAGATAAATTGCTTTTTCGGATGTGGTCCTTGTATGGGAGCTATGACCAATTGTGGGCCGACCACCATAAAATTTAGTACAACAATTTATTTACCTATAAGGGTTATTTATGTCAAATTTTAACCTTTTAACATTTTAGGTGTGGACCAGAGATCAGTTATGAGTACAGAAAAAGTGACTATACTCGAATCATGACTTATAATTTGTTGTACTTATACGTACTCATGCTTGTCTCAATATCATCAAACCACTACTCATCTTTAAAGTTTGAAGTACTTATTATATTCATACTTAATCTCATGTATGATGTTGTTTATTTAGACTCTCCTTAACTCAATGTACGTAGACGATAAAAAAAATAAGTATGACTCGCATACACTCATGCGAGTGTCGTTAATTTTTACAGTCCGCTTATAAAAATTATATAAAATAATAAATGTTATATTTTCCCCAATATGTTTTCCTATAAACTTACTTGTATGTTTTTATATTTCTTTTTTACTTATTTTGTATAAATACCTAACGGAATAAGCTGAAATTTTTTTTAATGACTTAACTGAGTTGAATAATTTGTGAGTATGTGAGTATTTTTCTTAAAATGTAAATCTAAATACCGTTGTTTATGAATCAAACATATTGGGAATGGTATGAGCTCGATGTCGGCGTTGTACTTATACTTATATCCACCCGCATTTATAAGTCAACGTTGTTGTGAGTTTGAGTAACTCAGAGTAGTTAAATTTCAATGATGTAAAACCACTTATACTTAAAATGTTATGAGTAGTTATGAATCGTAAAAAAACGATTCATTGCCGATCTCTGATGTGGACTTTTTTTGGGGTCTATGATAAAACATGGACCGAAGTATGTAGTCATCATCCCATCTCCTATGTTAAATAGATGATGTTTACAGATTGATAATGGACAATGAAGATTGCTGATGCCAATTGTTCCAGTACTTTACAATATTAGGTGAGAGGGGGCACCTTTGAACACTTTTTGCTTTCTAGCCACATACAAATTTTAATTTTTTTATTTTTTAATGGATGAAGTCATTGTGTTCAAATGTGCCCCCCATACGGGGCAGTTTTGAACGGCAATTTTTTCTTGTGGCGCTTATGTCCAAAAATAACATAAACAGTTGTATTTTTTATATACATATATAAATAAACCGAAAACTCGGATTTTTGAATGCAACATTCGAAAGTTTTAAAATTTGGATATTGGATCGTTAATAACATAAGTTTTTTGCAAATATCTTCGGAACTACATAACCGATTTAAGAGTTTGATATCTCGTTTTGAAAAACATTGCAACGGCTTTCAAAAAAATTAAATAAAATAAAAAAAGCAAAATATATGTATGTATGCTCGTATGTCATAGGTGGTGCAATATGAAAATTGGATTTTGCCAAGCCCCTCCGCCCGCAGACTGAAAATCCATGTAAACATAAATTTTTTGTGAAGGGGCGCGAAAGTGGGCGTGACACATAAATTTTTTTATTTTTACATCGCCTGCAGTAAGATGTGGATACAATCTGTATGAAGTAAATCTGTAAAAAACCCATGTAGAAGCAATTCATCAATTAAAAAAGTGGGCGTTAGAGTAGGCGTGGTCGTACCAATGGTGAAGGCAATGGTGGTAATTTGACCTTACTACTGAGACAGCACAACCCAGGCGATTCTCCGATGAACTTTAATGCACCGCAATGGTTACACACAATCTCCATTGGGCCAATTTGAACGGAAGGATGCGAGCTGTAGTCAAAAGTGCAATCGTAATGAAACGCTACTCTATTCAAATCAACATTTGAAGCTCTTCTTCTTACGCGTTGATTTAGATTTTCACGTTGTTGAATTGCTTGATTTAATCGACGATTTCTCATTGCTAATCGAGCCGTTTCGAAGTCGGGCTGATCTCGTGCGATTTCTCGTTCATGCGTATTCAATCGATTGGTAATATTCCGATTTGTAATTGCATTACGGGTTCGATGCGAAAGATCAGATCTTCTGGGTCGCGGCATTATGAATAACACTGAGAAATTAATGTCACAAAAGCAGTTAATGTCACAAAAACAATGTCACAAAATCAATTAGGAAACTTACCTTTTGAAATCACTTTTAAAAAATGCTGAAAAATTTTAAATACTACAAAAATAAATCAGGTGTCAAAAGTTTATTCACACACTGCCTTCTACTGGCAATGGCAGAACCAGAATTTGTTTTTGTAAAAAAAAGTTTTCAAGCAAATTAGGTGGAAAAACAATTGTCGTAAAAATTGTGATATACAAAGGAACGACATTTGATTTTTGGATTTTAGAAGATAATATTTAAAAGTAATGGGTGTATACAATTTGAAGTAAGTCTTTTAAAACCCTTGTAGAACCGATTACACAATTTTAAAGCAGGCGTGGTCGACTTCGGCTGCACGCAGTGGGCGTTGCAACGGCATCAATTTAAAAAGGCAAAATTTCAGTTTATGGGGGACACCCCTGGGAAAAAAAAAAATGCCACGCCCCCTTAAATGACCCCAGGAGTGCGAAAATCATAATGAATAAGGGGGCTCACGCCCCCTATGGGCGTGGCAGTCGAAAAACGACCCGGCGCACCTACGTAGACAATATGGGTATCAAATGAAAGCTAATGTCTTCACGATTCCAAAAATAGCCGTATCGTCCAATTCACGACCCCAGTCGTGAATGTCAAAGGCAGTAACGCAATCCATATTTAGTGATGTTCTCGTGTCAAGAGTCAAATCATAAATGAGGATAAGTACAAAATTAAGAAACGAGGAAAACTCTTGAAAGCTTCTGATTGATTAATGAAAATTTGTTATACTGGCTTCGCTTAGTAAAGTTTTTCTGCGTGACCGGCCTACGGCCGGGCTTAGGGGTTTTTAACTCCAGTATGTCTTAATTCTAGACGGCGGGGATCTCGAGTGCTCGGCCTCTGGCCGAGCTAAAAAGAAATAAACAAAAAAAGTCCTTCCCCCATTTTATAAAAATTAACATATCTTCCTCAAATTCTGGACGATCTGGCAACTACGGGTATTTTTGGAATCGTGAAGACATTTCCTTTCATTTGATACCAATATTGCCTAAGTAGGTGGCATGGGTCGTTTTTCACCCCCGCCCCTATTTAACAAAAATGGCCGTATCGGCTGCAAAAACCGCCCGATCTGGCAACTATGGCTATTTTTGGAATCGTGAAGACATTAGCTTTCATTTGATACCCATATTGTCTACGTAGGTGGGCCGGGTCGTTTTTCGACTGCCACGCCCATAGGGGGCGTGAGCCCCCTTTTCATTATGATTTTCGTACTCCTGGGAACATTCTGAAGGGGATGGCATATTTAGATTTTTTCTCTAGGGGTGTCCCCCATAAACTGAAATTCAGCCTTTAAAAAAAGTAGGCGGTCAAAAAAGATCGCTAGAGATGGAACGTGAAAGGAGGCGTGGAGTATGAGTCTTAATTTTTGATCTCGCCTAGAGTAAGATATTCAATTTAAAGTGAATATGTTAAAATTAGAGTAGAATCAATTACACAATTTAAAAAAAAGGCGTTAAAGTAGGCGTGGTCGCAAAAAGAAGTATTCTATAAAACATACCGGAGCTTTAGTGGTGTGATGTGAAAATTTCAGGCAGATCGCTCCAGCTGTCTGGCTTACCTGGCAAGGGTCTTGCATGATATGGGGCGTGAGTGGGCGTGGCACATAAAATTTTTATATCTACCTCGCCTACAGTAAGATGTATATACAATTTGAAGTAAATCTGTAAAAACCCATGTAGAATTAATTAAAAAAGTAGGCGTTAGAGTGGGCGTGGTCATACCAACTTACAAACCTTCCCGGGCTCATGCACAACAATTTTGCCAAAGATCATCACATGATTAAATGCATAGTTTACAATTCTATAAAGTACATACACACACATAAAAACATTAATTTTAAAAAAAGTAGGCGTGGTTAATTTTTGAATTTTTTCTGGGGATTCTTCTTCTCTTGCCTGAGACCAGCCTTAATTCATGCGAATCGTTGCAATCGGTCCAGGCGTTCTTTAGTTATAAAGCTAGTAACTAACGTCACTCTCTTTTATATATATAGATAATAAATTCGATTTATTTATTAAGAAAAACATAAACATTAACAATAAAAAAATTTAGATCAAAAATAAGTTTTATATCATTAAGACGGAAAAGGCCTTGCGATTTCAGGTGACATTACATTTTCCTTTAAAGCATCATGATCAGCATTGGATTCGTCATTTTCAGAAAATAAGAGAGAATCAACAATGTTTGGTACTTCGGTTGATAAATTAACATGTTCAAAGGTGCCCCTGTTTTCTTTGTCCATACATGAACTGAGATTTTATCAACATTGTTCAGAGGTGCCCGTGTTCAAACGTGCCCCCCTCTACCATATTCTTAAAAAATTCGAACTATTAGCCTGAATAAAAAAAAACTTTTCTCTTAAAGCAAAATTTCGTTTTGCGATTTCATTTTACATGACACATTTTTGCCGAATTTTGTATTAATATTCCAATTTTACTGGCATTTATGTATAATTGAGCAATATTTCGGGAAGATTTTTTTTTGTATGGGGGCTATGAGAAATCATGGACCGATTCTTACTATTTTCCGCACACTTTCCTCTTTTATCATAAAAACAACATATACAAAATTTCATGGTATTATCTGCAATATATTTCAAAATATTGCAACAAAATTGACAAAAAAATATCAAATTTTTATGGAGGTTGTCTCAGATATTGGTCCATAACTCTGGTTGACCAAAAACCGATTTTGCTGGTTTTCAATACCAAAGTTACCCGGAAAATAAGAAATATTTGTCTGGAAATTTCGTTTAGTTAAGTTGTATAGTTTGGACGTGAGAGTGTTTTACAGAGACGGACAAACAGACGGGCATGAATAAATCGACTTGGAATTTCATAAGGATAAAGAAAATATATACTTTGTTGGGGCTAAGAAGAATATTAAAAAAGTTTTAAACGGAATAATAAACGTAATACAGGGTGGGCCAACTTGGACTGACTGATTTGAAATGCTTATAACTTTTGCATTTTTAATTTAATACTCAATTGAACATCTCCAGAACATCGCTACGACGTATTCTAAAAGTTGATCTGAAGATGTTTCCATATAAAATTCAATTGGCCCAAGAATTATTGCCGAGGGATGCACCACAACGGCTACAATATGCCAATAGAGTTCAAATCATTCAGTCAAACTTGGCCCACCCTGTATATCCTCATTCACCACTTGTGGTGGTGGAGGATAAAAACAGAAGAAAACAAAAAAAAAAAACTAAAGTAAATAAAAACTTAAATAACATAGAACAAAATACAATAAACTTCAGCCCGCCTAAAGCAATAAGCGAAGATCTGGATTGGTACTTTTGGCATCAAAATTTTAACTCCGAAATTCAAAATAAAACACATCTTGTCTCTCCTCTTGGTCAACTGACACAAGAGTTATTATCAAGAAATCAATGTTACATACCAGAAACCACAATGGATACTGGTTCTGATATAATTTAAATACTCAACACTAGTAAATGAAATTTTACAATTACGTTACGACATGGATAGTTTTACAATACTTCAATGGAACATGAATGACCTCATTAAAAATTTTAACAAAAGAGCCCAATCTAGCTTTAATATCCATACAAAAAACACACTGTAAAATAAGTTTTAATCCCACACCACCCAAAGGATATTGCGCATATTTTGTTAATTCTCCTTTTAACACATCCTCAAAACAAGGTCACACACATGCCACATACATATATTCAAATACTCAAAATAGTGTTGGTTCTCTTGCATAAAATGTAATCTACAGCTTACTATTCACCATTTCTTAATTGAATGTCAACCACCAGAAACTCATAACACAAATATTCAATTCATTTTAATTAATTTTATTGATTTTGCTCATTTTGATAAATTGTGAAATTGCAGTGTTTTATTTTAATTCGTCTTTTTTGAAGTGCTATTGGATACACAATATTTTTTGTTTTTCCTTCCGGTGCGTAAACGAATAAAGCAAAAGGTTTTCCGACGCGTGAACAGGCCACATAAAGCTGCCCATGTGAGAAGCATGGATTCTCCAAATTTAATCCACACACTTGCGACGATTGTCCTTGCGCTTTGTTGATAGTAATTGCGAAAGCAAGTCGCACTGGCAAATGCAAACGTTTGAATTCGAATGGCAAGAATTTGCAAAATTAGGTATTAATTTTGGTTTTTGGAAAGTGGTGTGCAAAAAAGTTCTTTAATTTTCATAACAATTTTGAATTCAAAATTTATAATATTGTTTGAAAGCAATTTTGGAATGGCGTATGTATGTACAATGCGCGCATTGTTACGTCAATTAAAATAAATTTAAAATAAAGACATTACACAAATATTCAATTCATTTTGAGTAATTTTATTGATTTTTCTCATTAAAAAAAAAAAAAAAAACAATTAGGCGGTCGAAAGAAGTATTCTTAGTCATCCGGAGTCTTAGGCCCCGATTATCGTTCACAACACTAAAATGATGTGTTGTCTTGACTACAACAGAACATGCATTTTACTAAGCCGATAAGTGTTGTGAATTGTAATCGCAGTTTACAACATACAACATCAAAATACTTAGTGTTGTGAACGGTAATCGGGGCCTTAGTTATATTCCTTCTGGCCTTCCCAGCAGGCGTTGTCCGGCAAGAGATGGGGCGTGAAAGTGGGCGTGGAGTATGAATCTTAATTTTTACCTCACCTAGAGTAACATGTGTATTCGATTTGAAGTAAATATGTTAAAATCCGAGTAGAATCAATTACACAATTAAAAAAAGTAGGAGTGGTTGAAATAAATAAGAAGCTTTGGCACATAACATTTTTATTTTTACCTCAAATTGTTTGAAGTAAATCTGTAAAAACCCATGCAGAAGAAATTAATCAATTTAAAAAAGTGGGCGTTAGAGTAGGCGTGGTCGTACCAACTCAAAAACTTTCCCCGTCTCATGCACAACAACTTTGCCGAAGATCATCACATGATTTTTATGAGTCTATAAAGGGAATACACACAAACATTATTTTTATATTTTTAATATTAATATTAATTTTGTATATGAGCTAAATATTCACTTTGTATGGGAGCTGCCGCTGCCACTCCCACTGGTATGATCCCGCCCATTTCCCCCCTGATTATTCAAGTCAATAACATATGGGATACTGCAATGTTTCAAAACTCTTTCTATGATAATAGTCAAGATATATGATGTTATTTAATTTATGTGGGAGGGGCTACGCCCACTTGAAATATATATAGCCGAAAACCTAATTTGGACTATAACCTTTCAAATGAAACCGGTTTAGGCCAAATCGGTTGGATAGTTTTAGAGTCTATAGAGGACAAACATACAAACGTTGTATTTTATATACATACTAGCTAAACCCGGTGTGCTTCGCTACCCCACCCTCGCTATAAAATAAAATAAAACGTATTTATATATTTACAAACATTTATTCACATATGTATTTAATTTTAATGTATTTATTGCAATGCTAGTTTATTAAACCTAGTTTGGCCATCAGGAGCATACCCAATACACGGGATATTAACCATGAGTTTTGTTAATAGTCATCGCAAACGCTAACCGAACAGGAAAAAAATTGTTTAAAATCGAATGGTAAATCTGAAGGCAGCATTGGAATGCGTAGCAAAAGTACATCTGTACCTTTATATTTTCCTGTTATAATGGTCGCTTCTACTAAATCAGGAGTGTCCAAGCCCTATACTCTGGTGCTCTTTTGTATTTATAAAAACTCTTAAGCTAGATTTACACGATTGAAATTTTCTTCAAAATTTCTCTTCAAAATGCTTTAAACTCGTGTAAACAGCAAAATTTCTTCAAAATTTATTGATCAACATCAGGATCATTCCTTATCAATCGCTCCATAAAAGAGACATACCTTACAAAAGAAAAGGTCGAACCCTACGTTCCTTTTGTTTTCTCCTTTTTTTTTTGCATTATTATCAGCTACTTCTTCCTCCAATAGTAAAAATGTTGATGCTATGATGATTGTGTCATCGTCCATACTTATTAATTGTTTTTTTTTTTTTTTTTGATAAAATTTTTGAAACGTGTAAATAGAACATCAAAATAAATTTTCAAAATTTTGATAAGACTTCAAAATACCTTCAATCGTGTATATCTAGCTGTATGTTTTGTTTACTCATTACAGCACTCAGCACTAGCAATACGAAATACACAAACAACTTTGCCTTATTTGTTTTTTTGTCGTACTTCACTCTATACACGCAAGCGCAAAGCAACAACACTTTCGTATGCCCTACTGGTAAACATTGCTGGCTGCGATCGTCAATGTAGATTTTGTTTTTATTTAACTTATGATACCGTTTAAAAAAGTGTGTTGTTCCTTTGTATGTATTGGCTTTTACAACAAAAAATACTGAATAAAAATTAGTTTTTATTTAAATGTATTGGTGTTTGCTCTTACATAAGCAACATTTGGGACCTCCTGTACTAAATTATTTCTCAGTTTTTTTTACTGCAAGTCGAGTGCCATTGCAAAGCCATGGTGATCGATATTACGCAGTGGCAACTAATTGCCACTCCAATTTTAAGTTGTAGCACATGTGGTGGAAAGCCTGGCACATCGAGTGAATTTAAGAACTCAACAGGATAATTAACGGCCTTACCGGTTGCTTGATTGATTTGACGTATTTCAAAGTGATATCCATTTTCTCCATATGGGAAAATAATAGGATACTGAAGCGCGTCATATGAGCGATGCATTTCAGTGGGCGAGGCCAAGCCACTTTCTCCACTTACATAGTCAAGAATTTATTATTTCGTAAGAATATCCTATTGTGAAAATTTAATGACGATCGGTCCAGTACGATTTTTAATTTTCCTAAAAAGGGGCGTGCTCCCACCCACTTTTCTACTGATACGTATTCCTAATTATGCCAATACCATATGTACCACATATCATCGACGTAGGTCAAAAAATTCCCAAAATATGGTGATTTAAACTTTTGGGTTATATGGGCGGTGCCACTCCCTTTTGTACAATCAAAACTTCATGTAGCCTATTATTCCTTCCAGAGTCAGAGTCAAGAATGATAAAATAAAGAATACGCCATTCTAAGGGTTACCAAGAATGTTTCATGTGTTAGAATTAAAATTTCTTGCGAAAACTTTATGTTTTATGTGATAGTTGGCAACCTTGCAATTGAAATCTCTGAGAGTTCTAAAATACAATCTGTTTAAAAAAGAATAACAAAAAAAAAAAAAAACAACAAAAAATATAAACATGAAGAGTGCAGTGAGCAAATGCAAGCAAAACATGAGTAAAAAAACAAGTGAGAAAAAAATAGCCAATAGAAACACAGAATGTGTGACGTCACAGGGCCAATATGCGCAGAACATTTTAAAATTTTACGCGCGTTGGCGTAATCTTTATTTTATCATTCTTGGTCACAGTAACATGCTGTGAAAATTTCATCAAAATCGGCTCGGCCGTTTTGGAGTCCATACGTTACATACATACATTAATTTTCATATATATACTTAGCTGGATATATAGATAAACATTTGTATAGTATAATACAATACATTGAGGATCTGGACATCAGAATGTCATATAGGCTTCCTGATGACTGCGGAAGTTTTTCAGGCGGAAGTTCTGGGGATCTTGAGGGTCGTGGAACTGATGAGGGACAACATTGATACAGGTTCGGAGGTCACTATATATATGGATAGCCAGGCGGCCCTTATAGCCATACGGGGCTGTTATGTGAACTCCAAGCTAGTTGTTGTTGGAGGGCTCTGAAGGGAGTGTTAGTAGAGTATAAGGTTAGGCTGTGCTCGGTACCAGTTCACTCTGGCATCGCCGGCAATGAAGTAGCTGACGAGTTGGCGAGACTGGGCTCAGGGATGGAGGATCCTGACCGCATGGAGTTAGGCCGTTAGGCCTCCCATAGGCTTCTATTATGAAAAGATAAGGAAATGGACTCCCAGTGCGACCAATCAGGCCTGGGGAAACCGGACGGACTGCCGGGTGTCACGGACGCTGTGGCCGGTGCTTAGGAAGTCCGATTCGGAGTCGTTGATGGGCAGGAATAGGGTCTGCGTTAGGACCATGATGGGCATTATCACGGGACACTGCATGATAGGCAGGATGGCAGTGAAAATGGGATCCGAATTGTCGGATATGTGCAGGTTGTGTGAGGACCCGGTTGAGCACATTCTGTGCCATTGTCCCAGGTTGTAGGGCGGCAGGCTGAGGTGGCTGGGTAATAGATTCATGGGCGAATTAGGGGATGTCTCGGGCTGTTGGCTAGAGAGTCTGATGGGATTCGTAATGGGAATGGCCTGGCTACGCTGTAGTAGACTGGGTGCTGGTCGCACACGTGGTAGACAGGGTTTGAGTAAGGTTTGGTTCGATCTCTTTCTTCTCTTTATACTCTACTATTCCTTTCTTATCTTGGGCTTTCGCTTTTTATTTCACCTACTTTCTATACTTTTATTCCATCCCTAACTAAGGCGTCACAATGGACCGTATTGGTCTCTGGGTAAGGGTGTGAGGATGACTCACACCAGCCTTTTTACCTAACCTATTGTGTGACCAGTTTATATTTCAGAATTCAATCTCAGCGGTATCTTATGGATTTACACTTTGTAACTTTTAATCTGCTTAGAAAATTTATTAATAAATTCTATTCAAAAATACATTCATTCAAGCCGAACGAAGGAGGATAGGGCCAAAAATGGCACCAGGAAATCGCTAGCCTTTCTGAGAAAGATGGAACAAAGAGATCCTGGGTCGTTAACCGCAAAGGAGAAGTACCTTCTCAAGAAACATAGGCATGACGTCGCTAGATTTGAAAGAATCTACGGCCCCGTGAGTGTTCTCTTGGGAGAGTCCTATCCTGGTGAGCAGCGAGTGGGAGTGGCTGTGGATCTGGCTAAAACCCATACGGGTAATAGATCAATAGCTCCTACCACTAGTAGCGAGGTAAAACCAAAGGTGGATCTGGCTAAAACCCATACGGGTAATAGATCAATAGCTCCTACCACTAGTAGCGAGGTAAAACCAAAGGTGGTTCGAAGAAATCACCCATAAAGATGTCAGGAGCGGAGGGGGCAAAGAGCCCTCAGACTGATTCCCTTAAGGGGGCCCGTAAGGGTAACATTAAGGGAAATGGATCCGATGGACCTCTACCCTCGTCAGCCAAGACATCTGCGATTAAGAGGGCGGCGGGTAAGGCGGTAGTTCTAATGGCACCCAAAAAGAGACCATTAAGAGGGCCAGATCTGGTGATGACCAACCTACCTCGTCCGCAAAGAAGGCGAAAAGGTGCTTAAGTCAGGATGTATAGCTTCAGGCGGCTATCATTGATCGGAATGATCCGGATGGGAAGATCAGTACCGATCAATGGCAGCTACTTGAAGGTAGAATCTTGGATGAGATCGCCTTCTACGATGGTAGCTCTGAGGACGTATCCTTCAAAGGCGCAGACTGGGCTAGGGGAGTCAAGGTGATAAACTGCGGAAACAAAAATTCTTTTCAATTTTTAAAAACCGCAACTTGGAAACTTGGCGACCTTAATCCGGCCTTAAAACTTGAAGTGGTGCGCGCCTCGGAGTTACCACTTAGGACGATAGTTACAGTGTGGATTCCACCACCAGTAAGACCGGTGGAAAACATACTGGCTATTTTGAAGAAGCACAATGTTAATATTCCTATAGACCATTGGAAGGCTGTAAACTCAATGGTCTGTAAGAATAATAACGGGAGGGATTTGCGATCCACTGCGAATTGAAAATCCCTCCCTCCCGTTAGAATGGCTGGATAAGGTGAAGGGGGTTGTCAGCTTTGGCTTTGGCACTGTTAGGTTTCGGTATTCGAAACACGACACTACCAAAGAGGCTGCTGGTGGTGCAGATAAATCTGCATCATTGTGAAGCGGCCTCGACAGAGCTGATAACCTTTATCACCAAATCCAAAACTGATGTGGCCCTAATCCAGGAACCTTGGATAAATAAAAATAAGGTTTGCGGATTAGGGTTAGCGGGATACACGTTGTTCGTCCCGTCCACTGGTGACAAGGTGAGAACGTGTATCCTGGCAAGGAGAGAACTAAAACTAATAATTTCTCATTCTTTCAGGAGTGGTGATATCACCGTAATCAACAGAGAAGTCCAGGGTGAGCGGACGCTGACACTGGCTTCGGTATATAAAAGAGGTGAGTACGTGCTTGATTTTATAACTGTCAACGATATGGTCACATGTAACAAGGGCAATATGCCCACGTTCAGGAATAGAGATAGGCAGACGGTTATAGATATGACATTGACGAACCAGAAGGATGATTTCGTTAGAGATTGGAGGGTATCCGTGGACTGTTCCTTTTCGGATCATAGCAGGATTACCTTCACCCTGGACTTCCGGTCACCGGCAGGGTACCTTTTAGGAATCCTAGGCTGACGGATTGGGGAACCTTTTATGATAGGGTTCGCTTGGGGATGGAACAGCCAAATTCATATGGTCCGTTACCATCCAATTTGGAAAATTCGGTGAACAATTTCACTTGTTTGCTCAAAGAGAGCTACGAAGCATCATGCCCTTTAAAGTTTCCAGGTAGGCGCAAACAGCCTAGATGGTGGACCAAGGAACTTCAAGTTCAGAGATCGACGGTTAGGAAATTGTTTAACAGGGCAAAGCTTACTGGACTTCAGGGAGACTGGAACAATTACAAGGTGTGTTTCAATAGGTACAAGGGAGACCTAAAAAGAGCAAAGCGGATTTCGTGGAGGAATTATTGTGAATCCGTGGATGGCGTCAATGAGTTGTCAAGGTTTCGGCGAATCCTATCCAATGATCCAAAGGACATAGGATATATTCAAAGAGATGACAACTCATGGACGGAGTCCAGCTCGGAAACTCTCTCACTGCTTGTTGAGGCGCACTTTCCCGGTTGCGAAGGTATAGGAACGGAGGCTGAGGACCAATGGGGCAACATGCTTGATGGTATTGGTCAAGACTCTGGACAGGTTGATGAAATAGTCACGAAGGATAAACTAGCCTGGGCGGTGAAAACTTTCGACCCGTACAAATCACCGGGTCCGGATGGAGTATTCCCAGCCATGCTATGTAATATCCCGGATATAGCGCTATTTCTTCGGGTGGATATCTATAAGAATTGTCTCAGGAATAGGTATCTACCACATGGGTGGAGAGAGGTAAGGGTTGTCTTTATACCCAAGGCCGGTAGGGCCTGCCACTCGAAACCGAAGGATTTTTGACCTATCAGCCTATCGTCTTTTCTTCTGAAGACTTTAGAACGACTGATAGATCTATATCTAAGGAGCAAGATAGATACTCACTTCATTAGCAACGCTCAGCATGCCTATCTCAGAGGTAAGTCTGTTGAGAGTGCGCTTCATGAGGTGGTTGGTTGCATAGAGCACAGTCTGGAGCATAGGGAATATACTTTAGCTGCGTTTCTGGATATAGAGGGCGCCTTTAACAATATTAGAACTAAGGCAATTAGGGACTCGTTAGTAGAACATGGGGTCGACGACTTTCTGGTGAGTTGGATTATCGTAATGCTGGAAAGCAGGATTATCAACTCAACCCTAGGGGACGAAGTGATAAGAAGAAGGGTTACCAGGGGTACACCACAAGGTGGAGTTCTTTCTCCTTTTCTGTGGGTACTAGCGGTTAACTCTATTCTTAAAACCTTCGAATCCAAGGGTAGAAAGATAGTCGCCTATGCGGATGACGTGGTGATACTGATTAGGGGAAAGTTTCTTTCAACTATCAGCGATATCATGCAGGATTCGCTTGGTGATCTCTCGTCCTGGGCGAAAACTAACGGGCTAGGTGTAAACTCATCAAAGACGGAATTAGTGTTATTCACACAAGAAGTATAAGGTGGATAACTTCAAACTGCCGAAACTGGATGGTGTGGAACTGAGTCTATCAGAAGGAGCCAAATATTTAGGCACCTTCCTTGACAAGAAATTGTCTTGGAAGTTAAATACGCAGGAGAGATTAAGGAAGGGCCTCAATGCCTACTATGCATGCAGGAACTCAATAGGCAGAAATTGGGGCTTGCGACCAGGCATGGTTAAATGGATCTACAGGTCGGTTGTTAGACCTATTATAACCTATGGTTGCACAGTGTGGTGGGAGGCAATGAGGAAACGTAGTTATAGGACTATAATTAATAAAGCCCAAAGGTGTGCTTGTCTAGGTATCACAGGTGCCTTAGGCAGCACCCCGCAGGCGGCTTTGGATATAATCCTAAACCTACTACCCATAGAGCATTATGTGGAGAGTGTGTAAGCAAGGAATCTACTCAGGCTATCAGAGTCTTCCTTGGTAAAACCCCTGCGGGTTGGCCACACTAGGATATTGTATAAGACAGGCCTTATGGGTCAGGACATTAATCCATCTGGGATTTCGGACTATAAGGTCGCAACCTATTACTTCGGTACATCACCCTCGGTAGAGTTCCCCAGTAGGGTTGACTGGGTTGAATCCGATCAACTGTTTGAGGGGTGCGCAGTTTTCACCGACGGATCCAAAATGGACTCTGGTACAGGGGCCGGGGTTTATTTGGTTGAAAATGGAATCAAGAGCTCTTATATCAGAGGCAAATGGGATAATGACACACAGGATTTCTGTAGAGTGTGTGGGGATACAGAGACAATAGAGCACATCATGTGCCATTGTCCTAGGTTGCAGAGTCTTAGACTTAAGTGGCTAGGAAATAGATTCCTGGACGAACTCAGTGATGTTGCTGGCTGCAAACCGAGTAACATCCTGGGTTTCATTAGGGGAAATCCGTAAGGGGATTTTTTTCACTCTTTCTTTCTTTCTTCTTTCTCCCCCTTATCAAGCGGTTTTGGTGGTCCTTATTTTCTATATCTATCCTAACTTTATTTTCTCTTTTTATTCTCTCTACTGAGGGGAACCACAATGGACCACAGGGTCTCCGGGTGGAGGTGCACTTTATGCACTACCCTTCTATCCTATCCTACATTCATTCAAACGCTTAAAAAAATCAGTAAACTCCATAAGTAACAGAAACCCAATAAAAATTATGGAGATCACAATAAATATAGTACGACCTCGAGCTGCGTAACCGATAGGAAATTAAAGTCTTTGCAACATTCAAATTGTTGCATTGACTACCGACTATTAAATAATATATAACATTTTTAAAATAAGTCAAGGCTGGTAAAAAGTGTTGCAAAAGTTGCATTTCTTCAGACCGTTTTTGAAAAAAATTGCAATTACATACATAAGAGTATAATGTAATGTTTAACAAGTAAGAGTGCTATATTCGGCTGTGCCGAATCTTAAATACCCTTCACCTAAGCGTAATAAGAAATACAGAAACTACACTAGACTAGAATATCCTAATTCTGTGTTTTCTATTCAGTCTTAGTGCAAATTTTATTAGTATTTGATATATTGTTTGAAAGACAATTTTACGACCAACATAATTTATGTTAAATATTTTCAAATGTTGTCTAATTTTTACCATTTTGAATTGATTTAATTACCAATTCTTACCATAATTTACAGAGTCTGTCTGATGTTCATAATAATCTTCAGTGTAATTTAACAAACAGAGTATAAAAAAGGGGTACAATTCGGTTTCGGTGATTTTGCTCCAAAAACAAAAATCAAATAGGGCTTTTAGAGGAGATACCAGCAAAAAAAATTTGTTGGCGGGCACGCCTATTTTCGAGGGGGCGGGCCCTTAAAGTTGAAAATATAGGCCTATATCTCGGGAACTACCGCGTGTCTGATAATTTCTAATACATTAAATAAAAGGTATTAAAAATACCTTTCCAACGATATACATCATGATTATAAAATATGGACCGAATATGCGTTAAATCCGAAAAAAATATTTTTTGACCCGAATTTATTTGTTTTTTGGAAATGGTTGTTATATGGCAGCTATGACAAATTATGGGCCGATCTTCTTAAATTTTGGAACAGTTATTTTCATGCATATGAGGATATTTCACGTCGAATTTCAACATAATAACGCTATATATACGATATATATTAGTATTAACGTGGATTTCAAAAGTGGACCTTATGTGGGTGATAAAGTCAAATATGGACCGATATTCTCAAAATCCAGCAGTTAGATTTAGGCATGTATGTAAATGATCCGTGTAAAATTTTGGATTGGTACCCTTATTTATAAGCGATTTATGAGTATTAAAGTGATTTTCGGAAGAGGGCTTTATATGGGGCATACGGTTAAAAATAGACCGAAATTCACAAAAGTTTGTGGGATGATTTTTGTATATATTAAAATGATCTGTGCAAAGTTTTGAGTCGGCACCGATATTTATACAATATATATGGGGAAAAATGTCTTTTTCAGATGTGGTCCTTGTATGGGAGGTATGACCAGTTCTGGGCCCACTACCATAAAATTTAATACAACAATTTATTTGCCTATAAAGAGTATTTATGTCTAATTTTAGCCGTTTAACATTTTTTATATCTGTTTTATGCGTATTTAAGTGAATTTCGGAAGTGGGCTTTATATGGGGTCTATCGTCAAACATGGACCGAACTAAAAAAAATTTCGTTTTGCGATTTCTTTTTGCACAGAACTTAGTTTTGCTGAATTTTGTCTTGATATTCCAATTTTATAGGCATTTATGTATAATTGAGCAATATTTCGGGAAGATTTTTGTATGGGGGCTATGACCAATTTTGAGCCGACCACCATGAAATTTAGTACAACAATTTATTTGTCTATAAAGAGTCTTTATGCCAAATTTTAGCCGTTTAGCATTATTCATATCTGTTTTATACGTATTTAAATGAATTTTGGAAGTGGACTTTATATGGGGTCTATGGTCAAACATGGACCGAACTAAAAAAAATTTCGTTTTGCAATTTCTTTTTGTGTAAAACTTATTTTTGCTGAATTTTGTCTTGATATCCCAATTTTATAGGCATTTATTTAACATTAAGCCATATTTCGGGAATATATATATTTGTATGGGGGCTATGAGAAATCATGGACCGATTCTTACTATTTTCCGCACACTTTCTTCTTTTATCATACAAACAACGTATACGAAATTTCATGGTATTATCTGCAATATATTTCAAAATATTGCAATAAAATGGACGAAAAATATCAAATTTTTATGGAGGTGGTCTCACATATTGGTTCATAACTCTGGTTGACCTAAACCGATTTTGCTGATTTTAAATAGCAAACTTCTCGAAAGCACTTCTGACAGAATTATTGAAGGTTTGGATCCCGAGTATATCTGGGGACTTCAAAAAACTGATTTCAACAGACAGACAGACAGACGGACATGGCTTAATCGACTTCGCTATTTATAAGGATCCAGAATATATATACTTTATAGGGTCGGAAAATTTTTTTGTGGAAATTACACACGGAATGACAAACTGATATATACCCTTCTCACGATGGTGAAGGGTATAAAAAATGCAGTTGCAGAATATCTTACCAAAATTTCAGTTCGTTTTTTTAATCTATATATTTATACAGCTACGTGCTACTAATTAAGGTCACGATTTTGCTTTAAGAAAATATTTCGAAAGGTTTTATGATATTCTAAAAATTTCACATAGTTTACTCAATTTATCTCTTATACCCCTGACAGACATAGGATTTCTATACCATAATACAAATACTATGGTTTTTTTTTCTAAATTGCCTTGACAGACATGTAGCACATATACTAGTATTTTTGTTTTTACTTTTCCAATAAACATATTGGCAAGCGTTTTGTAAATTAAGATTACAGCAAGCTTTCATAAATAAGAGTTTTGCGAATGTCGTTGACAATTTCGAGCCATAACCGCCGAAAAAATGTATCCCACAAACTCAAAATTTTACAGGGGAAGGTTTTTTTTAAATAAAATCAGTTTGAATAAAGCCATTATTTTAAAATTTATAATGTAAATATTGTTTTGTGTAATACATTTAATTTTAATAATTTTAAATGATGTTGAACTATCGATTTCGATAAAAAAAAAACAACAATCGATTATGGTGTGGGATACATTATTTTGGCGGTAATGGCTCGATTTGCTTGTGTTTCATAAATTTAACCCTTAAATGCCCACAGTATCTTTAAAGATACAACCAAAGAAAAAATTCCCAGGGATATATTTTAGAAGTAAATAAAATAATATAAATCAGAACTCATTTAGAAAATACCAACCTTTTATTTAAAAAATATTTCTAAGGAAAAATTATTGAATTCTTTATTTTATTGAACATCAACTTTGAAAAATGTATTTTTTCAAAATTCGATAAATTAGGTGCTTTGCAATATTAAAAAATCGGACCAGATTACTAATTGAAATACAAAAAAAATATGAGGTTGTTTCAAAATATGTCTATAACCGATATGAAATAATTAGAAAAAAATATATTTCGATTTCTTGCAACAAATGTTCATTTAATGGTTGTATATTCTAAGATACACTGAGCACTCTCCTCTAAACTTGAAATTCGTTTTTATTTGAATTTTCTACTGATTCATTGCTAATTCTCATTCCTAGTTTGTGCTTTGAAGAAACAGGTTGACTGTTTTTAAGCATATATTGTGTATTGTGTAATCGATATTTGATTTTTTTTTATTTATTTTGATTGATTTTGAGTTATTCCAAGAATATTTTCATAAGTATGTCAGGGTTTAGAAGATCTAGCAAAATAGTAAATTTGACGGATAAAGAAGTGTGCGAATTGTTATGCAATAGCGAAGATTTTTTTACAATAGCACAGACGAAAGCGACACTGATGATTTACTCGAAAATGAAAAAAAAAGAGAGCAAGGACATACAGGGAACAGCTAAAATGCAACTAATTGAGGAAAAAAGTCTCGACTCTGAAACTGAGGAAGAAATTGATCTTGAAGGATCCATACATGACTCTTTTGTCAAAATGATAAATGATGATAATGATATAGATGCAAATTATATAGTACTATATAGTTTTCTTTGACAATTTTTATACAACAATACCGTTGTTGGTATATTTGCGTTCACAGGGTATACTTTCAGTAGGTACCATTCGGCGAAACCGGATCAAAAATTGTAAGCTTCCTGATGAGAAAGTCATGATGAAATATGAACAAGGAACGAGTCAGGAATTTATTTGCAATATTTATGGTATGGACCTGACATCATTGTCATGGAAAGACAACAAAATTGTTAACCTGGTTTCGACTTACGTTGGGGTTAAAACTATATTGGATAGTACAAATGTAGAAGAGGAACCTGTAACAATAAAAAAATTTGACAAAAAAGAAAAAAACAATAATTATCATAATTGTCATATGGGAGGAGTTGATTTAATGGACAGCTCAATGAGCCGCCACAAAATCTTGATGAAAAGCAGAAAGTGGACCAATCGACTATTTTATCATCTCCTTGATATGACTTGTGTAAATGCTTGGATACTACACAGGCGAATAAATAAAGATAAAAAAGTACCGGAAATGAGACTTATTGATTTTAAATTGGAAGTAGCTGACGCTTTGTTTTCTTGCAACACAAGAGCTCCTTCCCAGCGTGGACGACCTACTCTTGAAAGACAAATTGATGAAAAACGTCGAAAACCAAATGCGCAAAAAGGACCTCCCAAGGACACAAGACTAGATATGGTGGACCACTGGACTACGATGGACAATAAAGGGAGATGCAAACTACCAAATTGCACAGGACAAACAAGAATGTTCTGCACTAAATGTAAGGTAAATTTATGTTTAACTTCAGAAAAAAATTGTTTTTATCGTTACCATCACTTTTAGATAATTTTATGTATTATTTTATTTTTTTTATTTACTGAATTGTATGATTTTTTATTATTTTTATTTTTTCTTAATGTATGTATGAATTATTAAAATGTTAAATTGTTTTCTTTTACTTTTACTCAATAAAAATATTATAAAAACTAAAATTTGTTTCATTTATGTATTTTTTTAATATGTATTTTCCTTTGAAATTTATAATAGGGGGAGTGCCCAGTGTATCTTGTAAGATACAACCACTTTTTTCAAAAATTTTTATTGGAAAATTTAAGTACACAGTAATGTTTTAATCATAATATTACATATCATATATTTTTTTAAACAAAATCCGCGTCCATGGGTTTTTAAGGGTTAAGCAAAACGTGTCATTCTCGCTGTTAAAAATTCTGCTAATAAGTTGTGTTAATAAATAGTGTTAAATTGTTGTTAAATTGAGTGTGTTTGATACTTTTAATTATCATTTTCTATTAAAAAAGGTAATTATCTACTTATTTAATGTCTGTAGCAAAAAGAAAGAAAAGTGTTATGCGCAGAAGCACCGAAATATTTGAGCATATATGAAACGGTGCGGCTGCAAGTTCTGTACTGGAAAATATAGATAAATTTTCCTTGCTTACATTTGAACGCTTATTTTTATATGTAATGAAAAGAAATTAAATAAAATCTAACTGTCATTAAAAGAACTGACAATCGATTTTGTGAGAGGGTTTCCCCAATGTTTATTGAACACAACTATAGACCACATACCTACTACATTTATACCACGATTATTTTCGTAGTATTGAAACCAGATATAAACCAGGGGCCAAATTACCGCATTCGTGATCGAATGAGCTATCGTATCGAAAAATCATTTAGATATCGAAATTATGTTAAAATGTTAAATTTCTTGCTCGACATCGAATGCCATAATCTCAAATAAGAAAATTACGATCAATTTTACTCGATATCGAATGCGGTAATTTTGCCCCAGCTTTTTTTATGGTTTAATTGTAGTACAAGTTAACACACATGTAGTATAGTATACTAATATGGTATGCAAATCCTATGTCTGTCTAGGGCAGTGCTCGCCAAAGTGGTGGTCCGTGGACCGGTGCCGGTCCGTCAGCCATAAGTCGCCGGTCCGCAAAGGGCGTCTCGCGAAATGGACAACGATTTTTTAAACGATTATATATACATATACGACTATATGTATACTCCACACTTCTAAACATTGTACAATTATCTACATGGTAGTAGCACTAGCAATTTCACGTCCGAGATGTCAAAATATGAAGTCAACACACAAGCGAACGAACAAAGCAAAGTAAGTTTGACATCTCCAACACAAAATCAGCTGTTCAAATTAACGATCAGTTGTTCATTTGCTATCACCTCTATTAAGACGCCTTGCTTCTAACTAACAACAATTTCTGCTATCATGAAATGGTAATAGGTCATATATAGACACCCGGCTAATAAAGAAATGCATTTAAACAAATTTTAATACATACTTGAGATGATCGTAAACGAAAAATTATCAATAAAAAAGGTACCGGTCCCCGACGTAATAGAAAAATTGCAGCCGGTCCGTCACACTCAAAAGTTTGACGAGCACTGGTCTAGGGTATTACTCCTAGAAAATAACTAGATATGAGTACATATTGTGTCAAAATAATTATTATTTATGAATCTGTGAGTCATTTTTTTTCAAATAAGATTGATATCAGTCGTTCATATAATTAGAAGCATACCATAAATTTTACAAAGAAGTATTTATTTAAAAATAAATCAATATTTTGTTATCGATAACAGCTTTACATATGCGATGCATTGAAGTCACCAAATTTTTACACTACACTACTGGGAATGACTTCCCAAGATTTTTTTGTTTCGGCAAAGATATCATGAAAATTATTTTTACAGAACTTACTTTGGTTTTTATCCCTTGCCATAAGTTTTCAATCGGGTTGGGATCAGGACTCCGTATGCTTCGGATCGTTATCTTGTTGAAATATCTATGTTACGACGGGCATGTTCTCAACATACGGTATCATTGTATCGCTTAGAATTCTTGTATACTGAAACGTAACCATATTTCCCTCAATTTTGACGACATAGCACCCCAAAACATTATAAAACCTCCTCCATGCTTCAAATTGGTGCAGGTGGACTTTGGATCAAATTCTTTCAACTTTGGCCGGCGAATATGTGTTTTTCCATCTGGAGAAACCCTTTTCATTTTTGTTTCGTCCGAAAATAATACTCTTTTCCATTCTAGATCTGTCCAATGGAGGTACATCTTTGCGAATTCAAGTCTCTTCTTTCCTTACCTTCAGACAGTAATGACCTCTTTCGTAAAATTTTTCCAAATGGTTCATCTTCTCGCAATCGACGTTTTACTGCATCTACAGACGGTTTTGTCTCATTTTGGCTAAAGACTGGAATCCGAATTTCATTTGCTGATTTATGCGGATTTTTTTTCGACTCGCGCACAATCAGTGCATCTTCACGAATACGTCTTATTTTTTGACGGGCCACCTTTTCTGTAGTCGAATGCCTTCTGAAATATTTCACCGCTTGAAAAACCATTGTTTTTGAAACATTCAAACCTGTTGCGATTTCCCGATAAGGGTTTCAATCCTGATACATTTGTACAATAATCTTTTGAGTACTGACATCACAGGATTTGCTTTTACCCATGTTAATCAAGTATTAACCCAGCAAGCCATATGAGTCCGAAAAGAGTCTTTTCTGACACCTTTTTCGGAGCGTTAACGCTCTTTATGAGCCCAAAAAACAATCATAATTGCTCCGAAAACCTTCAGAAAAGAGCGTCATTACGTTCGAAAATGGTCCGTCAGAAAGAGCTCTTAGATAATGTCAGAAAAGAGTCTGTTATGAGGGTTTTTTTGGGCTCTTAAAGAGCTCTTAGATAATGCCAGAAAAGAGTCTTTTATGAGGTTTTTCTTGGGCTCTGTGTAATCTTGTTTTTATCATTCTTGTGTGGTACAGCTATGTTTTTTTTGTTCAAAGCACAAGTAACAAGACAACAACGCTTTGCTACACACATAATTAAGTGGAATTTCTTAGTCATACTGAGACTCAGGACAGTAACAACCCAGCAAGCCATATGAGTCCGAAAAGAGTCTTTTCTGACACCTTTTTCGAAGCGTTAACGCTCTTTATGAGCCCAAAAAACAATCATAATTGCTCCGAAAACCTTCAGAAAAGAGGGTCATTACATTCGAAAATGGTCCGTCAGAAAGAGCTCTTAGATAATGTCAGAAAAGAGTCTTTTATGAAGGTTTGTTTGGGCTCTTAAAGAGCTCTTAGATAATGTTAGAAAAAGAGTCTTTTATGAGGTTTTTCTTGAGCTTTGTGTAGTCTTGTTTTTATCATTATTGTGTGGTACAGCTATGTTTTTTTTTTTGTTTAAAGCACAAATAACAAGACGACAACGCTTTGGTACACACATAATTAAGTGGCATTTCTTAATCATACTGCGTGTCGACTCAGGACAGTAACAAGCAAATTTTTTTTCGCTCCGAAAATGCTCTTTTGTTGGACTCTTTTCTGACTCCTTTTTCGGAGCGCTCCGAAAATGCTCTTCTGTTGGACTCTTTTTTGACACCTTTTTCGGAGCGCTCCTAGAATGGTATGCTGGGAAGCAAATTTTTCTTTCGCTCCGAAAATGCTCTTTAGTTGGACTCTTTTCTGACTCCTTTTTTCGGAGCGCTCCAAAAATGCTCTTTTGTTGGACTCTTTTCTGACTCCTTTTTCGGAGCGCTCCTAAAATGGTATGCTGGGAAGAACTTTTCATATACTGAAAAACACTCTGTGTAATCATACTTAGGGCCCGATTATCGTTCACAACACTAAAATCTTATGTTGCATCGACTACAACACAACATGCATTTTTTATACGATTAAGCCGATAAATGTAGTGAATTGTAATCGCAGTTTACAACATACAACATCAAAATACTTATACTATGTTTCCACGACGACTTGAATCACCTGCTTCGCCTTCTGAATCATGTTTATGAATCATGCTATTTACATGACTAAAAAACTTGATTCGATTTGACAGTTGTCTTTAATAAACAAATAGAATAAAAAAACAGAATTTACAATTTGTGGAATATAATTTTTTTTTAATGGACAAACAAAAGTGAGTGGAAATTAGTTAGCTTATTTGAAAAAAAGAACACATTCGTACGTATTTACTTTCTTTACTTCTAGCAACAAGAAAATAATTTGCTTTGTTTACAATAATATTAAATTTTTACAGCTAGTGCAGATAAACTTGCGATAAAAATTAGAGAAGAGTGCAATTTTTCGTGCTTCGCAAGTAGATTCAATATGAATCTACTTGATTCGCTCTTAAAATTTTGTATGGTGAAGCAAGTTGTTTCGCACATGGTTGGGGTGTGAAGCATGAATAGAGAGCGAAGCATGTACCGTGGAAACATAGTATTAGTGTTGTGAAAGGTAATCGGGGCCTTAATTTAGTGCACGATTAATTTATTTCACAAATTATATAAAACACCACAAAGAAAAAAATAAAAGTGTTAAATTTTATAATATAATTATTAAGATATATCAAAGATATAATATAATTATTTAAACATTGAAAGGATTTTTGAAAGTTCGACATTTTAGGGAATAAAATGAACATAAAAAAAACATGTACTAAGTAAAGGTCCTTAACGCCTATGTTTAAACAGTAGTAGTTGCATTTTATTATTTTGCATCACAACTTGCAGATCACAAAAGTATTTTGCATTTTATAAATCCAGTTAAATTTTTGAATTTTAATTTAAAGGAAAGCATTGAAAATTTGCGACCAATTGGTCACGAAAAATACTTGAACTGGAATATAAAAAAGCTATGTAAATACTTTTGTGACCTGTAAATTGTAATACAAAATAAACTAAACAAAAATTAATATTCAGGTATGTGATGGAAATCGAAAACGAGTGAGTTTTTGAAGTCCATTTTTAAAAATTTTTAATCAAATTTGTTAAATTTTTGTTTTAAGATTCTCTTTAATAGCAAATTATCTTTATATTTTGTGGGATACAACTGTTTGAATATAGAAATATTACGAAAAAATTAACTTCTAAAACTCACTCGTTTTCGATTTACAACTTTTTGTTTTAAAGTTTTTCAATCTTACTAACTTGTAAATTAATAACAATAACAAGTTAGTAGTAATGCTTGGTTTTCACTATGTCATTTTTGTTGTCAAATTGTTGGCAATTGTATGAAAACGGGTTGTCATATGGCGTCATCTATGTTTGCAATCATGATTGATGACGCGATATGACAACCCGTTTTCATACAATTGCCAACAATTTGGACAATTTGACAATAAAAATGACATAGTGAAAACGCGGCCTAAGAATCAGGAAAAATGTGACTTAGAAATAACATTTCTTTTTTTTTTGCTAATCTTTTTATAATTTTGACAATTTTAGAAAACTTATAAATTTGCTGTTAAAAAAGATATGAAACCCAAAAACATGAGGATTCGCTATTAGGAATAAAAGAGTAGGTCAAAAAATTAAATTTGAATTTAAAAATGCAATATCTCGTAAACTATAAGAGCTAGTGGGACGAATTATTATTCATTTCGTTGCTGCGGTATTTTTCCTTATTGCGGTATCATCTCTACACAGACAGTATTGCGGCATGCCGCAGGAATGAATGAATAATTACATTTTACATATCGATCGATATTTCTTTCCGCTTAGTTTTCCTTTCCGTGCGGAATCAATAATACCACCCAGTGTATATGAATTATTAACGGGATTTTTTTTAGAATGTGTCTACTAAATCTTTGGTATCGTTTAAAATTTTGCATAAAGACTAGCTGTCCAGTCCTCGCTGGTTAAAAAGATCCAAAACTTAAACTCAACCATTCCTTATACGTGCACTATTCCTATAAGTTTTCCTTTTTAAATGTATTTAAAAAGATCACGAAATTATCAAACAAAACATAGAAATTATATTTGATCCAGGGCTGGGACATAAAAAATTGTTACATACATTTAAAAAATAACAAAACGTAATTTTAGAAATTTGTTTCTAGGAAAGAATGATTAATGTAAAATCAGTTTTTTTTATTTGCGCACTGAAAAGGTTCTACAGTCAAAATATTTATGTCAACACATAATAAATGCTGTTAATACCCTTCAGAAAAAATTAGTAGTGCAGGACTACTGTTCGACTACTCGCCAAGCGATAGCGACTACTCTCTCTTCATTTCCCAGTTAATGCTTTCAAGTGCTGATTTTAACATTGGACTGTCATACGAAAACCAGCACTCGCCTTTTTATCGCTTTCAGAGTAGTCCACAAGTGCCGACTTTGGGAGTACCTTTCTACCAATCGCCTTTGAAGCAATCCACGAGTATGTACTTTGTTGGTAAATTGGTATTGAGAAAAATTAAAGAATGAGAATGATCGAATGAGCTATCGTATCGAAAACTGATTTCGACATCGAAATTATGATTTTTCGATACCATAGCTCATTCGATCACGAATGCGGTAATTTGGCCCCAGATTTTTATTTAAATATGTTATAACGAGTACGTTTATTTTCAATTATTTATTTAATGAGGTATTTAAATATGAAATAAAAAAATGGAAAAAACCCATTTTATTAGCTTTTTTATCACAACCAAAAAACTTATAAAATAAAATCTAATTTATTCTTGCACTTAACTGAGCGGGATTTTCTTTGGCCTTTTGCTTGCTCTTTAGTTTGTGGTTTTTATTCTTTTCGTGGTAGAGTGCGGCTTTTAATTTTTCTTCTGGTCGTTCATCAGAGATTGTATCTAAAAAACAAATATGAAGTCAATGAAAGTCTATTGGAAGCTTTTTTTTAACATATTTCACGTCAAGTGACCCGATTTTAAAAATCGATGTCTTCCGATTTGGATGAAATTTGCACCAAGGTTAGTACTATTGGATAGTAGGCCAGACACAAAGCTCTTTCTGACCAGAAGTGCCGGAGTTAGAGGGGGTTAAAATTGGAAATTTTGGTCATACAGGTTTTTTTTTTTAAATGAGTGTAACTTTTCACCTATTGGTCCTAGCAAAAATTGTCCAAAGGACTTAAAATAGCTATTTCTTCAATCATTTCAAAAATATTTTTTTTTTAATTTTTAAAAATATTTTTTTTTCAATTTGGGCTCTTTTTTTTAAGAAAAATAAATATCAAGATATTTCTAGTATCATGATATTTATTGAACATGTAGCAGTGCATTATGACACCAAAGCATTTTTCCTTGTCGATTTTAAAACCAATTCTGACAATATTGGTTTCTATACACCCCTGAATATTTGCGAGTAGTCTATCTGTACTAGCCGCCCATCTATAAATCGTATCCATTGTCACTACTGACTTTTACAGCAGTACAGCACCACTCGCCAGACGTCAATACCTCTACCTTCTTCTGCAGGGTAATTAACATGGATGTATAGGTATATATGCATGTATGACTCGGAGTTAACATGATTTGAGCAATTACTTACTTGAAAGCCTAAAATAGACAGATTTAATAAATAATTAAATCTTTAACAAGAATATACATACTCGTATCTTGCATTTCACATTAAGTAAGTGTATGTAGATGAAATATGTTTTTGTCATTAGTATGTATACAAAATATTTATTATCTATTTGAACTTAGACTAAATTTAATTTACATGGAGACAATTACTATACTATATATACTAAATATAGTACATACTAAAAAACAAACAATTTGATGATATAATACAATTGAAAATCATTATATTGTACCTCGAATGAAAAAAAATAAGTAAAAATTGCCTATAAGTCCCCGTTTACACAGGGAAACATTTGGAAGGGAAACATTTTGTTTGACAGAGAGGGACGGGTGGGGAAGAGAATATGAAATTAGTTTCCCGTTCTCGGATACACGCTTTGTGCTTTCATTCTTATTGTTTACATTTGTTTTGCTTTTTGACATTTGCTTTATTTATTTTCGGTGTGCTTTGTTGTTTATGTTTTATATTTGACTTTGAATAAAAATAAAAAAAGAAATAATGTAAAATAAAATAAATGTTTTTATAAATTTTACCTTTTATAATTTATTTATTTATTTCACAAATATACATACATACTTAGCAAATCAAAAACAGTAGAAATTAAAAAAAAAAAAACAACACTGCAATTAGACAAATGTCAAAAAACAAATATAAACTGGAATGTTTCCGACAACTGTATGAGGACGAAGGAAAATACAAAAGAGAATTCCAGATGTTTCCCTGTGTAAACGAGGACTAAGAAAGATACAAAAACAGACATGACGTATTTGGTTTTCTGTAAGTAAATTGAATTAGTTTCATTTAATATTTATGTTTTTTTATGTCTGCTTTATTACAATAATAAGTACATTAATAGACAGGAATATATGAATTCATATATTCAGAGAAAAATAAGAGCATACAAACGAACAAGCGTATAAAGAAATTGTGTAAAGCCAGTGTAATATGTGTGTATGTATGTACATAAGATTTTCTTACAACGATTATATCATCATAATATAGGAAAAGAGAGATAGTTTAAGAGAAAATAATATAAAAATATTGTATAATAATAAATATTATGCCCTTTTCTTGTAGTTTTAGACACTATTTATACAGATGTACAGCTAAATAGTTTTGTATTGTAAATCATTGCAAATCTTCTTCGTAGTTTTCATCTTTTGATTTGCGTCTATTGATAAATGGCATAAAGCTCCAAAGACTTGCTCCAGCAAGAAGTATAAGACCGAGAGTATGAAATAGAGGATTGTACGTATTAACTGCTTCGAACCAAACACCACACAAAGGTGGACCAATTAGTTGTAAAATACCATTTACGAATAAACTTATTCCATACGATGATGTTAGTCGCTCCGTTCCCAGCATGTCGGCCATTATAACTGCAGTAATGCCAACGTAAACCCCCGACGCCAATCCAAAAACAGCACACCAAAAACTAACCATTTTGTAGGAAGTTGAGAATGGTAGGAGAGCTAAACTTATGCCTGATATTGCTAACCCGCCTATAAAATACCATGTCTTTGGTATGAAACCCAAATCTGATAACGCTGAACCGCCAATGCGTCCAATAAGATCAGTTGCCGAGACAATTGAAATGAGATAGGCAGCTAAAGACTTGTCAAAACCCAATGATATTCCATAAGCAGGAAGAAGAATTATAAAATTCGTATAACCGATGGCATTTGTGGAATTCGATATCATTATAACCAAGTATGTGGGATCTGTCAAGAGGCTCAGGTCGAAGAACTTTGTGCGTTTGCCGTCTTCAGATTCTTGGTCAACATTTCCGGTACTATCCAGCATTCCATTACTGGCATTCGCATTCACAGCAGAGCCACTGGCTACAGACTTCAAAGAAAGATGTGAGGAAAATTCTTTTGGTTGGAAAGAAAGAGTACTGCCGTGATAAGGCGTACTTATATACTGGAAACTACTGGTCGAGGGTGATCGACGGGATAGGCGATTTTTGGAATTATTTCTTAAAGCATGCAGACGTTCAAGTTTATGACTAGAACGTCCAGCTTCTGGTACTGCATATAACGATGATTGTGAATTTAATTGGCCCGGTGTGAATGTTTGATTTCTTTGAGGCAAGCGTATTTTTCGTATACGAGACGATGACGAACTGTTAAAGTCATCTTGAGCCTTTCCAAAGTTTTGTACAACCGTTGCTGAAGCACTTCTAACAAATTGCGGATCGTCCCCATCTAAGTTATAATTGTGTAAATCTGGTGATTGGATTGGCGGTGAATTATATGGTATTATTTGTTTATTCGCTGTGCTATCGTTGTGCATTATGTCTCCACCTCCTCCTGCCGTCTCATCAACTGTCTCAAATTTAAGTACAATTCCTATATCTTCCTCTTCGATGTCATCCAACATTTTTTTAACTCTAGGAACACGCACCATGTGTTGTTCGACGGGTTCATAAAAGATGGCCGCCACAAAAACATTCAAAGTGATTCCACCCATTATGAGAACTGATCCTCTATAATAAATAAAAACAAGTAAGAGTTTATATTCGGCTATGCCGAGTCTTATATACCCACCACCATATACCAGTAATGTGATCTATAAATACTTTTAACCAGCGTTGAAATTGCTGACTATGAATTAGCAAAAGCACACAAAATTCTGCTTAGCTTATATTTTTTTCTGCACAATAAACGACTGTGTTTTCAATGACTAACAAATAACTTTGTTAGTGAGCAAATAACAACACAAAACCAACCAAATAAAACCAACGAAAATAAGACCTGCTTAACTTCAACATAGCAACATTTGCAAAAGCATAAAGGAAGAAATAAAAAACTGTAAGTTTAAAGCAGCAACAACATTTTTTAAA
The DNA here is from genome assembly GCA_916048285.2 of Bellardia pandia. Lineage (NCBI taxonomy): Eukaryota > Metazoa > Arthropoda > Insecta > Diptera > Calliphoridae > Bellardia > Bellardia pandia. The sequence goes on from OU696530.1 coordinate 74,081,469, forward strand.
TGAATTGATATGGCTGACTGCGTCATTTAATAACATCACATATGTACATAATAAAACTACATCCAATGGTTTTATTTTTGTTTTTTTGACTTTGTGCTCTGCTTTTCCTTGTGAATTTTCTCTTAAGGTACGGTCACACATGGCAAATATTTACTCAAAAAAGCGTAACTACGTGTTTTAGCACATATCTGTTTGACGTTGCTTACTTTTACAAGAGTTTTGCAAGATCAAACAGCATAAAATAAATTAAAACTAAATATTTGTTGTGTCTTGTCATAAAAAACGAGTTGTTTTTTTAAATAAATAAACGAGATGAAATATATTTTATCTAGTGGTTACGTCGGCAAATATTTGCCAAGTGTGACCGTACCTTTAATTGACATACGTAGTGCTTGTGAAAATAGTTAAGCAATTTTAAATCCTTGAAACTAATTTTTGTTACATTTTGTATCGGTATCGATAATTATTCTGGTTATTTTATTTTGCGCATCTTATACGTGAGTGCTATCAACTATTAAAAATAAAATATTATACCGTAATATCTATTTATTTAAAGTTTATTTGGTTTAAATTTTATGCGTGTCACGAGACGGAAGATGTTAGGGGGTAACCCTTTAACGCAACATTATTATGTCCCCATTTACGCGACGAAAATATTGCAGCAATATTGCTTACCTTTTAGACATCGGGGTGATGGGAAGATACGACGAGAACACACTTGATTGCACAAGCAATGCTTGTACTTGTTGCATACCAATGAGAGAGTAACACATACATACATAAGTACGAGTGATTTAAGAAAAAATTTGTGCTGTGTAAAAATAAAAGAAATTTTAAGGAAATAATTGCATCAATTATTTTTTCGTGTAAATCGGGACTATGATAATGTGGCATCGTAATTACATGCGACGCTGTATACATCATTAGCTTTAAGTTTATATGTACAATTATTTATAACCGTTTTTACAGTTAAGCTGGAGGTGCACAATTCGCTTTTTATCGTCAACGCGTTTATAGTTTTCTAAACGTTTTTAGCGTCAAGTATTTCAAGTTACATGTGAAGATTTTTCGCGGCAATTTACTTTCGGAGGTGATGTCGTAAGCTTAGCTGATTTTTTATATGAAGTTTTTTATCGGTTTGTTTGTCAATTTCATGTTTTTTCAGCTGTCATTTTTTTTAGTGACATCACCTTAAAAATAAATTTGCTTTTCATTTGTTGATGTCAGCTGTTCGATGCTTTCGACGCTTTCAAAAGTAAAAAGTAAACGAACTTTTCACTTTTCAAGCGTCAACGTGTAACGTAAGTGTGTAACTTAAAATATACGACTACATTGATTCTACTTTTTTGACATTTGTTTAGAACGCGAGAAACGCGTAAATGCTTGGTGTGGACTTTCAGCTTTAAATTTAGCAAGCCAACGCAAGCACACCTTAATCAATGAATTACAGTTATATTTTATTATTCAAAAACGAAACGTTTTTTATTCAACATATGTAAGAGCACAAGAGAAGATAATTTTTTATTTATTATTTTATATTTATTATTTGGGAGTTCATGGCCAATTATAGACTAATTTTTACAAAAGCCAATAGTATAATTTTTACATACTTATAAGTAATATGTGTAAAATTTTGGTTCGATATGGATGTTTATGTAGGTTAATGAGTTTTTCGGAAGTAGTTCTCATAAGAGAGCTATGACCTGTTATGAACCGTTCAGCGTAAAATTATGATTACGCCGATTTATATGTGCAAGTATGTGATTATTTGAGTTTAATTTCAACTTGATAGTGATGTTTATAAGAGATTTTCGGAAGTGGAGTTTATATGGGGACTACGGTCAAAAATATGGACCGATTTGGTACGACGATTTATATGTATACATGGATGGTTTGTGTTTAATTTCAACTTGATAGTCGTTTTTATAAGAAATTTATGCGCATGTCAAAATATACGCTGATGCAAACAAAATATCGTTTTGAGATGTCTTGTTGCATGAAACTTGGTTTTGCTGAATTTTGTGTGGATACTGCTTTCCTATTAATATTTATGTACCATAAAGCGATATTCCGGGAAGACATTTTAATGGGGGCTATAATAATTGATTCTTACCATTTTCAACAGGACTTGTCCTTCTATAATATAATTAAAGTGCGTAAACTTTCATGCTATTATCTGCTTTATATTTGAAGAAAATTACAAAAAAAAAATATCCTACTGGACTGATTTTGCCCATTTTCAATAACAAACATGTCGGTGGAACAAAGAATATTTGGTAAAAGTTTAATTTTCTATGCCTTTTTCTCTCATTCAACAGATTTAGAATCTTATAACAACAAATATTTCAATGTGTAACAAACGGAATGACAAACTTAATATGCCACCATCTTTTTGGTGGTGGGTATGATAATATAATTTAACTAAATCCATACGTACTATATGTATGTATATTAAATAGGATTTACCTGTAGCCGTATGTTTCCAAAAGCCATCTTAAAACTGGTGGTAAAATAATAGAACCCAATGCGCTGCCAGATATACACAGTCCGTTAGCAAGGCCACGAAGTTTAACGAAATATGATGTTACGATGTACACTGTTGGTGGAAATGATAACCCAGCCCCAATGCCAACCAAAACTCCATAGCTAGTATTTAATATAAAATATTTGCTTATCTTTCCACATTAACCCCCTGGCCCACGATGTCGAACGATAACGTTCGCTTATATAAGACTTAAGACACAAACTTGATTGTGGAATAAACAAACTTGATTGAGTAAAAAATAGATACTATAAAAAGTTTGTGTCTTAAGTCTTATCTAAGCGAACGTTATCGTTCGACATTGTGGGCCAGGGGGTAATATTGCAAATAATTGTTACCTTAAATATAAATAAGCCACTGATGATGCCCAGAATGAAATTATCATTCCAAGTGCAGCAGAAGCACCGCCTAATATCGTTACTGTTCTGAATGAATATTTTACTGAAAGAATGCTCGAAACAGGTCCTAAAACATAAATAAGATGATAAATTTATGTATATTGTATGTAGTATGTAAATATATGTAAACAAATTCACTGTCGTTCTCTTACCCAAAGAACTGTACAAAAAATAACATAAAGCTGGAATCCATGCAGCTGCTACTGGCGACGCCTTAAATGCTTCCAAAAACTCTACAAAAAGGACACCGAAACTTTTAATAGTACCAGGTATTAAAATATTGACCATCATCGAACCAGCCAAAACGAGCCAACCCCAACCACCATCAGGAGGCACCAAATCATATTCAATCGCTTCGCCTTTAGTCTTTGAACTTAATAGACTTGCTAAAGAAAAATTAAAAGACATTGTATGTAAATATACTCGTATAAAAGTGATTTCGAAATACATATCATTTTCCATAGATCAAATTGCACAGTTATTTTATACTTGGTTTTATAGAATCGAATAAAATCAAAATATTTCGAAATTAAAAATAATGAAAATAAATGAAAGGAAAGAGACTATTATAAATCGTTGATACAGAATATAACTAAATAATTAGCATTTTTATGTTCATGTATAATTATTAACTTCTCTTATATAAATATTTATTAAACTTTATCTTAAAATATATCTGTCATAACGAAACGCACGAAAAGTACTTAACACTTTATAACTCAAGACCATAAAAATCTAAATTGTTTTAAAATACGATTACAACAAGAAATACATATTTTAAAGAACTTAAAAAAAAAATGTTTTCAACATTTTATTTAGGTTTTTAGGGATTGTGACATTTCTGTAACATTGAGTGATACGTTCAAAAAAAAAAAAAAAAAAAAAAAAAAAAAAAAAAACTATTTTTTTGTTGTAACACAAAGCTACATCACAGTTTGCACAAATAGTTTGTGATACGCCAGTGCATTGGGGAAACTTGCACCGTATTAGTTTTCAACCCAAATCGGCCAATGGCCTATTTGATCCTACCGTACCGCAATATGCGAAACATGCTGTGCTGAGCCCTTATGTTTCTTTGCTTAAAGAGCATTTTAAAAGAGTAGCTTTTCTTTAAATAAGGTTTTAATTAAAACTTGCATAAAGTCACTCAAATCTCAAGTCGAAAATCTGCTGAGGACATCTGTTTACCTTCAATATTTTTTGATATTCTAACTCTAAGGAAGTAAAATAATTACACTGTGCTAGAATTTGACACTTTTTTTTTGTGCCAAACGGGGCACCTGACGGGTTAACCTAATTCGGGTACGCTGAATCCAGTGGTGCTAACCGTTTTTTTAGGTTAGCTCGTTTTTTCGAAATATACCGTTATTTCGAAAATGGAGGAGGTTGCACAACATATATTCGCGTAACTCAAAAACGGTTTAGTTTATTGCATAAACTAAAAAAACCGAAATTCCGCAATGAAATTTTCTTTAAGTAAGGTTAAACTTTTTTCCAATATGCGCAGTCGTTGTAGAAACATAATTTTTTTTTTACCAAAAAAAATTGTTTTTTTTAGCAAAATTTCAAAAATTTTGTTTTTTTACACGGCATAAAAAATTGGAAAACGCAGCTGTGCTTCTAATTTTTTCTGGTATAGCAAACGAAGTTCCAAACAAAACAAGACATAAATAATTAAAATCTGTCTACAACTTTTGATTTTATTCACAAAAAGATGAAATATATAATAACCAGACGAAACTTCAAAAATTAAAACATTTATTTTTGTTGTTAATTAAAGTTTAAGTTTTTATTTACAAATTTATTCTTCTTCCTCCTGCAGATTCCAACAAATATCCCCTAATAGCGAATCAAGTTGTTTGCCACTATACCAGTGTTCGAGTCTGGCTGTTACTTGGTGAAATCTCTCGCCATGTTCATCAGACTCGGCTGGTGATTGTTCATTAAATTTTTCTGCATGACAATGCAAAAAATGTATTTTCAATGACATTTTGACGTTTAAGTTTTTAAATGCGGTTAGCATATCTCCAATTAAAATTCGCCAATTTTCAGACCGATGATTTCCTAATACATTTTCTATTACTGATTTCACAGAATTCCAGCCCAATAGCTCCATATCATGCAATGCAAGTTCAAATTGTTGGTCCTTCATTAGACGACGAATGTCCGGTCCATTAAGAATTCCTGCAAAATAAAAACATGATGATATGAAATATAAATCTAATTTAATAAAGTAGCTAGAGTTCATACCTTATTTTACTTTCATGCCGCTTAATCGTGGAAAAATTCGGCGCAATTCGGTAAAAGCAATTCCATCTGGGTTCAATGCTTTTATAAAATTTTTTACAATACCCAGTTTGATGTGGAGTGGAGGAAGCAAAATCTTTTCCATATGACATTCAAGGGGTTGAGGAACTCTTATTTATACTGTAATATTTTTATCAAAGTACCTGTCAAGACCTACATGAACATAATTTGTAAAAAAACTAAAGCCGGGACGATTTCTGTTTCTACCTGTTCCAGGTCCCGGCTTTGGGTTTTTTACAAATTATGTTCATGAAGGTCTTGATGGTTGAGGCATGATAACTTGAAAAACACGATGAGTTTTTGGAAAAACTTACTTTGGAGTGATGAATCAAAGTTTTGTCGTTAGGGATCTGATGGAAAACGGTATGTATGGCATCCGATTAATTAGCACTATATTATAAAAACAATTAAATACTGCGGTGGTAATGCAATGGTTTGGAGTGCGTTTTCGTAGCTTTTGTTAATTATATATTAAACAAGTAAGAGTGCTATATTCGGCTGTGCCGAATCTTAAATACCCAACACCTTAACGTAATAAGAAATACAAAACATACACAGGTTATAGAACTAGAATATTCTTATTCTGTGGTTTCTTTCAGTCTTAGTGTAAATTTTATCTATTAGTATTTGATATATTGTTTGAAAGACAATTTTACGACCAACATAATTTATGTTAAATATTTTGAAATTTTGTCTAATTTTCACCATTTTTAATTGATTTAATTACCAATTCTTACCATAATTTACAGAGTCTGTCTGATGTTCATAATAATCTTGAGTGTAATTTAACAAACAGAGTATAAAAAAGGGGTGCAATTCGGTTTTAGTGATTTTGCTAAAAAAAAAAAAATCAAATAGAGCTTTTAGAGGAGATGCCAGCAAAAAAAATTTGTTGGCGGTCACGCCTATTTTCGAGGAGGCGGGCCCGTAAAGTTGAAAATATATAGGCCTATATCTCGGGAACTACTGGGTGCTTGATAATACATTAAATAAAAGGTATTAAAAATACCTTTCCAACGATATATATCACGAAAAGAATATTTTTTGACCCGAATTTTTGTTTTTTGGAAATGGTTGTTATATGGCAGCTATGACAAATTATGGGCCGATCTTCTTAAATTTTGGAACAGTTATTTTCATGCATATGAGGATATTTCACGTCGAATTTCAACATATTAACGGTATATTTAAGATATATATTAGTATTAACGTGGATTTCGGTAGTGGACCTTGTGTGGAGGATATAGTAAAATATGGACCGATGGGATGATTTTTGTATATATGTAAATGATCTGTGCAAAGTTTTGAGTCGATACCGATATTTATACAATATGTATAGGGATAAATGTCTTTTTCAGATGTGGTCCTTGTATGGGAGCTATAACCAGTTCTGGGCCGACCACCATAAAGTTTAGTACAACAATTTATTTGTCTATAAAGAGTCTTTATGTCAAATTTTAGCCGTTTAACATTATTTATATCTGTTTTATACGTATTTAAGTGAATTTTGTAAGTGGACTTTATATGGGGTCTATGGTCAAACATGGACCGAACTAAAAAAAATTTCGTTTTGGGATTTCTTTTTGTATAAAACTTATTTTTGCTGAATTTTGTCTTGATATCCCAATTTTATAGACATTTATTTATCATTAAGCCATATTTCGGGAATATGTATATATATTTGTATGGGGGCTATAAGAAATCATGGACCGATTCTTACTATTTTCCGCACACTTTCCTCTTTTATCATAAAAACAACGTATACAAAATTTCATGGTATTATCTGCAATATATTTCAAAATATTGCAATAAAATATACAAAAAATATCAAATTTTTATGGAGGTTGTCTCACATATTGGTCCATAACTCTGGTTGACCTAAACCGATTTTGCTGATTTTAAATAGCAAACTTCTCGAAAGCATTTCTGACAGAATTATTGAAGATTTGGATCTCGAATATATCTGGGGACTTCAAAAAACTGATTTCATCATCCAGACAGATCGACTCCGCTATCTATAAGGATCCGCAATATATATACTTTATAGGGTCGGAAAATTATGTTGTGGAAATTTCACACGGAATGACAAACTTATATATACCCTTCTCATGATGGTGAAGGGTATAAAAAAGGATCAACATTTATATAAAAACATTACAAAGCTTAAATAGAATGCTTGTTATCGGCTCTTAATATAAAATTAGAAATATAAAAAATTTTAATGTATCGAAACTCCTAATATGTATTATGAAAGGTAACAAATTGAACAATCCCGCTTTTATTAAAAAATGGAACAACTTTGACTTTGAGTAGCGACTTTGCTCAAAATAAAAATCATCAAATAGGGCTTTTAGAGTAGATAAAAGCAATATTTTTTTTTTTTTGCGGCAACGCCTATTTTCGAGGGGACGGACCCTCAAAGTTGAAAATAAATAAGCCTATACCTCGGGAACTACTTGGTGTCTAATAATTTATAATACAACAAATTAAAGGTGTTAAAAATACTTCTCATATATGGGTTAAATCCAAAAAGAATATTTTTTGACTCGAATTTTTTTAATATCTAAAAAATTAAATTTAATTTAATAAGTATCCAAGACATTAAGCTTTAATTTAAGGAATGATATGTGTCTGTAGGTAGTATAATCACAGAATTATAAGATCTGAAATATTAAAAAAAACATATTTTTCAAAATTTTGTATACAGGAAAGGATGTTTTCTCTATGGTACAAAGAATACCGGCTTCGTATACAGATTTCCTGTATTGGTGGCCTATGTCCGGGCGGAAGGATTTTCTCCTCTATGGTATACAGAACACCACCGGCTTTGCAAAGAACAGATTGTATTTTTTATGGTGAAATGTCATAATCTTTCTTTAATCAGAATTTAAAACTCTATTAGTGATATAATTTTGGAAAAGATTTGAAAAAAGTCACTAAAACCGACTTAAGCCAAAAAAGCAATTACCGTTATTTTTGATATGCAAAAATATTAATTGAAAATATCATACTTGATGTTGTTTCGTTAAATAGTGTTCAAATTGAATTAGCTTATCTAAATTAGTGTTACAAATCCAGGGTCAATTTTGAAATTCTTGATAATTTTAAAATAACACAATTCACTTAGAGAAACAATATGTATATCAAAAAAAGACAATAAACAAATAATTGTATTCCTTTTCTTCGTTCAACATTTTCTACAGTGAAAACCATAGAAATTAAGAAATAGGCAGAAATAGACACATTTTATAACTTAACACTAAAAACACCCTATATAAAAAACACTACAAAAAATAAATGTATCAAATTTTAGCGTTTTATTTAATAAATATTGAATACTACTGTCCTTAATTGCACGTAGTTGGAAATATTTGTGTACATTCTAAATACTTACTAGTTTTATCACATGTTTCATTTGCGCCATTTACTTTATGTTTCTTATTTATGGAACTTTGTTGCTTACTTATAACTTTGTCCTTATCCATAATCTGAAAATAAAAACAATATAAATTGTTATCAAATACTTTTGGGAATATATTTTATAGCGTAATATATTATAGAAATGCTTTTACAGATACCCTAACATAAATTTACATAGGATTGATTGTAAGGCATGTTTATTATGAACGCGGACATATGTATACAAACATACTTATTGTAAGTTAAAATGATTATGAGAACTTTATATCAAACTATGAATTTTTAATTATAGCGTGAAAGAACGAAGAAACATGCTGCGGCCAGATTTAAATACGCCCACGAACACATCAATTGGCCGAAGGAGAAATGGCGAAATGTTTTGTGGACGGACGAAAGCAAAATTGTTTTGTTTGGCGGAACTGGATCCAGGCAGTAATTACGACGTCCTCCGAACACATCAAATGCAGGCCAGTATACAAGAAAGACTGTTAAACACGGTGGCGCAAAAGCTATGATATGGGGATGTTTTTCATACAACAGTGTTGGTCCAATATACGAAATAAAAAGCATTATGGACCAAAAAGAGTACGTGGAAATATTGGATAGACTAATGCTGCCATATTCAGAGTGGAATATGCTGATTAAATGGGTCTTCCAACAAGACAATGACCCAAAACATTCCAGCAAATTGGCAAAGGAGTGGTTTCGTGTCAACGTGGTGGATGTTATGTCATGGCCTGCTCAATCCCCAGACTTAAACCCCATAGAACATCTATGGGGTGATGTTAGAAAATATGTTGCCGAACGAAAACCGTCAAATTCAGCTGAGTTGTGGTATGTAGTGCAAGATGGGTGGAATCAAATTCAAGATATGCTGCTGTAATAAAAAGTAGAGGCTATTCTACCAAATACTAATCGTATTTAAAGTTTCCAATAATAATCATAAGCATTTTTAACTTTTTTAATAGTAAATATTAATGAAAACTGAATACTCCTATTATTTTGAACAACACATTTAAGATATATTTTTATTTAACTTCCTGTTACTAACTTGTTGAAAGCTTTATTTAATTAATGAATACTTTAAATAATTTAGGATTAAATCAACATTATATTACAGAAAAAAAAATTGAATTAAACCATGTTTTTTTTAAATTAATTTCTTGATTTTCAATTAGCTTACTCCTATACAAGGTGGCGCTAAAGTAATCCTCCTATCAGAAAATGCTATAAATTTTGCGAGGCCCCTAATGTCAGTTCTGTTTTGACATTTGTGTAGTAAACACATGCGAAATACACGTTAATAAACAATGTTACACTACACTGCTCCAGAACGCGGAATATTGCTGACAGAACTGACATTAGGGACCTCGCAAAATTTATAGCATTTTCTGATAGGAGGATTACTTTTGCGCCACCTTGTATATATGTATATATTGTTCAATTCATAACTGATGTTGTATGTTGTACATTGTATGATACAACAAGGGATGCCAAACGGGAATGGATTTGCAAATCCCGAAAAATCCCGGAATTTTTTAAAACTACATGGAAATTTTTGAGACCCATAATCCAATTCTGTGTACACATAAACTGTGGTTTTTATTAAACTCAAATCATCCGTACACTTTCGGATACCCTATAGTAACACAAATGAACAAAACGGAATTAACATTATTATAAACAAAAGTTTGTGAGATAATGTAGGCGATATTTGAAAATTTTTAACAGATTGTTTATGAATTTTAGTAGTAATTGGAAAGGAAAAGGGCTGAGAATGATAATTGAATGGAAATTTTAAAAATAATACATCCTAGTAAAAAAAACATGCAAAAGAAGTAGTAAAGGTATGATTGCCAATGATAATGAACTTGTTCCTTTTAGGGTGAAACAACATGTTCGGATTTAGACAAATTGCTCGTCATTAAAAAGACTGCTTAAAACCATTTTCATTGGTTCCATGTTTCTAATACTGTGTTCAGATATGCAACTTTATTGAGTCAATATTCGGTTAATTGACAATATTATTTTAAGTGTTCAGGCATACGCAATTTTCAGCTTACTCAATAATCATTTGACAGCTGGAAAACAACACAAAAATACTCTAAATGGTTGTTGTGTTTCTATGTAAACAAACTTACTTCACATTGATTTTTCAATGATTTCTTTTGTTTTCTTTTGTTGACATTTGCCATTTTATACAATTTTGTTCACTAAACACAGTTGTGAACAGTGTTGCATTCGAAATCTTACTCAATATTATAACAATTTCGTACTTATTGCGCAATAATTAATTGAGATTTTATATGGAATATTGAGCCCAATAATGGCGTTTATTGCGCAATAAAGTTGCATATCTGAACACAGTATAATACGCATTTTCATTGGTGCACAATATAAATTTCAAAATGCATTCTGGAAGGTATTATGAATAAATCCCGAAAATACATGAAAATACCAATTAAAAATTGTATTTTTAAGTTAAAATATTTGTGTATACAAATAATTTTTTTAAGTTAAACAATAAAATAAAAGTAAATTAACAAACTGTTAAACAATTCACACTTTAACTAAAATTATTACTGCAAAAAACTTTTTTCTTTTTATTTTTCTAAATTTATCAGGATTGATTTTTTACCTTTTTTTTTATTTTATTAATGAAAATATGAATATGAACATAATTTTGATATACAGTATGTCAATAATGACTTTACACACTAAATAAAAATTTAAAATTTTAACTTTTTAGTAAAAAAAAAACAACATTTTATTTCGACAGATGTAATTTATATGCTTTATTATGAATATATATAGTATAAAGAGTGGTATGATAGAAAGAAAAGTTTGAATTATATTCAATTAAACAAAAAGACAAAGCAAAAACAAAAACAAATCCATTTTATAAGCGTCAATTAACTCTTTTCACAACGTGGTGAATTATTGCTTATACTAAATTAAAATACTAAAATCTAATAAAATAAAAAAAATTTAATATTTCGTATGACCACCCTTGGCGTCTGCTACATACTGTAGTCGTTTTTTCATTGAATGAATTAATTTAGGCAAGCCATAATTACTGGGAATCATTTGCCATTCTTCCAAAATTGCAGTTTTCAGTTCATTTTTATTTTTTGGTCTCTTTTTTAGCGATTTTCTTTAAATGGACCCACAAATTTTCAATAGGATTAAGGTCCGGACTTTGGGCTGGGGTATCGATGACTTTTCCACAATTATAGAGCAGCCACATCCGAACCATATTCGATTTATGCTTAGGGTCATTGTCTTGGTAGAACTTAAATATAGGTTTACCATCTGTATAGAACCCAAATTTTTTAGCTCTGTTTACCAAATTGGTGTTCAGGATGTCCAGATATTGCTGTGCATCCATTGTTGTTTCTATGAACGCTACTACACCCACGCCCTAGCTAGAAATACACCCCCAAATCATAATCGACATTTTTCCAAATTTCTCAGTTGGGATTTGTTGCGATTTTCTAGCGAAGTTAAAGCTTTCGCCAGACTCTAGATGACCCATCGTTGTAATACAACATCATTTTTGTCTCGTCGCAGAATATGGCATCGTCCCAGTAGTCCTCTGGTTGCAAAACGAACGTTGTAGCAAATGAAAGGCGCTTATCAATATTTGCTCTTGAAAGGAGTGTTTTTTTTTCGTCCTGCTCTTGATGAGTAATTGTTCTTTATTAGCGCTTTTCTGATAATTTCATGACAAACAACAATTTCAGACTCTTCTGCAAGCTCTCTAGCTAGTGTTCTTGTCGAAATTTGAGGGTTCTGATCAATTTTCCTGATTAAAAATCGTTCTGCTCGTCCATTTATTTTAATTTTGGGGCCTCCACTATATTTTAATTGCAATCTTCCTTCAGTTTCGGCTCGATTTAAAATGTTATAAATTGTTTTTCGTGTCACTGAAAACATCTCCGATAGCCCATAAACACTTTTACCCAAATGGCGGTTGTAATATATCAGTTGAATGAATTATGTCGTAAGATAATCTTTTTCTGAGGAACGATTCCTATATATCCTTAGTTGCTTAAGATTTGATGACTCCACTGATAGAAAGCAACGAAAGAAAGCTGTTCTACTAGCAGGTTAAAGCGAAAGACTACACATGTTTGTCTACTTTATTGCAAGCCTATGTGTATGGGATGCAGTAAACGCGTATGCATGGATTGTGCAAGTTATAAATTAGACAATTAAAAATTCAATACAAATGCATTGATCTCAATTTTTTTCCAATATGATTTTTCTTTGATTTCTTTTTTATTATTAATGTTATACATTTGGCTGTGAAAAACTGCCTTTTATGTTTTTGTTTCTTTTTTTATACGTTTTTTTTTTGAAAGTTATGTTTGTTCCTTTTTTATTTTTAAGAAAAATGAATATGAAATAAAATCCTTGTTTTGTTTAACTAGAAGTTTGATTTCTTTATTTTATTACTTTATTCATTTAAAAATGTGTTATGTAATTTCAAATAAAAGCAAATAAATCAAAACAAAATTTTGTTTTGTCAAAATTTTCTAAAAATTAAAAAGGGGTAAAATTTACCACCACCACGTATATACGCTAAAATATTTTACCTCCGTAGTTAAAGGTTAAGCTGAGTTTAACTGACAAGTAAAAAACTAGGTCTGAGTTAAACCTCGATATAAAATGTCAAAATACAAACAGCTGAAAAGTAAAATAAACAATTCAACAATTGAAAATTTACGACATTTTAACAAAAATTAAAAAAAAAATTGATTATTCTAGTGATCCAAGTGATTCAAACACATATAATAACTTAAATATGTCAATTGTTAGAAAGATATGGACAATACGGACACGTCCAAATAATTTCTGCATTTATACCGACGCCGAATTCTTTCAAAGATTTCGCTTAACAAAACAATCCGCATATAATGTTTTAGAACTAATTGGACCACACACTAAATGATGAAAGTAAGCTTATTGGTCTATATGATAGAGGAGAGACAGCAGACTTATTAGGTTTAAGAATTGGAATTGTTTTAGAAATTTTCCAAGCAGAAGGAAAATAACATCATTTTAAGCATGCATTAAATATAGTTGTGAGTAAGTTTAAACCTTTATTGGGTAAATTTTTAGGCATTTGTTATTTATACCATCTGCACCACGCTTTATTGTTTTTTAATTTTTTTATAATGGCAGCCACTTTATCGCGAGAAGTATATATAGCCAGAGAAGGTCCATTTCCATATATCACTTTAATGATCGTAAATCTCTTAAGAATGTTGGTATCTAAAGAAAATTCAACACAAATTAGTTTCATACAAACAGAAATGATGACACCCCTAATTGTACATATAATGGTCGGTACAGAATTAGTTGAAACTCCCATAAAGGACGCTCTCCGTAATTTACTTTAACCTCCTTGAATATTTCAAAAGTATTTATATAGCGATGAAGTTTAACTAGGATACATAAATATGAAAATTTAAATTCTAAAATTAAAGAAGCATTGCCAAGTTAATATACATACATACATATGTACAATACATTTGCTTATGATCAATTTCTTATTAATTTTGAAAGATTTTTACATGTAACGTTTAGTAATTCTTAGGAGATGACAAAATCATTAAAATTTTCTCAATATTGGCTTTAAATGATTTGGATTTATAGTTGTGTAGTTTTCTTAAATATTTGATTGTTGCTTTTTTATTCTATATACAGGTCAACCAACTGTTAATTAAAACATTTTTGCATGGAAACTGGCAATACATCGTTACGATAAACAAATATAACCAGACATTGAGAAAATTAAGTTTAGTTTTTATGTTTTATGTGTATGTTTTATACATACACATGTAGATTTATAAATATGTATATACATACATATGTATATACATACGAGTATATTAGATATGACATAGTGATATATGAAAATTTTTGCAACAAGATTTTGAAGTGCTACCGCCTTTTATTTTGTTAGGCTTGGAAAAAAATAGACGGGACAAAAAAATGGGGGACTTTGGTTGAGGATAAATGGCGCCTCATCGAGGTCAAAGTTCAAGGTAAGAGTGAAAAAATTAATAAAATGTCCAATAACTGCCGCGGAGTCGCCCCTAGAGTAGTAAAATGTCAGACTGACCCCCATTAATTTTTCCTCCCCAACATTTTTATAGAACATACTTACACCCTATCTTCGCTCCTTAAGGGACTTGCCCTACAAAAGTTAGAGTTTTATAAATTTTACCCCCATCGACCTAACAAGTTTCAGGGCGCTTTTGGAGAATTCAAATGTATGACCAACCCCCAATAATTTTTCCTCCCCAACATTTTTGTAGAACATACTTGTACCATATCTCTGCTCCTTAGGGTACTTTCCCTTCAAATACTGATTTATAATTTTGCCCTCTGACCTAACTATTTTAATTGCGCCTCTGGAGGATTCAAATGTATGACCAACCCCCATTGATTTTTCCTCCCCAACATTTTTGTAGAATATACTTATACCATATCTCTGCTCCTTAGGGTACTTTCCCTTCAAATACTGATTTATAATTTTGCCCTCTCGACCTAACTATTTTAATTGCACCTTTGGAGGAGTCGATTGATTTTTCTCACACAACATTTTTGTGAAAGACACCCACCTTCTATATCTGGTTCTTAGAATACTTATCTTCAAATAAGGTTTTATAAATTTGCCTCCTCGTCCTAACTACTTTCAGGGTGCCTCTGAAGGAGTCAAATGTATATTCCAAACCTCTTTCTCTGCTCTTTAAGGTACCTCAAATATACAATTTTTTTATATAAATTTTGTCCCTATTGTTCTAAGTGGTTCCAATACAAAAAACCAGTTTTATGTATCTTTGATATTTGTATTAAATTGAGTTCAATTAAAAGTTTGAGTGCGATATGTATGTATGTAAGTATTTTATTTTAATTTATTAAATAATTTTTGTAATAAAGAGGATATTTTTTCCTATTTTCGGCAACGACTTGCAGTAGAAATATTTTTTCTTCCTCGTTGCGGCACAAAATATTGTTGTAGTCCTCTATTTTTTATACGCCTCTTTCGGCAGAATCGTTGACAACATGCAATTTTTGCAGTGTTTGTAGTGCTTGTTGGTAGTCTTCATGCTTTTCCCAAGTTTCTGGATCACTATCAAGAAAATCTTTTGACAATCCGAGGCGAAGAAAAATTGTTCCTGTGTCTGATGTAACATAATGACTCAAATTTTTCTCCATTAATTTTTCTTATACTTGCACCCACGAATTCTTGACTCATTTAAGCGTCTTCTTATTATCCGTGTGAATATTTCTGCGCTTATTTGCTGTCCAATTTCAGCCTTTATTTCGCATGAAGATAAAAATTGATTTTTTTTACTGGCTCTACAAATAACTCTATCTTCTGGTAACGTGGTCTTTCGTGTCCAAGGTTTCCTAGCTGGAGTTGCAAACTCCTTTGTATTTTTGTACAAGTGATTTGCACCAAATACCATTTATATTGAGCAAGAAAACTTTTGTTCAATAGCCGATATTAAAAGTTTTTCATTTTGGTAACACTGCACAATTAACCGTCTGCAGCACATGATTTGTTTTTGCCATTTTCGAAACTAAATCGTATCAAAATTATTACAAGTTAATCTATTGTTTAACAAATTATACTCACTTTGTCACTAATATTTAGAAAAAGTTAAAAGTTGAAAAAAAGTTAGAGTTTCTAATTACGTGGCCAGCAAAAAAAAAAAACAATTTTGAAAATAATATTTTTATATTTTTTTAATTCAATGTTGATTGTTTACTCATTGAATAACGGTAAAAAGAGTTTCTAATTACGTGGCCAGCAAAAAAAAAAAAAAAAAACAATTGTGAAAATAATATTTTTATATTTTTTCAATATAGAACTTTTTGTGCATCAACAACAATGTTGATTGTTTACTCATTGAATAACGGTAAAAACAATTTACAGTGTAGGTCTTTATATCAAACCATCGTTTCTAATTATATGTCCACTACTGTATATATACTTCATATCAATTAAAAGTAAATAAAATAATTTTATTCTATTTATTTTCTTCGACCTTTTCGTATGATTTTTTATTAAATAATTGTTTTGACATCAAGCTTAAAAATTATTTAATAAAAAAAGTTGAAATGTTATAAAAAGCAAAAATTTTTTATTATTGTAATAATTAGACGTTTATTTGTCTGTTGCTTTAATACGACTGACTTTTATTACATTTATTTCATTCTCTTTTTACATACTACACTAATACTAATACATTCCCACGACAGCCGGTTCTACGCACCGGAATGACCCGATATCACTCGGCCAAGGGCTGTCAACTCAGCAATTACTGCTGTTACAACAACAACAACTAATACATTTTACATTTGCAAATTATTGCATTTTATGTGTGAATATGACACTTCTCTCCCCTCTAAATATAAGTTTAATTCAGGTTATTTATTTTATAAAAATAAAGGGTATTTGATTCTAAAAGTATTTATATTAATTAATAAACATTTCATTCAATTATACTATGGATAATTACTTTAAAAATCCAAGTTTGCAATTAACATTAAATTCAAAAGAATAAAAATACTATTATAGAATATTTAATCCAATAGCTTCGCTGGTTTCTTTCTATTTCTATTAGATCGACGTAAAGGTTCACCTACAACTTCATTTTGAATAGTAGCTGGAGACACTGGCACATTATTAGCTTCTGGTGTAGCCGATGATTCATTAGGTACACCTTCCGTGTTTTCGGATGGTGAATCGTTGATTACCACCGTTGGTTGTTGTACTGGTTCTTGCATTTCGGTTGATTGATGAGTATCATTGTTTGATATATTCGGAACAGGTATATCTCTTTGTGGTGTATCGCTTGCAGTATTGGGCAAATTTGTGTTTTCCGGAACTTGCGAATAATTAAGCAATTCTCCAACTTTACGCATTTGGTCTATATGCCTCTTCCATATTCTTCCGTCATCTAGCTTTATGTTATAATGTAGTTCTCCTAACTTTTCATCTATTACGTCAAAACGCCATTTGATTTTATCAATATAATCACGCACAGCAACCCTTTCACCCAGAGAAAATGTTTTTATTGTTGATGAAACATAATTGTAGTTATTATTTTGTAGTAAAAGAAGATCTAAACGAGAATTTATTTGACGACCAAACATCGCCATTGATGGGGATTTCCCTGTAGCTGGATGTATTGAGCGCCTGTAGGCTAACAGTATTTTTGATAATTCAGAATTTAATGTATTTGAATTGCATTTTGTGACTAACAATTTATTTTTAATTGTTTGTACGTAACGTTCGGCTTGGCCGTTGGTAGCGGGGTGATACGGTGCACCCTGCTTGTGTATGACACCATTTACTGTAAGAAATTGTTTAAAATCAGCTGAGTCGAATTGTCGGCCGTGATCACTCACAAACACGTTCGGGATGCCAAATGTAGAAAATATTTCCCTGCATTTTTGAATGGTCGTTTCTGTTGTCATATTCGATACTACATGTACTTCCGGCCATTTAGTGTAGGCGTCGACAAGCACAAATAAATATTTACCCATAACAGGACCGGCATAATCCGCATGTACTCTTTCAAAAGGTTTACTTGGCCTTCCCCATTCACGTATTGGCATCACTTTTTTAGGATCAGGTCGAGTTGATTGACAAGCAAAACAATTAGACACCAAATTTTCGATATCTTTATCAATATGGTTCCACCATACATATGCTCTTGCGAGACTCTTCATTCTAGATATACCAAAATGAGCAGTATGTAACTCATCTAATACTTTTCCTCGTAAGGCCCTCGGTATATAAACACGTAACCCTCATAGTAGACAACCATCATGCAAACTAAATTCCGTTTGTGGAATACCGAAACGATCTTTACCATCACATTCACGACCATACTTTAAACATTCTAATAACTTTTTTACATCCACATCAGATTTGGTACCCAATTTAAGTTCATTTGCTGTAACAGGTAAATTATTTATAGCCTCCTCTTCTATGACATAAACCTCTTCAGTATATTTGTACGTTTCAATATTTGGTAACCGGGACATTGCGTCAGCGTTACTATTTTCTTTTGATTTCTTACATTTGATTTCATAATCAAATTGTTCCAAAAACAGAGCGTAATGCTGCATGCGCGTAGACGAAAGAGTTGACAACCCCTTACTTGGAGAAAATATTTGCGATATCGCACGATTATCTGTAACGAGAATAAATTTTCTCCCATATAAATATTGATAAAACTTACGTATACCAAAAATGACTGCATACGCCTCTTTATCAATTTGCGAATAACGTTGTTGTACCCTATTAAGCGTCTGTGATGCAAACTGTACCGGCTTTTCAGAACCATCATCAAAAATATGGCTCAAAACGGCCCCCACACCAATAGGGCTCGCATCTACCGCTAATACCAAAGGTCGTTTCGGATCGTAATGGACAAGGATGGTTTCCGACTGCATTTGGTTTTTAATTTCATTAAAAGCTGTATTACAATTTGCGTCGAATTCGAACGGCACATCGTTTTGTAGTAAACGGTTTAAAGGATAAACTATATCACTTAGATTTTTCACAAATCGGCCATAATAATTGACCAGATCCATGAATGCACGAATGTCCTCTTTGCTGTCAGGTGTTTTCATATTCTGAATTGCATCGATTTTGCTTTGCATTCGTTGGATGCCATGTTTGTTAATTACATACCCACAGTAAGTAATGCACTCTTTTAAAAATTCGGATTTCTCCAGATTCACCCTCATGTTGTATTTTTCTAATCGTTTTAACACTTCATCGATTCTACGTAAATGGCTTGCATCATCAGGTGCTGTGATTTTTATGTCGTCTAAAAAGACCGAAACTCCTGGTATATCACACAATAACTGTTCCATTAAACGCTGCCAATTCGCTGGTGCAGTGGCTACTCCGAACATTAACCGAGTCGGTTGGTAAAGTCCCTTATGGGTACTTAACGTTAACAGGTGCCTATCATTTGGATGCACTTCTAATTGTAAATAGGCCTTCGAGAGATCAATTTTAGAAAATTTTGTACCACCAGCCATTTTGCTGAACAATTCATCGATGGTTGGCAAAGGATGTTCGTCTACAAGTAGTGCTGGATTTAATGTGACCTTGTAGTCACCACAGATACGAACATCACCACACTTTTTTGGCACCACCACAATTGGCGTCGCCCATTCGCTGGTGTCCACCTTTACGAGCAACCCTTCAGCTACCTGCTTCTCAAGCTGCTTTTCAACCGCCTCCATCAAAGGAAATGGTACTCTTCGTGATTTAACAAATTTTGGTGTAGCATTTTGTTTCACATATATTCGAGCTTGTAAATCTTTAATCTTTCCCACGGATGATGAAAATACTACGGGATATTTTTCTTTTAAATCTTCCACACGAAATGGTTCAATTTTATTTACACAGCAATTTTGATTTGCTTTATTAAAAATTGTGTTCCAATCGATTCATATTTGTTGTAGCCACTCCCTGCCACAGAGTGGTCTACGGTCAGATTTTACCACATAAAGCTTCAAATTTGCCCTTGTGTCATTAATATGTACATTCACACACACGTACCCCACGCATTCGATTGCATTTCCACAGTAGCTTACCAATTCCATTTCAGGTTTGTAAACTTTCAACTTAGGCACGTACTTTTTAGCATCAGACACATTTATTATTGAAACCGGTGATCCCGTGTCTATTTCAAACTCTATACTTTTTCCATTTACCAAAAATTCGTGTAACCACTTTGATCGTATATTTACTATCCCACGCTCTTCTATTTTAAGAAGATCTTCTACGGTACCACAAGAATTTTCTTCAATTTGATGTAATTGTTTTTTTTCTTTGAAACACATACTACGAAGATGTCCAACTTTTTTGCAAAAATGACATTTAGCTCCTTTATATTGACATTGATCCGCGAAATGAGTAGTATTGCCACATCGAAAACATTTTGATTTGTTTTTGTTATTGCTATTTTCACCAGCATGAGTTTTAGTTTTCTTAGTATTTCTTTTGTTCTTCTCGAACATTTTATTAACATTTACTCTTTCTGTGTTTCTTTGATGTAGCTCCTCCCCTCCTTTTTCAGCTAATTCATATGCGGTCGCCATTTTAGTTGCTTCATCTAACGTTAACGTTTTTTTCTCTAACAGCCTATGCTGAATTTTTTTTGTCCAGCAGACCAAACACCAATTGATTCCTCAAAGCCACATTTAAGTACTCACCAAAATTACAACCCACAGCCAACCTACGCAATGCCACAACAAAATCTGCCACTGATTCCTCTGGTTTTGCTTACGCAAATTGAATCGAAAATTTTCCATTAACTCATTAGGTTTTGGATCGTAGTGTTCTTCCAGTGTATTGACAATTTCATTGAAAGTCAAATCTTCAGGCACTTTTGGAAGTATTTTGTCACTTAACATGTTATATGTTTGTGTTCCTACAAAATGAAGAAGCAAACGTTGATGTTTAGCCTCCTCACATTCATACAGGTCCAATGCTGTTTTGAAACGTTTTACCCAACGCGACCATGTTGTACTTGTTGCATTAAAAGGCTCAAAGTTGAAAAAGGAAACTTGCTTTGGAGACACACCCACGTTATTAATCATTTTTATATTTATTTTCCTTTACAGACGATAATTCTTGTACTGTAAAAAGTTTACCACCTTTCTGCCAAAAAAATATAAAAATTCACACACACGTGCTTCCTTTATCTCGTCGCCAAAATCTGTAATAATTAGACGTTTATTTGTCTGTTGCTTTAATACGACTGACTTTTATTACATTTATTTCATTCTCTTTTTACATACTACACTAATACTAATACATTTTACATTTGCAAATTATTGCATTTTATGTGTGAATATGACAATTATTAATTCAGAAATAATATTACATAGGTACATACATACATATGTATATTATAATTTTTAAAAATTGGTAAATTGTAATAATTTGAATTAAAAAAATTCTGTAAATAGTAGTTAAAAAGAGTACTTTGGTTTTACAAAAATTTTACTTCCAATAATTTTAAACATAAATATTAGTCTCATAACAATAGTTCAATTGTTAGGAAAATTTATATCAAATCTTTAAGATAAACATTAAATAATGTTTTTAGAAATTGGCTCATTGTGGGTTCCAAAATTTGTCGATTATCAGCCCGTTGTTGTTGTGGTTGCAGAATTGACAGCCCTTAATTCTATGGTGTTTGGGTTTTATTTCTTCGGCACTACGTCGGAAAGACTATGGAAAGAAACTTGAATATCAACGTGACCCGCATTTAATTCAGATCGTACATTTATTTAATTTTAGTTCATAGTAAAAAAACGGAACTAACTGAGCGATATATTTGATCTAGTTAATTTATTCCAAACAATTGAACTAGAACTAGATTGTTGATAAACTACCCAAGAGTAGGTATAACGGAATCTTAATCTTATCCCCTTGTAAACTAATAGATCTTCTGAATCATTATTTTAAATGGTAAAAAATACTTTGTTGACAATTTTTATCGTATTTTTATTAAACCCAAAAGTTTTTCGTTGAAAAAATTCTAGCATTTGATATCCATATGTTTCATGTCCAAAAGTCAGTATTCGAGATATGTACATATATACAAAAATAATTGGAAAATTGATAATGGTTGATTTAAAAAAATAGTTCAGGAATTTTTTGGTCGAGAAAAAATAAAATTAGCTTCATTTGTGCACAAAAAAAGGCTGACCAAAGTGTTTACGGTTCTTTTTATGGAGCCATTTTATTAGGAATACTTATATATCCTCCAAAAAAATTTAATTTTAAATTTTATGGAAATATGTACTTGGACGAGGTTTTCTTTACCTGGAGTAGATCTAACGCACATTGGCAAAAATTTGGATTGTAATTACAAAACTGATTTATATAACTGTTTAATGTATTTGCTATTTTTTCACATTAAATTGTTTTATATTTGCAAAAATATATTACATACGAACATCTAATAAGTGCGATATCAAAAGAGCAATTTCAACATCAATTAAAAAAGCTGATATTGAAGAATGAGCCAACTACCAACACATATACAAAACATTCAACCCAGATAAAACTCCACCAATATATCCCAATGAAGCAAAAAGAAGTGATCTTCAAAAATATATTAGATTTAGATTAGGACATACCCGCTTAACTGTACAACATTTGTTTAATAACACTAACCAAAATCATTGCCAACTTTGTAATACAACAACAACTCTAAACACAGAACATCTAATTTTATCATGTAATTTTATAAAGCAAGCTCAAATAAATCTTTTCGATAAAATTTGCCTAGTAGATCTCCTAAAAACTGTAAATATACAAAACATAAAGACTGTAATGTTACTATTAAAATACTGTAATATATACAATCTTATTTAACAAATATTAGGTCAAAATCCTTAGTTGTTAGTACCTATGTAAATATTGTTTGTATTCATAATTTATTATGATTATAAATTATTAAATAAATAAATAAATAAATACATACGAACACATACGCAGCATTTACATCTAATTTTATTCAGGCTAAAATAAAAAACCGCTGAAACGTTTTTTATCAGCTAAAAACGTATTTGAAACCGTTTATATAGAAAACATAAGTTTTGGAATAACCCCAAAACCGGATTTCCTAAAGTCAGGCTTTTGAATAAGTATTTACTCTAGTATAAATGTAAGAGTATGTATTTAAGTATGTACATACATATGTATGTATATTCATAAAAAACAACTTTTGTATGAACACCACACTTATTGTTTTCAAGTGGTGACGTGTTTTATTATTGACAAAATACTATACATACATATGTACATACTACTAAAAGCGGTTCAAAGCAGTTATAACTACCCAATCTGTTCAAAGAGTGAGCTCCAAATTAACAATTTACACATTTATTTCAAAATGATACAGTTGTCAGTGGCAGCCATTGCAAAAATAGTTTTTGTTTGATATGTATCCCAATATTGTAGTGTCAACACCACTAGCATTCATTATGTAAAAGTTCAATCCATATTTTTTGATTTTATTGTTTTGTTTGATTTGAAACCGTAATTGTGTCGCAATATGTTCTTGCTGACGACACTAAATTTGTGGTACATATGTGCATACAAAGTGTATTTATGTACATTAGGGTAGCCAAATAAGTCAATGTCCCCAACTATTCCCTATAAGTTGATGTTAAGATACATACATATGTATGTATAAAGCAGGAGGGCCCAAAAGTTGTTTATGTAAGAGCAAACACCAATACATTTAAATAAAAACTAATTTTTATTCAGTATTTTTTGTTGTAAAAGCCAATACATACAAAGAAACAACACACTTTTTTAAACGGTATCATACGTCCCTGCAAATAATATTGGACTACGTGATCCATTTTAGATGATATGGACTACTCTCAACATGGTCCAATGTAATGCAGTCATGGACCATGTCATAGTTATAACAACTACAAACTCTTGTTTGTAGTTAAACGACATGGTTTCGTGTTAACACGATTGCATATTGAGTTGTTGTTGTTGTTTAAAACTAACTCTCGTGAGTACTCCATGGAATAGTTTTGGGACTACTCCGATGGGTTATATGGTCCAGTCCTAGGACATCCCAATGTTAAATGGACCACCTTTTTTTCATATATTTGGAGTAGTTTTGGAGTACTCCTACTCCTCTTTGGACTAGTCTTTACATGCATGTTTGGACTAGTCGCGTTATTTGCAGGGGTTAAATAAAAACAAAATCTACATTGACGATCGCAGTCAGCAATGTTTACCAGTAGAGCATACGAAACGTGTTGTTGCTTTGCGCTTGCGTGTATAGAGTGAAGTACGACAAACAAAAAACAAATAAGGCAAAGTTGTTTGTGTATTTCGTATGGCTATGGCTGAGTGCTGTAATGAGTATACAAAACACACAGCCTATAGCTAAGACTTTTTACAAATACAAAAGAGCACCAAGAGTATAGGGCTTGGGCACTCCTGGGGGGTTACTCCGTATTTCGATTCGAAAAGAAAATCATTCGAATGTGTATACTTTTTACATTGTATTTCGAAAGCTTTTGCTTTCGAATCGAAATACGGAGTAACCCCCCTGGTATAACGTATAAAGTACTGTATTCACTTTAGACAACAAACAAAAAGAGTTTTTAAACGCTTAATAAATAAATACATATATTTATCTTCATAATTTGGGGGGATGTAGTGTTATTGTGTTGTGTTATTTGATAATATGCTCTATAGCCCAATATAATTTTATGCAGCTGTAGGGGACCAGCTTAATGGTTAGGCGTTCTTACGAACTGCCAGATTTGGGGATAGAATATTAATAAAACAAGGCAACGATGTGCCGTTATTTGATATTATATTTGTGGACAAACGATCAGCTCTAAGTGCATATTTAGAAGGTCTAGACCCAATAAAATCCACGGATTACAGTTTTTGGAAAGCCACCAAAAAACTTAAAACCCCGATTAAATGTTAGTCTGCTATTCGTTGTAGCGATGGTAATTGGGCTAGGTCCCACTAAGACAAAGCTGAAGTTTTTGCCGATTACCTCGAAAAAGTGTTTACGCCTAGCTCTAACATAACCCTACCAGCTATTGAAGACTGTGTTGTTTCCCCAATCAAAATTCGTTTCGCTTCCTTAACCACAGAAATCAAAAAAATTAAAACAAATAAATCCCCTGGTATGGACAAAATTTCAGGAAAAATGATTCGTGAACTACCAACAGCGGCCCTTAAGCTAATTTTATTAATTTTCATTTCCATTCTGCGAACTGGTTTCTTCCCTAAATCATGGAAAATATCAGAAATAATTATGATACCTAAGCCAGGTAAGGACGCTTCCCAAGTGTCATCTTATCGCCCGATAAGCTTACTTTCAATTTTTTTCAAAGCTCTTCGAGAAAGTATTTTTGAATGCGCTGACTCCGTATCTAAACGACCACCATATCATTCCCGTTCATCAGTTTGGATTCCGAAAGAATCATGGCACTATAGAACAGGTTCATCGCATAGTAACTCTTATTAGAAAGGCTTTTGAGGATAAACACTATTGCTCATCACTCTTCATAGACATTTCCCAAGCCTTTGACAAAGTCTGGCATGATGGGCTTTTATATAAAATATGCTCTTTGTTACCATAAAACACCCACAAGCTGATGCGAAACTATCTATTAGATCGTTCGTTTGTAGTAAAGTATAAATACCACAATTCAGACTCAAGAAAAATCGCAGCAGGAGTTCCACAAGGTAGTGTACTTGGTCCTCTAATGTATATACTTTATACTTCAGATATGCCCACAAATAACCTAATACACAAGTCAACATTTGCAGACGATACAGCGTTTATAAGCATACATGAAAATCCAGTTATTGCTTCTAGTTGTCTACAGGCTCATATCAAAGAACTCGAAAAATGGCTTGACAAATGGAAAATAAAAGTAAATAAAGCAAAGAGTGCACATGTTACTTTCACCTTGAGAAGGGGAAATTGTCCCAAACTGAAGATAAATAACATCGATATCCCCGAGCAAAATCACATAAAATATCTTGGTATACACCTCGATCGCCGCCTTACCTGGTCTCAACATATTGATTCCAAATCCACGCAACTCAAAATTAAAACACTACAGCTGCAAAAGCTTCTTTGTTCCCATTATGCTCTAAGCCAATATGGACCTATGGTATCCAATTATGGGAAACAGCTTCTGCTTCTAATATAGAGAAATTACCAAGACGACAAAATAAAAGATTGCGACAAATTACCGGTGACCCGTGGTATATTAGTAACGCGAATATTCATAAGGACCTTAATATTGCATTTGTTCGCGACGAAATAAAAACCTTCTGCTCCAAATATGTAAGAAAACTGGTAACGCATCCAAACCCTCTTGCACAGGATCTACTGTATTATAATGGACATACTCGCCTAAAGAGGGTAGACACATTGGCTCTCGCCGCACTGCAAGATAGATGAACAGTTTCCGCAACCAGAAATGGAGTTTCTATTGCAATGGCAATATACCCAGAAATGATTAATTAATTTTAAGATTTTAATACTTATTGTAAATTTCTTTTGTAAAGAAAGATCCAATAATTAAATTAAAAGTAATAAAAAATATTTGTGGCATTATTCACCCTACCATTATTGGGGTGATATGTATATATTTTAGAGTGGTTGTTTGGTAGACAGTGGACACTAATAAGGTACACTACAATATTGAACATCATGTTCTTCGATTTTTTGTATGTACATACATATGTATGTATATAGGTATTTTTTTATTACTATATTTTTTATGCCCCATCTATAGGCATTGGTTACTAGATGGAAGGGCAGGTTCTCTTTTCAAGATATTTTATTTTATATATGCACATATACATATGTATGTAGATATATTATTTTCTCACGTTTGTTTAAAATACAGAGCATTGTGTAGTGCTCCATATTTGATAAAAAGATTGGATTTTTCTTAAGAAATTTACACTGAATAATTTTGTTCTGAATCGTAATATGTACTGAATATTTCGAGATCTTAAACTTGATGCAGATACAGTGCTTTTCGCTTATAGTCCATTCCGCTTAAAGGCCAAAAACGGATATAAGCCAAAACTGTCATATTTACTAGCAGATATAATCCATAAAATTGCTTATAAAATCGCTTATAGTAAAACAAACAAAAACAGCTTTTAAACGCTTAATAAATAAATACATATATTTATGTTTATAATTTTTTTTTTAATAAACTGTTAACATCATTTTTTTATTATAAAAAGGCTGTGAAAAAGATAAACATATTAAACAAAATGTTCTTCGATTTTTTTTTGTAAATTTTATACATATCGCACCCTAAATACAAAAGG
Organism: Bellardia pandia; assembly: GCA_916048285.2. Classification (NCBI taxonomy): domain Eukaryota; kingdom Metazoa; phylum Arthropoda; class Insecta; order Diptera; family Calliphoridae; genus Bellardia; species Bellardia pandia. The sequence continues at coordinate 74,109,055 of OU696530.1, forward strand.
GCCACAACTCAAAATACTAAAATTTTCAGGAGAGAAAAAACTTCATCTTGCACAAGCAACACACTTAACATAAAACAAATAAACTGCTATATTCGGCTATGCCGAATCTTATATACCCTTCACCTTTCTTGTGGATGCATAATTATATTATTATTCTTTTTAATTGCAAAATAAAAGCGTCAAGTAGTTTGAAGAAAATATGTATAACGAGTCTTTATTTATTTAAATGTACACAAACACAATTAAAAAAGGGGTATAATGAACACACTGTCTTTTTACACACTTATACTAGGTTTCCACGACGACTTGAATCACCTGCTTCGCTCTCTGAATCATGTTTATGAATCATGCTGTTTCCATGACCAAAAAACTTGATTCGATTTGACAGTTGTTTTTAATAAACAAACAAAATAAAAAAAAAAACAGAATTTACAATTTGTGGAAAATAATTTTTTTTAATGGACAAACAAAAGTGACTGGAAATTAGTTAGATTATTTGAAAAAAACATACATTCGTACGTATTTACTTTCTTTACTTCCAGCAACAAGAAAATAATTGGCTTTTTTTCCTTTGTTTATTAAATTTTTACAGCTAGTGCAGATAAACTTGCGATAAAAATTAGAGAAGAGTGCAATTTTTCGTTTCGATTCGCTCTTAAAATTTTGTATGGTGAAGCAAGTTGTTTTACTCATGATTGGGGTGTGAAGCATGAATAGAGAGTGAAGTATGTATCGTGGAAACGTATTATAATGCAAGAATGATAAAATAAAGATTACGCCAACGCGCGTAAAATTTTAAAATGTTCTGCGCATTTAGGACCTGTGACGTCACACATTCTGTGTTTCTATTGGCTAATTTTTTCTCACTTGTTTTTTTTACTCATGTTTTGCTTGCATTTGCTCACATAAACGTAAATTTTTCGCCAGAAATTTTAATTCTAACACATGAAACATTATTGGTAACCCTTAGAATGGCCCTTCTACGTCATATAACGGGAAATCATGCGCATGGCGTAATCTTTATTTTATCATTCTTGGGTGAAATCACTAGAGTAGTGATTTACACGATTGTTAGATGTCTGACAATATTTTTGTCTTCCAATGTACTGAAAATGCTTTTTTTTACAACGTTGGAAGACAACAATTTTAAGTTCACACGGTTGTTAGACATTTTCTGAACATTTTTTGGACAACGTTGTAATATCTGACGATCGTGTATACATAGCTTAAGTGTTTCGGTCTAGTGATGTAAACATTCTTTCTTGCGTCAATAGGTCACTAATAATTAGAATTGCCAAATCATTATATGAAATACTTTTCCCCCTTGCCGAAGATCTACTAAAATTTTATTAATTCAGCGCATTTTGTGTTTTAAAATTTTTTATCTTTGATAGCACGGATGGTTTGAAAACATTTTTAAACGAAGCCGGTTTTCGAGTTACCCCAAAATAAAATGTCACAAAACAACACTGGTTATTTCTATAAAATTAATATTGGACCCCAATGAACTACAAAATATGTATGTATATATACATGAATTTATAAGCTGTATTGGTATATTGCTCGTTACACCAAAAACTGATTGAGGAATCCCAGCCAGCATTTGGATGATTGAATTTTCAGCAGTCATCTAACTGGCTCATTTTTGACTACTTTCGGTGATTGAAAACTAAGTTTTCATGTATTTAAACAAAAGAAACAGTCAAATATGACTATTCTTTATGATTGAAAACTGAAGATATTTTTTTAATAATTTTCTGAGTCATTATAGATTACACTAGATGACCAAAAAATGATAAATGTATTCTTGGTTAAAAAAAATAAATAAATATAAATAATTTTTTACTCATTATATGTTTAAAATATGATCTACGTGCAGGTGCTATCATTTTTTGGTAATTATATGATTGAAAACTGATGTTTGTGTTTTATTAAAACAGTTATACCGGGACTTTTATATCAAGTTGAAAATTTGAGAAGTTGAAATAAAATTTATATTCATTTAGTTTTGTGATTCATAGTGAGAAGTTGGGGTCTAAAATTTGAGACATTTCTAAAAAAGGTATTAATAAAAAAACAAAAAAAAAAACAATTTAAATATATTGAAGAAATGTCAGCCAAAAAAATAAGGCGCGTAGCTGTAAAAGAAGCTAAAAAAATTATGCCAAGCAATCCTGAAGTTCAACAAGATATGGAAGAGCAGATTGAAACGTTTCCAGGAAATACTAATAGTTTTGAGGCATTATTTAACAGTGATAGATGAAGAATTCTTGGATGATTTTGTAAGTATATTGAAACGATGTATTCCTTCCCATATTTTTATGTTACTTTTTCTTTTGATTGTTTTTTGTCATAGAAAAATTTTATTGGAAATATTGGTGGCGATGGACAGACGCAGTTCCTTAGAAGTTCCATAAGGAAAGTATTTTCTGATGAATTGGCTTCTCAATTCAGTTGGAAGGGAACCAACGAAAAACCAAGCGCTGAGAAGTTGCTTATTACAACCATAGTCATAAGTAAGATTTATATGAATTTAAATAACAATATGATTTTGTATTTAATATGTTTTGTTACAGATATTTGCCACCAGAAGTATAAAGCTGAAGCGAAAGAAATTAATGGAATTCTTCAACAACACTTTGTGCATGCTAAAGAGCGCCTGCAAAAACGTAAACGCCAATGTAAAAATTAGTTATAGTTTGTATACATTAAGGCCCATTATTACAACTTGGCAATAGTTAAAAGTATGATGTTATCGGACAGATAAGAAGTATTTGGTTATTACAAGTTTATTTTAATCTAAAACCAACCGATAAGCTAAAGGGAAGATCATCTTGCCTTTAAATTTTATAGTGAGGTATGTGGTTGAAGTTGCCATATGTTCTGAAAAAAATGTCAACTTCATGAAAAATAAATTAATTTTAATTTTGTTTTGCCAATAAATAATTTGATAAACAAAAATGGAAAGCAGACGTTTGATTTATATTTTTTTCACAAACAAATGTTTTCACAAACACACACAATTTACTGTTTCTTGTCAGTAATTTGTCAAAAGTAATCGGTTTTTCACTGGTATTGCCATATTTTAGAAAAAAAATTATTTTATTTTACAAGGAAGTTGTAATAACGAAAAAACTTAAAGGTCACTTTATTCCTCACTTTAATTAAAGTTACCTTTTACTATTAAGAACATTAGAGGCAAGTTGTAATAATGGCCCTAAGTCTTTATTTTCTGTTTTGCTTTTTTAACTTAAATTCTATTTAACTTTTTTTTTACTTAAATTTAATTAACTTTAATAAATGTAATTAAAATGGAATAGAAATAAATTAATATTACAAAAAAAAATTGATTTTAAAATTATTTCACATTCAATCATAAAAAGAATTATAATTATAGTAATATCTGACTATAAAATTGGGGCGAAAATGATTTTAAATATAATCAAAAAATGATTGTATATGATTTCAAATATGATCATAAAATGATTTCAAATATTACCACAAAACGATTGCCAAATTAAGTAAAAAGTTATATCAAATACTCGTAAAAACTGATTTAAAGCATAAATCATAAACTATTCTGTAGGAATAGTCATTGCAGGGTACCGTTTCCTCACGACTGGAGAGTAACTTACGACTAAATAATGAGCGCATATTCGATTGTTTTAATCATCTAGAAGAGTCATATGTTACTCATTTTTGTTTAAAATTTTCACGAAATGCTGGCTGGGATACTACCCAAAAAAAAACAAACACATGCACACATCAATATACATATACTCACAGGCAGTAAATTGTTAAATATTGTACATTACTACTATGTATGTACATAAAATAAATTTTATAACTGTAGATGCAAATGAAGATTATTTACCTTAAATATAAATTAAATAATAATTCCAATTTAAGCACTGTTTTTCGATTGTTACATGACAATTTGGCCGAAGGAATTTCCATACAATGACAGATTTTTGTGTGGTTTTCTTTGTACGTAAAAGAAATTATTAATCTATGCAGTAATTAAATTAAAAAATTATAATAAACGAAACAGCAACCGATCCGTTTCCTTGTAGAATAGCAATTGTCACTCTCTGTTGTCATTACGCACTTTATCACAAAAAGATCTTTTTTTCATTGTTGTGTAAATGAAAATTTTGGATTTTTTGATTTAGCAAAATTTTTTTGTTTTCCACATTTTTGTTGTGGTGAGTATCAACAGCTGTTTTTATGGTGGATAATTTGTACTACTCACAGAGTTGTAGCTAATTTTCATTATGATACACTTAAAAAAAAATAAACGCTCACAAGAAAGCGTAGTATGTCCCAATTTACACAAAGCAATACTTATTAAAAAAAATAGATACATTTTTTTCCTTGAAATTTCGTCGGTGTTTACAAAGCAAAACATAATTGATTAAATAACTCGTATTTTAATGTATGTATACTCCCGTATTTGTATACACATAAGGGCATAAGTCGGGTTTAATGACTTTTTTCAAATCGCTTTTAAAATTTTTTCAGGGGACTTACCCCTTTTACAGTTGAGAAATTTTTTTTTTTTTTTTTTTTTTTATACATTTAATTTATTTATTGAATCTTCAGAAATGAAATGACAATAAGTTTTCGAATCTTAATACTAAAAGAAAATAATAAGTTCAGCCAGTGCTAGACAAAATATTATGATACTACAAAAAATTTTGAGAAATTGAAAGGCAGACATTTTTCTCATTCCGCTTTGAACTAGCCTAAACCTTTTAGAGTTGTGAAAGTAATAGACAGACAGAATTTTTTTGTTTATTTTTTTGTTCTTCTTCTATGTTGATTGTTGTGGAAATTTTTATTATAAAGACGCATTGAAAATAAAAGAAATTAAAAAACATATTCAAACAACTGTTAATTATAAAGTTTTTGTTATCAATAAATCTATTTGGTTAATAAATTTAATTATTTTTGCAATACGCACGTTAAAGTGAGAAAAATGATGTGAAGCAACAACATGAAAAATGCGAAGGGTGGAAACTGTAAACGAAAAATGTCCAGTACAGTAGAGGTCTACCGCACACTCTTCCTCTTCAATACATCGCCTACAAACTTCGTCTGTCTGTCTTTTAATTTCTCAACTTTAAAAGGGGACTAAGAGAGTTTGTATTTTTAATTGAAATACAATTTTTTTGGCGGCCACGCCTATTTTACAGTGGGCGGGGCTCTAAAGTTTGTAATATATGTATCTTGAAAAATACATTTCTGTAGTAGACGATATATATATCCAATTATAGATATTTTAAAAACCTCTCCAACGATATGAACATGAACATGATCTATTCAGAAAATTATTTTCTTAAATCTAAAAAATCCGGAAAAAGGTCTATATGAGTAGGTTTATAAATTACAAATTTTTAAAGTCAAGAAATTAAGCTTTATTTAAGGTATAATATGAACATGTAAGTAATATAGATCCGAAGATATTAAAAAAAGTTTATGACATTTCTCCACAAAAAATACAATCTCTACTCTGTATATCATAAAGGAGAAAATCCTTCCGCCGGCCGTAGGCCGCCAATACAGGAAATCTGTATGCGAAGCCAGTATTCTGTGTACCATAGAGGAGAAAATCCGTTCCTGTATAAACAATTTTGAAAAAATATGTTTTTTTAATTTGTCAGATCTTATAATTCTCTGATTATTTACCTACAGACACATATCCCAGCATACCATTCTAGGAGCGCTCCGAAAAAGGTGTCAGAAAAGAGTCCAACAAAAGAGAATTTTCGGAGCTCTCCGAGAAAGGTGTCAGAAAAGAGTCCAACTAAAGAGCATTTTCGGAGCGAAAGAAAAATTTGCTTGTTACTGTCCTGAGTCGGCACGAAGTATGACTCAGAAATTCCACTTAATTATGTGTGTACCAAAGCATTGTTGTCCTGTTATTTGTGCTTTGAACAAAAAAAAACATAGCTGTACCACACAATAATGATAAAAACAAGATTACACAGAGCCCAAGAAGAACCTCATAAAATACTCTTTTCTGGCATTATCTAAGAGCTCTTTCAGAGCCCAAAAAACCCTCATAAAAGACTCTTTTCAGACATTATCTAAGAGCTCTTTAAAAGCCCAAAAAAATCCTCATAAAAGACTCTTTTTTGACATTATCTAAGAGCTCTTTCTGACGGACCATTTTCGAATGTAATGACCCTCTTTTCTGAAGGTTTTCGGAGCAATTATGATTGTTTTTTTGGGCTCATAAAGAGCGTTAACGCTCCGAAAAAGGTGTCAGAAAAGACTCTTTTCGGACTCATATGGCTTGCTGGGATACGTTAAACAAAAACAAAATCTACATTGACGATCGCAGTCACCAATGTTTACCAGTAGAGCATACGAAAGTGTTGTTGCTTTGCGCTTGCGTGTCAGTGTTGCTAGAACTTGAAAAACTAAAGGCCCAACTATAATATGCATATGCTAGCTTAAGCAAACGTGCGAACACATATAAATTGTATGTGGCAAACTATAATGTACTTAACGAAACTTTTCGTTAAGTTTTTCAACTGTCATTTGCTTAAGCAAAAAGCGAAACTGATCGCATATTCCGTACGGAATCAGGTGTTTGTTGTTTGTTTGTGTTTTTAACAAAATGGAGAAAGAAGAAAATACATTTATTTTAAATTTAACAGAAAATGTGGAAAAAATAAGTGCCTTTACAATAAAAGAGGCCCTTTTTATTTTAACAAAAATGTCTTTCTGTCGTGGTTTATTTCTCTGACAGAACAAGAGCGTCTTCTTCTTTTACAGTGTAGTTCACTTATTTCTTTTAATGTGCGCAGGCCTTCAAGCGCTAACTTTAATATTTTTATATTATTTAAATTTTTAAGTTTTTTCTCCATTTTTGCAAACACAATATGAAAATTAACAAAACATATATAAACGTTTATTATTATTTACAATTTAGTGCTGCCACAGCTGTAAATTTTAGTACTTTTGCCGATAAATTTAAAAAAAAAGGAAAAATTATGCGTTTCGGGTACGAAGTTTTCTTTTAATTATAAAATAATATAATAATATTTATAAAATATAGTCATTTAATGGCTTGTTGTTAAAATAAAAACATTTTTTTTAAACATAAATGAGCAACTCTGGACAAAAAGTTTCAAAGTCATTGAAGCCACCTGAAAGTTAAAGGCCCAACTATAATGTGCATATGCTAGCTTAAGCAACCCTGCGAATACATATAAATTGTATGTGGCAAACTATAATGTACTTAACGAAACTTTTCGTTAAGTTTTCCAACTGTCATTTGCTTAAGCAAAAAGCGAAACTGATCGCATATTCCGTACGGAATCAGCTGTTTGTTGTTGTTTGTTTGTGTTTTGAACAAAATGGAAGAAAATATATTTATTTTAAATTTAATAGAAAATGCGGAAAAACATAAGTGCCTTTACAATAATAGGGACCCTTTCTATTTTAGCAAAAATGTCTTTCTGTCGCGGTTATTTCTCTGACAGAACAAGAGCGTCTTCTTCTTTTACAGTGTAGTTCACTTATTTCTTTAAATGTGCACAACCCTTCAAGCGCTAAGTTTAATATTTTTATATTATTAAAATTTTTAAGTTTTTTCTCCATTTTTGCAAACACAATACGAAAATTAACAAAACATGTGTAAATGTTTATTATTATTTACAATGTAGTGCTGCCACAGCTGTACATTTTAGTACTTTTGCCGATAAATTAAAAAAAAAGGAAAAATTATGCGTTTCGGGTACGAAGTTTTCTTTTAATTACAAAATAATATAATAATATTTATAAAATATAGTCATTTAATGGCTTTTTGTTAAAATAAAAACATTTTTTTAAACATAAATAAGCAACTGTGGACAAAAAGTTTCAAAGTAATTGTAGCCACCTGAAAGTTCACTTTGAACTGGTTATGCATTTGACAGCCTTTTCGTTAACTTTTGCAATTTGCTTAAGCTTGCTTATGCATATTATAGTTGGGCCTTAACTCTGAACTGGTTATGCATTTGACAGCCTTTTCGTTAACTTTTGCAATTTGCTTAAGCTAGCATATGCATATTATAGTTGGGCCTTAAGAGCTAAAATGATCTACAGGAGAAAAAATAAGTGCTAAATTAAATACAAAATATCACGTACTCGAACTAAGACGTAGACTTCAAAAATTTTAAATTGCTTCAAAAATATAGTTATTTATTGTTGACAATATTTTTAAAAATAGTGAAGCGGATATTATTGATTTCATACAAAACTTCATTGATGATTCGTCTCTAATAAATAAAATAGAAATTTCCCTAAAGAATCTAACGTTGTAAAAATGGAAAAATATTGAAAGAACTGATGAATTTTGGATTGAAGTCTACAATTTTAAAAATTGTTTGGTAGAAAAGAAACCCCTTTTCATGAACTAGCTGACTTTGTTATTCGTATACTTTCTTTTCCTTACTCAAATGCCGAAGTCGAAACAACGTTTAATTTAATGAATTTTTTTAAACCAAAGATCAGAAACCGACTTTCATTAAACTCAGCCAAAAGTTTGTTGTTACAATTACTAATTACCTTCAAGTGTTTACTTAAAAATTAATTCAAATCAAACTTATAAAAGGTCTGAATATTTCATTAAATCTGTTTTGTGGCCCGATGATGATGATTATGAAACAGATGTATTTGAAAATTAAATTGTTTTTCTATAAAACTTTATATTAAATAATTTTTAAGCTTGAGGTCACTTTTTTGTTTTTTATAAAAGATTTTTTAATTCTTATATGCATTATATATAGAAAATCTTTTATAAAAAACAAAAAAGTGACCTCAAGCTTAAAAATTATTTAATAAAAATCATTAAAAAGGTCGAAGAATATAGAATAAAATTATTTATAAAACTTTATATTTTGTTTTTTATTAATTGTTATTTTATTTTAATTTTTTGTTTACTCTTGGTAACTGAATTGATAATAAAATTATTTATTTAAAAATTTTAACATGCTTTTTGATATTCTAAGTTTCTTGTTTTTTACCCTTTGTTTTATTGCCAATTTTAATGTTTTTTAGGTGTTATTTGCAAAGCAAAACACGATACCGAAATTTTTGTTAAATTTTTTTTGGCGCTTTGACCTTTTTCTTGTAATTTTTTACCCTTTTTTACTATACACTTGACGCTTTCCAGCAAGCCATATGAGTCCGAAAAGAGTCTTTTCTGACACCTTTTTCGGAGCGTTAACGCTCTTTATGAGCCCAAAAAACAATCATAATTGCTCCGAAAACCTTCAGAAAAGAGGGTCATTACATTCGAAAATGGTCCGTCAGAAAGAGCTCTTAGATAATGTCAGAAAAGAGTCTTTTATGAGGGTTTTTTTGGGCTCTTAAAGAGCTCTTAGATAATGCCAGAAAAGAGTCTTTTATGAGGTTTTTCTTGGGCTCTGTGTAATCTTGTTTTTATTATTCTTGCACAAATAGCAGGAGAACAACGCTTTGGTACACACATAATTAAGTGGAATTTCTGAGTCATACTGCGTGCAACCTCAGGACACTAACAAGCAAATTTTGCTTTCGCTCCGAAAATGCTCTTTTCTGACTCCTTTTTTCGGAGCGCTCCGAAAATGCTCTTTTGTTGGACTCTTTTCTGACTCCTTTTTCGGAGCGCTCCTAAAATGGTATGCTGGGTTTTCTTTATTTCTAAAGTGTGTATGTGTGTGTGTTTTTTTTTTTTGTTTCTTTCGTTTTTTACTAAAGGTGCTATCAGACGGGATGTATTTTATATATGTACTGACACTTTTCTTATCCATATGTAATTCCGTATGTAATATAACACAAAAAATCTTATTTTATTATAAACTTAAACTTTTATTCACAAAAAACTAAAAAAATTTAATGACAAAAGTCTACATACGAGCTGTAAATTTACATAAAAAACTTTGTTTGGGTATTAAAACTTATTACTTTTTATTTAAAATTAATATTTCGTTGGGCCACCATGGGCATCTATAACTGCCAGTAAGCGTCTGAGCATCGAAGCAACTAGATTGTCGAGTTCTGCGGATGTTATGTTTAGCCATTTTTCTTGAAGCTTCTCTTTAAGCAATGGTGCACTAGAGCTTGCAAACTATCGATAGCACTATCGATAGTTCAGTTTTCATTAGACTATCGATGGTATTTTTTCGATAGCGATACTATCGTTGAATTTTTCTTTCAGTAAATTGCTAATACATTTTTGCTTCTATCAGGCAACTTCATAGTTACCAAAAATAAAAGCCGATTGGGCAGTTCTATTGACAAAAGACCTGTGACGCTTCAATTATCCATTTGTAAAGTTGAATAAAGTTGAATATATCCATTTGTAAAGTTGAATAAATCTTAAAAAAGTTCTAAATACAATTGCTTTAATTTTAAATCAGGCGAATATTTCTAGAAGGCGGTTCTGTCCCAATAATGGAAAAATATCTGCATAGAACAAACAGTAAAGGCCTCATTAGTTTTTACGTTCTGTTGCCGTTCTGTGTCGTTCTTTTCTGTAGCGTATATTTTCTAATTACTTTTGACGTGAAAGGAATCAGCTGTTTTTAAATAAAGAATAGTTGAAAACAAATGTAAAGAAATTGTAAAAATAAAAATTCTAAAAAGTTCTGTTTTTATAATTTATTTCATGATTTCATGGTTTCGTGCTTTTCTTCGTTTGATTTGCAAAATCGTTTGAAGTGTCTACTGCCTCCACAAACAATTTGTCATTATCATCTGATTCTTTCTTGTTTTTTCGCACTTTTGGTGCTTTAGGAACTATTTTTGAGCTACATATTTGTTGGTGTTGATGTGCAGGACAGCAAGGATTCTTGGGATTCTTCTTGCATTTCCAAAAAACTTAAGTTTTGTTCTAACGATTCCGGTGTTATTGGTTGAGCAATTTTTAAAGTTTTGTCATTGAAGGCTTTTGTATCACAAATATTTGTCGTTCCACGTACTCTAAAAGAAAGACACACATACAAATGGTGTGTTTGTAAGTTTTTGACTGAGCACAATTCAATTAGTTTTTAACAAAAACTTACGGACGAGGAATTATATGAGGCGCCAAAAACTCTAAATGCCCCATTAAAGGCAATCGATGTTTAAAATCTTCGCCACTACCAGATGAAAGTCTTTCGTTTTTCTTTTCCTTGGCAAACCTATCCCTAATTGCAGTCCATCTCTTCATGAAAATTTCCTCTGAAAATTGTTGAGGTAGTCCACCATTGTCTGTTTTTCTCAACCCGTGTTTATGTATGTTCAGTGTATGTTGTAACTAAATTATTTATATTTTTAATCTATAATAATAATTAACTTCATTTTTGTGTTCTTGCTTGTTTAAAATTTGTGTTTATATTTTGTTTGTAATGTTGTTTGTCTGTCTATAAGTATCTCAGCTGTTATTGTTGATTATGTAATAGATCGTGAAACATGATATTGTACAGAGCAGTATTCTAAATGTAGTGATGCCCATTAAATAAAGGTTACCAGTATGTAATAGTTAAGAGAACTTATAAGCTAGGTTCGAGAACTTCTCTTTAAAACATTTTCAAGGCCAAAGACGAAGGTTCGTTGACTCAAATTAGGCTCTTATTTATGTACGGGTACGTTATATTTTTTTGCAGTCTTTGTTTTTGTAAATATTCAGTTAATTTTCTCACACTAAAATATAAAGAAAAACAATTATATGGCCACTAGCAGAACAATAAAAGATGGAAGTTGCATTTAATTAAAAAGTGGAAAGCGAAGTAAGAACATCGTTTTTATAAATAAAGTTGAAGTAGTCTGACAGAAAAGAGTGCAATTTAGGAAATAACCTTCGGGGGATTGGTATTGGACTACATTACTATCCTTATATTGTAAGTACTGCGAAATAAAAGTGTAAGAAAGAATTTATATGGAAAAGAAAATAATTCCTTTTCTTATATATAGTGTGGTCCGACCAGAAATAAAGAAAATTGCGAAAGAGGGTTCAACTGGTGAAAATTGGGAAGAAAACAGGGAACTTGCGATCCGGAACGTTTCTTTTGGCCATTTGAAAATAACTGATAAAAAAAACGAAGGTAACACAGTCCTTAAAAATAATAATTGGTAGCAATAAACAAATAAAAAGATTAGACTACACCATCTACCCTTGGGGAAACAAGGCGATTAAAACGACATTCCACAAAGTGGACGTTATTATAGTTCAGAACCGTATACAAAAGGTTGGAATTAAAATCCACAAATAAGAAAAGGGCATTAGGGTAACGTAAGTTAGGATATATTAGTTATTTAAGGTAAATTAAGATATTTAAGTGTTTATAAGGTCAGTGTTTAGTTTACCAATAATTGTAAAGGGATCAAACTAAAAAGACTAATTTTTTTAAATATAGAGTACAAAAATATAGATATATATATCCTCCAGATTTTATCCTGTAGGGAGCTCCTTTAGGGATAGGCAGTGGAAAAGGATTTTTGTTTTATAAGTTGATGTCGAGCAGGAATTGTCGCTCAATATAGAGAGATTTTTAGTTGATCCTTAAGTTGTCTGTTGTTTAGTTATTTATATGTATGTATAGCCTAAGTATAGTTATGTATATCATTTAGCATCGAATTTTAGTTTTATAAGGAGGAGGAAAGAATTAAATGCATAATATTATTGTAGTTTAAAAAAGAGAAAAAAAAATAATATTTTTTATGTAATTTTGGTTGGGTCAAAAAAAAAAAGGAAGAAAATATTTAAAGAAATAGTTAATCAAAAAGAAAAAAAAAAGATTTAAAGAAATTGTTAAAGAATTCAAAATATTAATAGAAATACTTGGTTATTTCAAGAAGAAACGGTCTAATCCCAACAAACCGTGAACTTAAATTAGATATTTTTTTATTTTGATAATAGTTAGGTCAAAGAAATAAAGAGTAATATAATTTAGACTTAAGTTTATGTACGTATATTTAATATTAATGTTTCATTTGTAATAAATATGTGAGAGGAAATTTGTTCAAATATGTGTTACTAATTATTTATAAAAGTTACAGGTACAGTGGGCCGTATATGGAAAAGTAGAAATATGGAATGATGAGTGGTTGATATAGTATCTATTAGGGGTCATTGAATGACGTAATGACCATGGTAGGGTGGGCAGCGACGATAGGGTAAAACATCTATCCCTACAATTAGGATGTTTAATAAAAAAAATGGATTAATAATCTCGTTAAAGTTTTGTGGTTCAAAATCATATTTAAAATAGTTGTATTATAAATTTTTTTGTTGTGTTGTAACCGGGATGAGTTGATGCCGGTTGAGTTCCCACGCCATAGATGAGCTAGTCGAGGTGGCATCCATACTCACCAAATAACAACAAGAGGTTTCGGAACAAAATTTAAACATTTGTAAAAATTAAAAAAAAAATTGAATACCTGATATTTACATACCTGGTAAACACATTTCCATCGAAATTTGTGACCATACAGCTAGCTTTTTTTGGCAACCTGTAAAATTTGTTGAATTTGTTGTATAATATATCATTTTCCTCCACTAAAATAATGAGTCTTTCATCATCCATTATATTTTGAAAATCTGAGGAAAAAAACTTTTTTAAAATGAAATTCTTTAAAATTCACACAGAAAATTAATTAACTTTTATTCTCTATTTTCTGATTGACAACAAACTAATACAAACGCACTTCAAGCTGTCACTTAACGTTGAATTCTATTTTCTACAGAACTGTTCGTAACAGAACAGAACAAAAAAGTAAAAACAAACCGTATATACAAATTTCTAATTGAGCAGAAACAAAACAGCTGACTCATAACAGAACAGAACGTAAAAACTAATTAGGCCTTAAGTAGTAATATGTTTTTAAATTTGACCATATACATTAGACTGGTTGTTTTTTTTTTTAATTTTGAAAGCTTGACACTCTCACTGTAATTTAAAGTTAAATGTAATACATATCAAAATAAATGTTTTAAAGCTCAATGTGGCACGTGTTAATATTAAAATATCAATTTTAAACTTTTACTAATGATTTTTATGCTAAAAATGAAATTTTGAGAGGGTCCAGCTTTAAAAATTTAGAAAACAAATAAGGACCAGTCCAATATATATATACTTTAGTTTTTTATGTTTTGTAAGTGTTATGTTTTGTTAATTTTGTGAATAAATCAAACCATGAACTTAAATTAAGTTCATTTCATATACATAATTATGTTCTTTATTATAAAATCGCTATGTGGAAACGTAAGTACTTCAAATTTAACTGTTCTAGAAATAATTCGATACTATCGATAGTTTATCAGCGAACTATCGAAACTATCGAATGGTGCGACTATCGATAGTTTGCCAGCTCTACTGTAAAGAGATTAATGGATAAATTTGCCGAAACTGGGTCTGTTAGTGATGTAAAGACAACAACGCGTCGATCGACCGAAAATATCGCAGTTGTACGTGATGATGTCGCTCAGACTCGTGCGATTTAACACCTTTAGATTTTTTTCTTTGGGGTTTTTTGAAGTCGATGGTTTACGCAAATAAGCCGACGACGACTCAAGCCTTAAAAGAGGAAATTGAACGCTGCAGGTCATTGACAATTTCATTAAAAGATCGCGTGTGCGCCAGCAAAGCCACGGCGGCAATTGATTGTTTCATACATAACCTCATTCTGTCTACTTTACTTAAAATTTTAAAATTGCGCTCTTAAGGCCCAACTATAATATGCATAAGCAAGCTTAAGCAAATTGCAAAAGTTAACGAAAAGGCTGTCAAATGCATAACCAGTTCAGAGTTAACTTTCAGGTGGCTTCAATGACTTTGAAACTTTTTGTCCAGAGTTGCTCATTTATGTTTAAAAAAAATGTTTTTATTTTAACAAAAAGCCATTAAATGACTATATTTTATAAATATTATTATATTATTTTATAATTAAAAGAAAACTTCGTACCCGAAACGCATAATTTTTCATTTTTTTTTAATTTTTCGGCAAAAGTACTAAAATGTACAGCTGTGGCAGCACAAAATTGTAAATAATAATAAACGTTTACATATGTTTTGTTAATTTGCGTATTGTGTTTGTAAAAATGGAGAAAAAACTTAAAAATTTAAATAATATAAAAATATTAAAGTTAGCGCTTGAAGGCCTGTGCACATTAAAAGAAATAAGTGAACTACACTGTAAAAGAAGAAGACACTCTTGTTCTGTCAGAGAAATAAACCACGACAGAGACATTTTTGTTAAAATAAAAAGGGCCCTTTTATTATAAAGGCACTTATTTTTTCCACATTTTCTATTAAATTTAAAATAAATGTATTTTCTTCTTTCTCCATTTTGTTAAAAACACAAACAAACAACAAACAGCTGATTCCGTACGGAATATGCGATCAGTTTCGCTTTTTGCTTAAGCAAATGACAGTTGAAAAACTTAACGAAAAGTTTCGTTAAGTACATTATAGTTTGCCACATACAATTTATATGTGTTCGCACGTTTGCTTAAGCTAGCATATGCATATTATAGTTGGGCCTTTATTCATATAAATAAACAATACAATATTGGTGCCTCAGCGCCATTAAGGCATTGTTGAGGCGAGTTGGCAAAGTTTAAATAACAATTATTATAAAAAAGTATTCATAAAATAAAATTATAATAAAAAAAAAATAAAGATAAAAATGTTTAAATTTTTTAAATGTTTGACAAAAATTGAGATCATAGTTATTACGTCAGAAATTCTTCCAAGTTTTGTAAAATATAATTTTTCAATGAATTTTTATAAGATGAAATTTGACTTATAAGTTTTAAACTTTGAGGTAATTTGTTGAATTCACGACTACCCATAAATTCTATCCGCTGTTTGGTTGTTTCCAATCTACAACGAACAATTGCTAAGTTGCTATTATTCCGCGTACTAAACGTATTTTGATTTCTTAAAAACTGCACAGTATGGCCAATATTATTAATACTATGTTTCCACGACGACTTGAATCACCTGCTTCGCCTTCTGAATCATGTTTATGAATCATGCTGTTTACATGACTAATAAACTTGATTCGATTTGACAGTTGTATTTAATAAACAAACAGAATAAAAAAAAAAAAAAAACAGAATTTACAATTTGTGGAAAATAATTTTTCTTAATGGACAAAAAAAGTGAGTGGAAATTAGTTAGCTTATTTGAAAAAAAAAACATTCGTACGTATTTACTTTCTTTACTTCCAGCAACAAGAAAATAATTTGCTTTGTTTACAATAATATTAAATTTGTACAGCTAGTGCAGATAAACTTGCGATAAAAATTAGAGAAGAGTGCAATTTTTCGTTTCGATTCGCTCTTAAAATTTTGTATGGTGAAACATGTTGTTTCGCTCATGATTGGGGTGTGAAACATGAATAGAGAGCGAAGCATGTACCGTGGAAACATAGTATAAGGCATTTGAAAACGTATAGCAAAAGTTGAAATTTGTATAACCCATGAATCGGTAAAATAGATTTGAATATATCGAGCCATAACCGCCAAAATAATGTATCCCACACCATAATCGATTGTTGTTTTTTTATCGAAATCGATAGTTCAACATCATTTAGAATTATTAAAATTAAATGTATTACACAAAACAATATTTACATTATAAATTTTAAAATAATGGCTTTATTCAAACTGATTTTATTTAAAAAAAACCTTCCCCTGTAAAATTTTGAGTTTGTGGGATACATTTTTTCGGCGGTTATGGCTCGATATCATTGTACAAAGATATTGTTGAATATGTTAGCGGGAGGTTTGCAACTATCTTTAACGCTTTATTTTGAGTCCTTTGAAGTGATTTCAGTTCAACACCATTCTTATATCCATATAAAATTGCTAAATAGTTAAAATGACTTTGAATCAGAGCATTATAAATTAAAAGTTTTGTATTTTGTTTCAATTTGTTTTTGAATTTGTACAAAATATCCACAGCTTGAGCTGTCTTTGTTTTGAGATAACGGATATGCTGGCTCCAAGTAAGGTTGCTCTGCAGAATTACGCCTAAATATTTAACAGTATTGTCTTTCATTACTCTTTCTCCATTTACAAATAAACTAAAGTTATTTATCAGGCTATGGTACGGTTTAAAACTTATTATTTTTGTTTTACTAACATTTAAGATCAACTTGTTAATTCTAGCGAATTCAAATATTAGAGATGCATCCCGTTCCATATATGCTTTTACTGCTGTTTCATGTTTATATGGGTAGAATAAACAAATATCATCAGCGTACATAAAGAGTTTTCCTGTAAGGTTAAGATTTTGTATATCATTCAAGTAAATTGAAAAAAATAACGGCCCCAGTACACTGCCCTGTGGGACTCCATGTTTAACTAGACCAATAGAACTTCTAGTTGATCCAACCTGTACAAATTGTTTACGATTCGTTAGATAACTTCTAAGTAGAGCCAATTCGTTGCCCCAAAAACCATAGTATTTTAGCTTTTTTAATAGGATATCATGATCTATAAGATCGAAAGCTTTTATAAAGTCATAAAATACACCAGCAACGCCAACATGACCTTCATCCAGACATCGACAAATATAATTTATAACATTTACAACGGCTTCTTCCGTCCCACATCCTTTTCTAAATCCATACTGAAAGTCATTGAGCAGATTTTCGTTCATCATGTAATTTGAAATTTGTAAATGCAGGATTCTTTCAAAAACATTGTTAACAACAGGCAGAATTGCAATTGGTCGATACATATCAACGGTAGTAGGATTTTTTCCTTTTGGAATTGGCATAACTTTATGAAGTTTTAAAATATCAGGATAAATTGATTGACTTATCATGCTGTTAAAAATTTGAACTAAACAAGGCGTGAAATCATTAACACAATTTAAAAGAATTTTCGATAATATACCACCATGACCAGGACTTTTATTCGGCAACAAATTTGAAATAATATTGTTAACTTCATTTTGTGTGGTGTAATTAATACGAAATCTTTGTTCATGAAGTATTAATGTTCTTAGAGAATTGCATGTATCATTAGGAAGTTGATCTATTTGTGACTTCAAATCTTCGACTGTTTGAATGAAATGTTTATTTAATAATTCAGCTTTTTGGCAATCATCTAAAATCGGTTCTCCATTAGTGTTCTTAATATTAACAGATTTTTTTGGAGTTCTACCCAGTGTCTCATTTAAAAATTTTTTGGAGGCATTTTATTATTTTATTTATAACAATAGTTTCTGGATTGCAAATTGAATCACTTCCAAACTTTTGGTATCACTTTTAAAACTTTTAATATCAGAAATTTAATGTAATTAAAAAAACTTGATGGTAATTAATGCACGAACTTTTTAATAAGTTTTTTACGAAGTTTTGGTTTTGATAAGTTTGACAACAAAGCTCTCGCTTGCTAAAATATAATATTTTTTCTTTAACCTGTCAATCAGAATCATTATTGTAATTAGTCAAACAGACGCGATCAAAGTTAAAACTTTAATGGATGTAAACATAGCTCCCGTTTGGTGAAATAGTATTTATTCTTATTAAAGGTTTAATTATAATTTAAGGTAAAATGGGGCGAAAAAGGGGATTTGGTAATAAAAAAATGTATGACTACCTTCTCTGTAGATAAAAAGTATATAAAACTTTAGGTAAATACATATTACAAAAAAAGTATTTTGTATAGCAAACATTATTAGTGGTATCAGTAAGTATCTGAATTAAAAAAGGAGGCGGTGATGTGGGCGTGGTTCATAGTTATATGGAGACGTTAACAGTATTAAGATCAATATACTACCAAATAAAAAAAGAGAAACAAAAAGTTTTAAACTTTCAAACAAAATTTGGCGTGAAAGGGGGCGTGGCGTAAGAAATGTTCATTTCTACCTCGCCTGGAGTATACAATTTGAAGTAAATCTGTTAAAAACTATATGGGAGCAATTATATAATTTTAAAAAATTGGGCGTAAAAGTGGGCGTGGTAAAAAGTACCCTATTAATCATCAGAGTCCCAGTTAAATGCTGTGAAAATTTCAAAAATATCGGTCCAGAGGTTTGGTCTCCTATAAGGTACATACAAACTAACACACATTCAGTTTTATATATATACAGTGCACTCGGGAAAACGTCAACTAATTAAAACCGCGGGTGTTGACGTTTAACAAATTGTTGACGTTTACGAATGTAAAATTTTTAAATAAAAAACATATTCATAATGTGCTATTAAACGTTTTTATTGATTATAAACTAAAATCAAACATAAAGAATTTCAAAAAGGAAACAAAAAAGGAATTCAACCTGACTAGAACCATAGAAGACAACTAGAACCAAAAGAATACATTTAAAAATTTTTTTTTTCACCTTTATTTATTTATTGATTCTTCATATACTGAAATGACAATAAGTATTCAAATCTTAATACTAAAAAGAAAATAATAAGCCGAGCCAGTGCTAGACAAAAATTTTTATGATACTAAAAAAATTTCACATCAACTGATCAAGTCATCTGTTTTGCGCTTGAGATAAAGCAAGAGTATCCCTCCTTCTCAACCGATTGTGGCCACTAAAGTTAAGGATGTCTCGTGCAAGTGGGTTTGGATGGTGTTCAAGTTTGCTGACGTACTTTGACGCATATTTTGTAAATTCGACTTTTACTAATGGCACGCCTAGAAAAGTGTTTAGTTAACAAATTAACATGTAAAAAAATTAATAATGCATTTTTTAAATCTCAGTGCGTTACTTATTATTTGTATGTTGTGCGGGAGTAGATTCCAAAGCCGGATTGCATTAAGAAAAAATTGCCAATCAGAAGTTAAACAATGATGTCTAAACAATAAGATTCGCTTTCCTCTATTGGAACTCAATAGGGTTAAGCGGTTATAGAGATGTTGTGGTTGTTGGGTATACACGATTTTGTGCATGAACAGGAGTACTCTTGTTTTGAGTATGGCATCAAACTGAATACCATATAGTTCTGCCGTAAAAGGCGAAACAGAATCAAACCTTTTCACGCCATATACATAGCGCACAATACTTTTGTAAACTGAGTTTAGTTTTCCTGTACTTGCGGTATCGCATTTGGCAAATAATTCGCATCCATACATCAGAACTGGCAATAAATAGGTTTTTGCAAGAAGTACTCTTATTTTGACAGGTGTGCAATACTGCGTTTGCCAGAGAGTTCTAAGCATGGAATACGTACGGCCACATGCATAATTAATATGATTGCTCCATGTCAGGTTCTTATTAAACATAATTCCAAGATTTTTTGCTGAGTTTACCCTTTCTATACGTGTGTCATTAGGAAAAATATCCGGTATATGATCACTTATAGTAGTCCGTTTTTGGATTAGAAGATATTTAGACTTTTTTGGATTGATACTAAGACCATTAGCAGTAGCCCATTTATAAATATGTTTTAACTCGGTATTTAGAGTTAAGACACACTGTTCAATTTTAGATAAATCACAACTGATGTAAATTTGTATATCGTCAGCATACATTCTGATTTTACTGTGCGTAAATTGACTCGGCAGGTCATTAGCATAAAGCGAGAATAGTAGAGGCCCAATAATTGACCCCTGCGGTACACCTCTCATAACAGGTAGTAAATTTGATTTATCGTTACCACTTTGAACATACTGATGCTGTTGGTAAGATATGTAAATACTAGTTGTGTAGCGGCTGTAGAAAACATAAACATGTGCTGTAGTTTATAACATAGGACGTTATGATCGACTGTATCAAAAGCTTTCGAATGGTCTAAAAGTACTAAAATATTGGTTTTTCGTTCATCTATCTCACTTCTTATATCTTCCGCAACATCTACAAGAGCAGTTATGCAACTGTGTTTTTGCCGAAACCCAGATTGCTTATCATTAAGCAAATTATGATCATTTACGAAATTAGATATCTGACTATGTATTATCCTCTCAAATATTTTGGACATAAAGGGTAAAATAGCGATTGGCCTATATTCTGATTTAGTTTTAGGTATTGGTATAATTTTAGATTTTTTCCAATTTGAGGGAAAATGACTAGTGGTAATTATATTGTTGAATATATGTGTAACATAGGGCAATATTATTGGAAGAATTATTTTAAAGAATCTTGGGTGAATTTCGTCGACGCCAACTGCATTTGATTTTATTAACATACAGTTCCTTATAACATCGAACTGATCTACGCAATCGAAAGAGAAGTTATAATGAGGTTCACGATTGTTATGGCTATGATTGTAAAAACTAATATCAGCTTCTACAAAAGGAATATTCAAAAATTTTTCATTAAGAACATCTGGTACAATAAAAACAGGGTCATAATTTCTAGATTTACCAACACCGATTTCTTTTACAATATCCCAGGTTCTTTTTGATCCCAGAGCCGTGGAGAATTTTTCAGTGTAAAATTTAGATTTTTCCTTCTTAATTATTTTGTGTACTGTCTTTCTTGCTGAACAATATTCAACGTGTAGATCGTTTGTTTTAAACCGTTTCCAACGAGAAAAAGCTAAGTCTCTTTGCTTAATAGCTTGCTTAATATATGGTGAAAACCATGGTCTATTTTTTTGACCCACTATTTTGGTTTTTATTGGAACAGATTTATCAAACAAACATAATATATTACGCTCAAGAAAGGCTAGTTGATCCTCTGGTGAAGCCATAAAATAGATTGCATTCCAATTAACTCTGAGTAATTCTAGTTCCAGTGTGGTGTAATTAATATTTTCGAAATCACGAAAAGTTATTGAATAGGGTGGTACTTGCAATTGAAAATTATAGGTCATGAACAATAAATCGTGTTTCGAAAAACACGAGGCAGACAGTTGGTCGTAAAATAGAACATTCCTGTTATTACCAACAAAGAGAAGATCTATTAGAGTGCTATTGGACGAGGTAAAGTGAGTAGGTGTGGCTACGTTAGTTGGAACAAGTCCTAATGGTGCCAAGATGTCGATAATGCTACTGTCAGTCAAAAGGTTTGAGTTGAAATCACCCACAAGGACAACGTCATTATATAAAGCTGTGAAGTTCTCCAAAATTAAAAAAAAAACGGTTCCATTGGTATATTATTATTAGGCCTGTACAAACTTCCAACCAGTAATTTTCTTCTATCGGATATGACTTCTATTAAGACGTATTCCACCAAGCAATTATTACTATCACCATCATCATTACTATAAGATGTGCTTTGAATATTGTAAGCTATGCCTTTTCTAATATAAATAGCCACTCCACCACCGCGCCTAACTCTATCAACCCTTATTAAATTGTAGCCACTTAGAGAAATTGAAAGATCAGTGATACTTGTATGAAACCATGTTTCTGAAACGCATACAATATCAATGTTGGAGTTCTCAAATATGTACCGGAATTCTTCAATTTTAGACGCCAAACTCTGAGCATTTATGAAGTTTGAAGCATTTTGAAGAAAATTTCAATCGTCTTAATTTAGCTTTACTTTAAAACTCAATCATAAAACCTATATGGTGTTATGGAACATAGCTATGGAAAACGGCCTCAGCTTCAAAAGTAGGCAGAACTCAAAGACGCCAAAGCAAATTGCTACGAATGATCACATTAGCCCGCAAAATATTATATAATAGTGGCTGTATTCGACTAGAAAGAAGAGATCTGAGCCGGAGACGAAAAAAGGAAAAATGACAATTTAATACATAAAATTTGAACTCAAACAAGTAAGACTGCTATATTCGGCTGTGCCGAATCTTAAATACCCTCCACCTAAACGTAATAAGAAATACAGAAACTACACTAGACTAGAATATCCTAATTCTGTGTTTTCTATTCAGTCTTGAAAAAGGGGTACAATTCGGTTTTAGTGATTTTGCTCAAAAAAAAAAAACAAAATCAAATAGGGCTTTTAGTGGAGATACCAGCAAAAAAAATTTGTTGGCGGTCACGCCTATTTTCGAGGGGGCGGGCCCTTAAAGTTGAAAATATATAGGCCTATATCTCGGGAACTACTGGGTGTCTGATAATTTGTAATACATTAAAAAAAGGTATTAAAAATACCTTTCCAACGATTTACATCATGATTATAAAATATGGACCGAATATGGGTTAAATCGGAAAAGAATATTTTTTGACCCGAATTTATTTGTTTTTTGGAAATGGTTCTATATGGCAGCTATGAAAAATTATGGGCCGATCTTCTTAAATTTTGGAACAGTTATTTTCATGCATATGAGGATATTTCACGTCGAATTTCAACATAATAACGGTATATTTAAGATATATATTAGTATTAACGTGGATTTCGGTAGTGGACCTTATGTGGGGGATATAGTCAAATATGGACCGATATTCTCAAAATCCAGCAGTTTGATTTAGGCATGTATGTAAATGATCCGCGTAACATTTTGGATTGGTACCCTTATTTATAAGAGATTTATGAGTATTAAAGTGATTTTCGGAAGAGGGCTTTATATGGGGCATACGGTTAAAAATAGACCGAAATTCACAAAATTTTGTGGGATGATTTTTGTATATATGTAAATGATCTGTGCAAAGAATTGAGTCGGTAACGATATTTATACAATATATATATGGAAAAATGTCTTTTTCAGATGTGGTCCTTGTATAGGAGCTATGACCAGTTCTGGGCCGACTACCATAAAATTTAGTACAACAATTTTTTTGCCTATAAAGAGTATTTGTGTAAAATTTTAGCCGTTTAACATTATTTATATCTGTTTTATACGTATTTAAGTGAATTTTGGAAGTGGACATTATATGGGGTCTATGGTCAAATATGGACCGAACTAAAAAAAATTTCGGTTTGGGGTTTCTTTTTGTATAAAATTTATTTTTGCTGAATTTTGTCTTGATATTCCAATTTTATAGGCATTTATTTATCATTAAGCCATATTTCGGGAATATATATATTTGTATGGGGGCTATGAGAAATCATGGACCGATTCTTACTATTTTCCGCACACTTTCTTCTTTTATAGTACAAACAACGTATACAAAATTGCATGGTATTATCTGCAATATATTTCAAAATATTGCAATATAATTGACGAAAAATATCAAATTTTTATGGAGGTGGTCTTACATATTGGTTCATAACTCTGGTTGACCTAAACCGATTTTGCTGATTTTAAATAGTAAACTTCTCGAAAGCACTTCTGACAGAATTATTGAAGATTTGGATCCCGAATATATCTTGGGACTTCAAAAAACTGATTTCAACATCCAGACAGACAGACAGACGGACATGGCTTAATGGACTCCGCTATCTATAAGGATCCAGAATATATATACTTTATAGGGTCGGAAAATTATATTGTGGAAATTTCACACGGAATGACAAACTTATATATACCCTTCTCATGAAGGTGAAGGGTATAAAAATAACTGGAATTTACAAAAAGCAATATACTTGTTATGTACATATCGCACTTGTTTCTCAAAAGCGTAACAACGCAAAATTTTCAAATTTTCACTTTTTGAAAAAAATAACCAAACCACAGAGGTCATATCTACCCACCACTGTTCCACCACAAAATCGGTTATATATATTAAAAATCGTCAAAAAATCCGAAAACAAAAATATATTACTTTTTAATGAAATTTTTAATTATTATTAGAAAAATTTAATCTAATATGAAATAATACATACATACTGTTAAATAATTAAAATTATTTTATAATTTTATACAAACGTTGAATATGAGTATTTACATATAAAATATATATTTATAAATATAAATTATTTATACATATCGGAATTTAATTGTCGTAATATATCAGGTTTTATAAAGGTATTAAAACAATTCGATTTATTTAATTTTAAATAGTCTTTGGTATATAAAATTCCTTCTTTTGTTTCTTTGCTTAAACGATTTCTTTGTTTAGTTTTATTAATATTAACTTGACTAAATATTCTTTCTACATTGGCTGACGAATGTGGTAGACTTAAGATTTTTTGAATAAAAGTTGATAATTTTGGGAACAAAATGTTTGCATCGATAGTTTTAGTTAAACAAATTTGTTTCCAAAAACTTAACAAATTGGTATCCGTCTTGTTTATTAAATTGGTCAAATCTAATAATTTAAGTTCTCGAAATTCTGAATCAAAATGCATATCTTCTTCAGATATGAAATTTGGAAAATTGTTTATGATTTCAAAAATGGAATCTAGTTCTTCATTTATCACAGAACTTGGGTTTAATGCTCTTAAATATTTAAATTGATCTCCAAAATCAAATCTTTTAAAAATTTGATCGCAAAGTTCAACATAAAAATTCGTACAATTGTTAGCAA
The DNA here is from genome assembly GCA_916048285.2 of Bellardia pandia. Taxonomy (NCBI): domain Eukaryota; kingdom Metazoa; phylum Arthropoda; class Insecta; order Diptera; family Calliphoridae; genus Bellardia; species Bellardia pandia. The sequence goes on from OU696530.1 coordinate 74,134,295, forward strand.
TTTCTTTAATTTCGTTTTTATTTAATTTTGACATTAAATTCTTAGCATATATACCTAAATATAAATTTTCAGTATCCAAGAAATTGGTTTCGTTTTTAAAATCAATTAAATTAACTTCGCACTTTAGTACATTTTGTTTTAAGAAATTACTCATTACAATTTTTATCAATCTTTCCATTTGTGTATATAAATTTTGTATTTCTGAAGTTTCGCTTTGAAACATTTTGTTGATACTATTAATTATTCCGAGTATATATTTTAAAAACGACAAATAGATTTGGTTTTTAGTATTTAAATGATCTAAAATTATTTTTGCTGTATCAGTTTTGTCTACGTTTACAACAAATGCAAAATAAATCTTTAATGGTTCATATAGATCTAGCAAACGGTTTACTACCGCTTCAAGTGAAAGCCAGCGTGTTTGACATGGATGTAAAATTTTTAAAGGTTTTATTTCCAACAACTTTTGAATTTCATTGAATTGTCCAAGTCGTTTAGGACTGTTTGATAAATAGTTATATACATCCCTTGCTAAAGTTTCCACAGCTGATGGGAGTTTTAGACAATCATATGAAGAACATAATGCCAACGAGTGGCAAACACATTTTATAATGATAAGATGTGGAATATCTTTCTTTAACATTTGGGCAACAGAAAGAGATTTCCCCGTCATTACTGGAGCACCATCAGCTGCAAAGCCAATCATATTATTTTTATAGTCGATATTATGGTTTTGCGACTAACTATTAACTTGTATAACGAAACAGCATCACACCGATCTACATTTAGTAGTCCAAAAAAAGGTCTTTTATTTCAAAATTAATACAAACTCTAACCACCAAGCATAAAGACTTTTGATTCGACAAATCTGTAGATTCATCAACGCATAAGGAAAATGTATTATCCTTTAAAATATTAGTTAACTCATGCAACTGTGAACTTCCAATTACATTTTTAATTATAGCTGTTGATTTTGTTATACCTAAGGACATGTTGATCGCAGTATCCGAATCTTGAAAAGAATGTTGACATACCTTCGTCATGTGGTCTGCTGCAGCAAATGAAATGTTATGCTCCACAATGAAAAGTGCTAAATTTATTTCAGCTCTTTTAGATGAAAATTTTTCTGCAGAAAATATTGAATCTATTGTCTGTTGATTATTGACAACTGAATTTGATGTATCCAAATGTTTCTTTGTATTTGCATGCGCAATTAAATCCGTTTTTCCAGATGATGCTTTTAGATAAGTGTTACAAAATTTGCAGTAAACTTTTTGGTTTCTTTTTTCAGCCCATTTTTTTATGTTTGGATCATTGATCCAGTCATCTTTTATCTTCCTCTTTTTCTTTTCAACCTAAAAAAAATAAAGTAATTCATTTGTATTTTAAAGATAATATTCACATTTTCTTACCGACTTTTCAGCACCTTCTTCTTCAAAACTTTTGTCTAAAATACAATAATGTTTAAAATAAATATTTTTCATTCACATTCAAATACAAATTATAATAACTTACCGCTGGTAAGTTTACAGAAAAATTTGAACCACAATTTTTTGTTGTTGATACCTATGTTGATTTTATTAGTAAAACTGCATGAAAACTTAATGAAAACTACTAAAATTATCAACAATGTAGGAATCATAAAAAAATAATAACGGTAAACCATTGCTATTCTTTTCTCACATGTTAACAAATGGAAAAAGGGAATAGTTTTGATCTTTTTTTTTCATTGACAAAGTGATATTGACATAATTATATAAAAACAGTGGTGCAAAAATATACTTTTACTAAAATCGTCACTTTGAGGACAAAAATCGTCAAATCGCGCTTTGTCATTTTTGTAATCAAAAATCGGCAAAATGCAGATAAATCGGAAAATTTGGCAACGCTGCTACCCACCAAGAATGATAAAATAAAGATTACGCCATGCGCATGATTTCCCGTTATGTGACGTAGAAGGGTCATTCTAAGGGTTACCAAGAATGTTTCATGTGTTAGAATTAAAATTTCTTGCGAAATGTTTTATGTGATAGTTGGCAATCTTGCAATTGAAATCTCTGAGAGTTATACTGCATTTACATCTACGCAAAATCTACTAGATTTCAGTTTAAATCTTCAAGGAAATCTTTGTCGTTTACACTACTGTTTTTTGTCATATTGTGGGATTTCATTTTCATAACAAAAACAGCTGACTAAAAAGGAAGGAAAATTTTTAAATTTTTTTGTGGCAAAAAATGAGCTTCACAATGAGTTTTTTGTTTTTAAAAAAGTACACAACAATATACTTACACTTTATTTACTATTTGGTGCTCCATTGCCAATTATCTTTAATAATTATTACGATTTTAAATTTTGCCGCAAAAATTCCAAAAAATACCGCCCTTTGTTTGCTTTTTTTTATTGTCAAAGTGTCAAAATTTTATTGAACAGTGTTGCGTTTTTTAGTACATTAATAGGAAAATCACGGTTGTATTAGTAAGTAGTGCAAGATTTTCAAAGATTTTGGCGAAATCTACTAGATTTGCTGCATTTTGTTTTGTATGGGAAATCTCATCAAAATCTACTAGATTTGGCTTGAAATCCCGTAAGTAGTAGATTTCGCTTAGGTGTAAATGGCATATTATAAAATAAAATCTGTTTAAAAAAGAAAAACAAAGAAAAAAAAAACAACAAAAAATATAAACATGAAGAGTGCAATGAGCAAATGCAAGCAAAACATGAGTAAAAAAAAACAAATTAGCCAATAGAAACACAGAATGTGTGACGTCACAGGGCCTAAATGCGCAGAACATTTTAAAATTTTATGCGCGTTGGCGTAATCTTTATTTTATCATTCTTGCTACCCACTGTAAAAATCTCCCTTTGATTTGTCTTCTCTTCCGTTAAAAAAAACCGTAATTAATCTCTGCGTTTTTTTAGAATAACTACTTTAGCCTCAATTAAAGGGATCAAGTAATAGATATGTATACACTAATACCGGCGGCAACGCTTTGCTATTGGAAAATCCGATTTCGACAAGGCGTTTCACAGTGAAGTTTTATTTATTTGTTTGATAACCCTGTTTTTATCGTTTTGACATAATGTTGCCGCTTTTGTTTAGGGATGAGGTATCAGCGTTAACGCTCAACGTAAATAAAAACGTGCCGCTTACCGCCGATATTTAGGGATGGCTCTTTTTCAATGCTGTTCTGCTCCTTTTTATTATTGAGTAGTGTAGTTTTATCAGAACGGAATTATGCGGATTCTACCACGTAAACTAGCCAATCAAAGAAACTCATAGAGAGTTAACTCTAAATAATAATAATATTAATAATATAATAACTGTTAGAACACAAAAGAAAAAAGCAACTAATGTTTCTCGGCACTTGTTCCATTAAAAATCAATACTCAAATGGATTTACATTTTGTTTTGAAGGAATTTATTATGGCAAACATTTATACTATGTAAGAACATTTACATTAACTTGTCTTGTATGATTCATGTTTATGTTCATGCATCCGCTGATTTTTTTTATCTTTTTCAATTTTATTTACAGAGTTTAAGAGTTTCTTGTTTTAGGCTTAGTAATGCACGTGTCGTGTAAAATAGTAGTACATAATAGTATTTATTGTAAGGTATTTAGTATAAGTTAGTAAGTATAAGTTAGGTAGTAATTAGTTAGTTTAATTAATAATTTTGTGTTTTGTTTTTTAATTTTTTTGTTACAATAACATAAATGATTGTTTTACAAATGGTTTTTGTGTTTTATTTACTATGTTTTTTACTAAATAAATGCAGTTTTAAGTTTGTGAATTGTTTATTTTTGTTTAATATACATTGAAATGTATAAACTAAAACTAAATAATATATGTAATCTAAAAGTAAATTGAAGTTGTGTGAACGCTTATTCCATTTGTCTCAATTTATTCACTAAAACTATTTGAAAATAAAGAATCATCAATCATAATTATAATTACATATAATGATAATGTGCAATAATTAACTTTGTACGTCCATACAATATGTGTACAGTGGCGAGCAAAATTGCGCAACGTAATAATGCTGAAGGCATTTGCGTTTCTCAATTTATGTAACTCCAACGGAAGAATCAAAAGTGATATGTCCGATGGTCACATACGAATATACTACATATGTAAAGCTATGTATAGACGGTCGTCAGATATTAAAATGTTGTCAGATCTAGCAATATGCTAGCAATGTACTGACATTGAAAAATTGTTAGCAAAAGGTAAATTGTCACTTCAGACGACTGTAAGAAAACTAACAATTGTCACACAATGAATTTATCTGTTAACCGAAATTGTTTTTCCAAAATGTTATTAATGCACACTTGTTTTTATTATTTATGTATATACAGAGTTGCATTTAGAAATAATTTCTATGACAATGCTGCCATTGCCAGATGCATAAACTTTGCACATATGACAATGAAAATTGGTTGATAATTGTCTTAAAACAATGACAATGACAAACATTTGTGTTTATACGATTGTTAGATGTTTGACAATTTTTTTGTCTAGCAATGTACTGAAAATGCTTTTTCTTACAACGTTGGAAGACAAAAATTTTAAGTTCACGCGGTTGTTAGACATTTTCTGGACATTTTTCGGACAACGTTGTAATATATGACGACCGTCTATACATAGCTTAATAGATTTAATATAATTACCTTACATACATACATACAACATTAATGAAATAAAATTTGCGGTGTATTTGAAAGTGATGGATAGTACGAATATAACGTTTCTTTAGCTCGTACCGTACGTAATGAAATTTTATAATTTTAACTCAGTATTGTATAGCATATGAATACATACATACATACATATGTATGTAATCTTTAATTGAATTAATTGTAAATTATCTAATTGCTCAACGAATCACAAACGAATGTCAACCGAAATTAACAGAGAATGCATTAGTTTGGCTCAGAATTCAATTGGAAAACTTTGTTTTGATTATCCTGATTGCCATATAACACATAAAGACTGTCGTCGGGTGTTAAATCCATAGCGAAATTATTTAATGATAATGTTAAAAGCTCGGTTTTATTGGTCAGTGCTACTACGACATAAGTACAATTTGGTAAAACTTCACATGCAGAAATTTGTCCAGGGGGTTTGAAGACAGCCAATGATTTTCCTAGAAATAGAAAAAAAACATTAGCATTTTTTATATATCGACTAAATTTGAAAAAAAAAATGTGTTTAAAAAACATGTGGGTATGTTTTTTATGTGTATGTATGTATATATTCTGATACATACTTATAGTAGCAGAGTCCATAAAATAAATAAAGTTTACGTCAAAAATACACCTACTCGTAGCTATTTTCTTTCTTACCTGAAATTCCCAGTTTACTTAACATATGTACATGACTAATTTAATAAATAATTAGAAAAAATTTATTTTCTTTTCTTTAATGTTGTTTGTTAAATTATTCTGAGTAACAAAATCTCTTCCAATCTGACCAGCCAATTCCTTCCCCACAAGAGTTGTCAGTAAACGACTAAATAGTTACGGAACATTATGTGATATCAATATTCATTTGAAAAATTTGTCCTATAAACCATTTATAAACAAAGCGTTGCTTTTGAAAGCTTCCCCAGCTTAGAATAAAAAAAATTTCACAACTTTCATTTTCTGAATAATCTGATATACTTTTTCCGATATAATTTTTAAATAAAGTCGATTTTTCAATTTCAATTAGTTTTTTTTGAATATTAAAATTAATTTTTTTAATTGAAATTAAAAAATCGAAAATTAATATTAACTTTATTTTATTTTTCTCAACATTTATTTTGGTTTCCCGATTTCGATTTTTGTTTTATCCACTTCTTTGTCCCAATTTCAACATGAAATGGCGAACTTATAAAACATGTAATACAAAAACAAAAGTATGAAAAAATAATTTAGTTTCCTTTTCCGTTTTGATACATTATCTGTATCTGCTTCAAAATTAATTCCCTGATTTTTGGCACATTTATAATTTCAAACATTTCTAACATATAACGACGTTATTTAATTATTTTCTGTTTTCAAAACTGATATGTTCTCAAAGTCGCGATAGTAATTTAGATTTGCACAATATATTTTTATTTTTTAGTTTATTTTTAGTTGTACCTACATATATATGGTGAGTTTCACGTCAAGTGAACCAATTTTAAAAATCGATGTCTTCCGATTTGGATGAAATTTGCACCAAGGTTAGTACTATTAGATAGACACAAATTTTCAGCTCTATCAGTCCAGAAGTGCCGGAGTTAGAGGGGGTCAAAGTTGGAGATTTTGGTAAATTTTGGTCATACAGGGTTTTTTTAAAATGGGTGTAACTTTTCACCTATTAGTCCTAGAAAAAATTGTCCAAAGGACTTTAGATATCTATTTCTTCAGTCATTTCAAAAATATTTTTTTTTTAATTTAAAAAAAAAAATTTTTAATTTTTTTTTCAATTTGAGACTTTTTTCTCAAAAGAAAGCTTTTACAATTTACTTTAAGGTCTTTATAATCGCTTAATGGATGCCCTTTTGTTCAATCTTTTTGGAGAAAATTAGAGACAAAACAAAACCTTCGAATTTTATGTTTCGATTTTCGACAACGACAATGCTGGTCATGACGTGGAGGAAAACAAGCAGGAGTAAACTGAAGATGAATTTCTTTCTTTGTCTGTTTAAAGTTCATATGTTTTGATTTAATTTTTTAACAAGTTTCCTTAGTTTTATGAAATTAAAATATAGTGAAGCTAATAATTTATTTTACTTGTGGGTTATTGTAAGTTGCAAAACTCGTTAGTTCCAATATAGAATGTAGCAAGACTCATTTCGTAGCAAAACTTGTTCGTTCCAAACTTCAAAACTTAATATTTCTTTAGTTAAGGAGTATTTATTTTGTAAATTTTAAGGTTTTAATAATTAATTAATTAATCATAATATTTAAGAATTAGTAGCTTTCAACTTATTTGGCTAATTTACTAAGCTGTAGCAAGTTTTTAGCTTTTTACCAAAATTTTGTAAACATGGAACGAACGAGTTTTGATTCTCACCTCCTAATATACTTTATTACATTTTTCATTACTATTACCATTACATGGTATTTTATAAACTACGTTTGACATTTCTAATTTATGTATCTTATCTTTTGTTTTACTGAATAATCTGCCTACTGTATTTAACATTTTTGGAGCCATTTTATATTTGTTATTATCAAATACACGTATATTCGATTTTTCGAATCTTTTGGATATTTTAGTTACATAAGGTTATGATTTATTTATTTATCTTAGGTTAAGAAAATCTTTCTGTGTTATTCCTTTTATTATACCCTTCACTATCATGAGAAGGGTATATATAAGTTTATCATTCCATTTGTAATTTCCACAACATAACATTTTTCAATAACACCTTGTCACCTACTTGAATATTGGAGTCCTTTACAACTATCTTTGAGTCAGCCTTCTCTTTTCCTTTTTGTTTGTTCATTAAATCATTATCTCTTGCGGGCAAATCAATCACCTTCTCTCTTATGTCCTCAATACCAGGAATCTTATCACGAATACCTATGTTAAACATTAGCTCACTCGGTGCAGAGCGCGTTGTGCTGTGAGTAGTCACGTTGTACATAAGTATGAACTTTTGAATTTCCTCTTTGTAATCACGCTTATTGGCTGCAGCTATTTTTAATAGTTTTCCCAGAGACTTATTCATATTCTCCACTTCACCATTTGCCTGGGGCCAATAAGGAGGTGTTGTGGTTATCGATATGTTATTTTCCTTATTGATTTAGGTAAACTAAGCTTAGAAAAGATGTCCTTCATAGATTTGATTATAACTTTAGAAGAAATCTGTTTTAAGAAAACAACTTCTTGGTGTCGCGAATAGTAATCAATGAGTACAAAAACATATTCGTCATTAGGCAGCGGTCCTAGTAGATCAGATGCTAGAATTTGCCAAGAACCATTTGGAAAGGATGTCTCTGCATTGGGGTCGGATTTGACGGTTGTAAAACCAGGAGACAGTCATGACACGCTTCCACAAAGTTTTCAGCCTCCCTATGAATTAATGGCCACCAGACCTTAGAACGAAGTCGACGTTTCATTGCTGATTGGCCAGGGTGGCCCTCGTGGGCCAACTTCAATATTTTTTTCCTTAATGATTTTGGTATTACGATACGGTTTCCACGCAGCAAAATTGATCCAATGGCAGATAATTCAAAACGAAAAACATAGTATGAGCTTGATGCGTTCGAATCTCAACAGTTACTCTCCATATTGGAAATTGCATCACGAATTTCCATATCTTTGCTACTTTCACTGCTAATTAAGGATATGGTCAAAGTGCCTGGAACTGCATTCTCCATCACATGGAAAATTGATTCTTCGCACGTCCTATCAAAAGTCTTCATCTGAAATTTTACATAGTCTAGATATCGAGTCCGCTATATTGTCTTTTCTGGAACGATATATTACTTTGAATTTGAAAGCCTGCAATCTAAGTAACCATCTTTCAATTCTAGCCGGAGGTTTTGAAGTCGGTTTGAAAATGACTTCCAAAGGCTTGTGGTCAGTCACTAACTCAAAATCTAGCCCAGCTAGATAATAGTTAAATCTTTCTACCGACCAAACCCTCTTTTTCAGTTTGAGAATATTTTTTCTCTCTGGAAGATAAACTCTTACTTGCAAAAGAGATAATTTTGGGTTCATTATCATTCTAGAATCTGCAGTGAAACCATCAGCTGAAAGTATATGTCCCAGAAACATAAGTTGTTTAACTTTCATTACACACGTTGTCTTATTCAGGGCAACATTGTTTTTCCTTACAATTTTCAAAACGAAATTTAATGCTTCATCATGATCTTCGTCGCAACTTCCAAATAAAATTATATCATCGATATAATTTAGATCATTTTGTCATGTAGAAAGCATCCCTTCCATAATTTTCTGAAAAATTTCAGGAGCTGAGTTAACCCCAAACATCAGTCGTTTAAATCTAAACAAACCTTTATGTGTAACAAAGGTTGTGATTTCACGACTTGCCTTATCCAATTCTATCTGATGGTATGCAGACTTAGAAAAGATTTTTGCTGACTTTAACCTGCTCATAAATGACTCAAAAGTGGGCAGCGGGTAATTTTCACGAAGAAGGGCCCGGTTAGCACATCTCATATCCACACAAATACGAATGTCATCATTTCCTTTGAATGCAATAACTATTGGAGATATCCATTTACTGGGACCGACGACAGGTTCTATAATATCAAGTGGAAGTGCCTCATCTATTTTATTAACCAACCAACGCAACAGGAAAACGACGCACTGGTTGTTGTACTAGCTTTATACTATGGTCTATAGATAATGACATTTTAACACCCTGTATTTTTGGAAAGGGTTTTTGTTGTTCATTCTCTTGAATGTGATTAACATCCAATCCCATTTTCAGCACATTTAGTTGAAAAGCGGTTTCTCTTCCCAAGAGGGACTGATTTCCATTTCTTATAACATATAATCAAAAACTACAATAATTTCCAATGGACAGATCGCTGCGTACGATTTTAATTTGTTCGCAAACTGAGAACATATATTCCATATTACCGCCTCTGAATTCTTCAATAAATTACAATCATTTTCACTTGTAAGATTAAAACGACACCCGGAGTCAATTACCATTGAAACATCTTTACCACCAATAGTGCAGCATATGTTCTCCTCATTATGTTCACCATAACCAATTTTAAAACATCAAAATTGTCGAATTTCCGAAGTTGAGTTATCCTCTTCTTCAATGCATCGAACATTAGTAGTAAGGCGCTTCTTTTTATAGAAGCTGTTGTTGCATTTTGCATTCCTGGCAGGGCATTCTGAATTTTGATAGATAGATGGCCCTTCCTTCCGCATCGGCTGCACTCGATTGACGAATATGATTGAGCATTGACTTTAGTGGTAATTTTGTTTACTTGTTCTTTTTCAGTATCCAGCCACATACTACGAGAAGTTTTATTAATCTGCTCGTACACTTGGCGAATCAACAATTTAAATCGAGGTGTGCCCATGAATCTATTATTTTGTCCTTTATCGAAATTTCTTTAATTTCTTCCTTAGTTTTACCAAATGAACATTTTGTCACTTGTTGCCGCAGTCGCAATAAAAACTTGTTGAAATTTTTGCCGTCAACAGGAGTTATATTTCAAAACAAATGTCTCTCAAATGTTGTATTTATTTTTGGGGAGAAGAATTCATTCAATCATAAATCTTAATATCTTGCTCTCCGTCACTTTCCACAAGTGCTCCAGGGATGTTGCATATGACCTCTTGCAACTGGGGCCCACCTAGGTGCAAAAGTTTATTCTTTTTCTTGATATCATTAGTAATCTCTTCCGCAGCCAAGTAGAGTGTGAACGATCTTAGCAATTTTTCCCATTCGTGACGTAGTAGTGACTTTTCTATTGCATCACATAAAGAAAGTCGTATAACTTCCGCCATCTTACCACAAAACGAGACTGTAAGAAAAAAAATTTCAAATCAATATGGTTCCGAATTTAATCGGTAACATACCAATTTTATTAGCTTTCTTTTTAGTATTCCAACGTACGCAATCTAATACTCATTCACTAATCCAGCTTCTTTTAGTGAAAGTCTGCCGCAATTTATTGCAATTTCTGGTATTCTACCAATCTAATAGCGTAGACAGACGACACAGTTAATTTGCATTAGCAGTCTTAATTCAAATTAACTCGTGAATTATCCCTATCCTAATGCGCATTAAGTTAGCCGTAAAAGCACAAAATCAAAGTGAATTTATTCTGCATTTAGCTATTTCAATATGGCAACATCGTCGAAAATCAATAATATGTTATCAAATTGTTTACTATTCTAAAAGAAGAAGAAGACAATTGTAAAATTAAAATAATAAAAATAGATTACCACAATTGCCTTATACCGTAGACAGACGACAGAGTTAATGCGCATTAAAAACTCACTAATGTGAATTAAGATTTTACCGTGACAGACGACAGTTTCTGCATTTAAACTGCATTTAGGTAACAGCTGTTTGTTTGTCAACAACTATTTAATTATGAAAAAATTTGTTTGGCATTTGCTGAAAAAACAGTATTTCTTTGAAAAAAAAGCTGAAATTACTTTTGCTGAAACTGTTTCATAATGCAAAACTTGTTCATGCACTAGCAACCATCAACCTGAACGTGTTGCTACATGTGGGGACCGCAGTGGGACACTCTGAAATAAGAGAAAGGCAATTGTGGAAATCTATTTTTATTATTTTAATTTTACAATTGTCTTCTTCTTATTTTAGAATAGTAAACAATTTGATAACATATTATTGATTTTCGACAATGTTGCCATATTAAAAAAGCTAAATGCAGTATAAATTCAGTTTGATTTTGTGTATTTACGTCTAACTTAATGCGCATTAAAAATGGATAAGTCGCAAGTTAATTTGAATTAAGACTGTTAATGCAAATTAACTGTGTCGTCTGTCTACGCTATTATACCGTAGACAGACGACAGAGTTAATGCGCATTAAAAACTCACTAATGTGAATTAAGATTTTACCGTGACAGACGACAGTTTCTGCATTTAAACTGCATTTAGGTAACAGCTGTTTGTTTGTCAACAACTATTTAATTATGAAAAAATTTGTTTGGCATTTGCTGAAAAAACAGTATTTCTTTGAAAAAAAAGCTGAAATTACTTTTGCTGAAACTGCTTCATAATGCAAAACTTGTTCATGCACTAGCAACCATCAACCTGAACGTGTTGCTACATGTAAGGACCGCAGTGGGACACTCTGAAATAAGAGAAAGGCAATTGTGGAAATCTATTTTTATTATTTTAATTTTACAATTGTCTTCTTCTTATTTTAGAATAGTAAACAATTTGATAACATATTATTGATTTTAGACGATGTTGCCATATTGAAATAGCTAAATGCAGTATAAATTCAGTTTTATTTTGTGTATTTACGTCTAACTTAATGCCAACTTTTGAGACTCAAAACGCGTAAACATTTTTGAAAAAAGGGCTAAATGGAAAATAATCCATATAAAACCACATCCAATTTTCTTTTTTTTTGCGTTTTGAGTGACTAAAATCCGGCTAAATCTAGCCCGAAAAGGGCTAAGTTGGCATCGCTACAACTGATATTTGTTTTGTTTATGAATGTGTATTTGTGTTAAGAAACAAAAAAAAATATACAAAATGGAAAATATTACTACTTTTTTATGTGCTAAAAAAATTTTGGATGACCTGTTGAATTCATCTTCATCATCTGATGATGATAAAATATTTTATATGATTATGGAAAAGTGAAAGGCTTTGTAGAGAACGTAATTAATGAATACTCTGAAGTTGATGTATACCAAATTTCATGGGACAATATCTCCTACTTCTTATATATGTAATGTATGTCTATATATATATAATTTTTATAGTTTAAGAAGAATTTGCGTATTAGTCGGGAAGGTGTCATTGGTCTTTTTGGTAAATATTCATTGTCTTATTTCAAGCGATCTTACCAGGGAGCTATCTGCTTCTTCTTTTTTAACAAAAAACAAAAACAGCTGTACATGAAAAAAAGTGTTACACTGTTGTAATTTTATGTTCTATTCTCACCATTAAAAATGCGACATCTTTAAAATGTGGGGTAAACATTATAATAATGTACATAATAACGGTGTAACATTTTATTTCAGAAAAGAAAACAGCATTAGATATCGATAAAGATCAGTGTTGCCACAACAATCAATAAATCGCAAGGCCAATCACTAGAAGTCTGTGGGATTAATCTCGAATTTCCCTGTTTTTCTCACGGTCACCTGTATGTTGCATGTTCGCGTGTTGGGAAACAACGCTTTGGTACACACAGAATTAAGTGGAATTTCTGAGTCATACTGCGTGCCGACTCAGGACAGTAACAAGCAAATTTTTCTTTCGCTCCGAAAATGCTCTTTAATGTTTCCTTCAATAAATCGATTGTGGCGTGCGCTGTGTGGCATGTAGCGCCGTCTTGTTGGAACCACAACTCATCCACATTCATGCCATCCAATTCGGGAACAAAATAGTCGGTTATCATGGCTCTATACCGGTCTCCATTCATTCGGGTCCTCTTCAACACTTTGCTCTACAGCGGCAATTGTTTCTTCGGTGCGCACTGTTCGACGTCTCTGCGGATGCGTATTATCACATAGAGTAAACGTAGTGCGAAAACGATTCATGGTTAACCGAATTAATTGCTCTGATGGACGATTATGTCGACCATAAAATGGACGGAGCTTGCGGTAAACTTCGCGAACTGAACCGTTATTTTCGAAATAAATTTGCACGATTTGCAAGCGTTGTTCTTTTGTCAACCTGTTCAAGATGAAATGGCAAACCAAACTGAACATAAATGACATTAGAGTTGCCAGATTTGACCACAAAATGCCAGTTTTATCTCTTTTCGAAAAACAAACCTGTAAAAAAACACCCTATATATGGGCGCCACCCACTGCTCCAATCACTCCAGGAATGCCACATGTATGGAAAACCCCTCTCTTAATTTCGTTTTCCTCTTCCACAATTACCTCAAATTGTATGTGCTTTGGACAGAGTATTCGCTCAATCGCCACACAAACCTCTTGTAAGCAATGAGACATAGATTACTGCGATACTCCTAAGAGATGGTCTTGGCCAATTTGGTGTTGGTATCTACCTTGGCCAAGTAATTTCAAAGCAGCGGCCACTTTTATTGCATTTGGAATTGCTGTGGATCTCTTTGGAATGATCAGATCATGTTGAATAGCGTTTAATACATACACAAACGCATCTTTATTCAGTCGAAAATTTTGCATAAAGCTATAAGAATGGAATGTTTGAAAGCGTTTTGAACATGGTACCTATTCTTACCTGTGGTGATTTAGACAGTATATCTGACCTATCTCTCAGAATTCTCCTTGTTAAACGCTCAACATGTTCACTTTCTTCATCTAACCATAATGCCACCGAATCCATCACTATTTATTATGTATTTTTATTTTTTATACAAACGCGAACTGCACAAAAAACTTGTTTAAAATGTTTTGATTTACAAGTTTTGACATTTCATTTTGTCAATCTTCGCTATTGTTTACTTTGTGGTGCCAGTGTTGGTACTTTTTCAAATTATTTTGCGAAAGCGTTTGCGTGACCGATACAGAGTATCAATTTGTACTCTTATCGCGTTTACCTTTCGCATCGAATTTGCTTTCACATCGCAATAGAGAGTAACCCCCCTGGTATCGCGTGAAAACCGAATTCATCTCCGAGAATATCCGATTGAATCCCATTGAATCATCGTGGTTGTCAGTAATTAATCATATACACAATTTATTGTAACCGAATAAATCAAATACTAAATTTGTATATATAAATATGTATATTGCCCCAAAAAGGGATGTAAACGTGTTAACTTTTGCTTAAGGTTTCTGGATCCAAGACACCACTGAATTATGTACTTCAGCCAAAGACAAAACCATGTTAAAATTTTTACAAAATAAAATAAATCAAATATACTAAGATAAGATTGTTCCTATGACTGAATTTCGCTTAGAGTAGTTAGAATGTTATTCTCACCTGTACTAAGTTCCCATAGACGGATAGCATTATCTCGACCCTCTTTATCTGTTGACATAAGTACTTTGCCCATTGGGTCGATTTTAAGGCTCGTAACTGGGGCATTGTGTCCTATGAGTGTAGATCGACAATTCCCCGTTACCAAGTCCCAGATGAGAATTTTTGCATCTTCTAGACCGGCAATAACACATGCATTCACTTGAGAAATTGCCAGAGAGACAGTGTTACACGTTGGTTTCCATTTCTTAAACAGTGTTCCACTTTGCAAATCGTATACAACTATAAAATTTGGTGTAGGCTCATTTAATTCTTTTGCAACCACACAAACGTAAGAACCCTCATGCGTAATGGCTGACAATGATGTAATAAAATCATGATGTGGTATCCGCAAATCATAAAGCAGTTTTCGCTGCGTTAAGTGCCATACCAATAAGGGGAATGGTTTTTGTGTTTCATCTCCGCAGACAAGAATCCTAAAAATATTATTATAAATGTATGTAGATATTGTATTATATTTATTTGCATACATATAAAGATTGCTTTCAAAATGAAAAATACTAAAATTTATTATCTAATATTTATTATTTGTCTTGAAATTCGAATCAATGTCAACTTGGAATCTTCTTTAATATCTGTGTTAAAAATGTTGACAGCTTTTAATCTATCAATAGAAGTACATAGTTTTTAAGTTCATTTAATAACAGGGAATGGTCTTGATATGGACGTTGAACGTTTTTCAGATACTGCCTTCAGAAACAGAAACGACTTTGAATTGCTTCCTGTGTTGATGAATATCCGCTTTGAGCTCAAACTTAAAGAATCTTTGACATTGTTTTGTTGTCTGTATTAGACGATCGAGAAAATCTGTAATGCGAGAAAGTGTATCTGCTACAGTGTTATCAGAACCTTTTTTGTGACGTAACAAAAAAATCGAATTGACAAGACTTTCAGGGACTTGCATTATAGAAATTTAGCATTAAAGCGTATATTAATGTTTTGGGGTCTGTAAATATTTTCTTCCTCCAAGCATATGACGACAATGCTTTACATACGAGTATGTATGTAAAAATTAACAATGTCAACGAAATTGACATTGATTGAGATGTTGAACAACATGTTTTACCTTTACTGGAAGGTTTATCCAGCATTGCAAAGGAAAAAACTCATATACCTACTTAGTCTCATCTCATCGAACTGTTCGGACGTGTTTTTTTTAGTGCGGCTGAATTTTCGGTGAAAAAAATCGTAATAGGTGAAAAAAGTGTAAAAAAGTTGAAATTAAACAAAAAAGTGAAAAAAAAATCGTAATAGGTTAAAATATATAAAAAAAAAAAAAAAACATTAAAAATCGTATAAAAACTGTATGAGTGTTCCTCTCAGATGTAATTCTGAGAAAGAGCTTCGCTCAACTAGAAAAACTAAATGGGTCTCTGAGGAAGAATCCATAAAAAAATCTCTGGAGAATTTTCTCACTACAAGAGCCGTAGAACGGCGTCGTTCCTGTTCGCCCAATATAGTGATTTCAACAGATGAGAAAACATCATCTTCATCAAATAGTGCAGTGAAACCCAAAAAACAAGTAGGTATGGATAAGTACATAACCGTTCTCAAGCGACAGAGGAGTCCGAAGTCTGCTCAAGTGTCATCAAATGCAAAAGCTCCTAAGACCGTGAGTAATGATCAAAATAGGTTTGCTCTCCTCCAGACGGATGAGCCAGAACTTCCGAAGAAGACGTTTAAGCCCCCACCAATTTATCTGAGAGAGCCGACTTCCAGTAAATTGGTACAAGGAAATGTTGCTGTAATAGGTGAAAACATGTTTAGCGTAACCTCAATGAAACATGGAAATATATGCGATACAAAGATACAAGTGAATAGGGAAGATGATTTTCGAAAATTGTCCAACCAGCTGGAAAGGGAGACTAGGGATTTCTATACCTACCAGCTCAAAAGCGCAAAAGGACTTCAAGTCGTTCTAAAGGGTATAGACCCATGTGTTGATCCCGCGGAGATAAAAACCGGTTTAATGGACAAAGGGTTCAAAATCAAGAGCGTAGTGAATATTAGAAACCGTGAAAAGATCCCTCAGCCCATGTTCAGGGTAGAATTGGAACCTGGAGATGTTGTCTTAAAGAAAAACGAGTCCCATCCCATCTACAATCTGATGTACCTTCTGCATCGTAGAATCACCGTGGAAGAACCACATAAGCGTCAGGGACCCGTCCAGTGTCTCAACTGTCAAGAATTTGGTCACACCAAGGCGTATTGTAAATTGCCGACAGTTTGTGTTGCGTGTGGGGAGCTACATGCAACTGCTCAATGTGATAAGCCGAAAACTGATTCAAAAATCAAAAAATGCAGTAACTGCGGAGGTAATCATACCGCAAATTATAGAGGTTGTCCAATTTACACTCATTTGAAAGCCATAAGTACCAACAAGACGTCAGTATTACCTGATCATCGTCAACAGCCTATTTTGGCATCGAGTGACAATTTCCCGCAATTGTTACGGTCCACTAGTCATGTAAACGCGCCTAGTTCTAGACAAGTTTCTTACGCTAACGTGGTTAAATCTAATATGCCAGGTTTGGAGCAGGAACCTAAATCACAATATTTCGAGCCTAATATTAACTCTCTAGAGACTACATTGCAGACTCTTGTCCAAACTATGAACACTTTTACGACTACTATGACATCCATGATGCAGGAAATGCTGAAAATGCAATCCACTATCTTACAAGCCATTTTAAAGAAATGATTTGTTTAAAAATTTGTTTTTGGAACGCGAACGGCCTCCGCCAACATAAAAACGAACTGGAACACTTCCTGATGGATAAGCAGATTGATGTCATGATGATTTCTGAAACTCACTTGACGGCGACAGCGTACTTCAAAATTAATGGCTACGTGTTGTATGATACTAAAGATCCCCGCGGAAGAGCATGTGGAGGTTCGGCAATTCTTATAAAGAACAGAATAAAACATTATTTAATGAACAACATATGTGAGGATTACCTACAAGCAACAAACATTTGTATTGAATTCTGTCAATACAATTTTGTTTTATCATCAATTTATTCGCCGCCTCGATTTTCAATAAAAGAACACCAATACTACAGCTTCTTCAATTCCCTTGGAGCTAGATTTTTAGTTGCTGGTGACTTTAACGCCAAACACACTTTTTGGGGTTCACGTCTGGTGACCCCGAAGGGTCGTGAACTCTTCAACACCATTGCCAAAATGGGATTAGATGTACTCTCAAGCGGGCATCCCACTTACTGGCCGACGGACCGACGGAAGATTCCCGATGTTATTGACTTCGGAGTAGTAAAAAATATCCCTGTAGAATCGATACAAGTGGAGCCTTCATTAGACTTGTCTTCAGATCACTCTCCTTCTATTATTTCAATGCGTTTCCTTCAAGGGAATGGCTCTCCATTTCGGGACATATCTAAAACCAGAGTAAATTGGATAAAGTATAAAAAGTATTTAAGTTCCCACTGCACGGAAAATGTAGTGTTGAGAACTACCGAGGATATTGATGGGTCGATTGGCAAGTTTACTGAGGACATACGAAGAGCTGTACATCACGCCTCCACATACGACGTTGAGTGCAGAAGTGGGACAAATAGAACTTATTTCGCTGAACTCGAGCATCTCCTGTCAGAAAAAAGAAGAGTTAGAAGAGAGTGGCAAATCCACAGGTCTCCTGAACTGAAAGCTAGGCTACGGGTATGCAGAGATATACTAAGAAATTTCTTAGAAACCCAAAGAATGGCTTCACTTAAATCTTACTTGGAGGGTCTTGATAGTACCCCACAGTCTGACTATTCGTTATGGAAGGCGGCACGAGGTTTAAAAAGACCGGTTAGAGGAAAGCCCCCTCTGCGAAATCCGACTGGTGACTGGGCTAGAAATGATTCTGAGAAGGGGACTTTATTTGTTAACCATTTGAGAAATGTGTTTACTATAAACAACTCAAATAATGCATCTGATTTGCCTCCACTCGTTATTAGACCTCCTGTGCCTCTAAGACTTAGCTTTAATGATGTTCAAAGCGCTATTGGTACTCTGAATCTTAAAAAAGCTCCAGGTATGGATAAAATCAGCAACAAAATGCTTGTGGAGTTACCTCGTGTTGCTAAAAGAATTATCCTATTTATTTTCAATGCTATTTTACGCCTAGAATACTATCCTGCAGATTGGAAGGTATCTATGATTACCATGATTCCTAAGCCAGGGAAGGATCCCACTAAAGTAGAGTCATATAGGCCAATTAGTCTACTGCCGACAATTTCAAAACTGTTTGAAAAATTGTTATTGGCTAAGTTGATTCCAATTCTGAACGACACTCAATGTATCCCAAATCACCAATTCGGGTTCAGAGCTAAACACAGTACCATCGAACAAACACACAGATTGGTAAATGTGATAAGACGGTCGTTTGAAGAGAAAAAATACTGCTCCGCCCTTTTCATTGATGTGTCGCAAGCGTTCGACAAAGTTTGGCATGACGGTTTAATGCACAAAATAAAATTAACTCTGCCTGCTAACACCCATAAACTCATGGAAAGTTATTTATACGGTCGCAAATTTACAATCAAAGAAGGCGATTTTTTAAGTCCCGCTCAGCCAATTAAAGCAGGAGTACCCCAGGGTAGCATACTGGGTCCAACTTTATATTTGATTTATGCATCCGATATGCCGTTAGACCCCATAATACATACTTCAACTTTTGCAGACGATACAGCCTTTATTAGCGTTCATAAGGACCATCAAATAGCATCACAGAACTTGCAGAAATATGTTTATAAGCTAGAGAATTGGCTTGAGCTTTGGAAAATCAGGGTTAACGAACAGAAATGTATTCATATAACTTTCACATTGCGAAAAGATACCTGCTCGTTCATCAGAATAAATAATCAAATTATCCCGCAACACAATGAAGTCAAATACCTCGGAATCCACCTCGATCGTCGTTTAACTTGGAAGTCTCATATCGACGCAAAGCTTACCCAGATGAGATTAAAAGCAGTGCAAATTAATTGGCTAATCGGCAGAAATTCTACATTAAAGTTGGATTGCAAACTTTTGTTGTACAATGCAATTCTAAAGCCAATCTGGTGTTATGGAATTCAATTATGGGGTTCTGCCTCAACATCCAACATTGAAAAAATTCAAAGGGGTCAAAATAAGATTCTACGTACAATTACTGCAGCTCCATGGTACGTTAAAAATTCTAGAATTCACAAAGATCTAGGCATTCCTTTGGTGAAAGTCGAACTTACAAAATACGCCTCAAAATATGTCAGCAAACTTGAACACCATCCAAACCCACTTGCACGAGACATCCTTAACTTTAGTGGCCATGTTCGGTTGAGAAGGAGGGATACCCTTGCTTTAACTCAAGCGCACAACAGATGATTGTATCAGTGGATGTAAATTTGTTGTAGTATCATAATATTTTGTCTAGCACTGGCTGGACTTATTATTTTCTTTTAGTATTAAGATTCGAAAACTTATTGTCATTTCATTTCTGAAGATTCAATAAATAAATAAAATGTATTACAAAAAAAAAAAAAAAAAAAAAAAAAAAAAAAATATACCTACTGTCCGAATGGAGTTGTAATTGCTGTTGGGACACCGTTTTCAGCCTCTGGTATTTGATTGCCTATATATGTATGCTCTAATTAGATCACATTTTACTCATGAAGTCCATTAGTGTTATGTGAATGTGTGGTAAGAGGTAGATCTCGGAGACTCTTTGAGAATTTAGACGGTGAAACAGCCACATGCATTTGAACGTCAATGTATTTTTCGGTAAATCGAGAAGCACAAATTTCACCATCTTCACTTCCTAATGAAGAGCATCAACACAATATATACTCTATAAGTTTAATTAGGATATTAAAAATTTTGAACTTAGGAATGTTTTATGATGGTATCATATACACCTAAAGATACCAATCGCATCCATATCAAACATGGTTCGACGTTATTCCTAAATCCGAAATGGCCACAAGATTGTGTAGCCTACTAGCGAGTGATGATTACGAAGGCAGAAGACTCGGTGGATAGATTTTTATTACATCGGCTTTAAGTGAAAAGTTGTTCATCCCTTGGGGTGAAAACAAGCTCACTTACTCCTTGTTAAACACAAAATTAACATTATTGTAAAACAAGTAGTTGTACGAATATTCGAAAATACACCTATGCTTTAGAACATTTTAAAATCAACTTTTTATTCGATGTTAATATTACCTTCCATCTCCAGAAACCAGCAGAGAATTGAGAAAACGATCTTCACCAGCTTTGAATGTAGTAACACAGTCTCCAGATTCTAAATTCATTAGATTTACATACATTCGATTACGTGATAAACAAACCAAATGTTTCTGATCGTGTAGTCCAAAATATGGCATTTTTTGGTTCATTACTCCTTTGAGAGCAACCTATAATGATATATATATGTATGAATTAATAATAAATTGGAAATTTATTAAAACTAAACATCAGTTCGGTTATCGGCAAGTTCATAATATTATTACTAGAAAATATTTTACAATTATAATCATCTACGGTGATTCTCTCTCAATAGAAAAGTGGTTACCTGACCCACTTGATTTCAGTAGAACAAACGAAAAAACTACTTACCTTAAATTTACCATCATCTAAATTGATTACTTTGATCTCCCTTCTACATAGTACAGCTGCGTTGTATATACCAAATGGGCACATTGCTGTCGGTTGAGGAATACCCTGAAGAATGCGAACTCGCGAACAACTTTTAACGTCCCATATACAAATTTCTTCCCGCTCCGTACTTACTGATGCGGCGAAAAATCCAGGATGTGGCAAGTTAACTATAACGTCATAACTAATCTTGCCATTTGGAAGTTCATCTCCAAAATTTGTGTTTATTATGTCTAGGAATGGGATCTCCAATTCATTCGTAAACTCAAGCCATGACCGAATTATTTGGTCGTCATTCAATGACGGATCTTCTCTAATGCGTGATTTCATGTAGAACTTTATAAGAGTGAAAAACTGATGGCCATCGTAGTTGAGTTCATACATGTATTTCTTAAGAAAATCTTTTAGCAAACGAATATGCACGTATGGCTGGTCAGTGGTGTCAGATATTTTCTCAGATATCAATACGTCACTCATCAGGTGAGCCGGACCAGAGGCGTGCACTTTATCAGCCATCCATTGCAGTTCAGTGAAGTAGAAACAGTGGAATAGTATTTCAATTTTGTTCAGTCCGGATTGATCTTCCATTACATTACAGAAGTGATGGTAAGGCAACTTTAAAAATTTTTGATAATTGTAACTGAAAGTTTTGACGAGAGGTGAGATTTGTCTCAATGTAAATAAGCAATTTTCAAAAAGAAAACAAAAACTTACATTGGAGTAATTTTTAGGCCGGTGAAATAGTTTTCTTGTCTGTCAAAATATTCTCGGATTATTTGGTGAACGTGTGCGTGTTTACTCTTATACTTGGCAAGAATTGCATTTCGAAATGATTTATCAGCGATTCGAATATTTCGTATTGTCAGGAGCATTGGGCCCATGAGCCAACAAAACTTCGACCAAACCCTAAATGAGACCTGCGCATCAATTTGGCTAATTCTATGAAATATGTCAATGCAATCGCTTTCTCTAATACCCCATTCGGAGAGTGATAATATGAGCATCAGTATTTCTGAATGGTCGCTGGAGAATTTTGATTCCATAACCTGCAAAATTTTGCCCAACATCTCGGATATGTCTGTCATTGAAATAGATGTATGGCCCAGCCAAGCTAACCACCAAAGCGATTTAGCATGGAAAGGAGTTTTGCCATGCAACATTTTCCACTCGTGTGGCATTTTTATGGCCCCATTTGCAGCATAGAAATCTCCACCTCCAGAGCTTAAAATATCCTGCCATTGGCGTTCACTAAATTGTTTCATTTTGATGAAACACCTGTTAGGAATTCCAGTTTCAATCAGTTTCTCAATCAATGGATTTTTCTCATTGTTGTGCTCCGTCAAGGTTAAAACAATCTTGCACATGCTGCTCAAATTTATTGGCAGCCATTCTAAATCAATTCGATCCATAAGGTCATCCACTGAATCGATTATAATCACGAAGAAACATTTTGTGCTTTTAATAACGTCCTGTATTACTTGCGAATAGTTTTCGAGAGTCTGTAAAAATAAAAAAAAACATTGGATTTGTTACTCCAGTATTAAAAATTAAATTGTTTAATTCGACTGGATTTCCTAAATAAGCTTCTAAAAGTCAATCGACACTATGTATCGAATAATTCGATCACTTATTAAACATTAATCGAATAATTCAAATAATTTTTATACCCACCACCAAAAAGATGGGGGTATATTACGTTTGTCATTCCGTTGGCAACACATCGAAATAATGGTCGTAGAGCCAAAAAAATCTATATATTCTAAGAATCTAATACGATCTAGCCATGACCGTCCGTCTGTTTAAGGCACGATACAGCTTCAAAAAAAAAAAAAAAGACAAAAGCAATGCAATTTTTACGAAACATTCTTTGGTCCATCGAAATGTTTAGTATTGAAAATGGGCAAAATCGGTCCAGTAGGATCCGAGTTATAGACCACAGTTTCAGACTACCTCGATATTTTTTCAAATATAATGCAGAAAATCTTATGAAATTTTGCGAACTTTATTTTGATTATAGAAAGACTAGTCCTGTTGAAAATGGTGGGAATCGACCTCTCATAGACCCCATACAAAAGTCTTTACGGCACGTAAAAGTCTATAGAAAAGTCGTATTCATACAAAATTCTGCAATTACAAGTTTCTTGCAAAGTGAAATCTAAAAACCGTTTTCGAAAATCACATAAATGCGCAAAATCTCTTATAAACATCTGCATCAAGTTGGAATTCAACACAAATAGTCCATACATGTATATGTATATAAATAATTACTCTCAATATGTCGACGATCGGTCCAATATAAAGTCCACTTCCGGAAATCGCATAACTGCGCATAAATCTCTTATAAAAATTAGTAAGAAGTCGAAATTCAACACAAGTAATCCGTATATACAAAGAAATCGGTGTACTAAATTTAATAATAGTCGGTCCATATTTGACTCATGGAGAGATCAACTTGTAGGTTTGTATACACTATAATTTAAAAAAATTTAAAAAAAAAACTTGCCAACAAA
Source organism: Bellardia pandia (assembly GCA_916048285.2). Lineage (NCBI taxonomy): Eukaryota > Metazoa > Arthropoda > Insecta > Diptera > Calliphoridae > Bellardia > Bellardia pandia. Next base: position 74,158,099 of record OU696530.1, read on the forward strand.
AAGTGTCATTAACTCCAGCGAAGGAGAGCGTACCACAACTTATTCAAATAAGGCAGCAAGTTGCACCTGATGGTCATGCTTTCGAAAGAATGGAGAACTCTTTCTTTGCAGCCTCGCCTTACTTATTGCTTCCTCATTTAAACGAAGGGAATTTGTAAAAAATATTAAAAATCAAACATTAACCTCAGAGTATAACAGAGGTGACAGAAGGGGAAAGAAAATGTAGTTTTATACTTGTCTCTTTCTTTGAGAACTGCCTTTTTGTTTTATTTATGTTACTATTTTTTTTTATTTTTTTGACATTGTAAACATAGATGACGCCATATGACAACCCCTTTTCATACAATTGCCAACAATTTGGACAATTTGACAACAAAAATTACATAGTGAAAACTGAAACATATTACTTTAAAACTAATTGGCTTAAATATAAAAATATATCAGCAGTCATATCCATACAGATCTTTGTATTCAGTGTGAGGAAGATGTAGATAAATGTGTCAATGACTATACGTCATTAATTGTATCGGCTCTCAATCATTCTAAGAGTCAAATATTTCCTAAAACTACTGGCAACTAATATGCACATTTCCAACTCAGATATTGAACGACTTCTTTTCGAAAAGAGAAAACTCAGAAGAGAATGGCAACAAAATAGATCACCTGCTGCAAAACAGAAGCTGTCTGCTGCTAGTAAAAATCTGAAAAAAGCCCTTCAATTGGAAGAGGATCGCAGAAATAGAAATTACATTCAAAGTTTGACAAATACTAAACACACAAATTTTTCACTTTGGAAGGCAACGAAAAATATCAAACCACCGGTAGAGGGGCAAAGCCCTTTAAGGAAAGCTGACGGTACTTGGGCTCGTATCACAGAGGAAAAGGCTACAATTTTTGCTGATCATTTAAGTACAGTCTTTCAACCAAACTCGCCAACAACTGTATTTGAACTTCAAGAGCCACCTGTGTCAACATTATCTAATGATGACGTATTAGCTATAAGCCCAGAAGACATTAAAGAAGTAATCAAAGATTATATAATATTAAGAAAATCACCTGGAAATGATTCAGTTATACCTACTATGATTAAAAACCTACAGAGTGTGGCAATAATTGTGTTGTCTATAATATCTAACGCGATCTTTAAACATGGAGTTTTTCCGACAAATTGGAAAACTTCTCAGATAATAATGATACCAAAGCCAGGTAAAGACTTGACCGTACCATCCTCCTATAGACCAATAAGCTTACTTCCTTGCTTATCGAAGCTATTCGAAAAGGTGTTCCAAAAGAAAATTATACCATTTTTAAATGAGAAATATATAATCCCAGTTCATCAATTTGGTTTCCGGGAACGCCACCGAACAATTGAACAAGTTAATCGTATAACCGGAGAGATAAGAAAATCCTTTGAATTAAAGAAATATTGTTCAGCAATATTTTTGGATGTCGCTCAAGCCTTCGATAAAGTATGGCACAAAGGACTGGTATATAAAATGAAATGTTTGCTGTCACCATGTACCCATAAACTATTGGAATCTTATCTATTGGACCGCTTTTTTACAGTTAAGTACAACGATTACGTGACAAGAGAATATAGGAATGGAGCAGGAGTACCACAATGAAGTGTTCTTGGACCTACCCTCTATTTGATTTACACCTCTGATTTGCCTACGAACGATATATTAGCTATTTCTACATTTGCTGATAACACCGCAATTATTGGCTCGCATGAAAAATCCATATATAGCATCTAGTATACTAGATAACTATCTAATATGTGTGGAAACATGGTTAAACAAATGGAGAAGACGAGTAAATGAGTTAAAAATCAAACATGTTACGTTCACATTGAGGAGGGGATGCTGTCCACCTGTCACACTTAACAATGTAAATATACCTCAGTTCGATTATGTTGCATATCTTAGTATTCACTGAGATAGAAGACTTACTTGGCATCTAGCCTTCACTGGTTAATCAGTGACCAATCTAAGTTAAGCCTGGACTTGTATCAAACCATTTTAAAACTAATTTGGACATATGGAATTACATTGTGGGGAACTGCTAGTAATGCCAGTATTGAACTTATACAGAGGGTCCAATCAAAAATTCTTAGGACCATCATGGGCGCACCATGGTACATAAGAAATGAAAACATCCACAGAGGTCTAGAAGGTAAAGGATGAATTCAGAAGAGTCCGCAAGAACTACATCAAAAAGCTACAAACCCACCCGAATCCGCTTGCTAGAATTCTAGCTCAGAACCAGACGTAGTCGAGGCTTCATGGCTGATAAGCTGAGCCAATAATATATTATTGCTCTGTTATACTGTGTTCAGATATGAAACTTAAGTCAATATTCGGTTAATTGACAATATTATTTTAAGTGTTCAGGCATATGCAATTTTCAGCTTGCTCAATAATCATTTGACAGTTGGAAAACAATACAAAAAATACTCTATATGGTTGTTGTATTTCTAGGTAAACAAACTTACCTTCACATTGATTTTTTAATGCTTTCTTTTGTTGACATTTGCCATTTTATACAATTTTGTTCACTAAACACAGTTGTGAACAGTGTTGCATTCGAAATCTGACTCAATATTATAACAATTTCCTACTTATTGCGCAATAATTAATTGAGATTTTATATGGAATATTGAGCTCAATAATGGCGTTAATTGCGATTATCGCAATTATGGTTCATATCTGAAACGTTGGAACAGTTATTTTAATGCATAAGAGGATATTTCATGTCAAATTTCAACATAATAACGGTATATATAAGATATATATTAGTATTAACGTGGATTTCGGTAGTGGACCTTATGTGGGGGATATAGTTTCTTACGCAAACGTGGTTAAATCTAATATGCCAGGTTTGGAGCAGGAACCTAAATCACAATATTTCGAGCCTAATATTAACACTCTAGAGACTACATTGCAGACTCTAGTCCAAACTATGAACACTTTTACGACTACCATGACATCCCATGATGCAGGAAATGCTGAAAATGCAATACACTATCTTACAAGCCATTTTAAAGAAATGATTTGTTTAAAAATTTGTTTTTGGAACGCGAACGGCCTCCGCCAACATAAAAACGAACTGGAACACTTCCTGATGGATAAGCAGATTGATGTTATGATGATTGCTGAAACTCACTTGACATGCGGAAGAGCATGTGGAGGATCGGCAATTCTTATAAAGAACAGAATAAAACATTATTTAATGAACAACATATGTGAGGATTACCTACAAGCAACAAACATTTGTATTGAATTCTGTCAATACAATTTTGTTTTATCATCAATTTATTCGCCGCCTCGATTTTCAATAAAAGAACACCAATACTACAGCTTTTTCAATTCCCTTGGAGCTAGATTTTTAGTTGCTGGTGACTTTAACGCCAAACACACGTTTTGGGGTTCACGTCTGGTGACCCCGAAGGGTCGTGAGCTCTTCAACACCATTACCAAAATGAGCTTAGATATACTCTCAAGCGGGCATCCCACTTACTGGCCGACGGACCGACGGAAGATTCCCGATGTTATTGACTTCGGAGTAGTGAAAAATATCCCTGTAGAATCGATACAAGTGGAGCCTTCATTAGACTTGTCTTCAGATCACTCTCCTTCTATTATTTCAATGCGTTTCCTTCAAGGAAATGGCTCTCCATTTCGGGACTTATCTAAAACAGAGGTCGGCAAAGCGTAAAATGAGGTTGTGTGTGTGAGAAAACTACCCAACAAACATAAACATAATTATATAAATTATACAAAACAACTTAGATAGGAAACATACACTCACAATGTATTTTCCGTAACATATAAGAAATTAACAACGAGATTGATATACAAACGGAACTTCTAATACTTCAAAAGCTGATTACATGCATGTTACCAAATGCATTATCAATTATAAAATATTTTTCGTAATTCATTATTAATTTTAAATGTTTGTTGGGAAGTATTTCTGAAAAAAATATAAAAGCATCCGCCGCATGTGCACACATTGCTGTCTCAACGACGACTGAATGAAAGAGATTAAGCGTATGTGTGAAGTGCTCTCTGCACTATTGTGCTATAGGATGCCGACCTATAATCTAAAACCAGAGTAAGTTGGATAAAGTATAAAAAGTATTTAAGTTCCCACTGCACGGAAAATGTAGTGTGGAGAACTACCGAGGATATTGATGGGTCGATTGGCAAGTATACTGAAGACATACGAAGAGCTGTACATCACGCCTCCACATATGACGTTGAGTGCAGAAGTGGGACAAATAGAACTTATTTCGCTGAACTCGATCGTCTCCTGTCAGAAAAAAGAAGAGTTAGAAGAGAGTGGCAAATTCACAGGTCTCCTCAACTGAAAGCTAGGCTACGGGAATGCAGAGATATACTAAGAAATTTCTTAGAAATTCAAAGAACGGCCTCATTTAGATCTTACTTGGAAGGTCTTGATAGTACCCCACAATCTGACTACTCGTTATGGAGGGCGGCAAGAGGTTTAAAAAGACCAGTGAGAGGAAAACCTCCTTTGCGAAATCCGAGTGGTGACTGGGCTAGAAATGATTCCGAGAAAAGGACTTTATTTGTTAACCATTTGAGAAATGTGTTTACTATAAACAACTCAAATAATGCATCTGATTTGCCTCCACTCGTTATTAGACCTCCTGTACCTCTAAGACTTAGCTTTAATGATGTTCAAAGCGCTATTGGTACTCTGAATCTTAAAATAGCTCCAGGTATGGATAAAATCCGCAACAAAATGCTTGTGGAGTTACCTCGTGTAGCTAGAAGAATTATCCTCTTTATCTTCAACGCTATTTTACGCCTAGAATACTGTCCTGCACATTGGAAGGTATCTATGATTACCAAGATTCCTAAGCCAGGGAAGGACCCTACCAAAGTAGAGTCATATAGGCCAATTAGTCTACTGCCGGCAATTTCAAAACTGTTTGATTGGTAAATGTGATAAGAGGGTCGTTTGAAAACAAAAAATACTGCTCCGTCCTTTTTATTGATGTGTCGCAAGCGTTCGACAAAGTTTGGCATGATGGTTAAATGCACAAAATTAAATTAACTCTGCCTGCTAACACAGTTGATCATGGAAAGTTATTTATACGGTCGCAAATTTAAAATCAAAGAAGGCGATTTTTTAAGTACCGCTTAGCCAATTGAATCAGGTGTGCCACAGGGTAGCATACTGGGTCCAACTTTATATTTGATTTATGCCTCCATCACAGAATTTGCAGAATTATGTTTATAAACTAGAGAATTGGCTAGAGCTTTGTAAAATCAGGGTAAATGAACAAAAATGTATTCATATCACTTTCACATTGCGAAAAGATACCTGCTCGTCCATCAGAATAAATAATCAAATTATTCCTCAACATAATGAAGTCAAATACCTCGGCATTCACCTCGACCGCCGTTTAACTTGGAAGTCTCATATTGAAGCGAAACTTACACAGATGAGATTAAAAGCAGTGCAACTTAATTGGCTAATTGGCAGAAATTCTTCACTAAAGTTGGATTGCAAACTTTTGTTGTACAATGCAATTCTAAAGCCAATCTGGTGTTATGGAATTCAATTATGGGGTACTGCCTCAGCATCCAACATTGAAAAAATTCAAAGGGGTCAAAATAAAGTTCTACGTATAATTACTGCAGCTCCATGGTATGTTAAAAATTCTCGAATCCACAATGATCTAGGCGTGCCATTAGTAAAAGTCGTATTTACAAAATATGCGTCAAAGTACGTCAGCAAACTTGAACACCATCCAAACCCACTTGCACGAGACATCCTTAACTTTAGTGGCCACAATCGGTTGAGAAGGAGGGATACCCTTGCTTTAACTCAAGCGCAAAACAGATGACTGGATCAGTTGATGTGAAATTTTTTTAGTATCATAAAAATTTTTGTCTAGCACTGGCTCGGCTTATTATTTTCTTTTTAGTATTAAGATTTGAATACTTATTGTCATTTCATGATATGAAGATTCAATAAATAAATAAAGGTGAAAAAAAAATAAATTGCCTATAAAGAGTATTTATGTCAAATTTTAGCCGTTTAACAGTATTTATATCTGTTTTATATGTATTTAAGTGAATATTGGAAGTGGACTTTATATGGGGTATATGGTCAAACATGGACCGAACTAAAAACAAATTTCTTTTTGCGATTTCTTTTTGTATAAAACTTATTTTTGCTGAATTTTGTCTTGATATTCCAATTTTATAGGCATTTATTTATCATTAAGCCATATTTCGGGGCTATGAGAAATCATGGACCGATTCTTACTATTTTCCGCACACTTGCTTCTTTTATCATACAAACAACGTATACAAAATTTCATGGTATTATCTGCAATAGTTTTCAAAATATTGCAATAAAATGGATGAAAAATATCAAATTTTTATGGAGGTTGTCTCACATATTGGTCCATAACTCTGGTTGACCTAAACCGATTTTGCTGATTTTAAATAACAAACTTCTCGAAAGCATTTCTGACAGAATTATTGAAGATTTTGATCCCGAAGATATCTGGGGACATCAGAAAATTGATTTCAACATGGCTTAATCGACTCCGCTATCTATAAGGATCCAGAATATATATACTTTATAGAGTCGGAAAATTACACACGGAATGACAAACTTATATATACCCTTCTCATGAAGGTGAAGGGTATAAAAACTGATTGACTATCTACTACATTGTAGTATTGTAGAACTTACATGAAGCATTCTAATTTGATGTCCGTAGGCCAAAATCGACATTTGACTAGCAATCGAACCCAACACGGATACCAGATCGGAAGATCTGACTCCAAGATTGGAATATCTGTGGAATAAATAGAAGTATTTAAATATATTTGACTGAAACTTATGTCTGTTATATGTACAGTTTGTCAAATAAATTTAAAATAAAGCACTGTACTCGTATATGTAGTACATACATATTCATATGCATCTCAGCTAAATACATACATACATAACTAACTTTTGTTAATTTTATTAACGTTTTTACTTGTGTTAATAACAATATTATACTAAAAAATTAATTTAACTTCAATGGAAAAATTTTTATCGTAACAAAAAACAAATAGTTCATTTTTTTCAAAAATATTTTCAAAATTACATCAGACTTAGGGCCATTATTACAACTTGCCTCTAATGTTCTTAATAGTAAAAGGTAACTTTTATTAAAGTGAGGAATAAAGTGACCTTTAAGATTTTTCGTTATTACAACTTCCTTGTAAAATAAAATAATTTTTTTTCTAAAATATGGCAATACCAGTGAAAAACCGATTACTTTTGACAAATTACTGACAAGAAACAGTAAATTGTGTGTGTTTGTGAAAACATTTGTTTGTGAAAAAAATATAAATCAAACGTCTGCTTTCCATTTTTGTTTATCAAATTATTTATTGGCAAAACAAAATTAAAATTAATTTAATTTTCATGAATTTGACATTTTTTCCAGAACATATGGCAACTTCAACCACATACCTCACTATAAAATTTAAAGGCAAGATGATCTTCCCTTTAGCTTATCGGTTGGTTTTAGATTAAAGTAAACTTGTAATAACCAAATACTTATTATCTGTCCGATAACATCATACCTTTATCTATTACCAAGTTGTAATAATGGGCCTTAATCTTATTACACTCTACCTCATTGCCTATATTTGTCTATTTTGCTACTAATATTTTGTGTGTCCTCCTTGAGTAATGTAAGTCTTCGATATATCATATTCTTAGGGTATTTTCTGCCCCTCCTCTTTTATAAATCTTATTAATTTTGCTTTGTTTTTGGAGACCTTTTTCCAACTTTTTTCTTTAAATGGACTCACAAATTTTTAATAGGGTTCAAATCTGAACTTTGTGCTTTGTGAGTGTCAATAACTTGTCTGCAGTTATGTAGCAACCATATTCTACAGAGATGCAATTTTTGGTCAATAAAATTAAATTTGCGAGCACTGCCACATAATTCGTTCTTCAAAATATCACGATACTCGTAAACTTAATCCGTCATTCAATCATATATCTATCATATCCTGTTTTTGCCAACTCCTTTCTTAGACATACAACCCCATATACCATAACACAATTTCCGAGGTTTGGCGTTCATCATGATAGTAAAGCATCAGCTTAGTCTCAGCACAAAAAATTGAGTCATCCCAGTACTCCGGAGGAAAATAAATGTTTTTAAAAGCAAACTTATACCGCTTTTGAATGTTTTGTGTAGACAGCAGTACGTTTTGAACAGTCTCATGTAATAAATTTACTCCACAGTCATTATAAATTTGGAGAGCTGCTCCTCTAGTTCTGGAATGTGGCTTATCTTTAATAATTTTAAGTATTTTACTTGCAATGTGCCGAGTGATCTTTTTTGGTCTGCCTGGTGAATGTTTTGGTTCAAGTCTTCCTTCTTTTTCAGCACGATTAATGAATGATGCTATAAACTGTGCTGCGGTTAACCCAGAACATTTTAGTATTATCATTGTGAGATTTTCCTTTATAATAATTGGAGTAATATTTTTGCTAACACTTTTTCCTGACAAGCTGGGCATCGGTATATACACAATAACCTCCCTGAAACTTGCTTAAATCTTGTATTTATTCGAAAAACTTCCTTAAAATTCTTTATAAAATTTCCAACTCGATTCTCCCCTTTTCCAATTTAGCCTCTTTACCTACTTTTAAGAACACTTTAAATTTATTAAAGTTATTGAAAAGAAAAATACTGAATTTTGTTTAATTTTGAAGACATTTATTTGACAAACAGTATGTATGTAAGTGTCTTACCTCAATACTAAATTAAGTTCAGGCTTCCATCTGTGTATATTTTCGACAATTTTTGATATAAATACACTTTTTCCACAACCACTTGGACCGGAAACTACTAAAGGATGGGCTGTGCTGTCTTTAATGTATCTGAAATGAACGTATATAAGTATACTCGTATATTCGTATAAGTCTATATTTTAATTATTGTTTATATAATATAATAAATTTTATTATTGTACCCTTCATACCAATCCAAACTTCAAACGTCAAAATATTCTTCATTTCTGTCATGGTGTAATTATACAAGGTGAGTGCAAATCGGCAACAAATACAACAACATAATACGGAATCAACAGGCATTTTTTGTTGGGGAAAGGGGGGCACCTTTGAACACTTTTAGCTTTCAAGCCACATGAAAATTTATATTTTTGAATTATTGACTTTTTACATAATTTAACTAATATGTATGGAAATAAACACTAGTTTAAGTCTACAAGTAACTGATTTTTAGTTCGATTTATATATTTTTTTATTTTTTTAAGTCATTGTGTTCAAATGTGCCCCCTATACAGGGCAGCTTTGAACTAGGCTGGGGCAGTTTTGAACGGCAACTTTTTCTTGTAGCGCTTATGTCCAAAAATAACATAAACACTTATATTTTTTATATATATAATAAATTCAATTTATTTATTAAGAAAAACATAAACATTAACAATTAAAAAATAAAAAAAAAATGTACATGCCGCTCGTCTTTGGAACAATCTTCCACGAAATCAACAAATAAATAGTAATGCTAATAGTTTCAGAAATTTTTTATATAACTTTTTCACGTAAGATGTTATCAATATAGGTTTTTCTGTATCTAATTTGTTTATGCTCATAATAAAATTGTTTATAACGTAATGCGTTCCTGTACTATAAATATAAGACTTAGTCTTGTTGTACAGGAAATGAAAAAATTCAATAAATAAATAAATAAATAAATAAATAAATAATAAGACGGAAAAGGCCTTGTGATTTCAGGTGACATTACATTTTCCTTTAAAGCATCATGATCAGCATTGGATTCGTCATTTTCAGAAAATAAGAGAGAATCAACAATGTTTGGTACTTCCGTTGATAAATTAGCATGTTCTTTGTTCAAACCTGAACTGGCATGCCATTTCACGGAAATTTATAATAAATATTTTTTTTACATAAATATCAAATAACTTAACTTAATTGTGTTTGAAATGAATTTTGGACTGCAATAAATTTCTTGCACGAAAGAAAACGATCACTGAATACTTCTTACAAAAAAAAAAAAAATAAATAAATAAAAAAATTTACAACGGCACTGCGAAAACTTGTTCACCCAACTACATTCGGTCGACGACTGAAAAAACTAGCAAAAGTTGTTAACATTGCTAAAAACGAGGTTACCATGTAAAAAACTCGGGCAGGGGTCGGAAAAATGTTAAACTGAGATTTTATCAACACAGTTCAAAGGTGCCTCGGGCATAAACGTGCCCCCCTCTCCCCTACTACATGTACTACTGTGAAAAAAAATATGAAAAATTATTACTCTTGACATAAGTAAATTGTAAACAAAGTCAGTCAGCTGTGCTACTTCACTCACCTTGTATAGTTACACCATGATTCCTATATTGAAAGAATTTCTATTTCTATTACTTCCTGAGTCGATTTAACGATGTCCTTTCGTCTGGCTGGCTGTCCATTTAAAGATTGCGTGCAGAGTACAGGTCGCAGATATTTGCATAAAATTTGTTACATTATATTTTTTCGGTTCATCGGTTCATTATTTCACCTAGCCCTTATACAAATGTCCTCCCGAAATTAATGTTTGATTTATGCACATATTAAAACAAATTTCGCTAAACATAAGTTGTATATAAAGCCTAATACCACTTTTAAATGTTGTGCATATCGGTCCATAATTGACCGAGCATAACTCTCTTAAAAATGTTCGTATCCAAATTAAATTCAACACAAATAATTTTCACATTCGAGTATACAGATATCATGACACCTAATTTGTACCGGTTGGTCCATAATTACTCTACTCAAAGCTCCCATGTAAGGCGCCCTTCGAAAATGACTTTAACCTGCTGAGACTGACGTGGTAGTCTAACAGACACCAACAAACATAAACAAGTCATTTGTTCCATTTTTTTTAAATCAACATCAACTCTCTTGTTTTTTTTACCTTCTTATTGTCTACTCATGCGTATTTTAGTGTGTTTAAATCGAAAAAGTGAAAAAGTGTCTACAACTCAACCGCATCACTATTAACGTAGGTGTCTGAGAAACAACGGCATCAGTATTTTTGTTATATGTATTTTCTTAGTGTCTCCTGAACAGCAAAAAAACAATCATAATTGCTCCGAAAACCTTCAGAAAAGTGGGTCATTACATTCGAAAATGGTCAGTCAGAAAGAGCTCTTAGATAATGTCAGAAAAGAGTCATTGCAATTTTAAATACAAAAAATTAAAAGTGCACATTTTTTTAAAATTGTTTTTACTTAAACAAAAAGAGAATTCAGTTACAAATAAACTAAATTAGAAATGGAAAAAATTAAATAAATTGTATTTACAGTAAAAAATTGGAATTTATTTAAATAAAATATCTAAAAATGGAAAAATAATTAATTTTCAAGTCAAACTGTAGGCCGTCGTACTGTTCAGTTAAGAACATTTGTAGAATCTGCGATTTGGGAAAGATTAAATAGTTGCGAATTTTTTTCAATTGCATTAGACGAAAGAAAGCACTGATATCAATGATCTGTGTGAACTTGTAATTTGTATTCGATGCGTAGACAGCGAGGATATAATAAACAAAATTCGAGGCGGACATCAAGCGCTTACCCACCGAAAATGCTGTAAATTATGACCTGAAAATGTTTACAGAAGTTCGGTGATTAAGTCGCGGTGATTGTCTGAATAGACTATATGATTTAAGAGAAGAAGTTCTTCAGTTCCTAGAAACTGAGAAAATAGAAAAAGCTTTAGTAGAGTGTTTAAAAGACAATAATTTTATTTTAGACTTAGCTTTTTTAGCAGATACAACACGTTTGTTAAATGAACTTAATTTGGAATTGCAAGGAAAGGAACGCAATATATGCGGCATGTCCAAAATCATTCATAATTTTAAAACAAAACTTTTTCTAATTCTTTCCCAAATTAAAACTGGTGATTTTACTAATTTTCCAAAAACTTCACTTGTTTGCAGAAAGCTCAAAATCGACAAAAGATATGAATATGCAGAAATATTTAAAACACTTTTCAACAATTTTCAAGACAGGGGCCAAATTACCGCATTCGATATCGAGTAAAATTGATCGTAATTTTCTTATTTGAGATTATGGCATTCGATATCGAACAAGAAATTTAGTACATTTTATCATAATTTCGATATCAAAATCATTTTTCGATACGATTGCTCATTCGATCACGAATGCGGTAATTTGGCCCCAGATTTCAAGATTTTGTAATTTTACAACCGCTTTTAAATCTTTTCGAAAACCCTTTTCGTTGCGCTGTCAGCAACTACAAATTTGATATTCAATCAGAACTAATCATACTACGAAGCGAAGTATATGCTCCAGACGAAAACAATATTGTAGAGTTCTGAAAATATTGGTGAGTTCTATCCTTCATTTAAGTGCCTCTCTTTATTCGGCTCTACTTACCTATGCGAACAAAATTTTTCGGATTTAAAATTCATTTGTTCCAAGCAACGTAATACATTAAGTTCATCCCATTTGAAAAGCATTCTACTATTATGAAACTGCCATAAAAGTATAAATTTAGAAGATTTTATATTATAAGAAGGGAACAAAATTCAGCATGCTTTTCAAATGCGATGAAAATATGATTACGATGAAAATGCATTCTCTGAATTTTATTACTCTCTGGTACTCACTAATACACAAGCAAAAAATTTTTGGAAGCCCCTGGTTTAAATCGAAAAAGTGTCTACCCGAGCCAACAATTTTTGAATTATTTAATCAAATTCGAGTCTTTTTTGACTCTACTACGCGATTAAAAAGGCGGAATATGCCCGCATTTTCTGAACATAAAAGATACTTTTGTCGGGAGAAAAACGTGACTTCCCGCGACTCTTCTTCATAAGTCATTTAAGAGTCTTTTTCTATATTAGTTAGGAGTCATTTTCGACTCCTTTTCTAGTAGTATCTAAAATCTTTTTGAATCGTTTTCTGATCATTTGTTAGTCTTATATCCCTTCCATTGTAACTCTTTTTCGAATCGTTTTTCAGTCATGTTTATAATCGCTTATGAGTCTTTTGTGAGTAATTTATCAGTCTGTTTAGGAGTCTTTTTATTGTCATTTATCACACATATTTCAATTCATTTGGGAGTGCCATTTATGAGTGTAATATGAGTCATTTATCAGTCGTATTTGAAAAAAGGAAAATAATTGCAATTAATAATTTTTACTTCAAAATTACTTATTATATTTAAACAATTATTTTAACATACAACATTATGTTAAAATGTTGTATTATGAAAAAACAGTAGTCTCTACAAATTAACATACAACAAAAAAAAAAACAAAAATAATAATTTTGTACATTTTCCATTTGTGATTCAAAGTTAAAAAAAAATAATTGCATACTTTCTTAAAAATTATAAAAAATAAATTGTTGGTACAAGAAATGTGTACTTAAGACTTTAAAAAATCGTTTCAGATAAAAAAAATAAAAACTCTAATCTTTACGTTTTTTTTATCACTCTATCTTTAGCATGCACAAAATGCTTTTGAAGGATAACATTCATATCCTTGTCGGCGCTGTTACATATATTTAAGATGACAAATATCTGAAACAAAATATTTAAATTTTTTCGTTTTTATTACATTTGTATTATTCCTAATATCGGCTAAACTTGTTTAGAGCTGCTTTTAAATAGCGGCCGAACGTTAATTCCAAAATCAAGAACAATATCCATCAACTTCCAATCATTTCTTACCAAGAAATCGGTTAATCCGTACATAGAACTAGGCGTTTTTAATAGTGTCCTAGCGTATTTTGGAACTTTCGTATTGCATTTAAGCAATAATAACAATAGTGCATTAATTGCAACAAAACTAACTTGGAATTGAATTGCCCATTTAGCTAGTCCTTCACATAAATTAAAGTCATTTTGTTCACTTTCACTTTCATTAGTTGAATCATAAAAACGGTCACTATAAAACTGTTTTAATTTGAATATTGGCTTGACTCTTTAAGTTCTTGAATGTTTTCTTCGATATTCTCTGTTTTTTCCAGTTTTGTTTTTTGGCGAAATTAAATTGTCTGCCTCTTTTTTGGCTAATCTTTTTATTTGCGCTTTTTCTATTCTTTTCATTTGCTTAGCCGACATTGCCTTTTTTATTTCAATTTAATTACATTTTAATTATTTTTTTTAATTATTTTTTATATTTCACTTTTTAAACGATTTTCACACCTCGATGTTACTTTTATAAATGAACAAAAATGTAACTTTTTGACATTTACTCAAGAACACGCAAAGATTGTCCCGTTTTACTTTAGGGGAGAAAAAAACATAACAAGCAGTGTTTAATCGTCTATCTGCTCTAAATATGACCATAAAATACATAATTCTAATCACTTTTCAAACACCTGCATTATCAATCTTCCGGATGAGTGAAATATTATAATAAATAACGGAAATAATAGTCACATTTTAAACGTTTGGAAGAGCTATTTGCGATTGCTATACAATTTGTTATTGTATTTAAAATCGAACTCATTTTACTCATTTGCTTGAGTCAATTTCGAGTTCATTTGTAATCGTGTAGGTGATTAATCAGTTTTTGATCACCAAAAGTACTCTAAAAAGACTTACACCTCAATTCTAAATAGTAATTCCGTGGGAGTTTTTTCCCTATTCCCTATTCTCCTATTCTAAACAAAAACTGTCTGGGAAATTTTTCTCTTTTCCCTTTTCTCTTATTCTAAATGAACTTCGAAATGGGAAACCCTGCAACGGGGGAAAAAGTAGGTATTACGAATGTCAAAAAAAGGGAGAATGTGATGACAAAATTTGTGAAAAATTGCGCCAACAAATTTAAAGGGAGTTGTACCACAAAATGTTAGTATTATTTTTTTAACGTGATAAAAATCGTATTTATCCCTACTTACAGGTCGAAAAACACAAACAGAAAGCAGATGGAAATTCTTTTAAGTACCATGCAATTATATCCAGAAATTGCACGCGGGTGGTTCAAGGGAAACAAAGAAGAGCTTAACAGAATGTGGCTTAATTAGGAGGCGGAATTAAACACATCAGGGCCACCAACAAAAAGTATTAAAGTATAATTTTTTTTTATTGTAGCTCTTATTTATTTATTGAATCTTCATATCATGAAATGACAATAAGTTTTCAAATCTTAATACTAAAAAGAAAATAATAAGCCCAGCCAGTGCTAGACAAAAATTTTTATGATACTAAAAAAATTTCACATCAACTGATTCAGTCATCTGTTTTGCGCTTGAGATAAAGCAAGGGTATCCCTCCTTCTCACCCGATTGTGGCCACTAAAGTTAAGGATGTCTCGTGCAAGATGGTAGAATTTTATTTTGACCCCTTTGAATTTTTTCAATGTTTGATGCTGAGGCAGTACCCCATAATTGAATTCCATAACACCAGATTGGCTTTAGAATTGCATTGTACAACAAAAGTTTGCAATCCAATTTTAATGTAGAATTTCTGCCGATTAGCCAATTAAGTTGCACTGCTTTTAATCTCATCTGAGTAAGTTTTGCGTCGATATGGGACTTCCAAGTTAAACGACGATCGAGGTGGATTCCGAGGTATTTGACTTCATTGTGTTGCGGGATAATTTGATTATTTATTCTGATGAACGAGCAGGTATCTTTTCGCAATGTAAAAGTTATATGAATACATTTCTGTCCAATTCTCTAGCTTATAAACATATTTCTGCAAGTTCTGTGATGCAACTTGGTGGTCCTTATGGACGCTGATAAAGGCTGTATCGTCTGCAAAAGTTGACGTATGGATTTTGGGGTCTGACGGCATGTCGGAGGCATAAATCAAATATAAAGTTGGACCCAGTATGCTACCCTGTGGCACACCTGATTCAATTGGCTAAGCGGTACTTAAAAAATCGCCTTCTTTGATTTTAAATTTGCGACCGTATAAATAACTTTCCATGAGTTGATGGGTGTTAGCAGGCAGAGTTAATTTAATTTTGTGCATTTAACCGTCATGCCAAACTTTGTCGAACGCTTGCGACACATCAATAAAAAGGGCGGAGCAGTATTTTTTGTTTTCAAACGACCCTCTTATCACATTTACCAATCTGTGTGTTTGTTCGATGGTACTGTGTTTAGCTCTGAACCCGAATTGGTGATTTGGGATACATTGAGTGTCGTTCAGAATTGGAATCAACTTAGCCAATAACAATTTTTCAAACAGTTTTGAAATTGTCGGCAGTAGACTAATTGGCCTATATGACTCTACTTTAGTGGGGTCCTTCCCTGGCTTAGGAATCATGGTAATCATAGATACCTTCCAATCTGCAGGATAGTATTCTAGGCGTAAAATAGCATTGAAAATAAATAGGATAATTCTTTTAGCTACACGAGGTAACTCCACAAGCATTTTGTTGCTGGTTTTATCCATACCTGGAGCTTTTTTAAGATTCAGAGTACCAATAGCGCTTTGAACATCATTAAAGCTAAGTCTTAGAGGTACAGGAGGTCTAATAACGAGTGGAGGCAAATCAGATGCATTATTTGAGTTGTTTATAGTAAACACATTTCTCAAATGGTTAACAAATAATGTCCCTTTCTCGGAATCATTTCTAGCCCAGTCACCAGTCGGATTTCGCAAAGGAGGTTTTCCTCTCACTGGTCTTTTTAAACCTCGTGCCGCCTTCCATAACGAGTAGTCAGATGTGGGGTACTATCAAGACCCTCCAAGTAAGATCTAAGTGAGGCCGTTCCTTGGGTTTCTAAGAAATGTCTTAGTATATCTCTGCATACCCGTAGCCTAGCTTTCAGTTCAGGAGACCTGTGAATTTGCCACTCTCTTCTCGTTCTTCTTTTTTCTGTCAGGAGATGATCGAGTTCAGCGAAATAAGTTCTGTTTGTCCCACGTCTGCACTCAACGTCATATGTGGAGGCATGATGCACAGCTCGTCGAAGGTCCTCGGTAAAGTTGCCAATCGACTCATCAATATCGTCGGTAGTTCTCAACACAACATTTTCCGTGCAATGAGAACTTAAATACTTTTTGTATTTTATCCAACCTACTCGGGTCTTAGTCATGTTCATAAATGGAGAACCACACACTGGAGGGAAATGCATTGAAATGATAGTAGGAGAGTGATCTGAGGACAAGTTCAGTGAAGGATCCACTTGCATCCATTCTACAGGGATATTTTTCACTACTCCAAAGTCAATAACATCGGGAATCTTCCGTCGGTCCGTCGGCCAATAGGTGGGATGTCCACTTGAGAGTACATCTAAGCCCATTTTAGCAATGGTGTTGAATAGTACGCGACTCTTTGGGGTTACCAGACGTGAACCCCAAAATGTGTGTTTGGCGTTAAAGTCGCCAGCAACTAAAAATTTAGCTCCAAGGGATTTAAAGAAGTTATGGTATTGGTGTTCTTTTATTGAAAATCGAGGCGGCGAATAAATTGATGATAAAACAAAATTGTATTGACAGAATTCAATACAAATGTTTGTTGCTTGTAGGTAATCCTCACATATGTTGTTCATTAAATAATGTTTTATTCTGTTCTTTATAAGAATTGCCGAACATCCACATGCTCTTCCGCGGGGATCTTTAGTATCATACAACACGTAGCCATTAATTTTGAAGTACCCTGTCGCCGTCAAGTGAGTTTCAGCAATCATCATGACATCAATCTGCTTATCCATCAGGAAGTGTTCCAGTTAGTTTTTATGTTGGCGGAGGCCGTTCGCGTTCTAAAAACAAATTTTTAAATAAATCATTTCTTTAACATGGCTTGCAAGATAGTGGATTGCATTTTCAGAATTTCCTGCATCATGGATGTCATAGTAGTCGTAAAAGTGTTCATAGTTTGGACAAGTGTCTGCAATGTTGTCTCTAGATTGTTGATATGCGGCTCGAAATATTGTGATTTAGGTTCCTGCTCCAGACCTGGCATATTAGATTTAACCACGTTTGCGTAAGAAACTTGTCTAGAATTAGGAGCATTTTCGTGAGTAGTTGGTCGTACAATTTGAGGAAAATTCATACTCGACATGAAATTAGGTAGTTAATGATGATCAGGTAATACTGCCGACTTATTGGTCCGTATGCCCTTCAAGTAAGTATAAACTGGACAACCTCTATAATTTGCGGTATGATTACCTCCGCAGTTACTGCATTTTTTTTATTTTTGAATCAGTTTTCGGCTTATCACATTGAGCAGTTGCATGTAGCTCCCCACACGCAACACAAACAGACGGCAATTTAGAATACGCTTTGGTGTGGCCAAATTCTTGACAATTAAGGCACTGGACGGGTCCATTACGCTTATGCGGTTCCTCCACGGAAATTCTACGATCCAGAAGATAAATAAGATTGTAGATTGGATGGGACTCGTTTTTCTTTAAGACAACATCTCCAGGTTCCAATTCTACCCTGAACATGGGCTGAGGGATCTTTTTACGGTTTCTAATATTCACTACGCTCTTGATTTTGAACCCTTTGTCCATTAAACCGGTCTTTATCTCCGCAAGATCAACACATAGGTCTATACCCTTTAGAACGACTTGGAGTCCTTTTGCGCTTTTCAGCTGGTAGGTATAGAAATCCCTACTCTCCCTCTACAACTGGTTGGACAATTTTCGAAAATCATCTTCCCTATTCACTTGGATCTTTGTCTCGCAGATATTTCCATGTTTAATTGAGGTTACGTTAAACATGTTTTCACCTATTACAGCAACAATTCCTTGTACCAGTTTATTGGAAGTGGGCTCTCTTAGGTAAATTGGTGGGGGCTTAAATGTCTTTTTCGGTATTTCTGGGTCATCCGTCTGAAGTAGAGAAAATCTGTTTTGGTCATTTGGTTTATCACTATTGACGGTCTTAGGAACTTTTGAGTTGGAAGACATTTGAGCAGGGCTCCTCTGTCGCTTGAGAACGGCGATGTACTTATCCATACCTACTTGTTTTTTGGGTTTGACTGCACTATTTGATGAAGATGATGTTTTTTCATCTGTTGAAATCACTATATTAGGCGAACAGGAACGACGCCATTCTACGGCTCTTGTAGTGAGAAAATTCTCCACAGATTTTTTTAAGGATTCTTCCTCAGAGACCCATTTAGTTTTTCTAGACGAGCTAAGCTCTTTCTCAGAATTACATCTGAGAGGAACACTCATACAGTTTTTATGCTATTTGTAATGTTTTTTTTTTAATTACCGTAGATTTTTTTTTACCTATTACGAGTTATTTTTCACTTTTATGTTTTATTTCAACTTATTACGCTTTTCACCTATTACGATTTTTTACCGAAAATTCAGCCGCACTAAAAATAACACGTCCGAACAGTTCGATGAGAGGAGACTGAAAAAATTATAATTAAGCAAATTAATTCTTTATGATACCTACTTAATGTAAACAATTCGAATCTGAGAGAATTTTATTTCCGTAATTACCTTATTATGACAACGTATGTGAATTCGAAAAGGAGAAGGAATCCAGAGTATTTCCGTTCTTCTGAAATTTATTCGGGCTACTGAACTGGACTTGTAATCAAGATTTGAAAAACTTTTTTCATCAAATTTTTATATTTAAAAAATTTCAAATTCATAAGAACACATCTATATTTAGGTCTGCACATCTATATTTGAATTCATCGAATATCATTTTTCCCTATTATATTGGAATTTATATAAAATTTTTATATTTGGCGTTATCGTTATTTTAGGCCAAATAAATTTTTCAATCTACGAGTTGAAGTAACTTAAAAATCAAACAAAGTGAATGTTGTACAAACCTTTTTATATCATTCATAATATCAAAATTTGGTGAGTTTTGAGCTAATATTTTGGAATAGTGTCCTACTAATTCAATTTCTTCCAGAAGAACGTGGTCGACCCCATTTGTATTGTATGGGATGTTGTTTTTGGCAACGTGCTCTTCAAATATGGATGCAATTGATTTCTCTAAGAGATTTTCAATAACAGCGGCTAATTCGTCATCCAAAATGTTCATTGTTGGTAATATACGAATCAGGTTTTTCTCGGATAAATGTGACTTCAATTCAGTGTAGAGTTTGGACATGCGTCTAAGCACCTCGTGATCATAGGCAGTGGCATTTTCTTGAGCTTTCATATATTGCGGTCCGGTCTGTATCCATATACAACGCTTTGCCAGTTCCTGGCTCATAAGAACTGTATTGTTAACTTCCTGTTCGACTACGGTCGACATGTATGAATCTTTGAGATCGTCGGAAAACAGTCTGAGGAGCACACTTAACAATAGATTCAGTTCGTCGTCTTGAGCGGCCGAATAATTTTTGCAAAGTTCTGTATTCAATCGGTGACACATGGGCCGGTAACAATTGTCGATAATGTACCATTTTTCCAAAAGAACTTTCTCATCTTCATTGGCAGCCGTCAGAACCTGTGTGAAGTCCTGACTTTCAATTGTTAATGGTAGCATTGGAATGCCAAGTGACGATCCTAGGAATAATATTGGAATCACATATGCTGAAGAAGTGTGCCGAGTGATCTCCGAAAGGCAATTGGCTGCCTCCTCATGACCGCCCTGTGCCTCCAATGGACTATGAGTCCAACGACTTGCTTCCATTAATCGCGAATAATTGCTAACTCTATTGCCCACATCCACATTGTGAACATCCGAGATGAACATCTCGAAGCCTTTGTTCTGGCATTTCTTTGCCAACTGCTTGTGTAAGCTATAAACTACACGCTTGTGTTTCTTATACTCTGGGCTATTATCAGCCAGAATATAAATTACAATTTTTTTGTTTCTTTCAATCTTTCTTCCAGGCAGTGGCTTCCCCTGCAATATAGACAAATACGTTGTGGACGCACTATTCGAATCTGATGCATCTGTTTGTTGTCCAGTATTCAGCTCCGTGGTGGGCACTGTAACAGTTGTCGACTCTAAAACAACAACAATAATAATATTAATAACGAATAAATAAATGAACGGACTTTCCGACTTTCTAACTGTCTTACCGCTTTCTTCTTTCTTATCTGATTGTGACGATTGTTCAACATTACGACTATCTATTAAATCATTGCCTTTCACAGTAGCCACTGATTCACTATTTCGTATGTCAGGCACATTTTCTGGGTCGGCTAACGGAGCTTTTCTTTGCTCACTGTTATCATTTGCATTATCCGCTTGTTGATCGTTTGTATTGACATTATATGAGCTACATATATAATCATAAAAGAAATAAATTTCATTCAAACATTTTAAAAACCATACTCATCCGATTTCTCTGATATGCTGTCTTTTTTCTTGCTTTGTCCAGAACTGCAAACATTCCCCATTTTGTTGCTTCGTTCTGCAAAAAAGAGAATTCAAATTAATTACAATATGTAAACAATACCTGATTAAACTCTAACAGCCTGTTTATAGAACGCGACTCGCTGATAAAAACCGCTGAAATGTTAGCGGTTTTGTTGTTTTGGGTCATAGAACACGACTGTTGACAAGTTTGTTAAAAAAACGTAACTGCTGTCAATTTATTTGGTATACACAAGACGGTTAGAGTCGCCGAAGTGTCAATATTGGACGAATATAAAATTGTGTTCGCGCGTAAAATTTAATTACAATTTCATTGAAAAATGCAAACACAAAATGGATATTTCAACAAAAAAAGTAAGTACACATTGATATCATAAATGTTTTTTTTAGTTTATTTCGACTTGTTAAATTTTCAGCATTAAAATAACTACAGCAATGCAGTTTAGGCAATTGGTGGATTGCATGGAGGAGTTTCCACACTTGGCCACATCAGCTCCTCAGTGTGGTAGCAGCAAATCTACTATGGAATGTACTTGGGAGACTGTGGCAATTAAAATAAATTCTTGTTTATTTAAAAAAATATATCTGAAAATAAAGACAAAATTTTAATACATTCATACATACATTCATGAATATATTCATACTTCAATCAATTTACACTTATTTGTTTAAAAAGTTACAGAAGACTCCTTGTTTTCTAATAGAAAACGTTTTATAATTCTGTTTTTATCAAAAAATTTAAAAAATTCGTTAAATTTTGTTTTATGTACTTTTTTGTTTGTTTATGTTTATTTGATAGTTTTCATAAAAGTAGAGTTGCCATTTTAGTATTTAATATTAAATTTTGTATGAAGAAATATAAACAAAAAATATTTGTTAACACGTTGGCAATAGTAGGGTTTCATACAACTTTGACATATGCGCGAATTAACGTAAGTGGCACGACAAAATCGACTCGCGTTCTATAAACGCTTTTTATTTCTCACTCGTCCACCGGTCGTCGAGTCGCGAGTTGGGCGAGTCGCGTTCTATAAACAGGCTGTAACTCTAACAGAAAACTGTTATATATCAGTAACATTTATTGTACACTCAGAATATTATTACAGTAACGGACTGTAGTTTATTTAGGAAGTATTCCGTGCAGTTGATTTTAACTAAATAAACATTTAAAATTATAAGAAAATTAATTTTTAACTGAATCTAACATTTATTCAAAAAACTAAGTGCACATTAATACGGATATTCAGTTGCATTTGATATTGACAGTTGTTTACGTCAAAGTATTTTGTATGTAAAATTAAATGAAACTGTAATTTAAAATAACTAAAAATTTACTTAAAAACCGATCTACTTATTCTTCATTTCATTTTAACAAAAAGTTCATTTAATTTTAAATGTTAAAATAGCTGACTTAACTATCAAAAGAACAAGTCACGACTTTCGTGAAAATAAAAGATTTTTACTTTGTTTATGCTATTTTTACTATCAAAAATTCAACTGTGAATTCCGTAAAAACAAATGAATTTTCAGTTATTTTATATATGTTATTTAACTACCAAAAACTGTTAAAATTCACATAATAATAATAATAATTCCCTATTCTATGTTATAATTCTCAAACTGTCCATGTGAATTTTAATATAAGATACGTATAGATATTTTACGGAAGCTATGACTACATCGAGCCATAACCGCCGAAAAAATGTATCCCACAAACTAAAAATTTTACAGGGGAAGGTTTTTTTTAAATGAAATCAGTTTGAATAAAGCCATTATTTTAAAATTTATAATGTAAATATTGTTTTGTGTAATACATTTAATTTTAATAATTTTAAATGATGTTGAACTATCGATTTCGATAAAAAAAACAACAATCGATTATGGTGTGGGATACATTATTTTGGCGGTTATGGCTCGACATATAGACCGACCCTTAGAAAATTAGTTCAAGTAATTTTCAGTTATTTTATGTATTTTACATATCAAAAAACTAACCACAAATTCCGTAAAATGAAAGGAATTTTTTAGTTAAAATACATAAAATAACTAACTTGTTAAATTCATAAAATAACTAAAATACATTAACCCTGAAATGCCGTAAAATGAAAGGAATTTTTTAGTTAAAATACATAAAATAACTAACTTGTTAAATACATAAAATAACTAAAATACATTAACCCTGAAATGCATGAGGTCACTAAATATAAATTCAACATTAATTTTCCCAGGAAATGTACTGATTTTCCGGAAAATTCAAAAAAGTAATTTTTTTATGTACCATATATGGTACACTATGCATTCTATGTATATTGAAAAAAATCTTTTGTTTAAGTATTTCAATTCATTTAATAATATATAAATTAAAATAAAATTTAAAATTAATGACAAGAATACTATAAAATAAAATTAAAAGAGGTAACAAGTTTTGGCAGCTTTTAAATAGTGATAGTCAACAAAACAGTTGCGTTTTTCGTTCCAGCAAAAGTGGATATTACACTTAAAAATGAAACGGTTGTTCACTTTTTTGTCTTCACTACAGTTTAGATTTTTCTAGCGAGCCCGCCCCTCAATAACTGGTAGGTGACTTCTCACCATCATATCGTATATCTGCAACTGCTCTACGTTCATTGTGGACTATAGGAACAGGCAAAGGTTCCTTTCCTTCTGTTTGGCTCCTTTTCCTTTTTAGTTTGACATATTCGTCAGCACAAAAGCTACCTCTAATCGGAACGCCTTTTGGCTTATAGCGATTGACATAATTTGGCATAATGAACAGTCTCATCAACTATTTTTTTCATTAGATCCAAAGCATGAATAAGGAGTTGCAAGAACATTTTATGGTTGTGGTTCCAGTTTAGAGTTGCCACGAAATATATATTCTCTTCGTGCTACTTCGGATTGCCTTTTTTTTAACTCTCTCTCTCAAAATCACTGGAAGTTATGTTTTCAAAATTATCCTTATATTTGCAACATTCTTCCCGTATTTTTTCTACGATGTCATTGCGATCGATGACAGGATTTTTAGTGGCTTCAGTCTCCGATAAAACATAATTTACGAAAAAGGAGGCTCCTGCCTCACTATAGACAAATCGACTGACATTGATTCATCTACATATGTATATCCGGAATAGGAATTCCGGAAGCTTCAAAAATGGGCACATCTATTTCGTCAATGTTGAGAACTTCTCCTTCATCTAAAACGGCTCGACTTCTCACGCGGTGCGGTATTTGTGTATTATAATTGAAACCATCTTCATCATCCGATTCATTTTCATGTTCAGACTGAACACCATTGTTAGGTATACCAATTACATCATCATCATCAAAACTATAAATCATATCCGTTATCTCATCAGCGTTATACATCTTTTCATCTATAATAAGGCCGTCCATGTCTAAAAATGCAGTAACAATCATGTAGAACAACACAATACATAGTCAAAAAGTAACGTACATCATAAACACAGTGCCCAAATGCATGAAGTACCATTTATGGTGCATAGCAAAAAGGCGAAAAACACTACTCTACGATACAAAACTTGATCAAAATTCATTTTATTTTACTAAAACAAAGTCCAATATATTCACCAATGCTTACCTTCATAGATAAAATTAATATTACAAGTATTTTTTTCACTATTAAAAATCACTTTTAAAATTATGTACAAAAAGCGCATTCGTCCACTTCGCCAGCTTATTGACAACTAAACTAAATAGCAAGCGAGACGAAGCGGCATTTAAATTAACAGTTGTTTTATATTATTTAGTTTAAATCGTTTTAAACTAAATTTTAGTTCAATTGCTTAGATGTGCATGCAATTTTCTAGGTGTACCATATATGGTACAGTATGCATTTAAGGGTTAAATAACTGAAAATTCTGTTGATTTTACGGAATTTGTGGTTAGTTTTTTTTTATTACTTAAGAAAAACAGAAATCACTGAAAAATCAGTTATATCTGCGGATTTTGGGGTAAATTTTTCGATAGTAGAAACGAAGAAAAATCATTTGTTTTTACAGGTTTAGATCAGTTAATTTTTTAAATTAAATGAGCCTTTCATGTAAATTAAATGAACACTGAGTTGACCGGTTTTTAAATGAATGTTGTAGCAACCCACATATTATTATAAGTATTTTTATTATTTAAATTAATATTTGAATTTAACAAATCAAACAAACCTATGTTTTTATGAATATTATTCAGAAGCCAACTATGTTAAATTGTTTTAATAATTTTCATGCTTAAAATTTGTATAAAAGCAGCAACATTGCTGAATAAAATTTGAGTAGCATTCTATCGTTCAAACAATAAAGAACATTGTCCGGACTGTTTTAGTTACAGGACGTGCCTTTTTTTGTTGAACAAGGAAAATAACCTGATTTGTACATTGATATTCAATAAATATTTTTTTATATGTAAATTGTGTTGTTGTTATTTGTTTTTTTGTATGAAATCATAAAATAAACCATACAATCTTCGGAATAAGATTGTCTCATTGGCGCCCATGTCAGTGGCCTCGAAACACTTGAAAGTCGAGGAAGAAGAAGAAGAGGTCTATAAAACCGAAGCAACGTCATCTGTGGCAGCTGAAATTGGCAACAAAACGGTTTTCTTAGATAACGAAGCCGGTAGCAGATCGACTGACATCATTACAGCAAGCATGGCAACATTTTCTGCTGAACAATTCCAGCAAATTCTAGCGGCTATGGGTGCTGGTAACAGCAGAGGCGGTTCACTTACTCAATGCACAGCGCGCTACAAGGGGCAGAGATACCCCGCTGCTGTTGAGGAATTTTTGGCGGCCATCAGCGTATACAAGGACATAGAAAAAATTTCTGACGCAGATGCAGTACGAGGAATGCCCCTACTGCTTGCAGACTATGCAGCCACGTGGTGGATTGGTGTCAAAGACACAGTGGGTAGTTTTGATGACGCGAAAAATCTTATTCGTGCAACATTTTCACCACCAATGCCGGATTGGAACATTTTTGAAATAAAACAGCAGAAAAGAGAGCCAACAGACAGCTTTATTTGTAGAAAGAGACTTTTGATGTCCCAATTGAAAATACCTGTTGCTGAGAAAGTGCAGCTGAATATGGTTTATGGCCTTCTGAACATAATCATTCGAGAGCGTGTTCGCCGCGAAAACATAAAAACTTTTAGCGAGCTCATTTCAGCAAGCAGAGAGGCGGAAATATTTGTATCGGAATTTCGACCAACAACAAGTACCGCAGAAATCAATCAGGAAAATCTTAATAGTAACCGCTGTGGATTTTGTCGTACAAAGGGCCACACCATAGAAAGCTGTTTTAAGAAAAAGAAGCGGGATGAACAACAAGCCTTACCACATGTAGATGACCAGCGGGAACAAGTGAATCAACCACACACCACTTTGGTAAGGAAACCAACGTGTTCCTGTTATGGGTGTGGTGCACCCGGGGTATACCGGGCAAATTGCCATACCTGCAGCAATCACTCCAAGGCTAGCCCTGAATATCTATCATTTAATTCCCTGTCATCTACCATTATTGGACATGCATTGCCTACAACTCATATAGAGATGTTTGGGTTGAAAGGGGAAGCCATTTTTGATACTGGCGCAAAGACGAGCATAGCCAGCCTCAACCTGAAGAAGATATTAACGAAGAACGGGTGTGTATTCCAGGATGTTCGTGCAGAGATAATTTTTGCCAATGGTTACACTACTATAGATAAAGTAATGCACACAATTTGTGACGTGATAATTGGCGGTAGAGTCCGGAAAATCCGACTTGTGTATCTCCCAAATTCTGACAAAAATCGAACTTTACTTGGAGCCGACTTCTTGGAATAAGCTGGAATAGTTCTCAATATGGCGCAAAGATGTTGGTATTTTGAGAATCAGCCTGGAACAAAATTTCCGTTCACAAAACCTGTAGAAGTTGGAGTTCTTAGTATGGACATCAACAGCGGTGAATGTTCTCCATGCAGTAGGGCTATGAAGGAAGTTTCCAAGTTCATCAGTTTTGTTGAGGACAAGAGGAAGGTTTCGCCACTGCCAAATACACCAAAGAGCTCTAATGAGTAATCATGCCATACAGAATATCTTTCGAGATGCGATACCTGTTGGAGAAAGAACTCCTGGTGAGATATCTACACTATTTGCACTCCCAATCAAAGTTCGAAAATCCGACCAAGATGCGTATTTAGCTGACGTTTTTATGCCTTTATACTCATTGGATATCCACATTTTGAAAGAATCCGATGGTATAGGGTTAACAGATAAGGAACGCGTGGACTTGGACAAATTGCTAATGTTCCAAAGAGATGTTTTCGAGGAACCAAATGCAGCTACACCTTTTGCCGTTCACCGCATCCACATTGAAAGGAATGATCCAATTGCAACACCTCCATATCGTTTGTCTCCCATTAGAAAGCAAGCTCTCAAAACTGAAATTTCCAGAATAATAAAATTGGGAGTTATTGTCGAATGCCAGTCTCCATGGGCAGCACCTGTGACCATCATTCAAAAGAAAACCGGTGGAATAAGTGTATGTATAGACTACCGAGAATTGAATGCTATTACTAAACCAGACCGTTATCCATTGCCGAGAATAGATGACATTCTACATGAAGCAAAGGCTACCAGCTTTATGTCCACACTGGATCTCCAGTGTGGTTATTGGCAAATTGGAGTCCATCCAGAAGACCAAGATAAGACAGCATTTGTGACACCATTTGGTATGTACAAATTCACCAGAATGCCATTTGGGCTGCGAAATCTTCGGAATAAGATTGTCTCAATGTTCATTTATTTTAAATTACATTTTCAGTTAATTTGACCTACAAAATATTTTGAGTGTATGTACATATATATGTATACTCGTACATATATGTACATACGAGTATGTATGTATCTATATAATCCCTGAAAGAAACCTGGGGACAAGTGTCTCCAAGTCACCACTTTTGTCTACTATTTTGGTAACGGTTTAGCGACATTGTCAACAGCATTGTCACAATGGTTATTATTATACAATTATTTTTTTTCAATTGTGAGCCCTAATAGACTAGGTGATAGTGTGCCGGACTATCATTCGGGTTCGATTCCGGCCAAAGGCTCTGGGTGTTTTCGAATTTCTTTTTAATTAGATATTTTTTAGTATTTTATTTTTTTAATAAAACTCCAAAAATTAGCAAAAAATGCATTTTTATTTTCTATTTCAGAAAAGTACCAAAAGTGTAGACAATGTGGTCCCAAAAGAACTACCTTGTCAATAGTACCTATGTCAGTAGTGGATTTTCAATGACACGCACATGTTAAATGTCTATAAAAATTAGCATTGTCTGGGGTATATTAAGTCACTAGGAGTGGTGACTGTGTCAATAGTAAATCAGTACAGTTTCACTATTGACATTTCCTGCAGGGATGTGTTTATTTTTACTAATTCATTACATTTACATAAGTATGTGTATGCATGTACTTATGAAAAATTTCACTATAACAGCAAAATCAGATGCTTAAAAATTATTTTTTCGATACAAACAATTCAGAATGGTACCTCTTCCTGAGAATTGTTTTGTAGATCTTCCATTAGATATCAAATTATATTAATAAAAAGTAAGAAAGTATAGTCGGTCAAGCCCGACCATATAATACCCTACACCCAGTATATGTATAAAACAGTTTTTCAGAAATGTGCGCTATATGGGAGATTTGACCTATTATAGATCGACCATCCAAAAATTTAGTGTCACGATTTCTGTGAATATAAATATTGTGTATGTTACACGTTATCTCGATATAAATACTTTTAAAAGCTTAAAGTGATTTTCGGAAATGGGCCTTATATGGGAGCTACGAGTAATTATGAACCGATCTGCACAACATTTTTAGATGTGATTTGGCTTCATTTACCACTCATTTGTGATGAAATTTGTTTGGTTTCTTGCGTAATTCAAACATTAATGATCTTTAAACCCTAATTTCGGGAGTACATTTGTATGGGGGCCAGGTGAAATAATGGACCGATTTCTACCAGTTTCAATCCCATCCATCCTTGGTCGGAAAAAATATCATGTGTCAAATTTTATCGAAATATCTTCAAAATTGCGACCTGTACTCTGCGCACAAGCTTTACATGGACAGAAAGCCAGCCAGACGGAGGGACGGACATCGTTAAATCGACTCAGAAAGTGATTCTGAGTCGAACGGTATACTTTAAGGTGGTTGTTGGACCAATATTTCTGGGCGTTACAAACATATGCACAAATCAAATATACCCTCCCCACTATGGTGGTGAAGGGTATAAAAATTACCTCATTTGAATAGAGATGGTGAAAAGTGAGTGACAATAATATTTATCTATCAGCAAAAATTAAAAATATACTAATTTATTTATTTATTTATAACTATTATACAACATGTTATTAGAATTAAAGCTATTGTAGAAATTACGTAAAAATGTACCACACGCTGAGTGGAATTTGTCTCTTTGATGGATGTTTCAACACGATAACAACCCCAAACATACAGGCATGTCACAGAATTCGATCGGAACGGTTTCAATTCCGATCGATTTTGTTTATTCCCAAAAAATTTTAAATCTCGGTATTTAACTTAAATATGGTAACGTTGTGTAACTAAAACAAAAAAAAAAAACATATGATTTTTGTAATAAAAAGTATAACAAAAGCGAACAGAAAGAGCGCTAACAAAGAAATTTTAAATAAAAGTGAACAAAATTTTTCAAAAATTGTTGCTGTTTTAAATGAACAAAGACATCAAAATGCAGTTGAAAAGCTACGAAGAAGAAATTTAAGGGATGTATCTGAAAACGACAAAATTTTTAACATTTATATTTAAATATCAATGAGAAATTAAAACAACAATGAAATGAATTATTTAATTGTTCTTATAAATTAGTAGCATGAGTTTTTTTCAGTATAAAATAATAAAAAATAACAATTCCACTTTAGAAATCTAAAGTGGTTTCATTCCGAAAAAAAATTCGTTTTTCCTTTTCTAAAGACTCAATTTACGGAATCAAAACCACTTTCGATCGGAATTGAGTTCTGTGACATGGCTGATACATAGAGGTTGCTCAAAGAGTTTCTAGAGCAGAATGGGGTTCAAGTCCTTGATTGGCCGGCACAATCACCCGACTTGAACCCCACTGAAAACCTTTTTGGAATATTGAAAAGGTGTATTACGGGAAAGCGATTCCAAAATCGTAATGAACTTTTTAAAATCTGAGGGGAAACGTATTCCCGAATGGGTAATAAATAAATTATTAGAATCAATGCCGCTGAGATTTTCCAAAGTAATAAAAAACAAGTAAGAGTGCTATATTCGGCTGTGCCGAATCTTAAATACCCTTCACCTAAGCGTAATAAGAAATACAGAAACTACACTAGACTAGCATATCCTAATTCTGTGTTTTCTATTCAGTCTTAGTGCAAATTTTATTAGTATTTGATATATTGTTTGAAAGACAATTTTACGACCAACATAATTTATGTTAAATATTTGGAAATTTTGTGTAATTTTCACCATTTTTAATTGATTTAATTACCAATTCTTACCATAATTTACAGAGTTTGTCTGATGTTCATAATAATCTTGAGTGTAACTTAACAAACAGAGTATAAAAAAGGGGTATAATTCGGTTTTAGTGATTTTGATAAAAAAAAAAAAAAAAACAAAATGAAATAAGGATTTTGGAGGAGATACCAGCAAAAAAAAATTTGTTGGCGGTCACGCCTATTTTCGAGGGGGCGGGCCCGTAAAGTTGAAAATATATAGGCCTATATCTCGGGAACTACTGGGTGTTTGATAATTTGTAATACATTAAATAAAAGGTATTAAAAATACCTTTCCAACGATATATATCATGATTATAAAATATGGGTTAAATCCGAAAAGAATATTTTTTGACCCGAATTTATTTGTTTTTTGGAAATGGTTCTATGACAAATTATGGGCCGATCTTCTTAAATTTTGGAACAGTTATTTTCATGCATATGAGGATATTTCACGTCGAATTTCAACATAATAACGGTATATATACGATATATATTAGTATTAACGTGGATTTCGAGAGTGGACCTTATGTGGGGGATATAGTCAAATATGGACCGATATTCTCAAAATCCAGCAGTTTGATTTAAGCATGTATGTAAATGATCCGTGTAAAATTTTGGATTGGTACCCTTATTTATAAGCGATTTATGAGTATTAAAGTGATTTTCGGAAGCGGGCTTTATATGGGGCATACGATTAAAAATAGACCGAAATTCACAAAATTTTGTGGGATGATTTTTGTATATATTAAAATGATCTGTGCAAAGTTTTGAGTCGGTACCGATATTTATACAATATATATAGGGAAAAATCTCTTTTTCAGATGTGGTCCTTGTATGGGAGCTATGACCAGTTCTGGGCCGACCACCATAAAATTTAGTACAGCAATTTATTTGCCTATAAAGAGTATTTATGTCAAATTTTAGCCGTTTAACATTATTTATATCTGTTTTATATGTATTTAAGTGAATTTTGTAAGTGGACTTTATATGGGGTCTATGGTCAAATATGGACCGAACTAAAAAAAATTTCGTTTTGCGATTTGTTTTTGCACAGAACTTAGTTTTGCTGAATTTTGTCTTGATATTCCAATTTTATAGGCATTTATGTATAATTGAGCAATATTTCGGGAAGATTTTTGTATGGGAGCTATGACCAGTTCTGGGCCGACCAGCATACAATTTGGTACAATAATTTATTTGCCTATAAAGAGTGTTTATGTCAAATTTTAGCCGTTTAACATTATTTATATCTGTTTTATATGTATTTAAGTGAATTTTGTAAGTGGACTTTATATGGGGTCTATGGTCAAATATGGA
Source organism: Bellardia pandia (assembly GCA_916048285.2). Lineage (NCBI taxonomy): Eukaryota > Metazoa > Arthropoda > Insecta > Diptera > Calliphoridae > Bellardia > Bellardia pandia. The sequence goes on from OU696530.1 coordinate 74,190,307, forward strand.
CCGAATTAAAAAAAATTTCGGTTTGTGATTTCTTTTTGTATAAAACTTATTTTTGCTGAATTTTGTCTTGATATTCCAATTTTATAGGCATTTATTTATCATTAAGCCATATTTCGGGAATATATATATTTGTATGGGGGCTATGAGAAATCATGGACCGATTCTTACTATTTTCCGCACACTTTCTTCTTTTATAGTACAAACAACGTATACAAAATTTCATGGTATTATCTGCAATATATTTCAAAATATTGCAATAAAATGGACGAAAAATATCAAATTTTTATAGAGGTGGTCTCAAATATTGGTTCATAACTCTGGTTGACCTAAACCGATTTTGCTGATTTTAAATAGAAAACTTCTCGAAAGAACTTCTGACAGAATTATTGAAGGTTTGGATCCCGAACATATCTTGGGACTTCAAAAAACTGATTTCAACATCCAGACAGACAGACAGACGGACATGGCTTAATCGACTTCGCTATCTATAAGGATCCAGAATATATATACTTTATAGGGTCGGAAAATTATATTGTGGAAATTTCACACGGAATGACAAACTTATATATACCCTTCTCACGATGGTGAAGGGTATAATAAAGGATCCTATACAAAATACTAAATTGTTGCTTTTATTTTGCACACCTTAATATTAAGAATTCAATAGTTTTAGTTTAATTTTATGGATACAAATAGTGTAATAAAATATATACCGGAAATATCGGTTTATTTGTAAATACAGAGTTCGTTGCTATTGTTTTGCACGACACTGTATGTCCTTAATATATAAAAAATATGAACTAAAAGATAGATTAAATTGATAGAATAATAGATTGTTTTTCTTTAAAATTAAAAAAAAAAAACTGTATTTATAAAATGTATTTGGTTAAGCTATGTATAGACGGTCGTCCGATATTACAACGTTGTCCGAAAATTGTTCAGAAAATGTCTAACAACCGTGTGAACTTAAAATTTTTGTCTTCCAACGTTGTAAGAAAAAGCATTTTCAGTACATTGCTAGACAAAAATATTGTCAGACATCTAATTATCGTGTAAACACAAATTTTTGTCATTTTCAATGTTTTAAGACAATTGTCAAACACTTTTCATTGTTTATTTATTTATTAAAAAATTTATTATAATTAAAATTACAATAAATCTAAGGCTAAAAGCACTAGCATCAATGGCTAACGGCTTATTTTCATTGTTATATGTGCAAAGTGTATGCATCTGCCAATGGCAGCACTGTCATAGAAATTATTTATGAAATATATTATGTATATGGGCAATTTCGTGTCAAGTTAATACTATTGGATAGTAGGCCAGACACAAATTTTCAACTCCATCAGTCATGAACTGCAGGATTTAGAGGGGGTCAAAGTTGAACCGGGTTTTTTTAAAATGAGTGTAACTTTCACCTATTGGTCCTAGCAAAAATTTTCCAATTTCTTCAATCATTCCAAAAATAATTTTTTTAATTATTAAAAATTTTTTTTTTTCTTTTTTTTTTAATTCAAAAGAAACTTTAAATCATTTTCTTTAAGAGCTTTGTGGTCACTTAGTATCAAGAGGCATATCTATAAAAAAATATTTTAACTCAAAAAACAAAGTTTTTAAAATTTACCATATGCACTATATTCTTTTTCTTTTTTTAATGGATGTTTTTTAGTTGTTTTCCTTTAAGAGCTTTGTGATCACTTAATGGGATGCGAGTTAGGTATCTATAAAAAAATTTGCAACTCAAAGAAGAAAGTGTTTCAATTTTTACCATATACACTATTTTAATTTTTTTCCTATTTATTACTTACTAGCTGCGTGTAAGTTGCGAATAAAAATTACCGGTGATCCAACGTTTAATGTTAGCACATGGGGTGGCATTCCGGGTGGTTCCAATGAATTTAAAAATTCAGTGGGATAATTGACGGCTTGTTCTTCATCCATTACTGTATCGATCGATTTGTATTTGATTAATTTGCCGGGCAGTTTCAATTGAATTTGCTCATTGAGCTTGTTGGCATCGTAATTTGTTGGTGCCAAAATTGCACGTTCCCACAGCCAATCCGATTTTTTGTAGAAGATTGTTAGACTTGGGAAAACCTTGTCGACAACGGCTTGAATATTTATTTGCATTCGACAGAAGTTAGGCGGGAACGAAATCTCGTTCGTGGCGCGATTAATTGGAATTTTTCCATTTCCGATGTCAAAAAGTTGTTCTGAGAATGTTTGGACAGGGTCTTGCAACAAATGCACACGCATGTTCGTCGATAGCGTGATTTTCTCGACTCGGTTCCAAAGATATGAAGCTTTCAAGCATGCGTTCAGCTCATCTGCGGTCATTGATAACGGGCAAAGTTTGACGAAAATTACCAACAAAAAGAATAAAAGCGCCTCCCATCGGTTTGTAGTATCCTCGAAAATCACGTAGAGTCCGATCAAGCGCTTCGAGCAATTTGTTTGAATGTACCGTTATTTTTTATCAGCGTTTGAAAAAAACTCACAAATGTGCACAAAATGTAGGTATCTTAAATGCAAGAGTACATAAAGTTTTTTATCATCGATTGATGATATAATATTATTTTTAACTTATTGTATAATGTTGCACCTTAGTAAGCTCGGAATATCGAATGATGTAAATATTTTGTAAATAAACCGAAAACTCGGATTTTTTAATGCATCGTTAATAACATAATTTTTTTGCAAATATCTTCGGAACTACATAACCGATTTAAGAGTTTGATATCTCGTTTTGAAAAACATGACAACGGCTTTAAAAAAATTAAATAAAATAAAAAAAGTAAAATATATGAATGTATGCTCGTATGTCATTGGTGATGCAATATGAAAATTGGATTTTGCCACGCCCCTGCGCCCGCAGACTGAAAAACCATGCAAACATTAATTTTTTTATTTTTACCTCGGCTTCAGTAAGATGTGGATACATTCTGTATGAAGTAAATCTGTAAAAACCCATGCAGAAGCAATTAATCAATTAAAAAAAGTAGGCGTTAGAGTGGGCGTGGTCGTACCAACTTACAAGCCTTTCCGGGCTCATACACAACAACTTTGCCGAAGATCATCACATGATAATTTACGATTCTATAAAGTACATACACACTCTCACACATAAAAACATTAATTCAAAAAAAAAAAAGTAGGCGTGGTCAATTTCTAAATTTTTTCCGGGTATTCTTCTTCTCTGGCCTGAGACCAGCCTGAACTCGTGCGAATCGTTGCAATCGGTCCTGGCGTTCTTTAGTTATAAAGCTAGTAACTAACGTCACTCTCTTTTATCACTCTCTTTTATATATATGTAGATAATACTAAATAAGAATAATAATATTAAATAATTTAATAAAATTAATATATTTTTATAAAAATTTTCTTATTCGAAGATTTACTTCTAGTTAAATATAAAAGAATTGATATTTATTTTTGTATATCTCTGTTAAATGTTCTACATAGCTTTCCGTTGGAAAACGTAAATGCAAAAACATACAGAAATATACAAAGAGACACTAGCAAAATGTAATGCATTTTCTGGCCTGCTAAAGCCTTCGTCAGCATTCTTTGTGTCTATTGGTGTTATATTTAACTAGAAGTAAATCTTCGAATAAGAAAATTTTTATAAAAAGTTTTTACATAGTACTCGCAAGAGGAAAAATTCTCATTTAGTAAAATTAATATAGAAATTTTGAAATTGCCAATCTTTCTTCCTTCTTATTTATTGCCTTTATTTTTAGATTTTTTCTGCCAATCCTTTCTTGGAGTTACTAGGTTCAGCTGCTGATTTCGCTGCTGCTTTCTTTTTTGGCTTTGGAAAGAAATCGCATTGAGTAAATGCAGAAAACTTTTTCAACTAGAGTCATCAATCGATAAGTGGTATAAAAGCATGGTATTCAGCTGTGCCATCAATTGTTACAGCAGCGTCGAATCTACTCTTCAATGTTTTTAATTTCAATGAAATTAGATTAAAATTATTGTCCAAATAACGAACTTTTTTTGTGTGTAATTTTATAGATATGGCTTTTGTTTTCTTTTTTAGTGAAAATATAGAGCACTTACTTTTTTATAAAAAAAAGTATTGAAATTGGAGAAGTAAACTAATTATTATAATTTATCAAAAATTATACTAAAAAATATCAACTTTTCACTTTTTGATGAAAAAAAAACTTTATGTGCTTTGCCTTGCTTAGCCCTTTAACTATAAAAAAAACAACCGCCAAATACCGTCCCTTTTAGTAACATCGCTTTTAATTTCAAAAGTCACTTCCAATATTTCATACAAATGGTCAATAAGACAAAAAATTGGGTATACTCTCAGGCTTTCGGGAATTAAAGCTTGAAACGATTTATAAGTGAAACATTATTTTTGTTTACGAATATGTAGGCGTACCGAAATTGATGACAATTCGCAATAAAAACATATACATATGTACATAGTTTTCACGGCTTAAAATATATTAAATTTCATTCATATACTTATATATATAGTTCATATTAATATAACAAATTAAAATTATATGCGTCGGACACTGCGAAACTGTTCATACAAAAATATAGTTGGTTTTATATGCCTGTTACTGTACACAAAGTACAAGGTGTAGCAACAGTAAACTTCCGATATTTTTTGGCTGTAATTAAAAAAAAAAATGAAAAACTTTGATTCTTCTTGTGGATTATTTTTATTTGGTCTTTTAATTTTTTTTACATCAAGTCGAGAATATGATGTCAGTTGATTGTCATTTGAGCCCTTTTTATGGCATTTTCCATCACTTTGGCCAAAACTTCCGGCGATAGGTCCTCACATTCTTGACGGATATTGTCTTTAAGAGCTGCAAGAGTCTGAGGTTTGTTGACATAAACCCGCGACTTCAAAAAGCCCCACAAAAAGAAGTCTGGAGCGGTCAAATCAGGCGATCTTGCTGGCCAGTGCAAATCGCCAAAACGGGAGATTAGGCACCCGGGAAATTCATCCTCCAGCATATCGGTTGTGGCACGTGCAGTTTATGCCGTTGCACCATCCTGTTGGAGCCACATGTTTTCCAATCCCAATTCATCAAGTTGCGGCAAAAAGAACTCGTTGATCATTGCTCTGTAGCGCTCATCATTCACAGTAACCGTTTGGCCCGCGACGTCTTCGAAGAAAAAAGGTCCGATGACTCCTCCAGCGAAAACAGCACACCATACAGTGATTTTGAGCGGGTGTAATGGCTCTTCGTGGGTTACACGCGGATTTTCAGTGCCACAGAAGCGTAAATTTTGCTTATTTACGTACCCGCTATGATGGAAATGGGCCTCATCACTCATGTTTATTTTTGATGAAAAAAACCGACCGATTATTGGTCAAATAAATAGTCAGCAATATTCCGCTTTCTGGAGCAGTGTAGCGTAACATTGTTTATTAACGTGTATTTCGCATGTGTTTACTACACAAATGTCAAAGCAGAACTGACATTAGGGGCCAATCGTAAAATTTATAGCATTTTCTGATAGGAAGATTACTTTTGCGCCACCTTGTACTAATGCATGGTAAGGATATAATGGATGCTGCCGTATTACCAATAGGAATCGAATTTCCACAAATACTGATATATTCAACAGACTTCTTATAACTTCGGATCCTTACATAAGTAGCATAAGGCGTTATTCGAACAAAATTTCCTTAGAACTAGATCCAATTGTTAAATATATGGTGCTTGAATAATATTACAAATAAAAACTATCACAATTTTTCGCCTGTTACATATTCAATTAAAACATTGTATATTATATTTTTATCAAGCTGAAAGGTATAAATAACCCCATTTGGCGTCGCAATATTGGCAACACCATTTTTTATTCATTAAAAGCATTAAAAAGGCTCCATAACTGTATTTTATATCAATTTGTTTCAATGACTTAGGTGTTACACACTTTAACTTAGCATACGTATTTGAAGGCTAATATCTTTCGCGGAGGGTTGTTGGGGATATTCTCTTCTTTTGTATGGAGGCAACACATGTTTAACTTTTGAATAAAAATTAACATTCTTTAACTCATATGAAATTTTCATATGATTCTAGACAGGGAAGAGAAACACCTAAACTCTAAATTTAGTCCAGAGAAGTGTTTCCGCGCATGGCGTAATCTTTATTTTATCATTCTTGATTGCTTCATGATAACAACCAACATTTCAAAACTGGTTGTTGAGAAATAAAACAATTTTTTGAAATTGGATTCTATTTCAACATAAGATTAATTTTATTTATTAAGTTGTAAAATAATCAGCGACTTAATACTACGTTTCCACAGTACATGCTTCGCTCTCTATTCATGCTTCACACCCCAATCATGAGTGAAACAACTTGCTTCGCCATACAAAATTTTAAGAGCGAATCAAGTAGATTCATATTGAATCAACTTGCGAAGCACGAAAAATTGCACTCTTCTCTAATTTTTATCGCAAGTTTATCTGCAGTAGCTGTAAAAATTTAATATTATTGTAAACAAAGCAAATTATTTTCTTGTTGCTAGAAGTAAAGAAAGTAAATACGTACGAATGTGTTCTTTTTTTCAAATAAGCTAACTAATTTCCACTCACTTTTGTTTGTCCATTAAAAAAAAATTATATTCCACAAATTGTAAATTCTGTTTTTTTATTCTATTTGTTTATTAAAGACAACTGTCAAATCGAATCAAGTTTATTAGTCATGTAAACAGCATGATTCATAAACAAGATTCAAAAGGCGAAGCAGGTGATTCAAGTCGTCGTGGAAACCAGAAGAGCAAAGATAGTGTAGGTTTTTTCTTGTCTCTTTCTTTGAGAACTGCCTTGTCGGTTTCTTTATGTTACTATTTTTCTTTATTTCTGACTCAAATAAAATTCAATTTTGGTGGAAAAGGTAAGTGCATGTATTTCTATTAAAATTTTAATTTAGTTTAATTTCTTTTTTTATACTTATTTATTATTTTAATTTATTACATTTATAGTGATAAAACATGCCACCCAACAAATTACCCAGTTGGAACAACAGAAGCAACAATTGGAACAGCAAATGTTGGCGGCTGTCTTGCCAAATACCTCGATAATGCCACCGACATTAAATGGCCAACAGCAGCAGCTTGTCAAGAACATACCCTCTCTATTGGCTCAAAAAGTGGCCATGCCCGTCATGGATGACAATGATCAGCATTATGGCAATCAACAGGGACCTGGTCAACAGCAAAACAACAACTGTTTTATACCCGATTTGTCGAAACCTCCACCAGGTTTTATGAGTGGTAATGCCAACATTGCACCTGTTACTCAAATTTCTGCTTTAATGTAACAAACACAATTTGCTCAAATAAATAGTAGCATTCTCCAGTTAATCAAAATCTTAATAATCCACCCCCGAATTTACTAGCATCTGGAGATTTGTTAAGCAATGTAAATAATTTAAATGTTGATTTGTTAAATGTCAATGCGGCTTTACAATTAGTTCATCAACAGCAGCAGCAACAAATTATGGCATATGATCAACATTCCAAACTGTCATCTGCTGGCGTTGTGGACAATGAAGATGAGTGTTGTCCACCACCACCCAGTCTGCACTGGTACCGGTTTGGGTAATAAAAATCAAGGAATTGAACAACCCATTTCAGCTGGCGATGTAAGGGATCGCAAAGATATGTATAAAGTAAGTGTTATATCATAAAAACATAAATTCCTTTTTAATTTATTAATTATTATTTATCTGACAGGGAGTTGGCGTTAATATAAATGATCCCTTTGAGAATTTTCGTAAAAATAAAGGTGCTGCTTTTGTACATCGAATGCGTGCGCGTGATGAGAAAAGTTAAATAAAAACAAAATTACGTACCTATAAGTTTTCTTTTTTCTTAAACATTTAATTTTTGTAAGAATAAAAAAATCAATTTCGAGTTGGTATATAATTCCAAAATACTTTAATGTTTTATTTATTGAAACTTCATTTATGCCAAAATAACTTATATAATATATACAAAATTAGGCTTGTTGTTTAACTAACAAATTAAGAAAAATTACATATGTTGTCATTTAAAAAAAACTTTATTAAAACTAAACTTTATTTACAATACGGATACATATAATTGCCCACACCACAGTATGGTTTTTCTATACCCTTACCAACACACCATTGTTTAGCTTTAGCGCAAGCAGCACCAATTTCCGTGTCTGGTGCATATAATACCATGGCCATAGCGCCAGATGCTTTATCACAAGCCATTTGCATGACATTGGCTCGAACTTGCACCAGTTTAAGGCCCTTATCAAATGGAATAACACCAAAGCCGTAAGCTCACCCAAACTAAAACCGGCAGCGCCTACACAACTGTCTAGCTTTTGGGCGTTCTTCTTTTAACTGCTCCAAAGCCGCCAATGAAGACACCATTACAGTTGGTTGAGCATGTTCCGTACGTTTTGCTCCTTCCAAACACACTTTCAACCATAACCCAAAACTTCTTTAGCCATTTCAAATATTCGTCTAGCTTCAGGAAAACGCATAAGTCCGGGAAATAATACAACTATATGTAATTATTTTTGCAGATTATACAATACACAACGTACTTAACCGTAAAATATACAAAGCACAGAGTATAATTAATTATATTTAAAGGAATCACTGAAATTAAAATAATTTAACACAACACAAATTGCTTGGTTTATTTTGCCACAGATTTTGCTTTGACACAAAATTGTTTTGTTTATTTTGCTTTGTTCACAAATTTCGTGTTTTATATAGTGCTTTGCTTTTTCACATTACAAATTTAATAACAGAAAATATTTTCTTTCTCTTTTTAATATACCTACTGTGTCAGCTGATTGTAGCGATTTTGAACTGCCAAAATTGTCCCCTCTGTTATACTCTGTGGTGGAAACATAGTATAAGCTTACAACGATTAACAAAGAAGTAAGTGTTACAAAAAATATTTGTACCGTTTGTACCAAGAATGCTTATGTACATTTAGATTGAGTGATCTAAGTATATCGAGCCATAACCGCCGAAAAAATGTATCCCACAAACTCAAAATTTTACAGTGGAAGGTTTTTTTTTAAATAAAATCAGTTTGAATAAAGCCATTATTTTAAAATTTATAATGTAAATATTGTTTTGTGTAATACATTTAATTTTAATAATTTTAAATGATGTTGAACTATCGATTTCGATAAAAAAACAACAATCGATTATGGTGTGGGATACATTTTTTTTGGCGGTAATGGCTCGATATAGTATCATAAGCAAATAATAAAATAGACAAACAATAAAGAGTATCATCAATAAACCGTTATTTGAGTGAGCAATATTGAAAGTACATATTTGAGGTCAATAACAAGACAAAGAAGAATTAAAACGTAACAACAACAACAACAACAATATAATGTTGGTAGGTAAAATTCTTGACAAAACCAATTTTAGTTGAAAACAAATTAACAGCATTGGTGAACAAAATAGCGCTTGCAATGTGTTCATCAACACTGGTCGATCAAGTAAACGATCTTACTGCTAGATACAAAATAAGAAAGGAACAATTAAAAGCAATGAATGTTATGCTTGGTTTTCACTATGTCAGTTTTGTTGTCAAATTGTCTAAATTGTTATGAAATTACCAACAATTTGGACAATTTGACAACAAAACTGACATAGTGAAAACCAAGCATTAGAGTAAATAAACTAAAGCAGAAAATAATAGAAATAAACATCGAAATAAAAAAGTAAACAATCCAGACCTTTCCCCGTACGATGTTGACAAATCAATTGCATTTTCACTAAAGGTCGATATAAAGGACGCAGACCAGTGATGCCAACTTTTGAGTCTCAAAACGCGTCCAATAAATAAATTAAATGTATTAAAAAAAAAAAAAAAAAAAAAAAAAAAAAAAAAAACGCGTAAACATTTTTGAAAAAGGCTAAATGGAAAAAAAAATCCATATAAAACCACATCCAATTTCCTTTTTTCACGTTTTTTTCGCGTTTTGATTGACTAAAATCGGGCTAAATCTATCCCGAAAAGGGCTAAGTTGACATCGCTGAAGCAGACATAAATAATGCTTACAGACAGCGTTGTCAGTTTAGGGGATTTATCCCCAAATTAAAGATTTTTTTTCGTGATTTGGGATAAAAATTTCATCTTGGGGTTCCGGGGATTTGTTGGGGATGACAACAAAATTTTACGGGATTTTTTGGGAATTTTTTTATAACTGATGGTAACAAGAAAGATTTTTGAGCTAAAACAGACGCACAAGTCTAAAAATGTGTGTTATTATTTATGGTGGATGGTTTCTAATAAAGAAGTATGTAAATATTAAAAAAATATATATTTTACCGTTTAAAATGGCTGCAAATTCTAATTTTATTAAAAAAAAAAAACATAATGCTTCTTGGGAACGCGAAGATTGGTTAAAAGGTTTGAAATATACATATATGCATATACGAATATATTTTTAAAGGGTAACGCTTGCATTGAACGCGTTTTTTCAATAATGAATACTTCCAAAACAAAAATACGTAACAAAAAGAAATATGAATTATTGGAAGCACTTCTCAGAATAAACACATACTTTAACAATAATTCAATTTGTTGTGAGCAATTTAATCCATCTCCTGAAATGCTAAAGCTTTTTAATACAAGCAATATTTCTGAGGCTGATGAATGCTAAACTCTGGTAAATAATTTTTTATACTTCTATATATTAAATTATGTGTAATTTTTTCTTTACAAGATTTATAATTACAAATCGAATTAGTTTGAATGCTAATATATGTAGCTATCGATAAAAAATAATTTTATTAAATAAATATGTTTATTTTTAAATAAAATAAAAATTTTACAAAAAAAAATTTAATAAAAAAAAAAAATCAGTTTGGGGATTTTTGGGGATGACAAATCAAAAATTGGGGATAAGCTCTAGAAAAATACTGGCAGCACTGCTTACAGAATAAAAAAACAAAATGATAAGATCACTGTGGAGTTCTCTTCAGTTAACAAGAAAAGAGAACTCATGAGTAAAATTGTTCGACACAGAGTGAACCAAGAATGATAAAATAAAGATTACGCCAACACGCATAAAATTTTAAAATGTTCTGCGCATTTTGGCCCTGTGACGTCACACATTCTGTGTTTCTATTGGCTAATTTTTTCTCACTTGTTTTTTTACTCATGTTTTGCTTGCATTTGCTCACTGCACTCTTCATGTTTATATTTTTTGTTGCTTTTTTTTGTTTGTTTTTCTTTTTTACACAGATTTTATTTTAGAACTCTCAGAGATTTCAATTGCAAGGTTGCCAACTATCACATAAAACATAAATTTTTCGCAAGAAATTTTAATTCTAACACATGAAACATTCATGGTAACCCTTAGAATGGACCTTCTACGTCACATAACGGGAAATCATGCGCATGGCGTAATCTTTATTTTATCATTCTTGGAGTGAACGATCAACTTGTGATTAATGACGAAAGCAACATAAAGTATATACATATGTCATTTTTGAGCGAAACCGAGACATTTTTCGAAAAAAGTACTAAAATCCGGAACATTAAAACTTAAAACCGGGCCATTTTTTTATGAGAAAAAAACTTTATTATTCAAGTTAAATTTAGACAATTATAATGTTATAAGTAATTTGAATTTAATTTTCTGTCGCTTTTTGTTTAAAATCGTATTAATTCTGTGATGAAATTTGCTTTAGCAATGTTGGGGATTCTTTCAAAAAACTGTAAAATTCAACGCATTCGTTCTTTAAATTATATTTGAGAAAGAGCATATGTTTCAAAGTATCTATCTTGAGTTGCGATTTTTCTTTTGTCCATAATTTTGCAATCAACGAAAATATACGCTCTACACTTGCAGATGTTGCTGGCAAACAATTCTTTTCAACCATAAATTTGATCCTTGTTTCTACATCTTTCCAATTCGGTGCAGCAGCAAGTCCCTCTTTGTTTAAGTAAAAACAATTAAAAAAATAATAAATACGACCTTTAAATTTGTTGTGTTTAAAATTGTAATGGCTCTTTTTTGACATGATGTAAGACCTCTTTCTGAGCCCAAAAACCCCTCATAAAAGACTCTTTTCTGACATTATCTAAGAGCTCTTTCCGACTGACCATTTTCGAATGTAATGGCCCTCTTTTCTGAAGGTATTCGGAGCAATAATAATTGCTCATACGCTCATAAAATTGCTTAAAAACGGCTATAGTCAGACCCATATACAAAGCAGGATGTAAAACAGATTGCAATACCTATGGACCCATTTCCATTTTGCCAGTTATTGAAAAGATATTGGAAGAAATCGTAGTAAAACGTTTAACAACATTTCTAGATAAATACAAAATAACCCACAAAAATCAATACGGATTCCAAAAAGATAAAAAAATATGAATAAATTACTGGGAGAGTTTACAAATCATATTAATACAAGACTGAGTAAAGGAATGCATTGTGTAACACTTTTTATAGACTTTAGCAAGGCTTTTGATACGTTGTCTCATAACAAGCTATTACAAATGCTGGAGAGGATTGGAATAAGGGGAAGCACTCTATGTTGGTTCCAGAGTTATCTTGAATGTAGGTCCTACCAAGTAAAAATTCAAAATACATTAAGTGACAAAATAACGATAAATTGTGGAGTTCCGCAGGGATATAAATTGCGTCCTATTCTCTATATTATTTATGCTAACGAACTACTAAGTACCTCAAAACAAAGCAAAGCTTTGGCTTATGCTGATAATACAGCAATTGTTGTTTCAAGTCTAAATTTGCAGTCAGCAATAGAAGATATGCAAAAGGAACTTAATGATGCTGTAGCAGACCTATCTCCGTTTCCAAACTCTATTCCACTACAACAATTTAACGCTCCTTCTCCAGCCACTGGTACGAGTAATAGAGACCTTAATTCAATATTGCCGACAACCACACCGAATAATCAAAATCATATTCCACTACGTGCTATTCCGCCGAAAAAATATGTTTTTATATCCCGTTTGGCAAGTGGCAAATCTGTTGACGATGTACAATACTATATAAACTCCAAGCTTGGTCGTAATGTCAATATTTTGTTACACCAATTCAAATTTTCCCAACCGAGGTCAATTACTTTATTTAAAATAACTGTTGCTGCAGACTTCTTCGAAACTTTTATCGAACCTAGTTTCTGGCCGGAAAATACTTTGGTGAGAGAATATAATTACAATGGAAATCTGAGAGTGAATACTATTGCAGTTCTTCCTCAACGTCAATTAATTCAGTCAAAAAACTGAACAATTTCAGTGCTGACTCATTATCGTTTTTCGCCGTGATCGAGGTACTCATGGTGGTGGAGTTCTGATTGCGGTTTCGAGTATTCTTCATTCTGAAGTCCCCTCCATTTTTATATTATCAACATATCGAATCTACTAAATTAGTTACTAAAACCGCAGATGTGAATGATACTGTTATAGTCATGGGCGACTTTAACTTACCCTCTATTTCTTGGGAATTTTTACCTGACGGAAGGTATTACGTTCAAACACATTGCCACGAAAACTTGAGAGAGTTTTTTTAATACATTATATGTCATAGGTCTTTTTCAAATTAACGGCATAATGAATGATTCTCCAAAAATTCTGGACTTAATATTTGTAAATGATAAAGACGACTGTTCCATTAAACGTTTTCCTCCACTAACAATACCTGAAGACCGGTATCATCCTACTATGGAAGTAGTTATGTTTATGCAACCTCGAAATATTCCATCAAAGTCATTAGTGAAAAGGTTTTTTGTTTCAAACGAACTTGCTACAACATGTTAAAATAACTTATTGGTAATACAAACTGGACTAACATTTTAACTCTTCCCGAATATCCAACAACAAGGAAATACAAAATATTTGAAATTTTCTATAATAAACTTCATTATTTTATCGACTTATGTATTCCAAAACAAACATTTATTTAATTTTCTGGACCACCGTGGAACAACAAACAGCTGGCTGTTGCAAAGAATAAGAAAATTAAACTTTATAAAAAATTTAAGCGTTCGGGATCTTCTTCTGATTATTTGAACTACATCGTTAGCTGGGCCAAATATACACAATTAAATATTGTGTGTTGGTCGCAGTATTTAAACAAAATTAAAAATAACTTGAAACGTGACCCAAAGTCATTCTACAAATTCGTTAACACAAAGAAAAAGACAAGCGGCTACTCTGCTGTAATGTCGTATCAACAAAATGAATCTGACAATGTTAAAGTTATATGTAATATGTTTTCGGACTTTTTTCAACCACCAACTCAAATAAAAATTACGACGATACAGTCAAGTACCCATATTTATTAAATGAAAATCAACCCATTTCCTTACCGTCTCTTGATGTTTCTACAGTCCTAAATGGCATTAAAAAGCTAAAGTTCTCATATAGTTCCGGTTCTGACAATATCCCCAGTAATATATTAATCAATTGCGCCAAAGGCTTTGCTCCATTAACACTTCTGTTTAACAATTCTATTATTAATGGATACTTTCCAGCAATCTGGAAGGAATCATATATTGTTCCATTATTTAAATCGGGCAGCAAATCTGATGTCGAAAATTATCGAGGTATCGCAAAACTAAGCATTATACCGAAACTTTTTGAAAAATTAATAACCGATCATTTAAACCATCAAGTATCAAATTTAATATCTTCATTTCAACATGGTTTTCAAAAATCTTGCTCTACTACTACAAATCTTCTGCATCTAACAACAGTCATCAATCACGGCTTTATTCAAATGATGCAAACTGATGCTATATATACGGACTTCAGTAAAGCATTTGACAAAATAAATCATTTACTTCTCATACGGAAACTGAAAAATTGGGATTTACAGATCTTAGCGTACAGTAGATACAATCTTAATTGTCGAATAGATACAAACCGTTCGTTTTAATAACACGTCTTGATATAAAATTAACGTTTGTTCTGGAGTACCACAAGGGAGTAACCTTGGGCCGCTCTTATTTTCTCTTTTTATTAACGACTTGCCTAAAGAAATTAAATTCTCTACCAGAGAAAATTTTCTTTGCCTATAACCAACCTTTTCATCTTTTACGTCTCCAAACCAACTTGGATTCTTTTTATGAATGGTGCAAGCTTAACTTGATGCAAGGCACAATCCAATTTCAACAAATTTCTTTCTGGGAAACCCAAGATGAAATGGTTCAACATTTTCTAGACCTAGGCGTTTTGTTCAACCCTAAACTGAGCTTCGTTCCACATATATCTACGATAATAAATAAAGCAAGATGTACAAAAGAATTTAATGATCCATATATTGCAAACTATATAATTTTTATAGTTTAAGAAGAATTTGCGTATTAGTCGGGAAGGTGCCTCTGGTCTTTTTGAGAGATATTCATTGTCTTATTTCAAGCGATCTTACCAAGAAGCTTCTTCTTTTTTAACAAAAAAAAAAAACATATGTACATAAAAAAAGTGTTACAATGTTGTGATTTTATGTTCTATTCTGGCCATTAAAAATGCGACATCTTTAAAGTGTGGGGTAAACATTATAAAGATGTACATAATAAAGGTGTAATATTTTATTTCAGAAAAGAAAACACCATAAGAAAATCAGCCTATATGCTATGTCATCTTAGTTATTGCTCAACATGTAGCGTTATTAGGCAAGTTTATTTTTCATTAGTAGAGTCTTACATAAGACATGGAATATCAGCCTGGGGAAGCTCAGTGCACTGCAGCATACTACAAAACACGCAAAAACAATTAATTAAAATATTGCAGAAAAACTTTCACTTCTCCGAAACTCGTAATTTTTGGTACAAATACCAACAACAATTCTACACTATACACAACCAACAACAACATATATACAATGAACAATAACTCAACAACCAACATAATCAACAATACAATACGAAACACACCACCCACCAATATATCAACAATCAACAACAACGAGCAAAATTCGTTAACACCATTAGAAAGAAACACCAATTCAAATTACCTTCTTACATCAAACAACAGCACTCAAACTAGAAAACGTCGCACAGTGCTTTGATCCCATATAAGGAAGGCACAAAAATAGAAGGCGTTATCGTATATGAATAAAAATTGGCATGCTGGTTTTATTTGTCAAAATTAGAAAAAAAAAACAAATTTTTAAAAAAATTGGTGCAAGGACACTCATACCTCCCATATATCCTGACCTTAAAATTATGAATAAAATCTACAATTCGGCTTTTAACGACTTACAAACTTGTTATAATTCTAGATATAACGTAATAACAATTTCTGTTAAATTTTGTTTAAATTGCTGCAAGGACTCGTTTTGCTGTCATATATCCTTTTTCTTAAAAGCGCAAAATACGCTCTGAAAACCATCCAATTGTTTAAATTTTTATTTTTCTTCAGTCCAAACTAAAAAAACTCCATATCGGCACAAGGACATTCACACCTGTCGTACATCCTGAATCATAAATTTTGAAAAAAGCTGTTTACAATGTTGGAAAAAAAATTTCGATATAATAATAAAGGTATTAATATTTGTAGTAAATTTTATTTAAATTACAGGAATGACTCGATAAGCTGCCATATATCCTTTTTATTAAAAACAGTGTATACGTTTTGAAAATCATGATATTGCAACAATTTTTTTTCTTTGTCAAAATAATAAAAAATTTATACAATTTTTACAGAAACAGCACAAGGAGACACATATATCCTGAATTTTAAATTAACTACTACCAAAAAAATAATAAGATGGAAAAAGTTTTTATAAAAAAATACTTTTTGTAATATAAAATAAATATTTATTAATATGTTTACGGGACAGCCTTTTAGAGTATAACAAAAAGAAAAAACATTTTATGGATCGTCACTGGATTCTTCCGAAGAATACGACTCACTAGAAAAAGAACTAGCATGTATTTCAACATTTACACTTTCCTTTACAAGATATTTCTCTATTTCTTCGTCATTAGTTTTATTTGTTTTTTTATTTAGCTTTCTGTTAGACAACACAGGATCTGAAGCTTACAACAAATGGGTCATTAAATCCTTGTTTGTATTTTCTCTGGATGATTTTCGGGTTAGCTTCAAAAGCTCCCTCAGACAAACATCCTTAAAAAAATTATAACAGAATACTCTTTTATATAAAAAAGTTAATTTGAATATCAAAAAACTTAAGAACGTCACATCCGTGTTTAAGAACTTTGTGTACACTACTGGGCATATAAAACCAACTATAGTGGGATAAATATATGTTTCTTGTGGTTATTAAAAGTTCTTGGAATTTTTCATTATTTATTGGTATCCCACAAGACAAGACAAGTTATTTGGAGGTGCTGATAACCAGCACTCAACCAAATCAGAATTTTTTAATAAAGAACCCATTACAAAATAAATGCACTTAAACAATTGACAAATTTAAATTGACTTTATTTTTTCACTTTTATTATTGTAAAAAGTAACGGTAATGACTGGTTTTAAGAATGTTAAGCTATGTGTCGACGATGGTCAGATATTACAACGTTGTCATATCTAGCAATGTGCTATCAATGTACTGACATTGAAAAATTTTTAGCAAAAGGTAAATTGTCAGTTTACACGACTGTAAGAAAACTAACAATTTCATTTGCACACAATTGTCACACAATGAATTTATCTGTCAACTGAAATTGTGAGTTTACACGGTTGTCAGATTGTTGCGTGGCATTGTCAAATTCGTTTTGCAGCTCTGTGTGTGTGTTTACAAATTTTATTAATGCAAACTTTAATTTAATTCTTTAATTTTCTTCCACTTTTTTCAAAAATTTAATTAATGCACACTTTAATTTAATTCTTTAATATTCTTCCACTTTTTTCAAAAATTTTATCAATGCACACTTGTTTGTTTATTATTTATGTATATACAGAGTTGCATTTAGAAATAATTTCTATGACAATGCTGCCATTGGCAGATGCATAAACTTTACACATATGACAATGAAAAGTGTTTGTCAATTGTCTTAAAACAATGACAATGACAAAATTGTGTGTTTACACGATTGTTAGATGTCTGAAAATGTTTTTGTCTTTCAATGTACTGAAAATGCTTTTTCTTACAACGTTGGAAGACAAAAATTTTAAGTTTACACGGTTGCTAGACATTTTCTGCACATTTTTCGGACAACGTTGTAATATCTGACCATCGTCGACACATAGCTTAAGGAATGACGATGAAAGTAATAGAAATTTAAAGAAATAAATAATAAAAAGTTATTGTTGTAAATCAATCTCTCCCAGTTTAAAATATCAATTAAATAGGTTCAGCCTTTGGGCTTACCGGGTTTTCCTCTTTTTATCCCGACCTGGTCCAAGTTTTGAAAAATAAGTAGCTATTAACTTTTTCAAGCACGAATCTCTCTACGTTTTGAATTTCAATCAAATCGGTTTAGCCGTTTGAGCTTATTGGGTTTTCTTGGACCTGATCCAAGTTTTGGGAAAATATATAGCCAAATGGCACTTTCAAGCATGCATTTATCCACATTTGCTATTGGTTGTTTAAGAAACAAAGGTACCAATTTCACCGGTTTTTACCTATTTTATCCCTTCATAGATATAGATCTATCTACGCGTTTTAGGGTTCCCCCTAACGCATCGCATGGGCCCTTACCGTGGGACGTCGCGAAAAAGTGCCACTCGACCTTGCAGTTTTGTTCTTCTTCAATTATGCAAAGATTGTAAAATTTTTTTTATTCTTGTACTGATAAGCCGCGCCGTCTGAGAAAAACGTTACTTTGTCGATTTTGATCTTAAGAATTCAAACAGTTTCATTTGAAATAAATAAACGGACACATAATTATGAGCTAAACTCTCCGCGACAACAACAAGGCTTACGGTCTGTAGTTCGTTATGTTCGTTTTTGAAATAAATGCAAAAAGGATGCACCGTGCACTGGTCGTTTGCCGAGTGATAAGCCTGAATTTCATCCTGAACGAGAAAAGTGTAATTCTCGGCAAAGTCGCTTATCACAATGAATTTATTTTGGGCTAATTTCTCCTTACTTTCCTTTAGAAATTTCGATTGCATCTCGGATATGAAATGGTGCGCCTTCATTTCATTCAACTTGAATCCGAATTCCTCGATGAATTCCGGAATCTGCTTTTCCACGGTCTCAAGGGAACATCTGCCGCTGCTAAATATCCACTGTTTGAAATGCACCTCCTGAATTAACAGCTGTTTAAACTTTTCCGCCAAATATTGCTCTAGCTCGTCAATCTTCGGACAATTGTCGCATTTGGACCGATGACAATTTTCCGTGGGGTATGCGCACAACGACTTCGACAGGAGGTCCCTATATGTTTCAATTTCACCGTGAAATACTTTCAATTTCTTGCATGGAAAGAAAATTAATTTGATGTTTTGATGAAACATGCAAACGCATGAATGCGTTCCGTGCCTGTCTAATGCCAGCACGCATTCTTTTGGTCGTAGGATGGCAAACTTAGAAAATCCCACTTTTTCTGCTGGGTATTTCTCATTGAACTGATGGTATGCTTCGGATAGATTACATAATAATAATCTGCGCTGCTTGTGTACTTTTTCTCCATCTTCACGTGTGATAACATAGTCATGTGTACCTGGGCAGGCGCGGCTGTTGTCATCATTGCAGTAAAAATCTTGAATCAATTTCACCGTTGCTTCGCTGAGGGTCCTTGAGCCAAATTTCTTGGTGGGAGTCGCCCATATGCCCTTCTGTCGAACTAATTCTTTGCTTCTTCTCGCGATGTAAAAAGATGTTTGAAACTGTTCAGAAATCTTGCGTATAGACCATGATTGAGGCAGCACAGATAAAATGAGATATTTCTCCGGAAAAGTGGTCGCTAAATTGAATTTTCTTTTCAACTGCTCAATCATTTGTTTGCCGTCATCAACGTCATCTGCTTGACTGCATTCGTTATCAGAGCCTTCATCAAATATTGTCGCGATTGCACAAAATTTTATGACCTGTAGCCTCAGTCGGGTTTGGTGTGCCATTACATGCCACTGCTGCTATTATCCATGGATTTATGGCCGATCTTGTGAAGGCAGGCAGACCATATTCACTACACACTCAACTTGGGGCTCTTAAAAAAAAAATTGATTTTTTCTTCATAAATGTATTTTTAACTGTAAAATAATTTTTAAAATGTATTTTTAACAAGGTGGTCTCTTAAATGCTCTTCTCCTGTCCAAACAAGGAGTCGGAGCCCATTTTTTTATTGCTGATTCTTAAAGCAAAAATAATGAGGAATCCAAAAAAAATAAAATTAGCCGGAAAATTTAGGAGCTTCTGTGGAAAATCGGAAAATTTAATTTTCATGGGAAAATTTAAAGGTAAATTTCTAAGAAAAATTAGAAAAATTTTATTTTTCAATTAAAGCCTGATTCAATGCCTTTCCAACGAGCTATCACTCGTTGCGATCGCTTTAGTAGTTTTTTTTTGAAACAACTTTCAATGAGGTCCCTTATGAAGAATTCTTCAATTTTGTCACATGACAGTGGTGTACACCACCACTAAACCAGTCACTATAAAAAAAAAAAAAAAAAATGTAGGTACATTATTTTTTGCTGGGCAATCGATTGCGACTATTTATTTTAAAATCGGAGAGGGGTCGTCCAAAAATTTGCCAATTTTGATCGTTTTCATATGGAATTGCTCTTTTATAAAATAGTAAACGTAAAAAATTGTTTCGCTTTAAAATATAATAAAAAATTATTTCGCTTTGCAAAATAATGAGTTCCGTTTGTATTTTTAACTCATATTTTGTAACTTCAACTTTAAAGGTGGCTTTAAAAAGATCAAAAAAGGGTTCAAGGGCATCAGAATCTTTAAACCTATCTTGAAAATCAAAATCTTTAAACCTATCTTGAAAATTTAAAAAAAGTGTTTCCCAGTAATCTTTAAATGTTTTATAACACAAAAGGCATTGAAAATTAACAAATACATTTTTTATTACGAAAAATTTTCGTAGTGGTACCATAATTTTTTTACGTCCTGTATTTTAAAAACATCTAAAGCATCCGCTAAGCATGTGTACCATTTGCCATGTGAAAGACAACTGAATTAAAAGAGCATAACAAAGTAGTGGGTTGGGCCAATAAGCAATTGTTCTATGACAGGGGCTTCCAAGGTGAATTTAAATACAAGGTGACAGCATTGCTACAACAATTACAACAAGGCAAGAACAACAGGCATTTTTGTTTGTGTAAAAACTTTCGTCACTGTCAAAAACATCTTTTTTTTATATAAACTTTGACTATTTGTAAACAACTTTTTGACATTTTCAATTTCACCATGAATAATCAGCTGGCGCTACGCTGTCACCTTGTATTTAAATTCACCTTGGGGCTTCCATTTCATAGCACAATTGTGCTACCACTACCAAGACATATTTTTATGCTCTTCAATTCAGTCGTCGATGTGACTTCGACAAGTGAACATGTCTAGCGGATGCTAGGTTAACAGATGATGACACTCAAAAAATATTGTGCGGTCAAAAATGCTTTTGGTAACATACATAGAAAATTATAAAATATATATATTACTAACATTTTTCTTCGGCTTTAAATAAATGCATTCTCTCAATTTTATTACTCTCTGGTACTCACTAATACACAAGCAAAAAATTTTTGAAAGCCCCTGTTCTATGAAATGATCACCTCTGATTTATAATATACATACATATGTATATACTCGTATGTACATATGTATGTACAGTCGGGCCTCGATTATCCGTGATTCGGTTAACCGGTAATCCCGATTAACCGTGATGGAAAAATATCAGTCTATTTTTTTTTTTGTTTGCAATGTTTTCAAATTGTTTGCTTCGATTAACCGTGATTACCTCTATAATTCGTGATGACCGGTTGCAATTATAGATAGACGGTCTTCGTTTTTTCCTGATATGTCAGATAAAAGTTTTGTATCCCAGTGTATTGTAAGTGGATGAGTATTAGTTCTAAGATTTAAACCGATTCTACTACTATTTGCTTTTCTGAAGGCATCTCGTTGTTGATGAATAGAAGTGCGATTAATAACATACTCTGATGAGTTTACTCCAACTGCATCCAAAACTGCACTGAGCATATGGACAGTATCTTTAGAGCTTAATTTTAGTTTATCTAAAACTGCAGGATAATTTTGACCCCCGTATCACAAGAGGATTAAATTTACTGAAAATATTTCTGAATATTTTTTAAAATACTTAAGACATCAATTTTGGGAAAAATTTTAATCAACATACACATGTAAAAAAGCGATCATTTTAGAACAATTATGTATAGTAAAATATAAGGAGTTTTCCAAAATTTGAACTTTGACCTCAAAGGTGCAAGGCTTAGAGTTATCCGATTTGCCTAATTTTTGCATCGTGCATAGTTTGGACTATGTGGCACAATAATTCGCTCAGATTTGGGTATAATTCAAATATAAAAAGCATTATTTTAGCTCCATTACAGTTGAATATACTGAATTTTCCAAAATTTGAACTTTGACCTCAAAGGTGCAAGGCTTAGAGTTATCCGATTTGGCTCAATATATGAGTTTTAGACCCAGTGGCATAATAATTTGCGCGATATTCTTTAATATTCTGAAAAAAAATTGCCCATACATTTCATTGTCAACCTAATGTACAACTACAAAAAAGAGAAAATATTTTTACGTGTTTTTACAATATTATGTTTGAATGAAAAACAATTTTTCTTCAAAATGAGTAGGCAATATATAGGTAGTTGTGTGACACACTGTATATACTTACATACACTCCGAAAACTCTGGATAGCCTCACTATCTTTTCTTAACATAAAACACAAAATATATGTATTTACTACTGCCTTATCGAAACCAATCGTACTGTACTTGAGAGAGTGCACTGTCTGCTTGTAGTAGCAAAAATTTCAATAAATGGAGTAAAATTTAACGGTACTTTATAATGTATTTTGTAGATCAATATGTAAAATCATACGATTTTTGGTGTAAACTCTGTATAGCCTCACTTTATAAAAATGAAAAATATGATGGAATTATTAGGCTTTAGCAGCGATTATAATATTTATTGCTTTGAATACAATGTTAACTTAAATTTTGTATTTGTATTTTGTAAATTTAATATTTCGTGTGCCCACCATTTTTCGAAATCACATCGAATATGCGATTTTCTATGGATTGGTATAGGGAATTCAAATAATGGTATGAAATTTCATTCCAAGCTCTTTTTATTCCACGTTTAAGTTCCTCTGTTGATGTATACTGCTTTCCTTCTTCATAAACTTTTCGAGTTAAGCAACCCCACACGTTTTCTATGAGGTTCTGATCAGGGGAATAAGGTGGCCAAGTTAATAACTCGATGTGTTGGGCATGAATCCATTCTTTAACAACGCGAGAATTACGAATGGGTGCGTTGCACACTGTGTCCACTGCGGCAATAAATCCATTTGGACCTTCTGTCCGATTTTGATGATTTTTGCACAGATGGTTAAAAACTATCTGAAGGTCATGTGTGGAAAATTTCATGCAAATACCTCCATTGGTTTTCTGTCCCGAGCAGCGCAAAGTTCAAGTATGTGAACAAGTCTCAAATGTGATAGTTTTCTATGTCATATTCAAAAGCTTGTTACTTATAAACTATACACCGAATGTACCTTATAAGTATTTTTTCACTTAAAATAGACATTAAGCATTATGTAAATTAAAAAAAAAAATTTTAAAAAATTTAAAAAAAAAATTTTCTTTGACAATATATTTTGAGCCAAAAAAATAAACATTTATGATTTTCTTTTAGACTTTTAGTTGTGTGCGAAGCAGTGCGACACATGGAGTCATATACCAAATTAAAGCTGAGAGTCTCAGCTCACAGACTAAAAAAAAAAAAACCTGCCCCAATTTGCCCGCCGCCGAAAAAGCAAAGAAAAACCAAAAAATTACAGTAAAAAATATGCGTTATTTTACGCGTGCAAAAACAAATGCGCATTCTTTCTTTCTTTGCTACTCGTACACGTAGCCGGTGCCAATTTGGGATAGAGAAATACGAAAATTTCATTGCATGTGTACTAGAGGGTGTTTTTTTTACAGGTTTGTTTTTCGAAAAGAGATGAAATGGCAAACCAAACTGAACATAAAAAAATTCTTAAAAAATTTAACATAAATGTGAGCAAAACTTCATGAAGCTCCGAAACCTCTTTGATTTAAGGCCATTAAATGCACTACACGGCCACAGTGTGCGTTGTCTTGTTGAAAAATGAATGGAAGTGGACCAAAGAACTCTCTTAATTCAGGAAATGCCGACACCAGTATGTTTTTGTAGCCCACTCCAGTCATTTTTTGATCTACAAAAATGAGTTTAGCTACTCCATAGTACGTTATTGCGCCCCATACCATAACTCCTCCTTCTCTGCTGTGATGACGTGACAAAAATTGTTCCTCCTTTCTCATATCGTGAAAATAAAAGTTGTAACCATCCGGGCCGTCCAGATTAAATCGCTTTTCGTCGGAAAATACGACTTTCTTCCAATCGTTCGGATGTAGTCCATTTTGCACTTTCCACGTCATGTGTTTTTTGCGAACTGCAGTCGTTGTTCTTTTCGAAATCATTTAGAGGTGGTTTTTTCGAAAGTTTTTTTCGTTTTATAAACTCAGTGCTTCGTAAAATTTTACTAATCGTAGTTTTGCTTACGTTTACCCCTGCAGCAGCTCCAATTTGGCGTAATGTCATGGCTGAATTTGAAGCAACTCTTATTATTTTGCGTCTTTCTCTTTCTGGAACTTTCTTCGAGGGATTTCCTTTATATCTTTTTTCATATTCCTCCGGGTTATTTAAATAATTATTTACAACTTTTGGACTTCTGCTTATTTTTGCAGCGATTGCACGGTTTGAAACACTTTGTTCGTGATACGCTTGGACGCTTTACATCGTCCCATAATGGTTTGTTTTTAAGGAAAACCATAAAATTTACGATACTTATTAAAAATTTAAGTCTAAGCACTATTAAAGTCAAAAGTAAACTGAAAAAACTGCATTGATTCTATTCTGAGTTTACACCATGAAGTACGTGGAGACATACCGATCACTTAAATTTACCGTTAACTTTTGCTCAATTGAATAATGTTTTTGTTTTTATTGAAAAAAAGTTCACTCTCTTTAAGACACTGTAAAAAAAATTAGACGGGCTTGGTCAATTTAAATTTTAAAAACATTTCATATTATATTGTCAAAAAGAAAATGAGGCTATCCTGAGTGTTCGGAGTGTATGTATACATGTATATGTATACATATGTATTGCATGTACCTATAAGGATTGCATTTTAGCAAAGCGAATATTAATAATTTAATTTTTTATGTCCTAAATACTCGTAGGACATAGGCAGGAGTTTGTTATTATTAATCATTGATACTCGTATTGTAGTAGATTTTAGGAATTGATTTAAAGTTGCGTTTACAGGTATTAAGAGACTGAAATATGTATGTAAAATTATTAATTAGTTAGCTTTGCTATTATCTTCTTCATAAACGGAACGAACGCATGCTCGACAAAAGGACGGACGACACTCACGCACACACTAACTCGTATCACACTGTTATCAATTTAGCTTTGGTTTGTTTTGTTTGCATTTAAAGACATTTTTGATTTTGTCTACACTTAAATAAACATGTCAGATATACATATGTATGTATCTACATAAGCATATAAATATACATATACGTAATGTATGTATATAAATACATATTTGTGTATAATTTATTTACAGGAATTCGTTTTATCATAGAAAATCAAATTATCTAATTATAATATTATTCATCAAATTGTTTGTACACATCTTATTTCGTCAATATGTAGTAGACTTATTTCTGCATACATAGTATCGATACAGATGCATACATACATACATATGTATGTACATACTCACTCACATATGTACATCTTTTTTGGGGCCGAGATGAATAAATAAAACAAAAAGAATTTTTATATTTAAATACATATGTACATGCATAGATACATTTTATGTATGTATGTACATATGTACATAGATACATATACATATGTATGTATATTCTTCATATATGCATAGTATGTATGTATGTATCTATGTATATACTTATGTACATAAATAAAAGAAGACATTTTGGTGAATTTTTCAATCATTTAAACAATTTATAAAAACACCGACCACAGAACTTGATCACCACATAAATTGCACATTTTTATTGTGACTCTTAATAAAACAGAAAAGAAAAAACTGAATAAAGTATTCTAAATTGGTATGAAAATATCTTCAATAACGTAAATTGGCATACATTTTGTATACCTACTACATTAATTTTCTATAGAATATACACCGCACACACTCAGTAAATTGTAAAATTTATATGAATTTAGTGAATTTTTTTTACTAACTTTTCTTTTAAATTTGTTTATTAAGATTTGTTATTTGTTTAATAGGTTTTAATTTGTTATTATCTGTATTTTTGTTTGTTGTGTTATTTTTATTTTTAATTTACTTTATCCCGTTTTTCAGTTTCGCTACATTTTTATTGCTTTGACTAAATAACATATTTTCTTTTATATTGTATTAAAATAAATATATATACATACATATATGTACATATATTATATTTAAAGCTTAAAGCTTTATGGCATGTACCGTTAGCTTTTTCTGTTAAGCTAAACAGTTGGCAACGTCATTACAGGTGCATTATTGCCATAGTGGAAAAATAACAAATAGTCTAAACATACATATTTACGTACTCAGAAATCCAGCAAATAAATAATTATCACATGCAAAAATATTAATAACATTTGCTTTGCATAATTATCAATTCAAAACTATATATAAAGAATTTTTTATTGAACTCATTTCATATTGACTTAAGCTGTGTTCACATTATGTGTATTTGTCATGTGGAATGTCACTTTTCTACCCATATGTAATTTCATGTGTGTGTCAAAATTTGAGTTTTACATACGGTTTATACTTTACATGTTCATATGTTGGTATGTCAAATACATTTGACATAACCTATAAAAAAACTTAAAACAGCTAATTGCTGTATGCCTATAAAAAAAAAATTGTAATTTAATATAATTTTATTTAAAAATGGAACGAGAGGTTGATAAAATAGTTGCATATAGATTACATGCACCTTTTTTAATTTTAATAAATCCTTCCAGGAAACCCATTTCGTTGAACCAAAACACACATGGCACATCTGCACCGGCCTCGCTTCTTTCAATAATTTTGTGTAGTTTTTTTTTTTTGTATTTTTGTTTTGTATAAATTATATTTATTAAAATTTTAATTAATTTTTGCCGCCACAAAATTTTGGTTATAAAAAACAGCTGATCTCAGATTGTTTGTCACTTGGAAATAGAACTCGTTCTAAATAAAAAATGTCATGTGTATTGTACACAGAGAAATAACACATGATATTGTTTGCAGGTATTCAGACTATATGTACAAATTTGACATGCGAAAAAGTGACAGTCCACATGACAAATACACACAATGTGAACACAGCTTTAAAAAAACACGTATGTATGTATGTAGTAGTAATGTGAATTGTTTAATGAAAGATCTCTGAAGAAATATCCGTCAGGAGGCATGTAAGATCTAGTTTCCCAGCTAGCTACTAAGGGATTTGGTTATGTGGTGTTTAGCCCGAATTTCTAGCGCGTTACATATAAAAATCTTCTTTCATGTCAATTGAATAAAAACCAAAAGTAGATTAAAATAAAATATAGTTGTTATGAGGCTTGTTGTTGTGCCAAAGGGTACAATTGTTCCCACACCTATGACAATCATAATACCCTATAGTTTTAAACTGATTGTCCCTAAATGCTTATACTATGTTTCTACGACGATTTGAATCACCTGCTTCGCTTTCTGAATCATGTTTATGAATCATGCTGTTTACATGACTAATAAACTTGATTCGATTTGACAGTTGTTTTTAATAAACAAACAGAATAAAAACAAGTTAGAGTGCTATATTCGGCTGTGCCGAATCTTAAATACCCTTCACCTAAGCGTAGTAAGAAATACATAAACTACACTAGACTAGAATATCCTAATTCTGTGTTTTCTATTCAGTCTTAGTGCAAATTTTATTAGTATTTGATATATTGTTTGAAAGACAATTTTACGACCAACATAATTTATGTTAAATATTTTGAAATGTTGTCTAATTTTTACCATTTTTAATTTCATATTTAATTCATAATTTACAGAGTCTGTCTGATGTTCATAATAATCTTGAGTGTAATTTAACAAACAGAGTATAAAAAAGGGGTACAATTCGGTTTTAGTGATTTTGCTCAAAAAAAAAAAAAAAAAAAAAACAAAATCAAATAGGGCTTTTAGAGGAGATACCAGCAAAAAAAAATTTGTTGGCGGTCACGCCTATTTTCGAGGGGGCGGGCCCTTAAAGTTGAAAATACATAGGCCTATATCTCGGGAACTACTAGGTGTCTGATAATTTGTAATACATTAAATAAAAGGTATTAAAAATACCTTTCCAACGATATATATCATGATTATAAAATATGGACCGAATATGGGTTAAATCCGAAAAGAATATTTTTTGACCCGAATTTATTTGTTTTTTGGAAATGGTTCTATATGGCAGGTATGACAAATTATGGGTTGATCTTCTTAAATTTTGGAACAGTTATTTTCATGCATATGAGGATAATTCACGTCGAATTTCAACATAATAACGGTATATTTAAGATATATATTAGTATTAACGTGGATTTCGGTAGTGGACCTTATGTGGGGGATATAGTCAAATATGAACCGATATTCTCAAAATCCAGCAGTTTGATTTAGGCATGTATGTAAATTATCCATGTAAAATTTTGGATTTGTACCCTTAGCTATAGGATAATTAGTAGTATTTTGTTGAACTGTTAATAATTCAATTTTTGATATTTTCTATTAGTTAGGCTTAAGTTCATTGAATTTAATTTTCATTAAATAATTTTTACTGAAGAAGGAATTGTTTAACAACTTGAAAAATTTTTTATTTTTGATAATTTTTGACTAGGATTCGAACCTGGGTTGTTGGTTGAATTTACATATGTTTCGAGAAACACCACTTTCTCTCATCAGAATTCTTTACGTTCTGACCCCTGCACCACTACGGTGCCTGCTAGTCAACAGACAACATCAATCCTTTAACCAGTGACTGGTGGTTCGAAGTTTTCTGTAATTATCATTTTTTATTAATTTCTATTTAAGTTGTGTTTTTCCTTTTCTTCAGTTTTTTCTTTCGTATTCATGTCGAGACTTCGTCTCGAAAACCTGAATACATTTTTTTTTGTTATGTAAATATATTACGTAATATATTTCAAAATATTGCAATAAAATGGACGAAAAGTATCAAATTTTTATGGAGGTGGTCTCACATATTGGTTCATAACTCTGGTTGACCTAAACCGATTTTGCTGATTTTAAATAGCAAACTTCTCGAAAGCACTTCTGACAGAATTATTGAAGGTTTGGATCCCAAGTATATCTGGGGACTTACAATTTTGATAAAATAATGGCTATATATTTTTACTATCCGGGACAAATGTGATATATTTATGTTTATGGGGTCGGGGAATCCATTTTTGATATTATGTTTTACCTAAAACTAACGCTAGGTGGCGTTGTCATACAATTTACGTTATTGTTTGTAGACTTTCATAGAAAAAACGGTGCATATGCTTTCTTGAGGCTGAATAATAAATACATTTTATTATTGCCAGTACGTTTCTTTAAAAAAAAATGCTGTTTTCATCGAAAAAATTAGTTTTTATTGGAATTCCCAACAACAAAAATTGATTATTCAGCCTCAAGAAAGCATATGCACCGTTTTTTCTATGAATAAAATTTGTTCTATAATGTGCCGTGATTACAAACTTCCTTGGAAAAAAAAGGTTGCTCGGTCGTGCTCGGTGCTCTCGCTATAATAAAATAAAAGGTAAGACTCCATACTATCATTTAAAAAAAAAAAATTTAAATAATTAATAATCTTTTATAAAATCATAAAATTGGTTTCCGATTTCATGAAATTTTTAATTTTAAAAAATTACAAAAATATATTGCATAATTTTAGGCACGTGCGTTATAATGACATTAAGTTACAACAATAACTAATTTAGAATAGATTAAAAACAAAACCATATGATTTAACAACAATAAAAATAAAACAATTTGTGAAAATATCGAAGTGGAAAAGATATTATTAAAATGAGTTTATTTTCTGTGTTATATAGTGAACTGAGTTCCGAACTCATTAATTGCAATGCAAGTTTGGAATTAATAACCGATTTCATTACATCAAAAAATGCAATGCTTCAGGATGAAGAAATCGGTATAGTGAAAAGAGCAATTCAAAAGAGGTTTCTTGGTCATTTCAAAAAACGGTGGCAAGAATCGTATAAACTAAAATCCCATTTAAAAAAAAATGAAGATTGGTTAAAAAGTACGTTTAAAGAGTTATACAAATTTATATGTGTAAATGATTTTTCCTATTGTGTTTTTAGATGTATTTGAAGTATCACTTAATAGCGAGCCTAGTTGTTCAACTAAACTAGGATGGCCAGCAAAAGATTTCGATGATTGTCAAGTTCACACAAAGAGGTTCAAGGCAGCTGAATTAGCTTCAAAGTATTCACAAGAACATTTGAATATGGCAAGTAAAGTGATGGGTGGAAATATACCAACTCGGTGTTATATTCGTTCGCCGGCTGTACTAGCAATGATGATGGATGCAGAGCTTACAAAGAGTCAGTATGAAGCCATCAAAAGTTTTCTCAAAAATGAAGGATACGATATTTTGCCACCATATGCAAACGCAAGAGAAGAAAAAAGGCATTGCTATCCAGATGAAATTGAAATAGCTGAAAAAGCTGCGTCTGTTTCCTTGCAAAGTTTAATGGATCATACGTTAAGCCGATTATTTCAAACTTTTCCGGATGAAGAATTAAATGGTATGACGGATAAATTAGAGTTTACATGTAAGTGGGCTTGCGATGGTTCCTCTGGACATGTTGAGTATAATCAGAGTTTAGCAGCTGATGTAAGCGATAAAACTTTGTTACTGGCATGTATGGTTCCGTTAAGTCTACAGACAATTTCTCAAGACGAATGTTGGCGAAATAAAAGTCCGTCATCAACAAGATTCTGCCGTCCTATCTCCTTTGAATTTACCAAAGAAACAAAAGAAAAAGTGCTAAGCCTTGTTGAAAAAATTAATTTAGAAATTACTGCTTTGAAAAATACCGAAGTTGTAGTATGCGGAAAGCAATTTTCGATCAAGCATAATTTCCTGTTTACAATGTTAGATGGCAAGACAGCTCAAACTGTTACAGGTACATCTTCAGCAGCTGTTTGTTACATTTGCAAAGCAAAACCAACTGAAATGAATAATCTTAAATTAGTTTCAAGCAAAGCTATTGATGGTGAAGCAATCAAAATGGGCGTTTCCTCTTTACATGCTCGCATAAAATTTATGGAGTGCATACTTCATATCGCCTACAACAAACCATTTGAAAAATGGTCCGCGCTCAAGGACGTACACAAAAGTCTTAAACTGGAAAACAAACTTCGAATTCAGAAGGCCCTAAAGGAACAGATGGGTATACGAGTGGATGCAGTTCAACAAGGAACTGGGTCTACTAACGATGGAAATACGTCCAGGCGTTTCTTTTCTAACCCCGCACTTATTGCCGATGTGACTGGTGTAGAGGAGCAACTAATTGATCGATTTCGCATTATACTACAAATAATAACTTGTGACAAAAAAGTTAATTCCTTGAAGTTCAAGAATTTTGCTCAAGATACAGCAAAACTTTTTGTTGAAAAATATAGTTGGTATTATATGCCAGTAACAGTACACAAAATACTAATACACGGAAAGGATATCATAGATGCGGCAATACTTCCTATTGGCATGCTTTCTGAAGAAGCCAGAAATAAAGATTATAGAAATTAAGGTTCTCCAGAAAATGTGATAGAGTTGCAACAAATACAGATGTTTTTCATCGACTTCTAGTATCGTCAGATCCTTTTATAAGTAGCATTAGATGTCAACCCCGTAAACAGGTTATGGAACTTGATGATATAGTTACAGAAATGATAGATTATGAATAAAAGTCTATATTTAAATGCATGTATTGAAATTTATTTATAAAATAATTAGTTTTGGTAATGAAACAAAAAGTTGTGGGAAAAAATATAATATGGATTATATGGGCGGTGTGTAGAGGGCGTGGCCAATTTTGATGAAACTTTATATTTTTCTTAATTGAGCTAACCAAAGACTCTGTGCCAAATTTCAAAAACTTTGGGCCAAAAATTAATTTTGGGTTCTATTGGCGGTGGCTAGTGGGCGTGGCCAATTTTGATGAAACTTTGTTTTTTTCTAACCAAAGGCTCTGTGCCAAATTTCAACATTCTACGAGCACTCCTTATATTTTTTGCCAAACATTGTATGAATAAATCCCTCTGTGCGACGTGCTAAATTTAAAGTTACTTTATTTTATAATGATGCCAAGACAATTGAAATTTTTAATAAATATTGTAATTAAATATAAGCAGCAAAATAAGAAAGATTTTTTCTTCATAAATGTATTTTTAACTGTAAAATAATTTTTAAAATGTATTTTTAACAAGGTGGTCTCTTAAATGCTCTTCTCCTGTCCAAACAAGGAGTCGGGGCGCATTTTTTCATTGCTGATTCTTAAAGCAAAAATTATGAGGAATCCAAAAAAAAAAATTAGCCGGAAAATTTAGGAGCTTCTGTGGAAAATCAGAAAATTTAATTTTCATGGGAAAATTTAAAGGTAAATTTCTAAGAAAAATTAGGAAAATTTTATTTTTCAATTAAAGCCTGATTCAGGACCTTTCCAACGAGCTATCACTCGTTGCGATCGCTTTAGTAGTTTTTTTTAAAACAACTTTCAATGAGGTCCCTTATGAAGAATACACCACCACTAAACCAGTCACTATAAAAAAAAATATGTAGGTACATTATTTTTTGCTGGACAATCGATTGAGACTATTTATTTTAAAATCGGAGAGGGGTCGTCCAAAAGGTGATCGCTTTCATATGGAATTGCTCTATATATTAGTATTAACGTGGATTTCGGTAGTGGACCTTATATGGGGGATATAGTCAAATATGGACCGATATTCTCAAAATCCAGCAGTTTGATTTAGGCATGCATGTAAATGATCCGTGTAAAATTTTGGATTGGTACCTTATTTATAAAAGATTTATGAGTATTAAATGGATTAAAGTGATTCTTACTATTTTTCGCACACTTTCTTCTTTTATCATAAAAACAAAGTATACAAAATTTCATGGTATTGTAACGAACCTTTTTCTTTGCTGGGGTATATCTCGCCGGATACCCAGGGTCCACTCACAATATATTTTATTTATTTGAGACTTCGTTAAAAAAAAAGAAACTCACTGACTATATTTTTATTCTTAAATTATACATTTATTCTTATTTTTAATTATACATTTATTATTATTTTAAATTATACATTTAATATTATTTGTTTTCTATTAAATTACCGACATAAAAGGTCATTACAAAGGCGTTGTTGGTGGGAGACGATCACCCAGTTTCCACGAACAAATGATGGGCGTACGGTTGGCCTGCTTGACTCAGTCAAAAGTGGTAGGTTTCTATAATATGCTTTTAACTAACGCCCAGTGAAGCCACCAAACAACAGCGAATCTGCGGGATAACCACGGAAATGCTGTGTTGAGTGACTCGTAGTAGTATACCTGCGGGATAACCACGGGCACACCCATGGTGAAATTAAATACTAGGTGACAGCATTGCTACAACAATTACAACAAGGCAAGAACTACAGGCATTTTTGTTTGTGTAAAATACTTTCGTTACTGTCAAAAACATCTGGCATAAAATAAAGAAAACAAACACAAACATTGATAAAAAACAGACAAATTTGATTAATGAGGAAATTATAGACAGTCGTATCCATGGTGAAATTAAATATATATATGTATATATCTTCCACAAAAATAATATCTGCAAAAGCCAAAAATAGTGTAGTCGGCCCCGTTTAACGTTGTCCTGTTCTGTGTTGGGACAAAATTGCCGTATTGTTAATGCATTTTTGTTAGACAATGTGACAGTGGAGGATAATTGCTGTCTGGAATTTTGTGTTGCTGCTGCACTATTGGCATTAGCGTTGGGCATTAACAAACAACGAATTCCCGCAAATATAACGTCGGACGGGGAGAAGTGGTCAATGCAAATAAAGCTGCTTGGAGTAAGATTCTTTTGGCACTGTTTTCTTTTTCTTGGGTCTTGAGGAATCTTAAAGAAGGGACCATTTCCAGCTATTCCTTTTTTACGGCATAAGATGCAACAATGCATTTTTCTACAGCAAAAAAATATTCACTTTTAAAGAGGAATCTTAATATTTATCTTACAAAAAAACTTACATTTTTAGCAAAACAACTCAAAAACAAACACACTATTTAATATAATTTAATATAATAGAATTTTAAACCATTTAACGCAGATAAAACGGGGACAAAAATTCAATTTTTCAAATACATAATAATTTTGTAACGTTTTTATATAAACTTTGACTATTTGTAAACAACTTTTTGACATTTTCAATTTCACCATGAATAGAGCAAAAAATAATCAGCTGGCGCTATGCTGTCACCTAGTATAAATTCACCTTGGGCACACCACTACGCTCGGCTCTTGATGTTAGTGTAGCACTAGATTGTAAACCAGGGGGATAACCACGGAATTTGCAATATGACCTACACGCACACCACTACACAGCAAACTAAGCAATACTATACCATACGATATGACTTACTTACCACTGTGTTCAACACCGACCGATGAAAATTGTCTGATCATGATTCTTCAAGTTCAAGTTTTTTATTCCAAAAATGTTTTCTTTTTACAAGTTTCTTTAAAACTAACAATATTTATATATATATATTTCCTTACTATTGTATTTTACAAGGACTTATCAACTAATTTTTGTTAAATGTGAATGGTTTTACCATTGAATCTAATATTTATAGTATACATACATATTTATTGAATCATTTTCAAAAGCTCCGAAAAAAATGGAAAAAAGGAGACTTTCAGTTTTTTTTAAATACTAATCTTATAATAATTCTTAAAATAATCTTAAAACTAATACATATACATATTTACAGATAGAAGAGGAAGAAATTATTTACCATTGGCCATTTGCCTATTGGGCAGTGTTGTATACTACATTATGAATATCTAATGTATTTATTCTAATGTGGTAAAATAGGAGATTTGCACCCTCGTATAGAAGACCAGCTTCATACAATGAAAGCATGTCAATCGGCGACATATACCGTGAGACAGAAACAGCCTCCAGATCTCCCGCGTTCTCAAAACATCTCTGTACTAGACTCTCAAAAGAACGAGCTTTTTCCAGGAATGCAATGCCTGTCCTTATCATGAATGCGTCAATCCTTTCAAAATCTATAGCCCCATATATTGATCTACAGGAAGTTCTACGGTAGATACCATCAGGTCCTAATTTTCGCCTCAAACCCAGGCAAGCAACTAGAATTCGCCTTTCCCATTTCCTAAGCCGTTCCATCTGTGCAGAAGATATTCTGAACCAAACCGGAGAGGCATAAGACATCATAGGACAAATTATCTGTCGATATAAAAGTAGTCCGATTTACGAACATTCAGTCGAATTCTCCATTTAGTAAAATATTCCCCAAGCTCAGACAGGTATCTGTTCATTCGAGAATTCACAGTCCCCGCCCGTGGACCAGAAGATGCTATGAGGATATCATCCGCATACATTAATAGGAGGTCACCTTCAGGAGCTGCCGGAACATCACTTACAAAAGCGTTGTACAATACAGGTCCCAATAGTGATCCCTGGGGCACACCAGCCGTCACCGGCCTTTCATTTGACCTAACAGTTCCAACCCTAACACTAAACGTCCGTTCCGTCAGGAAATTAGAGACAATCCTACATATTCCCCTATCAAGTCCCATTATCATTAGCTTAAAAATAATACCATCCTGCCAAGCAGTGTCAAAGGCTTTGGCAAAATCAAGGCTGACAGCGATTGTAGGATATATTTTGTTAAGACCTTTTTTAAAACCAAATTGAGAATCGAGTAAAACAATTCTGTCAGATAGCCTAGATAGTATAAAGTACTCAAATAATTTCCCGAATGAGGACAAAAGAGATATTGGCCTATAACTCCCGCCCTGTCCAGAGTCCGATCTCGGCTTTAGTACCGGAACTATAAGTGCCCTTTTCCATGCTCTTGGAAAGTATCCGATGTTCAGGCAGTGATTATACAAAACAGCCAAAAAACACCAGGTACGTCGACGAGTTCTTTTAAGAACGAAATCTAAGATTTCATCCACTAGATCTCTTAATAGATCTTCTTTTCAGAGATTCCCCAATTGAATCTGCCCGGATGAACCCCAATCCATCAGGAACATTGCCATCAGCTAAAACATTACCACCAAACGTCGTCAATGGACCCTCTCGCGCCAAAGTAGCCACTCTATACGTCACAGTCATAGAAAATGTGTGCGGGACAGACCCTTGTCCATCCTGGTCTACCTGATAAAAATGCTCCGCCAGCAAATCAGCTTTCCCATTTTCATCCGCTATTACCGAGCCGATCAATCACTCGACCAAAGTCCGTCGCCAACAGTGTACACCGTGGACTTCGATACAATGCAATCACAGTGACAATGTCACCATTCACTCTTTGAATACGCACCGCTGTGCTCTCTATAGAACCCGTATCAATGCATACCCTCTCGCAGGAAACCGTGTACTTAACCAGTGCAGCTCTTCCTCCTCCAAGTCCATTATGTCGATTCTGTCGAAATATCAAGTACCCTCTAATATCCAACCTATGACAGGAACTAAGTCCGTGTTCCGCTAAAAGCAGATCGTCCGATTAATGTTTGTCTAAAAATAGTCGAAGATAGTGTCTCCTATGGCGCGAGACAACTGAGTTCACATTCAAAAAAATACATTTTATCGTTCTAGCTATTGTGTTAAAGCGTCATCAGTAAACCTAGCAAAGCCCTAGATTTTCCTTCGTCATCCTACAGTTCACGATATTCACGAGGAAACACCCCTATCCTACCAAGGCAACTCAACAATCCTTCTCCAAAGAATCGTTTGCAGTCAGTATCAAGAATCTCAAATTGTGCTAGCGCACTTTTGATGGTTGATGGCACTACCGAAAACTTGGTCGCGGGAATTCCGTGAGTAAACTTCCCGGGCAAGTTGGACGCTGCAGCAAAAGCGTAAGATAAGCCAGGAGTAACTGTTCCCCTATCAAGAAGGCGCGTTGTCCCAGTCTCCCTTTGTGAGATTCTTTAAGCCTCAATTTTCCGAAGAAGTTGGATTCTACGAGGACATTCCTTAGAGCTAGCAGCGTGTCCTTCGACGCCACAGTCAACACATCTCACAGGAAGCCCTACCGCCCTAATTGCTTGACCAGTCAGAGGATCAGTCACTTAATTTTCCTGTGTATTCTCCCCTTTAGCAGGTATGTCACATTTGCCCGGTCCATGTGGTCCACCGCACGTGACGCATCTATATGGCATCCTACAATTGGTTGATACACGTCCAAATCGTTGACAATTGAAGCATTGCGTAATGGCAACCTTTTTGTACTTTCTCATTTTGACGCGGCAACGTAGAATATCGCGAAACTCGTAAAATGCCGATATATCTGATTCGCGCGACAGACGAAGAAGCCAGTCAGCTTTGTGAGTCCCAATACTTCAAGCCTGATCTGTAGATTTTTTGTAAATACAGGACAGTACAATGTCCCTTATTTCCTAATTTGATATGCAAATGTCCTCTTTTTAGCATATACATTGCACGAACAAAATTATCATAAAAATCCAACTGTATACTTTCCCTACATTTGCAAAAGTGAAAAATTTGTTTACTGGGATATGGGAAATTTCCTATAATTTGGCAACATTGTGAATTGTCAGCTTGAAATTGAATTGTCAATGTCAACTTGTTAAAATAACAATGTTTTTTTAAATTCACATTTAAAATAGCATTCATTTTATTAGAGATATGGCTCCAACAAAAAGAAATTGCAATTTCAATGATGACTTAAAAAGCGAGTTTCCATTTATTAAAACAACAAGTAGCTCCAATGAGGTGAGATGTGAATGTTTGGCACATTTTTCTATAGCAAATAGTGGACGTACTAATATTAAACAGCATTTGCAAACACAAAAGCATAAAAGAGCAGATTTAGCAAAATCATCAAGTAAAGTTTTAACGAATTTTTTAAGAAGTAATACATTCAATGATAAAGAAAAGGACCTGGCTATTGTAGAAGGTACTTGGACATTTCACAGTGTTTAGCACAATTTTTCATTTAGGTCTAACGATTGCACATCAAAACTGATAAAATCGTGTTTCAACGAAAAATATTCTTGTGCTAGAACAAAATGTGAATCCATTGTTAACAATATTTTTACACCAATGTCATTAAATACAATCAAAGCAGATTTGTCAAACGTTCAATGTATCACAATATATTTAGATTGTTCGAATCACAAAAATGTTAAAATTTGTCCAATATTAATTCGATACTTTCTGCCGAATAAAGAAATTCAGATTAAGATTTTGGATGTTAAAGACCTTATTGGAGAAACTTCAGATATTATTTCGAAATATGTGCAAGAGATTCTTGAAAAAATTAAATAATTAGTAAAATGATAGCGTTTTGTGGAGAATGCACAAATTGTAATTTTAGTGGTACAGCCAGAAAAGGTCAGAATAATATCTTTCACAAAATGCAAAACTTCATTGGCCAAAAACTGATAGGTGTAAATTACGCTGCACATATTTTGAACAACTGCATACAAACTGCAGCAGAATGCTTACCTATTGATATTGAAGTTATTATTGTTAAAATTTATTCTTTTTTTATATTTATACAGTTAGAATTGAAAATTTCAAAGAAATATGTGAAGATATTGAAATAGAATAGAAAAACTTACTAGGACATAGCAAAACTCGATGGTTAACTTTAATGCCTGCTTTGGAAAGATTCATAAAACTATTTGAAGCTCTAAAATTATATTTTATGTCTCAACCAAAATGTCCGACAATATTACGAAATTTTTTTATGAATCCTTGTGCTGAATTATGGTTATCCTTTGCATATACCCAAGCTTCAACATTTCGTAAAGCTATTATTAAAGTAGAATCACGAAATATTTCAATGCCTGAGGCTTCAACTATTTTAAAAGATTTAAAATTTAAATTGGTCGAACGGGAAAAGGAACTGTTTTTACCCCTTACCGTCAAAAATATTATTCTCGAATTACAGAAAAGTAATAATTTTGATGAAACAATAACTAAAGAACATATAACAAATTTTTACCAAGCATGCATTAATTACCTAAATTAGTGGGATAAAGCTTTTAGAGATGTAGAAATTTTAGACTGGATATTGTTACGAAATATGTTATCTTGAGACAAGATTGAAAAAACTTTATCCTATCTAAATGAATTTAGAAATGATTTAAAAATAAATAAGGAAGATTTATTTGATAAAGTGAGCTGCGTGATAAATTTTGCAAATAATGAAAAAATAGAAGACTGGAGGGTAAAAAATATATCAGTAGATGAAAGATGGATTGAAATTTTTAATCACTTTAAGACAAATGTGATTGCATATAAAAATATATTGATACTTGTTGAATTTTGTCTATGTCTACCAGCTTCAAATGCTGCTACCGAGAGAGTGTTTTCAATAATGAATAATATTTGGACCACCGAAAAATCGCAATTTAAAGTAAATACTTTAAGATCATTATTAATTACAAAATGCAATTTTAAAAATAATTGCTCAGAATTTAAAGGATTTTTAATTAACAATCCAGATGAATAATTAGTAGTATTTTGTTGAACTGTTAATAATTCAATTTTGATATTTTCTATTAGTTAGGCTTAAGTTCATTGAATTTAATTTGCATTAAATTATTTTTACTGAAGAAGGAATTGTTTAACAACTTGAAAAATTTTTATTTTTGATAATTTTTGACTAGGATTCGAACCTGGGTTGTTGGTTGAATTTACATATGTTTCGAGAAACACCACTTTCTCTCATCAGAATTCTTTACGTTCTGACCCCTGCAACCAACAACCCAGGTTGTCTGTTGACTAGCAGGCACCGTAGTGGTTCATTTTTAACATAATTTTGTATTTGTCCTGTATTTTCCTTTCCCAAAAATGGTCACCGTAGGCATACGGTTAAAAATAGACCGAAATTCACAAAATTTTGTGGGATGATTTTTGCATATATGTAAATAATCTGTGCAAAGTTTTGAGTCGGTACCGATATTTATACAATATATATAGGGAAAAATGTATTTTTCAGATGTGGTCCTTGTATGGGAGCTATGACCAATTCTGGGCCGACCACCATAAAATTTAGTACAACAATTTATTTGCCTATAAAGAGTATTTATGTCAAATTTTAGCCGTTTAACATTATTTATATCTGTTTTATGCGTATTTAAGTGAATTTTGTAAGTGGACTTTATATGGGGTCTATGGTCAAACATGGACCGAACTAAAAAAAATTTCATTTTGCGCTTTCTTTTTGTATAAAAATTATTTTTGCTGAATTTTGTCTTTGTATTCCAATTTTATAGGCATTTATGTATAATTGAGCCATATTTCGGGAATATATATATTTGTATGGGGGCTATGAGAAATCATGGACCGATTCTTACTATTTTCCGCACACTTTCTTCTTTTATCATAAAAATAACGTGTACAAAATTTCATGATATTATCTGCAATATATTTCAAAATATTCCAATAAAATGGACGAAAAATATCAAATTTTTGTGGAGGTTGTCTCACATATTGGTCGATAACTCTGGTTGACCTCAACCGATTTTGCTGATTTTAAACAGAAAACTTCTCGAGAGCATTTCTGACATAATTATTGAAGATTTGGATCCCGAGTTTATCTGGGGACTTCAAAAAACTGATTTCAACATCCAGACAGACAGACAGACGGACATGGCTTAATCGACTCCGCTATCTATAAGGATCCAGAATATATATACTTTATAGGGTCGGAAAATTATATTGTGGAAATTACACACGGAATGACAAACTTATATATACCCTTCTCATGAAGGTGAAGGGTATAAAAAGTGAATTTTGTAATATAAAATAAATATTAAATAAATTAAAATTAAATCACAAATTCTACATAGGAGAAACATTAACACTTATAATATAATAAATAGACTTAAGACTGTGAAAATAAATGGAAAATAAATATTAAAGAATAAAAACTAAATTACAAATTCTACACACTAAATAATACATATAACAAATAAACTTAATATTAATAAAATAAACATTGCAACTACAAAATCAATTGGCGCCCAACGTGATATTTAAGACTTCATGCTGAGAACCCAATCCCAAGGATAATAAGGAGAGAAGATGAAATTATTTGTAAAAGGATGCTCATCAGGAGCCAGTTTTAGCGGTCACGTAACTATTGTGAAATTAATGGAAATTTATATGTTTATTCTAAGTACAGTATTTTTTTCAAAATTATTATTAAAACACCTGATTGTTAAGATTAGAGAAAGAGATATAGTGATTACTGAATATATTAATTATTTTATAGAGTAAAGTAAATGAAATTGTGGTGAGAAATACTTGGTTCAACTTGGAATTTTTCTCATTTTTAACTCTAGATGAAATAACTTATTACTAATTTTCTATATATTTGTCAAAAGTTTGTCTGCTTTTGCTATTGACGAGAGTTGGAACTGTTATTTTGGACGCTACCGCCTTTTGGATTGTACAGAAAGGTTGCTTTTATTAATTCCTTCGAGGGAGTTATTGACGAAATTGACGGAACCTTGGACCTATTGCTAAAGTTTAGTATTAGTAACAGAAATCCAACACAGAAGACCATGGACGAAGCAACTTTTAATTTGATTATCAGTTCTGCCGTTAGACAGGCAACAGAATAGACGCGAGAAGAGTTTCAGGGCATAGTTGAAAAATTGAGTAAGAAGATTGACGGACTTCAACCACCATCTGATGTACAGGAGTATAGAAATATTGAGATCGTTGAGGGCGTAGATTGCGACGAACCACTTGATATAGTAAAGTCTGTCCCTGAGTTTAAAGGTGAAACCTTTAAATACGTTTTTTGGCATAAAGCGGCAGTTCCGGCCCACAAATTGTTCGAACGTTACCAAGGTAGTTCTAAGTATTACCAGGCAGTCGCCATATTAAGGAATAAGATTGTTCTCTGTAGTTACAACACAGTTTTGAATTTCTATGTCATACTTGATAGATTAGATTTTGTGTACTCTGATAAGACTTCTATTTACACATTGGAGCAAGAACTGTCTATCTTGAGACAGGGCCAGAGGCCTATTATTGATTTTTATAGTGAAATTGAGAGTAAATTGACATCGATAATCAACAAGGTTATAATGCCCTATGATGGAAATTCTAGTTTGATTCAGTCGCTCAACCAAAAGTATAGGATGGATGCACTACGGGTTTTAATTTCGGGTCTCAATAAACCCCTATGTGATACCCTATTTGCGTGTAAGCCAGTGGATCTGCCTAGTGCTTTGGCAATGGCACCGGAGTTAGGGACGAATTAAAATAGATATCGGTTTGCAACAATTTATAATAGTGGGCTTGGTAACATTCAACAAGCCTATTTTCCGCATACAAATGGGAGGTACAATAATTTTAATGCTCCTTTTCCCAGCAACCAATCATA
The DNA here is from genome assembly GCA_916048285.2 of Bellardia pandia. Lineage (NCBI taxonomy): Eukaryota > Metazoa > Arthropoda > Insecta > Diptera > Calliphoridae > Bellardia > Bellardia pandia. The sequence continues at coordinate 74,233,158 of OU696530.1, forward strand.
TAGTGATTTTTCGGGACAACCAACGAAAAATTTACCTTTTGATACCCAGGTCCAACGACCACAACAACATTATGTTCGGCCACAGCAATTTTACCCATCGCCTTCGCATTTTTATTCAGGAGTACCGATAGGAAACTTGCCTTTTAATAATCGGATGCGACAACCATCTTAATCAGCCAAGACCATTTTACTCTCAGTATCCACAGGATCCTCGAATTGATACTCAACCTTCAAGTACTCAATGTCTTAATTTACAGCCCCGTTCTCAGGCAGTAGATGCTGACGTGAATATGCGGACTGTCAGATCTGCAAGTCGTCCAACTTTTCAAGTTAGGCAGAGTGTAAATCACTTAGGTCATGAAAGCCAACAGCAGAGCCCATGGGAAGGGGAATCGGCCACAGCAAACCAAGGGAATATGTCTTTTGAGGATGAAATTAATTTTTTAGGGGAGGATCAATTCTACCCTACTTTGAGAGAATAATTGGGGGCAATACATTAAAATTTTTAGTAGACACGGGATCTACTAAAAGTTATATAAAAAGTTCCCGTGACCTTAAGAGTGTAAGGGATAATTTTTTTAGATAATTTTCCGTTATTCGATGGTATACTGGGTTTTAACTTTATTAGGGGAATAAATGGTGCAGTAATATTTCGTGGTCCCTCTGTATAATATCACTCCAATAGTCTGTATTCTATCCATACATTGTTTCCTGTTAGTCTGTCATAGCGTTACTGTAACGTCTTTTCATTATTCAAACATCCATATATACTGTGCTCAACAACACTAATTTGTAACGTATATTTTCAATAGTTTTTATAAATAGGTTACCATACAAAATGTAACGTCTTTTTATTCATACAATACACCTAAATACTTATTTTCACTACCATAATATTCTGACAGCAGAACTCCTCTCTCATATAGTTCTCAATACAGGCATAGCTCTAATGATCATACTCTCCAAATATTTTTTAAAGTTACACACAAGGTGAATTTATACTAGGTGACAGCATAGCGCCAGCTGATTATTCATGGTGAAATTGAAAATGTCAAAAAGTTGTTTACAAATAGTCAAAGTTTATTGTTTGTATTGTTTGTTTTCTTTATTTTATGCCAGATGTTTTTGACAGTAACGAAAGTTTTTACACAAATAAAAATGCCTGTTGTTCTTGCCTTGTTGTAATTGTTGTAGCAATGCTGTCACCTAGTATTTAATTTCACCATGGTTACACACACTCATGATCAGTGTTTCCAAAACATGCCAGCAAAAAATAGCCAGAATGGATTAAAAAAAAACGCCAGAAACCGCTAAACGTTAAAAATGAACCAGCTGAAATTCGGCTAATAAATACTACTATGTATAAACGTTAAATCTTACATGTATGATTTAAATGCTTTAATTATATGCGGTTTTTTTGTAATATATTTCAGATTTCTACAACTCAAAATTAAAAATTTGCACAAGTAATAATAGGAAAAAAAATAATGTGTCTTAAATGTCTATGAAGTCCAAACCATCTTCAGAATCTGAGTTAGTATCGTAAATTTCAGAAGTTCCGATTAGTTTCAAATATTGCTCAGGTATTTCATAGTCGAAACAACATTTGTTATTTAGGCATAAACCATATATGAAAGAAAAAGGAAATTTTTAGGAATATATAATATTATTTTCATGTGTACTTTATGACTCCTATGTCGTAGATTCATCCAAAAGAAGACTAAATTTTGAGCCACCAATGTCTTTAAGGAGATCTTCTTTAAAATGAACTGCTAAAACATTTGTTTTAATCATTGAACATTTTGTCCTTTGTAATCGAATTTGCTGGCATGTCACGCTGTCCCGGAACTGTTTCTTTAATAGCAATATCAGGTGATCTACTGGAGCTATTGATCCATGTTGACAAAAATATAAAGATAAAGCCCCTTCATGCCTTTGAGATTTTAAGCAAGTAGCTTGAAATGGAATTTTATTCCTCTGGACAAATCCTCCTACGGCTGCTGTATATTTCATGGTTTTAGTATGTGCCATTAAATCCCAAAGTTTGCACTTCATCATGCACTTGCAATACCGGCAAAAAACTTTTGAAGCATCATCAGTTTCTTGAATCCAGTCTTTAAGCATTGACTTAGTCTTCCACTCCTGTCTAAACTTTTCAACATAAGTAGGTTTACCCATAGTCACTGAGATAAAAAAAACATTGATTCTATGTACAAATGAGTGGTATTTGATTAAAACTTACATGTATTTAGTACGCTAATATAATTTGATGTTCTTTTTTAAGATTTACCAAATATGTACTTCTTTTGTTCTCACTCACTATGGCAGTTGTAAGTTTTTTTTTTTAATAAGGGGGTAAACCGTTAACGTCTGTAGTGATGTGCAATGCACTTGTAACCGAACACAAGCAAAACAAAGTAGTAAAAATACATCGCAAAATTATAGTGTTGCCCACTAGAAAAATCACTAGAAAAATCGCTAGAAAAACGCAGAAATAAAAAAGTAGCTAAAAAAATAGTTCAGCCGTTTTTTCACACACTTTCCCGTAATTGACAAAATAAAAACACCATATCTGGCTGAAAAACCGCTGAAATGGCAACGCTGCTCATGATGCTTGCATATGACACACGCATTTACCCACTAGTATTAAGTTATGTACAATTTGTAACATCTGTTTCCTTTTTTGTTTATGTAACAACTCATTGTTTTTCAATATAGTTTTAGTATAGCGTAACGATTTTTAGTTTGTAAGAATTTTTCTGTAAATATTTTAAGACTTTTAAGGTGTGTTCACATTATGTGTATTTGTCATGTGGACTGTCACTTTTTCGCATGTCAAATTTGTATATGGTGTTTTTTTACAGGTTTGTTTTTCGAAAAGAGATAAAACTGGAATTTTGTGGTCAAATCTGGCAACTCTAATGTCATTTATGTTCAGTTTGGTTTGCCATTTCATCATGAACAGGTTGACAAAAGAACAACGCTTGCAAATCGTGCAAATTTATTTCGAAAATAACGGTTCAGTTCGCGAAGTTTACCGCAAGCTCCGTCCATTTTATGGTCGACATAATCGTCCATCAGAGCAATTAATTCGGTTAACCATGGATCGTTTTCGCACTACGTTTACTCTATGTGATAATACGCATCCGCAGAGACGTCGAACAGTGCGCACCGAAGAAAAAATTGCCGCTGTAGAGCAAAGTGTTGAAGAGGACCCGAATGAATCGATTCGCCACCGTGACCGGTATAGAGCCATGATAACCGACTATTTTGTTCCCGAATTGGATGGCATGAATGTGGATGAGTTGTGGTTCCAAAAAGACGGCGCTACATGCCACACAGCGCACGCCACAATCGATTTATTGAAGGAAACATTCGATGAGCCCATAATTTCGCGGAATGGACATGTCAATTGGCCACCAAGATCGTGTGATTTGACACCATTGGATTATTTTCTTTGGGGATATGTGAAGTCGCTCGTCTACGCCAACAAACCAGAAACGTTAGGGGAATTGGAAGCCAACATTCGTGGCGTTATTGCCGACATACGGCCCCATATGCTCGAAAAAGTGGTTGCAAATTGGACCTGTAGAATTGGCTTTATTCGAGCCAGCCGCGGCGGCCACATGCCTGAAATCATATTTAAACATTAATGGCATAAAATTATCCTTCCAATAAAGCCAAATTGATGGTCATTAAAACGATTTTCTTGTGTTTTATTTCAATTCGAAGTTCTATACCTCTCAAAAAAATACCCTATATTTTGGTAGATGATAATGAATCTGGAGATAATTTTGAGAATGAGATAATGACTGTTGAATGTTTTGATAATGAGGAAGTAAGCTCCAAGTTGGGAAATGATAAAGGGTTAGATGATAGGAAGAAAGATAACGACTCGTTGCTGTTTTGCGTCCCTAAGGATATGGAAAACCACGTTTTATATAAGTACCATGACGAGATGGTGTAGAAAAAATGACGGACATTATCTCCAAAACGTACTGGTTCTCGAGTATCCGAGAAAAGGCCAAAGAACATGTAAGTAACTGTTTAAAATGTATAGCAGTGGCAAACAAGAGGGATTTCTACATAATATTCCAAAGGGTAATGTTCCATTCGAGGTAGTGCATATTGACCATTTCGGACCAGTAGATAATGGAAGGTCGAGGAAACATTTATTAGTCGTCATTGATGCTTTCACTAAATGCGTCAGGCTCTATCCTACTAAAACTACAAGTACGAGAGAAGTCATCATTGCTCTAAAAGATTATTTTAGATCGTATAGTCGTCCTAGGGTCATAATATCAGATAGGGGAAGTTTTTTCACATCGAATGATTTTGATGAATTTTTAAATCCAAACAACAATACAAATACCAAACCAAGCTCCACCCCCTGCAAATTTGTTTATTTGTGACATTTGCAAGAACCACATTGCAATAAAAGCTCAATCTATAAAAACTGTTTGCAATCACCTTTTCCACAAATCATGTCTTACAAAATCTACACATAATAAACCAAATTGTCCAACCTGCAATATTCAAATCACCCTTCCAAGTAATTCAAATCAACAGCCGCATTTAAATTTATCTGCAACTATGATGACTCGTAACAAAGCTCGTAAACAACAGTTAGATGAAAATTGTGCTGCTAATTTTTCGCAGTATAGACCCCCATCAACTCCTAATTCTACCCATACTAATGAATCTTCTCCTGAAAACACTGAAAACCAGAGACAAATTATACGAAATTTAGCCGCTGTAAGGACACAACAAGCGGAAATGTTAGTTTCGCTTAATGAACAGTTATCTCAACTTATTCAGACAAACATTGAAGCAGGATTTCGTAGACTAAGTTTAGATCAAAAGGTCTTGCTGAAAATTATATTGCGAATGATAATAACAATCGTGTAGATTTTACTACCAATACTCAAAACCAACGTGTAGAAAGTCAAAGTTTGGTTCAACTCTTAGGCCTGCCGGCATCTGGTAATAATAATAATAATAATATTGAAACAGATTTTCATCTCCAACCAAATTCCAATATTTTAAGATTAAATTCAGGTTTCTCTACAGATTTATCTCTTCGCCCTGACAAAATAAGTCAAATTATAAGCAATTGGAAGCTTAAATCTACAAACCAGACATTAGGCGGAAATTTAGATTTGATTTGCAAAAATACATCTGTCCTCTTCGACGGTAAGGCAAGCGACTGGTTCTGGCGCTATCATAAGTCTGTAAGGGAAATAAAATGGCCAGACTTATGTTTATCACTTCGGCGACAATTTAAAGACACAAGAAACGACATGGACTACCGTGAGCTTATTAGGGATAGAAAGCAGAAGATAGGAGAAAGTTTTGATGCTTTCCATGACTCTATTTTGGAGCTTGTTGATCATTTAGAAGGACCAATACCAGAATTATCAATGATCGAAATTTTGCGAAGAAATCTCTTGCCTGAAATTCAGCATGAGATACTAAATTTACAGATATTTTCTGTTGCTCATTTGAGAGACATAATCAGAAAACGGGAATATTTTTTCAAGGATGTTAAGAAAAGGAGTTTTGTAAATAGATCTTTAGTATACCCAAAGAAAGTATCTGAGTTGTATGAAGACGAGGAGTGTCAGATTTTGGAAACTGCAAATGAAAATGATGTTTCTGAATTGAATCTTATCTGCTGCAATTGCAGGAAGCAGGGACATAGTGTAACGCGTCGTCTACGAGAAAATATAACAAAAAAAAAATGTTAAAGATTCGCCTTATAAAAAAAAATGGATTTGCTTTAATTTCTTGAACGCTTGGTTAAGGGCAAAACAAATGGTGTTCGACTAGCTCAGTGGTACAAATGGTTCTTAACCCGGTTTCACAGACGCTTACATATAATACACTATTTGCCTTAAACTACCATAGTGTATTTAATAAAAAGAAAGAAACAAATGCTCAATTTTTTTTTTTAAATATACTGTTGGCAAGATATTGCGCCAATTTGGGTACAATTTTCCCTCCCTACTGACTACTGGACTGTCAGACGCCTTGACAGAATGCATACCCTGAATTTATATTCCTGTCCCTAAATGTGTGTGGTGATCTTTACTTACTTTGCATAATATGTCCCTAGCATTCCTCCTCTAGGAAAAGACGTTAGCAATTCATTTCAAAATTTAATTTAATAAAAACTTTATTTAAATTTCTTATTTTTAACTTAGCCTAACAGCCTAACATTTACAATTTTAGTTTTCTTATTTCCTATTTTCTTTTTATTTTTGTATATTTTTTTTCTATTTATAATTTCATTTTCTTTTAAACATTTTAAGTTTTAGAATTTATTTATTTTAACTTTTGATTATTTTAATGTATTTACAACAATTTGATATTATCTACAAAAGTGATTAATAAAAAAAAATTCTACAATTATTGAAAAAAAAGTCTTCTTACAATTATATAAAAAAAATCTTATAAATAATCTTATTTTACCTTACTTTATTTGATGCATTTTGAATCAACTATCCGGTCAACGTCGTGTTGTTGTGTTCCACATTGTGTTTGTTGGCGTCTTCTCTTGCTGTTAGGTGCTGTTGTTGCTAATGATGGAACTTATGTTGTTGCACGTTGTTGTTGTTGTTGTCGTTAAAAGTCAATTTTGTTACATTCTTTTCATTTTGTTTTTTTTTTTATTTTCTCATTTTCAGGTTTTAATTTATGTTCTTTTTTCTTTATTTTTAAATTCGTCTGTTTTACATTTTTGATTTTTTTTATAAATTTTTTTATACAATTTTTCTCTTTTAGGTTTCTTTGTTACAATCTTGAGGGTGTCATTTTATTTTTACAATTTTTTTTGCTTTTTTAATTTATTGTTACAATTTTTTCTTTTTTAAGTTTATCTTATTGATACAATTTCTGAGTTTTTATTTCATTACTACAATTATTTAAGTTTATCTTATTTTTACATTTTATTTTGAGTTTTTATTTTAAACTTATTTTGCACTATCCTTCTGGCTTTAACTTGGTTTTTTTGCTTTTCTCGTTTTTCTTTATACTTTTCTCACTTTGCTGATTCTTAAGTTTTCCTTTTCTTTTTAAATTTTCTCTTTGCAAACAAAATTTTACTTGTATTGAGTGTTTGGTTTGTTTCTTTCTATTTTGCAATCGTTTATTTGCAACGTGCTTTATACAACATTTAAAACTCAATATTGCCCATCGTTTGGAATGAGGTGAAGGCAAATATGAAACCGAAGCCCAAAATGAGCACATTTACAAATTTTATATCCATGTTGAAGGCAATAAAATGTCATACACTCCCACTAATTAATTATCAAATATTTAACGTAATTCACAATGTTTCCTTTTTCGTATTTAATTGCTGGTTATTTTTATATTAATAAGTATTAAATAAAATAATAAATACTTTTATTTTATACCTAACACGTAATTAGATTTTATTCAATTTAGTCAGTTTAGTTTGCTATCAGTTGTTTGTAGCTAGGAATGTAATTTGCAAATTTTGTTCTTTATTCAATTGTTTGATTTCTCAGGCAAAATAAATTGAGAATTTTGCTTCATTTCAACAAAATGCAACTTATTGAATGTAATCTAAATTAAAAAGCACTTTTTTATTTTCTTTTCACTTAAATAAATAAATAAAAACTTTTATTTTTTTGTTAAGGCCCAACTATAATATGCATAAGCAAGCTTAAGCAAATTGCAAAAGTTAACGAAAAGGCTGTCAAATGCATAACCAGTTCAGAGTTAACTTTTAGGTGGCTACAATGACTTTGAAACTTTTTGTCCACAGTTGCTCATTTATGTTTAAAAAAATGTTTTTATTTTAACAAAAAGCCATTAAATGACGATGTTTTATTAATATTATTATATTATTTTATAATTAAAAGAAAACTTCGTACCCGAAACGCATAATTTTTCCTTTTTTTTTAATTTATCGGCAAAAGTACTAAAATGTACAGCTGTGGCAGCACTACATCTATATATATAAAATTCAATGTATGTATGTAACGTATGGACTCCAAAACGGCTGAACCGATTTTGATGAAATTTTCACAGCATGTTACTGTGACTCTGGAAGGAATAATAGGGTACTTTTTTTTACCACGCCCACTTTTACGCCCCTTTTCACGCCAAATTTTTGAAAGTTTTATACTTTTTGTTCTCTATACAAATTCGTTCATTCCAACGTATTTTTTTATTTGGTAGTATATTGCTCTTAATACTGTTAACGTCGCCATATAACTATGAACCACGCCTACTTCATCGCCTCCTTTTTATACCCTTCACCATCGTGAGAAGGGTATATATAAGTTTGTCATTCCGTGTGAAATTTCCACAATATAATTTTCCGACCCTATAAAGTATATATATTCTGGATCCTTATAGATAGCGAAGTCGATTAAGCCATGTCCATCTGTCTGTCTGTCTGTCTGTCAGTCTGTCTGTCTGGATGTTGAAATCAGTTTTTTGAAGTCCCAAGATATGTTCGGGATCCAAACCTTCAATAATTCTGTCAGAAGTGCTTTCGAGAAGTTTGCTATTTAAAATCAGCAAAATCGGTTTAGGTGAACCAGAGTTATGAACCAATATGTGAGACCACCTCTATAAAAATTTGATATTTTTCGTCCATTTTATTGCAATATTTTGAAATATATTGCAGATAATACCATAAAATTTTGTATACGTTGTTTGTACTATAAAAGAAGAAAGTGTGCGGAAAATAGTAAAAATCGGTCCATGATTTCTCATAGCCCCCATACAAATATATATATTCCCGAAATATGGCTTAATGATAAATAAATGCCTATAAAATTGGAATATCAAGACAAAATTCAGCAAAAATAAGTTTTATACAAAAAGAAATCACAAACCGAAATTTTTTTTTAGTTCGGTCCATATTTGACCATAGACCCCATATAAAGTCCACTTACAAAATTCACTTAAATACATATAAAACAGATATAAATAATGTTAAACGGCTAAAATTTGACATAAATACTCCTTATAGGCAAATAAATTATTGTACCAAATTTTATGGTGGTCGGCCCAGAAATGGTCATAGCCCCCATACAAAAATCTTCCCGAAATATTGCTCAATTATACATAAATGCCTATAAAATTGGAATATCAAGACAAAATTCAGCAAAACTAAGTTTTGTGCAAAAATAAATCGCAAAACGAAATTTTTTTTAGTTCGGTCCATATTTGACCATAGACCCCATATAAAGTCCACTTCCAAAATTCACTTAAATACATATAAAACAGATATAAATAATGTTAAACGGGTAAAATTTTACATAAATACTCTTTAGAGGCAAATAAATTGTTGTACTAAATTTTATGGTGATCGGCCCACAACTGGTCATAGCTCCCATACAAGGACCACATCTGAAAAAGACATTATTCCCTATATATATTGTATAAATATCGTTACCGACTCAAAACTTTGTACAGATCATTTACATATATACAAAAATCATTCCACACAATTTTGTTAATTTCGGTCTATTTTTCACCGTATGCCCCATATAAAGCCCTCTTCCGAAAATCACTTTAATACTCATAAATCTCTTATAAATAAGGGTACCAATCCAAAATTTTACACGGATCATTTACATACATGCCTAAATCAAACTGCTGGATTTTGAGAATATCGGTCCATATTTGACTATATCCCCCACATAAGGTCCACTACCGAAATCCACGTTAATACTAATATATATCTTAAATATACCGTTATTATGTTGAAATTCGACGTGAAATATCCTCATATGCATGAAAATAACTGTTCCAAAATTTAAGAAGATCGGCCCATAATTTGTCATACTTGCCATATAGAACCATTTCCAAAAAACAAATAAATTCGGGTCAAAAAATATTCTTTTCGGATTTAACCCATATTCGGTCCATATTTTATAATCATGATATATATCGTTGGAAAGGTATTTTTAATACCTTTTATTTAATGTATCACAAATTATTAGACACCCAGTAGTTCCCGAGATATAGGCCTATATATTTTCAACTTTAAGGGCCCGCCCCCTCGAAAACAGGCGTGACCGCCAACAAATTTTTTTTTGCTGGTATCTTCTCTAAAAGCCCTATTTGATTTTGTTTTTTTTTTTTTTTTTTTTGAGCAAAATCACTAAAACCGAATTGTACCCCTTTTTTATACTCTGTTTGTTAAATTACACTGAAGAGTATTATGAACATCAGACAAACTCTATAAATTAGGGTAAGAATTGGTAATTAAATCAATTAAAAATGGTAAAAATTAGACAACATTTCAAAATATTTAAAATAAATTATGTTGGTCGTAAAATTGTCTTTCAAACAATATATCAAATACTAATAAAATTTGCACTAAGACTGAATAGAAAACACAGAATTAGGATATTCTAGTCTAGTGTAGTTTCTGTATTTCTTATTACGCTTAGGTGAAGGGTATTTAAGATTCGGCACAGCCGAATATAGCACTCTTACTTGTTTTAATTCAGATACTTACTTATACCACTAACAATGTTTGCTATACAAAATACTTTTTTGTAATATGTATTTACCTAAAGTTTTATATACTTTTTAACTACATACATTTTTTATTACCAAATCCCCATTTTTCGCCCCATTTCACCTTAAATTATATTGCTTTTAATCTATATATATAAAATTCAATGTATGTATGTATGTATGTAACGTATGGACTCCAAAACGGCTGAACCGATTTTGATGAAATTTTCACAGCATGTTACTGTGACTCTGGAAGGAATAATAGGCTATATGAAGTTTTGTACAAACGGGGGTGGCACCGTCCATATAACCCACAAATTTAAATCGCCATATTTTGGGCAGTTTTTGACCTATGTCAATGATGTGTGGTACATATGGAATTGGCATAATTAGGAATACGTACCAGGAGAAAAGTGGGTGGGACCACGCCCCTTTTTAGGAAAATTAAAAATCGTAATATAGTCTTAACTACTGGACCGATCGTCATTAAATTTTCACAATAGGATATTCTTACGAAATAATAAATTCTTGACTATGTAAGTGGACAAAGGGGCATGGTCTCGCCTAAAGCATTGCAATAGCATATGCATATTATAGTTGGGCCTTTAATTTTGTCTGATGCGTAGCACAACAAAAATATATTTGTAATACAAGCCAAAAGCAAATAAGACGGCCGACCGAACGAATGACAACAGACACGTTTTTTTCCTATCACCACTTTTGATTTATTTTATTCCTTTTTTTTCAGGCGAACTGCCCTGCGCAACGTTTTTTCACCAACTGACTTCTTTTTCTGTTATTGCTTGCGTTTATATTTTAAAATGCGCATTCCAATCAGAAAAAAAATAACTGTTTACACATTCTTTGCATTTATGGCATTCCACAGCAAGAATGTGTTTGTGTATGGGCAGAGGTAATGGTAAAAAAAATCTCTACACAATTATTTGTCTGTTGTGTGTGTGTTAAACACGAGACGCAAATGTGAGAGTGGATGTTTTTTTATGAAGAGAGCAAGAGAGAAAAAATGGGTCATAAATGCGCATGTTAATCACGTTACATTTTTCTTTTCCCTCTTTTCTAGAACATTCTTTTCTGTTGTAAATACTTCCAGATTTTTAACAACGATGAAAAAAAAAGAACATGCCATAGCGCAAATGTAATGGGTACGTGACATTTAAACAAAATATGAGCATGAGGCGCATATTCAAGTGGTACCGTTATATGTATGCTATGTTGGGTGCGGGTGAAGGAACAAGGTTTAGAGCGAAAGAAAATTGTCCCTCTAAATCCGTAACAATAGATACCAAGACTGCCTCTCTGATCGCAATGTGTTTTGCTACGAATGTGGTACTGCAAATGTTTATAAGCCCACATGTACAAAGTGTAATCCACAAAAAAACTGCCAAATGAGTGCACATCACAGTGCACGCAGACAGAGCCAGATCAAGAAGACCGACAGTTCCACCAGCACGGATTAACTTTTCTCCCCAAAATTGCAAATTCTCAAATTCTGAACCCTTACATACAAAATGACAAACGTAAACTAACACCAATTATACCTTTCCATATCAGAATGAAAAATTACCAGAAAGTTCGATTAAAGATATTTAATGAAGAAATAACAATGAAACCAAATCGATCTGCTGTACGTATGAGGAAGTTTTGGTTGGAAATTAGACGAAAACAAAGAAATATTATTAATAGCATATTTGAAAAAAAACGACTTAAGTCCTTACGCCGAAGTTTACCTTTTTGAAGAAAAAGTAAGTGGACTACTCGATACAGGTGCATCAATATCCTGTATTGGTGGCACATTGGCTACAAAATTTTTAGAGTCTGGTATACAACAATAGTTTTTAGATTTGTTGAACACCATATAGATTTGTATATTATTCCTAGCTGAACACAACCACTATACCTCGGCATTGACTTCTGGAAAAGATTTAATCTTTTGCCAAACAATTTCTTTCAAACCTTAAATGTTTCTGCCATAGAAAGTTCTGACTCTCTTCCTCTTAATGAATGTCATTTGGACGAGAAGGAAAAACAGAAACTGCTCAAAATTGTAAATTTATTCCCATCCTTTTCAAGGGAAGGACTAGGCAAAATGTCTATAGTTAGTCACGTAATAGATGTAGGTGAAGCTAAACCAATTAAGCAACGCCATTATCCCGTCTCGCCAGCCATAGAAAAACTAATGTATGACGAGGTTGATAGAATGATTAGTTTAGGCGTGATTGAAGAATCGAATAGTGCGTGGAGCTCACCTTGTGTTCTTGTTCGAAAACCGGGAAAGAACCGTTTATGTTTGGATAGCAGGAAGGTAAACGATGTGACTGTTAAGGATGCATATCCTTTACCTAACATCGACGGTATATTGAGTAGACTTCCGAAGGCTAGGTACATTACAAGTTTGGATCTTAAAGATGCCTTCTAGCAAATTCCTTTAGATCCAAAATCAAGGGACAAAACAGCATTTACAGTGCCTGGACGGCCTCTATACCAATACAAAGTTATGCCGTTTGGACTCTGTAATGCACCCCAAACTATGTCTCGTTTGATGGACAAAGTAATTCCTGCCTATTTACGGAATGAAGTATTCATATACCTAGATGATCTTCTTGTGATTTCAGATGATTGATATGAGTTGACAAACACTTAAAGGTTCTAAAAATTGTTGCAGAAAGTTTAAGATAATCCGGACTGACGATTAACGTGGGTAAAAGTAAATTTTTTATGGAAGAGATAAAGTATCTAGGACATATCATTGGTAAAGGAGTAATTCGGACTGATCCGGACAAAATTTAAGCAATCTTGGACTACCCGACACCGAGATCAGTAAAAGAAGTTAGACGTTTTCTAGGAATGACTGGCTGGAAATTTATTGACAATTATGCGCCTCTATCCTATCCACTAACAGATTTGCTTAAAAATAAAAAAAAATTCTCTTGGAATCAAGAGGCGCAATCTGCATTTGATAAATTAAAATCTCTTTTAAGTTCAGCTCCTGTATTGCACAGCCCGGATTTTAAAAAACCCTTTTTTATCCACTGTGATGCATGCAATACAGGTATAGGAAGTGTATTGGTCCAGTTAAATGCGGAGGGTGATGAAGTTCCTGTGGCATTTATGTCAAAGAAACTCAACAATGCCCAACGAAATTACTCAGTGACCGAACAGGAATGTTTAGCTGCAGTTATAAGTGTAAAAAAATTTCGTCCTTACGTGGAGGGGCATGAGTTCACTATAGTGACAGATCACGCATCACTAAAGTGGCTTATGTCTCAAACCGAATTAAGCTCGAGATTAGCAAGATGGACACTTAAATTACAAGGCTTTTCATTTAAAATTCAACACAGAAAAGGCACCTTAAATATCGCTCCAGACGCTTTATCCCGTACCACCTCAGAAATTCTAGATCCGTCCGAAAGCAAGATTGATATGGTTGTGAATAGTCTGTCCGAAGATCATGGAATTTTCATCGACTTAAAGTCACCATATTTTCACACGGATGAATACAAAAATATAATTAAAAACATCTATGAAAACCAATCCAAATTCCACGACATTAAAGTTTTGGACGGTTATGTATACAGGCGAACAGAACATGCGACTGGAGAGCAACTCCATGATGATCTTTGCTGGAAATTGTGGGTTCCACAGGAATTAATCCCAGATGTTCTGTCCAAAGCTCATGACAATCCGTTAGCATCACACTTTAGAATTAATAAAACACTTGAGCGTTTGCGAAGGTATTATTTTTGGCCATTATTAGTAAATAGTGTCAGAGACTACGTAAATTCATGCATTATTTGTAAATCGAATAAACATCCCAATTTTGTACTCAGACCACCTATGGGACAACCGATCATGACGCAACAAAAACTCTACATCGATTTTTTAGGCCCATATCCTAGGTCTAGAAGTGGTCATATTGGCATATTCGTAGTATTGGACCATTTCTCCAAATATCCTTTTTTAACACCAGTCCAAAAGATGACTACAGATGTTGTTTGCAAACATTTGGAAGAGGACATTTTTCATGTTTTTGGTGTGCCAGAGTCTATTGTGTCTGACAATGGCGTACAATTTAAGTCAAAACCCTTTAAGAAGTTATTAGAAAGATACAACATTGATCATATACTCACTGCAGTGTATTCTCCACAGGCGAATGCATCTGAGCGAGTAAACAGATCTGTTATTACGGCTATAAGGGCATACATCAACTCTGATCAGAAAAACTGGGACGAAGTTTTGAGTAGTATTGCTTGCGCTCTTAGATCTAGCGTTCATTCGTCCATAGGAGTTGCTCCATATTACTTAGCCTTTGGCCAGAATATGATAACACACGCACAAACTTATTCATTGTTAAGAAAATTAGGAACTTTAGAAGATAGAGCAGTTAGCTTTTCAAGAGAAGATTCAATGGAGATCATTAGAAAAAGGGCGATGGAACTAATGGAGAAGCAATTTCTGCGAAATGAAAGGAGGTATAACTTACGTTCTAAGGTAGCAAACTTTAAGGAAGGACAAGAAGTATATAGACGAAATTTCAAACAGTCAAGTTTCGAAAAGGGCTATAATGCTAAGCTTGGCAACATATTTGTCAAAGCTAGAATTAGAAGGAAGATTGGAAATTGTAATTACGATTTGGAGGATATGAGTGGTAAATACGTTGGTAAATACCATGCAAAAGATATAAAACCCGGCTGATACTACTGCCAGCTAGATCAAATTTTGTTGTTCTTGTAAAAGAATCCCCAAAATTCGATCTTGTTTGGGGGGCTGTGCAATGTGCTGGCATTAAGAAACAAAATTTTCAAATGAGATAATAACTTTGTACTATTTTATCATTCACACAATATAAAAATGTTAAAACACAATTTACTCTGCCTATTTCCTTTTAAAAATTCATTTAAATTTGTCTATTTATTTTTTTAAATCATATTTCAAAATTATATTCTGATTCTAATTACTCCCTAACAAAATGTATTAATTTTTTTTTATTTTCTTTATTAAAATTATATTTCATTGCACAAAAATATACATTGTGAGAACATAATTTTATTATATACAGAACTAGCTGACCCGGTCCGCGTTGCTGGCCCTAAGCAAACATTAGGTTGTATTACCACCAGCGTTGCCGTTTTGGTTACTTTTAACCAAAATTGGTTACTTTTTTTCCAATGTGTACTTGTGTACTTTTTTTCCGTTTTGGTTACTTTTTTTAACACAAAAGTAACCATTTTTTACATTGTTTTTACTTTGACTTAATTTACACCACTAATTTTGGTGATAAACTAAACTACCACAATTTAAAAGTTTTTTAAAAATAAAACACTAAACACAGGATTACAAAAAAATACATGCCTGTCTCCAAACATAACAAACACAATCATTGTATTGTTGAACGAGTAAAAGGTTCTTCACAAAAACCATCTAAAAACATGATACTGAATGCATTTTCATATTGATGTTTGACATCGGAACAAGTTAATTTTTCTTTTGTTTTAAGGTGTGTTCACATTGTGTGTATTTGTCATATGGAATGTCACTTTTTCGCATGTCAAATTTGTACATATAGTCTGAACACCTTCAAACAATAGCATGTGTTATTTTTATGTGTGCAATACACATGACATTTTTTATTTAGAACGAGTTCTATTTTCTTGTGACAAACCATCTGACATCAGCTGTTTTTTATAACAAAAATTTTGTGGCGGCAAAAATTAATTGAAATTTTAATAAATATAATTTATAGTAAAACAAAAATCTCTCATTCCATTTTAAAATACAGTTTTATTTAATTATAAATTTAATTTTTTATTATACACATACAGAAATCAGCTGTTTTAAGATTTTTTTTTTATAGGTTATGTCAAATGTACTTAACATACCAACATTTGAACTAAAGACGTGCAACAGTATACCCAAAAGTATTTGCAAAACAAATATACCATATACATATCTGTTGAAATGGATATGAAAAAGCAAAAAAGAATACACAATATTGTATTTGTTTTTTTTTTTTGTAACACACATTACTCATACCAACAATAACAGTTGAATTTTGATTTTGTACCAGTATGTATTTGTATTTGTTTTTTATTCTCAAATAACTGTTATACCACAATTATTTGCAAAATATTTGTTGTACGAGAGATATTTTTGAGGAAAAATAACATAATGTAAGAAATATTAATTGTGTATCGTTGAAAATATTTAAAAGAAATAATGTAAAAAAACGGAGTTTGTTTTTCATATTTATAGTATGTATGTATGTGTGAGTAAGTCGTGTTTTGACCTACATATGTATACATATGATTATGGGCCATTACTTTTATTTTGAAATTATAAAATTTCGAGGTAAGTTTTTAATAAATCAGTAAGAAACTATTGTATATATGTATGTAAGTAATTTTATATACTTTGTTCCATTAATACCTATCATGTAAGATAACAACTTTTATAGAAACAAGTAAGAGTGCTATATTCGGCTGTGCCGAATCTTAAATACCCTTCACCTAAGCGTAATAAGAAATACAGAAACTACACTAGACTAGAATATCCTAATTCTGTGTTTTCTATTCAGTCTTAGTGCAAATTTTATTAGTATTTGATATATTGTTAGAAAGGCAATTTTACGACCAACATAATTTATGTTAAATATTTTGAAATGTTGTCTAATTTTTACCATTTTAATAATTTAATTACCAATTCTTACCATAATTTACAGAGTCTGTCTGATGTTCATAATAATCTTCAGTGTAATTTAACAAACAGAGTATAAA
Organism: Bellardia pandia; assembly: GCA_916048285.2. NCBI lineage: Eukaryota > Metazoa > Arthropoda > Insecta > Diptera > Calliphoridae > Bellardia > Bellardia pandia. The sequence continues at coordinate 74,250,455 of OU696530.1, forward strand.
AAAGGGGTACAATTCGGTTTTAGTGATTTTGCTCAAAAAAAAAAAAAAAACAAAATTAAATAGGGCTTTTAGAGGAGATACCAGGAAAAAAATTTGTTGGCGGTCACGCCTATTTTCGAGGGGGCGGGCCCGTAAAGTTGAAAATATATAGGCCTATATCTCGGGAACTACTGAGTGCTTGATAATTTGTAATACACTAAATAAAAGGTATTAAAAATACCTTTCCAACGATATATATCATGATTATAAAATGTGGACGGAATATGGGTTAAATCGGAAAAGAATATTTTTTGACCCGAATTTATTTGTTTTTTGGAAATGGTTCTTATATGCCAGCTATGACAAATTATGGGCCGATCTTCTTAAATTTTGGAACAGTTATTTTCATGCATATGAGGATACTTCACGTCGAATTTCAACATAATAACGCTATATATACGATATATATTAGTATTAACGTGGATTTCGGGAGTGGACCTTATTTGGGGGATATTGTCAAATATGGACCGATATTCTCAAAATCCAGCAGTTAGATTTAGGCATGTATGTAAATGATCCGTGTAAAATTTTGGATTGGTACCCTTATTTATAAGCGATTTATGAGTATTAAAGAGATTTTCGGAAGAGGGCTTTATATGGGGCATACGGTTAAAAATAGACCGAAATTCACAAAATTTTGTGGGATGATTTTTATATATATTAAAATGATCTGTGCAAAGTTTTGAGTCGGTACCGATATTTATACAATATATAGGGAAAAATGTCTTTTTCAGATGTGGTCCTTGTATGGGAGCTATGACCAGTTCTGAGCCGACCACCATAAAATTTAGTACAACATATTATTTGCCTATAACGAGTATTTATGGTAAAGTTTAGCCGTTTAACATTATTTATATCTGTTTTATACGCATTAATGTGAATTTTGAAAGTGGACTTTATATGGGGTCTATGGTCAAATATGGACCGAAAAATTTCGGTTTGTGATTTATTTTTGTATAAAACTTATTTTTGGGGATTTTTGTCTTGATATTCCAATTTTATAGGCATTTATGTATAATTGAGCAATATTTCGGGAAGATTTTTGTACGGGGGCTATGAGAAATCAGATTCTTACTATTTTCAGCACACCTTTTTATCATACAAAAAACGTATACAAAATTTCATGGTATTATCTGTAATATGTTTCAAAATATGGCAATAAAATGGACAAAAATATCAAATTTTTATGGAGGTGGTCTCACATATTAGTTCATAACTCTGGTTGGCCTAAACCGATTTTGCTGATTTTAAATAGCAAACTTCTTGAAAGCATGTCTGACAGAATTATTGAAGGTTTGGATGCCGAATATATCTTCGGACTTCAAAAAACTGATTTCAACATCCAGACAGACAGACGGACATGGCTTAATCGACTTCGCTATCTATAAGGATCCAGAATATATATACTTTATAGGGTCGGAAAATTATATTGTGGAAATTTCACACGGAATGACAAACTTATATATACCCTTCTCATGAAGGTGAAGGGTATAAAAATGCACACTTATTTTACAAAAAGAATTATTTTTTTGCTTATAATGTTATAACAATTTGCCCGAGTATCACAAATAACCATGTTATTAACATCAGTATTTGTTCATATCTGTTTTATGAAAACAAATAAAAATAAATATGTTACTCTCATTCTCTCTTTATCTACTCACACAGTAAGTATTTTGTACAATAACAATACTTACCAATACCAGAAACAAGAAAATATTTACCAATACATACCAGAAGTAGCAAACTAAGAGAAACTGGTACTAACAGATAGAACTGTGCACGTGTTTAATTTGAACATGTAAATTATAAACCGTATGTGAAACTCAAATTTTGAAAACACATGTGGATAGAAAAGTGATATTCCATATGACAAATACACACAATGTGAACACACCTTTAGACATGAACGGACCTTAATAAACATTTATAAATTATATTTTTTATCAGAAAACCAAAAAAAGCTTTTTACAAATTAGCGTGCTATTTAATTTTTTAATAATAAAGTGTTTTTTAAATAGTTAAGATTGGGTTTCTTTTGTAAAAAATGGATAAGTATGTACTTCGAATTAAAAAATAATAATATTGGTTTTAAGCACAATTTTTATTTTTGTTAGATTTTTATTTAAAAAGGCTGCTCAAAGTAAAACTAATAATGTCGAGTTATCTTCTGGAAGTGATGATGAGAATAGGTATATTTTCATTCAATTTCAATAACTTTTTTTAAATAATATTTTGTTGTTTAGTGATATTAAAAACAGCCCGAAAAGAAAATTCCGTGTATTGTGGTTGGATGAGTTTCCGTGGCTAAGAAACAAAGAAGGATGTTGTTTCTGCGCTGCCTGTGAAAAAAAAATCCAAATCACGTAAGTCATTTATGAAAGCACACTAAAAAAGTGTTCATAAGCCAAATGTGGAAAATAAAAATAACATTTGCAAGTTCTCAAAAAGAAACTCTTAATAAGCAAGTGCACCAAACAGAGCTAACATTAGTAATGTTTCTTATTTCCCACAATTTGCCTTTTTTTTATTAATGGACTATCTACTGGCTTATTAGAGGAGCGCTGTCCCGACTCTCAAATTGCGAAACACATTAAATGTGGCAGGTACAGCAACTCAATTAACAGAAATGTTAGGAAGTAAATATAAAGCAAATTTAATTTCCAAACTAAAAACGACAAAGTTTTCGTTAATAGTAGACGAAACAACAGACGTATCCACAAAGAAATCACTAGTTCTAGTCGTTCGCTATATGGATAAATCATCTAAGAACATTCAAGACAGATTTTTAGCCTCATCTACTTAAACTTTATCTACTAGTGTTTTGTAACAAATGTAATGAAATTAATTACATTTGGTTTTTATTAATATTGTTATTTTTTTCTTTCAATTGTACCTAATTATAAGACTGAACTACAAACTGAAATGCAATGGTTAATTTATATTTTACATATATATTTTTTAGCTGAAGTATAAATAAAATAATATTTTAAATATATAAAAATTTTGGTTACTTTTTTTGCTTTTGGTTACTTTTTTTAACATTTTGGTTACAAAATTTTTTTGGTCGTGGCAATGCTGATTACCACACAATTTAAATTAAGCTTTTAAAGCAGGGAAAGGCAACCTATACTATTACATTTTGCAATTGTATTAGTAATATACTCTCTTCGCTCTCAACACAAATCGGTGTTGCCAGAAAACTTTCGTCACTTATCCCCAATTAAAAATTTAAAATCTCCAAAAATCTCTATTTTATTATTTGCGAAAAATTAGAAAATCAGTCAGGAAATTGCATTACATCTTCAACATTTATTTCATATGGGCAACATTTTATGCGTATTAAATTTTCAAATGTCCAGCAAAACCTTCTTTTTTACCCAACATTACATTGGCACCATCAGTGCATACAGAGGAAAGCTTACTCTTATCAGTAAAAGAAAGAACTTTTTCATAATAATAATTTAAAGAAAATAAAAAATTCATTTCATATTCATCACAAATTTTTAAAAAAGTTGGGAAATTTTTTTTTCTGGTAACGCTGATTTTTAAATTACACAACCTGTCTGTTTGTATGCTCAAGCTAGACTCATTAAACTTTGTTTATTTCTCTACAATGCGTGTGCACACGTAAGAGAAGAGTAAATGAAAAACGCGGCGCCCATGTTTTGCCTTTCGCTGTTTTAAAGAAATGTACGGCCTTTAAATAAATTTATAGAATATCTGTCATAAAGTTTTGTTACAGAATAACTTACATATGGTGTAGGTATGGGCTCAATCAAAAAAGAAACGCATTTATTTAAGGCAAATTGGAAATTATATTTATTTATTACTTCATCTTGGGACCAGCGGATATACAATGTTTTTTGTTTTTCGGCGTGCCGTGTGGAAAACATAAATTTTCCAAAATTAAGCCAGCAATAGTTAATGATGTAGCTCTTGCTTTATTGATGGCAATAGTACAGGTAAGACGCAAAGGGAATTGGAGCCGCTTGAATTGGAATGGTAAATCGTTGGAAATCATCCGAATTCGTGGAATAAGTACATCTTCGCCTTTGAATCTGCCACCGATGATTGTTGCCTCGATTAAATTTGGTGAGCAGTTTTTGATGGTCAATGTGGTTCCGTTGCATAACTTTGTTGCGTTTAAGTTGCGAATAAAAATTACCGGTGATCCAACGTTTAATGTTAGCACATGGGGTGGCATTCCGGGTGGTTCCAATGAATTTAAAAATTCAGTGGGATAATTGACGGCTTGTTCTTCATCCATTACTGTATCGATCGATTTGTATTTGATTAACTTGCCGGGCAGTTTCAATTGAATTTGCTCATTGAGCTTGTTGGCATAATAATTTGTTGGTGCCAAAATTGCACGTTCCAACAGCCAATCCGATTTTTTGTAGAAGATTGTTAGACTTGGGAAAACCTTGTCGACAACGGCTTGAATATTTATTTGCATTCGACAGAAGTTAGGCGGGAACGAAATCTCGTTCGTGGCGCGATTAATTGGAATTTTTCCATTTCCGATGTCAAAAAGTTGTTCTGAGAATGTTTGGACAGGGTCTTGCAACAAATGCACACGCATGTTCGTCGATAGCGTGATTTTCTCGACTCGGTTCCAAAGATATGAAGCTTTCAAGCATGCGTTCAGCTCATCTGCGGTCATTGATAACGGGCAAAGTTTGACGAAAATCACCAACAAAAAGAATAAAAGCGCCTCCCATCGGTTTGTGTATCCTCGAAAATCACGTAGAGTCCGATCAAGCGCTTCGAGCAATTTGTTTGAATGTACCGTTATTTTTTATCAGCGTTTGAAAAAAACTCACAAATGTGCACAAAATGTAGGTATCTTAAATGCAAGAGTACATAAAGTTTTTTATCATCGATTGATGATATAATATTATTTTTAACTTATTGTATAATGTTGCACCTTAGTTAGCTCGGAATATCGAATGATGTAAATATTTTGTAAATAAACCGAAAACTCGGATTTTTTAATGCATCGTTAATAACATAAGTTTTTTGCAAATATCTTCGGAACTACATAACCGATTTAAGAGTTTGATATCTCGTTTTGAAAAACATGACAACGGCTTTAAAAAAAAATTAAATAAAATAAAAAAAGTAAAATATATGAATGTATGCTCGTATGTCATTGGTAATGCAATATGAAAATTGGATTTTGCCACGCCCCTGCGCCCGCAGACTGAAAAACCATGCAAACATTATTTTTTTGTATTTTTACCTCGCCTTCAGTAAGATGTGGATACAATCTGTATGAAGTAAATCTGTAAAAACCCATGCAGAAGCAATTAATCAATTAAAAAAGTGGGCGTTAGAGTAGGTGTGGTCGTATCAATGGTGAAGGCAATGGTGGTAATGTGACCTTACCACTGAGATAGCACAACCCAGGCGATTCTCCGGTGAACTTTAATGCACCGCAATGGTTGCACACAATCTCCATTGGTAAAATTTGAACGGAAGGATGCGAGCTGTAGTAAAAAGTGCAATCGTAATGAAACGCTACTCGATTCAAATCAACACTTAAAGCTCTTCTTCTTACGCGTTGATTTAGATTTTCACGTTGTTGAATTGCTTGATTTAATCCATGAGTTCTCATTGCTAATCGAGCCGTTTCATTTGTCGCCTGTCTTTCTTCTTGTGTTTGTGTTACGCGAAGTCGGGCCATACTAAACGGCGCTGATCTCGTGCGATTTCTTGTTCATCCGTATTCAATCGATTGGTAATATTCCGATTTGTAATTGCATTACGGGTTCGGTGCGAAAGATCAGATCTTCTGGGTCGCGGCATTATGAATAACACTGAGAAATTAATGTCACAAAATCATTTAGGGAACTTACCCTTTGAAAGGGTACCTTTTAAACCTTTTAAAAAAGGTTGAACATTTTTAAATACTACAAAAATAAATCAGGTGTCAAAAGTTTATGCACACAACGCCATCTACTGGCAATAGCAGAACCAGAATTTGTTTTTGTAAAAAAAAATGAACAAAACAAGTTTTCAATCAAATTAGGTGGAAAAACAATCGTCGTAAAAATTGTGATATACAAAAGAACGACATTTGATTTTTGGATTTTAGAAGATAATAATTAAAAGTAATGGGTGATACAATTTGAAGTAAGTCTTTTAAAACCCTTGTAGAATCGATTACACAATTTTAAAGCAGGCGTGGTCAAATTCGGCTGTACACTGCGGGCGTTGCTACGCCATCAATTTAAAAAAAAGTAGGCGGTCAAAAAAGATCGCTAGAGATGGGACGTGAAAGGAGGCGTGGAGTATGAATCTTAATTTTTGATCTCGCCTAGAGTAAAGTGAATATGTTAAAATTAGAGTAGAATCAATTACACAATTTAAAAAAGAAGGCGTTAAAGTAGAAGTATTTTATAAATACTTAGTGGTGTGATGTGAAAATTTCAGGCAGATCGCTCCAGCGGTCTGGCTTACCTGGCAAGCGTCTTGCATGTGATGGGGCGTGAAAGTGGGCGTGGCACACACAATTTTTATTTCTACCTCGCCTACAGTAAGATGTATATACAATTTGAAGTAAATCTGTAAAAACCCATTTAGAATTAAATAAAAAAAAAAGTAGGCGTTAGAGTGGGCGTGGTCGTACCAACTTACAAACATTCCGTGGCTCATGCACAACAACTTTGCCGAAGATCATCACATGATCATTTACGATTCTATAAAGTACATACACACACTCACACATAAAAACATTAATTTAAAAAAAAAGTAGGCGTGGTAAATTTCTGAACTTTTTCCGGGTATTCTTCTTCTCTGGCGTGAGACCAGCCTGAATTCGTGCGAATCTTTGCAATCGGTCCTGGCGTTCTTTAGTTATAAAGCTAGTAACTAACGTCACTCTCTTTTATATATATAGATTATAGAGGCATAGCTAAATTGAACGCTATTCCAAAGCTATTTGAAAAATGTATTACTGACTCTCTCGTTCATCAAGTATCTCCCTTACTTACACCATGTCAACACGGTTTTCGTAAAGGATATTCAGCTATGACTAACATTCTACAATTAACTACTTTGGTTAATGAAGGATTTACTAGTGGTCAACAAACGGATGTCATTTATACTGACTTCAGTAAAGCCTTTGATAAAGTTAATCACAAACTTCTGCTTAAAAAATTGGATAAAATGGGTTTCAATAATACTATTTAAGCTGGTTAAAGTCATATCTGTTATGCAGAACACAGTCCGTTAAATTTAAATCTGCATATTCTAGAAATATTTTGGTAAAATCCGGCGTTCCGTAGGGAAGTCACCTGGGCCCAATTTTATTTTTACTTTTCATCAACGATTTGCCTGAGGCAATAAATTATTCTAATATACTGATGTTCGCAGACGATGTGAAAATATTTTTAAGCTTCAAGCATTCACCAGATCACAGTTATCTCCAAAAGGACTTGGATAATTTTTATAATTGGTGTTACATTAATTTAATGGAACTTAATCTCAAAAAATGCAAGCCCATGACTTTTTCGAGAAGGAAGTGGTCATAAACTGGAGTCAGTAAGCGTTATTATGGATCTTGGTGTTTTGTTGAACGGAAAATTAAACTTTGTACAACATATTACGATGGCTGTTAATAAAGCTCGAGGTATCTGGGCTTTCATCAAACGATGGGCAAAAGAATTTAAGGACCCCTTTATCACTAAAAGATTATTCACGTCACTTGTAAGACCGATTTTAGAGTATGGCTAAATTGTATGGGACCCCTACTATAACGTTCACATTAATCTTATCGAATCTGTTCAGAAACAGTTTTTAATTTTTTGTTTAAGAGATGTTTATCGAGGATACTCTGCGCTTCCATCATATTCATCATGACTTGCTTTGATTCGACTACCAACATTAAAAAGCCAAAGAATTATGCTTAACGTTTCATTTCTTGTAAATCTTTTAAATGGTAATGTTTCATCAAATTTTCTATTAAGTAAAATATCATTGAATGTTCCTCAACGCACATTACGATTCAATCACCCACTATATGTTAAAACTTTTCGAACAAACTATGAGATGGCAGATCCGTTTAGGAAATTATGTTGTTGTTTTAATGAAATGTTTAACTTTATAGATTTTTCTTTAAATATTGATGTTATTAAACGCAATATTATATTAAGTTTGAATGTGTAATTGCAGTTATATTAAGAAAATTGTTAATTAATATTTAGTCTGTAAGGATTGTATCCATAGACTTAATTAAATAAATAAATAAAATGTTGACGACCTCCGTCCGAAACGTAGTATACCTTCTCCACTATAAATTTAGATTTTAGGTAAGTTAAAATTATCTTCTGGGAGGTTACTGCGTATTTCGATTCGAAAACAAAAGCTTTCGAAATATATACATATAGTCTGAACAGCTTCAAATAATATCATGTGTTATTTCTATGTGTGCAATACACATGACATTTTTTATTTAGAACGAGTTCTATTTTCAAGTGACAAACCATCTGACATCAGCTGTTTTTTATAACAAAAATTTTGTGGCGGCAAAAATGAATTAAAATTTTAATAAATATAATTTATAAATAGTAAAACAAAAATACAAAAAAAAAACTACAAATTTATTACTGAAAATGGAGGGAAAAATTGAAAAGTAGTTATCAAAATTAAGTACATATGTATTTTTTTATTGCAATTTTTATAGTTATTTTTATGTTGTTACAGTAAAAAGGATTGTCTTCAGTGTAATTAACAAACGAGTGCAAAAACTCATGCTGAAAAATTAATAAGAAGTTTTCAAGTGACATTTTAATTAAATAAATTTGGTGCCAAAAATTAGATTTTTCCCCCCTCCCAAATAAAAAAAAAATAAATTACAAAACTGATTTTTAAAAAACTAAGACCGTGGAAAAACATTTTAAGTAAATTAAATAGTTCATAAAAAGACTGGACAAAGTGGAATTTTTAAAAAAATTTGTGTTGTGGAATTTTTTTTTTTGTTGACATTTTCACAATGGAAATAAGTGGCAGTGATTACTCTGTACAGGAATTGAAGGAGTGGTTAAGAAAACTTGGTCTACCAAAAAGCGGAACGCAAAATACGTTGATTGCTCGTCTAAATGATATACCAGTTAAAGAAAGAGGGATATGCCCAACAGTTAATATGAATAATGAACAGGATGAGGACGAAGCCATTTCCAGAGAGCTTGAATTATTAAGGCAGGAACGAGCTTTTAAAGGAGAATGAACTCTTGAAGAAAGAAAAGGATTTGTAAAAATCCCAACCATCTAGATGCCCTGCTGATGCTAATGTCAATCATCAGTACAACCCTTTCATAAATATTATAAAGAATGTCCTTCCCGATTATGATGGTTCTGCAAATTTTGAAGTTTGGGCTGCCCAACTTGCTAATATCGCCGGCGCTTATCACATTGACGAAACCATGTATCGAGCCATATTGATAAGCAAACTTAAAGGAAAAGCACTTTCATGGTTACAATCAAGACCATGTTTAGTAACAGAGAGTCCAGGCAATTTTCTAAAGCAAATGCATGAGTTTTTCGGCGCTAAAGAAAGTAAGTTTATTTTACGGAAAAAATTCGAGAGCCGCAAATGGGTATTTGGGGGGAAGCTCCAAGAATATTTTAACGATAAGCTTGTACTTGCAAACCAAATAAACATGGATGAAGAAGAATTGATAGATTCGATTATTGAAGGCATACCAGATCCCCAACTCAGAACGCAAGCTACCATGCAAAACTTTGGCGACAAAAAGCAGCTTCAGCGGGCTCTCTCAAGAATAGAGCTAAAGGATCCAGTAAAGCCTAAAAAAGATGACGTCAGATGCTTTAATTGCAATTCTTTGGGTCATTACGCTGGTGAGTGCAAGAAGCCCAAACACCAGCTTGTCTGCTACGCATGTGGAAGCTCAGAACATCGTGTTGCTGCCTGCCCTGAAAGGAAAAAATCTGTTCATGTTGTGGAAGATGACAACTTCGTAAGATTGTTTACGTTTTATTTTCGTAATACTGTAAGTAATTTTAATAATTCTGTTATTTTAAAATGTCTAATAGATTCAGGAAGTCCGATTAGTTTTGTTAAAAGATCATGAGTGTGTAATTTAAAATTAAATAAAAATATTTGCGTTTCTTATTTTGGATTAAATAAAAGTAAATTGAAGGTTATTGGATCCATATGTTGTCATATCATTATAAATAAAAATAAATATCTTTTAAATTTATATGTAGTACCAGACGAATCAATGAGCATACAGGCATTGTTAGGTAGATACTTTATGAGAGCTTGTAAATTTAAAATTGTTTGTGAATTGGAAACTAATAACGGGTGTTTTTTTTACAGGTTCGTTTTTCGAAAAGAGATAAAACTGGCATTTTGTGGTCAAATTTGGCAACTCTAATGTCATTTATGTTCAGTTTGGTTTGCCATTTCATCATGAACACGTTGACAAAAGAACAACGCTTGCAAATCGTGCAAATTTATTTCGAAAATAACGGTTCAGTTCGCGAAGTTTACCGCAAGCTCCGTCCATTTTATGGTCGACATAATCGTCCATCAGAGCAATTAATTCGGTTAACCATGGATCGTTTTCGCACTACGTTTACTCTATGTGATAATACGCATCCGCAGAGACGTCGAACAGTGCGCACCGAAGAAACAATTGCCGCTGTAGAGCAAAGTGTTGAAGAGGACCCGAATGAATCGATTCGCCACCGTGACCGGTATAGAGCCATGATAACCGACTATTTTGTTCCCGAATTGGATGGCATGAATGTGGATGAGTTGTGGTTCCAACAAGACGGCGCTACATGCCACACAGCGCACGCCACAATCGATTTATTGAAGGAAACATTCGATGAGCGCATAATTTCGCGGAATGGACATGTCAATTGGCCACCAAGATCGTGTGATTTGACACCATTGGATTATTTTCTTTGGGGATATGTGAAGTCGCTCGTCTACGCCAACAAACCAGAAACGTTAGGGGAATTGGAAGCCAACATTCGTGGCGTTATTGCCGACATACGGCCCCATATGCTCGAAAAAGTGGTTGCAAATTGGACCTGTAGAATTGGCTTTATTCGAGCCAGCCGCGGCGGCCACATGCCTGAAATCATATTTAAACATTAATGGCATAAAATTATCCTTCCAATAAAGCCAAATTGATGGTCATTAAAACGATTTTCTTGTGTTTTATTTCAATTCGAAGTTCTATTCCTCTCAAAAAAACACCCAGTACAATGTGAAAAGTATACAAATTCGAATGATTTTCTTTTCGAATCAAAATGCGCAGTAACCCCCCAGGTATTCATAAACTATAGCGATGCCATGTTTTAAGTCATCGGATATGATTGTCATACTTTTGTGTTCCAGTTTTTCATCTTCTATATAGTAAATACCAACTGTAAATATAGTTGTTTGGTCATTATTGACGTGGAATCCTTGTATTGTATTCTGACTATCATAACCATAGATCTCTGCTAAATCATATGAAATCACGTATTTATCAGACTTCAAATGTGTCTTCAAATCATTCAAAAATGACCATTGGGTTCTCAAATTTAGTAAAACTTTGCATATTTCTTCCACAAAATCATCCACATTTAAAATTACTGGTTTTAAGGTACTTCTTTCAGTCTGAAGCCAAGATTCAAATTTTATCTTATGAATACATTCTCAAAAGAGTTCATTAAATTCTCCTTAATGAATGTGGTCTGCGGGCAATTTGAACAATCGCCTAAGTGGCAAGAAGTTGTTACATAAGGACACATAGTCAATTTAAGGCAATCACGGTAATCGTGCAAATCTTCTGAGGAATCATCTGTCAGATACTTTAAGTTGAATATGAGTTTAACATTTTCATAGTAAATGCAAACCCATTCTATGTGCTTTGGCCTCAGTTGGGTAAATTTTGTAAATCCAATTTTGACGTCCTAGTGTTCAGATGGAAATGTTACAAAGAACCATTCTCTTCTGCATTTGGACTTTATGGCCATCAATTCGAACATACACCAAGTCTTTCATTCCTGGCATCATTCGACTCATATCATCTCGCTGAAAAAATTGAGTTACTAGAGCTTCAGTTTCGCACGCTAAAGTTTTTCCCTTCTGAATCCCATGCGTTGCATTTCGTTGAGACGTTCCAAACTCAGTCATTATTTTTGAACAACTCCGTGACGATGGGGCAAGAGTAAGAAGATGAATTCTTTCAGATCTACTCTGTGACGATTTGTACTTCTTTTTTATTTGTTCAAAAAATTCTACTGCATCCTTGTGATGTTGATTTTGGCACTCATTATTAGGTCTTATAGGTTTTACTAAAAAGTTAGAACAACCATTATCGCCTGCAGAACTGTCTTCATTTTCAGAATTAATTTTGTTCTCATCAGGAATAACCGGCAATGTGTCCAACTTTCCCATCATTTTGATGACGATCTGTCTTAAGGAAATTGTATAAGCTTTTTTTTTAAGAAAAAAGGGCCCAAATTGAAAACAAAATTAAAAAAAATTTTTTTTAAATCAAAAAAAAAATATTTTTGAAATGATTGCAGAAATAGCTAGGACCAATAGGTGAAAAGTTACACTCATTTTAAGAAAACCCTGTTTGACCACAACTTTGACCCCCTCTAACTCCGGCAGTTCTTGACTGATAGAGCTGAAAATTTGTATCTGGCCTACTGTCCATTAGTACTAACCTTGGTCTAAATCGGAAGACACCGATTTTAAAAATTGGGTCACTTGACGTGAAATTCCCCATACTCCTTGCAATCAAGAGATTTGCATCATTCAAAGATTTGAATAAAGCTTCCAGATTTTTAATTTGACATACAAATTCCTCAGTAGGGATTAATTTACCTGGTGTGTGTTTTTATATTTTATAAATATGATAAAATAAATAAGTACGCGAATTATTGGAAATTATTTACTATTTTTGCGTTATATTGTACTTTCTAAAAACATAATTAAAAATTAAAATTATAGTTCTGAGTGTAAAAATTAATATTTGAAAGGCCGCACTGAAATTGAATTTTCCATCCCTGGTTCTTGCAATCACATGCATTTCGTGTCCTGCTAAATAGGATGTTTCAAACTTTGACACATATGCGCTGCATTTCATAGTGTTCATTCAATCTGTGCAGTTGAGACGCAATTGCTGTTCCAGTATTTCAATATAAAATATATTTGCTCATACTTGTACAGATACTTACATAATTAAAAAAAGTATCAATAGAAAATGGCAAATTGAATAAAATTCGTAAAGATACGAAATTGGAATAAATTAAATAAAAAAGCCAACAAGAAAACTCCAATATGAATCGCTATTTGCTCCATATTCTGATTGTAACTTTATTTTGTTACAAAGGTAAGATAAATTCAATGCTGGAGAACAAACCATAGAACGGGACAATATAGCAATTAATTAATAGTTGTAATATTGCAAAAAGGACATATCGAATGTTGCATAATTGTTGTTAAAATGCAAACATTTTTTGCATTTTCTACGTTATTTTCAATGAAAATTTTGTATACATTGTTATATAAGAAAACATCATCTGCGCATGTTTAAATATTATCAAAAATAACAAAAAAAAAAAAAAAACAAACAAACATTTTATTTTGACACCAGATGCAAGAGAACAAGAATATTGGGAAACATTTGTGTAAATCACAATCAGAAGGCATCTTTGTATATTTAAAAGCAAAGTAAAGCAAAAAATACAATATAAGAAATGGGTCAATGTTAACAAGATGTGATGGATGTTCTAAATGTGGCAGCAGAAAAAAAATTCATATACAATACATACATATATATGTACATACGAGTATGTATGAATGTATGCATGTATGTAGTCTCGTGGGTAACTGGTACAATGTAGAGGTTTTATTTAATCCTGCAGACGCTCTCATTTTCATGTGTTAATGTTTATTGTTATTTAAAAAAACCTTAATATCAATCTAGTAGCTGCCATAATTAAACAACAAATTCCATTATTAAAATACAAAGTAGAAATATACACGAAAATAATACGTACATACCTCATTTTACAAAAAAAAAAACGAAAAACGAAAATGGAAAAACTTTTGTAAGAACTCTATTCGTACTAAACGCTATATAATAAACGTACTTGATCGTACTTGTCGATCCCAGACGTAGACAGATTTACATATACAGTGGTAGACAATCGGTTGGCCGCACTATGATTTTTTCTGAACATGGACAAAATAAAAAACATTTCGATAATATTTTTTTTATTATGATTTATTAGGTTAAAAGCTTACAAATAAAAAACAAACTAAAAATATTTTCTTATGGTTGAAGTAGCATTTAAAATGCGGGCAACAGTCCGTGTTGTAACTGGCAGGCTAAGTTTTTCCTTTATTTGCCGGCAATTTAGCCGATTTTTTGTGGCTTCAAAACTAATCTGACCCTTTTGCCGGGTGGCCAACTTTGAATTTCCTTTTGTTGGAACGTTAACGCCATATCTATTGCCCAGTTTTAAAAAGTTTCGTACCACTTTTTCAGACCGGTTTATTAACCTGGCGATTTTTCTGAAAATGGAATTTCCTTCTTTTTTAAAATTTTTTATGAAATCCATTTCAGATTTATTTAACTGCTTTCCAGAGCCCATTTTTGAATTGAATTTTTTTAATTTTTGTGCTTAAATTAATTCAATTTTACTTTTTTTGTAAAAAAAACTTGTTTTCGCCACCGAAATTGCAATTAAAATGAACATTTTTTTGCTGCGTCCAAATAAATGTCTCATTAAAAATGCAACTATTTCTAAAACAAATCAATTTCGTTCCTCTAAAACCCGTTAGGCTGATAATTGGTGCTGTTTTAGTTATTTTGTTCAATGATGTAAACAAAAAACCAAAAACAAAAGTTATTACATTAATGTAAATAAAATTAGAATCACTAACAATGTAAAAATCAAGTGCGGCCAAAGGAATGTCTACCACTGTACATACATATAGGGTGTTTTTTTGAGAGGTATAGAACTTCGAATTGAAATAAAACACAAGAAAATCGTTTTAATGAGCATCAATTTGGCTTTATTGGAAGGATAATTTTATGCCATTAATGTTTAAATATGATTTCAGGTATGTGGCCGCCGCGGCTGGCTCGAATAATCCCAATTCTACAGGTCCAATTTTCAACCACTTTTTCGAGCATGTGGGGCCGTATGTCGGCAATAACGCCACGAATGTTGGCTTCCAATTCCCCTAACGTTTCTAGTTTGTTGGCATAGACGAGCGACTTCACATATCCCCAAAGAAAATAATCCAATGGTGTCAAATCACACGATCTTGGTGGCCAATTGACATGTCCATTCCGCGAAATTATGCGCTCATCGAATGTTTCCTTCAATAAATCGATTGTGGCGTGCGCTGTGTGGCATGTAGCGCCGTCTTGTGGGAACCACAACTCATTCACATTCATGCCATCCAATTCGGGAACAGAATAGTCGGTTATCATGGCTCTATACCGGTCACGGTGGCGAATCGATTCATTCGGGTCCTCTTCAACACTATGCTTTACAGCGCCAATTGTTTCTTCGGTGCGCACTGTTCGACGTCTCTGCGGATGTGTATTATCACATAGAGTAAACGTAGTGCGAAAACGATCCATGGTTAACCGAATTAATTGCTCTGATGGACGATTATGTCGACCATAAAATGGACAGAGATTGCAGTAAACTTCGCGAACTGAACCGTTATTTTCGAAATAAATTTGCACGATTTGCAAGCGTTGTTCTTTTGTCAACCTGTTCATGATGAAATGGCAAACCAAACTGAACATAAATGACATTAGAGTTGCCAGATTTGACCACAAAATGCCAGTTTTATCTTTTTTCGAAAAACAAACCTGTAAAAAAAACACCCTTTATATATATTTATAGGTACAAGTGAACGTAAAGGAAGAATAAGGACTACTCTGCTCTTACTCGTATTCTGCAGGAATATTTCATAACAATCGTTGAACTTCCTGCTTCAATGAACAGATAGTTGCGTGTAAATCCCGCATTAATAAATAATAATAACCTAATAAAAATAAATTCCATGTTGTTAAATTGTTTTCTTTTGTTTAAAGTGCAATTATAACTTCGTACCTTAAGATGGAAATCGGCAGAAAAAACTTAAAATTATTTTCAAATGTACATAATACAAATTAAAGTTGTATATTTTTTCTAACCCTTCAGTTTTATCTGTTCCGGTAACACCAACGGAAATTCCTCAGGACGATGAAGATGACGATTGGGATGACGATGACGAGTCATCTGAGGCGGACGATGATGGTCGTGTTTACAAAAATCCACGCAATTCACCATCTTCCGATTGTCCCCGCGACGAGGAGCAAGCTACCTTACTTGGTCAAAAGTGCTTAAGAAAATGTTCTTCCGATGAAGACTGCAAAAGTAAGAAAAAGAAGTGCTTGTGCGACGGAGTATGTGGAATGTCATGCATTAAACCAGGTGTATATATTATTACCGGGGTCCAAAAAAATTTTCATTAATTGTGTATTTTATTTTTCTATCTATACAGATAGAGAATGTCCGGAACTGGCTCAGCCCACATTGGGACAGGTAACGGTTGGAGGTAGACATTTTGGTGCCAGAGCGTCTTATTCCTGTCCCCATGGATATCATGTGGTGGGCCTTCAAAGCCGTCTATGTCAAGCAGATGGGAACTGGGCGGGTGCGGAGCCAGCCTGCAAACAAAATAGTACGTACCATTCAATTTAATATATTGCTACTTTTCCTAAATTTATTCCTTATAATAATATGTTCAGATTGAGTTGTTAACAAATTGATTGTAAAATGTCAAAGTTGAGACACTATTTCTAAGCAGCGAAATTAAAATGTCTTCATATAATCGATGGAAAGAATTTCTTTATTTTATTTAATTTTTACAGATTAATCGTTCTTTAACGTAAAATTTGACATATGTATGTACATACTATCCCCCTTATTCATAAAAACTTACAACAGGTTTATAAAACAAATTTTGTATGACATACATATGTAGTTAGACTTTCTAATTCTATATATTTACATTGCCCAAAAAAAGGATAAACAAAATCCCAAAAATGAAAATTTTTAATATTATGTATACACCTCAATACCCATGGCAGTGATGTCAAGTGTAGGGATTTTTCCTTTTTTGTAGGGATTTTTTTCAAAAATTTAACATGTAGGGAAAAAGGTAAAGATTTCTTACTTTTTCGAATTGGAGGGATTTTTTTTTTAAATCGCAGATTTTTTTTTTTTAACAACTTAAAAAACAATTTAGCAGTTCAAGTTATTGATCACCTAATACCATTATTAAAAGAAATTGCACCTGATTCTTCAATTATAAAAAAATGCCAATTAGGGCGACCAAATGTTCAAAAATCATTCTAAATGTTTTAACAAGAGAAGAAAAAGAAAATCTAATCAGAAAGCTTCAAATGTATAAATTTTCTGTGCTAATTGATGAAAGTATGAAAACGATGTGTCTTCTTGTCAGGTATTATGACGAGGAGCTAGAGAAGTCCTTTGTACAGTTGTTGGAGTTAATTTACGTGGGCGCTGATTGTACTGCTGAAGCACTTTATGGCCTTTTTAAAAATAGCATTTTATCATACAATATTCCCCTTGATAATATCATTGGACTGTGTTTCGATGGCCCTAACGTTATGGTTGGACAAAACAATTCATTCGCGTCTAGACTTTTGACAGATAGTCCCGAGGTAATAACAATCAAATGTATATGCCACTCTGGTGCCATCATAGCAAACAAATCTTGCCTTATGTTGCCAAGAGCTCCCGAAGATTTTGTAAGACAAATTGGAACATACAATTCCGGCAGTTCAAAAAGATGTTCTCAGTTTTAGGATTTCCAAGAAATAATGAACGAAGAAAAAAGAAAAATATTAAGAACATCAACGAAAGGATACAAGTTCTAATAGAATATTTTGAATTTGCAGCTAAGCAGAACAAATTGATATCTGCAGATGTTATACTGGCTGAACTTACAAATGAGTGTAATAAGGCTTAAGTTATGGTCACATTTGACAAATATTTACTCAAAAAAGCGTAACCACTTGTTTTAGCACAAATTTTGTTTGGCGTTGCTTACTCTTACAAGAGTTTTGCAAGATCAAACAGCATCTAAATAAGAAAAGTTTTTTTATATAAATAAAAGAGTTCAAATATATGTTATTTAGTGGTAACGTCTTTTTCGGCAAATATTTGCCAAATGTGACCGTACCTTTCTTTACATATGTTTTTGAAATATGTGTTGAATTATTTTAACTCTTTAAATCAACAAAAATATTTCTCAAATTTGGTGCAAACTTAAAAAAAAGAATGCCTAAAGATTGATTGTGCCATAAGGTCACCTCATATTTCATTACCTATAGACGATGTTTATGTCGGCAATGAATGTGAAGAATTGAGGAAAACGCTTCCAAAAAGTAGTGCTCATCAGGTAAAATCTGATTGTTTACAATTCTATATAACTGCACTTGAAGAAACATAAAGATAACTCAATTTTCAAAGAAATTGAATTTTTAATTATGATACTAAAAAAATTTCACATCAGCTGATCCAGTCATCTATTTTGCGCTTAAATTAAAGCAAGAGTATCCCTCCTTCTCAACCGACTGTGGCCACTAAAGTTAAGGATGTCTCGTGCAAGTGGGTTTGGATGGTGTTCGAGTTTGCTGACATACTTTGACGCATGTTTTGTAAATTCGACTTTTACTAATGGCACGCCTAGATCTTTGTGGATTCGAGAATTTTTAACATACCATGGTGCTGCAGTAATTATACGTAGAATTTTATTTTGACCCCTTTGAATTTTTTCAATGTTTGATGCTGAGGCCGTACCCCGTGAAGAATTTCTGCCAATTAATCTCATCTGTGTAAGTTTCGCTTCAATAAGAGACTTCCAAGTTAAACGGCGGCCGAGGTGAATGCCGAGGTATTTGACTTCATTATGTTGAGGAATAATTTGATTATTTATTCTGATGGACGAGCAGGTATCTTTTCGCAATGTGAAAGTGATATGAATACATTTTTGTTCATTTACCCTGATTTTCCAAAGCTCTAGCCAATTCTCTAGTTTATAAACATAATTCTGCAAATTCCGTGATGCAACTTGGTGGTCCTTATGGACGCTGACAAAGGCTGTATCGTCTGCAAAAGTTGAAGTGTGGATTTTGGGGTCTGACGGAATGTCGGAGGCATAAATCAAATATAAAGTAGGATCCAGTATGCTACCCTGTGGCACACCTGATTCAATTGGCTGAGCGGGGCTTAAAAAATCGCCTTTTTTGATTGTAAATTTGCGATCATATAAATAACTTTTCATAAGTTTGTGGGTGTTAGCAGGCAGAGTTGATTTTATTTTGTGCATTAAACCGTCATGCCAAACTTTGTCAAACGCTTGGGACACATCAATGAAAAGGGCGGAGCAGTATTTTTTATCTTCAAACGACCCTCTTATCACATTTACCAATCTGTGAGTTTGTTCGATGGTACTGTGTTTAGCTCTGAATCCGAATTGATGATTTGGAATACATTCAGTGTCATTCAGAATTGGAGTCAATTTAGTCATTAACAATTTTTCGAACAGTTTAGAAATTGTCGGCAGTAGGCTAATTGGCCTATATGACTCCACTTTGGTGTGGTCCTTCCCTGGCTTAGGAATCATAGTGATCATAGACACCTTCCAATCTGCAGGATAGTATTCTAGGCGTAAAATAGCGTTGAAGATAAAGAGGATAATCTTTCTTGCTACACGAGGTAACTCCACAAGCATTTTATTGCTGATTTCATCCATACCTGGAGCCTTTCTAAGGTTCAGAGTACCAATAGCGTTTTGGACATCACGAAAGTTTAGTCTTAGAGGTACAGGAGGTCTAATAACGAGTGGAGGCAAATCAGATGCATTATTTGAGTTGTTTATAGTAAACACTTTTCTCAAATGATTAACAAATAAAGTCCCCTTCTCGGAATCATTTCTAGCCCAGTCACCAGTCGGATTTCGCAGAGGAGGCTTTCCTCTAACTGGTCTTTTTAAACCTCGTGCCGCCTTCCATAACGAATAGTCAGATTGTGGGGTACTATCAAGACCCTCCAAGTAAGATTTAAGTGAAGCCATTCTTTGGGTTTCTAAGAAATTTCTTAGTATATCTCTGCATACCCGTAGCCTAGCTTTCAGTTCAGGAGACCTGTGGATTTGCCACTCTCTTCTAACTCTTCTTTTTTCTGACAGGAGATGATCGAGTTCAGCGAAATAAGTTCTATTTGTCCCACTTCTGCACTCAACGTCGTATGTGGAGGCGTGATGTACAGCTCTTCGTATGTCCTCAGTAAACTTGCCAATCGACCCATCAATATCCTCGGTAGTTCTCAACACTACATTTTCCGTGCAGTGGGAACTTAAATACTTTTTATACTTTATCCAACTTACTCTGGTTTTAGATATGTCCCGAAATGGAGAGCCATTCCCTTGAAGGAAACGCATTGAAATAATAGAAGGAGAGTGATCTGAAGACAAGTCTAATGAAGGCTCCACTTGTATCGATTCTACAGGGATATTTTTCACTACTCCGAAGTCAATAACATCGGGAATCTTCCGTCGGTCCGTCGGCCAGTAGGTGGGATGCCCGCTTGAGAGTACATCTAATCCCATTTTGGCAATGGTGTTGAAGAGTTCACGACCCTTCGGGGTCACCAGACGTGAACCCCAAAAAGTGTGTTTGGCGTTAAAGTCACCAGCAACTAAAAATCTAGCTCCAAGGGAATTGAAGAAGCTGTAGTATTGGTGTTCTTTTATTGAAAATCGAGGCGGCGAATAAATTGATGATAAAACAAAATTGTATTGACAGAATTCAATACAAATGTTTGTTGCTTGTAGGTAATCCTCACATATGTTGTTCATTAAATAATGTTTTATTCTGTTCTTTATAAGAATTGCCGATCCTCCACATGCTCTTCCGCGGGGATCTTTAGTATCATACAACACGTAGCCATTAATTTTGAAGTACGCTGTCGCCGTCAAGTGAGTTTCAGCAATCATCATGACATCAATCTGCTTATCCATCAGGAAGTGTTCCAGTTCGTTTTTATGTTGGCGGAGGCCGTTCGCATTCCAAAAACAAATTTTTAAACAAATCATTTTTTTAAAATGGCTTGTAAGATAGTGGATTGCATTTTCAGCATTTCCTGCATCATGGATGTCATAGTGGTCGTAAAAGTGTTCATGGTTTGGACAAATGTCTGCAATGTAGTCTCTAGAGTGTTAATATTAGGCTCGTAATATTGTGATTTAGGTGCCTGCTCCAAACCTGGCATATTAGATTTAACCACGTTAGCGTAAGAAACTTGTCTAGAACTAGGCGCGTTTACATGACTAGTGGACCGTAACAATTGCGGGAAATTGTCACTCGATGCCAAAATAGGCTGTTGATGATGATCAGGTAATACTGACGTCTTGTTGGTACTTATGGCTTTCAAATGCGTGTAAATTGGACAACCTCTATAATTTGCGGTATGATTACCTCCGCAGTTACTGCATTTTTTTATTTTTACGTCAGTTTTGGATTTATTACATAGAGCAGTTGGATGTAGTTCCCCACACGCAACACAAACAGACGGCAATTTACAGTACGCTTTGGTGTGGCCAAATTCTTGACAGTTAACACACTGGACGGGTCCAATGCGCTTATGCGGTTCCTCCACGGTAATTCTACGATGCAGAAGATAAATGAGATTGTAGATTGGATGGGACTCGTTTTTCTTTAAGACAACATCTCCAGGTTCCAATTCTACCCTGAACATGGGCTGAGGGATCTTTTCACGGTTTCTGATATTCACTACGCTCTTGATTTTGAACCCTTTGTCCATTAAACCGGTTTTTATCTCCGCGGGATCAACACATGGGTCTATACCCTTTAGAACGACTTGGAGTCCTTTTGCGCTTTTGAGCTGGTAGGTATAGAAGTCCCTAGTCTCCCTCTCCAACTGGTTGGACAATTTTCGAAAATCATCTTCCCTATTCACTTGGATCTTTGTCTCGCAGATATTTCCATGTTTAATTGAGGTTACGCTAAACATGTTTTCACCTATTACCGAAATAATTCCTTGTACCAATTTACTGGAAGTCGGCTCTCTCAGATAAATTGGTGGGGGCTTAAACGTCTTCTTAGTAAGTTCTGGCTCATCCGTCTGGAGGAGAGCAAACCTATTTTGATTATTACTCACGGTCTTAGGAGCTTTTGAATTTGATGACACTTGAGCAGACGTCGGGCTCCTCTGTCGCTTGAGAACGGTGATGTACTTATCCATACCTACATGTTTTTTTGGTTTGACTGCACTATTTGTTGAAGATGATGTTTTTTCATCTGTTGAAATCACTATATTGGGCGAACAGGAACGACGCCGTTCTGCGGCTCTTGTAGTGAGAAAATTCTCCGTAGATTTTTTTATGGATTCTTCCTCAGATACCCATTTAGTTTTTCTAGACGAGCTAAGCTCTTTCTCAGAATTACATCTGAGAGGAACGCTCATACAATTTTTATGCGATTTTTAGTGTTTTTTTTAATTACTGATATTACCGTAGATTTTTTTTAACCTATTACGAGTTATTTTTTCACTTTTTGTGTTATTTCAACCTATTACACTTTTTCACCTATTACGATTTTTTCACCGAAAATTCAGCCGCACTAAAAGTAACACGTCCGAACAGTTCGATGAGACGAGACTTTTTAATTGGAAATAATAATTAAAGTGTTTATCAATTTAAATTGATATGCGATAAATATAAAGTTGACTTATAGCGTGTTCAGATATGACCCTTAATTGCGTTAATCGCAATTAACGCCATTATTGAGCTCAATATTCCATATAAAATCTCAATTAATTATTGCGCAATAAGTACGAAATTGTTATAATATTGAGTAAGATTTCGAATGCAACACTGTTCATAACTGTGTTTAGTGAACAAAATTGTATAAAATGCAAATGTCAACAAAAAAAAACAAAAGAAATCATTAAAAAATCAATGTGAAGGTAAGTTTGTTTACGTAGAAACACAACAACCATTTAGAGTATTTTTTGTATTGTTTTCCAACTGTCAAATGATTATTGAGTAAGCTGAAAATTGCGTATGCCTGAACACTTAAAATAATATTGTCAATTAACAGAATATTGACTCAATTAAGTTTCATATCTGATCACAGTATTAAATTTACTGACACAAGAAATAAAGATTTAAATATTTTATAAAAAAGACCTAAAGCTTTAATAATTACCAAAATCTTAATAAAAAAGGTCAAATAAACAATAATAAGAAATATAAATTTTTATTTTTTGAAAAATTTTAAAAAGTTGGTGTAGGGGAAAAAAGGGATTTTTGTTTTCCATAAGCGTAGGGATTTCTGAAAAAATCTCCTGGCATCACTGATCCATAGTGTAATTATACAACAAGAATGATAAAATAAAGATTACGCCATGCGCATGTTTTCCCGTTATGTCACGTAGAAGGTCCATTCTGCAACTGCAACAGTAAAAAACAGCTGATGGATATTGTTATGTGTAAAGTAGTGCAACTGGTTATGGAGATGTAAAGTATCGCAACACCGTAATGTATGAATCTGTAAGAAATAGAATTTCCTTACATTTTTACGTCATTACATTACATTCCGTTACAGTCGGCTAACTGAGGCTTAAGGGTTACCAAGAATGTTTCATGTGTTAGAATTTTAATTTCTTGCGAAAATTTTTGTTTTATGTGATAGTTGGCAACCTTGCAATTGAAATCTCTGAGAGTTCTAAAATAAAATCTGTGTAAAAAAGAAAAACAAACAAAAAAAAAAACAACAGAAAATATAAACATGAAGAGTGCAGTGATCAAATGCAGCAAAAACAAGTGAGAAAAAATTAGCCAATAGAAACACAGAATGTGTGACGTCACAGGGCCAAAATGCGCAGAACATTTTAAAATTTTACGCCCGTTGGCGTAATCTTTATTTTATTATTCTTTATTATACAAGGTGAGTGCAAATCGGCAACAATTACAACAGAATACAGAAACAACAGGCATTTTGTTTGTGTAAAATAATGTACTACTCTCAAAAACAATTGAAAAAGTATTATTTTTGACATATGTAAATTGTAATCAAAGTCAGTCAGCTGTGCTACTGCACTCACCTTGTATAGTTACACCCAAGAATGATAAAATAAAGATTACGCCAACACGCGTAAAATTCTGTAGGAAACAAAGTTTTATCAATTGAAATTAGAAAATTAAAAATTTAAATGTTTAAATATACGGAAATTCAAAATTACGTATTGTTGTAGCCCTTGTTTTAAAAATTTGTTTAAAATAATATTGACATACTTTGACGAACATTCATTGAAATGTTTTAGAAATTGTATTCAAATCTTTTTGACCCTATCGTCAAATTTTAAAATCAAAATTCTCCGTCCCTGGATCAAAGCAAACTCATATGTCCATAATTAGATGTTGCTCGGACGACGTGTTTCCTCTTGGGTGCCAAAGCATGCGCGTTTCAGGTTCTGGCGAACGGGATACAAACGCTACGAAACATAATTTGAAGAGGACTTTAAAAGTATATTCTGCCCTACTTTCCTATACATGGATGTATCTACGAAATTCGAGAAGTGCAACGTTGAAAATTTGAGTCAATTGGGATAATGTTAGTTTGCATGCACAAAGCTTAATTTAAACCTTTAAGCTGAAAACGCCATAAAAATTCAGGTTCATAGAAAAAGACGTACAGAGAAACCCAAACAAAATAATGATAAAAAAAGTTGGCTTAAGGCTGATACACTATCCTACACAATCGTACGATTCATTCACTGGAAAATCTGACCCATTTCTATCACACTCAAAAAAAAATCGCAGCAAAGTCTGTCATAGGTGCCATGCTATTACACAAAAAAGATGCAAAAACATATGTTTTCATCAATGAAGCCGACATTGTTGTTTTCTTATCAGCTGTATTAAAAAATACAACTCTGATCGCATAATTATAACTATAATTTAATGAAAATTTTTAAAAACTTTTGCAAGTCGGACATCTGTCATTTAGTTAAATTTTTAGGCCACACTTTCATACTTTATGAACACACACGATTGTTTTGGCATACCCTACGACTAAATAGGATAGTCCATGGTGCAACTATACAAGGTAAGTGCAAATTGACAACAAATACAACACAAAACAGAACAACAGGTTTTCAAAAATACTTGAAAACGTATTACTTTTGACATAAGCAAATTGTAAACAAAGTCAGTCAGCTGGGCTACTGCACTCACCTTGTATAGTTGCACCATGGGATAGTCAGTAGTGGCCTTTACCAGTGTTGTTATTCATCAGTGTTTCTCTTTCTAGCCCTGAATGTAAACATACATACTTACATATACGAGTATATATGTATACTTTCTTGTAATATATTTTATTACATACAGCTGCGTTTAATTTTTTCATAATTTCGTTTTTAAAGTCGGTAAAAATAATAGTACTTCAACTATCAGGTACCAATAAAAATTTATAAAATTCAGCTTTAAAAAAATTGTAATTGAGATCGCAAAGTTCTATTCAAAATAATCTCTAATATTTGGTTGCATGGCCTCTATTGGCAAGAACGGCGGCGCAACGCCTTGACATGGAGTTCACTAGATCTTCACACCATTTTTTTCGGTATATTGCTCCATGCGTCTTTTACTGCTGCTCATAGTAGCTCTTTGCTGGTAGGTTTTGTTTCCCAAACGTGTTTTTTTAATTCATCCCAAAGATTTTCTATGGGGTTTAGGTCTGGGGACTGAGCCGGCCACTCCATGACATTAATTTAATATTCTGCAAACCATTGCTTAGCTTTTCGACTGGTGTTATCCTGTTGAAACACCCATAACAACAGTATTTCTTTTGAAGCATATGGTAGCCTCAATATGTCAACGTAAACATGTTGATCCATTATTGTTTTGATTCATTAAATTGGACCCACTCCATAATATGAAAAGCAACTCCAAACCATAATACTGGAGCCCCCATGCTTTATGGTCTTGGAGGTGAATTTTGGGTTTTATTCAGCGTTTAGCGGTCGTCGTACAAACGCCCGAGAACCTTTCCCACCACAAAATGTTCCTTCATTTATTAACAGGCCAATGTTGACGCTCATGTGCAAACTTTATTCGTTTGGTCCCATGCCTTGCTGTTAGAAGCAGAACTTTTCTTAGACTTTAATTTCTTGCGAAAATTTTTGTTTTATGTGATAGTTGGCAACCTTGCAATTGAAATCTCTGAGAGTTCTAAAATAAAATCTGTGTAAAAAAGAAAAACAAACAAAAAAAAAAACAACAGAAAATATAAACATGAAGAGTGCAGTGATCAAATGCAGCAAAAACAAGTGAGAAAAAATTAGCCAATAGAAACACAGAATGTGTGACGTCACAGGGCCAAAATGCGCAGAACATTTTAAAATTTTACGCCCGTTGGCGTAATCTTTATTTTATTATTCTTTATTATACAAGGTGAGTGCAAATCGGCAACAATTACAACAGAATACAGAAACAACAGGCATTTTGTTTGTGTAAAATAATGTACTACTCTCAAAAACAATTGAAAAAGTATTATTTTTGACATATGTAAATTGTAATCAAAGTCAGTCAGCTGTGCTACTGCACTCACCTTGTATAGTTACACCCAAGAATGATAAAATAAAGATTACGCCAACACGCGTAAAATTCTGTAGGAAACAAAGTTTTATCAATTGAAATTAGAAAATTAAAAATTTAAATGTTTAAATATACGGAAATTCAAAATTACGTATTGTTGTAGCCCTTGTTTTAAAAATTTGTTTAAAATAATATTGACATACTTTGACGAACATTCATTGAAATGTTTTAGAAATTGTATTCAAATCTTTTTGACCCTATCGTCAAATTTTAAAATCAAAATTCTCCGTCCCTGGATCAAAGCAAACTCATATGTCCATAATTAGATGTTGCTCGGACGACGTGTTTCCTCTTGGGTGCCAAAGCATGCGCGTTTCAGGTTCTGGCGAACGGGATACAAACGCTACGAAACATAATTTGAAGAGGACTTTAAAAGTATATTCTGCCCTACTTTCCTATACATGGATGTATCTACGAAATTCGAGAAGTGCAACGTTGAAAATTTGAGTCAATTGGGATAATGTTAGTTTGCATGCACAAAGCTTAATTTAAACCTTTAAGCTGAAAACGCCATAAAAATTCAGGTTCATAGAAAAAGACGTACAGAGAAACCCAAACAAAATAATGATAAAAAAAGTTGGCTTAAGGCTGATACACTATCCTACACAATCGTACGATTCATTCACTGGAAAATCTGACCCATTTCTATCACACTCAAAAAAAAATCGCAGCAAAGTCTGTCATAGGTGCCATGCTATTACACAAAAAAGATGCAAAAACATATGTTTTCATCAATGAAGCCGACATTGTTGTTTTCTTATCAGCTGTATTAAAAAATACAACTCTGATCGCATAATTATAACTATAATTTAATGAAAATTTTTAAAAACTTTTGCAAGTCGGACATCTGTCATTTAGTTAAATTTTTAGGCCACACTTTCATACTTTATGAACACACACGATTGTTTTGGCATACCCTACGACTAAATAGGATAGTCCATGGTGCAACTATACAAGGTAAGTGCAAATTGACAACAAATACAACACAAAACAGAACAACAGGTTTTCAAAAATACTTGAAAACGTATTACTTTTGACATAAGCAAATTGTAAACAAAGTCAGTCAGCTGGGCTACTGCACTCACCTTGTATAGTTGCACCATGGGATAGTCAGTAGTGGCCTTTACCAGTGTTGTTATTCATCAGTGTTTCTCTTTCTAGCCCTGAATGTAAACATACATACTTACATATACGAGTATATATGTATACTTTCTTGTAATATATTTTATTACATACAGCTGCGTTTAATTTTTTCATAATTTCGTTTTTAAAGTCGGTAAAAATAATAGTACTTCAACTATCAGGTACCAATAAAAATTTATAAAATTCAGCTTTAAAAAAATTGTAATTGAGATCGCAAAGTTCTATTCAAAATAATCTCTAATATTTGGTTGCATGGCCTCTATTGGCAAGAACGGCGGCGCAACGCCTTGACATGGAGTTCACTAGATCTTCACACCATTTTTTTCGGTATATTGCTCCATGCGTCTTTTACTGCTGCTCATAGTAGCTCTTTGCTGGTAGGTTTTGTTTCCCAAACGTGTTTTTTTAATTCATCCCAAAGATTTTCTATGGGGTTTAGGTCTGGGGACTGAGCCGGCCACTCCATGACATTAATTTAATATTCTGCAAACCATTGCTTAGCTTTTCGACTGGTGTTATCCTGTTGAAACACCCATAACAACAGTATTTCTTTTGAAGCATATGGTAGCCTCAATATGTCAACGTAAACATGTTGATCCATTATTGTTTTGATTCATTAAATTGGACCCACTCCATAATATGAAAAGCAACTCCAAACCATAATACTGGAGCCCCCATGCTTTATGGTCTTGGAGGTGAATTTTGGGTTTTATTCAGCGTTTAGCGGTCGTCGTACAAACGCCCGAGAACCTTTCCCACCACAAAATGTTCCTTCATTTATTAACAGGCCAATGTTGACGCTCATGTGCAAACTTTATTCGTTTGGTCCCATGCCTTGCTGTTAGAAGCAGAACTTTTCTTAGACTGCAGGCTTTCAAATTATTGTCTCGCAGACGATTTTGGGCGGTTTCTATACAAGCTATATCCTTTTTTAGTTCTGTTGCTAGTTTGAAAGGATCCTTTTTGCTCTGACGAACAAATCTTTTTACAATTAAAGGGGACATTTTTTTTGGTATAAATAATTGCAATTAAGAAGTTGACCAATTTCGGCGAAGTTTTTTCCCTCAGAAATCATTTTTTGAATAATTTTCCTTTTCTTCTTAGTGCAGTGCTTTCCACGACCTATTCTTGTAGTTTTACCCCCTTATTCATAAAACTTGTCAAAGGTTTATAACAGGCTTATAAGGCAAATATCCATACAAAATTTGCTTTATAAGCCTGTTCTAAACCCTTGATAAGTTTTTATGAATTAGACTGTTAATATTTTGTCACCCTAAAATTTTATTAATTCTTTTTAAAAACTGGTTTCTATACACTGATCGCGAATAACTGCAAAACATTTGCTAAAAACGAAATTGCAAAAAAGAAAGATTCGAGTAAAACAACCAGAAGTGTTATTCTTTACCGTTCAATTTTATGTGTTAAGCCTCAGTTAGCCGACTGTAACGGAATGTTGTGTAATGACGTAAAAATGTAAGCAAATTCGATTTCTTACAGACTCATACATTACGGTGTTGCGTTACTTTACATCTCCAGAACCATTTGCATTACTTTACACATAACAATATCCTTCAGCTGTTTCTTACTGTTGCAGTTACATTCCATTACAGTCGGCTAACTTTACTCTTAAATATGCTTTATAGTTTGCATTTAAAGAGAAATAATCTTTATCTCAGAGAGAGTACATTTATTTATTTATTTTTAATAATTTATAATCATAATAAATTATGAATACAAACAATTTTTACATAGTACTGAAAAAGTGAGTATACTTGAATCATGACTTATAATTTATCGTACTTATACGTACTCATACTTGTCTCAATATCATCAAACCAATATTCATCTTTAAAGTTTGAACTACTCATTATATTCAGATTTAATCTCATGTATGATGTTGTTTATCTTGACTCTCTACGTAGACGATAAAAAAATAAGTATGACTCGCATACACTCATGCGAGTGTCGTTAATTTTTACAGTCCGCTTATAAAAATTATATAAAATAATAAATGTTATATTTTCCCCAATATGTTTTCCTAAAAACTTACTTGTATGTTTTTATATTTCTTTTTTACTTATTTTGTATAAATACTTAACGGAATAAGTTGAAATTTTTTTAATGACTTAACTGAGTTGAATACTTTATGAGTATGTGAGTATTTTTCTTAAAATGTAAATCTAAATACCGTTGTTTATGAATCAAACATATTGGGAATGGTATGAGCTCGAAGTCGGCGTAGTACTCATACTTATATCCACCCGCATTTATAAGTCAACGTTGTTGTGAGTTTGAGTAACTCAGAGTAGTTAAATTTCAATGATGTAAAACCACTTATACTTAAAATGTTATGAGTAGTTGTGAATCGTAAAAAAACGATTCATTGCCGATCTCTGATAGGTACTAACAACCAAGAATGATAAAATAAAGATTACGCCAACGCGCGTAAAATTTTAAAATGTTCTGCGCATTTAGGCCCTGTGACGTCACACATTCTGTGTTTCTATTGGCTAATTTTTTCTCACTTGTTTTTTTTAATCATGTTTTGCTTGCATTTGCTCACTGCACTCTTCATGTTTATATTTTTTGTTGTTTTATTTTTTTTGTTTTTCTTTTTTACACAGATTTTATTTTAGAACTCTCAGAGATTTCAATTGCAAGGTTGCCAACTATCACATAAAACATAAATTGTTCGCAAGAAATTTTAATTCTAACACATGAAACATTATTGGTAACCCTTAGAATGGCCCTACTACGTCACATAACGGGAAATCATGCGCATGGCGTAATCTTTATTTTATCATTCTTGCTAACAACTAAGGATTTTGACCTAGTACAATATATACTATATACTGTATTTCCAAAAAAAAAAAAAAAAATATAAAATAATATTACAAATTTTAAGTGCAGTGAAATAATAAAAATAGTTTAGTTGAATTTTGTTTTTATAATATCTTAATAATTGTCCAAGTTTAAGGTATTCTTGAATAAAATCTTTATAATTTATTTTCGATATTTCGCTACTTCTATGCTATACAACATATTCAGGAATATTTTTAATTAAGATACATATTTTTTTGTAATAATTTTTTATTTTTATTTCGAATTTAGTTTATTGTTTGAAACCACCACAAATTGAACATGCTCGAAACTCGGCACTACCTGAACAAGACACATTTGATCTGGATTCAACCGTACAATATCATTGTCACACTGGCTACGTCACAAATGGTTTTCCGCGTGCCAAATGTCTAGCAATTGATGGACAAGCCAGTTGGTACGGACCCGATATACAATGCGAACGTAAGTTTTTTATGATGAACACACAAATTTATAAAGCGTCAAAACCAATACTGTTTGTTTATATGTATGTTACAGCTCGCTCTTGTGGCCAGCCTCCTGATCCGGCTAATGGTTGGCACTCGGGAGAATGTTATACCTACGGATGTAAAATCACATACAATTGTGGCACTGGATATGAGTTGGTTGGAAAGCATGAGCGCACATGCCAATCAGATGGCTCTTGGACGCCAAAGGAACTGCCAACATGTGTCTGTAAGTAATTTAATATGTATACATATTCTAATAATGATTTCAGCCCCACATCCTGCAAAACAATTATCGTTTTTAAACAATTCATTAACTACATTTATCCTCAACTGGGTGAAATACCCGTGAATATATTTTAGGTGTAGCTTAAAAATCTCCCTGATAATTTGAGGTTTCAAACTTATGAAATCGCAAACTATAAAAACTACACAAACTTTTTAATATTTTCTTAATCAAATTCGAAAGATTTGAGAAAGCGTTTAAGAATAGTTTTAAGGTTTTATACTATTTAGTATAAAAAATAAAATAATTAGATCAATACCTCTCATAGTTTTTACAAAAGTTAAGTTCAATTGCAGCAGATTTATTTCTATTGTCCCACTGTGTTTTTTTGCGCGAAATGAGCAGTGTTTATTAATAACATTTTAATTACATATGTACATACATACATATGTACATACATATAAGGAAAAAAGTAATCTTTGGAAAAACAATCGTTTATAAAAAATCGACAAACGTTTGAAGAAATTATATTTTCAAACAATTTCTCAGTATTCTTCATAAAAATAGTCTTCAATTCAATTTATAAAATTATTTATTATTATATAAAAATTTGCAGCCATGCGAGAATTACAAATTAAGACACTTGTATTGTTGGAAGATTGTTGAACATTTATACGACAGTTTAACATACATCCCAGCAAGCCATATGAGTCCGAAAAGAGTCTTTTCTGACACCTTTTTCGGAGCGTTCCGAAAATGCTCTTTTGTTGGACTCTTTTCTGACTCCTTTTTCGGAGCGCTCCTAGAATGGTATGCTGGGATACACTTTATATGTATGTACATACATATGTACATATATAAAATATCGTGCATAAATAAAAATTTTTTAGTTAACACTTGAAAAACTTAAATTTACGGGTATAAGCTGGTTTTGTTTATCACATTGTTTTTATCTCTTTGAGAGCTTTGTAATTTTTAGAAAAAGCCAATGAGTTACCCGCCATCTTAACTAGCTATAAAATTTGTTCACGTGGCGAGAACAATTCTTGTTCGCACATGAATTTGTGTCAAGTAAACAACACTTGGCACTTTTTAAAAATGATAAAGAAAACTATCAACATCAGCATCGATCGACACGATGTCACCTCATGGAGGAAAACAGTAACAAATTTCACTCCGCAATTCTGACGACGCGTCGTCACATTCTTGTGTACAAAAAACGATGGCTTGTCAAGACGTCGAGTTAAAAATGGGGTTGTCAGTTATTCACTGTTTTGATCGAACGAATTCATAATTCAATAAATCGAACGAATGCAAATTATATTGATTTTTCCGTAAAAATTGGCAACTTTTTAAGAATTTAAAATCATGATAATATTTAGGTTTTTTTTTTGTACTTGCAAATTATTGTGCGCATAATTTAACAAAAGCAGAGCATTAATTTATTTAATCAAGCTGTTTAATAAAATTTAATTACATATTTATTTCAATTTGTTGAAATGGTGATTTGGCATTAGTGACTCGATTGTAATCAACAGATTTGAAACGGGCCGTCAATTAAGTCAATTTAAATCTCTAAATATTAGATTATGTTTCAGCACATCTTTCAATAGACATGCAGACCATTATTGAGGATGATCTATTAATTCTGGAAATTAATTGTTCAACCACCCTGTTTTGAATAGAAACCGATTTACAGGTTGTCTCTGCTGATCATTTTGACTGCAAATTTTATTATTCACAGATAACTTTCAATTTGGCTGATATTGAACTTTTTTTTATTTATACTAAACCACCAAAAGCTAGAAAAATCTATTACATTTAAAATGAAAAGGTTTACTTTTCGATTGTTATATTTATTTTTCAAACAGCAAAAGTAGTAAAAGCAAAAATTATCTAAATCGTATTTCATTTGCAGATGAGATTTTTTAATCATTTTTATTTTATTGAATCTATCTCATAATTCCTTAATTAAACGAGTGTCGTGTCAAAGTAATGAAAAGCTTAAAAGTTTTAAATGAAATCATAAATGACAAATCCGATAATAGAATGTATTCTTCTTCTATTCTTAAGAAATATGGATTTTCTCTTTATGTTCTTTTATTAATTTGACTGGGTTAGGATTTGTTCAGTTCAGTTCAGTACGAAATTGAGTTTTGATTTGTCTTCAGTATTTTAGAAACAGGTCGTAAAGTTCTCAATATTTATTGATGAACAATATTATTGAATTATGTTCACACAAATATTATTTTCATTTAATTATTTTTGGTTCCTATATTCATACATAGCAATAGTAATATTTATAAATCCATACACACGCACATACATATGTACCCAAATTATAAATAGATTAAGTATTAAGGCTCAGTTAGCCAACTGTAATGGAATGTAACTGCAACAGTAAGAAACAGCTGATGTATATTGTTATGCGTAAAGTAATGCAAATGGTTATGGAGATGTAAAGTAACGCAACACCGTAATGTATGAATCTGTAAGAAATAGAATTTGCTTACATTTTTACGTCATTACACAACATTCCATTACAGTCGGCTAACTAAAGCTTTAATTAATATACGTATAATTAACTTTAAACTCTAATATGCTCATGAATAATTTATATTTAATGTGTTTGTTTGTTTTTTTTATGTTTAAAAGCGAATAGCGACACAAATTCTACGGTTACCAAACAGTCGTTGTAAAAGTATGCGACAGAGTTAGTATTAATTGAGATCTTTGGGTGAAGTTCCCACACAGTTTCTCCTAATAAATAATAAACTGCTTCCGATTACCTTCGTTTAGTTCAATTGTTACAAAGTATAATTTTAAATATATGTATGTATGTATTTGTATGTATGTATATTTAATGTGTGTATACCTATATGTAGTATTAATATGTAAACAAAATATGCTAAACTACTACTACCTATTACTATTACTATTTAATTACATGTGTATGTATATAATCGTTATTTAGATTTACAGTTAAACTTTGTTGTTAAACCGTTATGTCAATAAATAAAGTTACCGCAAATGATGCAATTGTTGTTTTATTGAATTACTAACCTGTTCGTACATACAAACTTATTCATCCCTATCGTGAATAAAAATTCCACGTGAAATTTGTTCACTTTTTTCCTATTTAAATTCAATGTTAAAAAAATAAAAGGGAACAAATTTCATGTGAAATTTTTATTCACGATAGGGGTGATTACTTTTTTTTTATTTATTTATTTAAGTATAGGTTCTTACTATACACTAACATACGTATGTATGCACATATTTGCGGTAACTTTGAGTCAAGATTCCGTACTCATCTACCCACCCATCCAGCCAGATTTGGATCAAACTTATTATTTGCTAGAAATTATTCGCTTTAGAGTTTAAACATTGGGATGTAGCGAATTTAAATTTCTCTGCAAAGACAATTATGACACACCTTTATCGACATGTATAGAAGAATGTGAATAAATTTGCGTATGTAATTGGGAAAAAGGAATTAAATCTGTAATAAATGGTAAGTCCGATTGGAATAATATTTTGTATGACTAGACAGGAAGTGTTGTTGATCTTAAATTTGAATTGAATTGAATTAGGACCTCATAAACCTTGTAGGGGCGGTGCCAGATGTCTCCACGAGTTCCTCACGGGCATGTGTAAAATTGAGAACTGTCCCAATTCTTTGTTTGTGATCCGATTTCAAAGAGTAATATGTGTGAAATCTACTATAGTATAATAGTTTACGAGATATTCGCATATGCAAATTACCTACTTTATTTTTTTAGCCACCCTATTCTGGTTTTATGCTAATAGGAGATTCAAATATGTATATGAATATCTTTAGATGTTCCAATGTAATTACAATTAATTATTCCTTGAAAAAATAAAAAAAAATTGGTTGTGGCTTTAGTTAAGGTGGCAAAAACTCGGTTATTCCAATCGTAATGATTGACATTTTATATGCAATTTCAGATATAAACCGATATTTGCACTGGGTATCAATCTTAATACTGATTCAATCAGAAAACTATTTTTATATGGAGTTACGTAATACATTAGTTTTTGATGGCATTTGTTGGATTCTGATCACTTTTGAAAGCTTGATAGCATATGTATGGAAGCCAATTGTTGAGGTCTACAAAAAATCTTATAGTTTACAAGATATTTTAATTTTTCAAATAAAATGTAAGTTTTTTCTTTTCAATAATAGTGGCTATTTTATTGGAATATTTTTGTTTGAGCTAACATCAAATTTAAAAGTTGTTTTAATTATTAAACAATCATTACTGATTTCGATTTTTCGGTAACAAGGTAAATTTATTACAAAGTATTGGGTGTATGGAACATTTGTAAAATATAAATTTATTCAAAGTATTGGCCATTGTTAGCTATGAACTTTTCCCATTTTTGTGGCAACATATGGACAACGTGCCAAAAGAAGTGTTCACCTTTTGCATATTCTGGACGTTTTTCGGTGAATGCGGTTCAAATGAATCAGTTGCATTTGGCACAGGTTCCCTGTGATAGTCTGACCAAATTTCAGCAGCTGTTGGCTGTTGGTCCAACCAAAGACATACTCGTAGCATTACCTTAGCGCCATTAATATATTTGACTTTGGTGTCGATTCGGCTGGTTGGTTGGGCTTCACATACAATATCTTACGTTTCTGTAATCATAAGAAACAAATTTTTCATCGCAAAAATAACTTTGTTGTTTACACTCAAATGTTTAATAACTAAATGAGAATAAATAGCAGATATGTAGCCTTTAAAATGGCATACATAGAAGTTACTAAAGACAAATCCCGTTTTCTAATGAATGCTGGAATTTTAAGTTATACACCCAATAGTTTTCCAATTATGCATTTTCTGCAATGTGAGATATAACATTCTTAGATTGTGGGGATTAATTTTTAAAATATTGTCTCGCTTTTTGACCAAAGGACCTATATTGTTCCTATAGGTGGGCTTATTGCAGTCACCAGTTCTATAAAGTCTCTGCCATGATCTTTGGATCAAATAAGACCACTTTCTGGGTCAATGGCAAACTGGCCCAATGTTTTTCTAGCAATTACATATACCTCGCAGTGATTTTAATTTGTACAAGATCTCATATACTCCATATTTTCCAATATTTAAGGACTGTTTTAACATTTTCTTATTTAGAATTTAGTCACGTTTATGAGCGTTTAATTGTAATGTAGGCTGGCTGAACATTTTTGAACAAAATTGACCGTTTTTTTTTTATTTCATAAAAAAACAAAATATAATATGAACTTAATAGAGAATATTTAAATGGGCATGAAGTAATATTAACTATTATTAATACTCCCCCTTTGTATTAAAACTTGTTGCACCCTACGAGGCATTGGTTATGCCAAGTTTTTTAGAGTTGTTTTATTAATTTTATCCCACTCTGTCGATATTGCATTTTTAAAATATTTTAAAGTTGTTGTATAGTGTTTTGCCTTTGACAACATTTTGTCGAAAGGAATTCCCCAAAGGTATTCTATTGGATTGGGATCGGGACTTACTGCACGCCACAACGACGCACAGAGGGATTTGTTCATACAATGTTTGGCAAAAAATATAAGGAGTGCTCGTAGAATGTTGAAATTTGGCACAGAGCCTTTGGTTAGCTTAATTAAGAAAAAAATAAAGTTTCATCAAAATTGGCCACGCCCACTACCCACCGCCCATAGAACCCAAAATTAATTTTTGGCCCAAAGTTTTTGAAATTTGGCACAGAGCCTTTGGTTAGCTCAATTAAGAAAAATATAAAGTTTCATCAAAATTGGCCACGCCCTCTACCCACCGCCCATATAATCCATATTATATTTTTTCCCACAACTTTTTGTTTCATTACCAAAACTAATTATTTTATAAATAAATTTCAATACATGCATTTAAATATAGACTTTTATTCATAATCTATCATTTCTGTAACTATATCATCAAGTTCCATAACCTGTTTACGGGGTTGACATCTAATGCTACTTATAAAAGGATCTGACGATACTAGAAGTCGATGAAAAACATCTGTATTTGTTGCAACTCTATCACATTTTCTGGAGAACCTTAATCTATAATTTCTATAATCTTTATTTCTGGCTTCTTCGGCTTCTTCAGAAAGCATGCCAATAGGAAGTATTGCCGCATCCATGATATCCTTTCCGTGTATTAGTATTTTGTGTACTGTTACTGGCATATAATACCAACTATATTTTTCAACAAAAAGTTTTGCTGTATCTTGAGCAAATTTCTTGAACTTCAAGGAATTAACTTTTTTGCCACATGTTATTATTTGTAGTATAATGCGAAATAGATCAATTAGTTGCTCCTCTACACCAGTCACATCGGCAACAAGTGCGGGGTTAGAAAAGAAACGCCTGGACGTATTTCCATCGTTAGTAGACCCAGTTCCTTGTTGAACTGCATCCACTCGTATACCCATCTGTTCCTTTGAGGCCTTCTGAATTCGAAGTTTGTTTTCCAGTTTAAGACTTTTGTGTTCGTCCTTGAGCGCGGACCATTTTTCAAATGGTTTGTTGTAGGCGATATGAATTTTCCATAAATTTTATGCGAGCATGTAAGAAGGAAACGCCCATTTTGATTGCTTCACCATCAATAGAAAATAAACTCATTTTAATAATATCTTTTCCAGTTCGATATTTTCACAAATTGTTTTATTTTTATTGTTGTTAAATCATATGGTTTTGTTTTTAATCTATTCTAAATAAGTTATTGTTGTAACTTAATGTCATTATAACGCACGTGCCTAAAATTATGCAATATATTTTTGTAATTTTTTTAAATTAAAAATTTCATGAAATCGGAAACCAATTTTATGATTTTATAAAAGATTATTAATTATTTAAATTTTTTTTTTTTTAAATGATAGTATGGAGTCTTACCTTTCATTTTATTATAGCGAGAACACCGAGCACGACCGAGCAACCTTTTTTTTTTTCCAAGGAAGTTTGTAATCACGGCACATTATAGAACAAATTTTATTCTATCATATCTTTTAAACCATATGAGCGAATTTTATAATTTTTTTTTTTTAAATACGCAGAAAAGGCTATATTTGAAGAAAATCGCTATTTAAATCAGAGCAATAAAATTATCTTACGTACAAACACTTTAGAAGTGCCTTAACAGTTTTCAATATTTTGGACCAAAATTTACATGTGACTTTACTTCATTATTTCAAAGACAAATAAACGTTTTTTTAGATTCTGTTTATGGATTCTTCATACTGAATCAATTTTCTACAAAACTGCATCATTACATATTTAAATTTTATGTGTCGAAAAAATGACTTATTGCACAAAAAATCCCACTGTGCGACGTCACAGAGATGCCCAACATTTGAGACATGTGAGAGACACATTTGGGCTTTCTTCAACTGTGGGTGTTAAAAATAATCTTTGTTTGATGTGCGACATGAATCGGAGCGTTATCTTGTTTAAATTTCCAATTATCCCCATATAACTCAACTGCAAAATCTTTTGAATTATTCTCTAAAGGTTCTACATATATTTCAGCATTTACTCGGGACTTTCCTCGAGCTAGAAATGCAGCTGTTTGTGGTGACCGTCAGGTCAGGACCATCAAAATTAAACTTTTTCCGCTTTCGAAGTTTAACAGAAATTATTGAACCAACGCCCGTGAGGGTCGGTTCATTATTGACACATTAATCTCTTACTCATGTCGTTATCGTTATAAAATTGTATTGATAGTTTGGATAAATTAATCAAAAAATATTCTGCAGTTTTCATACTAACGTAAATCAGTTAAAGTGCCGAATCGTAGATATCCTACACCCAAATATAATAAGAATTACAAAAACTTTACTGTTGTTAGGACTAGAATATCATTTATTATTCACTTTTATCGCAAATTTTATCAGACCTTTACGCCAAGTTCTTTGGAAAGGGGATAGATTGAAGAAGTAATGGTGGTGAAAGTAGAAGAAACCACAATGGACCACAGGGTCTCCGAGTGGAAGTGAACTTAGTGCACTACCCTTCCTATCCTATCCTAAAGTAGAAGAAAGCTTTATATCACAACTCTGCAATTGCGCATTATGTTTGTTTTAGTGCAGCATTGCAGCGCCTCTGGTGATGATTTAATTATTTTACTTCGGTGCTATACCACAGAAGTAGGGCGCTGTGATAAATATTAGTCATGATGGATAGAAAAGAAAGCTAATAATTATCAGAAACTGATGTTGTTTAAGCGGCAGCGGCTGGGAATTGAACCCGGTCTGCAAATACCAACTCATGCTTAATGATTAAATGCGCTAACCAATTAAGCTACAGCACCCTTACCATTATTTACAGGGTTTGTATATTTATCATAACAATCTTAAGCTAAGTATAGACGATATACATAGACTGGTTAAAGTAGATCCTTTGGTTGTCAGAATTCTCAAATTACGATCATTTAATAAACCATTTTTTTTTTGGGATTCAAGCAATCTGGATTATCACTATGATAATATGTAAATAACTTGCATCAAACAACAAAATTGTAAGTATTTCATAGTATTAGACAATATATTACCGACAAATAAACACATACGAGTAATTAATAAAGAATTTGTTCTCGTACAGGGCAAGCGGTTTTCTTAAACGGACAATCGTTAGACGAAATTCATGTCAGTTCATTACGAAGATCCAACTCCTGTGAGAAATTGTGCTTTTTTGAGTCTGGTTCTTAATAAAGGTAAGTTGTGATATTTGTAGTCCGCCATATTCATAATAAATGTTTAAATGAATTAAACAGTTTTGTTCCTACCTACATATTTATATTGATTATTCTGCATTTCAGAATTAATTTAAGAACACTACGTTCAATTTATTGTCGTCATAATCGTCCTACCAGATCAACAATTGAGCGTCTAGAGAAAAAATTTGAACACACAGGCACAGTATAAAATGTTCCCGTGCCAGTGAGACAAAGAAGTGCCCGTAGTGTCGAGAGCATTCAGTTGAAGAAAGCCCAAATGTGTCTCTCACATGTCGTTCTCAAATGTTGGGCATCTCTGTGACGTCGTTGTGGCGCATTTTGCGAACAGATCTTGGCCTACATCCTTACAAGATCAAATTGACGCAAGAACTGAAGCCGCTTGACCACCAGAATTGTCGTATCTTCGTGAATTGGGCTGAGTAACAACTTGAAAATGATTCGGCTCATTTCTTGCTAAATGGATTCGTCCACAAGCAAAATATGCGTTATTGGTCAGACAGCAATCCACACGTACTTCATGAGTCATCATTGCATCCCGAAAAAATTACGGCTTGGTGCGTTTTATGGGCCGGCGGCGTCATTGGGTCGTACTTCTTCCGTGATGATCAAGACCGGCACGTTACTGTGAATGGGAATCGCTACCATTCAATGATAACAGAATAAGTTTTAGGCCCAATTGTATGATATGGACTTGGAGGACATGTGGTTCCAACAGGATGGCGCCAAAAGCCACAAAGCGAATGTCACAATCAATTTATTGGAAACCAAGTTTGGAGAATGTGTTATCTCACGAAATGGTCCAGTCGATTGGCCGCCTCGGTCGTGCGATTTGACGCCGTTAGACTATTTCCAGTGGGGCTACGTCAAGTCTATGGTATATGCTAATAGCGTGTTCAGATATGAAACTTAATTGAGTCAATATTCGGTTAATTGACAATATTATTTTAAGTGTTCAAGCATACGCAATTTTCAGCTTACTCAATAATCATTTGACAGTTGGAAAACAATACAAAAAATACTCTAAATGGTTGTTGTGTTTCTATGTAAACAAACTTACCTTCACATTGATTTTTTAATGATTTCTTTTGTTTTCTTTTGTTGTTTGCCATATTATACAATTTTGTTCACTAAACACAGTTGTGAACAGTGTTGCATTCGAAATCTGACTCAATATTATAACAATTTCGTACTAATTGCGCAATAATTAATTGAGATTTTATATGGAATATTGAGCTCAATAATGGCGTTAATTGCGATTAACTCAATTAAGATGCATATGTGAACACGCTATAACAAGCCAGCGACGATTTACGATTTATGCTTGAAAACCGTCGAAAATTGGGTTCAGCGTCTGGACTTCTGCAAGCGTGCCAGTGGTGAAATCGAATTCCATACATAATGGCATCGAACCTACTTTCACAGGAATATAGAATTTCATTGATATCCAAAATCGTTTTTGTTTTATCTAAAAAAACTTTTGTAGCGCTCTTATTGAAAAACCCGATACATACATATGTACATATGTATGTATTTGTTAATCTTAATATTTGTATAATTTAAGCTTGAAAATTGTAAAATATTTAATATACTATGTATGTACAATGTACATATTCTTTACATATTAATAAATAAATAAAATCTTTAATTTAAATAAATAATTAATAAGTAATTAATATGAGGCCCATATGGAAGCTGAATAGGTTCACTAACGGTCCGATTCTAAATTTTGTCCAGAAAACCTCATCTGTAAAAGTTTTATCCTGAAGTCGGCTTTACATAATACCTAGGGTTGCCACACGGGACTGGATTTTTAAATCCCGGGATTATTCGCGATCCCGGGATTTTTTGGGATTTCGGAATTTTTGTTTCTTATTAAAACAAATTGGTTTATTAATAATAAAAACTATTTATTTCAAAAAAATAACTTGTATTAAATATAAATATGTTTGAAAACAAAGATTTTCTGTCCTTTTAGATATAATTTTTAAATTTACTATGTGTAGCCTCCCTAATAAAAACTATGTCCATTTATGGGACAATGTTCACGAAATTTACAAGTTTAATTTCTGAAATCTTTAAGCAAAACATATTTCAAATTAACTAATTGATTCAATTTTAACACTTTTATATTTCTGAATTTGCTAAAAATGATTTGAAACATATATTCTTATATACTCGTATTTAGGATTATATCTTAGAGAATATTTGATAAGTTAATGACAAAAAAAAAAATCCGTAAAATTTAAGACATAAAAAAGTTTTAAAGTTATTTTTAATAAAAATCAGTAACAAATTTTATTCTTAATTTTAATATACATACATACATATGTATGTACGAGTATGTATATGTATGTATATTGTATATTTGATACATATTTGACAATTAACGGGTAAAAACTTTTTCAAATCCCATTTCATTTTTATGGAAGGTTGATATCTTTAATCACCGACTTAGATATATGTATGTGGCCGCAGCCAAAAGAGCAAAATTTTAAGAAGAAATAGCAAAAATAATAAATCGATTATCCACACGAATCGAAACAGATTCTATTTACCAGCATAAACTACATTTCATTTTAAACGCAACAATTTCCTTCATACATACATACATATGTACATTATCACAAATCAACTTTCCTACTGAAATGTTATTAATTTTTTAAGAAATAACACAATTCGAATGCAGATTAAACCATCAAAATCTAGATTCTGACTGAAGGACATATTTATGTTGTTTATCCAAGTGGCATTTTATGGTGGCGCTTGTTTGCTTATTCGATAATTAACTTTTCTTTGACATTTTCTTGTTAGTTTACAAACTTTTGAGGAGGAAACAAATTGTTTACATCTTTTAGAATAACAAATTGAGTTGCAAGTCCAATAAATCTTCTATAGAACTACATATGTATGTAGTTCCGAAGGTTGAAAAACCTACTACATATTTGTTTTTCGGAAATGTCAGCTATGACAAATTATGGGCCGATCTTCTTAAATTTATGCATATGAGGATATCTCACGTCGAATTTCAACATAATAACGGTATATTTATCGACCGATTTTCTCAAAATTCAGCAGTTTGTATGTAAATGATCCGTGTAAAATTTTGGATCGGTACCGTTATTTAGATTTATGAGTATTTAAATGATTTTCGGAAGAGAAATTCACAAAATTTTGTGTTCAAGCAAACGTCATTGGTCTCGACATCAAAATTGAACGCGTACTTTTAATGCATGCGATCTTCAACTACAATACTTGTTACAGTTTATGAAAATATACAATACAATACAACAAAAAATTAAGAGAACAATGAATTTGAAGGAAGAAACGAACAACATTAATGCGAGTTATATTGTTGTCATCACTTGAGCTGATACATATAAAAAGTCTAAATATTAAGTATTCAAATTATTTTACATATACTCTTGGATACATCTAGGACTTCTTAATGTGTTAAAAAAGATTTCATATTGTAAGTCTATATTGTTTATGTGTTACATTATTGTATTTATTTTATTGTCTTATAATATTTAATAGACAGTCCCTTGAAAAAGTCGACAAACAATCGACGAAACGTCGGGAAAAATATTGTAATTAAAAAATTGGATTTTTATTTACATTAAACAAATTTAGGCGATTCTAGCTTAAAAAATAACAATATTGAAAATATGTATAGTTTTCTCTAGTCTTTTCGACTTTTCATATTAAATTAGTTTATCGAGTTATAAAACAGACATTTTCTAGTTTTTTAATGTTTATGAGCTTTAATTTTTTATTTACATATCGTACATATTTACATACATATGTACATACATACTCGTATTTAGATATAAAGATGTAGATACTCGTGTGAAGAATGTTAGTTTTAAACGAATTGATACAATTATGTAATACGTAATGGTGGACCACTACTTACTACTACTACTACAAAATTTAATGAAAATATAGTCTGGTCTAGTCCAAAACTAAAATAATTATTTTAAATATTTTAGACAATAATCACATCTATTAAAACAAATGATTATTTTTAAGTTTACATTTACACATTTGAGCTTAAATTTATCTTAGTACTAATGAATATTATGAACTAATAGCTGACCGCCCCGGCTTCGCTCGGTATTTACTAATGATTTGTATTTCATATAGAATTAAAAATTTAGACACAAAAATTTCAGTAAAAGAAA
Source organism: Bellardia pandia (assembly GCA_916048285.2). Taxonomy (NCBI): domain Eukaryota; kingdom Metazoa; phylum Arthropoda; class Insecta; order Diptera; family Calliphoridae; genus Bellardia; species Bellardia pandia. The sequence goes on from OU696530.1 coordinate 74,294,875, forward strand.
AAATAACAAAAATTTGTATCAATTTATTGGTTAAAAAATTTCTTCAAAATTCGATTATTATTATATGCAACAACAATTGATATTCATTTTAAAGCTTGATGGTAAACAATGTTTTTTGTTCTTCTATTGGGGCAGAAAATGAATAGTCCTGACCGACTCTCGAGCACGCAACATACAATTGACCGTGGGAAAAACATTGGGATTCTAGATTTAACCCACACACTCTTAAAGATTGTCCTTGAGATTTATTTTTCGTCATTGCGAATGCAAGGCGAACTGGAAATTGTAGATCACTTGGTTTCATAGGTATCTTGGGGATAAGCACTTTATCACCTATAAACTTTCCTATAATTATCTTTGCTTTACTAGTGTTTGGCATCAGTGTTATAACAACTAATCTAAGGTGTAGGTTAAGTAAAACAATTGAGTAGTGAAAAGGAGGCAGTGTTGCCAGCTCTTCAAGTTTCTCCAAAAAAATGTGGCTTATTAAGAAAAATGAGAAGTGAATAGGAGGCAGTAAAAATATAGTTTATTGAGTTTTGCTAAAAATTCTCATACTTAAAAAATGAGAAGTGAAAAGAAGGCAATATATTAAAAACTTAAAATTTCTGAGTTTTACCAGGAATTTTTTAATTTCCTGAAAATTTTGAATAGAATAAAAAACAAGTAAAAAAGTAGAGTCAAGCCCGACCATATAATACCCTACACCCAGTATATGTATAAAACAGTTTTCAGAAATGAGAGTTATATGGGATATATAACCTATTGTGGACCGATCATCCAAAAACTTAGAGTTATGATTTCTGTAAATATAAGTATTATATGTGTTAAACTTTATCACGATATAAATGCTAAATCGTTTATTATGGAGCTTAAAGTGAATTACGGAGAGGGTCTTATATGGGAGTTTCGACTAATTATGGACCGATCATAGTAAAATTGTACCGTATTATTTTTAGACATATAAAATATATTTTCGTTGAATATTATTTGGATATCAACAATTTTTGAGAGAGTTATGCTCTTTAAAGTGATTTTCAGAATTGTGCCTTATATGGGAGCTACGAGTAATTATGGAGCGATCTGCACAAAATTGGTAGATGTGATTTGGCTTTATTTACCACTCATTTGTGATAAAAAGTTGTTTGGGTACTTGCATAATTTAAACATTTATGATCAGTAAACCCCAATTTCGGGAGGACATTTGTATGGGGGCCAGGTGAAATAATGGACCGATTTCCACCAGTTTCAATGCCATCCATCTTTATCTTTGGGGCGAAAAAATATCACATACCAAATTTTATCGAAATATCTTCAAAATTGCAACCTGTACTCTGCGCACAAGCTTTATATGGACAGCCAGCCAGCCAGACGGACGGACGAACATCGTTAAATCGACTCAGAAAGTGATTCTGAGTCGAACGGTATACTTTAAGGTGGGTGTTGGACCAATATTTCTGGGCGTTACAAACATATGCACAAATCCAATATACCCTCCCCACTATGGTGGTGTAGGGTATAAAAATCAGCCAAAGATATAGAATAATGACCAATTTTTAACTTAAAAATTAAAGTGTGTTTAAACTTAAGTTCTGTTTAAATAGCAAATTCATTTTTATAGATCATACCTATTTAAATACAACTTGAGTCACTGACTACGTCCATTTAAACACAACTTAAGTTTTTCATACTACCATATGATTTTGACAGTTCTGCAAATTATGAAAATTGCGCCTTGAAGTTTTTTTTATTATTTGATAAAAAATATTCAATAAATAAACTCGCAGCGAATAAAAACATTACGCTTATTATTATCAATATCAACTAATATCAACTAAAACAATGAATTTAGATGAATTTGTAAACTAAATAGTAAATCAGCTGTTAAATGAAGAAGTTGTTTATATTTTTTTTACATTTAATAGTGCTACCATACTTTTATCATAATTATATACCAAACTTAATTTGAGACTGAAAAAATGAAACCGTATTTAAATAAGTTTAAGTTAAGTTTAAGGAAAAATTAACTAATTTCGTATTTAAATATCAAGTTAAAAACTGGACGTAAGATGTATTCACAACCTGCCTGTTCTTATTTATTTGCAAATAAAATATCTAAATTTCTACAGCATACTTTAGGGGGATTTTTTTAATTAAAGTTGACTGGACTCACAAAACAAATCCTAGTTTTACCCGGAATTTTTGATTTTTTTTTTTCTTTACAAACCATCTCCTGTGAATTTCGAATCGAATAAAAAAATATCAGCCAAATCGCTCCAGCCGTTTTCACGTGATGCCAATACATACATGGACCATTTCATTTTTATATATAAAAGATATAATAAATTAATTTTCTATGTACTCGTATTTTTCATTCATTAATATAATTAATTCCATTGAAAATTTCTTTTAATTTTCATTTATCCAAGTGGTAACATCCGTTGTATGTCCAACGCCAGAAAATCCTAAAAATGGTAAAGCTACTTACACTACATTGGCGTATAATTCTGTTGTAAGCTACGAATGCCGGTATGGATACACATTGATGGGGGAAAGTTCCAGCCGATGTGGTGCGGATAGGAAATGGAGTGGCACGTTACCGATTTGTAAAGGTAAGTCAAATTTATAATTTAATTTTCTCTTTACTTCAAAAAGCTTATGAAGAATCAGATATTTTTCTTTAGATTTGTGTCCAATGTAATTTTTTGATGGTTTAAATTAAAATTAATCTCTGTAACGATTCTATCAAGAGGTGGTTTCTGAATGGGAACGATGCTACCTATTAATACGGCCGTACTCGTCGGTGGGGAGGGTGAAGTGTGTTCCCAAATCAAAATAAAAATAGTAATATAGTTGAATCTGTTACAAGGACTTTACTTTAGGTAGCTTATAAAATGATCTACAAAGTAGGGAAGAAGAAGAAGCAGTATAAGATGGTTGTGTAGCTTATGCTAGAATTTGCTACACTGTTCATTGGCCCTCCCTCCATGCTGACAAAATTTAGATTTGACTGTCAGCCCAAATAAAAAAAATTAAAAAAAAAACTGTCACTAATTTAAACTGTTCCGAAAAAGCTCTCGAATTGGAATATTGAATAATGGAATTGCATATGGAATGTATATTGTTCTAGAAATTAATAATTAGTTAAAGAAATCGCAACTTCTGTATTTAGGATCTGTAAAGCCAAGTCACAATTCCAGAATCAAAAAGTATACTAAGGGTACTCATGATATTGCTTACAATTGCCGTTTGTGCAATTGGGCAAACTTGCGAGACTTGTTTTATGCAGACCCTTTTTGAGTTTTGTGAGAAACGTCAATTTAAAAATAAATTAAAATAAACTTGAAATTTTTATTTTTAAAAGGATATTCTTCTTAAAAATGTCTAAAGAATGCTAAAGGGCTAAATTACTCAGATTATTTGAAGAAGTTACCGTTTGTAGTATGTTAAAACTTGATTTTTTTATAAAAATTATGGCAATCATAAATCCTTTTGTGTATGTCATTATATTACTTTTCTTTTTTAGTTGTTTATAGATGATCAACGTAAGGCGGAAGAAGATATTTTTGAAGATTTCACTTGCAGCTGAAATGCCATTTGTTCATCATTCAGTCCCGAATTCACACAACTTTCTTTTTCAAATGTCTTTTTTTTTTTTTAAAGTAAATAAAAATCAGCTGTTGAGTTGAATGCACAATTGAACAACGAAAGTGTAGCAGCCAAAATTGTTGGGCAAATTTACGAAGTATGTGTAAATAATTTTTTATGTAATTTTTGACAATTAATTTTCGAGGGCGGAAAAATTCACAGTTTGCAAGACTTTTAAACGATATCATGAATACCCTTATTGATATTCCAATATGCCCAAATTGCAAAAAATAATGTATATAACAAAATTAGATTATTTATATGTACATACTAGCTGACCGCCCGGCTTCGGTCGGTATTTACTAATGATTTGTATTTCATATAGAAATAATGATTTTGAAAGCACTGGTAATTTACATATGTATGTATATTAGGGGTGGGATAGTGATCGACTTCTTGATTTCGATATGCTAGAACCTCTTATTCTGTGGGGTTTGGCAAAAAAAAATGCATGAGCCAAAAAATTAGGGGGGTGGGATGGGGGTAAATGGCGCCTCATCGGGGTCAAAAGTAGGAGAAAACGAGACAAAATCCACGTAAAGCTTCATAACTGTCCCTGAGTCGCACTTACAGGGTTAAAATGTGAGACCGACCCACACTAATATTGCCTCTCCTACATTTTTTATGAACACACCTACCCCCTATCTGCCCTCCTTAAAGGTGCTCCCATACAAAATATTAATTTTTATAAAATTAGCCCTCACCGCCCTAACTAGCCCCAGATTGCTCCTAGAGGAGTAAAATGTATGACCGACTTTAATATTTTTGTTGTCTTAACATTTTCTAAGAACATACCTATCCTTCATGTTCAGTCATTAGGGTGGTCCCCATACAAAAATTTTATTAAAAAAAAATTTTATATAATTTTGTAATTGATTAATATTTATTATAACGATAATTAAATTAATTCGTTTTTATTATGCGAAGGATATTTTGATCTATTTTCAGCGACAACTTGAAGCAAAAATATTTTTTCTTCCTCGTTACGGCACAATATGTTGTTATAATCTTCTATTAATTTTACTCCTCTTTCCCTTTTTGACAACATGTAATTTACGCAATATTTCTATAGCTTGCTGGTAATCTTTGCGTTCTTCCCAGATTTCTGGATCGGTAACTATAAAGTCCAATGATAGTCCAAAGCGTACGAAAAAATTGGCTGTTTCAGGTGTTATGTATTGGCTTAAGTCATTATTAATAAGTTCTTCCTTTATTTGTTGTGAGTCCACGGTAATTCTTTTTACACCTTTAAATCCAAAAATATGGGCTGAACGATTTTGATTACTACTGCTGTCGTAATCGTCTAATTTACTAGCGCCCTCTTCTTCCAACGTATCCACGTCGTCTTCTTCCTCGCTGTAATCGCTTTTCTTAAACATATCATTCTTAAATGCACGAATTGCGTTCGCCATTTTACGTTTGGTGTTGTAGGGGACATTTTTATCAAATAATGCTAGAAAAACAGCTTCTCCGCTGAGATACCAAAGATGTCCAGAAAATCTTTTCCACAATCTTTGCGACACAATATCATCAATTAAATCATAATCAGCAATCGCTTTTAAGAAATTTAAATCATTATTTGGAACTGCGATTGCACTTGTGCTGTTAAACCAAGCTTTCACGTAAAGTATTACAATGAAAACTGTAATATCGCGAAGTCCACTTAGTTCTTCTTCGCACAAGCCGAGATATTGTCGAAATAAAAATATTTTTATGCAGTATATGCCTTTAGCCATCCATCGAGCATGGCTGACGGCTCCTGGTGGTCTAAAATGATAATATGGAATATTTTCACCAAGGAACAATAAAATTATTTCAAGAAACTCATTATAATCGTCTCTAGGTTGCTTTTCCTTCAGTTGCGCTAAGGAAAAAGACTTGATCTCTAATTGAACTTCAATTAGTATTTTCTCTGCAACACTATTATCTTCTATGCCACAACTATAAGGTTTATCTTTAATTTTTTGTCATTGCCCTTTAAAACGAGAAAACATTGGCACTCCTGGCGCAGACATTTTACCGAATTTAGCATCAAATACTTCTTTTAATAGCAATTCATAAATGTGATGTCTACATGGCAGATAGAAAAGATCTCGCTTTAGTATTTGCTCCAGCAAAAGAGACGCACCTTGAAATTGCCCAGTATTTGTGGATGTGGTATCAAATGAAATAGCTTGAACGCGGTCAGTGATTTTCCATTCAAGTAAAAGCCCGTAAACAGCATCCGCAATACGTTTGCCTCTCCCTTTACCCGATGGTATCTTTGGTACTCCCAGAAGCTGCTCCTTTCCATCATATGTAACGATAACAGGAAGTCGATCCACTTTTGTATTGCTGCCTTGCAAGTCCGGCAACATTTTGCCATCCCAGTGCACATTAAAAAATTTTGTTTCAGTCAACTGAAAAAGTACTCGTGCTAAATTTTACGAAATATAATTTTTATTGCATATGGGTTACCTCTGGGTTTTCCTTCAAAAATGCTGCCGATTTTTTGTACGGGCTTGACGGAGGGACTTTCGATTTATAATATACATTCTTGGATCAAGTTGAAAAGCTTGTGCAGCTGCAATCAATATACGAACTCCTGATATGTCTGATATTTTACATCTGTCGAAAACAGACGCAAGATCCGGAGTAATACATTCGATTCTGCCTCTTGATCCTTTTGGTATTTGCTTAGGCGAAGTCATACCATCATCGGCAGCTTCGAGCTCTATGTCTGATTAACTCGATTCAGTGAATGAAATCTTGCTAACTAAAATTAAACAGTTCACATTTGTAAATATCATAATTACACTGCAAATTTCTATTATAATTGTATTGTAATAATAATAATTACTCGCTACTGCAGCTTCGTTTTGAAGTTTTGCGCATTTTCTCTGCTCTTCTTCCAGGTTTTTTCGTTCCGCTCGTCTTTTCTGTTTTTTAGCTAGAGTCTTGTCAACACCCGCCATGCATCCTGGACGCCCCTTTTCTCTTTGCAGTTGCAAAAAAGCTATATCTTCCGGATCGGTTCCCATTTCGAGTACATTTGCATGCGCGATGTCAAAAAGATCATCCAGTTTCTCGACAAATTCAGCCTCTTTTTTTTTGCGTGTCACTACTTCTTAATGTGTATTTTTATATTGCTGACCATTAAGTGACGCCAAAAAACCATGACAGTGTCAGTTACCAAATATGCACTTACGTCAGCACTTATTTTACGCTGTCCAGTGCCATAAAAATATTGTTTAAGCACTTGTTGTCTAGACGGCAACTTTGTTCCCGTTATATTCGAGCATGGTTGTCCACTCAAAAAGAGTCCGGTATGCGATCTCAAACTGCTCGCTTTGCCCATCGATGTTGATGCCATTTTTTAATATAAAAATTTTATAACTAATATAGGAATATAATTATTTCCATGCCAACCTACATATTTATTTATTAAGTACTAACCTTGTTTAATTGTTAATTACGGTACTAATTTATTTTACCTTATTAATGTAAAATAAAACACAATTGAACACTTTCAAAATATATGTATAACACAAGAATGTAAACTTTTTTTCACTACGTACTCTTTTCAAAACTCTTTAGGAAGTAACAAAATATGTATAAAAAGATTAATCATAAATCCATGCAAATAATCGGTAAATTCCCTATTTAAAGTAAAATAAACAAAATAAATTTGTTACAATTACAAAAATATATAAAAATTTTTTTCTTAATTAAAATGTTTGTATGGGGACCACCCTAATGACTGAACATGAAGGATAGGTATGTTCTTAGAAAATGTTAAGACAACAAAAATATTAAAGTCGGTCATACATTTTACTCCTCTAGGAGCAATCTGGGGCTAGTTAGGGCGGTGAGGGCTAATTTTATAAAAATTAATATTTTGTATGGGAGCACCTTTAAGGAGGGCAGATAGGGGGTAGGTGTGTTCATAAAAAATGTAGGAGAGGCAATATTAGTGTGGGTCGGTCTCACATTTTAACCCTGTAAGTGCGACTCAGGGTTATGAAGCTTTACGTGGATTTTGTCTCGTTTTCTCCTACTTTTGACCCCGATGAGGCGCCATTTACCACCATCCCACCCCCCTAATTTGTTGGCTCATGCATTTTTTTGCCAAACCCTACAATATTAAGGGTTCTAGCGTATTCAAATTGTGTTACTAAGGATTTCCATATAACACTATTCCACCCCTAATGTATATTAAAGTTTTCACTTTTGATATTATCAAACACGACTAAATTATATCACAGAGCAAACACATATATCACTCATTAGGAACTCTCTAAAGTTTAGGCGTAGGTTAAGTAAAACAATTGAGTAGTGAAAAGGAGGCAGTGTTGTTAGCTCTTTAAGTTTCTCTAAAAATGAGAAGTGAAAATGAGACAGTAAAATTTAGTTCTTTGAGTTTTCATAAAATTGTCTCATACTTAAAAAAAATTAGAAGTGAAAAGGAGGCTTTGGTGCCAGTTCTTCAAGTTCTCCTGAAAATTTCGAATAGAATAAAAAAAAATCAGCCAAATCGCTCCAGCCGTTTTCACGTGATGCCATTCACAAACTGCCTTTTCTTATTTATTTGCAAATAAAATATCGAAATTTGTACACTTCCCTGTCGGAATTTGAGTTAGTTTAAAGTTAACTCATGGTTAATCAAAAGTGAGTCAGAGGTGACTCAAAAGCTAACTCATTTACATTGTTAATACTATTCAGTTTTTACACGCAATGTCCTCAGTGCGAGTCAGTACTCACTCACTCTGCATCAGTACGAATTAACCATGAGTTAGCTCATTATGAGTTGACTTGTGGTATATCAAACATGAGTTCACTGTGAGTTAACTATGATCTGGCTAACTTATGATTAGATTTATTAATTTAACTCATAATGCGTCAAATATGAGTGCACTATGAGTTAATTATGAACTGGCTAGTTTATGATAGAAACAAATTTGACTTTTATTTATTTAATTTTGTACTTTTATGTATTTACATATAGTATTTATTTGTTTATTTAATTTTATAATGTTTTTTGTTTGTACGTTAATTTTTAAAATTACTTTATGTTAAAACACTAATTATTATTAAATGATAGCATTCTTTTTTTATTAAGACAAACTGCTTGAAAGTGCCGCTTTTTAATTAATTTAAATGCGTTCCTAACGGCTTTTTCTGGGTTCTCTTCCCCAACCTCATGAACTGCATCTAAAAAATAATTAGAAAGAAGTTTGTATGAGTTTACAATAATTTATGTTTTCAATATATGTATGTATTATACGTACCCATTAGCGCATCAAAAACTTTTTTGTATTCTTTTATTGAAAATTTTCCGTGAATCCCATTAACATTTGATGCTAGAATCAGGTCTAATGAAAAAATTTCAGTCAAGGACTTGTCGATTTTTCCTCTTAAAAGAGATGCTATACATTGAATCTAAAATGATATGTTTAGATATAAATAATCAAATTATTTGGCGTTTCAGTGTTATGTTTATGAAAAAATACTTACATAAGCAGCACGATTTCCATCTTTGATATTGTTGTTCATTTCCTTTATACTGTCAATAGTTTGAATTGGAAAATATTGATTTAAAGACATTTTTTGCCTTTCCTTTTCTAATATTTTTTCTGTTAGCACTTTTTGAGTAGCCAAAGCTTCCATTATAATTGAATTTTGTTGAACGATAGTGACTGTATTCGAAAAAAAAATATACAATAAGTATATGCATGTATATATTAAATAATCGGGGTAAAACATGTTATATATTTGTACCTTTTAACTCATCTATAGTTCCTTTAAGTTGATATCAAAACAAAAAATAAAATAAAAAATATGTTGAATTATTTCGTATTTCATACGCATACATGTTTGTGTACATACCTGCTAATTGTTCAACTTTGGTTTCGTACTGCTTTGGCCAATTTTTACAGTTTTGGCAAATGTTTGCAACATGGCAGCGCTTAATGCCCAAATTTTTGTTTACTAATTCCATCTCCAAATCTAGTACTTTTTATCGAAAGAACTGGGAAACTCCAGAGTAAGGCAGATTTATATCAAAAAGGAAAACAAATTAATTTAAGATCAAAAAACCATAATAACAATACAATTTTTTAAAATGTACATAATAAATATATGTATGCATATATGAATACTCTTAATTAAGGAATACATGTTTGACATTTACAAAAGGAGGTGAAAGTAAAAGAGATTAAGAAAAAATTTTTTTAATGTTTTATATTAATATTTAATTAAATTTAGAATTTTATTACTGAATATTTTTTTAATTTAGAATCTTTGTTGTTATTAAGTACAGCCATGTAAAATTGGTAATAAAACAAATTTATCGTCAAATGGAAAACCTGCTAATTTGCACTCAATACTTTTTATTTCAAAAGTTTTAGGTGACTCTTCTAAATCACTTAGATCAACTAGACATGTACCTAGAACTGCATGCGAATCAAACGGTTCAATAAAAAAATTTTCAACTTTTCTAAAATTCCTGCCTATTACAAAACCTGGTTCTGTTTTAGAAAATCCTGTTATTAGAATTGGATTATAAGGTTTTATAGCGCAAAAATTATTTGGTGATTTTGTTGTAAATACAAAATCTTTGTTTGAAAAACTTATAACTTTTTTTTTTTTTTTTTTTTTTTTTTTTTAAATTCCCTTTATTATTACACCTGTCAACAAGATGACAATAAGTAATTTAATTTACAGAGGTGGGATGATAATTATCTTAAATCAGTACCTAAGATAACTTAAATCGAATTATTGAATGATAAGTAATATATAAATTTTTTAGTATCGCTCAGCTAGATCTCAAGGTGTAAACCGTTTAAGTCTTCTAGGTGCCAGGATTTCGTTTGCCGGCAACTGTCTGAGTTCCATGTTGGAATGTTGTGTTAAACGAGTTGTATGTTTAATGCTGCTGATACGGATAATTTCTTTTATTGTTTTGACGTTTAGATCTCGATGTATGTCCTCATCTCTAATATACCATTCTGCGTTGACAATAGTTCGCAATATTTTAGATTGAACTCGTTGAATAATTTTTAAGTTTGTTGTGCTAGCTGTACCCCATATTTCTACCCCGTACTTCCAAATTGGCGCTATAATTGTGTTGTATATAAATAGTTTGCTTTGAGTTGTTAGTTTAGATTCTCTCCCTAACAGCCAAAATAATTGTCTAAACCTGTTGTTTATTTCTTTTTTCTTTTGAGTGATGTGATCTTTCCAGTTAAGTTTTGAGTCAATTATAATGCCAAGATACTTCGCCTTTGTATCCATAAGAATTGGTAGAGTATTTATTTGGGTAGGTTGAAAGTTTGTTATCTTTCTATTAGTGTAGATTACTTGAATTGTTTTATCACTGTTTACTTGAATTCCCCAACTACGGAACCAATTCATTGTATTATTGAGCAGTTGTTGTAAGTTTTGCATAGCCCATTTGATGTTTGCGTGTGATGATAGTAGAACAGTGTCGTCAGCAAATGTTGCTATCATATTGTTATTTGTTGTAGGAGTTGGAATATCTGATGTAAACAGGAGGTAAAGCATTGGTCCGAGGACACTACCTTGAGGTACTCCAGCTTTTATAGAAAGTATTTTTGAATACTCGTCTTTATATTTAACATAGAATCTTCGGTTTTGTAGTATTAAGAAGAATTCTTTTGGCAATTGATTTTTTAGTTTATGAAGAAGACCTTTGTGCCATACGCTATCAAACGCCTTTGCAACGTCGAGGTATGTTGCAACGCAAAAGTTTTTTTTGTCAATATCAGACGATATTTTATTTGTTACTCTATGAATTTGTTGTATAGTAGAGAACTTTCGCCTAAATCCAAATTGGTGTTTGGGGATGAGTTGTCTTTCTAGAAGAATTGGTTCAATACGTTCATAGAAGAGTTTTTCGAAGATCTTTGACAGCAGTGGCAGAAGGCTAATTGGCCTGTAAGATGTTGTTTTTGAGGCATCTTTGTTTGGTTTAGGAATAGCGATTATCTCAGCGACTTTCCATACTTTTGGGAAATATTTAATATCTATAACTGAATTAAATAAATTTCTTAAATAGACTAGGGCCTTATTCGGCAATTCTTTTAGTAGTTTTCCGGTGATCTGATCATAACCAGGAGATTTATTATCTTTTGTTGTTTTTATAATTTTTTTAATTTCATTAATTGAAATTCTTCTGATATGAGAGTTGGAAGAGCTGTTTTGAAAACTTTGAAGAGTTATATCCTTTTCGTCCATTGGATTTGTAAAGGTTTTAGAAAAATGATCTGCAAGAACATTAGCTTTTTCTTCATTTGTGCGGGCCCATGTGAGGTCAGGTTTTTGGATCGGCGGCTGATGTAAAATTCCATTATTTATTTTTTTGGTTGCTTTCCAGAGCGAGAAATTTGTTGTAGCTGATGAGCCAAGGTTAGTAAGATATCTTTGTAGTTTATCTTCTTTGTCCTTCTTTAGCAAGTTTTTGAGATCTTTTGTGAGCCTATTAAGGTGGGTTTTGTCCTGAATTGACCTTGTAGTTTGCCATCTTTTTCTTAATCTTCGTTTGGCTTTTATTTTCTCTTGGATGTGAGGTGGGATACTGAATTTATCTACTGTGTGTGTTCTGGATGGAGTAGAATCACTAACCGCGTTTATAAGCGTATCATTGAAAAAAGTTATAGAATTATCCAATTCTTCTTCGGTTTTTAGCGATATATTTGTCTCGAGTTTTGTCTCTAAGATTTCCCTGAAACAATCCCAGTCGGTTTTCTTGTTGTATATAAATTTATTTTGATTGGATAGAAGTACATCGGTTTGGTATATAAGTACCACTGGAGAGTGGTCAGAAGATAATTCAAAGCATGATTTTATATTTAGATAATCATGTCTTATATTCTTGGTAATAAAAAAGTCTAAGAGATCTGGTTTTTTGTGAGTGTTTGTAGGCCAGTAAGTAGGCTCTCCAGTACTTATAAATTTGCATTTGAATTCATTTATTGCCTCTAGTAAATTCTTTCCTTTCGATAGTGTTAATCGAGATCCCCAAACTGTATTTTTGGAGTTAAAATCACCACCCACTATAAACCGATTCCCAAGAGATTTAAGGAGTTCAAGATATTCAATTTTTGTGTTATTATGTTTCGGCGGGCAGTAGACTGCAGATAATACAAATGGACCGTGTATATCTTCTATTAAAATGGAAGTAGCTTGAATATAATCTTTTCTAAAATTCTGTAATTCAGTACATTTAATGGATTTTCGTATTATTATTGCTGTACCCCCATGCGCTGTGTTGTCAGGATGATTTGTATAAAAGATTGAGTAGTTTGGTATGGCTATAAAGCTTTTTTGTGTGAAGTGGGTTTCAGAGACAAGTAGCACGTCTACTGAAGAGCGATTTAAAAATAATTTTAGTTCGAGTGTGTGTTGGATAAGCCCGTTCGCGTTCCATTGTACTATATTAAGTTTACTTAGTCTGTCCATCGAGCTTAGTTAGAAGTACTGTGATAATGTTCATCATGTTAGATACTTGAGAAATCAGTTGCTTCATCATATCTTTAAGGTCTTGCATATCATTACTTGTTTGCGGTGTAGTGGAACTGAATAAAGAATTACTAATAATGGACATTTCCTCAGTATTAGGGTTTTGACTCTGTGCTGTTGCTTGAGCGTAAGTCACTGTTGGATTTATTCTACTGTTTGTTGTAGGTACGTTTCGAGAATTATCAGCTTGTTGTGTTTGGTGTTCTTGGACGGTTATTTTTTCTTTGTTTCTTAGTGGTGGAAATTGCTTAATTTTGAGGGATTTGTATACCATACATCCTTTATAATTTGCGGTATGGTTTTCACCGCATAACGCGCATTTAATATGTTCGCTTTTCTGTTTGATTGGGCAAAGCATAGTTTTGTGATCTCCAGCACATTTAACGCAAACGGGGATTTTGTTGCAAAAGTTTTTGGTGTGGCCATATTTTTGGCAGTTTGTACATTGAGGTAAAGTTCTTTTTGAACGTGGAGGTTCAAAACTAATTTTACAGTGTAAAAGGTGGGTTAAAGAATATATTTCCTTATTATTTTGACTTGATTTAAGTTCAATAGAAAACAGAGATAGTGGTTTTTTTGTACCAGTTTGTAGGATATTTTGGATATGTGTTACTTCGTGTCCTAGTTCACATAGTTCTTTTTTTATTTCCTCTTTATCGGTTGAATAATGCATATTACGCAAGAAAACCTTGAAACCTTTTTGTTCTTTGGGTTTATAAGTGTAGTATTGGGTGTTTTTAGCTCTTAATAGGTTTACTATTTGGGTGTAGTGAATAGATTCTAAAGGTTGAATTTTTATTTCATTTTCTTTAAGAACACGTATTTCGTAATGACAATTTGGTAAGGAGTTTAAAGCATTATTGAGGTTATCTATGAATTGCACGTTTTGAACATATATTGGTGGGGGCTTTGTAGGTTTATTTTTTTCTGGTTGTTTGTGGGGAACACCATCATTTTGAATTTGGTCTTCTTTATTTTCATTATCATCAATAGATAATATTTCAAACCTATTTGGGGTTGAAGGTTGGCTTAACCAGTATGATTTTAGTGTTTTTTGTGGCTGCTCTTTAGTTTTAACTTTTTTATTGCTGTTTGTGTTTTCAATAAGTTTTGTGGGTGAGTTACGAGGCCTCTTTGATATGTTACTGTTTTTTAATTTCTCTTTATTTAAGGGAGTATGAATTTCATGTAACTTACTTGTTGTCATTATTGGTAAGTATGAGAAGGCTGTTGATGTTACTGTTGTTGTTGCTAAAGCTAGAGTTGTTATTGCTGAGTACGATGTTGTGGTAGTTGTAGTTGTTGGTGCGAGAGTAGTAACCAAAGAGTAAGGAGTTGTGTTATTAGTTGTAAGTGTGGGGGTTGTTGAAATAAATTGGAATGTAGTTGCAGTTATTTGAGTATCAGTTGTTGGAGTAGTACATTGAGAGCTCCAAGAGAGGGGTTTCAATTGCGATTGCGCAGTGAGACTAGGATATTTTTGGTGATCATTCGGATTGTAATCTGATGCAGATGCATAAGTATTTTGAGCGGGAAGAGAGTTTGAGCTTATTGATGGTGCTTGACCATTCGCACTTATAACACATAAGCTATTTACTGTAGTAAGGTTTGACTGAGACAGATGTTTATCACTTTTTTTATTGTTAGGGGAGCGGCACCTCTCCGGCGGGGGAGAGCGCTCAATGGGCATTTTTATATTTTCTATGCTTATTTATATTTTAAACTTTTGTTTATTATTTAGTATGTAGCATCATTAACAGCGGATAATGATAGCTGATTTATTTTAATTTTGTTTATTTTTTTTTTTAGCGTCTTTTCGCAATATTTTTATATGTTTTTTTATATACTTTTTGTACTTAAAAGATGATTTTATACGGAGCGAGGAAAAAAAACACGTCCGCACGTTAGATGTACTAATCAATTTTTTCAAAAATCATTTCTTCATATTTAACTCTTTCAGAAATCTGTTGCAAAATTTTTGAAGGTTTTTTTACATACTTTTTTAAAATCTGCAGATAATTCTCAAAAGGATATGCAGAAAAATTATTACAAGTTCCGAATTTTCTGACGCACTCACTTAAATGCAAAAGGCCGTGTATGTTGTATGTAACGCTACTTTCTCCAAAAACAATTGGAAAATTTTCAACAAATGTCTCCAACATAATTTGAGCATTATCTACATTTCTATTATATGTTCTTGGACAACAAAGAAGGCGATAAGCACAATGGAGCAAAAGAAACTCATAATAAAAATCATCATGCACTCTTCCCTTAAGAACAACTACACCAGTGTATAACAAAAACTGTCGAAACTCGGATGCCTTCCAATGTAGTAATTCATCTAGTGTTCGGGGGCAACGAGAGAATTCTTTGGGGACAAATTTTTTCAAAGAAGTCAAATGATTATCTATTTGCTCTTTAATTTGATTGCTGACTTTCAAATTTGTTTTGTTATTCATTAGTCGAATTAATATTTTTCTCGTTACACCAAGGTCAACAAGATGCATTGGATCCAAAGGTACTTGACTAACCATATTAATGTCTATTTTTTCAAATGGAGTTTTATTTTCATAAAACTGTTTGCGGTGATGTTTCAAATACTTTCTATGTCTAAAATCTTCGTCAGTAATTAACTGAGATGTCTCCACAGAGTATGTGACAACTTTATTAATTTTCTTACCAATTTGACAACATTTGTTGCAGCCATGAAAGGACGTATGACCGGCAATGCCACATACAAAAGCTTTTGCAGGGGCATCACATATAATTGCTCTTAAGTAAAATGGAATTAATTTATTTTCAATTAAAATTCCACATTTAAATAATACTTCTAGTTCGTTCACTAACTCTTTTAGAAAATCATTAATACATGCAGGTTTTTTTCCCCCCAAATAAATGCCAACTGCAAAAACGGATATATTGCAAACATTAACTGCCCTCATCAAAATGGGCCATAATTGGGTAGTAGAACTTTTAAACAATGGCAAACCATCAATATTAATATCAACCACTACCTCGTCATAATTTATTAAAGTTTTTGAAGCTTTAGTCAATTGGTTTGTAATACCAAAATGGCAATATGCTCCCGGAAAAATTTCTTTCAAAGACAACGATTGCTTATTTTTAATTTCGAAAGATTTTGCACATTTTGGTACATTTAAATTTTCACCTCTTAAAATTGCTAACAGTTCTTCAAAACTTTCTCGGCTTGGTCTGTTTTTACGATACCAAACACCTAGTTTTTTAGATAGTGTATTTTCATTTTCTTTGTTTGGGGCTTCAATTACATTCTCCGTTGTAGTATTCTCTAAATACTCGTGTTCCGTAATTAAAGTGGTGATATTCGCTTTTTCTGCAGTTGGATTTTCCGACCAATTTAATTTTTTCACGTACCTAGCTTTTTCCTTTTTTATTAACCTTCTTAAGTTTCTTTTACTTTCACCTCTCATATTGGAAATCTTTTTAATTTTTTTTAACTTTTATTATTTTATTTTTTACTTACGTTTTATTTTTAAAATTCACTTTTTTAATTATGTACTTATGCGCATATATCTTTATTTATATTCTTTTTTTAGTGTTTTTAGTTTTAAATAATTTATATTTTCTAAGTTTCTCCGCACTTTTTAACAAACGTTTGTATTTTTTGGGATTCACTTAACTAAAAACAACACAGTATTGCCAATCCAGCTGTTTAAAAAAAATCGCGTTGAAGCATGTACCGTGAAATGTAGCGGGTTTTTTTTAATATAATGTTACAACATTGTTTTTATTTCAAAAGCCCGACTCATGCTTGCATAAGTTTTGAGTTAGTTTAGAAGTTAGATATAAACGAGTTAGCCAAAAGTTAATTAATTTTTGACCAGTTTACAAAATTCCGACAGGGTTATTTTAGGGGCTACTTTTTATTAAAGTTGACTGGACTCACAAAAAAATTGCGTGTTTTACCCGGAATTTTTCATTCTAATTATGAATTTATTTATTTGTTCGTACTTCGCTTAGTCCCCACGAAGCAATTCTTATTGAAAAAATTATACCAAAGTGTGAGGAAAATAGTCAAAATCGGTCCATGATTTCTCATAGCCCTCATACAAATATCTTCTCGAAATATGGCTTAATGATAAATAAATATCTACAAAAATGGAATATTAATACAAAATTCGGAAAAATAAGTGTCATGTAAAAAGAAATCGCAAAACGAAATTTTGTTTTGTTAGGTCCATGTTTAACCTAAATAAAGTCCATATCTAAAATTCTCTTAAATACGTATAAGTCTGATAAAAATATAGTTACCAGGACACGACACGAATAATTCTTATAGATATATAAATTGCTGTACTAAATTTTATGATCGTCGGTCCATAATTGGTCATAGCTCCCATATAAGTCATAAATCTTTATATACATATATCTTATAAATATCGGTACCGACTCAGAACTTTATATATATCATTAAAATATACGCAAAAATCAAATGGTATCGATTAAAAATTTTACACGGATCATTTGCATACATGCCAAAATCAAACTGTTGGATTTTGAGAATATGGGTTTATATTTGACTATATCCTCTATATAATGTCCACTTACGAAATTCACGTGAGATATCCTCATATGAATAAAATTCACTGTTCCAATATTTAAGAAGTTCGGTCCATGATTTGTCATAGCTGCCACATAAGGACCATTTACGAAAAACAATTTAACCGACAAAAATGTATAATAAATATCGATATCGAACCAACTTTTATATGGATCAGAAATTTTAATCCAGAAATCATATTAGTATCGGTTATACGGCAATTAAGCTACTGGAGTTTGTAGCTGTCAGTCAATAATAGCTCCTGCATTAAGTCCACTTCCGAGCATAACAACCAACCATACAACTCTTGTAAATGACGCTATTGAGATAAAATTCAACCAAAATAAGCCTAAAATACATAGAAATTAAATTTTTGGTAACTGTATTTAGAAGCCATCGGTCCATAATTGGTCCACTTCTTCTATGCCACCCATAAATCTTTTATAAATAATGTTATTGAGATCAAATTCAAACAAAAAATCCTCATCTTATATCTTGTCCTTTTTATACCCTTCACCATCATGAGAAGGGTATATATAAGTTTGTCATTCCGTGTGTAATTTCCACAATATAAATTTCCGACCCTATAAAGTATATATATTCTGGATTCTTATAGATAGCGGAGTCGATTAAGCCATGTCCGTCTGTCTATCTGTCTGTCTGTCTGAGTGTTGAAATCTGTTTTTTGAAGTCCCCAGATATATTCGGGATCCAAATCTTCAATAATTTTGTCAGAAATGCTTTCGAGGAGTTTGGTCTAGGTCAACCAGAGTTATGGACCAATATGTGAGACAACCTCCATACAAATTTGATATTTTTCGTCCATTTTATTGCAATATTTTGAAATATATTGCAGATAATACCATGAAATTTTGTATACGTTGTTTTTATGATAAAAGAAGAAAGTGTGCAGAAAATAGTAAGAATCGGTTCATGATTTCTCATAGCCCCCATACAAATATATATAATCCCGAAATATGGCTTAATGATAAATAAATGCCTATAAAATTGGAATATCAAGACAAAATTCAGCAAAAATAAGTTTTATACAAAAAGAAAGCGCAAAATGAAATTTTTTTTTAGTTCGGTTCATGTTTGACCATAGTCCATATAAAGTCCACTTCCAAAATTCACTTAAATACGTATAAAAGAGATATAAATAATGTTAAACGGCTAAAATTTGACATAAATACTCTTTATAGGCAAATAAACTGTTGTACTAAATTTTATGGTGGTCGGCCCAGAACTGGTCATAGCTCCCATATAAGGACCACATCTGAAAAAGACATTTGTCCCTATATATACTGTCTAAATAGCGGTACCGACTCAAAACTTTGTACAGATCATTTACATATATACAAAAATCAGTCCACAAACTTTTGTGAATTTCGGTCTACTTTTAACCGTATGCCCCATATAAAGCCCTCTTCCAAAAATCACTTTAATACTCATAAATCTCTTATAAATAAGGGTACCAATCCAAAATTTTACACGGATCATTTGCATACATGCCTAAATCAAACGGCTGGATTTTGAGAATATCGGTCCATATTTGACTATATCCCCCACATAAGGTCCACTACCGAAATCCACGTTAATACTAATATATATCTTAAATATACCGTTATTATGTTGAAATTCGACGTGAAATATCCTCATATGCATGAAGATAACTGTTTCAAAATTTAAGAAGATCGGCCCATAATTTTTCATAGCTGCCATATAGAACCATTTCCAAAAAAACAAATAAATTCGGGTCAAAAAATATTATTTTCGGATTTAACCCATATTCGGTCCATATTTTATAATCATGATATATATCGTTGGAAAGGTATTTTTAATACCTTTTAGTTAATGTATTACAAATTATCAGACACCTAGTAGTTCCCGAGATATAGGCCTATATATTTTGAACTTTAAGAGCCCGCCCCCTCTAAAATAGGCGTGACCGCCAACAAATTGTTTTGCTGTTATCTCCTCTAAAAGCACTAAAACCGAATTGGACCCCTTTTTTATACTCTGTTTGTTAAGTTACACTCAAGATTATTATGAACATCAGACAAACTCTGTAAATTATGGTAAGAATTGGTAATTAAATCAATTAAAAATGGTGAAAATTACACAAAATTTCCAAATATTTAACATAAATTATGTTGGTCGTAAAATTGTCTTTCAAACAATATATCAAATACTAATAAAATTTGCACTAAGACTGATTAGAAAATACAGAATAAGGATATACTAGTCCTTTAACCAGTGTAGTTGTTGTATTTGTTATTACGTTTAGGTGGAGGGTATTTAAGATTCGGCACAGCCGAATTTAGCACTTTTACTTGTTTTATTTATTTTTTTAAGGAGAAAGACTTGTCGTCGGTAGCTAAAGCTCCGAGTTTTCTTATTTGCAAGCATTACCAAAATTTACAATTGTTGAAATAAGCTTATTCTACAGTTGTAGGTTTAAGCTTATCTTTATTTAGTTTAATAAACTATTATTTGGAGAATCTTTTTCTAAAATTAAGAATATAAGCTTATTAAATAATTATTTCAGTACTATTATCACGAGGGTTCCTTTTTGATTATTCTACAATTTAAAAGTGTTTTTCTATAGTTTCTCAAGTCTTTTTAAAGCTTATGGCTTATGCTCGCAAGCTTTATACTATGTTTCCACGACGACTTGAAACACCTGCTTCGCCTTCTGAATCATGTTTATGAATCATGCTGTTTACATGACTAATAAACTTGATTCGATTTGACAGTTGTCTTTAATAAACAAACAGCATTTACAATTTGTGGAAAATATTTTTTTTTAATGGACAAACAAAAGTGAGTGGAAATTAGTTAGCTTATTTGAAAAAAAAACATACATTCGTACGTATTTACTTTCTTTACTTCCTGCAACAAGAAAATAATTTGCTTTGTTTACAATAATATTAAATTTGTACAGCTAGTGCAGATAAACTTGCGATAAAAATTAGAGAAGAGTGCAATTTTTCGTGCTTCGCAAGTAGATTCAATATGAATCTACTTGATTCGCTCTTCAACTTTTGTATGGTGAAGCAAGTTGTTTCGCACATGATTGGGGTGTGAAGCATGAATAGAGAACGAAGCATGTACCGTGGAAACGTAGTATTTATATATTAAAATATTTTTCTAAAGGGTTTTGGTCTATTGGGTACATACTCGTATGTATGGCTGTATGTATTTGTGATTTAATATTATAAACCTGAATAGTTGCTCTTAAAAAATCCTTGTTTTCACTAATTTCAATAGGAATTAGAGATAAGGAACCAATCACTTATTTTGCATACGATCAATGTCTTTTTTTACGTGGTTTTTTTACGTGGTTTTTTTACAAGGGGTTTCGTGGAACCAATTACCGTGTAAAATCAGAATTAGGTATATTGTATAAGTCAGTGTTTGTTTTAAATATTTGCGTGTTTATACGATTTCTGAAATCATTGATTAACTGCAGTAATGTGACAACTCTGTAATGGTAATTATTTTCAGAAATAAATTGTGGACATCCTGGAAATTTATATAACGGTTGGATCGAAAATATCGACGCGGGTACCGGATTGGGCGCGAGCATCATATTCCGTTGTCAGCCAGATATGCTTATGCATGGACATGCATCAAGCGTTTGCCAAATAGATGGTAGATGGCGTAATTCTCTTCCAGAATGTTTGGCGCCTTGTGTTGTACCCGCCATATCTCAAGGATATGTAGTGCCAATCGAAATTATAACTGATGAAAATGGAACTACTATTATTACTCCGACAACAACCACTCAATCGCCTCTTTTGCAAACAGCCAATGTGGAGAAAGTTAAACATGGCACCGCACTTGATGTGAAGTGTGATGAAAATTATGAATTTCCAGTCTCACTGCTTAGTCCACCAACATGTCACAATGGAACCTGGAGTATTATACCTCGGTGTGTACCGGCAAGGTGCAAAAGTATGCCTAAACCACCTAAGCATGGCATGGTATTGGCTCCAAAAACAGAGCATGGAATGAAGGCTAGATTTAAATGTAAGGATGGCTTTAAATTGGTCAGTCCGGAAGGGAAAGATGTTACAGATCCCAATGATTATGTACTATCTTGTTCATTTGGAAATTGGACTGGGGAGACGCCACATTGTCTAGAGGTATTTTGCTCTTTCCCCGGTTATATTCCGAATGGTAAAGTTTTACTTGTCGGAAATATGGGATTGTATGATTATAGGCCGTACGTTAAGAAGGTATTAAACGATAATATAAGATCCATAAGATCTGATATCTTAAAACGAATGTTTTGTTTTTAGATTGTAAATAATAAACAAATCATGTACGATTGCGACAAAGGCTATGTACTAGATATAGGTCCACCTGGAGCTACATGTGTTGGTGGAAAGTGGCGACCTTTAGAGCTGCCTCAATGTTTACTAGGCCAACATCCGCGTCTTCGATGGAATCGCCGCCGCCGATCCATTAAAATGAGATATCTTCGGTCATCATATCTCATGAAACATAAACGCAATCTGGAACGTAATCTTAGAAATGAAATTTTAAATCATTTTCCGAATTGGAACAACCTTTTATATGACGGTAAGCTTAAAATTACAAATAAATATTATGTATAATAATGTCGTGGGAAATTGTGTCCAATTTATAAAATGGGTTCCTCTAGGTTCTTATAAAAATATGTGAAATATTATGTCAATCAGCCAGTTAGAAATACCCCATTGTGCATTGTATGCATTGCGCAAATTGA
Organism: Bellardia pandia; assembly: GCA_916048285.2. Classification (NCBI taxonomy): domain Eukaryota; kingdom Metazoa; phylum Arthropoda; class Insecta; order Diptera; family Calliphoridae; genus Bellardia; species Bellardia pandia. Next base: position 74,317,374 of record OU696530.1, read on the forward strand.
TAGCTATTATGCAAATAAATATATTTCCCTTTATTCTGAAGATACATTTTGTCCAGCTAGTTCTGGAACCACAGTAACTAATCTGGCAAGCCTCTAAAATCTATGTGCTATTTGAGCTTTTATTTTCAAAGATATCAAAGCAATGACTTTATTTTAATTCTAAATAATGATTTAAAATGCTACTGTGTAAGTTTGGGTCGTATGCTAATTAAAATTTTATTATATTTGTGCTTTTTATTGAACTTATCTGGTGTGCATTCGTTTCGAATCAATGTTATTTTTTTGAGTTGTATTCCGTTTTCGTAATACGATTAAGTTTTTTTGCATTCTAATTATATTAGATAAAATTAATGGGTTTAGTTCCAGAACTGGGGCCAAATTACTGCATTCGATATCGTGTAGAATTGATCGTAATTTTCTTATTTGAGATTATGGCATTCGATATCGAGCAAGAAATTTAGTAAATTTTATCATAATTTCGATATCGAAATCATTTTTCGATACGATAGCTCGTTCGATCACGAATGCGGGAATTAGGCCCCTGATTTGAATAATGGATATTTTATTCAATCTATATATGTATGTACGTTGCCCTTAATTTAGACCATGCTGCTTTTCGATGGTCTCAAGATCTAATTCTAACTTAAAATTAGCAGTCAAAAGAAAACATCTGATATTAAAAAAGTTAACGAAATGCTTTAGGCAGAACTTTAACACACATAGTTGTGTTTAAATATTAAATTTTCTCGAAATCCGCTAATTTGAAATCCGTCTCCACGACTGACTGAATGGCTGATTCATTCGTTATCACCTTAAACCTCAAAAAGTTATAATTCGGATACAAGATTCATTTTGTTGCTTTAGTTTTCTTTTTATATTTTCTTATTTTATATTAATTTTTAAAATCAAAATGTTGGCGTCTCCAGTGAGATAGAAGCTAATACTAGAAATATTTATAAGCTTCTTGTTAAACACAGGACGAATAGAAGTAATTTTTTATACTCGAACCTTTGGGGCAAAGAGTGAGTAGAATTTGTAACTACATACTAACTTAATAAACCCATAATAAAAATTCTGTAGATTTCAGTAGTCTTAATTATGGAAATACAAATTTAGTATTTTTATACCTTACACCACCATAGTGGTGTTTCAAATATGTTACATATATACACAAAATATTCGGTTCAATTTTATGATGATCGGTCCATAATTAGTCATAGTTACCATATAAGGCGAAAAACAATTTAACAACCATAATAGTGCATTTACACCTATGCCATAAACTAGTTATAAGTTGTTTATGGTGATAAACTAGTTTGAGAAACTTGTTTATCCATACAAATCAAAAACAGGTTTTGTAACTAGCTTTTGAGATAAACTAGTTACAAACAACCAGTTTTTGCTAATGCAACTCTGTTTTTTCAACATTTTTCTGGCAACGCTTGACACATTTGACATTTGCTTAAAAATAAAAACAAACTTTTCATGGTGCAAATATACAAGGTGTGTGCAGTAGCCCAGCTGACTGACTTTGTTTACAATTTACTTATGTCAAGAGTAATATTTTTTCAAGTATTTTTGACAGTAGTACATTATTTTACACAAACAAAATGTCAGTTGTTTTATGACTTGTCAAAGTTAAACCACTTAACTGTCAAAAATACTGATGTAAACGGTATGGTTTATGAAACTAGCTTATGATCATAAACTAGTTTGAAAATTACAAGTGTAAATAAATGCACTATAAATCTCTTAAAAATATTTGTATCCAAATAAATTTCAAAGCAAATAATTTTCATACATACATATGTATATACAGAAATAATAACACATAATTTTATGCCGATTGGTCCATAATTACTCATAGTGTCCATGTAAGACCCTCTTCTGAAAATCACTGTAACATGCACAAACTCTTTACAAATGTTGATATCGAGATTAAATTAATTGCAAATAATTTGTATATACACAGCAGTCACGCTACTTTGTGCGCCACTAAACACTGTTTTTACTCGCATACTCGGTTTAGGGTATTATCGGGCTTGACCGACCATACTTTCTTACTTGTTCTAATTTAAAATTATTTATATAATAATGATAACGGCAATTGCAAAATCAGAATATTATGACTCAATGAATATTAAAAATATATACTCAAGACTTTATTTCTCTAAAGTTTCAACAACTTGTGCTAATAAATAAAATTTGGAATATAAAAATAATAACCCAACAATTTTTCGGAAAAAACAAAAACACACATATACGAGGGCGGTTCGGAAACTTCTTAGCCTAGAACAGAAAGCGCGGTATAAACAGAAAAAGTTAAGTGTTTTGGAAACTTGCATCTGTGCTATGAATACGTGTTAAATTTCTTTTCGATCTAGCAACTCCTTCATATAGAAACAGGTGTTTAAAAAAGACGCATCCGCGAATTTTATACCCTACACCACAATAGTGGAGAGGGTATATTGGATTTGTGCTGTGGATGTTTGTAACGCCCATAAATATTGGTCCAACACCCACCTTAAAGTATACCTATAGACTCAGAATCACTTTCTGAGTCGATTTAAGGTGGCTATACACTACGTGTTTTTTACATTGTATATGACAAATTTTACATAAAGCGAAATTTGTTGAGCAACATCAATTATTTCGTTTGAAAATGTTGACAAATAGCAAGTGGTGACAATGCCGCGATTTAGAAGAAAATTGTCGTTTTTATTGCCCTTAGGTATGCAACATTGATTCTTTTATGTAAACAAAAACCATATGTTTTTTATTTTATATGTTAATGAAATGGATACAAAAATTATATTACATATTATCCATGATGCTTTTATGGCATTGTGGTTACCATGTAATTTATTGGCTTTATTCCTTATATTTTTTCTTTTTCGTACTGCCGATATGATTAGACGCGTCTCAGTTTCACTAAATTTATTTTTGTCTTTATTATTTTTTGTTTTATTAGTATTATTTTCAATTTGACTAATTTTTGTGCGAAACTATTAAATTAAATCCACAATGACAAATAAAATCTAAACAGCTGTTGTTTTCAATTTCGTGCGAAATAAGTGCCGCTTACATTATTTCGCAGTTGAAAAAAATTGTTGCTGTATACATTTTTAGTTGAAAAAACATGATGCCAGAAACATTTCGTAATTTTTCACAACAAGAACAGAGTACAACTTCGGCAGCATTAGTTCGCATTTATTTCGCATCAATTTTTTTATGTGGATTTTTGATAGTATTTCGCACAAAATGACGAACGGAGTAAAAACATGTAGTTGGTGACCTCATAAACTTTGCTTGTGTAAAATACATGTGGAAATACATATGTAATTTTTTCGATTAGAGCACGCTCTATTTTCTTATGTTCAAACACATGTTTTCAAATGTATATGCCATGCGAAAAGATTTGTCGACAGTTAAATATCTGCGCTATCATTAGCCGGCCGTATGAAGAATTTGCATAAGTGATAAATCAAATATTTTTTTATCTCATTTTGTTAATTTAATAAGAATGATATAAATTATTTAAAAATTTTTGATACAAGCTCCACATATTGTATATTAAAAGACGAAAACCCTTAAATCAATATTTTTACGCAGGCATTTTAGTGACGCCACCAAAAAATTTTGCAGCGGCTTTAACGCATTTTTCAAAGAAACGACATGGAAATTTATGTGTAATTAATCATGGCGATGTCACGTGCAATTGTACATACAAGTTGGTGAACAAAAATTAAAACCCTTATGTAAAATAACCAATTTTGACAGACATAAAGAAAAACATGTGGGTTGTAAACTTAAAAATACATAAGCAAAAACACGTAGTGTATAGCCACCTTTAACGATGTCCGTCTGGCTGGCTGGCTGTCCATGTAAAGCTTGTGCGCAGAGTACAGGTCGCAATTTTGAAGATATTTCAATAAAATTTGGTACAAATGTCCTCCCGAAATAGGAGTTTAACTACCATAAATGTTTGAATTAAGAAAGTATCCAAAATTTTGTGAAGATCGGTCCATAATTAGTCGTAGCTCCCATATAAGGACCACTTCCGAAAATCACTTTAACGACTATAAATCTCTTCAAAATGTTGTTAACCGAATAAAATTTAAAAAAATAAGTTTCATATGTACAGAAATGATGATACCCAATTTTATAATGGTCGGTCCATAATTAGTCAAAACTCCCATATAAGACCCTCTCCGTAAATCATAAATATCTTAAAACTATTTATATCGAGATAAAGATATATAATATTTATATTCACAGAAGTCATGGCACTAAATATTTGCATGATCGATCCATAATAGGTAATATCTCCCATATAGCGCCCATTTTATTTACTGGATGTAGAGTATTATATGGTCGTGCTTGACCAACTATATTTTCTTACTTGTTTTACAATGAAAAATTTAGAAATTCGTGGTGTTTATCGACACAAGAAATTCATAATGATATGGTGAATTTGTTAGGTGAAAGTGCTCCTTCATTTGCAACAGTAAAAAATTGGGTTGCTGAATTTAAACGTGGTCGTATAAGCATTAAGGATGAACCACGTCCAAAAACAGCAACAACAACAGAAATTGTAGACAAAGTGCATGATATGGTATTAAATGATCGACTAATAAAAGTGCGTGAAATAGCTAATATCATGGGCATCTCAAATGATCGAGTCCATTTAATTTTGCATGAAGAACTACAGATGAAAAAGCTTTCTTCAAGATGGGTGCCGCAATTGTTTACTGTCGACCTAAAACGCATAAGAATGAGGATTTCTGAAGCTTGTTTGGATCGTTGAAAAAAAAATAAAATGGATTTTAAGCGTCGCACAGTGGCGCCCGTAGAGCAAACGAGGTTGCAAAAATCAAAATTTTTATGAGTGCCGACGAAGTTTTGAATAAACCCATGTTATTGGAAACTTTTCAGCGATTTCAAATATGCCACTCTTAAAGGCCTCGTTATGCGAACGTTGTTTTAAGAAAAACGCAACGTAATGTAACGTACGTACGTATATGTAGTTATAGAAAAGTTACAAACGTAACAGACGTCAATAAAATAAACAAAAACAAAACATTGTGCAACATAACCTCTTTTTTTCTACCTTCTTGAAGCCTATACAGCTTTTGTTGTATAGGCACTCATTTGCCTGTACAAGTAAAATAAGTTTTTCATCATCCATGTCGTTTATTTATTTTATAAAAAAACTTTAATTCAAATTGAAAAAAAATTTTTTTTTTCAACACAAAAACTAACACAATATTGATGTCAGCTGTTTGGCATAGTGATGGGCAATGCTAAATTATTTTCGTACATATGAAATTAAAAAAAGTACTAAATTGGCTTCAAGGGATATAAAGTCTTTACATTGTAATTTATACAATATCAATATTATTATTGTTGTTGTAGTTAGTGCTGATATTCAGCCGGTTCGGACCGGTTCCCTCCAACCGGTTGTTAAAATTTTAAAAATTTTCCGTACCGGTTGTTGCATATTCACCCTTATCGTGAAAAAAAATCCACATGAAATTTGTTCCCTTTTATTTTTTAACATTGAATTTTAATAGGAAAAATGTGAAAAGGGAACAAATTTCATGTGAAATTTGTATGCACGATAGGGGTGATTATGTTTTTTGCTTTAACGGTTTTATATAATGTGTATTTATCAAGGTGATATAGTCTCGGCAACAAACACAATATTGTTCAGTTCTTCATTGTCCAAAGGTACAAACAAATGATTTTATTTTGGCCATACATTGGATTTTTGGATGATGATGTTTTCGATAGCGTTTTCTTCAATCTTTTGAAAAAAAAACAATTTTTTTTGACTTTTATTATTGCAAAATCAAAACTATTTTTTGTTAAAAACGTAACTTTTTTTTATTAAACGAAAGTTTATATCATTTCCTTCAAGAGGCTTGTGGTCTGTTACTGGGATGCGGCTTTAAAATTTTCGCTATTTTTATCAAAATTTGGCAAAAATATAATTTTTTTAAGCGAACCGGTTGTTAATTGTTTCGAATATCACCACTGTTTGTAGTTATTATTTTGTACATAGTATTAAAATTATTGTAATTATTTTCGTTATTATTAAAATAATTATTATCGTTGTTTTTTTGTTTTTGTGGTTGTTGTTGTTATTATTTCTTTCTATTATTAATATTTTTATTGTTTTTGTTGTTATTATTATTATTGTTGTTATCATTATAATTATAATTATTATTATAATTTTTATCATTATTATTGTTATTATAATAATTATATTTATTTAAAAAAATGTATAGAGCAATTCCATATGAAAGCGATCACCTTTTGGACGACCCCTCTCCGATTTTAAAATAAATAGTCTCAATCGATTGCCCAGCAAAAAATAATGTACCTACATATTTTTTTTTTTATAGTGACTGGTTTAGTGGTGGTGTACACCACTGTCATGTGACAAAATTGAAGAATTCTTCATAAGGGACCTCATTGAAAGTTGTTTTAGAAATTTACCTTTAAATTTTCCCATGAAAATTAAATTTTCCGATTTTCTACAGAAGCTCCTAAATTTTCCGGCTAATTTTTTTTTTTGGATTCCTCATAATTTTTGCTTTAAGAATCAGCAATGAAAAAATGCGCCCCGACTCCTTGTTTGGACAGGAGAAGAGCATTTAAGAGACCACCTTGTTAAAAATACATTTTAAAAATTATTTTACAGTTAAAAATACATTTATGAAGAAAAAATCTTTCTTATTTTGCTGCTTATACCTATTTACAATATTTATTAAAAATTTCAATTGTCTTGGCATCATTATAAAATTAAAGTAACTTTAAATTTAGCACGTCGGCAGCCGAAGAGTACCGCTTTACATTAATTGACATATCAGAAATATTTGGTATGAAGCAATGAAACTTTTACGTTCCAGTTATAGTTTTGACATTATTATATCTGTTTTGAATTCGTCGCTCCATGGCATCGTGTTCTTTTTGAGTGCATAAAACTGTGTTAATGGCAATTTCCTTGCTTTGAATCCACGAAAACATATGTTGTACATTTAAGATCTGGTCAGTATCTGGCCTTTGCAAACTTGGCCCTTACCGTGGGACGTCGCGAAAAAGTGCCACTCGACCTTGCAGTTTTGTTCTTCTTCAATTATGCAAAGACTGTAAAATTTTTTTTTATTCTTGTACTGAGAAGCCGCGCCGTCTGAGAAATACGTTACTTTGTCGATTGCATCGAATTTTGATCTTAAGAATTCAAACAGTTTCATTTGAAATAAATAAACGGACACATAATTATGAGCTAAACTCTCCGCGACAACAACAAGGCTTACGGTCTGTAGTTCGTTTTTGAAATAAATGCAAAAAGGATGCACCGTGCACTGGTCGTTTGCCCAGTGATAAGCCTGAATTTCATCCTGAACGAGAAAAGTGTAATTCTCGGCAAAGTCGCTTATCACAATGAATTCATTTTGGGCTAATTTCTCCTTACTTTCCTTTAGAAATTTCGATTGCATCTCGGATATGAAATGGTGCGCCTTCAGTTCATTCAACTTGAATCCGAATTTCTCGATGAGTTCCGGAATCTGCTTTACCACGGTCTCAAGGGAACATCTGCCGCTGCTAATTATCCACTGTTTGAAATGTACCTCATGAATTAACAGCTGTTCAAACTTTTCCGCCAAATATTGCTCTAGCTCGTCTATCTTCGGACAATTTTCGCATTTGGACAGATGACAATTTTCCGTGGGGTATGCGCACAACGACTTCGACAGGAGGTCCCTATATGTTTCAATTTCACCGTGAAATACTTTCAATTTCTTGCATGGAAAGAAAATTAATTTGATGTTTTGATGAAACATGCAAACGCAGACTGAATGCGTTCCGTGCCTGTCTAATGCCAGCACGCATTCTTTTGGTCGTAGGATGGCAAACTTAGAAAATCCCACTTTTTCTGCTGGGTATTTCTCATTGAACTGATGGTATGCTTCGGATAGATTACATAATAATAATCTGCGCTGCTTGTGTACTTTTTCTCCATCTTCACGTGTGATAACATAGTCACGTGTACCTGGGCAGGCGCGGCTGTTGTCATCATTGCAGTAAAAATCTTGAATCAATTTCACCGTTGCTTCGCTGAGGCTCCTTGAGCCAAATTTCTTGGTGGGAGTCGCCAATATGCCCTTCTGTCGAACTAATTTTTTGCTTCTTCTCGCGATGTAAAAAGATGTTTGAAACTGTTCAGAAATCTTGCGTATAGACCATGATTGAGGCAGCACAGATAAAATGAGATATTTCTCCGGAAAAGTGGTCGCTAAATTGAATTTTCTTTTCAACTGCTCAATTATTTGTTTGCCGTCATCAACGTCATCTGCTTGACTGCATTCGTTATCAGAGCCTTCATCAAATATTGTCGCGATTGCACTAATAACCTTGCCTTTTTTCTCTTTCCTGTATGTTTCACTTCGCAACTTTCTTTTTCTAATAGGCGTTTCACCTAAAGTGGTAATAGCCTTATTCAAAGGACTCAAAGACATGGATTTATGACCGATCTTGTGAAGGCAGGCAGACCATATTCACTACACACTCAACTTGTAAAATGTATTTTTAACTGTAAAATAATTTTTAAAATGTATTTTTAACAAGGTGGTCTCTTAAATGCTCTTCTCCTGTCCAAACAAGGAGTCGGGGCCCATTTTTTTATTGCTGATTCTTAAAGCAAAAATTATGAGGAATCCAAAAAAAAAAATTAGCCGGAAAATTTAGGAGCTTCTGTGGAAAATCGGAAAATTTAATATTCATGGGAAAATTTAAAGGTAAATTTCTAAGAAAAATTAGGAAAATTTTATTTTTCAATTAAAGCCTGATTTAATACCTTTCCAACGAGCTATCACTCGTTGCGATCGCTTTAGTAGTTTTTTTTTAAAACAACTTTCAATGAGGTCCCTTATGAAGAATTCTTCAATTTTGTCACAGACAGTGGTGTACACCACCACTAAACCAGTCACTATAAAAAAAAAAAAATATGTAGGTACATTATTTTTTGCTGGGCAATCGATTGAGACTATTTATTTTAAAATCGGGGAGGGGTCGTCCAAAAATTTGCCAATTTTGATCGTTTTCATATGGAATTGCTCTATATTGTATTACAAATTAATAATTTTATTTTATTTGTATTATTAAAACCATTATTATTATCATCGTTATTTTTATTTTTATTATTTGTTTTTGTCATTCCTATTGTTACTATTTTTCTGTTACTAAAATTATTATCATTGTTGTTATTAATATTATTTTTGTTATTAAAATTGTTATTATTTATCAATTATTATTATTTAATTTATTACAATTCGTACTTTTATGAACCAAAATGATATCATTTCTAATGTACCGAAAATGGGTAAATGTCCCGCAATTGTATTTTATTCATATGAGTGTCAGCACTGGCTTACGACTGTCACTTAACGACGCCGTAAAAATCTAATTTATACAGGTTGATACGTTCCGGCAACATGACAGTTAATTTCAGTAAGCTTTTACATTGTTTTGGTATACTCAAAAACGTACGTTACGTTCCATTACATTACATTACGTTCGCATAATTCTACCTTAATAATATCATATTTTTAGTTTAGAAGATATAAGCGTTCAAAGTTGACCGACTTTCGGTTTTCAAAAAAACACACAATTTTTAGTCAATTTGTTGCGATTTCAGGTGTAATATCACGAAAAATAGGTAACGAATCGTCATTGTTTTTCCTTGTATTGATTGATGTATTTATTAAATGTATAATGATAAAAAAAATTACCTGTTTGCTTTGTGTTTCTCCTGGTAAATCACTATATAAAAACTATCCGTTTTTTCACTATTTTTCAACTTTGACGGAAAATAAAAAAATGTATATTTTTGTATATTTGCCATATTTGCAAAACCTGTTCTTTGATTCTTTACATAATTCAAAAGGTTTTATCTGTCCGTACATGCCCGTTTGGCTTCTAGAGGTAAAAACGGTTAAAAAGACATGGTTGCAGAAATTGTATGGCGCACAGTGGCGCCATTTGAGTTTTTTCGTTGCAAAAATCATATCTTTTGAACCGAATAAGATAATTAAACAGTTTAAACAGCATGATAGATAACTGCTCAGCCTATGAAATGAGCGTTTGTAAAGGGTGCTACGCTTTGTAGGGGCCTACTTATGGGTTATCAAAGTTAAAATTAGTAGAAAAATCAATTTTATGCTAATGGATGAATATTTTACAGAAAATTTTAAAAATAAATTTAAAAAAAAAATATTTTTTTTAATTTGTTGGGTAAAAATTTAAAACATAAAACCCTAAAGAAAAAAATAAAAACAATCTAAAAATGTAAAAATTATTTTTTTTAGTTACCATAAAATTGATTTTTCTACTAATTTTAACTTTGATAACCCATAAGTGGGCCCCTACAAAGCGTAGCACCCTTTCCAAACGCTCATTTCATAGGCTGAACAGTTATCTATCATATGCTGTTTAAACTGTTTAATTAACTTATTAGGTTCAAAAGATATGATTTCTGCAACGAAAAAACTCAAATGGCGTCACTGTGCGTCGTTTACTATACTCCGGAGACAAAAGAACAATCCAAGCAATGGACTGAAGCTGGAGGAAGTGCCCCCAAAGAAGGCAAAAACAATTCAATCGGCTGGTAAGGTTATGGCAAGGGTTTTTGGGACTTTAAAGATAAAACAATGAATTCAGAGTACTATGGCAACATTTTGGATCAATTAAAAAAATCGAGAAAAACGTCCTGGCTAACAACACAAAAAACATAATTTTTCATCAAGACAACGCACCAGCGCACAAGAGTGTTTTAAAAATAGCTAAAATCAACGAATTAAAGTACGAGTTGCTTGACCACTCACCTTATTCTATTGATTTGGCTCCCAGTGACTTTTACCTCTTTTTTAAATCTAAAAAAAAATTCTAGCTAGCAAACGCTTTACCTCAACTGAATAGGCAATTATAGTTGTAAACCAAGTCAAGTGATAGAATTGCTAGATACGCGTTGGACTAAGTGTATTGAAGTTTCAGGAGATTATATTGAAAAATAAAAATGTTTTTGAAAAACCAACTATTCTCTTTCTGTGCTAGGCTAAGAAGTTTCCGAACCGCCCTCGTAAATAGGATCAACTTATAGTTAATATGTTGTATTAATTCAAAATTTTAGTTTTATTTCTCTTTTGAAAAGACAGTAAGTTTTATTATTGTAGAAATGAATATATGTATGTACATAATTTTTATTGCAGAAAGCCATGAAAATAAAACGAAAAGTCGATCAAAGCGTAGTTCCACAGACATCGAAGAAGCATACTCAAAATACTATGAACGTATTAAGCAAAAGTATCATGACTTTGTTAAATATCTTCTCGGATACAACAACGGATTGTATAATTCAATGGACATTCGTAAACCTGCTAAGAAATTAAAGGTACAGAATGGTCGCCGGTACTATGTTGACAATGAATACGGTGAACTCGAAAATAAAGCGCACAGAACGGTGGGCAAAATACCGTTACCGAACATTTACGACAATTCTCAGTTTACCTCGCTAAGAAGGACTAATGAGCCGACGCTGTTAAAAAGCAACTCCTACAATTATGTGATAGATGCACCGACTCGCAATTTTAAAATATCAAACGATTCGGACTTTATAGAGCAATTAAAAGCTCAAATCATACGAAAGCGAAGAAAACGAAGTTCCAGTTATCCAGCCGATACTGACACAGATCCATCAGAACAGTTTGATAATAAGGAGGGTCGTAAAAGATTACGTGGTCCGTGTGAAGATTTGGTCTGGGATTCGTTTGCTAATATTACTACAGTAAGACCTGGAAAAGTACCTGGAAAAAATAGTGTTGGCATTATATTAAGTCTGGAATGTAATGCCGGATTTAAATTGAATATTAAGGGGGAGAACGCTACTGCCCGCTGTATTCGTGGAATTTGGAAACCAGAAACACCAAAATGCATATCAGGTTAGTTGATAAATATATAATATAGAAAAAAAAATATCTACAACATTCATTAAAACAATTCACTTTTACCCAATATTCAAGCAATTTTCTGTAAAATTTCAAGTTTTAAACAAATAAAACAATTTCTTGAAACATTAATTTTATTTAGAAGAATTCAAAACAAGTTTTTAGTTTTGTTTTAATTTTATTTGTTCCACAAAAATGTGGTTAAACTTTTTTTGAGTAAATAATTGGCATGTGTGTTTGACCCTTCCTTTAGAAACATTTTATATTTGCAAGTAATTCAGCAGCTCGTGAACTATAGAAGATGTGTCATTATAGACAGTCATATACATACATACATCATTTGGATAGGTATGTATGTTTTCAGTTATTTTCCATTTGTAATTAAAATTAATCAGCTGGGATCCACAAATGCTTCATACAGTTATCTGGTCTCTATAAATAAGGTTACATGCAATGCATTCAAACTGAGACCATACATATAAAAACATCATACTTTTTATACCCTCCACCACCAAGAGTGGCGAATGAGGGTATATTACGTTTATCATTCCGTGTGAAAATTTTTGAATATTCATCTGAGACCCAACAAAGTACATGTATATTTTCTTGATCCTTATTCTGAAAGTCGATATGTCCGTTTGTCTGTCCGTCTGTCTGTCTGTGTAAAACACTCTCTCGTCCAAAATCAACAAAGTTTACAAAAACCCATTTCTAATTCTCCTAAGTAGTTTGGTATTGAAAACCAGCAAAATAGTAGAACCAGAGTTACGGACCAAAATGTAAGACAACCTCCATAAAAATTTGATATTTTTTGTACATTTTATTGCAATTTTTTAAAATATATTGCAGATATTGCCATGAAATTTTGTACACGTTATTTTTTTTTTGATAAAAGAAGAAAGTGTGCGGAAAATAGTAAAAATCGGTCCATGATTTTTCATAGTCCCATACAAATATATATATTCCCGAAATATGGCTTATAGCCTGTTCGCCGATCTCGAACGTTAACGTTCGCTTAGATAAGACTTAAGACACAAACTTTTTATCGTATCTATATTTTTACTCAATCAAGTTTGTTTATTCCACAATCAAGTTTATGTCTTAAGTCTTATCTAAGCGAACGTTAACGTTCGAGATCGGCGAACAGGCTATTAATGATAAATAAATGCCTATAAAATTGGAATATCAAGACAAAATTCAGCAAAAATAAGTTTTATGCAAAAAGAAATCGCAAAACGAAGTTTTCTTTAGTTCGGTCCATGTTTGACCATAGACTCCATATAAAGTCCACTTCCAAAATTATATGGGGGATATTGTCAAATATGGACCGATATTCCCAAAATCTAGCAGTTTGATTTTGGCATGTATGTAATTGATCCATGTAAATTTTCAATCGGTACCGTTATTTATAAGATATTTACAAAAGCTATTTTCGGAAGAGGGTTTTATAAGGGGGAAACGGTTAACGATATTTATACGATATATATGTATAAAGCTAAATGGATTTTGCGGATGTGGTCCTTGTATGGGAGCTATGACCAATTATGGGCCGACCACCATAAAATTTAGTACAACAATTTATTTGCCTATAAAAATTATTTATGTCAAATTTTAGCCGTTTACCATTATTTATATCTGTTTTATACGTATTTAAGTGAATTTTTGAAGTGGACTTGGTCAAACATGGACCGAACTCAAAAAAATTTCGTTTTGCGATTTCTTTTTGCAGAAAACTTATTTTTGCTGAATTTTGTCTTAATATTCCAATTTTATAGGCATTTATGTATAATTGAGCAATATTTCGGGAAGATTTTTGTATGGGAGCTATGAGAAATCATGGACCTATTCGTACTATTTTCCTCAAACTTTCTTCTTTTATCATAAAAACAACGTATGCCAAATTTCATGGGAATATCTGCAATATATATGTATATAAAAAAAATTGGAAGAAAAATTTTTAAAAACATCAATTTTTTATGGAGGTTGCTTACATTTTCATCCATAACTCTGGTTCTACTGATTTTGCTGATTTTCAATCTTGAACTGCTTAGGCGAACTATAAACGGGTTTTTGTAAACTTTGTTGATTTCGGTTGTGTCTTTTGGACGTGAGAGTGTTTTACAGAGACAGGCAGACAGACAGATGAACATGGCTAAATCGACTAAAAATTTCGTAAGGACCAAGAATATAGTATGCATATACTTTGTATTTCTCAGTGTTACACCCGGAATAACAAACTTATATATACCGTCATTAGTAGTATGGAACTGGGGAGGCAAACTGCCTCCCCAGTTGTTTTCGTGCCATGAAGATGAAAAAATTTTTTGGTGCAATGAAGATGAAAAATTTTTTGTTTTGTAGACAAGAAGAATTTTTCGTTGCTTTGTTTTGTTAAATTGGTTTCGTTTTTTTTTTTTTTTTTTTTTTTTTTATTTGCTTTAGTTGCAGTTTTGTGTTTTTTCGTTGTTTTGTTTGTTGAATTAATTTGATTTTTTATTGCTTTAGTTGCATTTTTTTTTTTTTTTTGTGTAGTAATTTGTAATGCAGTATAATTGGGAGGTTAATATTTATTTCATTTAGTCTGTATTAGGAGAACTAAAATTTTGTAAACTTTGAGTATTAGCAGAGAAAATTAAATTTTTTCCGAAAATATTTGAGTAAAACTCAAGGAGGCAAACTGCCTCCACAGTTCTTTTCGTGGCATGAAGATGAAAAAAAAAAAATTTTGGTACAATGAAGATCAAAATTTTTTTTTGGTGATTTAGTCTGCATTAGGAGCAATAACATTTTGTAAACTTTGAGTGTTAGTAGAGAAAATTAATTTTTTTCTGAAAATATTTGAGTAAAACTCAAAATTAAAAATTTTTCTTATTCAAAAATTGATATAAAAAGTCATTCTGTAGATTGTTTTTTGTCATTAATCTGTAAAGATATAAATACCAAGTACAAAAATAAGAATTCAATTAGATATTCGTTTTTATAAAGTGCATAAAAAATGAGTTCCGCAAAAGTTACTAGTGCTGAAATTGTTGCAGCTTTTAATAAATTGAAGACAAAACCTTATCTATCTACTAAAGATTTACAATCATCAAAGCCACATAAAGTTTTATGCATGTTTCGTCAAAAGACCAAATATGGAAACGTTGTAATTGCAGAACTAGAAGACGCTTTGCTATACCTCCCAAAACAATACAACAATTTGAATGATAATGTGATTGAAGGAATTGCTAATGAAAAATTTATACTAACGAAGAAGTTGGAAAATAAAAATTATGTCCTAGAATTGGAAGAGTCAATCCCGATCGTTGAGACTGACAACGATGTTGATGATAGCTTTTTCATCCCTAATTCACAACCTTTTTTTAGTTGGGAAACACCAAAAGTATCTAGAATTAATTAATGTGTATAACTATAAATGTATATGTATATAAGTTTAAATAAAAATTGTATATAAATGTTAAAATTTTAAAAAATATATTCATTCAATCTAAAAATTATTATTAGTAATTAATTGTGTCTACTGCAAAAAATGTTTCAAAAATTGTTTATTTTTTTAAATGATTTTGATGACTATATTTTTCCTGAACATAAACAATTGATAGAATGTTTTTTAAAAATGGATAAAAGATCAAATCACGATGAGATAACTAATTCTATTCATGGTGTACATTATACAAGTTGTCCATGGTCGAGGAATGATGCCACTGAGGGTCCAGATAACTGCAGTTGTATGATATATGATAAACTAAAATGCAATATAGATGATATAATAAACAAATATTATTTATTGTCAAAACGTCTATAATACTTTAAGAAAAATTATTAAATAGTTTATAAATTTATGGTAATATTGAAAAACTAAATGTTTTGAAAATAAATGTTGTATATAAAACTGTTAAACTTTGTTTTATTTTCCTTATAGTTTTATTTTGTTTTAAAACTAAAACTATATATATAAATTCAACTACGAATATTTTTAAAGCATTAATAAGTTAGCACTTTTTTAGAGTTTATTGACTTTATAGAAAAAACTTTGCTGACTTTTCTTTGTAAAATTTAATTAATATGTATATATAACATTTTCAAAAAAAAATGTTGAATAAGCAATTTTAGGTAAAGCATTATTTTATTGTTTTCATTAGTCTATTGACATATTTGCAAGTGACAAAACCGTTGAAAAGGAAAATTTAAAAAAATGATGTTTGAGTGCAAATTTTGTAAATCGCTTTTTGCTGAAAAGGAAATGTTAAATGAACACGAATTCCTTCACTGCTCGGAATGTGGAAAATGGTTTTCTAACCGAAGTCATTTGCAGGAGCATGAGAGATCTCATGCTTCTGTATCCACCAACAATAAAATTGGAAGGTTAATTAATGATCCTTCAGGTTTGAAGCAATTTAAATGCTTCAAATCGGCATTTAAAGGAAGAATACAAGGATACGTATATCAGAATAAACAAGAGGATATACTTCATCCCAAAGAATTTTTCGATGTCATAAATGAGGAGCTAAAAATTATAATAATAAGTTCATTAAAGACATATATAACATTCAAGTTTAATATGGAACTTGAATGTCAATATGTTAAAATTAAAGAAGACAACCTAGAACTGTGTTCCATCACTCATCGCTCAAAAATGTCTTTGATCACATTGAGCGACAATATTGAAGAATCCCTAAAGTTGCATTATGATCATATAAGCAACAAAATGAGTGAATTTCAGGAAAGGGATAGTGGATGGTCACTAATTTGGATGAAGCAGCTTGAAATTAATATTAATATGGCTTCATTTACACGTGGATCGAAGTTCATCCCATTGCCGATGTGGGTGAAGAAAAAGCAAGCATGCTTTAATGTGAATAATGAAGACAATTATTGTTTCAAGTGGAGTGTAATAGCCGCATTCGTAAATAATAAATCCAAATTGACTGAAATTAATATAAATGACGCTACAATAATTATAGAAGAAGAGGAAATAAATTTTAAGAATTTGGAATTTCCGTTAAAATTAAAAGATATAAGAATTTTTGAAGAAAATAACCACAATATTAGTATAAACGTTTTTGGTTGTGAGAACAATAATATTGTTGGTCCATACTACCTCACCAGCAAGGTAAAAGAGCGGCATATAAATCTTCTTTTATTAACGGATGAGGAATGGTTCCACTATGTCTTAATTACAGACATTTCAAGGTAATTTAAACATAACCTTTACAATTTTTGTTAAATATATTAATTTTTACTTTAATTTTCTAAAAATTATTTTTAGGCTATTAAGGAATAGTTTAACTTCTCATAAAGCAAGAGTATACCTATGTAATGCCTGTCTTCAGTACTCTCAAAATGAAAAGTTAATTCGGGATCATGAAGATAGCTGCAGAAAAGTAGTGTCGAAGATGCCAAAGGAAGATGAATGCATACTACACTTTAAAAATTACCAAAAGCAGCTAGACGTACCATTCGTTGTGTATGCGGATTTTGAGGCATATTTGGAAAAATTAGTTAACTGCGACATATCTGGTAATATACAAAAACATATAGCATGTGCCTTTAGTTATTATATAAAGTGTAGTTATGATGATAATTTGGATAGGTTTAATATTTATTTTGGTAATGATGCACCTACTAAATTTATAGATAATTTAATAAGAGATACAAAAGAAATTTATGAAAATTATTTAGCTAAAAATATATCTATGACCGGACTTACAAATGACGAACAAATTCTACATGATCTCTCAACAATATGTCATATATGTGAGAAAAGCTTAGGAGATGACAAAGTACGCGACCACTGTCACTTGACTGGTAAATATAGAGGTGCAGCCCATAACTCTTGCAATCTTCTTTATAGAACAGCTAATTTTATACCAGTATTCTTTCATAACTTTTCTTCTTATGACTGTCACCTATTCATGAAAGAACTCTCAAACTTTGAAGGTGATATAAAAGTAATTCCCCTTAACAAAGAATTATATATATCTTTATCAAAGTATATACCAATCAATGAAAAGAAGTGTTTTGAAATTCGCTTTTTAGATTCTTGTAGATTTATGGCTTCTAGTTTAGAATCACTTGCGAATAATTTAAATGATGATGATTACCATATTCTCAAAAAAGTTTTCATACAAAAGCAAGATTTTAATCTGATTAGAAGAAAAGGAGTGTTTCCATATTCTTACATTGATTCAATGGAGCGTTTTAATGAACAAAGTCTTCCCACGAGAGATAAATTTTATAATATATTGAATAACTCTGAATGCACAATTGAAGACTATGAGCATGCCCAAACTGTTTGGAAAACGTTTAAATGCAATAACATGTTGGATTACACAAAATTATATTTAAAAACAGATGTTCTGCTTTTAACTGACATTTTTCAAAATTTTAGAAAAATTTGCAAAAATATTTATAAACTCGATCCATGTCAGTATTATACTGTACCAGGATTATCATGGGATGCTATGCTAAAAACGACAAAAATCGAGTTAGAACTACTTACTGATATAAATATGTATAATTTTATACAAAATGGCATCAGGGGTGGTTTGGTGCAATGCTCTAAAAGATATTCGAAAGCAAATAATAAATATTTGGAAGATTTTGATAATAGTAAACCATCGGAATATTTAATGTACCTAGATGCCAATAACTTATACGGTTGGGCAATGTCTGAATATCTCCCATATGGAGAATTTGAATGGATTTATGATGAGGAATCATTAAATTATCTAGATGTAACTAATATATCAGATACATCATCTATTGGTTATTTTTTGGAGGTAGATTTAGACTATCCTCAACACTTACATGAATCACACAACGATCTTCCGTTTTGTCCAGAAAACAAAATTGTTGGTGATTCCAAATGTAGGAAGCTTATTGCAGACTTGACATGTAAATTAAAATATCAAATCCATTACAGAGTTCTTAAACAATGTTTGAAGAATGGTTTATTATTAAAAAAAATCCATAGGGCATTAAAATTTAAACAATCACCATGGTTAAAAGAGTACATAGACCTAAACACTTTCCATAGAACACAAGCAAAAAATTCCTTCGAAAAAGACTTTTTTAAACTGCTCAATAATTCCGTTTATGGAAAAACCATGGAAAATGTGCATAAACGCAAAGATGTAAAAATTGTTACAAATTGGGAAACAACAAGATGCAATCATTTAGGAGCTAGAGCACTAATATCTAAACCAAATTTCTCAAGTATCATTCAATTTTCTGAAAATATGTTTGCAGTTCAGCTAAAAGTTGTGCAAATAACTTGCAATAAACCCATTTATTTAGGTTTTGCTGTTCTAGAACTATCTAAATGGAAAATGTATGATTTCCATTATCAATACATGAAACCAAAATTTCAATCTAATTTAGCACTTAATTATATGGACACTGACTCATTTATATATACCATAAAAACGGAAGATTTTTATAGTGATATTCGTGAAGATATTGCATTAAGATTTGATACATCTGAGTATCAGCATAATAACAAGTTTAATCTCCCAATATTAAACAAAAAAGTTCTTGGTATGATGAAGGATGAGAATCATGGAAAAATAATGAAGGAGTTTGTGGGACTTCGATCAAAAATGTATTCATATAAAACAGTTGATATGAATGAAGTAAAAAAATCAAAAGGTGTAAAAAAATCTTGTATAAAAAATTTTTCTCTTATAGATTATAAAAAATCATTGTTTGAAAGAAAAATTATTTCTGATTCAATGAATACATTTAGATCAAAGTTTCATCAGTTGTATACACAGAAGTTGTATAAAGTTGTCTTGAGTTATGCGGATGATAAAAGAATTATTGCATCCGATCAAGTAAATACATATGCTCGTGGACATTACAAACTGAAATCTGACTATGAAAACTTTTTTATGGATGAAGACGATGATATATTTTTAGATATTGATGATGATTATACAAATTTTTTAAAACATTCATCTGATGATGAATATTTAATGAACATAGATGTTTAATTCATATATTTAATAAAAGTGCTGTACATATTTATATATAGTTATTTATTTATTTATTTATTAATATTTATGTTAAATGAATAATATACATGAATATACTTAAATATATTTCAACATATGTAAATAATAAAACAATTTTATACATATATTTTAATTATTAAATGTGTTTTATTTTAAATATTTTGCCATGGTACATTTTCAGTTTCATAATCTAATTTTTTTCGATTTCTAGTCATTCGTGGAGAATATTGATATGGTAAAGTTGATTGCTTCAAATTTTTATGATTTTCATCTTTTAATAATATTCTTATTTTTGGTGATCCCTTATTTGAAAAATTTTTAAGTCGTTTAGCTACTGAAGATGCTGAAGTAGGATTGAATTTTTGTATTGTTGTATCCATATCAACTTGATCATCAATATCATCAGTAGCATAAACATCCTCAGGTAAATTTATATTCGATTGTATTCCAATACTAGTTGACTCTGGATTCATTGTTTGAGTTTCAGTATGTTTTTTATATATTTTTCTTGTTTGGGTTTCATTATCGCGTAAATTATTCTTTGCATTACTTGTATTCTGAAATAATGTTTTTTGCTTTCCAATTAAAAATTTGGAAAGCTCTTGTTTAATATAATACCATTTGTTAATATCTTTAAGTGTATGCGATGCGTAAATTGGTAAAAGTTTTCGATGTAAAAAATCAGAATCAGAATATTTTGTTTGAAATTTATCATAAGTTGATGGATTAAGAACGATAAGTTTTGATAAATTATTTGACATTTTCTAAAATTTTCCCAATGATTCCACTTAATACTGAAGAAATTATGACTGGTAAAAATCCACCCTTTTGAATAAGATGTTTCCTCTTTTGTTTCAAAGAAGTTTGTGAGGAACAAACTTTTCTAATCGTATTCTTATATGGTTTTATTTTATCAAGAACTGTTCTATTGATTTTATGGTTTTTGTTAATAACGTTAAAAAGAATTTCATATATAGTTTTAATAACCACATCATCTACATGTTTTAGTATTGCATTTCGTAGTTTAGGCTCTGCTTTTTTAAGGACGTAAAGAATATGCTTGTTCTCCTTTAATAATTTTAGATTGGAGCTCATTATTTATATTTGCAAATATTGAGTAATGACTATTATTAAAAATATCAGTTCTAAATCTTAAGGCGTTGTGTATTTGTTGAGTAAGGTCTATTAATAAATAACCATGAGCATGTTGTGTACATTTATTATATACATCAACCAAAGCTTTCGAATTTTCAGGATATACTTGACGAGCTAAATGTTGAAATTGTAATTTGTCTCTAGGATTTTTAAACATTACTACATATTTTGAATTTAAGGAAATATCTCTTGAATAAGCGCCTTTATGAAAAATGTTTTGTGTTACTAAGATTACAGCTAAGTTTCGATGATGGGATCCCTTAGTAAAGAGTTCACAAATTTGTTTACTAGATGTTTCAAGCATTAAATCATCTAATATTATCAAAGTTGACTCTTTCTCATTAGTATTAAAATTCTCCGGAATTCCTTCAATAAACTCTATATTTTTAATTTTTGGAAGTGAATTTTTTTCAGCAAAACACCATATAATTCGATCTATATCTTCGGATATTAAGTGTTGATTTTTTAACAAATTTAAAATAAATGTAGATTTTCCACATCCTGAGGGACCGCAAACCATCATTGTGAATGGATATATAAACTGTTGAAACATGTTTACACTTTCATAAACAACATTTAAATAAATCAAAGCTGCACTTTCTTATTATAAATATGAGTAAACAAGTTCTTGTTAACGAACTTCATCATCAAGCAAGAAAAAACTTTAAACGACGTCGAGTTATTCAAAGGGGTATTTTAGATACATGGCAAATAGACTTAGTGGAGATGATACCATATGCAAAGTTTAATAAAGGTTTTAAATATATGCTAACTGTTATAGATGTTTTCTCAAAGTATGCATATGCATTACCAGTAAAAACCAAAACCGGTGCAGAGATTTCAAAAGCATTTAAAAACATTGTAAAATTAAACAATAACAAGTCCCCAAAAAATATCCATTCTGATCAAGGAAAAGAATTTTATAATACAAATTTCAAAACTCTTATGAAAGAACTTAACATTAATCATTATCATACTTTTTCAAATATGAAGGCTTCAATAGTTGAACGATTTAATAGAACACTAAAAAATAAAATGTGGAAAAAATTTAGTATGCAAGGAAATTATAAATGGATAAATATATTAGATAAAATATTACTAGAATATAATTCATCTTATCATCATACTATAAAAATGGCTCCTAAATCTGTTAACCAAAAAAATGAGAAAAAGCTTCTAAATAGTGTGTACAACAACTTAAAAATTTTCAAAAAAGGAAAATATAATTTAAATGATTTTGTACGAATAAGCAAATATAAAAATGTTTTCGAGAAAGGTTATACACCAAATTGGTCTGCAGAAGTTTTTAAAATAAATAAAATTTATGTTACAAATCCTATAACATATCAGCTTGTTGATCTAAATGGAAATATAATAAAAGGAGGATTTTATGACGAAGAATTATTAAAAACTAAAGTTCCTAACATTTTTTTGGTTGAAAAGGTCTTAAAGCGCCGTGGGGAAAAACTATTTGTAAAATGGTTAGGTTTCGGGAAGGAGTACAATTCGTGGATTAATCAAAATGACATTACTTCATAACTTAAACATATATGATTGTAGTCCACAAATTATTTCATCATTTCCTCTAAAGATGTCTTCAAGTATAGAAGAAAATGATATTTATGTTACTTTATTAAGTAATGATTCATCGGATATTTATAAGAACTCTCCGAGTACATTTACAAACTTGTTAAAACAATCAATGAACTTAAATAATGAATGGATGGTTGGATTATCAGATATTTCATTTTCATTGATGAATAAACAGAACATAATTAATAAAAATACTATAAATCGTAAAAGACGTAATATTTCAAATTTGGACAATAAATCTTCAAATTATCAAATAACTAAAATATCAGAGCTGAATACCAATACAGAACATGATAATATGAAATTAAAATTTAAGGAGCATATTTCAAATTTAAAAAAAAAATCTTTAAATCATCAAATAACTAAAACATCAACACCTAATACCAATACAGAGCACGACAATATCAAATTAAAATTTAAGGAACTTATGGATATATCAAATGAGCATGAAGAAATAAATTCAAATATTAATAATATAACTTCGAAACATTTAACTAACTTAAATAACATTACTCCAGAAAATATATCGTTTAAAGAAAAAGACAACAGAAATATAAATAGAGTAACCGCTGAAATTAGTACCAAGGAAACGGAGAATAATAAAAAGGATTCCAAGTTAATTCAAGAATTAGAAAATGATAGAGAAGATTCTATTTTATCGTCAACAAATTATAATTTGGAAAGATCTTTAAATAAATTCCCAAATAATGTTTCTCATTATTTTAATAAAGGTGAATCACCAGATGTAAACGAAAATATATTTATTTACACAGATATAATTAAACCTCGACATGTGGGTAGTAAAAAAACAAAATGTTTAAAAATATTTTCTATATCATCATTAAAAAACTATATACATTTTAATAGAATTGATTATTTTCCTATTGAAACTTTTAATATCAATGATATTTCTATAATGATTCGAAATGACGAAGGAAAAAATATTGATTTAGAGGAATATATTCCCGTTTATTGTACTTTACACTTCAAAAATATATATAAAAGGATGATACATTAAAAAGATAACTCATATTTTATATAACCATGGATGTGTTGTATACAAATTACTACAATAATCAGTCTGGAAGTAATGTACAAAACATTGGTGAAATATATCATACACCAAGATTTGTACAACATGGACGTGGTATTGGATCACTTTTTTCGTCATTATTCTCACATCTAAAACCTTTATTGAAAACAGGGTTGAATATTTTAAAAAATAAATCATTAGATATTGGAAAGGAAATGTTAGAGGAAATTGGGACAAAACCTGTAAAAGAAATTTTATTAAATCAAGGACGAAAAGTCATAAACAATATTAAAGAAGCTACTATTGATAAAATAAAAACATTACAAAAGGGCAAAGGCAAACGTATAAAACTTAAACGTTTAAAGCAAAGACATCAGATTAAATCAAAACGTTGTAGAAGAAAGAACTTTAAAGATATTTTTGGAAATTTAAAATGTCTGGATTTATAGAATGTATGAAAAGTGAATTAGATTTATTTGAGTCTCCCCCAATTCAAACGAGTATCATTAAAACAGAAGAAATATGTTACAATCCAATAGCATCATTGGATAACTCTAGTACTATTGAATTTGTTTCATTGGGAAATAGCGAAACATATAGAGATCTCAATAGTATTTACCTAAGACTAGTGGTTGAATTTAAAGGAAATGGAGGTGTTGTTAATAACCTACTGCATTCCTTATTTAGAAATTGTACAGTCCATCTTAACAATAAAAATGTATGTCAACCAGACAATAACTATCATTATAGAGCATATATGGAAACATTGTTAAATTATGGAAATGATGCTAGATCTACACATCTCGAATCATGTGGTTGGGCTACTGATACGAATAAAATCAATTCATTAATTGAAAAAGATAACCCCGGATTAGACAAAAGAAAAAAAATATTCAAAGATGGAAAAAAAGTAGAGCTTTTTGGAAAACTACATGTAGATGTATTTAATCAACAAAAATATTTACTTAATAATGTAGATCTTAAAGTGACATTAAATTTAGAGAAGGCAGACTTCTATATTTTAGAAGGAGATAAAAATGAATCTCAAATAAAAATACACGAAGCTAATTTATACATTAATCACCTTGCTATTAATAATAATATATTAATGGCTCATCATAATGTATTACAATCAAAAAATGCTATTTATCCATATAAAAGAATTGAAATGAAAACATTCACTATACATCCTGGAAATCATTCATTATCTCTGGATAATGTTATACTTGGGCAATTACCAAATTTTTTAATTTTTGGTATGGTTTCTAACAAAGCATATACTGGTGATAAAAAAGAAAATCCATTTAACTTTCAACATTTTAACTTACAAAGATTTAACTTGGTTGTTAATGGTGTACAATTTCCCGCACAGCCCATTGAATTTAACTATAATAATGGTGGAATAATAAGCACTCGTGGTTATCAAACACTATTTAAAGGAACTGGAATTCATCATTTTGATAAAGGTCATCAAATAACAAAAGAATTATTTGATAGTGGATATTTTTTGTTATCTTTTGATTTAACGCCAGATCATAATAACAATTCAAATTGTGGCAATTTAATTAACCAAGGAACAATTCGCATTGAAGGACGTTTTGGAAAACCAATTTCTGAAGCAATTACCTGTTTAGTATATTGCGAATTTGATAGTATAATAGAAATAGATAAATCTCGGAATATTATTCAAACGCTATGAATTCAACAAGAATTATACACACTTTAAATTCAAATTCTACAACACAAAATAAATTTAAAGGTGTTTTTCCATGTAATAAATTACCAACAAAAGCAGTTATCAAGCCATCATTTTATATTGCTAATACTGATCCTTCTTATAAACCTGGACAGCACTGGGTTGCTTTTTACTTCCCTGAAAATAAACCAGCTGAATTCTTTTGCTCTGCTGGTCAACCGCCAATTAAACCTTTCATTTCGTTTTTAAGTAGAAATTCCAAAACTTTCATATGTAATAAAATACGTATCCAAAGCGAATCTTCAATTTTATGTGGAGTCTATTGCTGTATTTTTATTTATTTAAGATGCAAAAAAATAAGTTTCAAACAAATTTTAACCTTATTCAATTATTTTAATTTGTATCAAAATGATATATTAGTTGTAAATTTATTTAAGAATATTTTCCAGTAATTTTAAATAAATAAATAAAACAAATAAATTAGGATATATTCATTATATTTTATTTTAAGACTATTTTAATAGTTACAAAAATAAACAATAATATTAATTAAATTAATAAATTATGGTGTTTTATTTTTTCCCGATTTCCTTTTCAACTTGAAGTAAAACATCCAAAAGTAATTGATCCTTGCCATCATATAATGATAGAAAAAGTGACATATCGAGGGGTGGTAGGATGAGTACCTCCTTTATTTCCAATAATTCCTTTTTGGGTTCTGTTTCCTTTTTTCTGTTCAAATCCATTTTGTTTAATTTGTTTAACAGTTGATTTAAAAATATATGATTTTACTTTACATTTATGTTTTTATTAATATAGTTTTCAACTGTTTTCTGATATTGCCCATGACCATCGACAACAAAATTAAATAAAATATTTTTTTCTTTGGGGTTAAGGAACTTTTGTTAAAAAAATAAAATGTGCATACTTGACAATATTCTCAGGTTCATTAATTTATTTTGATACAATGTGCTATTCAAACATAAACAAATTGCTAACTATATATATTTTTTTTTTTTTTTTGTATTTTGGTGTTTTAAGTTTCATAATAATTTCGGCATGCGAAACATTTTTTGTCTATGTATGTAAAAAATTATGAAATTAATTTAATTGATTAAGCAAAATATCTTTATGAAATTGCATATTATCAAGGTTAAATGCAAAGTAAGTTAACATTGCGCTTTTCAAAGAATTTTAAAAGTTTAAGGTGTTGTAATAAATATTTGTTAAGATTTTTTTTTTTTTGTATTTTGGTGTTTTAAGTTTCATAATAATTTCGGCATGCGAAACATTTTTTGTCTATGTATGTAAAAAATTATGAAATTAATTTAATTGATTAAGCAAAATATCTTTATGAAATTGCATATTATCAAGGTTAAATGCAAAGTAAGTTAACATTGCACTTTTCAAAGAATTTTAAAAGTTTAAGGTGTTGTAATAAATATTTGTTAAGACAAATTTTATTTAAACATGAATTCCCTAAAGTGCGAGTTCTGCGCCTACGTTACCTTTTCCAACAAAGCTAACAAAAGGCGACATTTCCTAGCCAAACATAATTTTGCTTTTTACAAAGCAAAATCATACATACCAGATGGAGGGCTGGAAATACCAGCGGAGAGAACAACAGCCGAAACATCAACTAAAGAAGATGATGACATCTACAAAAAGTTTATGGAAGAGGACGATGAGTTTTTATTAAATATTAAGTTGTAATTAATAACTATAAATATATTTGTTTAACAAAAATAAAAAAATTATACAAATTTATAACAATTAAAAAAATGTGTTTTATTTAGAGGACGATGAGTTTTTATTAAATATTAAGTTGTAATTAATAACTATAAATATATTTGTTTAACAAAAATAAAAAAATTATATAAATTTATAACAATTAAAAAAATGTGTTTTATTTATTTAGTTTTTTGTAAAATTTAATTCAAATATTGCAGGACCATTTAATGATTGACGACCTTTATAAATAATTGTCCACTTTACATCATTCATTTTAGTTAAATATGGATCCTCTTTATTTAAATATTTGGTAATTCTTTGTGGAAGATAAAACCATTTATTGTTTTCCAAATATGCAACGGTTTTTGATCCATATTGTGATTCTTTCCATTCAAAACTTAAGATTTTGTAGGGCTGGTTTAAAGGGATGTCATCGATTCTTGTGTACTCTGGCTTAATACCCAATGCTATGTTAATAATTTGTTCGAACATCTGAAAATTTGTTGTTAATTTAGTACAATGAAAATATTCTGAGTCAGAACATACTTACCATTATTTTAAGTATTCTCGAATATAATAATACGATTAATGACAAAAAACAATCTACAGAATGACTTTTTATATCAATTTTTGAATAAGAAAAATTTTTAATTTTGAGTTTTACTCAAATATTTTCAGAAAAAAATTAATTTTCTCTACTAACACTCAAAGTTTACAAAATGTTATTGCTCCTAATGCAGACTAAATCACCAAAAAAAATTTTGATCTTCATTGTACCAAAATTTTTTTTTTTTCATCTTCATGCCACGAAAAGAACTGTGGAGGCAGTTTGCCTCCTTGAGTTTTACTCAAATATTTTCGGAAAAAATTTAATTTTCTCTGCTAATACTCAAAGTTTACAAAATTTTAGTTCTCCTAATACAGACTAAATGAAATAAATATTAACCTCCCAATTATACTGCATTACAAATTACTACACAAAAAAAAAAAAAAAAAAATGCAACTAAAGCAATAAAAAATCAAATTAATTCAACAAACAAAACAACGAAAAAACACAAAACTGCAACTAAAGCAAATAAAAAAAAAAAAAAAAAAACGAAACCAATTTAACAAAACAAAGCAACGAAAAATTCTTCTTGTCTACAAAACAAAAAATTTTTCATCTTCATTGCACCAAAAAATTTTTTCATCTTCATGGCACGAAAACAACTGGGGAGGCAGTTTGCCTCCCCAGTTCCATACTACTGTCATTCACCACTTATGGTGGTGGAGGGTATAATAAAACTGTTTAGCGTGGCTAAAAATAATGTGTTGTTAATGGTAAAACCTGTTGAAAGTTTTAAAATTAGTAAAAATAAGTTTTAATGTGGTAACAAGGCTAGTTTTTAATCTAAGTATGGATAAATAAGGATAATGACTAAATTAATATATTTTCATACAAAAACTGTTTTAACTGCTAGTATAACTAATAGTGTAGACAGACGACACAGTTAATTTGCATTAACAGTCTTAATTCAAATTAACTCGTGAATTATCCTATCTTAATGCGCATTAAGTTAGACGTAAATACACAAAATCAAACTGAATTTATACTGCATTTAGCTATTTCAATATGGCAACATCGTCGAAAATCAGAAATATGTTATCAAATTGTTTACTGTTCTAAAAAAAGAAGAAGACAATTGTAAAATTAAAATAATAAAAATAGATTTCCACAATTGCCTTTCTCTTATTTCAGAGTGTCCCACTGCGGTCCCCACATGTAGCAACACGTTCAGGTTGATGGTTGCTAGTGCATGAACAAGTTTTGCATTATGAAACAGTTTCAGCAAAAGTAATTTCAGCTTTTTTTCAAAGAAATACTGTTTTTTCAGCAAATGCCAAACAAATTTTTTCATAATTAAATAGTTGTTTACAAACAAAGAGCTGTTACCTAAATGCAGTTTAAATGCAGAAACTGTCGTCTGTCACGGTAAACTCTTAATTCAAATTAGTGAGATTTTAATGCGCATTAACTCTGTCGTCTGTCTACGGTATAACTGGGTTAAAAAATAAGTAGAGTTGGTAAAAATGGGGGGCTAATATTTGATATCTTATTGACAACTAACTTTTTGGATTTTTTTTAGATATAAGATTTTTGTACAATAATGGATTAACAACATTTTAGTGAAAGAAAATAAATCCAATAAATTGGAGCAGCATGTATTTTTAATGAAAATGATCTCTCTGCCGGCCGATATTCACATTCTGCTATTTTTTCAACATTCGAAAGTAGACCCGCTGACCATAGTTGGTTGATCACCAGCCTTCATTCCAATTACGAATCGTGAAAATTGAAATTATGTAACTCAAAAGCACCTCATCTCAGACTGTGTACAATTTTATTAAAATATTTCCAATTTTCACGAACTACCGAATTATTTCATAATAAAATGATTCTAACCACTCCGTAACTTTTATGTAAATGAAGAATTTAAATGTCCAAACAAGCCTGAAGACAATTTCTATAATGGTATCAATACTCGTAATATAAATGTTAAAAAATACAATATTTTCTGAATGATCTCTTTGCGCGCTATTCAAATATCGCAACAATTTTATTGTGTTTTTTTTTATATGTACATATTAAAACGTCTTGTTGTTGAATATTTTAATCCATTACAATGATTGATTGATGATTTGTATATACATATGTAATTCTTAAGCACCATGTTTGGTACCATCTGTGGATAATGGAAAGTACTATAAAGTGGAACCACATACAACCGAACTATCCGACAAACCCTCCCTAACACCCCTCTCAACTTATGAAGAAATTCAGTCAAACGAATTCATAACATTGGAATGTGAAGAGGGCTTCAAAATAGAGGTAAGTAGGTATTTTTAATTAAAATTATTCTCTAAATGCTTTTCAATATAGAATAATTCAATTCACAACATATTGCATGTGATGTATGTATGCCTAACGTGACCATACGTCCCGTTTTCAGCTACTTTATCTATTGTCCCCAACAGGGTGAAAGTATTTAAAAATTTTAAAAGCAATTACCAAAACCATGCAAATTTTGAAATTATCGTTGAATATATTTTATGTTTGCCTGGAACAACTGGCACATTTGTACGTGTATTTTCTTTGATGAACAAGTTGTGGATCTCAAAAATCTTATTGACAATGGAAAGAATTTGATTTATTAGAGAATTAGAGCATGTAACACCATTAATAACATTTAAAATAAATGATACATTCAGCATAAATCTACGACTTTTTAGTTTTGGCAGCTTAATAAGAGCTAGACGAGCAGGATATGATGGTAATTTAAGTGGGTTAAAACGTAATCCTCGAAGGCACAACAAGAGAAATTGTTTTTGCACCGATTTAATAGCATTGTGTCTGATAAATTGGATCCCAAATAACTGACCCATACTCAAGAATCGGACGCACAAGTGACATGTATACAGCCCAATTATGAATAAAAATTCCGCGGGAGTTTTTTCCCTTTCCCCATTTTTCCTATTTAAACTCAATGATAAAAATATAAAAAGGGGAACAACTCCCGCGGTTTTTTTATTCATGATTGGGCTCATAATGTTTTTGCAATATACGGATCATTAAATTCTTTAAACCAACGTTTTATATAGCCAATCATACCCTTGGCTTTATATATTATAGAATTTATATGCGGGGTGAAGTTTAATTTAGGGTCATATAATATACCCAAGTCCAGAAAGCTTTCAACCAAATCCTGTTTATGATTTCCCAAAAAGTAATTTGCAGTTATTGGCTTACATCTTGCAAAGCTCATAGTTTTACATTTTTTTTATATTAAGTTCCATTAAGTTCTTAACACACCGATCATAAAATAAGTTCAAATCCTTTTGCTGTATGATCTATTAACTGATTGTAGCTTAAGAATAACTTCACATCATCCGCGTACATTAAGATATTCGAAGATTTTATTACGTTCGGTAAGTCATTAATAAAAATTGAGAACAGTAGAGGCCCCAGATGGCTGCCCTGTGGTACTCTCGATAATATATGTATGTATGTTTCTAAAAAGTACGATTTTCATCCTGCCTAATAAATACGAGTATATCCAGTGTTTATCCTTAATAATTTTTAAGGATCGTTTACACAGTGTAACTTGTCGTTTGTTAACACTATTAATATTTATGTAAACTTTTAAGTTAACGACTGGATTTAAATTACTTTGGAATAATATATACAGAACCGGTGGCTTTTAGATTTATTTTCTAATATGGTTCTTAAAACTATTTGACATATAAAAATCCCAAGCTTATTGACAATTTCAATGATATGTATTTGGCAATTCAAAATGTACTAATAAATGTAAATGTATTAATTCATTTTTTAAATAATTCATTTTTGTAAGTAATTCAAAATTTAACTTATTTCTAATAATGACTTAACACCGGCTCCATTGAAGGACCAACGGTCTTCAATCCATTGGCAGTAGCGCAAGTTTGTGGATTGGCCTCTTCAGAACACCGTTTTTAGTTCTCACTTTCGCTACTCTGACTTTGCCGTCCGCGCCGTGGATTACCGCCCGTACTCTGCCGGTCAGCAACTGCAGGGGTGGCATGTTGTCCTCGTGAACGACGACGAGCTTGCCGACGGCGAGATCTTCCTCTTCTTCCGCCCATTTGGTTTTGGCTTGGAGGCTGCGGACGTAATCTCTCTCCCATGATTGCCAAAACATCTGCTTGAGTGCGCAGGTAAGCCGCCATCTTTTGCAGTACCTCTGCCTGGCCACTTCTTCGAGAGGTAATTCTGGCGACAGCGCAAGTAGGTTATCTCCTATTAGTAGATACCCTGGAGTTGATGCTTCGCCGTCGTTGGGGTCGTTGCTGACGGGGGCGATTGGTCTGGAGTTCAGAACTGCCTCGATTTTAACTAGAACTGTCTGTAGTTCTTCCATGGTTAGGAGCACATTGCCCACGTTTTTCATCATGAGCGTTTTGGCGGATTTGACAGCCGCTTCCCACAGACCGCCGAAATGTGGAGCTCGAGGCGGAATGAATATGAAGCTGACCTCCTTGTTGGCAGCGTCCAACTTTAGTTTTTCGGCATTGTTGACCATTGCTTCTCGGAGTTGAATTAATTCTCGACTGGCACCGAAAAAATTGGTTGCGTTGTCGCTGTATATTTTTTCTGGAAGTCCTCTTCTGCCGACAAACCTTTGACAAAGAATAAAAGAATTTGAAGACAAATCAGTAACTAATTCAATATGTACGGCCTTTGACGTAAAACACACGAATGTACATTTTAACAGGTGGGCGGCCACGTATTTTAAGTGTTACATTAACTGGGCCGCAAAAATCTAAACCACATATTTTAAATGGGCGTAGAGCTCTCACCTTGTGGGCTGGCAAATTTACCATTATTTGATTCATTAGTTTGGGTATGTAGCGAAAACAATGAATACACTTACGAACTACTCTTGAACATGCTTCTCTGGCATTTATTAGCCAAATTTTATCCCGTAAGATGGCATCCAAGGTCTTGGATCCAGCATGACAGTGTTCTAAGTGCAAGTGTCGTAAAAATATGGCCATAAAATGTGAATTTTTTGGCATTAAAAAGGGAAATTTTGCATCGTGTGCAATTGGTGCGTTTAACAATCGCCCGCCTACTCTAAGTAGTGAAAAATTGCGATATTCATCTTTATATTGGTGAACAAATGGATTCAAACGTTGCAAATTTGAAGATAAAACTTGTGACTTGCTTAATTTTTTCAGATCATCCGCATATTTTCTTTTTTGAATGAATTCAATTAGCTGGAGAAAAGTCCAATTAATCTCTTTTGCTGAAGGAATACATAGATTGCGGCATTGTTTTCCCCGAGCAATATCAAGGAATCGAAAAACATATGTAAATACTCGAATCATTTTACTATATGATGAGTAAATCAATTACCTTCGCAATATGATTAACTTCATTTTCTTCTACAGCCAAAAACACATTAACTTTTCGTTTTTCAAGTGACTCTTCTTTGGGAGTTAAGTTAAAATGCTCATTTACTGGCCACATATTATTTTTCTCGAGTAAAAAACTTGGGCCTCTAGAAACTATATCAGCCGGATTTTCCTTAGTTGGAACATGACGCCACGTGACTTCAGCTGATAGTTCTTGGATTTCTGAAACTCGATTGGAAACAAAGGTTGCCAGAGAAGATGGGTGAGTTTGAATTCAGTGTAACATAATTTCTGAATCAGTCCAAAATGTTACGTTGTCCACTTTAAATAATAGTGTATTTTTTATTTTTGACCATAACTTAGTTAATAGATACGCTGCGCATAGTTCAAGTCTGGGTAAAGACTTGGTCTTCAGAGGAGCAACTTTAGATTTTGCCGTTAATAATCGACAAGAAGTTGTACCAGAAGCTCTACTCCGGATGTAAATACAACAGCCGTATGCTCGCATTGAGGCATCAGAAAACCCATGAATTTGACACTTAGTTTTCGATGTGGTCAAAACATATCTAATTATTTCTATTTTATCAATTTTTAATAAATTGGCTTTAAAATTTGTCCAAGAAGTATCTAAGCGCGTGGGAATTGATTCATCCCAGTCTACCTGCTTTAGCCATAGTTCTTGAAGAAGAACCTTTGCCTTGATAATCAAGGGGCACAAAAGTCCGAGCGGATCGAAAAGTCTTGCAGAAACTGACAAAATATTTCGTTTTGTTGCTTTTAAGTCTTGAAACAAATCATCTAAGTGAAATTTAAATAAATCACTCTTCGGAACCCAATAAGTGCCTAAGGTTTTTGTGAAATCCTGATTTACTTGTACAGAATTTTGCATAGAAACCAAATCGTCTTGATTATAACAATTTGAAAACCATTTTGTTAAATTAAAACCTGCCGATTGTAATATTTTCGTGACTTGTGATCTAATTATATTTAGATCCTCAATGGAATCGGCGCCAGTTAATAAATCATGACATAAAAGTCTCTCTTTATGATCTTAGAACCAATTCGCTAAATAAGTAAGAAAGGGAGCCGATAATGTGCCATAAGTCACTGTGTTTTGTAACGGACCGACCACTAAGGCTCCAATTATCTAAAGACTATGCTACCTGTTGTTCCGGCCGTGCTCAGGGAAATTGGGATGGTTCTTGTCTTTATCTAATTGGATTTAGATTCGATACAAAACTTATTTAATTTAAAAAGGTAGCAATTTCCACAACCGACAAACAGAAAAATAATAACGACTAAAAAAAATAAAAATTTGAATTGGAAAACTAAAAGGAAGAGAATAAGGTGTTATTATCTCTTCAAAGATCTGCACCCACCCTACCATGCTATTTTATTTATCTTTTTTTAAATAGCCCTATTAGAAACTACTTGACCTACCGCCGTTAACCGTTCATGGAATAAAATAACAAATTTATGCTAGAAATTTCATTTTTAAATTAACATCAAAAATTATATATATTTAAATAAAAATAACTAATAAACATCTACATATTTACATTACTTAGTATTATTTTCTTTGTTTCTTTTTTTTTTTATATATATATAAAAATGTTTGTGTGGATATGTTAATATGTATATTTACTCAAAATTCAAACTATCAAAATTCAAACACTCAAATATGTTTTTGTACTCAAATTCCGAATATTGAACAAATATACAAATAGGTGTTGTTTTGTATATTAATAAAAGAGTGAAAATTTCATTATTTTAAGTTTTAAAACTCACCAATTTTTAATGTTCCACGATGAATTCAGGCCTGAAGGTCGAGGATGTCTTTAATATATTATGATCGAAGATTTATAAACTATTTAAGGTATATAAATATAATTTTCACTCAAATATAAACTACAAAATTGATTATGTTTAAAAAAAAAAAAGAAAAATTACAATTCTAAATAATGTAAATTAAAAATTAATGAGATTAAAGTTTAGATGTTAAGTTTTAAGTAGTTAATTAAGTAAAAATTAGTTTTTAGTTAACAGTTAGTATTAGAAATAGTTCGTTAATTTAAGAATAAAATTTATCCTTTAGTTAATAGTTAGTTTAAGAAATTAGTTTAAGAAATTATAATATTTTTTGATAATGGTTAAATAAGAAATATCAGATAATGGATAGACAAATTTAGTAGTTTTTTTTTTTTTTTTGAAATATTTGAAAACCCCTCTTAGGATGACCTTTTTTATAGTTCGTGACCGTTTAGGGAATTGTCTTGTTGAAGAACGACATAAAATAATAGATTATAGCGTCGTACAATTATTAATATTTATCTTGCAGAACCTTTAATATATCTTGATTTTTGATTCTTGATGTTTATCCTTTGTTCCAAACTGGAACAAAGGTATTTTGGAAGACAAATTTTTGAAATCTAAAGAGAAATTTTCTTTGTAATATGAAATTACACGAAAACTACATATTTCACTATAAATTTGATCTTACCTTAAAAATTATAAAATTCAGTTAAACTAATAATGTCCTTTATAAATCCCTTGGCAGAACCTTTTCTTCTTAATTTGTTTTCTAGTCTTCCTTTATATATAATATTGTTTTTTTTTTTAAATTGAATAAATTTAGTTCACTCACTTTCGAATTTAATTTTTCAAATGAAAATTTCTAACATTTTGTATGCTTTTAATTTCATGGCTACTTAGACAATATTCATAAAATTTTTTTAGTATTTTCAAATTGAAACATAGTATATAAGTACATTCAAAGAAATAAAAATTAGGAACAATGCCTCACAAAACAGATAAAGTTTTTGAGTTATACCTCAAAATACTGGATCTGTAAAAGGCAAAGAAAAAGAAACGAAGAAGTTTTATTAATTTAAACCCAAATATCTTTAGCATGATATGTCCCCTTCACATTAGTACCTTCATCTTGAAGTTCATAATAAACTTGACCAATTTTCCGTAAGATTTTAGCTTTTACTCCAACGGGAGCTAATTTGGAATTAAAATGTTGTGCCTTTACACTTTGTGGAAATGTCCGTCGGTAAACATCTTGTCCCACTGTGAAATTTCTAACGCGAGTCCGTAAGTTATATAATCTTGCATTTCTTTCATATGCTTTGCGCATATATTCTCGAATTTTTTCTCGTATCAACATGAATTCGTCTTGTCTTTCAATAGCTGTATCTGTTTCTGCCAAAAGATTTAATTTTCGTAGTAAGTCATAGTCCTTTCCATGCGACACCATTGTCTGCCCGAAAACAATTTTATATGGACAACTACCAATGCTTTGGTGTATACTATTGCGTAAGGAACAATTAATGCTTGGAATATATTTGTCCCAATCTCGTTGATCTTCTCTTACATAAGCTCTTAACGCTTCGTTTATCGAACGATTTACACGCTCACTAGCATTCGCCTGCGGGCTATAAACTGCAGTCAATACATGATCTACGCCATTATTTTTCAAAAAATTTTCAAAGTCCTTACTTTTAAACTGAGTACCATTATCTGAAACAATGGTTTCAGGTACGCCATAGCATGAAAAAATTTGTGTCTGAAGATAATCAATGATATGCCTTGAAATTAATTTTTTTAACGGTTTTAAAAATGTAAATTTTGAAAAATGGTCTAATATTATGAGAATTCCAATATATCCAGATTTTGTTCTCGGCAAAGGTCCAATCAAGTCAATATATAGGCGTTGAAATGGTCTGTCTGTTTGAATCATTTGCCCTAATGGTGGTCTCAAAATATTAGTGGGTGCTTTAGATGTTTTGCACAATTCACAATTTTGTATATAGTCCTTAACATCTGTTACAAGTCTAGGCCAGTAAAAATATCTTCGGATACGTTCTAAGGTTTTGGCTATACCACCATGCGAAGAATTTGGAATATCATGAGCTGAATATATAACATCATGTCTCAATTCGGTTGGTACAAAAAGTTTCCAAGAATTAGATTCATCTAATTCACCAGAACTAAACTCAATCCGTTTATAAATATACTTGTCAATAATTTTGAAGTCTGGAAATTCAGAATTAGAAAAGTCTTCTCTTAATTTAGAATATTCGCTGCTATCAAATGCTTCAGAATTTAGATCTATCGTCGGAAGAGTTACCAGTTCAATGGATTCTACAAAATCTTCCCCTTCATGTACTCGTGAAAGAGTATCAGGTATTATATTTTCTTTACCACTCCTATGTTCAATCGAAAAGTCAAACCCTTGCAGTTTTAAAGACCATCTAGCCAAACGACCTGATAAATCCCTTTGTCCCATTAACCATTTTAAACTGGCATGGTCGGTTACTACTTTAAATTCTTGACCTTCAATGTAGGGTCTAAATTTTTTTATAGCCATTACTACTGCTAAACATTCCATCTCAGTAATAGTGTAATTTCGCTGGGCTTTATTTAACTTCTGAGACATAAACGCAATAGGCCTTTCTACACCGTCGCTATCTTTTTGCGCCAATACAGCTCCAATGCCATACGTGCTAGCATCACATTGTAATATAAATGGTTTTCTATAATCGGGATGTACTAATAAAGGTGCAGTTGTCAGCCTTGTCTTTAATTTTTCAAAAGCCGCTTGAGCATCATCTGTCCATTTGAAAATTTTCTTTTTAGTTAAAAGTTCTGTTAGTGGGAAAGTCAAAGATGAATAGTCCTGAATGAAACGTCGGTACCAACCTGCCATTCCCAAAAATCGTCTCAAATGACGAATAGATTTCGGTACCGGAAATTCTTGT
Source organism: Bellardia pandia (assembly GCA_916048285.2). Classification (NCBI taxonomy): domain Eukaryota; kingdom Metazoa; phylum Arthropoda; class Insecta; order Diptera; family Calliphoridae; genus Bellardia; species Bellardia pandia. The sequence goes on from OU696530.1 coordinate 74,355,302, forward strand.
ATAGCCCTAACCTTGTCTTCATCAACCTGTAATGTGCCATTTCCAACTATATATCCGAGATACTTAACCTTATTGAGACCAAAACAGCTTTTCTTAACATTTATAGTTAAGCCAGCTTTTCTTAATTGTACTGCCACTTCCATTAGGTGTGTGAGGTGTTCGTCAAAGTTTTCCGAAACTACCAAAAGATCGTCCAAATACACAAACACGTGTGACTTTAACTGATACGGAATAACCATGTCCATAAGTCTGCACAACGTTTGCGGTGCATTGCACAGTCCAAACGACATCCTTGTAAATTGATACAAAGGCCGATTAGGGACTGTGAAAGCTGTCTTAGGTCTTGAACCTTCCTCCAGTTTAATTTGCCAAAAGGCATCTTTTAAATCAATTTTGGATATGCAATGAACTGAAGGAAGTCTAGATATTAGTCCATCAATGTTCGGTATAGGGTAAGCGTCCTTAACTGTCACTGAATTTAATTTTCTACTATCCACACACATTCTAATTTTTCCTGGCTTAACAACCACCACAGCCGGTGAAGACCAAGGTGAACTTGGTGCTTCTTCAATAACACCAAGAGATAACATTCTATTTAACTCACCACAAAGTTGTTTTTCAACAGCCGGAGAAATTGGATAGTATCTCTGTTTTATAGGTTTCGCATCTCCCGTGTCAATGTAGTGTTCAAGTAAAGTCGTACAGCCTAATCCTTCCACTTCAGAATTTGGAAAAGTAGAAATAACTTTATCTAGTCGAAGTTTTTGCTCGGGTGTCAAAATTATTTTATCAGAATCTGTTGCTGTACAATTAATTTCCATAATATCTGGAACTGAAATTTTTAAACCAAAAGTTTTCCAAAAATCAAAACCACATATTATATTCTGTTGTATTGACGGTATAACTAAAAATTCAAATAATTTATTTTGTCCTTGAAATGTAACATTCATTATCACAGTACCTAAAACATTCTGTCTTTGTCCATCTGCAGTTCGTACATTACCAACACACTTTCTAAAACCCTTGCTAGTTTTTGTTTCAGAAGCTAATTCACCACCAATTACGCTTTTGTTAGCGCCACTATCTAATAACGCAAAATGTCTAACATTATCTATTTTCAAAGTAATATATGGCCGACTATCACTATCTTGTGAAATTATGGGTGAAATAACACAAGTTCTAAATGCTTTTAGTTTTTGGTAAAAATTTCGTATACGCTGTGATGAACGTTTCGATTTAATTTTATCATTAAATATTCTTTCACGAGTTTTCTCATATTCTGCTAATCGAATATGGTATGGTCTTAATAGAGGATGTTGAAATTCAGTCTTAGTTTCAATGTTATCATTCAAAATTATTGATGTTGCTGTTTCGTTAGTTTTGGATGTCCGCCCTATGGTCGTCGGACATCCTTCAGTCCGTTTCCCTGTTGCCTTTTTCCACATTTCGGACACGACGGTCTATAAGTGTCCTTAGCACCACATCCATAGCAAAAAACGCGTCTAATTTCAATGCAGTCCATGTAGTTATGTCCTTGCTTGTCGCAATTCCAACACTTAATGTCAGCACGAATTGCACAAATGTCTGCATTATCTTCAGAGGATTCTAAAATATTTATCTTGTTATTTGTGTCGATTTCAGCTACACGAATTTTTGCAGATCTACGTGATTCATGAGAAGAAATATCATTCACAAATTTCTCATGTTTCTTTACTTCACGCCGAAGTCTAGATACACTCGAAATGTCTAAATGTAAGAGTTCGTGTCGAATTTCAGTTCGAAGGTTCCGAACTAAAATCGTACATAAGTCACCATCTGAAATAGGTTTTTTAAGTCTGTCAGTTAATGCAGAAATTGAGTTAAAGAAATCATCAAATGTTTCGTTAGTTCGCTGCTTACGTCTATGAATGTCTTCCATTATATCAAAATCGGGATAGTCACCCTTATACTGGTCTCGTAAAGCTCCAGTTAAGGAAAACCAGTCCAATTCATTGTCACGGCGATGATAGCGCCAGTACCAGTCCAGAGCTTTACCTTCAAACAAACTGTGTGCATGTTTGCACAAAAGATCAAAGTTTCCATTCAGGTTATTCGTCGTCAATACATTTATTCTATAAACAAAATCATCTACTGTCATTTGATCCTCACAGCCAGAAAACTTAACTTTCCAATTTCTAATAATATTAGAGGCTTTTTCACCAATAAATGGATCTTGTGAAGAATTCGAAGGAGAAAAATTACGTGGGATGTCATTATTGGCAGAATTTGAGTTATTAGGAACATTTGAATTCGTATTATTATTAACGTTAAAATTTTGAATTAAAGTTCGTATTTCATGAGAAATCAACTCTGTCATTTCAGAACGTAAAGTTGTCATGGATTCAGATACTATCTGTCTTAATCGAACTTCACTATTATCGCGATTTCGATTCCTGTTATTAGATCGGGAAGGATTTCTAGTTGAACTTGCCTGTGACTGTGTCTGAGTTGTATTTGGTTCATCTATATTTACTGTAAAACTACAATTTGTCGGTTCTTCTAAAGTTAACAAATTATCTCTACTTCTTGTTAAAGGCATAGTATATAATATAAAGTAATTAAATTTCAAAAAAGATACTATAATTCCATTACTTAGTTAAGGCGTGATCAAGTAGTTAGTTATAAAAAAAAAAATGTACAATGTTCCAATCAAAAAAAAAACTAATAAAATTTCGTTATGATACTATTAAAGAGTATACTGGAAACCATGTTTAATGTAATAATCTCAATATAATAGCACCATATCAAAAAAAAAAAAATAATAAACAAATCACAGAAGTTAGTGTAAGAGTATGTAAACAATAAAAACCATTTACAAAAATCTCAATTACACTATAACCCAGTGAACAATTTCCTTATAATAAAATAAAAGTAAAAAAAAATAAAATTCATTCTAAAAAGAATTAAACAAGAGCTTTCACTTGCGAGTATAATTTCGATATATAATCAAAATTAAAAATCTCAGTAAGAATCTAGCTCGGAAATTTAAACAAAAATATTTGATCTTAATAACTCATGGTTTAGAAATCCAAATTTGAATATCTAAAATCCGAATATATTATAAAAGATTAAATTATAAATAAAAATTATAAACTAAAAAAAAAATTTGCTTGTCGATCCACGAAATAAAATATGTAAAAGTTGTGTGGACATCAGCATTTAAAATTTTCTTATATTGTTATTAGTTGTAACTAAATGAATAAACAGTTTTGCTACGCTGATGCCCCACGTTGGGCGCCATTTAAATTTATGTAACGGACCGACCACTAAGGCTCCAATTATCTAAAGACTATGCTACCTGTTGTTCCGGCCGTGCTCAGGGAAATTGGGATGGTTCTTGTCTTTATCTAATTGGATTTAGATTCGATACAAAACTTATTTAATTTAAAAAGGTAGCAATTTCCACAACCGACAAACAGAAAAATAATAACGACTAAAAAAAATAAAAATTTGAATTGGAAAACTAAAAGGAAGAGAATAAGGTGTTATTATCTCTTCAAAGATCTGCACCCACCCTACCATGCTATTTTATTTATCTTTTTTTAAATAGCCCTATTAGAAACTACTTGACCTACCGCCGTTAACCGTTCATGGAATAAAATAACAAATTTATGCTAGAAATTTCATTTTTAAATTAACATCAAAAATTATATATATTTAAATAAAAATAACTAATAAACATCTACATATTTACATTACTTAGTATTATTTTCTTTGTTTCTTTTTTTTTATATATATATAAAAATGTTTGTGTGGATATGTTAATATGTATATTTACTCAAAATTCAAACTATCAAAATTCAAACACTCAAATATGTTTTTGTACTCAAATTCCGAATATTGAACAAATATACAAATAGGTGTTGTTTTGTATATTAATAAAAGAGTGAAAATTTCATTATTTTAAGTTTTAAAACTCACCAATTTTTAATGTTCCACGATGAATTCAGGCCTGAAGGTCGAGGATGTCTTTAATATATTATGATCGAAGATTTATAAACTATTTAAGGTATATAAATATAATTTTCACTCAAATATAAACTACAAAATTGATTATGTTTAAAAAAAAAAAGAAAAATTACAATTCTAAATAATGTAAATTAAAAATTAATGAGATTAAAGTTTAGATGTTAAGTTTTAAGTAGTTAATTAAGTAAAAATTAGTTTTTAGTTAACAGTTAGTATTAGAAATAGTTCGTTAATTTAAGAATAAAATTTATCCTTTAGTTAATAGTTAGTTTAAGAAATTAGTTTAAGAAATTATAATATTTTTTGATAATGGTTAAATAAGAAATATCAGATAATGGATAGACAAATTTAGTAGTTTTTTTTTTTTTTTGAAATATTTGAAAACCCCTCTTAGGATGACCTTTTTTATAGTTCGTGACCGTTTAGGGAATTGTCTTGTTGAAGAACGACATAAAATAATAGATTATAGCGTCGTACAATTATTAATATTTATCTTGCAGAACCTTTAATATATCTTGATTTTTGATTCTTGATGTTTATCCTTTGTTCCAAACTGGAACAAAGGTATTTTGGAAGACAAATTTTTGAAATCTAAAGAGAAATTTTCTTTGTAATATGAAATTACACGAAAACTACATATTTCACTATAAATTTGATCTTACCTTAAAAATTATAAAATTCAGTTAAACTAATAATGTCCTTTATAAATCCCTTGGCAGAACCTTTTCTTCTTAATTTGTTTTCTAGTCTTCCTTTATATATAATATTGTTTTTTTTTTTAAATTGAATAAATTTAGTTCACTCACTTTCGAATTTAATTTTTCAAATGAAAATTTCTAACATTTTGTATGCTTTTAATTTCATGGCTACTTAGACAATATTCATAAAATTTTTTTAGTATTTTCAAATTGAAACATAGTATATAAGTACATTCAAAGAAATAAAAATTAGGAACAATGCCTCACAGTTTAATTTATATATTTGAATATTTTGAAATTGATTTTCACGCCATAATATTAGCTGAAAATTTCTATCGGCCTCATCAATCATAACTTTTTTCAATGTCGGCCAAAATTGCATTTTTATGCATTCGAAACCGAAGAAGTGTAGAATATAACTCCTCTTGAATTGTAGGTCCGATCATTAAGAGAAAGTTGTGTAGATGTTTTACAAGAGGCATCGAAAACCACCCGAAGTTTTGTAGTAGAACTTTGCGGGCGTAATACAGATTGATGTGGTATGAAATAGTGAGCCATCAGGAATTTTAGTATCTGCAATAGACATATGTCCTAAATTAATGTATTCTTTCATAAATGAATTATACATATCTTTAGTTTGTGGTTTCTTTGACAGTCGACGTTCTAACGATAAAAATCGTCTTTTAACTGTTTCAAAGGAAAGACTCAGCGTATTTGGATCTGCTTTAAAAGGTAACGCCACTTTAAATCTGCCCGACGGCAATCGCTGAACTGATTTCATAACTCCCAAAAACTACGAACTATTGAATCTAATGAATTCTCGTAAACTCAAATGGCATACATTTTTATTAAAATTTTTTAATTCTTTATACTTCCCCGAAACTATCCATCCTAGAACTGTTTTCTGGAGTGTTGGGATATTGGGATTTAATTTAATTTGTCCAACGCATAATAATTCAAAGAAAATCTCAGCGCCGATCAACATATCAATTCTTTGTGGTTTATTAAAATATGGATCAGCCAATTCTATATTTTTTGGCAAATTCCAACCAGATGTTGAAATTATACGATCTGGTTGATAGTTAGTAATGGATCGAAGAATCCAGAATGCTGCCGAAAACTCATGGGAATTCATTCGAGATTTCACTGTGGCCTGAATATTATGTTTTGCAGAAGAATTCGTTCTGTCAATACCTGTAAGACTGAGATTTCTTTTATGTTTTTTTTTTTTTTTTTTTTTTTTTTTTTTTTTAATACATTTAATTTATTTATTGAATCTTCAGAAATGAAATGACAATAAGTTTTCGAATCTTAATACTAAAAGAAAATAATAAGTCCAGCCAGTGCTAGACAAAATATTATGATACTACAACAAATTTACATCCACTGATCAAGTCATCTGTTTTGCGCTTGAGTTAAAGCAAGGGTATCCCTCCTTCTCAACCGAATATGGCCACTAAAGTTAAGGATGTCTCGTGCAAGTGGGTTTGGATGGTGTTCAAGTTTTCTGACATATTTTGAGGCGTATTTTGTAAATTCGACTTTCACCAAAGGAATGCCTAGATCTTTGTGAATTCTAGAATTTTTAACGTACCATGGAGCTGCAGTAATTGTACGTAGAATCTTATTTTGACCCCTTTGAATTTTTTCAATGTTGGATGCTGAGGCAGTACCCCATAATTGAATTCCATAACACCAGATTGGCTTTAGAATTGCATTGTACAACAAAAGTTTGCAATCCAACTTTAATGTAGAATTTCTGCCGATTAGCCAATTAAGTTGCACTGCTTTTAATCTCATCTGGGTAAGTTTTGCGTCGATATGAGACTTCCAAGTTAAACGACGATCGAGGTGGATTCCGAGGTATTTGACTTCATTGTGTTGCGGGATAATTTGATTATTTATTCTGATGAACGAGCAGGTATCTTTTCGCAATGTGAAAGTGATATGAATACATTTTTGTTCATTTAGCCTGATTTTCCAAAGCTCTAGCCAATTCTCTAGTTTATAAACATAATTTTGCAAATTCTGTGATGCAACTAGGTGGTCCTTATGTATGCTGATAAAGGCTGTATTGTCTGCAAAAGTTGACGTGTGAATTTTGGGGTCTGACGGCATATCGGATGCATAAATCAAATATAAAGTTGGACCCAGCATGCTACCCTGGGGTACTCCTGCTTCAATTGGCTGAGCGGGGCTTAAAAAATCGACTTCTTTGATTGTAAATTTGCGACCATGTAAATAACTTTTCACAAGTTTGTGGGTGTTAGCAGGCAGAGATAATTTTATTTTATGCATTAAACCTTCATGCCAGACTTTGTCGAACGCTTGGGAAACATCAATGAAAAGCGCGGAACAGTATTCTTTCTCTTCAAACGACCGTCTTATCACATTTACTAATCTGTGTGTTTGTTCGATGGTACTGTGTTTAGCTCTGAACCCGAATTGGTGATTTGGGATACATTGAGTGTCGTTCAGAATTGGAATCAACTTAGCCAATAACAATTTTTCAAACAGTTTTGAAATTGTCGGCAGTAGACTAATTGGCCTATATGACTCTACTTTAGTGGGGTCCTTCCCTGGCTTAGGAATCATGGTAATCATAGATACCTTCCAATCTGCAGGATAGTATTCTAGGCGTAAAATAGCATTGAAAATAAATAGGATAATTCTTCTAGCTACACGAGGTAACTCCACAAGCATTTTGTTGCTGATTTTATCCATACCTGGAGCTTTTTTAAGATTCAGAGTACCAATAGCGCTTTGAACATCATTAAAGCTAAGTCTTAGAGGTACAGGAGGTCTAATAACGAGTGGAGGCAAATCAGATGCATTATTTGAGTTGTTTATAGTAAACACATTTCTCAAATGTTTAACAAATAAAGTCCTTTTCTCGGAATCATTTCTAGCCCAGTCACCACTCGGATTTCGCAAAGGAGGTTTTCCTCTCACTGGTCTTTTTAAACCTCTTGCCGCCCTCCATAACGAGTAGTCAAATTGTGGGGTACTATCAAGACCTTCCAAGTAAGATCTAAATGAGGCCGTTCTTTGAATTTCTATGAAATTTCTTAGTATATCTCTGCATTCCCGTAGCCTAGCTTTCAGTTGAGGAGACCTGTGAATTTGTCACTCTCTTCTAACTCTTCTTTTTTCTGACAGGATGATCGAGTTCAGCGAAATAAGTTCTATTTGTCCCACTTCTGCACTCAACGTCATATGTGGAGGCGTGATGTACAGCTCTTCGTATGTCTTCAGTAAACTTGCCAATCGACCCATCAATATCCTCGGTAGTTCTCAACACTACATTTTCCGTGCAGTGGGAACTTAAATACTTTTTATACTTTATCCAACTTACTCTGGTTTTAGATCATAGGTCGGCATCCTATAGCACAATAGTGCAGAGAGCACTTCACACATACGCTTAATCTCTTTCATTCAGTCGTCGTTGAGACAGCAATGTGTGCACATGCGGCGGATGCTTTTATATTTTTTTCAGAAATACTTCCCAACAAACATTTAAAATTAATAATGAATTACGAAAAATATTTTATAATTGATAATGCATTTGGTAACATGCATGTAATCAGCTTTTGAAGTATTAGAAGTTCCGTTTGTATATCAATCTCGTTGTTAATTTCTTATATGTTACGGAAAATACATTGTGAGTGTATGTTTCCTATCTAAGTTGTTTTGTATAATTTATACAATTATGTTTATGTTTGTTGGGTAGTTTTCTTACACACACAACCTCATTTTACGCTTTGCCGACCTCTGTTTTAGATTTGTCCCGAAATGGAGAGCCATTCCCTTGGAGGAAACGCATTGAAATAATAGAAGGAGAGTGATCTGAAGACAAGTCTAATGAAGGCTCCACTTGTATCGATTCTACAGGGATATTTTTCACTACTCCGAAGTCAATAACATCGGGAATCTTCCGTCGGTCCGTCGGCCAGTAAGTAGGATGCCCGCTTGAGAGTATATCTAAGCTCATTTTGGTAATGGTGTTGAAGAGCTCACGACCCTTCGGGGTCACCAGACGTGAACCCCAAAATGTGTGTTTGGCGTTAAAGTCACCAGCAACTAAAAATCTAGCTCCAAGAGAATTGAAAAAGCTGTAGTATTGGTGTTCTTTTATTGAAAATCGAGGCGGCGAATAAATTGATGATAAAACAAAATTGTATTGACAGAATTCAATACAAATGTTTGTTGCTTGTAGGTAATCCTCACATATGTTGTTCATTAAATAATGTTTTATTCTGTTCTTTATAAGAATTGCCGATCCTCCACATGCTCTTCCGCATGTCAAGTGAGTTTCAGCAATCATCATAACATCAATCTGATTATCCATCAGGGAGTGTTCCAGTTCGTTTTTATGTTTGCGGAGGCCGTTCGCGTTCCAAAAACAAATTTTTAAACAAATCATTTCTTTAAAATGGCTTGTAAGATAGTGGATTGCATTTTCAGCATTTCCTGCATCATGGATGTCATAGTAGTCGTAAAAGTGTTCATAGTTTGGACAAGAGTCTGCAATGTAGTCTCTAGAGTGTTAATATTAGGCTCGAAATATTGTGATTTAGGTTCCTGCTCCAAACCTGGCATATTAGATTTAACCACGTTTGCGTAAGAAACTTGTCTAGAACTAGGCGCGTTTACATGACTAGTGGACCGTAACAATTGAGGGAAATTGTTACTCGAAGCAAAATTAGGCTGTTGAGGATAATCAGGTAATACTGACGTCTTGTTGGTTCTTATGCCTTTCAAATGAGTGTAAATTTGCGGTATGATTACCTCCGCAGTTACTGCATTTTTTGATTTTTGAATCAGTTTTCGACTTATCGCATTGAGCAGTTGCATGTAGCTCCCCACACGCAATACAAACTGACGGCAATTTACAATACGCCTTGCTGTGACCAAATTCAGTTAACACACTGGACGGGTCCCTGACGCTTATGCGGTTCTTCCACGGTGATTCTACGATGCAGAAAGTAAATCAGATTGTAGATGGGATGGGACTCGTTTTTCTTTAATACGACATCTCCAGGTTCCAATTCCACCCTAAACATAGGCTGTGGAATCTTTTCACGGTTTCTAATATTCACAACACTCTTAATTTTGAACCCTTTGTCCATTAAGCCGGTCTTTATCTCCGCAGGATCAACACATGGGTCTATACCCTTTAGAACGACTTGGAGACCTTTTGCGCTTTTGAGCTGATAGGTGTAGAAATCCCTAGCCTCCCTCTCCAACTGGTTGGACAATTTTCGAAAATCATCTTCCTTTTTCACTTGAATTTTGGTTTCGCTGATATCTCCATGTTTAATTGATGTTACGCTAAACATATTTTCACCTATTACCGAAACAATTCTTTGTACCAATTTCCTAGAAGTGGGCTCTCTCAGATAAATTGGTGGGGGCTTAAACGTCTTCTTAGGAAGTTCTGGCTCATCCATCTGGAGGAGAGCAAACCTATTTTGATCATTACTCACGGTCTTAGGAACTTTTGAATTTGATGACACTTGAGCAGATGTCGGGCTCCTCTGTCGCTAAAGAACTGTGACGTATTTATCCATACCTACTTGTTTTCTAGGTTTGACTGCACTATTTGATGTAGAAGGTGTTGATGCTCCTTCATCTATTGAACAGGCGAACAGGAACGACGCCGTTCCACGGCTCTTGCAGTGAGAAGATTCTCCACAGATTTTTTTTAAGGATTCTTCTTCAGAGACCCATATAGTTTTTCTAGTCGAGCTAAGCTCTTTGTCAGAATTACATCTGAGAGGAACACTCATACAGTTTTTATGTGATGTTTAATGTTTTTTTTTATATTTTTACCTATTACGATTTTTTCACTTTTTTGTTTAATTTCAACTTTTTACACTTTTTCACCTATTACGATTTTTTTCACCGAAAATTCAGCCGCACTAAAAAAACACGTCCGAACAGTTCGATGAGACGAGACTGAACTTTTTTTTTATGTTTTTCTAATTGTAATCGCTGCGATAGTTCCTCGGTTACAAAGTTTATATGTGAACTGGAGTCTAATAGAGCTCTAGCTAAAATATATTTACCACATTTATTTTTGATCTGAACTAAAGCTGTTGCTAACATAACATTATCTTTCTCCGAAGATGAATGATTTACAAAAGCTTTTGAAGTTTAAGGTTCATTAGAATCTGAACTAATTACATTTTCTGGTGCATTATTTGCAGCATTTTATTACCGTATGTCCTTTTTTTAAACAATTTATACAGGCGGGAACACCTTTAACAAAGTCAAATCTCTGATGTACTGGCACGGCAGTCAATGAAGGACAATTGGACAAGTAATGTGCAGATTTACAAAATAAACATTTAGCCACTGACTGTTGAGTATCACTTTGGCATGAAAACGAAGATTTTTTTTTTTTATTGAAACTATAATTTTTCTTTGTAAAATTGGCACTTGGCTTAGATCTCGAATTTGTATCTTCTTCAGCAGAAATATGTTGATATCTTTTATTTAAAGCTACCTCACAATCACTCCATAAAGGCAACCTTTCATAATCAAGTTGCTATTCCCATTTGGATCTAGTGACTGGACCTACTTTGTCATTACTAAGTGAATTATCATCGCATTAGTAATTGCCTTATCATCACCAATTGATAAAAGCGAGCCACAAATGGCAGAAACTGTATCAATCATGCTCCTCAAGGATGTAACAGAAGGTTTAGACATTTCCGGTAAATCAAATAATTTTATAATATTATCAAAAAATATTAAACAAGGATTATGATAATCCCTTTTTAAACTTTGTAACGTCTTGGAGTAATTTTCTTCACTTATAAGCCTTTACGGTACCTAGTGCTTCGTCTGATAGGCACGACATCAAATTATTGGATTTCTCAATTTCAGTTAAGGTATGATCACTATCTACTAAACTCTCGAATAAACTAATTAAATTTTTATATTCGGAATATTTACCGCTAAATTTAGGCAACTTCATATTTGGAAGTCGGTGATGATGGCCTGAGTATCCTACAGTAGTTTCAGCGAAACTGTGTTCTGTGTGAGCTAAATATACCAAAAGCATACTTTTAGTGGAAACGCATAAATTTTCTAATTCGGACCTTTCATCATTTGTAGGATCTAAAATATCGATCTGTGTTTGAATTTCCATTGCATCATCAATATAATAATTTAAAATTTCTAATCGACATTGCAATTCATTCTGATTAAATGAAATTGTTTTTTCTTTAATAGATCGTCTTATTCTTGAAACATTGGTCAAAATTGTATTTTTCTGTTGGCATAAACTCTCAAGAGTGGTGGGACTTTTTTGCCTTTTACCGCCACCCATTTTGTAGTCGAAGTTTTAATATTTTAACTTGAAAAATTGGAAACTAAGTTTTAAATTCTTTGAGAATTGTATTTTAAATCAATTTTCAAAAGGAACTCAAGGAAATCAGTCGTACAAACTGAATAAGAATAAATTTTCCGATATCAACTTACGTTTCAATGCACTCGCAGAAATAACAATTGATTTTCAAACTTTCAAAAATTTTTTATTATTTTAATGTAGACAATTTGTTTGCGCACTGAGAAATTAATAGTATTTATTAATTATCCGAAATTTTTCAAAAATATTGTTTACTTGGTTATAAACCGATTGGCAATAACTTTTTCGTTCCCAATGAATTTTTAATAAAAAATAAGTTTAATTTATTTTTCAAACGTAAAATTTTCAAAAAAATGTGGATGTGTCGCAAAAAATTAAGAACAAGAATAAAACCAACAACGAAAAAATACAAACGTAAACAATTTTATCGCAAATTTACTTAAAAGTTTTATTTTTTATTGTTGTTATTATTTTTTAACTATTCACCACTGCCTCTGTATTATTAAATTTACCCGCGATCACTTGTAAATATCCGTCCAAGATTAATACTTTATTTCTTATTATTTTTATTTTGCTTTTAGAAATAAGTAAGTGTATTATAAAGTTTCTCAATCACTTTTACTTTTTTACTTTAGAGCAATTCCATATGAAAACGATCAAAATTGGCAAATTTTTGGACGACCCCTCTCCGATTTTAAAATAAATAGTCTAAATCGATTGCCCAGCAAAAAATAATGTACCTACATATTTTTTTTTTTTTTTTTATAGTGACTGGTTTAGTGGTGGTGTACACCACTGTCATGTGACAAAATTGAAGAATTCTTCATAAGGGACCTCATTGAAAGTTGTTTTAAAAAAAAACTACTAAAGCGATCGCAACGAGTGATAGCTCGTTGGAAAGGTATTGAATCAGGCTTTAATTAAAAAATAAAATTTTCCTAATTTTTCTTAGAAATTTACTTTTAAATTTTCCCATGAAAATTCAATTTTCCGATTTTCCACAGAAGCTCCTAAATTTTCCGGCTAATTTTTTTTTGGATTCCTCATAATTTTTGCTTTAAGAATCAGCAATAAAAAAATCGGCCCCGACTCCTTGTTTGGACAGGAGAAGAGCATTTAAGAGACCACCTTGTTAAAAATACATTTTAAAAATTATTTTACAGTTAAAAATACATTTTACAAGTTGAGTGTGTAGTGAATATGGTCTGCCTGCCTTCACAAGATCGGTCATAAATCCATGTCTTTGAGTCCTTTGAATAAGGCTATTACCACTTTAGGTGAAACGCCTATTAGAAAAAGAAAGTTGCGAAGTGAAACATACAGGAAAGAGAAAAAAGGCAAGGTTATGAGTGCAATCGCGACAATATTTGATGAAGGCTCTGATAACGAATGCAGTCAAGCAGATGACGTTGATGACGGCAAACAAATGATTGAGCAGTTGAAAAGAAAATTCAATTTAGCGACCACTTTTCCGGAGAAATATCTCATTTTATCTGTGCTGCCTCAATCATGGTCTATACGCAAGATTTCTGAACAGTTTCAAACATCTTTTTACATCGCGAGAAGAAGCAAAAAATTAGTTCGACAGAAGGGCATATTGGCGACTCCCACCAAGAAATTTGGCTCAAGGAGCCTCAGCGAAGCAAGGTGAAATTGATTCAAGATTTTTACTGCAATGATGACAACAGCCGCGCCTGCCCAGGTACACGTGACTATGTTATCACACGTGAAGATGGAGAAAAAGTACACAAGCAGCGCAGATTATTATTATGTAATCTATCCGAAGCATACCATCAGTTCAATGAGAAATACCCAGCAGAAAAAGTGGGATTTTCTAAGTTTGCCATCCTACGACCAAAAGAATGCGTGCTGGCATTAGACAGGCACGGAACGCATTCAGTCTGCGTTTGCATGTTTCATCAAAACATCAAATTAATTTTCTTTCCATGCAAGAAATTGAAAGTATTTCACGGTGAAATTGAAACATATAGGGACCTCCTGTCGAAGTCGTTGTGCGCATACCCCACGGAAAATTGTCATCTGTCCAAATGCGAAAATTGTCCGAAGATAGACGAGCTAGAGCAATATTTGGCGGAAAAGTTTGAACAGCTGTTAATTCATGAGGTACATTTCAAACAGTGGATAATTAGCAGCGGCAGATGTTCCCTTGAGACCGTGGTAAAGCAGATTCCGGAACTCATCGAGAAATTCGGATTCAAGTTGAATGAACTGAAGGCGCACCATTTCATATCCGAGATGCAATCGAAATTTCTAAAGGAAAGTAAGGAGAAATTAGCCCAAAATGAATTCATTGTGATAAGCGACTTTGCCGAGAATTACACTTTTCTCGTTCAGGATGAAATTCAGGCTTATCACTGGGCAAACGACCAGACCACGGTGCATCCTTTTTGCATTTATTTCAAAAACGAACTACAGACCGTAAGCCTTGTTGTTGTCGCGGAGAGTTTAGCTCATAATTATGTGTCCGTTTATTTATTTCAAATGAAACTGTTTGAATTCTTAAGATCAAAATTCGATGCAATCGACAAAGTAACGTATTTCTCAGACGGCGCGGCTTCTCAGTACAAGAATAAAAAAAAATTTTACAGTCTTTGCATAATTGAAGAAGAACAAAACTGCAAGGTCGAGTGGCACTTTTTCGCGACGTCCCACGGTAAGGGCCAAGTTTGCAAAGGCCAGATACTGACCAGATCTTAAATGTACAACATATGTTTTCGTGGATTCAAAGCAAGGAAATTGCCATTAACACAGTTTTATGCACTCAAAAAGAACACGATGCCATGGAGCGACGAATTCAAAACAGATATAATAATGTCAAAACTATAACTGGAACGCAAAAGTTTCATTGCTTCATACCAAATATTTCTGATATGTCAATTAATGTAAAGCGGTACTCTTCGGCTGCCGACGTGCTAAATTTAAAGTTACTTTAATTTTATAATGATGCCAAGACAATTGAAATTTTTAATAAATATTGTAAATAGGTATAAGCAGCAAAATAAGAAAGATTTTTTCTTCATAAATGTATTTTTAACTGTAAAATAATTTTTAAATGTATTTTTAACAAGGTGGTCTCTTAAATGCTCTTCTCCTGTCCAAACAAGGAGTCGGGCCCATTTTTTTGATTGCTGATTCTTAAAGCAAAAATTATGAGGAATCCAAAAAAAAAAAAAATTAGCCGGAAAATTTAGGAGCTTCTGTAGAAAATCGGAAAATTTAATTTTCATGGGAAAATTTAAAGGTAAATTTCTAATAAAAATTAGGAAAATTTTATTTTTCAATTAAAGCCTGATTCAATACCTTTCCAACGAGCTATCACTCGTTGCGATCGCTTTAGTAGTTTTTTTTTAAACAACTTTCAATGAGGTCCCTTATGAAGAATTCTTCAATTTTGTCACATACAGTGGTGTACACCACCACTAAACCAGTCACTATAAAAAAAAAAAAATATGTAGGTACATTATTTTTTGCTGGGCAATCGATTGAGACTATTTATTTTAAAATCGGAGAGGGGTCGTCCAAAAGGTAATCGCTTTCATATGGAATTGCTCTATATGTATTTATTAATTTGTTTGTTTTTATTTACGCCTATGTTCTATATTCCACTACGAAGTGAAACTAAATCGTTTTCAATTCCACATGGACAATTACACGGCGTTCTACAAAACGAGGTGAAGCTTTTAACTACGATGAACGAAACTAAAAGTGATATTTTACTTTTCAAATCATTTTTACAAAATTTAGAACACAAAATTAATGAAAATTTCACTTTTACTTCATTTTACAAATGTAGAACCCAGGTGTTATTCTTATTAATTTTATTGTGATTATTTTTATTTATGTTCTTGTTTTTCCGTCTGTTTACCATATGATCTGTGTTATTGCCACTCTGATCAATCTACAAACATTACAGTGTTGATAAACGTGTTTTAATTATTATTAACGAGTAGTAAGAAAGTAAATTAAAACAAACGTCAAAATTAATAAGCGAGATAATAAAGAACAAGTTTATAAAAAACAAACAAAAACAGTAAATTGGAGAGTACTATTTAACATTTTTGGTAAAACTTTAATTATTTGTTTAAATAAAAGAACGAACAGGTGATGGCAATAATTGCAGCGAGGAGGCGATTTTTCCCGTTTGTGGTGTTATAATTATCACTTTGTTAGATAATTAAGTTTTTGATATTAATGACAATTAACAACAATAAATCACTTTTTGATTATGATATTTAATAAAAGAACGAATAATTTTTGGTGTGGAAATAACTTTGGCAGCCAATTAATATTTTACTTATTTTTTTAATTTCAATTTAAAGCAAAGTCTCACACAATTATTTGTCCTTGAATACCTGGTTAAGGTTTTGTTGACGTTCGGCACTTTCCTTTTGACACAACATGCAGTTGTAATTAGGCATATAGCTAGAAATGGATATTTCCCTGATGGAACTGGAGTCTTCCTTATGGATGTTGATGTTTTTAATTAATTTATTTATTTGTTGTTGTACTATGTAACACACACGAAACTTGTAAAGTACGGTTTTGGTAAAAGTTTTTTAAATAATTTTTTTTTCACCTTTATTTATTTATTGAATCTTCATATACTGAAATGACAATAAGTATTCAAATCTTAATACTAAAAAGAAAATAATAAGCCCAGCCAGTGCTAGACAAAAATTTTTATGATACTAAAGAAATTTCACATCAACTGATCCAGTCATCTGTTTTGCGCTTAAATTAAAGCAAGAGTATCCCTCCTTCTCAACCGATTGTGTCCACTAAAGTTAAGGATGTCTCGTGCAAGTGGGTTTGGATGGTGTTCAAGTTTGCTGACGTACTTTGACGCATATTTTGTAAATTCGACTTTTACTAATGGCACGCCTAGATCTTTGTGGATTCGAGAATTTTTAACATACCATGGAGCTGCAGTAATTATACGTACAATTTTATTTTGCCCCCTTTGAATTTTTTCAATGTTTGATGGTGAGGCCGTACCCCATAATTGAATTCCATAGCACCAGATTGGCTTTAGTATTGCATTGTACAACAATAGTTTGCAATCCAACTGCAATAATAATTTAAATCAAGTCCCTGCTCTTGCGCCAAAATGTTTATCCTTAATAATTTTTAAGGATCGTTTACACAGTGAAACTTGTCGTTTGTTAACACTATTAATATTTATGTAAACTTTTAAGTTAACAACTGGATTTAAATTACTTTGGAATAATATATACAGAACCGGTGGCTTTTAGATTTTACACAAGAATGATTTATTTTCTAAAATGGTTCTTAAAACTATTTGACATATAAAAATCCCAAGCTTATTGACAATTTCAATGATATGTATTTGGCAATTCAAAATGTACTAATAAATGTAAATGTATTAATTCATTTTTTAAATAATTCATTTTTGTAAGTAATTCAAAATTTAACTTATTTCTAATAATGGCTAAACATCCAGTTTGTTAAAAGTTTTGAGTATCCCATTAATTGCAGTTTTTTAATAAGGAGTTTATGGTTTACTTTATCAAATGCTTTGCTAAAGTCGGTGTAAATAACATCAGTTTGTTTCATCTGAGAAAAGCCATAAAATACATCACAATTAAATTGAATAAGATTAGTAATAGCAGAACAGCCTTTTTCAAATACATGCTGTAACGGTGATATCAAAATTGATGATTAAAAGATTAAATTATCTGTGATTAATTTTTTAAAGAGTTTGGGTATTGCACTAAGTTTTGCCACAATAATTTCTTCCAGATATTCGTTAAATATCCATTCTTAATAGATATAGAACATTTAATTAAAATACTGCTGGGAACTTTGTCTGGTCCACATGTACATATGAGAAAACTTAACAGCCTGGCCCACGATATCGAACGTTGTCGTTTCAAACGACAAACAGCTGTTTTGCGGCTCACTAATATTCTTAGTCGAAAGAAAACGAATACGAACGATAACGTAAGCAATTCCATACAAAATTGCGGCTCACTATTTACGTTTTCTGATGTTTGTACGAACTGAAATGTCAAATTGACTCACTTTTTATTTATTGTCGTTTGTGCAAGAATAAGAAAAAAAAAAAGTTAAAAAATTTAAAATTGAAAAAATGGAAAATAAATGGTAAGTAAAATACTTATATATATTGCAACTAAATATGTATGTATATATGTAAATAGATAATAATAAGAATATAACAATCTTAGCAACAAAAAATCAAATTACAACCAGCTGCAGTCTCTCGTGGAGTATATGGAAGAACATCCTGATTTTGCTCGGGGAGGAGTAGTCTATGGTAGCAGTAAAATGTCAACGGAGGAACAGTGGGTGCAACTTACCAAAAAATTAAATTCATTTGGTCCTCCTATACGTACCATTGTTGAGTGGAAAAAGGTAAATTTGTATATTATGGTTTTGCTTTGTGTGTTGTTTTTAAATATACATATATGTACATATATATACATACAATATTTACAGACCTGGGCTGATTTAAAGTCCCGAACAAAAAAAAATTGCCGACAACAACAAGAGCCTTCGCGAAACAGGTGGTGGTGCGTATCGAATGTACAATTTAACGCCGTTGGAGCAAGTTATTGATAAAATTCTAAACCTAAATAAATCTGCAGCACCGGGTGGCAGTATATTCGGCTACGCAGATTGCAACAAACCCAAACACAATCAAATGTTGAAAGACTCACTCAGGGATAACACAGTGGTAGCTACATCACCCGAGAGTATTACATTGGTAGCTGTAATTACACCCACCAGGCAACAAAAACCACACGCAAGCCAACCCACCTTACAAAGCAACCTTAGTGGCACTCAATCCAATCGCACTTTAGGAATTTCCACTCAAGATGATTGGTTTCTCCCATTAGAGCATAATATACCACAACAACCACCACAAAAACGCAAACACAGTGAAACCGAGAATGAGTTACCTAGTTGCTCTTCAGCCAAAAAGCTAAAAGCAACAAATGAGCAAATTTCACTCATTCGTAGGCAAGTCCGGATATCTGAGTCGTCAGCTGCTATAGCCAAAGAACAGGCTGAAGCCACAAAAACTTTAGCTGAAGCAACAAAAGCTCTTGTTGTAGCAGTGACAAGAATGGCAGATGCGGTTGAATTACAAGCAGATGCAGCCAAAAAAAATGCTGAAACACAAGCCAAAATATTAACATCTATTGACGCATTTCGAGCAGAAATGGTTAATTGTTTTTCAACTAATATTCTCGAGTAAAAAGGAAACATAATTTAAAGCCATGTTTTTTTGTACATATTATATTATATTAGTGTTTTTGTTTTGTTTTTATATACATTGAATTAATTTTATTTTCATTTATTTAATAATATAGTAATAATAATAATAGTAATAATAATAATAGTATTAATAATAATAGTAATAATGGTAATAATAAAAAGTTTTTAAATATACATACAGTATGAGTACATATATATAATTATAAGCTTAAAGCTATACCTCTCCGTATAGCCACAGCAGTTGCCTCTCCATTATCGTCTTCCTCAATGTCATTGAAATCATTATCGTCTTGAGATTCTTCAATTTCGATTTCATCGCAATTGTACTGAATGCACATGTTGTGTAATGCACAACACGCATTGACAATTTTTGTAGCTTTCTCAGGACTGTAGTGCAGTCCTCGCGAACAAAGTATGCAGCGAAATCTATTTTTTAAAACGCCAAAGCACCGTTCTACCACATTGCGCGCACTGGCATGCTTTTTGTTGTACCGCGTTTCGATGGCATTTCTTGGGGTTCTGTATGGTGTCATTAAGAATGGCTTCAGTTTGTAGCCACCATCACCTAAAATAAGTGAAAATTGTTTAATACTGACAAATATATATATATAAGTATGTACATATATATTGAACATATTTCGTTCAGTATAAATTACCAAGTATCCAAGCTTTTCGTTTCCCATCGTCAAAGGCATCTTGCTGGTTTTGGTCAACCATACTATATTCCCATATAAATGAATCATGGTTGGAGCCAGGATATCTAGCATCAACATACCTGATGCTCATTTTATGGTCACAAACCTGTTAATAAAGTAATTTTTATTTTTGAATTTTAGTTCATAACGCATATGTACTTACAATCATTGCATTTAAACTATAATAGCCCTTTCTATTATAGTACAAACGGTTCATATTATTCCCTGGAGACTTAATACGAATGTGGGTTCCATCCACGGAACCTATTACGCCCGGGAATCCACTACGATTAAAAAATTCCTCCATAATAACTTTTTCTTCCTCAGGGAGTGGCATTTTTATCCACTGGGGACAAATGACCTCTTCAAACAACTCTACGCATTCTTTTATTATTCTATAGACAGACGCTTTACTGGTAGTTGACACACTTTCATTACCTATCGTGCGCTGGTAGCTCCCTGTAGCTAAGAATCGCATAAATGTTGCCAATTTTATGTCAGGCCGAATTTGTGTGGTTCTGGAACCAGAATTACAATTTCGCTGCATGACGTCCAATATATTAACAAATATATCCTTAGATATACGAAAGTTTGCTATGAATCTAGTAAACAATTGTAGCGTAGGTATTTATTATTATACATTTGTGCATAATATAACATAATTACATATATCCACTAATACTTGCTGGTTTGTTGGCATACTGAGCACATCAGATATGTCTCGCAATTGTCTACGATCGATTTGTTCCACGTTCTCAGACTCCTCTAAGAAATAAACTGCAATAGTCAGATCCATTGTATATTTTTTATTTTATAAATTTTATTGTGCACTATTTTTGTTTTCATACAAGTTTTGTTTGTTTTATTTACCTTTTTACTGTCAATTATAACAGCACACAGTTGCATTTTTCATTGTACAATTTATATATTTAAGCGATTTTTTGTTACATTTTGTCGATTTTTTTCTAAAATGAAGATATGGCAACTTAATTATTTATTTGGATTACGTTTGCAACGTAAAGCAAAGCGAACGATAATTCGTAAGTTAGTGGGCCACTGTTGCGAATGAAAGTGAGTGACTGCCTTTCATTCGCATAAGTTTTCTTTCGAAATCGTGGGCCAGGCTGTAAGCTTTTTTGAATTATTTGCAACAGTATAATCATCCAAGTATGTAAGTGATATATTTTGGTTTTCATTCAATAAATATGGGTAATCAACAGCAGAGTCATAATATATATTCGAATACGTAGTTGCAAAAAATTAGCAAACAAATTACATATAATTGTATTTATTATCACTGGATACAATATTATGAAATTTCATTGAAGCAGAATAACCAGTAGATTTTTTTCTTGGAATTAATGAATTTTTAAAACGATTTGGGATCTTGTTTCAAGTTATTTTTAATTTCATTTAAGTAACGCTTGTAACATAAGATATTAAGTCTTGTATAGAATGCCCTCTGTAATGAGTAAGTAAGATAATCGACGAATAATCCTGACTGTTTAAATCTTTTGTAAGAAATGTTATTTTTGTTTTTTTTCTTGAGCTAGTTGCCTTGTGTTCCACGGCGGTCCAGATCAGAGATCGGCAATGAATCGTTTTTTTACGATTCACAACTACTCATAACATTTATGTATAAGTGGTTTTACATCATTGAAATTTAACTACTCTGAGTTACTCAAACTCACAACAACGTTGACTTATAAATGCGGGTGGATATAAGTATGAGTACTACGCCGACTTCGAGCTCATAGCATTTCCAATATGTTTGATTCATAAACAACGGTATTTAAATTTACATTTTAAGAAAAATACTCACATACTCATAAAGTATTCAACTCAGTTAAGTCATTAAAAAAATTTCAGCTTATTCCGTTAGGTATTTATACAAAATAAGTAAAAAAGAAATATATAAACATACAAGTAAGTTTATAGGAAAATATAAAATTTATTATTTTATATAATTTTTATAAGCAGGCTGTAAAAAATGAAGATGAGTGTATGCGAGTCATACTTATTTTTTTATCGTCTACGTACATTGAGTTAAGGAGAGTCAAAATAAACAACATCATACATGAGATTAAATCTGAGTAGTTCAAACTTTAAATATGAATATTGGTTTGATGATATTGAGACAAGTATGAGTACGTATAAGTACGATAAATTATAAGTCATGATTCAAGTATACTCACTTGTTCAGTACTCATAACTGATCTCTGGTCCAGATAACGGCTTGAGTATCTTTTTTGGAATACATAAATCCATACATTACATTTTCAATAAGTTGGTTGAACAAATTTTAATTGGTTTTATTATATAAAAACGTTTTTCAGCAGTGGTAGTTATCGGCAAAGCATGTTCAGTTGGAATCGATATAATCAATTCCAAACTAGGATAATATCGGTCTTCAGGAATAGTAAAAGGAGTAGAACGTTTTATAAAGCAATCGTCTATATAATTTACAAAGAATAAGGTCCAGAATTTTGGAATAATTGTTTTGGAAAAGGCTGTTATCATATAAAATGAAAATCCATATAGTTGTTATTTAATTGGGGTTGAACATTTGAATATTTTTCATCAGGCGAATAGTTGCAAGTTATCGAAGGCATATTAAAATTACCCGTAATAATTATAAAATCATTATCCTTAGTTAATCGAGCAACAGAGTTAATGGCGTCGGCATGCTGCATATACAAATAAAATATTATTATATTATCTATGCATTTTTATTTCATATAACCGAACCCATCAGAATTATTCAATGTCCCGTTTTCAGATAAAAAAAAATATGGTCACTTTATGTATGCCCTGCTATGTCATGTCTATCGTAACAGTTGTACAAGTATTTTTAATTCGTAAATTTTTTTTAAAACATCATTGAAAATCCACTACTGACATAGGTACTATTGACAAGGTAGTTCTTTTGGGATCACATTGTACTTTTCTGAAATAGAGTATAAAAATGCATTTTTTGCTAATTTTAGGAGTTTTATTGAAAAAAAATACTAAAAAATATCTAATTAAAAATAAATTCGAAAACACCCATATTCTTTGGCGGGAATCGAAACCGCAACCCTCTGAATGATAGTCCGGCACACTATCGCCTAGTATATCGGGGCTCACAATTGAAAAAAATAACACTGGCCAACAAATTAGGCAAAAAATTTTGACTGGGGAAACGAAGTATGTTTTTTAGCTAATCTGGCTGCGCTGAATTCGAATCTGGCAACAAAGTTGGGCTATCACGTCCAGTTCGTTTTTTATTGCATGCTGGCAATACTGTAAAATAGTTAATACTGACGCTACAATTTCACAGTTATTAATTTGACAAAAGCCTACATTCATTATAAATTTGTATAAAGGTAGAGTTTAAGCATGTCAGTGAGATCGTGTGTTACTAATCCGAGCTATTTTTGCTTTGTGTGTGAAAAGTTTTCTTGGAAACAATAAGAGTGAAAACTACAGACAAATTGTTGCTGAATTATTGAAAAGTTATCATGAATTGGGTGCACGAATGTCACTCAAAATACATTTTCTCCATTCGCATTTAGATTTTTTTCCCACAAAACCTAGGTGCTGTTAGCGACGAACAAGGGGAACGCGCCCATCAAGATTTAATGAAAATTGAAAGAAACTATCAAGGATTTTGGGATAAAAGTATGCTGGGAGACTATTGTTGGACTCTAATACGTGAAACCGAACCAACGAAATACAAACGACAATCATATAACGCCATTCACTTTTGAAAACTCATTGATTTTTAAATATACTAATAACTTTTTATGGAAAAATCTAATAAAAGCTTTTTTATATCTCGAAAACCTGACGTGATAGAGAAAACCCATTTACAGATTCGAATTCAGCGCACCAAATTACACTGGGAAATGTATTTGGTTGCTCCAGTCAAAAACCTTGTTGGCTAGTGTAATTATTTAATAATAAGCATTGTGACAATGCTGTTGACAATGTCGCCAAACCGTCACGAAAATAGTAGACAAAAGGGGTAACTTGGAGACACTTGTCGCCAGGTTTCCTTCAGGGATATTTAGGAATGGAAAGTTTAATCAAAGAAGAAAAGTTAATTTTATACACAACATTCAACTAACACTACAATGCGTTGTGAATTGAAGCTATTGTAGAGCAATATGTACATACATATTTACAAATGTATTTTAAAATTTATCTACATATGTACATATACATACATACATATAACATATACATACATATATATATTTTTTTTTTCAAATCAGGGCTCTGCTCAGTTAAGATGTGCACATGGCAGTTGGTCGGTTAAAGCATTCTCAGAATGTATTTCAGTGGCGTGTACTTTACCCAATATAACAGGACTTATATACGAGGTTATAAATAAATAAATAAATAAAATACATACTCGTACTCATACAATATGTGTGAATTAAAATATATGTATGTATGTAGGATGGCCTTAACAATGTGAGATGTAGTTTATTTACTTCAAAATGATTTTGTTTTATCATGTTTTACCATAAGATGCAGAATACAAAAATAATCGAAATAATCGCTAACTAGATGGATCTAATATCTAATCCAGGAGTGCCCAAAAGTTGCTTATGTAAGAGCAAACACCAATACATTTAAATAAAAACTAATTTCCCAGCAAGCCATATGACTCCGATAAGAGGCTTTTCTGACACCTTTTTCGGAGCGTTAACGCTCTTTAAAAAAACCCTCATAAAATACTCATTTCTGACATTATCTAAGAGCTCTTTAAGAGCCCAAAACCCCCTCATAAAAGACCCTTTTCTGACTTTCTGACGGACCATTTTCGATTGTAATGACCCTCTTTTCTGAAGGTTTTCGGAACAATTATGATTGTTTTTTTGGGCTCATAAAGAGCGTTAACGCTCCGAAAAAGGTGTCAGAAAAGACTCTTTTCGGACTCATATGGCTTGCTGGGATACGTTAAACAAAATCTACATTGACGATCGCAGTCACCAATGTTTACCAGTAGAGCATACGAAAGTGTTGTTGCTTTGCGCTTGCGTGTCAGTGTTGCCAGAAAATTTATTTCAAAATATGCTAAAACTTGAAAAACTAAGAGCTAAAATGTTCTACAGGAGAAAAAATAAGTGCTAAATTTTTTCAATGTAACAATACAATTTTTATTTCAAATGTTACAAATATAAATTATAGTTTTTTCTAATTTTGTTCATAACAATTGTTGACTTGTTTCAATAGATTACATTTCATATATTAATTCAAAAATTTCCGTGAAATATTAATAAAAGTTATTTTTTTATTTCTGCAAAAGTATTTTTGGAGTAAAAAAGTAAAAACTTGTTTAAGAAAAAAATTTTTTTTTTTCAAGCAAATTATGCTAAAAAGCATTTAGCATAATTTTTTACAATTTCAATGCATTTTCGAGACACAAAATGCTAAATTTTTCAGTGCTAGTGCACTGTTGCGTGTATAGAGTGAAGTACGACAAAAAAAAAACAAATGAGGCAAAGTTGTTTGTGTATTTCGTATTGCTAGTGCTGAGTGCTGTAATGAGTAAACAAAACACACAGCCTATAGCTAAGAGTTTTTTCAAATACAAAAGAGCACCAAGAGTATAGGGCTTGGGCACTCCCGATCTAATCTAATCAACGAGTCTAAAGCGATAATGTAATTGTATTTTTATATATGGAATCTTAATGAAATCGTCCATACAAATAAGGCCATCCCAATGTACATACATACATCCAAAAAAAATTCTGGTTTGTTTTGGGGACTTAATACTTGGAACAAAAATATTGTACTGTACGTACTATACAGATACGATTATACCTATACGAGTACCTAATTAGTAATTACTGGGGCCAAATTACCGCATTCGTGATCAAATGAGCTATCGTATCGAAAAATGATTTCGATATCGGAATTATGATAAAATGTACTAAATTTCTTGCTCGATATCGAATGCCATAATCTCAAATAAGAAAATTACGATCAATTTTACTAGATATCGAATGCGGTAATTTGGCCCCTGTTTTATGAGTGTTAGTGTCATATTATTCAATTGATGAAACAAGCAAAAAAAAAAAAAATAAAGGAGAAGTTCAATTATGCTGAAACTTTTTAAGTCCCCAAAACGTTGTCTGGCATCAAATAATTAATTATTGCCAAAGAAATATTTCGGAATAGTCATAAGTGTTGTTTTGTAAAATAATTAATAGGGAGGCTATAGAGCTGGTCTTACAATTGGTCATGGTAGTTCAGTATATGTACGTTGCAATCATTCTTCAAGTACACTTCCAATAGAAATGGCATGCAGTAAAGGTGTTATAAGTCCACAGAATATACATTGCGAGACAGGAATGCGAAAGTCACGAGAAGAAATTTTAACAGACTCATTGGCTGCCGACTCAAAAGAAAATGAGGACAACAGTATCGACTTATCGCACACATTGGATACTTCGGATATGGAAGAAGAGTCTAACTCAACCGACGATCACAACATCGACGAATCTAAAATGTGTGGACCTCCGACTATGAATGAAGGTGCCCTCATTTATGTGTAAGTCAGAAACCACAGTGGGGCGAATAGCTAAATAAATGAATAGAACTGGGGCAAAGCGGTCTTAAAAATATTTTAAAGTTCGTAACGTTTTAAATAGCAACCGAATCCTAACGAATTGTTGGATTCTTTCTCTAAGAGTAATATATTCTGTAAATACAAATAAATAATTCTTAATGTTTGACCTTTAGTTTATATACCCACCACCAAAAA
The DNA here is from genome assembly GCA_916048285.2 of Bellardia pandia. NCBI lineage: Eukaryota > Metazoa > Arthropoda > Insecta > Diptera > Calliphoridae > Bellardia > Bellardia pandia. The sequence continues at coordinate 74,382,116 of OU696530.1, forward strand.
GATGGGTGGTAAAATATTGGTCGTATAACTAAAAACTATATATATTCTGGGTCCAAATAAGGTTCTAAGACGATCTAGCCATGTCCGTCCGTTTGTCCGTCTGTTGCTATTTTCTTCAAATATAATTTTTATTATAGAAGGAAAAGTCCTGAAAATTGTAAGCATCGGCCCACAGTTTATCATAATTCCCATACAAATGTCTACCAGGAATATGGCTTTATGGTGCATAAATGTCTATAGAACAGTAAACAGTATCCATATAAAGTTCAGCAATTATTAGTTTCACGTTAAGATAAATCAGAAAGCGGTATTTTGTTTGAATCGGTTCATATCTTGACATAGCCTCCATGTAAAGTTCATTTAAATGCGCATAAATCTCTAATACACATTAGCATCAAGTTGAAATTCGACACAAATAGTCAATATACGAGTATGTATATGTATATAAAAATCGTCGTACCCAATTCTATGATGATCGGTTGATATGTGACTCTAGCACCCATAAAGAAAAACAAAATGACCTACACCAATATCGATATCGATGCGGAATATACTATTGGGTTTTGTGAAAGATATTCCATAATTAACCATAGCTCTTATACAAGGATCATTTCTGAAAATAACCATAGAGTATACTAAGGTGACAATTTTGACGTTTCAATAAGCCAAAATCAGTTTCTGAGGCCAGTTCTCATGTTACACGCAGCAAAACAATAAACAACGAATTCTGAAAGAAAGAGATAAATAGGCAACTTGATTGTCTTCCGTATCGTGACACCTACATATGTCGTATATCGTATACTTTATGGAATAACTGGAATACAAATTTCAAAATTCTTGCAAAAATCGTTATTGAAATGAAATTCAATCAAAATAAGAGAAAGCTCCGAAAAACAAAATAACCCATATAAATGTCGTCTTCGATACAAAATTTAACACAAACTAGTTTCAAGTATTCAGAGATTACATTACTGCTGTTTAGTGGTGGGTATAGTGTAATTACAAAAAAAAAAAAAAATTATGAAACCACTTGCAATCGAGGAAGTTTTTTGTGTAATGTAAGAATATTAATTGCATTTTTGTGTTTTTTAAAAAAAGTTCCCCCTTTCATTCGGATGAAAAAAAGTGAAAATTTAATTTTTTTTAAATTACATGCTGTTGTTGGTTTATTCAAAAGATTAATAGTAAAAAAATTAATAATATAAAACAGTTAAGCCCTTATGACACTACATTTTTTGTTCATTGAATTGATAGAAAGAAACAGAAAATGTTAGAAAAAGCAAACTATAAAAAATGTAAGCAAAAAAGCCTTTTAGTTTTTTCTTTAGTTATGGTTTTGTATATTTTATTAAATGTTGTCAACTTTTTGTTTATGAGAAACATAAAAACAAAACAAACAAAAAATTTTAAGTTGAACAATTTTACATTTTGTTTTTTTGACATAACTTCATTTTTTATCGATAACTTTAGTAAAATGTTTGACAGTTTGCCATTTATCTTAATACTGCTAAACTCTTTGCACTTGGTAAATTTTTCTATTATACTATGTTTCCACGACGACTTGAATCACCTGCTTCGCCTGCTGAATCATGTTTATGAATCATGCTGTTTACATGACTAATAAACTTGATTCGATTTGACAGTTGTCTTTAATAAACAAACAGAATAAAAAAAACAGAATTTACAATTTGTGGAAAATCATTTTTTTTAATGGACAAACAAAAGTGAGTGGATATTAGTTAGCTTATTTCAAAAAAAAAACATACATTCGTACGTATTTACTTTCTTTACTTCCAGCAACAAGAAAATAATTTGCTTTGTTTACAATAATATTAAATTTTTACAGCTAGTGCAGATAAACTTGCGATAAAAATTAGAGAAGAGTGCAATTTTACGTTCTTCGCAAGTAGATTCAATATGCATCTACTTGATTCGCTCTTAAAATTTTGTATGGTGAAGCAAGTTGTTTCGCACATGATTGTGGTGTGAAGCATGAATAGAGAGCGAAGCATGTACCGTGAAAACATAGTATTACATTATATTTGTACTGTTCACCAAAACTTGAACAATGCATTAAAAATGTAGTGTCATAAGGCCTTTAGTAATAGTTAAGTACAGAATGTACAAAAAAATGTTTAAAAATTATTTTTTCATATGAACTTTAGATTCAGAAATTAAAATTTTTTCGAGTTCGCATGTAGACCCTCCTCGAGCGACCAGCTGGTCTTCAAACACTTAATTGCCTTCTTGCATTTTGTCTTGGTGAGTGAGGTTAAAAGTTCATTGAAGGACGCTTCGTTGTAGTGTTGCGACTTGAACCAAGCATTTGACCATTCATAGCAGATGAAGTCGCATGCTGTACCGAGGATGCGGCGCCACTCTGGCATCAGAAAAAAGGCTATAACAGCATATCTATATTGCACGCGAGTTCCATCTTGCCTGGTGTAAGTTTGGAAGTTTCCTCCAGCTGATTCGGTGCCATCGTGAAGTTGTTATGTACTGACGATATGCCTAACATAGTTCATATAAGAACTTTAAATCATCTCGCCATCCAGGGTTCTCTTCTGTGTTAACATCATCTGTCGCAACTTGATGGTAATGAGCCTGAAGGAACACATAGTTTTCTCTTAATTTGTCAATAAAGGAATAGTTCAGTTCTGGTTTGCTCGTTGGCTCTTGAATAAGAAAATGGTGCTGACAGCCAATGTATTGTGGCTTTCGAAAGCTCTTGCTCAAGACATCATCCTGTATCAGCTTTACAATCCCGTGCAAACGACCAGTATTTATTGCTGTTGTGTCGCAGATTATCATGCGAATATTTTCCCAAGCATCGTATTCATCAATTAGAAAAAGGGGGAACTTTTTTAAATTTTTTTTAAATTTGATGTTACTAATGCCATCTGAATGCAATTATTCCTCGAATTTGAGGGGTTTTATTTTTGTAATGTAAAATAATAAAAATAGTAATCACACTAGTGGGTATATAAGCTAAATATAAACTATTACTTGTTTTCAGTTATAATTTTTTTTATTATTACATAATCAATGTTCTAAAAATATATTAGCCCCACTGTGAACGGGCACTGAATTTTAAATACTTTCAACTACTTGAATTATTTTTTTAATGCGACAACAATTTAGAAATGATAAAAACAACATGAAGGTAGAGAGAATTTACGAGAGCGGCACAGAAATTTACTTTAATTGCATACCAAGCGCTTCCGGAGAACGAAACACATGGAAAATCATATGTGATAACGGGCAATGGATCGGACGATCATATAACTGTGGTAAGTAAATTTGACGATAAAAAGAATTGATTTATAATATTCAGATGCTTTATTTATTACAATTAAATAAAACTACAATAAATATATGAATTAACTGAACTTTTCTAAATTAGTCCTTGTAGTACTGCTGAAAATACATCTAAGTTATGGTAGCACTTGATATCTCAAACTGGTTGGGCAATGTAAACAACATCAAATAAAACTAATTGCGAATTGCCCAAAGTAAAAAGTAATTCACATGTCCGTTACTTAAGATATTGGAGGACAAAGTTTTAGAAAATCAATTTTTTGCAAACATGTTTTAAGTACACACATCGGCGTAGCTACCCTTTTTCCTGAGGGGGGGGGGTGGCTCTAGCCATTTACGGTAAAAAAAAATTATCGTATATCTTTTATTTTCTTAAATTAAATTGTGTATTGTTAATTTATAAATTTAGTAAAAGCTATTGAAAATTGTTCAAGTAAAAAAAATGCAATAAAAGAATAAAAATTCTGGGGGTGGCTAAATTTTGTTGGGGGGGGCTTACCCTCCCCCATTCCGGGCTATCTACGCCGATGAGTACACAATACAATTTGTTAATAAAGTCCAGGCAATTAACTTACGACTATAAAAGAGGTTCATAGAAAGCTCTGCAAAGCTTCACTATAAGATCAGCAGCAGTTGACAGTAAGAATTCACAAATTTATTCGTGTATATGTTTTTCTTATTTGCATCAATGAAAATGATTTTTTGAACATATTTTCTAAATATTGTTTTCAAATGTACATATGTATAGTTACGAGTACAAACACGTATCTACGTATAAATTGATTTTTCAAATTCGGAGTTGCAAATATTTTTAAGAACAAATTGCCATTTACAATGCATATTCAGTCGAACTTATATATGTACATAAGTCGAACTTCTTTAAATGGAATTTGTTCCAAGTCAAAGCTAAATAGTGTCACAATCCTTGTGACCAATTCGTTTTAATTTAGCTTCTATAACTCAAACCTTAATAATAAACAATAAATATTTTACACAATATTCTTTAATAATTTTTATGTACAATTCTAAGAGCAAACAACATATTATTTATCATTCGGAATTAAGAAGTCCTTGAGAATAATTTTGTACTAGTAGTGGAAGTAGTTTTTGATACGTAGAAATCATTAAAATTGGTTCATATATTTACATAAATATTTGTAAACTTTAAGAGGACCAACACGTTTTTATACCCACCACCAAAAAGATGGAGGTCTTTTGTTTGAATCGGTCCATATATGAATTATGGGAATGTCTGTCCATAATTGGCCAGAGTTCCCATATAAGATCTATTTCCGAGAATAATTGCAATACAAAAAAATACTCTAAAATATATCATTATTGTTATTGAGATATGAAATTCACCATAAGACTCAAATGCAGAAAAATATTTTTATACGATCGTCCCTTCATATACTATATAATAGATCCCAAAAATAAGATCACTCGTATAAACATCGTTATCAATACAAAATATTATACAAATTTCTTTCAAGTATTCATAGATCACACTACTAATATACGAGTATATGTAGGTGTTGGGTATATAAGATTCGGAACAGCCGAATATAAACTCGTAAACTCGTATATGTTCAATTTGATCCTATATGTATATACGAGTAGATTTGATTTTTATTCTAAATGTTTAGCTCACAGATCGGACTAGAAGTTTAGAAGTTCTATATTTATTACCGGCTCATGGTGACTTTGAAAATTATTATTAATTGATTGAGACTTTCGAGATACAGTATTAACTAACAACATAACTGTTTTTAGCAAATGGAACATGTATATTTCGAAATAATGAACCGAATGTTGTGAGCTTCTATAATGATTTGGAGATCCGAGAAGATGTTGTTGAATTTCCTCCAGGTGCAACTATTACTTCAAGGTATATAAAAATTCTTTAAAATGATTGTAAGTTAATATTTCTAATGATAAATTGTAGATGTACCGATATTGGAAAATTTGAGCTAATTGGAAGTATTGAACGTACGTGCATTCATTCGGAATGGACCGGAACAAAACCTCAATGCCTTGGTTTGAATCAAGAAAATGATTACGCCAGTAAGTAATAACCATATGCTTAATAATACATAGATACTTACGTACATATGTATGTCTACAAATAAGACCTTTACTGCATACTGAAAGATAGTCAAATGCAAATTAGGATTAATGATTACTTATGTTTGTTATAAATTATTTATTAAATAAAATCGCGAAATATTCGTGTTATTGATTAGAAGCGTGTTGATAAATCCGAATTCGATTTAAATCCGTTAACGAGTATTTATTTACATTTCATTTCAATAGTTGCTAGAGCCGGAATTGGACTGGTTATCATTATCTATCGTTCCGGGCAGTTAATTAACTGAAAAACTTATAGATTTTCATTTTTATTCGTTAAATTTTAATAAGAACTTTTTATATCACTGAACTTTTTTACATAAATAAAGGTGGATTTACCCATTTGTTCCGAATAAAAATTTTCTTCGAAAAAACCTTTTTCTACGGAGAGATTTTTGCAGCACGATTAACCCATTTCGAACGATTTTTTTTTTTTTTTTGAAAATCAATTCTGCCATATGTATTCTATTAGTTCTATTAGTTTCACAAGTGATAATACTGCTGCCATTGATTGATTTTGCTTTTTAAGTGTCTAAAAACAAATATTAAACTGCTTTTAAATATTGTGTATTCAAAATGATTAAAAAAAGAAAGTTGCTTTTGATGATGGTCATTGAAATACATAAAGCATTATTATTTGTATGAAAAAATTTAACCTATTAGCAACTCAGTTCATATTTGTCCAGACAAAATATAAAATTAAACCAATTCAAGCTGAGATGTTTTCTGAAATGTTTTCTCTCTTTTAAAAAGAGAGGTGTCAAACTTCATATGACAAAAACTTTGCCCATATAAGGTCTATTTCCGAGAATAATTGCAATACAAAAAAAAAAAAACTTTAAAATACCTTTATCATATCATATCATTATTGAAATGAAAATATCGTTATTGAGACATGAAATTCACTCAAATGCAGAAAAATATTTTTATACGAGTATTTTGTTCAGAACGAATGGGTGAATCCACCTTAACACAGGGTGGAACAAAAGAAACCAAGCGATGTCAAAGTTTAATAACTTTTTCGTTTATTATTTTTTTTTTATTTTTTCTTTCAGATTATATAATATACAAAAGGGAAATTTTTTTACACTAAGTATGAAAAATTATGTCTCTTAAATGACCACCGTTTTTAGAGCATTTTCCATAACATCTTTCAACTTGTGGCTGTAACGTTCGAATTTCTGCAACAATGTTTGCCTTGAGTTCAAGTAGTGAACCTGCAAGTTGTGAACCTCTCCATTATAAATTCTACAAGTGTTGTCTATATAATCTGAAAGAAAAATAAAAAAAAAATTAATAAACGAAAAAGTTATTAAACTTTTACACCCCTTGGTTTCTTTTGGCCCACACTGTATAAAGTATGTAAGTTAACTAATCAAACATTGTTACAGAAATTGTTTACCAATTAACAAATATACATTTTAAATTGGGTTGGACGTAAGGATGTACGAGTATGCAAGAATGATAAAATAAAGATTACGCCAACGCGCGTAAAATTTTAAAATGTTCTGCGCATATTGGAACTGTGACGTCACACGTTCTGTGTTCCTATAGGCTAATTTTTTCTCACTTGTTTTTTTACTGTTGTTTTGCTTGCATTTGCCCACTGCACACTTCATGTTTATATTTTTTGTTTGTTTTTCTTTTTTAAACAGCTTTTATTTTAAAACTCTCCATGGTGCAACTATAAAAGGTGAGTGCAGTAGCCCAGCTGACTGACTTTGTTTACAATTTACTTATGTCAAAAGTAATACTTTTTCAAGTATTTTTGACAGTAGTACATTATTTTACACAAACAAAATGCCTGTTGTTTCTGTTTTGTGTTGTATTTGTTGTCGATTTGCACGCACCTTGTATAGTTGCACCATGGAACTCTCAAAGTGATTTCAATTGCAAGGTTGCCAACTTTCACATAAAACATACCTTTTTCGCAAGAAATTTTAATTTTAACACATGAAACATTCTTGGAACAGGAAATCATGCGTATGGCGTAATCTTTATTTTATCGTTCTTGCGAGTATGTATACTTACTAGAGATGCTAAACGGTATTGGGTTTTCAAATCCCGGGATCGGATCAAATTGGTTTATAAATCATAACAATTTATTTCAAAAAAGTTACTTAGTCCTGTTTCACACTCATCAGTTCTTACTGTCAAGTCAAGTATTTTTCAATGAGAAGGAAAATGATAAAAGATAATTTTCTCTTTCCTTCTCATTGAAAAATACTTGAATTTACGAATCAGAACTGATGAGTGTGAAACAGGTCCTTCATACATATCGTTGGTCTCATGTAGAAAGGCCCGAACTCGCTATTTTTTCGAAATTTGTTTTTTTTTTTGCGATTCCAATGCATTTAACGCAAATACACCTCCTCACAAAAATTTATTGCAATTGTGTAAAAAATAACGCTTTTATAAGCAGTTGTACAAACAAAGTTACATGTTGAATATTACAGTTTCTACATGAGACCATCGATATGTACCTATGTATGTTAAATACATATAAATATGTTTGAAAACAAAAATTTTTAATTTATTAAAAGTTTATAAACCATTAATAAATAAAAAACATAATATGTAACATGTGCATACATACATATATTGAAATTTTAGATTGACAAAAATAATATGTATGTCATTTCGCCCTTAATTTCTTTATTTATTATATTTATTTGAAAGCGTCTTTAAAATATTAAGGTATCCATAGTAATAATAATCCTGATTTAATATTGCTACCAATATATGAAGCTGACGAAAAACATCGTTTACATCGTTTGTAGACAAAATTGTTAGCAAATTCTTGTATTTTGATTACATAAACAATCCTTTCTCACCCTCTGAAAAATATAATTCTTATTTAATATTTGATTCCATATCTTTACAGACATTATTAGGTGTTGTATGGAACTTACATATTTAAATTACATTCATCATTTCATTCGTTTTGCAATCAACGTTTTTATTCATTTCTAATAACAAACATTTCTATCTCATTTTCAAATTCACTCTTCAATTTTGGGTTTTTCCAAAAATTTAAAAGTGTTGAGTAAATCATCCTCCTTTTTTGGTTTATTTTAAGGAGAGATTTCACCAGAACACTTTCTGAAATATTTTCGAGCATAACTAAAAGGGCAACATCAAGAGAGATTCACTTCACTGCGACAAAAACCTTTGTCTGTTACTTTAACCGGATTTAACATTAAATCTCTTGACGTTTTTACCCTTCTTTGCATAATGGCGGAAATTTCCATCATAACATTGAATGCATTCTTTTATTTCTATTTAGTATTAAGCTAATAATCTAACATTTCATGATGATGGAAATTTTTATAATATTGATTTTTGCTAAATTTTTACTATGTATAACCTTGGCTGATTACCTTTTAGACATCGGGGTGAGGGAAAGATAAGACGAGTATAGGCTAGATTGTGAAGGCCCAACTATGTATAATATATAATTTTTGGACCGATCGTCTAAAAATTTAGTGCCATGATTTCAGTGTTAAACTTATCTCGATATAAATACTTTTAAAAGATTTATGGATGTTAAAGACGGTCTTATATAGGAGTTTTTTTTATTTAGATACCAACATTTTTAAAAAATTTGTGGTCGTTAAAGTGATTTTCAGAAGTGGGCCTTATATGGGAGCTACGACTAATTATGGATCGATCATAAGAAAATTGTACCGTATTATTTTTATTTATATGAAATATATTTGCGTTCAATATTATTTAGTTACCAACAGTTTTGAGGGAGTTATGCTCTTTAAAGTGATTTGCGGGAGTGGGCCATATATGGGAGATATTATAAATTATGAACCGATCTGCACAAAATTTGTAGATCTGATTTGGCTTCATTTACCACTCACTTGTAATGAAATTTGTTTGCATTTTTGCATCATTCATGATGCATGATCTGTAAACCCACCCCAATTTCGGGAGGACATTTGTATGGGGGCCAGGTGAAATAATGGACCGATTTCCACCAGTTTCAATCCCATCCGTCCTTGGGCTGAAAAAATTTACGTACCAAATTTCATTGAAATACGGTTAATTCTTTGGTCCATATTGGTGACGAGCTTCTGGTAGGTGACAGGTTATATTGGGGAGGAGAAGAGCCTCGAGGGTATTTGCAACCAGTCATAAGGGGGAAATCGGCATGTAGGATGTTCCCTCAGTCGCATTGTTCTCAGGTTTTAAAATGGGAATGACTCTATCTTTTTTCCAGACACCGGGTATTATCAGGCTCCCTACTAAGAGGTTAAAACCCGTTGTCAGGTAACGAACTTCACGCTCGCCAAGTATTTTAACATCAGCATGGATATACCGCCTCGGCCAATCGCCTTAGATGTTTTGGCTGCATTGCTGGCCTCCGCAACTTCGGTTGATGTAAACAGTTGTGATATGTCCGAGACTGGAAGGTTGTGTAGTTTGCGAACAACACTTCGTTTTTCCTTTTTTTCGGGGTGCTTTATAAAAAGACGGCAGATCGCACGCGAGCACCTTTCAGCGTATGATATGGTTGTATCCGCTGACTTAATCGCGATCCTGTAATACTTCGGGAGGGAGATAACACCGTGGACCACAATTTACCAACTGCAGAACTTAAGTTGCAGTTTTTTAAATGATCAAACCATTTTTTCCGCTTATCCTCATTTACCAACCTGCTGATATGTTGATGTAAGTACGGCATTCAGAAACGATGAAATCGTTGGATCGATTCAGACAAACTGCTAAAAATATGTAATTGTTGCTGATGTTGACAGCCCTTGGCCAAATAATTCGGGTCATTCCGATCATTTTATTTAAGTATGTATTTGGTATTAGTGAAAAGCTTATAATTTGAATATTGATAATTTAGTAAATAATTTTTAAATTTTATTTATCCTACAAACTAAAAAATATAATATGCTGATTTTCCTTCAAGATTATAATTATAATTTTTGGCATTTTTTTAATACCAAAATTCCTAAAACGGGTAAAATGTGTTCCAATACTTGATTGGTTTTTTATAAAAGTACCCACTGTGACGTTATTTGGATGTGATAGTAAAAAAATGTCTATAATGTTAAGTAACATATAGGGCAATTATACAAATATGAAACCTTTTTAAGCTTTGCGTTTTAGAATTTTGTTATATTAACCTAAATTTCTTTTTTCTAAATTGGCCAAAAGGAGCAGCTTTTATGTATGAATTCATACCTCAAATCGCTTCAAATGGGATGCATGATTTTTGTATGAGGTGTTCCCGGTTTGGAGGACTTTCCGCTGACAATAAGCGCTTCTTTTAACATAATCAAACATGCAAATAAAGCACTTTCCTAAAATGTTTTTTTTATTTCTATCTGAATGTTTTTGCTTATGAAAAATGCATAGTAAGTGAGAAGCGGGGTATTCGTTTTGTAATTGACTTTCGTTCTCATACGTAAATCTGTAGGCTATAATTTTATTTTTATACCATTCACCTTCATGAGAAGGGTATATATAAGTTTGTCATTCCGTGTGTAATTTCCACAATATAATTTTCCGACCCTATAAAGTATATATATTCTGGATCCTTATAGATAGCGGAGTCTATTAAGCCATGTCCGTCTGTATGTCTGTCTGTCTGGATGTTGAAATTAGCTTTTTGAAGTCCCAAGATATATTCGGGATCCAAATCTTCAATAATTCTGTCAGGTCAACCAGAGTTATGAACCAATATGTGAGACAACCTCCATAAAAATTTGATATTTTTTGTCCATTTTATTGCAATATTTTGAAATATATTGCAGATAATACCATGAAATTTCGTATACGTTGTTTGTATGATAAAAGAAGAATGTGTGCGGAAAATAGTAACAATCGGTTCATGATTTCTCATAGCCGCCATACAAATATATATAAAATTGGAATATCAAGACAAAATTCAGCAAAAATAAGTTTTATACAAAAAGAAATCGCAAAACGAAATTTTTTTAGTTCGGGCCATGTTTGACCATAGACCCCATATAAAGTCCACTTCCAGAAGTCATTTAAATACTTATAAAACAGATATAAATAATGTTAAACGGCTAAAATTTGACATAAATACTCTTTATAGGCAAATAAATTGTTGTACTAAATTTTATGGTGGTCGGCCCAGAACTCGTTATAGCTCCCATACAAGGACCACATCTAAAAAATACATTTTTCCCTATATATATTGTATAAATATCGGTACCGACTCAAAACTTTGTACAGATCATTTACATATACACAAAAATCGTTTCACTATATTTTGTGAATTTCGGTCCATTTTTAACCGTTTCCCCCTTATAAAACCCTCTTCCGAAAATCGCTTTAATGCTCATAAATCTCTTATAAATTTTATTATTCAAAATTTTACATGGATCAATGCCAAAATCAAACTGCTGGATTTTTAAAATATCGGTCCATATTTGACTATATACCACATATAAGGTCCATTTCCGACATCTACGTTAATATTTGCACTAAGACTGAATAGAAAACACAGAATAAGGATATACTAGTCCTATAACCAATGAAGTTTATGTATTTCTTATTACGTTACGGGTATTTAAGATTCCGCCTAATATAGCACTCTAACTTGTTTTGTTTAAATTTTGTTTAAATATGAAAATAATCGTAAACAATAGCCAACAAAAATATTAATTTGTACAGAAAATGCGGGATTGCTTACAAACTTATGTATTTCATTTTAAATTCAAAATTATTTTGAAGCGGTATATCCGTACAGCTTCTCACAAAATCTATTAAAGGCAACTAAACCAAGGCAAATAACTGCTACCTGAAGCACTAAATCAAACTCTAGGCATGGAAAAGCAAGCAAAAATCAAATAAATCGGCAGCACTTACGATTTTTTTGGATTCACAAAAACCAGAAAAGCACAGCCAGTATCACAAATATTACATGATTTTGGTTTTTGATGCCTTAGTTAGATGTAGTGCTGTATTGTAATCTGTATGGAAGCACTATTCCAAACTATTTCTACTCCTTCCAAATTCGAAATATTTTTCGCTGCAGTGTTTTATATCTTGTATATTCAAGGCACATTTATTTTATAAGGCAGGCCAGGTCTCATGTCCACATATCGTCAAAATTAATCAGAAAAAAATATATGTATGTTGATTTCAAGCACATACACAAAGTCATAAAAAAAACTATTCAAATTATAATATTTTGTGTTTATTGTAAATTTTAAGTGGAAAAGGCTCCAACAATATTATTCCGACGCCAAAATGGACCAATTGCACAAAGTAATGACGGAAAGTTAATTGTGTATCCTGGTACAACTTTACATATGGAATGTTTATGGATGCGACGCTTTGGAAATCCAAAATGGTCTGTAAGCCATGACTACAAGTGAGTAACAGATGGGACCAGCTTTTCCATATTCACCTAAAATATCACATACATACAATATACACTTATTTAATAATTACAGAAACTATACCGAGGGATGGGTAACAGATGAAGGACGAGATGCTACACTAGAATATCGGCTTACCATTTTTGATGCTCAAACTGATGACTCCGGTTCTTATTCCTGTGAAACTCCAGCTAGACATAAACACTCAGTCGAAGTGGTGGTTAAGAGTATCAATTGCCCCGAAATACCAACAAGGCGTGGTTTAATTGTAAACACAAACGAAACCAAGCTCAGCACTAGAGTATTAATGTCATGTTCAAATGGCAACTCGCTAATCGGTGCATCAGAGCTCTTTTGTCTTCCAAGTGGAAATTGGAGTGCACCATTGCCGGTGTGTGAAAGTGTCGAGTGCGGCGATATACCACTACCTAACAACATCAGTTCGCCAAGAGTATCTGTACTGTCGCGTGAAGTTGGTGGACGGGCAGCTTTTTCCTGCTCATCTGGTTATGGATTGCGGGGACCCTCGGAAGCAATCTGTATGCCGTCGGGTGAATGGGCGACACCTTTTCCTACATGTGTAGAAGTTCAATGTGATAATCCCGGAGCTCCACAAAATGGGTATGCTCAAGGGCAGGCTCCATATCGAGCTGGAGACGTTGTTCAATTTAACTGTAATCCAGAATATATGATGCAGGGGCAACCGATAATAGCTTGCCAAGATAACGGTCGATGGTCGGGTGGGTTGCCAAAATGTGTACAAGCGTGTTCATATCCTGGAACAGCGATCAGTGGTCATATGTCTTCGGTACAATTCTATTATGCAATTGGCGAAAGTATAACATTCACTTGTGATGCTGGTCTCGAATTGCGTGGACCGAAAATGGTTAAATGTCTTAAAAATGGCAAATGGTCCGGAGCTATTCCCCAATGTGTAACTGCTGATTAAATTTATTCCTATAATAATTTAATTTAACCACTTAGACCTATTAACTTATCTTGTAAAGTTTACATTCGCTTTGACCGGGAATCCTAACCGCAGCTAATTTATTTGATCTCAATAGCTCTACGGCAACTACAAAAATCCCATTATAAAATCAACAAATTCATCAGACAATAGCGGTATTCACAATGTACTCGTAGAATACTTGGCCTGGCATTGTATACGCATGTAGAAATAGAGCAATTTAGCACAAATTGAAAGCAAAATATATACATTGGAACTACTTTGTTACTGAAAAAGCGTGTAAAGCTTTTTAAAATACAATATATCAGTTATTTTTTTATTCATATTTCATGATATGTATGTATGTATGTATTTGCTTTATGTTTTGGAAATAAATTCAATATTTTTTTAAATAAATTGTATAGAAAAATGTGTATGTATGTATATGTAAGTATGCATTACAGATACAGTATGTAAATGGTTTGTATTATAATAACTTTGTTCACTAAATTGCTCTTTTACTAGGCCAAGAGCTCTACATCATGAATACCGCTAATAAGAAAACTGTTATTGTAGAACTGTTAAGGCCTAATTAGTTTTTACGTTCTGTTCTGTTTTGAGTCAGCTGTTTTGTTTCTGCTCAATTAGAAATGTGCGGTTTGTTTTTACTTTTTCGTTCTGTTCTGTAGAAAATAGAATTCAACGCTAAGTGACAGCTTGAAATGCGTTTGTATTAGTTTGTTGTCAATTCTTTACATTTGTCCTTATTTCTTTATTTAAAAACAGCTGATTTCTTTCACGTCAAAAGTAATTAGAAAATATACGCTACAGAAAAGAACGACACAGAACATAAAAACTAATGAGGCCTTTAGAATTTTTTATTCAGTCTCTCAAACGAAATATTTATATAATCCATATCAGCACAGCCGTATTTCTTAACCATATACATATGTATATACACATATGTACATATGTACCTACTCGTAAGTAATATTCAGAGCATGTTAAAATCTGCATTAAATATACATACATACATATGTACATTAATATATATGCAAGAAAAAAGCTCACAAAACTGGAATATATTCACAGGAAAATAAAATTAAAATGTTTGAATTATGTAATATAAAAGACGGTTCCAACGTACAATACAATAATGTGGTTTTCCAGTTCTATAATTAAATGATTTTTATTTGTTATTTAAAATGCTAAACAATAAAAAAAAATTATATCAAATTGTTTCTTGAAAAATATTTTTTTATTTGTTGGACGAAGGTACTAGATGGTACTTATGTTAAATAAGGTTCCTAAATACATACAAAACTAAGGGCACAGTCACATACATATGTACATATATTTTGGTAAACATAAAAAACTAGATTTGTTCTAAAAAAAAAAAACCATTTAAACTATAAAACAAAAAAATATAATATTTAAATCCAATTGACTTTAAAAAAAGAAAATCCATTTGGTCGTATTAGAAAAATGCAGAAAATGTTTGTCTTAGAACTTAAATTTACATTGCAAAAAAAGCGTAAATATAAATACGTTATGGGTTCAACAAACCAATATTTCGATTGTATGAGCAATCGCCTTTTTATTTGGAAAAGTCGACACTTTGTTTTAACTCTGTGATCCTAGTTGGTTGGTGGTTGGTTGGTTTACGTGCCTGCCTGCTGCCTGCAAGCATTCAAGTGTAATCTTTTGATTCCGTTTCGAAAACGACCACACCACTCGTTTAACAGATGATAATATATAATGGGTACTATATCCAGCCTGTTGCGTTCAGGTATTCGATGAATTCGCACCATCTGAACATCTTGATGTCTCCTCTAGGTTGTTTAGTATATGATTATTGAAAAATTTGAGCCGGACATTTGCAGAGAAGATGAAACACTGTTTCTTCTTTCTCCCAGTCCTGGAAACTGCGGCAGTGATTATTGAAGGGAAGTCTGAGTCTGCTTGCATGCTTACCAATCGTCTAGTTACCGGTTAGCACCGCTATGATTCTCGAGATGTTCATTCGTTTCATATTCAGCCGCAAACTGCGCTGCTCATTATATACTAGATACATATTTCTTTCCATTTCCATTTACGTTCACGTGTTCTGTACTCAGATTTTTGGTGTAATGAAGGGGGAAGCAAATGTAGGATCTTTGCATGTCCATACGTTCTTGATCTCTAGCAATCAGAGGCAGAAAGTCTCACCGCACTACTTGTGCAAATGGTCATTAAGTATATGTTTATTTGTGTTAGGAGCAGAATAGTATTCAGAGCTTCTAAAGGACTAGTGCCCATCACCCTACCTTGAGGTGTTACTCCTTCAACTTGCTTCGACTTTTCGCTGTTACTAAGACATGCAGTGTTGACTCTAGATTTAAGGATGTTCACTATCCAACCGCTTATATACATTTCAACATCTAGATCTACTAGAGCACGATGAATTGCAGAGGTTGTCACATTGTTAAAGACACCTTCTATATCTAAGAATTCCAGAGATCTCTCAATAGTCCTTACGACCTCATATAGAGCAGTTTCCGCTTAGCGACCCTTTAGCTAGGCATGTTGGCTTCTTGAGAGTAGTGAGGAACTCTCCAGCTTTTGCTTTATGTGTGTGTCGATTGTGTTTTCTAGTGTCTTCAACAAGAAGGGTTACAGGCTTATTGGGTGGAAGTCTTTTGTGCTTTCATGACTACTTTTACCGTTTTTGACAATAAAGACCACTTTCACTTCCCAACGAAGAGGAACATAGCTAAGACAGAGAGACTTAGTGTAACTATTCTATAGAGCCATAGGATGATAGAATTTTTTTCACTCTGCAGTATCTGCGGCAGGATTCCATCTGGTCCAGGTGATTTGCAAGAAGAAAAGATATCAATCGCCCACAAAATTCTATCATGAGAGATACATTTCAGAGGTTGAAAATCTATGATTAATGAAATCAAACACATATGTACACTAGGGTGGCCCGTTTGTATGGAGAAAAAAAAAGGTATCGATGTTCCCGACTAATATGAAAATTGGATTAATTTTAGGATTTTTTTCACATTTCTTCCAAAGGAACTATATGTAAATTTGTTATCATATGAAAGGTCTTTGAGAGGCGCATTCATTGGGTTATCAAAAATTAAAAAAACATTTTTTTAAATTCAAAAATTTTGGAAATTTCAGACAAAATTTTAGAGTTTTTTTATTTTTTCATAGAATTTACTTAAATAAATAGTTGAAATTTCTTGATTATAAATATCATGAAATTTAACCCAAATGGTTTTTCCCGTTACAATTTACATGTTTCGAGAACCACCACATTCTGTCATCAACCCAGGTTCAATCCCCTACTCAGCCGAAAAATTATCAATAAATTTTAACAATAATTTTCATGTAACAATTCCTACCTTCAGTAAAAATAATTTAATGAAAATTAAATTTAATGAACTCAAGCCTAACTAAAGAAATATCAAAAATTAAAAATTAACAGTTCAACTTAAAAATAATAATTGTTCTTAATATAATCTATGGCACAAGCTAATGTTTTTAGTTGTACTTTAAGTGGTACACATAAAAAAAATATTGACGAAAGTAGACAACAAGATAATAAAAATGTATTCAGGTTTTCGACACGAAGTCTTGACATGAATACGAAAAAAAACTGAAGAAAAGGAGGCAACATGTAAATACAGTCGAACTTCCATAACTCGAAACACCATTATCCCAGGAAAAAATTCGAGTTATGAGACTTTAAAAATTTTTGTTAAACCAAAGAAAATTCAATACAATCCTTGTATTTTAAGTAATGAATACTTATTTTTTATTGAAAACTATTATTTATGTAGTTATTAGGTACATACGTAGCAATAAGATAATACATAATATAACGATAAATTATATTTCAGTAAAAAATTCTGAAATCAAGGTCTGAAAATTTATTTTCTTTTTGTTTTTTTCAGAAAAAAATAACTCCAATTTTTTTAAGGCCTCATAGTGCTCATCAGTTGTAGAATCATTAGTTTGCAAATACATATTTAATGTTTGGAAAGACTTCTCTACCGGAATACCGTATATTTCCGCTGCTTCTTTTTTTTAATCTATCTTCAATTTCATTGATTAACTTAAATTTTTCCTTGATCGACAAGCACTTTAAAACGCGTTTAGTAGCCATGGTGATGAACAAATTTTATTTTGTTTACCTTTAACACCAAACACGACCGACTTTACGCACTAAACTGACATTTACGCAAACAAAAAAAGAAAATAATTAACAAAACGGGATTTCCCCGAATAAAAAATAACAATTCGAAGTTTAAAGCAAAAAACTTCGACTTATAGAATTTATATGTATACATTTTAGTTCGAGTTATGGAAGTTCGAGTTACGGAAGAAGAAATGTATGCTATTTACTCTCTTGCCGCTATTGCCAACCAATTTTGTTCGAGTTAGAGAAGTTCGATTTCTGGAAGTTCGACTGTAAATTGAAAAATGATAATTACAGCAAATTTGATCCACCGGTAACACTGGTTAAAGGATTGATGTTTGACTGTTGGATAACGGGCACCGCAGTGGTGCAGAGGTTAGAACACAAAGAATTCTGATGAGAGAATGTGGTGGTTCTCGAAAAATGTAAATTCAACAACCCAGGTTCAATCGCCAACTCAGCCGAAAAATTATCAATAAATTTTAATATGTAATAATTTTCATGTAACAATTCCTACCTTCAGTAAAAATAATTTAATGAAAATTAAATTTAATGAACTCAAGCCTAACTAAAGAAATATCAAAAATTATTTTTTTTATTTCTACTCTACTCCTGACTATAAATAAATTGTATTTCGATTTAAACTTAACAGTTTTCATCTCCGTTTTCAACATCCACCAGCTTTTGTATACATTGCCTTAAGACACTTCTACTTACAAAAACGACGTTGCCAGCATTTTTTGCAGAGTAGTCTTTCGTTATCATTTGTTAGCTAATTTAGGAACCACCCCGTTAAAAAGTAAAAAAGCACATTGCCTACATTTAGGATGACACATTTTCAATGACGTTGAAAAATTTCGAATAACGGTATATGTGGTGAATTTCTAAAAACTTACCACGACATTTTAAACTAACACACTTTTATTCACCACGACTTTTATACTCACGACTTTTTTCACCATTTTTTTAAATTCACTACACGAGCAAAAACAAATTTCTAAAACAAAAAGATTCATATTGAATCTACTTGCGAAGTACGAAAAATAGATTCAATATGAATCTACTTGATTAGCTCTTAAAATTTTGTATGGTGAAGCAAGTTGTTTCGCTCATGATTGGGGTGTGAAGCATGAATAGAGAGCGAAGCATGTACCGTGGAAACATAGTATTAGTTGGTGCGCTTTTTTAAAAATTTTGGTGCGCTTTTTAATTTTTGGTGGAACCAAAGCAAATTCAACACAACTTTTTGTGCTTTTTAATTTTTTTCGGAAAAATGTGATGAAATCTTTATTATACCCTTCACCTTCATGAGAAGGGTATACATAAGTTTGTCATTCCGTGTGAAATTTCCACAATGTAAATTTCCGACCCTATAAAGAATATATATTCTGGATCCTTATAGATAGCGGAGTCGATTAAGCCATGTCCGTCTGTCTGTCTGTCTGTCTGGATGTTGAAATCAGTTTTTTGAAGTCCCAAGATATATTCGAGATCCAAATCTTCAATAATTCTGTCAGAAGTGCTTTCGAGAAGTTTGCTATTAAAAATCAGCAAAATCGGTTTAGGTCAACCAGAGGTATGAACCAATATGTAAGACCACCTTCATAAAAATTTGATATTTTTCGTCCAGTTTATTGCAATATTTTCAAATATATTGCAGATAATACCATGCAATTTTGTATACGTTGTTTGTACTATAAAAGAAGAAAGTGTGCGTAAAATAGTAAGAATCGGTCCATGATCTCTCATAGCCCCCATACAAATATATATATTCCCGAAATATTGCTCAATTATACATAAATGTCTATAAAATTGGAATATCAAGACAAAATTCAGCAAAAATAAGTTTTATGCAAAAAGAAATCGCAAAACGAATTTTTTTTTGACATAAATACTCTTAGGCAAATAAATTGTTGTACTTTATTTTATGGTGGTCGGCCCAGAACTGGTCATAGCTCCCATACAAGGACCACATCTAAAAAAGACATTTTTCCCTATATATATTGTATAAATATCGTTACCGACTCAAAACTTTGTACAGATCATTTACATATATACAAAAATCATTCCACAAAATTTTGTTAATTTCGGTCTATTTTTAACCGTATGCCCCATATAAAGCCCTCTTCCGAAAATCACTTTAATACTCATAAATCGCTTATAAATAAGGGTACCAATCCAAAATTTTACACGGATCATTTACATACATGCCTAAATCAAACTGCTGGATTTTGAGAATATCGGTCCATATTTGACAATATCCCTCACATAAGGTCCACTACCGAAATCCACGTTAATACTAAGATATATCTTAAATATACCGTTATTATGTTGAAATTCGACGTGAAATATCCTCATATGTATGGAAATAACTGTTCCAAAATTTAAGAAGATCGGCCCATAATTTTTCATAGCTGCCATATAGAACCATTTCCAGAAAACAAATAAATTCGGGTCAATAAATATTCTTTTCGGATTTAACCCATTGGTTGGTTGGTTGGTTTACGTGGTAGTTCACTACGTGCGAACACTTAAGTAGGGTCGAAGGGACCCCGTTTTAAAAGACCACACCACTCGTCAGATTTAATGTCTTGTACAACATACCGTAGCTAATATGTGTGTGCAAAAAAGTCGTGTCTCGTTAGACCCAACCTGTAGCTGTGAGATATCTCAGCAGGTCATTAAGTCTTGACCCGGCTACCTCACCAAGGTCGTTCAGTGTGTAGTTCCCCATGAATTTATGTCTCCTGACACACAGGGCTGGGCATTCGCAGAGAAGGTGAAAAATCGTTTCCTCCTTTTCTCTATCCTTACAGCTACGACAATGGTCGTTAAAAGGGAGTCCCAGGCGATTTGCATGCTTGCCTAACGTCCAGTGTCCCGTTAATACTGCCAGCAATCTTGATATATCCTTCCTATTTCGAGTTATCAGTTGCATAGTACGTTTCTCGTTGAAAGATGGCCACATCAACTTGGCTATCCTACATGTGTCTAAATTTCGCCATCTATACTCAGCCTTTGCAAGAAAATGTCTGAGGATGATACCTTTGATGGTCCCCAGTGGAATCGCTACTGAGACCGCATTGGAGATATCTAAGGCAGATCCCGTTCTGGCTAATTCGTCTGCCCGTTCATTGCCGTAGTGGTTCCTATGCGCAGGCACCCAGACCAAGGTAATGTCAGATAGACGACCTAGCCTTGACAGAGAATTCCTGCATTGTCTGACTAGTGAAGATGAAATTGTGTAGGCATTAAGTGAGAGGAGTGCCGCCTGACTGTCGACAAAAATACCTATATTGCCTCTAATGTTATGATCGTGTAATGTATTACAAGCTGCCATGATTGCAAAAATTTCCGCCTGGAAAACACTACACTCATTCGGAAGACGATACGAGGTGCCTACCCCAGGTTCGTCACAGAAGACCCCAGAACCCACACCGCAGCTCATCTTAGAACCGTCTGTGTATATCCTAGTGTCGTATTTGTGCACGAGATTGCCCCTATTCCACTCACTCCTAGAGGGAATTAAGACCTTGAATATCTTATCAAAGTCCGTGTATGGAGTAATGTAGTCAGATGGTTGGAGAACGTTTGAAGGCAACTGGTCAAGAATCCCCGCGTGGCCATATATTCTCGATTTCCAACAACCGGACGCTTGAAGCCTCGCTGCGCTGCAGGCAGAAGTGGACATTATGTGAAGGTCAATTGGCATAAGGTGCAATATAGTATTCAGTGCCTCTGAAGGACTAGTCCTTAGTGCACCCGTTATGCCTATGCAGGCTGATCTCTGAACTTTGTATAGTTGGTCTACGACATACTTCCTTCTAGTTGCAGTCCACCATACAAGAGATCCGTTAGTAAGAATTGGACGTACTATAGCCGTATACATCCATTTAACTATGCTGGGACTAAGTCCCCATTTCCTACCAAACATCCTACGACAGGTGTAATAGGCCACCGTTGCCTTCTTTACCCTGTGTTGAGTATTTAGCTTCCATGACAATTTAGAGTCCAGTATAATGCCTAGATATTTTGCATTGTTTGAAAGGGGAATTTCGCAGTTTCTCAACATTGGAAGTCTGAAGCTTGGAATCTTGGTCTTCGTCGTGAAAAGTACAAGTTCCGTTTTGCTCGGGTTTGCCCCAAGGCCGTTAACTGTGGCCCAGTTGTCGAGCAACCTCAAAGCAGTGGACATAATCTCGCTGATCACGTCCGGAAACAGACCTGGTACGAGTATCACCACATCGTCCGCATAAGCAACAACTTTTATACCCCTACTGTCTAGATCAATAAGAATCGAGTTAATAACGATAAGCCACAGTAGTGGATAGATTACTCCTCCCTGTGGAGTGCCTCTCTACTTGCTTAGACTTAACAGTATTACCAAGATTTGCTGTGACTATTCTTGAATTCAACATGGTAACTATCCAGTTATTGATATATTCTTCAACATCTAGGTTAGTCAGAGCTTGCTGAATTGCAAGAGTAGTCACATTATTGAAAGCACCCTCTATGTCTAGAAAGGCTGCCATTGTATATTGTTTAAATTCGAGAGATCTCTCTATAACCCTTACAACCTCATGCAGAGCTGTATCTGTAGAGCGACCCTTAAGGTAGGCATGCTGACTACTTGAGAGCCATGTCGAACCCTCAAGGCGCTGCCTAATGTGAGCATCAATGAGTCTTTCCAACGTCTTATGTTGAAAAGATGAAAGACTAATTGGACGGAAATCCTTCGCCTTCTCATGAATTCTTTTGCCAATTTTGGGAATAAAAACGACCCTGACTCTTCTCCAGTTAACCGGAACATGGTTGAGGGATAGACAGAGCGTAAAAATTCTATGAAGCCAGGGAATGATATGCCTTTTTGCACTTTGTAGCATCTTTGGCAAGATACCATCCGGCCCTGGTGACTTGAATGGTGCAAAACTGTCAATCACCCATGATATCCTGTCATAGGAGATGATGTTACTATCAATATTGGATAGAGTCATGCCTACATTCTCAATAACCGTATCCATAGTAACATCCTTACAGCCTGGAAAATGCGTATTCAGTAGAATATTAAGTGACTCTGCTGAGGATTCGGACCAGGAGTCATCATTCCCCTTGATATAAGTGGAATTGGATTGCCCCTTGGCCAGAATTCTGCTAAGTCTTGCAGAGTCTCTTGTGTTATCTATAGATTCGCAGAAGCGTCTCAACGAGTTTCTTTTTGCGATTACTATAGCTTTCTTGTAAGCTTTCAATAGATCACGATATGGTTGCCATGATTTACTATTATAGCTAATGTTAAAGGCCCTACGAGTTTCTCTGCGTAGTTTAGATAGCTCCGAATTCCACCATGGAGGGAAGCTTTTCTTAGCCTTAGTGACTGGACAGGAAACTTCAAAAGCTTTAACTACAGTTTTACTAAAGTTTTCCTCCAATCTTTCAAGACCAGTGATTGAATCTTCCACAACTGGCATATTCCTAAGTTTATGTTTAAGGATCCCATTAAATTTGAACCAATCAGTCCTTCTTGGGTTCCTAAATTGTATTTTTTCTGTCGAGTTCTGAAGTCTAATTTCGAAAAGAATCCAGTTATGATCAGAGAATGACCTTTCACTAGATACTCTCCACCTATCTACTGATACCCCAGACCTATCATTAATGAGTGTAATATCCAATACTTCCTCCCATCCATTATAGTTGTCCGAACTCGGAAAAATGAATGTAGGCGTGTTACCAGAATTACATATACTTAGTTTGCTGGAATTAATGAAATCAAGTAAAGACTCACCCCTTTCATTTGTTTCCTTGCTGCCCCAGATTGAATGCCTTGCATTAGCATCGCAGCCCAGGATAATGTCCGATGCTCCAACAGATGTCATCAGAGTACTCACCTCGACTGGAGGAGCTGTTTTGTCGTGTGCCATATAGCTGGAGGCAATCAAGAGGCTACTGTTGCCCGGTAGCTCGACCCTTGCTGCTGTAAGGTCCTCTGAACTAAGCTGCGTACAGAGAAAAATGTTAATAGATTTCTTGGCAATAATACATGATCTTGGCCTACCATTGTTTCTTGCATAGAGTATATTATATGCTGAGGCCGGGAGACCCTTCACGTCCAGGTTTGAAACCCAGGGTTCTTGCACCAGCCCAATGTCCAGGTCCTCTTCGGCTAAGAGTACCCGAAGGTTATCTGTAGCACATTTCGAGTGCTGCAGATTTATCTGCACCACCTTAAGTGCCATTGTTAGTATCTGGGGGGGGTTTCGATAGCTTCATATCTGTGAGCAGAGAGCTTGCCACTTCAACCTCATCCGCCTCACCGCTACCTGTTCCTTTGAGCCGAAACACCCTGACCTTAGCGTCCCTCACTCCGAAGAACAGCTTGAAACCCGCCTTATCAAGCTCCACTGAGCCAGATTCTGTGATGGCGAGGATAAGGCATGTGTGGACTTCGCCTTGCTCAGTACGGATGATGGACCAGTCATCCATGTGGATGTTGGGGTTCTGCAGCTTCAGGCAGTCCAACATCTTATGTGCTTCGGTTGCCATCTTTGGTAACCAAATGCGTGCACGCGGTCTCATCGGAATATCTTGAGCGGGGATCAGTTTAAGGCTTAAACCCTCCCATGCGCCACTAATATTAGCGATGCATTTGCTAAGAAATTCCTTTGAGAACACGTCCATGCATTTGATCACCCTGTATCCCCGGTGAATTTCACCAGAGTCAAAGCGAGGTGCCGTACCAGTCCTATTAGCGATCAGGTATTCCATAACGAGCTCAGCTAATTTGGACTCGATAGCACCCCATTCTGTTATTACAGGATTGATGGCACCGTCTTTCTCAGTCGCCAGAGCCATTATGAGATGGTCTTTAACCACCTCGTTAAAGGGTCGTCTGGCGGATGTGGTCGTGGTAGATGTGGGTCCCGGAGCGGCTTTTTTATCGGAAACCTTTCTCCGTTTAGGCGACTTTTCACCCTCTGTTTGAGAGCGATCTCGCTTGACCCTTTCTGTTGTTAGGGCTGCTGCCTTTGATGTGCTGGGTACCGAATCTAAAGACTTTTGATATTCATCTACCACAGCCTGGTATTTGGCGCGATCAGCTTCATTACGCTCATGAGGAGCACCGCTGGCAGCATTCTTGTCAATCTTATCAAGAATGAAAATCGCCTTGGTGTAGCGAGACTTGAGGATGTCTTTCTGACTCTTCCTCTTCTTTCGTTTCTTCTTCAATTGATCGCCAGCCTTGGCATCCACTTGAAGAGGAGCTTTCGTCACGTTTATTGTGGTGGTCAGCAGAGTGCTGTGTCGGTCACCCACGCTGTCCTCCATTGCAACCAAGGTCTCTTGGCTAGAAGCCAGTTGGTCGCCTTCTGAAGAAGAACCGAGATCATCGGCGCTCTTCAGGGAGTTTTTGTTGTTTTTGTTGTTTTTTGTGTTTTCTTTATTTAAATTCATTTTTGGTCCCACGAGTAGGCACGTAAGGTCCCATGCAGTGACGGCGTACATGGACTAGGCAAAATACTCATTACAGCCGACCCCTGCCCTGGCGTCGGAGGGAAGCTGTTCACGACTAGTTTCTTTAACCACTAACTAGCCATTCAGGTCTTCGGCACTGCTATCATCCACCTTGACCTTAAAAGTGGGGATAACCCTTGGTCATGTTGGCTTTAAAGCGTATGCCTTCTAACTTATTCCGGCTAAAATTAACCGATTCAATTTACAAGACATACACTACAGCCAGCATTTAAGCCACCACATCACGACAAGATGGTTATCCAGGTGGGGCGGATTTAACCCATATTCGGTCCATATTTTATAATCATGATATATATCGTTGGAAAGGTATTTTTAATACCTTTTATTTAATGTATTACAAATTATCAGACACCCTGTAGTTCCCGAGATATAGGCCTATATATTTTCAACTTTAAGGGCCCGCCCCGGTAAGAATTGGTAATTAAATCAATTAAAAATGGTGAAAATTAGACAAAATTTCAAAATATTTAACATAAATTATGTTGGTCGTAAAATTGTCTTTCAAACAATATATCAAATTCTAATAAAGTTTGCACTAAGACTGAATAGAAAACACAGAATTAGGATATGCTAGTCCTATAACCAGTGTAGTTTTTGTATTTCTTAGTACGGTTAGGTGGAGGGTATTTAAGATTCGGCATAGCCGAATATAGCACTCTTACTTGTTTATACTCTGTTTGTTAAATTACACTGAAGATTATTATGAACATCAGACAGACTCTGTAAATTATGGTAAGAATTGGTAATTAAAGCAATTAAAAATGGTGAAAATTAGACAAAATTTCAAAATATTTAACATAAATTATGTTGGTCGTAAAATTGTCTTTCAAACAATATATCAAATACTAATAAAATTTGCACTAAGACTGATAAGAAAACACAGAATTAGGAGATTCTAGTCTAGTGTAGTTTCTGTATTTCTTATTACGTTTAGGTGGAGGGTATTTAAGATTCGGCACAGCCGAATATAGCACTCTTACTTGTTGTTACTAATATTTAAGGCCCAACTATAATGTGCATATGCTAGCTTAAGCAACCCTGCGAATACATATAAATTGTATGTGGTAAACTATAATGTACTTAACGAAACTTTTCGTTAAGTTTTTCAACTGTCATTTGCTTAAGCAAAAAGCGAAACTGATCGCATATTCCGTACGGAATCAGCTGTTTGTTGTTTGTTTGTGTTTTTTACAAAATGGAGAAAGAAGAAAATACATTTATTTTAAATTTAATAGAAAATGTGGAAAAAATAAGTGCCTTTATAATAAAAGGGCCCTTTTTATTTTAACAAAAATGTCTCTGTCGTGGTTTATTTCTCTGCCAGAACCAGAGTGTCTTCTTCTTTTATAGTGTAGTTCACTTATTTCTTTTAATGTGCACAGGCCTTCAAGCGCTAACTTTAATATTTTTTTATTATTTAAATAAAGTTTTTTCTCCATTTTTGCAAACACAACACGAAAATTAACAAAACATATGTAAACGTTTATTATTATTTACAATTTAGTGCTGCCACAGCTGTACATTTTAGTACTTTTGCCGATAAATTAAAAAAAGGAAAAATTATGCGTTTTGGGTACGAAGTTTTCTTTTAATTATAAAATAATATAATAATATTTATAAAATATAGTCATTTAATGGCTTTTTGTTAAAATAAAAACATTTTTTTTAAACATAAATGAGCAACTGTGGACAAAAAGTTTCAAAGTCATTGTAGGCACCTGAAAGTTAACTTTGAACTGGTTATGCATTTGACAGCCTTTTCGTTAACTTTTGCAATTTGCTTAAGCTTGCTTATGCATATTATAGTTGGGCCTTTAATTGCAGTTTTTTAATAATTCATAACTTATGAAATCTATACGATGAAAAAATGTATTTTAAATACGAATGTATGATAAATGAAATTAAATTCTTCAAAAAACTTTGTTTGAAAATCAAATTAACATTTCAAACATGTAAATAAAAAATCTTGTATAACCTGATGGTTTGGTCTACTGAACTGTAGACGAACAACCAGGGTTAGAGTACCAGTGGAATCCTAACAAATTTTATTGGAAAAAATAAACTAGAAAACAAAAATATATAAAAAAGGTACCAAATATGTACTGAAATTAGCTTTTTTACCAATTAGTACTTTAGTTCCGAATATCATATTGTGAGTTAAATTTTGATGGTTAAATGCTTATTTTATCTTTATTAGCTCATCTATTAAAAAAGGCTTTTACTATTATTACTTTTACTAATAACTGTTGATAAAAAGTTTTTTATAAAATTTATAATATTAAAAAATTTCAAATTAATTCAATAAATATTTGAAACAAAAACGAAATTCTTAACTTGGTGCGTTTTTTTTTTAAATGGTGCGTTTTTTCTCCATTTTGGTGCGTTTGGAAATTTCAAAGTTGACAACGCTGGTTCGCAGTCTATAGGCCCAACTATAATATGTATATGCTAGCTTAAGCAAACGTGCGAACACATATAAATTGTATGTGGCAAACTATAATGTACTTAACGAAACTTTTCGTTAAGTTTTTCAACTGTCATTTGCTTAAGCAAAAAGCGAAATTGATCGCACATTCTGTACGGAATCAGCTGTTTGTTGTTGTTTGTTTGTGTTTTGAACAAAATGGAAGAAAATATATTTATTTTAAATTTAATAGAAAATGCGGAAAAAAATAAGTGCCTTTACAATAAAAGCGACCCTTTTTATTTTAACAAAAATGTCTTTCTGTCGCGGTTATTTCTCTGACAGAACAAGAGCGTCTTTTTCTTTTACAGTGTAGTTCACTTATTTCTTTTAATGTGCACAGGCCTTCAAGCGCTAACTTTAATATTTTTATACTAGCTAAACCCGGTGTGCTTTGCTACCCCCGCCCCCGCCATAAAATAAAACGTATTTATATATTTACAAACATTTATTTATTTAATTTTAATGTATTTATTGCAATGCTATTGGCGAGACCATGCCCCTTTGTCCACTTACATAGTCAAGAAAATATTATTTCGTAAGAATATCCTGTTGTGAAAACTTAATGACGATCGGTCCAGTAGTTAAGACTATATTACGATGTTTAATTTTCCTAAAAAGGGGCGTGGTCCCACTCACTTTTCTCCTGGTACGTATTCCTAATTATGCCAATACCATATGTACCAAATATCGCCGACGAACGTCAAAAAATGCCCAAAATATGGCGGGTTAAATTTGTGGGTTATATGGGCGGTACCACCCCCGTTTGTACAATCAAAACTTCATATAGCCTATTATTCCTTCCAGAGTCACAGTAAGATGCTGTAAAAATTTCAGGCAGATTGGTCCAAGGGTTTGGCCTCCTATTAAGCACAAACATACAGACACACATTCATTTATATATATATATAGATTAAAAGCAATATAATTTAAGGTGAAATGGGGCGAAAATGGGGATTTGGTAATAAAAAATGTATGTAGTTAAAAAGTATATAAAACTTTAGGTAAATACATATTACAAAAAAAGTATTTTGTATAGCAAACATTGTTAGTGGTATACGTAAGTATCTGAATTAAAAAAAGGGGCGATGAAGTAGGCGTGGTTCATAGTTATATGGCGACGCTAACAGTATTAAGAGCAATATACTACCAAATAAAAAAAATACGTTGGAATGAACAAATTTGTATAGAGAACAAAAAGTATAAAACTTTCAAAAATTTCGCGTGAAAAGGGGCGTGAAAGGGGCGTGGCTTAAGAAATCTTTATTTTTACCTCGCCTGGAGTATATAATGTGTATACAATTTGAAGTAAATCTGTTAAAAACTATATGGGAGCAATTACATAATTTTTAAAAAGTGGGCGTAAAAATGGGCGTGGTAAAAAAAAGTACCCTATTAATCATACCAGAGTCCTAGTTAAATGCAGTGAAAATTTCAAAAATATCGGTCCAGAGGTTTGGTCTCCAATTACAATATTTTAAAAAAGTGGGCGTAAAAGTGGGCGTGGTAAAAAAAAGTACCCTATTATTCCTTCCAGAGTCACAGTAACATGCTGTGAAAATTTCATCAAAATCGGCTCAGCCGTTTTGGAGTCTATACGTTACATACATACATACATACATACATACATACATACATACATTGAATTTTATATATGTATATAGATTATTTAAATTTTTAAGTTTTTTCTCCATTTTTGCAAACACAATACGAAAATTAACAAAACATATGTAAACGTTTATTATTATTTACAATGTAGTGCTGCCACAGCTGTACATTTTAGTACTTTTGCGATAAATTAAAGAAAGGAAAAATTATGCGTTTCTGGTACGAAGTTTTCTTTTAATTATAAAATAAAATAATAAGCTTAAGCAAATGACAGTTGAAAAACTTAACGAAAAGTTTCGTTAAGTACATTATAGTTTGCCACAACAATTTATATGTGTTCGCACGCTTGCTTAAGCTAGCATATGCACATTATAGTTGGGCCTTAAAGGCCAAAATTGTATAAAGAATATTTTTAGGCTGAAAATTATAATATTACAACCAAATACAGTGCACTAGGGAAAACGTCAACTAATTAAAACCGCGGGTGTTGACGTTTAACAAATTAAAAAAAATCTGTTATTTTTTTCTGCTCTTTTTTTTTCTTTCCAACACTTGGAAGAGAGTCTTCTCACTATTTATTTCATAAAATTTTAGAGTAGGTAATTTAAAAAAGGGTTAACGTTTTGGGAAAAAGTACTGAAAATAGTACATTAGTATTGAATTTTCCATCACTGGTATACACTAGGGTGACCGCGATTTCAATTTTGTCGAATTTCGAGGAGTTCCGGGCGGAATTTGGTTACAATTTGTCCAAAAATTATATGGTGAAAATTTCAGCCAAATCGTGCAATATTAACACGAGGCGCAACGAGATTGAAAATCAATCTTGTGTAATTATCCCATTTCATATGAAAACATAGCTTTTTTATTTATTTTATTTTTTTTTGTTTTATTCTACGTTTGAGACAAGTAATAAAAAGAAGTAAAGAAAAGAATAATAGAGACTGTTTTTTGAAACGACCAAAAAATCAAAAACAAACAAACAAAACTTGTTGTTGTTGTAATGAGCTTTTTAGTGCATTTCTGTTTGTACCGTTAGGTTGTAATAGTGTGTGAGTAGCAAAAAGAGAAATAGAAACAAAAAGAATCATTGTGAAAGAAGAATTTCTGTACATTGAATGAAAATAATAGATCAAGGTTTCAGTTGACTACGCATTCTTATGGAGAGTACGCATTTTAAGTGAATTTTTCAACTTGCTTTGTGCTTTTTAATTACAAAATATTGAAATGCCTTCCTAAAGAGAAGAAATATATACTTGGGTATCCTAAATTGCAGTTAACAGGAAGCAAGTTACCTTCAAATGCAGATTGTCTTAAAGTATTGTTTCATAATATGAGCAGTGTAAATTTAAATCTTGACCAAAGTGATTAAAGAGTGTTGTATTTTTTGGGATAAGGCACGGATCCCAACACAAGATATCCATAAAGCTGCAAAAAAAAGTAATAGGCTTGTATGAAGAATGGAGATATTTCGTTAAGTGTAAGGGTAGAGAAAATTATAAAATGCAACAAAAAAAAAAAAAAAAAGAGTGGGTGGATGGATTGAAAGACTTACTTGACATTGCACATAAGGACGCACTGAAATTAATTAAAATCGAAGAAGACAAGCTATTTTGGATTGGACAAAGCAGTAAAGGACGTCAGGGCAGTATGGTGGGAGCAGACTTCAGTTTAAAAAACAAGGAAGATCGAATTTTAAAGCGCAGGGAAGATCAAGAAAATCGAAAGAGAAAATATGAAGTAGCGCCATCAGCTTCAACAGGTAATTATAGATACATATGTTTAAATATATAAAAATTTTTCAAACAACAAAGAAAAAACAGTTTTGCCAATAGACGATATTGAATTTTCTGAAATTGAAGAAGTAGAAGAAAATATTGATAAAAGCTTTTGCTATTCCCGTGCTCCTAAATCAAGCAGAGCAAAAAAGCAAATATTAACACCAAGGCTTGTAGCTGTTTTCGATAAATTGAAAATAAGCCAAAGAGACGCAGTACATATATTGACAGCAGTTATAGATGCTGTAGGGCTTAATGCTTCCGATTACGTACTGAGCCGCATTATGAAAAAGTTTTCAGAAAATTACCAGCCTTTAACAATCCATTGGGATTCAAAGCTATTAACATCCATTACAGGAAAAAATGAAGATCGACAATAATAGCTACCGCACCGGATTTAGAGCAAATTATAAATATGCCCGACATTCCATCCGGGACTGGATTGTAAATCTCTTCAGCAGTATATGATGCTTTAGAAAAAAATGGTATATTATCAAAAACAGAAGCCTTTGTATTTGACACAACATCGTCTAATACTGGTGGTATCAAGGGTGCATGTACGCTTTTAGAAAAGCTTTAGGCCGAGACATTTTGTATTTTGGGTGCAGGCACCATATTTTGGAAATTGTTTTGGCTGCAGTGTTTACAGAGGCAAATCTTGGACCATCTACAAGCCCTGAAAAAAATTTAAAAAGCACTGGCCTCAAATCCACCAAAACAGTTTTATGAGAGGTGTATTCAAGAATTCGTGAAATAATTGGCGAAGATGTAACCGAAATTTTGGGCTTTGCACACAAAAAACTTGAATAATCCTTCCCAAGATGCGACTACAAGGAGTTTTTGGAGCTAATTACCCTGCTTTTTCATAAAGGCTACTTGATTAGGAGCGATAAAGTTGTTGGACTTTAGAAACCACATAAGACGTCTCGCAATAATTTTTTCTAATATTTTGCTTATGCATGGGAGAAGAGATATAGGCCTGTATCCATTAATATCAAAGGGACTTTTGTTGGGTTTTTGGATTGGTAAGAGGTTGCGATTTTCCAGGCTTGAGGGTAAGTACCAGTATAGAGGATATTGTTAAATATTTTTAGAATATGCTGTTTTGGTTTTAGATTTAAGTTTGATAACATTCGATATGATATGCGATCTTCTCCAGGGGTCTTGCCTTTGGAGGATTGTAGGGCGTCTTCGAGTTCAATAGGTGTTTGAATTTTGTGGGAATGTTTGTTTAATGTGGTTGGGTTGGGTCTTCAATGGATGGCATTCCAGCTTCGGTTAATATATTTTTTATTGGACTAGTACGGAAAGCTCCAATACTGCGTCTGATTGCTGCGTGATTGAATACTTTTTATATGGGTTTGGGCGCAGCGTCCATAAATAGGGAGTGAATAGTCGATTTTGGAGAGAATGATTGATCGCGTGATGTTTAACATAGTTGTTATTTGTATCATAAAGTGCTTAGAGGTAAGAAATTTTATAATATTAAGTCTTGAATTCAAACTTTTCCTTAATTGAAGGCAATGCTCTTTGAAGATGAATCTTTTGTCAAATAATACGCCTAGAATTCTAAGTTGATCTACTTGTTTAATAACACTGTGCTAGAATTTGACACTTTTTTTTGTGACAAACGGGTCACCTGGCGGGTTAACCTAATTCGGGTACGCTGAATCCAGTGGTGCTAACCGTTTTTTTTAGGTTAGCTCGTTTTTTCGAAATATACCGTTATTTCGAAAATGGAGGAGGTTGCACAACATATAATCGCGTAACTCAAAAACGGTTTAGATTATTGAATAATCTGAAAAAACCGAAATTCCGCAATGAAATTTTCGTTAAGTAAGGTTAAACTTTTTCGAATACGCGCAGTCGTTGTAGAAACATAATTTTTTTTACCAAAAAAAATAGTTTTTTTTAGCAAAATTTCAAAAATTTTGTTTTTTAAAATGGCATAAAAAATTGGAAAACGCAGCTGTGCATCTAATTTTTTCTGCAGGTATAGCAAACAAAGTTCCGAACAAAACAATAATTAAAATCTGTCTACAACTTTTGATTTTATTCACAAAAGATGAAATATATAATAACCAGGCGAAACTTCAAAAATTAAAACATTTATTTTTGTTGTTAATTAAAGTTTAAGTTTTTATTTACAAATTTATTCTTCTTCCTCCTGCAGATTCCAACAAAAATCCCCTAATAGCGAATCAAGTTGTTTGCCACTATACCAGTGTTCGAGTCTGGCTGTTACTTGGTGAAATCTCTCGCCATGTTCATCAGACTCGGCTGGTAATTGTTCATTAAATTTTTCTGCATGACAATGCAAAAAATGTATTTTCAATGACATTTTGACGTTTAAGTTTTTAAATGCGGTTAGCATATCTCCGATTAAAATTCGCCAATTTTCAGACCGATGATTTCCTAATACATTTTCTATTACTGATTTCACAGAATTCCAGCCCAATAGCTCCATATCATTCAATGCAAGTTCAAATTGTTGGTCCTTCATTAGACGACGACTGTCCGGTCCATTAAGAATTCCTGTAAAATAAAAACATTATGATATGAAATATAAATCTAATTTAATAAAGTAGCTAGAGTTCATACCTTCTTTTACTTTCATGCCGCTTAATCGTGGAAAAATTCGGCGCAATTCGGTAAAAGCAATTCCATCTGGGTTCAATGCTTTTATAAAATTTTTTACAATACCCAGTTTAATATGGAGTGGAGGAAGCAAAATCTTTTCCATATGACATTGAAGGGGTTGAAGAACTCTTATTTATACTGTAATTTTTTTATCAAAGTACCTGTCAAGACCTTCATGAACATAATTTGTAAAAAACCCAAAGCCGGGACGATTTCACATTTTGGGGTATTTTTGCACCATTTTTTGAGTGTGTCCAAGCAGTTGGCAGTTTTTGCAACACATTGGATTAGGGAAAAATGGTCGAATTTTGACTTTGTGCCAAGAAATATCAATTTTTTCAGGGATTGAATACCTGTCAAAAGTTACAAGGATAACTCCGCATGGTACCATTTTGCCTTCTTGGTTTTTTCTTTGGTATTTGTATATATCAACAACTCCTTGAGGTTTTAATTCATCGATAATTTCTGCTTCGGGTATGTTGATAAGATAGGGTGCATATATTGTTCCTTTGGAAAATTTTAGATTGGAATGGTATTGACCTTTAATGCTGCAGATTCCAGGAAGATTTTTGGTAGAAATGAGTTTTTCGGCGTTTAATTTATTCCCTATTAAAAGTAGGAGGTTACCGTTCTTAATTCGGATACTGAGAGTATATCCGAGCAGATAAGCTTTAAAGATCTGTGGACCGCAAAACAGGAGTATTGTTGTAAAGTCTTATCGCCAGATGTGGCTGAAATCACAACATACTTTGGATCGGGCTTTTGAACGGGTGGGAGTTCCGGAAAAACATCTGCTAATAATGTAAAGCGGTTGTCCCCCAAATTGGGAGGACCGGACATGGTCACTATACTATATTGGTAGTATTAAAATTTCTATCGGGGCGAAGACTTTTAGAGTTCACTGTATTTTAAAAATGTAAGCACAATTGAAAAATAGCACAAAATTTTTTGTATTTATATTTAAGAAACAAAACTGCACTGCGCAAGGGTTAGTCGAAGACTGATTTCTTTTTGTATAAAACTTATTTTTGCTGAATTCTCATGAAGGTGAAGGGTATAAAAAGGTAATTGAAATCGGACATTGTCCAATTGCTTCTTATTACTTTGACTCCATCTAAAATAAATTATCATAAAAGTAATGATATTCTAGTGGTATAACCGGTTTCAAATCTTGAAGATGTTTCCATTTACTAGGCTGGATTGGAAGCTGAACAGTATGCAAAGGCTTTGGTTCAGTATATCCTGTGTAATTTCTAATTCTGTTGGGTAAGTTATTGTATTCTTCATTAAAGTTAACTTTAAATTGAACTTCTCCACTTGGCAAATACTTTACTGATCTTAATTGAGAAACTGTTGCATCATTTTTGGTTCGACCAGGTCTTATGCTTGAAAAGCGAATAAGTTTGGCATCATTGAAGTTTTTATAAAAAACTGTAATTTAAATACATGGCATCGAATGGTTTAATAATTACTGTCATTAATTTCACGAAATTAAATAATTCAGTTTTTTCATAAATTATTTTATTAATTTATAGATTTTTAAACTTTTCACTTCTTTTTTATCTGCAAATGCATTTAATTTAACTGTTCTGCAACCAACATCCTTTAACACGAAAGCAAAAGAAAATCAAACGCAAAACAAAAAGTAAAAGCAACAGAAATACAGTCGTAAGCTTATTGTTGTTGCGTATGGCGTATGGCGGGTATTGCATTAAAAAAAATCGTGCGGTTTATAGCGATATCACAAATAATTAAAAAAAGGACTTATATTAATTTTTTTCCTGAAATGTTTGTCAGAGATAAAGCTAGCATCAGTGCAAAATTTGCCATCAGAAATATAATATAAGCCCTCGATATGAACTCTTATTTTGTTTTTATTATTTGTTATTTTCTTCATTGAATTGTTATAGTTAATACTGAATTTCCTACTTCTTAATTACATCAATTATTTCTTTTTTGTACTGAATTTTATGATATTTTTTTAAATAAAAAGTGTACTTTTTTCTTATTTGTACTGCTGTTTTTACTTCGATTTGATATCTGTACTTTTTTTGTCGATTTAATATCTGGCAACCCTATGTGTGATCACCGAAGAAATTTCATTGAAAGAATTGTATATTTTCAATAAAAGTTGCTTCGCGTAAATTGGTAGCTATGCTATAAAAGAAGTGCCCATTAACAGATTTCAAATTCTGTAGGTAGGTAGGTAGGAAGGCCGGTGTGAGTCGCCTCACACCCTCACCCAGAGACCAATACGGTCCATTGCGATGCCTTAAGAAGATATTTTAGTATATAGAGTGAAAAGAAAGTGAAGACAGGAGAGTAATATTATAGTATAGAGAGAGAGAAGAGAAAATAGAAGATAGAAAAGAGAAGAAAGAGACCTGACCAACTCCTTACTCGGACATATGTCCTCCATTTGTGCGACTCGCACCCAGTCATCTAACGCGTAGCCAGGCCATTCCCATTACGAATCCTATTAGACTCTCCAGCCCACAGCTAGAGACATCCCCTAATTCGCCTAAGAATCTTTTGCCCAGCCATCTCATCCTACTGCCCTGAAGCCTGGGACGGTGGCACAGAATGTGCTCAACTGTCTTCAGCTCATCCGCGTCCTCGCATAATCTGCACATATCCGATAATTCGGATCCCATTCTCACCGCCATCCTGCCAATCATGCAGTGACCCGTGATAATGCCTATCATGGTCCTAACGCAGATCCTATTCCTGCCCAGCAGCAATTCCGAATCGGACTTTCCAAGCACCGGCCACAGTGTCCGTGACACTTGGCAGTCCGTCCGGCTTCCCCAGGCTTGACAAATTCTGTAAAGTTGACGAGAAAATCGCTAAGTTACCATTACTACTAATAACATTTTTAGTACCGGTGTTGTATTTTTCGGTATGATGATGTACGAAATTATACAACTATGCGTAAAATTAAATCGATTTTTCATACAATTCACAATTTTTTCAAGTGTTAGATGAAAATAATTCTTAATAGAATGGATAATAGTGGAAAAAAATAATTGTTTCAAGAAAAATATTCTCAAAAGGACGTAGTAATAAGTATAAAAAAGTAATTGCTTTGTAATTTTCTCAATAAAATATATTCGTTTGATAATTTTTTTGTAAACTTAATCTAAATTCAGCGATGTAGTAAAATTATAACGAGAACAAGAAGCAGAGAATAGAATATATAAATTGTGTATCCCCTTTGATAAATACCTTACAGGCTACAATAACTACGGTCAATAATTTCTTAATTTTGTTTGCTTGTGTTTTGCTAATTTCAGTTTTGACAACAATTAGTGATTTTACTATTGAACAAATTAAAATATAAATCAGATTGTTAACTTAAATTCACTGCGACTGACTGATTCCATTATTATGGTGAATCTTAATGGAAACGCTGCCATCAAGTAGTGTATACCCCAGCGTGATTCGGCGAGTGTATTTTTTTGTTGTTGTGTATGTTTAATTATGTGTGAATAGTTTGTTTTTTATTTCAATTGACATTAAAAAGAGGAAAACTACAATGTTTTCCGTACAACATGGAGTTGGTGGTAGCGGGAGCATTAATGATACTGATGGATATGATTTCACTAAAACTGAAAATGCTGCTCGGTGGAGGGGTTTGTTTACACCATCCTTAAAAAAGGTGGGTGATTCAGCAAATCATTTGGTTCTATTTCAATATTATATTTTTCATACACATGTTTTTAGGTCTTAGACCAAGTGCATCCACGTCTTACAGCCAAAGAGGAGGCTTTGCTGTATGTGGAGACATTATGTCTACGAATATTAGCAATGCTTTGTGCAAAGCCACTGCCTCATACTGTCCAAGTAAGTTTTATAAGTTTATAACTCACAATTTATCGTCAACATTTTATACATACAAATCAACTTATATTTTATTAATTACAATTAATATACATTTTAAATGATATTTTTTACAAAAAGATTCGGTAATGTTTTTTTATAGAAATATCGCTTGAAAATGCTTCGATTATTCTGCACTTCATTACAATGCCAAGCTTCAATGACAACTTTTTTTGTAATATGTATTTCGAAATGTTCCTCGACCGTTTATAAAATTCTAAGACGAGCTTAGAGCTTGTTTAACGGTTTTTCTTGGTTTGCTTTCTACATTTTTGTTTCATTATACATATTTCCGAATTATTGCCTGAATGCTTGATTTTGGATGCCCAATTAGTTTTTCAATCTCTATTAAAGATTTTTTTCTTTATGGAACTTTACAATAAGCTCACGCACTTTTACTTTTTTCGTTTAATCAATTAACTGCAAAATTAACAATAATTAAACTTTTTTCTAAATAACAGTATATCGTGAAGATGTCTGAAGTGTGTGGTAGCACTTTTTAAGTACGGAGTTTCATTTTATTTACTTTTCCACATAGCCGTATGCAGACTTTTCTGTGTTTTTAATTATTAATTTTATATATTTTTGTTAATAAATATTGTGTGGAAAAAATTTTTGGTCAAAATTTATTGTTTGTTGTACGATTGAATTTGTTTGAAATGAACTTTATTGCTAAATTGTTCATAGATAACCCAAAACCCCGCTTTCAACAACAAAATAATACAAAAAAATTAATAGAGGCAAAACAAAGCTTGATTAACGGTAATTTACTGTTATTATTTTGTAAATTGGTTGTTCCAAAGATTCGGTTTGTTTCTGCTTTTCTAACGAATATTAGTTTTGGTTTTGGCCTTAAAACCACGATTTCGGTCGGACTCTATTGTAAAGATTTTCTATAAAAAATTGTCTATGTCAATTGTCAAATACATACTTGCCGATAAAATAGTAATTTCTTGTACATATTTATAACTGAACATATTATATGCAAGTTTTTGAAAAATTACACTTTTTCTCAGTTTTGCATTTAGAAAGACAGATTTGATTATTTTTAATTCAATGATTTGTATATGAGACTTCAAAAGTTCATTTATGAGCCTCTTTTTGTTATTTCAATGGCAAAATTTTAATGACTATAGCTGATATATTTAATAATTCCATACAGTGATATATAAAGACACATGAGGCAAATAAATTTACATTAAAAGAAATACATACTGCTGTTTACTAATTAAATTCAAAACAATGAAATACAGCTTTTAAACTTACTGGTTCCTAAGCCTAAAAGAATAATAAAGTAGATTAACAAATATATATTTGCAAATATGTGGGAAAGATATTTCATTATTTATATTTCTAAAAATGTGTTTAACAAAAACGACAGTTGCTATTATTGGAGACTGAACATTTATTACACTACACTCAATTCTTGTATACATAAGTATGTACATTGGGGTGGCCCCGTTTGTATGGAGAAAAAATAAGGTATCGATGTTCTTGACTAATATGAAAATTTGATTCATTTTAAGACTACGTTTCTCAATTTTTTGTCCTGGGGTCAATATTTGGTGAGCTGGATCAAAGGATAAAAAGGTCCTTTTTAGAAGTCCAGGACAAAAAAATTGAGAAACGTAGTCTTAAAATGAACCAAATTTTCATTTTAGTTGGGAACATCCGCAACTTTATTTTGGGGCAACCCTAATGTACATACAGTGGCTCCATCGCATAATCGGACAAGCGTTTGTATGATATTTACGTTCTCTGAACTAAAACAAATCGTAATAATTTTTATTTATTTTTTGTTTTTATTTGCACTCTACACTCTAATCTTTCCAAATATAAAAAAATATCAATATTCTCGATGGTAACTGTAAATTTACATAGAAAAACAAAATTAACTCAATTTTTTGCGCTCAACGCATAATCGGACAAAGTAAAACATCAATAATAAAAATACCGTTACTTTACAAATATGCACTTTAAAACTTTTTTGTCACATTTAGTCATAACTTGAATTTATTGGCAGACATTTCTAGTTCTAACAATAGGTAAAAATCTATTAGAAATGGCCCCTAATGGAAAGCAATCTACTGTCGAAATAACAATTAATAGTGAAATTGACTCTTGAAGGTAAAACAGTGAGAGAAATTGCTGAATTAGTTGGAAGAAGCAAGTCTACTGTCCACGACGTTATTAAGAGATTCCGTGATGAGTTTAGGATAGCTAATAAAAGTAGAGAAGGTCAGGGAGAATATTAACTGATCGTGAAGAGCGTTCTTTGTTGAAGGAAATCAAACAAGATCCGTTTACAACTGCAAAAGAACTAAAAATATCTTTAAAAACAGTAGTGGAAAAGATGTTTGCTTAAATACTATTCGTAATACATTGCACAAATATAACTACCATGGTAGAGTTGCCAGAAAAAAACCATTTATTAGCCCTAAGAATAAAAACAAGAGAATAAAATTTGCTAAAGAGTATTTTGTATTCAGATGGCAAGATGTTTGTGTGGCGTAAACCAAATGCTGAATTTAATGCTCAAAATACAAAAGCTACTGTTAAGCATGGAGGAGGCTCTGTTATGGTTTGGGGATGCATGTCGAGTGCTGGGGTGGGCAATTTGCATTTTATTGATAGTAAAATGGACAAATTTGGCTACCTCAACATTTTGAAGGATAATGTAAAGCAAAGTGCCGAGAAATTAGGCATTGCGAATGATTTTGCTTTTTACGAGGACAATGATCCCAAGCACACTTCGGGTGTGGCAAAGCTTTGTTTGATCCATAACTGCCCCAAACTTATAGAAACTCCTGCACAGAGCCCAGATCTCAACGTAATTGAACATCTTTGGGAAGAATTAGCTAGAAGAATATACAA
Source organism: Bellardia pandia (assembly GCA_916048285.2). Lineage (NCBI taxonomy): Eukaryota > Metazoa > Arthropoda > Insecta > Diptera > Calliphoridae > Bellardia > Bellardia pandia. The sequence goes on from OU696530.1 coordinate 74,422,845, forward strand.
ACAACAATTTAACACTTTGAGTCAGCTTAAGGCGGCGTTAATGGAAGCGTGGAACTCCATAGAACCTGAGGTATGCTCCAATTTGGTAAAATCCATTCCAAAACGTTTACATGCCGTTCTTGAGAACAAAGGATATGCCACAAAGTATTAATTGTTCTCTTTTGTCATTTTTATTATTGATGTTTTACTTTGTCCGATTATGCGTTGAGCGCAAAAAATTGAGTTAATTTTGTTTTTCTATGTAAATTTACAGTTATCATCGAGAATATTGATATTTTTTTTTATATTTGGAAAGATTAGAGTGTAGAGTGCAAATAAAAACAAAAAATAAATAAAAATTATTACGATTTGTTTTAGTTCAGAGAACGCAAATATCATACAAACACTTGTCCGATAATGCGATGAAGCCACTGTATGTACTTATAAAAATTTGAATACCGATACCGTAACTTTTCCGTATTCAAAAATCTTTTCCTCTAATACCAATATCGTTTCGGTTTTGGAAAAAACTATCAGGGTTGTTCTGAAAACCGCGTGATTTGAAATCACGCACCGTTTTTAAATCACGTCTACGATTTGATGCTGTTCTGCAAATCACGTGATTTTACGGTTTTCGGCGTGGTTTTAGTTTTTCGAAAACACGAGAAAACAGCTGACATTTTAAATCTGTGCTTTGTTTGTTTATATTGGTATATTATTAATGAAAATAAATAGTGAACATTTAGTAAATAAAAATGCCGGGAGCTACTTTATTGGTAGTAATTAATTAAGGAAAACAGCATTTAAAAAATTAACACGTTAAAAAACGTCGTCATTTACGATACTTATCAAATCCTGTGGATACAAGGCATAAACAAAAACGAATGTTAGCAAAACAAAAAAATAATATAAAAATAACAAAGTTGCCACTGTTTTTATCGATGAAACTTGCTTACATTTTGCACTTACTTATTTCTAAAAATGCACAAAAACTACTAAATTATTAAATATTTTTAACTTTTTATCAACAGTAATTAAATTTTGTCATAAGTAAGGAACAGGATGGTATAAATTCAATAAATCTTACATGACATTTTACGACTGTGTTAATTTGGCAACCTTAAAAGTATCTTCGAAAAAACAAAACAGCTGACTCCTAATGAGAAAAAGTAAATCACAAACATTGGCAAACAAGGCAAAACAATTTCTTACAAAACAAGCAGTGTCTTTAAAAGTTTGTAAATATTTATGTTTTTGTGTATATAAAACCTAATTTTATTACAAAAATCAATAAAAAACACATCGTACTTAATACAAAATAACATTTAAAGTGAATTCTCTACAAATAACATAGACAAAAGAGGCAAGTGATTTCAAATCGTCAGTCATTTAAGGTGTGTTCACATTGTGTGTATTTGTCATATGGAATGTCACTTTTCTATCCACATGTGTTTTCATGTGTATGTCAAAATTTGAGTTTCACATACGGTTTATAATTTACATGTTCAAATGTTGGTATGTTAAGTACATTTGACATAACATATCAAAAAAAAAAAAAAATCTTAAAACAGCTGATTGCTGTATGTGTATAATAAAAATTAAATTTATAATTAAATAAAACTGTATTTTAAAATGGAATGAGAGATTTTTGTTTTACTATAAATTATATTTATTAAAATTTCAATTAATTTTTGCCGCCACAAAATTTTTGTTATAAAAAACAGCTGATGTCAGATGGTTTGTCACAAGAAGAAAATAGAACTCGTTCTAAATAAAAAATGTCATGTGTATTGCACACATAGAAATAACACATGCTATTGTTTGAAGGTGTTCAGACTATATGTACAAATTTGACATGCGAAAAAGTGACATTCCATATGACAAATACACACAATGTGAACACACCTTTAGCTGACCGGTTTTAAGTCACGTGATTTCAATATTTTTTGTGCGCAGAACACCTTTTGCGTGATTTGAAATCACTTTAACAAAAAGTGATTTTCAGAACACCCCTGTATACTATAGATTTTTCGAAATTTTACTAAATTACTCAAAAAATGTAATATCAATTACTTTTTTTGGCCCCTAATAAATTTATTAATCTTATTTATTTTTGTATATTTTCATACGATAACAATTGAAGTGATCTTTATTTTATCATTTTTCGATGCTCCCAGGGTCCAAAAACCAAATGCTTAAAATTTGTTATGTTTTGGATCAACATAACAAACTGTTACTAAAAATATACTACGGCAAGAAAAAGAAGGTTTTTGAAATATACGCGATTTTTTTTAAATTTGTTTTTATAAACAAATAACAAAAAGCCATTTCAGCGTGTTTTTTAAGCTGTGTTCACATTGTGTGTATTTGTCATGTGGAATGTCACTTTTCTATCCACATGTGTTTTCATGTGTATGTCAAAATTTGAGTTTCACATACGGTTTATAATTTACATGTTCAAATGTTGTTGGTTATACAAGTATTCCTTCTCTTGCCACATTTCGATCAACTGTAGAACCGCTTCTTTGCACCAGTCATACTTTAACAACATAAAAATAACTATAAAAATTGCAATAAAAAATACATATATACTTACTTTTGTTAACTACTTTTAAATTTTTCCCTCCATTTTCAATAATAAATTTGTATAGTTTTTTTTGTATTTTTGTTTTACTATTTATAAATTATAATTATTAAAATTTCAATTAATTTTTGGTGCCACAAAATTTTTGTTATAAAAAACAGCTGATGTCAGATGGTTTGTCACTTGAAAATAGAACTCGTTCTAAATAAAAAATGTCATGTGTATTGCACACATAGAAATAACACATGATATTGTTTAAAGGTGATCAGACTATATGTACAAATTTGACATGCGAAAAAGTGACAGTTCACATGACAAATACACATAATGTGAACACACCTTATATGTACAAATTTGACATGCGAAAAAGTGTCAGTCCATAATGTGTACAGTACAAATTAACTTATGCTTGGTTTTCACTATGTCAGTTTTATTGTCAAATTGTCCAATTTGTTATGAAATTACCAACAATTTGGACAATTTGACAACAAAACTGACATAGTGAAAACCAAGCATTAGACAATATTTTACATATATTTCTATTAAAAATATTAGTCTAGAATGACAGTTTTTTGATGATTAATGATTATTGATGATTTTAATATAAATCTAGGCTAATGAACCGATCCTTGACATAATTTTTCAGAGGTAGACCATTTACAGGGATGAATAAATTATAGACCTAATTATTAATATTCCGGAAGGGCATTTGTATGGATAAAATCATGGAAAATTCAGAAAAAAAAAATGTAATTTAAAGACAATGTCTTTTGCAATAAAAAAATAATTTCTACAAACGAGAAAGGTTTTACCTTATTCTCTTTATAGGTACCATAAATTTACCCATAAATGTTTAAATCAGGGTTTAAAAATGCTTAACTATTTTCAAGCACTACGTATGTGCTTAACTTTAACTAGAAGAAAATGCAATAAGACTTGCTTAACTTCAGCACTACAAACGTTCACAATTTTTAGCTCAGCAAAAGCATTAAAGAAAAATTCAAAAACTGTAAGTTTTAAGCAGCAGCAAATTTTTTAAAGTGAATTGCTGTGTCTGACTGTGTCAGCAAATAAAATCACATAGTTAAGCTACAGTCAATAGTTTTATTTTTGTTTTGTTTGGCTTGCGCTGCGCTGTTGCTTGCTCACTAACAAAGTTTTTAGTGTAAGCTAAGCAGAAATTTGTGTGTTTTTGCTAATTCATAGTCAGCAAATTCAACGCTGGTTTAAATATAAAATATACAAACTTGATAGCAAAAATAAAAAATTAAAAAAAATATATTTAAAACATTTTTGCCTTTTAAGGATGTTGAAGAGAAGGTAAGGAAGTACTTTCCTTCGCCAATTGACTGTTGGGCTCTTACTGAAGCAAAAGAAACAGCTTTTTCTAAAAAACGAAAGTCTGTTTTACCTACAGAACGTGTACATACCATGCTACAAAAGGTAAGAGTTTTACACATATGACTTATTCTATTTTAAACCTATCACTATCGAATGAAATATAATAATAATAAGTTTACTTTTAATAAAAAATTTAAGATTCTCTCATCAAGAATATGCAATTGTTGACCTAGAAGTCAGAAGCAGAATATTTAATTATGCGTTTATTGAATTTATTTTATGTTTTTTATGCTTTTCTGTTACAGGATGTTCTGCAATATAAAATTGATAGTTCGGTCTCAGTTTTTCTGGTAGCTGTTTTGGAGTACATTTCAGCCGACATATTAAAATTGGCTGGTAATTATGTACGTAAAATTAAGCACTGTGAAGTTTCAAAAGAGGACATTGAAGTAGCTATGTGTGCCGATAAGGTAACAAATAAAAATAATACATATACATATATATTTATTTAAAAGGCAGATTGAGAACTTAATATTTAATTGATTTATTGCAGGTATTAATGGATATGTTTTATCAAACAGATATAAAGGCAAATGTAATGTCTAGTCCTTTACCAACGCTGCCGGCCCAGCGCACTAGCACAACTTACGAAGAAGTTGTAAAAGATTTAATCAATGACGAAAAACAGTATCAACGTGATTTACACATGATTATTCGTGTATTTCGAGAAGAACTTGCAAAGATAGTGCGAAGTCCAAAGGAACTCGATCCTATATTTTCGAATATTATGGATATTTATGAGGTGACTGTAACATTGCTAGGTTCATTAGAAGACGTGATTGAAATGTCACAAGAACAGAGTGCTCCATGTGTTGGAAGTTGTTTCGAAGAGTTGGCAGAGGCCGAAGAATTTGATGTATATACAAAATATGCACAAGAAGTTACATCACAGGCATCAAAAGATGCCTTAACAGCATTATTAGCAAAACCAAATGTACGTGTAAAAGTTTAAAATAACATGTGTTTTACATATTTTGCTTAGATTAAGTCATCAATTCTGAATTAGGATTTTAATTAAATTTGTATTTCGTCTTTCCTCTTCCCTCTTTATATATAGGCGATGTCTTTAATGTCGGCTGGTCGTGGATTTCGTGAAGCTGTTAAATATTATTTGCCGAAATTATTATTAGTACCAATTTGGCATGCGTTCGTATACTTTGATTATATAAAAATCTTAATGAATTATAGTCCTTCACAAGATGATATCGAAAGTTTTGAGCAAGTGCAGGGTTTGCTGCGACCACTTAGATGTGATCTTGAGAACATTATTGCCGCGTTGCCCAAGTATGAATGGCTCTGAATGCATCACCATTATTAAAAACTAACAATTTGCTATTCTTTTATTTTTCAGGGAATCTTACGTTGCTATGAGTAGCAGAGCTCGCCGCCAATTAGCTATCGAACGTACAAGGGAACTTCAAAATACTGTGGAACACTGGGACAAGGATGTTGGTCAAAATTGTAATGAATTTATTAGAGGTACATTATAAAATTTATTATTATAATTCCCGTTTTCACAATGTGTAGTTAGTTTTTAACCTAAAGTTAAGAAATGCTTTTGATTTTAACAAGGCGATAAAAGAGAATTCAAATTTTGCAATTTGAAATTTAAGAATTTTAAAAAATCGTAATGATTGTTCAGTTTAAACTATTTTATTTTTATATTCATATGCAATATTCACCCCTATCGTGAATAAAAATTCCACATGAAATTTGTTCTCTTTTCACATTTTTCCTATTAAAATTCAATTTAAAAAAATAAAACGGAACAAATTTCATGTGGAATTTTTATTCACGATAGGGGTGATTATGTTGTCGCAAGTGAATATTGTGGAAATTACAAATCAAATATGTAATATACAATGCGACTACAAGTTGAGAATTACAAAAACTTCTTAGTATTTTTTACACAATAGGAAAATTGGAAGTAAAAACTACCATTCTCCTTATTCGATTGGACTCAAATTTAGCATCAGTTAATTTTATATACAAATCTATCCCATTTGCTAATTTTTTTAATCATTTTTAAATACCATACTAAAAACAGACAGCCAACAGTTTAAAAGATAACGATAAACTGCTTTTATTAAATACCTAATTATGCTCATAATTATTAAAATGCTATTTTTTTACAGAGGATGTTTTGGGAAAACTCGGATCTGGTAAAAGAGTAGCTGAACGAAAAGTTTATCTCTTTGATGGTTTAATGCTGCTCTGTAAGCCTAATATGAAACGACAGGCCAATTCTGCAAATACCCAGGTTTACGAATATCGGCTGAAAGAAAAATTTTTCATGAGACGTGTCGAAATTAACGACCGAGCTGACACTGATGAGTTAAAAAATGCATTTGAAATTGCGCCACGTGTGCAACCACCTGTAACACTCACTGCTAAAAGTTTTCAACATAAAAATGATTGGATGGCTGATCTCATAATGGTTAACACAAAATCAATGTTGGATCGAATACTCGATAGTATTTTATTGGATATTGAGAAAAAGCATCCGCTGCGAATGCCCAGCACTGATTTGTATAAATTTGCGGAACCGGATAGCCCAGACAACATAGTTTTGGAAGAGAGAGAAAGTGCTGGCGTGCCACTTATAAAGGTAATAAATAATACAAAAGTAATTTATAAAAGTTTAAGTTTCAAGACGACTTAATTTCTAATTGCAGGGTGCAACGTTATGCAAGCTCATTGAAAGACTAACTTATCACATTTATGCAGATCCTATGTTCGTTCGAACTTTTCTTACTACATATCGCTATTTTTGTACGCCGCAAAGTCTGCTTTCTTTGCTAATAGAGCGTTTCAATATACCCGATCCAAGTTTGGTTTATACAGATCATAACAACAGTGAGAAGGATCCTTTAAGCTGTGACACCGACAAATTGCATAAGAACTCGCAACGCGAGGACTGGAAACGCTATCGCAAGGAATATGTGCAACCGGTGCAGTTTCGTGTTCTAAACGTATTGCGCCACTGGGTGGATCATCATTTTTATGACTTCGAAAAGGATCCCACATTGCTGGAAAAACTATTGCAGTTTCTGGAAAGTGTCAATGGGAAATCGATGAGAAAATGGGTTGATTCTGTTTTAAAAATTGTTCAAAGAAAGGTTAGTACAGTATTTTATTCAAATTGCAGTGAATGGTACAAAATCATGATATTCATTACACAAATTCAAAATACATAGTAAATAAATCAATATGGCATAATCTGCTGTAAAGAATATCTATACTTTAACGTCTTAAGATATATAGGCAAACATTAAGACAGAATTGAATATTCGCTCCGGAACTATCCAAGTCTCACTCGGTTAATTATTGTAAACTCAGTGACAGCTTATGTATCATCCCGAAATTGTTTCACCTAAATTTCACAAATATAAATTAACTAAAGAAGTTTTCATTTATCTTTTTAAAAAAAGAAAATGGCGATTTTAATTTTAAATAAAACACGAACTAAAATTGGATATCGGAATCATTATTATTGCGCGAAAGAACCGTGTTTAGAATTTACTTTTTAAAAATAATTTCAAAAATGTTGGCCTACTACGCGGTAGGTAATCCATTCGATCACTATTTCCAGCAATGTATCTCGCGAATTACAGCAGGAATGTTGATCTTGAATTGCAGCTGGCTTATAGTGGGCTCGGATGGTCGATGATTCACACCATATATTAATCGATGAGCACGCAAATCTTCTCTCACAGAACGCTGATTTTCGTAATACAGCTGATTAATTTAAAGACGGTGTTGCTATTTGAGACTTCCCACGATGAATTGTTAAATAATACTAAAAAAAATAATATGACAGTCACACTTGATCTGTAAAAAAAACTGGATCACCCTATAGTATGTATAAGATATATATACTATATACTATCGGACAAAATAAAGTGCCTGTTTTGTAACCTTCTTCATTCCTTCTTGATATTTTTCTTCTATGAGCATGTATTATTTACTTTTTATTTACAATATCGTTAATTGTTGGAGTATCTGAATTATTTACATAAACATTGCAATTTTAAAATGTCGCTCATTTATATTTCTTATGTAAATACATAAGTATATTTAAGTGCACAAGAAATCTCCGCGACATAATAAAGTGCGGGTTTCTGTTTACTTTAAAATAAGAGTTGTATTCCTAATTTTTTTTAACTAAAAACGTCGTTATATGTTAGAAATGTTACAAATAATTAATGTACCTACAACTAAAAGAAAGCAGATATTGAAAATGTAGAACAGATTTACAGACATTTAGTACATAAAACATGATACAACTTACAAATATTGTACATATAATTGTAATATTTTCTACTTGTTATAAATTATTTTGATATTTTGTCATTTTAAAAATTTTCATATACTTTTTTCTGCATATAAAATAAAAAGACGTAGCGAAATATATACATGATCAATTATTAATTTGATATAATATGTATAATTATTTGAAAATTTACATGTAAATCTAAACTTAAGTCACCGCTTTTTTAAAAAAAAGTTTATCTGGCACACATAGAGGTTGTGCCCTTTTGAGAATTTTATGTTAAATTTTGTATTTTTTTTTTTTTTTGTTTTTATTAGATTTAAGTTTGTTTTAAGAGTTTTCCTCTTCAAATATGTTAGCCCCGGGATTAAGGGCAGATTTACATTTCTGTTAAATTTAAACGTTATTTTTTATACACAAATATTAATGTTAATGCTTGGTGCTTTAAACAAATTATTGTAAATTAAGATAATACATTATAGTCTTAAGTAGTTTTTAATTTTTGTTTCAAATACCTTTATTTTTTAAAAAAAAGGCTCAATAAAATTTAACTTTAACTTTGAAAATTTATATTTTAGAGCGATCAGGAAAAATGTCATAAACAAATTACGTTTGCATATGGCCACAGCCCACCACCAATAGAGCATCATTTAAATGTTCCTGATTCAGAAATAACATTGCTGACTCTACATCCATTGGAGTTGGCGAGACAACTAACACTGTTGGAGTTTGAATTGTATAAAAATGTTAAGCCCTCCGAACTGGTGGGTTCTCCGTGGACAAAAAAAGACAAGGAACAAAAAAGTCCAAATTTGCTTAAAATTATGAAGCACACGACAAACGTTACGCGGTGGATTGAAAAGTCTATAATTGAAGCTGAAAATTATGACGAGCGTGTAGCAATGGTAACCCGTGCCATAGAAATAATGATGGTCATGTTGGAGCTTAACAATTTCAACGGCATATTATCCATCAGTGCAGCAATGGGCAGTGCATCCGTCTATCGCTTAAAGTTAACATTTCAAGGTCTACCAGCGCGTTACGAAAAATTTTTAGAAGAATGTCGAGAATTAAATGATGGACATCTAAAGAAATATCAGGAACGTTTGCGATCAATTAATCCTCCATGTGTGCCGTTCTTTGGTCGTTATCTTACCAATATTTTGCATTTGGAAGAGGGAAATCCAGATTGTTTGCCAAACACTGAACTTATTAACTTTTCAAAGCGAAGAAAAGTTTCAGAAATCATTGGTGAAATACAACAGTATCAAAATCAACCCTACTGTCTGATGGTGGATCCTAAAATAAGAGTAAATATATTTTATTGTGCATATTTCAATATATCAAAAATTTAAATAAACTATTTTTTCTTTTCAGAATTTTTTAGAAAATCTGGACCCATTCAAGGGTATGTCAGACACAGACATATCAAACTTTTTGTACCATGAGAGTCTTCGCATTGAACCTAGAGGATGTAAACAACCTCCCAAATTTGTAAGTAAAGAATATTCATTTTGCAGAAGACAATTAAATATTTGTAATCTTAAAAATTACATGTAACATGAAAGGGATATACGAAACAAATGTTATGAAACAACATTTATGAAACTTTTAAATGTTTTGGTGGTATAAGATAAATTCTACACCAAAAATATAAAAAATCACTTGAATGAATATTAAGATGGATTACCTTTTAAATTTGTAAAATTAAATTCCTTAATCAAGATGTTTAAAGTTAAAATTAATTTAAGTGGCCTCAAAGCTCGTTTTATTTATTACCTTATTCCAATTTTTAAAATTAAATTTAAAAAAAAAACATTCAAATGTTCTCAATCTAAGGCGTTAGTTTCCATTGCAACGGAATAGTACTTTAGTTACTAATGATAAATTTTGGAAAATAGTGAAGATTATTGGCATGTGGGAAAAAGTACAGATTCTAAAAGTTAGAAAATTTTTTACATTATATGTAATTCATTATAAAAAATAGTTTACGGAATTACAAACAAATGTTTAGATAATTGTAACTCACTGAAATATACCCTTGGAGGAATATGCTAGTTCCGATTATTCTTTAATTGTATATATGTATATAAGAACTTATATTTTTATGTATTTTTTCATTTCCAGCCGAGAAAATGGAGTTCTCTAACACTAAAATCTCCGGGGATTAAACCTCGAAGACAAAATAATAGTAACAATAGCTCAAACAATATTGGAACTCATACCACAAATAATGGCACACTAAATCCCGTGAATGTTGTTCATTCTTTAACGACTCGTTCACATTCATTTACACCAGCTTCAGAAGCCAGTGCAGTAGAACAAAGTTCACCAATAAATAGCGGCAACGTTAATACTCACAATCAGAATTCCAACAATGTTCAAGCATTCTCGGTTTTCGCTAACGTTATCATACCAGAAAGAAACGGTTCTAAGTGGACTTCCTCATCTAGTTATAGCAGTAGTAGCCAGCAAATAATTCATAATACGTTTCCAATTGCACCTGTTCCACTAGCAAGGACAGATATACTTCAGGCAGATACGAATGGGACAGAGGAGGCACCACTGTTGCCGAAAAAACCCAACTCAGCATCTAGTTCCCAGGCGGCGTTTAGTCCTACTTTTGGTGACGGTGCCTCAGGAACATTGTCTCGTTTAAATTCAGCTTGGAATGTATCCGATGATTGTAGTGGACTGCAGCAACAAACAGTCCAATTGTCCAGTAGTAGCATATACAACAACCAAGCTGACGCAGGCAGTGATAATGAACCTTTGCCGTCTCCACTTCCTAGAGTGGTAGTAAGTCCACGACATGAAATTCATTCCACAAGCAACCGATCTCCATTCCATTGTGCAGCCACTTCCAGTAAAACTAACTGCAGTTCATCTAGCCACTTTAGGTGAGTAAATAACAGTTTATCTACACAAACATGTCTTTCTTTAAAATGGAGGGAATAAAATGAGAGTTTGCAGTCGCCTTCATAGCTAAGTTTTTAACCAACAACATTAATATTCAGGGTAATATAATTCCGTTGCTGATATTTGTAATCGATTGAATATTATATTACAACGTTGTCCGAAACATGTTCAGAAAATTTCTAACAACCGTGTGAATTAAAAATGTTTGTCTTCCAACGTTGTAAGAAAAAGCATTTTCAGTACATTGGAAGACAAAAATATTGTCAGACATCCAACAATCGTGTAAACACACAATTTTGTCATTGTCATTGTTTTAAGACAATTGTCAAACACTTTTCATTGTCATATGTGCAAAGTTTATGCATCTGCCAATGGCAGCATTGTCATAGAAATTATTTCTAAATGCAACTCTGTAGAAGAAAATTAAATAATTAAATTAAAGTGTGCATTAGGACATAAGCAGATAAAATGGTTCCAATTGCTCTTTTTTGTTCCATGACAATATTTAAAATTTTTAAACACACTCATAGCTGCAAACGAATTTGACAATGCCACACAACAATCTGACAACTGTGTAAACTGACAATTTCGGTTGACAGATAAATTCATTGTGTGACAATTTTGTTCAAATGAAATTGTTAGTTTTCTTACAGTCGTCTAAACTGACAAATTACCTTTTGCTAAAAATTTTTCAATGTCAGTACATTGCTAGCACATTGCTAGATATGACAACGTTGTAATATCTGACGATCGTTTATACATAGCTTAACAAACAAAAATAATTTTTTGTAAAGTTTTACATTTTATTATATTAAAACAACAAAAAAAAACATAAAACTACTCGTTTTATCACGTCACTCCGTCAGTAGCGCTTTTTTAAATCGTTTTTGTTCAAAATTTTGTGTTTGCTTATGCTGATTTCTAAAATTGACCATAATCTTTCGATAACATTAAGGTCTGACGACTGTTGTAGCGGTGCACAGTGGCTGAAAATCGTTTTTCATTGGCCAAAATTCTGTAACTTTTGAACCGATCAAAATATTGAAGTAATTTTTTTTTAATGGATAGATATTTAGTTCAGCTTGGCTCAGTTGTAATTACATTAAAATTGATTGATGACTTTTTAAGGACTTCTAGGTCAAAGTTGAACTTTTGATTTTTTTTTAACTTTTGGAGTGAAATATGGGTTTATTTTTTTTATTTACATATTAAAAAATTTAATATTTGGAACTTAATAATAATTATAATTATTTTTTGTGATAATGGAATTTTTTAATGTTACACTCAAAAAAATTTTTACACTCAAAAAAATGTTTACTAAAAAAACTAGTAAAATTCACTGGAGATTTTGCTGTTACTACAGAAAAATTTATTCTTTTTTGCTGTCAGATTTGATAATTTTAAAAAACATTTTAAAAATAAAAACTGCAATAGATTTTATTAGCATTTGTAACAATAGTAGGTTCTATTTATTATTATTTTTAACCGACTTCAAAAAGGAGGAGGTTATCAATTCGAATGGTATGTTGCTTTTTTTATGTTTGTTCCACTATAACCATTTCTGAACCAATTTTAAAAATTCTTTTTTTGTTTGAAAGGGTTTGCTTGCAGGTGGGTCCCATTTAATTTTTATGAAGATCGGACGGACATACGGTTTTTTATTTACCGTTATCTATATTTTTTCTGTGCTTCTCTTATAAATTGTTTAATAACTTCGTGATTTATGAATCAATTTTAAAAATAATTTTTTTATTTGGAAGATATGGCTTGCAGAAAAATATATTTAAGGTAAAAAAAATTAAAATTTCAGAAATTGATTGAGATATATCGGGGATATATAGCATAAACCGATTTTTAAGAATATATCGAATATGGGTGTCAAAATTTAGCTCTGTTAATGGGAAAACATTATAAATTTAGCATAAACCGATTTTTTAGAAGATTAACAAGATTTTCAAAATTCTTTCTTTCAATCAAAAAACATTAGTTATATTAAACATTTTTGAAAATTAATCCAACATTTTATTTGGCCGAAATTTTGAAGTCGGTTTTTTTTTAAAGAATTATTTACTAATACTATGTTTTTCGTACTTAAATAACAATGAAGGCAATTATAATTATTATTCATTTGAAAAAGATATTGATTGCAAATATTCTATATTTTGTTCTGCGCTATTTCTGTTCTTTAGTAATTTTTTGGCTTCTTCATCTAAATCCCGATGTTCCACTTTCCATTGATTTCGAATATTGGATATGAACGGATCTGATGTTGCCAATAATATATTAAATAGATCTTCATTTGTGGAATTTCGTGAAATTTTTCTAGTATTGTGCTCTCTATAAAATCTGTAATCCTTGTTCCTTTTTTCCTGAGCCTCCTCTGATAGATCTCCAAGTGGCACCAAATGATATTTAATGATATCTTCTCCATGATAAAGGATTTTGTGGACTTTTGCAGACATATTTCTCCATGGGTAGTTGGTTGTATATATTTTTGCAGTTTCCTTAGCATAATCTCCAAATTGTCTAGCGTCAATTTCTTCATTGCACGCAAGTACTTCTAGGATTATTTTAAATCTGAAAATAAGGTTTAAATCCACTCCTGTTATTTCAGATGCTGTTTCTGGATCTGAAAAGAATCTTCGTGCGGAATTGTCATCATTTGTATTGCCTGACCCTTGTTTTGGCTGATCTATAATTAATCCAAATTTGCGATATTCATCTTGAACATGTTTCTTTTTTGAACTTCTTAACTCTTTGTTGGTTCCATTGTTTCTTATGGATCCTGAAGACCCGAAATCCAAATCATAACTGATTTTTAGTATATGTTCCATAAGTCGTCATTTGATCCACAGTAAAAAGTCATGAAAAAATATGTGATGCTCTTGGTAGTCACAGCTAAATTCAAGTGCGGCCGAAAGGGTTAATATCAGGTAAAACTAATTAGTATCTCGCCAATATTGGGTTTTTTTTCTTTAGTGGTTTAATGTCGCGATTATTATTATAAAATTGTTTATGACTTTGGTTGACCCTAACAGTTGATAACAGGTATATTAGAAAGAGATCATATGTTTACTGTAGAACCTATTGTGATATTTTTTTGCTAATCAAAACAAAGCGATAAAACCCTTTCGCAGGTATTATATTTAATTATTTTAGATTTACGTAGTCTAAAGTAAAAAAACATAAACCTTTAGGCGAAAAAGTGAAAATTTAATACACCATTGTATACGAGTAACTATAGGGCTGTTTAAATTATCGTAATTTGAATTTTTTTAGAGTAATTTCATTAAAATTAAAAAAGTGTTCTACCGGCGGGTCGTGGCGAGTGCAAAAGTATATATAGGGTTAAAGAAGACACTTTCAGCTTTCTTCGGGTGGTACACGTTTCTTGTTCCCTTTTGTTCCCTAGAAGTTCTATTCCACTAAAGTTTAAATTTCAGAAACATATAGTAGTTTCATAAATATTTCAGAACGCCCCTAATATTAAACGCTAGAGCGGTAACCACTTACAACAACTAAAGACTATAATCCTACCAACATTATAAAAAAGACCGCAGGCCATTATCGATGATAGCTTGCGAGTAGTAACCATTTATTTTTGACAAAAAACAAATAAAAAACACCTTTTTCTGAAATTAAAGAAAACAGTTGAGTTTGACAGCATGCCACGCCCACAATTATTAATAGTTTAACCTAATTTTTTGGCTACCTTAATATGGATATATTAGCTCCAAAAAGGTGTAAAAATTTTAAAAATCGGTGACAAAAAAAAAATCGACTTTTGGCCAATGAAAAACGATTTTCAGCCACTGTGCGGTGTCATCATATATATATCAGACACATTTCGTTATTCTGGTAAAACCGAACATTTGAAATAGTTGTCCTTCAGAATCTGGAGGTACTTAAATTTGTCCATGGTTGTTTCAACAAATGTGAAATTCCCAGTACCAGCAGCTGTCATACATGCTCATACCATGAACCACCATGCTTCACTCTTGCCTTCACAAAGAAGTACATCCATTGGAAGGATGTAAAATGAAAAAAAAAAAAAAAAAAAAAAGCAATAGGTTTTTAACAATTCGGTTACTGTTTTTGACTGGCCTTCATGCAGTCCTGATTTCAACCCGATTGAGAACTTATAACAAGTTGTAAAAGCCAAAGTGAAACAAAGACAATTTGGGAAACCAGTATGTTAAAATTTGTCGACCTAGTACAAATTTATCAGTATCAGTTTCAAAATAATAGATTTTTAATAATGTGCTCTAGATTTTGTTCAATTTTAAGTATGAACTTTTAATTGTTATTTCCTTTCAAATGTCAAATGTCAAGTTTTTAAAAGAATTTTGTTACCAAATGTGATTAAAAAAAACACGCACAAAACGAAAGTGATAAATCCATTACAATCTTTTTTGCATTTAAAACGATGAAAAGATGACAAAGCAAAAGCTAGTTCATGAAATTTCACCTTATTATTAAAAACCTGACTATATACACCCCTATCGTGAATAAAAATTCCACATGAAATTTTTTCCCTTTTCATATTTTTCCTTTTAAAATTCAATGTTAAAAAATAAAAGGGAACAAATTTCATGTGGAATTTTTATTCACGATAGGGGTGATAATGAAATTAAGAAAGTAGAAAATGTTTGCTTACGATATTTAATGAACAGAACGAAAATATGGACGTAAAGAAATTTGTGAAGACTGATATCTCAATATTTCAAATCTTTGGAAATTTAAAAGACCCTTTTTTCAAAACTGGTCCCATATAATAAATATAAAAATTAAATGGTATATATGTACATATATTCCATTAATTTTCTTCAGTTCAAAAATACTAATCCGAAAAAAATGTATGTATATTTTATTATTAAAGCAGTCCGCACGATAATGTTTTCATGGCTTCATCGAGTCCTCAGTTTTCTGCAACAGATGTAACAGTAGATTTTAACAACCCCACAGTACCTGTATCACCACATGTAAATGTACCCACTGCATCAAATGTAGAGTATCGAGCAGCACCACCACCGTTGCCCCCAAGAAGAAAGGAACGCACGGAAAGCTGTGCTGACTTAGCTCAAAAACGTCAAGCACCTGACGCACCAATGGTAGGTCAAATAAATAAATATGAGTACCTCTAAGGAAATTAATGGCAATTAATATGTATGATTTTTTAAATTGTAGCTACCACCACGTGATGGTGAATTAAGTCCACCACCTATTCCTCCGAGAATTAATCAAAATCAACCATACCATCATCTTCATCATTCCACTGGTACCAGTTCTCGTGTCCAAATAAACGAATTTATAAGTGGTAATAGTTTGCTATTACCTAATACTAGCAGTATTATGATACGGCGTAATTCAGCGATTGAAAAGCGTTCTGCATCTACGTCCGCAGCGCCGGGAACCTCGTCGTCGAATTCTGTAAAGATATTGGCGATGCCATCTTTAACGACTGGCCCTGGAAATGCGCCACCTATGGTTCCTCATCTAAGTCATTTGAATACAACAGCAGCAAACATTGCTTCGGATGAGCAATCGATATCGCCTGCGTTAAGTTCATCGACAACCACATCACCCATGACACCTATGACACCCATTTCACCCCATATCCCTTCTGGATATCAAAGCTCTGATATTTGCAATCATTCACATTTATTTTTCAAAAACACATCAAGTTCCTCTACCTCCACCTTCTCATGTTCTCAATCTCAACATCAGCACCAACATCAACTTCCTTCAACACATCACCCACAATACCAGCATCCACATTCTCATCATCACAGTGTACTAGCTGCAGTTACTGCTATACATCCAAGATCATCGCCAAAAGAATTCTCTCCTAAAATAGATGGTCTTCCCAAACTTCCACCAAAACCTAGTCTAAGCGGTAATATGTGCAACAATCCAGGTACTTATTATATCCCAGAGTACAATTCAATTCATTAAGCGCCTTCATTTACGCGTTCGCTTTTTACGCGTTTTACGTTTCAGATAAAGGTACCATGTTTCCTTACCCAAGTACAAACCAAGAATAATATAATATTTATGCCGGCGATGTGATATGGATGCAAAAAACTATTGGTATTTACTCATCATATGTTATGTTATTGTAAATAAAAATACATTATTGACCGTAGTAAATAATAACAATAAAGTATAACACTATTGTTAAAATCTGTGTTTCATTTCTACGATAAAAGATTTCAGTGGTGCAGAGGGTGAGAACGTAAAGAATTCTGATGAGAGAAAGTGGTGTTTCTCGAAACATATGTAAATTCAACCAACATCCCAGGTTCGAATCCTAAGCCAAGAAAAATTATCAATAAATTTTAATAATAATTTTCATGTAACAATTACTACCTTCAGTAAAAATAATTTAATGAACTTGAGCCGAAATAAAAAAAAAGAAATATCAATGATTTAAAATTAACAGTTCAACATAAAAATAATAATTGTTCTTAAAAGATTTCAAATATAACTATAGTGTATATTTATTTATTAGCGATTACCATAAACCCATTTCTGTGACACAAACACTAGTGCCTGTGACGGAATCGTATATACACATCAGAGAACGGATTGATTGGTTAATTTTAGATTTTGAATACAATCACAAAAAACGAACCTCATGTTGACAACATAAATCAATTCCGTAAAGCAATACATGTCATTATTCACAAAACGGAGTGTAACGAAAAATGATGCTTGCATTCCTCCCAATACAATGAATACTTAACGATTGGTACGAGTGTTTAACGATTGGTATGAATGGTTTTAATTCTGATTGTATAAGTTGTACATACTAATGGTGTTTTCTTTTCTGAAATAAAATGTTACACCTTTATTATGTACATTTTTATAATGTTTACCCCACATTTCAAATATGTCGCATTTTTAATGGTCAGAATAGAACATACAATTACAACAATGTAACACTATTTTCATGTACAGCTGTTTTTGTTTTTTTTTTGTTAAAAAAGAAGAAGCAGATAGCTCCCTGGTAAGATCGCTTGAAATAAGACAATTAATATTTATCAAAAAGACCAATGGCACCTTCCCGACTAATACGCAAATTCTTCTTAAATTATAAAAATTATATACATATATAAACATACATTACATATATAAGAAGTAAGAGATATTGACATATGTACATTAGATATGACATAGTGATATATGAAAATTTTTGCAACAAGATTTTGAAGTGCTACCGCCTTTTATTTTGTTAGGCTTGGAAAAAAAATAGACGGGACAAAAAATGGGGGACTTTGGTTGAGGATAAATGGCGCCTCATCGAGGTCAAAGTTCAAGGTAAGAGTGAAAAAATTAATAAAATGTCCAATAACTGCCGCGGAGTCGCCCCTAGAGTAGTAAAATGTCAGACTGACCCCCATTAATTTTTCCTCCCCAACATTTTTGTAGAACATACTTACACCCTATCTTCGCTCCTTAAGGGACTTGCCCTACAAAAGTTAGAGTTTTATAAATTTTACCCCCATCGACCTAACAAGTTTCAGGGCGCCTCTGGAGAATTCAAATGTATGACCAACCCCCAATAATTTTTCCTCCCCAACATTTTTGTAGAACATACTTGTACCATATCTCTGCTCCTTAGGGTACTTTCCCTTCAAATACTGATTTATAATTTTGCCCTCTGATCTAACTATTTTAATTGCGCCTCTGGAGGATTCAAATGTATGACCAACCCCCATTGATTTTTCCTCCCCAACATTTTTGTAGAACATACTTATACCCTATCTCTGCTCCTTAGGGTACTTTCCCTTCAAATACTGATTTATAATTTTGCCCACTCGACCCAACTATTTTAATTGCACCTTTGGAGGAGTCAATTGATTTTTTTCCTATTTTCGGCAACGACTTGCAGTAGAAATATGTTTTCTTCCTCGTTGCGGCACAAAATATTGTTGTAGTCCTCTATTATTTTTACGCCTCTTTCGGCAGAATCATTGACAACATGCAATTTTTGCAGTGTTTGTAGTGCTTGTTGGTAGTCTTCATGCTTTTCCCAAGTTTCTGGATCACTATCAAGAAAATCTTTTGACAATCCGAGGCGAAGAAAAATTGTTCCTGTGTCTGATGTAACATAATGACTCAAATTTTTCTCCATTAATTTTTCTTATACTTCTTTTGGTGTCAATGAAATTCTTTTAACACTTTTGAAGTCACAAAAATATACTCGAGAAACATTTACTCTTCTGCCTCGCTATCTTCATCATAATATTCCTCCATGTCATTGCCCGACAGTTCTTCAGCGAATTTCTCTTCATCCTTCTCAAATGCACGAATTGCATCTGCCATTTTTCGCTTTGTATCAAAGGGTACATTCTGATCAAATAATGCAAAAGCAACAGCTTCCCAACTAAGATACCAGAGATGTCCACAGAATCTCTTAACCAACTGACATTAAACTGTCTCATCAATTGAAGCAAGTCATTATTTGGGGCTTCTACTGCTTTGGTAGCACTAAACCAAGCTTTAATATAAAGAGTTACTATGAAAATAGTAACATCGCGAAGTCCGTTTAATTAATTTTCGTTTAAGTCGAGAAATTTGCGGAATAAAAACATTTTTACAGAGTATATGCCTTTGGCCATCCATCGAGCATGACTGGTAGGTCCTGGTGGGCTAAACTTATGGTTGGGAATATTTACACCAAGGAACAGCAAAACGATTTCTAAAAATTCCTTGTAGTCGCCTCTGGGTTGTTTTTCGTTTAATTGAGCCTTGGATTGTCAAAAGATTTTCTTGAAAGAGGCGTAAAAATAATAGAGGACTACAACAATATTTTGTGCCGCAACGAGGAAGAAAACATATTTCTACTGCAAGTCGTTGCCGAAAATAGGAAAAAATATCCTCTTTATTACAAAAATTATTTAATAAATTACAATAAAATACTTACATACATACATATCGCACTCAAACTTTGAATTGAACTCAATTTAATACAAATATCAGAGATACATAAAACTGGTTTTTTGTATTGGAACCACTTAGAACAATAGGGGCAAAATTTATATAAAAAAAAAATTTGTATATTTGAGGTACCTTAAAGAGCAGAGAAAGAGGTTTGGAATATACATTTGACTCCTTCAGAGGCACCCTGAAAGTAGTTAGGACGAGGAGGCAAATTTATAAAACCTTATTTGAAGGGAAGTATTCTAAGAACCAGATATAGAAGGTGGGTGTCTTTCACAAAAATGTTGCGTGAGAAAAATCAATTGACTCCTCCAAAGGTGCAATTAAAATAGTTGGGTCGAGTGGGCAAAATTATAAATCAGTATTTGAAGGGAAAGTACCCTAAGGAGCAGAGATAGGGTATAAGTATGTTCTACAAAAATTTTGGGGAGGAAAAATCAATGGGGGTTGGTCATACATTTGAATCCTCCAGAGGCGCAATTAAAATAGTTAGATCAGAGGGCAAAATTATAAATCAGTATTTGAAGGGAAAGTACCCTAAGGAGCAGAGATATGGTACAAGTATGTTCTACAAAAATGTTGGGGAGGAAAAATTATTGGGGGTTGGTCATACATTTGAATTCTCCAGAGGCGCCCTGAAACTTGTTAGGTCGATGGGGGTAACATTTATAAAACTCTAACTTTTGTAGGGCAAGTCCCTTAAGGAGCGAAGATAGGGTGTAAGTATGTTCTACAAAAATGTTGGGGAGGAAAAATTAATGGGGGTCAGTCTGACATTTTACTACTCTAGGGGCGACTCCGCGGCAGTTATTGGACATTTTATTAATTTTTTCACTCTTACCTTGAACTTTGACCTCGATGAGGCGCCATTTATCCTCAACCAAAGTCCCCCATTTTTTGTCCCGTCTATTTTTTTTCCAAGCCTAACAAAATAAAAGGCGGTAGCGATTCGAAATCGAAAAATCGTTCACTATGTCATACCTAATGTACATACATCAACTTCAGAGTATTCATTATTTACGTTCTTTACAAAGCCTTTCTCTCACGGTTGTGGATTTCTTTCCATAATCATATAAAATATTTTATCATCATCAAATGATGAAGATGAATCCAACAAGTCATCCAAAATTTTTATAGCACATAAAAAAGTAGTAATATTTTCCATTTTGTATATATTTTTTTTGTTTCTTAACACAAATACACATTCATAAACAAAACAAATGTCAGCTGTTTTATCGTGCGATTCTCCCCCTCTAAAAATACAAAGTGTGAAAGGTGCACCATTTTTTAAATTTATAGTGTGGCATTTATAGAAAAGAACACACTTCACTTTAGCAGTCTTGACATTTTTTCAGAAAAGAACACAAAAAAATTAAAAAAGGTGCGAAATGGGAAAAACGTGTGACATTTTTGCCAGAAAAGAAAACGCCATAAGAAAAAATATCAAACTTTACTAGTTTACTGTCAACAAATATTTATTTTCTCATTAATTTTGTATTGTTTTTGCTCTTTCTTTATGTTTTCATTCACTGAAAGCAACGACTACTGGACGAATGGTGTAAATGTTTTTAGTTTTTTCATGTGGCATTGAATTATTTCGTTGCTTGATGTATAACCGCATAACAAAAAGGGAATGTAAAATAGCAAACAGTAATAAGGAATTTTTTTTTTTTTTTTTTTTTGAATACATTTAATTTATTTATTGGATCTTCAGAAATGAAATGACAATAAGTTTTCGAATCTTAATACTAAAAGAAAATAATAAGTCCAGCCAGTGCTAGACAAAATATTATGATACTACAAAAAATTTATATCCACTGATCCAGTCATCTGTTTTGCGCTTGAGTTAAAGCAAGGGTATCCCTCCTTCTCAACCGAACATGGCCAGTAAAGTTAAGGATGTCTCGTGCAAGTGGGTTTGGATGGTGTTCAAGTTTGCTGACATATTTTGAGGCGTGTTTTGTAAATTCGACTTTCACCAAAGGAATGCCTAGATCTTTGTGGATTCGAGAATTTTTAACATACCATGGAGCTGCAGTAATTGTACGTATAATCTTATTTTGACCCCTTTGAATTTTTTCAATGTTTAATGCAGAGGCAGTACCCCATAATTGAATTCCATAGCACCAGATTGGCTTTAGAATTGCATTGTACAACAAAAGTTTGCAATCCAACTTTAATGTAGAATTTCTGCCGATTAGCCAATTAATTTGCACTGCTTTTAATCTCATCTGGGTAAGTTTTGCGTCGATATGAGACTTATAAGTTAAACGACGATCGAGGTGGATTCCGAGGTATTTGACTTCATTGTGTTGCGGGATAATTTGATTATTTATTCTGATGAACGAGCAGGTATCTTTTCGCAATGTGAAAGTGATATGAATACATTTTTGTTCATTTAGCCTGATTTTCCAAAGCTCTAGCCAATTCTCTAGTTTATAAACATATTTCTGCAAGTTCTGTGATGCTATTTGATGGTCCTTATGAACGCTAATAAAGGCTGTATCGTCTGCAAAAGTTGAAGTATGTATTATGGGGTCTAACGGCATATCGGATGCATAAATCAAATATAAAGTTGGACCCAGTATGCTACCCTGGGGTACTCCTGCTTCAATTGGCTGAGCGGGGCTTAAAAAATCGCCTTCTTTGATTGTAAATTTGCGACCATATAAATAACTTTTCATAAGTTTGTGGGTGTTAGCAGGCAGAGTTAATTTAATTTGATGCATTAAAACTTCATGCCAGACTTTGTCGAACGCTTGCGACACATCAATGAAAAGGGCGGAGCAGTATTTTTTCTTTTCAAACGACTGTCTTATCACATTTACCAATCTGTGTGTTTGTTCGATGGTACTGTGTTTAGCTCTGAACCCGAATTGGTGATTTGGGATACATTGAGTGTCGTTCAGAATTGGAATCAACTTAGCCAATAACAATTTTTCAAACAGTTTTGAAATTGTCGGCAGTAGACTAATTGGCCTATATGACTCTACTTTAGTGGGGTCCTTCCCTGGCTTAGGAATCATGGTAATCATAGATACCTTCCAATCTGCAGGATAGTATTCTAGGCGTAAAATAGCATTGAAAATAAATAGGATAATTCTTTTAGCTACACGAGGTAACTCCACAAGCATTTTGTTGCTGATTTTATCCATACCTGGAGCTTTTTTAAGATTCAGAGTACCAATAGCGCTTTGAACATCATTAAAGCTAAGTCTTAGAGGTACAGGAGGTCTAATAACGAGTGGAGGCAAATCAGATGCATTATTTGAGTTGTTTATAGTAAACACATTTCTCAAATGGTTAACAAATAAAATCCCCTTCTCGGAATCATTTCTAGCCCAGTCACCAGTCGGATTTTGCAGAGGAGGCTTTCCTCTAACTGGTCTTTTTAAACCTCGTGCCGCCTTCCATAACGAATAGTCAGATTGTGGGGTACTATCAAGACCCTCCAAGTAAGATTTAAGTGAAGCTATTCTTTGGGTTTCTAAGAAATTTCTTAGTATATCTCTGCATACCCGTAGCCTAGCTTTCAGTTCAGGAGACCTGTGAATTTGCCACTCTCTTCTTCTTCTTTTTTCTGACAGGAGATGATCGAGTTCAGCGAAATAAGTTCTATTTGTCCCACTTCTGCACTCAACGTCGTATGTGGAGGCGTGATGTACAGCTCTTCGTATGTCCTCAGTAAACTTGCCAATCGACCCATCAATATCCTCGGTAGTTCTCAACACTACATTTTCCGTGCAGTGGGAACTTAAATACTTTTTATACTTTATCCAACTTACTCTGGTTTTAGATATGTCCCGAAATGGAGAGCCATTCCCTTGAAGGAAACGCATTGAAATAATAGAAGGAGAGTGATCTGAAGACAAGTCTAATGAAGGCTCCACTTGTATCGATTCTACAGGGATATTTTTCACTACTCCGAAGTCAATAACATCGGGAATCTTCCGTCGGTCCGTCGGCCAGTAGGTGGGATGACCGCTTGAGAGTACATCTAATCCCATTTTTGCAATGGTGTTGAAGAGTTCACGACCCTTCGGGGTCACCAGACGTGAACCCCAAAAAGTGTGTTTGGCGTTAAAGTCACCAGCAACTAAAAATCTAGCTCCAAGGGAATTGAAGAAGCTGTAGTATTAGTGTTCTTTTATTGAAAATCGAGGTGGCGAATAAATTGATGATAAAACAAAATTGTATTGACTGAATTCAATGCAAATGTTTGTTGCTTGTAGGTAATCCTCACATATGTTGTTCATTAAATAATGTTTTATTCTGTTCTTTATAAGAATTGCCGAACCTCCACATGCTCTTCCGCGTGGATCTTTAGTATCATATAACACGTAGCCATTAATTTTGAAGGACGCTGTCGCCGTCAAGTGAGTTTCAGAAATCATGATGACATCAATCTGCTTATCCATCAGGAAGTGTTCCAGTTCGTTTTTATGTTGGCGGAGGCCGTTCGCGTTCCAAAAACAAATTTTTAAACAAATCATTTTTTAAAATGGCTTGTAAGATAGTAGATTGCATTTTCAGCATTTCCTGCATCATGGATGTCATAGTGGTCGTAAAAGTGTTCATAGTTTGGACAAGAGTCTGCAATGTAGTCTCTAGAGAGTTAATATTAGGCTCGAAATATTGTGATTTAGGTTCCTGCTCCAAACCTGGCATATTAGATTTAACCACGTTTGCGTAAGAAACTTGTCTAGAACTAGGCACGTTTACATGACGATCAGGTAATACTGACGTCTCGTTGGTTCTTATGCCTTTCAAATGAGTGTAAATTGGACAACCTCTATAATTTGCGGTATGATTACCTCCGCAGTTACTGCATTTTTTGATTTTTGAGTCAGTTTTCGACTTATCGCATTGAGCAGTTGCATGTAGCTCCCCACACGCAACACAAACTGACGGCAATTTACAATACGCCTATGTGTGACCAAATTCTTGACAGTTAACACACTGGACGGGTCCCTGACGCTTATGCGGTTCTTCCACGGTGATTCTACGATGCAGAAGGTAAATCAGATTGTAGATGGGATGGGACTCGTTTTTCTTTAATACGACATCTCCAGGTTCCAATTCCACCCTAAATATAGGCTGTGGAATCTTTTCACGGTTTCTAATATTCACAACACTCTTAATTTTGAACCCTCTGTCCATTAAGCCGGTCTTTATCTCCGCAGGATCAACATCTGGGTATATACCCTTTAGAACGACTTGGAGACCTTTTGCGCTTTTGAGCTGATAGGTGTAGAAATCCCTAGCCTCCCTCTCCAACTGGTTGGACAATTTTCGAAAATCATCTTCCTTTTTCACTTAAATTTTGGTTGCGCTGATATTTCCATGTTTAATTGATGTTACGCTAAACATATTTTCACCTATTACCGAAACAATTCTTTGTACCAATTTACTGGAAGTGGGCTCTCTCAGATAAATTGGTGGGGGCTTAAACGTCTTCTTAGGAAGTTCTGGCTCATCCGTCTGGAGGAGAGCAAACCTATTTTGATCATTACTCACGGTCTTAGGAGCTTTTGAATTTGATGATACTTGAGCAGATGTTGGGCTCCTCTGTCGCTTAAGAACTGTGACGTATTTATCCATACCTACTTGTTTTCTAGGTTGGATTGCACTATTTGATGTAGAAGGTGTTGATGTTCCTTCATCTATTGAAATTACTATATTGGGCGAACAGGAACGACGCCGTTCCACGGCTCTTGCAGTGAGAAGATTCTCCACAGATTTTTTTATGGATTCTTCCTCAGAGACCCATTTAGTTTTTCTAGTTGAGCTAAGCTCTTTCTCAGAATTACATCTGAGAGGAACACTCATACAGTTTTTATGTGATGTTTAATGTTTTTTTTTTTTTTTTATATTTTTACCTATTACGATTTTTTCACTTTTTTGTTTAATTTCAACTTTTTACACTTTTTCACCTATTACGATTTTTTCACCGAAAATTCAGCCGCACTAAAAAAACACGTCCGCACAGTTCGATGAGACGAGACTGAATCAAGGAATGAGTAAACAAACAGCAATGCATATTTTTATTATTGTCGAGTAAAAGCAATGCAAAAGCAATGAATTTGCGAATGGTTAGCAAATGTGAATGGTCTCTTTCTGTTCTATGATACACATAATTTTTAAAATAGTTTAAATTCAGCTTTCTATTAGATGTAACTTGGATTCGATTCGCGTGACTGATCCTATATGCGGGACTTTTATTTTCTTCTTTTAAACTCGTCATATGCATTACATAATGCCACTAAAATAGAGTTGTCCGTGTTAGAATTTAACCTAGAATAATGTTTATTATAAATTGAAACCATAAGCAAGCAGATATCGTACGTGGCGCATTTAATTGTGTTATTATTACTTTAAATTGTTTATTTTGTTAAATTAATAAACAAAAATTCCATATGCAATATATCCCAGAGAAAAGGAAAAATATACATTTTTGATCTATTTGGTCGGAAAAGTAATTCAAAATTTTAAGAGTCAATGATTTTATTAACTAAATAAGTCTGGAAGCAAGAAACTCATATCGAATATAATTATTGAGTTTGGAATTAAAAATCAAAGGATAAATGCTAATCGTAATTCCAAAATTACTTCCCTATCCCAATCATGCCGTTCTGGTGTTCCAAAGATGATTCTTCGAACAAACCGGAAAGATGTTCGTCAAAATACTTGATTCTTTTTCATTTTACATAAATTTGGAAGTTGACTGCTTTTGCTATGTCTGGGTATGCTTGCCGCATTTTCATTTTTCAATAGTAAAGTGGAGGATATATATAAACTTTATTTTGAACTGGAAGTTTTTCCAGATGAGCCATGGGTGCCAAAACATATCTGCCGAATGACGAAGAAGAAGGTTAGCAACAAAACTAAAGACATAGTGACGTAGATACAAAAGTATTCGGTATTGGAGTGTCAAACCTTCCCGCCAGAGATGGAATGCATCCCCGCCCTTCCCCTTTTTCCGGGTGTTTTTTACAATTTCTTAGAATAAAGCCAAAAATGCCGTTATAAGGGGGGAGTTAGAGGGTTAATATATTCTAAAAAGTATTTGCCATACCATTATCTACAAAAATGCTGAACATACCCTACACCTCAGACGTAAAGAAAACATATGGGGTATTCACAAGGTTATATCATGTTATATTGTCATAATGTTCTAACATTTTACAATGGTTTAAAAATATTGTTGTTGCTTTGTAAACAAAAAGTGTCTTAAATTAATAGAACTTTGCTTGCTATGTTTATTGTGCTGTCGTAATTAATCAGAAGAGAAAATTTTTTGTTTTTTATTTACTTGAGTTTGCCATCACAACATCTAAAATGTATTTTTCGCACAAACTGGCTATTATTTTAGTTTTTTCACTTATTTTTGGCATTGTGGAAAACAATATTAATTTTTATATTTGTTTTAAATCAGCTGATTTAAATTCAAAATAGCACACTGAATTATGAGGGGTTGTTCACAGCAGTCGTATTTTTTTCATGTTATTATTTTAAGACATATGACTTTATGACACCTTGTGAATCCCCCAATAGTTATATATACCGATATGCTGCAACTGCAAGAACAGGCCAGAGCTGGGAATTTTTAACCGCTTCTTAAATGAAATTCTGATGTGATCTATCAAAACGCCGACACACGTATATTTTTTTGGTCTCCTTAACAATAATCAATCGTCGGAACCCCGTAATTTTGGAAAAAGTTTGAAATTGTTCTACAGTGTTTTAATACTTTGTTATCAATGTTTAGTTTTGAGTTTCTATTAACTAGCGGATATAAAATTCTTGTAGTTTTGTGTATTTTGTTTATAGTGTGTGTTCGTTGAAATTCAGTTTTGTATCGAGTAGAATACCCAGATATTTAACATTATTATCCCAAATAATATTATTATTTAAGAAAACCCCGGACATTAAGAGCTCGACCAAACCGTTTTCATTTATATGATGATGGCGAATTTTATCAGCGATCCCGGATGTCCAAGCTATCAGCATAGAATTTTGGAACTTATTGGTCCACACATTAAAAATCCAACGAGTTGGTAAATATTTGTTTATTAAATTAATACTTTAATTTAAAAATACTTTTTAAGGAACAATGCTTTGTCAGAAGAACAAATGTTATTAATAACTTTGATGTTATATGCCACTGGGGGCATGTTAATGACCATAGGCGATGTAAATTGTATCTCTAAGTCAACGATTTCAAAAGTAGTAACTAAAGTGTCCCATTATATTGCGCTTTTAAAAGACCATTTTATAATGTTTCCAAAATCACATCAGGCCAAATTACCGTATTCGATATCGAGTAAAATTTATCGTAGTTTTCTTATTTGAGATTATGGCATTTAGTACATTTTATCATAATTTCGATATCGAAATAAGTTTTCGATACGATAGCTCATTCGATCACGAATGCGGTAATTTGGCCCCAGGAGATTTCCATTAGCAAACAGGAATTTTATAATGCTACCACATTTGTATAAGAAATTTTACCGATGCCATATTTTTATTATGTGTAAAATATGGTAACATCAAATAATTTGACGTTTCTTAAACTACCACTGAAAAACGACTAGATGGATTAAAAAAAGTTTGAATGTTATTAAAGTTTAACTAAACCACTAACAAACCAAGTTGAATCCTTCTTCTAAAAACTGGCCCTTAAACTCTTGTAAACAACGTTTTATTAAAAACACGTTACAGGATACAGGATTTTGAAGCTATCAGTTCATTATTGGTCCACTTCCAACACTTATAAGTAACGTTTATGAAATGAAATTCGCTAAGATAAGCCTCACCTTAAAACCTACCCTTTTAAACCTGGAGAATATGAAAAATGTTGAACCGACTTTTAATTTTATAAATTGTTACTGGAGTTTGTCCCAGATTTTGATTCATAAATCTCGTTTTACTTGACCGTCTTTACTGATGTTCAATACCAAACTTCTGAGGAGAATTTTAAATGTTCTTTTGTAAACTTTGTGGATTTCGGTTATGTATTTTGGTTATTTGAGACGGGAAGGCGACAAACTTATAAAATGGTAAATTTTTTAATTAATTAGGAATACTAATTAATGTTAAATACGGGAAAATTTCAAATGATCAGCGGCCAAGACCTAATACATTTATACTTATATTATAAACACCCATATCGTGAATAAAAATTCCACATGAAATATGTTGCCTTTTAAAATTTTTCCTATTAAAATTCAATGTTAAAAAAAGGGAACAAATTTCACGTGTAATTTTTATTTACGATAGGGGCGAATAATTAATATAATACATACATATAACACGATGCGACAGTCCAAAAAACCTGGGACCCGATATTATTTTTCTTGTAGGGCTTGTCGAGTAAAAGAAGATTCCAATAGTGAAATATGCCGGACACCTCCAAAATCCGGTCATATTTGAGCTTGCGAGCTAAAATTTATTCTAAATTCAATGGAATTAGCTCCCTGATTTTATATTCGAGAATGCTATTGGCATTCAGTAATGTCCACAAAGACCCCGAATTTTTTTTTATTAATTTATTAAAATTGCTCTAGAAGATTTACTTAAATAATAATTATTTCCAATATGCATACATGCATATGTATGTAATTTTATTGCACCTATATTTGCATATTTATATACTATACAATATATCTTAATATAAAAATATACATAGAATGCAAAACATAAAAAAACGTTGAAAAGTGAGAACATTTCAGAATTAGTAATCTCAGGTGTTTTGTGGTAGTAGTATTAATCATTCCATTGTCGTTTTGCATTTAATGTGGCAATATTTTTTATATGTACTATATACTCGGATATATAATAAAATCGTCATATATGTATGTAAGTTACAGTTTATTTCCTAAAGTTTCAATTTCGTCTAAAAAGTATTTCATATCAGATTCAGTTAAGCAGGAATTCTGCAAAACTATTCGGAAAAAATTTGGCAAATTGTGCAAAGGTTGATATGTTACCATCATAGAACCCTTCTTAATCATGGCTTCTTTTATTTTTGGAGCAACTTTATGCAATTCACTATAGAATTTGTCATTTCTTTCGATACTTCTTAAACTGGGGGGCACATACCAAAAGCAAACATTTGTACATTCAGGCATCTCCAAGACAAGCTCGAAACCAGATCTTTCACGTATCTGTTCAGTTAAGAACTCTGACATTTTGAACAACTGATTTACATGCTCTTCGAGTCCTTTTGTGCCCTTTGCCTTCCACATGAACCAGAACTTGAAAACGTCAGCTCTTCGACCACATTGAATATGCTTGTCACCAGTATCATAAGATGTATCATAAAATTTATCCTTCTGGAAAAGATATGTTGCATTTGTTGAGTGACATTGTCTAAGAATATCTTTGTGTCGTGTTAAAAATGTTGAGCACTGCTGAGACGCAGTTAACATTTTATGAGGGTTCCATGTAACCGAATCAGCTCTGAAAGTAATAAAAAGAAATACTAAACGTCAAACAAACACAAAGAACATATTTCTGTACATACATACATATGTATATACTGGCTTACCTTTCGATGCCTCTTAAAAGATGACGGTATTTTGGACTCATTAATGCACCACCACCCCAAGCAGCATCTACATGCATCCACATTCCGTATTGCTTGCACAAGTCAGCTATACTACTTAAATCATCAAATGCTCCAAGAACCGTAGTACCGGAGGTAGCCGATATCATCATTGGCTCACAATCCTCACTCACACACTTTTGTATTTTGCTCAATAAATCTTGAATGTCTACCTTTCCAACTTTATTCGTTTTTACTTTACACACATTATCACTGCCCATGCCCATAAACATTGCCAATTTTTCAACGGAATAATGCGAATCTTCTGATGTGAATATGATCTGTCGTTTTGCTCCAAATAGTCCATTTTTCTGAAATTTTTAATTTAACAAGTTATGATTTAAAAACATTTGTTCAATTCACAACTGATGTTGTAGTGTCGTAAGAGTTGCAAGTATTCGGAATTTACAATAAATGTTGAAATGTTCTAGCTTCTTTCTATATTTCTGTATGAGTATATGTATGTATGCATGTATGTATGTATATGTTATGTCAAAAGTTGTATGAAAATTTTAGTTTGCAAAAAGTTCATTTCTGTATATTTGATGAAATCGTACCATTGGTTGGTCCACCATTGATGGTCATCTAAATATTTTTTTATTATTCCGTAGATGTTGACAATCCTATGAACATTACGGAGGTCTAACAAACAGATAATCATACTTTTTCGAAAGTTTTTCATACAATGTAGAAATTGTTTATTTTTTCCGATTGTATTATTCATTTAAAATATTTATTGATACTTTAATTTTGGCGTTTTGAAAGTTGCTCAAAATTGTGTTCATTATCAGACAGTTGTATCATACAATGTACAACATACAACATCAGTTGTGAGTTGAACATATGTGTGAAGATATACAAATATAAACGTGTCACTGTATGTAAAGATGAATAAGGACACAGCAGTATAGTTTATAAATTGGAATGTTTTGTCCAAATGGAAAATATATGATCTAGTTTTCTTATCGTAGACATAATCTAGAGATATTAGCATTTTAGCATTATGTAGTTGTCATCTATGGTCACAGGTGTCAACATTCTAACGATTGCTACATTTAGCATCATTATTATATAGATTCAATCATTCATTTTTACATAGATTCAATTTTTCTAACTTCTTGTACTTGTTTTGCCAGCTTTTTATACATTTTGACAATATTTTTTACTTTGGTATCAAAAATCTCAAGCTGATAAGAATATATTGTAAAAGTAAAAAATTATAACTGAACAGAGTCTGTTCGTAGGATAATAAAAGTTATCGATTCCAAAGATAAATACAACAGATTACGAGATATTTAGGTTAGGTTAGAGTTGAGTAAAGGGGCTATCTAAGCCCATACCGGTTTGGGTGTACACATATGCCGCTTCGGCGTGTTGTGCGCTATTGTTGAAGGGTTCTTTTCATATTCAAACACCTGGATATCTAAGGTTTTCAGGTTTGGTATAGTGTTCCTTTGAAAACATTCGTCCCTAATTCGAATAAAAGCAGGACAGTGGCGCATATAGTGTTCTAACGTTTCGTCCTCCTTCTCACACGCTCTACAGATTGTGTCATTTGTTATACCAATACGAGCTGGATATAACTTTAGCTCTGATTAATCAGTTAATACACTGACTAGCCTTCTGAGTTTTGGTCTATTAAGGGTCAAAATCTCTTTCGATTTTCCTCATAATCGTCAGTTTTTCTACCGATTGTAGAATTTTACCAGTCTCTGATGTGCTCACTCCTTTAGTTCTTTCTTAAACATTTAGAAGGGTTTAACATTTTCCAGGTTTATGACGTGCATGCGTAATCCCATTTTGGACAGGCTTATCAGCATTATCATTACCGATAATACCACGATGCCTGGAATACATACTCGTATTATCTTCTGTTTCGTTTCTTATTGTTTGGAAACCCATCTGTCTGTCCGTATAGATACGGGTTGGGTTTTTGTTGTCAATTTTCCTCAACCAAGAAATGTAGCCCTTACAGAGACATGAACACCGGTATACAAAATGTTATGATCGGACTAAAAATAGTGACACAGTGAACAAAATACTAAAACGGCGGTATTTGTAGGCGTGGCAAAAAATAAAATAAATATTTCTGGAATTGTTATCACATTATCTTAAGTCATAGGGGGTGACTGACGCAACTTTTTTTTTTGTATGGAAGGCAAACCACTCTACAATGGAATAACAATTATAGAAGTGAATTTAAATGTACCCTATTGAAAAAAAAAACTGGAGCCATATTTTAATAGTTTAAAATAGTAAACAGTAATATATTCAATTCACAAGTGATGTTGTAGCCAGCGTTACCGTTGAGAATTTTCAAAGAGTCGTTAAAAAAAAGTCGCACAAAAAAGTCGTTTTGAAAAATAAAAGTCGCAAACTTTTTTGATAACCTTCCATAGACTTAAATGATTGGTTTTTGCTAATCCCGCGTAGCACTAGTTTCATTTCTGCAATTGTAACAACGCTTTTACGAAAGTTGCTGTTTCTCTTCGGCAAAAACTATTGTAGTTACATTTTTGTATTTTCAGACGCTTCTTTAATGTTAGTTACTATATGTTATTTTGTGCTTTCATGTCGCTGTAGATGATTGTTTTGATTTATCAGGAGCTGTTTACAAGAAATGCAAAAAGAACGCTTCGTCGCTTCATCTTGCTTAAACCATTTATATTTAAGTTCCCTTTCTTTGGAATAATATCGCGACACATTAGTTTTCTTAGAGGAAACTGTAGCGTTGTTGACATTTTGTGACTCAGGGTCTGATTCGGATTCAGAGTGGGACTGTGAGCACGCGTCTATGGGTTTTTTAGGTTTTCACAATAAATCAATTTTTTAAGAATAACATTTTACACCGGTTCTTTTTTTAATAAAAAAGTATACACATTTCCACGTTTGAAAATATTACGAAAAATACGTACATATGTTGTATATTAAACCGACAATGTGTCAAAAAAAAAAAAAAATATAAAACAATGTTGCCAAACGAAGAACAATTTGTTGATTTAATACTATGGCGTCTATGCCATACTATTTCACTGTTCATCATTTGGCAATTTTTTATTAAAAAAAATAACAAAAAAAAAAAAAAACAGCAAATTTGCAATGCATTGAAAAATAATCTTTTGTGTAGGTAACTATACAAAAAAAGGGAAAAAAGTCGCAACAAAATTAAGCCGACAAAAAAGGGTCAAATTGCGACTTTAGTCGGCGAACGGTAACCCTGGTTGTAGCGTCGTAGCAGTTGTACGTCGTCTGAATTAACAACAGTTGTACAAATGTTGTTGGTAATTTCTATATAAACCCTGCAAATAATATTGGACTACGTGATCCATTTTAGATGATATGGACTACTCACAACATGGTCCAATGTTATGCAGTCATGGACCATGTCATAGTTAAACAAAAGTTTGTACCCTGCAAATAATATTGGACTACGTAATCCATTTCAGATGATATGGACTACTAACAACATGGTCCAATGTTAAACAAGAGTTTGTAGTTAAACGACATGGTTTCGTGTTAACACGATTGCATATTGAGTTGTTGTTGTTGTTTAAAACTAACCCTCGTGAGTACTCCATGGAGTAGTTTTGGGACTACTCCGATGGGTTATATGGTCCAGTCCTAGGACATCGCAATGTTAAATGGACCACCTTTTTTTCATATATTTGGAGTAGTTTTGGAGTACTCCTACTCCTCTTTGGACTAGTCTTTACATGCATGTATGGACTAGTCGCGTTATTTGCAGGGAATATTTTGTACAACACATACAACATTTTTATGTTGTTCGAATGGTGTATGAAAGTTTAAGTGTTGCCAAAAGTTCAAATATGTATCTAAATCAAAAAATACCAAAATTAATAAACAACAAATTTAAATAATTGAGATTGTTGTACTTAATTTATAAAAAACGATCATTCATTTTTACATACTTGACTCGATTGATAAAATGTCTACATTGTATTTTTTACGAATGAAAATTCTTTATAACGAGGCTATTGACAAATGTATTCGTAATAAAAAGGTTTATTTTGTATTAAATCTTATGGAGCGTTGTAGAGGATTTCAAAAAATTCATTAAATCGAGGAATTCATTATAGTAAGGGTTGTTATATCGAGGTTTGACTGTACAGTGTTTTCCTTCAAATGTGTTTTGATTTATTAGCGGAAATCGTTCGCTATAACATGGTAAGCAGATGATGATTAATATACAAAATTTATTACCTCTTTATAACGAATAGAAGTGCAACTTCACCTCGATATAACGAACCTCATTGTAACGAATTATTCGATATAACGTTTTTTTCTAATCCCCTTAAGATTCGTTATACCAAGGTTGAACTGTAATATTAAATGAGGAATTTTTCTAACATTAAAAAAACTTTTAAAATCCTAATGCTTAATTTTTCCAAATACTTATTAAAAAAACTACTTTTTAACTAAAACTGAACTTCGAAATAAATATGGTGAATTTCACGTCAAGTGACCCAATTTTAAAAATCGATGTCTTTCGATTTGGATGAAATTTGCACCATGGTTAGTACTATTGGATAGTAGGCCCGACACAAATTTGCATTTATATATTAATTTTATTAAATTATTTATTATTATTATTCTTATTTAGTATTATAAGCAGAGCGGATATTTATATGCACGAAAAACTAGCAAATATGCGCATATAATATGCCTGAAAAATCACAAAATATGCTTTAAAAAATAAAAAATATGCATGAAAAAAATATTATAAATCTCAACACAAAAATCTTGTTTAAAATATACATATTTTGATTTTATTTTGCTTACCCAATCTTAGCTTAGTTTTCAATTTCACAAATTGCACAAATTATTAGATTTTCTAAAGTGAATGATCTTCGCTTCTGGGTGTAAATATTTCCGTATAAAGAGAAACTGCGCTCGACATTACATGAGGTTGTAGGACAAAAGGCAAATCTTTCCAACTTATTTCCGAACGTATGGCTCGGTAGCTTCTTCGGCTTTATAAAAAATATTGTAAATATCCAATATACTTTTAAAACGTTTGTTCCGTTTTAAAATTCTTTCAAACTTTGCAGGGAAAATTTTTTTTCCAATCCATTTAAATGTTGCATCTGTAAGCCCTAAATTTGGTGATTGGAGTTTTTTTATTCCAATCGTAAGCTCGCGAAATTTGATTTTATAAAAGCCAGTTTGCTTTTAATAATAGCTTTCGAAAATTGCTCTCGATAATTCTTTTAAAATTACTGCAATAGTATAGAGCTGCATTCAACCATGAACCCCACCGCGTAATGCATGGCTCGGGTGGTAAGCCTACTCCCGGTAAAGCGCGTTGGTATCTCGGCGGCGTGAGGGAGCCTAAACTCACTTTTTATGGCATACACGAGTTTTTGGCTAACGATTGTTCGTGCATGCGACATGTTTGCAAAGTCGCTTTTAATTATTATTACAGAAATATGTACGAAAATTAAAAAAAAAATGCAAATATGCTCCGAACGGTCAAATATGCAAATGCATATGCGATATGCATTTATATGCAAATATCCGCTCTGATTATAAGCAATAAATAGAAAAAAAAATTAAAATAGTGCATATGGTACAAATTGAAACACTTTCTTCTTTGAGTTGCAAATTTTTTTATAGATACCCCACTTGCATCCCATTAAAGCTCTTAAAGGAAATGGTCTAAAGCTTCTTTTGAGGAAAAATAAAAAAAAATCCATTTAAAAAAAAATAATAATAAACAAGTTAGATTGCCTGTGCCGAATTTTAAATACCCTCAGTGCTGAGATTCAGCCGGTTCGGACCGGTTCGCTCGAACCGGTTGTTAAAATTTTAAAAATTTTGCGAACCGGTTGTTGCATATTCACCCTTCTCGTGAATAAAAATTCCATATGAAATTTGTTGGGGTGATTATGTTTTTTGTTTTAACGGTTTTATATAATGTGTATTTATCAAGGTGATTAGTCTCGGCAACAAACACAATATTGTTCAGTTGTTCATTGTCCAAACGTACAAACAAATGAATTTTATTTTGGTCATACATTGGATTCTTGGATGATGATGTTTTCGATAGCGTTTTCTTTAATCTTTTGAGAAAAAAATAAAGCAATTTTTTTTTACTTTTATTTTGCAAAATCAAAACTATTTTTTTATTAAACAAAAGTTTATATCATTTTTTTAGTATTAAATATATTTTTTGAAAGACAATTTTACAACCAACATAATTTATGTTAAATATTTTGAAATTTTATCTAATTTCGAGCATTTTTAATTGATTTAATTACCAATTCTTACCATAATTTACAGAGTCTGTCTGATGTTCATAATAATCTTCAGTGTAATTTAACAAACAAAGTATAAACAAGTAAGAGTGCTATATTCGGCTGTGCCGAATCTTAAATACCCTCCACCTAACCGTACTAAGAAATACAAAAACTACACTGGTTATAGGACTAGCATATCCTAATTCTGTGTTTTCTATTCAGTCTTAGTGCAAATTTTATTAGTATTTGATATATTGCTTGAAAGACAATTTTACGATGAACATAATTTATGTTAAATACTTTGAAATTTTGTCTAATTTTCACCATTTTTAATTGATTTAATTACCAATTCTTACCATAATTTACAGAGTTTGTCTGATGTTCATAATAATCTTGAGTGTAACTTAACAAACAGAGTATAAAAAAGGGGTACAAATCGGTTTTAGTGATTTTGCCCAAAAAAAAAAAAAACAAAATCAAATAGGGCTTTTAGAGAAGATACCAGCAAAAAAAAATTTGTTGGCGGTCACGCCTATTTTCGAGGGGGCGGGCCCTTAAAGTTGAAAATATATAGGCCTATATCTCGGGAACTACTGGGTGTCTGATAATTTGTAATACATTAAATAAAAGGTACCTTTCCAACGATATATATCATGATTATAAAATATGGACCGAATATGGGTTAAATCCGAAAAGAATATTTTTTGACCCGGTATGACAAATTATGGGCCGATCTTCTTAAATTTTGGAACAGTTATTTCCATGCATTGGAGGATATTTCACGTAGAATTTCAACATAATAACGGTATATTTAAGATATATATTAGTATTAACGTGGATTTCGGTAGTGGACCTTATGTGGGGGATATAGTCAAATATGGACCGATATTCTCAAAATCCAGCAGTTTGATTTAGGCATATATGTAAATTATCCATGTAAAATTTTGGATTGGTACCCTTATTTATAAGAGATTTATGAGTATTAAAGTGATTTTCGGAAGAGGGCTTTATATGGGGCATATGGTTAAAAGTAGACCGAAATTCACAAAATTTTGTGGGATGATTTTTGTATATATTTAAATTACTGTGCAAAGTTTTGAGTCGGTACCGATATTTAGACAGTATATATAGGGACAAATGTCTTTTTCAGATGTGGTCCTTATATGGGAGCTATGACCAGTTCTGGGCCGACCACCATAAAATTTAGTACAACAATTTATTTGCCTATAAATATTATTTATGTAAAATTTTAGCCGTTTACCGTTATTTATTTCTGTTTTATACGTATTTAAGTGAATTTTTGAGGTGGACTTTATATGGGGTCTATGGTCAAACATGGACCGAACTAAAAAAATTCGTTTTGCGATTTATTTCTGCATAAAACTTTTTTTTGCTGAATTTTCTTGATATTCCAATTTTATAGGCATTTATGGATAATTGAGCAATATTTCGGGAAGATTTTTTTGTATGGGTGCTATGAAAAATCGTGGACCGATTCTTACTATTTTCCGCAATTGCAATAAAATGGAAAAAAATATAAAAGTTTTATGGAGGTTGTCTCACATATTGGTCCATAACTCCAACCTGCAAAGTAGGAAATATTTTTCTGGAAATTTTGTTTAGTTTAGTTGTATAGTTTGGACGTGAGAGTATTTTACACAGACGGACAGACAGACAGACGGACATGGCTAAATCGACTTAGAATTTCATAAGGGTCAATAATATATATACTTTGTTGGGTCTCAGATGAATATTAAAAAAGTTTTATACGGAATGACAAACGTAATATACCCTCATTCACCACTCTTGGTGGTGGAGGGTATAAAAAATGGGGGAAAATGAAAATGATACATGTGCCAAATATTGAAAAATCCTATTCTTGAGTTAAAAAATAATTTTTTTAATAGATATCCCACTCGCATCCCATTAAGCGATCATAAAGGTTTTAAGTAAATTGTATAAGCTTTCTTTTGAGAAAAAAAGGGCCCAAATTGAAAAAAATAAAAAAAAATTTTTAAAAATTAAAAAAAAAATACTTTTGAAATGATTGAAGAAATAGCTATCTAAAGTCCTTTTGACAATTTTTGCTAGGACCAATAGGTGAAAAGTTACACTCATTAAAAAAAAAAGGAAAAAGGAGTCAGAAAAGAGTCCAACTAAAGGGCATTTTCGGAGCGAAAGAAAAATTTGCTTGTTACTGTCCTGAGTCGGCACGCAGTATGACTCAGAAATTTCACTTAATTATGTGTGTACCTAAACAAGATTACACCGAGCCCAAAAAAAAACTTCATAAAAGACTCTTTTCTGACATTATCTAAGAGCTCTTTAAGAGCCCAAAAAACCCTTATAAAAGACTCTTTTCTGACATTATCTAAGAGCTCTTTCTGACGGACCATTTTCGAATGTAATGACCCTCTTTTCTGAAGGTTTTCGGAGCAATTATGATTGTTTTTTGGGCTCATAAAGAGCGTTAACGCTCCGAAAAAGGTGTCAGAAAAGACTCTTTTCAGACTCATATGGCTTGCTGGGATGTACATATGTATGAATGTATGTGTGTATGTATATTTGTATATATGTATCTATCTGCATATAAGTATGTATATGTTATGTGTTTATTTAATTATTTACCTTTAAATTGGGTGATTTGAAATAGCGAGCACAACTAATTGCATAAGCGTTTGCAATTGAACCTCCTGGACAGAATATGCCATCTCCGGAGCCCATATTTGGAAAGCCAACTATACGTCTCATTTCCGATAAAACTTCTTCCTCCATGAGGGTAAATACTGGTGCTACCTCGTACGTGTAGACACTGGGATTCAAGGCATCGGTCAACCACTGCCCAATTAGAGCATAGGGATCGAGTCCAGAATATAATTGATTTATAAAATATGGATGACCAGTTTTCACTGAGTAATCAATGGTTTTCTTTAGTAAATCGAACAGGTTTTCTTTCGATTCGGGGTCATTTTTCAACTTGAAGTCAAATAAATCAATGAGTTCTTGTGGGGAATGCCACTGCACCACTTTGTTGGAACGATTAGTGCCATCGAAGACGGCCGATTTAATTATTTCGCCAACACACTCGCGTATGAAATTTTCACATTCGGCAGTTGGATGACTGACGATTAGACAGTTTGTCGAGTTTGAGTTCATTTTATCGGAGTTATCTTTCAATTTATCAAGTTCCTTTATAGACGTGGCTCCGTTCTCTTCTG
This sequence comes from Bellardia pandia, assembly GCA_916048285.2. NCBI lineage: Eukaryota > Metazoa > Arthropoda > Insecta > Diptera > Calliphoridae > Bellardia > Bellardia pandia. The sequence continues at coordinate 74,463,028 of OU696530.1, forward strand.
TTGACAGAGCGCCACTATTTTTGCACTTTGCATTCAAAGTGTCATTGTCACGAACGTTTACATTTACAGTTGTTGGTGAAGGTACTATGGGATGTGATAAATTAAATGCATTTACGGCGGTATTTCGTGCCAATTCATTAGAATCGACAGCATCGTGCACTACTTGTTGATTATATATAGAATCATTATAATGATTATGTGTATGTGGCTGCTGCTGCTGTTGGTTGAGATGATGATTGTGATGATGACGACGATGGTGACTACGTAGAATACTCTCGCTGGCGAGCATTTTAATTAAATTTAGTAATTGCAAATTTGTTTCAACTAAGTGCAACAATAATAACAAATAAGTTCGTTATTTGAATTGTATTACTTTATTGTTTAATTGATCACTCAATGAGTACAAACACACTACGAGCATGCACTTATGTATGTATGTATATTCCGAGCTACCTTGCTTCCGAAGATAAATATGATTATGTTGTCGTTGTTGTTGCTGTTGTTATAGTTATTGTTGATGATGTTGTTACCAGTGATCGTTTGATGATCGCACTGCATCCAACAAAACAATAACCATTGCTTTTATAAATATCTGTTTGTTCTGGCTACCCGTTGTTAAACCGGTAGCGTTCGCTGTGCGGTGGAGGCAAATTGCCATTCTCTTGTAATCGTCATAATAATAAATAAATACATACATACGAAGCTGTTTGTGACGTATCGGTAGTTTTGTTTTTTTTGTTTAAATAATACAAAATTAACAAAACAATATCGTATTTTTTATTTTAAATTTTATTATCGTTTAATTGTGGGAATGAATAACACCTGCAATTCCAACTAATTTTAAAATGTAAAGAACAAATTAACAACAAACAATCTCTTCAATTCCATTGAATATGAACGAACGATCCGATCGCAAGTTGTGATTTTTCAGGTCGACAATTTATTTTATATTACCTTTACCTTTACGAGTATTTGTACGTGAATGGATGGCTGGATTATCTACCTAACAGTAGATAATGAACTAACAGACAGATAGACAGTTCGTAGTTTTTATTTAGTACCTATAATTAATTTATTTAGTTAGATAGTAAGTATGTATGTACGTACTTAGTAGGTCGAAGTCATTGAGATAATTGTGCTTACGTTAAGCAATTTAAATAATTAATATTAAAAGGTTTTCGTATTTGAATATGCATGTAATTATACACATGTAATAATCACGTTTTAATTTTACAGCTAAATGTTTGAGTGCGTCTGTCTCTTGAAATCAATTTTCTGAAGTCCCCAGATATCTTCGGGATCCAAATCTTCAATAATTCTGCCAGACATGCTTTCGAGAAGCTTGCTATTTGAAATCAGCAAAATCGGTTTAGGCCAACCAGAGACAACCTCCACAAAAATTTGATATTTTTGTGCATTTTATTGCAATATTTTGAAATATATTGCAGATAATACCATGAAATTTTGTGTACGTTGTTTTTATGATAAACGAAGAAAGTGTGCGGAAAAAAAATAAGAATCGGTCCATGATTTCTCATAGCCCCCATACTAAAATCTTTCCGAAATATTGCTCAATTATACATAAATGCCTATAAAATTGGAATATCAAGACAAAATTCAGCAAAAATAAGTTTTATGCAAAATGAAATCGCAAAACGAAATTTGTTTTAGTTCGGTCCATGTTTGACCATAGACTCCATATAAAGTCCACTTCCAAAATTCATTTAAATACGCATAAAACAGATATAAATAATGTTAAACGGCTAAAATTTGACATAAATACTCTTTATAGGCAAATAAACTGTTGTACTAAATTTTATGGTGGTCGGCCCAGAACTGGTCATAGCTCCCATATAAGGACCACATCTGAAAAAGACATTTGTCCCTATATATACTGTCTAAATATCGGTACCGGCTCAAAACTTTGCACAGATCATTTATATATATACAAAAATCATCCCACAAACTTTTGTGAATGTCGGTCTACTTTTAACCATATGCCCCATATAAAGCCCTCTTCCGAAAATCACTTTAATACTCATAAATCGCTTATAAATAAGGGTACCAATCCAAAATTTTACATGGATAATTTACATATATGCCTAAATCAAACTGCTGGATTTTGAGAATATCGGTCCATATTTGACTATATCCCCCACATAAGGTCCACTACCGAAATCCACGTTAATACTAATATATATCTTAAATATACCGTTATTATGTTGAAATTCTACGTGAAATATCCTCCAATGCATGGAAATAACTGTTCCAAAATTTAAGACGATCGGCGCATAATATCTGCCATATAAGAACCATTTCCAAAAAACAAATAAACCCACAAAAATGTCTAATAAATATCGATATCAAACCATCTTTTATATGGATTAGAAATTTTAATCCAGAAATCATATTAGTATCGGTTATACGCAGTGGTGATATTCGAAACAATTAACAACCGGTTCGCTTAAAAAAAATATATTTTTGCCAAATTTTGATAAAAATAGCGAAAATTTTAAAGTCGCATCCCAGTAACAGACCTCTTGAAGGAAATGATATAAACTTTTGTTTAATAAAAAAATAGTTTTGGTTTTGCAAAATAAAAGTAAAAAAAAATTGCTTTATTTTTTTCTCAAAAGATTAAAGAAAACGCTATCGAAAACATCATCATCCAAGAATCCAATGTATGACCAAAATAAAATTCATTTGTTTGTACGTTTGGACAATGAACAACTGAACAATATTGTGTTTGTTGCCGAGACTAATCACCTTGATAAATACACATTATATAAAACCGTTAAAGCAAAAAAACATAATCACCCCAACAAATTTCATATGGAATTTGTATTCACGAAAAGGGTGAATATGCAACAACCGGTTCGCAAAATTTTTAAAATTTTAACAACCGGTTCGAGCGAACCGGTCCGAACCGGCTGAATATCAGCACTGGTTATACGGCAATTAAGCTACTTGATTTTGTAGCTGTCAGTCAATAATAGCTCCTGAATTAAGTCCACTTCCGAGCATAATAACCAACCATACAACTCTTGTAAATAACGCTATTGAGATGAAATTCAACCAATATAATCCTAAAATACATAGAAATCACATTAGTAGATACTGGATTTAGAAGCTATCAGTCAATAATTGATCCCTTTCTTCTATGCCACCCATAAATCTTTTGTAAATAATGTTATTTAGATCAAATTCAAACAAAAAAGCCTCAGCTTATCCTTTTTTATATTCCGTTTCTTAACTTGTTGTGAATATGGAAAAATGTTCTTTTAATTTCATAAATTGTTAAATTACAATCAAGATTATTATGAAAATCAGACAAACTCTGTAAATTACAATAAGAATCGGTAATTACATCAATTATAAATGATTTATTTATAATTGATTTTAAAATTTCAAAATATTTAACATGTTGGTCTTAAAATTGTCTTTGAAACAATATATCAAATACTAATAAAACTTGCACTAATAGTGCATTTACACCTTCGCCATAAACTAGTTATAAGTTGTTTATGGTGATAAACTAGTTTGAGAAACTTGTTTATCCATACAATTCAAAAACAGGTTTTCTAACTAGCTTTTGAGATAAACTAGTTACAAACAACCGGGAATTAAAGCTTGAAACGATTTTTTTTGAGCCCTTATTTATTTATTGAATCTTCGTATCTTGAAATGACAATAAGTTTTCAAATCTTAATACACTTGTGCTTGATACATCGAACTGTTCGGACGTGTTACTTTTAGTGCGGCTGAATTTTCGGTGAAAAAATCGTAATAGGTGAAAAAGTATAAAAAGTTAAATTAAATAAAAAAGTGAAAAAAAACTCGTAATAGGTGAAAAACTTTACAAAGTCAAATAATTGCACTAGGTGCAATAAAAAATTAATAAATTGTAATAATTTATTTTTAATTATTTGAAAACTAGAAAATTAAATACAGTGAGACAGTGAATGAATAACAATTCTAACAGTGCGAGTGGGCCTCAGAGCCGAAATGCTTATTTCGTGTTGAGCTCGGCAAGTGTTAGTAATGAGAACATTAAAGATCCCGAATTTAATAAAAACTACTTAACTGTGAAACCAAAAATAAGCACAAATCTGAATTTAAGTGCAAGTGCACCAAACTTGAATAAATGTGTTGAACAGGGCACAAACTTAGCCCAAAGCATATTTAATTTAAATAGAAAAATCACTGAAGGACCGTCTTCTTCACGGTCCTCGTTATCAAATATTGGAGAGACGTCAACAGCTGCAAAAGGCACATTAAGTCCTACAAATAAGGCCGCTCCTATAGTTGCTGTTGAAGAAAAACAAAAAACACAGGTTGGAATGGACCGTTATATAACAGTATCGAAGAGAGGCAGAAGCCCAAAATCTGCCGAAATTACACCAGCCGCAAAATTATCAAAGAATGCTGAAGAGCCACGCTCGCAAAATCGTTTTGCCATCCTCCAAGACAAAAATGATGTCCCTAACGCTGTGAATAAGCCAGTAAAACCACCTCCAATATATTTAAGAGAAAAAAACTCAAACGAACTTATAAAAATATTAGTTTCATTAATTGGTGAAAATTCTTTTTATGTGACTCCAATTAAGCGTGGCAATATTAATGAAACAAAGATTCAGGTTAATAATGAAAACGACTATCGGAGAATAGTTTCGGAATTGGAAAAACGCAAAAAGAATTTTTACACGTATCAACTTAAAAGCGCAAAAGGTCTACAAGTCGTAATTAAGGGAACAGATTCTTTTGTTGATCCTGAGGAGATCAAGAGCAGTTTGGCCGACAAAGGCTTTAAAATCAAGGCAGTATCAAATATAAGAAACAGAGATAGGATCCCTCAACCATTATTTAGAGTGGAGTTAGAACCTGGTGATGTTAAGCTGAAGAAAAATGAAACACATCCTATATATGACTTGAAATTCATAATGCACCGAAGAGTTACAGTGGAAGAACCTCATAAGCGATCTGGCCCAGTACAGTGTTCGAACTGCCAAGAATATAGTCACACTAAATCTTATTGTAAGTTGCCTACTGTTTGTGTTGTTTGTGGGGATCTTCATGACACCTCAAAGTGCGATAAACCTAAGGATGATTCCAGGATAAAAAGATGCAGCAATTGCGGTGGAAACCACACTGCCAACTACAGGGGTTGCCCTGTTTTTGAGGTCGTTAAACGCTCCTTGATTAACAAACCCGCTTCTACCCCTACTCAGACGACAAAAGTACCTATTACAATTATTCCCCCCGTAGCACAAGCATCCACTAGCCAATTTTCATATGCCAACGTGCTAAGATCTAACCAACCAACACTGCAAAATGAATCACCAATAAATGATCAAACAGCCACAATTTTAGCCGTCTTGAAGGTATAATGGAGAATCTGGTGCAATCCATGAACCATTTCATGACAAGCATGACAAGTATGATGCAGGAGATGCAAAAAATGCAGTCCACGCTACTGTAGGCCATACTTAATAGACCATGAACTGTCTCAAAATATGTTTCTGGAACGCAAACGGCATACGCCAACACAAAAATGAACTTGAATATTTTCTTTTTAATAAGAAAATTGATGTAATGCTGATTTCCGAGACTCATATGACGTCGAGAAGTATTTTTAAAATAAGTGGTTATACATTCTACGACACCAAGGACCCCAGAGATAGATCATGTGGTGGCTCGGCAATATTGGTCAAATCGCGAATCAAACACCATTCATTGGGTGGTCTTTCAGAGTGTTATCTTCAAGCAACAAACATCTGTATTGAGAACTTTTGTCAAAACCTCGTGATTTCGTCAGTTTACTGTCCGCCCAGATTTTCAATAACAAAAGATCAGTATAGAGATTTTTACAAATCACTAGGTAGCCGTTTCATAGCGGCTGGCGACTACAATGCTAAGCATACATTCTGGGGCTCACGACTCGTTAGCCCTAAAGGTCGTATCTTGTACGACTCCCTGTCTGAAATGGGACTGAATGTGATTTCAACTGGTCAACCAACTTATTGGCCAACTGACCAGCATAAAATTCCTGACGTTATCGATTTCGGCGTGGCGAAAGGGGTATCCCCGGAACTCATTGAAGTCGAGGCTTCACTGGATCTTTCTTCAGATCACTCACCCACTGTAATCACCATCAGAAGTCCTCAGCAAATCGTAACTGATGCCTTACTTCTTGTCAAACGTCTGAATTGGTTAAAATACAAAAAATACATCAGCACTCACTGCACAGAGAAACTCCCGTTAAAAACTGCTGAAGACATCGATGCCTGTATAAAAAGTCTTAATGAACATGTCGAGAAAGCCGCAGAACATGCTTCTTCCACTTACCGCCCAAATAGGTACAACAGAGTTTTTTCTGCAGATGTTGAGCAACTATTGTCTGAAAAAAGGAGAGTCCGAAGAGAGTGGCAACAACACAGATCGCCCCAACTTAAAACTAGGTTGAGAGAATGTACCAAAAATCTTAGGATCTTGCTAGAAGCGCAAAAAGCAGATTCTCTCAAACAACATCTGGAAGGTCTAGACGCAACTTTCCAGTCAAATTATTCATTATGGCGTGCAGTCCGAAATCTGAGAAAACCCGTAATCGCAAAACCTCCACTGCGTACTTTGAACGGATCTTGGGCACGAAATAACGAAGAAAAAGGCAACCTTTTCGTAAGTCATTTAAAAAATGTATTCACTCCCAATATGGATACTGACATTAGCCAACTACCGCCTGTTGTTGCCAGACCACCTGTACAAATAAGATTTCAATATCTGGAGGTTGTTGAGGCTATTGATAATTTAAATGTTAAAAAAGCACCTGGGTTTGATAAAATCAGCAATAAAATGATTTTTGAGCTGCCTCGCATTGCAAAAAGATTAATCCTCTTTCTTTTTAATGCCATCTTACGGCTTGAGTACTACCCTCCGGTTTGGAAAATTGCACTAGTAAAGATGATTCCTAAGCCGGGAAAAGATCCTTGCAAAGTTGAGTCGTATAGGCCAATAAGTCTATTACCAACTATGTCCAAATTATTCGAGAAATTGCTTATAACTAAGCTGACTCCGATTTTGAATGAAAACAACTGCATTCCCAATCACCAGTTTGGCTTCAGACGTCAACACAGTACAATAGAACAAACACATAGATTGGTACAAGTCATAAGAAAAACCTTTGAGGAAAAGAGATACTGTTCGGCACTCTTTATTGACGTCTCTCAAGCTTTCGACAAAGTATGGCATGAAGGCCTGATATCTAAATTAAAGCAGAACTTGCCGGTGAATCTTCAACACCTACTATGGAAATACTTAATCGACCGTCAGTTTATGATTAAAGAAGGTGATTATTTAAGCCGTCCTCAACCTATAGGTGCTGGCGTCCCTCAAGGTAGTATCTTAGGACCAATTCTATACTTGCTGTACACAGCAGACATGCCAACAAACAATGAAATTCACACGTCAACATTTGCTGATGATACGGCATTTTTCAGTACTCACAAAGATGCCTCGATTCAATTACAGCACCACGTAACGCAAGTGGAGAAATGGGCAAGACAATGGGGAATAAAAATAAATGAACAGAAATGCACCCACGTAACATTTACTCTACGTAGGGAATCATGTCCCCCTATTCGTATTAATGACCATATAGTGCCTCAAAACTCACACGTGAAATATCTTGGTATTCATCTGGACCGTCGCCTCACATGGAAACCACATATAGATGCTAAGCTGACTCAAATGAAACTGAAAGCAGCCCAAATTCATTGGCTCATCGGCAGAAACTCCGTCCTTCGGCTCGATTGTAAGCTTCTACTCTACAACTCAATCTTAAAGCCAATTTGGTGCTATGGTATCCAGTTATGGGGCACTGCCTCCAACTCCAATATTGAGAAAATTCAACGCCGTCAAAACAAAATTCTACGAATGATAACTACCGCTCCTTGGTATATTAAAAACAACAACATACACAACGATCTTGATGTTCCACTTGTCAAATGGGAAATAACTAAACACGTGGCCCTTTATTTGGGTAAGCTGGAAACTCATCCAAATCCCCTCGCTCGAGACATCTTACAACATCCCGGTCATAGCCGTTTGAGAAGGGGGGAATAAATACAAGTTGCTCATTATAACCTATTGAATTTGGAAACTATATTTTGTCTAGCATTGGCTGGACTTATCTTAATTAACTTTAGTTTTAGGATTTGAATACCTATTGTTAGTTCATTTAAAATGAAGATACAATAAAAAAGTATATGCAAAAAAAAAAAAAAAATTTATGAATCCGATGACGTCAGCAGGTGTATGCCCGGACAGAAAGATTTCGTGTCTGTTTTTGAAAATGGTACAAAAGTCAGGAAAAATAAAAGACTTTTGCTTGGAAACTTAAGAGAAATGTACGCCTTATTGAAGGAACGACGTGATGTAATAAAAATAGGTATTTGCAAGTTTTGTCAACTTCGTCCGAGGAATATAATTCTAGCAAATGCGAGTGGATCTCAGAACGTGTGTGTTTGTACAAAGCATCAAAATGTGAAGCTGATGAATGATGCTATAAATTTAAAAAAATTAACTGCTGGTGTTCTGAATTATCACCTTGAATGTTACAAAGATTGTTTGAAACAAATGACATGCATTCCATCTTCTTCAAAGTGTCACCTACGTAAATGTATCAAGTGTCCAGGAATTGAAAATTTAAAAGCAAAACTAAATCAATTACTAGAGCAAAATAATATAGATGAAATAACATATAAACAATGGGTTAGTGTAGATAGGGTTAATTTGGAGACCATGATTGGCCAAGCCGAAGTTTTTGTGGATTCTTGTGTGAAAAGCTTCAAATTCTATTACCTCATTCATTTATTGCACAACAGCAGGCAGCATATCTGAGCGAAAGAAAATCAAATTTGCGATTTTTCAGAAAAAGCTTCTTTTACTATTCAGGATGCATTCCAGGGATTTCACTGGAACAACTCTCAGGCCACTTTATATCCAATTGCTATTTATTTTAAATCAGATGGAAAAACACAACATACAAACTTCATAATAATATCTGATTGTCTTGTACACGATTCTGTAGCTGTTCACCTGTTCCATCGCCACCTGAATGTATTTTTGAGAAAAAAGTTTAAAACAACCCCGAAAAAAATCACGTATTTTTCAGACGGTAGTGCTACCCAGTTTAAAAATAAAAAAAAACTTTATCAATATGGAAGATTTTGGATGTAATGCTGAGTGGCATTTTTTTGAAACAAGCCATGGAAAAGGCCCAAGTGACGGTCTTGGAGGTACCGTAAAGAGAGAGGCTCGTCGAGCTAGTTTACAGCGTCCATTACAAGGTCAAATAACTACTGCAAAACAATTATATGAATGGTGCCTGCAAAATCTTTTGAACTGTAATTTCGAGTTTTTAACTCTAAAAGACCACGAAGAAGAAGCACGGTTCCTTCAAATTCGTTTTAAAGATTTGCGTACTATTCCTGGATCTCAAAAACTGCATTCTATTGAACCTCTAGATAAAAAAAATTAAAGTCAAGCGTTACTCGGCAGATGCAGATTTTTTAATAGGAATCCTTCAGAAATAAATAAATATGCTGTAATAAAGTGTTTAATAATGATAATACATTATGTTGTACTTTTCATTAAAGGTTTAGCAATGGAGAAAAAGAGTTTAAGCAAAGCAAAGTCGAGATATTCCGTTACATTTGATTTGTCCTTCTTTTTGTAATTTGTCACCTTTTTGCATTTTGGTACATTTCATGAAATACATAAACCTTCGCCTGCTTTTTTCTTAATAAAGGTGTGTTCACATTGTGTGTATTTGTCATATGGAATGTCACTTTTTCGCATGTCAAATTTGTACATATAGTCTGAACACCTTCAAACAATAGCATGTGTTATTTCTATGTGTGCAATACACATGACATTATTTATTTAGAACGAGTTCTATTTTCTTGTGACAAACCATCTGACATCAGTTGTTTTTTATAACAAAAATTTTGTGGCGGCAAAAATTAATTGAAATTTTAATAAATATAATTTATAGTAAAACAAAAATCTCTCATTCCATTTTAAAATACAGTTTTATTTAATTATAAATTTAATTTTTATTATACACATACAGCAATCAGCTGTTTTAAGATTTTTTTTTGATAGGTTATGTCAAATGTACTTAACATACCAACATTTGAACATGTAAATTATAAACCGTATGTGAAACTCAAATTTTGACATACACATGAAAACACATGTGGATAGAAAAGTGACATTCCATATGACAAATACACACAATGTGAACACACCTTTATATTGTGCACACTTTGTACACTATAAAAAAACAGCACTACGAACGTTCACAGTTTTTAGCTCAGCAAAAGCATTAAAGAAAAATTCAAAAACTATAAGTTTTAAGCAGCAGCAAATTTTTTAAAGTGAATTGCTGTGGCTGACTGTGTCAGCAAATAACATCACATAGTTAAGGCCCAACTATAATATGCATAAGCAAGCTTAAGCAAATTGCAAAAGTTAACGAAAAGGCTGTCAAATGCATAACTAGTTCAGAGTTAACTTTCAGGTGGCTACAATGACTTTGAAACTTTTTGTCCACAGTTGCTCATTTATGTTTAAAAAAAATGTTTTTATTTTAACAAAAAGCCATTAAATGACTATATTTTATAAATATTATTATATTATTTTATAATTAAAAGAAAACTTCGTACCCGAAACGCATAATTTTTCATTTTTTTTTTAATTTTTCGGCAAAAGTACTAAAATGTACAGCTGTGGCAGCACTACATTGTAAATAATAATAAACGTTTACATATGTTTTGTTAATTTTCGCATTGTGTTTGCAAAAATGGAGAAAAAACTTAAAAATTTAAATAATATAAAAATATTAAAGTTAGCGCTTGAAGGCCTGTGCACATTAAAAGAAATCAGTGAACTACACTGTAAAAGAAGAAGACGCTCTTGTTCTGTCAGAGAAATAAACCGCGACAGAGATATTTTTGTTAAAATAAAAAGGGCCTTTTTATTATAAAGGCACTTATTTTTTCCACATTTTCTATTAAATTTAAAATAAATGTATTTTCTTCTTTCTCCATTTTGTTAAAAACACAAACAAACAGCTGATTCCGTACGGAATATGCGATCAGTTTCGCTTTTTGCTTAAGCAAATGACAGTTGAAAAACTTAACGAAAAGTTTCGTTAAGTACATTATAGTTTACCACATACAATTTATATGTATTCGCAGGGTTGCTTAAGCTAGCATATGCACATTATAGTTGGGCCTTTAGGCTACAGTCAATAGTTTTATTTTTGTTTGGCTTGCGCTGCGCTGTTGCTTGCTCACTAACAAACTTTTTAGTGTAAGCTAAGCAGAAATTTGTGTGTTTTTGCTAATTCATAGTCAGCAAATTCAACGCTGCACAGTGGCACCATCCCATACATTTCTTGGAAAAAAATAGAAGGAGTGGTCGTGTTTTGAAAAAATCTTAGAAAACCGCTCACTGCCACACCCACCTCCCATATAACTGCACTTGTCAAAATTTTTATTTTTGGACCTAGGGACTTGAAATTCGGGACACTTCTTAATTGAATGCTCCTTATGAAAAAAAAATTAAACATATTGGGGATGCCACGCCTACTTTAGATTTTACGCCCACTGAAAGTTGTAGATTTTAGGTGTTTTTCTTCCCTGTCTAGAATCATATGAAAATTTAATATAAGTTAAAAAATATTAAAAAAGACAACAGGAGAGACAACAACGGGAGACTTACTGGCTTTCCTATCGGAAAAATGGTGTCGTTCTATACACCGTTTTGGCGAAAGTAAAGTGGTGGCTCTAGATATTTCTAAGGCGTTCGACAGAGTCTGGCATGGTGCTCTCTTATCGAAACTCATTGCTTTTGGTGTCGGTGATAACTTCTCTCGATTTATATAGAGTTTCCTCAGTAATCGCACTATACGAGTTGTTATAGATGGGATCTCATCAGACGAGTTCAAGATTAATTCAGAGGTACCGCAAGGTTCCGTTCTTTCTCCCACTTTATTTCTCATTTTTATAAATGAGCTTCTTTGTCAAACTTCAAACCCTATCTACTCTTATACAGATGATAGCAACATTTGGCATTCATACTCATTTAAACATAGACCAAACCCTTTGGAGATTGGGGAAATGAGACAAAATAGGAATGATACGCTGAACCAAAATCTTGAAACAATCTCGGAATGGGGTTGTGCGAATAGAGTCGATTTTAACGCACGTAAGACTCAGTGTTGTCTATTAACGCACAAACGCACAAAAGTTCATGTTGCTTCATCTGTTTTTATGAGCGGTGTAAATATTAAGGAATCAGACGCTCTTGACGTTCTAGGCATGAGAATCCAGTGTGATGTCCGCTGGACCAAACACATTTTTCAAGTGTCGAAAGAAGCGCTCAAGTGCCTTGGCTTTTTAAAACGGTGTAGAAAATACTTCACTCCATCTGATCTTCTTACTATTTACACCACCTATATTCGTCCGAAAATGGAATACAACTCTCATGTATGGGCCGGTGCTTCGAAGTCTATTTTGGAATTACTCGACCGCGTACAGGAGAGGGCGAAGATGCTTATCGGTGACAGTAGGGTATCTAACTCTATTGATTCATTGGAGCATCGTCGCAATGTGGGTTGTGTTTCACTGTTCTATCGATACTATAATGGAATGTGTTCTGCTGAAATTAGGGAACTTGTTCCTGAAACACGCAGTTTTTTACGTAATACACGTTCTTCAGTCAGGGCTCATCCTTTTGTGGTCGACTGGACAGTGGATCGCACAACACACTACAGGGAAAATTCGTTCTTTAGCCGTACTGTCCGTATGTGGAACAAACTCCCAGCAGAGGTATTCCCTGCCACTTTCAATATAGGAAAATTCAAGTCAAATGTTCACAAACACTACTCCCGCTATCCTCCCTCCCATAACCATAGCTGCCAGATTTGACGATTTGAAACCAAAAATCGTCAAAATGACGATTTGACGATTTTTTCATTGAAAGTGACGATTTTCTGAATTATTAAAAATGTCTATCATTTGTTAGTTTTATTAATGTTTTTGTTACGAAATTCTCTCTTTTTTTGAGACAACAACTATTTCAAAAACAAAACTAAGTGATAGTAGTGTTTTCTTAATTATTGTTGTTAAGTTCAAGTAAAATAATCCCAAATAATATTGAGACAGGATAGTCGAAACTACTTATTTATCTGTAAACATAAAAATCAATTTTAAATACTGAATTCCATGAACTAAAATTTTAAGAGGAAACAATTTCTGAATTTCCACGGGGAAATTCTTCTACAAAAACTTCTCCTATTTTAACAAAATGTCGAAAGCATATTCAGCCGAATAAATTTAAATAACAAAAATACGGAATTCTTTGAAAATATATAAGTACCTGTACTCGTATATGATGGATGAATTGAATTCTATACTCAAAATGATATTTAAAACTTAATAAAATAAATTGTCTTGACATTCTAATTTAACCTGATTTAATCAGATATGCTAAATTCAGATATTTATTTATAAAATACTGTAGTCTTGTTTCCCACTCGTCAGTTTTAGCTCACTACTTTTTGTTTAATTCTCTTTTGAACTTGACATTTAATTTACATACGTCTTATTTCCCTTCTCATCCAAAAATACTTGCCTTGACGCGTCAGAATTATAGAAGTGATAACGGACTAAGATATTATAAAAGTATTACACAAGTTGTGTTTAACATAAAATTTTTTTGTGATTTGTTATGTAAAAAGTTAAAATTTACGTATTTTGATATGTATTGTACAAGAGACTATATAAAATTGAATTTTTATGTTTTCGTTTAAATAAAAATTTCAAAATACTATTAGAAATAGTGACTTTTTATTTTTCCGATTTTTTTGACGATTTTTAAAATTCGAAATGACGATTTTTTTTCTTTTTTTATCGGGATTTTGACGATTTTTTCTGAAATTCATCTGGCAGCCCTGCCCATAACCTATTTTCCTAGTTCCAACACAATGAATTGCATAAGTAGGGGTCATCCCCTGAGTGCTGGTCCAAGAAAAAAAAAAAAGAGAATATCCCCAACAACCCTCCTCGAAAGATTTTAGCCTTCAAATACACCGAAAATATCGTACAAATGCATGCCGCTTTTCTAGTCAAGTATATGCCAAGTTAAAGTGTGTAAAATGTGTAAAAAATTACGCACTGGCAACTCTGTAATGATGAGATAAAAAATAACGTGGTCTGCTAAATCATACTTACAATTTTAATTAAATCTATGAATTTATACTTAATAATTGTGATAAATTAAATATTTTTTAAAATTTATCGTGTGTAAATTAAAATATTATAGTTTTTTATAATATTAACCGTATTCATACAACGCTATTAAAAGTAACCTGACTTGCACATTTTTTTTGATTTGAAGCCGGCGTCTACACTTAAAATTCATCAATAATATAACCTTCGTTTATTATGTCTCCAACTGATAAATGTGGATTATCTTCATGTGGAAAAAAATTAACCAAATCTCAGGGAAGTATATGCTGCAACCTGTGCTCCAAGTGGTATCATGCTAGCTGTGTCGGTATTTCTTCTGATCAATTAGATGTTATAATAAAAAGCAAAGGTGTTCTTGGATTTGCAAACTGCTCATGCAAGGAAAATGTTATGCCTAATTCTAAAGATAGAGAGATCTCACTTCATGAAGAGTTAAAAAAAGGGCTTCAAGGAGTACAAGAAAAGTTTGATGCAATTCTGGTGGAAGTTAAACGAGAGTTAAGCGGCCAGCTTAATGAACTAAAAGCTAATGTCAATAAATGTAATGAAATGATTACTAATCTAGATATTACAACTAAAATAAAATTTCCAGCGTTGAGACTAAATTTAAGATGCATCAATCTACGATTGAAATGGTGAAGAATCATAATGAGATCCTGCAAAAACGACTTAATCGTTGTGATATTATTATAAATGGCCTGCCTAGAAATCAACCTAACTTGTCAAATGTAGTTCTGAACGTTTTTAAACAACTGCAAGTTGATTTAAATGAAAGTGATATCAATGCATGTTTCTTCATTAATAATGGGAACTCTGTGTTGGTTAAGCTTAACTTTATGTTTAAGCGTGATATTATTATGACAAACTATTTTAAATGTGGAACTCTCATATTATCTGATATTATTGATACTGACATCCAAAAGAGAGTTTTTTTCAATGATCATTTGACCCCTCGTGCAGGAAAGCTTTGTTTTAACTGTCGTAAGTTGCGCAAACAACAGAAAATTAAAAAATTTCATTTAATCAATGCAGATACTCTGAAAGTTAAAATCACATTTAATGATGATAATGTTAAAGTCTTCACATTAGGTGAATTTTATTTGTACTTCAATATATTGGAACATCCAAGGAATACGGAGCATATTATGGATGCGCTATAAATCTTTAAAACAATCTTGCTTATGTTTTAATAATTAGGTGTGTGTTGGAGGTCGAGGGTGAAAGCGAGTGAGTTTTTTTTTTTTGAAGTCCTTTTAAAGTTTTTTCTAATCAAATTTTTAAAATTTTTGTTTTAAGATTCTCTTTAATAGCAAATTATCTTCATACTTTGTGAGATAAAAAACAGAAATATTACGAAAAAATTAACTTCTAAAACTCACTGGTTTTCGTTCTCGATTTCCATCATATACCTGAATATATTGGCCCATAGTCGTAGTCATGGAGGAGGCATGCTTTAGGTAAAAGTAGACTTTTAAACAACAAAAACATATAAATTTTGTCCTGAATTTAAAACAAAAGCATGCTTTTGCTTGAAGTATGCTTTTTCTAGGGCTGTGATTGTGGGCAATTGTAATTGTAATTATTTTATAACATACACTTTTAATTTTTTTTTTTGTTACCTGGTCATACTTTATTATATAAAGTATGATACAGGATAGAGTTCTCCCATTTCTTTCGATCTAAATTTAATGAATCTGTCCTCATATTTTGAATTTATTGTCATATTAGCATATTAAATTTTATAGTTCGAAAGCAGTTCATTTTGGACTATGTCAAATACATAGCCTAAAATGTTCTTGGGAATTTACACAATTATAGATAATATTGTAATTATTGTAAATGATTTAGCACTGCATATTGGCTCATATTATATAATATACTTTGTTTTTTTTCTTAAAATTTTATCATTAATTGTATATTTTTGTTATTTCTATATCTTTTACTTTGAATTATATTTTTATTGATCATTTGAAATGTTTATTTTTATAGTTTTTTGGTTCCCCATCGTAATATCGTTATTTTATTTTGATGTCTCATAACCCTAATGTTGGTCCCCTCTTCAGTGGCTTATCTGATATTAATGCAATTCTACAACCTTATGAGGACAAACTTAATGTAGCTCATATTAATTGCCAGAGTATCAGACCCTCTGCAAATTTCTCGAAAGTGGATGAATTAAGGTCTATTTTGGTTGGATCTTCCATTAATATTCTTGCAGTTACTGAAACTTGGTTAAAGCCTTACATATCCAGTCGTGTTGTTGAGTTACCTGGATACAGTTTTTGTCGTAATGATCGTCTGAACTCTAGAGGTGGTGGTGTGGGGATATACATCTCCAATGGTCTTGAATATAACATAGCCTTTAAAATATCTGTACTTGGCACTTGTGAATCTCTTTTTATTGAGCTCAGCTCTAATGGTTCTAAATTTCTTGTTGGGGTTGTATATTTGCCTTATGGTGATCTTGTTTCATTTGAAAATCTTCATAGTGAACTATTCTTAAAATACTCTGACATTATTGTGGTTGGTGATTTCAATTGCAATATGTTTGATGCCAGGAAATCCTGTAATATGAGAACTTTGTGCCTAAGGAATAATTTATCTGTTTTTCATGATTCTAAACCGTCCCACTTTGATGTTGCTCATGGATCTACTTCATTGATAGACTTCTGGCTGGTTAGTAATATTTCAATGGTTTGCTTTTCTAGTCAACTCCAATGTCCGTTGATTTCCCACCATGCTTTAATTTTTTCCTCATTTAATATCAACCTCGCAAGAATTAATGAAGTTCTTGAATATCGTAATTTTTCTGCTATTAATAGGGATAATTTCAATTTATATTTGTCTACATTTGACTTTTCTTGTTTCTCTTTGAGTGATGTTAATAATATGTGCTCTTGCTTGGCTTCACTTTTTGATTGGCTATTGACTTGTGTTCCTGTAGTTAGGAGAAATATTTCTAATGATGTGCCTACTTGGATCAATTCTAGGAAAATTTTATATGCTAAGTCTCTTAGTCAACTTGCGTACCGTTCTTTTATATGCCATCGTTCTGAAGATAACTGGAGGATATACTGCAAATACCGCAATAAGGCTAAAGGTGTTATTCGTAAGGAAAAGAGACTTTATTTCTCAAAATTTTTTCGTGGTGTGGATACTCGTAATGTCTGGAGAATCTTACGAGGGGCAGGATATACTGATCATAGTTCTGATGCCTTTGTTGGTAATGTTGATGACTTAAATGATTTCTTTGTTAGGAGTAGTGGGGGTCTGGTTATGGATGATATTACCTTTAATGATTTTCCAGAAACTGTGGAGTCTTTTTCGTTCAATTGTGTAAGTGAATTAGAGGTTACAGAAGCTTTAAGTCGAGTAAAATCGTCCTCTTTAGGCGTCGATAATATTTCCATTCACTTTATTAAATTAGTTTACCCCTATATTTCTAATTACATATGTATTACATTTATTTAATACTATTTTAACTACATCGAAATTTCCCTCTTCTTGGAAGACTGCCCGGGTCATACCTATTCCTAAATCTAGAGTAATTCGTAGTCCTCAAGACCTTAGACCGATTTCTATTCTTCCAGCTCTATCTAAGGTTTTGGAACATATAATTAGACGCCAGATGCTGGAATCAACTTTTTTGAATATTTATGAGGGACAGTTTGCATTTCGTAAGGGATATAATTCCACGTTGATGCTTCTAAGTCTTACTGATCTTATTCGTGAATATGTCAATGATGAGAAATTATGTGCTTTCATTTCTCTCGACATGTCTAATGCATTCGGTTCTATTTGTCACTATACTATGGTTAAGAAGCTTCGTGATGAGTATAATTTTTCTAGATCAGCTTGTAAACTCATATTCTCTTATCTTGGTGGCAGATCTCAATTTGTTGAATTCAAGGGTATTACTTCGGCTGTTCGTTTCTTGTCATCTGGCGTTCCCCAGGGTTCGGTCCTAGGTCCTCTTTTGTTTATTTTATATGTTAATAATTTGCCAACGTTTATTGACTCCTCTTGTGTAACCTTTAGTTATGCTGATGATTTCTTTTTACTGTTTAAAAGTGATTTCGATTCTCCCGACGTTTTGCAAAATAAAGTTAACTTCTGTTTGGGGCAAGTTTTGATATGGTTTTCTTCAAACTACTTAGCTCTAAATCCCTCCAAATCTAAGGCTAACTCAACTCCTCGTTTTTCCCCTTATGTTGAGTTTTTATTGAGTAATGTTCGACTGGAACTGGTTGATCATATAAAATGTCTCGGAATATACCTTGATAATAAACTTTCCTTTGATGCTCATATTGATGTTTTGCGCGGCAAGGTCTTTGGTATTTTGCGTAAGATTTATTCATCTAACTTGTATTTGCCACTACGTATTAGGTATAACATGGCTCATTCATTATTGATGTCATTGATATTATATGGTATTGAGGTTTACTCTGGTACAGGTTCAACACGTTTAAAAAAAATTAGTAGTATTTTAAATTCTGTAGTGCGATTTGTTTATAATATTAAGCGTAGAGATCACATTTCCTATTCTGTTCAGTGTTTTCTTGGTTGTTCTTTTGTAGGCTTTATTAAGTATCGAAACATTATTTTATTTCATAATATTATCAAATTTAGAAGGCCACTTCCATTGTACAGATTTCTCTTTTTCACGATCCATTAGAAATCCTCAAATTTATATACCCAGAATTTCATCTTCTTTCTTTGATAAATCTTTTATTGTTAGAATTGCTAGATTGTGGAATATTCTACCTTATTCCTTGCGAATTTTTTCTCAATCTAATAATGTTTTTCGTTTAAAAATCATGGAATTCTTATCTACTACTCACTGATGACTTCTAAATTATGGATAGCTATAGTTTTCTTCAATCTTATAATGCCTTTTGTTTCAATTATCTTATTCTACTTATCGATGATTTATTTCGAACCTATGTACACCTTTATATTGCCGCTGATGGGACCTGTGCGGGTTTTTTTATCCATTAGTTTACTACTTATATGTTATTACGGCTGGGGAGCCATAAAAATGTTTTTTTTTTCTCTGTTATATACATAATTAATATTCTTATTTCAATTTATATTGAATTGTTATTAATTGTTTAAGATGATTCTTTTTATTATCATTATGGAATTTACACTATGTAATATTGTTATTCTGGCCATCTAGGCTTAATATTACGAAATGAATAAATAAATAAAACCTAAGTCATTGAAACAAATTGATATAAAATACAGTTATACTTTTTAATGAAAAAAAATGGTGTTGCCAATATTGAGACGCCAAATGAGGTTATTTAGGCGAAAAATTGTGTTAGTTTTTATTTGTAATATTATTCAAGCACCATATCTTTAACAATGGGATCTAGTTCTAAGGAAATTTTGTTCGAATGACGCCTTATGCCACTTATGTAAGGATCCGAAGTTATAAGAAGTCTGTTGAATACATCAGTATTTGTGGAAATTCGATCACACTTTCTCGAAAACATCAATCGATACTTCCTGTGATCTTTGTTTCTGGCTTCCTCGGCTTCCTCTGAAAGCATTCCTATTGGTAATACGGCAGCATCAATTATATTTTTACCATGCATTAGTACTTTGTGCAGCACAGTAACAGGCATATAAAACCAACTATATTTTTGTACGACCAGTTTCGCAGTGTCCGACGCATATAATTTAAATTTGTCACTATCAATTTTTTCGCCACATGTAATTATTTGTAGAATTATCCTGAATCGAGCAATAAGTTCTTCACTGACGCCAGCAATATCCGCAACAATTTGTGGGTTTGAAAAAAAGCTTTGACGTGTTCCCGTCGTTAGAAGTTCCTGTACCTTGTTAAACAAAATCAACTCGCAACCGCATTTTATCTTTAAAGGCCGCCTGTATTTTTAATTGATTTTGTCTTTTAATTTCTTTGTTTTGGAAGGTTGCAGCCCATTTCTGAAATGGTAAATTATATGCTATATGGAGAATGCATTCCATAAATTTTATTCCAGCATGTAAGGATGAAATTCCCAATTCACATGCCTCAGGTTTAATTGTTTTCATTGAAACTAACTCTAAGTTGTTCATTTCACTAGGTTTCGCTCCACAAATGTAACATCCCAACAGACCAAAAAATAAGTAAAGTATAATAGTACTTTAGAACAAGCTTTTTTTAAAAGAAATACTAAAGTTTTTTTTAAGCATGTTTGAGAAACTATTATCCTTCACAATATGTTTTTAAACATAGTATATAATAAATATATTTTAAACATGCTTTTCATATTTTGTCATTGTTAATTTTGTATTAAAAGAGTGAGGTGCTTAATGCTTGGTTTTCACTATGTCAGTTTTGTTGTCAAATTGTCTAAATTGTTATGAAATTACCAACAATTTGGACAATTTGACAACAAAACTGACATAGTGAAAACCAAGCATAATAAATAAATAAAAAAAAATAAAAATTGTGAAAAGTGTCAAATGTAAATAAAAAATTAATAATAAAATAAAAAAGCAAAAGAAGTAGTTGAGCTTCTTTTAAATAGAAAAAAAGAAAAATAGAAAAAATAGAGCATTCTAGTGATAGTGTTTTACCTAGCGATTTTACTGAAGATGATGCAAGAGACGCATTTGAGTATGACATCGAAGCTGATTTAGATGATTCAGATTCAGAAGATTGTGGTTTATCAAAATAAGGCATGAAAGTGGGCTGTTAAACATACAATAACATACTCAAAAATACCAAAAATCTGCCTGAAACTGCTAAAATATCACGCCATAATGTTTTATGTGCAGACGTGTCAATATCTTCCGGTAAATAAATAGTTAAATTTTAATTATTAATAATCCAACTAATATTTATTTTTTTTAAATAATTTAGAAATTGCAGATCAAGTGTTACCTGCTCTCCAACCTATGTTCCTAAGACTAACCGATGAAAAACAGAGCCTTAAAAATGAAATCAAGGAACTGAAGCAAGAAAAAGCAATGACCAAAAAATCATTCCCATAAACCAATTCCAAAATATGGAGGAGTTCCATGATCTTGAAAATAAAATTCAAGAAGATGCTGATGCATATTCTAACTTTTTTAAGTGTAACAATTCATTTTACTTTTATTTTTAAAAATTGTTATGAACTGAAAAGCTGATAACTTAACTTAACTTTTTAACTTTTTTCTTTTCTTTCAACTATGAATGCCATTAAAGGTTTTTTCTTTATTTTTTTAAGGAGAAAGAATTGTCGTCAAAATTATGTTGGAAGGGTACTGAGCAGAAAACGAGTGTCCGTAGTCATAGTACTGCGAAATCTATTAGAAGCAGAGCTCAGATTTACTCGATTTTACTCGCGAGTGAAAAACACTCGCGAAGAAGAGTACTCGAAGAGTACGAGTGTTACAAAAAGTTTACTCTCCACTCGTTTGTTTTAGGTGGGAGTACTCGCGAGTACTCCTTTTTAAAAATTAAGAGTGGGAGTAAAAATCTTCGAAATAGAGTGAGAGTTTACTCTTAAGAGTGAAATCGAGTGGAAAAATAGAAACTGTTTGTCTTTGCTGACTTGTGTGTGCGTGTGGTTTTTGTTACTTTTTCAGTCTTTCTCCTACAGTGCGCGTGTGCGGAGCAATTAGTTTGTTTTATAATAAAAGTTGTATTATATTTTTAAAAGTTTACTTATATTTTCTATATTATAATGAACAATAAAGACATAAATAATGAAACACGAAAATATTTTCGTTATGACAGTGAATCGTAATCTTCGAGAAATCTTCTTCGCGAGCATTTTTGTACACAAAAACCACCGGTCCCTAACAATACATTCTGCTGCTTTTCTCTTCTCGACCTCCCAGTCCTCCCTCGTCAGTCACCTTTCCCTACCATAGTCTATACTTGCTACTACACACGCACACACAAATTGGCAAAAACGAACAGTTTCTATTTTCCACTGTATGAGAAAGACTGAAAGAGTACTCGGCAAGAGTATAATCTGCTCGATTTCGAGTGTATTTTACTCGCACTCGAAATCGAGCGAAGCATATGCGCTCTTATTCGAGTGGCATAGAAAAATAGAGTATACTCGATTTTTTTTTTCACTCGCAGGAGTACTCGCGCTCGAATTCGAGCGAGTTTCACTCTCTACTCGAATT
The DNA here is from genome assembly GCA_916048285.2 of Bellardia pandia. Lineage (NCBI taxonomy): Eukaryota > Metazoa > Arthropoda > Insecta > Diptera > Calliphoridae > Bellardia > Bellardia pandia. The sequence goes on from OU696530.1 coordinate 74,485,479, forward strand.
CGAGCGAAGATTTCGGAGCTCTGATTAGAAGTAAGAAGATAATAATACAACAATAATAATAAATAACCTAATAATAAATTTAATTTTATTGTTTTACAGATGTAGCAATAGGGTTCGGACAAAACGAAAATGAATTTATAAAAAGCACAAAAACTTTTTTTCAGTTCGCCAATTTCCGGCAACAATTGCGCTCAAAGTACAAAACTTTTACTAAAGGTGGCACTAGTAAGCCAAAAAAAAACAATGATTTAAAAAGTATTTTTTTAATTAGAATTAATTATAATTGGTTAAAATGAATTAAATAAAAATGAATTAATAAAAAAAATACAATAAACGGGCATGATCTGTAATTCGATGTGATTTGAAAACGAGTGAAAAATGTGAATAAGATTTTTTTTAATGTTAGCTAGTTTCAAATAAAATTATAAAAGCACTATGTTGTCAATTTCACTTGTTTTCAAATCAGATCGAATTCCCGAAAATGAGAATTTCTTATTTGCAAGCATAACCAATTGTTGAAATAAGCTTATTCTGCAATTGTAAGCATAAGCTAATTCTACAATTTTTGGAATAAGCTTATTCTACAATTGTAGGTATAAGCTTATCTTTATTTAGTTTAATAAAATATTATTTGGAGAAGCTTTTTCTAAAGTTGTGAATATAAGCTTATTAAATAATTATTTCAGTACTATTATCACGAGGGTTCCCTTTTGATTATTCTACAATAATTTAAAAGTGTTTTTCTATAGTTTCTCAAGTCTTTTTAAAGCTTAAGGCTTATGCTCGCAAGCTTTATTATAATATTTTTCTAAAGGGTTTTGGTCTATTGGGATACTGCTGCTGCAGTAGTATGTGTCACTATATGAGCGGTTTTACCATCCAGCATTGTAAAAAGGAGCTTGTGTAATACATTAATTTCTTTGCCCATTACAACAACTTTTGTACTATTCAATGCAGCAATATCTGACTTCATATTTTCGTTAACTTCCATTACTTTCTCTTTTGTTTCCCTTGCAAATTCAAATGAAATTGGTCGACAATATCTAGTTGAAGAAGGTCTGGAATTACGCCAATACTCAATATTGTTATCTGATTGCAGCATTAATGGGACCATAGAGAGTAAATACATACTGCCATCATTTACATCTTTGGGTAAATTTTGTTTGTATTCTGCATGCCCAGATGACCCATCGCAGCCCCACTTACTTGTAAGAGTGTAGTTGCACGGCGACAGCGACTCCAATGTTTCTGTTGAAAAAGTTTCAAAAATTCGGTTTGTTGTGTGGTCCAGCAAACTTTGAAGATTAACTGAAGCGCTTGTTTCCGTTACATTAATATTTTCTGGATAACATTTTTCTTTTTCAGTCGATAGCTTGTTATAAGGTGGAAGAATATTATACCCTTCAGATTGCAAAACGTTTCTTATGGTTGTATTGCATCTGTGTTAAATCAGCATCTATTAATAATGCTAATACAATTGAAGAATCAATATAGGGCTGCGGGTTTTTTCTTTTTCAATAATTTCACTTGCCAGTGAAAGTTGTTGTTGTGGGTACTGTGACACCAAGGCTGCAGCTTTATACCGTTTCGCGCGATCACTACATTCCTCAAAAGCTTTTGTTTTTCTTCCCTTCGCTATACTTTCACATGAGGAGGTGCATGGCAATGCTACTTCAAATGCATCTTAAAAATAACAAAAAGATAATAAGATAGTTTATTACACTTGTTACTCGAAAACTTACTTGTAAGCCAAAGTGAATTGCTTGCAAAAAAACGAGCAATGTTTTGAGATGCGGCAAACCACCTTTTATTAAATAAAGGTAAAAACCGCTGCGATATATTTCTTTTCACATGTGCAACATCTTCATCAGTTACACCTGAATTTCTCGATTTTATATATTCAGTCAATGAATCAACATTGCGAGCACTGTTAATAAGCTCCTCGCTTAATTCTTTGTATAAAAACGAAAAAGTACTCATATTAATATGAACTATATAAGTATATAAATGAAGTTTAATATATTTTAAGCCGTGAAAACTATATGTTTTTATTTCGACTGAAATGTCATTCAATTTAGTTACGCCTACATATTCGTAAACAAAAATAATGTTTCACTTATAAATCGTTTCAAGCTTTAATTTCCAAAAGCCTAAAAGTATACCCAATTTTTTGTCTTATTGACCATTTGTATCGATGGTCTCATGTAGAAAGGCCCTAACTCGCATATTTGAAACTTTACAGGAGAAGGTAAAAACATAATAGAAACTGTAATTGACAAAAATTAATATTTTTTTATTTTTAAATATATAAAAAACTAAATTGAGATAGGGCTTTTCCAGTCTCATTTCAGAGCATAAATGTAACTTAGGGCTTTTTTTCTGTAGCGATCATAACAAATTATATTATGGAAAATTCATTATTAAAATTAACAGAAAGTCTTATCATTGCTTAAAAATATTAAGTTCGAAAATAAAAATAGTCTTTATAATTTGTATGGCAAAGTATCATAAAAGTTTTGACAGTCTATAGGAATCAACTTCTTTAGATCTTGTAAATGCTCCGATTTTTTCTTCGAAATTGCCAATTTTTCTTTATATAACTGGAATGATGCGTTATATAGAGGATTTCGTTCTATGTGGAAGAAGCTCATATTCGTCCGTAATATTTGTTTTAAAATATATGACCCCTGAAGGATCATATGCAAGAGCACGCAACATATTTACGGTATCATCACCTGCCTTTTTCCCAAAATTAAATTTCCAATTGAAATTCAAATAAAAATTGATAAAAAATGCACAATAATTTCGATTATTACCTGGTCGAATTGATAAATATCGCTTCGGAAGTTTTTCAAAATCTAAGAAAAATGTGTAATCCAAATGGTGTGCTTCTAGACGTGATGGATATTTCCTTCTTTAATAATTTGCACAAACTGCGACAGCAAATTTATTTGTTTGTTTTTTTGTTTTTCTTTCGATAAGAGAATGGGTTGCATCACACTCCATCTGTGTATGCCCAACAACTAAGTACTTTTGCTCAATAGTTAACATTTCGCTCTTCACATAAGTAGAGAATACCATTAGATAACGTGACGTTGCGATTTTGATAAAAGCAGCCGTCTGAATAAATAATAATGTGGTGAATATCTGGAGATCTGTTAAAAAAATCCCCTAAATGCTTTATAATACATTTTTTTTTTTTTTTTTTTTTTTTCATTTAATTTATTTATTGGATCTTCAGAAATGAAATGACAATAAGTTTTCGAATCTTAATACTAAAAGAAAATAATAAGTCCAGCCAGTGCTAGACAAAATATTATGATACTACAAAAAATTTATATCCACTGATCCAGTCATCTGTTTTGCGCTTGAGTTAAAGCAAGGGTATCCCTCCTTCTCAACCGAACATGGCCAGTAAAGTTAAGGATGTCTCGTGCAAGTGGGTTTGGATGGTGTTCAAGTTTGCTGACATATTTTGAGGCGTGTTTTGTAAATTCGACTTTCACCAAAGGAATGCCTAGATCTTTGTGGATTCGAGAATTTTTAACATACCATGGAGCTGCAGTAATTGTACGTAGAATCTTATTTTTTTTTTTTTTTTTATAATACATGTTGTGAAAACCGAAGCAGTAAGGTTTCCTGCAGTTTCATCCCATACAAAATTGTCCGATTGGTGTGTTAGAAGATTGTAAATTGTGAATTTGTAGTTTCATTTTGTAGTATGCCGAATTGGCATTTAATTGTGGTACTAATTTTAATGCTTGCATGACCATACAAAAAACCGCACATAGTCCCATTTTAGCCTTTTCTATATCTGAACGTTTTTCTTCCCGCATTTTTTCTATTTCTTCCCTATGTTGTTAGTACGAAATTTTTGACACATTTTTGTTTCTGAATGAAACACAAACATCACACTCATCTTTTTTAGGCTTGAAAATAGAGTAGTTTAACTTTTTTATTGTTTCGATTACTACAGAATAAGACAATTTCATATCTTTGTTTTCCACGTTTGTTTGACACTCACTTAGGTAAAAGTCATATATTTGTTTGTATGAAGAAAAATCAGTTTCAAAGTACAGTTTTGTTGAATCGCGTCTGCAATAATGAGATTCTACCTTTGGTAACCTTGTCAACCAATTTTCTAAAAAATCACGTCTTATGTGATTGCATTGGCCCCTTGTGGAACATCGCTCCTTTTGTATGCGCAAACTTTTTCTTTTCTGTGGACTCGGCTGGGTGCCATGTTTCTCACTTTTTCTAATCCAATTTCGCACCATCTTTTCCTTTAATCCTAATGTCGAAAGGAACATACGACGACATACTTGCAGTCGGCTCGAATTTTTGTTTAAAAAATATGCAATTGACTGCGTCCGTCTAGAACTTTCAGAATAAATGCGTTTGCGCTCTGCTAAGCTGACGAGGCTAACAACATATATGCGCTTTTGTTCCCACGTCATCTGCCAAAACACAGTAAAAATTTCTTTTCTTATACACTCGTTAAATAATGAGCAATATCTCACTCAAACTACTTTTTTCGCAGTGCTTTGAGTGACACGGCGAACCTAGACGTCTTGCGGATATTTGTGAGGAAGACCCTTTTGAAGTGTTTACATATGTCTCTCCCCTCATTCGATTTTTCTGATTTATATTTACTTGCTTTTAATTTGTTAGCACTCAAAATCACTATTTGAATATTCCTCGTCAGATTGACAATTTTCATCTCTATTTCCCATTTTTATTTACTTTTTATATTTTATATTATTATTAATTTAAAAATGATAATAACTAAACACATAAAGCAAAATTACTGATCACAATTAAAAGAAAACTGTTCTTCTGATGGAGTTGTTTGCAGAAATGAATTCCAGCAACATTTATTACATTTTTATTTCAGTTCTTTCTCTTTATAATAAAAAAGAGAAAAACATTTCGCACTTGATCAACAATAGTGTATTAACTCAAATTTTTTAATGTTTCAGTAGAGGCATAAAACTGTTTGTAGTTACATTTTGAGAATTTGAAAATTCGGACACATAATGCTAAGAAAATTCAATTTGAAAATGTATTTACATTTGCTCTTTAAAATTTTAGCAGTTACTGCCAAAAAAAATCCATTTGTTGGGTTTATACCATTTTTTAGTAGTCAATACTCTAGCACGAAAATTGTCTAAAATGTGGTTTGAGATGAAGGAGCAACTGGAATAAGTTGAAATTTTTACAGTAGATATTGACGTTGTTAGTTGATTTCTTGAAAAAGTGAGATTTCAAAAATTTTTAGTTAATACACCTCTTATTTTCTTCCTAATATATCACACTTCAACACTAAATAGAAAAAAAAATAAAAAATAAGACTAATACCGTAGACAGACGACAGAGTTAATGCGCATTAAAATCTCATTAATTTGAATTAAGATTTTACCGTGACAGACGACAGTTTCTGCATTTAAACTGCATTTAGGTAACATCTGTTTGTATTTGGTGAAAAATCAGTATTTATTTGAAAAAAAGCTGAAATTACTTTTGCTGAAACTGTTTCATAATGCAAAACTTGTTCATGCACTAGCAACCATCAACCTGAACGTGTTGCTACATGTGGGGATTGCAGTGGAACACTCTGAAATAAGAGAAAGGCAATTGTGGAAATCTATTTTTATTATTTTAATTTTACAATTGTCTTCTTCTTATTTTAGAATAGTAAACAATTTGATAACATATTATTGATTTTCGACGATGTTGCCATATTGAAATAGCTAAATGCAGTATAAATTCAGTTTGATTTTGTGTATTTACGTCTAACTTAATGCGCATTAAGATAGGATAATTCACGAGTTAATTTAAATTAAGACTGTTAATGCAAATTAACTGTGTCGTCTGTCTACGCTATAATATAATGAAATTTAATAATGAATTTACTTTTTTTAAATTTCGTCAAAATTCAAGCAAAATTGTTGACATATTACAAAATATCTTCGAAGCTGACAATCTGATTAAAAAATGTTGTATGGAGAGTTGATAAAGCATGTAAAAACCTTTAATTTAAAGGTAAAAAAGTTGAAATCAACCGTTTTGGTTCGCAGATAATTCAATTTAGGTGCATCCACTACTTTTGTAACGGAAAATTTAAAAATTTGGCGATATTGTAATAGCTGGACTTTATGTTTATTTGCCCTTTTTGTACTGTCTTTAGGTTTAATTGTTTTATAGCGAATTTCATGTTTTAAGTTTGTTTGTGTTTCTAGATGAAGTTCTTTTTTTTATAGAAATTTTTTTTTTGTTTTCGATGTAGTTATTTGTATAAATTTTAGTTATAAGTTTCCTTGGGTTTTTTCTTTTCTTTAAGTTTTAGGTGATTTTAGAAAATTCCATCCAACTGTTACCACGTTTGTTCTTCATCTCTTCCATTTTCCTCTTTTTTCTTTCTCGAAACCTCTTGGCGTCACAAAACTTCTCCGCCTCCATCTTTTTTTTTTATTTTCAGCCAAAGGTTTGAATAGCTTTTGCTTTTTCAATATGTCTACCATCTTGTAACGAACCTAACCGTATCGGTCTAACATTCATGGGGCTGCTACCTATATATATACCGGCCGTGCTCAAGGAAAATGGGGTGGTTCTTTCCCCTATCATGTTAGTTTACGGTTCACCACACTATATAAACAAATTAGGTAGCTTTATTCGAAAACCGACTAAAAAAAATGTAATAGAAATAATAATATAAAGGAAAACAAACAAAAAAAATAATAATTGGAGAGAAACCAAATTGAAGAGGGATAGGTGTAGTTTCCCCTTCGATATTCAATACCCACCCTAACCATTCTATCGTAGTATATAATAATATTTAGATAGCCCAAAGTATATCTATCAAATGACCTTAACCTTTCGAGAGATTAAAATTAAAATTCTAACAAATCATCTTGCTATTAACAACCATAAATTTATTATTTAAACAAAAAAAAAAATATAGTTATTTTAACTAAATAAAAAAAAATTGAAATTAACAATTTTAAAATTAATGAAGAATAAAGTAACGACAGCAAAAAAAAATTAAAAATAATAATCTAAATTCATATGCCATGTTAACAACATAACCAAATAAAATTGATAAAATTTATATTTATTCTTTTAAAATTGAAATGTAACTGTTTTTGATAAATTTTTGTTTATGTTGTTAACATTTTATTCTATTCTATTGGTTATATTTATTATGTAAAAATTATATTATATTTATGTATTTATATTATGTATTTATTTGAATTTATAAATGTTAATTTTGAGTGAAAATAAATTATATAAATAAAATTACGTTTAACTCACCGCAATTTTTCCCACGTAGACTTCAGGCCTGATGTCGATGGAACTTGAGTTTTCTTTTCTTTCAACGTTTGTTATTTTTAAATGTAATTAAATTTTCACTCAATTGTTATAGATTGTATGTTAAATTATTTGAATGAATGTTATAGTATAATATACCTATGTATGAATGTATGTCAGAGTATTTTATTTGTTTGAGATATTATTTTATGTCATTCTGTAATGTAAACTAATATATATTGACGTAGATTGATAAATAAATTAAATCCTAATTTTGTATTAAACAATAATATGTATTAGCAAAGAAATAACAGATTCTGTATGCAAAATTATGAATTTAAGATCTTACTTGGAAGGTCTTGATAGTACCCCACAATCTGACTACTCACTATGGAGGGCGGCAAGAGGTTTAAAAAGACCAGTGAGAGGAAAACCTCCTTTGCGAAATCCGACTGGTGACTGGGATAGAAATGATTCTGAGAAAGGGACATTATTTGTTAACCATTTGAGAATTATTATATATTTTATATAATCTGATTTGCCACCACTTGTTATAAGGCCTCCTGTACCTCTAAGACTAAACTTTCGTGATGTCCAAAACGCTATTGGTACTCTGAACCTTAGAAAGGCTCCAGGTATGGATAAAATCAGCAATAAAATGCTTGTGGAGTTACCTCGTGTAGCAAGAAGAATTATCCTCTTTATCTTCAACGTTATTTTACGCCTAGAATACTATCCTGCAGATTGGAAGGTGTCTATGATCACTATGATTCCTAAGTCTGGGAAGGACCACACCAAAGTGGAGTCATATAGGCCAATTAGTCTACTGCCGACAATTTCAAAACTGTTTGAAAAATTTTTAATGACTAAGTTGACTCCAATTCTGAATGACACTGAATGTATTCCTAATCATCAATTCGGCTTCAGAGCTAAACACAGCACCATCGAACAAACACACAGATTGGTAAATGTGATAAGAGGGTCGTTTGAAGATAAAAAATACTGCTCCGCCCTTTTCATTGATGTGTCCCAAGCGTTCGACAAAGTTTGGCATGACGGTTTAATGCACAAAATAAAATTAACTCTGCCTGCTAACACCCATAAACTCATGGAAAGTTATTTATACGGTCGCAAATTTAAAATCAAAGAAGGTGATTTTTTAAGTACCACTCAGCCAATTGAATTAGGTGTGCCACAGGGTAGCATACTGGGTCCTACTTTATATTTGATTTATGCCTCCGACATGCCGTCAGCCTCCAAAATCCATACGTCAACTTTTGCAGACGATACAGCCTTTATCAGCGTCCATAAGGACCACCAAGTTGCATCACAGAATTTCCAGAATTATGTTTATAAGCTAGAGAATTGGCTAGAGCTTTGGAAAATCAGGGTTAACGAACAAAAATGTATTCATATAACTTTTACATTGCGAAAAGATACCTGCTCGTTCATCAGAATAAATAATCAAATTATCCCGCAACATAATGAAGTCAAATACCTCGGCATTCACCTCGACCGCCGTTTAACTTGGAAGTCTCATATTGAAGCGAAACTTACACAAATGAGATTAAAAGCAGTGGAACTTAATTGGCTAATCGGCAGAAACTCTACATTGAAACTGGATTGCAAACTTTTGTTGTACAATGCAATACTAAAGCCAATCTGGTGCTATGGAATTCAATTATGGGGTACTGCCTCAGCATCCAACATTGAAAAAATTCAAAGGGGTCAAAATAAAATTATACGTATAATTACTGCAGCACCATGGTATGTTAAAAATTCTCGAATCCACAAAGATCTAGGCATTCCTTTGGTGAAAGTCGAATTTACAAAACACGCCTCAAAATATGTCAGCAAACTTGAACACCATCCAAACCCACTTGCACGAGACATCCTTAACTTTAGTGGCCATGTTCGGTTGAGAAGGAGGGATACCCTTGCTTTAACTCAAGCGCAAAACAGATGACTGGATCAGTGGATGTAATTTTGTTGTAGTATCATAATATTTTGTCTAGCACTGGCTGGACTTATTATTTTCTTTTAGTATTAAGATTCGAAAACTTATGCCCCTATTGCCGTTCTCAACTCAACTAAGTTTGGTCGTCTGTCAGTCAACCCGACTTTAACTCAACCAAATTATTTTTTGGTATTGTGTAACACAACGATTTTTAGTTGTAATTGTTATGGCGTTGCCGACATGAAATATCGATCTTTTTTTGTCTGCTTGATACATCGAACTGTTCGGACGTGTTACTTTTAGTGCGGCTGAATTTTCGGTGAAAAAATCGTAATAGGCGAAAAAGTATAAAAAGTTAAATTAAATAAAAAAGTGGAAAAAAACTCGTAATAGGTGAAAAACTTTACAAAGTCAAATAATTGCACTAGGTGCAATAAAAAATTAATAAATTGTAATAATTTATTTTTAATTATTTGAAAACTAGAAAATTAAATACAGTGAGACAGTGAATGAGTAACAATTCTAACAGTGCGAGTGGGCCTCAGAGTCGAAATGCTTATTTCGTGTTGAGCTCGGCAAGTGCTAGTAATGAGAACATTAAAAATCCCGAATTTAATAAAAACTACTTAACTGTGAAACCAAAAATAAGCACAAATCTGAATTTAAGTGCAAGTGCACCAAACTTGAATAAATGTGTTGAACAGGGCACAAACTTAGCCCAAAGCATATTTAATTTAAATAGAAAAATCACTGAAGGACCGTCTTCTTCACGGTCCTCGTTATCAAATATTGGAGAGACGTCAAAAGCTGCAAAAGGCACATTAAGTCCTACAAATAAGGCCGCTCCTATAGTTGCTGTTGAAGAAAAACAAAAAACACAGGTAGGAATGGACCGTTATATAACAGTATCGAAGAGAGGCAGAAGCCCAAAATCTGCCGAAATTACACCAGCCGCAAAATTATCAAAGAACGCTGAAGAACCACGCTCGCAAAATCGTTTTGCCATCCTCCAAGAGAAAAATGATGTCCCTAACGCTGTGATTAAGCCAGTAAAACCACCTCCAATATATTTAAGAGAAAAAAATTCAAACGAACTTATAAAAATATTAGTTTCATTAATTGGTGAAAATTCTTTTTATGTGACTCCAATTAAGCGTGGCAATATTAATGAAACAAAGATTCAGGTTAATATTGAAAACGACTATCGGAGAATAGTTTCGGAATTTGAAAAACGCAAAAAGAATTTTTACACGTATCAACTTAAAAGCGCAAAAGGTCTACAAGTCGTAATTAAGGGAATTGATTCTTTTGTTGATCCTGAGGAGATCAAGAGTTTGGCAGTTTGGCCGACAAAGGCTTTAAAATCAAGGCAGTATCAAATATAAGAAACAGAGATAGGATCCCTCAACCATTATTTAGAGTGGAGTTAGAACCTGGTGATGTTAAGCTGAAGAAAAATGAAACACATCCTATATATGACTTGAAATTCATAATGCACCGAAGAGTTACAGTGGAAGAACCTCATAAGCGATCTGGCCCAGTACAGTGTTCGAACTGCCAAGAATATAGTCACACAAAATCTTATTGTAAGTTGCTGTTTGTGTTGTTTGTGGGGATCTTCATGACACCTCAAAGTGCGATAAACCTAAGGATGATTCCAGGGTAAAAAGATGCAGCAATTGCGGTGGAAACCACACTGCCAACTACAGGGGTTGCCCTGTTTTCGAGGTCGTTAAACGCTCCTTGATCAACAAACCCGCTTCTACCCCTACCCAGACGACAAAAGTACCTATTACAATTATTCCCCCCGTAGTACAAGCATCCACTAGCCAATTTTCATATGCCAACGTGCTAAGATCTAACCAACCAACACTGCAAAATGAATCACCAATAAATGATACAAACAGCCACAATTTTAGCCGTCTTGAAGGTATAATGGAGAATCTGGCGCAATCCATGAACCATTTCATGACAAGCATGACAAGTATGATGCAGGAGATGCAAAAAATGCAGTCCACGCTACTGCAGGCCATACTTAATAGACCATGAACTGTCTCAAAATATGTTTCTGGAACGCAAACGGCATACGCCAACACAAAAATGAACTTGAATATTTTCTTTTTAATAAGAAAATTGATGTAATGCTGATTTCCGAGACTCATATGACGTCGAGAAGCATTTTTAAAATAAGTGGTTATACATTCTACGACACCAAGGACCCCAGAGATAGATCATGTGGTGGCTCGGCAATATTGGTCAAATCGCGAATCAAACACCATTCATTGGGTGGTCTTTCAGAGTGCTATCTTCAAGCAACAAACATCTGTATTGAGAACTTTTGTCAAAACCTCGTGATTTCGTCAGTTTACTGTCCGCCCAGATTTTCAATAACAAAAGATCAGTATAGAGATTTTTACAAATCACTAGGTAGCCGTTTCATAGCGGCTGGCGACTACAATGCTAAGCATACATTCTGGGGCTCACGACTCGTTAGCCCTAAAGGTCGTATCTTGTACGACTCCCTGTCTGAAATGGGACTGAATGTGATTTCAACTGGTCAACCAACTTATTGGCCAACTGACCAGCAAAACATTCCTGACGTTATCGATTTCGGCGTGGCGAAAGGGGTATCCCCGGAACTCATTGAAGTCGAGGCTTCACTGGATCTTTCTTCAGATCACTCACCCACTGTAATCACCATCAGAAGTCCTCAGCAAATCGTAACTGATGCCTTACTTCTTGTCAAACGTCTGAATTGGTTAAAATACAAAAAATACATCAGCACTCACTGCACAGAGAAACTCCCGTTAAAAACTGCTGAAGACATCGATGCCTGTATAAAAAGTCTTAATGAACATGTCGAGAAAGCCGCAGAACATACTTCTTCCACTTACCGCCCGAATAGGTACAACAGAGTTTTTTTCTGCAGATGTTGAGCAACTATTGTCTGAAAAAAGGAGAGTCCGAAGAGAGTGGCATCAACACAGATCGCCCCAACTTAAAACTAGGTTAAGAGAATGTACCAAAAATCTTAGGATCTTGCTAGAAGCGCAAAAAGCAGAGTCTCTCAAACAACATCTGGAAGGTCTAGACGCAACTTCCCAGTCAAATTATTCATTATGGCGTGCAGTCCGAAATCTAAGAAAACCCGTAATCGCAAAACCTCCACTGCGTACTTTGAACGGATCTTGGGCACGAAATAACGAAGAAAAAGGCAACCTTTTCGTAAGTCATTTAAAAAATGTATTCACTCCCAATATGGATACTGACATAGCCAACTACCGCCTGTTGTTGCCAGACCACCTGTACAAATAAGATTTCAATATCTGGAGGTTGTTGATGCTATTGATAATTTAAATGTTAAAAAAGCACCTGGGTTTGATAAAATCAGCAATAAAATGATTTTTGAGCTGCCTCACATTGCAAAAAGATTAATCCTCTTTCTTTTTAATGCCATCTTACGGCTTGAGTACTACCCTCCGGTTTGGAAAATTGCATTAGTAAAGATGATTCCTAAGCCGGGAAAAGATCCTTGCAAAGTTGAGTCGTATAGGCCAATAAGTCTATTACCAACTATGTCCAAATTATTCGAGAAATTGCTTATAACCAAGCTGACTCCGATTTTGAATGAAAACAACTGCATTCCCAATCACCAGTTTGGCTTCAGACGTCAACACAGTACAATAGAACAAACACATAGATTGGTACAAGTCATAAGAAAAACCTTTGAGGAAAAGAGATACTGTTCGGCACTCTTTATTGACGTCTCTCAAGCTTTCGACAAAGTATGGCATGAAGGCCTGATATCTAAATTAAAGCAGAACTTGCCGGTGAATCTTCAACACCTACTATGGAAATACTTAATCGACCGTCAGTTTATGATTAAAGAAGGTGATTATTTAAGCCGTCCTCAACCTATAGGTGCTGGCGTCCCTCAAGGTAGTATCTTAGGACCAATTCTATACTTGCTGTACACAGCAGACATGCCAACAAACAATGAAATTCACACATCAACATTTGCTGATGATACGGCATTTTTCAGTACTCACAAAGATCCAAAAGATGCCTCGATTCATTTACAGCACCACGTAACGCAAGTGGAGAAATGGGCAAGACAATGGGGAATAAAAATAAATGAACAGAAATGCACCCACGTAACATTTACTCTACGTAGGGAATCATGTCCCCCTATTCGTATTAATGATCATATAGTGCCTCAAAACTCACACGTGAAATATCTTGGTATTCATCTGGATCGTCGCCTCACATGGAAACCACATATAGATGCTAAGCTGACTCAAATGAAACTGAAAGCAGCCCAAATTCATTGGCTCATCGGCAGAAACTCCTTCCTTCGGCTCGATTGTAAGCTTCCACTCTACAACTCAATCTTAAAGCCAATTTGGTGCTATGGTATCCAGTTATGGGGCACTGCCTCCAACTCCAATATTGAGAAAATTCAACGCCGTCAAAACAAAATTCTACGAATGATAACTACCGCTCCTTGGTATATTAAAAACAACAACAACAAGAAGTTCCAGACGCTCTTGTTCTGGTGATTTTTTTCTTTTCTTGGCTGGTGTGTTTATTATCTCAGGTTCATTTGTAACGATTTGTTCCATGTCGAGATTTTGAGGAGTTTCTAAAGCCTGACTTGTTGACGGACCAACGTTTTCAACGCCGAAAGTGTGTCCAGATGGTGCTACTTGGTAATTTAGTGATAACAGCTGGGACACGCAATCCTCAAGTACATTAAGCGGAATTTCTTGTGAAGGACCACCACCTGCTGCTTGTTGGTTTTATTTATTATTAGCAAGTTTTTTTTAATAATTTCTTTGTAATGAATCCAAAACTATATGAAGTAAAAATTCTAATAAAATGTCTGTTTACAATAATTAATATGGCATATACTTACACGTTGCCATTGGAAGGATGTTCTTGTAGGTGGGCCCAAGCTATTCAATTCTATTGTAAATCCTTCCCACGCTTCCGTACACTGAGTTTTCGTCATCCCAAAATTTTGCTTTCCTTTAGCAAGTTCTGGATTTTTTTTCCATCAGCTGCACAAGTCGCTCAAATTGGGCTTTGGTTGTTATTTTTACTGTCTTGCGTATGTGTATTAATCATTTAATGAATTATATTAAGATGAAAAAACACCTATACTTACGATTTTTCCTTTTTTATCTTTTTTTTATTATTTTATTAAAGGAAATATATTAACAATTTTATTTAAATCTATAACCGACAAAGACTCAACTGCTAATAAGCAGTTGTGTATATTTATCGTTTTTGTCAACCAAACTCATCCAAAATGGTGAACCGCAATACTATTAAACACAACCAAAAAATCAGCAGCACAACCAAAGACGACCAAATTATTAAAAAAGTTGTGAACCGCAATAGGGGCATTATTGTCATTTCATTTCTGATGATTCAATAAATAAATTAAATGTATTAAAAAAAAAAAAAAAAAAAAAAAAGGAAAAGGTATAATTGATTCGAAAAACCCAGTTCTGCGTGTAATTAATACAATAAATGAACTAGTATACGTCAAAAACTACAAAATTAAAACAGAAAAATTACAGAATTTTTACATTTGCTCAATAAATAAGGCTGAAAGAGATCATGAACGCTTTTCAAAACTCAAAACTATACTTGAACAGCAAATGCCATATGATGTTCAAAATGATTTATTACCACTTTGTGAAGAATTTGCTGACATTTTTACATTACAAACTGTTATGAGCAAAAAATACGATTGTCTGATCCAACACCTGTGTACATTAAAAACTATCGACTCCCTTATAAACAGAAAGATGAGATAAACAGACAAGTCAAAAACCTACTTGAAAACGATTTGATTGAACCAAGTAGCTCGAACTATAATATTCCATTAATATTAGTACCCAAAAAGAGTCTAAACGACCAAAAATCATGTAGGATGTGCATTGATTACAGAGCTGTTAACAAAAAATTAATTGCCGACAAATTTCCTTTGCCTCGGATAGACGACATTTTAGATAATCTTGGACGTGCGAAATACTTTACAATAATAGATTTATATTCAGGTTTTCATCAGATACCAATACTCCCCGATTCTCGTGATATTACATCATTCAGCACCGATACTGGAGCTTTTCGGTGGAAAGTATTACCATTCGGACACAATATCGCACATAATTCTTTTTCTAGAATGATGTCCATCGGGTTTTCTGGTCTTGAACCCAACAAAGCTTTTCTTTACGTTAATGATATCATCATCATAGGGTGCAGTAAAAAACATCATATTCAAAACTTAAGAGACGTATTTAACATTTTGCGCAAAAATAACTTAAAGATAAATCCTTATAAGTGCAATTTTTTCCGACATGAAGTCGTATTTCTTGGACACAAATGTAGTGCAGATGGTATGTTACCTGACGATTCTAAAATCAAGGTTATAAAAAATTATCCACTTCCTAATGATAAAGATGCAGTCAAACGTTTCGTAGCATTTGCCAATTATTATCGAAAATTCCTTTCTAATTTCGCCATTTTAGCAGCGCCATTGAATTATATTACTAGGAAAAACATACAGTTTAAATGGAACGAACAGTGTAAAAATTCCTTTAACCAACTAAAATCTGCTTTATTGTCCCCAAGAATATTGCAGTACCCAGATTTTTCTAAACCATTTGTTATTACTGTTGATGCATCGAAAACCGGTTGTGGAGCAATACTTAGCCAAAATATCAATGATAACGATTTGCCAATCTATTTTGCTTCGAAATCATTCAGCGAATCAGAACAAAAGAAACCAATCATTGAACTCGAGCTTTTAGCTATCCACTTTGCTATTATTCATTTTAGACCATATATCTTTGGTACATCTTTTATAGTTCGATCGGATCACCGACCATTGGTGTATCTATTTAATATAAAAGATCCGTCCTCCAAACTGACGAAAATTAGATTAGAACTTTCTGAATACAACTTTATAGCTGAGTTTATAAGAGGCAAATCAAATGTAGGTGCAGATGTCTTCTCTCGAATTTCAATTAATGATCTAAAAACATCTAGTACTCATACAAACGTGTTTTCAGTGAAAAATCGGGCAATGGCAAAGAAAACAAATGAAACTAATAATGACTCAATACATGTAAATGATGATATTCAATTAAAAATTTATGATAAATTTTCACACAATTTTGACAAAAGAATTGCAAAGATTAAAACAGAGATATTTTATACAGATGGTAAACTTACAAAAATGCGCATAAATATATTTAGAAAATTTAAAAAATTGCTATATATTGATTTTGAGATTGTTAACAAAACACTTTGTTTAGACAATATGCTTTCGAGGTTGCAAAAAGAAGCCTACAGTCAAAAATTTATATAGCAGAATGGCCCAAAAATGACCCATTTTTTTAATTTGTACAATTCAAAACCTTAAAGATAAAACTTTAGAAATAGTTTTAACCGATCCAGTAGAAATAATAACCGAAGAAACTGATAAACTCAAATTGATACAAATACATCACAATGATCCCATATTAGGTGGACATTGCGGTCAAAAAAAGCTTTACGCCAAACTTCGTACTAAATATTATTGGAAGAGAATGACAAGAGATATCTCGAAATTTGTTAGAGAATGCCGTGAATGTAGTTTGAATAAAGTTAGACCAGGAAATATAGAAAAACTTGTGTTTACTCCTATTCCAACCAGAGCCTTTGATGTGGTAGTAATAGACACAATAGGTCCACTTCCTCTGTCGACGTATGGTAATAAATATGCCTTAACATTAATGTGCGATCTATCAAAATATTTAGTTACTGTTTCAGTACCATATAAATCAGCTAAAACTGTAGCGCGCGCAATATTTGAAAATTTTATTCTAATATAAATTAAATAAATTACTAAAAACCGATTTACATTTTGCAAATGCATATCATCATCAAAGCGTAGGCATAGTGGAACGTAACCACCGATTTTTTAACGAATATATCAGAGCTTACCTTAACGAAAATCTTAATGATTGGGACACATATCTCAAATATTTCACATTTTACTACAATACTACACCAAACACAGTTTTCGACCACAATTTTACACCATTTGAACTAGTTTTCGGTAAGAAGGCGACAATGCCTACCGAAACAAAAACCAATTTAGACCCACTCTATAACGTAGACAATTATTGCAAAGAGGTAAAATATAGATTACAGAAAACTCAATATACTTGCCAAAAATTAATTTGAGAAACATAAAGAAAGAAAGAAACAATTTTATGATAAATTACACTGTGCTAGAATTTGACACTTTTTTTTTGTGACAAACGGGACACCTGGCGAGTTAACCTAATTCGGGTACGCTGAATCCAGTGGTGCTAACCGTTTTTTTAGGTTAGCTCGTTTTTTCGAAATATACCGTTATTTCGAAAATGGCGGAAGTTGCACAACATATATTCGCGTAACTCAAAAACGGTTCAGTTTATTGAATGAAATAAAAAAAACCGAAATTCCGCAATGAAATTTTCTTTAAGTAAGGTTAAACTTTTTTCCAATATGCGAAGTCGTTGTAGCAGCATAATTTTTTTTTACCAAAAAAATAGTTTTTTCTGGCAAAATTTCAAAAATTTTGTTTTTTAAAACGGCATAAAAAATTGGAAAACGCAGCTGTGCTTCTAATTTTTTCTGCAGGTATAGAAAACAAAGTTCCAAACAAAACAAGACATAAATAATTAAAATCTGTCTACAACTTTTGATTTTATTCACAAAAGATGAAATATATAATAACCAGATGAAACTTCAAAAATTAAAACATTTATTTTTGTTGTTAATTAAAGTTTAAGTTTTTATTTACAAATTTATTCTTCTTCCTCCTGCAGATTCCAACAAATATCCCCTAATAGCGAATCAAGTTGTTTGCCACTATACCAGTGTTCGAGTCTGGCTGTTACTTGGTGAAATCTCTAGCCATGTTCATCAGACTCGGCTGGTGATTGTTCATTAAATTTGTCTGCATGACAATGCAAAAAATGTGTTTTCAATGACATTTTGACGTTTAAGTTTTTAAATGCGGTTAGCATATCTCCAATTAAAATTCGCCAATTTTCAGATCGATGATTTCCTAATACATTTTCTATTACTGATTTCACAGAATTCCAGCCCAATAGCTCCATATCATTCAATGCAAGTTCAAATTGTTGGTCCTTCATTAGACGACGAATGTCCGGTCTATTTAGAATTCCTGTAAAATAAAAACATTATGATATGAAATATAAATCTAATTTAATAAAGTAGCTAGAGTTCATACCTTCTTTTACTTTCATGCCGCTTAATCGTGGAAAAATTCGGCGCAATTCGGTAAAAGCAATTCCATCTGGGTTCAATGCTTTTATAAAATTTTTTACAATACCCAGTTTGATGTGGAGTCGAGGAAGCAAAATCTTTTCCATCGGCACAAGTGGTAATTCAATAATATTATTTCTATGCAATCTGCTTTCCTCACGTATAGCCCAATCCCGTGTATTGTACTGGTCGCCATGGAAACGCGTATTCTATAAGCACATGAAGCACATATTTTTAGTACAGCCCAATTGCATGCCTCTTAAAAGAGCCACCACTTTTAAATCTGCGCATATTTTCCACTTGTGGTCTTCATATTTAATTAACTCTATTATTTTTTCATTGATGCGTATGTCTCTTTAGTATTTGTGCTTAGTGCTATCGGAATAGGACTTTTTAAATTAGTGACATGTAGCAAAACTGCTTTTAAGCTACTTTTGGACGAATCGATGAATAAGCGCCAATCTTCAGGTATAACAATAGAATACGTTACTTAAGTTTTTAACAAGACCGATTTGTGCGGTTTTTGTCCGCACAAGAAAATACAAATATGTAAAAATGTATGACTTTATTTTTTAATTCTATATACCTGGAACAGGTAGAAACAGAAATCGTCCCGGCTTTGGGTTTTTTACAAATTATGTTCATGAAGGTCTTGACAGATACTTTGATAAAAAAATTACAGTATAAATAAGAGTTCCTCAACCCCTTCAATTCCATATGGAAAATATTTTGCTTCCTCCACTGCACATCAAACTGGGTATTGTGAAAAATTTTATAAAAGCATTGAATCCAGATGGAATTGCTTTTACCGAATTTTTCCACGATTAAGCGGCATGAAAGTAAAAGAAGGTATGAACTCTAGCTACTTTATTAAATTAGATTTATATTTCATATCATAATGTTTTTATTTTACAGGAATTCTTAATAGACCGGACATTCGTCGTCTAATGGAGGACCAACAATTTGAACTTGCATTGAATGATATGGAGCTATTGGGCTGGAATTCTGTGAAATCAGTAATAGAAAATTTATTAGGAAATCATCGATCTGAAAATTGGCGAATTTTAATTGGAGATATGCTAACCGCATTTAAAAACTTAAACGTCAAAATGTCATTGAAAATACATTTTTTGCATTGTCATGCAGACAAATTTAATGAACAATCACCAGCCGAGTCTGATGAACATGGCGAGAGATTTCACCAAGTAACAGCCAGACTCGAACACTGGTATAGTGGCAAACAACTTGATTCGCTATTAGGGGATATTTGTTGGAATCTGCAGGAGGAAGAAGAATAAATTTGTAAATAAAAACTTAAACTTTAATTAACAACAAAAATAAATGTTTTAATTTTTGAAGTTTCGCCTGGTTATTATATATTTCATCTTTTGTGAATAAAATCAAAAGTTGTAGACAGATTTTAATTATTTATGTCTTGTTTTGTTTGGAACTTTGTTTTCTATACCTGCAGAAAAAATTAGAAGCACAGCTGCGTTTTCCAATTTTTTATGCCGTTTTAAAAGACAAAATTTTTGAAATTTTGCTAAAAAAAAAACAATTTTTTTTTTGTCAAAAAAAATTATGTTTCTACAACGACTGCGCATATACTTAAAGAAAATTTCATTGCGGAATTTCGGTTTTTTTAGTTTATTCAATAAACTAAACCGTTTTTGAGTTACGCGAATATATGTTGTGCAACCTCCTCCATTTTCGAAATAACGGTATATTTCGAAAAAACGAGCTAACCTAAAGAAACGGTTAGCACCACTGAATTCAGCGTACCCGAATTAGGTTAACCCGCCAGGTGCCCCGTTTGTCACGAAAAAAAGTGTCAAATTCTAGCACAGTGTTATCAATATCAAAAAACAATTTTAGAACAGTTATTTTAAGAAAAAACAAAAATTAGTCCATCTAAAACAGTTTTTTATTTCTTGTGTTCAATTGTAATTGAATCGCGTGTATTTGCTATGCTTCGTCCAACAAGAAGCAACAACAATGCTTAATAAATTTCTGAAAAAAAAATGACAATAACCATCCGCATGTGTTCACATCGCTTGCTCAACGACGACTGAATGGAATACGTTCTCTGAGTACAATAAGTGGCAGTAACCGTACTGCCATCGACAAATTTGGCACTGGCAGTACAATGTATGGCAGTGCAACATCTTTATATATTTATAGTCTTTGGTTATACTATAATGATACACATAAATAAAGCTAGTATGTTGGCAACGGACAGTCTGCATACAAAACTTGAAGAGACAAATTGTTTAATTTTTAAATTCAGATATGCAGACATAACACCCCTTACCGATGAGAAGGTACGAACAAGAATGGCAAGAACTGAAGCCGGTACTGGGCTGTGACGCAAATGCACACCATACCCAATGGAGAAGTGCCGACATCAATAAAAGAGGTGAGTCTATGTTTGATTTTATTATTGCTAACAATATCTATATCTGTAATAGGGGGAATACGCCAACATTTAGAAATAGGGATAGGGAGGCAGTAATAGATATTACGTTGACGAACTGTAGGGAATTAGTGAAGGATTGGAGGGTGGCTTTGGAATTTTCCTTCTCTGACCATAGTCGTCTATCCTTTAATCTAATGTTTGAGAGATCAAAAACGAGTCCGTATAGGAATCCGAGGACGAATTGGGATTCGTTTTCGGAATTGGTGGTAGATAACCTAAGGGTTACAAATGAATGAAGGTCGACTCCGACCGGGGTTCAGCAACTGGTGGGTACCTTTACGGAAGCATTAACCAGTAGTTATGAGCGATCCTGCCCGCTGAAGTTCCCGGGCATACGCAAACAACCACAATGGTGGACGGAAGAGTTGAGGACTCAAAGATCCACTGTAAGAGGGTTGTTCAACAGGGCGAAGTATACGCATAGGGAAGAGGATTGGAGTAACTTTAGATTGAGTTACAATAGGTATAAGACGGATATTAGGAGAGCGAAAAGGGACTCGTGGATCAAGTTAGCGAGTCAGTTGAAACTGTAACAGTCGCACAAGCGGCTGTCCCCAAAAACTAAATAAATTGTTTCATTATAATGTACATACACAAAAATCGAATTTTATGACGATCGTATAAAATCGAATCAATGGATTTTCCGAATATCGGATCATATTAGATCATAGTTCCGACAAAAGGTCCATTTTTAAAAATCACTTAAATATGCATAAATCTGTTACAAAAATCGTTATCAGGTTAAATTCGAAACATATAATTTTTATATACATAAGAGTTGACACGTAACGTTCCACACGTTTAAATTTACGAATTCGTAGCACTTATTGTGCTCTCTTATTTATGCACTACAAGATAACTTCTGGTTAGTTGAGGCTGATGTAAAGTAGGTGAGTATTATCTCGTTCATAGGGCAAACAAATTAATAGGTTTTTGCTAATAATATGAGTCACCAAGTTAACTCAAATACCTACAGGGTTATAATACAGTATATATATATTGATTCCTATGGTTCCAAGTTGGAACAAAGGGCCGTAACAAAATTCTTCCATTGTGATCTGTCCTGTGCGATTAGTCTGATCTCAGACCATGTTCTTCCTGTTTCGCTAATCTCGGATTCTAGTTGCCTTCTCCAGGTGTTAGCTGGTCTACATCTTCTTCTGCTGCCATGAGGGTTCCAGTCAATTGCCATCTTTGGTATATCATCATGGGGTCTTCTCAGAATATGGCCAACCCAGCTCCATTTCCTCTTTGCAATTTCTATGCGAATCGGTATTTCACCTGTTCTTTGGCAGAGGTCTCTGTTGGAAACTACGTTCGGCCAAAATATTCGCAAAATTTTTCGCAAGCAACGATTAACAAATACTTGCAGGGATTGGATATCGATTGCAGTAGAATTCCAGGACTCGCATCCATATAGCAGGATAGAGCGAACATTAGAGGAGAAAAGGCGAAGCTTGGTTTTTGTATGTATTTGTGGAGACTTCCATACTCTTTGTAATGCACCAAAAGACTATTTTGCTTTGCTTATGCGAGATGCAATATCATCACGTGAGCCGCCTGTTGTTGATATGATAGTTCCTAGATAACAAAACGATTGGACATCTTAGAGATTAGTCGAATTGATACGTAGGGCCTTAGTTTTGTCAAAATTAATATGAAGACCAACAACCGATGCTAGCTGATGTATCTGGTCCAATTTGGCTGACATGTCGGAAAAGTTGTGTGCGAGCAGGCAAATATCATCAGCATAATTAAGTTCTTCCAGTCGACCATTCATACCCCATGTAATGCCTCTTCTTATTCGGGTTGCTTGCTGCATAATTGAGTCCAATACAATATTGAATAACAGAGAAGATAGGATACATCCCTGTCGTACCCCAGTGCTTACACCAATCGGATTGCTTAACATGCGTTCATGCAGTACTCGACATGTTGAGTTACCATACAGAGCTTTGACTAAGTCGATTAGCACAGGTGGAACTCCCTTGCATCGAAGTGCGTGCCAAATTGCCTGATGGTGGATCGTATCAAATGCTTTGGCGAAATCGATAAATATCAGGTATAGTGGAGATCTCCATTCCACCGACTGTTCCACTATGATCCGTAGATTATTTATATGGTCGGTGCAAGATCGGTGTGGTCTGAAACCAGCTTGCTCATTTCGAAGATCTGCTGAAATTGATGATGCCAGTCTAGCATGGAGTATATTCGCTAAAACCTTATTAATCATGGTTAAAAGAGTTATACCCCGCCAATTTTTACACTCTGTTAAATCTCCTTTCTTGGGTAATTTTATTATCACTCCTTCACTTAGTTCAGCAGGAAGAGAGTGTGATGTCCAGAAGTCTCTGATAATAGGGTAGATTATTTTAGCGCTAAGAGTCGGATCAGCCTTAATACAGTGCACTCGGGAAAACGTCAACGCTCGTTACGTCAACATCCCAAAACGTCAACCCTTTTTTTACATTGCCTATTCCAAAACTTCAACCCAACCACAAAGCTCTAAACCTCAACTCTGAATAATACACCAATTTGTACACACCAGAGAATGACAAGCAGTACTCAAAATAAAAGTTACTCGTGTATTTATTCATACTTGCAGTTATTTCTATACTCAAGTATTTTACAAAAAACAGATACTCTCTTACGTATTTGTTTTGCAACACATACGTGTATGTACAATACATGCTAGCAAGAATATTTCTGCGTATCCAACTTAATAAAATAAAATAGCTTGCTTGTTTGTTTATCTGTCATACTCATACTTATATGTAGAAAAGAGCTGTAAGTATAAGTATTTAGCCTGTACAGGGTGTTTTTTTTTTACAGGTTTGTTTTTCGAAAAGAGATAAAACTGGCATTTTTTGGTCAAATTTGGCAACTCTAATGTCATTTATGTTCAGTTTGGTTTGCCATTTCATCATGAACAGGTTGACAAAAGAACAACGCTTGCAAATCGTGCAAATTTATTTCGAAAATAACGGTTCAGTTCGCGGAGTTTACCGCAAGCTCCGTCCATTTGATGGTCGACATAATCGTCCATCAGAGCAATTAATTCGGTTAACCATGGATCGTTTTCGCACTACGTTTACTCTATGTGATAATACGCATCCGCAGAGACGTCGAACAGTGCGCACCGAAGAAACAATTGCCGCTGTAGAGCAAAGTGTTGAAGAGGACCCGAATGAATCGATTCGCCACCGTGACCGGTATAGAGCCATGATAACCGACTATTTTGTTCCCGAATTGGATGGCATGAATGTGGATGAGTTGTGGTTCCAACAAGACGGCGCTACATGCCACACAGCGCACGCCACAATCGATTTATTGAAGGAAACATTCGATGAGCGCATAATTTCGCAAAATGGACCTGTCAATTGGCCACCAAGATCGTGTGATTTGACACCATTGGATTATTTTCTTTGGGGATATGTGAAGTCGCTCGTCTACGCCAACAAACCAGAAACGTTAGGGGAATTGGAAGCCAACATTCGTGGCGTTATTGCCGACATACGGCCCCATATGCTCGAAAAAGTGGTTGAAAATTGGACCTGTAGAATTGGCTTTATTCGAGCCAGCCGCGGCGGCCACATGCCTGAAATCATATTTAAACATTAATTTTTTTTTTTTTTTTTTTTTTTTTTTTTTTAGCTTTTAGTTATTTATTGAATCTTCATATTATGAACTAACAATAAGTTTTCAAATCTTAATACTAAAAATAAAATAATAAGCCCAGCCAGTGCTAGACAAAAAATTTTTATGATACTACAAAAATTTCATATCAACTGATCAAGTCATCTGTTTTGCGCTTGAGTTAAAGCAAGGGTATCCCTCCTTCTCAACCGACTGTGGCCACTAAAGTTAAGGATGTCTCGTGCAAGTGGGTTTGGATGTTGTTCAAGTTTGCTGACGTACTTTGACGCATATTTTGTAAATTCGACGTTTACTAATGGCACGCCTAGATCTTTGTGGATTCGAGAATTTTTAACATACCATGGAGCTGCAGTAATAATACGTAGAATTTTATTTTGACCCCTTTGAATTTTTTCAATGTTTGATGCTGAGGCAGTACCCCATAATTGAATTCCATAACACCAGATTGGCTTTAGTATTGCATTGTACAACAATAGTTTGCAATCCAACTTTAATGAAGAATTTCTGCCAATTAGCCAATTAAGTTGCACTGCTTTTAATCTCATCTGAGTAAGTTTCGCTTCAATATGAGACTTCCAAGTTAAACGGCGGTCGAGGTGAATGCCGAGGTATTTGACTTCATTATGTTGAGGAATAATTTGATTATTTATTCTGATGGACGAGCAGGTATCTTTTCGCAATGTGAAAGTGATATGAATACATTTTTGTTCATTTACCCTGATTTTCCAAAGCTCTAGCCAATTCTCTAGTTTATAAACATAATTCTGCAAATTCTGTGATGCAACTTGGTGGTCCTTATGGACGCTGACAAAGGCTGTATCGTCTGCAAAAGTTGACGTGTGGATTTTGGGGTCTGACGGCATGTCGGAGGCATAAATCAAATATAAAGTAGGGCCCAGTATGCTACCCTGTGGCACACCTGATTCAATTGGCTGAGCGGTACTTAAAAAATTGCCTTCTTTGATTTTAAATTTGCGACCGTATAAATAACTTTCCATGAGTTTATGGGTGTTAGCAGGCAGAGTTAATTTAATTTTGTGCATTAAACCGTCATGCCAAACTTTGTCGAACGCTTGGGACACATCAATGAAAAGGGCGGAGCAGTATTTTTTATCTTCAAACGACCCTCTTATCACATTTACCAATCTGTGAGTTTGTTCGATGGTACTGTGTTTAGCTCTGAATCCGAATTGATGATTTGGAATACATTCAGTGTCATTCAGAATTGGAGTCAACTTAGTCATTAACAATTTTTCGAACAGTTTAGAAATTGTCGGCAGTAGGCTAATTGGCCTATATGACTCTACTTTAGTGGGGTCCTTCCCTGGCTTAGGAATCATGGTAATCATAGATACCTTCCAATCTGCAGGATAGTATAGCATAGTATAGTAAAATAGCATTGAAAATAAAGAGGATGATTCTTCTAGCTACACGAGGTAACTCCACAAGCATTTTGTTGCTGATTTTATCCATACCTGGAGCTTTTTTAAGATTCAGAGTACCAATAGCGCTTTGAACATCATTAAAGCTAAGTCTTAGAGGTACAGGAGGTCTAATAACGAGTGGAGCCAAATCAGATGCATTAATTGAGTTGTTTATAGTAAACACATTTCTCAAATGGTTATCAAATAAAGTCCCTTTCTCGGAATCATTTCTAGCCCAGTCTCCAGTCGGATTTCGCAGAGGAGGCTTTCCTCTAACTGGTCTTTTTAAACCTCGTGCCGCCTTCCATAGCGAATAGTCAGATTGTGGGGTACTATCAAGACCCTCCAAGTAAGATCTAAATGAGGCCGTTCTTTGGATTTCTAAGAAATTTCTTAGTATATCTCTGCATTCTCGTAGCCTAGCTTTCAGTTGAGGAGACCTATGAATTTGCCACTCTCTTCTAACTCTTCTTTTTTCTGCCAGGAGATGATCGAGTTCAGCGAAATAAGTTCTGTTTGTCCCACGTCTGCATTCAACGTCATATGTGGAGGCGTGATGTACAGCTCTTCGTATGTCCTCAGTAAACTTGCCAATCGACCCATCAATATCCGCGGTAGTTCTCAACACAACATTTTCCGTGCAGTGGGAACTTAAATACTTTTTATACTTTATCCAACTTACTCTGGTTTTAGATATGTCCCGAAATGAAGAGCCATTCCCTTGAAGGAAACATTAATGGCATAAAATTATCCTTCCAATAAAGCCAAATTGATGGTCATTAAAACGATTTTCTTGTGTTTTATTTCAATTCGAAGTTCTATACCTCTCAAAAACCACACACAGAAAAAATAACAGTTGATTGCATCGATCAGCTTATGCAGTCAGATCACTTGTTGTTGTGTTTTTGTTTCATATATTTTGGCAAAGAAAAGAGTCCAACTGTTATCGCTGGCGGCGATGGTTGTTCGTAAGGAGCGAATTTAACTAACCAAATGAAAAGACCCAATTTCTTAACATTGATTAATAACGTTTATTTCTATATAAAAAAACATAAAATTAAAATATAAAATATAAATGTACTTCACGTACTTACCGCAGTGCTTTTCCTCACGAACTCAATTAAATTTCTTAAAATGTTTAAGTTGAGCCACAAATATTTATGTACGTATATAAAACATGTTAAATAACGGGCCAACTTAATGAAACAAAGCACTGCAGTAGAATGTATATAAAAGGAATTTGATCATTTACATGTAAACAAATAGGCAAAAAAGGGAAAACAAATACATAAATGATCAAGAGACAAATAACATTTAGGCAATTCACAGATTGAGATTACATTAAATAAATACAAATAAAATAAATTAAATCAAACAAATAAATAACAATAAATGTTTACAACTTGGTCAGCACCAACAAAATTTTTTCCATTGTCGCTTCTGAGTCTTGTAGGCGTATCACGTCGGTTTATAAAATTGCGTATGGCAAGTATACACGCGTCTGTGGACAAGTCAAAGGCAACTTCCAAGTGGATAGCTCTCACGGTTAGGCATGTAAATAGAGCAACCCATCTTTTTTCATGGCGTCGACCAACAGTTATGGTTAGTGGCCCAAAATAATCCAAACCAGTGTAGGTAAAGGGGCGAATATATGGCGTCAGTCTGTCTTCTGGCAAAGAGCCCATGAGAGGTGGCACCGGCAATGTACGGCGAAATCTGCAAACAAAACACTTAGAAACACACTTACGTAAAATATTTCTAAGGCGGGGAATCCAAAATGATCTTCTGATTTCACATATTGTTGCTTCGAAATTTTGGTGTTTCATCCTTTCGTGTACATGGGCCACAAACAACTCGGTAACGGGATGAACCGACGGCAATATAATCGGACGTCTTATTTCCATGGGCAACCAACTAGCTGCGTCCACGCGGCCATAAACTCGAAGTAGTGAATTTTCATCCAGATATGGAGCCAACGTAAACAATTCACTACTTTTCGGCAAGCTTCTTTCAGTTTTTAAAATTTCTATTTCAGTACTACATTTTTCCTTCTGTATTTGGCGGCAAATAAATATTTCAGCAGTTTTTAGTTCAGCAGCGGTTAAAGCAATACTTTCTTCAGCGCACACTTTCTTTTGGCATCGATTTATAAAACGTAACATCCAGGCAACTGTACGTTTTAGTTTCAAATAAGAAGAAAATCTGCTGAAATCAACTAGAAGAGAAATATTAATAAGTAAAGCAAATTTTGAACACAGTTCCTCATTATCAAGGTTGGCGGGACCTCTGTTGATAGCTTTGGGCCATTCATCTTCACCATGATAAAGGAAACAAGGGCCCTTAAACCAGCTAGACTCATTCGAAAGGCTGACTTGAGATTTCATCCGAGTAGTTTCATCAGCAACATTTAAATTGGTGGACAACCATCTCCAATTTGTTGGGCTAGTACAATCTAGAATCTCTGTAATCCGATGAGCAACAAAAGGCTTGTATCTACGGTTTTCTAAACCGATCCAATTAATTACCGTCGTCGAATCGCTCCAACAAATGGTTCGGGAGACCTTCATGGAATGCTCCTTCAAAATAGTATTCATCAATCTAGTGCCCAAAACTGCAGCCTGAAGTTCGGGCCTCATCGTTTTTAAAGGGGCAAATCTTGTTTTTGCTGCTACGAAGGACCCTTCAATTTTTCCATCGGCATTAATGGACCTCCAATATTACACGGCACCAAATGCGTCCTCACTAGCGTCGACAAAAACATGTAGCTCCAGGCGATTAGAAACACCATTTCCAAAATAATAACGAGGCACCTTCACATTAATAACGTTTTTGAGCTCTTGACGCCAATTGTTCCACACTTCATATATTTCATCGGGCAAGGCGTCATCCCATCGGATATTGTGCCTCCATACTTCACGCATCAACAATTTAGCCGTAATCATGAAGTTGCTTAAACAACCAAGAGGGTCAAATACAGACATGACCACACTAAGCAACTCTCGCTTTGTAGGGGACCTCAAACCTTCTATGACGTCAGCATTCACGTTGTGGAACTTAAGCTCGAACCTGAAAGTATCATCTTTAGGTTGCCAGTACATACCTAGGACTTTTTCCGATTGCAACTCGTTGATATCGCTGGAAAAGTTAACCGGTTTCTTCACTGTACCTTTAAGGGCCACAATTACCTCAGCAGAATTTGATGAAAAGTTCCGTAGTTCGAACCCAGCAGACTTATGGATGTCACGAACTTGTTGGGCAACTTCAATGGCTCTTTCAGGAGTTGGAAAGCTGTCGACAAAATCATCTACATAATGATGATCCACTATAGACTTAACTGCGCGAGGATATTCTTCACGATAGCTTAGAGCGTTGGTATCTTTGACATAGTGGGCTACGCAGGGCGAACAAGCAGCTCTAAATGTCATCACAAGCATCTCATAAGTATCGGGTGGCCTTGTATGATCGTTGCGCCAAAGGAACCGTTGGGAGCATCTGTCTTCAGGAGCCACAAGGACCTGGTGAAACATCTATTTAATGTCCCCACAAACTGCGACAGCTCCAACTCGCAAATTGAACAAAATTGATGGCAAAGGCTTATATTGCGTAGGACCTTTCAATAGCTTGGAGTTCAATGAGACACCTTCAACAGTTGCGGCAGCGTCAAAAACTAGACGGAGCTTTCCAGGCTTATTAGGGTGACCACTCAAAAGTGGGGAAGATACCAAGTCCTAGAGCAGACACCAGAAGCTTCATTAGGCGACAGTTTACGTACATACCCCTTTGATACATAATCCTTCATGATGGCCTTATAAGCATCTCCAAATTCAGAAAACCTCATCATCTTCCTCTCAATGCCATTGAGTCTATTTTGAGCCATGGAGTAACTATCAGGCAAAATAACATCATCAGTGCGCCACAAGAGTCGAGTTTGGAACCTCCCTTTCACCTTCACTGTAGATTCCTGCAAGATTTGACGAGCTCGTACCACCTCCTTGGACTCTATGACCGGCAAAACCTTCACTCCAAAATTTTCCGTTTCAAAGTAACTTGCCACCAAGTCATATACCTTCTGTTCTGGCTGAACTGTCAACAAACATGAATGAGAATGTGATAGCTTACCCTTCATTGAACCAAAAACCACCCAGCCTAATGGGGTGCTGGCTGCATAAGGACCATTTTCTTCCAAAGGCACAATTTCATCAGGAAGACCAAGGTGGCAGTGATCCAATCCAATTAAGACCTTAGGGGCAACACTATTGTACAACTTAATAGGTAAACCAGGATGAGAGCTTAAGTCCATATTAAAACTTTGAGTCGGCAGTTTAAGATTTGAGACACCATAAACATTTTTTAGAGCATATTTCCTTTGCTTACCAACCCCACTTACTTGTAGATCAACTACAGGTGCTATTTCCTCAGATGCCTTTCCAGCGTACCAGTGTAAATTTAATTTACTTTGTTGGCCCCGGAGGCCCAGTTGCCTCACCAAAGACCTGTCCACCATAGTAACTGAAGAACCTTCATCCAACAACGCATAAGTTTCAATCTTGTTACTAGGACCATAAAGTATAATAGGCACAACTCGAAACAGCAACACACTCTTATCTACAGCACGGGACACACAGCTTAGGACGGATGCACTACTATTTTTTGAACCACCCGTGGCTGTCGACTCACTTGACCCAGAATTATGTCCACCATCATGTAATAATTTGTTATGTTTTTTCAGGCAACCATCAATGGGACACTCCTTTCGATTACGGCAACTTCTACTAGGATGGCCCGCACCAAGACACGAAAAACATAACCTCAATTTTTTCGCATTAGTCCATCTGTCAGGCACACTCAATGAACTAAATTGTTTACACTCAATCAATTTATGACCACCCTGACACATAGGGCATTCTTGTTTGCGTTGACCATCAACGGCATGGAGGACAACTTTTCTTTTAGCTTCACTATAATTTCGATTATCACTCACCCCTTGAATAGTTTGCACCAATTCCGCAACGTCCTTGAGCCATTTGTTGAAATCCATAACTGTTGGATATGGTTTAATTGTTGAGGCATAGCGGGCCCACTCCACTCATCCATCAGTGTAGGATTGGCCAAATGTTGTCGTCCATTAGCAGATTCCAAAAAGGCGGCAAGGTTCTGCACCTTAACAGCAAAAGGCACAAGACGATCAATAGCACTCTCACTAATGGACTGAATTTCTTTCACTTGTTGGAGTTGGCAACGGATGAGCATCTCTAAAACGCAACTGTTCCATTACAACACACACATTATCTGGATGTATCAACAATGATTTAACACTCTCACGAGCATCACCCTTTAATGCCTTTTGGAGGCGAACACAGTTTTCAAAATTGTTGTAATTGTAGACCGCAGTTGAGTTATCAAAGGCTGCTGAAAACATGGGCCAGTCATCAGGTTTGCCACTAAATTCTGGTAAGTCATAAATTTTTCTATGCACTGCCATCGAACCACAATTTTGACACACAAGATTATTAGACGGCGACATTTGTCCTAACGGTGGTTGGCTTGCATAAAAACCTGTATTGTTTGCGTTGCAGCTTACACAGGAAAATGGCGTACGACGATCAGCGCAGTCGACGTTGGCTGAAGCAGAGCTGCCAGCGTTGGCAGCACTTGTACCGGCAGCTGATGACGCCATATTGAATAACTGGGGCACGACTGAGGATGATGTCGAGTTTCCATTTAGAGCGACTGACAAGACTTTCTGGGCTGTTAGCAACTGAACTTGGAGCAGATTGATTTGGTTTTGCAGCTCTTCTAACTTAACGCCAGGATTCAGCTGAGGCAATTGCTGCTGTCCATTTGGACCACAAAAATTTTGTTGGTTATGTTGAATAGTGGCGGCAGACACGATGGGCGCGGCAATCGACGTGGTGGCTACGACATCTGAGGTTCTAGCGGCAGTGGAACCTGTCGACAATATCGCAGCGGCAGAGGCGGCTATATTTTGTTGACTTACGGTTGTGTTGGAGTAACCAGGAGCAGAAGTTACTGCTGGAATCAAGACTGATGTTCCGGCGGCAATGGAACTGGTGGGCAACACAGAAGCTCCATCGGCAAGGGGAGCCATTTGTTGTTGCAGAAAGTTTGTTCCAGCAGATGGAGAACCATTATTATTTAGATTTTCAGTTGAATGCAAACGAGGGCTTCTTCTTACAGGCGAGCGTTGCAGCATTTTGAAGCACTATTATGAATTTTCCAAATATATTTTTATTATTCAGCTGGCAGCAAATATATTGTTCCGACAGGTAAGGACTTCTTCACCAAAAAATTTCTTTTCTCTTAGGCAGAGAACCAATTGTTCCGGCAGGCAAGGAACCACAATAAATTTAGTTTTTTCAAACTACAAATGTTCCGGCAGGTTGGAACCACAAAAATTTTTCTCATAGGCAGAGAACCAATTGTTCCGGCAGGCAAGGAACCACAATAAATTACTTTTTTCAAACTACAAATGTTCCGGCAGGTTGGAACCACAAACATTTTTCTCATAGGCAGAGAACCAATTGTTCCGGCAGGCAAGGAACCACAATAATTTCCGCACAAAGCTGCGAAATAAAATTTGTTATCGCTGGCGGCGATGGTTGTTCGTAAGGAGCGAAAACAAATACATAAATGATCAAGAGACAAATAACATTTAGGCAATTCACAGATTGAGATTACATTAAATAAATACAAATAAAATAAATTAAATCAAACAAATAAATAACAATAAATGTTTACAGCTTTATGAGCCAGTAAGCGACACCAACAAAAGAGCATTTTCGGAGCGCTCTGAAAAAAGGAGTCAGAAAAGAATCTAACTAAAGAGCATTTTCGGAGCGAAAGAAAAATTTGCTTGTTACTGTCCTGAGTCGGCACGCAGTATGACTCAGAAATTCCACTTAATTATGTGTGTACCAAAGCGTTGTTGTCCTGTTATTTGTGCTTTGAACAAAAAAAAAAAACAAAGCTGTACCACACAAGAATGATAAAAACAAGATTACACAGAGCCCAAGAAAAACCTCATAAAAGACTCTTTTCTGACATTATCTAGAGCTCTTTAAGAGCCCAAAAAACCCCTCATAAAAGACTCTTTTCTGACATTATCTAAGAGCTCTTTCTGACGCACCATTTTCGAATGTAATGGCCCTCTTTTCTGAAGGTTTTCGGAGCAATTATGATTGTTGTTTGGGCTCATAAAGAGCGTTAACGCTCCGAAAAAGGTGTCAGAAAAGACTCTTTTCGGACTCATATGGCTTGCTGGGTATACTTACTTATTGCTTGTCAATCTTAAGGGGTCGGAGGTGTTTCTTATTTGTTTCCTTATGTTAGTAATGTTTTCAATCTCGTCAGAATCAAAAGACGATGAGTAGAAAAAAATTTAAAAAATTTTGCTTTTACTTGAGTTATTTTTTGCAGAACCAAATGTTTTTTGTTTACATTTTCTTTTATTTTATTCAGTGTAGTAATACGTACTTATTTAAGGTTTTTACAACACTGAAGCAATGAATCGATTCGATTCGTATCGAGTACCATCATTAGAAAATTTTGCACTGTCGAAATAAATTTCGATTCGAAAACAATTTCGATCACGACTACCAGAATTAGCCCCCAGATCTAATTTTTTCGGCGGCGTGACAAGTTTAAAAAAAATTCAAACCTAAAGTTTATTAGTCGTTTATATATTATAGTAAGTGCTTGGCAAGCTTTCTAAAAATATTTTTTTTTTTTTTTGAAGTTACTAATTTTATTTCAGGTCTCGATTTTTAAATAATTAAATAAACATAAACATAAAGAACGTTTTAAAATAAAAAAAGCAAAAAAAGTCATTCATTGACTTTTCAGTTCTTGATTTTTCATTCATGTAAACACAAATATAAAAATCGTATTAAAAATAAAAAAAAAAGTCATTCATTGACTTTTATCACGATTTTCGAATCATAAATAACTAAAAATAATAGAGGAACATTTATAATTAAACTAAAGATATTTATCACTTAATTTCAATTTTTTTCAAAAGTAAAATCCCTTCTTCGGTGTTTAAATATTTTTTTAATTCAGTACTCCATCAAACTGAAAATTCTTTCGGAAGATGCATTGGCATGTGGAATTGAATTGATAAAACTTAATACTCTGAAAATATTTTTGATCTGGCCCCACTGGAGAGAACAGTAAACTGAAAAAAAAATATTAAAAACAAAATTTTACGAAAATACCCCTGCAAGAAATGTGTGACCGAAACTAACCCATAAAAAATTTTGCACTAACACAGCAGTGTAAAAGAACTTATGCCCTGTGGGACTTTGAGTTAATTTAAAACTAACTCATGGTCGATTCAGAATAAGTCACAAGTGACCCCAAAGGCTAACACATTTTCCATGTAAAACGCTATTCAGTTTTTCCATCATCGTTGTCATCAGAATGAGTCAGTACTCACTCACTCTGCATAAGTTTCAGCTAACCACAAACTAGTTCATTATGAGTTAGCTTGTGGCACATAAAGTAAGTTGCATTATAAGTTAGCTATAAACTAACTAACTAATGATTAGGTTAAAAAACTATTTAAAATTAAAAGTTATTCAAATTCCTATTAAATTTTTATTAAAATTTTTTATTTTTCTTAAAAAGATGAAAATTTTTTTTAATTAAATTGTTTTAGTTTTATAAAACCTGTCACATCCACCTCAAATTACTAGATAAACTAAATAAAAATGAAAACAAAACAAATATGTATTTACAGTTTTAACTGTTATGAACATGAAGAAAAAAAGTAAGAACTAGTTTTTTCTTCTTTTGTTCTTTGCAGTTTACTCTCTTTAATGATTGTTGAATTCTGCACCAGCTTTGAGTGAGCCAATGATTAGTTTAATACTAATCGAGAAGTAGTCAAATGTTTAAAAAAAAACAAATAGTTCATCTCTGCATAATTTTTGAGTTACTTCAGAAGTCAGTTGTAAATGAGCTAGCAATAAGTTAACTTTATTTTGAGTTAGCTCACAAAAATCCGACAGGGTGTTTACTGTATGCAACATGTGTTAGGGAGAGACAAAAAATAAATGGAAGGGAGATAGAAAATCACACAAAACAAGAGACACAAAAGTCTCTATCATTTTGTTCATATTGCCCTTAATAACATGATATAAACTTTGATGGATATATCAGTGACAGTCATTTTACCTATCTGTTACCGACACTGTTCTTGTAGGGACGTTACCGCTTGGACAGAAACGACGCGACGCGGTTTTAGGCTAGCCTACTCGACGCGACAGCTAAATCATTGTATATTAATTAACTAACAACATTTTAGAAATTGTTTCTGTTTGAACGGTGATTAAAAAATATAATTATAAAATTTTGATCCATCTCGTCTAGCTCTAGCATTGTATCTGGCGTGATTTTTGAAAATAAAACGTGACACGCCAGGAAAATTTCAAAAGTGAGACAATCACGCCAAAAGCGTGACGTCTGGACACCCTATCAGTATCGTTGTTAATTTCAAAAACATTTGTAAAGATATCGATGCAACTCTTAGTGAGTGGAACAACGTGCACTTTATAGCGTGGAGTAATACGACGTCTTTAGAAAAATTTTGGTCTGAAGTTGGATAAAAGAGGGATGCTGGCAAAAACCCAAAATTTTGCAGAATTAGTAAACTAGGATTATCTTTATTACTACTACCTTATTCCAATGCATCAGTTGAAAGAGCTTTCTATATGTTTAATGTGGTAAAAAATTAACTGCGAAACAGAATGAATATTTCAACAGTTGAAAGTATTTTAAGAATCAAGTTAAACAATAAATGTCAAGATTTAATTCCAACACATGAAATGCTCAAACTTTTCAATTCGAATGATATTGAAGAAGACTTTGCAACTCTTGAAATTTTTGGAGAATCCTGATTTTAATAAAACTAATGCTTGGTTTTCACTATGTCAGTTTTGTTGTCAAATTGTCTAAATTGTTATGAAATTACCAACAATTTGGACAATTTGACAACAAAACTGACAGTGAAAACCAAGCATAACCATTTAGATGTTTATATGTACATACAGTGGGTGGCCAAATTATTAGTTACACATGCAAAATTGTTAAGTTTGAAGCCGTATAACATTTTAAAATAGTGGAAATTTATCCTTGTATTTGTTCTTTTAGGCAAATTAAGTGTTTCTAATTCAATTAAAAATAAATTCTTTTGTTTTAAAAATATATATTTGAGGAAAAGAAATATTACAAAATTTTTTGAAAAAAAAATCTTAATATTTCGTAGAACCTTCTTTGGCATCAATCACAGCTTGCACCCTTTTTGGCATGCTCTGAATGCATTTTTGAACATTTTCTTTTAGTTCTTCATCGTGATGCCAGACTTTAATCAATTTAATCAAAATTGCATATTTCACACTTCAGAACAGAATGACAGATAATGATCTACAACTGCAGTCTATTGTCACCAATCATTGGTGACACTGTTGTTTTATTTGTTAAACTTAACTATATTATATAAGAATAATAGTACCTCAATTCAAATTTAATAGAGATATGAATGATGAAACTTTAGGGGTTTAAAAAAAAAAAGTGTAGAATCTAGGGGGTTTATAAATTTTTATTTTTTTTTTTTAATTTTTTGGGAAGAAAAAAAATTATCTGACAACACTAATATGGTGTAACAAAGTCAATAATTAGCAAGATAAAAATGTATTAAGACGTTTAAGAGAGAAGGCTCTCTTCCAAGTGTTGGAAAGAAAAAAAAACAGCAGAAAACAAGTTCGAGTGCTATATTCGGCTGTGCCGAATCTTAAATACCCTCCACCTAAACGTACTAAGAAATAGAAAAACTACACTGGTTACAGGACTAGAATAACCTTATTCTGTGATTTATATTCAGTCTTAGTGTCAATTTTATTAGTATTTTATTTATTTATTTACAATATATATTACAAATAAATTTGTAAAATATATATATTAAAGGCGCAGGTTACTAGACCATATGCGCACGTATTTGAGGTTAATTTAAAATTTAGGAATATTTACATAAAAGGAAGAATATTAGATAAACTTAAGTCGAATTCACATGGTACATATGTAAGAGCACATATATAAGAAATAAAGACAGATTTTACGATAAAATAAATATAAAAAGAATAACGAACATTTCAGTGGTTGTAATGAATTGTTTTAAAAATCAGTAATATTGTGTTTTTCAAAGCATTTTGTAACAATTGGTAAGTTATCTCCATGGGTACAGTCAAGAAGCTCCTCCAGTGGTTTATTCACTTTTGAGTGGGGGCATTCAGTTAGTACATGGCTTATGGTGAGTTCAACATTGCAGCGGCTGCATTTAGGTGGGTCGGATTTCTCAAAGTAATGTTTTGAGTTGAACATTGCTTTGCCTACTCTTAGTCGAGCAAGCATAATACATTCCGGTCTTGATAAATGCTCGTTGTATTTTGGCCTTTGTGTTACTGGATTTTGCAGATTTTGCAGAGCCTTGAAAGGTCCTATCAATGCCTTGGGAAAACAGGATGTTTCTGTAACGTCTGGTAGATTTAATGCTTCTTTAGCACCCATATCGGCATATTCATTGCCCGCGATTCCAATATGTGATGGAATCCACATTAGAATTATTTTACTGTCAATGTTCTGTAAACATAGCATGTCATCATATGCGCCATTTCGATTTTTTGTTAAGGCTTTTATTGCACTTAAACTATCTGTGCAGATTAAAGATCTGCTACCTCTACTAAACGCATAGCCAATTGCCGTCTTTATCGCTGCTATCTCTGCTGTGAAGATTCCAGTGTGATCAGGCAGACGATGTTCAATTATCTTCTCAAACTGAGTTCTGGATTGCTGTCTAAATAAGGAGTATGACGTTCGACCATGACAAAAAGAGCCGTCTGTGAAGTAAACATCTTCAGGTGCCAAACTCGATACCTTTTCCGCAAATAGACTTTTAAAGCAAATAGGATTAGTAGAATTTTTCTTTAAGAAATTTAGGCTGTAATCTATTTTGATGGTTGTTTTTGAACAAATAGGTTTTGTAGGCTTATTTGGTATAGATATGTTCCATTTCTTAAGAATTGAGAGGATATTGCTAATCGCCGTTGGTGGTGTATTTTGCGAGGTGTTTACATATTTCCAAAACATGGAATGTAGACCTTCTGCTGTTATTGTCAAAGACCTGGCGGCCAAATTTATAGAATTTTTCTCCAGTAACGCTTGGAAGTCAGTATATTTTGCCTCAGTACGCAAATTTTTAATTGGTGTTGTACGTAGTAAACCCGACGCAGTTCTAAAACATGTGTTTATTGACGTGTTCAATTTGTTGACATTTGCTTTTGATGTCCAGCCATAAATGGTTATGCCATGTTGAATTGTTCCGGTTGTTATTGTTTTACAAATGTTGAGTGCTGTTTCGATGTGGGGTCCTTTTTTCCGAGAACATATCAGTTTCAAAATATTGTTGATTTTGGCCAGCTTATATGTAAGGTTCTTAATGTGATGATTCCATAATAAATTTTTGGAAAATAATATGCCCAGTATTCTCAATTTATCTGAGATTTTGATGGTTTCACTTCCAATGCAGATTGTGCAGGTGTGACAGTTCCGTTTTCTACATACGTGAAGAATTTCTGATTTAGATGCTGGGATAACAGCTCCCCTTTTTTTGGCCCATCTTTGTACAACGTTGTTTATATTGTTGAGGTTGAAGTTAACCTCATTTGGATTTCCAGATGCCACCGCAAAAATGTTATCTGCGTAAATGCCGACATAGTCGATACCAGGTAAATTTTCAACAGCCTTTGCTAATGAATTTGCATAAACTGTATACAGAACCACAGAAAGTGGAGACCCTTGAGGCACCCCATTGTCCAAAAGATAGCTTGAGGAAAAGTGACCGTCAACTTTCACGATTATTCTACGATTGTTAAGAAAGGATCTAATGAGTTGTAGGGTTTGTCTGGGTACTCCCCATTCATTCAACTCCTGAATGACTGCTACCGATGTGACTCGATCAAAGGCCTTTTCAATATCTTCTGAAAGCACTAAACTGTGTTTACCTTTTTTTAAATTATGCCTAAGTAACTCTTCTAGTTGGTGACATATGCTATGAACTCCATGTCTGGGGATGAAAGCATGTTGTATATTGGAAATTTGCCCCCTTGTTAAGGTCCAAAATCGTTTGGCAACTATTTTTTCCAGAATTTTGGAAAGCACAGGTAATAACGAAATGGGTCTATAGCCTTCTAAATGGTTCCTATTCTTACCAGGTTTGGGAATAGGCGATAGAACAGCCAATTTCCAATCGTGTGGAAAGACCCCAGTATCAATAATATTGCTGTACAGCTGACAAATACGAGCTTTTAGAATGTAAGGGGCAAATTTGATCATTGCGTATGTAATTTTATCTCGAGATGGTGTTGATCCTTTTAGCGTCTTTAAAACATCATTGAGTTCCTGGATCGTAACCGGGCACTTCAACTCCGAATAATTTTCATTTGTTTGGGGGAGACTTTCGATGTCCAGATTATTTTTTTCATTTACAATTTCACGATCGAAAGAATTGTCTGACACGAGATTGCACCAAAATTTTGCAAATCCATCAGCGATATCCACGGGATGCGAAAGAGTATTATCTGCATAAGTGGGGGGAAAAGAATCCGTTCTATCAGACCTTAAATTGTTGACCTTGTTCCATAAAACTCGCACATCCATTGATGGATTTAACGAGTTTAGAAAATGTTCCCATGTTTTTTTTTTTTTGGATATTTTACACTCTTTTTTATCTTCGCACAAAGCCTTTTAAAATTTATTATATTGGGTTCATTCCTACATCTTTTGAACAATTTCCAAGAGTCTTGCCTCTGCTGTATTAGTTTTGAAATTTCCGAATTAAACCAGATCGGGTTTTTCTTCTCCTTAGGATGTCGACTTAATGGAATAGTTTCATTAGCTGTTTTTCTTATAGTTCGCTTTAACTGGGCAGCTTCCCTGTTTATATTTGTTGATATTGAAAATTTTTCAATAAGTTGTGTTGCCTTGTTTTGAAATATACTCCAGTCGGCATGTTTTTCCAGAAATCGTGGTGAAAATTTTTTCTTAAATAGGCTTTTGTTGGAGATAATGATGGGAAAATGGTCTCCCACTTCTGGCAAGGGCAGGCAGTTCCAGCTTAAGCTGGGCGCAATGTCCACACTTGACATCGAAATGTCAACCGCCGTCAAAGTGTTCCGGGTGCTAAGCAAGGTTGGAGAGCCGTCGTTTAAAATTACTAAGTCCTGATCGTTCGCATACTCTTCTAAAATCCTTCCGTTTGGTGAAATTGAAGCAGATCCCCACAAAACATTTTGTGAGTTTGAGTCTCCAAGCAGGATATTGTTCACGTTTCTGGCAATTGGTATATTATTTACCATGTTTGAGGATAGGTTTATGTCTCCTTCTCTATAAATATTTGTAATGTGGAGCTCTGTGTTACATTGGATTGCAATAGTTTGAAACAGCAGGCCTCGATCAGAAGTGAAGTGACTCTTGACACTCAGGTCATTTTTTACCATGAGAGCTATGCCTGATTTGGCGTAAGTGTAATCGTAGTTGTGGTGATAAATTCTAAAACCCGGTATATGTAGCAAATGTAAGTTCTTCTGAATTATATGAGTTTCCTGTAGTGCTATAATGTTGGGTTTGTGTTTAGCAATTAATTGTTCCAGAGCGTATTTATTATTGATAAAACCTTGTATGTTCCATTGGAGAATCGTTATGTGTTGGTGAACATTCATAATTTATTCTTCTGAGTTGCCCTTTAGGGCCTGCTGTTGAGTGTTCTTCAAAGTTGTGGGAGTAATAAGTACGTTTAGCAGTGGGAAATTTTCATAAAGTTTTGACACAGGAGTGCTATGGTCCCCCGAACAGCTCAGCCCTGCTCTCGGTGGGGAATCTAAATCTAAACCATCAGTAATTTCTTCAATCATCATTTCTTCAGTCATTATGAAATTTTCTTTTAAACTATTACTGGACAATTTGTCGTCACTAAATGTGACGCCTTCAATATTATAATCTGAATTTGCATTGTTTTTGTCTGTCGCTTTTACATGATTTTCCTTAGTTGTTTTTTTGGAGCTATCAATTTTTGATGAGTGTGGGTTTTCCGTTATTGTTTGTGTGTTTTTTGATATTATTTTAGAGTATGTACTTTGAATTGGGATGAAAGAGCTTTTGTCAGTTGATGGTGTGTTTGTGTTAGTATTTGTGTCTGCTGTAGTTATATGTTGAGCTTTCGTTGCGGAATTGTTTAAGTTCGAGAAAGAAATTTGTGTTTGATTTTTTATGGTTGTTTGCGTGCCTTTGTGGCCTTCTGATGTTTTATTAGCATTTGTTGTTACAGCACCTGCTATTTGTGCGTATGTCTGTTTGTTTCTGTTTCTGCTTGGTTGGAGCATGTTAAGTGATGGATTATCATTGAAAATCTTCCACGCTTCCCGTGTTGTACATTTTTTGGAAATTCTCACATAATTTACGGATTTATGTTTCCAAAAAGTGGGGCATTCCGGATCATATGATGTATGGTTTTCATTTCGACAATTTACGCAATATTTGCGGGTGCAAAATTCATGTTCTTGATCTATACCACATTCCTTACATTGGCTTACATTTTTGCACCATTTTCTTGTGTGGCCCAGTCTCTGGCAGTTTATACATCTCATAGGATTCGGTATGTATTCTTCAACCGGGACCCTCTCCCAGCCGAGTTTCAAGGTTTCAGGAAGGTAGATAAGATCGAAAGTTATGATTGCTGCTCCAGTTGCAATTAGCTTTTCGTTCTCTTTTCTGTTTATTTTCCGGACTTCGACAACTTTCTGGTCATTGAGCGATGTTAGTAATTCTTCCTGTGATATATTTATTATTTTCTTAGAGAAAATGCGACCTTGAATCGTATTAAGAGTTTTGTGGAGTGAGATTTTAACGGGAATACAATCAATGTAGTTGGATTTGAGAAACTTTTCTGCGATTCTATTATTAGGTACTTTTATGAGTAGGTCACCGCTTTTCATTTCCTTAACTTCTAATCGATCCCGCGATATGTAGTTAAGACCTTTTTCCACTTGAAAGACATTGTAGGATGATAGCGAGCGCACTTCTAGGCCTTCTTTTTCTGGTGTAGCAGTTGCGACTAAGTATCGTGGAAGATTTTGTTGATTTATTGAGGTTTCTGGTAGTGGTATAAATTCCTCCGCCCGGAGCCTTTTGACTTTCCTGCCTCTGGTTCCACCGGTCGAGAAGTCTAGTTCCCGAAACCGGTTGTTATCCGGGGGATGAACCCCGTTCATATTGATTCAAAATACAGTACGATGTATTCAGATAAATTTGTACACCAAAAAGAAATAAAAATTAAAATGAAATACTTCAAAAGAGATACACAAAGCTTTTTAAAAAAAAAAAAAGCTTTTGAAAGACAAATAAAAAGTCCGTAAGAAACGAAACACTCTATTCAACCGCTCGAGGTAAAGAAAACGTGCGATCGCGGCAAATGCCAGACACAGACTGAGTATTTTATATATTTAAAAAAAAGACAGTTTTACGACCAACATAATTTATATTAAATATTTTGAAAATTGTCTAATTTTCACCATTTTTAATTGATTTAATTACCAATTCTTACCATAATTTACAGAGTTGGTCTGATGTTCATCATAATCTTGAGTGTAATTTAACAAAAAGGGGAAAAATTCGGTTTTAGTGATTTTGTTCAAAAGAAAAAAAAACATCAAATAGGGCTTTTAGAGGAGATGTTGGGGTCACGCCTATTTTCGAGGGGGCGGGCACGTAAAGTTGAAAATATATAGGCCTATATCTCTGGAACTCCTGGGTGTCTGATTATTTGTAATACATTAAATAAAAGGTATTAAAAATACCTTTCCAACGATATATATCATGATTATAAAATATGGACCGAATGTGGGTTAAACCCGAAAAGAATATTTATTTGCTTTTTGGAAATGGTTCTCCTTATATGGGAGCTATGACAAATAATGGGCCGATCTTCTTAAATTTTGGAACAGTTATTTTCATGCATAAGAGGATATTTCACGTCGATTTTCAACATAATAACGGTATATTTAAGATACACATTAGTATTAACGTGGATTTCGGTAGTGGACCTTATATGGGGGATATAGTCAAATATGGACCGATATTCTCAAAATCCAGCAGTTTGATTTAGGCATGCATGTAAATGATCCGTGTAAAATTTTGGATTGGTACGCATATTTATAAGAGATTTATGAGTATTAAAGTGATTTTCGGAAGAG
This sequence comes from Bellardia pandia, assembly GCA_916048285.2. Lineage (NCBI taxonomy): Eukaryota > Metazoa > Arthropoda > Insecta > Diptera > Calliphoridae > Bellardia > Bellardia pandia. Next base: position 74,528,955 of record OU696530.1, read on the forward strand.
GGCTTTATATGGGGCATACGGTTAAAAATAGACCGAAATTTTGTGGGATGATTTTTGTATATATGTAAATGATCTGTGCAAAGTTTTGAGTCGGTACCGATATTTATACAATATATATAGGGAAAATGTGTTTTTTAGATGTGGTCCTTGTATAGGAGCTATGACCAGTTCTGGGCCGACCACCATAAAATTTAGTACAACATTTATTTGCCTATAAAGAGAATTTATGTCAAATTTTAGCCGTTTAACATTATTTATCTGTTTTATAAGTATTTAAATGAATTTTGGAAGTGGACTTTATATGGGGTCAATGGTCAAACATGGACCGAACTAAAAAAAATTTCGTTTTGCGATTTCTTTTTGCATAAAACTTATTTTTGCTGAATTTTGTCACATTTTCATAAGCATTTATTTATCATTAAGCCATATTTCGGGAATATATGTATATATTTGTATGGGGGCTATGAGAAATCGTGGACCGTAAAAAAAAACATTAATCGTATGCAAAATAAGTGATTGGTTCCTTATCTCTATTACCTATTGAAATTAGTGAAAACAAGGATTTTTTAAGAGCAACTTGATATTTTGGAAAATTAAAATTACATTACTTAAAATTACAGGTGGTTAAAAATTTCGTAAGTATTTTAGTTCATTATTTTTTATATAAATTTGTATGGCATATATATGTATTTTTTTAATTAGTATTAATTTTTTCCGTTTTTTATAAGTATTTTTTAATTTTAATTGGTGAAAATAAATTAATAAAACAAATACAATAAACGGGCATGGTCTGTAATTCGATGTGATTTGAAAACGAGTGAAAAATGTTAAATAGATTTGTTTTAATGTTAGCTAGTTCAAATAAATTTATAAAAGCACTATGTTGTCAATTTCACTTGTTTTCAAATCAGATCGAATTCCCGAAAATGAGAATTTTTATTTGCAAACATAACCAAATTCTACGATTGTTGAAATAAGCTTATTCTACAATTGTAGGTATAAGCTTATCATTATTTACTTTAATAAAATATTATTTGGAGAAGCTTTTTCTAAAATTGAGAATATAAGCTTATTAAATAATTATTTCAGTACTATTATCACGAGGGTTCCTTTTAGATTATTCTACAATAATTTAATTTTAGATTATTCTACAATAATTTAATTTTAGATTATTCTACAATAATTTAAAAGAGTTTTTCTATAGTTGCTCAAGTCTTTTTAAAGCTTAAGGCTTATGCTCGCAAGCTTTATTATAATATTTTTCTAAAGGGTTTTGGTCTATTACATAAAATCACACAAATACTGACATACATTAAAGCCAACAACTTTGCCAATATAAAGTACAAACTCGAGACCGACAGTACATTGAAGACGGGCTGATCCATCCATAATATTATTTTCACCGCTGACAAAACCAAGAAGTTTCAAGTGGACTAAAGTTGAAATTTGCGATAGAAGATTGCAAGTTAGACCAACCTTTTCATCTATTATAGCATAAAAAATTGCCAATAAACGGTCAATACTAAATGACTTGGGACCTAATGATGTAGACATTTTCTCCGACACCTTAAAGAGTAATAAACAAATAATAACTGAAATCGTAATTAAGTTATTATTAAATGTATGCTTACCTTTGCTTTAGCGTTAACTGTTTGCAAACGTTTTCGTTGTTTGCCATGATACTTAACAAATAGTCGTTTATCTTCTTTGGCCGAGTTGTGACTTGCTAAGAAGGCGGCAATTAACAAATATTTTCCATAAAATGGTAACTCCAGAGACTGGGCCATTTTCCGAATACTTTGGTCTGAATAATTTACATCTGGAACAACTGTTAAATTCTAGAAATAATAAAATATATTAATTTTCTAAAAATAAATCTAATTATCTTTATTAAAAAAAATTATAAAACAACGATTCAATTGAACTTCATTCAACATTTTGTGTATAACATCAAGACGAAGATTTGCAAACAATTTTAATTTTGTTTATAAATTATATTTCTTTTCTTCAGTTTCATTTTGTTAATGCTATAAAATAATGTTCATATAAAATAAAGTTCACCTTTTTCCCCAGTATAAATTTCAAAACGTAGAACGTAACCACTGCAATCGCATTACATCTAAGTTTCAAATCTTCTTTTTATTGTTTTTTTTTTTGCCATGTATTGAACTTTACCTAAATTGCATAAAGGAATATCGTAGTCACAATTGATTGATAAAGGAATATCGTCGACAATTGATTCTGCATATGATGGAATCTCCTCCAAATCAATTTCATCTCGATTGATTCCAATATAAAGGGCGTCCCAACTAGAACGCAATTTTTAAATTTTAAATAAAACACAGACACTTAAAAAAATCATGAAACTTTATTATATCGTAAAGTAGACAGAATGAGGTTATGTATGGAACAAGATATCGTGCAGATGGCCGCCGCGGCTTTGCTGGCACACACGCTATCTTTTAATGAAATTTTCAATGACCTTTTTGCATAAATGCTGCGGTATTTCATTAATGCAGCGTCAACTTCCTCTTTTAAAGCTTGAGTCGTCGTCGGCTTATACGCGTAAACCATCGACTTCAAAAAACCCCAAAGAAAAAAAATCTAAAGGTGTTAAATCGCACGATCTAGGCGACCTATTCTGGTCTCCAAAACGCGAAATAACACGACCGGGAAATGACTGATGCAGCAATTGAATGGTTTCTCTGGCTGTATGACATGTGGCGCCATATTGTTGAAACCACATGCCCTCCACATTAATTTCTTCAATTCTAGGCAAGAAAAAACTGGTTATCATTTCACGATACCGAACACCATTGACTGTTTGCGCTTGACCTGCCTCATTTTCATAAAAAAAGGTCCAGCCCAAAAACCACACAGTGACACGTTGAGGATGCATTTGTTTCTCGTGCATCCCTCGAGGATTTTCCTCACCCCAAATGCGAAAATTCTGCCTATTGACGAAGCTATCAAGATGGAAATGGGCCTCGTCACTGAAGATGATTTCATCGGCAAAATCAGCATTTTCATGTTGTCTCTCCAATACCCAATTAACGAACTCCCTTCGCTGTCCATGGTCAGCTGGCTTCAGTTCCTTAGTCAATTGAACTTTGTATGCATGAAGATGCAAATCTTTCGTCAAAATTCGCTGCATAGTGGATTTGGAGACACAAATTCGCTGAGCTCGGTGTCGAATTAAGGTGGATGGAGTTTGAGCGACATCATCACGTACAGCTGCGACATTTTCGGTCGATCGACCTGGTCGAAGGCGCGTTTTTGTCTTTACATCACTAACAGACCCAGTTTCGGCAAATTTATCAATTAATCTCTTTACAGTTGATTTTTTTGGAGCATTATTGTGACGCCAAATTGATCGCAATTTGCGAACTGTAGCCGCAAAACTTTCACCATTTTGGTAAAACAATTTCACAATGAGAGTGCGTTGCTCATTCGTGTAGCGCTCCATTTTTACTAACCTCGTATCTTCTACTAGCAAACAATAACAATTGTTCAAATGTCAAACAATGACACTTCGAATGGCGCCAAATTTAAAAATTGCGTTCTAGTTGGGACACCCTTTATTTCTGAAAAATTATATTCATATCAAGAATATAACAAAGTCAATATTCTCATATATAAGTGCTCTGAGGGATGTGGTCACTATGACTAAATCCTACTATGTCAAATATAAACGAACTTTCGTATTATATCAAGACACCTGGACGCAGAAAATAAGAGTTACTATACATATCAATTAAAAAGTGCTAAGGGTTTGATTATAGTCATAAAAGGCATAGATAGTTCTGTTCCTACAGAGGAAATAAAATCTACCGTAGAGCAAGAGGGGTATGAGGTAAAATCTGTTTATAACATTTTGAACAGGAATAAAGTTCCTTAACCAATGCACCGCATTGAGATATCGTTTGATTCATCGGTTCTCAAAACCAAAAATTCAGTTCATCCCATATACAATTAGCGTTACCTACTCAACAGAATAATAACTGTTGAGGAGCCATTAAAACGAAACGGTCCCTCCCAATGCACAAACTGTCAGCAATATGGGCATACAAAAACATATTGTAAATTGCCTCACGTATGTGTGGTTTGTGGCGACGCTCATAAAACCGCCGAATGTAAACATTCTAAAGCTGACCCAAATGTTAAGAAATGCAGCAACTGTGGCAAAAATCACACGGCAAACTATAGGGGTTGTAAAGTCTTCCTGCATTTAAAAAAACCTGCTTTAGTTCCAAAATATACTCACTCCCAATATGGTCCGTCATATGCGCCCAGCCAGGCCGCTGGCTCTATTGCTAGTGCTACACAAACAAACAAAGAAAACCAATCATATGCCCAAGTCTTAAAAGGAAACCCTAATGCGAAAAATCCCCCGAGTACTTCCAACGCAGGGCAGCCTCCATACGCTAATGTTCCTAGGGAATGTTCCCCAACCACTAAGACCCAACTACAATTATGCCTGACAACTCTTCGCAACAAATTGAGACAGAACCACGAGTCTGCAATAAAAGGCTATCTAAACAGCCTAGATGCCACAAAAAACTCCAATTACAGCTTATGTAAGGCTGTACGGCATATGAAATGCCCTATAACCCAAGAATCTCCATTAAGACTGGAAAACCGCACTTGGGCCAAAAACATAAATGAAAAATTAATCGCTTTCGCGGGCCACCTTGAGAAAGTTTTCACGCCACATGATGCACATACACGATCCTATCGTCCAATCATTCCTGATAAGGTAAACCATCCAATAAAATTTAACATAACTCAAGTAAAATCTGTAATAGAAAAAGTGAATATTAAAAAATCTCCGGGATCTGATCGAATCACAGAAACTTACCATCGTCTGCTTCTAGAATCTTGCTGCTTATTTTCAACGCGATATTAAGAGTCGGATACTTCCCATCCTCATGGAAGAGGTCTATAATTATTATGATTCCCAAGCCAGGAAAAGATGCTAGCCAGGTTGCGTCGTACAGACCGATAAGCTTATTATCAATCCTATCGAAGATTTTCGAAAAAAATATTCGTTTTAAGTATAACTCCTCATATAAATGAACACGACATCATCCCGGATCACCAGTTTGGATTCAGAGCGAAACATGGTACAATAGAACAAGTGCATAGAATTGTCACCCTAATTAGATCGGCGTTTGAGAAAAAGCAATACTGCTCAGCCCTGTTTATAGACATTTCCCAAGCATTTGACAAAGTTTGGCATGATGGGCTACTCATCAAAATAACACGAATGCTTCCTCAAAACACTCACAAGCTTCTGGATAGCTATCTAACAGACAGAATATTCATGGTAAGGTGGCAAAATATATACTCCCCCTCAAGAAAATTACTGCTGGTGTCCCCCAAGGCAGCATATTAGGATCGCGGATATGCCAACAAACCTGACCATGCATACCTCTACATTTGGAGACGACACAGCATTTATTAGCGTTAACCATGACCCAAAAGACGCATCGCAACATCTGCAGTCCCACATCAATGAACTAGAGGCCTGGCTAGAAAAATGGAGAATAAAGGTTAACCCGGCTAAATGTGCTCACTTAACTTTCACACTCAGAAGACAAACGTGCCCAGCTGTAAAAATAAATAACATCACTGTTCCGGTAGAAAACCATGTTAAGTACTTGAGAATTCATATAGATACACGCTTGACCTGGTCTCGTCATATTGAAGCGAAAATAACGACTATGAAACTTAAAGCAGCTCAACTACATTGGCTTCTCGGTCAAAACTCAAACTTGTCCTTAGACAACAAAATTCTCCTATACAAGTCCATCATAAAACCAATATGGACATATGGCATCCAATTATAGGGTACTGCATGCACATCTAACATACAAAAGCTTCAAAGAAGACAATCTAGAATATTACGACAAATTGTCTGCGCTCCATGGTATATACGTAATGATAATATCCACAGAGATCTCAACGTCCCCGCTATCCAGGAGGAAATTAAAAAATATTCGATTAGCTACATCGATAAACTAATGGCCCACCCTAACTACCTCGCTCGGGGTCTGCTTCAGTTCGAAGGTCACCAGAGGCTAAAAAGAACCGATACTTTGAGCCTAACTAGAAGACATTTTTAAAATTTTAATACAACAGTTAGTGGTTACATTGGTAACAACTAATAAACAACAAGTAGAATTAAGATTTGAATACATATTGTAAATTTCAAAAAGCAAGATTCAATAATAAAAAATAAATTAAAAAAAAATATAAATTTTCACAAATACAATTTGGAAAAACCCCTTTACACCCATCAATAGTACTACTTATGGCCTTCATTTCCCACTAGGTTTCATTTATTGACATAGTAGGATTTTAGAGCACTTATATATGAGAATTTTATAAATTTTCACATTTTCAGGAATGAATATAAATTTTCACAAATACAATTTGGAAAACCCCTTTACAACCTTTAATAGCACTATTGATGGCCTTCATTTCCCACTAGGTTTCATTTATTGACATAGTAGGATTTATGTTATGAAATTACCAACAATTTGGACAATTTGACAACAAAACTGACATAGTGAAAACCAAGCATTAGTCATAGTGGCAACATCCCTCAGAGCACTTATATATGAGAATATTGACTTTGTTATATTCTTGATATGAATATAATTTTTCACAAATAAAATTCGGAAACGGTCAATAGCACTATTGGTTATGTTTATTTCCCATATGGTTTTATTTCCCAATATGTTAAGATTTGCTCAGAGTAATATATTTTGTACGATAATAACCTTATATGTTTTTAAATCAGTAAAATTTTATCACCACATTTATTTCATATTTAATTACAGTTAAAATTTAAAAATTAATACAAATAAAAATTAATGAATAAAAATTCAACGTGAAATTTGTTCACATTTCACATTTTCCTATTTAAATTCAATGTTAAAAAAATAAAAGTGAACAAATTTCACGTGGAATTTTTATTCAGGATAGGGGTGAATGTATTTTCTTGTATAATTTTATTAAAAGTATTAAATTTCAGCGAAAATGTGCCTAATTTGTGTATTACATACTTTTTTATCGCATGCTATATTTTTTCAAAAACATATTTAACTAGGCAGCCAGGGCCGGACGAAATATTTTTACAAACTTTACAGTCTAATCTAAGCTTAGAGTTTCTGAAAATTAGCCAATTAATTTGGATTAATTTCAATTTCATTCGAGTCAATTTTGCATCCTATGGGATTTTCATGTAAGGTGACGATCGACGATGTATATACCGAGGTATATTGATTGTTGTGTTATTGCTTGATTATTGATATAAAAAGGAGAGCAATGTAAAGATTATGTGTGTACATTTCTGCGCATTTACTTGTATCCTTTTTTCTAATTGAAATACATGATTTTTTAGGTAGTGAGACGCTTCTTGAGGGTTTTTATGAATACTTAGAATAGCAGTATCATCCTCAAATGTTAATGTGTGAGTACGATTGTTTATTATCATATCAGAAGTATAAATCAAGTATAAGAAGTATCCCATGGTACATCCTTTAATTGTTTTCTTCTCTTACCCTAAATATAAAGCTATTAAGGTTAACTATTTCTTTGTTGGAATTACTAAATCCGAAACTGTACCGATCCCCGGCATGGCAGCTGAAATCATAGCTTAAGCTCTGAAAAGTCTCTAGATTGCAGATTTGAGGTCCAACATTAAAACATATACGACAGATGTGGATAAATTGAGTCATTGATTTTCGAAGAAATTATGCAATCCATTGAAGAATCTACGAACAACGTCATACCACCAGCAGGTGAATGAACTAATCCTTTGTCACGAATTGGCAAGATGAGTTTTCTAACATCGACTAACAGTACTTCGCGGCCTTCTTGTATTCCAGTATCTTATTTCTAAAGACCTCCAACACAAGTTGTGAGAAGTTTTCCAATATACAATACTTGTTTGTGCTCGAAAAACAAACAAAATCCCACCGAAATCAGTTTTTGCAGCTTGAAACTGAACCGAAATAAAAATTTGGTCAAAAAATCAATATTCGGCCTAATCTGAAACAAACTTTTAAAATGTGCTTTTAATTTCCAAAAAAAAATTATTTATTTAAATTTACGAACATTTAAGTACCAACACTAAAGGTACGGTCTCATTTGGCAAATATTATCTCAAAAAAGCGGAACCACTTGTTTTAGCACAAATTTGTTTGACGTTGTTTACTGCTACAAGAGTTTTTCAAGATCAAACAGCATCAAATAAATTAAAACTAAATATTTGTTGTGCTTTGGCCTAAATAAGAAAAGTCTTTTTAAATAAATAAACGATATTAAATCAGCGTTGATTTGTGACTATGAATTAGCAAAAACACACAAATTTCTGCTTAGCTTACACCAAGGCATATGGATTATAAGGTAGTGTTAAGATTACAACAAACACAATAAATAAACAAATTTTGACAATTAGAAACTTGTAAACATAAACGACGTTTGACATAAGAAAACTACCAAAAAAAAAAATCAGCTGTGTCTTCAACACTACCTTATAATCCATATGCCTTGGCTTACACTAAAAACTTTGTTAGTGAGCAAACAACAGCGCAGCGCAAGCCAAACAAAACAAAAATAAAACTATTGACTGTAGCTTTACTATGTGATGTTATTTGCTGACACAGTCAGCCACAGCAATTCACTTTAAAAAATTTGCTGCTGCTTAAAACTTATGCTTGGTTTTCACTATGTCAGTTTTGTTGTCAAATTGTCCAAATTGTTGGTAATTTCATAACAATTTAGACAATTTGACAACAAAACTGACATAGTGAAAACCAAGCATTACAGTTTTTGAATTTTTCTTTAATGCTTTTGCTGAGTTAAAAACTGTGCAGTGCTGAAGTTATACTATGTTTCCATGGAACATGCTTCGATCTCTATTCATGCTTCACACCCCAATCATGACCGAAACAACTTGCTTCACCATACAAAATTTTACGAGCGAATCAAGTAGATTCATATTGAATCGATAACGTTCGCTTAGATAAGACTTAAGACACAAACTTGATTGTGGAATAAACAAACTTTATTGAGTAAAAAAATAGATACGATAAAAAGTTTGTGTCTTAAGTGTTATCTAAGCGAACGTTATCGTTCAACATCGAGGGCCAGGGGGTAATATTATTGTAAACAAAGCAAATTATTTTCTTGTTGCTGGAAGTAAAGAAAGTAAATACGTACGAATGTATGTTTTTTTTTCAAATAAGCTAACTAATTTCCACTCACTTCTGTTTGTCCATTAAAAAAAATTATTTTCCACAAATTGTAAATTCTGTTTTTTTTTTATTCTGTTTGTTTATTCAAGACAACTGTCAAATCAAATCAAGTTTATTAGTCATGTAAACAGCATGATTCATAAACATGATTCAGAAGGCGAAGCAGGTGATTCAAGTCGTCGTGGAAACATAGTATAACTGAGAAACACAATTTTTAGTTTAATCTAGGTTTAAGTGAAAAATGTAGATTATCTTTATCCCAGAAACTAGCTCTTAGTGGTTACGTCTTTTTCGGCAAATATTTGCCAAGTGTGACCGTACCTTTAGTTGCGCACTCCATAAATCTTGATTGGAACTAAACACCAAAGTAACAGATTTTTTTATTTTTTTTAACGGAGCGATAAAAACATGTTCATTTCAAAAAGCTTTTATGTCCAAGAAGTTTTCGTCTTTGATGTTATAGAGCTTTAAAGCTCAGATATACATACTATATATATATATATATATATATTACTATATCTCTACGATTTGTAAACCGATCCGATATATATATATATAATATACATATACATATGTATATCATTTGAAAGCGCATTGAAATTTCTTCCTACTGATGTATAATATGACGCCTTTTATTAACCCATTAAAGCGAAAATTCAATAAACGTACTTTTTCTTAGGGGGAATTTTTTCAAAAGTTGCGTTATTTCGAAAATTCATAGATAGGTATAACGGTGAAAAAAATTTAGGTTTAAAAATAAAAAAGTTTTTAAAATTTAATAGTTAGGTACTCAATGTAACATATACATACATACTTACATGTTTTTCTGATTTATCGTAACGCATATAGACCTGGGATAAAGCAGCTCGTAAAGGTGCTGCTATATTTCGCCAAAGTTTGGATGCATCAGTAATGTCTATAGATTTGTTCAATACTGGCTCCATGTAAGTTAAAAAGCAGTTACAAGCCGTAATTTTTAGTTCAGGAACATCGCGACAAGCCTTATAAAAAACACTTAAAAATATATTCAGATAGTTATTAAAGAAATCGGGAGTTATTTCGTTGACAATATCGACTTGTGCTAATTTCCCATTATATTGAGAATCATAATTATTCATATGCTTCAGCTTTATATGGCTTTTAAGTATTTGACGAGCCATTTCGAATTGTGTACTTAAAATTTTTAACGTTTCAGCTTTTGAATACTGCGCACAATTAAGTGTTATTACTTCAGTTAAACCAGTCTTGGAGTGGTATTTTTCAAATGGTATTTGGGATATGAGCACTACACATATATTAAGCCCTGTCATTTCTTGCAACCGCAATAGCGATGTCATAATATTTCCATCCATATCACGTAAGCGTTCGGCGTTATCTAGTACCATAACATAGCTATTTTGGTTATTGCTGTTGTTAACGTTTCTTAAGTGTTCTACAAATTCGTTCAGAGTATCGCATCGTAAATTTGGATTATCACTATAGGAAATCAGCTCTTCCAGAGTATTCTCCAAAAGAATTTTTGTGGAATAACACTCAACACAATTAACGTGTACGCCATGAAATTGTTTATCTTTTTTAGCAAGCCGTAAAAAATCTTTAATAATTGCTGTTTTCCCCGTTCCAGCATGCCCGTAAACAAAAATTGCAGGCGGAAAACATTCTTCCCTATTTGATATTAATTCAAGAAGATGTTGAATAAAACTTCTACGACAAGGATATTTATTCCCCAAAATGTGTTTCATCGTCCTTTATTCTTTTAATTTCGTTCAAATTTCCAACCCGTGGCGCAAATCTATCAGGCAAAAAACCACATTAGTGATGTAATGAGATTGAGTAACTGTATGTTAGGTACTCAGTGCCATGGTGACAGCCAGCGTTACAGTTGATGCGACTAAAGTGGCAATTTGATCCTTTTACAGATGCCTTGCCACTTTTTGTGTACCTTTTTTTGTTTTACTTGATACAAATTAGTTTTTTTATTAATTTTTTTATTATATGCATATGTAAACATACATCATATACAACATTTAAGTGAAAAAATACGATTTTTATTTTTGTTTTGTTTATTTTCCATCTTATTAAAAGTGGTGCCCCTTTTTTTAAGAAATCCCCTTTTTGTGAGACTTTCTCAAATTTGCCAACGGTAACGCTGGTGACAGCATAGCGCCAGCTGATTTTTTTTCTATTCATGGTGAAATTGAAAATGTCAAAAACTTGTTTACAAATGGTCAAAGTTTATATAAAAACGTTAAAAAATTATTAAGTATTAGAAAAAGTGGGTTCTTGTCGCCGTTTTATCTGCGTAAACTAGTGTTAAACACTGACTAACGTGTTAAAGAACTGTTTTATATTAAATAGTTGGGGGATTCACAAGGTGTCATATGTCTTAAAATAATAACATGAAAAAATACGACTGCTGTGAACAACCCCTCATAATTCAGTGTGCTATTTTGAATTTAAATCAGCTGATTTAAAACAAATATAAAAATTAATATTGTTTTCCACAATGCCAAAAATAAGTGAAAAAACTAAAATAATAGCCAGTTTGTGCGAAAAATACATTTTAGATGTTGTGATGGCAAACTCAAGTAAATAAACAAAAAATTTTCTCTTCTGATTAATTACGACAGCACAATAAACATAGCAAGCAAAGTTCTATTAATTTAAGACACTTTTTGTTTACAAAGCAACAACAATATTTTTAAACCATTGTAAAATGTTAGAACATTATGACAATATAACATGATAGCACACCTTGTGAATACCCCAAGTGTGTTTTTTGAGTTGTTTTGTGTTGGTTTTTTTCTGTTTTATCCATGTTTGAATGTTTGTTTTCTTTATTTTATGCCAGATGTTTTTGACAGTAACGAAAGTATTATACAAACAAAAATGCCTGCTGTTCTTGCCTTGTAATTGTTGTAGCCAAGAATGATATTATTTTATCATTCTTGGTTGTAGCAATGCTGCATTGTAAGGTTTGGCGCCTATTTTTTAAGAGAGAGAAAATTTTTTTTACTAACGGCTCTCAGCTTGAATTGGTGAGTGCAAATCGACAACAAATACAACACAAAACAGAAACAACAGGTATTTTGTTTGTGTAAAATAATATACTACTGTCAAAAATACTTGAAAATGTATTACTTTTGACATAAGTAAATTGTAAACAAAGTCAGTCAGCTGGACTACTGCATATAGTTTCGCCATGGGTTTAATTTTATATATTGTCTGAACAAAAATAAACTGAGTTGCCAATAGGTTACATTTTTTTATACAAATAATAATGCTTTATGTATTTGAATGGCCATCATCAAAAGCAACACAATATTTTAAAATAATTTAATATTTGTTTTTTTGACAGTTAAACACCAAAGCACAATAAATCAATTGATGCTGTATTATACTATGTTTCCACGACGACTTGAATCACCTGCTTCGCTCTCTGAATCATGTTTATGAAAAATGCTGTTTACATGACCAAAAAATTTGATTCGATTTGACAGTTGTGTTTAATAAACAAACAGAATAAAAAAAACAGAATTTACAATTTGTGGAAAATATTGTTTTTTTAATGGACAAAAAAACTGAGTGGAAATTAGTTAGCTTATTTGAAAAAAAAAACATACATTCGTACGTATTTACTTTCTTTACTTCCAGACACAAGAAAATAATGTGCTTTGTTTACAATAATATTAAATTTTTACAGCTAGTGCAGATAAACTTGCGATAAAAATTAGAGAAGAGTGCAATTTTTCGTGCCTCTCGAGTTGATTCAATATGAATCTACTTGATTCGCTCTTAAAATTTTGTATGGTGAAGCAAGTTGTTTCACTAATGATTGGGGTGTGAAGCATGAATAGCGAGCGAAGCATGTACCGTGGAAACGTAGTATTACCAGTTGTCAAACAGCTTGTGTGGCAGCTTTGATTTTCCAGACAAATCAATCGAAATAGGTGAATCGTGTTGAACAAAACTCTCAGTAAAAACTGTTTGTCCCAACAAAATTTTTGTTTGGAACAAATGGCTGAATCCACCTTTAGGGTAAATTGTTTAAACAAATTTGTATTTTTTAAATTAAAAATTTTGGAACAAGTCGGTTTTAGTCACTTTGTTCAAAAAAAAAATCATCAAATAGGGCTTTTATAGGAGATGCCAGCAAAAACAAAATTTGTTGGCGGTCACGCCTATTTTCGAGGGGGCGGGCCCGTAAAGTTGAAAATATATAGGCCAATATCTCGGGAACTACTAGGTGTCTCTTAATTTGTAATACATTAAATAAAAGGTATTAAAAATACCTTACCAACGATATATCATCATTATAAAATATGGATCGAATATGGGTTAATTCCGAAAAGAATATTTTTTGACCCGAATTTTTTTTAATATCTAAAAAAATTAAAAAAAAGTCTATCTAAGTGTTATTTTAGTTTATTAGTATAAATAGCCAAGACATTAAGCTTTACTTTAAGGTATCATATGTGTCTGTAGATACTATAATCATAGAATTATAAGATCTGAAAAATTAAAAAAAACACATTTTTTCAAAATTTTGTATGCTGGATAGGATTTTTTCCTCTAAGGTATACAAAATACTGGCTTCGCATAGTACAGATTCCCTGTATTGCAGGCCTACGGCCGGGCGGAAGGATTTTCTCCTCCATGGTATACAGAACACCGACTTCGCATAGTACAGATTTCCTGTATTGACGGCCTACGGCCGGGCGGAAGGGTTTTCTCCTCCATGGTATACAGAACAGCGGCTTTGCATAGTACAGATTTCCTGTATTGTTGGCCTACGGCCGGGTGTAAGGATTTTCTCCTTATGGTATACAGAACACCAGAGGCCAAATTACCGCATTCGATATCGAGTAAAATTAATCGTAATTTTCTTATTTGAGATTATGGCATTCGATATCGAGCAAGAAATTTAGTACATTTTATCATAATTTCGATATCGAAATCATTTTTCGATACGATAGCTCATTCGATCACGAATGCGGTAATTTGGCCCCTGCTTCGCATAGTACAGATTGTATTTTTTATGGTGAAATGTCATAATCTTTCTTGAATATCTTCGGATTTATATTACCTACATGGTCATGTTATACCTTAAATTAAAGCTTAATTTCTTGACTTGAAAATATTGTAATTTATCTACGTACTCATATAGAACGTTTTTCCGGATTTTTTAAAAATATTTCGGATTAAAAAATAATTTTGCGAAATTTATCAATAGGTGGCTCATATAAATATGTCATGTTACATATCGTTGGAAAGGTATTTAAAATACTTATATATCGTCTAATAACAAAATGTATTTTTCAAGATATAGCTAAATATATTACAAACTTTTATTTTTATTTTAATCAGAATTTAAAATTCTATTAGTTATAAAATTTTGATATTGATTTGCAACATTTTAAGTGCAACGACTAAAATATATATGTCAAAAAAAGCTTGGAAAAATGTCTATAAAATTGCATATAACATATAAATAAGTTCATTATCGAGATAGAAGCACTTTTGTAAAAAAAAAAACTCAAAGTGAAAAACCATATATTCAGTTCTAGGCATGGTGAAATTAAATACTATATAAATTCACCTTGGTTCTAGGCTCATAATGGAATATCTACAGTTATAAATCAAAACTTTAAAGGTGAATAACTCTTAAACTGTAAGCGAGTATGGTATAAAAGTTAATAGGATATCATCTGTAAAAAAATTGATAAAATACAAGCTGTTGTCACGTTCTAGATTTATGCTAAAAATAGTACTAAATTCTATTCAGAAATTTATAAATAATAGAATTGAACGTTGTTTCAACTATAGAAAAATTCTTAAAGTCTACCTTTGGTCCAACATATGTCAATATTTTTCTACGTGTAATTACTCAATAAATATTTAAAGTATTCGGTGTTGGTTATTCGTTGTTTTAACAAAGCTATTTGATGGAGTAATAAATTAACATTTGTAAACGGGTGCGCCTGCAATTTGTCAAGTTTTTTGTCAAATTGTCTTAACAAGATAATATTCAAAATTTAACAAAAATTATCGTGTAGACTGCCCAGAGTCCGCGATTACTTGTGTATCATTTCTGTAGTTCGATTTTTTATATCCGAATTATAATGAGCGAAAGATTTACATTCGGTGGGTCAGTTGCCCCAATAACATGTCATGCTTGGAATAAAGACAAGACGCGTAAGTACTCCATGAACACTCAATATCGGTGAAATAATGAATGATTGTTAAATTTAGAAATTGCTCTGTCGCCAAACAACAACGAAATCCACATTTATAAGAGAGATGGCAACGAATGGAAATTGATGGACGTTTTAAATCAACATGATTTGAGAGTAATGGGAATTGACTGGGCAAAGAATACTAACCGTATTGTAAGTTGTGCCGCCGATCGTAATGCCTATGTATGGCAACAAGCCGACGACGGAAAGTGGAAACCAACTTTGGTGTTGTTGCGTATTAATAGAGCTGCAACTTGCGTAAAATGGTCTCCTGCTGAAAATAAGTTTGCAGTTGGTTCTGGGGCACGTTTAATATCGGTGTGTTATTTTGAATCTGAAAATGATTGGTGGGTCTCCAAACACATAAAAAAGCCCATTAGATCAACAATAACATCTTTGGATTGGCATCCAAATAATGTTCTTTTAGTAGCTGGTTCTACCGACTATAAAGTATAAATATTCATCTGACACCTATAACCGAATATTTTTAAATTTAAATCGAATATTTTTTTATGTAGGTGCGTGTTTTCTCAGCATATATTAAGGACATTGAAGATCAACCGACTCCAACTCCATGGGGCAATCGTATGCCATTGGGTAACTTAATGGCAGAATTTAAAAATTCAACCAATTCTGGAGGTGGATGGATTAATAATGTCAGTTTTTCAAGTGATGGCAATAAAATCTGTTGGGTAGGCCATGACAGTTGTATAAGTGTCGCAGATGCAACAAATTCCAACACTGTCATCCGTTGCAAAACTGAATATCTACCGTTCTTGGATTGTGAATGGATATCACCAGTATCTATTGTGGTTGCTGGTCATAGCTGTATACCTTTGGTTTATGGATTACAAGATGAAAAGCTGACACTTATTAACAAATTGGATAAGTCTCAGAAGAAAGAGTCTAGTGGTATATCAGCAATGCGGATTTTCCAGTCTCTTGACAGGAATCTACGTACTGAAAATTCCGATACGTTTGTCGATACTATCCATCAAAACGCAATAACATGCATTCGTTTATACACAGGTGAAAAGTTAGATTGCACTCGTATTAGTACTTCTGGAGTTGATGGTCAATTGGTCATATGGGATATTGACACTGCTGTTATTAACTCCATGAAAAGTCTTAAAATCTAAGTACAGTTACTGCGGCATAATTGAATTTGTTTAAATAAATGCTAAATAAAAGTATTTTTATCTATTCGTAAGCGGGAATGACTCATTATTATTTCTCATTATAAAAAACAAAGACAAGTTTATTATTGATGACTAATGTATTAAAAATACAAATCATGTTTTAATGTACACAAAATGTAATATGTATAAAAAAGAAATTGTTTCTAAATTTTTTTATTTAAACAAATTTATATTGCAAAGTTGAATAATTTGTTAAATTGCTCTCGCATTAGCACTTCTGGATTTTAGGATCAATTGGACATATGGTATTTTGCAATAGTGTTATTAACTACATGAAACGTCAATGCCCTATATTTGGTATATGGGCTAATCCTGCGTGACGAACGTTACATTCGTACGCGTTTTCGGACTAAAATATACACATTGTTTTGGTCTTTAAAAACCCATACCTTAAAATTTTGGATAGTGTTTAGGGATTTATTTGTACTTTCAAATGGCAAAAAAAATAATTTTTTTACCCTTCACCTTCATGAGAAGGGTATATATAAGTTTGCCATTCCGTGTGTAATTTCGACAATAAAATTTTCCGTTCCTATAAAGTATTTATATTCTGGATCCTTATAGATAGCGGAGTCGATTAAGCCATGTCCGTCTGTCTGTCTGTCTGAATGTTGAAATCAGTTTTTTGAAGTCCCCAGATATTTTCGGGATCCAAATCAATAATACTGTCAGAAGTGCTTTCGAGAAGTTTGCTATTTAAAATCAGCAAAATCGGTTTAGGTCAACCAGAGTTATGAACCAATAGGTGAGACCACCTCCATAAAAATTTGATATTTTTCGTACATTTTATTGCAATATTTTGAAATATATTGCAGATAATACCATGAAATTTTGTATACGTAGTTTTTATGCTAAAAGAGGAAAGTGTGCGGAATATAGTAAGAATCGGTCCATGATTTCTTATAGCCCCCATACAAATATTTATATATATTCCCGAAATATGGCTTAATGATAAATAAATGCCTATAAAATTGGAATATCTAGACAAAATTCAGCAAAAATAAGTCTTATATAAAAAGAAATCGCAACACGAAATTTTTTTTAGTTCGGTCATATAAAGTCCACTTCCAAAATTCACTTAAATACGTATAAAACAGATATAAATAATGTTAAACGGCTAAAATTTGACATAAATACTCTTTATAGGCAAATAAATTGTTGTACTAAATTTTATGGTAGTCGGCCCAGAACTGGTCATAGCTCCCATACAAAAATCTTCCCGAAATATTGCTCAATTATACATAAATGCCTATAAAATTGGAATATCAAGACAAAATTCAGCAAAAATAAGTTTTATACAAAAAGAAATCGCAAAACGAAATTTTTTTTAGTTCGGTCCATGTTTGACCATAGACCCCATATAAAGTCCACTTCCAAAATTCACTTAAATATATAAAACAGATATAAATAATGTTAAACGGCTAAAATTTGACATAAATACTCTTTATAGGCAAATAAATTGTTGTACTAAATTTTATGGTAGTCGGCCCAGAACTGGTCATAGCTCCCATACAAGGACCACATCTGAAAAAGACATTTTTCCCTATATATATTGTATAAATATCTGTACCGACTCAAAACTTTGCACAGATCATTTTAATATACACAAAAATCATCCCACAAAATTTTGTGAATTTCGGTGGATTTTGAACCGTATGCCCCATATAAAGCCCTCTTCCGAAAATCACTTTAATACTCATAAATCGCTTATAAATAGGGGTACCAATCCAAAATTTTACACGGATCATTTACATTCATGCCTAAATCTAACTGCTGAATTTTGAGAATATCGGTCCATATTTGACAATATTCCCCACATAAGGTCCACTCTCAAAATCCACGTTAATACTAATATATATCGTATATAGCGTTATGTTGAAATTCGACGTGAAATATCCTCATATGCATGAAAATAACTGTTCCAAAATTTAGGAAGATCGGCCCATAATTTGTCATAGCTGCCATATAAGAACCATTTCCAAAAACAAATAAATTCGGGTCAAAAAATATTCTTTTCGGATTTAACCCATATTCGGTCCATATTTTATAATCATGATATATATCGTTGGAAAGGTATTTTTAATACCTTTTATTTAGTGTACAAATTATCAAGCACCCAGTAGTTCCCGAGATATAGGCCTATATACTTTCAATTTTAAGGGCCAGCCCCATCGAAAATAGGCGTGACCGCCAACAAATTTTTTTTTGCTTGTATCTCCTCTATTTGATTTTGTTTTTTTTTTTTTTTTTTTGAGTAAAATCACTAAAACCGAATTGTACCCCTTTTTTATACTCTGTTTGTTAATTAAAAAATGGTGAAAATTAGACAAAATTTCAAAATATTTAACATAAATTATGTTGGTCATAAAATTGTCTTTCAAATAATATATTAAATACTAATAAAATTTGCACTAAGACTGAATAGAAAACACAGAATAAGGATATACTAGTCCTTTAACCAGTATAGTTTTTGTATTTCATATTACGTTTAGGTGGAGGGTATTTAAGATTCGGCACAGCCGAATATAGCACTCTTAGAGCTAGTTTCTGGGATAAAGATAATCTACATTTTTCGCTTAAACCTAGATTAAACTAAAAATTGTGTTTCTCAGTTATTATTTATTTGATATATAATCTAGGTTTAACTGAGCATCATTGGTGAGTTAAACCTAGAAAATGTCAAAATAAAAACAGCTGAAAAATAAAATAAACAATTTAACAATTGAAAAGAAATTTACGACATTTAACCAAAAATTAAAAAAAATGGATTATTCTAGTGATGATGAGGATTTAAGTGATTCAAACACATATAATAACTTAAATATGACAATTGTTAGAAAGATACGAACAATAAGGACATGTCCAAATCATTTCTGCATTTATACCGACGCCAAATTCTAATTGGACCACACATTAAATCCATTTTTTTTAATTTTTTTCAAAGTTAAAGTTTTCAAATACTGTTATTAACGCGGTTGCTTTTTTGCGAAAATTTAAGATGTTGTCATATTTATATAAAAAATTAGGAGGAATGCCATATGTATTTTGACTGAACAGTACGGCAATGCTAACAAAATTGACAGGAGGTAATCCGGTAGTGGACCTTATGTGGGGGATATTGTCAAATATGGACCGATATTCTCAAAATCCAGCAGTTTGATTTAGGCATGCATGTAAATGATCCATGTAAAATTTTGGATTGGTACGCATATTTATAAGAGATTTATGAGTATTAAAGTGATTTTCGGGAAAGGGCTTTATATGGGGCATACGGCTAAAAATAGACCGAAATTCACAAAACTTTGTGGGATGATTTTTGTATATATGTAAATGATCTGTGCAAAGTTTTGAGTCGGTACCGATATTTATACAATTTATATATAGGCATAAATGTCTTTTTCAGATGTGGTCCTTGTATGGGAGATATGACGAATTCTGGGCCGACCACCATAAAATTTAATACAACAATTTATTTGTCTACAAAGATTATTTTTATCCAATTTTAGCCGTTTGCCATTATTTATATCTGTTTTATACGTATTTAAGTGAATTTTTGAAGTGGACTTTATATGGGGTTTATGGTCAAACATGGACCGAACTAAAACAAATTTCGTTTTACGATTTGTTTTGCATAAAATTTATTTTTACTGGATTTTGTCTTGATATTCCAAATTTATAGGCATTTATGTATAAATGAGCAATATTTCGGGCAGATTTTTATATGGGGCCTATGAGAAATCATGAACCGATTCTTACTATTTTCCGCACACTTTCTTCTTTTATCATAAAAACAACGTATACAAAATTTCATGGTATTATCTGCAATATATTTTAAAATATTGCAATAAAATGTACAAAAAATATCAAATTTTTATGAAGGTTGTCTCACATATTGGTCCATAACTCTGGTTGGCCTAAACCGATTTTGCTGATTTTCAATACCAAAGTTACCCGCAAAATATGAAATATTTTTCTGAAAATTTCGTTTAGCTAAGTTGTATAGTTTGGACGTGAGAGTGTTTTACACAGACGGGCATTGCTCAATCGACTTAGAATTTGATAAGGATCAAGAAAATATATACTTTGTTGGGTCGCAGGTGAATATTAAAAAAGTTTCACACGGAATGACAAACGTAATATACCCTCTTTCACCACTCTTGGTGGTGGAGGGTATAAAAAATGTCAAAATACAAACAGCTGAAAAATAAAATAAACAATTCAACAATTGAAAAGAAATTTACGACATTTTAACAAAAATTAAAAAAAAATGGATTATTCTAGTGATGATGAGGATTTAAGTGATTCAAACACATATAATAACTTAAATATGTCAATTGTTAGAAAGATACGAACAATAAGGACACGTCCAAATAGGGGTGCCAGACGTACTGTTTTTAGCAGTACGCGTACTGTTTTTTCAACTGTACTGTTTTCTGCACAATGCTCGTTGTACACGTTGTACTGTTTTTTCGTTAAAATCTTATTTATATTAAAATTGAAAAAAATATTGATAAAAAAAAAATTTGTTCAGTGTATTGCTTTATTAAAAAAAGGGTTTATTTATCGGGGTTTAATCTACTTTAAAGTTGATTAGGAGATCAGTGTTAATGACTCTAAAGCATTGGTGTCCAAAAAATTTTGTTTCTCCATATGAAATGAATACAACAACAATTGTTTCATGAAATGGACATCATTGCGCTAAAGGCATTTCTAACCATTAAACATTGTAGATTAACATGAAGAATATTAAAAAAACAAATTGGATTTCATAAATATATCGTATTTAAATACATTTTTAGAAAAGCTGATGGCACATTTAATTTTAAAGTAGTCATGTTATAGAGGGTTAAGATAAAATGTTACTTGGATTTTTTTCAATAAATGATACTTCTTGATTTTTAAATAATAAATTTCTTCATCATGTAAATTGGAACAGCATTAAGCTAGATTTACACGATTGAAGGTACTTTGAAGTCTTATCAAAATTTTGAAAATTTATTTTGATGTTCTATTTACACGTTTCAAAAATTTAATCAAAATATTTTTTCAATATATTTCAAATTCTTTTGATAAAAATTTTATCAAAATTTTTTGAAGCTAATTTACACTATTGGTAAACTTTTTATATTGAAAATATGGACGACGACACAATCATCATAGCATCAGCATTTTTACTATTGGAGGAAGAAGTAGCTGATAATAATGCAAAAAAAAAAAAAAGGAACATAGGGTTCGACCTATGTATGTCTCTTTTGGGGAGCGAATTTTGATTATTTGTTTAATCTCGTCACCCCATCAATAGAAAAGGCTCTTGTTCTTGTTTAAAAGATCAAAATCATCGATATGCAATATTGTATTAAAAGATGAATTTTTAAAGGTAAAACCTAATTTATTAAATAAAAAAACATATCAAAAATAATATCTATTGGTACAGATGCCAGCAACAGAAGAGGAATGGGAGAGTATTTCCCAAAATATAAATAAAATGTGGAATTTTCCCAATTCAATCTGGGCATTAGATAGAAAACACATCAATATTATAGCGCCAGCACATGTATATGTATTGATATGGTTTTGAATCAAAATAATGAACATGCTGTCAAATTATTTAAGCTAGATTTACACGCTTGAAGGTATTTTGAAGTCTTATAAAAATTTTGAAAATTTATTTTGATGTTCTATTTACACGTTTCAAAAATTTGATCAAAATATTCTTTCAATATATTTCAAAATCTTTTGATAAAAATTTGATCAAAATTTTTTGAAGCTAATTTACACTATTGGTAAACTTTTTGTATTGAAAATATTGACTTTGATCAGCTGTTTTGCTTCTTTTGTGAAATAATTTATTATTATAAAAAATAATATAATGTTTTTGAAATTAAATTTAATAAATCTCGATCTGTAAATGTATGTACTCGTGATGAAAGAAAATTATGGCATAGTAGATTAGGTCATATTAGTCAACAAAGTCTTGAGTTAATGAGTCGTAATGGGATGGTTTTGGATATCGGTAATGTAAAGCAATTTGGTTTATGTGACATATGCATAAAAGGAAAACAATGTCGTGATCCATTTGACGGTTTACATTTTCGTTCTAATCGTGTTCTTGAAAGAATTCACAGTGACGTATGGGGTCCTATTACTCCAAATACTCATGATGGATATCGGTATTTTGTATCGTTCATTGATGAATACACCCATTTTGCGATAATTTACCTGATGAAAAAGAAATCTGAAGTTTTTGAAAAACTTAAAGAATACAATGCTCTTGTGACTGCTAAATTTGGTAAAAAGATTTCTATACTACGTTGTGATCAAGGAACCGAATATCATTCTAAAGAACAATTACTATTTTATAAACAAAAATAGAAAATAGAAGATACTATAGCTTACTCACCACAGCAAAATGGTATTTCCCAAAGATTTAATAGAACTTTAGTCGAAAGAATGAGAACTATGCTAATAGAATCAAATGCTCCACAGAAATTATGGGGAGAAGCAGCATTAATGGCTGTATATTAGGGTGTCAGTTATTTTTCAAAGTTGGAATTTGTTTCACGGCACCCCCCCAGATTGGTTCGAATTGCTAAAAAAATACTCCCTTGAAAATTTGAGCTCAATCGGATAAGGGGGAAAGGTGCCCCTGAGCCGCCCAAAATTTGCAAAATACCTGATTTTTGACTTTAATTGTCAATAACTTCTTTAATATATATTTTACAAAAAAAAAATTTGTTAGTGAAAGTTATAGACAAAACTCAGAGGAACAACCTTTGCTCACAAATCTTTTTCGTATCTCCAATATCTACTGAAGAAAAGAAAAAAATAAACGAAAAACCATGGATTTATACATATGTTTATATGGGTGATTTTATTTACTTAAGTGTAGGCATTACATGGAAAAAAACTTGAAGCATTGATATTTTAATTTTATTTGTAGCAAGTATTTTTTGTGGTTTTGTTTTTTGTTTTAATTTATATAGTTACAAAAGGTTTCCTTATTGCAATTTGGAAAACGTAAACGGTAATCCTTAACAATTTGTAAAATATATTGTTTTTGTTCTTCGCTTCTTGATAAAATATTATTATAATCCTGCATTAATTTGACTCCCCTTTCAGCGGTATCGTTCACTACTTTTAAGCCTGAAAGAGTTTTTTTTAGCTTCAATAAACTTTTTGTTACTCGGCCATTTTGTGGGAGTTGTTTTTAAACCCTCTTCAGATAATTCAAAACGCTTAAAAAACGCTTTATATTCACAGACTGTGCAATACCTTTTTTGATAACATCATCTACGTTCAAAGTGTTTATTAGGGCCTTTTTGCTATTTACATCAGATTCATTCTTCAAAACTTTTACCATTTTTTTTTTTTTTTGGTTTTGACTGGTACATTTTCATCAAAAAATGCCAAAGCAACGCTTTGTGTCCCTAGATACCACAGGTGACTGCAAAATTTTGCAAAAGCGACGGTAGCAATTTCACTTTCAACACTTTGATATTGACTTAATACTGTAATAGGCATAAAATCGTGATACGGAGCTTTTATAGGTGATGGAGCGCAAAACCAAGCCTCAACGTACACTTTGACAATAAAAATGGAAACATCGCAAAGAGCATTTAGTTTAACCTCTGTTAAATCAAACTCGTCTCTACACAAAAATATTTTTAAGGTATATATTGCCTTTGACATCCATCTTGCGTGATGCATAGTGCCTGGGGCTCGGAATTTTATACATGATCGGGTTGGTGTTTTTCCGAGAAATATTAGAGCAAGTTCTATAAATTCCCTATAGTCATCTCGCGGTTGTTTTTCCTACAGAACATTATTAAGAAAATTTATAATTCGCTCTACATCACATAAACTAATAGCGTTTTTAACTTTCTCATTTTCGATACCGATCCTGAAATTATCAATGTTTATTGATAGCCAGCACTTCTGAAATCGTTGAAATATTTGAACATTAGGAACTGTCTTGCAAAATTTAATATCAAAAACGCTTTTAAGAATAAGTTCAAAGATGTGATGCCTACAAGCAAAATATAGTAGATCCCTATCTAGTGTATTTTCAATTATGGAACAAGTTCCATTGAATCGTCCAGTATTAACTGCTGTTGTATCGAAAACTAAAGCTATTACATAATCTTGTAGACCCCATTCAAAAAGCGATTTGCAAATAGCATGTGCTTGTGCTCTTCCAGTACCACTACCAAGAGAAACACATATTTTTTTCATACAGAAATGAAGAGCGGGTATTCCCCTTTTTTCTTATCGTTAAATCATGATTTTTAACTGTGGATCAATTGATGGGAATTCCCGAGATGACGAGAATCATTATCATTACGTACAACGCAGGTGTGGTTATAATAGCAACTCTAACTTTGAACAAAGAATAACACAAATTAGTTGTAGCAGCTAAAAAACTTGTTTGAATATTAGCTGGAATTCCCGTCATTAGTTTAATTAAAGACAAGAATTCCCGCATAAAAGTCGAAAGGGTTAATATTAACCTGTGCGGCTTAAATTCGGCAAATCCCGTCATTTCTTTAATATAATCCCAAAATCCTTACCTGAAAATCTTAATTCATCATATTCTTATTGGAAAAATTTACTTTAAATCAAAGTATATATCATTTTAAACAATAAAAAATATAAAAAAAAAACAAAAAAATACTTGCTACAAACAGCGTTACCGTTGGAAAATTTGAGAAAGTCGCACAAAAAGGGGATTTATTAAAAAAAAGGGGCACCACTCTTAAAAAGATGGAAAATAAACAAAACAAAAATAAAAATCTTATTTTTTTCATTTAAATGTTGTATATGATGTATGTTTACATATGCATATAATAAAAAAATTAATAAAAACACTAATATGTATCAAGTAAAATAAAAAAAAGGTACACAAAAAGTGGCAAGGCATCTGTAAAAGGGTCAAATTGCCACTTTAGTCGCATCAACGGTAACGCTGGCTACAAATAAAATTAAAATATCAATGCTTTAAGTTTTTTTTTTCATGTAATGCCTACACTTAAGTAAATAAAATCACCCATATAAACATATGAATAAATCCATGGTTTTTCGTTTTTTTTTTTTTAATTCAGTAGATATTGGAGATACGAAAAAAATTTGTGAGCAAAGGTTGTTCCTCTGAGTTTCACTAACAAATTTTTTTTGTAAAATAGATATTAAAGAAGTTATTGACAATTAAAGTCAAAAGTCAGGTATTTTGCAAATTTTGGGCGGCTCAGGGGCACCTTTTCCCCTTATCCGATTGAGCTCAAATTTTCAAGGGAGTATTTTTTTAGCAATTCGAACCAATCTGGGGGGTGCCGTGAAAGAAATTCCTTCAAAAAAATTTTCCCATATAGTTAATTGGCACTCTACTGTATATCTAATAAATAGAAGTCCAACGAGAGCTATTAAGGTAATGAAGCCACCAGCTGAGTTATGGTATGGATACAAACCTAGTATTAAAAAGTTACGTATATTTGGTTGCAAAGCTTATGTTTGGATACCAGAACAGAAGAGAATAAAGCTCGATGAAAAGAGTCAAGATGGTGTGATGATTGGTTATACAAATAATGGTTATAGAATGGTTAGAATATTTTTATTAAATATTTACAGCTCGTGATGTAAAATTTGATGAATCTGTCTTCCCATTCAAAAGTGAAAATAAAATGGTTAAACCCCAAATTATTTCTATTTGCAGTATTGAGCAAGAGAGGGAAAATAATGATGTTGCAATTACTACAAATGAAATAACAGAATCCCATATGGTGGAAGATGAATCATGTGATGTTGTTGATGAGATTGATAAAAATATATCGGAAGTTTCAAATCCCATTCATTCTGAAGTAGTTTCTATAGGTGATAGTGAAAAAGTTTCTGAAATTCCAACATATGATACTTCAACATTAAGACGAAGTGTTCGTGGTCTAATCCCCAAGGTATTTACAGATTATTTCACATAATCTATATATACATGAACAGGCCGTAGATGAATCTCCAACAACATTTGATGAAATTTAAATCCGCGCAGATCGTAATAAGTGGATTGAAGCCATAAAAGAAGAACTTAAATCAATAAAAGATAATAATGTTTGGACCATAGTTGAAAAACCTAACCATGTGAAGTCATTGAAATCGAAGTGGGTATTTCGAATAAAGAAAAATAAGAATGGAGAATTGTCGAAATATAAAGCTCGATTAGTAGCAAAAGGTTTCTTACAGAAACACGGAATAGATTACGAAAAAACTTTTGCACCAGTTGCTAAACTAACGACTATAAGAATTGTATTGGCTGTTGGAGTCCAAATGAACTTTTATTCAAATTTATGTAAAAACTGTTGTAGATGTAAAAGAAAATTATGTTTGTAAACTAAATAAATCCTTATATGGGTTGAAACAAAGTCCCAGGTGTTGGAATGAAAAAACTAATAATTATTTAATTCAAATTGGTTTCAGCAGATCTAAACATAACTACTGTTTTTATATAAGAAATAAGAATTCAAGCATCATATATTTATTACTCTATGTAGACGATTTACTAATTGCAGGCAAACATTTATCTGAAATAACAACTTTAAAAATTGAATTGAAAAAGCGAATAAAAGGGAATAAAAATTGAATACAATCGTATAGATGTTAAGATGTTAATAACATTTTGAAGAAGTTTGATATGGAACAATGTAAACCTGCTACGACACCAATGGAAAAAATGTCAGACCTACCTAAATTAATTGGAAAATGCTTAAAAGGATTCTCAGATATGTTAGTGGAACTAAACATTTTAAATTGCAAATAAAACAAAATGGTAATACTGAACCGTTAATTGGATATACAGATGCAGATTGGGCATCTGATCATATTGATAGAAAATCAGTTAGTGGTTACATATTTCAAGTTTATGGTAATACTATATCTTGGTCAAGTAAGAAACAAACAACAGTAGCAACATCTGAAGCTAAATATATGGCTCTAAGTGCTGCTACATCTGAAGCTATATGGTAAAATGAATTTTGAACGACTTAGGAATTATAAGTAAAAGTTATTCCGTAACAATATATGAGGACAACCAAGGATGTACTTTTATGTCGAAAAATACAGAATGCAAGAGATCCAAACATATCGATATCAAATACCATTTCATTCGAGATCATTTGGCTCAAGGTAATATAAATGTCAAATATGTTAAATCAAATGATCAACTTGCAGATATTTGTACCAAAGTTTTAGGAATTGTCAATTATCAAATTTTTAGAAATAAATTACAATTGTCAGAGAAATTGAAATTGTTATAATTTATGTATTTAAAGAAAAATATATTTGTTCATTCTATTTAAAACATTCAAATACATAATCATTAAATAAATAATTATAAAAGTCGGTCTGCAAGTATCCAAACAGATTTCATCACAAATGAGTGGTAAATAAAGCCAAATCACATCTACGAATTTTGTGCAGATCGGTCTATTATTACTCGTAGCTCCCATATAAGGCCCACTTCCCAAAATCACTTTAAAGAGCATAACTCACTCAAAAATGTTGGTATCCAAATAATATTTAATACAAATATATCTTATATGTATACAAACAATACGGTACAATTTTATTGTGATCGGTCCATAATTAGTCATAGCTCCCATAAAAGGCCCGAAAATCACTTTAAAGAGCATAGTTGGTTGGTTGGTTTACGTGGTAGTTCACTACGTGCGAACACTTAAGTAGAGTCGAAGGGACCCCGTTTTAAAAGACCACACCACTCGTCAGATTTAATGTCTTGTAAATACAACATAATGTAGCTAATATGTGTGTGTAAAAAAGTCGTGTCTTGCTAAACCCAACCTGTAGCTGTGAGATATCTCAGCAGGTCATTAAGTTTTGACCCGGCTACCTCACCAAGGTCGTTCAGTGTGTAGTTCCCCATGAATTTATGTCTCCTGACACACAGGGCTGGGCATTCGCAGAGTAGGTGAAAAATCGTTTCCTCTTTTTCTCTATCCTTACAGCTACGACAATGGTCGTTAAAAGGGAGTCCCAGGTGATTTGCATGCTTGCCTAACGTCCAGTGTCCCGTTAATACTGCCAGCAATCTTGATATATCCTTCCTATTTCGAGTTATCAGTTGCATAGTACGTTTCTCGTTGAAAGATGGCCACATCAACTTGGCTATCCTACATGTGTCTAAATTACGCCATCTATAATCAGCCTTTGCAAGAAAATGTCTTTGATGGTCCCCAGTGGAATCGCTACTGAGACCGCATTGGAGATATCTAAGGCAGATCCCGTTCTGGCTAATTCGTCTGCCCGTTCATTGCCGTAGTGGTTCCTATGCGCAGGCACCCAGACCAAGATAATGTCAGATAGACGACCTAGCCTTGACAGAGAATTCCTGCATTGCCTGACTAGTGAAGATGAAATTGTGTAGGCATTAAGTGAGAGGAGTGCCGCCTGACTGTCGACAAAAATACCTATATTGCCTCTAATGTTATGATCGTGTAATGTATTACAAGCTTCCATGATTGCAAAAATTTCCGCCTGGAAAACATTACACTCATTCGGAAGACGATACGAGATGTCTACCCCAGGTTCGTCACAGAAGACCCCAGAACCAACACCGCAGCTCATCTTAGAACTGTCTGTGTATATCCTAGTGTCGTATTTGTGCACGAGATTACCCCTATTCCACTCACTCCTGGAGGGAATTAAGACCTTGAATATCCTATCAAAATCCGTGTATGGAGTAATGTAGTCAGATGGTTGGAGAACGTTTGAAGGCAACTGGCCAAGAATCCCCGCGTGGCCATATATTCTCGATTTCCAACAACCGGACGCTTGAAGCCTCGCTGCGCTGCAGGCAGAAGTGGCCATTATGTGAAGGTCAATTGGCATAAGGTGCAATATAGTGTTCAGTGCCTCTGAAGGACTAGTCCTTAGTGCACCTGTTATGCCTATGCAGGCTGATCTCTGAACTTTGTATAGTTGGTCTACGACATACTTTCTTCTAGTTGCAGTCCACCATACAAGAGATCCGTAAGTAAGAATTGGACGTACTATAGCCGTATACATCCATTTAACTATGCTGGGACTAAGTCCCCATTTTCTACTAAACATCTTACGACAGGTGTAATAGGCCACCGTTGCCTTCTTTACCCTGTGTTGAGTGTTTAGCTTCCATGACAATTTAGAGTCCAGTATAATGCCTAGATATTTTGCATTGTTTGAAAGGGGAATTTCGCAGTTTCTCAACATTGGAAGTTTGAAGCTTGGAATCTTGGTCTTAGTCGTGAAAAGTACAAGATCCGTTTTGCTCGGGTTTACCCCAAGACCGTTAACTGTGGCCCAGTTGTCGAGCAACCTCAGAGCAGTGGACATAATCTGACTGATCACGTCCGGAAACAGACCTGGTACGAGTATCACCACATCGTCCGCATAAGCAACAACTTTTATACCCCTACTGTCTAGATCAATAAGAATCGAGTTAATAACGATAAGCCACAGTAGTGGAGAGATTACTCCTCCCTGTGGAGTGCCTCTCTCAACTTGCTTAGACTTAACGGTATTACCAAGATTTGCTGTGACTATTCTTGAATTCAACATGGTAACTATCCAGTTATTGATATATTCTTCAACATCTAGGTTAGTAAGAGCTTGCTGAATTGCAAGAGTAGTCACATTATTGAAAGCACCCTCTATGTCTAGAAAGGCTGCCATTGTATATTGTTTAAATTCGAGAGATCTCTCTATAACCTTTACAACCTCATGCAGAGCTGTATCTGTAGAGCGACCCTTAAGGTAGGCATGCTGACTGTTTGAGAGCAATGTCGAACCCTCAAGGCGCTGCCTAATGTGTGCGTCAATGAGTCTTTCCAACGTCTTAAGTTGAAAAGATGAAAGACTAATTGGACGGAAATCCTTCGCCTTCTCATGACTTCTTTTGCCAATTTTGGGAATAAAAACGACCCTGACTCTCCTCCAATTAACCGGAACATGGTTGAGGGAGAGACAGAGCGTAAAAACTCTATGAAGCCATGATTGGGGTGTGAAGCATGAATAGAGAGCGAAGCATGTACCGTGGAAACGTAGTATTAGTTTCAAATTATATTTTTGTAATTTATTAAAAACTTTTATCAAATTAGCATTATGATGATTAAGACTGCATCCAAAAACTATTATGTCATCTACATACAAAAAAGCTTCAGAATCCAGTCCAGACAATGCTATTGTTAGCATTAGTTGGAAACTATTTGATGATATTTTCAAACCAAATGGTAATCTCGTGTATTGATAATGATCATCAGGTGTTGAAAAGGCTGTGTACGGTCGAGATTTTCGATCAAGTTCTATTTGATGAAATGAACTTGTCATATCCAAAGTTGAAAAATATTTGGCTCTACCCAACTTGTCTAAAATGTCATCCAATCGCGTTAACGGAAATTTATAATTCACAATTTTATCGTTTAATTTCCTAAAATCGACTACTAGTCTCCATTTTTTTAGATCAGTTTGTCACTTTTTTGGAATCAATAATAACGGTGCATTATATGGACTTGTGAATGGTTCAATGATGTTATTTTTTAAAAGTTGTTGTACTTGAGAATTTATTTCCGCCGTTTGTGCTTGTGGTAGACGGTAATTTTTTATATATACAGGACTGTTGTCATGTAGATTTATTGTCTGCTTATATAAATTATTCGCCGTTAGATTCTCGTCATCAATATGATATATTGTGCTTGAT
Organism: Bellardia pandia; assembly: GCA_916048285.2. NCBI lineage: Eukaryota > Metazoa > Arthropoda > Insecta > Diptera > Calliphoridae > Bellardia > Bellardia pandia. Next base: position 74,560,390 of record OU696530.1, read on the forward strand.
ACATCGAACTGTTCGGACGTGTTACTTTTAGTGCGGCTGAATTTTCGGTGAAAAATCGTAATAGGTGAAAAAGTATAAAAAGTTAAATTAAATAAAAAAGTGAAAAAAAACTCGTAATAGGTGAAAAACTTTACAAAGTCAAATAATTGCACTAGGTGCAATAAAAAATTAATAAATTGTAATAATTTATTTTTAATTATTTGAAAACTAGAAAATTAAATACAGTGAGACAGTGAATGAATAACAATTCTAACAGTGCGAGTGGGCCTCAGAGCCGAAATGCTTATTTCGTGTTGAGCTCGGCAAGTGTTAGTAATGAGAACATTAAAGATCCCGAATTTAATAAAAACTACTTAACTGTGAAACCAAAAATAAGCACAAATCTGAATTTAAGTGCAAGTGCACCAAACTTGAATAAATGTGTTGAACAGGGCACAAACTTAGCCCAAAGCATATTTAATTTAAATAGAAAAATCACTGAAGGACCGTCTTCTTCACGGTCCTCGTTATCAAATATTGGAGAGACGTCAACAGCTGCAAAAGGCACATTAAGTCCTACAAATAAGACCGCTCTTATAGTTGCTGTTGAAGAAAAACAAAAAACACAGGTAGGAATGGACCGTTATATAACAGTATCGAAGAGAGGCAGAAGCCCAAAATCTGCCGAAATTACACCAGCCGCAAAATTATCAAAGAATGCTGAAGAGCCACGCTCGCAAAATCGATTTGCCATCCTCCAAGACAAAAGTGATGTCCCTAACGCTGTGAATAAGCCAGTAAAACCACCTCCAATATATTTAAGAGAAAAAAACTCAAACGAACTTATAAAAATATTGGTCTCATTAATTGGAGAAAATTCTTTTTATGTGACTCCAATTAAGCGTGACAATATTAATGAAACAAAGATTCAGGTTAATAATGAAAACGACTATCGGAGAATAGTTTCGGAATTTGAAAAACGCAAAAAGAATTTTTACACGTATCAACTTAAAAGCGCAAAAGGTCTACAAGTCGTAATTAAGGGAATAGATTCTTTTGTTGATCCTGAGGAGATCAAGAGCAGTTTGGCCGACAAAGGCTTTAAAATCAAGGCAGTATCAAATATAAGAAACAGAGATAGGATCCCTCAACCTTTATTTAGAGTGGAGTTAGAACCTGGTGATATTAAGCTGAAGAAAAATGAAACACATCCTATATATGACTTGAAATTCATAATGCACCGAAGAGTTACAGTGGAAGAACCTCATAAGCGATCTGGCCCAGTACAGTGTTCGAACTGCCAAGAATATAGTCACACTAAATGTTTGTGTTGTTTGTGGGGATCTTCATGACACCTCAAAGTGCGATAAACCTAAGGATGATTCCAGGATAAAAAGATGCAGCAATTGCGGTGGAAACCACACTGCCAACTACAGGCGTTGCCCTGTTTTCGAGGTCGTTAAACGCTCCTTGATCAACAAACCCGCTTCTACCCCTACTCAGACGACAAAAGTACCTATTACAATTATTCCCCCCGTAGCACAAGCATCCACTAGCCAATTTTCATATGCCAACGTGCTAAGATCTAACCAACCAACACTGCAAAATGAATCACCAATAAATGATACAAACAGCCACAATTTTAGCCGTCTTGAAGGTATAATGGAGAATCTGGTGCAATCCATGAACCATTTCATGACAAGCATGACAAGTATGATGCAGGAGATGCAAAAAATGCAGTCCACGCTACTGTAGGCCATACTTAATAGACCATGAACTGTCTCAAAATATGTTTCTGGAACGCAAACGGCATACGCCAACACAAAAATGAACTTGAATATTTTCTTTTTAATAAGAAAATTGATGTAATGCTGATTTCCGAGACTCATATGACGTCGAGAAGCATTTTTAAAATAAGTGGTTATACATTCTACGACACCAAGGACCCCAGAGATAGATCATGTGGTGGCTCGGCAATATTGGTCAAATCGCGAATCAAACACCATTCATTGGGTGGTCTTTCAGAGTGTTATCTTCAAGCAACAAACATCTGTATTGAGAACTTTTGTCAAAACCTCGTGATTTCGTCAGTTTACTGTCCGCCCAGATTTTCAATAACAAAAGATCAGTATAGAGATTTTTACAAATCACTAGGTAGCCGTTTCATAGCGGCTGGCGACTACAATGCTAAGCATACATTCTGGGGCTCACGACTCGTTAGCCCTAAAGGTCGTATCTTGTACGACTCCCTGTCTGAAATGGGACTGAATGTGATTTCAACTGGTCAACCAACTTATTGGCCAACTGACCAGCAAAAAATTCCTGACGTTATCGATTTCGGCGTGGCGAAAGGGGTATCCCCGGAACTCATTGAAGTCGAGGCTTCACTGGATCTTTCTTCAGATCACTCACCCACTGTAATCACCATCACAAGTCCTCAGCAAATCGTAACTGATGCCTTACTTCTTGTCAAACGTCTGAATTGGTTAAAATACAAAAAATACATCAGCACTCACTGCACAGAGAAACTCCCGTTAAAAACTGCTGAAGACATCGATGCCTGTATAAAAAGTCTTAATGAACATGTCGAGAAAGCCGCAGAACATGCTTCTTCCACTTACCGCCCGAATAGGTACAACAGAGTTTTTTCTGCAGATGTTGAGCAACTATTGTCTGAAAAAAGGAGAGTCCGAAGAGAGTGGCATCAACACAGATCGCCCCAACTTAAAACTAGGTTGAGAGAATGTATCAAAAATCTTAGGATCTTGCTAGAAGCGCAAAAAGCAGAGTCTCTCAAACAACATCTGGAAGGTCTAGACGCAACTTCCCAGTCAAATTATTCATTATGGCGTGCAGTCCGAAATCTAAGAAAACCCGTAATCGCAAAACCTCCAATGCGTACTTTGAACGGATCTTGGGCACGAAATAACGAAGAAAAAGGCAACCTTTTCGTAAGTCATTTAAAAAATGTATTCACTCCCAATATGGATACTGACATTAGCCAACTACCGCCTGTTGTTGCCAGACCACCTGTACAAATAAGATTTCAATATCTGGAGGTTGTTGAGGCTATTGATAATTTAAATGTTAAAAAAGCACCTGGGTTTGATAAAATCAGCAATAAAATGATTTTTGAGCTGCCTCGCATTGCAAAAAGATTAATCCTCTTTCTTTTTAATGCCATCTTACGGCTTGAGTACTACCCTCCGGTTTGGAAAATTGCACTAGTAAAGATGATTCCTAAGCCGGGAAAATATCCTTACAAAGTTGAGTCGTATAGGCCAATAAGTCTATTACCAACTATGTCCAAATTATTCGAGAAATTGCTTATAACCAAGCTGACTCCGATTTTGAATGAAAACAACTGCATTCCCAATCACCAGTCACCGAATTCACAGTCTTTAGTTAGCTAATGACAAAGGCTTAACTAATGATTCTTTATTCGCAATGCTTAGTTTGCCATAAGAATAACAAGTATTAGTTAAAGAACCGTTAGTATATTAGTTTACCAATGGTTAACTAATGACTGAGAATTCGGCCATTAATAATTTTATATGTTGGTTGCCTTCTTTTGGTATTATTGCGTTTGGCAAATATACGCCTTCTACTATTTCTCGATTAAGAACTACGGCTTCTTCATTCAATTCAACTTCAAAAGGTATTAGAATTTCACTTCTTTGCGGTATATTCACTTGGTTAACACGAAAAGTGTTGTTATGTATTGGCATTAATATTAAGTTGTTGTTTATATTAAACGATTATATGTACTTGTTGTAATCAATGTTGCACTTATATTTAGAGAAAAAATCTCTACCAAGAATTCCATCTGTTTTAATTGGAAAGTTACTTTTGACTAGTTGTATTTCATGATTTATGAAATTATTTTCAAATTTAATTTTTACTGTTGTGGAACCTAATGATTTTATTATTTCATTTCCCGTTAAATTGCAGTAATCATATGGGTTTTCATTATAATCTTGTAAGACATTTTCCTTGCATAGAGTCACGTCTGCTCCAGTATCTATCAAAAAAGTTAGTTGGAAATTTGTATTTGCAATATTTAGTCCAACTAGTGCTGGCAAAGTATTGAGTAATGGGTACCGAGTATCGAGTATTTGCTCTTTTCTTTGGATACTCAAAAGTAGTTACTCGATACTTTCTGAGTTGTATTTTTAATCAAGTTGAGTGGGTAAAAGAGTGCATAAAAATACATCACTGTAAATCCAACCGCCGAAATAAAGCTGTCTATTATTTCTTAAGTTGTTGTTAACGTTGAATTAAAAGTTAGCTTTACATTTATTTTTGAATTAATTATAAGATACATACAAAACCAATAACAGTTGAAGATCTATTTTTATTTTTTGAAGAAACTACTTCAATTTGCAGATAAAAACTATGCGTTACAATTTCAAAAAATCCTTTAAAAGTATCGAGTAGTATTGAGTACCCAAATGAAAAGTATTGAATATTATTGAGTAATGGTAAGTAGTAGAATTTGCCAGCACTAAGTCCAACATAATTTTTGAGATTCGATGATATGCAATATATTTTCTTTGGAATTACATTGATTCCTCCGGAAACCCTTGATGTGTGGTTTCCGGGGTTTGGGAGTTTCCCTGGTTATTGATCTGATTAATATTTTGATTTCTTCGGTTGTTATTTCTGTTATTGTTATTACTGTTGCTATTTCTTCGGTTATTATTGTTAGTGTTGTTATTGCTGTTCCTGTAGTTGTAATTGTTGTTATTATTATTTCTATTGTTGTAGTTGTTATTATTATTTCTACTATTGTGGTTTTGTCCTTTTGTGTAACACATGTTCGAAAAGTGGTCAACTCTTCCACATTTATAACATTTCATGCCTTCTGCAGGACATTTTCTGTCATGATTTCTGCCACATTTAGTGCAGTTGGATTGTTGGGAATTTGTCCTGTGGTGTCTAGCATTTTGGTAAAGTACTTTTTTTGGTTCTGTTCGTGATGATGCATTTTCGGCAATTTTTAAGGCCTCATGGAAAGTTGTCACTTGACTTGCATATATTGTTGATATTATTTGTGGGTCTGTTAAGCCATTCATAAATGCATTAAATGCTATTTTGCTTTTCGTATTTATTATGGTATTTCTATTGGCTTCACCATGTTCTGATACCTGAATTTCGTTGAGTTCAGATATTAGTGTTTCTATTTTTAATGCAAATCCATTAAGGTTGTTGTCCCTTTGAGTGATGCGTGTCACTTCATTCAAAATGGCATTTGATGTTTTCCGTGGTTTATATGCAATTTTTAAAACTGTCACTAATTCATCGATGTTCGTGGGTATGTTAATCTGCCTTATTCTGTTTTGAACTCGTAAGTCTAATCTTGATTTGAAAATAAAGTTAAAAAATTAATTAGCTTTGTCTGTCTCCAGATTTGCAATAAAATCATGCAATTCATCATTTTTACCCGAGAACTTAGGTACCAATTTGGTAATCATAGATAGCTCATTTATATCCAAATTCTCCATTGTTATTGCTTGTCTTTTTATTTTTCCTTTTGAATGTTGGTCTAAAATAGACACTGCTTCTTCCTTTAATTTTCTAAACTGTTCTAGTATTTTATTCTTTTCTGTTTGTTCTGACTTTGATTCCTCTAATAAATCTACTAGTGTAACTTCTTTCAATTTCCGTTTCTTTATTTTTAATTGTATCCGTAGAGTATGGACGACCATACTTTGCGTTTCTTATTAGGGTTCGTAGTTGTTTAAATTGATCCTCCATATGGAATCATTAATTTTAATTTAACTTTGTTTAATTTGTGAATTTTAGAATGAAGAATGACAAAAAGTATTTAAAATGTTTTTCAATAATAATATGACAAGAGTACAATTTTTGTATCTATAATTATGATTATTGGTGTTATCATAATAGTAAATATTATCCAACCAATGTAATCATCATATAATTTTTTACAAATGTTTGCTGTTGGTTTGTGTTTACAATATTGTTAACAATACGTATGATCGTATTTGTTATATATAATTTTAATAAACAAAAAGCAATAATTGAAAGAATCGAAAATACCAAAACGTTAATTAACAATATATTAATTAATTTCATTTTAAAAGATTTCTATTTTAATTTAATACATTTCGTTAGAATTTATTATTATATACTAGCGGACCCGGCGAACTTTGCCTCGCCCCAATTTTAGGCCTTCAGACAAACTTTAGAGTAATAATATAATACAACAGGAATAATTTCACACAAAATTTCGTACAAAAAATTCAATTTTCCAATTTTTCCCATTTTCCGACTTTTGCGAAGAGATTTTCCAATTTTCCGCGTTTCGCATTTCGCATTTTTCATGATTTACACTAAGAAATTTCTATTTTTTTAGTTGGAAAGTCATTAAGTCAAAAACTCGATTTTCCAATTTTCCGACTTTTCCGGAGGGATTTTCCAAAATTTTCTTCCATAAGAACCTTCTCCTCGAAAATACGAACAACTGACAAAAAATTTTATAGAAATCGGCCCAGCCGTTCTCATTTGATGAATTACTATACATTTTTTACACCATTTTTATATATATATATATATTTTTTTTCTGAATTTATTTTACAGAAATCCTCTATAATTTGTTCTAGTTTGCTTATTCTTATCCAATATGCGGACGCTGATTCCCAAGGTGGTGGTGGTGATGCATTCACAATACGTTTAAGATTTGCTAGTTCTCTTCTTCTGTTGACAAGGTAGCCACCTCTTCGTTTCGGTGGTTTTACCTTTGGGATTTTCAATGGTTCTTCTTTTGGAAAAAGTGTGTTCCTTTTCTTATAGTCTTCTATAGTCAGTGGTTTCGGACCAATTGATCTATATTCCATATTAAAAAAAAATTTTTAACACGGGCGAAGTCGCCTCCGTTCCCTAATAGGTTCTCATTTGAGAGCACTCTATATATATATATTTTTTTTTTAGCTTTTATTTATTTATTGAATCTTCATATCATGAAATGACAATAAGTTTTCAAATCTTACTACTAAAAAGAAAATAATAAGCCCAGCCAGTGCTAGACAAAAATTTTTATTATACTAAAAAAATTTCACATCAACTGATCCAGTCATCTGTTTTGCGCTTGAGTTGAAGCAAGGGTATCCCTCTTTCTCAACCGATTGTGACCACTAAAGTTAAGGATGTTTCGTGCAAGTGGGTTTGGATGGTGGTCAAGTTTGCTGACGTACTTTGACGCATATTTTGTAAATTCGACTTTTACTAATGGCACGCCTAGATCTTTGTGGATTCGGGAATTTTTAACATACCATGGAGCTGCAGTAATTATACGTAGAATTTTATTTTGACCCCTTTGAATTTTTTCAATGTTTGATGCTGAGGCAGTACCCCATAATTGAATTCCATAACACCAGATTGGCTTTAGAATTGCATTGTACAACAAAAGTTTGCAATCCAACTTTAATGTAGAATTTCTGCCGATTAGCCAGTTAAGTTGCACTGCTTTTAATCTCATCTGAGTAAGTTTTGCGTCGATATGAGACTTCCAAGTTAAACGACGATCGAGGTGGATTCCGAGGTATTTGACTTCATTGTGTTGCGGGATAATTTGATTGTTTATTTTGATGAATGAGCAAGTTTCTTTTCGCACTTTGAATGTGATATGAATACATTTCTGTTCATTTACCCTGATTTTCCAAAGCTCTAGCTAATTCTCTAGTTTATAAACATATTTCTGCAAATTCTGTGATGCTATTTGATGGTCCTTATGAACGCTAATAAAGGCTGTATCGTCTGCAAAAGTTGAAGTATGTAATATGGGGTCTGACGGCAAATCGGATGCATAAATCAAATATAAAGTTGGACCCAGTATGCTACCCTGGGGTACTCCTGCTTGAATTGGCTGAGCGGGGCTTAAAAAATCGCTTTCTTTGATTGTAAATTTGCGACCATGTAAATAACTTTTCATAAGTTTGTGGGTGTTAGCAGGCAGAGCTAATTTTATTTTATGCATTAAACCTTCATGCCAGACTTTGTCGAACGCTTGGGACACATCAATGAAAAGGGCGGAGCAGTATTTTTTGTCTTCAAACGATCCTCACATTTACCAATCTGTGTGTTTGTTCGATGGTACTGTGTTTAGCTCTGAACCCGAATTGGTGATTTGGGATACATTGAGTGTCGTTCAGAATTGGAATCAACTTAGCCATTAACAATTTTTCAAACAGTTTTGAAATTGTCGAGTAGACTAATTGGCCTATATGACTCTTCTTTAGTGGGGTCCTTGCCTGGCTTAGGAATCATGGTAATCGTAGATACCTTCCAATCTGCAGGATAGTATTCTAGGCGTAAAATAGCATTGAAAATATAGAGGATAATTCTTCTAGCTACACGAGGTAACTCCACAAGCATTTTGTTGCTGATTTTATCCATACCTGGAGCTTTTTTAAGATTCAGAGTACCACTAGCGCTTTGAACATCATTAAAGCTAAGTCTTAGAGGTACAGGAGGTCTAATAACGAGTGGAGGCAAATCAGATACATTATTTGAGTTGTTTATAGTAAACACATTTCTCAAATGGTTAACAAATAAAGTCCCCTTCTCGGAATCATTTCTAGTCCAGTCTCCAGTCGGATTTCGCAGAGGAGGTTTTCCTCTAACTGGTCTTCTTAAACCTCGTGCCGCCTTCCATAATGAATAGTCAGTTTGTGGAGTACTATCAAGACCCTCCAAGTAAGATATAAGTGAGGCCGTTCTTTGGATTTCTAAGAAATTTCTTAGTATATCTCTGCATTCTCGTAGCCTAGATTTCAGTTGAGGAGACCTGTGAATTTGCCACTCTCTTCTAACTCTTCTTTTTTCTGACAGGAGATGATCGAGTTCAGCGAATTAAGTTCTGTTTGTCCCACTTCTGCACTCAACGTCATATGTGGAGGCGTGATGTACAGCTCTTCGTATGTCCTCAGTAAACTTGCCAATCGACCCATCAATATCCTCGGTAGTTCTCAACACTACATTTTCCGTGCAGTGGGAACTTAAATACTTTTTATACTTAATCCAACTTACTCTGGTTTTAGATATACCCCGAAATGGAGAGCCATTCCCTTGAAGGAAACGCATTGAAATAATAGAAGGAGAGTGATCTGAAGACAAGTCTAATGAAGGCTCCACTTGTATCGATTCTACAGGGATATTTTTCACTACTCCGAAGTCAATAACATCGGGAATCTTCCGTCGGTCCGTCGGCCAGTAGGTGGGATGCCCGCTTGAGAGTACATCTAAGCCCATTTTGGCAATGGTGTTGAAGAGCTCACGACCCTTCGGGGTCACCAGACGTGAACCCCAAAATGTGTGTTTGGCGTTAAAGTCACCAGCAACTAAAAATCTAGCTCCAAGGGAATTGAAGAAGCTGTAGTATTGGTGTTCTTTTATTGAAAATCGAGGCGGCGAATAAATTGATGATAAAACAAAATTGTATTGACAGAATTCAATACAAATGTTTGTTGGTTGTAGGTAATCCTCACATATGTTGTTCATTAAATAATGTTTTATTCTGTTCTTTATAGGAATTGCCGAACCTCCACATGCTCTTCCGCGGAAGTCTTTAGTATGGTAGAACTCGTAGCCATTAATTTTGAAGTACCCTGTCGACGTCAAGTTAGTTTCAGCAATCATCATAACATCAATCTGCTTATCCATCAGGAAGTATTCCAGTTCATTTTTATGTTGGCGGAGGCCGTTCACATTCCAAAAACAAATTTTTAAACAAATCATTTCTTTAAAATGGCTTGTAAGATAGTGGATTGCATTTTCAGCATTTCCTGCATCATGGATGTCATAGTGGTCGTAAAGGTGTTCATAGTTTGGACAAGTGTCTGCAATGTAGTCTCTAAACCTGGCATATTAGATTTAACCACGTTTGCGTAAGAAACTTGTCTAGAACTAGGCGCATTTACATGACTAGTGGACCGTAACAATTGAGGGAAATTGTCACTCGATGCAAAATTTGGCTGTTGAGGATGATTAGGCAATACTGACGTTTTGCTGGTTCTTATGCCTTTCAAATGAGTGTAAATTGGACAACCTCTGTAATTTGCGGTATGATTACAGTGCGCTTTGGTATGACCAAATTCTTGACAGTTGAGACACTGAACGGGTCCCTGACGCTTATGCGGTTCTTCCACGGTGATTTTACGATGCAGAAGGTAAATCATATTGTAGATGGGATGGGACTCGTTTTTTTTAACACGACATCTCCAGGTTCCAATTCCACCCTGAACATAGCCTGTGGAATCTTTTCACGATTTCTAACATTCGTTATGCTCTTAATTTTGAAGCCTATTTCCATTAAGCTAGTCTTTATCTCGGCAGGATCAACATCTGGGTCTATACCCTTTAGAACGACTTGGAGTCCTTTTGCGCTTTTTAGCTGGTAGGTATAGAAATCCCTACTCTCCCTCTCCAACTGGTTGGACAATTTTCGAAAAGCATCCTCCTTTTTCACTTGAATTTTTGTTTCGCTGATATTTCAATGTTTAATTGATGTTACGCTAAATATATTTTCACCTATTACCGAAACCAATCCTTGTACCAATTTACTGGAAGTGGGCTCTCTCAGATAAATTGGTGGGGGCTTAAACGTCTTCTTAGGAAGTTCTGGCTCATCCGTCTGGAGGAGAGCAAACCTATTTTGATCATTACTCACGGTCTTAGGAGCTTCTGAATTTGATGACACTTGAGCAGATGTCGGGCTCCTCTGTCGCTTAAGAACTGTGACGTATTTATCCATACCTACTTGTTTTCTAGGTTTGACTGCACTATTTGATGTAGAAGGTGTTGATGTTCCTTCATCTGTTGAAATCATTGGGCGAACAGGAACGACGCCGTTCCACGGCTCTTGCAGTGAGAAGATTCTCCACAGATTTTTTTAAGGATTCTTCCTCAGAGACCCATATAGTTTTTCTAGTCGAGCTAAGCTCTTTCTCAGAATTACATCTGAGAGGAACACTCATACAGTTTTTATGCGATTTTTAATGTTTTTTTTATATTTTTACCTATTACGAGTTTTTTCACTTCTTTGTTTAATTTCAACTCTTTACACTTTTTCACCTATGATTTTTTCACCGAAAATTCAGCCGCACTAAAAATAACACGTCCGAACAGTTCGATGACACGAGACTAATGCCCTTATTCATAAAAAATTAAAGTAGACTTCAAATGTACTTTAAGAAAATTTTGTATGAAAATATTGTCTAAAAGCACACTTCAAACCTACTTTATTTTTTATGAATACGGCAGTAAGTCTATATATTTGAAAAATTTAAATTGTTTTTGTTGGATTTTCTTCTGTCCTCTTTCTGCTTGGTTGCTCTGGCTCAATTGCCTGATTGTCTATTGGCCAGACAATTACTTCCAATTTCTGGGTACATATGCTCAATCTAGGAGTTCTGTAATATTTTATATTTTTCCAGGTAGCCTTGAAGGCTGCAGGATCGCCATGTAATATTAAATTATGAGGCGTAGTTCTTTTAGTTTTGAGTTCTGATGTTAAACTCTCTTTTATTCAAAAATGTTCTTTCTTATAAACCTAACATGAAAAGAATTTGCTTAATCTAGAATTGAGTTACTTTCTAAAGTCACTCATAACTTAAAAATACTTAGTAAGCTAATATTTACATAATATTTACATTATACATTTAATTCTATGCATATTGTATCAATGTCCCATAAATTTTAGTAAGTTAATATTATTCATGTTACATTAAATTTTACTATTGAGTGTACTTTTAATTGAGTACAATTTTATGTTCAAAGTCCGTTTAGAAATCGAACTATCGTTTTTGAAATAAAGTGAAATTCTAAGCCTTTGCTTCATTTCTTATATGAGTGTAATAAAAATACATACTTGAACTGTTTTGCCCTTTAAACAAAAAAAAACACATGTTTAGGCGCTTTTAAAATAAAACACGTCCGCTTCTTTCGACAACAAGTTTATTAATGCCATGTTCTTTCCAGTTGATCTAGCTTATTCTCTAAATTTGTATGCAACTTATTAGCTACGTTTGTATTACATAAGATGAAAAGAGACAGATATATATACAATATGAAAGTTCTAGAACAAATTTATATGTAAATAAAAACCGTTATCCTTAAATACATAATACAATAGTACATTGAGAGAAATATAAATATAAAGAAAAATCAATTATGTGGTACACTGCAAATAAAAGTAATTGGGGGATTCACAAGGTGTCATAAAGTCATATGTCTTAAAATAATAACATGAAAAAATACGACTGCTGTGAACAACCCCTCATAATTCAGTGTGCTATTTTGAATTTAAATCAGCTGATTTAAAACAAATATAAAAATTAATATTGTTTTCCACAATGCCAAAAATAAGTGAAAAAACTAAAATAATAGCCAGTTTGTGCGAAAAATACATTTTAGATGTTGTGATGGCAAACTCAAGTAAATAAACAAAAATTTTTTTAATTACGACAGCACAATAAACATAGCAAGCAAAGTTCTATTAATTTAAGACACTTTTTGTTTACAAAACAACAACAATATTTTTAAACCATTGTAAAATGTTAGAACATTATGACAATATAACATTATAGCACACCTTGTGAATACCCCAAATATAACATAACAATATATAAAATAACAAAACTACACCTAACTACTACAATTCGGCCATCCTGCCTATGAGATCCCCTGATCTCATGTTATTTACATGACCTTTCGCGTCCTCTAAACCATGGTCGCATATTAGCGGCAGCCCACACACCTTTGTAAGGCGTGCGAGACTGTTGAAAACCGTCTACATCTTCAATCAAATAACGATCGTTTTTTAAAATCTTGGATATCTTACATGGACCTTTATATTTTGGAATCAATTTGCGGGATATTCCAGCCGTAGAATCTAAATTTTTCACCAATACGTATTCTCCGTCCTTATAAACCTTCGGTTCTTTTCCATGTTTCGATGAATACACTATACAATTCATGCAATTTTGTATATGTTTAGTTGCCTTTATCTTTATCTTAGGAAACCAATAACTTTTTAAAATGAGATCAGTCATCTTATCAGTGCCAACATGTCCCATTTCATTGTGATACTTATATAAAATGTGTTCTTCCATGTCCTCGGGAACATAAAATAGTAAATTACCGTCCCTCGTTTTTCTATACAGAACACCATTTCTCATTTCATACAGACTATGTTCGTTTATTTGAAGCTTCTCCTTTAAGTCTTTCATCTTGGCATCTCTATTTTGACAAATTATTAAGTTCTCCTCAAAGGTATTCGACTCAACTATCATAATGTTTGTGCACCTACTAAGTGCGTCCACATGTTGCATTCTTTTTCCCGACCTATGTTCTAACTCGTAGTCATAATTCTGGAGCTCCAAAGCCCATCGTGCTATCCTTGGATTCAGTTCCTTCCTGTTCAGTGTCATAGCGAGAGAGTTGCAGTCAGTCACTATCTTAAATTTCTTACCCTGGAGGTAAATACGAAATCTTTTCAAAGCATGAATTATGGCTAATGTCTCTAATTCAAAACTGTGATATTTTGACTCTGCGTCGGTCGTCCTTTTAGAGAAATAAAAAATTGGATGGAACTTGCCATCCCCCTTCTTCTGGAGCAACACTGCCCCAAAGCCTATTGTGCTAGCATCGCAATGAAGCTCAGTATCACTGTTTGGGTCGTACAATGCAAGCACTGGTGACTCCGTTAACTTCCTTTTAAGCTGCTCAAAAGCCCCAAATTCTTTTTCCCCAAAGAAAAATTTTCTATCCTTTTTCGTCAGATCATATAAAGGCTTTGCCAACATTGAAAAATTCTTTACAAAGCGTCGAAAATAAGAACAAAGTCCCAAAAAACTTTGTACTGAATGCTGTTTATCTGGAACCGGAAAGTCCTCTATAGCCTTTAGGCCCTTATCGTCAGCTCTTATACCTCTACCATCTATTGTATATCCTAAGTATTTGACCGAAGTTTGCAAAAATTCGCACTTATCGTTTCTTAACTCTAAATTATTATCAATAAGTCTTATGAAAACTTCCCTCAAAATCTGAAGATGTTCCTTAAGATTATCCGTTGCTATCATAATATCGTCCAAATAAATTATTACCTTATCATTTCTAACCATATCAGCGAAAATCCTATTTACGAATCTTTGAAAAACAGACGGAGCATTTTTCAGTCCGAATGGCATTCTCAAGAACTCATATTGTCCCATCGGTGTTACAAAAGATGTAAACTTAATAGAATCGGGATAAACAAACACATGAAAGAAACCATTCTTCAAATCCAGCTTTGTAAAATATCTCTTTCCAGAAAGTCTATCCAATAGGTCATCGATTAAAGGGATCGGATAACTGTCCTTCGCTGTCACCTTGTTCAAAACTCGGTAATCCACACACATTCTCAGTTCCCCTGTCCTTTTTCTAACTAAAACGATAGGTGAAACAAATTCCGATTCGCTCGGCCTTATAAATCCTTTTTGCAAGTACTCATCTAACAATTTCTGTAATTCAGATCGTTCAGTATATGATAGTCTTCTAGGATTGCAATTAAAAGGTTTATCATTCAAATTTAATTTAATTTCGCTATATACATTGGGTTTAGAAGGACGTTCGGGTCGTACATAATAATCGTTATATAAATTCAATAATTTTTCCTTGCTATTATGATCGATTCCGTCTCCTACAATTAATGTAAAATTATCTTCTTCATCCACATTAATTGATAGGATTGCCTTCTCTAAACTGTCAATTTCATCAACGTTAGCACCACTATCCCCGTTATCTAAACCCACAATTACCAGATTTCCTTTTTTCAAGAAATCCCTTCCTAAAACACATTCAAATACCATTGATTCATCAGAAACTACTAAAAATTCCATTTCTATAACTTGTCCATTCAGAACCAGAAAACATTTGAATTTTCCATAAACATTTAATTTTGATTTATTAATTCCAAAAAATGTAGAAGTACAAAATAAAAGTTCATTCATATTAATCCTATTCAATATACTTGACTTCTTCACAAAACTCACTGGACTACCGGAATCGATCAGGCATTCTAGGAAAAAATTATCATTAAATCTAGAATTCATGCAAAACTTAAAATACCTTACATATTAATTTTGACCCACAAATTGAACGGCTGCTTTTCGTTCAGGACAGTCTGCTACACGGTGCTCCAGGCTTCCACATCCATAGCAGGAACCCATCTGGCGTTTCGGCTTCTTACATTCGGCTGCAAAGTGCCCAAAAGAGTTGCAATTATAACATCTCAGCTTTTTCACCTTCTCTTCACCAAACTGTTGCTTTAAATTAATTTTTGAAAAAGCCTGCAGAAGTTGGGCTTTGTTAGTATAACACTGCAAACTAGCCTGCACTCTAAGCTGCTCATCAGGAATGCCCTCGATGATGTTATCGATCAACTCGTCATCGGCAACTGCTACTTTATTAGCTAAGACAATTTTATCATTGTAGTAGTCAGTGAACGTTTCGCCAAACTTCCATATACGTGATTCAAACTTTCGTCGCATCATTAATTTATTTTCCTTTGTGCAAAAAATTTCCTTCATTTCAACCAGTATTTCTTCCGAGCTCTCGTAAACAAAATTTGGTTTCGAGTGCAACCATGTCTGAGCTTTTCCTTTCAACTTACACATTAATAATGCCTTCGCTGTATTTTCATCCACACAATATACGTCAACTATACTTTTGAATTGAGTAATCCATAATTCTCGGCACTAATCCACCATCGTAATCTGGTAACATATCTTTTAATATGCTAAAAGATGCACTCAGCTTATTTCTGGTCATATTTGAGCAGATTCCTTCATCATTTGATGCACACACACTCAATGTATCTTTGTCCCTTTCATTTTCAACAGCATTTTCCACAGTTTTATTTTCACGTGTTTTTTCAAATACAGCGATCTTTTTTAACAAATCATTTTCTTTTCCTAACAACTCTTTTTCACGCTTAAAAATTTCCAATTCTTTTTCCAATAGTCTTCCAAGAAGCTCAAAATCGTTTTTTCTTTCATTTGTGGTAAATTTCGATCATTTGTCTCACACTCATTTGTCTCTCGTTCTATTTCGCACTCAATTGTCTGACGTCTATCATCAACACAATTTCCAGCATTTTCATTCAAATCGTCACATTGTTCAATCATATCGTCTCCTGGGTATTCCCCTCTTTTTCCCACCGGTACTTCAGTCAATCTTAACATAAGGCCGTTCTTTGTACCTGTCGAAGGCAAGCCAAGGTGCTGTAACCAATGACGCAGTTGTACAGCAGTATATTCCCCGTACACATTTTCCATTTTAAACAACAAAAATGTTCACAAATTTCTAAAGTTTTTGTTTAAAATTTTTTATTTTCAATCAGTTTTGTTTCTCAATTAAATTTATTTAATTTTCTTTATAATAGGTAGTTTTCTATATTTTTCACTTCACCGTATTTGATTTAAAAAAAAATTAATTATTTCGGTATCCCACTTCTGAGATTTTAGGCGCTTTTAAAATAAAACACGTCCGCTTCTTTCGACAACAAGTTTATTAATGCCATGTTCTTTCCAGTTGATCTAGCTTATTCTCTAAATTTGTATGCAACTTATTAGCTACGTTTGTATTACATAAGATGAAAAGAGACAGATATATATACAATATGAAAGTTCTAGAACAAATTTATATGTAAATAAAAACCGTTATCCTTAAATACATAATACAATAGTACATTGAGAGAAATATAAATATAAAGAAAAATCAATTATGTGGTACACTGCAAATAAAAGTAATATAACATAACAATATATAAAATAACAAAACTACACCTAACTACTACACATGTTAATTCAAATTCAATTTGTGACATTGAAACAAAAAATGCATATTGTTTCCTTATCATATTTCATGAATACTTAATACTACCCAGCAAGCCATATGAGTCCGAAAAGAGTCTTTTCTGACACCTTTTTCGGAGCGTTAACGCTCTTTATGAGCCCAAAAAACAATCATAATTGCTCCGAAAACCTTCAGAAAAGAGGGTCAGGACATTCGAAAGTGGTCCGTCAGAAAGAGCTCTTAGATAATAGTATTTTATGAGGGTTTTTTTGGGCTCTTAAAAAGCTCTTAGATAATGCCTGAAAAGAGTCTTTTATGAGGTTTTTCTTGGGCTCTGTGTAATCTTGTTTTTATCATTCTTGTGTGGTACAGCTATGTTTTTTTTTTTGTTCAAAGCACAAATAGCAGGAGATCAACGCTTTGGTACACACATAATTAAGTGGAATTTCTGAGTCATACTGCGTGCCGACTCAGGACAGTAACAAGCTAATTTTTCTTTCGCTCCGAAAATGCTCTTTAGTTGGACTCTTTTCTGACTCTTTTTTTCGGAGCGCTCCGAAAATGCTCTTTTCTTGGACTCTTTTCTGACTCCTTTTTCGGAGCGCTCCTAGAATGGTATGCTGGGTATGTCTTAACCAATTACACACACATGCACACACATGGTTGCAAGATACCCTGCAGGAAATGTCAATAGTGAAACTGTACTGATTTACTATTGACACAGTCACCAGTACTAGTGTCTTAGTATACCCCAGACAATGCTAATTACTATAGACATTTAACATGTGCGTGTCATTGAAAATCCACTACTGACATAGTTACTATTGACAAGGTAGTTCTTTTGGGACCAGATTGTCTAGACTTTGGTATTTCTCTAAAATAGAAAATAAAAATGCATTTTTGCTAATTTTTGAGGTTTTATTAAAAAATAAAATACTAAAAAATATCTAAAAATAAATTCGAAAATACGCAAAGTCTTTGGCGGGAATCGAACCCGCAACCCTCTGAATGATAGTCCGGCACACTATCGCCTAGTCTATCGGGGCTCACAATTGAAAAAAGTAATTGTATAATAATAACCATTGTGACAATGCTGTTGACAATGTCGCCAAGCCATTACCAAAATAGTAGACAAAAGTGGTGACTTGGAAACACTTGTCCCCAGGTTTCCTTCAGGGTATACATGATGACGAATTTAGAGTTGTTTATGTTTAGTTTCAATTTATTTATATTTGACAATTAGCTCTACGTCATGCATATACACTACAGTGTGCTTTAAAAAACTTTCATGCTTTAAGTAAAATGTTAAAAAACAGCACATTAGAAATTTCCCTATAACTTCTAAACGGGAGCTTGTGCATCATATCGGAAAACAGGAGTTAGTAGCTAATAAGTATAGAAATCATATTACGTATAGAGTTTTCCACAAAAAAATGGAACATAGGGGGTATGACCTATCAAACTTTCATGTTTTAGGTAAAATGTAAAAAAACAGCACATTAGAAATTTCCCTATAAATTCTAAACGGGAGCTTGTGCTTCATATCGGAAAAAAGGAGTTAGTAGCTAATAAGTGTAGAAATCAATTTACGTATGGATTTTTTCACAAAAAAAATGGAGTATAAGGGGGAATGCCCTAACAAACTTTCATGCTTTAGGTAAAATGTTGAAAAACAGCACTTTAGTAATTTCTCTACTTAAAATATTTAGGTTTGTTAGGTACGTTACCCGATTGCTACATTTACAAGCTAATAATAGTTTTCGCATTCCAATATGATGCACAAGATCCTGTTCAGGATTTATAGATTATTGCACTGGAATTTTTCATATACTTCTTGTTTATATATTTAATGCACACAATTCGTCTAATGCACCAAATTTATGATTAAATTTTATTTTATTAGATGTATTTTAATTCTTTATTTGCATCATTATTTATTAATTTATTTGCATTAAAATTATTATTGTTTTAAAAAAAGCACATGGTTTTTTCTATGTGATTTATCAAACCATTTACAAAAACAAATCTACAAGATGATGCATGTACAACAACAAACAAATTTCACCACTCTAGAAAAAAAGGTTGTTTTGATAAAACAGCTGTTACAGCTTTATAAAGTTGCGTTAAGTTTATTTTTTCACGGTGTTAGGAAAATACGCAGCTGAAGAAAACAAACTTTTTAACAACATTTTTTTTGATTTTTGGCAAACTTTTTGCAGAGTTGCATAAAAAGTAGTATTTCACGAGCACGTGCGTTTTTAATGTAAACAATTAATATGAACAAAATTTAGCTAAATTAATGTAACTACCAACAGGACATTTTTAAAGGAAAATAAAATTAAAAAACGTGAATCAACAGTACTATGGCCCAGTTATCAGATTTCCGGGTTGTCACATGCGACATTTTAACTATTTGCTTAAAATCGCGCACTAATTCCAACCACATTTATTTTGATATTTTTAATAATAAAACCAAAAGTATTCCGTGTGCGCATATCTCGTTAATTGCAACCGATAGGACATAAAAATACGAATCGATGGTGATATAGTTTATAGTTCAATAGACTGTAGTTTAAAAGTTATTACGCAACAAACTTTAGAAAATGATAAAAAAACACCTAGTACAGTTTTCAATTAATAACTCCGAAACGATGCCTTGTGCGCATATCTCGTTAGTTGCAATCGATAGACCGAAGAAATACCAATCGATAGTGGTACGGTCCATATCTCAAAAGACTGGATCTTAAAAGTTATTACGCAACAAACTTTTAAAAATTAAAAAAATCGCCAGAAATATGTGAGTTAGTTTTTCTTGAATAACTAAGAAACGATTTGGCGTGCGCATATCTCGTTAACTGCAATCGATAGACCGAAGAAATACTAATCGATGGTGGTACAGTTCATATCTCAAAAGACTGGATCTTAAAAGTTATTACGCAACAAACTTTTAAAAATTAAAAAAATCGCCAGAAATTTGTGAGTTAGTTTTTCTTGAATAACTAAGAAACGATTTGGCGTGCGCATATCTCGTTAATTGCAATCGATGGGCCTAAGAAATACTTATCGACAGTGGTATAGTTCACTTTTTCGGAGACTATATTTTAGAAGTTATTGCGCACCAAACTTTCAAATATTAAAAAAAATCGCTAAAAATGTGCGAGGTAGTTTTCCATTAATAACTCAGAAACGATGCCTTGTGCCCATATCTCGTTAACTGCAATCGATAGACCGAAGAAATACTAATCGATGGTGGTACAGTCCATATCTCAAAAGACTGGATCTTAAAAGTTATTACGCAACAAACTTTTAAAAATTAAAAAAATCGCCAGAAAAATGTGAGTTAGTTTTTCTTGAATAACTAAGAAACGATTTGGCGTGCGCATATCTCGTTAACTGCAATCGATAGACCGAAGAAATACTAATCGATGGTGGTACAGTCCATATCTCAAAAGACAGTATCTTAAAAGTTATTACGCAACAAACTTTTAAAAATTAAAAAAATCGCCAGAAATATGTGAGTTAGTTTTCCATTAATAACTCAGAAACGATTCGGCGTGCGCATATGTCGTTAATTGCAATCGATGGACCTAAGAAATACTAATCGATAGTGGTATAGTTCATTTTTCGGAAGACTGTATTTTAGAAGTTATTACGCATCAAAATTTCAAATATTAAAAAAAATCGCTAAAAATGTGCGAGTTAGTTTTCCATTAATAACTAACTATTAATAACTAATAAGTGGCAACCTTTTAGTTATGTATGGCAACATAATAATTAAAATAAGGTTTTTACCCTCAAAAGATTGGGGATACGGCTGAGTTAAGTGAAGTTCTTCGTCCCAAGTTATATGTATAAAACTTTTCACGAGATACGGAATTTTCCGATCCAGTGCCTCAATTGCCTATAGTACCCATAACAAACACCACATTCCCGCTGTCTTCTATAGTATTGCCGCATTTGGTAACAGGTACACGTTGGTTCTCCGATTGGCCCGCAGAATGGCTGCGCTATCAATATCGCCTGGCAAATCCTATCGAACAGGAACTTAATTCCAAAAATAGTAAGAAAAACAAATTGGAAACTCCCGCTAGTAAAAATGTTTGTTGCCGCAAGTAGTAAGGTATTGACGAAAAAGGAAAA
Source organism: Bellardia pandia (assembly GCA_916048285.2). Classification (NCBI taxonomy): domain Eukaryota; kingdom Metazoa; phylum Arthropoda; class Insecta; order Diptera; family Calliphoridae; genus Bellardia; species Bellardia pandia. The sequence continues at coordinate 74,581,363 of OU696530.1, forward strand.
GAAGGCCCAAAAGAGACAATTGATAATGGCTCAAAAACTTATCGGTAAGATAGATGATCTATTTTCAAATGTGCATACAAATTTAATAATGAAGAAATTTGATTAGAAACAAACTAAGAGACCCCGCAATGGAAGCTGCTACAGTATTTGTAGCAAACCTGCCTATTAATACTAAACATTTACAATGATTGCTTTTATTTAAGGACTTTGGGCCCGTCAACTCTACGCCTACGTTCCGCTGGTGGCTTTAAATGTCTATGTAGTTTTGAAAATTAAAGATACAGATGAAAAGACTTTATCACTAAATGGCGTCGAATTCAAGGAATATCATTTAAGGGTTACATTAGCTTGAAAAAAATCCTCAGTCACGAAAAGGAAGAAGCTAAAAAGACTATTTGTTGGCAGTCTTAAATATAGTAAGTTTTTTCCAAGTTTAAAACAGTTACAGAGTTTAAAAATTAACTTTTTTATTTTTGCTCTAGCTGCTACTGAAGAATCATTACGTGAAATTTTTAGCAGTTGTGGCGAAATTGATTACGTACGTCGTATTGGAAATGGCGACAAAGGTTGTAAAGGTGTATCGTATGTCTGCTTTAAGACCCCCGATGCAGTTGTCTTAGCTCTTGAACTTAATGGAACCATTGTTGATGATCGTCACATAAATGTAGAACGTTTTAGTGTTAGAAAATTGGGAGCCAAAGAAGCGCGCGATGTCCACTACGAAAAAGAAAAAACATCTAAGAAGGGTGCCAAACAAAGACTTGATGGCTAAAAAGGATAAACCCAGCAAAGAAAAGAATTCCAGTGGTAGTGACGCTGATATGCCAAAAAGCCAAAGAAGATTGAATTTAGAGGTGTCAAGGCAGAGGCTTAAAAAATAAATCAAAAAAGTCAAACGACCAAATGGTTCAATTAGCTAAAAAACATTGCTCCTAAACCTAAAACTGAATAAACATAAATTTATTCAAAACTTTTTTTTACAAAAAATGGACTTTGTAAAATAGTAAAATAGCGCGTTTAACAATCAAATATGTTTTAGTTGATCAACTTATTTGAAAATGGTAGTAAGTATGTATCATACATACTTTATTTAGACAAATTTAAATTGTTTTTTATAAATTAAAAAAAATCTGAATAAAAACAATTTTTTTCAAATCATCCATATAGTTAGTATTCTTCTATTCTCCCAATCCGCGTACCTTAAGACGTAATCAAATACCCTATGTTTTAAAGAATGGCGCAGGCATTGTAGCGAGAGTTGGTAATAGTCATAATAATGCTGACAAATCCTCTGATTCAGGTGTTAAAATAATACCCAGACGTTATCGCAAGGTGGAGTTAAAATATACCAAATTTAAAACTATTTCATTCCTATTGGCCAAATTTCAGAATAATCCTTAAAACACTATTGCGGATTTGTTTTAATAAAAAAATTATAAAATATAATAGTAGCATTTGATTGAACAAATGGGAGTGGCACCACCCATATAACCTAAAAATTTAAATCGCCATATTTTTGGCATTTTTTGACCTACGTCGATGATACTTGGTAAATATGGTATTGGAATAAGTACCAAGAGAAAAGACATGCGCACACGAAATACTTTTGGTTTTATTGTTAAAAATATGAAAATATATGTCATTAGAATTAGTGCGCCATATTAAGTAAGTAGTTAAAATGTCGCAAGTGACAACCCGGAAATCTGATTCTGGAGTCATGCCATAATAAAATCGTGTTTTCAAATTTAAAATATATTTTAAAATGACCTGCTGGTGATCAAATGAATAATGGTATATTATGTTCATTATTTGTTTACATTTTTTTTTATAAAGTTTGCCAGTGAGTTAAACCATGTGCGCACATGCAAATTCATCAAAAAACTTTGGCCATTTTTTGAAAATTTTAGAAAGTTTGTTGCGTAATAACTTTTAAAATACAGTCTCCCGAGAAATGAGCTATACCACTATCGATTGGTATTTCTTCGGTCTATCGATTGCAATTAACGAGATATGCGCACAAGGCATCGTTTCTGAGTTATTGATGGAAAACTACCTCGCACATTTTTAGCGATTTTTTTTAATATTTGAAAGTTTGTTGCGCAATAACTTCTAAAATATAGTCTCCGAAAAAGTGAACTATACCACTGTCGATTAGTATTTCTTAGGCCCATCGATTGCAATTAACGAGATATGCGCACGCCAAATCGTTTCTTAGTTATTCAAGAAAAACTAACTCACATATTTCTGGCGATTTTTTTAATTTTTAAAAGTTTGTTGCGTAATAACTTTTAAGATCCAGTCTTTTGAGATATGGACTGTACCACCATCGATTAGTATTTCTTCGGTCTATCGATTGCAATTAACGAGATATGCGCACAAGGCATCGTTTCTGAGTTATTGATGGAAAACTACCTCGCACATTTTTAGCGATTTTTTTTAATATTTGAAAGTTTGTTGCGCAATAACTTCTAAAATATAGTCTCCGAAAAAGTGAACTATACCACTATCGATTAGTATTTCTTCGGTCTATCGATTGCAATTAACGAGATATGCGCACAAGGCATCGTTTCTGAGTTATTGATGGAAAACTACCTCGCACATTTTTAGCGATTTTTTTTAATATTTGAAAGTTTGTTGCGCAATAACTTCTAAAATATAGTCTCCGAAAAAGTGAACTATACCACTGTCGATAAGTATTTCTTAGGCCCATCGATTGCAATTAACGAGATATGCGGACGCCAAATCGTTTCTTAGTTATTCAAGAAAAACTAACTCACATATTTCTGGCGATTTTTTTAATTTTTAAAAGTTTGTTGCGTAATAACTTTTAAGATCCAGTCTTTTGAGATATGAACTGTACCACCATCGATTGGTATTTCTTCGGTCTATCGATTGCAACTAACGAGATATGCGCACAAGGCATCGTTTCGGAGTTATTAATGGAAAACTGTACTAGGTGTTTTTTTATCATTTTCTAAAGTTTGTTGCGTAATAACTTCTAAACTACAGTCTATTGAACTATAAACTATATCACCATCGATTCGTATTTTTATGTCCTATCGGTTGCAATTAACAAGATATGCGCACACGGAATACTTTTGGTTTTATTATTAAAAATATGAAAATATATGTCATTAGAATTAGTGCGCCATATTAAGTAAGTAATTAAAATGTCGCAAGTGACAACCCGGAAATCTGATTCTGGGGTCATTCCATAACAAAATCGTGTTTTCAAATTTAAAATATCTTTTAAAATGACCTGCTGGTGATCAAATGAATAATGGTATATTATGTTCATTATTTGTTTACATTTTTTTATAAAGTTTGCCAGTGAGTTAAACCATGTGCGCACATGCAAATTCATCAAAAAACTTTGGCCATTTTTTGAAAATTTTAGAAAGTTTGTTGCGTAATAACTTTTAAGATCCAGTCTTTTGAGATATGGACTGTACCACCATCGATTAGTATTTCTTCGGTCTATCGATTGCAATTAACGAGATATGCGCACAAGGCATCGTTTCTGAGTTATTGATGGAAAACTACCTCGCACATTTTTAGCGATTTTTTTTAATATTTGAAAGTTTGTTGCGCAATAACTTCTAAAATATAGTCTCCGAAAAAGTGAACTATACCACTGTCGATTAGTATTTCTTAGGCCCATCGATTGCAATTAACGAGATATGCGCACGAAAAATCGTTTCTTAGTTATTCAAGAAAAACTAACTCACATATTTCTGGCGATTTTTTTAATTTTTAAAAGTTTGTTGCGTAATAACTTTTAAGATCCAGTCTTTTGAGATATGGACTGTACCACCATCGATTAGTATTTCTTCGGTCTATCGATTGCAATTAACGAGATATGCGCACAAGGCATCGTTTCTGAGTTATTGATGGAAAACTACCTCGCACATTTTTAGCGATTTTTTTTAATATTTGAAAGTTTGTTGCGCAATAACTTCTAAAATATAGTCTCCGAAAAAGTGAACTATACCACTGTCGATAAGTATTTCTTAGGCCCATCGATTGCAATTAACGAGATATGCGGACGCCAAATCGTTTCTTAGTTATTCAAGAAAAACTAACTCACATATTTCTGGCGATTTTTTTAATTTTTAAAAGTTTGTTGCGTAATAACTTTTAAGATCCAGTCTTTTGAGATATGGACCGTACCACTATCGATTGGTATTTCTTCGGTCTATCGATTGCAACTAACGAGATATGCGCACAAGGCATCGTTTCGGAGTTATTAATTGAAAACTGTACTAGGTGTTTTTTTATCATTTTCTAAAGTTTGTTGCGTAATAACTTTTAAACTACAGTCTATTGAACTATAAACTATATCACCATCGATTCGTATTTTTATGTCCTATCGGTTGCAATTAACGAGATATGCGCACACGGAATACTTTTGGTTTTATTATTAAAAATATCAAAATAAATGTGGTTGGAATTAGTGCGAGATTTTAAGCAAATAGTTAAAATGTCGCATGTGACAACCCGGAAATCTGATAACTGGGCCATAGTACTATTGATTCGCGTTTTTTAATTTTAATTCCCTTTAAAAATATTTAGTTGGTGGTTGCACAAAATTTAGCTAAATTTTGTTCATTATTTGTTTACATTTTTTTATGAATTTCATGGAAAATGTAAAAAAAGTACCTTTTATGCAACTCTGCAAAACAAAAAAAATGTTGCTAAAAAGTTTGTTTTCTTCAGCTGCGTTAGGAAAATAATGTTGTTGTTGCGGTTGATTTGCGCTGTTTATTTCTTCACATACGCTCTGATTTAAGAATAAATTAATAAATGTTTTTTTCAATTGGGATTGATGTTTTTAATTGTGTAAAATAAATTAAACTTAATCTTTTTTTTTAATATAATGAAACGCGTCCGGAATTATCGTGCCTACTGTGTGTTAGTAGCTAAAGCTGTTGAGGAAAAGCTAGATTTTACAAAATTGCGTCACGTTAGTAAAGTACCCGAACAGCCGGTAAAAGAAAAGTTTAACCTGTCCAACGAAGAAGTGATTGAAATAAATAATAAAACTGTACAGTTATTGGAACGTCTTGCATTAGTAAATCTAGATGGTGTAGAGGCTTTGAATACCTTGAGAAGTAGTATACAGTTTGCCAAAAGAATTGAAATTATTGATATAACTAATAAGAAACCTTTATACACTGTATTAGAGAATCAATCTTTACATCTACGTAGTGATCAAGTCAGCGAAGGAAATTGCAGAGAAAAAATTCTGCAAAACGCAAAAATCACAGAGGAAGATTATTTTATTTCGCCACCTGGCAATATACCCTTAAAACAGGAAGATCATTAATTTATTAATCAAAAAATATAACGAATTCGGGTATAAATTTCCTCAACATGTCGAAATCTCTTAAGTATATATTACAGTCTTTAAATGATTCAAATTATTTGGCAGCAAAATGTGTCTTGGGTACGAATGGAAGAATACGATGTGAATCCTCTTTACTTGAAAATGGCTTAGCATTGCGGAAACAATTACTTAAACAGTGGCACAAAACTTCCACACATTGGGCGACCCTATGCGGCGACACGCAAACAAATGAAAGAAAGCAATTGGAATATTACTCCCGAATGTCCTTTTTACAAAATAGTGAATTCCAAAATTCATATCAACAAATATGCGAAAAAAAACTAGTTAATTCGTCGGCTTCCGTTATGTTAAAAACGATTTTCAATAACATTGCCAATAATTTTATATCTGAGGAAGATTTTTTTTATGGTTCTGAGACGAGGTTTCTCCTGATATCTGAATATTTTGTAGAGGCAGAGAGTGGATTGTCCAAATTTTATAATTTACAACGAGAGCGTAAAATTTGGTGGATGCGTTTCTCTGCCGACGCAAGTCGATATTTTGTTGAACCATTTGATCTTTGTGCTAACGAAAAAGTTCAAGATGAATTTATTCAAAAATGCAAATCAATAACAATCAAGTCAAATTTTCCTTTTGGGTTAGTTGATATGGAATCAATTACCCTGGTACCATTATACGATATCAATTTCTTAAATTTAATCCACTCTGAAGATTCTATCAATATTTCTTTAATACGTTCTGTAATCAATTTGGATTTCACAACCTATGGTAAGTTGCAATACACGAAGCAATTCTTTAAGCTAAGCTGATTATTTTTTTGACATCTTATTCGTAAATGTCAAAAAACAAATGTGTGTATAGCTTTGTAAAGAGGTTGTCAGATCATACAATGTTGTCAGATCTAGCAATGTACTAACATTGGAAAATTGTTAGACAAAAACTTTAAGTTCACACGGTGGTTAGACATTTTCTGATCATTTTTCGGACAACGTTGTAAGATCTGACAACCGTATATACAAAGCTTATCAAATAAAAATGAGATCGATTTAAGCAATAAAAATTGTGCTGTGTGAACCCAAGAAATTTCAAGGAAACATTTTTAGTCTTTAAAATCTTTAATAAATCGATTAAAAAATGATATCACTATTCTCTATTTATTATTCTATTTATTAGCTTTAATTTTAGATGCCAGTGATTGCAGATCTCAAAACCGAGTAAACCCACTAATGTTAAACCGAAAATTAGCTCCATATCAAATTCTACTAGCAAGTTTGCATCAAGGAAGTATGATGTTAAAAATTTCTCAACTAATATTAAAATTAAATACGCTGGATTATTATCTATTAAATATTTCAGATAAAACTGTCGATGAACTGACCTTGCATCTGGAACATGTAATAAGTAAAAGTGGTCTTCGATTATGTAATAATTCCATTCACGCTAATTCTCAAATAGAACTCGAAAAAAATCTGATGCATATCGACAATATCGGGGTACCATATGCATTAGTGGTGGATGATGAATCATGCAAAAATGGATTAATAAAACTGCGTAGTCGTGACACCACTCTCTTTGAAAGTATTCACATTTGCGATATACCAAATTATTTATTAAATATTTTTGAAAATTCTACCTGTTTATAAAAATAATACAAATTGTATTGTTCTCCAAAGAAATCAATTGAATTTATAAAAAGTTAGAATGACACAATACTATGTTCTTGATGAAAATTTAAACAAAATATTTTCAGTGTAAGTTAATTTTCTCAATCGAAAACTTAGGATCTGGCCAACTGACATGCTTTTTTAATTGTACGCGGAAAGTTCAGTACTTCCCAAACGACATTGAAATTTGTAAAATTTTGCGAAAAATTTAGATAAGGACACAATTTGTATATTTTAAAGTATGTACATTAGTATTGTAAAAATACACAATTTTTTGTAAAATAAACTTAAATTGTTTTTGTTATAAATATTACTTAAATTTTATAAAACTGCGTTTGTTTAGCGATTCTATTTTAAAACACCGTTATAAAATAATCAGGGGTGTCATAGAAACCAATATTGCTTTTGCTAATTATCGGTTTTAAAACCAATATTGGTTTTATTTGGTGTCACCAAACCAAGTTGACTTTGTTAATTTCGAATGTAAATGAAACCAATATCGAAACAGCTGTTGTTTACATTTTTATTATTTTTTATTTTACTTTTTTTGCAGAAAATTGAGAAAATATTCAGCCCAATCATGAATAAAAATTCCGCGGGAGTTTTTTTTATTTTCCCATTTTTCCTATTCAAATTCAATGTTAAAAAAATAAAAAGGGAAAAAACTCCCTCGGAATTTTTCATTTAAATATTAGTAAAAGTGTTTTTTGTGAAAATAATTGATATCAAATAATTAAAAGGTGATAAGTGCTTATAAATAAAATGACATCAGCAGTTGTAGCATTTGGTTTATTTCCAATAAAAAACCGATAACATTGGTTTCTGTGACACCTAAAACCGACATTAAGTCTAGTTCGAACATAAAACCAATAACATAGGAAGAACTGTCTGATTCACTGAATAGTGCCGGGCCACCACAATTTGATGTGAATGGGTGGAAAAGGTAAACAAAATTTTTTCCACAGAACAAATTGTATTTTTATATGAAATGTCTATTTATACGTACAGAAATGGACTGAGTGGAAGAGCGAGGTAAAAAAAAACTAGCTCAGAATAAGACAGAGTCTAGGGCAACTGACGGTGGACCGTTTGCAAAGCATCAAATAACAACAGAAGAGGCCATAGCACGGCTATGTGGCATTTCGCAGTTTGTGGAAGGTGTTTACAGCGTAGCAGTTGGTCTCAACGAATATGTAGATGCTTCATGTGAGAAAGAGTGCCCTCTACATCTTTAAAACGGCCATTGCCTCCAATAAGAAAAATGCTACAACTGCTGATGTAATTTTATTTTATAAGCACTTATCACCTTTTAATTATTTAATATCAATTATTTTCACAAAAAACACTTTTACTAATATTTTATTGAAAAAATATAATATTTTGTCAATTTTCTGCAAAAAAGTAAAATAAAAAATAATAAAAATGTAAACAACAGCTGTTTCGATATTGGTTTTATTTACATTCGAAATTAACAAAACCAATAATATTAAAACCGACAATTAGCAAAACCAATATTGGTTTCTATGACACCCTGACTGAATTATACAGCCATGTCACAGAATTTAATTTCGTTCGGAAGTGGAAAAAATTGTTCGTTTTACTTTTTCTATAGAAGCAAAAAAATGGATTTAATTCCACTTTCGAACGGAATTAAATTTTGTGACATAGCTGATAATACAAAAATATATCTGAAATAATTTCAGAAATAAAAAAGATACAAAAAAAAAAAATAATTATTGGCATAAAATTAATAATCAGAAAAATGCTTTGGTGTCATAGGGCATTGCTACATGTTCAATAAATATCGTTATACTAGAAATATCTCGACATTTATTGACCGTGTAGCAATGCCCTATGATACCAAAGCATTTTTCTTGTCGGTTTTAAAACCAATTCTGACAATGTTGGTTTCTATGACACCCCTGAATATAATAATAATCAAATATTATTGAAATCTGAGTAATTTGGATTTGAAAAATGCAATATATCTGAAGAGGATTTGTGACCATTTTGGAAACTGTGTGAATGGTTCGAATACTACACTATATAGAAGTGGAGTTCCAATGAGTACTTGTTCAAAGTGTGATAGTGGGATATCTGAAATAATCTTTGGATCCGAGTAATTTGGATTTGAAAATTTTAATTTTTTTAAAATTTCTAGAGAAGTGCTCTGTTGACTGTAATAGAGAAAGGCCTCAATTTTATCTCGGTAGTATGAAGACATTACTCCGTGTGGAGTTCAGTCAGTCTCCCATCGGACGCGTCCCCAAGTGGCGGATAGGGAAAGCTTTCATCGCGACTGTGATACATTTTTACACAATAGTCACTAGTGTAAAGATGTTCGTTATATTCTGTTGTATCTGTTTTGTTACCGGCAGAGTTTGCCACTGGTCACGCTATTTACTTTAGCCGATCTCAAAGAATTGAGGGCTAAAGGAGATTTCGAAATGAAAGAGTTTCAAGGCAGTTAATGCCAGTTTGAAGTCTAAATTGAATCTGATTTATTTTGGGCAGTCAGCCCCCTTTTATACAAAATTATCTTATGCTTAATTCTTATTCTATTTCCCCTGCAATGTTTCTTGACCAATCACAATTAGTTTGGGAAATTGAGTTTAATAATTTGTCACTCAATTTTCCAAACTGCATATGTTGCACTTTTTAGAAATCAATGTTCATTGATTTGTTTTTATGAAATGCATTTGTGGTGTCAAGTTATTATGCATGTTATTTATTAGGTTTATTTGGTAAAGTGTATTAGGGTACACTCAGTGGTGATATTCGAAACAATTAACAACCGGTTCGCTTAAAAAAATTATATTTTTGCCAAATTTTGATAAAAATAGCGAAAATTTTAAAGTCGCATCCCAGTAACAGACCACAAGCCTCTTGAAGGAAATGATATAAACTTTCGTTTAATAAAAAAATAGTTTTGATTTTGCAAAATAAAAGTAAAAAAAATTGCTTTATTTTTTTCTCAAAAGATTGAAGAAAACGCTATCGAAAACATCATCATCCAAGAATCCAATGTATGACCAAAATAAAATCATTTGTTTGTATGTTTGGACAATGAACAACTGAACAATGTTGTGTTTGTTGCCAAGACTAATCACCTTGATAAATACACATTATATAAAACCGTTAAAACAAAAAACATAATCACCCCAACAAATTTCATATGGAATTTTTATTCACGAGAAGGGTGAAATTTTTGAAAATTTTAACAACCGGTTCGAGGGAACCGGCTGAATATCAGCACTACACTACACTCTCACCCTTAAGAAAAAAATTAGGGAATTAAATTTTTTTTAACAAAATAAATAAAATTACAGATTATGAATATTGATCTCAATATATGTGTATACATAGTTTTGGTTTTGTTTTTAGATATTTTTCTTAAATTGTAATTAATGTTCTTAAGATGTGTGTAATTAAAAATATTTTATAAAATAAAAATTAGTATTCTTAAAATATATGTAATTAGATGTAATTAAATTTATTTTAAAATTATAGAAATACATATCTGTGGAATTTTGACAAAACAACCAATGTCGAAAAACTGAATTTTACAGTAGGACCAAAAAACACTTTTATAGGGTCACAAAATTGTCCCAGAACATATCTAAGCAAATGTAACCCTTTTTTATGGTGGATAATTTAAATACCTTTATTTTACAATTTGCATCTTTCTTCCAGATACAACTGTTGCCGAGAAAATGTCCAAAAACCGAGATGTGTTGTTTTGTCAAAATAATTTTTGATCGAAAAATCAACCCTTCTCTAGATAAACTCTTTTTTCATACTGAAAAGTAACAAATATTTCGCAACCTTTGTCGGGACTAGTGCTTTTATTAAAATGAAATAAGAAAAATTCAGTGACATATGTTATTTTCTTAAATAGAATTCAGTTTACTTTAAACGAATATTATAAAAAGTTATGCTTTCTCTTAGACCAATTACATGTATTTTTAGGTATGAAAAAGAAAAGTTGAAATTAATTGAATTAAAAATACAAATAAGAAATAGTTCATATATTATAATATATTGCAGTTCACATTTATATTAAATTGCTTTAATTTTTATAATAAAAATAAAGAATAATTCACTCTACAGCTAATTATATTCGTCAATATCCTAATTACTTCCAAATTGTACTTCACCTTCAACGTGCAAGTTATTGTAAAAATTATAAAATTTTGCATTTATAAATGGCAGAACGGACTGTAAATCACGTTTTTTATTAGAAGATATTGACAAAAGAGCAGAATAACATTTATTAAATTCGAAATTTGTTATTTTCCGTCGTCGCTGTATTATGTCAAGTTCCTTGAAGTCCTCGTCCGGCTGTAAAGATAGCTTGTACTGTAAAATTCCAGACTTAGATTTCTCATATCGCATATTGTCGCCTTTACAATTTGTCACCTTTACAAAACAACAAATAAAAATTATACTAAAAATATACAAACATAAGTAGTGTTACACGCACCTAATGTATTAGTATTTCTCCACGTGTATTTGTTCTTTAATATATGTACTACCAAAATCAAAGTATTGATATTGAACCATCTCGATTGCATTGTATTTGTTATTTGTAGTTGTTATTAAAGTAGCCCAGTTATGTGGGTGATGTATGGAATTCACACATTTTTTCTTCTTTTTTTCTATTTGGGAATGAGCCGTGTCACATTCCATATGCGTGTGTCCGACAACCAGAAACTTGTAATCAATTAATTCTATAGTGTGATGATCTTCTAAATATCGGCAGTTGAACAAAGGTGCACAAACACGGCACCCTCTAGAAAAGTCGAAAATTCTAAAATCATTGAAAATTACATACAAATTGACAAACTTTTTGGAGCCGTGACGTAGGTACCTTCAAAACAGCTGATAATTGTCGTAATCTCGTATATCTATAATACTTATAGTCAAGAATGAGTCAATGCTCCTCCAAAACTTTGGAACCTTTGTTTTTTTGTTGTCTTCCTCTGTGCATTGTTTATGTTTTTCTATATTAGGAAACAACATATTTTCATTAAAAACGTCTTAATTTGTTACACATGCACACGACAAAAGCACTTGATTTGATATAGGTTCCTCTTATTTCGTTAATTCTTACTACACTAAAGTACTCATGTTAACATAGGTTGTTTTGTCACAATGAATGCTAATCATCAAATGCCTATTAAAAGAACTTAACTTTAGAAGGGAACGTGTTATTTTCGTTTATGCATTTGATAAAAGAACATGAGTGCAAATAGGTTGTTTTGTCAAAATATGTTTAGTAAATTATTGGAAACCCATATTCAAATAGGTTCTTTTGTAAAAACTACGTTATGATATTTCTCTTTGTTCCCTGCAGTATATTTCGATATGGGTTCTTTTGTCAAAAGCAGATTGTAAAAATTGCGAGATAGGTTAATTTGGGGGCTCCTATATCTTCCGATCTACACTATCTAGAAATACGCTGAAAAGACAGAAATATGCGCTTTTAAAATTTATACATATGGTTTAAAAAGTGGGAAATTGTCCGATCTCGAGTTAGGTTCTTTTGTCAAATCTCCACAGATATGGTTTTAAATTGTTATTGTGGAATTCCTTCGTCTGTCCGTTATAATCTATTATAGTGTTTACTCAATTTTTACCTATAATTCTATATGGTCCTTTATATGGGGTTTGGTTCTTACTTCTATTTTCTACTCTTAGTAATACTAAGTCACCTATTTCTAAGTTTAGTCTGTTTTCATATTTAGTATTTAATGTTCTTTTTGATTTTACTTTGTTAGTAATCTCTTTTGCTCTGTATAGAGCGAATTGTAGTCTGACTCGTAATTCTTTTGCGTAGTCTTCATAGTTATATATGACTGTATTGTATGGTGTATACCCAGTGTCAATGTGCGGAGATGTGTTGTAAGCAAAAGTAAAATATGGAATCCAAGTGTCCCATTCGTCATTATTTGCTGTCGTTAACAGAAACTCATTAAGAACCCTATGGTTTCTCTCTACGGCACCTAATGTTTGATAATGATAAGGTGTTGAGAAAATTTGTCTTGTTTGTAATATTTTACATATGTTGCGCATGGTTTCATTCGCAAATTCTGTACCCTTGTCCGTATCTCAAAATCGTCTGTTCCACTAGTGTTTTAGCTGTAGTAACAGCGTCTTTTGTTTGCATTGGATGTGCAATTACAAATTTAGTCAGCTCGCATTGCATTGTTAGTATGTAGCGGTAGTTGTTTGATATGCGTAATGGGCCTACAGTGTCGATTTAAATTACTTCAAAACTGTTGTTGGGTGTAGATGTTTGTATGACTGGTTCCTTAATGTCACAGTATGATACAAATTGTTTCACCATTTTAGTCATATTTTTCCAAATATATTTCTGTTTTAATTTAATGATAGTTTTTCTAATTCCTAAGTGTCCGGAACTCAAGGAACTGTGAAATTCGTCAATTAGTTTGTATTTTATTATGTCGTCTTTTATTCTTGTTGGAGGCTTAAATATCAATATTAAGTGGTACACATAAAAATGTCGACGAAAGTAGACAACAAACATAATAAAAATTTATTCAGGTTTTCGAGACGAAGTCTTGATATGAATACGAAAAAACTGAAGAAAAAGGAGGCAACATGTAAATAAATGAAAAATTATAATTACAGCAAATTTCGAACCACCGGTAATACTGGTTAAAGGATTGATGTTTGACTGTTGGCTAGCGGGCACCGCAGTGCTGCAGAGGGTGAGAACGTAAAGAATTCTGATGAGAGAAAGTGGTGTTTCTCGAAACATATGTAAATTCAACCAACAACCCAGGTTTGAATCCTAAGCCAAAAAAAAAAAAAAATTATCAATAAATTTTAATAATAATTTTCATGTAACAATTCCTACCTTCAGTAAAAATAATTTTATGAAAATTAAATGTAATGAACTTGTAACATCTCTATTTCTTTGAGTTCAATCAAAAGTACTTATTTTATCTTTCATTTCTGTTTAATTATAGTTTGGTACTTTTCTTTAGTATTCATTTACACAAAAGTGTACCAAATGTGTTTATTATTACATTATCACTGAATACTATTAAATCCAACGTTGCAGATTTTAAGCTATTCTCTTTTACACCTACTTTTCACTAACTTATCATGTATATTTCGGCGTAATTATGTATATGTCGCATACATGATTTATGAGATAGCTATATGGGTAGCAGTTCATATGTACTCTTCTTAGAGCTTTTACTAAATTTTTGTTTGCAAAAGAAGTTAAGTCCAAATTAGAAGAGATATTAAAACGCAATAAGTGGTGTGATCTATCGTAATGATCTAACTAACGGGTTTCTTTTACATTTTGAACACCAAATAAGACACAAATTTTGATATCGCAAAAATCAGGAAAGAAAATCAACGTGTCTTTAGAAAAATTAAATTAAATTTCCAATATTTTACTGCAAATATTATTCAAATTTGAAGACAAATAAGAATAATCCCTGGAAAATTTTTATCATCTGTTTCGGATGTGCGTTGTCCAAGTAGTCTCCATAAGGATAGGACCGAACATTTCCTCCAGATTTTTTTTGTTAATCTCATGTCCTTCATCAGATCCACGGCCATCAAGATCCCTAGAACTTCCGCTTGAAAAACACTACAGGAAGCCTATATGACACTCTGATGTCCAGATTTTCAATAAAGACCCCCGCGCCCGTACCGCTCATCTTCGAGCCATCCGTGGAAATAGCAAATCCTTCATATAATTTGCCTTTTCCCGACCAGCTCTCCATAGACGGTAATATCACCTCCGGTAACCGCCTAAAATCTACCCTAGTGCTCACATAGTCCGTAGAGCCGGGCGATCCCAGGCAATATCCACCTGCCTCAATCTCACACAGAATCCGCGAGTGACCCTGTGTTTGATTTTTTAGCAGTCCCAGCTCCCTCAGTCTAAGAATGCTTTTGGCTGCCATTCCCATCACATACTGCTCCATAGGCAGAAGATAAAGAATGACATCCAGAGCCGCTTGAGGAGTGCTTTTCATGGCCCCTGTTATGCCGATTGAAGCACATATCTGAGCTTTAGACAGAAGGCTTTTCCGATTAGCCAGTCTCATTGCCTCCTACCAAACACAGCATCCATACGTAAGAATGAGTCTAACCACCGAAGTGTATAGCCATCCTACCACTGTTGGCCGAAGTCCCCAGCTCCTACCTATCGATGATCTGCAAACATAGTAGGCATTGAGCCTGAGTGTTCCTTCCCCATGACAGCTTTCTGTCCAGGAAGACTCCCAGATATTTAGCACTATCTGATAGCCTAAGCTCTACTCCTCCCAGTACCGGCAACCTGAAATCGTCCACCTTGTACTTTCTAGTAAACAGAACTAACTCTGTCTTCCCCGGATTGACTCCCAAGCCCTTCTCACTCGCCCATGCTGACAGTTCGCCCAGTGCCCCTTGCATGACTTCGCTAATTGTCGGCAGAAACTTGCCCGATACCAATATAACTACATCATCCGCGTAGGCCACGACCTTTTGACCCATTCTTTCCTTAAGCGTTCGTTTCCCCAGTCTGAGTGAACAACTCTGCTGCTAAGCATAAGGGTTATCCATTCGACCAGGAACGACGGAACTCTTAGGTCATCTAGTGCCTGACTAATAGCCTTTATCCTTAAGTTGTTAAAGGCGCCCTCTATGTCAAGGAATGCCGCCAAGGTGTATTCTTTGTTTCGCAATCCTCGCTCTATAAAACCAACCACATCATTAAGCGCACTCTCAACAGATCTACCCCTAAGATAGGCGTGCTGAGCGCCACTTATGATGCTGGCATCAATCTTCGTTCTTAGATATAGATCGATCATTCTTTCCAATGTCTTCAAAAGAAAAGACGACAAGCTGATCGGTCTAAAATCCTTGGGTTTAGAGTGACCTGTTTTTCCCGACTTATCTTTGTCTGGCCAACCATTCTTAATAAAATTTAACACTTTTGTTACGTTATACTCTTCTTTCGAAAATTTCGTAATTATTTTAAAACTAATAGGAAAATTGTTAAATTGTTTATCAATGTTAATTTCATTAACTTCTACAGATTTGTCAAACTCAACATCTTCTTTATGTGGTAATCTGGATAATGCATCAGCATTTCCATGATATTTTCTGTTCTTATACTTGATAGTATATACGTAACCAGGCAATATTAATGCCCAACGTTGTAGTCTGTTGGCAGATCTTACCGAAATTCCTTTTTCTGGATTAAAAATTGAAACCAAAGCTTTGTGATCGGTAAACAATGTAAATTTTCGTCCATATAAGTAATCGTGGAACTTCTTTACTCCAAAAATTATAGATAACGCTTCCTTCTCTATTTGACTATAGTTTCTCTGACTATCATTTAATGTTTTAGATGCAAATGCAATTGGACGTTCCGATCCATCTGGATATATATGAGATATAACAGCGCCAACGCCGTATGAAGAAGCATCAGTCGCCAGAACTATGGGTAGTGTTTCATCAAAGTGAGCTAACTGAGTCATTTCAATTAACTGACGTTTAAGCTCTTGAAAAGAATTCTCTTGTTCTTTTCCCCAGCAAAAGCTTTGATTTTTTTTTAAATAGATTTAGTGGACCACAAATTGTTGAAAAGTTTTTAATAAATGATTTGTAATAGTTAACTTTGCCTAAAAATGACTGTAGCTCTGCAAGGTTTCTTGGTTGGGGCAAATTTCTAATGGCTTCTGTTCTATTTTCGGATTGTTGAATTCCCGAAGAGCTAATTATGTGACCAAGATATTCTATTTGCATTGAAAACCAGATTTATACAAACGACTTAAAAGAAGTTTAAGATTATTAATATGTTCTTCGTCATTTGACCCAGTACATATTATATCGTCTAAATAATTTACACAGCCTGGAATGCCGGAAATGGTTTGTTCAATTATTCTCTGAAAAATGGCTGGTACACTGGCTACTCCAAATGGTAACCGTTGGTACTGGTATAAACCCAATGGGGTATTAACTACTATTAGATGCTTAGATTTTTCATCAATTTTAATTTGCAAATAAGCATCAGAAAGATCAATCTTCGAAAATAACTTCCCATTCTTTAGTTTATGAGATAAGTCTCGAATTCTTGGAATATCCTGCTCAACATTCATTTGTGGATTTATCGTTACTTTAAAATCAGCGCAAATACGGATCTTGTTATTTGGCTTGGGAGCTATTACAAGAGGAGAAGCCCACTGACTAAACTTTACTGGTTTCCAAATACCTAATTTTGTTTATCTTTCAGCCTCTTCTTTGAAAATATCAAATATAGCATATGGAATAGGTCTTGGTTTAAAAAACTTTGGTCTAGCATCTGATTTCATATAAATATGAGCTTACATTACATTACAACGACCCAATTCGCTGGAGAATAAGTCTTTAAATTCATTACAAATTTCCTTAATTTTGAAATTTTCTTCAATTCGAAAAATTTGCACCGATTTAAATTCGTCATACCAATTCAAACCAAAAATATTGTTGCAATGTTCGGATTTAGCATCAACAACATCTAAAACCTTCGTTTCATCACGAATTTTCACATATACTTTACATGATCCTAATACTGGGATCTGTTGAAAATATATTCATTGTTTTTTCACTTGCTCAATTTTTTAAATAATACTTGTAACTTATTTTTTTTAGTATGTTTTGAAATTTCTTTTGTTAATGAAATTAAAAATTTTTCCTAAATTTTGTTATAAACTTGATATTCGATACTGTATTACAACATTCATAATTATTTAATAAATTTTAAATAAACTATTGAGTTCACAATTTATCATAATTAAGATTGTGTGAGATCAACAAAAGAATAAAGTTGGTTAATTTTATTGCCTGAATTCCCACTGTGTAATTTGTTTTTTTTTTAATTACTGTTTGTATCTTGGATATTATTTTGTGCGGAATGGCTGATCCAAAACTTTTAATAACGAAACTCGATCGTAATAATTATGAAATATGGAAGTATCGGATGAAATTATTGCTCAAGAAAGAGAAGGTGTGGGAAGTAATAGAAAATGATATCCCAGAAGTCCCCACAGAAAAATGGAAAGAGCTTGATAATGAAGCAACTATATTGATTGGGCTGGCTGTTGATGAAACAGAAGTTTTTCGTATTGCCAACTGTAAATATGCTAGTGATGCTTGGAATGTTCTTAAAGCATATCATGAAAAATCAACTCTTAGTAACAAGGTCAAATTAATGAGAACAATTTGTGAACTTAAACTGCAGCCGGGAGAGGATATGGACAAACATATCACCCAAATGAAATTACTGTTTTGTAAATTACAATCTCTTGGTGAGAAAATTTCTGAATCCTGGCTAATCTCAATGCTACTTAGTAGTTTACCCAGGTTGTACGATACCCTTATAACAGCACTTGAAGTAAGAGATGAAAAAGATTTAACTATGACCATCGTTGAAAACAAATTGCTTGAGGAATTCGAAAAACATAAGAAGAGAGAATCTGTTGAAGATTCCGTATTAAAAACAACAAATAAATTTAAAAAGCATAATAATAAAAACATTGTATGTCACTATTGTCGCGGTATTGGTCATATACGGAAAGACTGCTATAAATTCAAAAATGAAAAACATCAGAAAGCTAAATTGACAGAAAATGAAGAAAATAATTGGTGTTTTGTTCTTAATGGAAAAGAAGGTGTATGGGTGGTCGACTCTGGTGCTACTTGTCATATTTGTAGCAATGAAAGTGAATTTACAAATTTGGATAAATCATGGCGTGAAAAGGTAACTGTTGCAAATGGTGATGGAGTTTATTCAAATGGAAAAGGTGACTGTAAAATAAAAATGCTGAATCAACAAGGTGTTGAAAACGTTATTACCGTCCAAGATGTACTTTACATTCCATCATTCAAAGGAAACTTGCTATCTGTGAAGAAAATGTCATTAAAAGGCTACAAAGTTTTATTTTTTGGTACAAACTGTAAAATTCTAGATTCGAATAATACTGAGGTCGGTGTTGCTGAGTGCGTCAATAATCTATATCAATTAAAAACTCAAACATGTCAAGAAGTTAATAAAGTTTTATGTAACTTGAATCAATGTCAGCATTATTACCATAAACTTTTTGGACACAGAGATGTCAATGCAGTAAAGACAATGCAGTCTGGTAAACTAAACAAAGATTTTAAAATTATAAATTGTGGTATTCGAACAACATGCGATGTTTGTGCTAAATGCAAATTAACAAAGAATTCGTTTCCTAAGAAGTCAGAGACAAAATCAAATATGGTTCTTGAGTTAATTCACACAGATGTTTGTGGTCCTATGCAAAATTTAACTCCTGGGAAGAAGAAGTATTTTATAACTTTCATTGATGACTATAGCCGTTATACTGTTGTATATTTAATTAATGAAAAATCGGAAGTTTTCGATAAAATGAAGTTATATGTAGAACTGGTAAAAAATAAGTTTGGACAGGTACCTAAATGTATAAGGTCCGATAATGGAACTGAATATAAGTCGAAAAAGATGTTCGAATTTCTAAGAAGTTATGGTATCATGTCTCAATTTAGCGTTCCATATTGTCCACAACAAAACGGAGTAGCTGAACGAAAAAACCGATATCTTGTGGAAATGGCTCGTTGTCTTTTAGAAGAAGCAAGTCTACCAAACATTTATTGGGGAGAAGCTATTATGTACTCCAATTATCTACAAAATCGACTTGTTACAAGCGCTATACCTTGTACTCCCTATGAAAGATGGGAAGATCAAAAACCTAAACTAGAAAATCTCCATATATTTGGATCCAAAGCATATGTCCTAATTCCAAAAGTGAATAGGAAGAAATTTGATAACAAATCTAATTTATTAACTTTTATGGGTAGTGATGAAGAAAGCAAAGGATTGCGTTTTGTGGACACAAATACAAATAAAGTAACTATTAGCAGAGATTTCAAATTTGTTTCTTCGAAAGTATTGTTGGATTCGAAATGTGACAATAAAGAATTGAAAACTGATAATAATTTGGAAATAACTATTGCGCATAAATCTATTAATGATAGTGATATTATTACAGATGATGACTCTGATGAGGGTTCATACTGCAGTATTACAAGCGATCTTGAATATTTTACGAACTCTGAAGCCACGAATACTAATAATCCATCTGAAATTGAAGCGACTGAACCAACCCTACGAAAATCATCAAGAATAAACAAAGGGATACCTCCTGCAAATTATGAAGTTTGTTTGGCAGAATCTGATGACGTGATTGAACCAACAACTTATAAACAAGCCATGAAATCAAATGAAAAACATGAATGGCAATCTGCAATGAAGGAGGAGATGGATTCACTTAAGAAGAATCAAACATGGGATTTAGTGCAAGCGCCGCCTGATGCTAATATTGTCGGCTGTAAATGGACATACAAAGCAAAAAGAGGAGCTGATGGTAAAATTAAACGTTTTAAAGCTCGTTTAGTAGCACAAGGTTTCAATCAAAAGTATGGTTGTGATTATGACGAGGTATTTGCCCCTGTGGTTCGCCAAGCTACATTTCGTATTCTTTTATCGATTGCCGGTGTTAGAAGAATGCATGTGGAACATCTGGACGTGAAGTGTGCCTTTTTAAATGGATATCTAAAAGAAACCATTTACATGAAACAACCACCTGGTTTTATCGAAGGTAATGAAAATCAAGTATGTCTACTGAAACATTCGTTATATGGACTTAAGCAAGCAGCAAACGTATGGAATAAAATCTTGAATGATGTCCTCATGAGTGGTAAATTTGAGCAAAGCAAAGCAGATCCATGTTTATATAGAAAAGTCATCAATGGAGAAGATATTTATATTTTAATATATGTTGATGACTTAGTAGTAGCTTCTACGAACAAAAATTTAATTAAATATGTTCTTGAACTACTCAACAGTAAATTCGTAGTCAACAGTTTAGGTGAAATATCATATTATTTAGGACTAGAAGTAATAAAATCAAAAGAAAACAAATTTAAAATACGCCAAAAACAGTACATTGGAAATATGTTATTGAAGTTTGGTTTACAAGATGCAAAACCGTGCAAATACCCACTTGAACCGTCTTATGGAAAAACTGATTCCGAACCTCTATTACGTAATGATGAATATCAAAGCTTATTGGGATCATTATTATATATTGCAGTCAATACTCGTCCAGATATTTGTGCTAGTGTAGCCATCCTTGCAAGAAAGACGTGTAATCCAAACCAAGAAGATTGGAATGAACTCAAACGTGTTGCAAAATATTTAAAAGGTACAAGCAATTTATATTTAAACCTTAGTGATAATGGTACCGATCGTAATTTACTAATTGGATATGCTGATGCCAACTGGGCAGAATGTGGAATCGATAGAAAATCGAATTCAGGATACATTTTCCTGATTAATAATAGTGCAATTAGTTGGGCTTGCTAGAAACAAACTACTGTTTCATTATCAACAACAGAAGCAGAATTTATTGCATTGTCAGAAGCCGCTAAGGAAGCTATCTGGATAAGAAATATTTTAAATGATTTTAATTGTAAAGAAACAAATCCTACAGTTATTTTTGAAGATAATAGAAGCTGTCTAAATCGTATTAAGGAAGAAAAACTTAGCAACAGATCAAAACATATCGACATTAAATTACACTTCGTTAAAGATTATGTTGATAAGAAAATCATAGAATGCAAGTACTGTCCTTCAGAAGAAATGATTGCTGATATGTTAACAAAACCTTTATCTAAAACAAAACTGGAAAATGCAAAGCCAATATGAAGACATTCGCAATTGAGGAGGAGTGTTGAAAATATATTCATTGTTTTTTCACTTGCTCAATTTTTTAAATAATACTTGTAACTTATTTTTTTTAGTATGTTTTGAAATTTCTTTTGTTAATGAAATTAAAAATTTTTCCTAAATTTTGTTATAAACTTGATATTCGATACTGTATTACAACATTCATAATTATTTAATAAATTTTAAATAAACTATTGAGTTCACAATTTTAATAGGATCTCTGATTTACCGTAAGCGGATAGTTTAATAGTGGATGGAGTTAAATGTAAATTTTTCAATGCTTTATATGTATTTAAACCAATAATGGAACGACCAGCTCCTGTATCAAATTGAAATTTTACTAACTGATTATTTAACTCAACATCAATTAACATCTTATTACCACATATTTTTATAATATCGTCTATTACATTACAATTTGTTACTTCAATAGCAATAGTTTCATCAATTATAACATTTGTATTACTATTTGGAATTGACTTACATACTGATGCAATGTGTCTATTACGTTTGCATTTGAAACATTGTGCCTTAAGAATTTACAGTCCTTCTTCTCATGCGTTATTAAACATTTGCTGCATGCTGGTAGTGGTTTCTTTTGATTTTTATCTTGATTGTTTTGTTGAGTTTTATGATATTGACTAAATAATGACATAACTGCATAAATTTCATTATCCAAATGATTTTTATTTTGCAATGCGACTAGAGTTGTTTGTGTTGCTTCATATGTCTCAGCAATTTGTAGTACCTCTTGAAGCGAAGGATCATCCTTGTGTAATGCAGTAGTACGTACACGTTTATCCGGAGTATATAAAATTATAATATCTCTTATTAATTGATCCACATATTCACAATTACATTTGCTGTTTTTACAAATAAAGTTGCACTCTCTTGCCTTACCTCGTAATTCCATAACCCACTGGTTGTACGTTTCACCCTCATGCTTTTCTCTTTTATGAAACTCATACCTACTCTTAATGATATGAATCTTGCTTTTGTAATGATCGTCTAAATTAGAGATTAAATCAGTATATGATGCATTTTGAAGAAAATGTTTTCCAATCAATTTTTGAAGTAGATGAAATGTCTTATCACCAACCCACGAAAGGAAAAATGAGCGCTTTTTATCATTGTCTTCTACACCGTACGCTTTAAAATGCTCTTCAAGTTGTGTTTTGTAAGTATCGAAATCATTTTGTTCATCATCAAAATTGTGAAACTTTGGGACTGCCATAGAAGCCGATGCTAAACTAGAAACTGGACTATCAGTACGATTCAAGAATCTCTCAAAAAATTGGTGTTGTTCAGCTATCATTTGTTGAGCACTTCCCCATTGGGTATAGTGTGCATTTGCGTCACACCCCAGTACCAGCTTCGAGCCGCTTCTGCTCGAATTTTCCACCAACTCTCTTTTTTCACCAGGTGGATCGGTAACCTCGTATGGTAAGTAGACCGATGCCAATGCCAGGACCATTCTGTCCTTGGCCTCCCTCTTTCTTTATATATTTCTATATGATTTTACAGTTATGTTTTCCAACGGAAAGCTATGTAGAACATATAACAGAGGTATACAAAAATAAATTTGAAATAAATTTTTATGTTTAACTAGAAGTAAACCTTCGAATAAAAAATTTTATAAAATATATTCATTTTAGAAATCAGCTTCTTCAGTATCGAACCTAGATTCGCTGATTTATCACTGAATCTTGCTAGCTTATTATTTTTATCGTAGTGGGTACGAGATTTCTTCATATTCGAAACTTGTTTCGTTGAATTATCATCCCGACCAATGTGCACAGTATTATTTTCCATATATAAGGTGGCGCAAAAGTAAACTACCGATGTTTTTTTGGCTGTAATTAAAAAAAAAAATAAAAACTTTGATTCTTCTTGTGGATTATTTTTATTTGGTAATTTAATTTTTTTTATATCAAGTCGAGAATATGATGCCATGTAAATGGCCGCCGCCACAGTTGATTGTCATTTGAGCCCTTTTTATGGCATTTTCCATCACTTTGGCCAAAACTTTCGGCGATAGGTCCTCACATTCTTGACGGATATTGTCTTTAAGAGCTGCAAAAGCTTGTTGACATAAACCCGCGACTTCAAAAAGCCCCACAAAAAGAAGTCTGGAGCGGTCAAATCAGGCGATCTTGCTGGCCAGTGCAAATCGCCAAAACGGGAGATTAGGCGCCCGGGAAATGCATCCTTCAGCATATCGGTTGTGGCACGTGCAGTGTGTGCCGTTGCACCGTCCACATGTTTTCCAATCCCAATGCATCAAGTTGCGGCAAAAAGAACTCGTTGATCATTGCTCTGTAGCGCTCACCATTCACAGTAACCGTTTGGCTCGCGACGTCTTCGAAGAAAAAAGGTCCGATGACTCATCCAGCGAAAACAGCACACCATACAGTGACTTTGAGCGGATGTAATGGCTCTCTTGGGTTACACGCGGATTTTCAGTGACCCAGAAGCGTAAATTTTGCTTATTTACGTACCCGCTAAGATGGAAATGGGCCTCATCACTCATGATTATTTTTGATGAAAAATCATCTTCCTCTTGGTGGTGATTAAGGATGGCTTGAGCGTATGTTAGACCAAAATTCGCTGTAAAGACCGTCGACTGATACCCATTTGCTACATTCGGCTACAGCAGCAGTATATTCTCTGCGGAACGGCTACTCCGGGGTCTGCCACGACTGGCAGCATCTCGTGTTGTGCCAGTCTCTTCGAGGCGAGCGGCTAAACGTCGCAGTGTTTCACTAGTAGGCGTTGGACGGCCAGGAAATCTACGACGAA
The DNA here is from genome assembly GCA_916048285.2 of Bellardia pandia. Classification (NCBI taxonomy): domain Eukaryota; kingdom Metazoa; phylum Arthropoda; class Insecta; order Diptera; family Calliphoridae; genus Bellardia; species Bellardia pandia. Next base: position 74,605,979 of record OU696530.1, read on the forward strand.
ATTCACGTTGTGCCAAAGTCACCGACCGATTATTGGTCAAATAAATAGTCAGCAATATTCCGCTTTCTGGAGCAGTGTAGCGTAACATTGTTTATTAACGTGTATTTCGCATGTGTTTACTACACAAATGTCAAAACAGAACTGACATTAGGGGTCAATCGCAAAATTTATAGCATTTCCTGATAGGAGGATTACTTTTGCGCCACCTTGTATATACTCAAATTTTCTTTATCTTGTATTTCGTTAAATTGTAATTTTTTCATATTTTTAATATCATTGATGGATGTGCATTCCCATATATGAAGTTGATCAGACCTCTGAGATGTGCAATCCTCCAATCTATTTTTCACGCGTTTATTATTTAATTAGTTTATATACTCATTATTCAATTCCTCTATTTTATTTGCGTCGTGTTCTTTATTTTTCATGGCTCTAGTTGTTATTAGAACTCTCTTTTGTTTGTCGTCATGTTCTTGTGGTATCATTTGTCTAAGTATGTCAGAGTCAATTTCTATTCTCGAGAGTGCGTCAGCATTTGTATTCATCTTTCCCTTTTTGTAAACAATTGAAAAATTATAATCTGATAAATCAAGTCTTATCCTGGTCATCTTTGATGAAGGATTTTTGTGAGAGAAAAATGAAATGAGTGGTCGATGGTCCGTGACTACTATGAATTCTCTTCCATACAAATATGGTTTGAAACATTTATACCCCAGTGTATTGCCAACAGTTCTTTTTCTAATATAGGTTTGTTTATGTCATGTTTCAGCAAGGATTTACTAGCGTATGAAATTGGTAAGTCTTGTCCTATTTCACCTTGAGATAATACTGCGTCTAGTGCAAAATTTGATGCGTCTGTTTTGAGTATGAAGGGTTTATTAAAGTCTGGATATTGTAATATTTGTGGATTAATTATTTTTTCTTTGAGTTTATCAAAAGCCTTTTGGCATTCGTCCTTCCACTCAAATTTGACAGATTTCTTTAGTAAAGCGTTTAAGTTCTTTGCTATTTCTGCGAAGTTCGGTATGAATTTTCTATAATAGTTGCAAAATGCAACGAATCTCCTGACGTCGTCCGTATTTTTCGGTACCGGGTAGTTTTCTATTATTTTATATTTTGCTGGGTCAGTTTTGATTCCGTCCTTTGTAATTAAGTATCCTAGGTAGACAACTTCTGGTCGTAAGAAACAACATTTCTTTGGATTATGTTTCAAGTTGTACTGTTGTAATCTGTTCAGGGGCCAAATTACCGCATTCGTGATCGAATGAGCTATCGTATCGAAAAATGATTTCGATATCGAAATTATGATAAAATGTACTAAATTTCTTGCTCGATATCGAATGCCATAATCTCAAATAAGAAAATTACGATCAATTTTACTCGATATCGAATGCGGTAATTTGGCCCCAGTACTTTAATTAGATTTTGATTATGGTGGTTTAGACTGCAACCATACACAATTATGTCATCGACATACAGGAAAGCTTCTGAGTCCAAACCAGAAAGTGCTATTGTCAGCATTCTTTGAAAGCTGTTTGACGATATTTTTAAACCCAAGGGTAATCTTTTCAATTGGTAATGTCCATTTATTGTTGAGAAATCCGTCAATGGTCTGGAGTCTTTATTTAGTTTTATTTGGTGGAAAGAGCTGGTCATATCTAAGGTTGAAAACCATTTAGCCCTCCCTAATTTGTCTAAGATGTTTTCTAATCTTGTCAGTGGGAATTTGTCATTAACGATTCTGACATTGAGTTTTCTAAAGTCCACTACCAGTCTCCATTTCTTTTTGTCTTCCGTGCCCTTTTTTGGTACTAATAATAGTGGTGCATTATATGGGCTGATTGAAGGCTCTATAATGTCATCTTTAAGCATTTTCTGTACTTGTTCGTTTATCGTGTCAGTGTGCGAATGTGGTAGTCTATAATTCTTAATATATACCGGTGTGTTGTCTGAGGTTATGATTTCCTGATTGTAGAAATTGTTGGAGGTTAATTTTTCATTGTCCAAATGAAATACATTTTGGTATTTCTTAAAAATATTGATTAGTGATGACATTGCATTTTTGTCATTGTTGTTAATTTGTAGCTCATTCATTATTTTTTCGAAACATTCGTCATTGTTTATGTTATTGTAACTTAATATGTCATAGTTTTTAAGTGGGTCTGTTTGTAGTTTAACTCTTTGAGCCACAGTATTACATATATAACTTTATTAACAAAATAACTTAATTTTTAGTTTGATTAAGGTTTATTTATTATATAAAAAGAGAAAAAAATAAATTTGCGCTGCCGGATTTTGTGGAACAGGGTGGATAGTTAAGTAACCACCGTGACAGTTGGCATAAAAAGTATTAAAGTAAAGTGTAGTATCCGCAGCCAAATTTTATAACAAAAAATTAATTCTGATGAAAATCGGAGAAACATGTCTTATTTGTACGTATCCAAAGAGGAACTTTGCAGTTATTTTGAAATGTTTAATTTTTATCGACCTTTTTATATACTGATTTTGTTAAATTTTTTATTAGAAATTTCTAAATTGGGCTTTCAAGGTCAGGTATTTTTTATTATTATAAAATAAATAAAAGACTAGTTTATTTCATTTTCTCCAATCCTACGTTTCGTCGGTATTTTTCCGACCTCCTCAGGGATTAATTTTATTGAATATATAGTCTTTTCGTCAATTTTACATTACTTTTAAATATATTACACCTTTTTTGTACAACATTTAACATACGATACAAACACAGAGTCAATTAATAAAAAATTAATGCAAAAATTAAAATAAAATATCACAGTAATTATCCTATCGCTAATATCACAGTTGAAGTTAAACTAAATTAAAAAATTTGCAGGTTCTGCATTGCCATATAGTACGCACCGGATTCTTTTTCGTGCTTCATTTTGCACATCTTAGTGATGTCGATCGCTTTGGTTGATGAATACTGTTTTCCAAACGCAATTCTCTTGCTACTGATGGTTTGTGTTTTTTTATTTGTACCGGTAGTGGAGAAGAGGGTTCAGAAATTGGGCGCCTGAACTTGTGCTAGTATCCCGAAGTAAACACTTCTTTGAAACTCTTTGGCACTGAGCTGATCAAGTTCTGGGTGGTGCGTTTTCTGGAGCTCTTTATATATAATATAAGAGACGGCGCAGTCCATAAAATAAAAAAATATTCGATGCCACCATTTCCGTGATTTCCGGCATAATGGCATAAGTGCTTTTCAGCTGATCAAATTTATCAACATAGTTCATACATCTGTTATATTTTATGACAGCTTCAGGACAAGTTATTTCATTTAGCTCTCCATTGCGTTCTATGCGAGTAACAACACCTACCTTAGTTGAATCTATTTTTGTTGGTGAGAATAAAAACTCCTGTGTCGACTAAAAATGTTAAGTTACTGTTTTTGTATTTTACTGTTATGAAATTCGTGTTGTTTTCAGACATTTTATAGTTTTTCAAATTGTGCATCATTAAATTTGGCCTTCCGGAATATTCTCGTATTCCGAGCCTTCTGAGTTTCCCGTTTCGTGTAAAGTACGTATATGTCTTCTGTTACTATCATTATTATACCTATTGTTTTGGAAATTATTGTTTCTATTGTCCTGAAAATTGTTATTGTTTCTAGTGTTGTTGTTCCTTTGGTAGTTGTTTCTACCTTTTGATCAGTTGTAATTGTTTTGATAGCTGTTTTGGTTTTTATTGAAATAAAGTATTGAATTTTGTGTTCCAGTGACTTCTGTGCAGCTATTAACAAATTTGCTAACTGCATTATTCATGGAACTGAATTGTCCAGCTTGCATTATTAGTTTAACCCTGTTCAATTTACAGTTTGCGGTCATTGCCTTAACGGTGCACAGTGGTATTTTTTTTTTTTGGCAAAAAGTCTATTTTTTACAGTTATTTTTTAGAAATCTAATAATGCAATTCTGTAGAGAAATATTTCATTAGTAGAAAACCATGATTTGTTTTCGAAAAAAATAAAATTTTGTATAAAAAAAAGTGTGGTGAAATATTATAAATATTATACAACGAAAACTAATGAAAATTTTACTACATTTTAGTTGTTTATACAATAAATATGGTTCAACTACCAATAGTTTTAGAGCATTTTTATTAAAATATAGTATTTTAAATTTAATAGCAAAGAAAAAATATTTAAATTACATATATAGTTTAAGAGATCTGAGCAAATCAAAATGACTCCAAAAAATTTAGCATTTTCAGTTTTCATTAGAAAAGAAATAAGTTAGCTCGGTCTACCTCCGTGTTAGTACTACTTCTAAATGAAAGTTTGGAATATTTTCTTTCATTTTATGTAAAAAAATTCTGCGACTTTTTGCGATCGCTGAACAAACTTATAAATTTTGCGATAAAACTCACGTATTTTTATGAATATTTACAATAAATTGCAATGCATATTTACAATAAAAGGTTTTGTATACTTTTAGGCTTTTACTTTTACTTTTTAATAATTGATTGACAGCAATATCGAAAAAGTGCATAACAAAAAAAGAAAAACAAAACCATATGATTAATTAAACCGTTATTTAAAATAATAATATTTGCAAAAAAAGTCTAAGAAAATTATTAAACGTAACTAATTTTTAAAATGAATTCATTTTGTGTTTCATATAGTGAATTGTTCAAGGAACTTATAAATTGCAATAGTTCGTAAAAACTAAAAACATGGTGCTTAATATTAATGAAATTCAAATTTTGAAAAAATCAGTTCAGAAGCGATTTCTTAGTCACTTTTTAAAACGTTAGGTTTCAAAACAAAATAATTAATGTGTACTTTGAATATAATTGAAAATTTTTAGATATATTTGAAATATCACTTGCTGATGAGCAACCTAGTTGTTCAACAAAAATGGGAAGGCCAGCTAAGGAATTCGGCGATTGCGCTGATCGTATGGGCGGACGGTAGTGGGCGTGGCCAATTTTGATGAAACTTTATATTTTTCTTATTTGGCTCTGTGCCAAATTTCAAAAACTTTGGACCAAAAATAAATTTTCGGTTCTATGGGCGGTGGGTAATGGGCGTGGCCAATTTTGATGAAACATTATATTTTTCCTATTTGAGCTAACCGAAGGCTCTCTGTCAAATTTTAAAAACTTTGGACCAAAAATAAATTTTCGGTTCTATGGGCAGTGGGTATAGGGCGTGGCAAATTTTGATGAAACCTTATATTTTTCTTAATTAAGTCAACCAAAGGCTCTGTGCCAAATTTCAACATTCTACGAGTACTCCTTATATTTTTTGCCAAACATTGTATGAACAAATACCACTGTGCGGCGGCTTGAGTGGAATACTTAAGGTACGGTCACATTTGACAAATATTTACTCAAAAAAGCGTAACCACTTGTTTTAGCACAAATTTGTTTGACGTTGTTTGCTCTTACAAAAGTTTTGCAAGATCAAACAGCATCAAATAAATTAAAACTAAATATTTGTTGTGCTTTGGCCTAAATAAGAAAAGTTTTTTTAAGTAAACAAATGAGTTCAAATAAATGTTATTTAGTGGTTACGTCATTTTCGGCAAATATTTGCCAAATGTGACCGTACCTTTACTAGTGAGTTCGCATGAAAATCCGTCCGAAATGTAAGTGTTTTCTAGAGTTTTTGTGGGAGTTTCTACCTCAGAGCAGTAAGCGTTAGCTGTTTTGTTATTTTGTTTTATGTTCATAATTTTCGCTGTCAACACCTCTACCGATTCACATTTGACAGTGGCTTTTAATTTTTCTATAATCTGAGTCACCGTGCTTTCATCATTTATCAAATTTCTAGCGTTCCCTTTCAGTTTAGTTTTTATGAGATTTATCAAAATGGATTCATGTGATTCCTTTATGGAGTCGACTAATGATAAGGAATCTAAAAAGGATCGCAAGTTTTCTGATTTTCCACCAAATCTGTGATAAGCTTGGAAGCCGTGTTTAAAAATTCAATCGTCGTTTGAGGCATCGTGATTGGTTTTAGATATTCTTTGATTTTCTTTACTATGTTATTAACTTCAGACGGGATGTATTTTACATATGTAAGATGTGTTCACATTATGTGTATTTGTCATGTGGACTGTCACTTTTTCGCATGTCAAATTTGTACATATAGTCTGAACACCTTCAAACAATATCATGTGTTATTTCTATGTGTGCAATACACATGACATTTTTTATTTAGAACGAGTTCTATTTTCAAGTGACAAACCATCTGACACCAGCTGTTTTTTATAACAAAAATTTTGTGGCGGCAAAAAATAATTGAAATTTTAATAAATATAATTTATAAATAGTAAAACAAAAATACAAAAAAAAACTATACAAATTTATTATTGAAAATGGAGGGAAAAATTGAAGAGTAGTTAACAAAAGTAAGTACATATGTATTTTTTATTGCAATTTTTATAGTTATTTTTATGTTGCTAAAGTATGACTGGTGCAAAGAAGCGGTTCTACAGTTGATCGAAATGTGGCAAGAGAAGGAATACTTGTATAACCCGCGGAATAAGTTTTACCATATCAGCTGTTTTAAGATTTTTTTTTTTTGATAGGTTATGTCAAATGTAATTGACATACCAACATTTGAACATGTAAATTATAAACCGTATGTGAAACTCAATTTTTGACATAGAGGCCTTTTAGATGATGCAATTAATTGCATGCAATTTTTTTCATTCTCTTTTAAAATTGCTACGTAAAATATTGTGCACTTATACGATGCAATTTTACGTGCAACAAATCATGCAATTTTTGACGTTTAATTGCACATTCCTCTTTAGTTTTTCATTCGCAACAAGGAAAACAAAATTTTAAAATATATGTAAATATAATATACAAAAAATATATGTACACTAGCGGACCCCGATGCACTTCGTTGCAACCAACCAAAAAAAGAAATGAAATATTCTAAATTTTTTTTATGAAATGAATGCATTGTATTTTTTTTCCATAATTTCATCGTATTGGATCATCCATTATTGAAATGGGATATAAAAAAAGCACCGTACGCAGTAACAACAATGTCCACATTACGAATGAATTCGATATTGAGTACACGCTAAATGGATGATGCAATAAGATGAAATTATGGAAAAAATCACTTTTCACTATGTTTTCTGGAATCCAAACACATTTTTTGCACTGAACACACTTAAAATCACCTTTTAAATTTTCAATACTTACCAATATTTATGAAACTCAAAAAAAAAAAAAATCACTTGTAATAAAATTCCAATTGGAAAGCAGCGAATGTATGACCGGCTGTATCAGAATCTAAGAGTGAAAGAAAGTGATTTGCAAACATGTGCATTTCAACAGGTTCATCTGTTTGACATTTGTATGCTGTCAATCAAATGAATGTGTGTATGTATGAGTTTGTGTATTAGGTTGGATAGATTTTTTTCGTTAGGTCGAACCGAAATTTAAACTTTTTTTTTCAAATGTTGAATTTTTTCAGGAAAAAAAATCATAACTGGAGAATGGCTAGACCGATTTTGGATTTCAAAATCAACTAACCATCATCACTCCTCCCTGTACCTTCCCTAAAAATTTTATGGCAATCGGTCGAGCCGTTCTCGAGTTATGGAGTGACAATCAAAATGTACACTTCTTTTTATATATATAGATATGTATGTATATAAAATAATATACATACATTTACATAAATACAATATACCAAAATTTTTTAAAATATAAAAAATGGAAGATTTTAATACAGAAGAAGTAATTGAAAATGTTCTTGCGCATTAATTTTTATAACGCACACTTCAAAGTCAGAATAAGAATAAAACAAAATAAGTAAAACACAAACGATGGTAAAAGGAAATGTCAAAAAATTGCATGACAAACGAAGTCGTGCAACTTTTTCTACCCCTCTTGCTTCTCTCACCCGTTCGCCAACAAACATCAGTTGCATGCAATTAATTGCATGCAAAATTGCATCGTCTAAAGGGCCTCATACACATGAAAACACATGTGGATAGAAAAGTGACATTCCACATGACAAATACACACAATGTGAACACACCTTAAATAAACCTCGTTTTTAAAATAATCGCTTTTAAGTTAGGAACAAATAAGCGTATTTATTATTTTAAATTATTATAAATGTGGTTAGTTTATGTTTTTATGCAGTATAAATATTATTTGACATATTAAAATAAGAATAAAATATCATTTTATATTGAAAATATACAAAACATTTTAAGATATCCGACTATCCGAATGAACTAATAATCGTTGTTTTTCATCATTTACTATAAAGAGACAAAAGAGAGTGATAGTATTGCCAGTATCAACATATACAATTAATTGATGTATATAATAGTTAACGTACTGTTTTTGCATATGAATTTTTAACATTGGTGTGTTAGCCTTAAAGTGCCTTTTAACTAACGTGAACTACAATCCTCAAATAAGAATTTTTTTGCATAAGGCTGATAGTCGAACAGCAAATCAGAGAATTACTAGATCAAGGCAAATTAAGACCTTCAAAATCACCAGTTTGGGTTGTATCTAAGAAAATGGATGCCTCGGGTATAAAAAATATAGAGTAGTCATTGATTATAGGAAACTCAACACAGTGACTATCCCGGATCGATATACAATCCCCGTTATTCTCTGTGTTGGATCTCAAAAGCGGTTTTCACCAAATCCTTTTGAAGGAATAATACATAGAAAAAACCGCGTTTTCCATCAATAACGGTAAGTACGAATTTACAAGGCTTCCATTCGGATTAAGAAACGCACCATCAATCTTCCAAAGGGCCTTAGACGACATATTGAGGGAACATATTAGTAAAATATGTTACATCTATATTGACGATATCATTATATTCGGGAACAAACACATTTTAACAACATTGAAAAAATATTCCATACCCTAGAGTCAGCCAATATGAAATTTTAATTAGATAAGTGCGAGTTTTTAAAACCAGAAGTTGAGTTTCTAGGATTTTTAATATCCACATCGGGAATACGTGGCAATCCCCAAAAAGTAGAAGCGATCAACAAACTACCGATTCCAGAAACAATAAAGGACTTAAGATCTTTGCTAGGCATGCCCGGATTTTAACGACGATTCGTAAAGGATTATGCCAAATTGCCAAAACCCTTGACGACTTCTTTAAGAGAGGAGGAGGGACGAATATCCAAATTTATGTCTGGCAAAAAAACAATCAACTTAAACAACGAAGCACTAGATGCATTTAGAAAAATTAAAAGGACATCAGTATCGTACGACGTTATGTTAGCATACCCCGATTTCCAGAAAGAATTTCAACTAAACGGATGCTTCGATCTACGCAATTGGCGCCGTGCTTGAACAGGAATCACATTTATCTCAAGAAGTTTAAACAAATGTTGGCAATTGTGTGGGCCCTTAAGAGCTTGAGAAACTATCTCTATGGAGCAGCAAGAGTGAAAATATTCACAGACAACTAGCCACTAACGCACGCATTAACAAGCAGTAATATCAACAGCAAGCTTAGGCGACGGAAAGCTACGCTAGAAGAATATAATTACGAACTGCATATCAAACCAGGAAATACCAACGCGGTAGTAGATGCACTTTCCAGGCCCCCACAGGAAATATGTACGATGGACTCAACAGCTGCTACTCAACACAGCAACCAAAGTTCTCCCGGAAATTCCCTCCAATACACAGAAACACCAATAAATGCGTTTAAAAATAAAATTATTATAGAACCACATAAAACGTCATCATATGAGTTTCAGATAATCTTTCCTACTTATCACAGGCAGATAGTGATGGAATCAGACCCTTCCGAGACAGAATTGGAAACTTTTTTTTGAAAAATATCTTAACCCATCTGTAGCAAACTGCTTGAAAACTACAGACGCAATCCTTGGGAAGGCACAAGAAATATTATCCAATCGATTTCGTAAATACAAAGTTCTCTATTCAAGAAAAATGGTCTTAGATGTTTGCAACGAATCCGAACAAGAGAGAAATAATAAATGAGCATAATAGAGCCCATAGGAGTGCCGAAGAAAACAAAGCACAACTCCTAGAAAAATACTATTCCCTCAGATGATGGCAAAAATCAAGACAATAACAAAATCATGCAGAATCTGCAAGGATAACAAATACGATCGACACCTTAACAAAATACAGGAAACCCCAATACCAATGTTTACTGGACAAATAATCCATATTGACATTTTCTTTACGGCAGGAATATCTATCCTGACAGCTATAGATAAATTAATTAAGTACGCCCAGGCAAGAATACTAAAATCAAGAGCTACAGAGGATATCAAACAACCCCTATGCGAAATACTACTGAATTTTGGTATGCCTGAAATAGTTGTAATGGATAATGAGAAATCTTTCAACTCTAAAGCTATTACATTTATGATGGAGAACCAATTCAATGTTAAAATTCTCCGCATACCACCATACGCCAGCACAGTCAATGGCCAGATCGAGAGGTTTCACTCTACTTTGGCAGAGATTATGAGATGCTTAAAGACAGAGGGAGCACAAAAAGATGTGATCGAACTTCTGGATAAGTCCATTTACTAGTATAACAATACTATTCACTCAACTTTGTATCGAAAACCGTCCGAAGCGTTTTTTGGTAAAAGATCTGGCAGCAATGATTGACGACCTCAGGAAAAAACAGCTATCTGATTTAGATTATCATAATAAGAATAGAATAGAACCCAAAGACTGTAATATAGGAGCCCAAATTTATGTCAAGCAAAATAAAAGGTTAAGTTAAAGAGAATAGGCATACAACTGTGTTAACAGAAGGAGGAAGGGTTGTCTATAAAAATAATATTCGAAATTGAGAGATGGATTTTATTTTCGTTCATCTTTTATCTTTCTTTTCTCCAGTTTGATATCTAAGCTGGGTTAGGATTTTAGACTACACCAATTCACAAGTGGTGGCGATCGATGTCGGTTTCGCTAAGATTCAATTAGGCACTGTTAAATTGGTACACGTTGTTGACCTGGAAAATTATGAAGAGCTAATTAACAATATCAATTCCACCATAAGAACGAACGTAAGCACTTCCCATCCCATCTATCCTTTCCTTATTCATGAAACTAACCAAATCAAAAATCATTTAGAGTATCTTAAACCTAGAAATAAAAGATCGCTAAATTTAATCGGTTCTGCATGGAAGTGGGTTGCCGGTAACCCCGACCATGACGACTTCGAGATAATCGAGCAAAAGATAAATAATGTACTCGAGAGCAATTATAAACTAGTCATTATAAATAGAATGTCTTTGGAAAAGATGGAAGAATTAAAACTAATGAAATTCTGAGATCTTACAAAACCGTACACTCGGAAGATTCTTTAGTAAGTAAAATAAAATACAAATTGGAAATTATAAAAGATGAAATCATTAATTTGCAATACGCCATTCATTGGGCTAAAGTAGGAGTTCTAAATTCATTTATATTGTCCAACAACAAAATGGAACTGGTTAAAAGTCTTTCTGCAACCGAAAACATTTCGTATTTGAATATCGAAGAATCTTTTGAGTTTAGCGAAGTAAAAATAGCTACTAACCATAACTCTCTCCTTTCTATCATAATTTCCATATAGCCACGGTACAGGAACTCCTTCCTGGGGCACTTTTATTGAATCGAGATCCATTCGATCTAAACGGTACTTTCCTAATAAGATTTCATAATGAAACGGTATCAGTAAACGGCAAGGTTTTCTCGAGTTCAGAAATTACCTTTGCTGATCCACTACCAGCCATTGTACAACCAAAGGCAGGGAATCCACGTGTGAAATAAACTCTTACTTTAGAATTAATCAAGGAAATGCATGTCAACAATATCGAGGGCAAAATAGGTGATGTAATAGCTTACGTTTTAGTAATCCTAGGGATTACTGTCCTATTGTCCGTCAGTCTGAAAAATTCATGTCACTCAAAGATTTCACAATACCCAGGAAATGCTTCATTACCCTTAGGAGAAATTGCTCTGAGTGTAAATGAATCTAAAGAACAATCCATAACAAAAATTACACAGATACCGTACTTTTGATTGAGGACAATCAAAGTTTTAGGGGGAAGAGTTAACACAAATTTAATTAATTATAAATTCTCCCTCTTTCTTCTGTTCTTGCCAATCTGCTGCGTTTGATTTATTTAATTTATTAAAGTTCATTTAACTCTGTTTGTAATTTAAGTAAGCTATTTTTATTGCAACACACATTTTGTATTTCTCTGTAACACATATTTTGTAGCATCAGCAATTATAATTCTGTTTGCACAATTCTGTTTTTACTTTACATTACCAATTTTTTAAAATAAAGAATTTAGTCGTATGGCGTTTTCCTTTCTGGCAAAAATGTTACACGTTTTTCCCATTTCGCACCTTTTTTAATTTTTTTGTGTTCTTTTCTGAAAAAATATCAACACTGCTAAAGTGTAGTTCTTTTCTATAAATGTTACACTATAAAATTAAAAAAAGGTGCACCTTTCACACTCTGTATTTTTAGAGGGGGATAATCGCACGTTAAAACAGCTGACATTTGTTTTGTTTATGATTGTGTATTTGTGTTAAGAAACAAAAAAAAATATACAAAATGGAAAATTAATTCAAGTAGTTTTTTTTATTCGACCTTTTTACGTGTAATAAATAAATATGCTTTTATTTCAAGTTCGTCTTAAATTTATTATAGACCATTTTGTTGCTGTATTGCGGCGTGCTGGCCTCCTTACAAAATGGAAAATATTACTACTTTTTTATGTGCTGAAAAAATTTTGGATGACTTGTTGGATTCATCTTCATCATCTGATGATGATGAAATATTTTATATGATTATGGAAAGAAATCCACAACTGCGAGTGAAAGGCTTTTAGAGAACGTAATTAATGAATACTCTGAAGTTGATGTACATATGTAAAATTTCATAGGACAATATATGTATATAATTTTTATAGTTTAAGAAGAATTTGCGTATTAGTCGGGAAGTAATAGAGTAATGGAGTAATAGGCTTTTCATTGGAAAGTATTTCCCACAGATCTTCTTTAATTAATATTAGTTCCAGTTTGTACTTCCATATTTGGTAGTTCTCCCCGTTTAGCTTCTTCATACAAGACTTGATATCTTCCATTTTACTCAAAAATTCGTTCACATAACCTATTGGAAATAATGTTTGATACCTATTAAATATCCTTTCCGGTTAAATAATAGTGGATGTGATTATTTATAAAATTGTAAATCAATTGAGCAAATTTATTATAGATTTAAAACTAAAATAATATATTTGAATTTTATAACATAAAATTCAATTACAAAATGATTATAGAAATTACTGTTTTACAAAGTGTATTAAATACAAGTATTAAAAAAATTTTGTTCAACAGAAGACGATCTAAGACAAAACAAAATTTCACCCCACCCTAGTATACATATATAAGTTTGTCATTCCGTTTGTAATTTCCACAATATAATTTTCCTACCCTATTTTTTTTGCTGGTATCTCCTCTAAAAGCCCTATTTCATTTTTTTTTTTTTTTTTTTTTTTGAGCAAAATCACTAAAACCGAATTGTATCCCTTTTTTATACTCTGATAAATTACACTGAAGATTATTATGAACATCAGACAGACTCTGTAAATTATGGTAAGAATTGGTAATTAAGTCAATTAAAAATGGTAAAAATTAGACAACATTTCAAAATATTTAACATAAATTATGTTGGTCGTAAAATTGTCTTTCAAACAATATATCAAATACTAATAAAATTTGCACTAAGACTGAATAGAAAACACAGAATTATGATATTCTAGTCTAGTGTAGTTTCTGTATTTCTTATTACGCTTAGGTGAAGGGTATTTAAGATTCGGCACAGCCGAATATAGCAGTCTTACTTGTTTATTCTCTGTTTGTTAAGTTACACTCAAGATTATTATGAACATCAGACAGACTCTGTAAATTATGGTAAGAATTGGTAATTAAATCAATTAAAAATGGTGAAAATTAGACAAAATTTCAAAATATTTAACATAAATTATGTTGGTCGTAAAATTGTCTTTCAAACAATATATCAAATACAAATAAAATTTGCACTAAGACTGAATAGAAAACACAAAATAAGGATATTCTATTCCTATAACCAGTGTAGTTTTTGTATTTTTTTTTTTATACGTTTAGGTGGAGGGTATTTAAGATTCGGCACAGCCGAATATAGCACTCTTACTTGTTTTTATTTTATTTTTTTTATATATACATATGTATATTTTTTAATAATCTATTATACATATTTAATTATATAGTAATTATGTTTAGTTTTAATTGCCAACGTTGTCTCAACAAAGCCTTAATTGCATGGAGACCATTATATATCAATTGTAAAACATAATTTTGAATTAATTATAATAAAAAATTAAAAAAAAAAATATGTGCATTCGTCCGATACTAACTTTTAGTTGTCAAGTCTGGTTTCACACAGCTGCCAAATCCCATACGAAGAAGCTTCAAATTATTCAGAACAAAAATTTAAAAATAATACATAGTCTACCTCCTAGATACCCCACCCAAAAATGATAAAATAAAGATTACGCCAACGCGCGTAAAATTTTAAAATGGAGATAAGTCACATATTTGTAGACCAGTCAGACATATGTAGACGAGTCAGACATATATAGACCAGTCAGACACATGTAAACTACTCAGACATTTGGTAGAGAATCTAAGGCATCGCAATGGACCATATTGGTTTCTGGGTGAGGGTGTGAGGTGACTCACACCTGCCTTTCTACCTAATTATGAAACAATAAGAAATTTAGCAAACCATCACTAAGAATCTTTTGCAGAAAGAATCTTATTATATTTATTATTATATTTATCAAATTTCATTATAACGTTCTCAAAGTTTGTAAGAGGTTTTTGAACAAATTTTTCCTCAAGACTGTTTTATTAATAGCTTATTTTTTCAATTAATATATTTAAATTTTTGTAATACTTATGTAAGTAAAATCTCATAACTTTGTACCTTATTAGCCTATAATACTATGTTTCCACGGTACATGCTTCGCTCTCTATTCATGCTTCACACCCCAATCATGAGCGAAACAACTTGCTTCACCATACAAAATTTCAAGAGCGAATCAAGTAGATTCATATTGAATCTACTTGCGAAGCACGAAAAATTGCTCTCTTCTCTAATTTTTATCGCAAGTTTATCTGCACTAGCTGTAAAAATTTAATATTATTGTAAACAAAACAAATTATTTTCTTGTTGCTGGAAGTAAAGAAAGTAAATACGTACGAATGTATGTTTTTTTTTCAAATAAGCTAACTAATTTCCACTCACTTTTTTTGTCCATTAAAAAAAAATGATTATTCATGGTGAATTTGAAAATGTCAAAAAGTTATATAAAAAAAAAACTTTTTGACAGTGACGAAAGTTTTTCATATAGAAAAATGCCTGTTGTTCTTGCCTTGTTGTAATTGTTGTAGCAATGCGGTCACCTGGTATTTAATTTCACCATGGTATAAGACTTGTAAATAAAATAAATAATAAAAAAAAATTGATTTCTACACCACCTTGTTTCATTATTTCACCATGAACGTAACTACATAATGCAAAAACTACAAAATGGCATCTCTTAGGATACAAATTAAAATCTACAAACTGAACTGAAAGCTGGCATCACTATTGCTGAGTACTCTTGTTTAAAAAAAAATAAAGAAAAAGGTAATTGTGAGTTGTCAATAGAAGAAAATATTGTGAAATAAATAATGGAGGAACTTTTGAGCGAGATTATTCCCCAGGACGAACTTGAGGTAAACTTATGTGCAACAATATTTTTGATGTTTTATTAAGTTCTAAATATACATACATATATTCAAATTTGTTACAGAAATTTGAGAAAAAATATGCCCATGAACTCGAATTGGATGGAGAAGTTTCGACAGAAACTAAATTCGAGTATGGGATCTGCTTAGTTCGCAGCAGATACACCAACGACATCAGAAAGGTTTGTACAAGTTATTGTGTTGTGAATAACGATGATTCACTAAATGTAATTATTATTTGTTTATTGGCACTGAATTACTTGTATCTATCCTTAGGGCATTATGATATTGGAAGATTTGGCCCGTATACATCCAGATGGAAGACGAGACTACATTTACTATTTAGCTTTTGGAAATGCCCGTATAAAAAATTATTCGGAAGGGCTAAAATACTGTAGAGCTTTTTTGGAAATCGAATCAAATGAGCAAGTCCGTTCTTTAGAGGTATGTATACATGTTTATTCCTTTAAATTAATATAATTTATTAAAAAATCGTTTGTTTTGTGTGTAGGAATATATTAAAAAGCAAAATGACAAAGATATGGCTAAAGGCATGGCAGTTGCAGGTGGAGCTGCTTTGGTATTGGGTGGAATTCTCGGACTTGGAATAGCTCTAGCGAAAAAGTAATAATCAATAACGATTTTACGACTTTAATCATAAATTCATTGTTAAGAAATGTACATAGAATAACACATAGGTACCGTATTAATTTTTAATTTATTTTAATATTTGATCCTCATCTCCAATGACGGTAAAAGAAAATAATTTAGAACCATTAATATCATAAGATTTAAATTCATATCAAAATTGTTTCTTTATATCTTCTTTAGTTTACCAACAAATAATTCAAACGATCTACGAATATTTATTAAATTTGTTGTATATTTCCTTTTTTTTTTTTTTTGTAGTAAACAAAAACCCAATAAATAAATGCAGGATTTTTGCTACAATTGTATCTAACTGATATTTGCATTCAATTCACTTCAATTGAATCGCCCCTAAATAATAAATGATTCATACATACATACATGTATGTATACATGCAAATATCAACATTAATATATAAAATATTTAAGTTAGAGATCACCGAGATGTACCCGCTGAATGTATAAATGATAACTGTGAACTAATTCATCTATTTTTATAAGTACAAAGTTTAAACTTTGTTATATTTGTAAATATATATGTATCTGTTTTTATTATTTTATTATAAGTCTTATACTTTCCAAATACAACTGTTGTAGCATGAGTTTTAAATAAATTAAAGTTTCTTAAATTAAAAAAAAAACATTTTCATATATATATATATATAAATTAAATGGTCCATGTATGTAATGGCATCACGTGAGAACGGCTGGAGCGATTTGGCTAATTTTTTTTTATTCGATTCGAAATTCTCATGAGATGGTTTGTAAAGAAAAAAATTCCGGGTAAAAGTCGGTTTTTTGTAATTAAAAACCCCCTAAAGTATGCTATACAAATTTACATATTTTATTTGCAAATAAATAAGAACAGGCAGGTTGTAAATACATCTTATTCTATGAAATACAAATCATTAGTAAATACCGAGCGAAGTCGGGGCGCTCAGCTAGTTTGAAATAAAAATAGTTTTAGCTTTAACATTTAAGTTTAAATATTTTATTTGGTAGAATAGGCTTTAAGAAAATTAATGCATATTTTTAATATGTGTAGTTTAAACATAATTTATTGTTTATTTAGATTATACAGCCATGTCACAGAACTCAATTCCGATCGAAAGTGGTTTTGATTCCGTAAATTGAGTCTTTAGAAAACGAAAAACGATTTTTTTCGGAATTTTTTATGATTATATACTGAAAAAAACTCATACTACTAATTTGTAATGACAAATAATTAATTTTATTATTTCATTGTTTTTTTTTTTAATTATCTCATTGATATTAAAATAAAATGTTAAAAATTTCAAACTTGGTGTCAGCAACAAGAAAACTTTTATCATTTTCAGATGCATCATATAAATTTCTTCTTCGTAGCTTTTCAACTGCGTTTTGATGTCTTTGTTCATTTAAAACAGCAATAATTGAAATTCCAGGCATTTGTTTAAAAATTTTGTTCACTTTTATTTAATCTTTGTTAGCTCCCTGTGTTTGCTTTTGTAATACTTTTTATTACAAAAATCATATGGTTTTTAGTTTTGGTTACACAACGTTACCATATTTAAGTTAAAAACCGAGATTTAAAATTTGTTTGAGAATAAACAAAATCGATCGGAATCTAGAGAATGCAAAGTAAAAACGATCGATTTGCAAATACGGAATTGAAACCATTCCGATCGAATTATGTGACATGCCTGATAATATAGGTTTGTTGTTGTTGTAACAGCTAGAACTAATTAATTCTTAATTTTTTAATCCGGGGGTTCTGCAGTAAGGTCCAGACCAAGAAACTGGGCAACTTCTACTGGATTGGTCCATAAATCCATTAGACAAAGTGAAGTGTGGTTGGCTGGGCAATTGAAGATGTGGTTGGTGTCGTGAGGACCCTGGCCACATACAGGGCATAGGTTGGGGACGGCACGGTCTATGCGGGACCAAAAGGCATTAAGTCTATTGCTCCATCCCGATCTCAGTTGTGGCAGAACTACTCTTGTGTTTCGTGGCAGTTGTTCAGTATCTGCAATGGGCGGTGGGCGGCCTCCAAGTACGACATTCATGCGGTATCCTGCGACCGTGGTATGGATGGCATCTCTGTGAATGTCGTTCAAAGCTGCTACATACGAGTTTTGATCTAGTGGATCCTGTGTATATCTTCGTATGTTTTGCTCGTTTATTCGAAGGTCTTTCCTGACATGCCTCGGGGGAGACTCCAGCTGTGTGATGTTAAAGCATGGGTGATTCCTCCGATGACATCCCAGGAGGAACTGTTTTGTCAGCATGACATTATGTTCCTTTACGGGTAGAACCTTCGTTTCCTCATGTAGATGGTGTTCTGAGATTATTTGCATGCAGCCTGTGATGGTGCGTAAGGCGGCATTTTGGCAGCTTTGTATGTTTCTCCACTGGGTATCACTCAACGAAGGTGACCACACTGGGGCAGCGTAGTTTACCACTGACCGGCCAATCGTTTTATACGTAGCCAACAAGGTTTCTTTATCCATACCCCAAGTGCTACCGGCTAGCGCTTTAAGTACCTTATTTTTACTTCGCAGTTTGTGCGTGATTGCAGTGGCGTGAGCTGAGGAGGTAAACAGGCTATCAAACGTGACTCCCAAGATTTTTGGGTGGTTCACTGTCGGAATTTGTGTGCCGTCGACTTCTATGCCAAGATTAATGCCCCTATTGCCGTTCTCAACTCAACTAAGTTTGGTCGTCTGTCAGTCAACCCGACTTTAACTCAACCAAATTATTTTTTGGTATTGTGTAACACAACGATTTTTAGTTGTAATTGTTATGGCGTTGCCGACATGAAATATCGATTTCATGTTGGCAACACCATGCATTTTATTTGTAAAGTGAAGAAAAAAACGCAAAAAAATCAAGTTTTTATAAAATAAAAAGAATGGATTTAAGTGTGGATTTATTTTTTGAAGACGAAAATCATGACGCTAATACAAATGTTCTACGTATACGTAGAAATATACGCGATGATTCCAATCCTCTTGAACTACCCAGTACGAAGTAAGAAATTTCTAAAATAAGTAACAAATATGTTAGTATAATAAGTATTATTTTTCATAGAGGCAATTTTCTTTTGCTTAATTTGTAAAAGCTGCTTGTTTATTTCATAATTTTTATAACTGTTTTTCTCCAAATCCTTAAGACTTTTTTAAAGTTTAGCTTGTGTCTCGCATTGTTTTCTCAGAAGTTCCAGACGCTCTTGTTCTGGTGATTTCTTTATTTTCTTGGCTGGTGTGTTTATTATCTCAGGTTCATTTGTAACGATTTGTTCCATGTCGAGATTTTGAGGAGTTTCTAAAGCCTGACTTGTTGACGGACCAACGTTTTCAACGCCGAAAGTGTGTTCAGATGGTGCTACTTGGTCATTTAGTGATAACAGCTGGGACACGCAATCCTCAAGTACATTAAGCGGAATTTCTTGTGAAGGACCACCACCTGCTGCTTGTTGGTTTTGTTTATTATTAGGAAGTTTTTTTTTAATACTTGCTTTGTAATGAATCCAAACCTATATGAAGTAAAAATTCTAATAAAATGTCTGTTTACAATAATTAAGATGTCATATACTTACACGTTGCCATTCGAGGGATGTTCTTGTAGGTGGGCCCAAGCTATTCAATTCTATTGTAAATCCTTCCCACGCTTCCTTACACTAAGTTTTAGTCATCTCAAATTTTTGCTTTCCTTTAGCAATTTCTGGATTTTTTTTCCATCAACTGCACAAGTCGCTCAAATTGGGTTTTGGTTGTTATTTTGGCTGTCCTGCGTATGTGTATTAATCATTTAATTAATTATATTAAGATCAAAAAACACCTATACTTACGATTTTTCCATTTTTTATCTTTTTTGTATTATTTTTTTAAAGGAAATGTATTAAAAATTTCATTTAAATCTATAACCGACAAAGACTCAACTGCTAATAACCAGTTGTGTATATTTATCGTTTTTGTCAACCAAACTCATTTAAAATGGTGAACCGCAATACCATTAAACACAACCAAAAAATCAGCCGCACAACCAAAAAAGTCAACTACATTTAAGTTGTGAATGCCAATACCGATTTATGAAAGACGACCAAATTATTAAAAAAGTTGTGAACCGCAATAGGGGCATAATTTTTACCTCCTTCGTCCAGGTGGTGAAGAGTGTTACTAAAGACTTCGTTGGTGATAGTTGCAGGTTCCTTGCAGTGAAGAAAGCGTGTATTTCACTGAGATAACTGTTCACTTGATCACATAAGTCATCAATGTTGTGGCCTGTTGCCATTATTGTGCAATCGTCCGCGTATGATATCACTTCCACTCCCTGTGGAGGTGTGGGGAGCTTAGAGATGTAGAAGTTAAACAGAAGTGGCGACAGGACCCCACCCTGCAGAACTCCTTGTTTAACTCTGCGAGGTTGTGAGCGTTTGTCTCTAAACTCAACGAACGATTGACGGCCACTCAGATAGTTCACGATCCATCTCTTCGTATAGTTGGGCATTGTGGAATGCAGGATGTCTTGGAAGAGGGTAGCGTGGCTGACGGTATCGAAAGCTTTCGATAGATCGAGCGCAACGAGGATCGTCCTTTCATAGGGTCTCTGCTGGTTCAAGCCCTGTGAGATCTGAGTGGTAATGGCTGTTAATGCTGTGGTGGTACTGTGCATTTTGTGGAATCCATGCTGGTGACGTGCTGCTGGTAGGTGTCGGGTTAGCTGGGGGAGGAGGAGAGCCTCTAGAGTTTTTGCGACCGGTGATAGAAGGGAAATCGGCCTGTAGGATGTTCCCTCAGTCGCATCTTTCCCCGGTTTTAGGATGGGGTAACTCTACCTTTTTTTCAGGCATTAGGTATTATCAAGCTTCTTACTGATAGGTTAAGAACCGACGTCAGATACTCGACTCCCCGCTCGCCAAGGTGTTTTAACATCAGCATGGATATACCGTCTGGGCCAATAGCTTTGGATGGTTTAGCTGCATTGATGACCTCTGCAACTTCAGTTGATGTGAATAGTTGTGGTATGTCTGAGACTGGAAGGTTGCGTAGTTTACGTACAACACTTCGTTTCGCCTTGTCTCTCTCGGGGTGCTCAATATATTGTCGGCAGAACGCTCGCGAGCACCGTTCAGGGTCTGATATTGTGTTGTCAGTGAACTTAATCGCGACCCTGTCATCCTTCTTCATTGGGTTGGAGAGAGATCTGACTGTTGACCACAACTTACCAACTCCTGAACTTAAGTTGCAGTTCTTTAAATGGTCTAACCATTTTTCCCGCTTATCCTCATTTACCAACCTGCTGATGTTGCGGTTCAGCTGTGCGATTCTTGGATCGTCCGGGTTGGTATTTCGGATTTCATCACGCTCATCTGCTAGTTCCGCTGCTTCTGCTGGGAAGTTCGGGCGAACTACTGATAATCGACCAACTGGAATGTAGCGAGCGGCTGCTGCTGTGATGGTTTCGCGAAATTTCCTTTCTGCTTGGTGTATGTTGGAAGGTGTATGAAGACCATTAAAGATGTGATCAGTGAAGTTTCTGAAGCCGTGCCAGTCTGCTTTCTTTTGGTTGATGTAAGTACGGCGTTCAGAAACGATGAAATCATTGGGTCGATCCAGACAAATGATTATGGGTAGATGATCTGATCCTAGAGTAACTACTGCTCGCCAGGTTGCGTAGTTGATCAGACCAGGACTTGCTATGGTGATGTCTGGTGAGCTTGCGCAGTTTCCCATAATCCGTGTGGGGGCATCATCATTCAGTGTGCAGAAGTCAGATTCGTCAATTTGTTCCGCTAACGACGTACCCCTTTGGTCTTCCCCTAGATTAGAGTGCCAAAGTTGGTGGTGCGCGTTAAAGTCCCCAAGCACTAGGCGTGTATTGCCATTTAGGAATGTCCTAATGTCGGGGCGGTAGCCTGTTGGACAGCTGGCTACTGGCGGAACGTAGACATTATAGAGCTCCAACTCCGTATCTCCTGATTTGGCCGCAATACCTTGAGCTTCGAGGTATTGGTCTCCAGTGTCAAGATCAAGAGATAGAACTCTATACTGCACGGTATTGTGTATTATGAATGCGATGCCTCCACCGTAACCTCTGGTGCGGTCTTTTCGGAGAATTTTGTATCCGTTACAACTGAGCAGACTGGAATTGTTCGTCAGTTTTGTCTCCTGGACCGCAGCGACCATGATGTTGTTTTGTTGCATAAATCTAGTTATCTCGGCTACTTTACTTTGGAGGTCATTGCAGTTGAACTGCAATATGGATATCGCCCCAGGTCTCCGGAAAGCAGGTGTTAGCGGCGATGGTGGTATCTGCTGTTGTAGATGTTGTTGTTGCTGCAGTAATTGTGATTGTGCCAGGGAGGGTGGTGGCGTAGCGTATGAGCTTGATGATGACGATGTAGATGACACTGATGAGTTTCGTCGTTGGCAGCATGGGGCGACGAAATTTATTGACCACTCCCTTTCGTTATTAAGTCCGGAGCAATTTCTGAGGTGACACCAGCCCATACAGGAGTTGCACCTTAGTTGGGTGGACATGTGGTGCAGTCTGTTCTGGCATACTGTCCGGTATTTATTTCAATTCCGGCACGGACCAAAAGGATTTGGAGCAACAATGCCGGAAGATGTTGCTCCGATTTTAAAAATAAATAGTTGTTGCTGATGTTGACAGCCCTTGGCCGAATAAATTCGGGTCATTCCGGTGCGTAGAACAGGCTGTCGTGGGAATGATAATATATGTAGGTTTAACTGATATTGGCCAAAACCCAAAAACTGTCAAAATACAAAAAGGTGAAAAAAATAAATTCAGCGCACTAGTTTTAAAAGAAATTCTTTATCTTTTGTATTAGTTTTTATCAGGTTTGCTTATAAGGCGAGCACGCCGATTTACATTTATGGCTAAAAAGCCGATGTGATGAGAATGCTTCGAGAAATAAAAATCAGCGTCTAGCTGAGTTCAAGTTTAGTTTCTTTCTAGTTTTATTTTCGAATTTCTCTTATATACTAATTACAAACTATTTTCTTATTATGTACCATTTTCACACATGTTTTCCTTATAATTTCTACATGTTCTGCTTGGGTGTTCTCGAAATTAACAGTGAAAATTCGGAGATACATATACACCTAATTCTGTTTTTTTTAAATTGGTAATTGGTTCCAGGAAAACCCCGTATAAAAAAAGACAATGATCGTATGCAAAATAGGTGATTGGTTCTTTCTCTAAAACCTATTAAAAGTAGTGAAAAACAAGGATTTTTTAAGACAACTATTCAGATTTATAATATTAAATCACATGCATACATACATATACAATGTTTTTTTACACAATCATAATTATGAAAGAAAAAAAATGCACTAGGATTAAAAATAATGTAAAAAAATGTATATACGACAAGTTCATTTGATTTTATGCACTTAAAGGGAATTCACATAAATTTGTGCTATTTACATTTGCTCTGAGGAGTAAATTTGCTTGTATCCATAAAAAGGGAATTCCCCTAAATTTGTGATATGAACATACATATTTCGCAAAAATTAAATTTAAGCAAAAATAATTAAGCCCAAAAATTTTGAATTGTGCTAAATGGAATAAAATCGTGTAAAAAATTAAAATTTGTTTATTTTCAAACCGTGTAAAAACAGAATTAGGTGTATTCGCGTTAAATGTCTTTTCCAGATATGATCGTTATATCCTATAATCCCGTGTATGATTATCGACCGCTAGTTTTAAAATGCAGCAGTATGATTTCTCCATTCTTAAAAATAATTTCTGTTACATTTTGTATCTAAATAATATTTTTATGTACGTTGATGTTTTTTTCCGTGACCCGTATATGACACTACCATAGTGGGAAGGGAATATGTATTGAATTTGTATAGGTGTAAAACATTTTGTTTTATTAAATATAATTTCTTCGAGCTCAATCTAGGAGCTCTGTGTTCTTTGGGGGAAAATGTTCCTTTCTTTTGTAAAAATGTCTAGTGGTCTGTGTTACATTTATGGTATCTACATATGTATGCACTTATATTGTATGTACTTACCAGAGGAAGTGTGTGCGCCAAGCAACAGAAGCAATGTCAATGCTTTGAATATTTTTATAATCATATCAAAGAGGTCAACTTTATGAGGATCGGTCCATAATTAGTCATAGCTTCCGAAAATAACTTTATCGACCATAAAATGTTGAAATCCAAATAAAATTCAACACAAATAAGTTTCATATATACAGAAATGATGGGACCTAGACGGACGGACAGACATCCTAAATCGACTCAAAGTCAGAGTCGATGGGTATACTTTAACGTAGGTGTTGGACCAATATTATTGGGCATTACAAACTTCAGCACAAATCCGAAATACATGGGACGAAGACATGTAGGGTTGGCGGGGCATTTGAAAATGTCGGGTATCATACCCTGACCACATGCTGGACATAAATATAAGACGGCATCGTCTATGCGGGACCAATAGGCATTGAGTCTGTTAATCCATCCATACCACAGGGGGTTATTTTGTAACTCGTTACGAAAATAAAATCGTTAAAATTTATATACATATGTACATACATACTTTATACATTGTATTTTGAAAATGTTTGCTTTCGAATCACACAATAACCCCCTCAGCAGTTTTACCATAACTAGTCATGTTTTCCCCGGTAGTCCTGTTTTACACCCATCATAAAATAAAATAAAATAAAAGATCATTTTCTCTTTCCTTCTCATTGAAAAATACTTGACTTGACGAGTCAGAACTGATGAGTGTGAAACAGGTCTAAATGCAATTCTGCGTATGCTATGATCAGTTGGCGACTTGGAATTACGGCATTTATACATTATCCTGTGACCGCGATACTCGATTGGATGGCAAATGTCGTTCAAACCTACTGTATAGGAGTTTTGATCCAACGGATCCTGCTTCCTATATTTGTATGTTTTCTTTGAATATCAATCATTTCTGACATCCTTCGGCTGTAGATTATTCGTATTTGGGGGAATAGGAACCAGCTTGGTTGCTTGGATTGGCAATCAAATATAAGATATAGACTATTATCAAACGTATATCTTTAATACAGTATGAAATACATAATGCGTCTTCATTTGATCTCTTTCTTGAGTCCCTACACATGTACATATAGAATATAAAATAATTTCAAATACAGTTAAAATAGCATTAAACCATTTTTATTTCTTAAAATGACAGATAAAAATATACGTAGTTGTTTAATAATTAAAGTTAAAATCTAAATAAATGCATCGGTTACGTTAGAAATAAAATTGCACAACATTTTGTTTGGGTTTCTTTGTTGCTGGTAAAGACATGAGTTCATTAAAGGCATCTAATAATTGATTACCTCCTTTATAGCTGTTAAACAGCGGAACTTGTTCGGTAAATAGAATGGTTCGAAGACGTGGGGAAATGGTGTATCCCAACCAGTTACACGCTTTACTGGAGCTTCTAAATGAAGAAAACATTTTTCTTGGATATATGCTGCAATTTCTGATCCAAAGCCCTGTGTTAAAGGTGCCTCGTGAGAAACGATGACTCGACCGGTCTTTTTAACAGACTGAAATAAATTAATTTATTAATTATTTAACAAATTTATTGAAAGTTAAGATTCGATATTAAAGATTTGTAACACAATTAAGAAGTTTTTGGACTTTCTAAAAAGTTACCTCATTCAACTTGTGAAATTATCCTGACATTTTAATTTTTATTATAACATGTACATATATTTTTTTAAAACATTAGGATACATTCAAATTCAAATAAACATATCACAAGCGCTACAAGTCATAACTAATACACTGGCTTCATACAAATCGAGGAATTCCGAATTATTACGTACGTATCAGAGATCGGCAATGAAACGTTTTTTTTACGATTCACAACTACTCATAACATTTTAAGTATAAGTGGTTTTACATTATTGCAATTTAACTACTCTGAGTTACTCAAACTCACAACAACGTTGACTTATGCTTGGTTTTCACTATGTCAGTTTTGTTGTCAAATTGTCCAAATTGTTATGAAATTACCAACAATTTGGACAATTTGACAACAAAACTGACATAGTGAAAACCAAGCATTATAAATGCAAGTGGATATAAGTATTTATGAGTACTACGCCGACATCGAGCTCATACAATTCCCAATATGTTTGATTCATAAACCGCGGTATTTAGATTTACATTTTAAGAAAAATACTCACATACTCATAAAGTATTCAACTCAGTTAAGTCATTGAAAAAAATTTTCAGCATATTCCGTTAGGTATTTATACAAAATAAGTAAAAAAGAAATATAAAAACACTATACATAAAATATAACATTTATTATTTTATATAATTTTTATAAGCAGGCTGTAAAAAATGAACGACACTCGCATGAGTGTATGCGAGTCATACTTATTTTTTTTATCGTCTACGTACATTGAGTTAAGGAGAGTCAAAATAAACAACATCATACATGAGATTAAAGATGAGTATTGGTTTGATGATATTGAGACAAGTATAAGTACGTATAAGTACAATAAATTATAAGTCGAATCATGACTATACTCACTTTTTCAGTACTCATAACTGATCTCTGGTACGTATATAAGACAATATTATTCCAAATATTTTGAAGTTTGTTTATATTTGCGAAATTTAAAAGTTTAGTTTGATTGTTTTTTGATACAGAGGTCGTGACACTCTATCATGTAGGCCATTCTGATGCAAAGATCGTACTATCGCTTACAGGTTTTCTAGAAAATAACATTTTCAGCTATTTTCACAGTACTAAATATTGGGTTGTTCTTACTTCTCTTAATATACATTGGCTCACAGCTTATTTTATGCTGTGCATTTTTTTCAAAGCTTCATAGAAAGAACTACAGGAGCTTAAAAAATAAATTGGTGTCATTTAAAAGAGAAAATGTTATAATCTAACAAACAAAAACAATTTATTGCATTATATATTATAAGTCGATTTGGCATATATGCGACTAGTTTTTAAGTAATACTCTGCGAAATATTCGAACACTCCGTCAGTAGCGCTTTTTTAAATAGTTTTGTTAGAAATTTTTTAATTTCTAAAATTGGCCATAATGCAATCGAAAACATTAAGATCTGGCGACTGTGGTGGCGGATTCATATATACTGCCCACATATATTAGCCACGTTTGCACAATACCCGATTTGTGCTTTTGATCGTCGTCCTGGTAAAATCGAAAATCTGATCTTAAACCCAGGTTCTCTGGGCTTTCCAACAAGTTGTTCATTAGAATCTGACGGTACTTAAATTGGTCCCTGTGAAGATGGCACTGTCTGTATCGTCGATGCCCATCCCTGCCGTCACGGCATTGAAAATCCTCCAAACCTCAAAAACCCATCAAGGAGGACTTTTGTGCAGAAACGCGCAGCTATGCGCATTGTAGAACAACATGGATCCAAGTCGTTTGAAGTGCTAACCAACATCCGACGACAAAACGTCCGTAGCAGCAAGATGCTAGGAGAGTCAATAGGCCACACACTGAGGTCGCCAGAAACCCACTGGTTAGGGCCATTATCGCTAAGATAAGTGGATGAAGATCCGTCAAGATATGCGGGGGATCTACTGAAAGATTTTGAAGGAAAATTCCGGTCCCTCCCCTCAAAATGATGATGATGGCTGGTATCAATGTCACATCAAGTTGCTGGCGTGTACCAATGAACACTCAGTCCATCTTATTGACTGTAAAAAAACATCGATGTTTTTTTCGATGCGATGCATCACAAACATACATCGATGTTGCATCGATATTTCATAAAATACATCGATGTTTTTTATATATCGATTGTTTTTTTTTAAATTATTTATTATATTTTCGAAAAATTTCAAATTTATTTTACATCTCCCAATACTTTTTTTCAATACTGTTAAGAAATAAAACTTTACCAAGTCTTTCACCACTGAATCTGTTTCTTTGTTGAGTCCGATGTTCCCACCATTGTAAGGTATTTAAAAGCGATCTTGTAAATCTTGGAAAAGTGTGATTTATAATCTTTCCAAATATCAAACGGATTTTCGTTCAGTCTTCCAACATGAGTCCTCAACTAAACTTAAAGGTTATCAGACAATACATCTTCAGTCTTGTTGCTTTTCCAATTTCTATGAACCAGTTTATAATGGCTAGTCCATAATGAAAAAGTATCCTCACTTTTATCGGATTTTTCTGAGTCAGATTCAATATCTTCATTTTGCAAGAGTATTTTTCATTAATTCCTCGATCTTTGATACAGCATTGGCAACGGCTATTGCATCATTAAAGTGAATTTTTTTGAATCGAGGGTCTAAAAAGTTAGATATGTATACACGTTTATATACCAATATACACGTTTAGTATACAATTTGTCATATCGATGCATCGAAAGAAAACATCGATAGTTTGCGATTGTTTAGGAGCAAAAAAAACATCGGATAATATCGATGTTTCGACACAATACATCGAGTGTTTTTAAAAACATCGATGTTTTTTGTCCATCCCTAGTCCATCTGTTAAAGCTGGCTATTGCGTCCCTAGGAGAAGTGTGGCCTGGCACGAGGTTGGACGTGATACCGGCAAGCGAAATCCCACGCATAACGTACCAGTTGCGATCATTCCGACGGAGCCACCCTGGAAACCCTGCTTACCTACCCATAACTAGAAAGTAGTCAAGGTTTCAGCTTCTGCAAGTACCAACAGAAAGGCGGTCGTAGTCCTAAATAAGGAATTCTTGGCGCCATTTCTAGAGAAGCAAAACAAAACGGATTCGATAGTATAAA
Source organism: Bellardia pandia (assembly GCA_916048285.2). Classification (NCBI taxonomy): domain Eukaryota; kingdom Metazoa; phylum Arthropoda; class Insecta; order Diptera; family Calliphoridae; genus Bellardia; species Bellardia pandia. The sequence goes on from OU696530.1 coordinate 74,635,194, forward strand.
GCTGCGCATCTTTCGGGGTGACGACAAGCTCGACCCCGAAACTTCTGGTGTCAAGCCGGAAGATCCGCAAGATATGGACAATTTTTCTCTTTCAGATCATAGATATCTGACATACACTATGAACATAAAAGCGGAAAGGAAAACTCCTTTACTAAATCGTCAGAAAACCAAATGTATAGACCACAACATAATCCCAAATTATATTCTTCCCCCGCCCCCTTAGATAGAAATTATCCCTAATATCTGTAAAATGTAAAATAGACTTACCTGGTCTGTTTAATTAGGCAACAGCACGAACGTGCACATCCTCTACGTGTAGAGGTAAAATAAGGCTACCGTGGTGGTCTATAAACATAGTGAACTTCAGTCGTATATAAGTCAGCGTTGCATAAATTTAAAAATTATGTTAGGAGCGTAAATCTTGCATCGGCGTCAAAAGTTTATCTGAAACCGGTCGTTTGCGTAAAATTCTGTCGAAAACACCAGTAAATCAAGGTTACATTCAGAAACTAGATGGTAACTGGACAAACGATGGACATTGGAAGTGTTCATGGACACTCACTTTCCGGATAACGTTAATCTCGGGGTATGATTGTCGCACTTTTGATTACCCCCCTCGATCAATTTTGACGAGAACATACTAAAATAGGCTATACAAAGATTCGGACCCTATAAATCTAGGGGCCCAGATGGCATTATTCTACCTGATCTACAACACAATATAGATCTAGTCACTCCTTGGCTGATTAATACTTATCAATCCTGTCTCTCGTAGTCATACATACATGGACCGAATGTTATGTGTCACTCATTTCAAAAGGAGGAAAAATCTCCCGCAATAAGGCAAAGGAGTTAAGAGTTTATCATTTTTCCTTTTAAAAACCTTGGAAAGAATCATAGATATTCATATAAAAAATTCTTTTGACCAAGGACTACTATCGCCATCTCAACACGCCTATATGAAGGAAAAATCTGTTGAGAGGGCTCTTCCCTCATTATATGATGTTCAGGCATGTATTTTTAATTGAGTCAATTATTGGTTAATTAAAAAGTGTTCGCACATGCTCAATATTGCTAATTTAATTAGCGTTTGACAGCAGCTGACAAAAAAGAATACAATTACAGTGCACTCGGGAAAACGTCAACGTCAAAAATGCCAAATGATATTGAAAACAATGTGACAAATTTGTTGCAAAATAATTATTCATGCCGTAAAATTGCTGAAAAATTAAATTTAAGTAAATGTAGCTTGCAATAATAACCAAGGGGGTCGACCAAGACTGCTTTCTGATGGTGATGCCCGGCAGATTCAACGTTTGCTACATAATAAGGACATCAAGACTCCGAAATATGCTGCAAAAAGTATTGGTAAGAATGTCACTTCCTGGACGGTTAGACGCGCAGAAGAAAAAGCCAGCACTTTCCGACAGAAAGTTTTAAAAACGCCTTCATTTCTGTAAAACCTACCAAAATTGGACAGTAGTTGACTGGAAACGGGTTATTTGGAGCGACTAAACGAAAGTTAACCGATACCAGTATGATCGAAAAGAATACTATTGGCATAGGCCGCATAAGCGCATCCAAAAGCTCCCTTCCTTAATGCAAAACATCCGGACAGTTTTGCTTCCCAATGTACGTAGTGTTTGAAATAGTTAAACAATTTTAAACTTCATTTGTAAAAACTGAATGAAATACCTGTTTACATATTAATAATCTGAATAGAATAAATTAATATTTAGAAAAATATCAATGTAAACAAGAAGATGTAGTTGGTCAATCTTTATTATATATGTATTACCATTCACCTAGAGAACACATGTTAGAAGTATTCTATGGGAATAATTTCGGTAAGAGAATTTGATCTATCTTAAGCTTTAGAGGCCATTTACACGATGCAATTTTTCATGCAATTAATTGCATGCAATTGATGTTTGTAGGCGAACGGGGTAGAGAAGCAAGAGGGGTAAAAGTTGCACGACTTTCGTTTTTCATGCAATTTTTTGACATTTCCTTTTACCATCGTTTGTGTTTTACTTTTTTGTTTTATTCTTATTCTGACTTTGAAGTGTGCGTTATAAAAATTTACTTCTTCTGTATTAAAATCCTCCATTTTTTATATTTTTTAAAATGTTTGTATATTGTATTTATGTATATGTATCAGTGATGGAAAAATGGAAAATTGAAATGTTACTGACCGTCAGCAAAAAGAGTACTTTTTTCAACATTTTGGTATTTTTTAGGAAACATTTAAAAATAATTCAAAAATAAAATTAATTCAGTTTAATAAAAAAAAAACTATTATAACACAACAAAATGAATTCATTTTTATGCAAAAATATTTATTTGTTGTGGGTTAAGATAATAAACATATGAGCATGCCTGCATTTTGTTAGTGTTAATGCCATATCATTAATAGATCGTTCACCAATGTTTGAAGATTTCAAACTCATATGATACACAAAAAATCTCAAACAAAAAATGAGAATTACAAAAATGTACGAAACATAAGAAATTTAAAAAATTTATCAAAATAGTACCACAAACAACTTTAATTCTTTATGCATCTGTTTACTTTTGTAGATTAACTTATCCCAGATCAAATAAATAACATGAATAACGAATTTGTGCATTTCTTATGTTCTTGTTTTGATGCCAATGTGGTCAATGATTATAAAAATAGTAACGCTGGATTTCTAAACAGGGAACAAAGCAAAACACACAAAGAGTACTAAATATGATGTGGGGGTACTGTGGTATTTTTGTTGTGAAAAAGTACTGCAAATAGTACAATAGTATTGAATTTTCCATTACTGATATGTATGTACATCAGAGACCTGCAACAAGTATGAACGAGCCGACTTATTCACTAACGTTGAATTTTAAGAACAATACAAAAAAGTATGATTCAATTTTATGCTTATTCACTTTTTATGCACACACAGAAAATTCAGCAACGAGTATAAATCATTTCCAACACTTGGTTCGAACTGCAATGTTTGAAAACAAAAGTTCTTGTTTATACACAGTTTGTTTTTTGCATGTCGGCTTTGTTGTGCATGATCTGATTGGAATTGAACTAAAAACACACGAGCCACTTATAAGTAAAAAGCGGCTGGCAGAAAAATATGAAAACATAAAAAATGTGCATTTACTACCTATTTAACATTATTTCGTCGAAAAGAAAACTTATTTGACAAAGCAATGATAAAATTTGTAATATGTACAGTTTGTCAAATATATCTTTGCACAGCAAAAAAAAATTAAAGAAAAAATGTAAAATGAGCTGCTTCATACATTTAACGACACAGTCGAACATTCATGTTCGCACAAAACAACAAATGAATAAAACACATGTTCGGCTAACAACACGTTGGCTTTGATGTAAAACGAGCTTCATACATTTAACGACACAGTCAGAATATTCATGTTCGCAAAAAACAACCGGTGAATAAAACTGAATGTTTGAAACGAACGGTTGCGTAAACGAGCGTTTTGTGCATTTGAACAAAAACGATTAAATCATAAAAATCAATGTGCATGATTAAGTATACCCGAAAATTTAGTACTCGTTGCAGGTCTCTGATGTACATATATACAGCCCAATCATGAATAAAAATTCCGCGGGAGTTTTTTCCCTTTTTTCATTTCCTATTTAAATTCAATGTTAATAAAATAAAAAGGTAAAAAACTCTCGCGGAATTTTTATTCATGATTGGGCTGATACTATCCCTGAAGGAAACCTGGGGACAAGTGTCTCCAAGTCAAGACTTTTGTCTACAATTTTGGTGACGGTTTGGCGCCATTGTCAACAGCATTGTCACAATGGTTATTATTATACAATTATTTTTTTTCAATTGTGAGCCCCGATAGACTAGGCGATAGTGTGCCGGACTATCATTCAGAGGATTGCGGGTTAGATTCCCGCCAGACTCCGGGTGTTTTCGAATTTCCAAAAATTAGCAAAAAATGCATTTTTATTTTCTATTTCAGAGAAGTACCAAATTGTAGACAATGTGGTCCCAAAAGAACTACCTTGTCAATAGTAACTGTCAGTAGTGGATTTTCAATGACACGCACAGCTTAAATGTCTTTAGTAATTAGCATTGTCTGGGGTATATTAAGTCACTGGTACTGGTGACTGTGTCAATAGTAAATCAGTACAGTTTCACTATTGACATTTCTTGCAGGGATATTATTTTATATAGGTACATACATACATATGTACATATTTATATATATTTTTTGTATATTATATTTATATTTTAAAATTTTGGTTTCTTTGTTGCGAATGAAAAACTAAAGAGGAATGTGTAATCAAACGTCAATAAATTTCATGTAAAATTTCGTCGTATAAATGCACAACATTTTACGTAGCAATTTTAAAAGAGACTGGAAAAAATTGCATGCAATTAATTTCATCGTATAAATGGCCTCTTATAAACAATCTAGAGAAAATTATGTTGTGGATAATATATTGCTCGATAACTAACATGACAAGTTTTTTTTAATAAAAACCGTGGTTTTGTGGAATATATTTTTACAAAAATTTTGTTAGTTAATGCTTTTTTATATAAGTTGTAGATTTATCTACATTTCCTACCATGTTTTATTGTATGTACTATTGCTTTTGTTCTCGGTTAAGGGATCAATATACTATTTCGTTTTTCTTTTAATTTTGCAATTACTCACCTTTGCAACAGCATCTTGGTCCCAAGGAAGAATAGAAACTAAATCAATTACTTCGCAATCTACTTTTAATTCTTTTTTTGCCATTTCAGCTGCCTAAAATGTATGAAATTCATTATTTTAAAAATATTTACATATGTATGTATGTACATATGTTGTAAAAACGCAGTTATTGAACTTTAGAAATTCAATATATGTTTACCTCTAGTAGAACGTGAACTTGTGTGCCCCAACCAATTAGTGTCACATCTTTACCCTTTCGAAGAATATCGGCCTTTCCGATTTCGGATATATAGTTGGCTACAGGTACATCTTCCACTGCTGCACGATATAAAGTTTTTGGTTCAAACACTATACATGGATTGGGATCCTTAATGCAAGCTAGCAACAAACCCTTGGCTTTAATTGGACCACGAGGTACTACCACTTTTAAGCCGGGCGTATGGGCAAAGTACGCTTCAGGACTTTGACTGTGGTATAGTGCACCGTGACCAACAGCACCGCAAGGTACGCGGAAAGTTAATGATCCACAATCAAATATGCCGCCACTTCGATAACGATATTTAGCAGCTTCGTTTACGATCTGATCAAATGCTGGAAAAATGTAATCTGCAAATTGAATTTCTGCTATCGCAGTAGCACCAACGTTAGCAACTCCAATAGCAAAACCAGCGATACCCTGCTCACAGAGAGGTGTATTAAATACACGATCTTTTCCATATTTATCGCGTAGATTTATCGAGCAACGAAAAACACCACCAAATCCTACATCCTCACCAAATAATAAAGCACTCCCGTCCTGTTCCAAAGCAATATCCATAGCATTGTTAATTGCTTGAAACATGTTCATTTTTTGAACTTGTGATCCCTCTGGCACAACATTTTTATCAGGATAATACGTGAAATGTGATCGCGTAAAAGCCGACTTATGTGACTTAATTAGTCCCAGCAGCTGTTGTGTGTATCTATTCATTTTATGTTTTATTCAAAAAAAAAAAAACTATGTTTTTGTGGAGGAACCACCAGCAGATTCACAAAAGACAGATCGGCAGTCGCCTTATCTATTTTTTCCGAGGTTATGTAATTACTAAATTCAATAGAGCTGCCAGATTAGTTTTTAATTATAGTACAATTAGTCAAAACAATTTCCATCGTTATAAAACGATATAGTGCAATTTTTAATTACATGAAAATTAAGCCAATTGAAGAGATCTTTACGATTTAAAGGTTTTTTTATATGTGTGTATACTTTGTACGGGAGATATGACCATATATATATTATAATATATTATCTATATATATAAAAATTAATGTTTGTATGTATGTATCACCTTTATAGACTCCTAAACCACAGACTAAGTCTGTGTCCTAAACTATGCATCTGATCATGTGATGATCTTCGGCAAAGTTGTAGTGCATGAGACCGGGAAGGTTTCTGAGTTGGTACTCCAACTTTGTATGGGAGGTACCACGCCCACTTAAAATTTCAAAAAAAAAGTAGCCTATAGCTCCTTCCAGACATACAGAAATATACTGTGAAAATTTCAAACAAATCGGTTCACCCATTTAGCCGTCTATAGATCCCAAACTAATAATAATAAACATACATACATACAGACACACAATCACTTTTATATATATAGATAAATGGTGACATTCGATGACCTAATTGTCGTTCATGATGATATGAAAATATTCTGAATGCCACAAGGTGAATTTAAATACTAGGTGATAGCGTAGCGCCAGCTGATTATTCATGGTGAATTTGAAAATGTCAAAAAGTTATATAAAAAAAAAACTTTTTGACAGTGACGAAAGTTTTTCATATAGAAAAATGCCTGTTGTTCTTGCCTTGTTGTAGTTGTTGTAGCAATGCGGTCACCTGGTATTTAATTTCACCATGGAATGCCATACATAAAAATTTTTCTAATAATAAATGGAATATTTTTAAATATTTTAGCAGAAAACCGCTACAACTCCCTTTAGACGGTATGTTTTTTGCAGTGTGTTTGTAAAATTTTCCACTGTACATAAAATTCATACACGTCGTGTAAAAGCAAAGCAAACATGCTTCTGCAAATGTCAGCCTGCATTTACAGTGTAAAATTTTCAATTAGAATATGTTCTATTCTACGTGTGCCAAGATAACGTCGACAAGATATCGTTGTTTTTAGTTATTTAAAACCGGTAAAATAAAAAACCCGGGAAAGCCAAATATCGGGCAAATAAAATACACAAATATTGTGCATTTTCAAGTAAGCTTCTGAAATATAATCTGAAGTGTCCCAGTCAAAAACGATACAGATTTTAAAAGTAGACACTTTAAAGCATGGTACTCTGTTCAAATTTGCGAAATTTGTTGAGCAACATCAATTATTTCGTTTGAAAATGTTGACAAATAGCAAGTGGTGACAATGCCGCGATTTAGAAGAAAATTGTCGTTTTTATTGCCCTTAGGTATGCAACATTGTTTATATTATGTAAACAAAAAACATATGTTTTAATTTTATGCGTTAAATAAATGGATACAAAAATTATATTATTATCCATTATGCTTTTATGGCACTGCAGTTGCAATGTAATTTATTGGTTTTATTACTTATATTTTTTCTTTTTCGTACTGCCGATATGATTGGATAAAACGCTTCTCAGTTTCACTAAATTTATTTTTGTCATTATTTTTTGTTTTATTAGTACTATTTTCAATTTGAATAATTTTTGTGCGAAATTATTAAATTAAAAACACCTAAACACATAACAAATAAAATCTAATAAACATACTCTGTGATCTAAACAGCTGTTGTTTTCAATTTCGTACGAAATAAGTGCCACGTGCGCCAAGATAGCATCGAAAAATAGCAACGGCGGAAATGAAATTTGCAATCCCGTTTTCTTGAATTTTAGTGGCATCACCGGAAATGAATTGAGGGAATTGAGGAGATTTTTAATAATAGCAACGAAAAATAGCAACGAATCTCACTGAATATAGAAAGTTTTCCGTGCAAAAAATTGTCTGGGATTGGAAAATGGTAATTGAAAGTATACATCCCACTGAATATAAAACGCTTTCCGTGCAAAAAATTGTCAGAGCCGTTCCAGAGAAATTCGAGCTCCTCCAAAAATGGTCAGAAAATCTGGGATTCTAAATAAAATAGAATCTGGGCAGTGTCAGGGCATAGACTCAATGGAAATTGAAAGTATACATCCCACTGAATATAAAACGCTTTCCGTGCAAAAAATTGTCAGAGCCGTTCCAGAGAAATTCGAGCTCCTCCAAAAATGGTCAGAAAATCTGGGATTCTAAATAAAATAGAATCTGGGCAGTGTCAGGGCATAGACTCAATGGAAATTGAAAGTATACATCCCACTGAATATAAAACGCTTTCCGTGCAAAAAATTGTCAGAGCCGTTCCAGAGAAATTCGAGCTCCTCCAAAAATGGTCAGAAAATCTGGGATTCTAAATAAAATAGAATCTGGGCAGTGTCAGGGCATAGACTCAATGGAAATTGAAAGTATACATCCCACTGAATATAAAACGCTTTCCGTGCAAAAAATTGTCAGAGCCGTTCCAGAGAAATTCGAGCTCCTCCAAAAATGGTCAGAAAATCTGGGATTCTAAATAAAATAGAATTTGGGCAGTGTCAGGGCATAGACTCAATGGAAATTGAAAGTATACATCCCACTGAATATAAAACGCTTTCCGTGCAAAAAATTGTCAGAGCCGTTCCAGAGAAATTCGAGCTCCTCCAAAAATGGTCAGAAAATCTGGGATTCTAAATAAAATAGAATCTGGGCAGTGTCAGGGCATAGACTCAATGGAAATTGAAAGTATACATCCCACTGAATATAAAACGCTTTCCGTGCAAAAAATTGTCAGAGCCGTTCCAGAGAAATTCGAGCTCCTCCAAAAATGGTCAGAAAATCTGGGATTCTAAATAAAATAGAATCTGGGCAGTGTCAGGGCATAGACTCAATGGAAATTGAAAGTATACATCCCACTGAATATAAAACGCTTTCCGTGCAAAAAATTGTCAGAGCCGTTCCAGAGAAATTCGAGCTCCTCCAAAAATGATCAGAAAATCTGGGATTCTAAATAAAATAGAATCTGGGCAGTGTCAGGGCATAGACTCAATGGAAATTGAAAGTATACATCCCACTGAATATAAAACGCTTTCCGTGCAAAAAATTGTCAGAGCCGTTCCAGAGAAATTCGAGCTCCTCCAAAAATGGTCAGAAAATCTGGGATTCTAAATAAAATAGAATCTGGGCAGTGTCAGGGCATAGACTCAATGGAAATTGAAAGTATACATCCCACTGAATATAAAACGCTTTCCGTGCAAAAAATTGTCAGAGCCGTTCCAGAGAAATTCGAGCTCCTCCAAAAATGGTCAGAAAATCTGGGATTCTAAATAAAATAGAATCTGGGCAGTGTCAGGGCATAGACTCAATGGAAATTGAAAGTATACATCCCACTGAATATAAAACGCTTTCCGTGCAAAAAATTGTCAGAGCCGTTCCAGAGAAATTCGAGCTCCTCCAAAAATGGTCAGAAAATCTGGGATTCTAAATAAAATAGAATCTGGGCAGTGTCAGGGCATAGACTCAATGGAAATTGAAAGTATACATCCCACTGAATATAAAACGCTTTCCGTGCAAAAAATTGTCAGAGCCGTTCCAGAGAAATTCGAGCTCCTCCAAAAATGGTCAGAAAATCTGGGATTCTAAATAAAATAGAATCTGGGCAGTGTCAGGGCATAGACTCAATGGAAATTGAAAGTATACATCCCACTGAATATAAAACGCTTTCCGTGCAAAAAATTGTCAGAGCCGTTCCAGAGAAATTCGAGCTCCTCCAAAAATGGTCAGAAAATCTGGGATTCTAAATAAAATAGAATCTGGGCAGTGTCAGGGCATAGACTCAATGGAAATTGAAAGTATACATCCCACTGAATATAAAACGCTTTCCGTGCAAAAAATTGTCAGAGCCGTTCCAGAGAAATTCGAGCTCCTCCAAAAATGGTCAGAAAATCTGGGATTCTAAATAAAATAGAATCTGGGCAGTGTCAGGGCATAGACTCAATGGAAATTGAAAGTATACATCCCACTGAATATAAAACGCTTTCCGTGCAAAAAATTGTCAGAGCCGTTCCAGAGAAATTCGAGCTCCTCCAAAAATGGTCAGAAAATCTGGGATTCTAAATAAAATAGAATCTGGGCAGTGTCAGGGCATAGACTCAATGGAAATTGAAAGTATATGTATATCCCACTAAATATATTAAAAGCTTTCCGAGCATTTGGTCATATACCACGTGCTCGTTGCTATTCTTTTTTTTTATTAGGAATTGCGATCGATTTAAGTAAGTTTGAAGTCGACCTATACCTTCATATAGGAAAATCATAAATGGTACAGTTAAACGATACCAAGCATTAACTAATGCAAGAGTGAGACGCAAATCTCTCGTAGGCAGCGAAAAAAGGACGGTCTGATTACCTTTAATACAATAATGACGCGCGAGTTTTTTTTTACCCAGAGTTGTATTATGGCACGTGTTTAGCAAATCAACCGCAGATATAAAAAAGACTTACAGGCATGTGATGGAAGTAGAAATCGAAAACTAATCAGTTTTGGAAATACATTTTAATGCATTTATTTATTTATTTTTAAGATTCTCTTTAGTAGCTTAATATCTTTATATTTTATGTGATAAAAGTTTTCCAATACAGAAATATTACGAAAAAATTTACTTCTAAAACTAATTCGTTTTCGATTTCCATCACATGCCTGATAGACTTAAAGACAGTAAATAGTAGCAATAATAATGAAAAATTTAATTGTTTCTTTAATTACCAATACGGCGAATCTTAAATAACTTATTTTTACAAATGAATAGGAAATTAATTCATTAAAAAACAATAAAATTTGCGGTTGATTTCTTTGTTTAATAATACCTTAAGATATTTATATACTCGATATTTTGATTTATGGTATAATTAGAAAATTACAATAAATACATAAATGAGTACTACAAAAATTAAACTTCTATTAACTCCACTTTTTAGTTGGTGCAATATAAATCTTTTTAGAAAAAGTGTATTGTGTGCCTTTTTTCAGATTTTTAAAAAATTTTATTACAAAAAAATGTTTAATTTTGTAAAAGTAAAATTCCTAAATTTCGTTAGCCGTGGTTTTTTCAAAATTTTTTCAAAAAATATTGTTATTGATAATTTTGTTCAAATTTAGCGGTTTTTGCATTTGGAAATCTGATTTTAATAGGCCTGAACCACGGCTAACGAAATTTAGGAATTTTACTTTTACAAAATTAAACATTTTTTTGTAATAAAATTTTTTAAAAATCTGAAAAAAGGCACACAATACACTTTTTCTAAAAAGATTTATATTGCACCAACTAAAAAGTGGAGTTAATAGAAGTTTAATTTTTGTAGTACTCATTTATGTATTTATTGTAATTTTCTAATTATACCATAAATCAAAATATCGAGTATATAAATATCTTAAGGTATTATTAAACAAAGAAATCAACCGCAAATTTTATTGTTTTTTAATGAATTAATTTCCTATTCATTTGTAAAAATAAGTTATTTTAGATTCGCCGTATTGGTAATTAAAGAAACAATTAAATTTTTCATTATTATTGCTACTATTTACTGTCTTTAAGTCTATCAGGCATGTGATGGAAATCGAAAACGAATTAGTTTTAGAAGTAAATTTTTTCGTAATATTTCTGTATTGGAAAACTTTTATCACATAAAATATAAAGATATTAAGCTACTAAAGAGAATCTTAAAAATAAATAAATAAATGCATTAAAATGTATTTCCAAAACTGATTAGTTTTCGATTTCTACTTCCATCACATGCCTGTAAGTCTTTTTTATATCTGCGGTTGATTTGCTAAACACGTGCCATAATACAACTCTGGGTAAAAAAAAACTCGCGCGTCATTATTGTATTAAAGGTAATCAGACCGTCCTTTTTTCGCTGCCTACGAGAGATTTGCGTCTCACTCTTGCATTAGTTAATGCTTGGTATCGTTTAACTGTACCATTTATGATTTTCCTATATGAAGGTATAGGTCGACTTCAAACTTACTTAAATCGATCGCAATTCCTAATAAAAAAAAAGAATAGCAACGAGCACGTGGTATATGACCAAATGCTCGGAAAGCTTTTAATATATTTAGTGGGATATACATATACTTTCAATTTCCATTGAGTCTATGCCCTGACACTGCCCAGATTCTATTTTATTTAGAATCCCAGATTTTCTGACCATTTTTGGAGGAGCTCGAATTTCTCTGGAACGGCTCTGACAATTTTTTGCACGGAAAGCGTTTTATATTCAGTGGGATGTATACTTTCAATTTCCATTGAGTCTATGCCCTGACACTGCCCAGATTCTATTTTATTTAGAATCCCAGATTTTCTGACCATTTTTGGAGGAGCTCGAATTTCTCTGGAACGGCTCTGACAATTTTTTGCACGGAAAGCGTTTTATATTCAGTGGGATGTATACTTTCAATTTCCATTGAGTCTATGCCCTGACACTGCCCAGATTCTATTTTATTTAGAATCCCAGATTTTCTGACCATTTTTGGAGGAGCTCGAATTTCTCTGGAACGGCTCTGACAATTTTTTGCACGGAAAGCGTTTTATATTCAGTGGGATGTATACTTTCAATTTCCATTGAGTCTATGCCCTGACACTGCCCAGATTCTATTTTATTTAGAATCCCAGATTTTCTGACCATTTTTGGAGGAGCTCGAATTTCTCTGGAACGGCTCTGACAATTTTTTGCACGGAAAGCGTTTTATATTCAGTGGGATGTATACTTTCAATTTCCATTGAGTCTATGCCCTGACACTGCCCAGATTCTATTTTATTTAGAATCCCAGATTTTCTGACCATTTTTGGAGGAGCTCGAATTTCTCTGGAACGGCTCTGACAATTTTTTGCACGGAAAGCGTTTTATATTCAGTGGGATGTATACTTTCAATTTCCATTGAGTCTATGCCCTGACACTGCCCAGATTCTATTTTATTTAGAATCCCAGATTTTCTGACCATTTTTGGAGGAGCTCGAATTTCTCTGGAACGGCTCTGACAATTTTTTGCACGGAAAGCGTTTTATATTCAGTGGGATGTATACTTTCAATTTCCATTGAGTCTATGCCCTGACACTGCCCAGATTCTATTTTATTTAGAATCCCAGATTTTCTGACCATTTTTGGAGGAGCTCGAATTTCTCTGGAACGGCTCTGACAATTTTTTGCACGGAAAGCGTTTTATATTCAGTGGGATGTATACTTTCAATTTCCATTGAGTCTATGCCCTGACACTGCCCAGATTCTATTTTATTTAGAATCCCAGATTTTCTGACCATTTTTGGAGGAGCTCGAATTTCTCTGGAACGGCTCTGACAATTTTTTGCACGGAAAGCGTTTTATATTCAGTGGGATGTATACTTTCAATTTCCATTGAGTCTATGCCCTGACACTGCCCAGATTCTATTTTATTTAGAATCCCAGATTTTCTGACCATTTTTGGAGGAGCTCGAATTTCTCTGGAACGGCTCTGACAATTTTTTGCACGGAAAGCGTTTTATATTCAGTGGGATGTATACTTTCAATTTCCATTGAGTCTATGCCCTGACACTGCCCAGATTCTATTTTATTTAGAATCCCAGATTTTCTGACCATTTTTGGAGGAGCTCGAATTTCTCTGGAACGGCTCTGACAATTTTTTGCACGGAAAGCGTTTTATATTCAGTGGGATGTATACTTTCAATTTCCATTGAGTCTATGCCCTGACACTGCCCAGATTCTATTTTATTTAGAATCCCAGATTTTCTGACCATTTTTGGAGGAGCTCGAATTTCTCTGGAACGGCTCTGACAATTTTTTGCACGGAAAGCGTTTTATATTCAGTGGGATGTATACTTTTAATTTCCATTGAGTCTATGCCCTGACACTGCCCAGATTCTATTTTATTTAGAATCCCAGATTTTCTGACCATTTTTGGAGGAGCTCGAATTTCTCTGGAACGGCTCTGACAATTTTTTGCACGGAAAGCGTTTTATATTCAGTGGGATGTATACTTTCAATTTCCATTGAGTCTATGCCCTGACACTGCCCAGATTCTATTTTATTTAGAATCCCAGATTTTCTGACCATTTTTGGAGGAGCTCGAATTTCTCTGGAACGGCTCTGACAATTTTTTGCACGGAAAGCGTTTTATATTCAGTGGGATGTATACTTTCAATTTCCATTGAGTCTATGCCCTGACACTGCCCAAATTCTATTTTATTTAGAATCCCAGATTTTCTGACCATTTTTGGAGGAGCTCGAATTTCTCTGGAACGGCTCTGACAATTTTTTGCACGGAAAGCGTTTTATATTCAGTGGGATGTATACTTTCAATTTCCATTGAGTCTATGCCCTGACACTGCCCAGATTCTATTTTATTTAGAATCCCAGATTTTCTGACCATTTTTGGAGGAGCTCGAATTTCTCTGGAACGGCTCTGACAATTTTTTGCACGGAAAGCGTTTTATATTCAGTGGGATGTATACTTTCAATTTCCATTGAGTCTATGCCCTGACACTGCCCAGATTCTATTTTATTTAGAATCCCAGATTTTCTGACCATTTTTGGAGGAGCTCGAATTTCTCTGGAACGGCTCTGACAATTTTTTGCACGGAAAGCGTTTTATATTCAGTGGGATGTATACTTTCAATTTCCATTGAGTCTATGCCCTGACACTGCCCAGATTCTATTTTATTTAGAATCCCAGATTTTCTGACCATTTTTGGAGGAGCTCGAATTTCTCTGGAACGGCTCTGACAATTTTTTGCACGGAAAGCGTTTTATATTCAGTGGGATGTATACTTTCAATTTCCATTGAGTCTATGCCCTGACACTGCCCAGATTCTATTTTATTTAGAATCCCAGATTTTCTGACCATTTTTGGAGGAGCTCGAATTTCTCTGGAACGGCTCTGACAATTTTTTGCACGGAAAGCGTTTTATATTCAGTGGGATGTATACTTTCAATTTCCATTGAGTCTATGCCCTGACACTGCCCAGATTCTATTTTATTTAGAATCCCAGATTTTCTGACCATTTTTGGAGGAGCTCGAATTTCTCTGGAACGGCTCTGACAATTTTTTGCACGGAAAGCGTTTTATATTCAGTGGGATGTATACTTTCAATTTCCATTGAGTCTATGCCCTGACACTGCCCAGATTCTATTTTATTTAGAATCCCAGATTTTCTGACCATTTTTGGAGGAGCTCGAATTTCTCTGGAACGGCTCTGACAATTTTTTGCACGGAAAGCGTTTTATATTCAGTGGGATGTATACTTTCAATTACCATTTTCCAATCCCAGACAATTTTTTGCACGGAAAACTTTCTATATTCAGTGAGATTCGTTGCTATTTTTCGTTGCTATTAAAAATCTCCTCAATTCCCTCAATTCATTTCCGGTGATGCCACTAAAATTCAAGAAAACGGGATTGCAAATTTCATTTCCGCCGTTGCTATTTTTCGATGCTATCTTGGCGCACGTAAAACAGTTTGCAAAAAAAAATTGCGCCTTCAGCTGTTCGGATTTATTTATTAACATTCTTAAAAAATATATAAAAAAAATTCTGTCTTAATATAAGAAAAATATCAAAATGAATCAAGATAATTCATCAATGGATATGGATCCCGAAATTGCAAAACAGCTTTTTAATCAGGGAGCCATATTGTTTATTACTGGCGTTCCTAAAGGCACCGAATTCGGCATAGACTTGTGTTCGTATGTGATTGGTGATAATTTCCGTGGTGTCAAAATGATACCATCAGGACCACATTATGTATGGTGTGCAGCTACTGGACCATATGGCGACACAGCACCTAGAGTTGGTTTCACATATTTCTTTGAAGAACAAGAACTGGTTGTGAGAGAATGGGATGCAAATAATGAGGAGTTAAGAAACAGGCAAATTGCCGAACCTGAATTGGAAAAACAACGTTTAAAAGATAATCTGAAAATGTTAGATACATATTTGGCACCCTATGATTTTCGCTATTGCGGTGAATGGCGCAAATTGACCGACACTATTACCAAGGAATGTGTGGACAGATGTAGGCCGGCTTTGGGTACTATACGAACCAATGTGGAATTATTATCATGCCCAGACGCGGAAAGACCGCGAGGACCTTTAACGGGCACCCATCCTTCTATGACCGCTAAATTGGTAAATGATGAAAATGACTTGTTGCCACAATTAAAACCGATTGAAGGAACTGCGCCTAGGTTTAGCCACATACCAGAACGTATACCCAAAAATTCAACACCGGACGAAATATCTAAACACTCTTTGGACTGCATACAAGCTTGCAATGAATTACTAAGACACTTTAATACTGCACCAGATTTAATACAGGAAATACAAATATCTTTTGTTTTTTTCCTGGTCGGTTATTCGGTGGAGTCTTTAGCTTATTGGCGTAAAGTTTTGTCATTGTTGTCCCATTCAGAGGAGGCCGTAGGCAAATATCGGCTGTTATTTATGAAATATAGTGAAGTGTTGGTCCATCAATTGCCGCATTTGCCGGAGGAGCTAATGGAACCATCTGAACGCAATACGGTGTACAAGGATATACGCTCTTTGTTGGTGAATTTAAGTCTCGGTGGTCTGCACAAAAGCGCTGAGTTTTTAACTAAAAAACTACAAAATTCTATGAATTGGACATTTGAGGGTTTGTTGGATGAAGATCCGGAAGATATGCCTGTTGTAGTTGAAACAAATTAATAATACACACACAGTGCAAGAATAATAATATCCTGCACGTAAGTAACATTTAAACATTTATTAGTTATATTATTGTATGAAGTATGTAGGTATTTGTTATAATAAAATTTGTAATAAAGTAAGTTAAAACAAGGTAAAATGACTGCAAATGCAAAGAGTTACGATGCGTAAACTATTTGACTTTTTTAGGTTCCTTAACTAAATTATCATCATCATGAACATTATTAGCATTTTTAGGTATACTTTGTTTTGACTTTTTGGTTTCATCATTGCCTTCATTCTCCTCTAATTGTACATCAGAGTCCATTTCAGCATCTGCTATTTCTTTTTCTAAATTCAAATTATATTTTGCTGCCAGTTCTTCCAAACGTTTTTGATTGTTTTTCAAATAGCCGGGCAGATAAAAAATTGTTTGCACCATTCTTTAAAAGTTTTTAGACAATAAAATTATTAATGAAATTATTGATATGTATTTCTTCCTAAACTTACTTGATGAGCACATAGCCTGAGATGGCCAACAACAAACATGTACATGATGTTTTTAGCATCGTCCAGTAGTCTACTACAACCTGCTGGTGCTTCATTTTGTCACAAGTATGGCAATTAATTTTATACTCAATAAATATTTTGCTCCAAACTAATTTTAATTCTTTGACTCTTAATAAAACTGCGTGTAGTTTGTGCACCTTGTTGCCTTCAATCACACGTAGTCATAATAATTTTTATAACTGATTTATTAGTCTTGAATATTTTTATTAAACTTAAGTTTGTTATGGTCATATTTATGGCATATGGGTCACTGTGGTTACCACCACTAACATAGAGGGGATTCATCCTTTTGTGTTATTTTTCTCCATGAAAATTATAGTGAATGTCGTTGTATGCGTGTTGGTTAGGGGTTGCATTTAATTATTTATTGCCTAAATTAGTAACCCAAAGAAACATATGGTCATTTTGTAATAAAAAAAGCATAGAATTTATAAAAAACCATTTCCTTTATACAAGCGAGACATTCCTTGGCACTATGAATTATTTCAGAAATTTGTACGTGTTGCTCACAGAAGAGTCTGATCTGAAATGGGGTTTCAAGGCGAATATAATTTATAATTTCTTCTATATGTGTTTCTCCATAAATATTGAAAATAACAGGTCTTGGAAACCCTATATATGTATATTTTCAATATAATAGTATGTTCCTTAATAAAGGAAATACTGTTAATAACCTTATGAAATCAATAATATATATCAAGTTGTAATGTAATTATCGTCTACTTAGTCTATGCATATAACAAGTGAGTGATATCTATATTGTTAATTTTCGTTAATATAGTCACTCAATAAAGATTGAAACAAAAGAAAACAATTGGACGATAAATATAAGACATAAAGATATTGTTAATTAATTTGTCAGGAATGTTTTGCTAGGTGAATATTTCCTCAGTTTTTTGTAGTATGTACTCAAAAATCACAAATTTTGACTTATGACGTTGTTGATAAAATAAGTTATAAACAAGTACTGGGAGTTTAGTTTCCTCTTTTTGTTTTATTTTTATAAAAGAATTTATAAACATTTTGATAAACTTAATTTGTTTATTATAAAACTATTCCACTTATTGTACAAAATTTCTTAAGGCTGCTACCACTCCCGAGCCATACATGAGTTTCTCTTCTATTTGTTTCCACGAACTTTCTTGTATTTCAGACAATTCCTCTAAAGATGACATAACTTCGGGAATTTCAACTAAATTTAAACCATGAGAACGTAGAAATACACTTAAATATGATTGAGCCAGTTCGAAATTTTTTTTTGATTCAAACATATATTTTAGGGTCTTTAAGAATTCTACCATGGCCTTTACGGTGCCACCACTTATGGGATGTAAAGATTTCACCTCAAAGTCAATCATTGAAGGTCCTAGTAGTTTAAGATGTTGCATACATTTTTCATAGTCTTGGGTGGAGGCGGTAGCTTCTAATAATTTTCCAAAATTTGTTAGATTATTGAGAGATGTTGCTTTCAAAACTTTGGACTCCATATCATCGTCTGAATTGGCTGTGTTAACATCAAACTTCATTTCTAGACCAGCCACTGTGGGTAGGAAGAAGGGAGCTTGTTTGGGTATTTTAGGTGGTGCCTTGGGTTTATTGCGTCTTTTGATTATTTCTAAATCTAAAAGATTTTGCCATCTAGAGACTGCCAGACCCGACATTGTAATCAACTCCTTGGATAATTGCTCAGGTGTTTCGTATTTCAAAGCGATCTCTTCGCCCAACTCTTCCTCGTCATCAACATCCATGGAGAGCTCGTCTACGGCTTCTTCCAAACTCAATTCTTCGGCAATATTCGATGGTAGACCCACGTAAGGTGCTATTGCTTTAGGATTAATGGAACGCAGAGATATTTGACTGAATAACATTTTGTTGGCCCACAAATAAATGCCCAAATTATTCACATGTGTAGTGGCTAGAAAATCTCCCGTAGGTGACATTGTCAGCGACACACAAGGTTTTTCTACTCTGAATTGATCAATCATATAGGATGAAGGTATGTCCCAAATCTTAATGGTTGCATCCATTGAGGCTGATATCAGCCAACGACTGTCAGGGCTAAAGGTAACGTCATTGACTTTGGCCGCATGACCTTCGAATTTACGTATCACCACTTTGGTATCCAAATCAATAACAAGTATGGTGAAGTTTACTAAAGCCACTGCAATCATGGCGCTTTCACGATAACAACGCATTAAGGAAATGCCATCTTGAAACTTCATTCGAGCTAGATGTTTATTAGCTAGAAGTAAACAATTGTATAATACATAAAAAATGATCAATAAATAATAAAATATCACCTACCATTTTCTTTAAAGTGCCAAAACTTTAATAAACCACCGCTGCAACCGGTAACAACCACCTGATTCAAATTATCACAAGCCACTCCACGTATCGCTGCCTTATGTGCAGGATTACCATAACTAGCTCTGTGAAAGCCAGATTGTATATTAAAGCGTTCAACATCACCACTAGAATAACCTGTTGCAAGATTTGTTCAGATTTTGAGTAAATTGAAACTCCAACATATATAACAAGCATTACAACACTTACCAATAATCACGAAATTGCCACAATGTGTTATGGTTACACATGTAGTTTCTGCCTTAAAATCGACTCGATTTCTATTAGTGAATTTTTTAGGTATCAAATAATGTTCACCCATACGATTTTTGTGAAATGACCATGTTGTTGTTTGTATAGAGCCCGCATGTATGGCCGCTATATTGTCCCATTCCTTTTCACGTGTTAATTCTGTGGTAAATTCTATAATAGGTGGCATACGGTGATTGTCCTCTTGGAAACGATCTCAAAAAAAAAAAAAAAATGTTTTGGTAACTATAAGGTAAACAACTTTTATTTTTTTTTCAGTGTAAATACTTTTCTTTTTCGAGGCCTTTTTATTGTAACTAGCTTTGCCTAAACTTTTGTTTAAACTTTCCGATATGACACTAAAAGCTCTTAGGGAACTATCCTCTCCAGAGGATAATATTGTTTTACCATTACTACCATGATAACGTATGCACAGAGGTGGTGCATTGTGCCCCTCACGTATGCGCAACATGCGTGCTCCTCCATCAGATAAATCGAAAATAAATAATTTCATTGAATTGTCAGGGGATGTAGTGAAAATTAATGGTGCATTTGGCAAACAAATAGCGGTAGTTACAGAATCTTCATGGGCTTGCAGTTGGCTGGCAATCTAATAATAACAAACACAATGTTTTGTAAAAATTACTATATTTCTTAAATTTATTACAAAAGCATACCTTTTTCTCCTCCAAATTCCAAAATGCAATATAACCATTTGTGCTAGCTGTAGCCATGATTGGAGGACCATCTGTACGGAAAGTAATTTTCGAAACAGCACCCCAATCTTGCTTGAATTTCATTAAGGTTTCGTCAAATTTCAAATTCATAACAACAATTAAACCATCTTGATGACCTACTGCCACCACATCCACAGCAGGAGCTGGTTCAATGCAGGTCACACGACTCGGGTGACCAGTATATGTATAAATCAAACGATTGTCTTTAATATTCAATAATTTTAATTGGCCTTGTCTCGAACCAAACACAACTTTATTCACATACGTAGGTGGATGGGCGATGGCAGTAATTTGAAATTCTTCTACATTAAAAGGCACTTCCAAATACACTTCGTTCCCTACAATATCCCAAACTTTCATTACGTTGGCTTCATCCACAGCAATTAAATGCTTAGAAAAAGGCAAAAGTAAATGAACATTTTTCGTGTGTCCCTTATAGACGTGTCTTACATGCTTGCCAGCACGCCAGGCATAAATACATTTATTACTAGCCGTGTAAGTATGTAAACGATCATTGGCCATGGCAGTAATTTCATCTGGATGTTGTCCACTGACATGTAGCAAACGAAAATGGAGTGAGGTGTAGACTTGAAAGGAACGTCCAATGCATGTTGTTATCAAATTATCTTGTCGTCGCTGTATATAACGTACTACGGCCGGAATATGATTGCTTACATATCCCAATGCACGATTGCGTCGAAAAATCACACTACTATCACGTTGTTTTACATTAAGACTTTCGTTTGTCATGTTTGCACAGTTTATATA
This sequence comes from Bellardia pandia, assembly GCA_916048285.2. Lineage (NCBI taxonomy): Eukaryota > Metazoa > Arthropoda > Insecta > Diptera > Calliphoridae > Bellardia > Bellardia pandia. The sequence goes on from OU696530.1 coordinate 74,656,344, forward strand.
TGATTTGCACTTTGTTTTATTTAATTTTAAATAAAATTTCCTAAAAATGATTAAAAGCACGCGTAACTTTTTAAATGATTGAAATTTTGACGGCGAGAGATAAATTTTACAAGAGAGTAAATGATGAAACAGAACTGGCAGCGTTGTCAACTTTGAAATTTCAAAACGCACCAAAATGGAGAAAAAAGCGCACGATGTAGAAAAAACGCACCAAGTTAAGAATTCCGTTTTTGTTTCAAATACATATTTATTGAATTAATTTGAAATTTTTTTTATCATAAATTTTATAAAAAACTTTTTATCAACGATTATTAGTAAAAGTAATAATAGTAAAAGCCTTTTTTTTAATAAATGAGCTAATAAAGATAAAATAAGCATTTAACCACTCAAAATTTAACTCACAATATGATATTCGGAACTAAAGTACTAATTGGTAAAAAAGCTAATTTCAGTAAATATTTGTATTTTTTTTTATATATTTTTGTTTTCTAGTTAAAGTACTTCTATTTGATTTTTTCCAATAAAATTTGTTAGGATTCCACTGGTACTCTAACCCTGGTTGTTCGTCTACAGTTCAGTAGACCAACCCATCAGGTTATACAAGAATTTTTATTTACATATTTAAAATGTTAATTTGATTTTCAAACAAAGATTTTTGAAGAATTTAATTTTATTTATTATACATTCCTATTTAAAATACATTTTTTCATCGTATAGATTTCATGAGTTATGAATTATTAAAAAACTGCAATTAAAAATTAGTAAAAATAAAGATTTCATCACATTTTCGAAAAAATTAAAAAACGCACCGAAATACACAAAAAAAATTTTGCAGTGTTGAATGAAATGGTACTCAAACAGGTGTATTTTATTGTAAAAAGATTTTTTCTCACACTGAAACAAAAAGTTGTGTTGAATTTGGTTTGGTGCCACCAAAAATTAAAAAGCGCACCAAAATTTTAAAAAAAGCGCTCCGCGCACACCAACAAGAATTTTTCGCACCAAAAATTTAAAAAAGCACCAAAAATGGTGCGAAACGCACCAAGTTGACAACGCTGACTATGTTGCCAGATTTACGTTGCCATTATTGCAATTGTTACACGCGAAAAGTAGTATTTTACAGAAAAGTACATTAGTTATTTTTTTGGAACATTTGTAAATTATATTAATATTATGTTTCCACGGTACAAGCTTCGCTCTCTATTCATGCTTCACACCCCAATCATGTGCGAAACAACTTGCTTCACCATACAAAATTTTAAGAGCGAATCAAGTAGATTCATATTGAATCTACTTGCGAAGCACGAAAAATTGCACTCTTCTCTAATTTTTATCGCAAGTTTATCTGCACTAGCTGTAAAAATTTAATATTATTGTAAACAAAGGAAATTATTTTCTTGTTGTTGGAAGTAAAGAAAGTAAATACGTACGAATGTATGTTTTTTTTCAAATAAGCTAACTAATTTCCACTCACTTTTGTTTGTCCATTAAAAAAAATTATTTTCCACAAATTGTAAATTCTGTTTTTTTTATTCTGTTTGCTTATTAAAGACAACTGTCAAATCGAATCAAGTTTATTAGTCATGTAAACAGCATGATTCATAAACATGATTCAGAAGGAGAAGCAGGTGATTCAAGTCGTCGTGGAAACATAGTATAAAAGTGCTAGAAAATGCTAAATGAACAATTGGAAAGTGCTAAATCAAATATTTTGCTGCTAAATCAACAAAAACAGTGCTAAATCTAGCACCGAAAGTGCTAAAATGGCAACACTGTTGACAGCGTTTTTTCTTATGCTCTCACTTCAAAAAACAATTGCTCTCAACAATATTACCATACTTTTATTAAATTTTATACACTTTGTAAACAAAACCTTATGTTTTTGCGTCTTTGGCGCAAGAAAAATAAAAACAAAAGAAAATCAAAGAAATGTTTAAAAGTGAGATTTTGGTAATTTAAAAGAAAATAAGTGATATTATAGAAAAATTAATTGAAGAAGTACAAAAGCATGATTGCATATATAATTTGCAGTCGCCATTGTCCAAAAATTTTTATTTAAAACAAGATTTGTGGACAAAAATTGGAAAAGCCGTCGGCATTACAGGTTGGTATACAGAAGAATTATAAAAACATTAAATTACAGTTCGTGAAGTTGCAGCCGTCCTTTCAATTATGGGCCTGTTTTCTCTGAAAGTCGTTTTTGCTTGAAGTTGCGGTCGTGTTCTGTTTCATCATTAACATGGTGCAACTATACAAGGTGAGTGCAAATCAACAACAAATACAACACAAAACAGAAACAACAGGCATTTTGTTGGTGTAAATTAATGTACTACTGTCAAAAATACTTGAAAATGTATTCTTTTGACATAAGTAAATTGTAAACAAAGTCAGTCAGCTGCACTCACCTTGTATAGTTACACCTTGATCATTAAAGGTGCTATCAGACGGGATGTATTTTACATATGTACTGTCACTTTTCTGACCCATATGTAATTCCGTATGTATGTATGTCAAAATTTCCATTTTACATACGATTCATAATTTTTGCTATCACACCTGCTTATGTTTTTTTTTATGTATGACATAACCTATAAATGTAAACAAAAGCTGACTTTTTAACGTAATAAATATAATAAACATAATTTAATTTATTAAAAATTCATTTTTTTTTAATTTTTCTTTACAATATATATTTTCAAACAATTTTGTTTCAAAACAAATACATACGATAATGATGATCTGCTGTTATATATTTTTTCTAGCTGTTTTTTATAATTTATTAATTATTTTTATTATTATTTGCTAATATACTATATTAACTCGAAATTGATTTGTATGCCATTCAGGATATATGTATGTATGTATATTCTTGGTAATCTCTTGGGATTTCTACAGTTTTCATTAGCGACACCATGAAGAATATTTGGACATATATTATAGATATTGGATATAGCGATGTCATTCAGTCTGTTGAAATCAACTTTCCGAAGTTTCCAAATAACTTAGAAACATTATTTCAGGCATTGTCCTGCTTTGGTTACTTTAGAAAAAATCGCCCGATTTTTTACCCATTTTTGGTTCTATCCAATACTAAGTCATGTACATAGGCAATATGGATATCAAATCAAAGACATTTCAAAGACTAACTTGATTTTTTTACTAAGTTATGTACTTATACAATATTTATTTCTAGTGAAAACCATATTCAGCGATATATGTATTAAAAATATTATGTAGATTGGTGAAGGATATATTTCAAGTAAAACATTTAATAATTTATGGAAATGATTTTTGTAAAACTACACCTTTTCAAGTGAAAATTCAGAAAATATTGAGAAAAACAAAGTTCAATTTCAGAAATACAAAATAATATTGAGAAAATTTAAGTTCAGAAATACAAATTAATATTGAGAAAATACAAATTGAAATTCAGAAATAAAAATTAATATTGAGAAAATACAAATTCAGAAATCGAAATTGATATTGAGTAAATACAAATTGAAATTCAGAAATACAAATTAATATTGAGATAATACAAATTGAAATTGAGAAAACAAAACTTGATATTGAGAAAAAAAAAAACAAATTGAAATTCAGAAATTCTATTTCATATTAAGAAAATACAAATAAAATAAGAATATGCATATATATTCTCCAACAGGCATAGCTTCCAATTCTATTGCCCTTTGGTAAAATGTAGTTTAATGTTGCACTGCTCTTGCACAATCACCTGTTGCAATAGTGGTTTCTGCTTCGTCGATATGTCTTTCAAATAAATAAGAAGGTGTTCGCAAGCTCTCGGTGGAGTTATATTGGGTATATTCAGGTGAGTTTTTGGGTATGTTTTTATTTTAGACCATATATATTTAATTAGATTCAACATTGGACTGTATGGGGCTAATAGAAGAAGAGTTGCCGTTGAATTTAGTTATGAAATAAATATGAAATAAAATGAAAAAAAAAGAAATAAAATTCGTGGGAATGTTGAACATAACTTTACTCAATAATGTTGTAGGATATACAAATGAATATTAAACAAGTAAGAGTGCTACATTCGGCTGTGCCGAATCTTAAATACCCTCCACCTAAACGTAATAAGAAATACAAAAACTACACTGGTTATAGGACTAGAATATCCTTATTCTGTGTTTTCTATTCAGTCTTAGTGTAAATTTTATTAGTATTTGATATATTGTTTAAAACACAATTTTACGACCAACATAATTTATGTTAAATATTTTGAAATTTTGTCTAATTTTCACTATTTTTAATTGATTTAATTACCAATTCTTACCATAATTTACAGAGTTTGTCTGATGTTCATAATAATCTTGAGTGTAATTTAACAAACAGAGTATAAACAAGTAAGAGTGCTATATTCGGCTGTGCCGAATCTTAAATACCCTTCACCTAAGCGTAATAAGAAATACAGACACTACACTAGACTAGAATATCCTAATTCTGTGTTTTCTATTCAGTCTTAGTGCAAATTTTATTAGTATTTGATATATTTTTTGAAAGACAATTTTACGACCAACATAATTTATTTTAAATATTTTGAAATGTTGTCTAATTTTTACCATTTTAATTGATTTAATTACCAATTCTTACCATAATTTACAGAGTCTGTCTGATGTTCATAATAATCTTCAGTGTAATTTAACAAACAGAGTATAAAAAAGGGGTACAATTCGGTTTTAGTGATTTTGCTCAAAAAAAAAAAAAAAAAAACAATGAAATAGGGCTTTTAGAGGAGATACCAGCAAAAAAAAATTTGTTGGCGGTCACGCCTATTTTCGAGGGGGCGGGCCCGTAAAGTTGAAAATATATAGGCCTATATCTCGGGAACTACTGGGTGCTTAATAATTTGTAATACACTAAATAAAAGGTATTAAAAATACCTTTCCAACGATATATATCATGATTAAAAAATATGGACCGAATATGGGTTAAATCCGAAAAGAATATTTTTTGACCCGAATTTATTTGTTTTTTGGAAATGGTTCTTATATGGCAGCTATGACAAATTATGGGCCGATCTTCTTAAATTTTGGAAAAGTTATTTTCATGCATATGAGGATATTTCACGTCGAATTTCAACATAATAACGGTATATTTAAGATATATATTAGTATTAACGTGGATTTCGAGAGTGGACCTTATGTGGGGGATATTGTCAAATATGGACCGATATTCTCGAAATCCAGCAGTTTGATTTAGGCATGTATGTAAATGATCCGTGTAAAATTTTGGATTGGTAATTTTTGGATTTTCGGAAGAGGGCTTTATATGGGGCATACGGTTAAAAATAGGCCGAAATTAACAAAATTTTGTGTGATGATTTTTGTATATATGTAAATGATCTGTGCAAAGTTTTGAGTCGGTACCGATATGTTTACAATATATATAGGGATAAATGTCTTTTCAGATGTGGTCCTTGTATGGGAGCTATGACCAATTCTGGGCCGACCACCATAAAATTTAGTACAACAACTTATTTGCCTATAAAGATTATTTATGTCAAATTTTAGCCGTTTACCGTTATCTATATCTATTTTATACGTATTTAAGTAAATTTTGGAAGTGGACTTTATATGGGGTCTATGGTTAAACATGAACCGAACTAAAAAAAAATTTCGTTTTGCGATTTCTTTTTTTATAAAAATTATTTTTGCTGAATTTTGTCTTGATATTCCAATTTTATAGGCATTTATTTATCATTAAGCCATATTTCGTGGACCAATTCTTACTATTTTCCGCACACTTTCTTCTTTTATCATACAAACAACGTATACAAAATTGCATGGTATTATCTGCAATATATTTCAAAATATTGCAATAAAACGGACAAAAATATCAAATTTTTATGGAGGTTGTCTCACATGTTGGTCCATAACTCTGGTTGACCTAAACCGATTTTGCTGATTTTAAATAGCAAACTTCTCGAAAGCATTTCTGACAGAATTATTGAAGATTTGGATCCCGCATATATCTGGGGACTTCAAAAAACTGATTTCAACAGACAGACAGACGGACATGGCTTAATCGACTCCGCTATCTATCAGAGTTGTAAATGAATCATTCTTTTTTGATTTCAATTCATTACGAATTAGCTAAATTTTGAATTAATTCTTTTCAACAAAAAAAGAATTGAATTAAATTTGAATCAATTCATTTGAATTTAGCGAACATGAATTGCAATTCATTTCCAATTCAAATGAATTGCAACTCATTTTGCCCAATTCATTTGAATTGGAAATGAATTGCAATTCATGTTCGCTAAATTCAAATGAATAGATTCAAATTTAATTCAATTCTTTTTTTGTTGAAAAGAATTAATTCAAAATTTAGCTAATTCGTAATGAATTGAAATCAAAAAAGAATGATTCATTTACAACTCTGATAGATAGCGGAGTCGATTAAGCCATGTCCGTCTGTCTGTCTGTTGAAATCAGTTTTTTGAAGTCCCCAGATATATGCGGGATCCAAATCTTCAATAATTCTGTCAGAAATGCTTTCGAGAAGTTTGCTATTTAAAATCAGCAAAATCGGTTTAGGTCAACCAGAGTTATGGACCAACATGTGAGACAACCTCCATAAAAATTTGATATTTTTGTCCGTTTTATTGCAATATTTTGAAATATATTGCAGATAATACCATGCAATTTTGTATACGTTGTTTGTATGATAAAAGAAGAAAGTGTGCGGAAAATAGTAAGAATTGGTCCACGAAATATGGCTTAATGATAAATAAATGCCTATAAAATTGGAATATCAAGACAAAATTCAGCAAAAATAATTTTTATAAAAAAAGAAATCGCAAAACGAAATTTTTTTTTAGTTCGGTTCATGTTTAACCATAGACCCCATATAAAGTCCACTTCCAAAATTTACTTAAATACGTATAAAATAGATATAGATAACGGTAAACGGCTAAAATTTGACATAAATAATCTTTATAGGCAAATAAGTTGTTGTACTAAATTTTATGGTGGTCGGCCCAGAATTGGTCATAGCTCCCATACAAGGACCACATCTGAAAAGACATTTATCCCTATATATATTGTAAACATATCGGTACCGACTCAAAACTTTGCACAGATCATTTACATATATACAAAAATCATCACACAAAATTTTGTTAATTTCGGCCTATTTTTAACCGTATGCCCCATATAAAGCCCTCTTCCGAAAATCCAAAAATTACCAATCCAAAATTTTACACGGATCATTTACATACATGCCTAAATCAAACTGCTGGATTTCGAGAATATCGGTCCATATTTGACAATATCCCCCACATAAGGTCCACTCTCGAAATCCACGTTAATACTAATATATATCTTAAATATACCGTTATTATGTTGAAATTCGACGTGAAATATCCTCATATGCATGAAAATAACTTTTCCAAAATTTAAGAAGATCGGCCCATAATTTGTCATAGCTGCCATATAAGAACCATTTCCAAAAAACAAATAAATTCGGGTCAAAAAATATTCTTTTCGGATTTAACCCATATTCGGTCCATATTTTTTAATCATGATATATATCGTTGGAAAGGTATTTTTAATACCTTTTATTTAGTGTATTACAAATTATTAAGCACCCAGTAGTTCCCGAGATATAGGCCTATATATTTTCAACTTTACGGGCCCGCCCCCTCGAAAATAGGCGTGACCGCCAACAAATTTTTTTTTGCTGGTATCTCCTCTAAAAGCCATATTACTTTGTTTTTTTTTTTTTTTTTTTTTGAGCAAAATCACTAAAACCGAATTGTACCCCTTTTTTATACTCTGTTTGTTAAATTACACTGAAGATTATTATGAACATCAGACAGACTCTGTAAATTATGGTAAGAATTGGTAATTAAATCAATTAAAATGGTAAAAATTAGACAACATTTCAAAATATTTAAAATAAATTATGTTGGTCGTAAAATTGTCTTTCAAAAAATATATCAAATACTAATAAAATTTGCACTAAGACTGAATAGAAAACACAGAATTAGGATATTCTAGTCTAGTGTAGTGTCTGTATTTCTTATTACGCTTAGGTGAAGGGTATTTAAGATTCGGCACAGCCGAATATAGCACTCTTACTTGTTTATACTCTGTTTGTTAAATTACACTCAAGATTATTATGAACATCAGACAAACTCTGTAAATTATGGTAAGAATTGGTAATTAAATCAATTAAAAATAGTGAAAATTAGACAAAATTTCAAAATATTTAACATAAATTATGTTGGTCGTAAAATTGTGTTTTAAACAATATATCAAATACTAATAAAATTTACACTAAGACTGAATAGAAAACACAGAATAAGGATATTCTAGTCCTATAACCAGTGTAGTTTTTGTATTTCTTATTACGTTTAGGTGGAGGGTATTTAAGATTCGGCACAGCCGAATGTAGCACTCTTACTTGTTTAATATTCATTTGTATATCCTACAACATTATTGAGTAAAGTTATGTTCAACATTCCCACGAATTTTATTTCTTTTTTTTTCATTTTATTTCATATTTATTTCATAACTAAATTCAACAGCAACTCTTCTTCTATTAGCCCCATACAGTCCAATGTTGAATCTAATTAAATATATATGGTCTAAAATAAAAACATACCCAAAAACTCACCTGAATATACCCAATATAACTCCACCGAGAGCTTGCGAACACCTTCTTATTTATTTGAAAGACATATCGACGAAGCAGAAACCACTATTGCAACAGGTGATTGTGCAAGAGCAGTGCAACATTAAACTACATTTTACCAAAGGGCAATAGAATTGGAAGCTATGCCTGTTGGAGAATATATATGCATATTCTTATTTTATTTGTATTTTCTTAATATGAAATAGAATTTCTGAATTTCAATTTGTTTTTTTTTTTCTCAATATCAAGTTTTGTTTTCTCAATTTCAATTTGTATTATCTCAATATTAATTTGTATTTCTGAATTTCAATTTGTATTTACTCAATATCAATTTCGATTTCTGAATTTGTATTTTCTCAATATTAATTTTTATTTCTGAATTTCAATTTGTATTTTCTCAATATTAATTTGTATTTCTGAACTTAAATTTTCTCAATATTATTTTGTATTTCTGAAATTGAACTTTGTTTTTCTCAATATTTTCTGAATTTTCACTTGAAAAGGTGTAGTTTTACAAAAATCATTTCCATAAATTATTAAATGTTTTACTTGAAATATATCCTTCACCAATCTACATAATATTTTTAATACATATATCGCTGAATATGGTTTTCACTAGAAATAAATATTGTATAAGTACATAACTTAGTAAAAAAATCAAGTTAGTCTTTGAAATGTCTTTGATTTGATATCCATATTGCCTATGTACATGACTTAGTATTGGATAGAACCAAAAATGGGTAAAAAATCGGGCGATTTTTTCTAAAGTAACCAAAGCAGGACAATGCCTGAAATAATGTTTCTAAGTTATTTGGAAACTTCGGAAAGTTGATTTCAACAGACTGAATGACATCGCTATATCCAATATCTATAATATATGTCCAAATATTCTTCATGGTGTCGCTAATGAAAACTGTAGAAATCCCAAGAGATTACCAAGAATATACATACATACATATATCCTGAATGGCATACAAATCAATTTCGAGTTAATATAGTATATTAGCAAATAATAATAAAAATAATTAATAAATTATAAAAAACAGCTAGAAAAAATATATAACAGCAGATCATCATTATCGTATGTATTTGTTTTGAAACAAAATTGTTTGAAAATATATATTGTAAAGAAAAATTAAAAAAAAATGAATTTTTAATAAATTAAATTATGTTTATTATATTTATTACGTTAAAAAGTCAGCTTTTGTTTACATTTATAGGTTATGTCATACATAAAAAAAAACATAAGCAGGTGTGATAGCAAAAATTATGAATCGTATGTAAAATGGAAATTTTGATATACATACATACGGAATTACATATGGGTCAGAAAAGTGACAGTACATATGTAAAATACATCCCGTCTGATAGCACCTTTAATGATCAAGGTGTAACTATACAAGGTGAGTGCAGCTGACTGACTTTGTTTACAATTTACTTATGTCAAAAGAATACATTTTCAAGTATTTTTGACAGTAGTACATTAATTTACACCAACAAAATGCCTGTTGTTTCTGTTTTGTGTTGTATTTGTTGTTGATTTGCACTCACCTTGTATAGTTGCACCATGTTAATGATGAAACAGAACACGACCGCAACTTCAAGCAAAAACGACTTTCAGAGAAAACAGGCCCATAATTGAAAGGACGGCTGCAACTTCACGAACTGTAATTTAATGTTTTTATAATTCTTCTGTATACCAACCTGTAATGCCGACGGCTTTTCCAATTTTTGTCCACAAATCTTGTTTTAAATAAAAATTTTTGGACAATGGCGACTGCAAATTATATATGCAATCATGCTTTTGTACTTCTTCAATTAATTTTTCTATAATATCACTTATTTTCTTTTAAATTACCAAAATCTCACTTTTAAACATTTCTTTGATTTTCTTTTGTTTTTATTTTTCTTGCGCCAAAGACGCAAAAACATAAGGTTTTGTTTACAAAGTGTATAAAATTTAATAAAAGTATGGTAATATTGTTGAGAGCAATTGTTTTTTGAAGTGAGAGCATAAGAAAAAACGCTGTCAACAGTGTTGCCATTTTAGCACTTTCGGTGCTAGATTTAGCACTGTTTTTGTTGATTTAGCAGCAAAATATTTGATTTAGCACTTTCCAATTGTTCATTTAGCATTTTCTAGCACTTTTATACTATGTTTCCACGACGACTTGAATCACCTGCTTCTCCTTCTGAATCATGTTTATGAATCATGCTGTTTACATGACTAATAAACTTGATTCGATTTGACAGTTGTCTTTAATAAGCAAACAGAATAAAAAAAACAGAATTTACAATTTGTGGAAAATAATTTTTTTTAATGGACAAACAAAAGTGAGTGGAAATTAGTTAGCTTATTTGAAAAAAAACATACATTCGTACGTATTTACTTTCTTTACTTCCAACAACAAGAAAATAATTTCCTTTGTTTACAATAATATTAAATTTTTACAGCTAGTGCAGATAAACTTGCGATAAAAATTAGAGAAGAGTGCAATTTTTCGTGCTTCGCAAGTAGATTCAATATGAATCTACTTGATTCGCTCTTAAAATTTTGTATGGTGAAGCAAGTTGTTTCGCACATGATTGGGGTGTGAAGCATGAATAGAGAGCGAAGCTTGTACCGTGGAAACATAATATTAATATAATTTACAAATGTTCCAAAAAAATAACTAATGTACTTTTCTGTAAAATACTACTTTTCGCGTGTAACAATTGCAATAATGGCAACGTAAATCTGGCAACATAGTCAGCGTTGTCAACTTGGTGCGTTTCGCACCATTTTTGGTGCTTTTTTAAATTTTTGGTGCGAAAAATTCTTGTTGGTGTGCGCGGTGCGCTTTTTTTAAAATTTTGGTGCGCTTTTTAATTTTTGGTGGCACCAAACCAAATTCAACACAACTTTTTGTTTCAGTGTGAGAAAAAATCTTTTTACAATAAAATACACCTGTTTGAGTACCATTTCATTCAACACTGCAAAATTTTTTTTGTGTATTTCGGTGCGTTTTTTAATTTTTTCGAAAATGTGATGAAATCTTTATTTTTACTAATTTTTAATTGCAGTTTTTTAATAATTCATAACTCATGAAATCTATACGATGAAAAAATGTATTTTAAATAGGAATGTATAATAAATAAAATTAAATTCTTCAAAAATCTTTGTTTGAAAATCAAATTAACATTTTAAATATGTAAATAAAAATTCTTGTATAACCTGATGGGTTGGTCTACTGAACTGTAGACGAACAACCAGGGTTAGAGTACCAGTGGAATCCTAACAAATTTTATTGGAAAAAATCAAATAGAAGTACTTTAACTAGAAAACAAAAATATATAAAAAAAAATACAAATATTTACTGAAATTAGCTTTTTTACCAATTAGTACTTTAGTTCCGAATATCATATTGTGAGTTAAATTTTGAGTGGTTAAATGCTTATTTTATCTTTATTAGCTCATTTATTAAAAAAAAGGCTTTTACTATTATTACTTTTACTAATAATCGTTGATAAAAAGTTTTTTATAAAATTTATGATAAAAAAAATTTCAAATTAATTCAATAAATATGTATTTGAAACAAAAACGGAATTCTTAACTTGGTGCGTTTTTTCTACATCGTGCGCTTTTTTCTCCATTTTGGTGCGTTTTGAAATTTCAAAGTTGACAACGCTGCCAGTTCTGTTTCATCATTTACTCTCTTGTAAAATTTATCTCTCGCCGTCAAAATTTCAATCATTTAAAAAGTTACGCGTGCTTTTAATCATTTTTAGGAAATTTTATTTAAAATTAAATAAAACAAAGTGCAAATCATATATAAACTGTGCAAACATGACAAACGAAAGTCTTAATGTAAAACAACGTGATAGTAGTGTGATTTTTCGACGCAATCGTGCATTGGGATATGTAAGCAATCATATTCCGGCCGTAGTACGTTATATACAGCGACGACAAGATAATTTGATAACAACATGCATTGGACGTTCCTTTCAAGTCTACACCTCACTCCATTTTCGTTTGCTACATGTCAGTGGACAACATCCAGATGAAATTACTGCCATGGCCAATGATCGTTTACATACTTACACGGCTAGTAATAAATGTATTTATGCCTGGCGTGCTGGCAAGCATGTAAGACACGTCTATAAGGGACACACGAAAAATGTTCATTTACTTTTGCCTTTTTCTAAGCATTTAATTGCTGTGGATGAAGCCAACGTAATGAAAGTTTGGGATATTGTAGGGAACGAAGTGTATTTGGAAGTGCCTTTTAATGTAGAAGAATTTCAAATTACTGCCATCGCCCATCCACCTACGTATGTGAATAAAGTTGTGTTTGGTTCGAGACAAGGCCAATTAAAATTATTGAATATTAAAGACAATCGTTTGATTTATACATATACTGGTCACCCGAGTCGTGTGACCTGCATTGAACCAGCTCCTGCTGTGGATGTGGTGGCAGTAGGTCATCAAGATGGTTTAATTGTTGTTATGAATTTGAAATTTGACGAAACCTTAATGAAATTCAAGCAAGATTGGGGTGCTGTTTCGAAAATTACTTTCCGTACAGATGGTCCTCCAATCATGGCTACAGCTAGCACAAATGGTTATATTGCATTTTGGAATTTGGAGGAGAAAAAGGTATGCTTTTGTAATAAATTTAAGAAATATAGTAATTTTTACAAAACATTGTGTTTGTTATTATTAGATTGCCAGCCAACTGCAAGCCCATGAAGATTCTGTAACTACCGCTATTTGTTTGCCAAATGCACCATTAATTTTCACTACATCCCCTGACAATTCAATGAAATTATTTATTTTCGATTTATCTGATGGAGGAGCACGCATGTTGCGCATACGTGAGGGGCACAATGCACCACCTCTGTGCATACGTTATCATGGTAGTAATGGTAAAACAATATTATCCTCTGGAGAGGATAGTTCCCTAAGAGCTTTTAGTGTCATATCGGAAAGTTTAAACAAAAGTTTAGGCAAAGCTAGTTACAATAAAAAGGCCTCGAAAAAGAAAAGTATTTACACTGAAAAAAAAATAAAAGTTGTTTACCTTATAGTTACCAAAACATTTTTTTTTTTTTTTTGAGATCGTTTCCAAGAGGACAATCACCGTATGCCACCTATTATAGAATTTACCACAGAATTAACACGTGAAAAGGAATGGGACAATATAGCGGCCATACATGCGGGCTCTATACAAACAACAACATGGTCATTTCACAAAAATCGTATGGGTGAACATTATTTGATACCTAAAAAATTCACTAATAGAAATCGAGTCGATTTTAAGGCAGAAACTACATGTGTAACCATAACACATTGTGGCAATTTCGTGATTATTGGTAAGTGTTGTAATGCTTGTTATATATGTTGGAGTTTCAATTTACTCAAAATCTGAACAAATCTTGCAACAGGTTATTCTAGTGGTGATGTTGAACGCTTTAATATACAATCTGGCTTTCACAGAGCTAGTTATGGTAATCCTGCACATAAGGCAGCGATACGTGGAGTGGCTTGTGATAATTTGAATCAGGTGGTTGTTACCGGTTGCAGCGGTGGTTTATTAAAGTTTTGGCACTTTAAAGAAAATGGTAGGTGATATTTTATTATTTATTGATCATTTTTTATGTATTATACAATTGTTTACTTCTAGCTAATAAACATCTAGCTCGAATGCAGTTTCAAGATGGCATTTCCTTAATGCGTTGTTATCGTGAAAGCGCCATGATTGCAGTGGCTTTAGTAAACTTCACCATACTTGTTATTGATTTGGATACCAAAGTGGTGATACGTAAATTCGAAGGTCATGCGGCCAAAGTCAATGACGTTACCTTTAGCCCTGACAGTCGTTGGCTGATATCAGCCTCAATGGATGCAACCATTAAGATTTGGGACATACCTTCATCCTATATGATTGATCAATTCAGAGTAGAAAAACCTTGTGTGTCGCTGACAATGTCACCTACGGGAGATTTTCTAGCCACTACACATGTGAATAATTTGGGCATTTATTTGTGGGCCAACAAAATGTTATTCAGTCAAATATCTCTGCGTTCCATTAATCCTAAAGCAATAGCACCTTACGTGGGTCTACCATCGAATATTGCCGAAGAATTGAGTTTGGAAGAAGCCGTAGACGAGCTCTCCATGGATGTTGATGACGAGGAAGAGTTGGGCGAAGAGATCGCTTTGAAATACGAAACACCTGAGCAATTATCCAAGGAGTTGATTACAATGTCGGGTCTGGCAGTCTCTAGATGGCAAAATCTTTTAGATTTAGAAATAATCAAAAGACGCAATAAACCCAAGGCACCACCTAAAATACCCAAACAAGCTCCCTTCTTCCTACCCACAGTGGCTGGTCTAGAAATGAAGTTTGATGTTAACACAGCCAATTCAGACGATGATATGGAGTCCAAAGTTTTGAAAGCAACATCTCTCAATAATCTAACAAATTTTGGAAAATTATTAGAAGCTACCGCCTCCACCCAAGACTATGAAAAATGTATGCAACATCTTAAACTACTAGGACCTTCAATGATTGACTTTGAGGTGAAATCTTTACATCCCATAAGTGGTGGCACCGTAAAGGCCATGGTAGAATTCTTAAAGACCCTAAAATATATGTTTGAATCAAAAAAAAATTTCGAACTGGCTCAATCATATTTAAGTGTATTTCTACGTTCTCATGGTTTAAATTTAGTTGAAATTCCCGAAGTTATGTCATCTTTAGAGGAATTGTCTGAAATACAAGAAAGTTCGTGGAAACAAATAGAAGAGAAACTCATGTATGGCTCGGGAGTGGTAGCAGCCTTAAGAAATTTTGTACAATAAGTGGAATAGTTTTATAATAAACAAATTAAGTTTATCAAAATGTTTATAAATTCTTTTATAAAAATAAAACAAAAAGAGGAAACTAAACTCCCAGTACTTGTTTATAACTTATTTTATCAACAACGTCATAAGTCAAAATTTGTGATTTTTGAGTACATACTACAAAAAACTGAGGAAATATTCACCTAGCAAAACATTCCTGACAAATTAATTAACAATATCTTTATGTCTTATATTTATCGTCCAATTGTTTTCTTTTGTTTCAATCTTTATTGAGTGACTATATTAACGAAAATTAACAATATAGATATCACTCACTTGTTATATGCATAGACTAAGTAGACGATAATTACATTACAACTTGATATATATTATTGATTTCATAAGGTTATTAACAGTATTTCCTTTATTAAGGAACATACTATTATATTGAAAATATACATATATAGGGTTTCCAAGACCTGTTATTTTCAATATTTATGGAGAAACACATATAGAAGAAATTATAAATTATATTCGCCTTGAAACCCCATTTCAGATCAGACTCTTCTGTGAGCAACACGTACAAATTTCTGAAATAATTCATAGTGCCAAGGAATGTCTCGCTTGTATAAAGGAAATGGTTTTTTATAAATTCTATGCTTTTTTTATTACAAAATGACCATATGTTTCTTTGGGTTACTAATTTAGGCAATAAATAATTAAATGCAACCCCTAACCAACACGCATACAACGACATTCACTATAATTTTCATGGAGAAAAATAACACACAAAAGGATGAATCCCCTCTATGTTAGTGGTGGTAACCACAGTGACCCATATGCCATAAATATGACCATAACAAACTTAAGTTTAATAAAAATATTCAAGACTAATAAATCAGTTATAAAAATTATTATGACTACGTGTGATTGAAGGCAACAAGGTGCACAAACTACACGCAGTTTTATTAAGAGTCAAAGAATTAAAATTAGTTTGGAGCAAAATATTTATTGAGTATAAAATTAATTGCCATACTTGTGACAAAATGAAGCACCAGCAGGTTGTAGTAGACTACTGGACGATGCTAAAAACATCATGTACATGTTTGTTGTTGGCCATCTCAGGCTATGTGCTCATCAAGTAAGTTTAGGAAGAAATACATATCAATAATTTCATTAATAATTTTATTGTCTAAAAACTTTTAAAGAATGGTGCAAACAATTTTTTATCTGCCCGGCTATTTGAAAAACAATCAAAAACGTTTGGAAGAACTGGCAGCAAAATATAATTTGAATTTAGAAAAAGAAATAGCAGATGCTGAAATGGACTCTGATGTACAATTAGAGGAGAATGAAGGCAATGATGAAACCAAAAAGTCAAAACAAAGTATACCTAAAAATGCTAATAATGTTCATGATGATGATAATTTAGTTAAGGAACCTAAAAAAGTCAAATAGTTTACGCATCGTAACTCTTTGCATTTGCAGTCATTTTACCTTGTTTTAACTTACTTTATTACAAATTTTATTATAACAAATACCTACATACTTCATACAATAATATAACTAATAAATGTTTAAATGTTACTTACGTGCAGGATATTATTATTCTTGCACTGTGTGTGTATTATTAATTTGTTTCAACTACAACAGGCATATCTTCCGGATCTTCATCCAACAAACCCTCAAATGTCCAATTCATAGAATTTTGTAGTTTTTTAGTTAAAAACTCAGCGCTTTTGTGCAGACCACCGAGACTTAAATTCACCAACAAAGAGCGTATATCCTTGTACACCGTATTGCGTTCAGATGGTTCCATTAGCTCCTCCGGCAAATGCGGCAATTGATGGACCAACACTTCACTATATTTCATAAATAACAGCCGATATTTGCCTACGGCCTCCTCTGAATGGGACAACAATGACAAAACTTTACGCCAATAAGCTAAAGACTCCACCGAATAACCGACCAGGAAAAAAACAAAAGATATTTGTATTTCCTGTATTAAATCTGGTGCAGTATTAAAGTGTCTTAGTAATTCATTGCAAGCTTGTATGCAGTCCAAAGAGTGTTTAGATATTTCGTCCGGTGTTGAATTTTTGGGTATACGTTCTGGTATGTGGCTAAACCTAGGCGCAGTTCCTTCAATCGGTTTTAATTGTGGCAACAAGTCATTTTCATCATTTACCAATTTAGCGGTCATAGAAGGATGGGTGCCCGTTAAAGGTCCTCGCGGTCTTTCCGCGTCTGGGCATGATAATAATTCCACATTGGTTCGTATAGTACCCAAAGCCGGCCTACATCTGTCCACACATTCCTTGGTAATAGTGTCGGTCAATTTGCGCCATTCACCGCAATAGCGAAAATCATAGGGTGCCAAATATGTATCTAACATTTTCAGATTATCTTTTAAACGTTGTTTTTCCAATTCAGGTTCGGCAATTTGCCTGTTTCTTAACTCCTCATTATTTGCATCCCATTCTCTCACAACCAGCTCTTGTTCTTCAAAGAAATATGTGAAACCAACTCTAGGTGCTGTGTCGCCATATGGTCCAGTAGCTGCACACCATACATAATGTGGTCCTGATGGTATCATTTTGACACCACGGAAATTATCACCAATCACATACGAACACAAGTCTATGCCGAATTCGGTGCCTTTAGGAACGCCAGTAATAAACAATATGGCTCCCTGATTAAAAAGCTGTTTTGCAATTTCGGGATCCATATCCATTGATGAATTATCTTGATTCATTTTGATATTTTTCTTATATTAAGACAGAATTTTTTTTATATATTTTTTAAGAATGTTAATAAATAAATCCGAACAGCTGAAGGCGCAATTTTTTTTTGCAAACTGTTTTACGTGCGCCAAGATAGCATCGAAAAATAGCAACGGCGGAAATGAAATTTGCAATCCCGTTTTCTTGAATTTTAGTGGCATCACCGGAAATGAATTGAGGGAATTGAGGAGATTTTTAATAGCAACGAAAAATAGCAACGAATCTCACTGAATATAGAAAGTTTTCCGTGCAAAAAATTGTCTGGGATTGGAAAATGGTAATTGAAAGTATACATCCCACTGAATATAAAACGCTTTCCGTGCAAAAAATTGTCAGAGCCGTTCCAGAGAAATTCGAGCTCCTCCAAAAATGGTCAGAAAATCTGGGATTCTAAATAAAATAGAATCTGGGCAGTGTCAGGGCATAGACTCAATGGAAATTGAAAGTATACATCCCACTGAATATAAAACGCTTTCCGTGCAAAAAATTGTCAGAGCCGTTCCAGAGAAATTCGAGCTCCTCCAAAAATGGTCAGAAAATCTGGGATTCTAAATAAAATAGAATCTGGGCAGTGTCAGGGCATAGACTCAATGGAAATTGAAAGTATACATCCCACTGAATATAAAACGCTTTCCGTGCAAAAAATTGTCAGAGCCGTTCCAGAGAAATTCGAGCTCCTCCAAAAATGGTCAGAAAATCTGGGATTCTAAATAAAATAGAATCTGGGCAGTGTCAGGGCATAGACTCAATGGAAATTGAAAGTATACATCCCACTGAATATAAAACGCTTTCCGTGCAAAAAATTGTCAGAGCCGTTCCAGAGAAATTCGAGCTCCTCCAAAAATGGTCAGAAAATCTGGGATTCTAAATAAAATAGAATCTGGGCAGTGTCAGGGCATAGACTCAATGGAAATTGAAAGTATACATCCCACTGAATATAAAACGCTTTCCGTGCAAAAAATTGTCAGAGCCGTTCCAGAGAAATTCGAGCTCCTCCAAAAATGGTCAGAAAATCTGGGATTCTAAATAAAATAGAATCTGGGCAGTGTCAGGGCATAGACTCAATGGAAATTGAAAGTATACATCCCACTGAATATAAAACGCTTTCCGTGCAAAAAATTGTCAGAGCCGTTCCAGAGAAATTCGAGCTCCTCCAAAAATGGTCAGAAAATCTGGGATTCTAAATAAAATAGAATCTGGGCAGTGTCAGGGCATAGACTCAATGGAAATTGAAAGTATACATCCCACTGAATATAAAACGCTTTCCGTGCAAAAAATTGTCAGAGCCGTTCCAGAGAAATTCGAGCTCCTCCAAAAATGGTCAGAAAATCTGGGATTCTAAATAAAATAGAATTAGGGCAGTGTCAGGGCATAGACTCAATGGAAATTGAAAGTATACATCCCACTGAATATAAAACGCTTTCCGTGCAAAAAATTGTCAGAGCCGTTCCAGAGAAATTCGAGCTCCTCCAAAAATGGTCAGAAAATCTGGGATTCTAAATAAAATAGAATCTGGGCAGTGTCAGGGCATAGACTCAATGGAAATTGAAAGTATACATCCCACTGAATATAAAACGCTTTCCGTGCAAAAAATTGTCAGAGCCGTTCCAGAGAAATTCGAGCTCCTCCAAAAATGGTCAGAAAATCTGGGATTCTAAATAAAATAGAATCTGGGCAGTGTCAGGGCATAGACTCAATGGAAATTAAAAGTATACATCCCACTGAATATAAAACGCTTTCCGTGCAAAAAATTGTCAGAGCCGTTCCAGAGAAATTCGAGCTCCTCCAAAAATGGTCAGAAAATCTGGGATTCTAAATAAAATAGAATCTGGGCAGTGTCAGGGCATAGACTCAATGGAAATTGAAAGTATACATCCCACTGAATATAAAACGCTTTCCGTGCAAAAAATTGTCAGAGCCGTTCCAGAGAAATTCGAGCTCCTCCAAAAATGGTCAGAAAATCTGGGATTCTAAATAAAATAGAATCTGGGCAGTGTCAGGGCATAGACTCAATGGAAATTGAAAGTATACATCCCACTGAATATAAAACGCTTTCCGTGCAAAAAATTGTCAGAGCCGTTCCAGAGAAATTCGAGCTCCTCCAAAAATGGTCAGAAAATCTGGGATTCTAAATAAAATAGAATCTGGGCAGTGTCAGGGCATAGACTCAATGGAAATTGAAAGTATACATCCCACTGAATATAAAACGCTTTCCGTGCAAAAAATTGTCAGAGCCGTTCCAGAGAAATTCGAGCTCCTCCAAAAATGGTCAGAAAATCTGGGATTCTAAATAAAATAGAATCTGGGCAGTGTCAGGGCATAGACTCAATGGAAATTGAAAGTATACATCCCACTGAATATAAAACGCTTTCCGTGCAAAAAATTGTCAGAGCCGTTCCAGAGAAATTCGAGCTCCTCCAAAAATGGTCAGAAAATCTGGGATTCTAAATAAAATAGAATCTGGGCAGTGTCAGGGCATAGACTCAATGGAAATTGAAAGTATACATCCCACTGAATATAAAACGCTTTCCGTGCAAAAAATTGTCAGAGCCGTTCCAGAGAAATTCGAGCTCCTCCAAAAATGGTCAGAAAATCTGGGATTCTAAATAAAATAGAATCTGGGCAGTGTCAGGGCATAGACTCAATGGAAATTGAAAGTATACATCCCACTGAATATAAAACGCTTTCCGTGCAAAAAATTGTCAGAGCCGTTCCAGAGAAATTCGAGCTCCTCCAAAAATGGTCAGAAAATCTGGGATTCTAAATAAAATAGAATCTGGGCAGTGTCAGGGCATAGACTCAATGGAAATTGAAAGTATACATCCCACTGAATATAAAACGCTTTCCGTGCAAAAAATTGTCAGAGCCGTTCCAGAGAAATTCGAGCTCCTCCAAAAATGGTCAGAAAATCTGGGATTCTAAATAAAATAGAATCTGGGCAGTGTCAGGGCATAGACTCAATGGAAATTGAAAGTATACATCCCACTGAATATAAAACGCTTTCCGTGCAAAAAATTGTCAGAGCCGTTCCAGAGAAATTCGAGCTCCTCCAAAAATGGTCAGAAAATCTGGGATTCTAAATAAAATAGAATCTGGGCAGTGTCAGGGCATAGACTCAATGGAAATTGAAAGTATACATCCCACTGAATATAAAACGCTTTCCGTGCAAAAAATTGTCAGAGCCGTTCCAGAGAAATTCGAGCTCCTCCAAAAATGGTCAGAAAATCTGGGATTCTAAATAAAATAGAATCTGGGCAGTGTCAGGGCATAGACTCAATGGAAATTGAAAGTATACATCCCACTGAATATAAAACGCTTTCCGTGCAAAAAATTGTCAGAGCCGTTCCAGAGAAATTCGAGCTCCTCCAAAAATGGTCAGAAAATCTGGGATTCTAAATAAAATAGAATCTGGGCAGTGTCAGGGCATAGACTCAATGGAAATTGAAAGTATATGTATATCCCACTAAATATATTAAAAGCTTTCCGAGCATTTGGTCATATACCACGTGCTCGTTGCTATTCTTTTTTTTTATTAGGAATTGCGATCGATTTAAGTAAGTTTGAAGTCGACCTATACCTTCATATAGGAAAATCATAAATGGTACAGTTAAACGATACCAAGCATTAACTAATGCAAGAGTGAGACGCAAATCTCTCGTAGGCAGCGAAAAAAGGACGGTCTGATTACCTTTAATACAATAATGACGCGCGAGTTTTTTTTTACCCAGAGTTGTATTATGGCACGTGTTTAGCAAATCAACCGCAGATATAAAAAAGACTTACAGGCATGTGATGGAAGTAGAAATCGAAAACTAATCAGTTTTGGAAATACATTTTAATGCATTTATTTATTTATTTTTAAGATTCTCTTTAGTAGCTTAATATCTTTATATTTTATGTGATAAAAGTTTTCCAATACAGAAATATTACGAAAAAATTTACTTCTAAAACTAATTCGTTTTCGATTTCCATCACATGCCTGATAGACTTAAAGACAGTAAATAGTAGCAATAATAATGAAAAATTTAATTGTTTCTTTAATTACCAATACGGCGAATCTAAAATAACTTATTTTTACAAATGAATAGGAAATTAATTCATTAAAAAACAATAAAATTTGCGGTTGATTTCTTTGTTTAATAATACCTTAAGATATTTATATACTCGATATTTTGATTTATGGTATAATTAGAAAATTACAATAAATACATAAATGAGTACTACAAAAATTAAACTTCTATTAACTCCACTTTTTAGTTGGTGCAATATAAATCTTTTTAGAAAAAGTGTATTGTGTGCCTTTTTTCAGATTTTTAAAAAATTTTATTACAAAAAAATGTTTAATTTTGTAAAAGTAAAATTCCTAAATTTCGTTAGCCGTGGTTCAGGCCTATTAAAATCAGATTTCCAAATGCAAAAACCGCTAAATTTGAACAAAATTATCAATAACAATATTTTTTGAAAAAATTTTGAAAAAACCACGGCTAACGAAATTTAGGAATTTTACTTTTACAAAATTAAACATTTTTTTGTAATAAAATTTTTTAAAAATCTGAAAAAAGGCACACAATACACTTTTTCTAAAAAGATTTATATTGCACCAACTAAAAAGTGGAGTTAATAGAAGTTTAATTTTTGTAGTACTCATTTATGTATTTATTGTAATTTTCTAATTATACCATAAATCAAAATATCGAGTATATAAATATCTTAAGGTATTATTAAACAAAGAAATCAACCGCAAATTTTATTGTTTTTTAATGAATTAATTTCCTATTCATTTGTAAAAATAAGTTATTTAAGATTCGCCGTATTGGTAATTAAAGAAACAATTAAATTTTTCATTATTATTGCTACTATTTACTGTCTTTAAGTCTATCAGGCATGTGATGGAAATCGAAAACGAATTAGTTTTAGAAGTAAATTTTTTCGTAATATTTCTGTATTGGAAAACTTTTATCACATAAAATATAAAGATATTAAGCTACTAAAGAGAATCTTAAAAATAAATAAATAAATGCATTAAAATGTATTTCCAAAACTGATTAGTTTTCGATTTCTACTTCCATCACATGCCTGTAAGTCTTTTTTATATCTGCGGTTGATTTGCTAAACACGTGCCATAATACAACTCTGGGTAAAAAAAAACTCGCGCGTCATTATTGTATTAAAGGTAATCAGACCGTCCTTTTTTCGCTGCCTACGAGAGATTTGCGTCTCACTCTTGCATTAGTTAATGCTTGGTATCGTTTAACTGTACCATTTATGATTTTCCTATATGAAGGTATAGGTCGACTTCAAACTTACTTAAATCGATCGCAATTCCTAATAAAAAAAAAGAATAGCAACGAGCACGTGGTATATGACCAAATGCTCGGAAAGCTTTTAATATATTTAGTGGGATATACATATACTTTCAATTTCCATTGAGTCTATGCCCTGACACTGCCCAGATTCTATTTTATTTAGAATCCCAGATTTTCTGACCATTTTTGGAGGAGCTCGAATTTCTCTGGAACGGCTCTGACAATTTTTTGCACGGAAAGCGTTTTATATTCAGTGGGATGTATACTTTCAATTTCCATTGAGTCTATGCCCTGACACTGCCCAGATTCTATTTTATTTAGAATCCCAGATTTTCTGACCATTTTTGGAGGAGCTCGAATTTCTCTGGAACGGCTCTGACAATTTTTTGCACGGAAAGCGTTTTATATTCAGTGGGATGTATACTTTCAATTTCCATTGAGTCTATGCCCTGACACTGCCCAAATTCTATTTTATTTAGAATCCCAGATTTTCTGACCATTTTTGGAGGAGCTCGAATTTCTCTGGAACGGCTCTGACAATTTTTTGCACGGAAAGCGTTTTATATTCAGTGGGATGTATACTTTCAATTTCCATTGAGTCTATGCCCTGACACTGCCCAGATTCTATTTTATTTAGAATCCCAGATTTTCTGACCATTTTTGGAGGAGCTCGAATTTCTCTGGAACGGCTCTGACAATTTTTTGCACGGAAAGCGTTTTATATTCAGTGGGATGTATACTTTCAATTTCCATTGAGTCTATGCCCTGACACTGCCCAGATTCTATTTTATTTAGAATCCCAGATTTTCTGACCATTTTTGGAGGAGCTCGAATTTCTCTGGAACGGCTCTGACAATTTTTTGCACGGAAAGCGTTTTATATTCAGTGGGATGTATACTTTCAATTTCCATTGAGTCTATGCCCTGACACTGCCCAGATTCTATTTTATTTAGAATCCCAGATTTTCTGACCATTTTTGGAGGAGCTCGAATTTCTCTGGAACGGCTCTGACAATTTTTTGCACGGAAAGCGTTTTATATTCAGTGGGATGTATACTTTCAATTTCCATTGAGTCTATGCCCTGACACTGCCCAGATTCTATTTTATTTAGAATCCCAGATTTTCTGACCATTTTTGGAGGAGCTCGAATTTCTCTGGAACGGCTCTGACAATTTTTTTGCGCGGAAAGCGTTTTATATTCAGTGGGATGTATACTTTCAATTTCCATTGAGTCTATGCCCTGACACTGCCCAGATTCTATTTTATTTAGAATCCCAGATTTTCTGACCATTTTTGGAGGAGCTCGAATTTCTCTGGAACGGCTCTGACAATTTTTTGCACGGAAAGCGTTTTATATTCAGTGGGATGTATACTTTCAATTTCCATTGAGTCTATGCCCTGACACTGCCCAGATTCTATTTTATTTAGAATCCCAGATTTTCTGACCATTTTTGGAGGAGCTCGAATTTCTCTGGAACGGCTCTGACAATTTTTTGCACGGAAAGCGTTTTATATTCAGTGGGATGTATACTTTCAATTTCCATTGAGTCTATGCCCTGACACTGCCCAGATTCTATTTTATTTAGAATCCCAGATTTTCTGACCATTTTTGGAGGAGCTCGAATTTCTCTGGAACGGCTCTGACAATTTTTTGCACGGAAAGCGTTTTATATTCAGTGGGATGTATACTTTCAATTTCCATTGAGTCTATGCCCTGACACTGCCCAGATTCTATTTTATTTAGAGTCCCAGATTTTCTGACCATTTTTGGAGGAGCTCGAATTTCTCTGGAACGGCTCTGACAATTTTTTGCACGGAAAGCGTTTTATATTCAGTGGGATGTATACTTTCAATTTCCATTGAGTCTATGCCCTGACACTGCCCAGATTCTATTTTATTTAGAATCCCAGATTTTCTGACCATTTTTGGAGGAGCTCGAATTTCTCTGGAACGGCTCTGACAATTTTTTGCACGGAAAGCGTTTTATATTCAGTGGGATGTATACTTTCAATTTCCATTGAGTCTATGCCCTGACACTGCCCAGATTCTATTTTATTTAGAATCCCAGATTTTCTGACCATTTTTGGAGGAGCTCGAATTTCTCTGGAACGGCTCTGACAATTTTTTGCACGGAAAGCGTTTTATATTCAGTGGGATGTATACTTTCAATTTCCATTGAGTCTATGCCCTGACACTGCCCAGATTCTATTTTATTTAGAATCCCAGATTTTCTGACCATTTTTGGAGGAGCTCGAATTTCTCTGGAACGGCTCTGACAATTTTTTGCACGGAAAGCGTTTTATATTCAGTGGGATGTATACTTTCAATTTCCATTGAGTCTATGCCCTGACACTGCCCAGATTCTATTTTATTTAGAATCCCAGATTTTCTGACCATTTTTGGAGGAGCTCGAATTTCTCTGGAACGGCTCTGACAATTTTTTGCACGGAAAGCGTTTTATATTCAGTGGGATGTATACTTTCAATTTCCATTGAGTCTATGCCCTGACACTGCCCAGATTCTATTTTATTTAGAATCCCAGATTTTCTGACCATTTTTGGAGGAGCTCGAATTTCTCTGGAACGGCTCTGACAATTTTTTGCACGGAAAGCGTTTTATATTCAGTGGGATGTATACTTTCAATTTCCATTGAGTCTATGCCCTGACACTGCCCAAATTCTATTTTATTTAGAATCCCAGATTTTCTGACCATTTTTGGAGGAGCTCGAATTTCTCTGGAACGGCTCTGACAATTTTTTGCACGGAAAGCGTTTTATATTCAGTGGGATGTATACTTTCAATTTCCATTGAGTCTATGCCCTGACACTGCCCAGATTCTATTTTATTTAGAATCCCAGATTTTCTGACCATTTTTGGAGGAGCTCGAATTTCTCTGGAACGGCTCTGACAATTTTTTGCACGGAAAGCGTTTTATATTCAGTGGGATGTATACTTTCAATTTCCATTGAGTCTATGCCCTGACACTGCCCAGATTCTATTTTATTTAGAATCCCAGATTTTCTGACCATTTTTGGAGGAGCTCGAATTTCTCTGGAACGGCTCTGACAATTTTTTGCACGGAAAGCGTTTTATATTCAGTGGGATGTATACTTTCAATTTCCATTGAGTCTATGCCCTGACACTGCCCAGATTCTATTTTATTTAGAATCCCAGATTTTCTGACCATTTTTGGAGGAGCTCGAATTTCTCTGGAACGGCTCTGACAATTTTTTGCACGGAAAGCGTTTTATATTCAGTGGGATGTATACTTTCAATTTCCATTGAGTCTATGCCCTGACACTGCCCAGATTCTATTTTATTTAGAATCCCAGATTTTCTGACCATTTTTGGAGGAGCTCGAATTTCTCTGGAACGGCTCTGACAATTTTTTGCACGGAAAGCGTTTTATATTCAGTGGGATGTATACTTTCAATTTCCATTGAGTCTATGCCCTGACACTGCCCAGATTCTATTTTATTTAGAATCCCAGATTTTCTGACCATTTTTGGAGGAGCTCGAATTTCTCTGGAACGGCTCTGACAATTTTTTGCACGGAAAGCGTTTTATATTCAGTGGGATGTATACTTTCAATTTCCATTGAGTCTATGCCCTGACACTGCCCAGATTCTATTTTATTTAGAATCCCAGATTTTCTGACCATTTTTGGAGGAGCTCGAATTTCTCTGGAACGGCTCTGACAATTTTTTGCACGGAAAGCGTTTTATATTCAGTGGGATGTATACTTTCAATTTCCATTGAGTCTATGCCCTGACACTGCCCAGATTCTATTTTATTTAGAATCCCAGATTTTCTGACCATTTTTGGAGGAGCTCGAATTTCTCTGGAACGGCTCTGACAATTTTTTGCACGGAAAGCGTTTTATATTCAGTGGGATGTATACTTTCAATTTCCATTGAGTCTATGCCCTGACACTGCCCAGATTCTATTTTATTTAGAATCCCAGATTTTCTGACCATTTTTGGAGGAGCTCGAATTTCTCTGGAACGGCTCTGACAATTTTTTGCACGGAAAGCGTTTTATATTCAGTGGGATGTATACTTTCAATTTCCATTGAGTCTATGCCCTGACACTGCCCAGATTCTATTTTATTTAGAATCCCAGATTTTCTGACCATTTTTGGAGGAGCTCGAATTTCTCTGGAACGGCTCTGACAATTTTTTGCACGGAAAGCGTTTTATATTCAGTGGGATGTATACTTTCAATTTCCATTGAGTCTATGCCCTGACACTGCCCAGATTCTATTTTATTTAGAATCCCAGATTTTCTGACCATTTTTGGAGGAGCTCGAATTTCTCTGGAACGGCTCTGACAATTTTTTGCACGGAAAGCGTTTTATATTCAGTGGGATGTATACTTTCAATTTCCATTGAGTCTATGCCCTGACACTGCCCAGATTCTATTTTATTTAGAATCCCAGATTTTCTGACCATTTTTGGAGGAGCTCGAATTTCTCTGGAACGGCTCTGACAATTTTTTGCACGGAAAGCGTTTTATATTCAGTGGGATGTATACTTTCAATTTCCATTGAGTCTATGCCCTGACACTGCCCAGATTCTATTTTATTTAGAATCCCAGATTTTCTGACCATTTTTGGAGGAGCTCGAATTTCTCTGGAACGGCTCTGACAATTTTTTGCACGGAAAGCGTTTTATATTCAGTGGGATGTATACTTTCAATTTCCATTGAGTCTATGCCCTGACACTGCCCAGATTCTATTTTATTTAGAATCCCAGATTTTCTGACCATTTTTGGAGGAGCTCGAATTTCTCTGGAACGGCTCTGACAATTTTTTGCACGGAAAGCGTTTTATATTCAGTGGGATGTATACTTTTAATTTCCATTGAGTCTATGCCCTGACACTGCCCAGATTCTATTTTATTTAGAATCCCAGATTTTCTGACCATTTTTGGAGGAGCTCGAATTTCTCTGGAACGGCTCTGACAATTTTTTGCACGGAAAGCGTTTTATATTCAGTGGGATGTATACTTTCAATTTCCATTGAGTCTATGCCCTGACACTGCCCAGATTCTATTTTATTTAGAATCCCAGATTTTCTGACCATTTTTGGAGGAGCTCGAATTTCTCTGGAACGGCTCTGACAATTTTTTGCACGGAAAGCGTTTTATATTCAGTGGGATGTATACTTTCAATTTCCATTGAGTCTATGCCCTGACACAGCCCAAATTCTATTTTATTTAGAATCCCAGATTTTCTGACCATTTTTGGAGGAGCTCGAATTTCTCTGGAACGGCTCTGACAATTTTTTGCACGGAAAGCGTTTTATATTCAGTGGGATGTATACTTTCAATTTCCATTGAGTCTATGCCCTGACACTGCCCAGATTCTATTTTATTTAGAATCCCAGATTTTCTGACCATTTTTGGAGGAGCTCGAATTTCTCTGGAACGGCTCTGACAATTTTTTGCACGGAAAGCGTTTTATATTCAGTGGGATGTATACTTTCAATTTCCATTGAGTCTATGCCCTGACACTGCCCAGATTCTATTTTATTTAGAATCCCAGATTTTCTGACCATTTTTGGAGGAGCTCGAATTTCTCTGGAACGGCTCTGACAATTTTTTGCACGGAAAGCGTTTTATATTCAGTGGGATGTATACTTTCAATTTCCATTGAGTCTATGCCCTGACACTGCCCAGATTCTATTTTATTTAGAATCCCAGATTTTCTGACCATTTTTGGAGGAGCTCGAATTTCTCTGGAACGGCTCTGACAATTTTTTGCACGGAAAGCGTTTTATATTCAGTGGGATGTATACTTTCAATTTCCATTGAGTCTATGCCCTGACACTGCCCAGATTCTATTTTATTTAGAATCCCAGATTTTCTGACCATTTTTGGAGGAGCTCGAATTTCTCTGGAACGGCTCTGACAATTTTTTGCACGGAAAGCGTTTTATATTCAGTGGGATGTATACTTTCAATTTCCATTGAGTCTATGCCCTGACACTGCCCAGATTCTATTTTATTTAGAATCCCAGATTTTCTGACCATTTTTGGAGGAGCTCGAATTTCTCTGGAACGGCTCTGACAATTTTTTGCACGGAAAGCGTTTTATATTCAGTGGGATGTATACTTTCAATTTCCATTGAGTCTATGCCCTGACACTGCCCAGATTCTATTTTATTTAGAATCCCAGATTTTCTGACCATTTTTGGAGGAGCTCGAATTTCTCTGGAACGGCTCTGACAATTTTTTGCACGGAAAGCGTTTTATATTCAGTGGGATGTATACTTTCAATTACCATTTTCCAATCCCAGACAATTTTTTGCACGGAAAACTTTCTATATTCAGTGAGATTCGTTGCTATTTTTCGTTGCTATTAAAAATCTCCTCAATTCCCTCAATTCATTTCCGGTGATGCCACTAAAATTCAAGAAAACGGGATTGCAAATTTCATTTCCGCCGTTGCTATTTTTCGATGCTATCTTGGCGCACGTAATATTTCTGTATTGGAAAACTTTTATCACATAAAATATAAAGATATTAAGCTACTAAAGAGAATCTTAAAAATAAATAAATAAATGCATTAAAATGTATTTCCAAAACTGATTAGTTTTCGATTTCTACTTCCATCACATGCCTGTAAGTCTTTTTTATATCTGCGGTTGATTTGCTAAACACGTGCCATAATACAACTCTGGGTAAAAAAAAACTCGCGCGTCATTATTGTATTAAAGGTAATCAGACCGTCCTTTTTTCGCTGCCTACGAGAGATTTGCGTCTCACTCTTGCATTAGTTAATGCTTGGTATCGTTTAACTGTACCATTTATGATTTTCCTATATGAAGGTATAGGTCGACTTCAAACTTACTTAAATCGATCGCAATTCCTAATAAAAAAAAAGAATAGCAACGAGCACGTGGTATATGACCAAATGCTCGGAAAGCTTTTAATATATTTAGTGGGATATACATATACTTTCAATTTCCATTGAGTCTATGCCCTGACACTGCCCAGATTCTATTTTATTTAGAATCCCAGATTTTCTGACCATTTTTGGAGGAGCTCGAATTTCTCTGGAACGGCTCTGACAATTTTTTGCACGGAAAGCGTTTTATATTCAGTGGGATGTATACTTTCAATTTCCATTGAGTCTATGCCCTGACACTGCCCAGATTCTATTTTATTTAGAATCCCAGATTTTCTGACCATTTTTGGAGGAGCTCGAATTTCTCTGGAACGGCTCTGACAATTTTTTGCACGGAAAGCGTTTTATATTCAGTGGGATGTATACTTTCAATTTCCATTGAGTCTATGCCCTGACACTGCCCAGATTCTATTTTATTTAGAATCCCAGATTTTCTGACCATTTTTGGAGGAGCTCGAATTTCTCTGGAACGGCTCTGACAATTTTTTGCACGGAAAGCGTTTTATATTCAGTGGGATGTATACTTTCAATTTCCATTGAGTCTATGCCCTGACACTGCCCAGATTCTATTTTATTTAGAATCCCAGATTTTCTGACCATTTTTGGAGGAGCTCGAATTTCTCTGGAACGGCTCTGACAATTTTTTGCACGGAAAGCGTTTTATATTCAGTGGGATGTATACTTTCAATTTCCATTGAGTCTATGCCCTGACACTGCCCAGATTCTATTTTATTTAGAATCCCAGATTTTCTGACCATTTTTGGAGGAGCTCGAATTTCTCTGGAACGGCTCTGACAATTTTTTGCACGGAAAGCGTTTTATATTCAGTGGGATGTATACTTTCAATTTCCATTGAGTCTATGCCCTGACACTGCCCAGATTCTATTTTATTTAGAATCCCAGATTTTCTGACCATTTTTGGAGGAGCTCGAATTTCTCTGGAACGGCTCTGACAATTTTTTGCACGGAAAGCGTTTTATATTCAGTGGGATGTATACTTTCAATTTCCATTGAGTCTATGCCCTGACACTGCCCAGATTCTATTTTATTTAGAATCCCAGATTTTCTGACCATTTTTGGAGGAGCTCGAATTTCTCTGGAACGGCTCTGACAATTTTTTGCACGGAAAGCGTTTTATATTCAGTGGGATGTATACTTTCAATTTCCATTGAGTCTATGCCCTGACACTGCCCAGATTCTATTTTATTTAGAATCCCAGATTTTCTGACCATTTTTGGAGGAGCTCGAATTTCTCTGGAACGGCTCTGACAATTTTTTGCACGGAAAGCGTTTTATATTCAGTGGGATGTATACTTTCAATTTCCATTGAGTCTATGCCCTGACACTGCCCAGATTCTATTTTATTTAGAATCCCAGATTTTCTGACCATTTTTGGAGGAGCTCGAATTTCTCTGGAACGGCTCTGACAATTTTTTGCACGGAAAGCGTTTTATATTCAGTGGGATGTATACTTTCAATTTCCATTGAGTCTATGCCCTGACACTGCCCAAATTCTATTTTATTTAGAATCCCAGATTTTCTGACCATTTTTGGAGGAGCTCGAATTTCTCTGGAACGGCTCTGACAATTTTTTGCACGGAAAGCGTTTTATATTCAGTGGGATGTATACTTTCAATTTCCATTGAGTCTATGCCCTGACACTGCCCAGATTCTATTTTATTTAGAATCCCAGATTTTCTGACCATTTTTGGAGGAGCTCGAATTTCTCTGGAACGGCTCTGACAATTTTTTGCACGGAAAGCGTTTTATATTCAGTGGGATGTATACTTTCAATTTCCATTGAGTCTATGCCCTGACACTGCCCAGATTCTATTTTATTTAGAATCCCAGATTTTCTGACCATTTTTGGAGGAGCTCGAATTTCTCTGGAACGGCTCTGACAATTTTTTGCACGGAAAGCGTTTTATATTCAGTGGGATGTATACTTTCAATTTCCATTGAGTCTATGCCCTGACACTGCCCAGATTCTATTTTATTTAGAATCCCAGATTTTCTGACCATTTTTGGAGGAGCTCGAATTTCTCTGGAACGGCTCTGACAATTTTTTGCACGGAAAGCGTTTTATATTCAGTGGGATGTATACTTTCAATTTCCATTGAGTCTATGCCCTGACACTGCCCAGATTCTATTTTATTTAGAATCCCAGATTTTCTGACCATTTTTGGAGGAGCTCGAATTTCTCTGGAACGGCTCTGACAATTTTTTGCACGGAAAGCGTTTTATATTCAGTGGGATGTATACTTTCAATTTCCATTGAGTCTATGCCCTGACACTGCCCAGATTCTATTTTATTTAGAATCCCAGATTTTCTGACCATTTTTGGAGGAGCTCGAATTTCTCTGGAACGGCTCTGACAATTTTTTGCACGGAAAGCGTTTTATATTCAGTGGGATGTATACTTTCAATTTCCATTGAGTCTATGCCCTGACACTGCCCAGATTCTATTTTATTTAGAATCCCAGATTTTCTGACCATTTTTGGAGGAGCTCGAATTTCTCTGGAACGGCTCTGACAATTTTTTGCACGGAAAGCGTTTTATATTCAGTGGGATGTATACTTTCAATTTCCATTGAGTCTATGCCCTGACACTGCCCAGATTCTATTTTATTTAGAATCCCAGATTTTCTGACCATTTTTGGAGGAGCTCGAATTTCTCTGGAACGGCTCTGACAATTTTTTGCACGGAAAGCGTTTTATATTCAGTGGGATGTATACTTTCAATTTCCATTGAGTCTATGCCCTGACACTGCCCAGATTCTATTTTATTTAGAATCCCAGATTTTCTGACCATTTTTGGAGGAGCTCGAATTTCTCTGGAACGGCTCTGACAATTTTTTGCACGGAAAGCGTTTTATATTCAGTGGGATGTATACTTTCAATTTCCATTGAGTCTATGCCCTGACACTGCCCAGATTCTATTTTATTTAGAATCCCAGATTTTCTGACCATTTTTGGAGGAGCTCGAATTTCTCTGGAACGGCTCTGACAATTTTTTGCACGGAAAGCGTTTTATATTCAGTGGGATGTATACTTTCAATTTCCATTGAGTCTATGCCCTGACACTGCCCAAATTCTATTTTATTTAGAATCCCAGATTTTCTGACCATTTTTGGAGGAGCTCGAATTTCTCTGGAACGGCTCTGACAATTTTTTGCACGGAAAGCGTTTTATATTCAGTGGGATGTATACTTTCAATTTCCATTGAGTCTATGCCCTGACACTGCCCAGATTCTATTTTATTTAGAATCCCAGATTTTCTGACCATTTTTGGAGGAGCTCGAATTTCTCTGGAACGGCTCTGACAATTTTTTGCACGGAAAGCGTTTTATATTCAGTGGGATGTATACTTTCAATTTCCATTGAGTCTATGCCCTGACACTGCCCAGATTCTATTTTATTTAGAATCCCAGATTTTCTGACCATTTTTGGAGGAGCTCGAATTTCTCTGGAACGGCTCTGACAATTTTTTGCACGGAAAGCGTTTTATATTCAGTGGGATGTATACTTTCAATTTCCATTGAGTCTATGCCCTGACACTGCCCAGATTCTATTTTATTTAGAATCCCAGATTTTCTGACCATTTTTGGAGGAGCTCGAATTTCTCTGGAACGGCTCTGACAATTTTTTGCACGGAAAGCGTTTTATATTCAGTGGGATGTATACTTTCAATTTCCATTGAGTCTATGCCCTGACACTGCCCAGATTCTATTTTATTTAGAATCCCAGAGTTTCTGACCATTTTTGGAGGAGCTCGAATTTCTCTGGAACGGCTCTGACAATTTTTTGCACGGAAAGCGTTTTATATTCAGTGGGATGTATACTTTCAATTTCCATTGAGTCTATGCCCTGACACTGCCCAGATTCTATTTTATTTAGAATCTCAGATTTTCTGAATTTCTCTGGATTTTTTTATGCTGAATAATTACATTACCGCTTAATTCCTAATATCGTTTTCGGGCTTTCTTGCTCTCGAAATTGCTAAAATTTGTTCCAGTTTTCGTTGCCCCTGAATTCCTAAAATCATTTGTTGCCACTCGATTCCCCTAAACGATATTAGAAAATTCCCTCGTTTTCATTTCCGGCGTTGCTATTTTTCGTTGCTATCTTGGCGCACGTTCTTAAAAAATATATAAAAAAAATTCTGTCTTAATATAAGAAAAATATCAAAATGAATCAAGATAATTCATCAATGGATATGGATCCCGAAATTGCAAAACAGCTTTTTAATCAGGGAGCCATATTGTTTATTACTGGCGTTCCTAAAGGCACCGAATTCGGCATAGACTTGTGTTCGTATGTGATTGGTGATAATTTCCGTGGTGTCAAAATGATACCATCAGGACCACATTATGTATGGTGTGCAGCTACTGGACCATATGGCGACACAGCACCTAGAGTTGGTTTCACATATTTCTTTGAAGAACAAGAGCTGGTTGTGAGAGAATGGGATGCAAATAATGAGGAGTTAAGAAACAGGCAAATTGCCGAACCTGAATTGGAAAAACAACGTTTAAAAGATAATCTGAAAATGTTAGATACATATTTGGCACCCTATGATTTTCGCTATTGCGGTGAATGGCGCAAATTGACCGACACTATTACCAAGGAATGTGTGGACAGATGTAGGCCGGCTTTGGGTACTATACGAACCAATGTGGAATTATTATCATGCCCAGACGCGGAAAGACCGCGAGGACCTTTAACGGGCACCCATCCTTCTATGACCGCTAAATTGGTAAATGATGAAAATGACTTGTTGCCACAATTAAAACCGATTGAAGGAACTGCGCCTAGGTTTAGCCACATACCAGAACGTATACCCAAAAATTCAACACCGGACGAAATATCTAAACACTCTTTGGACTGCATACAAGCTTGCAATGAATTACTAAGACACTTTAATACTGCACCAGATTTAATACAGGAAATACAAATATCTTTTGTTTTTTTCCTGGTCGGTTATTCGGTGGAGTCTTTAGCTTATTGGCGTAAAGTTTTGTCATTGTTGTCCCATTCAGAGGAGGCCGTAGGCAAATATCGGCTGTTATTTATGAAATATAGTGAAGTGTTGGTCCATCAATTGCCGCATTTGCCGGAGGAGCTAATGGAACCATCTGAACGCAATACGGTGTACAAGGATATACGCTCTTTGTTGGTGAATTTAAGTCTCGGTGGTCTGCACAAAAGCGCTGAGTTTTTAACTAAAAAACTACAAAATTCTATGAATTGGACATTTGAGGGTTTGTTGGATGAAGATCCGGAAGATATGCCTGTTGTAGTTGAAACAAATTAATAATACACACACAGTGCAAGAATAATAATATCCTGCACGTAAGTAACATTTAAACATTTATTAGTTATATTATTGTATGAAGTATGTAGGTATTTGTTATAATAAAATTTGTAATAAAGTAAGTTAAAACAAGGTAAAATGACTGCAAATGCAAAGAGTTACGATGCGTAAACTATTTGACTTTTTTAGGTTCCTTAACTAAATTATCATCATCATGAACATTATTAGCATTTTTAGGTATACTTTGTTTTGACTTTTTGGTTTCATCATTGCCTTCATTCTCCTCTAATTGTACATCAGAGTCCATTTCAGCATCTGCTATTTCTTTTTCTAAATTCAAATTATATTTTGCTGCCAGTTCTTCCAAACGTTTTTGATTGTTTTTCAAATAGCCGGGCAGATAAAAAATTGTTTGCACCATTCTTTAAAAGTTTTTAGACAATAAAATTATTAATGAAATTATTGATATGTATTTCTTCCTAAACTTACTTGATGAGCACATAGCCTGAGATGGCCAACAACAAACATGTACATGATGTTTTTAGCATCGTCCAGTAGTCTACTACAACCTGCTGGTGCTTCATTTTGTCACAAGTATGGCAATTAATTTTATACTCAATAAATATTTTGCTCCAAACTAATTTTAATTCTTTGACTCTTAATAAAACTGCGTGTAGTTTGTGCACCTTGTTGCCTTCAATCACACGTAGTCATAATAATTTTTATAACTGATTTATTAGTCTTGAATATTTTTATTAAACTTAAGTTTGTTATGGTCATATTTATGGCATATGGGTCACTGTGGTTACCACCACTAACATAGAGGGGATTCATCCTTTTGTGTGTTATTTTTCTCCATGAAAATTATAGTGAATGTCGTTGTATGCGTGTTGGTTAGGGGTTGCATTTAATTATTTATTGCCTAAATTAGTAACCCAAAGAAACATATGGTCATTTTGTAATAAAAAAAGCATAGAATTTATAAAAAACCATTTCCTTTATACAAGCGAGACATTCCTTGGCACTATGAATTATTTCAGAAATTTGTACGTGTTGCTCACAGAAGAGTCTGATCTGAAATGGGGTTTCAAGGCGAATATAATTTATAATTTCTTCTATATGTGTTTCTCCATAAATATTGAAAATAACAGGTCTTGGAAACCCTATATATGTATATTTTCAATATAATAGTATGTTCCTTAATAAAGGAAATACTGTTAATAACCTTATGAAATCAATAATATATATCAAGTTGTAATGTAATTATCGTCTACTTAGTCTATGCATATAACAAGTGAGTGATATCTATATTGTTAATTTTCGTTAATATAGTCACTCAATAAAGATTGAAACAAAAGAAAACAATTGGACGATAAATATAAGACATAAAGATATTGTTAATTAATTTGTCAGGAATGTTTTGCTAGGTGAATATTTCCTCAGTTTTTTGTAGTATGTACTCAAAAATCACAAATTTTGACTTATGACGTTGTTGATAAAATAAGTTATAAACAAGTACTGGGAGTTTAGTTTCCTCTTTTTGTTTTATTTTTATAAAAGAATTTATAAACATTTTGATAAACTTAATTTGTTTATTATAAAACTATTCCACTTATTGTACAAAATTTCTTAAGGCTGCTACCACTCCCGAGCCATACATGAGTTTCTCTTCTATTTGTTTCCACGAACTTTCTTGTATTTCAGACAATTCCTCTAAAGATGACATAACTTCGGGAATTTCAACTAAATTTAAACCATGAGAACGTAGAAATACACTTAAATATGATTGAGCCAGTTCGAAATTTTTTTTTGATTCAAACATATATTTTAGGGTCTTTAAGAATTCTACCATGGCCTTTACGGTGCCACCACTTATGGGATGTAAAGATTTCACCTCAAAGTCAATCATTGAAGGTCCTAGTAGTTTAAGATGTTGCATACATTTTTCATAGTCTTGGGTGGAGGCGGTAGCTTCTAATAATTTTCCAAAATTTGTTAGATTATTGAGAGATGTTGCTTTCAAAACTTTGGACTCCATATCATCGTCTGAATTGGCTGTGTTAACATCAAACTTCATTTCTAGACCAGCCACTGTGGGTAGGAAGAAGGGAGCTTGTTTGGGTATTTTAGGTGGTGCCTTGGGTTTATTGCGTCTTTTGATTATTTCTAAATCTAAAAGATTTTGCCATCTAGAGACTGCCAGACCCGACATTGTAATCAACTCCTTGGATAATTGCTCAGGTGTTTCGTATTTCAAAGCGATCTCTTCGCCCAACTCTTCCTCGTCATCAACATCCATGGAGAGCTCGTCTACGGCTTCTTCCAAACTCAATTCTTCGGCAATATTCGATGGTAGACCCACGTAAGGTGCTATTGCTTTAGGATTAATGGAACGCAGAGATATTTGACTGAATAACATTTTGTTGGCCCACAAATAAATGCCCAAATTATTCACATGTGTAGTGGCTAGAAAATCTCCCGTAGGTGACATTGTCAGCGACACACAAGGTTTTTCTACTCTGAATTGATCAATCATATAGGATGAAGGTATGTCCCAAATCTTAATGGTTGCATCCATTGAGGCTGATATCAGCCAACGACTGTCAGGGCTAAAGGTAACGTCATTGACTTTGGCCGCATGACCTTCGAATTTACGTATCACCACTTTGGTATCCAAATCAATAACAAGTATGGTGAAGTTTACTAAAGCCACTGCAATCATGGCGCTTTCACGATAACAACGCATTAAGGAAATGCCATCTTGAAACTGCATTCGAGCTAGATGTTTATTAGCTAGAAGTAAACAATTGTATAATACATAAAAAATGATCAATAAATAATAAAATATCACCTACCATTTTCTTTAAAGTGCCAAAACTTTAATAAACCACCGCTGCAACCGGTAACAACCACCTGATTCAAATTATCACAAGCCACTCCACGTATCGCTGCCTTATGTGCAGGATTACCATAACTAGCTCTGTGAAAGCCAGATTGTATATTAAAGCGTTCAACATCACCACTAGAATAACCTGTTGCAAGATTTGTTCAGATTTTGAGTAAATTGAAACTCCAACATATATAACAAGCATTACAACACTTACCAATAATCACGAAATTGCCACAATGTGTTATGGTTACACATGTAGTTTCTGCCTTAAAATCGACTCGATTTCTATTAGTGAATTTTTTAGGTATCAAATAATGTTCACCCATACGATTTTTGTGAAATGACCATGTTGTTGTTTGTATAGAGCCCGCATGTATGGCCGCTATATTGTCCCATTCCTTTTCACGTGTTAATTCTGTGGTAAATTCTATAATAGGTGGCATACGGTGATTGTCCTCTTGGAAACGATCTCAAAAAAAAAAAAAAAATGTTTTGGTAACTATAAGGTAAACAACTTTTATTTTTTTTTCAGTGTAAATACTTTTCTTTTTCGAGGCCTTTTTATTGTAACTAGCTTTGCCTAAACTTTTGTTTAAACTTTCCGATATGACACTAAAAGCTCTTAGGGAACTATCCTCTCCAGAGGATAATATTGTTTTACCATTACTACCATGATAACGTATGCACAGAGGTGGTGCATTGTGCCCCTCACGTATGCGCAACATGCGTGCTCCTCCATCAGATAAATCGAAAATAAATAATTTCATTGAATTGTCAGGGGATGTAGTGAAAATTAATGGTGCATTTGGCAAACAAATAGCGGTAGTTACAGAATCTTCATGGGCTTGCAGTTGGCTGGCAATCTAATAATAACAAACACAATGTTTTGTAAAAATTACTATATTTCTTAAATTTATTACAAAAGCATACCTTTTTCTCCTCCAAATTCCAAAATGCAATATAACCATTTGTGCTAGCTGTAGCCATGATTGGAGGACCATCTGTACGGAAAGTAATTTTCGAAACAGCACCCCAATCTTGCTTGAATTTCATTAAGGTTTCGTCAAATTTCAAATTCATAACAACAATTAAACCATCTTGATGACCTACTGCCACCACATCCACAGCAGGAGCTGGTTCAATGCAGGTCACACGACTCGGGTGACCAGTATATGTATAAATCAAACGATTGTCTTTAATATTCAATAATTTTAATTGGCCTTGTCTCGAACCAAACACAACTTTATTCACATACGTAGGTGGATGGGCGATGGCAGTAATTTGAAATTCTTCTACATTAAAAGGCACTTCCAAATACACTTCGTTCCCTACAATATCCCAAACTTTCATTACGTTGGCTTCATCCACAGCAATTAAATGCTTAGAAAAAGGCAAAAGTAAATGAACATTTTTCGTGTGTCCCTTATAGACGTGTCTTACATGCTTGCCAGCACGCCAGGCATAAATACATTTATTACTAGCCGTGTAAGTATGTAAACGATCATTGGCCATGGCAGTAATTTCATCTGGATGTTGTCCACTGACATGTAGCAAACGAAAATGGAGTGAGGTGTAGACTTGAAAGGAACGTCCAATGCATGTTGTTATCAAATTATCTTGTCGTCGCTGTATATAACGTACTACGGCCGGAATATGATTGCTTACATATCCCAATGCACGATTGCGTCGAAAAATCACACTACTATCACGTTGTTTTACATTAAGACTTTCGTTTGTCATGTTTGCACAGTTTATATATGATTTGCACTTTGTTTTATTTAATTTTAAATAAAATTTCCTAAAAATGATTAAAAGCACGCGTAACTTTTTAAATGATTGAAATTTTGACGGCGAGAGATAAATTTTACAAGAGAGTAAATGATGAAACAGAACTGGCAGCGTTGTCAACTTTGAAATTTCAAAACGCACCAAAATGGAGAAAAAAGCGCACGATGTAGAAAAAACGCACCAAGTTAAGAATTCCGTTTTTGTTTCAAATACATATTTATTGAATTAATTTGAAATTTTTTTTATCATAAATTTTATAAAAAACTTTTTATCAACGATTATTAGTAAAAGTAATAATAGTAAAAGCCTTTTTTTTAATAAATGAGCTAATAAAGATAAAATAAGCATTTAACCACTCAAAATTTAACTCACAATATGATATTCGGAACTAAAGTACTAATTGGTAAAAAAGCTAATTTCAGTAAATATTTGTATTTTTTTTTATATATTTTTGTTTTCTAGTTAAAGTACTTCTATTTGATTTTTTCCAATAAAATTTGTTAGGATTCCACTGGTACTCTAACCCTGGTTGTTCGTCTACAGTTCAGTAGACCAACCCATCAGGTTATACAAGAATTTTTATTTACATATTTAAAATGTTAATTTGATTTTCAAACAAAGATTTTTGAAGAATTTAATTTTATTTATTATACATTCCTATTTAAAATACATTTTTTCATCGTATAGATTTCATGAGTTATGAATTATTAAAAAACTGCAATTAAAAATTAGTAAAAATAAAGATTTCATCACATTTTCGAAAAAATTAAAAAACGCACCGAAATACACAAAAAAAATTTTGCAGTGTTGAATGAAATGGTACTCAAACAGGTGTATTTTATTGTAAAAAGATTTTTTCTCACACTGAAACAAAAAGTTGTGTTGAATTTGGTTTGGTGCCACCAAAAATTAAAAAGCGCACCAAAATTTTAAAAAAAGCGCACCGCGCACACCAACAAGAATTTTTCGCACCAAAAATTTAAAAAAGCACCAAAAATGGTGCGAAACGCACCAAGTTGACAACGCTGACTATGTTGCCAGATTTACGTTGCCATTATTGCAATTGTTACACGCGAAAAGTAGTATTTTACAGAAAAGTACATTAGTTATTTTTTTGGAACATTTGTAAATTATATTAATATTATGTTTCCACGGTACAAGCTTCGCTCTCTATTCATGCTTCACACCCCAATCATGTGCGAAACAACTTGCTTCACCATACAAAATTTTAAGAGCGAATCAAGTAGATTCATATTGAATCTACTTGCGAAGCACGAAAAATTGCACTCTTCTCTAATTTTTATCGCAAGTTTATCTGCACTAGCTGTAAAAATTTAATATTATTGTAAACAAAGGAAATTATTTTCTTGTTGTTGGAAGTAAAGAAAGTAAATACGTACGAATGTATGTTTTTTTTCAAATAAGCTAACTAATTTCCACTCACTTTTGTTTGTCCATTAAAAAAAATTATTTTCCACAAATTGTAAATTCTGTTTTTTTTATTCTGTTTGCTTATTAAAGACAACTGTCAAATCGAATCAAGTTTATTAGTCATGTAAACAGCATGATTCATAA
This sequence comes from Bellardia pandia, assembly GCA_916048285.2. NCBI lineage: Eukaryota > Metazoa > Arthropoda > Insecta > Diptera > Calliphoridae > Bellardia > Bellardia pandia. The sequence continues at coordinate 74,698,392 of OU696530.1, forward strand.
ACATGATTCAGAAGGAGAAGCAGGTGATTCAAGTCGTCGTGGAAACATAGTATAAAAGTGCTAGAAAATGCTAAATGAACAATTGGAAAGTGCTAAATCAAATATTTTGCTGCTAAATCAACAAAAACAGTGCTAAATCTAGCACCGAAAGTGCTAAAATGGCAACACTGTTGACAGCGTTTTTTCTTATGCTCTCACTTCAAAAAACAATTGCTCTCAACAATATTACCATACTTTTATTAAATTTTATACACTTTGTAAACAAAACCTTATGTTTTTGCGTCTTTGGCGCAAGAAAAATAAAAACAAAAGAAAATCAAAGAAATGTTTAAAAGTGAGATTTTGGTAATTTAAAAGAAAATAAGTGATATTATAGAAAAATTAATTGAAGAAGTACAAAAGCATGATTGCATATATAATTTGCAGTCGCCATTGTCCAAAAATTTTTATTTAAAACAAGATTTGTGGACAAAAATTGGAAAAGCCGTCGGCATTACAGGTTGGTATACAGAAGAATTATAAAAACATTAAATTACAGTTCGTGAAGTTGCAGCCGTCCTTTCAATTATGGGCCTGTTTTCTCTGAAAGTCGTTTTTGCTTGAAGTTGCGGTCGTGTTCTGTTTCATCATTAACATGGTGCAACTATACAAGGTGAGTGCAAATCAACAACAAATACAACACAAAACAGAAACAACAGGCATTTTGTTGGTGTAAATTAATGTACTACTGTCAAAAATACTTGAAAATGTATTCTTTTGACATAAGTAAATTGTAAACAAAGTCAGTCAGCTGCACTCACCTTGTATAGTTACACCTTGATCATTAAAGGTGCTATCAGACGGGATGTATTTTACATATGTACTGTCACTTTTCTGACCCATATGTAATTCCGTATGTATGTATATCAAAATTTCCATTTTACATACGATTCATAATTTTTGCTATCACACCTGCTTATGTTTTTTTTTATGTATGACATAACCTATAAATGTAAACAAAAGCTGACTTTTTAACGTAATAAATATAATAAACATAATTTAATTTATTAAAAATTCATTTTTTTTTAATTTTTCTTTACAATATATATTTTCAAACAATTTTGTTTCAAAACAAATACATACGATAATGATGATCTGCTGTTATATATTTTTTCTAGCTGTTTTTTATAATTTATTAATTATTTTTATTATTATTTGCTAATATACTATATTAACTCGAAATTGATTTGTATGCCATTCAGGATATATGTATGTATGTATATTCTTGGTAATCTCTTGGGATTTCTACAGTTTTCATTAGCGACACCATGAAGAATATTTGGACATATATTATAGATATTGGATATAGCGATGTCATTCAGTCTGTTGAAATCAACTTTCCGAAGTTTCCAAATAACTTAGAAACATTATTTCAGGCATTGTCCTGCTTTGGTTACTTTAGAAAAAATCGCCCGATTTTTTACCCATTTTTGGTTCTATCCAATACTAAGTCATGTACATAGGCAATATGGATATCAAATCAAAGACATTTCAAAGACTAACTTGATTTTTTTACTAAGTTATGTACTTATACAATATTTATTTCTAGTGAAAACCATATTCAGCGATATATGTATTAAAAATATTATGTAGATTGGTGAAGGATATATTTCAAGTAAAACATTTAATAATTTATGGAAATGATTTTTGTAAAACTACACCTTTTCAAGTGAAAATTCAGAAAATATTGAGAAAAACAAAGTTCAATTTCAGAAATACAAAATAATATTGAGAAAATTTAAGTTCAGAAATACAAATTAATATTGAGAAAATACAAATTGAAATTCAGAAATAAAAATTAATATTGAGAAAATACAAATTCAGAAATCGAAATTGATATTGAGTAAATACAAATTGAAATTCAGAAATACAAATTAATATTGAGATAATACAAATTGAAATTGAGAAAACAAAACTTGATATTGAGAAAAAAAAAAACAAATTGAAATTCAGAAATTCTATTTCATATTAAGAAAATACAAATAAAATAAGAATATGCATATATATTCTCCAACAGGCATAGCTTCCAATTCTATTGCCCTTTGGTAAAATGTAGTTTAATGTTGCACTGCTCTTGCACAATCACCTGTTGCAATAGTGGTTTCTGCTTCGTCGATATGTCTTTCAAATAAATAAGAAGGTGTTCGCAAGCTCTCGGTGGAGTTATATTGGGTATATTCAGGTGAGTTTTTGGGTATGTTTTTATTTTAGACCATATATATTTAATTAGATTCAACATTGGACTGTATGGGGCTAATAGAAGAAGAGTTGCCGTTGAATTTAGTTATGAAATAAATATGAAATAAAATGAAAAAAAAAGAAATAAAATTCGTGGGAATGTTGAACATAACTTTACTCAATAATGTTGTAGGATATACAAATGAATATTAAACAAGTAAGAGTGCTACATTCGGCTGTGCCGAATCTTAAATACCCTCCACCTAAACGTAATAAGAAATACAAAAACTACACTGGTTATAGGACTAGAATATCCTTATTCTGTGTTTTCTATTCAGTCTTAGTGTAAATTTTATTAGTATTTGATATATTGTTTAAAACACAATTTTACGACCAACATAATTTATGTTAAATATTTTGAAATTTTGTCTAATTTTCACTATTTTTAATTGATTTAATTACCAATTCTTACCATAATTTACAGAGTTTGTCTGATGTTCATAATAATCTTGAGTGTAATTTAACAAACAGAGTATAAACAAGTAAGAGTGCTATATTCGGCTGTGCCGAATCTTAAATACCCTTCACCTAAGCGTAATAAGAAATACAGACACTACACTAGACTAGAATATCCTAATTCTGTGTTTTCTATTCAGTCTTAGTGCAAATTTTATTAGTATTTGATATATTTTTTGAAAGACAATTTTACGACCAACATAATTTATTTTAAATATTTTGAAATGTTGTCTAATTTTTACCATTTTAATTGATTTAATTACCAATTCTTACCATAATTTACAGAGTCTGTCTGATGTTCATAATAATCTTCAGTGTAATTTAACAAACAGAGTATAAAAAAGGGGTACAATTCGGTTTTAGTGATTTTGCTCAAAAAAAAAAAAAAAAAAAAAAAATGAAATAGGGCTTTTAGAGGAGATACCAGCAAAAAAAAATTTGTTGGCGGTCACGCCTATTTTCGAGGGGGCGGGCCCGTAAAGTTGAAAATATATAGGCCTATATCTCGGGAACTACTGGGTGCTTAATAATTTGTAATACACTAAATAAAAGGTATTAAAAATACCTTTCCAACGATATATATCATGATTAAAAAATATGGACCGAATATGGGTTAAATCCGAAAAGAATATTTTTTGACCCGAATTTATTTGTTTTTTGGAAATGGTTCTTATATGGCAGCTATGACAAATTATGGGCCGATCTTCTTAAATTTTGGAAAAGTTATTTTCATGCATATGAGGATATTTCACGTCGAATTTCAACATAATAACGGTATATTTAAGATATATATTAGTATTAACGTGGATTTCGAGAGTGGACCTTATGTGGGGGATATTGTCAAATATGGACCGATATTCTCGAAATCCAGCAGTTTGATTTAGGCATGTATGTAAATGATCCGTGTAAAATTTTGGATTGGTAATTTTTGGATTTTCGGAAGAGGGCTTTATATGGGGCATACGGTTAAAAATAGGCCGAAATTAACAAAATTTTGTGTGATGATTTTTGTATATATGTAAATGATCTGTGCAAAGTTTTGAGTCGGTACCGATATGTTTACAATATATATAGGGATAAATGTCTTTTCAGATGTGGTCCTTGTATGGGAGCTATGACCAATTCTGGGCCGACCACCATAAAATTTAGTACAACAACTTATTTGCCTATAAAGATTATTTATGTCAAATTTTAGCCGTTTACCGTTATCTATATCTATTTTATACGTATTTAAGTAAATTTTGGAAGTGGACTTTATATGGGGTCTATGGTTAAACATGAACCGAACTAAAAAAAAATTTCGTTTTGCGATTTCTTTTTTTATAAAAATTATTTTTGCTGAATTTTGTCTTGATATTCCAATTTTATAGGCATTTATTTATCATTAAGCCATATTTCGTGGACCAATTCTTACTATTTTCCGCACACTTTCTTCTTTTATCATACAAACAACGTATACAAAATTGCATGGTATTATCTGCAATATATTTCAAAATATTGCAATAAAACGGACAAAAATATCAAATTTTTATGGAGGTTGTCTCACATGTTGGTCCATAACTCTGGTTGACCTAAACCGATTTTGCTGATTTTAAATAGCAAACTTCTCGAAAGCATTTCTGACAGAATTATTGAAGATTTGGATCCCGCATATATCTGGGGACTTCAAAAAACTGATTTCAACAGACAGACAGACGGACATGGCTTAATCGACTCCGCTATCTATCAGAGTTGTAAATGAATCATTCTTTTTTGATTTCAATTCATTACGAATTAGCTAAATTTTGAATTAATTCTTTTCAACAAAAAAAGAATTGAATTAAATTTGAATCTATTCATTTGAATTTAGCGAACATGAATTGCAATTCATTTCCAATTCAAATGAATTGGACAAAATGAGTTGCAATTCATGTTCGCTAAATTCAAATGAATTGATTCAAATTTAATTCAATTCTTTTTTTTGTTGAAAATAATTAATTCAAAATTTAGCTAATTCGTAATGAATTGAAATCAAAAAAGAATGATTCATTTACAACTCTGATAGATAGCGGAGTCGATTAAGCCATGTCCGTCTGTCTGTCTGTTGAAATCAGTTTTTTGAAGTCCCCAGATATATGCGGGATCCAAATCTTCAATAATTCTGTCAGAAATGCTTTCGAGAAGTTTGCTATTTAAAATCAGCAAAATCGGTTTAGGTCAACCAGAGTTATGGACCAACATGTGAGACAACCTCCATAAAAATTTGATATTTTTGTCCGTTTTATTGCAATATTTTGAAATATATTGCAGATAATACCATGCAATTTTGTATACGTTGTTTGTATGATAAAAGAAGAAAGTGTGCGGAAAATAGTAAGAATTGGTCCACGAAATATGGCTTAATGATAAATAAATGCCTATAAAATTGGAATATCAAGACAAAATTCAGCAAAAATAATTTTTATAAAAAAAGAAATCGCAAAACGAAATTTTTTTTTAGTTCGGTTCATGTTTAACCATAGACCCCATATAAAGTCCACTTCCAAAATTTACTTAAATACGTATAAAATAGATATAGATAACGGTAAACGGCTAAAATTTGACATAAATAATCTTTATAGGCAAATAAGTTGTTGTACTAAATTTTATGGTGGTCGGCCCAGAATTGGTCATAGCTCCCATACAAGGACCACATCTGAAAAGACATTTATCCCTATATATATTGTAAACATATCGGTACCGACTCAAAACTTTGCACAGATCATTTACATATATACAAAAATCATCACACAAAATTTTGTTAATTTCGGCCTATTTTTAACCGTATGCCCCATATAAAGCCCTCTTCCGAAAATCCAAAAATTACCAATCCAAAATTTTACACGGATCATTTACATACATGCCTAAATCAAACTGCTGGATTTCGAGAATATCGGTCCATATTTGACAATATCCCCCACATAAGGTCCACTCTCGAAATCCACGTTAATACTAATATATATCTTAAATATACCGTTATTATGTTGAAATTCGACGTGAAATATCCTCATATGCATGAAAATAACTTTTCCAAAATTTAAGAAGATCGGCCCATAATTTGTCATAGCTGCCATATAAGAACCATTTCCAAAAAACAAATAAATTCGGGTCAAAAAATATTCTTTTCGGATTTAACCCATATTCGGTCCATATTTTTTAATCATGATATATATCGTTGGAAAGGTATTTTTAATACCTTTTATTTAGTGTATTACAAATTATTAAGCACCCAGTAGTTCCCGAGATATAGGCCTATATATTTTCAACTTTACGGGCCCGCCCCCTCGAAAATAGGCGTGACCGCCAACAAATTTTTTTTTGCTGGTATCTCCTCTAAAAGCCCTATTTCATTGTTTTTTTTTTTTTTTTTTGAGCAAAATCACTAAAACCGAATTGTACCCCTTTTTTATACTCTGTTTGTTAAATTACACTGAAGATTATTATGAACATCAGACAGACTCTGTAAATTATGGTAAGAATTGGTAATTAAATCAATTAAAATGGTAAAAATTAGACAACATTTCAAAATATTTAAAATAAATTATGTTGGTCGTAAAATTGTCTTTCAAAAAATATATCAAATACTAATAAAATTTGCACTAAGACTGAATAGAAAACACAGAATTAGGATATTCTAGTCTAGTGTAGTGTCTGTATTTCTTATTACGCTTAGGTGAAGGGTATTTAAGATTCGGCACAGCCGAATATAGCACTCTTACTTGTTTATACTCTGTTTGTTAAATTACACTCAAGATTATTATGAACATCAGACAAACTCTGTAAATTATGGTAAGAATTGGTAATTAAATCAATTAAAAATAGTGAAAATTAGACAAAATTTCAAAATATTTAACATAAATTATGTTGGTCGTAAAATTGTGTTTTAAACAATATATCAAATACTAATAAAATTTACACTAAGACTGAATAGAAAACACAGAATAAGGATATTCTAGTCCTATAACCAGTGTAGTTTTTGTATTTCTTATTACGTTTAGGTGGAGGGTATTTAAGATTCGGCACAGCCGAATGTAGCACTCTTACTTGTTTAATATTCATTTGTATATCCTACAACATTATTGAGTAAAGTTATGTTCAACATTCCCACGAATTTTATTTCTTTTTTTTTCATTTTATTTCATATTTATTTCATAACTAAATTCAACGGCAACTCTTCTTCTATTAGCCCCATACAGTCCAATGTTGAATCTAATTAAATATATATGGTCTAAAATAAAAACATACCCAAAAACTCACCTGAATATACCCAATATAACTCCACCGAGAGCTTGCGAACACCTTCTTATTTATTTGAAAGACATATCGACGAAGCAGAAACCACTATTGCAACAGGTGATTGTGCAAGAGCAGTGCAACATTAAACTACATTTTACCAAAGGGCAATAGAATTGGAAGCTATGCCTGTTGGAGAATATATATGCATATTCTTATTTTATTTGTATTTTCTTAATATGAAATAGAATTTCTGAATTTCAATTTGTTTTTTTTTTTCTCAATATCAAGTTTTGTTTTCTCAATTTCAATTTGTATTATCTCAATATTAATTTGTATTTCTGAATTTCAATTTGTATTTACTCAATATCAATTTCGATTTCTGAATTTGTATTTTCTCAATATTAATTTTTATTTCTGAATTTCAATTTGTATTTTCTCAATATTAATTTGTATTTCTGAACTTAAATTTTCTCAATATTATTTTGTATTTCTGAAATTGAACTTTGTTTTTCTCAATATTTTCTGAATTTTCACTTGAAAAGGTGTAGTTTTACAAAAATCATTTCCATAAATTATTAAATGTTTTACTTGAAATATATCCTTCACCAATCTACATAATATTTTTAATACATATATCGCTGAATATGGTTTTCACTAGAAATAAATATTGTATAAGTACATAACTTAGTAAAAAAATCAAGTTAGTCTTTGAAATGTCTTTGATTTGATATCCATATTGCCTATGTACATGACTTAGTATTGGATAGAACCAAAAATGGGTAAAAAATCGGGCGATTTTTTCTAAAGTAACCAAAGCAGGACAATGCCTGAAATAATGTTTCTAAGTTATTTGGAAACTTCGGAAAGTTGATTTCAACAGACTGAATGACATCGCTATATCCAATATCTATAATATATGTCCAAATATTCTTCATGGTGTCGCTAATGAAAACTGTAGAAATCCCAAGAGATTACCAAGAATATACATACATACATATATCCTGAATGGCATACAAATCAATTTCGAGTTAATATAGTATATTAGCAAATAATAATAAAAATAATTAATAAATTATAAAAAACAGCTAGAAAAAATATATAACAGCAGATCATCATTATCGTATGTATTTGTTTTGAAACAAAATTGTTTGAAAATATATATTGTAAAGAAAAATTAAAAAAAAATGAATTTTTAATAAATTAAATTATGTTTATTATATTTATTACGTTAAAAAGTCAGCTTTTGTTTACATTTATAGGTTATGTCATACATAAAAAAAAACATAAGCAGGTGTGATAGCAAAAATTATGAATCGTATGTAAAATGGAAATTTTGACATACATACATACGGAATTACATATGGGTCAGAAAAGTGACAGTACATATGTAAAATACATCCCGTCTGATAGCACCTTTAATGATCAAGGTGTAACTATACAAGGTGAGTGCAGCTGACTGACTTTGTTTACAATTTACTTATGTCAAAAGAATACATTTTCAAGTATTTTTGACAGTAGTACATTAATTTACACCAACAAAATGCCTGTTGTTTCTGTTTTGTGTTGTATTTGTTGTTGATTTGCACTCACCTTGTATAGTTGCACCATGTTAATGATGAAACAGAACACGACCGCAACTTCAAGCAAAAACGACTTTCAGAGAAAACAGGCCCATAATTGAAAGGACGGCTGCAACTTCACGAACTGTAATTTAATGTTTTTATAATTCTTCTGTATACCAACCTGTAATGCCGACGGCTTTTCCAATTTTTGTCCACAAATCTTGTTTTAAATAAAAATTTTTGGACAATGGCGACTGCAAATTATATATGCAATCATGCTTTTGTACTTCTTCAATTAATTTTTCTATAATATCACTTATTTTCTTTTAAATTACCAAAATCTCACTTTTAAACATTTCTTTGATTTTCTTTTGTTTTTATTTTTCTTGCGCCAAAGACGCAAAAACATAAGGTTTTGTTTACAAAGTGTATAAAATTTAATAAAAGTATGGTAATATTGTTGAGAGCAATTGTTTTTTGAAGTGAGAGCATAAGAAAAAACGCTGTCAACAGTGTTGCCATTTTAGCACTTTCGGTGCTAGATTTAGCACTGTTTTTGTTGATTTAGCAGCAAAATATTTGATTTAGCACTTTCCAATTGTTCATTTAGCATTTTCTAGCACTTTTATACTATGTTTCCACGACGACTTGAATCACCTGCTTCTCCTTCTGAATCATGTTTATGAATCATGCTGTTTACATGACTAATAAACTTGATTCGATTTGACAGTTGTCTTTAATAAGCAAACAGAATAAAGGTTAGGTTAGCAGGCGGCCATGTAAAACGGCCCACTTAGGTCCATATTATTGGTCCCATTGTGATACCTGTTTGGGTAGAAGTTTATAGAGAAAAGAGAAAGAGTGAAAGAATGAGCAGGATAGTAGTAGGAGGGTGAAAGGTAAAAGATTTGAAAGGATGTACGTGCAGACCAAAACCTAAAAAATAGCGCAGAAACCTAGATGGATAGATAAGGCTACTGCAGCCAGTTACTGCTTCTGATAAAAGCGTCAATATCCTCCAACTTCAAAGCTGAAAATTCAGATAAGTCGTCGAAGAATGGTTGCCCCAGAAGAATGGTGCGAGATCCACTCAATGCTGGGCATTGACATAGAAGATGAGAAACCGTTTCTTCCTCCTCTTCATTATTGCAACTCCTGCAAAAATCGTTATAGGGTAGACCCAGTCGTCTTGCATGATTGCCAAATTTGCAGTGTCCTGTGATTACTGACACCAAATTGCTAAGTTGTGGTCGCTGTAATTTCAATAAATACAGCGTGCGTTTCCTATCTAGTATAGGCCAAATCAGTCGTGTGACTGTACTGGTTTGTTCATTTTCCCACCTGGTTTGAGCTAGCTCACAGTGGAAATTGCTGACTATTTGCTTACATTTCGATAGCGGAATGCCGCAAAGATGGTCAATGTTGTCGTCAGGTAACATGGCACCTTTCCTTGCCAAGTCATCTGCGATACAATTACCTATTATGTCTCCATGTCCGCGCACCCATATGAGTGTAACTGTCGAATGTCTCGCCATCCTGTTTAAGGATGTCCGGCATTCATGGACCAAGATTGATGTAGTATGTACACCTGTTAGAGACTTTATTGCAGCTTGACTGTCAGTGTATATACGTATATCCCTTCCTGATATACTGTGATAACTGATCCAATTAGCCGCTCGTTTTATTGCTGATATTTCAGACTGAAGGATGCTACATCCGTTTGGAATTCTGAAGGACATCCTGATTCCGAATTCCTGAATGTAGACCCCACCGCCGACTCTCTCCCCTTTTTTGGAGCCATCCGTGTATATAGACAGGCTCATAGTATTAAGGAGTAGGCCCTCCAACAGTTCCATGTCGCCATGAATTATGAAGCCGAAGCTTCGTAAGAAGGAGGGTCTAGGAGTGCGATAGTCGATTAGTTCAGGAAGACATTGTATGTTTTCCATGATACTAGCATGTCCATAATGACTATGCTTCCAGACGCCCGTTACACTTAGTCTAACGGCAGTATTCATGGCCATATTCTTGGCCATTAGATCAACTGGAATCCAGTTTAGTAACGCAAAAAGCGACTTAGTAGAAGTGGTGCTTAATGCCCCAGTTATCAGGATCGCAGTCCTTCTTAGTATCTTATTCAAGATGACACAATTTGAAGTCTTGTCAAGTGCCTTCCACCAGACCGAGACTCCATAAAATAAAATTGGTTTAATAACTGTCTCAAAGAGCCAGTTCATGCATCTAGGGTTAATACCCCAGTTTTTGCCTATAGTCTTCTTGCAGATATACAAGGTTGACATAGCTTTAGATGCTCTTGCTAGTGTGTTGGGTTTCCATGATAGCTTATTATCAAGAACAACACCTAAGAATAAAAAAAACAGAATTTACAATTTGTGGAAAATAATTTTTTTTAATGGACAAACAAAAGTGAGTGGAAATTAGTTAGCTTATTTGAAAAAAAACATACATTCGTACGTATTTACTTTCTTTACTTCCAACAACAAGAAAATAATTTCCTTTGTTTACAATAATATTAAATTTTTACAGCTAGTGCAGATAAACTTGCGATAAAAATTAGAGAAGAGTGCAATTTTTCGTGCTTCGCAAGTAGATTCAATATGAATCTACTTGATTCGCTCTTAAAATTTTGTATGGTGAAGCAAGTTGTTTCGCACATGATTGGGGTGTGAAGCATGAATAGAGAGCGAAGCTTGTACCGTGGAAACATAATATTAATATAATTTACAAATGTTCCAAAAAAATAACTAATGTACTTTTCTGTAAAATACTACTTTTCGCGTGTAACAATTGCTATAATGGCAACGTAAATCTGGCAACATAGTCAGCGTTGTCAACTTGGTGCGTTTCGCACCATTTTTGGTGCTTTTTTAAATTTTTGGTGCGAAAAATTCTTGTTGGTGTGCGCGGTGCGCTTTTTTTAAAATTTTGGTGCGCTTTTTAATTTTTGGTGGCACCAAACCAAATTCAACACAACTTTTTGTTTCAGTGTGAGAAAAAATCTTTTTACAATAAAATACACCTGTTTGAGTACCATTTCATTCAACACTGCAAAATTTTTTTTGTGTATTTCGGTGCGTTTTTTAATTTTTTCGAAAATGTGATGAAATCTTTATTTTTACTAATTTTTAATTGCAGTTTTTTAATAATTCATAACTCATGAAATCTATACGATGAAAAAATGTATTTTAAATAGGAATGTATAATAAATAAAATTAAATTCTTCAAAAATCTTTGTTTGAAAATCAAATTAACATTTTAAATATGTAAATAAAAATTCTTGTATAACCTGATGGGTTGGTCTACTGAACTGTAGACGAACAACCAGGGTTAGAGTACCAGTGGAATCCTAACAAATTTTATTGGAAAAAATCAAATAGAAGTACTTTAACTAGAAAACAAAAATATATAAAAAAAAATACAAATATTTACTGAAATTAGCTTTTTTACCAATTAGTACTTTAGTTCCGAATATCATATTGTGAGTTAAATTTTGAGTGGTTAAATGCTTATTTTATCTTTATTAGCTCATTTATTAAAAAAAAGGCTTTTACTATTATTACTTTTACTAATAATCGTTGATAAAAAGTTTTTTATAAAATTTATGATAAAAAAAATTTCAAATTAATTCAATAAATATGTATTTGAAACAAAAACGGAATTCTTAACTTGGTGCGTTTTTTCTACATCGTGCGCTTTTTTCTCCATTTTGGTGCGTTTTGAAATTTCAAAGTTGACAACGCTGCCAGTTCTGTTTCATCATTTACTCTCTTGTAAAATTTATCTCTCGCCGTCAAAATTTCAATCATTTAAAAAGTTACGCGTGCTTTTAATCATTTTTAGGAAATTTTATTTAAAATTAAATAAAACAAAGTGCAAATCATATATAAACTGTGCAAACATGACAAACGAAAGTCTTAATGTAAAACAACGTGATAGTAGTGTGATTTTTCGACGCAATCGTGCATTGGGATATGTAAGCAATCATATTCCGGCCGTAGTACGTTATATACAGCGACGACAAGATAATTTGATAACAACATGCATTGGACGTTCCTTTCAAGTCTACACCTCACTCCATTTTCGTTTGCTACATGTCAGTGGACAACATCCAGATGAAATTACTGCCATGGCCAATGATCGTTTACATACTTACACGGCTAGTAATAAATGTATTTATGCCTGGCGTGCTGGCAAGCATGTAAGACACGTCTATAAGGGACACACGAAAAATGTTCATTTACTTTTGCCTTTTTCTAAGCATTTAATTGCTGTGGATGAAGCCAACGTAATGAAAGTTTGGGATATTGTAGGGAACGAAGTGTATTTGGAAGTGCCTTTTAATGTAGAAGAATTTCAAATTACTGCCATCGCCCATCCACCTACGTATGTGAATAAAGTTGTGTTTGGTTCGAGACAAGGCCAATTAAAATTATTGAATATTAAAGACAATCGTTTGATTTATACATATACTGGTCACCCGAGTCGTGTGACCTGCATTGAACCAGCTCCTGCTGTGGATGTGGTGGCAGTAGGTCATCAAGATGGTTTAATTGTTGTTATGAATTTGAAATTTGACGAAACCTTAATGAAATTCAAGCAAGATTGGGGTGCTGTTTCGAAAATTACTTTCCGTACAGATGGTCCTCCAATCATGGCTACAGCTAGCACAAATGGTTATATTGCATTTTGGAATTTGGAGGAGAAAAAGGTATGCTTTTGTAATAAATTTAAGAAATATAGTAATTTTTACAAAACATTGTGTTTGTTATTATTAGATTGCCAGCCAACTGCAAGCCCATGAAGATTCTGTAACTACCGCTATTTGTTTGCCAAATGCACCATTAATTTTCACTACATCCCCTGACAATTCAATGAAATTATTTATTTTCGATTTATCTGATGGAGGAGCACGCATGTTGCGCATACGTGAGGGGCACAATGCACCACCTCTGTGCATACGTTATCATGGTAGTAATGGTAAAACAATATTATCCTCTGGAGAGGATAGTTCCCTAAGAGCTTTTAGTGTCATATCGGAAAGTTTAAACAAAAGTTTAGGCAAAGCTAGTTACAATAAAAAGGCCTCGAAAAAGAAAAGTATTTACACTGAAAAAAAATAAAAGTTGTTTACCTTATAGTTACCAAAACATTTTTTTTTTTTTTTTGAGATCGTTTCCAAGAGGACAATCACCGTATGCCACCTATTATAGAATTTACCACAGAATTAACACGTGAAAAGGAATGGGACAATATAGCGGCCATACATGCGGGCTCTATACAAACAACAACATGGTCATTTCACAAAAATCGTATGGGTGAACATTATTTGATACCTAAAAAATTCACTAATAGAAATCGAGTCGATTTTAAGGCAGAAACTACATGTGTAACCATAACACATTGTGGCAATTTCGTGATTATTGGTAAGTGTTGTAATGCTTGTTATATATGTTGGAGTTTCAATTTACTCAAAATCTGAACAAATCTTGCAACAGGTTATTCTAGTGGTGATGTTGAACGCTTTAATATACAATCTGGCTTTCACAGAGCTAGTTATGGTAATCCTGCACATAAGGCAGCGATACGTGGAGTGGCTTGTGATAATTTGAATCAGGTGGTTGTTACCGGTTGCAGCGGTGGTTTATTAAAGTTTTGGCACTTTAAAGAAAATGGTAGGTGATATTTTATTATTTATTGATCATTTTTTATGTATTATACAATTGTTTACTTCTAGCTAATAAACATCTAGCTCGAATGCAGTTTCAAGATGGCATTTCCTTAATGCGTTGTTATCGTGAAAGCGCCATGATTGCAGTGGCTTTAGTAAACTTCACCATACTTGTTATTGATTTGGATACCAAAGTGGTGATACGTAAATTCGAAGGTCATGCGGCCAAAGTCAATGACGTTACCTTTAGCCCTGACAGTCGTTGGCTGATATCAGCCTCAATGGATGCAACCATTAAGATTTGGGACATACCTTCATCCTATATGATTGATCAATTCAGAGTAGAAAAACCTTGTGTGTCGCTGACAATGTCACCTACGGGAGATTTTCTAGCCACTACACATGTGAATAATTTGGGCATTTATTTGTGGGCCAACAAAATGTTATTCAGTCAAATATCTCTGCGTTCCATTAATCCTAAAGCAATAGCACCTTACGTGGGTCTACCATCGAATATTGCCGAAGAATTGAGTTTGGAAGAAGCCGTAGACGAGCTCTCCATGGATGTTGATGACGAGGAAGAGTTGGGCGAAGAGATCGCTTTGAAATACGAAACACCTGAGCAATTATCCAAGGAGTTGATTACAATGTCGGGTCTGGCAGTCTCTAGATGGCAAAATCTTTTAGATTTAGAAATAATCAAAAGACGCAATAAACCCAAGGCACCACCTAAAATACCCAAACAAGCTCCCTTCTTCCTACCCACAGTGGCTGGTCTAGAAATGAAGTTTGATGTTAACACAGCCAATTCAGACGATGATATGGAGTCCAAAGTTTTGAAAGCAACATCTCTCAATAATCTAACAAATTTTGGAAAATTATTAGAAGCTACCGCCTCCACCCAAGACTATGAAAAATGTATGCAACATCTTAAACTACTAGGACCTTCAATGATTGACTTTGAGGTGAAATCTTTACATCCCATAAGTGGTGGCACCGTAAAGGCCATGGTAGAATTCTTAAAGACCCTAAAATATATGTTTGAATCAAAAAAAAATTTCGAACTGGCTCAATCATATTTAAGTGTATTTCTACGTTCTCATGGTTTAAATTTAGTTGAAATTCCCGAAGTTATGTCATCTTTAGAGGAATTGTCTGAAATACAAGAAAGTTCGTGGAAACAAATAGAAGAGAAACTCATGTATGGCTCGGGAGTGGTAGCAGCCTTAAGAAATTTTGTACAATAAGTGGAATAGTTTTATAATAAACAAATTAAGTTTATCAAAATGTTTATAAATTCTTTTATAAAAATAAAACAAAAAGAGGAAACTAAACTCCCAGTACTTGTTTATAACTTATTTTATCAACAACGTCATAAGTCAAAATTTGTGATTTTTGAGTACATACTACAAAAAACTGAGGAAATATTCACCTAGCAAAACATTCCTGACAAATTAATTAACAATATCTTTATGTCTTATATTTATCGTCCAATTGTTTTCTTTTGTTTCAATCTTTATTGAGTGACTATATTAACGAAAATTAACAATATAGATATCACTCACTTGTTATATGCATAGACTAAGTAGACGATAATTACATTACAACTTGATATATATTATTGATTTCATAAGGTTATTAACAGTATTTCCTTTATTAAGGAACATACTATTATATTGAAAATATACATATATAGGGTTTCCAAGACCTGTTATTTTCAATATTTATGGAGAAACACATATAGAAGAAATTATAAATTATATTCGCCTTGAAACCCCATTTCAGATCAGACTCTTCTGTGAGCAACACGTACAAATTTCTGAAATAATTCATAGTGCCAAGGAATGTCTCGCTTGTATAAAGGAAATGGTTTTTTATAAATTCTATGCTTTTTTTATTACAAAATGACCATATGTTTCTTTGGGTTACTAATTTAGGCAATAAATAATTAAATGCAACCCCTAACCAACACGCATACAACGACATTCACTATAATTTTCATGGAGAAAAATAACACACAAAAGGATGAATCCCCTCTATGTTAGTGGTGGTAACCACAGTGACCCATATGCCATAAATATGACCATAACAAACTTAAGTTTAATAAAAATATTCAAGACTAATAAATCAGTTATAAAAATTATTATGACTACGTGTGATTGAAGGCAACAAGGTGCACAAACTACACGCAGTTTTATTAAGAGTCAAAGAATTAAAATTAGTTTGGAGCAAAATATTTATTGAGTATAAAATTAATTGCCATACTTGTGACAAAATGAAGCACCAGCAGGTTGTAGTAGACTACTGGACGATGCTAAAAACATCATGTACATGTTTGTTGTTGGCCATCTCAGGCTATGTGCTCATCAAGTAAGTTTAGGAAGAAATACATATCAATAATTTCATTAATAATTTTATTGTCTAAAAACTTTTAAAGAATGGTGCAAACAATTTTTTATCTGCCCGGCTATTTGAAAAACAATCAAAAACGTTTGGAAGAACTGGCAGCAAAATATAATTTGAATTTAGAAAAAGAAATAGCAGATGCTGAAATGGACTCTGATGTACAATTAGAGGAGAATGAAGGCAATGATGAAACCAAAAAGTCAAAACAAAGTATACCTAAAAATGCTAATAATGTTCATGATGATGATAATTTAGTTAAGGAACCTAAAAAAGTCAAATAGTTTACGCATCGTAACTCTTTGCATTTGCAGTCATTTTACCTTGTTTTAACTTACTTTATTACAAATTTTATTATAACAAATACCTACATACTTCATACAATAATATAACTAATAAATGTTTAAATGTTACTTACGTGCAGGATATTATTATTCTTGCACTGTGTGTGTATTATTAATTTGTTTCAACTACAACAGGCATATCTTCCGGATCTTCATCCAACAAACCCTCAAATGTCCAATTCATAGAATTTTGTAGTTTTTTAGTTAAAAACTCAGCGCTTTTGTGCAGACCACCGAGACTTAAATTCACCAACAAAGAGCGTATATCCTTGTACACCGTATTGCGTTCAGATGGTTCCATTAGCTCCTCCGGCAAATGCGGCAATTGATGGACCAACACTTCACTATATTTCATAAATAACAGCCGATATTTGCCTACGGCCTCCTCTGAATGGGACAACAATGACAAAACTTTACGCCAATAAGCTAAAGACTCCACCGAATAACCGACCAGGAAAAAAACAAAAGATATTTGTATTTCCTGTATTAAATCTGGTGCAGTATTAAAGTGTCTTAGTAATTCATTGCAAGCTTGTATGCAGTCCAAAGAGTGTTTAGATATTTCGTCCGGTGTTGAATTTTTGGGTATACGTTCTGGTATGTGGCTAAACCTAGGCGCAGTTCCTTCAATCGGTTTTAATTGTGGCAACAAGTCATTTTCATCATTTACCAATTTAGCGGTCATAGAAGGATGGGTGCCCGTTAAAGGTCCTCGCGGTCTTTCCGCGTCTGGGCATGATAATAATTCCACATTGGTTCGTATAGTACCCAAAGCCGGCCTACATCTGTCCACACATTCCTTGGTAATAGTGTCGGTCAATTTGCGCCATTCACCGCAATAGCGAAAATCATAGGGTGCCAAATATGTATCTAACATTTTCAGATTATCTTTTAAACGTTGTTTTTCCAATTCAGGTTCGGCAATTTGCCTGTTTCTTAACTCCTCATTATTTGCATCCCATTCTCTCACAACCAGCTCTTGTTCTTCAAAGAAATATGTGAAACCAACTCTAGGTGCTGTGTCGCCATATGGTCCAGTAGCTGCACACCATACATAATGTGGTCCTGATGGTATCATTTTGACACCACGGAAATTATCACCAATCACATACGAACACAAGTCTATGCCGAATTCGGTGCCTTTAGGAACGCCAGTAATAAACAATATGGCTCCCTGATTAAAAAGCTGTTTTGCAATTTCGGGATCCATATCCATTGATGAATTATCTTGATTCATTTTGATATTTTTCTTATATTAAGACAGAATTTTTTTTATATATTTTTTAAGAATGTTAATAAATAAATCCGAACAGCTGAAGGCGCAATTTTTTTTTGCAAACTGTTTTACGTGCGCCAAGATAGCATCGAAAAATAGCAACGGCGGAAATGAAATTTGCAATCCCGTTTTCTTGAATTTTAGTGGCATCACCGGAAATGAATTGAGGGAATTGAGGAGATTTTTAATAGCAACGAAAAATAGCAACGAATCTCACTGAATATAGAAAGTTTTCCGTGCAAAAAATTGTCTGGGATTGGAAAATGGTAATTGAAAGTATACATCCCACTGAATATAAAACGCTTTCCGTGCAAAAAATTGTCAGAGCCGTTCCAGAGAAATTCGAGCTCCTCCAAAAATGGTCAGAAAATCTGGGATTCTAAATAAAATAGAATCTGGGCAGTGTCAGGGCATAGACTCAATGGAAATTGAAAGTATACATCCCACTGAATATAAAACGCTTTCCGTGCAAAAAATTGTCAGAGCCGTTCCAGAGAAATTCGAGCTCCTCCAAAAATGGTCAGAAAATCTGGGATTCTAAATAAAATAGAATCTGGGCAGTGTCAGGGCATAGACTCAATGGAAATTGAAAGTATACATCCCACTGAATATAAAACGCTTTCCGTGCAAAAAATTGTCAGAGCCGTTCCAGAGAAATTCGAGCTCCTCCAAAAATGGTCAGAAAATCTGGGATTCTAAATAAAATAGAATCTGGGCAGTGTCAGGGCATAGACTCAATGGAAATTGAAAGTATACATCCCACTGAATATAAAACGCTTTCCGTGCAAAAAATTGTCAGAGCCGTTCCAGAGAAATTCGAGCTCCTCCAAAAATGGTCAGAAAATCTGGGATTCTAAATAAAATAGAATCTGGGCAGTGTCAGAGCATAGACTCAATGGAAATTGAAAGTATACATCCCACTGAATATAAAACGCTTTCCGTGCAAAAAATTGTCAGAGCCGTTCCAGAGAAATTCGAGCTCCTCCAAAAATGGTCAGAAAATCTGGGATTCTAAATAAAATAGAATCTGGGCAGTGTCAGGGCATAGACTCAATGGAAATTGAAAGTATACATCCCACTGAATATAAAACGCTTTCCGTGCAAAAAATTGTCAGAGCCGTTCCAGAGAAATTCGAGCTCCTCCAAAAATGGTCAGAAAATCTGGGATTCTAAATAAAATAGAATCTGGGCAGTGTCAGGGCATAGACTCAATGGAAATTGAAAGTATACATCCCACTGAATATAAAACGCTTTCCGTGCAAAAAATTGTCAGAGCCGTTCCAGAGAAATTCGAGCTCCTCCAAAAATGGTCAGAAAATCTGGGATTCTAAATAAAATAGAATTTGGGCAGTGTCAGGGCATAGACTCAATGGAAATTGAAAGTATACATCCCACTGAATATAAAACGCTTTCCGTGCAAAAAATTGTCAGAGCCGTTCCAGAGAAATTCGAGCTCCTCCAAAAATGGTCAGAAAATCTGGGATTCTAAATAAAATAGAATCTGGGCAGTGTCAGGGCATAGACTCAATGGAAATTGAAAGTATACATCCCACTGAATATAAAACGCTTTCCGTGCAAAAAATTGTCAGAGCCGTTCCAGAGAAATTCGAGCTCCTCCAAAAATGGTCAGAAAATCTGGGATTCTAAATAAAATAGAATCTGGGCAGTGTCAGGGCATAGACTCAATGGAAATTAAAAGTATACATCCCACTGAATATAAAACGCTTTCCGTGCAAAAAATTGTCAGAGCCGTTCCAGAGAAATTCGAGCTCCTCCAAAAATGGTCAGAAAATCTGGGATTCTAAATAAAATAGAATCTGGGCAGTGTCAGGGCATAGACTCAATGGAAATTGAAAGTATACATCCCACTGAATATAAAACGCTTTCCGTGCAAAAAATTGTCAGAGCCGTTCCAGAGAAATTCGAGCTCCTCCAAAAATGGTCAGAAAATCTGGGATTCTAAATAAAATAGAATCTGGGCAGTGTCAGGGCATAGACTCAATGGAAATTGAAAGTATACATCCCACTGAATATAAAACGCTTTCCGTGCAAAAAATTGTCAGAGCCGTTCCAGAGAAATTCGAGCTCCTCCAAAAATGGTCAGAAAATCTGGGATTCTAAATAAAATAGAATCTGGGCAGTGTCAGGGCATAGACTCAATGGAAATTGAAAGTATACATCCCACTGAATATAAAACGCTTTCCGTGCAAAAAATTGTCAGAGCCGTTCCAGAGAAATTCGAGCTCCTCCAAAAATGGTCAGAAAATCTGGGATTCTAAATAAAATAGAATCTGGGCAGTGTCAGGGCATAGACTCAATGGAAATTGAAAGTATACATCCCACTGAATATAAAACGCTTTCCGTGCAAAAAATTGTCAGAGCCGTTCCAGAGAAATTCGAGCTCCTCCAAAAATGGTCAGAAAATCTGGGATTCTAAATAAAATAGAATCTGGGCAGTGTCAGGGCATAGACTCAATGGAAATTGAAAGTATACATCCCACTGAATATAAAACGCTTTCCGTGCAAAAAATTGTCAGAGCCGTTCCAGAGAAATTCGAGCTCCTCCAAAAATGGTCAGAAAATCTGGGATTCTAAATAAAATAGAATCTGGGCAGTGTCAGGGCATAGACTCAATGGAAATTGAAAGTATACATCCCACTGAATATAAAACGCTTTCCGTGCAAAAAATTGTCAGAGCCGTTCCAGAGAAATTCGAGCTCCTCCAAAAATGGTCAGAAAATCTGGGATTCTAAATAAAATAGAATCTGGGCAGTGTCAGGGCATAGACTCAATGGAAATTGAAAGTATACATCCCACTGAATATAAAACGCTTTCCGTGCAAAAAATTGTCAGAGCCGTTCCAGAGAAATTCGAGCTCCTCCAAAAATGGTCAGAAAATCTGGGATTCTAAATAAAATAGAATCTGGGCAGTGTCAGGGCATAGACTCAATGGAAATTGAAAGTATACATCCCACTGAATATAAAACGCTTTCCGTGCAAAAAATTGTCAGAGCCGTTCCAGAGAAATTCGAGCTCCTCCAAAAATGGTCAGAAAATCTGGGATTCTAAATAAAATAGAATCTGGGCAGTGTCAGGGCATAGACTCAATGGAAATTGAAAGTATACATCCCACTGAATATAAAACGCTTTCCGTGCAAAAAATTGTCAGAGCCGTTCCAGAGAAATTCGAGCTCCTCCAAAAATGGTCAGAAAATCTGGGATTCTAAATAAAATAGAATCTGGGCAGTGTCAGGGCATAGACTCAATGGAAATTGAAAGTATATGTATATCCCACTAAATATATTAAAAGCTTTCCGAGCATTTGGTCATATACCACGTGCTCGTTGCTATTCTTTTTTTTTATTAGGAATTGCGATCGATTTAAGTAAGTTTGAAGTCGACCTATACCTTCATATAGGAAAATCATAAATGGTACAGTTAAACGATACCAAGCATTAACTAATGCAAGAGTGAGACGCAAATCTCTCGTAGGCAGCGAAAAAAGGACGGTCTGATTACCTTTAATACAATAATGACGCGCGAGTTTTTTTTTACCCAGAGTTGTATTATGGCACGTGTTTAGCAAATCAACCGCAGATATAAAAAAGACTTACAGGCATGTGATGGAAGTAGAAATCGAAAACTAATCAGTTTTGGAAATACATTTTAATGCATTTATTTATTTATTTTTAAGATTCTCTTTAGTAGCTTAATATCTTTATATTTTATGTGATAAAAGTTTTCCAATACAGAAATATTACGAAAAAATTTACTTCTAAAACTAATTCGTTTTCGATTTCCATCACATGCCTGATAGACTTAAAGACAGTAAATAGTAGCAATAATAATGAAAAATTTAATTGTTTCTTTAATTACCAATACGGCGAATCTAAAATAACTTATTTTTACAAATGAATAGGAAATTAATTCATTAAAAAACAATAAAATTTGCGGTTGATTTCTTTGTTTAATAATACCTTAAGATATTTATATACTCGATATTTTGATTTATGGTATAATTAGAAAATTACAATAAATACATAAATGAGTACTACAAAAATTAAACTTCTATTAACTCCACTTTTTAGTTGGTGCAATATAAATCTTTTTAGAAAAAGTGTATTGTGTGCCTTTTTTCAGATTTTTAAAAAATTTTATTACAAAAAAATGTTTAATTTTGTAAAAGTAAAATTCCTAAATTTCGTTAGCCGTGGTTTTTTCAAAATTTTTTCAAAAAATATTGTTATTGATAATTTTGTTCAAATTTAGCGGTTTTTGCATTTGGAAATCTGATTTTAATAGGCCTGAACCACGGCTAACGAAATTTAGGAATTTTACTTTTACAAAATTAAACATTTTTTTGTAATAAAATTTTTTAAAAATCTGAAAAAAGGCACACAATACACTTTTTCTAAAAAGATTTATATTGCACCAACTAAAAAGTGGAGTTAATAGAAGTTTAATTTTTGTAGTACTCATTTATGTATTTATTGTAATTTTCTAATTATACCATAAATCAAAATATCGAGTATATAAATATCTTAAGGTATTATTAAACAAAGAAATCAACCGCAAATTTTATTGTTTTTTAATGAATTAATTTCCTATTCATTTGTAAAAATAAGTTATTTTAGATTCGCCGTATTGGTAATTAAAGAAACAATTAAATTTTTCATTATTATTGCTACTATTTACTGTCTTTAAGTCTATCAGGCATGTGATGGAAATCGAAAACGAATTAGTTTTAGAAGTAAATTTTTTCGTAATATTTCTGTATTGGAAAACTTTTATCACATAAAATATAAAGATATTAAGCTACTAAAGAGAATCTTAAAAATAAATAAATAAATGCATTAAAATGTATTTCCAAAACTGATTAGTTTTCGATTTCTACTTCCATCACATGCCTGTAAGTCTTTTTTATATCTGCGGTTGATTTGCTAAACACGTGCCATAATACAACTCTGGGTAAAAAAAAACTCGCGCGTCATTATTGTATTAAAGGTAATCAGACCGTCCTTTTTTCGCTGCCTACGAGAGATTTGCGTCTCACTCTTGCATTAGTTAATGCTTGGTATCGTTTAACTGTACCATTTATGATTTTCCTATATGAAGGTATAGGTCGACTTCAAACTTACTTAAATCGATCGCAATTCCTAATAAAAAAAAAGAATAGCAACGAGCACGTGGTATATGACCAAATGCTCGGAAAGCTTTTAATATATTTAGTGGGATATACATATACTTTCAATTTCCATTGAGTCTATGCCCTGACACTGCCCAGATTCTATTTTATTTAGAATCCCAGATTTTCTGACCATTTTTGGAGGAGCTCGAATTTCTCTGGAACGGCTCTGACAATTTTTTGCACGGAAAGCGTTTTATATTCAGTGGGATGTATACTTTCAATTTCCATTGAGTCTATGCCCTGACACTGCCCAGATTCTATTTTATTTAGAATCCCAGATTTTCTGACCATTTTTGGAGGAGCTCGAATTTCTCTGGAACGGCTCTGACAATTTTTTGCACGGAAAGCGTTTTATATTCAGTGGGATGTATACTTTCAATTTCCATTGAGTCTATGCCCTGACACTGCCCAGATTCTATTTTATTTAGAATCCCAGATTTTCTGACCATTTTTGGAGGAGCTCGAATTTCTCTGGAACGGCTCTGACAATTTTTTGCACGGAAAGCGTTTTATATTCAGTGGGATGTATACTTTCAATTTCCATTGAGTCTATGCCCTGACACTGCCCAGATTCTATTTTATTTAGAATCCCAGATTTTCTGACCATTTTTGGAGGAGCTCGAATTTCTCTGGAACGGCTCTGACAATTTTTTGCACGGAAAGCGTTTTATATTCAGTGGGATGTATACTTTCAATTTCCATTGAGTCTATGCCCTGACACTGCCCAGATTCTATTTTATTTAGAATCCCAGATTTTCTGACCATTTTTGGAGGAGCTCGAATTTCTCTGGAACGGCTCTGACAATTTTTTGCACGGAAAGCGTTTTATATTCAGTGGGATGTATACTTTCAATTTCCATTGAGTCTATGCCCTGACACTGCCCAGATTCTATTTTATTTAGAATCCCAGATTTTCTGACCATTTTTGGAGGAGCTCGAATTTCTCTGGAACGGCTCTGACAATTTTTTGCACGGAAAGCGTTTTATATTCAGTGGGATGTATACTTTCAATTTCCATTGAGTCTATGCCCTGACACTGCCCAGATTCTATTTTATTTAGAATCCCAGATTTTCTGACCATTTTTAAAGGAGCTCGAATTTCTCTGGATTTTTTTTATGCTGAATAATTACATTACCGCTTAATTCCTAACAACGTTTTCGGGCTTTCTTGCTCTCGAAATTACTAAAATTTGTTCCAGTTTTCGTTGCCCCTGAATTCCTAAAATCATTTGTTGCCACTCGATTCCCCTAAACGATATTAGAAAATTCCCTCGTTTTCATTTCCGGCGTTGCTATTTTTCGATGCTATCTTTGCGCACGTATAAGTGCCGCTTACATTATATCGCAGTTGAAAAAAAAATGTTGCCATATACATTTTTTGGTTGAAAAAACATGCTGCCAGAAACATTTCGTAACTTTTCACAACAAGAACAGAGTACAACTTCAGCAGCATTATTTCGCATTTATTTCGCATCAATTTTTTTTATATGGGCTTTTGATAGTATTTCGCACGAAATGACGAACAGAATACCATGCTTAAGGGACAAAATAAGCGAACCGTGCAAAAAATCGTTGGAGCCCTTTCTCCACAAAATGAGTGCGTCCATATTGGTAAAAAATCGTTGCTGATTTATTACAGGGAACTCTGATTAGTCGCACTCAAAAACGATACAGATTTTAAAAGTAGACACCTTAAGGGACAAACGGCTCCAACGATTTTTTGCACTGCAAAATACATACCGTCTAAAACCAGCATTAACGATGATCACTGGTTTATAATGTAAAAACGGCTTTGTGTAGTGACGTCCTTTATGAAAATTTGTAAATTTAAAGAAAATTTAAACGGAGGAATTTATTTATTATTATTTTTATTTCTAAAAACATATATTTGTGTATTTTTCTAATGAGTTTGGATTTGGTAACTGAGGATACTATGCCCGATGACGCATGGAAAGATTCATTTGATAAATTATTAGACCAGAGACCGTAAGTTGGACACAATATACAAAATTTTGAAAATTGATTACAAACTTGATTTTAGTACTTTAAGGGAATTGAATGTAATAAAAAAAGATATAAGAGCTTCATTCAATATGAACTCTAGCTATGAAAATAGTGGCTATGATAACGGCAGATATATTAGACTAGATTGTGAACAGCAAACACCGCAACCAAATGAATTCATTTCCACGACAGCCGGTTCTACGCACCGGAATGACCCAAAATCACTCGGCCAAGGGCTCTCAACTCAGCAATTACTGCTGTTACAACAACAACAAAATGAATCAATTATTTCGACTTCATCACCACCATATTTACCGCTTAAAAAACAATACCTTAATGTACCAAAAAATATAAAAGCAAAAAAACATAACAAACATCGTGTGAATTCTGATGGAGTTTCAACACCTATTAGAGACAACATTACTGTGAATCCATTTAAGTGTACATTATCTCCGATAGGATCATGGGAGTTGAGGCATTTCAAATTCAATGACCGTAAAGAATACAAGAAAAATAATAAAAAAGTGGAATTTAATTCTACACCTGTCATTGAAAATGGCATAGTTAATATGGAGTTCATTAGGGATAACAATTCTAATGTTGAAAACGAAAAAAGTGCTGGATATTCACAGGGAATCTCTCCGTTTGTACTAGTAAGAAAAAAATGGAAATCCAAACAAAGTCAAAAACAAGTATGTTTTGCCTCTAATGAACAAAATGAAAATCCTAAAAATTTGAATCAAGATGTAGAAGTGCTTGTCTCACATCCATTATGTCCAGAATTACAAATACAGCCTGGAAAATGGCGTAAGTCTTTAAATTGTTTACGTCGAACACATAATCCTGTATTAGGTAAGTAATCTTTTCATTTTAAGGTGCAAATCAATATCTCCGCAATAGCTTACATTTTCAAAACAATTTGCTTACGATTACGTTTTGACTTTTGAACACTATTAACTCTTAAAAAAATTCCATAAAAATAACGCATCAAGAATAAAAAACATGCAACTAAACTCTTTTCACACACACACACACCACCCAACAAACATATACTTCAACGATGGAAAACCCTACACCTAAATCCAACACTCTACATCATAAATCCTCCTCACACCTTACCACTCACATACCAAACAAACATCCAACACCCTACATCCTAAATGAAACACCTAACACCCTACACCAACAGCCTACATCCTTAAACCTCACACCTTACCACACACATACCAAATAACTTTTCACACCCCCTCCTTACACATTGGACCATAATCATAGTCATAGAAAAAGCATACTTTAAGCAAAAGCATGCTTTTGTTTTAAATTCAGAACAAAATTTATATGTTTTTGCTGTTTAAAAGTCTACTTTTACTTAAAGTATGCTTTTTCTATGACTATGATTATGGGCCATTATCTTTATCACATTACCTGTCTCACACAAAACAACACATACTCTCTCTCCCATCCAAGTACATACTTGGCATAACTTTCCCTCATGATACTAAATTTGCATGGAAAAAGTGCCGCCGGACCGGCATACACTATCCTGCTACTACTACTACTATCCTGTTATCAAGTAGATTTGTTATAAATCTAGTGGTCGACTGGTCAAGACCTAAGTCCTGTAAAGCAGATATTATTGCTTCAGATTTTACATTATTGAAAGCTCCTTCTATGTCCAGAAAGGCTATTATTGTAAAATGGCCAAATTCTAGAGATTTCTCAATATAGCTGACTAATGAGTGAAGTGCCGTCGCTACAGATTTACCCTTCATTCAGGCGTGTTGAGATGGCGATAGTAATGTTCGGTCAATAGAACTCCTTATATGGATATCTATAATTCTTTTCAAGGTTTTCAAAAGGAATGATGATAAACAGATTGGTCTAAAGTCCTTTGCTTTAGTGTGAGAGGTTTTTCCTTCAGCAACCACGAAAGACAAGCTCGATAAATATTTTTTTATTTATTTAATATTAATTACAATAATACATACAATTATGTAATTAATAGTTAGAAAAGAGCACTAGCTGCTAAGGCTTTCGACTCTGAATTTATAAAACTTAAATATGTTAATGAAAAAATACAATTACAGTTTATGAAGAAGGCCAATTTCTAATATATGAATTTGTGGATATGACCAATGTCATGTTCGGACAAGTTTTTCAGGCATACTGTCGGTTTTTGAGGACCAAATATTTTTATTCTGGTGTTGTGGAAGGATGGGCAATCAACGAGTATGTGAGTTACGTTGAGATGGGTATTACATGTTGAGCATAGGGGGCGTATCTTTGTCCAGTAAGAATTTATGTGTTGATTTTGTGTGACCATTTCTCATTCGTACCAATAAGTTTGAAACAATTTTCTGGCATGATTTGGGATACTTTGGTTTCGTTCCATTGGGATTAAAGTTTTTGTAGGCATGTTGATATTCTGACCATTTGATATTTTTAAGTTTTGCTTAAAAATTGTGGATGAGGTTTAAAATATCACGAGGTTCATATGTAGAGAAGGTAAGTAAAGGTCTTTTTTTTGCTTCAGTGGCATATTCGTTGCCTGGAATACCAACATGGGATGAGACCCATAACAATTTAAGTTTGTTGGAGTTTTTGATTAAGATGTTTCTTATTTTAGTAATTAACGGAGAGTCATATAAGGTATTTTTATTGCCATTACCGTCGAAAGACTGTGCATATTACAGAATTTGATGGGAGTTGTAAGGCACTTACGGTTGCCATATATATTGCCAAGACTTCGGCTGTAAAGTTGGAAGAATGTTTTTCAAGTAGGCCACTACTGATATCTTTCCCATCATTGTGTACCACAGAGAAGGTGGTAAAGTTGGTTGATTTTGAACCGTCTGTGAAAATTAATGTTCATCCAAGTTGTTGCATATAATTGCTGATTTTGAAGAAGATTTGTTTGTAAACCAAGGAGTGACTAGATCAATATTGTACGGTAGATCAGCCGGTATAATGCCATCAGGGCCCGGAAACTTATAGGAATCAAAGCTTTTTATGTACTTTAGTTTGTCCTCGTCAATATCGAACGAGGAGGGTATCCAAATATGTGGTTCGGGTATGTTAGTCGGGATTACCGATATCAGATATCTGTGAACTAAAAAAGAGCAATCATCCGAAACTTTCCAGCTCCTTAGCAATTTTAACCGATTTTACACTGGAAGTTTCGGGGTCGAGCTTGTCGTCACCACGATAGATTTTGTATTTGTATTTATTAATTTGATTTTCTAATACAAGACACAACATTTTATAAATTACAGCATTAGAATCAGACAAGTTAAAGTTTTCATAGATTAGATTCACAGCTTTATACTAGGCTGTTGCACTAAATACATTTAAATTCAAACTAATGTCTAAAAAAATGCCTAACTTAAGCCAAAAATGCTTAGTATAAAATTGTCTATGAAAATGTTTCAGTTTTTATTATTTCCGATAAAAATACAAAGACATTTTAATTAATAAAAATATTGGGATTTAATTCTATAATTCTATTTTAATATGCAACATTACATATTTTGCATTTCAACTAACGATATGCTTTTTGTTTTTAGTCTTTTTCTTCTCCTGTAATATTTTTCCAATTTCATACAAATAAAATAAAACTTGCAAAATACGCGAGTATTTCAATAAGTACAGTGACTCAAAGTTATAATGGGACACGCACATAAGTCAATATTACACTAAATATTTTTATAAATTTACTAGCTAAACCCGGTGTGCTTTGCTACCCCCCCTCTCGTCATAAAATAAAATAAAACGTATTTATATATTTACAAACATTTATTTATTTATTTTAATGTATTTATTGCAATGCTTTAGGCGAGACCATGCCCCTTTGTCCACTTACATAGTCAAGAATTTATTATTTCGTAAGAATATCCTATTATGAAAATTTAATGACGATCGGTCCAGTAGTTAAGACTATATTACGATTTTTAATTTTCCTAAAAAGGGGCGTCGTCCCACCCACTTTTCTCCTGGTACGTATTCCTAATTATGCCAATTCCATATGTACCACACATCATTGACGTAGGTCAAAAACTGCCCAAAATATGGCGATTTAAATTTGTGGGTTATATGGACGGTGCCACCCCCGTTTGTACAATCAAAACTTCATATAGCCTATTATTCCTTCCAGGGTCACAGTAACATGCTGTGAAAATTTCATCAAAATCGGTTCAGCCGTTTTGGAGTCCATACGTTACATACATACATACATACATACATACATACATACATTGAATTTTATATATATAGATAGATTAAGCCAAAGAAAAAAGTTAAACTAAATTTAAATTGCTAGTATGATATTTTATTAAAAACATAAAAAAAATCATTTACTGTTATTAAAACAAAATTATAAGAAAAAAATTAAAAAATATGTTAATTTGAGTTCAAAGTAATAATGGGACAAATGAAAATATGCCTACAAAAATAAATAATTTTTATTCTATTTACAAAGTTTAGTATTTTGTTGTTGGAAGTCCTTTCTGCTGTATCACTGCTTTTAACCGATTTGGCATCGATTCAACAAGTTTTCGACAATACTCAGGTGTTATTTTTCCCCATTCCTCCTTCAGAGCTATAATAAGGTAATTTTTTGTATTAATTTTACAATTCTTTAATTTTTCATCTAAATGACTCCACACGTGCTCTATTGGATTAATATCCGGCAACTGTAGAGGAGTTTCAAGAACATGCGGGAAATTACAGAGCAGCCAGGTTCTAACATTATACGCCTTGTGTTTAGAGTCATTATCTTGGTAAAAGTAATAATCATTTGTTAGGCCAAATTTCTGTGCTGTTTTAACAAGATTATTACGTAAAATATTAATATAATATTTGTGGTCCATAATTCCCTCAACAATGTGAAGGTTACCCGGTCCAGCGGCTGAAATTGCTCCCCATACCAAAACTGACCCCAAATCGTGTTTTATTGTGGGTCTCAAATTTTGCTATAGAGCACAAACACAAGGATTTTTCTTTCTGGAGTAGAGTAATATTTACTGACGAAAGTAAATTTAATGTTTTCCGGTCAGACGGGCGTTCTTACGTATGGAAAAAGCCGAATACAGCGCTCTCTGAACAAAATTTGAGACCCACAATAAAACACGATTTGGGGTCAGTTATGTCCCATTATAACTTTGAGTCACTGTAGTTTAAGAACTGCCTCCAAACACGTGCACATTCGTATTCTTTAACACTTATTGTATTTATTTAGTACAAAGACAATATTTATTGTGTTTGTATTGTATAAGAGAAATAGCATTTTACTTTATAAAGAAAAGATCGAATAAAGCAAGTAAACGAAAAAAAGTAACTGTATTTATGTATTTGTTTTTTGTACTTTTGCAACAGCAACAGTAAATTTTGCCTTGCCTCTCCTAGTGGGGTCAAGGATTCCCTGTTAATGGCCACGACCGCCTTCCTATTTGCACCTTCACTAGCGCAGTCGGTAGATCAGAATTCCCGCTCTGGATCTGCTCACGGTTGTGTGGTTCTGCCAGATTGATCGCAAATGATCTCGGTCAGGGAGGGATTTCACTTACGGGTATCACATTCCAATCTCGCACCAGCCCACACTTACTCTAGGGACGCAATTGACGAACACGCTAGCAGTTTGATGTGACCTTAGTATCAGCCAACATCGTCGTTTTGGGGGGAGGGAAGGTCCGGGGTTTTTCTAAAGAATTTTCCAGTACACCTCCCAACATTTTCTGGCGAATCAAAACCCATTTTTCATGGGAGATGGCTCCATCGCCCTTGCTTCTATCAACAATGGCTCTCACCAGTGGTTTTTAGCAACCTCACTATATGACCTGTTGATTATGCGCCTCGCTTAGGACGTTTAGTCCTTGGCTGTTGGCTTTGTTGTAGAGTTGGATCCTCCGTCGATCGTTGCCGTTTAGTTTCAAACGACTCAGATTGGTCCGTTGATCCTGAGCTGGGTGGGAGGTTGAAGCATATTAGTGGAGCCAAAAGTGTGTTGGCTTATTCTAAAGCCGACTTCTCGTATCTAGTGAGTGTACTGACCGATTTAATTCCATAACGGTTGACAATTCTTAGGGCGGCACGCCTTTGAACAAATGCCCTGCTGGATGAGTCTTTGCGACTGGGGGGATTTGCTGTAGCCATATGGGCGGGGAATGGTACTTTGGTTGGACCCGACGTCAAGGTCGACGATCCTTCCTGTGCCAAAATCGCAGAGACAGCTGCATGATTCGCAGCGTCCAATTGGTATTTGTAGCTAATTTTTTGTCAGCGAGGGCTTGTGCAGCTTAGGAAGTACTCAACATATTCGCTCTACTGTATATGTAAGTTTATGTAAGTAAATTTAAAAAACAATAAGTAAATTAAAAAACAATAAGTAAATTTAAAAAACAAGTAAATTTAAAAAAACAAAATATTCGTTAATGCATATTTTTATTTGAAAATAATGTAATTCTAGAAAATGATAAAGGCCGTAAATCGACAAAGAAACAACATCAGAAAGGAAGAAGTACATGTGTTGTGGAAAGACCAAAATTCCTAACGACTACTAGTTGTATTGCTGGTAATCGCAAATCAGTTTGTATACGTTCAAATTCGAATGAAGCAGGTTCAAGATCAACATACAGTTTAGGGGGTAATGATTTTAAGCGTCAGTTATTACAGCGTTGCGGGCAACGTCGCATTTTAACATTTTCTAGTACATACAGTGAAGATTATCTACGAAATTGTTGCAAAATTGGAGAAGGTGCTTTTGGTGAGGTTTTTGTTCATTCAAAACCAAAGGAGCAACATGCTGACAATGAAAGTGCTGAAAAGTCTGTATTAAAAATAATACCTATTGAGGGAAAGGAATTGATTAACGGTGAAGTGCAAAAAACCTTTGAACAAATTCTCCCTGAAGTTATTATTTCAATGGAACTTTGTGGTCTAAGCGATGATAGTCGTAAAACAAATGTTACCTCTGGATTTGTAAATCTCCAAAGGGTAAAAAATCAAAAAAATATAGATTTTTCAAATTATTTTAAGTTAAATTTATATTTTAGGCAAGATGTATTAAAGGAACCTACCCACACTATCTGCAGAAACTTTGGGAGGATTATGATTTGGAAAAAGAATCCGAAAATGATCATCCAAAGTGTTTTACAAGTAACCAGCAATATATAGTGTTAGAATTGGCATTTAGCGGTCAAGATCTTGAAGGATTTCAATTTAAAAATGCTGAGCAATCATTTTATGCTTTACAACAGGTAAGCAAATGTATAGAATTGTGTAAATATAATTATTAAAATCTAAATTGCTTGATTTGTAGATGATATTAACACTGGCTGTTGGTGAAAGTGAATATCAGTTCGAACATCGTGATTTGCATTGGGGTAATGTCTTAATTCTCAATACCAACCGACCAAATATAACGTACAAACTAGATGACGACGTTATGAATATACCCACTAAGGGAGTTAAAATTACTATTATAGACTACACTTTATCTCGTATGACTTTTAAAGACTATTGTTTTTATAATGATCTATCTAATGACGAAGAACTTTTTATCGCTACCGGGGATTACCAGTTCGAAATATATCGAATGATGCGCAAAGTTCTGAAGTACGAGTTACTAAAGACAACACAGTAAAATAATAGATTTAATTAATGTAATATCTTTGTTAAATTTCTAGCAACAAGTGGGAAACGTTTGAACCTAAAACGAACATATTTTGGATCTCATATATTATATCAAAACTGATTGAAGGTGTCTCGTATAAAAATATACGTTCTAAAACCCACTTACATTATTTAGAAAAATTAAAGCACCTTCAAACATCGATATTAACATATACTAGTTGTATGGATTGCGCACGGGACGTGCTTTTACATTAAATGCATATTTTCTATTTATACTTTATTTATTTTTTTTTTAAATTTTTATTTATCAATTGAATTAATATTTTTTTATATCTAGAAATGTATTTATGAAACATGTTTAAATAAAATGTATATTTTTTTGTTTTATATCGTGTTTATTTTACTTGTTTGTTAGTTCTAAAATCCAGTTTGTTGACGACATAGAGATTCTCGATTAACTTGCAACTGGAATATAATTGTGGGTTCAAATCTTCAGAACGCTAAAAAAAAAAACATCCATATACAATGTATGCACAACCAAACGCATCCATGTTTCGGTTGTATAAGTGTATCTTAGAAATAAAAATCACTTTCAGTTTTCAAAGATCAACTTAAATTTTAATGAAATTTCTTCATTAAAAATATATTTTTTTAATATACAAAATAGTTGATGTGGCCATCTTTCAACGAGAAACGTACTATGCAACTGATAACTCGAAATAGGAAGGATATATCAAGATTGCTGGCAGTATTAACGGGACACTGGACGTTAGGCAAACATGCAAATCGCCTGGGACTCCCTTTTAACGACCATTGTCGTAGCTGTAAGGATAGAGAAAAAGAGGAAACGATTTTTCACCTTCTCTGCGAATGCCCTGCCCTGTGTGTCAGGAGACATAAATTCATGGGGAACTACACAATGAACGACCTTGGTGAGGTAGCCGGGTCAAAACTTAATGACCTGCTGAGATATCTCACAGCTACAGGTTGGGTCTAACAAGACACGACTTTTTGCACACACATATTAGCTACAGTATGTTGTACAAGACATTGAATCTGACGAGTGGTGTGGTCTTTTAAAACGGGGTCCCTTCGACTCTACTTAAGTGTTCGCACGTAGTGAACTACCACGTAAACCAACCAACCAATATACAAAATATTGTGATTATTACAGAAGCTTTTTAATGATTCCCTAATTTGATGTAAATTCCCATAAGTGAAGGGTTGGTGATGATAGAGTTGAAATTGTATGACGCAAATAATGTTGAAAGCGGTTATAGCGAGTTAGAAAATGTATTTCATTATGCTAAATATTTCTATTTTTACTATTTTCAGAAGCGTTTTAGTTTTTCAGTGAACAATCAGAATTGATATATTTCTTTATTTTTTACTCTCAATTTTTCCCAAGTTTTACTTTACTATTTTTTACTTTAAAAGACAATCGGAAGAAATAATAGCAATAGTAAAACTGAATTTGTATGGTGTAGTACTCGGAATACGCCTGTTCTGGTTAGTACTTAAAATCAAACACTAAATTACCTCTTGTATGCATATCCATGGCCTTCCATATACTGTGGTGTGATTTTTCATCACAACCCGAAATCTAAATTTACCACTAAAAGGAGCTGTCTCGTCGATGAAACTATTTTTAATCACTTCCGATCCCACCAACTGAATCACAGCTGCCTGTAAGTAATTCAGGCTTGTCAACTTTTGATATCTGACTGTACACAGTTGTAGAGGCTTCGTAGAGGCGTCTTATTGAGGATATTACCGGGTCGGTCGGTACTGGTGAGATGAAAACTTTCAAAACTAGTGAAAGCTTGTAGGCACCTGACAAATACATCTTTTTAAGATAAGCCAGAGACAACATTGTGTCGTGTTTTGATTTCTCTTCTTAAGTTCGGATTTCTTGAATGGACCCTTGCAACACTACCACCTTGCCGAACTTTTCTTGATGTACCTGCTTGGGTCCACCCTTGACAAGTTGGCCCCAACTGCAAGAGAAGATTGTTATACCATTTGACTGTGAGCGGATGTCTTGTTATTCGTTCTTCTAGCCTCAACGGGCCAATGGTTTCGCCAATGGAGTAAAAGTCCATTCTGTGTCAATATATCGTCATGCATTGCCACCATCCAGATTGAACTTAAAAGTGTGGTATGTATAGTTTTTATTGTGTTGAGGTTTATTGAAAAAGTAAAAATAAATTAAAATACAATATTAAACATAATACATTGAATACCTGATTGGTACAGTAAATTATATTGAACTTCAAGTCTTCATACCAACACCCCCACTAGAATTGAAGTTCTCTTAAACCAAGATTTAGGCGGCATTCATTAAACTTTCCAGCAGGTAATGGTTTAGTAAGGATGTCTGCTACCATGTCTTCAGTACCAATATGATTTATTTGTATAGAATTATGTTGCACCAGCTCACGAACAAAGTGATGACGAATGTCGATATGTTTTGAACGAGCGTGATATAAATTGTTGTGTGCCAAAGCGATAGCACTTTTGTTGTCCGAAAATAGCATCCAAGGTTTTTCTTGTTCATCACATATCTCATAGTATAATGATTTTAGCCAAATTATTTCTTGACATGCTGCAGCCATTGCCATGTATTCAGCCTCAGTTGTAGAGAGTGCCACAGTAATTTGTCTTTTTGAATTCCAAGATATCACAGAACCTTCAAATAAAAATGCATAGCCTGTTGTAGAACGACGATTATCTAAATTATTTGCCCAGTCCGCATCTGTAAAACCTGTAACTTCACCATCTGACTGTTTGGAAAATTCAAGTTTTAAATTTATGGTATTTTTTAAACACGTTTGACAGCAACCCAATGTGCCTTCCCAGGATTGTTATTAAACCTAGAAAGTATGCCCACTGCATATGTAATATCAGGTCGGCTAATCTGTCCTGCGTATAGAAGACTTCCTACAGCTTCTTGGTATGGAATCTTCTTCATTTCATTTTTATCTTCTTCAGAACTTGGAGACAATTCGAATGATAGATTTTGATTGCAATCTAGTGGTGTACTAACTCCTTTACTTTCTGTCATATTGAATCTTTTTATTATGTCTTGCAAATACAATTTTTGATCAATCCACAGTTTTCCATTTTCTCTGTCACGTGTTATTTTCATACCAAGTATAAAATTTGCATTTCCAATATCTTTCATTTTAAAATTTGACATTAAATATGTTTTGATCTTGTTTTTCATCTTTGAGTTATTGGAAAAAATCAAAATATCGTCAACATATATTGCTATGTACATCCTTATTTCCCCTTCTACGTAGTAATATATACATGGATCAGTTTTGGATTGAATCATTCCAAAGTCAATTAAAGTTTTACTTAGTTTTTGATTCCAACACCTGCTTGCTTGCTTCAATCCATATAAGGATTTTTTCAACTTACAGACTTTATCATCTTGATTTTGAAAACATTCTGGAAATTTCATATAAATTTCTTCTTCCAAGTCACTTTGTAAAAATGCTGTGACAACATCCAATTGATCAATGTCTAAGTTATGTTTAACAGCCAAAGCAAGTAGTAAACGAATAGACGAGTATCTTACAACTGGCGAGAATGTCTCCTCATAATCAATCCCCTTCTTCTGTGAGTACCCTTTAATCACCAAACGAGCCTTATATCTTAATATTTTTCCCGTAGAATCACGTTTAATTTTAAAACACCACTTGTTCGATATTGGTTTCTTGTCCTTTGGTAAATCACATTCTATCCAAGTATTGTTATCAAGTAAAGCT
The DNA here is from genome assembly GCA_916048285.2 of Bellardia pandia. Lineage (NCBI taxonomy): Eukaryota > Metazoa > Arthropoda > Insecta > Diptera > Calliphoridae > Bellardia > Bellardia pandia. The sequence continues at coordinate 74,735,244 of OU696530.1, forward strand.
TTGTACTCTTCTTCCATTGCACATGTCCATAATTGAGCTTGAGACCCATTAAGTGCTTCTTTCACATTAGTAGGTTCTGTAAATTCAACGTTTGATACGACATTAGCATAACGAGCTGGTACTTTACGGACTCTAGTAGAACGTCTATTGTTTTCAGTTTCAGAATTTTCGACATTTATGACTTCTTCTAGATGTACAATATCGCTTACGATATTTTCAGCACTATCACTTAAATTGTTGGAATATTTACGCTTGAAGTAGGAATTGTTAAAGCATCATCCTCTGAATAATATATTTCTGAATCCGAATCAGTTTCAGCATTATTTATATTATCATTTATTGGGCTAATAACATTATTCGGTTCTTTATCAAATGGAATGTAAAATACATTGTCATTTCTTTTATCCGAATCTTCATGAAATTTGCTCTCAAAAAATACTGCATTTCTACTAATTGTTATTTTCTTCGTTTTTGGGTTCAGGAATCTATATGCTTTAGATGTACCACAGTATCCAACAAATATCAATTCAATACCTTTAGGGTCAAGCTTTTTTCGCTTCTCTTTTGGAACCTGTATAATAGCCATACAACCAAATACTTTTAGGTGCTTCAATGTAGGCTTACATCCTGACCAAACTTCTTCAGGAGTGCAATTATCATGACCTTTACATGATATCCTATTTACCAAATATATAGCTGTGTTTACGGCCTCTGCCCAATATTTCTTATTTAAATTTGCATGAATTAACAAGCATCTAGTTTTTTCAATTAGGGTTCGGTTCATCCTCTCAGCTAGACCGTTTTGTTCTGAAGTGTATGGAGCAGTTGTTTGATGTATAATGCCAGAAGAATTAATAATCTCATTCATTCTTTGATTACAGAATTCAGTACCATTATCAGTACGCAGAACTTTTATTTTTAGACCAGTCTGATTCTCTACAAGGTTTTTAAATTCTTCAAACATTTTCGCGACTTGATCCTTGGAGTTTAAAAAGTATCCAAAAACTTTTCTACTGTAATCATCAATAAAAGTCAATAGATATCGAGAATTATTAAATGAAGTTTCCTCCATTGAACCACATAAATCCGAATGCACAATGCCTAAAAACTCTTTTGCTCTAGATCAATTATCTTTAAATGGCAATCGACTAATTTTTCCTTTAATACACACCGTACATCTATCATTTTGTAAAGAAACATCTTCCATACCATGAACCATATTAACAACCTTTTTTAAATTTTCATTGCATGGATGTCCAAGTCTCATGTGCCATTTTTCAAAAGCAATACTTTTTGCAGAATAGTTTTTTAAATTTGTTTTATTTAGTTTATACATATCATCTATTAATGAGCCTGTTGCAATTATGTCATTATCGGAATCAATGACTTTGCATCCACTTATGTTCGTGTTTGACTATTTTGGAAATTGACAATAAATTTGAATTAGTATCAGGAAGATATAAAACATCACGTAAAATTATATCACTAGGATTTTGACCAACTTTCACCTCCATATTGATATCACCCATTAAATTCCCCTTCATTACAGAATTATTCGCTGTCATAATTTCAAATTCAGAACAGTTCCTTAAATTGTCGAACAAAGATTTATTATTACACATGTGAGACGTTGCTCCTGAATCAAAATACCAATCACTTGACATTGTACTTCTAGCAGATAAAGCTAACATAGTTTTCTTTGAAGTACTTTTATTATTGTTTTTATTTTTAGGGCAATTTATTTGAATATGACCATACTCACGACAACCATAACATTGAGTTTTCTTAATGTTTTTCTTATTTTGAGGTTTTGCTACATGTGGCTTAGTAACGAGGGCTGAAGATTTTGAATTTGTAGATTTTGTATCTTGAAGAAGCTTAGTTTTTACGTAATCTCCTGATATTTGCACACCGGAACTTTCAATTCCCATTATCATAGGTTGATAATAATCTGGGAGACCCGCCAACATTAACGTGCCAATCCATTCATCAGTAACTTTCATACCAACACTAGAAAGTTTGTTTGATGTTGACATGATCACATTTACAAAATCTTCCATCGAATCGCAATCTTCCATCTTGGTTGTAATTAATTTTCTCAGCAAACTTACTCTGCGTGTAAGTCCAGAATCATCAAAGGCTTTGATAAAATTATCCCATATTTCCTTTGCTGTTGCAGCATTTTGCATATGCACAAATAGTAGAGGGTCCACTAGCAAAATCAATTTTGAACGAGCCATAACAATTTTCTTGATATCTTGCTCCGTTCCTAGTACAGACTCCCACAAACCTTCCATTTCAAAATAAGCCTTTACAGCGAATTTCCATTTCTCCCAGTTATCTCGACCTTTTAGCCGTTCTATTTGCGGTAAACCGGAAAACGACATTTTCATAACAAATTGTCCAGAAACTCTTTTTAATTTCTTTTGTTAAAAATTTAAAATATTTTTTTTTATGACAATTTATTCAACGAGCTCCTGGGCCCATAACCTTTTGTGTTGAGGTTTATTGAAAAAGTAAAAATAAATTAAAATACAATATTAAACATAATACATTGAATACTTGATTGGTACAGTAAATTATATTGAACTTCAAGTCTTCATACCAACAGTTTTGCCCACAGAAAAAGTCTTACAATAACCAAAGAGCATATAAAGCTGGACAATTTATAATTAATTTATGTTTCGACGACGCCGGTACACATCATGTCTTCATTGACAGCAGATGAATATGTTTTAGTTGTGAATTTCTTTATAGTTATGACAAGTACACGCGACGATTAAATGTAATTTCGATAGAAAAACCTACTTATTGATCTACGGTAGATACCGGAGGTTTTTGATTTCGGAGTGATAAAACATATCCCGAAAGAAACGATTAAAGTTGAATCTTCGTTAGAGTTATCATCATATACTATATATACTATATCAACAATTGTTACTAAATCGAGCCCCGAGAATTTGTATCCCCAACTGGTAATTTAGCGATAACAGGCACAAGAATAAATTGCATTATATATAGCAAATACCTACATAATCACCCCTATCGTGAATAAAAATTCCACGTGAAATTTGTTCACTTTTCACATTTTCCTATTTAAATTCAATGTTAAAAAAATAAAAGTAAACAGATTTCACGTGGAATTTTGGCAACATTAAGTTTTAACGGCTTTGGATGAACATTATAGAAAATAAATTTCTATTATCTTAGCTCCGAAACCATAGATTAGTCTGTGTGCGAAACATCCAGAGACAACTAGAAATGATGTTAGTGCTTATTGTGAGTCATCGTCACAAAGTATACAGAGGGGTCAACTTTGACGTTTCAAAATCGCTACAATCAGCTACAATAAGGCAGTTCTCTTAAAAAGAGAAAGAAAATATTTTGTGGTAGTATTTGGTAATGTGAAAAAGCAAAGCACTATATACAACAAGAATTTTGTGGACAAAACAAAATAAACAAAACAATTTGAGTAGAATATTTGAATTGAAATTTTGTTTAAATGTTTGTGATTTCAATGACTTACTAAATTGTATTTTAATAATTGTTATACTTTGCGGTATGCATTGTGGAGTTTGTGCATTCGTTAAGGTAAGTTTAGACGATATGTTGAATCAGCATATATATGCTGACAGCCATATGTTTACAATTAACAGCAAATTCCTATGTCATATGTTAGACGTTTACACGATATGTTGAAAGTAGCAAATTTTTTGATGTCAGCAAATGAAATGTCAACATAAGAGTTAGCATACGATTTTTGTGTTTATACGATATGTTGAATTTTATGTGGTGCTACATATGCTGAGTCGTATAAACATTTGTTTGTGAAATTAGTCAGTTTGACAACATTTTTATGTGAAATTTTTGAAATAAAATTAAATAATAAAAATATCAATAAAAAAACATAAATGATGACGTGGGAGGAAATTGGTCTAGCTATTGCGTTTTTAAGCAAATTTTTATATGCAAATCTGTCTTAATAAACGTTTGTTAAATTTAATAATCCTTTTTGAATAAGGGGGTTATTGTTTATTTCTAGAGACCTGGGGCCAAATTATCGCATTCGATATCGAGTAAAATTGATCGAAATTTTCTTATTTGAGATTATGGCATACGACATCGAGCAAGAAATTTAGTATATTTTATCATAATTTCGATATCGAAATAATTTTTCGATACGTTAGCTCATTCGATCACGAATGCGATAATTTGTTGATTAATTTGAACAATGCCGCCGGCCATTACATTGCGTTTTGTGTTCTTGTGTGTGTATGTGTGTAGGTACATATGCAACAAGAATTGTATTTACATAAAAAAACTATCGGCGGGTGGGCTTAAAGGTCGTGATACACTATCGTACACAATCGTACGATTCATTCAGTGGAAAATCTGACCGATTTCTATCACACTCAAAAAAAATCGCAACAAAGTATGCCATAGGTGCCACACTATTACACAAAAAAGATGCAAAAACATATGTTTTTGCTGATGTCAAGAAACGCAGTTTTCCGCCATTTAAATTAATATTTGTGTTCAATTATTTTGTTGTTATATGTGAATATAATAAATTGTATAAACTATACAAACAATTAAAAAATGTTAAACGTCGTCTGTCCTTTAGATTATAATTTGTGATTTAAATCAATGAAGCCGACATTGTTGTTTTCTTATCAGCTTTATTAGAAAATACAACTCTGATCGCATATGAATTTGCCATATGCTGAAAAGCTTGCATACGCTTTTCAACAAATAACATATCTGTCAACATACGCAGGAAATTTGTCAAACACTAATAATATGCTGTTTACACGATATGCTAAAATTACCAACATACGTTTGTTGGCATTGTTAACAAAGTGTTAGCAAATGTTGTTAAACATACGTATGCTGAAAAAATTTTGCGTTTACACGATATGTAAGCACTTGTTACAAATTTTTCAGCATAAATATGCTGATTCAACATATCGTCTATACTTAGCTTTAGATGATATAAATGCATTTTTTTATGATTGTATCAAACAATACAAAAATACTCTGTGACCAAAATTGAATTTTATTGCGTCAGAAAAATAGTAACATAAAGAAAACAAAAACGCAGTTCTCAAAGAAAGAGAAAGGTATAAAACTACATTTTCTTTCCCCTTCTGTCACCTCTGTATACTTTGTGGTCATCGTTGAGTAAACATTGAAGTGTAATATCAGCGCGTTTTTAAACCGTTAAACCGTAATGTTTTTAAAGGAAATAAACCACCGTTATTAAAGGTAAAAACGTAACAACATCTACACATTGTTCTGAAAACATAGCGCTAAGAATAACAGAAAATATCGATTACTCTCATATCAATTTGGATAAATTATCTCAAACTGGCTGCTCAACTTGCTACCCAAACCTCCCGACTAACCAGATATAATGTAATTTAGTCTGCAGATGTGGAACGTCTCTTAAATAAAAAAAAAATAATTCGAAGAGACTGACAATTGCACAGATCGCCCAACTCAAATCTAAGCTAAAAGTTTGCATAAAAGGACTTAACACGTTGACTGCCAACTACGAGATTACTCGTAGATTAATTTCCCTTCCAGGAAGCCAACTACGAGTTATCTCGTACTATCTAAAACTGCCACTTTTTGTGTAGTTACGAGTAAAACCATATTATATCAGTGCTAGTATCGATAAATGGCTTCTGGGGAAAAAAGTTTTGGCTCCTCCTAAAAAAAAAACCATCATATATGCTTTTTCATGATACCAATCATCTAGAAATAGAGTTTTTAGTAATATAATATGAAAAAATCAAAATGTAATTTTTGGCCAGTTTTCTGAAAATGAATTTGGCAGTAAACGTGTTAAAGAGCTTTTGGAATATCGGAAAACTGAATCTGTAAATAAATATTTAGAAAATCTGGACGCAACTTCACAATCGGATTTCTCATTATGGCGAAACACTAAGGCCCATTATTACAACTTGGCAATAGTTAAGTATGATGTTATCGGACAGATAAGAAGTATTTGGTTATTACAAGTTTACTTTAATCTAAAACCAACCGATAAGCTAAAGGGAAGATCATCTTGCCTTTAAATTTTATAGTGAGGTATGTGGTTGAAGTTGCCATATGTTCTGGAAAAAATGTCAAATTCATGAAAAATAAATTAATTTTAATTTTGTTTTGCCAATAAATAATTTGATAAACAAAAATGGAAAGCAGACGTTTGATTTATATTTTTTTCACAAACAAATGTTTTCACAAACACACACAATTTACTGTTTCTTGTCAGTAATTTGTCAAAAGTAATCGGTTTTTCACTGGTATTGCCATATTTTAGAAAAAAAATTATTTTATTTTACAAGGAAGTTGTAATAACGAAAAATCTTAAAGGTCACTTTATTCCTCACTTTAATTAAAGTTACCTATTACTATTAAGAGCATTAGAGGCAAGTTGTAATAATGGCCCTAAGAGTCTTAATAGACTTGTCATATGTGCGAAATTTAAGTGTTGGTTGGACAAGAAATGAAACTGAAAAAGGGAATCTGGGAGCTAATTCTGGCAGTGGTGATCGAAAATGTTTTCGAATCCAAGTTTATTTTGACAGTGCAAAATTTTCTAATGATGGTACTCGATACGAATCGAATCGATTCATTGCTTCAGTGTTGTAAAAAACTTAAATAAGTACGTATTACAACACTGAATAAAATAAAAGAAAATGTAAACAAAATACATATGGAACTGCAAAAAATAACTCAAGTCTCATCGTCTTTTGATTCTGACGAGATTGAAAACATTAATGACATAAGTAGGGTGTCCAGATCTAATTTTTTTTGACGGCGCACAGTGGCGCCCGTAGGGCAAACGAGGTTGCAAAAATCAAAATTTTCTTGAAACTTTTCAACGATTTCAAATATGCCACTCTTTATAATATCACATTTTTAGTTTAGAAGATATAACCGTTCAAAGTTGACCGACATTCGGTTTTCAAAAAAACACAATTTTTAGTCAATTTGTTGCGATTTCAGGTGTAATATCACGAAAAATAGGTAACGAATCGCCATATTTTTTCTTTGTATTGATTGATGTATTTATTAAATGTATAATGATAGAAAAAAATTACCTGTTTGCTTTGTGTTTTTCCTGGTAAATCACTATTTAAAAACTATCCGTTTTTTCACTATTTTTCAACTTTGACGGAAAATACAAATAATGTATATTTTTGTATATTTGCCATATTTACAAAACCTGTTCTTTGATTATTTCTTTACATAATTCAAAAGGTTTTATCAGCCCGTACGTGCCCGTTTGGCTTCTAGAGGTAAAAAAGTTTAGAAAGACATGGTTGCAGAAATTGTATGGCGGACATTGGCGTCATTTGCGTTTTTTCGTTGCATTACCATAAAATTGATATTTCTACTAATTTTAACTTTGATAACCCATAAGCAGTGTTGCCAAAACTTCATGACTAAAAATGGCCAAATCTTTGTATAAAAATGGCTAAAAATAGCTAAAAAATGGCTAAACATTATTGAATTAAAAATTCTGATGAATTAAACAAAAACCAAAAATAATTCATATTTTATTGTCTTATAGTAATAATTACACAAAAGATCATATTTTCCTTTTAGTTTTTATATAACAAAACAAAGATAAAAGTTTGTAAATAGTTCATAAATAACTATAAAAATTATTTATTTGTTTAAGACAATTTTTTACTCCCTTTACAATGTTATCGGCTGTGCCACCTTTCAGTTTTTCAATGTTTATGTGGATACAATTTTACGTTATGGTTAAACCTAAATATTTTTATACAAACAATTAATATAAACAATAATAAAATACAATACATACCAAAAATATTGGTCAATGTAACATCACTAGATTCATCTATTAAAATACTATAATAGCTATCCCCAATATCTTTCATAAGGTCTTCATTAAAATGAGGACCCAGAACATTTTTAATGATATTGCTACATTTAATCCTATGTACTTTTAGAGCAGTGCAGTTAAACTTACTCTTATACTATGTTTCCACGACGACTTGAATCACCTGCTTCGCTCTCTGAATCTTGTTTATGAATCATGCTGTTTACATGACCAAAAAACTTGATTCGATTTGACAGTTGTTTTTAATAAAAAAAAAGAATAATAATAATAAATAAAGAATAAAAAAAACAGAATTTACAATTTGTGAAAAATATTTTTTTTAATGTACAAACAAAAGTGAGTGGAAATTAGTTAGCTTATTTGAAAAAAAAACATACATTCGTACGTATTTACTTTCTTTACTTCCAGCAACAAGAAAATAATTTGCTTTGTTTACAATAATATTAAATTTTTACAGCTAGTGCAGATAAACTTGCGATAAAAATTAGAGAAGAGTGCAATTTTGTGTGCTTCGCAAGTAGATTCAATATGAATCTACTTGATTCGCTCTTAAAATTTTGTATGGTGAAGCAAGTTGTTTCGCACATGATTGGGGTGTGAAGCATGAATAGAGAGCGAAGCATGTACCGTGGAAACATAGTATTACAAAGTTCTCCTAAGTGATTGCTCGTGACAATATACATAGCTGTGGACTGCTAAGAACATACATAAAGAGGCTTCTTGCTTTTGTAGATTTAAGCAATTAGGTTTGAAGGGCAGCAGGTTAGTTTCAGACACACATTTACATATATGCTTTCTGGTATCAGCGTGGTTGTTAAAGTTGAAATATTTTGCATTAATTTCACATTTGCAATATTTACAGTAGGCCTTTTCAGTGTTTTTGCATTCTTGTATCTAATCTTTAACTTTTGGATTATTAAGCCACTCTTTCCTAAATGCTTGTTTGTACTTCTTATCCATATCTTGCTTTTTTAATGTTTCTATATACTTATAGCTAATACACGTTTTTTCCCTTTTTTAATATTTGGAAGTAAAGCTAGATTTACACGATTGATAAAATTGCTCTTCAAAATGCTTCAAACTCGTGCTTTTTTATTACAACTAGCAGTGCAAGTGTTCACTAATAGCGTTTTTTGTGCACTAATATGTATTTAATCATATCATAATTATGCATTTAACGTTAAACCGATTATTAATGTTAAATTTAATTAGTTTTTCTTTACATTTGTTCAGAAAACCCTAAAATTGTTGTCATATGAGTGGCTAAGAGCTAAATTCATTTTTTTGTGGCTAAAAAGGATTGAAAATAGCTAAATTTAGCCATAAAAGAACTAAATTGGCAACACTACCCATAAGTAAGTCCCTACAAAGCGAAGCACCCTTCCCAAACGCTCATTTAATAGGCTGAACAGTTATCTATCATATGCTGTTCAATTATCTTATGGTCATTTAAGAACAAATAAGCAAGATTAAGCCTACAAAGCTGCAAATTGGAGAAGGAAAATATATTGAATGCCATTACGAGTTCCACCTGACCATGGTTGACGGAAAAGTCGTAAACGAACTGACAGAAACAAAATCAACAATGTCATGCCCGATTTGCAAAAAGAGTCAGAAGAACTTTGGTAGTTTAAACGATTCTAAAAATGGGGAGAATTGTAATGCATGTTCAAATATGTGTCACAACCACTGTGCAACCGTTCTTATTATATTTCATTAAATTACTTAAAATTACTTAAGTACATTGCTCCACAGTTCATATTTCATTAAATTCCTTAAGTACATTGCTCCACATTGCATACTTTGCTTTTGTAACAAAATATCTCAGTTTTATGCAACACATACATACATGCATTTCACATTCCATTAGAATAAGCTAGTATTTAAATTATACTTAAAATTATTATTAAGGCATTAATAAAGAAAACACAAAGGTGAGCAGAAGCTCCGCCAGTAAAAGACAACGTTTTTAATTATTGAAACCCTTTAATTATTAAATGGCGACCGTGACAGTGAAAAATTAAGAACATAAATAAATGCAAAATTAAAACTATTTTTCCAAAAAGAATACAAAAAAAAAAATAATATGTAAAAAAAAAAACAAGTGAAGCAACAAAAATCAAAACAGTTTCTTGCAATTTAAAATTTAAACTTTTATTTATTAATTTAAACTTTACAAAAAAAAAAAACAACATATTAAATATCTACAAACAATAAAAACAGCCGAGATTAAAAAAAAACAACACAAAGAAACAATGGTTTGGTGGAAGAAAGTGCTTCAAACCATTCCGATACTAGTAGCCGGCTATGAAGTAGGAAAAGCCACTGAAGACAACAATAACAACGACAACATCAACAACAACAAGGAGCTAACAATCGCATTAAGCGATATTGAGAAAATAACAACACAAAACGGAAATTAAAAAAGCTACATCGAATTGTGCGCAGTATTAGGAATACTACTAATATTTATAATAATATACCAGTTGCTGAAAAGGAGGATTACAGCTGTCGCCCACCACATGAGAGAGCAACAAATATAAAATATAACGGGGAGAGGAGAAGAAAAATCGGTGTATTGTAAGTTTAATGTATAAGTATATTAGTTAAAAAATAAAAAAAATAAAATAAATTTCAAATAAATTTTTATATTTAACTTTGAAGTAAACCTTCGAATAAATAAATTTTTTTAAAAAATTTTTTACAAAAAAATATTAATTTTAATTGAAAATTTTAATTATTTAAACTTTTAATTATTAAATGGCTTTAATTAATTGAATAATTGAAAAATTTTAATTGTATAACATGTTTACTGCGATTCCCAAGGGACCCTCCAGTAATAATTCCTAGTTTTCCAATCACTTTGATATTTCTTGTAGAATATTATGAAATGGGAAGGGATAATTGATAGCGTAGCCACTTTTCAGATTAAATTTGAGCAGTCATATAAATGTCTGAATAAAAATCGGACAATAAAACAAGAGACGGCAGAGAAACATGTACAAAATTTGATAGAGACCTACAACGCAATTAGGGCAATTTTACATGGAAACTATGACAGGTTCACTTCCCAACACAAAGTAGAAGTAAATGAGATATTTTTGAAATTAAGAGATAAATTGTTAAGAATTTTCCATAGGCATAGGATAAATATTAAAGTACCGCTAGCACTTGACTGTGAGGTAATTAAGGAAATTACGGATACAGAAGAAGAAATTAGTGAAACGGATGAAGGCGAGGATACAAAAACAGTAGCAAGAGAGCCCAGCGAAATTTTTGATACGGAGACCAAAAGGAACAAAGAAACAATAATGCCACGAACAGAGGACGATATAATTGACAAAACGACAAAAATTGTCCCGGTGTTTGACGGTGGTATAAACGATCTACAGAGTTTTCTTGACGCCCTTACTCTCATTGACAGAATCAAAGATACACATGAAGTGGTTGCTGTAGAAGTAGTTAAAACAAAACTTAAGGGTCAGGCAAGGAACTTGATCACTGATGAAAGCACCATTCAAGGTATTAAGACGCGACTACAAACGTCCATTAAGGGCGAGTCCTCCGAATTGTTGTTCCAAGCTGATGAACATAAGGCAAAGTTCAAAATCGGCAACCGTATATGCGGATGAAATTCAGGAGATTGCGAAAAAATTGGGTGGAGCCTACATAACAGAAGGCTACCCACATGAAATTGCCGATAAGTTGGTAAGACTTAATGCGGCTAAGGCAATCTCACGGAACGCTTCAATTGATGAGGTTAAACTCATCATCAAAACTGGAAATTTTTCGTCATTGAATGAAGTGATTTCCAAATTCGTAGAAGCGAGTGCAGAAGCTTCAACCTCTAATTCTTCGGCCTTTTACTTTAAAAGACGTGGAGGTAACAATCCAGGTGCCAGACTCAGTAACTATCGTGGACGCGGCAAAAGCTGGCGTTCGAATAATAATTTCAATAATAATAGGTATAGCAATAGTGGTTCTAACGGTAATAGTTGGCGACTTGGAAGCCAAAACAATAACTTTAGAAACCACACTAACAATTCACAGAATAGAGGACGAGTAAGATTGACACATGAAGTCTCGGAAAACGAGATTTCCCCTCAAGACATGGGGGGCAATCGTCAAAATTGGGATTAAAAACTGGATCAATATTCCACTTGAATCTCAATTTAAGTAGTTTTATCGAGATTCACTTATCAACCAATAATAATTTAAATACATTACTTGTAGACACCGGAGCGGATGTCTCATTAATCAAAGTAAATATGCTCGGTTCATTGAAATTTAACGTGAAAGACATTATTCAAATATCTGGGATAGGAAAAGGAAATATAGAGTCCTTGGGAACGGTTCAAATTGATTTGGTAGTAAGGAAATTTTTAATTCCTCATAAATTTCATGTAGTTTCGGATGCATTCCCGATGCCATTCCAAGGTATATTGGGTTTAGATTTCTTGAAAACGTATAATGCTGTTATTCAGTACGGACACGACACGAACTCTAATTTACTGTCATTAAGACCATATAATTTGAATTATCCTATAGATATTCGGTTACTTGAAAGCCTGAATGATGGTGTTATGACACTACCAGCTCGCGCCGAAGTTTTCAGAGCCATAACAATTGACAACGACTTTTCTGATTTGGTGGTTCCAGGTCAATTGATACAAGATGGAGTCTATGTAGCTGGATGTATAGTATCCAAAAGATTTCCATATGTAAGGATAGTGAACACAAATTCAGACAATAAATATTTAAGTGACGTATCAATTAAATGTGAGAAACTATCTGATTATAAAATCCTGGATACGACTAATATAGACAAAACAAGAATGCAGACTATTCTGTGTAGATTGGAGAAAAAATTTCCCGATATAGCAAGATTGGAATTGCTTAAATTGTGTTCAAAATATATTGATATTTTTGCTTTAGAAAGTGACAGAATAAGTACGAACAATTTCTACACACAGAAATTACGAGTGTCAGACCACAATCCAGTCTACATTAAAAATTATCGTACGCCACACTCCCAAAAAGACGAAATAGTGAGGCAAGTTGAAAAGCTTCAGCGGGATGGAATCATCGAGCCATCTGCTTCCAATTATAATAGTCCTATTATGCTAGTGCCTAAAAAAGCATTACCAAATAACCCTGACAGGCGATGGCGTTTGGTGGTCGATTACCGACAAATAAATAAAAAGCTAATATCGGATAAGTTCCCCACTTCCCAGAATTTAAGATATTTTGGATCAGTTAGGCAGAACCAAATTTTTCTGTTGTTTGGATTTAGCCTCTGGGTTTCATCAGGTGGGATTGGATGAAAAATCAAGAGACATTACTGCATTTTCGAAAGAGAATGGTTCTTTTCGTTTCAAGCGTTTACCATATGGCTTGAAGGTGGCTCCAAATTCGTTCCAAAGAATGATGAATTTGGCTTTTGCTGGTTTGACGCCTACTAAAACCTTCGTTTATGTGGATGATGTTATTGTAACAGGATGCTCAGTAAAACATATGCAACTTAAAATTGCATCCGGATAAATGTAATTTTTTCAGATCTGAGGTTACATATTTGGGTCATAGATGTACTGACAAGGGAATTTTACCAGACAGTAGCAAATATGATTCAATTAGGAACTACCCTAGACCGACAAATGGTGATAAAGTTCGTCGATTTGTAGCTTTCTGTAACTATTACAGACGTTTTATATCTAATTTTGCATCTTATTCTGTGCATTTAACTAGGCTAACTAGAAAGAAGGAACCTTTTATATGGACTGAAAATTGTGAGAAGGCTTTTCAAAATCTCAAAAAGGCACTATTATCACCACAAATTCTTCAATATCCTGTTTTCGACGAAACTTTTTACATAACCACCGATGCAAGTAAAATTGCTTGTGGTGCAATATTATCCCAGGAAAAAGATGGTATGCAGCTTCCGATTGCATACGCATCACGTTCATTGACCAAAGGAGAATCAAACAAAGTCCCAATAGAACAAGAATTGATCGCTATCCAATGGGCAATTAATCACTTTCGACCATATGTTTATGACAACAAATTTATTGTGCGTAGCGATCATAAACCATTGACATATTTATATTCCTTAAAAACCCCATCTAGCAGACTAACTAGAATTCGTATGGAACTAGAGGAATGTGATTTTGTTATAGAACATATCAGAGGAAAGGACAATTCGGGAGCGGACGCGTTATCACGAATTGACTTTAGTGATATTAAATCAATTCCTTCTGTAAATAATGTTTCCATGGTAATGACACCAGCTCAATCAGGAAACAAGTCTAAAGACAATATTAATTAAAATGGAAGATCAAATGATTCCCGAAAAGCCTAAAGTTTTCGAAACTATTGGCTTCGATTGTGTAAAGAAATGGGTTAAGCTTAGAATGACTACTAACGAAAGAAACCCTATTATGTTTTTTAAAAGAGGCAAACTAGTGCTAGCACCTAAAGTTAATATAGGAAATACTGTTGTTAATGGAAATATCGATTTAGATCAATTTTTTCCAATTCTTGAAAAAGAAGCAATATTTTTGACACCGGCATTTTAGTGACGCCACCAAAAATTTTTGCAGCGGCTTTAACGCATTTTTCAAAGAAACGACATGGAAATTTATGTGTAAATAATCATGGCGATGTCACGTGTAATTGTACATACAAGTTGGTGACCAAAAATTAAAACCCTTATGTAAAATAACCAATTTTGACAGACATAAAGAAAAACATGTGGGTTGTAAACTTAAAAATACATAAGCAAATACACATAGTGTATAGCCACCTTTAACAAACAGAGTATAAACAAGTAAGAGTGCTATATTCGGCTGTGCCGAATCTTAAATACCCTTCACCTAAGCGTAGTAAGAAATACAGAAACTACACTAGACTAGAATATCATAATTCTGTGTTTTCTATTCAGTCTTAGTGCAAATTTTATTAGTATATATCAATTGTTTGAAAGACAATTTTACGACCAACATAATTTTGAAATGTTCTTCTCACGATGGTGAAGGGTATAAAAAAGGGGTACAATTCGGTTTTAGTGATTTTGCTAAAAAAAAAAAAACAAAATCAAATTGGGCTTTTAGTGGAGATACCAGCAAAAAAAAGTTTGTTGGCGGTCACGCCTATTTTCGAGGGGGCGGGCCCTTAAAGTTGAAAATATATAGGCCTATATCTCGGGAACTACTGGGTGTCTGATAATTTGTAATACATTAAATAAAAGGTATTAAAAATACCTTTCCAACGATATATATCACGATTATAAAATATGGACCGAATATGGGTTAAATCCGAAAAGAATATTTTTTGACCCGAATTTATTTGTTTTTTGGAAATGGTTCTATATGGCAGGTATGACAAATTATGGGCCGATCTTCTTAAATTTTGGAACAGTTATTTTCATGCATATGAGGATACTTCACGTCGAATTTCAACGTAATAACGCTATATATACGATATATATTAGTATTAACGTGGATTTCGAGAGTGGACCTTATGTGGGGGATATAGTCAAATATGGACCGATATTCTCCAAATCCAGCAGTTTGATTGAGGCATGTATGTAAATGATCCGTGTAAAATTTTGGATTGGTACCCTTATTAATTTATGAGTATTATTTATGAGTATTAAAGTGATTTTCGGAAGAGGGCTTTATATGGGGCATACGGTTAAAAATAGACCGAAATTCACAAAATTTTGTGGGATGATTTTTGTATATATTAAAATTGTCTGTGCAAAGTTTTGAGTCGGTACCGATATTTATACAATATATATAGGGAAAAATGTCTTTTTCAGATGTGGGAGCTATGACCAGTTCTGGGCCGACCACCATAAAATAAAGTACAACAATTTATTTGCCTAAGAGTATTTATGTCAAAAAAAAATTCGTTTTGCGATTTCTTTTTGCATAAAACTTATTTTTGCTGAATTTTGTCTTGATATTCCAATTTTATAGGCATTAATGTATAATTGAGCAATATTTCGGGAAGATTTTTGTATGGGGGCTATGACCATTTCTGGGCCGACCATCATAAAATTTGGTACAATAATTTATTTGCCTATAAAGAGTATTTAAGTCAAATTTTAGCTGTTTAACATTATTTATATCTGTTTTATATGTATTTAAGTGAATTTTGTAAGTGGACTTTATATGGGGTCTATGGTCAAATATGGACCGAGCTAAAAAAAATTTCGGTTTGCGATTTCTTTTTGTATAAAACTTCTTTTTGCTGAATTTTGTCTTGATATTCCAATTTTATAGGCATTTATTTATCATTAAGCCATTTTTCGGGAATATATATATTTGTATGGGGGCTATGAGAAATCATGGACCGATTCTTACTATTTTCCGCACACTTTCTTCTTTTATAGTACAAACAACGTATACAAAATTTCATGGTATTATCTGCAATATATTTCAAAATATTGCAATAAAATGGACGAAAAATATCAAATTTTTATAGAGGTGGTCTCAAATATTGGTTCAAAACTCTGGTTGACCTAACCCGATTTTGCTGATTTTAAATAGCAAACTTCTGGAAAGCACTTCTGACATAATTATTGAAGGTTTGGATCCCGAGTATATCTGGGGACTTCAAAAAACTCATTTCAACAGACAGACAGACAGACATGGCTTAATCGACTCCGCTATTATAAGCTATTATTATATAAGGATCCAGAATATATATACTTTATAGGGTCGGAAAATTATATTGTGGAAATTTCACACGGAATTTCTCATGAAATGAAGGGTATAAAAAGGATCTCCACTTTGGCAAAATGTGTTTGAAAATTTAGATAAAAGATTCGACATCTGTATGCGTGGTAGTGGTGGTCATCTGTCTGATATAATTTTATATGATTTTTGCAACGAAATCACTCAAATGACGGTACTTTGTCCAATACACAAAAGTCAAAAAAAAAATTATCACCATTGTAAATGAAATTAATATTTTTTAAAGGTACTTCGTATAAGAACGACCATGCTGATATAACATCTTTTCTCGTCTATAGGGGTCGCTAAAGTCAAGTATTTTTCAATATAAATAAAACTAAAAAAAAAAATGTTTTAGGTTTACAAAAATAGTTGTCAAAAATTTATTTTTTGAGATATCAATAACTTTTTTATTTTGTTTAATTACTCAAAAAGTTTGGTGGAGTTCTAAAAAAAATAGTATTAACGGATTTTCGTAATATTTTTTTATTCTGAAGCTTATACCTTTTGCTTTTAGAATCTTTAACCAGAACTTACCCATTTTACCTACAACAATTTTTTTTATTTTTTAGAAATGTCTAAAATCATGGTTTGGTAATTTTAAATTTAATGGTTTGCGGAAAAGGCCCTAACTTTTGTGTTTTTTCATTAATTTGTTAGTTTTTTTTTGCAAAAATACTTGAAAATAGATAAGCATTCTTCAAAAATTAAAAAAAAAACTTTAGCTAAAAACACTTTTTTGTTTACAATTCGAGAATTACATAAATTTTTTGTTGAAATTACAAAAATTTCTTAAATTTTAAAAAATTTTAAAAAAAAATAGTGTTAATTGATTTTTTATTTTTTGTTAAGTGCCTAGACTTTTACCTATTAGGGGAAAAACAGAAGGTGCCCATTTTGATGGCAACTATAAAAAAAATAAATAAATGTTAACGCCTATATAATGCACTTTTATACCCTATATGTTGTACAAGAAGTTTTATCTGCTGTTTGATTTTTTATGTTTTTTGATATTTATGAGTAATTTAATTAGTAAAAACTAAATTTTTTTATATTTTAAATATAAATAAATACGTATTTGTTAATATATATGTACAATTTTTTTAATGTCTAAATCCTCGTTCTGGTAATTACATGTATATTGAAAATTTGGGATTTGTGTAGTATGTAAAAGTCAAAAACTTAATTTTCTTTAATGATTTGAATAGACAAAATTAAATTAAAAACAAAATAAAAAAATTAAAAGAATTTGAAACAAAATCTTGAAGTAATAATTAATGTTTTTTAATTATATTACTAACAGAAAAGTAATAAATTGGCAACAGGCTAAAAAAATAAATAAATTACAAAATCAGTTAAATTACAAAAACAGTTAAATTACAAAACAAAAATCTTGATTTACAACAATAACTTTTTATTATTTATTTCTTTAAATTTCTATAAGTTTCATCGTCATTCCTTACATTCTTAAAACCAGTCATTAGCGTTACTTTTTACAATAATAAAAGTGAAAAAATAACGTCAATTTAAATTTGACAATTGTTTAAGTGCAGCAATATTTAATTTGAATTGAACGAAAATCATGTAAATTTATTTTATAATGGGTTCTTTATTAAAAAATTCCAATTTGATTGAGTGCTGGTTATCAGCACCTCCAAATAACAAAATATCTGTATTAAAAAAATTTGTAGAACGCAATATTGGAAAACGAAATTTAAAAAAATTATACATATGTACATACATCAAAAAGTTTTTATAGGCGATTTTTTGAAAATATTGCTATATCCGCAGAAATTACTGTAATAAATAAAGATTTAATTAAAAATTTCCATATAACATTATGGGTGCTGTCTTGTGGGATACCAATAAATAATGAAAAATTCCAAGAACTTTTAATAACCACAAGAAACATATATTTATCCCACTATACAGTAAAGTACGGATAAATGCACATCGGCTTTCGCCCGACTTTTTGTGCACTTATCCATTCTTTGCATTTATGCTAACCTCGGATAAGTGCACAAATATTGCAATTATGCAAATATTACATAAGTGCACAAATATTGCAATTATACAATTATTGGGTAAATGTAAATTTTTTGCATTTACATATAGTTACAGAAAAATAAATCAAAGAATTTTTAAAAGAGTTTATATTTGTCCATTTGACCATTGATTTTACTAGGCGCTAATATGGACACCATTCAAAATTTGACAATTGATGCATAAAAACAAAGAAGGAGTTAAAATATATATTTTTATATATTATTTTGTATATTAATTTAGAAAATTAAAAAAAAAAAATAAAATTATAATACATTTGAATACAAATAACAAAATTAATTTCTATCCCATGTTGTATTTGGAGAAGTTTATATTAAAGTTTATGTAACTTGCTGATCGAGATGTTCCCGGGAGTTCTTCTGGTTGGGGCATCTTTGCCACTATTTCGTTTCGTTGAACTTGGCTATTATCCGGCAAATCGGGATAAGTAAATCTATTTGTCATTCTTTCGTTTTAGAAACGTAAAATCGAAATCTTGAGAACCGTGGACGGTGACAATTTTGCCAACATAAAATTCATTTTGCTTCTTGAGTGTAGTAAATTTAACCAAAACCATGTCGTTCTCTTTCAAAATATCTTGGTTCATTGCTGTCATCATCGATTTCATCAAGTCCAGGCTCTTCCTCTGATTCCAATATCATGTTATTGGGAACATCGCTATTTGAATCCGACGATGAAATTAATATTTTTTTTTAATTGTTTCTTTTGTTTTTGTTTCGTTTCTTTTGTTTTCTTCATCTGTCTTCTCAGGCGTGTGGTAAGAATAGATGACTTTCCTCGGTTTCGTCTATTTTGAGACTTCCTTGGACCGGATTTTAAAAAAGGTCTGGCGATTTCTGGAGTAATTTCAGTTGTCGCACTTATCCGGTTTTATTGTAGTTGGTTTTATATGCCCAGTAGTGTACACAAAGTTCTTATACACGGATGTGACGTTCTTAAGTTTTTTGATATTCCAATAGCACTTAACTTTTTTATATAAAACAGTATTCTTTTATAATTTTTTTCAAGGATGTTTATCTGAGGAAGCTATTGAAGCTAACCACAAAAACGCTAGAAGGGTCCGATTCACATGCATGAAAATCATCCAGAAAAAATACAAACAAGGATTTAATCACCCATTTGTTGTTAGCTTCAGATCCTGTGTTGTCGTCAAACAGAAAGCTAAATAAAAAAACAAATAAAACTAATGACGAAGAATTAGAAAAATATCTTGCAAAGGAAAGTGTAAATGTTGAAATATATGCTAGTTCTTCTTCTAGTGAATCGTATTCTTTGGACGAATCCAGTGACGATCAATAAAATGTATTTTCTTTTTGTTATAAAGCTGTTCCGTAAACATATT
Organism: Bellardia pandia; assembly: GCA_916048285.2. Lineage (NCBI taxonomy): Eukaryota > Metazoa > Arthropoda > Insecta > Diptera > Calliphoridae > Bellardia > Bellardia pandia. The sequence goes on from OU696530.1 coordinate 74,755,264, forward strand.
TAATATTTATTTTATATTACAAAAAGTATTTTTTTATAAAAACTTTTTCCATCATGCTTTTATTTTTTTGGTAGTAGTTAATTTAAAATTCAGGATATATGTGTGTCCTTGTGCTGTTTCTGTAAATATTGTATACATTTTTTATTATTTTGACAAAGAAAAAAAATTCTTGCAATTTCATGATTTTCAAAACGTATACACTGTTTTTAATAAAAAGGATATATGACAGCTTATCGAGTCATTCCTGTAATTTATATAAAATTTGCTACAAATATTAATACCTTCTGTTACAAACCCGCTACCAGGGAATTCCTAAACTTATTTAATAATTTATTTATGATTATTTTGGTCTTTGGCAATCCTTTTATTTTTATTACTGTGGCATCACTGCCTCGTTGTGAAGTTTTATTTTGTTTTCTCTTTTTCATTATAATGTCATATTTGAATTAAACGGTAGCAAAGGACAAGGTGAATTTAAATACTAGGTGATAGCGTAGCGCCAGCTGATTATTCATGGTGAATTTGAAAATGCCAAAAAGTTATATAAAAAAAAAACTTTTTGACAGTGACGAAAGTTTTTCATATAGAAAAATGCCTGTTGTTCTTGCCTTGTTGTAATTGTTGTAGCAATGCGGTCACCTGGTATTTAATTTCACCATGGCAAAGGAAGACCAAAGTGAGCATCCATTTTTTCTTTTATTAATTTTAACTGTAATTAACCTATATCTTATTAGTTTTTTAAAGCATTTCAACTAATTGGAATACGAAAATAAAATTGTATTCTTATTTAAACCGCACAAGTTTATTATCTGTTTTGTGGGTATTTGAATGCTGTTTTAACTTGGTCAACCCGAACAATCTTTAAAAAATTTGTTGTGCTGCTAAAATTCTTGAAATTTTGAGCTTAATGCGGAATTTTCTCAACACGTAGGTACGAGGAAATGGTCAGAACAAGAAGTCAAACAAAGATGAGTGCTACTGGGGCAAGTTGCCCTGAATGTCGGCAAGCCGATAACGATGATATGGTACAGTGCGACGTATGTAATGTGTGGTTTCACTTCGTGTGTGTTGGCGTCGATGGTACAATAGCTGATAAAGATTGGTCGTGCAGCAAATGTAATGGTACAACGGCAATGGAAAATGCGACCGGTGATGGAGCTGTGGCCAATGGTGATCAGGTTGCAAGCGAAGACGGAGCGTTTCAGTCGCCGATGAATGCGGCCACATTTAGTATGAATAAGGTAGGTATGGGACGTCGTAGCAAGTCACCAAGTGTAGTATCAATCTCGAATAGGAACCGTCGTGATATGCAAATACGCCGCCTAGAAGAGGAACATAAAATGAAAATGCTGTTTATTCAACAAAAGTATGCAATTATGGAAACGGGCAACGGCTCTGATGACGAGGGTGCTAAATTTGATGGCAATCAACAACGCCAACAAATACATCGTAACTATGGTGATCGCGCAGTGGTTAACAATGGTGCTCAGCGGAATTTGAATGAAAATATTGGTGGAGAATGGTATCAACGCGATGTTGGCAACCAGAATATACAAGATGGTCGACCACGAAATTTTACATCAAATTCTAATTTGAATCGAATGAATCGAAATTTGTTTTTAGAGAACTACCAGTGTTTAGTGGCAAACATGAGGAGTGGCCACTTTTTATAAGTAGCTTTGAAAACTCAACCAGAACATGTGGGTTTAGTGATGATAAAAATTTGCTTAGATTACAAAGGGCCCTGAAGGGCAAAGCCTTAGAATATGTTGGCAGCAAACTCACTTTACCTGCATTGGTACCCCAGGCAATTTCAACATTACGTATGCTTTTTGGACGACCTGAAAATATTATTAAAAATTTATTAGTGAAATTGCGAGCCGGCCCAAATGTAAATCCGGCGAAATTAGATACTCTTGTGCACTTTTCATTGGACGTCAGAAATATTGTAGCCACAATGGAGGCGGCAGACTTAACTGCACATTTATGTAACCCAATGCTAATTCAGGAAATCGTAGAAAGACTTCGGGCACAAATGAGGCTCGAATGGGCGATTTATGCACGTAAATTGGCAGACGTAGATCTGACCGTATTTAGCGGTTGGTTATTTGAATTGGCGGAAGCAGCCAGCACTGTTATTAATGTTTCAACAACAGGTGCACTTGATAATGAAAAACGTAAGACACCACGAGTGAACGTACATGAAGAGCGTTGTAGTCATGACAAGAAGAAGAAAAATGATTCTAAATCTGAAGCCAGATGCTTTGGTTGTGGTGGAACCAATCACTTTATAGCTCAGTGCGAAAAATTTAAACAATTGGACTACCAAGGCAGATAGGGTGTTGTTAATGATGGAAAATTGTGTCGTTCGTGTTTGAAGGTGCATGATCCGAAGTTTTGTAGAGAACGTAAAGAGTGTGCGGTCAACGGGTGTCGGACAAAACACCACCCTCTACTTCACAAACTAGAGGTGGCTGATGACAATGAAAATCCGAACACGTCAGTTGTGGCAGTGCATCGAATGGTGACATCCAATGTATTATATAGAATCGTACCGATCACGATTTATGGTAAGAACAACGTTATTAATGAGTATGCCTTTTTAGATGAGGGTTCTGGTCCTACACTGATTGAAAGGTCCGTACTAGAAGAACTTAATTTAGAAGGTTTGCGATCGGAGCTGTGCCTCAAATGGACAGATGGTAGTGTACGTATTGAAAATGAATCAGAACGAATTGATTTGCAAATTTCGGCTTCAGGGAAGAACGGAAAACAATTTCTATTAAAAGATGTAAGATCTATAGCCAAACTGGATTTACCTAAGCAAACTTTAATTTTCTCGGAACTGACTGAAAAATATAAACATCTGCGAGGTCTTCCAGTAGAGTCGTATGAGAACATAACCCCTAGAATAAAAATCGGGCTTAACAACAAAAAGGTCGCCATGCCACTAAAATCAAAAGAAGGCCGGGCGGATGAGCCCGCGGCATTGAAAACACGTCTGGACTGGACCATTTACGGCACTATGGGCCTGGAAGCAACAAGTTCCACAAACGTAAACTCTAACGACTCTTTACAATTACACATTTGTAAATGTGATGATGATGTGACTCTAAATGAGCTGATGAAACAAAATATACAACTTGAAAATGAGAGAGTTTCAGTTCAAGCTACAAGAAATGATGATACAGTTCTTCACGATCATATTTTAAGAACTGATGGTAAATTTACTGTAAAGCTTTTATGGAAGTCTGATAATTTGGTGATGCCAGATAATTTTGAAATGGCCTTGAAAAGACTTTCCTGTTTTGAACGAAGGATAGAACGAGATTCAGATTTAAAGCATCGTGTGAACGACCACATTGAGAATATGTTGAAAAAAGGGTATATCCAAAAATTGGACAAGGATGAAATCTATATGCAGTACCCAAGAAAGTGGTATTTGCCAGTTTTTGTCATAAAGAATCTCAATAAGCCTGACAAGATGAGAATAGTCTGGGACGCCGCAGCCGAATACCGAGGTATATCATTGAATGGATTCCTTGAAAAGGGCGTACTTTTTAATTTTCGAATTGGCAAAATTGGCGTAAGTGGCGACATAGCCGAAATGTTTCACAGAGTTGCCGTTGATGCAGAAGACATGCAGTCCCAGAGATTTCTCTGGCGGTCATGTCAGAGTGAACAGCCCCCTAAAGTCTTTGTTCTCCAGGTCATGTCCTTTGGTGCTAGTTGCTCGCCATCACTGGTACAGTGTGTGAAGAATACTAATGCCAAAAGTTTTGCAGTTGAATTTCCAAGAGCTGTAAAGTCAATTACTGAACGACATTACGTAGACGACATGTTGGATAGTGTTGATACTATCGAGGAGGCCATTAAACTAGCATATCAAGTACGATACATTCACAGTCGGGGAAATTTTCATATCCGCAATTGGATGTCCAATTCAAAGGAGGTTCTAACTGCTATGGATGAAAAAGGTGTATCGGAATCGTTTTGTCAGTCAGGAAGGAAAATCGAACATGTTGACCCGAAAAAGTTCTTGGAATGTGGTGGCGAACAGACGATGACGCGTTTACTTACAATTTGAAATTTACTAAGGCCACTTATGACCTATTAAATGGAAAAAGGCTGCCCACAAAGAGGGAGTTGTTGAGATTATTGATGTCGATTTTCGATCCATTGGGTCTTCTGTCATTTTATACGGTGCAGAAGAAAATTATTTTACAAAATGTTTGGCGCAGCGAATCTGCTTGGGATGATCCCATCTTGGAAGAGTTTTCCCAGGGGTGGTTAAGGTGGCTGTCAATGCTAAAAGATGTTGAGACTACGAAAATTCCAAGATGCTATTTTCAACAGGGTTGTACCCGAAACACGTATTTGTGGACGCCAGCGAAAACGCGTATGTGGCTGTGGCATACTTTCGTATACAGAATCAGGGTGGAACACACACGTCTTTAGTGTCATCGAACACTCTGCGCCCTGTTTCCATTCCTCGAATGGAACTACTTGCTGCCGTGCTAGGAGCACGACTTGCGACGACCGTAATACATGACTCAAAAACGGTTTTACAATGGTTGAAATCCGATCCGAAGAGATATAAACAATTCGTTATGTTTAGAATCGCCGAGATACAGGAGATTACGGATGTATCAAGATGGCGTTATGTACCGTCGAAGTTGAAGGTTGCTGATTTGGCAACAAAGTGGGTAGGACGACCATGTTTCGATTCGGGGAACCCGTGGTTTACGGGACCACAATTTATGCAAATCAACTGACGAGTGGCCAAAATCCGAGAGGGAAAATTAAAGTTGTAGCGCTGAGGCCAATGTTCAACATGTTGCAGTCCAAGTTCAACAAAATTCCATTCTAATTGACTACACTAGATTTTCGAAATGGGAGCGTTTACTAAGAAGCATGGCATATGTAAGGCGATTTATCGAACAGAAAGCTATCTTGAAATTTACGAACGAGAATGTTAACCTTACGAGCGAGCAATTACAGTTTAGCCAACGATATCTGATACGACTTGTTCAATCCCATACCTATACTAATGAAATTTTGTTATTACAGAAAAACCAATCTGGTTTCCGTTTCTCGATGGTGATATGATCTTACGTTTACGCGGTCGCTTGGAAAACGCTACCGTTATTCAGGACGAGACTAAGAACCCAATAATACTGCCTAGAAACCATTACATTACACAGTTGATAGTTGATTGGTATCATCGCCAATTTAAGCATGTTAACCATGAAACAGTGGTAAATGAGATTTATTTATTTATTTATTTATTTATTCATTCGATTCCAATACAACAAGACACACGTCTTATAATTATAGTATTTGGTTTTTGTATTGTAAGTACATATTTGGGTAAGAAAAAAAAAATATATTATTATGAAAAATAATTAATTAATTACTAGAAATAAAAAATAAGTTTAAATTAGTTAAATACGAACATAATAAGAAGGATACAGTATTAATTTGGGGTAAATAATTTATATAACTCTTTCTCAAAAAGCAAGGCGTTGCTGATGGATTTATTGGCAGGTAGTAGCGAGTTCCAAAGGCGGATTGAATTGACGTAAAAATGACGCTCAGACACCTGACTTCTATATCTAGTATGAATTAATCATAAGATCTTATTGAACGCATAAAGGATATCCTGTCAAAAAGATACACTGGTTCGTGTTTAAATATTATTTTGTGTAATAGCATTAGGGTTTTAATTTTCAACAGGTTACTCAGAGAAACACCATAAAGCTTATTTTTAAATTGGGAAATATGATCATACTTTCTTAAATTAAAAACATATCTCAATACAGCATTGAAAGTTTTCTCAAGTTCAAGATCTTACGAAAATACCACATACAAGGCTTGCGTACATTGCTTCGTACCGTCCGTTCCAAGTGTCAAAGTTGCAAAAATCGAAGAGCGAAACCGAATCCTCCTGAAATGGGACCACTACCAGTGGCTCGTATGTCGGCGATTACAAAACCATTTTCATATGTTGGTGTGGACTTTTTTGGCCCATTTCTTGTGACTGTGGGTAGGAGAAGCGAGAAAAGATACGGGGCAGTATTTACGTGTCTTACAATACGTGCTGTTCACGTTGAGATGGTGTATAGCCTGAACATGAGCTCATGCGTAATGGCAATTAGAAACTTTATAGCACGAAGAGGAATGCCTGTACAAATATATAGCGACAACGGAACTAATCTGAGAGCTGCTGAAAAGGAGTTGCGCGAGGCATATCAGAATATCGATTTCCAATCTCTACAAAATGAATTTACAAGCCCTAATGTGAAGTGGACATTCATCCCTCCTGCTAGTCCCCATATGGGAGGGGCTTGGGACCGTGATACCGGGAGGGGGGAGAATGTTACAAACCCGCTACCAGGGAATTCCTAAACTTATTTAATAATGTATTTATGATTATTTTGGTCTTTGGCAATTCTTTTATTTTTATTACTGTGGCATCACTGCCTCGTTGTGAAGTTTTATTTTGTTTTCTCTTTTTCATTATAATGTCATATTTGAATTAAACGGTAGCAAAGGAAGACCAAAGTAAGCATCCATTTTTTCTTTTATTAATTTTAACTGTAATTAACCTATATCTTATTAGTTTTTTAAAGCATTTCAACTAATTGGAATACGAAAATAAAATTGTATTCTTATTTAAACCGCACAAGTTTGTTTATCTGTTTTGTGGGTATTTGAATGCTGTTTCAACTTGGTCAACCCGAACACCTTCATTATTATATCGAATTTTTTTACAACATTGTAATCAGAATAGAAGCTTTTTTCAAAATTTAAATCTTATTTAAAATTTATTCCAGCATCCGCACAATTCCACCAGTGGCATTCACCCAAGCACATCAAGGGCACCCTCATCAAATGTTGAGTTTCATTCTCGCATAATTTGCAACTACATCCTCACAGGACTTACAAGCAGCGTCCGCACTAAAACAGCATAAGCGGCGCACACACACGCACACCAGCGTTCGCTTAAAATCATCCTCATCAGCGGCGCACATACACGCACATTCTAGCCGTGCCAGCTCAAAAACCTCATCAGCGGCGCACACACATACAGCCGCAGCGCCCGCGCAAAAACAGCACCAGTGTCGAAAACACACTAGCAGCGTCTGCACAAAGTCATCATAAATGGCGCACACACACGCATCCGCAAAGAATCATTAGTGGCGCGCACACATGCAACTCTAGCAGAGAACGCACACACACACACCAGCGTCCGCATAAAATCATTCTCATCACATTCAGTCTCGTCTCATCGAACTGTTCGGACGTGTTAATTTTAGTGCGGCTGAACTTTCGGTGAAAAAATCGTAATAGGTGAAAAATTGTAATAGGTTGAAATTAAACAAAAAGTGAAAAAAAATAACTCGTAATAGGTTAAAATACATAAAAAAAAAAACATTAAAAATCGTATAAAAACTGTATGAGTGTTCCTCTCAGATGTAATTCTGAGAAAGAGCTTAGCTCGTCGAGAAAAACTAAATGGCTCTCTGAGGAAGAATCTATAAAAAAATCTCTGGAGAATTTTCTCACTACAAGAGCCGTAGAACGGCGTCGTTCCTGTTCGCCCAATATAGTGATTTCAAAAGATGAGAAAACATCATCTTCACCAAATAGTGCAGTCAAACCCAAAAAACAAGTAGGTATGGATAAGTACATCACCGTTCTCAAGCGACAGAGGAGCCCGAAGTCTGCTCAAGTGTCATCAAATGCAAAAGCTTCTAAGACTGTGAGTAATGATCAAAATAGGTTTGCTCTCCTCCAGACGGATGAGCCAGAACTTCCTAAGAAGACGTTTAAGCCCCCACCAATTTATCTGAGAGAGCCCACTTCCAGTAAATTGGTACAAAGAATTGTTTCGGTAATAGGTGAAAATATGTTTAGCGTAACATCAATTAAACATGGAAATATCAGCGAAACCAAAATTCAAGTGGAAAAGGAAGATGATTTTCGAAAATTGTCCAACCAGTTGGAGAGGGAGGCTAGGGATTTCTACACCTATCAGCTCAAAAGCGCAAAAGGTCTCCAAGTCGTTCTAAAGGGTATAGACCCATGTGTTGACCCTGCGGAGATAAAGACCGGCTTAATGGACAAAGGGTTCAAAATTAAGAGTGTTGTGATATTAGAAACCGTGAAAAGATTCCACAGCCTATGTTTAGGGTGGAATTGGAACCTGGAGATGTCGTATTAAAGAAAAACGAGTCCCATCCCATCTACAATCTGATTTACCTTCTGCATCGTAGAATCACCGTGGAAGAACCGCATAAGCGTCAGGGACCCGTCCAGTGTGTCAACTGTCAAGAATTTGGTCACACCAAGGCGTATTGTAAATTGCCGTCAGTTTGTGTTGCGTGTGGGGAGCTACATGCAACTGCTCAATGCGATAAGTCGAAAACTGACTCAAAAATCAAAAAATGCAGTAACTGCGGAGGTAATCATACCGCAAATTATAGAGGTTGTCCAATTTACACTCATTTGAAAGGCATAAGAACCAACAAGACGTCAGTATTACCTGATCGTCCTCAACAGCCTAATTTTGCTTCGAGTAACAATTTCCTTCAATTGTTACGGTCCACTAGTCATGTAAACGTGCCTAGTTCTAGACAAGTTTCTTACGCAAACGTGGTTAAATCTAATATGCCAGGTTTGGAGCAGGAACCTAAATCACAATATTTCGAGCCTAATATTAACACTCTAGAGACTACATTGCAGACTCTTGTCCAAACTATGAACACTTTTACGACCACTATGACATCCATGATGCAGGAAATGCTGAAAATGCAATCCACTATCTTACAAGCCATTTTAAAGAAATGATTTGTTTAAAAATTTGTTTTTGGAACTCGAACGGCCTCCGCCAACATAAAAACGAACTGGAACACTTCCTGATGGATAAGCAGATTGATGTCATGATGATTTCTGAAACTCACTTGACGGCGACAGCGTACTTCAAAATTAATGGCTACGTGTTATATGATACTAAAGATCCACGCGGAAGAGCATGTGGAGGTTCGGCAATTCTTATAAAGAACAGAATAAAACATTATTTAATGAACAACATATGTGAGGATTACCTACAAGCAACAAACATTTGTATTGAATTCTGTCAATACAATTTTGTTTTATCATCAATTTATTCGCCGCCTCGATTTTCAATAAAAGAACACCAATACTACAGCTGCTTCAATTCCCTTGGAGCTAGATTTTTAGTTGCTGGTGACTTTAACGCCAAACACACTTTTTGGGGTTCACGTCTGGTGACCCCGAAGGGTCGTGAACTCTTCAACACCATTGCCAAAATGGGATTAAATGTACTCTCAAGCGGGCATCCCACCTACTGGCCGACGGATCGACGGAAGATTCCCGATGTTATTGACTTCGGAGTAGTAAAAAATATCCCTGTAGAATCGATACAAGTGGAGCCTTCATTAGACTTGTCTTCAGATCACTCTCCTTCTATTATTTCAATGCGTTTCCTTCAAGGGAATGGCTCTCCATTTCGGGACATATCTAAAACCAGAGTAAGTTGGATAAAGTATAAAAAGTATTTAAGTTCCCACTGCACGGAAAATGTAGAGTTGAGAACTACCGAGGATATTGATGGGTCGATTGGCAAGTTTACTGAGGACATACGAAGAGCTGTACATCACGCCTCCACATACGACGTTGAGTGCAGAAGTGGGACAAATAGAACTTATTTCGCTGAACTCGATCATCTCCTGTCAGAAAAAAGAAGAGTTAGAAGAGAGTGGCAAATTCACAGGTCTCCTGAACTGAAAGCTAGGCTACGGGTATGCAGAGATATACTAAGAAATTTCTTAGAAACCCAAAGAATGGCTTCACTTAAATCTTACTTGGAGGGTCTTGATAGTACCCCACAATCTGACTATTCGTTATGGAAGGCGGCACGAGGTTTAAAAAGACCAGTTAGAGGAAAACCTCCTCTGCGAAATCCGACTGGTGACTGGGCTAGAAATGATTCCGAGAAGGGGACTTTATTTGTTAATCATTTGAGAAAAGTGTTTACTATAAACAACTCAAATAATGCATCTGATTTGCCTCTACTCGTTATTAGACCTCCTGTACCTCTAAGACTTAGCTTTAATGATGTTCAAAGCGCTATTGGTACTCTGAATCTTAAAAAAGCTCCAGGTATGGATAAAATCAGCAACAAAATGCTTGTGGAGTTACCTCGTGTAGCTAAAAGAATTATCCTATTTATTTTTAATGCTATTTTACGCCTAGAATACTATCCTGCAGATTGGAAGGTATCTATGATTACCATGATTCCTAAGCCAGGGAAGGACCCCACTAAAGTAGAGTCATATAGGCCAATTAGTCTACTGCCGACAATTTCAAAACTGTTTGAAAAATTGTTATTGGCGAAGTTGATTCCAATTCTGAACGACACTCAATGTATCCCAAATCACCAATTCGGGTTCAGAGCTAAACACAGTACCATCGAACAAACACACAGATTGGTAAATGTGATAAGACAGTCGTTTGAAGAGAAAAAATACTGCTCCGCCCTTTTCATTGATGTGTCGCAAGCGTTCGACAAAGTCTGGCATGAAGGTTTAATGCATAAAATTAAATTAACTCTGCCTGCTAACACCCACAAACTTATGAAAAGTTATTTATATGGTCGCAAATTTACAATCAAAGAAGGCGATTTTTTAAGCCCCGCTCAGCCAATTGAAGCAGGAGTACCCCAGGGTAGCATACTGGGTCCAACTTTATATTTGATTTATGCATCCGATATGCCGTTAGACCCCATAATACATACTTCAACTTTTGCAGACGATACAGCCTTTATTAGCGTTCATAAGGACCATCAAATAGCATCACAGAACTTGCAGAAATATGTTTATATACTAGAGAATTGGCTTGAGCTTTGGAAAATCAGGGTTAACGAACAGAAATGTATTCATATAACTTTCACATTGCGAAAAGATACCTGCTCGTTCATCAGAATAAATAATCAAATTATCCCGCAACACAATGAAGTCAAATACCTCGGAATCCACCTCGATCGTCGTTTAACTTGGAAGTCTCATATCGACGCAAAACTTACCCAGATGAGATTAAAAGCAGTGCAAATTAATTGGCTAATCGGCAGAAATTCTACATTAAAGTTGGATTGCAAACTTTTGTTGTACAATGCAATTCTAAAGCCAATCTGGTGTTATGGAATTGAATTCAATTATGGGGAACTGCCTCAGCATCCAACATTGAAAAAATTCAAAGGGGTCAAAATAAGATTCTACGTACAATTACTGCAGCTCCATGGTATGTTAAAAATTCTCGAATCCATAAAGATCTAGGCATTCCTTTGGTGAAAGTCGAATTTATAAAACACGCCTCAAAATATGTCAGCAAACTTGAACACCATCCAAACCCACTTGCACGAGACATCCTTAACTTTACTGGCCATGTTCGGTTGAGAAGGAGGGATACCCTTGCTTTAACTCAAGCGCAAAACAGATGACTGGATCAGTGGATATAAATTTTTTGTAGTATCATAATATTTTGTCTAGCACTGGCTGGACTTATTATTTTCTTTTAGTATTAAGATTCGAAAACTTATTGTCATTTCATTTCTGAAGATTCAATAAATAAATTAAATGTATAAAAAAAAAAAAAAAAAAAAAATCATCGGAGCATTCACACACTTTAGCAGCGTTCGCACTAAAAACATCGTCAGTGGCGCTAAAACATTCCAGTAGCGTCCGTAAAGAACCATCAGTGTCGCTCACACGCGCAATTCTAGAAGAGAACGCGCACACACATACACCAGCAGCGTCCGCACAAAACTTCGAGCTCCATACCCCTTAATTTACCAGTCCATTCACACGAAGTCTACAACAGCGTCAGCATCTGTAAGGAAAAATTACAACAAATATACACCACGGCAAAATCATCATCGAATGTACAACGGTGTCATCTAGGGTAGCCAGATTTGAAATACGGAAAAACAGTACATCTTATACAAAAAAACAGTACAATTCAAAAAAAAAACAGTACATTTTATTTTTTAACGAAAACATTACTCTTTATTCATGTAATAATATTTTTGTAATATTAATTTAATAAGCAACAAAAAAATTGTTAAAAATACTTTAAAATATGAGATCATAACATATATTATGAACGTTTTTGAAGAAGGTACATATAAAATACAATTTAAATGACATTGTATCTTTTATATCATCAAAGTCCTTTTAGATTACAATATTTTTGCTTTGCTTATAATACAAAGTTTTAAATTTATTAGTTTTTGTAAATCAATCTGTATATGTATTAATTTACATAACAAAAGTGAACTTTAAATTTAATGTCAACTCAATTTTACTACTTTTTCAATATTTTTTAGTAAGAATAATGCTGTTCCAATTTACATGGTGTAGAAATTTATTATTTAAAAATCAAGAAGTATCATTTATTGAAAAAAATCAAAGTAACATTTTATCTTAACCCCCTATAACATGACTACTTAAATGTGCCATCAGCTTTTCGAAATATGTATTTAAGTACGTTGTATAAACAACGATATATTTATGAAATCCAATTTGTCTTTCTAATATTCTTCATGTTAATCTAAAGGGTGTCCCAACTTGAACGCAATTTTTAAATTTTAAATAAAACACAGATATTAAAAAAAAAATCGTGAAACTTTATTATATCGTAAAGTAGACAGAATGAGGTTATGTATGGAACCCGATATCGTACAGATGGCTGCCGCGGCTTTGCTGGCACAAACGCGATCTTTTAATGAAATTTTCAATGACCTTTTTGCATAAATGATGCCGCATTTCATTAATGCAGCGTCCAATTTCCTCTTTTAAGGCTTGAGTCGTCGTCGGCTTATTCGCGTAAACCATTGACTTCAAAAAACCCCAAAGAAAAAAATCTAAAGGTGTTAAATCGCACGATCTAGGCGGCCAATTCTGGTCTCCAAAACGCGAAATAAAACGACCGGGAAATGACTGATGCATTTTTTCTGGCTGTATGACATGTGGCGCCGTTTTGTTGAAACCACATGCCCTCCACATTCATTTCTTTAATTCTAGGCAAGAAACAACTGGTTATCATTTCACAATACCGAACGCCATTGACACCATTGCGTTCTAGTTGGGACACCCTTTACAATGTTTAATGGTTAGAAATGCCTTTAGAGCAATGATGTCCATTTCATGAAACAATTGTTGTTGTATTCATTTCATATGGACTAACAAATTTTTTTGGACACCAATGCTTTAGAGCCATTAACACTGATCTTATAATCAACTTTAAAGTAGGTTAAACCCCGATAAATAAAGGCCCCGATTACCGTTCACAACACTAAGTATTTTGATGTTGTATGTTGTAAACTGCGATTACGATTCACAACACTTATCGGCTTAATCGTATGTAAAATGCATGTTGTGTTGTAGTCCAGACAACACAACATTTTAGTGTTGTTAACGATAATCGGGCCCAAATCCTTTTTTTAATAATGCAATACACTGAACAAAAGTTTGTTTTTATCAATATTTTTTTCAATTTTAATATAAATAAGCTTTTAACGAAAAAACAGTACAAAAAACAGTACAACGTGTAAAAACAGTACATTTGCGTACTGTTTTGGGTCTTGTGCATAAAACAGTACATTTAAAAATAAACAGTACGCGTACTGCTAAAAACAGTACGTCTGGCACCCCTAGTGTCATCCATCAAATGCACAACAAATCTACAACGGACGATGCAGCAAAATTCTCAACTAAGACTACAACAAGAACACCATCAACATCAAGAGGATAACAGATAAGTAAAATGTTTAATAATTATGACCAAAACTGGAATAGTTCTTAATCGGGGTACCGATTGTTAGAAATTTCTTTTTATTAAAGTATATTGAATTGTTGTAAAAAAAAACAGGATAGACAATTAATTGGGTTAGCCGTTTAATTTTTTTTGACAGGGAAATTAGTAAATAGACCCGAGAATCGGAAAAGGTTAGAGTAATGAAAAGGTGTTTAGGGTTACAAGTGAGGAATTGAGAAAGATAATAAAACTGAACAGTCCAGATCGTAAAGTTTAAATAGGGTAAAATAAATTTTCAAATTTAAATTTGAAAGAAAATTTTAACTAGAAATCAAAAATTTTAAATTAAAATAAATTTGAAAATTAAAATAAAATTTTAATAAAAGTTTAAAATTAAAATAAAATTTAAATTTGAAAGAAAATTTTAACTTGAAATCAAAATTTAAAATTTAAATAAATTTGAAAATTAAAATAAAATTTTAATAAAAATTTAAAAATAAAATTTTAATTTAAAATCAGAATTTAAAATTAAAATAAATTTAAAACTTGAAAGAAAATTTTAAATTCAAATCAAAATTTAAAATTAAAATAAATTTCAAACTTAAAATAGAATTTAAAAATTAAAATAAGAAAAAAATGTTTACAAATTAAAATAAGCTTTAAGATTAAAATAAGATTTAAAAATTAAAATAAGAAGAAAAAGAAAAAAAAATTAAAATAAAAAAAAGGAGGTGTATTCTGCCAGGGTTTGCGAAGCATTTCAGAGGTTTAAATTTTTGTAATTGAAGTTTGAGGCCATGGCCTTGGTCGGTTAATTTTTGAAGGAAGTATGCTTAAGCATCAAGACGTGGCAAAATATGCGCCCTTTTTCTTTTCTTTGCCAATCCAAATAATCTAAATAATGTAGATAATATAAATAATCTAGGTAATAGTCCAAGAAATCGGGATAATTGAAATAATCTAAGTAATTTAAGACACCTTATTATTGTATTACTACATCAATATATAGTTGTATAGAGTAGATATTAAGTTGAAAAATAAGAAAATCTGAATTGTAATAAAAATAAGAGTGGAATTAATTACACTAGGATGATTAAGATTGAATTTTGCACATATGTTTAAATTAATGATGGAGGGATGAAAGGGTAAGGTAGGTATTTGAGTGGTGGATGCCGAGGGAGGGCCAGCCAGGGATTTAATTTCATCATAATCCCAGTATAAAGGTATAGTATCTCTTGTGTGGTTCATTCGCGTTTCGGTTTATTGTTACGCCCCATTTTATATTTGTATTTAGGCAATGCACTGGTACATTAAAATAATGTTCCATGCCCATCCATTAGCAACGAACACCCGCCCATGCCCGACGAGTCATAGCCCGGCTGAAAATTTGTTAGTTACCAGTGTGACTAGTGGATGAGCACACGAATCGTGCAAGTGGCAGTGGCCATTAGCAGTTGTGATTCGTGACAAACTTTCTTCTTTGATCATAGAAATAACGGGTACAAAATTTCATGGCAATATCTGCAATATATTTAAATAAATTGGAAGAAAAATGTTTAAAAATATCTAATTTTTATGGAGGTTGTCTCACATTTTGGTCTATAACTCTGGTTCTACTATACCGATTTTGCTGATTTTCAATATCAAATTGCTTTGAATTATAAACAGGTTTATGTAAACTCTGTTTATTTTGGTTGCGTCTTTTGGACGTGAGAGTGTTTTACACAGACAGACAAACACTCAGACAGACGGACATATGTAGCTCAATCGATTTAGAAATCCATAAGGATCAAGAATATATGTACATACATACATATATGTTGGGTCTCAGATGAATATTTATCAGTGTCGCACACGGAGTGAAAAATTTACATATATGTACATATATACCCTCACTTATGGTGGTGGAGAGTATAAAAAAATTCATTTCTATAAAATCTAAACTGTTGTGAAAGATTTTTTTTAAACAAATTGTACTGGGGGGTTACTCTCTATTGCGATGCAAAAGCAAATTCAATGCGTAAGAGTACCAATTTGTACGCTTATCGCATCGAATTTTCTTTCGCATTGAATTTGCTTTCGCATCGCAATGGAGAGTAACCCCCCGATATCGTAATTTTCTAGTAAACCGTTTGAGTAATATAATATTTCTGCAAAAACTTGTTTTATGAGACACTCTATTGTACACAAATTGCAATTGAAAGCTTCTAATGGTTTGTGTCCCAACTCAACGAAACAATTTCTATATACATTGTCATGCAAAAAGCTTAAAGTTTTATTATTTTTATTGTGACAGCAAACAAGGATAACGAAGGATTTGTGCACCAGCAAAACAAGTCATCATTTACATACAAACACATCAAATTGTTTGTCGTAAAAATAAAAATAATACTTGCATTTAGTGTTGTGCTAAATATTGATAAATACAAAAAACTTATACTTATATATATTAACAAATTGTGTAAAATTAAAAGAATACAAGAATAATTCTCAAAAATAAAAGCATACAAAATCAGTTAAAATTCGAAGACAAAAATTAAACTATTCTTTCTATGAAATATTGTTAAACTCTTCGTTTTTCACAAATTGCTCAGTGTACAAAATCGATACACGTAGTTAATTTTTCGCAACTACTCCCTTGTAAACTTTATTATTTTTCGTTGTTGCCGACTGTTGATGCAAAACTTTGTGAATATTTACATACATACATAGACGAAAAACTGAACTATATTTGAATAAACCTTAAAAATTTAATAAATTCTTTAAGTAACATACATACATGTGTACACACTGACACTGAATAATGCCGACATATATACATTTTTAAATACATATGTATATCAATTTATGTACATACATATGTATGCATAATGAAGTAATTAAAATAATATGAGGAACTAGCGAAGAAACAGTAGGTCAGGGCAAAAACATTATTAATCAAATTTAGTTCGTTTATTATTAGAAGAATTTCATAGGTAAGTACATACAAACACGTTTACGTACAGATATACAATTAAATAAATGTATGCATGTTTATATTATTTTGCATTAATGTAAAACAAAATAAAGAATATTCACGTATGTAATGTATTTAAATTTTAAAATACATATTATTATGCGAGTACATATACATACATATGTACATGTACTACATATACTTTAATATTGATAGTATGGGTTGATAGGACTTATTAGTCATTTTCATACTCTGATTAATAAAAAACCTGTTGAGATAAATCCAATATACATATATACATCCATACACACATATGTACATACTACACGAATTAACATAGAGAAAAGAAACCAACAACAACTCCCTTATGTGAGTTTTTTTTTCAATTTTTGTATCTGTTTCTTTTCGAGTTTTACTCTGTGTATTTCTCTAACCTCACTACTAGATTATTGTATATAATATAGAATATTTACTATACATATTTACAAGTGCAGCAATTTTCCTGTGAGTACATTAAGTACAATGAATAAAAACAGCCGACAATTTTTTGGAGGTACACGTGACAAAGAAGTTTGAAGAATATAAATTACATTGATTCTGGACCTCGAGAGAAACCGTTATATTAACAATTAAGAAAGTATAGTCGGCAAAGCCCGACAAAACCAATAGCAGTTTTTGGAAGTGGACGCTATATTGGAGCTATGACACATTCAAATAAAATTTAGTAGTATTACTTCTGTGGATAGAAAAATTATCTGTGTTAAATTTTGCTGAAATCTTAATATCAATACAAATCTTAAGCATGCTAAAGTTATTTTGAAGTGAGTGTTATATGTAAGCCAGACTAATTATAGACCGATTGTTATAAAATTAGGTGGCATTACTTTTCTGTATTGCGAGTCATAACCAGCGTTGCCGTTTTGGTTACTTTTAACCAAAATTGGTTACTTTTTTTTTCCAATGTGTACTTGTGTACTTTTTTTCCGTTTTGGTTACTTTTTTTAACACAAAAGTAACCATTTTTTACACAGGATTACAAAAAAATACATGGCTGTCACCAAACATAACAAACACAATCATTGTATTGTTGATCGAGTAAAAGGTTCTTCACAAAAACCATCTAAAAACATGCTACTAAATGCATTTTCATATTGATGTTTGACATCGGAACAAGTTAATTTTTCTTTTGTTTTAGACATGAACGGACCTTAATAAACATCCATAAATTATGTTTTTTACCAGAAAACCAAAAAAAGCTGTTTACAAATTAGCGTGCTATTTAATTTTTTAATAATAAAGTGTTTTTTTTTATTAATGGACTGTCTACCAGGCTTATTAGAGGAGCGCTGTCCCGACTCTCAAATTGCGAAACTCATTAAATGTGGCAGGTAAATTAACAGAAATGTTAGGAAATAAATCTAAAGCAAATTTAATTTCCAAACTAAAAACGACAAAGTTTTCGTTAATAGTAGACGAAACAACAGACGTATCCATAAAGAAATCACTAGTTCTAGTCGTTCGGTATATGGATAAATCATCTAAGAACATTTAAGACAGATTTTTAGCCCCATCTACTTAAACTTTATCTAAAGGGTGCCTCAACTAATACGCAATTTTTAAATTTTAAATAAAACACAGACATTTAAAAACAAAATCGTGAAATTGTATTACATCGTAAAGTAGACAGAATGAGATTATGTATGGAATAAGATACCGTGCAGATGGCCGCAGCGGATTTGGTGGCACACACGCGATCTTTTAATGAAATTTTCAATGACCTTTTTACATAAATGCTGAGGTATTTCATTAATGCAGCGTCCAATGCCCCCACATTCATTTCTTCAATTTTAGGCAAGAAAAAACTGGTTATCATTTCACGATACCGAACAACATTGACTGTTTGCGCTTGACCTGCCTCATTTTCATAAAAAAAGGTCCAATGATTCCTCCAGCCCAAAAACCACAGGATTCATTTGCTGCTCGTGAATCACTCGCGGATTTTCCTCACCCCAAATGCGACAATTCTGCCTATTGACGAAGCCATCAAGATGGAAATGGGCTTGTCACTGAATATGATTTTGCAGCATTTATGCAAAAAGGTCATTAAAAGATCGCGTGCGTGCCAGCAAAGCTGCAACGGCCATCTGCACGATATCTTATTCCATACATAACCTCATTCTGTCTACTTTACGATATAATAAAGCTTCACGATTTTTTTTAATATCTGTATTTTATTTAAAATTTAAAAATTGCGTTCTAGTTGGGACACCCTTTACTAGTGTTTTGTAACAAATGCAATGAAATTAATTACATTTGGTTTTTATTAATATTGTTATTGCTGAATTATTTTTTTCTTTCAGTTGTACCTAATTATAAGACTAAACTACAAACTGAAATGCAATGGTTAATTTATATTTTACATATATATTTTTTAGCTGAAGTATAAAAAAAATAAAATTTTAAATATATACAAAGTTGGTTACTTTTTTCTGCTTTTGGTTACTTTTTTTTACATTTTGGTTACAAATTTTTTTTGGTCGTGGCAACGCTGGTCATAACTATAAACGCATTTTATTTTTCACTTTATCCAAAGGACATACATTGATCAACCTTTTTGTAGAATATGAATGTGTATAATATTACCTTTTTCAAAATTTACTAGCTTAAAATTCTCGTTTGCGCGAGCTATGTCCGTCTGTCTGCACTTACATATCGTTGGTCTCATGTAGAAAGGCCCTAACTCCCTATTTTTTCGAAATTTGTTTTTTTGCGATTCCAATGCATTTAACGCAAATACACCTCAAAAAAATTTATTGCAATAGTGTAAAAAATAACGCTTTTATAAGCAGTTGTACAAACAAAGTTACATGTTGAATATTACAGTTTCTCTTATGTTTTTACCTTCTCCTGTAAAGTTTCAAATATGCGAGTTAGGGCCTTTCTACATGAGACCATCGATATGTAAAGTTAATGGATGTAGCGTATTTAATGTTTGTGTTATTACTTCTATTTGATTATTTTATTAAAATATCTCAGAGAAATCGAAATACAAACTAGAAAGTTACAGTGTATCATAAACCTCAACCAGGGTTGTCAGATTTTTTTGAGCTTCGTCGCCAAAACGGGTATAAAAAATCGCCAAAATTCCCCAAAATCCGATTTTGTTCAGTTTTTAATTTTTTTTTATTATTTAAAAGAAATAAATTTTGTTTACACAAAAAAACCTAGTTAAATTTTTAAGTCAAAAATCACCAAAAATTGAGAAAAAACCAAAAAAAATCGCCAAAAATATTTTTTTTTAGTTTTTGTTACATTTTTTTTATTTAATTTATTAATTGTTACTTATTAAACAATATTTTAGTAAAACATATACACATTTGTATCCGTTTTTGTATTTTTTACTATTTAAAAAATTTTAAAACTTTGTTAAAAGAGAGTTTAAAATTACATAAAAATGGAGATCATATTTAAAAAAAAAGTAAAATTAAGTAGATAAGTCTAAGAGTTCGTAAACTTCACCCTCAGCGATTTCATTACTAGAGTCTTGACTTTCATACATAGTTGAGTTGAATTTTTTTATCATTTCATTAGTCGGTGTAAACGAATTGCAGCATAATTTGTTTACGTTCATATGATTAATTATTCTCAATAGAGCGTCTAAAAGCTCGTATTGAATTTTATTACTTAGTCGAGTTTTTGTACAATTCATTATTGAAAATACCCTTTCAACGCAGACACTACTAGTTGGAACTATCAATATAGTAAGAACGGCCAAAGATATTCCCTTAAAATGCTACGTACCTGCTGTATCGTGATAATCAAACACTTTTGGCCAAAATTCAAGTAAATTTGTTGGAATTTCGTTATTAAAATAATTATTTCAATTTATGAACGGAAGTTTTCCCTATTGAGTTTCATACACGCCTATTGCTACATTTCGATCCATAAATGGTCTTAATGTTTCTTGAACAACGCCAAATTTAGTTTGAGATAATGTATTCGCACACTTTGAAATAGAAAATTGTCCAAAAGCTTTAAAAAAGTTCATATTTTCTGGTAATCTGCTTATCATCTCTTTTAAAAGTTTTTTTAAATACACAAAACAGTTTTCTTTAAGTACGATTATTTCTATTTCGCTCAATTTCGCATTTCTTAATTCTGTTTCAAACTCTGCTCCAAAATCAATTGAATTTAGAGGCAAAAATGAATTTGAAGAATCAATAGCTGCATGTAAATCATTGAAAAAATTTTCATTGTTTTCAGTATTATATAAAACAAGGTTTGAAAACTTTTGTTTAAAACATAAGAAGTGTACAATACATTTTTTCATGCATGCTTCCTGCATCCATGCTGTAAGATTAAACTTCCAAATTCAGATTATTTATTTCGTTGACAATTGGATTTATAAAAACCAAAAAAAGACGATTTTTTTCATCACATAATTTATTATAGATGTTTTGGTGAAAATCGCCAAGGAAATCGCCAGTGATATCAAAAATCGCCAAAAAGTCGCCATGTCGCCAAACAGAAAATTTGGACGCCAAACACGTTTCAAAATCGCCACGTTTGGCGAGAAATCGCCATATCTGACAGCCCTGAGCTCAACTAATTTTTGAAAAATGATTTTCAGAACAATAGTTTTTTTTTGTTCATACAACATAAAATTGTAAATAACAAGTAAAACAATTTAACAATTGATAATATATATTATGTAGAGTAGAAAACCCAAAAACACTTAGAAAAATAAAAATTTTTATTTGGTTATTAGAAGGTCACAAAAGTATTTTGCTTTCTTTCCTGTCAATTTGAGTTTTTTTAGTCTTTAAATTTTTCATGGGATTTTATACCCTCTAGCATGATAAGGGTATATATAAGTATGTCACTTCGTGTGTAATACTGGTAAATACTCATCTGAGACCCAACAAAGTATATATGTACATATATTCTTGATCCTTATGGAATTCTAAATCGATTGAGCTATGTCCGTTTGTCTGACTGTTTGCCTGTCTGTCTGTGAGAAACACTCTCACGTCCAAAAAACGAAACCAAAATGAACAGAGTTTACAAAAACCCGTTTATAATTCAAATTTTGATATTTGATATTGAAAATCAGCAAAATGGAAAGAAGAGTTATGAAGCAAAATGTAAGACAACCTCCATAAAAAATTGATATTTTAAAAAAATTTTCTTCCAATTTTTTTTTAAATATATTGCAGATATTCTCATGAAATTTTGTATGCGTGTTTTTTATGATAAAATAAGAAAGTGTGCGGAAAATAGTAAAAATCGGTCCATGATTTCTCATAGCCCCCATACAAAAATCTTCCCGAAATATTGCTCAATTATACATAAATGCCTATGAAATTGGAATATCAATACCAAATTCAGCGGGAATAAGTTTCATGCCAAAAAAAATTCGCAAAACCAATTTTTTTTTAGTTCAGTCCATGTTTGACCATATACCCCATATAAAGTCCACTTCCACTTTACCTTATAGGTAAATAAACTGTTGAACTAAATTTTATGGTGGTCGGCCCATAATTGGTCTTAGCTCCCATATAAGAACCACATCCGAAAAAGCCATTTATCTTTATATATATATCGTATAAATATCGGTACCGACTCAAAACTTTGCACAGTTCACAAATATATGTATATACAAAAATCATCCCACAAAATTATGTGAATTTCGGTTCATTTTAACCGTATCCCCCATATAAAGCCCTCTTCCGAAAATCACTTTAATACTCATAAATCTCTTATAAATAACGGATCGGTACTAAAATTTTGCACGGATCATTTATTTTACTATATCCCCCTTATAAGGTCCCCTTCGGAAATTCACTTTAATGCTAATATATATCTTAAATATACCGATATTTTGTTGAAATTCGACGTGAGATATCCTCATACGCATACAAATTACTGTTTCAAAATTTAAGAAGATCGGCCCATAATTTTTCATAGCTGCCATATAAGAACCATTTTCGAGAAACAAATAAACCCACAAAAATGTCTAATAAATATCGATATCGAACCAACTTTTATATAGATGAGTAATTTTATTCCTACTGGATTTTGTAGCTGTCAATGCCCCAAACATGACGTTAAAATCATTCTAGGCGATTTTAACGCAAAAATAGGAAGGGAAAGTATCTTTGATCCTACAGTCGGAAAGTTCAGCCTCCATGAACACACTAGTGATAATGGGTTGAGACTGATTTTCTTCGCCGAGGCTCGTAACATGATAATTAGCAGTAGGGTAAAAACATATGAAATCAACCGAAAATATTAACATATCTGACCTCAGCACCTCCAAATTTGATAAGATTTTGTACACATGATCTATGGATCGGCACAATACTATTTGCCAACTTTCAGAATTATAGCAATTCCAAGTTGGCAAAAATCAATAAAAATTCACTCAGATGCCTTAACACAATTTTTAATATCTCGAAAAGTATTCATTGTACGTTAATAATAAAGAGCTCATTTTACAGACAAAAACATGCGCAATTCCAAAATCAAGGATAATGTAAATAAAAAAAGGACTAAAATTTCCAAAGGATATATCTCGAAAATCAATATTTTTAAAAATTTCACAAAAATATATGTTAATTCTTATTATGTTTTGTACAAGTCTGCCAAATTTCAATGTGGAGTCTTTATTACAACATGAGTTATTAAGAAAAAAGCAGGCGAAGGTTTATGTATTTCATGAAATGTACCAAAATACAAAAAGGTGACAAATTACAAAAAGAAGGACAAATCAAATGTAACGGAATATCTCGACTTTGCTTTGCTTAAACTCTTTTTCTCCATTGCTAAACCTTTAATAAAAAGTACTACATAATGTATTATCATTATTAAACACTTTATTACATCATATTTATTTATTTCTGAAGGATTCCTATTAAAAAATCTGCATCTGCCGAGTAACGCTTGACTTTATTTTTTTTTATCTACAGGTTCAATAGAATGCAGCTTTTGAGATCCAGGAATAGTACGCAAATCTTTAAAACGAATTTGAAGGAACCGTGCTTCTTCTTCGTGGTCTTTTAGAGTTAAAAACTCGAAATTACAGTTCAAAAGATTTTGCAGGCACCATTCATATAATTGTTTTGCAGTAGTTATTTGACCTTGTAATGGACGCTGTAAACTAGCTCGACGTGCCTCTCTCTTTACGGTACCTCCAAGACCGTCACTTGGGCCTTTTCCATGGCTTGTTGCAAAAAAATGCCACTCAGCATTACATCCAAAATCTTCCATATGATAACATAAATTGATAAAGTTCGTTTTATTTTTAAACTGGGTAGCACTACCGTCTGAAAAATACGTGATTTTCTTCGGGGTTGTTTTAAACTTTTTTCTCAAAAATACATTCAGGTGGCAATGGAACAGGTGAACAGCTACAGAATCGTGTACAAGACAATCAGATATTATTATGAAGTTTGTATGTTGTGTTTTTCCTTCTGATTTAAAATAAATAGCAATTGGGTATAAAGTGGCCTGAGAGTTGTTCCAGTGAAATCCCTGAACTGCATCCTGAATAGTAAAAGAAGCATTTTCTGAAAAATCGCAAATTTGATTTTCTTTCGCTCAGATATGCTGCCTGCTGTTGTGCAATAAATGAATGGGTAATAGAATTTGAAGCTTTTCACACAGGGAATCCAAATATACACTAACCTATTGTTTATATGTTATTTCATCTATATCATTTTGCTCTAGTAATTGATTTAGTTTTGCTTTTAAATTTTAAATTCCTGGACACTTGTTACATTTACGTAGGTGACACTTTGAAGAAGATGGAATGCATGTCATTTGTTTCAAACAATCTTTGTAACATTCAAGCTGATAATTCGGAACACCAGCAGTTAATTTTTTTTTAATTTATAGCATCAATCATCAGCTTCACATTTTGATGCTTTGTACAAACACACACGTTCTGAGATCCACTCGCATTTGCTAGAATTATATTCCTCGGACGAAGTTGACAAAACTTGGAAATACCTATTTTTATTCCATCATGTCGTTCCTTGAATAAGGCGTACATTTCTCTTAAGTTTCCAAGCAAAAGTCTTTTATTATTCCTGACTTTTGTACCATTTTCACAAACAGTCACGAAATCTTTCTGTCCGGGCATACATATTGGTCGGGGGGCCAGGTGTAGGTGTACACACCACCTAGACCACACCCCCACTACCGACCTAGATAATGGTTACTAGTCCCATGAACTCGCAAGGGTTCGAAACTAGATAGACTGGAATCTGGTTTACCAGAGGAAGGTCGCTGTGGTTACTAGTCCCATGAACCCGCAAGGGTTCGAAATTAGGTGGATACTAGCTCCATGAATTTGCAAGGATTCGAATCTAGATAGAGTGGAATCTGGTTTACTAGAGGAAGGTCGAAGCCGACCGGAGTCTTTATCTGGTGCTGCGGGATCAGTTATTGCCCGGGGACATATCCCTAGTTTTATTATTAGGGTGAATGTCCCTTAACTGATGATTGGTTGAGGTCACTTCGGTGTCCACGCAGTGGGTGTGGTTTAATACCCAAAGCGGGGAGAATGGGAGTTGATTAAAGGTCCGATGTAAGCTTACGCAAGTAAGCATACTTCAGACTATCAAATTGTCCTAGGTGCTATTGTCGATCTCAACAGAGCCGTTGAAAGTGACGGAGACTCTTAACTCTGTGCTCAGGAAATTATGGAAGGCTGGGCTTTCGTAGTAGTTGTGTTGGTCGGTCTTTGGACTTTGTTCGATGCTTAGCAGATCATAGTCCTTGACCTATCATATGATCAATACACTGCTGCGTTAGTACTATGCTTTTCGTTGTCCTGGGCTATGTTAATTGTACTTCAGCCACGGGCGGCAGGGATTAGATATCCCAATCTCTTAAGCAAGGTGATCTTTACATTGATCTTGCAGTCATGTATTGAGAAATTGCAAATTGTGTGACCCCTGGCAAGGCACACAAAGTAGTCCTCCTATGAGGCTATGCCTGTGTTTTGGTAGGACACACAATGCGGTTGACGGGCCGAGTCCGTCCTGCGTTTGAGTGCGCCGTGAAGATAAGCCTTTCTGGCAGGTGCTTCACGTTAAACTTAAACACATTTGTCCGGGCATACAATGAGGCATGCGTTGTGCTATTGGTGCTGCGTATGTGCTTATAGCCGTTCCTGGGCTGTACTGATGGTACTGAGTTACGGCCGACAGGGATTAGATAGCCCAATCTCTTAAGCAAGGTGATCTTTACATTGATCTTGCAGTCAAGTATTGAGAAATTGCAAATTGTGTGTCCCTGGGGGCATGCAAGTATGACACTCTGTTGAGACATGGCTCCATGTCTCTCAGGGGCATACAATGCGGCCGACGGACCGTTCTGCGTTTGAGTGCGCCGTGAAGATAAGCCATCCTGGCAGGTGCTTCACGTTAAACTTAAACACATTGTCCGGGCATACACCTGCCGACGTCATCGGATTCATAAAATGATTTTACTAAACTGCATGTCACTGGTGAAATTTGACTTCCCAGTTTTGCGTTAGGCGTACTCATCACACCCTTTGTTTCAACCAAATGCTTAACTTTTCGCGCGATAGTTTGTAACCATTAATTCTTCCTCAATTTTATGTATTGTCCAGCTTTTTGGTAAATTTGTTAGCAGTTGCATTTTCTCACTATTTTTTGTTAATGTTTTAAACTTTTCTTTCAATTATTCTATTATTTCGGATTGTGAGCACATATGCGAAGTTGATTGTGCTGAACCGTGGAAAATTTTGCCTAGAATCGAATCACTTATTTTCCTGAATTTTGCATCTCTGTACCGTTTTTCATGTAACTTCTTCTTCTTTATCGGAGATTGTTCCAGATACGGTAAAGATTTGTTTAATTTTGAAATAGCAGAAATACTTCTTCCGTGCCTAACGCAATGTCATCGAAAGTATCTACATTTTCGTTTATGTCTGAACTTTCTTCCAAATTAGATTTATTAGATTTCTTCACATGCGAAAATTTTATTCTACATGTCCCACAAATTTTATTTGAGATCGTAATGTTTTTATCCTTAGTTACTGTAGTATCCATTATTGGACTTGTCTTAAACTTTTATTGCACCCAGTGTGACCGGATTTTTTAAAAGGATTACAGCAAAATGTTGAATTGAATGGCATATTTTTTATTTAAATACCACAACCGAATGAATTGTGCACGACTTTTTTGTATTGACACTAATTATAATTTAATTAAATATTTAGTCTCTTTTTTTGCCTTTTCAAACGATCAAGTCACTTTAACACTATAACACTTTGACGTTTAGCACTTATGAAATCTAGTATTCAACTGAAGTTTGACTTAGAGTCTCTGAACTATTTATACTGTTTTTTTTTTTGGTACAAAAAAATAGATTTCAGGTAAAAAATAAACGCCTTGCTTTTCTTGAATTGGAAAATTTGCGTGAACTACGGGTCATAAAATGTTTTTTAAATAGGGACTGAATTTGCTGCTGCCAATAAGCCGGCCACAGGTTATAAAATATTTGAACATTTTTTGTGTGAACAGGCAATAAATATTTCGCCTAGGTTATAAAGTCGAAAAATTTCCGTTACATTTGATTTGTCCTTCTTTTTGTAATTTGTCACCTTTTTGTATTTTGGTACATTTCATGAAATACATAAACCATCGCCTGCTTTTTTCTTAATAACTCATGTTGTAATAAAGACTCCACATTGAAATTTGGCAGACTTGTACAAAACATAATAAGAATTAACATATATTTTTTTGAAATTTTTAAAAATATTGATTTTTGAGATATATCCTTTGGAAATTTTAGTCCTTTTTTTATTTACATTATCCTTGATCGAAAAAAAAAATTTTTTTTTTTTGGAATTGCGCATGTTTTTGTGTGTAAAATGAGCCCTTTATTATTAACGTACAATGAATACTTTTCGAGAAATTAAAAATTGTGTTAAGGCATCTGAGTGCATTTTTATTGATTTTTGCCAACTTGGAATGCCCATAATTCTGAAAGTAGGAGAGCTAAGACACTGAAAGTTAGCAAACGCTATTATTATGTTTAACTTTCCCTTCGTACCAAATTTCATCCAATTCGAAATCGGTGCGGTCAACTCATTGGTTGATTTCATATGTTTTTACCCAGTACCAGGTTTCAACATCGCGATATTCACAAGGCGACATGGATATCACCTGGTTCGAATAACAAAAAACCAGATCGATCATGTTGTTGATATATGTCGCCAAGCTGCGAGCACAACAAAATGCTACTCCACTCGATTGACCCAACTGCTCCAAGAGAGCATTCCTTGTCCCGATAAACGCACTCATTGGCAGCATATTGCCAACTCCATAGAAAATGCTGCACAAACCATACTTGGGTAACAAAAGCCTCTCCCAAAAAACCGATGACACGATAAGGAGTGTCGCAAAGCAACTGCAGAGCAAAATGCAGCATACCGAGCAACTCTGCAGACAACAGCAACGCGAGGTGCGTGGGAGAGATATAGGGAGAAAAGGAAAAATGAGAAACGACTTTTCCAAATAAAGAAAAAGGAAATAGAAAAGAGTCAGTGTGAGGATATTGAGATGTACAGGAGCCGAAATGATACCCGAAAATTTTACCAGCGAATAAAACACAAAACTAAAGGAGGAAATGCATATACCGTAGCATTTCCTCCTGCAGAGACCAAGAAGGAAACCTGGTAACTGATAAAAATAGCGTTTTGAGAATATGGAAGAACATTTTTCCAGATTGTTGCTATCTGGTGACAGCGGCGAAGAAAATACCCCCATTCTAATAAATGATGATGGTGTAGAGTGTACACCGCCCAGCCAAGAAGAGCTGAAAATAGCGATATCTCGGTTAAAAAAACAATAAAGCAGCAGGTGTAGATGGATACCGGAGGTGATGAGTTTGAAAGGAGCATGCATTAACTTATATACAAAATTTGGCTGGAAGAACGCATTCCTGAAGATTGGAGTCTCAGTGTACTATGTCCCGTTCACAAGAAAGGAGATAAAACTATAATAGATGCTGTGTTAATATATGGAGCAGAGGCATGGGTGCTTACTCAACAATATGAAGCGGCGCTTGGTGTGTTCGGGAGAACAATTCTTCGCAAGATATATGGACTAATCTGCGTAAGTGGAGAATATCGATATCGTACGAACCGAGAGCTGTATGAACTGTACGCCGACATTGATATAGTAAAACGTGGAAAAATACAAAGACTTCGTTGGCTAGGACATGTTATGCGAATGAATGAAGTGATATGATATTTGTTTGAATGTTCTTAGCGAACTGACTTCCTTTATTATTTAATTTTTAGTTTCTTATAACAATATAATTCATAATTCTTAAAACTATGTAAGAAAGAATATGAGTGAGAACACATTCCAATGTATTGAATCATCAACACAGTGGACAAAGTATTATGACTATCAATTGCTAGTTTATATTACTTGAAGTAATTCAATATCCGTAACAAACCAATTAACAATCACAAGTCTCTGCCCTCTAAGTAGACCATACACAATAATACACTGTGGTCATGTGCTTTCACTACACCTCCCTTTTTTTTAGAAAAGAAAGATCTTATATAGATCGTTGATCAGACGATGTCAACAAGATCTTTCTGCATACAATTATAATATACTTAATAATTTTATTAAATTTTCTTACATTTTATAAACATTTTGGAGAATATATTAAAATAATTATTAGTTCAAGTTATATTAAAATAAGTGTGGGGTCCTACAGTGTCTATTATTATAGTTTGAAATGGTTTTTGAGGTGTTGGTGTAATAATCATACTCGGTTTGATGTGTCTTGTAGTCTTATTAGTCTGACATTGATGACATTTCCTGACGTATTGGTTTACATCTTTGGTGATGTTCTTCCAATAATAAGATTGGCGAAGTTTCCTAAGTAGTCTGGTAGTTCCAGGATGTCCACTAAACATAGGATCATCATGAAATTTTCTTAGTAAAAACTTCTGTTCGTCTTTATCTGTTACTATGCATATTTTTAGAGTGAGGGCTATTTGTAATTTATTTAAATGTTGATTTGCCTTTAGTTTAAATTCTTCTACAGTTACGAGGCTAAATAAATTATCATTCAAATTCAATTGAATTTTATTTAAATTTCTACTTATTGCTTCTTTTTCAAGAATTGGAAAAAATTGATCTAAATCGATATTTCCATTAACAACAGTATTTCCTATATTAACTTTAGGTGCTAGCACTAGTTTGCCTCTTTTAAAAAACATAATAGGGTTTCTTTCGTTAGTAGTCATTCTAAGCTTAACCCATTTCTTTACACAATCGAAGCCAATAGTTTCGAAAACTTTAGGCTTTTCGGGAATCATTTGATCTTCCATTTTAATTAATATTGTCTTTAGACTTGTTTCCTGATTGAGCTGGTGTCATTACCATGGAAACATTATTTACAGAAGGAATTGATTTAATATCACTAAAGTCAATTCGTGATAACGCGTCCGCTCCCGAATTGTCCTTTCCTCTGATATGTTCTATAACAAAATCACATTCCTCTAGTTCCATACGAATTCTAGTTAGTCTGCTAGATGGGGTTTTTAAGGAATATAAATATGTCAATGGTTTATGATCGCTACGCACAATAAATTTGTTGTCATAAACATATGGTCGAAAGTGATTAATTGCCCATTGGATAGCGATCAATTCTTGTTCTATTGGGACTTTGTTTGATTCTCCTTTGGTCAATGAACGTGATGCGTATGCAATCGGAAGCTGCATACCATCTTTTTCCTGGGATAATATTGCACCACAAGCAATTTTACTTGCATCGGTGGTTATGTAAAAAGTTTCGT
This sequence comes from Bellardia pandia, assembly GCA_916048285.2. NCBI lineage: Eukaryota > Metazoa > Arthropoda > Insecta > Diptera > Calliphoridae > Bellardia > Bellardia pandia. The sequence continues at coordinate 74,785,917 of OU696530.1, forward strand.
CGAAAACAGGATATTGAAGAATTTGTGGTGATAATAGTGCCTTTTTGAGATTTTGAAAAGCCTTCTCACAATTTTCAGTCCATATAAAAGGTTCCTTCTTTCTAGTTAGCCTAGTTAAATGCACAGAATAAGATGCAAAATTAGATATAAAACGTCTGTAATAGTTACAGAAAGCTACAAATCGACGAACTTCATCACCATTTGTCGGTCTAGGGTAGTTCCTAATTGAATCATATTTGCTACTGTCTGGTAAAATTCCCTTGTCAGTACATCTATGACCCAAATATGTAACCTCAGATCTGAAAAAATTACATTTATCCGGATGCAATTTTAAGTTGCATATGTTTTACTGAGCATCCTGTTACAATAACATCATCCACATAAACGAAGGTTTTAGTAGGCGTCAAACCAGCAAAAGCCAAATTCATCATTCTTTGGAACGAATTTGGAGCCACCTTCAAGCCATATGGTAAACGCTTGAAACGAAAAGAACCATTCTCTTTCGAAAATGAAGTAATGTCTCTTGATTTTTCATCCAATCCCACCTGATGAAACCCAGAGGCTAAATCCAAACAACAGAAAAATTTGGTTCTGCCTAACTGATCCAAAATATCTTAAATTCTGGGAAGTGGGAACTTATCCGATATTAGATTTTTATTTATTTGTCGGCAATCGACCACCAAACGCCATCGCCTGTCAGGGTTATTTGGTAATGCTTTTTTAGGCACTAGCATAATAGGACTATTATAATTGGAAGCAGATGGCTCGATGATTCCATCCCGCTGAAGCTTTTCAACTTGCCTCACTATTTCGTCTTTTTGGGAGTGTGGCGTACGATAATTTTTAATGTAGACTGGATTGTGGTCTGACACTCGTAATTTCTGTGTGTAGAAATTGTTCGTACTTATTCTGTCACTTTCTAAAGCAAAAATATCAATATATTTTGAACACAATTTAAGCAATTCCAATCTTGCTATATCGGGAAATTTTTTCTCCAATCTACCCAGAATAGTCTGCATTCTTGTTTTGTCTATATTAGTCGTATCCAGGATTTTATAATCAGATAGTTTCTCACATTTAATTGATACGTCACTTAAGTATTTATTGTCCGAATTTGTGTTCACTATCCTTACGTATGGAAAGTTTTTGGATACTATACATCCCGCTACATAGACTCCATCTTGTATCGATTGACTTGGAACCATAACATCAGAAAAGTGTTTGTCAATTGTTATGGCTCTGAAAACTTCAGCTCGAGCTGGTAGTGTCATAACACTATCATTCAGGCTTGCGAGTAACTGTATATATATAAGATAGTTCAAATTATCTGGTCTCAATGATAGTAAATTAGAGTTCGTGTCATGTCCGTACTGAATAACAGCATTATACGTTTTCAAGAAATCTAAACCCAATATACCTTGGAATGGCATCGGGAATACATCTGAAACTAGATGAAATTTATTAGGAATTAAAAATTTTTTTACTACCAAATCAATTTGAACCGTGCCCAAAGACTCTATGTTTCCTTCTCCTATCCCAGATATTTGAATAATGTCTTTCGCGTTAAATCTCAATGAACCTAGCGTATTTACTTTGATTAATGAGACATCCGCTCCGGTGTCTACAAGTAATGTATTTAGATTATTATTGGTTGATAAGTGAATCTCGATAAAACTACTTAAATTGAGATTCAAGTGGAATATTGATGCAGATTTTAATCCCATTTCTTGAGGGAAAATCTCGTTTTCCAAGACTTCATATGTCAATTTTACTTGTCCTCTAGTATGTGAATTATTATTAGTGTGGTTTCTAAAATTATTGTTTTGACTACCACGTCGCCAATTTTTACCGTTAGAACCATTATTGCTGTACCTATTATTATTAAAATTATTATTCGGACGCCAGCTTTGGCCGCGTCTACAATAGTTACTGAATCTGGCACCTCCACGTCTTTTAAAATAAAAGACCGAAGAGGTTGAGGCTTCTGTACTTGCTTCTACGAATTTGGAAATCACTTCATTTAATGACGAAAAGTTTCCAGTTTTGATGATGATCAATCGAAGCGTTTCGTGAGATTGCCTTAGCCGTATTAAGTCTTACCAACTTATCAGCAATTTCATGGGGGTACCCTTCTGTTATGTAGGCCCCACCTAATTTTTTTGCAATCTCCTGAATTTCATCCGCATATGCGGTTGCCAATTTTGAACTTTGTTTTATGTTCATAAGCTTGGAACACAATAGTTCGGAGGACTCACCCTTAATGGATGTTTGTAGTCGTGTCTTGATACCCTGAATGGTGTTTTCATCAGTGATCAAGTTCCTTGCCTGACCTTTAAGTTTTGTTTTAATTATCTCTACAGCAACCACTTCATGTGTATCTTTGGATCTGTCAATGAGCGTAAGGGCGTCAAGAAAACTCTGTAGATCGTTTATACCACCGTCAAACACGGGGACAATTTTTGTCGTTTTGTCAATTTATCGTCCTCTGTTCGTGTCATTGTTGTTTCTTTGTCCGTTTCCGTCCTTGTATCAAAATCAATAATTTCGCTGGGCTCTTTTACTCCTGCTTTTGTATCATCGCCTACGTCCGTTTCACTAATTTCTTCTTCTGTATCTGTAATTTCCCTAATTACCTCATAGCCAATTGTCAACGGTACTTTAATATTTATACTATGCCTATGGAAAATCCTTAACAATTTATCTCTTAACTTCAAAAATATCTCGTTTGCTTCTAATTTGTGTTTGGAAGTAAACCTGTCATAGTTTCTATGTAAAATTGCTCTAATTGATCAAATTTTGGACATGTTTGTCTATAGTATCTTGTTTTACTGTTCGGTTTTGATTCAGGCATTTATATGACTGTTCAAATTTAATCTGAAAAGGGTGCACATTATCAATTATCCCTTGCCATTGCATAATTTGCTATTAAACAAATATCAATGTATGTCAGTAGTCATTGGAAAATCACGTAAGTTAAAGTAGTGACGGTACACATTAGTTTTTTCAAAAATTTTATTACTGGAGGGTCCCTTGGGAATCGCAGTAAATATTTTAGTAAATTATACAATAAAATTATTGATATTTCTTATCTTAAATTAATAAACTTACAATACATGTTATATTTTTTTTTTGCTTGTTATAATTTATATTTGTTGTTCTATATTGTGAGGGACGGCAGTTGATATTTTCCTCTTCAGCTTACAAAAAAAATACAGATTACAAAAAAAAAATACATTTGTTGTTGTTGTTTTGTAGTGATGAGTAAAGGTGCTAAGTCCAATTTATCACATCTTTGTGTAATATCTCACTTCTTCCAATGTTGACATATCAACTGACATAATATTATTTCTCATTGGCTACACTCTCGTTGTTTTGAATATCATCGTCATTGACGGTCATGACATTAATCGTCATTTTTTTTTTTTTTTTATACCTTTCACCTTCATGAGAAGGGTATATATAAGTTTGTCATTCCGTGTGAAATTTCCACAATATAATTTTCCGACCCTATAAAGTATATATATTCTGGATCCTTATAGATAGCGAAGTCGATTAAGCCATGTCCGTCTGTCTGTCTGTTGAAATTAGTTTTTTGAAGTCCCCAGATATATCCAAATCTTTAATAATTCTGTCAGAAGTGCTTTCCAGAAGTTTGCTATTTAAAATCAGCAAAATCGGTTTAGGTCAACCAGAGTTATGAACCAATATGTGAGACCACCTCCATAAAAATTTGATATTTTTCGTCCATTTTATTGCAATATTTTGAAATATATTCGGATAATACCATGAAAATTTGTATACGTTGTTTTTATGATAAAAGAGGAAAGTGTGCGGAAAATAGTAAGAATCGGTCCATGATTTCTTATAGCCCCATACAAATATATATATTCCCGAAATATGGCTTAATGATAAATAAATGCCTATAAAATTGGAATATCAAGACAAAATTCAGCAAAAATAAGTTTTATACAAAAAGAAATCGCAAACAGATTTTTTTTTTAGTTTGGTCCATGTTTGACCATAGACCCCATATAAAGTCCACTTCCAAAATTCACTTAAATACGTATAAAACAGATATAAATAATGTTAAACGGCTAAAATTTGACTTAAATACTCTTTATAGGCAAATAAATTATTGTACCAAATTTTATGATGGTCGGCCCAGAAATGGTCATAGCCCCCATACAAAAATCTTCCCGAAATATTGCTCAATTATACATTAATGCCTATAAAATTGGAATATCAAGACAAAATTCAGCAAAAATAAGTTTTATGCAAAAAGAAATCGCAAAACGAATTTTTTTTTAGTTCGGTCCATATTTGACCATACCCACTTATAAAGTCCACTTCCAAAATTACGTATATACGTATAAAACAGATATAAATAATGTTAAACGGCTAAAATTTGACATAAATACTCTTTATAGGCAAATAAATTGTTGTACTAAATTTTATGGTAGTCGGCCCAGAACTGGTCATAGCTCCCATACAAGGACCACATCTGAAAAAGACATTTTTCCTTATATATTGTATAAATATCGGTGCCGACTCAAAACTTTGCACAGATCATTTTAATATCTACACAAATCATCCCACAAAATTTTATGAATTTCGGTCTATTTTTACCCGTATGCCCCATATAAAGCCCTCTTCCGGGTACCAATCCAAAATTTTACACGGATCATTTACCTGCATGCCTAAATCAAACTGCTGGATTTTGAGAATATCGGTCCATATTTGACTATATCCCCCACATAAGGTCCACTACCGAAATCCACGTTAATACTAATATATATCTTAAATATACCGTTATTATGTTGAAATTCTACGTGAAATATCCTCATATGCATGAAAATAACTGTTCCAAAATTTAAGAAGATCGGCCCATAATTTGTCATACCTGCCATATAGAACCATTTCCAAAAAACAAATAAATTCGGGTCAAAAAATATTCTTTTCGGATTTAACCCATAGTCGGTCCATATTTTATAATCATGATATATATCGTTGGAAAGGTATTTTTAATACCTTTTATTTAATGTATTACAAATTATCAGACACCCAGTAGTACCTGAGATATAGGCCTATATATTTTCAACTTTAAGGGCCCGCCCCCTCGAAAATAGGCGTGACCACCAACAAATTTTTTTTGCTGGTATCTCCTCTAAAAGCCCTATTTGATTTTGTTTTTTTTTTTTTGGGAGCAAAATCACTAAAACCGAATTGAACCCCTTTTTTTATACTCTGTTTGTTAAGTTACACTCAAGATTATTAGGAACATCAGACAGACTCTGTAAATTATGGTAAGAATTGGTAATTAAATCAATTAAAAATGGTGAAAATTAGACAAAATTTCAAAATATTTAACATAAATTATGTTGGTCGTAAAATTGTCTTTCAAACAATATATCAAATACCAATAAAATTTGCACTAAGACTGAATAGAAAACACAGAATTAGGATATGCTAGTCCTATAACCAGTGTAGTTTCTGTATTTCTTATAACGTTTAGGTGGAGGGTATTTAAGATTCGGCACAGCCGAATATAGCACTCTTACTTGTTTATACTCTGTTTGTTAAGTTACACACAAGATTATTATGAACATCAGACAAACTCTGTAAATTATGGTAAGAATTGGTAATTAAATCAATTAAAAATGGTGAAAATTAGACAAAATTTCAAAATATTTAACATAAATTATGTTGGTCGTAAAATTGTCTTTCAAACAATATATCAAATACTAATAAAATTTGCACTAAGACTGAATAGAAAACACAGAATTAGGATATGCTAGTACTATAACCAGTGTAGTTTTTGTATTTCTTATTACAGTGAGGTGGAGGGTATTTGAAATTCGGCACAGCCGAATATAGCTCTCTTACTTGTTTTTGTGAACTTTGTTAGTTCTATTTAAAATTTAAATCTACTTACATGAGATTTTATTTGCTCTCATCAAAGTAAATTCATTAAAAGAAATAAGCAAATACTGTTTTTTTTGCTCAAGCACCTTTATATTATGTATCTACGTACATACATATGTATGTTAATATGTAATATGAGTAAGCTATATTTAAATTATTTATATTAAATAATTATTGAACGTCACTTGCTTTTACTGCCTCGCTGTTAACAGAACAATTTAAGAAGAAATTATATTGTAATATATCAAATTAAGTCTTTAATAATTTAAATAACGGTTGAGTTAATACCCTACATATGAAAAAAGGTGTTTAATTTCGTTTAACCAAATATTAAAGTAATTTTTACTTAAAAAAGTTAAAATCTCGTACACTGTTCAGTTCATATCGTTCAGTTCATTTAGTTCAGTTCATATCGTTCAGTTCATTTAGTTCAGGTTTATATAGTATGCAACCAGCGTTACCATATATATATTTTTAAAAACTTCTTATATCTGAAAAAAAAAAACAACTACGTTTCCAAAAAAATTTGTTTGCTACAAAAGTACCAAAATATTAAAAGAAAACACAAACATTTAAAATTAAAATGCCTATTGATATATATATCGTCTAATAAAAAATGTAGTTTTCAAGATATAGCTAAATATATTACAAGCCCCAATTTTTTTTATTTTAATCAGAATTTAAAATTCTATTAGTGATAAAATTTTTATAGTGATTTGGAAAAAGTTACTAAAACCGACTTAAGCCAAAAACATGAGATCTTTAAAAAATATCACATACATTTATAAATTTATTTCTTATTTACATTTAAAGCCTTTTCTTTTATATGTTTATATTTTTTCAAAAACTTATTTATTACCCGATAAATTTAAAACTTTTTGGCATCTCAAAAAACTTGCAAAAAAAGTGAAAACTTGACAAATGGTAACGCTGCATGCAACTAAATGAACTCACTATACTATAGTTGTTTCTTTTCTATCAGTTTTTCTGTATGTTTGTTCTTTTCGTTCACTTGGTCTTTTATTCAATTGACTTTTATTCATTTTGTTCAATATTGCCACTCGAAAATTTTCTAATGTGTGTAGTAATTTATAAAGTGAGTGCAAGAGCCCAACTGACAGAGTTTCTTTACAAGTTACTTATGTCAAAAGTAATACTTTTTCAAGTGTTTTTGACAGTAGTACATTATTTTACACAAACAAAAATGCCTGTTGTTTCTGTATTGTGTTGCCGATTTGCACTCACCTTGTATATTTACACCAGTTGTGTTCAACATTTTTATGTAAAAATTTCTAACAATATAAGAAAAAAAAGAAAGTTATAAAGATATAAACACCTAAAGAAAAAACATCAGGGACCGTATATAACAATTATCAATATTAAAAAATAATTCTATAATAGTTATTAAAAAAAAAAAAAACAAAAATAAGTCCATCTAAAGCAGTTTTTTATTTTTCGTGTTCAATTGTAATTGAATCGCGTGTGTTTGCTATGCTTCGTCTAACAAGAAGCAACAAAAATGCTTACTAAATTTCTGAAAAAAAATGCGATGACCATCCGCATGATTTTCTCATCGCTTGCTCAACGACGACTAAATGATTTTTTAAAAAAAGCATAAAGGCCCAACTATAATGTGCATATGCTAGCTTAAGCAACCCTGCGAACACATATAAATTGTATGTGGCAAACTATAATGTACTTAACGAAACTTTTCGTTAAGTTTTTCAACTGTCATTTGCTTAAGCAAAAAGCGAAACTGATCGCACATTCTGTACGGAATCAGCTGTTTGTTGTTGCTTGTTTGTGTTTTGAACAAAATGGAGAAAGAAGAAAATATATTTATTTTAAATTTAATAGAAAATGCGGAAAAAAATAAGTGCCTTTACAATAAAAGGGACCCTTTTTATTTTAACAAAAATGTCTTTTCTCTGACAGAACAAGAGCGTCTTCTTCTTTTACAGTGTAGTTCACTTATTTCTTTTAATGTGCACAACCCTTCAAGCGCTAACTTTAATATTTTTATATTATTTAAATTTTTAAGTTTTTTCTCCATTTTTGCAAACACAATACGAAAATTAACAAAACATATGTAAACGTTTATTATTATTTACAATGTAGTGCTGCCACAGCTGTACATTTTAGTACTTTTACCGATAAATTAAAAAAAAGAAAAAATTATGCGTTTCGGGTACGAAGTTTTCTTTTAATTATAAAATAATATAATAATATTTATAAAATATAGTCATTTAATGGCTTTTTGTTAAAATAAAAATATTTTTTTAAACATAAATGAGCAACTGTGGACAAAAAGTTTCAAAGTCATTGTAGCCACCTAAAAGTTAACTCTGAACTAGTTATGCATTTGACAGCCTTTTCGTTAACTTTTGCAATTTGCTTAAGCTTGCTTATGCATATTATAGTTGGGCCTTAACAAATGTGTAAATCAGCGTTGCCGTTTTGGTTATTTTTAAGCAAAAATGGTTATTTTTTCTTTGAATTGTCATACACGAAAAAAACGCGCATTAAATTATTTTAAACAAATGCGAAATGGATAAGAAGTATTTTTATTTTTTCATATTTGAATCTATTTAAATGCAATAATATTTTTTAAATTCGGTTTAGGTTTTTATTGAACAAGATGAAACGGAAGAATTATCACCTGAAAAATAAAAGGTCAAAAAACAAACGAAATAATTATAAAAAAAATGTTGGTTATTTTTTTCTCATTTGGTAACTTTTTGGTTACAAAATTTTTTTGGTAGTGGCAACACTGCATCTGAACAAAAAGACAAAATGAACTGAATTAAATGAACTGAACTAAATGAACTGAACGATATGAACTGAACTAAATGAACTGAACGATATGAACTGAACTAAATGAACTGAACAAAAAGAACAAGTGAACAAAAAGAACGAACAAGATCTTGCGGAGATAAAGACCGGCTTAATGGACAAAGGGTTCAAAATTAAGAGTGTTGTGAATATTAGAAACCGTGAAAAGATTCCACAGCCTATGTTTAGGGTGGAATTGGAACCTGGAGATGTCGTATTAAAGAAAAACGAGTCCCATCCCATCTACAATCTGATTTACCTTCTGCATCGTAGAATCACCGTGGAAGAACCGCATAAGCGTCAGGGACCCATCCAGTGTGTTAACTGTCAAGAATTTGGTCACACCAAGGCGTATTGTAAATTGCCGTCAGTTTGTGTTGCGTGTGGGGAGCTACATGCAATTGCTCAATGCGATAAGTCGAAAACTGATTCAAAAACCAAAAAATGCAGTAACTGCGGAGGTAATCATACCGCAAATTATAGAGGTTGGTCAATTTACACTCATTTGAAAGGCATAAGAACCAACAAGACGTCAGTATTACCTGATCATCCTCAACAGCCTAATTTTGCTTCGAGTAACAATTTCCCTCAATTGTTACGGTCCACTAGTCATGTAAACGCGCCTAGTTCTAGACAAGTTTCTTACGCAAACGTGGTTAAATCTAATATGCCAGATTTGGAGCAGGAACCTAAATCACAATATTTCGAGCCTAATATTAACACTCTAGACTCTACATTGCAGACTCTTGTCCAAACTATGAACACTTTTACGACATCCATGATGCAGGAAATGCTGAAAATGCAATCCACTATCTTACAAGCCATTTTAAAGAAATGATTTGTTTAAAAATTTGTTTTTGGAACGCGAACGGCCTCCGTCAACATAAAAACGAACTGGAACACTTCCTGATGGATAAGCAGATTGATGTCATGATGATTGCTGAAACTCACTTGACGGCGACAGCGTACTTCAAAATTAATGGCTACGTGTTGTATGATACTAAAGATCCACGCGGAAGAGCATGTGAAGGTTCGGCAATTCTTATAAAGAACAGAATAAAACATTATTTAATGAACAACATATGTGAGGATTACCTACAAGCAACAAACATTTGTATTAAATTCTGTCAATACAATTTTGTTTTATCATCAATTTATTAGCCGCCTCGATTTTCAATAAAAGAACACCAATACTACAACTTCTTCAATTCCTTTGGAGCTAGATTTTTAGTTGCTGGTGACTTTAACGCCAAACCCACTTTTTGGGGTTCACGTCTGGTGACCCCGAAGGGTCGTGAACTCTTCAACACCATTGCCAAAATGGGATTAGATGTACTCTCAAGCTAGGGGTGCCAGACGTACTGTTTTTAGCAGTACACGTACTGTTTTTTTTCAAATGTACTGTTTTATGCACAAGACTCAAAACAGTACGCAAATGTACTGTTTTTTACTCGTTGTACTGTTTTTTGTACTGTTTTTTCGTTAAAAGCTTATTTATATTAAAATTGAAAAACATATTGATAAAAAATTTTTTTTTTCAGTGTATTGCTTTATTAAAAAAAGGATTTATTCATCAGGGTTTAATCTACTTTAAAGTTGATTAGGAGATCAGTGGTAATGGCTCTAAAGCATTGGTGTCCAAAAAAATTTGTTTGTCCATATGAAATGAATACAACAACAATTGTTTCATGAAATGGACATCATTGCTCTAAAGACATTTCTAACTATTAAACAATGTAGATTAACATGAAGAATATTAAAAAAACAAATTTGATTTCATAAATATATCGTTGTTTATACAACGTATTTAAATACATTTTTCGAAAAGCTGATGGCACATTTAATTTTAAAGTAGTCATGTTATAGAGGGTTAAGATAAAATGTTACTTGGATTTTTTTTTCAATAAATTATACTTCTTGATTTTTAAATAATAAATTTCTACACCATGTAAATTGGAACAACATTATTCTTAATAAAAATATTGAAAAATGAGTAAAATTGAGTTGACATTAAATTTAAAGTTCACTTTTGTAATGTAAATTAATACATATACAGATTGATTTACAAAAACTAATAAATTTTAAATTTTGTATTACAAGCAAAGCAAAAATATTGTAATCTAAAAGGATTTTGATGATATAAAAGATACAATAGGTCATTTAAATTGTATTTTATATGTACCTTCTTCAAAAACGTTCATAATATATGTTCTGATCTCATATTTTTAAGTATTTTTAACAATTTTTTTGTTGCTTATTAAATAGATGATGTGTACGAGTAGATCTTGGACAATAAACATTGCTGATGAAGCCCTTGGTAGGGCAGAAAATGCATTTCAGTGTGCCATTTGTCTAAGAAAAATATAGTTTTCACAATGGTATTCTTCGAGTTATTAATTAAAAACGAACTCAAGCCTGAATTAAGAATTTTCTCTAATACTAGCTAAACCCGGTGTCCTTCGCTAACCCCCTCGTTATAAAATAAAATAAAACGTATTTATATATTTACAAACATGTATTTATTTAATTTTAACTCACCATTATGTACTATAAATTTGTTGTTACTTTTTGCTGTGTCCACGGTCGGTTGACAAATCAGCAAAGTATGTTGTTGTTGTCATTTCTCCTTTATGGTAGATTCTTTGTTGTTTTGTAACTATGAAACACCGGAGATGGGATGACAACTTATTGCACCGTGCCTTGTGTGTTTGTTAATTTTTCCCTTCTTCTCGTTTGGAAGTCTGTGAATCCCATGCTCACCAACCAAGTTTTTAGCAATTCTTGCTTTTCGTTGAGACGTTCCAAACTCGGTCATTATTTATGAACAACTCCATGACGATGGGACAAGAGTAAGAAGTTGAATTTTTTCAGATCTACTCTGTGACGATTTGTACTTATAGGTTTTACTGAAAAATTAGAACAACCATCATCTCCTGCAGAACTGTCATCATTTTCAGAATTGATTTTGTTCTCATCTGGAATAATCGGTAATGTGTCCAACTTTACCATCATTTTCCTGCACGATCCACAAATAAGCAAACGTTTTGAAAGCGTTGGGAATTTTTTCAATAAGTTGTCGGAAATATTTCGCATATCTGATCTGTGCTTCTTTTTGTTAATGGGATTACAACAAAAAGAAGTTAAACGTAGCATTATAATAAAGTACCTGTTAACTTCTACGTCTACACCCACATTTTAAAGTCAAGTGGCATAAAATTTCAGAGAATGGCTTTCCACTTGATGCAAAAAGGGTCTCAGGGGGACCTGTTACTTAATTAATAAAAATTTCATTCAATATTACGTGCGCTCTAAACTACCTATAGAATTGACAAAAAAAAGCCTCAATGAAAAGATGTGTGACTTAGAATATCGCAGGTACAAATTAATAGCGGTTGGTCTCACACAGAAACATTTCACGGGCGTTTCTAGGCTGTTGTTGGAGTTTTTAGTTTTATCATTTTAATAAAACTTACACACAAATAGGAAAAAATTAAAATAGTGCATATGGTAAAAATTGAACTACTTTGTTCTTTGAGTCGCAAATTTTTTTATAGATACCCCACTTGCATCCCATTAAGTTACCACAAAGCTCTTAAAGGAAAAGAACAAAAAACATCCATTAAAAAAAGAAAACAAAATTTAGTGCATATGGTAAAATTCAAAAACTTTGTTTTTTGAGTTTAAATATTTTTTTTTATAGATATGCCTCTTGCTACTAAGTGACCATAAAGCTCTTAAAGGAAATGGTCTAAAGCAGGAGTGCCCAAAATTTGCTTATGTAAGAGCAAACACCAATACATTTAAATAAAAACTAATTTTTATTCAGTATTTTTTGTTGTAAAAGCCAATACATACAAAGAAACAACACACTTTTTTAAACGGTATCATACGTTAAACACAAAGAAAATCTACATTGACGATCGCAGTCACCAATGTTTACCAGTAGAGCATACGAAGGTGTTGTTGCTTTGCGTTTGCGTGTATAGAGTGAAGTACGACAAAAATACAAATAAGCACTGTTGCCAACTTTTTTTTTACGATTCCCGTCAAATCTTACTCCAAAAACCGCTAGAAACCGCTAAACTTTTATATTTAGCGGGAAAAATTAAGAAAAAACCGCTAAATCATGAAAAATCTATATAATTAATACAAAATAGCATAATTTATGTTTATTTATTGCATGTTTTATTACTTTTCTTCCATTTAGTACATGTTTTTATAAATAAATATGTATGTTAAACCAATTTAAGCTGATAATTTTATAGTAATCAATAAAATCATATTTTTATATTCAGGTATTATCAAAAATATTGACCCAGTCGTTTAAATTTTCGGTATACATTGCCTTGGTTCCTACTTCTTTAAGAACGTGGGTTGGAACTTTATAGTCGAAACTCCTATATCAGTTGATTCGTCGATTAAAATGCTGAATTTTGAATTGAATATATCTTTCCTTAACTCCTTTGTGAAATGAGAGGATAAAACATTCTTAATTAAATAGGTGCATTTGCTTCTATGTAAACGAATTTTGCTGGCATCATCAAAATGAGATTTGCACATATCTGACAAATGATCCACTGAATTATTGGAAGTATGTTGACAAGTGAAAAGAGCCAATGCAACTTCCTGCTCTTTGGCTTTATTAGCAACTTCAGGTGCGAAGTCTAATTTACGCCAACACAAACCTCTTACAGAAGCATCATTTTTATGTTTTTGGGTTTCCCCGTGATTTATCAAATCACTTAATTTACCTATTAAGGAGCACTTGCAGTACTTACAAAGTGCTTTAGTGGGATCGTTTTCATTAATGCCCAACTATGCCTTTAGTTTTGGATGGTCCAGCCATTCACGACGAAACTTTTGGGTGTACCTTGGTGCCATAACCTTTTCATTAGAAAAACAATGTTAATTTAATAAATTTAATATTGCTTTATATTGTACTTACTCTGTAATTTGTTGCCGATATAAAATGGGTTGGAACTATTTTTTTTGGTTTTTTATTTAAAATAAATTATTTTCCAGTAACCGCTATTCGACTCTCGATCGCAATTGTATGGTTGTATTTTTATGTGCTTTCTTTTTTTTTACCAAATAACACAATATACGAAAGAAAACAACTATTAATACAATGTTGCGTACACAACGAATTCAAAAAATCCGACCCGCTAAATGCTTTTGAAAAAAAGCTAGATTTCCCGCTAACCGCTAAATCAAACATTTTCCCGCAGTTGGGACTTAAAAAAAGCTAGGTTTAGCGGGAAAACCGCTAAAATGGCAACAGTGCAAATAAGGCAAACTTGATTGTATATTTCGTATTGCTAGTGCTGAGTGCTGTAATGAGTATACAAAACACACAGCCTATAGCTAAGAGTTTTTACAAATACAAAAGGGCACCAAGAGTATAGGGCTTGGGCACTCCTGGTCTAAAGTTTATTTTAAGGAAAAATAAAAAAAAAACTCCATTTTGAAAAAAATAAAAAAAATGGGGGAAATTGAAAATGTGCCAAATATTGAAAAATCCTATTCTTGAGTTAAAAAATAATTTTTTTGAGAAATATCCCACTCGTATCTCATTAATCGATTATAAAGGCCTTAAAAAAATTGTATAAGCTTTCTTTTGAGGAAAAAAGGGCCCAAATTGAAAAAAAAAAAATTAAAAAAAAATATTTTGGAATGATTGAAGAAATAGCTATCTAAAGTCCTTTGGACAATTTTTGCAAGGACCAATAGGTGAAAAGTTACACTCATTTAAAAAAAAAACCCTGTATGACCAAAATGTCCAACTTTGACCCCCTCTAACTCCAGCAGTTCTTGACTGATAGAACGGCCTCTGGCCTACTATCCAATAGTACTAACCTTGGTGCAAATTTCATCCAAATCGAAAGACATAAATTTTAAAAGTCACTTGACGTAAAGTTGCCCATATGTATATAAACCATAGTAACGAACTTTATGGTGATCGACCCATAATTGGTCAAAAAACACAGAGCCTATGTAAATATTTTATAAATAACAATATCAAACACAGTAAATATAAATTTTACTATTGGATTTTGTGATGTTAAGTCCATAATTAGACATAAATTCCATACATGGTCTATTTCCGAGAATAAGTGGAATACCCAGAAAAAAAACTTTAAAATACATAATTCGTTATTGAGATGAAAATATCGTTGTTGTGAAATGAAATTCAGACTCAAACACAGTAAAATGTTTTATGACAATCGTTCCAAATAGGGTTGGCAATCCCGCTCTATATTTTCAATCCCGGGATTGCATTTATCTAGTCCCGGGATCCCGGGATTTAAAAAAACTTATTTTCGAAAGATATTAACATATTATTTCAATAAAATTAATAACATGACTCATCAAACATTGGTTTATAAGAAACAATTTATTAAATTAAAAAAAAATATTTTTTTTTAATATGACACATTTTTAAATTAATTATAAAAAGTTCATTGTTTTTATAGATATTGTCATACGTTATTATTTTTAAAATACGATTTGAGGAAGCAAAGCACATCCAAAGCTTCATCGCCCAAACAACTTCTTATTTTAGTTGCGAATAATCCGGCTGCAGAAAAAGCACGTTCAAACTGTACACTGGTTGGCTTAATAGTCATTAAACATTCGTATGCTCTTTGCAAAAAGTCACCACATGTTCCTTCATTTTCAAACAAGAACATTTCTTTCTGCATTTTTTTGGCGGTTCATCTGTTTCTAGTGTTTTTGCCGAATTATTGGCTGTTGTGAGGTTAATTTTATGAATGGAGAATAGGTGCGTATAAAGACCTTTCGTTGAGCCACCTTACACATCGCTGCCTGGCCCTTTTCTTTTCGTAAGGAACATTTCCAAACAGTAGAATTACTTTTTTCCATAGTCCACGTAAGAAGCCATTATATTTATTTAACAAAATTTCAGTATTATTGAATTTGAATGTACACTGTGAAATAAGCAAAAATATGGCATTAATACTACTGACATTATTCTACGACAACAAATATGAACAAGTAAGAGTGCTATATTCGGCTGTGCCGAATCTTAAATACCCTCCACCTAAACGTAATAAGAAATACAAAAACTACACTGGTTATAGGACTAGCATATCCTAATTCTGTGTTTTCTATTCAGTCTTAGTGCAAACTTTATTAGTATTTGATATATTGTTTGAAAGACAATTTTACGACCAACATAATTTATGTTAAATATTTTGAAATTTTGTCTAATTTTCACTATTTTTAATCGATTTAATTACCAATTCTTATCATAATTTATAGAGTTTTCCTGATGTTCATAATAATCTTGAGTGTAACTTAACAAACAGAGTATAAAAAATGGGTACAATTCGGTTTTAGTGATTTTGCTCAAAAAAAAAAAAAAAAAAAAAAATCAAATAGGGCTTTTAGAGGAGATACCAGCAAAAAAAAATTTGTTGGCGGGCCCTTAAAGTTGAAAATATATAGGCCTATATCTCGGAAACTACTCGGTGTCTGATAATTTGTAATACATTAAATAAAAGGTATTAAAACCTTTCCAACGATATATATCATGATTATAAAATATGGACCGAATATGGGTTAAATCCGAAAAGAATATTTTTTGACCCGAATTTATTTGTTTTTTGAAAATGGTTCTTATATGGCAGCTATGACAAATTATGGGCCGATCTTCTTAAATTTGGAACAGTTATTTTCATGCATATGGGGATAATAATGGTATATTTAAGATATATATTAGTATTAACGTGGATTTCGGGAGTTGACCTTATGTGGGGGATATAGTGAAATATGGACCGATATTCTCAAAATCCAGCAGTTTGATTTAGGCATGTATGTAAATGATCCGTATAAAATTTTGGATTGGTACCCTTATTTATAGGCGATTTATGAGTATTAAAGTGATTTTCGGAAGAGGGCTTTATATGGGACATACGGTTAAAAATAGACCGAAATTCACAAAATTTTGTGGGATGATTTTTGTATATATTAAAATTGTCTGTGCAAAGTTTTGAGTCGGTACCGATATTTATACAATATATATAGGGAAAAAAAAACATCTGAAAAAGACATGCTGCTCAAATTTGGCACACATGTGATGGAATCGGAGGAACATTGAAGAGAGGTGCTCGAAATTATAGTATTGCAAATAAAAATGAAATCCAGACAACGAGGCAACTCTATCACTGGGCATCAGAAACCACCATACAAGTTGCTTACGCAGATGCTGACGAATACAACAACGTTAAAGAAAAGCTATTTTCAAGATATAAAGAAGCTAAAACTATAACAGGAACTCAAGGCTTTCATTCATTTATTCCGATAAATGAAACTTTTGTACATGTGCGCAGATATTCTGACTGTGCCAAATTTGAGCAGCGCAAAATTTCTTACAAATAATTAACTTAAAAAAAATTTAAATAAAATAAAACACAAATTAATAAAAACATGGCAAATAATATAAACAATTGTTGACGATTTTTTATTTGTAAACATTTAAAAAATGTTAGAATTGTTGAACTATTTTGTGAATGTGACCAGATATTTTCGCTGTTATTCGAATTATTTCGAAAACTTTAGGTACGTATTACTAGAAGAGACACTACTTAAAAAAATTATTTAAAAAAAAAAATAAAAAAGAACCCATTTTACTTTTTGGATATGTTATAGGTGAAGGAAATACCTTTCTAAAAAAGTAATACACTGTAAAAAATCCTTGATCTTTTTTGGTTTTTCGTTACCTCAAATTTTTTTTGTTATAAAATATAAGTCAAGTACTAGAAGTGACACTACTTAAAAAATTATATAAAAAAAACTAAAAAAGAACCCATTTTTATTTTTTGATATGGTATAGATGAAGGATAAACCTTTCTAAAAAATTAATACACTGTAAAAAAACCCTTGATCTTTTTGGTTTTTTCGTCAGTTAAAATTGTTTTTTGTTATAATTTTTTTTACAGTGTATTTTTTTTTTATTTTTTACGTGTCATAAAGCCTGTTAAAATATCTTTTTAATGATACCAAGATCATAGAAATCGGTTTAGCCGATTCTGAGTTATTGTAGTTTAAATGGAGCTCTTTTCGATCATTTTTGCGTTTTTTCAAAAACGTTCCCACTGTGTCACGCCCAAAAAATCGCAAAACAGTCACTTCTAAAAATGAGAGTTTAATTGTATTGATCAAATTTAGCTATGAACAAAATTTCATCGATATCTGAGGGGGTCGGGTTCAAAATTTCAGTTTTATCTCGATTTTTAAATGAAATTCATCATACGTCTTTTTTACAGACTGTGTGAGTTTAGAAGTGGTGAAATAATGCGTTCTATTTTTAACGATTTTTTTTTACCTTATACCTTTTGCACGAGCAACAAAAATTTCTGTGAATATAGAAAAAAATATATTTTTCGATAGTTTATTAACACAAGATACAAACAACAACAAAAAACAAAGAAAACGTAGTTCAGTCATGTGTAATAGTTACAGTAAAAAAAATACAAAAAATACAGTGAAGAAATAAATGTTATGCGTTGTATACCGTCTTAATACAGTACTGCTCAGAAGATGATGTTGTCTAAACTTAAATTTTTTATCGGGTTGTGGAATGAATGCGTGGTAGCCAAGAGTTCCAGAAATTATTTTTGCTTTGTCAAAGCGCTCCTTTAGGTGTTTCCCTATCTTCATATTGATAGTTATTAAAGAACTCTGTATGAATATTCTTGACGTTTTTATTCACCCAATCATAAAATTTAACGGCACTATTAATGGGATTTATGAGGCTGGACAAGCTTGCACGTGCTGTTAATCTTTTGACTGTTCCTCCCAGACCATCGCAGGACCCTTTGCCATGAGACGTCGCAAAAAAATGCCATTCCGCTGGTATTCCAAAATCATCTACGTGGAACGTCAGGTTTAAAAAGTTTTTCTTGTTTTTGTATTGTGCGCTTGCACCGAAATCATGCGTCTGGATGCTCCAATAAAAATATCTTCAATCTGACTAAAAGTCCAGTCTGAGACTAGGGTTAATATTTTAATTTTTTTGCACTTGCAAAATTTTGTTTATGTTTGTCTAATATTGAAGCATTTTTTGTTTCATTGCCAGGAACATCTTCGCTGTCTTGATTTGAATTTTGAAACACGCGTTCGTTTATCAAGTTAACAATTTTCTGTTTTTTAATGGCGTTATATTTTTTCTGCTCAAGTTTTCTTTTGTTTATAGGAGAACCGTTATACAACAGCAATGCCTCATTAAGATTCACCAATTTTGCACTTTCTACGGAATAATCGCTGTCAATAGACATATTGTCATTTATTTCCACATCAGAAGCACTTTCTACGTCAGTTTCACTCACCTTACTTAATTTAATACGGCAATTAGTACAATTCTAACCTTGCCCTTTAATGATAAGTTTAAATTTTCGTTTACGTTCAACAACACTGTTACGTGCCGGTAAAATTCGAATGATAAAAAAAACTGTTTGTTGTTTCAATAACCAGACGTAATGTTACCGATCAAATGCAATGGTTAAGGGGTATGAATAGTTGGATACCAGCTAGCTCTAAATCTCATGTTCGTAGTTCTCAACCCGAGTATTTGAAACGCAAACATATTTATATACTCTACACACCCTTAGAGTATAAAGAAAATACAAACGAGTAGTAAAAAAATTATTATTTCGACAAATATTACCGTGGTTAGGTGATAAACCAGGTTTGGTACACTTTTCCCTCCCAAATTGCACATGCAAACGCCTATGACAGATTAAGTACCAATATTTTACAAACTGTCCCTAAAAATGACATAATTTTTAAATTATATTTACGAGTACATACTTGCTTTGGTTATCTTTCCCCATGATAAAAAAGATTTAATGTTTCATTTTATACAATTCGAGTTCTACAAAATTTATTAAAAGTAAAAAAAAGAGAATATCATACATAAATATAAATGACCATATAAGTATTTGATCTTTACACATTGAGTGTATAAAGCAAACTAAATAATAATAAATCTATGAGTAATTAATAATAATACATATTTGCGAATAGTAGTAAAGAATAATAAAAGAAGACTTACAAAAAGATGAGCATAGATTCCACAATTGAGTTGATGGGCCCAGCATTCAATATGTGATGTTGTTGTCAATCATCTCTATAATGCAACTTTTGGAAATTATTAATAATAGTGAGATTAGCTTTACATTAAGTTATTTATAGACATAAGAAAAAGAATTTATTTTAATAACTTGAAATATATAAATATACACAAATAAAATAATGTAAGTAAAAATAAATGTTTTAATTTTAATAAGGGAATATTTTACAAATTACATGTTTTAAATTTACTTTTGGAAAATGGAAATGAAATTTTTTTAATTGTTTTTTTTTACAGTATTGATAAAGTATTTTAAATTTAATTCATTTGAATTATTATTTGATTGCAAAATTAATTTATAATATTGTTAATAGAATATAATTATAAGATAGTTATATAGTAATATTTAGAAATATTAAATTAGTTCATATTTAGCAAAATTATATTTATTAAGTTTTAAATAGTTTAATTCAAGAATTATGTTTGGCTTTGACCATTATACTTATATATTAGAAAAGTTAAGTTCAAATTGAAAAATTACTAACTTATTAGACTTGGATTAGGCATGATTTTACAGCTTTCTTTTATGAATTAAAACATTAGGGATATAAATAATCTTGATGTAGTTATATCATCATAAGAAATATAAATTAATTTAAATAATCCGGTTTATAATAATATGATTTTGACAAAATATGGAATTTTGGGCTACTTCATATCAACATTTATAAAATACCGTAAAAAAATATACATATACTGTGAGCATCAAAAAAAAGTAAACAGCAGTTTCATTTGCAAAAAATATTTTATTACATTACAGTTATTAATAAAATCTAAAATGTTTTATTGCAGTTAAGAAGTCGTATATAATAAGAGTTTAATTTTGTAAAAAACAGTAAACAAAACCAAAACAAAAACAAAATTAATTCACTTAATGTTAAAATACTGATGAATTTACGCGTCAAAAATAAGTAAACAGAACTCACTACATAAAAAAATTAAATTCATAATCTAAATTTGTGTCAACTTTTAATATTTTGTTTGCCTTCCTTTCGATTTTATCACCTCATTTAATCTTCTAGGCATTGATTCCACCAGGTTTTTCGTTATATCTGGAGAGATTTTGTTCCATTCTTCAATTAGAGCCTTTTTTAAGTCGTCCTTGTTGGAAATATTCCTCTGTCTGATTTTTCTATCAAGGTGCTCCCAGAGATGTTCGATGGGATTAAGGTCTGGGGACTGTGGTGGATGATCAAGAGTCTTAGGAGTTCGGTATAGCAACCATTCCCTAACAATTTTCGATGTATGTTTGGGATCGTTGTCTTATTGAAAAATCCAGTTTCTTGGCAGTCCTAATTTTTCAACACTTGAGGTAACATTGCCCCTAAGAATATTTAAATAGTCCATTTTATTCATTGTAGACTCAATGAAAACTAAGTTTCCGACTCCAGATGCCGCCATGCAGCCCCAAACCATAACCGAGCCTCCGCCGTGTTTTACGGTGTTTGTAACACACTTTTCGAGAAAAGCTTCATTCTTTGCCCGCCAAATTTTTGGAGGCTTTTTCACTCCAAATATCTCAAATTTGCTCTCATCGGTGTACAAAATATTTTTCCAGAAGTCCAGAGCCGCATTTTTGTACTTTTTTGCAAATGCCAATCGCTTCTGTTGATTTACTTTAGATATGTAAGGTTTCTTTCGTGGCACTCTGCCATGCAGTCCATTATTGTGGAGTGCCCTTCTTATTGTGCTGGCACTTACTGATTTGCCAGATGTCTGGGTTATGTTTTTTGATAATTGAACAGCACTTGACAATGGATTAGCCTTCACTTCTCGTACTATTGCTCGCACTTCCGTATCAGTAAGCCGGTTTGGTCGTCCAGGTCTGGGCAAATTCTCAACCGTATGGTGCTTCACATATTTATCAATAATTTTTTTTATGGTACAGTGATTCCTTCCAACGATTTCTCCAATTTCGCGCAAAGATTTTTGTTTTTTATGTAAATCTAAAATGATTTCTCGCGTTTCGTTGGTGGTCTGGTTACCCATTACTAGAAATTTGCTATATTTGCACTTTCTTTTAGCAAAGACAATGTAAAACTGGAAGAACATATTTTTACTACATTCGCTTGCTTGAATAATAACGGGTTTTCAAAAACTGTTATATTTTTTTCTAAAATATTTGCAAAAGAATCAAGCCATGCTGCCACTGTTTACTTTTTTTTGACGCGTAAAATCATCAGTATTTTAAAATTAAGAGAATTATTTTTGTTTTTGTTTTGTTTTTCTTTACTATTTCTACAGAGTTAAACTCTTACTATATATGCCTAACAAATTGCATTAACATATTTTAATTTTAATTAATACCTGAACTGTAATAAAAGCTTTTATACAAAAGAAACAACTGTTTACTTTTTTTTGAGGCTCACAGTACATAATAATTAGAATTAATTCATAATAATAAAAATTATTGAATAGTGGTTAATAAATGTTGGACTTTGAAACAAAGTTCGTTAGCACGCTTACGTCTGGGAATCTGGTGTAAGTTTTCCAATTTGTGTAATTCGTTGGAAGAATTTTGTAGGTCAGTTGCAGCACGTGGTATCGCCGTTGGCTCATGGAATTTTGGGCTCAGTATTGGTTAGATAACCGTAGTTTACCGAAGCAATATTTGGGATTCTGAACTTATTTTAGTCTGGCAAATATATGTGGTTTTGTCCGATTTTGTAGGTGTCCTAATAAAAATGAGTCTCAGAACACTATTTATTTCGTTTGAGCACTTAGGTTTCCATGGAACAGCCTATGGTATATCAATCATCCAAAGAATCTTTAGCGTTTTCCCTTCATAGAAACAATCTTCTTTTGTTCAAGGATTATCAAAATTATGATTCTAATCAGTAATGTTTAGATATCCAAACTAGATTTTAATTAATCACAATTTATTAAACTTTTTAACTTATGAATTTGGTTGAAATTTGTTCTTGTATTTATTAATTTTCACGTTGATCACTTCTGTACTTTACAACTGTTATTCAAAGAATGATCAGTGGTAGCGACAATTATAAATGTTTAACAAAAGAAATTACGATGTAGTAGAATATTCTCGAAGGTGATTTTAATGACATTGGAAGTATTAATGAAAATATTTGGGTTAAAACAAGACAAAGATATTATTGTAATCATGCTGAGAATTTTTTGAAGTACAGAGAGTGATGGTAACATACATATGTATAAAAAACAATTTTTAGTTACAGATTCAATCACAATAGATTGTTGAAAAGAATTAAAAAAAAAATGGGAAGGATACCATTATAGAAATTGACCCATTTTTTTAATATTTTTACAATGAAATGAAAGACGTATAGCAAATCGTTTAACGTTTGATAACAAAAAATTATTGAGGATATAAGTAAATTATAACAACACAATATTCGTCAAAAATTGTAACAACACTTGAACTTATCCATCGTAATGTTTTGTTAGAACTTTTCTTATGACATCTTTATTGAAACGGATTGCAACGAACCGAGGTGGCATTTTGATTCTGAAAAACTAATTTATTATATTTTTCTGAGAACTTCAAGGAAGTCTGCGCTCTTTATTTCTGCTCTTAGTTTATCGTTTGTATTTAATAAAATTGTTCGCAAATAAGACTGTTACAGTAATTGATTTTGTTGTTCTTATTGTTGTATTAATAAGTCAAAAAACATATTATCATTCTGTTAACTATTCTAAGTAAATTCACAGCAATTTATGTTGCTTGTGGAAAAGATGTTTCGGAAAAAATTTGTAAAAAAATAGAACGCATTATTTCACCACTTTAAAACTCACACAGTCTGTAAAAAAACCTATAAGAACATACTATCAAAATTTAAAAAAAAAAAAAGATGTAATCAGTTTGAAAATCGAAATAAAATGGTGAAAATGATACAAACTTAAAAAAATGCTATGGGGATATGTCATACCGCTTTGGTATTTTAGAAGAAATTGAAATTACCTTCAAAACAAGGTATATCACATTAACATCGGTCCAGTATTTCAGGAGTTACATGCGATTGAATGAACACACCTCTTTGAAAAAATCGCCATTTCACCAAAGTTCAATTGGTCATAACATTTGAAAAAAAAGTTGTTGATACACCGAACTGTTCGGACGTGTTACTTTTAGTGCGGCTGAATTTTCGGTGAAAAAATCGTAATAGGTGAAAAAGTATAAAAAGTTAAATTAAATAAAAAAGTGAAAAAAACTCGTAATAGGTGAAAAACTTTACAAAGTCAAATAATTGCACTAGGTGCAATAAAAATTAATAAATTGTAATAATTTATTTTTAATTATTTGAAAACTAGAAAATTAAATACAGTGAGACAGTGAATGAGTAACAATTCTAACAGTGCGAGTGTGCCTCAGAGCCGAAATGCTTATTTCGTGTTGAGCTCGGCAAGTGTTAGTAATGAGAACATTAAAAATCCCGAATTTAATAAAAACTACTTAACTGTGAAACCAAAAATAAGCACAAATCTGAATTTAAGTGCAAGTGCACCAAACTTGAATAAATGTGTTGAACAAGGCATAATTAATTTAAATAGAAAAATCACTGAAGGACCGTCTTCTTCACGGTCCTCGTTATCAAATATTGGAGAGACGTCAACAGCTGCAAAAGGCACATTAAGTCCTACAAATAAGACCGCTCCTATAGTTGCTGTTAAAGAAAAACAAAAAACACAGGTAGGAATGGACCGTTATATAACAGTATCGAAGAGAGGCAGAAGCCCAAAATCTGCCGAAATTACACCAGCCGCAAAATTATCAAAGAATGCTGAAGAGCCACGCTCGCAAAATCGTTTTGCCATCCTCCAAGACAAAAATGATGTCCCTAACGCTGTGAATAAGCCAGTAAAATCACCTCCAATATATTTAAGAGAAAAAAACTCAAACGAACTTATAAAAATATTAGTTTCATTAATTGGTGAAAATTCTTTTTATGTGACTCCAATTAAGCGTGGCAATATTAATGAAACAAAGATTCAGGTTAATAATGAAAACGACTATCGGAGAATAGTTTCGGAATTTGAAAAACGCAAAAAGAATTTTTACACGTATCAACTTAAAAGCGCAAAAGGTCTGCAAGTCGTAATTAAGGGAATTGATTCTTTTGTTGATCCTGACGAGATCAAGAGCAGTTTGGCCGACAAAGGCTTTAAAATCAAGGCCGTATCAAATATAAGAAACAGAGATAGGATCCCTCAACCATTATTTAGAGTGGAGTTAGAACCTGGTGATGTTAAGCTGAAGAAAAATGAAACACATCCTATATATGACTTGAAATTCATAATGCACCGAAGAGTTACAGTGGAAGAACCTCATAAAAGATCTGGCCCAGTACAGTGTTCGAACTGCCAAGAATATAGTCACACTAAATCTTATTGTAAGTTGCCTACTGTTTGTGGGGATCTTCATGACACCTCAAAGTGCGATAAACCTAAGGATGATTCCAGGGTAAAAAGATGCAGCAATTGCGGTGGAAACCACACTGCCAACTACAGGGGTTGCCCTGTTTTCGAGGTCGTTAAACGCTCCTTGATCAACAAACCCGCTTCTATCCCTACTCAGACGACAAAAGTACCTATTACAATTATTCCCCCCGTAGCACAAACATCCACTAGCCAATTTTCATATGCCAACGTGCTAAGATCTAACCAACCAATACTGCAAAATGAATCACCAATAAATGATACAAACATCCACAATTTTAGCCGTCTTGAAGGTATAATGGAGAATCTGGTGCAATCCATGAACCATTTCATGACAAGCATGACAAGTATGATGCAGGAGATGCAAAAAATGCAGTCCACGCTACTGCAGGCCATACTTAATAGACCATGAACTGTCTCAAAATATGTTTCTGGAACGCAAACGGCATACGCCAACACAAAAATGAACTTGAATATTTTCTTTTTAATAAGAAAATTGATGTAATGCTCATTTCCGAGACTCATATGACGTCGAGAAGCATTTTTAAAATAAGTGGTTATACATTCTACGACACCAAGGACCCCAGAGATAGATCATGTGGTGGCTCGGCAATATTGGTCAAATCGCGAATCAAACACCATTCATTGGGTGGTCTTTCAGAGTGTTATCTTCAAGCAACAAACATCTGTATTGAGAACTTTTGTCAAAACCTCGTGATTTCGTCAGTTTACTGTCCGCCCAGATTTTCAATAACAAAATATCAGTATAGAGATTTTTACAAATCACTAGGTAGCCGTTTCATAGCGGCTGGCGACTACAATGCTAAGCATACATTCTGGGGCTCACGACTCGTTAGCCCTAAAGGTCGTATCTTATACGACTCCCTGTCTGAAATGGGACTGAATGTGATTTCAACTGGTCAACCAACTTATTGGCCAACTGACCAGCAAAAAATTCCTGACGTTATCGATTTCGGCGTGGCGAAAGGGGTATCCCCGGAACTCATTGAAGTCGAGGCTTCACTGGATCTTTCTTCAGATCACTCACCCACTGTAATCACCATCAGAAGTCCTCAGCAAATCGTAACTGATGCCTTACTTCTTGTCAAACGTCTGAAATGGTTAAAATACAAAAAATACATCAGCACTCACTGCACAGAGAAACTCCCGTTAAAAACTGCTGAAGACATCGATGCCTGTATAAAAAGTCTTAATGAACATGTCGAGAAAGCCGCAGAACATGCTTCTTCCACTTACCGCCCAAATAGGTACAACAGAGTTTTTTCTGCAGATGTTGAGCAACTATTGTCTGAAAAAAGGAGAGTCCGAAGAGAGTGGCAACAACACAGATCGCCCCAACTTAAAACTAGGTTGAGAGAATGTACCAAAAATCTTAGGATCTTGCTAGAAGCGCAAAAAGCAGATTCTCTCAAACAACATCTGGAAGGTCTAGACGCAACTTTCCAGTCAAGTTATTCATTATTGCGTGCAGTCCGAAATCTGAGAAAACCCGTAGTCGCAAAACCTCCACTGCGTACTTTGAACGGATCTTGGGCACGAAATAACGAAGAAAAAGGCAACCTTTTCGTAAGTCATTTAAAAAATGTATTCACTCCCAATATGGATACTGACATTAGCCAACTACCGCCTGTTGTTGCCAGACCACCTGTACAAATAAGATTTCAATATCTGGAGGTTGTTGAGGCTATTGATAATGTAAATGTTAAAAAAGCACCTGGGTTTGATAAAATCAGCAATAAAATGATTTTTGAGCTGCCTCGCATTGCAAAAAGATTAATCCTCTTTCTTTTTAATGCCATCTTACGGCTTGAGTACTACTCTCCGGTTTGGAAAATTGCATTAGTAAAGATGATTCCTAAGCCGGGAAAAGATCCTTGCAAAGTTGAGTCGTATAGGCCAATAAGTCTATTACCAACTATGTCCAAATTATTCGAGAAATTGCTTATAACCAAGCTGACTCCGATTTTGAATGAAAACAACTGCATTCCCAATCACCAGTTTGGCTTCAGACGTCAACACAGTACAATAGAACAAACACATAGATTGGTACAAGTCATAAGAAAAACCTTTGAGGAAAAGAGATACTGTTCGGCACTCTTTATTGACGTCTCTCAAGCTTTCGACAAAGTATGGCATGAAGGCCTGATATCTAAATTAAAGCAGAACTTGCCGGTGAATCTTCAACACCTACTATGGAAATACTTAATCGACCATCAGTTTATGATTAAAGAAGGTGATTATTTAAGCCGTCCTCAACCTATAGGTGCTGGCGTCCCTCAAGGTAGTATATTAGGACCAATTCTATACCTGTTGTACACAGCAGACATGCCAACAAACAATGAAATTCACACGTCAACATTTGCTGATGATACGGCATTTTTCAGTACTCACAAAGATCCAAAAGATGCCTCGATTCAATTACAGCACCACGTAACGCAAGTAGAGAAATGGGCAAGACAATGGGGAATAAAAATAAATGAACAGAAATGCACCCACGTAACATTTACTCTACGTAGGGAATCATGTCCCCCTATTCGTATTAATGACCATATAGTGCCTCAAAACTCACACGTGAAATATCTTGGTATTCATCTGGACCGTCGCCTCACATGGAAACCACATATAGATGCTAAGCTGACTCAAATGAAACTGAAAGCAGCCCAAATTCATTGGCTCATCGGCAGAAACTCCGTCCTTCGGCTCGATTGTAAGCTTCTACTCTACAACTCAATCTTAAAGCCAATTTGGTGCTATGGTATCCAGTTATGGGGCACTGCCTCCAACTCCAATATTGAGAAAATTCAACGCCGTCAAAACAAAATTCTACGAATGATAACTACCACTCCTTGGTATATTAAAAACAACAACATACACAACGATCTTGATGTTCCACTTGTCAAATGGGAAATAACTAAACACGTGGCCCATTATTTGGGTAAGCTGGAAACTCATCCAAATCCCCTCGCTCGAGACATCTTACAACATCCCGGTCATAGCTGTTTGAGAAGGAGGGACACCATCGCTCTCAGATGAATAAATTCAAGTTGCTCATTATATCCTATCGAATTTGAAAACTAGATTTTGTCTAGCATTGGCTGGACTTATCTTAATTAACTTTAGTTTTAGGATTTGAATACCTATTGTTAGTTCATTTAAAATGAAGATACAATAAAAAAGTATATGCAAAAAAAAAAAAAAAATTTTTTTTTCTTGAAACACGTATAAAACATTTTTAAGAGAAGAATGCATACACAAACTGCCGAAGCAATCCAAGTTAGTGATGTAAAAAATACGTACCGTTTGACATGGAATGACTCATATACCCTTCTCATGAAGGTGAAGGGTATAAAAGTATCCATTTCTAGGTGAATCCCCTTCTTGTTTTTATTTTATTAAAACTAAACGAAAGCAACTGTGTAAAATTTAAGTGTTTTGTTTCTAATTTCAGAGCGGTTAGTGCATTCAAACAACAGATTCGAATTTCTGGAAATTCGAATAACTAAGAGTTCTAATGTACGATTTTGTTTATTGTAGCTCAAAAAGTAAAATCTCGGGATTAAGTGCTTAATCCCGGAATTTTGGGATTGTTAAAAACTGCGGGATCCCGGGATTCCCAACACTAGTTCCAAACCATGTAATAGATTAAACATAAGGTATCTGAAATATAAAATAACTCGTATAAACATCGTTATTGATACATAAGGTAACATAAATGTCTTTCTCGTATATATAGGTATATATATCGGGTATATAAGATTCGACTCAGTCGAATATAAAATCTTACTTACTTACGTTTTAGAAATTAAAGGCGAAATTACCTACATAGGTATTATTTATTTTGTTATTTTATTAAATTATTAATTGTTTATAGAATAATATTCATAAATTAATGTTTTTGTATAATTTAGCTTTAAAATGCATGCAGTGGGTATACATTCTGCCATGGCGATAAAACGCCAACGTAAGAGGCGTGATGAACAAAAACGTGCTAGAGAAAGACGTTACAGTACACAGAGTTCCGAAAGCGGAGAAACATTTCATTCGCCGAGTGGATCATTTCGGCGTAAATTCCATCAAGCCCATAATACGGTTAAGCCTGGACCGGGTCTGGATAGTCAGGTAAACATTTATTAGTTATTTTGTCATTTCAAATAATTAAACACATAATGTTACGTTTTTACCTTTAAAAAATGGTGGTTTATTTTCGTTAAAAAAAACCGGATTCCATTTAATTGCACAATAAAATCGTCAAGTAGTTTGAAGAAAATATGTAAACAGTATTTATTTAAATGTACACAAAAACGGTTTAAGAACACACTAACCCCTTGACCCACGATGTCGAACGATAACGTTCGCTTAGATAAGACTTAAGACACAAACTTTTTATCGTATCTATTTTTTTCTTAAGTCTTATCTAAGCGAACGTTATCGTTCGACATCGTGGGTCAAGGGGTTAGTGTGTTGATGTTGATGTTTGATGTTCACACAACGATAACTTTTTTTTTTTTATAAAAAATTATTTATCCAATTTATTTTTTCAATTTAATGTACATTTTAGTTCTTACATCTAATCCTCGCGGGATTAGCCATTTGGCTTGTCTGCAGGATATATATATTAAAACTAAAGATTACATATAATAATAATTTTTCATTGCGATTCTATGAAATATTTTTTTAAAAGACTTTTTCTAGTGTATAGATTTCTAATGTTTAATAAATATGATGGTATTTTGTTCATTATATTTGGTAGTGCAGTATTCAGCGAATTTTTGCTATTTTTACTCAGTTGATATAACGGAACATATGCTATTTATGAAAGATAAATAAAAAAAATATTTTTTGATTGTTTTTTATGTGCTATGTAGACCTTTTATATTGTTAAAAATCTTTCTATTTTATTAGTTCGGCTTGAGGTCCCTTTTATTAAAAATATAAAAACTCTTGTTTGTTTTTAATTTTTATTATATTTTATTTATTTCCAATATTTCGACCAACTTTGTTGATCATCTTCAGGGAAGAAATATAATCTAAAAAACATAATTATTATAATTGTAACAATTTTCTTAAAATTATATTAACAAACAATTTACTTAATGTTTAATACAGTGTTGTCCGATGTTAATATTTTAAGTTTCTTTCACTGACTGTTAGCTTTTTTGTTTATTATTATTTTTGTATTTGTTCATTGTATGTCTATATATGTGAGCGCAATTATCAGTGTCTGTTTTGTAGTTCATTCTCTTATCAATTGGAGTATTAATTATATGTAACATCTCTTGCATGTATCGTTTACTAGTATTATTCTCTTCCACAATTACTCTTACATTATCAAAGTTTGGTCGATGTCCAGTTGTTGCACAATGGGCAGCAAGTGCTGTTTTTTGTGAAAGTGGTTTGTCATTTGATTTTAGGTCCGATTTATGTGATGACAATCTAGTTTTTAATTTTGTCTTCGTTGTACCTACGTATATTTTTGGACATATATCAGTATCGTCGCCGTCACATTTAATTTGGTATACTAGATTTGATTTTTCTAGTTTGTCCAATTTAGATTTCATGTTGTTGAATAATTTTGCTGTCGTATTACCCGTTTTCATTGCTAATATGTATTTTTCCTTGTCATATATATCAGAGTACTTCATCCTTTCTGATAATCCAGGTATATATTCAATAGATTTGTAAATTTTTGGTGGTTTCGTTTCCATGGAATTGTTGTCAGATTTTTCCTTATTTAATGTATATTTCATCAAATTGTCTATTGTTATATATGGAAGGTCATTCTTGTGTAAAATATGTCTAATTATTCTTTTATTTTCCTCGTGAAATTCGGTATTGCTCGTACTTAGAACTCTGGCGATAAAGTTTGTAGCAGTGTTGATTATTATTCTTCTGGGATGTTTTGAATAATAATTAATAAGTCTGCCAGAAGATATAGGTTTTTGGTACCAGTTTTTGGTATTTTAAAAACGAACCAAGTTGAAAATACTGTAAAGACATTGAACTCATTTAACAGACAGATACAGTTTACATTAGAGAGAGAAATGGATAACAAATTACCATATTTAGATTCCCTAGTCATCAGGGATGGTAATATAATTAAGATAAACTGGTACCAAAAACCTATATCTTCTTTATTTTTATTTTTCTTATTATCTTATTTTTTTTAGTATGATTTTTTTTAAAAGCAGTCAGAATTTACCTATTTAATAATTTCTTGAGGTTGATCTCGTTTCAAACCACTGCAATAATCTGCAATCATATGTACGTAATATGTATGTATCTTGAAATGGGTTTTAAAGCAATCCTA
This sequence comes from Bellardia pandia, assembly GCA_916048285.2. Taxonomy (NCBI): domain Eukaryota; kingdom Metazoa; phylum Arthropoda; class Insecta; order Diptera; family Calliphoridae; genus Bellardia; species Bellardia pandia. Next base: position 74,817,563 of record OU696530.1, read on the forward strand.
TACAGGATGACTTTACAATTGAGGCGGAATTTAGATTGGTCGTTAATTAGCCAGAGTAGATTAAAAGATTGCAGTCTCATTTGGACGATCTTGGCTTCTATGTGGCGAAGCTAGGTAAGGCGTCTATCCAGATGTAAGCCAAGTGGGATATTATTAACATTGTTTATTGAAACAGGTGGACTAAGCGTAAACTTTAAATGTCTACTTTTTGATTCGTTTACACGTATTCTCCAGTTTTTTAACCACGTCTCCACACGTCTAAGATAATTATCGAGTTCTCTAGATGTCGCACTTGAATCCACATGTGAGCTAAGAATGGCAATGTCGTCTGCAAATGTAGACTGGTTAAATTTTGACTCGTTGGCAAATCAGAGGTGTATATCAAGTAAAGTGTTAGTCTGAGAACACTCCAGCTCTGATTTCGTAGTCACTTGTCACGTAATCACTGTATTAAACCCTAAATAAGTGATCCGATAGGTAAGACCTTAGTAATCTGTGCGTACTAGGAGGCAATAAGTATTAAATCATTTGTATCAGACATTTATGCCAAACTTTATCAAAGGCCTATCTAAAAAGATAGAAAGAAAATATCGAGCTATTTTCCAATCTATTATATTTCTTAATCACTTACCGTTTACTTATGTATTTTAGGTTAAATATACTCATGTTGTGCGATCGAAATCTAAATTAAGCCATGTTGATATTTAAAAAGATCACTTTTTATATTTATTTATTTTATAGGTTGTAACGAGTATTGGAATGCTGCACATTGGCATTGTTTTCATTGTATTCGGTTTATTTTTGTGTGGCGCTGGAATTATACCTGATGAAACAATGTCCTGGAATGTTTTCAGTAAGTTATGTTAATAATATACATACATACTTTAGATATAAGATATTTACCTCTACTCGTATACAAGAACTTTGTTTTTTTTAACAAATAATTTATATGAAAATCATTAAAATTTTTATTGTATTGGGAAGACTAAGGTTTGACAATAGATATGAAAAATTATATCAGACAGATGACCACCACTACCACGCATACAGATGTCGAATCTTTTATCTAAATTTTCAATCACATTTTGCCAAAGTGGAGATCATTTTTATACCCTTCACCTTCATGAGAAGGGTATATATAAGTTTGTCATTCCGTGTGAAATTTCCACAATATAATTTTCCGACCCTATAAAGTATATATATTCTGGATCCTTATAGATAGCGGAGTCGATTAAGCCATGTCCGCCTGTCTGTCTGTCTGGATGTTGAAATCAGTTTTTTGAAGTCCTAAGATATATTCGGGATCCAAATCTTCAATATTTAAAATCAGCAAAATCGGTTTAGGTCAACCAGAGTTATGAACCAATATGTGAGACCACCTCCATAAAAATTTGATATTTTTCGTCCATTTTATTGCAATATTTTGAAATATATTGCATATAATACCATGAAATTTTGTATACGTTGTTTGTACTATAAAAGAAGAAAGTGTGCGGAAAATAGTAAGAATCGGTCCATGATTTCTCATAGCCCCCATACAAATATATATATTCCCGAAATATGGCCGAAATAATTAGCAAAAATAAGTTTTATGCAAAAAGAAATCGCAAAACGAAATTTTTTTTAGTTCGGTCCATGTTTGACCATAGACCCCATATAAAGTCCACTTACAAAATTCACTTAAATACGTATAAAACAGATATAAATAATGTTAAACGGCTAAAATTTGACATAAATACTCTTTATAGGCAAATAAATTGTTGTACTAAATTTTATGGTGGTCGGCCCAGAACTGGTCATAGCTCCCATACAAGGACCACATCTGAAAAAGACATTTTTCCCTATATATATTGTATAAATGTCGTTACCGACTCAAAACTTTGTACAGATCATTTGCATATATACAAAAATCATTCCACAAAATTTTGTTAATTTCGGTTAATTTTTAACCGTATGCCCCATATAAAGCCCTCTTTCGAAAATCACTTTAATACTCAGAAATCTCTTATAAATAAGGGTACCAATCCAAAATTTTACACGGATCATTTACATACATGCCTAAATCAAACTGCTGGATTTTGAGAATATCGGTCCATATTTGACTATATCCCCCACATAAGGTCCACTACCGAAATCCACGTTAATACTAATATATATCTTAAATATACCCACCCCTATTTTGAGTTTCGATTACGTCTCCGCATTCAGTTACGCTACGATCGAAAATTGGTATTCCAAACAAAAACTGAATCGAAAGAACAAGAAGAAGACAACAATGTTTACAAAACCAATTTGTTACTATGAAATGTGGAATAGAAACAAAGAAATGAGCAAATTTGTTACTATTTTAATAAACAAAAGTCACAACAAACAATAAAAATAGGAAAATAAAAAAAATTGTGCGATTATTAAGGAGAAATAATAAAAATAAAATAATACAAAAGACTTGTGAATTAATAATAATAAAAAGGTAATCATTTTTGTTTGCAAAATATTTAAGTGCTAAGAATCCTTTCAAGCCGGAGGTGGTATTTTTAATTTTTGTATTTGAAGGAGAAATGGAATCCATAGCAGAGGCTTTATTGGTGGAAGAGGAGAACAATGTGATTTAGAATACAGCAGTAAGTCTTGAAAAGCTTGAAAAGAAAATACCTGAACTTCCTCCTTGGATCGTTTATGGCAGCTGCAAGCAATATCCTGTTTTGTTGACATTAAACTTGCCATCTTTTCGTATTGCTCTGATGTCGTTGTTTTTGACCTGGAGAAATAAATAAATAGTCTGCTTTCCTGTTTGTAGTGACAGTAATTCAAAACTCCTTCCTTCTACCATTACACATTTGTTTAACCATGTTCTTTGTTGCTGCATATCACCTCTTGATTGGACGTACAACAAAAATTTATATAAATCACTTTTTAAACATTTTATACTTACATTTTTATTTATTAATTTATTTGTAATATTAAGCCTTCTCGGCCAAAATAAAAATATATTACATAGTAATAAAAAACTACCTGAAATTTTAATTAAATTAAACACTTTTTAAGTTTATAAAAAGAGCAATCGAAAAAATTCCGTTGCTAATATAAGCGTAGAAAACCGTAACTATGATCGTAATTCAGAATACCTACAATCGAAAGAAACGTAGCGGAATCGAAACTCTGAATACCAAATTTGCCGAACGGAGAAAATTTCGATTCGAATCGAAAGTCAGAATAGGGGTGACCGTTATTATATTGAAATTCGACGTGAAATATCCTCATATGCATGAAAATAACTGTTCCAAAATTTAAGAAGATCGGCTCATAATTAGTCATAGCTGTCATATAGAACCATTTCCAAAAAACAAATAAATTCGGGTCAAAAAATATTCTTTTCGGGTTTAACCTATATTCGGTCCATATTTTATAATCATTTAATACCTTTTATTTAATACCTTTTATTTAATCTATTACAAATTATCAGACACCCAGTAGTTCAACTTTAAGGGCCCGCCCCCTCGAAAATAGGCGTGTCCGCCAACAAATTTTATTTTTGCTGGTATCTCCTCTAAAAGCCCTATTTGATTTTTTTTTGAGCAAAATCACTAAAACCGAATTGTACCCCTTTTTATACTCTGTTTGTTAAGTTACACTCAAGATTATTATGAACATCAGGCAAACTCTATAAATTATGATAAGAATTGGTAATTAAATCGATTAAAAATAGTGAAAATTAGACAAAATTTCAAAATATTTAACATAAATTATGTTGGTCGTAAAATTGTCTTTCAAACAATATATCAAATACTAATAAAATTTGCACTAAGACTGAATAGAAAACACAGAATTAGGATATGCTAGTCCTATAACCAGTGTGGTTTTTGTATTTCTTATTACGTTTAGGCGGAGGGTATTTAAGATTCGGCACAGCTGAATATAGCACTCTTACTTGTTTATTAATCAATTAACAGTAAATTTCGTGCAATATTCTTACTAGTTCTTAAATTAAAATGAATCGACATTTCTAAATATAAAATCTCAATTTTAACTCACTATATAAGGCTAAATACGACAAGATCTAAAATAAAACACTCTAACGTCGAAAGTACACAACTAAACCTCACAAATTTTCCAGAAAAATATTTTGTATTTTTTCAGGTATTGAAAATCAGAGAAATCGGTATACTAGAGCCACAGCTATGGTCTAAAATATGAGACAATCTATAATCCCCATATAGATATATAAATTTTTGCACTAAATTTTATAATAGTCGGTCCATAATTGGTCATATCTCCTATATAAGGACCACCACCGGAAAAGTCATATCTGTTTATATATATCTTATAAATTTAAACCATTTACATATACACAAAAATCATACTACAGAATTTTTTCTAATTTCGGTCCTTATTTCACCAAATCCGAAAATCAGAACAATACTCCTAAATCTCTTACAAATAACGATACCGATCTAAAATTTTACACGGAGCGTTGACATATATGCCAAAATCAAAATACTGGATTTTGAGAATATCGGTCCATATTTGGCTATATGCCCTATATAAGGACCACTTCACGTTAATACTGTTGAAATTCAAAATGAGATATCTTTATATGCATAAAATTTTCTGTTCCGAAATTAGAGATCGGCCCATGATTTGTTATTGCTCCCATATAAGGACCAATTCCAAAAAACAAGTTATCCCTCAATAATGTGTATTAAATATCGATATCGAACCAACTTTTATATGGATCAGAAATCATATTAGTATCGGTTATACGGCAATTAAGCTACTGGGTTTTGTAGCTGTCAGTCAATAATTGGCTATTGCTCCCTAATTAAGTCCACTCCTGAGTATTACAACCAACCATACAAAACTTGTAAATAACGTTATTGAGATGAAATTCAACCAAAAGAAGCCTAAAATACACAGAAATCACGTTACACAATACTAGATTTAGAAGAATCCGTCCATTATTGGTCCACCCGGTGCTGATAATATAGCTCCCGAAATGCTTAAAGCTGATCCCCAATTAACAGCTAACATTCTGCTACCCCTCATCGAGAACTTTTGGTTATCATTTGAACTTGACGCAAATCTTAAGGAAGGTATAATTGTGAACATCCCTAAAAAAGGCGGCCTAACCGACTGCAGGAACTGGAGAGGCATCACAATCCTTAGTGTAGTTAATAAAATTATAGCGCATATCATCAATAAAAGAATCTCGGATGCTGTAATAGATGATCTCAGACCAGAGCAGGCTGGATTTCGACCACAAAAATCTTGCATTGACCACATTAATAGTATGCGAATCATAATTGAGCAGTCCGCAGAGTGGCATTCCCCCCTCTACATGGTCTTTATCGATTTTGAAAGAGCTTTCGACACCTTAAGCCATAATGCAATATGGAGCGCCCTTGCGTGTAAAGGTGTTCCACCTAAGATCATCCAACTCACTCAGGCATTGTATGCAGACGTTAAATGTAGAGTTGTTTATGACAACGCTCTAAGTAACAGCTTTAATGTGGAAACTGGAGTGCGCCAACATTGTCCTTGACGTCATTGTGCGCAATGCCACTCGAATAAATAGAGGTATAAGATGGGGGCTTACTCAACAACTTGAGAGTCTGCCTCCTATCGCACAGCTATCGTCATATGTCAGCTAGACTAAAATCTCTCGAAACCGAAGCTGCAAAAGCTGGATTAAAAATTAATACTGGAAAGAGTAAGGTAATGCGTTGCAATACCCTCAATAACAGCAAATTTAAAATACAGGATATTCAGCTAGAAGAAGTAAAATCGTTTTGCTACCTTGGTAGCATTTTAACACATACTGGCGGCTGCAGCAATGATGTGGCCTATCTGTTGTCAAAGGCCAAACAATCATTGGGCATGTTGCGCCCTGTTTGGAAGTCTACCTCTATTTCGGAACACACTAAGATTAGCATATTTAATTCTTGCGTCAAATCGGTGCTCCTTTACGCCTGCGAATCATGGAACATGACATCACGAGAAATAAACGCCATCCAGGTGTTTGTTAATCACTGCCTGCGTAGGATCCTCAAGATATTCTGGCCAAACACCATATCTAACACTAACCTTTGGCAACGGACAATCCAACGGTCAATTAACATCAAGATCCTTAATCGAAAATGGCGCTGGATAGGTCACTCGCTCCGTAGACCACATGGCGACCCTACTAAATCTGCGATTGACTGGAACCTCCATGGTAATACAAGAAGTGTTGGCCGCCCGTCACACACCTGGAGACGCCAACTTGAATCTGAAGTAAACCAAAGTGGGCTAAGCTGGAGGGAAATTAAACATCTAGCATCAAACCGGATCGAATGGAAAGAGTTCGTTGCGGCCCTTTGTTCCTACTAGGAACCACAGGACATAATATATATATATATATATATTGGACCACTTATCCTATGCCACCCATATGGCTCTTATAAATAATATTACCCTTTTTATACCTACCACCAAAAATATGGGGGTATATTAATGGGTCGATTACGGATGGCAACCAAACCTCAGTGGAGTTGACAGGTGCCAAAAACATATTACAGATGGCAACTGACAACTGTAAGCTGTTAACTTCAGTTGCCGAACATGGCAACCGAGAATTTGTGGTTGCTTTGATTTTTATTTTAAGTGGTAAATTTTAAATGTTAGGTATTTTGTTGTTAAACTATTTATATTTTTAACATATGTATAAAGATTTGTTTTCTACTCGAGAATTCGAAAAACAGATTACACACGAAAGTTGCCTTACATAATATCAACTTGCATGTCAGTTGCCTATTGGCAACCCAACTCTAGTTTGGTTGCTATACATACACTAGAGCCCCGACTTGCGTCGTTAATGGGGCGGGAGAAATGTGACGCAAATCGAAACGACGCAAATTGAATCACCTTTTTCTATATAAATGCACTGAAATTTGATTTATTCGGGAAAATATTCAAAACAAAGCAAAAAATTTTGTATTTTTGATAAAAAAACAAGTATAAATACATTTTTATTCATTTTATTTACTTCAACAAATGTTTATAATTACATATTATAAAGAAAAAACAAAACAATAAATTAAGAAAAAACATAACAAAAATTAAATTCATTTACATATGTATCCATAAAAAGTATGTAGATGCATTAAACAATTGTAATTTATTTAGTTAACATTGCGCTTTCTTCAGATGATAAATCTAAATCAACAACACTTATGTCCATTTGATTTGATGGTCTTACTGTTTTTTTAACAAAAATGTCTAAAGTTTGTTGAATTTTTAAAGATTTTGTTTTGTTGATAAATTTCTTTGTAACAACTAATGGCTTGATCAATGGTTGCTGCTACGCCTGTGCTACGGGTTTCCTCAGGATCGTTTTCAGAAAATATATCCATTGCATGGGAAATTAATTGCATAGCTTTTGAAATATTGGCGATTGTTAATTTTTTTTTTCTTCTAATGTATCATCATTTATTATGACATCTTCTTCTGAAACATGCTGAATATCAATGGCTAATAAATTTTCATTATCATCGTGAGCGTTTTTAGTGACGCAAATGGAAATAGAAACGACGCAAATCGGAAACAAAACGACGCAAATCGAACCGACGCAAATTGGGGTCAAAACGACGCAACTCGGACCGACGCAAGTTGAAATTGCAACGACGCAAATAGAATTTTTCCAGTTTTTAAAAAGCGACGCAAATCGAAACGACGCAAATCGGGACGACGCAAGTCGGGGCTCTAGTGTAATCGACCCATAAGTTTGTCTTTTCGTTTGTAACACATCGAAGTAATGGTCGTAGAACCAAAAAGTCATATATTCTAGGTCCTTTTAAGAATCTAAGTGGATCTAGCCATGCCCGTCCGTATGTTGAAGGCACGATAGAGCTTCGAAAAACATTATTTGATCTATCGAAATCTTTGGTATTGAAAAGTCCAAAAGTTTCAAATAACTTCGATATTTTTTGCCATTTTCTTCAAACAGTTAATATCATGATATTTTGCACACTTAATATTTTGACATAACCCAATATAAAGTCCACCTCCAAAAATCATTTTAACGCGCATAAATATTTTATAAAAATCTCTATCTAAGTTGAAATTCAACGAGCATAATCCACATATAGATTTAAATTGTTCAGGGCTTAAAAATGCTTAACTATTTTAGGGCACTACGTATGTGCTTAACTTTAACTAGAAGAAAATACACAAGCAAAAGCAGAGCACAAAGTCAAAAAACAAAAATAAAACTATTGACTGTAACTATGTGATTTTATTTGCTGACACAGTCAGCCACAGCAATTCACTTTAAAAAATTTGCTGCTGCTTAAGACTTACAGTTTTTGAATTTTTCTTTAATGCTTTTGCTGAGCTAAAACCAGTGAACGTTTGTAGTGCTGAAGTTAAGCAAGTCTTATTTTCGTTGTAGTGCTTGTGTTTTTTTATAGTGTACAAAGTGTGCGCACCCTGCAAATAATATTGGACTACGTGATCCATTTTAGATGATATGGACTACTCACAACATGGTCCAATGTAATGCAGTCATGGAACATGTCATAGTTAAACAAGAGTTTGTAGTTAAACGACATGGTTTCGTGTTAACACGATTGCATGTATGGACTAGTCGCGTTATTTGCAGGGCAATATAAAAAAACACAAATAAAAAAAAAAAACATATACATATGCACATACATACATATATACGACACAACAAAGATAACTGTAACTTAAAGACTTCCATTTGAACTAGTAACACCACAAAATTTTGCTATTAGAAGACGATCTAAGACAAAACAAAATTTCACCCCACCCTAATGTGCATAAATCACTAAAAAGCACTATCAAGTTGGAATTTAACACAAATAGTCTATACATATATAAAAATCGCCACTTTCAATTTTATGACGATCGATCCATATTCGACCTCCCCCCCCCCCCCCCTTATAAAAAGTACACTTCCGAAAATCATTTAAATAAATTTAAATAACTTATACAAATCAGTATTATGTTCAAATTTAACACAAATAATTCGTATATACATATGTACATATAAATCGTCGTGCAGGATTTCTTGATAATCGGCCCGTAATAGGTCATAGTTTCTTTATAAGGACCACTCCTGAAAACATATCAAACCGAAATTTTACGTAGATCAGTTATAAATATGTAAAAAATATGTCAATAGTATATTTTTTGTGAAAGTTAATCTATAATTAGTCATAGCTCCCATACAAGTTCCACTTCCGAGAATAACCACAGAGTATACACATATGACAATTTTGACTTTTCAAGGAATAGTATAAAAATGGCATTAATGAAAATACTTGAATTGTAAAATATATACAATATAATGTTTGTTAATAAACATACATAACTGTATTATTTTTTTTGGGTTTTATAATATAAAATTTATATTTATTTATAATGTGATCCTGAATATTTAAATTGGATTTTATTTGAACAATTTTCTAATTTCTAGGCTCAAGTTCGGCATGGTGGAATGAAGTAACATGTACTGGATTATTTTCTTTGGGATTGGGTTTGTTCTTGCTGATATTAAATTGCTTGATAAGTCGGAAGGAGGAGGAAGATTTAGAAGATTATGTACAGCGTCAACTGACCAGATCCCGATCAGGACATCGTTTGGAACGTGACGTAGAAACTGGCGTCTTAACAACACGCCATGCACGAAAGGCAGTTGCTTTGCAGAAAAATGTACGAAATGGTTCAACCACTGATGTTGCATTAGTAAACAGTTCAGTCTCTGATAATGTACCAAATGGATCAATAGTTGGACGTAATATAAATTAAATATTCAGCAATAATTAAAAATTTCCTTGTTTGTTTCATATTGTTTATTACAGGTTTAAATACTTCCGGTGATATTTTATTAGAAAAAATAGTCGAAGAAGACAACTCATATCTTAACAATGGTAGTGTTGGTGTTTCGCCAATTGAAATAGAAAATGATACCAAGCAGCTCCTACGAAGCGAATCAATAAATGAAACAATCAATATTACGAGAATATAAAATTACGGTCTCACCTAATCTAATAATTAATATTACGAGTATTCTTAATGCGATTTATTAGGTATTAATTATAATTATTTATTAACTATCTCTATCTCTTTCTCCCTATCTCTCTCTGTCTCTATCTATCTTTCCCTTTTTTATGCAAAACTTAAATACTAATTGTAGTTTAAAGCGAATAATACTTAAAAAACCAACAAAAGTATATACGTACATACAATATATTTTTAGAATAACGACCATTTTCCTGATTTTTTATGTATTAGATACCAACATTAAAACCACACGACCATTACATTATTTAAGTTATAGTTATAATCCTTATACAACGATTAACTACAAACATACATACATAAAAATGTTCGTTTGTATGTACATTAGATGGATTTTATTTATTTACATATATATTTATTAACTTTGAACAAAAACTAGACATACAAATATTCATTGCGTCGTAAAAATACAAAATACACACAATATTCTAATGGTATTTTAAAATCCCGAAATCCCGATTTTTGTTTCATATTAAAAAAAATTACAATATTAATGAAAAAACTATTTATTTAAGTCATAAATTTAAATAAAAATATAACAAAAAAATAATTACTTCATTGAATTAAAGTAATAAAGAAACAAAAAAGTAACATATATTTAATATTAATTTGTTTAAAAACAAAAAATTGTCTCAAAGCTATATTTTTTTCATTTATTAAAAGTTTATAAGCCTTTATGATTTTAAAAACAAATTTACATTGCATAGTTTTTTACACTGTACATACATAGGTAGTTATTAGGGTGTTTTTAGCTTTTTCCAATTCAAAGCAGTACGGGTCGTGATATGCAATGTTTAAAATTGAAGTCATATCGGATAATGTTTATGTAATTATAAATTAATACATTTTGAAATTGTTCGATTCTTTTAAGCAATTCGAAACGGTTACTTCCAAATTTCGTTCGTTAAATCAAACTTCTTATTATAAAATGTAAACAAATTGTATTGTTTGCCATTTGTTTAATGATTTTTACTTAATTATATTTTTATGAAACGCAGCGATCTGTAGTTGCTATATTTTCAAATTTGCATGATAAAAAAGAAAAGATTTTTTTTAATTACGGGGGGGCTTTTTGTATTTTGCACATCAATGTGGTATTCTTACAAAATGTTCTACTACGGGACACCAATACGAGTACATGTACCGTGCAGTTACATAAATTTAATTTTGAATTTATATATATGAGAGACGAAAAATGAATGAAAGATAATAGAGTTGTTGGATCTCTCTTAATTTATTTAAATGTAGGAAGTATTTTTTTACTTTTGTTCGAATATCGAGAATTGTGGGGTCAGATAAATTAACATTTTTCGGATTTTCGGACTGGGACACTTTTAATTAAATTTTGAATAACAGGGAAACTGATATTTTATTTTGTAGTAAGTTAATTCTGCGCAATTTATTTCTTATTTAATATTAATTCTACTGCAAAAACAAAAAATATCAAATTTTCAACAAACGGCACGGTTAATATCACCCAATTTGACTCAAATTTTCAACGTTGTAGTTTTATACTATGTGTATATAATATGCGCAACCCAAAATAATTATGCCAATATGTATATATGTATGTACATATGTATTTTATACTTGAAATATGTTGTTAAAATATCTTGCAATTAAACATTAACATTTGAAAATCTTTATCAGTTAGAATTTCATTTGAGTATTATATTTATAAAAATTAGCAATCTAACAAATCCTTGTAGTGCTACGATTGTTCTTAGGGCCCAACGACTGATTTTGGAGATAAAAATCAGTTTTTAAGTAAACGTAGTGTTCATAAAGTTAAAAGAGGTTGCCAAAACTATAATCAATTTATTTTGAAGCGGAATATTAAGAGATTATACTTTTTTTTATAAGTCGGAAATATTATAAAAAAAAACAACATAAAATTGCTTTAATATTATGTTAAAAATTATTGCATTTGAAGAGAGGCATTTGAATGTTGTATGGGTATTGTAAGAGTCGGGCAAATGGGAACTTATCGTATATTTTCTTTCTTCTTATGTAATTATTTCTTTATTCTCATATACGTTCCATAAACACAGAACTTGTGGGAATCAAAAATTATTTATTTATTATCAGATTGTACTTTTTAATTTTTTAACGCAGAAATATGCCAGAGTGCTCTAAAAAAAATTTTATATATAGCAAAATTTTTTTTCTGTTTTGAGTAAAACTTTCGAAAAATATTAACCAGTATCTAAACTATATTATTCTGAATGGGTTTTATTTTAAATTCATAACACTAACGAAAAGTTTTTTCCGAAAAAATTAATATTTTCCCCTTGTAAATGCACCTCCTTCGTAATATTTTTGTATTGAAAAACTTTTATCATATAAAATATAAAGATATTGGTCTACTAAAGAGAATCTTAAAACCAAAATTTTTAAAATTCCAAAACTGATTCGATTTCGATTTCCATCACATGCCTGATTAACAATAAAAAATCATTTTAAACATTTGCATTTCACATAAGTATTTACTCTTCTTAAAATTCCAGTTAATTTTGTTTTTTTTTTTTTATTTTTTCTCAGATTTTTAAGTTTTTGTGTAGTTTTTTTTTGTTATTAGTAATAATGTAGTCCTAATTTTAGCGGTTGTGAGATATTTGTGTTATAAATGCCGAAGGGATAACTTAACATTTCCGAGAGAAAAACTATTTTAAACTTTCAAACGCAAGAAATCGTATTTAAATAATCTTTTCAAAAGTTTAGCGTTTCATTTTTGAAAATAAGGATATATATATATATATTTAAATTTAATTAATCGTGAATAAAATATGATCATATGATTTAATTTAACTTAAGTTTATCTTTTGAAATGTGTAACTATATACATATATATTTAGGATTATAAAAAGTTTCTAATTCAATTTAATAAAACCAATTAAGATAGAAATAATGACACCCTACTACAACATAAGAAAAGTAAAATACACTCAATTCAAGTGACCTAGTTTGACTATCTATCTACTCGTCTAAGTATATGTAAGTTATTCCCTTCTTAACCGATTGGAGAGTCTTGGAGAATAGTTTTTTTGCGAATATATTGTAGGAATAGCTCCTAAACAATGAACAAAATAAAAAATCCTCAGTTCCGCAGTTGTCGATCCGTTTTGAAAGATGTACTACAATCTAAGTTTACGAGATATTCGCCTTTAAAATTTGAACTAATCTGTTCTTTGCAGATATCTGATTCAAATCTTTCTAATAAGTTATGCATTTAAAATAAAAAATTAAAAAAAAAATATTTTTTGCCGAAATACTTGTTCTTGAAAATGCAAGTTAATATTTAAATACATATGTAATTTTTTTCAGATTTATGAGTATATTCACCATATTATAAACGAAAGTAAAAAAATTCCCTAATGCAAAATAATTTGGAACATATTGGAAAACGGAAATTTCGCTTGAGTAAATATATCGTAAACTAAAAGAGATAATCCATAAAAGAAAATAACTATCCATATGATACAATCTTTCAATTCAGATCAAAATCAGAAAATTCATTTATCCGTTTAGAAATAACAGGGGCCAAATTACCGCATTCGTGATCGAATGAGCTATCGTATCGAAAAATGATTTCGATATCGTAATTATGATAAAATGTACTAAATTTCTTGCTCGATATCGTATGCCATAATCTCAAATAAGAAAATTACGATCAATTTTACTCGATATCGAATGCAGTAATTTGGCCCCAGATTTATTTAACTTTATTTTAATTTCCTCCCTGCTATTCTGCATCAGCGTTTGAAAATCTTGATCTCAGCATAATTTTAAATTTGTTTTCGAAATGGGCAAATTATTGGAAGAAAACAAAATTAGTTTTTTATATTTTTCTGTACAAAAAACTATACATTTTACGTAAAACTCTACCTTTCGTAACAACAAATATCATATTGTATCACGTCCTGTTTTGCAGTTTTTCTTATTCTGCGATCTACATAACAATAATTCTGTTAAATTGACTATAGATTTTGTATATTAAATTTCAAAATTAATTTTTTGAATAAGTTTAAGTTGTTACAAGTAATGATACGATATAAGTTTTATTGATGAAAAAGGGTAAAGTTATACTTAAAATGAATGTACACTTTTCTGTGCCTCTGTACATCATCAATACTCCTTTACATTGTTGTGCCACAAATCGTGCCACACAAACATATAACGCTGAAAATGGTTGCCAAATCGGGCATTGTTAGATCACATTGAATGTCAAATTACGTTAAAAAAAACTGAAATCTTCGAAATTCCAAAAAAGATCTTCCTAATAAACGTTAATGAAAAGACCAATGGTTCTACTAACCAAATCTCCAAACAAATTTAAAATTAATTAGGACTCTTTTTTAGTCGTACCCACAGATTTTGGATATTTCTAAAACGTCAATCATGTCTACAACAATCCCTTTGTCATTTGGCGATTGTTTTGTATTTTTAATTTTATTTAGCTGTATCTCCGTTTGAGATAATAAGACCTTGAAAGTTTTATGGAACTAAATTAAAGTGAACAATAATAAAGTTTTTTTTTATAATAATACAACAAACTTTTTTTTATTATAAAGAATCTAAGCTTTTTTGTTAAGATTAAAAATTTATCAACCTGCCTTCGTGACTGTAATCGTAAACATTATTGAAAACTTAATTAAAAGAAAATAATAAATATTTAAAATAAAAAAAAACAAAAAAAATTAAAAGAATAAAAATATAAAATGCACATTAATCATAACTATGTACTATTTACATACATATAAATTTACCTACGTAACATAAATTAAAAATAATTCAAAAAAAGAATGTATGAAAACCAAAACCACAAACTTAAATAAATTTAAAATATATGTATGTATAAAAAAATTGTAAGACTTTTCCTCGTAATAAAAAAGAAATCAAACTTATTTTATGTAAATGTACAAAATACTATGTATTTAACCTTTTTATATTATTAATATTATTAATACATTATTATTATTATTATTTTTATTATTATGTATAACTGAAATTGATCATTTCTATAACCAAAATAAAAGACTTTTCTGTATGTAATTCGCAATACAAGTACTCGAATGCTTGTTAAAAGTATTTGATTTATTTATTTATAGGTATGAAATAATCGTAACTTTATTTTTTTTTGTTTTATTTTACAAATATCATTTTAAAATAAAATAAAATAAAAGGAACTACAATATAGTTAATAAACATTCTGAAAAATTAATACATTTAAGATTATTTTCTACGTTGCACAGTTAAAACTAATTTAAATGTAAATAATCCATTATTCAAGTTTTGTCAATAAAAAGTTAATTTTTTTCTTAACTAAAAATCTGTTTGTTTTTATTTTCTACTTCGTCACATAAGAATCTGAAACATTCGATTTACCAGATCTGGGGCCAAATTACCGCATTCGTGATCGAATGAGCTATCGTATCGAAAAATGATTTCGATATCGAAATTATGATAAAATGTACTAAATTTCTTACTCGATATCGAATGCCAAAATCTCAAATAAGAAAATTGACATTTAGCATAAAATAATAGTTTCTTTTTTCTACCAAATAAAAGAAATAAAGTTTTATTAAAACGTACTCGTTTTACTATACTAATTATAAATTATTATGCAAAATATTATTGAAATTTCATACTAACAACAGGCATGAAGTTAATTGGATAAACAAATATTGGGTAAGTTGTGAATGATTTGTGATTTGACTACTTACCAATAATCACCAGTACTTACCGGCCATACCACTGGCAATGTTAATGAGTGACGAGTTTAACATGGGGATGTCATAGGATGTAGTCACTTGTTACCTAAGTGATTACCTCTCAGCAGTCATTTCGTTTGTGGCATAGCCGCAACTAGAATTTATGTGGGTAACGGCACATTTTTCCATTCTCTCTCTTTCTCCTAAATCGTATTGGCGTCACCCAAGATATACATACATATGTATTTATAGAGGTAGTAACAACATGTTCAGGGGTGTCATAAAAACCAATATTGGTTTTGGTAATTGTCGGGTTTAAAACCAATATTGGTTTCATTTGGTGTCACGAAACCAAGTTGGTTTTGCTAATTTCGAATGTAAATAAAGCCAATATCGAAATAGCTGTTGTTTACATTTTTATTATTTTTTATTTTACTTTTTTTGCAGAAAATTGACAAAATATTACATATATTTTTTCATAAAAATATCAGTAAAAGTGTTGTTTGTGAAAATAATTGATATCAAATAATTAAAAGGTGATAAGTGCTTATAAATAAAATAAAATGACATCGGCAGTTGTAGCATTTTTGTTATTGGAGACAATGGCCGTTTTGAAGATGTACAGGGCACTTCACCCTACCCATTCACGTCAAATTGTGGTGGCCCGGCACTATTCAGTGAATCAGCCAGTTCTTCCCACAGGACATTTACTGTTGGTTTGCCGCGCTTCGTGTAGCCTTTAGCTAAATCAGGATATTTTTTCAAAAGGTCAATGCAAAAATTTTTCTTTTTATAAAGCAAATATTAAATTAATTTACTTACATTTCTAAAAAATATCCCGCTGTAAAAAAATAAAAAATCGCGCAAAAATTAAAACTGACAGCTGTTAGCTGCTTGGTTGTAGAGTTTTAGTTACCGTTCATTTTCGTTCATTTATCCAAGACTGATTCGTTCATTCAATTCGTTCAATCGTGCACTTTGAACGAATGAATACAACCGTTATTGAATGTGATTTTCTTCTTGTCTTTTGATAAACAGCAGCTGAACGAAATTAATCCGTACACTATTGAACGAAAACCGTTCAATTATGTGACCGGCTCATTCCGTTCAATGAAGTGATCCGTTCATTTTAACCCGTTCGTTCTTGAACGACACAGCTCTACTTGGTTTATTTCCAATAAAAACCCGATAACGATATGTTATTTTTTCATATAAAAGTGGAATTTTGGCATTACCAGTGGTATCAAAAGTAAGTACTCATGCTTTTCGTATACTATTTAAGTACTTACTTGCGATCACTGGTTACTACCGCCGCACAGTGGCGCCATTTGAGTTTTTTCGTTGCAAAAATCATATCTTTTGAACCGAATAAGATAATTGAACAGTTTAAACAGCATATGATAGATAACTCTTCAGCCTATGAAATGAGCGTTTGGAAATGGTTTTACGCTTTGTAGGGGCCTACTTATGGGTTATCAAAGTTAAAAATCCATTTTATGGTAACTAAAACAAATTAGTTTTACATATTTAGAATGTTTTTATTTTTTTTTCTTTAGGGTTTTATGTTTTAAATTATTACCCAACAAATTAAAAAAAAAATAATTTTTTTTTTTTAAATTTATTTTTTGAATTTTCTGTAAAATATTCATCCATTACCATAAAATTGATTTTTCTACTAATTTTAATTTTGATAACCCATAAGTAGGCCCCTACAAAGCGTAGCACCCTTTCCAAACGCTCATTTCATAGGCTGAACAGTTATCTATCATATGCTGTTTAAACTGTTCAATTATCTTATTCGGTTCAAAAGATATGATTTTTGCAACGAAAAAACGCAAATGGCGCCATACAATTTCTGCAACCATGTCTTTTTAACCTTTTTTATCTCTAGAAGCCAAACGGGCACGTACGGGCAGATAAAGCCTTTTGAATTATGTAAAGAAATAATCAAACAACAGATTTTGCAAATATGGCAAATATACAAAAATATACATTTTTTTATTTTCCGTCAAAGTTGAAAAATAGTGAAAAAACGGATAGTTTTTAAATAGTGATTTACCAGGAGAAACACAAAGCAAACAGGGAATTTTATTATCATTATACATTTAATAAATACATCAATCAATACAAAGAATTCTTTACCTATTTTTCGTGATATTACACTTGAAATCGCAACAAATTGACTAAAAATTGTGTGTTTTTTTGAAAACCGTAAGTCGGTCAACTTTGAACGGTTATATCTTCTAAACTTAAAATGTGATATTATTAAGAGTGGCACGTTTGAAATCGTTGAAAAGTTTCCTATAACATGGGTTTATTCAAAACTTCGTCGGCGCTCATGAAAATTTAGATTTTTGCAACCTCGTTTGCTCTACGGGCGCTACTGTACGACGCACAGTGGCTGAAAATCGTTTTTCATTGGCCAAAATTCTGTAACTTTTGAACCGATCAAAATATTGAAGTAATTTTTTTTTAATGGATAGATATTTAGTTCAGCTTGGCTCAGTTTTAATTACATTAAAATTGATTGATGACTTTTTAAGGACTTCTAGGTCAAAGTTGAACTTCTGATTTTTTTTTAACTTTTGGAGTGAAATATGGGTGTATTTTTTTTATTTACATATTAAAAAATTTAATATTTGGAACTTAATAATAATTATAATTATTTTTTGTGATAATGGAATTTTTTTAATGTTACACTCAAAAAAATTTTTACACTCAAAAAAATGTTTACACTAAAAAAAATAGTAAAATTCACTGGAGATTTTGCTGTTACTACAGAAAAATTTATTCTTTTTTGCTGTCAGATTTGATAATTTTAAAAAACATTTTAAAAATAAAAACTGCAATAGATTTTATTAGCATTTGTAACAATAGTAGGTTCTATTTATTATTATTTTTAACCGCCTTCAAAAAGGAGGAGGTTATCAATTCGAATGGTATGTTGCTTTTTTTATGTTTGTTCCACGATAACCATTTCTGAACCAATTTTAAAAATTCTTTTTTTGTTTGAAAGGGTTTGCTTGCAGGTGGGTCCCATTTAATTTTTATGAAGATCGGACGGACATACGGTTTTTTATTTACCGTTATCTATATTTTTTCTGTGCTTCTCTTATAAATTGTTGAATAACTTCGTGATTTATGAATCAATTTTAAAAATAATTTTTTTATTTGGAAGATATGGCTTGCAGAAAAATATATTTAAGGTAAAAAAAATTAAAATTTCAGAAATTGATTGAGATATATCGGGGATATATAGCATAAACCGATTTTTAAGAATATATCGAATATGGGTGTCAAAATTTAGCTCTGTTAATGGGAAAACATTATAGATTTAGCATAAACCGATTTTTTAGAAGATTAACAAGATTTTCAAAATTCTTTCTTTCAATCAAAAAAGTGCAACAACATTTTATTTGGCCGAAATTTTGAAGTCGGTTTTTTTTAAAGAATTATTTACTAATACTATGTTTTTCGTACTTAAATAACAATGAAGGCAATTATAATTATTATTCATTTGAAACAAATATTGATTGCAAATATTCTATATTTTGTTCTGCGCTATTTCTGTTCTTTAGTAGTTTTTTGGCTTCTTCATCTAAATCCCGATGTTCCACTTTCCATTGATTTCGAATATTGGATATGAACGGATCTTGCCAATAATATATTAAATAGATCTTCATTTGTGGAATTTCGTGAAATTTTTCTAGTATTGTGCTCTCTATAAAATCTGTAATCCTTGTTCCTTTTTTCCTGAGCCTCCTCTGATAGATCTCCAAGTGGCACCAAATGATATTTAATGATATCTTCTCCATGATAAAGGATTTTGTGAACTGTTGCAGACATATTTCTCCATGGGTAGTTGGTTGTCTAGCGTCAATTTCTTCATTGCACGAAAGTACTTCTAGGATTATTTTAAATCTGAAAATAAGGTTTAAATCCACTCCTGTTATTTCAGAGGCTGTTTCTGGATCTGAAAAGAATCTTCGTGCGGTGTTGTCATCATTTGTATTGCCTGACCCTTGTTTGGGCTGATATATAATTAATCCAAATTTGCGATATTTATCTTGAACATGTTTCTTTTTTGAACTTCTTAACTCTTTGTTGGTTCCATTGTTTGTTATGGATCCTGAAGACCCGAAATCCAAATCATAACTGTGGTTAGTGGTTTAATGTCGCGATTATTATTATAAAATTGTTTATGACTTTGGTTGACCCTAACAGTTGATAACAGGTATATTAGAAAGAGATCATATGTTTACTGTAGAACCTATTGTGATATTTTTATGACTTATTTTTTTGCTAATCAAAACAAAGCCATAAAACCCTTTCGCAGATATTATATTTAATTATTTTAGTTTTACGTAGTCTAAAGTAAAAAAAACATAAACCTTTAGGCGAAAAAGTGAAAATACACCATTGTATACGAGTAACTATAGGGCTGTTTAAATTATCGTAATTTGAATATTTTAAGAGTAATTTCATTAAAATTAAAAAAGTGTTCTACCGGCGGGTCGTGGCGGGTGCAAAAGTATATATAGGATTAAAGAAGACACTTTCACCTTTCTTCGGGTGGTATACGTTTCTTGTTCCCTTTTGTTCCCTAGAAGTTCTATTCCACTAAAGTTTAAATTTCAGAAAAATATAGTAGTTTCATAAATATTTCAGAACGCTCCTAATATTAAACGCTAGAGCGGTAACCACTTACAACAAATAAAGACTATAATCCTACCAATATTATAAAAAAGACCGCAGGCCATTATCGATGATAGCTTGCGAGTAGTAACCATTTATTTTTGACAAAAAACAAATAAAAAACACCTTTTTCTGAAATTAAAAAAACAGTTGAGTTTGACAGCATACCACGCCCACAATTATTAATAGTTTAACCTAATTTTTTGGCTACCTTAATATGGATATATTAGCTCCAAAAAGGTGTAAAAATTTTAAAAATCGGTGACAAAAAAAAATTCGACTTTTGGCCAATGAAAAACGATTTTCAGCCACTGTGCGACGACCATGGTGTAACTATACAAGGTGAGTGCAGTAGCCCAGCTGACTGACTTTGTTTACAATTTACTTATGTCAAAAGTAATACATTTTAAAGTATTTTTGACAGTAGTACATTATTTTACACAAACAAAATGCCTGATGTTTCTGTTTTGTGTTGTATTTGTTGTCGATTTGCACTCACCTTGTATAGTTGCACCATGACGACGACTGAATGAATGTTTTTAAAAGAGCATAACAAATGTGTGTACAATTTTTGCACAATTGTGGTATGGGCTGAACATCACTGATCTATAATATCGTCACCTAAATTGCCCAAAGATTTGACCCTAATTATCATAATTTTACAGGAGAAGCAAAAAACGTTATAAAATAAAAACTGTTTAATTGAAAATCGCGATTTCTTCACATCTTGTCTTAAGATAGACGACAAACTTATTTCTTATTTATTGTATTTTAGCCTTGTGTTCCAGATTCAATCAAAAAACGAATTTTGGTTTTTTGAGGGTTACGTCTTTGGGCATTTCAGGTGACGATATATAAAAATGGATGTTTGTATGTATGTCCTTTATAGAATCGTAAACTATGCATTTTTTTTTGGTAGTATTTTATTATTACTTTTGAAAATTACATATCATTTATTATCTTTACATAAATTTAGCTCTGCTATATATTAAAATTTTTAATAAAAGATGATAATTTTTTTCTAAATGTATACTTATTAGATTCGTTTTTCATATCATTTGGTATCTTGTTGTAAATGCTTAGTCCTTTATAAAATAGCGATCTTTGCATCGCGCTGGTGTCTGCATGTTGTATTCTGAAATCAAAAGCATTCCTCAGGTTATATGGTTGAACCTCCCCAACATATTTTATTTGTTCTATCAGATATTCAGGAGCATCTCCACTTTTTATTTTTTGAATAAAGTTTATTGTATTTAGTGCTAATCTATTGTGTATTTTAAGCCATTTTAAATCACTCAGCATACATGTTACAGAAGCAAATCTGTTTAGTTTTAATATTGCACGCATTGATTTGTTTTGCAAATTCTGTAGTCTTGTTATTTGTGTATATGTACAGCATGTGTATAAAACTGTTGATCCATACTCGAAATGTGGTTTAATAATTGTATTATATATGTTTATTGCCGTAATTTTAGATAAGCTGTTTCTTATTCGTTTAAGAAATCCGATTTTTTCCCCTATTTTTTTACATATGTATTCAATGTGTTCTTTAAATTTTAAGTCATTGTCAATAATAACACCCAGATATTTAATCGTGTTAACTTTTTCTATTGTTATATTATTTATTTTTATACCCTTCACCATCGTGAGAAGGGTATATATAAGTTTGTCATTCCGTGTGTAATTTCCACAAAAAAATTTTCCGACCGTATAAATTATATATATTCTGGATCCTTATACATAGCGAAGTCGATTAAGCCATGTCCGTCTGTCTGTCTGTATGTTGAAATCAGTTTTTTGAAGTCCCCAGTTATACTCGGGATCTAAACTTTCAATAATTCTAACAGAAGTGCTTTCGAGAAGTTTGCTATTTAAAATCAGCAAAATCGGTTTAGGTCAACCAGAGTTATGAATCCATATGTGAGACCACCTCCATAAAAATTTGATATTTTTCGTCCATTTTATTGCAATATTTTGAAATATATTGCAGATAATACCATGAAATTTTGTATACGTTGTTTTTATGATAAAAGAGGAAAGTGAAAAAGTCTTATACAAAAAGAAATCTCAAAACGATTTTTTTTAGTTCGGTCCATGTTTGACCATAGACCCCATATAAAGTCCACTTCCAAAATTCACTTAAATACGTATAAAACAGATATAAATAATGTTAAACGGCTAAAATTTGACATAAATACTCTTTATAGGCAAATAAATTGTTGTACTAAATTTTATGGTAGTCGGCCCAGAACTGGTCATAGCTCCCATACAAGGACCACATCTGAAAAAGACATTTTTCCTTATATATATTGTATAAATATCGGTGCCGACTCAAAACTTTGCACAGATCATTTTAATATATACAAAAATCATCCCACAACATTTTGTGAATTTCGGTCTATTTTTAACCGTATGCTCCATATAAAGCCTTCTTCCGAAAATCACTTTAATACTCATAAATCGCTTATAAATAAGGGTACCAATCCAAAATTTTACACGGATCATTTACATACATGCCTAAATCTAACTGCTGGATTTTGAGAATATCGGTCCATATTTGACTATATCCCCCACATAAGGTCCATTCTCGAAATCCACGTTAATACTAATATATATCGTATATATAGCGTTATTATGTTGAAATCCGACGTGAAGTATCCTTATATGCATGAAAATAACTGTTCCAAAATTTAAGAAGATCGGCCCATAATTTGTCATACCTGCCATATAGAACCATTTTCAAAAAACAAATAAATTCGAGTCAAAAAATATTTTTTTCGGATTTAACCCATATTCGGTCCATATTTTATAATCATGATATATATCGTTGGAAAGGTATTTTTAATACCTTTTATTTAGTGTATTACAAATTATCAAGCACCCAGTAGTTCCCGAGATATAGGCCTATATATATTCAACTTTACGGGACCGCCCCCTCGAAAATAGGCGTGACCGCCAACAAATTTTTTAGCTGGTATCTCCTCTAAAAGCCCTATTTCATTTTGTTTTTTTTTTTTTTTTTGATCAAAATCACTAAAACCGAATTGTACCCCTTTTTTATACTCTGTTAAATTACACTGAAGATTATTATGAACATCAGACAGACTCTGTAAATTATGGTAAGAATTGGTAATTAAATCAATTAAAAATGGTAAAAATTAGACAACATTTCAAAATATTTAACATAAATTGTGTTGGTCGTAAAATTGTCTTCCAAACAATATATCAAATACTAATAAAATTTGCACTAACACTGAAAAGAAAACACAGAATTAGGATATTCTAGTCTAGTGTAGTTTCTGTATTTCTTATTACGCGTAGGCGAAGGGTATTTAAGATTTGCCACAGCCGAATATAGCACTCTTACTTGTTAATGTTATATTTGAATTCATATTTATTTCCATTAATTTGGTTTTACTTTCATTTAATTTTAACTTGTTCATTTTTAGCCATTTATTAATATTATTCATATCACGTGAAAGATTTTCGTAGCAAATATTTTCTGTTTCTCCTTCCGTAAAAATTAATGTATGATCTGCATACAAAATAATTTCACAATTCTCCAATACCTTTTCCATATCATTTATGTATATAATAAATAAGAGTGCTCCTAATATTGAACCTTGTGGTACTCCATAGTCATTTTCTATCATCATGTGATGATCTTCGGCAAAGTTATTGTGCATGAGTCCGGGAAGATTTCTCAGTTGGTATGACCACGCCTACTCTAACGCCCACTTTTTTTAAATTGATTAATTGCTTCTGCATGGGGTTTTACTTCATACAAATTGTATCCACATCTTACTGAAGGCGAGGTAAAAATAAAAATTTTATGTCACGCCTACTTTAACGCCCTATCTCAAAAAATTAATGTTTGTATGTATGTACTTTATAGAATCGTAAACTATGCATTTGATCATGTGATGAGCTTCGGCAAAGTTTTTGTGTATGAGTCCGGGAAGGTTTCTCAGTTGGTACGACCACGCCTACTCTAACGTCCACTTTTTTAAATTGATTAATTTCTTCTGCATGGGATTTTACAGATTTACTTCAAACAATTTGTATATGTACACATCTTAATGAAGCAGAGGTAAAAATAAAAATTTTATTTGCCAAAGGTTCTTATTTCTTTCGACCACTCCTACTTTTTTTAAATGTGTAATTGATTCTACTCGGATTTTAACATATTTACTTCAAATCGAATACACATGTTATTCTAGGTGAGGTAAAAATTAAGATTCATAATCCACACCCTTTTCACGCCCCATCTCTTGCAGGAAAACGCCTGCCGGGAAGGCCAGACCGCTGGACCGATCTTACTAAAAATTTGACGGAATATAACTAAGACTCCGGCATGAATAAGAATCCTTTTTTCGACCGCCTACTTCTTTTCAAAATGAGAAAAATCAAAAAAAAAAAAAACAAAAAATATTGTGTATCCAACAGCACTTCAATAAAAGACGAATTAAAATGAAAGACAATTTATCATAATTGGCAAAATCAATAATATTATTCAATTCAATTCATCTATATAAATAAAAATGAAATGCTGTCCGTTACGAAGCGCATAACTTGAGAACGGCTTCACCGATTTCGCTAATTCTTTTTTTGTGTGTAATAGTCTGAAAAAGGTTTGTATGGAAAGAAAAATCGGGAAAGTTGCTTCGAAAATTTAAAAATTCTGAAAAAAGTAAAATTGTGTTTTCAATGTGATTTTACATATTTTATGTTATTTTTTATATATTCCGCTTACACTTAGTACGAATAACGATTAAGTTCGGAAAATATGCATGTTCAAGTTTAATTGACCATCCCCATTTTTACGTCCACTTTGTCGGCATACCTAATATGTATACGTATTATTTGTTGTTTGTTGGTCGTGAAGAAGTTTTGAATTAAGGCAATTTACAATTTTTTAATGCACTATCGATTCTTCTTTTTTGTTTTGATTATTATATCATATGAAAATATGTCATTTGTTTTTTACTTCATTATCATATTTGTTTTTTTTGATTATTTAACTAATTGTTCGACCTTTTTATTATACCCTTCACCTTCATGAGAAGGATATATATAAGTTTGTCATTCCGTGTGAAATTTCCACAATATAATTTTCCGACCCTATAAAGTATATATATTCTGGATCCTTATAGATAGCGGAGTCGATTAAGCCATGTCCGTCTGGATGTTGAAATTAGTTTTTTGAAGTCCCCAGATATATCCAAATCTTTAATAATTCTGTCAGACATGCTTTCGAGAAGATTGCTATTTAAAATCAGCAAAATCGGTTTAGGCCAACCAGAGTTATGAACTAATATGTGAGACCACCTTCATAAGAATTTGATATTTTTCGTCCATTTTATTGCAATATTTTGAAATATATTGCAGATAATATCATGCAATTTTGTATACGTTGTTTGTATGATAAAAGAAGAAAGTGTGCGGAAAATAGTAAGATTCGGTCCATGATTTCTCATAGCTCCCATACAAATATATATATTCCCGAAATATGGCTAAATGATAAATAAATTTTTTTTTTTGTTGCATTTAATTATTTATTGAATCTTCATATTTGAAATGACAATAAGTATTCAAATCTTAATACTAAAAAGAAAATAATAAGCCCAGCCAGTGCTAGACAAAAATTTTTATGATACTAAAAAAAAAATCACTTCAACTGATCCAGTTATCTGTTTTGCGCTTGAGTTAAAGCAAGGGTATCCCTCCTTCTCAAGCGATTGTGGCCACTAAAGTTAAGGATGTCTCGTGCAAGTGGGTTTAAATGGTGTTCAAGTTTGCTGACATACTTTGACGCATATTTTGTAAATTCGACTTTTACTAATGGCACGCCTAGATCTTTGTGTCTCATATTTCGCTTCAATATGAGACTTCCAAGTTAAACGGCGGTCGAGGTGAATGCCGAGGTATTTGACTTCATTATGTTGAGGAATAATTTGATTATTTATTCTGATGGACGAGCAGGTATCTTTTCGCAATGTGAAAGTGATATGAATACATTTTTGTTCATTTACCCTGATTTTCCAAAGCTCTAGCCAATTCTCTAGTTTAGAAACATAATTCTGCAAATTCTGTGATGCAACTTGGTGGTCCTTATGGACGCTGACAAAGGCTGTATCGTCTGCAAAAGTTGACGTGTGGATTTTGGGGTCTGACGGCATGTCGGAGGCATAAATCAAATATAAAGTAGGGCCCAGTATGCTACCCTGTGGCACACCTGATTCAATTGGCTGAGTGGTACTTAAAAAATTGCCTTCTTTGATTTTAAATTTGCGATATAAATAACTTTTCATAAGTTTGTGGGTGTTAGCAGGCAGAGTTAATTTTATTTTGTGCATTAAACCGTCATGCCAAACTTTGTCGAACGCTTGGGACACATCAATGAAAAGGGCGGAGCAGTATTTTTTATCTTCAAACGACCGTCTTATCACATTTACCAATCTGTGTGTTTGTTTGTTTAGCTCTGAACCCGAATTGGTGATTTGGGATACATTGAGTGTCGTTCAGATTTGGAATCAACTTAGCTAATAACAATTTTTCAAACAGTTTTGAAATTGTCGGCAGTAGACTAATTGGCCTATATGACTCTACTTTAGTGGGGTCCTTCCCTGGCTTAGGAATCATGGTGATCATAGATACCTTCCAATCTGCAGGATATTATTCTAGGCGAAAAATAGCATTGAAAATAAATAGGATAATTCTTCTAGCTACACGAGGTAACTCCACAAGCATTTTGTTGCTGATTTTATCCATACCTGGAGCCTTTCTAAGGTTCAGAGTACCAATAGCGTTTTGGACATCACGAAAGTTTAGTCTTAGAGGTACAGGAGGTCTTATAACAAGTGGTGGCAAATCAGATTCGTTATTATTTGAGTTGTTTATAGTAAACACATTTCTCAAATGGTTAACAAATAATGTCCCTTTCTCGGAATCATTTCTAGCCCAGTCACCAGTCGGATTTCGCAAAGGAGGTTTTCCTCTCACTGGTCTTTTTAAACCTCTTGCCGCCCTCCATAACGAGTAGTCAGATTGTGGGGTACTATCAAGACCTTCCAAGTAAGATCTAAGTGAGGCCGTTCTTTGGGTTTCTAAGAAATGTCTTAGTATATCTCTGCATTCCCGTAGCCTAGCTTTCAGTTCAGGAGACCTGTGAATTTGCCTTTTTGTATTTTATCCAACTTACTCGGGTCTTAGTCATGTTCATAAATGGAGAACCACACACTTGAGTTAAATGCATTGAAATGATAGTAGGAGAGTGATCTGAGGACAAGTCCAGTGAAGGATCCACTTGCATCCATTCTACAGGGATATTTTTCATTACCCCAAAGTCAATAACATCGGGAATCTTCCGTCGGTCCGTCGGCCAATAGGTGGGATGTCCTCTTGAGAGTACATCTAAGGCCATTTTAGCAATGGTGTTGAAGAGTTCGCGACCCTTTGGGGTTACCAGACGTGAACCCCAAAATGTGTGTTTGGCGTTAAAGTCACCAGCAACTAAAAATCTAGCTCCAAGGGATTTAAAGAAGTTATGGTATAGGTGTTCTTTTATTGAAAATCGAGGCGGAGAATAAATCGATGATAAAACAAATTTGTATTGACAGAATTCAATGCAAATGTTTGTTGCTTGGAGGTAATCCTCACTTATGTTATTCATTAGATAATGCTTTATTCTGTTCTTTATAAGAATTGCCGAACCCCTCTTGCTCTTCCGCGGGGGTCTTTAGTATCGTAGAACACGTAGCCATTAATTTTGAAGTACCCTGTCGACGTCAAGTGAGTTTCAGCAATCATCATAACATCAATCTGCTTATCCATCAGGAAGTATTCCAGTTCATTTTTATGTTGGCGGAGGCCGTTTGCGTTCCAGAAAAAAAATTTTAAATAAATCATTTCTTTAACATGGCTTGCAAGATAGTGGATTGCATTTTCAGCATTTCCTGCATCATGGATGTCATGGTGGTCGTAAAAGTGTTTATAGTTTGGACAAGTGTCTGCAATATTGTCTCTAGATTGTTGATATGTGGCTCAGAATATTGGGGTTTAGGTTCCTGCTCCAGACCTGGCATATTATATTTAACCACGTTTGCGTAAGAAACTTGTCTAGAATTAGGAGCGTTTTCGTGAGTAGTTGGTCGTACAATTTGAGGAAAATTCATACTCGACGTGAAATTAGGTAGTTGATGATGATCAGGTAATACTGCCGACTTATTGGTCCTTATGCCCTTCAAGTAAGTATAAACTGGACAACCTCTATAATTTGCGGTATGATTTCCTCCGCAGTTACTACATTTTTTTATTTTTACGTCAGTTTTGGACTTATTACATTGAGCAGTTGGATGTAGTTCCCCACACGCAACACAAAGAGACGGCAATTTACAGTACCCTTTGGTGTGGCCAAATTCTTGACAATTAACACACTGGACGGGTCCAATACGCGTATGCGGTTCCTCCACGGTAATTCTACGATGCAGAAGATAAATGAGATTGTAGATTGGATGGGACTCGTTTTTCTTTAAGACAACATCTCCAGGTTCCAATTCTACCCTGAACATGGGCTGAGGGATCTTTTCACGGTTTCTGATATTCACTACGCTCTTGATTTTGAACCCTTTGTCCATTAAACCGGTCTTTATCTCCGCAGGATCAACACATGGGTCTATACCCTTTAGAACGACTTGGAGTCCTTTTGCGCTTTTGAGCTGGTAGGTATAGAAATCCCTAGTCTCCCTCTCCAACTGGTTGGACAATTTTCGAAAATCATCTTCCCTATTCACTTGGATCTTTGTCTCACAGATATTTCCATGTTTAATTGAGGTTACGCTAAACATGTTTTCACCTATTACCGAAACAATTCCTTGTACCAATTTACTGGAAGTCGGCTCTCTCAGATAAATTGGTGGGGGCTTAAACGTCTTCTTAGGAAGTTCTGGCTCATCCGTCTGGAGGAGAGCAAACCTATTTTGATCATTACTCACGGTCTTAGGAGCTTTTGCATTTGATGACACTTGAGCAGACGTCGGGCTCCTCTGTCGCATGAGAACGGTGATGTACTTATCCATACATACTTGTTTTTTGGGTTTGACTGCACTATTTGATGAAGATGATGTTTTTTCATCTGTTGAAATCACTATATTGGGCGAACAGGAACGACGCCGTTCTGCGGCTCTTGTAGTGAGAAAATTCTCCAGAGATTTTTTTATGGATTCTTCCTCAGAGACCCATTTAGTTTTTCTAGACGAGCTAAGCTCTTTCTCAGAATTACATCTGAGAGGAACACTCATACAATTTTTATGCGATTTTTAGTGTTTTTTTTAATTACCGATATTACCGTAGATTTTTTTAACCTATTACGAGTTATTTTTTCACTTTTTTGTTTTATTTCAACCTATTACACTTTTTCACCTATTACGATTTTTTTACCGAAAATTCAGCCGCACTAAAAGTAACACGTCCGAACAGTTCGATGAGACGAGACTGAAAATAAATGCCTATAAAATTGGAATATCAAGACAAAATTCAGCAAAAATAAGTTTTATACAAAAAGAAATCGCAAAACGAAATTTTTTTTAGTTCGGTCCATTTTTGACGAATACCCCATATTTTTTTTTAACAAACAGAAACTGCGAAGCTTTTTGGCTTGTCTGCAGAAAACACCCAGAGTCTTTGGCGGGAATCGAACCCGCAACCCTCTGGCTGATAGGCCGGCACACTATCGCCTAGTCTATCGGGGCACCCAATCTACCAAGTCTACTTCCAAAATTCACTTAAATACTTATAAAACAGATATAAATAATGCTAAACGGCTAAAATTTGACATAAATACTCTTTATAGGCAAATAAATTGTTGTACTAAATTTTATGGTGGTCGGCCCAGAATTGGTCATAGCCCCCATACAAAAATCTTCCCGAAATATTGCTCAATTATACATAAATGCCTATAAAATTGGAATATTAAAACAAAATTAAGCAAAAATAAGTTTTATGCAAAAATAAATCGCAAAACGAAATTTTTTTAGTTCGGTCCATGTTTGACCATAGACCCCATATAAAGTCCACTTCCAAAATTCATTTAAATACATATAAAACAGATATAAATAATGTTAAACGGATAAAATTTTACACAAATACTCTTTATAGGCAAATAAATTGTTGTACTAAATTTTATGGTGGTCGGCTCAGAACTGGTCATAGCTCCCATACAAGGACCACATCTGAAAAAGACATTTTCCCCTATATATATTGTATAAATATCGCTACCGACCCAAAACGTTACACAGATCATTTACATATATACAAAAATCATCCCACAAAATTTTATGAATTTCGGTCTATTTTTACCCGTATGCCCCATATAAAGCCCTCTTCCGAAATTCACTTTAATACTCATAAATCGCCTATAAATAAGGGTACCAATCCAAAATTTTACACGGATCATTTACCTGCATGCCTAAATCAAACTGCTGGATTTTGAGAATATCGGTCCATATTTGACTATATCCCCCACATTAGGTCCACTCTCGAAATCCACGTTAATACTAATATATATCGTATATATACCGTTATTATTTTGAAATTCGATGTGAAATATACTCATATGCATAAAAATAACTGTTCCAAAATTTAAGAAGATCGGCCCATAATTTGTCATAGCTGCCATATAAGAACCATTTCCAAAAAACAAAAATTCGGGTCAACAAATATTCTTTTCGGATTTAATCCATATTCGGTCCATATTTTATAATCATGATATAAATCGTTGGAAAGGTATTTTTAATACCTTTTATTTAATGGATTACAAATTATCTGACACCCAGTAGCTCCCGAGATATAACCTATATATTTTCAACTTTACAGGCCCGCCCCCTCGAAAATAAGCGTGACCGCCAACAAATTTTTTTTGCTGGCTTCTCCTCTAAAAGCCCTATTTGATTTTGTTTTTTTTTTTTTGAGCAAAGTAACTAAAACGGAATTGTTCCCCTTTTTTAACTCTGTTAAATTACACTCAAGATTATTATGAACATCAGACAAACTCTGTAAATTATGGTAAGAATTTTAAATCAATTAAAAATGGTGAAAATTAAACAAAATTTCATTTTTTAACATAATTTTTGTTGGTCGTAAAATATCAAATACTAATAAAATTTGCACAAAGACTGAATAGAAAACACAGAATAAGAATATTCTAGTCCTATAACCAGTGTAGTTTTTGTATTTCTTATTACGTTTTGGTGGAGGGTATTTAAGGTTCGGCATAGCCGAATATAGCACGCTTACTTGTTTTATACTCTGTTTGTTATTACACTCAAGATTATTATGAACATTAGACAAGCTCTGTAAAATTACTTTAATATTTACATATAGTAAATAATTCTACTGTACGTGTGTTGTGACTGAACTCCTCCTAAACGGCTGGACCGATTTGCATAAATTTTTTTGTATACGTTTGGGTGGCGCCCCGGGTGGTTTTGATTTACAATTCGGTCCAATTGGACAGAGAGGCGTGGTACCTTCCATACAAACCACAAATTAAAAATCTATTATTTCTGCTCCTGATAACGGTATTTGACCAAAATTTGGTACGTCGGTTTAGTGTGCATTTTTTAAGATCCGACGTACCAAATTTTGTTGAAATACCATTATTAGAAGCAGAAATAATAAATTTTTAATTTGTGGTTTGTATGGTAGGTACACCGCCTCTTTGTACAATCCCGCCCATATTTGCAGCAGATCTTAAAAAATGCACACCAAACCGACGTACCAAAATACCGTTATCAGGAGCATGTACCAGACAATATATCTGTCAATATGGGTACCATTTGAAAGTGCTCGGAAATGCCATAGGCACCATGCTCTGTAACTTTAGTGAAAACCACAAAGTATACAGAGGTGACAATTTTGAAGTTTCAAAATCGCTACAATCAGCTACAATAAGTCAGTTCTCTTAAAAAGAGAAATAAAATATTTTGTCGTAGTATGTTGGTAATATGAAAAAGCAAAGCCCTATATACAATAAGAATTTTGTAGACAAAAAAAATAAACAAAACAATTTGAGTTAGAATATTTAAATCCAAATTTTGTTTATATGTTTGTGATTTCAATAACTTACTAAATTGTATTTTAATAATTGATATGCATTGTGGAGTCTATGCATTTGTTAGATGAACAATCCAAAATACCCTGTGCCAAAAATGAATTTTATTGCACCTGTGGTACCTGCACAAAATGTTACATCTTACCGCGACGGCTGTTATTTAGCTATGAGACAAATGCCTTATATAAAAGTACAGTAATAATTAAAATTGCTGGCAGTAAAAAAAATATGTACATATGTAGTTATTTTTATTTTCAAAAAATAATACAAGGAAGGAAAAGCTTTTGTATATAAAACACAACTCCAAATAACACTGATAATGATTTACGTAATTCAACGGATTGAGAACAGCAATACAACTGTATGAGCCGCCCTGTCGTGTTTTATTTTTCACAATGTTCCAACAATAATTAATAACATAACATATTTTAGTACATAAAAACAGCTGTATTAGTCGACAAAGTCTAGTAGAAAAAAATTAATACCTTAAAGTTAACGAAAAGATAAGTATTGTTTTTGGCAAAGAAGAGGGGAAATAATTCATAGTCTGTGAACATTTGAAATTTTTTCGGAGTTCTGTATTTGCTTCACTAACATTTGAAGAAAAAAACAAGACAAATATTAAAATGTCCGAGGAGGACGTGATAAAAATCGATCAGCCTCAAGAGCTGAGCTTTGAAAAATGTAAGTTTGTATGTACGCACAATAGAAGACCAGCCTTTAAAATAATGAATTTGTTTGGATGAGTTTAATTAATTCTTTAGTATCTAATACTAACTGGTGTAAAATTTGAGTGCAATTCCTCTAACTAAACCATATTTCTGAAATCAATTGTAATAAAATGTATTGTTTAAGAGTTTTACAAAAACGATGATATTTATTTAGTCATTGAAAACGAATGAAAAATAGCCAAGTTATTAGATTTTACATACATATGTATGTAGGTATATCATTATTGTGAATACAATAAGTGGAATATGTACATTAAAAAAGTTTAATTTGTATACGAAAGACTAATGTATATTATCATTTTGGAAAAGATATTTGTACATATTTAGAAATATTTAAGCAAGAAAATTAATGCCTATAAGTTGGTCGAATAGTGTTTTTAATTGTAAAACACTTTCTATATATGTATGTAGGTATTTAAATTTGGAAACAAATAATATGAATATATTTTTAAGGCCGGTCTAATGCATAGTACAATAATCTTTGCGTAATTCAGTCAAAAAAAGCAAACAATTTGAATGAAGTTATGTTTCAATTATAGGTCCTGAAAGTCAAGAAGAGCAAGAAAAGCGACAGTGTATTGAACAGTTATTGAAAAATGGGAATGGAAGAATTGAATTAAAAAAATTAAGAGAATTAGCAAGATCAGATCATGGTCTTGTAACAGATGAGATGCGAAGGAAATTGTGGCCTCAATTGGCGGGTGTTGACGTTACATCTTTGGAGCCAGCACCAAAGTTAAGCGATCTACAGACACACCCTGAATATAACCAGGTTGTCTTAGATGTAAATAGGTCTTTGAAACGTTTCCCACCTGGTATTCCATACGAACAACGTATTGCACTTCAAGATCAACTAACAGTCTTAATATTACGAGTAATTAACAAATATCCAAATTTACGATACTACCAGGGTTATCATGATGTGGCAGTAACCTTTCTTTTGGTAGTTGGCGAAGAGGTAGCATTTGCAGTAATGGAGGAACTTTCTACAAATCATTTCTCCGAATGTATGCAGGAAACTATGGATGCTACACAAAAGAGATTAATGTTCATATGGCCTGTTGTTAATTTTGAAAATCCAAAACTCTTTAAATTTTTGCAACGTTCATCCGTCGGTACGTTATTTGCTTTGCCGTGGTATTTAACATGGTTCGGACATAGTTTGAACTCATACAAAGCAGTCGTACGTTTGTATGACTACTTTCTTGCCTCTCCCATTTATTCGCCAATATTTGTAACGGCATCGATAATACTGCACCGCGCGGACGACATATTTTTAGAAGAATGTGATATGGCAATGATACATTGTCTACTCTCAAAGGTAAGCTAGAAATAAATTGTGAAATTCATTTGTAATTTTCAATTACATAAAAACATATTTTTCAGTTACCAGACGACTTGCCATTCGAGAATCTCTTAAAAACGTCGAGTCAACTTTATGAAAAATACTCTTTGACTGTTATTGAGAAAGAAGTAGAGAAATTAATTCAACAGGAGTGAGTTCTTTCTTTTTCCTTTTTTTCAAGAAATTCTAAATTTTAATTCATTTTGTTTTATTTTTAGAATACAACAGAGAATAATTGATGAAAAAAATGCTTTGGAAAGGCGCAAGAAAATTGCAAGAAATTCAAGAGCCAACGGCAATTATTTGCTAAATCATCTATTGCCGCAAATGCTGACACCAAAATCGTTCATTGTCACCACGGCATTTTCGTTAGTTGTTGGCATTTGTGCATACTATTACAAAAGTCAATATATGTCTACCGGTATTAGTTGAGTAAGTCTGAACTTGTTGCCGTCTGTGTCTAGATCTTTACGGCATGCAACGCCTTCGCATTCAGGTTGGATGATAGGATTTTCAATATTTTAATTTTATCATATTCTTAAGAGATTGTGGGTTGCTTAAGTTTCCATCTATTCATTTTAAAATATTCATAAAAACTTACAACAGGTTTATAAAGCAAATTTTGTATGAAAAATTTATAATTTATAAACCTCTTATAAACCTGTTGTAAGTTTTATGAATAAGGCCTTTATCTTTAGTTTTTGTTTTTTTTTATCAGCATTTACATTTAAGTCAAATTGTGAATTATTAAAAAATGTTAATTGTTTTTTTTTCATTATTTATACTATTTTTTCTACTTACATATACTTTTCTACCTTTTTGGTTTACTAAAATTTGTATGCTAAAGTTATTTATGAATTTATGTTAAACTATTTTTTTATATTTAACCCCATTATAAAGGCATAATTAAAACTATTCAATGATGAATTAATACTGTAGATTTTTATTATTTTAGATAAATGTGATTATATAAGAAAACTAAAAATTATATTTTTATTGTATTTTGCTAAAATTAAACAAATTAAAGATCAGATAGGATTACTCATACATATTTGTGTTTATCAGCCTTATTCACAGATACATCGGTAAAAGAAATTAAGGAAAACAAACATTTTAGTAAAAATAGTTAAAAATCTTTTAAATACCTTTGATTAAAAGTATGGAAATATTATCTGCAAAACTTAATATATATATTAACTCTATCTATAAGGATCAAGAATATAAATACATACTTTATGAAATCGCAAAGGAAAATTTTACACTATTTCCAAGTGAATTTCAAAATTTTCAAATGTATTTTAGAAGTTTTTAATTATATTTCAGAAATTTCCAATTATATTTCAGAATTTTCTAATTGTATAGCAGAATATTACAATAGCATTTCAAAAATTGCCCTTTGTATTTCAGAATTTTCTAATTGTATTTCAGAAATGTTTAATAGAAATATCTAAAATATATAAACTACAAACTTGCATCTACCCTTACAACTAAGAGTGTGATAATGAACTCTGAACAAGAAGTACATATTAAAGAGCTGCACAAAATGTATTGAAAGTTCTGTACTGCGATTCACTAACTTTTTTAACGATAATCGTATCGTTAAAATAAATATAACGAAAATTTATCGAATTTGCAATTCAGTAACATTTTTAACGATATTCGCTGTCGGCTGAAGTCAGCTGTTACTCTTAACAAGTTTTTCTCTCGTTATATTAGCGACAAAAATTTTAGTTGTGTTTATTTTATCGATAAAATGTATTTATTATATAAAGTGTGTATATAAGTTTCTTTTGTGTTTATTTATTATATAAAGTGTGTATATAAGTTTATTTTGTGTTTAAAATGGCTTTTGAGTATTTGGCATACGAATTAGCAAGGGATGACCAAATTTTTGACGTTCCAGCATTTAATCGGCGTATTCTTCGGGATTTGGACAATCCTTTTGAGTTGACAGCGAAGGAATTTCAAAAATTATACCGACTCACTCCGGACTTGGCTGAAAATTTAATTTTTGAGTTAGATGATCAACTAAGAGGATCTAGAATAACATCTATATCGACAGAAAAGCAGGTAAGACATGCCAGCTTCAAGTTAAAATGAAATTTTAAGTATTTTATTTTGCTAGGTGCTTTCGTCTTTACGTTTTTATGCAACTGGATGCTATCAGCGGCTCCTTTTAGAATTTGAATTGGTCGCCATTCTGTTAAATGCACTTAAAATGTATGTATATAAATGTAAATAAAATAACAAAATAAAAAGATAATAAAATCATACATTTTTTACTTACCTTACTTAAGTCAAAATTTACAAAAATAAACAAAACTCCCAAATTATGCACAATTCTATTTGTTTTTTTTCCATTCTATTTTGTGCTTTTCGCTTATTTTGACACTTTGTACACAGAGGTGCCACATTTTATTAAATTAAATGAGTACAAAAAAACAGCTGTATACTATCGTTAAAAAAAAGTTACAGAATCACACAATCGTTACTGCAAACGACTATTTATGTCGACAAATGTTACGATTGTCGGATCGTTAAAAGTTAGTGAATCGCAGTACTGGGGCCAAATTACCGCATTCGATATCGAGTAAAATTGATCTTAATTTTCTTATTTGAGATTATGGCATACGATATCGAGCAAGAAATTTAGTGTATTTTATCATAATTTCGATATTGAAATTATTTTTCGATACGATAGCTCATTCGA
This sequence comes from Bellardia pandia, assembly GCA_916048285.2. NCBI lineage: Eukaryota > Metazoa > Arthropoda > Insecta > Diptera > Calliphoridae > Bellardia > Bellardia pandia. The sequence continues at coordinate 74,854,944 of OU696530.1, forward strand.
TCACGAATGCGGTAATTTGGCGTGTTATTAAATAATATCATTTATTTTTATTTGTTTTTCCAAATGTGAATTAAAAAAATGTATGTAAGTATGTATGTACAATCTTTTTTTTATGCAAAAGCTTCTTTGCAAGTTTGTCTACATGTTATTCAAACATGTTATGAATGTTCCAAAATAGTTTTGATGTTCTACTTCATTTCTCTTCTACTTCAGTTCTCTACTTGTGTTCTCTTCTTCAATGTTTTGATCGTGAAACAAAAGAAATATTTTCGGAAGTATGGCTGTTTCATAAACGCAGTATGCAATGCAACATTTCATTGCATAGAGTTCATAATAGCATTTAGAAATATAATTTAAAAATTTTTGTTTTAAGATTCTCTTTAATAGTCCAATATCTATATATTTTATGTGATAAGAGTTTTTAAATTATATTGTATAAATGCTATTATGAACTCTATGCAATAAAATGTTGCATTGCATACTGCGTTTATGAAAACAGCTTATGTGTTTTGCAATCAGTTAAAGGCCCAACTATAATATGCATAAGCAAGCTTAAGCAAATTGCAAAAGTTAACGAAAAGACTGTCAAATGCATAACCAGTTCAGAGTTAACTTTTAGGTGGCTACAATGACTTTGAAACTTTTTGTCCACAGTTGCTCATTTATGTTTAAAAAAAATGTTTTTATTTTAGCAAAAATCCATTAAATGACTATATTTTATAAATATTATTATATTATTTTATAATTAAAAGAAAACTTCGTACCCGAAACGCATAATTTTTCCTTTTTTTTAATTTATCGGCAAAAGTACTAAAATGTACAGCAGTGGCAGCACTACATTGTAAATAATAATAGACGTTTACATATGTTTTGTTAATTTTCGTATTGTGTTTGCAAAAATGGAGAAAAAACTTAAAAATTTAAATAATATAAAAATATTAAAGTTAGCGCTTTAAAATAAATAAGTGAACTACACTGTAAAAGAAGAAGACGCTCTTGTTCTGTCAGAGAAATAAAGGCCCAACTATAATATGCATATGCTAGCTTAAGCAAACGTGCGAACACATATAAATTGTATGTGGCAAACTATAATGTACTTAATGAAACTTTTCGTTAAGTTTTTCAACTGTCATTTGCTTAAAGGCCCAACTATAATATGCATAAGCAAGCTTAAGCAAATTGCAAAAGTTAACGAAAAGACTGTCAAATGCATAACCAGTTCAGAGTTAACTTTTAGGTGGCTACAATGACTTTGAAACTTTTTGTCCACAGTTGCTCATTTATGTTTAAAAAAAATGTTTTTATTTTAGCAAAAATCCATTAAATGACTATATTTTATAAATATTATTATATTATTTTATAATTAAAAGAAAACTTCGTACAAGAAACGCATAATTTTTCCTTTTTTTTAATTTTTCGGCAAAAGTACTAAAATGTACAGCTGTGGCAGCACTAAATTGTAAATAATAATAAACGTTTACATATGTTTTGTTAATTTTCGTATTGTGTTTGCAAACATGGAGAAAAAACTTAAAAATTTAAATAATATAAAAATATTAAAGTTAGCGCTTGAAGGCCTGTGCACATTAAAAGAAATAAGTGAACTACACTGTAAAAGAAGAAGACGCTCTTGTTCTGTCAGAGAAATAACCGCGACAGAAAGACATTTTTGTTAAAATAAAAAGGGTCCCTTTTATTGTAAAGGCACTTATTTTTTTCCGCATTTTCTATTAAATTTAAAATAAATATAGGTATTTTCTTCTTTCTCTATTTTCTTCAAAACACAAACAAACAACAATTTAAATTTTTAAGTTTTTTCTCCATGTTTGCAAACACAATACGAAAATTAACAAAACATATGTAAACGTTTTTATTATTTACAATGTAGTGCTGCCACAGCTGTACATTTTAGTACTTTTGCCGATAAATTAAAAAAAAGGAAAAATTATGCGTTTCTGGTACGAAGTTTTCTTTTAATTATAAAATAATATAATAATATTTATAAAATATAGTCATTTAATGGATTTTTTTTAAAATAAAAACATTTTTTTTAAACATAAATGAGCAACTGTGGACAAAAAGTTTCAAAGTCATTGTAGCCACCTAAAAGTTAACTCTGAACTGGTTATGCATTTGACAGTCTTTTCGTTAACTTTTGCAATTTGCTTAAGCTTGCTTATGCATATTATAGTTGGGCCTTTTCGCTTTTTGCTTAAGCAAATGACAGTTGAAAAACTAACGAAAAGTTTGCCACATACAATTTATATGTGTTCGCACGTTTGCTTAAGCTAGCATATGCATATTATAGTTGGGCCTTTAGAATGGCCCTTCTACGTCACATAACGGGAAATCATGCGCATGGCGTAATCTTTATTTTATTCTTTCTTTGTGCCATTACTCTGTTTGGCATCGTCGACACAACATCGTTTTTAATCGTCTGTTGTAAATCCGTATTCTCGTTGTCAATATTGCCATTTATCTATGACTTTCGACAGTCATATGTTTGGTATTCTGTAACAGGAATTGCCGTTGATGTTGCCTTAAATTTTGTCGACGGTCTTTTCGGTGTTGTGTTGTATATTGTTGTATTCTTATGCGTACAAAGAAAAATTTCATAGTTTCCAATCTTTAATATTATATGGCGATATTCAATATCTTCTTAACACTTGTTTTAGTTTAAAAAAACTATTAAAACACGTTAGTCTCTATACGAGGAATCCAGCAAGGTGAAGTTTACATCTCAATTACAGAAACGATCAATTGATATAATTGCAAATTAAATTTTTCGAAATGGGTATTACATTTTAATTGAAAATGTGAAAAATTATATTCACCCCTATCGTGAATAAAAATTCCACATGAAATTTGTTCCCTTTTCACATTTTTCCTGTACCTCTAAGACTAAACTTTTGTGATGTCCAAAGCGCTATTGGTACTCTGAACCTTAGAAAGGCTCCAGGTATGGATAAAATCAGCAATAAAATGCTTGTGGAGTTACCTCGTGTAGCAAGAAGAATTATCCTCTTTATCTTCAACGCTATTTTGTCACGAATCATAAATGCTAATGGCCACTGCCACTTGCACGATTCGTGTGCTCATCCACTAGTCACACTGGTAACTAACAAATTTTCAGCCGGACTATGACTCGTCGGGCATGGGCGGGTGTTCGTTGCTAATGGATGGGCATGGAACATTATTTTAATGTACCAGTGCATTGCCTAAATACAAATATAAAATGGGGCGTAACAATAAACCGAAACCGAAACGCGAATGAACCACACAAGAGATACTATACCTTTATACTGGGATTATGATGAAATTAAATCCCTGGCTGGCCCTCCCTCAGCATCCATCCTGATGCTCGACCATGGTAGCATAGTAGCGTCAATTTTTAGCTACCCCTAATCAATATTCTCACCACTCAAATACCTACCTTACCATTTTATCCCTCCATCATTAAGTTAAACATATGTACAAAATTCAATCTTAATCATCCTAGTGTGAGTCCACTCTTATTTTTATTATAATTCAGATTTTCTTATTTTTGACTAAATATCTACTCTATACAACCATATATTAATATAGTAATACCATAATAAGGCGTCTTAAATTACTTAGCTTATTTTAATTTGTAACAATTTTGTTTTTCTTATTTTAATTTTAAATTCTATTTTAATTTCTAAATTTGATTTTAATTTTAAATTTATTTTAATTTAAAATTTTATTTTAATATTCAAATCTGTTTAAATTTTAAATCTTGATTTCAAGTTAAATTTTTCTTTCAAATTTAAATTTTATTTTAATTTTAAACTTTTATTAAAATTTTATTCTAACTTTCAAATCTATCTAAATTTTAAATTTTGATTTCAAATTAAAATTTTCTTTCAAATTTAAATTTTATTTTAATTTTAAACTTTAATTTAAAATTTTATTTTAATTTTAAATTTTTATTACAATTTTAAATAACTTTTCAAATTTATTTTACCCGCTTTAAATTTTACGACCTGGAATGTTCAGTTTTATTTCGTTTCAACTCTAACTATATTTTCTCAATTCCCCACTTGTAACTCTAAATACTTTTTACTAACCTATTCTTTTCCGAATTTCCGGTCCATGCACTAACTTCGTATCGAAAAAGTGCAATCAAGGATTTAATCCGTTGCCTAGACAGTTTCCTAACAATTCTTAACCAAATACTACTAAACTGTCTTCTACTTTATAAGTAAGGTCACTTTACGTTGGTTTCTAATTATAAGGTAATACTACTTATCTGTGTTTCCAGTGCCGGTCACTTCTGGTCATCTTGAGTTTTAATAGTGGAAGTTACCATGGTTGATGTTTGGTTGGGTAAGAGGAATGATGAATCTTTGTAGAGCTTGATGATTGATGAACCTCTGTAGATCAGGAGGACTAATGAATCATGATAGAGCTTGATGATGGTGGGATATCGGGAGATCATGAGGAATGATGACACATGATAGAGCTAGATGATTTGATGGATGTCGGTAGATCATGATGACTGATGAATCGTGATAGATCTTGATGATTGATGATTCATGGTCGAGCTTGATGATTGATGGTGTTTTGTAGTGTGAGTGTGTGTGTTTGTGTGTGTTTGCCTTTTCATTACCGTGAGCGTCAACTCTTTGCACACTTCCTCATACATAATCGTTGGGGTACCGGTCTCTCTGACTAGCACGAGCGTGGTTACGCCTGGCAAAATCCTTACGCCTACTGAGTATCACCCCGGACCATGCAGTGTTGTGTGCCTTTAGGTACGTAGCAAGTTTAAAAGAAAAAGGGTAATGCCAAATCTACTTCTAGTATAATTTGTGACCCAAGATGGCTGTCGGGTAGCTGTGACGAATGTGGTGTAACACAGGTACACGTGTTTCATCTGCTGTTACAGCCCCATCCAATGATGGTGCCGAGTTCACTTTGATTGGAGGATTATTGGTGTTGTTTGTGGCTTGCTGCCTCGTGTCATAGCAATTGGTGAACTAGACCCTTTTTGCTATAGTTGCTTGGCCGGAGGTTTAGCCTTGACCATAACTGGTTTGATGAAGTGCGGTGCCTGTTTGGGCATCGAAAACGGTGGTGTTGCTTCCTTTGGAGACTTGAGGGCTTTTGGGCTTTTCGGGTGGTGTATTTTCCCAAGTTGAAACGCGTTACCATGCAGAGTTGGCTGGACCAATCCGTTCACCTAATGGAAAGTTGGTCAAGGAATTGTTGGTGACTAGTGACGATGTGCTGGTGGTGTTGGTTCAGCGTTTGTGGTTACCATTGGCTTGAGCTATTACTGCTGGTCTCCTTTCGTGGTTGCTGGTGTATGGGACTTTGTTGTGTCGGTTGCTGGTGTATGGGACTTGGTTGTGTCTGTTGCTGCCGACTTAGCTCCCACTTGTTGCGGAACAACCTGTTGTTACGGCAATCTCTGATTAGGCCCTCAATCCCAAGGTTTTCCGTCTCGACCTGTTCGTACTCGTGTTTCAAATCCAAAAGAAAGAATCCCCGTGACTTCAGCGGAAGTCGACATTTTATATCTCGTGTTGCCATATCTTCGCGCGTCTGTCAAACAAAATGCGACTCTACCGCAGTGTTGTATTTTGCTCTTATTTCTGTAAATAACTCGTTACTTACTCATGTCTTACTATAAACACCGTGCCTTGGCAATGTCTTGACATGGCACAATTTTACGCCTAGAATATTATCCTGCAGATTGGAAGGTGTCTGTGATCACTATGATTCCTAAGTCAGGGAAGGACCACACCAAAGTGGAGTCATATAGGCCAATTAGTCTACTGCTTTCTAAACTGTTCGAAAAATTGTTAATGACTAAGTTGACTCCAATTCTGAATGACACTGAATGTATTCCTAATCATCAATTCGGCTTCAGAGCTAAACACAGCACCATCGAACAAACACACAGATTGGTAAATGTGATAAGAGGGTCGTTTGAAGACAAAAAATACTGCTCCGCGCTTTTCGTTGATGTTTCCCAAGCGTTCGACAAAGTCTGGCATGAAGGTTTAATGCATAAAATAAAATTAGCTCTGCCTGATATCACCCACAACCTTATGAAAACTTATTTATATGGTCGCAAATTTACAATTTAAGAAGGCGATTTTTTAAGCCCCGCTCAGTCAATTGAAGCAGGGTAGCATACTGGGTCCTACTTTATATTTGATTTATGCCTCCGACATGCCGCCAGACCCCAAAATCCACACGTCAACTTTTGCAGACGATACAGCCTTTATCAGCGTCCATAAGGACCACCAAGTTGCATCACAGAATTTGCAGAATTATGTTTATAAACTAGAGAATTGGCTAGAGCTTTGGAAAATCGGGGTAAATGAACAGAAATGTATTCATATCACTTTCACATTGCGAAAAGAAACTTGCTCGTTCATCAAAATAAATAATCAAATTATTCCTCAACATAATTAAGTCAAATACCCCGGCATTCACCTCGACCGCCGTTTAACTTGGAAGTCTTATATTGAAGCGAAACTTACACAGATGAGATTAAAGCAGTGCAAATTAATTGGCAAAAATTCTTCACTAAAGTTGGATTGCAAACTATTGTTGTACAATGCAATACTAAAGCCAATCTGGTGCTATGGAATTCAATTATGGGGTACGGCCTCAGCATCCAACATTGAAAAAATTCAAAGGGGTCAAAATAAAATTCTACGTATAATTACTGCAGCTCCATGGTATGTTAAAAATTCTTGAATCTCTAAAGATCTAGGCGTGACATTAGTAAAAGTCGAACTTACAAAATATGCCTCAAAGTACGTCAGCAAACTTGAACACCATCCAAACCCACTTGCACGAGACATCCTTAACTTTAGTGGCCACAATTGGTTGAGAAGGAAGGATACCCTTGTTTTAACTCAAGCGCAAAATAGATGTTAATGTGAATTTTTTTTAGTATCATACAAATTTTTGTCTATCACTGGCTGGGCTTATTATTTTCTTTTTAGTTTTAAGATTTGAATACTTATTGTCATTTCAATATATGAAGATTCAATAAATAAATAAAGGCTAATAAAAAAATTAATTAATATTGCAGAAAGTAAAATTAACAATGTGGACGGAAGAAAAGCCCAACAAATTAAAACAAAAATCCAAAGCGTTTTGCAAAAAAATGAAGGATTTCAAAAAATAAAAGAAATTTCAAAGATTTTTGATCTGGAATCAAATGTGGGCTCTGCATTAGAAAATGAATATTCTCCAAATGAATTGGATTCCTTCAAGTATGCTCCTATAATTTCGGTTGACGGTGAGAGATCATTTTCTATGTACAAAATTTTTTTGATAATATAAAAAAGTATTTATTTGTTTATACAAACAAAAATTTAAATTAGTTACATATTTTAGTTTTTAAAAGATTTACGTTTAAATAACAATAGACTGAATTTTTTGTTTTTTTGTTTTTAATAAAATTAAAAAACAAAACCTTTTTTTTATTGAAATTTTTCAAGTTTTACTGCATATTTTGGATTTTTTAGTGCATATTTTTGATTTTTTAGTGCATATTTTCGATTCTTTAGTGCATGAAAATCTTAGCCCTAGTAATATATCTTATGGTGTCGAGGATTGTGGGGTCATTATAAAAGTTAATTTAATGGGACATTTTAATGACCAAGGTAGGGATTGGGCGACTGGTGTAATAGAAACAATTATACTTTTGTTTGGAACAGCCGCTTGTGCGACTGTTCATTTCTAGTCTTTATTAATGATTAATTTAATTCTAATTAAGTTACTTAAAACGAACTTACAATTATACAATATTCACTTATACCTAACGTGGGAATATGCTGAGACAGCATAACACACGCTGTCCCACATTTATGCACTGTGGACAATAATATCAACAAAGTGTTGATATTAAGTTACATACAGAAGGTATGGTAACTTCGACTAGTCAAACACACTACACCTCCCTTTTTACCAAAAAGAACAATCAATAGGAAGTTTTGATTGTTCTTTAGAATATATTACAACGAAGGTTATTTTACAATTATTTCTTATATCGTAGGATTTATATAGTGTATAGTTAACTACCTAAAATAAAGTTAGTGGTATTTACATTAACAAGTCCATCAAAGGACGAAAGATATGTAGGAACAAAAATAAATATTCAGAAGGATATAGAAGGGTTTTGGGAATGATCCCTTCCCCCTTTTGGTAGTCCTTTGAATTATTAAAAGTAAAAATTTTCTATTTCTAATAGAAAATTGATTTCATTTATTATGAAATTTTGCTTAACAAAAAACAACAAAGACTAAATATATATGTAATATATATATATATATGTAAAAACTAAATATATATGTAATTATATATATAAATGTAGTAGTAAATTTACATTAAAATAGGTTAAAAAGAATTAGAGAGAAAAAAAAAGTTTTCAAAAAGACAAAATCAAATATTATTTTGGGGAAAAAGAATATATTTTTGTGGCAAGTTCATTGAAATCAGGGAAGTTATGACGCACTCACCTTTTTTATTCTATTTTTATGTACCTTGAAAGTACTATTGCCTTTATCAAGGAGCTCGACATTGTTTTGGTCATCGAGACTTATCACTTGATAAGGTCCTTTATAGGTGGCGCACAGTGGCACCATCCCATACATTTCTTGGAAAAAAATAGAAGGAGTGGTCGTACAGCAACGAAATTTTCCAAAAACACTTCTTTGGGCTAAATTAAGAAATTTTGAAAAAATCTTGGAAAACCGCCTACTGCCACACCTACCTCCCATATAACTGCACTTGTCAAAATTTTTATTTTTGGACCTAGGGACTTGAAATTCGGGACACTTCTTAATTGAGTTCTCCTGATGAAAAAAAATTAACATATTGGGGATGCCACGCCTACTTTAGATTTTACGCCCATTGAAAATTGTAGATTTTAGGTGTTTTTCTTCTCTGTCTAGAATCATATGAAAATTTAAAATAAGTTAAAAAATATTAATTTTTATTCAAACGTTAAACATCTGTTGTCTCCATACAAAAAAAGAGAATATCCCCAACAACCCTCCTCGAAAGATATTAGCCTTCAAATACACCGAAAATATCGCACAAATGCATGCAGCTTTTCTAGTCAAGTATATGCCAAGTTAAAGTGTGTAAAACCTAAGTCATTGAAACAAATTGATATAAAATACAGTTATGAACCCTTTTTAATGCTTTTTGATGAAAAAATGGTGTTGCCAATATAGCGACGTCAAATGAGGTTATTTATACCTTTCAGCTTGATAAAAATCCAATATAATATACAATGTTTTAATTGAATATGTAACAGGCGAAAAATTGTGTTAGTTTTTATTTGTAATATTATTCAAGCACCATATCTTTAACAATGTGATCTAGTTCTAAGGAAATTTTGTTCGAATGACGCCTTATGCCACTTATGTAAGGATCCGAAGTTATAAGAAGTCTGTTGAATACAACAGTATTTGTGGAAATTCGATCACACTTTCTCGAAAACATCAATCGATACTTCCTGTAATCTTTGTCTGTGGCTTCCTCTGAAAGCATTCCTATTGGTAATACGGCAGCATCAATTATATCCTTACCATGCATTAGTACTTTGTGCACAGTAACAGGCATATAAAACCAACTATATTTTTGTACGAACAGTTTCGCAGTGTCCGACGCATACAATTTAAATTTGTCATATTAATATGAAGATATGAATGAAATTTAATATATTTAAGGTTTTATTTCGATTGAAATGTCATTCAATTTCGTTACGCCTACATATTCGTAAACAAAAATAATGTTTCACTTATAAATCGTTTCAAGCTTTAATTCCCAAAAGCCTAAAAGTATACCCAATTTTTTGTCTTATTGACCATTTGTATGATATATTGGAAGTGACTTTTGAAATTAAAATCGATGTTACTAAAAGGGACGGTAATTGGCGGTAGTTTTTTTTTTTTTAATTGAAAGTACAGACTCGGACCTTTAATTTTTTATAGTTAGAGGGCTAAGCAAGGCAAAGCACATAAAGTTTTTTTCCATCAAAAAGTGAAAAGTTGATATTTTTTAGTATTTTTTCCAATTTCAATAATTCTTTTTTTTTATAAAAAAACTTACACACAAAAAAAGTTCTTTATTTGGGCAGTAATTTTAAACTAATTTCATTGAATAAATTTCCGTTGACTTCTGTTAGTTTTTTTAACTACAAAATTTCACTTTTCATAAAAAACCTTGTTGAATTTTTCTTATCCAAATACTTGTTTACAAAACCAAATCATTAAAATTTTAAAATTTAAAAGTTGAAAAACCCTATTTTTTCCGCAAAAGTGCCACTGTGTGGCGTCTAACTTGTGTCCAGCCTCATTGCGGACAATAACGAGATCATTAACGGATATATTTTGGGTGTTAGCCCCCTCATTGGAAATTTGTTGTCTTTGCAGCTTAGATTGTTCTATGAGGCTTGCTGCTCTGCGTTGTGCAACTTGAAGTCTGAACTTAACTTCTTTTTCATATGAATCAGGATTATATAAAGGTTCAACTTTGTTTTCCTTCAAGAAGTCTAGTGATGGTGGTATTTTCCCATAGACTAGTTCAAAAGGACAGTATCCGTGGGCGGTTGACGGTGTGGTATTGTAGCAATATATATAAAAATATTTTATCCAATATATAAAAATATTTTATCCACAGGTCCCAATCGGATTTGTCTGAGGAAACGTATGCTCTTAGATATTCGTTGAACGTTCTGTGGGATCTTTCTACTGTTCCCACAGTTTCATGATGATATGGTGTAGAATTGAGTTTTTCTATCTTCATGAGTGAGCATAATTCTTTTAAAGTCTGATTCATATACTCTGTACCCATATCAGTAACTATTTTCGCCATTGATCCATAGATTACGATGAAGTTTTCTAAGATGGCTTTAGCTACGATTTTAGCAGATTTGTTAGGTACAGGTATAGTAACTAAATATTTAGTTAAATCGCACATAATTGTCACTGCGTATTCGTTTTGTGACTCAGATCTTGGTAGCGGACCGATAGTGTCAATAATGACAATATCAAACGCTTTCGCAGGTGTAGGTGTAAGAACAAGAGGTTCTTTCCCTTTGACAACAGTTTTATTCATTTTGCATGCTTGACATTTTTTGACTTATTTTGCTATGTCTCTAGTCATGCCTTTCCAATGGTATTGAAGTCTAATTTTCTTTATCATGCGAGTTATGCCTGGATGTCCTCCTGTAATAGGATCATCGTGATATTTTTGCATAATTCGCAGTTTTTCAGAATCACTCGAAACTTTCGTTAGTTTCGGTACGAGCACAATTGTTAAATTTGAATCTTGCAAGATTTCATTACCTTTACTTTTGAAGGTTTCAAAATTAGTTCCTAGGTAAATAAGCATACTGTCATCTAGCGAGAGTAGCAATGTATCGAGACCAATATTATTAGCTATTTTTTCAAGCTTTAGAAAGAGGTGACCTAGATCGACATTTCTATTAATAACAAAGTCCTTCAACTCAAAATCGGAAAGTACTTGCTTTCCTTTATGGATAATTACTTTATCCTTAGTAAAATACAATCGAGGTATTTTACGGTGCTCATGGGCATTTATAGCCTCATATACATTAAATTTATTAGATTCAGTATGCGGTGTAGAGATATTATTTTTACTTATTCCGCTTGTTTTAGACTGAAGTCTGGTTGTTACCTTCAGTACGTTATTGACTTCAATATTTTTTATATCCTGAAACTCTATTCGTGACAGCGCGTCTGCCACTGAATTTTCCTGACCCCTAATGTATTCGACTACAAAATCGTATTCCTCGAGGTCAAGTCTCATACGCATGAGCTTTGAGGACGGATTCTTTAAAGAAAATAGGTAGGTAAGTGGTCTGTGATCACTTTGAATTATAAACTTTGTGCCATAAATGTATGGTCTAAAATGTTTTATTGCCCAGTGAATTGCAGTTAATTCCTGCTCTATAGTAGATTTATTACTTTCACCTTTAGTGAAAGATCTAGAGGCGTATGAAATTGGCATTAGTATACCTTGTTTTTCTTGGCTAAGCACAGCTCCACAAGCGTGTTTGCTTGCGTCTGTTGTTATATAAAAAATTTTAGAAAAATTAGGGTATTGTAAAATTTTAGGGCTTAGTAATTGGGTTCTTAAATACTGGAAAGAATTTTCACAATCCTGGTTCCATTCAAAAGGTACATTTTTTCTAGACAATCTGGTTATGTGTCTTGATGATTCAGCAAAATTTGGTATGAACCTTCGATAATAATTACAAAAGGCTACAAAGCGTTTAGCTTCATCACCATTCTTTGGCGTTGGATAGTTTTGTACTATAGAAAATTTGCTATCATCAGGCAATATACCTTGATCGGTACATTTGTGGCCTAAAAATGTAACTTGAGTGCAGAAGAATGAACATTTATCTGGGTGTAATTTCAGATTATATTTTCTGCATAATTCAAACACGTTTTTTTAATTACGTAACATATGTTCCTTAGAACAACCAATCACTACTAGGTCGTTCATATACACGAATGCTTGTGCTGGAGACAGACCCGAAAATGTGTCATACGTTGGAAAGAGTTAGGGGCTATTTTAATACCTGTTCCGAAACCTCTGTTGTTATTTGGTGAGTATGGATGCCACCTCGACTAGCTCATCTATGGCGTGGGAACTCAACCCGCATCAACTCATCCCGGTTACGACACAACAATAAAATTTATAATACAACTATTTTAAATATGATCTTGAACTACAAAACTTTAACGAGATTATTGATCTATTTTTTTATTAAACATCCTAATTGTAGGGATAGATGTTTTACCCTGTCGTCGCTGCCCACCCAACCATGGTCATTACGTCAATGACCCCTAAAAGATACTATATCAACCACTCACCATTCCATATTTCTACTTTTCCATATACGGCCCACTGTACCTGTAACTTTTGAAAATAATTAGTAACACATATTTGAACAAATTTCCTTTCACATATTTATTACAAATGAAACATTATTATTAAATATACGTACATAAACTTATGTCTAAATTATGTCACTCTTTATTTCTTTAACTAACTATTAACAAAATAAAAAAATCTAATTTAAATTCACGGTTTGTTTGGATAAGACCTTTTCTTCTTGAAATAACCAAGTATTTCTATTAATATCTTGAATTAACGAGCAGATTTATTTATTCTTACTATTAACGAAGGGTTTGTATAACCAAGTAAATATTTTCTTTCAAATTATTTATCAATTTCTTTAAATCTTTTCTTTCTTTTTGATTAACTATTTCTTTAATTATTTTCTTCCTTTTTTTTTTTTTTTTGGACACAACCAAAATTGCATAATAAATATTAGGTTTTTTTTTTTTTTTTTTTTTTTAAACTACAATAATATTATGCATTTAATTCTTTCCTCTTCCTTATAAAACTAAAATTCGATGCTAAATGATATACATAACTATACTTAGGCTATACATACATATAAATAACTAAACAACAGACTAACTTAAGGATCAACTAAAAATCTCTCTATATTGAGCGACAATTCCTGCTCGACATCAACTTATAAAACAAAAATCCTTTTCCACTGCCTATCCCTAAAGGAGCTCCCTACAGGATAAAATCTGGAGGATATATATATCTATATTTTTGTACTCTCTATTTAAAAAATTTAGTCTTTTTAGTTTGATCCCTTTACAATTATTGGTAAACTAAACACTGACCTTATAAACACTTAAATATCTTAATTTATCTTAAATAACTAATATATCCTAACTTACGTTACCCTAATGCCCTTTTCTTATTTGTGGATTTTAATTCCAATCTATACGGTTCTTAACTATGATAACGTCCACTTTGTGGAATGTCGTTTTACTCGCCTTGTTTTCCCAAGGGTAGATGGCGTAGTCTAATCTTTTTATTAGTTTAGTGCTACCAATTATTACTTTTAAGGACTGTGTTACCTTCGTTTTTTTATTTTATCAGTTTTTTTTTTTTTTTTTCAAATGGCCAAAAGAAACGTTCCGGATCGCAAGTTCCCTGTTTTCTTCCCAATTTTCACCAGTTGAACTCTCTTTCGCAATTTTCTTTATTTCTGGTCGGACCACACTATATATAAGAAAAGGAATTATTCTCTTTTCCACATAAATATTTTCTTACACTTTTATTTCGCAGTATGTACTTACAATATAAGGATGGTAATGTAATCTAATACCAATCCCCCGAAGGTTATTTCCTAAATTGCACTCTTTTCTTTTTCTGTTAGACTACTTCAATTTTATTTATATAAACGATGTTCTGTCTTTGCTTTCCACTTTTTAATTAAAATCAACTTCCATCTTCTATTGTTCTGCTAGTGGTCATATAATTGTTTTTCTTTATATTTTAGTGTGAGAAAATTAACTGAATATGTACAAAAACAAATACTGCAAAAAAAATATAACGTACCCGTACATAAATAAGAGCCTAATTTGAGTCAACGAACCTTCGTCTTTGGCCTTGAAAATGTTTTAAAGAGAAGTTCTCGAACCTAGCTTATAAGTTCTCTTAACTATTACATACTGGTAACCTTTATTTAATGGGCATCACTACATTTAAAATACTGCTCTGTACTATATCATGTTCCACGATCCATTACATAATCAACAATAACAGCTGAGATACTTATAAACAGACAAACAACATTACAAACAAAATATAAACACAAATTTTAAACAAGCAAGAACACAAAAATAAAGTTAATTATTATAATAGATTAAAAATATAAATAATTTAATTACAACATACACTGAACATACATGAACACGGGTTGAGAAAAACAGACAATGGTGGACTACCTCAACAAAACTCTGATGTACCAAGACTTGTCGCGGGTACTGCAGTGTGAGGTAAATCATGCACGCCATTAGATGAATTTTACTCCAACTTGTTGCGGTGCCCAACGTAGGCTACACCCATGACATCAAATCGTAATAATCTAGTGAGTTAGCCGGGCAATTCATAATAGCAAATTCTACCTTAGGGAAGTATATTTTGTTAGCACCTATTTTTTTGTTTTTACGGTACTTTGGTATATGTTTATATCTTTTTCCTTTCAGGTTCTCGTCAGCTTACCACATAATGCAGTCATATATAAAATATAAATAAATAATACAACATTCACGACATTAAAATATCAATTAAACCTAATATTGCACAAATCTTATAATATTCCACAAGTAAGTTTATATTGCTTTCATTTGTCATAAATATTGCACTAAGTATTCATTCCCTTATCAAAAAAAACATTGTACAGGAGGACCATATGTGTATAAGTTCATGAATTAATCTACAACTAAAGACCGTACACTAAATCTAACCTAATATTGCACAATTAATCGGTTCATACTAGTACGATTTGTCTACTTATCTCTACTATTGCACATATTCTCAAACATATTCACAGATTTTCTCCGACATTATTACTGCTTTATGTCCTTCGCGTGGTAGATTCCTAAGGGTGTACCGGTTAAGCTTTCTAACTCGTACATGTTATTACCAATCACTCTTTTTATTCTGCATTTCATAAATTTTCTACAGAATTTTGCGTTTATGTTCTTTTTGAAGTCGCTGAGAACAAAGTTTCTTTTGTATACTTCTTGGCCGGGAATAAATCTCACAGTTCGTGCACCTCTATTATACCTCCATGCGCTTTTGCTATAGGCACTGTGCAGGTTCTCTTTGATCCTCTCTCTAATCATTTTGATTTTGTCTGATCTTTCCATATTAATTTCATTATCTTCTAGTGCTTTTAATCGTTTTGCTAACTTATAATCAGCACCACAAGTAAACATGTTCTGACCAAATAACGCAAAAAATGGGCTAATACCTATGGCTGTGTGTACACTAGTACGTAAGGCTAACTCTATTGATGGTAAGTTCACATCCCAGTCCCTATGGTCATTTTCCATATAAGCTCTTATCGCTGCAAGAACACTTTGATTAACTCTCTCAGAAGCGTTGGATTGTGGAGAGTATATTGCAGTTTTTAGATGTTCAATCTCATACAATTCAGTCATTTTTTTAAACTCTTTTGAAACAAACTGTTTTCCGTTATCTGAATGTATTATTTCTGGAACACCAAACTCATGAAATACTTGTTCCACTAAAAACTTTATAACATTATTTGCAGTTGCCTCTTTCATGGCTTTTAAAAACACAAATTTTGTCATGTGATCTACTACAATAAATATATATGCATTTCCTTTCTTCGAACGCGGATATTTACCTAAAAAATCTATATATAGTTTCTGAAATGGTCTAAAAGTTACTACCTCTTGTCCTATTTCTGGCATTAGATTTTGGTTATTTGACTTCGTTTCCTTACATATGATGCAGTTATTTACGTAATTTCTAACCTGAGCTATCATATTTGGCCAATAATATTTCACGCGCAGGTGTTGGAGAGTTTTATTGATACCACCATGAGCTTTATCTTCGGGTTCATGTGCTTTCTTTATCAACATGTTCGTAAGCGTACTGGGTATCCATAATTTCCATTGGAATTCATCTACCTCTAAATCGGATATCATATTAGTTCTTTTATATACCAAACCGTCTACAATTCTAATGTCTGGTAGTGTATTTTCATTTTCCTCAATTGCTTTTATTAAATCTTTATACTCTGATGATTGAAATTCAACTGTTTCGACTCCTAAAATATCTTCTCTCTCTAGTTCTATTTCCTCAATCATTCTGGATAGGGTATCTGCTACTATATTTTCAGCACCTTTTCTGTGTTCAATATCAAAGTTAAAAGATTGCAGTTTTAATGCCCACCTGGCAAGTCTACCGTTCAAATCTTTGAGTGACATCAGCCACTTCAAGCTTGCATGATCCGTAATTACCGTGAATTGCATGAGTTCTATGTAAGGTCTAAATCTTTTAATGGCTAATACCGCTGCTAAACACTCCTTTTCCGTGACACTGTAATTTTTCTGTGCTTCATTGAGCTTTTGTGAGAAAAAAGATATTGGATTTTCGTGTCCCAAGTCATCTTTCTGAAACAACACGGCTCCTACAGCATAATCTGACGCGTCGCATTGAACAAAAAATCTTTTTTTAAAGTTTGGATGTGCCAACACAGGCGCTGTTGTCAATGCCTGTTTTAATTTATTGAAACTCTCTATTGCTTTACTATTTAATTCAAATTTAACTCCTTTTTTTATTACGTCAGTTAATGGAGTACTTAATTCTGAGAAATTTCGTATAAAACGGCGATACCATCCTGCTGTACCTAAAAAACTGCGTACTTGTCTAACAGATTTCGGCAAAGGAATAGCTCTAACTGCCTCTATTTTCTTAGGATCGGTTTTCATCAGTCCACCGCCTATTATAAAACCTAAATAATTTAATTCTTTGAAGCAAAATTTGGATTTGCCTAATCCTATTGACAAGTTAGCTTTATTTAAACATTCCGCTACTTTACTTAGCAACTCTACATGACTATCAAAATCTGCCGATATGATTAACAAATCATCCAAATATGTGAAAACATTCTGTTTCAATTCTTGTGGGATGACCTTGTCCATCAATCTACATAGTCTTTGAGCAGCGTTGCATAAACCAAATGGCATAACCACGTACTGGTATAATGGTCGGCCTGGAATTGTAAAGGCAGTGTACGCTCTAGACTTTTTCTCCAATTCGATCTGCCAGAAAGCATATTTTAAATCTACGCTGCTTATGTAGTGTGTTTCATCTAGTCTACTAATAATGCCTTCTATATTTTGAATTGGGTATGCGTCTTTTACCGTTCTTTCATTTAATTTTCTCGCATCTAGACACAATCGATTTTTCCCAGGTTTTCTTACCAGAGTGCATCTATTGTTCCAGGGACTATGACTTTCTTCAATTATGCCTAATTTTAACATATTGTCTACCTCGGCATATATCAATTCCTGCACTGCTGGTGACACTGGATAATATCTGTCTTTGATAGGTGTTGTATTTTCCACCAGCTCAATGGTATGTATCTCCATATTTGTTCTTCCTAGACCAATTTTTTCAAAAGATCTAAAGTTGTTTATCACATTTTCTAATTTGTCTTTTTGTTGTCGTGTAAGTTTATGCTGTTCGACATTATCTAGTTCAGTAGGGACATTTTCTTTTAACTTCTCAATTTGGAATTCAGCTACGTCGAATATTTCTGGTGCAATTTTAAACTTTTTCCAAAAATCGACACCCAAATAGGCTTCCTGTGATAATTTTGGACACAAATAAAATTCAATCATGTGTCTTTGTCCATTATATTCGACCATAACTTCTATTTTCCCTAAAACTTGATACTGAGTACCCCCTGCTGTTCTGATTTCTGAAAACACTGATTTTACCTCGTTATTTAGTTTCTCCACGACATTTTCACAATTCTTACCAAGTAAACTAATTGAAGCTCCACTATCTAATAGACTTTTCACCGTAATGTTGTCTAATTTTACGTCTATGTATGCCCTAGGATCTAGATCTTCACTGTTTATAGCTTCACATTTTCTGACACACTTGTTAACTTCACCATATGTCCCTTTTTTTCTTTTAAATTTACTTCTAATCTTTTTAATTTTTTCTAATCCTGTATTGTTGTTCTCTGAATTAAAAATTCTGTTTCTAATTTCGTTGTACCTCTTTAATCTTTCTTCATAATTTCCGGTTATCATCCCTGTATTTCTCTTATTTGGTGTTATTTTAGTATTCGTTTTGTTCCTAAACACGGTAATGCCATCCTTTGATTTTTTCTTTATAGATATCTCATTATCAGTTTGTATTCCGACATCTTTTTTTATTTGGCGGTAGTTTGTGTGGAGCGTGATTCCGCCGTTTTCGACACACTCCCGTTTTTGTTTCCCGAACATTTCGGACAAGTAGGCGTAACTACTCCCATTAATCCGCATTTATAACAAAATATATTTCTTTGAAGGCTGGGACAATCCGTGAAAATATGACCTGGCATTCTGCAATTCCAGCATATTAAGGTGTTATTGTAAGTATTATTGGACTTATATTGTACCTCCTCTACTACTTGTTCTTCTTCTGGTTTCCCTATTTCAGTTTCAATTTCATCCACATGTCTCCTGGAATATGCGATACGTGACTGTGGTATATTTGGAGTCTCTCTTTTGAAGTAGTTCTTTTCAATTTCTTTACACGCATCTCTCAAATGTTCTACAGAAAATACTTGCACTGCATACACTATTTGTGAGATACCCTGACGTAAGTTATTTTTAATTATTCTGATTACTTCATATTCCGGTAAAGGATTTCTTAATCTAGCTCTCAACTTTCTCATGGCTAGGAAGTAATCATCAATAGATTCTCCTGGTTTTTGGCGACGTTCCTCAAGATCACGCATATATTCGTATTCGCTACGCTTTGAGCCATATTGAACTCTAAGTGCTTTTTTTAACTCTTCCCATGATTCAATTGGCTTTTGCTGGACTAATAGCCAATACCAATCTTTAGCATCTCCCTTTAAAAGTTTGTGAAATTCTCCCTGCAATTCAGACCATGAATAATGATGATATCTGAGCATATATTCTATCCGAAATATAAATTCATCGATGTATAATTTGTCACAATTACCATCAAAACTTATATCCCATTTGTCTATATTTATTGGGTACTTATTACGTTTATGACCTGCATATATTTCTTGAGGCGACACATTTTCTGGTGGTGTACTTAAATTTGTATTTATTTCCCCGAAGTCTAATCTTCTTTGTGGGTATGGATTGTTTTCGGGTTTTTTCTTTGTAGGTGCTATGTCATTTTGATTCGATATTTTCTCTATATCATCGCTAACAAGAGATTCTATTCCATCACTAGTCCTACCTACTATACTCATTTTCTGTATCTCCCTAATCATTTTATTAAATCCTTCCTGCAAGCTTTCCTGAATTTTACAATCTAATTTGTCTTCCAATTGTGATCTATATTCCTTGTTATTTTCAGCAATTAGTTCACGGATAAGACTGGCATATGCTCTGGGACTATTTCCTACTGAGAAACCTCTTTGATTTTGTGGAATAACTGGTGGTGGAAAATTAAAGGTTCGCGGAGGTGCGACTATTTTGGGTATAGCTCCCGATTGTTGACCGGTTACTACTGAAGGTGTGTCCGATTGTGGACCACTTTTCTGGCGAGTTTCTGGAGTCAAAATTGTTTGCGACATATCTATAAATGTACCTGTTTCCCTAGTTTCTTTATCACTTAAAGTTGGTGTTCTTCCTACGGGCATTTTTATTCTGTTTACTTTACTAATTTAACTCAACAAAAATTAAAAAAAAAAATTGTGTTCAAAACTAGAAAATATACTATAGTATTTGAATAATAATTTATATAAATAAAAAAAAAATAATTAAATAATCAACTGCATAAAATACATCAATATACTAACTACAAAAAAATATTATAAAAAAACACAAAACTAAAATTATAGATAAGTATTTCACTAAAGTAGATATATTTTAACAAAACACTTAAAACGTAAATTATATAAATAAAGTATAATAAACACATTCACTACAAAACAATTTTTTAATTTTCACAAGACATTATATTCAAGTTACAGGAACAGTGGTTTTCCAAGAAATATGGAAAGTATACTATATGGTGGTTGTTTGTGTTTCGACGTTTTCCTCTAATCTATGATGTTTTAAAAATATTAATCTCGAATAAATTTAATAGGCAACTAAGTTTATGCTGTTCTAGCTTAGGACTATTTTTATTTTTAATACCGTATGCAAACTGTTTCGAAAAAAAAATCAGGACATTCATGTATCATAAATTTATAATTGTTAACGATCAACATATGCAAACTAAACGTTTATATATTTAGGACGTATTGATCATAATTCCATTTCGTTTATTTTAAGCCATCAAAATTCGCAAACTAACTACTTTCAACATCGTTAGGACGATTTCGATCTTACTTAAAACAAATTCAATCCGTTTTGCAGTTTATGTATTACAAAATTCGCAAACTAACTAATTTAAATTGTTAGGACGGTTTAGAACATACATAAGTGAAATTCCACTAGTTTTCGATTGGGCGCCATTTATTGTTCCGAAACCTCTGTTGTTATTTGGTGAGTATGGATGCCACCTCGACTAGCTCATCTATGGCGTGGGAACTCAACCCGCATCAACTCATCCCGGTTACGACACAACAATAAAATTTATAATACAACTATTTTAAATATGATCTTGAACTACAAAACTTTAACGAGATTATTGATCTATTTTTTTATTAAACATCCTAATTGTAGGGATAGATGTTTTACCCTGTCGTCGCTGCCCACCCAACCATGGTCATTACGTCAATGACCCCTAAAAGATACTATATCAACCACTCACCATTCCATATTTCTACTTTTCCATATACGGCCCACTGTACCTGTAACTTTTGAAAATAATTAGTAACACATATTTGAACAAATTTCCTTTCACATATTTATTACAAATGAAACATTATTATTAAATATACGTACATAAACTTATGTCTAAATTATGTCACTCTTTATTTCTTTAACTAACTATTAACAAAATAAAAAAATCTAATTTAAATTCACGGTTTGTTTGGATAAGACCTTTTCTTCTTGAAATAACCAAGTATTTCTATTAATATCTTGAATTAACGAGCAGATTTATTTATTCTTACTATTAACGAAGGGTTTGTATAACCAAGTAAATATTTTCTTTCAAATTATTTATCAATTTCTTTAAATCTTTTCTTTCTTTTTGATTAACTATTTCTTTAATTATTTTCTTCCTTTTTTTTTTTTTTTTGGACACAACCAAAATTGCATAATAAATATTAGGTTTTTTTTTTTTTTTTTTTTTTTAAACTACAATAATATTATGCATTTAATTCTTTCCTCTTCCTTATAAAACTAAAATTCGATGCTAAATGATATACATAACTATACTTAGGCTATACATACATATAAATAACTAAACAACAGACTAACTTAAGGATCAACTAAAAATCTCTCTATATTGAGCGACAATTCCTGCTCGACATCAACTTATAAAACAAAAATCCTTTTCCACTGCCTATCCCTAAAGGAGCTCCCTACAGGATAAAATCTGGAGGATATATATATCTATATTTTTGTACTCTCTATTTAAAAAATTTAGTCTTTTTAGTTTGATCCCTTTACAATTATTGGTAAACTAAACACTGACCTTATAAACACTTAAATATCTTAATTTATCTTAAATAACTAATATATCCTAACTTACGTTACCCTAATGCCCTTTTCTTATTTGTGGATTTTAATTCCAATCTATACGGTTCTTAACTATGATAACGTCCACTTTGTGGAATGTCGTTTTACTCGCCTTGTTTTCCCAAGGGTAGATGGCGTAGTCTAATCTTTTTATTAGTTTAGTGCTACCAATTATTACTTTTAAGGACTGTGTTACCTTCGTTTTTTTATTTTATCAGTTTTTTTTTTTTTTTTTCAAATGGCCAAAAGAAACGTTCCGGATCGCAAGTTCCCTGTTTTCTTCCCAATTTTCACCAGTTGAACTCTCTTTCGCAATTTTCTTTATTTCTGGTCGGACCACACTATATATAAGAAAAGGAATTATTCTCTTTTCCACATAAATATTTTCTTACACTTTTATTTCGCAGTATGTACTTACAATATAAGGATGGTAATGTAATCTAATACCAATCCCCCGAAGGTTATTTCCTAAATTGCACTCTTTTCTTTTTCTGTTAGACTACTTCAATTTTATTTATATAAACGATGTTCTGTCTTTGCTTTCCACTTTTTAATTAAAATCAACTTCCATCTTCTATTGTTCTGCTAGTGGTCATATAATTGTTTTTCTTTATATTTTAGTGTGAGAAAATTAACTGAATATGTACAAAAACAAATACTGCAAAAAAAATATAACGTACCCGTACATAAATAAGAGCCTAATTTGAGTCAACGAACCTTCGTCTTTGGCCTTGAAAATGTTTTAAAGAGAAGTTCTCGAACCTAGCTTATAAGTTCTCTTAACTATTACATACTGGTAACCTTTATTTAATGGGCATCACTACATTTAAAATACTGCTCTGTACTATATCATGTTCCACGATCCATTACATAATCAACAATAACAGCTGAGATACTTATAAACAGACAAACAACATTACAAACAAAATATAAACACAAATTTTAAACAAGCAAGAACACAAAAATAAAGTTAATTATTATAATAGATTAAAAATATAAATAATTTAATTACAACATACACTGAACATACATGAACACGGGTTGAGAAAAACAGACAATGGTGGACTACCTCAACATACCATACGGCAATCTTTTGAATCTGAAAGTTCCTTTATCCGTTGAAAATTATGTTATATCTCTAGATTCTTCTTCAAGTTTTATTTGGTGAAAGCCTGACATCAGGTCAAGACAAGAGAAGAATTTAGCTCTACCTAATTGATCAAGAATATCGTCTATACGAGGTAATGGGAATTTATCAGCCACTAATTTTTTGTTAACCGCTCTGTAGTCTACTACTAATCTCCATCTCTTCTGAGTGGTACCGGGTAGCGGTTTCTTTGGTACTAAGAGAATTGGGCTATTGTGATCTGAAATAGATGGTTCAACGATATCGTCTTTAATTAGCTTATCAACCTGTTTGTTTACTTCTTCCTTTTGAGAATGAGGAATTCTATAGTTTTTTATGAACTGGTTGAGTGTTATTGATTCTAAGCTTTTGTTTATAAAAATTGTTGACCGATATGTGTTCAGATTCTAACGCAAAGATATCTATAAATTCCTTACATAACAGTTTCAGATCTTTTTCTACAAATGATGGAAAGTTTTTTGAAAGCCTTTCCAATTTCTCTTTGGATTTGGTCGGTATAAAGTTCTCAGTTACTATTTTGTAGTTTGCTAGTGTTTCTGTATCGAGTTGGACATCGTGAATTCTCAAATCATTTTCAGTGGTATTGACTATCTTGACTAAAGGGTTTGATGTGGAAGTTATGGTGTTGGCGACGTAAACGCCGTTTTGGATTGTTTGATATGGTACCAAAACATTTTGTTCAGATGAATTTATTGGTACTGATCTTATTACTTCAGATCTTGCAGGTATTGCTATAGAATTTATAGTGGGACCATTTCTAATTGGTATTCCAATGTCATGATCAATTTCATTTGATCGAATAAATATTTGGTCTCTATTGTTAGAATATTCTAGTATACAATTATACTTTCGTATAAAATCCATTCCAATAATTCCATCTGGTTGAATTTTAAAATCATCCTTAACAACATGAAATGTATGTTTTATAAGGTATCTATCTATTTTTAATTCACATTGAACACTACCTAGTGTTGAAATTATACCATGACCTATTCCATTAAGATTTTTTCTGTTATATACATTTATAGACTGATCTAAAACTTGGTTGTGCTTGATAATTGAAATATCAGCGCCAGTGTCTATTAAGAAGACTGGAGTCGTATCATTGAGAGTAGTTCTACAGCGTAGGTAGCTACCATAAATTCAAATTGATATTGTAGGTTTTTATTAAGTACTTAGGGGTCCTTGCCCGTTTCCCGAGTCATTTTCTGTAAAGATATTAACGTTTCTATTCTGGTAATTATTGCGGTTTCTGCTTACGTTATTATTTCGGTATGAACCATTATTATTGTTACTGTTGTTGTTGTAGTTATTGTTATGATTATTATTCCTATTTTGGTTTCTATTTTGATTTCAATTTCTGTTTTGGTTTGAATTTTGGTTCAAGTTTCTATTTTGATTAAAGTTTCTATTTTGGTTTCTATTCTGGTTACTACTAATGTAACCTTGGCTTCTGTTACCATAGGTAAGAATTGAATTTTCTTGACCATATGCTTCGGTACAACTAGTTATGAATTTAGTCAAAACTACATTCATATTTGTAAAGGTCGCTGATTCCATGATCAGTTTGACTCTTTCGTTTGAACTATTTTTGGTAATGGCTGTAACAGCCGAACGTGTCGCATACTTGTTGGCTACCTCATGAGGTAATCCATCTCTGATGTAGGCAGTCTCGAGTTTTTTAGTTAACTCCTCCATTTCCTTGGCATAAGAATTAACATTTTTGCCACTTTGCCTGACGCTCATTAATTTGGCGGTCAGAACGTCTACGGACTCTCCTTTTACTGAGCTTTTTAGTTTTGATGCTATTTCTTCCAAGCTTGATTCTGAGGAAATTAAATTCCTAGCGGTACCTTTTAATTTTGTTTTTATTAGGTTTACCGCTACTGATTCATGATTTTCTTTTATTGAATCAACTAGGTTTATAGCGTCAATAAAGCTTTGTTTTTGTTTGTTCTCAGAGGTTCCATCAAATTCTGGGAGTAGCCTGGAGGCAGTATTTAAAAACTCAACAAGTGTTTGCGGCATGGTTATATTTATTGTTTGAGAAGAGCGTTTAATATTTAAACCTACATTTACTGTGTCGTGCGACAGAATCGCAGATTGTCAGAGAGAATAACATATTTTCTCAGGTTGACATAAAATAAAATGAAAGTATTTGCTGTCTGAAGCGAAAAGTTCAGAATCAAAGAAGGCAAAGGAAAGCCTATGATTCTAATGGATGTAACAACCATCGAGTTGTCTCCAAAAACTAAATAAATTCCTTTCATTATGTATAAATATTACTCTTATATTATAAAAAAACAAAAGCAATTATCTCCAAATTGAAATGAATTGCAATAACAAAAAAAATATGCAAAAAGGAGCAATAATTATGAAGATTGATACATCAATTAAATGATGGTGAAGTAAATCTTACACCGATCAAAAATATGAAATTCGTAATCTTTTATAGGGAATAACTAATAATTTTATTGAAAAGTGTTATAAGAAGCTAAGCTTTTTAGAACTGTCTTTTGTCCGTCAGTGACTTAACCGTTTACATTAACAAATGGCAAGTTTACAACATATTACTTAGACTAAGTTTAAGACGGTAAGCCACTTGTTAGTAATGGTCTTATTGTATTAGGGCGTATTAGTTATGTAATGGAACTCATGTCATTGCAATCGCCACCATGTTTTGCAGGGTGGATAATGGCAATGGCATGCGCCGGTCATCACCAATTGATGAACGAAACGGTTGTATACTTTTGTTTTATACCAAATGCAGGGACACGTATGTATGCACTGGTTATTTAGTTTTTAGTAAATATTTATTTATTTATAATTTTTTATGTGATTATACCATTTTCCTTGATGGTGGTTTATTAATTAATTTTTCATATTTATTAGTGTTAGTTATTAATATTTATATATAATAAATCATTGGTTTAAAAATAAAATATAAATTATAATTATGATATTTAAGTTATTTTAATATTTTTATTTATTCACTATATAGAAGTGTATTATTTTTAATAATGTAAGTAAAAAATATTTTCTTATTTTTATTTGAAAAAAAAAATTAATTAATTAATTAAGATTTTGATGATTAAAATTATTAAATCATAAGGTCTACTTTTTTTTTTTTTTTTGAATATTTAGATAATATTTTTATATTTTTATATTTCACCATTTTAATATTGGAACCATTTTAATATCAAAACTTAAATATAAAATGTTAAAAATAAAAATATACATAATTTTATTGACTTATCTTTTATGTCGCTGTCCAGTAGGCCATTAGAAATATTGATGGTTATTGTGAGGTGAGTGATTGAAGTCGGGATCGTAAGGCACAAATATACATGCTTCATGCTGTAGGCTCTCTCTGACCTTGGTACAATTCAAACGACCTTGATGCATTTGGCATTCGATCACATTGTGTTTAGTTCCATTATTCTTTTGCGGCTTTTTGTCTCTATGCCATTGGCATTTATAGTGTTTGATAGGCTAAAGTTTATGTTGTTATTGTGGATGGTGCTTTGGCCGCACCATCATCTTCTTCCGGGTAACTCGGCGTGTTACCCTTGTGTTTTAATTTTAATTTAATTAATATAATTTTTCAATTATATACTTGCTTGTTTTAATTTTACTTAAATGTTGTTTTATATTCACATATATATAATAAATTGTTTAATGTTTTTTTTTTGTTCATCTCCGTTTTATTGTTTTAAAACTCTTCAATAATTTTATTTGTTTAGTTTTTTTTTCACTGTTTTAATTTTTCTTTATTTTGCTTGTTTTTTGTTTGTTTGTTTGTTCTAGTTAAATTTACCAGTATTTTTGAAATTTAATTGTGATTAGCTCGATTTGAACCAGCACTGCCCAGCAAAAAATGATGCTTCCTCGGAAGCAGTATCGTAAGGCAAGAAGCAGTTGTCTTCTTATGAAAGATTACATGATTTTTGTATGGGATTCCTCGCGTAGAGGCTCTGCTTTAGGAATCCAAATTAAGCATTTTTCGTACATTTGTTACGTGCTCAGTGTCGGTCATCTCTCGAAACCGGCCCTACTAACTCCTGCGGCTTCTTCTCTAGGAGTAGTTCTCAACCCTGAGTCTCCTGAGTTACGTACAAAATAAATACATGTATCATACACAAATACTCACACTCTAAACAAACAACTTACATTGGAACACATATAAATAGGGGGTTAGATGTAAACCTCCAATCGCCCTTTCCCAACCATGGTCACACTGTTTCCAAATCATCTTTATTTGCGGACCCCATACTCCATCCTTTTCCGCCTTATCTACATCAACAATCCCCAAAAAAACTGAACTCACTCAATCTTTTCCATTATGATCATTTTAAAACATTTATTCATAAAAATAATTTAAAAAAAAAACAATACATAAAATAAACCTACAACTATACATCCAATATATCAACAACTAAAACTCTTTTTTTTTTTTGGAATTCTTATAAAACTCATATTTTTTTCCCGTTTTGTTTAAATTTCTAAAATAATTTTTTCTTGTTACTCTTACTTCGTATTTTATCAAAATTAAAAATTATTTTTCAGAACTTAAATGCTCATAAAATACACGACAATAATAACTTAACACTCTTAACACTAAATATTAAACCAACTAACATACATACATACAAAAACTATCCTCTAAAGGCTCGAACTAATTCTATTAATATTGGCTTCATACACTTTTTAAGCCTGACTTAAACGCGTTTTTTTCACAACCCTAAAAGAGCTCTCTGAGGGATTGGTTATTTTTTTGTATCATAAAACTATGACTTTTCGCCAAACAAAATTTTGCACTATTAGTGCGAACCCTTTCACATAAAAAAAATTACAAAAATACGTAAATAAAAATAATGTTAACTTAATCTATATTAAACTATCCTATTGAACATATATATTTTAAATCTTTACTAACACGGGCTGATTTACGATATTATATCGGGTAAATTTCCTGCTGGGGTTATACCGAAGAATTCATCCCAGATATTTATTTGGGTTTTGAACTTCGATGAATGTATTCCCCAGACACTTTTTTTTGAGACACATAAATTGGTAAGAAGGAATTTTTTTTTCACATACATACATACATATAATGTTGTCAATTGTTTTTATCCCTTCTTAGGTTGCCACTTCACCAGTAACTGTGTGGAATTTCAATATGGCTCGTTAGCTTTCCCCAGTTTTTGAACGATCCACTCCCTTCGCATCCCTTAATCACAACAGTCCTTACAGGCGCTTACCCGTTTTTTCCCTGATCTCCTGTCTAAACGGTGATTTCTAACACAAATAAAAATTCTATAAACACACACAAAACTTCAAGTATTATTTTATTTAATTAAGACACTTACGTTGAATTTTCACTACCACTGTTATTTTATTTAAACTATTTAATTATTTAAAGCTTTTCTTTTCTTTTTACTTATTTGTAAATATATAAAAGTTTTCTTTTTTCTAAAGTTTTGTCTTCTTGACTCTACTGAGTGTGGTTTATAAGTGTCTAAATTATGGTTTTTCTTTTCTGTTAGTCCTGTAACTAAAACCATAAATATATAAACAAAAACACAATTAATACCTAAACAAAAAAAAACAGATACCGGTGGATAACAATAACACATCATATACAGTGGACGGGTCAATGCACTCTCTCCTTCGGCCTTGAAACCTAATGCATTTCCTCTTAGGGAAAGTGAGAAAACATTTAATTTTCTCTTACTTTTGCCCTACCAGTAACTCTTACGACATAGTCTAGTAACACTCCTCCTACTATAAAATACAACACTACATTTAAATTCCCTCTCAATACTTCCAGTCGGCACATTTTTTTTTCACAACAAGAAGAAGAAACATAACAAAACACTACGATCGTAAAGCTAAAAAAAACACATTTTCCTTCAGCGCTACTCAAAAAAAAAAAACAAATACCATTCCTAAGTACGTTAGCTTAACCAGACCAGGCGTATTTTAGGAATATTTTCTTATAGAAAATTCGACCGCAACAAAACTCCGATACCACTGGCGATAGTCAGAGGAAGCGGTGTGCGGTTAATCTTTAATTTTATAACGTCCAACGCGGGGAACTCCCACACCCTGAAGTCTCACGAGCCGGGCACTTATGCTCTAGCTGATCCAATTGTTATAATAGGAACTGCACTAACTATTTGACATAGACGATCTCCTTAATTGGTTTTTTCAGATCATCTAATAGGCTATTCAACACTTGAACGTACAGGTTAAGATATGTGATAATATGCAGGTAGGTACATGAATGTATTCTTCCGGATAAATTGCACAATCATAATTATGTGTAATCTAATAACAAATGGTAAATTAATTGTCAATTTTAGGACGAAAACAACAAAAATGGAATAAAAATTAAAATTATTAAAAAATAAATCACCGTTTTCTTAACCTAATATTGCACTTAACTACTCTAATTATATCACAGATCAAAGATAAATACTATTGCACATTGTCCTCGGATGTTAAGTAGGATTTCAAAAATATGTTTTGGAATACGTGTCCCATTTATTAGAGAACAAACCGCCGACTATTTATATTTTCATGAAGAAGATATATAGTGGCTTCCCATAGTTGTGAAGATTCTCAATAATTCTTGTAACTGGTCCCTGACCAATTGTAGCACATTCTAGGTGCAAAATTTATCGAATGCTTTTATTTAGTTAAAGCTATTTGTATATTTTTGCTAACATCACTAATCATTATTTACTAAATTAACGTCATTACCTAAATCTATTCGTCCTCTTATAATTTTCATAATCCTCATCACTATCAATGGAAATGCCTCTACACCTTCAGTATCCAGGAGATTCTCTCTAATTGGGCAATGTCTCTAAATAACTCTTTCTACATGAAAGGTTTTTAGATACTAAGTATATTCCTTATATCACATTCTTTTACGGGAAGTACAAAATACATTCATTGTATAAGAACTATTACTTTGTTTTTCTTTTTTTTTTTTTTCTTTCTTTCAGTCCAAAAATATTCTATGGGGAAAGATGAAAATTAACCTATATTGCACATAACACATATCAAAATTAATACTAAAAAAAAACAGGACGTCACAAGAGAAAATCACAACTGTTCAATATTAGTTATAATATTCTAAAGGTACATATACTATTTGACTCACAGTCATATCACAGATTTCAGAATAGAGACAACATTAATTCCAAGCCATTATATAATAAATTCTATTGCACTTTTTTGAATTACCTTTTCATGTAATCATACTTTTATATTTTTAGAATGATAAATTCCTAGTGGTTTACCCTGTAGTGTCTCTATCTCGTGCATATTGTTTCCAATAGGCTTGACTATTCTACACTTTAAGAATTTTTTGCAGAATTTCGAATTAATGTTCTTACTGAAATTGCTTAATATCGTATTTCTATGATATACCTCCTGTCCTGGAACAAACTTTGTAATTCGCGCCCCCCTATTATACCTTTCAGCACTTCGTTCATAGGCCTTGTTCATATTTTGACTCATTTGCTCACGAATGACTTGCATTTTCTCATGTCTATTAAATTCAATTATTTCATGATCGGTCAATGATTTCAATTTTCTGCCTAATTTATAGTCAGCGCCACTCGTATGCATATGATACCCAAATAATGCAAAAAAGGGTGTCACTCCAGTAGCTGAATGAACTGATGTTCTAAGTGCACATTCAATCTCTGATAGATATAAATCCCAATCACGATGGTCTTTGTCTAGATAGGCACGTATTGCTGCTAATATTGATTGGTTGACTCGCTCACTTGCATTGCTCTGAGGTGAATACACGGCCGTTCTCAAATGTTGTATTTTGTATGTTTTGAGCAGGGCCTCAAAGTTTTTAGCCATGAATTGACAACCATTATCACTGTGTATCACTTCCGGCACTCCAAATTTATGGAATATCTCGTGAACGAGAAAATCCATCACATTCGCAGTAGTTGCTTCTTTCATTGCTTTCATAAATGTAAATTTGGTGAAGTGATCTACAACAATAAAGATGTATGAATTACCCTTTTTCGACCTGGGATATTTTCCCATAAAGTCAATATATAACTTTTGGAATGGTTTTTCAGTTATTACTGGATTACCAATTTCGGGTCGAAGATTCGTATTGTTAGGTTTTGTTTCTTTACAAATTTGACAGTTTGCAATATAATTTCTTACTTGCACTGACATTTTTGGCAAATAGAAATGTCTTTTCAGTCTCTCTAGCGTTTTCGTGACTCCACCATGAGCTACTGTTAACTTTGCATGTGCGTTTTCGATAATTGGCTGAGTGATTGTGGCCGGAATCCATAACTTCCATGGTGCATCATCTCCATATTGATCAAAGCTTGTTTTTTTTACATACCAATCCGTTGTCAACTTTCAAATCAGGTAAATTCTGAGAATTTTTTTCAATGTGCGACACTAGCTCTAGATATTCGTCACTATCAAATTCAGTTGTTTCGAATCCTATTAAATCAGTTATATCGATTTCTTCTACATTTGGTAGCCTTGACAGCATATCTGCCACAATGTTATCTGATCCTTTTCGATGCTGAATTTGGAAATCGAAGGCTTGTAACTGAAGTGACCACCGCGCCAATCTTCCTGTCAGATCCTTCATGGACATCAACCATTTCAAACTTGCATGATCTGTTACAATTGTAAAAGGCATCATTTCTACGAATTGTCTAAACTTTATCACCGCCATCACCGCCGCTAAGCATTCCTTCTCGGTTACTGTGTAATTTGGTTGGCATGCGTTTAATTTTTGCGAGTAAAATGCTATAGGGTGTTCGTCCTTTTCGCCACTTATCTGGTACAAAACTGCGCCAATCCCATAGTCACAAGCGTCACATTGTGTATAGAACCTTTTAGAAAAGTCAGCGTGTCGAAGAACTGGAGCTGACGTTAAAGATTTTTTTAACTCTTCAAAAGCTTTGATTGCCTCAGGTGTCATCTCAAATTTTTTTGATTTTTTTAATGTATCGGTTAAGGGAGCGGCTATAACTGAAAAGTTTCGTATGAACCTTCTATACCATCCAGCGGTTCCTAAAAAGCTGCGCACTTCCCTTACTGATTTCGGGACTTTTATATCTCTGATAGCTTTTACCTTTTCGGGGTCAGTTTTTAGCGTACCATTTCCCACTATAAAACCTAAATACTTTAGTTGTGTAAAACAAAACTGAGATTTGCTAAGTCCTATTGTTAAGTTAGCCCTTTTCAGACAATTAGCCACTTCTTCTAATAAGTGCAAATGTTTCTCAAAATCGTTTGAAATTATTAACAAATCATCCAAGTATATAAATACATTATCCTTTAATTCTTGCGGTATGACTTTGTCCATTAAGCGGCATAAACGCTGTGCAGCGTTGCACAGTCCGAACGGCATCACACGGAACTGGTAAAGCGGCTTACCAGCAACGGTGAATGCTGTGTAAGGCCTACTCTCTGGCTCCAATTCAATTTGCCAAAATGCATATTTCAAATCGACGCTACTTATAAAATATGTCTCGTCGATTCTACTTAATATGCCGTTAATATTTTACAACGGATATGCATCTTTTACCGTCAGACTGTTCAATTTCCTCGCATCGAGGCAAAATCTATTCTTTCCAGGTTTCTTTACTATGGTTGTTCTATTGCTCCAGGGACTCTCACTCAGTTCTATTACATTTAATTTCAGCATGTTATCGATTTCCCTATATGTCATTTCTTGTACGGCTGGAGATATAGGGTAATACCTATCTTTAATTGGTTCAGCACCCTCTATTAACTTTATGCTATGTTTTTCAACATTTGTTATTCCTAATCCTTTCGCCTCAAACGTATCAAACTTTTCTATTACTTCATTCAATTTTTGTTTTTGGTTATTATCTGAAACGTGTGGGCCTAATCTATACTCATTTTCCCTTTCTACACAATCTTCAATTACTTTTCCTAATTCTATTTCCTCAATACCTACAACTTCTGGAGCTAAACTAAACGAGCGCCAAAAATCTATGCCTAAATATAGTGACTGTTCCAAATCTGGACAAAGATACAGAAGTATATTATTCTTCTGACCCTTGTACGTTATGGATGTATTTACTTTACCTAATATTCTATGTTGAAGGCCACTGGCGGTCTTCACATTGGAGAATATAGGTGTTATTTTTAATCCTAATTCATTTACTATTTCCCTACAGTCTTTCCCTAATATACTAACTGATGCTCCACTATCTAATAATCCTGATATGATCTTTCCATCTAAATCTATATCTATATAAACCCTATTATCATAATTATTTCCTATCCTATTCATTGATTCTAAAATCTTTCTCCTCATCATACGTTTTTGCTTAAAAAGCTCCCTAATTTTTTTAATACGCCCTGATATTGGCCTTTTATGAAGATTCGTTTCAAATATTTTGGTCTTAACATGATCATAATATTTTTGTCTCATCGTTAGTGGTACTTTATGTCTCATTTCCGGCATATATTTAGCCATTTCCTCCATTATTGTTGATGGCTTATCGATATTGTCCTGTGTTGTTATAGGATTTAATTCTCCATTAAGGGGTTTTTGGATGGACGTGGGTCCCCACATCCTGTAATCGGTTTCCCTGCTGACAATCAGGACATTTTGGAGCAATTACGTTTTGTTTCCCACATCGGTAACAAAACAACGCTCTTTCAGTTGAATTGCAGTCTCGAAAACCATGTCCTTGTACCTTACAATTCCAACATACAATTGGCTGTTTTTGTTGGCTGACTTTAAATGCTGCCACTTCTTCTAATTGCGTTCCAGTTTCGTTTAGATTTTCGGAGCAGATTTCATTTACGCTTCTTATGGGCCGTTGGTTTGGTATATTATTGCGCATATCTCTTCTCGGGAAGTTTCGTTCGGCTTCCAAGCACTCAATCCTCAGTTGCTCTACTGATGACACACTGATTGGGTATATTATTCTTCCTACACTTTCTCTGACATTTCTTTTTAATATTTTTATCATGTCATATTCAGGAATCGGCTGTACCAACCTTGACCGAAGCTTGCACATAACGTGGAAGAATGCTTCGAGTGATTCATTTTGCAATTGTTTTCTCTCTACAAGGTCCCTCATTATTTCAAAATTTGAAGTGTTTGTGCGGTATTGGTTTAACAATTCACATCTGAGTGTTGGCCACCTCATTATACCATTATTACGAATGAGAAGCCAACACCAATCTTTAGCTGGACCAGTGACTAGAAGATGAAAATCCCTTAAAATCTCGTCCCAACTAATGTCATAATGTGCCTGCAGATGTTCAATCCTAAAGATAAAATCTTCGACACTTAGGTGATTATTATTTCCGTCGAAAACAATGCCCCATTTATCAACACGTATATTAATTCTTTCTAAACTTCTATTAGGATTTTCCGAAGCCAAACGACGACCTGGAGTATCCCTATTATCAACTATTGGATCAGCGTTTATTGCTCCGTTTCCTATGTTCGGTAAGTTTCCCCTCTGTATATTGTTTACATTATTTTCTATTGGTTGAGGAAAAGCTAAACCGTTTGTTCCCCCTATAGATGGATTTTGACAATTAAATCTATTTTCCGATGGGAAAATACAAGTTCTATTCCAATTGCCTATTTCATTACCCATATTATTATTTGATAGTTGTGAATCTACAGATTCCTGTGTCCTAGATCTGATCGAGATTTCTTTTACTACTCTCGTTAACTCTCCCATTGATTTACGGATCTCGCTAATTTCTTCTTGAACCATTTTCTTGACCCTTTCCTCTAAAGCTCTTTGTACTATAAGAGTTTCATCGACTACTAACTCTCTTACACCAGGATCAATAGCGACATTTGGAACACTAGTAGATGGACCCTGGTCAACATTAATTGCAGTACCTGTATTGCCTGTTTGTGTTGGCCTTGTATTTATTGTCCCAGACAAGTCTCTAAAATTTGTATTTTCAGAACCCATTTTTGATTTATTAAGGTTGTATTTTCTCTGTTTAGGCTGACTTTCAGCAGAATTATTTAAATTATTTTGTATGGCTCGTTTCCTATTCCTAGTCTGAACTTTATTTTCAATGTTCATTACATATATAAAACGCTCCTTGGGTTAATTTGTAGAGTTTCAGAATAACGATTTTATAATAATGAGGACAAAATTTAGAAAATTTCATATGTGTTTACAGATGTACTTAACAAACATAACATTTCAAAAAAAAAAAAACACAAAAAAAACTATACAAAAAGAAAAACTACATAAATATTTAGACTAAATTTTAGAATGAATAATAATTATAAACTGATTATATTAATAATTAAATAAATAAATTTTAAATAACTAAATAAATATATTATTAAATAAAAAATATTATTAATAAAACCAATAAAAATAAAATAAATACTCAAAATGCATAAACGAATAAAAATTTTTAAAAAAGTTAATAAATAAGTAAATATATAAATCAGTACACAAATAAATAACTTAAGAAATAGTTAATTAAATGAATATATAAATAAATCAATACATAAATAGACGAATAAATACACTAAAATATAATAATACACTTCGATAATCTCAATATAAAAATAAACTGTTTAAAATTGTTTCATAATTTAGGGATTGTTGATATGCAGCGGCAAGATGGTTAACTTACTGATTCTCTTTTCGAGAGCTATTTTAATGTTCCAAAACACATTCAAAAATATATTTAAAAGGAAAATTTTAAAACTGCTCTGTTTGTGCTCCCTTATTACTTTCCACTTCATAATTAAAGGAGGCCAGTCTATTATTTTTAACGACACAACAGTCCTCAAATCCATGCTTTGAGCGGTTGTCGTATTATTTTTAAAACTGCTCCAGAAACAAAACTTCAAACTGAATCTACATTATTAACACTCAAAACACGAAGAAGGAAAAACAATTAGTATGAACACTATTCCATTACTAAGATCTCCCCTACATCGACTGAACTATGCATATAATTTCCCTAGAGTATCTTAGAAATGAACTTTCTTCGCACACTGACTTTTCGAATAGTTATCCAAAAACGGCTACGCAGTACCTCCATTTCTCTAATCCTCTCTAGAAAATAATATGTTGGTTTATGTAATTATACTATTAGTCTATTGCTAAGTGTCTAGATCTTCTACAATTCATTTTCTCTACTCTAATTTAGTTTGGGCGCCATATTCTGTTACGTGCTCAGTGTCGGTCATCTCTCGAAACCGGCCCTACTAACTCCTGCGGCTTCTTCTCTGGGAGTAGTTCTTAACCCTGAGTCTCCTGAGTTACGTACAAAATAAATACATGTATCATACTCACAAATACTCACACTCTAAACAAACAACTTACATTGGAACACATATAAATAGGGGGTTAGATGTAAACCTCCAATCGCCCTTTCCCAATCATGGTCACACTGCTTCCAAATCATCTTTATTTGCGGACCCCATACTCCACCCTTTTCCGCCTTATCTACATCAACAATCCCCAAAACAACTGAACTCACTCAATCTTTTTCATTATGATCATTTTAAAACATTTATTCATAAAAATAATTTAAAAAAAAAAACAATACATAAAATAAACCTACAACTATACATCCAATATATCAACAACTAAAACTCTTTTTTTTTTGGAATTCTTATAAAACTCATATTTTTTTCCGTTTTGTTTAAATTTCTAAAATAATTTTTTCTTGTTACTCTTACTTCGTATTTTATCAAAATTAAAAATTATTTTTCAGAACTTAAATGCTCATAAAATACACGACAATAATAACTTAACACTCTTAACACTAAATATTAAACCAACTAACATACATACAAAAAACTATCCTCTAAAGGCTCGAACTAATTCTATTAATATTGGCTTCATACACTTTTTAAGCCTGACTTAAACGCGTTTTTTTCACAACCCTAAAAGAGCTCTCTGAGGGATTGGTTATTTTTTTGTATCATAAAACTATGACTTTTCGCCAAACAAAATTTTGCACTATTAGTGCGAACCCTTTCACATAAAAAAAATTACAAAAATACGTAAATAAAAATAATGTTAACTTAATCTATATTAAACTATCCTATTGAACATATATATTTTAAATCTTTACTAACACGGGCTGATTTACGATATTATATCGGGTAAATTTCCTGCTGGGGTTATACCGAAGAATTCACCCCAGATATTTATTTGGGTTTTGAACTTCGATGAATGTATTCCCCAGACACTTTTTTTGAAACAGCATAAATTGGTAAGAAGGAATTTTTTTTGCACATACATACATACATATAATGTTGTCAATTGTTTTTATCCCTTCTTAGGTTGCCACTTCACCAGTAACTGTGTGGAATTTCAATATGGCTCGTTAGCTTTCCCCAGTTTTTGAACGATCCACTCCCTTCGCATCCCTTAATCCCAACAGTCCTTACAGGCGCTTACCCGTTTTTCCCTGATCTCCTGTCTAAACGGTGATTTCTAACACAAATAAAAATTCTATAAACACACACAAAACTTCAAGTATTATTTTATTTAATTAAGACACTTACGTTGAATTTTCACTACCACTGTTATTTTATTTAAACTATTTAATTATTTAAAGCTTTTCTTTTCTTTTTACTTATTTGTAAATATATAAAAGTTTTCTTTTTTCTAAAGTTTTGTCTTCTTGACTCTACTGAGTGTGATTTATAAGTGTCTAAATTATGGTTTTTCTTTTCTGTTAGTCCTGTAACTAAAACCATAAATATATAAACAAAAACACAATTAATACCTAAACAAAAAAAAAACAGATACCGGTGGATAACAATAACACATCATATACAGTGGACGGGTCAATGCACTCTCTCCTTCGGCCTTGAAACCTAATGCATTTCCTCTTAGGGAAAGTGAGAAAACATTTAATTTTCTCTTACTTTTGCCCTACCAGTAACTCTTACGACATAGTCTAGTAACACTCCTCTTACTATAAAATACAACACTACATTTAAATTCCCTCTCAATACTTCCAGTCTGCACATTTTTTTTTTCACAACAAGAAGAAGAAACATAACAAAACACTACGATCGTAAAGCTAAAAAAAAACACATTTTCCTTCAGCGCTACTCAAAAAAAAAAACAAATACCATTCCTAAGTACGTTAGCTTAACCAGACCAGGCGTATTTTAGGAATATTTTCTTATAGAAAATTCGACCGCAACACATTACAATATTACCTGATTTCATTCATAAAAATACTCGCATATATTTGAGTATTGAATAATTGATCATATCATGCATTCGAGGAAGCATTCTTTAGGTGCATTTTATACTGCATCCATTATGAAGATAAATCATGCCTTACAAAAAGTGATTGTATCACGCCTTCTTCTATATTTATTAAAGAAGGCAATCAAATAATGCTTTATGAAGCACTTTCTGCTAACAATTATTATAAACAGAGGTTGTTTTTTATATATCATTATTTTTATTATATTAAAGAAGAGATCATTAAGAAAACTTAGTACTAACATTGATACAGTTTATACAAAAAACTTTGTAATGGTTGTATTTTATAAAGACATTTAAATTATAAAAAAGAAATTCAAAAACGTTCACATTAAAAGATAAAAAATAATAACTAAAAATACAATAAACATAAAAGTTACGCATATACCTTTATGGTTATAGATACATATGTATATGACACAAAAATTATTATTACAAATTTTATATATTAGTTTTTATATATAAAATATACATTTCAAAATTATGTTGAAGAAATAGATAGGAATATTTTTTATATTTAATTCCTGGGTTTTACAAATGTATTTAAAAAATAAATATATAGCAGAAGAATTCATTATACATAGAAAAAATATAAAGATTATGTTAAAAGGAAATAACAAACAGTTCATATCTCGAAAAACAATGACAATAACAAAAAATTCAAATACAATTATTACAAGACTAAATTTTAATAAAAAATAGTTAAAGGTCCATTATAGATAATACATTTTGTTTTCTATTAATATTGTTAATACTATTTTTACCATTAGTAGATGAATTGCTCTGATCATTATTTAAAATAGAACTATTTTGTAGATTTTTTTGATGGATGCATCTTTATAATATCTGTTTTTAGATAAGCGTATTCCTTTTCTTATTTCGTCAAAAAAGTCCTTTTTGGTCAACATTTCATCTTTATAAACACTTTCTGTAAAAGCAAAAAAAAAATAAAAATAAATATGAAATATATAACACTGATTATAATTATGACAAAAAATTAACTTACTGTAAATTAGATTTAGAAGTTTTGGATAGTTTAAAGGTCTTCTTTTACTTTGTCTTCCATCAAGGTTAAATTCAAGTAAAAGATGTTCATCGAAAATGGATGTTAACATTTTCGTAATTCCAGCCCTTCCTACTATTTTTTTAATTGTATTAGTCTGAAAAAATATATACATATGTAGGTATATTGTAACTTTAGAAATATTAATAAACATAATTGTAGTATTATTTTACGTTAACAATTGTTTGCCCTTTGATCAAATTAACAAGATATTTTTAAATAAACAAATTTTAACTTACCTTTTGTATGTAGGTAAATGTGTGTGTTTTTTAAACCGTTATACTTTTTTTACTTTAACACTTTCACTTAATATGCGCTTACTCACTTGTTTCAAAGAACTTTAACATTGAACTAAATGGAATTTCTATAAATACATATTGCATCATCAAGATCTTCGTTAAAAAATTAACGTTCGCGTATAAAAGAGAAATAAATTATGTATAAAAAAATTCTCCTTACATTAGTGCTTCTGCGCAGCAGTAGAATCTACGGATAAGCTCTATTTATGTTTTTTGTTTACAATATTTTGTTTATTTATGCCTCAAAAAATGAATTCACCTTTTAATAGGGCTTCGAAGAAGCACTAAAATAAGATATAATAAAAACGAAGTAAAAGACAAAATACTCGTCAATTTTTTTTTCTTACCACTGTTCTCATATATGAGAACATTTATAAATGTTCTCTATTACTTTTTGTTATCATATCATATAAATTTACCGTTAGAAATAATGTTGTTGCGGTAGTTTTATGTAAAGTAAATAGGTTTAGTACAGCACCCACTTTTAAATAATTTTTCAAATATTGTAAATATTTTCAATTTATTTAAAAACTTAGCTTTTTTAATTATTTTCAAATATATTTTTATTAAAACTTTATTTTAATTATTTCTTATAATACTTTTTTTTTTTTTTTTTTTTTTTTTTTTTTTTTTTTTTTAATACATTTAATTTATTTATTGAATCTTCAGAAATGAAATGACAATAAGTTTTCGAATCTTAATACTAAAAGAAAATAATAAGTCCAGCCAGTGCTAGACAAAATATTATGATACTACAACAAAATTACATCCACTGATCCAGTCATCTGTTTTGCGCTTGAGTTAAAGCAAGGGTATCCCTCCTTCTTAACCGAACATGGCCACTAAAGTTAAGGATGACTCGTGCAAGTGGGTTTGGATGGTGTTCAAGTTTGCTGACATATTTTGAGGCGTGTTTTGTAAATTCGACTTTCACCAAAGGAATGCCTAGATCTTTGTGGATTCGAGAATTTTTAACATACCATGGAGCTGCAGTAATTGTACGTAGAATCTTATTTTGACCCCTTTGAATTTTTTCAATGTTGGAT
The DNA here is from genome assembly GCA_916048285.2 of Bellardia pandia. NCBI lineage: Eukaryota > Metazoa > Arthropoda > Insecta > Diptera > Calliphoridae > Bellardia > Bellardia pandia. The sequence goes on from OU696530.1 coordinate 74,896,051, forward strand.
GCTGAGGCAGTACCCCATAATTGAATTCCATAACACCAGATTGGCTTTAGAATTGCATTGTACAACAAAAGTTTGCAATCCAACTTTAATGTAAAATTTCTGCCGATTAGCCAATTAATTTGCACTGCTTTTAATCTCATCTGGGTAAGTTTTGCGTCGATATGAGACTTCCAAGTTAAACGACGATCGAGGTGGATTCCGAGGTATTTGACTTCATTGTGTTGCGGGATAATTTGATTATTTATTCTGATGAACGAGCATGTATCTTTTCGCAATGTGAAAGTTATATGAATACATTTATGTTCGTTAACCCTGATTTTCCAAAGCTCAAGCCAATTCTCTAGTTTATAAACATATTTCTGCAAGTTCTGTGATGCTATTTGATGGTCCTTATGAACGCTAATAAAGGCTGTATCGTCTGCAAAAGTTGAAGTATGTATTATGGGGTCTAACGGCATATCGGATGCATAAATCAAATATAAAGTTGGACCCAGTATGCTACCCTGGGGTACTCCTGCTTCAATTGGCTGAGCGGGGCTTAAAAAATCGCCTTCTTTGATTGTAAATTTGCGACCATATAAATAACTTTTCATAAGTTTGTGGGTGTTAGCAGGCAGAGTTAATTTAATTTTATGCATTAAACCTTCATGCCAGACTTTGTCGAACGCTTGCGACACATCAATGAAAAGGGCGGAGCAGTATTTTTTCTCTTCAAACGACTGTCTTATCACATTTACCAATCTGTGTGTTTGTTCGATGGTACTGTGTTTAGCTCTGAACCCGAATTGGTGATTTGGGATACATTGAGTGTCGTTCAGAATTGGAATCAACTTAGCCAATAACAATTTTTCAAACAGTTTTGAAATTGTCGGCAGTAGACTAATTGGCCTATATGACTCTACTTTAGTGGGGTCCTTCCCTGGCTTAGGAATCATGGTAATCATAGATACCTTCCAATCTGCAGGATAGTATTCTAGGCGTAAAATAGCATTGAAAATAAATAGGATAATTCTTTTAGCTACACGAGGTAACTCCACAAGCATTTTGTTGCTGATTTTATCCATACCTGGAGCTTTTTTAAGATTCAGAGTACCAATAGCGCTTTGAACATCATTAAAGCTAAGTCTTAGAGGTACAGGAGGTCTAATAACGAGTGGAGGCAAATCAGATGCATTATTTGAGTTGTTTATAGTAAACACATTTCTTAAATGGTTAACAAATAAAATCCCCTTCTCGGAATCATTTCTAGCCCAGTCACCAGTCGGATTTCGCAGAGGAGGCTTTCCTCTAACTGGTCTTTTTAAACCTCGTGCCGCCTTCCATAACGAATAGTCAGATTGTGGGGTACTATCAAGACCCTCCAAGTAAGATTTAAGTGAAGCCATTCTTTGGGTTTCTAAGAAATTTCTTAGTATATCTCTGCATACCCGTAGCCTAGCTTTCAGTTCAGGAGACCTGTGAATTTGCCACTCTCTTCTAACTCTTCTTTTTTCTGACAGGAGATGATCGAGTTCAGCGAAATAAGTTCTATTTGTCCCACTTCTGCACTCAACGTCGTATGTGGAGGCGTGATGTACAGCTCTTCGTATGTCCTCAGTAAACTTGCCAATCGACCCATCAATATCCTCGGTAGTTCTCAACACTACATTTTCCGTGCAGTGGGAACTTAAATACTTTTTATACTTTATCCAACTTACTCTGGTTTTAGATATGTCCCGAAATGGAAAGCCATTCCCTTGAAGGAAACGCATTGAAATAATAGAAGGAGAGTGATCTGAAGACAAGTCTAATGAAGGCTCCACTTGTATCGATTCTACAGGGATATTTTTCACTACTCCGAAGTCAATAACATCGGGAATCTTCCGTCGGTCCGTCGGCCAGTAGGTGGGATGACCGCTTGAGAGTACGTCTAATCCCATTTTTGCAATGGTGTTGAAGAGTTCACGACCCTTCGGGGTCACCAGACGTGAACCCCAAAAAGTGTGTTTGGCGTTAAAGTCACCAGCAACTAAAAATCTAGCTCCAAGGGAATTGAAGAAGCTGTAGTATTGGTGTTCTTTTATTGAAAATCGAGGCGGCGAATAAATTGATGATAAAACAAAATTGTATTGACAGAATTCAATACAAATGTTTGTTGCTTGTAGGTAATCCTCACATATGTTGTTCATTAAATAATGTTTTATTCTGTTCTTTATAAGAATTGCCGAACCTCCACATGCTCTTCCGCGTGGATCTTTAGTATCATATAACACGTAGCCATTAATTTTGAAGTACGCTGTCGCCGTCAAGTGAGTTTCAGAAATCATCATGACATCAATCTGCTTATCCATCAGGAAGTGTTCCAGTTCGTTTTTATGTTGGCGGAGGCCGTTCGCGTTCCAAAAACAAATTTTTAAACAAATCATTTCTTTAAAATGGCTTGTAAGATAGTGGATTGCATTTTCAGCATTTCCTGCATCATGGATGTCATAGTGGTCGTAAAAGTGTTCATAGTTTGGACAAGAGTCTGCAATGTAGTCTCTAGAGAGTTAATATTAGGCTCGAAATATTGTGATTTAGGTGCCTGCTCCAAACCTGGCATATTAGATTTAACCACGTTAGCGTAAGAAACTTGTCTAGAACTAGGCACGTTTACATGACTAGTGGACCGTAACAATTGAGGGAAATTGTTACTCGAAGCAAAATTAGGCTGTTGAGGACGATCAGGTAATACTGACGTCTTGTTGGTTCTTATGCCTTTCAAATGAGTGTAAATTGGACAACCTCTATAATTTGCGGTATGATTACCTCCGCAGTTACTGCATTTTTTGATTTTTGAGTCAGTTTTCGACTTATTGCATTGAGCAGTTGCATGTAGCTCCCCACACGCAACACAAACTGACGGCAATTTACAATAAGCCTTGGTGTGACCAAATTCTTGACAGTTAACACACTGGACGGGTCCCTGACGCTTATGCGGTTCTTCCACGGTGATTCTACGATGCAGAAGGTAAATCAGATTGTAGATGGGATGGGACTCGTTTTTCTTTAATACGACATCTCCAGGTTCCAATTCCACCCTAAACATAGGCTGTGGAATCTTTTCACGGTTTCTAATGTTCACAACACTCTTAATTTTGAACCCTTTGTCCATTAAGCCGGTCTTTATCTCCGCAGGGTCAACATATGGGTCTATACCCTTTAGAACGACTTGGAGACCTTTTGCGCTTTTGAGCTGATAGGTGTAGAAATCTCTAGCCTCCCTCTCCAACTGGTTGGACAATTTTCGAAAATCATCTTCCTTTTTCACTTGAATTTTGGTTTCGCTGATATTTCCATGTTTAATTGATGTTACGCTAAACATATTTTTACCTATTACCGCAACAATTCTTTGTACCAATTTACTGGAAGTGGGCTCTCTCAGATAAATTGGTGGGGGCTTAAACGTCTTCTTAGGAAGTTCTGGCTCATCCGTCTGGAGGAGAGCAAACCTATTTTGATCATTACTCACGGTCTTAGGAGCTTTTGAATTTGATGATACTTGAGCAGATGTTGGGCTCCTCTGTCGCTTAAGAACTGTGACGTATTTATCCATACCTACTTGTTTTCTAGGTTTGATTGCACTATTTGATGTAGAAGGTGTTGCTGTTCCTTCATCTATTGAAATTACTATATTGGGCGAACAGGAATGACGACGTTCCACGGCTCTTGCAGTGAGAAGATTCTCCACAGATTTTTTTATGGATTCTTCCTCAGAGACCCATTTAGTTTTTCTAGTTGAGCTAAGCTCTTTCTCAGAATTACATCTGAGAGGAACACTCATACAGTTTTTATACGATTTTTAATGTTTTTTTTTTTTTTTTTTTTTTTTTATATATATTTTAACCTATTACGATTTTTTTTTTTTACTTTTTGTTTAATTTCAGCTTTTTACACTTTTTCACCTATTACGATTTTTTCACCGAAAATTCAGCCGCACTAAAAAAAACACGTCCGAACAGTTCGATGAGACGAGACTGAGACTTATAATACTAAAACAAAAAAGATGACTTAAATAAAAATTAACTTCATTTTATAATAAATCGTCCTGAAATTATGAACAAATTTTTGAAAATTATACACTGATCGATTAATTTTTATATAATTTCTACAAATCTTATTAACTGATTTTAGAGTTCCTTTGAAACAATAAAAACTTGTAGGAAAACTTGCTTAACAAATAGTGCTACTTTTTTTGACTTTCTGAATCGTAAACAAGAATTGCTGAATATATGCCTTCAGCCATCTTTTTGTAAGGCAGTAATTTTGAGATGCAATAAAGGAAGCAGTAGATGGTGCAGTAGTAAAATGTATTGCTTCCAATTTAAGAATATTTTTTGCTGGGTGGCAGGATCGCCATGTAATAGAAACAATTATACTTTTGTTTGGAACAGCCGCTTGTGCGACTGTTCATTTCTAGTCTTTATTAATGATTAATTTAATTCTAATTAAATTACTTAAAACGAACTTACAATTATACAATATTCACTTATACATACTTAATACCTAACGTGGGAATATGCTGAGACAGCATAACACACGCTGTCCCACATTTATGCAGTGTGGACAATAATATCAACAAAGTGTTGATATTAAGTTACATACAGAAGGTATGGTAACTTCGACTAGTCAAACACACTACACTGGAGCATACGGCTTTGCTTCCTTTGGTAGAGTGGTATGATTGTTATAGTCTCTATTTTTATTGTCAATAGGTTAAGGCAAAGGGAGGAACACACACCATTGAGACAGTGATCATGTTAAGAGGTCACGTAACAAACAAAAGGTTTGCGTTGTGCGATGCAACCACGAAGAAAAATTTCATTAAGTCTTCGTTTTATTGTTCTATATGAAACTTCAATCCCATGCGAACTGCACTTCAAGTGTGGCATCTAGAGGAGAGAAATTGTCCACCTGTTTCAATGTAAATATCCCACAGTCTGATCATGTCACATACTTTGGCATACATCTGGATAGACGCCTTATCTGGCGTCGCCACATAGAAGCCAAGAGGGTTCATATGAGACTGAAATCGTCTAATCTTCACTGGCTAATTAGCGACCAATCTACATTAAGCCTTGACTGTAAAGTCATCCTGTATAAGACTATTTTAAAACCAATTTGGACATATGTATGTAATTAAATTATGGAGAACTGCAAGTAATACCAGTATTGATCTTATACAAAGGGCCCAATCGAAAATTCTTAGAACCATGACGGGAGCACCATGGTACATAACGAATGAAAACATCCATAGAGATTTAAAAGTACCATTGGTTAAAGATGAATTCAGAAAGGTTCGAGAGAGATATATCTTGAAGTTGCAAAACCATCCGAACCAACTTGCGAGAGTGCTTACTAGAACTCAAACAGAAGCAAGGCGTCGTAGAGCTGATCTACCACCCTACCAGTGCTGCCAGTATTTTTTTTTTAGAGCTTATCCCCAAACTAATTTTTTTTTTGATTCAAATTTTTTTTTGTAAAATTTTTATTTTATTAATATGGTCCACAGAAGAAATAGAGGTATGTTTTGCTGTGAAAATGGCAATCTTAATACCCATAACTTTGGTTTCTGTTGTGACAGGGATAGTACCTAAATGAATTTAAAAATACATTAACATAATTTTGTGACTGAATTGAAAAAAAATATTTCTTACAATAATTCTCTAAAGTATTTCTTGCATAAAAAGATTCGAAATTATTTTTGTGTTTGACCGTTTCACCGTGTCTCTTGATATCCTTTTTTGTGATTTTAAAGATCACAAGAATAAGAATAATTTGTTGGATTACTACTGTCTTGAAACGATTTTGTTGCACAAGAAACACATTTTAGCCACCCTAAAATAAAACATGTTAAAACCCTTTAAAAATATACTCGTATATGTATATTTCAAATAAATCCTCAATTTGGGGATAAATCCCCTAAACTGACAACGCTGCACCCTACTAATTTAGGGCTAATTTGTCTATTATGGTTGCCTCAACTGAGAGCAAATAGTTTTTAAGGTTTAGGTATAAGATTTAAAATTTAAATTTTAAATACATATTGTAAGTCATATGAAGTAATGGCAGATTCAATAAATAAATAATAAAGACTTAACGAAAGCGGTCTAAAAGGACGTTCGCTAATAAAAAGCCTCCTCTACGAGCTGCAAATATAAAAAAGCGTTTAGAATTTACAAAGAAGTACATAAATATTAGATAAAATAGTAACTGAATTAAAAATAAAACTATAATTTATAATATTAAATCAAAAAACAGGAAATATTTGAAACTGCATTTTATTTCGTCCGACAGTATACATCTAAATTGTCGTACCAAATTTCATGATGACCGCTCCAAAATCACTTCATATATCCAATTTTATGACGATCGGCTCATATTTGACCTTAGTCCCCATATAAATTACACTTCGAAAAATCACTTATAAAATCTTATAAAATTCATTATTAAGTTGAAATTCAACTCAAATAATTCGCATATACATACACATAAATTGTCGTACAGAATTTCATCATGAAATACGACATCGTTTATAGCTCCCTTATGAGGACTGTTCCCGAAAATTCATTAACCTAGATAAAGATCTATATCTAACTGAAATTTCACACAGATCAGATATAAGTATGTTAAAATTATACTATTGAATTTTGTGAAAGTTGATCCATAATTGGCCATAGCTCCTATACAAGCTTTTAATTTTAACGTTTCAAAAAGCCAAAATAAACCTAAAATAAATAAAAATTACGGTACAATATTTTATGGCGTTCGTCTCATAATATGTAATTTGGTGGAGGGTATATAAGTTTCGGCACAGCCGAATATATAGTCTTACTTGTTCTGTATATCATTTTTTAAGTACCGACATATAGTTTTAAAAGTTAGTTTTTGGTTCACAACTTTAATAAATTTTGCCATATAAATAAAAGTTATTTTGAAGCACTGTTGAATGATATTCTTTTTTGTCAGATAAAGTATTAACTTTATAAAGACTTTAAAGTACTGTAACTCATAAACTAAGAGGGAATAGGCTATAATTTTAAGATTTTTTATGCATAGATTTAAGATATTAAGACTGAACAATTGCTTCTTCGGCAATCGCTAATTCGTTGTGACACATATCTTATGGCGGCACTTTATACTTTTCTTAATATGTATGCAAAGTAAATAGAAAAAATAATAATGGGTCGCTCATAAAAGTATGCTTTTTATTTAAATACAAATTTTATTTTTTCACATTTTATATTTTCACATTTTTCCTATTAAAATTCAATCCAATCTGTGTGTTTGTTCGATGGTGCTGTGTTTAGCTCTGAAGCCGTATTGGTGATTAGGAATACATTCAGTGTCATTCAGAATTGGAGTCAACTTAGTCATTAGCAATTTTTCAAACAGTTTAGAAAGCAGTAGACTAATTGGCTTATATGACTCTACTTTGGTGTGGTCCTTCCCTGACTTAGGAATCATAGTGTCCATAGACACCTTCCAATCTGCAGGATAGTATGCTAGGCGTAAAATAGCGTTGAAGATAAAGAGGATAATTCTTCTTGCTACACGAGGTAACTCCACAAGCATTTTATTGCTGATTTTATCCATACCTGGAGCCTTTCTAAGGTTCAGAGTACCAATAGCGCTTTGGACATCACAAAAGATTAGTCTTAGAGGTGCAGGAGTTCTTATAACAAGTGGTGGCAAATCAGATGCGCTATTTGAGTTGTTTATAGTAAACACATTTCTCAAATGGTTAACAAATAATGTCCCTTTCTCGGAATAATTTCTAGCCCAGTCATCAGTCGGATTCGCAAAGGAGGTTTTCCTCTCACTGGTCTTTATAAACCTCTTGCCGCCCTCCACGTAACTTCATCAGATTAGTCAGATTGTGGGATACTATCAAGACCCTCCAAGTAATATCTAAGTGAGGCCGTTCTTTGGGTTTCTAAGAAATGTCTTAGTATATCTTTGCATACCCGTAGCCTAGCTTTTAGTTCAGGAGACCTGTGAATTTGCCACCCTCTTCTCATTCTTCTTTTTTCTGATAGGAGATGTTCGAGTTCAGTTAAATAAGTTCTGTTTGTGATATTTCTACATTCAATGTGATAAGTGGAAGCGTGATGCACAGCTCGTCGAAGGTCCTCGGTAAAGTTGCCAATCGACTCATCAATATCGTCGGTAGTTCTCAACACAACATTTTCCGTGCAATGAGAACTTATATACTTTTTGTCATACTTTCTTAGTCATGTTCATAAATGGAGAACCACACACTTGAGGGAAATGCATTGAAATAATAGTAGGAGAGTGATCTGAGGACTGTGTTAATTTCAATGTCTCTTTATTTAATGGCGCTTTATATATCGGTGTTGTATAATTCAAATATATCTTAATGTACTAAACTGGAAAATGCTATAACACTTAAGCTATGTTTAGTTCATTTATAACAGAGTTATAAATGATTGTGAACATTAACCCATTATCATAACAAGGACAAGTCTAGTGAAGGATCCACTTGCATCCGTTCTACAGGGATATTTTGCACTACTCCAAAGTCAATAACATTGAGAATCTTCCGTCGGTCCGTCGGCCAGTAGGTGGGATGTCCACTTGAGAGTACATCTAAGCCCATTTTAGCAATGGCGTTGAAGAGTACGCGACCCTAAAAATCTAGCTCCAAGGGATTTAAAGAAGTTATGGTATTGGTGTTCTTTTGTTGAAAATCGAGGCGGAGAATAAATCGATGATAAAACAAATTTGTATTGACAGAATTCAATGCAAATGTTTGTTGCTTGGAGGTAATCCTCACTTATGTTATTCATTAGATTTTTTTTTTTTTTTTTATACATTTAATTTATTTATTGAATCTTCAGAAATGAAATGACAATAAGTTTTCGAATCTTAATACTAAAAGAAAATAATAAGTCCAGCCAGTGCTAGACAAAATATTATGATACTACAAAAAATTTATATCCACTGATCCAGTCATCTGTTTTGCGCTTGAGTTAAAGCAATGGTATCCCTCCTTCTCAACCGAACATGGCCAGTAAAGTTAAGGATGTCTCGTGCAAGTGGGTTTGGATGGTGTTCAAGTTTGCTGACATATTTTCAGGCGTGTTTTGTAAATTCGACTTTCACCAAAGGAATGCCTAGATCTTTGTGGATTCGAGAATTTTTAACATACCATGGAGCTGCAGTAATTGTACGTAGAATCTTATTTTGACCCCTTTGAATTTTTTCAATGTTTGATGCTGAGGCATCAATAATTGAATTCCATAACACCAGATTGGCTTTAGAATTGCATTGTACAACAAAAGTTTGCAATCCAACTTTAATATAGAATTTCTGCCGATTAGCCAATTAATTTGCACTGCTTTTAATCTCATCTGGGTAAGTTTTGCGTCGATATGAGACTTCCAAGTTAAACGACGATCGAGGTGGATTCCGAGGTATTTGACTTCATTGTGTTGCGGGATAATTTGATTATTTATTCTGATGAACGAGCATGTATCTTTTCGCAATGTGAAAGTTATATGAATACATTTCTGTTCGTTAACCCTGATTTTCCAAAGCTTAAGCCAATTCTCTAGTTTATAAACATATTTCTGCAAGTTCTGTGATGCTATTTGATGGTCCTTATGAACGCTAATAAAGGCTGTATCGTCTGCAAAAGTTGAAGTATGTATTATGGGGTCTAACGGCATATCGGATGCATAAATCAAATATAAAGTTGGACCCAGTATGCTACCCTGGGGAACTCCTGCTTCAATTGGCTGAGCGGGGCTTAAAAAATCGCCTTCTTTGATTGTAAATTTGCGACCATATATATAACTTTTCATAAGTGTGTGGGTGTTAGCAGGCAGAGTTAATTTAATTTTATGCATTAAACCTTCATGCCAGACTTTGTCGAACGCTTGCGACACATCAATGAAAACGGCGGAGCAGTATTTTTTCTCTTCAAACGACTGTCTTATCACATTTACCAATCTGTGTGTTTGTTCGATGGTACTGTGTTTAGCTCTAAACCCGAATTGGTGATTTGGGATACATTGAGTGTCGTTCAGAATTGGAATCAACTTAGCCAATAACAATTTTTCAAATAGTTTTGAAATTGTCGGCAGTAGACTAATTGGCCTATATGACTCTACTTAGGGGGTCCTTCCCTAGCTTAGGAATCATGGTAATCATAGATACCTTCCAATCTGCAGGATAGTATTCTAGGCGTAAAATAGCATTGAAAATAAATAGGATAATTCTTTTAGCTACACGAGGTAACTCCACAAGCATTTTGTTGCTGATTTTATCCATACCTGGAGCTTTTTTAAGATTCAGAGTACCAATAGCGCTTTGAACATCATTAAAGCTAAGTCTTAGAGGTACAGGAGGTCTAATAACGAGTAGAGGCAAATCAGATGCATTATTTGAGTTGTTTATAGTAAACACATTTCTCAAATGGTTAACAAATAAAATCCCCTTCTCGGAATCATTTCTAGCCCAGTCACCAGTCGGATTTCGCAGAGGAGGCTTTCCTCTAACTGGTCTTTTTAAACCTCGTGCCGCCTTCCGTAACGAATAGTCAGATTGTGGGGTACTATCAAGACCCTCCAAGTAAGATTTAAGTGAAGCCATTCTTTGGGTTTCTAAGAAATTTCTTAGTATATCTCTGCATACCCGTAGCCTAGCTTTCAGTTCAGGAGACCTGTGAATTTGCCACTCTCTTCTAACTCTTCTTTTTTCTGACAGGAGATGATCGAGTTCAGCGAAATAAGTTCTATTTGTCCCACTTTTGCACTCAACGTCGTATGTGGAGGCGTGATGTACAGCTCTTCGTATGTCCTCAGTAAACTTGCTAATCGACCCATCAATATCCTCGGTAGTTCTCAACACTACATTTTCCGTGCAGTGGGAACTTAAATACTTTTTATACTTTATCCAACTTACTCTGGTTTTAGATATGTCCCAAAATGGAGAGCCATTCCCTTGAAGGAAACGCATTGAAATAATAGAAGGAGAGTGATCTGAAGACAAGTCTAATGAAGGCTCCACTTGTATCGATTCTACAGGGATATTTTTCACTATTCCGAAGTCAATAACATCGGGAATCTTCCGTCGGTCCGTCGGCCAGTAGGTGGGATGACCGCTTGAGAGTACGTCTAATCCCATTTTTGCAATGGTGTTGAAGAGTTCACGACCCTTCGGGGTCACCAGACGTGAACCCCAAAAAGTGTGTTTGGCGTTAAAGTCACCAGCAACTAAAAATCTAGCTCCAAGGGAATTGAAGAAGCTGTAGTATTGGTGTTCTTTTATTGAAAATCGAGGCGGCGAATAAATTGATGATAAAACAAAATTGTATTGACAGAATTCAATACAAATGTTTGTTGCTTGTAGGTAATCCTCACATATGTTGTTCATTAAATAATGTTTTATTCTGTTCTTTATAAGAATTGCCGAACCTCCACATGCTCTTCCGCGTGGATCTTTAGTATCATATAACACGTAGCCATTAATTTTGAAGTACGCTGTCGCCGTCAAGTGAGTTTCAGAAATCATCATGACATCAATCTGCTTATCCATCAGGAAGTGTTCCAGTTCGTTTTTATGTTGGCGGAGGCCGTTCGCGTTCCAAAAACAAATTTTTAAACAAATCATTTCTTTAAAATGGCTTGTAAGATAGTGGATTGCATTTTCAGCATTTCCTGCATCATGGATGTCATAGTGGTCGTAAAAGTGTTCATAGTTTGGACAAGAGTCTGCAATGTAGTCTCTAGAGAGTTAATATTCGGCTCGAAATATTGTGATTTAGGTTCCTGCTCCAAACCTGGCATATTAGATTTAACCACGTTTGCGTGAGAAACTTGTCTAGAACTAGGCACGTTTACATGACTAGTGGACCGTAACAATTGAGGGAAATTGTTACTCGAAGCAAAATTAGGCTGTTGCGGACGATCAGGTAATACTGACGTCTTGTTGGTTCTTATGCCTTTCAAATGAGTGTAAATTGGACAACCTCTATAATTTGCGGTGTGATTACCTCCGCAGTTACTGCATTTTTTGATTTTTGAGTCAGTTTTCGACTTATCGCATTGAGCAGTTGCATGTAGCTCCCCACACGCAACACAAACTGACGGCAATTTACAATACGCCTTGGTGTGACCAAATTCTTGACAGTTAACACACTGGACGGGTCCCTGACGCTTATGCGGTTCTTCCACGGTGATTCTACGATGCAGAAGGTAAATCAGATTGTAGATGGGATGGGACTCGTTTTTTTTAATACGACATCTCCAGGTTCCAATTCCACCCTAAACATAGACTGTGGAATCTTTTCACGGTTTCTAATATTCACAACACTCTTAATTTTGAACCCTTTGTCCATTAAGCCGGTCTTTATCTCCGCAGGGTCAACACATGGGTCTATACCCTTTAGAACGACTTGGAGACCTTTTGCGCTTTTGAGCTGATAGGTGTAGAAATCCCTAGCCTCCCTCTCCAACTGGTTGGACAATTTTCGAAAATCATCTTCCTTTTTCACTTGAATTTTGGTTTCGCTGATATTTCCATGTTTAATTGATGTTACGCTAAACATATTTTCACCTATTACCGAAACAATTCTTTGTACCAATTTACTGGAAGTGGGCTCTCTCAGATAAATTGGTGGGGGCTTAAACGTCTTCTTAGGAAGTTCTGGCTCAACCGTCTGGAGGAGAGCAAACCTATTTTGATCATTACTCACGGTCTTGGGAGCTTTTGAATTTGATGATACTTGAGCAGATGTTGGGCTCCTCTTTCGCTTAAGAACTGTGACGTATTTATCCATACCTACTTGTTTTCTAGGTTTGACTGCACTATTTGATGAAGATGATGTTTTTTCATCTGTTGTAATCACAATATTGGGCGAACAGGAACGACGCCGTTCTACGGCTCTTGTAGTGAGAAAATTCTCCACAGATTTTTTTAAGGATTCTTCCTCAGAGACCCATCTAGTTTTTCTACTCGAGCTAAGCTCTTTCTCAGAATTACATCTGAGAGGAACACTCATACAATTTTTATGCGATTTATAGTGTTTTTTTTTAATTACAGATATTACCGTAGATTTTTTTAACCTATTACGATTTTTTCACTTTTTTGTTTTATTTCAACCTATTACACTTTTTCACCTATTACGATTTTTTCACCGAAAATTCAGCCGAACTAAAAATAACACGTCCGAACAGTTCGATGAGACGGCACAGTTACTGCCTTTTTTTTATTTTTACGTCAGTTTTGGAAGTATTAATTAATTTGATTTGAGTATTAAGTGAACCAAATCCCTCCAATTTAGTTATTGTCTCCCCAATATATCCGTAGTTGAAAAATACCAATGCTAATTGACTTTTGATGTTATTTAAATTTAATATTTTTTTTTACTTTTTTAATTGCATACGAATCGGTATCAACAAGCTCGTCAATAACATTCTTAATTTGCTCAAAATTTTTTGAATAGTATTCTACAGCATCTAGACAGGTTCCCCATATTCTTAATATTGGCTGCGGTGGAAGGGGAACCAAGGGATAGATTTCTTTAAAAATAAAATATAGCTATTAATAACAAAATGCTTCAAACTTATATATATTAATAGCTATTAAATAAATAAATTGTGAAGAATTTTTGCTGTTTACACGAGTCAGAAGCATTTTTAGGAGCAATTTTGAAGAAAATTTCAATCGTGTAAATCTAGCTTTACTTGTGTTTTATATCCTTGTTAATGCCATTTTGATCTACGTGTATGTATTTGCAACGCAAGGTGGTGTATGGAGCAAACAGGAGTTTTAATACCGTTAGAAAATATACCGTTATAGATGTCGTCGAGAAATAAAAAACGTTTAATCAGAATCATCTTTTAAAAACAAATATATTGTGTAAAAATCTCAAAATTCTTTCGTATAGTTTTTTTTTAGAAAAATTATGTTAAAACTTCAAGATCGATTTTCTCAAAATGCATTTTTGGCACATAGAGCACTTAAACTCCAGCACGACGATATGTGGTGAGAAAGTACCCTAGGTATTAGTTGGGATGTCCAAAATTTCTTCAATTTATTTTGTATGTCTTAATTTTTTTATGTAATATTATGGCTAGATTTAAGGGAACAAATTATTAGTAAAGAATTTTGTAATATATTGAAGAAAACAATAAAAAAATCATGTATTGAAGTAAAAAAAAAGAAATGGAGGAGTGTAATTACAAAATTAATGGTTGACTGAAAGGTAATAAATAGGGCTGCGATTTCCATGTAAATGCATGTTTTTTGTCGATAGTCTATGAGCGATGTCGACCAATTATCTTTCAGAATCAAGAAATTTGCGTTAAAATGGCATCGATTTGTTTTGACATATTTTGGTGCAAATGCATATTTTGGTTTAAAATGCATATTTTTGGATATTTAAAATTTATTAATACATATTTTGGAATTTTTGAGTGATTTTTCAAAAAATTTCCAAATAAACCAAAAAAATCAATAAATTCTTTTAGTTCTCTCCTTATTAGAAGGAGACGCATATACTACATAACTTGATATCACATACTAACACATTCACATTCAATTTTCAAATAAAAACATAAATGTAATTTTTAATTTTTTTGCAACGTATTTTTGAGAAACACTGACTTCTTTTATCCAAAACTGTTACGTGTTACCTGCTTGGCACATAGGTTAGACCGCGTAGCAGAGGAAATTAGAAGCAAATTCTATAGTATTGATTTATTGATTTCATACGAAAAAAATATATTTTTAAAGGCTCCTTCACGAGTTGCAATTTTTAAAGAAATCTATCCCTTGGTTCCCCTTCCACCGCAGCCAATATTAAGAATATGGGGAACCTGTCTAGATGCTGTAGAATACTATTCAAAAAATTTTGAGCAAATTAAGAATGTTATTGACGAGCTTGTTGATACCGATTCGTATGCAATTAAAAAAGTAAAAAAAAATATTAAATTTAAATAACATCAAAAGTCAATTAGCATTGGTATTTTTCAACTACGGATATATTGGGGAGACAATAACTAAATTGGAGGGATTTGGTTCACTTAATACTCAAATCAAATTAATTAATACTTCCAAAACTGACGTAAAAATAAAAAAAGGCAGTAACTGTGCCGTCTCATCGAACTGTTCGGACGTGTTATTTTTAGTTCGGCTGAATTTTCGGTGAAAAAATCGTAATAGGTGAAAAAGTGTAATAGGTTGAAATAAAACAAAAAAGTGAAAAAATCGTAATAGGTTAAAAAATCTGTAATTAAAAAAAACACTATAAATCGCATAAAAATTGTATGAGTGTTCCTCTCAGATGTAATTCTGAGAAAGAGCTTAGCTCGAGTAGAAAAACTAGATGGGTCTCTGAGGAAGAATCCTTAAAAAAATCTGTGAAGAATTTTCTCACTACAAGAGCCGTAGAACGGCGTCGTTCCTGTTCGCCCAATATTGTGATTACAACAGATGAAAAAACATCATCTTCATCAAATAGTGCAGTCAAACCTAGAAAACAAGTAGGTATGGATAAATACGTCACAGTTCTTAAGCGAAAGAGGAGCCCAACATCTGCTCAAGTATCATCAAATTCAAAAGCTCCCAAGACCGTGAGTAATGATCAAAATAGGTTTGCTCTCCTCCAGACGGTTGAGCCAGAACTTCCTAAGAAGACGTTTAAGCCCCAACCAAATTATCTGAGAGAGCCCACTTCCAGTAAATTGGTACAAAGAATTGTTTCGGTAATAGGTGAAAATATGTTTAGCGTAACATCAATTAAACATGGAAATATCAGCGAAACCAAAATTCAAGTGAAAAAGGAAGATGATTTTCGAAAATTGTCCAACCAGTTGGAGAGGGAGGCTAGGGATTTCTACACCTATCAGCTCAAAAGCGCAAAAGGTCTCCAAGTCGTTCTAAAGGGTATAGACCCATGTGTTGACCCTGCGGAGATAAAGACCGGCTTAATGGACAAAGGGTTCAAAATTAAGAGTGTTGTGAATATTCGAAACCGTGAAAAGATTCCACAGTCTATGTTTAGGGTGGAATTGGAACCTGGAGATGTCGTATTAAAAAAAACGAGTCCCATCCCATCTACAATCTGATTTACCTTCTGCATCGTAGAATCACCGTGGAAGAACCGCATAAGCGTCAGGGACCCGTCCAGTGTGTTAACTGTCAAGAATTTGGTCACACCAAGGCGTATTGTAAATTGCCGTCAGTTTGTGTTGCGTGTGGGGAGCTACATGCAACTGCTCAATGCGATAAGTCGAAAACTGACTCAAAAATCAAAAAATGCAGTAACTGCGGAGGTAATCACACCGCAAATTATAGAGGTTGTCCAATTTACACTCATTTGAAAGGCATAAGAACCAACAAGACGTCAGTATTACCTGATCGTCCGCAACAGCCTAATTTTGCTTCGAGTAACAATTTCCCTCAATTGTTACGGTCCACTAGTCATGTAAACGTGCCTAGTTCTAGACAAGTTTCTCACGCAAACGTGGTTAAATCTAATATGCCAGGTTTGGAGCAGGAACCTAAATCACAATATTTCGAGCCGAATATTAACTCTCTAGAGACTACATTGCAGACTCTTGTCCAAACTATGAACACTTTTACGACCACTATGACATCCATGATTCAGGAAATGCTGAAAATGCAATCCACTATCTTACAAGCCATTTTAAAGAAATGATTTGTTTAAAAATTTGTTTTTGGAACGCGAACGGCCTCCGCCAACATAAAAACGAACTGGAACACTTCCTGATGGATAAGCAGATTGATGTCATGATGATTTCTGAAACTCACTTGACGGCGACAGCGTACTTCAAAATTAATGGCTACGTGTTATATGATACTAAAGATTCACGCGGAAGAGCATGTGGAGGTTCGGCAATTCTTATAAAGAACAGAATAAAACATTATTTAATGAACAACATATGTGAGGATTACCTACAAGCAACAAACATTTGCATTGAATTCTGTCAATACAATTTTGTTTTATCATCAATTTATTCGCCACCTCGATTTTCAATAAAAGAACACCAATACTACAGCTTCTTCAATTCCCTTTTAGCTAGATTTTTAGTTGCTGGTGACTTTAACGCCAAACACACTTTTTGGGGTTCACGTCTGGTGACCCCGAAGGGTCGTGAACTCTTCAACACCATTGCAAAAATGGGATTAGATGTACTCTCAAGCGGTCATCCCACCTACTGGCCGACGGACCGACGGAAGATTCCCGATGTTATTGACTTCGGAATAGTGAAAAATATCCCTGTAGAATCGATACAAGTGGAGCCTTCATTAGACTTGTCTTCAGATCACTCTCCTTCTATTATTTCAATGCGTTTCCTTCAAGGGAATGGCTCTCCATTTCGGGACATATCTAAAACCAGAGTAAGTTGGATAAAGTATAAAAAGTATTTAAGTTCCCACTGCACGGAAAATGTAGTGTTGAGAACTACCGAGGATATTGATGGGTCGATTAGCAAGTTTACTGAGGACATACGAAGAGCTGTACATCACGCCTCCACATACGACGTTGAGTGCAAAAGTGGGACAAATAGAACTTATTTCGCTGAACTCGATCATCTCCTGTCAGAAAAAAGAAGAGTTAGAAGAGAGTGGCAAATTCACAGGTCTCCTGAACTGAAAGCTAGGCTACGGGTATGCAGAGATATACTAAGAAATTTCTTAGAAACCCAAAGAATGGCTTCACTTAAATCTTACTTGGAGGGTCTTGATAGTACCCCACAATCTGACTATTCGTTACGGAAGGCGGCACGAGGTTTAAAAAGACCAGTTAGAGGAAAGCCTCCTCTGCGAAATCCGACTGGTGACTGGGCTAGAAATGATTCCGAGAAGGGGATTTTATTTGTTAACCATTTGAGAAATGTGTTTACTATAAACAACTCAAATAATGCATCTGATTTGCCTCTACTCGTTATTAGACCTCCTGTACCTCTAAGACTTAGCTTTAATGATGTTCAAAGCGCTATTGGTTTTTTATGTTCTTAAAAAAGCTCCAGGTATGGATAAAATCAGCAACAAAATGCTTGTGGAGTTACCTCGTGTAGCTAAAAGAATTATCCTATTTATTTTCAATGTTATTTTACGCCTAGAATACTATCCTGCAGATTGGAAGGTATCTATGATTACCATGATTCCTAAGCCAGGGAAGGACCCCCCTAAGTAGAGTCATATAGGCCAATTAGTCTACTGCCGACAATTTCAAAACTATTTGAAAAATTGTTATTGGCTAAGTTGATTCCAATTCTGAACGACACTCAATGTATCCCAAATCACCAATTCGGGTTCAGAGCTAAACACAGTACCATCGAACAAACACACAGATTGGTAAATGTGATAAGACAGTCGTTTGAAGAGAAAAAATACTGCTCCGCCGTTTTCATTGATGTGTCGCAAGCATTCGACAAAGTCTGGCATGAAGGTTTAATGCATAAAATTAAATTAACTCTGCCTGCTAACACCCACACACTTATGAAAAGTTATTTATATGGTCGCAAATTTACAATCAAAGAAGGCGATTTTTTAAGCCCCGCTCAGCCAATTGAAGCAGGAGTTCCCCAGGGTAGCATACTGGGTCCAACTTTATATTTGATTTATGCATCCGATATGCCGTTAGACCCCATAATACATACTTCAACTTTTGCAGACGATACAGCCTTTATTATTTTTTTAAATAAATAAATTGTGAAGAATTTTTGCTGTTTACACGAGTTTGAAGCATTTTGTTATTTGTAATAAATGTAACGCAATATATTTCTAGAATATGTTGCGGATGCTATTTAATTTTGTTTTTTTTAAGTAGAAGGAAGAATAATTAGATTGAATAAATGTCAATTTTTGTTATATGTGTCTGGTGACAGATGTTTTTATTGTATTAACTTTGCAATCAGCAGGTAGATAAGATAAACAAAAAGAGGCTGATGGCTGATGAATAAGAAGAGGAACACGGTGGTAAAGAAAAGAAAAAAATATGTTAAATTGGAAATAGTGGAATTTGAATAATCCAGGATGATTTATGAAAAGAAAAGATGGATGTTTTGGAGGGATAATATTTTCTAGGATTATTATTAAAGATGGATGACTAGTATAGAGACTTTTGGAATATTTTTGGAAAAACTGAAAAATTTTGGAAAAATTAAAATAAGATAAGGAATGTACCGAAATAGGAAAGTGAACGGAGAGATCAATTGAACAGGAATAGCCGAACTGAGCACACAGAAAACTAATTGAAATACCTCTTTATTTGCCAAGGAGTAGTTGTTTTTAAATAAAGTGATTTTTTTGTTTGTAAATACAGTGAAAATTTTATTTTTGAAGTATACTGGATCTAACAAAAAAAAATAAGAAAAAAAGAAAAAAAAAACGTAAGCAATTGTTTTAGTTTGATAAAATCATAATAAAGCCAAGAAAAAATTTTTTTGTTTAGCTGGCTGGTGCAGACAACACTTTATGGTTATCTGAAAGGATCAAGGACACGGATTTGTGTGTGTATTGGGAGTTTTAAATCTGCCACCAAAGTCAGGTAAAAAGTGATCTTTCCATAATAGTATCGCAATTGAAAAGGATAGATACAGGAACGAAGGGATTAATATTAATTTCACTAGTAAAGCAAAGGAGTTGTGCTATATAAAGCAGAAAAAAAGAAGGGAAAAATAAAAAAATAAGGAGAACAAATATTTTCAAATTAGAGTTAAGTGGGAATATAAACAAAGTATTAATGCCCAAATTATATGTTCTATGTAGTTGAGGAATAATAAAGAAAAGTAATAAAAAAAAAAAAAAAAAAGGAAAGGGAAAAAGAAAAAAAGGAATAAATAAATAAATACATAGATAATTAGGTTGAAGAAAATAAAATCCGGAAATAAAGACTTTTACTGTATCTAATTCCATTTGTTAAACCTAAGTTTTATTGTAATTATCTTTATACGTACATATATACATCTATAGTTTTTCTGTTTATTGATATTTGTATAGGGTTAGCTTTAAGTTAATATCATAGTATTTAAATCGGATAAAAAAAATAAATATGTATATCTGAGATTTATAAAAGTATAAAACCAATTGAAACAATGGGTTTGCTCTAAAAATAACAAGGAATAATGGCATGACGGTGATTTAACGTAGGAGAGGTCAGGTGGATGTTATTGGGTCCCAGACAAAATTCTCATGGATCTTCTGGTGACATGGCAGGGTGGGCAAATAAAGGAGCAAAACAGCTGCTTCCTGAAAGGAAAAATAAGTATCATTTACGTAGTACGTCTGTGTGTTTATAATGATGTTAGATAGTACTTACTGGAAAAAAATTTTTATGTTCAGCATACCCAGTGAGCAGGGTTGGAACCCTCTGAGATGTGTTTACCGTGCTAGTCGGAAAACTTACTGGTTACTATGGCTGCAACATAAATGGCGCCCAATCGGAACAACAATTTAAAGTTTTTTTTTCTAACTTAGAAAATACGTGTGAGTACAACTACAGTCGTGAAAATAGACCATAGTATTATTTAGTAGCCCAATTGAGAAAAAATTTATCCAATGTTGGGAGTTATCATTTTTTTGTAGCCCTTGTGAGAAAGTCTCTGGAAGGAAGTATAAAAGAATGATTAATTTTCTATATAGGGGGAACATGGGATTCGTCCGATGAAATAATGAAAATGGTCGATAGCTTGGAAGAGTTTTTTTTGTCGTTTTTCCAATTGTATTGATGGTTTTTGTTTTTTTTATTTTAAGAAGGGCGAAAGAATGATTAATCGGTAACCGTCTGTAGTATGGCTTTCGAAAAACTACAGGGTCTGTTGTATCGATAGTCATTCGCTATACCTGACTTCTTATATCTTATGATTGTAGTATGAAAAAGGCCATAATTGTATAAGGAGTAGGTGAATGAGTAATTTGTCTAGCGTACTATGATCGATACTTATTTTTTTTTATTTTATGAACTTATAATAACCACCTTAACTGCGCTACTTATCGTCATGCCAGAATCCGAAAGATAAACCAAATATACATTTAAAAAAAAAAAAATATATATATATATATAAAATAGATAATAAGTATTATTCACTTAAATTTTTTTTAGTATCATATATGAAATTTAAATTATTTTTTTTACCGCAATTTTTTTTTACTGGAAGGTTTATATTCCTATGTCTCAATTTCTAGGAAATAAGGATAGTAGGAAAAGAATAAGACAGGTTGAATTTGATTTGAATAGGTCTACTCCAAACGCGTTTGGGAAAACTTATAAGTCAAATACCCCCAGTAGAAAGCTTAGAGCAAATATAACAACTGAAATGAGTCAGAATAAGGAGGGTAATGTTCCCCAAATTCATGATAAATCCGGGACCATTAATGCTAATACTCCTAGCACGAGTGCGTTTGCTTGTCAAGTACAGCAGGAAATGAATCAGAATGACAAGGAAGAGGAAATGAATAGGGTCATAGAATCAGGTGTGTATTGTCAAGTTGGGGATATTAAAAGGCAAATGGCTGAGTTAACAGCTGCTGTGGGGAAAATGAGTTTAGTTTTGCAGCACACCCAACTGGAAAATAGGAAGATTAGAGATGAAATGCGAATAAAGAATCTCCAGACTTTTCGCCACGGAACTCAGTCCAATCGTCTAGGGCATCATTAGGTAGTGTCGACAATATTAATAGAACTTATACTAAGATGAGGGTCGACAAATGGGGACTGGAATTCGATGGTAATACAAATAAATTAGCAGTAGAGGATTTTGTGTTTCGGGTTGAGCGTCTTCAACAAAAGTATGGTGTCTCTTGGAATGAAGTGTTGGATAATTTCCACTTGTTGGTAAAAGGAGTAGCTGAAAAATGGTATTGGCTTTATATACAGACAAATTATGTCTCAGAATGGACTACCTTAAAAGAGGCAATGTTAAAACAATACCAATCGACCAGATCTAGCTTTGAATTGATGAGTGATATGGTTGAGAGAAAGCAACAAACGGGTGAAGGGATTGACGCATTTTTTTTTACCATGATACAAATGCGATCGCGTTTACAAATGTCCATACCTGAGAGAGAAATGATTAAAATGTTAAAAAAGAATTTAAGGGAAGATATTCGTAGTAGAGTTTACCCGATTGCAGTCAATTCGGTAGAGGAACTGAGGCAGGAATGCATTGAGGCAGAAAAACTATTCTGCCGAAAAGATGCTAAACAGTTGCCCACTGCTGCTCCATTCAATCGTTACAGGCATGTTAATGAAGTCAGCGAAAATTATACACGTCATGTTGAAGACACTCATGATTCACATGAGGAAGTGGCAGAAATTCAGCAAAATAAAAACCAGATAACCAGAAACCCCCTTATTTGCTGGAATTGCCGAGAAAATGGTCACATGTTTATGGACTGTCCGTCTACAGAAAGGGTGTTGTTTTGCTATAGGTGTGGAAAGCCGGATGCAAAATCTCCCAATTGTACGAGCTGTAAGGAAAGAAATTTTTTAAGGAACGAGGCAGCAGCGGGAAACCATCGTTCCAAGGAAAACCCGCCGGCGAATTAGCTGAAAAAGAAAAAAACATTAACTTAATTAAAGCGGTAGAAAAAGTTAATAATTTCATTCCGGGAATGCGTCATACGTATTCACTAGAAGAACGCCAGAACAATTATGAAAAGGTACGAAATAGAATGTTTTGTCAGGAACTTAGAATAAGGAAAGTAATTTCAAATAGAATAAAAAAATTAAGAGATAAGTTTAGAAAGACAAGAGAATGTAGAAAGTTAGTAATAGAAACCATAAGAGCAGTTGATCGGAAGGGTGATCCGCGCGCGTTTGCTGAAATTAGTATAGGCAATATTGTAATCTCGGGACTATTGGATACAGGTGCGTCGATTAGTTTACTCGGAAAAGGATGTAGAGAATTAATTGAGACATTACAAATTGCTTTTAAGCCAATATATTCTGTCGTGTCAACCGCTGCAGGGGAAGAGCATAGACTGTTGGGAGAGGTTAGTTTGGAAATAACTTTTAGGGATAAGACATTGCCTATTTTATTTTATTTATGCCCAGATTTGGAGCGGGAGGCTTACTTAGGTGTTAATTTTTGGAAGGCTTTCAATCTAGCGCCCGAAGTTTTTGAAATTGCTGAAGTGAGAAAGAACCGGATGATTCTGGAAGGCATGAACATATTCGAATCCCCATGTGCTAAGCGAAGCACAACAACGGAGGTTGAATGAAATAGTTGAAGCTTTTCCAACATTTGAGAAGGAAGGACTAGGGTGTACAGGTTTGGAAAAACATTCGATAAAGTTAGTAGACAATGCGGAGCCTTTTAAGGACCGACATTACCCATTATATCCAGTAGCGCAAGAATTGGTATATCGGGAAATAGACACGATGTTAGCGATGAGGGTAATAGAGGAAAGCGAAAGTCCTTGGTCAAATAGAACTACCATTGTTAAGAAGACAGGGAAAATTAGGTTTTGTCTAGATGCAAGGAAACTGAACAAAATTACGGTTAAGGACGCTTACCCACTTCAGAATATCGACGGAATTCTTGGACGAATCGACGTGACCTATTACATAAGTAGCGTCGATTTGAAATTTGCGTTCTGGCAGATAGAATTGGACGAAAAAAGTAAACCGTACACGGCGTTCACTGTAGCTGGTCGACCACTCTACCAATTCCGCGTAATGCCGTTTGGACTTTGCAACGCTGCTCAGCGATTATGTAGACTGATGGATAAAGTTATTCCACCAAGGCTTAGAGAGAACGTATTCATATATTTGGATGATTTGCTGGTAGTTTCTAGTGATTTTGATAATCATCTTCAGATTTTAAAAGAAGTTGCAATATGTCTAAGAAAAGCCAATCTCACCATTGGCCTAAAAAAATCCCAATTTTGTTTTCAGCAGCTTAAATATCTTGGATTCATTATCGGAGGAGGATGTTTAAAAACTGATCCAGAAAAAGTAAAGGCAATAAAAGAAATTAGAGTACCAAGAACACCCCGCGAAGTACGTAGTTTTTTAGGAACGGCCGGATGGTATCGGCGATTTATAAGAGATTTTGCTACTATATCTGCACCATTGACCGATACCTTAAAGAAAAGAGAAAAATTTAAAATGAATCCTGAGGCAATTCAGGCATTCGAAAATCTCAAAAAGGCGCTGACATCCGCCCCAGTACTGAGACACCCCGATTTTACAAGAAGATTTTGGATCCAGTGTGATGCATGTGACTACGGTATCGGTGCGGTCTTATACCAGATTAACGGTCAAGAAGAAAAACACCCGATAGCGTTTTATAGTCAAAAATTAAATGCTTGTCAAAAAAATTATAGCGTAACTGAAAAAGAGTGTTTCGCGGCAGTTATGGCTGTAAAGAAATTTCGCCCATATGTTGAAATGATGCCCTTTACGATAGTTACAGACCACGCTAGCCTTAAATGGCTTATGTCATTGAAGGATTTGACTGGAAGATTGGCTCGTTGGTCACTTCAGTTGCAAGCAATTGATTTCGAGATTGAGCACCGAAAAGGGTCGGAAAACATAGTAGCTGACATGCTGTCCAGAATCCAAAAAGAAAATATTAACGTTGATGAAATAAACTTGGAAAAATTATTTGATTTCGAAACAGCGGAATTTCAAAGCGAAGAATATTTAGAGTTAATAGCACATATAACTAATAATAAAGAATTATTGCCAGATTTGAAGGTAGATGATGGCCTAGTATTTAAAAGAGTGAATTTCGATAGGGAGAACGAAACGGATCACCAATGGAAGATTTGGATTCCACCGGATATCACCCAGGTTTTGATAGAAAAAGCACATAATATGACCTCAGCACACGGAGGGATTTCCAAAACCTTAGAAAAGATAAGAAGATTCTTTTACTGGCCAAATATGACGAAACAAGTCAAAGCTTATATTCAGAAATGTCAAATCTGCAAAGAAACTAAACCTAGTAACCAAAATCTTCGTCCTGAAATTGGAAAACAGTTCATCACCGATAGACCTTTTCAAAAGCTATATCTAGATTTTTTGGGAAAATACCCAAGGTCAAAAAATGGGAATAGTTATGTATTTATTGTCCTAGATCATTTTACGAAATATACTTTCCTTAAAGCTATGAAAGAAGCAACAGCCGGAAATGTGGTTAAATTTTTAATACAGGAAATTTTTCATAAATTTGGCGTTCCGGAAATCATATACACAGATAATGGCGTACAATTTGTTTCCAAAGCTTTTCAGAACTTAATAGATTCCTACAAGATCAATCATATTATAACACCTGTATATCAGCCTAGTAGCAATGCATCGGAACGTGTAAACCAGAGTATACTATCGCCAATTAGAGCGTATTTAAAAGAAGATCAACGAGACTGGGATCTCTATTTGTCAGAAATAAACTGTGCGCTGAGAAACTCTTTTCATAGTGCCATAGGTTTCACTCCATTCTTTGCACTTTTCGGGTTTCACATGTATTCAAGCGGAGCCGACTACAAACTAGGTAGAAAATTGCAATCTATTACTGAGCATCGAATTCTTTCCAAACCGAACGAAAAATTAGAAAATATAAGAGAACAAATAAGAGAAAACATGACCAAAGCCTACGAAAGAAGTGCAACAAGGTACAACAGAAGAGCTCGAATCGTCAAATTTGTTCCCGGTCAGGAAGTTTACCGGAGGAATATGGTACAGAGCAGCTTTGCAAAGAACATAAATGCAAAATTTTGTCGGAAGTTCTTAAAATGTAGGGTGGTCAGACCAGTGGGTAACAACATGTACGAACTAGAGTCCTTAAAGGGTAAAACAATAGGTATTTATCACGTTAAAGATATTAAAGTGTAAATTGGTAATCGTTTGTATACCAATGAAAAGTGCAATATTAGAACATACTCAAATATTTACATGAGTAATTATAATATATATTAATGTATATTTTGTAATTATATTATAAATGTTTGTTGTGTTGTCCCACTTTTATATAATTTGACAAAAATTTAATTAAAATCTGTGATAACCTATCTGAGTACCTGAGATCGACTTGACGAAAATAGAATTAGTCTGTACATACCGGTCCTTAGTGCAATATTAGAATAGGCAAAACCTGTGATACATATATAATAAGAGTTTGTTGTGTTGTCCTTTTTTTGTGTTTTATGTCTTTGATTATTTGCACCCAAAATTGTGGTCCAGAAAATCTCTGAAAGATAATAAAGAGAAGGAAACACAAAGTAAACTCTATATAGGGTATTATCACAGAGGTACTTACCGAAGTGTGTTCTTGGTTTCGTAGTGTCAAAGAGCTGGAAACGTAAATTCTCTGAACTTCTTTATACGATTGTAAAGACTTGCGGAGATGTATCCATTCTATTAGAGCAGCTACTATCCATAAACGGAAAGAGAATAGAGGCGATACCATGTTTATTATAGAATCCAAACATTTTTTGAAGTTTATTTATGCCATGAATGAAAGTTAATAGATGAACAAATTGACGAATAAAAAAAAATATATACTATTTTCTGTAATAGTATAATAAATGACGAAATATTAATACATATTTACCCGTTTTGCCTCAAAAGATAATTTGTGGGCTGTCGAATTAACGTTAACACACTATGTGTGCCCAATTGGTATACTAGCCAATTACAAGAACATTTTTATGGATCTATTTATTATATGGGTTGTCACTATGATTTTTCTTTTTCCGACTTGAGAACAGAATCCGTTGGATATGGAATATATAGTTAGGTACTTTTGTCTGGAAAGGAAGTTAATGTTTCACTGAGTAAATAATTATGTGAGGGGTTGAGTTCGTATCTTGAATAAAATGCCCGGCCGGATGTTAGATTTTGAGCCTCTTTCAGGGTCATGAGAGTTCCCCACGTGTTTATTATGACTCCAGGAGAAAAGAAACCCTCCGCACACCGATTCCTTGCGCAGAATTTGCATGATTCGGAGTTTTGTTGCAGATGCTATTTAATTTTGTTTTTTTTTAAGTAGAAGGAAGAATAATTAGATTGAATAAATGTCAATTTTTGTTATATGTGTCTGGTGACAGATGTTTTTATTGTATTAACTTTGCAATCAGCAGGTATATAAGATAAACAAAAAGAGGCTGATGGCAACGCTATTAATAGTAAAGGCAGTGTTGTACTTTTCATTGAATAAGAAGAGCGGTGGTAAAGAAAAGAAAAAAATATGTTAAATTGGAAATAGTGGAATTTGAATAATCCAGGATGATTTATGAAAAGAAAAGATGGATGTTTTGGAGGGATAATATTTTCTAGGATTATTATTAAAGATGGATGACTAGTATAGAGACTTTTGGAATATTTTTGGAAAAACTGAAAAATTTTGGAAAAATTAAAATAAGATAAGGAATGTACCGAAATAGGAAAGTGAACGGAGAGATCAATTGAACAGGAATAGCCGAACTGAGCACACAGAAAACTAATTGAAATACCTCTTTATTTGCCAAGGAGTAGTTGTTTTTAAATAAAGTGATTTTTTTGTTTGTAAATACAGTGAAAATTTTATTTTTGAAGTATACTGGATCTAACAAAAAAAAAAAATAAGAAAAAAAAAACGTAAGCAATTGTTTTAGTTTGATAAAATCATAATAAAGCCAAGAAAAAATTTTTTTGTTTAGCTGGCTGGTGCAGACAACACTTTATGGTTATCTGAAAGGATCAAGGACACGGATTTGTGTGTGTATTGGGAGTTTTAAATCTGCCACCAAAGTCAGGTAAAAAGTGATCTTTCCATAATAGTATCGCAATTGAAAAGGATAGATACAGGAACGAAGGGATTAATATTAATTTCACTAGTAAAGCAAAGGAGTTGTGCTATATAAAGCAGAAAAAAAGAAGGGAAAAATAAAAAAATAAGGAGAACAAATATTTTCAAATTAGAGTTAAGTGGGAATATAAACAAAGTATTAATGCCCAAATTATATGTTCTATGTAGTTGAGGAATAATAAAGAAAAGTAATAAAAAAAAAAAAAAAAGGAAAGGGAAAAAGAAAAAAAGGAATAAATAAATAAATACATAGATAATTAGGTTGAAGAAAATAAAATCCGGAAATAAAGACTTTTACTGTATCTAATTCCATTTGTTAAACCTAAGTTTTATTGTAATTATCTTTATACGTACATATATACATCTATAGTTTTTCTGTTTATTGATATTTGTATAGGGTTAGCTTTAAGTTAATATCATAGTATTTAAATCGGATAAAAAAAATAAATATGTATATCTGAGATTTATAAAAGTATAAAACCAATTGAAACAATGGGTTTGCTCTAAAAATAACAAGGAATAATGGCATGACGGTGATTTAACGTAGGAGAGGTCAGGTGGATGTTATTGGGTCCCAGACAAAATTCTCATGGATCTTCTGGTGACATGGCAGGGTGGGCAAATAAAGGAGCAAAACAGCTGCTTCCTGAAAGGAAAAATAGGTATCATTTACGTAGTACGTCTGTGTGTTTATAATGATGTTAGATAGTACTTACTGGAAAAAAATTTTTATGTTCAGCATACCCAGTGAGCAGGGTTGGAACCCTCTGAGATGTGTTTACCGTGCTAGTCGGAAAACTTACTGGTCACTATGGCTGCAACAAATAAAATAACATACTTGCGTGGTCAATATAGCTGGGAAATTGCAAAAGCAAAATAAACAAGTAAGAGTGCTATAGTCGGCTGTGCCGAATCTTAAATACCCTTCACCTAAGCGTAATAAGAAATACAGAAATAATAAGAAATACAGAAACTACACTAGACTAGAATATCCTAATTCTGTGTTTTCTATTCAGTCTTAGTGCAAATTTTATCTATTAGTATTTGATATATTGTTTGAAAGACAATTTTACGACCAACATAACTTATGTTAAATATTTTGAAATGTTGTCTAATTTTTACCATTTTAATTGATTTAATTATCAATTCTTACCATAATTTACAGAGTCTGTCTGATGTTCATAATAATATTCAGTATAATTTAACAAACAGAGTATAAACAAGTAAGAGTGCTATATTCGGCTGTGCCGAATCTTAAATACCCTTCACCTAAGCGTAATAAGAAATACAGAAACTACACTAGACTAGAATATCCTAATTCTGTGTTTTCTATTCAGTGTTAGTGCAAATTTTATTAGTATTTGATATATTGTTTGAAACACAATTTTACGACCAACATAATTTATGTTAAATATTTTGAAATGTTGTCTAATTTTTACCATTTTTAATTGATTTAATTACCAATTCTTACCATAATTTACAGAGTCTGTCTGATGTTCATAATAATCTTGAGTGTAATTTAACAAACAGAGTATAAAAAAGGGGTACAATTCGGTTTTAGTGATTTTGCTCAAAAAAAAAAAAAAAAAACAAAATCAAATAGGGCTTTTAGAGGAGATACCAGCAAAAAAAAAATTTGTTGCCGGTCACGCCTATTTTCGAGGGGGGCGGGCCCTTAATGTTGAAAATACATAGGCCTATATCTCGGGAACTACTGGGTGTCTGATAATTTATAATACATTAAATAAACGGTATTAAAAATACCTTTCCAACGATATATATCATGATTATAAAATATGGACCGGATATGGGTTAAATCCGAAAAAAATATTTTTTGACCCGAATTTATTTGTTTTTTGGAAATGGTTCTATATGGCAGGTATGACAAATTATGGGCCGATCTTCTTAAATTTTGGAACAGTTATTTTCATGCATATGAGGATATTTCACGTCGAATTTCAACATAATAACGGTATATATACGATATATATTAGTATTAACGTGGATTTCGAGAGTGGACCTTATGTGGGGGATATAGTCAAATATGGACCGATATTCTCAAAATCCAGCAGTTAGATTTAGGCATGTATATAAATGATCCGTGTAAAATTTTGGATTGGTACCCTTATTTATAAGCGATTTATGAGTATTAAAGTGATTTTCGGAAGAGGGCTTTATATGGGGCATACGGTTAAAAATAGACCGAAATTCACAAAATTTTGTGGGATGATTTTTGTATATATTAAAATGATCTGTGCAAGGTTTTGAGTCGGTACCGATATTTATACAATATATATAGGGAAAAATCTCTTTTTCAGATGTGGTCCTTGTATGGGAGCTATGACCAGTTCTGGGCCGACCACCATAAAATTTAGTACAGCAATTTATTTGCCTATAAAGAATATTTATGTCAAATTTTAGCCGTTTAACATTATTTATATCTCTTTTATACGTATTTAAGTGAATTTTGGAAGTGGACTTTATATGGGGTCTATGGTCAAACATGGACCGAATTAAAAAAAATTTCGTTTTGCGATTTCTTTTTGTATAAAACTTATTTTTGCTGAATTTTGTCTTGATATTCCAATTTTATAGGCATTTATTTATCATTAAGCCATATTTCGGGAATATATATATTTGTATGGGGGCTATAAGAAATCATGGACCGATTCTTACTATTTTCCGCACACTTTCTTCTTTTATAGTACAAACAACGTATACAAAATTTCATGGTATTATCTGCAATAGTTTTCAAAACATTGCAATAAAATGGATGAAAAATATCAAATTTTTATGGAGGTGGTCTCACATATAGGTTCATAACTCTGGTTAACCTAAACCGATTTTGCTGATTTTAAATAGCAAACTTCTCGAAAGCACTTCTGACAGAATTATTGAAGGTTGGGATCCCGAGTATATCTGGGGACTTCAAAAAACTGATTTCAACAGACAGACAGACAGACAGACAGACAGACAGACAGACAAACAGACAGACAGACAGACAGACAGACAGACAGACAGACAGACGGACATGGCTTAATCAACTTCGCTATCTATAAGGATCCAGAATATATATACTTTATAGGGTCGGAAAATTTTTTTGTGGAAATTACACACGGAATGACAAACTTATATATACCCTTCTCACGATGGTGAAGGGTATAAAAAGGGGTACATTTCGGTTTTAGTGATTTTGTTAAAAAAAAAAAAACAAATAGGGATTTTAGAAGAGATACCAGCAAAAAAAATTTTTTTTGGCGGCCACGCCTATTTTCGAGGGGGCGGGCCCTTAAAGTTGAAAATATATAGGCCTATATCTCGGGAACTACTGGGTGTCTGATAATTTGTTATACATTAAATAAAAGGTATTAAAAATAGCTTTCCAACGATATATATCATGATTATAAAATATGGACCGAATATGGGCTAAATCCGAAAAGAATATTTTTTGATCCGAATTTATTTGTTTTTTGGAAATGCTTCTATATGGCAGGTATGACAAATTATGGGCCGATCTTCTTAAATTTTGGAACAGTTATTTTCATGCATATGGGGATATTTCACGTAGAATTTCAACGTAATAACGGTATATTTAAGATATATATTAGTATTACCGTGGATTTCGGTAGTGGACCTTATGTGGGGGATATAGTCAAATATGGACCGATATTCTCAAAATCCAGCAGTTAGATTTAGGCATGTATGTAAATGATCCGTGTAAAATTTTGGATTGGTACCCTTATTTATAAGCGATTTATGAGTATTAAAGGGATTTTCCGAAGAGGGCTTTATATGGGGCATACGGTTAAAAATAGACCGAAATTAACAAAATTGTGTGGAATGATTTTTGTATATATTTACATGATCTGTACAAAGTTTTGAGTCGGTAACGATATTTATACAATATATATAGGGAAAAATGTATTTTTCAGATGTGGTCCTTGTATGGGAGCTATGACCAGTTGTGAGCCGACCACCATAAAATTTAGTACCACAATTTATTTGCCTATAAAGAGTATTTATGTCAAATTTTAGCCGTTTAACATTATTTATATCTGTTTTATGCGTATTTAAGTGAATTTCGGAAGTGGACTTTATATGGGGTCTATGGTCAAATATGGACCGAACTAAAAAAAATTTCGTTTTGCGATTTCTTTTTGCACAAAACTTAGTTTTGCTGAATTTTGTCTTGATATTCCAATTGGAACAGTTATTTTCATGCATATGAGGATATTTCACGTCGAATTTCAACATAATAACGGCATATTTAAGATATATATTAGTATTAACGTGTATTTCGGTAGTGGACCTTATGTGGGGGATATAGTCAAATATTCAAATATAGTCCGATATTCTCAAAATCCAGCAGTTAGATTTAGGCATGTATGTAAATGATCCGTGTAAAATTTTGGATTGGTACCCTTATTTATAAGCGATTTATGAGTATTAAAGTGATTTTCGGAAGAGGGCTTTATATGGGGCATACGGTTAAAAATTAACCGAAATTAACAAAATTTTGTGGGATGATTTTTGTATATATTAAAATGATCTGTGCAAAGTTTTGAGTCGGTACCGATATTTATACAATATATATAAAGAAAAATGTCTTTTTCAGATGTGGTCCTTGTATGGGAGCTATGACCAGTTCTGGGCCGACTACCATAAAATTTAGTACAACAATTTATTTGCCTATAAAGAGTATATATGTTAAATTTTAGCCGTTTAACATTATTTATATCTGTTTTATGCGTATTTAAATGAATTTTGGAAGTGGACTTTATATGGGGTCTATGGTCAAACATGGACCGAACTAAAAAAAATTTCGTTTTGCGATTGCTTTTTGTATAAAACTTATTTTTCCTGAATTTTGTCTTGATATTCCAATTTTATAGGCATTTATGTATAATTGAGCACTATTTCGGGAAGATTTTTGTATGGGAGCTATGACCAGTTCTGGGCCGACTACCATAAAATTTAGTACAACAATTTACTTGCCTATAAAGAGTATTTATGTCAAATTTTAGCCGTTTAACATTATTTATATCTGTTTAATACGTATTTAAATGAATTTTGGAAGTGGACTTTATATGGGGTCTATGGTCAAACATGGACCGAACTAAAAAAAAAATTCGTTTTGCGATTTCTTTTTGTATAAGACTTATTTTTGCTGAATTTTGTCTAGATATTCTAATTTTATAGGCATTTATTTATCATTAAGCCATATTTCGGGAATATGTATATATATTTGTATGGGGGCTATAAGAAATTATGGACCGATTCTTACTATTTTCCGCACGCTTTCCTCTTTTATCATAGAAACAACGTATACAAAATTTCATGGTATTATCTGCAATATATTTCAAAATATTGCAATAAAATGGACGAAAAATATAAAATTTTTATGGAGGTGGTCTCACATATTGGTTCATATCTCTAGTTGACCTACACCGATTTTGATTTTAAATAGCAAACTTCTCGAAAGCACTTCTGAAAGAATTATTGAAGGTTTGGATCCCGAGTATATCTGGGGACTTCAAAAAACTGATTTCAACAGACAGGCAGACAGACGGACATGGCTTAATCGACTCCGCTATCTATAAGGATCCAGAATATACATATATACTTTATAGGGTCGGAAAATTTTTTTGTGGAAATTACACACGGAATGACAAACTTATATATACCCTTCTCACGATGGTGAAGGGTATAAAAACATATTCAAGCAACTGTTAATTATAAAGTTTTTGTTAGTCCAATTTTACAGTTGAGCAATTGAGAGACAGACAGACGAAGTTCGTCGGCGATGTATTGAAGAGGAGGAGTGTGCGGTAGACCTCTACTGTACTGGACATTTTAAGACATTTTTCGTTTACAGTTTCCACCCTTCGCATTTTTCATGTTGTTGCTTCACATCATTTTTCTCACTTTAACGCGCGTATTGCAAAAATAATTAAATTTATTAACCAAATAGATTTATTGATAACAAAAACTTTATAATTAACAGTTGTTTGAATATGGGTATTTCTACAGAAAGGTCAACCGCTACCAAAATATTAAAGTTGAAGAAAAAAGACTTTTCAGAGAAAATTTAGTTGGTTAATGCATTTGATTTTAAGAATATACCTAATTAAATACATATTACCATTTGTAATTTAAGAAAAGTGGTATGCAAGGAGCATTTTTTTTTTTTTGGTTTTAGCGTTTTTAATTGACATTTTTCCTTGAGTTATTTCTAAGTGTTACATATCATGTCGATTGCACTCTTCTTATAGACTACATATACCAACAATAAATATTTAAAAACACGACAGTAGAGATCAAGCAAACTCAGCATAACGGTATAATTCAAAGATTATTTGTACTACATTCTTCTGTCCCTTTCGCGACCGAAAATAAGCATTTGTGTTTAGTTCTCCGTGACCGTTGATCGGAATAGTTTGATATTTACAATTCAAAACAAAATAACCGAGATAATTAAAAAAAACCAAACCTAAAACATTTTGATCCATAAATTTTTTTTTTATTGATTTTTAAAGTGTGTCCCGTTCGCGAACGTAAGTGTTAAATTTTTCAGAAAATAATAAATATTGTGATAAAAATAAAATTTGTTTGTGCAGATGGAGAGTCGTTGTGAAGGTAAAGAAATTGCCCAAAAGAAATGCATGGAAGGAATAAAAAACAATCCCATTAAGAAGAAGAAGTACCTAGAGAAGGCGGCAGATAGAATGAAAAAACATCACTCAAAGCTAAAACAATTGGCGAGTAATAATAAGAAAGTGCTTAACAGCTTACGTCAAAAGGAGCGTATAAAGAAACAAAAAATGCGCCTACGTATAGCAAATGAAAGAAAGGAGATAAACATTACTTAGATATCCATGGAGCTGAAACTGTAATATCTTTTAAAATTAAAATAAAATAATAATTCTTTTATTTTTGTTATCATTGCAATATATCTTGTTTTATTTATTTTTTATACTTATAAATACAAAATTTTAAACCTAAAAAAGTCCTTTGGAATCATTGTCCCGTTCGCGATGTCCCGTTCGCAATTCTTAAAAAAATATTTAAAAAACAATAATAATAAGGATAATTAAAAAAAATGCTAAATTAAAGCTTTATATCTCTGCTTTAGTTAAAAAATAATCTCCATTTAATAAACTGACAAAATTCGCAGAGTTTTAAACAAAACCACACACCGAAAAAAATGACTTACATTTTTTGTCCCGTTCGCGATCGCAAGTTTATCCAAAATATTTGGAGAACGTTCATATTTTATAATTTTCTTTTTGTTCTCAAAAATTGGTGTACTAAAATGCTATTAAATATTTATAAAAAGTTAAAAAAAAATTTGAGTTTTCATATTTTTTTTCAAGTTGAGTGCGTACGAATGTCCCGTTCGCGATCCTGGAAATGCCCATATGTTTTTTAATTTCTTTTATTTTCAATGCAGTTTTATAATAAAAATTTCCACAACAATCAACATAGAAGAAGAACGAAAAAATAAACAAAAAATTTCTGTTTGTCTATTAATTTCGCAACTCTAAAAGGTTTAGGCAAGTTCAAAGCGGAATGAGAAAAATGTCTGCCTTTCAATTTCTCAACTGTAAAAGGGGACTTATGAATAAATCTATTTGGTTAATAAATTTAATTATTTTTGCAATACGCGCTTTAAAGTGGGAAAAATGATGTGAAGCAACAACATGAAAAATGCGAAGGGTGGAAACTGTAAACGAAAAATGTCTTAAAATATCCAGTACAGTAGAGGTTTACCGCACACTCTTCCTCTTCAATACATCGCCTACAAACTTCGTCTGTCTGTCTTTCAATTTCTCAACTGTAAAAGGGGACTTATGTCTGCTGTTTTTTATTTTTGTGTAAATGTCTTCAATGAAACAAATTGCGGGAATTCCCGCACAATGTGTATAAGATATACATTGACGTCAAATTAATTGAGTTTTTGAGTGTGATCAGTTGCTGCAGGTAGATTAGGGATGAAACGATACCACAATGGTATCGATATTTTTACTCGATATGGTATCGGTCACAAAGAATCGATACCTACTCAGTATCGTAAGAAAAATATCGATACTTGTATCGGTCTAAATAAACCTAATAATTTTGTGAAAGCAAATGAAAAGAGTTCGTGTTTAAAATTCAATTTTATTAAAAACAAGGACAAATAATAGATAAAATAAAAAATACAATTCATGAAATCAAAAAATTTACATATTGTAAATATGTACAAACTTATTACATATTATTATGTACATATATTGAAATTAAATATTTTATTTTTATTAAATAATTTTTAAGCTTGAGGTCACTTTGTTTTTTTATAAAAGATTTTTTATTTTTATATATAATTAATTCAATATTTCGATTTCCTTTAGTAATCTTCTTCAGGAGTTATTTTATTGGGCAGATTGTTTTTCAAATGCAGCTTTTAGTGTGTTTGTTGAATTTGTTTGACATAACTCCGAACGTGAAGAACTCTTTGTTGATGTTGTAGACTCGAAACTTGTTTAATAATCAGGTGTTTTTTCAATCGTAGCAGATGACCTTCCAGATGCGACACCGCAATCGCTTTCTTTTTGTTTTCTCCTTAAATTTATTATTTTTCTTCAATCCTTCAATTTATTGTATATACTTCGATATTTTTCCATCAGCAGATTCAACATAATTCGGATGACTTTTTAAATGTTTGTGCAAATTTGATGTGTTACCACAATACCGTACACATTTGAAGCATTTTTTGCAACAAGCATTTTTATCATCCTTTTTGGTGAAAAATGCCCAAACACTTGATTTTGTAGGTGGAATTTTTACAAATTTTATTCATACAATAAATTTTTTATTCTTTTTACAGAGATCACAAATTTTGTTTAATGACGCCACTATATTTATTTTATGTTTCCACGGTACATGCTTCGCTCTCTATTCATGCTTCACATCCCAATCATGTACGAAACAACTTGCTTCACCATACAAAATTTTAAGAGCGAATCAAGTAGATTCATATTGAATCTACTTGCGAAGCACGAAAAATTGCACTCTTCTCTAATTTTTATCGCAAGTTTATCTGCACTAGCTGTACAAATTTAATATTATTGTAAACAAAGCAAATTATTTTCTTGTTGCTGGAAGTAAAGAAAGTAAATACGTACGAATGTATGTTTTTTTTTCAAATAAGCTAACTAATTTCCACTCACTTTTGTTTGTCCATTAAAAAAAATTATTTTCCACAAATTGTAAATTCTGTTTTTTTTATTCTGTTTGTTTAGTCCCCTTTTACAGTTGAGAAATTGAAAGACAGACAGACGAAGTTTGTAGGCGATGTATTGAAGAGGAAGAGTGTGCGGTAGCCCTCTACTGTACTGGACATTTTAAGACATTTTTCGTTTACAGTTTCCACCCTTCGCATTTTTCATGTTGTTGCTTCACATCATTTTTCTCACTTTAACGCGCGTATTGCAAATATAATTAAATTTATTAACCAAAGAGATTTATTGATAGCAAAAACTTTATAATTAACGGTTGTTTGAATATGTTTTTTAATTTCTTTTATTTTCAATGCGTTTTTATAATAAAAATTTCCACAACAATCAACAAAGAAGAAGAACGAAAAAATAAACAAAAAATTTCTGTCTGTCTATTAATTTCGCAACTCTAAAAGGTTTAGGCAAGTTCAAAGCGGAATGAGAAAAATGTCTGTCTTTCAATTTCTCAACTGTAAAAGGGGACTTATTAAAGACAACTGTCAAATCGAATCAAGTTTATTAGTCATGTAAATAGCATGATTCATAAACATGATTCAGAAGGCGAAGAGGGTGATTCAAGTCGTCGTGGAAACATAGTATTACTGTTTTTGTATGTAACGAGTACTTTTGACCGATACGAGTACTTTTTATCGATACCTACTTGGTAGTTGGTAGTAAAATATCGATACCAAAAGTACTTGGTATCGCAATAAAAGTATCGATATTTACTTGTATTTACTCGCATCGTTTCATCCCTAAGGTAGATTACGGCTAAAAAATAAAAACGGGTTTCGTGACAGTATTATAACGTACTTTTCAATTAAATTGAATATGGCTAATAAAAATTTGCAAAAATTTGTAGATGAAATATTTGGATGTTCTTAAGATGGAAATGACTGATATAAAATTTCTGATAATAGCGAAGTTGTCAGTGAAGATGAACATAGTCTTGAAGATGGTGGGGATAGTGAATTTGATGAATTTGTTCCAGAGAATGATGGTGCTTGTACTTCAGATATAGTAAAAAATAAAAACGGGTTTCGTGACAGTATTATAACGTACTTTTCAATTAAATTGAATATGGCTAATAAAAATTTGCAAAAATTTGTAGATGAAATATTTGGATGTTCTTAAGATGGAAATGACTGATATAAAATTTCTGATAATAGCGAAGTTGTCAGTGAAGATGAACATAGTCTTGAAGATGGTGGGGATAGTGAATTTGATGAATTTGTTCCAGAGAATGATGGTGCTTGTACTTCAGATATAGAAATTAGTAATTTGAATTGTGAACCTGATGCATTTGGCACGAGAATACAAGACCTATACCATATTTTCCCTTCAACGAATATTGGGGAATCCAAGGCGAAGTTAATAGTGATTCATCACTACTATTGTTATTTAAAAATTTTTTTAATGAAGATAAAATAAATTTATTAGTTTCATCGAGTAATTCTTATGCAAAAAGTTTGGAGAATAATACCCCAAACCATCAACAAGAAAGCGACCCAAAATAGCTTTTGCTGAAATCTCAAACGACGAAATGTTGCAGTTTCTGGGCTTATGCCTACTACAAGGTCAAAATAAAAAGCCTACAATTTTTTTTTTTTTTTTAATACATTTAATTTATTTATTGAATCTTCAGAAATGAAATGACAATAAGTTTTCGAATCTTAATACTAAAAGAAAATAATAAGTCCAGCCAGTGCTAGACAAAATATTATGATACTACAACAAAATTACATCCACTGATCCAGTCATCTGTTTTGCGCTTGAGTTAAAGCAAGGGTATCCCTCCTTCTTAACCGAACATGGCCACTAAAGTTAAGGATGACTCGTGCAAGTGGGTTTGGATGGTGTTCAAGTTTGCTGACATATTTTGAGGCGTGTTTTGTAAATTCGACTTTCACCAAAGGAATGCCTAGATCTTTGTGGATTCGAGAATTTTTAACATACCATGGAGCTGCAGTAATTGTACGTAGAATCTTATTTTGACCCCTTTGAATTTGTTCAATGTTGGATGCTGAGGCAGTACCCCATAATTGAATTCCATAACACCAGATTGGCTTTAGAATTGCATTGTAGAACAAAAGTTTGCAATCCAACTTTAAATGTAGAATTTCTGCCGATTAGCCAATTAATTTGCACTGCTTTTAATCTCATCTGGGTAAGTTTTGCGTCGATATGAGACTTCCAAGTTAAACGACGATCGAGGTGGATTCCGAGGTATTTGACTTCATTGTGTTGCGGGATAAGTTGATTATTTATTCTGATGAACGAGCAGGTATCTTTTCGCAATTTTCTGTTCGTTAACCCTGATTTTCCAAAGCTCAAGCCAATTCTCTAGTTTATAAACATATTTCTGCAAGTTCTGTGATGCTAATTGATGGTCCTTATGAACGCTAATAAAGGCTGTATCGTCTGCAAATGTTGAAGTATGTATTATGGGGTCTGACGGCATATCGGATGCATAAATTAAATATAAAGTTGGACCCAGTATGCTACCCTGGGGTACTCCTGCTTCAATTGGCTGAGCGGGGCTTAAAAAATCGCCTTTGATTGTAAATTTGCGACCATATAAATAACTTTTCGTAAGTTTGTGGGTGTTAGCAGGCAGAGTTAATTTAATTTTATGCATTAAACCTTCATGCCAGACTTTGTCGAACGCTTGGGAAACATCAATGAAAAGCGCGGAACAGTATTTTTTCTCTTCAAACGACTGTCTTATCACATTTACCAATCTGTGTGTTTGTTCGATGGTACTGTGTTTAGCTCTGAACCCGAATTGGTGATTTGGGATACATTGAGTGTCGTTCAGAATTGGAATCAACTTAGCCAATAACAATTTTTCAAACAGTTTTGAAATTGTCGGCAGTAGACTAATTGGCCTATATGACTCTACTTTAGTGGGGTCCTTCCCTGGCTTAGGAATCATGGTAATCATAGATACCTTCCAATCTGCAGGATAGTATTCTAGGCGTAAAATAGCATTGAAAATAAATAGGATAATTCTTCTAGCTACCCGAGGTAACTCCACAAGCATTTTGTTGCTGATTTTATCCATACCTGGAGCTTTTTTAAGATTCAGAGTACCAATAGCGCTTTGAACATCATTAAAGCTAAGTCTTAGAGGTACATGAGGTCTAATAACGAGTGGAGGCAAATCAGATGCATTATTTGAGTTGTTTATAGTAAACACATTTCTCAAATGGTTAACAAATAAAATTCCCTTCTCGGAATCATTTCTAGCCCAGTCACCAGTCGGATTTTTCAGAGGAGGCTTTCTAACTGGTTTTTTTAAACCTCGTGCCGCTTTCCATAACGAATAGTCAGATTGTGGGGTACTATCAAGACCCTCCAAGTAAGAATTAAGTGAAGCCATTCTTTGGATTTTTAAGAAATTTCTTAGTATATCTCTGCATACCCGTAGCCTAGCTTTCAGTTCAGGAGACCTGTGAATTTGCCACTCTCTTCTAACTCTTCTTTTTTCTGACAGGAGATGATCGAGTTCAGCGAAATAAGTTCTATTTGTCCCACTTCTGCACTCAACGTCGTATGTGGAGGCGTGATGTACAGCTCTTCGTATGTCCTCAGTAAACTTGCCAATCGACCCATCAATATCCTCGGTAGTTCTCAACACTACATTTTCCGTGCAGTGGGAACTTAAATACTTTTTATACTTTATCCAACTTACTCTGGTTTTAGATATGTCCGGAAATGGACAGCCATTCCCTTGAAGGAAACGCATTGAAATGATAGAAGGAGAGTGATCTGAAGACAAGTCTAATGAAGGCTCCACTTGTATCGATTCTACGAGGATATTTTTCACTACTCCGAAGTCAATAACATCGGGAATCTTCCGTCGGTCCG
Organism: Bellardia pandia; assembly: GCA_916048285.2. Lineage (NCBI taxonomy): Eukaryota > Metazoa > Arthropoda > Insecta > Diptera > Calliphoridae > Bellardia > Bellardia pandia. Next base: position 74,936,990 of record OU696530.1, read on the forward strand.
TCGGCCAGTAGGTGGGATGCCCGCTTGAGAGTACATCTAATCCCATTTTGGCAATGGTGTTGAAGAGTTCACGACCCTTCGGGGTCACCAGACGTGAACCCCAAAAAGTGTGTTTGGCGTTAAAGTCACCAGCAACTAAAAATCTAGCTCCAAGGGAATTGAAGAAGCTGTAGTATTGGTGCTCTTTTATTGAAAATCGACGTGGCGAATAAATTGATGATAAAACAAAATTGTATTGACAGAATTCAATACAAATGTTTGTTGCTTGTAGGTAATCCTCACATATGTTGTTCATTAAATAATGTTTTATTCTGTTCTTTATAAGAATTGCCGAACCTCCACATGCTCTTCGTGGATCTTTAGTATCATATAACACGTAGCCATTAATTTTGAAGTACGCTGTCGCCGTCAAGTGAGTTTCAGAAATCATCATGACATCAATCTGCTTATCCATCAGGAAGTGTTCCAGTTCGTTTTTATGTTGGCGGAGGCCGTTCGCGTTCCAAAAACAAATTTTTAAACAAATCATTTCTTTAAAATGGCTTGTAAGATAGTGGATTGCATTTTCAGCATTTCCTGCATCATGGATGTCATAGTGGTCGTAAAAGTGTTCATAGTTTGGACAAGAGTCTGCAATGTAGTCTCTAGAGTGTTAATATTAGGCTCGAAATATTGTGATTTAGGTTCCTGCTCCAAACCTGGCATATTAGATTTAACCACGTTTGCGTAAGAAACTTGTCTAGAACTAGGCGCGTTTACATGACTAGTGGACCGTAACAATTGAGGGAAATTGTTACTCGAAGCAAAATTAGGCTGTTGAGGACGATCAGGTAATACTGACGTCTTGTTGGTTCTTATGCCTTTCAAATGAGTGTAAATTGGACAACCTCTATAATTTGCGGTATGATTACCTCCGCAGTTACTGCATTTTTTGATTTTTGAGTCAGTTTTCGACTTATCGCATTGAGCAGTTGCATGTAGCTCCCCACACGCAACACAAACTGACGGCAATTTACAATACGCCTTGGTGTGACCAAATTCTTGACAGTTAACACACTGGACGGGTCCCTGACGCTTATGCGGTTCTTCCACGGTGATTCTACGATGCAGAAGGTAAATCAGATTGTAGATGGGATGGGACTCGTTTTTCTTTAATACGACATCTCCAGGTTCCAATTCCACCCTAAACATAGGCTGTGGAATCTTTTCACGGTTTCTAATGTTCACAACACTCTTAATTTTGAACCCTTTGTCCATTAAGCCGGTCTTTATCTCCGCAGGGTCAACATATGGGTCTATACCCTTTAGAACGACTTGGAGACCTTTTGAGCTGATAGGTGTAGAAATCCCTAGCCTCCCTCTCCAACTGGTTGGACAATTTTCGAAAATCATCTTCCTTTTTCACTTGAATTTTGGTTTCGCTGATATTTCCATGTTTAATTGATGTTACGCTAAACATATTTTCACCTATTACCGGAACAATTCCTTGTACCAATTTACTGGAAGTGGGCTCTCTCAGATAAATTGGTGGGGGCTTAAACGTCTTCTTAGGAAGTTCTGGCTCATCCGTCTGGAGGAGAGCAAACCTATTTTGATCATTACTCACGGTCTTAGGAGTTTTTGAATTTGATGACACTTGAGCAGATGTCGGGCTCCTCTGTCGCTTAAGAACTGTGACGTATTTATCCATACCTACTTGTTTTCTAGGTTTGATTGCACTATTTGATGTAGAAGGTGTTGATGTTCCTTCATCTATTGAAATTACTATATTGGGCGAACAGGAACGACGCCGTTCCACGGCTCTTGCAGTGAGAAAATTCTCCAGAGATTTTTTTATGGATTCTTCCTCAGAGATCCATCTAGTTTTTCTAGTCGAGCTAAGCTCTTTCTCAGAATTACATCTGAGAGGAACACTCATACAGTTTTTATGTGATGTTTAATGTTTTTTTTTTTTATATTTTTACCTATTACGATTTTTTCACTTTTTTGTTTAATTTCAACTTTTTACACTTTTTCACCTATTACGATTTTTTCACCGAAAATTCAGCCGCACTAAAAAAACACGTCCGAACAGTTCGATGAGACGAGACTGACTGAAAGCCTACAATTAAATAAGTTTTTGCAAAGAGCATTTTGTATTACCAACCAATATTTGGCGCTGTGATGTCTGGCAGGCGTTTCCAGCAAATTCTCAGATGCTTCAGCTGCCATACATCAAATCAAAAAGACAAAGAAGCAGGAAAGCTAGAAAAAATAATGCCACTGCTTCATTTAGTGTTACAAAATTTTCAAAATAATTTTACACCTGACAAAGAATTGTCTTTGGATGAATCTCTTATGCTCTTTAGAGGAAGATTAGCTTTCCGGCAATATAACAAAGGAAAGCGAGCTAGGTACGGAATAAAGTTTTACGAGCTACCGTGATCACCATTTATATATAGACAACTACTATAACCAGCGTTACCTTTGAGAATTTTCAAAAAGTCGCTCAAAAGGTCGTTTAAAAAAAAGTCGCACAAAAAAGTCGTTTTGAAAAATAAAAGTCGCATACTTTTTTAATAACCTTCCATAGAGTTAAATGATTTGTTTTTGCTAATCCCGCGTAACACTAATTTCATTTCTGCAATTGTAACGATTTTACGAAAGTTGCTGTTTCTCTTCGGCAAAAACTATTGTAGTTGCATTTTTGTATTTTCAGACGCTTTCATGTCGCTGTAGATGATTGTTTTGATTTATCAGGAGCTGTTTACAAGAAATGCAAAAAGAACGCTTCGTCGCTTCATCTTGCTTAAGCCATTTATATTTAAGTTCCCTTTCTTTGGAATAATATCGCGGCACATTAGTTTTCTTAGAGGAAACTGTAGCGTTGTTGACATTTTGTGGGTCTGATTCTGATTCAGAGTGGGACTGTGAGCACGCGTCTATGGGTTTTTTAGGTTTTCACAATAAATCTATTTTTTAAGAATAACATTTTATACCGGTTCTTTTTTTAATAAAGAAGTATACACATTTGAAAATATTACGAAAAATACGTATGGTCTCATGCAGAAAGGCCTTAACTCGCCATTTTTTCGAAATTTATTTTTTTTGCGATTCCAATGCATTTAACGCAAATACACCTCCTCACACAAATTTATTGCAATAGTGTAAAAAATAACGCTTTTATAAGCAGTTGCACAAAAAAAGTTACATGTTGAATATTACAGTTTCTATTATGTGTTTACCTTCTCCTGTAAAGTTTCATATATGCGAGTTAGGGCCTTTCTACATGAGACCATCGATATATAAAAACGACAATGTGTCAAAAAAAATATATAAAACAATGTTGCCAAACGAAGAACAATTTGTTGATTTCTTTTAATACTATGGCATCGATGCCATACTATTTCACTGTTCATCATTTAGCAATTTTTTTATTAAAAAAATAACAAACAAAAACAGCAAATTTGCAATGCATTGAAAAATAAACTTTTGTGTATGTAACTATACAAAAAAGGGGAAAAAGTCGCGACAAAACTAAAAAAGTCTCAAAATTAGGTAATTTTAAAAAGTCTCATAAAAAGTCGCAAGCTGCCAAAAAAGGGTCAAATTGCGACTTTAGTCGGCGAACGGTAACCATAACTACAACAGTGTTGATTTGTCTCATACTCTACTTGACATCAAAACCCACTCTTTACGTACTTTACGTTTCAATCGGAAGCCAAGCCCAAAGTGCATAACTAGTATAAAACTGAAAAAGGGGAAATGATTTGGAGAAGTACAGGAAATGTTTACGTGGCGAAACTACGGCACATCATCCTAGTCTTATCGAAGTTTCGAATAGAAGAGGAGTAAAGAAAATGAAACCAACAGAGAATTTGCTGCTTACAATGAGAATATGACAAGAATTGATAGAGCCGACCATTTGTTGTCATATTATTCCAGTCCTAGAAAAACGATAAGATGTTATAAGGTGATGTTTCACATCTTGGACATGTCTGTGTGGAACACCTACTTTATTTAAAAACAGTTTCATCCAAAAAAGTCCTTTTTAAGACTTTCGAGATGATTTAATCACAACTTTACTCAAAATAGCTCGCCAATCCCGTAACAACTAGTGGACGCCCACAAAAACAACAAAGTGAGTCGTCTGTAATAGATATGACTGATATGACTATATCAGGGGTCAAGCAAAAACAAAAGTTTTCAAAAGAGATGCACGTACTGCAGCAAAAATGGAATGAGAAGAGAAACAAGTTTCCAATGTCCCGATGGTTGCTTCGAAAATTACCACATAAAAAATGTTTAAAATAATTTATCTATATCTATCTTCTATCTATATACTAGCTAAACCCGGTGTGCTTTGCTACCCCCCCCCCCCTCGTCATAAAATAAAATAAAACGTATTTATATATTTACAAACATTTATTTATTTAATTTTAATGTATTTATTGCAATGCATCAGGCGAGACCATGCCCCTTTGTCCACTTACATAGTCAAGAATTTATTATTTCGTAAGATTATCCTGTTGTGAAAATTTAATGACGATCGGTCCAGGGGGGTTATTATGTATTTCTATTCGAATCGGAAAATCAACGAATTCGTAAAAATGGGATTACGTATTGCGATTTTCGGAAATTTATTTCCGAACGTTCGTAAATTAAGGTAATTTTTTAATCCCATTCGGAAGCCAAAAAAATCCCTTTCGAAATTGCAATTATGTATTACGAAAGCAAATGTCATATGTGTTATTAACGTATACAGATTTTTCGAATGCTATTTTGATTGCGGAAATTTTATATTTATTTTTTTACATACATAAAAGAAATTAAAAAAAACGAATTTGAAAATGTAAGTATATACCTTTAATATTTAATTAATAAAAAAGTTTATTAAATGTTTTAATTTTAAAATTATTTAAAGGGAAACGTCTAAAAAAAGTTTGTATACGAAGCCAAGGTAATATGAAATAATGGTGGAATTCATGACATTGCATGCAGATTTGACAAAAGGACACCTCAATGTTTCTAATGCCAAAAGCAAATGCAGGGAGTTATGGCAGATACTATCGCAAGATTTGAATGCTGCAGGTCCACCTTCACATGAGGTAGAAAAGTCCACATACATATATACAAAATAAAATAAATATTAATACTTTAACTTACAATATAACCTTTTTTCACATGAATTCCAAGGTATGGGCGGATTATAAGCAACACATAAAGGTAAAGTCTCGCCGCAACAAATTACAATACCTTGCGATATGAGACAACCATAAATACACCATATACTCCACATCGATATACCCGTGGTAGTTAAACCAATAAGCAGACATTATTAGAAAAACAAGTAAACAATCAAATTAAATATCATGAAAATTCTATAGAACTTTTAAAAAACTGTGATGAAAACCAAAAAAAAAATATTAACAGAATTAGACAAAATAAATAAAAATATTTCAACGAGCAGTGATACAATGGAACGCATGTACAGATTAAAAAATGAGAAGTTTGAATTTTTCAAGAAAAATGAAATGGAAAAAAATGCACGGGAGGAACGTTTGAATTAGAGAATTTTGAATTTTGTTTTATGTTTGTTTGTTTATTTTTTAATATACTGTTATGAATTATTTTTCTTTTTATGTTTTAATATGTACATGTATGTAATACAAATGTACAAATATAAATATTAAGTAGCTCCAATGAATTAAAGTTTTTATTCACGTTTCAAAAAAATAGTTTTATTTACATTCATATTTGATTTAAGTTGTGATTTAATATTTTATTCAGTTTCTTATCATATTATTATACCCTTCATTTTTTATTTCATTTCGAATACTTTTTGCTATATTTAGTCAGAGACAAATTTCTCTAAATTACTTTCTGCATTGCTGTTAGGTAAAGATAAAGATTCATCTTCTTCAGTTTCCAAACTGTCACTTTGTATATTGTACATCAAACAAATCTAAGAAATATTTTTGCGTTAATTCAAACATATGTACGAATCATTTATAAAAATATATTACTCACGAATTTTCACTGAGAATTATAAACTTTCTTTGAACGCTCTCTCTGGAACAAATCATCTTCATCACTTTCTCACAACAAAACACTATCCATTTTAGTTATTTAAATCTTTTAATTTGCAATTTGAACTTTTATTTTAAACAAATTTGACGTTTGTATAAAACAATGCAAAGTGCTGCCAAGTTTTAACATATAAAAAACTGGCATTACTTAAAATTTCCCTTAAAATTGCAAACACAACTCTGCTAGCTTTTCGAACGTACTACATAATACGATTTTCCTTTCGATTCGGAAATTCTTTTCGAAAGCCTTTTCGATTCGAATAGAAATACATAATAACCCCCCAGTAGTTAAGACTATATTACGATGTTTAATTTTCCTAAAAAGGGGCGTGGTCCCACTCACTTTTCTCCTGGTACGTATTCCTAATTATGCCAATACCATATGTACCAAATATCACCGACGTACGTCAAAAAATGCCCAAAATATGGCGGGTTAAATTTGTGGGTTATATGGGCGGTGCCACCCTCGTTTGTACAATCAAAACTTCATATAGCCTATTATTCCTTCCAGAGTCACAGTAACATGCTGTACAAATTTCAGGCAGATTGGTCCAAGGGTTTGGCCTCCTATTAAGCACAAACATACAGACACACATTCATTTATATATATATAGATTAAAAGCAATATAATTTAAGGTGAAATGGGGCGAAAAATGGGGATTTGGTAATAAAAAAATGTGTGTAGTTAAAAAGTATATAAAACTTTAGGTAAATACATATTACAAAAAAAGTATTTTGTATAGCAAACATTGTTAGTGGTATACGTAAGTATCTGAATTAAAAAAAGGGGGCGATGAAGTAGGCGTGGTTCATAGTTATATGGCGACATTAACAGTATTAAGAGCAATATACTACCAAATAAAAAAAATACGTTGGAATGAACAAATTTGTATAGAGAATAAAACTTTCAAAAATTTGGCGTGAAAAGGGGCATGAAAGGGGCGTGGCTTATGAAATCTTTATTTTTACCTCGCCTGGAGTATATAATGTGTATACAATTTGAAGTAAATCTGTTAAAAACTATATGGGAGCAATTACATAATTTTAAAAAAGTGGGCGTAAAAATGGGCGTGGTAAAAAAAAGTACCCTATTAATCATACCAGAGTCCCAGTTAAATGCTGTGAAAATTTCAAAAATAGCGGTCCATAGGTTTGGTCTCCAATTACAATATTTAAAAAAAGTGGGCGTAAAAGTGGGCGTGGTAAAAAAAAGTACCCTATTATTCCTTCCAGAGTCACAGTAACATGCTGTGAAAATTTCATCAAAATCGGCTCAGCCGTTTTGGAGTCTATACGTTACATACATACATACATACATTGAATTTTATATATATAGATATAAAATAGGATGTATGTATGTAACGTATGGAGTCCAAAACGGCTGGGCCGATTTTGATGAAATTTTCAGGGAATCTTCAGAATATTCAGGCGGGGGACACTGTGAACTTTGATTTTTAATTTTCGGTCGGCGGGCGGAGGGGCGTGGAAAAATGCATTTTCATCACTGTGTACCTTATAGGAGACCAAACCTCTGGACCGATATTTTTGAAATTTTCACAGCAATTGACTGGGACTCTGGTATGATTAATAGGGTAGTTTTTTTCACCACGCCCACTTTTTTTTAAATTATGTAATTGCTTCCATATAGTTTTTAACATATTTACTTCAAATTGTAAGCACAGTGTATACTCCAGGTGAGGTAAAAATAAACATTTCTTACGCCACGCCTCCTTTCACGCCTTTTTTCACACCAGATTTTGTTTGAAAGTTTTAAACTTTTTTTTCTCTATACAAATTTGTTCCTTCCTACGTATTTTTTTATTTAGTAGTATATTGCTCTTAATACGGTTAACGTCGCCATATAACTATGAACCACGCCCACTTCACCGCCCCTTTTTTAACTCAGATACTTACTGATACCACTAACAATGTTTGCTATACAAAATACTTTTTTGTAATATGTATTTACCTAAAGTTTTATATACTTTTTATCTACAGATAAGGTAGTCATACATTTTTTTATTACCAAATCCCCCTTTTTCGCCCCATTTTACCTTAAATTATAATTAATCTGCTTCTAATCTATCACCCCTATCGTAAATAAAAATTCCACGTGAAATTTGTTCATTTTTTACATTTTCCTATTTAAAATCAATCACCCCTATCGTGAATAAAAATTCCACGTACAATTTGTTCACTTTTATTTTTTTAACATTGAATTTAAATAGGAAAATGTGAAAAGTGAACAAATTTCACGTGAAATTTTTATTCACGATAGGGGTGAATGTTAAAAAAATAAAAGTGAACAAATTTCACGTGGAATTTTTATTCACGATAAGGGTGTATATATATAAAAATGAATGTGTGTGTATGTTTGTACTTAATAGGAGGTTAAATCCTTGCACCGATCTGCCTGAAATTTTCACGTTTTTTTTTTTTTTAAAGAGAAGTAACACTCAGGCAATTAATATGGCTATATATATTTGCGTTACTTTCTTTGGAAAGGGGATAGTTGAAGTAGTAAAGGTGGTGAAAGAAGAAAGCTTTTTTATAGCACAACTCTGCAATTGCGCATTATGTTTGTTTTTAGTGCAGAATTGCACCGCCTCTGGTGGAGAGTAGGCGCATTAATGTTAAAGCTTGATTTTATAGCCTTTATTTAATTATTTAACTTCGGTGGCGTTTTTAAATGCTATACCACCGATGGAGGACGCTGTGATAAATATTAGTTATCATGTATAAAAAGAAAACTAATAATTATCAGAAACTGATGTTGTTTGAGTGGCAGCGGCTGGGAATCGAACCTGAGCTACAAATACCAACTCATGCTTAATGATCAAATACGCTAACCAATTAAGCTACAGTCACCCTCACTGTGACTCTGGAAGGAATAATAGGCTATATGAAGTTTTGAAGTTCGGGGGTGGCACCGCCCATATAACCCAAACATTTAAATCGTCATATTTTGGGCATTTTTTGACCTACGTCAATGATATGTGGTACATATGCTATTGACATAATTAGGAATACGTACCAGGAGAAAAGTGGGTGGGACCACGCCCCTTTATAGAAAAATTAAAAATCGTAATATAGTTTTAACTACTGGACCGATCGTCATTAAATTTTCACACTATCATATTCTTGCGAAATAATAAATTCTTGACTATGTAAGTGGACAAAGGGGCATGGCATCGCCCACTGAAATGCATCGCTCATATGACGCGCTTCAGTATCCTATTATTTTTCCATATGGAAAAGATGGATATCACTTTGAAATGCGTCAAATCAATCAGGCAACCCGTAAGGCCGTTAATTATCCTATTGAGTTCTTAAATTCACTCGATGCGCCAGGCTTTCCACCGCATGTGCTTCAACTTAAAATTGGAGTGCCAATTATTTTACTGCGTAATATCGAACACCACTGCTTTGCAATGGCACTCGACTTGCAGTAAAAAAAATGAGAAATAATTTAGTAGAAGCGACCATTATAACAGGAAAATATAAAGGTACAGGGCGGTTACTCTCTATTGCGATGCGATAAGCATGCAAAATGTACGGTTATCGCATCGCATTTGCTTTCGCATCGCAATAGAGAGTAACCCCCCAGATGTACTTTTGCTACGCAGTCCAATGCTACCAACAGATTTACCATTCGATTTAAAAAAAAAAAATTTGCGATGACTGTTAACAAAGCTCAAGGTTAATATCCCGTGTATATGTGTATGCTCCTGATGGGCAAACTAAACCTAAAGCATTGCAATAAATACATTAAAATTAAATAAATAAATGTTTGTAAATATATGTTTTATTTTATTACGAGGGGGGGGGGGTTGGCGAAACACACCGGGTTGAGCTAGTTAACAATAAAAGTTGTTGTACGGATTTAAAAAATAGATGTCTGAAAGAATTCTAGAAGCGTTTGCGAATACTACTTAAAACAGAAATGTAAATAATACGCAGTTGCTAAGGCTAATACCGTGTTTAAATAATACTAGTAATTTCTTAAAAGGCACTGTGAGAAATTATAAAAAGCGCTATAAATACCCGCTTTTTAAAAACGGGTATTTAATAAAATTTCGGGTATTTATAAAGCATAAATGCACCAAAAAATACCCGAAGTGTCAAAATGGCAGCGCTGCCCAGAATACCAAATACCTTTCGGATCGCAATTCATTTGCCCATCGCTATGACTTTCGCATCGCAATATCGATTCGAAAAGAATCGAATACGGAGTAACCCACCAGAATAGTGGCCTTCCAGTATAACTCCCAAGAAATTTAAAAAATCAATAACAATCCGTAAGTTAAATTTTTCCAACTGCCATTTGAATGCCAATTTGTATTTATATTAATATCATCGATTCTCAATTATTTTAGCATGATTTTTGGTACTAGCGACTATATGTATAACAATTTATTTAGAATCAGCTAAAGCGTCTTCAACCGCTTTAATAAATTCATTTACTTTATTATAGTCCATTTGCAAATGTAGTTGCTGCATATGATAGTTTTGCCGATGGTTTCGGCGCAAATTCAATGTTAGGGTAGTTAATAATTTGTTGTTTTGAGCAAAGCTGCTATCACCTAGCACTAAGCGTGTATCCCAGTCAAATGATTCTATTAATGGATATTCATTGGCGTTCTGTTCTCGTATCAGATAACACAGCACTTCATTTCGTCTGGACTGCAAAGCGGATGTAATAATTTTTTGGAATTCAGGTGTTAAGTTTGATAATTCCGATTTTACAAAATCACTATGTTGTCCACTGCCTGTATCGTTGGCACAAATGCTGCGATAAAATTTTGCTATACTTCTTGTGGTTAATAGAAAATCATCGGGATTATGGAATCCGTATTTATGCGACATTCGCATCGTTTGTTGCTCATCCTGATTTCCAATTAGAAAGTCAATGGAATGGTTGAGAATCTAAAATATAAATATGTAAGCATTTTATTGTAAAATATTAATAATATTCTGTTTACCTCTATTAAAATTTCCTTATTGTCTATATTCAACAATAAATCATGTTCCCTCATCATTTAACTTTATTTGCTTTTTTTTTTACTACTTTTTTTTACAGGGTGTTCATAATAAGTTAATGTTGAAACTATTGCCAGACTTGGCGATTTATAATTGGTAATTATTTATACACTCAGCGTTTTAGCAATCAAACAATTGGCAAACACTTTTCATTGTCATATGTGCAAAGTTTATGCATCTGCCAATGGCAGCATTGTCATAGAAATTATTTCTAAATGCAACTCTGTATATACATAAATAATAAACAAACAAGTGTGCATTGATAAAATTTTTGAAAAAATTCTTTGTTACTCTCTTATTTGTATACACAAATGTGTGTAAACTCTCAAGTAAAAATAAGAGTGATTTACGCAAATATATTGTGCTGTGTGACCATAGCTGCCAGATTTGACGATTTATCGTCATTTTGACGATTTTTGGTTTCAAAAATAGCAAAGTGACGATTTGACGATTTTTTCATCGAAAGTGACGATTTTCTGAATTATTAAAAATTTCTATCATTTGTTAGTTTTATTAATGTTTTTGTTACCAAATTCTCTCTTTTTTTGAGGCACCAACTATTGTTCTCATTTAATACCATAAATATTAAGAAGAACATGACATATTTCAAAAACAAAACTAAGTGATAGTAGTGTTTTCTTAATTATTGGTATTAAGTTCAAGTAAAATAATTCCAAATAATATTGAGACAGGATAGTCGAAATTATTTATTTATCTGTAAACATAAAAATCAATTTTAAATACTGAATTCCACGAACTAATATTTTAAGAGGAAACAATTTCTGAATTTCCACGAGGAAATTCTTCTACAAAAACTTCTCCTATTTTAACAAAACGTCGAAAGCATATTCAGCCAAATAAATTTAAATAACAAAAATACGGAATTCTTTGAAAATAAGTACCTGTTCTCGTATATGATGGATGAATTGAATTCTATACTCAAAATGATATTTAAAACTTAATAAAATAAATTGTCCTGACATACGTTAAATCAATTTTCGTACTTTTTAATGTAAATCAACATGCATGAAAAAAAACAAAAAGAAATAAGAAAATTGACAGTACCGTCAACTTTGTACCCTTTGTACTTTGTTCTTATTTCCCTTCTCATCCAAAAATACTTGCCTTGACGAGTCAGAAGTGAAAACGGACTAAGATATTATAAAAATATTACACAAGTTGTGTTTAACATTATATGTTTTGTGATTTGTTATGTAAAAAGTTAAAATTTATGTATTTTGATATGTATTGTACAAGAGACTATCACCCCTATCGTGAATAAAAATTCCAAGTGAACTTTGTTCACATTTATTTTTTTAACATTGATTTTAAATAGGAAAATGTGAAAAGTGAACAAATTTCACGTGGAATTTTTATTCACGATAGGGGTGTATATAAAATTGAATTTTTATGCTTTCGTTTAAATAAAAATTTCAAAATACCATTAGAAATAGTGACTTTTTATTTTTCCGATTTTTTTGACGATTTTTAAAATTCGAAATGACGATTTTTTTCTTTTTTATCGGGATTTTGACGATTTTTTCCGAAATTCATCTGGCAGCCCTGTGTGTGACAACGAAGAAATTTGAAGGAGAAATTGTATCAATATTTTCAATAAAAATTGCTTCCTATAAATTGGAACTAAGATTTATACTCTGTGACTAAGATTGGAAAAAATGTACACCAAGAATTGATCCGTCTATTATTTATTACTCTTGGATATTATGATGATGACTTAGCGTATGCGACCAATTCAGCTATTGCAGAAATATAATACATATACACATAGCCAGAGTACCGAAAATGCTCGAATTGATTTATTTCGCGAAAGAACTTTAAACGGATTTAAAATGACAACTACTTTTTTAAGTAAAACAAATTGTTCATGTGTCCTCTGTTCAGCTTTTAAATCGATGAAAGCTTTTTTATGGGAATTTTTAATTCCAAAACAGTAGACACATCGTTCGAGTTTGGAATTTTTTTTTTTTTTTTTATTTTTAGTAGTATTTTATTAATACTTTTGAAAATTACATATCATTTATTATCTTTACATAAATTTAGCTCTGCTATATATTAAAATTTTTAATAAAGGATGATAATTTTTTTCTAAATGTATAGGTACTTATTAGATTCATTTTTCACATCATTTGGTATCTTGTTGTAAATGCTTAGTCCTTTATAAAATAGCGATCTTTGCATCGCGCTGGTGTCTGCATGTTGTATTCTGAAATCACAAGCATTCCTCAGGTTATATGGTTGAACCTCCCCAACATATTTTATTTGTTCTATCAGATATTCAGGAGCATCTCCACTTTTTATTTTTTGAATAAAGTTTATTGTATTTAGTGCTAATCTTTTGTGTATTTTAAGCCATTTCAAATCACTCAGCATACATGTTACAGAAGCAAATTTGTTTAGTTTTAATATTGCACGCATTGATTTGTTTTGCAAATTCTGTAGTCTTGTTATTTGTGTATATGTACAGCATGTGTATAAAACTGTTGATCCATACTCGAAATGTGGTTTAATAATTGTATTATATATGTTTATTGCCGTAATTTTAGATAAGTTGTTTCTTATTCGTTTAAGAAATCCGATTTTTTTCCCTAAGTTTTTACATATCCTATGTATTCAATGTGTTCTTTAAATTTTAAGTCTTTGTCAATAATAAAGCCCAGATATTTAATCGTGTTAACTTTTTCTATTGTTGTATTATTTATTTTTAATGTTATATTTGAATTCATATTTATTTCCATTAATTTGGTTTTACTTTCATTTAATTTTAACTTGTTCCTTTTTAGCCATTTATTAATATTATTCATATCACGTGAAAGATTTTCGTAGCAAATATTTTCTGTTTCTCCTTCCGTAAAAATTAATGTATCATCTGCATACAAAATAATTTCACAATTCTCCAATACCTTTTCCATATCATTTATGTATATAATAAATAAGAGTGCTCCTAATATTGAGCCTTGTGGTACTCCATAGTCATTTTCTATTGCACTTGATTCCACATTATTAACTCTAGTAATTTGCATTCTATTGGTTAAGTATGATTGAAACCATTTCAATTCTTTGTCCTTAATTCCATACCTAATTAATTTTTTTATTAAAATTTCTCTATCTATTGTTTCGAAAGCCCTTTTGAAATCAAGAAAAATCGCCAATATTTTGCTGCTCCTCCTCTTATTTTTCCACCAGTTTATTGTGTAGTTCAATGCTGTTTCACATGAATAATTTTTTCTGAAACCAGATTGGTATTTCGATAAAAGTTTATTTTGTTCTAGATAGTTATCAAGTTGATTTTTTACTACTTTTTCCATAACTTTTTCAAATGTTTTTAGAATGTTTATTGGGCGATATTCTTCGCAAATATTAGTATTCTTTACTTTTTCAATTGGGGTAATTAAAGATTCCTTCCAATTTTCTGGGAAAACTCCTGTTTCTAGGGATTTATTTATAATGCGGAGTAAAATATTGCCAGTTCTGTCCCAGTTATCTAATATTATATTGCTTGATATTTTCTTATAGTCAGGTTTTTTTTTATATTTTTACATATAATTTCTAATTCTAATAACGATATTGCACGAAATTCAAATTTAAAATTTATCACAGGTATTTTATTTTCATATTTCACGTTTTCAATGGAGTTTCTTATATCAGATATACTATTTATGAAATAGTTATTAAAATTATTGGCTATATCTAAGTTGTCCTTATATTCTATTTGGTTAAATATCACAGTTTTTATCACATTTCTGTTTTTCTTTATAACTAATTCTTTTATTTTATTCCACATTTCTTTTTGATTGCTTGTGTTATTTATTTTATTATTTATGTTTTTCATTTTCAATTTTAACTTTATATTTGTTTCTAATTGATTTATAATTATTCCATGCTGCATTAGTGTTTTCTACGATGGCTTTTTGGTACTTGTTTATTTTTTCTTGTTTGAGAAGTCTGAGTTCGCTATTGAACCATTTATTGTTAATTTTCTCATTTATAGTCTTTTTTATTGTAAATTTTTTCAAAACATCTATCAATTTCATGGACATATTCATTAAGATTATAAATTTCATTACATTGTAATATTGAATTTATTTCGTTTTTAAAACTATTTTTATTGTATTTAAAAATTTCTATTTCTTTATTTTGTTGTTCATGATAGTTTCTTTCATAATCCATAAAAATGTCTATGCATTCATGGTCTGCTATTTTATTGTTTATATTATTTTTTGCCGAGATTATTTTATTGTTCGTTATTATGTAGTCTATTAATGTTTTCGATGTTTGCGTTATTCTGGTGCATTCACTTATGATTTGTTTAAGCCCATTGTCATTTAAAATACTTTCAAGTTTATCTTTATAAAAATCTTTATACCAGTCTATATTAAAATCTCCTGCTATTAAAATATCACAGCTTTTTTCACAAATTTCATCTAGGAACTCTTGAAATGTATCACAAAATTCGGATTTAGAACAGCTTGGCGATCTATAAACAATTACTATAATAAATGATATATGTTCTCGTTTAGCCATATAGGCACTAATCCAGTGCTTTGAGTCTACTATATGTTCCTTTATTTTATTTATATACCATTGCTTTTTTATATATAATATTACACCTCCAGTCTTCGAAGAATTCGAAATTGTTGGATAGTTATCATATTCTTTTATTTCATATTCTTTCTCATCAATGTTATTCGTGATATGAGTTTCAGAGAGCAATATAAACTCTGGTTTAACGGTTTCGACTGTAATTTCCAACTGGGCGAAGTTATTTAAAAGTCCTTGAGTGTTTGTGTATATCTATATATATAAAATTCAATGTATGTATGTATGTATGTATGTATGTATGTATGTATGTATGTAACGTATAGACTCCAAAACGGCTGAGCCGATTTTGATGAAATTTTCACAGCATGTTACTGTGACTCTGGAAGGAATAATAGGGTACTTTTTTTTGACCACGCCCATTTTTACGCCCACTTTTTAAAAATTATGTAATTGCTCCCATATAGTTTTTAACAGATTTACTTCAAATTGTATACACATTATATACTCCAGGCGAGGTAAAAATAAAGATTTCTTAAGCCACGCCCCTTTCACGCCCCTTTTCACGCCAAATTTATTAAAGTGTTATACTTTTTGTTCTCTATACAAATTTGTTCATTCCAACGTATTTTTTTTTTATTTGGTAGTATATTGCTCTTAATACTGTTAACGTCGCCATATAACTATGAACCACGCCTACTTCATCGCCCCCTTTTTAATTCAGACACTTACTTATACCACTAACAATGTTTGCTATACAAAATACTTTTTTTGTAATATGTATTTACCTAAAGTTTTATATACTTTTTAACTACATACATTTTTTTTATTACCAAATCCCCATTTTTCGCCCCATTTCACCTTAAATTATATTGCTTTTAATCTATATATATATAAATGAATGTGTGTCTGTATGTTTGTGCTTAATAGGAGGCCAAACCCTTGGACCAATCTGCCTGAAATTTTTACAGCATGTTACTGTGACTCTGAAAGGAATAATAGGCTATATGAAGTTTTGATTGTACAAACGGGGGTGGCACCGCCCATATAACCCACAAATTTAAGCCGCCATATTTTGGGCATTTTTTGACGTACGTCGGTGATATTTGGTACATATGGTATTGGCATAATTAGGAATACGTACCAGGAGAAAAGTGAGTGGGACCACGCCCCTTTTTAGGAAAATTAAACATCGTAATATAGTATTAACTACTGGACCGATCGTCATTAAATTTTCACAACAGGATATTCTTACGAGATAATAAATTCTTGACTATGTAAGTGGACAAAGGGGCATGGTCTCGCCTAAAGCATTGCAATAAATACATTAAAATTAAATAAATAAATTTTTGTAAATATATAAATACGTTTTATTTTATTTTATGACGAGGGGGGGGGTAGCAAAGCACACCGGGTTTAGCTAGTTCCATATATTTTCTGTGTTTGTTAAACTGTCAAACCTATACTTTTCATTTTCAATGATAGTTTATTTTGATAAACTGGGCATTCCCTGTTGTTTGTACAATGATTTTCATCAAGTCCTAAGTTCAGCCTTTTATTTTCTTTAATGCAATTTACACATTTGTTTACCGTTTCATTTTTGCAATCTTTGCTTTTGTGGTTATTGTGACATTTGTAGCATATTTCTTCATTTCTGCACACTGATGCTTTGTGGTTGTATCCTTGGCATTTAAAACATTTTGTTACATTTGTACCGTCAAAAACTCTACATTTATCCCATCCTACATTAAGCTTTTGGCCTGATAATACTTTCGGATACGATTCATTATCGATTTTTATTTTAGCATTAAATACTGCTTTATTATACCTTTTTGTTTCAAACATTTTTATTATTTCAATTTTGCTATTTCTTAGTATTTCATTTTGTTTTCTTAATTTTTCTAACAAATCATTTTCTTGTAATTTAAAGTTCATGTCCGTTATTATTAATTGCATTTCGGTTTGTTTCGGCACTTTGACTTCATAATTTTCACTTATTTCCTTTTGTATAGCTTCTTTTATTTTTTCTCTTTCTTCATTATCTATGCTTTGAATAACAATAGTACCATTTCTTCTATTTTCAACATTAGTTATCTTAGTTATCTTGGGTCCACTTTTTCATTTAAATCAGATTTCGTTTTTTCTATACTCTGTTTTTCCTTAGGTTTTATTATTAATGGGACATTTTTTGCTAAATCTGGCATCACCAATTTATTTGCCACTGTTTGTGCATATGCCATTTTTGGTTTGACATTCGTTTCTTTTACAATTTTCTTTATTTCATTACACATATTTATATTATTCTTTTCAATTGTATTAAACATATCTTTATTTTTGTTTTCTATTTCATTTACATTTCCATAAATTTTATTTACTTCTTGAACATTTTTTTCTACATAGTTTTTGAATTTTATCAATTTTTTTAAATCTCTCATCGTATCTCTTTTCTATAGCTTCAAGTAGTTCTTTAATTTCTTTTTCATTTTGTTTCAGTGAGCTTTCAAATTCATGTTTATATTCCTTTAATGTTACTTTGTTTTTGTCAACACCATCTTCTATTTCTTTTAAGACAAGATCAACATTATGGATATATTGCAAACAATCGTTGCATATAAAACGGACGAAATTATCTTCATAAATTATTTTTGCCGAATATTGATCAATACCGGCACATTTTTTTGTAAAATGATAAACTTTGTCACACACGCCATTGCAACGAATACCACTTTCACCTCGTATTGCTGATCTGCATTCAGCCATATTTATGTTTATTTTACTTAATTCTTTAATATTTTTCCTTATTCAGTTGGTATAAATTGTTTTATGTTTTATAATAGTCACTATCTATTTTTTAAAACACTTTAATATTATTTTTTTATATATTTTTTAAGAGCTTTGATAACACTGCTATACAAAAAAAATAAAAAAATCTGCGGCAGGGATTTAGTTAATGGTTTTTGTTAATACTCATATTAGACCTTCACGCTGCATGCTTATTTATTTTTGATTCACTCTGTTTATTGAGATAAGAAATAATATAAAATTTCAAACTACCCGGTATGAACCGGTACAAAAAACGTACTTGGGTTTACCCGAGTGTGAAATCGGTTACAACTCCAGTATCTCACAGTGATGATTTGCCTATTCCAGTGTTTTCAAGACCATCTACATCAAATGGTGATGATTTTGAAATGTTAGAAGGATCAGTTTGCGTGGACTTGAAAATGGTAAATTTTTTACTAGGCCAGCAAGGAGGGTATACTAAGTACCCTTGTTTCATATGTTTATGGGATAGCCGTGCAAGAAACCAACACTGGATTACAAAGATCTGGCCTTTGAGAGAAAATATGGAGGTTGGAAAAGCAAATGTGATAAATGAACCGTTGATAAGCCGAGATAACATCCTTCTTCCACCCCTTCACATTAAGCTTGGGCTAATGAAGCAGTTTATTAAAGCCCTTGATAAAAATGGTGTCTGTTTCAAATATGTGTGCCAAAAATTTCCAGCCCTTAGCATGGAAAAATTAAAAGCAGGCATCTTTGATGGACCGCAAATACCTACACTGATAAAAGACACTGAGTTTGTAGCCCATATGACACAGATTGAATCTGAAGCATGGTTAAGCTTTGTGTTGGTAGTAAAAAACTTTTTGGGGAATCACAAAGCGCCGGAATATCAAGAACTAGTTGCAAAAATGCTACAAAATTTTAACAGAGTAGGAGTCAACATGAGCATAAAATTGCATTTCTTACACAGCCATTTGGACCGATTCCCGCAGAACCTGGGTGATTACAGTGAGGAACAAGGAGAAAGGTTCCATCAGGATATCAGGATAATGGAAGAAAGATATCAAGGTCGATGAGACAGCCATATGATGGCTGACTATTGCTGGACCTTGAAAAGAGATTGTCCTGACAAAGTAAATAAGAGAAAATCCCAAAGAAAAAGTTTTTTATGATCTTCATTTACTTATTCTAGTTAAAGGTACCCCAAACTATTATTTTTGTGTATTTTTGTAAAAATAAACAATAAAAATAAATTTTAAATACATCTTTTGTCCCATTTATTGAAGCATTTTATGGAAAATGTTAGAAGCGTTTATCTCAAAAACTGGAGTCAAATTGACAATTCTGGTATTTTTCCCGTTATCAGCACACTCGTCTTATACAAAATCGACTTCAAGTATGCCTGCCGCAAAATGACTGTATAGCAGTGTAATTAGCTTGTTTTCTTTTCAACTTCATTCCTCGAATTATATTATATTATATTTCTGCAATAGCTGAATTCATATCTATCAATGTACTGACATTGAAAAATTTTTAGCAAAAGGTAAATTGTCAGTTTACACGACTGTAAGAAAACTAACAATTTCATTTGCACACAATTGTCACACAACGAATTTCTCGAAATTGTCAGTTTACACGGTTGTCAGATTGTTGTGTGTCATTGTCAAATTCGTTTTGCAGCTCTGTGTGTGTGTTTAAAAAATTTATTAATGCACACTTTAATTTAATTCTTTAATTGTAACAAGTCGGTTTTAGTGACTTTGCTCAAAAAAAAAATAAGAAAAATTTCATCAAATAGGGCTTTTAGAGGAGATGACAGCAAAAAAATTTGTTGACGAACACGCCTAATTTCGAGGGGGCGGGCCCTTAAAATTGAAAATATATAGGCCTATATCTCGGTAACTACTAGGTTTCTCATAATTTGTAATACATTAAATTAAAGGTATTAAAAATACCTTTCCAACGATATATATCATGATTACAAAATGTGGACCGACTATGGGTTAATTCCGAAAAGAATATTTTTTGACCCGAATTTTTTTTAATATCTAAAAAAATTTAAAGAAAAGTCTATATAAGTGTTATTTTAGTTTATTAATATAAATAGCCACGACATTAAGATTTAATTTAAGGTATCATATGTGTCTGTAGGTACTATAATCATAGAATTATAAGATCTGAAAAATTCAAAAAACACATTTTTTAAACATTTTGTATGCAGAGGCCAAATTAACGCATTCGTGATCGAATGAGCTATCGTATCGAAAAATGATTGCGATATCGAAATTATGATAAAATGTACTAAATTTCTTGCTCGATATCGAATGGCATAATCTCAAATAAGAAAATTACGATCAATTTTACTCGATATCGAATGCGGTAATTTGGCCCCAGGATAGGATTTTTTCTCTATGGTATATAGAATACCGGCTTCGCATTGTACAAATTCCCTGTATTGCCGGCCTATGGCTGGGCGGTAGGATTTTTTCCTCTATGGTATACAAAACACCATAAAATGATAGTTTCTATGCGATCAGAGTTGTATTTTCTAATACAGCTGAGAAGAAAACAACAATGTCGGCTTCACTGATTTAAAAAATCAATTATAATTTAAAGGACAGACGTTTAACATTTTTTAATTGTTTGTATAGTTTATACAATTTAATTTTTTCACATACAACAACAAAATACAATAAATATAAGTTAATTTAAAAGGCGGAAAACTGCGTTTGTTTAAATTAGCAAAAACATATGTTTTTACATCTTTTTTGTGTAATAGTGTGGCACCTATGACATACTTTGATGCGATTTTCTTTTGAGTGAGATAGAAAACGGTAAGATCAAAGACTATAAATATATAAAGATGTTGCACGCAGTGTATTTAAAATTGACAAAATTGTGTGCTTATGGATGCGGGAGGGAAGACAAAAGGGAAAGAAGCACAAAGAGCGTAACAATCTCTCGTTCTATTTTTTAATTCTCATTTATCATTGTTTGTGTGCATGTGTGTGTGTTGTACATTGCATTAAAAATGTAAAAATAAAATAAAAACCTAACAAAAGAATTTTTGTTTCTTGCAATTTTTGTGCAAAGAACTTTTGTTATAATGTGGCCGATTGTGTAATTGTAGGGTTAGAGAATTTTTTTTTTTTTTTTTTTAATAAAATGTAAATTCAATTTTAATTTTAATTAATTCAGTTTTTAACTTAATAATTAACAAACACAAACTGCGAAGCTTTTTTTTGGCTTGTCTGCAGAAAACACCCAGAGTCTTTGGCGGGAATCGAACCCGCAACCCTCTGACTGATAGTTCGGCACATTATCGCCTAGTCTATCGGGCACTCAATGTGTTTTATTGTTGTACATACAAAACTATATCGATTCGCACCGAATCATAATGCTATTTTTTAGACTATTCAATTATGTGTGTATGTATGTACTTACCATATATAATTTTATAGACAGTTCAATTATGAACTTCTGTCTCTATTTTTGTATAGAATGAAGTTGTAATAACTCGAATGTTTTTTTGTTTAGTATTTATTAAATTTATTTATCAGTGTTTCAAAATTTTACCTTTTTCTATATGTACTTGATAATTTGTATTTGTATGTTTCCCATGTGGAATGCTTCCGTAGTAAAATAAGAACTAGTAATTAAGAATCTTCATTCTGTATTTATAACATTCGTTATTCTCATCAAACCGTAAGGAATAAATTGTATTTTTGGTGCAACTTACGTATTGCTCGGAATCACTTGTATAATTTTTTGCATGAACAAACATTTCTGAAGGATGTGACAAAATTTACGCTGATTTATTAAATCTAAACGACATTTTACGCAAGATATTCGTTGAGCTACATATGTATGTACCCAACAAAATATCGACTTGATATTAATTCTATTGTCACATTGTTGGATGTAAAACAATCGGCGTCTTCATTAAAATATTCTATATTTTATATACTATACTTATATGATATACTTCCAGTCCTTATAGTATCTTCTAAAATTGTTTGAAACTCTATAGGTAAAACATTGCATCATCGTTTGCACAATTTGATGAGGTGCTAAACTCAGTCATTTTTAAGGATAATAACTTAGCTACTGCCAAATTAAATCCATGAACCGATGGATTTTTCCAGTGTCCACCTTTGGCACGTATATATGAAAACAACTTTTTTAAAGGATCTTGGTTAAAATGGCTCGTTCAAATGCAAAGTAAATTTGAATTTAATTAATGTATGTAATAATTAAGTGATTATTTGCATTATTTGCTAGTTTTATTTCTCTCTAAATATGTAATTCTAAAAATTTATATAATAAAGGTTTTTTATGTCGGTGCGAATCAATATAGTTTCATTTCTACAACAATAAAACACGTATTCTCACCGTACAATAACACAAACGGTAACATTTATTTTTCCACAGGTTATTTGCACATACATTTTGTGAAAACAAGACTTCTTTTAGTTTGTATGTTTTTTGATTCGGCAATATATGTATGTACATACATATGGATGTATATCAGTGGTACTCAAAAATGAAGATGTTTTGGTGAGAGAATTTTCTCAACAAACATATTGTCAAACGCTTAAAATAAGAAAAAAAGAAAGAGTTTTGCCAGATAAAAACACCTTAAGAAAAAATATCAGGGACCATAAATAACAATTATCAGTATCAAAAAACAATTTTAAAACAGTTATTTTTAGAAAAAACAAAAATAAGTCCATCTAAAACAGTTTTTTATTTTTGTGTTCAATTGTAATTGAATCGCATGTGTTTGCTATGCTTCGTCCAACAAGAAGCAACAACAATGCTTAATAAATTTTGGAAAAAATGACGATAACCATCCGCATGCGTTCTCATCGCTTGCTCAACGACGACTGAATGAATGTTTTGAAAAGAGCATAACAAATGTGTGTAAAATTCTCTCATTAGTCATACACAAGGGGATTTTCGCAAAATCCCATCAATAATTTAGCAGTGGCAGAACAATGTATGGCAGTGCAACATCTTTATATATTTATAGTCTTTGGTAAGATTTTCCAGTGAATGAATCGTACGATTGTGTAGGATAGTGTATCACGACCTTAAGTGACCACAAAGCTCTTAAAGGAAATGGTCTAAAGTTTCTTTTGAGGAAAAAATAAAAAAAACTCCATTTAAAAAAAAAAAAACAATAAAAAATGGGGGATAATTAAAATGATACATGTTTCATTTACTGTTATTTTTGCAGTTTCAAAATTTTTTTAAGTTCTTCTTTGTACACAAAATAATACAACACTACGCAACACAGCACGAAGACCGTCGAAAATGAAAGGCAACATCAACGTCAATTCATGTTACAGAATACCAAACACATCGAGCCCTTATACTACGTTTCCACGGTACATGCTTCGCTCTCTATTCATGCTTCACACCCCAATCATGAGTGAAACAACTTGCTTCACCATACACAATTTTAAGAGCGAATCAAGTAGATTCATATTGAATCTACTTGCGAAGCACGAAAAATTGCACTCTTCTCTAATTTTTATCGCAAGTTTATCTGCACTAGCTGTAAAAATTTAATATTATTGTAAACAAAGCAAATTATTTTCTTGTTGCTGGAAGTAAAGAAAGTAAATACGTACGAATGTATGTTTTTTTTTCAAATAAGCTAACTAATTTTCACTCAGTTTTTTTGTCCATTAAAAAAAATATTTTCCACAAATTGTAAATTCTGTTTTTTTTATTCTGTTTTTGTTTATTAAAAACAACTGTCAAATCGAATCAAGTTTTTTGGTCATGTAAACAGCATGATTCATAAACATGTTTCAGAGAGCGAAGCAGGTGATTCAAGTCGTCGTTCTTCCATACAGCGACAGCGATTCTGAATCTGTGGAAATAATAAATTCACAAACAAGTTTTTCTTCAAAGACTACTGAATTAGAATCTGAAGATTCATCGGAAGATGTTGATGAAGAAACGTGTGTGGGTAAAAGAGCTTACAAAAAGCCAAAATCATTACCTAAAAGGCTACAAAACATGAAAAAAACGGATACAAGTGTTCAGCCGAATCCATGTACAAATAAAAAGTGTGGGAACGCATGTGGCGTTAAGTTTGCCGAATCCGATCGTTTAGCAATAAATGAACATTTTTGGGGTATTGGGAATAAAATTCGACAAAAAGACTGGTTGGTTTCCTGTATGATGCGTAAAAGCATTCGCAGGCGAAGAAGAGATGGCAACAAAAGGCAGTTTAGCTACAATTATGTTATTAATTATAATAATGCTAGTCACAAAGTGTGTCAACAATTTCAATGAAAACGCTTCACATATCACAACAAATGTTAGTATCCGCAAGGAATAATTCAAATTGTTTAAAAACTTTTGTCACGAAGAAAAAGAGTTCCACTGCTCATAATAAGTCAGACGAAGCCAAGGTGACACTTTTAAAATCTTTTATTGAACTGTTACCAGCAGTTCCATCGCATTACTGTCGCAATAAGAGTAACAAGCTGTATCTACCGCAAGAATTTCGCAACATTAAAGGAGTATATGATCGGTACACTTAACATTTGAATCGGATCTGTTATCCTTGAGAGTTTTTCGAGATATTTTTAAAAATTGTTTTCATATCAGTTTTCACTTGCCTAAAAGAGACAAATGCGTCACGTGTGAAAATTATAATAACTTAGACAGCGAAGCCTAGAAGATTTTGGAGCAAACAGAAGTATACCAAACACACATAAGAGACAAAAACAAGTCTAAAGAAATATTTTTGGAGGAACAGAGACAAAGCGTAACATAATTTTATTCAAGAAAATATGCATACTATAATGAAAGCGTATATGAAAATGGAACAAGAAATGGTACTGTTTTTTGTGGGTAGAAATTGACGGAAATTTCCACAGTTATTTTTCAATATTTTAAGCTTGTGGATAAAAAGAGAACTTGTAATAAAACACGTCCGTTCAATTTTGCATTCAATCTTATATTGTTCTTCTTGTTACAATTTGGTACTTATTGTTGTGTTTATACTAAAAACTCAGTTGGGTATTTATTCAATATTTATTCAATGATTATTCAATAATTATAATTAGGTATATTTAAGTAAGTACAATTCAGTCAAAAGCAAAAAGGAAAGTTTTTGTTTTTTTTTTTTTTGCATATTCTTTTTTATTGTATCTTCATTTTGAATGAACTAACAATAGGTATTCAAATCTTAAAACTAAAGTTAATTAAGATAAGTCCAGCCAATGCTAGGCAAAATCTAGTTTTCAAATTCGATAGGATATAATGAGCAACTTGTATTTATTCATCTGAGAGCGGTGGTGTCCCTCCTTCTCAAACGGCTATGACCGGGATGTTGTAAGATGTCTCGAGCGAGGGGATTTGGATGAGTTTCCAGCTTACCCAAATAAAGGGCCACGTGTTTAGTTATTTCCCATTTGACAAGTGGAACATCAAGATCGTTGTGTATGTTGTTGTTTTTAATATACCAAGGAGCGGTAGTTATCATTCGTAGAATTTTGTTTTGACGGCGTTGAATTTTCTCAATATTGGAGTTGGAGGCAGTGCCCCATAACTGGATACCATAGCACCAAATTGGCTTTAAGATTGAGTTGTAGAATAGAAGCTTACAATCGAGCCGAAGGACGGAGTTTCTGCCGATGAGCCAATGAATTTGGGCTGCTTTCAGTTTCATTTGAGTCAGCTTAGCATCTATATGTGGTTTCCATGTGAGGCGACGGTCCAGATGAATACCAAGATATTTCACGTGTGAGTTTTGAGGCACTATATGGTCATTAATACGAATAGGGGGACATGATTCCCTACGTAGAGTAAATGTTACGTGGGTGCATTTCTGTTCATTTATTTTTATTCCCCATTGTCTTGCCCATTTCTCCACTTGCGTTACGTGGTGCTGTAATTGAATCGAGGCATCTTTTGGATCTTTGTGAGTACTGAGAAATGCCGTATCATCAGCAAATGTTGACGTGTGAAAAAGGAAAGTGACGCCATAAAAATGTGTATCTATCGATGTTCTTGATGAGTGTCGTTATAAAGCAGGTTACTCGGTATCTGATCATTCAATTACCATCATACCCTGAGGTTGCCAGATAATGTCGTTAAGTCATAACAACTCTCCCGCACTATAAAAAAAAAGCGTGTCACATTGCCTACTTAGTCCGATCCACTACATAATCGGCTAGATAACGCGGAGTCTTGCGAGATCTGGTCCGTCGATGCTCTCCTGTTGTGTAATCTTCTCGGGTTGAAGCTACTGGAAGCTGATGTATAGCACCCTGTTGAATTGATGTAAGTGCACTTTGATGTGAGCTACTCGGTTGTTGACTTGATGTATGCTGATCTTGATGTGGAGTACTCGGTTGTTGGCTTGATGTATGCTGATTTTTATGTGAAGTACTCGGTTGTTGACTTGATGTATCACTTGGTATAACTACCACGTCCTCTAAGTTAGCGGGTTGAGTGTTAATAATTTCGGCTGTGGCTGGGCTCTTATCCTTATTATCATTAGCATATGTTGGTCGAATGTTTGTTGAGTGAAGTTGATTTATATGCCTCTTAAACATAAATCCATTATCCAACTTTACCATATAATGAAGATTCCCAAGTTTCCTAGTTACTGTTCCTAGCTTCCATACAGTTTTATTAGCAGTATAATACCGGACCTGTACTCTCTCCCCTTCTCTAAATTGTCTCGCCATCTCCGATGAGTGATTCGTTTTGTTAAATTTGTTGTGTGCTTATGGCGGTCTGAAATAACTCTGTTTATCACTGACGTCGTACTGTTTAAGGCCATTTGTTTGGCATCTGCTTTTGCCGCCTCGAGCGCTATTGCCTTTGCCACTATCTCGTCAAATTTCAATGTGCTCGCCTGCAGCAGCTGTTCACGCACGCTATTATCATAAATCCCGCGAATGAACTGTGCACGCATAAACAAATCTGCAACTGATATGCCGCATTTGCAAGGAGATACGAATTCGCAGTCACTTATCTCTGCACGAAGTGAGGCCACAAATTCGGATATATTTTGACTTTCCGACTGGTACTTCAATAAAAATTGGTGTTGTGCCACTAATACATTTTTCTTGGGAGCTAAATGTGACTCTAACAGTTGTAGCAATTCGTCGTATCCGAGTTCGCTGAGTTGTTTAGGTGACGCTAACGCAGAGACCATGTTAAAGGTTTTCGATCCAATCGAATTAAGAAGGAGTCTTGCGCAGTATTCCGTATTACTTGCAATGTTTTTCATCTCTGTGTAGTTTTTGAAACGCTGGATGTAATTCCTGTAACCTTCTTTTGTTGAATCAAATACTTCGAAATTTGGTAGAAGAGCGGAATTAACGTTAGTATTTTGCACTGTACTATTTTCCCTCACTGCCATTTGCTGCATCATCTGTGCCATCATGTTTTGTTGCACCTGCATAAACTGCCTAAATTGTTCTGCGTCCATTTTGAGTTTAATCACCAATTCGTTGTTCACCTCGTCGCCAATTTGTTGTGTTTATACTAAAAACTCAGTTGGGTATTTATTCAATGATTATTCAATAATTATAATTAGGTATATTTAAGTAAGTACAATTCAGTCAAAAGCAAAAAGGAAAGTGACGCCATAAAAATGTGTATCTATCGATGTTCTTGATGAGTGTCGTTATAAAGCAGGTTACTCGGTATCTGATCATTCAATTACCATCATACCCTGAGGTTGCCAGATAATGTCGTTAAGTCATAACACTTATCAACTATGACATTCGTTAAGTTATATGTATAACATAAAATAATAAAAATAACATAAAGAATACATGAGTTAAAAAGAGACAAATATATTTACATAGAACAATCGAGAAAAACACACAAAAAATATACACCGTTATCCCAAATTCCTGCAAACATAACAATAGTGCAATATACACCGTAACCCTAGTACACCCTATACAAACATGTACATTACTACAACTCGGCCATCCTGACCATGAGATCACCTGATCTCACATTACCTCCCAGACCCATCATTTCCTCTGAACCATGGGCGCATGTTTGAAGCTGACCAAACACCTTTGTAAGGCGTACGAGATTGCTGAAATCCATCTACGTCCTCGAGAAGGTATCGATCATTTCGAAGAACTTTAGATATTCTATAGGGTCCCTTAAAATTTGGGATTAGCTTTCGTGATACACCGGCAGTTGAGTCAAAGTTTTTCACCATAACATAGTCGCCATCCTTATATTCCGTTGGGGGTTTCCTACGTTTATTAACATACGTTTCATTGTAATCCTGTAACGCCTTCTGTCTCTCGGCTGCCCTTTGTCGAATCGTATCCTCCCTCTGTAATGTACACGAGTTAGCAATTGTTCAATCAAGTTTCCGTTTGAGGATTAAGTGTGTCTATCATGAACTCTTGTTAAGTGTTACTTTTATTTAACACGACAGGATATTATAGGGATAGGACTGCGAGAGCCTTTGATGTGCTAGCAACAGTGGTGTGGGGGAGTTCGGTCCTTTCCTATAAATCCGCAATTTCACTACAAATTTTATTATAGACTCTCTATTTTTTTTGCATCGTTACGGTGTTAGGGCCAGAATGACTAGATTACTACAATATTATTTTGCCCCTTTTCTAGTCATAACAAAAAGAAAAATCTACTAAGTTGTCCTTGAATTTAATCCTCGTAAAAATCTCTCTCTGGTGTTATTGAGAGATTGAGCCTCATAACCCACGCCTACCATGTTTCAATGGCTAGAATTTACTTGAAACCCCACAGTAAAAACCTAACTAATGATCTTACACTTTTGCCTCAGCCATTCCAAAAGAAAACACCCTCAACATTTTCAGTTAACAATTCATGATGTCTAAACAATTTTATTCATAAAAATTAAAATTATTATTTAAAAAGAGATAATTTGATTATTCTAGTTAAATCTATACCTAATTTAATATACATTAATATTCTCCAATCTTTCTTCAAATGACATACTATTAATAACCAAAACATTTATATAATCTTGGAATGAATATAATATATCGGGTCTATTAGTTAATTATAATTAAATAGGCAAAATATAATACTAAACAAGAGAAGCAAAAGAATTCATTCTACTAGAGAGAGAGAGAAACAAAAATGAATACTGCAATAACATTGGCTTATTTCCATTACTGTTTGTATTGCTACCATTATAATGTTAATGTTAGCATTTTCTTTTAGTTAACATTTTGTTCCACAATATTCATTCTAGGTCTCTGTTAACTTGTTTTTTTGCTTCACTTGCATAAATATGAGCAAACAAAAATATATGGTTTTAAAAGATTAAATATAACAAAAAAATGGATCAAACTTACCGCATCATGCTCGTATCTGATGAAGGCCTCCAACAGGATCTTGATGATGGGAGAGGGGTTTAGGAAATCTTCACTAAATCATACACTTTTCTTGTTTGCCGTAATTATTTTGCCCAAGTATTAGTAGGTCGTTATTAATTAATTATAATTTATGATAGGTGTAGTAGTTTATATATAAAAAGAAAATGTGAAAAAGAAAAAAGAATATAGTATTATCCACTAGGTGGATTCTATTACACTTTTAATTCAGCGCCATTTTGTTTTTATATTTCGAAGTTAAGTAAATAAATTTTTAAATTATGTACCTATTTTTGCAAATTAATTAGCTAAATTTTACGTTAAGTAGATAACTTTAAAATTACGTACATAATATTTAACTTAGTTAAATGCTTTTAAAATTGAAGTAAATAATGTTTAAATTACGTTTAAACAATTTTTGATGTAAATCATTTATTTTAAATTTAGCTATACAATTTCACAACCACGTCGATAATTCCCAAACTACGCACATAACTTCCAAATTAGCCACATAATTTGGAAATTAAATGAATAATTTTTAAGCTAAGCACACAGTTCCAAAATTAGCGACATAATTCTAAAATTAAATAGACAAATCTCAAATAAATTTCATAATTTATAAATTATATATGTATATAATTTTTAGGTAAAGCCGGGAATTGTTAATTGTAAGTCAGGTAGGTAAAGTTTAGGTTAAGCATGTGGTAGAGTTTCTCTTCCCCGCATACCACTATATGCAAATGGGGGTGGTTTGCAAGCTTACACTGTCTTAAACTAAAAAAATGGCGTTATAGGTATCTTCGATTATGTTATTATCTGGGTTTTCACTTCGATTTCTTAAATACAGCCTTTTTACACTTTTTGTTTTTTATACAATTTTATTTTATTCTTGATTGCTGTCTCGATCTGTCTGTTTAGGTGTGTATCTGATAAAAGAATGTTTGTTAGATTTGTGAGCGTCGAGAGTATTTGAGTAGTAAGTACTCAGTACCGGTTATCGTACAGCAGGGTTGTATTTATTTTTCTTCGATTGTCGCAGTAGATGTTGTCAGAAGTTTCTACAAGATGGCGCTGTTGTATAAATAGACAAACAGGCATTTCCAAACTTTGTTTATTATTATAAACGAAATCTGTTCAACACGACCATTACACCTCTGAACACCATTCGTATCCCCCAATGCCTCCAATATTTGCCATGCAATTTTTGAATGATAACACTGTGCTAGTTGGAAAATGTGACAAACGGGGCACCTGGCGGGTTAACCTAATTCGAGTACGCTGAATCCAGTGGTGCTAACGGTTTTTTAGGTTAGCTCGTTTTTTCGAAATATCCCGTATTTCGAAAATGGAGGAGGTTGCACAACATATATTCGCGTAACTCAAAAAAGGTTAGAAATTTTCTTTAAGTAAGGTTAAACTTTTTCCAATATGCGCAGTCGTTGTAGAAACATAATTTTTTTTTTACCAAAAAAAAATAGTTTTTGTTAGCAAAATTTCAAAAATTTTGTTTTTTAAAATGGCATAAAAAATTGGAAAACGCAGCTGTGCATCTGCAGGTATAGCAAACAAAGTTCCGAACAAAACAAGACATAAATAATTAAAATCTGTCTACAACTTTTGATTTTATTCACAAAAGATGAAATTTATAATAACCAGGCGAAACTTCAAAAATTAAAACATTTATTTTTGTTGTTAATTAAAGTTTAAGTTTTTAATTACAAATTTATTCTTCTTCCTCCTGCAGATTCCAACAAATATCCCCTAATAGCGAATCAAGTTGTTTGCCACTATATCAGTGTTCGAGTCTGGCTGTTACTTGGTGAAATCTCTCGCCATGTTCATCAGACTCGGCTGGTGATTGTTCATTAAATTTTTCTGCATGACAATGCAAAAAATGTATTTTCAATGACATTTTGACGTTTAAGTTTTTAAGTGCGGTTAGCATATCTCCGATTAAAATTCGCCAATTTTCAGACCGATGATTTCCTAATACATTTTCTATTAATGATTTCACAGAATTCCAGCCCAATAGCTCCATATCATTCAATGCAAGTTCAAATTGTTGGTCCTTCATTAGACGACGAATGTCCGGTCCATTAAGAATTCCTGTAAAATAAAAACATTATGATATGAAATATAAATCTAATTTAATAAAGTAGCTAGAGTTCATACCTTCTTTTACTTTCATGCCGCTTTATCGTGGAAAAATTCGACGCAATTCGGTAAAAGCATTCCACCTGGGTTCAATGCTTTTATAAAATTTTTTACAATACCCAGTTTGATGTAGAGTGGAGGAAGCAAAATCTTTTCCATCGGCACAAGTGGTAATTCAATAATATTATTTCTATGCAATCTGCTTTCCTCACGTATAGCCCAATCCCGTGTATTGTACTGGTCGCCATGGAAACGCGTATTCCATAAGCACCTATTTTTAGTATAGCCCAATTGCATGCCTCTTAAAAGAGCCACCACTTTTAAATCTGCGCATATTTTCCACTTGTGGTCTTCATATTTAATTAACTCTATTATTTTTTTCATTGATGCGTATGTCTCTTTAGTATTTGTGCTTAGTGCTATCGGAATAGGACTTTTTAAATTAGTGACATGTAGCAAAACTGCTTTTAAGCTACTTTTGGACGAATCGATGAATAAGCGCCAATCTTCAGGATTATATTCATGTTGCATTGTTAAAACCAAGCCGCGAATGTCAGTACAATACGCGAGAGAATTATTCTCAATAGATTTAAAAAAAGTCGTAAATCGACGATGGCGATTGATAGCCCCGTATATTTGTACGTCTGGTGCTAAAATATTAGCTTGTTTTAACTCTTTTGTTAAGAGAATGCTCTGTCTTTGAGACAATTTTAGGCGTCGTACCATTATATCCAGACGATTTTGCGTGATTTCGTTGTGGTTACATGGAATCGTGATGTATGACGGTTGATACATCGATGCAGCTGCTCCCCAGGTTTCAACAGATTGAATTATTGAGGGAATATCTCCTGTTGGTATTTGGCTATCTGGAACAGGAATTTCGTCAGAATGTGGCAGCGGAAATTGAGCATATATTGTTGCAGTGTAAGATATAGAACCACTTTTTCTTCTGTTCATGCCGGCTGTATGATTTATGCACGCATAACACTCATCTTCAACATGGAGTATGGGATCTCTCCAAATCATATTAACACCAAATGGCATGGCATCTCCATTTTTTTTCCACTTATTTAAATGGTAAATGCACTTTGTACACACTATTGATGGTGACCAACTCTTGCCACATATGACACTTAAAGAAAAATATGTTTCATACAAGTTAATTGTTTCAGTAGTCATTTTACGGCGACTTGGCATATTTGTATATTTCCCACACACATAACAAAAGTTATGATACACGCTTCCATCTTAGATATTTCAATATAAATGATTAGACTCAAGACTGTCAAAGACTTTAAACTTCACTATTCACTTTCGCAAGCACTCGCCATATGACATTGAAGGGGTTGAGGAACTCTTATTTTTACTGTAATTTTTTTTATCAAAGTACCTGGAACAGATAGAAACAGAAATCGTCCCGGCTTTGGTTTTTTTTACAAATTATGTTCATGAAGGTCTTGACAGGTACTTTGATAAAAAAAATTACAGTATAAATAAGAGTTCCTCAACCCATTCAATGTCATATGGAAAAGATTTTGCTTCCTCCACTCCACATCAAACTGGGTATTGTAAAAAATTTTATAAAAGCATTGAACCCAGATGGAATTGCTTTTACCGAATTGCGCCGAATTTTTCCACGATAAAGCGGCATGAAAGTAAAAGAAGGTATGAACTCTAGCTACTTTATTAAATTAGATTTATATTTCATATCATATGGTGTTTTCTTTTCTGAAATAAAATGTTACACCTTTATTATGTACATTTTTATAATGTTTACCCCACATTTTAAAGATGTGGCATTTTTAATGGTCAGAATAGAACATAAAATTACAACAGTGTAACATTTTTTTTCATGTACAGCTGTTTTTGTTTTTTTTTTTGTTAAAAAAGAAGAAGCAGATAGCTCCCTGGTAAGATCGCTTGAAATAACACAATGAATATTTATCAAAATGACCAATGGCACTTTCCCGACTAATACGAAAATTCTTCTCAAATATAAAAATTATATATGTATATAAACATACATTACATATATAAGAAGTAGGAGATATTGTCCTATGAAATTTGACATACATCAACTTCAGAGTATTCATTAATTACGTTCTTTACCAAGCCTTTCACTCACGGTTGTGGATTTCTTTCCATAATCATATAAAATATTTTATCATCATCTGATGATGAAGATGAATCCAACAAGTCATCCAAAATTTTTTAGCACATAAAAAATATTTTCCATTTTGTATATTTTTTTTTTGTTTCTTAACACAAATACACATTCATAAACAAAACAAATGTCAGCTGCATCAATGCCAACTTAGCCCTTTTCGGGCTAGATTTAGCCGGATTTTAGTCACTCAAAACGCGAAAAAAAAGAAAATTGGATGTGGTTTTATATGGATTTTTTTCCATTTAGCCCTTTTTTCAAAAATGTTTACGCGTTTGAGTCTCAAAAGTTGGCATCACTGGTCAGTTGTTTTATCGTGCGATTCTCCCCCTCTAAAAATACAGAGTGTGAAAGGTGCACCATTTTTTAAATTTATAGTGTGACATTTATAGAAAAGAACACACTACACTTTAGCAGTGTTGACATTTTTTCAGAAAAGAACACAAAAAAATTAAAAAAGATGCGAAATGGGAAAAACATGTAACATTTTTGCCAGAAAAGAAAACGCCAATAATGTTTTTATTTTACAGGAATTCTTAATGGACCGGACATTCGTCGTCTAATGAAGGACCAACAATTTGAACTTGCATTGAATGATATGGAGCTATTGGGCTGGAATTCTGTGAAATCAGTAATAGAAAATGTATTAGGAAATCATCGGTCTGAAAATTGGCGAATTTTAATCGGAGATATGCTAACCGCATTTAAAAACTTAAACGTCAAAATGTCATTGAAAATACATTTCTTGCATTGTCATGCAGAAAAATTTAATGAACAATCACCAGCCGAGTCTGATGAACATGGCGAGAGATTTCACCAAGTAACAGCCAGACTCGAACACTGATATAGTGGCAAACAACTAGATATTTGTTGGAATCTGCAGGAGGAAGAAGAATAAATTTGTAATTAAAAACTTAAACTTTAATTAACAACAAAAATAAATGTTTTAATTTTTGAAGTTTCGCCTGGTTATTATATATTTCATCTTTTGTGAATAAAATCAAAAGTTGTAGACAGATTTTAATTATTTATGTCTTGTTTGTTTGCTATACCTGCAGAAAAAATTAGATGCACAGCTGCGTTTTCCAATTTTTTATGCCATTTTAAAAAACAAAATTTTTGAAATTTTGCTAAAAAAAACTATTTTTTTTGTTAAAAAAAAAATTATGTTTCTACAACGACTGCGCATATTGGAAAAGGTTTAACCTTACTTAAAGAAATGCCCCTATTGCCGTTCTCAACTCAACTAAGTTTGGTCGTCTGTCAGTCAACCCGACTTTAACTCAACCAAATTATTTTTTGGTATTGTGTAACACAACGATTTTTAGTTGTAATTGTTATGGCGTTGCCGACATGAAATATCGATTTCATGTTGGCAACACCATACATTTTATTTGTAAAGTGAAGAAAAAACCCAAAAAAATCAAGTTTTTATAAAATAAAAAAAATGGATTTAAGTGTGGATTTATTTTTTGAAGACGAAAATCATGACGCTAATACAAATGTTCTACGTATACGTAGAAAAATACGCGATGATTCCAATCCTCTTGAACTACCCAGTGCGAAGTAAGAAATTTCCAAAATAAGTAACAAATATGTTAGTATAATAAGTATTATTTTTCATAGAGGCAATTTTCTTTTGCTTAATTTGTTTATTTCATAATTTTATAACTGTTTTTCTCCAAATCCTTAATACTTTTTTAAAGTTTAGCTTGTGTCTCGCATTGTTTTCTCAGAAGTTCCAGACGCTCTTGTTCTGGTGATTTTTTTCTTTTCTTGGCTGGTGTGTTTATTATCTCAGGTTCATTTGTAACGATTTGTTCCATGTCGAGAATTTGAGGAGTTTCTAAAGCCTGACTTGTTGACGGACCAACGTTTTCAACGCCGAAAGTGTGTCCAGATGGTGATACTTGGTCATTTAGTGATAACAGCTGGGACATGCAATCCTCAAGTACATTAAGCGGAATTTCTTGTGAAGGATCACCACCTGCTGCTTGTTGGTTTTTTTAATACTTGCTTTGTAATGAATCAAAACCTATATGAAGTAAAAATTCTAATAAAATGTATGTTGTAGTGCAACTATTGAACTACCCTTTCATTAATATTAATATAACATAAATGTAAGTAATTATAAGTCTATATTTAACATTATTATCCTAACATTAACTCTCTATTTAATATTAATACTCTAACATTAATTTAGTTAATAAATGCAATTAACCTTAAGTCTCTCTTTATATTTCTCTCTCCATATTTTATAACTATTGTATTCTCTTAGCATGTAAGTAACTTAGTAATATTATGTTATATAATAAGTGTTAAATTGAATAAACAGACGGTCTTGATTTTATATTCAAACAGAACTCAACGTGTTTTCTTTATTGAGTGCGATACACCACATGGCGATCCTGCCAGGATCTTTAAATAAAGAGTGGAAAAAAAATACAAAAGTGAAACAAAATAAACCAGTTTTAAAATAACAGAGACAGAACATTTTTGAAAATAAACTTACAAAAACGATACAAAAAAAAAAATAAAGTTTACAGTTAACATAAATCGTTTTACATTATGAACAAGCACAAAATGAAAAACATTAAATGAAAAAAAAAAAAACAAAAACAAAACAATATGCGAGAAAAGTGCACAGAACGAAAAAACAGCAAAATGAAACAACAAGTGCAAATCATATAAAATGAAAATTATAAAAACAAAACAAAATGAAAAACATTAAATGAAAAAAAAAAAAACAAAAACAAAACAATATGCGAGAAAAGTGCACAGAACGAAAAAACAGCAAAATGAAACAACAAGTGCATATTATATAAAATGAAAATTATAAAAACAAAACAAAATGAAAAACATTAAATGAAAAAAAAAAAAACAAAAACAAAACAATATGCGAGAAAAGTGCACAGAACGAAAAAACAGCAAAATGAAACAACAAGTGCAAATCATATAAAATGAAAATTATAAAAACAAAACAAAATGAAAAACATTAAATAAAATGAAAAAAAAACAACAACAAAACAATACGTAAGAAAAGTACATAGAACGAAAAAACAACATATTACCAACCAAGAAACCAATCAATTACTGATTTAGAGGAATCCACAAGGGTATCAGCGCAATCTAAAGAAGCATGACAGTAACACTCTATCCAAAGAAGGACGACAATAAAAATAACAGAAACTAGTTAAGTAACTATATGTACATAGTAAAATTTTTTCAAAAAATTATAAATACAAACATTTTCTAATATTTCTCTAATTAAAATATATGTAAATAAATTTATATATTCTTTTATAATTATGAACCCAATTTTACTCAAAATATATAAATAAATATTGATAAACACAAACAATATTTAACCTAAAACTTGTCATAATAAAATCAGTAAATGTCTTCAGATAATTTCCGAATTGATATTTTAAATGAATTAATTTTAAAATTTAAAACGATAAGAAAACGTATTTTACAAAATCGTCCGGTCTCAAGTAAAGAACAAAAAATCGAAGAATATACTGATTTAATTATAACAACTTATAACGATATCTTGATATATACAAAATTTTATAATTAAGAAATACCAGCCGAGTCAAAACTAGAAATAAATAAGAAAATCTTTAAATGTAGACAAGATGTATCAAGTTGTTTTCAAAAATTAAATTGTAAAATAAAAATTCCATCTGGTGTAGATTTATTAGAAATAATACAAAAGGAAGTTGAAAAAAAAGAATCTGTTTCATCGTTATCAGAAATAGGGACAAGCAAAATCAATTCTGAAGATCTTCAAAGTTTTAAATCTGAACAATTCTTTTCTAAAGATATTCCAAATTTTTCAAAAATGGCTACGGTAGAAGAAAAAGCAAAGTTTATTTCAATGTGCTCAGGTATTTTACGAGATAATTATGACGGAAATCCACTTACACTTAATTCCTTTTTAGACAAAATTAATTTGATTGAGGAAATTATTGATCCAAATCTAAATAAATGTTTTATTTCATTTATAAAATCAAAATTAGACGGAAAAGCTCGAGAAGTATTACCAGAGACCATAGAAAATATAGATCAGATAAAAAATTCACTAAAAGCTAGGATTAAACCCGATAATTCAAAAGTTGTAACTGGAAAAATTAAAGCTTTGTACGTTAAACAAAATAATTATACAGAGTTCGCTAAAAATGTTGAAGATTTAGCTGATGCTTTAGAACGGTCACTTGTAATAGAAGGTATTACAAAAGAAAAAGCGCATGAAATGACCATAGAACAGACAGTCAGCGTTTGTAGGAACAATGCCAAATCAGACATGGTAAAAGCGATTTTAGCATCGACTTCATTTCAAGAACCAAAAGATGTTGTAGCAAAACTAATAATAGAAGAATCAACTAATGAACAACAAAATCAAGTTTTGTCAATAAGGTATAATGGTAATAGACCAAATTCAAATATTTCTCAGCAGTGTCGCGCTCAATCGTATAGATTTCCTAGAAATAATTATTTTAATACCAACAATAATTACAGGACTGGACCGAAAAATAATTATCGAAACCAAAGGACCAGATATGCTCATCATCCAAATAATTATAATAATCATAGTTACGATAATCGGTATCATAATAATCAAAATTATAATAATCGAGGAAGGAACAACAATAGGACAAACCAAAACCAAAATAATACACAAAATCCTTCTAGGCAGAATGCTTCTGTGATGACTTTAAACTCGGAAGTCCCTCAGCAGAACATGAGGGAGGAAGAGAACTAGATACAGAACATTTCAATACGAAATCCATATATACCTTAAATCTAAATTACTCTGACTTTATAACGATACAATGTGACGCATCAAATTATAGGAATACATTTTTAGTCGATTCCCAAGCTGATATATCCATTATAAAAATATCATCAATTAAAGACAATTTATATATAAATAAACAGAACATAATTCATATTACAGGTATCAATAAGAGTTCGGAAAAATCATTAGGTACTATTAATACAAAATTATTAATTTCCGATTATGCAATATCACAAATAATTCATGTAGTACCAGACAATTTTAACATACCATCCGATGGAATCCTAGGTAAAGATTTCTTAAAAAATAATAAATGTCAAATTGATTACAATACAATGACAGTTTCTTTTTTCCCATATAATCAAAATAAAAAGGTCATAATCCCAATTTCTCATGGTATTAATAAAAATACTTACTTTTTCCCACCAAGATGCGAAGTCTATAGATTATTCCATTTAAATGATATAACAGAACCAGTTTTTATAGAATCACAAGAAATTTGTGAAGGTGTTTTTATTAGCAAATGTGTAGTAGATTCTAAAACTCCCGTGTTACGAATCCTAAACACAACTGATGAAATGAAGTTTGTACATAACCATCAAATCAAAAGCGAAAAACTCTCAAATTTTTATATTTACTCTATAAACAAAAATCCAGTTTGCAATGATCGTATTGAAAAATTAAGACAAATTTTACAAACCAAAATGCCAACTTTTATAAAAGAGGATTTAATGAAATTGTGTGATGAATATTCTGACATTTTTACCCTGAAAGATGACAAAATGACCATAAATAATTTTTACGAACAAAAATTAAGATTTAGCGATACATCACCGATTTATATAAAAAATTATCGTCTTCCATACGCTCAAAGAAGTGAAATAAAAAGACAAATCCAAACTTTAATTGAAAATGATTTAATTGAACCAAGTACATCAAATTACAATAGTCCATTAATTTTAGTACCGAAGAAAAGTCCAGACAATACGAAATCATATCGTATGTGTGTAGATTTTAGAGCAATCAACAAGAAACTTATTGCGGACAAATTTCCATTACCAAGGATTGATGATATACTCGATAATTTAGGTAGGGCTAAACACTTTTCAATTATAGATTTGTTCTCTGGGTTTCATCAAATACCACTACACGAAGATTCAAGAGATGTAACGTCATTCAGTACGGATCAAGGAGCATTTCGTTGGAAAGTTTTACCATTTGGACTAAACGTGGCTCCAAACTCATTCTCACGCATGATGTCTATAGCATTTTCAGGCTTAGAACCTAACAAAGCGTTTTTGTATATAGATGATATTATCGTAGTTGGGTGTAGCATAGAACATCACTTAAGGAATTTATCAAACGTTTTCGAAACATTAAGAAAGTTCAACTTAAAAATTAACCCATACAAATGTAATTTCTTTAGACCAGAAGTAACATTTCTTGGTCACAAATGTACTTCAAACGGACTTCTACCAGACGATTCAAAAATATTTGCTATTAAAAATTACACAGCACCAACAAATAAAGATGATGTTAAGCGTTTTGTAGCTTTCGCCAATTATTATAGGAGATTCATCCCAAATTTTGCATCAATTGCGGCTCCATTAAATTACATAACAAGAAAAAAAGTAAATTTTGGTTGGGACACGAATTGTCAAGAATCTTTCGAGTTAATAAAAGCTCATTTAATTTCACCACAAATACTACAATACCCGGATTTTACAAAAAAATTTATAATTACAGTAGACGCATCAAAGATTGGTTGCGGTGCAATTTTAAGTCAAAACTTTAATGGGCATGATTTACCAGTTTATTATGCATCTAAAGCTTTTAGTCATTCAGAACAAAAGAAACCTGTTATCGAACAAGAACTTTTTGCAATCTACTTTGCCATAAACCAATTCCGACCATATGTTTATGGGACAGAATTCGTAGTAAAAACTGATCATCGACCATTAATTTATTTATTTAATATGAAAGATCCATCGTCAAAATTAACCAAGATAAGACTTAAACTCTCTGAGTATAATTTCACAATAGAATACATAAAAGGTAAAAACAATGTAGGTGCAGACGCCCTATCTCGTATTTCAGTTGACGAATTGAAAAATGAGACAAGTAATGAAAACATTTTAGCCATGACCACGCGCGCAATGTCTAAGCAAAATGATTCTAAACAACGACCTACAAATATTTTTAACTCCAAAGAATGTACTACTCAAAAAATAAAAGTCTACGACAAATTTTCACAAGAATTTAACAAAAAAGTTTCAAAAATTAAATCCGAATTATATTACCAAAATGAAAAATTAACTAACATAATAATTAAAGTTTATAACAGATTTAAATTAAAATTTTCAATAAATGTTAATATTGTTAACGAAACATTGAATTTCGAAGAAATGCTTTTGAGGCTTGAAAAAGAAGCCAGCAATAATAACATTTTTGTATTAGAATGGCCAAAGAACGATTCATTTTTTAGTAGCTACAGTATTCAAGATTTAAAAAGATATGGGAATAAAATATTAAGATCGATCGAAATTATGTTAGTAGAACCCATAGAAACAATAATTGATAAAAACAAACGTACAAGACTGATGGAAATTAATCACAATGATCCCATAATAGGAGGACATTGCGGACGTAAACGATTATATGCAAAATTAAAGACTAAGTATTATTGGAAAGGTATGACGAAAGATATTGCTTCTTTCATTAATAATTGTAGAAGTTGCAATTTAAATAAAGTAAAGAAAGGAACTAAAGAAAAACTTGTATTAACCCCTACTCCAATTAAACCTTTCGAAATCATAGTATTAGACACAATTGGCCCCTTACAAACTTCAAAACTCGGTAATAAATATGCTCTGACTTTAATATGTGATTTCACAAAATATCTCGTAACCATTTCGATTCCAGAAAAGAGTGCTAAGATTGTTGCACAAGCCATCTTTGAAAATTTTATTTTAGTTTATGGTACTATGAAATTAATCAAATCCGATCTGGGAACGGAATTTAAAAATGATATATTTCATGAACTATGTAAACTTTTAAAAATAAATTTGAATTTTTCAACAGCTTATCACCACCAAACTGTAGGAACGGTAGAAAGAAACCACCGTGTTTTTAATGAATATATAAGAGCATACATAGGAGAAAATATGTTAGATTGGGATACTTACTTAAAATATTTCACATTTTTCCATAATACAACTACCAATTCCGTATTTGACAATAAATTTACACCATTTGAATTAGTATTCGGAAAACAAGCATCTTTGCCCAATGACTTAAATATTGAACAAATTGATCCAATTTATAATGCAGAAGATTATAGTAAAGAAGTCAAATATCGTTTACAAAAATCACATATTATGACTAAGAAATTAATTGAAAAACACAAAGAAAGAAACAAAAAGTATTATGACAAATTATCACAACCATGTAACTTAAAAGTAAATGAATATGTTTATTTAAAAAAGGAACCTTACAATAAATTTAATAATATATATGAAGGCCCATTTATAATTAAGAAAATTGATGAAGCAAATGTAACAATATATAATGAAAAATCAAAAAAAGAAAAAACTGTACACAAAGATAGAATAAGAAAAGCATAAAAAAAAAAAAAAAAAAAAAAAAAAAAAAAAAAAAAAAAAAAAAAAATTGTATTTCAATTTAAATACCAAACATGAATTAGAAAAAAAATATTGAGTCAAAACAGATTGATCACCTGTGTTGACTCAACATTTTTCCAATAGAAGGAAGGTGTAGTGCAACTATTGAACTACCCTTTCATTAATATTAATATAACATAAATGTAAGTAATTATAAGTCTATATTTAACATTATTATCCTAACATTAACTCTCTATTTAATATTAATACTCTAACATTAATTTAGTTAATAAATGCAATTAACCTTAAGTCTCTCTTTATATTTCTCTCTCCATATTTTATAACTATTGTATTCTCTTAGCATGTAAGTAACTTAGTAATATTATGTTATATAATAAGTGTTAAATTGAATAAACAGACGGTCTTGATTTTATATTCAAACAGAACTCAACGTGTTTTCTTTATTGAGTGCGATACACCACAATGTTTACAATAATTAAGATGACATATACTTACACGTTGCCATTCGAAGGATGTTCTTGTAGGTGGGCCCAAGCTATTCAATTCTATTGT
This sequence comes from Bellardia pandia, assembly GCA_916048285.2. Taxonomy (NCBI): domain Eukaryota; kingdom Metazoa; phylum Arthropoda; class Insecta; order Diptera; family Calliphoridae; genus Bellardia; species Bellardia pandia. Next base: position 74,980,123 of record OU696530.1, read on the forward strand.
AAATCCTTCCCACGCTTCCTTACACTGAGTTTTAGTCATCTCAAATTTTTGCTTTCCTTTAGCAAGTTCTGGATTTTTTTCCATCAGCTGCACAAGTCGCTCAAATTGGGCTTTAGTTGTGATTTTGACTGTCCTGCGTATGTGTATTAATCATTTAATTAATTATATTAAGATCAAAAAACACCTATACTTACGATTTTTCCATTTTTTTATCTTTTTGTATTATTTTTTTAAAGGAAATGTATTAAAAATTTTATTTAAATCTATAACCGACAAAGACTCAACTGCTAATAAGCAGTTGTGTATATTTATCGTTTTTGTCAACCAAACTCATCCAAAATGGTGAACCGCAATACTATTAAACACAACCAAAAAATCAGCAGCACAACCAAAAAGTCAACTACATTTAAGTTGTGAATGGCAATACCGATTTATGAAAGACGACCAAATTATTAAAAAAGTTGTGAACCGCAATAGGGGCAAAAATTTCATTGCGGAATTTCGGTTTTTTTTAGATTATTCAATAAACTAAACCGTTTTTGAGTTACGCGAATATATGTTGTGCAACCTCCTCCATTTTCGAAATAACGGTATATTTCGAAAAAACGAGCTAACCTAAAAAAACCGTTAGCACCACTGGATTCAGCGTACCCGAATTAGGTTAACCCGCCAGGTGCCCCGTTTGTCACAAAAAAAAGTGTCAAATTCTAGCACAGTGTAATTAGACTTGTGATTAAGACTTTATGGGTGATAGTAGTAAGGCTGTATTGAAACCTACAAAGAGGTAAACATAAATTAATTGCGCTATGTTGAGTTAAATCCACAATTTCGATTTAAATAATTCCATCACTAACATATACATACGTATGTATGTATATATATGTATGTACGTTAACGGTCACATAAGTACTTATCTCTCTCTCTCTACACTGTCGTAATCGGTCCAACCACGGTTGCCAGATTTGACGATTTATCGTCATTTTGACGATTTTCAGTGGCAAAAATAGCATTTTGACGACTGGACGAATTTTACCTTTAATTTGACGATTTTTAAATATTTTTAAGTATATAGAATAGGCCGGGCCAATTTGTATGGAGCCGAAAAAATCGATTAGAGCCGCCCCCTAGGATAATTCTATGGACAATTCTAAGCAACTTTGGTGAAGGAACCATGGGTCTATCTCGATTTTCGAGTCTCCCACTTTTCAAAAAATGATTTTTTTCCCTATAACATCATTTTGATTCGAAATTCGATTTTTTATTCATCGTTATATTATCTTTTTATGTGTATATGGGGGGTTTTTGGGGTCGAGAAATTCATTTTTGATCTTTATTTTTACCTATGAACACCACCAGAGGGCGTTTCATGCATATTTGTGATATTTTTCGTCTATTTTCCGAGAAAATTTTTTCGGTAATTTCAGTTATTTTTTAATTCTTTTAGTAAAAGTGTACAATGGATCCTGGATGAGCCAGGAGCTTTTTCCTGGCGCAAAGCAAAATTTGTTGTGCAAATTCTTCTACCGATGTAGAAGATCCAAATTCAAAACCAAATAAAAATTTTCTTTCTACAAAATTCAATTTTATTTGATGTTATTTCTTTGACGATACTAAGAATAATAATTAACCAAGAAAAAGGCAATTCAAAAGGAATGCTCGATTTGCAAACGAGCTTGAAAAAAATGTACATATGTATATATGTATAAAATAAAACAAACAAGAAACAAGCATTACAAACAATTGCGACTAAAGCTACATTTTTTTTATATAGATTTTCAATGAGTGTCGCAGTTAGCGGTTATGATATAAAGCAATAAATTGTTGTATGTTGTTTTTAAAGGTGACAAATGTATATACATATGTGTGTTTTTTGTTCGTTCAAAAACCCTGCAGTAGCTTGAGTAGGTATTTAATTTAAAATTACATCAGTGAACTTCAAGACAAACCCAACAGATCCAAATGCATTGCCGTCTACATCGCAAACCGCAACAACATCAACAAGTACCGAAAGTCATTGAAGCATTTGTCTTCGCACGATGTTGCATTTTTTGAAAAGTGGGAGACTCGAAAATCGAGATAGACCCATGGTTCCTTCACCAAAGTTGCTTAGAATTGTCCATAGAATCATCCTAGGGGGCGGCTCTAATCGACAAAAAATTTGGCCCGCCCTAATATACAACTATTTGTCCAATAGCCCAAAAAGAAGCAACCAATTTGATGTAATATTAACTTTGTTAGATATTAAACAGAAGAAAATTTTTCATCCCTGTCAAACACGTTGGCTGTCGCTTGAAATTGTGGTTGTTAGGCTGCTGAAGATATTCTAACCTTTAAAAATTTATTTTTCATTTGCTGCAAATATAGATAACATTGACTGATTTTAAATAACCTAAATTCCACCAATAAAATTTATTTGTGTTTTCTAAAATATATTTTGGCCATTAATAAAATGTCTCAAAGTGAAACAACAGAAATACAAAATGTATATGGTCAGATGCAAAAACTACTTATAACGGTTATGAGAAATTTTTTAAAAATAATTTTACTTAAGTGTGCAAATTTTTATTTACTCGTTATCGTTTTCCATCACATACCTGAATAAAGATGAGAATAACTGTTTAGATATTGATGCAATTTACTTAGCGGTTAAAAATAAATAAATGAATTGTTCTGACCTAAAAGATGTAACTGATTTAATAAAATTGTTTAATTGCAATATATGTATATGTATGTATTAGTACATTTTTCTAAGTTCTTACGAAACATACAATTTTTTACAAATTTTGCATATATATTTTAATTAAAAACTGTGACTATACTTTTTAGTTAAAAATACAATTGATCTCTTTAATAATAAGAATTTATTTTATATAAAAACTATAAATTTGTTTGTTATGTTTAGTTTTTGTTAAATAAAATAAATATTTTATTTGACAAAAGTTTTGTTTTCTATTTTTGGCGTTTTTTTGACGATTTCTTAAAATTAGTATGACGATTTTGACGATTTTCCGTTCGAAATTTGATGAATTCACACCTATTTTATCTGGCAACTATGGGTCCAACTAATCGTCGCTGCCATAGTAGGCGTTAGCGTCTGCCTCAGCAGAAGCATTTAATGCTATAAACAACCGCAGCGTCATAATTAAAATTTTATTAACGCCAACGGTGTAAGTAGATCGTTTGCTCACTTGGTCGTGCGTCCGTCTATCGTTCTGTTGCGTTAGGTCTTCGCAAAGGTGATAATGATGATGATGAGCATTTTGACAGTGAGCGAAATGCGTTAAACACAATTTTAATTTAGTTGCTCACTTGACGCTGTATGTGGTGGTAGTCGTGCCATAAATTTAGTTAATTTTGTTTTTTTTTTTCGGCTTGAAAGTTGTCATATTCGTTGGTCTTGTGTTTTTTTGCTAGTAGCTTGTTGTGTCCGAAGCGAGCGGGTTCTTTATAACTTGACGTAAAGCAAGTGTGCGCGAATTTGAAGATCTCTCAACAAAAGTTCTTAAATATAATTTGTTTACAACAACAACGCATTTAAAAGAATAAAAATAAATACAAATATTAAAAATAATAAATACGGACATACATATGTATGTAAATATGTTTGTAATTAAAAATGTTCTCTTAGAATAGTGAAATAATATAAAAAGTGTGTTTGAAAAAAAGAAAAAAGGAATATTTACCTACAAAATTACTAACATGTGAAGAAAATCAATAATTGTCAATACGTCCATACATGTATGTCCGTTCACATACGAGTGTATATGTACATTGTACATTCATATTCATATACATATGTATGCACATATGATGTCGATAAGAGTTAATAAAAAGAAGAAGAAAAAAACATAAACATATTTACGTCATTTTGATATTTACATTGTCGTATGTGAAATTGATGAATGAGTCAAAAATAAAAAAAAATTAAGTGAACAAAAATTAAATAAAAACAAATACATAATTTATTACAATCAGGGTCAGTGTTAAATAGTAGCATCCACTAAATGTTTTTTTTTTTTTATAAATTTCATTTATGTACAATGTGTGAGATGGTTCGTTTTACATTGAAGCAAAAACCAATTAGGTACTTGTTGAGTGAGAGTAATAATGCATCAGTATATGTACATATGTATGTTTTTGTTTATATTTGTTGTTTTCTGTTTGGTCAGTTAAAAAACATTTAGTTTTGGAAGCGATTCGGTAGCTCGTAGAATTCATTCCTTAAATATTAATTATTTGAGTTGATATGAATTTTGCATTTGCATGATCATGTGAAAAATTATATTTCGATAGTATTTGAAAATACTCTACATGTGTTTTATGTTTTGGTTTGCTTAAGTTTTGGCTTTTATGTTAAATGCTTCTGAATGAAAATATAACGTAAATCAGTGTAAAATTAAATAATTGGTTTATTAAACCCATAAGGTGCGCTAGTATTTGCTCTCCAATTAGCTACTTCTCTTTTATAAACCGTTATTTAAAATTATTTTCTTGTTAAATTAGGTTATTTTTTATTGCAAAGACGTTGAGTTAGTACTTTTTGCATTTAGTTTCTTTGGGATCAGAGTGTTGTTGGTCAGAGAGTCTTCGCTATTTTCATGCTTTCCTTCCTATTGACGACAGGTTTGCAAAAGTAAGACTGCTGTGGGACAAAGTGAATGAACGATGGTTGAAGTATTTCCCCGGTGAATAATATCTATTTATAGATAATTCAATGGTACCTTATGGAAAACAAATTCGCTTTGGATGTAAAATCTCATCACACGCTTAGGTTATCTTAAATATTGCGCGTCATATTAAGGGGCTAAAACGAAAAAAAAACACCTAGTTATTTCTTTTTTACATTTTATCCTGTTTTGATGTGACTTTTTATAACTTGCTAAACAAAATAAAAAATGTTTTTATTTTAACGTATTGGGATAATATGGGTTAAGAAAGCGGAGCTTCCTTCCTGTTGTAACGTACAGATCTGCTTGTTAAAAATATAATTTGTGTGTGTTGATTCCCAGTACCAGCAGCTGACATACAGGCACGCACGAACAATACCACCACAATGCTTCACTGCTAGCGTTAGGTTTTATTAGTTGATTTATGTATGTATTTGGTTTCCGCCAAACTTACGACATGCCATCTGAACCGAATATGTTAAACTTAGATTTATCGGCGAAGATGACCAAATTCCAAAATGCAGATTCCTTGCAAGCATGTCTTTTGGCGAAATTTAGCCTGCACAGTCTGTTTTCGTGTTTATAAACGGTTTCTTGTGTGCAACTTGTTGGTATGGTGAACTAATCACTAATAATATGCAAAAAGCTGAAGTTCTCAATACGTTTTTTCTGAACTCAGTAAAAGATTCGAAAACGCAACATTTAGATGGTTTAATTGATTCTTTCACCTCCTTAAGAACCATCTCTCAAATGAATACAAGATTTTACTTTGACTATGCAACACCGGAAGATATATATAATGCGATATTGAACTTAAAACCAAATAAAAGTTGTGGTTATGATAATATAATGCCGAATATACTTTTAAATAACATTAACATTTTTACACCTATTTTGGTAAGCATATTTAATAATATACTGAACAACAGCACCTATCCAGACACGCTTAAAATCCACAAAGTTGTACCGATACCAAAGATACTCAATACTTGTACTAGGGAAAATTTTAGACCCATTGCTGTTTTATCGGTTATTGACAACGTATTTGAAAAAGTTTTACATAATCAAATTTCAAAGTATATGAAAACCCATAACCTGTTAAATGATTTTCAATTTGGTTTTAGAAGTGGATGTGGCACAGAGGAAGCGATTGTTAATGTTATCTTTATTTGTAAAGGACTAGATGATGGATTTAATGGAGTTGCTGGAATTTTTTATGATTTCACCAAAGCATTTGATTTTATAGAGCATGAAATTTTATTGGAGAAATTAAAGTTGTACGGTATTTATGGTAGAGAGCTGTCACTTTTAAGAAGTTTTCTGACGAATCGCAAGCAATTTGTTGAAATTAATGGCCAAAAAAGTTCTCTTAGAGATGTCGAATATGGCGTGCCCCAAGGAAGTGTACTTGATCCTCTACTGTTTGCCATTTATCTAAACGATATACAAAATCTCCAACTCTTTGGAAAACTATTTATGTATGCGGATGATATTTGTATGTTCTACCCCTACAAACACGAAACACTCGCTAAGGTTTTTATGGAACGGGATGCATCGTTACTAGCTGAATTTGCTAAAATTAACAAACTTCTTTTCAACCCACTTAAAACTAAAATAATAAGATTTACACCGCATAGTAATCACACTAACTTTAGTGTATTTGTGGATGACAACGAGATACAGGAAGTAAACTCCGTTAAATATTTAGGTATGGAGCTACAGCACAATCTTTCATGGAGTCAACATATTAGAAGCTTAAAGTCAAAAACTGCTCAAGCTGTAGGATTGCTTTATAAATTCAAAAACAAATTTGATGGAAAAACTAAATTATTACTTTATAATACATTAGTTCAAAGCCATCTCAATTACGGTGCAATCGTATATGGTTACAAAAAGAGCAATGAACTGAAAATGCTGCAACGAGTACAAAATAAAGTCTTGAAAGTTGTAGGTAATCTACCAATAACGTATCCCACAATATCTTTGTATAATAGTATGTTTAAAAATGTTCTACCAATCCATGGAACTCATTACTTGCAGTTGTTAATTTATGTTTTCAAATGTATGCATGGAATTGGTCATCACACATGGGGGATTCACAAGGTGTCATAAAGTCATATGTCTTAAAATAATAACATGAAAAAATACGACTGCTGTGAACAACCCCTCATAATTCAGTGTGCTATTTTGAATTTAAATCAGCTGATTTAAAACAAATATAAAAATTAATATTGTTTTCCACAATGCCAAAAATAAGTGAAAAAACTAAAATAATAGCCAGTTTGTGCGAAAAATACATTTTAGATGTTGTGATGGCAAACTCAAGTAAATAAACAAAAAATTTTTATTTGTATTTGTATAAAATCATATTTTCTTAGGCGACGAAGATGAGGAAGAAGAAATTAATGGAATGTTCGTAATGAATATTGCTAGCTTACTAAGAAACCGCAGAAGTTTTCATTTCGGAGTTCCTAAATCTGACAAATGGCAGCAAAATGTTTTAAAGAAGTTTGACGACAACCGGTTTAATCAAATGGTTCGCGTTCGTCCAGAAGAGTTTTCACACATATTGAACTTAATAAAAGACGATGATGTGTTTAAGACTTATTCAGAATCATTACAGCTTCCAATCGAAATACAACTACAAATTGTCCTTTATCGATTAGGCTCCTCGGGCGACGGGTCGTCAGTTCGAAAAGTTGCAACTCTCTTTGCTGTAGGTGATGGAGGCACAATTCAAAATATAACAAAACGTGTTTTCCAGGCGATATTAAATTTAAAAAAACGTTTTTTATTCTGGCCTAATACAATTGAGCGATTGCAAATTCTGTCCGCAACAAAGGAAGAAATGCCAGGATGCGTGGGATATATAGACAGGTCAGAAATAAGATTGGCAGAAGCTCCTGTCAGAAATCACGAACTTTTCTTTTCGCGGAAACGTCAATATGCCATAAAAGTACAAGCAGTGTGCGACTTCAAATTGCGAATTAGACAAATAACAATAGGCTATCCAGGCAGCGTGCATGACGCAAAAATATTTTTAAACTGTCCACTAGCAAAACACCCTGAACGCTTCTTGTCACCTCCTCAATGGATCGCTGGAGATAGTGCTTATCCCCTTAAATCATTTTTGTTAACGCCGTTTAGAGAAAATAGCATCGATCATACCAAAACTGAAAGAGATCTATTTAACAAACACTTTTCTAAATATCGTGTCCGCATTGAGAACTGCTTTGGTATTTTAAAAGAAAAATTCAACAGCTTAAAGGAACTTAAATTTAGAATGAATTCTTAACAAAATAAGGTAGAATGTAACAACTGGATCATGGTTTGTTGCATTTTACATAACATTTTAATAGAATTTCACGACGAAAAGAATAAGGAGCAACATTTTAATATCAGAAATAAACTTACCACCAACAAGCAACACCAGAACTGGCTTACTTCAATTTATTCAAAATCAAAATTTTTAATTTAAATGTGTATTTATTATTAAAAAACAAAGAAATATTTTATACTAAAAACTATTAAAACAAAATTCACAGCATCTGTTTAGCATTTTTTTAAATTTAATTTAAATGCGTACCTATATATTATTAAAAATCAAAGTAATATTACTTACTAAAAACTATTTAATCAAAATTTTAAAATTCACAGCCTCTGTTTTACACTTCTAAGCATCGGTACATAAATATGTACATATGTATTACTTATATTTATGTTTCAGTTCCTCCATTGCTAGCCATTCCTTTAACTCCAATTCCTTCATTTTTATCCTCTCATTGCTTTTAATTTCTTGTTCCTTTAACGTTAATTCTCTTTCTTTTAAATTTAGTTCCTTCTCTTTAAGATCCAAATCCTTTTCCATTTTCTCCCTCTTCAATTTTAACATTTCAGTTTGCATCTCCATTATTTCAGATAGTCCAGTTCTAGAGTATATGCCCTTACGACTTGCTGAAGGTAAACTATCACCGTCAGAATTCAAACTGCTTGGTAACGGCGAGTTTTCTTCAAGCACCTCTACGTCTGTATACTCTAGAACTTCTGTATACAAGCTTTCTTCTATAACCACATTTTCAACAATTCGCGTGCCAAATATGTCATCCAACTCATAAAAGAATAAACACATCTTTAATAAGGTAGCTAAAATAAATACATTTTGATAGTTAGCCTCTTCAAAGTGAATATTCATTTTATTTATACATACCTCTAATTGTTTCACCGTCCATGCTGCCGGCACCAGTTGACCCTTCCCATCCTTTTGCTTTATTATAGCTAGTACGCATATTTCTAACATTTGCTCGTACTAGCTTCCAATCTACCTCCCTCTTCATTTCGTTTAAAAAGCGCTTATAGTAACCCTGGGAAGTTGGCTTCTGCAAATAATAATTTTAGTACGTTTAGAATTTTTTTTAAATAAACTACAAACCTCAAAATTTCTATTTGCAATTAAAAATTCAATGAGCGCCTTCTCCTCTACAAGGGTCCATTTTTTAGTTGGATTTATGCGGATACGCTTTATCTTTGCCTAAAATACAAAAATTGCTTGATTCTTATCCATGATTTAATAAATTTAAGTATTTCTTACCTGATTATTTTCCATTTTTCGGTTTTGTTGCAAATTACAAATAAATTTTATTTTGTTTGTTTACCAAACAGAGTCGTAAGCCGATACAATTTGACGCCGCAAGTGTCATTGCAACAACAATATTTTTAAACCATTGTAAAATGTTAGAACATTATGACAATATAACATGATAGCACACCTTGTGAATACCCCAAATAAATTTTTCAAGAAATCAATCTGCTATCAATACAAGGAGCAATATGAACTTAGCAGTTTCCCGATGTAGACTTGAAGTTCAAAAACAACGAATTGAATACATGGGTAGTCGTGAGTTTAACAACTTGCCGCAAAATTTAAAAAACGTCAATAGAATTTCAATATTTAAAAGAAACGTTAAAAATTATCTAATACAAAACATACAAGACATTTTAATGTAACATTTTGAATAATTTATTACGTCACATAACATTATGAATTTATATCCATAGTTTTTTTTTTCTATTTTGTATTTATAATATTATGTTAAGAAGTAAAATGCTCCTCTACAATGCCTTTTTGGCGCTGAGGCCGGCCACTTATATAAGGAATTAACATGATATGAATAAAATTTACAAATTGTTAAAAAAAAAAAAGACACGAACATTTTCTTACAATGTGTCGCTTATCATGCTCATTGAACATTTTGCTTGGTGCCTTTCAATGATTTTTTGCACTGTGGAAGCTTTAATTTTGTCATTTTGGAAATGGTTTAAAACCAATTTTTGTTGTTCTATTGTAGTATGCGGACTCATTTGACCTATTTTAAATTGACACTTGACGTTACAAAATCGGGCTCACAATTCAACAGAAAATATTAATAAAAGTATAAAAAACGAAAAACCAACATTGAGCTATTGGTACAGTATAAATTGACAGCATAAAATAAGCTGTGACATGAAAAAACGAGCATTTTTTTATGTTTTAATATATTAAAATTTTCATTTTTGCAATAAATGTTTTTTGTTTGTTAGACTACATAGGTACTCGTATGTATAACGCTTTTTCTTTTAAATAAAATCATCTTCTTTTTTAAGTTCCTGACAGTTTTATTTTGATAATGCTTTAAAACAAAGAAATGCACTGCATAAAATCGTATATTAATTTTTGGTGTTTTAAAGTTTACTTTTTTTTATATACCCTACTTTGAGGCTAAACGGTGTATGTTGAAGGTAAAGGTTCAACACTTAAACTGGAATAATCCCATGTTAAGTTTTATGTCAATTTGAACAGACTATTTGTGCCTTGGTATATTTGAAGTACTCTCGAGTCTATTAAAAGACTTAGAAACATTTTCTTTATTAAAATTCTGGACATTTGCCTTGGCGAAAATATTTTTCGACATGGTTGATTCAATGTCCTTTATGATTCTAAATTTTATAATTAAAATCATCTCTGCTTTCCATTAAAAATTTTTCTCAAGAGGATTTCCAAGCAAATTATTTTATAAAATCCGTAAATTGTCGCCTTCGAGAAAGTGTGTTGATTATTAAATTTACTTAAATGAAAATAATGCATAAGTGGAATGTTTTATTACGGTGCATTTCAGTTTTTAAACAGCTTCAAAATACTAAATGAAAGTTATCTTATCATTTGAATGCTTGTTTTTCTCAAAATATAGTTAAAATTTAAAAAAAAAAAAGTAAGAGTGCTATATTCGGCTGTGCCGAATCTTAAATACCCTCCACCTAAACGTAATAAGAAATACAAAAACTACACTGGTTATAGAACTAGAATATACTTATTCTGTGTTTTCTATTCAGTCTTAGTGCAAATTTTATCTATTAGTATTTGATATATTGTTTGAAAGACAATTTTACGACCAACATAATTTATGTTAAATATTTTGAAATTTTGTCTAATTTTCACCATTTTTAATTAATTTAAGTACCAATTCTGTTCCAATTCAAAAAAAAAAAAACTTCATCAAATAGGGCTTTTAGAGGAGATACCAGCACAAAAAAATTTGTTGGCGGTCACGCCTATTTTCGAGGGGGCGGGCCCGTAAAGTTGAAGTCGGTAACTACTGGGTGTCTGATAATTTGTAATACATTAAATAAAAGGTATTAAAAATACCTTTCCAACGATATATATCATGATTATAAAATATGGACCGAATATGGGTTAAATCCGAAAAGAATATTTTTTGACCCGAATTTATTTGTTTTTTTGGAAATGGTTCTTAATATGGCAGCTATGACAAATTATAGGCCGATCTTCTTAAATTTTGGAACAGTTATTTTCATGCATATGAGGATATTTCACGTCTAATTTCAACAACGGTATATATAAGATATATATTAGTATTAACGTGGATTTCGGTGGGGGATATAGTGAAATATGGACCGATATTCTCAAAATCCAGCAGTTTGATTTAGGCATGTATGTAAATGATCCGTGTATATTCGTGTATGTATGGGGGCTATGAGAAATCATGGACCGATTCCTACCTTTTTTCGCACACTTTCTTCTTTTATCATACAAACAATGTATACAAAATTTCAGGGTATTATCTGCAATATATTTCAAAATATTGCAATAAAATGGACAAAAAATATAAAATTTTTATGGAAGTTGTCTCACATATTGGGCAATAACTCTGGTTGACCTAAACCGATTTTTCTGATTTTAAATAGCAAACTTCTCGAAAGCACTTCTGACAGAATTATTGAAGATTTGGATCCCGAATATATCTGGGGACTGATTTAAACACTCAGACAGACAGACGGACATGGCTTAATCGACTTTGCGATCTATAAGGATCCAGAATATATATACTTTATAGGGTCGGAAAATTATATTGTGGAAATTTCACACGGAATGACAAACTTATATATACCTTTCTCATAAAGGTGAAGGGTATAATAACTTTATTGAGGATTTATTGGGAATTTAAAATCTAATTAAAACATAAAAACATTTAAGCTTATTTAGCAACCCTGGGGCCAAATTACCGCATTCGATATGGAGTAAAATTGATCGTAATTTTCTTATTTGAGATTACGGCATTTGATATCGAGTAAGAAATTTAGTACATTTTATCATAATTTCCTTATCGATATCATTTTTCGATACGATATTCGATCACGAATGCTGTAATTTGGCCCCAGTGTTGCTAAATAAGCTTAAATGTTTTTATATTTAAATAAATTTTAATACGTAGTGACAGTACGACTAACATTAAATTCGAAGAAATAACAATTAACCACCGTGTCCAAGTAGTAAAGAAAACGTGCTGCGCACACCGAAATCAAATTAAGTGTTAAATACACAACTATGAGCTCATGTACTTATTTACATATACATACATATGTATGTATATATATATACATATATGTAATATAATATCTACACATATATGCTTAAGTAAGTAAATACATACATAGATACTACATATATGTACAATGTTATTATGAACAATGAAAATTTAATGCTTTAAAATAAAATTGTTGTTACAAATATGAACTTGTAAACAACACGTGGTTACAGATCTCAAAATATGATGGATATTCATTAGAAAATGATTTTCTAAACAAATATTAATTTTGCATTTTTTAGATTGAATGATAAAAAAATTTAATTTTCTGTAATACTGATTGCAAATAGTTTATAATCGAAATTGAATGTTTTCCTATTTATTAGCTTTCATTAAAGTTACTAGTTGTTATTAAATACAACTTGGCAGTCGACTTGATTCAATGTACATATTGCTAAATTTTGATTGATTATTGTGCGTAAATTATTTGTTCGATTTGTATCTTAACCTAACATCATATAAAATTGCAATCACATACATAGTGTATACAGTGGAGTACCGTTGAAAGGAACTTCCAGGGGTGGAAAATGAAATCCTTAAAATATATCAGCCGGCATTAGATTTTGTGTGGTACCAGCACGTAGTTAAATACTACACCGCCAGAGTTGAAGTGTTTTATGTGTTTGCGGAGTGGAGTTGTGGACCTCCAGCTTAAATAAAATTTAAAAACATTTTAAATAAATTATATTGCGCATAAACTTGTCTATCAAACAATACTCGTATATAAAATACTAATAAAATTACTAATAATAATATTTTGGTCGTAACAACAGTGTAGTTTTTGTATTTCTCATTATATTTAAGTGGAGGGTATTTAATATTCGGCACAGTCGAATATATCACTCTAACTTATTTCTAATTCAATCCGTACATATTTAAATAAGCTCAACAAACAAAAAATTCATTTAAAAACCATAATAGACAAGTAAGAAAGTATAGTCGGTCAAAGCCGACCATATAAAACTCTACACCGAGTATAGCTTTTCCGGCGCTATTTGCTAGACCTTTTATGGACCAAATTATATTAAATTTAATAGCATGACATATGTGCATATGCAATTTATCCTCATATCAGAATTTGTTAAAGATTTATGTATGTTAAAGTGATTTTTAGAAGGAGGCCATATAAGCAGCCATGGCCAATTATTGACAGAGCTGCACAAAATTTTTGGATACTATTTAGTTTTATTACAGATAAAGTTCTATTTTAGGATGACATTTGAATGGGGACTATGTAAAACAATGGAACAATTTCAATACTAATTGCCCTACATGAAGAGCCAGCGGGTGTTCGACTGATATTTTTAAGCGTTACAAACATCAACACAAACCAATATAATCAACACACTATTGTGGTGTAGGGTATAAACAGCAAAATCGAACAAAATCCATAATAAATGCTTAAATAGAGGGACCAACACAACGATATTTAGACTACCTTAACAAGTGTCATAAAACTGTTTAAATTGTAAACAAACACACAGCATACATACGTACATACATACATACGTACTCGTATGAACATACCCTGCAAACATTTATGAGATTTTCTGGCGATGATTATGCGATCCTTACGAATCGCTAACTATCGCCTACGCCTTACAACTAAGCGATGAATACGCGAGCGTAACAAGTAAGTATTTTTTTTTTTTAAACACTTTATGCTGACAACAATTTTGATGACTTTTACGATGTGAATCGCGCGCCAACGCCTACGCCTTAAACCTAAGCGATGAATACGCGAGCGCACACAAGTAACGGGAAATATCCTCACTACAATCAAAATATTTTTGTATTCTTTATCGCTTAGAGATGAGATCAATGTTTTATCGGTGCATTTTTTTTCTTGTTGTTTTGTTCAGGTAACGGTAAAGTAAATATTTGGTTTCAAGAACAATTAGCAAAATTGTCAGTTTGTTAGAGAACGTGATACTCAGAGATATGGATTTTATACGATTTTATTATTTAACATCTTTTAAAATTACTTCGCACAAATTTCTTGTCTTTCTTATTTTCATCCCATTACAGAGTCGCCCCACTATTCGTGAATCGCCTGACCATAGTTTAATTCGCCAGCGAATCAACATTCGCGAATCGCGACAGGCCCACAGGCGATCGTTTTGGCGAATCGCCTGACCATAGTTTAATGATCGCACGCGATCAATCGCCGCGACTATACACAACTCAACGGCGATTCACGGGGATCATTAGGCGATTGAAAATGTTTGCACGGTATGTATAAATGAACGAATCAAATACAATAGATACGTACATATGTATGTACATACGTACACACATCCATTCTCATATCAGTTGTTTGCGGTATGTAGTTGTTCAGTTTATAACAAAAGCAAATGTATAAACAAACAAAATATTAATATATGTACGTTAATATTTATAAATGCTGCCTGTAAATATTGTATTTATTTACTTAATAATACAAAGTATTTGTTATTATTTTGTTTTCATTACATTCAAGTTCCAATGGCGCTACAAAAACTCATAACAATACAAAATAATTTCAAAATGTGCAGACAACTCCCTGTAGATCTTAGTTAATATTCCAAAGTAATCGTTACAAAAATATTAACATTTGTGTCTTCAGAATGAAGCAACTACTAAATAACTTACTTTTCAATGACTACTAGGTACATAACGTTTGCATACTTAGATGTAGTCGTGTAATGACTTATTTCCTATATGTTACATAACTGCTTAAATGCATACATATGTATTTTTATTACTGATAATGACTTTCGGGAGAGGCAACTGGTTTTAGATATGAATAATAATGCGATTAAATCAAAAAATATGCTCTTAAAATATAAAAATATGCCTAAAAAAAATAATTTTTTTTTGGTTCAAATTCAAAGCTTTATTAAAAACATATAGAAAAAGTAAATAAATTCTTTCTTTTTAATTTACAAACGATTTAATGTTGCTTAAACATTTCTAATTCGCTTTGGTTCGTATTTTATCTATGTTGCCAATGAAGGCAAATTTTTAATGGGCATGCAGAACATGTATACAAAATATAATCGAAATCAAATTAATTTTTTAAGACGAGCCTTGAGCTCTGTATTTCCAGCTAACAAATTAACTAGTGTTCTTCTGGAATTTGCTTCTGTTGCTTTGGATTTGAGTTCCTCAAAGGATATTGGTCGTTCTGTCGAATGTACTCGTACAGTTCTGCAAGTCCTTGACACGTTCATTTACTGGCCACGTAGGTATTTAGTTCACGTTAAACATTGGAAAGGTTTGGTATTATCCAAATTAACAGGATCACATGGAACTATATTATGTCAATATTTTTGAAATTATGGGATGAGTTTGCTTCATTCTTATTTTAAAATGTTCGGAGATTTAACGTTATTATTCCTTTGGGTTTTAATAACTCCTTGACTATCCGTAAAAATAATGATCATCATGATCTCAGCATGAAAAAGAGTATAGTGATCAGCTAACACAAATGATAATCGTTCTGCACACTCGATGATGACATGGGTCCATATTGCAAGATTTTTGGAATTATAGTATAAGTTTATTTCATTCTTATATTGTAAAATCTTACATTATCTTTCCTTTAGGTTTTAATAACCGCTTGACTTGATGATCTTATTCGTGACCTCAGCATGAAAAGCAGTATTATAATCTGGTAGGCGGATTCGGCGTAGAAGCTCATTTCTATTTGTCACCTATTTTTTTTAAATATCTGTATATAAATCAGTTCCTTCGTTATTCATTATTCTCGCCACTTTATTCCTTTACCACTAATTGTCCTCTTATAATCCAGAATGCAGTCATATGAACCTTTGTATAGTCAATTGTAATTCGATAACCAGTGGATTCCGTCAATGGTAGGTAAACCCACAAGTTCGGCTACACTAGCCAGAACTGCCGGGTAATTTTGTTTATTTTTCACATTTAACTATTTATATTATGCCCTTATCACTAATGGTGAATGGTGTGAAGTACTTTTTTTTTTTAGAAGCAATGCATTCATTAAGTACAACGTTTTTTTTTTTTTACTATCATTTCAATGCATTTCCCTCAAGTGTGTGGTTCTCCATTTATGAACATGACTAAGACCCGAGTAAGTTGGATAAAATACAAAAAGTATTTAAGTTCTCATTGCACGGAAAATGTTGTGTTGAGAACTACCGACGATATTGATGAGTCGATTGGCAACTTTACCGAGGACCTTCGACGAGCTGTGCATCACGCTTCCACTTATCACGTTGAAGGTAGAAATAGGACAAACAGAACTTATTTCTCTGAACTCGAACATCTCCTATCAGAAAAAAGAAGAATGAGAAGAGAGTGGCAAATTCACAGGTCTCCTGAACTGAAAGCTAGGCTACGGGAATGCAGAGATATACTAAGACATTTCTTAGAAACCCAAAGAACGGCCTCTCTTAGATCTTACTTGGAAGGTCTTGATAGTACCCCACAATCTGACTACTCGTTATGGAGGGCGGCAAGAGGTTTAAAAAGACCAGTAAGAGGAAAACCTCCTTTGCGAAATCCGACTGGTGACTGGGCTAGAAATGATTCCGAGAAAGGGACATTATTTGTTAACCATTTGAGAAATGTGTTTACTATAAACAACTCAAATAATAACGAATCTGATTTGCCACCACTTGTTATAAGGCCTCCTGTACCTCTAAGACTAAACTTTCGTGATGTCCAAAACGCTATTGGTACTCTGAACCTTAGAAAGGCTCCAGGTATGGATAAAATCAGCAATAAAATGCTTGTGGAGTTACCTCGTGTAGCAAGAAGAATTATCCTCTTTATCTTCAACGCTATTTTACGCCTAGAATACTATCCTGCAGATTGGAAGGTGTCTATGATCACTATGATTCCTAAGCCAGGGAAGGACCATACCAAAGTGGAGTCATATAGGCCAATTAGTCTACTGCCGACAATTTCAAAACTGTTTGAAAAATTGTTAATGACTAAATTGACTCCAATTCTGAATGACACTGAATGTATTCCTAATCATCAATTCGGCTTCAGGGCTAAACACAGCACCATCGAGCAAACACACAGATTGGTAAATGTGATAAGAGGGTCGTTTGAAGACAAAAAATACTGCTCCGCCCTTTTCATTGATGTGTCGCAAGCGTTCGACAAAGTTTGGCATGACGGTTTAATGCACAAAATAAAATTAACTCTGCCTGCTAACACCCATAAACTCATGGAAAGTTATTTATACGGTCGCAAATTTAAAATCAAAGAAGGTGATTTTTTAAGTACCGCTCAGCCAATTGAATCAGGTGTGCCACAGGGTAGCATACTGGGTCCTACTTTATATTTGATATATGCCTCCGACATGCCGTCAGACCCTAAAATCCATACGTCAACTTTTGCAGACGATACAGCCTTTATCAGCGTCCATCAGGACCACCAAGTTGCATCACAGAATTTGCAGAATTATGTTTATAAACTAGAGAATTGGCTAGAGCTTTGGAAAATCAGGGTTAACGAACAGAAATGTATTCATATAACTTTCACATTGCGAAAAGATACCTGCTCGTTCATCAGAATAAATAATCAAATTATCCCGCAACACAATGAAGTCAAATACCTCGGCATTCACCTCGACCGCCGCTTAACTTGGAAGTCCCATATTGAAGCGAAACTTACACAAATGAGATTAAAAGCAGTGCAACTTAATTGGCTAATCGGCAGAAACTCTGCATTGAAATTAGATTGCAAACTTTTGTTGTACAATGCAATACTAAAGCCAATCTGGTGCTATGGAATTCAATTATGGGGTACTGCCTCAGCATCCAACATTGAAAAAATTCAAAGGGGTCAAAATAAAATTCTACGTATAATTACTGCAGCACCATGGTATGTTAAAAATTCTCGAATCCACAAAGATCTAGGCGTGCCATTAGTAAAAGTCGAATTTACAAAATATGCGTCAAAGTATGTCAGCAAACTTGAACACCATCCAAACCCCCTTGCACGAGACATCCTTAACTTTAGTGGCCACAATCGGTTGAGAAGGAGGGATACCCTTGCTTTAACTCAAGCGCAAAATAGATGACTGGATCAGTTGATGTGAAATTTTTTTAGTATCATAAAAATTTTTGTCTAGCACTGGCTGGGCTTATTATTTTCTTTTTAGTATTAAGATTTGAATACTTATTGTCATTTCAAATTTGAAGATTCAATAAATAATTAAATGCAAAAAAAAAAAACTAATGAAATTAGAAATTTTATTTGCAAATAAAAGGACATTTTTATTTAATAAAAGAAAAAACTATTTAAGGACCTGGACTAAAC
The DNA here is from genome assembly GCA_916048285.2 of Bellardia pandia. Classification (NCBI taxonomy): domain Eukaryota; kingdom Metazoa; phylum Arthropoda; class Insecta; order Diptera; family Calliphoridae; genus Bellardia; species Bellardia pandia. The sequence goes on from OU696530.1 coordinate 74,999,006, forward strand.
GAGTTCTTCAGCGACTTTAAGTTCGAAAGCACAGTATCATTATTTATAAATGGAAAGTAAATCCCACATGAATGAGTTGTAGCATAAGGATATTTTGTTGTGTTACAATAGGACTTGGTACATAATAGAAAAGTTAGATTCCAAATAATGTGCATGTATTTGTGATATATTTTTACAAATACTTTATTTTTAACAATTAAGCACCCTGAAGGGAACCTCCAAGTTACCACTTTGTCTACTATTTTGCTGACTGTTTGGCGACATTGTCAACAAAGTCGGCACAATGGTTATTGTAAAACAATTATTCTTTCAATTGTGTGCCCCCATACAGTAGGCGATAGTGTGCCGGTCTATCATTCAAAGGGTGCGGGTTCGATTCCCGGCAAAGACTCTGGGTGTTTTCGAATCTATTTTTAATTAGGGAAAGCCTCTTAGTATTTTATTTTTTTTTTTTAATAAAACTCCAAAGGTTAGCAAAAAATGCAGTTCAATTTCCATTTCATAGTGTAGACAAAAGTGGCCCCAATGTTAAATATCAATAGTAGATTACATTCGCTGGGCACACCTGGTCAGTAGTACTACTGACAATGTCAATAGTTAATCACTACATTTTCACTATTGGCATTCCCTGCAGGGCAGTTAGTCAACGAGCCTTCTAAATAAAGTGTCAAAAGTATTTCTAAATACTCGTATTAGGCTGGGAAGTATATTTTAATATTCGCAATAAAACTGCACCATATTTCGTAACCAGTTGGAATCGGGCTTTGAATAGAAAACTTTATATTCATTTATTACAACCTATTTTAATCCGCGTGAGAGATTTTTGATACGTAAAGCATTCAAACCAAATACAAAAATATGGAATTTATAACAAATAATAATCCCGAGTGATTTTCATAGCAGCCGGGTATTATTTCATTTGTATAATAAGTAAATCTTTGGTAAATCCTAAATTCAAATTCTGTAATTGGTCTAATTGGTTGTATGATTATGAGTATTTACGTTTGATAAATATGTATGTATTTTGATTTACTACAATTAATAGATAAGATTGTGGTAGTAAATATTGTTGGTGCAAAAACCGACAATTCCGTTCAGCCTTGAATTGCTACTATAGTAGAAGTTTTGCATTTCATCACACATTTCTTTTTCCTACAATCTCAGCAAGTGCTACGATGATATACATACATACATACGTACGTACATATGTATGTATGTACCTATATTTAGATAGCTACAAGCAAATAATACAAATTTATAAATAAATAAAAACGAAATTAGTTGTTTGAAATAAATACGTTTGGTTATCTTTTCATAACCGTTTTGATCTGTAGAGATTGCCAAATTTTGATAGTGATACATTTTGCCAACTGGTTTCACTTAAATTATATTTGTGTTTGCAATTTTGGAAATCTTCTATCTGATTTGCTTAATAACATCGTTAAAAATAATAAAATTTATATAATTTAGTTTTATTATTTTGTTTTCTTGTTTTATTTTTTCTATTTAGAAAATAGTTAAAAACATAGCACCGGTTTTTATCAGAAATTCTTTTTATAAAAGTCTGATAAATTTAAAATTTTATTATGAATGAGTACAATATTTCAAATATTAAAATAAAATTTGAGCAATGAAGCACATTTCTAAATCGATGTTTTTGTCAGAATTATCGCAAACAAAAGTGGTACGTATATGTGAGCAATTACAAAACATGAGCCGATCTTCTTAAATTTCGGAACAGAGAATTTTATACATATGGGTATATCCCACGTTGAATTTAAATATAATAAGTACATTTATGATACGTATTAGTATTAACGTGAATTTCGGTAGTGGACCTCAAATGGGGGATATGGTCAAATATGGAACGCTATTTTCAAAATCCAGCAGTGTGATTTTGGAATATATGTAAATGCTCCTTGTAAAATTTTGAATCGCTATTGTTAATATTTATACGAGATTTATGAATGTTAAAGTGATTTTCGGAAGAGCGCTTCATATAGTGAAATATGAAACGAAATTCACAAATTTCTGTAGTATGATTTTTGTGTATATATAAATGATCTATGTAAAGTTTTGAGTCGATACCGATATTTATAAGATATGTATAAAGATTAATAATTTTAATAATAAAATAAAATTAATAATTTTTTTGGATGTGGTCCTTATATGGAAGCTATGAACCAATTATGGACTGACCATCATACAATTTAGTACAACAATTTATATATCTATAAGAATTATTTGTGTTGAATTTCTACCTGCTAACTAAATTTATACCAGATTTATGCGTATTTAATTGAATTTTAGATGTGGACTTTAAATGAGTCTATGGTCAAACATGGACCGTACAAAACAAAATTTCGTTTTGCGATTTTTTTTAACATGACACTTATTTTTGCCGAATTTTGTATTAGTATTTTTATTTTATAGGCATTTATTTATCATTAAGCCATATTTCGGGAAGATATTTTTATGGGGGCTATGAGAAATCATTTACCACACAGTCTCTTCTTTTATCATAGAAATAATGTGGAAAAAATTTCATGCCAATATCTCCAATATATTTCAAAACATTGCAAGAAAAATGTTAAAAAATATAAATTTTTAATGGAGGTTGTCTCACATTTTGGTCCATAACCCTGGTTCTACTGTACCGATTTTGTTGATTTTCAATACCAAACTGCTTATCTGTTTTTTGTAAACTTTGTTGATTTTGGTTGTGTCTTTTGGACGTGAGAGTGTTTTACACAGACAGACATACATACTTAGAATAAGGATCAAGAATATACATACATACTTTGTTGGGTCTCAGATGAATATTTCTAAAGCTATGTGTCCACCCACGATCGTCAGATATTACAATATTGTCATATCTAGGTAAATTGTCAGTTTACACGACTGTAAGAAAACTAACAATATCATTTGCACACAATTGTCAAACAATGAATTTATCTGTCAACCGAAATTGTCAGTTTACACGGTTGTCAGATTGTTGTGTGGCATTGTCAAATTCGTTTTGCAGCTCTGTGTGTGTGTTTAAGAATTTTATTAATGCACATTTTAATTTAATTCTTTAATTTTCTTCCGCTTTTTTAAAAAATTTTATCAATGCACACTTGTTTGTTTATTATTTATATACATATATATATTGTATTTAGAAATAATTTCTATGACAATGCTGCCATTGGCAGATGCATAAACTTAGCACATATGACAATGAAAAGTGTTTGACAATTGTCTTAAAACAATGACAATGACAAAATTGTGTGTTGACACGATTGTTAGATGTCTGACACTATTTTTGTCTTCCAATGTACTGAAAATGCTTTTTCTTACAACGTTGGAAGGCAAACATTTTAAGTTTACACGGTTGTTAGACAATTTCTGAACATTTTTCGGACAACGTTGTAATATCTGGCGATCGTGGACACATCACTTATGGTGCTGGAGGATATTAAAATGATTGTTTGTTGTAAATGATTATTTAAGTAGCGAGAAAGTTTATTCTTTTTTACTATGCAAAATGATTAAAAAAATCGGATGTCGTTAGGTTATGTATCTGTAGGTAGGGTGTTTAAAAAATGTGCAAACTATAGAGACCAAAACTAATAGAGAAGATGTGCAGAGGAAGTTCGTGAACTATTATTAAAGTAAACTACGTACCGCGCTAAGACCCAATCAGCTCAAAATTATGTTAATGATGATTCGGATAATTCTGTAACAAACATCGTAATTTGAAACCTTAAATATAATATATTCTTACTTATATTTTACGGTTTAATTAATACAAATAACTACTTTCCTGGCATTGAAGAGTTTAATATTTTTATAATTCAACAAATAATGCTGTTCAATGCATGTTTTAGTTAATGTCAGAAGCATATCCTCAATTTTAAAGTTTAATAAATTCAAAACATTAATTACAATGTAATTAAAATTTCCTGCAATTATTGCCGTTCATACAGCTATTCATTGTTGCAGATATGATCAGTATGGAGGAACATCAGTATATGTTCATGAACATATTAATTGTTTAGTTGAAACAATTTCAAGTTAAAACTGGAAGGAACAACTGCATTTTAGTTGTTGACGCGAATATCGATTTGTTAAGCAAAACCACGCCTCACGAACTTTTAAAACTTTTACAAAGTTTTGACTTTAAAAATTGCCATGACTTAGTCACACGTCAAATTATATAATTATATATATACAATTGTATATAAACCAATAACTGTTGATCCAGTAAATTGTAAAATTTCAGATCATAATACAATATCGTGTAGGGTAGACATCAAATTTAAAAGTCATAAAATTTAAAAGTCATGAAATAAAACTGATTATTAAGTGTGACTGTTATAAATTGGAACGTGTTTTCTAAATTGAAATGTACAAATGGCATATCTAAACTTATTTCCACCATCAGAAGTGCGGTTGATCGTTCCACTGTAATAACGCATAAGAAATCAAATAAAAATATCAAAATAACGCCTTGAGTAAACTTGAAAAAAAGTTGAAAATAATTAGTAATGTAATAAAGGTAGTAAAGGAATTCAATAAACAACTTTTACGTTAGTAACTTAGAAAACATGAATAATAACCCTAGGGAAACATGGAAATTTATAAATGAAACTCTTGGAAGAGCTAAACAAAAGGAAATTTCTCTAACTGATACAAATAATAAGCATTTAAAAATAATGTCCTTATAGCTGAAATATTTAATTCTCATTTTTTACAATCTATTAGCGCAATAAAACAGCAATCACAGTTCAATCACCTTCAGATTTCTGTAACGGGTAAATAACTTTAAGACCGATTCATAACAGATTTCGCCGTTTCGTTATAGCTCTTATGAGGAAGTTAAATCTATAATTTCAAGCTTACAATATAATATTAATCGTAATGTTGTTGGACGCTCTTCCAATTGTATTTCAGCATTTTTAATACTACTCATATTGTTGACTCGTTAGTCTACCCTGACATTTTAAAAGTATGTACATAAGATAATCCCTATAGCTAAGGATGATAAAGCATCATCCTATTTGGATGCTTCCCATTATTAATAAAATTTTTGAACGTTTATTGCACAACAAAATTTTTAGTTTTCTTATGAAAACACAATCTACTAAATGATTTTGAATATGGCTTTCGAAAGGGTTGTGGAACTGAAGAAGCTGCTATTAATGTACAAAATTACATTTGTAAGGTTTTAGATGAAAGTTATAGTGCTGCTGTTTGTTGTAGGAATATTTTTTGATCTGACTAAAGCGTTTGATATTATAGGAAATTTTATCATAAAATTAAAACTTCTCCTGCTTTAGGAAAAAAATTTATAAAAAAACAAAATTTTTAAGCTTTAGTTTAAAGTCATTGTAAATGTTTTTTCGAAATTGTCTTGCAACAATACTTCATATTCGGTGGTGTACCGCGAACTTTTTTTTGCATGTAAGGCGAGACACTCTAATGTACAGTGTAAAAATCTATGTAATGTAATTTTGTTTTTAAAATTATTAACCCATATCGTCCCAGCGAATATTTTTTGTTAATAAGTTTTTAAAACTTGGTAGTTGTAAGGTAATTTGGGATCAGAAACCACGAATTTGAAGTCAAAATTTTTTTCTGTTTTTGAGAAAAATGGTGTTCGATTAATCGAACACTGGGCACTATTTGACATAATTCTTTTATTGTTCCTATATATTGTGAATAACGAACAAACAACTTTTTTCATTAACTCAAACCAATTTATTTAATTCATTAAAGAAAAATAGAAGAAATCATTAATTTAAATTACTAATATGTATTACTTGTTTCATGATATGCTTCAAAACAATGTGTATGAAGTGCAACATTGCACTTTTTGAATAAAGAAGAACTTGGTTTATGGCATTTCTTACACCTCCACTTTTTATTTTGCTCTATTTTAATAATAAGATGCTTACTTTTTCTTATAGGAAGACTATTTGTTGAAAGCCTTGGTGTGTCAACAACAATGTCATCGCTCGTTGAATCAATATCTTCTTGTTGCACCATTAAAGAATAGGCAAGGTCTACTCGAAAATCCTTTTGCGATTTAATTTTTTGGTTTTGTTGACGACGAAGAAAACAGTCAAGTTTCCAAGCGTTTACCAACGAAGAATTTAAAGTAGCGATCCATAAAGGCCAGTACCACTTCTTTGCTCGAATTGCAACACTATAATTTTGTACAGCATTGTCATGCAAATCTACTCCTCCCATTCCTTTGTTGTAGCTTTTCAATAGATGGGGTTGGTTATAATTAACAAAACGACCGTGTTCTATTATACTGTCATCATTATTTTTCTTTTGCTTTTTCTATCTTTTCACAGAAACAGTAGGATTGATTTGATCAAAATTGGTGGACACTGTGACTTCTTTATTGTCCTGCCAACGGAAAATTAAAATTTTGTTTTTGTTGTCAAACTGAAAATCATGATCGCATTTCTCCAAAGATTTTCCGGTTTTCAGCTCAGCTCTTCCGATTTTATTTGCTCGCACAGTACCTGTTGCACACAATCTTCTTTCAATCAGTAGGCACATGAGGTAATAAGAAGTGAAAAAGTTGTCAAAATAATGCCTATCTGCAAACTCTACATTTCCTAATAAGCGAATAACCACATGGGCTCCTAAGCCAACTTCCTTGTTGTAGTTGTTCGCCGACCTGGCATAAGGTATGCAGTTGAAAAGATATCCAGTTGAAGAGCAGAGGCACCATAACTTATATCCAAACCGAATTGGGTTACCGCGTACAAATATTTTGCAAGAGTGCCATGCAGCCATGCATGATAATGTAATTTGTAAATCCCCTTACTATAAATATAGTCGTACCATATAAGATCAGAATAATGCCACCATATCTTTATTCTATTTTTATGCTTTCCGTTAATTAAAGTGTTTTTAAAAAATATCAATATGGTAATTCGTTTTTTTTAGCTAGCCTTTGTAAGAAAAAACAAAAGTACTAAATAGTGCCCAGCGTTCGATTAATCGAACACTACTTTTTGAAATCAAATCATAAAAACACAAGTGAAAATCAAAAACATTTTTTTATCATTATTAAAAGTTTAACTGTCTTTCAATTAAATTACATTTTCCTTTTTTTATTTTTTATTATTTTACATATAGTTTTAAATTTTTAAAATAATGCTAAAATTCATGTTTTTTTGTTCCCCCTTGTACAAAAATAGGGAGTGATGTAGGTACGATCTTTAATTTTTATATTTGTAGCTAAGCTCCTACAATATGTTATTGTAAAAAAAAGAAAGTTCTAAATCTTTCCTAAAAAGAGAAAAAAATATTTAAAAACGATTGAAATTTACTGTTCGAAAAATCGAACATCGGGACGATATGGGTTAAAGGTTTATAAACTTTTAATAAATGAAACAACTATAGCTTTGGGACAATTTTTTGTTTTTAAACAAATTATCATTAAATATATGTTACTTTTTTGTTTATTTATTACTTTAATTCAATGAACTAATTTTTATTTAAGTTTATGAATTAAATAAATAGTTTTTTCATTAATATTGTAATTTTTTTAATATGAAACAAAAATCCCGAAAATCCCGATTTCGGGATCCCGGGATTCATTTATGAAATCCGGAATCCCAAAATTTGAAAAACCAGTCGCGTTTGGCATCCCTAGTATGTATGTATGCATACACAACATACTATAAAATATTAGCATGCAGATATGTATGTAAATACGTATGTATGTATTTATGTACGAGTATGTTAGGATTTCAGCTTTAATCAATCGCAATAAATAAATATGAGAGCAGACAAAATAGAATTTTCTGCCCACGAGTTTGTAACAAATATGTTGTTGTTTCAGTTTTGATGACTAATCAAAATCACAAGTATGTGAGTAAAATTGTTGATGTTTTGTTTTAAATATTTTTTTTATTTTATTGCATTCATGTGCGAGTATGTTTTGTACTGTGTAAGTGTGAAATTAACATAACTACAAAAAATGTTTCTCATTTCCCTACAATTTTAAAGGTAGCAATTGTCAACTTGAAACACTGGCTACATAAATACATCCATAAATACATATTGATAACGCTACCCAGCCAGCATTTACATATAAAAATAAGCGTTTTGTAAGCGTTCAAATGTAAGCAAAACACTTATAAAACGCTGCTGTGACATTTACAAAAGACATCAAAGCAAGGGTTTTATAATCGAAAAGCACCCAACATTATAAGCATTGAAAAGGCGATTGCAAGACATGATTTTCAAGTAATTTAATTACACGTTTTCTAAATGGTTAAAAAACACGTTTTGAAAATGCTTAAAAAACACGTATTTTTAATGAAATTTGTAAGCGTTTTAAACATTTACTTTGTTTTGGATATGTTTCTTTATTGATACATTTAAAAATCATTTTTAATATTAAATTTTTTTTATTAATAAGAAAATATTAAATTAAAATATAAAAAGCAAGAGTGCTATATTCGGCTGTGCCGAATCTTAAATACCCTCCACCTAAACGTAATAAGAAATACAGAAACTACACTAGACTAGAATATCCTAATTCTGTGTTTTCTATTCAGTCTTAGTGCAAATTTTATTAGTATTTGATATATTGTTTGAAAGACAATTTTACGACCAACAAAATTTATGTTAAATATTTTGAAATTTTGTCTAATTTTCACTATTTTTAATTGATTTAATTACCAATTCTTACCATAATTTACAGAGTTTTTCTGATGTTCATAATAATCTTGAGTGTAACTTAACAAACAGAGTATAAAAAAGGGGTACAATTCGGTTTTAGTGATTTTGCTCAAAAAAAAAAAAAAAAAAACAAATTCAAATAGGGCTTTTAAGGGAGATACCAGCAAAAAATTTGTTGGCTGGCCCTTAAAGTTGAAAATATAGAGGCCTATATCTCTGAAACTACTGGGTGTCTGATAATTTGTAATACATTAAATAAAAGGTATTAAAAATACCTTTCCAACGATATACATGATTATAAAATATGGACCGAATATGGGTTAAATCCGAAAAGAATATTTTTTGACCCGAATTTATTTGTTTTTTGGAAATGGTTCTATATGGCAGCTATCATAAAATTATGGGCCGATCTTCTTAAATTTTGGAACAGTTATTTTCATGCATATGTGGATATTTCACGTCGAATTTCAACATAATAACGGCATATTTAAGATATATATTAGTATTAACGTGTATTTCGGTAGTGGACCTTATGTGGGGGATATAGTGAAATATGGACCGATATTCTCAAAATCCAGCAGTTAGATTTAGGCATGTATGTAAATGATCCGTGTAAAATTTTGGATTGTTACCCTTATTTATAGGCGGGTTATGAGTATTAAAGTGATTTTCGGAAGAGGGCTTTATATGGGGCATACGGTTAAAAATAGACCGAAATTCACAAAATTTTGTGGGATGATTTTTGTATAGATTAAAATTGTCTGTGCAAAGTTTTGAGTCGGTACCGATATTTATACAATATATATAGGGAAAAATGTCTTTTTCAGATGTGGGAGCTATGACCAGTTCTGGGCCGACCACCATAAAATTTAGTACAACAATTTATTTGCCTATAAAGAGTATTTATTTAAAATTTTAGCCGTTTAACATTATTTATATCTGTTTTATACGTATTTAAGTGAATATCAAATTTTTATGGAGGTTGTCTCACATATTGATCCATAACTCTGGTTGACCTAAACCGATTTTGCTTATTTTAAATAGCAAACTTTTCGAAAGCATTTCTGACAGAATTATTGAAGATCTGGATCCCAAAAAACTGATTTCAACAGACAGACAGACGGAAATGGCTTAATCGACTCCGCTATCTATAAGGATCCAGAATATATATACTTTATAGGGTCGGAGAATCACTTTCTGAAGCGATTTAGCGATGTCCGTCCGTCTGGCTGTCTGTCCATGTAAAGCTTTTGCCCAGAGTACAGGTCGCAATTTTGAAGATATTTCGATAAAATTTGGTACGTGATATTTTTTCGGCCCATGTATGGATGGGATTGAAACTGGTAAAACTCGGTTCATTATTTTACCTAGCCCCAATTGGGTTTTCCCGCTCATAAATCTTTGAATTATGCAAGTAATCAAACAAATTTCACCAAAAATACGTAATAAATGATGCTAAATCACATCTACAAATTTCGTGAAGATCGGTCCATAATTAGTCGTAGCTCCCACATAAGGCCCACTACCGAAAATCACTTTAAAGAGCATAACTCACTCAAAAATGTTGGTATCCAAATATTATTTAACGCAAATATATTTCATATGTATACAAATAATACGGTACAATTTTATTGTGATCGATCCGTAATTAGTCAAAACTCCCATATAATACCCTCCCCGTAATCAACTTTAACCTCCATAAATCTTTTCAAAGTATTTATATCGAGATAAAGTTTAACATACACAATATTTATATTCATAGAAATCATGACACTAAATTTTTGAATGATCGGTCCATAATAGGTCATATCTCCCATATAACGATCATTTCTGAAAAACTGTTTTTACATATACTGGGTGTAGGGTATTATATGGTCGGGCTTGACCGACTATACTTTCTTACTTGTTTATACTCTGTTTCTTAACTCTGAATATGAAAAAACATTATTTTAATTTTATAAATTGTTAAATTACACTGAAGATTATTATGAAAAAAAATCAGACAAACTCTGTAAATTACTATAAAAATTAGTAATTGCATAAATTATAAATGATCAAAATTAGAAAAAATTTCAAAACATTTAAAATAAATTCTGTTGGTCGTAAAATTGTTTTTCAAACAATATATAAAATGCACTAAGAAATATAGAGCTCGGAATAAGGATATTCTAGTCTAAGAACCAGAGTAGTTTTTGAATTTCTTATTACGTTTAGGTGGAGGGTATTAAAGATTCGGCACAGCCGAATATTGCACTCTTGCTTTGTTTCTTTTTTTTTTTTGTTAACAAGACAGCGCACCTATACATGTAAGTATTAATGTATTTGAATGGCTCGCATATTTCCTAGATCAGAACCCCATTAAAAACATTTGAGAAACATTTGAAAACACTAATTAATTTATTTATGCATTTTAAGAGTTAAAATAAGAAATAATAACTTTTTTGTTATTTTTTTTTTGTGCGTTTCAAAAACAATTTATAGTTTCGCAACGCTGTGTATATAAAATTAGCTTTAGAGCCATTTATCTAATAACAATTAATTTCTTAGCCATACGTAATACATCTTTTTTAAGTCCAAATGTAATTTTTAGTATTCGCAAAAACAGTGATATCGCTCCTAGTTGATTTTTTGTTTATCTGAAATAAATTTGGTCGTTTTGTTTTCTATTTTGTTTTTATGATAATACAATATATAAAAATATTTCATTGTTTTTACGTTTTTATTTTTAGAAACACTTAATAGGAACAACAGAAATCAAAACAAGTTAGACGGCTGTATTCGGCTGTGCCGAATTTTAAATACCCTCCACCTAAACGTAATAAGAAATACAGTAACTACACTGGTTATAGGACTAGTATATCGTAATTCTGTGTTTTCTATTCAGTCTTAGTGCAAATTTTATTAGTGTTTTATATATTGTTTGAAAGAATAAGTTTACGACTAACATAATTTCTTTTAAATATTTGGAAATTTTATCTAATTTTGACCATTTATAATTGATGTAATTACCGATTCTTACTGCAATTTACAGAGTTTGGCTGATTTTCATAATAATCTTGAGTGTAATTTATCAATTTATAAATTTAAAAGAACATTTTTCTATATTCACAACAAGTTAAGAAACAGAGTATAAAAGAGAGTATACAAAAGGATAATATTTATGGGTGGCATAGTAGAAGCGGACCAATTATGGACTGGTAGCTTCTAAATCAGGTATCTACTAATGTAACTAATTAGACATTCTTGTGGGTTTATTTGTTTTTCGGAATTGGTTTTTATATGGTAGCTATGACAAATTATGGGCCGATCTTCTTAAATTTTGAAACAGTGATTTTTATCTATATGAGGATATTTCATGTCGAATTTCAACATAATAATATATTAGTATTAGATTTCGGAAGTGGACTTTATATGGGGTCAATGGTCAAACATGGACCGAATTAAAAAAAAATTCGTTTTGTGATTTCTTTTTGCATGAAACTTATTTTTGCTGAATTTTGCATTGACATTCCAATTTTATAGGCATTTATGTATAACTGAGCAATATTTCGGAAAGATTTTTGATTGTGGGCTATGAGAAATCATAGACCTATTCTTACTATTTTTCTCACACTTTCTTCTTTTATCATATACCCAACATATACAAAATTTTATGGGAATATCTGCAATATATTTAAATTAAAATTGGAAGAAAAAATGTTTAAAAATATCAAATTTTTATGGAGGTTGTCTCACATTTTGGTCCAAAACTCTGGTTCTACTGTACCCATTTTGTTGATTTTGAATACCAAACTGCTTAGGAGAACTCTTAGCGGTTTTTCGTAAACTATGTTAATTTCGGTTGCGTCCTTTGGGCGTGAGAGTGTTTTACACAGACAGACCGACGGACATGGCTCAATCGACATAGAATTTCGTAAGAACAAAAACTATATGTATATACTTTTTTGGGTCTCAGGTGAGTATTTCTCAGTGTTACACACGGAATGACAAACTTATATTTACCCTCATTCACCACTTATGGTGGTGGAGGGTATAAAAATGTCACAAATTAATTTAATTTACATATGTATATATTTATTTATTTATTTTGTATTGTTTTTTGTTTTCATTTCACATTATTTTTTATTGTTTTTTTTAGTTTTGGAGGTTTCATTAGATTTTTTTGGCCAAAAAAGATCCCATAATTTGCTTAATTTCTTTGATACTGTGAACTCAAAAAATAATTTGTTTTGACGTACACCATTTATTTATTAGGGTAAAACAAAATTTTGTATTTATTATTTTCCCTGCGTTAGGTCAAAAAAATCTTGCGAATCTTAGGTATTGGACCACTTTGGTCCATATTAGTCTTTTTTATAATAGTCTACAAAAGGAATGGAGCTATTTTCCATTTATCTTTGGGACCGATTGTCAATTTGTTTTGAAATAAATAACAATATTATTAATAACAAGTAAGAGTGCTTTATTCGACTATGCCGAATCTTATATACCCTTCACCTCTGTTGTGGATGCATAATTATATTATGTACATACATACACATATATATTATATTGTTACGTTTTTACCTTTAAAAAACTGTGGTTTATTTCCTTTAAATAAAACGGATTCTTTTTAATTGCAAAATAAAAGCGTCAAGTAATTTGAAGGAAATATAACGAGTTTTTATTTATTTAAATGTACAGAAGAGTGTTGCCAATTTAGAAATAAACAAAAGCGTCAAGTGTATAGTAAAAACGGGTAAAAAGCGCCAAAAAAATTTAACTAAAATTTTGGTATCGTGTTGTTTTGCTTTGCAAATAACACCTAAAAAAAGATTAAAATTGGCAATAAAACAAAGAGTAAAAAACAAGAAACTTAGAATATCAAAAAGAATGTTAAAATTTTTAAATAAATAATTAATTTTATTATAAATTCAGTTACCAGGAGTAAACAAAATATTAAAATAAAATAACAATTCATAAAAAACAAAATATACAGCTCATTCATGAATAAAAATTCCGCGGGAGTTTTTTCCCCTTTTTATTTTTTTAACATTGAATTTAAATAGGAAAAATGAGAAAAGGGGAAAAAACTCCCGCGGAATTTTTATTCATGATTGGGCTGATAAAGTTTTATAGAAAAAGAATTTAGTTTTCAAATACATCTGTTTCATAATCATCATCATCGGGCCACAAAACAGATTTAATGAAATATTCAGACCTTTTATAAGTTTGATTTGAATTAATTTTTATACCCTTCACCATTGTGAGAAGGGTATATATAAGTTTGTCATTCCGTGTGAAATTTCCACAATATAATTTTCCGACCCTATAAAGTATATATATTCTGGATCCTTATAGATAGCGAAGTCGATTAAGCCATGTCCGTCTGTCTGTCTGTCTGTCTGTCTGTCTGTCTGTCTGGATGTTGAAATCAGTTTTGTGAAGTCCCAAGATATGTTCGGGATCCAAACCTTCAATAATTCTGTCAGAAGTGCTTTCGAGAAGTTTGCTATTTAAAATCAGCAAAATCGGTTTAGGTTAACCAGAGTTATGAACCAATATGTGAGACCACCTCCATAAAAATTTGATATTTTTCGTCCATTTTATTGCAATATTTTGAAATATATTGCAGATAATGCCATGAAATTTTGTATACGTTGTTTGTACTATAAAAGAAGAAAGTGTGCGGAAAAAAGTAAAAATCGGTCCATGATTTCTCATAGCCCCCATACAAATATATATATTCCCGAAATATGGCTTAATGATAAATAAATGCCTATAAAATTGGAATATCAAGACAAAATTCAGCAAACATAAGTTTTCCACAAAAAGAAATCACAAACTGAAATTTTTTTTAGTTCGATCCATATTTGACCATAGACCCCATATAAAGTCCACTTACAAAATTCACTTAAATACGCATAAAACAGACATAAATAATGTTAAACGGCTAAAATTTGACATAAATACTCTTTATAGGCAAATAAATTATTGTACCAAATTTTATGGTGATCGGCCCAGAAATGGTCATAGCCCCCATACAAAAATCTTCCCGAAATATTGCTCAATTATACATAAATGCCTATAAAATTGGAATATCAAGACAAAATTCAGCAAAACTAAGTTTTGCGCAAAAAGAAATCGCAAAACGAAATTTTTTTTAGTTCGGTCCATATTTGACCATAGACCCCATATAAAGTCCACTTCCGAAATTCACTTAAATACGCATAAAACAAATATAAATAATGTTAAACGGCTAAAATTTTACATAAATACTCTTTATAGGCAAATAAATTGTTGTACTAAATTTTATGGTGGTCGGCCCACAACTGGTCATAGCTCCCATACAAGGACCACATCTGAAAAAAATTTTTCCCTATATATATTGTATAAATATCGTTACCGACTCAAAACTTTGTACAGATCATGTACATATATACAAAAATCATTCCACACAATTTTGTTAATTTCGGTCTATTTTTAACCGTATGCCCCATATAAAGCCCTCTTCGGAAAATCCCTTTAATACTCATAAATCGCTTATAAATAAGGGTACCAATCCAAAATTTTACACGGATCATTTACATACATGCCTAAATCAAACTGCTGGATTTTGAGAATATCGGTTCATATTTGACAATATCCCCCATATAAGGTCCACTACCGAAATCCACGTTAATACTAATATATATCTTAAATATACCGTTATTACGTTGAAATTCTACGTGAAATATCCCCATACGCATGAAAATAACTGTTCCAAAATTTAAGAAGATCGGCCCATAATTTGTCATACCTGCCATATAGAAGCATTTCCAAAAACAAATAAATTCGGGTCAAAAAATATTCTTTTCGGATTTAACCCATATTCGGTCCATATTTTATAATCATGATATATATCGTTGGAAAGCTATTTTTAATACCTTTTATTTAATGTATTACAAATTATCAGACACCCAGTAGTTCCCGAGATATAGGCCTATATATTTTCAACTTTAAGGGCCCGCCCCCTCGAAAATAGGCGTGGCCACCAAAAAATTTTTTTTTTGCTGGTATCTCTTCTAAAATCCCTATTTGTTTTTTTTTTTTTTTTAACAAAATCACTAAAACCGAATTGTACCCCTTTTTATACCCTTCACCATCGTGAGAAGGGTATATATAAGTTTGTCATTCCGTGTGTAATTTCCACAAAAAAATTTTCCGACCCTATAAAGTATATATATTCTGGATCCTTATAGATAGCGAAGTTGATTAAGCCATGTCCGTCTGTCTGTCTGTCTGTCTGTCTGTCTGTCTGTCTGTCTGTCTGTCTGTTTGTCTGTCTGTCTGTCTGTCTGTCTGTCTGTCTGTCTGTCTGTTGAAATCAGTTTTTTGAAGTCCCCAGATATACTCGGGATCCCAACCTTCAATAATTCTGTCAGAAGTGCTTTCGAGAAGTTTGCTATTTAAAATCAGCAAAATCGGTTTAGGTTAACCAGAGTTATGAACCTATATGTGAGACCACCTCCATAAAAATTTGATATTTTTCATCCATTTTATTGCAATGTTTTGAAAACTATTGCAGATAATACCATGAAATTTTGTATACGTTGTTTGTACTATAAAAGAAGAAAGTGTGCGGAAAATAGTAAGAATCGGTCCATGATTTCTTATAGCCCCCATACAAATATATATATTCCCGAAATATGGCTTAATGATAAATAAATGCCTATAAAATTGGAATATCAAGACAAAATTCAGCAAAAATAAGTTTTATACAAAAAGAAATCGCAAAACGAAATTTTTTTAATTCGGTCCATGTTTGACCATAGACCCCATATAAAGTCCACTTCCAAAATTCACTTAAATACGTATAAAAGAGATATAAATAATGTTAAACGGCTAAAATTTGACATAAATATTCTTTATAGGCAAATAAATTGCTGTACTAAATTTTATGGTGGTCGGCCCAGAACTGGTCATAGCTCCCATACAAGGACCACATCTGAAAAAGAGATTTTTCCCTATATATATTGTATAAATATCGGTACCGACTCAAAACCTTGCACAGATCATTTTAATATATACAAAAATCATCCCACAAAATTTTGTGAATTTCGGTCTATTTTTAACCGTATGCCCCATATAAAGCCCTCTTCCGAAAATCACTTTAATACTCATAAATCGCTTATAAATAAGGGTACCAATCCAAAATTTTACACGGATCATTTATATACATGCCTAAATCTAACTGCTGGATTTTGAGAATATCGGTCCATATTTGACTATATCCCCCACATAAGGTCCACTCTCGAAATCCACGTTAATACTAATATATATCGTATATATACCGTTATTATGTTGAAATTCGACGTGAAATATCCTCATATGCATGAAAATAACTGTTCCAAAATTTAAGAAGATCGGCCCATAATTTGTCATACCTGCCATATAGAACCATTTCCAAAAAACAAATAAATTCGGGTCAAAAAATATTCTTTTCGGATTTAACCCATATCCGGTCCATATTTTATAATCATGATATATATCGTTGGAAAGGTATTTTTAATACCGTTTATTTAATGTATTATAAATTATCAGACACCCAGTAGTTCCCGAGATATAGGCCTATGTATTTTCAACTTTAAGGGCCCGCCCCCCTCGAAAATAGGCGTGACCGGCAACAAATTTTTTTTTTGCTGGTATCTCCTCTAAAAGCCCTATTTGATTTTGTTTTTTTTTTTTTTTTTGAGCAAAATCACTAAAACCGAATTGTACCCCTTTTTATACCCTTCACCATCGTGAGAAGGGTATATATAAGTTTGTCATTCCGTGTGTAATTTCCACAAAAAAATTTTCCGACCCTATAAAGTATATATATTCTGGATCCTTATAGATAGCGAAGTTGATTAAGCCATGTCCGTCTGTCTGTCTGTCTGTCTGTCTGTCTGTCTGTCTGTCTCTTGAAATCAGTTTTTTGAAGTCCCCAGATATACTCGGGATCCCAACCTTCAATAATTCTGTCAGAAGTGCTTTCGAGAAGTTTGCTATTTAAAATCAGCAAAATCGGTTTAGGTTAACCAGAGTTATGAACCTATATGTGAGACCACCTCCATAAAAATTTGATATTTTTCATCCATTTTATTGCAATATTTTGAAAACTATTGCAGATAATACCATGAAATTTTGTATACGTTGTTTGTACTATAAAAGAAGAAAGTGTGCGGAAAATAGTAAGAATCGGTCCATGATTTCTTATAGCCCCCATACAAATATATATATTCCCGAAATATGGCTTAATGATAAATAAATGCCTATAAAATTGGAATATCAAGACAAAATTCAGCAAAAATAAGTTTTATACAAAAAGAAATCGCAAAACGAAATTTTTTTTAATTCGGTCCATGTTTGACCATAGACCCCATATAAAGTCCACTTCCAAAATTCACTTAAATACGTATAAAAGAGATATAAATAATGTTAAACGGCTAAAATTTGACATAAATATTCTTTATAGGCAAATAAATTGCTGTACTAAATTTTATGGTGGTCGGCCCAGAACTGGTCATAGCTCCCATACAAGGACCACATCTGAAAAAGAGATTTTTCCCTATATATATTGTATAAATATCGGTACCGACTCAAAACCTTGCACAGATCATTTTAATATATACAAAAATCATCCCACAAAATTTTGTGAATTTCGGTCTATTTTTAACCGTATGCCCCATATAAAGCCCTCTTCCGAAAATCACTTTAATACTCATAAATCGCTTATAAATAAGGGTACCAATCCAAAATTTTACACGGATCATTTATATACATGCCTAAATCTAACTGCTGGATTTTGAGAATATCGGTCCATATTTGACTATATCCCCCACATAAGGTCCACTCTCGAAATCCACGTTAATACTAATATATATCGTATATATACCGTTATTATGTTGAAATTCGACGTGAAATATCCTCATATGCATGAAAATAACTGTTCCAAAATTTAAGAAGATCGGCCCATAATTTGTCATACCTGCCATATAGAACCATTTCCAAAAAACAAATAAATTCGGGTCAAAAAATATTTTTTTCGGATTTAACCCATATCCGGTCCATATTTTATAATCATGATATATATCGTTGGAAAGGTATTTTTAATACCGTTTATTTAATGTATTATAAATTATCAGACACCCAGTAGTTCCCGAGATATAGGCCTATGTATTTTCAACATTAAGGGCCCGCCCCCCTCGAAAATAGGCGTGACCGGCAACAAATTTTTTTTTTGCTGGTATCTCCTCTAAAAGCCCTATTTGATTTTGTTTTTTTTTTTTTTTTTTAGCAAAATCACTAAAACCGAATTGTACCCCTTTTTTATACTCTGTTTGTTAAATTACACTCAAGATTATTATGAACATCAGACAGACTCTGTAAATTATGGTAAGAATTGGTAATTAAATCAATTAAAAATGGTAAAAATTAGACAACATTTCAAAATATTTAACATAAATTATGTTGGTCGTAAAATTGTGTTTCAAACAATATATCAAATACTAATAAAATTTGCACTAACACTGAATAGAAAACACAGAATTAGGATATTCTAGTCTAGTGTAGTTTCTGTATTTCTTATTACGCTTAGGTGAAGGGTATTTAAGATTCGGCACAGCCGAATATAGCACTCTTACTTGTTTATACTCTGTTTGTTAAATTACACTGAAGATTATTATGAACATCAGACAGACTCTGTAAATTATGGTAAGAATTGGTAATTAAATCAATTAAAAATGGTAAAAATTAGACAACATTTGAAAATATTTTACATAAATTATGTTGGTCGTAAAATTGTCTTTCAAACAATATATCAAATACTAATAAAATTTGCACTAAGACTGAATAGAAAACACAGAATTAGGATATTCTAGTCTAGTGTAGTTTCTGTATTTCTTATTACGCTTAGGTGAAGGGTATTTAAGATTCGGCACAGCCGAATATAGCACTCTTACTTGTTTTTAAGTAAACACTTGCATTTATAATTGCAACAATAAACTTTTGGCTGAGTTTAAAGAAAGTCGGTTTCTGGTATTTGGTTTAAAAAAATTTATTAAACTAAACGTTCTTTCGACTTCGGCATTTGAGTAACGAAAAGAAAGTATACGAATAACAAAGTCAGGATTTTCTCCCAAATAATTTTTAAAATTGTAGACTTTAATCTAAAATTCATCAGTTCTTTAAATATTTTGCCATTTTTACAACGTTAGATTTTTTAGGGAAATTTCTATTTTATTTATTATTTTGTATGAAATCAATAATATCCGCTTCGCTATTTTTAAAAATATTGTCAACACTAAATAACGACATTTTTGAAGCAATATAAAATTTGAAGGAAGTCTACGTCTTAGTGCGAGTACGTGATATTTTGTAAATTCTATTAAATTGTTCAATTATTTTATAATCTCTGCAAGACTTTTTGAAATGATAGCCAAGATAACAAAATTCGTTAACGCTTTCATCTAAATTACCTTCTTGATAATCAAAGTTTGTAATACTTTTAATCAGGTAATACAAATCGCTGTAAAGCTTGACATGGCCCGCATTGGCTGACTCGAAAGCAAGATTTACTTTTTGGACTTCTTCCCAAACTGCACAAAAAAAAAAATAGAAAAATCGTCAAAAAATACCTTTTTTTAAAAAAGGGTATTTGAAAAAAATTAAAGGGTAACGAGACCAAAAAAGCGTCATAAAATAACCGAAGAGCGTCAAAATGGCAACACTGGTACAGAAACACAATTAAAAATGAACACACTTATATTACGGTTTAAGAACACACTTATGATGTTTTCTTTTCTGAAATAAAATGTTACACATTTATTATGTACATTTTTATAATGTTTACCGCACATTTTAAAGATGTCCCATTTCTAATGGTCAGAATAGAACATAAAATCACAACAGTGTAACACTTTTTTTTCATGTACAGCCAGTGTTGCCATAATTTTTTTTACAAAATCTGACAATTCCCTAAAAAAAATCTGGTTTTTTCGAAAAAAATCTGCACCTTCAAAACAAAATTAAATAATATCGTACACATTCTTCAAAAGTGACTCAATTCAAAGTTTTTATTATATGACACAACTAAAAATAAATCACTATTAAATTGCAACTTTATACCAAATGAAATATAAAGAAAGACTTAACTGTTTTTTAGAACTTGTTAACTGTAACAAAATGCTTTTTTTCTTATAGATAAACAAGTGTGTTGTGTGTTGTTTAAGCATACAAACCCGAAAAAATAAAATTTTGAATTGAGTCACTTTTGAAGAATGTGTGCGGTATGTAATAAAATCATATTTGTATATGTTTAATTTATTGAAAAAAAAAGAAAACAAAATATAATTTTTATATTTGATATAAAATATACATATGTATATAAAATTAACAGTAAGAACATAACGTATAATACTTCATTTAAATTATCACATACATATGTATAGAGATCATATCTATAGAAAATTAATTAGACATACTTTTGTATGTATTAGTTGTACATATTCTTATCAAATTTAGTTTCCATTTCTTTTGTTTGTACAAAATTTGTGCAATTGAATCTTTTATTTAAATCTTTGGTCCGCAAAATTCCACATAAAGTGGGAATAATAATATTGATTGCTTCTTTGTTTTATTCGAATAAAATTGAAAAATCTGCATTGATTTAAAAAAAACTGTTTTTTAGAGTAAAAATCTGCAAGCCTGTTTTGCACTTCAAAAAACTGCAAAAAACAGATAAATCTGCACATTTGGCAACGCTGTGTACAGCTGTTTTTTGTTTTGTTAAAAAAGAAGAAACAGATGACCCACTGGTAGTGATGGCACGATTAATCGAAAAACTAGTAATAATCGATTATTTTTCTTTGATTAACGATTTAATTGTATCGTGAATTCTCTTTCGATTAATTGAGTTAATCGATTATTCCAAAAAATAATCGATAATTCCAAAAAATAATCGATTATTCCCAAAAATAATCGATAGACATCCAAGAACAAAAAAAAAATAGAAAAAGATAAGAGGAACAAACGCATGGTTGAGCGTTTTTCGTGACAGCCAAATGAATTTCGGAAAAAGTCGTTAAAATCCCGATAAAAAAGAAAAAAAAATCAAAAAGCATTTTGTTGTGTATAATTATTACAAACGTTGTCGTTGTTTACTATAGGCTGACAACAAATTATGAAAATTGAATGTTTATCTCCATTGGCAAGTAACTTAAAAACAAACATTTTGAACCAGTTTCAACGTCGCTTTGGGGATATGGAACATTCATTTCTACTGGCAGCATCAATATTGCTAGACCCTTTTGAAGATCCCTTAGCTTTATCAACAGTCATGAGATATCTAAGAAATGAAATGGCAGAAATTGCTCATATAGATGACAGCATTGGGAGCGGCAGTGAAACGTGTTCTGTTGGTGAAGTGGAATTTGAAAACGGAACAGATTAACCACGAAACGGTTATCAAAGCTTCTATTTTTAAATTCTGTGCTAAATAAATTACTTTTTTTTAATAAGTAATAATAATTTTTTTATTTATGATAATTTTTAATTTTACCTAAAAATATCGATTAATCGATTAAATCTTTCCAATTAATTGCAATTGATTGCAATCGATTATTTTTCTTTTCGATTAATCATATAATCAATTAATCGATTATTCTTTTTTTTTGCCATCACTACTCCGTGGTAAGATCGCTTGAAATAAGACAGAATGTCGCTAAAAAAGACCAATGGCACCTTCCCGACTAATACGCAAATTCTTCTTAAACTATAAAAATTATATATACATTACATATGTATATAAGAAGTAGGAGATATTGTCCTATGAAATTTGACATATGTAGTACATATTATGTACATCAACTTCAGAGTATTCATTAATTACGTACTCTACAAAGCCTTTCACTCGCGGTTGTGGATTTCTTTCCATAATCATATAAAATATTTCATCATCATCAGATGATGAAGATGAATCCAACAAGTCATCAAAAATTTTTTCAGCAAATAAAAAAGTAGTAATATTTTCCATTTTGTATATTTTTTGTTTCTTAACACAAATACACATTCATAAACAAAACAAATGTCAGCTGTTTTATCGTGCGATTCTCCCCCTCTAAAAATACAGAGTGTGAAAGGTGCATCATTTTTTAAATTTATAGTGTGACATTTATAGAAAAGAACACACTACACTTTAGCAGTGTTGACATTTTTTCAGAGAAGAACACAAAAAAATTAAAAAAGGTGCGAAATGGGAAAAACGTGTAACATTTTTGCCAGAAAAGAAAACGCCATAAGATACTAGAATATTCGTGACTGCAAGTAGAGAATGTTCGTGTCTAGAATATTCAGCCAAAGTCGTTAAAACTCTATGTTGCCATATTGGTCAGCTATGTTTATAACAGTTGATAACAATATGTTGGAAATCCAACCAAATGTACTTTATAAAATAACACTTTCCTAATTAATATAATTTTGAATCAAGTAATTTATGTTTTGTGTTTTCAATATTTGATGTATTGTAATAAAATTTTTCACTCTGATTTTTATATTATATTCAAACAACAACGTATTGTTTTTAAATTGACAATACAATAATGTTTATAAATCAAAACTACTACAAATGCTAAACAAGTTGTATGTCGATAAACACGCCATCTTTTGATAAAGTTGTTCGTAGCAATATTAATACACTTTGTTTGCTAGTTTTTTTGATGAAAAAGGTTGACTCCGATTTTTGCTCATATCTCCGTTATTTATAGACGGATTTTGCTGATTTTAAATAGCCAACTTCTCGAAAGCATGTATGACAGAATTATTGTAGATTTGGATCCCGAAGATGTCTGCAGACTTCAGAAAATTGATTTCAAGAGACAGACAGACGGACATGGCTTAATAGACTCCGTTATCTATAAGGATAGATAATATATATATACATACTTTATAGGGTCGGCAAATTATATTGTGAAAATTCCAAACGGAATGACAAACTTATATGTATATACCTTCTCATGAAGGTGAAGGGTACAATAACGCCCGAATTTTGAGAAAAGTCTACATGTGATTGTACAAATTTTATAAGTGCGCCTGTTATAATGCCGAAGTATCAATATTATGTACCGAGTTTGTTTTGGAAGCGTCAGTTTGCATTCAGTGTCTGACTTGTTTACTTTACTAAAACAATGGAAAATCGACAATTTACTATCTTAATACATATAAGTAAAAAAAAACAAGTAAGAAAGTATAGTAGGTCAAGCCCGACCATATAATACCCTACACCCAGTATATGTATAAAACAGTTTTTCAGAAATGTGCGCTATGTGGGAGATATGACCTATTATGGACCGCTCACCTGAAAATTTAGAGCCAGACTTCCGTGAATATAAATATTATGCATGTTATACTTTATCTCGATATTAATACTTTTAAAAGATTTATGGAGGTTAAGTGAATTACGGAGAGGGTCTTATATGGGAGTTACGACTAATTATGGACCGATCATCATAAAATTCTACCATACTATATGTATGTATACGAATGTGTGTGAAGATAAATATGCCGAGTTAAATGTGTTTTGACGTAACGACTAATGAAGAACGTATTTAAATATAAAATACAATTTTAAATACCAAAAAACAATTTAATAAAAAAATTAATTTTAAATTGGACAAAATCCCTCATAGAACTCCAAAATTGTTTAAGTGAATTTTCAAAAGTTTGTAAAAAATTTCACAAATTCAATTCTGAAATTCCAAAAACAGCATCTGATAGCTGTTCCCATTGAGCACATATCCTATATAGTGGTTATGCATGCCTTTGCTCAATTTGGCCAAAATCCCTCATAGAAGTCCAAAATTCTTTAAGTGAATTTTCAAAAGTTTGTAAAAAATACTTCGAAGAACTTCATAATTATATCTAATTTTAAGTAATATTTTTTTATAGCCATATAAAATTATATATCCAATTTAAAATTAATTTTTTTATGAAATTGTTTTTTGGTATTTAAAATTGTATTTTATATTTAAATGCGTTCTTCATTAGTCGTTACGTCAAAACATATTTAACTTTGTACTTATTTAACTTTGTACTTAAATATGTTTTCCGTAAGTCGTTACGTCAAAACATATGTAACTCTGCATATTTATCTTCACACACATTGTTTACGAAACATATTTGTGTTCAATATATTTACATGGACAGCCAGCCAGACGGACGGACGGACATTAAATCGACTCAGGGAGTGATTCTGAGGCGATCGGTGTTGGGCCAATAATTATGGGCGTTACAAACATCATCACAAATCCAATATACCCTAGCCACTATTGTGGTGTAGGGTATAACAAAACAAAAATTTACCAAAATGGTTCAAACCTAACAACAGGGTTAAATCAGTTTATTTACTTAGGGCCATTATTACAACTTGCCTCTAATGCTCTTAAAGTAAAAGGTAACTTTAATTAAAGTTAGGAATAAAGTGACCTTTAAAATTTTTCGTTATTACAACTTCCTTGTAAAATAAAATAATTTTTTTCTAAAATATTCAACAGTCTACTTTGAGGCTGACAGGTTATTAACCCATTAATAAGCAAAATAAAACCAGAAGTGACAATTAAAAAAAAGTTAATTTTTTTATTCATTGTACATAAAATTAACATAAAAGTATAAAAAATTTAAGAAAAATTATAAGTGGGTGGAGTAGGGCGGGTGTACTCAACTGAGTACACAGCCGGTTTATATGTGAAAATTTAAAAAACAATTTTTTTCAATGCATAATGTTTTTAAACATTTCTTGCATTGCCATCGAACTCTTGCATGACATAAAACACATCTTAATTGTTTTTCTAACTTTACGGGATAGTGACCTATAACATCTTGAGGTAATCCTGGGATCAATGACGATGAAAGTCGAGCTTTATTTTGCATGTTTTGGCGTAAGTAGTACTATCTTGCAATGGAACGTCGGAATAAAAGTTGAAACTTTTTTATTACAACATCTGCTAATGGCCGAATTTTAAACATTTTGTCCTTGGTAGTGGCAGCTTTATCATTTTTCACAAGATGAAGATTCTTTTTTATATCTCGATATCTTTGTCTAGACATTGATTTTGATATCATTTATTTTCCAACATCTTCATCGTAAGACCAGTACAAATCCTCACGTGGTACTTATCTCAACACTTAAATTTTTATTAGTTTAAAACTCCATTTTGTGGTAGTTGATATTTATAAAGTCAGATTTTTCTTAATAAGTTTAAATGGTACAAGTTTCTTTTAAGCTAAAAACATAAAAAAATCACAAAACGTTCAAAATTTTAAAGTTTTCCCTTTATTTTTGGGTGTACTCAGTTGAGTACAGCGGCGGTAAATGGGTTAATATAAATCAAACTTCTGCTTTCCATTTTTGTTTATCAAATTATTTGTTGGCAAAATAAAATTAATTTATTTTTCATGAAGTTGACAGTTTTTCCAGAACATATGGCAACTTCAAATACATACCTCACTATAAAATTTAAAGGCAAGATGATCTTCCCTTTAGCTTATACTATGTTTCCACGGAACATGCTTCACTCTCTATTCATGCTTCACACCCCAATCATGTGCGAAACAACTTGCTTCACCATACAAAATTTTAAGAGCGAATCATGTAGATTCATATTGAATCTACTTGCGAAGCACGGAAAATTGCACTCTTCTCTAATTTTTATCGCAAGTTTATCTGCACTAGCTGTAAAAATTTAATATTATTGTAAACAAAGCAAATTATTTTCTTGTTGCTGGAAGTAAAGAAAGTAAATACGTACGAATGTATGTTTTTTTTTCAAATAAGCTAACTAATTTCCACTCACTTTTGTTTGTCCATTAAAAAAAATAATTTTCCACAAATTTTAAATTCTGTTTTTTTATTCTGTTTGTTTATTAAAGACAACTGTCAAATCGAATCAAGTTTTTTGGTCATGTAAACAGCATGATTCATAAACATGATTCAGAGATCAAAGCAGGTTTTTCAAGTCGTCGTGGAAACATAGTATTATCGGTCGGTTTAGATTAAAGTAAACTTATAATAACCAAATACTTCTTATCTGTCCGATAACATCATACCTTTAACTATTGCCAAGTTGTAATAATGGGCCTAAGTCTACTTTAATCTAAAACCGACCGATAAGCTAAAGGGAAGATCATCTTGCCTTTAAATTTTATAGTGAGGTATGTATTTGAAGTTGCCATATGTTCTGGAAAAACTGTCAACTTCATGAAAAATAAATTAAGTGTTAAATATTTTTTTTATCAATCTAGCACTTCTTTAAATATAATAAATTTATATGTAAATTGTCTTTTTTAAGAGAAGTATGTATTTGTGCACCATTTATAAAGCAGCTTATAAGCCAACTTCCATTAGTAGAGAAAATAAACATACTTCTTTTTGTTTTTTATACCCTCCACCACCATAAGTGGTGAATGAGGGTAAATATAAGTTTGTCATTCCGTGTGTAACACTGAGAATTCATCATTCCGTCTGTCTCTGTAAAACACTCTCACGTCCAAACGACATAACCAAAATAAACAGGATTTACAAACAACCGTTTATAATTCTCCTAAGCAGTTTGGTATGAAAAATCAGCAACCAGAGTTATGGACCAAAATGTCACACAACCTCCATAAAAAAATTTTATATTTTTTAACATTTTTCTTTTAATTTTTTTAAATATATTGCAGATATTGCCTTGAAATTTTTTCCACATTATTTCTATGATAAAAGAAGAAACTATGAGGAAAATGATTTCTCATAGCCCCCATACAAATACCTTCCCGAAATATGGCTTAATAATATATAAATGCCTATAAAATTGGAATATTAATACAAAATTCGGCTAAAATAAGTGTCATGTAAAAAGAAATCGCAAAACGAAATTTTGTTTTGTTCGGTCCATGCTCGACCATAGATCCCATATAAAGTCCACATCTAAAATTCACTTAAATACGCATAAATCTGGTATAGATATAGTTACCGGGTTAAAATTCGACACAAATAATTATTATAGATATATAAATTGTTGTACTAAATTGTATGATGGTTGGCCCGAAATTGGTCTTAGCTAAGGATCACATCCGAAAAAGTCATTAATCTTTATTTTTTAATTTTGTTCATTTATCTTATAAATATCGGTATCGATTGAAAGCTTAACAGAAATCACTTACATATACACAAAAATCATTCTACAGAAATTTGTGAATTTTGGTCCATATTTGACCATATGGACCATATGAAGCGCTCTGCCGAAAATCACTTCAACATTCATAAATCTCGTATAAATAACGATACCGATCCAAAATTTTACACGGAGCATTTAGATATATTCCAAAATCGCACTGCTGGATTTTGAAAATATCGGTCCATATTTGACCATATCCCCCATATAAGGTCCACTTTGTTAATATGAACGATGCTACCTATTAATACGGCCGTGCTCCTCGGTGGGGAGGGTGAAGTGTGTTCCCAAATCAAAATAAAAATAGTAATATAGTTGAATCTGTTACAAGGACTTTACTTTAGGTAGTTTATAAAATGATCTACAAAGTAGGGAAGAAGAAGAAATAGAAGCAGTATAAGATGGTTGTGTAGCTTATGCTAGAATTTGCTACACTGTTCCATGCTGACAAAATTTAGATTTGACTGTCAGCCCAAATAAAAAAAATTAAAAAAAAACAAAATCAAATAAATCTACCTAAACCCATACCCTTGACTTCACTTTTCGCGAAATTAAAAACAGATTTAAGATTCCATATTGAAAAATTTATACAATATTAA
The DNA here is from genome assembly GCA_916048285.2 of Bellardia pandia. Taxonomy (NCBI): domain Eukaryota; kingdom Metazoa; phylum Arthropoda; class Insecta; order Diptera; family Calliphoridae; genus Bellardia; species Bellardia pandia. The sequence continues at coordinate 75,027,510 of OU696530.1, forward strand.
AAAAAAATTTGTTAAAAGTAAATTGTAATAATATTGGTTTCCTTTGAATTTAAATATAATTATATAAGGCAATAAAAAAAATTTTGTCACCTTAATTTAGGTAAACATAAATATTATTCAATATTACAAACATTAGGTGACCTTATATTTTAAAGAATTGAGATGAAATTGTTAAAGTTGCGGAGTTCAAAACAAATGTAATATGAACAATTAAAAATTATAAATTTTATATGTAATAAAATACAAAATAAAATACAATGGCAAACCTCGTAGCCGTATAAGAATTTAATGAAAAATTGTTCATATTATATGTGAGTATTTTAAATTGTGAAAAAGAGTGTTTCGAATAAATGTTAAATAAGTAAATAAAATAGTTTAACTTACGTATATTTATTGTCCATCGATGTCAGCAGGCGCCGGATGACAGTAGTTGGTTGCGAATGATTTATAAAGTTTCTCAATCACAATTGTAGAATTTTAATTAGAGTTTGTATTTCGTATTAATGCATGTATTTATGTATGGATTGTATTATAAATTTAAAATTTAAAATCAATTTGTTATATAATACAATCCACAATATAGTGTATGTTAGGTGTTTAGGTGTTGGTATAGATCATAGTGTAATTTTTACTATAGCATATTTTAAGGAGTTAACACTTTTATAAACATTAATTAAGGTGACCGTATTACTTTTGGATGAATTTAATTAATTTCGACAATAATTTGTTATAAAATTTAGTTAAAATGCAAAACAAGAATTAAAATTGGTTTTAAATTATGGATTTTAGAATTTAGAAAAAGTTAAAATATTAAGCAAAATGAAAGAATTGTTGAATTTATATTTTAAAGATTAATTTGTAAGAATCAAATGTTAGACTTAAGTTTTAATGTTGAAATTCTGGATCAGGATTTGAAGAATTTAGTGATTTGCCAAATTAAAATATCAAAACAGAAATTAAATTTTGCGATAGATAAAAAAATTTGGTTCAAATTCATCCCACTGAACTTCTGGAGCAAATTAAATATTTTAAAGATCTGGTCACCTTTATATGTACCACAAAATTGGTTTGGGATCAGCGTTGCCGTTTTTGGTTATTTCTAACCAAAATTGGTTATTTTTTTTCTCAATGTGTACATGTGTAGATTTTTTCTGTTTTGGTTATTTTTTTTACTGAAAATATTTACTATGTGAATTTAAATTTTGGGATAAAATTTCAACATACAAAAATGGCCTAAACGAAAATTGTTTTAAAGAACTTGTAAATTTCGTACAAAATTTATTGACATTACCCCACAGTTCCGCTGCAGCTGAAAGAACATTTTCTCAGCTTAGTTTGATAAAAACAAAATTTAGGAATAATTTAGATTTTAAGACAATTAGTAATATATTGCAAGCAAAAGACTTGTGCAAAAATCAACAAAATGCTCAAAGACAAATTTTAAAACTCAAGCTGTGACATTTTAAGTAAAAGTGATCTCCATATTTATTGTAATATAATTACATGTTTTTTAGTATTTAAGAGAGTAACTTTCTAGTTCCCTATTTTATTGCGAATGAAAAATGTTTTGTTTTTATTATATACTTTTTATTTTTGTTTAAGACATTAAAAATTGATAATTAAACTTGCAAAACTTAATGTAAAGTATTGGAATTTTAAATTTTACAAATTGTAGCATTAGCTTATGTTTCTTTGCATTACTTTTTGTAAAATATGACGCTTAGTTTTTTAAAAAAATTATTTTTTAGTATTAGGAGTTGTGTTGTAAAATACGTTGTTTTATGTTTTTTTTGTTACCTTAAAGTACAAATTATAGTTAAAATTACAAAAAATAAATAAATAGTACATGCATTTAAATTTGGTTATTTTTTTTTAATTTGGTTATTTTTTTCATAAATGTTGGTTACAAAAAATTTTTTTTCGTGGCAACACTGTTTGGGATTTGTGTCTTTCCTTATAGGGAAGACGTAAGGCAAAATATACACTGCAATTACTGCAATGTTTAAACAAACCGCAACCAAAGCAAATCTTGATAAACTCTCCCTTATAATCTTGGTCTTCTTCACAAAAATTTTCGACTTGAGTTGATAACTGTTCGACACAAATTATATAATCAATGGTCCGAGAATGCAATGCTCTCAAAACAAAGCTCTATACCCTAAAATAATTAATAATTTAGACCACTAAAACCCATTAAAATTTTTAGAAATATTACCTCCAAAATTACTTAAAAACAATGTGCTAATTTCTTCTCCTTAATCCAATTGAATGGTTTTATAATTTGTAACTAATTTGAGCGACTATTCGATTCAACAAACTTTTTTCAAATGATGAAAATTTAAATTTTTCCTGACAATTTAGAAATTTCAAATTCATAGCCAACTCAAAAACCAAGCAAAAATCAAAATAAATAAAATGTAGTATTCTTTCTCAAATTTAAATTTCACTACACCCAACAAAAAAAATTTAGTAATAATTAAAGGTTGAGACAATCTTGTTTCGAAGATTGTACATAAATTTTGAAAATGAAATACTTTTTAGTTATTTGCACTTAAAAAATAAACTTTATTAAGCTAAGTATAGACGATATGTTGAATCAGCATATTTATGCTGAAAAATTTGTGACAAGTGCTTACATATCGTGTAAACGCAAAATTTTTTCAGCATACGTATGTTTAACAACATTTGCTAACACTTTGTTAACAATGCCAACAAACGTATGTTGGTAATTTTAGCATATCGTGTAAACAGCATATTATTACCTCCTTATTCAAAAACGATTAATTAATTTAACAAACGTTTATTAAGCAAATTTTTATATGCAAATCTGTCATATTAAACGTTTGTTAAATTTAATAATCGTTTTTGAATAAGGGGGTTAGTGTTTGACAAATTTCCTGCGTATGTTGACAGATATGTTATTTGTTGAAAAGCGTATGTAAGCTTTTCAGCATATGGCAAATTCATATGCGATCAGAGTTGTATTTTCTAATAAAGCTGATAAGAAAACAACAATGTCGGCTTCATTGATTTAAATCACAAATTATGATCTAAAGGACATACGTTTAACATTTTTTAATTGTTTGTATAGTTTATACAATTTATTATATTCACATATAACAACAAAATAATTGAACACAAATATTAATTTAAATGGCGGAAAACTGCGTTTGTTGACATTAGCAAAAACATATGTTTTTGCATCTTTTTGTGTAATAGTGTGGCACCTACGACATACTTTGTTGCGATTTTTTTTGAGTGTGATTGAAATCGGTCAGATTTTCCACTGAATGAATCGTACGATTGTGTAGGATAGTGTATTACGGCCCAGCCACCGATAGTTTTTTTATGTAAATACAATTCTTGTTGCATATGTACGTACACACATACACACACAAGAACACAAAACGCAATATAATGGCCGGCGGCATAGTTCAAATTAATCGACACAGGGGCCAAATTACCGCATTTGTGATCGAATGAGCGAACGTATGATTTCGATATCGAAATTATGATAAAATATACTAAATTTCTTGCTCGATATCGTATGCCATAATCTCAAATAAGAAAATTACGATCAATGTTACTCGATATCGAATGCGATAATTTGGCCCCAGGTCTCTAGAAATAAACAATAACCCCCTTATTCAAAAACCATTATTAAATTTAACAAACGTTTATTAAGACAGATTTGCATATAAAAATTTGCTTAAAAACGCAATAGCTAGACCAATTTCCTCCCACGTGATCATTTATGTTTTTTTTTATTGATATTTTTATTATATAATTTTATTTCAAAAATTTCACATAAAATACAGAAGTTGAATAATAATTGAAAAATGTTGTCAAACTGACTAATTTCACAAACAAATGTTTATACGACTCAGCATATGTAGCACCACATAAAATTCAACATATCGTATAAACACAAAAATCGTATGCTAACTCTTATGTTGACATTTCATTTGCTGACATATGCTGACATCAAAAAATTTGCTACTTTCAACATATCGTGTAAACGTCTAACATATAACATAGGAATTTGCTGCTAATTTTAATCATATGGCTGTCAGCATATATATGCTGATTCAACATATCGTTTAAAGGTGGATTCACCCATTTGTTCTTAACAAAATTTTTTTCCAGAGAACAATTTTTTTAACTGAGAGTTTTTTGCAGCACGATTCACCCATTTCGAACGATTTTTCTGAAAAATCAAAGCTGCCATATGTAAACAAAATCTATTAGTTTTACAAGTGCGGCCATTGATTTATTTTGCTTTGGGTTTTAAGTGTCAAAATACAAATATTACATTATTTTAAAGTATTGTGTATTCAAAATCACAGATATAAATTCGAAATGAATGAAAAAAGAACCTTGATTTTGCTGATGGTCATGGAAATACATAAGGCATTGTTATTTGTATGAGAAAATGAAACCTATTGGCAACTCAATTCACTTTTGTCCGGAAAAATATAAAATTAAACCAATTCAAGTTCGTAAAAAATATTTTCTCTCTCTCAAAAAGAGAGACGTCAAACTTCATATAAAAAAAATATTGTTCGAAGAAATTTTTTGTTAAGAACGAATGGGTGAATCCACCTTAAACTTACCTTTAGGTTTCTTCAATTTCCAAGTGTTATTCGCACGTCCGGTACTTTTAGAAAGTCTAGACAATGTTCCTATCACTTTGGAGTCAGAATACTAATTGACTTTTCTTACAAAATGCTTCGCCTTTTATAGGAAAATGTTAAGGCGTGCTTACATTGTTATTAGTGTAAAGGCTGCAAAACCATACAGAGTGGTATTTTATAAAATCGTTAAATTCAAAATTTAATTATGAAAAAATTTGTTGAAAAAAAGCTGAAATTACTTTTGCTGAAACTGTTTCATAATGCAAAACTTGTTCATGCACTAGCAACCATCAACCTGAACGTGTTGCTACATGTGGGGACCGCAGTGGGACACTCTGAAATGAGAGAAAGGCAATTGTGGAAATCTATTTTTATTATTTTAATTTTACAATTGTCTTCTTCTTCTTTTAGAATAGTAAACAATTTGATAACATATTATTGATTTTCGACGATGTTGCCATATTGAAATAGCTAACTGCAGTATAAAATCAGTTTGATTTTGTGTATTTACGTCTGACTTAATGCGCATTAAGATAGGATAATTCACGAGTTAATTTGAATTAAGGCCCAATAAAACAGTGCGTATTTAAGTGCCATTTATTTTTAAAGTGCATTTAAATACAACATTTTGTTTTTCACTGAAAACTTAAATGCTACTTAAATGGCCAACGATGTTCATTTAAGTGCAACTTAAGTTTTAAACATTGAACATATGGTTTTGACATTTGTTTTTTTTTTTCTTTTCAATCATGCTGCTGTATTTTTTAACAGCGTCCAACAAGAAGTCAAAAGTTGGGACTTCTTTTATCCATATTTATGCCACCAAATTTAATATATAAAACGCACAAAACAATAAAACACACAAAACAATACAACAAGTAAACACAAAAACCGAAACACAAAATTGTTGGCAAATTTTATTAAAAAAAATCAGCTGTTTTCTGAAATATATCGATAATTTTGTTGACATTTCAAAGTGCTACCATATTTTTACCACAAAATCATAACAGCAATTAAGTATGACTGAAAAAATGAATCTGTAACTTAAGTTTTTATGAAAATTAACTAAAACTACACTTAAATACGCACTGTTTTATTGGGCCTAAGACTGTTAATGCAAATTAACTGTGTCGTCTCTCTACGCTATAAGACAGTCACCCTCACAATATCGAATCAGCATTTTATACAGATCAGAAATTGTAATCCAGAAATCACACTAATATCGGTAATATGCCAATTATGCTACTGAATATTGTAGCTGTTAGTCCATATTTCGCCTTAGCTCCCGAATTAAGTTCACTTCCGTATAGTATAACAACCAAGCATACAACTCTTGTGAATAACGTTATTGATAACACCTGTATGTCACCAATAAATCTCTTGTAAATAATGTGATTGAGATTAAATTCAACCAAGAAGGTTCAACTTATAATTTTACCCTTTTTTATATCCTGTTTCTCAACTTGTGGTGAATATGGAAAATGTGTTTTTTATTTTATAAATTGCTAAATTGCACTCAAGATTGTTATGAGTAACTAGGCTTGCCAGATTCAATTTGCCAAAAAGCTTGACATTGACAAAAAAAAACTTGATTTTGAAAAAAAAACTTGACTTGGTTTTTATTAATTTTTTATTATTTTTTTTTCATAAAAATTATTAGAATAAAAACAAAAATATCATAAAAAGTAAAAATAACAGAAACAATATAAAAGAAACAAAAAACAATATAACAATTAAAATTCAGTCTTTATATATTTTAAAGAAAACTTAGGTGTTATTTAAAAAAATATAGGTTCTATTTATTTTGCCACATATATATTTATATATTTCGTATTCTTAGATACATAATTAATTAATTCTCTACCACCGGGTGTTGTTAAACATTTTTAAAGTTTTTTCAATCCTCATTAAAATTTATTCTTATTAATAGTTCGGCTTTTATAAGATCGAAGGACATTCTATTCCTATCTTTGGTATATAAATTATTTAGAACACTAAATGCTTTTTCACAAAAGGCTTATTAGGATAGAAAACACAAATGAGATCTACTTTTTTAAATGTTGAAGATTGCTTTCTTTATTAAAAAATATGACCATATTCTATCATTTTGTATATATGTATCATATTAGTCGTTAGTTGTATTGATAGTAAAAATATGCTCTTTCGATTTGTTTTTTAGAAATATAAACTTACTTTTTTTAAGTATTATTATTAGCTAGAATAAATTTGAGAAAATAACTTGACGAATCACTTTTTCACTTGACACTTGATGCGCATTAAAAAACTTGACAATCAGGCCAAATAAGGCTCGCCTGGCAACCCTATGAGTAACTGACAATCTCTGTAAATTATGATGAGAATTGGTAATTATATCAGTTTGAATTGGTCAAAATTAGAAAAATTTCTAGACATTTGAAATGAATTATGTTGTGCGTAAAATTGTCATTCAAGCAATATATAAAATACTGAGCTATTAGTTGACAAAAACACTGAATGAGGATATTCTAGTCCTATAACCAGTGTAGTTTTTGTAATTCTCATTATAATTTTATGGAGGGTATTTAAGATTCGGCATAGCCGAATATTGCACAGTTGTTTTTAATTATTGTTGTTAAAATTTGTACAATTTTTTTAAATTTTTTACACTTATTTTAATCATAACATCTTTGGAAAAGATTTGAGCTTCACTACATGAAATGTAATAATTTACAAACTCGAAATCCGCTTATTGACTGAATGAATTGAAGTATGTATATTAAAACCTTATAACCTTTATTTGTTAGTTTCAATTTCACTGAAGATAAATCTGTAAATAATTTTAAACTAATATTTATAACCAGTAGTTCCTACGTTATCGAAAATAATTCAAACGTAACGAACAGCAGGTAGGGTAAATAACCAGGAAGTCACTATCCGGTATTTTATCCATATTTTACACTAAAACAAATATGCTTGTCATCAATAATGGTATTGATCAAACCACTAAAATATTTACAAGTTTGTAATTCCGTGTGTAACATCTTGAAATATCCATCCGGCTGTCTGTGTGCTTGTATTTCTCGAATTCAAAGTAAAGAACCTAATTTATATCCAAAATGTTTGCATTCTTCTAAGCAGTTTGATGATCCAGTAGCAAATAAAATAATGGAGCATAAACTTGGAATAGTGGAACATAGTGTTGATTTATATTGAATCGTTTAAAGTATTTGCAGTGTCTTAGGCATCCATAGTTGCAAAATATTTAAATTAATTCAACATTTTTTAGATTATTGCAAAGTTCGATTTTTTACAACAATCAACACTAAAACAAACACTCTTTATCGGTATAAAATTGTCTGAAAAAAAGAGTTATTTGAACATACATATGTAGATATTATTAATGACATGGATATCACTGACTTGTGATTTTAACAGGATCAAATAAAACATCGGTTAAAATTTCCGGAATTTGAGCACATGCAGAAGCGAACTATACACTAAAACGAATTTTTTTCCCATTGTCAATCCAAATTTTTATGCTACATTTAAATATTTTTTATTTGATAAAACTATTCTGCTATCTATATGATAGTCGGAAGGTACATACTTATGTAAATACATACATATATGTACTCGAATACTGTATAGTGTCGCATGATTATTGTAGAAATTATTAACGAAACGACCCTAATGGTAAAGGGTATAAAAATACTTGCAGTTCATAAATATTCTTAAGTTATAATTTAATGAAGCTGCAATAAATGGAATAGAGTTTCTATTGCTTTATCATTCCCCAACAAACCAAAACGATGTAGAAATAACTTGTATAATAACTTAGAAAAGTCTTGTGATTGCTTTTATAAAAGGTTTGTTAAAAATAGTTTAATAATGAAAACTGAACCCTTACGATAATGTTACTTGTATATAATATACAGTAAGCTTTAAAGTCTAATTATAAAATAAGCTTACAGAATAAAAGTTTTCTAATCATGTTTGTAATAAGCTTACGGATTTAGCTGCACTTACATATGTAGCATCCGCACCCTCTTTTTATCTGCCATTCCTTTCTAGCTCGTCTTGCAATAATTTGCGCCTTTAAATCTTAAAACTTAAATCTCGTAATCATTCAAAATCTTCATCATAGAAAGAACTGATCTCAATAGAGCTGGCTGGAAATTCTTTCTTTTACTGCAATTTAAAAATAATTCGACAATTTCTTTCGGTTCTTTACGAACACTCTATTTAAATTTAAATGGCATATTTATAAAAACTCTGTTAACTTTAAATATTTAATTCCATTTTTTAATTGTCCACTTTTTAAAACACTTCACACTTCACTGAAAAAAATCTTCTACTCCAGAACCACTTTTTTGGATTGTTTTACGGCGCGCACTTCTTGCATATATTGCGTCCATAAATTCTTTCATTTCCGTTTAATTTCTACTAAGGTTTCTTCAAAATTTATTTAAATTTAGTTATTAAATAAATAAATTTTGAAAAAATGTTGCTGTTTACACGAGTGTGAAGCATTTTGAAGAGCAATTTTGAAGAAAATTTCAATCGTGTAAATTTAGCTTTAGTTGCAAAAAAAAAAACAAAACAAAAAAAAAAAAACAGAGAAATAAGGCCGCTTTCAGATTAGGCAATTTTATTTGCGCAAGTATAATTTGCATTTTTATTTATTTTCTTTTGAACTTGCTTTTTTTGTGTACACATTCAAGTAACTTGGTTGCGCTCGAATTTTCTTAATTTTTTGACGTTTTCTTCATCGGCGTAGATAGCCCGGTCTGGGGGAGGCTAAGCCCCCCCCAGAAAAAATTTAGCCACCCCCAGAATTTTTATTCTTTTATTGCATTTTTTTATTTGAACAATTTTCCATAGCTTTTACTAAAAAGTGTTCAAAAAAGATCCCCCCAGGAAAAAGGTTAGCTACGCCGATGGTTTTCTTTCATTTCTGTATTCATTGTAATTGTGAAAGTGATTTTAAAACAGAGGAAGTAGATAAACATCTTATACTCCAGAACCACTTTTTTGGATTGTTTTACGGCGCGCACTTCTTGCATATATTGCGTCCATAAATTCTTTCATTTCCGTTTAATTTCTACTAAGGTTATGGTGTTGTCCGTCTTTTGTATTTCAATTAAAATTTTATTGCTGTCTAAATATGAAAATGAACGAACATTAAAAATGCATTCATTTTGTTGTTCATTTAGTTGTTCCGTTTAATTTTGCTTCCATTTTCTCATGATTTTTTTAATTTAATAAAAAATGTTTCACAAATAAATATAAAATTTTTTTAACACAAAATTTGACAATTTAATAAAAATTTATTCACAAGTAAATATAAAATTTTCTTAATACAAAATTTGACAACACCGCAGAGTATACTCTGTGACAACACACCGAAGAAGAAATAATAGAGAATGTCAAAAACAAATAAATATTCCAAGAGAAGAATGACAGCAGCAACAGAATTTCCAAGTACAGACAAGCGTGTACTCAAGCCTCGGCAATTATTTCCCCTTCAAACCGACCTTTCCTCTCACACCCACAAACACTAGACTTGCGCAAATAAAATTGCCTAATATGAAAGGGGCCTAACACAACAATGTCCAGCTGTTACAATAAACACGGTCGTTTTATTTATTTGTATGATAACCCTGTTTTTATCGTTTTGACATAACGTTGACGCTTTTGTTTAGGGATGGGGTATTGAGGAATGGCTGAAAGACTGAAAACTGATTCGAAATTACGCTACTTTATTCTCAGAAACACTTACAAAACTATTGCGAGAATAAGTTATTTGCAATCATGCCTACTTGTTAAATTGTTATCTAAACAAGTGTATAGCAAGTATTAATGTAAAAACTATTGTCATGTAAAGCATTTTTAAAACACTATTTAAAAACTGTTACTTTTTTGTGCGTTTTATAAGTAGACTTACAAATAGTTGTAGAAAATCTTTTATGATAAGCTTATTATACAATATAGTTACATTTTGCTTAAGAATTGGTTTGTTGGGTCAACTCAACATTACATTATATAAAAACTCATCACTCTAAATCACATCTACTATCAATCTACAGAAGTAATTTTCCATTTTACCATAATTTTTTCTCACTATTTTATTTGGGGAATTTACTGCTGTTGCTTTTATTTAGCCGATCAAAGCACAAATAAAAAATTTGATCTTGATCATGACTTTGTTTTTGTTGTGATGTGTGGTGATACTGATTTTCTGACGTTTCTATTTGAAACATGCGAATATTATATATGTATGTATGTATGTATGTACATCACATCTCAACAGCACACAACCATTTATGTAAGTATGTATTAAGTACTCACATACATAATGTGTCTGTATACGTATTTAGTCTGTCAGTCAACCTCTTAAAGATAATCTAAATGTTAAGAATTATTTTTGTCATTTTATTTCGATATGAATACTTAATGACATCTTATTCAAATGAATTTACAACAATAAACCATACAAAGAATCACATCATTTAAAAGTAAATAAGATCAAATATTATAAATGTTTTAGAAAAAAAACTGGTATTGTTATTTAAAACTCTTAAATGGAATAATTTGAACTTGATTTAAATTAAAATGTATTTTGTGGAATGACTGACCTAAATGTAAATCTTTGGTATGTTGATTTCAAAAATAATAATGTATAATATCTTTTTATACCAGAACTATTTTGAAAACTTCATAGAAGAATATCAGGATCAATCATCATAACTTTGAAATCGATAAACTTCCATTTTTACATCTAAAAAAAATATATCTAGTCGGTCAAGCCTTACATCCAGTATATGTTTGTGTAAAATTGTTTTTTAGAAATGCGCTATTATCTATTATAAATTTTGCGGTGTGACTTTTGTGCATAAATAATATTTTTTGTGTTAAAACTTTTAAAAGATTTTTACGTGTTAAAGTTATTTTCGAAAAGGATCTTATATGAGAGTTTTGACTAATTATGGACCGACCGTTACAAAATTAGGTGTAATGATATCTGTAGATGTGAAACTTATTTTTGTTGGATTTTATTTGGATACAAGATTTTTTAAGAGATTTATGGTCGTTAAAGTGATTTTCGGAAGTAAGCTTATAGAGCAATTCCATATGAAAACGATCAAAATTGGCAAATTTTTGGACGACCCCTCTCCGATTTTAAAATAAATAGTCTCAATCGATTGCCCAGCAAAAAATAATGTTATTACATATTTTTTTTTTATAGTGACTGGTTTAGACAAAATTGAAGAATTCTTCATAAGGAACCTCATTGAAATTTCCCGGGATCCCGCTCCATAGAAAATATGAAACGTAAATTTGTCTTTATTTATGAAAAATCTTTTATTAAAAAACGTGAGGGAAAAAACAAGGTAAAAAAAATACTTAAATACTACAAAAATTAGTTGAAAGAGGAACTTGAATTATTACATTACGCTTTTAAATGTAAATTTCTTATTATTATGCTCTAGATACTAGATAAAAAAGAAACATAACAATTTAATTCATAAAAAATAGTAAAAAAACAAATTCAGATACTCAAGATATGAGATCAAAAAATTTAAAATTTAATTCATAAAATATATATTATATGTATTTTAAATAACTATACTAAAATTTTAACGGCTTAGGAAATAACTTTTTAACACACTCAAAGCGTTTATTGAGTCGTCAGATAGTCTATTTATGATTTTATTTACAAATTGCCCGCTTTACTGAAAAAACTCGTTCAATATTTTGAGTTCTTTGACCGCTTCCTTCAACAAATTTTATTTCCTTTTTTTAGTATAAGGAGCGAGTTGCCAGTTTTTGTATTTCCCGGGATCCCGCAAAAAATCCCGGGAAATGGGAAAACATAACAATTGAAATTGAAAAACCCTAATAGTAATGGACCGAACATCATAAAATTGAACCGAATGATTTTTGATATGATATGAAATATGGTTGACAATCCCGCTCTATATTTTCAATCCCGGGATTTCGGGATTGCAGTACCCCGATAGACTAGGCGATAGAGTGCCGGACTATCAGTCAAAGGGTTGCGGGTTCGATTCCCGCCAAAGACTCTGGGTGTTTTCTGCAGATAAGCCAAAAAGCTTCGCAGTTTGTGTTTGTTAATTATTTCAAAAAAAAAAAATTATCTAGTTCCGGGATCCCGGGATTTAAAATAACTTGTTTTCGAAAGATATTACCATATTATTTCAATAATATTAATAACATGACTCATTCAAAAATTGGTTTATAACAAACAATTTATTAAATTAAAAAAAATATTTTTTTTAATATGTATGACACATTTTTAAATGAATTATGAATCAGGAAGTGATTCTGAGTCAATCGGTATACTCGAAGGTGTTGAACTAGTACTTATTGGCGTTACAAACATTAGTACAAATCCAATATATACTCCCCAATATGGTCGTGTAGGGTATAAATACAAATATTTTGGTATCGAGCTCCAAGAAGATCACAATAATACAATAATATTATTAATTTCAAGAGCAATACGAGTATGTACATTAGGGTGTCCCATTCCAAAAAAAAAATTGGGGATCATTCTTAATTTGAATACTCATAAGGCTAAGAATTTTTGAGATTTTTTTCCGATTTTTCGGAGGTGGTTTAGAGGTCGCGCAAATTGATTTTGTACCAAAAATCGACCTTTTTGGGCTTTTTTTGAATTTTGGTTGAAAATTGGTAAAAAAAATAGATATTTCTTCAGCTTTTGAGTTAATATTCTTAAAGAAAATTTTCCGATCTTTAATTTTATGTGCATAAATAATAAGTTTCGTCAGGGATTTTCCACATTTTGATACATTATATAACAGTTTTTCGTAAATTTTAAGCAAATATGAAAAAAAAAAATGCTTTATAACTTTTAAAATTTGTATGAAGACTAAAAAACTAATGATGCAGTTTAAAAGATTATGAAAATTTAAATAAATTAGCGAAAAAAAAATTAATTTTCTCTCACCGTTCTCGAGTTATACCCTTTTAAAGCTTTTTACACATTGTATGAAATGTATAATACTATAAGGTGTGAACTAGGTTTGCATTGCTTTAAACTTTAAATAATTGGGACAACCTAATATACATACCTGTGGCATTTTGACAAAATAACCAATGTCGAAAAACTGAATTTTACAGGAGGACCAAAAAACACTTTTATAGGGTCACAGAATCGTCCCAGAACATATCTAAGCAAATGTAACCTATTTTTGGGGTGGAGAATTTACATACCTTTGTTTTCCAATTTGCATCTTTCTTCCAGATATAACCGTTGCCGAGAAAATGTCCAAAAACCGAGATGTGTTGTTTTGTCAAAATAATTTTTGATCGAAAAATCAACCCTTCTCTAGAAAAAGTCTTTTTTTATACTGAAAAGTAACAAATCTTTCGCAACCTTTTTCGGGACTAGTGCTTTTATTAAAATGAAATAAGTAAAATTCAGTGACTTATGTTATTTTCTTAAATAGAATTCAGTTTATTTTAAACGAATATTATAAAAAGTTATGTTTTCCATGTATTTTTAGGTATGAAAAAGAATAGTTGAAATTAATTGAATTAAAAATACAAATAACAAATAGTTAATATATTAGAATATATTTTAGTTCACATTTATCTATATTAAATTGCTTTATTTTTTATAATTCAGAAGAAATAAAGAATAACTCACTCTACAGCTAATTATATTCGTCAATATCCCAATCATCTTCTAATTGTACTTCACCTTCAACGTGCAAGTTATTGTAAAAATTATGAAACTCTGCATTTATAAATGGCAAAACGGACTGTAAATCACGTTTTTTATTGGAAGATATTGGCAAAGGAGCAGAATAACATTTATTAAATTCGAAATTTGTTATTTTCCGTCGCCGCTGTGTTATGTCTAGTTTCTTGAAATCCTCGTCCGGCTGTAAAGATAGCTTGTACTGTAGAATTCCAGACTTAGATTTCTCATATCGCATCCAACGTATTAGCTTCCATTCAAATTTGTCACCTTTACAAAACAACAAATAAAAATTATACTAAACATATTCAAATATAAGTAGTGTTACACGCACCTAATGTATTAGTATTTCTCCACGTGTATTTGTTCTTTAATAAGCTACCGAAGTCAAAGTATTGATCTTGAACCATCTCGATTACATTGTATTTGTGATTTGTAGTTGCTATTAAAGTAGCCCAGTCATGTGGGTGATGTATGGAATTCACACATTTTTTCTTCTTTTTTTCTATTTGGGAATGAACCGTGTCACATTCCATATGCGTGTGTCCAACAACCAGAAACTTGTGATCAATTAATTCTATAGTTGGATGATCTTCTAAAACCTTTTCAAACATGGCGCAAATATAAGAATTACGGTTTTGCCCTGGACAGGAGTCGCTGTACAAAATAACATGTTTCACTTGTATCGGTAATTCCATAATACATTTGAAGATACAGGAACTAATCTCGTTTGCTCCACGCTTTGCAATGGTCTCATTCCATATATAAAAATTCGCTCTGTTTGTTGCTCCGTCATGCATCGTAAAATTAAATGTCCACAGTGGTCTTTTGTAGAAGAACATTGCCGCATTTAAGTGTGGTGTTGGCAAACATTGCTGCAGATCAAAAGTATACATTTTAATAGATTTGTCCTTCGAAGACAGTTCTTTATCATGTTTTTTACATTTATATGCCATGTCTGCCTCTTCGTGATGATTTTGTTGTTTTAATTTAAGCATTGCTATTTCATCCTCAGTTAATGCATTTTTAATATCTATTCTTAAAGTCTCACACTTGTTGCATACATCAATATGCGGCTTTTTAAACTTAATGTCCAGCTTTTGAAATATTTCTCGATATGTTGACAACGAAACAGGGAAAATTTGTTTGTGTATAATCTGTATAATTCTGCCATGCTTAAATTACACTGAAGATATAGTTGCTTTGTATGACGACGGCTGTAATGGCTCACATATTTCGGAAAACTATTAATGTGATCTAAAACTTCCTGTTACTTTTCCGTCGACAGTTTGTGTTCTGGAAACAATTTCTGAACAATTTCAACGGAGCTTTCTTTAACTTTACACTTAGTAACAGTTTTAATACTTTGAGCAGTTTCGGCATATATTTTCATAAAACATTGCTTACATACTCTTCTCCTTTGACCGTTAATTTCACAATTATACAAATAGTTATATTGCCGATTTCCAAAGTTATTAATAGTATGCGTTTTTTTAAATTTAATATCAATTAAGCCTGATAGATATTGCCGTCGTTTGTTGTAATCACCCAAGTTCCAGTACAGTTTAAAAATCATCTTTTGCTCCTCAAAATTTAGGTGAGTATTACACAACCTTTTGCATTTTGAAAGTGCTTTAATTTGTTTAGCAGGGACGATTTTCCTTTTATAGGTCACATATTCTTTTCCTAAGTTTTTGTTACGCCTGTTCTTTTTTTTTAACTGCTGATGTGGTTGGAAGTTCGAATAGTTGGGTTTCCTCAATTACGGTGAAATCCCAATTACTTACATTGGACTCAATATCTGGAGCCATTTCCTGCGTAGTGGTGTTAAGATCGGAATCCGTCTCCGGGACAAAATCGGGGTCATCAACATCAGATTCATGGAAAGGATCTTCATCAATATCAATCTCTTCATCAATATCTTGGGCACTTGTGTGGTACATTTTATTTAATTTAAACATAACTTGAATGAAAAACAGAAAGAGAGTACTATTCATTTTGTCGTAACTGACATATCTGTCGTTGATAGTGTGACTTTTTACAACTGGCTGACTTGTATTCGTTAAGTATCGGCAGTTGAACAAAGGTGCAATTCCTTCGATAAACACTGCATCCTCCAGAAAAGTCAAAAATTCTAAAATCATTGAAAATTCCATACAAATTGCCAAACTCTTTGGAGCCGTGATGTAGGTACCTTTAAAAATGCTGATAATTGCTGTAATCTTGTAAATCTATAATTCTTGTAGTCAATGTATTCACTTGCGAGAGAGTCACTGCTCCTCCAAAACTTTGGAACCTTTGTTTTTTTTTTTTTTGTCTTCTTCTGTAAATTATTTTTGTTTTTCAATATTAAGAAACAACATATTTTCTTTAAAAACGTCTTAATTTGTTACACATGCACACGACAAAAGCACTTGATTTGATATAGGTTCCTCTTATTTCATTAATTCCCACTACACTAAAGCACTCATGTTAACATAGGTTGTTTTGTCACAATGAATGCTAGTGATCAAATGACTATTAAAAGAACTTAACTTTAGAAGGGAACGTGTTATTTTCGCTTATGAATTTGATAAAAGAACATGAGTGCAAATAGGTTGTTTTGTCAAAATAATTTTAGTAAATTATTGGAAACCCATATTCAAATAGGTTCTTCTGTAAAAATTACGTTATAATATTTTTCTTTATGCCCAGCAACATATTTCGATATGCGTTCTTTTGTCAAAAGCAGATTGTAAAAATTGCGAGATAGGTTGATTTGGGGGGTTCTATATCTTCCGATCTAAACTATCTAGAAACACATTGAAAAGACAGAAAGATGCGCTTTTAAAACTTATACATATGGTTTAAAAAGTGGAAAATTGTCCGATCTCGAGTTAGGTTCTTTTGTCAAAACTCCACAGATACATACATCCATATACATACAAATGTATACATATATTATAAATGTATTTGTAAGTTTGTTTGTTCCGCAATGTCGCCTGCTGGGAAACGTCAATAGGCTATATTATTTTTCAAGACTGGGACCAAGTCGGGGCATAAAGGGCAAACCCCGGTAAGACCAAAATGTTTAATATATTTTTTTGAATTCATTATTTGTTTGTAAAATTTGTGTTGTTGCTCTATGCAATCAGAAAAATATTTATTTGAAAAGTACTTTTTTGATAGTCAACCTTCAAGGATTAATTAGTGCTTAAGCTTTAAAATATAGATTTATTTAAGGGATCAAAGTTTAATAGTATGTTACATGGGTTTGGAAATTCAAGAAAAATAGCGAAAATACTTAAGAGTTTTGGTGCTGTTTTTTTCGGTACCTTTTTTTATTCAATTTCTTTAAAAAGATAGAATTCGATTTTTAGCTTTGTACAATCAAAAAAAATTTATTATATAAGTATTAATTCTGCTTACATTAGAGATTAAATGACACTCGACAATGCATATTTATGAACTGACTACGAAACCAATCTGAAACAAATATTTAAGTACAGTTTTATTGACAAATTGTACACAAAATTTAAATTTGGCAAGCCCTAAAAATATTAAGTTTTTCTTATGTTGGTAATATTTATGTAGGGGGTAGACATCTTTTAAATTAATCTTGAATATCGATTTCTTTATTAGCACAACATTTTCAGTGACAATTATGACACATTATGATCAAAAGAGTTAAGAAGTGCAAATCGAAGCAGTTAAACTATTTAAATTTCAAAAGTTTACAAATTGTCAAAGAATCTGATTAACAATCTACGATTTGCATATTTAAATATGTATACCGTTCGGTACATTTTTTAATTTTTTATCACTCGAGGGTGTTTGTAACGCAACATTTTTCAAGAATACCAATCAATGTTAAATAGAGGAAAATTCAAAATTTTAAATGATTCGTTGTCAGGAATAATAGATAAGAAATTACCGGGCAACGCCGTGTTCAACAAGTATATACTGTATATTCATTGGCCCATAATCATAGTCATAGAAAAAGCATACTTTAAGTAAAAGTAGACTTTTAAACAAGAAAAACATATAAAATTTGTTCTGAATTTAAAACAAAAGCATGCTTTTGCTTAAAGTATGCCTTTTTCTATGACTATGATTATGGGCCATTGTTGTTATTAAAATTCTTAGAATTTTTCCACTTAAAATTGAAATTATTTTGCTTTTGTATAATTACTTTTAAATTATAAATATTGGACATAATCTACTTTTATCTAATGGGTGTATAACTTAAAAATGCGGGATTCATAACATCCATAACGTTTTTTTTTTTTTTTTTTGTCATTTTCTTCTAAATGACAAATTTTGTGCCAACAAAGCGTCATATGGGGGATGTTTTGCTAACTTTTTTAATTTGAGAAGAGTGCCGCCGAATCACACCGACTGCTCATCTAAGCTTATGGTGAATGTGTTCAGTCGATTTCAAAGCGCGAGAGATTATTTGCGCGGTTCAGAAGTTGTGATCAGTGATGTTAACTTTTTTATTTCGATTACCGTGCAGCCTTAAAAAAATTACCGTTTTTTAGATATTGCTTTTGTCTGGTACAAAAATAATTATATTTTCTTATTAAAATGGGTTTATATTTATACATAATTCAATATACATATTAATTTAAAGTTCAACAAAAACATAAGGAAACAGGTAGTAATAATAAAAAAAAGTAATTAAAATTTGTACTTTCAGTAAAATCTATTTATAGATTTTTGTAATATTTAAAGCTTAGCTAATAATTATTATTCATACATTTGGACAGCTCGTGCTGTCTACATGACGTTTTGATTATACATATTAATTTTTTATGATCATAGGCATTTTGGTTAATATATAGAAAATGTTTGTCATTGAATTTAATATTTAAATTATCACTAGAATTACCAAACATTTTTGAGTGTAGAATTCCTTTAAGTCTATCAGTATTTTGCCTGTTTCTTATTGTAGTTTTGTTTAAATTTATTACTGAAAAAATTCTTTCTACAGTAGCCGAACTATGTGGCAAAGAAAATAGATAAAGGTTAAGGTTATAATTATAGTATTAAAAAGATGTGTAACATATCGAATTATCCAGGGGTAGAATAATTTTAACAAATTTTGGGTTAATATCATCTAATCCAATTGAATTAGATTTAAAAAGCGTTAACTACATCACATGCGGCTAGGCATTGAAAATTAAATTCACTACATGAAATCAAAGGTAAACATTCTTCATAAAAACTATACTGAACAGTTGGATAATCAATTTTAGTAAAACTAGCTAAACCCGGTGTGCTTTGCTACCCCCCCCTCGTCATAAAATAAAATAAAACGTATTTATATATTTACAAACATTTATTAATTTAATTTTAATGTATTTATTGCAATGCTTTAGGCGAGACCATGCCCCTTTGTCCACTTAAATAGTCAAGAATTTATTATTTCGTAAGAATATCCTGTTGTGAAAATTTAATGACGATCGGTCCAGTAGTTAAGACTATATTACGATGTTTAATTTTCCAAAAAAGGGGCGTGGTCCCACTCACTTTTCTCCTGGTACGTATTCCTAATTATGCCAATACCATATGCACCAAATATCACCGACGAACGTCAAAAAATGCCCAAAATATGGCGGGTTAAATTTGTTGGTTATATGGGCGGTGCCACCCCCGTTTGTACACTCAAAACTTCATATAGCCTATTATTCCTTCCAGAGTCACAGTAACATGCTGTAAAAATTTCAGGCAGATTGGTCCAAGGGTTTGGCCTCCTATTAAGCACAAACATACAAACACACTCATTTATATATATATAGATTAAAAGCAATATAATTTAAGGTGAAATGGGGCGAAAAATGGGAATTTGGTAATAAAAAAATGTATGTAGTTAAAAAGTATATAAAACTTTAGGTAAATACATATTACAAAAAAAGTATTTTGTATAGCAAACATTGTTAGTGGTATAAGTAAGTATCTGAATTAAAAAAAGGGGGCGATGAAGTAGGCGTAGTTCATAGTTATATGGCGACGTTAACAGTATTAAGAGCAATATACTACCAAATAAAAAAAATACGTTGGAATGAACAAATTTGTATAGAGAATAAAACTTTCAAAAATTTGGCGTGAAAAGGGGCGTGGCTTAAGAAATCTTTATTTTTACCTCGCCTGGAGTATATAATGTGTATACAATTTGAAGTAAATCTGTTAAAAACTATATGGGAGCAATTACATAATTTTTAAAAAGTGGGCGTAAAAATGGGCGTGGTCAAAAAAAGTACCCTATTAATCATACCAAAGTCCCAGTTAAATGCTGTGAAAATTTCAAAAATATCGGTCCAGAGGTTTGGTGTCCAATTACAATATTTTAAAAAAGTGGGCGTAAAAGTGGGCGTGGTAAAAAAAGTACCCTATTATTCCTTCCAGAGTCACAGTAACATGCTGTGAAAATTTCATCAAAATCGGCTCAGCCGTTTTGGAGTCTATACGTTACATACATACATACATACATACATACATTGAATTTTATATATATAGAAGATATATAGATTAAAAGCAATATAATTTAAGGTGAAATGGGGCGAAAAATGGGGATTTGGTAATAAAAAAATGTATGTAGTTAAAAAGTATATAAAACTTTAGGTAAATACATATTACAAAAAAAGTATTTTGTATAGCAAACATTGTTAGTAGTATACGTAAGTATCTGAATTAAAAAAGGGGGCGATGAAGTAGGCGTGGTTCATAGTTATATGGCGACGTTAACAGTATTAAGAGCAATATACTACCAAATAAAAAAAATACGTTGGAATGAACAAATTTGTATAGAGAACATAAAGTATAAAACTTTCAAAAATTTGGCGTGAAAAGGGGCGTGAAAGGGGCGTGGCTTAAGAAATCTTTATTTTTACCTCGCCTGGAGTATATAATGTGTATACAATTTAAAGTAAATCTGTTAAAAACTCTATGGGAGCAATTACATAATTTTTAAAAAGTGGGTGTAAAAATGGGCGTGGTCAAAAAAAGTACCCTATTAATCATACCAGAGTCCCAGTTAAATGCTGTGAAAATTTCAAAAATATCGGTCCAAAGGTTTGGTCTTCAATTACAATATTTTAAAAAAGTGGGCGTAAAAGTGGGCGTGGTAAAAAAAAGTACTCTATTATTCCTTCCAGAGTCACAGTAACATGCTGTGAAAATTTCATCAAAATCGGCTCAGCCGTTTTGGAGTCTATACGTTACATACATACATACATACATACATACATACATTGAATTTTATATATATAGATTTACATTAAGCGAGTTAACATCAACTTCCAATGAACGGTCAACTGAGCCATTAATGCCAATCTCTCGTATATACTTCCATTTACTTCTACAATCAACTGCCGTGTTAAATTTATTATAATAATATAAAGATTTATCATGTCTTATTCTCGAAACAACCCTTTTCCTTGCCAAACGATACTCACATTGTAATTCAGGTGTCCTGTACCTTCTCCACATGTGGTACCATGGCCTAATTCTATTCTTGATTATCCTATTTTTTATTGACACGTGATTGTTATAAGTTTGCAGTATTGAGTTATTAAGAAAAGTAAGATTCTCATCCACTGATGGCAAATAAAAAATTTGTTCCCAATCCATGTTATCAAGATCACGCTGCAAATTTATTGGACTTATACTATTGAAATCTCTGAAACTGTAAAAGGGAATTCACTTTTGCATTTTAAAATTTATAGCATATAAAAATCAAATCGTATTTTGAAAAGTTGGATGCAGCTAACTGATCATAGAGTAATAATTTTCGCTCGTTACTTACAAAAACAAGGTCAAGTAATGTGCTGTTTGTGGTTGAAAAATGTGGTTTACAGCAGATAAATTAAAAGAATGTTGGTCAGAGTTTCATTTCCAAGCAGATTGCAATTAAAATTACCAGTTAAAATAACCTCCGAGTACGCTACAGAAAAATGTTCCAATTTGTCAATAAATGTGTCCAATTTCATATACCTATCCGGTCTATAAACACAGCCAAGGAGCATTTTCTCACCATGAAAATTTACGTCAATAAAAATTAATTCAATATCACCGGGTTCATTATGTGAACAGATAAGTTTATATGAGATATTATTCCTAATGTAAATAGCTACGCCTCCACCATTACTTTGCCTATCCGATCGTAAGATACGATAACCATCTACTTTATAAATACTGTCGTTTATTTCCGGTATATAACCATGTTTCACAAACACAATACCTGAACTCTCAAATAGATAACGAAATTCATCAAGTTTCGGCAGAAGGCTTTGGGCGTTTATATGACATATGTTAAAGTCCCGATACCGAATAGCCAAAATACGAATCATGTTATAATTACTGTCTCTAGAACCAACTTGATAAAAATACAAATTTGTCATATTTACTGAATGCAACGCAATAAGATTCATAAGTAT
Organism: Bellardia pandia; assembly: GCA_916048285.2. Lineage (NCBI taxonomy): Eukaryota > Metazoa > Arthropoda > Insecta > Diptera > Calliphoridae > Bellardia > Bellardia pandia. The sequence goes on from OU696530.1 coordinate 75,050,288, forward strand.
ATGAAGGAAAAAGTATGTTTAATTTTATAATGCAATTTTGACAGCAATAATAAATTGAGGGATAATATTTAAATTGAAGAGTTAATTGAGTTAATTAATTCCTTATCAATTTCGTTAAATTCGTCCATTTGCATAACATCACTGGTTGTGATTTTGATACTGAAGACAAAAAAGTTTGATGACCCAGAATTGGAGGCATTCCTATAGTAATGATTTGATTGTTGATTTTTTTGTTGTTACAATCAACAGAGCTTGCAAAATTATTCAGAGTAAATTAAGCAGCAGTATTCATCCACAAACTTTCGATGAAAAGCAAATTCATTATTATAATCCAAAGCATAAGAGAAGTCCAGCCAACCAACCAAGTCGATACTAGGGTCAAATATCCATGGCGCTGTATAATTAAAATTGTGAGCTGCTGAAATCTGGCCAAACCATCACAGTGAACCAACTGATTCGTTTGTCAAAAAACATAAAAGCATAATATTCCATCGTAACAACGCTCGGCTACATGATGCAATACCTGTTAAAATCTTAGGAAGAAGTGGTTGAGAAGTTTTGCCGCACACACTTTTTGGTCCCGACCTTGCCCCGTTCGACTACTATTTGTTTCGATCGCTCTGCCTGAGATACGCTTCACTTTGGCATTCCCGCATTTTTATGTTATTCAGTTATACTTTAAGATTTTCATAAGAATCGACGAAAATGTGGTTGGATAACTAAAACCCAGCAATATGATAGTCAAAGCTCACAGAAGAAGACTAGAAAGTGAAGAATTAAATAACAGATAATAAATACACGTAAATCATCATTGCAGTTACCGAATGCGCGTTTGCTGGGTTACACTGTTCTAAAAATTTGATTAATTAAAATTATTAATGTTTCTTAGACCAATTTCTAAACTGCACGCAGAAAAAGAACATGATTGCGGGAACTTTGCTATGTTCTAAACTTTATCGTATTATAATTGTTCAAATCACTGATGGCAAACATGGTACAATTGTACTTTTTTTGATACATTTTAAACATAGTTGGTACCGTGGTACTACCACGAGTCATATGGTACAATTTCAAAATACTGTTGCCTAAAAATTTGGTATTTCAGATGAAACAGATAAATATCAGCCATGTCACAGAATTTAATTCCGTTCGGAAGTGGATTCCGTATTTTGCTTCTAAAACGAACAATTGGTTTCATTCCATAGAAGCAAAAAATGGAATTAATTCCACTTCCGAAGGGAATTAAATTCTGTGACATGGCTGTATATCATAAACATAAGTTACTATTTGTGTAATAGAGCAAGCAAAAGAGATTTTATTAATATCATGAACATTTTGGAACTGATATCAATTTGATCTTTAAATATGCATCTATAAGATGATTATTACAATAAATTTTTGGTTGAATTACCGAACAATATGAGTCTTTGACATATTCATTTACATTAAATGATTTTGAGGCTGAATTCAAAAACTAAAGCTTAAAATGTAGTTAATCAGGATTTCAAAATCGTTAGAAGTTAACTCTTCTATATCTTTTATTCTTACAATAATAATTCTAGTTATTTTGGAAATATATTCATAAATAAGAATATTTTTAGATAATCGCGACAATTAACGCAATAATGTTGCTATAAGATATATCGAATTTTCGATAAAGTAAATTTGTGGTAAAGTTTTATGATTATTTAACAAATATTAAAAATGGTACCATGGAGGTCTAAAAAGTACATTTTAGTTATATAGTTGGTACGAAAAACAAAAACCCATTTTCCATCACTGGTTCAAACATACATATTTGAACATCCCAATAAACATTATTGTTTGATATCAACTTGAGATGCATTTGATATCAAATACCATTCTCAAATCTCCAACGTTAATTCTCAAATGCACCTCAATAGTCCGATTATAGTCTTCTCAACTTAAAAGGCTCATTTTTAATATGGTGATTTTCTTAGTTATCAAATTGAGAAATTTGTGATTCTCAATTTGATATCAAAAAAATTTCTCCAATTGGTTTCAAATGGATGGTACGGAATTGCCATATTAAAGAAAGCCTATTTCTATAACTTTAAGATATAAACAATGTTTTTTACTTAGTTTTGTAACTTATTTATTAAATAAAAAAATAAAAAACATAAAATAATGAGATCATAAAAAAATCATAAAAACAATTGATAACATTATTTTTAATAATAAAAAAACATTAATTAATATGAGATATTTTCCTTTTTTCCATTTGCATAACTTTTCTTCTTATGAAGGCAGTTATTGGCGTGTTGGAAAAATGATATTAGAGTTCTTTCGAACTCGCTGTCCGATGATGCAGCAGTAAATTTTTGATTATAAGCTTCTGGAAAGATTAATTAGATTTAGTTAATGTTAATTTCAATCATAACATAAAAACATAATTACGTTTTAATGCCGCTGTGACACTTAGAGCTCGTACAGGTTGTTTTGTCTTAGTTCCTTGCCAGGAATATTTGATAGCTACCTCATCCGTTATCATTTTACGCCAAGCTGTTTTTAAAAATTTTATGGAATTGCCACATACTAACGCCATAAGTTCGGAAACCTAGTAGATGAATTATTAAACTTTAGTATTTGGAATTTTGTTTATATTTTTGTCAAACTTACCAGTTCGTTAAACTTGTTTTCAGATTCTTGAATTTTATCTTCGAATAGGCTGAAATCCGACACTAGCTGAAATGGTGTTTTTGGCAAAATTGGCTTTCGCTTTAAGGTCGTCTTATTTCCCCCCCGATTTTACCTCTTCCAGTACTCTTTTTAGTAATTTCTGACTGATTTCGTGTTTTAAAAATATTGGAAATGTGCATTATGTTTTTGTTTTTAGAAATATGCTTAATGCGTTATACCTTTGAGCACATTTTTTTGGAAGTTGTCAATCTTTTGATTTAACTCATCCCAGTTCAAAAAAAAAAATAAAAATAATTCAAAATTATAATTGACATTTAATATATGTAATTATACTGTCATACGAGAATAAAAAAATTAGAAAAAATCTCAAATTTATCTCAAATCGTATTCAAGTTAAAAAAATTTTTGGTCTCAAGTGGAGAAGTGTTAGATATCCACTTGAGAATTAAAATTTTTCTCAAAGATTGGATAAAATATTAAATCTCAAATTGATGTCAAGTTGAAAATAAAAAAGGAGAAAAATGTTTCAACTTAAGTTGAGAATAACATTAGAAATCAACTGGAGAATTAAGCTTTTCTCTAACATTGGAGAAATAATTTTTCAATGCATTATGGGATTGTTTTATTAAATCTTGGCAGAATTCAAACTTTTTTATTATTATTTTTGTTTATTTGAACAAATTATGAACGTATGACAACCCTATTGCTTACACTCATATTTTCAACAATAAACATTTTTTAATACTTTTCTGCTTGTTGACATTTTTTTTTAATATTAAATTACAGGTTTTTGATTTATTTCACAATGTTGTCTGTGAATGTTAAAAAACCCTTAAACAAAAAATGTCTACGAAAACAAAGAAATGCAAAAAATTAGCAAATATTTGTTGAAATGTTTATTCATACTAATTATACCCTACACCACTATAGTGTGGAGAGTATATTGGATTTGTGCGGATGTTTGTAACACCAATAAATATTAAGCCAATCACTTCCTCAGTCGTCTTAACGATGTCCGTCCGTTCGTCCGTCGCAATTTTGAAGATATTTGCATACAACTTGGTACATAATATTTTTTGGCCCAAGGATGGTTGGGATTGAAATTGGCGGAAATCGGTTGAATCAACCTATCCCCAATACAAACGACCACTTGAAATAGGAGTTTATGCGTCGTAAATGTATGATTTATGTACATATCCCAACAAATTTCACCACAAATAAGTTGTACGTGAAACCTAATAATATCTACAAATTTTGTGTAAATCAGTCCATAATTGACTATAGCTAGGGTTGCCATACGTCCTCTTTTCCCCGGACACCGTCCTCTTTTTTAGGGCGTCCGGGGTAGTCCTACTTCTTTTTTGCAAGTGTCCTGGGTTTGTCCTACTTTTAAAACTTTAATCTATAATTTCGTTTTATTGCATCGAAAGTATTGTTGGCATTGATGTATACATTTTTTTAAATACACACGATGTCATGACATGCTTTTTTGTGTAAACAAATTGTGTTTGATGCTTTTTGGCCGCCATATGCGCCTTCACAATTTTAAATGGCTTTGGCTTTTGGCCTTTGTCTACGTGTCTTATGCCCGTAATTTTAATAAATAGATAACTTCTAGAGTTTATACCAATTACTTTTCCTTACCTAACCGGTAAAAAGAATTTGGTAATTTTAACGTTTTTTTACCTACGTGTAAGTACCGACTGCATTCGGTGAAAAATGTGGTAACATTGGTGTTTGACGTTTAGAGTTACACCAATTAATAGCAAAATTTAATTGTTTGCAACGACGTTTTTAGTTTTGTCCAGAAATATCTGGAAAAGGTGCTAAAAAAGTGCTAATTTATTGGAGGGGGAAAACCAGCTGATGCACTTTTCTTTGAAAGACGAAATCTTCTTATAAATTCCAAATCATTTCAAATTCCCTGAATGTGTGTGTTAACCTTTGGGAATTTTGTTTTATGATATTTCTCAAAGTTCTTAGTTCTAGAAGTTCTGACTTCAGTGGACACCAGAAAGAAACAAATTAAACACAGAAACTATTTCTGATATTATTAAAGTCAAATATAATTTTGATATGAATTGTCATGTGTTTTATGAATATTTATAAAAATGCTATAATAATATATTGGTTCAAATTGAAAGCGCTGAAAAATATACATGATACTTGACAACTTGTACTAAAAATGCATATATGTAGTACATGTGAAGTTTTAAAATGAATTTGTTAATTTTTATGTTTTTATGTTGTAGTAGTTATGAGATCAGACTGATAAAATATAATTTTTTAATATTTTGCTACAGAGTATTGTCCTCTTTTTAAGGGTAAATGTCCGGCTTTTTTATGGTCGAAATCCTCTTTTCCTCAAAATGAATATGGTAACCCTAACTATAACTCTCATATGAATCACTTTAACGACCATAAATCTCTTTAAATTGTTGGTATCCAAAGAAAATTCAATACAAATAAGTTTCACATATACAGATATCATGACACCTTATTTGATAATGGTAGCTCCATAATTTCTCAAAGCTCTTATATAAGATCCTCTTCGCAAATCACTTTAACACGTAAAAATCTTTGAAAAGTGTTTATATCGCAATACAATTTAACACAAAAAATATTTAAGTATATGCACAGAAGTCACACCACTAAATTTATGGATGATTGGTCCATAATAGGTAATTACTACCATATAGCGCGCATTTCTGAAAAACTGTTTTTACACATATACTGGGTGTAGGGTATTATATGGTCGGGCGTAACCGACTATACTTTCTTCCTTATTTATAATCCTGTTAGTTTCTCTTTATGGAGCTTTGAAAACAAAACAAATATACTGTATAAAATAAGCTGTGAGCTGTGAGCTGTGAACTGATTTATAGGTGAAGAGTAATACAATTTAAATATAACAATAAATAAACTATTAGAGTAGGATCTTCATTTTATCACGTTCCCGTGGTGGTCTTGGAGAAAATTGTTTGCGTATTGAGACACAAGTAGCGAAAAACTTAATAACTGTTATTGCAGCGAAAGTATTGGGCACACCAGTGATGGAAAGGCTTGTTTTTAGCCAGGATCAATAACACGGAAACATAACAATCTTCATTTGATTGTTTTACCAGACACTCTATTGTACGCTTGATTTTATTTAAATTAAACATATGTATGTTAATTTTTTTTGTTCCTCCCCATAACATTATACATACATATACGAATCGTATTGTATGTATGAAGCGCCCTTTAATATCTATTTTATTAAATACAACATAAGAAATATATTATGCTTCACCAAAAATATACACTTAACTTAATACTATATTAAAATAAAAGTAATTATTTATTGTAATTAAAATCATTGCGAAATAAACTAAATGTGCAGTTGTGATTACTTCTGTTGTATATAGTTTATATATGTATTTTGTATAACTGTGTTAATAAGTACCTGTTCCACTGTAACATGCTCGAGTGTATGATTGCATGAAAGTGTTTAAACAAGAATAAAATTTACGCTTTAAAAAATTGTGTACGATGCTTAAAAATTCGTTTCAATTTGAAACTACACCATTTGCTATTATGTTTCAGGATTATTCTATGTATTTATAATTTTACAATGAGCGTTTCAATATAAACGGGTAGAAATTTGAATTTAATGAAACATGTTTAGTGGCCTGTTTTGTTTGAAAGGCCTATTATCAATGACATCAACTATGTAATACATACCCAGCAGCTTCGATTAAAAAAGATAAAATTCGGGCAATTTGATCAATATTTTTAATATGTTTTTAAAATTCTTTTATTCTTATTTTCTATTCAAAAAAAAACTGGTTTTTCAAAATTTGCAATTTCTTTGAAAATAAAAAAACCCAAAACATATAGAGCAATTCCATATGAAAGCGATCACCTTTTGGACGACCCCTCTCCGATTTTAAAATAAATAGTCTCAATCGATTGTCCAGCAAAAAATAATGTACCTATTTTTAACAAGGTGGTCTCTTAAATGCTCTTCTCCTGTCCAAACAAGGAGTCGGGGCCCATTTTTTTATTGCTGATTCTTAAAGCAAAAATTATGAGGAATCCAAAAAAAAAAAAAATTAGCCGGAAAATTTAGGAGCTTCTGTGGAAAATCGAAAAATTTAATTTTCATGGGAAAATTTAAAGGTAAATTTCTAAGAAAAATTAGGAAAATTTTATTTTTTAATTAAAGCCTGATTCAATACCTTTCCAACGAGCTTTCACTCGTTGCGATCGCTTTAGTAGTTTTTTTTTAAACAACTTTCAATGAGGTCCCTTATGAAGAATTCTTCAATTTTGTCACAGACAGTGGTGTGCACCACCACTAAACCAGTCACTATAAAAAAAAAAATATGTAGGTACATTATTTTTTGCTGGACAATCGATTGAGACTATTTATTTTAAAATCGGAGAGGGGTCGTCCAAAAATTTGCCAATTTTGATCGTTTTCATATGGAATTGCTCTATAATAGAATAGAAAATCGATTTCGTAGTTTCCGTTACGGCTATAACCGAACACGAAACTCTAGTTGAAAGTGATGACCTCTGTCTATGCATCGCATAACATTGTGTTCAAAACCACTAGAAATGGTGTGGTAGGTAGGAATAAATGAAAAAAACAGCGAAACTAATTTAACAAACTAACAAATATTTATTATACAAGTTTTAAAAATGTTATTAGCAAAATAATAAAATTAATAAAAAGAAAGAATAAACGCAAACGTGAATTTCTAGACTGCAGGTGTGTTACGAGTATAAATTCAAAATTAAAAAAAAAACAAGTAAAAAAGTATAGTCGGTCAAGCCCGACCCTACACCTAGTATATGTATTAAAAATTTTTCAGAAATGGGCGCTATATGGGAGATATAACCTATTATGGACCGATCATCCAAAAATTTAGTGTCATGATTTCTGTGAGTATAAATATTATATATGTTATACTTTTAAAAGATTTATGGAAGTTAAAGTAAATTACGGTCTCTTATATGGGAGTTTCGACTAATTATGGACCACTCTGCGCACAAGCTTTACATGGACAGCCAGCCAGACGGACATCGTTTAATCGACTCAGAAAGTGATTCTGAGTCGATCGGTATACTTAAAGGTGGGTGTTGGACCAATATTTCTGGGCGTTACAAACATCAGCACAAATCCAATATACCCTCCCCACTTTCTATCGTGAATTTACCTCAAGTATCCCGTTTTAGTATTTACTCACCAGATCTCAGTTCGTACCACCCTAATATCAGAAAATAAAAGCTCACAAAAAATCATTAAACTTTTGTTAAGGAAGTTTTTCGATAATTCCAACAGAGCTATTGAAAAAATGAATTTTTGTTTTTTTGCCGAACGTAGGGGTTACCTTTTTAAATTTTTTTGCCATATCATCGGTATTTATAAACAGAAAAGGCATGTTTAAAGTAATGAGAAAAATCATGTAAAAAGTCACTGTTTAAATCCCCTAACAAATGGAATAATACACTACTACTCTCTTACTTTGTTTTGCTATGCAAAATATTGGTCTTCTCAAGGCTAAAACATCAATATATCACACTTTGAGATCGGACTATAAATACCGATGATATGACAAAAAAATTTAAAAAGGTAACCCCTACGTTCGGCAAAAAAACAAAACAAATTTCAAAACAAATGAGTGTTAAATGAAGCCAAATCACATCTACAAATTTTGTGCAGATCGGTCCATAATTAGTCGTAGCTCCCATATAAGGCCCACTTCCGAAAATCACTTTAAAGAGCATAACTCACTCAAAAATTATGGTATCCATATAATATTTAATACAAATATATCTTATATGTCTACAAATAATACGGTACAATTTTATTGCGATCGGTCCATAATTTGTCGTAGTTCCCTTATAAGACCAACTTCCGAAAATCACTTTAAAGAGCATAACTCTTTATGTCTCATATATAAACAAACAATACGGTGCAATTTTATAGTGATCGGTCTATAATTAGTCGTAGTTCTCATATAAGGCCCACTTCCGAAAATCACTTTAAAGAGCATTGTCAATAAAAGAACACCAATACTACAGCTTCTTTAATTCCCTTGGAGTTAGATTTTTAGTTGCTGGTGACTTTAACGCCAAACACACATTTTGGGGTTAACGTCTGGTAACCCCGAAGGGTCGTGAACTCTTCAACACCATTGCCAAAATGGGCTTAGATGTACTCTCAAGCGGGCATCCCACTTACTGGCCGACGGAAGATTCCCGATGTTATTGACTTTGGAGTAGTGAAAAATATCCCTGTAAAATCGATTCAAGTGGAGCCTTCATTAGACTTGTCTTCAGATCACTCTCCTTCTATTATTTCAATGCGCTTCCTTCAAGGGAATGGCTCTCCATTTCAGGACATATCTAAAACCGGAGTAAGTTGGATAAAGTATAAAAAGTATTTAAGTTCCCACTGCACGGAAAATGTAGTATTGAGAACTACCGAGGATATTGATGGGTCGATTGGCAAGTTTACTGAGGACATACGAAGAGCTGTACATCACGCCTCCACATATGACGTTGAGTGCAGAAGTGGGACAAACAGAACTTATTTCGCTGAACTCGATCATCTCCTGACAGAAAAAAGAAGAGTTAGAAGAGAGTAGTAAATTCACAGGTCTCCTCAACTGAAAGCTAGGCTACGAGAATGCAGAGATATACTAAAAAATTTCTTAGAAATCCAAAGAACGGCCTTTCTTGGAGGGTCTTGATAGTACCCCACAATCTGACTATTCGTTATGGAAGGCACGAGGTTTAAAAAGACCAGTTAGAGGAAAGCCTCCTCTGCGAAATCCGACTGGTGACTGGGCTAGAAATGATTCCGAGAAGGGGACTTTATTTGTTAACCATTTGAGAAATGTGTTTACTATAAACAACTCAAATAATGCATCTGATTTGCCTCCACTCGTTATTAGACCTCCTGTACCTCTAAGACTTAGCTTTAATGATGTTCAAAGCGCTATTGGTACTCTGAATCTTAAAAAAGCTCCAGGTATGGATAAAATCAGCAACAAAATGCTTGTGGAGTTACCTCGTGTAGGTAGAAGAATTATCCTCTTTATTTTCAATGCTATTTTACGCCTAGAATACTATCCTGCAGATTGGAAGGTATATATGATTACCATGATTCCTAAGCCAGGGAAGGACCCCACTAAAGTAGAGTCATATAGGCCAATTAGTCTACTGCTGACAATTTCCAAACTGTTTGAAAAATTGTTAATGACTAAGTTGACTCCAATTCTGAATGACACTGAATGTATTCCTAATCATCAATTCGGCTTCAGAGCTAAACACAGTACCATCGAACAAACTCACAGATTGGTAAATGTGATAAGAGGGTCGTTTGAAGATAAAAAATACTGCTCCGCCCTTTTCATTGATGTATCCCAAGCGTTCGACAAAGTTTGGCATGACGGTTTAATGCACAAAATTAAATTAACTCTGCCTGCTAACACCCATAAACTCATGGAAAGTTATTTATACGGTCGCAAATTTAAAATCAAAGAAGGCAATTTTTTAAGTACCGCTCAGCCAATTGAATCAGGTGTGCCACAGGGTAGCATACTGGGCCCTACTTTATATTTGATTTATGCCTCCGACATGCCGTCAGACCCCAAAATCCACACGTCAACTTTTGCAGACGATACAGCCTTTGTCAGCGTCCATAAGGACCACCAAGTTGCATCACAGAATTTGCAGAATTATGTTTATAAACTAGAGAATTGGCTAGAGCTTTGGAAAATCAGGGTTAACGAACAGAAATGTATTCATATAACTTTCACATTGCGAAAAGATACCTGCTCGTTCATCAGAATAAATAATCAAATTATCCCGCAACACAATGAAGTCAAATACCTCGGAATCCACCTCGATCGTCGTTTAACTTGGAAGTCTCATATCGACGCAAAACTTACTCAGATGAGATTAAAAGCAGTGCAACTTAATTGGTTTATCGGCAGAAATTCTACATTAAAGTTGGATTGCAAACTTTTGTTGTACAATGCAATTCTAAAGCCAATCTGGTGTTATGGAATTCAATTATGGGGTACTGCCTCAGCATCCAACATTGAAAAAATTCAAAGGGGTCAAAATAAAATTATACGTATAATTACTGCAGCTCCATGGTATGTTAAAAATTCTCGAATCCACAAAGATCTAGGCATTCCTTTGGTGAAAGTCGAATTTACAAAACACGCCTCAAAATATGTCAGCAAACTTGAACACCATCCAAACCCACTTGCACGAGACATCCTTAACTTTACTGGCCATGTTCGGTTGAGAAGGAGGGATACCCTTGCTTTAACTCAAGCGCAAAATAGATGTTGATGTGAATTTTTTTTAGTATCATACAAATTTTTGTCTATCACTGGCTGGGCTTATTATTTTCTTTTTAGTATATGAAAACTTATTGTTATTTCAAGATATGAAGATTCAATAAATAAAAATAAAAAAAAAAAAAGCATAACTCCCTCAAAAATGTTGGTATCCAAATAATATTGAACGCAAATATATTTTATATGTATAGAAATAATACGGTACAATTTTATTTTATTATAATCGATTCATAATTAGTCGTCGGTCCCATAGAAGGTCCACTTCCGAAGATCACTTTAACCTTCATAAATCTTTTAAAAGTATTTATATCGAGATAAAGTTTAACATACACAATATTTATATTCACAGAAATCATGACACTAAATTTTGGGATGATCGGTCCATAATAGGTCATATCTCCCACATAGCGCACATTTCTGTAAAACTGTTTTATACATATACTGGGTGTAGGGTATTATATAGTCGGGCTCGACCGACTATACTTTCTTACTTGTTTATATTGTAATACGATGTGTTATTTTTGTTTGTATAAAAATTTAGATTATTTTGTCATACAAAAATTTTGTTTTTCAAGTTTTAAATAATCGTTTTAAATCACCATGTTCTTATTGTTTTAGTAGCATAAAAATACCTCTATACTGAACCATGTATTTTTTGCTGGAATTGTTTGAAAATATTAAACTATAATTATCAGAAATGTATCTTTTAAATCCAAATTTATTACAATCCCGGGTATATATTTTACAAAACTTTAAAGAAAGTGTGAGTAAATTTTAAATTTTTGAAATATTTAAACCTGTACCTCGATTCTGTATTGTATGTGTGAAATTATACAAAATATTTATAAATGCCCTGTTAAATTAAAGCTTCTCACAAGTAGAAGAAAAGGGGTACTGTTACCTATCCATAATCTCCATTATATGTTTGTAGTATAATTGAAAGCTATGCATACATTGTTTTGCACAATTAAAAATCTCATCAAACTTTAAAAATTTTAAAAAGTTATACATACATACAATATTTTCCCGTTGAATTATTTAATACGTTCACACGAATATTAAATAGAATAACATATCGAAATATGGCAGGAAATGCATCCAAAATTAATTACATCCACTTTGAATAATAATATGAAATCAAGAGAAATTATTCCATCTCGTTGTTGCTAGAACCCCATGGAATGGAAAATGTGTATCTTTTTGAACAGTGCGAAAAAATGCTGCTAATCTGGTTAGAGTTTCTCGAAAGCATGTCTGGGTCGGAAAATTATATTGTGGAAATTACAAACGGAATGACAAACTTATATATGTATACCCTTCTCATTTGCTATTTAAAATCAGCAAAATCGGTTTAGGCCAACCAGAGTTATGGACCAATATGTGACACAACCTCCATAAAAATTTGATAATTTTTGTCGCTGTACCCTGCGCGCATTGCTACGCTTCAAATTAAAATAAATTTGAAAGAAAGAGATTACACAAATATTCAATTCATTTTAAATAATTTTATTGATTTTGCTCATTTTGATAAAATGTGAAAATGCAGTGTTTCATTTTAATTCGTATTTTATTGAAGTGCTGATACACACTCGCCTTCAGTAAGATGAGTATACAAATTGTTTGAAGTAAATCTGTAAAAACTCATGCAGAAGAAGTTAATCAATTTAAAAAAGTGGGCGTTAGAGTAGGCGTGGACGTACCAACTCAGAAACCTTCCCGGTCTCATGCACAACGACGTTGCCGAAGATCATCACATGATCAGATGCATAGTTTAGGAGTCTATAAAGGACATACATACATACAAACATTAATTTTTATAGATATAGATTAATTTTGTATATGAGCTAAATATTTACTTTGTATGGGAGCTGCCACTCCCACTGGTCCGATCCCGCCAATTTTCTTTTCCTGATTATTCAAATCAGTAACATATGGGATACTGCAATGTTTCAAAAACCTTGCTGTCACAATTTTTTATTATTGTTATGTCCTGCGGTTCCTAGTAGGAACAAAGGGCCGCTGGCACAATAGTCAAGATATATGATGATATTCAATTTATATGGGAGGGGCCACGCCCACTTGAAATATATATAGCCGGAAACCTAATCTGGACTATAACCTTTCAAATGAAACCGGTTTGGGCCAAATCGATTTAAGAGTCTATAGAGCATCTATAAGCATTGTATTTTATATATATAGATAATACCATTTCTCATAGCCCCCATACAAAAATCTTCCCGAAATATTGCTCAATTATACATAAATGCCTATAAAATTGGAATATCAAGACAAAATTTAGCAAAAATAAGTTTTATGCAAAAAGAAATCGCAACACGAAATTTTTTTTTGTTCGGTCCATGTTTGACCATAGACCCCATATAAAGTCCACTTCCAAAATTCACTTAAATACGTATAAAACAGATATAAATAATGCTAAACGGCTAAAATTTTGCGATTATCGCAATTAACGCCATTATTGAGCTCAATATTCGATATAAAATCTCAATTAATTATAATTAATTTTTTGTATTGTTTTCCAGCTGTCAAATGATTATTGAATAAGCTGAAAATTGCGTATGCCTGAACACTTAAAATAATATTGTCAATTAACCGAATATTGACTCAATAAAGTTGCATATTTGAACACGCTATTACTGTCAACTTCAAGCAGCACACAGTTGCATTTTTCATTGTACAATTTATATATTTAAGCGATTTTTTGTTACATCGTTACATGCCTACTAGAAGCGAGTAGGCAAGGCCTTGACTAACAATAACACGCCACACAGTGGCACTTTTGAGGAAAAAATAGGGTTTTTCAACTTTTAAAATTTTAATGATTTGGTTTTGTAAAGAAGTATTTGGATAAGAAAAATTCAACAAGGTTTTTTATGAAAAGTGAAATTTTGTAGTTAAAAAAACTAACAGAAGTCAACGGAAATTTATTCAATGAAATTAGTTTAAAATTACTGCCCAAATAAAGAACTTTTTTTGTGTGTAAGTTTATAGCTATGGGTTTTGTTTTATTTTTTAGTGAAAATATAGCACTTACTTTTTTATAAAAAAAAAGAATTATTAAAATTGGAAAAGTAAACTAATTATTATAATTTATCAAAAATTATACTAAAAAATATCAACTTTTCACTTTTTGATGAAAAAAAACTTTATGTGCTTTGCCTTGCTTAGCCCTCTAACTATAAAAAATAAAAGGTCCGAGTCTGTACTTTCAATTAAAAAAAAAAAAAAACTACCGCCAATTACCGTCCCTTTTAGTAACATCGATTTTAATTTCAAAAGTCACTTCCAATATTTCATACAAATGGTCAATAAGACAAAAAATTGGGTATACTTTTAGGCTTTTGGGAATTAAAGCTTGAAACGATTTATAAGTGAAACATTATTTTTGTTTACGAATATGTAGGCGTAACGAAATTGAATGACATTTCAATCGAAATAAAACCTTAAATATATTAAATTTCATTCATATGTTCATATTAATATGACAAATTTAAATTGTATGCGTCGGACACTGCGAAACTGTTCGTACAAAAATATAGTTGGTTTTATATGCCTGTTACTGTGCACAAAGTACTAATGCATGGTAAGGATATAATTGATGCTGCCGTATTACCAATAGGAATGCTTTCAGAGGAAGCCACAGACAAAGATTACAGGAAGTATCGATTGATGTTTTCGAGAAAGTGTGATCGAATTTCCACAAATACTGTTGTATTCAACAGACTTCTTATAACTTCGGATCCTTACATAAGTAGCATAAGGCGTCATTCGAACAAAATTTCCTTCGAACTAGATCCCATTGTTAAAGATATGGTGCTTGAATAATATTACAAATAAAAACTAACACAATTTTTCGCCTGTTACATATTCAATTAAAACATTGTATATTATATTGGATTTTTATCAAGCTGAAAGGTATAAATAACCTCATTTGACGTCGCAATATTGGCAACACCATTTTTTCATCAAAAAGCATTAAAAAGGGTTCATAACTGTATTTTATATCAATTTGTTTCAATGACTTAGGTTTTACACACTTTAACTTGGCATATACTTGACTAGAAAAGCTGCATGCATTTGTGCGATATTTTCGGTGTATTTGAAGGCTAATATCTTTCGAGGAGGGTTGTTGGGGATATTCTCTTTTTTTGTATGGAGATAACAAATGTTTAACGTTTGAATAAAAATTAATATTTTTTAACTTATATTAAATTTTCATATGATTCTAGACAGGGAAGAAAACACCTAAAATCTACAAGTTTCAGTGGGCGTAAAATCTAAAGTAGGCGTGGTATCCCCAATATGTTGATTTTTTTTTCATAAGGAGAACTCAATTAAGAAGTGTCCCGAATTTCAAGTCCCTAGGTCCAAAAATAAAAATTTTGACAAGTGCAGTTATATGGGAGGTGGGTGTGGCAGTGGGCGGTTTTCCAAGATTTTTTCAAAATTTCTTAATTTAACCCAAAGAAGTGTTTTTGCAAAATTTCATTGCTGTACGACCACTCCTTCTATTTTTTTCCAAGAAATGTATGGGATGGTGCCACTGTGCGCCATGCAAAATTGTAACGATTTGACAATGCGGCTAGAAGTTATTGTGACTACCAAAGAAGGCCTATTTACAGCATCTTTTTCCAGCTGGGTATTTATGTATAATTATAATATAATTTTTTGTAGACTGACTTTCCAATGATTTTACATGTTGCTCGCTTTTCAAATCATTTATTCATATCATTGAAAATTAAATATCAAATATACTTTGAACTTTATTTGCTGTACTTATTTTTGTCTTGTTTTTTAAAAGCATATTTGCATGAGAGCTTCATGATAAGGCGGCGAGAGAGACTCAATTTTGAAGAATCTATTCCTGGGTTGTTGTAGAAAGTTTTACAACAATATCAGGTTTTAAAAAAATACAAAATTTCTTACCCAAAACTCATTTATAGTGGAGCCCCAAGAAAATGTGAGGAGTGACCTATCCATCTTTTCCAGAAATGCTATTTGTAGAAAGTGCCATAAAAATAAAAATTTAATTCTTTTTGAAAAATGTGATGGTGAAGGAGGGAGGGAATTTACCACAAGAGAAGGGGGGGGGGGAGGGAGCGGTTTATTGGAAACTTTTTGAAAATGTTTTTTTTAGCAACTCGAGAGTCTATACCAAGATTTATGATGCTAGCACATTTGGAAATAATTTTTGCTGCAATTTCGGCTTTTAGCCACATTGTGCAATGTCGGATTTTTAAGGAATTCGACAGAATGTTTAGAGTTCCATAAAATTCTATCGTTTTCGCAATTTCTATTAAAACTTAACACAAGCATGTTTAATATAATATTGTTCAGTGACCTAAATTAGTTATTATGTTTTCTCTTAATATTGTTTTTCACAAAACTTGACTAAAAATTTAATGAAGTCGATTTAAGAAACAATAAAACAAGCCGAGCAGCTAACTGACTATAAATACAACATAAATTTATTTAATACAAAAATACAATAATGCAATTTTTTCTTTTATTTTTCAGTTGCCCATGTGTTTTGTAAGAACGTTTATTCGAACAATTCTTCCCAAAAATACATTTCAGCAAAGAAAAAAAAAAAAAAACACAAAACACAAAAATACAAATGCGCACAAAAACGTGAAAATAAGTAAACATTTTTATCGGTTTAAAAAATAAATTTGTTTAACATCAAACAAAAAAAAATACACATTTTGAAATGCGACGAAAACATCCGCATTTTAACATCCGCTTGACATCGCTCAATGTAAAATCGTTATTTGCGGTTTTGATCTCCGTATCCGTTCTTTTACAAATGTCGTCTATTGCAGTGGGCAGCGACAGTATTGATAGAGAACAACTAAAAGGGAATTTGTACGACTATCAATGCTTTACTGATAAAGGTAAGCTAACAAATGTTTATGTGTTCACAATAACATGAATCCATTAATAATAAATATGCACAATTGTACAATGTTACAGGTTATATTGAAGTATGTATGAATAAAATAAATTATTGAATTAACTTGAAAATAAATTTATTAGAGTTCGGATTCATGAATTCATTGTCATTGGGTAAAATCTGCTACCGTACAGTGTGCCTCCCATTATGGAAACACTACCCCAGAGTCCCAACATAAAAATAAACAAGTCCATCACTAACATAGTCAAAATAGTAACAAGGACAAGTTACAAGACTCACAAGGGATTCACTCACTATCGCAAAATGTTGCCAAATAATATTTTTTTAAGGTGTCCTAGTTTGGCTTAGAGTAACTGTTCTTGCTTGTTTTGATTGTATATATTTATATACATACATGTATACATATGAATGGATACCCTATTCGGATAATGATCGTTCGAATAATCGAAGAATTTCTTACGAATAATTGTTCGAAAAATTTAAAGTTCCCATTTTTTGAATAACAAATAATTTGATTAATTTTATGAACGAATAAATTTAAATTATACATATTTATACATATCGTTTCTGTTTTAAATTTTTGATGATTAAAACTGTCATAATTTAAGACTTTTCCGTTTTAATTTGATATACAAAATTTTTTTTTTTTTTTTTCATTTAATTATTTATTGAATCTTCATATTTGAAATGACAATAAGTATTCAAATCTTAATACTAAAAAGAAAATAATAAGCCCAGCCAGTGCTAGACAAAAATTTGTATGATACTAAAAAAATTTCACATCAACTGATCCAGTCATCTATTTTGCGCTTGAGTTAAAGCAAGGGTATCCCTCCTTCTCAACCGATTGTGGCCACTAAAGTTAAGGATGTCTCGTGCAAGTGGGTTTGGATGGTGTTCAAGTTTGCTGACATACTTTGACGCATATTTTGTAAATTCGACTTTTACTAATGGCACGCCTAGATCTTTGTGGAATCGAGAATTTTTAACATACCATGGTGCTGCAGTAATTATACGTAGAATTTTATTTTGACCCCTTTGAATTTTTTCAATGTTGGATGCTGAGGCAGTACCCCATAATTGAATTCCATAACACCAGATTGGCTTTAGAATTGCATTGTACAACAAAAGTTTGCAATCCAATTTCAATGTAGAGTTTCTGCCGATTAGCCAATTAAGTTGCACTGCTTTTAATCTCATCTGAGTAAGTTTCGCTTCAATATGAGACTTCCAAGTCAAACGGCGGTCGAGGCGAATGCCGAGGTATTTGACCTCATTATGTTGAGGAATAATTTGATTATTTATTCTGATGGACGAGAAGGTATCTTTTCGCAATGTGAAAGTGATATGAATACATTTTTGTTCATTTACCCTGATTTTCCAAAGCTCTAGCCAATTCTCTAGTTTATAAACATAATTCTGCAAATTCTGTGATGCAACTTGGTGGTCCTTATGGACGCTGACAAAGGCTGTATCGTCTGCAAAAGTTGACGTGTGGATTTTGGGGTCTGACGGCATGTCGGAGGCATAAGTATGCTACCCTGTGGCACACCTGATTCAATTGGCTGAGCGGTACTTAAAAAATTGCCTTCTTTGATTTTAAATTTGCGACCGTATAAATAACTTTCCATGAGTTTATGGGTGTTAGCAGGCAGAGTTAATTTAATTTTGTGCATTAAACCGTCATGCCAAACTTTGTCGAACGCTTGGGATACATCAATGAAAAGGGCGGAGCAGTATTTTTTATCTTCAAACGACCCTCTTATCACATTTACCAATCTGTGAGTTTGTTCGATGGTACTGTGTTTAGCTCTGAATCCGAATTGATGATTTGGAATACATTCAGTGTCATTCAGAATTGGAGTCAACTTAGTCATTAACAATTTTTCGAACAGTTTAGAAATTGTCGGCAGTAGGCTAATTGGCCTATATAACTCCACTTTGGTGTGGTCCTTCCCTGACTTAGGAATCATAGTGATCATAGACACCTTCTAATCTGCAGGATAGTATTCTAGGCGTAAAATAGCGTTGAAGATAAAGTGGATAATTCTTCTTGCTACACGAGGTAACTCCACAAGCATTTTATTGCTGATTTTATCTATACCTGGAGCCTTTCTAAGGTTCAGAGTACCAATAGCGTTTTGGACATCACGAAAGTTTAGTCTTAGAGGTACAGGAGGTCTAATAACGAGTGGAGGCAAATCAGATGCATTATTTGAGTTGTTTATAGTAAACACTTTTCTCAAATGATTAACAAATAAAGTCCCCTTCTCGGAATCATTTCTAGCCCAGTCACCAGTCGGATTTCGCAGAGGAGGCTTTCCTCTAACTGGTCTTTTTAAACCTCGTGCCGCCTTCCATAACGAATAGTCAGATTGTGGGGTACTATCAAGACCCTCCAAGTAAGATTTAAGTGAAGTCATTCTTTGGGTTTCTAAGAAATTTCTTAGTATATCTCTGCATACCCGTAGCCTAGCTTTCAGTTCAGGAGACCTGTGAATTTGCCACTCTCTTCTAACTCTTCTTTTTTCTGACAGGAGATGATCGAGTTCAGCGAAATAAGTTCTAATTGTCCCACTTCTGCACTCAACGTCGTATGTGGAGGCGTGATGTACAGCTCTTCGTATGCCCTCAGTAAACTTGCCGATCGACCCATCAATATCCTCAGTAGTTCTCAACACTACATTTTCCGTGCAGTGGGAACTTAAATACTTTTTATACTTTATCCAACTTACTCTGGTTTTAGATATGTCCCGAAATGGAGAGCCATTCCCTTGAAGGAAACGCATTGAAATAATAGAAGGAGAGTGATCTGAAGACAAGTCTAATGAAGGCTCCACTTGTATCGATTCTACAGGGATATTTTTCACTACTCCAAAGTCAATAACATCGGGAATCTTCCGTCGGTCCGTCGGCCAGTAGGTAGGATGCCCGCTTGAGAGTACATCTAATCCCATTTTTGCAATGGTGTTGAAGAGTTTACGACCCTTCGGGGTCACCAGACGTGAACCCCAAAAAGTGTGTTTGGCGTTAAAGTCACCAGCAACTAAAAATCTAGCCCCAAGGGAATTGAAGAAGCTGTAGTATTGGTGTTCTTTTATTGAAAATCGAGGCGGCGAATAAATTGATGATAAAACAATATTGTATTGCTTGTAGGTAATCCTCACATATGTTGTTCATTAAATAATGTTTTATTCTGTTCTTTATAAGAATTGCCGATCCTCCACATGCTCTTCCGCGAGGATCTTTAGTATCATATAACACGTAGCCATTAATTTTGAAGTACGCTGTCGCCGTCAAGTGAGTTTCAGCAATCATCATGACATCAAGCTGCTTATCCATCAGGAAGTGCTCCAGTTCGTTTTTATGTTGGCGGAGGCCGTTCGCATTCCAAAAACAAATTTTTAAACAAATCATTTCTTTAAAATGGCTTGTAAGATAGTGGATTGCATTTTCAGCATTTCCTGCATCATGGATGTCATAGTGGTCGTAAAAGTGTTCATGGTTTGGACAAGTGTCTGCAATGTAGTCTCTAGAGTGTTAATATTAGGCTCGTAATATTGTGATTTAGGTGCCTGCTCCAAACCTGGCATATTAGATTTAACCACGTTAGCGTAAGAAACTTGTCTAGAACTAGGCGCGTTTACATGACTAGTGGACCGTAACAATTGCGGGAAATTGTCACTCGATGCCAAAATAGGCTGTTGACGATGATCAGGTAATACTGACGTCTTGTTGGTACTTATGGCTTTCAAATGAGTGTAAATTGGACAACCTCTATAATTTGCATTATGATTACCTCCGCAGTTACTGCATTTTTTTATTTTTACGTCAGTTTTGGACTTATTACATTGAGCAGTTGGATGTAGTTCCCCACACGCAACACAAACAGACGGCAATTTACAGTACGCTTTGGTGTGGCCAAATTCTTGACAATTAACACACTGGACGGGTCCAATCCGCTTATGCGGTTCCTCCACGGTAATTCTACGATGGGACTCGTTTTTCTTTAAGACAACATCTCCAGGTTCCAATTCTACCCTGAACATGGGCTGAGGGATCTTTTCACGGTTTCTGATATTCACTACGCTCTTGATTTTGAACCCTTTGTCCATTAAACCGGTCTTTATCTCCGCAGGATCAACACATGGGTCTATACCCTTTAGAACGACTTGGAGTCCTTTTGCGCTTTTGAGCTGGTAGGTATAGAAGTCCCTAGTCTCCCTCTTTGGACAATTTTCGAAAATCATCTTCCCTATTCACTTGGATCTTTGTCTCGAAGATATTTCCATGTTTAATTGAGGTTACGCTAAACTTGTTTTCACCTATTACCGAAACAATTCCTTGTACCAATTTACTGGAAGTCGGCTCTCTCAGATAAATTGGTGGGGGCTTAAACGTCTGTTGAAATCACAATATTGGGCGAACAGGAACGACGCCGTTCTGCGGCTCTTGTAGTGAGAAAATTCTCCAGAGATTTTTTTATAGATTCTTCCTCAGAGACCCATTTAGTTTTTCTAGACGAGCTAAGCTCTTTCTCAGAATTACATCTGAGAGGAACACTCATACAATTTTTATGCGATTTATAGTGTTTTTTTTAATTACCGATATTACCGTAGATTTTTTTAACCTATTACGATTTTTTTCACTTTTTTGTTTTATTTCAACTTTTTACACTTTTTCACCTATTACGATTTTTTTCACCGAAAATTCAGCCGCACTAAAAATAACACGTCCGAACAGTTCGATGAGACGAGACTGAATGTTTTTGAATTTCAGGAGTCTAAAAATGCGTCTAGTCAAAAACATTATGAAATTATATATAAAGGGTGTCCCAACTAGAACGCAATGGTGTAAATGGTGTTCGGTATTGTGAAATGATAACCAGTTTTTTCTTGCCTAGATTTGAAGAAATGAATTTGGAGGGCATGTGGTTTCAACAAGACGGCGCCACATGTCACAGTCATTTCCCTGTCGTGTTATTTCGCGTTTTGGAGACCAGAATTAGCCGCATAGATCGTGCGATTTAACACCTTTAGATTTTTTTCTTTGGGGTTTTTTGAAGTCGATGGTTTGCGCGAATAAGCCGACGACGACTCAAGCCTTAAAAGAGGAAAATGGACGCTGCATTAATGAAATACCTCAGCATTTTTGCAAAAAGGTCATTAAAAATTTTATTAAAAGACCGCGTGTGTGCCAGCAAAGCCGCGGCAGCCATCTACACGATATATTGTTCCATACGTAACCCCATTCTGTCTACTTTACGATATAATAAAGTTTCACGATTTTTTTTAAATATCTGTGTTTTAGTTAGAATTTAAAAATTGCGTTCTAGTTGGGACACCCTTTATTAATAATTTTTATTATAAAGATGAGTAGCTTATATGTAACTCCTTATACTCGTACAAACATACCTACATATGTATGTATATGAATGTAAAATACTGGTTGCTAATTGAACCAGTGTCATCAATACAATCTAACCTAAGGTGCTGGTGAATGAAGTGTTGGATATGTGGAAGAAAGAGATACATATTTAAAATGATGATAACGATGAAAACCTTGAAATAGACTAAGAACATATTCATTAAAATTCATATAAGTGATATTACTAATGGTGGCATTAGACAACAAATACAATACAAAACAGAAACAACAGGCATTTTGTTTGTGTAAAATAATGTACTACATACTGTAAAAAATACTTGCAAATGTATTACTTTTGACATAAGTAAATTGTAAACAAAGTCAGTCAGCTGGACTACTGCACTCACCTTGTATACTTGCACCATGAATTATTCCAAAAAGTTAAAATTCCTGATAGTATGCTTACATGCAATATTTTAAAAAATTTAAACTTGAAAATTAATTTCTTCCAGTTCATTTAATTTAAATTCCATAATTTTCTGTTTTCATAGCAAATAATTTTACATAATTTAGTCCATAGTTTCCTAAATTACTTCAAATTACTGTATCATCCCTATCGTGAACATGAAATTTGTTCCCTTTTCACATTTTTCCTATTAAAATTCAAAGTTAAAAAAATAAAAGGGAACAAATTTCATGTGGAATTTTATTCACGATAGGGGTGTATATGTTTAAGGAGTAAACATTTGTTTGTTCTTCTTTCAGACAACGCTTCTCCAAATTTGGGTCTTCGTCAAAGCTCCATTGGTATACAAGTTTCATATTGGCCGTCGCATCAAATCATTACCCGTATATTTGCAATTTTTCTTCGGGAAATTCTTCACTATCAAAATGTTTACATACTCCCAATTGAGGTTAATGGAAATCCCGACGAAGACTACTATGAAGGCAAAAGGCTTACCAATACTCTTGACTTATTAATGTAAGTCCAATGGTGCAATCGTTTGTCACATTTCACTTCCTCATATGCTTTGACCAATTTATAGAAAACATCCTCAATATCCAAATTTACCAATGATAAATTTAGGGGTCTGGACACCACCGACGGGTCATGGGTTAAGACCGATGGAAGTCTATGAGTCCGGTGTATCTTTAGATCCCGGACGCTTTGGCTGGTTTGTTGGCCCAGCTGAACTAAACATATCAATGGAAGGCTTGCACTACTCAATATTTTTAAACAGATCAAACCCCTTCTATGATCAGTATATATTAGATGACGATGAACTAAGTTTGCTTACACAGGGAAACGAGTAAGTATAGGTACATAATTGCCCATTGCTTCTTTAATATTCTATAACTTTAAATGAATTCTCTCGTTTTATGTAGACATGAATATTTTGTCAGTTCCAAGTGCGAAAATGTACGATGTGCTACACTGCTAGCAGAGTACAAAATGGAGACCTCGTTTGTACAGCAGCAGATTAAAGAAATGAAGGGTTATTTGAATATATTATGGTTAGGCTCAGGATTTCGTTCAGAAATCGATCGTTTATATTTGAAATACACAGACTATAATATGAGTGATAAAAAGAAAAGATTTTTAGTTTTGCACTGGAACCCTTCAGATGTGATTGATGGTAAAAACACATTTCAACACATTGAACTACCGCTTTGCGAAGAGTCGTTATCGCTGTGGAAATCCTATTGTAAATACGAATTAACTCCAATTTTTAAGTACCACTCTAAACACCTATTGGTCGATGAACGCCTAATGCATTCCTTACGTTTATTTTGGATCAATAATGATGATCTGACGTATCTTTTTATTGATCTCGATCAGAAACGTTCAGACAAGGGCTACGTAACGGATAGCATATACAATGAGTTGGCGTGTGACTGGCTTCAATATCATACCGAAACATATAATTTGTGGATATCCAAGGAACCGATGACACTGTCAATTGGCGCTATATTTCCCATAAAGAAAAATACCAGAGGCCATCAAAATCTGGTATATGCTGTTAAAAGAGCTGTACACGCTGTTAACAGAAATAGTACAATTCTAAAGAATTACAATCTGAATGTCATTGAAAATGATGGCGAGTGTAAAGCGGACGTCGTTATGAAGTCGTTTATTCATCTGTTTAATGTGCCAAAACTGTTGGGTGTAGTTGGTCCCGCCTGTAGTGAAACCGTGGAACCGATTGCTGGCATATCAAGGCACACTAACATGGCTGTCATTTCATATTCGGCAGAAGGTGCCTCATTTTTGGATCGTCAGGCATATCCATTCTTCTTTCGCACCATTGGTTCGAACCGTCAATACGAAGATGTTTATACTAGTCTAATGTCCGATTTTGGCTGGAAGCGAGTGGCAGCTCTAACCGAAGATGGTCAAAAGTATACCGAATATATTTCTCACATGGAAACGGCTTTAAAAAATAACAACATGGAACTGATAATTAATAAGAAATTTTTAAATGATATAACACCTGCAGAAATGAATAAGGTAGGTAGGATAGTCGTAGAGATACATACCTATACATATGCACTAGGGCGTTACACCACCATAGTGGGCAGGGTATATTGGATTTGTGCTGGTGTTTTGACGCCCATAAATATTAGTTAATAATGTTAGTACCCACATTTTTGGACTATCAGTCCATAAATAAGACTCATTTCTGAAAAGCTGAATATTATATGGTCGGGCTTGACCTATTGCAGTGTTTGTGTCGGGTTTATAAAAAATAATAATGTGGCGAATGAAGTGAATACTGGTATAATAAAATATACCTAATAACGTTACTGAGAGGAAAAACCTATTGCAACAAACAATTTTAAATAGAGAGTTATTAGTTTCCATATTTGTTTCTCAGTTGGGCCTCTAGTTCTACCGTACATCGAGGGACATGAGAATAGTATTTGTTTTAAACTTAAAAACTCATCGAAATTGTATATCTACATATGTGACCCGGCCTATGAAAAGGTGGCTTATGACTAAAAAAAGAAATTGCGAATCACAGTTGTTGATTCTGGATTTTCAATAAAATTCTGTTTTTCTTTATTTTGTGCTCTTCTTTCTCTACATTTTTAGTACACTTCCAAGCAAGTTAGGACTTTCTAGTTTTCACCACGTGAAAGAGCGTTTCCAAAAAAAAGTGGAAACATTTCTTTTGAGTCATAAGCCACCTTTTCATAGGCCGGGTCACATACATACATATGTATATATTTACTAGTTTCATTTTATTGCCTTTCAAGTTACTGCTCTTAGCCCTTCAATTACATGTACTCGTATATTTAATGTACATTTGTTTTTTACAGTACTTAGTCGATTTGAAGAATCGCCATGCAAAAATCATTATCGCTGATATTCACAATAAATACGCGCAAATGGCTTTATGCGAAGCGTATAAACTTCAGGTAAAATATAAATTTAATTTTTAAATAATTTAAAAATTTTAAAAGATGCTTTCTTATACAACAGATGACGGGATACCAAGGTTACGTGTGGTTTTTACCATCATGGCTGTCAAAAGATTGGAAGTTTGTTAGTGCTGAAGGTAATCACAGCTGCACAAGTCAAGAACTGGAAACGGTAAGAGTGTTGGAATTCAGAAATAGTTTTAATATAGATATTGCCTTTACTTCATTGTAGGCTTTCGAGGGCCATTTCAGTATCATGCACAGTCCATTTGGTAGTAATAAAACTATCATGCAGGAACAAATTAGCATCGAAAAATGGCTGGTGTCGTATAGCGCTAGTGTGAACAGTGTTTCAAAGTATACAGCTTTTGCATATGACGCTGTGTGGGCTTATGCTCTGGCTGCTGATAAACTCCTGCACGAAAACAGAGACACTGTAGAGAATTTGCGTTCCAAAAATGTCGTTAACCGTTTTGTTGATCTTATTTGGGAAACTGACTTTGTAGGTCTTTCAGGTAGAGTTCGATTTGGCCAAGGCGGTTCTCGCATAACTGAATTGATAATAAGACAATGGCGAAACCATCAGTCAGTTGAGGTGGGCAAATACATTCCTGAGCTGGTGGGCAATGGCCGAAACTTGCGAACCAATGGTGGAAATCTTGTTTTGAACAAAAGCGCAATTGTATGGCTATTTGAAGGCAAGCCCCCTGGCGATGGAACATTTGATTGCAGTTTTTCGGCATTGGCTGAATTTTTGAATACCGAGTGCGAGAACGCGACTGTAGCTTTCACGGCGCTTATTTGCATGATTGTTGTTGTGCTCATTTCGCTTATATCTTTCTATTTCTGGAAACGACGATACGATAAAAAACTTAAACGTTCTGCGAAGATTATGAAAAATTTCGGCATTGACCTTTTGTCACCCTCCCGCAGTAATGCAAACACCTTAGATAAATGGGAAATACCAAAGGAAAATGTCGTGGTCAACCGACGTTTGGGTGAAGGTGCTTTTGGCACGGTGTATGGTGGTGAAGCGAAAATTGGTGAAGATGGTTGGACTGCTGTAGCTGTCAAAACTTTGAAAAGCGGAGCATCAACTGAAGATCGCTTAGACTTTTTGTCAGAGGCAGAAGCCATGAAGCGATTTGATCACAAAAATATAGTCAAGCTTTTAGGTGTGTGCTTGCAGTCCGAGCCAATTTACACAATTATGGAATTCATGTTGTATGGAGACTTGAAAACATATTTACTGGCCCGTCGCCATATGGTCAACGAAAAACTTACTGATGACTCGGATATTTCATCTAAACGACTCACAATGTACGCGTTGGATGTGTCACGTGGCATAGCATATTTGGCGCAACAGAAGTATGTGCATCGAGACATAGCGTGTCGCAACTGCTTGGTCAATGCTCAGCGCGTTGTGAAGCTGGGCGACTTTGGAATGTCTCGGTCCACATACGAAAGTGATTACTACCGTTTCAATCGCAAAGGTATGCTTCCGGTACGATGGATGTCTCCTGAATCACTTGCATTGGGCATGTTTACACCATCTTCGGATGTTTGGGCCTTTGGTGTCGTTCTATTTGAGATCATAACATTTGGATCATACCCCTACCAAGGTCTCACCAACAATCAGGTATTGGAGTATGTAAAAAGTGGAAACACTCTAAGTGTACCTATTGGTCTAAAGCCTCACTTGGAAGGTCTCATAAAAGCATGTTGGAATCAGGATCCCAAGAAACGTCCAAGCGCCACTGAAATTGTGGAGTATATTTCAAAATATCCAACGCTGCTGACAGCTAGCCTTGATTTTCCAAGTGCCTCCGTAGAAATGGCAGAGACTGAAAGTGACGAACTTGAACTATTGCCAAAATCACGCAAATGTTCACCTCTGAAAAATGATACTGTTCTAGATGTTGTAGCACAAACATCGACTGCAGACAATCTTGAAAGATTTAACAATTTCTCTAATGAAATGGTAACGACTGCGGAAGCTAACATCGAAATGCCAACAAATATTGCTAAAAGAGAAGTAGAACCAATTGATTCTTCGCCTATAACACCAGATGGATACAGCATTATGTCACCACTACTAATGGATCATGCTGGGACAGCTCTACCCTCTACCCATCAACAGACACCATTCTAGTTTTAAATTACTAAAAACCGATGGGCTAATAATTCCTTCCATCAAAAAATTGTCAATTAACACTTGCCAACAAAAAATGCAAAGAAACTTACTTTTATACCTCGTCAACAGATAAATTGATCATTTGTACATACTATGTATATACTTATATTATATTATTACTTTTAAATATTTATACATTTTTATATTATTAAGGCTTTTTTTGTACTTATTTATATTTTTATCATACTTTTGTATGCAACTCTGTACATATTAGGTATATTATAATTTAAAAAGTTTCACTGAATCTACACACATAAAAATATCCGAAATAATTGTGTAAATGTTCTCTCAAAGAAAATTCCTCTGTTATTATTCCAAAGCGCAATTGCATTTACGAATAATATATTCTTTCCATGCAATCACTACCGGATCAAATATATCGGAATAACACAATATTTTTAAATGTTAATATGTATGTTACAATGTATTAAGAATCATTAATAAATATAAAATGAAGAAAAAATATTAAATGTATAAGCTCCTTTTCAAATTTTTGGAAATTTGTTTTATATAATTTGTAAAATCATTGGACGTTTTCCTTTGGCTTGTGATTAATTTTGAATAATTTTATGGAGAAAATATAACAAAAGTAAAAATATTTAATAAATGATAAGAGAATAAAATTATTAATTATTTCAATATTTGGAAGATTTGGAGTGTTGATAAGAATAAATATTAGATCGGAAAAATTGTTCAAATAATTTGTTTTCTTCTTAGACGACTCTTCTCACTACTGCTTGTCAATACATAACACAATGGCGCATATTCAGAAATGATATCTAAGTTTAAACTTTTCTAAGTACCAACTTAAGTTATTTTTATATCGTGTTCAGATATGACCCTTAATTGCGTTAATCGCAATTAACGCCATTATTGAGCTCAATATTCCATATAAAATCTCAATTAATTATTACGCAATAAGTAGGAAATTGTTATAATATTGAGTGTTGCTGACTGCGACTAAAGACAGGAGGTTTGCGTTGAACAAATTACAAACACAATTTGATATGATGTATGTAATAACGTTTATTTCTAAAGAATAAAATATTAATATTAAAAGGAATACATATAAATAACTAACAAACACTTACCGCAGTTTTGTACCTCCTTCTTTGACAAATTACAATAAAATGTTTTAGCGACTGAACACGGTCAAAGAAAAAGACAAAAAAGGCGGGTAACAAAAACAAGTGTCAAAATACAATAATTCACAATAAACTAATAACAACTAAATTCACGACAAATAAATACATAAATAAATCAACCGCTATTATCAGCGGTTCCGTAACATTGAGTAAGATTTCGAATGCAACACTGTTCACAACTGTGTTTAGTGAACAAAATTGTATAAAATACAAATGCCAACAAAATAAATCATTAAAAAAATCAATGTGAAGGTAAGTTTGTTTACGTAGAAACACAACAACCATATAGAGTATTTTTGTATTGTTTTCCAACTGTCAAATGATTTTACATAGAAACACAACAACCATATAGAAAATTTTTTGTATTGTTTTCCAACTGTCAAATGATTATTGAGTAAGCTGAAAATTGCGTATGCCTGAACACTTAAAATAATATTGTCAATTAACCGAATATTGACTCAATTAAGTTTCATATCTGAACACAGTATTAGTTGATTACTTTCAGCACGAAAAGTTACAACTTAATTATGGGTAAAGCTGTAACTAACCCTGCCAACATTTTCTATTGCGGAAGTGACTCAGAAGTGACGCTAAGAAGTTGAAACTCATCTTCTGCGATACCATTTTCTGATCGTAGAAGCGTCTTCCGTATTGAGAAGTTGTACCCCCCGGAAGTAACTTCCAGAAGTCACTTCAGCGTAACTTCCAGAAGTTATTTTATTCGCCTCTCTTTTGCTTTTGATTTCTGTTTGCCTTTACAGATAATACACTCATATTGACTATGGGATAACAAATATGTAAAAACTACAACAATAACAATAACAAATCGAAACCACACTTTACCACTGACCGACCACAGCAAATGACAAAATTTTTTTTTTTTTTTTTTTTTTTTTTTTTTTTTTTATACATTTAATTTATTTATTGAATCTTCAGAAATGAAATGACAATAAGTTTTCGAATCTTAATACTAAAAGAAAATAATAAGTCCAGCCAGTGCTAGACAAAATATTATGATACTACAAAAAATTTATATTGGATGGTGTTCAAGTTTGCTGACATATTTTGAGGCGTGTTTTGTAAATTCGACTTTCACCAAAGGAATGCCTAGATCTTTGTGGATTCGAGAATTTTTAACATACCATGGAGCTGCAGTAATTGTACGTAGAATCCTATTTTGACCCCTTTGAATTTTTTCAATGTTGGATGCTGAGGCAGTTTGGAAGATTGTTTGTTGTTTACAACACCAGCCGAAAATGACATGTCCCGTTATAAAAGAAATGAAAAGAATGCAAAAAAGAAGTTTTCGAAATCATCGAAATTAGTTTTATTTTGTCTCGTCTCATCGAACTGTTCGGACGTGTTAATTTTAGTGCGGCTGAATTTTCGGTGAAAAAATCGTAATAGGTGAAAAATTGTAATAGGTTGAAATTAAACAAAAAGTGAAAAAAAAATAACTCGTAATAGGTTAAAATACATAAAAAAAAAAAAAACACTAAAAATCGTATAAAAACTGTATGAGTGTTCCTCTCAGATGTAATTCTGAGAAAGAGCTTAGCTCGTCGAGAAAATCTAAATGGCTCTCTGAGGAAGAATCTATAAAAAAATCTCTGGAGAATTTTCTCACTACAAGAGCCGCAGCACGGCGTCGTTCCTGTTCGCCCAATATAGTGATTTCAACAGATGAAAAAACATCATCTTCATCAAATAGTGCAGTCAAACCAAAAAAACAAGTAGGTATGGATAAGTACATCACCGTTCTCAAGCGACAGAGGAGCCCGACGTCTGCTCAAGTGTCATCAAATTCAAAAGCTCCTAAGACCGTGAGTAATAATCAAAATAGGTTTGCTCTCCTCCAGACGGATGAGCCAGAACTTCCTAAGAAGACGTTTAAGCCCCCACCAATTTATCTGAGAGAGCCGACTTCCAGTAAATTGGTACAAGGAATTGTTTCGGTAATAGGTGAAATCATGTTTAGCGTAACCTCAATTAAACATGGAAATATCTGCGAGACAAAGATCCAAGTGAATAGGGAAGATGATTTTCGAAAATTGTCCAACCAGTTGGAGAGGGAGACTAGGGACTTCTATACCTACCAGCTGAAAAGCGCAAAAGGACTCCAAGTCGTTCTAAAGGGTATAGACCCATGTGTTGATCCTGCGGAGATAAAGACCGGTTTAATGGACAAAGGGTTCAAAATCAAGAGCGTAGTGAATATCAGAAGCCGTGAAAAGATCCCTCAGCCCATGTTCAGGGTAGAATTGGAACCTGGAGATGTTGTCTTAAAGAAAAACGAGTCCCATCCAATCTACAATCTCATTTATCTTCTGCATCGTAGAATTACCGTGGAGGAACCGCATAAGCGCATTGGACCCGTCCAGTGTGGTAATTGTCAAGAATTTGGCCACACCAAAGCGTACTGTAAATTGCCGTCTGTTTGTGTTGCGTGTGGGGAGCTACATGCAACTGCTCAATGTGATAAGTCGAAAACTGATTCAAAAATCAAAAAATGCAGTAACTGCGGAGGTAATCATACCGCAAATTATAGAGGTTGTCCAATATACACTCATTTGAAAGGCTTAAGCACCAACAAGACGTCAGTATTACCTGATCATCGTCAACAGCCTATTTTGGCATCAAGTGACAATTTCCCGCAATTGTTACGGTCCACTAGTCATGTAAACGCGCCTAGTTCTAGACAAGTTTCTTACGCTAACGTGGTTAAATCTAATATGCCAGGTCTGGAGCAGCAACCTAAACCCCAATATTCTGAGCCGCATATCAACAATCTAGAGACAACATTGCAGACACTTGTCCAAACCATGAACACTTTTACGACCACTATGACATCCATGATGCAGGAAATGCTGAAAATGCAATCCACTATCTTACAAACCATTTTAAAGAAATGATTTGTTTAAAAATTTGTTTTTGGAATGCGAACGGCCTCCGCCAACATAAAAACGAACTGGAACACTTCCTGATGGATAAGCAGATTGATGTCATGATGATTGCTGAAACTCACTTGACGGCGACAGCGTACTTCAAAATTAATGGCTACGTGTTGTATGATACTAAAGATCCCCGCGGAAGAGCATGTGGAGGTTCGGCAATTCTTATAAAGAACAGAATAAAACATTATTTAATGAACAACATATGTGAGGATTACCTACAAGCAACAAACATTTGTATTGAATTCTGTCAATACAATTTTGTTTTATCATCAATTTATTAGCCGCCTCGATTTTCAATAAAAGAACACCAATACTACAGCTTCTTCAATTCCCTTGGAGCTAGATTTTTAGTTGCTGGTGACTTTAACGCCAAACCCACTTTTTGGGATTCACGTCTGGTGACCCCGAAGGGTCGTGAACTCTTCAACACCATTGCCAAAATGGGATTAGATGTACTCTCAAGCGGGCATCCCACCTACTGGCCGACGGACCGACGGAAGATTCCCGATGTTATTGACTTCGGAGTAGTGAAAAATATCCCTGTAGAATCGATACAAGTGGAGCCTTCATTAGACTTGTCTTCAGATCACTCTCCTTCTATTATTTCAATGCGTTTCCTTCAAGGGAATGGCTCTCCATTTCGGGACATATCTAAAACCAGAGTAAGTTGGATAAAGTATAAAAAGTATTTAAGTTCCCACTGCACGGAAAATGTAGTGTTGAGAACTACCGAGGATATTGATGGGTCGATTGGCAAGTTTACTGAGGACATACGAAGAGCTGTACATCACGCCTCCACATACGACGTTGAGTGCAGAAGTGGGACAAATAGAACTTATTTCGCTGAACTCGATCATCTCCTGTTAGAAAAAAGAAGAGTTAGAAGAGAGTGGCAAATTCACAGGTCTCCTGACCTGGAAGCTAGGCTACGGGTATGCAGAGATATACTAAGACAATTCTTAGAAACCCAAAGAACGGCCTCACTTAGATCTTACTTGGAAGGTCTTGATAGTACCCCACAATCTGACTACTCGTTATGGAGGGCGGCAAGAGGTTTAAAAAGACCAGTGAGAGGAAAACCTCCTTTGCGAAATCCGACTGGTGACTGGGCTAGAAATGATTCCGAGAAAGGGACATTATTTGTTAACCATCTGAGAAATGTGTTTACTATAAACAACTCAAATAATAACGAATCTGATTTGCCACCACTTGTTATAAGGCCTCCTGTACCCCTAAGACTAAACTTTCGTGATGTCCAAAACGCTATTGGTACTCTGAACCTTAGAAAGGCTCCAGGTGTGGATAAAATCAGCAATAAAATGCTTGTGGAGTTACCTCGTGTAGCAAGAAGAATTATCCTCTTTATCTTCAACGCTATTTTACGCCTAGAATACTATCCTGCAGATTGGAAGGTGTCTATGATCACTATGATTCCTAAGTCAGGGAAGGACCACACCAAAGTGGAGTTATATAGGCCAATTAGCCTACTGCCGACAATTTCTAAACTGTTCGAAAAATTGTTAATGACTAAGTTGACTCCAATTCTGAATGACACTGAATGTATTCCAAATCATCAATTCGGCTTCAGAGCTAAACACAGCACCATCGAGCAAACACACAGATTGGTAAATGTGATTAGAGGGTCGTTTGAAGATAAAAAATACTGCTCCGCCCTTTTCATTGATGTGTCGCAAGCGTTCGACAAAGTTTGGCATGACGGTTTAATGCACAAAATTAAATTAACTCTGCCTGCTAACACCCACAAACTTATGAAAAGTTATTTATACGGTCGCAAATTTGCCATTAAAGAAGGCAATTTTTTAAGTACCGCTCAGCCAATTGAATCAGGTGTGCCACAGGGTAGCATACTGGGCCCTACTTTATATTTGATTTATGCCTCCGACATGCCGTCAGACCCCAAAATCCACACGTCAACTTTTGCAGACGATACAGCCTTTGTCAGCGTCTGTAAGGACCACCAAGTTGCATCACAGAATTTGCAGAATTATGTTTATAAACTAGAGAATTGGCTAGAGCTTTGAAAATCAGGGTAAATGAACAAAAATGTATTCATATCACTTTCACATTGCGAAAAGATACCTTCTCGTCCATCAGAATAAATAATCAAATTATTCCTCAACATAATGAGGTCAAATACCTCGGCATTCGCCTCGACCGCCGTTTGACTTGGAAGTCTCATATTGAAGCGAAACTTACACAAATGAGATTAAAAGCAGTGCAACTTAATTGGTTAATCGGCAGAAACTCTACATTGAAATTGGATTGCAAACTTTTGTTGTACAATGCAATTCTAAAGCCAATCTGGTGTTATGGAATTCAATTATGGGGTACTGCCTCAGCATCCAACATTGAAAAAATTCAAAGGGGTCAAAATAGGATTCTACGTACAATTACTGCAGCTCCATGGTATGTTAAAAATTCTCGAATCCACAAAGATCTAGGCGTGCCATTAGTAAAAGTCGAATTTACAAAATATGCGTCAAAGTATGTCAGCAAACTTGAACACCATCCAAACCCACTTGCACGAGACATCCTTAACTTTAGTGGCCACAATCGGTTGAGAAGGAGGGATACCATTGCTTTAACTCAAGCGCAAAATAGATGACTGGATCAGTTGATGTGAAATTTTTTTAGTATAATAAAAATTTTTGTCTAGCACTGGCTGGGCTTATTATTTTCTTTTTAGTATTAAGATTTGAATACTTATTGTCATTTCAAATATGAAGATTCAATAAATAATTAAATGCAAAAAAAAAAAAAAAAAAAGTGGGACTTATTTCGTGGGAGTTATTTCATAGACCCCTAACATACATATGTACATAATTTAATATGTATTTTTGTCTACTCAAGAAAACATTTCGGGTCGAATGGTAGACTTTAAGGTGTGTGTTTGTACATCAGTACAAACGCATTCAATTTTCGCGATATTTTTTGGTGCAAAATTTTAGCACAATCCTAAATATCCATTAAATTGTTCTGCCCCCCTAAAAGCATTTGAAAACAGTGGCAGGCGACATCATTCATTTAACCATTGCAATTGTGTGTGACATTTCTCCTTTTTGTATTTTCTGGATCATTTGTTGCCATGTTGTATTTCAAATACATTTTTCAAAATTATGACAAAGTACATGTTTAAATTGCTTTACTTAAACTGTTGGTGACATTTTTGGAATTATTGTTTACTCTTAAAATTGTTTGTTTTTATTGCATACAAAATACATACATACATACGAACTATGTACTTATGTACATATATATTTTTTATGTACAAACATGTACTCATGTACGAATAAATACCTACTAGTCCATATCGCAGGAGTGGAAAAATGTGGCAAAACCATTTAACATTAAATGCCTTGTATTAAATTTCTCAATGAATCTTTAATGGATCTCAGATGGATTAATTTTTAAAGTTCATTGCATACTTACGAGCTATTTCAGAAGGTAGAATTTTGTTAATTTAGCAGCAGAATTAAAATAAAGACGTTTTAATTAGCAAATATTATTTAATGAAGTGTTAGCCTTTATCATGTCGTCGCCATTTAATTACTTCACAGACAAATATGTTTAAAAACCTGGCAACACTACAATTATGTCTTTGAAATTCTTTTTGAAAATTTTAAAAAATTAATTGCAAAGCGTAAAAAGTTTAAAGGATACATACAAGTAAATTTTGTAAAAGTTAAGATATATACGAATTTGTTTATAAAATATAATAACGGTTTTTGGTTGTGTATTTTGGACGTCAGAATGTCCTACACAGACAGACAGACAGACATAGCTAAATTCCATAAGTATCAAAGTAGGGTCTCAGATGAATATTTCTGAATGTTACACACGATATGACAAACTTATAAATACCCTCATTCACAACTTGTGGTGGTGTAGGGTATGAAAATAACAAAAATGTATTACAATAAATAAAAGATTGATAAAGCATAAAGTGTCGTCTCTTTTATGAGTTTTCAAGCCGAGGTGGATATAAAAATAATTCTTGAATGTTTTACATAGAATTAGTGCTGAAAACAGTCTAAAAGGTGTCTCCCATTTAATAGACTTCGCATAACCCCAATTATCAATATGTATGTACATACACACATACAATTGTATAAATCTTTATTTTGCCGCAGTTAAACAACATATTTTACGATTACTATTCTATGAACCATTTTACTATGTAGATGACAATAAATTAAAAGAAAGTATCGTAGTATAGATATATATTATGGAAATTATTTTGCACTTTTGCAGATACTTAAGGAAGTATCTGCATATACAAAAGAATACAAATAATAAATAAATATATTGTAAATACATTAGGCAATCCAAAAATTCTGAGCACTAAAAATTCAAGCTACGTAAAATAAATACTAGTGTCATACATTTCATCAACTTTTTCATAACGGACATGGTCACGGTTTTTAATATGTTTATGTTTTCACCAAAAAAAAAAATAAACACAATTTCGAGAATAATTTCTGTTCCACAAATTAAAATGAATTATTGAACGGGTTTGAAAACAATTTTTGTTTTGTTATATATGGTGAATTTCACGTCAAGTGACCCAATTTTCAAAATCGATGTCTGCCGATTTAGATGAAATTTGCACCAAGGTTAGTACTATTGGATAGTAGGCCAGACACAAATTTTCAGCTCTACCAGTCCAGAAGGACTGTTGGATATTTTGGTCATACAGGGTTTTTTTGAAATGAGTGTAACTTTTCAAAAATTGTCCCAAGGACTTTAGATAGCTATTTCTTCAATCATTCCAAAAATATTTTTTTTTAATTTAAAAAAAAAAATGAATTCTTCACCTTCATGAGAGGGGTATATATAAGTTAGTCATTCCGTTTGTAATTTCCACAATATAATTTCCCGACCCTATAAAGTATATATATTCTGGATCCTTACCGATAGCGGAGTCTATTGGGTCATATCCGTCTGTCTGCCTGGATGTTTAAATCAAGTTTTTGAAGTCCCCAGATATACTCGGGATCCAAATCTTCAATAATTCTGTCAGACATGCTTTCTAGAACTTTGCTATTTAAAATCAGCAAAATCCGTCCACAAATAACGCCCCGGGTGGTTTAGATTTACAATTCGGTCCAATTGGACAAAGGTGCGTGGTACCTCCCATACAAATCACAAATTAAAAATCTATTATTTCTGCTCCTGATAACGGTATTTAAACAAAATTTGGTACGTCGCGACGCGTCGGTTTGGTGTGCATTTTTTAAGTGCTGAGAAAATGAAATTATTTTATTATTTGTCTTTTATTTCATACTTTGGTTAATATCCTAATCGCTTGAAATATTATGCAGGACAACGTCTGCCGTGTCAGCTGGTTACTATACATCTTTGGTGGAAGTAGGCAATGCCACGCCCCTTTTCAAAAATGGCACTGGTGGCCTTTCTTATTATAATAGACCGATTGACATGAAACCTTTCCAATAAAAATAAAATTTCAAGGCAAAGCTACGTTTGTCGGGTCAGCTAGTTACACATATATAATTGTTTTTGGTAGCATCGAAAAATATTTAATTTTTTACTATTTATCTGAAACTTGACTTAGTTTAATAAAGTGAGAATACATTATTTGAGATTGAAAATATAAAATTTCTAAATTTCTTAGTTTGAATAAAATTGCATATGTTTGTAGTAATGCTAAAAGTAAAATCGATTTAAGCTGTGCTCAAATTGTGTGTATTTGTCATGTGGAATGTCACTTTTCTATCCACATGTGTTTTCATGTGTATGTCAAAAATTGAGTTTCACATACGGTTTATAATATACATGTTCAAATGTTATACTATGTTTCCACGGTACAT
This sequence comes from Bellardia pandia, assembly GCA_916048285.2. Taxonomy (NCBI): domain Eukaryota; kingdom Metazoa; phylum Arthropoda; class Insecta; order Diptera; family Calliphoridae; genus Bellardia; species Bellardia pandia. Next base: position 75,088,179 of record OU696530.1, read on the forward strand.
GCTTCGCTCTCTATTCATGCTTCACACCAGTGATGCCAACTTTTTAAGAGCAAAAAGCACTTTAAAATTTAAAAAAAGCACTATTTCGAGGTAAAAAAGCGTAAAAAAGCACTAAGCCTCTTTTTTCAATTTAATCGACAATTGAACACAAAACAAGTTACCTTGGGCATTATTTACTGTCCAATATATATGTAAAGAAATGGCGAGGGAGTTGTTGGGGGACAATTTTCGTACATAAATTTAAGTAACACAATTTTTGAGGTGTTCAAAAGTACAAATTAAAATCAGGGAACAAAAATAACAATTATTCTAGAATTTTCAAAAGAAAAAGCAACCACAAGGAAATATCGGAGAGCCAAGACAAGCACACCGTTTTGATGGGTTTTAACTATATTCATAAAATAATATGATTTTTAAGTTCTTAATTTTTATTTTTTTTTTGTCAGAAATAATTGTCAGATTCGGATTTTTATTTTTTTTTTTGTCAGAAATAATTATTATTTTTGGATGATTATTTTTTTGGCAGAAATATTGTTAATTTTCCCTCTTTTTTCATTTTTGCTGATATAAAAAAGTATATTATTGATTTTATTTATAGGCCTACATATTTTAGGGTGAACTAAAATATTTTGATATTTATTTTTTTTACGTTAAACATTTTATTTATTGAAAAAATGACAAATATTTCTGAGAAAAAAATAATAATCAAAAAATAACAATTGTTTCTGACAAAAACAAATAAAAATCAGAATCTGACAAAAAACTAAAAATCAATTATAAATATCATAATTGTTACGGTCTCTGATTAAAATTGTTATTTTATTTCAGAACTAAAACGTAACCAAACTAGAAAAAAGTTTTTATAAGTACAAGGTATATACCCCAATAGACCAAAAAATAAGTAAAGTAAATAGTACTTTCGACAAAGCTTTTTTTAAAAAAATACTAAAGTTTTTTTTTATCATGTTTGAGAAACTATTATCCTTCACAATATTTTTTTAAACATAGTATATAATAAATATATTTTAAACATGCTTTTCATATTTTGTCATTATTAATTTTGTTTTAAAAGAGTGAGATGCTTAATAAATAAATAAAAAAAATTAAAAAATTGTGAAAAGTGTCAAATGTAAGGAAAAAATTAATAATAAAATAAAAAAATGCCAAATTTAATAAAAGTTGCGGAAAATAATGTTTCTACACTTAACAAAATTGTTGCTGCATAATTAATTTATAAATTGTAAAAAAATAAAAATTGTAAAAAGCACTAAAGGCACTAGAGAAAAATTGAAAAAGCACGAAGTTAGTGCTTTTTCTTAGTTTGGCACTATGCATAAAATTTTGGCGTTTTGAGGTATCAAAAAGCACCATAAATAGTGCCAAAAGCACTAAGTTGGCATCGCTGCTTCACGCCCCAATCATGTGCGAAACAACTTGCTTAACCATATAAAATGTTAAGAGCGAATCAAGTAGATTCATATTGAATCTACTTGCGAAGCACGAATAATTGCACTCTTCTCTAATTTTTATCGCAAGTTTATCTGCACTAGCTGTAAAAATTTAATATTATTGTAAACAAAGCAAATTATTTTCTTGTTGCTGGAAGTAAAGAAAGTTAATACGTACGAATGTATGTAAGAATAACTTAAGTTGGTACTTAAAAAAGTTTTTTGGCAATTTTTAATTCAATTTTTTAATCTTCCAAAGGACTCAAATGGCGATCTGGCAATTTTCAATACTAAACAGCCCCACTCCTTTCCTTCTTTAAAGCCCAATCGTACCTTAAACAGACATACGGACATTGCTAGATTGTCTTAGAATTTTATAAGGACTTAGAATATACTCGTACATATACTTTTTGTTTCTACGGCCAATATTTCGATGTGCTACAAACGGAATGACAAACTCAATATACCTCCATATTTTTGGTGGTGCATATAAAAAAGTATTGTAATGAGTTTTAGTTCCTAACTACGTAAGATGTTGCTTTAATTTTCTGCTCTTTTTTTCTTGATTTAAGGTTTTGTAGATTTCATGTCTGACTATCCTTAGTAGAGGATTTGAATGTTCAGGTATTGTTTGGTAATAGAGTAAGTGGGGAACATGGATTTTTTTTTATTGAATTACACATGTTTATACATATACACACAAATACAACCTTTAAGAATGTAAGTACGGCTGACTCTCGGATAGAATATTTCTCACAGTTTGCATAAGTGTATTGTATAAAGTCCTAAAAGTAAGTGAGCAAGTAATTTGTGTGTGTCACATTACTAGGTCGCCACAAATAATTGCAAATCAAAATTACTTATGGCTGGTCGGGTTTACGATTTCTTGCTATTAATTTTACGTTTGTTTAAGGTAAACATTTAAATCGAATAATTTTACTTGCACGAGTACACACATAATAAAATACACAATTACATACATATGTATTAGGGTAACCAAATTATTCGATTTTTCTTTTGTTTGAATTAAGATTTTTTATAGCAACCATGTAAAGATCGAAGATAGGTTCCATCCGGGGTTACGAAAATGCAAAGTCTTCGGCTTTCTTTAACAAAAAAGTTTTCCAATGCTTGCTGAACATGTTTTTTCAACGTAAAATAAATTCCTTTGTGGCAATTGTCTGTATTACTACCACTACTACACAGCTTTTTGATTTTATCTAAATTATCACTTTACTTAATGGTATTATCTGCGCAAGTTGATTTTTAATCCAAATAGAGAGCAAGGACTCCATTGTCATAATCAAAGTACTCCTTGTACTGGTCATCGTTTTACCATCTAAAGGTACGGTCACACTTGGCAAATATTTGCCGAAAAAGACGTAACTATTAAATAAAATATATTTGTACTCGTTTATTTATTTAAAAAAAAATCATTTATTTCGCACAAGACACAACAAATATTTAGTTTTATTTTATTTGATGCTGTTTGATGATGCAAAACTTTTGTAAGAGTAAACAACGTCAAACAAATTTGTGCTAAAATAAGTGGCTACGCTTGTTTTTTGAGTAAATATTTGCCAAGTGTGACCGTACCTTAATGATATTATAGATTTTGCAAAAATTAAAAAAAAAAAAAAATCTAACGACACACAGTGAAAATTAGTACTAATTAAGCAGCGATGTAACTTCAAAAAAACAATGCAAAACAAACCGCCATAAAGCGAAGTATTGGTGTGGTGCAAATTTTGAATATTAATTATCAAATTACGAAAACCTTTAAACAGAAACGACACATTAACGTACACATTTTTATATTTTTTATTCAATTATTCTTCACAAAATTAATCGAATTGTTCGTAAGAAATTTTTCGAATATTCAAACGATCATTATTCGAATGGATACCCTAATAGATAATATATATATATACAGTGGTGGACATATAATTCAAACATTCAGCGGAACAGTAACTTATTCAATTTATTTTCTATTTATAAAAAGGTTTTTTTGTACTACTTAATTCTACGCCTGGCTGCTTTTTTGCGCCCCTCAAAACGGGACCATAAATGAAAATAAAAAAAATTTTAAAAATCGTTAATGGGGTTCGATAGATAATTAAAAAAATTCACCACTGTACCTTTAATAGTTTGTCGGTTAGCCATTATTTGTTATGACATGAATAAATCTATTTGGTATACTTTAGACTAAATGCCTGCAATTCATTTAAATTTTTTCTCTTTTTCCCTTCCAAACTTTTCTCGACTTCGTTCCACAAGTTCGCAGTTGGATATATTTCAGGGGATTGTGTTGGCTATTTTAAAACACAAGTCGTGAAGTGTGTTTCGGATCATTGTCGTGCATAAAATTCCATAGTAGCGACAAATTTTCTTCAGCGAATGGTATCATCGTAGTTTTTGGTATATTTATATTTAAATGTTGATCCATTTTTGAAGAATTTCTGGCTATTGGCTCAATCTTGTGTCAAGAAAACGCAACCCAAACCATTACATTACCAGCGCCGTGTTTAATTGTTTTCCATTAGATCCCCAGCGGCAAAACGTTGATTTATCATTCCAAGAAAAGTTCTTTCAAACACTCATCAGTTTTTTTAAATTTTCTTTTGCTTTGATTTTATATTAGCGGTATTCACACCGAGCTTGTTAGTTTGTTAGTCGTTAATCGTTACTTTTTTACACGCATTTTGTTTTTGTATATTTAACGCGCTAACGGATAAACATTTAACAAATTAACGACACGGCACCCCTGATAAAATAGTTGTTAGTTGGTAACTCACAATCAGAAAATTTCTGCATTATTAAATTATTTGTAATTAAACTATTAAACTTCGATAAATCTTGTCTACTTACCGTCAGCAAACGTTATTTGTGTCAAAGCATGAGTAATTAAATGGGTTACAATTGTTTTTTTTACACTTTCTCGTGGCATGTTTTATTTTGTCCAGAATAATAAATTGTGTCAAAACAATAAATCAGCTGTTTTACTACGAAAGTTACCGGACTAACAAAGTTTTAAAAAGGGGGTCGTTCACAGTTGGTAACTTTAACAAATTAACAAACTACCGACTAACAAACTAACAAGCTCGGTGTGAATACCGCTATTGTTTTTCGAAACAAAAGGTTTGCGTTGGGCGATGCAGCCACAAAGAAAAACTTCATTAAATGATTAAACAGAACTGGGGCTGAACGCTGTTTTCCATACATAACATTTTGCCAGAGAATGCGGTCGTGAAATAGAATCTATTTTATTTGCAGCGATTTTTCTTATGCTCTCACTTTAAAACAATATTACCATACTTTTATTAAATTTTATACATTTTTAATATTTTTTTATTTAGGCTCGAGTTACATGAAAATTATTATTAAAATTTATTGATAATTTTTCTTGGCTTATAACGTAGACAGACGACAGAGTTAATGCGCATTAAAATCTCACTAATTTGAATTAAGATTTTACCGTGACAGACGACAGTTTCTGCATTTAAACTGCATTTAGGTAACAGCTGTTTGTTTGTAAACAACTATTTAATTATGAAAAAATTTGTTTGGCATTTGCTGAAAAAACAGTACTTCTTTGAAAAAAAAACTGAAATTACTTTTGCTGAAACTGTTTCATAATGCAAAACTTGTTCATGCACTAGCAACCATTAACCTGAACGTGTTGCTACATGTGGGGACCGCAGTGGGACACTCTGAAAGAAGAGAAAGGCAATTGTGGAAATCTATTTTTATAATTTTAATTTTACAATTGTCTTCTTCTTCTTTTAGAATAGTAAACAATTTGATAACATATTATTGATTTTCGACGATGTTGCCATATTGAAATAGCTAAATGCAGTATAAATTCAGTTTGATTTTGTGTATTTACGTCTAACTTAATGCGCATTAAGATAGGATAATTCACGAGTTAATTTGAATTAAGACTGTTATTGCAAATTAACTGTGTCGTCTGTCTACGCTATTAGGATAAGAAACTGGGGTGTTGGTTGAATTTACATATGTGTCGAGAAACACCACTTTCTCTCATCAGAATTCTTTACGTTCTCACCCTCTGCACCACTGCCTCCTTTTTTCTTCAGGTTTTTCGTATTCATGCCGAGACTTCGTCTCGAAAAACCTGAATACATTTTTATTATGTTTGTTGTCTACTTTCGTCGACATTTGTATGTGTACCACTTAAAGTACAACTACAAACATTATTGTGCCTTAGCTTATGTTAAGAATTATTATTTTTTATTTGAACTGTTAATTTTAAATCTTTGATATTTTTTATTTAGGCTCGAGTTCATTAAATTTAATTTACAAAAAAAAAAAACTCTCAGTAAAAAACTTTTTCTCTGGAAAAAATATTTGTTAAGAACAAATGGATGAATCCATCTTCTTCGTCTTCGTCTTATTGTTCTATTTAAAACTTCAATCCCATGCGATAACTGCACTTCGATTTGTAGTTGCCTAAAAGTTTTAAATGGATCAGCTTGATTTATTAAAATTGTTACGCAACAAAAAATAAACGTCTCTAAAAAAATAAAAAAAAATATTTTTAGAAAACAACATCAAACAGAAAAAATGTCAATTTTATAAGTAGAAGAAGTTTTGGTAATAAGGACAAAATAATACAGGGGCTTCAAAAAAAGTTATCTGACAGGGATCGAAGAAGAATTGTCAACGCTGGCAGTAACTATTTGAAAATTATTTCAAGAGTGCGACTTTAATATGTCCAAATCGAGCATAGAGTTTTGAAAGATTAAAAATCAATTAACCGACAAAAACTGATGGCCGTGCCTAAGTTGTTTCCTCGTCACAAAAATGCTCGTTTAGACTCTAAACTAAACTATACTCTAAACAAAAACTTACACACCAAGTCGAAAATTTTTTTTTTTTTTTTTTTTTGCTTTTAATTATTTATTGAATCTTCATATATGAAATGACAATAAGTATTCAAATCTTAATACTAAAAAGAAAATAATAAGCCCAGCCAGTGCTAGACAAAATATTATGATACTACAAAAAATTTATATCCACTGATCCAGTCATCTGTTTTGCGCTTGAGTTAAAGCAAGGGTATCCTTCCTTCTCAACCGAACATGGCCAGTAAAGTTAAGGATGTCTCTTGCAAGTGGGTTTGGATGGTGTTCAAGTTTGCTGACATACTTTGACGCATATTTTGTAAATTCGACTTTTACTAATGGCACGCCTAGATCTTTGTGGATTCGAGAATTTTTAACATACCATGGAGCTGCAGTAATTATACGTAGAATTTTATTTTGACCCCTTTGAATTTTTTCAATGTTTGATGCTGAGGCAGTACCCCATAATTGAATTCCATAACATCAGATTGGCTTTAGAATTGCATTGTACAACAAAAGTTTGCAATCCAATTTCAATGTAGAGTTTCTGCCGATTAGCCAATTAAGTTGCACTGCTTTTAATCTCATCTGAGTAAGTTTCGCTTCAATATGAGACTTCAAAGTTAAACGGCGGTCGAGGTGAATGCCGAGGTATTTGACCTCATTATGTTGAGGAATAATTTGATTATTTATTCTGATGGACGAGCAGGTATCTTTTCGCAATGTGAAAGTGATATGAATACATTTTTGTTCATTTACCCTGATTTTCCAAAGCTCTAGCCAATTCTCTAGTTTATAAACATAATTCTGCAAATTCTGTGATGCAACTTGGTGGTCCTTATGGACGCTGACAAAGGCTGTATCGTCTGCAAAAGTTGACGTGTGGATTATGGGGTCTGACGGCATATCGGATGCATAAATTAAATATAAAGTTGGACCCAGTATGCTACCTTGGGGTACTCCTGCTTTAATTGGCTGAGCGGTACTTAAAAAATTGCCTTCTTTGATTTTAAATTTGCGACCGTATAAATAACTTTCCATGAGTTTATGGGTGTTAGCAGGCAGAGTTGATTTTATTTTGTGCATTAAACCGTCATGCCAAACTTTGGGAAACATCAACGAAAAGCGCGGAGCAGTATTTTTTGTCTTCAAACGACCCTCTTATCACATTTACCAATCTTTGAGTTTGTTCGATGGTACTGTGTTTAGCTCTGAATCCGAATTGATGATTTGGAATACATTCGGTGTCATTCATAATTGGAGTCAACTTAGTCATTAACAATTTTTCAAACAGTTTTGAAATTGTCGGCAGTAGACTAATTGGCCTATATGACTCCACTTTGGTATGGTCCTTCCCTGGCTTAGGAATCATAGTGATCATAGATACCTTCCAATCTGCAGGATAGTATTCTAGGCGTAAAATAGCGTTGAAGATAAAGAGGATAATTCATCTAGCTACACGAGGTAACTCCACAAGCATTTTGTTGCTGATTTTATCCATACCTGGAGCCTTTCTAAGGTTCAGAGTACCAATAGCGTTTTGGACATCACGAAAGTTTAGTCTTAGAGGTACAGGAGGTCTTATAACAAGTGGTGGCAAATCAGATTCGTTATTATTTGAGTTGTTTATAGTAAACACATTTCTCAAATGGTTAACAAATAATGTCCCTTTCTCGGAATCATTTCTAGCCCAGTCACCAGTCGGATTTCGCAAAGGAGGTTTTCCTCTCACTGGTCTATTTAAACCTCTTGCCGCCCTCCATAACGAGTAGTCAGATTGTGGGGTACTATCAAGACCTTCCAAGTAAGATCTAAGTGAGGCCGTTCTTTGGGTTTCTAAGAAATGTCTTAGTATATCTCTGCATTCCTGTAGCCTAGCTTTCAGTTCAGGAGACCTGTGAATTTGCCACTCTCTTCTCATTCTTCTTTTTTCTGATAGGAGATGTTCGAGTTCAGTTAAATAAGTTCTGTTTGTCCTATTTCTACATTCAACGTGATAAGTGGAAGCGTGATGCACAGCTCGTCGAAGGTCCTCGGTAAAGTTGCCAATCGATTCATCAATATCGTCGGTAGTTCTCAACACAACATTTTCCGTGCAATGAGAACTTAAATACTTTTTGTATTTTATCCAACTTACTCGGGTCTTAGTCATGTTCATAAATGGAGAACCACACACTTGAGGGAAATGCATTGAAATGATAGTAGGAGAGTGATCTGAGGACAAGTCCAGTGAAGGATCCACTTGCATCCATTCTACAGGGATGTTTTTCACTACCCCAAAGTCAATAACATCGGGAATCTTCCGTCGGTCCGTCGGCCAATAGGTGGGATGTCCACTTGAGAGTACATCTAAGCCCATTTTAGCAATGGTGTTGAAGAGTACGTGACCCTTTGGGGTTACTAGACGTGAACCCCAAAATGTGTGTTTGGCGTTAAAGTCACCAGCAACTAAAAATCTAGCTCCAAGGGATTTAAAGAAGTTATGGTATTGGTGTTCTTTTATTGAAAATCGAGGCGGAGAATAAATCGATGATAAAACAAATTTGTATTGACAGAATTCAATGCAAGTGTTTGTTGCTTGGAGGTAATTCTCACTTATGTTATTCATTAGATAATGCTTTATTCTGTTCTTTATAAGAATTGCCGAACCTCCACAAGCTCTTCCGCGGGGGTCTTTAGTATCGTAGAACACGTAGCCATTAATTTTGAAGTACCCTGTCGACGTCAAGTGAGTTTCAGCAATCATCCTAACATCAATCTGCTTATCCATCAGGAAGTATTCCAGTTCATTTTTATGTTGGCGGAGGCCGTTCGCGTTCCAGAAACAAATTTTTAAATAAATCATTTCTTTAACATGGCTTGCAAGATAGTGGATTGCATTTTCAGCATTTTCATGGATGTCATGGTGGTCGTGAAAGTGTTCATAGTTTGGACAAGAGTCTGCAATGTAGTCTCTAGAGAGTTAATATTCGGCTCGAAATATTGTGATTTAGGTTCCTGCTCCAAACCTGGCATATTAGATTTAACCACGTTTGCGTGAGAAACTTGTCTAGAACTAGGCACGTTTACATGACTAGTGGACCGTAACAATTGCGGGAAATTGTCACTCGATGCCAAAATAGGCTGTTGACGATGATCAGGTAATACTGACGTCTTGTTGGTACTTATGGCTTTCAAATGAGTGTAAATTGGACAACCTCTATAATTTGCGGTATGATTACCTCCGCAGTTACTGCATTTTTTTATTTTTACGTCAGTTTTGGACTTATTACATTGAGCAGTTGGATGTAGTTCCCCACACGCAACACAAACAGACGGCAATTTACAGTACGCTTTGGTGTGGCCAAATTCTTGACAATTAACACACTGGACGGGTCCAATGCGCTTATGCGGTTCCTCCACGGTAATTCTACGACTGGGACTCGTTTTTCTTTAAGACAACATCTTCAGGTTCCAATTCTACCCTGAACATGGGCTGAGGGATCTTTTCACGGTTTCTGATATTCACTACGCTCTTGATTTTGAACCCTTTGTCCATTAAACCGATCTTTATCTCCGCAGGGTCAACACATGGGTATATACCCTTTAGAACGACTTGGAGTCCGTTTGCGCTTTTGAGCTGGTAGGTATAGAAATCCCTAGTCTCCCTTTCCAGCTGGTTGGACATTTTTCGAAAATCATCTTCCCTACTCACTTGTATCTTTGTCTCACAGATATTTCCATGTTTCATTGAGGTTACGCTAAACATGTTTTCACCTATTACAGCAACAATTCCTTGTACCAATTTACTGGAAGTCGGCTCTCTCAGATAAATTGGTGGGGGCTTAAACGTCTTCTTCGGAAGTTCTGGCTCATTCGTCTGAAGGAGAGCAAACCTATTTTGATCATTACTCACGGTCTTAGGAGCTTGTGCATTTGATGACACTTGAGCAGACTTTGGGCTCCTCTGTCGCTTGAGAACGGTTATGTACTTATCCATACCTAGTTGTTTTTTGGGTTTGACTGCACTATTTGATGAAGATGATGTTTTTTCATCTGTTGAAATCACTATATTGGGCGAACAGGAACGACGCCGTTCTGCGGCTCTTGTAGTGACAAAATTCTCCAGAGATTTTTTTATGGATTCTTCCTCAGAGACCCATTTAATTTTTCTAGACGAGCTAAGCTCTTTCTCAGAATTACATCTGAGAGGAACACTCATACAGTTTTTATACGATTTTTAAGGTTTTTTTTTATATATATTTTAACCTATTACGAGTTATTTTTTCACTTTTTTGTTTAATTTCAACTTTTTACACTTTTTCACCTATTACGATTTTTTCACCGAAAATTCAGCCGCACTAAAAGTAACATGTCCGAACAGTTCGATGAGACGAGACTGAATGTCGAAAATGACAAGATTTTCCATTTGTCGAAGAAATTCTGGAGAATACGGTAAAATCTTGGAAATTGGTGCCATTTTTAAAAAGTTACACGGACGGACATGACTTGATCGTCTTAGAATCTTAGAAGGACCCAGAATGTATAGACATTTTGGTTTTACAACCAATATTTCACTGTGTTACAAACGAAATGACAAACTTAATCTTTGTCATCCATCTTTTGGTATAAAAAGCTTTTAAAAAATACATAAAGTCAGGACAGTCTCGTCTCATCGAACTGTTCGGACGTGTTACTTTTAGTGCGGCTGAATTTTCGGTGAAAAAATCGTAATAGGTGAAAAAGTGTAATAGGTTGAAATAACACAAAAAGTGAAAAAATAACTCGTAATAGGTCAAAAAAAATCTACGGTAATATCAGTAATTAAAAAAAACACTAAAAATCGCATAAAAATTGTATGAGCGTTCCTCTCAGATGTAATTCTGAGAAAGAGCTTAGCTCGTCTAGAAAAACTAAATGGGTATCTGAGGAAGAATCCATAAAAAAATCTACGGAGAATTTTCTCACTACAAGAGCCGCAGAACGGCGTCGTTCCTGTTCGCCCAATATAGTGATTTCAACAGATGAAAAAACATCATCTTCAACAAATAGTGCAGTCAAACCAAAAAAACAAGTAGGTATGGATAAGTACATCACCGTTCTCAAGCGACAGAGGAGCCCGACGTCTGCTCAAGTGTCATCAAATTCAAAAGCTGGCTGAATTTCAGTTTATGGGGGACACCCCTAGAGAAAAAATCTAAATATGCCATCCCCTTCAGAATGTTCCCAGGAGTACGAAAATCATAATGAAAAAGGGGGGTCACGCCCCCTATGGGCGTGGCAGTCGAAAAACGACCCGGCCCACCTACGTAGACAATATGGGTATCAAATGAAAGCTAATGTCTTCACGATTCCAAAAATAGCCATAGTTGCCAGATCGGGCGGTTTTTGCAGCCGATACGGCCATTTTTGTTAAATAGGGGCGGGGGTGAAAAACGACCCATGCCACCTACTTAGGCAATATTAGTATCAAATGAAAGGAAATGTCTTCACGATTCCAAAAATACCCGTAGTTGCCAGATCGTCCAGAATTTGAGGAAGATATGTTAATTTTTATAAAATGGGGGAAGGACTTTTTTTGTTTATTTCTTTTTAGCTCGGCCAGAGGCCGAGCACTCGAGATCCCCGCCGTCTAGAATTAAGACATACTGGAGTTAAAAACCCCTAAGCCCGGCCGTAGGCCGGTCACGCAGAAAAACTTTACTAAGCGAAGCCAGTATAACAAATTTTCATTAATCAATCAGAAGCTTTCAAGAGTTTTCCTCGTTTCTTAATTTTGTACTTATCCTCATTTATGATTTGACTCTTGACACGAGAACATCACTAAATATGGATTGCGTTACTGCCTTTGACATTCACGACTGGGGTCGTGAATTGGACGATACGGCTATTTTTGGAATCGTGAAGACATTAGCTTTCATTTGATACCCATATTGTCTACGTAGGTGCGCCGGGTCGTTTTTCGACTGCCACGCCCATAGGGGGCGTGAGCCCCCTTATTCATTATGATTTTCGCACTCCTGGGGTCATTTAAGGGGGCGTGGCATTTTTTTGTTCCCCAGGGGTGTCCCCCATAAACTGAAATTTTGCCCAAAAGCTCCTAAGACCGTGAGTAATAATCAAAATAGGTTTGCTCTCCTCCAGACGGATGAGCCAGAACTTACTAAGAAGACGTTTAAGCCCCCACCAATTTATCTGAGAGAGCCGACTTCCAGTAAATTGGTACAAGGAATTATTTCGGTAATAGGTGAAAATATGTTTAGCGTAACCTCAATTAAACATGGAAATATCTGCGAGACAAAGATCCAAGTGAATAGAGAAGATGATTTTCGAAAATTGTCCAACCAGTTGGAGAGGGAGACTAGGGACTTCTATACCTACCAGCTCAAAAGCGCAAAAGGACTCCAAGTCGTTCTAAAGGGTATAGACCCATGTGTTGATCCCGCGGAGATAAAAACCGGTTTAATGGACAAAGGGTTCAAAATCAAGAGCGTAGTGAATATCAGAAACCGTGAAAAGATCCCTCAGCCCATGTTCAGGGTAGGATTGGAACCTGGAGATGTTGTCTTAAAGAAAAACGAGTCCCATCCAATCTACAATCTCATTTATCTTCTGCATCGTAGAATTACCGTGGAGGAACCGCATAAGCGCATTGGACCCGTCCAGTGTGTTAATTGTCAAGAATTTGGCCACACCAAAGCGTACTGTAAATTGCCGTCTGTTTGTGTTGCGTGTGGGGAACTACATCCAACTGCTCTATGTAATAAGTCCAAAACTGACGTAAAAATAAAAAAATGCAGTAACTGCGGAGGTAATCATACTGCAAATTATAGAGGTTGTCCAATTTACACGCATTTGAAAGCCATAAGTACCAACAAGACGTCAGTATTACCTGATCATCATCAACAGCCTATTTTGGCATCGAGTGACAATTTCCCGCAATTGTTACGGTCCACTAGTCATGTAAACGCGCCTAGTTCTAGACAAGTTTCTTACGCTAACGTGCTTAAATCTAATATGCCAGGTTTGGAGCAGGCACCTAAATCACAATATTACGAGCCTAATATTAACACTCTAGAGACTACATTGCAGACACTTGTCCAAACCATGAACACTTTTACGACCACTATGACATCCATGATGCAGGAAATGCTGAAAATGCAATCCACTATCTTACAAGCCATTTTAAAAAAATGATTTGTTTAAAAATTTGTTTTTGGAATGCGAACGGCCTCCGCCAACATAAAAACGAACTGGAACACTTCCTGATGGATAAGCAGATTGATGTCATGATGATTGCTGAAACTCACTTGACGGCGACAGCGTACTTCAAAATTAATGGCTACGTGTTGTATGATACTAAAGATCCCCGCGGAAGAGCATGTGGAGGATCGGCAATTCTTATAAAGAACAGAATAAAACATTATTTAATGAACAACATATGTGAGGATTACCTACAAGCAACAAACATTTGTATTGAATTCTGTCAATACAATTTTGTTTTATCATCAATTTATTCGCCGCCTCGATTTTCAATAAAAGAACACCAATACTACAGCTTCTTCAATTCCCTTGGAGCTAGATTTTTAGTTGCTGGTGACTTTAACGCCAAACACACTTTTTGGGGTTCACGTCTGGTGACCCCGAAGGGTCGTGAACTCTTCAACACCATTGCCAAAATGGGATTAGATGTACTCTCAAGCGGGCATCCCACCTACTGGCCGACGGACCGACGGAAGATTCCCGATGTTATTGACTTCGGAGTAGTGAAAAATATCCCTGTAGAATCGATACAAGTGGAGCCTTCATTAGACTTGTCTTCAGATCACTCTCCTTCTATTATTTCAATGCGTTTCCTTCAAGGGAATGGCTCTCCATTTCGGGACATATCTAAAACCAGAGTAAGTTGGATAAAGTATAAAAAGTATTTAAGTTCCCACTGCACGGAAAATGTAGTGTTGAGAACTACCGAGGACATTGATGGGTCGATTGGCAAGTTTACTGAGGACATACGAAGAGCTGTACATCACGCCTCCACATACGACGTTGAGTGCAGAAGTGGGACAAATAGAACTTATTTCGCTGAACTCGATCATCTCCTGTCAGAAAAAAGAAGAGTTAGAAGAGCGTGGCAAATCCACAGGTCTCCTGAACTGAAAGCTAGGCTACGGGTATGCAGAGATATACTAAGAAATTTCTTAGAAACCCAAAGAATGGCTTCACTTAAATCTTACTTGGAGGGTCTTGATAGTACCCCACAATCTGACTATTCGTTATGGAAGGCGGCACGAGGTTTAAAAAGACCAGTTAGAGGAAAGCCTCCTCTGCGAAATCCGACTGGTGACTGGGCTAGAAATGATTCCGAGAAGGGGACTTTATTTGTTAATCATTTGAGAAAAGTGTTTACTATAAACAACTCAAATAATGCATCTGATTTGCCTCCACTCGTTATTAGACCTCCTGTACCTCTAAGACTAAACTTTCGTGATGTCCAAAACGCTATTGGTACTCTGAACCTTAGAAAGGCTCCAGGTATGGATGAAATCAGCAATAAAATGCTTGTGGAGTTACCTCGTGTAGCAAGAAAGATTATCCTCTTTATCTTCAACGCTATTTTACGCCTAGAATACTATCCTGCAGATTGGAAGGTGTCTATGATCACTATGATTCCTAAGTCAGGGAAGGACCACACCAAAGTGGAGTCATATAGGCCAATTAGCCTACTGCCGACAATTTCTAAACTGTTCGAAAAATTGTTAATGACTAAATTGACTCCAATTCTGAATGACACTGAATGTATTCCAAATCATCAATTCGGATTCAGAGCTAAACACAGTACCATCGAACAAACTCAAAGATTGGTAAATGTGATAAGAGGGTCGTTTGAAGACAAAAAATACTGCTCCGCGCTTTTCGTTGATGTTTCCCAAAGTTTGGCATGACGGTTTAATGCACAAAATAAAATCAACTCTGCCTGCTAACACCCATAAACTCATGGAAAGTTATTTATACGGTCGCAAATTTAAAATCAAAGAAGGTGATTTTTTAAGTACCGCTCAGCCAATTGAATCAGGTGTGCCACAGGGTAGCATACTGGGCCCTACTTTATATTTGATTTATGCCTCCGACATGCCGTCGGACCCCAAAATCCACACGTCAACTTTTGCAGACGATACAGCCTTTGTCAGCGTCCATAAGGACCACCAAGTTGCATCACGGAATTTGCAGAATTATGTTTATAAACTAGAGAATTGGCTAGAGCTTTGGAAAATCAGGGTAAATGAACAAAAATGTATTCATATCACTTTCACATTGCGAAAAGATACCTGCTCGTCCATCAGAATAAATAATCAAATTATTCCTCAACATAATGAAGTCAAATACCTCGGCATTCACCTCGACCGCCGTTTAACTTGGAAGTCTCATATTGAAGCGAAACTTACACAAATGAGATTAAAAGCAGTGCAACTTAATTGGTTAATCGGCAGAAACTCTACATTGAAATTGGATTGCAAACTTTTGTTGTACAATGCAATTCTAAAGCCAATCTGGTGTTATGGAATTCAATTATGGGGTACTGCCTCAGCATCAAACATTGAAAAAATTCAAAGGGGTCAAAATAAAATTCTACGTATAATTACTGCAGCACCATGGTATGTTAAAAATTCTCGAATCCACAAAGATCTAGGCGTGCCATTAGTAAAAGTCGAATTTACAAAATATGCGTCAAAGTATGTCAGCAAACTCGAACACCATCCAAACCCACTTGCACGAGACATCCTTAACTTTAGTGGCCACAATCGGTTGAGAAGGAGGGATACCCTTGCTTTAACTCAAGCGCAAAATAGATGACTGGATCAGCTGATGTGAAATTTTTTTAGTATCATAAAAATTTTTGTCTAGCACTGGCTGGGCTTATTATTTTCTTTTTAGTATTAAGATTTGAATACTTATTGTCATTTCAAATATGAAGATTCAATAAATAATTAACTGCAAAAAAAAAAAAAAAAAAAAAAAAAAAAAAAAAACAATAAAATAATTTCTCCAGTTGGAATTTTGTTTCTCAAATATTATTAATATTTGTAAGGAGGGTTATCCTAAATCGTCTTTAGAGTGCTATATAAGGCATTGCCAGAGAGTTAATACATATGAAGATATATCACGTCGAATTTCAATATAACCAGTATATTTAAGGGATATGTGAGTACCTGTTTAAGAGATTTTTTGAAATGGATCTTATGTGGACCGATATTCACAAAATCCAGCAGTTTGATATTTGTATATGTATATACAAATGATGATTTGGGAGTGGACCTTATATACGGGATATGGTAAAATTTGGGCAGAAATTCACAAACTCCTGCAGTATGATTTTTGTATATGGGCAAATTCGTGTCAAGCGACCCAATTTTAAAAATCGATGTCTTCCGATTTGGATGAAATTTGCACCAAGGTTAGTACTATTGGATAGTAGGCCAGACACAAATTTTCAACTCTCCGCCGGAGTTAGAGGGGGTCAAAGTAGGACATTTTAGTCATACAGGGTGTTTTTAAAATGAGTGTAACTTTTCACCTATTACTCCTAGCAAAAATTGTCCAAAGGGCTTTAGATAGCTATTTCTTCCATCATTCCAAAAATATTTTTTTTTAATTTAAAAAAAAAAATTTATTTTTTTTTTCAATTTGGGCCCTTTTTTCCTCAAAAGAAAGCTTATACAATTTCCTTTACGGCCTTTATAATCGCTTAATGGGATGTGAGTGGGATAACTATCAAAAAAATTATTTTTTAACTCAAGAATAATATTTTTCAATATTTGGCACATTTTCATTTTCCCCATTTTTTAATTTTTTTAATTTTTCCTCAAAATAAACTTTAGACCATTTCCTTTAAGAGCTTTGTGTTCACTTAATGGGATGCGAGTGGGGTAACATACATATGTATGTATGTATATCCTCATTCACCATTAAAGCGAAATGTTAATTAATTTTAAGAACTTTGTAATGATATTAAATTTTAATTTATTTCGCTGTATTTTAGAAATCATATTTTTAAAGTCTTTAGAAATTTAGATAATATTTTTATGAGACATATTAAGTATTTATTTTTATTCTCCTTTCCAACACAGTCAGGATAACTAGTCGACTTTGTTATTGTTATTATTATTATTATTTGTGGAAGTGCTCTTGGCGTTATTTCGACTTAATTCGTGCATTCATTTATTTTTATCATTGTTTTCTTTCTACGTTTATATTTTCATTTTCATTCATTTTTTCCACTGCTGCTGCTTCCTTCCCATTTTTACTGAACTTATTTTATTTCTATTGTTTTTGTCGTTGTTGTTGCAGTTATTTATTTCTATTCTGTTTAATTCATTTCGGTGTTGTTGTATTTTATATTCACCATGTAGTTTGTGTTCAGTGTTGCCACAAACATTTATCTCATGCACAAAATTACAAATCAACAACTTTTAGTTGCAATTTTTTACACTTATAAGACTCATAATTTGTAATTGCTCCCATTTAACGCCCAATTCATAATTGACCCTAGTTTAAACATTCAATATCAAAATTTATTCCCGTAATAAGTCTTTAACTATTCCTAATTGTTACGGTATGAAAGTTAATACTAGAATTGACTGGTCGGAATTACCTGACAATAGCGGCTGGGAATCGAACCCAGGAACGATCCAATATCAAAATTTTAAAACTTTCGAAATGTTGCATTCAAAAATCCGAGTTTTCGGTTTATTTACAAAATATTTACATCATTCGATAACAGAAGATATTCCGCGCTTACTAAGGTGCAACATTATACAATAAGTTAAAAATAATATTATATCATCAATCGATGATAAAAAAAACTTTATGTACTCTTGCATTTAAGATACCTACATTTTGTGCACATTTGTGAGTTGTTTTCAAACGCTGATAAAAAATAACGGTACATTCAAACAAATTGCTCGAAGCGCTCTACGTGATTTTCGAGGAAATTACAAACCGATGGGAGGCGCTCTTATTCTTTTTGTTGGTGATTTTGGTCAAACTTGAAAGCTTCGTATCTTTGGAACCGAGTCGAGAAAATCACGCTATCGACGAACTTACGTGTGCATTTGTTGCAAGACCCGTCTGCCCAAACATTCTCAGAACAACTTTTTGACATCGGAAATGGAAAAATTCCAAATTAATCGCGCTACGAACGAGATTTCGTTCCCGCCTAACTTCTGTCGAATGCAAATGAATATTCAAGCCGTTGTCGACAAGGTATTCCCAAGTCTTACAATATTCTACAAAAAATCGGATTGGCTGTGGGAACGTGCAATTTTTGGCACCAACAAATTACGATGCCAACAAGCTCAATAAGCAAATTCAATTGAAAATCGATAGATACAGTAATGGATGAAGAACAAGCCGTCAATAATCCCACTGAATTTTTAAATTCATTGGAACCACCCGGAATGCCACCGCATGTGCTAACAGTAAACCGGTAATTCTTATTCGCAACTTAAACGCACCAAAGTTATGCAACGGAACCACATTGACCATCAACAACTGCTCACCAAATTTAATCGAGGCAACAATCATCGGTGGCAGATTCAAAGGCGAAGACGTACTTATTCCACGAATTCCGATGATTTCCAACGATTTACCATTCCAATTCAAGCGGATCCAATTCCCTTTGCGTCTTACCTTTACTATTGCCATCAATAAAGCACAAGTCATATCATTGACTATTGCTAGCTTAATTTTGGAAAATTTATGTTTTCCACACGGCCAGTTGTATGTGGCTTGCTCCCGAGTAGGCACGCCAAAAAACAAAAAACATTGTATATCCGCTGGCCCCAAGATGAAGTAATAAATAAATATAATTTCCAATTTGCCTTAAATAAATGCGTTTCTTTTTAATTGAGCCCATACCTACACCATATGTAAGTTATTCTGTAACAAAACTTTATGATAGATATTCCATAAATTTTTTTAAAGGCCGGACATTTCGTTAAAAGCTTAATTTAAATCGTGTGGTAATACAACACTAATGTTTGCTTAGGGCCAGCAACGCGGACCGGGCAGATAGTAATTTATAAAATGAATACTTGTTTTACAACGCAATTGGCTCTATATTATTTACATATTGACCACCGGTTAAGGAAAAGTGTATAAAAGAGTTTATGTTTATCGCAAAAGTTTTAGGTGTTATAGCGCTATTCGGAAGTTGACCTCTTATGAATATTTATGTGTGTTTTAAGGATTTTCTGAAACTATATATAATTTTCTGAAATTATATCCGTTATTCACAAAATCCATGGGTACAAATTGCAGATCTGTGTAAAATTTTGTTTCGATATCGATATTTATTAATCTGTTTTCGAAAGTGTTTTTTCGGTTCTAGCGTGCTATGAGAAATAGTGTGCTGATCTTCACAAAAGAAGAATTATGAGAATTTTAGTGATTTTCGGAAAGGGACTTTATTATATCTCATAGCCGAATTTCGATATGAGATATTGATATTCGATATTTAAAAAAGATTTATGAGCAGAGACCGAAAATAACATATCCACTTTAATTTCAGTGGTTTCTGTGTTATATCACTGAGAGAGGGATTTATGAGAGTATATTTTAGGTTAGTGGCTGAGAGAAACAGGAAAGAAAATAAAGCAAATAATCAAGAGGAGTATTTAAAATTATATTTTTTAAAAGTTGGGTTATAGCTTTTATTTTCGAACTTTAAAAATAAATGGAAAAATTTCATCGGATGCAAATCAATAAAAACAAGTTAGAGTGCAATATTCGGCTGTGCTGTATCTTAAATACCCTCCACCTAAATATAATGAGAAATACAAAAACTACACTGGTTATAGGACTAGAATATCCTTATTCAGTGTTTCTTATTAAGTCTAAGCTCACATTTTATTAGTATTTTATATATTGGTTAGTTGGTTGGTTTACGTGGTTGCCTGCTGTCTGCAAGCATTCAAGTTAAATATTTTGATTCCCTTTTGAAAAAGATCACATCCCTCGTTGAATAAATGATTGGACTAGATATTTTTCAGATGCTATTATATAATGTTGCCTGTTGCGGTCAGGTATCCGATAAAATCTCATCATCTAATACTTGATGCCTCCATCACGTTGTTTAGTATAGAATGAGATTTAAGTGTCATGAGTGCTGTCTGGCTGTCGACAAAAATGGTTGTGCTGCCGCGAATATTTTTTCACATAAAATTTTACATGCTTCCCTAATCGCTGGTATAGCAGCCTATCGAGAGTTTTAAACTGAGTTCATCGCAGAAGACGCCGGAACCAACGCCACACTCCATCTTTGAATTATCAGTGTATACTCTTATGTCGTATCCATCCATCATGTGAACTCCTTTCTATTCACGTCTGGGTGGAATAGCGATATTGAACCTCTTATCAAAGTCTAGCCAGATTTTTGGTGTAATTAATGGGGAAGCAATTTTAGAATCTTTGCATGTCCATACGTTCTTGATCTTCAGCAATCAGGGGCAAATAGTCTCATCGCACTACTTGTGGAAATGGTCATTTAGTGTAAGTCTATTGGTGTAAATGCAGATCAGTATTCAGTGATTCTGACGGACTAGCGCGTAACGCACCTGTAATACCAATGCAGGCGGATCGATAAATTCTGTATAGTTTGTCTACGTTTTATTTCCTTTTTGTTGCTCCACCACACTAGCAATCCATAAGTCAGTATTGGACGTATTATGGCTGTATACATCCATTTAACGAGCATAGGGCTCAAGCCCCATTTTTCGCCGAACATTTTGCAGCAGGTGTATTAAGCAATCATTGCTCTCTTCACCCTATGTTCAACATTCAGTTTCTATGACAGTTTTGAGTCCAGTATAATTCGGGTAGCTCACAGCCAAGTGGCCGTGGTATTCTGAAGCCTGGTATCTTGATATTGGTGTAAATAAAACCAGCAGTGTTTTGTTTGGGTTTACTCCTAGTCCATTTTCTTTGGTCCAGTTGCTGAGAAATTCCAAAGCATTGGTCATGATATTACTAATCACGTACAAGAACATGCCAGATATTAACAGTACCACATCGTCCGCATAAGTTGTAGAGGAGAGATCACCCGACCTTTTAGGTATTCCTCGTTTAACTTGCTTCGACTTTTCGCTGTTAGCAAGACATGCAGTAATGACTCTCGATTTCAACATGTTCACTATTCAGTTGCTGATATACCTTTCAACATCTAGATTTTCTAGAGCACGATATATTGCAGATTTTGTTTGTTGAGCGGCCCTTTAGATAGGCATGTTGATTTCTTGAGAGTAGTGAGGAACTCTACTGCTTTTGCCGTATGTGTGTGTTGATGAGGATGGCAGGCTATTGAGCGGAAGTCTTTTGCGCTCTCATTACTTCTTTTACCGTTTTTGGTAATAAAAATCACTGTCACCTTTCTCCAACCAAGAGGAACATAGTTAAGAGAGATATTATTCCAAAGAGCCATGATAGAATCTTTTGCACTCTGGTGATTTGTAAGCAGAAAAGGTATTACTCGCCCACAAAATTCTATCATATGAGATAATGTTTACATCGATTTCAGACGTTGAAACTCTATGAGTCACTTCATCAGCAGCTATATCCCTGCAGCCTGGAAAGTATGTTTTAAGCATACTATCTAGTCATTCTGATGAAGATTCCGACCAGGAGCTATCTAACCTTTTGACATATATCGGATTGGAGTGTCCCTTGGGCAGAACCTTGCTCAGTCTTTCGGAGCCTTTACTATTTCAATGGATTTTATGGCCTTCTTGTATGCGTTGTATTTTATATACATATGTATGTATATTTAGAAAGAAAATTTAACAAACAACATAATCCCAGCAAGCCATATGAGTCCGACAAGAGTCTTTTCTGACACCTTTTTCGGAGCGTTAACGCTCTTTATGAGCCCCAAAAACAATCATAATTGCTCCGAAAACCTTCAGAAAAGAGGGTCATTACATTCGAAAATGGTCCGTCAGAAAGAGCTCTTAGATAATGTCAGAAAAGAGTCTTTTATGAGGGTTTTTTTTGGGCTCTTAAAGAGCTCTTAGATAATGTCAGAAAAGAGTCTTTTATGAGGGTTTTTTTGGGCTCTGTGTAATCTTGTTTTTATTATTCTTGTGTGGTACAGCTATGTTTTTTTTTTTTTGTTCAAAGCACAAATAGCAGGAGAACAACGCTTTGGTACACACATAATTAAGTGGAATTTCTTAATCATACTGCGTGTCGACTCAGGACAGTAACAAGCCAATTTTTTTTTCGCTCCGAAAATGCTCTTTAGTTGGACTCTTTTCTGACTCCTTTTTTCGGAGCGCTCCGAAAATGCTCTTTTGTTGGACTCTTTTCTGACTCCTTTTTCGGAACGCTCCTAAAATGGTATGCTGGGTTTTATTTCAAATGTTTTGAAATTTTATCTAAATTAGACCATTTAAAAATTATGTAATTACCTTAATTTACAGAGTTTGTCTGATTTTATAACAATCTTGAGTGTAATTTAAAAAAATATTTTTTCATATTTACCAAAAGATAAGAAACAGGGTTAAAGGGTTAAATTATAAGGTTAGGCTTCTTTTGGTTGAAATTGATCTCAATACCTTTATTTACAAGAGATATGTATATGGGTGGCATAATAAAAGTGAACAAATTACGGACTAATATGTAGTTTCTAAATCCAGTATCTAGTAACGTGATTTCTATGTATTTAAAGCTAATTTCTGTTGAATTTCATCTCTCTATTGTCAATTATTGACTGACAGCTAAAAATACAATTTTTATAAAATGATTTTTGTTTACATATGTATGTATGAATGTATGAAGATAGTTTTGTATGACAGTTATTTTTTGGTGATTTATTTTTTTAACAAAATATAAATCATTATTTTCTTTTTTGATCATATGCGACGTTATTTGTTTATGAGTATTAAAGGGATTTTCGTATAAAAATTAAAATTAAAGAAATTGGCTAAAATGAACGCAATGTCACAAATTAAGTCCAATTCGAGGATAAATCTGGCAACACAGTTTGGTGTTTAAATCGTTAAAATAATTTTTCGCATTTTGCACTTCAAATTGCATCTGACAGGCGTCATTGTTTACAGTTGCAAATTAGCGATTCTGTGCAACAACAAACATTAAACACAACCCGACAAACAATTAGAGAAGTGCGATAGAAATGAGAAAGAGGAATAGACGGAAAAATCTAATTGATGGTATATTAAATACATATGTGTGTATACAATATACATATATACTATATAGATTCGTACATTTGTATTTAAGTACAATACGTACATACATATGTACACACATACTGTAGATAATAAATATTCATCTACATCCCAATTTACACGAAGCAATTCAATAATCTAATCTGATAATCTTTTAGACATCGGTGTGAGGGGAATGAGATAAGACGAGAACAGACTTGATTGTACTAGCAATTCGTGTTACTCTTTTATGTGTATTTCATATGTGTATATAAAAAAAATAAAAATACGAGCGATTTAAGCAGTAAAATTGTGCTGTGTGAACACTGAAGGAATTTTTATTGAAAAGATTTTCAATAAAAATTGCTTCGTGTAAATTCACACAGTATTGCAATAATATATCCTTTGTACTTATAGATAGATAAGTAAATATCTAACAGATAGCTTGATGACATTTCAGGCACATGTATTTAATATCTCACTTTTCCGGAAAAGTTCTGCGTGAATAATGAATAACTAAAAAGAATATTGTAGAAAGCTAAAAAAGGCAGGTTACTAAATTATTTTGTACTTAAAGCTATTGACTTTACCAGTTACTAAAGCCTATGACTTTTTCTGTTCTGTTGATAACCTGTTATATATCTGTTTGCATGTCTACCTAAAACATTACTTAAACTATTTAATGAGCTCTTCAACAAGAACTTTGTTTTCCAACATATTAATATATACAAAATTATTGTCGGTTAGCAAAACTGGTTTCAGCGTCCTCGATTTAGCTTTACCCACTAGGTGCCCCGTTTGTTGGTAAAAAAAGGGTCAAAATCGAGCAATGTCTAATAGATATTATGTAGAATAGGAAAGTCCCCGTTCACACAGGGAAACATTTGGAACGGAAACATTTTGTTTCGTAGAGAGGGACGGGTGGGGAAGAGAATATGAAATTTGTTTCCCGTTCTCGGATGCACGCTTTGTGCTTTCATTCTTATTGTATACATTTGCTTTGCTTTTGGACATTTGCTTTATTTCTTTTCGGTGTGCTTTATTGTCTATGTTTTATATTTGACTTTGTTTGAATAAAAATAAAAAAATAATTAATGTTAAATAAAATAAATGTTTTTATAAATTTTATCTTTTATAGTTTATTTGACAAATCAAATATACATACTTATATTAGCAAATCAAAAATAGTAGAAATTAAAAAAACAACACTGCAATTAGACAAATGTCAAAAAACAAATATAAACTGGAATGTTTCCGACAACAATGTTTCCCTGTATGACTGCGAAGGAAAATACAAAAGAGAATTCCAGATGTTTCCCTTTTAAATGTTTCCCTGTGTAAACGGGGACAAAGCCGGTAAAAAGTTTTAAAAATTATTAGTTTCTAATTAGATATTGTTGCAGTTTATTAATTTCCATCACAATTTGAAGTACATATTTGGTTCACTACCGGTGTTCTTGGCCCTATAAGGGCTACATTGCACTCCTTAATCATTTTTTTTTACTAACACGTCAAATTCTAGTAGGGGCGGTATTTGGAGGCGTGGTATAAAAATAAAAAACTTATTTCTGGAATTGTACATATGTGTTATACGTATTTCAGTTGTTATTAATAATAATTTTTTCCTTATTGCCATCGGTTGTGAAAATCTTTGTGTTAAACATGCCGAAAGTTAAAGATTAAGAGTTGATATATTTGGCTGTGCCGAATCTTCTATACCCACCACTAAATCACCTGTTATTAGGCAAAGTTCATAAAATATTGTACCATAATTTATATTTATTTTAATTTGAGTGTAGTAAAATTTCATCTCAATAACGATATTTATAAACACTTTATGCATATTCCAGTTATAATTAAGAATTTATACTTTGTTTATATTTTTGCAGCGTGTAACATAAAGCGGTTTACTTTAACAGACAATAAATTTAGTACCAACAAGCCCTAGGAAAGTGAATTTAGCTTTTTGATACGACAAAATTGTTACCTCTTTATACTCTGTGGTTATTCTCGGAAATGTCAGGTTTGGCCAATTATGGACCAACTTTCACAAAAGTCAATAGTATAATTTTTACATACGTATAACTGATCTGTCTAAAATTTCGGTTCGATATGGATTTTTATGTAGGTTAATGAGTTTTCGGAAAAAGTCCTCATAAGAGAACTATGACCTATTACGGGCCAATCATCATGAAATTCTGTTCGACGATCTATATGTATGTGTAGGCGAATTATTTATGTTGAATATAAAGGTAATAATGATTTTTATAAGAGATTTATGCGCATTTAAGTGATTTTTCAGAGTGAACTTTATATGGGGGCTACGTTCAAATATGGACCGATCATCACAACATTAGCTACGAATATTTTTATATTTGTATGGACTATTTGTGTCGAATTTAAACTTGCTGCTGATGCTTATATGAGATTTATGCACATTTAAATGATTTCCGGAAGTGGACTTTATATGGCTTTATGGGTGTTATATGGGGGCTACGGTCAAGTATGGATCATATTCATCATATTATGAATGGCGATTTTTGTATATGTATGGACTATTTATGTTGAATTCCAGGTTAATAGTGGTTTTTAAAAGGGATTTATGCACATTTAAATGATTTTCGTAACTGGACTTCATATGGCGGCTACACTCAAAAAAATAATGAACTAGAAGTTAGGAAATTTTACTTATTTTGAGGACGTAATGGTTGTCGTATGGCGCCAAAGACATTTTTTATTACAAGTCGGTAAAAAATTTCCTTAATATTGGGAAAAAAAATTTACTTAATATTAGTCCGAAATTCATACTTTTATACAAAATTTTCCTAAATTATAGTAAATTTTAACTAGAATAGTGGAAAAATTATTTTTATACTAGTTCATAAATTATCTGAAACATTCCTTCATTTTAGTTAATATTTACAAGAATATAGTTCAGATAAATTTGAGAGAACAATAAAAATTAGGAAATTTTTCGTCTAGTTTAGTTAAAAAGATAAATATTTTTTATTTAGAATTATGACAACATGTACCAGTTCTGAGTAAAAATTTACTTCAATTTAATAAATATGTTACCAAAAACGAATAAAAAAGTTATGAATTTAGATTAATTTTTTCCCAAAATTGGATACAATATATGTAAAAAAGAGTACATTTAAGCCTTAAAACAAGGAAAAAAATCTGCAAATAAGAACTGAAATTGAGTAAGCGCATCCACCCCAGTAGAAAAAAATTTACTAAAATTAACGGAAAAAAATACTAAAACTGAGTAAATTATTCCCAGAAAATAGGAAGAAATGTACTGTAACTTATTAAATACATTTACTCTAATAAAATAAAAAATATGTTACTAGCTAGTATATTTATTCCTTATTTAAGGAAATAAATGTACCAAGTAGTAACCTATTTTTTCTAGCTTACTAGAATAAAAGTACTTAAATACAATTACATTTTTTCCAATTTAGGAGTAATATATTTACTTAATTTTAATATTATTTTCCTAGATGCTAAATATTGCTTTATCTAGAAATAAACGTATACGAATAGGTTATTTAAAAGGTTTATTTATTATTAAAATATTCTACAATGTAAGAATAACAAAAAAAGTATTTAAAATTTAGATAAATATTTTTAATGAACTTTGAATTTGTTTATATAAACATTTTTATTTACCAGAATTGCACTCAGATTCTTTAAATTTTGATAATAGTTCCAAGTTTTCTTTATCTTTAACATCGGTTCTATGATTTTTAACTTCAGCGTACAAAATGTCTCCCATTTTATCTCAAGTAAATGTTCCTTTTCTGTATAAATTTTTGAAAAATTCGCCAATATCTATATATTTATACGACAAATGTTATTATTTTATGTATTATGCTAAAATTATGCAACTAACTAAATTGTTTCCAAAAGATTGTTTATATATAGGCAATTCTTTAAAAAATTGTTTCAAATCATTTTCAGAAGCTTTTATAAAATTTTTTCTAATGCGAAAAGTGTTGGCCCACTTTTCAAGGACATCTGACATTGGCTCTATTGGTTATTACCCATTGTTTATCATTTAATATATCATCTTTGTTTGAAATTTAAATTATTTATATTTTGTAAGATATGTATAAGAAGAGTTAAATATGTATACTTATAGATTCTGTCTAAACAAGGAAAACAATTTAAAAAAATGTACTTCAGAATTTTCTGCTACGTGATAAATTGTGAGAAAATTCAGAACCTTTTCATAGTTAAATTATGGTTCTTTTCAGAAGAACTACGTGGAAGGGACACTCTTTGTGACACACTGCATCTTTGGCTATGGAACACTGAAGGTCCTTAGTCTTCCTAATTATACTATTCCAAGGCAATCGTTACAAAAATACAAATAGCGCATCATATATTTGGAGTTACAAATAATTAAATATTCATTGGAAAATATGAAATTTCAATACAGATGCACGTTTTGAATTTAAGGAAACAAACAATAATTACGTAAAAGCTCAAATTTAAAAATTGAAAACCTTGTTTTAGAGAAAATTGTTTAAGTATACATATTTTTACCACACATATGTATAGGTAAAGGTAATGCTTTATGTACCTGCAGAATCCAGTTCTATATTTTCAAAGTTTTCATCAGAAGACGTTGGCACATTTAAACACTAACAAATGAAGCAACAACAAATAATCAAAAACAATTATAAATACAAAAACAATGTTACGAAACTTTTGTCAAATAAAATTCTTAACAAAGGCAATTCATAGTACATAAACTAAGTCTTCATAAACTAACGTAATTAACTTTTCACTTTTTTATATTGTAAATTGACACTTGTAACTATAACTTAAACACGGCAATGTATGTACATATGTATGTATGTACATATGTACATAGTACATATTTTATATTTAACAATAAATACTTACCACTTTCCTTTTTATATTTTTTGTTAATAATTGTATTTAAAACTTAATTATGTATGTATTATATTTTTAATTTTGCACTTTTATTTTATTTTACACGTTAATACAAAGTTTATACTTTTATATTTTAATCGACTGTTTTCAACTACAACTCGTTCAGAATAAAACTAAAATCAAAAGAAAACAAGTACCTACCTATGTGTGTTTTTTTTTTTGTATAATTAAAACAGTTACTTTCAACATTCCAATGTTACGCCAGTGCTGTTTACCTAATCGTATTTAGTTTAGGTATTCGGTTTAAGTTCAAAATATATCAAAATTAAGTAAATTATTTTCTAAAATTTAGTAAATATTTACTTATAAAAAAGTTTTCAAAAACTATTTTTTTTTTTCAAGAAAACTACTTTATGTTCAATATTTTTGTAAGAAATTTTTACTTCAAATTAGTAAAATTTTTCATTATTTTTTAAATTATCTACATTATTTGTTTAGGAATTTATATTACTTGTTTCAAGTAAATTTTTACTATATTTTTTCTACGTTTTAAGTAATATTTAGTTAATTATGTTCTAAAACCAAGTAAAATGTACCAGTTATAATTTTCAATTATACAATTTTTTAAAATTTATCTGTACTTTTTTTAAGGAAGATATTCCTAAATATCAGTTTGTTACTTTCTAAGAAGTAAGACATCTTTCATTCAATGGTAGGAAATAAAATATTGATTTGCTTCTTAATTTATCTGAACTAGATTCTTGAAAGCATTTCTTAATAATTAGTAAGCAATAAACTCGAAGTAGAAGTTTAATAAACATGTATTAAAATGCAATATAAATTTCTCAGTATTTAGGAAAATTTGAACTAATATCAAAGAAAACCATTAACAAGTTTTAAGTATATTATAAATTATGAACTATTTTGGAGTAAACCATTTACTGAACTCAGTTTTTTGAACTAAAACCAAAATTACTTATTTTTATGATGTAATTCCCTTAAGTCTAGGAAAAATTTATTAATTTCTAGTAAATATTATTTTGCGGTTAATAATATTTTCCTACAATCAAGTAATTTATCTATAGCAAATAATAAACTAATATCAAGTTTATGAACTATTTGCTTTTTGACTCAGATTAAGGAATTTTTATTACATTTTAATAAAATTTCCTTAATTTTAGTTAAATTTTACTCAAATTTAGGGAAACTTTTGAACTACTTTTAAAGAATTTTTTTTCATAAAATTTAGTACATGTCTTTTTTTTGAGTGTATGTCAACCTATGGACTGATGCAAAGAAAATATCGTTTTGAGATTTGCTTTCCATGAAACTTATTATTGCAGAATTTTGTATGGATACGACTTTTCTATAGACATTTATGTACCATAAAGCCATATTTCGGGAAGACATTTGTATGGGGGCTATGAGAAATCGTGGACTGATTGCTATCATTTTCAACGGGACTTTGAAACAAAATGTGCAAAATTTCATGATATTATCATGTATTATATTTGAGAAAATAGCAAAAATATTTGAAAAATATCGAGGTAGTCTAAAACTTTGATCTATAACTCGGATCCTACTGGATCGATTTTTCCCAATTTCAATACCAAACATTTTGGTGGACCAAGAATTCTTTGGTCAATAATTCATTGCTCTACGTTTTTTCGAAACTCTGGGCTCAACGACCATTATTTCGATGTATTAAAAACGCAATATACCCTCATCTTTTTGGTGGTGGGTATAAAAAATAGTTAGCAATTAAGATAAATTTAAGTTTATTACTTAGTAGATAAGATTAGTTAGTAGTTAGTTTTAGATAATTTGTTAGATTTAAGTTTAACATCATTAAGTTAAGATTAAAAAATAATAAGATTAATTATACACCAGATAAATGAATTCAATTAATATTACAATTTAGATATCTTAATTCAGTGCAGCCCTGATTTTTATTTATTTATTTATTTAATTAATTAAGTCTATGGATATAATCCGTACAAACTAAATATTAATTAACAATTGTTCTTAATATAACTGCAATTACACGTTCAAACATAATATAATATTGCGTTTAATAACCTCAATATTTAAAGAAAAATCTATAAAGTTGAACATTTCATTAAAACAACGACATAATTTCCTAAACGGATCTGCCATCTCATAGTTTGTTCGAAAAGTTTTAACATATAATGTGCGTTGAGGAACATTCAATGATATTTAACTTAATGGATAATTTGATAAAACATTACCATTTAAAAGATTTACAAGAAATGAAACGTTAAGCATAATTCTTCGGCTTTTTAATGTTGGCAGTCGAATCAAAGCAAGTCGTGATGAATATGATGGAAGCGCAGAGTATCCTCGATAAACATCTCTTAAACAAAAAAAAAAAAAGCAGATTCGATAAAATTAATGTGAACGTTATAGTAGGGGTCCCATACAATTGAGCCATACTCTAAAATTGGTCTTACAAGTGACGTGAATAGTCTTTTAGTGATAAAGGGGTCCTTAAATGCTTTTGCCCATCGTTTGATGAAAGCCCAGATACCTCGAGCTTTATTAACAGCCATCGTAATATGTTGTACAAAGTTTAATTTTCCGTCCAACAAAATACCAAGATCCATAATAACGCTTACTGACTCCAGTTTATGACCACTGATATAATAGTGACCAACAGCGTTACGCCTTCTCGAAAAAGTCATGTTCTTGCATTTTTTGAGATTAAGTTCCATTAAATTAATGTAACACCAATTATAAAAATTTTCCAAGTCCTTTTGGAGATAACTGTGATCTGGTGAATGCTTGAGGCTTAAAAATATTTTAATATGGTCTGCGAACATCAGTATATTAGAATAATTTATTGCCTCAGGCAAATCGTTGATGAAGAGTATAAATAAAATTGGGCCCAGGTGACTTCCCTGCGGAACGCCTGATTTTACCAAAATATTTCTAGAATTTGCAGAATTAAATTTAACGGACTGTGTTCTGCATAACAGATATGACTTTAACCAGCTTAAATAAGTATTATCGAAACCCATTTCATCTAATTTTTTAAGCAGAAGTTTGTGATTAACTTTATAAAAGGCTTTACTGAAGTCAGTATAAATGGCATCCGTTTGTTGACCACTAGTAAATTCTTTATTAACCAAAGTAGTTAATTGTAGAATGTTAGTCATAGCTGAAGATCCTTTACGAAAACCGTGTTGACATGGCGTAAGTAAGGGAGATACTTGATGAACGAAGAGAGTCAATAATAAATTTTTCAAATAGTTTTGGAATAGCGTTCAATTTAGCTATGACTCTATAATTTATTATATTTGACTTATTGCCAGATTTGAATAAACGAATGAGAAACGATTCTTTCCAAAGTTTAGGGAAATAACCATATTTTAATGAAGTATTAAATATAATTACTCAAGATGTTGCAATAGCTAGTGCACAAATTTTCAAAAGACAACTAGGATTTGAGTTTTTCTTTCATCAAAAATACAAAATCCGCCAATATTCACACTTGTGTAGATCCAAGTCTTTAGGATGAATGAATGTTGATAATGTTGCTTGATCAATTTATGGATTTAATAATGTCTTTTGTTAATTATCTACATGCATATTTTTTAAGGTTTCGTTTTTCTTTCTGAAGATTGTGTGACACTATTTTTGCAAAATTTATTTTATATATCGTCCCCTCAATATAACAATAGCGTATAATTTTTTTGCGGTTTTGAGAAAATAGAGTTTAAAGTTATTGACAAATCGGATGTCTATTAAAACCTCAATAGCGCGGTAAATAAAAATTCTTCAGATTGGATTTTTCGGTGAATACATAATACAGTTTCTTGTCTGTAAATTGGCCAATTTTATTATACACTATTTTATTTTGTATCGTATACGCTGTTTTATTCAATAATGTTACGGTATTTTCATTAAAATATTTGATCTCAAAAATATCAATTTGTAACATTATTAACAGTTTTGTTCAGGTGCTATCAGACGGGATGTATTTTACATATGTACTGTCAAATTTTTCATATGTAAAAGTTGTACACATCGTGTGATACATATGAAACTTTGCATGTGTAAAATACATGTGGAAATACATATGTAATTTTTTCGATTAGAACACGCTCTATTTTCCTGTGACAAACATAAACAAAACAGCTGATTTGTTTTGAAACAAAATTGTGTGAAAGAATATATTGGAAAGAAAAATTAAAGAAAATTAATTTTTCGATTTTTAATAAATTAAATTATGTTTATTATATTTATTGCAGTTAGATTGGCCAAAAGAAGCAATTCTTGAAATTTATAATCGTTAAAAAGGCAGATTTTGTTTACATTAATAGGTTATGTCATACGGAAAAACATAAGCACGTGTGATAGCAAAAATTATGAATCGTATGTAAAATGGAAATTTTGACATACATACGGAATTAAATATGGGTAAGAAAAGTGATAGTACATATGTAAAATACATCCCGTCTGATAGCACCTTTAATAAAGTGACACATATTCATTACTCTCCAATTTATGACAAATTAGGGTATACATTGCGTAAATCAAAAATAAATCGAAATTCATTCGTCTTCTTTCTCTTCCTCTGCTACATCTGGCTATCTAAACAATTTCACTTCTTTCCACCTTGTAAGTTAAAAAAAATGACTGTTAAAAAAATGACATTCGTTTTGCACAAATTTTGGAGATAGAAATGGTCGGAATGAAACTATTTCTCAAACAATAGTGTATATCGATGGTCTCATGTAGAAAGGCCCTAACTCGCATATTTAAAACTTTACAGGAGAAGGTAAAAACAAAAGAGAAACTGTAATATTCAAAAGCGTTATTATATAAAGTTTTCATAAATTGTATTTTTTTTCTACAGGCTAAAATGGAGTATAATTAACAATTTGGAGTGGCAATTTCAAGTAAAATAGCGCATATGAGCTTACACACTTATTGAAGGGAAATTTTGAACAAGAAATTATACACTATTTTTTCTAACGACATTTTGACCCACTTTTTGGAAGTAAAATTTAACGAAATTTTGACCAGATACAATTTCTCGGGGGCTCGACATAGTAACAATTGTGGGTGAGTGATCTGATGATAATTCTAATAAAGATTCAACTTGAAACATTTCTACAGTAAGTAGGTTTTCCCTCGAAATCACATTCAATCGCATTTTAGAAATTATATCAAACGACCTTTCGGAGTAATCATAAACATTATTATAAAGGATCCAGAATATACAATTGTGCTTTATGGGGTCGCAATTGAATTTTATAGAATCAGAAACTTAACATTAATTTAAAGTTACGGTTTAGTTAATGCCGTAAGACCCCTAATTGTGTCCCTGTGTGAAATGTGTGCATATTGAAAAATTATCGCATAAATTGTTATAATTTAAATATAATTTTTAAAGAGTTGGTCTTAAGAGAAAACACCATTAGTGGTGCAACGAAATCTCAGTTGCTGCTACTATCTGCTGTAATG
The DNA here is from genome assembly GCA_916048285.2 of Bellardia pandia. Lineage (NCBI taxonomy): Eukaryota > Metazoa > Arthropoda > Insecta > Diptera > Calliphoridae > Bellardia > Bellardia pandia. The sequence goes on from OU696530.1 coordinate 75,122,085, forward strand.
ATAAGTGTTTAGCTCCCTTAAACATCATTGCCAACTAACTGTAAGCTTGCGTCAAACATTCCCCATACACAGATCTAATTGTGACTGTAAGCCTATAATTTAAATTTATGTTTTGTATGTATGTTTGCCAAGCACACAGCACCATTCTATTATGTTGAATGTCGTCTCTCTACTGAAACCATTATTACGCGCGCTTAATGCGACTATTATGATTGTTTCTTAATTTAAGGATTAACAATGTTCCCTGCTGTGGGTGCATAAATGAAATGAGTCTGTCTCGTTTTCCATCTATTTGTGCCAATTTCTGTCTGAAATGCTTTTTATCACTGCATGCATAGAAAATTCAATGTACAATACATTAATACTTAAATAGTGGCAACAAGTCAGATAGCACAATAATTTTGAAATACAAGTAAAATTATTGAAATAAGTAATCAATTTAGCAAAAATAAAAAACGCACTTCTGCAAACGATTACCATTCTAAAGTTACGGTCACACTTGGCAAATATTTGCATATAAAGACGTAAAAACTAAATAAAATATTTTTGAATTCAGGACACAACAGATATTTAATTTAATTTATCTGATGCAGTTTGATCTTGCAAAACTCTTGTAAGAGTAAACAACGTTAAACAAATTTGTGCTAAAACAAGTGGTTACGCTTTTTTGAGTAAATATTGGCCAAGTGTGATCATACCTTAAGATAAATAAATGCTTAACATATGTTTAACCTATTGTTAACTCATTAATACCAGTAGATTAATTTTGGAATCAAATTATCCTTTTGCAGGATCGAGCCTTTAACGAACCTCAAAGTTGCGGTTTGTGATGATTAAATCAATGTTGAGTCATTCCTATCATTAACTCAGGATGACTGAGAATTTATACAATACCTTGACGTAAAACACAACCACTTAATTTGATTGAGCATAAATTGAATTCCTTGTGACATAATATAAAGTTATGTTTGTTGATTGCTAAATTGTTTACATTGAAAAATTCATTATATTATACAAATTTTATAGAACTATGTAATCCAAATATATATGATTAAATTTTGTTCCGCAAGGAGTGCTATTTAATTTATCGCCACTGTATATACACATACATATATATATATGTATAAAAGTTGTAATATTAATAGAACGTGGTGCTGTAAGTGATTCTTGTTGCGTTAGCGTTGAAGTGAAATAATGTAAAGGCCACAAAACTCTAATCAAAACCACAATAATACAAATAAACATACTTAGTAACTAACGTATATTTGTACAAAGTACTATACATATAAAAGTAACAATATAAAGGATATACTTATACATATGTATGTGAGTATATACTCTTACATATGTATATACGTACATGTGTATATCACTTTACAGCTCTTAAATTGTGTAAATTTCATTTCATCGTACCTTTAAAATGAAAGACATTACAATGCATATTAATTTTAAAGTAATCGTTATCTTCGGTTACGCCATTAGATAGGGTTTCACATTTTCACAGTGTGTTGGGATCCATGCACAATTCCATCTTGAAAAGTTTGTCCGACATATCGTTTCCGATATTGCATCTCATTTATGAACTGTCAAATATTTTGAATTTAAACACTGTCGTTTCTAAAGATTTTTATAACCGCTTGACTATTTGTAAAGATATAAGTTGGAGTTTTTCTTATCAATTACCTTCAACAATTTAATACGTTCCGTAAACGCCATTTTATCAACCTGGAAGAAAGTATAGTCGGACAAGACCGACTACCTATAAAGGTGTAACAAAAGTTGCATATAAATATTTTTTGTTGTTAAATTTTCGTTCGATATAAACACTTTTAAAAGATTTATACATGTTAAAGTGAAGTGGGTCTTTATTGGGAACTTGGACAAGACTTACTCGTATGGGTATATGAAAAATATTTGTGTTAATTATTATTTGAATACCAATATTTTTAAGAGAGTTTTTCTCTTTAAAGTCATTTTCGGAAGTGGGCTTTATATGGGACCTATGGTCAATTATGGACCGTTCTGTACAAAATTTGTAGATGTATTAGGCTTCATGTACAACTTATTTGTGGCAATACATGCATAAATCAAACATTTATGATCATTTAACCACTATTTCGGGAAGACATTTGTATGGAGCGAAGTGAAATAACGAACCGATTAAATATAAGTTACTTAATTTTATAGTTTCTTTTAATAAGCAATAAGGTCACTTGAATTTTATATAAAAATATTTAATTTATTTATATATATTTATTTCCAATATTTCGCTATCACAATGGATAGCTTCTTCAGGGATAATACAAGTTTTGAATTATAATAAAATAATAATTGAAATATGAAATTGAAAAAATTTTTTAACAGAAAATGAAAAGTTCACAATAATGATACACAATTCCTTAAACAATTTAATACGTTCCGTAAACGCCATTTTATCAACCTGGAAGAAAGTATAGTATATAAGTATATAATTCAAAACTTGTATTATCCCTGAAGAAGCTATCCATTGTGATAGCGAAATATTGGAAATAAATATATATAAATAAATTAAATATTTTTATATAAAATTCAAGTGACCTTATTGCTTATTAAAAGAAACTATTAAATATTGAAAAAGGTCAAATAAACGAACTAAATAATTACTTAATTTTATTGAAATATCTTCAAAGTGGCGACCTGTACTCTGCGTACGAGTTACATGGACTGTCTGTCAGACGGACGGACGGACATATACAGTTAAAGGGACTAAGAAAGTGATTCTGATACTTTAATGTGGGTGTTGGACTAATATTTCTCGGCGTTAAAATACAATCATAACATGAAACATATTTCCACTGAATTTATGTACCATAGTCCCCGTTTACACAGTCGAACATTTGGAATTCTTTTTTGTTTTTTCATTCGCGGTCACTCTGTCGAACAATGCTGTCAGATACATTTCATTATTATTTGCTTTTTTGTCATTTATCTTATTCGTGCTGTGTAATAATTTGTAGTAAATTCCAGCAAAGAAAAGATGTCAACAAAGCATGTTCACCGAGTATCGAACACAAAATTGATTCTCTCTTCCCACCCGTAATTTTCTATCAAGCTAAATATTTTTCTTCCAAATGTTCGACTGTGTAAACGGGGACATAGAGATATATTCCAGGAAGACATTTGAATGTGAACAAATATAAATTATGGACCGATTCTCTCCATTTGACAAACTACACTCTAAAACAGTTTTGCTGAAAATTAGGTCAATATTAGTAGGCAACACTTTACCGAATATTATCGACCTAAAATTACACAACTCATTTTTTTAAACATTTTGTTGATTTTTGAACAAAATTAAAAATTAAAAAAAATATTTTTGGAATGATTGATTGAATTTGCTATCTAAAGTCGTTTGGACAATTTTTGCTAGGACCAATAGGTGAAAAGTTACACTCCTTTTAAGAAAACCATGTATGACCAAAATGTCCAACTTTGACCCCCTCTAACTCCGGCAGTTCTGATAGAGCTGAAAATTTGTGTCTGGCCTACTATCCAATAGTACTAACCTGGTGCAATTTTCATCCAAATCGGAAGACATCGATTTTAAAAATTGGGTCACTTGTCGTGAAATTGACCATATATTGTATGTTTGATTTTAATCATGTTTCCTTTAATAAAAATACATATGTATGTACATATTATTATTCAAACTTATATTTGTATTTAATTAAATTTATAAAAAGGAATAATAAAAATAAACTTAACTACATTTTTAGTTAAGTTTTTTTAATTACTGCGTGTTAATTTAAACCGGAATAACAGTTTTTTGTGTTTGTTATTAAAAATTAACTAAATAAATTTGTATTAAAAAACATATATTAAAATAAAAATAACAGATTTAATTCAAATAAAGTGAACAGAGTTTGCTATTTGTAATAAAAAAAATTAATAAATTAAATTATTTATATGAAGCTTTTTGTCTCTCATTTGCGAAGGATAAAATCTAAAAAAATCTCTTATTATGAATTCAAAGGTTTGAGATGTATCTTTAAGATAGACGATGTTAAATATATAATGGTAACAAAACAAGGTCCAACAAATTAAAATTATTTTCTACGACGCGTCGTCTCCTTTTCAAACCAAATATATGCCGTGGATTTTTCTTCTATTGATGTTTCTGTATATAAATAAACAAATATGAAATTATTATAGACGAGCATTTTGTTATTGATAATGGTACTTACCAACTATAGTTACCAATGGAGTTAATTCATGTACATTGTACATATATAATGTTTTATGAACCAAACTGAAAGTTAAACAAAACAAGTTCATATAAGAGTTTTTATATAATAAGTTTTAGAAAATTTGGTTTACCTTGTATTCTTTGAATATAAGACCATCAGTGTTGCCACGAAAAAAAATTTTTTGTAACCAACATTTATGAAAAAAATAACCAAATTAAAAAAAAAATAAACAAATTTAAATGCATGTACTATTTATTTATTTTTTGTAATTTTAACTATAATTTGTACTTTAAGGTAACAAAAAAAAAAAAACATAAAACAACGTATTTTACAACACAACTCCTAATACTAAAAAATAATTTATTTTAATCTATAAAGGTAAGTTTAGACGATATGTTGAATCAGCATATATATGCTGACAGCCATATGATTAAAATTAGCAGCAAATTCCTATGTCATATGTTAGATGTTTATACGATATGTTGAAAGTAGCAAATTTTTTGATGTCAGCATATGTCAGCAAATGAAATGTCAACATAAGAGTTAGCATACGATTTTTGTGTTTATACGATATGTTGAATTTTATGTGGTGCTACATATGCTGAGTCGTATAAACATTTGTTTGTGAAATTAGTCAGTTTGACAACATTTTTCAATTATTATTCAACTTCTGTATTTTATGTGAAATTTTTGAAATAAAAGTAAATAATAAAAATATCAACAAAAAAAAAACATAAATGATGACGTGATTGCGTTTTTAAGCAAATTTTTATATGCAAATCTGTCTTAATAAACGTTTGTTAAATTTAATAATCGTTTTTGAATAAGGGGGTTATTATTTATTTCTAGAGACCTGGGGCCAAATTATCGCATTCGACATCGAGTGAAATTTATCGTAATTTTCTTATTTGAGATTATGGCATACGATATCAAGCAAGAAATTTAGTATATTTTATCATAATTTCGATATCGAAATCATACGTTCGCTCATTCGATCACAAATGCGGTAATTTGGCCCCTGTGTCGATTAATTTGAACTATGCCGCCGGCCATTATATTGCGTTTTGTGTTCTTGTGTGTGTATGTGTGTACGTACATATGCAACAAGAATTGTATTTACATAAAAAAACTATCGGTGGCTGGGCCGTAATACACTATCCTACACAATCGTACGATTCATTCAGTGGAAAATCTGACCGATTTCAATCACACTCAAAAAAAATCGCAACAAAGTATGTCGTAGGTGCCACACTATTACACAAAAAGATGCAAAAACATATGTTTTTGCTAATGTCAGCAAACGCAGTTTTCCGCCATTTAAATTAATATTTGTGTTCAATTATTTTGTTGTTATATGTGAATATAATAAATTGTATAAACTATACAAACAATTAAAAAATGTTAAACGTATGTCCTTTAGATCATAATTTGTGATTTAAATCAATGAAGCCGACATTGTTGTTTTCTTATCAGCTTTATTAGAAAATACAACTCTGATCGCATATGAATTTGCCATATGCTGAAAAGCTTACATACGCTTTTCAACAAATAACATATCTGTCAACATACGCAGGAAATTTGTCAAACACTAACCCCCTTATTCAAAAACGATTATTAAATTTAACAAACGTTTAATATGACAGATTTGCATATAAAAATTTGCTTAATAAACGTTTGTTAAATTAATTAATCGTTTTTGAATAAGGAGGTAATAATATGCTGTTTACACGATATGCTAAAATTACCAACATACGTTTGTTGGCATTGTTAACAAAGTGTTAGCAAATGTTGTTAAACATACGTATGCTGAAAAAATTTTGCGTTTACACGATATGTAAGCACTTGTCACAAATTTTTCAGCATAAATATGCTGATTCAACATATCGTCTATACTTAGCTTAAGATTAAACAAATGTATTTTTTACCTGCTTTCATCTTCATTTTCTGATGACAATTCATCTATTTCGTTGTTGGCTGCAGCAGGCTTCTTCAATAAAAATCTAGATTTAAAAGTATTTTGATAAAACACTTGTAACGCAATAAAAGCTATATTATCTTTTATGTAAATAATTACCTTTCCATGTTTTATTTTTTTAATTTAATATTTTTTTTAAATCACAAAATTCACTACACTTACTTCGAGCACAAACAAAACCAAGCAAAACCATATATGTAACTAAATTCTTTTATGAAATGCCGCCATTACACAGCACTGTAATTTTTTGCACTCAGAGTTGATTATGTTATATTAAGGTAATTTAATGGGTGTTGCCAATGCAACAATTTTGCTGATTGAACTTTTTACTTTTTTAATTAGAAAAAATAAAAATGTTTGTAAATTCACATAGTAAATAAAGGGTGGTTAAATTGTAAGGGCCGATGTTGAATGCGAACCACACCTAAACGCCAAGCTTTTTGCCGGATTTTATTTGACATTTCTCTATTTAAGACTTACTCAATTTGAACCATGGAGAGATACACAATCCAACAACGTGTTAAAGTTGTCCAGACTTATTACGAAAATGGGCGTTCAAATCAAAACAGCTAACGAAACAATGGCTCTTTTGCGCAACAAATTCAATGGCCGTGTTATCTCACGTAATGGCGATGTCAATTGGCCGCCAAGATCATGTGATTTGACACCGTTGGACTTTTTTCTTTGGGGTTATTTGAAAGAAAAGGTGTACGTCGATAAGCCAGCAACAATTCAAGAGCTAAAGGATGAGATAATTCGGCACATTAACGGCATAGAACCTCCATTATGCCTCAGGGTCATAGAAAATTTGGACCATCCAATGGAGGTGTGCCGCCGTGGTCGTGGCGCCCATTTGGCCGATATTTTGTTCCATACATAATTGGGTAATACCAATATATCATAATAAAATAAAATTACAATAATTTCCTTAATAGTTTGTGTTTTATTCAAAATCAACATCGGCCCTTGAAATTTAACCACCCTTTATTTACAGTAAAAAAAAAAATAATCAAAACAGAAAAAATCTACACATGTACACATTGAGAAAAAAATAACCAATTTTGGTTAGAAATAACCAAAAACGGCAACGCTGAAGACCATCTTCCGTCTTAAAAAAATTTGCAAATCGCTTTTATTATTAATTTTTCTTCATCGTTTTGCTGAAGACCGAAAACATTTTTTATTTTATCGGAAGATGAATAAAAGTTGGTTTTAAATACATCAACGTCTAGCTCCATCACTTTACTAAAGTGACAGTAACGACAGTCTTTTCGAAAAATCATTGGCCAATTGTTCAGAATGTCTTTGACGGTGGGAGGTTGCTCTGATTTGTTAAAAAAGTTTCTTTGAATTGTAAAACAATGGTTCATGTACTTTTTAACTGTTTCTTCGTCGCTGACGAAAAGATTATTTTTATGATGAATTGACAATACAAATTGTTTCCTAGAATTAACATCTCCAAATTAATAGAACTTGTGAAAAAATGCGTTTTCATTTTTTATAAGGCATGGTCGAAATTTCCGTTTTCCTTTTGGGAGCAGCGTTTAAAAAATTATTTCGATTTATCATTGTAGCAATTAGGGAAACAGGAGAATAGGACATTATGTTTCCTTCTCCGACTTTCTTACTAGAAGGAAAATGTTTTAACACGTGGGAGTAAATTTCATTTACACTCTCTCCAGTAAAATGACAAGAATTCACTAAACACCTTATCTTAATATGAGACTCCAAATTTTGTCTGCGCACTTTAGAAGTATGATACCGTGTGAAATGCACTGCATAAGAATTATAATTAGTAAAACATTTTCTATAAAAATTTTTAATCGAAGTTCACATCAAGTTAAATATACAATTTATAAATTGTATACACTACAATTTCCGTTGGAAAGTATAAATGCAAAATCATACAAAAATATGCAGAGACACTAGCAAAATGTAATGCATTTTCTGGCCTGCTAAAGCCGTCAATCAGCATTCTTTGTGTCTAATAGTGTTTCATTTTCAAACTTTGTATATTTAACTTTTTTTTATTAATTAAATGAATTATTAAATTCATAATTAATTAATTTAGCAGGCCAGAAAATGCATTACATTTTGCTAGTGTCTCCTTGTGATATCTTATTAAATATTGGAATATTTAAAGGGTCACCGAAAAACAAATTTTTAAATAATCGTTTAGAATTTGTGGATTTAGTTCCATTTTTTAAATAATTTTTTTTCGTACTGTCCTTCTCTTCCAACGAGTTTATGGCTTAGAATGGGTTTAGATGTATAGAAATCGACACTTTTTCAAACCTCCAAAAAATATTATTTTCTGGGATTTAATGTTATAAATACAAATTGTAAAAATCTTTGTCAATGTGAATTTTGTTTATTTATTTATTTGCGTGTGTGTCTATATTTTAAAGTAATTTCATATTTCATTTTGTTTGTGTTTTATCAATCCTGTAGTCATACTACAAATACATTAAAATTTATTTATCATTCAGTGAATAATGTTCATAAAAAAGAAACGGTGGTGGCATAAAAAAGGCCTTCACTTCGTAGGCCTTCTTAAAGGCATAAAAATACTTTCATTAATATAAAATTCACCTTGGGTATATTACTCAAAATTCTGGGTCCTTATCCGTCTGTTGAAGGCAGGATAGAGCTTCGAAAATGAAATGAAATTCTGACCATAAAATGTTTGGTTCACCAAAATGTTTGGTATTGAAATTGGGAAAAATCGATCCAGTAGGATCCGAGTTATAGATCAAAGTTTTAGACTACCTCGATATTTTTCAGATATTTTTGCTATTTTCTTAAATATAATGCAGCTAATATCATGAAATATTGCATACTTTATTTTGATTATAGAATGCCAAGTCCCGTTGGAAATGTTGGCAATTGGTTCACGATTTCTCATAGGCCCCATACAACTGTTTTCACGGAATATGACTTTATGCTACAAATTAACATATTTTATTTAAATTATGATTTAGTTTTTTAGTCTTGCAAGAACCTTTGAACAATAAAGTCAAATTTATATAAAATAATAAGTTGTAATTTAAATTACTTAACTTGCGTTTCTTTTTTGATTGAGCTCATATCTACACTATATGTAAGTTATGATGGGTGTTCCATGGATTTTTATTTAAATGCCATAAATTTCGTTAAAAGCTCAATTTAAATCGTGTAGTAATACAACACTAATGCTTGCTTAGGGCCAGCAACGCGGACCGGGTTAGCTATTTAGTATTATTATATAATTTAATTTAACAAAACACTACAAATGAACATGAAAGACGAATAAGAGAAATGTCAAACAAGTTAGAGTGCAATATGCGGATGTGCCGAATCTTAAATACCCTCCACCAAAATATAATGAGAATTACAAAAACTACACTGGTATTAGGGCTAGAATGTCCATATTCATTGTTTTTGTCAACTAATAGATCAGCATTTTATATATTGCTTGAAAGACAATTTTACGCACAATATAATTCATTTAAAATGTTTAGAATTTTTATCTAATTTTAACAATTTGAAATTGATGTAATTAGCAATTCTCAGCATAATTTACAGAGTTTGTCTGATATTCATAACAATCTCCAATGTAATTTAACAATTTATAAAATAAAAAAAATATCAAACAGAGTATTCAAAAGGGTAAGATTACAAGGTGAGGTTTCTTTTGGTTGGAATTCATCTCAACAACATTATTTACAAGAGTTGTATGGTTGGTTGTTGTACTCGGAAGTGAATTTAATTTGAGAGCTATTGCCAAATATTTAGTCCATACAATATTCAGTAGCATAACTGGTATATTACCGATATTAGTGTGATTTCTGGATTACAGTTTCTGATCTGTATAAAATGTTGATTCGACATCGATATTTATTAGACATTATAGAGGGTGGTACGAATATATGGCAATTACAAAACATGGGCCGATCTTCTTAAATTTCGGAAGAGAGTGTCTTATACATATGAGGATATCCCACGTTGAATTTCAATATAATAATAGTACATTTATGATGTTAACGTGAATTTATTTTTATAATAACAGAAGAAAGTGTGCAGCATTTGGAACAAAGAGCAACCTGAAGAGATGCAAGAACATCCAGTTCATCCAGAAAAAGCAACAGTTTGGTGTGGTTTGTGGGCGGGTAGAATCATCGGTTCATATTTCTTTAAAAATTATGCCGGTGCGAACGTAACCTTCAATGGCGACCGTTATGGTGCCACGATAACCGACTATTTAATGCCTGAAATTGAAGCTGGTGATCTCGGCGACATTTGTGTTCAGCAAGACGGCGCCACTTTCCACACATTGCATTAATCAGTGGATTTAGTGAGAGAACACTTCGGTGAGCACATAATTTCACGTTTTGGGCCACCTAGATCGTGTGATATCACACCGTTAGATTTTTTCTTGCTGGGATATGAAAATTTAAAGGTTTATACGGATAAACCCGCTTCGATTCAGACCTTGGATGAACACATCACTTGTGTCATACGCCAGTTATCAGTCGAATCGCTCAGACAAGTCATCGAAAATTTGACTCAACGGATAGACCATCTGCGACGGCCAACATAAATGCCAAAGAATGTTCTTTCAAATGATAATAAACACTCCCCATTAAATTTCAATTTTCTGTTTTTTTTTTTCTTTAAGAAGTAGGGAATCTCGAAATTTTAACTTATTTGCTGGACTGATTCTACAATTATGGTTGGCAAATCCGCCATGCTGTTAAACTTTTATAACTAACAGAGTAGCTAAAACTACACAAGTTGAATGGAGACACGCAACTTAGCATTTAGCTAGTCAAGGTTTGGACCTCAATGGTTTAAGATTCATCAAATATTCCCAATACAAACTTAGAAGTTAAAGCTATAAAGGTACATTTTTCATATTTTATGAAATCAATGATATTCTGGAGCGATTTTCTTCTTTCAATAGGGCAATGCGAGCTATGTCATATGTATATCTATCGAATTTCCTTAAATTTCTTTAAAAATTCCTTTATTCTTTCTAAATCAGAAATAAGATCTGTTAAAAATCGTCTCATCTCCGTTTGTCAAAAGGTACCCCATCCGAATGAATACAAAGTTCTTTTTGCCAGACAATCTGTTTCCAAAACTAGTACCATTTTGATCTTGAATCCACTTCTTGATACTGGTGGAATAATACGTTCTTAATTCCAATTACTCAAGACTATTGGTAAAATTTGTCCATGACATACATAAGTTTTTGTGCCGGAAATCAACTGGTCTTACGAGGACCAATTACTGGATTCCCAAGGCAAAAAATATAAACAAATATAAAGAATGGGTTGTTTAAGTAGTGCCAAAAACAAATAATGGCTGCATATACTACATTTGTAGGTGCTTCTAGAGTTTTTGGCAAGAGAATTTATACAAACTTTTTACCAACGCATCCTAGCTGATTACGCCCATCAAATCATTTCGTGGGCGTAATAGTTAATTCAAATTGTTGATGTCGGCCTAGAATTAATGCCCTTTGACCCCAGGGCATTTTCTTATTGGAACTCTAATTCTGGCACCAATCGATCCACAACTCAATGATTCATCAATTTCTATAATCAAACGCAGCCAGAAACTAAGGCTACTCCATCAAAATTTCTTCATAAGATGAAGATGAATGAGTAGGAGAGAGGGGGCACGTTTGAACACGGGGCACCTTTGAACAATGTTGATAAAATTTTAGTTTAACATTTTTTCCGACCCTTAACCGAGTTTTTCACATGGCAACCTTGTTTTCTAGCAACGTCAATAACTGTTAATACTTTTTTCAGTCGTCGACCGAATGTAGTTGGGTGAACAAGTTTTTGCAATGCCATTGTAAATGTTTTTATTTTTCTTTTTGTAAGAGTGTTAGACGTATTCAGTGATCGTTTTCTTTCTTTAAAGAAATTTATTGCAGTCCAAAATTCATTTCAAACAAAATTAAGTTTGATATTTATGAAAAAAACTAAAAATTATTATAAATTTCCGTGAAATGGTGATGTGAAAATGACGAATCCAATGCTAATCATGACGCTTTAAAGGAAAATGTAATGTCACCTGAAATCGCAAGGCCCTTTTCCGTCTTAACCCGGTGCCGGAGGGGATGGGTCATAATTACCCGTCACTTTTTGAATTGATTGTAGTTTTAAAACTGTACTTTTCTTCTGTACGCTTTTCTCAGTAGCTGGAGATATTGAATCTCTCTGAATGTTATACATTTCAAATCGGTCAGATAGCGATTGTACTTCGAGTAACACGTGCTTAAAGTTAAAAAAGGTAAATATGACCCACCCATCCATATGACAATAAGTGTTTAATTTATTTAAGTTAGAAGAAGCCTTCTTTGTTAACTTTTTAGATATGAAATATTTTTTGTTTAAAATTAAAAATAAATACGTTATTTTTTTAACAAAATCATGGTTTATTTCTTTAATAAGGTTTATTCAATCTAAATTGTATACATACATATATTTTTTCATAAATACAGCAAAAAAAAAACCGAGTTTAATAAGTGGGGCATTATGACCCAACCCCGATGTCCGTGTAGCTAAAATCCACCCCCCGGCGCCGGGTTAATAATATAAAACTTATTTTTGATCTGAATTTTTTATTTTTTAATTGTTAAAGTTTATGTTTTTCTTAATAAATAAATCGAATTTATTTATTATATAAAAAATAAAAAAAAATATATAAATCGAACTAAAAATAAGTTACTTGTAGACTTAAACTAAAGTTTATTTCCATACATATTAGTTAAATTATGTAAAAAGTTATTAATTAAAAAATATAAATTTTTATGTGGCTTGAAAGCAAAAAAGTGTTCAAAGGTGCCCCCTCTCCCCTATTTGAAAAAAAGAAAATCCAATACATTCTCCATATTACAAATCCTAATATCTTGTTTTCTTTATTTCATTTGTTGTCTTCGGATTTCATATTGGTGTTTGTTTATGACAAAAACAAAATAAACTTATAAGTAAGAAAGTACCCAGTATATGTGTAAAATACTTTTCCAGTAACGGCCGCTATATAGAAGCTATGACCTATTATGTATCGATCATCCAAAAATTTAGTGGCATGCCTCTGTGCAGATCAATATTTTTTGTGATAAATTTTATCTCGATTTTTAAAGGGGTTCTTATATGAGAGTTTTGAATAATTATAAACCCACCGTTAAATTTCTGTATATATATAACTTATTTGTGTTGAAATTCTTTTGGATACGAAAAGGTTTAAGAGATTTATGGTCGTCAAAGTGTTTTTCAGAAGTTGGCCAGTACTCAGCGCACAAAATTACATGATGGTACTATGGTGGTGTAGGGTATAAATACACACGCAAATACATAATTAAAATAAACATGTTAGAGTGCTATATTTTAACCTCAATTTCAGAATATATAATCTATATAATATATTTCTTGTCGGTTTTAAAACCAATTCTGACAATATTGGTTTCTATAACACACCTGAATTTAAATATATTTCCAATAAAAACATTATAAGTGGTAAGTAGATAAAAATTTGTTTAAAAACGAAAGATTAAATAAATTTATTTTAAGTGGAATCTTCCTTAGTCTTACAAACATTAAAATCCTTTATTGGCATAATTTCCACCAAATTCTATATTAATTTTTTCATTTATTTAAACTTATGGGAATTATATTGGATAATTCCAAATGGTGTTTTCCAATAGTTATTTGATTTTAAAAGTACAAGGGTTAAACTTTTAGTTCTAAGTTGTAATATTCATAAATTTAGTAAGTGACAGTAGGTAGTTCTTCGCCTTACTTTACAGCATTTCTCACAATTTTGGAAGGTTAATAATGTTAGAAGATGTAGGGAAGCAATAAGGATTTCTGCTTCCAAATTCAAAATATTTTTTTGCTGGGATGTAATCGCTTTAATGTAATAGAAGCTATAACCAATTTTAAATCTATATTTTTATAAAAACTAAATTGTTGAATTTCATCTCGATACCGTAAGTAAGATTTTAATGCATATTAAAGTGGTCATTGAAGTGAACCCTATTTGGAACTATGGCCAATAATGGAACGAGTGTGAACAAGAAGAGAAATCTATTGAATTAAATTTTCGGTATTTATAACATTATTGTAACTGAAAATAATATGTTACATCCATTTACTTAGCTAATTTCGGTTGATTTTGACCTGTATTAGCAATGTTCTAATTTCTTCATTATAAATATTTATTTACGTGTATGTTTATCATTTATTGGTGCAATGATCTAATAACAGCTAAGCATCATTCGATGTAGAGCTTTTTTGGTGTTGTATTGAGCTCTCGGAAGTGATCTTTTTATGGAAGCTATCGTTAATTATGGAATGATAGTAATCAAGAAGCTTACTTCCTAAACGTATGTATATTTACAATGTATCAATACAGTATTAATACCAAGTGTAGTTACTTCTTTAATACATTTCATACTAATACTTTGCAACCCTGAAAACGTTTAGGAACATTTATAACATTGTATTAGTATTCAAAATAAAGTAAACAATGGCGGAAGAAGATAACATTTTATTGCAATATTTTTTTGATCTGTGCTGTCATGAAAACTCCAGATTCCTAGCTGCTGCAAAAATAATCAAAGTCTTGTTGCGTTTCTTAATGCGTTTATACGTCACCATGAAATTTAAAAATTTTCGGTATATGTCGTCTCGAGAAAAAGGGAACGTGTCATCTATGGACTTAATACGTTCCCATAATACAACGCGTTTCTTTTTTTCACGCTTTGTAGTAATACATTGCATTGTGTTCGTAAATGCAACCGTGCAAATTATGACAATGTATTTTGTTCCTATTTGCAACACGCAAAAAAATTTATATGCAAAAAAAATTGCTGCACAAATGAAACAAATTTGTGTTGCATTATAACTCGATTCCGATATTTATAGAACATTTATTTGCATTTATATACATATGTATATTTTTCTTTGATTTGCCCTTTATTTGGCTGAATTTCAGTTTATGGGGGACACCCCTAGAGAAAAAATCTAAATATGCCATCCCCTTCAGAATGTTCCCAGGAGTACGAAAATCATAATGAAAAAGGGGGCTCACGCCCCCTATGGGCGTGGCAGTCGAAAAACGACCCGGCCCACCTACGTAGACAATATGGGTATCAAATGAAAGCTAATGTCTTCACGATTCCAAAAATAGCCATAGTTGCCAGATCGGGCGGTTTTTGCAGCCGATACGGCCATTTTTGTTAAATAGGGGCGGGGGTGAAAAACGACCCATGCCACCTACTTAGGCAATATTGGTATCAAATGAAAGGAAATGTCTTCACGATTCCAAAAATACCCGTAGTTGCCAGATCGTCCAGAATTTGAGGAAGATATGTTAATTTTTATAAAATGGGGGAAGGACTTTTTTTGTTTATTTCTTTTTAGCTCGGCCAGAGGCCGAGCACTCGAGATCCCCGCCGTCTAGAATTAAGACATACTGGAGTTAAAAACCCTTAAGCCCGGCCGTAGGCCGGTCACGCAAAAAAAAAAAAAAAAAATTTCCCCCACCCCAAATTTTGCCAAAATGGCCATATCGGCTACAAAAATCGCCCGATCTGGCAACTACGGCTATTTTTGGAATCGTGAAGACATTAGCTTTCATTTGATACCCATATTGTCTACGTAGGTGCGCCGGGTCGTTTTTCGACTGCCACGCCCATAGGGGGCGTGAGCCCCCTTATTCATTATGATTTTCGCACTCCTGGGGTCATTTAAGGGGGCGTGGCATTTTTTTTTTCCCCCAGGGGTGTCCCCCATAAACTGAAATTTTGCCCTTTATTTTTACATAAACCTATATGGGGGCCAGCAGAAATGTAATCTTAGCATTTTCAGTGGAGTTTATTTTTTCATCATAAGAAGAATATCTACAAAATTTCATGGTATTATCTGCAAGAAATAATAAAAATTATTGATCACAGGTAGTTGTCCTAGTACCAGCTTAATAAGGCCTTTCAGAAGGCCCTTTACTTGTTTAAGCTGCTAGGGAATGTCCTTGTAATAGTAGTTGTAAATGTTACACAAAAATCGCCTTACAACAGCTGTCAACAGGATACAAATATTTCGTAAAAATGGTTAGTGTTGCCACAAATATTTCAATATTCAAGCATTTGTCGATGTATTATTCAGCATTTACTTATTTTAAAACACATTCTAAATTAGTTAGAATAAACCCTTACATTTTGTAATATGTTTTACTTAAACAAAATTATAATATAAATTATGATGACACTTGACTAATTGTAATTGACTTACTTACTCTAATAAAAAACGACTAATAATATAAAGATAATAGTTTTTGTTTGACTACCATAACGTCAGCTAGTTGAAACATTCGAACTAAGAAGCTAATTTTCTTTGCATAATTTTCTACAAAATCTGTTTTATTATTTTAAAACCGATTAACAGCCTGGTAACACTGTGCGTAAAAGAGTCGATGTGGCTCCATGTGGGTGACAGCTATTGAAGCAAAAATACTCCGGATGAGAATGATGACGAAGTGTGTATATGATAATGGCAAAGGGACAAACAGTTAGTCGGTCAGTTGGTTGGTCTATTGACTGGTTGTTGGGTTAGTTGAATGGGTTGACTTGTCGGTTGGTAGCTAGTTTGGGCATTTTGGTTTATACTTAACGTGGCCATCTTTCCCTCTATTAAATCAATAGTGTTGAATTGAAATTAACAAGTAAGAAAGCTACTGTGACCGTCAAAATAAAGTAAACACCACATATTATTAAAAGAAAAGCTTAATTATATTAATATAAATAAAATTATATTGCATTTTAAATATAAATATATGTATAGTTACTTAACTATAATTGAATGCACAAAAAAAGAAGGGGAAAAAACAAAAGCGTATACAAATTTAATTGAATTATTGTTAAAAAATACAAATTTTTACGGGTCAAAATAAAGCAAACACCGCTCAAAGTAAGTTTGAGATATTTAGAGTCAAAACTCCTTTCTAAAATATGGCGAACCAAGAACTAAGCCGTTAGTAATAAATATGTTACCAACATGGTAAAACATGGCGGCGGCTCAGTATTGGTCTACGGTTGTACGATGGTCAGGGGTCGGTAATCTTACATTTACAGAATCTAGGAAGACTATATCGATATTATAAAACGCAATATATCCCTTAGTGTAGAGAAATTAGAACTAGAGCAGAACTGGATTTAGCAACGGGCTACTGATCCTAAGCACAATTCCAAAATTGCGAAAGAGTGGTTGTCCAATTATAAAGTTGACGTGTGGATTTTGGGGTCTGTCGGCATGTCGGATGCATAAATCAAATATTAAGTAGGACACAGTATGCTACCCTGGGGTACTCCTGCTTCAATTGGCTGAGCGGGGCTTAAAAAATCGCCTTCTTTGATTGTAAATTTGCGATCATATAAATAACTTTTCATAAGTTTGTGGGTGTTAGCAGGCAGAGTTAATTTAATTTTATGCATTAAACCTTCATGCCAGACTTTGTCGAACGCTTGGGAAACATCAATGAAAAGCGCGGAGCAGTATTTTTTATCTTCAAACGACCCTCTTATCACATTTACCAATCTGTGTGTTTGTTCGATGGTGCTGTGTTTAGCTCTGAACCCGAATTGGTGATTTGGGATACATTGAGTGTCGTTCAGAATTGGAATCAACTTAGCCAATAACAATTTTTCAAACAGTTTTGAAATTGTCGGCAGTAGACTAATTGGTAACGTTAATTTAACCGCCTTTTACTCAATGGAAATGGATAAAACTTTGCACGCATTCATACTCCCGATTGCAATACACTAATACATGGACGTAGCCAGGATAAAATCAAGGGGGGGGGCAAATTTTTTTTGCTAAAATTCTTTTTTGACTGTCTTCTACTCAATGCAAATGGATAAAACTTTGCAGGCATTCACCAGGATAAAATCTGTTACAAGATTTAATTTTCCGAAGTGAAGCTAAATAAAAGCATTTAAAAACAACGATTTTGGCTGTTTTTAACGGTTTCCGATCGCAAAAAAAAAATTTTTTTCTAAAATGTCTGAAGGTGATCTTTAATATTTGCGTTAGACTTTGGGACATTTTTTTGGACATATTCGGTCGACCCGGTTTAATAAACATCCTTCCATTCCGATTTATACGCTTAATCATATTTCCTTCCTACTTTACTAAGGAAAACAATAGACCTGGAATAGAATTTATCAAATTTTAATATTTTCGAGTAGTCTTCGAAAAACTACGAACTGTACCGTTAACAAATACAATGCAATTTGAATTGTGCTGTGACGTTTGTTAAGTGTTTATCGTTTTACAATATAAAAATCAAAGTTATAATTGGTGCAAACATTTTAAGTGAAACTTAAATTTTAATCCAAATTTGTTGATTGATTATTAAGTCGAGAATTCATGCATAAAGGTAAGTGTATTTATATTTCCATAGTTATGTACATTGATCATTGAACGGCTTACGAATCGAAGAACTACAATGCGAAAAATTAACAGATGGAGTGAAGAAGAGATGGAGAGACTGCGAAATTTATCATAACATTAAATACAAATCCACAAGTGTAAAGCTTTATTATATGAATATAATTTTCTTTTATTATATGATAATAAAATACAAAACATGTAAAAATTGTTTTTATTTAGCATGGAAATTGTAATTAATTGATTAATTGTTATGAAACAAAATGCTCAATTATTGAAAATTCGTAGCTTTAAACATGATTGGTTGCATTTCTTTCGGTCTGAAATGTCATGTTTTTTTAAGTTCAGGTTCAGGGATGTGTGAGATTTTTTCCATTTTGATTTAAAAGTTTATGTTGTTTAAAATGTTCTTATTTTTTTACTTTTACCCTCTGGCCCACGATGTCGAACGATAACGTTCGCTTAAGGTGCTATCAGACGGGATGTATTTTACATATCGAGCCATAACCGCCGAAAAAATGTATCCCACAAACTCAAAATTTTACAGGGGAGGGTTTTTTTTAAATAAAATCAGTTTGAATAAAGCCATTATTTTAAAATTTATAATGTAAATATTGTTTTGTGTAATACATTTAATTTTAATAATTTTAAATGATGTTGAACTATCGATTTCGATAAAAAACAACAATCGATTATGGTGTGGGATACATTATTTTGGCGGTAATGGCTCGATATGTACTGTCAAATTTTTCATATGTAAAAGTTGTACACATCGTGTGATACATATGAAACAGTAATTGTACGTAGAATCTTATTTTGACCCCTTTGAATTTTTTCAATGTTGGATGCTGAGGCAGTACCCCATAATTGAATTCCATAACACCAGATTGGCTTTAGAATTGCATTGTACAACAAAAGTTTGCAATCCAACTTTAATGTAGAATTTCTGCCGATTAGCCAATTAATTTGCACTGCTTTTAATCTCATCTGGGTAAGTTTTGCGTCGATATGAGACTTCCAAGTTAAACGACGATCGAGGTGGATTCCGAGGTATTTGACTTCATTGTGTTGCGGGATAATTTAATTATTTATTCTGATGAACGAGCAGGTATCTTTTCGCAATGTGAAAGTTATATGAATACATTTCTGTTCGTTAACCCTGATTTTCCAAAGCTCAAGCCAATTCTCTAGCTTATAAACATATTTCTGCAAGTTCTGTGATGCTATTTGATGGTCCTTATGAACGCTAATAAAGGCTGTATCGTCTGCAAAAGTTGAAGTATGTATTATGGGGTCTGACGGCATATCGGATGCATAAATCAAATATAAAGTTGGACCCAGTATGCTACCTTGGGGTACTCCTGCTTTAATTGACTGAGCGGGGCTTAAAAAATCGCCTTCTTTGATTGTAAATTTGCGATCATATAAATAACTTTTCATAAGTTTGTGGGTGTTAGCAGGCAGAGTTAATTTAATTTTATGCATTAAACCTTCATGCCAGACTTTGTCGAACGCTTGGGAAACATCAATGAAAAGCGCGGAACAGTATTTATTCTCTTCAAACGACCGTCTTATCACATTTACCAATCTGTGTGTTTGTTCGATGGTACTGTGTTTAGCTCTGAACCCGAATTGGTGATTTGGGATACATTGAGTGTCGTTCAGAATTGGAATCAACTTAGCCAATAACAATTTTTCAAACAGTTTTGAAATTGTCGGCAGTAGACTAATTGGCCTATATGACTCTACTTTAGTGGGATCCTTCCCTGGCTTAGGAATCATGGTAATCATAGATACCTTCCAATCTGCAGGATAGTATTCTAGGCGTAAAATAGCATTGAAAATAAATAGGATAATTTTTTTAGCTACACGAGGTAACTCCACAAGCACTTTGTTGCTGATTTTATCCATACCTGGAGCTTTTTTAAGATTCAGAGTACCAATAGCGCTTTGTACATCATTAAAGCTAAGTCTTAGAGGTACAGGAGGTCTAATAACGAGTTGAGGCAAATCAGATGGATTATTTGAGTTGTTTATAGTAAACATATTTCTCAAATGGTTAACAAATAAAATCCCCTTCTCGGAATCATTTCTAGCCCAGTCACCAGTCGGATTTCGCAGAGGAAGCTTTCCTCTAACTGGTCTTTTTAAACCTCGTGCCGCCTTCCATAACGAATAGTCAGATTGTGGGGTACTATCAAGACCCTCCAAGTAAGATTTAAGTGAAGCCATTCTTTGGGTTTCTAAGAAATTTCTTAGTATATCTCTGCATACCCGTAGCCTAGCTTTCAGTTCAGGAGACCTGTTTTTTTGCATTTAATAAAGAGTGCAAAACTCTGGGAAGTTTGAAAATCAACTTAATGGATAAAACAAATGCGCCTAATGGTCTAAAACCATCTCTGCAATATTTCCTTTCCATTGAAATGGGTTTGGGGCATATCTGTTGGATGGTTTCAAAGTCTACAACGGACATAGAAAAATGTTCTCTGTTTTATATATGTCGTTAAGAGAATTAAAAAAAGGATATGAAGTAAAAGGAGGCTGGTTTTTATATACTGTTTATTTTTATACGAAACACATAACAGAGATTCAGAGGAGTATGAACAAAATATTTATAATTCAATAAGTTAAATCTAGTAAGTAATTCATTTACATTATTTGTTAAATATGAGGTATGGGAGAATATGAACTTTCTAATTAGTATTTGGAAATCTTTAAAAAATAAGCTTGTAAAATTAATTTAAAAATGTTGATCCAATTAGACTTCAAATAACGTTGTGACTAACAAAGTGCCAAATCAAAAACGAAAGTGTTGAAATTGATAACGTCCCTTATGCTATCAAATTACCAAGCAATTTGCCACTCTCTTCTAACTCTTCTTTTTTCTGACAGGAGATGATCGAGTTCAGCGAAATAAGTTCTATTTGTCCCACTTCTGCACTCAACGTCGTATGTGGAGGCGTGATGTACAGCTCTTCGTATGTCCTCAGTAAACTTGCCAATCGACCCATCAATATCCTCGGTAGTTCTCAACACTACATTTTCCGTGCAGTGGGAATTTAAATACTTTTTATACTTTATCCAACTTTCTCTGGTTTTAGATATGTCCCGAAATGGAGAGCCATTCCCTTGAAGGAAACGCATTGAAATAATAGAAGGAGAGTGATCTGAAGACAAGTCTAATGAAGGCTCCACTTGTATCGATTCTACAGGGATATTTTTCACTACTCCGAAGTCAATAACATCGGGAATCTTCCGTCGGTCCGTCGGCCAGTAGGTGGGATGACCGCTTGAGAGTACATCTAATCCCATTTTTGCAATGGTGTTGAAGAGTTCACGACCCTTCGGGGTCACCAGACGTGAACCCCAAAAAGTGTGTTTGGCGTTAAAGTCACCAGCAACTAAAAATCTAGCTCCAAGGGAATTGAAGAAGCTGTAGTATTGGTGTTCTTTTATTGAAAATCGAGGTGGCGAATAAATTGATGATAAAACAAAATTGTATTGACAGAATTCAATGCAAATGTTTGTTGCTTGTAGGTAATCCTCACATATGTTGTTCATTAAATAATGTTTTATTCTGTTCTTTATAAGAATTGCCGAACCTCCACATGCTCTTCCGCGTGGATCTTTAGTATCATATAACACGTAGCCATTAATTTTGAAGTACGCTGTCGCCGTCAAGTGAGTTTCAGAAATCATCATGACATCAATCTGCTTATCCATCAGGAAGTGTTCCAGTTCGTTTTTATGTTGGCGGAGGCCGTTCGCGTTCCAAAAACAAATTTTTAAACAAATCATTTCTTTAAAATGGCTTGTAAGATAGTGGATTGCATTTTCAGCATTTCCTGCATCATGAATGTCATAGTGGTCGTAAAAGTGTTCATAGTTTGGACAAGAGTCTGCAATGTAGTCTCTAGAGAGTTAATATTAGGCTCGAAATATTGTGATTTAGGTTCCTGCTCCAAACCTGGCATATTAGATTTAACCACGTTTGCGTAAGAAACTTGTCTAGAACTAGGCACGTTTACATGACTAGTGGACCGTTACAATTGAGGGAAATTGTTACTCGAAGCAAAATTAGGCTGTTGAGGCCGATCAGGTAATACTGACGTCTTGTTGGTTCTTATGCCTTTCAAATGAGTGTAAATTGGACAACCTCTATAATTTGCGGTATGATTATCTCCGCAGTTACTGCATTTTTTGATTTTTGAGTCAGTTTTCGACTTATCGCATTGAGCACTGACGGCAATTTACAATACGCCTTGGTGTGACCAAATTCTTGACAGTTAACACACTGGACGGGTCCCTGACGCTTATGCGGTTCTTCCACGGTGATTCTACGATGCAGAAGGTAAATCAGATTGTAGATGGGATGGGACTCGTTTTTATACCCTTCACCATCGTGAGAAGGGTATATATAAGTTTGTCATTCCGTGTGAAATTTCCACAATATAATTTTCCGACCCTATAAAGTATATATATTCTGGATCCTTATAGATAGCGAAGTCGATTAAGCCATGTCCGTCTGTCTGTCTGTCTGTCTGTCTGTTGAAATCAGTTTTTTGAAGTCCCCAGATATACTCGGGATCCAAACCTTCAATAATTCTGTCAGAAGTGCTTTCGAGAAGTTTGTTATTTAAAACCAGCAAAATCGGTTTAGGTTAACCAGAGTTATGAACCTATATGTGAGACCACCTCCATAAAAATTTGATATTTTTCATCCATTTTATTGCAATATTTTGAAAACTATTGCAGATAATACCATGAAATTTTGTATACGTTGTTTGTACTATAAAAGAAGAAAGTGTGCGGAAAATAGTAAGAATCGGTCCATGATTTCTCATAGCCCCCATACAAATATATATATTCCCGAAATATGGCTTAATGATAAATAAATGCCTATAAAATTGGAATATCAGGACAAAATTCAGCAAAAATAAGTTTTATACAAAAAGAAATCACAAACCGAAATTTTTTTTAATTCGGTCCATATTTGACCATAGACCCCATATAAAGTCCACTTCCAAAATTCACTTAAATACGTATAAAAGAGATATAAATAATGTTAAACGGCTAAAATTTGACATAAATACTCTTTATATGCAAATAAATTGTTGTACTAAATTTTATGGTAGTCGGCCCAGAATTGGTCATAGCCCCCATACAAAAATCTTCCCGAAATATGGCTTAATGATAAATAAATGCCTACAAAATTGGAATATCAAGACAAATTTCTGCAAAAATAAGTTTTATACAAAAAGAAATCGCAAAACGAAATTTTTTTTAATTCGGTCCATGTTTGACCATAGACCCCATATAAAGTCCACTTCCAAAATTCACTTAAATACGTATAAAAGAGATATAAATAATGCTAAACGGCTAAAATTTGACATAAATATTCTTTATAGGCAAATAAATTGCTGTACTAAATTTTATGGTGGTCGGCCCAGAACTGGTCATAGCTCCCATGCAAGGACCACATCTGAAAAAGAGATTTTTCCCTATATATATTGTATAAATATCGGTACCGACTCAAAACTTTGCACAGATCATTTTAATATATACAAAAATCATCCCACAAAATTTTGTGAATTTCGGTCTATTTTTAACCGTATGCCCCATATAAAGCCCTCTTCCGAAAATCACTTTAATACTCATAAATCGCTTATAAATAAGGGTACCAATCCAAAATTTTACACGGATCATTTATATACATGCCTAAATCTAACTGCTGGATTTTGAGAATATCGGTCCATATTTGACTATATCCCCCACATAAGGTCCACTCTCGAAATCCACGTTAATACTAATATATATCGTATATATACCGTTATTATGTTGAAATTCGACGTGAAATATCCTCATATGCGTGAAAACAACTGTTCCAAAATTTAAGAAGATCGGCCCATAATTTGTCATACATGCCATATAGAACCATTTCCAAAAAACAAATAAATTCGGGTCAAAAAATATTCTTTTCGGATTTAACCCATATTCGGTCCACATTTTATAATCATGATATATATCGTTGGAAAGGTATTTTTAATACCTTTTATTTAATGTATTACAAATTATCAAGCACCCAGTTGTTCCCGAGATATAGGTCTATATATTTTCAACTTTACGGGCCCGCCCCCTCGAAAATAGGCGTGACCGGCAACCAATTTTTTTTTGCTGGTATCTCCTCTAAAAGCCCTATTTGATTTTGTGTTTTTTTTTTTTTTTTAACAAAATCACTAAAACCGAATTGTACCCCTTTTTTATACTCTGTTTGTTAAATTACACTCAAGATTATTATGAACATCAGACAAACTCTGTAAATTATGGTAAGAATTGGTAATTAAATCAATTAAAAATGGCGAAAATTACACAAAATTTCCAAATATTTAACATAAATTATGTTGGTTGTAAAATTGTCTTTCAAACAATATATCAAATACTAATAAAATTTGCACTAAGACTGAATAGAAAACACAGAATTAGGATATTCTAGTCTAGTGTAGTTTCTGTATTTTTTATTACGCTTAGGTGAAGGGTATTTAAGATTCGGCACAGCCGAATATAGCACTCTTACTTGTTCTTTAATACGACATCTCCAGGTTCCAATTCCACCCTAAACATAGGCTGTGGAATCTTTTCACGGTTTCTAATATTCACAACACTCTTAATTTTGAACCCTTTGTCCATTAAGCCGGTCTTTATCTCCGCAGGGTCAACACATGGGTCTATACCCTTTAGAACGACTTGGAGACCTTTTGCGCTTTTGAGCTGATAGGTGTAGAAATCCCTAGCCTCTCTCTCCAACTGGTTGGACAATTTTCGAAAATCATCTTCCTTTTTCACTTGAATTTTGGTTTCGCTGATATTTCCATGTTTAATTTATGTTACGCTAAACATATTTTCACCTATTACCGAAACAATTCTTTGTACCAATTTACTGGAAGTGGGCTCTCTCAGATAAATTGGTGGGGGCTTAAACGTCTTCTTAGGAAGTTCTGGCTCATCCGTCTGGAGGAGAGCAAACCTATTTTGATCATTACTCACGGTCTTAGGAGCTTTTGAATTTGATGATACTTGAGCAGATGTTGGGCTCCTCTGTCGCTTAAGAACTGTGACGTATTTATCCATACCTACTTGTTTTCTAGGTTTGATTGCACTATTTGATGTAGAAGGTGTTGATGTTCCTTCATCTATTGAAATTACTATATTGGGCGAACAGGAACGACGCCGTTCCACGGCTCTTGCAGTGAGAAGATTCTCCACAGATTTTTTTATGGATTCTTCCTCAGAGACCCATTTAGTTTTTCTAGTTGAGCTAAGCTCTTTCTCAGAATTACATCTGAGAGGAACACTCATACAGTTTTTGTTTAATGTTTTTTGATGTTTAATGTTTAATGTTTAATGTTTTTTTTTTTTTTTTTTTTTTTTTTTTTTTTTTTTTTTTTTTTTTACCTATTACGATTTTTTCACTTTTTTGTTTAATTTCAACTTTTTACACTTTTTCACCTATTACGATTTTTTCACCGAAAATTCAGCCGCACTAAAAAAACACGTCCGAACAGTTCGATGAGACGAGACGAAAAAAAAGATAAGACTTAAGACACAAACTTTTTATCGTATCTATTTTTTTTACTCAATCAAGTTTATTTATTCCACAATCAAGTTTGTGTCTTAAGTCTTATCTAAGCAAACGTTATCGTTCGACATCGGGTTAGTCGATTTTTTTAGTATTCATATTTATTTTGTGTTCACAACTGATCAATATATTAAGGTAAAGAAAAGCGTTTCTTAATTTTTTTATTTTTTTTATTTTACTGTTGTTGAAAATACTTGTTAATATAGTAATTTAATGCCCTAACATTTTTTATACATCCGGCCAATTTCAACCAATTAATTTTATATTAACTGCAAATTATAATAACAAAAACTTTGCTTAACGGCATTTTACATGTTTCATTTTCATGATCCTTTGGCTATCTTCAAAATAATTATGTATATTATTTGGTTTTGAGAATCTAGAACGTAAAACTATTTTTATTTGCATATGTAAGTATGTAATGTAGTTTAACGTAAAAAATAGAACCAAAACCAATTTAATTAACATGCTGTTTGCTTAATTTGATACGGACGCTCGTCAATTGCAATTCAAAGTTTAAGTGAATCCTTTCATAAAAGGACTAAAACAAATATTTTGGAGGCTATATTGTCCTTGCGGAAGGTTATATTGTCAAATCTATTCAAATAAATTAATATGTATTTTTACATGGATTTCATATAAAAATTAGTTAAAAGGTGTTAAAAACATAAACATTTTTGACGATATGCCTACGAGTATCAAAATATTGTATTTAGATATTGTTCTCTAACTTCTTGACATAAATATAATTACATAGATTTTCTTCATTCGAAAACTGTTGAAAACTTAGAAAATTGACTATCGTCTATTACAAAGCATTTTCATATACATATTTTTAAATACTTAAGTGTGCTTTAACAAGACAATCCATATACATATGTATATCTTTATTTATCCAAAGAATTCATACTTGTCAAATTCGATTTGCCACAGTCTTGATAGATATTAAGTATTTCACACAGGATGGGGCTATAAGAACTAGAATGATCGAATTTTTCGCAATTTTTTCTTCATCCGTTTAATATTTAGCGCTAATTAATGATGAATGACAATTAGATTTTTATATTTAACAAACCTGCTGTCAGATAAATTTAACTTGATCTTTCCCGTTAAATAAATTTTAACTGATTTTAGTGGAAAACAAAATTTGTTATATCTCGATAGCAATGACGATATTTATACTGTATTGTATGCATTTTCAGATGGTTTACATAAATATATATGAAACGATCGCCATAATATATTGTACCATGATTTTTATGTATTAGCGGCTTATTTTGGTTGAATTTCATCTCAATAACGATATTTACAAGAGTTTAATGAGTGATCTAGTTATTCCCGAAAATGGATCTTACACCGGAGCTATGCTTTAATATAGACCGATCCAAACAATATCGTTTAGTGACTTTTCTTTGTATAAAACTTATTTTTGCTGATTTTTGTATGGATACTGTTTTTCTATAGGCAGTTCTGTGCCATATAGCCATATTCCGGGACGACATTCCGATTCTTGCAATTTTCAACAGGACTTGCCCTTTAATAATAATAAAATTAAGCGTAGCATTATCTGCATTATAGATATTAAAGGAAAATAACAAAACTTTTCTGAAAAATGTCGAGGTTGTCAGACATTTTAGTTAATAACTCTAGTTGGAACAATTCCTTTCCTCAAAGCCCTATCGTGAATTATCGGAAGTTACTAGATCGTCTTAGAATTTTATAATGATCTACAATATACATATGTATGTATATAATTTTTGGTTCTTGACCAATATTTCGATGTGTCACAAGCGGAATGATAAAGCCTATCCCCCTTATTCAAAAACAATTATTAAATTTAACAAACGTTTATTAAGACAGATTTCCATATAAAATTTGCCTTAATAAACGTTTGTTAAATTTAATAATCGTTTATGAATAAGGAGGTATATTTGTAGTGTAATTGTAGTATCTTTGTGCAATTCGTGGAATATTGATCTTTCAGATCCCATTTATTGATAAAATGCCATCTGGTCACGTTATTATATATTCTATTTGCTATATGAAATATTTAAAATACCGTGAACGTAATATTGTGTCGTAACGCATGGCTAAAATGCTCAACTGGAATAAATGTTTCATGCATGTTTAACAGGAAAAAGAAAAGTTTGTGTGTCAGCAGAGTGACAATAATAAGTGGCAACAATACATATGAAAATTGTCCTTTTATTCATGGACCACAAAGATATTGACCATTTAAGCGAAAACACACATTTCCCCCCCTCTAAAAAAGAACATCAACAAAAAGACTCGAATGTGACGAAAATAAAAAAGTAAATAAAATAAGAGAATAAAAAGCAACACCACCTGCATTCCATTTGGCTTACAATTTACATACACTCAGTATCTGTGTCATATTATGTGTTCAACCGTACATACATACATACATCTATACTCGTATACTTGTGTATATGAATATTGGGAAGGAATTTCGTAAAGGATAATACGATAAAAGTGTTGAAGCCTATTAAGGTAATTAAGGTTGGCCTTAAATCTGTCCACATCATTCACAGAATTCATTGCGTTGTGTTCAGTTCTGTTCATTATTGAAATTTAATCAAGCATCCATTTATTGACTGGCGACATTTTGATGTGACATTTTGATAAAAAAAAAAACAATAAATAATATATCTAATCTAAAATACACACAAAGTAACATTTACTTTCACTTACAAAAATATTTAATTTCTTTTAATACTTACATATCTACTCGTATACATATATGTATGCTAATTTCACGAAATTTATTATTTTCATTATTTTCAAATAAAAAAGTAAAAGATTTAAAGTATTTGTAATTAATACAAAGTTGTCTTAAGCTCAGATGCAACCACAATAATAAGTGCAGCCTGGTGTATAACAGAGTTGTAAACGAATCATTCATTTTTGAATTAATTCGCGAATCATTCATGCAATGAATTGGTAAAATTTTGAATTAATTCTTTTCTCCAAAAAACGAATTGAATTAAATTTGAATCAATTCATTTGAATTTAGCGAACATGAATTGCAATTCATTTTCAATTCAAATGAATTGGTAAAATGAATTGCAATTCATTTTTTAATTCAAAATAATTGGTAAAATGAATCGCAATTCATTTCTAATTCATTTGAATTGAAATGATTTGAAATTAATTGAAATGAATTACAAAAGTAACTTGTAATTCAAATTTATCAAATCAAAAATGAATTGCATTTAATTGAAGTAAACTAATTCGTAATGAATTGAAATCAAAAAAGAATGATTCGTTTACAACTCTGATGTATAAACATGAAAAAGTATCAAGTATAGACGCCGTGTTGGACGTGTTATATTAAAGAAATTTCTTCAAAGAAATAGGAAGACATTAAATAAACCTGCCTATATTTTTGTAAGAAAAACATCATTATTCGAACTAAAGATTTCGAATAATGCTTATTCGGACTTAATAGCAAAGTTAGGACAAGTAAGGCCTTTATTTATATAAATGTCATTTATATCAGGTGGGGCCTAAACTAGGCTTCCATTCCTGGTTAATAATAAATAAACATATTCACCAGCGTTGTGAACTTGGTGAGTTTCGCACCATTTTCGGTGCTTTTTAAAATTTTTTGTGCGAAAAAATTCCTTAGTTGGTGCGCAGTGCGCTTTTTTGTTAATTTCGCCGATTTTATGATGAAATCTCTATTTTTACTAATTTTTAATTGCAGTTTGTTAATACACTAATACCCCGGTTATCGTCGGTAATTGGGACCGGAAAAACGAGACGCAAACTGAAACGACGCAAACCGAATCAGAGTTTTCCATACATTTGTATTAATTTTCATTTAATTCGTCCCGAGACTCATAATTTTATTAAAAAAGAATTGATTAAACTTCGACGGGAAATCCCCTTTTTCTATTTTTGCTTTGTACATACAAACATTTATTAACGACGCAAATCGAAGCACTAACGATGCAACTTCGAAGCAATGCGACGCAAACTGAAGCAAAAACGACGCAATATCGAAGTCACGCAAATTTTAACAAGACGCAACTTCGAAACGACGCAAACCGGGGTATTGGTGTAATTCATTATCATGAAATTCAGACGATGAAAAGAACCCCATTAAATGTGTTTTAAATACGAATGTATGATAAATGAATATATACTATCAAATTCGTCACATAAAGGTTATTGCCAAAGGTGAATAGGGTGAAAATCTTTGTTTGAAAATAAAATTAACATTTTAATCATGGAAATAAAAATTCTTGTATAGCCTGATGATTTGGTCTACTGAACTGTATACGAACAACCAGGGTTAGAGTCACAGTTGAGCTCTAAAAAATTTAGTTGAAAAAGTTCAAATAGAAGTACTTAAAGTAGAAAACAATATAAATTAAAAAAGTAACAAATATGTGCTGAATTAACCCTTTTTACCAATTAGTACTTCAGTTCCGAATATCATACTGTGAGTTAAATTTTGAGTGGTTAAATATCTATTAGCCCGTTTTAAAAAAAGGCTTTTTCTATTATTACTTTTACTAATAATCGTTGATAAAAAGTTTTATATAGAAATTATGAAATTAAAAAAATGTCAAATTAATTCAATAAACATTTGAAACAAAAAAGAAATTCTAAACCTGGTGCGTTTTTTTGTAAATGGTTGGTTTTTTTCCCCATTTTGGTGCGTTTCGAAATTTCAAAGTTGACAACGCTGATATTCACTCCAGGGAAACTAAATGGTCAATAATTGAGCATAACTAAAAACTACTTTAACGAGCACAATTGTCTTAAAAGTGTTTGTATCCAGACAAAATTCAAAATAAATTCTTTCATATACATATAGAGCAATTCTATATGAAAGCGATCACCTTGTGGACGACCCCTCTCCGATTTTAAAATAAATAGTCTCAATCGATTGCCCAGCAAAAAATAATGTACCTACATATTTTTTTTTTTTTTTTATAGTGACTGGTTTAGTGGTGGTGTACACCACTGTCTGTGACAAAAATGAAGAATTCTTCATAAGGGACCTCATTGAAAGTTGTTTTAAAAAAAAACTACTAAAGCGATCGCAACGAGTGATAGCTCGTTGGAAAGGTATTGAATCAGGCTTTAATTGAAAAATAAAATTTTCCTAATTTTTCTTAGAAATTTACCTTTAAATTTTCCCATGAAAATTAAATTTTCCGATTTTCCACAGAAGCTCCTAAATTTTCCGGCTAATTTTTTTTTTGGATTCCTCATAATTTTTGCTTTAAGAATCAGCAATAAAAAAATGGGCCCGACTCCTTGTTTGGACAGGAGAAGAGCATTTAAGAGACCACCTTGTTAAAAATACATTTTAAAAATTATTTTACAGTTAAAAATACATTTATGAAGAAAAAATCTTTCTTATTTATTAAAAATTTCAATTGTCTTGGCATCATTATAAAATTAAAGTAACTTTAAATTTAGCACGTCGGTAGACGAAGAGTACCGCTTTACATTAATTGACATATCAGAAATATTTGGTATGAAGCAATGAAACTTTTGCGTTCCAGTTATAGTTTTGACATTATTATATCTGTTTTGAAATCGTCGCTCCATGGCATCGTGTTCTTTTTGAGTGCATAAAACTGTGTTAATGGCAATTTCCTTGCTTTGAATCCACGAAAACAAATGTTGTACATTTAAGATCTGGTCAGTATA
Source organism: Bellardia pandia (assembly GCA_916048285.2). Taxonomy (NCBI): domain Eukaryota; kingdom Metazoa; phylum Arthropoda; class Insecta; order Diptera; family Calliphoridae; genus Bellardia; species Bellardia pandia. Next base: position 75,154,053 of record OU696530.1, read on the forward strand.
TGGCCTTTGCAAACTTGCCTTAGTCGCCATGCGTTTTAGGGTTCCCCCTAACGCATCGCATGGGCCCTTACAGTGGGACGTCGCGAAAAAGTGCCACTCGACCTTGAAGTTTTGTTCTTCTTCAATTATGCAAAGACTGTAAAAATTTTTTTTATTCTTGTACTGAGAAGCCGCACCGTCTGAGAAAAACGTTACTTTGTCGATTGCATCGAATTTTTAACTGTAAAATAATTTTTAAAATGTATTTTTAACAAGGTGGTCTCTTAAATGCTCTTCTCCTGTCCAAACAAGGAGTCGGGGCCGATTTTTTTATTGCTGATTCTTAAAGCAAAAAGTATGAGGAATCCAAAAAAAAAATTAGCCGGAAAATTTAGGAGCTTCTGTGGAAAATCGGAAAATTTAATTTTCATGGGAAAATTTAAAGGTAAATTTCTAAGAAAAATTAGGAAAATTTTATTTTTCAATTAAAGCCTGATTCAATACCTTTCCAACGAGCTATCACTCGTTGCGATCGCTTTAGTAGTTTTTTTTTTAAACAACTTTCAATGAGGTCCCTTATGAAGAATTCTTCATTTTTGTCACAGACAGTGGTGTACACCACCACTAAACCAGTCACTATAAAAAAAAAAAAAAATATGTAGGTACATTATTTTTTGCTGGGCAATCGATTGAGACTATTTATTTTAAAATCGGAGAGGGGTCGTCCAAAAGGTGATCGCTTTCATATAGAATTGCTCTATACACAAATCATTCAGTCTAATTTTATGATGCCTTTACGAAAATCACTTTAACGGCCATAAATATTTTAAAACTGTTTGTATCCAAATAAAATTCAGCACAAATAAGTTTCATATATACGAGTACAAAAGTAATGTCACCCAATTTTATAACGCCTGAAAATCACTTTAGCATGTCTAGCAATAATAATATTTACATATATGCACAGAAGTCATTTCCCTCCTCCAAATTAAATTTGTATGCCAGCTAATAATCGCATATATTATTTCCAGTTTAAATACTAATACTAATTTTTCAAAATATAATATTTGAACTATATAAAGAAAAGTTAATGAACTGGAATTTGAAAATAATGCATTATTGCAACAAAATCTTTAATTTAATAACTAGAAAACTTTAACAAAGACAGAGTAAAGGCTAGAAAATATTCAAACTATCGATTATAGATTATGGTCTCGTCATCTATGGCAAGGCACCTTAGTCTCAACTTAATAAAATTTTACCAATATACAATCAATCAATCAATCAATAAGGATTGCTATTGGTGCCCTCAAAACAACTCCAATTAAAAATATGACAGCTGAATCTGGTTTATCTGCAATAAAACAAAGATACAAAATACCTACAGGAGTTCTGATAACTACAATTATATTTCCCACGAACATCTTATTAGTAAAATTTCAACACTTCTTTCTCAACTTCCTATGCGTTTTATATCTACAATTTACAATTCCTTGGTATTCGCCTCAGAAATGGGAATCAACTTTAAACAGCAAAAAGTTTATAGAGATTCCGAATCACTTTGGAAATTACGCAACAATTGTTTCATACCAGACCTAATCAACCATTTCAAAGAATCCATATTGAGTATCTTCAAAGAAATATCATCAACATTTAAAAATAAAAACTGGAAATTCTTATACACCGATGGTTTAAAAGCCATCCCATCCACAAGAGTTTTAGCAGATGACAATTTAGCTAATTTAGATCCAAATTACTCCATTTTTACAAAAATTATTTTTGGAATGATTGATAGAATTTGCTATCTAAAGTCCTTTGGACAATGTTTGCTAGTACCAATAGGTGAAAAGTTACACTCATTTAAAAAAACCCTGTATGACCAAAATGTCCAACTTTGACCCCCTCTAACTCTGTGTCTGGCCTACTATCCAATTGTACTAACCTTGGTGCAAATTTCATTCAAATCGGAAGACATCGATTTTAAAAGTTGGGTGGTCACTTGACACGAAATTGCCCATATGTATGTATGTAAATAAGGAACACGTATTCAAATATAAAGAAAAACTTTTGATATAATGAAAAACCGATTAACATGTTTTTTCAGTTATAACCGTATTCAAAACCGGTTATTAAGAAAATGCTATTATTCGAATAGCCTGAAAACAGTCTTTAAAAGATTAAAACCTAATGAAAGTCCTTATGCGCTGTCGACGTTGCATGCTTGGATAATATGCTTTGAATGCATCCTACCTTCATATAGTTTACAAAAAAGAAACAAATTACTGGTCCCCTTAGAAAGGAGATGGGTTTGTTAGGTGGTATTGATGAAGATTTAATAAAAAGTTTTGGCTTTGTTATTAACATAATTGTATTTCGGACTTTTACAGTGGAAACAACAAAACTATACATTAAATTGTATCCCTTATATTACGTGCCATCTACTGTTCACAAAATTCTTATTCATGGTTCAATATACATCACTTACTATTGGAATGTTGTTTGAAAAAGCATTGGAACCGTGATATAAAGCTTGAGAAATAGATGAAAAATCACACCCGAAAAGTTTCGTGTGCAAAAACAATGCACGATCTTTTTTCTATCTCCTCTTGTCATCAGACCCTTTTATATACTCTTCCTCAACAAAGCCTTTTATAGATTATCGCAGTAGGAGCCTTTGTGCAAGCTCTGTTTCAGATGGATTAATTCCAGAGTTGTACATTGGTAAATCAGAGTTTAATTAGAAAAGGTATTAACACTTGTTATACAGTTTTTAATTTAGTTCATGTTTATTTAACATAAAATGTACATAATTTCTAAAAATAGTTACATACTTTAAAAATTAAAAAAAAACGTTACTTATACTCATCATGTATTAACCTTTGTTTTCATTTTGTTATTTTTTAGATTAATTTGAAACGTTTTAAAACAAAAACTGTTCATTACCTTATTAAATAATGGAACATTTTTAAGAAGAAACATTTTCTGAGGTCGCTTTAGTTATTCTTAGGGGAACTTTTTTCTTCCTGGTCCCATTTTGCTTAAACCTAAAAGACATATCTGTGTCAAATTTTATCATTCTAGCTTTTTAATTCTGTCTGCAACATGTTCTCCAGAAGGCAAATAACAAATGCTTTCGATAATGAAGTACACAATTTGCCACGCCCGCACACAGAGTTTAATATAATTATTAAAATAAATATGTGAATTAAATTCACTTAATTATCCTATCATGTCATTACGCATATCTACTAAAAACATTTTACTGCATTTGATTACCAGAAATAATAAAATTGAAGAATTTTAAATTCAGTATTTTTTAGTTAGCAAGAAAATAAAATAATCCATTTAAAATCGCATAGTTCAAATTATAAAAAATGAAAAAAAAAAAATTACAAAATCACATCCTGTTTAATCTTCATATGCTAACTCTGCGTACGCTTAATCGTAAAAGTATTACGTTTAAGGTGACCAGTAGTACAATGCAATAACATTTAAACCAGCAGAACAATAAAAAAATACTGAAATTTTAAAATGAAGTGCTTTGATTTTGATTGATTTGATGAGACATTTTCTGTATAGATTTTATATGTGGGTCAATTTAAAAAAAACGCATTTTCTGTGTCCCCGCACTTTACAGTACTATTTTAGGTAAAAAATAAAAACAAAAATGTGCGAGTGATCAGCGAGGAATAACGTAATTCTCAAATTTGTATGTTTGTTTTTTTTTTGTTTATTCAGAATGGTGTTTTATTTCTCCCTCTGACTGCTTCCATACAAAAGCATGTGTCCCCCGTTAGAATTTTTAGCAAACAAAATAAAATAAAATGAAGAAAAAATCAGTTTTCGAATTATTGCGTTTCTTTTTTGTGTTTTGATTTGTTATAGTCGTCAAAACTTAATTAGTGCGAATTTGACATTGCAAAGAAAGGTTGTCCACACAATTTGCATTGAGCGTCACTTTTTTATAAATCAAGTAATATTACTAGTTTTCAATTTCAAGTTTAAATAAAGTAAATAACAGAAATATACAAAAATAAATTTCAAATAAATTTTATGTTTAACTAGAAGTAAATCTTCCAATAAAAATTTTTATAGTAAATAACGTAAGGAAAGTACAAACTTTAATTATTACAAAAGTGAAAAAGCGAAAAAAAATCTATTAAAAAAGTGCACATTTGCTTAGTTTTTGTGAACACCATGGAAGAGCGTGATAAAATTTCATGAGCGTCACGATAATTTTTTTAAAAGTGAATGTATTAAATGTAAAAAATTTAAGTTTACAATCATTGTTTACATGGTTTCAACTCATTTTTTATAATTTGTGAATTTGCGAAATAAATTGCCTACGAAAAAAAAACCAAAATAGGCAAATATTTGATGAGCATCACTTTTAATATATATTGCTTCATAGCCTAAAATGCTTAATTTTGATTTAATTTTTTAATTTTCAAGAGCAAAACAACAAAATTAACGGTGGCTAAAAGAGCACGGAGATATCGATAGAAAATAAAGCTCGATAAAGCGCGTAATCACGAATATAAAATAAGGAAGAAAGAATGGTATAATCGTGGTATAATTGAGTTTAATTTTTATTCTTACTGACTGATTCTGTTTTTGCCACAAACTTAATTCGAAAGTGGTAGAAATGAATGAGAATGAAACAAAAACAAAGCTGATTGTCATTTCATGAAGTTTATACAGATCCAGAATAAGAATTCGAATGAAAATTTATAAATTAAATTAAGTTATTGTTTTGTGTCAAATATTTACATATGTGTATAAGTTTCTTCAAGAATTACTTCTTTTTTTCCATTGTTGGTAAAGACACCAAAGAATATGTACATGTTTAGTTTTGTATGAATTTTTTGTTTTTTTATACTCTTCACCTTCATGAGAAGGGTATATATAAGTTTGTCATTCCGTTTGTAATTTCCCGACCCTATAAAGTATATATATTCTGGATCCTTATAGATAGCTGAGTCTATTAAGCCATGTCCGTCTGTCTGTCTCTTGAAATCAATTTTCTGAAGTCCCCAGATATCTTCGGGATCCAAATCTACAATAATTCTGTCAGACGTGCTTTCGAGAAGTTTGCTATTTAAAATCAGCAAAATCCGTCCATAAATAACGGAGATATGAGTATAAATCCGAGACAACCTCTGACAATTTCATCAAAAAAACTAAGTGTATTAATATTGTTACGAATAATTTCATCAACAAATGTTTATCGGAATAATTATAATTATTAACAAAGGTGAAGGGTATATAAGATTCGGCATAGCCGAATATAGCACTCTTACTTGTTTTATTCACTTTTTGTAAAAGAATAAACTTTTTTCGTTAAACTTTAGATTTGGCATTATTTCTTGTTTACGTGCAAAAAAATCTCTTGATCGTCAAAAAATATCTTGAGCGTCATACTTAGTTTTTTCCCTTAAAACACTTATAATTGCATTTTTTTTTAATACATTGTTGTAAGTTTCGCTTCAATATGAGACTACCAAGTTAAACGGCGGTCGAGGTGAATGCCGAGGTATTTGACTTCATTATGTTGAGGAATAATTTGATTATTTATTCTGATGGACGAGCAGGTATCTTTTCGCAATGTGAAAGTGATATGAATACATTTTTGTTCATTTACCCTGATTTTCCAAAGCTCTAGCCAATTCTCTAGTTTATAAACATAATTCTGCAAATTCTGTGATGCAACTTGGTGGTCCTTATGGACGCTGATAAAGGCTGTATCGTCTGCAAAAGTTGACGTATGGATTTTGGGGTCTGACGGCATGTCGGAGGCATATATCAAATATAAAGTAGGGCCCAGTATGCTACATTGTGGCACACCTGATTCAATTGTCTGAGCAATACTTAAAAAATTGCCTTCTTTGATTTTAAATTTGCGACCGTATAAATAACTTTCCATGAGTTTATGGGTGTTAGCAGGCAGAGTTAATTAAATTTTGTGCATTAAACCGTCATGCCGTCATCGAACGCTTGCGACACATCAATGAAAAGGGCGGAGCAGTATTTTTTGTCTTCAAACGACCCTCTTATCACATTTACCAATCTGTGTGTTTGTTCGATGGTGCTGTGTTTAGCTCTGAAGCCGAATTGATGATTAGGAATACATTCAGTGTCATTCAGAATTGGAGTCAACTTAGTCATTAACAATTTTTCAAACAGTTTTGAAATTGTCGGCAGTAGACTAATTGGCCTATATGACTCCACTTTGGTGTGGTCCTTCCCTGACTTAGGAATCATAGTGATCATAGACACCTTCCAATCTGCAGGATAGTATTCTAGGCGTAAAATAGCGTTGAAGATAAAGAGGATAATTCTTCTTGCTACACGAGGTAACTCCACAAGCATTTTATTGCTGATTTTATCCATACCTGGAGCCTTTCTAAGGTTCAGAGTACCAATAGCGTTTTGGACATCACGAAAGTTTAGTCTTAGAGGTACAGGAGGCCTTATAACAAGTGGTGGCAAATCAGATTCGTTATTATTTGAGTTGTTTATAGTAAACACATTTCTCAAATGGCTAACAAATAATGTCCCTTTCTCGGAATCATTTCTAGCCCAGTCACCAGTCGGATTTCGCAAAGGAGGTTTTCCTCTCACTGGTCTTTTTAAACCTCTTGCCGCCCTCCATAACGAGTAGTCAGATTGTGGGGTACTATCAAGACCCTCCAAGTAAGATTTAAGTGAAGCCATTCTTTGGGTTTCTAAGAAATTTCTTAGTATTTATTATTTTTTTTTTATTACAGTAAACTTGCCAAGGGACCCATCAATATCCTCGGTAGTTGTCAACCCTACATTTTCCGTGCAGTGGGAACTTAAATACTTTTTATACTTTATCCAACTTACTCTGGTTTTAGATATGTCCCGAAATGGAGAGCCATTCCCTTGAAGGAAACGCATTGAAATAATAGTAGGAGAGAAGACAAGTCTAATGAAGGCTCCACTTGAATCGATTTAACAGGGATATTTTTCACTACTCCGAAGTCAATAACATCGGGAATCTTCCGTCGGTCCGTCGGCCAGTAGGTGGGATGACCGCTTGAGAGTACATCTAATCCCATTTTGGCAATGGTGTTGAAGAGTTGACGACCCTTCGGGGTCACCAGACGTGAACCCCAAAAAGTGTGTTTGGCGTTAAAGTCCCCAGCAACTAAAAATCTAGCTCCAAGGGAATTGAAGAAGCTGTAGTATTGGTGTTCTTTTATTGAAAATCGAGGCGGAGAATAATTTGATGATAAAACAAAATTGTATTGACAGAATTCAATACAAATGTTTGTTGCTTGTAGGTAATCCTCACATATGTTGTTCATTAAATAATGTTTTATTCTGTTCTTTATAAGAATTGCCGATCCTCCACATGCTCTTCCGCGGGGATCTTTAGTATCATACAACACGTAGCCATTAATTTTGAAGTACGCTGTCGCCGTCAAGTGAGTTTCAGCAATCATCATGACATCAATCTGCTTATCCATCAGGAAATGTTCCAGTTCGTTTTTATGTTGGCGGAGGCCGTTCGCGAAACTTACACAAATGAGATTAAAAGCAGTGCAACTTAATTGGTTAATCAGCAGAAACTCTACATTGAAATTGGATTGCAAACTTTTGTTGTACAATGCAATTCTAAAGCCAATCTGGTGTTATGGAATTCAATTATGGGGTACTGCCTCAGCATCCAACATGGAAAAAATTCAATGGGGTCGAAATAAAATTCTACGTATAATTACTGCAGCTCCATGGTATGTTAAAAATTCTCGAATCCACAAAGATCTAGGCGTGCCATTAGTAAAAGTTAAATTTACAAAATATGCGTCAAAGTATGTCAGCAAACTTGAACACCATCCAAACCCACTTGTACGAGACATCCTTAACTTTAGTGGCCACAATCGGTTGAGAAGCAGGGATACCCTTGCTTTAACTCAAGAGCAAAATAGATGACTGGATCAGTTGATGTGAAATTTTTTTTTAGTATCATAAAAATTTTTGTCTAGCACTGGCTGGGCTTATTATCTTGTTTTTAGTATTAAGATTTGAATACTTATTGTCATTTCAAATATGAAGATTCAATAAATAATTAAATGCAAAAAAAAAAAAAAAATACATTGTTACAAGCCTATTACTTTGCAAGTAACCTCTAAGTTCAAGTCTTTTTTTTTACAATAATTTACATATTTTCATCTTAAAATTTTAGAATAAGTAGTCACTTTAAAATAAATGAAAAATCAAGGTGAATCGTAATTTTGTGTTTATAATCGAAAGGGTGATTTTCGCAAAAGTCAATCTTGATTTTTAGCGATTTTTTATACATATTTGGTGTGTGACGCTCAAGATAGAAATCATAGAAAACCTAAAAAAAATCCAAAAATATTGATTTTTTTGAGAGCCTAAAAGTACCACCGTATTCTTTATCAATTTCTACATAAATTGGCCACTCTTACAGGCGAATTGATAAAACTTTAAAAATTAGCAAAAAAAAAAAAAATTTGTGCACGTTTTTTTTTTAAATTCACCCATATGGTGAATTTCACGTCAAGTGACCCAATTTCAAAAATCGATGTCTTCCGATTTGGATGAAATTTGCACCAAGGTAGTACTATTGGATAGTAGGCCAGAGAGGGGGTCAAAGTTGTACAGAGAGGGGGTCAAAGTTGGAGATTTTGGTCATATAGGGTTTTTTTTAAATGAGTGTAACTTTTTACACATTGGTCCTAGCAAAAATTGTCCAAAGGACTGTAGATAGCTATTTGTTCAATCATTTCAATATTATTTTTTTTTAATTTAAAAAAAAAGAATAATTTATAACACAAAATTGAAAATAATAATTTTTGGCAAATAAACAATTAGTAAAAAAAACTTACATGTACCTATTCAATTTTGCACAAGTGTGTCTTAATTTTAATAAAAATATCAAAGTTCACCATTAGCTTTGTATGCGTTTGCTTTGTTTAAAACATTAGCTTGATATCAATTTAATTGCATGCGGTAAACACTTTTTGCAAATTATTAAACACAAATCAAACTCTAATACGAATTATAATAAACAAAGACGAAAATGTTACGAGCCATTAAGGACAATATTCTAGCACTGACAAAAAGTAACTATTCTACGCGAGTAAAAACTAAACAGCTTAAAGCAAGTCAATCAGTTGCCATAAAAGTCCAAAAAAACGTTATTGTTTCCAAACCACAATACAGAGGTCGAAAAAACCATTATCTTTATGAGAACGTACGTCTCATTCTAACACAAATGCATATACTTATCGGCAAACTAATTAGTAGATGTACAGCAAAGCGAGCCTTTCGCGATATTGGTTATATATCACCACTACAATAATTAAAACCCGAATTGTTGATAAACAAAATGCTAAGGTACGGTTAAAGTTTTTCAGAAGCTCTAAAATTGGACAATAAAAGACTGTAATGTATGCAGAAGAATCCAATGGTAAACAATATTACTGATGCCGTACAACTCAGAGAATTCAAATACACCACCTAAATGTAAACAATGAAGCACAATGGGAAGAACCTCATGATGCTTTCCATGGTGGCACCTTGGGCTACTTAAGAACAATGAAGAAAAATAATTATTTGCGTATTTTGCAAACTCATCTTCCCAAATTTTGTAGACATGAGTGTCTATCATGTGCATGAAGTTACTTTTCAGCTGGATGGTGACCTAAAGCGCACAGCACCAAAACCGTGAATGAATATCATAGTGAACAAATTGAAAAATTGTTGTTCAGTTCCAATACCTATTAACTCCAAAATATTTGGTCGAGCTTTAGTAGGGAGTTCAGATCGAATGAGATAGTATTTCAAATGAATTTTACGAAATAAAGGACTTTCAAAATACCATCATTTCAAAAAGGTTTGGTTTCATTTGTATTTTTTTCTTGGAACTTGATGTTTCTAGTTTTGATTTACATATGTATAAATTATTTTGTTAAAAATTAAACATAAAATAAATGACAAAAAACATTTTCTTATGTATATTCCTTATTAGTTTTATTTTTATGCAATAACAAAAAAAAATATTATAAATACACATACATATCTAAATTAAATCACTTATAATTTTATTTTCTTCGTAAGAATTTTTACAGAGATTTTAAAATAATAGGAATAAAATGCTTAATTTTGAACAAAATCAATTTTCAACAATCAAGTTTGTTTGAAAGCAATTTTGCATATATTTTACGAATACCAAGATTTTTAAATTTCTTTAACTTATCTTTACTTTCTTAAAGAACTAACAATTAGTATTTTATATGTTAAATCTAATAAATGTTATCATTATGTCTAGCGATTGATATACGAGTATAAGATTTATTTAATCGGCCTAAACTTGAACTGAATACTATTTTAATAAACTTAAGGGGTTTCAATGTAAGTTGTGGCACAGTCGAATATAACACTTATACTTGATCCATCTCATCGCGTTCTATGGCTGGCTAATATTTCGTAAAATACATTTTAGATGATTTTAGTTTAAAATTTATTGTCCAAAAAAATAATTATTGCAGGTTTGTATAGTTAAGGTACGCGCAATGGTTTAAAACGTTTTATTTTGGAAATAATTAGGTATTTCGGAAGCTATTTTAGGTGTCACCCACTATTGGTGAAGTGCTATGAAAAATAAAATGTTGGAACACATTTTCATCCTTTTAAAAATTTCGGCATTTGAAAATAAATGAAAAAATTTTAATGCCATTGATTTAAGTACATTTGGTTCCATATTATTTTAAAATTTTGTTCTGATATCTTCACCTATTAAAATTTTACATTAATTGAAAATTTTCTTTTTCTTCATAGAATAACAGCACTTTATAATTTTTTATTTTTTAAGGTTAATGACATCCGAAAATTTCATAGAATTAATTAATTTCAGTTAAATATCAATCTTCATGTGCTAATCTTTTCACCAATTCTAAATACTGATACAAAAAGCTTATATTTAATCATCAGATGCTCCACAAACCTTGCCCCCTTTCACAAATTTTAACTATTTTTCAAAATCGAAATTTATTGAAAATAAATCTGTCTTTTTTAAACCACTGGACTGTTCAAGATTAAATTTAAATGAGAGTAGCAACGGAGTATACGTCTTTAAATTTTTATCATGAACAAATGGGCGGAGCTGAGGGGGCTCAAAATAAAATACCTTAATAAATATATATTTTTTTGGTTTTTATCCAATTCCAAATTTTCTAAAAATCCTCGCCTAGTCTTTAAAAATAATGGTCACGTGTACTCTTTACCTTTTATAGTTTTCGAGTTATGAGACTTTTAAAATTTAAATTACCCAATCCAGGTCCTTTTTTTGTAAAATATCCGTCAGAAGTTTAAACCGATTTTCTACTATTAGTTAAATAATAAAATAGCTCATCAGACACAAAACATTTCAAAACAATATATTTTCTATTTCCAGAAATAAACTATTTTGAATTGAAAATTTAAACAAAAAACTAAATCAACTTTTTCCGATATTATTTTACACATAATTTGCGAATACATATGCAAAAAGATATGCACTGAAATTAAGAAACATATAGCAAAATATTAAAAAAAAAACTTGAAATTCACCTATCCACGATCTAGAAGCAGAGTCACAGCAGACCTAAGCCGAATTCAAAAAGAAATAATGCCAATATAATCGGAAGAACTATGTTTACTAATTTTAATCAATAAATAATATTTATTGTTAGTTCATTAAAAAACTAAAGATATAATAAATAAAAAATAAAAAACATAAATATGTATAACTGCGAAATATAGAATTTATATTGATTAATAAATGGTATCATCTTGGCGACACGATCCATAAAATGGTGAGTTGACCTAGAGGACGATACAAATGAAAGAACGTTCATCGAAATACTGTTTGCTTCCTCAATTCATCATAATATAAAGATGCTTACCTCCACATTCTACCAACAAACATCCACAATATTATCCACAGATTTGAGGTAAAACCTCAAGCATCTCTAGGCATATGTATAACTAATGGCATTAAGGCCATGAATATAATACCAAGTGAGTGGTCAAATGTACTGACAATTTGCAAAATGGCTGTGGTCACCTTATGAGTTTACATGAACATACGAGTATTGATATGTAAGTAATTTGCTAGAGCAAAAACATCACCAACAGTATGGAAAATTGCATATACAGCAGCCAATTTGCAGTAATAATTTCTCGCTTTGTCAAAAATCCGCATACGCGACAAAATCCAAACTAGCAAATGGACAAATGAACAACAAAAACAACAACAACAAAAATACAAAGAAAATGAAAATGTCCATACTGACTGAATTGAGTTAAATAACTAGTACGAGTAAAAAAAATATCATCCGATTTTTAGTATTATCTGCCCACACACACATTTATGTACATACAGATGTACATACGTACTAACTTACACATTCAAACTAAATATGTTTTTATATACCTATACAAACGTAGATATGTACGACGTACATATGTATACATACATAAATGTATGCATGGGTATAGACAAACCGATAAAGACTGGGTCTGGTAAAAAAAAAGGCCGCTCAGCCGGAAAATTGCTTAAACAAATTGTCAATTTTCATTTCAACGGATGTTTGCATATCACTTACCAATTGTCGCCATATGTGATTTGTGTATGTTTGAATGTTTGAATGTGAGTTTATGGTTATTTTTTCTGTGGAATTTGTACATATTTGTACGAACATAAAGTGGGCTTGTGTGTGCGTGTTTGGGTAAGTATCAGAGTATCACAACTCAATAAAACCGATTAAAAAAGGAATGCATGCGTATGCCATGACACATCGAATCCTATTCAAACATCATTTTGCAAACACACAAACATACATTTACTTAAGCTACTTTTACACTATCTTAGTTATCATCTGAGTTTAATCTCAAAAATCTTTTTAAAATAATAAAATAAAAAATAATTCATTTCAGATTCGCTGTTTTTCTACCTTTGAGAAGCCTTTCTGTATTAGCTGATGAACATATGCACAGTCTGAACACGTCTCAGTTGTTTAACTATGAAGAAATGACATATAGTGTAAATTCACATGTATGTATGTATGTATGTACATCCAAACGAAACACAACAAGTTTACTCGAAGTTTTTTAATCGTTTCGATTGTGATTTTTTATCAATTTTTTTTGTTTTATCTTGTTTTGTATAATGTTAACTTTACTTCCGTCACACTCTGTTGTAATAGCATACATACATACAAACGAGTATTCACAATGGCAAACACCCTTGCAGTACACGGTAGGTTTATGGAAATTTTTTCTTGACCAGCGAAAAGGTGTCACCACAGATCATTATACGAGGGATACAACCTGTAACATGAATATACGGATGCTCTTGCTAGCACAATAGATGATCATGCAGACTGTCATATAACATGTACTCTATGTTCAGTTAATTAATTCGGTGGTCTTTAAAAACGGAAAAATATATCTTTAATTTATGAAGTATTTCTAAGGAAAATTAATATAAAGTAAATTATTCTTTAAATAAGGAAGCGTATTATACATACATATGTATACAGGTACCTAACCAGTAAAAAACGGGTACCGATTTATATTTTCGTATAAATTTATTTATCTGATTCACCCGATTTAATTATTTTGCTGGTAAATGTTTGGAGAACAAAATAATGTATAGTAAGTAGGGATACCAATCCCGAAATCCCTATCCAGAAAATCCCGGAATTTGTTTGAAATAATCCCAAATCCCGAAAACTAGTGTTGTTTACAAAGTCATTAACAAAATTTTATATTTTAAAACGTTTGTCGAATAAATAAAGATGAAAAAAATTAAAATTAATGGATTTGACTCGAACGCACTATTTGATGTGTCTACAGCTTTTGAAATTTGGAAATGCCTCTGCAAAAAGCTTTAATTGATTTAACCTTTCTTTGCATGATTTTGTTTTTATTAGTGAAATAAATCAAGGTGATAAATTCATGTTCATAATTAAAGGAAAAATGGTTAAAAAAATCTTAGTATATATTTACAAGTATAGTATAGGTTTAGGTTTGAAGGCCGGTGTGATGTTGTCCCCACACCATCACCCAGAGACCAATACGGTCCATTGTGACGAGTATAGTATAAATTTAGCAAAAAAAAAACATTATGGAAATTTCCACCATCATGCAAATGTCAAGAGATGAAGAATTTAAACAAATAGTTGTCATTTTAAATCCGATTAAAGTAAAACAGAAAGCTCTTTGTCGCAGTAATATGAATCTCTGCTGGTGTTGCCCTTTTATTTATGCTCTAAGAGATATCAAACAGTGATCTGGTGAAATCTCTCCTTAAAAAAAACAATAATGAAGGATGATTTAATCAACACTTTTAAATTTTTGAAAAAACCCAAAATTGAAGAGTGAATTTGATAATGAGATAGAAATGCTTGTTATTAGAAATGAATTAGAAACGTTGATTGCGGAAATATATATATGTATTATATAATACATGTAAGTGAAATATGTAAAATCCCCCCACAACACCAAATTAATGTCTGTAACAATATGGAGTAAAATATTGAATAAGAATTATTTGTTTCGAAGGATGAGAAAGGATTTTTTATGCAATCAAAATACAAGAACTTGCTAAAAATTTTGCCTACAAATGAAGTTTTTCGTCAGCTTCAGACATATATTGGTAACAAAATTACGGGTTAATGCATGTTTCGGCGGTGCACAGTGTAAGATTTTGCCAATCTAGGGGGACTTAATTCAATTGCAGCCAAAGTTTAACAGATATAGACTTGAAATTTGGAACATAAGCTTTTTTTTTTAATGTGGAGGCTCAGATCTAAAATGAGTAACATTGGCCAAAAACTACTCCCCCCTCCAATATTAGCCCCTTATTTTTTTTCTAGAATTAAGCCAAAAAAGGCTTTTTGATAAACTAAAGGTAGAGTACCCTAAAAGTTATTAAAGTAACTATTTGTTTATTAGAAAAATATATAAGAAAATAACCCCCTGGCCAACGATGTCGAACGATAACGTTCGCTTAGATAAGACTTAAGACACACACTTGATTGTGGAATAAACAAACTTGATTGTGTAAAAAATAGATACGATAAAAAGTTTACGTCTTAAGTCTTATCTAAGCGAACGTTATCGTTCGACATCGTGGGCCAGGGGGTAAATAAAAAAAATTTTTGTTGTTGTTTTCAGGGTTGTATTCACTTATTGTATTCAATATTGTATTATATTGTACTTATCATATAATATGTATGCAAAAATTGTATTTACTTGCAGCTTGAATTGTTGTTTTAAGCCATAAAGCATTATCATGCATAAATCTGGGCTTAACTCGTCTAGATTTATCCCATCTCACTTGAAAATCGTAGCATAGCTTTCGTAAACGTGCTTTTAACTTTTCACAGTCCACATCTCTTCCAAAAATTGTTAAAACGAATTTTAAAATCGCTTCGAACCTTTCTGGTTTTATGTTATTTAACCAAACATGAAAAAGTTCCTGGCGCGATATTTCAGACATATTAAAAAACGATACCTTTGGGCAAAATATGGGCAAGATTTTATTCTTGGAATCAGTTTCGGGAATCTTTTCGATGATCCTCCTTGTGGTGGAAAAGTAGAGTTAACTTTCAGGTGGCTACAATGACTTTGAAACTTTTTGTCCACAGTTGCTCATTTATGTTTAAAAAAAATGTTTTTATTTTAACAAAAAGCCATTAAATGACTATATTTTATAAATATTATTATATTATTTTATAATTAAAAGAAAACTTCGTACCAGAAACGCATAATTTTTCCTTTTTTTTAATTTATCGGCAAAAGTACTAAAATGTACAGCTGTGGCAGCACTACATTGTAAATAATAATAAACGTTTACATATGTTTTTTTAATTTTCGTATTGTGTTTGCAAAAATGGAGAAAAAACTTAAAAATTTAAATAATATAAAAATATTAAAGTTAGCGCTTGAAGGCCTGTGCACATTAAAAGAAATAAGTGAACTACACTGTAAAAGAAGAAGACGCTCTTGTTCTGTCAGAGAAATAAACCACGACAGAAAGACATTTTTGTTAAAGGCACTTATTTTTTTCCACATTTTCTATTAAATTTAAAATAAATATATTTTCTTCCATTTTGTGCAAAACACAAACAAACAACAACAAACAGCTGATTCCGTACAGAATGTGCGATCAGTTTCGCTTTTTGCTTAAGCAAATGACAGTTGAAAAACTTAACGAAAAGTTTCGGTAAGTACATTATAGTTTGCCACATACAATTTATATGTGTTCGCACGTTTGCTTAAGCTAGCATATGCATATTATAGTTGGGCCTTAAATCTAAATGGTTACTTTCAACAAAAGTCACAACTTAATCTTTTTTAATGATAAATTTTGACACTTGCAATTATTTTGAACGGCACTTTACCGTTATATTTTAAAATAAGGAAAAATTAAATGATTTCCCACTGTTTTTGGAACAGGGTTTGGACAGGGGTTTTTTCCAGAAATATGACGGATGTGATTTTATTTTGACGCGTAAAAAGTAATCAATTTTAATAATATATAATTTTTGTTTTTTTTTTTGTGTGAATTTAATTCTACTTAACTAACTTTATAAGAAAGCAATATAATTTTTTAATATAATATTATTTATGTTAATATAATTAAGCTTTTCCTTTAATAATATTTAGTTTTGACATTTCAACTTTATACAGATATCTATAAGTGATGAAATATGGACCAATATTCACAAAATCCAGTATATCAAAATTTATATCTATTATCTGTTGTTGATGTTGTAACAGCAGTAATTTCTGAGTTGACAGCCCTTGGCCGAGTGATCTCGGGTCATTCCGGTGCGTAGAACCGGCTGTCGTGGAAATGTATCTGTGTAAAATTTTGGTTCGAAATGTATATTTATAAGATAGAGTATATATAAAAGAGTTATGCGTATTTAAGTGAATTTTGGAAGTGAACTTTATAGGCTAATATGAACCGATTAAAACCCAATCTCGTTTTATGATTGCTTTTTATATAGTTACTTCAATTTAATATGATTTTTGTATTATAGAGACATATTTGTGTTGGTCTAGAAGAAATCATTTACATATGTATGTACCTATTATTGCCATTTTAAATAGAACATATCGAGCCATAACCGCCGAAAAAATGTATCCCACAAACTCAAAATTTTACAGGGGAAGGTTTTTTTTTAAATAAAATCAGTTTGAATAAAGCCATTATTTTAAAATTTATAATGTAAATATTGTTTTGAGTAATACATTTAATTTTAATAATTTTAAATGATGTTGAACTATCGATTTCATTAAAAAACAACAATCGATTATGGTGTGGGATACATTATTTTGGCGGTTATGGCTCGATATTATTTGATCATTAAAATAACGTGAGCGAAATTTCTGCACTAGTTCTACCAATTTGCCCATTTTCAATACCAAACAGGTCCAGAAAGAATATTTGGGGAAAATTTTATCGTATCTAAAATACAAATAATTGACTGATTTCAACCAGTTTTAATCCCTAGCGTCATTAAGCCAAAAACATATCATGTAAAAAAATATCAGAAAATTATTATGAGTCGATCGGTATACATACTGCTAGGTGGGACTAATAGTTTTGGGCGTCACAAAAATCATTACAAAACCAGTATACCCTCCCCACTATGGTGGTGTAGGGTAGAATTAAATATTTATTTTGTTTGTTATTATATGACTCAGTAATGTTTTGAACCCAATTTTTTCTTCAAAAGTTAAATGATTGCCCAACAATACAAGTGACCTCTCTTCATACTATTACAGGGCATTAATGTGAAATTAACAATAGACAACTCTATATCAATGAAGTAGTAGATAATCCAACAATTTTGACAGCCAAGATATACTTTGACCTCATTATAGACACATTTTTATAACTCATGCGACTGATTAATTCAATCAATGATATTAACCAAAGCAACTGGTTGCGTTGTCCCATATCGAACTAGCGGGACACTAGCACATATTAAAATACATATATACATATGTACATATCTATGTATATGCAAAAAATGACAGACAATGGTGGATAAATTGACTCAATTAGAAATTGTTGGAATTGACTTTATCTGTAAATTTTAATTCGGTCCTAACATTACTTTGGTTAAGCAATTCTATTTGAATAGCTAGAAAAGCATCATCAACATTATTGTTGACAAGTTTTTAATACATACTATTAACACAATGTATTGGACGGGTTTAAACTCTCTTTTATTTTGTGTCCCCGATAACCAGAACGCTATCCAATTTGCACATTCTTATATTGTTACGTTTCTATATTTTAAAACGTTCTTTTTATAGAAAATATTGTTTATGTACTTATTTAGTAAAATTTACACATCCGCAGTTTATTCACAATAAACTTACTCTTACAGTTATACCTACTTGACCCCAACTTTCACTAATGAATTGTATATCGTATATGAACAGAGGCAGAGCATGTGGAGGCACAGAAATTTGAATAAAAACTCGAATTAAACACTACTTAATGAGTGATCTTTTTGAAGATTATCTTCAAGCCACAACGATCTGTATCGAAGATTGTTATCGAAATATAGTGATTTCGTCTATATATTCACCCCCTAGATTTTAAATAACGGAAAGTCAATACAAGAATTTTTTGAAATCACTAAGCCCCTGCTGGCGACTATAACGCTCAGCACACATTCTGAAGATAAAGGCTGATTAATCCGAAAGGTCGTGTTTTATTTGATAAAATTTCTAAAATGGAATTGAATGTGTCCTCGAGCGGAAAACTTAATTACTGGCCTACTGATCCACAGAACATACCAGTTGTTATTGATTTTGCAGTGATGAAAACTATCCCGAGAGGAGTAATTCATGTCGTATCTTCGTTAGAACTATCATCAGATCACTCACCCACAATTGTTACTATATCGAGTCCCCGAGAAAATGTGTCCCCGACTGTTAATTTAGCGTTGACAAGCACAAGAATAAACTGTGTTAAATATAGAACATACCTCTCTACACATTGTTCTGAAAATATATTGCTAAGATCACCAGAAAATATCGATTACTCTCTTATCAATTAGGATAATGATCTTAAACTGACTGCTCAACTTGCTGCCCAAACTCCCCGACTAACTAGATATAACAGATTTTTTCTGCAGATGCCGAATCTAAGCTAAAAGATTGCATGAAAAGACTTAAAGAGTTCCTGGAATATCGGAAAATTTAATCACTAAATAAATACTTCGAAAGTCTGGACGCAACTCCACCTGTGTTATGTAAGCCTGCCTTGCGAAACTTAAGTAGTGGATGGGCAAGAAATGATACAGAAAAAGGAATCTATTTGTTAATCATTTAAATAAAGTATTTACCTCAAACACATCATATGAAACAACTGACTTGCCACCAGTTGCACACCATTTAGGAGCAGCTGTATCCCTTCGTGTTGAGATTCGAGAACTCGGAAAGGCTATTATTAATTTAAACTCTAAGAAAACACCTGGTATTGACAAATCAGTAACAAGATGCTTATGAACCTACCCAAGATAGCAATACAAATAATAATTTTTATTTTCACACAAAAGATGAACCATATATACCCATTAGCCTGTTGTCAAATATATTGAAGATATTCGAGAAAATGCTCATGAACAAGTTATACAAGATTTTAAATAAAAACAATTGTATTCTGAATCATTAATTTGGATTTAGAAGAAAACACAATACTATCGAACAATTGTCAATATCGTTAAAAAAGCATTTGAAGAAAAAAATATTGTTCCGCTCTTTTTACTGACATTTCTCAAGCGTTTGATAAAGTGTGGTATGATGATGGTCTAATATACAAGTTGAAATTAAATTTACTCGTAAACACACATCCTTTCCTGTATACATACTAATTTTTGAAAATTTAAGGAAAAATATTTTTTTTTAATTTTTCAGATCTTATAATTATGTAATTATAGGTAATAATATAATAATATAGACACATATTATACCTTTAAAATTCGGGTCAAAAAATATGTTTCTCGGATTTAAGCCATATTTTTATAATCATGATACATATACATATGCCTTATCTTTAATTATGTATTACAAATTATCAGGCAGACAGTAGTTACCGACTTTCAACTTTGCGGGTCACCCACTCGAAAATAGGCGTGGCACACAAAAAAAAACTTTATGGACTTTATCACCTCTCAAAACCTATTTGATATAGTTTTTTCTTTTTTTAACAATGCCACTAAAACCGATTTGTTCCAAAAGTCTATCTCTTGCTAGAAAATTTCGCAGGGGTACTGTTTCCAACGATTTTAAAAATCAGTGGGGATGTGCAGCACCATCAACAACAGCAGCAGACTTAACAAGAAGATGTGCCTGTACGATAAGAGCCAAAAATCGTAATGTCGCTGCCGATTTTATGTGTTTGAAATGAAAGTTGACCTGATTCCTTTTTATACTCGTACCCTCTACCACCACAAATTGTGAATGAGTTTGTCATTCCGTGTGTAAAACGAAATTTTTTTTAGTTCAGTCAATATTTGACCCCATATAAAGTCCACTTCCAAAATTCACTTAAATACGTATAAAACTGATATAACTAATGTTAAACGGTTGAAATTTGACATAAATAATCGCTATAGGTCAATAAATTGTTGAACTAAATTTTATATTGGTCATAGCTCCCATATAAGGACCATTTCAGAAAAAGACATTTATCTTTATATATATCGTATAAATATCGGTACCGACTCAAAACCTTGCATAGATCACAATTATAGTATATATAGAGCAATTCCATATGAAAACGATCAAAATTGGCAAATTTTTGAACGACCCCTCTCCGATTTTAAAATAAATATTCTCAATCGATTGCCCAGCAAAAAATAATGTACCTACACTTTTTTTTTTTTTTTTTTATAGTGACTGGTTTAGTGGTGGTGTACACCACTGTCTGTGACAAAATTGAAGAATTCTTCATAAGGGACCTCATTGAAAGTTGTTTAAAAAAAAAACTACTAAAGCGATCGCAACGAAGAAAATTTAGGAAAATTTTATTTTTCAATTAAAGCCTGATTCAATACCTTTCCAACGAGCTATCACTCGTTGCGATCGCTTTAGTAGTTTTTTTTTAAAACAACTTTCAATGAGGTCCCTTATGAAGAATTCTTCAATTTTGTCACAGACAGTGGTGTACACCACCACTAAACCAGTCACTATAAAAAAAAAAAAAAATATGTAGGTACATTATTTTTTGCTGGGCAATCGATTGAGACTATTTATTTTAAAATCGGAGAGGGATCGTCCAAAAGGTGATCGCTTTCATATAGAATTGCTCTATATAAAAATCATTCCACAAAATTTTATGAATTTCGGTTTATTTTTAACCGGTTCTCCCATATAAAGCCGTCTTCCGAAAATCTCTTTAATACTCATAGATCTCTTATAAATAACGCTACCGATCCAAAATTTTACACGGATCATTTAAATACATGACAAAATCCAACTGCTGGATTTTGAGAATATCGGTCAATATTTTACTATTGCCCCCTTATAAGGTCCCCTTCGGAAATTCACTTTAATAGTAATATATAAGTATCTTAAATATACCGTTATTATTTATCGACATACACGTAAAGAATTAACTATGAATGACCAATTTAAATGTCTTAACAAAAGCTGTACCTTATCACGTGATGATGGTGGTGTGCTGGCTTTGTCATAGCATGTGTCATTTTAAGTGCAGTGGATTGTCTGGTTTGGTTGCTGAAGCTGTCTGTAAAACTAAAGGTTTACATTGGTGCTGCAATGTCTGTCAACAAATTGGTGTTCAATACTATCGTTTTTTCCAAAGCACAAAAAATACATTCTTAAACATTCAAAATAAACTTTCTTCACTATCTAATGCAATATCAGCTTATGGAAATCTTTTTGAGGAATTTAAACAATTAAACTGCCTTAATTCTCCACCACAATTATCGCCGAAACGCCGCAAATCACCCAGAAATAAAAATAAACCGAATGCTTCTCAAAGTCCTGGTGCAACTAGTTGCAATGTTGTTGATTCTGTTGTAATTACCCCAAGTACATCAAAGAGTAACCTTAACAACTGTGCTTTAACGGCGAAATTCACATATGCAGACTTCAGCAAATGACAATGTTCTCTCTGTGACTTCTAATTCTACTGCCAATAAATCTCCATATAATGGTTTAAAAATCATTCCGCCTAATAAATCAATTTTTATATCTCGTTTTGCTGCTGATACTACTGTTGAACAAATTAACTTTTATATAAAATCAAAATTGAATCTTAAAGCTGATTTCACTACATATAAATTCTCTTATTCTCAACCAAGGAGGATCACATCTTTCAAACTCAATGTTCCCTTTGATCTTTATGAGCAAATAGTCAACCCTAATTTCTGGCCTGAAAATACTTTAGTTCGTGAATATGAATTTAAAGAAAATCAAAGGAAAAATAAATACAAATTTCATTAACGCCCAAAAAAAACTGAATTCTAAATTTTATCAGAACGTTCGTGGCTTAAACACTAAATTGTCAAATCTTTTAGTTAACAGTTTTGATTTTAATTATAATGTTATTATCTTTACTGAAACATGACTAAAAGACAATGTATTCAATTCTGAAATTCTGTGCAATAATTTTGTAATCCAAGTGGTCAATCGTTTCGGGCTTATAGACTACTATCTATCATCTTGTGGATGCCTTAATAATGTAAGGCAGTCAAATTCTTGGTCTAAAAAAAATAGTCATTCAAGTTAATAATTCGTTGTGCCCTGCCTGAGGTTGATGTCTTACTTGGTCAGTATTAGTTTTTGACATTTCAGCCCTTGTTGAAAATTATTAAAGAGTCTTGGTTGGAAACATTGGAAATCGCTATTTTTGTAGAAAATGTGTCCACCTTGTCTCCTTCACTTCCATTATTAAAGACTAGCGATGGCTTTCCAACAGCATATATCGCACTATCAACTTCCATTTGCTCTGGTCTCAATGGAATAAATATATTTTTAATATGGGTATTTGGGAAATTTTCTTGGTTGCTCCGAGGAAAATTTAAATGAATTTGGGGTTTTGAGTATTGAAGTGCAAAGTTTTCACGTATATTATTGGGCTGCAGCTCTTGTGGTTTAGCCAAGGCATTTAGTAAGTCCATCGGAGATAGAGATATAAATACCTTCAATTATAAATACCCTTAATGCGTATTGTCTGTCTAGCGATTCTTCGTAAACTCTTAGCATAAAATAACTTGCGCGTGTACTTTATTTCGTGAGAAAGTGTCATTTTAAATTAATTAATTAATTTTAAGAGATGGAATTGATATATACTATTATATGGACGTGAATTGTACTTTGGTTGTCATATGTCTATTATGAACAAACTAAATATTGCATACAATAACATAACACTCTATTTTTTTTTGCCATAAACTGCTTTGCAGGAAGACAATTGGTCGAGTACTCTTTGAGAGTCTTCCAAAGAGTACATGACTAATTTACGTATACCGCAATGTTTTTATTATAAAATAACACCTGTGTATACAATTTGCATATCCTACTTTGAGTATAAAATTTGCATATCCTTCTTTGAGCCCACTCAACTCTGAGCATAGAGGGGTTTGGAATCTCCTTTTATCATATATCCAAAAAAAAAAAAGAATAATTTTATCCCATTTTCGGGTAAAATTTGATCATAACCTCCATATTGGGACCACTTTCGAAACTCATTCAAATTTTAAAACATCCCCGTAAGGAATTTTATGATGATTGTGAAAAGCTGTCCTAAAATAGAAAGTGCTAAATCATCATTTTACATTAGTTTATTTTCGTGGCAAATTATTCGCAATATTGGTATTAAGAAACCTCAGGATCCAAATTCCTCAAACATTGATATTGACTTATTAAATGAAACATTCTTAAAAACTGAAAATATAAATGTTAATCCTGATTTTTACTCCTTTGATAATCATTCATGCCCCATTGATCTTGGAAACTCGTTTTCTTTTAAGTGTGTGTCTCAAACCGACGTATTAGTTTCTTGTAATGTAATCAAATCTAATGCAATTGGACCTGATAACATTCATCCTAAGTTCACTAAAGCCATTGTTCCTATATTGCTACCACAAATTACACATATTTTTAACACAATTATAACCAAAAGTGTTTTCACCCAATAATGGAAGTTTGCTAAAATTGTACCAATACCCAAGAATAAAAATGATTACCGTCCTATAGCAATACTTTCATTCCTATCTGAAATACTTGAAAGAATATTGAATAAGCAAATGGTTGAATACTTAAATGCTAATAGTCTGCTTACAAATAGACAGTCTGGGTTTCGTCCTAAACATAGCAGCATTACTGCTCTTATAGACGTATCAGAAGAAATACGTGGCTACATTGATGAGGGCAATATAGCGTTTTTAACACTATTAGATCATTCAAAAGCGTTCGATATGGTCAACCATGACTTGCTGTGTCTTAAATTAAGTAACTTTCTCAAATTTAGTTCTTCCGCAACTGGGCTTATATCATCGTATCTTGATACTAGATATCAATATGTCTGTGCAAATAACAAATGTTCTAGCACGTCAAGGGTAACAAAAGGTGTTCCACAAGGATCAATACTAGACCACTTCCCTTTTCAATATATATAAATGATTTACCACGACAATTATCACATTGCACAGTTCATATGTACGCTGATGATGTTCAATTATATTTATGTTGCAATACTAGCCAACTGAATGAATGTGTTGACAAACTGAACTCGGATCTCTTAAAAATGCAATCTTGGGCAATATCTAATGGTCTCCGCCTTAACCCATTAAAATCTAAATGTCTAATAATTTCTCGATCTCCAGTGCAAACTATTGATGTGCCGAATATTTTGCTCAATAACCAGATTATTGAGATTATCAACAAGGCAAAGAACCTTGGAATAATCTTGAAAAACCTTTTCAATATTACGTGGACTATGGAAAACTCAACACATGACACCGGTTTCAATACGCATAATGCTGGCAAAAACTTTTTTGATTCCAACACTTCTGTACGGTTCTGAAGTATTTTCCAGCTGTGACTACAAAAGCACAAGTAAACTTACTTCAGCATATAATTCAATCTTGAGATATGTATTTAACTTAAGAAAATCGTCTAACATCTCACCCTTTCAAACAAAATTATTGGGAGTAAGCCTTTGTGACTTCCTAAAAATTAAATCTCTTACATTACTACATAAGATATTTTTTACAAATGAACCATCTTATCGCAATGGAATTTAGGAAATCTTTATATAACTACTTTAGTGCATAGTCTTATACCTACGTTATTATTATTATTTTTAATATTTTTAAAATTTTTTAATTTTTTTAATTTTAATTTTAATTTAATTTTATTTTATTTTATTTTTAATATTTATTATTATTTTTTAAGTTATTTTATGTGATCTTGTATTTTTGTCATTTATTCCATAAATTTATTAGCGTAAAACTCATCCTGTACTGTAATTATAAAATTTTAGTTTTGTTGTACAGGGTATCAAATAAATAAATAAAAATAAATAACCATTAAACTCTTGTATATGTCGTTATTAAGATCAAAGTCAAACCAATATAACACTGTTACTTGTTTAACCGAAATTGTTTTGGATGAATACTTGAATAATCCTTAATAATGTAAAAGGAAATAATCTTCTTATTAATGTTCAAAATAAAACACTTCTTTTAAAATATTAATTATCAAGTTGTTTATTAAAATAAAATAATTACGACCGCTCAGGACAAACAATTCTTCTTGACTGATGTTATAGCGTAGACAGACGACACAGTTAATTTGCATTAGCAGTCTTAATTCAAATTAACTCGTGAATTATCCCATCTTAATGCGCATTAAGTTAGACGTAAATGCACAAAATCAAACTGAATTTATACTGCATTTAGCTATTTCAATATGGCAACATCGTCGAAAATCAATAATATGTTATCAAATTGTTTACTATAGCTTTTTTTCAAATAAAATTAACAGTTCAAATAAAAATAATAATTGTTCTTAACATAAGCTATAACACAAGCTAATGTTTGTAGTTGTACTTTAAGTGGTACACATAAAAATGTCGACGAAAGTAGACAACAAACATAATAAAAATGTATTCAGGTTTTCGAGACAAAGTCTTGACATCAGTACGAAAAAACTGAAGAAAAGTAGGTAACATGTAAAATAAATGAAAAATGATAATTACAGCAAATTTCGAACCACCAGTAGTAATACAGGTTAAAGGATTGATATTTGACTGTTGGCTAGCGGGCATCGCAGTGATGCAGAGGGTGAGAACGTAAACAATTCTGATGAGAGAAAGTCTATGCAAATTCAACCAACACCCCAGGTTCGAATTCTAAGCCAAGAAAAATTACACTGTGCTAGAATTTGACACTTTTTTTTTGTGATAAACGGGGCACCTGCCGGGTTAACCTAATTCGGGTACGCTGAATCCAGTGGTGCTAACCGTTTTTTTAGGTTAGCTCGTTTTTTCGAAATATACCGTTATTTCGAAAAAGGAGGAGGTTGCACAACATATATTCGCGTAACTCAAAAACGGTTGAGTTTATTGAATAAACTAAAATTCCGCAATGAAATTTGCTTTAAGTAAGGTTAAACTTTTTTCCAATATGCGCAGTCGTTGTAGAAACATAATTTTTTTTTACCAAAAAAAAATAGTTTTTTTTAGCAAAATTTCAAAAATTTTGTTTTTTAAAACGGCATAAAAAATTGGAAAACGCAGCTGGGCTTCTAATTTTTTCTGCAGGTATAGCAAACAAACAAGACATAAATAATTAAAATCTGTCTACAACTTTTGATTTTATTCACAAAAGATGAAATATATAATAACCAGACGAAACTTCAAAAATTAAAACATTTATTTTTGTTGTTAATTAAAGTTTAAGTTTTTATTTACAAATTTATTCTTCTTCCTCCTGCAGATTCCAACAAATATCCCCTAATAGCGAATCAAGTTGTTTGCCACTATACCAGTGTTCGAGTCTGGCTGTTACTTGGTGAAATCTCTCGCCATGTTCATCAGACTCGGCTGGTGATTGTTCATTAAATTTTTCTGCATGACAATGCAAAAAATGTATTTTCAATGACATTTTGACGTTTAAGTTTTTAAATGCGGTTAGCATATCTCCGATTAAAATTCGCCAATTTTCAGACCGATGATTTCCTAATACATTTTATATTACTGATTTCACAGAATTCCAGCCCAATAGCTCCATATCATTCAATGCAAATTCAAATTGTTGGTCCTTCATTAGACGACGAATGTCCGGTCCATTAAGAATTCCTGTAAAATAAAAACATTATGATATGAAATATAAATCTAATTTAATAAAGTAGCTAGAGTTCATACCTTCTTTTACTTTCATGCCGCTTAATCGTGGAAAAATTCGGCGCAATTCGGTAAAAGCAATTCCATCTGGGTTTAATGCTTTTATAAAATTTTTTACAATACCCAGTTTGATGTGGAGTGGAGGAAGCAAAATCTTTTCCATATGACATTAAAGGGGTTGAGGAACTCTTATTTATACTGTAATTTTTTTTTATCAAAGTACCTGTCAATACCTTCATGAACATAATTTGTAAAAAAAAAACAAAGCCGGGACGATTTCTGTGTCTTATTATGTTTCTACAACGACTGCGCATATTGGAAAAAAGTTTAACCTTTCTTAAAGAAAATTTCATTGCGGAATTTCGGTTTTTTTAGTTTATTCAATAAACTAAACCGTTTTTGAGTTACGCGAATATATGTTGTGCAACCTCCTCCATTTTTGAAATAACGGTATATTTCGAAAAAACGAGCTAACCTAAAAAAACGGTTAGCACCACTGGATTCAGCGTACCCGAATTAGGTTAACCCGCCAGGTGCCCCGTTTATCACATTTTTCAACTAGCACAGTGTTATCAATAAAATTTTAATAATAATTTTCATGTAACAATTCCTACCATCAGTAAAAATAATTTAATGAAAATTAAATTTAATGAACTCGAGCCGAAATAAAAGAAATATCAAAGATTTAAAATTAACAGTTCAAATAAAAATAATAATTGTTCTAAATACTGATTTTTCAACTAATGCCAAATAAATTTTTTCATAATTAAAAAGTTGTTTACAAACAAACAGCTGTTTAAATGCTGTTTTAAATGCAGAAACTGTCGTCTGTCACGGTAAAATCTTAATTCAAATTAGTGAGATTTTAATGCACATTAATTCTGTCGTCTGTTTACGGTATTAGTTTGTTTTCTTCTTTATTACACCACTTCATTAGTGATGTAAACTTGCGCTTAAAAATGCTTCACCCTCCCGAAGAACAATTCGGTAAAACTACAAATGGGGACAAATGTGACCGGTAGTCATGCCTTCTAATGTCAAAACGCGTCAAACCAAATTAAAAAGAGGTAATAAGCAATGGGCCTGACATGTAATATTTTTAGAGTCATGCAGGATTTCAAAACGAAAAATTGAAAATATACTTACCTCTTTTCTCATGTTATAAGAGAACTTTTGTAATTAAAGTAAATATTTTCTTTCAATTTTTTATTTATGTAATTTCTTTTTAATTTATTTTTTGTTGTTGTTGTTGTTGTTATATAATTAATTTTAATGGTTTATTAAACGCTTAATTATAAAAATGTATTATTATTAATTATTATTGTTATTACAGATATAATTATAATAATTACGTACGATATTATCATTGTTTGCATATTTCAATTTATTGTCCTGTATTTCATTACGAGTTAACGTTAAACGTGTTTGTGTTTGTATATCTATGTGATCTTGTATTTGTTAGTTGTTATTTATTTATTATTCATATTTATATTCTTATTGTTATAATATTTTATTTAAATTAAATTGATTTAATTTTTCAATTTGATTTTAATTCATAGTTTTTATTTTTATTATTATTTAATTCTTTTCGTTTTTTTTTTTTTTTTGTTAAATATAGTAAATTATTAGTATTATTAAATGCATCATTTATGTATGTATGTGTGTATGTATATGTGTGTGTGTGTGTGTGTGTGTGTGTGTGTGTGTGTGTAGTTAATGTATAATTTGTGTATGCATGTATAATGTATTAATTTTTGACATTATCTTTATTAATGTGTATTTAACTTTTGTTTTGTTTTGTTTGTTATTCATTTTTTTTTCTCTTCTATAATTAAAAAAAATCATTGTAATAATAATAATAATAACAAAAAATTAAACAACAATTAAAATTTTTTGTTTGTGTTCGCTCTTTGGTGTTAGGATTATATTTATAATTTTATGTAATCGTTATCAATGTAAGTATGTACGCGTAAATACAATGTATAGGTACTCAAACATACAAACATACGTATGTATGTACATTACACGGATGTACTATATACGGCAGTGTGCATACAATTATGTTTATGTATTTATGCATTATGTCGGTACATATTTATAATGTGTATATGTATATAACATAGTATATTATACAAAAATATTAGTGTATTAATAATACAAAAACAGAACTAGAAATAAAAAGTAAATATGTATTGAAAAGTAGTAATTATTGGAAAAAATATTGAATTGTTGCTTGCAGTCTTGATATGCCTGTTTAATATGTTTGTTTTTCTTATATTTGTTTCCTGACGTTTTTTTAAGCTTTAAAATGCTTTTTTTTGGTGATTTAAAAAACATATAAATTAAAGATTAAAATTTTGATAAAAAAATATTCAACAATTTACGAGTACTACTAAAAAATGGCTGCAATACATAATTGTTGTTGGTGCAAGCCATTTGGGTATTTATAATCGTACTCAAGTTTTTTTGTTAGCAAATTTTCCAAAAATAGTTGAAATTTATTTGAAGCATGTACTTCGATAAATGGTTTAATGCCTAGTGTAATCCTTATAAAATGGTTTTGATTAACATTCCCGTGTCATGATACAGAGATAAACCCGTTCCATCTTTTTGTAGCCATATTATTATATTTTATTTTATCCTTGCTTTAAAAATCCGAGTTTTGTGTTTACATTTTGTTTAAGATTGATACTTAAGCTGGTTTCACCCATTTGTTCCAAACAAAAATTTTGTCTGGAGAAAATTTCTTTTACAGAGAGATTTTTTGCAATCGTGCTGCAATTTCGAATGATATTTCTGCAAAATCTAAAAAGCTTTACAAATGGTAATTCTACGGCCATTGATTTATTTGGTTTTTAAGTTTCAAAAAACAAAACTAGATTATTTTAAAATATTGTGTTTATTTTTCAAAAACAATATCCAACATTTTTAATGAATAAATGACAAGAATAATTTAATTTCACAAACACCTCAGATAGAATTAAACTTCAATGAAATGCAAGGAGAAATTATAATAACTTACGCATGAGTTCCGACGCTTCTCATAATTGTATTGTGCAATTATCAATTAATATAATATTTTTTCAACTTTTTAACTATTTAAAATTATATTTATGTGTAACAGAAATATTTCATATTTTATGTTAATGGAAAGATATAAAAATGATGTTTGAAAATATGGTTACACTGTGGAGATGATGTTGTAGTGTACCACATTTGCTCTTCAGTGTACTGTTCTTTCAATATTCTTTATTCATGGTATTCTCGTCAGCAGAATTATCTGAGTCAGTATTTATGTTTACAAAGCGACTGAAATCAATTCACAGAAATTGTGCCAGCCAAAGTGCAATTTGACACTTGTAAACAAAAGTGTCATTGGCTCGAGCGAGGCAAAACTAAAGTCACTGACTTTGCAACAGCACCAAGTTGTATAAAGCAAAGAATATGTGATGTAATTTTGCTTTTTGCTAGTTGATTCCAGCGAATAAAATAATATGCTGAACTTGCATGAATGAGGAATATGTGAAGCAAAGAGTACTATGTTCAATTCTAATTGCTGTAATATTGATCGATCAGAGTATAAAATCTCAGTGATCGATCAAAATAAAATCAGATATTATATTGCACTCAAAAGCGTTGAATATCTCATTTTTGGTGTTCCATAATAGCGGTTTGTAGCGCTGTATGGAAATATCAACAAAAAGGGAAACACACAAGTACACAAAGAAAGAATCATATAAAATAACATGCTCACACACCACAATGTATCTACAGCTGATATTTAGATTTTTTAACAACATTTTTCGAAAATTAATAAACGTGATTTTCATGAACTTGAGTTACCTCGAAAAAGGAAATAACTCTGTCTTTCCGTTTTTAACTAATTTGGCTTACACCTAATTCTCAAATTTTGGTAGGAACATATCTAAAATGAAAATTTTTACTAACAGTTTGATATAAATCATCATTTTGTTCTTTAAATTTTCTAATTTTCTTGCCTCGAGATCTGTTTTTAATAAAACAAATAAAAGAATGGTACAATTCATAATTTTATCAAAATTTAATAACACGGCAAGACGGTAACCCCAGAGTAGTCTCCAAGAGTTTGCTATAATTGGAGACAAGACTGTTTTTTAATCTGATAGATATTAAAAAAATTATGAAAAATATAGTTGCAATAGTGAACAAATATAAAGGGAATATTCCCAGACAACTTGTGTGGGAGTGGAATTGCAAACATCAGCAGAGTTGTCATCTTCTCGTTTTTATATTGCTTGCAGTATTATTATTAGAGGAGGTAAGCCTATCTTTAATATATGTTTTGTCTCCTTTCTTTTCTGAAAATATATTCTCTTTTATTAGGAGTGGAAATGTCACAGTAATTGACATTCAAATTGGAATATTCCATGTCTTACATTTCATTATTTTGCAAAAACTATGTCTCATTCGCATAGTGGAATTGGTAGAGAAAACCAAAAAAAAAATAATTTCATAAAATTCAATTATTTAAAATTTTAAAGTAAAATATTATAAAAAAAAGAATGAATAATTAACTAAAATAAAAATAAAAAGAATAGATGTTAAAGTTTTAATAACATTGCACAGTGGTCCCATTCGTATCGAAAAGTTTTTAAATTTAAAAAGAGAAAAATCAGTGGTGAAAAAATATATATTTATATAAAAAATTTCTAAAAAAAATATATATTTTCGAATATAGATTCAATCTTTTTAAAGAAAGAACTAAACAATTTTTGAAAAAAAATAGAAAATTTATATAAGGACAATTATTATTCAGTAAAAATAATTTAATGAAAAACTAAATTTAATGAACTCGAGCCGAAATAAAAGAAATGTCAATGATTGAAAATTTATATATTTTATTAATGATCAGTTTATATTAGAATACTGTGATCTAAATCAAAGAATTTAAGTCACCAAAAATATGATAAAAGAAGGGTGGAAAAAATGATAAAATAATAAAGCAATAAAAGTATTTGAGAAATTAAAAAGAAAGTATAAAGCAATCTTAAAAAAAACTCAAATTACAAAGGAATATTTCCCGTCTACACCCGCATCACTGGTTGGCCTTTAATCAAGCAGAATATACGTAAGTTTCCAATTTTTATTATTATGTACTTGTTTTGTGTTTAGTTTTGTACAGTGGATAATAATTCGCTTGAGCATCAGTAATAACTTATTTTAGTGTATCAATTTATATGTATTGAGTATTTTA
This sequence comes from Bellardia pandia, assembly GCA_916048285.2. Classification (NCBI taxonomy): domain Eukaryota; kingdom Metazoa; phylum Arthropoda; class Insecta; order Diptera; family Calliphoridae; genus Bellardia; species Bellardia pandia. The sequence continues at coordinate 75,186,710 of OU696530.1, forward strand.
AGACAATTTATTTCTCGAATAATTAGCCACTGTATAAAAGAATAACTAGCAAACTCTTATAATAACATTTTTACACACAATAAAAAAAACTTTAAAAATTAAATACATGTGATCTCTAAAACTTTAATAATCATTGATAAGATGTGCGTTTCTATATAAAAAAAAATAATAAAATTTATAATTCATAGTCAAACAAATTAAATAAAACTAAATCAAATTTAGCTTCAAGATAAACTTCGATGTATAGTCGTATAATGCCTTTTAGCAATGTCTCTAATATTTAATTTTAAGAATTTTTAAATGAAATAACTCTAGTTTGTTAAAATATTTTTTTGAATTTATAAACTTTGCCTAAAATTTATGAATAAAAACATTTGTATGAATTCTTGAGTAAAAAAATAAGTTAATTTTATTATAGCTAACTTTCCTTAGGGTAATGAGAGGATAACGACCATTTTGGGTTTCATTAAAAATATCGCTAAATGAAACAAGGTGCGTGGGTTACGAGCAGGGGACCAAACATCCTTATAATAGATTTCACTTTCACTTTTTATTAGTGTTCAATTATTAATCAGGGACTGTATATAATAATTCTGTAATGTTATTTGTGATTGAGCAGGTCAAGAACCTCTCCCAGCCACTGAAGCCTAGCCTTATTAATGGGTCATGCCGACCTTGCTCATTTCAAAGTCGCTGTTAGTTAAATACTTAGTTTGTGTCTCGTCTCATAAAAAAACATATCAAAAATTGTGAAAACGCATTACATAATACCTCTACTATGGTGGTGAAAAGTAAAGAAAATATCCCCAGGAAAAAATCTTCAAACCCCTTTCAAAATATCCAACAATGGGGATAAAATCTAGAACAATTACCTCACCATGCGTGAAACACGGATCCATGGTCAAGAAGCTCGTTTTATAAGCTAGCATCGCTTTAGAGAGCTGGAGTAGAGTATATGTATGTATACGATACATACATACATACATACATACATACATACGAGTATATGCCCAATAAACATATTGACAAGCTTTTTGTAAATTAAGATTGCAGGAAGCTTACATAAATAAGAGTTTTGCGAATGTCGTTGACAATTTTCTTGCTAATGCAAGTGTTTCATAAATTTAAGCAAAACGTGTCATTCTCGCTGTTAAGAATTGTGCTAAAAAGTTGTGTTAATAAATAGTGCTAAAAAATAGTATTATATTGTTGTTAAAGTTGTTAAATTAAGTGTGTTTGAACTTTCGTGGCAGAAGACCATGACTGACAACGTTGCTGAGAGCTTTCCTGGCGAAGAACTGCTGATAAGAAGTGCATTAGGGCCTTCACTGTCACCACTGCCATTCGTCGCAAGTGAAATACGTTTAATAGGTTTCTAGTTACATTTTTATATTCATATTTGAATTCTATTGCAGAAACTTTTGCTGAAAATGGAGACAAGGAAGAGGACTTTGTGTTTGCCTTGAAGTCATATTTCCAGTACGAAAAGTAAACTAAAATAATGATTTTTTAAATGAAACAACAATGAAGATCCTATAATAAAAAAATTTAATATTAAAAATGATTTTTAAATGTATCAATAAAGAAACATATCCAAAACAAAGTAAATGTTTAAAACGCTTACAAATTTCATTAAAAATACGTGTTTTTTAAGCATTTTCAAAACGTGTTTTTTAACCATTTAGAAAACGTGTAATTAAATTACTCAAAAATCATGTCTTGCAATCGCCTTTTTAATGCTTATAATGTTGGGTGCTTTTCGATTATAAAACCCTTGCTTTGATGTCTTTTGTAAATGTCACAGCAGCGTTTTATAAGTGTTTTGTTTACATTTGAACGCTTACAAAACGCTTATTTTTATATGTAAATGCTGGCTGGGTGGTTTTACTGTCTGATATTCAAAAATTGTATTGTTTTTCTTGCAACACAAAATCTCACCTAACATAAGAATAGATTTGATTTAATAACAATAATTTTATTTGCATTGTCTTTTAGTTTGTTATTTTTATTGTCGTTATCGATGTGGATGTCGATATTTAAACCAGATGATTAAGTAGATGTGTGATGGTATGGTTAGAGTGTGGCTGTGTACGAGTGAGTATCTATTTATCGGTCTGCGTACAAATACAAACATGATATTAATTGACCAAGGAATATTTATTACAACCGCAATGTTTCCAATACCAGTAAGAAGTACAAACAAATACGAGTACGAATAAGTGCTATTTATAAAATACAATTTTTACTTACGACTAGCTATTGTTAGTTAGAAATGCAGACACTACAATGCGTACATACGAATGTACTCGTATATGGATATCAATCTATATATACATACATACATATGTACATATATAAAGTTTGTATTTGTACGTTTGTACTTGAAAATAATACACACTGCATGCAGTAGAAGTAATTGTGGATATTTACTATTCACATCCGTACATTTAAATGTAAATGTATTCAAGAATTTACAAACAAAAATTACAAACAAAAAACTTTAATTTTACCAAAATTGTATCTGATGCAGCTTCCCGATTTAATAAAACATTTTTAACAAATGATATTTAGTATTTGATTGTATGTGTGTGTTTGTCTTTTGTTGTTGTTCTCTGTTTATGTTTTCGTTGTAATGTTATCTGTTGTTGTAAGTACTGCTGCTGTTTTAGTTGTTATTACTGTTTTTGTTGCTCTTTTGTATCAAAATTTAAGAGGAGGATGTATTCAATAAACCCAAATGTACACACATCCATACATTATTGAGTGCGTATGTATGTAAATGCATTTGAATCTGTTTCTGTACTTTTATGTTCTTGTATTTGGTATGTTGATTTCAATGTTAATTTTGCATACGTATGTATACCTATGTACCTACATATGTATCTATGAATGTATATTGTATATTAGGGGGTTTCACCAAAGACATTTTTAATTATTTTTGAAATACTTAAAGCGTAATATAAATTCCGAATTTTGTTAAAACGAAATTCCAATTCCAATACAGAACTACCTAAGTAACATAAATGAAAACAAGAATGTATAGTCGGTCGGTGAAGACCGAAGAATATCCTACAACGAGTATATGAACAAAAAAATTTTCAGAAGAGAGCCGGAAAAGACTAATTATGCACCGATCGTTAAAAAATCACTTGAAATGCCATTTGCAATTATGAAACTTATTTGTGGTAAATTCTATTTGGATAGCAATATTTTTAATCCATTTATGTTCCTTAAAGTGACTTTCGGAAGTCGGATATATATTGGAGCTATTGTCAATTATTTACCTCCATATCTAATAATAGACCGAGATCAATAAATTTTAAAAAAATCGTAAACAAAAAAATTGTAAATAATTATTAAACAGTTTTCTCCAATTTCAAACTTTCACATTCATTGTCTATCCGCAACCATATCAATTGCATTCGCATGAAATCACCGAAGTATGCCACAAATATGGCGGTTATGTATATTTGTATACAATATAAAAATTTGTTTATCTAAATTGTGAAAAATTAATTTCTTGCTATTATTTAAAAATACTAAAAATTACTGGTACTTAACTGATTAGTTAAAATCAAAAAACTCTTCGAAATTCATACTTAGTGTAAATACAACTAGCGAATATACAAAGTCAAGCTTAAATATATTTTTATCATGGCATTTCTTAAATAAAATCTGATCGAATTAAGAAATGCTATTTTTTTCCTGAGACCTTTGAGAGAATTTTTGTTTTAATTTTAGAGAAAGATTTAATTATTTATTTGCTTGTTGAACCATTAGGAATTTATGGAACATTGATTTTCAATACTTAGTATATATGTATGTACATATGTATGTGTACACGTACATGTGACTGTACGAGCAAGTGTTGTAACGCCGCATTTAGGCTGTAGTTGTAATGGAGTTTTACTCATTCTATATTTCAAGTATCTATTTATATACAAATACAAATGCATAGAATACTTACATAGGTATTTATAGTACATGCTGTATGCATATTGTATAATGATTTTTATCCGGGATGTCCAAATGTACATTTGGGGAAACATTTGAGATTTCGATAAAAACAAAACTTTGTCTGCAATGAAGCATTTGTAAAAATTATTTATTCCATACATTAAAATGTAATTGTTTTAAATGTACCCATATTCACTAAACAATAGCAGAGATATATTTAACTGCAGCAACAATGACAGTAGTTGCAGAACTGTAGCAATAGCCAACAACCAACATCAGCAATATTTGAATCCTACACAATACAGGCATTCATATATTAAGTAGGATCGCCCCATTCAAATGACGGCAAAAATTAAGCTGATGTTCCCAATTAAAATGAAAGTTTGGAAGGGATTTTGAAAATTGTTCTTCTACTTTTCCATTGTGTAAATGGCTGAGTTTAATAAATACATAAATGCTGTATACATTTTCGAAAACAAAAAACACAACTTTCTATAAATTGAGATATACTATGTATGTATACGAGTATAATGTGTCTGCATTAATTATGTTTTTCATTGTAATTTCAGCGGTTTTTGATATAATTTAGAAATAAATACGAAATTAAATGTACGTTTGTTTAATTTTGTTATTAAAATCTATTTTACATTTCATTTTGTTTTCATTTAAAACATAAATGATTTAAAAAATAATCTGCTTATATATTTTAGTTAATTGAATGAAGAGGCAAACATGTCAAAGTCAGTACTTTTTTTATCGGAGTCACAATTTGAAATTTTCATTAATATTCCATGTTATTAGGAAACACATATTCCAAATCTGCGAAAAGGAAAGTTTTTTATGAAGTGCAAACTGATTAAATTTTCTTAAAATATTAAACAAAATTGGCAATGAAATAAGAGTATTTGTTTTGAAAAAATTTAATTGAAGTTTTCATATTCATCCTACGCGAAGGGTAGTCATCTTGTCGCGCAGGTTTTGGTGACTCGAGAGATACTGTGACCCACATTAGTCCGGCGACAGCAGCGGGCCAGGCTAATATGCGAGGTACTGGTGCGATTTAGGGAAGCCTGGATCGCAGAAATGCCCAAATACAACGGCATCTGGCTCTAAAGCTGTTCAGGTTCTTGCCGGTAAAAACCAGGTGGAAACTCTTGCTTTGGGGTGTAGCCTAGCAAAGGCTGAGCAGCTGTAACTATGTCTTTTGTGCCTAAGGGAACTGCGAACCAGATTTCGGGTTCCACACAAGGACGTCCCAAAGGTCAAGGGGCAGACCGTACGTACTGTCATTGACCGGGAAACTCTTTAAATGGGACTTAGTCCGAAGGAAACCAATGAGTCTTCTGGGAAGCTCTTAAACAGAACCTCGGTCCCTCCCCACAATGCGACGATGCCGGCTGGTTTAAGGATCACGTCAAACTAATGGCATGTGCCAATGAGCGATCGCCTATGCTCCTGCAGTAGAATAGCTCTTATTAGGACTTGTTTTCTGTGGACGAAATACCACATCGATCAACCGCCAAGATTCCTATAGATCCATCTAGGCTAGGAGATATTGGAGATTTTGGAATTCATTAGGTTAAGAAACCCAGAAATTTCTACGCAGGATTGGAAGGTGGTGAAGGTCTCCGAACTCAAGAAGGATAGTGGTCATCCTGAATCAGGAGTTGTTGCAACTTCGAGGGAGGAGTGGGAACACGTACTACGGTTTCAAGCCAATCTTCCTACACGTCCACGAGGTGACGACAATGATTCTCCGGAACAGAGTGAACAAGACCCACCTTTGGATGACGCTCAGCGGATGTTTTGCGACGTGACTGTTAGCTGTGTGTATTGCATAAAGACGAGATCGGGAATGGGGAGAGTAATGCAAGTTAATCTCCACCATTCCACAGTAACTTCGACTGCCCTGCTCCTCCGTATGGGAATAGGCGGAGAGGAGCTTGAACTAGTTTAGAAACCCTCAATCATGGTCTGGGGATGTTCAGATATAATTAGGGAACGGAAAGTCTCTAGGGATTGCTCTTTCTCTGACCATTGCTACATAGATTTTGTTATTGAAGTTCCAAACGAACCAAATGGACCAAAGCCCATAATGAATAGGAAACTAACGAATTGGGAATTACAAAAAGGTATACTCTCAAGGAATCTTCCATCAATACTGCCTACTATTGTTGTATTACCGGAAGCTTTCACAAATATAACTTCATTGTCTTGCAAACTGACAGTTTGTACAGCAAGGAGCAAACCTCGATGATGGACTCCAGAAATAGCAGAAACTCGTAGAATGTGTTGCTTACTTTTCAGTGAAACATGGAGGACAGATAACTGAGCTTCTTGAGCCTTGTGCAATAAATTTTAAAATCTGATAAGGAACGCAAAAAATCTTATCAACCATACCGGTTGATACTTCACGACCTATCGAATGTTACTATTACCATCTCTGAGGATAGACTAAAGTTGTCCTAGATTAACCTTGACACTTACAAATCTTCGCGTCCAGATGGTATTTTACCGGCGGATCTGCAATATAATGTCCTGACTCATTCGGATTTATAAGACCTGTCTTGCGTGGTCTTACATTCCTGAATCATGAACCAAGTGTAGTGTCGTCTTTATATCAACAGGCGGAAAGACATCACATACGAAACCGAAAGACTAGAGAACCATTAGTCTCTCATCCTTCCTACTTAAAACACAAAATGTCTACATGAAAACATATCTGTTGAGACTGCGCTTCTTTAGTCACATTGAACGTACTCTAGAGCATGGTGAATACATATAAGTGGTCTTCCTGGACATAGATGGGGCTTTTAATAATTTTACACCTACGGCAATAACATCTGCCTAACGCGGATCGAATATTGAGCAATCCATTATCGCCATTATATAAAGACTTCTGGGATGAATCAAATGTAAAATATAGAAGACGAGAATATTACTAAAACATATAAGCACATCGAATTAAAATACCTATAATACTCGTATACAAGACAACACAATAAATATTATACTATAAATGGTATCATGCCCTTTTATTTATGCTCAAAGCGATATCAAACAGTGATCTGGTGAAATCTCTCCTTAAAAAAATCAATAAAGAAGGATGATTTAATCAACACTTTTAAATTTTTGAAAAAAAAAACCCGAAATTGAAGAGTGAATTTGACAATGAGATAGAAATGCTTGTTATTTGAAATGAATTAGAAACGTTGATTGCGGAACGAATGAAATAATAAATGTAAGTGAAATATGTAAAATCCCCCCACAACACTAAATTAATATCTGTAACAATATGGAGTAAAATATTGAATAAGGATTATTTGTTTCGGAGGATGAGAAAGGATTTTTTATGCAATCAAAATACAAGAACTTGCTAAAAATTTTGCCTACAAATGATGTAAACGATGTTTTTCGTCAGCTTCATACATATTCATATTGGTAACAAAATTAAATCAAGATTCCCTTTACTAAAGATATCTATCTACCTTATCGATCGATAATATTCTGTTGCTTTTAAATTAACCCATTAGAAGTCACTGTACTCAACTGAGTACACTTGTATTTTTGCGTGTATCCAAGCAAAACTTAAAAAACCACAATCTTTTTACCGTTACTTAGTTTCACAACAGCAATACCAAGAACTGCAGAAAAAGATTTTTTGTGTATATTCTGTTGTTTATGCAAAACTTTTAATCTGAATTGTGACGCAAATGCATTGGGGGGGATAGTAAACTATTTTTTAAATATTTTAAATAATACTACAATTTTTTCGGTTTTCTTGCACAATTTTTATAAAAATAGGAACAACGAAACATAAAAGCATGAAGGAATACTTAAAAGTAAGAAAAATTAATAAAATAGAAAGGTATAAAGTTGGCTGTACTCGGTTGAGTACAATGACAGCATCCATAAGTAAAAAATATTTTTTTTTGTTAGATTTTAAATATGAGTGGAATACGTTTTAAGGGCCAGCAGGGTTTCAGAGGACTTCAATAGGCCGTTGATAGCATATTAGCCGATAGTGAAGATGAAGAAATTGATATGGCAATCATACCACCTAATACAAGTGAACTAACTGACGAAGAGGAAGGTGTTGAGGATGATATGATTCCGGTTGCCCCATCGCAAGATATTCCTGAAACAATATAACTTTTTGTAAACCGCAGTGACTAGAAACAATGATGATAGTGATGATGAATCATTAGAAAGAAATCATATTTGGCACAAATGTCATCCACCAGAACTTTATGACAGAGCAAATACAAATTGTGATAAACTAAAGGATCTTAACCCAGTGCAAATATTTTAAAAGTTATTTGATGAGAAAATCATCGACAACTTACGCAAAATAGAACAACACAGGCACGAATTTCACCTGAATGACTGTGATTTGAAAAAGTTCCTAGGAGTTTTGATATTATCCGGTTACAATAAATTACCACGCGAACCAATGTACTGGTCCTTGGATGAAGATATTGGAAATGAGATAGTGGCCAAAGCGCTTTCAAGACATCGATTTCGTGACATAAAGAGAAACATTCATTTGGTTGATAATAATGTAGCGTCTACGACTACTGATAAAATGTTCAAGGTGAGAACATTGGGAGATTTACTAATGAAAAATTGTATGCAGTGGGGAATTTTTCATAAGAATATTTTCAATTGTACTGCAGAAAACCACTGAATTTTTTTTTGGCATCTTTTTCACCAGTTACACTAAAATAAAAAATCAGTTACGTTGCGTAATTTACCATTCTAGAGTACGTTCGCAGTGCTAAAAATGCTTTAAAACACTATGTGTCGAAAAGCCATGTTTCGAAAAATTTCATACGTAGCAGGTCAGTGTACTCATTTGAGTACACCCCTAAAACTCGTTTCCAAAAAAAAATTATATAATTTTTCTTTGATTTTGTGCTTGGTTATGCTCGTTTCTATTAATAAAAAAATCTGAAATCAAAATCTTACATCCCGTTTTCATTTGACCTCTAATGGGTTAATATAGAAATTAAATTGTTATTATGTTTTTTATTTATTAATAGTTTATAATGTTTTAATCAATTTAAAATTTTTGCTTTTAATCATACATATTTATATTTAACAGTCGTAACTTTTTTGAAATAAATTGTTATTATTTATAAAGCAATTTATTTTAATATGAAACAAAAATCCCGAAATCGCGGTATTTACATTTATGAAATCCTGCATCCCAAGATTTGGAAAACCAGTCCCTTTTGGCATCACTAATTACAACCTAACCTAAAGTGGAGGTGAATGCTATTCTGAACATGTAGAAGAAACTAATATTAAAGATGACGTTGACAATGATAACGTTTAAATAAACAAACAATATAATTATTAAAATGTATTTAAGTGATATTACTAAAGGTGGCTCTAGACGATATTACTTTCTGTAGGAAAAAACTTGTTATTTTACTTTATTCAAAATTATTCGAATAATTCTATTAATTTTAAATATGTGATCGAATTATTCGAACAAGTTAAAATGTCTTATTCGTTTTATTCGCACAAAAGAAAAATCGAATAATTTGGTTACCCTAGTATCCATGCCATAATATCAGAACTTTTGGCTCCTACATTTTCTACTTCAAATGATAAAAAGAGGAATTTATATTATCTTCAATTCATATTAAGTTCCCAAAAAATGTTATTCACTTTCTATTGCATTCAGGTATGTGTCCACGATCGTCAGATATTACAACGTTGTCCGAAAAATGTGCAGAAAATGTCTAACAACCGTGTAAACTTAAAATGTTTGTCTTCCAACGTTGTAAGAAAAAGCATTTTCAGTACATTGGAAGACAGAAACATATTCAGACATCTAACAATCGTGTAAACACACAATTTTGTCGTTGTTTTAAGACAATTGACAAACACTTTTCATTGTCATATGTGCAAATTATTTCTAAATGCAACTCTGTATATACATAAATAATAAACAAACAAGTGTGCATTGATAAAATTTTTTAAAAAAGTGGAAGAAAATTAGAGAATTAAATTAAAATGTGTCAGCTTGCATTAATAAAAGTTTTAAACACACACACAGAACTGCAAAACGAATTTGACAATGCCACACAACAATCTGACAACCGTGTAAACTGACAATTTCGGTTGATAGATAAATTCTTTGTGTGACAATTGTGTGCAAACGAAATTGTTAGTTTTCTTACAGTCGTGTAAACTGACAATTTACCTTTTGCTAAAAATTTTTCAATGTCAGTACAATGATAGCACATTGGTAGATATGATAACGTTGTAATATCTGACCATCGTGGACACATAGCTTTAGTTGTATATCGTCGATTTTATACAGTTGTTCATATGTTGTTGGTAATTACTGCATAAAATTTTAAGATAACACTTGCAATATTTTGGGTTATGCTTATAAAATGTTGGAAGAGATGAATCGGTTCTTTGTAATGTTCAAGCTTTATTGGGTCTCCAATTTAGTTCAGATCGTCGATAATTTCTTTAGAGTTATCCTAATATAAGAAAATATACATTGTTTTTGTATGAAAAGCTGGTTGGCGATTTATATAGAAGTTTTGTGTATTCCCAGAGAACATATTATGCCGATAAATCTTATATCAGAAGTAATCTAACACTTTACTCGCACACAATATTTAGTTTTTCTTAATAAAGAACATATAAGTAGGTAATTTTGAAAGTTGATTTCATAGAATATGAAAACAGAGAAGAGCAGGAAATGCTTTGAAAATAAATTTACCATATGGGTTTCTTGATCTAATTTGATCTTTTGATTGTTCTAATCGCATGACAAAACCAAATATAAATTGAAATTTCAAAGTTGATTTCAAAATCTCTGTCATGTTTGTTTGGCATAGGAACTTTGCATTAATGGGCAACAAACTTATACGGTCTTGGCTTGCCATCACGATATCCAAACTCCAAAGATCATACCAAAGAAATGATATTTAATAAATAACTTTGTGCAAAATTCATTTGAAAAAGCTGAGTTTTTCGATACCACAAACGCATTACTGTGACATTTTTTATAAATCAAATAAAGCGCATATTTTTTTCAAAACTTATCTACAGAATATAATTTTTGCTTTGTAAAGAATTTAAGGATGTATTAATGTTAAGCGTTACTTAAGTAAACATTTTTCCAGACCAAATTTATTTATTTTATTAACAATTTTTAAATACTGGTACGATTTTTGCCCGAATTTAACGAAAAATGTTCTGTGGGTGTGTATGGTCGTAAGCTTGTATTTGTACGTATCAACATGTGGACATGGAAATACATACATGCAAATCTACATACATTTTATAATTTCTTTTAGTTTTGATTTGTTGTACAATTGGTGATTTTTTTGTTGCTGTTGCTGATGCTGTTGCCTTCATTTGTTTTTTCACATTATTATTGTGTGTGGTTGAGCTGATGCTGCTGTTTGTTGCTACTGTATCTGGTGTTGTTGTTGTTGTTGTTTCCGACACAATTTTGATGTTGACGACCAACTTAAGTAGATGCTTGTTGTATATCGTACATAATTGCGCATTTAAGTATATTTTTTGTGTTTGTTGAATTGTTGGTGTTATTTATTTTTTTTTCTTTCATTGAAAGCGCCATTTTTGGCGGCCAACATAATCAGTCTCGTTCCATTCGTACTCAGTTATCGCCAGAATGGCAACAAATAAAATAAAAATAAATTGTATGCATCGTAGTCTAAGTCACATTAGTAGTGTTGCCAAATGTATTGAAATTACTAACCAGGGATCTGCCTTTAGGGCAATACAAAATTTATATTTGTAATCGAGGCTTTGCTTTTTTTATAAGTTTTAGTTTTTCGCGTATTTACGTTAATATTTCATGGTCCCTTTTAACAAACTTTCAAAATTAGGAACCTCGAAAATTTTAAATCACATTAGTTCAATTTGTATCATTTTATTTTTAAAGTTAAATTTCAATTGTAATTTAAATAGTTACATTTATGTTATTACAATATTAAACTCATAGTAATATTAGATAATGTGCATCAGTTTCAATAAAAATAATTCCCTGTTGTTCCCAGGAGATCGAATCGAAACAACGTCAAAGAATTTATTTGTTTGGGTTTTTTTTCAATTCCTTTTTGTCGAATACAAGTTGGACCATTAGGAACTATCGATGTAATTAATATTCGGTAAAACATTCAAAATATTTTAGTAAACAAACATAATAAAAATGTATTCAGTATTCAAACTGAAGGAAAAAAGGAGGCAACATGTAAAATAAATGAAAAATGATAATTACAGCAAATTTCGAACCATCAGTAATACAGGTAAAGGATTGATGTTTGACTGTTGGCTAGCGGGCGCCGCAGTGGTGCAGAGGGTGAGAACGTAAAAAATTCTGATGAGAGAAAGTGGTGTTTCTCGAAACATATGTAAATTCAATCAACAACCCAGGTTCGAATCCTAAGCCAAGAAAAATTATCAATAAATTTTAATAATAATTTTCATGTAACAATTCCTACCTTCAGTAAAAAAAATTTAATGAAAAATTTAATGAACTCGAGCCGAAATAAAAGAAATATCAATGATTTTAGTAAATAATTGATAATCTTAAAAGACTTTTTTGTCAACATTATCCTTAAACTTATGGGTCGATTACGGATGGCAATTGAACCTCAGTGGAGTTGACAGTTGCCAAAAACATATTACAGATGGCTGTTAACTTCAGTTGCCGAATATGCCACAGGGTACATATCAGTAATGTATTTGCACTTAGTTATGAACTTTTTTGAAACAGACCGATTGTTTACCGAAGCTTATGATGAATGAGATTCATCGGCATTACTAAATGAAGATTGTTGTCAAGCAGAATTCATTAAAAATATCCAGACTAGGCGGCCAGACATGAAAGCGTAATAATCCACATGACAATGCCCGGTCAGATGTTGCAATACGAGTACTCGTACTTATTAAAAAGTATTTAGAAAGAAGTGGTTGGGGAATTTCATCTCATCCGTCATATAGTCTATACCTTGCCCGTCCGACTAGTTTGATGTATGCAGAACGCTTCACTTCTGAATGGGGGTATCCGTTTTTTGTGTTAATTCTATTTTGTGTTAAACTAAAGATGAGCAGTTTTTGTTAGCGCGGAAACCGGTACAGTGAAATAACTCCCAAATGAAATAAGTCCCAATGGGAAAATGAAATAAATCTCAAAAATTTTTCCATACAAATGAAATAAGTCCCAACAGTTTTTTCAGTTGGGCGTTATTTCATTTTTCATGGGACTTATTTCATTGGGACTTATTTCATTTGGGAGTTATTTTATTTGTGATTTATTTCACTGTACCGCGGAAACCATATGTTGCCAGAAAGAAGACAATACTTTATTTAGCGCCCATAGTGGAATGGAATCGATTTTTTTCGGAAATAAATCCGATCGTTAGACACTTTTAAATGGATAAAGCCATAGCTGTGGCTACTCAAATAAGACACTTTTTTAAAGTAAACTTTTAATTGCGTGGCATTTTTTTGTTTTAAAGCTTTAAAATGCATCGGATTTATACAAAACATCTTAATTGGGTAAAATTATTCCCCAAAATTACAAAAATATATTCTCATTAGCTTTTTAATTTTTGTAGGGCAAGGACAGGAAAATATGAGGAACCCAAAGTAAGAGCATTTATTTGTGTTGTGTATTAGGATCATCAATTATTCGAACTGAATTTTGAAAGGATTAACCATTATAATATTTAATTAATCAATTAAATACATTTATCGAACGAATAGAATTCCTTTTCGAAAAGATTCGAAATGAAATCAAAATCAGATTCTTAATAAAGTATTTCAAAAATATTAATATCAATTGATGATATCGAGCCATAACCGCCAAAATAATGTATCCCACACCATAATCGATTGTTGTTTTTTTATCGAAATCGATAGTTCAACATCATTTAGAATTATTAAAATTAAATGTATTACACAAAACAATATTTACATTATAAATTTTAAAATAATGGCTTTATTCAAACTGATTTTATTTAAAAAAAACCTTCCCCTGTAAAATTTTGAGTTTGTGGGATACATTTTTTCGGCGGTTATGGCTCGATATTATATCTGTTTTTTCTTTTAGAACTATTCTTATCAGAAAAGTAAGTTAATTTTTATCAACTTGGATGGAAAAACAACCCTAATAGTGAATAATTAATAACAAAAACTAATAATAATAATATTAAAACTGGAAATTTTTTACGCCGCATATTTTAGTAACACATTATCTAAGTTAATTACAAGTATTCGTAACTGGCAAACAGATTAGAAAATTATACAATGAGCTCAATTTCGTTAAAGTCCAAAGGTTTTAAAAGAATGATTTCCTTAAATTTGAAGTTCTTATGCAAAGAAGCTTATAATCTGTATTTGAAAACCTTCCAATGATACATTTACAAAAATGTATCACATCTACTTACAATTAAACTTTAATTTGAGTTTTACTGCAGAAAATGGAGCTATGTATTTCATAAATTTTTTATATTGTCAAATGATTCCTGTATCGAAAAAGTTACGTTACATTTGATTTGTCCTTCTTTTTGTAATTTGTCACCTTTTTGTATTTTGGTGCATTTCATGAAATACATAAACCTTCGCCTGCTTTTTTCTTAATAACTCATGTTGTAATAAGGACTCCACATTGAAATTTGGCAGACTTGTACAAAACATAATAAGAATTAACAAATATTTTTTTGAAATTTTTAAAAATATTGATTTTCGAGATAAAAAAATTGTTTTTAAAAAATTGTTTGGAATGGCGCATGTTTTTGTCTGTAAAATGAGCCCTTTATTATTAACGTACAATGAATACTTTTCGAGATACTAAAAATTGTGTTAAGGCATCTGAGTGCATTTTTATTGATTTTTGCCAACTTGGAATGACCATAATTCTGAAAGTTGGAAGGTTATATGTCTGGCAAATATTATTGTGCCGATCCATAGATCATGTGTACAAAATCTTATCAAATTTGGAGGTTCTGAGGTCAGAAATGTTAATATTTTCGTTTGATTTCATATGTTTTTACCCTTATATCTTATTGCAGTAGTAAACACACTATTTTGCAACATTTCAGCTAGAAGGAAAATCTTACTGAATATTCTATTATTTGACTATTATTACTATTATTCGAATAATTTCTATTCGAATGACAATTACTTTTTGTATGCATTCTTGTATGTGTGTTTAGCAGTGTTTGTTGGGTTGTCATTTGTAAATTGTTGCAATTAATTTCACTGACTGACAATCCTCTAGCAAAATTGTGCTGAATGAAATGTTTATATCAATACCCTGCCAACATTTTCTATTGCGGAAGTGACTCAGAAGTGACGCTAAGAAGTTGAAACTCATCTTCTGCGATACCATTTTCTGATCGTAGAAGCGTCTTCCGTATTGAGAAGTTGTACCCCCCGGAAGTAACTTCCAGAAGTCACTTCAGAGTAACTTCAAGAAGTCACTTCAGCGTAACTTCCAGAAGTTATTTTATTCGCCTCTCTTTTGCTTTTGATTTTTGTTTGCCTTTACAGATAATACACACATATTGACTATGGAATAACAAATATGTAAAAACTACAACAATAACAAATCGAAATCACACTTTATCACTGACCGACCACAGCAAATGACAAAATAAAACTAATTTCGATGATGTCGAAAACTTCTTTTTTGCATTCTTTTCATTTCTTTTATAACGGGACATGTCATTTTCGGCTGGTGTTGTAAACAACAAACAATCTTCCAAACGTCGTCTGGATGATTAAAAGCCGACTGCAATGTAAATTGTTATTGTTATCTTCCAATTAACGTCTGGAAGTGAGTAAGACGTAACGCCTTTGACGATGGACGATGAAAGAAACTTCCAATTGCTGGCAGGGTATGCACATATGTATGTATGTATGTATGTGTGCGGGCAATGGCGTTCGCACAAACAGCATCACCGACAGATATTTGTGCATGTACTCGTATGCATAATAACCCTGCAGCGGCGGCAGTAACCAGTGATCGCAAGTAAGTACTTAAATCATATACGAAAAGCATGAGTACTTACTTTTGATACCACTGGTAATGCCAATGTTCCACTTTTATATGAAAAAAGAACATAATTGCGAGAATCCAATAAAACTACTAATTTGCTGTGTTTCTTCTTTGCTTTGAGGTGTTTGTTGCGTATAATAACATGTTGTTAGAGGCCCTTTAGACGATGCAATTTTGCATGCAATTAATTGCATGCAACTGATGTTTGTTGGTGAACGGGGGAGAGAAGCAAGAGGGGTAGAAAAAGTTGCACGACTTCGTTTGTCATGCAATTTTTTGACATTTCCTTTTACCATCGTTTGTGTTTTATTAATTTTGTTTTATTCTTATTCTGACTTTGAAGTGTGCGTTATAAAAATTAATGCGCAAGAACATTTTCAATTACTTCTTCTGTATTAAAATCTTCCATTTTTTATATTTTTTAAAATTTTTGTATATTGTATTTATGTATATGTGTGTATATTATTTTATATACATACATATGTACATATATTTTTTGTATATTATATTAACATATATTTTAAAATTTTGTTTTCTTTGTTGCGAATGAAAAACTAAAGAGGAATGTGTAATTAAACGTCAAAAAATTGCATGATTTGTTGCACGTAAAATTGCATCGTATAAGTGCACAACATTTTACGTAGCAATTTTAAAAGAGAATGGAAAAAATTGCATGCAATTAATTGCATCATCTAAAAGGCCTCTAACTACCTCTATAAATACATATGTATATTTTGGGTGACGCCAATACGATTTAGGAGAAAGAGAGACAATGGAAAAATGTGCCGTTATCCCACATAATAGTGGAAGGCCAATGTAAGCAGCATGCGGCCGCGGACGGCAGAAGTAGAATTTTTTCAACTTTGCCGCTTAAAACGATGTTGCCATACACATGTACATATATAATATGTGACATATGAGCAGTGTTGCCAATTTAGCACTTTTAGTGCTAGATCTAGCACTTTTTAAACTCATTTAGCACCAAAAAAAGTAATCTAGCACCTAGCACTTTTTTTAGCATTTTTAAATATTTTTCTAGCATTTTTAGCATTTTTTTAAATTTGTGGTATTTTAATAATTTTTAATTATTTTCCCGCAAAAATATCTTTAACAATCAAGTTAATTTGTGTTTTAAATTAAACTATGTATATAAATATGCATTAAAAAATATATAAACTAACCCCTTCTTTATTTAAAATTACCAGACAATATAAAAGTTTTACAAAATACAGATTTTTTTTCGGTCCAAAACGTTTTAAGTTCCCAAAAAGGCGAAATTTTACCAATTTTAAAATTATTTTGTATTAGCGAGGAACAAATTGGAAAAATAATTGACCAATATTCCAGCATTCAATATATAAAATGGATTAATAAAAACAACACAGTATCTTTCTGGGCAGAGGTAAAAGCATATAGAGATGCCGGAGGTAACAAGACATTCGAGGAAATTGCCAATTTTGTTTTAAAACTTCTCAGTCTTCAGTGGTCTAATGCGGACGTTGAACGTGTGTTCAGTCAAATGAACATCGTAAAGACAAATATAAGAAACCGATTACATTACATTCTGTTTTAGCAATTAGGTAAAACTTTATTGTTAAATTTTAATTTCTTAATTTTATGATATAATTTAATAACATTTTAGATACGGATTAAAAGGAAGCGGAAAGTGTTGTTGCCAATATGATGTCCCAATGAATTTTCTGAAATTAATTGGATCTAGTGAAAGTTATGATAATAATAATGATGATAATGACTGGAATTTTTAAATTCATCAAATTATTTTCGTGATCTTAAAACTTATGTGATAAAATATGAATTTAAAAAGTTAATTTTTAAATAGTAATGTAAAGACTTTTTGTTTTTTAAGAATTTACTTTCGATTTTTGTTTTTAAAAATGAATAGAACATTTTATTTTAGATTTTTTTTAAGAAAAGATGTATTTTCAATTTCTTTATTCATATTTAAGTATGAAAATGAATTTTAAAGAAATACAGATCTCATAGTTTACTATAAAGCCAATTTTTTTTATTTATTTTTGTTAGCACTTTTTTCAGCACTTTTTTTAAATTTTTAACACTTTTTAGCATTTTTTTGAAAAAAATCTAGCATTTTTCCCCAATAATGTTTTGGCAACACTGCATATGAGTTTAGTTAAAACTTAAAATTTATTTCCATTTTCCTAATTATTTTTACACAATGTACTCACTAATAAACGTTTATTTAAGCTGATTACCGCCCGCGGCCGCATGCCGCTTACATTGGCCTTTCACTATAAATTCTAGTTGCGGCTATGCCACAAACGAAATGACTGCTGAGAGGTAATGACTTAGGTAACAAGTGACTACATCTATGACATCCGCATGTTAAACTCGTCACTCATTAACATTATACCACTGGCCGGTAAGTGCTGGTGATTATTGGTAAGTAGTCAAATCACATGCAGAGATGATGAATTAGATTGGAAAGTTATAGAAACTTAATAATAGTTTAAAAATACTCAAGTAATGGAATACTGCAACCATTGTGTAATTCGGATAATAAGTGAATTATGATACAAAGCAGAACATTTTTTCGCACTCTTATCGAAGTATTGGAGACCGACCGAAGTACATGTTTTTATATTATTATGCAGAAGATTTTTATAATGTTAAAACTTTGAAATTTTAACTGTAGTAAAAAAATGCATTTGTTTTTTGCACAATTCCAGGGAAAACGTTTACAGCGTGAGTAAGGTCTTCCGATACTATTTACAATATTGTAGAACTCTATACAATATCTATGCAATATTCCCAGCATACCATTTTAGGAGCGCTCCGAAAAAGGAGTCAGAAAAGAGTCAAACAAAAGAGCATTTTCGGAGCGAAAGAAAAATTTGCTTGTTACTGTCCTGAGTCTCAGTATGGCTCAGAAATTTCACTTAATTATGTGGGTACCAAAGCGTTGTTGTTCTGTTATTTGTGCTTTGAACAAAAAAACATAGCTGTACCACACAAGAATGACAAAAACAGGATTACACAGATCCCAAAAAACCTCATAAAAGACTCTTTTCTGACATTATCTAAGAGCTCTTTCTGACGGACCATTTTCGAATGTAATGACCCTCTTTTCTGAAGGTTTTCGGAGCAATTATGATTGTTTTTTGGGCTCATAAAGAGCGTAAACGCTCCGAAAAAGGTGTCAGAAAAGACTCTTTTCGGACTCATATGGCTTGCTGGGTTGTATAACTCTAATGTATGTATACACATACGAGTATGTATAATTATGTGTGAATGTATGTACATATGTATTGTCCCTGCAAATAATATTGGACTACGTGATCCATTTTAGATGATATGGACTACTCCCAACATGGTCCAATGTTATGCAGTCACGGACCATGTCATTGTTAAACAAGAGTTTGTAGTTAAACGACATGGTTTCGTGTTAACACGATTGCATATTGAGTTGTTGTTGTTGTTTAAAACTAACCCTCGTGAGTACTCGATGGAGTAGTTTTGGGACTACTCCGATGGGTTATATGGTCCAGTCCTAGGGCATCGCAATGTTAAATGGACCACCTTTTTTTCATATATTTGGAGTAGTTTTGGAGTACTCCTACTCCTCTTTGGACTAGTCTTTACATGCATGTATGGACTAGTCGCGTTATTTGCAGGGGTGATCATTTAAATGTTTCCATGTTTATACGTATTAATGTATGTATGTATGTACATATTTATGTTATATGTTGATAAAAATTTAAATAGAAAAAAAAACAAAAACAAAAAAGATTTAATTCTAAATCACAACCAAACAGATTATTTTATTTTAATTTTAATGCGTTTAAAATGAAAAATAACATTTGTAGAGAATTTTCATGGTTACAAATACAAAAGTATGTATGTATGTATGTATACGAGTAACGACTTTGTACATACATATGTATGTATCCATACATTAATGGCCATTAACATGAGAGTGTCCCGAAAAAATCTAATGTTGTGAAATATGTTATAGGAGTAGTTGTCACTCATTCGATGAAATGAGTCTGCGAAAATGATATTATTGATATTTTTCTCAAATTAAGTTTAAAATGGTGAAATTTGCAAAACTTATTGCGCAAGATTCCAAACTTTTGTTTTGAGAATCGATCATAATAAACGGACTAATGTGTTGCTTTTCCACGAATTTAGCTCATCAATATGCAACGATTACTTGGTATTCCTACAAACAATTTTCCAACGCAACACTCTAGTGGCCACATGTACTCGTACTTACAATTTATAAATAAGTTTAACGTGATCTAAAAAGATAAAAGTCCTTTTATTAATTTCTGAAGAGAATCTAAAACCAAAATAAATTAAATTAAGCTTATTTTTCATTTCATTGAAGTCATTTTCAATTAATTCTTTTAGATTTTCATTGTTTGAAACGTTTTCGATTCTCTTTTGAATATTGTACAATATTAGAATTCTTTTCAAAAATTTTTGAAATTCTAATCAGGCTTTTTAATGTTTCAGTTAACGATATGCACTTTCACATTTGTGAGCTTAGAATAGATGTACATATTTATGTACATACATACATATCGATTGTCTCATGTAGAAAGGCCCTAACTCGCATATTTGAAACTTTACAGGAGAAGGTAAAAAATATAATAGAAACTGTAATATTCAACATGTAACTTTTTTTGTACAACTGCTTATAAAAGCGTTATTTTTTACACTATTGCAATAAATTTTTGTGAGGAGGTGCATTTGCGTTAAATGCATTGGAATCGCAAAAAAAAAACAAATTTCGAAAAAATAGCGAGTTAGGGCCTTTCTACATGAGACCAACGATATGTACTATTCATATGCAATCATGTATGTGCGTAGATTTTATTGATTCGTTGTTTTACAATTATTGTCTATTCTATTTTTTTCGATTTTGTTGTTTTATGGAATTGTATTTCTATTTTACATGCGACTACATAGTATTTGATTTTAGCAAGAGTATTTAAAGGATTAAAATTAATTTTAATTACACTTAACTTTTTACACTAATATTGAATACAACTAAATTTATACACATTCATTTACGCGTTAACTGTTGTATAATTTTGATCTTCTTTTTGCGCTTTCACATGCAGAGATTATTTGTGACAGGTGTTGGAAATTAATAAATCTTTTGATCGATAACGAACATTTTAATAAGCTAAATTTATTATTAAGTACAATTTTTAAGGGCACTTAACTTACAGAAGAGTTAGAATCAATTTAATCCGGCCGAATATCGTTCATGCCTCAAAATCGTATGATCACAACAGGGTCATATGAAAAATTTAATTTACATAAATCTACAGTATAGTCGGACTGATTGCAAAGTTAGCAAGAGCGATTGTGTATCTTCTAAATTGCTGGGTGAATTAAAATATAAAAATTCCTGTTGAGCAGAATGTGACAGCTGAACACGTTGGCTGTAAAACGGTTCTAAAAGCTACAGATCAATTTGGCTGAACATGATTTTATCTAATAGCTTGCAGTGCTGCAGACAACTGCCATAGTTTAAAATATGTTAAAGTAGAATCGAAAGTGTAATTAACTACGATTAAATAAAGGCTGTGTGGTCAGATACGAATACATACGATATTTATTAACCCTTAAATGCATGAGGTCAAAACCCTGAATCGTGAGTACACTACCCTTATATAAAATCACTCACTAAATATAAATTCGGCACCCTTTTTCCGGAAAATTCAAAAAAGTAAATTTTTTTATGTACCATATATGGTACAGTATGCATTTAAGGGTTAAACAATCGAAAGAAGTTATTGTCAATGCTAAAGCAAAAAGCTATAAAAAAGTACATTATGATTGATTTTATTAAAAGCATCAATTTTCTATTGTCAATATTCTCAAAGTTATTTGAAAAGTTGTTCCTTGAATGCTGATACCACGCCTTGATATTAATAGCATTATACCCGACCATCAATTTGGTTTTATAATGATTAAAGGGGTGCATCGAATAGCTACACTTGCATACATATATAGGTAAGTTAAGCCTTCGAGACCAAACACCATTACTTATAGTTACATCTGAAACATTTGATTAAGTCTGGCACGTCTGGAACTTGCATTAGAAATTGCTTGAGTTGTACACAAGTTACTTGAAACTTTTATAATAAACAGATGTTATCTCTGCTGGTTGTAATCCAGGTAATGTTTCTAGTACCACTTTTATATAATATACTAAACTCATGCATACAGCTTTGCTCTCTAGCATCTAAACAGTTTCTGTCTCACATCATGGGTTGCAGAAATAGCTTCATATAGCTGGCAAATGTGTTCACGTTCCGATCACTTTAAGAAGTAATAGTTGGTCTTCAATACATATTGATATTAAGAAAACAGAACAAAACTATATAATGCTTGGTTTTCACTATGTCAGTTTTGTTGTCAAATTGTCCAAATTGTTGGTAATTTCATAACAATTTAGACAATTTGACAACAAAAATGACATAGTGAAAAACAAGCATAAGTGTACACAAATGAACTGGACTCCACATGATAATTGGATATTACAGTGGAAATATAAATTTACATTTTATGTAAAGATTTCAATAATTATTGTAAATATCTAAAAATAAAGATTCAATAAAGCACAATTGAACAATAATAAGTCTTGCGTTGAGCTTGTCGTAGGAATAACATATTTAAATTATAATTACATTATATATTAAATAAATAATAAAAGGTGTCATCGTTCGCAATGTTAAAAATAATTTAGTGTAAATTCATTCTTCAAACTGAAGCTCTTGAACAAAATCGAAAAGTTAATTTCTTTTGAATAAATTATTAAAATATTGTTGTTAAAAATACTTTTAAATATTTCTAAAATAGTTTTCGAATTTCTGTAATTGCAAATATTGCGAAACATAAATAATAATAATAATTTTCACGCATACATTTAAAATTTAAATTTTAAATATTGAAATGTTTTTGTGTATATTTGTAAAGAGTATGAATTGTTGAAAATCAATTTAATTATGCATACAATCGTACATTGTTTGTTTGTTCAGAATATAAAATGAAAATGGTACAATACATAAATTATTTGCTAAATAACAATCTTAATTCTATTCATTCTTAGTGACACTGTTTTACGTCATTACTGTATCGGAAGACATAATTTATTATTTAGATTTTAATTTTGAATTGGTATTATGATTAATTGTTTTCATTAGTATTTATTTATGTATTTACTTATTTGAAAATAAAACAATAAACAAATAATAATCATAATAATATAATTAATATACACATAAATTTGACTTATTGTTATTGCATAAATAAGTATGAATTGTAAATACTTATATCTATGATTAATACGTATGTATGTATATATGTATTTATGTAAATGTTGAACTATATAATTATTTCTTTATATTATTATGTTATTATATTATTATATTATTTATTTGTTCGTTTATTTATTTACTTAATTTTTACAGTGTATGTAACATTTGATACTTGATAGTTTTTCGTTTCAACTTTAACGTTTTACATAGTTTTAATATTTTTCAGTTTCGTTATTGTTTTTGTATATTTAAGCCAAAATTGTAATAAACATATTTTATACAAATACATACCTTTACATTCATGTGTAGAATCATTCGTCCTTTTCTCTTGTTCGCATTATTTAATAGTTGTTGTAATTGTTTTACTTGTTTTTTTTTTTTTTTTGTAGTATTTTGTTTATACTAATTAATTGTTTTATATCGTTTAAAATTTACCACCAAAACAAACAAAAAACAAAAAAAGCAAAAAAAATACAACTTATTTTACAATGGGATTTATTTCGGTCATTTAATATTCGAACACAATGTCATTGAAATAATCATCGTCATTTTTATCTTCATCACCATTAAGTATTATGATTATTGCAATTTTATACAAAATACTTCTAATAAGCATTATAACTATTATTAATATTGTTTTGTTTTGTTGTTATTATTCAAATAAACATATATACACATAAATAAATAAATAAATAAACAAATTATTCATATTTGTATTTAGGGGATTTGTTGGCATTATTTTAAATGAAAAAAAAAATTGCTTAACAATAATTTTTGTTTAATAATTTACAATTATACAAATATTAAAATTCATATTTTTAAACATTTATACACATACACTTTCCCAGCAAAATAAAACTTTTCATAAAGTCCCATTTAAGTAGAATCTTGTATTCCAATATAATGAATTTGGTCATGAAATTTTTGTAAAATAATTATCAATTTATATTTAATAAGTTAACGTCCTTTTGAGTGCATTTTGCTGAAGAGTCCTTCCCAGTTTCTTTTTTTGTTACTTTTTTGAAACTTGTTAAAAATAACTTTCAAAGAAGTGCTTCCTTTTGCTGGGTGTAAATGCCTAAATTTAATCCTGCATGTGTCATGAGTGGGTGCGTGTGAATAAATTAATGAATAAATAAATAAATTGCTGATATTTAATAGTTGTTGTTTCTTTTTTTTTTAATTTACAACAGTTACATATTTTTCTTATTATTATTAGTTTTATTGTAATAGAATTTTCAATTTGTTCACAAAATACTCGTAATTATTTGTATGGTTGGTATCTGTATGTGTTTTATCTAAACATTTAAGGATATGTTTTATGTATTTATATATGTATGTATATGCATATGTATATGTATTTATATAAATGTGTCCTTGTAAGTGGATGTGTGTTTAGTAATATGTTTAATTGTTTGCTTTTAGATGTCTCTGTGTGTGGATATTATTAGACTTGTGCAAAATATTATTAACAAGTTAGAGTGCTACTAAATAACCTTCACCTAAATATAATTAGAAATACAAAACCTACACTGGTTATAGAACTAGAATATCCTTATTCAGTCTTGGCGCAAATTTTACGAGCAACACAATTTTTTTCAAAAGCTTTAAAATGTTATCTAATTTTCACCATTCATAATTGATGTAATTAGCAATTCTTACCATTCTATACAAGGTTTGTCTGCTAAGAATCTTGAATGTAATTTATATTTATAAAATCAAAAACAAAAACATTTATCCATATTCACCACCAGTTAAGAAACGAAATACAAACAAGGATAAGGTTATAAGGTGAAGCTTTTTTGGCTAAATTTTATCTCGATAACTTTATGGGTGGTTTAGTAGAAGTGGACCAATTAAAATCCAGTATTCAGTAACGTGAATTATATGTGTGTGAGGCTTGTTTTGGTTTAATTGCAATAACTTTAATAATAACTTTATTTACTAGAGTTTTATGATTGGTTGTTGTAATATACATACCTACATACATACTCGTATATGAATGTATGTATATATAGCCAATTATAAACTGACAAGCTACAATATCCAGTAGCGCAATTGGAGTGAATGAAAATTATTGATCTGTATGAAAGTTGGTTCGATATCGATATAAGTTGTTTTTTGGAAATGGATCTTATATGGCAGCTATGACCAATTATGAGTCGACCATCACGAAATTTATTACAACAATTTATATGTCTATAAGGATTATTTGTGTCGAATTTTAAAATTACAATATTTATACTAGATTCAAGTGAATTTTGAAAGTGGACTTTATATGGGGTCTATGATCAAACATGGATCGAAATAAACAGAATTTCGTTTTACGACTTCTTTTTACATGAAACTTATTTTTGCTAAAGTTTTTACTGATATTTCAATTTTATAGGCACTGAGCAATATTTCAGGAAGAATTTTGTATGTGGGCTATGAAAAATCATGGACCGATTCTTCCTATTTGCTTCTGTAATATAAATAACGTGTACGAAATTGCATGGTATTATCTGCAATATATTTAAACAAAATATCATAAATCTGGTGGAAAACATCATATTTTGAAGGAGGTTGTCGCATATTTTGTTCCATAACTTTTACTCTACCATACCGATTTTTCTGATATTCAATACCAAACTGCTAAGGAGAATTATAAACGGGTTTTTGTAAAAATTTGGTGATTTTGATTACGGATTTGAGAGAGGTTTACAAAGGTTTACAATGCGGAAGAATATGTATACTTTGTTGGGTCTCAGATGAATATTTCTCAGTGTTACATACGGAATGACAAACTTATGTATAAAAATATTTATTTAAAAATATTATGAATTTGCAAAATTTTTATATGTATATGTACGTGACATGATCAATATTTTATATAAAATAGTCAGAGTTTTTTTGTAGAGATAAAAAATTATAACTCCACTTGAGATCTTTAGCGAAAAAATATTGATTAGAGGTGGAAACAATTTGCATCGTCGGCTTAGTTTGTAAATGTGACAAGTTAATATTTTTAATTTTCAGAAATTTATCAGAAGACACCAAAAACATTTTGTATATTACTGAAATCTGTAAATGCAGTTTAATTACATATTATTAAATTTCTGCTATCAAAAGCAGAAACTTCAAAAGGAAGGCTGCCCATCATAATTGAGATTCGAAAAATCGGAATCCCTTTTGTCACCAAATCAGGCCATGCAAATATTTTACAATAAATAATCAATTTACAACTTATTGAGTTTTATTTTTTGATGACTGTTATGCAATTATAGAAATTTTTACTTCATAATATACATACATATGTATATCTAATAAATGAAAGGCTCGGACCCATGAAATATCCAACTGCTGGCCAATCAATATTATGGCAAAGATCGGAATCTATTTCATTTCGCTTAACAAAACATTTATTGACTTTAAATCAGTTAAAATCCAAATCTAACAAAACTCAGGTTTCGAAAATAGGCTGCTGGCTAGACAGCTGATGTCGACAGTTATCGTTAAATAATAAGAAGTGGATCATTATCGGATAAAAACCTGTAAAATTAATATTTTTTGGTACTTAGTACTTACGATAGTATATAGAATATATTTGCATGTAATGGATATGTATTTTCTAATCTGTGACTGTTTGTATATATGTGTGTATATGTGTGTATATGTATAGTGAGTATGAAAATGTATGTTGAAATATGAAATGCATTAGATTATCTTGAATATGTATGCGTGTGATTGTTTGTACGTATTTGTTCATTTTGTTGGTTTTAGTATTGTATAATATTTGATATGATTATAATGATATGAGATAAATGTATGTAGAAGTTTTTTTGAAATCAAATCTACTTTTGTTTATTTGGGAATTTAATCTCGGATTTTTTTACGATTTAAATGCCTGATAATAAGCATGATAATAATGATAATAGATTAAACATAATTTAAATAACTATTTATAAATAAACTGAGTACAATGCTGCCGTTTGGTTACATTTCGAGTCACTTTTATATTTCAATGGAAAACAGGACAATTAGTATTTGTAATACAAGGTAATACATTCATAATACTTGAAAGACTTGAATAAGTTCCGTATAAGAATAAGTAATAAAGTGGCAATATCTGATCCGTTAGGACCTGATATTAGGACCTGACAAAAACAGCAGGAGCAACTCTGCAATAGATTTTTACTAAACTTTTTCAATAGTTGAGTCATAGAAGTAATTTACTTTTCTAACATAGGGAAACAATGTAATAATACTACGCACATTTTCAATCCTAAATTAGTGCTGTAAACCTTAGACAATTCGGCAGTATTTGACGATTGCAAAAAGTCTTAAATGATATTAACATAAAAATAAAAGTTTCAAAATCATTGTATACTCTTGTATTCATAAATTATGAATACTGAAGTTCAATGAGTGGAAAATTAATTTTTTTCGATATAAAAATAATGTTACACACATGATTTTCTACACAAAATAAAATAAAATTATATAAAATATTTGTTTTAGAAAATAATATTATGCACAAGATTTTCACAAGTTTTACTATAGAACACACTGTTATACATAAGATATTGTATAAAACAAACTGTTATACAAAAAATCTTAAAATCGAGTTAACTCACTGAAATCTGAAACAAAAAAATTCAACATTTTTTCAAAAGAATTTATAAATAAATAAATAAATAAATAAATAAATAAATAAATAAATAAATAAATAAATAAATAAATAAATAAATAAATAAATAAATAAATAAATAAATAAATAAATAAATAAATAAATAAATAAATAAATAAATAAATAAATAAATAAATAAATAAATAAATAATTAAATAAATAAATAAATAAATAAATAAATAAATAAATAAATTGGTTTTGCTTTTAATAATTTACGAAATTTATTGAAAATTTGTTTAAAGTTTAAATAGATTTCAATTGAAAAACAATTTTATCATTCAATAAATTTGTTTAAGCAATTTCGTAACAAATTTCAATTAAAGAAGAATAATTTATCAAAAGTTTATATAATTCTTTAAAGAATTGGTAATTGGTCCCTTAATGGAATTGTTAGGAGATAAGTTTACTGCGCATTGTAAATTTAAACAAATTATTTTTACACAATATCTATGAAATATTTAATAATCCTTTAATTATCCAATCAAGTTACAGTAACTAATATAAAACAATTGTTTAATACAAAGTGTGATTGAAATAGTGTAATCATCACCTATTCTTATAAAGTTAGGTTTTATGAGAGGCTTTGCTTATTTGGTATATGTAAGTGGCCTGGTTGTTTTTGGAGCAAGAATTCTCAACAACTCTATAATCAAACTCCGTTAAAACAATTTTCATGAAACTTATCTTTGGTGAGACGAGTCCCAAACTGAAATTAATTTTAATGTCCTATCAAACGGAACTTATCTCGTTCATTGTCATAAAATATATATCATTAATCCGTTTATAAATTTTATTGTTCGCACAATAAATCATAAAAGTGAAGATTTTTCAGTAAGAAAACATCCAAATGTGCACTTTTTACTTCATTTATTACCTCATAGAGTAGGAAGCTGTGGGACTAACAAGAAGCAATTATTAAATATATTTATTCGAAACTTTAAATAAAATATGCAGCCTCTAAACGTTATATGATTTTCTTGAAATATTAATGACAAAACAAAATAATTCCAAGGATGTTATTAAAAAAGATCTAATGATTTTATGAACGTGTGCAGCGCATGAAAAACGTCCCAAAGACATATTATGTAAATTTAACAGCATAGAAGCCAATACTTTTGGAGTTTAATGACCTCAGATATTTTTTGTTGAGTATTTTTTGGAGATTAAAACTGTTCTTGTTTATTTCCCTCAAAAAAAAAAATGACTGTAAACGCTGCATTTCTTTCTCCAAAAATAAGTTTCAAATACAGAAAAGAAAAACTAAACATATGTATAAATTGCATAAAAATAGAGGGAATGCAATTAATTCATGAACAAGTACAAAAAACAACTGGCGGCCAAAGCAAAGATAAATTGAACATGGATGCTGCCAACACAAAATGACACAGTTACCAGAGAAATTTAATACGACAAAACTGAAATATAAACACAAACATAAACAAAAACCCAATCTCAACAAACTCACAATCACACCAACTGCTTTATCTCATTTTCATTCAATCTACAGATTTTATCGCTGCTTTGCTTTCTGACATCACGAGAATGGAAAATTGAAGCAAAACAAAACTAGATACATAGAAGCTATTTTTCGGGAAATTTTAAATTGTGTATCGGTGTGTGTGAAAAAGGAAGAAAGTGCAGATGTAGGTGCATTCTACAACTACATGATATGTATGTGTGTATGTGTGTGAGTGTGTACATATGTATGTATGTAGTAGGAAAGGAGTTAGTCATAATATCCTTTTAGCTGGGTTTGTTTTGTGTTTATGATCTAAACGGATGAGCGGGTTGTGAACGTTGTACTTTACGTGTGTATTTATGTAACTGTTGCATAAGGCAACAGCATCAGCAATAATATCATGGACAACAGCAAAAACAACAACGTCGAAATCAAAATAAAAATCAACGGCAAAAAAAAGAAATGTGAAAAGCGAAAAGAATTTTGAAATGTAAAAGATGCGTATGTTTGATATATTGCAACCGAAAAGCGAAGGGATGTTTGGTGGGGGTGAGGAGCTTTGAATCAGAGCAACAGAAAATCATCAAAAATATTCCAACATTATCAAATGAAATAAGAAAAACAAAGAGACTACTTGCCCAATAAGCACAATTTTTTTGTGAATTCCAATGTTGGAATTCCAGTGTGAATCCAAGCTTGAATTACATTTGAAGTCCATCCTATTTACAGTCTGCTTAAAGTTTGTTAAAAAACAACATCAAATTTGTTTTAAGCATATGTTAATAATGGCACAGACTTGATGCAAATCAGAGAACAGGTTCGATTCAACTGGAATCACACTGTTATTTAAGGCATTTACACTGTAAATGTACTGTTTTGTTCGACTGTAATTCAATGGTTAATTTTGCTGGATTCGCTATTGAATTCAACTGTGTTTTAACTGTAATTCAACACTGGAAATTGTAAATTGTGGCTGGATTTCAAATGTAATTCCACTTGAATTCCAGCCAAAATGCTTATTGGGTGACTTGTTGTTTGTGACTGCATGTACGAGTGTAAATGTTTGTGAATATGTGTACATAGATACTCCCCAGCATACCATTCTAGGAGCGCTCCGAAAAAGGAGTCAGAAAAGAGTCCAGCTAAAAAGCATTTTTGGAGCGAAAGAAAAATTTGCTTAAAAAATTATTTTTTTTCCATTTTCATATTTTTTATTTAAATTAATTCCATTTCATTTATTTTTTTTTTTTTACTGTAAATACAATTTATTTAATTTTTTTCCATTTCTAATTTAGTTTATTTGTAAATGAATTCCCTTTAAGTAAAAACAATTTAAAAACAAATGTGAACTTTTTATTGTATTTAAAATTGCAATGACTCTTTTCTGACATGATGTAAGAGCTCTTTCTGAGTCCAAAAAACCCTAATAAAATACTCCTTTCTGACATTATCTAAGAGCTCTTTCTGACGGACCATTTTCGAATGTAATGACCCAATTTTCTGAAGGTTTTCGGAGCAATAATGATTGTTTTTTGGGCTCATAAAGAGCATGAACGCTCCGGAAAAGGTGTTAGAAAATACTCTTTTCGGACTCATATGGCTTGCTGGGTCGTATGTATTTGCATTTGTATCTGTGTATGTGTTTGCTTTTTGTGTAAATTATACATTTATTTTTGTATTTTCTTCTTTCCATATAATTTTCATCTTCTTTTTGTCTTATTTATATTTTCCACTTTTTTGTATGTTTTTCTTTTTATAATAAAAGGAAATTTCGTTTCGTTATTATTGTATTATTGTTATATCGTTTTGTTTGGTTTGTATTTTTTGTTAAATATTTGTTTGTTTGTGCGATTTTATTTAGCCTTTGTAAGGAATAAGGACACTGACTCCACTCACCATATTCTTCTTCCTAGAATCCTTTTTTAGTTTTGTTTTTTTTTTTATTATATATTTAACAATATGTAATAACAACAGCAATATAATGCAACAGCAAAGAAAAATAGTTTCATTTCCACTTTCATTTAAACTTCAATTTCTACTCTGCCTTCGACTCCTGCTAGTGATTTGTGGTTAGTTAGTTCGTCCGAAATGCTGCGTACAAGACGAATAATGCCACTAATAAATTCGCTTGAATTCTCATTACTTTAAAGGTACCCACATCTCTTGTCTGCTTTGCACCACTGTGTGTGGTTGTGATAACCCATTGTGTTCGTAGTGTTGGCATGGCTTGTGGTGTTTTATGTGTCTTCTCGTATCCATTTCGTGCAGGATATTGTGTATGAACTGAAATTGTAATAAAAAATAATATCTAAAATATTTTTGATTTAAATGTAGAATTCTTAGAAAAAAATGTCCAAATTTAATTTGTATGTAAAACATTTGCATGGTATCTAAATTGTTTAAAAAGGGTTTTGTTGATATACGACATACAATACGTATACATATGTAAATTTATATGTATGTATCATATGTACATCTTAACTAATTTCTTGAATTTAAAAAGATATTGTCTCACAAGTCAGCCATTTACCACTTTTGACAATTGTAAAAATATAGCAAAATTATCGGTAACATTATGTTAAAAGTTAATAAGGGGCTTCGAAAATATATTTTAAGAGGCAAACATCATTGACTTCCCTTACTATTAGGGTCGCAAATTTATGTTATTAAAATAAATAATAGAAAAAGAAGTCTATGTGTTGTATAGAAGTTTCAGTAGGCAACACTTTTTTAACTGGCGGCCATTTTGTTACATACTCCTGGCTCCTGAACAACGCTTCCAAATTGTGCAAATTTATTTTGATAATAATTTTGATATGGTTCTGTTCGAAATACGTATCGGGGGTGTTTTTTTTTGTAGATGTATAGACATTTGAAATTGAATAAAACAAAGATTATTTTCTTCTTGACGCAAAATTCACTTTATTCGAAACATAATATTCTGGCATTATAATTTAAATATGAATTCTGGCAGATGACTGGCTTGGACGTAGTCTTATCTGAAGGTCCAATTTTCGATGACTTTTTCTAACATTTGCGGCCGTATATCGGTAAATAACGCGGCGAAGTTTTTCCTCCAAGCGGTCAATCGTTTCGGGGTTATTATGGTTTCAACAAGGCGAAGCAACATGTCACACAGCTCCATAATTGATTTATTGAAGGAACAATTTGTAACCGCATAGTTTCACGTCTCGCACCCGTGAATTGGCCACCAAGATCGTGCGATTCAACGCCGCTAGTCTACGCCGCGTTATTGCCGATATTTGGCCAAAATATCATTTATCAAAAACGTGTGTTTTTGTTATTATTATTTTAATTGTACTATTAATGATGAAACAGAACACGAGCACAACTTCAAGCAAAAATGACTTTCAGAGAAAACAGGCCCATAATTGAAACGGCGGCTGCAGCTTCACGAACTGTCATTTAATGTTTTTATATTTCTTCTGTGTAAATAACAATTTTTGTACAATGGCGAGTGAAAATTATATATGCAATCATGCTTTTGTACTTCTTCAATTAATTATACCCATCACCATCATGAGAAGGGTATATATAAGTTTGTCATTCCGTTTGTAATTTCCACAATATAATTTTCCGACCCTATAAAGTATATATATTCTGGATCCTTATAGATAGCGAAGTCTATTAAGCCATGCCCGTCTGTTTGTCTATATGTCTGTTCAAATCAATTTTCTGAAGTCCCCAGATATCTTCGGGATCCAAATCTTCAACCATTCTGTCAGACATGCTTTCGTGAAGTCAGCAAAATCCCTCCATAAATAACGGAGATATAAGCAAAAATCCGAGACAACCTCTAAAAATTTCATCAAAAAAACTAAGTGTATTAATATTGTTACGAACAAATTCATCAACAGATGGCGTGTTTATCGACATACAACTTGTTAAGCATTTGTACTAGTTTTGATTTATAAACATTTTTGCTATAATAATTATGCATCCACAACAAAGGTGAAGAGTATATAAGATTCGGCATAGCCGAATATAACACTCTTACTTGTTTTTCTATAATATCACTCATTTTTAAATTACAAAATCTCAGTTTTAAACGTTTATTTTGATTTTCTTTTGTTTTTATTTTGCTTGCGCCAAAGCTGCAAAAACATATGGTTTTGTTTACAAAAAAAATGTATAAAATTTAATAAAAGTATGGTAATTTATTGATAATTTTTCCCAAGTTCGATCCCCAGCTCAGCCAAGAAAAATTATCAATAAATTTTAATAGAGATTTCATGTTGTAAAAACAATTCCTACCTTTAGTAAAAATAATTTAATGAAAATTTAATTTAATGAACTCGAGCCTGACTAAAGAAATATCAAAAATTTTAAAATTAACAGTTCGACTAAAAATAATAATAGTTCTTAAAAATAATTTTTTTTAGTTATCAGAAAGTTTTTGTTAAAATTAATAAAAAATATTTTTACTGTCATCATATTTTTATAGATAGGAATTATAAACCATCTGAAATAAAATTCCTTATTCAAGTATTGCATAAAATTAATTTGATTTATTTAACAACATTGGCGCATATTCAGAAATCGCAACTAAAGTCGAAACTTATTAAACAGAAACTAATACTACGTTTCCACGGTACATGCTTCGCTCTCTATTCATGCTTCACACCCCTATCATGAGTGAAACAACTTGCTTCACCATACAAAATTGTATGAGCGAATCAAGTAGATTCATATTGAATCAACTTGCGAAGCACGAATAATTGCACTCTTCTCTAATTTTTATCGCACGTTTATCTGCACTAGCTGTAAAAATTTAATATTATTGTAGACAAAGCAAATTATTTTCCTGTTGCTGGAAGTAAAGAAAGTAAATACGTACGAATGTATGTTTTTTTTTCAAATAAGCTAACTAATTTCCATTCAGTTTTGTTGTCCATTAAAAAAAATTATTTTCCACAAATTGTAAATTCTGTGTTTTTTTTTTATTTTGTTTGTTTATTAAAAACAACTGTCAAATCGAATCAAGTTTTTTGGCCATGTAAACAGCATGATTCATAAACATGATTCAGAGAGCGAAGCAGGCGATTCAAGTCATCGTGGAAACATAGTATTACAGCTTTACCCATAATTAAGCTGTAACTTTTCGTGCTGAAAGTAATCAACTAAGAATAACTTAAGTTGGTAATTAAAAAAGTTTAAACTTAGTTATCATTTCTGAATATGCGCCATTATATCTAGATAATAGTAATAGAAACAACCAAGAGTTTATATTCGGCTGTGCCAAATCACCTTTTATAGGCCGAACTTCATAAAATATTGTACCGTAATTTCTATATATTTTAGGTTTATTTTAGTTGAATTTCATCTCATTTATTAGAATTTTATGCCTATTCCAATTATAATCAAGAATTTACACTTTGTTTATATTTTTCTTGCAGCGTGTAACATAAATTGATTTACTTTCACAGACAATTAATTATGTAGCAAAGAGCTCTAGGAAACTGATTTTGTCTTTATGAAACTGCAAAATTGCCACCTCTTTATAATCTGTGGTTATTCTCGGAAGTGGACCTTGTACGGGAGCTATGCCCAATTATGGACTAACTTTTACAAAAGTCAATAGTATAATTTTAACATATCGAGCCATAACCGCCAAAATAATGTATCCCACACCATAATCGATTGTTGTTTTTTTTATCGAAATCGATAGTTCAACATCATTTAAAATTATTAAAATTAAATGTATTACACTTTTTTTTTTTTTTTTTTTTTTTTTTAACATTTCAATATAATGTTATTATGTTTTCCATTTATTAATATGTACATAGTTTATATTAAATATATTATATTAAATTATATTAAATATTAATAATTAAATTCATTACACATTATGAACCTTGCGAAGCCATTAAGGCTTGTCTGCAGGTGATTATGCACAATAAAAATAATAATTAAATAATATTAAATGTAATAATAAGGAGCATTCATTGCTGATTAACAAAGAAGTTTTTAATTAATTTTTTCATTTTGTTATTACTAGTTGTACTATTTAGGATTTCAATTGGAATTTTATTAAAGATTGTTGGTAGGACAACTGATAAAGTGCTTTTTCCGTAATTATTATTGTGTTTCGGTACACTGTATCTTCCTTCAGAATTCATACGGGTCTGGTATCTGTGATTTATTCGATGTAAAAATCTGGGATCCTTGAAGTATTCAATAGCCATAGTGGTGTGAAATACGTTTCTTACGTCGAGGATGCGCAGATCTTTAGCTATATTATGGGGTCGTATGTTTATGTTGTTATTGTTTGTAGAAGTATTAGTTGCTGGAGTTGAGTTAGTCGTATTGTTGTAGTTGGTGATGTTGTGTGTTGTATTGAAGTTGTTTTGTGTAGTTTCTGGAGTAGTTGAAATATTTTCAGAGTCAACTTCGCCTATGTTATATGTAGGATTATAGATGTAGATGTTAGGTGTGGTTGTGGAATTGTAGTTACGATTTTTGATGAGAATATTTAACAGCTGGTTTTGACTTTTTTGTAGTTTTTTACATTCCAGCGAGTTTCCCCAAGCAGTTATTCCATGGCGAATGTGAGACTCAACTAATGAAAAATAGGCTTGTCTCAGCACCATGTTAGTAGAGCAATAACTTAGGTGGTGTAACATATATGCAGCTTTTCTTAATTTCTTACGAACTTCTTCAATATGTACTTTCCATTTGAAATTATGATCGACATATACTCCAAGATATTTGTAAGTGTTTACGATTTCTATTGTGGAAGAGCATTGATCTGATTCGTAATTAATGTTCATAGTTTCATTATTATGGAGACAATCAACGGAGTGAAATTTTATTTTTATATCTGTATATAAAAAGTGACGTGGTTTAATGTGCATAATTTTCGTCTTGGATGCATTAATTATCAGACCGTGATCATGGCACCATTTAATTGCGATGTCGAACTCATTTTGTAGTATTTTAGTAGCTATATTTACATCTTTATGTGCAACTACAATAGCTGTGTCATCAGCATATGCAAACGTTTTAGATATTTTTAAAGCATTAATAAGTTCGTTAGAATATATCAAATATAAAATGGGACCTAATCAAAAAACACAAAACAATATTTACATTATAAATTTTAAAATAATGGCTTTATTCAAACTGATTTTATTTAAAAAAAACCTTCCCCTGTAAAATTTTGAGTTTGTGGGATACATTTTTTCGGCGGTTATGGCTCGATATGTACCTACTTATAATTGATCAGTGTAAAATTTCGGTTCGACATGGATGTTTATGTAGGTTAATGAGTTTTTGGGAATAGTCCTTATAAGGGAACTATGACTTATTACGGGCCAATCATCATGAAATTCTGTTCGACGATTTATATGTAATAATGATTTTTATAAGAGATTTATGCACATTTAAGTGATTTTTCGAAGTGGACTGTATATGGGGACTACGGTCAAATTTTGACCGATCATCATAAAATTGAGTATTAATATTTCAATATATGTAGGGACTATTTGTGTCGAATTTAGACTTGCGTGTTTAAGTGATATCCGTATGTTGGCTTTATATGGGTACTACGGTCAAATATGGACCTATAATCATTTAATTTGATAAGATGATTGAAATGTATATTTAGATTGTTGTTGTTGAATTTGATTGTGATTTTTATAAAAGATTTATGCGCATTTAAGTGATTTTCGGTATTGGTCTTTGTATGGGGTCAAAATATGGACCGATGCAAACAAAATATCCTTTTGAGGTTTCACTTCGCATGACACTTATTATTGCAGAACTTTGTGTGGATGCAGCTTTTCTATAGACATTTATTTATCATAATGCCAGATTTCGGAAAGATATTTGAATGGGGGCTATAAGAAATCGTGCCCCGATTCCTACCATTTTCCACAGGACTTGTTGGTCTATAATAAAAATAAAGTGTGCAAAATTGCTTGATATTATCTGCATTATATTTGAAGAAAATAGCAAAAAATATCTAGAAAATATCAAGGTAGTCTGAAATTTTGATGTATAACTCGGATCCTACTGGACCGATTTTGCCTATTTACAACACCAACTATTTCGGTGGATCAAGGAATATTTGGTAAAAATTTATTGTTGTATGTCTTCAACAGAGGGGCAGACGGACAGACATGGCTAGATCGTCTTAGAATCTTACAAGGACGCAGAATATAAAGCCTTTTTAATTCTGCGACCATTATTTCGATGTGTTACAAATGGAAAGACAGACGTAATATACCCCCCATCTTTTCGGTGGTGGGTATAAAAATTTGAATCGTAATACATTTGATTATCAATATATTTACTTCATTACAGGTTCATTCAGGTCTATTGACAAAACTTAAATATGCCTGTGTTACAAATGTGTCAAATTACACTTTAATTCTTTTTGGATTGAATTGTAAAGATAAACTCATATAGATAAGAAAAGTGATATTGAAGCACCGTTGAAATTAATTTATCTTAAGAATATATATACAGTATAAAATTAAAATGTAGTTATGAAACTGAAACTGTTTAAATATTCTTTAAATAAGACGTTTTATGGACTCAAATTTTCAAATTAGCAATTTTCGTGGTTGAGTTGTTTTGCACACATACATATGTAAATGTAAATGGGTTAAAGGACATAAATATTACTTTGTATATTAGTTGCAGTGCATATGGGGTTCTTATTTTACTACTTTTTCATTTCGTTTTACACCAGCAATGATTGTTGTGGTAAATCAAAAATGTCAACTAAATACCAAAGTTACAAATACATACACACTTATACACTTAACCACACATACATATATGTTTGTATATATACAATACATGCGTTCATTTATGTATATGTAAAGGAATTGGACAAATAATTATGGAGCTGTGGAATTTCTAGCTAAAATTTTTATCGATAAATTGTTTAAACTGGAAATATGCTCTAGAAAACGTTTACTATAAGAATAAAATATACAATAAAAAGCAAATAAAAAATCTATATAATTTTTTATGGAAAATAATTGTTTTTTTTTTTTTTTTTTTTGCGAATTTCAAAGGTCAAATATATAGCGAAATTTACAAAATTTTGTAGTATGGTTTTCGTGTACATATATGTAAATTATATATGTAAAGTTTTGAGTATGAACCGATACTTATAAGATATATATAAAGATTAATATCTTTTTCGGAAGTAGTCCTTACTCGTATATGGAATATGAGCCGACCATCACATTTCGAATTTTAACATAGTGACAATATTTATACAAGATTTATTCGTATTTAAGTGAATTTTGGAAGTGGATTTTATGAACCGATTCTTTCTATTTTCATCACAGTTTGTCTTTGTATTATAAATAACGTGTACGAAATTACATGGTATTATCTGCAATATATTTAAACAAAATAGCAAAAAAAATAAAAATTGTGAGAAATATCATATTTTGCTGATTTTCAATATCAAACTGTTTAGGAGAATTAAAAACATTTTTATACCCTTCACCCCATACAAAAATCTTCCCGGAATATTGCTCAATTATATAAATGCCTATAAAATTGGAATATCAAGATAAAATTCAGCAAAAAAAAGTTTTATGAAAAAAGAAATCGCAAAACGAAATTTTTTTTTAGTTCGGTCCATATTTGACCATAGACCCCATATAAAGTCCACTTCCGAAATTCACTTAAATACGCATAAAACAGATATAAATAATGTTAAACGGCTAAAATTTTACATAAATACTCTTTATAGGCAAATAAATTGCTGTACTAAATTTTATGGTGGTCGGCCCAGAACTGGTCAAAGCTCCCATACAAGGACCACATCTGAAAAAGACATTTATCCCTATATATATTGTATAAATATCGGTGCCGACTCAAAACTTTGCACATATCATTTTAATATATACAAAAATCATCCCACAAAATTTTGTGAATTTCGGTCTATTTTTAACCGTATGCCCCATATAAAGCCCTCTTCCGAAAATCACTTAAATACTCATAAATCTCTTATAAAAAAGTGTACCAATCCAACATTTTATACGGATCATTTACATACATGCCTAAATCAAACTGCTGGATTTTGAGAAT
This sequence comes from Bellardia pandia, assembly GCA_916048285.2. Taxonomy (NCBI): domain Eukaryota; kingdom Metazoa; phylum Arthropoda; class Insecta; order Diptera; family Calliphoridae; genus Bellardia; species Bellardia pandia. The sequence continues at coordinate 75,226,252 of OU696530.1, forward strand.
ATCGGTCCATATTTGAATATATATTCCACATAAGGTCCACTCCCGAAATCCACATTAATACTAATATATATCTTAAATATACCGTTATTATGTTGAAATTCGACGTGAAATATCCTCATATGCATGAAAATAACTGTTCCAAAATTTAAGAAGATCGGCCTAATTTGTCATAGCTGCAGTACAAGAACCATTTCCAAAAAACAAATAAACCCACAAAAATGTCTAATAAATATCGATATCGAACCAGCTTTTATATGGATCAGAAATCATATTAGTATCGGTTATACGGCAATTAAGCTACTGGAGTTTGTAGCTGTCAGTCCTGAATTAAGTCCACTTCCGGGCATAACAACCAACCATACAACTCTTGTAAATAACGCTATTGAGATGAAATTCAACCAATATAATCCTAAAATACATAGAAATCACATTAGTGGATACTGGATTTAGAAGCCATCGGTCCATAATTGGTCCACTTCTTCTATGCCACCCATAAATCTGTTTCTTAACTTGTTGTGAATATGCAAAAATGTTCTTTTAATTTTATAAATTGTTAAATTAGAATCAAGATTATTATGAAAATCAAACAAACTCTGTAATTTACAGTAAGAATCGGTAATTACATCAATTATAAATGTTCGAAATTAGATAAAATTTCAATGTTGGTCGTAAAATTCTCTTTCAAACAATATAACAAATACTAATAAAATTTGCACTAAGACTGAATAGAAAACACAGAATAAGGATATTCTAGTCCTATAACCAGTGTAGTTTTTATATTTCTTATTACATTTAAGATTCGGCACAGCCGAATATAGCGCTCTTACTTGTTTTTTTTTTAATTTGCCGATTTTGGTTACGTATTTTGTACGTAAAAGTATTTTACACATACAGACAGACGGACAGACAGACTCATGTCCGTCAACTTAGAATTCCATAAGGTTTAAGAATATATATATATACTGAATATTTCTCAGTGTTACATACGGAATGACAAACTTATATATTCCCTCATTCACCACGTGTGGTGGCGGTCGTGGTGGAGGGTATTAAAATATAAGAAACACTTTTTAAGAATGCACTGAATCTTTTAATATTTCCGTTGATGTAGATTTGAACAATTCATAAATATGTAAATATTCCCTAAAGGAAAATATGCAAAATCAATGCCAAAATTCTCAAATTGTTCAGAAACTGATAAAGTTATCCTACAATTGGTTACATTCAACGAAGAAGAAAAAACATGCATATTGTATATGTCCGGATTCTTTCTTAATCTTGGTTGACGCAAAAGTAATCCTCCTATCAGAAAATGCTATAAATTTTGCGATTGGCCCCTAATGTCAGTTCTGTTTTGACATTTGTGTAGTAAACACATGCGAAATACACGTTAATAAACAATGTTACGCTACACTGCTCCAGAACGCGGAATATTGCTGACTATTTATTTGACCAATAATCGGTCGGTGACAGCCAAAAAAACATCGGAAGTTTACTTTTGCGCCACCTTGTATATTAAAGTCAAAGAATGTTGAACAAAATATTAAGTTGTGATAATTTTTCGATAAATTGTTTTGGCAATTATTAATGTATATGAATTAGATTATAATATAATACAAACGCTAAACTTTGTATGTTTAGAAATATCCACAGACAAGTGGACAAGTCCTGTTTGCAGCATTTGTAATATGAAATATACAAAAGAAATCATGTTGTCACATTTGGTTTGCGATTTATACGTTTGTTCGAACGTACATAGTGACAAACGTACAAACATACGTATACACACATATATGTACTCGTATATAGGTGGATGTGGGACACTTGGCGGTTTCTTGTTACTTTGACTGCATGACACATATTTAACGTAACACCATACAAAAAACTGGTCCCTGGGTAAGAAAAACGTTTATTGTTTTATAAAATAAAAAAAAAATAATAATAAAGTGAACACATAACCACAGTCGAAGAAACGCAAGGAGGGGGTGGAGCTGATGGAAAATTAAATCTACTCGTATGTGCAGACATCTTAAGAAGTTGAGTAAATAATTTTTTTCACACATACACATACTCAACGTACGTAGCTACTAGGGTGTCCTAGTGTCCGAATAATGATAGTTCGGATAATTTTATTAAGACTAATCGAATAAAAAGAATAAAAAGAATAAATATGTTTCAAATTTGGCGTTTTTGTTTAAAAATTTTCATAATTATATAATTAAACAAGTTTGAGTGCTATAAGTATTCGGCTATGACGAATATTAAATACCCTCCAAATAAATATAATGAGAAATTCAAAAGGTACACTGGTTATATGACTAGAATATCCTTATTCCGTTTTTCTTATTCAGTCAACGTAATTAATTTCGAATGCTTTGAAATTTCATCTAAGTTTTACCGCTTATAATTGATGTAATGGTTGGTTTTCCAGTAGCGTAATTGCAGTATAACCAATATTTGTATGAGTTCTGAATTAAAATTTCTGAACTGTATGAAAGTTGGTTCGATATCGATATTTATTAGACATTTTTTTTGGGTTAAGTTGTTTTTCGAAAATGATTTTATGGCTATGACCAATTATGGGTCGATATTCTTAAATTTCAGATTTTAAGATACATATTATATTATATTCAGAATTGGACCTTATGGTGGATATGATCAAATATATACAGAAATTCACAAAATTCTTTAGTATGATTTTTTGTGTATATTAAAGGATATAAGTATATAAAGATTAATGGCTTTTTCAGAAATAGTTCTTATGTGAGAGCTAAGCCCAATTATGGGCCGACCATTACACAATTTAGTACAACAATTTATATGTCATTTATATGGACGTGAGAGTGTTTTATATAGACAGACAGACAGACAGACAAGCACCTCTTGTGCTGGTGGAGGGTATAAAAAGTCATAATTTATCACTATTTTAATTTTATTTACAAAATAAGACATATTTTTTAATAAAAAAAATTAGTATTATCTATTATTTAAAAGTTTTCTATGGTGATAGTTTTGAATTTCAAAAGTGTAAATTACAAGTTGAATTTTTATTAAATACGAATATTAAATGAATAAAAAAAAATCTGATATTTGGTAAAAAAAAAATACTGAACGAGTTTGCAATGTATTTCGTAATAGATATTTTAGAGTCCATATTTTGGCGAAATATTACATTAACTACGCTATATAAGAAAAAGACGAGAATATATATTACTAAAACATATCATGTAATGGAATCATAATGGATGCCTTTACTGGTTTTTCATCGAACCAATGTCATCATTGCAACCTAAACTAAGATGGAAATGAATGAGATGCTGAGTATGTGGAAGAAACTAATATTTCAGATCATGTTGATGATGATAACGTTGAAATAGACAAAGAATATAATTATTAAAATGTATTTCTGTGCGACTTGATGAAGGAAAAGACTTGTTGTCTTACTATATTTATTTTGCGATTAATTTTAAATATGTGATCGAACAAGTTAAAATGTCTTGTTCGAATAATTTGGTTACCCGTAGGTACGTACGTATTGTACTCATCGATGTTGCAATGGTTCGTTCTTGTGCGATGTACTACACGCCTGAATTGCTTAATTTCTTTATGTTGTAAGTTCAACATTTATACATACATACATACATAGATATACATACATACATACATACAGATGTATGTTTTTTTAGTGGGAGTGTGAGTGTAGGTAGTTGTAGTTAAGGAATTTATTCAATCGTAACTTACCTTCCGCTCCGTTAGACAAGCCATTTGCGACATTGATGCTGTTACCAGGTCCCACAACAATACCATTGATGATGTTGACTCCTTGTGCACTGTTGCTACTTTGAATTTCGTTTTCCTGCATTTGATTGGTAAAATGCGTTTCTTTGGCTCTAACCACCTCGTTGAGGCCTTTGTTCATATTTGAGGACTGCTTGCGACGAGGCTTTTGTGTCGTGTGCACGTACGGTGTTGGTGTTGTGGTTGGTTTTGGCAACCGAAGCTCTGAAACAAATTGAGTCAATTATCACAATTTAATATACATTATTAAAACGAAAATAGTATGAAAATAAAATCATATTTGCTGCCATTCAGGTCAATCACACAAAATCACAACGAAAAATTAATCCCTTTGTATAGAACCGATATGACTGAATGGCTGTCTAGCTGGCAGAATGACAGACGTGAAGACAGACGCCTCTTTAACAGTATCATTTAATACTTACATTGATTACAATTATTATTAACTAGTAGTAGTTTCTTCAACTGTACACAGATTTATGTGAAATGTCAACAAATTTAAATATCTCTACAACAACAAAGTTGCTAGAGTATTTTGTCTGCTTTGACAGCCAGCCTCAGATGCCCACCACTTCCTGCCGAAGTACGATTACTTAAATACATACTTCTACTAGTTACTTACTACAAGTCAATAAAATCAAATATGCTTAACATTCGATTGAATTGATTTTTATTGCGCTCAAATTGAAGAATATCCAACAGAGTAAAATAAAGACATTTTTCTTTTACATACTTTTTAAACCATTATAATGGCAATAATAATGGAATCGATAAAAACTTATTAGGAGCTTGGCATGATACCGTGTTGGCTTTTTCTACGACAACATTAACCAAATTGTACTAATATTTCTTCGAAGATGACTACGTTTTTGGTTCTTTTTTTTTAATTTTGCAATCTGACAGCTACTGTTAACAGTGTAACGATTCATATGATTTTGCTTACAATTAAATAAAAAAGAAAAGGCTCATTGTTAAAATTCTGATAAAATATTAATTTTTTTGCGTCAAAAATGTTATTTATTAAAGAGTAATGAATTTAAAGAAATCAACAAAAAAAAGCTTAAATATTCTTACCAAAATTTGAAACAACATACACACAACTAAAACTCCTCTATCGATATAAGCGAAAATACCGTGCAAACAATTTTACAAATACAAATTTTTGTTTTATTTAATTGGGTTTATTGAAATGTACAGAATTTGAAATGTAATATAATACCACCATCAAAAATATACGAAATATGGTATCGTTACCCTTAAACGGGTTCGAATCAGTAGGCAGGCAACATTAATTAAATACATACACTTTTTAAATAATTGTTTATTTATTTGTTCCCATGCTCTGTAAATTTAGTGAAAACTTCTCTCGTCGAAAAGATGTGAAACAAAATATTCCATCGTTTCCCGATAAGTGAGTGGAAAACTATCAAAAGCAATTACGTCGTTACGTTAGAAATGCCAAAAAATAAAACTCAAAGCTGATATAAAATTCAGTGTTTAAAACCGCTAATTACAGATATCGTTGACGGCGAACAAAACTTACTAAAATTTTCAAATTTTCAACGACGGCGGCAAAAATACAACCGTCGGCTATACAAAATAATGTGCAATAAATAAAATAAAAATAGTTTCGTAGTGTCAAATACAGAACTTTGTTTTCCTAAAGAAAATTGTTAAAGTATTCATAATTTTTGAATATTTTTTATTTTTATCTGGCCGAGTTTTTACCCAGTAAAAAGTGTGCTCCAAAAGGAGCAGGTTTTATGTATGAATTCATACCTTAAATCGCTTCAAACCTGTTGATGGGATGCATGATTTTTGTATGAGGTGTTCCCGGTTTGGAGGACTAATTTCTGCTGACAATAAGCACTTCTTTTAACCTAATCAAACATGCAAATAAAGCACTTCCTAAAGTGTCACTTCGTCACTTCGCGCACACCAATCAAAGAACAAATTCTATCTGAATGTTTTTGCTTAAGAAAAATTCATAATAACTGAGAAGCGCGATATTCGTTTTGTAATTGACCATGGTGCAACTATGCAAGGTGAGTGCAAATCGACAACAAATACAACACAAAACAGAAACAACAGGCATTTTGTTTGTGTAAAATAATGTACTACTGTCAAAAATACTTGAAAAAGTATTACTCTTGACATAAGTAAATTGTAAACAAAGTCAGTCAGCTGGGCTACTGCACTCACCTTGTATAGTTGCACCATATAATTGACTTGTGTTGTCATACGTAAATCAGTAGGCTATAATTTCATTTTTGTTTTTTCGCTTTAAAACCTTCTTCGTTGTCAGCACTAAAAAAAGCATATTTTTGTATATTTTATTCGTAAGCATTTACTGCTTCAAAAGAGCGCTTTTATTGAAGCGCTTTTTCTCTTAAGTGCTTCAAAAAACACGAATTTGTGAGTATATTTGACAGTTCAAAGCGGGAACATTTCTCACAAACATTTTACAGGCACACTTTTTCGGTAAACTGACGAGTAATTTTCTTACGTGACATCGACTACTCGCCAAACAAAGTTACAGACATAGTTTTGCGAAAAAACAGCTGTTTTTTTCAATTTATGACATTTCTGTTTTATTTCACACATTTTAATCGAAAAGTTTCTCGACGCGAAAGTTAGAAAACATGAGCACTGGACTGTCATAAATATTTATATTTTTCTAGCATGGATTAAAAAACATCATTACGTCTGAAATACTATTTTCCATAAAAGTTCTAATCAGAATAGGATTATTTGTTGAAGCTTAAACAACTTCATACTACCATTAAATAAAATATCCGATATCTCTATTTAAAACATTGTTCACACAATATCCAGTTTCGGATATTTAAAATAAATAGCTGAGAACACCGCAATTAGGCTAAATACCACTACTTCGAATCCTTAACTTGAAGTTTACGATCCTGATTTTATAACAATACAACTGTTGAAGATTATACGATAAAATTGGAAAAAAAATTGAGTAATCCGTACTTAAATCAATCCGTAGCGGTGTCAATAGTAGAGTAAGTACGGATTTTCTTATACCGAGTACAAAATACTTGATTCAAGTACGGATTCATCAAGTCAAAAAATCTTAATTTTAGCTCTCGTTAACAGGGTTGTCAGATTTTTTTGAGCTTCGTCGCCAAAACGGATGTAAAAAATCGCCAAAATTCGCCAAAATCCGATTTTGTTCAGTTTTTAATTTTTTTTATTATTTAAATGAAATAAATTTTGTTTACACAAAAAACCTAGTTCAATTTTTAAGTCAAAAATCGGCAAAAATTGAGAAAAACCCAAAAAAATCGCCAAAAATAAATTTTTTTTAGTTTTTGTTATATTTTTTTTATTTAATTCATTAATTGTTACTTATTAAACAATATTTTAGTAAAACATATACGCAATTATATCCGTTTTTGTATTTTTTACTATTTAAAAAATTTTAAAACTTTGTTAAAAGAGAGTTTTAAATTACATAAAAATAGAGATCATATTAAAAAAAAAAAAAGTAAAATTAAGTGGATAAGTCTAAAGTTCGTAAACTTCATCCTCCGCGATTTCATTACTAGAGTCTTGACTTTCATACATAGTTGAGTTGAATTTTTTTATCATTTCATTAGTCGGTGTAAACGAATTGCAGCATAATTTGTTTACGTTCATATGATTATTATTATTATTCTCAATAGAGCGTCTAAAAGCTCATATTGAATTTTATTACTTAGTCGAGTTTTTGTACAATTCATTATTGGAAAGACCCTTTGAACGCAGACATTACTCGTTGGAACTATCAATATAGTAAGAACGGCCAAAGATATTTCCTTAAAATGGTACGTACCTGCTGTATCGTGATAATCAAACACTTTTGGCCAAAATTCAAGTAAATTTGTTGGAATTTCGTTATTAAAATAATTATTTTAATTTATGAACGGAAGTTTTCCCTATTGCGTTTCATACACAGCTATTGCTACATTTGGATCCATAAATGGTCTTAATGTTTCTTGAACAATGCCAAATTTAGTTTGAGATAATGTATTCGCACACTTTGAAATAGAAAATTGTCCAAAAGCTTTAAAAAAGTTCATATTTTCTGGTAATCTGCTTATCATCTCTTTTAAAAGTTTTTTTAAATACACAAAACAGTTTTCTTTAAGTGCGATTATTTCTACTTCGCTCAATTTCGCATTTCTTAATTCTGTTTCAAACTCTGCTCCAAAATCAATTGCATCTAGAGGCAAACATGAATTTGAAGAATCAATAGCTGCATGTAAATCATTGAACAATTTTTCATTGTTTTCAGTATTATATCAAACAGAAGGTTTGAAAACTTTTGTTGAAAACATAAGAAGTGTACAATACATTTTTTCATGCATGCTTCCTGCATCCATGCTGTAAGATTGAAATTCCAAATTCAGATGATTCATTTCGTTGACAATTGGATTTATAAAAACCAAAAAAAAAAAGACGATTTTTTCATCACATAATTTATTATAGATGTTTTGGTGAAAATCGCCAAGAAAATCGCCAGTGATATCAAAAATCGCCAAAAAATCGCCATGTCGCCAAACGGAAAATCTCGACGCCAAACACGTTTCAAAATCGCCACGTTTGGCGAGAAATCGCCATATCTGACAGCCCTGCTCGTTAAGAATGTCTGAGATTGAGTTAATCCCTAAATAGGCTTAATTCAAGAATTATAAACTGGATTTAAGCACGAATTCGTACTTGATGTAATCCAAAATTGAGACTGAATTATGCATGTCCGAGTTTGAATTAATCCCAAAATGAGCTTGGTTTAAGAATTTCGAACTAGATTGACGCTCTAATTCATATTTGATGTAATCCTAAAATCGGATTGATTTAAGAATGCCCGAGATATAATTAATCCCAAAATGAGCTAAATAATACGAGATAAATACTTCAGATCTCGGTCGGTTAACTACGGCTACAATATTATGAAGTAAGAACCAAGGCCTCGTCTGATTATATTTTGTTCGTTCGGAACAGATTATAACTGGATCGGTACTCCTATTATTACTTGCTTTATTGTGATATTCTTGTATATTTTATATTAAAATTCACATAGACTATTTGAGAAGTATAATAGTGAATTTTAACGTAGGAAGTGTGTGTTTTGTAACAACACGTTATATTATCGTGAGAGTTGTTTTTGTAACTACACGTTACAATATTGAGAGCAACTGAGAGAGTAAATTTTACTGCTCCAATTTTTTCTCAAAATATAAGTTTTTTTGTCTTAATTCAAGTAAAAATAAGTCTTAATTTTCGCTTTAAGAGTTATCTTCTTGATTTAAGAGCAAATTTGGACTTATAGTAAGAATTTCTTACTCAATAAATAATAAAAAATGATTTTGAGAGCTTCTGAGAGAGTAAGTTTAACTTCGGTCATTTCTTCTCTCGGATTGATTAAAGATTTTTGTTCTTAATTTAAGTAAAATAAGTCTTAGTTTTCGTTTTTTGGACTTAATTTAAGAGTTTTTTACTTAATTTAAGAACACTATTCTTGTTTTAAGAAAATCTACGCTTGATTAGTCAAATCAATCCCGATTTGAACTAGTAAAAACGTACTTGAAAATTTCAGGCTAAAACTGAGAAAAATAAACTTAATCTTAGAATGCCATTTTTCTTTCTGTGTGGATATGCAGAGAACCAGATTTATGATTAATCTGCCAGAACCAATCTAAGGAACCTAATATTGGACATTACTGGTCACTCGCCTTTAGGTCTGAGAGGTAAAATCTACATCTTCATTTAAGCCATAGGCTGTCTGGAGTATTTAGGCGGCCAAGAAACATAAAACTAATGGTGTTATCAAACCGGGAACTATGCATGGGCCTATTATTCACTTTATTGGGTTTGAATGAATATTTTCAAAAAAATATAAATATTTCTCATTTCATAACACGGTGCAAAGGATAAATTGTAGAATACTTCTTCTTTGGCTTAGACAAAAATTTAAATTGTGTTGTTTTATTTCACTTATTCAACGTGAACGTTTGTATGTATGTTTGTGTGTCAGTAAGTCGGTGCGGATGGGTGCGAGTATTTTAACAGCAGTTTGCTCTAGCCTTCTGCTATTGCCGGTGCTGATGCTGATGCTGCTGCTGCTGCTGCGAATGGTTAGTGTAATTCATGTGATTTCTTACTTAACTTGGCAGTTTGTGGCAATAACTTTGGCCCTGCACAACTGTGATAAAAAGATATTATTGACTTGTGTCTATGAATGGGTTCGACACAAACCAAATTGAGATGGTTTGAATAAAATACACAAGCACACACGTAATTTTGTACTCATGCACACTCACACACACACACACACAACACATACGTTCTGGTTTATTGTATTCCCTCTGTTGACTTCCGAAATACCAATTGATTTATCGTACATGATTAGAATGGATGAATGACACTAGCTACTCGTATCTAACACTAGATATCAAGGAAAGAGTTCTTTCGTTCGTTCATTCTTTCTTTATTTCGTTACCCAGTACAATTTAGGATCAATTCAAAGCTGTACGTAACTTTAAGAAATAGAACGACAACAAAAGTAAAAAACAAAAAGTCTGTCTGCCATTCGATATTGCTAGAATGCATGTGTAAGAGTGCGTGTTTGTATGTAGATGAAAAATGGTTTATTTTAGTGTAGGAGTGGAAAGAAGGAAAAAGAGGAGGGGGGGGGGGGGAGGATGAGAAAATAGTCAAAACGTACCTTGTAGTCGTATTCGGGCCTCACTTTTGCCTAAAGCATTCACACTGGAGCAGCTGTAAGCGCCAAAGTCCGCTTTAGTCAGATGACGTATTGTCAGATTAAGCTGCCAAGTGTACATGTTAATCATGCTCTCGGTTATATTGTACTTGTTGCCATTGTGCAGCTTAAGGTTTCCTTTATGTATAGATAGGTGGTAACGACGACGACGATGATAACAAGGACGGCGCGGTCGATGGTTGCAGGGGTGAATAACAGCATTAAAAAGACACAAAAAAAGAAAATTATTTACAATAAAATCAACTTTAGTTTAATAATATAAATAAATATGTACTCGTATGTATGTATGTCCGTACATTCTTATATTCCACTAATAATAATACGAGTAATAATAAAATCAAATAAAATACAGAAATATAAATACTTTGAAGAGACTAAAGAAATGTTTTCGAATATTTTAGGGTATCTCATAAACACTGAATTTTTAATTCACTTATAATTCAACATTTGCATATGACACGAATTGAACTTAGTTCCGAAATCTGCCGTCTTGCAATTCCAAACAAATTTAGTATAATAAATATCTGCAAAAAAGCACAAAACACTAAACTCGAATATCGTATAATGGTGGTTAAACTGTTTCCCCTGTTAGTGATCGATATTATCTATGTAGTATTTGAAATTATCTAATAATGAAGTTATCAAATAATTACCCATTTACATATCGGTTAGTCCAATTCAAATTAAGAGAATTTTGAACTTAAAATAAACACGTATCTTTGTTTTTCTAAGTAAAATGACATAAACTTATGTTACAAAATAAAAAGTGAAAATGCTAATAATATATGAATTACACTTCACTACTTATACATACGTAGGTATGTATTTCAACGAGATTATTCAAAACCTGAAAATTTTAACCGGCTTTTTTCTGTTTGAAAAACCGACCGGTTTTGAATACTTTAAACCAAAATAAGCCTCAAATACATAGAAATCAGGTTACTGAATACTGGATTTTGATGCTATTATAAAAATCAATATTATGTTGAAATTCAACACAAATAATTCGCATACACATATAAATCGTCAAGCAGAATTGCATAATGATTGGCCCGTAACAGGTCATAGTTTTGTTATGAGGACTACTCCCTAAAACTCATTAACCTACATAAACATCCACGAACCGAAATTTTACACTGATCAATTATAAGTAGGTACATATGTTAAAATTATACTATTGACTTTTGTGAAAGTTAGTCCATAATTGGGCATAGCTCCCGTACAAGATCCACTTCCGAGAATAACCACAGATTATAAAGAGGTGGCAATTTTGCAGTTTCTAAAAGCCAAAATCTGTTTCGTAGGGCTTTATGGTACTAAATTTTTTGTCTGTGAAAGTAAATCAATTTATGTTACATGCTGCAAAAAAATAATCAAATTCTTATGAATATCCTTATTAAGATAAAATTCAACTAAGTCAGAAAAATTATCAAAAATAAAAATTTTTTCAAGTTGTTAAACAATTCCTTCTTCAGTAAAAATAATTTAATGAAAATTAAATTCAATGAACTTAAGCCTAACTAATAGAAAATATCAAAAATTGAACTTCAATTAAAACTATTTTTTTTAACTACCACAAACTGCGAAACTTTTGGCTTATCTGCAGAAAACACCCAGAGTCTTTGACGGAAATCGAACCCGCAACCCTCTGACTGATACTCCAGCACACTATTGCCCAGGCTATCGGGGCTCATAGACTGACTAAATAACTCTGAATAAGGATATTCTAGTCCTAGAGACAGAGTAGTTTTCGTATTTCTCATTATATGTAGGTGTAGGGTATTTAATATTCGGCACAGCCAATTATAGTACTCTAACTTGTTTTATTGCATATCTATTGATATACAATATTGTTTTTTTTAATCATCGTTTAATATATGGTGAATTTCACGTCAAGTGACCCAATTTTAAAAATCGATGTCTTCCGATTTGGATGAAATTTGCACCAAGGTTATTACTCTTGAATAGTAGGCCAGAGACAAATTTTCAGCTCTATCGTCCAGAAGTGACGGAGTTAGAGGGGGTCAAAGTTGGACATTTTGCTGAATTTTGGTCATACAGGGTTTTTTTTAATGAGTGTAACTTTTTACCTATTGGTCCTAGCAAAAATTGTCCAAAGGACTGTAGATAGCTATTTCTTTATTTCATTTCAAAAATATTTTTTTTTAATTTTTAAAAAATATTTTTTTTTTAAATTTTTTTTTAAATTTGGGTCCTTTTTTTTTCTCAAAAGAAAGCTTATACAATTTACTTTAAGGCCTTAATAATCGCTTAATGGGATGCGAGTGGGATATCTATCAAAAAATTCATTTTTTAACTCAAGAATAGGATTTTTCAATGTTTGTTTTTTTCAAAATTAAGTTTTTTTTATTTTTCCTCAAAAGAAACTTTAGACCATTTCCTTTAAGAGCTTTGCAATCGCTTAATGGGATGCAAGTGGGGTATTTATAAAAAAAAATGCAACTAAAAGAAGAAAGTGTTTCAATTTGTACCATATGCACTATTTTAATTTTTTTTTTCTATTTATTACTTATAATACTAAATAAGAATAATAATAATAAATAATTTAATAAAATTAATACATATATAAATGAACATGATACATGTGCCAAATATTGAAAAATCCTATTCTTGAGTTAAAAAATAATTTTTTTGATAGCTATTCCACTCGCATCCCATTAAGCGATTATTAAGGCCTTAAAGTAAATTGTATAAGCTTTCTTTAAAAAAAAGCGCCCAAATTGAAAAAAAAAAATAAAAAAAAATAGGTCCAAAAATAAATGTAGTGTAACAATTTATTTTCAAATAAATTGTATATTTAACTTGAAGGCAACTTCGATTAAAATTTTTTAAAAAAAAAATATTTAAAAAAAAAAAATTTTAATTAATATTTTAGAAATGATGGAAGAAATAGCTATCTACAGTCCTTTGGACAATTTTTGCTAGGACCAATAGGTAAAAAGTTACGCTCATTTAAAAAAAAACTTGTATGACCAAAATTTACCAAAATGTCCAACTTTGACACCCTCTAACTCCGGCACTTCTTGACTGATAGAACTGAAAATTTGTCTCTGGCCTAGTATCTAATACTAATAACCGTGGTGCAAATTTCATCCAATTCGGAAGACATCGATTTTTAAAATTGGGTCACTTGACATGAAATTCACCATATATATTATAAAATTTGTGTATATCTATTTCAAAGCAGTTTCGGGTAATGCTGAAACGTAAAAATTAACTGAGAAGGTCTGTGTAACAGATCAGTTAAAAGTAATTATAATTTACCAGTGGCAGCATATGATTTTAAACCATAAATTAAGTCTGTTTTTTTAGCTGTCCAAGGAAATATGTAAGACGAATTGCACTTCTGTTGTGAACATTTTCTTGTACAACTAAAAGTTTTGCAAGATTTATCCATAAAGTAATAACTTGATTAAAGATATTGAATTTCGATTGCTAATTGCTTTACCAATTCAGGAAATCCTTTTGAATGAATTTATAAACACAACATTTTAGAAATGCTGGAAAATGTACCTAAAATTATAGACATTATTCAAATTGCTGTCCATTTCATTCGGCGGAGTTTAAAAGTGCCATGCCACATATTCCACATAGTATGTGAAAATATTGAAATAATCTAAGTGAATTTAATTATATGTACATACATACATGCATTATACTATGATTTATTAAAAAACCATAAACTATAATATTTAATTACATATTATATTAAATTATTAAAATAAGTAATTATAGGTATTCGAAATAAATGGTTTTATCTTCTACTTATTTTTTTAATGTCGCAAATCGTTGATTTAGGAACATGGAATTTTTCGGCAACCTGCCTAATAGTTTTTCCCTCATCAAGACTTTGTAAAATATCACACTTTTCCTTTAAGGTTAGTGTTTTATGAATAACAAAACATGCGAGTAAACCCCCAAATTTTAATATTTATTCATGCATGAAAAAAATTTTTCCGGATTGTAGAGGTAAAAATTTTAAATTGTCCGAAATGTAGAGCGTCCGAATTATTTGAGTGGCCGGACTGGCGCATGTCCGGACTGTCGAAGTTGTACTGTATTTTTATTTGAGAGTATACACACATTTTTATACACATACATATGTAAGATGGTAATACCCTGCAAATAATATTGGACTACGTGATCCATTTTAGATGATATGGACTACTCACAACATGGTCCAATGTAATGCAGTCATGGACCATGTCATAGTTAAACAAGAGTTTGTAGTTAAACGACATGGTTTCGTGTTAACACGATTGCATATTGAGTTGTTGTTGTTGTTTAAAACTAACCCTCGTGAGTACTCCATGGAGTAGTTTTGGGACTACTCCGATGGGTTATATGGTCCAGTCCTAGGACATCGCAATGTTAAATGGACCACCTGTTTTTCATATATTTGGAGTAGTTTTGGAGTACTCCTACTCCTCTTTGGACTAGTCTTTACATGCATGTATGGACTAGTCGCGTTATTTGCAGGGTATCTACAATCAAGTGTGTATTCTCCTCAGCACGATGTCTAAAAGCTAATCAGCTGCGCTTAAAGAATTGCTTCGTGTAAATTGGGACTAAGCAAATGATATATTCTATAAGAAAGGATTAACTTTCCATTAGCGGTCAATCCATACTTTATGCAAAAACTAATGAGAAAAAATTGCTAATATCAAAATTTACGGCAAATAAACTTGGAACTTAGTACAATTTTACACAGTAGACGTTATATCTATCCATCAACATGTATATCTTCAGTAAATTAACTTTTACACCAACTTTTAACTCAAATCATAAAAGTCAGTTATATGACAACAACATTTTCTGTTAGTAAACACGTGGCAGTGCATGACCAACTAAATATTCCGCCTTCGGAATAGATGATCGATTGGGAGAATTACATTATAATGTAGGAATTGGATGATGCGAAAAATAAAATAGGCATGTAAGCTGAATGCAAGCGAAAAGAAAAAAATAAAATATATCTGATAATAGAGTAGACGGGATTTCAAATTTCGAATAAATAAAACAAAATATATCCTACAAATAAAATCTACAAACAATTTGAATTTAATTTTGAAAGAAATTAATAGGCGTAATTAGTTAAAAAACTTGTTTATCAACTGTATGCATAAGAAAAAGTGAAACGAATTTCCTTAAATTGTGTAAAACTGGGCACTCTTATATCCTTACATACATGCATTTTAATGCAAACATACACATAATGGAAACTTTAAGGATACAAAATCAAGTTAAATTGTTAGAGATGCTAGAGAGAAATGCTGTTGTTTTGTTTGTCTTTTATTTGTATGAGAAGAACAATAATAATCAGATGAAGAAGGGTAGAGAATTCATTGAACTTGGTGGTTGTTGGTCGGTCGGTTTCTGTTTTTTTTTTTTTTTTGTTGCTTCACTTTGTTTATTTGTTTTTGTTTTAATTTTGTACTTACCCTCATTGCGATACCAGCCATTTAATGGTTTTGGGTAGACTTCCACAATGCATTCCAAAGTAACTTCTCGCTCGACTGGGGCACCCACTAACTGATTTACGGCCTTGATGGATGGCGGAACTGTGTAGCGGTTTTAAAAGAGTACACCAAGCGTATGCGAATAAAAATAAGTAAAAAAGAAATAAGAAGAAT
Source organism: Bellardia pandia (assembly GCA_916048285.2). Classification (NCBI taxonomy): domain Eukaryota; kingdom Metazoa; phylum Arthropoda; class Insecta; order Diptera; family Calliphoridae; genus Bellardia; species Bellardia pandia. The sequence goes on from OU696530.1 coordinate 75,242,488, forward strand.
AAAATTAAAGAGCAAGTAAACGCACATACACAGAATCACAAAAGATGGAGGAGTAAGCAAGTAAATAAATGTAGAGTAAAAGGAGAACATAACAAATTGCTGGATTAAGTGCAATGTAAAACGTCTGTTTTTATTTTGTGCTTTATTTCATTCTTTTCCGTTTTCGTCCCAGAGTCTTGCAAAAGTATTTGTAAAATTTAAAACTTAATTTAATTTTATGCTCACATGTAACAGTTTTGATAATTTAAAATATGCTCCACCATGAGATGAAAAAATTGCAGAAGCTGTACAAAACACACATAAAATGAATGGACCTTTAAGATATTCGTAAATATTTTCAATAAAAACTCAATAAAAAAAGATTAAGAAAGATTATTTAGAACGAGACCCCTGAAGAAGTTGGAATAAAACTAACGAAACGTTGGGAAAATAAAATAAAAATAAGAATCGAACAAGTTTTTTATTTACGTTTGGAAACAAACATTTGAATTAGCCTGAAGGAAACTCCTTAATAATTATAATAACTATAAACATTGGTCACAAAAACAAATTAATTAAAAAAATTGTCAAGTTTAAACGTTTTCATTTATATATTGTTTAATGGGCATACGAGTACTATATATATGTATGTGGCGAGTACTGGAGCCAATTACCCTCAAAGGTTGTATATAAGATGAAGAAATTAATACCTAACGACCCCAAGAATCCCATATGAAAATACAAACATCAAATTCCAGAGATGAGTTTTTTTTGTGTTGCTTTTATTAAATATATATTTTCTTAATTCTAAAGTTTTACACTTCTTTCCTATCAACAAGTTAAATATTATAAGTATGTATGTAAGATCATCAGAAAAGTTAATTATATAAAATATTAAAAGAGTGAAATGTTACTGATTAAAGAATCCAAAACCTTGCAAAATAAAATATATGAAATAGAATGTTTATAGACAAACATTATTCTGCGTTCGAGCCAAATAAAATCATTTAGAACACATTGGAGTATATAAAATTCTATTCCATTGTATATTTTAAAATTTGAGATTGTAGAACAATTTTGTTTATCATTTAAATAATAATAATATTCTCGTTAATTATCAACTGTGCACTTGATAAAATATCATATAAAATATATTTTATAAAATCGAGTTTAAAAAAAAATAACAAATAGGAGTGTTTTATTCGGATGTGCCGAATCTTATATATGCACCACCAATATTTAGTGCAAACTTCACCACGACAGCATAATATTTATAGTAATCTATAAAGTTTTGCAAATACATACGAGTATTTCGTTTTTGGACACTGATATTACCAATAAATATTTGTGGTAAATTCTTTCAAGTTTTGGTCATACGAGCAGACATTTGGTACTAAGAAGGTTTGAAATTTGGATAATTCATAAATATATAGTATTCAATTCTTTAACACATTGCGATGAAATTTATTTTGGTAAATAATAATCCAAAAATCCAAATTCAATAAACTCTAAAGTAGGTTCACACATAAAATACACTCGTACTTAAAAAAGAGTAACCACTTATTTTGAGCACAAATTTGTTTCACGTTATGTACGGTTAAAACGCCTTGACATACTTATATATTTAAAATATTAAAAAATGTTTGCATACATCAAAGAAATGATACTAGAAGCAAAATAAGATCTTTGCCGGGAAAAACTAATTTTTTTGCCATAGTTTGGTGAATAAGCCTAATTTCTTTAGTGTTATAAATTAAAAAAAAACATCCAGAATAATATAGTTCAGATATTATTAAATATTTTCCGAAAGTTTTACTCAAAACGGACAATAGTAATCGTTAAATCGTGAAAGTCAAAAGTAAAATTTTACTATATTTGGGATTTCTAAAGGAAATATAGCGAAATGTTGTAAATTTTTAAATTCGGCTTTTATGAAACTTGAACAAAATGTGTAGGGGAGAGGGAGCACGTTTATACCCGGGGCACCTTTGAATTATGTTGATGAAATCACAGTTTACCATTTTTTCCGACCCTTAACCGAGTTTTTTACATGGCAACCTTGTTTTCTAGCAACGTTAACAACTTTTGCTAGTTTTTTCAGTCGTCGACCGAATATAGTTGGGTGAACAAGTTTTCGCAGTGCCATTGTAAATGTTTTTATTTTTCTTTTTGTAAGAGTGTAAGAAGTATTCATTGATCGTTTTCTTTCGTGGAAGAGATTTATTGCAGTCCAAAATTCATTTCAAACAACATTAAGTTATTTGATATTTACGTAGAAACAAATTTATTATAAATTTCCGTGAAATGGCATGCCAGTTCAGGTTTGAACAAAGAAAAAGGGGGCACCTTTGAACATGTTAATTTATCAACCGAAGTACCAAGCATTGTTGATTCTCTCTTATTTTCTGAACATGACGAATCAAATGCTGATCATGATGCTTTAAATGAATATGTAATGTCGCCTTAAATCGCAAGGCCTTCTCCGTCTTAATAATATAAAACTTATTTTTGATCTGAATTTTTTTATTTTTTAATTGTTAATGTTTATGTTTTTCTTAATAAAAAAATCGAATTTATTATATATATAAAAAATATAACTGTTTATGTTATTTTTGGACATGGGCACTATAAGAAAAAATTGCCGTTCAAAGCTGCCCCAGCCTAGTTAAAAGCTGCCCCGTATAGGGGGCACATTTGAACACAATGACTTCATCCATTAAAAAAATAGAAAAAATATAAATCGAACTAAAAATAAGTTACTTGTAGACTTAAACTAAAGTTTATTTCCATACATATTAGTTAAATTATGTAAAAAGTTATTAATTAAAAAATATAAATTTTTATGTGGCTTGAAAGCAAAACGTGTTCTAAGGTGCCCCCCTCTCCCCTATCCACTATATCCTAAAGTTCAAAATTTACAATAAAAGCGCAAAATCAAAATTAACCCTTAAATACACTTGGGGCCAAAATTTGCCCAAACTTTCAAAAGTAATCTAATAAAATTTGTGTTGTGTAAAAAAATTGTTTTTTTCAACACAGAACACAGAAATAATTTATTTATATCTGAATTTGTACAATTAAATCTTCTGTAATCACGCTTCTGTATTATCGGATTTGTGGAAAATTTATTGAATGAAATTATAAAAGTAATTTCATTTAATTACTAAAATTATCGAGTAAATTTACTATATTTTTTATCAAATAGTAGTTTTGCGCCATTTAAATTCACAGTGTTTTTCGTGGTTTAGAGTTTTAAAGAAATTAAGCTTATTCACCAAAATATGGCATACAAATTTGTTTTTGCCCGAAATCCGCCAATTTAATATCGCGGGTACAGAAAAACTATGGATGGTATTGACATATATTTTTTTAAATTTTTGTTCCCTCATATATACTTAGAAAATCCGAAAGATATATTTCAAAACTTCTAAATTTTGTTTAACAAAATTTTTAAAAAATTAAAAATGGAATTTTGAAACGGCCGTTAAAAAAATCAAAAAATGTTTACCATACAAGATAATAGGTTAACGTTATTCTACAAAGATAAAAACTTATATGTAAGTAAATACGTATATATGTAATTAAAGTAAAAATATGATTTTATTTGAATATTTCTTAAAACGTGTAAATTGTTTCTTACATTTCTTATTCAAGTGATCTAAAACACGTTAATGACCTTGGGAATACTTAATAACTTTACAATTTTTTAACGGATTTTTATCTTTCATATCTTATTACAATGCTAATATCGTGAACATTTCGATTCTATTACATTAAAATGCAGAAATAATTATTCAATTGCAAATTTTTTGCAAAAACTGAAAAAAATCATATCTTCCACTTGTAAATGCACCACAAACTTCAAAGGCGATGCCGCGCCAGTTAACGTGATCCTATAATTCTAATATTTTTCAAAACGTGTTTCTACAATCCACAGAACAATTCTGGGGGTGGGGAAGGATTCTACCTTTAAATTTGTTTCGTTCATACAATCTTGAAGCACTTGAAGCTAAAAATTTGGTAAAGTGACTCTATTTTAAACGAATCTTTTTACGTTTAAGGAGTTTTATTGGATTTATGGTAGTGATAAAGATATTCAGGTGAATGATAATTATTGGATGAAACCATGAAACAATCGATAGAGTAAATCAAAGAATGATCGCATGATATATTTACTACACATATTTGTGAGCTTAAAATTTGTTCTAGTTTTGCTCAAGTATAAAAAGTCCTTAAAACTTGTGTGTGTTTTTGAGTTATTTAATGCTTGGTTCAGATGCATTCATCTGCATCTGATGTTTTCGGTCAAAAACAAAAGCGCAACAGCAATTAATATTCTTAAGTGTTTGCTTAAAATTAAACATTGTTGTTGCATTTATGGTTATTTGTGAATTCAAGGGATGTTGCGAATGTAAGTTTAGAGAATGCGAAAAAATAATAATAGTGAATGTCAATAAATTAATTTTACATCTAAAGGAAATATATACATACAAGCAATTTATTTTTACTTTCCTAATTTCAGTCAGAATCTGATGCAATATTCAAAATTCAAAAAAATAAAATAACTCGTAGAAACTTACATAATTTACTATGTTTCTTAACTTGTGTTTAACATCGAAAAATGTTAAACCAATCGGATAATATAAACCAATTTTTTTTATAAATTGTTAAATTACACAAAATATTGTTTCATATACAGACAAATTTTTAAATAAATTATGTTTGCATTAATTTGTATTTTAAACAATATATACATATTTGCGCAAAGTCTTTGTAATTCTCGTTATAATTTTTCAATAAATACTTATTTTTAACAATTATAAATAAGAAATATAATCGAACTTCCAAGATTGGGCGATGATTGCTTAGTATGGTTTGCCATGAATTCATTTCAAAGGACATGTGGCACCGTCCTGGTAAAACTAAATTCACCATAACCGAATTTTCAAAAAAAAAAGTGACTTAATTACACAAGTGCAGAATGCAAAGGCTTCTCAACAACTTTATCGACCAAATTCTTTATTTGCGGGCTTAGAATTGTAACATTTGTTAAAGCTTATACCAACAAGTAAAATGTCAAAACTCCTGTTGAAAAACAATATTCTTATTGGAAACCCCTTTAAACATTTAGCACTTCAAATATTATGCAGAACTTTGCGATTTTGTATTGTTGTATTAGAAAATTACGATAACGAAAATTTTATTATAATTCTATGGAAGAAAATATAAAAAGTAAAGACACACAATGATGATGTACTATCTAGTTGACATAATTTCGTTATCGTCATATATAAAATAATAAAAGTTAAATCAGAATAAGAATAAGAATAAATAGCAAACACTCACAATTTACATGAACATCAAATCGTTTGCTCACTGATGGTGGAACTCCATTCGAAGCGATACACAAATATCCACCCATATCAGTGCGATGAACGTTCCCCAGCACAAGTTTCTCCCCTTCTACACTCTTTACAACTGAAATGAAGCAAAATATATTACAATTAAGTTCCTCAAAATTTACGCAATATTTAAATCAAATATAAAACAAAGTTTTTTTATTATTTCGTTTATTAGTTAAAATTCACAATAGCTTGTGGACCAAAATGAAACCAGAATGAATATATGTAAGAATGTATGTATATGTTCAATCCACAAAAATATCGAATTAATTTCGAGCAACACACAACATAAAATAATAAATTTGCTATTTTTTTGTACAAACCTTGTCTTTCTCTTGACTCTGTTCGTAAAATGATATCCTTGCCTCCTTCACGTTTCCATTGTACTGTTGGCATCGGCACTCCAGTCGCACTGCAGATAAGTGTGATGGTACCTCCTTCATTGGTTATACTCTCTTCAAGATTTTGGTCCGGATGATTCAATATATCAGGTGGTACTACAACATCCAAGTAACCAGACTGTATAATAATTATAAAACACAACAATATTAACAGAAATTAGTTTCCAACACAATCAAGCGCACAAAAACAAAAACAGTTTAGTGCGAAGGTCGTGTGACGATTTTTCTGCTAAGGAAATAATAATATATTAAATATTTTGTTGGAAAAAAACTCAAACTTCTTTGAAGAATTGATCCTAAAGTCCATCATAGTAAAGTAAGTTGTACGTTTTATTATTTTATATATGGCCGGTGAACTATCTAAGATCATTTCATTAATAAATTTGGAGAAAAAGTTTGAAATTTTTAAAAATGCAGTTTAAAATATTATTTGGATAGTTTATGTTCTTAATTATTAATTCAAAACTTCAGAAATATGTAACTAAGGTTTAAAAGTACCTACATGTTAGGCTGAAACGATCTACGGCAATTTTTACATTTTTTATAGAGTGTATGCTAGAACTAGAGACGCAACTGGGACAAATATTTACCCTCTTTCAACAAAATATATTGGCTTACATGTATTTTGCAAACTTGACTTAAGTTACGGTCAGACTAGGCTAATATTTGACATGTTTCGTCAAATACTTCATTGCTTAAATCTGACCACAAATAAAATTTAGAACAAACAACGAAAAAAAAAAATTCCAAATTATTTGCAGACATACAAAATATTTTCCTGATCTGATCATATATATGTATGTATGTACGAGTACATCTACATATAAATTTGTACCTACAAAATACAATTTATTCTCGGAAATTTGTTTTTAATATTCTTGCACATTTTCCAAATTACAAATTACGAGTATTCGTATGTTAACTAATTTTAAGAATTTGTTGTTTTAAGTTTTATTGAATTTTCTTTTATATATTGAATTTATTTTGCGCTTTTTATTTGATCAAACTGCTGCGAAAAATAAGCATCAAATTTATTTGCCCTATGTTTACATTATAACAAACACTCATGTAATATTTGTTTGATCAAATATTTTAAAAACCAAAAAATATTTTCTCAACATGTCGGTAAAATAAAAGTAGAATATTTAAGTATTTTTGGAGTTATATCGAAGGCAAAACTTCACTTATTATCGTCAATATTTGTTAAATGACATAAAACACAATTATTCAGCATAAACAGCTGAAGTTGCTCCAACGCATAATCGGACAAGAGTTTGACTGGTCTAAATATGATCTGAACAACACAAAAATAAAAACAAACAAAAAAAAAAGCAACTCAAATATTTGTTCCAACGAATAATCGAACAAAGGAGAATAAAAGGAAAAACGTGTGATTGTCAAAGAGATCAAGCAAGATCCTTTTAAAACTGCAAAATAAGTTATGCTTCTCTTACTATTCCACCTTCACACCGGCCCAACTATCCTCAGCGGTTAATCTGATCTGGGGTTTATTAAATTATTCGTTTCAATATTTCGATATCCATCGGATATCATTATCAAGGAATTAGTTACAATTATATTTTTAAGAGACGTATTATTCTCTCCACACTCAATAATGAATACAAAGAGACCAGATAAAAAAAATGCGATTTTTAACATACAAGTATGTATGTATACGCATGTAAATAGGGTTTAGGGTCAGAAATGTTGATTTATGCACGTATACAAACATATTTCGCTATAAATAAGTTGTACATAAAGCCAAATTATATCTACCAATTTTGTGCAAATCGGTCCACAATTAACTATAGCTCCCATATAAGGGTATTATATGGTCGGACTTGACCGACTATACTTTCTTAGTTGTTTTAAATATAGGCATAGAAGCAAATATAGTGAACTTGGATTTCTACCTCTCACTAATGCTTTCACAGGCAGAATACATTTGCATTTCCTAATTGTAATTTATTCTGAACATTTTGTACAAAATATCCAAGAAGAGATGAATGTTTTTTGTAAGTTTTGTATGTAAAAATATTTAATTACAATATCATATTTTGAATAGATTAAATTGAATGACATACGAGCATTCAAAAGAACGAAATGTTCTTGACCGATTAATTTGTCTTGATTAGTTTTTCTTTTCCATTTTTTTTTTGTTGTTTTGCTGAGGTTAATTAAACATTCAAACCAAAATATTCTCAAAAGAGCATTTGTAATTGTTTTGTTTCTTTGTTTTGTTTTTAATTACACCAGATCGAAATAATGACCAACATAATAAGTAAAAAATACCTACGAGTTCATGCAGGTACAGTACATACATATGTATGTACATTAGAGTGCCAATTAACTATATGGGAAAATTTTTTTGAAGGAATTTGTTTCACGGCACCCCCCAGATTGGTTCGAATTGCTAAAAATATACTCCCTTGAAAATTTGAGCTCAATCGGATAAGGGGAAAAGGTGCCCCTGAGCCGCCCAAAATTTGTAAAATACCTGATTTTTGACTTTAATTGTCAATAACTTCTTTAATATCTATTTTACAAAAAAAATTTGTTAGTAAAAGTTATAGACAAAACTCAGAGGAACAACCTTTGCTCACAAATTTTTTTCGTATCTCCAATATCTACTGAATTAAGAAAAAAAATAAACGAAAAACCATGGATTTATACATATGTTTATATGGGTGATTTCATTTACTTAAGTGTAGGCATTACATGAAAAAAAACTTGTATCATTGATATTCAGCCCAATCATGAATAAAAAATTCGCGGGAGTTTTTTCCCTTTTTATTTTTTTAACATTGAATTTGAATAGGAAAAATGAGAAAAGGGGAAAAAACTCCCGCGGGATTTTTATTCATGATTGGGCTGATTTTAATTTTATTTGTAGCAAGTATTTTTTGTGGCTTTGTTTTTTGTTTTAATTTATATAGTTACAAAAGATTTCCATATTGCAAAAACGTAAACGGTAATCCTTAACAATTTGTAAAATATATTGTTTTTGTTCTTCGCTTGTTGATAAAATATTATTATAATCCTGCATTAATTTGACCCCTTTCATCGGTATCGTTCACTACTTTTAAACTTAAAAGAGTTTTTTTTAGCTTCAATAAACTTTTTGTTACTCGGCCATTTTGTGGGAGTTGTTTTTAAAAACTCTTCAGATAATTCAAAACGCTTAAAATGGCTATAGTGTTTATATTCACAAACTGTGCAATACCTTTTTTGATAACATCATCTACGTTTAAAGTGTTTATTAGGGCCTTTTTGCTATTTACATCAGATTCATTCTTTAAAGCTTTTACCATTTTTTTTTTTTTTTGGTTTCGACTGGTACATTTTCATCAAAAAAGGCCAAAGTAACGCTTTGTGTCCCTAGATACCACAGGTGACTGCAAAATTTTGCAAAAGCGACGGTAGCAATTTCACTTTCAACACTTTGATATTGACTTAATACTGTAATAGGCATAAAATCGTGATACGGAGCTTTTATAGGTGATGGAGCGCAAAACCAAGCCTCAACGTACACTTTGACAATAAAAATGGAAACATCGCAAAGAGCATTTAGTTTAACCTCTGTTAAATCGAACTCGTCTCTAAACAAAAATATTTTTAAGGTATATATTGCCTTTGGCATCCATCTTGCGTGATGCATAGCGCCTGGGGCTCGGAATTTTATACCAACCCGATGGTGTTTTTCCGAGAAATATTAGAGCAAGTTCTATAAATTCCCTATAGCGATCTCGCGGTTGTTTTTCCTGCAGAACATTATTAAGAAAATTTGTAATTCGCTCTACATCACATAAACTAATAGCGTTTTTAACTTTCTCATTTTCGATACCGATCCTGAAATTATCAATGTTTATTGATGGCCAGCACTTCTGAAATCGTTGAAATATTTGAACATTAGGAACTGTCTTGCAAAATTTAATATCAAAAACGCTTTTAAGAATAAGTTCAAAGATGTGATGCCTACAAGCAAAATATAGCAGATCCCTATCTAGTGTATTTTCAATTATGGAACAAGTTCCATTGAATCGTCCAGTATTAACTGCTGTTGTATCGAAAACTAAAGCTTTTACATAATCTTGTAGACCCCATTCAAAAAGCGATTTGCAAATAGCATGTGCTTGTGCTCTTCCAGTACCACTACCAAGAGAAACACATATTTTTTCATACAGAAATGAAGAGCGGGTATTCCCCTTTTTTCTTATCGTTAAATCATGATTTTTAACTGTGGATCAATTGATGGGAATTCCCGAGATGACGAGAATCATTATCATTACGTACAACGCAGGTGTGGTTATAATAGCAACTCTAACTTTGAACAAAGAATAACACAAATTAGCTGTAGCAGCTAAAAAACTTGTTTGAATATTAGCGGGAATTCCCGTCATTAGTTTAATTAAATACAAGTAAAAAACAGGAAATCCCGCATAAAAGTCGAAAGGGTTAATATTAACCTGTGCGGCTTAAATTCGGCAACTCCCGTCATTTCTTTAATATAGTCCCAAAATCCTTACCTGAAAATCTTAATTCATCATATTCTTATTGAAAAAATTTACTTTAAATCAAAGTAGATATCTTTTTAAACAATAAAAAAATATAAAAAAAAACAAAAAAATACTTGCTACAAATAAAATTAAAATATCAATGCTTCAAGTTTTTTTTTCATGTAATGCCTACACTTAAGTAAATGAAATCACCCATATAAACATATGTATAAATCCATGGTTTTTCGTTTATTTTTTTCTTAATTCAGTAGATATTGGAGATACGAAAAAAATTTGTGAGCAAAGGTTGTTCCTCTGAGTTTTGTCTATAACTTTTACTAACAAATTTTTTTTGTAAAATAGATATTAAAGAAGTTATTGACAATTAAAGTCAAAAATCAGGTATTTTACAAATTTTGGGCGGCTCAGGGGCACCTTTTCCCCTTATCCGATTGAGCTCAAATTTTCAAGGGAGTATTTTTTTTAGCAATTCGAACCAATCTGGGGGGTGCCGTGAAACAAATTCCAACTTTGAAAAATAACTGGCACCCTAATGTACATATGTAAATATATACGAGTAGTTGTTAAATTTCTTAAGCTAAGCTACTATTAAATTTAGCTTTATTAGTGATTTCATTAGAAACAGATTTAAATACACAAGCTTACATATATACATTTGTAAATTAAATCTGAATTAAGAACTTAATTTGTTTTAAATGTTCTTTTGTATCTCATGATAAATTAAAGGACTGAAGAACATTTTCAGCTTGTATTTAGTTAACCAACAAAATAAGATATATCCAAAGCAAATACAATAGTATATAATTTGTAATTTTTGTTATCGCTTTAACATGAATTGAAAACAGAAAAATATCTTATGTGAAAACTCATCAGTTGTCATTAGTTTTCTATAGGTATTAGAAACAGTACCAAGCGTGCCAAGCTTTTCTTAAGTAACCCTGAAAATAAAACAAATTGTTGGGATTTGTCATTAATACATATATTATATGTATATTGGAAGTGTTCATAAAATCATAACCAATTTGACTGGGGACTGACGGTTATAAAAGTGTACTTTAAATTAAGACAAGGTCAAATGTAAACTCGTTAGAAACAAATATGTGGTGTTGACTTTATTTTGACGTTGACGTTTTAATACAAATTTTTTTTTTTGAATAAAAATATCCCTTAAATAACACAGTACAACACATTATTTCAGGACTCAATTCTGATAATTGTTTATGAACGTAGCCCCAATTATAAAAATCAAATAACATTTGGTTTATTACTTTTTTTTTAATTCTGAGAAACATAGAAAAGTAATCAATATTTTTTCCAAAGAATTTTGTGCATATCTAAAGTAACATTTAAAACATATTTTTTAAACTTGGCATTTACAGCAGAACTTTGCCTTATTAGCTAGTATATGAAAAGTTCAAATCCAGCACAATTGGTTCTTATCTGTGGATGTATGAAGCTTCTAAAACATTTTTATTGCCAAATTATTCATCGTATAATTATTTCAACAGTTTGATCCAGATTTATTCACTTGCGCACTTTATTGTGAAATTGTGTTTATATTTATACCCAACACCACCATTGTGGGGAGGATATATTGGATGTTTGTAAAGCCCAATCGACTCAAAATCATTTTCTCACTATTGTTTTATACCTCATTTTAGATTTAAGAGTCTTTATTAATAGCAATCCTTTAATATTTACATAATATTTAAATACGGGAGAAATACAAAAACTGGTAAATCGTAAAAACAGACTCTGGTCTCATTATTTCTGTATCAATGTCCGTCTGTCTGTCTAGCTGTCCATGTATTAGGTTTAGTAGTCCTTATTACCCTGCAAATAACGCGACTAGTCCATACATGCATGTAAAGACTAGTCCAAAGAGGAGTAGGAGTACTTCAAAACTACTCCAAATATATGCAAAAAGGTAGTCTATTTAACATTGCGATGTCCTAGGATTGCATCATATAACCCATCGGATTAGTCCCAAAACTACTCCATAGAATACTCAAGAGGGTTACATTTAAACAACAACAACTCAATATGCAATCGTGTTAACACGAAACCATGTCGTTTAACTACAAACTCTTGTTTAACTATGACATGGTCCATGACTGCATTACATTGGACCATGTTGTGAGTAGTCCATTTCATCTAAAATTGATCATATAGTCCAATATTATTTGCAGGGTAATAGTAATATTTTAATACTTACATGAAATATACCTTAAAATTTTGAACAATTAGTTCAAAATTCATAGGATATTTATTGGAATTTAAACGATTTTCTGAGTTCGCCGTAATATACGGGATAGCATCCAATAATGCACCGATATTTACAAAATCGAGTAGTATAATTTCTGGATATTTATTATACATTTATTTACACAGGTTACATTGTTTAGTTTTTGCATAAACGAGTGTACAATTTTAATTTGAAATCAATATTTATAAAAAAATAATTATTTAATTTATTATTAAACTAGGCGACAGTCAAAATCGGGATGGGATGAAACTAACGGGAAATGTTATATCGGTAAAAAAAGAAGTTATACGTGTCCCGGCGTTTCACGGGGTCACGTCTAGGAATCAAGATATATCGATTTGAAGTTAGTAAGTATCTATAGGGAATTTGTCACATTTTAGGCTCTTTTGTTAGTCATAACTCGAGAACCACTAGTCCGAATAAGTTGAAACAAATTTATAAAAATTAAGAATTACAATTCCTTTTTTTAATAACTATACAAACAGAAGTTAGTATTCGAGATATATACAAAAAATTCTTCCAAAATCAATGAAGTTTTGGTTTTTTACTTGTATTTTCTATATCAAAATGAAATTTTTCATCATAAAAAATTTTTAATTCAAGTTTAATGACAATTAAACAAAACTTTTGTATTCGATTTTTAAGGGCAAACCTAAAATACAATCTTATAGCGTGTTCAGATATGAAAATTTATTGAGTCAATATTCGGTTAATTGACAATATTATTTTAAGTGTTCAGGCATACGTAATTTTCAGCTTACTCAATAAATATTTGACAGTTGGAAAACAATACAAAAAATACTCTAAATGGTTGTTGTGTTTCTATGTAAACAAACTTACCTTCACATTAATTTTTCAATGATTTCTTTTGTTTTCTTTTGTTGACATTTGCCATTTTATACAACTTTGTTCACTAAACACAGTTGTGAACAGTGTTGCATTCGAAATCTTACTCAATATTATAACAATTTCGTACTAATTGCGCAATAATTAATTGAGATTTTATATGGAATATTGAGCTCAATAATGGCGATTAACGCAATTAAGGTGCATATGTGAACAAGCTATTAGTGTATTACATATTTCAGACGTATAAAGGAATAAATATTCCTAAAGAATACAACCAGGGCAGCCAGATAAATTTCGGAAAAAAACTTCAAAATCCCGATAAAAAAGAAAAAAAATCGTCACTCTGCTATTTTTGCAACAAAATAAAATAAATCGGCAAATCTGGCAGCTATGAATACAACCAATATTAGCTTCATACACTTTATAACTATTTCATAAAAATTCAGAAGAACGAAGCTATCAAAATTAAAAACAGCCTACTACCATTATATCAAAATCTAACAAATTTGGTAGGTGAAAACCAAAACAGATGTTATGCGTAATTGGTGCAGATGGACCCGAGCCTGTTATTATAGTTATTTAGTGCAAAAGATTTTAATACCAGTACAATCATGCTCATAATGTGGTGTTGTGAGAATGTTTCTTATAAATGTTAATGCCCCTAATGTATGTATGTACTCGTACCATACTTACTAACAAAACATATGGTTACTTTCAGAAAATATTATCATTGAAAATTATGTTGTTTCAGATAGGATTTTCTTGAAATCAACCAGCAGTATACAAAATATTTTATTGTATTTTCTTATTTACGAATAATGATGTTGTTTTTTTCTTACTAATCACATACAGTGTATCACAAAACTAGATTGCCTATTCATGTTCAAGTGATATTTGTTTTTTTATTTTTATATAAAATAGTAATGGATTATTATCAATCAATTGTGTAAAATGAGAAAATTTAGTTGTTGCATTTTATCACAAATTGTAGGTCATAAAAGTATGTACATTGCTTTATCGAAATTCTAGATATTTTTTTGTGTTTTTACTTAATTATTCTTGGAATTTTGTTAATTTCTAAATATAATTAGCAATAATTTAGCCCTTATTGTAAAAGGTAGGATTACTCTGTGTTAAAAATGCCAAAGAGAAAATAATTTAACACTTCCGAAGGAAAAATTAATTTTCAGCTTTACTACTAAAGCAAATAAATTAATTGTATGTTGTCAACTGGTCTATGCTCCGCTACATCTTAAATTTACCACATCATGGTCGCCCTAAATCAGGAAAGAGTAATACCTATGAAAATCGCTTAAACCTACATTTAGCAGGACCAGACATTAACGACCAACTAGGAATAACATGATATACCAATGTAAACAACAAAAAAGTCTATAGGGTGGTGCTGAGAGCCATATTTACGGTCATCTGGCAATGTAAGAACCATTAGTTTTGGAAATTAACAGATTGGTGAGTTTATATATCATTCGCTGAGATCCAGTAAAATTATAGTTTAGCAATATATTTTATTCTGTAGAATGACTAATATCGTAATGTAAAACAAAGCCTAAGTTGCCAACACAAGAACAGAAATTTCAAAATATTGTCTGCATGAAAGCGACTATGCAATGACTGAGGCCACACTTTCCGTGCAGTAAATTAACGAAATTAGTGATCAAATATCATTTAATCATTAATATCATTTAAAATCATTACGTTTCTATTTTATTATACTCTACATCACCATAGTAGTGAGATTATATTGGCTTTGTACTGATGTTTGTAACGCCCAAAAATATTAGTCTAATGCCCACTTTAATTAAATTATACCAATGGACTTGGAATCACTTTCTGGTTCGATTCAATTATTCATTCCATTAAATATACTTTTAACTTCTGAATTACTAAATGGCAAAACATATTTACAACAAGAGATGAATTTATGTTTTTATACAAAGCATTCTTGTGTTCAAAAACTTGCATCCAAAATTCTACAGTTAAGTTGTGATTTTCCACTGTGGATAAATTTGTCATTTATTCTTTGAAATGTTCATATAATTTTCTTTATTTTACGAATATTTTTAAGCTTTTTTCAACAGAAAATAAAGTTGTATTTTTAAAATTTTAAAAATCTAAAAAATGCTAAAGAAAATGCCAAATGCTAAATATAAACTTTCAAAATAAAATAAGCTAAATTTAGCCGCAAAAATGCTAAAATGATCACACAGATTGGACCTGAATACTCGTATAACTAGCTACTTAAATAAAAACTTTTAATGAAAGGTTCATTAAGGAGGAAACCAAATAAAGCCCTAAATATCAGTAATATAAAATCCACGGCTAATTATGATGGCAGTTTTATCATGATATGGGGCTGTATTTCTGCCAATGATGTTCGTAATGTTGTATATTATGGTCCACAATGGAAATGGCCCATTCCGAAAGCAAATCGTAACTCCAGAGCTGAAAAATGGATCTACAGAGAAATATTGTTATTTTTAACATTATAATGACCAAAATACTCAATTTTAGATGATAAAATTTAGATTTAGAACAGTACAAACCCAAACCAAATATTTGCCAACACCTCCTCAATACAACACAAAGATTTTACTAATAACAATTGAAGTATGTATAAAAAAAGAAATAAAAAATCCTTGAACATTTTAAAAAATACTGAAAAACTCATGAAATTAAATATCAAAATACTTTTGTAGCCTTCAAATTATTATGAAAATTAATAAAAATACAACAATAACTAAATAAAATATCTATAAAATATCTATTAACAATTGCAAAAAAAAAAAATTCTCCCAAAAATGAGTAGGCAAAATAGTTTTGCGATACACTGTACATATTTACACCTACCTACCTGGGCAATCTAAAATTCACCCATAATCCGTAAATACTCTAGAACCGAATGGAGAATATACAGAGATTAGAGCTTCCATCGTAAACTGGGAACATTGGCATAGTTCATGTTCTACTTTGTTGGAAAAACTTGTTGATGTTATAATTCGTAATTTTCTTTAAAATTTTCAGAAATGGCGGCATTTTTTAATGTAAAGACTACATTTGATGGCAGTGTACAAATGTTATGGCAACGTTGTTCAAAGAAACCATAACATAAACAAGATTTGTCCACACAAAACAAATGCATATGCAGACAAGAAACTGTTTGCTGAGTTAGCAAATTGACGGTGTGCCAAGACCGATGGTAGAGATTGTCAAACATTCATTAAAAGTTGTCGTATGTATTGTTGAACTTGTGTTCAATTGCAGTAAATGTTTTCTAATATTATAAATTTGACCGTCTTATTTACTATTTGAAGAAGAATCGTCCGCTTTTCTGAGAAAAGTGAACACCGCAACGTAATATCAAGAATTGGACTACGAATAACTGAATGAGTTTTTTTCTTCAATTATTGCCAAAATATGTCAGCAAACTTGAACACCATCCAAACCCACTTGCACGAGACATCCTTAACTTTAGTGGCCATGTTCGGTTGAGAAGGAGGGATACCCTTGCTTTAACTCAAGCGCAAAACAGATGACTGGATCAGTTGATGTGAAATTTTTTTAGTATCATAAAAATTTTGTCTAGCACTGGCTGGACTTATTATTTTCTTTTAGTATTAAGATTCGAAAACTTATTGTCATTTCATTTCTGAAGATTCAATAAATAAATTAAATGTATTAAAAAAAATAAGAAAAATTATTGCCTTTTGAGTCTGACCACGTTAATACATATGTACATATATATGTATGTATGACTGCTTAGATTTGCTTTTGTGTGGGTTACTTACTACCCTGCAAATAATATTGGACTACGTGATCCATTTTAGATGATATGGACTACTCACAACATGGTCTAATGTAATGCAGTCATGGACCATGTCATAGTTAAACAAGAGTTTGTAGTTAAACGACATGGTTTCGTGTTAACACGATTGCATATTGAGTTGTTGTTGTTTAAATGTAACCCTCGTGAGTACTCCATGGAGTAGTTTTGGGACTACTCCGATGGGTTAAATGGTCCAGTCCTAGGACATCGCAATGTTAAATGGACCACCTTTTTTTCATATATTTGGAGTAGTTTTGGAGTACTCCTACTCCTCTTTGGACTAGTCTTTATATGCATGTATGGACTAGTCGCGTTATTTGCAGGGTACATTCATATATAATCTTCTATGGTCAGATTTACTCCCATACCAACAAACTAATTCATACACATATGTTTGTACCTTCAAGTGTGTACATGGAGCAAACAACAGAAGAACATTTGTTAAAACTTTAAATCCCCAATTACTCGAAATGTGTTTATTATTTTTTACTTATTTCAGATTTCATTTGTTGTTGATACTGATCCTTTTGTTATTATTGTTTACTCATTCGAAGGGGGTTTGTCGAACTCTGGCAAGCGGGTATACCCAAACTATAATAAGATGGAGTTGGGGATTATAATAATCAAAAATATACTAGTAAATATCATGACCTTAGTATTTGTATGGATTAAGAGTAATTGCTGTCAATGTGTGACAAAAGGAAGAAAAACTAAGAAAATGCTCATAAACACACGTTTATTACAGTTTCAGTTGTTTTGTCAACAGCACAATTCGTGCAATCGTGACTCGTCTCTAGCATGATGAAGCACAGGGAAATGAAATTCATAGATACCGGGCCATGTCCCCACCACAAAATCTAAATTACGAAGATTTTTGCAAAATTTGTTGTTTGTGTGACTTTAAAATCGTAAATAAACTGGTTAAAAAAGAAGCAAAAAAAAAACAACTAAAAATATTTAAGTATGAGACTGACCATCATGTCTGTTGTGTTGAGGCATGTAAGTGTCTATGGGTTTGTGTGAAAGTTCCGGTATTAGTGATAGAAAACGGAAGGACATGGCCATTTGAAAGTGTTGGACAGTCACACATACCAACACATTCACACAAAGTCACACACATCAGTATGCATGTGTGTTTGTGTGAATGTATTCAGTCATTTATGGTGTAATGGAAAATTTATAAACAAGCTTAAAAGGATTGCATGAAAAACCGAGACAGAACAGACTAAATGGCCAGGTGGTAGCTTAGAATGACTATTTATGTGAATGTCACATACATTACACACATACGGACTGTGGACATTCATGAATGGACAAATGTTGTAGTGTAAGTGTTAGTGTATAAGTATGTGTGCGTGTGTGTGTGTGTATGTGTTATTAAGGCTTTTTATGGGGATAGACTGATAAGCGTACATACCTGACTCTTCATGGGGTCTGTATTCACTTGGCACATATAACTACCCGAATCATTTAGCTGTACATGGGATATGTGAAGTTTCCAGGTGTTGTGTCCATTGTGTGTCACTGATAATCTTGGATTTAGAGACACCATATGGGTGTGAATACCGAGTATTGCTTTAGAATCGGATTTAATCCAGGCAACCTAAAAATATACAAACAAACAAACAAATAAATATATACATGCAAAAACAAACCAAACATACATAAATGATTTAGTTAACCACACATACACATAAACACACTCTCCCACATAAATACATACAATACATACAAAAACCTCTTCTTAAAAACATATTCATTCGTATTATATAAGGGTAATAAGCAGACACTCGACCACATATTGTTTGCATGTACATACACACTTATATATATACAGTGTACATACATGTATTGTACATACGTATGTATGTATGTACTTCTGAGTTTAAAATATGTCTCACTAACTGTCCTTTTGTACACGCAGAGAAAAGACGTACTGATGACATGATTGTAGCAACTAGTTATGCGATTACGAAACATTTTATTTGAACAAAATATATTTCAAATGATAGAATATCTAATAATTACATTATCAGCATTTGATCATTATGAATCCCTTGCTAAACGAATTGTTAAAATTTACCAAATTAAATTTTATGTAATATGTAATAAATGTTGATATTTTGCTATTGGTTAACTTTTTGTTTTTGCAAACATATAGGAGCACGAACTTCGTTCGCTAAATAACCAAGTCCTCAACTAACAAATAATTTCCATTGGAAATAATTTAAATCTGCTAGAAAATATACAAAACTGGCAACACTGGTCAGTAGCTAGTCCAACTATAATAAAGGGTGTCCCAACTAGAACGCAATTTTTAAATTTGGCGCCATTCGAAGTGTCAGTGTTTGACATTTGAACAATTGTTATTGTTTGCTAGTAGAAGGTACGAGGTTAGTAAAAATGGAGCGCTACACGAACGAACAACGCATTCTCATTGGTGAAAGTTTTGCGGCTACAGTTCGCAAATTGCGATCAATTTGGGGTCACAATAATGCTCCAAAAGAGTCAACTGTAAAGAGATTAATGGATAAATTTGCCGAAACTGGGTCTGTTAGTGATGTAAAGACAACAACGCGCCTTCGACCAGGTCGATCAACCGAAAATGTCGCAACTGTACGTGATGATGTCGCTCAAACTCCATCCACCTCAATTCGACACCGAGATCAGCAAATTGGTGTCTCCAAATCCACTATGCAGCGAATTTTGACGAACGATTTACATCTTCATGACTCAGAAACTGAAGCAACATTCAATTGTTTATCAACATTTCCATTTTATACATGACTTGTATTTATAAACAACTAGCTAAAACCCGGTGTGCTTCGCTACCCATATCGAAATGAAATAGATAAGGGTTTCAAATGTATACAAATTTTAATATTTACTTAATATTGTTGCTAGTCAGCACATTGGTGTCCTAAATATTAATATTGATAGCTGATATAGCTTTCCCTATATATAATTTGTCATCATATCTATGGAAGGTGCCACGCCCACTATTGATAGTCCGCCCATTCTTGTCCTAAATATTAATATTGATATTCTACCACCAACCGTACCATATATATTATTGTATACCATATATTTGATATTTTTTTAATTATCATCATATGGGAGGTGCCACGCCCCCTGTCGCTACTACTCCCATTTTTTCCACAAATATTTAAACAAACAATGGAATTATTAATTAGAGAAGGAAAATGAACTAATATTTTTAATTTTAAGAGAAAAGTTTTTATTCAGGCTAATAGTTCAAATAATCAAGAATACTATTGTAAAGTACTGGAACAATTGGCAAATTGGAATGCATTTTCTAACCGGCCAAGGGCTTCATCAGCAATCTTCACTATCACTCTGTTAATATCATCTATAGGGTGTTTTTTTGAGAGGTATAGAACTTCGAATTGAAATAAAACACAAAAAAATCGTTTTAATGACCATCAATTTGGCTTTATTGGAAGGATAATTTTATGCCATTAATGTTTAAATATGATTTCAGGCATGTGGCCGCCGCGGCTGGCTCGAATAAAGCCAATTCTACAGGTCCAATTTTCAACCACTTTTTCGAGCATATGGGGCCGTATGTCGGCAATAACGCCACGAATGTTGGCTTCCAATTCCCCTAACGTTTCTGGTTTGTTGGCGTAGACGAGCGACTTCACATATCCCCAAAGAAAATAATCCAATGGTGTCAAATCACACGATTTTGGTGGCCAAATGACAGGTCCATTCCGCGAAATTATGCGCTCATCGAATGTTTCCTTCAATAAATCGATTGTGGCGTGCGCTGTGTGGAACCACAACTCATCCACATTCATGCCATCCAATTCGGGAACAAAATAGTCGGTTATCATGCCTCTATACCGGTCTTCATTAATTCGGGTCCTCTTCAACACTTTGCTCTACAGCGGCAATTGTTTCTTCGGTGCGCACTGTTCGACGTCTCTGCGGATGCGTATTATCACATAGAGTAAACGTAGTGCGAAAACGATCCATGGTTAACCGAATAAATTGCTCTGATGGACGATTATGTCGACCATAAAATGGACGGAGCTTGCGGTAAACTTCGCGAACTGAACCGTTATTTTCGAAATAAATTTTCACGATTTGCAAGCGTTGTTCTTTTGTCAACCTGTTCATGATGAAATGGCAAACCAAACTGAACATAAATGACATTAGAGTTGCCAGATTTGACCACAAAATGCCAGTTTTTCTCTTTTCGAAAAACAAACCTGTGAAAAAAACACCCTATATTTAACTCACCGTTTTTGAGAAATAGAGTACAAGAATTATCATATTTCTTTTTAACGTGTTGTGAGTTAGAACGAAATTTACGTACGTGGAATTGTTCATGCTCATGCAAAATTTGAGTACTATAGCTATTATAGTTTCCCAAGTATTTGATTTTTGAAATTATCTTTGTATGGGAGGTACCACGCCCACTTAAAATTTCAGAAAAAAAAGTAGCCTATAGCTCCTTCCAGACATACAGAAATATACTGTGAAAATTTCAAGCAAATCGGTTCAGCCGTTTAGCCGTCTATAGATCCCAAACTAATAATACGTTGTTTTAAAAGCTCTGGCTGATCATTGTAGAAATAGAACTTTTGAGAGACGCTGCTAGATAATTCTAGAAGTTGCAAAAAAGTCTTTAATGTGTAATGTATAAAAAATGGGGCGTCAAGAACATCAATCAGTTGTTAAAGTAAATATCAGCGTTTTTAATGTCTAATAAAACAGTGCGTATTTAAGTGTAGTTTTAGTTAATTTTCATAAAATCTTAAGTTGCATTTAAATACAGATTCAGTTTTTCAGTCATACCTAATTGCTGTTATGATTTTGTGGCAAAAATATGGCAGCACTTTGAAATGTCAAAAAAAATTATCGGTATATTTCAGAAAAGAGGTGATTTTTGAATAAAATTTTCCAACAATTTTGTGTTTCGGTGTTCTGTGTGTTTTATATATTAAATTTGGTGGCACTGACTTCGGACTGACTTCTTGTTGGACGCTGTTAAGAAATATAGCAGCGTGATTGAAAAAAATAAACCAAAAACAAATGTCAAAACCATATGTTCAATATTTACAACTTAAGTTGCACTTAAATGAACATCGTTGGCCATTTAAGTTGCATTTAATTTTTCAGTGAAAAACAAAATTTTGTTCTTTAAAAATAAAGGGCACTGTTTTATTGGACCTAATTTTCAACACTCGTAGTATAAAAACACAGGGTGACTATTTCAATTATTGTTGTATGACTTTAATTTGCAATTGCAAATAATCCCTTATATTTTAAAGAAATAAATTAATGTTTTTAAAAGGTAAAAACGTAACAATATGGGTACATACATATGTATGTATTAAATGTGATTATTGACATAATTAGACAATATGTTTTTCAATACAATGAAATTTTGCTATAACAAACGTTAAATCTGAAATGTTTTTATAGTGAGATTACTTTTGAATATGTCGTAAGCGGTGTGACATTAGGAGGCAGGACTATAATTCAAATTTGTCATATTTTGCTAATTGTTCTTCGGGGTGCAATTTGGGCTGGCGATTAATAAAGTCTTCATTGGTAGTGATTTTGGTTATAAAACTTATTCTATAATAATCAACACGCTCTTACGAAACCAGCTGGGTTTCTTTGCCTTTCCAAGAAGAATAGGTGTGAATTTCTTTATTCAAGACCTATTAGCGTAAAGTAAATTTGTTATTTTTTAACTACTTGTACCTATAGCTTCATAGTTTCTTTAGCGGTAACAAATAACAAGTTATATTGTACTTAATTACAATTTCTGATTCTTTGAAAAGTTTTACTCCATTTTTGAACTGAGATAGCCAATCATCACTTGCATTAAATGTATCATTATAAAGCATTTGAAGCATTTTTGCATTTATATGACTTTGATTTTTAAAGCATTTCCAAACCAAACCAACAATAAACCTCCATTTCCAGCAGGGAATACTCACAATTCTTTTGAAATCATCTATTATTCAGTCTCGTCTCATCGAACTGTTCGGACGTGTTACTTTTAGTGCGGCTGAATTTTCGGTGAAAAAATCGTAATAGGTGAAAAAGTGTAATAGGTTGAAATAACACAAAAAGTGAAAAAATAACTCGTAATAGGTTAAAAAAAAATCTACGGTAATATCAGTAATTAAAAAAAACACTAAAAATCGCATAAAAATTGTATGAGCGTTCCTCTCAGATGTAATTCTGAGAAAGAGCTTAGCTCGTCTAGAAAAACTAAATGGGTATCTGAGGAAGAATCCATAAAAAAATCTACGGAGAATTTTCTCACTACAAGAGCCGCAGAACGGCGTCGTTCCTGTTCGCCCAATATAGTGATTTCAACAGATGAAAAAACATCATCTTCAACAAATAGTGCAGTCAAACCAAAAAAACAAGTAGGTATGGATAAGTACATCACCGTTCTCAAGCGACAGAGAAGCCCGACGTCTGCTCAAGTGTCATCAAATTCAAAAGCTCCTAAGACCGTGAGTAATAATCAAAATAGGTTTGCTCTCCTCCAGACGGATGAGCCAGAACTTACTAAGAAGACGTTTAAGCCCCCACCAATTTATCTGAGAGAGCCGACTTCCAGTAAATTGGTACAAGGAATTATTTCGGTAATAGGTGAAAACATGTTTAGCGTAACCTCAATTAAACATGGAAATATCTGCGAGACAAAGATCCAAGTGAATAGGGAAGATGATTTTCGAAAATTGTCCAACCAGTTGGAGAGGGAGACTAGGGACTTCTATACCTACCAGCTCAAAAGCGCAAAAGGCCTCCAAGTCGTTCTAAAGGGTATAGACCCATGTGTTGATCCCGCGGAGATAAAAACCGGTTTAATGGACAAAGGGTTCAAAATCAAGAGCGTAGTGAATATCAGAAACCGTGAAAAGATCCCTCAGCCCATGTTCAGGGTAGAATTGGAACCTGGAGATGTTGTCTTAAAGAAAAACGAGTCCCATCCAATCTACAATCTCATTTATCTTCTGCATCGTAGAATTACCGTGGAGGAACCGCATAAGCGCATTGGACCCGTCCAGTGTGTTAATTGTCAAGAATTTGGCCACACCAAAGCGTACTGTAAATTGCCGTCTGTTTGTGTTGCGTGTGGGGAACTACATCCAACTGCTCTATGTAATAAGTCCAAAACTGACGTAAAAATAAAAAAATGCAGTAACTGCGGAGGTAATCATACCGCAAATTATAGAGGTTGTCCAATTTACACGCATTTGAAAGCCATAAGTACCAACAAGACGTCAGTATTACCTGATCATCATCAACAGCCTATTTTGGCATCGAGTGACAATTTCCCGCAATTGTTACGGTCCACTAGTCATGTAAACGCGCCTAGTTCTAGACAAGTTTCTTACGCTAACGTGGTTAAATCTAATATGCCAGGTTTGGAGCAGGCACCTAAATCACAATATTACGAGCCTAATATTAACACTCTAGAGACTACATTGCAGACACTTGTCCAAACCATGAACACTTTTACGACCACTATGACATCCATGATGCAGGAAATGCTGAAAATGCAATCCACTATCTTACAAGCCATTTTAAAAAAATGATTTGTTTAAAAATTTGTTTTTGGAATGCGAACGGCCTCCGCCAACATAAAAACGAACTGGAACAATTCCTGATGGATAAGCAGATTGATGTCATGATGATTGCTGAAACTCACTTGACGGCGACAGCGTACTTCAAAATTAATGGCTACGTGTTGTATGATACTAAAGATCCCCGCGGAAGAGCATGTGGAGGATCGGCAATTCTTATAAAGAACAGAATAAAACATTATTTAATGAACAACATATGTGAGGATTACCTACAAGCAACAAACATTTGTATTGAATTCTGTCAATACAATTTTGTTTTATCATCAATTTATTCGCCGCCTCGATTTTCAATAAAAGAACACCAATACTACAGCTTCTTCAATTCCCTTGGAGCTAGATTTTTAGTTGCTGGTGACTTTAACGCCAAACACACTTTTTGGGGTTCACGTCTGGTGACCCCGAAGGGTCGTGAACTCTTCAACACCATTGCCAAAATGGGATTAGATTTACTCTCAAGCGGGCATCCCACCTACTGGCCGACGGACCGACGGAAGATTCCCGATGTTATTGACTTCGGAGTAGTGAAAAATATCCCTGTAGAATCGATACAAGTGGAGCCTTCATTAGACTTGTCTTCAGATCACTCTCCTTCTATTATTTCAATGCGTTTCCTTCAAGGGAATGGCTCTCCATTTCGGGACATATCTAAAACCAGAGTAAGTTGGATAAAGTATAAAAAGTATTTAAGTTCCCACTGCACGGAAAATGTAGTGTTGAGAACTACCGAGGATATTGATGGGTCGATTGGCAAGTTTACTGAGGACATACGAAGAGCTGTACATCACGCCTCCACATACGACGTTGAGTGCAGAAGTGGGACAAATAGAACTTATTTCGCTGAACTCGATCATCTCCTGTCAGAAAAAAGAAGAGTTAGAAGAGAGTGGCAAATCCACAGGTCTCCTGAACTGAAAGCTAGGCTACGGGTATGCAGAGATATACTAAGAAATTTCTTAGAAACCCAAAGAATGGCTTCACTTAAATCTTACTTGGAGGGTCTTGATAGTACCCCACAATCTGACTATTCGTTATGGAAGGCGGCACGAGGTTTAAAAAGACCAGTTAGAGGAAAGCCTCCTCTGCGAAATCCGACTGGTGACTGGGCTAGAAATGATTCCGAGAAGGGGACTTTATTTGTTAATCATTTGAGAAAAGTGTTTACTATAAACAACTCAAATAATGCATCTGATTTACCTCCACTCGTTATTAGACCTCCTGTACCTCTAAGACTAAACTTTCGTGATGTCCAAAACGCTATTGGTACTCTGAACCTTAGAAAGGCTCCAGGTATGGATGAAATCAGCAATAAAATGCTTGTGGAGTTACCTCGTGTAGCAAGAAAGATTATCCTCTTTATCTTCAACGCTATTTTACGCCTAGAATACTATCCTGCAGATTGGAAGGTGTCTATGGTCACTATGATTCCTAAGTCAGGGAAGGACCACACCAAAGTGGAGTCATATAGACCAATTAGCCTACTGCCGACAATTTCTAAACTGTTCGAAAAATTGTTAATGACCAAATTGACTCCAATTCTGAATGACACTGAATGTATTCCAAATCATCAATTCGGATTCAGAGCTAAACACAGTACCATCGAACAAACTCACAGATTGGTAAATGTGATAAGAGGGTCGTTTGAAGATAAAAAATACTGCTCCGCCCTTTTCATTGATGTGTCCCAAGCGTTTGACAAAGTTTGGCATGACGGTTTAATGCACAAAATAAAATCAACTCTGCCTGCTAACACCCATAAACTCATGGAAAGTTATTTATACGGTCGCAAATTTAAAGTCAAGGAAGGTGATTTTTTAAGTACCGCTCAGCCAATTGAATCAGGTGTGCCACAGGGTAGCATACTGGGCCCTACTTTATATTTGATTTATGCCTCCGACATGCCGTCAGACCCCAAAATCCACACGTCAACTTTTGCAGACGATACAGCCTTTGTCAGCGTCCATAAGGACCACCAAGTTGCATCACGGAATTTGCAGAATTATGTTTATAAACTAGAGAATTGGCTAGAGCTTTGGAAAATCAGGGTAAATGAACAAAAATGTATTCATATCACTTTCACATTGCGAAAAGATACCTGCTCGTCCATCAGAATAAATAATCAAATTATTCCTCAACATAATGAAGTCAAATACCTCGGCATTCACCTCGACCGCCGTTTAACTTGGAAGTCTCATATTGAAGCGAAACTTACACAAATGAGATTAAAAGCAGTGCAACTTAATTGGTTAATCGGCAGAAACTCTACATTGAAATTGGATTGCAAACTTTTGTTGTACAATGCAATTCTAAAGCCAATCTGGTGTTATGGAATTCAATTATGGGGTACTGCCTCAGCATCAAACATTGAAAAAATTCAAAGGGGTCAAAATAAAATTCTACGTATAATTACTGCAGCACCATGGTATGTTAAAAATTCTCGAATCCACAAAGATCTAGGCGTGCCATTAGTAAAAGTCGAATTTACAAAATATGCGTCAAAGTATGTCAGCAAACTCGAACACCATCCAAACCCACTTGCACGAGACATCCTTAACTTTAGTGGCCACAATCGGTTGAGAAGGAGGGATACCCTTGCTTTAACTCAAGCGCAAAATAGATGACTGGATCAGCTGATGTGAAATTTTTTTAGTATCATAAAAATTTTTGTCTAGCACTGGCTGGGCTTATTATTTTCTTTTTAGTATTAAGATTTGAATACTTATTGTCATTTCAAATATGAAGATTCAATAAATAATTAACTGCAAAAAAAAAAAAAAAAAAAAAAAAAAAAAAAAAAAAAAAAAAAAAAAATCTATTATTTGTGCCATTCTTGGTAGTTTGATATCGTTACAATATTTTAAACGTTCATTAAAGGTAGTTAGTGTTAAGCATTTGTGATTTTCGTTAAAGTGAGATTCTTTATATCAAGATTTTACTGCGAATAATATTGATACGTTTTTTCCCTAAAAGTGACAAGTATATTTAAATTCACAAAGAGACCGTGTTTATAAATAAATAGACACTAACGCACTTTTGTAATTTACTTAAATACTGTTTTAGATCCCATTGTAAATTGTTATACTTTGAAGTTGGTTCAATAAATTAAATTGTTCTGGTACTCGCTGCCATATTTATCAGCGGCACATCCTAATAATTACCATCATAATTTAGAGGAGGTAATACTTTTAAAACTGTTACACACTGAATATTCCGTCATAAATATTCGTGTCAGACTCCGCTACAATTTCGGCAACATCATGTTTATAAGTAGAAATCTGTACTAAATCTGATAAATATTGAGAAGAGTTGTAAATTCAAATTGGTAATGTGATTTCGTACCATTATGACGCTGTTAAATTTTTCTCTTCGTGTAGGTATATTATGTATGTTGGTGAATGTTGTTGATTTACTAACTAAAATTAAACCTGATAGTCTTAGCAACTTACAAGTATTTTTTTCACTCACACATTTTGCAAACATATTTGCAGCTCTTGTGAACCAACTAACTTTTTCTAAAGCTATTAATTGAAAAATTCATCATTTCCTTTTATATAGTTTTTACCAGGTATTGCTACATTTGGCCGGACGTTGCCACGAATATTATGTGTGGCAGCATATTAAACATGCATTAGGTGCAGGTTTCCTGTAATGGTCTGGCCAGATTTTAGCAGCTCATAACAAATAGGACTCTTTTGGTCCCACCAAATAGATAGATTGCTTTGGTCTCTCGACTTTAATTTATATGGTACCCAGTTTTCTGAAATTACTGCTTGAGCTCCTAATGACTGTTGACAACAATTTTTATAGAGTCATGCCTCCAATTTGTAGTGGTAGATTGTTGTTAGTGGTGTTGTTGGGACAATTCAAGTCGCACGTTCTAACAGAGGCTAGGGCTCGCCGGATGGGTGTGGTTCTTGGCTTTCGTTATCCTAACACTACCATTACAAAATTAGAGAACGTGCTCATAAAACAAACTATGAAAACTTGCTATAACATCAGACGGACTAAAAAGGGCTATTTCTAATTCAGATTTAAAACAAGCAAACTTCATTTACGTCACAACTACCGGATCTTTAGATATTCTAGATCCCTGCCCTCACCAGCCATGGTTCTCCGTTATAATCCAATCAAATCAATTTTGAAGAACCCCCTATTGTTTACTACCTTTTGTTTTAGTTTTCTTAACTTCAATTAATAAATTCTTATTTCATTTTAGTATTACTTAAAATTACTTTTAATTTATTTGTTCAAATTTGAATTCATAAATCCATTTATCTTATAAACTTTGCAAAAAAAAAAATAAAAATAATATATGTCTATTTCTATATAATACATATAATCTATTAAAAAAAAAACTTTTATTTGCTAAGGCCTTCGCGAGATGTTTACGGGGTTAATACAGTAACCTTAAAACAAAAGTAATGAGCACTGATAAATGTAGAGAAATTATGAGACAATAAAAGTTTGGAGACTTCATTGATCAATGCTTAACAATATCAATGAAAGAATTTACGTACTAATAAAGAGAATAAAGTTGTGAAACAATTATAACAAAATACAAATAACAACTAACAACTAACAAGGATGGGACTTATTAATTATATGAACTTAGGAACTAATTAAATATTTGAATTATTTCTTTTTTTTATAAAATTTTACACTGAACACGAATACATATACATATACATATAAGAAATTATATATATACATATACACAATTTGGTTTAGTGTTAAACACCGAATACAAGTTATAGTTTAATTAATTCTTTTAATTTTTTTTTAATTTCAACGATATGACGAATAAATTAATACTTTACTCACGTTTAGGTAAGGGTGTGCCTTCAAAGGTTTATAGAGGATGTACTCGAAGACGACTGTCGCGGTTCCAAGTCCAACCCATGTTTTCAAACTGACGAACTGGGTTCCAGATTTAAATTAATTAATTATGAGGTGGAGATTACAGATCTTATTATTCGCTTTTGAGTTTTATGATTTTCAATTTGTGTGGCACTAAAATTTTACTTTACAATTAATTTTTAGCTTATGTAATATTTAGAATTGGCCACGTTTTATTTAAATTTTAATATTAGTATTATAATAAAATATATACGGACTGTTTGAACTTCTCTGATTGACGTCTCAGTTCTGAATGAATTTCTCCATTTTCGTCACTACGTATTTTCAATGATATCTACTATATGTTCATTCAATAAAACACTCATTGAGAAAAGTAACGGGAACATTAAGAATTATTGAAAGAAATATATTTGTAGAGGAGGGGAAGATAATTGAGAAATGTGTTGATCAAAGAAATGCAGCGAAACAAAAGAAAACAAGTGGGAATTGAACATTAAATCTTAAATTTATTTCATTAGTTGTTTTAACAGTTTAAAACGAAATCACTTGAAAGAGTCAATTCATTAATGATCGTATTAAATAGAATTCAACGAAAAGATACCGTTACAAATTCTAGGTCTTCAAATTTGTTTGGCTGACCTGCGTGATCTTTATGTTTCATATCAAAATCACCACTTCCGAACCGCACATACCAACTCTAGCAATTTGAAACTTATGGAACACATTCATCATAAGCATCGATGAGCAGTAGGTATGCTTTAGCGGCACTTTATTCAAATTGAAAAAGTCAAGCAAAAGTTTCCACAAAACATATTATTACTCTATAATGTTCAATAACTGAGTGAGAATAAATGACAGTTACTAAAGATAAAAACCGCGTTTAAAAGATACATTATGAATCTGTTATGAAATTTTGGAATTAATTTAATATTATTTGGTACATGTCATTATAATGGAACAAATATTCATGATGAATCCACTTAATCAAATATCTTCTGAATTAGTTTTTAAAATTATGATAATAAAAACAGTTTTCTTATTTGGCCAGCACAGGTTTTTAAAATCCTTCCATTTTTAACCTATTTCGAAAATTATAAATGTGACCATGACAACGACTGCATTTAAAACTACTGGGATTATTTTCTTACACACATACAACCAAAGATGCCCACAAAGACACATATTTGCACAATAATAAATATACATACATACGTATATGTATAGCACAATTATTCCTAAGAATAATTGAGGGGAATATTGATCATTTTCCACCATGTTGAACTTATTCTTAGTTAATAAACATATTTAATTTCACTCTTCCACCCACCTACACCTAATTATCAGTTATTTACCAATTTCCTAAATATAAACTATTTGAAGAAAGTCAATCAATCAAGTACCATACGAGTACATATAAATTTAGAGCAAGTGGTTTTAACTAATAATTGATTTTAGCAATTATTAATAATCTTCATATGTAAATAGAATAAGAGCGGTTAAATTTCTAACGCATTAAATTAAAAACTCCAACTCGCAACAATTCTAGTGTTAAAGCATTAATTTGAAGATGTACTTGACAAATTAACATCATTTGACAGTTTACGGAATTAACGCAAATGAAGGTTTTTTGTTTTAGACATTTATAATAACTAGTGTAGTGTTTTCTGAAATAATGACAACTATTTCTCGCTGTATAAATCAGTGCTAAATCAGTGTATTATATTTGAAACGAAACGAAGCTCGTTTTCAGATTTAGTTTCATATATAGACTTCTGTAGGAGATGTCTAGAGAAGCGAGAGGACGACACGGAAAAGCATATCCTCTGCCACTGTCCGAAAGAGATAGGCAGACATTGACATTGCTGGCTGACTTTATCTTAGATTACCAGAGATCTAATAGAATAATTTTGGACACCAACATACATGCAACGAAATGGTTGGGTTGATGCCTCAAATAGGTTTGATGAGAGATTAACTTTTCTCTTCTTGAGCATTTACTACCTACATAGGTGTCATAGGTATATATTGACTGCCTATTTGACCTACCTAGCAGTATTCTTACAATTGTCTGAAGCTTTAAAAGATTTCCCTTCATAAAATGATAGTGACCTCTTTGATTTTTTATGAATTTTTTTCCACCTTTTTGATTCACAGGTTCACAATCGAAACAATTTCTTTTATATATAATAAATATTTTATATATACTTTACTGTTTATTTTGAAAAACTAAGAAAAGACTCTGTTAATTGATAAAATTATTTAACATTAAGTTTTTAAACCTATTAATTTTTACTCTATTTTGTTTATGGATGAAAATTAAGTTCATCTAGAAAGAAATCGCTGAAAACAATTTTGAGATCAGAAACATACACTTTTGTTTTCTTCATATATTATATCATTTAAAAAAATTAATTAGTTTACAAAATTAAAAGCTTACCTTGTATTGTCCCAAGTTGTTGACGACGCATGTAAATGAAACGTCTCGACCCTGTGGTACTGTTATATTAGGAAGTAGCGATAAAAACTCTGGTTCGGGTTCATCTGGTTGATTATGACCTGCAATAGAAAATTAAATAAAAATCTTTATTTTTAAATATTAATTTTAACGAATGAGCAACTGGTGCTATAAAAACAAGTATCTGAAATACCTTCCATCTAAGAATGAGAAATATAAAGACTACACTGGTTATAGGACTAAAGGCCCAACCATAATGTGGTGTAAAGTGGCTTAAGCCAACTTAAGCAACTGTGCGAATACATGTAAAACGTATGTGACAAACCATAATGTACTTAATGAAACTTTTCGTTAAGTTTCATTTGCTTAAGCAAAGTGCCAAACTGAACGCACTTTCCGTACGGAATCATCTGTTTTTAGATTTAATTAAAAAAAAATAAAAAAATTAGTATGCAAAATTAAGAAATAGATGATATTACTCATATCTTATCACTTTTTTATTATTTATTCAACAATTAGCAGTTTTTACTGCTTGCAAATTTTCAATAAAATAAAACATCAAATAAACAAATACAGGTCTGTAATTTTTGGTACTTTTTAACCCTTAAGCAAACAGCAAATTGTGTTCACATAAGCGAACCCCAGGGCCTAGCTGGAACTTTTTATAATTTGTATGGCTTTAAATTAAAACTCTTTAATTTCATTATCAATTTCTAACTCGTTTCCAATATCAGAAGCATTGTCTTCATTTCCATCAACCTCATTCTAAATTTCGTTTTCTATATCATTGGCAATTGCCTCTGCCAATCTGTCATAATTAAGATGAGATTTTGAAACTGCTTCAAAGATTTTGTCTAAGTTAGTAGTCATTGTAATCAGTGTTGCCAATTTAGCACTTTTAGTGCTAGATCTAGCACTTTTTAAACTCATTTAGCACCAAAAAAAGTAATCTAGCACCTAGCACTTTTTTTTAGCATTTTTAAATATTTTTCTAGCATTTTTTTAAATTTTTGGTATTTTAATAATTTTTTAATTATTTTCCCGCAAAAATATCTTTAAAAATCAAGTTAATTTGTGTTTTAAATTAAACTATGTAAAGTCAAACAAAAATTCAATAATAAAATAAAGTTTTTAAAGTGATAACATGAATAAAATATATGCTCAAAAATTCCGTAAGGAATGGCTAAGTAACGAAAAATTTAAAGATTGGATAAAAGAGTCCGAAGATTCTGGAAAAGTCTTCTGCAAATACATATTGCAAATGCGATATTTTGGCGAAGTTTAGTTGTTTGGAGAAACACGCAGAAACAAAAAAACATGAAAGTGCCATTGGGTATATCACAAAAAATAAACCCGTTCCATTCAAACCCGTAAGCTTTAAACTTCAACAGCAGGAAGCTACATTATGTATGAACATTGCTGTTCATAGCTCAATTTAGCCCGTAGACCACTTAGGTGAACTTTGTAAAGCATCAATAAAGTTACACCGTACAAAATGCAGCAAAATAATAAAAAATGTCCTCGGCCCACATTTTAATGAAGAACTTACCAATGACATCGGCAATGGTTACTACAGTATTTTAATCGACGAGTCAACAGATGTATCTCTCACAAAAACTTTAGGTAAGTTCCTTTAGTTCTTACAGATTTTTAAACTATATATTTCCATTTTCTTTTCAAGGTTTGGCAATAATTTATTTCAGCCAAAGAAAAATATAATTGTTTCTACATTTTTATGACGAGTGGTGTGGTCTTTTAAAACGGGGTCCCTTCGACCCTACTTAAGTGTTCGCACGTAGTGAACTACCACGTAAACCAACCAAACCAACCTTCTACATTTTTAAATATCGAAGAAATTTAAATTAAGTATCAATAAATTGCTTGGAATTGGTACCGACAATGCCAATGTAATGATTGGTAAAAATAAAAGCGTCCATGTAGCACTAAAAAAATATGTTCCTGATTTGGTCCTTGTGAAATGCGTATTTGGAATTTATTGTTTATGAAACATTCAACTGGTTTTCAAAGATCTCTAATCGTCAACAATCCTATAAAACTTTATACGAAAATTTAAATGGAAAAGTATGTTTTTTATAATTTACCTACTTTAGATTATATATTTTTAAACTTATTTTTATTTTAAGAATCCGTTAAAAATTACTAGAATTTCAGACACAAGATGGCTATCTATAGAGTTTGCGGTTGTAAGAATATTGTTCAAATGGGATGAACTAAAGTTACATTTTGAAATGGCAAACATCAATGAAAAATGCCAGAAAGCTAAAATCTTATTCGAAATGTACAGGGACGAAACAATTCATCTATATTTATTTTTTTTGAAACCAATTCTACATGAAATACAAACTGTTAACAAAGTCTTTCAAAGCAATGAAAATGACCCAACGCGCCTTTTAAAAGAAAGTACTCTGTTAATTAACTGTCTTAAAAAAAGATATTGGATAACGAAAATATAGATGTATTATACGACGATTTCGAAGATAAAATTTTGTACACCTGTAGTCTTGGTTATGAATTCGAAATGCATGTGGAAAAATTAAAAAACACAGGTAAAATTCGAAAAAATAAAGTACAAGAAATTAGAAATAATTGCATCAACTTCGTTGTTGGATTAATAGCCCAATTAAAACAAAGGAAAGCTAAATACATATAAATATGCATTAAAAAATACATAAACTAACCCCTTCTTTATTTAAAATTACCAGACAATATAAAAGTTTTACAAAATATAGATTTTTTTCGGTCCAAAACGTTTTAAAATTTTACCAATTTTAAAATTATTTTGTATTAGCGAGGAACAAATTGGAAAAATAATTGACCAATATTCCAACATTCAATATATAAAATGGATTAATAAAAACAACACAGTATCTTTCTGGGCAGAGGTAAAAGCATATAGAGATGCCGGAGGTAACAAGACATTCGAGGAAATTGCCAATTTTGTTTTAAAACTTCTCAGTCTTCAGTGGTCTAATGCGGACGTTGAACGTGTGTTCAGTCAAATGAACATCGTAAAGACAAATATAAGAAACCGATTACATTACATTCTGTTTTAGCAATTAGGTAAGACTTTATTGTTAAATTTTGATTTCTTAATTTTATGATATAATTTAATAACATTTTAGATACGGATTAAAAGGAAGCGGAAAGTGTTGTTACCAATATGATGTCCCAACGAATTATCTGAAATTAATTGGATCTAGTGGAAGTTATGATAATAATAATAATGATGATAATGACTAGAATTTTTAAATTCATCAAATTCTTTTCGTGATCTTAAAACTTGTGTGATAAAATATGAATTTTAAAAGTTCATTTTTAAATAGTAAAAAGACTTTTTGGTTTTTAAGAATTTACTTTCGATTTTTGTTTTTAAAAATGAATAGAACATATTATTTTTGATTTTTTTTTTTAAAGAAAAGATGTATTTTCAATTTCTTTATTCATATTTAAGTATGAAAATGAATTTTAAAGAAATACAGATCTCATAGTTTACTATAATGCCAATTTTTTTTATTTGTTTTTGTTAGCACTTTTTTTTAAATTTTTAGCACTTTTTAGCATTTTTTTGAGAAAAATCTAGCATTTTTCCTCAATAATGTTTTGGCAACACTGATTGTAACACTATTAACACTTGTTAACTGCCAACACAACAATAAAAAAACTAATTTCTGAAACGTTCAAGCACATTGATTCTGCTTTTTATCGGTTTAATCTCTTTCTCTTTTGTTTTGATTTTATTTGCTGCATTTTCTAAATAATAGTTGATAGTAATTAACACGCCTAGAGATAAAAAATTAAAATTTTTTTTTTTAATTTTTTTTTTTTTTTTGTACAAAACACCTTTATTGAGGAATTCATAAAAAGTTAAGGGGCTCCGCCTAAGTTATCTAAGTAAAAAACTATAAAAATGTTCAAAAATGAGTGGCCAGGCCCTGGTGTCTGCACAGATATGCAACAAGGGTTACATGCATCTTATGGTGTTTTCTTTTCTGAAATAGAATGTTACACCTTTATTATGTACATTATTATAATATTTACCCCACATTTTAAAGATGTCACATTTTTAATGGTCAGAATAGAACATAAAATCACACAGTGTAACACTTTTTTTCATGTACAGCTGTTTTTATACCCTTCACCATCATGGAAGGGTATGAATCAGTTTGTCATTCCGTTTGTAATTTCCACAATATAATTTTCCGACCCTATAAAGTATATATGTTCTGGATCCTTATAGATAGCGGAGTCGATTAAGCCATGTCCGTCTGGCTGTTGAAAACAATTTTCAGAAGTCCCCAGATATCTTCGGGATCCAAATCTTTAATAATTCTGTCAGACATGCTTTCGAAAAGTTTGCTATTTAAAATCAGAAATATCGGTTTAGGCCAACCAGAGTTATGAACCAATATGTGAGACAACCTCCATAAAAATTTTATATTTTTTGTCCATTTTATTGCAATATTTTGAAATATATTGCAGATAATACCATGAAATTTTGTATACGTCATATCATACGAACGATAAAAGAAGAAAGTGAGCGGAAAATAGTAAGAATCGCTCCATGATTTCTCATAGCCCCCATACAAATTTTCCCGAAATATTGCTCAATTATACATAAATGCCTATAAAATTGGAATATCAAGACAAAATGAACAAAAATAAGTTTTATGCAAAAAAAACTAGCAAAACAAATTTTTTTTAGTTTGGTCAATGTTTGACCATAGACCTCATATAAAGTCCACTTCCAAAATTCACTTAAAAACGTATAAATAATGTTAAACGGTTAAAATTTTACATAAATAATCTTTATAGGCAAATAAATTGTTGTACTAAATTTTATGGTGGTCGGCCCAAAATTGGTCATAGCTCGCATACAAGCACCACATTTGAAATATCGGTACTGACTCAAAACTTTGCACAGATCATTTACATATATAAAAAAAATCATATCACAAAATTTTGTGAATTTCGGCCTATTTTTAACCGTATGCCCCATATAAAGCCCTCTTCCGAAAATCACTTTAATACTCATAAATCTCTTATAAATAAGGGTACCAATCCAAAATTTTACACGGATCATTTACATACATGCCTAAATCTAACTGCTGGATTTTGAGAATATCGGTCCATATTTGACTTTATCACCCACATAAGGTCCACTCTCGAAATCCACGTTAATACCAATATATATCGTATATATAGCGTTATTATGTTGAAATTCGACGTGAAATATCCTCATATGCATGAAAATAACTGTTCCAAAATTTAAGAAGATCGGCCCATAATTTGTCATACCTGCAGTGTGGGTTTATTACCCACAAAAATAAATATCCAACTTTTATATGGATCAGAAATTGTAATCCAGAAATCATATTAGTATCGGTTATACGGCAATTAATCTACAGATATCTTCGGGATATCTTCCAAATCTTCAATGATTCTGTCAGACATGCTTTCGAGAAATTTGTTATTTAAAATCAGCAAAATCCGTCCATAAATGACGGAGATATGAGCAAAAATCCGAGACAACCTTTGAAAATTTCATCACAAAAACGTTTGATTAGTATTGTTCATTAGCAGATGGCGTTGATCAAAAAAAGTATGCGAAAACTTTAAGTGTGTTCTTAAACCGTAATATAAGTTTGTAAAAAGACAGTGTGTTCATTATACCCCTTCTTTTTAATTGTGTTTATGTACATTCAAATCAATAAAGAATCGTTATATTTTCTTCAAACTACTTGACGCTTTTATTTTGCAATTAAAAAGAATCCGGTATAATTAAAGGAAATAAACAACGGTTTTTAAAAGGTAAAAACGTAACAATATAATATACATATATATGTATGTATGTATGCAGTGGTGATATTCGAAACAATTAACAACCGGTTCGCTTAAAAAAATTATATTTTTGCCAAATTTTGATAAAAATAGCGAAAATTTTAAAGTCGCATCCCAGTAACAGACCTCTTGAAGGAAATGATATAAACTTTTGTTTAATAAAAAAATAGTTTTGATTTTGCAAAATAAAAGTAAAAAAAAATTGCTTTATTTTTTCTCAAAAGATTAAAGAAAACGCTATCGAAAACATCATCATCCAAGAATCCAATGTATGACCAAAATAAAATTCATTTGTTTGTACGTTTGGACAATGAACAACTGAACAATATTGTGTTTGTTGCCGAGACTATATCACCTTGATAAATACACATTATATAAAACCGTTAAAACAAAAAACATAATCACCCCAACAAATTTCATATGGAATTTTTATTCACGAGAAGGGTGAATATGCAACAACCGGTTCGCAAAATTTTTAAAATTTTAACAACCGGTTCGAGCGAACCTGTCCGAACCGGCTGAATATCAGCACTGTATGCATGTATATAATATAATTTTGCATGCACAACAAAGGTGAAGGGTACATAAGATTCGGCATAGCCGAAGCAGATAGCTGCCTGGTAAGATCGCTTGAAATACGACAATGAATATCTCTCAAAAAGACCAATGGCGCCTTCCCGACTGATACCAAAACTCTTCTTAAACTATAAAAATTATAAATATACATTACATATATAAGAAGTACATCAATTTCAAAGTATTCATTAATTACGTTCTCTACAAAGCCTTTCACTCACGGTTGAGGATTTCTTTCCATAATCATATCAAATATGATCCAACAAGTCATCCAAAATTTGTTTAGCACATAAAAAAGTAGTAATATTTTCCATTTTGTATATTTTTTTGTTTCTTAACACAAATACACATTCATAAACAAAACAAATGTCAGCTGTTTTATCGTGCGATTTTCCCGCTCTAAAAATACAGAGTGTGAAAGGTGCAACATTTTTTAAATTTATAGTGTGACATTTATAGAAAAGAACACACTACACTTTAGCACTGTTGACTTTTTTCAGGAAAGACCACAAAAAATTAAAAAAAGTGCTAAATGGGAAAAACGTGTAACTTTTTTGCCAGAAAAGAAAACGTCATTAAGTTCATGTTAGTACATTATGGCCACCTAAAAGTCTTCTTTAATTTACTTATGCATTTGACAGACTTTTCGTTCATTTTTGACAGTTGCTTAAGCAAGCTTATGCACATTATGGTTGGGCCTTAAAACATCCATTCTCAATGTTTTTATTCAGTGTTAGCACAAATTTGATTAGTATTTTTTATACTGTTTGAAAGACAATTTTACGACCAACATAATTTATGTTGAAATTTATAATGACTACTTAAATATTTTCTTTTATTCCACGAAAGTTTAAACATGGATATATAGTTAGAGAATCATTATAAGGCTATCTTATATAAATTATTATTAAGATAGATAGGTTGAGAGGGTATAGACAGAGAAGAAGTGTCACCATTTTCTCTTGACTGTAGATTCAAACTTTTATTCTTTATTTTTTGTTTATTTCTTTATTGAGTTAATATTCAGGTTAATGTTCGGTACTTAACTTATCCTATAGCAGACAAGAAGCCCACCCCAAACCCAGAGCACGGCCGGTAAAAATAGGTAGCGCCAGTCTACTACAGATAAGGTTTGATGTATGAACCGTTACAATATTCGGAAGAGGACTTAATTCGAGTGTGCTCCTTATATGGGAGCTATGACTACTAGTGGGCCAATCACCATAAAATTTAGTACAACAATTTATTTACCTATAAGGACTATTAATGAAAAATTTTAACCTGGTAACTATATTTTTACCAGTTTTATACGTATTCAGCTGAATTTTGGAAGTAGACTTTGTATGGGGTCTACTTTTGTATTAATGTTACAATTTTATAGGCAGTTAATTATCATTAAGCCATATTTCGAAAGAATATTTGTATGGGCGCTATGATAATTCATGGACCGATTCTTACTATTTTCCTTACACTTTTCTTTTATCATAAAAATAACGTACACGAAATTTCATGGCAATATCTGCAATATATTCAAAATTTGCATGAAAAATGTTTAAAAATATCAAATTTTTGTAGAGGTTGTCTCACAGTTTGGTCCATAACTCTGGTTATACTTCACCGATTTTGCTGATTTTCAAAAATGTATAACATTTTCTGATAGGAGGATTACTTTTGCGCCACCCTGTATAAACAGCAATAGATAAACAATGTTCGTCCGGTCAGTGGACTAAGTAATAAAAATTACTATAGATTCAAGATATTAAATACATGAAACCAAAAAATTTGGTTTTGACATATCTTCAGTTAATAAAAATAGGGCAAATTATTTAAACTGTCTACCAAATAGTGGTTTAGAATCCTTTCCACAATTCAAAATAGCTTATTTTTTATACCTAG
The DNA here is from genome assembly GCA_916048285.2 of Bellardia pandia. Taxonomy (NCBI): domain Eukaryota; kingdom Metazoa; phylum Arthropoda; class Insecta; order Diptera; family Calliphoridae; genus Bellardia; species Bellardia pandia. The sequence continues at coordinate 75,283,029 of OU696530.1, forward strand.
ACAAGATTTGTCATTGAAATATTTTGTTTCTGCTGAGCAATTTTATTGTTAAACTCAAAAAATCTTGAGGATATTCGGTCAACATTCTGACCGGTATTTTACAAAAATTGGAACTGGTTTGGGCAACATTTTTAAAGTTAAATTTTAAACTGCATATAACTCGAAAACTATAAAAGATGAATACTACACATATGCATTATGTTGAGGACTTTTCGAAACTATAAAAATATTATAAATTGGATGTAAACCAAAAGAATTACATGTCAAAGCTGCCCTATTTTTAGAATCAACAGTTCCGCCCCGAAGGTTTTGTGGAGTGCATTATTAAACTTTAAATACGAATGCTATTTGCTACTCCCATGTAAAATTGTATCTCGATATTTGTGGAGCCTCTGAAGAGTAAATATAATCTTTTTATATACATACTTATGTATGTATTTGGTATTGCCGAAAACTTTGGACTTGAGGATTAATAATTTTGTTAAATAAATTAATTTTATAAATTTAACTTAAAAAATAAAAAAAATTATTAGCTGCTAATTTTCATGCATAAAAAGTAAATAATGTTAAATCTTCATGGTTAAAGATATTGCAAGAAAACTTAAAATTAATAAAGATCCAAATGTAAAGGCCTTATGCATTTAATGCATTGTTCAAGTTTTGATGAACAGAACAAATATAATGTAATAGAAAAATTTACCAAGTGCAAAGAGTTCAGCAGTATTAAGATAAATGGCAAACTGTCAAACATTTTACTAAAGTTATCGATAAAAAATGAAGTTATGTCAAAAAAAATGTAAAATTGTTCAACTTAAAATTGACATTTCAAGCTTGAAATATTAAAAGTGTTGCTGAATCAGCGGTTTATGGGCAAATTTGGCGATTAACCGTTTTTTTGTTCGTTTTGTTTTTATGCTTCTCATAAACAAAAAGTTGACAACATTTAATAAAAAAAAACTAAAAGGCTTTTTTGTTTACATTTTTTTAGCTTGCTTTTTCTAACATTTTCTGTTTCTTTCTATCAATTCTATATCAATTCAATGAACAAAAAATGTAGTGTCATAAGGGCTTAAGCAAATCAATGGCATTAAAGTCTGTGCCATTTTTTTCAAATACCGTAATTCCTAAAACGGGGAAAATGTGTTCCAAATTTGATTTTTTTTTATATAAGTGACCACTGTGCCGTTATTTACCGTGTGCTAGTAAAAACACTTTCTGTCTGTTTAAGTAACATACAGGGATATACAAATATAAAATGTTTTCGAGAATCCGTGCATTGCATTTTTAGAATTTCTTACTTAAGCCTAAACTGGCCAAGTTTGTCTGTCTGTTTAAACGAGTTAAATTTTACATTTATTTTTTTCCTGATCAGAAGAATTTTTTTCTATTAAAGAAAAAATACATATGTACTTTTTCTGGGAAAAATGTACAAAATATGGAGCTTTTTACATGTTCCAACTTTGGATACGTGTAACTTTGTATAGGAAAGAGACAACTTCATGCTTATTTTGTTAATTTTATTTAGAATTTTATCATTAATATAGCTGATATTTTAGAAAATCTTATCTTTAAAACCCAATAAAATCGAGAAAATTAAAAAACCTTATACATATATCTCTTGAACTGAAAGAGATACTCATGTAAGTGTATTTTTATATTTATTTATATTTTAAATCTTAGCTCATTCATTCATACATATATAAAGTTTTGTCGAGGTGACAAACTTAGAGGGACACCTACTGTCCACCTTCCCAACTAAATATTGCAACAATTTCAAATACTATGTATATTGCTAAATTTTATTCCACACTTTCCTAAATTAAAATTCAGTAGAAAAAAATCCCACGACAGAAAAAGTAAATGTAAATACAAATGTATTACAGTCATATTTACACAAGTATACACATATGGTTTATATAGGGACAGGTGCAAGTATACGTTACATTAGGGTATAGTTTGCTTGTGTTGATTTTAAATATCATTTTCCATTAACGATTACAGGGGAGAGCCTGGAAAAACAGGTGAATCATAAGAGTCAAGTGTAAATCTTGCACATCACTTGCAGACATGAGCAGCAATCATAAACGAAAAAATAACATTTTTTAACGGGCAATTTTTGCATCAAAATAATTTCTACTAACAATTACGATTATCAGTACACAACTGTCCAACAGGCTTTAATAGGGTCTGTAGGGTATCGGGAATGTTATATCCCTAATGTACATACCCATTAATATCATATGTACATACATGCATATATAAATATTAAGCATTTAGACAATAATATAGACACATACCTTGAGCAAACACCTGCATGCTGTTTCTCCTGCTGTCGCCATCTCCAAAACCCATCAGTAAAATTATGAAGCCCAGTAATACGCTTATGCAGCATTTAACTTCCTCCATTGCAGGCCGTACTAAACACAAGCGTTAGATGAAACCACCAGAGCGTACTGTTAAATTAGTTGCTTCTAAGGCGCTGTGGATGAGTAGGTACTTTTGTGTCAGTCAGCCTCAGTTTCAGCTTAAAAGTTGCACCAGTTGTTTTTGTTCTTCTATATACACGTAGTAGAGAAGGAGAATGTGTGAGTACTTCAGGACATTGAAATAAATGCTAAATGTGGCTTCCGGTAGTGTCAGTTGTGGTGTGGTTAATTTTAATGTTTCCAACGTAATTCCCTCCATCCATAGAGAAAATGATGAATGCTACTACAGAGTGTACGAGCGAGTTAGAATATGGTAGAACGTCGGCATAACAACGGCATCACTGGAGCAAAACAAAACAAAATCTGCAAAAGAATTTCAAAAGTCAACAAAGTGTAAGTATTTTTAATTTTTTGTGCATTAACATGTTGTTTGATATCTTAATAACTGGTTGTATAACAACTACATCCACTATTCTAAACAACAGTTTGAACATAGTTGCTTTAATCAACATCAGTTTTAACACTTTTGATGCCCTACTGTGAAAGGAAATGATTTGATGTGTTTGTAACGTGAAAAATTATTCAAATCAACTCAAAATATCCTACTGAGATTATTTTAATTTTATATATACATATTTTGAAAAGTAAAATTTGAAAAGCAAAATTTTATTGACTCAAACACCGGATACCGCTTAATCGTTTTAATATAAAATTTGTTTAATATTTTTATTTGTGTTGTCTGGTTTTATACCCACCACCAAAAAGAGGGGGGGGTATATTACGTTTGTAACACATCAAAATAGTGGTCGTAGAGCCAAAAAGTCTATACATTCTGGGTCCGTCCGTCTGTTGAAATCACCATAGAGCTTCGAGAAAAAGACATATAACAATGAAATTCTTACCAAACATTCTTTGATCTACCAAAATGTTTGCTATTGAAAATGGGCAAAATCGATCCAGTAGGATCCGAGTTATAGATCAAAGTTTCAGACTACCTCGATATTTGTCAGATATAGATAATATCATTAAATTCTGCACACTTTATTTTAATTATAGAACGACAAGTCCTGCTCAAAATGGTAGGAATCCGTTCACGATTTCTCATATTGCATTAAGGTACATAAATGTCTATAGAAAAACCGTATCCATTCAAAATTTTTCAATAATAATTTTCAAATATATTTTGTTTTGTGGGTTAAATTGTTTTTTGAAATGGTCTTTATGTGGCACCGCTTCTTAAATTTTGGAACAGTGATAATAATATTTATACCAGTTTTATACGTATTTAAGTGAATTTTGAAAGTGGACATTATATGGGGTCTATTATCAAACATGGACCGAAATAAGCAAAATTTCATTTTGCGAATTCTTTTTGCATGAAACCTTTTTTTGCAGAATTTTGTAGTGATATTCCAATCAATTGGTCCAATCATGGACCAATTCTTAAAGATATTTTGTGTGCACTTGTGCATATTTGACCATATATATATTAAATTCATACTACCTATCAATGAATTAATATAATTCCTACATGTAGGTAACAGCTAAGCATTAACTGGTTTATAACTCTATTTATAGGCGAACGCGGTAATAACTTATTTGACTCCATTGACATCGTCGCGTTAAAATAATGAATTAAAATATCAATGCATAAGTAGTAAAGTGTCATTATGATAGCATTTAAACTTATTATTATGTAATGCAAGTTTTTGATGAATCAAGTCAAATTTTATTCACAGCATTTTTAAGGTACAATCAGTCTCGTCTCATCGAACTGTTCGGACGTGTTACTTTTAGTGCGGCTGAATTTTCGGTGAAAAAATCGTAATAGGTGAAAAAGTGTAAAAAGTTGATATTAAACAAAAAAGTGAAAAAAAATCGTAATAGGTTAAAATATATAAAAAAAAAAAACATTACAAATCGTATAAAAATTGTATGAGTGTTCCTCTCAGATGTAATTCTGAGAAAGAGCTTAGCTCGACTAGAAAAACTAGATGCATCTCTGAGGAATAATCCATAAAAAAATCTTTGGAGAATTTTCTCACTGCAAGAGCCGTGAAACGGCGTCGTTCCTGTTCGCCCAATATTGTGATTTCAACAGATGAAAAAACATCATCTTCATCAAATAGTGCAGTCAAACCCAAAAAACAAGTAGGTATGGATAAGTACATAACCGTTCTCAAGCGACAGAGGAGCCCGAAGTCTGCTCAAGTGTCATCAAATGCAAAAGCTCCTAAGACCGTGAGTAATGATCAAAATAGGTTTGCTCTCCTCCAGACGGATGAGCCAGAACTTCCGAAGAAGACGTTTAAGCCCCCACCGATTTATCTGAGAGAGCCGACTTCCAGTAAATTGGTACAAGGAATTGTTGCTGTAATAGGTGAAAACATGTTTAGCGTAACCTCAATGAAACATGGAAATATCTGCGAGACAAAGATACAAGTGAATAGGGAAGATGATTTTCGAAAATTGTCCAACCAGCTGGAAAGGGAGACTAGGGATTTCTATACCTACCAGCTCAAAAGCGCAAAAGGACTCCAAGTCGTTCTAAAGGGTATAGACCCATGTGTTGATCCCGCGGAGATAAAAACCGGTTTAATGGACAAAGGGTTCAAAATCAAGAGCGTAGTGAATATTAGAAACCGTGAAAAGATCCCTCAGCCCATGTTCAGGGTAGAATTGGAACCTGGAGATGTTGTCTTAAAGAAAAATGAGTCCCATCCCATCTACAATCTGATGTACCCTCTGCATCGTAGAATCACCGTGGAAGAACCACATAAGCGTCAGGGACCCGTACAGTGTCTCAACTGTCAAGAATTTGGTCACACCAAGGCGTATTGTAAATTGCCGACAGTTTGTGTTGCGTGTGGGGAGCTACATGCAACTGCTCAATGCGATAAGTCGAGAACTGACTCAAAAATCAAAAAATGCAGTAACTGTGGAGGTAATCATACCGCAAATTATAGAGGTTGTCCAATTTACACTCATTTGAAAGGCATAAGAACCAACAAGACGTCAGTATTGCCTAATCGCCCTCAACAGCCAAATTTAGCATCGAGTGACAATTTCCCTCAATTATTACGTTCCACTAGTCATGTAAACGCGCCTAGTTCTAGACAAGTTTCTTACGCAAACGACGTTAAATCTAATATGCCAGGTCTGGAGCAGGAACCTAAACCCCAATATTCTGAGCCGCATATCAACAATCTAGAGGCAACATTGTCCAAACTATGAACACTTTCACGACCACCATGACATCCATGATGCAGGAAATGCTGAAAATGCAATCCACTATCTTGCAAGCCATTTTAAAGAAATGATTTATTTAAAAATTTGTTTCTGGAACGCGAACGGCCTCCGCCAACATAAAAATGAACTGGAATACTTCCTGATGGATAAGCAGATTGATGTTATGATGATTGCTGAAACTCACTTGACGTCGACAGGGTACTTCAAAATTAATGGCTACGAGTTCTACGATACTAAAGACCCCCGCGGAAGAGCTTGTGGAGGTTCGGCAATTCTTATAAAGAACAGAATAAAGCATTATCTAATGAATAACATAAGTGAGGATTACCTCCAAGCAACAAACATTTGCATTGAATTCTGTCAATACAAATTTGTTTTATCATCGATTTATTCTCCGCCTCGATTTTCAATAAAAGAACACCAATACCATAACTTCTTTAAATCCCTTGGAGCTAGATTTTTAGTTGCTGGTAACTTTAACGCCAAACACACATTTTGGGGTTCACGTCTGGTAACCCCAAAGGGCCGCGTACTCTTCAACACCATTGCTAAAATGGGCTTAGATGTACTCTCAAGTGGACATCCCACCTATTGGCCGACGGACCGACGGAAGATTCCCGATGTTATTGACTTTGGGGTAATGAAAAATATCCCTGTAGAATGGATGCAAGTGGATCCTTCACTGGACTTGTCCTCAGATCACTCTCCTACTATCATTTCAATGCATTTCCCTCAAGTGTGTGGTTCTCCATTTATGAACATGACTAAGACCCGAGTAAGTTGGATAAAATACAAAAAGTATTTAAGTTCTCATTGCACGGAAAATGTTGTGTTGAGAACTACCGACGATATTGATGAGTCGATTGGCAACTTTACCGAGGACCTTCAACGAGCTGTGCATCACGCTTCCACTTATCACGTTGAATGTAGAAATAGGACAAACAGAACTTATTTCTCTGAACTCGAGCATCTCCTATCAGAAAAAAGAAGAATGAGAAGAGAGTGGCAAATTCACAGGTCTCCTGAACTGAAAGCTAGACTACGGGAATGCAGAGATATACTAAGACATTTCTTAGAAACCCAAAGAACGGCCTCACTTAGATCTTACTTGGAAGGTCTTGATAGTACCCCACAATCTGACTACTCGTTATGGAGGGCGGCAAGAGGTTTAAAAAGACCAGTAAGAGGAAAACCTCCTTTGCGAAATCCGATTGGTGACTGGGCTAGAAATGATTCCGAGAAAGGGACATTATTTGTTAACCATTTGAGAAATGTGTTTACTATAAACAACTCAAATAATAACGAATCTGATTTGCCACCACTTGTTATAAGGCCTCCTGTACCTCTAAGACTAAACTTTCGTGATGTCCAAAACGCTATTGGTACTCTGAACCTTAGAAAGGCTCCAGGTATGGATAAAATCAGCAATAAAATGCTTGTGGAGTTACCTCGTGTAGCAAGAAGAATTATCCTCTTTATCTTCAACGCTATTTTACGCCTAGAATATTATCCTGCAGATTGGAAGGTGTCTATGATCACTATGATTCCTAAGCCAGGGAAGGACCACACCAAAGTGGAGTCATATAGGCCAATTAGTCTACTGCCGACAATTTCAAAACTGTTTGAAAAATTGTTAATGACTAAGTTGACTCCAATTCTGAATGACACTGAATGTATTCCTAATCATCAATTCGGCTTCAGGGCTAAACACAGCACCATCGAACAAACACACAGATTGGTAAATGTGATAAGAGGGTCGTTTGAAGACAAAAAATACTGCTCCGCCCTTTTCATTGATGTGTCGCAAGCGTTCGACAAAGTTTGGCATGACGGTTTAATGCACAAAATAAAATTAACTCTGCCTGCTAACACCCATAAACTCATGGAAAGTTATTTATACGGTCGCAAATTTAAAATCAAAGAAGGTGATTTTTTAAGTACCGCTCAGCCAATTGAATCAGGTGTGCCACAGGGTAGCATACTGGGTCCTACTTTATATTTGATATATGCCTCCGACATGCCGTCAGACCCTAAAATCCATACGTCAACTTTTGCAGACGATACAGCCTTTATCAGCGTCCATCAGGACCACCAAGTTGCATCACAGAATTTGCAGAATTATTTATTTATATTTATTTATTTATTTTATTTATTTATTTATTTTATTTATTTATTTATTTATTTTCGGAAAAACAGTACAACAAGATTTAATCTTATTTAATAGTACTGCGTAGGTGGAGGCAATATATTAATACAAACAAAATTCTTAAGCTTATTAATAAAAACTAAATAAATAACAACAAATCATTAATTAAACAATAGAATGTACATAGTTTGACAAATAAATTAAAAGAGTTTGGAAAATTATCATTACTATCTAAAAAGTGTAAATATTGCTCGTTTGAAGTGCTTTGCATTGCTTAAAATTTGTATATTGTTCGGAAGCTCATTCCAGAGACGAATGGCATTTACAAAAAAATGTCTTTCAGATATTTGTTTTTGGTACCGAATGGAGTTGATTTTATATCCTCTGTTAGGTCTTGAAAATATTATTCTTTTAAATAGATATTCCGGTTGTTTAGAATATATAATTTTATGTAAATGTAACAGCGTACGGCATTTTAACAGGTTGTCGAAAGAAATATTAAAAATTGTATAAGACAGATGTGATATATGATTTCTTCTTGAGATTCCATAAATATATCTGCCAATATTGTTGTAGGCCACTCTGAGTTTATTTTTACTTGTTGAATTACAACTAGAAAATAGCTCACAACCATATGTTAAAATTGGCAGAATATATGACTTGGCAAGTAGCATGCGTATGTTTATTGGTGTATATGACTGTGTCATCCATAGATTACGAAGCATAGCATATATTTTACCACATAGACCATTTATATGGTTAGACCAAGTGAGAGTATCATTAATAATAATTCCAAGATTTTTGGCGTGGTCAACTACTTCAATTGTGGAGTTACCGATCCGAATTGGCGGTAGGTTATATTGTTCACCGCTGCTTTTCTTTATCATCATTGCTTTTGATTTCTTTGCATTTAAGCAAAGTCCATTTGCTGAGGCCCATTTGAATACATTATCGAGATCACTGTTTAATTTTATAATACAATTTTTTATATCAGATGGCACACAACTGATAATGAGTTGGACGTCATCTGCGTACATCTGAATTTCACAATGAACGAGTTTCAGTGGCAAATCATTACAGTAAATTGTATATAATAATGGACCAAGTATAGAACCTTGCGGGACACCTCTCGGCATTTGACAATTTGTTGATTTGTTACTGCCAACATAGACCAGTTGACTCCTATTTGTTAAATAGGAAGAAAGAAGTTTGACGGCAGTATTAGAGAAATGGCACATATACTTGAGTTTTTGGCATAATATAGCATGTTCGACAGTATCAAACGCCTTGGAATGATCCAGTAAAACTAAAAAAGATATAAAGTTGCTGTCCATTTTTGACCTTATCTCCTCGCAAACCTCAGTAAGAGTTGAAATACAGTTGTGATTAGGTCTAAAACCTGACTGCTTCTCCGATAATAGTTTATTTTGGTACAGATATTTGGCCATCTGCGTATGAAGAATTCTTTCAATAACTTTAGACAAAAAAGGTAATATAGCAATTGGTCTATAACTCTTATCAGGTTTAGGAATAGGTATAATTTTAGCACATTTCCAAGTAGATGGGAAAGATGATGATGTTATTATGGAGTTTGCTATGTGTGTTATATGTGGTAATATGTGAGTTATTATCAGCTTGATAAATTTAGGGTGTACACCATTAACCCCATCGATCGGATTTCACTCCATTTCTTTTTCGAGCTAATAGCCATTTCAAATTTTTTTTCATAGTATTTGGATTTGGCAGTTCTTATTTTTGAATTTGTTTTTCTTCTACAAGACTTGAAGTAATTGTGGAGCTGAGTTGTTCTAAATCTTTTCCACCTTGTGTATGCTCTATCTCTTTCATCAATTAAGAGTTTGATTTCATCTGAAAACCACGGATTATCATTTTTTACAGCTTTGGTTTTAATGCAAACATATTTTTCATATAAATATTGTATATTATTGTGTAAAAAATCGACTTGCTCATCTACAGTGGGAATAAAAAATATTTGATACCATTCAAATGAAGTTAGCTCTGTTAATAAGGAATCCAAATCAATGTTTTTGAAATCTCTAAACGTTATTGTTTGTTGCTTTGTTGTTTGTTGCTTAGTAATTATAAAGTCATAGGAGGTGAAAATGAGATCATGTTTTGAGAAAACAGGGGCAGATAGCTGATCAAATGAAAGAATTCGTGAAAGATTATCTACGAAAAAAAGATCAAGTAAAGAACTGCTGGTGGATGTAAAGTGTGTTGGCAAAGTCTTATTTACTAGTATTATACCAATTGCACTCATTTCATACATTAGGCTTTTATCAGCTAAAATATTGGCATTAAAATCACCAGTTAAAATGACATCAGTATATCCAAGAGTAATTGATGCTAGTTTATCCATCAGTGGCTTTGTGTTAATTCTATTATTAGGCCTATATATCACACCCAACAAAAGTTTTTGTTGTTTATTAAAAATTTCAAGGAACAGGTATTCCAGTTTCTGATTATTTAAGGCTTGTTCATTATGGTTATCTAAATCAGTACTATTATCATTATTAGGAGAAATTTCATAATTATTCTGCTCATCCTCATCCGCGGTTTGGTATTTAATATTACAAGATATTGACGATTTTACATACGTAGCAACCCCTCCGCCATTTGACTGTCTATCACTTCGAAAAAGACGATATCCTTTGAGTATGTAGTTATAGTCTAGAATATCAGCACGAAACCAAGTTTCGGAAACACAAATTATATCCATATTAGATTCCTCGAAGATAAAACGAAATTCGTCAATTTTTTTATTTAAACTCTGGGCGTTTATATGGCATATATTCAGTCCGGAATTTCTTTTGTAGAGTATTCTAACCATTGTGTAGAGATTGTCTCTGGAATTAACACTTCTATCATATAATGAAAATATATTTAAATACAAAAATATTATCAGCAATGCAAGCACAAAGAGCAGTTATATAAGTTATATTGTAAATATTGTTGAAAAAAAGACGATAAATAGTTTCAAAGGATAAATTATGATTTAAGGCACAAGAATAAATTAAAAGTCTCAATAATTTAATAATAAAATTCATAAAAAAGTTATGTTGAATTATTTTAAGTAGATTCATGAAAGTTGTAATTCTGAAAGGTCTGCATGTTTCCATCGCTGGTATCTGGTGGACGAAACATCTGATGCAATTCGGATAAGTCATTAATACCTACGGGTCGTCTTGTTGAGATTTTTTTATATAAACGATGCCTCTGTTAGTAAAGACATTTGATATTGTTTTGCCTTTTTTTAGTTTATTATGTTTATAAACTAGAGAATTGGCTAGAGCTTTGGAAAATCAGGGTTAACGAACAGAAATGTATTCATATAACTTTCACATTGCGAAAAGATACCTGCTCGTTCATCAGAATAAATAATCAAATTATCCCGCAACACAATGAAGTCAAATACCTCGGCATTCACCTCGACCGCCGTTTAACTTGGAAGTCTCATATTGAAGCGAAACTTACACAAATGAGATTAAAAGCAGTGCAACTTAATTGGCTAATCGGCAGAAACTCTACATTGAAATTGGATTGCAAACTTTTGTTGTACAATGCAATACTAAAGCCAATCTGGTGCTATGGAATTCAATTATGGGGTACTGCCTCAGCATCCAACATTGAAAAAATTCAAAGGGGTCAAAATAAAATTCTACGTATAATTACTGCAGCACCATGGTATGTTAAAAATTCTCGAATCCACAAAGATCTAGGCGTGCCATTAGTAAAAGTCGAATTTACAAAATTTGCGTCAAAGTATGTTAGCAAACTTGAACACCATCCAAACCCCCTTGCACAAGACATCCTTAACTTTAGTGGCCACAATCGGTTGAGAAGGAGGGATACCCTTGCTTTAACTCAAGCGCAAAATAGATGACTGGATCAGTTGATGTAAAATTTTTTTAGTATCATAAAAATTTTTGTCTAGCACTGGCTGGGCTTATTATTTTCTTTTTAGTATTAAGATTTGAATACTTATTGTCATTTCAAATATGAAGATTCAATAAATAATTAAATGCAAAAAAAAAAAAAAAAAAAAAAAAAAAAAATTTTTAAGGTACTTTGATGTCTGCATTGTCCAATAATCCGATGCAGCTTCAAGAAAATCTTTTAAAAATATTTATGTTTAATATTTTGGGAATATTTAAATATAAATAAGTTTAAGTTCCGTGCAGTACAAAATTTATTTTTTAGCCAATCAAATCAGAACATGTATAAAAAATACTTGTACAGCTCATATTTTTTAGTTTAAGAAAAGCCAAAGAGTTTCCAAATTAAGGTTTCAATAAACTGTAAAAGTGACAAATTACTATAAGCATTTAAAATGATCATTCCGGTTATTGTTAAAATCGACGTTTTTAATCGTTATAAGTACAAATGTATGTAAAAATAAACACAAAAACAAAACTTCAAATCATAAGTGAACATCATTTTGAAAAAGTTTCAGAATATTAATATTAGGGTGTTTTTTTATGCCGACACTTACTGCATTTTTATGCCAAAATACCAGTCATTTTCGTTGGAATAAAATTTGCCAGTTTGTTAAAGAAAACTCTGTGACAGTTATACAAATTTTCATCTCAAAATACATATACTGTACCTATATATATTTTTATATAGTACATACATTATTTTTGAAGATTTTTGCAAATAAGCTTCTTTTCCTTAAGTTGTTCATTTAATAGTTGTGTCTTTAAAATATAAAACTGTTATTATAGATGTAAGGTAGATTTAGGACATACATATACATAAGTATATGTCAATAAGGAACGTAACGACTGACTAATTTAAACCCAAACTTTTTAAGCTGGAAACTTAAAGTAGGGGAACTTGGTAATTTTTGCACAGTAATTCAAATTTAAAGGGAAAGACAATGGGTATAAACCGGTGTAACTGGTACCCTTAGTATCCCCAAACAAATATAATTTAATATATTTTAAATTAAAGAAAGAGATCTGCACGTGTCAAGTACTTTTTATACCCTCCACCACCATAAATTGTCAATGAGGGTATATATAAGTTTGTCATTCCGTGTGTAACACTGAGAAATACTCATCTGAGACCCAACAAAGTATTAATATTATTGGTCCTTCCGAAATTCCAAGTCGATTGAGCCATGTCCGTCTGTCTGTCTGTATGTCTCTGTAAAACACTCTCACGTCCAAAGGATACAACTGAAATCAGCAGAGTTTACAAAAAACTGTTTCTAGTTTTCCTACGCAGTTTGGTATTGAAAGTCAGCAAAATCAGTATAGTAGAACAACAGTTATGGATCAAACTGTAAGACAACCTTCATAAAAAATTAATATTTTTAAATATTTTTTTTCTAATTTTTTTAAATATATTGCAGATATGCCCATGAAATTTCGTATAGGTTGTTTTTATGATAAAAAAAGAAAGTGTGAGGAAACTAGTAAGAATAGGTCCATGGTTTCTCACAGGCCTCATACATAAATCTTCCCGAAATATTACTCAATTATACATAAATGCCTATAGAATTGGAATACCAATCTTGAAATATGGATCTGTTATTTGGTATCCGGATGCGGATTATCTCAAAAACATTATAGAATTAGTGCAAAAACAGTTTCTTCTTTTTTGCTTGGGTAATTCAACATGGAATCCTAACGTCATATACTACAAGGCTTGCATTAATAAAATTACCAACGTTGGAGAGCAGAGGAACTATGCTTAGCGTTTCATTTTTATTTAACAAAATAAAAGGTGCAGTCTGTTCCGACTTCCTACTCAGCAACATAAACTTTAAGGTTCCTCATCGATCAACTCGTTTCTACATTCCAATTTATATTCAAATTAATCAAACTAATTATGCTAATTCTGATTGTCGAAGAAACATTATAATGATTTTTATTTTTTTCTAATTGATTTTTCTGTTAATGTTAATGTCATTAAACGTAATATCACTTTCTACCTTAATCCGTGTAATTAAATGGATGTTCACATTTTTTTTATTTTGTATATTATATAAATTTTTATAATTGGTAAGGATTTATTCCGTAGACCTAAAATAAATAAATAAATAAAAATACAAAATTCAGCAGGACAGGGTTTCATACAAAAAGAAATCGTAAAACGAAATTTTTTTTAGTTCGGTCCATGTTTGACCAATAACCCCATATAAAGTCCAATTCCAAAATTCACTTACATACATATAAAACTAGTATAAATAATGAATGTTAAATTTGACACAAATAATCCTTGTAGGTAAATAAATTGTTGTACTAAAGTTTATGGTGATCGACCCATAATTGGTAATAGCTGTCATATAAGGACCACATCCGAAAAAACCATTTATGTGTCGTATAAATATCGGTACCGACTCAAAACTTTGCACAGATCATTTTAATATATACAAAAATCATCCCACAAAATTTTATGAATTTCAGTCCATATTTGACCGTATGCCCCATATAAAGCCCTCTTCCGAAAATAACTTTAATACTCATAAATCTCTTATAAATAAGGGTACCAATCCAAAATTTGACACGGATCATTTACATACATGCCTACATCTAACTGCTAAATTTTGAGAATATCGGTTCATATTTGAAAATATCCCCCACATAAGGTCCACCTCTATAAAGGACCTTTTTATCCTTTTATATAGCTCACCAAATATTGACCCTAGGACAAACAAATTGAGAAATGTAGTCTTAAAATGAATCAAATTTTCAAATTAGTCGGGAACATCCGCAACTTTATTTTGGGACACCCTAATAATATACACATTATCAAATACAAAATTTTTCAAAATATTTTTAGTCGATAACACTGTGCTAGTTGGAAAATGCGACAAACGGGGCACCTGGCGGGTTAACCTAATTCGGGTACGCTGAATCCAGTGGTGCTAACGGTTTTTTTAGGTTAGCTCGTTTTTTCGAAATATACCGTTATTTCGAAAATGGAGGAGGTTGCACAACATATATTCGCGTAACTCAAAAACGGTGTAGTTTATTGAATAATCTAAAAAAAACCGAAATTCCGCAATGAAATTTTCTTTAAGCAAGGTTAAACCTTTTCCAATATGCGCAGTCGTTGTAGAAACATAATTTTTTTTTTAACAAAAAAAATAGTTTTTTTTAGCAAAATTTCAAAAATTTTGTTTTTTAAAATGGCATAAAAAATTGGAAAACGCAGCTGTGCTTCTAATTTTTTCTGCAGGTATAGAAAACAAAGTTCGAAACAAAACAAGACATAAATAATTAAAATCTGTCTACAACTTTTGATTCTATTCACAAAAGATGAAATATATAATAACCAGACGAAACTTCAAAAATTAAAACATTTATTTTTGTTGTTAATTAAAGTTTAAGTTTTTAATTACAAATTTATTCTTCTTCCTCCTGCAGATTCCAAAAAATATCCCCTAATAGCGAATCAAGTTGTTTGCCACTATATCAGTGTTCGAGTCTGGCTGTTACTTGGTGAAATCTCTCGCCATGTTCATCAGACTCGGCTGGTGATTGTTCATTAAATTTTTCTGCATGACAATGCAAAAAATGTATTTTCAATGACATTTTGACGTTTAAGTTTTTAAATTCAGTTAGCATATCTCCAATTAAAATTCGCCAATTTTCAGACCGATGATTTCCTAATACATTTTCTATTACTGATTTCACAGAATTCCAGCCCAATAGCTCCATATCATTCAATGCAAATTCAAATTGTTGGTCCTTCATTAGACGACGAATGTCCGGTCCATTAAGAATTCCTGCAAAATAAAAACATTATGATATGAAATATAACTTTAATTTAATAAAGTAGCTAGAGTTCATACCTTATTTTACTTTCATGCCGCTTAATCGTGGAAAAATTCGGCGCAATTCGGTAAAAGCAATTCCATCTGGGTTCAGTGCTTTTATTCAATTTTTTACAATACCCAGTTTGATGTGGAGTGGAGGAAGCAAAATCTTTTCCATCGGCACAAGTGGTAATTCAATAATATTATTTCTATGCAATCTGCTTTCCTCACGTATAGCCCAATCCCGTGTATTGTACTGGTCGCCATGGAAACGCGTATTCCATCGATTCGTCCAAAAGTAGCTTAAAAGCAGTTTTGCTACATGTCACTAATTCAAAAAGTCCTATTCCAATAGCACTAAGCACAAATACTAAAGAGACATACCCATCAATGAAAAAAATAATAGAGTTAATTAAATATGAAGACCACAAGTGGAAAATATGCGCAGATTTAAAAGTGGTGGCTCTTTTAAGAGGCATGCAATTGGGCTATACTAAAAATATGTGCTTCATGTGCTTATGGAATACGCGTTTCCATGGTTAGCACCACTGGATTCAGCGTACCCGAATTAGGTTAACCCGCCAGGTGCCTTGTTTGTCACATAAAAAAAGTGTCAAATTCTAGCACAGTGTAATTAAAAAGGTTCGGAAATGGGTAAAAGTTGAATATTTTATATTATATTATTGAGCTATTAATGACAAAACACAACGCACATACATATTTATATTTGCAACTCAAGTACTAAGTTCTTTGGTACCTTTTCTAAAAAGTGAGTTTTCATTAATTTAAATTATATATATTTTTTTTTTTGGTGTCTTCTATGATATTGAAACTTGGTTTATTCGGTTATAATACGAGAATCTGACTAGCAGAATAGACTTTTTGGTTTTAATAAGCAAATGAACCCAGAAGAAAATTCGGTTGAAGTATATCACATTTCACAACAAGAAGAAAATTAAATAGTTTTGTTTTCCAATTATTAAAATAACATTTGATTTTACATAGTAACTAATATAGTATATTTTTGTGAAACACATTTCTCAACTGCTGATTTATTGCTCGCTTTAGTTTACTGTAATCTGTAAATATTATTATTAAATATTTTAAATTGTTTTTCCCGCTTTTTTGGAATTCATAAAGTTTAAAAAATAAAAACCCTTATCAATGCACATAAATATAATTACATACTCGTACATATCAAAAATGTTCATACATAAATAAAATTCTATAGAATATTTAGTACGAGTATGCAAATGTATCTGCAAACTTTTGTCTATCCTTGTCTGAGCAGTGAATGATGGATTTCAAGATGGAAGTTGCCAAAACACAATTTTAATATAAGTTACAAAAGTTTTCCCTTACATAAAGTCGAATGATTTAATTATAATCAGCTCATGTATTTGAAATAGTTTCACCATATCACAAGTACATTCAAGAGTTCTTCTGAGCTTATTTAGACAAATTTACATTTTCAAAAAATTTAACTAATGTCAACAATAGATGACACAAGTCAGATTTGAATATGAGCAAATAAGTCGATATTGCTGTTTGTGCTATTCAAGTACATGTGTAGTTTGATTTGTATAAACGTGGAAATGGAAGGCAACTAATTATAGCCCCGACGCAGATAATTACCATTTACTCGTTTCTCTGATTAGGGTATATGTTAACGTGTCACAACCTTGAAAGCCTTAAAAGAGGTAGAAATTATGAAATTACAATTTCTTATAGAAAATTGCTCTTAATTGCCACTTTGCCTTAATAGTTGTCAAAAGATACAAGTTAGCCAATTCAACAAAATTAAATTGAAAAGACTTCAAAGTGCTTTAACCCTTCGATGTCCTACATGGTCTGGCCAGACCATATTTGACTTTTATATGCAATATCTTTTTTTGTAGCAAAATTTAAAAAAAACGAAGGGTATGAATTCTACAAGTAAGTTGTTCTGAATCGAATAAAAAAAATTGGTATCATTTGGATCACATTTAGAGCACAAAAAACCTCCCACAAGAAAAAGTTCGCTAAGTGCACCTCATGGTCTGGCTGGAACACAGGTTACTTTTTTGAATCATTGCTTTTGCACTGACAAAGTTGACTTTCAAAGTGATCTATTCAAACTATAATTTAAATTTTAAAATTTAGACTGAAAAATGGATAAAGCTTCGGATTTAGAAATTGTTGATACGCTCATAAATAAATCCACCAAATTTCATCGCATTACACCTGCTGAAAGAAAAGCAGCTGAAAATAGGATAATGTCATATCTATGCAATAGCGATGAGGATGTAGAAGCTTATGCTACAAGTGAAGAAGAGGATGACGATGTGCCTGGAAATGGTGCCTTAGATTGTGCGTCCGACGAAGAAATTGATGTGTTCAACGTAGAACACGCCGATGAATTTGATGACGATGATAGTGATAATGACGATGATGAGACACAAGAAAATGATGCTGACACTGATGAGACGTTTTCCAGCAAAGCAGGCATATTGTGAAAAGTTAAACCGCCAACAACTGGTAGACTGGACCGTCTCGAAAATTTCTATCAAGCCCAGTACAAATTTTTGAGGAAATTTTGTACACTAGAAATAGTTAATTTAAATGTACGGGAAACAAACCGCAAAGCGCAGGAAATTTATCATAGTCTATCAAGCAAATCCAAAAAACAAAAGCTTGGAGAGTGGGAGCCCACAAACGAAAATTAAATGTATGCTTTTTTGGTTTGCTACTTTTTGCTGGCGTTTTCAAATGCGCAACACAACCTATCAAGGAACTATGGGCACCTTATCATCATGATATATACAAGGCCACAATGTCAAGAAAACGTTTTAAACTTTTGCTGCGATTCATTCGTTTCGACAACGCAAACATCCGTCTAATAAAGTATATCAGCTGCCATTGATGATATTTGGCTAATGCTAGAATCGTCATATACGCCGACTGCAAACCTCGCCGTAGATGATCAGCTTTTTCCTTATCATGGACGTACGCGATTTATGCAGTATATTCCATCGAAATATATAAATATGGCATAAAAGTTTGGTGGATATGTAATTTCAGATCAAATTATCTTTTAAGAGGCCAAATTTATACAGGCAAAAGTTCAGATGGCGTTCGTGAAGTTAACCAGGGCGAAAGAGTTGTATTGGAGTTGGCGCGGAAATATTTTCATACAGGCCATACTATATATTGTGATGGGTACCGTACCCATCAAGTTCAGCTAATTACCGTCCGTTGTGCGTTATTTGTAAAACCACAACCAAAACTCAGAGAAAAACTCCTTTTTGCTGCAGTAACTGCAACAAAGCTATGTGCCTTCAACATGGCAGGGAGAAAAAAACGTATATTTTTAACTGAGTAATATAAATATTTTTTAATTATATTAAAATAATTACATAACAAGACTGTTTTATTTTAAATAAACACAAAATGAGTACAAAATTTTGTTTGGTTTACTTATTTCGCTGGGTTTTTCAATCGTGGTCTGGCCAGACCATGTAGTGCACTTAGTGGGACTAAGTTTATAGAACATCGAAGGGTTAATCGTGGCGGTTTCTTTAAAATTCTACTCAAACGTATTACTTATCCACTTCTTGGAAGTTGACTAGTTATTGTATTACTAGTTTTACAAATTTTAATCGGTATTTAGGATATTTTTATTTTCTACAACAAAGTTATGCTGGGATGTTTAAAGAATTTTAACATGAATTTCATTTGTATACTGGGTTTAAATAAGTTTAAACTGATTGCACTAGAATTCTTCTTGTTGTTATGTACATGCACACTACATAACTAATGTATACATATGTATATGTAAGTACATATATAAGTAGACATTTATGTATATGTAAATGTTTCATATTTATGTACGTAGATACATACGTACGTATGTGTGAACTACTACTATGTAAATTCAATGCAGCTATGAAAATTGAATGAATGGCAGAATGTATGAACGAATGAATGACTACATATTTGACTGACTGTATGAATGAGATAAAAATATGTGTGAGAGTGGATGTGAATGTTTTTACGAAAATACAAAGGACGTATAATATGATTGACATACAAGTTGTCGAGTGCTGCGGATACGATATGGCAGATGCTTTGCGACAAATAATCGCATTTGTGTACATATATTCAAAAAATTATATAGTTTCATTGTTGCAACAAAAATACTTCTATCAAACCCATTCAGATACACAACATGTAGAAATCAAAAGACAAAAACGAAACTGAAATAAAATGAACGGGACGGGACGGAACCAAACAAAATAAAAACAATACTGGACGAATTTGATTTCTTTTTTCCTGTTTTGTCATTTGGCTGAAAAGTGGCAAACAAAAATGTAAAGAAGAAATGATAGTGACAGTCAGCCACACTGACTAACTGGCTGGCAGTCAGTCAGATTGATAAGGTTGGCATAAATGTGCTTTAACACCAAAAATATGTCTATATGGCAATCGTGTTTGTGTCGATAAACAAATAAATATTTCACTCTTATGGCCAAATTCTCGGTCATTAGTTAACCATTTGTAAACTTGGTATTCTCATGGCAAACTAAGCATTGCGAATAAAGAATCATTAGTTAAGCCTTTACCATTAGCTAACTAAAGACTGTGAATTTAGCCATCAGACTTAGACAGATGAAAACCATGTTGAATATGGTCACATTTCCAAAAGCAATTTGTGATCAAATCTTACGTGTATTTCTCGGTTGAATTGCATATAAACTTTTTCGCAATATCTGACTATAGCCAGAGAAGGGGCACGTTTGTCGAGTTCGGTCAAATATCAGAAAACTATTTTCAATTATCTATTTAATGATGCAGTACGATATTATAGATTTTTGTACAAAACAAACCAATTCTACAAAATGGTACATTCTCATCATATTAATAAATATTCTTATTGGTGACATCTAAATAAAATGCTTACTTTCAGCCTATTTTGTCAGCCTTTTTATAACCTATACCATCATAGTGTTTGTAACGCCCATAAAAATCAGTTCAACACCCACCTTAAATTATGCCGATCGCCAGAATTACTTGCTGAGTCGATTTAACGATGTCAGTCTGGCTGGTTGGCTGTCCTGTAAACCTTGTGCGTAATTAAAAAGATATTTCGATAAAATTTAGTACATGCTATTTTTTTTGGCCATAGGACGGTTCGTATTGAAACTGGTTGAAATCGGTATATTATTTCACCAGGCCCCCATACAAATGTCCTCCCGAAATAGAAATTCAACGATTATAAATGTTTGAATTCTTCAAGTATCATAACAAATTTCCTCACAAATGAGTAGTAAATCAAGCCAAATCACAGCTTCAAATTTTGTGCAAATCGGTTCAAAATTAACAATTGCTTGCATATAAGGCCAACAGCCGAAAATCTCTTTACAGAGCAGTAGTGCGATTAAATAAGTTTCCTTAACGACAATTGTTTCTTTGAAAAATTTTCACCAAAAAAATAATTATTCTGCTACTTACTAACACTTTAACGATGTCTGTTGACGTTTAAAGTCAAATGTTTCAATCAGCTGTTATTGTTAAGCAAATAAATTGTGGTTTATAACGATAACATTTATCTATCTTTATGTAAATAATAAATTCTAATTTTTATAAAAAATATAATGGCTTAACCTACAATTTATCTGATAATGAGCCAGCTGATTGTGCTCCCTCAGTCAACCGGCGTAATATTCGTGACTTAGAGTGTTTTCTTTTCTGAAATAAAATTTTACACCTTTATTATGTACATTTTCATAATGTTTACCCCATATTTTAACATAAAACTACAAAAGTGTAACACTTTTCTTCATGTACAGCTGTTTTTGTTTTTTTTTTTTTTTTTGTTAAAAAAGTAAGATTGCTTGATATAAGACAATGAATTTAATTAAACTTTAATTAACAACAAAAATAAATGTGTTAATTCTTGAAGTTTCGTCTGGTTTCGACTGCGCATATTGGAAAAAGTTTAACCTTACTTAAAGAGCATTTCATTGGTAGACGGTCGCTCCTTAGGGGAGGCTTTCTCTCTTTTCTTCCTCTCAAACCTACAAAAATTCCGCCTTTTAATTTTTTTTATATCAAATCGAACCTAAAGCTATCAAAAAACTCATACTTTTATTTTAAACTACAAGTGCAATAACTTTGCCAACTTTTTGGAACAAATACTCCACTGTGAGCCACTAAAATAAGGGGGTTATATTAAGTCTGTCTTCTGTTTGTAACACATCGAAATATTGGTCGCAAATATTTTGGATTCTTATAAGATTCTAAGACGATCTAGCCATATCCGCCCGTATGTTGAAGGCACGATAGAGCTTGGAAAAAATACTAAGAACAATGAAATTACCGAACATTATTTTTTTTTAACCGAAATGTTTAGTGTTGAAATTGGGAAAAATCGGCCCACTAGGATCCGAATTATAGATCAAAGTTTCTGACAATCTTGATATTATTCAGATATTTTTTGCTATTTTTTTTTTTTCAAATATAATGCAGATATTTCTTTTTAAAAAATAATACTTAAAAATAAATAAAATAAATAAAAAATTTTCAAGAAATAAAATTGTTCGAGCTCGAGGTCAAGCGTATGTAAAAATTCTTTATTGCTAATATTTCGCTACACTTCGTATAGCATTTTCAAAGCTTATGTTCGAAAAAGTTTACATTAAAAACAAAAACAAAAAATACATTTAATTTTCTGCGCGTAAACAGTGAGTGTCTTCTTCATCGTCTAATGTTACACAGTGTAACATTAACATTTTTTGTTTTTAATGTAAACTTTTTCTAACTGAAAGGTCGGATAAAAACAACACTAATTTAATAAATAAAAAATAATCAAATAAAATGCCAAAATGGTGATTTTTTTAAATGTTTGTACGGGACAAAAGTCAACAGTTGGGGGGTAGTAGAATTCGTTTTAGAGGTATGGTTCCTTCGGCACCATTTGCCGATCCCTAGAATACGATTTTCACTGAGCCATGGGCGATTTTTTTGCCTCCCCACAAATCGACCCGGCCTAGTAAGTATCCTAGGGAGCGGAGATAGGGTATAAGTAGGGTTACCATATTCATTTTGAGAAAAAGAGGACGTCGACCAAAAAAAGCCGGACATTTACCCTTAAAAAGAGGACAACACTCTGTAGTAAAATATTAATAAAACAACGCCTTAAAATACACAAAACAAATTGAAAATTCTATTTACATATAACAACAACACAAAACTTAAACAAAATATTAAACAAATTATATTTTATCAGTCTGATCTCAGAACTTACTACAACATCAAAACATAACAATTAACAAATTAATTTTAAAACTTCACATGTACTACATATATATGCATTTTTAGTAGAAGTTGTCAAGTTTCATGTATATTTTTCAGCGCTTTCAATTTGAACCAATATATTATTCTCGCATTTTTTTAAATATTCATAAAACTCTTGACAATTCATATCAAAATTATATTTGACTCTAATAATATCAGAAATAGTTTCTGTGTTTAATTTATTTCTTTCTGGTGTCCACTGAATTCGAACTTCTAGAACTAAGAACTTTGAGAAATATTATAATTCTTTCACGGAAAGAATTGACCATTTTAAAATTTGGAATGATTTGGAATTTATAAGAAGATTTCGTCTTTCAAAGAAAAGTGCATCAGCTGTTTTTTCCCCTTCCAATAAATTAGCACTTCTTTTGGCACCTTTTCCAGACATTTCTGGACAAAACTAAAAACGTCGTTGCAAACAATTAAATTTTGCAATTAATTGGTGTAGGTCTAAACGTCAAACACCAATGTTACCACATTTTTCACCGAATGCAATCGGTAGTTACACGTAGGTAAAAAAAATGTTAAAATTACCAAATTCTTTTTACCGGTTAGATAAGGAAAACTAATAGATATAAACTCTAGCAGTTATCTATTTATTAAAATTGCGAGCATAAGACAGGTAGACAAAGACCAAAAGCCAAAGCCGTTTAAAATTGTGACGGCACATACTTATATGGCGGCCAAAAAGCATCACAAACAATGTGTTTACACAAGAAAGCATGTCATGACATCGTGTGTATTTAAAAATAATAATACATCAATGCCAACAATACTTTCGATGTAATAAAACGAAATTATAGATTAAAGATTTAAAAGTAGGACAAACCCAGGACACTGGCAAAAAAAGAAGTAGGACTACCCCGGACGCCCTAAAAAAGAGGACGGTGTCCGGGGAAAAGAGGACGTATGGCAACCCTAGGTATAAGTATGTTCTACAAAAATGTTGGGGAGGAAAAATTAATGGGGTCAGTCTGACATTTTACTATTCTAGGGGCGACTCCGCGGCAGTTATTGGACATTTTATTAATT
Organism: Bellardia pandia; assembly: GCA_916048285.2. NCBI lineage: Eukaryota > Metazoa > Arthropoda > Insecta > Diptera > Calliphoridae > Bellardia > Bellardia pandia. The sequence continues at coordinate 75,307,006 of OU696530.1, forward strand.
TTTTCACTTTTACCTTGAACTTTGACCTCGATGAGGCGCCATTTATCCTCAACCAAAGTCCCCCATTTTTTGTCCCGTCTATTTTTTTTCCAAGCCTAACAAAATAAAAGGCGGTAGCACTTCAAAATATTGTTGCAAACATTTTCATATATCACTATGTCATGAATATAGCATACATATGTAAACGCTTACTTGTTTTTATTAAAAAAATCGAAATATGCAAAAACTTGCCCTCCTTGCTGTAAATTTTCTGTTACTTCATAATAAATTTTAAATAAAACACTCAGAATATTCAAAATTCATAATGAATTGTCACACAATACCGAATAAAAATAAGTTACAGTATGACAAAAGTCACACGTGATCGATTTATCTTATTCCAAAAAGTGTCGTTTAAAAGAAACCCGGTTTCGAAATTTGAAAAAAACTAACAATTACGAGACAGAGAAGTAGGATTTTTGTACTGGCTGATATACCAAGACGATGATAGTTTCTTACATTATCAGATCATTTAATATGAATCCAGTCAAAGTGACAACTCTTAATGTTTTTGTATTAAAATTTGCTTGACTATAAATTAGAAATAAGATGTTCATTTTTTTCATCAGTCAACAATAGATATGACTACTTCCTATTGTTAAATAACTACTTTTTCTGTTTTATTGTGCAGTGTAGAATTTTTGGATTTACGTCAAATGCCTTCACTCTGCAAAATATTCAAAAATATTAGAGTTTTTGTGTTATTGCTTACATAGAGAAAGAAATAGACGAAAGGCAATGCAATGCTAGAGAAGTTAAAGGGTGGGAGTGAGTAGAATGAGCGAGAGTGTATAGAAAGTTAACAAAATGCATTATTATTTTTGTCCAATGTTGTCGATGATAATATGAAATGTTCAGAAAAGCAAACTACTACATAGTACCATATGGAAAATGAAAGGGAACCCATGTGGTGATTATTGCCTCAATTTTTATGCACGTTCATATAATACATACATACATATGGCTCACTAAAAGCAAGAACGACACAACTCAGAAAGTACAGTTTCATGTGAGATGGCTTTCCAAGTCATTTTATTTTTATTTAAATATGTTTAGTACAGATTTCACAGGCAGTGAAATATTCTATAACATTATTTAGAATTCTTTAAAAGAGTTCAGTTATAGAAAGAACTATTTGTATTTTGTACCCACTTAAAAAATGTCAAATTTAGAGTTGAGCCGGTCTTCCATAAAGTGAACGATATACACAAACATAGATATGATACTCGTACATTTATGAATGTTTGTGCTGCTTGCAACAATTTTTTTTACTGCTGACAATGCGATTTCCGAACCGGAAGACAACATAGGAGGTGAGAGGGAAACTGGACGGTTACTTGTTTCACTAACACATCCATATGTACAATATTTGTCTGCTTCTGTTTCTGTTTCTGGTTTTTTTTTGCAACACTTTGTCTAGCTATTGTTTTCGCTGAATGTGTGCAATTCTGTTAAATAGATCTTGTCGTGGAGCGTGCCACACGAGGAGTGCAAAGTCTGGTAGTTAGTTATTCCCTTTTATTCCAGCATAATTATGAACCGTATGTTTAAACGTTGTTTCTAGCAGTGGCAAGTAGCTCATGCGTGTTGGCCATTCTTCACACTAGTGCAAAGGGTTTTGGCACGTTGCCAATAAATTGATTTGTCGCAAAAATCGCAAAATAAAAAGTGAAATAAAACCAACCTACTTGCGGAAGCCGCAAAACTAAAATCGTTTATAGCATGCAAAAAAACATACAAAAAAAAAAAACTGTTTTAAAAAATATTAAAATCGTTTCATATTCCAGACACGGTTCAAAGGAGTTCCCCTCTCGAGTCAAGGTTTTTATCAAGTATGCGGTAAAGTGCTGACACACACACAATTAGGTGTGTGTATATGTGTATCCCACATATATTTATGTACATACATACATACACGTATAAATATGAATGTACAGTTGACTTGTTTGTGGGCGTTTGGGTGTTTAGTTATGAACTTGTTCAATAGTACTTGTGAATGAAGTACTAAATCTTTTTAAAATCGCTTCTTTTTTCGACTGTTTTTTTTTGTTGGTTCTTTTATTTCTTTCTTAGTTAATCCTGATATACTATATGTATGTGTGTTAGTGTACAATCAAAGTACATATATTCTTTTTCTTCACAATCCCACAAACACTTATTGAATCGCTCAGACATACATTCAAACATTCATAAATAAAAATTCATTTTGGACGGGTTTTCGCTGGTAAGTACAACTGCTGATTCGATTTAATGCTATTTTCCACTATAAACTCGTATGAAGTAAGAAAATGTGTCATGTGAGAGTGAAAGAACAAAAACGCAGCACAAAAACATTACAAACTCATATGAAACGTATGTGCATCGTATATTGATATTAAGTATAAAATGCATTAAATTGAACATTTATGTTTCACTTCTTTCTATTCTATTCTATTCTTCTCTTTTATTTTCTTTTTTTTTATGCATTACTTGCTTTTTACTACAAACATCATAAACTTATAAAAAATGGCATTCGTCTTATAAATGTTCTTGTAATAATCCACTTTTTGTTTCAATATGTATCACCCCTTCCACTGTCACTGCCAAAGTACAACAACAAAATGTTTAGCTTACATTTATTAAATTTAATGTAATAACACAAATATGTTTTGCACAAGTATTACACTTAACCAGGGTTGCCATACGTCCTCTTTTCCCCGGACACCGTCCTCTTTTTTAGGGCGTCCGGGGTAGTCCTACTTCTTTTTTTTGCCAGTGTCCTGGGTTTGTCCTACTTTTAAAACTTTAATCTATAATTTCGTTTTATTACATCGAAAGTATTGTTGACATTGATGTATTATTATTTTTAAATACACACGATGTCATGACATGCTTTCTTGTGTAAACACATTGTTTGTGATGCTTTTTGGCCGCCATATAAGTATGTGCCGTCACAATTTTAAACGGCTTTGGCTTTTGGTCTTTGTCTACCTGTCTTATGCTCGCAATTTTAATAAATAGATAACTGCTAGAGTTTATATCTATTAGTTTTCCTTATCTAACCGGTAAAAAGAATTTGGTAATTTTAACATTTTTTTTACCTACGTGTAACTACCGATTGCATTCGGTGAAAAATGTGGTAACATTGGTGTTTGACGTTTAGACCTACACCAATTAATAGCAAAACTTAATTGTTTGCAACGACGTTTTTAGTTTTGTCCAGAAATGTCTGGAAAAGGTATCAAAAAAGTGCTAATTTATTGGAGGGGGAAAACAGCTGATGCACTTTTCTTTGAAAGACGAAATCTTCTTATAAATTCCAAATCATTCCAAATTTTAAAATGGTCAATTCTTTCCCTGAATGTATGTGTTAACCTTTGGGAATTTTGTTTTATAATATTTCTCAAAGTTCTTAGTTCTAGAAGTTCTGAATTCAGTGGACACCAGAAAGAAACAAATTAAACACAGAAACTATTTCTGATATTATTAAAGTCAAATATAATTTTGATATGAATTGTCAAGAGTTTTATGAATATTTAAAAAAATGCGATAATAATATATTGGTTCAAATTGAAAGCGCTGAAAAATATACATGAAACTTGACAACTTCTACTAAAAATGCATATATGTAGTACATGTAAAGTTTTAAAATTAATTTGTTTAGTGTTATGTTTTGATGTTGTAGTAAGTTCTGAGATCAGACTGATAAAATATAATTTTTTTAATATTTTGTTTAAGTTTTGTGTTGTTGTTATATGTAAATAGAATTTTCAATTTGTTTTGTGTATTTTAAGGCGTTGTTTATTAATATTTTGCTACAGAGTGTTGTCCTCTTTTTAAGGATAAATGTGCGGCTTTTTTTTGGTCGACGTCCTCTTTTTCTCAAAATAAATATGGTAACCCTACACTTAACTAATTTACAATTTAAGCAACTTGTCTCAGCCGATTAAACCATTTTTAGAATAAATAAAGAAAAATATGTAAATATGTAGATATTCTATGTATTCGCACAAAAAACAATTATTAATTTTTTTATGACATTAACATTTAACGAAAAATCAATAAATCTGTACAACTTGTTAAACTGATTACACATTCTTCTTAGGGGATCAGCGTCAGCATAATTGGCTGGGGTGCAAAATTACGGGATAAACGTTGCGGAATGTTAAAAGAGATTTCATTCATTAGAAAACCAGAGCATATATCACCATTAATAACATTCAGGATAAATGATATATTCAGCATAGTTTTACGACTTTTTAATGTAGGAAGCTTAATAAGAGCAAGTTTAGCGGTATAAAATGGAAAATTAAATGGATTGAAATGAAGTCCACGTAGGCAAAATATCAGGAATTATTTTTGCACAGATTCAATTGTATTGCTGTGAGTAATGTAAATCGGGTCCCATATTATTGAACCGTATACCAATATCGGTCGAACAAGTGAAGTATATAAAGTTTTTGCAATATATGGATCATTCAATTCTTTTGCCCATCGTTTAATAAAGCCTAGTTTACATCTTGCTTTATTTATTATCGTAGAAATATGTGGAAGGAAGCTCAGTTTAGGGTCGAATAAAATGCCTAGATCTAGAAAATTTGTAAACATTTCCACTTGGACGTTTACCAGAAAAAAATTTGTTTAAATTTGATTGTGCCTTGCAAAGCGCATTACTTTACATTTCTTTAAGTTAAGTTCCATCAAGTTAAGCTTGCACCATTCATAAAAAGAATCCAAGTCGGTTTGGAGACGAAGGTCATCAAAAGTTTGGTTATAGGCCAAGAAAACTTTTACGTCGTCTGCATACTTTAAAATATTAGAGCATTTAATTACTTAAGTATTTCTCGTTGCAAGACGATTAATTACTTAAACAAAGAGAAAATAACAGCGGCTTAAAGTGACTCCCTTGTGGTACTCCAGAACAAACGTTATTTTAAAAATCAATTCTAAAATTTTAAAGTTATTTAAAATTTCTTATGCAAATATTTTCTCTTGACAGCGATGCGTTTTTTAACACATTTATCACCAATAAAATAATAAAAGCATATTTTATTTATTTGTAACGACCAAAAATATTGGTCCAACACCCATCTTAAAGTATACCGACCATTTTCTGAGTCGATTTAACGATATCCGTCCATCTGGCTGGCTGGCTGTCAATGTAAACTTTTTGCGCAGAGTAAAGACCGCAAATTTTGTACATAAAATTTTTTTGGCTTAAGAACGCTTGGGATTGAAACTAAATAAATGTTTTACTTGTGCAAGTATCCCAACAAATTTCTGCAGAAATAGTTTGTATATAAAGCCTAATATCATCCACAAATTTTGTTCAGATCGATTCATAATAGACCACAGTTCCCATATAAGGCCCGCTGCCGAAAAACACTTTAAAGAGAGAGCATGACTCTCTTAAAAATATTGGTGTCCAAATCATATTCAACATAAGCGTAATGCATATAAACAAAAATCATTTGGCTCAATTTTTTAATGATTTTTAATGATTGAGGGTGTTGTAGCTTAATTGGTTAGCGCATTTGATTATTAAGCATGAGTTGGAATTTATAGCCCGGGTTCGATTCCCAGCCGCTGCTACTCAAACAACATTAGTTTCTGATAATTATTAGTTTTCTTTTCTATCCATCATAACTAATATTTATCACAGCGCCACCGATATAAAATAATTAAATAAAGGTTATAAAATCAAGCTTTAACTTTAATGCACCTACTCGCCACCAGAGGCGCTGCAATTTTTAACTAAAAACAAACATAATGCGCAATTGCAAAGTTGTGATATAAAAAGCTATCTTTTTTCACCACCTTTACTTCTTCCAATCTATCCCCTTTCCATAGAAAGTAACGCAATTATATATAGACATATTAATTGCTTCTCTTTAAAAAATACCCACTTGCCAAAATCACTTTATCAACCATCAATTCCTTAATAATGTTAGTTAATTTCATAACGGTCGGTCCATAATTAGTCTTAGCTCCCATATAAGATCCCCTTCGAAAATCACTTTAACATCTACGAGTAGAAATCTTTTATAAGTGTTTATATCAATATACCATTTAACACACAGAAGTCAAGTCACTACGTTTTTGAATGATCGATCCATAATAATATATAGAGCCCACATATATTGGGTGTAGGATATTATATGGTCGGGCTTGACCGATTATACTTTCTTACTTGTTTTGATCTTGTGATATTGTTATACACATTAGGCATATACAATTTTTCGAATTGATAAAATCAGTACTTTAAAACAGCAAATTTTAGAACATTCAATTGAAATATCATACAAATTGTTATCTAAATTATCGAAATTATGGATATTTTGAAGGATTTTTTTTTAATTGTTTGTATGTATGTTTGATACTATTAAAGCGTCCCACAGTTAAAAGTTAATAATTCTATTTTTTTTTTTCGCCAAAAGACCAGATATGCCCTACTTTAAAGCGATATTAAATATAAATCATATACGATCAGGGACAGTAACGATTATAAAATTGACTGCTTAATAAATATTTTTCAAGGAAAATTATTTCCCTCAGAAAATAAAAATTATAGCTGAGTTTTATTTTTGAATAGATATGTATATATGTATGTATAAAACTAGATTTTATTTGATTATTAATTATGTATGGCCAAGTAAATATCAATTATTATAATGGAAACGATAAAATGAGTACATTAACTTTTAACAATCGTATTATATAGAAAAAAAGCAGCAAAAATATATAACAGATCAATGTAAAATTTCCAGAATTATTTAGTCTCTGTATAAAACTATCTAGTTGTGAAAGCAATATTTTAAGGATTTTATAAATGTTTAGATGATTTAAAATACTTTTATTTCACAAAAACCTGACTGCAAAATATTGCATAAATTACCCAAATAATTTAATTTGAATTAAATTTTTAATGTTATTAACATAATTTTAAAAGCATTTGAATCAAAAACGTGGTACGGTATTATTTTCGCTGATGATAATATCTGTATATATGTACTTTATTTAACTATGCAATCTTCTACATCATATTCGGATACATTAATATAGAACTTACTCTTTCTCCAAACTAGAAACATATTTCTGTTTCTCTTGCAAATGGCATTTTACAATATACTCGTATTACAAATATAATTTCCATTAAATCTTTGTTTGAATATTCTACATTTTGAAAATTCGATAGAAATTAAAAAAAAAATGCAAAAAAAGGTCACACCACCCAGAGATATGTATTTAATTAATATCGAATTCATTAATTAAATATATGTAAATGTAACGTGATCTATGATAAACGTTTAAATTAGCGTCTAAACATTAAACCATTAAAAATTCATTATAAAAAACCTTGCTGCGATGAATATTCCAAATAAATAAAAATAATAATTCAAACTAAAATGTTTTAATTAGAGATGGAAAATGAACTAATATTTCTTAATTTTTAAGAGAAAAGTTTTTATTCAGGCTACTAGTTCAAATAATTAAGAATACTATTGTAAAGTACTGGAACAATTGGCAAAAAACAAATTTGTAGTAATACAAGTTTCATAAACAATAATAAAGAATACACACACATTGTAAACGTACGTAAATTTCGTTCTAACTCACAACACGTTAAAAAGAAATATCATAATTCTTGTACTCTATTTCTCAAAAAACGGTGAGTTAAATAGATGATATTTACAGAGTGATAGTGGACAATGAAGATTGCTGAAGACTCCCTTGGCCGGGTAGAAAATGCATTCCAATTTGCCAATTGTTCCAGTACTTTACAATAGTATTCTTAATTATTTGAACTAGTAGCCTGAATAAAAACTTTTCTCTTAAAAATGTTTTAAATTGGGTGTCGTCCCTTAATAATTGCAATAAGACAATAATTTACTAAAATATTTTTTAAAAATTTTACAAATTAAATATAACAAACACATCTCGTTCATAAATGTATAAACATATTTTCATATTTAGCTGTGTGTGAAAGTTGTTAAACAGTACGGACGTGTTTACTTTTAACTCCGCAATACTTCTACATTTTACATCAAATATATCTAAACATTTTAGTTTTTAAAACCTAATAATTTATAGGCAAATGGACGCTATCTTTTAAAGAAAAGAAAAAAGAAAAGAAATAAAATTAAAAAGTGGCAAAATTAAAAAGTTTCTTAAGCCAAGATTAAAGTGATCGAAGGCTTAGTGAAAATAGCATAAATGCTTAACTCACAGTAAATGCTGAAGAGAGCGATGCAAATGCAAATAGTTGATGGCAACGCATTTTTAACTGTCAAACCCATTAACAGCGTTCGTTCTTGCTTCCCCGCTTTGATTGTTAACAGAAGCTTTACAAGAAATGCACATCTGTTACCAACAGCTGTGAAAGATGATACTTTACTAAACAACACTGAAATTTTCAATATGACTAAAAGTATGCCCAATAAATCAAACGAAGTGAGTACAAATAATAACCCTAAAGCGGGAGCTATACCCATAAACTGCTCAATCTGATGAAATTACCCAAACATCATCAGTACAAATGGGTATTGATAGGTATATAACTACTGCCTGGTAACAATGTGGAAAATTAATGATTGGCCATATTCTGAAGGTCGTTTTGCCATATTGGATAATAAAATAAATGATACCACAAAAACAATAAAATCTTTTAGAGTCCCACCAATTTATTTGAGAGAGCAAAACTCCAACAAAGTGGTGAAGGATTTAATTTCGTTAATTGGCGAAAATTCGTTTTTCGTTGTCTCATTTAAGGGAACTAAGATCAATGAAACCAAAATTTAGGTTAATCATAAAAATGATTATTGTTAAATTATAACTCATTTTTAAACACGTAAAAAAATAACATAATAACGAGTACATGTGCATCATTTATTGGAAATTTTTAAAATAAGAGACAAACATAATTATTTTATATAATTGAATGCATACAATGATTTTTTTTTTTTTTTTTTGCATTTAATTATTTATTGAATCTTCATATTTGAAATGACAATAAGTATTCAAATCTTAATACTAAAAAGAAAATAATAAGCCCAGCCAGTGCTAGACAAACATTTTTATGATACTAAAAAAATTTCATATCAACTGATCCAGTCATCTATTTTGCGCTTGAGTTGAAGCAAGGGTATCCCTCCGTCTCAACCGATTGTGTCCACTAAAGTTAAGGATGTCTCTTGCAAGTGGGTTTGGATGGTGTTCAAGTTTGCTGACATACTTTGACGCATATTTTGTAAATTCGACTTTTACTAATGGCACGCCTAGATCTTTGTGGATTCGAGAATTTTTAACATACCATGGTGCTGCAGTAATTATACGTAGAATTTTATTTTGACCCCTTTGAATTTTTTCAATGTTTGATGCTGAGGCCGTACCCCGTGAAGAATTTCTGCCAATTAATCTCATCTGTGTAAGTTTCGCTTCAATAAGAGACTTCCAAGTTAAACGGCGGCCGAGGTGAATGCCGAGGTATTTGACTTCATTATGTTGCGGGATAATTTGATTATTTATTCTGATGAAAGAGCAGGTATCTTTTCGCAATGTGAAAGTGATATGAATACATTTTTGTTCGTTAACCCTGATTTTCCAAAGCTCTAGCCAATTCTCTAGTTTATAAACATAATTCTGCAAATTCTGTGATGCAACTTGGTGGTCCTGATGGACGCTGATAAAGGCTGTATCGTCTGCAAAAGTTGACGTATGGATTTTAGGGTCTGACGACATGTCGGAGGCATATATCAAATATAAAGTAGGACCCAGTATGCTACCCTGTGGCACACCTGATTCAATTGGCTGAGCGGTACTTAAAAAATCACCTTCTTTGATTTTAAATTTGCGACCGTATAAATAACTTTCCATGAGTTTATGGGTGTTAGCAGGCAGAGTTAATTTTATTTTGTGCATTAAACCGTCATGCCAAACTTTGTCGAACGCTTGCGACACATCAATGAAAAGGGCGGAGCAGTATTTTTTGTCTTCAAACGACCCTCTTATCACATTTACCAATCTGTGTGTTTGTTCGATGGTACTGTGTTTAGCTCTGAATCCGAATTGATGATTAGGAATACATTCAGTGTCATTCAGAATTGGAGTCAACTTAGTCATTAACAATTTTTCGAACAGTTTAGAAATTGTCGGCAGTAGACTAATTGGCCTATATGACTCCACTTTGGTATGGTCCTTCCCTGGCTTAGGAATCATAGTGATCATAGACACCTTCCAATCTGCAGGATAGTATTCTAGGCGTAAAATAGCGTTGAAGATAAAGAGGATAATTCTTCTTGCTACACGAGGTAACTCCACAAGCATTTTATTTTTGATTTTATCCATACCTGGAGCCTTTCTAAGGTTCAGAGTACCAATAGCGTTTTGGACATCACGAAAGTTTAGTCTTAGAGGTACAGGAGGCCTTATAACAAGTGGTGGCAAATCAGATTCGTTATTATTTGAGTTGTTTATAGTAAACACATTTCTCAAATGGTTAACAAATAATGTCCCTTTCTCGGAATCATTTCTAGCCCAGTCACCAGTCGGATTTCGCAAAGGAGGTTTTCCTCTCACTGGTCTTTTTAAACCTCTTGCCGCCCACCATAACGAGTAGTCAGATTGTGGGGTACTATCAAGACCTTCCAAGTAAGATCTAAGTGAGGTCGTTCTTTGGGTTTCTAAGAATTGTCTTAGTATATCTCTGCATACCCGTAGCCTAGCTTTCAGTTTAGGAGACCTGTGAATTTGCCACTCTCTCCTAACTCTTCTTTTTTCTGACAGGAGATGATCGAGTTCAGCGAAATAAGTTCTATTTGTCCCACTTCTGCACTCAACGTCGTATGTGGAGGCGTGATGTACAGCTCTTCGTATGTCCTCAGTAAACTTGCCAATCGACCCATCCTCGGTAGTTCTCAACACTACATTTTCCGTGCAGTGGGAACTTAAATACTTTTTATACTTTATCCAACTTACTCTGGTTTTAGATATGTCCTAAAATGGAGAGCCATTCCCTTGAAGGAAACGCATTGAAATAATAGAAGGAGAGTGATCTGAAGACAAGTCTAATGAAGGCTCCACTTGTATCGATTCTACAGGGATATTTTTCACTACTCCGAAGTCAATAACATCGGGAATCTTCCGTCGGTCCGTCGGCCAGTAGGTGGGATGCCCGCTTGAAAGTACATCTAATCCCATTTTGGCAATGGTGTTGAAGAGTTCACGACCCTTCGGGGTCACCAGACGTGAACCCCAAAAAGTGTGTTTGGCGTTAAAGTCACCAGCAACTAAAAATCTAGCTCCAAGGGAATTGAAGAAGCTGTAGTATTGGTGTTCTTTTATTGAAAATCGAGGTGGCGAATAAATTGATGATAAAACAAAATTGTATTGACAGAATTCAATACAAATGTTTGTTGCTTGTAGGTAATCCTCACATATGTTGTTCATTAAATAATGTTTTATTCTGTTATTTATAAGAATTGCCGAACCTCCACATGCTCTTCCGCGGGGATCTTTAGTATCATACAACACGTAGCCATTAATTTTGAAGTACGCTGTCGCCGTCAAGTGAGTTTCAGCAATCATCATGACATCAATCTGCTTATCCATCAGGAAGTGCTCCAGTTCGTTTTTATGTTGGCGGAGGCCGTTCGCATTCCAAAAACAAATTTTTAAACAAATCATTTCTTTAAAATGGCTTGTAAGATAGTGGATTGCATTTTCAGCATTTCCTGCATCATGGATGTCATAGTGGTCGTAAAAGTGTTCATGGTTTGGACAAGTGTCTGCAATGTAGTCTCTAGAGTGTTAATATTAGGCTCGTAATATTGTGATTTAGGTGCCTGCTCCAAACCTGGCATATTAGATTTAACCACGTTAGCGTAAGAAACTTGTCTAGAACTAGGCGCGTTTACATGACTATGATTAAAAATTAAAGCAAAAAAATCGTTAAAATGAAGTTTTTAAATGAATAGAATTTCGTATTCTGAGAAGCTCCTTTTATATGATTTGATTGTTATAAATTCAAATTTCAATAATAATCATTAATTGTTGTCCACTGCCCTTTTATAAGGTTTACATATCTAAGGTACACTATTTTAAGACCACAAACTAACGTTAGTTTTGGGGGGTTTTGTGAAGTTTGACGACCTGTGATTTTGCCCCACTGTTCAATGTATATCAGATAATACATTCTTTAGTTATTAGACTCTAGTATACTAGTAGGTATATACATATGTATGTATAAAAAGAAAATCTATGTAGGTACACACTTTTAATCTTGCAATTATCAATGCAATATTTGTAATATACTCGTGTCGTATAAATATGTGTAACCAATATAAAATTTTAACTTTTTCTCTAGTTATAATCATTTGTTTTATTTGTTATTTTGTGAATACACACATACATATGTACGAGGTAATCAAAACATTAACAAGCATTTTATTTACACAAGAGACTCCACTTAAAAGGAATAAAGTTTTCTATTTGTTAACTACTTACTGAAGACTACATACATACGTACGTACTTACATACTAAATACCTACAAATACTTAGTTTGGTACGTACATATGTACATAAGTAAGTAAGTAGAAATATACTTGTTGATGAGTACAGATTTTAAGTTCTCTAAGTAAAATGTTTCACAAGAATTCTTTTGTTTCTTAAATTTTCTTTCAAGTTGTCTCTTATTGTTTAATTTTTATATTTTGCTTTTGTGTTCCTTTATGATTATATTATAAAGGAAGATGTATTAATGCTGGGCTCGTTGGTACTTGTTTTAAGTAGAAATGTAAATAAATATTCAAATAAAATATTTCATAAGATTTTACTCATAATTTTTTGCTTTTACTGTATTGTTGTTGCATTGTTGTTGTGGTAATTATGCATTTTGAAAATGTACTTTAAACTGATTCTGTGGCTTTTGTTTTATATTTCTGTCTTAGAAGATGGTATTTATTTTCATAGACAACACACATCCTTTATGAATAATTTTATGATAATTTCCATGAACAAAAACAGCAAATACAACTCTTTTTGGTCGTAGAAAAGAAACATATTCTACTAAACTAAGGCCAGTGGAAATATACATATGTATGTACTTTTATTTCTCGCATGATGATTCATTCAAAAGACCAAACCTCCAGAAACGGTGAACAGCAATACTGATTATGAGGGCTCTAAAAAGTTTTAGTTTATATACCCTTTATCATGAGTGGTGACGATATATGTATGTATACGAGTGTACATATAACTTTGTCCTTCCTTTTGTAATTTCTATAATTTAATCCGCAGTTACACGTTCAAGTTTTGCTTTCAAATATTTTACACATACTGCTTGTCAAAATTCTCAAAAAAAAAAAAAAACTGTGACGCAGCCTGCACGCAAATTTAAAATTATTTATTTTTAAAATGTCCTCAAGAAAACACATATATATGGTTGGTTGGTTTACGTGGTAGTTCACTACGTGCGAAGGGACCCCGTTTTAAAAGACCACACCACTCGTCAGATTTAATGTCGTATACAACATACTGTAGCTAATATGTGTGTGCAAAAAAGTCGTGTCTTGCTAGACCCAACCTGTAGCTGTGAGATATCTCAGTAGGCTACCTTATAAAGGTTGTTCAATGTATAGTTTCCCATGAATTTATGTCTCTTGACACTCAGGGCTGGGCATTCGCAGAGAAGGTGGAAAATCGTTTCCTCTTTCTCCCTATCCTTACAACTACGACAATGGTCGTTAAAAGAGAGTCCCAGGCGATTTGCGTGCTTGCCTAACGTCCAGTGTCCCGTTAATACTGCCAGCAATCTTGATATATCCTTCCTATTCCGGGTTATCAGTTGCATAGTACGTTTCTCGTTAAAAGATGGCCACATCAACTTGGCTATCCTACATGTGTCTAAATTACGCCATCTATACTCAGCCTTTGTAAGAAAATGTCTGAGGATGATACCTTTGATAGTCCCCAGTAGAATTGCTACTGAGACCACATCGGAGATATCTAAGGCAGATCCCGTTCTGGCTAGTTCGTCTGCCCGTTCATTGCTGTAGTGGTTCCTATGCGCAGGCACCCAGACCAAGGTAATATCAGATAGACGACCTAGCCTTGACAGAGATTCCTACATTACGTAACTAGTGAAGATGAAATTGTGTAGGCATTAAGTGAGAGTAGGGTTACCATATTCATTTTGAGAAAAAGAGGACGTCGACCAAAAAAAGCCGGACATTTACCCTTAAAAAGAGGACAACACTCTGTAGCAAAATATTAATAAACAACGCCTTAAAATACACAAAACAAATTGAAAATTCTATTTACATATAACAACAACACAAAACTTAAACAAAATATTAAACAAATTATATTTTATCAGTCTGATCTCAGAACTTACTACAACATCAAAACATAAAAATTAACAAATTCATTTTAAAACTTCACATGTACTACATATATATGCATTTTTAGTAGAAGTTGTCAAGTTTCATGTATATTTTTCAGCGCTTTCAATTTGAACCAATATATCGAGCCATAACCGCCGAAAAAATGTATCCCACAAACTCAAAATTTTACAGGGGAAGGTTTTTTTTAAATAAAATCAGTTTGAATAAAGCCATTATTTTAAAATTAATAATGTAAATATTGTTTTGTGTAATACATTTAATTTTAATAATTTTAAATGATGTTGAACTATCGATTTCGATAAAAAAAAATAACAATCGATTATGGTGTGGGATACATTATTTTGGCGGTAATAGCTCGATATTATTATCGCATTTTTTTAAATATTCGTAAAACTCTTGACAATTCATATCAAAATTATATTTGACTCTAATAATATCAGAAATAGTTTCTGTGTTTAATTTCTTTCTTTCTGGTGTCCACTGAATTCGAACTTCTAGAACTAAGAACTTTGAGAAATATTATAATTCTTTCACGGAAAGAATTGACCATTTTAAAATTTGGAATGATTTGGAATTTATAAGAAGATTTCGTCTTTCAAAGAAAAGTGCATCAGCTGTTTTTCCCCCTTCCAATAAATTATCACTTCTTTTGGCACCTTTTCCAGACATTTCTGGACAAAACTAAAAACGTCGTTGCAAACAATTAAATTTTGCAATTAATTGGTGTAGGTCTAAACGTCAAACACCAATGTTACCACATTTTTCACCGAATGCAATCGGTAGTTACACGTAGTTAAGAAAAATGTTAAAATTACCAAATTCTTTTTACCGGTTAGATAAGGAAAACTAATAGATATAAACTCTAGCAGTTATCTATTTATTAAAATTGCGAGCATAAGACAGGTAGACAAAGACCAAAAGCCAAAGCCGTTTAAAATTGTGACGGCACATACTTATATGGCGGCCAAAAAGCATCAAACACAATGTGTTTACACAAGAAAGCATGTCATGACATCGTGTGTATTTAAAAAAATGTATACATCAATGCCAACAATACTTTCGATGCAATAAAACGAAATTATAGATTAAAGTTTTAAAAGTAGGACAAACCCAGGACACTGGCAAAAAAAGAAGTAGGACTACCCCGGACGCCCTAAAAAAGAGGACGGTGTCCAGGGAAAAGAGGACGTATGGCAACCCTAAGTGAGAGGAGTGTCGCCTAACTGTCGGTAAAAATACCTATATTACCGCTAATGTTATGATCGTGTAATGTATTACAAGCTGCCATGATTGCAAAAATGTCCGCCTGGAAAACACTACACTCATTCGGAAGACGATACGAGATGTCTACCCCAGGTTAGTCACAGAAGACCCCAGAACCACCACCACAGCTCATCTTAGAACCGTCTGTGTATATCCTAGTCTCATACACATATGTATAAAACAAATATATTTATTTACCTTTAATTAGTGCTTTTTAATTTTGTGGATTATTATATTATTTATAAAAAAGGAACACAATAAATTATGACGCCAGAATGTTTATAAAGAAAAATCAAAAAATTGCAATCAGCTGTTTTCTTGACTGTAATTTAAAACACATAATTGGAACGAGAATTTGAAAACAATCTCGTATCGAGTTTTAAAAGTATAAATGAATTAGTGAAAAAGTGTGAGTGTAATCTCCAAATCACATACTGGATCCTTATAAATATCGGAAGTAAACATTTGCTTTTTCAAAATTATTTGTTCGACTACACAGATTCGTTCAACTGTTTCGATTTACATTGCCCTGTTAAATAGTTAATTAACACTAAAATATTTAAATGATAAATTGCTGTTATTAGTTTGAATGTGTTTTAATTTCAGCATGTAATAGCGTAAATTTGCTATTAAAACTAACTATCGTTGTCATTATTTTCATATTTGTTGCAAATTTTCGAAACAATTTAACTACTCGTATGATCACGTTGCACCATTAACCACATAATAAAGGTAAAATTTTATATGCAATATCTGTGACTTTATAAAGATAACCAAACCATTGTCAGTGCTAAGAATGTTGTGAATTTAGTCGCCAAAATGACATTATTAACATTCAAAATGCTTAAATGTTTCTATGCATACGAGTATGTTTGTATCTACAATAAATACACAAGTAAGTGTGTATCTATGAACGGTGTACTACATATGAATACATGCAAAACACTAGACTCAAGTAAAAACATATAAAAATTCAAAACTACCATTAAAAGAAATAAAAATACTCACATACTCGTAGATACCTATGTACATATTTACATTCATTAAGGTGCACAAAATTTAAGATGTGAATCAAGTTTCTGCCATTACCAGCTCGCAATACGTTGAATGATTTGAAAAATCGAGTTCTTTAAAATATTTTAAGTCGTGTCACATTGGCTTTGATAAATTTAGAAATACATACATACATTTACAATAAACATACAAAACTAATCAATCATATTTGTCAGGGGAATTATTGTGTATTTTGATTCGAAAAGAAAATCGTTTGAATTTGTATACTTTTTACATTGTATTCCGAATCGAAATACACAATAACCCCCCAGGTTTTCTCAGATTTTGTAAGTACATATGGAATACATATCATATTGATCAGTAATGTTTTTTTTTCACCACATACATGGTGGCGCAAAAGTAATCCTCCTATCAGAAAATGCTATAAATTTTGCGAGGCCCCTAATGTCAGTTCTGTTTGACATTTGTGTAGTAAACACATGCGAAATACACGTTAAGGTGCTATCAGACGGGATGTATTTTACATATGTACTGTCAAATTTTCCATCTGTAAAAGTTAACACATCGTGTGATACATATGAAACTTTGCATGTGTAAAATACATGTGGAAATACATATGTAATTTTTTCGATTAAAACACGCTCTATTTTTCTGTGACAAACATAAACAAAGCAGCTGGTTTGTTTTGAAACAAAATTGTTTGAAATTATATATTGGAAAGAAAAATTAAAGAAAATGGATTTTTCGATTTTTAATAAATTAAATTATGTTTATTATATTTATTGCAGTTAGATTAGCTAAAAGAAGCAATTCTTGAAATTTATAATAGTTAAAAAGGCAGCTTTTGTTTACATTAATAGGTTATGTCATACGGAAAAACATAAGCAGGTGTGATAGCAAAAATTATGAATCGTATGTAAAATGGAAATTTTGACATACATACGGAATTACATATGGATCAGAAACGTGACAGTACAAATGTAAAATACATCCCGTCTGATAGCACCTTTAGATAAACAATGTTACGCTACACTGCTCCAGAACGCGGAATATTGCTGACACAACTGACATTAGGGGTCTCGCAAAATTTATAGCATTTTCTGATAGGAGGATTACTTACGAAAATATCAAAAAATAAATAATGCGTGTTTTAAAGTGTTTGGTAATTTTAAACTAGACACATAATGAATTCTCAATTCAGGCATGTCACATAATTCGATCGGAATGGTTTCAATTCCGTATTTGCAAATCGATCGTTTTTACTTTGCGTTCTCTAGATTTCCACCGATTTTGTTTATTACAAAAAAAATTAAATCTCGACTTTTAACCTAAAAACAAAAAACATTAGTTTTTTGTAATAAAAATTACATTTATGAAAATAAAACACAACGAATGAGGGAACAAAGCGTGTTTCACGAGTATATTCATATGTGTACCCCTTTTAATACGAAACACCGCTCTCGTCTACAAAGCAAGAATCGCAGCGACAAAAATTTCATAATGTAAACCGGGACTTAGTCTATTTATACGGCAATCATAATTTCTGGAAGGTTCGAAACTAAGATACTAGAATGTTCGTGACTGCAAGTAGAGAATGTTCGTGTCTAGAATATTCAGCAAAAGTCGTTAAAACTTAATGTTGGCATATTGCTATGTTTATAACAGTTTATAACAAATTTTTTTTTTTTGTAATACATTTCATTTATTTATTGAATCTTCAGAAATGAAATGACAATAAGTATTCGAATCTTAATACTAAAAGAAAATAATATAAAATAATAATAATAAAAGAAAATAATTATAACAAATATGTTTATAAATCAAAACTACTATAAATACTAAACAAGTTGTATGCCGACAAACACGCCATCTTTTGATAAAATTGTTCGTAACAATATTTGATGAAATTTTCAAAAGGTTGACTCGGATTTTTTCTCATATATCCGTTATTTATGGACGGATTTTTCTGATTTTAAATAGCAAACTTCTCGTAAGTATGTCTTACAGAATTATTGAAGATTTGGATCCCGAAGATATCTGGGGTCTTCAGAAAATTGCTTTCAAGAGACAGACAGAAGGACAGACATAGTTTAATAGGCTCCGCTATCTATAAGGATCCAGATTATATATATTTTTTAGTGTCGGAAAATTATATTGTGGAAATTACAAACAGAATGACAAATTTATATAAATATACCCTTCTTATGAAGGTGAAGGGTATAAAAAACGTGATTTATAACGTAGACAGACGACAGCGTTAATTTGCATTAAAATCTCACTAATGTGAATTAAGATTTTACCGTGACAGGCGACAGTTTCTGCATTTAAAACAGCATTTAAACAGCTGTTTGTTTGTAAACAACTGTGTAATTATTAAAAAATTTGTTTGGCATTTGGTGAAAAATCAGTATTTATTTGAAAAAAAAACTGAAATTACTTTTGCTGAAACTGCGCCATTATGCAAAAATTGTTCATGCACTAGCAACCATCAACCTGAACGTGTTGCTACATGTGGGGACCGCAGTGGGACACTCTGAAATAAGGGAAAGGCAATTGTGGAAATCTATTTTTATTATTTTAATTTTACAATTGTCTTCTTCTTCTTCTTTTATAGCGTGTTGATGCACCTTAATTAACGCAATAAGTACGAAATTGTTATAATATTGAGTAAGATTTCGAATGCAACACTGTTCACAACTGTGTTTAGGGAACAAAATTGTATAAAATGGCAAATGTCAACACAAGAATACAAAATAAATCATTAAAAATCAATGTGAAGGTAAGTTTGTTTACATAAAAACACAACAACCATTTAGAGTATTTTTTGTAATGTTTTTCAACTGTCAAATATTTATTGAGTAAGCTGAAATTACGTATGCCTGAACACTTAAAATAATATTGTCAATTAACCAAATATTGACTCAATTAAGTTTCATATCTGAACACGCTATTAGAATAGTAAACAATTTGATAACATATTATTGATTTTCGAGGATGTTGCCATATTGAAATAGCTAAATGCAGTATAAATTCCCTCTGATTTTGTGCATTTACGTCTAACCTAATTCGCATTCGGATGGGGATAATTCAAGAGTTAATTTGAATTAAAATTGCTAATGCAAATTACGCTGTCGTCTGTCAATCCTGAGTACTTTGGAAGAAGCGACTACTATTGATCCGTACAATCGAGAGCTGGTATCCAGAAACAGCCGAGTTCATCTACCGAACATATCCGAATGAATCCCATCGAATCATCGTGCCTGTCAGTGATTAATGATTAATTAATCATTAATCATATACACAATTTGTCAATAAAGATATATATGTATATTGCCCCAAAAAGGGATATACAGGCATGTCACATAATTCGATCGGAATGGTTTCAATTCCGTATTTGCAAATCGATCGTTTTTACTTTGCGTTCTCTAGATTTCCATCGATTTTGTTTATTACAAAAAAATTTAAATCTCGACTTTTAACCTAAAAACAAAAAACATTAGTTTTTTGTAATAAAAATTTTAACAGAACTGAACAAAAAAAAAACGCTAACAAAGAAATTTTAAATAAAACTCAACAAAATTTTCTAAAAATGCCCAGAATTTCAATTGTTGCTATTTTAAATGAACAAAAACATCAAAACGCAGTTGAAAAGCTACGAAGAAGAAATTCCTTTGTCATATTTCAGTGCTGTGTAAATATTTTTAATTTTTGTAATTTTTCGAAAAAAGTTTTCTTGTTGCTGACACCAACTTTGAAATTTTTAAAATTTAATAGAGGTATCAATTAGAGAACTAAAAAAACAATGAAATATTAAAATTAATTATTTAATTGTCATTATAAATTAGTAGTATGAGTTTTTTTCAGTGTAAAATCAGAAAAAATAACAATTCCACTTTAGAAATCTAAAGTGGTTTCATTCCGAAAAAAAAAAAATAGTTTTTCGTTTTCTAAAGACTCAATTTACGGAATCAAAACCACATTCGATCGGAATTGAGTTCTGTGACATGGCTGATAATCGTGTTATCTTTTAATTAAGGTTTGTGGATCCATAAGTTGACCCTCGACACAACTGAACTACCTCTGCCAAAGACAAAACTATGTAAAAGTTTTGGTTTATTAAATATTTGTAAATGTACATGAAGATATGTAGATATCTATGTGTCTAGAAAATAAACAAAATGACACCACTAAACATTCACCCCTATCATAAAAAAAAATTCCACATGAAATTTGTTCCCTTTTCACATTTTTCCTATTAAAATTCAATGTTAACAAAATAAAAGGGAACAAATTTCATGTGGAATTTGTATTCACGATAGGGGTGATTAAGTTGTATTACTGATATCTACACAGTTTTTCCATTGATTACGCTCAAAAATAAACCTTTGCGAAATAGAGTGGGATATGTGCACAAATATATGGGTTAAATAATTAGAATCAGCTCACTTAGAGATTTGAGTTAATTAAAAAAAATACAGTATATTCGCTATATCTCTAAGGATTGGGCTGTATTATGTTTCTATAATTATCGTTTTATTAAAACGAAAGCAATATATGTATGTTAGGCCTGGCCAATTTGTATGGAGCCGAAAAAATCGATTAGAGCCGCCCCCTAGGATGATTCTATGGACAATTCTAAGCAACTTTGGTGAAGGAACCATGGGTCTATCTCGATTTTCGAGTCTCCCACGTTTCAAAAAATGATTTTTTTCCCTATAACATCATTTTGATTCGAAATTCGATTTTTTATTCATCGTTATATTATCTTTTTTATGTGTATATGGGGGGTTTTTGGGGTCGAGAAATTAATTTTTGATTAATTTTTGGGAGACTCGAAAATCGAGATAGACCCATGGTTCCTTCACCAAAGTTGCTTAGAATTGTCCATAGAATCATCCTAGGGGGCGGCTCTAATCGACAAAAAATTTGGCCCGCCCTAATGTATGTACATTTTGCTTTTTGCAATGTTAGTAAAATATCCTTGAACACATAATCGCCTGATTATGTACCCAAGAAAGGTGTTCACAGATTATAAATGATTTACTACGCACATTTTCCATACAACAATCGTGTTGAAAACAATTGTTAACTTTAACAATCGTTGACGAAAATTGCGAGATAATTGCGGTATAATTATGCAAATATGGATATTTGTTTGTGTTCATGGACGTTGAAGCAACTTTTAATGAGCACGCTTTTAATAAGCAAGTATATTTAATTATTTAAAAAATATCTTTATCTTTGTTAACACATATTCAGAAAGTAATCTAATAACTATTATTTATTTAGTCCAGCCTATACCCGACAAACAATTTGTATCCATTATTATTGGATTATTAGTGTTATTATTATTATTATATATTTTATACTATTTCACTAAAGTAAAAAGTTTATCTAGACATTAAGTTGGCATCACTTGAATTATTTATGTCAACCCTGTTATTAATATTAATAAATAGAATAATTGCTCATTCTCTTTTTGTACATCAAATGAACAAAAAAGGCTCAAGCCGCAACAACGTCTCCAATTTATTCAGCAGTATTACGAATATCAGTGTTCCGTGATAAATTTGTTAAATAAACAATGCTATTATTGGAAAATAATTTTGGTAAATAGCTAATTTCGCGGTCTGCACCTGTCAACTTGCCGCCTAAAACATGTGATATCAACACTCTGGTAAAGTGTAAACTTTTTAGACTCTAAAGTCATGATAAACTGTCAAGAGAATTGGAGCAGCCGAGTGGGACATCTACATCGTGAATGGAATTATTTTTTCAAAATCAATGTCAAATATTGTTCTTTCGAGAAATAATAAAGATTTCAACATCTAGTTACATATATTTTAACTGCCGTATTCATAAAAAATAAAGTAGGTTTCAAGTGTGCTTTTAGACAAAATTTTCATACTAAATTTTCTTAAAGTACATTTGAAGTCTACTTTGGCAGGACATTTGTATGGAAGCCATATAAAATAATAGACCGATTTCAACCAGTTTTAATCCCAAGCGTCCATGTATCAAAATTTTATCGAATTATCTTCAAAAGTGCGACCTGTACTCTGCGCACGAGTTTTATATGGACAGCCAGCCAGACGGATGGACATCGTTAAATCGACCCAGAAAATGATTCACTTTAAGGTGGGTATTGGACTAATATTTTTGAACGTTATAAATGTCAGCACATATCCAATATGCCCTCCACACTATGTTGGCGTAGGGTATAACGAGGATCAGAATGTTACATTTGGGGGACTCCGGCTTCAAAGGCTTGTGGATAATTTAAATAGTATCCTTGTATGCTTTTAAATGTTCAACCAGATAAACAATTTTCCAATAGCCTATTTTATATTTACGTTTAAATTTAGTCTTAATTTGTATTAAAACATCAATAAGGAGACAACAGCAATATTAATGTTCTGTTTCCTTCTACATATTTCCAAAATGATGAAAGATTCTACATTTTCGAGATATTTTCCCAGTAAACTAGAAATCCATCTGGAGGATAATATTACAGGCGTACAATAAAATAATTGAAAATAATTATTTTTCTTGCTATCCGCTATTGTTTATGATTTATGTTTAGGAATGTCAATACCAGATTCCCATTTCAGCATCATTTCTTATGGACAAATTGTAAACGATGTCAGTTTTCTGTTTTGTTTAAGTCTACAAGAAACCTTATGAATGTGAGTATTGATTATTTCTTAAAGATTTTTTACTAATGGCTTCATTTGGATTTTGATTTAAAAATTATTGTATTTTTTTAAGTTTTTCCTGTCAAATCCAAAACTACTTTATCGTAAAATAACTTTATACTCGTTATTTTAAGTGAGTGGAATTTAAATATTAAATATTATTTAATTATCTCATTATTTTATTTATTCCAAGCTCTTTGTGCTGGCAAAATTAACAATGTAAGTAGATGTTAATTTTTCTGGTGTAATTTTTGAAAATACTAAATACTTGCTGAACATTTTCATATCAACCGTAAAAAGTGTTTTCTGATGTATTTAAATATGTACATATGGATGTGTGTTTTGTTTCAGTTGTTTTTAGTACCACTTTACCAAGTGTATTTTTTACAATTGTATAAAAAGTATGAGTGTTAATGTTTGTAAGTATAAATGTTCATTGGGACCGTGAAGACTCTCACATAATCATGAATCAGTGGAAATAACAAAAAGAAAAGAAAAGAAATATTCCAAATGAAATAAAATTAAATAACATGCTGCATACTTTTAAGCATACACACATACAAATGCACATATGCGGAGAGTACGAGGAAGAAAACTAAAAAAATACTTCTTATAACATAGACACACATGATATGTTCATATGTGTGCAATTTATGTATATTAGAGTAATCCAAAAAAAAAACTAATTGCGAATTTTGACCATCCCCCATTGAAATTGTTCTATAGATCGTGGAAACACATGCTATAATATAATTACTTGTTTACAGCCCAATTCAAAAAAGAAATTTAGAAACAAATTAACAAATTTTGAGAAATATTCTAAAAAAAAGGTTATTTTTAAGCCGAATATATTCGTATTTATATGTTTTGTATGCAATGTTTTAGTGATAATATTATTTAGGATTTTATAAATTAAAATATTTCGGCTTTCAAATTGCAACATAAGCTTAATTCGCACTTGTCGCCAAACTTAAGTGTTAATCTCTGTAAAACTGTATCAAAGATCACTAATGTAGTAAAAATATAAACCAGGCTTAAAATGTTTCGGTTTAAAGTAGTAAATTATTTTTATTTTTCCAACCGCAAAACCAAGAAAAATTATTAAAAATCTCAAGAATTATTTTTTTTTCCAATAAAAACAATTTTTATAATTTTATAATATTGATATGTTCCCAAAGTTGAAGAAAAAAAAACGCGATTTCCTTATATTATTGCTTAAGGCAATCGTCGCAAATGTTGGATTTTGTTTCTTTAAATATCGTAATTACAAAGCGTTGGTACAGGATTCACAGTTGGATTACACTAGATGTATAAAGGACTAAATATGTATCTCCACAATAACCAAACAATGTTTCGTGCAGTATAAGTTTCTTGGATTTTTTAAAGGTGCCAGCGTTAGAGAGAATTTCATTTCAATTACAGTACGTCTAGTGGGTAAATACTTTGGAGACTGGAGAAATATTTCCACAACAAACACATAATTATTTTCATCTTGCTCCGTAACTTAATAATTATTTGTCATCGTCATCACAGCATGGAAAATTTATTTTCATCGTCACTATTACTAAGATATGTCTCTACCTCTTCTATTTAAAAACTTACTACTTATTAGGATGGCAATTCCTGAAATAAGAAAGCTCATTTTTATTTAAAAAAAATTGTAATTTATTCACTCTGAATGCAGCTTAATTAATCACATAATTATGTAAACCACATCTAATATAATATAACGAATTAATTTTTGCATGATCGTGCATGCACATAATACAAACAAAAACATGATTGATTACAAAGAGACAAAAATTTGTGGTGCAGCCAAACCGAGAGGTCAGTTTATCACACTTATTTATCACACTCCAATCAGAATTAGTTTCATTCGATTCAGCTCATGTCATTTGTTGTTAGTTATCGTGTTTATTTCTATTTTATTTGTTATTCTGAAGGAAAATTATCTATCATTAAAGTTAGCTTTGATCTGGCCAGACCAAGATGCCAATCCTTGGGTTAATACTAATAAAAACTTATTCAAGAAATATATAAATTTTTTGGGCTTTCCTAATATACAAATGTACATACACATACATACGTAAATATGTATGTAGAATGTACAATAACAACTTCCGTTATATTATGCAATATTATGCTTTTAATTTTTACTCAGACACACATTTTTACAAACAATTACATACACAAAATACTTGTATACTTTTCATTTGTATGTAGTTGTGTTTGAATGCCTGTAAATATATATATATATGTATGTATGTATGTGAACATAATGTGTATGAATATATGGGTATGAGCATGAATATGTATGTATGTATGTATGTATAGTTATCTGTATAATATATGTTTGGATAATAATTGCAACATTGTTTTAAATTTTACTATGTAGTACAATACATACATATGTATGTATGTATGCACGAGTATGTATTTGTATTTATGCTAGTAATGGCGTTTGTTGCATTTCACATAAACACTTGTACGGAAGAAGAGAGTTGCTGGTGAGGGGGAGAGGATAGAAAGTGAATGTTTATTATTTCTGCATAAAATTCTTAATGAGAATTTTCGAAATTGTTTCCACATTATGAAAAAGCGAAATTTAATTGAACCGAACATTGTTTTTATTATTATTTCTTTCTTTCTTTTTTATCATTATTATTATTTTTTTTTTTAGTTTTCATTATAATTGTTGCACATCCTTGTGTGCACATTGCTTTTACAGTCGCACATACTACTTACTCTAATATCTACAAATACAAACAGCACAACTATTTACATATTTGAGAATGCACTGTGGTACTGATTGATAAATTATACGTAGTCTTATTGTGTATTTATAAAATCATGAAAAATATTTTAACTTCATACGGGTCAGACAACGTCATTATTCCTGCAAGCACAGTAACTTCTCATATTCAACTAATACATGACAAATTGATAACGTACAATATAATTTTTGGACACACAGTTGTTTCTTATTTCAAAAGTCAACCGATTGTCATTCTGAGTTGAGATCCAAACAAATTGAACCTTTGTGTTTTGACAGTCACGTTGAGACTTAAGGACAGCCAGATAAAACATATAGTTGTACATGTTTAACACAATCAGTTCAACATTTTCAACATTTTAGGTATTATTTATGACCAATTACAGATTTCTATTAAGGTTTGGATATTATCCCTACGGGCTAATTTCGGTAAATTATATTTTTTCTTTAATTGATGTAAATGAAACAATTTACTTCATCAAATTGCTCTACGTTTCGTCGATGTGGGTTTTCAACTTCTTCAGGAGCTATTTTATTAAGATAATTTATCTTATATTACATCATTTGTTATTATTAAAAATATATATTGCAATTAAAACGGGACTAACACGACACCAAGTTAATTAAAATAAATGAATAAATAATTACAAATATAAAATAAATCACAGAATCGTCAAACTTATAACTACGGATATCACAGAACTTGCAACATTTTTTCAACTATATTATGATCACTGTAATTTTTATTTATATATTATATGTTATGTTTTTGCCAATAATTTTATGATGGAATATTATACCATATTAGGAGGTTCTAATGAGCATCCTATTATAATATATAGATTCACAATAAATATAATTACCACATACATAATTACTAAAATCAAATTACATAGTATATGATTGATATTGCTTAAATTTTTTTTTAAACATTTTGGGCTTTTGTTTGAAAACCTTTGTAAAATGTAAATTTATTCAAAGTATTGGCCATTGTTAGCTATGACATTTTCCCATCTATTCTTATTTGTTGCAACATATGAACATATTTCGCGCCAAAAGAACTGCACATCTTTTGAGGCAAGAACGAATCAATTTGTAATACCTTGTTATGAAGTGAAGCGTATTCCAAGGGGAACGTTCCGAATCGGTCTAAACAAATAGCGGTATAAATGTTTTGAAATACATATTTGTGGTAAAAATATTTTTTCTTTGCGTTAAGTGAAAGTCAAATAAAGCCTTAAATGTACAAAATATAAAGCTTAGGTTACGGTTAAGACAACCATCATTGTTTTATGATTGTTTATGACTGCATATCTACCCATTATTCAATTACCTTGAATTTATGGATTATCATGGATATTTGTCCAATCTGAATGCAAATCTTAAATAGTTTTTTTTTAAATAAAAAAAATTCACGACCCGAAACATACAAACCGTGGCAATTGCCAACACTTTCTCAAAGCCCGGACCGGAATCATATACAAATTAAAAAGCTATAAAATAATTTTTCTCGCTGAATGCTGAAATTTAAAATATTAATCGTCCTTAAGAAGCTTTACATAATTTGTAGGTTATGCCTTTTATTTTTTTTAGATATGACGGGACTAAGGAGGAGATACCGCGCTATTTCGAAACCACTGTGTAGCATGGGCTGCTGGTCATCCCAAATGTGGAAAACATTTCAGGTATTGCACGGGCACAAAAAATAGTCTAGGACATTATATTATCGCTATATTTGACTTAATTAAATACATTTTGACTATTTAAGTCCTGACTTTTATAACATTTTTGTGTAATGGTTTTCTTTAATTTTTACAATATCTTAAGTTGTAATATCTATATCAATATCTTAAGTTAATTTTACAATATCTTAATTGGTGTCAAAATCGTTATTTTTTTTCAAAAACTTGTCTCAATAAACATTTTAAATATTTTTTGACATTTACTAATAGAGTATAAGTTTACAAAATTAGAATTTTAGAGAATATTGGTTAAAACAATTTTAGTCTACCATCGAAGTAAAGTAAACCGATCGACTCAGAATCTCTTCCTAAGTTCGTTCGTCCGTCCATCTGGCTGACTGGTTGTAAATCTTGAGTATGTCATTGTGTTTGGTCCAATGTCGATGTCTATTGAATTTTCTTGAAATAGTTTAATTTTTTCATCTAGCCCAGATACAAATGTCCTCCCGGAATAGGACTTTATCAGCCTTTATTATCATTCAATAAATGCAATGCAAATAACCTAAATACAGAAATGCAACAACATTTTATGACGATTAATGGGCTTAAATGGCTTACAAATCTTGTTATCTTGTTATCTAAATAAAATTCTGCATAATTAAGAATATCTATATGTAGATAAATTACGGTTCTTAACATTCACACTGGCCCTTAATTATTTTTAACTTCAATATAACGGCAACATTATAAACAAATTGTATAATGTAGAATTAATGTTGTTGCTCATATACTCATACTTAATAACTTGTTTCAAAAGTATTGCCATAAAATATTAATAAAATTAAGATTTTTTGGAAGCGACGAAGGATATCTAAATATTGATATTACTTGTATCAGTCTAGAAGCCATACATTTTCATTTCCACAAATAACACATTTGGAAAAACGAAAATATTAACAAGAAGTATAGAGGCAAATAATGTGCTATTTTTAATTGCAAAAAGTACTTGACTTAAAAATTTGAACCGATCAATAAAGAAGGCAGCATTAATTATCATAAATATTTAAATCAGTTGCACTGTGAAACGTTTGAATGTAGTAACAAGTACATATTTCTGTAACTTAATATTGAAATAAATATTTATAAAAAGATACGTATGTAAGTAAGGAAGTAAGTAAATACAAACTTACATATTTGTAAATAACTGAGTAGTATATGATATTAAATGAAGCATAAGCTTCTACAGTTCTTGTTGCAATATCAATTGTAGACGCGGTACACAGAAAGAAAAATGGCATTCTAAGATTAAGTTTATTTTTCTCAGTTTTAGCCTGAAATTTTCAAGTACGTTTTTACTAGTTCAAATCGGGATTGATTTGAAAAATCAAGCGCAGATTGTTTTAAAACAAGAATAGTGTTTTTGATTTAAGTAAAAAACTCTTAAATTAAGTCCAATTTGTTCTTAAATCAAGAACACAAATCTTAAAACGAAAACTAAGACTTATTTTACTTAAATTAAGAACAAAAATCTTAAATCAATCCGAGAGAAGAAATGAGCGAAGTTAAACTTACTCTCTCAGAAGCTCTCAAAATCATTTTTTATAATTTATTGAGTAAGAAATTCTTACTATAAGTCCAAATTTGCTCTTAAATCAAGAAGATAACTCTTAAAACGAAA
This sequence comes from Bellardia pandia, assembly GCA_916048285.2. NCBI lineage: Eukaryota > Metazoa > Arthropoda > Insecta > Diptera > Calliphoridae > Bellardia > Bellardia pandia. Next base: position 75,336,529 of record OU696530.1, read on the forward strand.
ATTAAGACTTATTTTTACATGAATTAAGACAAAAAAACTTATAGTTTAAGAAAAAATTGGGCAATAAAATTTACTATCTTAGTTGCTCTCAATATTGTAACGTGTAGTTACAAAAACAACTCTCACGATAATATAACGTGTTGTTACAAAACACACACTTCCTACGTTAAAATTCACTATTATACTTCTCAAATAGTCTATGTGAATTTTAATATAAGATATATTAGAATATCACAATAAAGCAAGTAAGAATAGGAGTACCGATCCAGTTATAATCTGTTCCAAACGAACAAAATATAATCAGACGAGGCCTTGATTCTTACTTCATAATATTGTAGCCGTAGTTAACCGACCGAGATCTGAACTTAACATATGTTAAAGTAAATTATTTAGCTCATTTTGGGATTAATTATATCTCGGGCATTCTTAAATCAATCCGATTTTAGGATTACATCAAATATGAATTAGAGCTTAAATCTAGTTCAAAATTCTTGAACCAAGCTCATTTTGGGATTAATTCAAACTCGGACATACTTAAATCAGTCTCATTTTTTGATTACATCAAGTACGAATTCGTGCTTAAATCTTGTTTATAATTCTTGATTCAAGCTTATTTAGGGATTAATTCAATCTCAGCCATTCTTAAGGAGAGCTAAAATTAAGATTTTTTGACTTGATGAATCCGTACTTGAATCAAGTATTTTGTACTCGGTATAAGAAAATCCGTACTTACCCTACTATTGACACCGCTACGCATTGATTTAAGTACGGATTACTCAATTTTTTTTTTGAGTGTAGTGGCTGTATTTTCTTATAAAGTTGGAAATGAACGAAACACACAGATCTACTCCGTACTTTTGCATAAAACACACACACACACACATTCATATTTAAATATTTCAGTTCATTTATATGAAAATATTTGGTGCAGTCATTGTATCTGCTGCTGTTGCTGTTATTATTGTACTTATTCTTCTTTCATAGTAAACTTGAAATTTTCGTTGGAATTTTGATATTCTGCTAATTCAAAGTCAAAATGCCACAAGTTTTAGTACATTTTCACTATATTAAAGGCATTGTCTTAACCCACTCTATGAAATGAAACTGAATGGGGTCGATGGTATGGGGTTCCGAGGGGAAGGCGGCAGTTTATGATTAAAGAAAATCTAAATACAGTTTTTATCTTCATGGTTTTAGTTATCAACTCATTAAACAGTCCATTAGAACAATATGGTTTATTTTATTTGTATTCTTTAAAAAACTTTGCAACGTTGACGTGTACTTCTCAGCTTTTAAATGAGTAAAGTGGCATTAATGGTGAAACGTTAAATAAGTAAGTGACATTCACTTATTTAAACAATTAGTAGTGCATTTTAGGTCAAATAAATGTAACAAGTTTTAATTTATATTTGTTCAATCTCTTTTCCGAATCTGTTATTGTGATGCATATGAAACTAATTTTTACATCAAACCTTAAATAAAAAAATATTCCGCAAAAAAGTAGAAATTTCTTTCAAAAGTAAAGGAAGCCACGCTATCAAAATATCATTAACTTAAAATACTGAAGAAATATTAAAATTATTTAACAGTAAAAGTGTTACTAAATACAGAGAGTTAAAAATACGAATATGTTGACTGGTTTAAAAATCACTTATAATTTACACACAAAAACCTTTGAAAGTTTTTCTTCACGGCCTCGATTGCACAACAGAAACAGAAATAGTTTCTCTTATTTGAAATTTTACCTAAGTTAAAATTAATAAAAAAACATTCTGAAATTATGATCTCAGAAAAAATGCAGGCTATATTTTCGCACCATTATAACTTGGAAATATCAAATCAATCTAAACAAGTAAGAGTTTATATTCGGCTGTGCTGAATCTTATATACCCACCGCCAAATCACATATTACTCTTTTAGGTTTATTTTAGTTGAATTTCATCTCAACAGCGATATTTATAAGAATTTTATGCATATTCCTGTTATAATCTAAAATGGCAGAACTTCACTTTGTTTTTGCAGCGTATAACATATATCGATATACTTTAACAAACTGTAAATTAAGTACCAAAAAGCCTTAAGAAACTGATTTTGTCTTTTTGAAACGTGAAAATTGTCCCAGCTGTATACTCTGTGCCCAATTATGGACCAACTTTCACAAAAGTCAACCGTACAATTTTTACACAGTTACAACTGATCCGTCATAAAATTATGTACGACGTTTTATAACGATATATAGTTGGGACACCCTTTATGCGCATTTAAGTGATTTTCCGAAGTGAACTATATGTGGACTACGATTAAATATGAACCGATCATCATAAAATTGAGAGCGACGATGTTTATATATGAATGGACTGTTTGTGTTGAATTCCAATTAGATAGTGATTTTTATTTATGCGCATTTAAGTAATTTTCGAAAGTCGACTTTATATGAGAGCTTTGCTCAATTATGGACCGATCACCATGAAATTTAGTACGACAATTTAGTAGTGTAACGGATTACTTGTGGTTAATTTATCCACCATTTCGGTGAATCATAGAATGTTTGATAAAAATGTCATTATTCTATGTATTTTTTTCGAAGCTCTATCGTTCCAATAACAGACGGAGAGACGGACGGACATGAATCTTATAAGGACCCAAAATATGTAGACTTTGTGAATCTACGACCATTATTTCCATGTGTTATAAACGGAATGACAAATAAACCCACCATATTTTTAATGGTGGGTATAAAAACAACCCGGTCCAAACATTTAGGCTAGAAGAAAAAAACATTAATAAATGCAAATGCTATAATCTAAACAACGAAACACAAAATAATAAATATCTCTTATCCTCTATCCCCGTCTCAAATCATTCCAAACAAACCATTACAAAAACCCAAATCGGCATTCAAAACATCGACAAAAAGAAAAAAAATACATTCGTCTCTTACTCAACTCTCCGAACAAACAAAAATATCCGAAATATCTAAAACATCGAAATATACCAACTATTTAAATAAAATGTAGTTTTAGACCTCCACGGTACCATTTATAATATTAGTTAATATTAATAAAACTCACTTTAACGAAAATTCGATATAATGAATATGTAAAGAATTTTATAATCCTTCTAATGAACGACTAAATATTTGACCTTGACAAAAATAGTCGAACTCTAATGGAAATACAGCTTTGTCTTCTCGACAAAAGGAAAAACATACTAAATTTCAGTTCAGTTCAGTTCAATTGATTTGTTTTAAAAATTCAATTCATAGAAAAACAAAAATTCTTTATATTGGTGGATTTATTGCAAGTGATAAAAATGTATACGATGAAAGACTTTTATAAGAATAAGGATATAAATTATCATACCGAGGTGACTTAGTGGAGCACTTTAAAGAATCACAAAATATCACTGACCTCTATTGCATAATACTGTCAGATAAAGCGTTCACGCTAAAAAAGGATAAAGTACCAAATTTATTTTAATGCATCTGAAAAGAAAATTAACCCCTGGCCCACGATGTCGAACGATAACGCTTAGATAAGACTTAAAACACAAACTTTTTATCGTATCTATTTTTTTTACTCAATCAAGTTTGTTTATTCCACAATCAAGTTTGTGTCTTAAGTCTTATCTAAGCGAACGTTATCGTTCGACATCGTGGGCCAGCGGGTAAACTTCTTCTTTTTTGAAACGCAAAAAACAATACTTGAAACGAATTATCTAGTTCAAAGAGCACAAACTGCGCTAGAAAATTTATTGACGCTGTTATAACTAAAATGCAAATATTTCTGTTTTAAATGACGGATCGCCTACACATCTATCAACCCACAATACATTTACTTTTATAGACAGAATATTATAGCGTTGCAGTAGGACACTCTGAAATAAGAGAAAGACAATTGTGAACATTTATTTTTATAATTTTAATTTTACAATTGTCTTCTTCTTCTTTTAGAATAGTAAACAATTTGATATTATTGATTTTCGACTATGTTGCCATATTGAAATAGCTAAATGCAGTATAAATTCACTCTGATAATTCGCATTAGGATGGGGATAATTCACGAGTTAATTTGAATTAAGACTGCTAATGCAAATTAACTGTGTTGTCGGTCTACGCTATTATGCTCAACTTCTCTATTATCTTAGAAAATTATTGATAGCCTGCACACAAGGGGTCATTATCCAATCTTAACAACTCTAAGGCCGCATTTTCCCTATGTTTTCACTATGTCATTTTTGTTGTCAAATTGTCCAAATTGTTGGCAATTGTATGAAAACGGGTTGCTATATGGCGTCATCTATGTTTGCAATCATGATAGATGACACCATATGACAACCCGTTTTCATACAATTGCCAACAATTTGGACAATTTGACAACAAAAATGACATAGTGAAAACCAATCATAAGCGTAAATAACAACAAAGTCTATGATCACAATACCAACTCATACGCAGGGCTGCCAGATGAATTTCGGAAATAATCGTCAAAATCCCGATAAAAAAGAAAAAAAAATCGTCATTTCGAATTTTAAAAATCGTCAACAAAATCGGAAAAACAAAAAGTAACTATTTTTAATAGTATTTTGAAATTTTTATTTAAACGAAATCATAAACATTCAAGATTGTCTCTTGTAATCTCTTGTACAATACACTTGAAAATACATAAATTTTACTTTTTTAAATAAGAAGTCACAAAAAATATAATGTTAAAAACAACTTGTGTAATATTTTTATAATATCTTACAGTATTTTATAAATAAATATCAACTAAATGAGAATTTTTCCTCTTGCGAGTAAAAATCTATTGTATAAACTTTTTATAAAATTTTTTATTCGAAGGTTTACTTCTAGTTAAATATAAAATGTAGAACATATAACAGAGGTATACAAAAATAAATTTCAAATTCATTTTATATTTAACTAGAAGTAAACCTTCGAATAAAAAATTTTATAATAAATAAATAAATAAATATCTGAATTTAGCATATTTTAAAAATAGCAATGTCAAAACAATTTAGTTTATTAAGTTTTTAATAACATTTTGAGTAAAGAATCCAATTTATCCAACATACGGAAAAACATAAGCAGGTGTGATAGCAAAAATTATGAATCGTATGTAAAATGGAAATTTTGACATACATACGAAATTACATATGGGTAAGAAAAGTGATAGTACATATGTAAAATACATCCCGTCTGATAGCACCTTTAGCTGTTTAGAAAAAAACATAGTTGTGGTAAACATAATATAAGAGCAACACATTGTGATAAGATTTATGATTGTATTCAAAAACATATTAGGATGAATATAAGTGCCATGACATATCATATTATGATTAATTATCATCGTAATATTTTCTTGCTAATCATAATTTGATATTATAACATCATATAATAAACTAATATAATCATAAAATTGTCATACACGTTGTCATACAAATTAGTACCCAAGGTAACCATATTGTAGTTTAAAGTAATCATATTATGATCAAAATTAATCTATAGTATAGAACTATATATAGAACTATAGTTACACCATGTATGTCCCTTAGTGGAATAATGAATTTAAAAAACTTTAAAATGAAGCAAAATATGACACGTTAAATTGAATTGAGAAAAAAATATTCAATAAAAGAAATTCAATAGAAGAAACAGATAGCTAAAAGGACGACCATAGAAACTTTAACAAAAAACATTGCAACAAAAACGAGTACAAGTATAATTTGGGGAGATCTTCGTAATTTAATTTAGTCGAAGATCCAATTGATAGGACGAATTGTTTTGGAAATTATACTCTACTGCTCTACTTCTGGAACATCCAATAAATCTAAACGAATTTAATTGCTGTTTAAGTTTCTCAACTGGATCTATGCCAGGATATGATGAAATGGCAAATGAAATGAAGAAACAAATTTTAAAACGTTACCACAATATTTATAACACTTGTATTATTTCGCAATCATATAAAACTGCTATTATTGTACCAATTAAAAAAAAACCTAATAAAATTGCAAATGAGGCCTCCAATTATCACCCAATTTCACTACTACTACTATGTATAGAAAAAAATTTATAAAAAAATAATATCTGAACGTTTACTCTGGTTTTGACAAATCGAAAAGAAAATTTTACTTAATATGAGTCAATTGATGTTCCTTACTTAGACCACATAGTTACAAAAAACTTATCAACGAGAAACTACATATCTATCTATCCTGTCAATGGAGTTTGAAAACCCCTTTGACAGTATAGGTGAACATTTAATAATAAATAAACTGTACGAATTGAAAATTCTTCCAAAACTATCTACAACTTTATTTCTAGTAGCCTTTGAAAACCTAAACCAAATTCTAAAAAATCAATAAAATACAATACTGTGTTTATGCAGATGATCTCGATTTAATAAGCAATAAAAAGAATCCAACAGACATTAAACAACAATTAGATAGACATAGACGTATGTAACTCATCAGGCTGGAAAATATTGATAGGCAAATGCAAACATACATATACATAATAAATATTTTTAAGAAACTCAACTCAAATTAAAAACGAAAAAAATTGCAAATTCTCAGTTTAACTAACAGTTTTGATAACGAATGATTGACATAACTGAATAAATATTACAAAATCTAGTTGGTTCAAAAAAATGTCTTGTTCACACAAAGTTTACAATCGGTTCTAAAATTGAATACGGGCAAATAATACTGTATATGACAATCATCTCATAAAAATATATTCCTTTTATCATTCTAATATAAGATACAGCCTAAAAGTTTTTGGAACTACTCCAATCAAAATCCTATTAACAGAAAAAATTATGGAATGAACAGAGACTCTAAAGTGCAATCAAATGACAAAAAAACAACTATCTATTCTATCGGAACTTTGATGCATATTTAAAAAAAAAATCAGTATTAAACTGTAATAACCAACATGGCTTTTAAAATCGGATATCTCTCTGGAGCAATTATCGAAATGCAGTAAAAACCAAACCAACAACAATTGAAAATTCTTAATCTTTCTTTTGCAATTTTAATTGTAACTTTCCAAAATAATTTTCTGTTTTATGTCTTACGCTCTTACCTGCTCAGTTATTTCTCTCCATCATCAATTTATTTTATAAAATAATGCGTTACTTTGGCATAATACATTTTGCAGGGTGGACACATAATGAAAACATTTTCAACTTTGTTTTAATATTAGTTTTATAAAAACATATTTTCCAATTGTTCCCCAAAAATATTGTCAGTGTTTTAATGCATTCTTAGGTATGGGTGAAGCACCAACTTGTTCCGAAGAAAAAAGAAATCTTATTTCTAAAATAACCTTTGGTAAAACCATATTACAAATTTGAAATTTGTTTGGTTGCTTCAGAGGAAAAGTATTTATACAACACCATCAATCATTTAAATAACTACATAGGTGATAACTAGAAATGTTACAAAAGCTCCTCAACAGCGAAAAACAAACAAAAGAGAAGATCATGGAATGCAATTGAGGTCTCATCTGGAACAATAAGCCGATGGCTTAATGCATTTTCTCTTCATGGCTGCATCGCACAAAGCAAAGCTTTGTTTCAAAAAAGAATACAAAATCACGGCTAAAGTTTGCAAAAGAAAATTTTAAAAAACCAATAACTTTTTGGTCAAACGTACGTTGGAGTGATGAATCAAAGTTTTTCCGCTGGAGATCTAAAGGAAAACGGACGCCTGTATAGTCCGATTAATTAGCAGCATCATACAAAGTATACCATGAAAATAACTAAACACGGTGATGGCAATGTAATGGTTTGGGGTGCATTTTCTTGATTATATTGAGATATATTAGAAAATACAATAACACCATTCGCTTGAGATAATTTGCCGCTACTATGGAATTGTATAAACGACAATGTTCCCAAACATGCTTCACGACTTCTGAAGCATTGTTTAGAGGAACAAAACATAAATGTTTTAAAATGGACAGCACAGTCCGCTGATAACAAGCAAATTAAGAAGTTGTGTAACGAGGTTAAGAAGAGTTTGGAAGGGAAAACAGCAAAAAATTAGATGAATTGTGGGAACACATTGAGGCGGCCTGGAAAGCTATAATAATCGCCAATATTAAAACAGTGGTGAATGTTTTTATTATTTTTCCAACCCCAATAACGATTTTCTTTAAGTTTTTTTACTTTCATAGATTTATGGAGGGGCACAAATTAAAGCAGCCAGGCTTAAAGTTAAGTAGTAAAAAAACAATTTGTTATATTTTTGTGAATAGAAAATAAATGGAATAAGATACTGTTCTACTGTTATATGACCACCACTAATATATTCGTTACTGTTCGTAAACTCTTTAGCCGCTCGACTTTAGACATTTTTAAGTTTATAAAGAAAGAAAAATGTACAGATTATAATATTTATATAGTTTTTTTAAACGTTCATAGGCGGATATTTTAATTTTATTTTACAATAGTTTAAGATTTAAGTAGTTTATGTCAGACTATCACGAGTATAACACGTCCTTCTTAAAATTCAAAAAATGGCGGTACATTTTTCGACAGCGTATGCTTTCTTTGCGTGTCAATGCATATTTTTTGAATTTGGCTATCATTTCACGTATAACTTTTGTATTAATTACACCTCCAAGTTCATTAGGCTCTAAAAATTATTATTAAAAAAAACTTGTAGGCTTTTTCTCAACAAACCTCGTGAGTCAAAAGATATCTGCAAAAAGTCTTAGTTATTTTTCTCCGGTAAAGCAGCATTTACCTCCAAACACATTTTGCTTTTAGACAACTACTGCGATGTATGAACAACGTTAAAATTAATGTCATATGAAAGCGTTTTTTTCTGTTTTTTTTTTTATCAAAATCCTTTGCAAGTTTTAAGGATTTAAGGATATATTCGTATATTATTTGTATATCCTAACAATAATTTCAGTTTCCATCCTTGTTCCTGAGTATACTTAATATGATTATTAAATATTACTTATTCGCCCACATGGTTGATCAGAAAAGTACAACTTTAAAGTTACGGTCACACTTGGCAAATAATTGCCGAAAAAGACGTAACCACTAAATAAAATATGTATATTTGAACTCGTTTATTTATTAAACAAATCTTCGTTTATTTAGTACAAGACACAACAACTATTTACTTTTAATTTATTCGATGCTGCTTGATCTTACAAAACTTTTGTAAGAGTAAACAACGTCAAACAAATTTGTGCTAAAACAAGTGGTTACGCTTTTTTGAGTAAATATTTGCCAAGTATGGCCATACCTTAACAAGTAAAAAGTATTTGTTTAAATAAATTTTCCTTAAGGTACAGTCACACTAATACGCTTTACTGATAAATATTTCATCATTTTAGCGCTCTCTGAAGATATTAAAAAAAATAAATTTTTAATAATTCGTTTCTTGTAGATTTCACGCATAAATTGAGCAAAAATTAACCCAATATGAAAAATGTATTATTCGGTGTCATAAAGTCATATGGCGTCAAGTCTCATTCCATTGAGCCATAAGGGCACATGTCATTAAGTCTCAATGGAATGGGACTTAACGCCATAAATTTTTTTCCAAAAATGAGACATAAAGCCATATTTTTGATAATGTTGCGTGTCACCCTATTTCATGTAAAAAATGCGCTACAGTGAAATAACTCCCAAATGAAATAAGTCCCAACAGTCCCAACAAATAAAATTTGTTTTAATTCTTGTGTGTATTTAGTAAACTATTATTATCAAAATGTCCCGTAGCTTGATTTTAAAACTAACTGAAAATTTTTTAAAAAATATAGTTACGAGTAAATGCGTGTGACGTCAGATACTTTTTTTATTGCATTCCAAATTTAACATTTCGAATTGCCGAGTTAAACTCATTTGCACGACATATAAGGAATTTGGTTCAATACGCTTCGCATATACTCGTCTTGATATCATATTCAACATTCCGTATTCATTAATTCGTCAAATAAAGATGTAGGATTTTTAATTTCATATTTAATTATTACTTAGTCCCAAAAAGTGGATGTGTAATTTTATTTTAGTTTAGGGCTTTAATGACTCTCAGTGTGAGATTTATAAGATTTAATTTAATTAAAGTAAATGTGTATTAGTTTTTTATTTAAAACAATTTTACAATTTGTAGGAAAACTTGTACGCTAATTTTTTAATATTTTTACCCGTCGACTAGTGTCAGTGATAAGTAAGATTACTTAAACAAATATGCAAAATTAAATGTTAAACTCATCTTAATATTAAAAAATTACTTTAATTGCCCATCAATTGACATTTCCCCTTATTATTATTATTATTATTATTGTTTTTGTTGTTCGTCGCTTTATTACATTTTTTAATAACAGAATTTGCAATTTGTTAAGGTTGAAAATACTCGTAATAAATTTTCAAAGTGAAAAAGCAAAATAATGTAAAAAACAGAACATAAACATGAATGAATTTTAAACCTCAATTGTTGGAGGGACCACAAACATACTGGTGGTATTGTACAATTCAACATGTTCGTTCATTCGTTTGTTCTTTCATACTATTTGCGTACTTTTCTTATAATCCCCTGCAACAACAAACAAACAACGGCAGGAGTGTAAAATTAAAGAGCAGATAAAGGGCAACAATTTACATGTCTTTCGCCGCTTTTTTTTTTAATTTTTCTTGAATGTTTTTTTTTTTTGCCGTTTCCATTTGGTGGAATGTATGAATGATTTAATTCTTTAGCCGCGAAAAGTACCACTTTTATATGTTGTTGCACATTACTAACCAACAAACATTTACAAACACAACTACGGCTCACTGGCTGACTGACTGAATGGTTGGTTTGTTCGTTCGTTCGTTCGTTCGCTAGTTGGATGATTTCAGTGCTTAAGGATAAAAAGGAATGTGTGTATGTTTAAGGTAGAGAAAGTAAAGGATGCTTACTGTAAATGAATTCACAATTCATAGATGTTTGCTCTTTTCTTGTTGCTATTTCTGTTGTTGCTTTTATTAATGTATGCGATGATAATGACGATGGCACTGTTGAGGAGGATGCTGATACTGATGATGATGACGGTGTTGGTGATGATTACAAACGAATTTACATATACATATTCGCCTGTTCATAGATTCGTATATTTAACGTTTGTGTGTTAGCTGAATTTATATCAACATCAGTTCGTATTGTGTGGTATTATTCTACAAACAATTGCAAAATTCCATGGGCATGACCCCGGGAGTTTTTTCTCACCACAAACATACAGTATTAAATGAACGGATAAATGAATGAATTGAAAACGTGCACACATGTATAAATATGCCCACAAACAAACAGTTCAAGTACTTCCCTGTTGTTCTTAAAACGGACAGTGCACCGGTCACTTGAACAGTGGCGACGTCTTTCACAGAGCATTTCTTACATCAAATTTGACTTGAGATGCCGCTAAAACATATGTCTGTTCCAAGGAAAATTACTCTATCCAATAACCATGCCATGGTACAGTCGAAAGAATCATTCATGGACTGTTAGAACTACAATCATTCACTATTCCTAAGGAACTAGTCAGGAATCTTTAATAGATAATACAAGTGTGAATTTTAAGCACATTTAACCGAAAGTATTAGACACATGTGATAAGAATATATACACACACACATATATATATATGTATATGTATTATTTATGTGATCGAATCGGTTAAACAATGTATTAATTTTACACTAGTTTAATGATCACTGTAATAATATTTACTACGGACTCAGTTCACTTATGTTAGTTTGGTAATCTATTATAGATGTGGCAATCTGCTAAACTTATGCCATCTTTATGCAATTCAAATAGTGCCACAAAGTGATAAGTAGTACTAAAAATAGCAGAATTTTACCACAAATCCCATCGCTGAATTTGCTCTAGCTAAATACAAAACAATACTGACGACTTCTTTCCTACTGTTAATTGGTTCCACAATATGTAAATTTGAGTAAGTTTGCGAAAAGTATTGTTTCATATTGTGGTGCATTGTCAAAAGCAGAACAAACGGGTTATACTAATAATCATAATACAAGCCAATGTATGCATGTATAGTATATCTATATGTTTGTTGGTTGTATGTATTAAATCTACCCATCTATGTACATATGTACGTGCTGGTGTAACAACTGAGCTCAGACTGGTTCGGCTCATAGGAGTATAGTTTCATATTTGAATACGGGTTGGCAGTTAAATATCCAACAAAACTAGCCATTCATCCAACAATCCTAGAATCCAACTAACCGAACATTCTATCCTCCAACCAGCCATCTATTTTGGCTCGATGGCTGGCTGACTGGTAGGGTAACTGTTTGCAAGGCTAGCAAGAACTACACAAAAAGAAAATTTATATAAATTATTAATATGAATTGTTTTCAACTTTAAACAGTTTTGAATAAATTTTAAAATATAATAAGTAATAAATTGGCATGAAGTATCCATACCACCTGTAAATGGCTGGGACAATCAGGTGACACAATAAAATAACAACTTGCCCTATTGCAAGGTTGACTTGCTCCATACATATGCTTATGGTATGATTCAAGTGAAAGAAACTAGCATCCTCAGCGATAAACCAAAGCGTGAAAAGCCAAAAACAGTGCGTACACCCGAGAATATTGCTGCTGTGGCAGAAAGTGTGCGTGAAGCGCCATCAACATTAATTCACCATCGTTCTCAACAATTGAACATTTCGGAGACATCTGGTGACGAATTTTGCATAAAGCCTTGATATGACACCATACAAAGTCCAATTCGTTCAGGAGTTGAAGCCAACTGACCATCCAATGCGTTTTCGCTTCGCTAAGTGGGCCTGCGATCGACTTACAGAAGATGCCAATTTTGCCAAGAAAAATCATCTTTTCAGATGAAGGTCATTTTGATCTTGGCAAAATTGTCGCATTTGGGGCACAGAAAACCCGCACGCATACATTGAAAAGCCGATGCACCCCAAAACAAGTCACTATTTGGTGCAGAGGCATAATTGGGCCATTTTTCTTCGAAAGTGAGCAAGGAGTGGCCGTTACAGTCAATGGCGATCGATATCGGGCCATGTTGAACAAATTTTTGTTCACAAAAATTGAAGAGGAGGATATTGGCAACATTTGGTTTGAATAGGACGGCGCTACGTGCCACACAGCCGAAGCTACACTCGATGTTTTTGGAGATCGCATTATCAGCCGCTGAGCTGATGTCATTTGGCTACCTCGGAGCTGCGATTTGACACCGTTGGACTATAATTTGTGGGATGCCGTCAAAGATAAGTGTTACGTCGATAAGCAAGAGACAATTGACGCTTTAAAGGGCAATATTCGTGAAGCCATTGGTGAAATACAGCTGCACACAATCGATAATGTGCTTAAAATTTCTACCGATCCTGTAGGCTACTGCATGGCCAGCCGAGGCAGGCATTTCAATGAAATTATTTTCTATTATTAACCGGAGGGAATGTGGTTTCAAATAAAAATAATAAATTTTAGAAAATATTCAGTAGTTTTTTTTTATAACATTTTCAAGAAAAAGAAGTTATTTGGCGGACCCTTTATTAGTATAGGCATACATTATGACCATTAATCCAAGGAGTTCGTAGGTTTGGTATGAAAACGAAGCGTGTCAATTTATGGACTTGTTGTTAAAACAACTGTTTTCACAATGGAATAAGTTTGGATGAATCCGAATTGGCTGCCCATTAATCTAACTTAACATATCAATATACATATAAAAACATGGGATATGTGAAGTATAAGAATGGCAAGTAAGACCGACCATATAACACCCTACACCCAATATATGTATATGAAACAGAGTTTTCCCAAAAGGGAATCTATATTGAAACTGATCATCCAAAAATTTAGTGGCAAGACTTTTATCCATATATGTTGTGTTAAATGACTAATTATGGACCGATCATCATTAAATTGCACCGAACGATTTGTGTATATATGAAATATATTTGTGCTGCATATTATTTGAATACAAAACAGAGTTGTGTGATTTTTTAAAGTGATTTTCGGAAGTGGGCATTATATGGACGGATCTGTTCAAAATATGTAGATGTGATTAGGCTTACAACTTATTTATGGCGAAATCTGTTTATATACGTGGAAAAATCAAATGTTAATGTCCATAAAGCCCTATTTCAAGAGGGCATTTGCATGTTCCAAATTTTATCAAAATTGCGATCTGTACGGACGGACGGACATCGTTAAATCGACTCAGAAAATGATTCTGAGTCGATCGGTAAACTTTAAGGTGGATGTTAAGCTAATATTTATTTGTAATCAATAAAATATCAGCGCAAATCCAATATACCCTCCCCACTAAGGTGGTGTAGGGTATAAAAAGAGTCTTAAAATATATGTATGTACATATTGCACATTAGATTATTTCCAAAACATATTGACAAATATAATAGTGATAATCATCTTTGAGCAAGTTGTTTTTTTTCACTTTTGAAAACATTTAAAAAAACAATTTTGATTATTTTTAATCGATTTTCTTGTTTAAAAATCCATAATAAATTTTATATTTTTACCACAGGAGGAGGGTATTTTGTTAAAAATGGAAACTTTTTTTTTTAAATGAAAAAGATACATAGCAATTCACTAATCAAGTATTCAAACATTTTAGCATTGAGTCTGGTGTTGAAAGGAATAATGGTGCGAAATTTTATCAAATCGTCAGCATATATTTCCAATAGATTGAGTAATGATGTTATTACAAATTGAAGAAAATAATGAATTATTGGCAAAAAACTTCACCTATAAAATCAATGCTTAAATTTTTAGAATTTGTTTAACTAAAATATTTTTATTTTTATTTACCTATTTTGCCAGCTAATAGGACTGTGTAAACATTACTCTAGTATTACAGTATAATAATAAATAGCAAAATTCATTCCATGTAGGTTTTTTTTTTGAGTGTATCGCAACGAACAACCTCACAAAGATTCATTATTTTTCAATTGCATGGATATTAATGTATATTTTATCTACATTTAGGTAAAAACTCCTTTTTTAATTTTCTCTATTTGTTTTTGAGCTTGTTGTTGATTTTTTGCTTGTTTGCACGAGGATGTAGCCTCTGAGTGAAGTTTTTTTTATGCAAATGGCAGCAAAAGCAGCAGCAATAATTGCAATTGTTTTACCACACATACCAACATTAGTGGATCATGTTTTATATGGATTCGAGAACATAAACAAATGTATATTTAATCATGTATGCATATGTGAGCATCTGCATCTGTACATGTATCTGTTCATTTCTTTTTTTTTATATATTAAATGTATGAGCAGGATTTTTTAATTTCTTGATTTTTTACGCAACGTCACGTACTTTTTACCAATCAACTAGTGCATCCATCAACATCCCATAGATCCCTCACTCGTGCAACACGGCTATTACTTATTAAGCAATTGGCTTTGCAATTTAATGCTATTTAATAGTAGAATTTTTATGGGCTAAAGTATACTAAGTAATATAGTAAAAATGGATTTAGGTAAAAGTTGGAGAGATGACAAACCGCTTACCAAAAGAGTCATTCAATGGAAGCAGCTTTACACGATGTAACCAATGCTATTGAGAGATCACTGGCATTCAAACAATACACGATGGCAGCGTTCTTTGATATAGAAGGGACCTTTAAAAACGTTACAACCTCTGCAAATAAAAGTGCTCTGGAAGATCTAGATGTTGAAAGGTCAAATCGAAAGTCATTACTGCATGTCTTGGTAACAGCAAACAGTTGAAACAAGTTGAACGTGGAACACCTCAATGAGGAGTGATAAATACTCTACTTTCACTGATCGTTGTTAACTCAATTCTTGTCAAATTGGAAGATAAGGAAATTAAGATTTGCGCTTATACCAACAGGTATGTTTTTGGATGTGATCAGTAATATCATGAGCAATGTCTTGGAATTGCTCAGTAAATTACTCATATCAGACAATGCGAATTTAAGCGTTATACTGTGTTCAGATATGAAACTTAATTGAGTCAATATTCGGTTAATTGACAATATTATTTTAAGTGTTCAGGCATACGAAATTTTCAGCTTACTCAATAATCATTTGACAGTTGGAAAACAATACAAAAAATACTCTAAATGGTTGTTGTGTTTCTATGTAAACAAACTTACCTTCACATTGACTTTTCAATGAGATCTTTTGTTTTCTTTTGGTGACATTTGCCATTTTATACAATTTTGTTCACTAAACACAGTTGTGAACAGTGTTGCATTCGAAATTTTACTCAATATTATAACAATTTCGTACTTATTGCGCAATAATTAATTGAGATTTTATATGGAAATTGAGCTCAATAATGGCGTTAATTGCGATTAACGCAATTAAGGTGCATATGTGAACACGGTATTACTTAATACACATGCGGCTTGATGTTCAGCGCAAAATAGGGCTTGAGTCCTTTGCTTGTTAATTGAATGTATGCAGCTATAATACGTCCAATGGACTGCAATGAAAAATAAATATGTCGTAGACCAACTATACAGATTTCAAAAATCTGCAAAGATTCGCTTTAAATGTCTCAATAGCCGTATCAGTCGCAATACCGCTTGGGAAGAAATGTGGCAGTATACAATGAAAAACGCAGTACACAGCTCCTGAATAGGAAATGTAAGGACATCTCCAGAATTATAACTGGTCACTGTGAATGTCCGGCTCTTCAAAATTTTAGACTCATATACTAAACAATCTAGCAGAGACATCACTTATCAGATGCTGCGTTTTCATTGAATATAGTACTACTGAGTGGCTTTTGAATAAAGAATGATTTTATGTGGAATAACCGCATAAAACGATCTTTCAACACTACGAGTCTAGATGAATGAGCAGAAGAGGCAAATACTAGTTATAATTGTACAAACATAATTTAGTTGTTTAGTTAAAATATTGACACATCTAGGTGTATGTAATAGAATTCAAAGGTCAAGAATATAAAGGCTACATATATGATGGGCAGAATCCCAATTAACCACGCTATACTTATATTTGTTCGTTATTGATGTTTAAACAAATAACACTATTCAGAATGTTAGCTCAGAAGACTGCGATATTAAAAGTGATGATGAGTGTACAGTGAGGAGCACAAATAAATGCATCGTAGTACTTTGTGAACTTGTTATTGCATAAAACTAAAACTCAAACTAATTTTCGGTTAAATGCTAAACATTTACTAAAAGTATCAAGTCATAAGAAAAAAGTTCTCAATTCCACCATACAAAACCTGATGGTATTTTTAATATTTAGTCCAAAGCTGGTTATTAAGTAAAACACTTTTTACCGGTTTTGGCATAGTTGGTGTATACTATTTTTCAATTAATTCATTTGGAATACTCTCTTATTCTTGCTGAAACCATTGCCCAAATGGGTTGACTCTAATTGGTATTTTCTTAACTATCTTTTAACGGTTGATCACAAATTCTCAATTGGATTGAGATCGGAACTTTTTTTGGCCACTGGCATCAAAAAAAATTTTGCTCGCCAAACCTATACTTTGCGCACAAATTTGCAGAGACAGCCAGACGGACGGACGGACAAATTCAATATACCCTCCCCACTATAGTGGTGTAGGGTATAACTAAGAGATGGAGTAGCGAAACATTGGAAATAAAATACAATTTAATAACTTTGCCAAACGGACCTCAAGCTCAACAAATTGTATTTAAAATTAAAAAATAAGATTTAAAAACAATTTAATATTTCGTTACACTGTACAATAGTGAAATGGTCTCTTTATTCGCTACATAAATAATACGCTCGCGTATAAAAAATAATATTTTTAAAAAAGTTAATTTTTTAATTTATTTCTGATACATACACATCGAGAACATAAATATATAGAATATGCAAAAACTTACTTTTTAGGCAAAAAGCTTAAAAAACTTGTCATATATGCACATGTCATGTACATATGTACGTACATATGTATGTATAGGAGTATATGTATCACATTCGGCTTAACTGCGGAAATTCCCGTTGTTCTTTTGTCTTCAAATAAACTAATGACGGGAATTGCCGCTTATGTTCACATCAAAATTTTTTAACCGTCAAACTGATGTATTTTGACCGTTGCACAGCAATAGAGTTGCTGGATGGTTAAACTAACAACCAAACTCCAATTAAACATGAGAATTGCCATTTAAATTTAAAGGCCCTTTAGACGATGCAATTTTGCATGCAATTGATGTTTGTTGGTGAGCGGGGGAGAGAAGCAAGAGGGGTAGAAAAGGTTGCAAGACTTTCGTTTGTCATGCAATTTTTTGACATTTCCTTTTACCATCGTTTGTGTTTTACTTATTTTGTTTTATTCGAATTCTGAATTTGAAGTGTGCGTTATTAATGCGCAGGAAAATTTTCAATTACTTCTTCTGTGTTAATATCTTCCATTTTTTATATTTTTTATATACAAACATATGTACATATTTTTTTTGTGTATGGTGAATTTCATTTATTTTCATTTATATACTAATTTTATTAAATTATTTATTATTATTATTCTTATTTAGTATTATAAGTAATAAATAAAAACAAAATTAAAATAGTGCATATGGTACAAATTGAAACACTTTCTTGTTTGAGTTGGAAATTTTTTTTATAGATACCCCACTTGCATCCCATTAAGTTACCACAAAGCTCTTAAAGCAAATGGTCTAAAGTATCTTCTGAGGAAAAATAAAAAAAAAACTCCATTTGAAAAAAAAATAAAAAAATGGGGAAAATGAAAATGTGCCAAATATTGAAAAATCCTATTCTTGAGTTAAAAAATAATTTTTTTGATAGGTATCCCACTCGCATATCATTAAGCGATTATAAAGGCCTTAAAGTAAATTGTATAAGCTTTCTTAAAAAAAAGGCCCAAATTGAAAAAAATTAAAAAATAATATTTAAAAAAAAATTTTTTAAAATTAAAAAAAAATATTTTTGAAATGATTGAAGAAATAGCTATCTAAAGTCCTTTGGACAATTTTTGATAGGACCAATAGGTGAAAAGTTACACTCATTTTAAAAAAAACCCTGTATGACCAAAATGTCCAACTTTGACCCCCCCTCTAACTACGGCAGTTCTGGACTGATAGAGCTGTCTCTGGCCTACTATTCAACAGTACTAACCTTGGTGCAAATTTCATCCAAATCGGAAGACATAGATTTTTAAAATTGGGTCACTTGACGTGAAATTCACCATATGTATTATATTTATATTTTAAAAATTTGTTTTCTGTGTTGCGAATGAAAAACTAAAGAGGAATGTGTAATTAAACGTCAAAAAGTTGCATGAGTTGTTGCACGTAAAATTGCATCGTACAAGTGCACAACACTTTACGTAGCAATTTTAAAAGAGAATGGAGAAAATTGCATGCAATTAATTGCATCGTCTAAAGGGCCTCTTAGTGTACACTTACATCTTTCTTATGTCTTTGGTGTGTTTTTTTTTTGTATAAACGTCTTCAATGAAAAAA
Source organism: Bellardia pandia (assembly GCA_916048285.2). Taxonomy (NCBI): domain Eukaryota; kingdom Metazoa; phylum Arthropoda; class Insecta; order Diptera; family Calliphoridae; genus Bellardia; species Bellardia pandia. Next base: position 75,356,012 of record OU696530.1, read on the forward strand.
ATTGCGGGAATTCCCGCACAATGTGTATAAGATATATATTGACGTCAAATTAATTGGGTTTTTGAGTGTGATCAGTTGCTGCAGGTAGATTACGGCTAAGAAAATAAAAACGGTTTTCGTGGCAGTATTATAACGTACTTTTTAATGAAATATTCTGAAGAGGAATATTCATCGGATGGAAACGACTTTGCAGGATATAAAATTTCTGATAATAGCGATGTTGTCAGTGAAGTAGATGAACATAGTCTTGAAAATGATGGGGATAGTTAATTTGATGAACTTGTTCCATAGAATGATGGTGCTTGTACCTCAGATATAGAAATTAGTAATGTAAATTGTGAACCTAATGAAATTTGGCACGAGAATACAAGCCCTAAACCATATTTGCCGTTCAACGAATATTGGGGAATCCAAGGCGAAGTTAATAGTGACTCATCACCACTATTCTTTAAGAAGATATAATAAATTTATTAGTTTCATCGAGTAATTCTTATGCAAAAAGTTGGGAAAATAATAACAGTTTCATCCAAAAAACTCCTTTTTAGACTTTCGTAATGATTTAATCACAACTTTACTCAAAGTAGCACCTAGTGTAGCTAAAGGTAAGGATCTTGCCAATCTTGTAACAACTAGTGGACGCCCACAAAAACAACTAAGTGAGTCGTCTGTAATAAATATGAGTGTTCAGCACTTTCCCGAGAAAATTCCATTTCCTCAAAAATATCAGGGGTCAAGCAAAAACAAAAGTTTTCAAATACTGCAGCAAAAATGGAATGAGAAAAGAAACAAGTTTCCAATGCAAAACTTGTTTAGATAAGCCGGCACTATGTCCCGATGGGTGCTTCGAAAATTGCCACTTAAAAAAATTTTTAAAATAGTTTATTAATAAATAATTAATTAAATGAGAATTATTCCTCTTGCGAGTATTAATTGTAAAATTTTTTATAAAAATTTTTAATCGAAGTTAAAGTTAACTTGAAGTGAACTTCGATTAAAAGTTTTTACAATAAATAATTAAATTAAATTTTTTTAAATATCTTGTTTCTCTCTAATATTAATGACGACGTGATGTGCCGCAATTATATTCTCAAATATAAATAAACACTTGAATTCCCGTCCTAAGTGAATTTTTGCTATTTGTTCGGCACAGCAAACTAATCTATCAAAATAATAAATGCGGTAATTCTCGTCCCGTTCGACTTTGTGAAAAATATGATTCAATGACAAAAAGCGGCAATTCCCGCTTATTATTATTATATGAAAAATGTAATTGATTCTCTAGCAGGCACCAGCTAAATTTAATTTTCAGCCGAATGTGGTATGAATGTATGTATAACACATAGGCATTGAAAAACGTTGTTGATTGAATAGTTTTCCAACTTGGATTTCACAGTAATTTCAGTTAATTTATATGACATTTATCTACATATATGTAGATACAATTTATTCATACATATGTAAATAGAACACTGAATTACTGATAATAAAACTCTATTGCAGGCACTTTAAAAATTAGATTAATTTTTGAGCATATGTTTCTGTTTTTAAGCCTAGTGGATAATTTATTATTTTTATGGTGTTTTATCTCAAAAAAAAAAAGTTTTATTGAAACATACGAGTATTTATTCCTTAAAATTTCTTTGTAATACCGAAATGTTATTTAAATCAAAACCAGAGCACCGTGCTCCCGAATGCCTTGAGGCATCCTTGTTTTTGTTATTGTTTTATATGTTATTTTTGTTTAACATGTTGTATTCGTTACATTTATTGTACAATATATGTAGAATGTATACTCGTATGTATGTATGTAAGTATATGATATTGGTATTACAGAAAATGTATGTATGTATGTATGTGTTGATTGAATTATTCCGCCACTAACAAACAGACTGTTGGCGATCGTGTTGTGCTTTCAATCATTTCATTTCAACAATATTTTGATTGAAAATAAATCACACAAATTGCGGTTTGTTGTTTCAGTAATTTTACATGATTCATATTATTGTTGTTTTTGGTGGTTTGATTTTCCCTTCTTTTCTGTAGTTTTTGCATTTCAAATAGACGCACATTTTAAATAAATAAATTGTTGATTGAAATTAATTGCTGTTTTTTATTTCGTATAATTTTGTTAAAGGACTAATTAAATGAATGGCTTAAACTAAAATAAACAAATCAGAAAGCTTTGGCAAAATTGTTAGTTTTGCAAGAAAAATTCGTTTCTTTTTTTTTTCTTTGTTATAATCTCACTATTTGATAAGTGATGTACTTCTTCAAACAGAAAAATACTATTCATGACTATTGCAGCTAAAAAGGAGTTATCTGTGGTCTGTTTATTTGTTATAACAGCTACTTATGAATAGTCCAATCCCAGACGAATTCAATGAGTTTAAATCAGTTAGTTGTTCAAAGAATTTACTAATAAAAACTAATCTCATATTTCAAAAAAGTTAATTTTAAAATTATGTCCAAAAGATTTGAATCAATCGTTGTAATAAAATAGTTTTGCAATATGAGAAAAATAACATTATTGCTTAAAGTTTAAAAAGGAATATTAAAATTTATTTAATTCTAGTTAAGATGACTAGACATAGCAGATTTAAATCCTACTAAAGAAATTGTATAAAACTGTTCGTTCCGTTTTCCTTTTTGTGTTTCAAACGAATTCCAAAAATATGTATGAATAAGTTTTCGAATGTTTTTCTGTTTTAATAAAGAAATAAATTTGAACATGTGATGTTTTTTCGTCTTTCGGCTTTTGAAAATGTAAAAGATGTCATTTCTGCATAAGTTTATTTTTGTCAAAATTTTAAGGGCAAATAAGTAAAAAATAAAATTTGTCTGTCAGTGCGAGTTGATGACTGTCTTACATAGAATTGTACAAGCATAAGGATGAATGAAAGAGCAATTAAAGTTACACTAACCTACATACAACATAAAACAAACAAATAATAAATCGATATGTATGTACGTATGTATGTATCAGGCATGGAAAATTGCAATTTTAAAGATTGAACGTAAAAAGTAGCGAAGAAAAACTACAAAACCAGACACAGTAAGGCATCAGTTCCGGTGTTCATAATATTTGATTATAATCAACTGTGCAACTTTACAACTCAAAAGTACTATTGTAATTTTCATCTTTGCTAAGAACATAAATTAGATTTCATTATTTCAAAACTTTTCTTTAGTCGTTTTTGTTTTAAACATTTTGAGATGTATTTTAAAATAAAATTTTTGATTTTATTTTATTTTTCTATATTTAGTTCATCAATAACGTTTGATACGTATACATTTCCATAATCATTTTATTCCATTAATGTAAGACATGTTTGGAAAATGCAATAATATACTCGAATTATTGTCGCTGATCTACAAAAAGAGCTGGTCCCACAACAAAATTACTTTGCATACAAACACAAGTCAGAGTCTAGTCTATATTCTATTTTCTGATCGTTCGTTTATTGCGAAAAATCGAAATAAATTTCTCCGAGATATAGACAAACATATTTTTAAATTTCAAAGTGGAGTGTTTTAGGTAAAAACAAATTAGAGTGCAATATTCGGTTCTGCCGAATTTTAAATACCCTCCACCTAAACAATATCCAAAAACTACACTGGTTATAAGAATATCATATCCTTATTCCGTGTTTTCTATTCAGTCTTAGTACAAATTTTATCTATTAGTATTTGATATATTGTTTGAAAGACAATTTTACGACCAACATGATTTATGTTAAATATTTTGAAATTTTTTCTAATTTTGACCATTTATAATTGATGTAATTACCAATTCTTACCATAATTTACAGAGATTGTCTGATTTTCATAATACTCTTGAGTGCAATTTATTATTACAAGAGTTGTATAGTGGGTTATTCTGCTCGGGTGCCCCGATAGACTAGGCGATAGTTTGCCGAACTATCAGTCAGAGGGTTGCAGGTTCGATTCCTGCCAAATACTCTGGGTGTTTTCTGCAGATAAGCCAAAAAGCTTCGCAGTTTGTGTTTGTTAATTATAAAAAACTGCCATCCGAACAACTTGTTACTGGTGGTTGTGATTTTTGTCCAACACTCATGGAAGTGAATTAAGGAGATATTATTGACTGACAGCTACAAACTCCAGTAGCTTGATTCTCGTATAACCGATACTAATATGAATTCTGGATTAAAATTTCTGATCCATATAAAAATGGATTTGATGTCGATATTTAGTAGACATTTTTGTGAAATGTTTTTCTATGACAAATTATGGGCCTATCTTCTTAAATATTGGAACAGTGAATGTCATGCATATGAGGATATCTCACGTCGAATTTCAACGTAATAACGGTATATATACGATATATATTAGTATTAATGTGGATTTCGAGAGTGGACCTTATGTGGGGGATATAGTCAAATATGGACAGACATTCTCAAAATGCAGCAGTTTGATTTTAGCATGTATGCAAATGATCCGTGTAAAATTTTGGATCGGTATCATTATTTAGAAGAGATTTATGAGTATTAAAGTTATTTTCGGAAGAGGGCTTTATATGGCGGATACGGTCAAATATGGACTGAAATTCACAAAATTTTGTGGAATGATTTTTGTATGTATTTAAATGATATGTAGAAAGTTTTGAGGCAGTATCGATATTTATAAGATATATGTATATATAGATAAATGGGTTTTTCGGATGTGGTCCTTGTATGGGAGATATGACCAATTATGGGCCGACCACCATAAAATTTAGTACAACAATTTATACATCTATAAGAATTTTAGATGTCCACTTTTTCGTTTTGCGATTTCTTTTTACATGACACTTATTCTTACCGAATTTTGTATTAATATTCCAATTTTACAGGCATTTATTTATCATTATGCCATATTTCGAAAAGATATTTGTATGGGTGCTATGAGAAATCATGGACCTATTGTTACTATTTTCCTTACACAAAATTTCGTGGCAATATCTGAAATATATTCAAAAAAATTGCCAGAAAAATGTTTAAATTTTATGGAGGTTGTCTGACATTTTGGTCCATAACTCCGGTTCTACTATACCGATATTGCTGATTTTCAATACCAAAGTGCTTAGTAAAATTATAAACAAGTTTTTGTAAACCCTGTTGATTATGGTTATGTCTTTTGTACAGAGCCAGACAGACATAGCTCAATCGACTTAGATTGCCATAAGGACCAAGAATATACATATATGCTTTGTTGTGTCGCTGATGACTATTTCTCAGTATTATTATAAATTTTGAGAATTCCACTGTAACAATGAGAGAAATCAAAATAAAATTTATAATTAGTATTGAGAAAATTCCAATTATGTATAACAAATGTGAAAGCATAATCGGTGAGTCGCGACCATATATTAATAATATCCCAGATCGAGTATATGAGAAAAACCAGTTTTCTTTGAAAATTTTCGTAAGTGAGCCTACTATGGGATCTCTGGATAATTATGGAAATTGCGAAAATTCCAAATTAATCTGCAAACTTTTAAGTTTGTTTGCCATTTATTAAAAAAGGAAAGGCCAGGTGTCTGGCATTTTTTTGGAAATTCGAAATTCTAAATGATCAAAATGGGTTCCCACGATTACCGTGAGCCTTCAATTATACTTCGTATGTTTTAAATAAATAAACATAGAAATAAAACTTAAAATGCATTCAGCTAAAATCAATAAAGAGCAGAATTCTTCTCGGTACTTTTTATACCCACACCCAAAAAGATGGTGGTATAACGTTTGTAACACATCGAGGTCCACTTCTGGAAATCACTTAAAAGCACATATATCTCTTACAAAGTCTATTATTACATTGAAATTCAACACAATTAATTCGCATATATATATGTACATATAAATCTTAGTGCAGTATGTCATGATGATTGGCTCGTAATAGGTCATACGTAGTTCTCTTATGAAGACTATTCCCGAAAACTCATATCATGTAATTAAATCTTTATTAATTAATATCTTATGATATTCATATTCTTTACACCGATCAGTCATAAGTATGTAAATATTATATTATTGACTTTTGTGGATATTGGCCCATAATTGGTCAAACCTAAAATTTTCGAGAACAACCACAGAGTATATAAAGGTTCCAAAAAACAAAATCAGTTTCCTAGGGATTTTTATTGTGTACACGCTGCAAAAATATGAACAAAATCTTGATTCTTTATATCGTTATTGAGATGAAATTCAACTGAAATAAACCTAAAATATATATAAATTACAGTACAATATTGTAAGAAATTCGCCTAGTAATAGGTGATTTGTTGGTGGGTATATACTCGTAAGATTAGGCACAGCCGAATATAAACTCTTACTTGTTTAAATTATGTTTAAGCATTTTACGGCGTACCTTATGAATTGTCTTCATATAATTTTATAGCAGTCTAATATTCTTGCATACATGTTAGTAGTTGTGTCAATTTGTGAATTGTAGCACAATTGTACAAACACCGAGATAACTAAAAACACATCTTGTATTGGATTTCATTCATTTAAACATCAATGGAAATGCTCAACCAATTTCTCGGTTGAACTTTTACAGTTTCGATGTCTACATATATGCATTTTATTTTATTTTTTTTTTGTCTTCAATAAGTTTTTATTTATTCTTGATGGCATTGAATGGTGTAATATTGACAATAGCCCAATCATTTTTAACAAATCAATAGATTAACCGGTCATTTGAATAAAATACCACTACGAAAACCCTTGAGAATTTAAAATTTAATTGCCAAGTTATTTGATTGTGATCGTTGGGATTGTTTGTTTAAAATTACATAAATAATGTCATGTAAATTAAACTTGAATCTAAAATGCTTATGAATTTGTTCAATTAATAATATTTTCTGTTGTACAAATGTGAAAATTGATTTATTCAATACTAGTTAGATTGCCTGAGCGAGATTTTTCTTAGACAAATGATAATTTTAATTAAAGTAGTAAGAAGTGTGAAGAAATCCGTATAAATACTTTTTCACCAAATTCGTGTCCATTTTCAGATTTCTTATAATGATGGAAGTTAGATATTTAGCTCTTTTGCTGAGAAGTATTGAAATTACTAATGAAAAATTTCCGATTAAATTAATTTAGAAAATTATAGGGAAATAAGTAAGAAAGTATAGTCGGTCAAGCCCTACACCCAGTATATGGGCAAAGAGAAATTGCTCTATATGTGTCCATGATCTATTCCAGATCGATCATCCAAAAGTTTAGTGACATGACTTCTGAGCATATAAATTTTATTTGTCTCAATATTTATTTCGATATACGAATGCATAAATATTTTTAAAAGATTGTTGCATGCTAAAGTGATTTTCGAAATTGAGCCTTTATGGGAGCAGTGACTAACTATGGACCGATCGCTTTAAAATTCGGTATCATGATCTCTATATTTTTAAAAGAGTTATGCTCGTTAAAGTGATTTTTGGAAGTGGTCCTTATATGGGAGCTATGGTCAATTATGAACCGATCTGCAAAAAATTATTTGGTGTGCTTAGGCTGGTTTTATACGCAACTTATTTGTAGCGAAATTTGTTTAGATATGTATATAAATCAAACATTTATGGCCGATAAAGTCCTATTTATAACTATATTAATGGAATTAATGGACCGATTTTAACCAAATTCAATCCCAATATTCTTGTAGTAAATTTTATCGAAATATCTTCAAAAATGCGCAAAAGTTTACATGGACAGGCAGCCAGCCTGTCAGGCAGACGAACGGGCGGACAACGTTAAATCGATTCTGAAAGTAATTCTGAGTCGATCGGTATACTTTAAGGTGGGTGTTGGACGAATATTTTTGAGCGTCAGCACAAATCAATTTACCCTCCCCACTATGATGGTGTAGGGTATAAATACAGTTACAGAATACGTTAGATATTAAATTAGTTAACACACAATACCTGTTAGAATTCTAGGTGTATTTATATTTTATAGTAAATAATTAAAAAAAAACATTTTATGCTTTTTAATATTTTTAAATGTTAACTGGCTGATGTAATTGTGCAATTATTAAACATCAGCAAATGGATGTACTTTCACATGGTCTTTCTGTCAGTTATTTCATGTCTCTCTTCACACTGATTTGTGTAAAAAATTCAAAATTAAAAACAAAAGGAAGAATGTTCATGAAATTCCATTTCTCCAGTAAATATACAAACATGCATCAAAAGGAAACATCAAGCATGAGAGTACATGTAGACAAGTACCAGCTATGTTTACGTGGTCTAGGGCATCCCCTCACATAAATATTTATTAGAAATATACAATACATGTAGGTATGTGTACATATGTAGCTAATTAAATATTGAATATTTATATTGTTAATACAATTTAAATTAAATTATAATTCGAATAAAAATTACTAGATTAATAATTTTCTATTTCAAAATTGAAATTATTATTTTTCATTCTTTTGTTTATACATGAATAAGTTCTTCAAGGTAAAATTTTGAAAGTGAATTTCTTTTCACAAACAATCTTCAAAAATTCACAACCATTTACAAAATTAAAGAAGTTAAACCATTGAAAATCATTTACAATAAAAACTTTGTATCTCGTTTTTAATAATCAATAATGGTTCATAATGTAGAATAATTGGTAAAGGAGCACTTTAACAGAAACCAAGATACATTTGAACTACTTTTTACACCTTTGCTTTTCAATTGCGATTGAAAATGTCCATTCTGCAAGAGATGACTTCCAAATACGAGCTTATTTAAAATTTTTAGCTTTTATTTTGAAACATTTGTACAATATAAATGTATTCAAACTATTGTCCCATCTTTCGGGCTGCATATAAATTTCATGTCAAAAGAACTGCTCAGTTTTTGAAGTCAAGAACAAATCAAGCCAATTTCGGATACTCGTTTTAAAAAAAGATAAGTAACTCTCAGGCAATTAATATGCCTATATTTATTTATTTACTTTCTTTGGAAGGGGCATAGGTTGAAGAAGTAAAGGTGGTGGCAGTAGAAGAATGAAGAAACAAAAAATTAAGCGTTGCAGCGCCTCTGGTGGTGAGTAGGCGCATTATTTTTAAATCTTGATTTATAGCCTTTATTTCATTATTTAACTTCGGTGGCGTTTCAATGATATACCAACGAAGGAGGGCACTGTGATAAATATTAGTCATGATTGATAGAAAACTAATAATTATCAGAAACTGATCCTAGAGAGTGCGTTCTGCATCGATCGAAACATATGACAAAGGTCAGGACTATAAGGTGCGTGAAGTAGACTTTCCCAACCATATTTTTCTAGATAGTTTTTAACAGGTATTGCAGAATGTGGCCAAGCGTTGCCATGATGGTATATTACGATTTCATGGCATATTCTGGGGGTTTTTGACCAATGCTCGCTGCAAACGAATAAGTTTCATTTCGTACAGTTTTTCTTAACGTTAAATCTGAATGAACACAATCATCCTAGACTTTGATAAGCAATCGGTGGGCTTCAGCGGCTCATCTTTTTAAATTAAAGAATTAAAGACAAACTTTTCACATATGATGTTTTGTTGGCACATTTTTAAATTGTTGTTAATTTTCGATGACTAAGTGAGAATAAATGACAGATATGTACTTTTCAAAATGACGTACAAGTTACTAAAGACAAAAACCGCATTCAAAAGATAAGAATTCCCCATTGTTACGGTCCTAATAAAACAGAAACTTAGAACTCACAAATGTGTAAAATATAATAATATCGACATAAAATTCATTTCTAATAAGTTTTATTAATGATTAATTATGAATAACTAACCATAAGTTTACAAAAATCTTATTTCTAAGAAACGACTCTTTATCCATAAATCCCATATAAGACCCCTGCTATATAGATACAGATTAAAAACTGCTGCACCCTCCTACATTGTGGATATTTGCTCAATTCCATCTTAAACAGAAGCGTGTTTTGAAACTTTACATTTTTTTCTTGGACCAGCACTCAGGGGATGACCCCTACTTATGCAATGCATTGTGTTGGAACTAGGAAGATAGGTTACGGGAGGGAGGTTAGAGGGAGTAGTGTTTGTGAACATTTGACTGGAGTTTTCCTATATTGAAAGTGGCAGGGAATACTTCTGCTGAGAGTTTGTTCCACATACGGACAGTACGGCTAAAGAACGAATTTTCCCTGTAGTGTGTTGTGCGAGCCACTGTCCAGTCGACCACAAATGGATGAGCCCTGACTGAAGAACGTGTATTCCGTAAAAAACTGCGTGTTTCAGGAACAAGTTCCCTAATTTCAGCAGAACACATTCCATTATAGAGTCGATAGAACAGTGAAACACAATCCACATTGCAACGATGCTCCAATGAATCAATAGAGTTGGATACCCTACTGTCACCGATAACCATCTTCGCCCTCTCCTGTACGCGGTCGCGTAACTCCAAAATAGACTTCGAAGCACCGGCCCATACATGAGAGTTGTATTTCATTTTCGGTCGAATATAGGTGGCGTAAATAGTAAAAAACTTAACGCAACTACTCGTACATATGTATAAGAGCAATAAATAAAGTATCTGTAGGGGAACCCCTATTTCTACATGTGTGTTAAAACTTCCCCTTTGTTCGCTTGTCGGTTCGGAAAAACATACAATTTTTACTTGGTGTTAGTTTTAAATTGTTGCTATTTTCAAAACTTTATTGTATGCATTTTGGTGTTGGTATCATGTTTTTTGTTATTATAGTTTTTTAGATATTTGTATCTTCAAATATTTGTTTTTGTGCTAAGCTGTAAAAAATGTGAAATAGTTTTGTGTTTCTCCTTACATTTGTAACATAACTAATTTCAGATTCAGATTCTCTGATGGAATATCTAGAGAATTATTCAAGTATCAAATTTATGTAGTCTTTATTAATAGACAAAATAACTCAATGAGATTCTGCAATTGAAATTATTAACAAATTCAATATTATCGGTCAATTCTTTAATGTTCAGCTTGTTCCTGTTTGTTCAAAACTCGAGACTCGAATATAAAGTGCAACTATTATGCAAAACCCAATTTTTGTTTTGGAAAACATCAGTAAAACATCAAGTTTTATTTTGCGTGAGGTAAAACAAACACTTTTTTAGGGCAGCTCATCCTTCGCACTGAATATATTCTATTTACCTCTATAGATTGAGAGATTGGTTTAAAAATGACTGACCTATAATGTTTTACAAAAGCCCTTATTATTCACAATAAAATTCATTTATCCTTAAATTAAATACATTTTAGTTAATAATATTGTTGTGAATTTTGTCAATTTAGCTGACATAATTTGAATTTTATTTTAATGATTTTATTTTATACAACTGTGAGACATGGTACTACTACTCTGGACTTGTATTCAGTGAATAATACTCGGTACAAGAGTGAACAATTTGAATTTATTAGGGAATTTGAAATAAACGACAATTCCAGTGAAGAAGCCAAGTGGAAAATAATTATTATTATAACACATACGAACGCCAAACCCTTTGAGGGTTTTACTATACTGACCTAGTACCATCACCCTGACTTGGAATTTCTCACCCCCCAGACAATAATCCCAAAAATGTTCCACAGTGTAATTAAGTAAGTTTTTTGTTTCCTTTTATGAATTATAATTTATTTGTTAATGTTCTATTATTTAGATAATAAAACCCAGGCTGTAAATTTAAAGAAGAAAAAAAAGAAAAAGTATTTGTGCGTTTTATTATAATTCAAATTAAAGACAATTGCCCATAAGTAGCAGCCGCAACACATATCGAATGCAAAATGATTCAAAATATTTTTCTTTCTTTTAATCTCATGGAAACTAATGATTGAAAAATACAGCATAATTCTTAAATATAAATATCTAATGACATATTCGTAAGCGTTTGTGGCAAGTAGTTGCCTCCAATGACATCTCCGTTTTGACATAATGAGTTAAAAAGCCAGTGTATAATTAATGGAGGTTAGTGAATGAGAATATTATACCTCATAACTTTCTAATGTAAGTTTTTATAGTGTAAATGTGTTGATAGAAAGAATATTGTTATTCGTTAATGCCGACATAAGCACGCCAAATACATACATGTTTTCCCTTGAAAAATAAAAGGAAAACTGTTGTCAGAAACTATACTCGTTCGTTCGTTTGTTAACTACATATAACCATGTCTATGTACTGTGCATTCATAGAAACTTCTATCCTTAGATACGTGCATACAAACACACATTAAGGCAAATATTCAACACAACATTAAGTTACTCTCTTATGCCTTTTACAACATACTATTCGTATAAGTTTTTAAATATTTTATATTTTTATTTTTGGAGTTTTTTTCCTGTTGCAGACTATTTCACATTCTTCTTGGCCTCCAGCTGTAGTTTTATTATTTGCTCATACTCCTAATACTTATTTAAAGTATGTATGCGTACACTCAAGTTCTTCAGGCTTCAATTCACACCGAATTGGAACAAAAAAACAACTGTAATTAAATTCGTACATAAGTAAATATATGAGTATTTAGTTAACGTTGACAACATTTTTGTTTATTTTAGTGAAAATAAAAATCTAGAAAATAACGCGCATTTCCTCCAAAAACAGCACTCAAACATAATTATATTATTTGTTAATTATAAAGGGTGATCCATTTAGACCTTTTTTAATTTGTTTTGCGTTTTTTTCGCAAATCAAGCGGGACTGGTGTCCCTGGCAATGCATCACGGAAAGACTCACACCGCAACAACATCTTCAAATTATCCAGCGGTATTAAGGAAATCAGCGTGTTTTGAGAAAAGTTTTTTTGTGCACAATGTCTTTATTGAGAAATCATTTTGGTGAGCAGCTTATTTTGCATTCCGGACCTGTGACCTGCTCCACCAGATTGTTTTGTGTGTCACAGCTTTACGTTTTTACTTTGAGGTTATGTGCAGCCAAATCCATAAAGCCGGCAGCTAATCTGGAAAGAGTAGTCGCGGCCAATATTTCAGTGCAATTTTTTGTTTAATAAACATCAAATCTTGTTCTTTCGGGCAATAATAAAAATTCCAACATCCACGTCTATAATTTAAATTATGTTTTCTTTTTTTGTTTTAATATCTTTATATATATAAAAATAAGTGTACATTTTGATTGTCACTCCATAACTCGAGAACGGCTCGACCGATTGCCATAAAATTTTTAGGGAAGGTACAGGGAGGAGTGATGATGGTTAGTTGATTTTGAAATCCAAAATCGGTCTAGCCATTCTCCAGTTATGATTTTTTCCTGAAAAATTCAACATTTGAAAAAAAAGTCCCCTAAAGTATGCTGTACAAATTTGCAAATAAATAAGAGCAGGCAGGTTGTGAATACATCTTATGGTGTTTTCTTTTCTGAAATAAAATGTTACACCTTTATTATGTACATTTTTATAATGTTTACCCCACATTTTAAAGATGTCGCATTTTTAATGGTCAGAATAGAACATAAAATCACAACAGTGTAACACTTTTTTTCATGTACAGCTGTTTTTGTTTTTTTTTCTTTTTTGTTAAAAAAGAAGAAGCAGATAGCTCCCTGGTAAGATCGCTTGAAATAAGACAATGAATATTTATCAAAAAGACCAATGGCACCTTCCCGACTAACACGCAAATTCTTCTTAAACTATAAAAATTATATATATTATATATACATTACATATATACATAAGAAGTAGGAGATATTGTCCTATGAAATTTGACATACATCAACTTCAGAGTATTCATTAATTATGTTCTCTACAAAGCCTTTAACTCGCGTTTGTGGATTTCTTGCAATAATCATATAAAATATTTTATCATCATCAGATGATGAAGATGAATTCAACAAGTCATCCAAAATTTTTTCAGCACATAAAAAAGTAGTAATATTTTCCATTTTGTATATTTTTGTTTTGTTTCTTAACACAAATACATATTCATAAACAAAACAAGTGTCAGCTGCAGCGATGCCAACTTAGCCCTTTTCGGGCTAGATTTAGCAGGATTTTAGTCACTCAAAACGCGAAAAAAAAGAAAATTGGATGTGGTTTTATATGGATTATTTTCCATTTAGCCCTTTTTTCAAAAATGTTTACGCGTTTTGAGTCTAAAAAGTTGGCATCACTGGTCAGCTGTTTTATCGTGCGATTCTCCCCCTCTAAAAATACAGAGTGTGAAAGGTGCACCATTTTTTAAATTTATAGTGTGACATTTATAGAAAAGAACATACTACACTTTAGCAGTGTTGACATTTTTTCAGAAAAGAACACAAAAAAATTAAAAAAGATGCGAAATGGGAAAAACGTGTAACATTTTTGCCAGAAAAGAAAACGCCATTATTCTATGAAATACAAATCAATAGTAAATACCGAGCGAAGCCGGGGCGGTCAGCTAGTTATTTATAAAATCAAGTAATTATTGTTACACTTACATCAGAGTTTTGATACTAAACATAAACTTTAAACAAATTTAATTAGTTCACAGAAAACTAACTGTAATAAAATAATTTTGATTGAATATAATTTCAACAACAATATTTTCAAGAAAATAGGAAAATTTTTTTGATGAAAATGATTTTCATCACAGTTTTAACTTTTGTTAATTTTTAGTAATAACTTGTGCAGAGAGTAATTTAAAAATTTACATCAAAAAATCACACATAAAACGTGATCGTAGAAAATATTGGATTTTATCATTATGATACATGCAAATTTTTGGATGACTTTTAAATTTGTGCCTTTTTTGATAAAAGTCAAAAAATAACTTTTAATTTTAACTTTTATTTTTCAAGGCAGAAACTATTTTGTCTTGACTTTTTCGATAAAAGTCGTAACAGTTACGGTCCCTGAACTTGTGCCAACATCTAATGTTAAATTTGGTTTTACTAGAGAGATTTTGCTTATTTTCAATATTAAACTTCAAAAATTTATTGTTCGAATTACTTCGTACATAAAAACGTACATAATCATTTGTACACATCTTAAATGTTTCATAAAATTATTAATTAAATGTAAGTTTAATTATGCCCACATAGAGCACTGCTACAGACAGATTAATAGAAACTGTTTCCATTGCTCCCAAATGGAAAAAATATATGTATTTTTTATGTTATGTGTGAAATAGAGTATTTAAGAACAATTAAAACATATACTCGTACAATGTATGCAATTCGACAAAAATTAAAAATTCTGCATGACTTTAGGAGACCGCGAAACCGAGTAAAAGTAAGATAAAACATGTAAATGTGGTAATATATAAAATAAATTCAAAGTTTTAAACACTAAAACTAACGAATTTATATTGTTTAATTTTTATTGCACAGTGGAACGAACTTTTCCAATTAAATTACTCCTAACAATTGAGAATAATGTTGACATGTCATGTGAATGTTTTTCTTTGTTACTAAGTCCCCGTTTACACAGTCGAGCATTTGGAAGAAAAACATTTAGCTTGGCGAAAATTACGGGTGGGGAAGAGAGAATCAATTTTGTGTTCGGTACTCGGTGAACATGCTTTGTTGACATTTTCTTTGCTGGAATTTACTACAAATTATTATACAGCACGAATAAGAGAAATGACAAAAAAGAAAATAATAATAAAATGTGTCTGACAACCAGCGTTGCCAAATGTGCAGATTTATCTGTTTTTTGCAGCTTTTTGAAGTGCAAAACCGGCTGCAGATTTTTACTCCAAAAAACAGTTTTTTTAAATCAATGCAGATTTTTCAATTTTATTCGTATAAAACAAAGAAGCAATCAATATCAAATATAAAAATTATATTTTGTTTTCCTTTTTTCTTCAATAAAAATTAAATTAATATATACACATATCATTTTATTACATACCGCAGACATTCTTCAAAAGTGAGTGGCTACACTAGCAAGTGAAAGTTCATTTTTTAAATGTCGTCAACAAAGAAACTTTAAACAAAATTTTTTCATAAAATTCTGTCAATTTTCAAACGCATATAAATCCAGTATTGCCGTATTGTCAAAAGAAAAAATACGGAAACAAATTTTGTAATTTACAATTTTTTTTTAATAAATGCATGAAATTTATATTTAAGAATACTATTAAAATGTGTTGTGTAATAGTTTTGTTCTACTTTCTTTATATTTTGTTGTAAAACCCCGAAAATTTGTTATAAACATAACTTTTATTTTAACACTGGTAGCACTGTTTATTCATTTGTCATTCTACTTACGGCAAGTGCCAAAAATTTACTTACAACCAAATTCTCTTGCAAGTTGAGTTGTAAGTGCGAAAAACTATTTAAAAGCAATTACCAAAACCATGCAAATTTTCAAATTATCGTTGAATATATTTTATGTTTGCCTGGCACAAATGCGCCGGTTGAACGTGTATTTTCTTTGATGAACAAGTTGTGGACTGAAGATAAAACTCAATTAAGGGTATCAGTGCTTAAGGCTATCTTAATTGTTAAAATTAATTTTAAAAAATCCTGCCAAGAGTTCCGCACATATTCGAAATTGTCACCTAAAATTTTGAAACAAGTTTGTACCTCTGAAAAATATAAAAATATATAAAAAAACCATATGTGAATGGCATTATTTAAATAATGTTGTCTCACATTTTGATCCATAACTCTTGTGATACTACACGAATGCCAAAGTGCTTAGTAGAACTGCAAACGGGTTTTTGTAAACTCTGTTTTAGTTGTGTCTCTTGGATGTGAATGGGTTTTACACAGACAGACAGACAGATAGACGGATATAGCTCGACTTAAAATTTCATAAGGATCATAAGGATTTCATAAGGAAGAATATATATACTATGTTGGGTCTCAGATGAGTATTTCTCAGTGTTACACACGTAATTACAAACTTATACATATATACCCTCATTCATTACTTATCATGGTGAAGGCTATAAAAAGAAATAAGGTCAAGGTCAATAATGAACAATTTACAATTCCTTGTAATGTTATCAGTACTTGTTATGATCTAGTACTCGTAGGATGATTTTTACATTCTACTTTTTTATTTTCGGTGCTCCCAGAACGTACATATACATTAGGGTGTCCCATAAATTGTTTTTTGTTTGATAAGATCAAGCAATATTTGATAAATATTTAGGATAAAGTAATAATAGGTAATTGATCACATACATACATATGTGTTTTTTAACAAGGATAGTTATTAATTAAAGAAAAACAGATATGCACTCTAAGCTAGAAAGTAATGTAAAAAATGTATAACGAGTTAATTTGATGGTAGGTGCCCCGATAGGCTAGGCGATAGAGTGCCGGACTATCAGTGAAAGGGTTGCGGGTTCGATTCCCGCCAAAGACTCTGGGTAGACCAGTCAGACATATGGAGATAAGTCACACATTTGTAGACCAGTCAGATATTTTGGTAGAGAATCTAAGGCATCGCAATGGACCATACTGGTCTCTGGTTGAGGGTGTGAGGTGACTCACACCAGCCTTCCTACCTAACCTAACCTAATTTGATTGCATGCACTAAAAGGGAATTCCACTAAATTTGTGCTATGAACATATTACGCAAAAATTAAATTAAACAAAAAAGTTGTAGCCCAAAATATTCTGAAGATTTTGAATTTTGAAATGGATTAAAAACGTGTAAAAAATTTTAAATTTGTTTATTTTCAAATCGTGGTAAATCATACCCGTGAAAATAAAGACCGTCTAAAAACAGAATTAGGTGTTTTTTATTTCGAACCTGTAGTTATGTTACACATACATACATACATAAATATGTGGGTGATTCCACGAAAGTTGACCCCTTGCAAGCAAAAAATAAAATTATCAACTTTGACCCATTTTAGCTCTTTTGTTACAGAAAATATACGTATCCATTACATCCTGGGGTGTATGAATAATTTTTTTTTATTTTTTTTGTAAAAAAATCTACTTTAACTTGGTGCATCATACACTTTTTCCCCCTTTATACTGAGTCTTTTTTTAAATCACTTGGCAACACTTTTATAACGGTAGTTAGCAATCAAAACAATTACCAGCTGACAGTTGTTACTTTTGTCTACGTTCAGCAGAAAATTTGCACTTGTAGCTTTCAAATTATAATTTTGAGAAATTTTTCAAAATCACTAATTTGTGTCACGACCGTGACCACGCAAATAAAAAAAGTTTAAATTTTGTGAAAACTGTTAAAGCTATAAAAAAACACAGTTGCTAAGGGTGACAAGGTAAGTTAAAGAGTTTCATGTAGCAAAATAAGCGCTCGGAAGTCATTTCAATTTTTTTTTAATTTATTGAGAATGTCACGACCGTTACCTTATTGAAAATTGTGTTCAACTTTTTCTTACTAACTATAGCTTAACAAACCATGGACTCCCAAAGCAAGATGCAAAGATATCGGAAGAGATTGAAGGAAGATCCAGTAAAATACAAAGCTCATTTGGAAAAAGAAAGAGAAAGAAATAAAAAACGGCGGCTGGCTGCAAAAGAGTCATTGAGTGAAGAAATGCTTGCTCACAATCGGAATACTGATCGCGAACGTCAAAGGAAGTGTCGTGAAAAAAAGAACATAGGGAAGGAGAAAGTTGTTGAAGCTGCAGCCTCATCATCAAATGTAGGAAGCTTTAAGTCCGATCGTTCACTTAAAAAGGCAGTAACAAAAGTTAAGGTCAAACTACCGAGCAGCCCCTCGAAGAAAATTGCAGTTGTGAAAAGACTTGCTTCTGAGCTAGTTGGTCCTGAAATGGATTTGATTTTCACCAAGCGACGTAGCGGAAAAATTAATCGCCTATCTGATGCCGAGTTAGAAAAAGTCAAAAACTTCTTTTTGAGGGAAGATGTTAGCTACCAAACACCAGGACGAAAGGACACAAAACTAATAAACGGAGTACAAATGCAATTGAAGTATATGGTGATGACGGTTGGAGAATGTTATCAGCTTTTTAAGGAAGAAAATGCACAAATAAAAATTGGGAAGTCTTTGTTTTACGCAAGTCGGCCAAAACATGTACGCCTCAATTCACAAACTCCATCAAACATGTGCGTCTGTATTTACCATTTGAATATTTGAATTTTTGCTTAAATCAGTTTCTGAAGTGGTCTCTACAGTGCTCTACAGGCTGTTTAAAAAAAAGATGGGAACATGTTAAAGCAATCGAAAAAATCCAGAAGATGCACTTTTTTCAAAATGCTGGCTTTAACTGTTTGCTTTGTGGAATAACTGGAGTTTCGGCGCTAAAAATGAGCAGCCTTAAACGTCTGGAGTATAATGATGTATATTCTTCAACTGAAAATTAATAAAAACGAAATCTAGCTTTAAAACATTGCTGCCTTCTCTAAGATAACCATAAACTTCCATGTAATCATTTTGATACTGTTAAATATACGACTACAAAAACAAATCCGTTTTATTTTTTATGCTGTCACGACCGTTACTTTTTTTTGTCACAACCGTTACCTTTTGAAAGTTATTTTTTTTTATTTGGCTACATCATTTTCACACAAAAGTAGAGTTTTCTTACAGAAAACACTGCAAAGAATTTAATAAGTATTTTTATTTAACGCATTCCTTGGAAAATTTTACAATCTGAGTTGCTAAGACCGAAAATTCAAAAACAGCTCATTTGTAATGTCACGACCGTTACCTTTTCATTGATCTAAAAAAACCTTAAAATGCAGTTTCTATGAAATGATTCTTATTGCTTTTAGGGGTTGAAATTTTATATTTTTAAAATCAACAAATCATTTTGACATTGTATTTCAGGTGAAAGTTTTATTACGAAATTTCGTGTAAACCTGTCACGACCGTTACAATGGAAACACCCATGTACATATCGAGCCATAACCGCCGAAAAAATGTATCCCACAAACTCAAAATTTTACAAGGGAAGGTTTTTTTTAAATAAAATCAGTTTGAATAAAGCCATTATTTTAAAATTTATAATGTAAATATTGTTTTGTGTAATACATTTAATTTTAATAATTTTAAATGATGTTGAACTATCGATTTCGATTAAAAAACAACAATCGATTATGGTGTGGGATACATTATTTTGGCGGTTATGGCTCGATATATGTATGGATAATTTTTTTTACGATCGACCTCACCATGCAACATTTTTGTTATGTGGAATTGTTTGTTTAAGATATTGAATCTTAGAAGTCTCATGTGTTATAAAATATAAACATAAAAAATTTGGGATTTGAAGAGCTTAATGGAGATTTTCATATTCACATTAAAACTCAAATACATACAGATATGTAGTAAGTACAGGTTAAAAAAAATATTATAACTAAATATGCATTGTATAAAAAAGAAACATACCTATAGAATACATACGTACATGCGTTCATAAAGATACACACATACATACAAAGGTATGTAAATAGAGTAGTATTGCATTTTAAAGTGATAATAAATGAGAGTGGCATAAGTTAATGTACAAATAAATGAATTCAAATATGTATGAATATTTAATATAAAACAAATTCATACACATTTTACACATATACGAGTATATATGTATGTATGTATTTACCTAAATATATGTGGCGCCCTGTAATTACCAATTACCAAATGTAACTAACAACCAATAACCAGTATTAAATGTCAATAAAAAGTTACATCCGACATGTTTAGTTAAAAAGAATAAATTGTCTCCATCTTTCTTTTTCTTGTCGGTAGCTGAATGGTCAACAACGCAACAACGCGAATTAAATAATAATTAATAAGCAAATTAAATGATAATTTAAGTTAATAAATAAATTTAAAATTTAATATCGCATTTTCTTTATTGGGTAAACAAAAGCAACAAAATAAACCCCAAATTGGTGACCCCGACAAAACGGACAATGGCAACCAACGAATTAGCGACAACATCCAACGCGGTCAAGCAAAGTGAAGACGACGGGCAAACTCAGACGCCACAAAATACCACCGGCACAATATCAGCCATTTATGCTCGATTGCCATTCCCAGAAATGTGCAGCACAAACATCGAAGCCTGGTTCATTTCTATGGAATTCTGGTTTAGTGCATCGGGCATTATCTCCGACAAACAAAAGGCCGCCACCGTGCTTGCTGCGCTAAAACCAGAAACCATAGCGCAATTAACTGACATCATCACAACTTTGCCAGCATCCGACCGCTTCGAATACGTCAAACGTGGAATTATTGACCATTTTGCCGACAGCGAACAGCGACGACTTAACCGGCTCTTATCCGAGATGCCCTTGGGCGATAAAAAGCCTTCAGAGCTGTTCTTCGAAATGAGGCGAGTGGCAGGGAACTCAGTAGGCGAGGCTGCGCTTAAAGGCCTTTGGACAAAACGATTGCCAACGTTTGCTCAACCAGTGGTAGCAGCGTCAACTGGCACAGCAGCTGAATATACCAGAATAGCTGACACCATTATAGATGCCGTATCGCCATCACAACTATGTAAGGTATCAAAAGAGCCTACCAGCGAAATCAGTGAACTACATACAGCTATAATGGAATTAAACCAGAGGTTTGAGCAATTTACCACACGCTCACGTTCGCGATCTCGCAGACCCACTGTCACTCGCCATCGTTCTCAACACCATCAGTCTTCATCCAACGGAACAACCAGCTCTAATTTTGAAGAGTGCTGGTACCACAAGAAGTACGGACGTAACGCACGAAAATGTCGCAGCCCGTGCAAACATAAGCCGCGACAGGTGCACGTTATTACAGCGCAGTCTTCGAATTGAATTTGTGGGCCGGTGGAGGATTCTAGCGAAAAATCCCCCACTAAGTGCCATGTTTTTCGCCTTCAAGTTACCGACAGAAACACCCAAGCAAATTTTTTGGTTGACAGTGGTGCCGACGTATCTGTGCTTCCTCTTTCTGCAAAATCTACAGACATGTGCCCGACAGCTATAACGTTGTATGCCGCTAACGGTACACCGATTGAGGTTATAGGTGAAACACGCTTGAAATTAGACCTCGGCTTAAAACGAAGTTTTTATTGGTCATTCATCATTGCCGATGTTACGACTCCAATTATAGGGTCAGACTTCATTAAATACCACGACCTATTGATAGATTTGAAACGTAACCGATTGATAGACAACACCACTGGTCACGATTCTCCGCTACAACTCCCGTCGACTTCAGAAATCGCTTTCATCAAAACATTCAGCTCATACAACCCGCTTGCAGACCTGTTGCAAGAATTCAACGACATCACGGTACTCTCGCCTTACGGTTCTAAAACCAAATCTACAATTTCTCATCGAATTGAAACAACTGGACAACCCACATTTTGCCGGCCTCGTCGCCTGACAGTTGAAAAACTTGCTGCAGCCAAGCAAGAATTCAATTTCCTCACCGAAGCAGGAATTTGCCAACCGTTCAAAAGCAACTGGAGCAGCCCATTGCATAAGGTTAAAAAGAGCGATGGGACGTGGAGGCCTTGTGGAGACTACCGCGCTCTTAACGCGCAAACTTTGCCAGACAGGTATCCCCTACCTTATTTGACGGACTTCACAAATAACTTAAAAGGTAAGAAATTTTTTTCCAAAATTGACCTCCAGAAGGCGTTTCACCAAATTCCGATTCATGCCGACGATGTCCCAAAAACGGCAATAAGTACTCCATTTGGATTATACGAATTCAATTGTATGACTTTCGGCCTACGGAATGCTGCCCAGACTTTCCAACGTCTAATCAATGAAGTGTTCAGAGGTGTTGAATGCGTGTTTCCGTACATTGACGACATTTTTGTTTCCTCTACCACCTTAGAGCAACATCGACATGATCTTCGTTTGGTATTTCAACGACTTAGAGAAAATCGACTCGCAATAAACTTAAAAAAATGCGAATTCGGCAAGTCAGAAATTACTTTTCTCGGTCATCGCGTCACGCCAGAAGGCATTCGGCCATCACCAGAAAAAGTTGCAGTGATAAAAGAGTACCAAAAACCGATCAACGCGCAAGAACTTATTCATTGGTATGATGAACTTTTACAGAAAGTTTTTGCCACACACTATCGCTTACCAGGGAGTCTTACAAGGCATGATACCAGGCAACAAAAAGAATGACACCACCCCATTGGCATGGACACCCGACACCGAGAATGCATTTGAGCGTTGTAAAACTGAGTTGTGCAACGCCACGTTACTGGCTCATCCCGTTCCTGATGCAGAATTAGCCATTTACGTCGACGCATCAGACACAGCCGTGGGAGCAGCGCTGCATCAAAATGTTGATGGCTGTATGCAACCACTAGCTTTCTATTCAAAGAAGCTAACAGCGACGCAACAGAAATATTCAACATACGACCGAGAATTAGCTGCCGTCTACCAGGCTGTCTGCCATTTTCGCAACGCAATAGAAGGACGCCCATGTTACGTAGTTACCGATCATCGTCCATTAATATTCGCCTACAAGCAGAAGATGGAAAAAGCTTCACCACGGAGGTTAAGACAACTCGATTTCATCAGTCAGTTTACAACTGACATTCGTCATACGCCGGGAAGAGAAAATTCAACAGCTGACGCACTGTCTAGGATACAGGTTTTAAGTAGCGACTCTGTCCAACAAGGTATAAATTTAAAAGAGTTAGCAATGGCACAAAAAACTGACAACGAGCTGCAAAACTTAATAACAAGTCAAGGTATGTCCAATAATTCACTCGTATTAAAGTATTTAAGCGTCTTAGGAAGCGATGAACAGATTGTGTGTGACACATCCACTCCACGTGTTCGGCCATATGTTCCAGAAGAGTTTCGAAGGAACGTACTTAGCTCATTACACAACCTAGCTCATCCTGGAATTCGTGCCACAACAACATTAGTAACTTCAAGATTTGTCTGGCCTGGCATGAAGAAAGAAATCGCTAACTTCGTCAGAACGTGCATACCGTGCCAACGATCAAAAACGCAGCGTCACACTATATCAACACCCGACATGTACGAGCCACCTACTCAACGATTCTCACACATCAATATTGACATAGTTGGTCCTTTTCCCTTATGTGAAGGCCAACGATATTGTCTGACGATAATCGACAGATTTACTCGATGGCCTGAGGCCATACCGATGACCGATATGTCTGCTGAAACGGTAGCAAAATCACTTGTTACTCACTGGATTTCCAGATTTGGAGTCCCACATCGAATCACGTCAGATAGAGGTAGACAATTCGAGTCATCAGTTTTCACCGAACTAATGCAAACGATTGGAACTACTCATTTACGAACAACATCTTACCACCCTCAAGCGAATGGCATAATAGAAAGGTGGCACAGAACATTTAAGTCTGCCATCTTATGTCACAATTCATCAAGGTGGGTTTATCACCTTCCGACGATTCTACTTGGTCTTCGCGTAGTTTTTAAACCGGATATAAATGCATCGCCTGCAGAGCTTGTATATGGTACAACATTAAGTATACCAGGAGAATTTTTTTTCAAGGACAATTCTATAGCACCATCTAGCGATTTTGTAGCAGAATTTCGAAACTCAATGAAAAATCTTCAACCAACACAAACTTCGCATCACTCTACAAAAGCAACATTTATTTCTAAAGACCTCCAGTCATCAACACACGTTTTTGTTCGAAACGACTCGATTCGACCCTCGCTCACTCACCCCTATGACGGCCCGTATATTGTTTTAAAACGTTTCCCAAAGTTTTTCACAGTACTTGTACGGGGTCATAAAACAAACATCAGTATCGATCGTTTAAAACCATGTTTTCATCCAGCGTCAGAGTTTTCAAGTCCATCAGAACATCCAGGAGTAATTCCTTCATCAATTGATCCAGTGCCTAGCACTTCACACATACCCGAAGATGCTTCCAGTAGTAATTCAACCCCGATTCCGGATAGTCCTAACAGCGCCACATATACGTCAAATACGTCAAGCACCGAGTTACCTGAACCTGTGCCCAAAGTAACATCAAGAGGAAGACGCATTAAGCTCCCGGTTAGATTCCGGTAGCCCTTTTCCAGCGAGGGGAGTGA
Organism: Bellardia pandia; assembly: GCA_916048285.2. Taxonomy (NCBI): domain Eukaryota; kingdom Metazoa; phylum Arthropoda; class Insecta; order Diptera; family Calliphoridae; genus Bellardia; species Bellardia pandia. Next base: position 75,380,926 of record OU696530.1, read on the forward strand.
TGTGGCGCCCTGTAATTACCAATTACCAAATGTAACTAACAACCAATAACCAGTATTAAATGTCAATAAAAAGTTACATCCGACATGTTTAGTTAAAAAGAATAAATTGTCTCCATCTTTCTTTTTCTTGTCGGTAGCTGAATGGTCAACAACGCAACAACGCGAATTAAATAATAATTAATAAGCAAATTAAATGATAATTTAAGTTAATAAATAAATTTAAAATTTAATATCGCATTTTCTTTATTGGGTAAACAAAAGCAACAAAATAAACCCCAAATATATATTATTATATATTATACATATTTGAGCAATATTGAACATTTTATGTTCATAAATAAATGTGTAAGCAGTGCTGATATTCAGCCGGTTCGGACCGGTTCGCTCGAACCGGTTGTTAAAATTTTAAAAATTTTGCGAACCGGTTGTTGCATATTCACCCTTCTCGTGAATAAAAATTCCATATGAAATTTGTTGGGGTGATTATGTTTTTTGTTTTAACGGTTTTAACACAATATTGTTCAGTTGTTCATTGTCCAAACGTACAAACAAATGGTTTTATTTTGGTCATACCTTGAATTCTTGGATGATGATGTTTTCGATAGCGTGTTCTTCAATCTTTTGAGAAAAAAATAAAGCAATTTTTTTTTTACTTTTATTTTGCAAAATCAAAACTATTTTTTTATTAAACGAAAGTTTATATCATTTCCTTCAAAAGGCTTGTGGTCTGTTACTGGAATGCGACTTTAAAATTTTCGCTATTTTTATCAAAATTTGGCAAAAATATAATTTTTTTAAGCGAACCGGTTGTTAATTGTTTCGAATATCACCACTGTGTGTAAGTAATGAAAGATTATTAATGACAATATATCGGTAGCTGAAATTAGATTAGCTGAAACTTATGCTTAGTGTTTTGAATGAATTTAATACTAATTAAATTTAAATTCAAAACTAATTAAATATTATTCTTTGGATTAGTCAATTTTCTTCGAAACTTCGCAGTCTAGAAAAAAGTTGCACATTATAAATTATTTAATTGCAAATTATAATATTTGTTCGACGTAATAAAATAATTCAATTTGCCATCCCTGCATCCCAGAGAAATCCAGTATCTTTAGAAAAGAAAATATGGTTTTATATCTTTTTATATCAGATTGATGTCATGATGATTTCTGAAACTCACTTGACGGCGACAGCGTACTTCAAAATTAATGGCTACGTGTTATATGATACTAAAGATCCACGCGGAAGAGCATGTGGAGGTTCGGCAATTCTTATAAAGAACAGAATAAAACATTATTTAATGAACAACATATGTGAGGATTACCTACAAGCAACAAACATTTGCATTGAATTCTGTCAATACAATTTTGTTTTATCATCAATTTATTCACCACCTCGATTTTCAATAAAAGAACACCAATACTACAGCTTCTTCAATTCCCTTGGAGCTAGATTTTTAGTTGCTGGTGACTTTAACGCCAAACACACATTTTGGGGTTCACGTCTGGTGACCCCGAAGGGTCGTGAACTCTTCAACACCATTGCAAAAATGGGATTAGATGTACTCTCAAGCGGTCATCCCACCTACTGGCCGAAGGACCGACGGAAGATTCCCGATGTTATTGACTTCGGAGTAGTGAAAAATATCCCTGTAGAATCGATACAAGTGGAGCCTTCATTAGACTTGTCTTCAGATCACTCTCCTTCTATTATTTCAATGCGTTTCCTTCAAGGGAATGGCTTTCCATTTCGGGACATATCTAAAACCAGAGTAAGTTGGATAAAGTATAAAAAGTATTTAAGTTCCCACTGCACGGAAAATGTAGTGTTGAGAACTACCGAAGATATTGATGGGTCGATTGGCAAGTTTACTGAGGACATACGAAGAGCTGTACATCACGCCTCCACATACGACGTTGAGTGCAGAAGTGGGACAAATAGAACTTATTTCGCTGAACTCGATCATCTCCTGTCAGAAAAAAGAAGAGTTAGAAGAGAGTGGCAAACTCACAGGTCTCCTGAACTGAAAGCTAGGCTACGGGTATGCAGAGATATACTAAGAAATTTCTTAGAAACCCAAAGAATGGCTTCACTTAAATCTTACTTGGAGGGTCTTGATAGTACCCCACAATCTGACTATTCGTTATGGAAGGCGGCACGAGGTTTAAAAAGACCAGTTAGAGGAAAGCCTCCTCTGCGAAATCCGACTGGTGACTGGGCTAGAAATGATTCCGAGAAGGGGATTTTATTTGTTAACCATTTAAGAAATGTGTTTACTATAAACAACTCAAATAATGCATCTGATTTGCCTCCACTCGTTATTAGACCTCCTGTACCTCTAAGACTTAGCTTTAATGATGTTCAAAGCGCTATTGGTACTCTGAATCTTAAAAAAGCTCCAGGTATGGATAAAATCAGCAACAAAATGCTTGTGTAGTTACCTCGTGTAGCTAAAAGAATTATCCAATTTATTTTCAATGCTATTTTACGCCTATAATACTATCCTGCAGATTGGAAGGTATCTATGATTACCATGATTCCTAAGCCAGGGAAGGACCACACCAAAGTGGAGCCATATAGGCCAATTAGTCTACTGCCGACAATTTCAAAACTGTTTGAAAAATTGTTATTGGCTAAGTTGATTCCAATTCTGAACGACACTCAATGTATCCCAAATCACCAATTCGGGTTCAGAGCTAAACACAGTACCATCGAACAAACACACAGATTGGTAAATGTGATAAGACAGTCGTTTGAAGAGAAAAAATACTGCTCCGCCCTTTTCATTGATGTGTCGCAAGCGTTCGACAAAGTCTGGCATGAAGGTTTAATGCATAAAATTAAATTAACTCTGCCTGCTAACACCCACACACTTATGAAAAGTTATTTATATGGTCGCAAGTTTACAATCAAAGAAGGCGATTTTTTAAGCCCCGCTCAGCCAATTGAAGCAGGAGTACCCCAGGGTAGCATACTGGGTCCAACTTTATATTTGATTTATGCATCCGATATGCCGTTAGACCCCATAATACATACTTCAACTTTTGCAGACGATACAGCCTTTATTAGCGTTCATAAGGACCATCAAATAGCATCACAGAACTTGCAGAAATATGTTTATAAACTAGAGAATTGGCTTGAGCTTTGGAAAATCAGGGTTAACGAACATAAATGTATTCATATAACTTTCACATTGCGAAAAGATACATGCTCGTTCATCAGAATAAATAATCAAATTATCCCGCAACACAATGAAGTCAAATACCTCGGAATCCACCTCGATCGTCGTTTAACTTGGAAGTCTCATATCGACGCAAAACTTACCCAGATGAGATTAAAAGCAGTGCAAATTAATTGGCTAATCGGCAGAAATTCTACATTAAAGTTGGATTGCAAACTTTTGTTGTACAATGCAATTCTAAAGCCAATCTGGTGTTATGGAATTCAATTATGGGGTACTGCCTCAGCATCCAACATTGAAAAAATTCAAAGGGGTCAAAATAAGATTCTACGTACAATTACTGCAGCTCCATGGTATGTTAAAAATTCTCGAATCCACAAAGATCTAGGCATTCCTTTGGTGAAAGTCGAATTTACAAAACACGCCTCAAAATATGTCAGCAAACTTGAACACCATCCAAACCCACTTGCACGAGACATCCTTAACTTTACTGGCCATGTTCGGTTGAGAAGGAGGGATACCCTTGCTTTAACTCAAGCGCAAAACAGATGACTGGATCAGTGGATATAAATTTTTTGTAGTATCATAATATTTTGTCTAGCACTGGCTGGACTTAGTATTTTCTTTTAGTATTAAGATTTGAAAACTTATTGTCATTTCATTTCTGAAGATCCAATAAATAAATTAAATGTATTAAAAAAAAAAAAAAAAAAAAAAAAAAAAAAAAAAATATCTTAAATGGCATGCATACGAGTTTAGTACATACCGTTGGTCTCATGTAGAAAGGCCCTAACTCGCTATTTTTTCGAAATTTGTTTTTTTGTGATTCCAATGCATTTAGAAACATTTATTGCAATAGTGTAAAAAATAACGCTTTTATAAGCAGTTGTACAAAAAAAGTTACATGTTGAATATTACAGTTTCTATTATGTTTTTACCTTCTCCTGTAAAGTTTCAAATATGCGAGTTAGGGCCTTTCTACATGAGACCATCAATACATACATATATAATTTGTAATTTCTGCAAAACGAATAATAGTTAGAAATATTCAAACAATATGTTATTATGAATGAACTGACATTTTATAAACGAAATATGTTTCGTTTGTGTGCTATTCCTAAAACAGATTCCTAAAATGTTAAATAATCAGTTATATCCTGGACAACGCCGGTTACAAAAAGTTAGTATATATAAAAGAGTAACGTGACTGATTGACTGATTCTTTCATTGTGTACAGCCCAAACCGCTAAAGTTAGAATCTTGAAATTCGAGTATTTGGACTCCTTTTACATCAAGAAGGGATTTAACATTAAGTGGGATAAAACAGGTAAAAATAGTAATTGTATATCTCTAAGGGCCATTATTACAACTTGCCTCTAATCTTCTTAATAGTAAAAGGTAACTTTAATTAAAGTGAGGAATAAAGTGACCTTTAAAATTGTTCGTTATTACAACTTTCTTGTAAAATAAAATAATTTATTTTCTAAAATATCTCAATACCAGTGAAAAACCGATCACTTTTGACAAATTACTGACAAGAAAGAGTAAATTGTCAATCGTCTGCTTTCCATTTTTGTTTATCAAATTATTTATTGGCAAAACAAAATTAAAATTAATTTATTTTTCATGAAGTTGATATTTTTTCCAGAACATATGGCAACTTCAAATACATAAACCTCACTATAAAATTTAGCTTATCTATCGGTTTTAGATTAAAGTAAACTTATAAGAACCAAATACTTCTTATCTGTCCGATAACATCATACCTTTAACTATTGCCAAGTTGTAATAATGGGCATATTCTATATATATAAAATTCAATGTATGTATGTATGTATGTATGTATGTATGTAACGTATAGACTCCAAAACGGCTGAGCCGATTTTGATGAAATTTTCACAGCATGTTACTGTGACTCTGGAAGGAATAATAGGGTACTTTTTTTTTACCACGCCCATTTTTACGCCCACTTTTTAAAAATTATGTAATTGCTCCAATATAGTTTTTAACAGATTTACTTCAAATTGTATACACATTATATACTCCAGGCGAGGTAGGGTACTTTTTTTTACCACGCCCACTTTTACGCCCACTTTTTTAAAATATTGTAATTGGAGACCAAACCTCTGGACCGATATTTTTGAAATTTTCACAGCATTTAACTGGGACTCTGGTATGATTAATAGGGTACTTTTTTTGACCACGCCTATTTTTACGCCCACTTTTTAAAAATTATGTAATTGCTCCCATATAGTTTTTAACAGATTTACTTCAAATTGTATACACATTATATACCCCAGGCGAGGTAAAAATAAAGATTTCTTAAGCCACGCCCCTTTCACGCCCCTTTTCACGCCAAATTTATTAAAGTGTTATACTTTTTGTTCTCTATACAAATTTGTTCATTCCAACGTATTTTTTTTTTATTTGGTAGTATATTGCTCTTAATACTGTTAACGTCGCCATATAACTATGAACCACGCCTACTTCATCGCCCCCTTTTTAATTCAGACACTTACTTATACCACTAACAATGTTTGCTATACAAAATACTTTTTTTGTAATATGTATTTACCTAAAGTTTTATATACTTTTTAACTACATACATTTTTTTTATTACCAAATCCCCATTTTTCGCCCCATTTCACCTTAAATTATATTGCTTTTAATCTATATATATATAAATGAATGTGTGTCTGTATGTTTGTGCTTAATAGGAGGCCAAACCCTTGAACCAATCTGCCTGAAATTTTTACAGCATGTTACTGTGACTCTGAAAGGAATAATAGGCTATATGAAGTTTTGATTGTACAAACGAGGGTGGCACCGCCCATATAACCCACAAATTTAAGCCGCCATATTTTGGGCATTTTTTGACGTACGTCGGTGATATTTGGTACATATGGTATTGGCATAATTAGGAATACGTACCAGGAGAAAAGTGAGTGGGACCACGCCCCTTTTTAGGAAAATTAAACATCGTAATATAGTATTAACTACTGGACCGATCGTCATTAAATTTTCACAACAGGATATTCTTACGAGATAATAAATTCTTGACTATGTAAGTGGACAAAGGGGCATGGTCTCGCCTAAAGCATTGCAATAAATACATTAAAATTAAATAAATAAATTTTTGTAAATATATAAATACGTTTTATTTTATTTTATGACGAGGGGGGGGGGGGTAGCAAAGCACACCGGGTTTAGCTAGTGAATAATAAAGCTAGAAAAAATGTTAATTTTGTTTGTATTTGATCGAAAAATGAGAGGAGAGGTTTGGTAATTCGAAATTCTCAAAGAGGTAAGAACGGTACCCGAGTACCCTTTTTTATCCTTCATATCTTTTAAATAAGTAAACACAGAAATAAAATTTAAAATGAATTTTGCTAAAATCAATGAAGAGCAGAAATCAACACGGTACTTGTAATTTTGGTACTCTTTGGTATCTTTTTTTTTGGTACTTTTTTGCCAAAATTGATTTTCCTAATGAAAAGATCTAGAAATATTATTTGCTAATTCCAGGTCTTACTAATTAATAATTACAATATAAATTTTCCAGTAGTATTCGTAAAACCCTATGGTACCCTTTGTAGCTGTTAAATAAATAAAAATGAAACTAAATATAAATTCACACACAACACATTTGTAAAAACATAAGTAAATTTCGTTCTAACTCATAACATGTAATAAGACATATGTCTAATTCCCAAATTCTATTTCTCAATAAATGGTGAGTTAAATAGATGATGTTTACAAGTAAATCCTGGACAATAAACATTGCTGATTGCAGAAAATGCATTTCAGTGTGTCATTTGTCTAGCAAAATATAGTTTTCACAGTGGTATTCTTCGAGTTATTAATTAAAAAAATTAACTCAAGCCTAATTAAAAACTTTCTCCAATATAATAAATATAAAAAAGTTCGACATAATATTATCTAAAAATTAATTAACACATAACATCAATTTTGTTAGCACTTTTTCTCAATAAAAATTATATAAAATTTCATTTTCTAAGAATTAATATGAACGAAAATTATTATATTATTATTTCGAAAATAATTTTTATACGGGGGACCAAAAGGAAAAAGGCCTTATAAATATCAAATATGCATTTAACCACAAAATCTCAGTACGATATTTGGAACTTAAATACTATCTGATAAAAAAGAGCAACATTTTTAAATTATTTATGTTTTCTATTTTAATTTTTTCAATAAAAAAAAAATTTCTTATGCCTACATTGAAACTCAAACACTGTTCGTTTGTCTACCGTTCAGTAGAGCAAACCTGAATTCAAAGTCTTAAGGCCTAAAAGTTGTACCCATTTTTGGTACTTTTCTTTCAAAACCAATTTTCTCAATAAAAAGATCTAGAAATATAATATTAATATTATGTATGCAACCTACCTATTACACATGGGCCACATATCCGAGTAAAATGTAAACACAATATATGTAATTTTACAGGTAGTGGCAACACTGCTCTGCATTAAAGTAAAGGGTGTGCCAACTAGAACGCAATTTTAAAATTTTAAATAAAACAGATATTTAAAAAAAAGATCGTGAAGCTTTATTATATCGTAAAGTAGACAGAATGAGGTTATGTATGGAACAAGATATAGTGCAGATGGCCGTCGCGGCTTTGCTGGCACACATGCGATATTTTAATAAAATTTTCAATGACCTTCTTGCATTAATGCTGCGGTATTTCATTAATTCAGTGTCCAATTTCTTCTTTTATGGCTTGAGTCGTCGTCGGCTTATTCGCGTAAACCATCGACTTCAAAAAACCCCCCAAAAAAAATCTAAAGGTGTTAAATCGCACGATCTAGGCGGCCAATTCTGGTCTCTAAAACGCGAAATAACACGACCGGGTATGACATGTGGCGCCGTCTTGTTGAAACCACATGCCCTCCACATTTATTTCTTCAATTCTAGGCAAGAAAAACTGGTTGTCATTTCACGATACCGAACACCATTGACTGTTTGCGCTTGACCTGCCTCATTTTCATAAAAAAATGTCCACTGATGCCTCCAGCCCAAAAACCACACCACAGGGGGATTTTCCTCACCCCAAATGTGACAATTTTGCCTATTGACGAAGCCATCAAGATGGAAATTGGCCTCGTCACTGAAGATGATTTTATCGGCAAAATCAGCATTTTCATGTTGTCTCTCGAATACCCAATTAACGAACTCCCTTCGCTGTCCATGGTCAGCTGGCTTCAGTTCCTCAGTCAATTGAACTTTGTAAGCATGAAGATGCAAATCTTTCGTCAAAATTCGCTGCATAGTTGATTTGGAGACACCAATTTGCTGAGTTCGGTTTCGAATTGAGGTGGATGGAGTTTGAGCGACATCATCACGTACAGCTGCGACATTTTCGGTTGATCGACCTGGTCGAAGGCGCATTGTTGTCTTTACATCACTAACAGACCCAGTTTCGGCTAATCCATTAATCTCCATTTTTACTAACCTCGTACCTTCTACTAGCAAACAATAACAATTGTTCAAATGTCAAACAATGACACTTTGAATGGCGCCAAATTTAAAAATTGCGTTCTAGTTGGGACACCCTTTATATATATTGGTACTTGGTACCTAATACTACGTACTATTATATTTCTATGTTCTGTGTGAGTGGAACGATACTGTTTACATTTGTATTGAACAGTTGACAGCTTTTAAGACTTATATATATCGAGAACCATAATGTTGGTTTTGAAATCTAAGTACATTTGACACGAGTTAATGGAGCATCCAAGTATGACATTTACTGTGAAAACTTCCATGTTAAACACAAAATATTTTTATGCATCTATGTATGTATCTACATGCGTGTGTGTGTGTGTGTGAGTGTATACATTCATGTGTTGTACATATAATAAAACAGTATATGTACAAATCCATATAATATTACTGTGTATAAAATATATGTATGTACATATATTTGTGTACAATAATATTTTATATAGCCGCATATAAATTTATTTTACAAGTAGGATGTACGACTGAGTAAGTAAATGAATGGCAATGGCTGAGTGAGTGAATATGACAAATACATCAAATAAATATTTATTATAAACAAATACATTAACAAGCATTACAATATCCGTTCATATGTATGTTCAATGTTCAAGCATACGAATAAATCCAGCTTTACTTTTCGCATATTTGAACACACACACACACACACATACATTTACGTATTTTTATGATGATGACACACACACACATTTACTACATATCCATACAATCATTTAGCATCTGGTGTGTTTGTAACTGGTAGAAGGGGTTGGTCAAATACATAGTAGGGATTTACTTTCAATTATAAAGTCAAAAAAGTTAATACTCGAACATTGTCTGCATTCTTTAAATATATTACGGTACCCACATACAGAAATATGAATATATGTATGTACATATCTGTATACCTCACATATACATATTAACATAGCCGTTCTCCTACTCCAGCAAACATAAAAGGCCATCATCTATTTAATGTTAAAGATCCCCCCATTTAAAAAATGATGAATGCGTTTTCGCTGGAATAATCCAAATAGCCGCCAATGGGTATTAAGTACTAACGAGAAGCAGCATTTATACGTATGTTTTTTTCTGTTGTAAAATCAATGACATTTGCGGGCCGTAAAAACAAACATTTTTAAAATAAAAACTCAGACAGACAATTACCATAAATTGCGAAAAAAAAGAAAAAAATTAAAAACCAATTAATCATAATGCGTTCGTAAGTATTTTTTCCGGTTTTATTTATTTATTTATTTTTTCACTCGGTCAAGTTAATATTGATTGAAATCCATCGTTAAGAAAAACCAGTCAACAATGGTTTTTATGGCGAAATTATTTTAAGATTGTTTCTTATGTGCTATGTAGACCTTTTATATTGTTAAAAATCTTTCTATTTTATTAGTTCGGCTTGAGGTCCTTTTTATTAAAAATATAAAAACTCTTGTTCGTTTTTAATTTTTATTATATTTTATTTATTTCCAATATTTCGACCAACTTTGTTGATCATCTTCAGGGAAGAAATATAATCTAAAAAACATAATTATTATAATTGTAACAATTTTCTTAAAATTATAATAACAAACAATTTACTTAATGTTTAATACAGTGTTGTCCGATGTTAATATCTTAAGTTTACTTCACTGACTGTTAGCTTTTTTGTTTATTATTATTTTTGTATTTGTTTATTGTATGTCTATATATGTGAGCGCAATTATCAGTATCTGTTTTGTAGTTCATTCTCTTTTCAATTGGAGTATTAATTATATGTAACATCTCTTGCATATATCGTTTACTAGTATTATTCTCCTCCACAAAAATTTACAAATCTATTGAATATATACCTGGATTATCAGAAAGGATGAAGTACTCTGATATATATGACAAGGAAAAATACATATTAGCAATGAAAACGGGTAATACGACAGCAAAATTATTCAACAACATGAAATCTAAATTGGACAAACTAGAAAAATCAAATCTAGTATACCAAATTAAATGTGACGGCGACGATACTGATATATGTCCAAAAATATACGTAGGTACAACGAAGACAAAATTGAAAACTAGATTGTCATCACATAAATCGGACCTAAAATCAAATGACAAACCTCTTTCACAAAAAACAGCACTTGCTGCCCACTGTGCAACAACTGGACATCGACCAAACTTTAATAATGTAAGAGTAATTGTGGAGGAGAATAATACTAGTAAACGATATATGCAAGAGATGTTACATATAATTAATACTCCAATTGAAAAGAGAATGAACTACAAAACAGATACTGATAATTGCGCTCACATATATAGACATACAATAAACAAATACAAAAATAATAATAAACAAAAAAGCTAACAGTCAGTGAAGTAAACTTAAGATATTAACATCGGACAACACTGTATTAAACATTAAGTAAATTGTTTGTTATTATAATTTTAAGAAAATTGTTACAATTATAATGAAATTATTTTAATTTATACAACATTTACACGCATATACATATGTATGTACATACCTTAGGGCGGCCCTTATTTTCTTCTCCATCATCAAATCAAATGCTGACAATTTTAGCGAAACTGGTAAGACAGGTTTTTATTGCAAACTATTTTACTCCAATCTAATTTATTAGTTAAACAACAAAATTTTAAGCAATGTATTTTCCAGGTCAAAAATATGTTGGCCTCACGCCATTCCGAATTTGATTTGTATATAGGTCATATATTCTAAAATCCCAAAGCTAAGAGCAAAACGGAAAGCACTTTTAAAATCATTTATTTATTCGATCTTTATTCTTAAAATATTTTATCAGCCGTGAAAGAAATGTCAACCTTATGGTAAAAATTGTAAATAATTTAATTTTTGGGATCTCCGTTTAATTTTTTGCGGGATTCCGTTTGTACTTTTGTTAATTGTTTTTTAAGTTTTATTATTAAAAATGACTTAAAGATGTCATGATTTGTGGAAAAATTTCAAAAATAGACGCTAAAAACTTGAAAAATTATGTTAATAAATAAATGATTATCGGATTTATTGAAGTTTTCAGATGATGGAGAACAATTTTAGGGGCTTCGAAAATCAAAAATGTGGAAATAGGGGTCATCCTAATATACATGCATGCCTTGATAAACTATCAAACACATTGATACGTTAATCTTAAACAATTTAAACTGCATATACACTGTAGACTACAATTTGTTTAAACAATGTATTAAACATTTTCCTTTAAAATTCTTCCATGTTCTCATATGTACATCTTTTCATTATAACATGTGCTATGTAGAACTGGTTCCTGTGGATGTATCTAGTTTTAAAATTTGCAATCTCTTTGTTTGAAATAAACATATACGAGTATTTTTTTAAGTCAACCGTAAAATTGTAGCAAATCATTTGTGAATGAATTTGGTGCTACTGAATTCCAAGATCATGCTTAGAAAGCTGTTTAATGTATATTTTTATTTTAATACTTATTTACTTTAAAAGAAAAATCAATTTTTGGTGAAAATCGATTCATACGTCTTTAAAAACAGAAGCAAAGCCTTTTTCATTATATTTTACCTTAGCTTTTAGTTTAGTGTACGAGATATGTTAATGTCATATCTCACACGTCATTGGTATTTGGTTAGTTTTAATTAGTCATATTACAAAATCATCGACACATATCGGAATACCGAACAAACCCACTTTTAAACAAAATTTTTGGTCACTAATTAAAAATATGCTTTCAAACTGATTTCATTTAAATTGAATAATTATAGTCACTAGACTTTGAACACCATATTAATAATTTGTTGGCTATTTTTAAATGTTGTTATTAGTCCATTTTATTTTTTGAAAAACCAAATTATATTTTTGAGCGCATTGAGACAAATTATTAACACGAACAGGGGCCAAATTACCGCATTCGATATCGAGTAAAATTTATCGTAATTTTCTTATTTGAGATTATGGCATTCGATATCGAGCAAGAAATTTAGTACATTTTATCATAATTTCGATATCGAAATCATATTTCGATACGATAGCTCATTCGATCACGAATGCGGCAATTTGGGCCCAGATTAAGCTTACGGGTACCCAAGAATGATAAAATAATGTAGACTTAGCACATCTCAACTAAAAATTTTATAACGATTTTATTGTCAAATTTACTTCAATTTCGAGCAATTCTAAAAATTATTATTTATTTGCGAATTTCATATGTACTCCAGTTTTTTTAATTCACGCGTTCTTGCTATTGAATAGTCTAATCTAAACAATATAAAATTTTCAAAAACAATATGGTCAAGAAGCATTACTATTTCGGAATTACTAAAACCAAGAATGCATCTTTAATAACAAGATGTCTGCAAAAACTTCAAATAGTTTTAATTATACTCTCCACCACCATAATAAGTGATGAATGAGGGTAGCTATATATAAGTTTGTCAGTCCGCGTGTAACACTGAGAAATACTCATCTGACACCCAACAAAGTATAAATATGTTTGGTCTTTAAGAAATTCTAAGTAGATGGAGCCATGCCCGTCTGTTTGTGTAAAACACTCTCACGTCCAAAGGACACAACCCAAATCAACAAAGTTTACAAAAGACCGCTTACATTTCTCCTAAGCAATTTGGTATTAAAAATTGGCAAAATCGGTATAGTTGAACAAGAGTTATGTATCAAAATGTAAGACAACCTCCATAAAAATATAAATATTTTTAAATATTTTTCTTGCAATTTTTTTAAATATATTGCAGATATGCCTATGAAATTTCGTATACGTTGTTTTTAAGATAAAAGAAGAAAGTATGAGAAATACTGATTTCTCACAGCCCCCATACAAAACTCTTTCCGAAATATTGCTCAATTATACATAAATACCTATAAATACAAAATTCAGCAGGAATAAGTTTCACGCACAAAGAAATCGTAAAACGAAATTTTGTTTAGTTCGGTCCATGTTGGACCATAGACTCCATATAAAGTCCACTTCCAAAATTCACTTAAATATGTATAAAACTGGTATAAATAATGTTAAAATTTGACACAAATAATCCTTGTAGGTAAATAAATTGTTATACTAAATTTTATGGTGATCGGCCCATAATTGGTCATAGCTCCTATATAAGGATCACATCCGAAAAAAACATTTATATTCATACATATCGTATAAATATCGGTACCGACTCAAAACTTTTGCACAGATCATTTCCATATATAAATACAAAAATTATTCCACAAACTTTTGTGAAATTCCGTTAATTTTTAACCGTATATAAAACCGTCTTCCGAAAATCACTTTAATACTCATAAATCTTTTATAAATAACGGTACCGATCCAAAATTTTGCACGGATCATTTACATACATGACAAAATCAAACTGCTGCATTTTGAGAATATCGGTTCATATTTGTCCATATCCATATCCACGTTAATACTAATGTATTATTATGTAATTTGTTATGTAATTATAATTTGTCATAGCTTCCATATAAGAACCATTTCCGAAAAACAATTAAAATGTCTAATAAATATCGATATCGAACCAACTTTTAATGGATCAGAAATTTAAATACAGAAATCATATTAATATCGGTTGTACGGCAATTATGCTATTGGATTTTGTAGCTGTCAGCCAATAATTGGCAATAGCGCCCGAATTAAGTCCACTTCCGAGCAGAATAACCAACCATACAACTCTTGTAAATAACGTTATTGAGATGAAATTCAACCAAAAGAAGCCTCAAATACCTAAAAGCTACATTAACTTGCAACATAACTGGTCCGCTTCTACTATGCCACCCATAAAATGAATTTCAAAATATGCTAAAACTTGAAAAACTAAGTGCTAAAATGTTCTACAGAAGAAAAAATAAGTGCTAAATTATTTCAATGTAACAATACAATTTTTATTTCAAATGTTACAAATATAAATTATAGTTTTTTCTAATTTTGTTCATAACAATTGTTGACTTGTTTTAACAGATTACATTTCATATATTAATTCAAAAGTGTCCATGTTCATTTACTTACCACACCGAAAGAAATTTAGTTGAAATATTGATAAAAGTTATTTTTTATTTCTCCAAAAGTATTTTTTGGAGTAAAATAGTAAAAAATTTTCGAAAAAAAATACTTTTTTTTTCAAGCAAATTATGCTAAAAAGCATTTAGCATAATTTTTAAATATTTCAATGCATTTTCGAGAAACAAAATGCTAACTCTAGCACTAGCAACACTGATTGTAAATAATCTTATTGAGATCAAATTCAAACAAAAAAGCCTCACCTTATATCTTATTTTTTTTTTACCCTTCACCTTCATGTGAAGGGTATATTCAAGTTTGTCATTCCGTTTGTAATTTCCACAATATAATTTTCCGACCCTATAAAATATATGTAAATATTCTGGATCCTTATAGATAGCGGAGTCTATTAAGCCATGCCCGTCTGTTTGTCTATATGGCTGTTCAAATCAATTTTCTGAAGTCCCCAGATATCTTCAGGATCCAAATCTTCAATAATTCTGTCAGACATGCTTTTGGGAAGTTGGCTATTTAAAATCAGCAAAATCCGTCCATAAATAAAGGAGATATGGGCAAAAATCCGAGACAACCTCTAAAAATTTCATTAAAAAAAAAACTATCAAACAAAGAGTATTAATATAATACAGTGGATTCATAAGCCCAAACGTAAAAGTTACCAAAACAACAGGCAAGTTTTGACAGTCTAAACATTTACCTGTGCTTGTTGTAAAACTGTCATCAGGATGGAGGGTATTTTAGATTTTTTGTGCGTACATTTCGTCCAATAATTTTTTTTCTAGAAATTATCGAGTATTTGATACCACAATTTTTTAAGTTTTCTACTATTGACCAAACAAAAAATTTAATATAAATGTGCGCTTATGAGTTCGTTCGCCATTTTCGAATATTTGGCCAGGCGGTGTATTTTAATTTTATTTAAATGTTTTAAATCACTTTAATGGAGAATGGTTTTATTTATTTACTATTTTATTTTGTGTACACTTCTTTTTTGCATACAATTTAAAAACAAAAGCAAAGAAGAGAAAATTTACAAATAAAATGCACTTTATGCTATTTCACTGGAAATACCAAAGTGTAAACTTTGTCTAGATTTTTCTTATTTCTTTGGCATAGATGATAACAGGTTTGTCTTGTCATGATGCTTGTAAGAAATCTTTTTATAGATTTTAAAACTTAGTGTTTCTAGGATCCGTTACGATTTATTTATTGTTCCAAAAATCAAGTTAGTCTTGAATTTGGCTCTGAGGCATTTATGGATGGGCTTGACTGATTTCCAATGCCAAACATCTCATGAATACACCAATAACCGGGCAAACTGGCACCGTTAATCAGAAACTACAAACGGAATCACAAACATACATAAATACCTTTTGGTGGACTCAACATACAAAATTTTACAATTTCACACCCCTAGCCAGAACTAATGTATACGAATTTTCCACAAAATATCTTATGATGGGTATTTAAGATTCGACTCAGTCGTATGAATTCTTATTTTTTTCTTTTTCTTTCGTAAATTTTTCCATACATTTATGTTCTTGTCGAACTTGAGTAGAAATTCTTTTGCAACTTCTTGCAGAGTATGTTGTTTGTATTTTTTGTTCATTCTTCTCATGTTGCAAACTTTTAACTGAAAAATTTGTTTTATTTTTTTGTTGCATGCGTTCCTTATTTGGATTTTGTTTTTTAATTTGAGTTAAATTTGTTTATAAAAGCAGATATGCTTGAAACGAATCACGATTTATGCAAAGTTTTTGATAAATTCATTTTTGTATATTGACGTGATGTAGTGACATTGAAAAAAAATTGATTTGTCATGTTTAAATTGCCTTTATAATAACTTGCGACATACATACATACATGTATGTATAGCTGTGAATATATATTACGAACAACTAGAAACACTCTTGGAAAAGCATTCATAAAGTCATAAATCGTTGATGAGTAATCTTTAAACTGTTACAGTTTGGCCTTTTAAATTATAGAGTACATACTAACAGCCGTGTTGTTTCGGAATGTAACCTAGAAATGCTTAATATAACAATTCCAGATAGCAAATTAAAAGTAGTTTCATTCCGAAAAAAAATTTTAGTTTTACTTTTTCTATAGAAGCAAAATACGGAATTAATTCCACTTCCGAACGGCTGTGACATGGCTGTCAGTACATCAAAGTTCGCTTTTCCTTTATACAAACCCGTAAAAACTTATTATTTAGAATGTATTATTTTTACTTTCAATTAGAAATACCAAAAAATAAAAACATCTTAAACCATAAGTCTTTCAAATCGTTGAAATTTTCATTCTGAATCTACAACTAGTATTAAATAGAAACAATTTGGAAAATTGTGCAGCCTAATTTGATTGACATTTTTCTTATTAAATTTAATATCGCATTGTGTAACATTTTCCATGAAAATTAGCAATTAACAATTATAATTCACATTCAACAAAATATTTAAATTAATTAGACCGCTTTCACACGTGTTAATTCTGAATCTTCAAGGCAAGTACGAGTATTTTTGGATGAGAAGGGAAGAGAGAATAAAAGGGATAAATACTTGATGCTACTTGTCACTTTTCTTTTTTCCTTTTGTTTTCTTCTTTTATTTTCTCCTGCTTATTCTACGCGAAATTGATTTGCATGGAAAATTAGAAACTTGATGGTAAAGAGCACGAGCATTGAAGATAAGCGTGTGAACGAAATGGCCGGTTAAAAAGAGAACTGAATAAGAACTGGTCAGCTAAAACTTAAAGAATAAAAATGGATTAGATAATTGTTGGAAAAGTAATAAAAATAAATCTGTCTTTAAGCTAAACAAATTATTATTTAAATTAGAAACAATTAGGTTTAAATTTCATTTGGAAAATGTTAAATTTAAGATTGGAGAAATATGTACATTAAATATAAAGATTTCTCTGGTATCAAGTTATCAAGGGTGTTCAATGGTGTTGGTACTCCCATGTTTGGCTTTTAAATTTTTTTTTTGGACTGTTTTACCTTAAGGGTGATGCCAGAGGACATCTATAGGCGTACATGTCATCATACATTACCTTTTAAGTAATTTTTCGTTAATTTTGTATTAAAATATAAATTTTGTTGTTGTATTTTGGCGAATCGTTGTTTTGCCATATACGGTCTACTAACAACCTTTGAAATAAATAGTCGTTCAATAATTTGCATTGTATATTTTGAATTTCATATCCTTGAATAAATTTTGAATTGTTCTAATAATAATTAAACTGTATATTTGATTTTTCTTGAAAATTTTTTTTTTTTTGTGGAGCCATTTTGGTTTAGTCACCTGTGTTGTTTTATTTAGCCAAGTAATAGGAAACTTGGCCTCCAGCAATTCCACATTGGATGAAACAATATCGGTGGTTTTTGAAAGGATTTATTACGTCTTTATTGTTTTATTTTAAAATGCATGTGCTTTCAAAAAAGCGACTAATGCTTCAGAAACATTTCATTTTGGAAATAATTGTATCTTAATGAATTTTAAGATAGAGTTAACGCCATTTTGATTTGATTATGGAATTATGTTAATAAGTGGCTCTTTTGAATTTTATATTTAAAAATTACTTGAAAATTTCTCATTTTGTTCAAAAGGTATTTATAATAAGTATTATTTTAAAATTTTGTCTGACATTTTTTTAGGCATTTTGATGTGACGGACCTAAATCGAAAAAATTTATTTATTTATTTATTTTATTTATTTATTTATTTATTTCCAATTCTATACAAAGACTTAAAGTCTCTTATTGCAGTATAGAACATTGTTTTAGCAGAAACATTAATAAGAAAAAAAAAAATAAATTATAATTCTTAAAGATAAAGTGTTTAAACTAATTAATTTATAAATTTATAAAAGAAAACAAAAAAGAAAAAGAAAAGTGTTTAGTTAACAAATTAACATGTAAAAAAATTAATAATGCATTTTTTAAATCTCAGTGCGTTACTTATTATTTGTATGTTGTGCGGGAGTAGTAGTAGATTTATAAAATAAACTGTATTTTTTTATTTCCCAAAAAGGTCTTTGTATTATTTCTCTAAATATTTCTTCAGGCTCGTGTACGATTTGTATATGTTTCTGAAAGAAAACTTAACATAAACTCATACAAAATAAAAACTGGCTGAACTAAGGGAACATAGGGCCAATTTGCCTTCACTAAATTTTTAAGAAAAAATTTACATTTATCTAAAACTTTGTAAAAAGAACAAACAAATAAAATATCACACGAGAAATTAGAAGAAAAGCTGTCTCTTTATGAAAAGAAGACTAAATTTTCCGTTTTTGGGATTTCGGTATTTAAATAAAAACAATTGCAAAGTTATCAAAAAATCGATTAAAAGATATTTCGATCAATAGACATATTAGAATATATTACACCGATTCGAATCTGAATTTGCACTATTTTGAATGTGAAGTTTATTTTAATGTTTTGATGGAAATGTTATTCTGAAAATTGAACAGAAACACAAACTAAATGTATACCAGTATAATGTTTATATTGAATTAAAAAACAAATTTAAAAAATATATTTTAAATATTTTGTAACTAAACAGGGTGAGTGCAGTAGCACAGCTGACTGACTTTGTTCACAATTGTATTTCAAAAGTAATACATTTTCAAGTGTTTTTAACGATAGTATGTACATTATTTTACACAAAACAAAAATGCCTGTCGTTTCTGTATTGTGTTGTATTTCTTGCCGATTTACACTCACCTTGTATAATTACACCATGGTCTTGACATTCAGATAATAAATTAATTTTTGGTGATGATTTTTAAATTTTGTTGGGCCGCGGCGAACAATTTTGGTAGCCGCCCACTAGCTCCTATTCCCACTACGAATTCATGTAAATTCAAATCATTTTAAACCCACATCAACTCTGAGCAGAATTTTTTAAGATATTCAACAATCGTTAAGAAGCTACCCAATTACATATTTTCAAAATAATATTTAATATGTTCAATTTCAATAGATTTTCTATAAATAACTATTTTAGTCTATAACTCGGATCATACTGGACCGATTTTTAATACCAACATTACGATTGAACAAAGAATGCGCTATCGTGGCCTTCAACAGACGGACGGACATGGCTAGATCGTCTTAGAATCTTATAAAGACTCAGAATATATAAACATTTTGGTTCTACGATCAATATTTCGATGTGTTACAAACGGAATTACAAACTTAATATACTCGCATCTTTTTGGTGGTGGGTACAAAAATCATCGGAGTCGGATTCTCTTGGAAAGGTAGACAATCCGCTTGTTTCATAGCGACTGTCTAATTATTAGAACTAAAATCCCTCTCAATAAATACATTATTAATCCTGGACAAAGACCCAAAACAAATAAATTAGGATGATAATCATGCCTCCTCCCCAGCGCTTAAAAATTATTAAAAAAAAAAAGGATTATTATACAAGGATATGCCTGTATATGTATGTATGTACGTAAGAGAGAAGAGTCACTATTTAAAGTAATTTAAAATCTGAATGTGCTAATATTCCAAATAATTGAAAATGTTTTCGAATTGAGTTTTATATCTCTTACATAAAATTCAGTTGATCACCAAATTTAAGAAATATTTTCCCAAAAATGGCTGAATATAATTAATTGTTTCCTTGGAAACTTTCTTGGGGTTAATTCATTATATATAGTTTTGCAACAAACAAAAAAGTGTGTACTCGTAGTAAAAAGCAACTTAATATTCTCAAACAAAATATAAAAACCAAATGAAAAGCTGCAAAAACACAAAGAAAAACAAACAAACAAACAATCAGAGAAAAAGCGACAAAAGTTTTCCTTTTGCATTATTAATGCATTTAAGCATATAAATACAAAATAGTAAATACGAGTACGTGTATAAAAAACTTTTAAACATTTAAACCAATTTAAAACTATTATTGGTCTGGTAAAAAATACACACATACAAAGTTGTTGATGTTGTTGTTGGTGAGTAGTGGGACGGTTGGTGTGTGATGGAAATTATACAAATGATGGTGGCGGAGCAAGTAATGACAACAGCAACAATAGTGGAATACATGGAAATTTTCTAAGAAGTAGAGGGAAAAGTGAACTCCTTTCCTGTAATGTTTGTTTGTTTGCTTTTATTTTTGTTTTTTTTGTTAAGTCCGTAATGCCAAAATGAATGAGTTTTTGTTTTTTGTTTTAACTGGTGAGAAGATAAAATGTGATTTGACCCAATTTACGCATGTATGCAATATTATAGAGAACTGTGGTAGGTATGTATCTACATATTTAAGGTAAATATGTGTATGAGGGAGTAAAATCCCCACGAGACCAAAAAAAAAAAAAGGATAACTAACAGCGGTGCATATTTGAAAGATAAAAGTTACAGAAATTTTATTGTGTTATTTATTTGTGCAGTTTGTAGAGTAGATTCCCAAATTGTAAAAAATTAATGTAATTTTATACACACAAAATTATTTTGACATCAGCTGGATTCAATCAGTTTATTAATTTCTCAAAATCTATATATATAAAATTCAATGTATGTATGTATGTATGTATGTATGTAACGTATAGACTCCAAAACGGCTGAGCCGATTTTGATGAAATTTTCACAGCATGTTACTGTGACTCTGGAAGGAATAATAGGGTACTTTTTTACCACGCCCACTTTTACGCCCACTTTTTTTTAAATATTGTAATTGGAGACCAAACCTCTGGACCGCTATTTTTGAAATTTTCACAGCATTTAACTGGGACTCTGGAAGGAATAATAGGGTACTTTTTTTTACTACGCCCACTTTTACGCCCACTTTTTTAAAATATTGTAATTGGAGACCAAACTTTTGGACCGATATTTTTGAAATTTTCACAGCATTTAACTGGGACTTTGGTATGATTAATAGGGTACTTTTTTGACCACGCCCATTTTTACGCCCACTTTTTAAAAATTATGTAATTGCTCCCATATAGTTTTTAACAGATTTACTTCAAATTGTATACACATTATATACTCCAGGCGAGGTAAAAATAAAGATTTCTTAAGCCACGCCCCTTTCACGCCCCTTTTCACGCCAAATTTTTGAAAGTTTTATTCTCTATACAAATTTGTTCATTCCAACGTATTTTTTTATTTGGTAGTATATTGCTCTTAATACTGTTAACGTCGCCATATAACTATGAACCACGCCTACTTCATCGCCCCCTTTTTTAATTCAGATACTTTCGTATACCACTAACAATGTTTGCTATACAAAATACTTTTTTTGTAATATGTATTTACCTAAAGTTTTATATACTTTTTAACTACATACATTTTTTTATTACCAAATCCCCATTTTTCGTCCCATTTCACCTTAAATTATATTGCTTTTAATCTATATATATATAAATGAATGTGTGTCTGTATGTTTGTGCTTAATAGGAGGCCAAACCCTTGGACCAATCTGCCTGAAATTTTTACAGCATGTTACTGTGACTCTGGAAGGAATAATAGGCTATATGAAGTTTTGATTGTACAAACGGGGGTGGCACCGCCCATATAACCCACAAATTTAAGCCGCCATATTTTGGGCATTTTTTGACGTACGTCGGTGATATTTGGTACATATGGTATTGGCATAATTAGGAATACGTACCAGGAGAAAAGTGAGTGGGACCACGCCCCTTTTTAGGAAAATTGAACATCGTAATATAGTCTTAACTACTGGACCGATCGTCATTAAATTTTCACAACAGGATATTCTTACGAAATAATAAATTCTTGACTATGTAAGTGGACAAAGGGGCATGGTCTCGCCTAAAGCATTGCAATAAATACATTAAAATTAAATAAATAAATGTTTGTAAATATATAAATGCGTTTTATTTTATTTTATGACGAGGGGGGGGGGGTAGCAAAGCACACCGGGTTTAGCTAGTATTCCTATAAATTTAATGCATAAATAATTCCTCCCCTAATAGTTACTTCATTCTGAACACTATGAAAAAAATTCTAAAATTAGTAAATCAATTTGTTATTTTCCAGAAACTGATTGAGCGTTAAATTTCCTAAGTCCTGTTTCACACTCATCAGTTCTGACTGTCAAGTCAAGTATTTTTCAATGAGAAGGAAAGAGAAAATTATCTTTTATCTGAACTGATGAGTGTAAAACAGGTCTAAGTGAATAATTTAAGGGACTTTATTGCATGACCAATCAAAATGTACATTTTTAGTTTTTTGTTTCACATTTTACGAGTAGGTGACAATTTTTAAGTTATCGGTATTTATGTAAAATCTTTGAAAAGAATTTTCACACTTTTTTGTTATACTCTACTCTACATTACCATAGTAGCGAGTGTATATTGGATTTGTGCTGATGTTTAAAACGCCCATAAATATTTAGTTGAAATCGGACCATTATTTCCCCTAGCCTTCATACAAATGTTCTCCCGATTTTATAGACTCTATCGATCACAAATGTTTGATTTATAAACGTATCCAAACAAAATTCAGTAAAAATTAGTCTCATATATACAGAAATCATTCGGACTATGATGATCGGTCCATTATTAGTCGAAGCTCCCATATGAGATCCTCTCTGAAAATACCTTTAAGATGTATAAATGTTTATATCTAAATCAAATTGAACACACAAAATATTTATATGAATAGAAATCATGCCAATAAGTTCTTGGATGATAGGTCCATAATAACCCATAACTCCCATATAGCGCCCATTTCTGTAAAACTGTTTTTGTCTATATGTATACTGGATGTAGGGACCAGACATTTGTTACTTGTTTCTCTTTAAATTTATATATGCATCTTGTCTTTGAAATATTCGTTCCTCATCTGTTGGCTTTTAACAGCAGAGTAATTTAGAATTTAGTTTCTTGGAATTTTTAGAATTTATTTCAATAATATTAATCAAACGTAACCGCAATCAATACGAAAATAAATGCAAACATGCACATATACTTAACTAGAGATTAAAATACTTGTTATACAAAATCAACTAAAATAAGTAAGACAGACTGTCAAAAACATTAATGTTAACAAATTAGATTGTTTTTATAATTTCTGCTCGAAATGCAGTCTAATGTCCTAATAAAAGTACTATTAAAAAAAGTATTGTACATTTTTACACAGGGGCGTTACTGCGTATTTCAATTCGAAAGCAAAAGCTTTCGAAATACAATGTAAAAAGTATACAAATTCGAATGATTTTCATTTCGAATCAAAATACGCAGTAACCCCCCAGGTAAAATAAAATTACTAAACCAGAGATAACTTAATGGTTTTATTGTTTCTATAATTTAAACTTATAAACGAATTCAAAATTTAGGTTTACTGACGATTTTGATTTCGAATAATTTACATCGATTACTCGAATAATCTGAGTGAAAAAATTTATGGAATTTTTTTGAGAAATAGAAATAATATTATTACGTATAAATTAATTTGTTATAAAAGAACTGCTGCTATATTTTTATATGTGCACTAAGCCAGTAACGCCTGAAGTTAAATTAACACATTTTTCCCGGTGTTCTAATATTGGAATAATTTGGAATTGGAATGTTTAGTGTTTTATTTTGTTCACTGTGAGTCTGGTGTTCTAAAATTGGAAACTGCTCAAAATCACTCTTTTTACAATTTTTTTTTTAATTCTTTCAAAAAATATTAATTTAACGTACATGAAGAAAGAAACATGAATTAGTTTTCAAATTTGAGAAAAAAATTAATTCGGGCAAAAACAGGTTAAGGGAATTTTGTTTGTTTGGAGAATTGTTTTTGGGTATAGGAAGGCAACAATGTTGGGTCTGCAATTCATTGAAATAATTTCGCCACGTCAAAACTGTTAACGACACAAAGAACTACATATTATAGGGATGTCACTTCACATGTCTGATTGGAAATCAATTCATAATATTTCAGTAATAAATTTAATAATACTAATACTCCTGCATTTGAGAAAAATATTAGATACGGCTCTGAGTACCCAAATATCAACGGCCATATTCTGCATTACAAGTAACATTCGAATTGGTAATTTTTATTTTGCTTGCTTTTATATTCAAAAGCTTAAGCTAGATTTACACGATTGAAACGATTTTCTTCAAAATTTCTCTTCAAAATGCTTTAAACTCGTGTAAACAGCAAAATTTCTTCAAAATTTATTGATCGAAATTTATTGAACAAAACTTTTGAAGATTTTATTGATGTCGTGTAAATGAGCATCAAAATCGCATCTGGCAATATTGATAACAATAAATAATTTGACAGCATGTTCATTCTTTTGATTCAAAACCATATCAATATACAAAATACATGTGCTGATGCTATAATATTGATGTGTTTTTCATCTAATGCCCCGATTGAATTGGGAAAATTCCACATCTGTACCAATAGATATTATTTTTGATATGTTTTTTTATTTAATAAATTAGGTTTTACCTTTAAAAATTCATCTTTTAATACTGTATATAATGCAGCGCAGACTTCAGGCACAATATTGCATAACTTGGGTAACTGTCCCCAGTCGCTAAAAATCTCAAAGTAATTGCCAGGCGTTTTCCGGGGCATAAAGATTCCCGCATATTAGTATTAGCCTTTTCTATTGATGGGCTGACGAGATTGAGCAAATAATCAGAATCGTATGGTGAAATTCGCTTCCTAAAAGAGACATACCTTCAAAAAGAGAAGGTCGAACCCTAAGTTCCTTTTGTTTTCTTCTTTTTTTTTGCATTATTATCAGCTACTTCTTCCTCCAATAGTAAAAATGTTGATCAAATTTTTATCAAAAGATTTTGAAATATATTGAAAGAATATTTTAATAAAATTTTTGAAACGTGTAAATAGAACATCAAAATAAATTTTAAAAATTTTGATAAGACTTCAAAATACCTTTAATCATGTAAATCCAGCTTTAAGAAGAATATATTTTATTACCGAATACACTGGCGAAGTGCAGTGCAAAATATAATCATTTAACAAACACTTTAGTATAAGTTGACAATTGGCACTTTTAAAACTTCTGTGTAAGCAACGATAATAAACTAATGAATTTATGAACATCAATTAACATTCCATGATTTAGATTATTTATATTCTTATTATCTTTATTAACTATTGTATTATCGAGAAAGGAGAAACAAATTACTCCTTAAATATGGAATATCAATTTAGTAATTTAGTAAATGGATAAAATTAAGTTTTAATAAACATGTAAAATATTTCAAATGTTTTCTTGTTTACATCAAGTTATTTAATAAATTGCAATTAACATAAAAATCCTTCAAGTCATTTCTAATAAATTTGGTTTAATACAAAATGTCTCGGAATATAAATACCATAGAAATGAGTCTTATTCAATTTAAATACTTTACAACTTTATAAATAATTATATGTACTCGTATATTATGTTTCAGTTTTAAAATTTCAACCATTTCAGTTTTAACAAGTAAGAGTGCTATATTCGGCTGTGCCGAATCTTAAATACCCTTCACCTAAGCGTAATAAGAAATACAGAAACTACACTAGACTAGAATATCCTAATTCTGTGTTTTCTATTCAGTCTTAGTGCAAATTTTATTAGTATTTGATATATTGTTTGAAAGACAATTTTACGACCAACATAATTTATGTTAAATATTTTGAAATGTTGTCTAATTTTTACCATTTTTAATTGATTTAATTAGCAATTCTTACCATAATTTACAGAGTTTGTCTGATGTTCATAATAATCTTCAGTGTAATTTAACAAACAGAGTATAAAAAAAGGGGTACATTTCGGTTTTAGTGATTTTGCTCAAAAAAAAAAAAAAAAAAAAAACAAAACCAAATAGGGATTTTAGAAGAGATACCAGCAAAAAAAAATTTGTTACCGGTCACGCCTATTTTCGAGGGGGCGGGCCTTTAAAGTTGAAAATACATAGGCCTATATCTCGGGAACTACTGGGTGTCTGATAATTTGTAATACATTAAATAAAAGGTATTAAAAATACCATTCCAACGATATATATCATGATTATAAAATATGGACCGAATATGGGTTAAATCCGAAAAGAATATTTTTTGACCCGAATTTATTTGTTTTTTGGAAATGGTTCTATATGGCAGGTATGACAAATTATGGGCCGATCTTCTTAAATTTTGGAACAGTTATTTTCATGCATATGAGGATATTTCACCTCGAATTTCAACATAATAACGGTATATTTAAGATATATATTAGTATTAACGTGGATTTCGAGAGTGGACCTTATGTGGGGGATATAGTCAAATATGAACCGATATTCTCAAAATCCAGCAGTTAGATTTAGGCATGTATGTAAATGATCAGTGTAAAATTTTGGATTGGTACCCTTATTTATAAGCGATTTATGGGTATTAAAGTGATTTTCGGAAGAGGGCTTTATATGGGGCATACGGTTAAAAATAGACCGAAATTCACAAAATTTTGTGGGATGATTTTTGTATATATTAAAATGATCTGTGCAAAGTTTTGAGTCGGTACCGATATTTATACAATATATATAGGGAAAAATCTCTTTTTCAGATGTGGTCCTTGTATGGGAGCTATGACCAGTTCTGGGCCGACCACCATAAAATTTAGTACAGCAATTTATTTGCCTATAAAGAGTATTTATGTAAAATTTTAGCCGTTTAACATTATTTATATCTGTTTTATGCGTATTTAAGTGAATTTCGGAAGTGGACTTTATATGGGGTCTATGGTCAAATATGGACCGAATTAAAAAAAATTTCGGTTTGTGATTTCTTTTTGCATAAAACTTATTTTTGCTGAATTTTGTCGTGATATTCCAATTTTATAGGCATTTATTTATCATTAAGCCATATTTCGGGAAGATTTTTGTATGGGGGCTATGACCAATTCTGGGCCGACTACCATAAAATTTAGTACAACAATTTATTTGCCTATAAAGAGTATTTATGTCAAATTTTAGCCGTTTAACATTATTTATATCTCTTTTATACGTATTTAAGTGAATTTTGGAAGTGGACTTTATATGGGGTCTATGGTCAAACATGGACCGAATTAAAAAAAATTTCGTTTTGCAATTTCTTTTTGTATAAAACTTATTTTTGCTGAATTTTGTCTTGATATTCCAATTTTATAGGCATTTATTTATCATTAAGCCATATTTCGGGAATATATATATTTGTATGGGGGCAATGAGAAATCATGGACTGATTCTTACTATTTTCCGCACACTTTCTTCTTTTATAGTACAAACAACGTATACAAAATTTCATGGTAATATCTGCTATAGTTTTCAAAATATTGCAATAAAATGGATGAAAAATATCAAATTTTTATGGAGGTGGTCTCACATATAGGTTCATAACTCTGGTTAACCTAAACCGATTTTGCTGATTTTAAATAGCAAACTTCTCGAAAGCACTTCTGACAGAATTATTGAAGGTTTGGATCCCGAGTATATCTGGGGACTTCAAAAAACTGATTTCAACAGACAGACAGACAGACAGACAGACAGACAGACAGACAGACAGACGGACATGGCTTAATCGACTTCGCTATCTATAAGGATCCAGAATATATATACTTTATAGGGTCGGAAAATTTTTTTGTGGAAATTACACACGGAATGACAAACTTATATATACCCTTCTCACGATGGTGAAGGGTATAAAAATAACTTCTTCTATTTGATAGTCACAAAATTGTATTTAAATTAATTGCAAGTAGTAAAGAAAACAATGTTTATCAAGATATCGGATCATTTAAGTACTCAACAACTTTCTTGACCAAAACTTAAAATATATTTTATTTTTTGTATTTTTCTCCAAATTCTTTAAAAAATATGGCCACAAATGGGTTATTGCGAACATAACTTTTTTTAAATTTTTCAAAAAAAAATATTTTTTAATATATTTCTATCAAAATGATTATAAAATATATTTTTCAATCTATTTGTGAATAAAAGGTGAAAACTAATTTTTCTATTTATTTATTTATTTATTTATTTATTTATTTATTTATTTATTTATTTATTTATTTATTTATTTATTTATTTATTTATTTATTTATTTATTTATTTATTTATTTATTAAGTCAATGGATTAAATCCTTACAGTTTATTAAAAAACGTATGTTGAAAATTACAATTAATTTATAAAAGATTAATTATTGAATAAACTAATTATTTTATGTTTAATTACATTTGTTGAAAGAGAAAAATCAATTATTTCATATAGATTGTTAAATTAACAAAATAATATAATAATGACATACAGTGGCTTAAAGTGGCGTGAAAATCGTTGAGGAACATTAAAAGTAACATTATTTACAAGGAACTCGGAGCAGACTTCCCCATCAATTATAATTAATTTGATATATAATTATATTGATCATAATTATTACATTAAGCATAGTCCTTCTACTATATAGAGTTGGTAATTTAATCAATTTAAGTCTATCGATGTATGATGGAAGGTTAATATCAGGATTCCATGGTAACCCACGTAGACAAAAGAGTAAGAATTGTTTCTGTACAGACTCTATACGCTGAATATGAATATTATAATAAGGATCACAGAGAACAGAGCCATATTCCAATATATGTAGGTCTTACTAGCTTTATTTATCATCATGGTAATGTGCGAAACAAAGTTTAATTTATTGTCTAGTAAAATTCCTAGATCAAGAAACTGTTCAACAATTTCAAGCCGGTAATCACCCAAAGTATAATTAGCAGGAATATAATTACTTCTTGAAAAACGCTCAAGTTTTTTTTAAATTTAATTCCTTTAAGTTGAGACTGCATCACAAAAAGAACTCAACAATTTCTTTTCGGATTGGAGATATATATGATCCAAAAATTTAGAGAAGCTCAAAAATATTTTAACATCGTCAGCATAGATTAGAATGTTGCAAAAAATTTAAAACATTTGGAAGGTCGTTGATGAACAAGGAGAAAAGAATTGCAACACCAGAAGTAACCAAAACATTTTTAGAGTATTTATTATTAAATTTTACGCATTGAGTTCTATCCAAAAGATAAGATTTTATCCAAATTAGACTGCGAGATGTAAAACCAAGAAGATCCAGTTTAATAAGAAGAAGTCTGTGATTTACTTTATCAAAAGTTTTACTAAAGTCAGTATATACAGCATCAGTTGGTTTTCCTTGTACAAAGCCTTGGTTAACGTGGGTAGTAAGTTGAAGGACATTTGATATGGCAGAGCAACCTTTCCGGAATCCATGTTGAGAAGATGACAGAATTGAAGATAATTGATGACACTTGTAATCAGTGATAAAGTGTTCAAAAATCTTAGGTATTACACTAAGCTTAGGAATACCTCTGTAATTTGACACCTCAGACCTATTACCAGATTTAAATAATGGGATTATAAATGAAGACCTCCAAATTCTCGATAAATAACCATATTTAATGGATGCGTTGAATAAAGTAATTAATGGATATACCAAGGATTGACCACAATTGTGTATAATACTGCTAGGAACACCATCAGGAACATAATTATACGAAATTTTGTTTGTTTCTAATATTGAAAATATATTTGTAGAAGAATGCCGTCTATTTTTCATACATATTTTTATTAATAATTCTACTCAAATTTTAAAAGTTTGTTAGTTGGATCTCTCGGAGACAAAACGTATCTAAAGTGTTCTCTGTTTTATTACAACAATAAAAATTAAAATCATCAATTGAATATCAAGTTTCTGTCAAAAATATTGTTTTTGCAACCTCTATTTACCTATTGAAAAATATGTTGAGATGTTTTATATAAAATATTGCTGACAAATCCTGTTGCAAGTTATTAAATGCATTTCAAATTTCTCAAATTACCTTTTCAATGTATTTTTTGAATTATAAAAAAAAATCAACTTGAGCCAGAATAATAAATTTACTTTAATAAAATAATTTCCCACGAAATAGACAATCACCGCTATCGTGAATAAAAATTGCACATGAAATTTTTTCCTTTTCACATTTTTTCTATTAAAATTCAATGTTAAAAAAATAAAAGGGAACAAATTTTATGTGGAATTTTTATTCACGATAGGGGTGATTGTCTATTTCAACTTTTTCTAGGTCCAGTGACAAATTGCAAATTTTTTTTTCGACAAAAAAGGTAACTGACCAAACCTATTCAGACACACAATAATTACATCCAATAAATAATAAAAACAAAACGAAATGTTTAATAACTAACAACAAGAAAATTGCATAAAATGTTGAAAAATAAAAATTAATTTACAGTTCCCAATTACAATTTAATACTCAGTTTGAGAATCTCTGATATAACATTGTATTGGTTTATATTTTCTCTTAATTATTAGTGTGTTTTTTTTTTGTTGTTGTTGTTAAATGTTACTTTAAACAGTATGTACTTACTCTTAATTATCCAACGAAAAGTATTATTCTTTAAATATATTTTGATGATACGGTGCCGTGATAGTTTTTGATGACGTTGCAGATGTACAGTAGTATTAAATGTAGTAAGTAGTTGTAGTTATAGTAACAGTTGTTGATTTTGTTTTGTTTGACAGTTTTGTTAACAGTGATCACTGTTTCAGAAAAAGAGGAGAGAAGCAGTAGTAGAGTTTCTGTAGTTATTTTCATTAAATATACATATGTAACTATGTATGTGTGTGTGTGTGTGTGTGTATTCAACTACTGTGCAAGGTGTGTACGTAGGTAAATAAGGTAAGTATTTATATGCATGGCATGGCTTGGCATATTATGGCATTTTTTTGTTCTGATGCGTTATTTTGTTTTTAATCTTTTAACGCTTATTTAAGTTGTTTTACTCCTTTTATTTAGTTGTTGCTGTTGTTTATTTATTATCTTTTTATGTTTTATGTATTCATATAAACTACATATTTATTTTGAAGACATGGTGTTGTACTAATTAATGATGGCATGTTTAACATACACAAGCAAATACGAATCCAAGAGTAGATATACAAAAATTAAAGAAAACAAAAAATACAGAACAGAACAGAACAGAACAGAGAAACATATTTATTATAAAATGTTGTAAATAAGAGCGCCCCGAAAAAGTTTAAAACTATTAATATGCAAATTACATACATTTAAGAGCACAGTAGAAATAGTTTTTTTTCTTAACAAAAGTAGTTTTATTCATTCATATTTAAACAAATTTCAAATTGTGGAAATGCTTTATAGGTATAACAAAATATTTCTGTTAACTCAGAAACCGCTTTAATAACTAACAGACATGTATTTTTCTAAAATTTTAGATTTTTAGATTTCCTGTCTAGGAAATTTGTTATAACTTTCAATATCTTTTGTCGATAGGCATGATGTATTTAGTCGATTTTTTGTTCAATACTGTAATTCCTGGTTATTACGAATTTACAAAAAAAAATCTTATATAACTAATTATGGTATAAAAAACACTGTTAAGAGTGCTTTAAGATTGTATGGCCAAAAAAATTTGTTGCTGGGATTTTAAAAATATGTGCATTCTTCAAACTATTAGATAGATTGGATGGATTGGCTTATTTAGAGTTGTTAAATTCGATTTATCAACTATCATTATCATGACATTCGAGAAAAAATAGTTTAAAATTAGAAAATAATTTGACAAACTATAAACTAAAATCAAACGAAATCATTTTGTAAAGACTTGCAGGGAATGCTTTCGTTCGCTAGAGAAGAATTGATGAAAAACCAATTAAACATTATTTACAGCAATGAATGAATTATTAAATTAGCTGGAATATTATTTGGTTATTTATTAACGATATCTTAAAGTCTTTAAATGCATTTCAATATTTTCGGAAAAATGATAGCATTTTTAAAGGAAATCGATTATTCTTTTACTAAATTAATATCATTTGGAATCACTTTAGAATCGTAATTAACAAATCTTAAAACCGTGATGTTGCAACGTCTTCTGGCTTCTGTACTGTGAAAAACTATTGCAAAGTTATGGTATTTCTATAGAGAACTATACGATGGATTTTTAATGGTTTATGCCAATGTATTGACAACGAATAATTCATGATGATAAAAATTACTCTTAAATGAATTCAAGAATAGTAAAGAAAATATTTCTTTGTTAAATACAAGATTTTTAAAACTTATTTTATGGCATATTAAAGAAAATAACTGCTATTCAATACTTGTTCAAAACTTAATAATATTTGGAAAAAACAATTAAGTATCAATTGAAGAGTAAAGTATTTAATGGAATACTATTTATTTTGAAGAAAAATGTTTTAAATAAATTTTTTATTTTGACAAATGATATTTAACTTAGCATTAGTTCTAAAGTTTAAAAATGCAATTAGAAGGAGCAAACACGACTTTTCTCAATTTATGCACAGAGAAATTTGTATGCATTTTAGTGTAAAAGAATCTTTGTGTTTTAAGCGTAATTTTGTTCCTAAGAGTATATTTTGAAAATTTTAAATCCACATTTTTAAAAAATGTTTTTATTTTTAAATAAACATTTCAAAGCAAACTGAACTTTCATACTTGAATATCGAAGCACTTATTAGATTCTTAACTAGTCATTTTCATTCCAAAAAATCCTTTTAAATAAATTGTTAATAACAGTTAATGCATCAATAAATGATAAAAAATAAAGTTAATTTTTTCATTTAAACATTGTTCGTTCACCTTCTCCAAGCTAACAATAGAATGAGGAAATATTTTCTAAGAATACACTGCACATATTTTGTAAAAATATTAAAATAATGATCTTTAATCGTTGATAACGGAAGACAGATGTCCTCTTATAAACGCATCGTTTAAATTCTGTAAAAAATGTTCAAATCTATTTTCGGGATATCCTATTGCAATGTACGTTCATACGTATAGATGTCTGTATGCATGTATGAAAGTACGAGTATGTTGTTGTGTGTTTGAAGACGTATACATTTAAACAGAAGAGAATGAAGAATTCATAACTTCACTAAAACTGGGTTGGGTATGTGCAGCAAGCACGTTTTACATTCTAGATATTTGTGTTTTTTTTTTTTATTAAATTTTTGTTGTTTTTGTTTTTTATTTTTGCTACTGCTGTTAACGACAACGACTTTTGCAATTTTTCTTTCCGTTTCCGGTTGTTAGGTTTGTTTTATTTTACTTTTCACTTGTTTATCTTTCTACGTTGACTGCTGTAATGCGTAGCGCTGCTGTTATCTCGTTTGCAACAACACACACATACAACAATAAGCAAAAAAAAAAATTAAAAACAAAATAATAATGAAAATATTAAAAAATATACAAAACTCTAGCAAAAATGTTAAAAACAGAACTTGGGTAAAATTATTTTCTATTTTATTTTTATTTTTGTAGCTTTTTTTTGGTTGTTTGTTCGTTTGTTTGTTTTTGTTCAACAAATAGCAAAATAATTGAAGGACACTGCACAAACTATCTGTTCATGTGATTTTTCTTCATTTTTTTCTGTTCTCGTGCTATTAGCAGACAGTGAAACAAATGTGCTCACACAATATAACGTTCATTCTCATTTCACAGAACGACGACTTGCTAGTGCAACTGGCAATCTGTAGATGCCACACAGAATAATATTCAATTATAAGTGGCGAATGGCAAAATGAAAAAGTGCCATTGCAACAGCAACAATAATAACAACAAGAGATTACAAAAGCAACACATGCTACAATTCACTAGTGCCATCATCAACCAACCAACACCACACAAAAAAAAAAAAAAACCAACCAAAAGTAACAGAAAATCTTTTGAAAATGCACACAATTACATTTTGGTTGTATGAGAGTTTGTGTGTGTGTGCACTCGCTGAAATGAAAAGTGGAAAATCACCAAACAATGAAATGAAATGCATTCTCTGTAATAGTTTTGGCCAAAAACTGTTTGACTGACAATTTTGCAGCAACATTTGTTTTCTTGTGTCCCATTGTTTAGAAATTCTCTTTGAACGATATATGCGACTGTTTATAAGCGTGGCTGTGTGCAAACACAAGCTATGTGCATTCATAAATAGATTGATGTTCACGTATGTAAATGTGTACATATTTCGAGGTACATATTAGTAAAATGGATGCTGGGTGACCAAAATTGATGCGAAGGGGTTACCAGCAAGTTACAGTCAAGCTAACATCTGTTAAGCGTTTCCGTATCCGTATCCGTTTAGTTAAACACTCGTTTAAACTGTGTATTTGTGTGTGGCTCTTCATGGCACTTTAACGCATTCGTATAGATTTAAACATGTAAATACATATGTACGAGTATGTGTACATGCATTTGGTGCGGGAACAAAAAGCGCGCTTTTGAAAATAAAATATATAATCCTTCCACGCTTGTACTACAGCTGTGTGTTTGTATGTGAAAGAGAGTGTGGGAGGAGGAGAACGAATATATACATAAAGTGTTTTGAATATTTATTTGTTTTTCTTTATGTTTCTTTACGGAAAATTAATTGTTTTTCATTATTCATACGACCGGTAATTTTTCAAATGTTTAAACTATATACACGAATATACAACATCCTAACAAACATACAAACACACACACATATTTATATTAGACAACCATGAAAGCGATGACTTTGACAGCAGCGTAAATACAACAGCTTCAATTCTAATTTAAAATAATAAAAAAAAAAAACGAAAAGCATTTACTGAGCAAGAACTGAAAAACTGAAATAAATACTGAAAGAATTAAAGAATATGTTTTTTTATTTTGGTCACTTAATAAATGAACAAGAAAATATTGGAGTTGCAATTAAATTTAACTGCATTTAGATGCACATGTTGGTACATACAAACATTCACTTGTCTAAATTTAAATTCTCTTAAAAAACACTTGCTTTATATAAAAAAAAAAACAATTTAATTTACGTTATTTTTCAAAAGAACGTTTAAAAAAGTCTATTTCTAATTAAATTTTATTATTGTCGTTATTTTGTTATTTGGATGGTTTGTTATATTTCGTATTTTTTGTTTTGTAAATTATATTTTGGTTTTTGTATTTTTTGATTGCTATTTTTATCCGTTTAATTTCTTTCTATTTGTTTATTTATTTAGTTGTTTATTTTTCTTTTATTATCCGTTATTTGTTTGACGTTTTAACTGTAACTCATAAGAGCCCTATTGTTACTGAATACAATTGCAAAAATGAACGCACATCCTTGTACATATGTGTTCTTGTTCCCTATCGTTTCGTTAGTTAACTAACAAGTCGTGTCATAGGCTTCGTCTATCGTTATATCCCGACAGGCTGACTGCTCGTTTGGCCAGCACGAAGTTAGGGTTTTGCAGCGAAATGCAATTCACCCATTGGTGGGTTGGGTACGTCTCCCCCTTAATAGTCACCGCATTTGAAACAACATTAGTATTTGAAGCATGAGTCGTAATTTATCATCCACCACGTGGTGTTAGTTTGACCTACAGCAAAGAATTCTGACTCACTCTCCTTGGTGTAATTCTCTCTCATGGTCGTCGATTTTCCCAAAGGGATTAAAAAATGAATGGTTGCACTGCAATAACGTTGTTGAATGAATCCACATTTCCCCTTTCTTAAAGTTGGTGTAACTTGAAAACGTTTTGAATGCGCATGACGTTGGAATTTGTTGTTCTACCGCAGCATATAAATAAATATCTTTGGTGTAAAATACAAACTAATCAATGATTCTCTTCAGTTGTTCATGTATGCTACTACAGCAAACACCAGATATAAGTATTCGCGAGTATAGTTTTAAGCATTTAAAACACATGCAGTTGCAAGAATGATCGTTTTTCCCCAAAAATAAACATCAAGTAACTACTATTGTACTACAAACGCTCTACAAGAATATAAATTATTAAAAAATGCTTTTTGTCAGCTTGTGAAATTATAAAAACCACTTTGAATTTGCTTTGGAAAATAAGCGTAGCTGAGATAAGGGTTGCAATTATAAAAAAATCTGTCGTCAATGTTTTATATTTAACTAGTAAATGGAAAGTCCAAACAATAATTTTCATTTCGCTATTTATAATTATGTATCGCTCCATCATACTATTTTTTGATTTAGGAATACCTTTCGATAACAAAAGTTTTACAGAGCGAACTTCATACAATTTTTTACCGCGCCTTTAAATTCAAAATATGTTTCTTAGTATTTTCTCTAACATTCACATTAACATTTTCCATAAAATTTAGACAATTAACTTATGACCATTAGAGAGATTCATAGAATGAATTCAACTAAGATCCACAATAGGAAAGTAAGAATTAATAAAGTTATTCGTTTTTAAGTTTTTCTCCTTCTCATTATAATGCGTTCCTATTTGTTTCTACGATCAATATTTCGAAGTGTTACAAACGTCTTGACAACTTCAATATACCCCCATTTTTTGGACACACAGACGGACATTGCTAAATCGCCTTAGAATTTTATAAAGAACCAGAATATATATTAGGCCGGGCCAATTTGTATGGAGCCGAAGAAATCGATTAGAGCCGCCCCTAGGATGATTCTATGGACAATTCTAAGCAACTTTGGTGAAGGAACCATGGGTCTATCTCGATTTTCGAGTCTCCCACTTTTCAAAAAATGATTTTTTTCCCTATAACATCATTTTGATTCGAAATTCGATTTTTTATTCATCGTTATATTATCTTTTTTATGTGTATATGGGAGGTTTTTGGGGTCGAGAAATTCATTTTTGTTCTTTATTTTTACCTATGAACACCACCAGAGGGCGTTTCATGCATATTTGTAATATTTTTCGTCTATTTTCCGAGAAAAAAATGTTCGGTAAAATTGATATTTATTTTATTTTTTTCAACAGAAATTCAACCTAAAAAATAAGAACATGTGTAAAAAAAATTAATTTAGTGGAAGAAAAGCGGAATAAGTTATTTTTGAAAGTCTTTCTTGCTTTCAAGTCATTAATTTTTTGAAAAGTGGGAGACTCGAAAATCGAGATAGACCCATGGTTCCTTCACCAAAGTTGCTTAGAATTGTCCATAGAATCATCCTAGGGGGCGGCTCTAATCGACAAATAATTTGGCCCGCCCTAATATATATACTCGTACTTTTGGTTCTATAGGTACAACCAACATTTCGATGTGTTACGAACGGAATGACAAACTTAATAAACCTTTAATTTTTTTTGGTGGTTGGTATAAAAATAATAATAAAATATTTTTTAATAGATTGTATTGTATTTTTTAATAACACTGTTAACAACTTTTTGAATAATCAAAAACGTCTATATACTCGTAGTTGCAGATGTTCAGATGCATGATTTCATATTCCGGCTTATTTTTCTAAGAATGTAAATACGCTTTATTATCTACATATATGAACAAGCCAATGGTTGCAGGTAAACATTTGTTTTTCTCCCCACAGAAGAAGAATATCCAAGCGATACTATGATTCCTGTTTGGTTAGAAAGAGCACAAATTTGTCATACAGACATGGACCGAAATGTCCAACTTTGACCCCCTCTAACTCCGGCAGTTCTTGACTGATAGATCTGAAAATTTGTCTCTGCCCTACTATCCAATAGTACTAACCTTGGTGCAAATTTTGTCTAAATCGGAAGACATCGATTTTTAAAATTGGGTCACTTGACGTGAAATTCACCATATATAAAATTTGTAAACAACTACAGTTCCACATTTTTTCCAAATTCACCTGAAGCTAAGGAAAAAAGTTAGGTGATAAGGTGAGGCTAATTCGATTGAATTTCATCAGTTAGTAAGAGTGTCATAGTTGCAGTGGATTAATTATGGACTAAGCTGCAAAGTGCAGTATCCAGTAACGTAATTTCTATATATTTGAGATTTAATTAAGTTGAATTTCATCTCACAGGCGTATTTTAAACAATTTTATGGGTGTTATACTGATACTCCAATAGTATAATTGCTGCAGAACTGATATTAGTATGATTTCTGGGTTAAAATTACTGATCTGTATAGAATTTAGGTTTATTAGACATTAATGTGGGTCAACTTGTTTTTCGTCCTTACATGGGCGCTTTAACCAATTATGTACAGATCTTCTGACATACATATGAATATATTACGTCCAATTTCAACATTAAACCGACGTCTTTCAGGGATATATGAGTATTTAAGTGATTTTCTAAAGTGGACTTTATATAGGGGCTATGATCATACATGAACCAAAATTCACAAAATTTTTATATGTAGAGGGGAGGAAAAACGAGAGCATGTTTTTGTCTTCTAAACAAAATAATTTACAATAAACAATGGAAAACAATAATTTGCAGGAAATACACAATTAGTACCAAAAAAAAAAAAAAACGTCCCTGTATTCTTTTTTTTTTGTCTTAAAATAAAACACTAGTTTGATATTGTAGAAAGTGTTTAAAGAAATAAAAAGCTTTATATTAAATATTAATTAATGGTAGTATTATTTTCTGAGGTAAGGTTTGTATGGTTGTTTAAGTTTTGTTTGTTTTTTAGAACTTTATGCTTTTAGTTTTGATTTGTAAATTAGTTTGTTAAATATTAAAAATAATATAAATGACGGAAAACATTTTTTACTTTTATTTATTATTTTAATTTGTACGCAATAAGAAGTGGACAAAGTACAAACAAGTACTTATTTGCGCTCTCCACTGTATATGTTTGCAGATTATTTGTGTCGATTTTCTCCTTAGGTGATTTTGGAAGTGACCGTTATAAGGGGCCTATGGTCGAATATATTCGTAATATTCTGTAATATTAATTTTGCATATACATTAGGGTTCGGCTTATTTGTATGAAGGTAAAAAAAAAGTGTTGTAACTATGAGTCTCAGGGTTTTAATATGTTCCTTTTGGTATAAAAGGATAAAGTGTAAAGTTTTATCCCGATCGAATAATATTTAGAGGTGGCGACTTGAGCTTATACTTTTATTTATGTATTTTTTGGCGAAGATGGGCAAGAGATTA
Organism: Bellardia pandia; assembly: GCA_916048285.2. Taxonomy (NCBI): domain Eukaryota; kingdom Metazoa; phylum Arthropoda; class Insecta; order Diptera; family Calliphoridae; genus Bellardia; species Bellardia pandia. Next base: position 75,420,545 of record OU696530.1, read on the forward strand.
GAGTTTTACACATAATAAAGGAAATTATGTTTTATAATAATTATATAATTTTTATTGAAAATAAACAAATAAGACACATATATATAAAATATGTAAACCATAACATATGAAATCAATTAGTTAAGGACTTTTTAGTATTTTACGACTTGCAACAAATTTTGAAATTCACTTTCTTTTGTCGTTAGGTTTTTATTGTAATCTTGCATGAGCTTCACACCACGCTCTGCCGTGTCATTAACTATTTTAAGTTTATTTAATTTTTTTTAGCATTCAAAAAATCTTCATCATCATGCCATTTAGACGGATCTTTAGTCAAAAACGCTCTTGAAATTTTAAAATGATCGAAAAACTGAACAGGGGCCAAATTACCGCATACGATATCGAGTAAAATTGATCGTAATTTTCTTATTTGAGATTATGGCATTCGATATCGAGCTAGAAATTTAGTACATTTTATAGTAATTTCGATATCAAAATCATTATTCGATACGATAGCGGTAATTTGGCCCCAGTTTTAGCGGTGATGAAATCAGATAGTTCTTTCGTAATAAACATTGGTAAATCTTTTTCTATCAAGTTTAGGCGTTTAATAGAAATGTCGTTCTCGTCATCAATGTGAAGTTCCAAGAATTGTTCCGTCATTTGTTGTTTTTCAAGGTAGGAAACCTTATCGTCGAATAACGCGAGTGCGATGTTCTCATCTGCTAGAAATTTTTTCATTTACTTCCTTGTAATTGTAAATATCGCGTATAAATTTTAAATCTGGATTTGGAGCTTCAACAGCAACAGTTGCACGAAACCAAAATTGTACATAGAAGCGTACAATGAAAATAGATGTATCGCGTAAATATTTCTCCTCTCCTGTTGATAATTTAAATTCTCTCGTAAATATCTTTAACGTATAAATCGCCTTGGACGTCCAGCATGCATGATGCATCGGACCAGGCAATCGAAAATGATGTCCTTCAGGAATTGACCCCAAAAAAAGTAGAGTTAACTCTAATAATTCTACATAATCAGTACGCGCATGGTCTCTTGACAATTCAGTTTGGCAGAAATCGATTATTTCTTCCTTTTTGTCATTTACCTGTTTAGCTACATAACTATTTGTCACACCAAACTTAAACTTATGGTGCTGAATATTGTTCCAAGAAAATTTAAACCTTACAAAAAGGGTAACATTTATCTTCTTCAATTTACATCATCGTCATAGCATCTGCGTGCGCGATATCGAACAGATTATTTAAATTGGCAACAAAAGCCCTTTCATTTGCTCTGAAAGACTCTTTTGATTTATTTCTATTTTTCAGGAGACCTTTCCATTCATTGAATAGTTTCTCTAGTTTCGTAATGCAATGGTATTCTTGACGAATTGGAATTCGCTGCTTTGACCAAAACACTGAAGCTTCTTTAATGGACAGTGATGGACTTTCGCGTATAGTTAATCCCACTTTACTATGATTGTAGAATAATACACGCAATACTTGTTGTATGGAAGGTAACTTGGATCCCAGAATTTGAGCATAGTCATGGCCAATTTTTTTTAATTGTTGCTTGAAAGTAAATTGGCCATATTCGTGACAGTTACAGAATGAATTGATTGTAGAGAAAGGAACACGTCTGTCTTGTTGCTCGATCAGAATTGTATGTATATCAAGCGTCATCTAGCTTGCCAGATTGTTTTAATTTTGCTGGCTACTCTGAATGATGACAGCGGTTGCTTATTTAGAAGCGGACTTGTATACTATACTACTCAATAGCTTACTATACGTTTTTTTTACCCATTTTAACACTTTATAGAGTTTTTGCTGGAAAATACCCGAAATTAGAATTTCATCTCAAGTCGCCACCTCTAAAGATAGTCAGATCAAGCTGAAATTTTACATTTTTTTCTTTTAAACCAAAACAAACATTGTTGTAACCTGAGACATTTGGCAACGTCACTTTTATAAATAATCCGATCCCTAATATACAAATATAAAATTCTTTTTAAGGGAGCTATGACCAAATATGGTCCGATAGCCATAAAATTCGGTACAGCGATTTATATATGTATGTATTAGGGTGGGGCGATTTAAACATCTTAATGGGCGCTTCGCGTTTCTGATTCTTGGGATTGTACTGAGCAAAAAAGTCCACTAGACGATGAAAGTGCAAATTTTTCGTGAAAATATTGATTCATTATTTTGCGCTATGAACAACTGAAAATGGTAATTTATCAATATTTTTGCACGAAAAATTTGCACTTTCACAAGACCAAAACCACAAGAGCCTGAAGGAGCATTGCAATGCTTCTGCGATGTACTAGAGAGTTCTTAACTATTGTGTTGGCTAAATATACAAAGAGACACTAGCAAAATGTAATGCATTTTCTGGCCTGTATTAATTAAATTAATTAAATGCATTATATTTTGCTAGTGTCTCTTTGTTAATTTTTGTTTTGATTTTGCATTTATGCTTTCCAACGGAAGGCTAATGTAAAACATATAACAGAAATATACAAAAATAAATAGAAGTGTATACAATTTATTTTCAAATAAATTGTATATTTAACTTGAAGTGAACCTTGATTAAAAATTTTAATAAAAAATTTTACAATTAATACTCGGAAGAGGAATAATTCTCATTTAATTTTATTTTTCGATTAATAAATTATTTTATCACTTTCAAAAATTTGTATTGCTTTAAAAATAAATATTTTTGTTATTAAGTGATATATACTCGTATTTAAATATCATTTGTATTAAAAATCTCAATTTCATAAATATGTAAATGAATTGTATTAATTAATTATACATTTTAGTTAATCTTCTTGGAAATATGAAATGAAGAATAAAAACTATTTTAATTTTAATTTTATATAAAACGTATGTTCTATATTATAATAAGCACTAAAATATTTTATTAAAACCAATGAATAACCGAATAATCTTACACATTTGCTTTAATCATTTAAATTCCTGTTTGGGATCAAAAGTGCATATAATTCATATTTAAATTTTATAGACTTTATGAAGATGCCCTTAAATACAAATTCTCAGAAGTATACATGAGGGCTACATACGTACTTATAATATGAATTAAGATTTTTCCGCATATCTGGAACTAAAAATGTATAGTAAACGCAATCGAAAATTTGGATTGGAAAGCCAATTCCAAAGTCAAAAACTCATTTCATATTTTTAAACTTATTTTATACAGAATAAGTATATGTATAATTTTGGTTAGAAAGCTTAAATGTTAACCATTTATACTATTTTTCGCTGTGATTGGGCATTTTGGAAATGTACGCGGACTTATTTGAACTATTTTAAATTGACACTTGACGTTACAAAAACGAAAAACCAACAACGCTGCACTTAAGCCCTTATGGCCTTTTCACACTTGCCAACATCTAACATCTACCATCAATTTGCGAATATGTTTAAATTTTCCCATAAGAAATGTACAGAGCTGAAAATCAACATCTTTCAACATCTTCACAAGATGTTCCTAACTCATTTTGTTCCCATTTACATCTTCCGATATTTTTAGTATCATCACTAGCAAAACTGATATTGAAAATGTAATTTAAGTTACATCACTAACAAAAGTGACTTTTATAATCAACAAAAAAAATTAACAAACAAAATGAAATTTGAATTTTACAAATCATCATCATCTTCGTCCAGTATAATAAAAGATAATAACCCTATACAATACAATAATGTCAATAATGTCTGTTGATCTTTGAATTGAATAATCAATCCTATTATTATTATTATTATTAAGTGAGGCCTCAAGCACTACGACCTATAAGATCTTTTGTGCAGCCTTGTAGTTTCATCATGTTAGATTTAGGCTATGTATAAAGCCAATTATTTTGTTAGATGAGAGATCAAATATATCCCCTGGGGCCATAAAGGCCCTTCCGAGCCATCTTGTTCTGCGTATTGCCAGCATTGGGCAGTCGCAAAGAATATGTTCTGAGGTTTCGGCTACAAGTTCACAAAACCAACACTGTTCATTCGCAACATTACCTAAAATAAATTGGTGATATCTAATGCTACCATGTCCTGTGAATAATCCAGTAAGCAATCTCAATTCACCCTTTCCGAGCGATAGCAACAATTGAGATCGTCGTTTGGATAGAGTAATAAACCTTTTGGACTGTCTGAGTCCTGGTAAGTTGTTCCAAAAACGCGAAAATTCCGATTCAACCCAAGAACTAATTCTTTCCATAGTGTATCCACGTGGAATGCCAAAGAATGGTTCCGGGCCTATGAATGGGCGTCGAGCACCTCTATTGGCTAAGCAATCAGCGCGTTCATTACCAACATGGCCTTCATGCCCAGGTACCCAGCACAAGGTAAGTTCATTATGCGTGCCGAGTTCATTCAGTGATGTCCAGCAGTCCATAACTACCCTAGACCTTATTTCATATGAAGATAAGGCTCTGAGAGCAGCTTGGCTATCAGACATGATAAAAATCCTATTATGCCTAACTCTGCTTCTCAGACATTCGTTAGAGCATATAAGGATGGCGTAAATTTCCGCCTGAAATATAGATGGGAATGTACCCATTGGGATACCCCGTTGAAAATTGGGCCCACATATGCCAGCCCCAGTGTCACCATTAGCCTGTTTGGAACCATCGGTAAACCACACTTGATCGGCATCAGTTTGGCACCATGTCTGATTTGACCATTCATCCCTTTTAGGTATAAGGACGTTAAACCTCCTATTTAACACCAGAGTCTTTGACATATAATCTGGTACTGCAATACTAGGATCCTTCGCAAAGAAATCTAGTATGCTCATGTGTCCAACCAGATCTCCCGGCTATAGACGGGATGTCTCCGGTAGTCTGGATGCACTCCTATAGGCCTCCTCCATTATCATTAAATGTAGGGGTGGGATATGTAGGATTGCACCCAGAGCATGAGTGGGGCAGGTCCTCATGGACCCAGTAATAGAAATACAGATAAGCCGATAGACCTTGTCAATCAATCCTTTTATTAACTCCTCTTCAAAATTCATTTTACTTTTTAAAAGCGGAGTGGTTTTTGTTTATTTTGTCTACTTAACTGATGTTAGATGTTGCAAGTGTGAATGCATGTTTCACATTTTCAACATCTTCCATGCGTTCCTCCAAAATGGATGCAAGTGTGAAAAGGCTATTATGACACTACATTTTTTGTTCATTGAATTGATATAGAATTGATAGAAAGAAACAGAAAAAGTTAGAAAAAGCAAACTATAAAAAATGTAAACAAAAAAGCCTTTTAGTTTTTTTCTTTTGTTATGGTTTTGTATATTTTATTAAATGTTGTCATCTTTTTGTTTATGAGAAACATAAAAACAAAACAAACAAAAAACAGTTAATCGCCAAATTTGCCCATAAACCGCTGATTCAGCAACATTTCTAATAATTCAAGCTTGAAATATCAATTTTAAGTTGAACAATTTTACATTTTTTTTTTGACATAACTTAATTTTTTATCGATAACTTTAGTAAAATGTTTGACAGTTTGCCATTTATCTTAATTTTTATATTACATTATATTTGTACTGTTCACCAAAACTTGAACAATACATTAAAAATGTAGTGTCATAAGGCCTTTAGCTATCAGCTAGGCGACAGTGTGCCGGACTATCAGTCAGAGGGTTGCGAGTTCGATTCCTGTCAAAGATTCTGGGTGTTTTCTTCAGATAAGCCAAAGAAGCTTCGCAGTTTGTGTTTGTTAATTATATAGTAGGGGGCGGGGCACCTTTGAACAATGTTGATAAAATCTCAGTTTAACATTTTTCCGACCCTTAACCGAGTTTTTCACATGGAAACCTTGTTTTCTAGCAACGTCAACAACTTTTGCTAGTTTTTTCAGTCGTCGACCGAATGTAGTTGGGTGAACAAGTTTTCGCAGTGCCATTGTAAATATTTTTATTTTTTTTCTGTAAGAATGTAAGAAGTATTCAGTGATCGTTTTCTTTCGTGAAAGAAATTTATTGCAGTCCAAAATTCATTTCAAACAAAATTAAGTTAAGTTAGTTGATATTTATGTAAAAAAATTTTTTATTATAAATTTCCGTGAAATGGTATGCCAGTTCAGGTTTGAACAAAGAAAAAAGGGGCACCTTTGAACATGTTAATTTATCAACCGAATTACCAAACATTGTTGATTCTTTCTTATTTTCTGAAAATGATGAATCCAATGCTGATCATGGTGCTTTAAAGGAAAATGTAATGTCACCTGAAATCGCAAGGCCTTCTCAGTCTTAATAATATAAAACTTATTTTTGATCTGAATTTTTTTTTATTTTTTAATTTTTAATGTTTATGTTTTTCTTAAATCGAATTTATTATATATATAAAAAATATAACTGTTTATGTTATTTTTGGACATAAGCGCTACAAGAAAAAGTTGCCGGGCATAGACTTCATCCATTAAAAAAAAATTAAATCGAACTAAAAGTAAGTTACTTGTAGACTTAAACTAAAGTTTATTTCCATACATATTAGTGAAATTATGGAAAAAGTTAATAATTCAAATATATAAATTTGTATGTGGCTTGAAAGCAAAAAGTGTTCAAAGGTGCCCCCGCTCCCCTACAGAAGAAATTGACTGCATAAAATAAGCTGTGACATAAAAAACTAGCATTTTTTAGTTTTAATATATTAAAATGTACATTTTTGCAATAATTTCTTTATTAAGTTCCTGTTATTTTTGTTTTTATGGAGCTTTGAAAGTAAAAAAAGCACTGCATGAAATTAGCTGTGAGCCACTGTATATTGAAAAATATTTAATTGTTATTAAACATATGTAATTAAAGAGAAATTTCATTACCACCCCAATAAATATACACACATATTTGGTCAATGCTAAAATCAAAACATTATTTCTTCAGTTGCGTGGTTCGTTATATCAGGATTTACTGTAAAATTATGATGTGCACAAATGGTGGGTACGATGACGATAGTGTTGGCACTGATGGTAATCACACTGACTGCGGATATGTCAGTCGTAATGTACGAACATAATGTAAGCAAAACAGTAAAAAGGAGTATGACGAAAAATAATTTAAATAACAAAATACCATTCATCAACTGTAACAATTTTACAGCTCTCCACAAAAAGGTATCTTAGTTATTTTACTTGCAATAATGGTAAAGTGAATATTTTACTAAAAATTTCTTTTGTTTATGGTTGCTTATACGAGTACTTCGTACTGGTAAGCATTGTTACCAGATGAATTGGTTTCACAATAGTAAAATCTGGAGATAAAAATCATCAAAATGCTTAAATATTCGACTTGGATAAATACAGTCAAATATTAGCTTTATTTATTTATATCATTTATTAAAGTCCTTTATTTATTGAATCTTTATTTTGCAGAAAATTACAATAGGTATGCAAATCTTAACCTAAATTTATTTTATATTATTAAGTCCAGTGCAATAAACAACCAATTTTATTTAAAGTAATATATAGATATAAAATAATAAATTCATTCTGTCCATTCTTCGCAGGCGTATAAAACCCTCAAATGTAAGCTAGTCCCTGCCAGTGGATTAGGATGTTCTACTAATTTTGTTGCGTAGTTGATACAGCACTTTCTAATCTCCTCCCGTACCGTAGGAATGTTTAAGTATTTGTAAATGTTGCCCATGTCTGTAAAACAATTCTTGCTCATATACTGGGTGTTGGGTATTATATGAACGAATTTGACCGACAATACTCTCTAACTTGTTTTCACTAAAAATCGTCTAAATATCTATAAATAGTTAAATGTGGCAACAGAACTGTTAAGTAGAAGCAAGTACAAGTAGCAGCAAAATGTAGTAGTTATAGTAACACACTGAGCATACCATTATCTAAAGCTCAAGGCTAAAATATCTAACATAAATAATATAAATTTGTGTGCATGTATGTATAGTGTTTGTGTTTATGTACACATATAAAAGGCTTCTCTTGCTTTGTATTTGTTTACAGAGTTTCCAGCGTCTTTATAAGCCATCCCACCCTACCCATAGTGTGGAGGGTATTTTAAGTTTGTGCTGATATTCTAACACTCAAAAACTCGTCACAAATACACTATTAAATTAAATTTAAAAACCCGTTTTTCTCATATACAAGGTGTAGAGTATTCGATAATGGGGCTTGACCTACTCTAATCTATTACATATTTTAGACATATTTAAACGATTTTCCAATATGTTCAAACTCTTTTGCGCATTTTTTAATTCAATTTGATTTTTAAATAAATAAATATTAAGCATACACATCTCCGATACTCCTAAAAGGTCCATATTTTAATAGTCCTATATGTAAATAATCAGAAACTTTTTTACATGTCAACCCCTCAGCTCTGCCCCTAGAGGGTTTGTGGGGTTCATCATCAAACTTTAAATACGAATGCTTCTTTACTATTCTCATGAAATATATATATATATATAAAAAATAATATTGCGAATTTTGACCGTCCCACGTTCTGAAAAATATTAGGATGACAGGATAACGTTAACTGGCGCCGCATCGGCTCTAAATTTTGGAGGTGTATTTCCAAGGATCAAATATGATTTTTTTTCAGTTTTTTCAAAAATGTTGTCATTAAATAATTAGTTTTGCATTTTAATGTAAAAGAATCGAAGTGTATTGAAATAAGCGTTCTTAAAAGATACTAGCTAAACCCGGTGTGCTTCGCTACCCCCTTTTGAGGTAAAGCCGTTAATGAACGTAGTAAAAAAATTAGGTGCAGAAGTGTGCATGGTCAAAAAATATTATTATGTAATAAGTATTCCTGAGTCAAAGCTGCACGCTGTGAAAATTTAAGATCGGTTAACAGGTCCAGTCTCCAATATATCGCAAACAATGGGGCGTGCTCCTCCGCTGTTCTTTTGGTACGTATTTCTATTCAACCCAATACCATATATAGCAACTACTGCCGTTGTTGGTCAAAAAATTCCCAAAATATGACGATTCTTAATTTTGGGTTTTATGGGCGTAGGTAAAAAAAATATGCACAAAATATGGCGATTTAATTTTTTGGTAGGCGGTCGAAAGAAGTATTCTTAGTCATGCCGGAGTCTTAGTTATATTCCGTCAAATTTTTAGTAAGATCGGTTCAGCGATCTGGCCTGCCCGGCAGGCGTTGTCCTGCAATAGATGGGTGTGAAAGGGGGCGTGCAGTATGAAACTTTATTTTTTACCTCACCTAGAGTAACATGTGTCTTCGATTTAAAGTAAATATGTTAAAATCCGAGTAGAATCAATTATACAATTTTTATTTTTACCTCGCCTTCAGTAAGATGTGTATACAAATTGTTTGAAGTAAGTCTGTAAAAACCCATGCAGAAGAAATTAATCAATTTAAAATAGTGGGCGTTAGAGTAAGCGTGGTTGTGCCAACTGAGAAACCTTCCCGGACTCAATCACAACAACTTTACCGAAGATCATCACATGCTCAAATGCATAGTTTTTGATTCTATAAAGGACATATATATAAACATAAATTTTTTGAGATGGGGCGTGAAAGTGGGCGTGGCACATAACATTTTTATTTTTACCTTGCCTAAAAACCCCATGCAGAAGAAATTAATCAATTTAAAAAAGTGGGCGTTACAATAGGCGTGGTTGTACCAACTCAGAAACGTTGCCGGTCTCATGTACAACAACTTTGCGAAGATCATCACATGATCAGACTGATGGACTCGTACAAAATTGTAAGGCTATATATCAATTACGTATTTCAGACCTCTTAAATAAGATATCTAAGAAAAGAAACAAGTAAGAAAGTATAGTCGGTCAAGCCCAACCATATAATACCCTACACCCAGTATATTTATAAAACATTTTTTTAGAAATGGGCTTTATGTAGGTATAACCTATTGTGGAACGATCATCCAAAAATTTAGTGTCATGATGTCTATGAATATAAATATTATATATGATAAACTTTATCTCGATATAAATACTTTAAAAAGATTTATGGAGATTAAAGTGAATTACGGAGAGGGTTTTATATGGGAGTTTATTATAAAATTAGGTGTCATTATTTCTCTATATAAGAAATTGTGTCGAATTTAAATTGATTAACAACATTTTAAAGAAATTTATGATCGTTAAGGTGATTTTGGGAAGTATGGAAGCTATGACTAATTATGGACCGATCACAATAAAGTTGTATCGTATTATTTGTTTATATATGAAATATATTCGTGTTAAATATTATTTGGATACCAAAATTTTTGTGAGAGTTATGCTCTTTAAAGTGATTTTTGGAAGTGGGCCTTATATGGGAGCTACGAGTAATTATGAACCGATCTGCACAAAATTTGTAGATGTGTTGGCTTTATTTACCACTCATTTGTTCGGATAATGGCATAATTCAAACATTTATGATCGGTAAACCCCAATTTCGGGAGGACATTTGTATGGGGGTCAGGTGAAATAATGGGCCGATTTACACCAGTTTCAATCCCATAGTAAAGCTTGTGCGCAGAGTACAGGTCGAAAATCACTTTAAAGATCATAACTCTCTCAAAAATGTGGGTATCCAAACAATATTAAACACAAATCTATTTTTTATATACAGAAATGATGACAGTTAATTTTATAATGGTCGGTCCATAATTAGTCGACACTCATAAATAAGACCTTCTACGTAATTCACTTTAACCTCCATAAATCTTTTGAAAGTATTTATATCGAGATAAATTTTAACATATATAATATTTATATTCACAGAAATCATGGCACTAAATTTTGGATGATCGGTCCATAATAGGTTGTTATACCTCCCATATAACGCCCATTTCTGAAAAACTGTTTTATATACTGGGTGTAGGGTATTATATGGGCGGGCTTGACCGACTATACTTTCTTACTTGTGTAAATTGCTTAAATAGAAAACATAGTAAGTCCCAATTTACACGAAGCAATTAATTAAGCTAAGCTGATTACCTTTTAGACATCGGTGTGAGGGGAAGGTAGTAGGAGTAGACATTTGATTGTACTAGCAATACGTGTTACTCTCTTAATTGTATTATATATTTGTATACAAATGTGTGTATACTGTCTAATAAAAATACGAGCGACTTAAGAATTGTGCTGTGTGAACACCAAAGAAATTTCAAGGAAAAAATTGTATCAATATTTTCAATAAAAATTGCATCGTGTAAATTGGACCTTGAATATTAACGTTCGAGTATGCGTTTTTGGGTAGCAATATATGTAAAGGAAAAACATAGATTATAAAATTTTTAAGGTGAAACAAGATTTTAATAGAATTAATGGAATTTATATTTTATTGTACAATATTTAAGAATACGGTAAAACTACATCTTAAAAAAATTTGTCCGATCAAGACGAAAAAACAAGATTTATAGAGTTCACAATTTAGTGTTGGTACTGTAGGGCACCTTAAAATTATATAAACATGTTATAAAATTAAAATAAATATATTTTTTTTGAAACTAGTAACACATTTTAAATATTTTTTCGGTTTAGGCCGAGTATTGGTTTTTTTTTACCGAATATTGACTTTGGTTCGTTTTTGGCCTGCAAAAACCGGTTGCGGTCGGACTCTATTAAATATACTTTAAGGCAAAGTATTGTCGGAAATTTATTTACAATGATTCGAAATCAAAATCTTTTTCTGTTGATTGTATATTGGGATTTTTTCTGTATGTAACATACGAGTATTTTTATACTCACCACCAAAGAGATTACATTTGTCATTCCCATTGTAACACATCGAAATAATGGTCGTAGAGCTAAACAGTATATATATTCTGGGTCCTTATAAGATTCTAAGACGATATAGCCACGTTGTTGTTGGCACGATAGAGCTTAGAACAATGAAATTTCTACCCAAATGTTTAATATTGAAAATGGGCTTTTATGGTACATAAATGTCTGAAGAAAAGCCGTATCCATACAAAATTCTGCAATAATAAGTTTCATGCAAAGTGAAATCTCAAAACGATGTTTTCTTTGCAAAAACCACTTCAGAAAATCACTTAAATGCGCATAAATCTTTTATAAAAATCACTATTAAATTGAAATTCAGCACACATAGTCTGTACATATATAAAAATCGTCACTCTGAATATGATGATCGGTCCATATTTGACCGTAGCCCTCATAGAAGTCTATGAATTCACTTAAATGCGCATAAATATCTTATAAATCTCCATAATAGGTGATTTTGTGGTGGGTATATAAGCTTCGGCACAGTCGAGTAACCTCTCACTTGTTTTTGTTAATTTTGCTTGTTATTTCAACGGTTTGGATATTAAAGCTTTTTTGGAAGAGCTTTGCTTCAATATTGAACATGATCTCTCCTAATACTTCTATACTATCACGCTTTCTTTTAGGCAATACATGTTTGCTCCACCTATGTTTAATTTCAAATAATTCTGTAAATAATAATTATAATCTGATTTGGTATGTATTTGCATCTGCTTTTATATAATAATTTATTCAGGGATTGTGTTTTTATAATAATATTTAGAAAAAATCTCTTTGAGTTAAAGGCATTCTCATTTTTCATTTCAACACAGATTTAAAAGCGAGAATTTTTCACCATCATTTTCCAAAATTGTGGTTCTTTTAAAATAGTTTGATAAATCATATCAATTGCTTTTACTGCACACGCAAATAAATCAGCAACTAAACCCCTTTTTATCGTTTGCTATCGCGTACAAATACATTTTAATTAATAAAACAGATATTTGTGGCAGTATGTACTCGTGCACGCTCCCTCTTCGTGTAAATAAAATGTGTAAGTATGTATTGTATTTTAGTGGTTTTAATAGATTTTTCTTCCACTTTTACTTTTCTTCATGTTCCTTCTCCCGCTGTAGGGAAAGGCAAGATGTGTAAACCAATTAAGTTTGGATTACGAAATAACAACTGTTTGGATTAAAGACTTTCAACTCGTTGAGTATAAATGGCAACATAAATAAGAAAGAAATTATATTCGGCTGTGCCGAATCTTATATACCCACCATTAAACAAACACAAGTAATATTTGAAACTAATATGTATTACATTTTATACGAGTTATTTTATCCATAATATGGGAGCTATTACATGTTATGGAACGATCGTTGTGATTTCTATGTATTTGAGTCTATGATTTTTTTGGTTATTCGAATTATTATCGGAAATGGACATTATATGGAAGCAAAAGCTATTTATGAACTAATTATCCACATTATATTTGAAGAAAATAGAACAAATCTGAAAATACCGAGGATGTCTGATATTTTGGTCTATAACTCTGATCCTACAGGACCCATTTCGCCGATATTCAATATCAAGGATTTCGGTGAAACAAAGAATGTTTGGGAAAATTTAATTTAAATATTTCGATGTGTTACAAACGAAATTACACATTTAATATAAAAATGTATATGTATATAAATATACAAGCAGTGTTTCGGCACAAACTCTTTTATTTTCTTATTTTGTGACTGATGGTGATAAATCTTTATGACTTTGTCTGAAAATACTCTAATACGAGTATGCACATAAAAAAATTAATCTGAAGAGTATAAATGAGATTAATTAACGTTACACTTTCGCATAAGTGTTTAAATTTTATATTCACTCTCTCTATATATAATTAATAAGTACGCAATGCTAATTGTTACATTGCTAGAGAATGCATTAGGGTATGTACTAGGGATGCCAAACGGGACTGGTTTTTCAAATGCCGGGATTCGGGATTTCATAAATGAATCACGGGATTGTCGGGATTTCTGTTTCATGTTAAAAAAAATTACAATATTAATGAAAAAACTATTTATTTAATTCATAAATTTAAATAAAAATATAACAACAAAATTAGTTCATTGAATTAAAGTAATAAAGAAACATATGTATATTTAATATTAATTTGTTTAAAAACAAAAAATTGCCTCAAATCTATAGTTTTTTTCATTTATTAAAAGTTTATAAACCTTTTTTGATTTTAAAAACAAAATTACATTACATAGATTTTTACACTGTACATATACTTATATATAAATTATTAGGTTGACAAAAATTATTTGTCATTTGGTTTTAATTTCTATATTTATAAATTTAAAAATAATATAATATTAATGATCGTTCTTTAAAAAGCTTCTTAAAGATATTAAGGCATCTAAAGTGTCATCAGATAATCTTGATCTACCAATATATGATGCTGACGAAAAACATCGTTCTTGTGGTTAAAATTGTTAGCAAATTGTTGTATGCTGATTGCAAAAACAGTTCTCTCGCACCCCCGGAAATAAATAATTCAATTTATTTTTCAATGTTTGATTCCATACCATAACGGACGTTATTAGGTGTTTTGTTTGGACTTCTGCACTTTTAAATTGCATTATTTAATTTTTTTATGATTAAAATATTAGAATCATCATTTGTTTCCTCAATCATTGATAGATCCGAATCAGAATAATTTGAAGGTGAGCCACAGGTCTCATTTCCTTTAAAATGAGCAATCAACGTTTTTAACTAATTTCTAATAACAAAAATGTCTACATTGTTATAAAATTCTGATTTCAATTTTGGGGTTTTCAAAAAAAATAAAAGTGTTGAGTAAATCGTTCTTCTTTCTTCGATTCATTTAAGGGGAGCTTTCACCAGTTCATCACAAGCATAAATGAAAGTGCAGCATCGGTTTTACAGAGATTCATATCACTGTGACAAAGGGCTTCTTGTATGGCAGCTATGACAAATTATGGGCCGACCTTCTTAAATTTTGGAACAGTTATTTTCATGCATATGAGGATATTTCACGTCGAATTTCAATATAATAACGGTATATTTAAGATATATATTAGTATTAACGTGGATTTCGGTAGTGGACCTCATGTGGGGGATATTGTCAAAATCCAGCACTTTTACTTTAGGCATGTATGTAAATGATCCGTGTAAAATTTTGGATAGGTACCGTTATTTATAAGAGTATTAAAGTGATTTTTGGAAGAGGGCTTTAAAAATAGAATAATTGACAAAAATGTGTGGGATTATTTTTGTATATATGTACCTAAATACATTTTTTTATTTTATTTATTTATTAGTTCTATAGATTAATATAATTCCTTTCAGACAAATGAATTACTACAAATAACTTTAAAACAGTACATTTAAGAATTGAAATACAAAATAATAATTTTTCACAATATCATTACTTTCTGATATATCTATAATATGGTAACATTTGTTGAAGTTTTCACATAAATGGCGAAAAGGGTCGTTGTTAGCATAAACGGAGTACATTATTCTCAATAATTGAAAGTTGCGTGTTGCTATATTTGGTACATTAAAATTAATTTTACCAAGCAGAAACTCGGAATTAACATCACCACGAATTAACCCAAGTAGAAATGAAATACCCAACATTACTCGACGACTTCTTAGGGTAGGTAACCCTACCAATCTCATCAGGAAGAATTATTAATTATTATTCTAAACATCCAAAGAGAGTTATTATAAATACAAAATTTATTAAATAAAGTTCTAAATATTAGTGACAAAATATTTCATAAAAATAATAATATAAAAATCAAATTTTTAAAGATAATAGTTTTCCAAATGAACTAAATTATAAATAAATCAGACAATATGAAAGACCAAAAAATAATAATACAAATATAATTTCTGAACCTAAAATTATAAATCTTTAACTGATATTCCATTAATTTCTGAACGACTAGAAAATTCAAAATTTTATGACAAGAATAATTATAAGATAGCCCATAAAACTTTTCAAAAAACTGCATTAACATCACACTGTTACAATTTAGATCATTATACAGATTTTGAAAATACTACTGTATTAAATACAGAAACAAATTATAAAAGACGATTTATGTTAGAAATGTTAGAGATTATTAATGTACCGATAGAAAAGAGAATTCATTTTAAAATAGATACAGACAATGTAGCTCAAAATTACAGGCATTTAATTTATAAGAATAAGTTTAGAAACTAAAAATATTACATATAGAATTTTTCATTTATTATTCCATACAAGTTTTATATATATATATATATCATAATTGTATATCATAATTGTAAACATTTCATTTTGTGTTAAAAATTTTCATTTTTATACTTCAATTATTATTTTATTATAATTCAAAAATTGTTATTATCCCTGAAGAAGCTATCCATTGTGAACGCAGCTTATTCTGGTTAGAATGTCGCCACCATGTTGCAGAAATTCTCTTAACAGCTGTATTTATGATTTATTTCGGAAACCCAGAGGTGGAGAATTTTGAACATTCTGCACGGGAATGGAGCACATTTAATTCAAAGGGATACATCACTTGTATACAGGATGAACAAGTTTTGAGTGTCATATCTGATGAAAGTCCTGTCAAGAAATTTTCTTTTGTATAAAATTATATTTATTTAATAAAGTTAAAACTATTCTGAACAAAGTTTCAAAGTTGTGTGAAGAAAATTGTCCAAAGGTTTCAAATTACAATGTCATAAATTTAAAAGTAAACTAGAAATATATATGTTGAATTATGAAAAGTGTTTTATATTTAAAGTATATTTCTAACAATATCTGTCGAAGAAAAAGCAAGTACTTTTGTGTTTTATATTTAGCTAAAGTCCATATTCGGCATAATTATAGAGAACTCCTACAACTTGCATTTAATTTCACATTTCGTGCACCTGGAGCGATGCTTGTCCAAGGTCATCTATTGTCTAAAAATCTATATATTTCACCCACACTCTAAAATTTCTGCGATTTAATTGAATGGAATTCATAATATGTGCATTTTCTTAGTAAGTCTCTATATTCCCTACTGGTTCAGAACCAGAAATGCAGTTGAAGCACCAAATAGAGATTTGCAACTCATATGATGATGATTAGCTATTAGAAGATTATTTTGCAAATGTGGTGTCAAGAAAAAATACATTTTCGCGAAAAAGAACAGAGAGTTAATTAAATGGTTGGGTATTTTGATTAAACAAGCTTATACTCTAATTTATATGTATGTATGTATGTATGAGTATTTGCCGTGAAATACACACACACGATTATGCACATACATATGTATGTATGTATGTATGTATATATAATATTTATATTGTAAGTCACACAACGAAGATATTGTTCTTTCAATTGTTTTCATTCATTAAGTTGGCTATTGTATTATGCTATTAGTGGTAACACACGCACACACACACACACACACATATATATATATATATAATAATAAACAAACACACATACATGTACACAGAAGGATACACATTCGTATGTACAAACAACCAAGTACATGTTAAACATAATAACAAAACGAATAATAATGCACACACAGACGTTAACACACTTGAATATAAATACTTTTATACCCTCAAGTACTCGTAGATAGAGGCACTTAACCCTCATGCCTTTTTGACTTGACTTGACTCGAGTCGACTCGACTTGTATGATATTCATCATGGTGATAAAGATGATGATGATGGAATGAATAAAGCAGAAAAATGAAATTTATTGTTTGAGAAGAAAGCAAACAACAACAATAACGAACAAAAATTTATACGAGAAAAAGTAAAATGATACCTAAACACTTACGAACCGAACCAAACAGCCAAACAAACCAATATAAGAAACATACAATCACACATGTCCGTGTTTGGAAAACAATACAAACACACTAACATACATATCGCTGTCTTAAATGAGAAAAGCTGCACTTGAAAAATTCCAATTGTTATTGATTAATAGTAAACAAAAGATTTTAGTTTAAAATAAAGGCAACGTTATATATTTCAGTATTTAGTATTATTTGAGAATTCATCAGGAAAAGGCACACACCGCAACAACGTCTTACGAAAATCAGCGTTAGGCGTGGAATGTTTTTTGTTCATAATGGCTTTATTGCATTCCGGTCCTGTTATCTGGTCGCCCAGATCGTGTGATATCACACCTCTACGTGTTTATACCCGTCACCAGCATAGTGGAGAGTATATTGATATACAGATAGCCTCGATACAAATGTTCTACCGCTATAGGTTTTTATCGGTCTAAATGTTTGAATTATACATTTATGCAAACAATAAATAAAGAAATAAATAATTTATATATAAAACCAAATCACAGAGAACAATTTTGTGCAGACCGGTCAATAATTGACCATAGTTTTTATATATGACCCATTTCTGATAATCACTTTTCAACACAAATAGGTCTAATGACGATCGATCCATAATTCAAATCATGTCACATATCGACAGTTCAATTCCAAACCATGCTATGTCGACTTAGCATGTTTTTAATATTTTGCGCTTTTGAATTTAGATTTTTTCAACTTAAATTCTGTCAAATTTTGGTTATGATTGGCTAGTCCAATCAATAGTTATACTCAACAAAGTTCTACCTCAAATAGTTTTTTAGATATCGCCTGTAGCTTTTCCTGCAAAACGCACTTTTTCGACTTAGCATGTTTTGAAATTGAGAATTGGTCGATTCATAGCAAGTGAGAGTTTTTATATTAGAAAAACTTTTAAAAGAAAACTGTCTTTGCTCAAACAGTCGGTGTAGGGTATTATGGGCAGGCTTGACCGACAGTACTTTCTTGCTTGTTTCATATATTTATTCTTATCCTGACAAAATTTACAAAATACCACTTACGACGATTTGCGTTTTAGGTAACGATATGTTCATGGATGTGAATCTTTTGTATATATGGCATGCAGTATGTGTTGCAGGGGAAATAAAATAAACCGTGTAAATTAGATGTTATGTTAACAAAATACGTGACACTAAATTATGATTATGTTTTGAATTTAGTCAGTTGTACTCTAGTATCACTTACTTGATACATATAAATACTGATATAAGTATGTGTGATTATGTATTAGACCTGCCCTTAAAAAATTAATTTGTCTTGGACTGGCCTAATTTTTATCCAAGCCGGAAGATTTGGTATACACACTTGCTTAAAATAATAAGTTTTAAATGTTCGAAGGTTTATTTAAAGTAATATTTATCTTTCAAATAAATGGTAAAAACAATTTAGTATTTTCAAAAAATATTACAAATTCGATTGTCAGTATAAGATCTCTAGGTTTATAATCAAAATTATGGCCAACCACTATGTGGTAGCCAAAACTTGGCAGTTAAATGTTTTTTTTTTTTCTAATACCATCCAAATTTTTTAAAACTAACTTTTCAATTTGTGCTTTTTTCAAACCCTAGAATTAACAAAACAAAACAAAAGATCTTCCATGAACAATTTATTTTTTAAAGGCAGGTCTAGTGTATATGTATATGAATACGTCAGGCGGAGAGTCAACCCTATTTAGACTGACCAACTAAGTAGTAAACAAACATATTCCAATTACCCATATGGGTTCACTTTTGTGGCTTTTCTTTTCAACTCAACATTTATTTTTATTTATTTCTCATGTAATATTATTTTATTTTGTTTGCAAGTTGTAGTCAAAGTTTTTAATTCAGTGTTTCAAAAGTAAAAAAAAAATAAGAAAAAACAAGACAAAAAACAAAATGATACTAATCATAAAGTATTTCTGTGTTTCTTGTCGTTTTTTGCCATCCTTCTGACATAAAGAATGCGCCATAATAAAGGCATACAATTCAGCAACCTCCATTTCCCTTAAATCTCTACGACAAACTAACTCAAAGAATTTCGTTCCGTTCATTCTTAATACGAGTTTGAATAAAAAAAAAATAGGAAAAAAGTTCAGCTGGTTGTTATAAAGATTCAATTTAACTAAAAAAAACAAAAAGTGTGGAAAAAGAAACGAATGTACACAAATAAAAACATAATTTAATTTTATGGGGACTAAAAGTTTTATTTCTTAGTAAAGAAATAAAAAAATATGGGAAAAAAACGAAAACATTTAAAAGGATTTCATAAATTTTCTTGCTGCGGTCTAATTTATTGAATGAAGTTTTCTATTAGAATTTACTGAAATTTGTTTTATTAAAACACCCAAACCTAAACACATACATACAAACGTACATAACTTTATTGACGAAAAGTTAAAAATATTATATTCATATGAAAATAACATTAATTGTGTAAAATTCGTTTTTTTTAATAGTGAGGAAGGGACCCAAGAACAATTTTCTAATGGTGTTTTCTTTTCTGAAATAAAATGTTACACCGTTATTATGTACATTTTTATAATGTTTACCCCACATTTTAAAGATGTCGCATTTTTAATGGTCAGAATAGAACATAAAATCACAACAGTGTAACACTTTATTATCATGTACAGCTGTTTTTGTTGTTTGTTAAAAAAGAAGAAGCAGATAGCTCCCTGGTAAGATCGCTTGAAATAAGACAATGAATATTTATCAAAAAGACCAATGACACCTTCCCGACTAATATGCAAATTCTTCCTAAACTATAAAAATTATATACATAAACATACATTACATATAGAATAAGTAGGAGATATTGACATACATCAACTTCGGAGTATTCATTAATTACGTTCTCTACAAAGCCTTTCACTTTTCCATAATCATATAAAATATTTTATCATCATCAGATGATGAAGATCAATTCAACAGGTCATCCAAAATTTTTTCAGCACATAAAAAAGTAGTAATATTTTCCATTTTGTATATTTTTGTTTTGTTTCTTAACACAAATACATATTCATAAACAAAACAAGTGTCAGCTGCAGCGATGCCAACTTAGCCCTTTTCGGGCTAGACTTAGCAGGATTTTAGTCACTCAAAACGCGAAAAAAAAGAAAATTGGATGTGGTTTTATATGGATTTTTTTCCATTTAGCCCTTTTTTCAAACATGTTTACACGTTTTGAGTCTCAAAAGTCGGCATCACTGGTAGCTGTTTTATCGTGCGATTCTCCCCCTCTAAAAATACAGAGTGTGAAAGGTGCACCATTTTTAGAAAAGAACACACTACACTTTAGCAGTGTTGACATTTTTTCAGAAAAGAACACAAAACGATACGAAATGGGAAAAACATGTAACATTTTTGCCAGAAAAGAAAACGCCATAAATCTAAAAGTTCCGACTTAGAATTATCAGATTTACATCATATAGTTTACGCATATAGTTTTGAGTATAATTAAAGTTTACAAGTTAAGCTTTTAAATAGAATTCAGCGTTGAATATTTTGCAGAACATCGAACTTAAAGATCAATCAAATTCGCTTTTATATATGTTTTTATGTACTTACCCAGCCAGCATTTACATATAAAAATAAGCGTTTTGTAAGCGTTAAAATGTAAGTAAAACACTTATAAAACGCTGCTGTGACATTTACAAAAGACATCAAAGCAAAGGTTTTATAATCGAAAAGCACCCAACTTTATAAGCGTTAAAAAAACGATTGCAAAACATGTTTTTCAAGTAATTTAATTACACGTTTTGAAAATGCTTAAAAAACACGTATTTTTCATGAAATTTTTAAACGTTTTAAACATTTACTTTGTTTTGGATATGTTTCTTTATTGATACATTTAAAAATCATTTTTAATATTGAATTTTTTTTTTTAATAAAAAAATATTAAATTAAAATATAAAAATAGGACCTTCATTGTTGTTTCATTTAAAAAATCATTATTTTAGTTTACTTTTCGTACTGGAAATATGACTTAGAGGCAAACACAAAGTCCTCTTCCTTGCCTCCATTTTTAGCAAAAGGTTCTGCAATAAAATTCAGAAAAATGTAACTAGAAACCTATTAAACGTATTTCACTTGCGACGAATGGCAGTGGAGACAGTGAAGGCCCTAATGCACTTCTTATCTGCAGTTCTTCGCCAAGAAAAGCTCTCAGCAACGAAAGCTCAAACACACTTAATTTAACAACTTTAACAACAATTTAACACTATTTATTAACACAACTTATTAGCACAATTTTTAACAGCGAGAATGACGCGTTTTGCTTAAATTTATGAAACACTTGCATTTGCAAGCAAATTACCAAAAACATTCGCAAAACACTTATTTATGCAAGCGTGCTGCAATCTTAATTTCCAAAACGCTTGTCAATGTGTTTATTGGGTAGATACAGATTTTGTGTTATATTATGACTCAAACTGTGGGAATCTACATTCCCATGTCAAAAAGTTTGAGAACCTTCAGGTCTATTCGGGAATACGCGCTTCACTTCTTCGTCGTCGAACGTTCACTTTCGACATTTCATCTTCGACATATTCTAAAATACGAGTGAAGAATTATCGTTTGCGGTAATAATCGATTTTTTGTAATCTCTTATGAAAAACATAAACATTGAAAACAGCTGTCTAATTAATACATAGAAAAATTTAAAAGCATAAATATAATTTAAAAATAAAAATTGAGATGTATTCGATTGCATTTTTAATTAATGCACAATCTAAATATCTTAGAGGAATAAATAAAAATTTAAGAAATAACACGCCGGATATATTTAAAATGTAAAATTAAAAATTTAAAATCACCTCTTCTAATAACAAAAGAAGTATTAGGAAAAAATTTTTAAATATATTTTATCTGAATTGGAAGCCAAAATCTAACAGCAATCACGACTTGGATGCTTAAGGCCTGTTGACTAGCTGGCATCAGCCCTTCGTTTCTTCGCTGATGGAAATTACCAACATGGAGTTGGCAAGGATTGGCATCTTAATATTTCCCAGCCAACTTTTTCAAAACTTCTGTCTGAAGTATTAGTTGCAATTGAAGAGAAATTATGCCATAAATGGATAAGTATCAAAATGGATGAGCAGACAAAAGAAGAAGCCTTCTTTCGAAAATCGTCGATACCAGGCGTAACCATGACTATTGATGAGCACCATGGCTCTGAACTGTTGCGGTGATGTTTGTTTTTTAGACCTGGACAAAGAAACATAATTAGCTTTCATTGTATGTTTTTTATACATGTACATTAGGGTGTCCCATTCCAAAAAAAAATTTGGGGATCATTCTTAATTTGAATACTCATAAGGCTAAGAATTTTTGAGATTTTTTTCCGATTTTTCAGAAGTGCTTTAGAGGTCGCGCAAATTGATTTTGTACCAAAAATCGACCTTTTTGGGCTTTTTTTGAATTTTGGTTGAAAATTGGTAAAAAAATAGATATTTCTTCAGCTTTTGAGTCAATATTCTTAAAGAAAATTTTCTGATCTTTAATTTTATGTGCATAAATAATAAGTTTCGTCAGGGATTTTCCACATTTTGATACATTATATAACAGTTTTTCGTAAATTTTTAGCAAATATGAAAAAAAATGCTTTATAACTTTTAAAATTTGTATGAAGACTAAAAAAACTAATGATGCAGTTTAAAAGATTATGAAGTTTTAAATAAATTAGCGAAAAAAAATGAATTTTCTCTCACCGTTCTCGAGTTATACCCTTTTAAAGCTTTGTACACATTGTATGAAATGTATAATACTATAAGGTGTGAACTAGGTTTGCATTGCTTTAAACTTTAAATAATTGGATTTAGAAAATGTAAATAAATTACCAAAAAAAAAACAATATAAAAGCTTTTATGCTAGAGCCCTCTCGCAGTAATTAGCAGTCACTATATATATAAAATCTGAAGTTTTATTGCTCCGGTAAGTTGAAATTATCATAAAGTAGTCCAAGAAATATTGGGTAATATTTTTTTAAAATAGATATGCCTTTGTCGAATACAAGGAATGTGTGGTATGTGGGCAAAATTAAAAAAAGACCTGATATTTTTGGCATGCCGCCATCATATGATGGAACTAGTTGCTGAATCAGCGTTGAAGGCCCTTAATATTGAGGATCAAATTAAAATTTTCGTCACTCTTCAGGGAAGGTGGGATTCCATTGATAAAAAAAAATTTCGGATTGTATAAACCACGAAATTGTTGGAAAAATTATTCCGGAGTTCATACGAAAAGATCTAATTATTTTTGTAAAAGGGCAGCTGGAGAATATGCAACCAAGGGAAGATTATAAAGAAATGCTGCAACTGAGCCTTATTTTTTTTGGGTGATAGACCTGAGCCCTATCCAACCATAAAATCTCCTGGAGCCATTAACCGAGCTCGCTGGATGATGAAAATTATATACTCTCTAAAAATATGCATTTTTCGAAACCAGCTACAACCTTTCATTCAAAATTCAAAAATTGAAGCCTTGCTGGAGTTTACCTCATTTATTTTAAGAGTATATATTAAAAATTGGTACCTATGCCAATGTCCCCGATACGCCCCTCTCAATGATCTTAGACTTTTGAAACAATTGTATGATGCAAACCTACTTCACACCTTATAGTATTATACATTTCATACAATGTGTACAAAGCTTTAAAAGGGTATAACTCGAGAACGGTGAGAGAAAATTCATTTTTTTTCGCTAATTTATTTAAAACTTCATAATCTTTTAAACTGCATCATTAGTTTTTTTAGTCTTCATACAAATTTTAAAAGTTATAAAGCATTTTTTTTCATATTTGCTAAAAATTTACGAAAAACTGTTATATAATGTATCAAAATGTGGAAAATCCCTGACGAAACTTATTATTTATGCACATAAAATTAAAGATCGGAAAATTTTCTTTAAGAATATTTACTCAGGAGCCGAAAAATACCGATTGTTTTAGCAATTTTCAATAATAATTCAATAAAAGTCAAAAACGCTAGATTTTTGGTACAAAATCAGTTTGCGCGACCTCTAAAGCACTTCTGAAAAATCTGATAAAATTCTCAAAAAAACTTTACCTAATGAGTATCCAAATTAGGAAAGATCTTCCGAGAAAATCCAAATTTTTATTTTTTTTGGGACAACCTAATGTACATACATATATTTACTTATATTTGAAGCATACGCTTGTTATTTATTTTTCAGTTAAGTAGGTATTTTATTTTTACGCGCTAAATCAAGCTTTGAACGAAAAATGAAACAAAAAGTGAGTGAAACGCGTATTTGTGGTGAAAGTGACTTCCCGAATAGACCTGCTTATTTTTATTAATTGTAAATTTTAAGTTTCTTAAGAATTCATGATATACGATGAAAGAGAAATACATACATACACATGCACATACATATTATCAAAGTTTGAAAATAAAAAAATTATTTAAAACTTGGAAATAAAAATTCTGGTGTAGCCCGTTGGTCTACTGAACTGTAGACAGTGCCTGTAATAATAGGTACAGTAGTACCTATTTATTACAGACAATAAAAATAATTTGAAAAAAGGTACCAAAATATGTCTGATGAATGGGTACATATTTTTGCCATTGTGAATTAAATTTTAAGTGGTTAAAATATTATTTTATCTTTATTAGCTCATTAATTTTAATTTAAGGTTCCCTTTTTTTAAGGCCCCTTTTTGGGTCTTTTTTGCCCCGGTTTACAAATAATTTTCGAAAATGTACGTATTAATTCTTAGTAAGGAATGTTTATTGAGAAAATTAACTTAAATAAAAAAAGTACCAAAAAGATACGTTTTTTATGTCTTAAGTATTCGAATTCGGGTTTCCTAGAGTGGAGTCGCAACAAATTTTATTGAAAAAAAAAACTTAACACAAAATGAATTTCAAAAATGTATTAAAATATGTGTACTGAAATTGGCTTTTTTACCGGTTAGTATTTGAGTTCCGAATGGTATATTGTGAGTTAAATTTTGATTGTTTAAAAGTTAATTTTATCGTTATTAGCTCGTAGTAGAAAATATTCCGTTTTTACCCCTATTTCCCCTGTAAAAATAATTTTTGAATATGTTCGTATTAAGTAATACTATTAGAAGATAATATTCCATGGAAGTTTTATTGAGAAATTTTATTTTATATACAAGTACCAAGGAAACGTATTTCAAAAAGGTACAAAAAAATTTCTGCTTTTTATTGTGTTAAGACGTACATATGAGTGATAAGGCTTTTACGGGTGTCGTTTTTATCCGTTTTGATCATGGAATTCCCAAAAAGTATCAGACACTTGTCCCTTCTTTTTTAATCAAAGGTAAAGAAACTTAAATATTTTCTAGCTTCATTAGTTTAGGAGATACACAGTTACCAATTTTACCCGTTTCTGCCCATTTTATCCCCCTTCACGTTTGAATTTCCAAAAATCCACTCTTAGTGGCTGTATAGTCCGCAAAAAGAACTTAGTAACCGAGTTTTAAGTTTCTAGCTTTGGAGGTTTGTGTCCGACCATATAATGGCTACGATGGACCGGTTTTTATAAAAATTATACTAATACAAGCATAATTTGATTTATATTTCTAGGCATGTTTAGAGTAGTTTTAATTCCTTTATTAAATCTACCCTTTTTCGCAATGGTAATTTAATAAATACTTTAATATAATTAGTTTATGTAAATTGCAATAAAAACAAATATGGTAATTTATAATTCCATTATGTTCTAAAACTACTTCCAATCCTAATAAGTTTAACAATTTTAATATAAAATATAAAAATATGTGTTTTGTTTTCAAAAGTGGTTAAAGAATTTACAATGCTACAAGAAGTAAACCAGCAACTTTTACAGAAATATAAAGTCGCATTTATTTAAAAATGAATTTGAATTTAAAAAAACAAGTAAGAGTTTATATTCGGCTGTGCCGACTCTTACATATCCCCTACCAAATCATCTATTATGGAGATTTATAAGAGATTTTATATGGTCAAATATGAACCGATCATCATCATATTGAGAGTGACGAATTATATATATGTAATGATAATTTAAATATATATTCTGATTATGCTTGTCAAATTTCAACTTTATAGAAATTCTGATAAGAGATTTATGCGAATTTTAGAGATTTTCTGAAGTGGACCTTATATTGGGGCTACATTCAAATATGGGCCAATTATTATGAAATCTAGTAAGACGATTTAAATGTATATACGGATTACTTGTGGAGAATTTCGACTTCTAAATGGTTTTTATAAGAGATTTATGCGAATTTTATTGATTTTCAGAAGTAGGCTTCATATTAGGCCATACTTCGGGAAGACATTTGCATGGGGGCTATGAGAAATCGTGGACCGATTGTTACATTTTCAACACGACTTGTCCTTCTATAATAAAAATAAAATGTGCAAAATTTCATGATATTTTCTGCATTACATTTGAAGAAAACAGAAAAAATACCTGAAAAATATCGAGGTAGTCTGAAACTTGGATCTGTAACTCAGATCCTACTAGACCGATTTTATCATTTGCATTTACCACTTATTTTTTCTAAGCTAAAATATTGCATTAAAAGGCTTAGAGAGCTCCTGGAATATCGAAAAAGTGAATCTCTAAATAAAAACTTAAAAATTCTGGATGTAACTCCGCATTCAGATTAATCATGTAAAAAAAAAGTATTTATCTCAAACACATCAACTGAAATAATTGACTTGCCACCAGTTATGCATTATTTAGGAGCAGCTGTACTCCTACATTTTGCGATTCGAGAGATCGAAAAGGCTATTGTTGCTCTAAACTCTAAGAAATCACTTGGTAGTGACAAAATCAGTAACAAGATGCTTATAGAGCTACCCCGTATATCAACACAAATAATGCTTCTCAGAGGCCCTTTTAATTGCATGCAATTTCTTTCATTCTCTTTCCTCTTTAGTTTTTCATTCGCAACAAAGAAAACAAAATTTTAAAATATATGTAAATATAATATACAAAAAATATGTACATATGTACAAAAATTATACATATTATATTATATAGAAAAATTTAAAAAAATATACAAAATGGAAGATTTTATTACAGAAGAAGTAATTGAAAATGTTCTTGCGCATTAATTTTTATAACGCACACTTTAAACTCAGAATTAGAATAAAACAAAACAAGTAAAACAAAAACGATGGTAAAATGAAATGTCAAAAAATTTAATGACAAACGAAAGTCGTGCAACTTTTTCTACCCCGTTCGCCCACAAACATCAATTACACGAAATCAAAATTGCATCATGTAAACGGCCTCTTATTTTTAACGAGAAGATATAAATGAATCATCAATTTGGATTTAGAAGAAAACACAATATTATCGAACAAACCCATAGATTTGTAAATATCGTAAAAAAAATTTTAAGAAAAAAATATTGTTTTGCTCTTCTTATCGAAATTTCTCAAGCGGAATGATGGTCTCACATACAAGTTGAAACTAAATTTACCCGTAAACACACATAAGCTATTGGAAAGCTCCTTAACTGGCCGAACATTTAAGCTTAAAGAAGGAGATTTCTTAAGCTCCGCACAACCTATTGAGGCAGGAGTAACTCAAGGAAGTATTATGGGACACTTCTTATACTTGATCTATACATCTGATATGCCAACTAACAATCGTACTC
Source organism: Bellardia pandia (assembly GCA_916048285.2). Taxonomy (NCBI): domain Eukaryota; kingdom Metazoa; phylum Arthropoda; class Insecta; order Diptera; family Calliphoridae; genus Bellardia; species Bellardia pandia. The sequence goes on from OU696530.1 coordinate 75,448,794, forward strand.
ACACATCTACATTTGATGATTATACTGCCATTCTAAGCATTCATGAAAACCCTCCAAAAGCACCACGCTACCTACAAAATCGTACATTTGAATTAGAAAAATGGTTAAAGCAATCGAGGATAAAGTTTATAAGCAGAAATTCACACAAATAACTTTTACACTGCACAGAGAACCATGCTCTCCTATTTATATCAATATAATCAAGCAATAACATAACAATCCGAAGTTAAATACCTCGGTATACGCCTCGATCGAAGCCTTACATGGAAATCCCATATATGTTGATGCAAAATTGACTCAAATGAAATTGAAACTAATCCCTATCTGAGATTCAAGGTAGTTCTATAAATGTTTAAGAAACTTTCTTAAAATCCTTCGACCCTTTATATATAGTTACATAGTTATGCAAAATAAAAAAAAAACTTTTTTTTAAGAAAATTCTTGTTGGCAAATTATCTTTGACGAGAAAAAAATACTCTTTTTATAAACATTATAGAATTTAGGTGTTTAATAGAGTTGGCAGTTGATTTTAAAACATGTAATTCAATTTTTCCATATAAAGAAATTTACAATAAGAAAAACCACTCTGCCATGCAGGGCATCAGCTTCATATGTAGACAGAACTCCAAATTGCTACAAATGATCACAATTTCCCCTGGTATATAAAAAATTCGAATATCCATAAAGACCTAAGCGCCCCTTTGGTAAAAACTGAGATTCAAAAAAAGCTTAAGCCCCAGTTAGCCGACTGTAAATGAATGTTGTGTAATGACGAAAAAATGTAAGGAACAGTAAGAAGCAGCTGATGGATATTGTTATGTGTAAAGTAACGCAACACCGTAATGTATGAATCTGTAATACATTACGGTGTTGCGTTACTTTACACATAACAATATCCATCAGCTGCTTCTTACTGTTGCAGTTACATTCCATTACAATCGGCTAACTGAGCCTTTATTAAAAAGGCTTGAAACTACACCCAAACCCATTAGCCCGCAACATAATAATTAATAGTGGCTATATTCGACTAAGAAGAAGGGATGCAGCGCATCTGAACCGAAAACAAGACGGAGGAATGTCAACTTAATGAATAAAATAAACAATGGTCAAACAATTTTCGTCCGGCACTGGCGGTATAGCATTCAAACGCCACCGAAGTAAAATAATTAAATAAGGCCTATAAAAACTAAATAATTAAAATTCATTACATATAAACTTTCAAATACTTATTGAGGTAAGTGATACACAAATAATTTTGGGCGTTACAAACTTCAACACCAACTCTACTACTTTCATGTTAGATATAATTAGAAAGACCTTTTGAACTCTTTTTCGTTTAGAGAAATTTCAAAAAGTACACCTTAATCATGAAATATGTTGAGAAAAATATATGTGTTCGAACCCCATCGCGTACATCCAGTGTGACCAGATCACAAAAAGTTCAGCGGCTAAATCAGTTTAGTAGCGTGTGCAGATATGAAACTTAATTGAGTCAATATTCGGTTAATTGACAATATTATTTTAAGTGTTCAGGAGGCATACGCAATTTTCAGCTTGCTCAATAATCATTTGACAGTTGGAAAAAAATACAAAAAATACTCTAAATGGTTGTTGTGTTTCTATGTAAACAAACTTACCTTCACATTGACTTTTCAATGATTTCTTTTGTTTTCTTTTATTGACATTTGCCATTTTATACAATTTTGTTCACTAAACACAGTTGTGAACAGTGTTGCATTCGAAATCTTACTCAATATTATAAAAATTTCGTACTTATTGCGCAATAATTAATTGAGATTTTATATGGAATATTAAGCTCAATAATGGCGTTAATTGCGATTAACGCAATTAAGTTGCATATGTGAACACGGTATAAAAGTAATGCTAAAGTTTGTGTTAAAATGACAAAAAATTACTAAATTTGTTAAAATACTTTCTTGAAATAATTTTTAATAATACACCTCTAACACAAGAAAATTATTTATTAAAGGTTCTCTTTAAAAGTCTAACTTCAAAAATTATAGAGAAGTGTTAGTTTTTATAATAAACTAGCTAAACCCGGTGTGCTTCGCTACCCCCTCGCAAAACGCGCAAAGATATACACATTAAATTTCTTATGTGCACCCTCCACACAGACCCCAATCACCCCTGAAAATTTCATTGAAATCGGGCAAACCGTCTAGGAGGAGTATGCGAACAGGAAGTTTTGCCACTTAATTTTATATATATAGATAATTTTATATAAATACATATGTATGTAGTTAAATAAATGTTGTATGTTAAATTAAGCAATAAATTGCTATTTAATAACGTTTATAATTCATAAATAAGTTATCCTTAAAAATATTTTTTATATATGGTGAATTTCACGTCAAATGACCCAATGTTAAAAATCGATTTGGATGAAATTTTCACCAAGGTTAGTACTATTGGATAGTAGGCCAGACACAAATTTTTAGCTCCAGCAGTCTAAAAGTGCCGGAGTTAGAGGGGGTCAAATTTGGACATTTTAGTAAATTTTGGTCATACAGGGTTTTTTTTAAATGAGTGTAACTTTTCACCTATTGATCCTCAATGTATATATTAAAGACGTGCAACAGTATACCCAAAAGTATTTGCAAAACAAATATACCATATACATATCTGTTGAAATGGATATGAAAAAGCAAAAAAGAATACACAATATTGTATTTGTTTTTTTTTTGTAACACACATTACTTATACCAACAATAACAGTTGAATTTTGATTTTGTACCAGTATATATTTGTATTTGTTTTTTATTCTAAAATAACTGTTATACCACAATTATTTGCAAAATATTTGTTGTACGAGAGATATTTTTGAGGAAAAATAACATAATGTAAGAAATATTAATTGTGTATCGTTGAAAATATTTAAAAGAAATAATGTAAAACAGTGGTCCTCACTAGTATTGTTCAGAATACGAAGATTTTCGGCTATTTACATATACACAACACGATCGCAAACAATACTCACAACAAGAGCGTAAAAATACTAATATTACATTCAGTTGTTAGTCAACATTCAACAAAGCAGGTCTATGCCGCATGTTTGTTCTTTTTTCAGCTTTTTCAGCAATTTGCCCGAGTATCACAAATAACCATGTTATTAACATCAGTATTTGTTCATATCTGTTTTATGAAAACAAATAAAAATAAATATGTTACTCTCATTCTCTCTTTATCTACTCACACAGTAAGTATTTTGTACAATAACAATACTTACCAATACCAGAAACCAGGGTTGTCAGATTTTTTTGAGCTTCGTCGCCAAAACGGATGTAAAAAATCGCCAAAATTCGCCAAAATCCGATTTTGTTCAGTTTTTAATTTTTTTATTATTTAAATGAAATAAATTTTGTTTACACAAAAAAACCTAGTTCAATTTTTAAGTCAAAGATCACCAAAAATTGAGAAAAAACCAAAAAAATCGCCAAAAATAATTTTTTTTAGTTTTTGTTACATTTTTTTTATTTAATTCATTAATTGTTACTTATTAAACAATATTTTAGTAAAACATATACACATTTATATCCGTTTTTGTATTTTTTACTATTTAAAAAATTTTAAAACTTTTTTAAAAAAGAGTTTTAAATTACATAAAAATGGAGATCATATTTAAAAAAAAAAAGTAAAATTAAGTAGATAAGTCTAAGAGTTCGTAAACTTCATCCTCAGCGATTTCATTACTAGAGTCTTGACTTTCATACATAGTTGAGTTGAATTTTTGTATCATTTCATTAGTCGGTGTAAACGAATTGCAGCATAATTTATTTACGTTCATATGATTATTATTCTCAATAGAGCGTCTAAAAGCTCATATTGAATTTTATTACTTAGTCGAGTTTTTGTACAATTCATTATTGGAAAGACCCTTTCAACGCAGACATTACTCGTTGGAACTATCAATATAATAAGAACGGCCAAAGATATTTCCTTAAAATGGTACGTACCTGCTGTATCGTGATAATCAAACACTTTTGGCCAAAATTCAAGTAAATTTGTTGGAATTTCGTTATTAAAATAATTATTTTAATTTATGAACGGAAGTTTTCCCTATTGCGTTTCATACACGCCTATTGCTACATTTGGATCCATAAATGATCTTAATGTTTCTTGAACAACGCCAAATTTAGTTTGAGATAATGTATTCGCACACTTTGAAATAGAAAATTGTCCAAAAGCTTTAAAAAAGTTCATATTTTCTGGTAATCTGCTTATCATCTCTTTTAAAAGTTTTTTTAAATACACAAAACAGTTTTCTTTAAGTACGATTATTTCTACTTCGCTCAATTTCGCATTTCTTAATTCTGTTTCAAACTCTGCAAAATTAATTGCATTTAGAGGCAGAAATGAATTTGAAGAATCAATAGCTGCATGTAAATCATTGAAAAATGTTTCATTGTTTTCAGTATTATATAAAACAAGGTTTAAAAACTTTTGTTGAAAACATAAGAAGTGTACAATACATTTTTTCATGCATGCTTCCTGCATCCATGCTGTCCGATTGAAATTCCAAATTCAGATGATTCATTTCGTTGACAATTGGATTTATAAAAACCAAAAAAAATACGATTTTTTTCATCACATAATTCATTATAGATGTTTTGGTGAAAATCGCCAAGAAAATCGCCAGTGATATCAAAAATCGCCAAAAAATCGCCATGTCGCCAAACGGAAAATCTCGACGCCAAACACGTTTCAAAATCGCCACGTTTGGCGAGAAATCGCCATATCTGACAGCCCTGCCAGAAACAAGAAAATATTTACCAATACATACCAGAAGTAGCAAACTAAGAGAAACTGGTACTAACAGATAGAACTGTGCACGTGTTTAGTATATATATATTTATCACATTTGTTTATTGGAGGCCTGATTCAGTAAAACTAATAATGGTTTGTCTAGAAAATATGTATGAAAATCACTAACTTCTATCAGTTTTACTGAATCATTCCTTAAGACTTTTGTAATTTTAAAATGTTTATTTAATTAATTATTTAAATTAAATATGGATTAATTAATATTTAATCCATATCTAATATATAGGAAAGAGTTCATAAAATTTAAAATCATTCTGTTTCTTATTTTATTTGTTATGGGATGCATTCCACTAAATACACGTTCAACTTCTGAATTACTAAATGACAAAACTAAAATCTTCACAACAAAAGATGACTTTAATGGGGTTTGCATTCAACGCATTCTACAGTTTATAAGCTTGCATCGAAATTATATAATTGAGTTTTAATTTTCGAATCTGTCATCTGTTGATAAATTTGTGATTTATTCTTTAAAATGTTATATAATTATCCTTTTTTTTATATTTTTAAGCTACATGTTTTAAGCAGAAAATAAATTACTATTTTTTAAATTTTAAAATCTAAAAATGCTAAATAAAATGCTAAATGTAAAATTTTGCAGCTAAATTCAAATAAAATGAGCTAAATTTAGTCGCAAAAATGCTAAAATGGTCACACTCCGTACGAGTATGTCTAAAATGTTGATGAATTGCTTTAACGTCCCAGATGTTGATGAATTATTTTAAAATATGTATGTATGTATGTATAAAATTAATAAATATTTTCTTCGGAATATCGTCGAAACGAAAACGAAAACAAAATTATTGGAATTAACATTGTAAAATCATTAGAAAATTAAACATAAGCCGATATTATAAATTGGAGCATTTAAAATAATTTATCAAAAAAGGCCAGCTTAATTAGCACCGCACCACCCTTTCCTTTTCTAAGACTTTAAACGTTCTTGGATAAATAAGTACAGTGTACGTACTCATGCATATATAGTACAAGGTATTTATACATTCGTACACATTTACGTCATTTGTTGTTGGTTGTTGGTACAACAAATCTGCTCATGGTACAAATTAATTCCTACTGAAATATTAAAAACAACAACAACAACAACTAATACAAATAGAAAAATTCAAACATTTTAGCTTAAATTCGGTGGTACACTAACAATACAATGGATTTGTCTTGAGAATTGCGTGTATGTACGAACACATTATCTACTCGTAGTCTCCTTTGTCGCTAGGATATTTCCAAAAACGCTATACGCAGTGCGGATAGGTGGGATGGGATGAATGGAAGGATGGGGAGTGTGTATTCCATACACAGTATAAGCACAAGTAAATCTTCTTAAGGCAGATGATGGCAATGAGGATGAAAATTTAGTTGTTGTTGATGATGATGATGCTACTGCTGCCAAAGTACATAACTACTTCAAGGAGTAATAGAAGCAACGAGCAAGTATATGAATAATAAGACAAGGCAAAAGTAAAAGTTAATAAAGAAGCAAACAATAGCTACAAGGATAATTCAATCGCATTAAATAATAAAGCTCAAAAAACGCTTTCAGATTAACTGAAGTGATTGTATAGAATTAGTTAGAATCACAAAGATTAGTGAGCATTCCAAAGAAAAACAAAATCTTTACAAAGCTAGCAAACAATCATACCAACCAACCCACCAAAGGCTGACAAACACAAAGTATGTACATACATACATACATATATTTAAAATCATTCACACACTCAGACGCATATAAGAATTTACTTGTATAAAGTATCACCATGAGCGTAGTTTCACTATGGCCGACTATTTCTTCGAATAAATTAATTATTCTTACGATCTTAACATGTAGACTTTTTCAGATAAAGATAAATCTTCAGAGTTTTGAAAGAGTTTTTCTACCTTTGGGGCTGAAGAATACATTCAACACCTTATTCATGATTCTGGAATATATTAGCCATGTCATAAGCAGAACTATATAATGTTTCAAATCAGACTTTACGAAACCATCCACTTCAAAATCTCATTAACATCAGACATGTCATACCGTAATCATCCATTAGGGCGGAAGACTTAACCTTTATTATGTAAATTGAGACACTAAGATTATTCTGTGTAAATAAATCCGAACTCAAAATAACGTAATTCTCAATCAATGTTTTTAGAAATGCTTACAAAAACGGTTATTTCTCCCAAAAAGTAAAAGTTGTGTATTTATTTATTTATTATTTCTCCTGTAATATTTCGAAAAACGGCTTCGGTCAGTAGAAATTTATTGCATTGACGGCCATCGAATGGTCGTAATAGTTTATTACGAACAACTCCTAAATGAAACAACTCCCAATGGGAATTTTAATAAAAATCGGCTCTGATTTCTTTTATTGCAGATACATTTCGAACTACCCTTAGAAGACCCTTGCACCTAGCCGAAGGTTTGCTAGTAATATATTCTGATAGAAGTCGACTATTTACTAAAGGTTGTCCCAACTAGAACGCAATTTTTAAATTTGGCGCCATTCAAAGTGTCATTGTTTGACATTTGAACAATTGTTATTGTTTGCTAGTAGAAGGTACGAGGTTAGTAAAAATGGAGATTAATGGATTAGCCGAAACTGGGTATGCTAGTTTTTAACTTTTTAACTTTAATAATTAACAAACACAAACTGCGAAGCTTTTTTTGGCTTGTCTGCAGAAAACACCCAGAGTCTTTGGCGGGAATCGAACCCGCAACCCTCTGACTGATAGTCCGGCACATTATCGCCTAGTCTATCGGGCACCCTGATGTAAAGACAACAACGCGCCTTCGACCAGGTCGATCGACCGAAAATGTCGCAGCTGTACGCTCAAACTCCATCCACCTCAATTCGACACCGAGCTCAGCAAATTGGTGTCTCCAAATCCACTATGCAGCGAATTTTGACGAAAGATTTGCATCTTCATGCTTACAAAGTTCAATTGACTCAGGAACTGAAGCCAGCTGACCATGGACAGCGAAGGGAGTTCGTTAATTGGGTATTGGAGATACAACATGAAAATGCTGATTTTGCCGATAAAATCATCTTCAGGGACGAGGCCCATTTCCATCTTGATGGCTTCGTCAATAGGCAGAATTGTCGCATTTGGGAAAATCCTCGAGTGATTCACGAGAAGCAAATGCATCCTCAACGTGTCACTGTGTGGTGTGGGTTTTGGGATGGAGGAATCATTGGACTTTTTTTTATGAAAATGAGGCAGGTCAAGCGCAACCAGTCAATGGTGTTCGGTATCGTGAAATGATAACCAGTTTTTTCTTGCCTAGAATTGGAGAAATTAATGTGGAGGGCATGTGGTTTCAACAAGACGGCGCCACATGTCATGCAGCCAGAGAAACAATTCAATTGCTGCATCAGTCATTTTTCGGTCCTGTTATTTCGCGTTTTAGAGACCAGAATTGGCCGCCTAGATCGTGCGATTTAACACCTTTAGATTTTTTTCTTTGGGGGTTTTTGAAGTCGATGGTTTACGCGAATAAGCCGATGACGACTCAAGCCTTAAAAGCGGAAATTGGACGCTGCATTAATGAAATACCGCAGCATTTATGCAAAAATATCATTAAAAATTTCATTAAACGATCGCGTGTGTGCCAGCAAAGCCGCGACGGCCATCTGCACTATATCTTATTCCATACATAACCTCATTCAGTCTACTTTACGATATAATAAAGTTTAACGATTTTTTTTTAATATCTGTGTTTTATTTAAAATTTAAAAATTGCGGTCTAGTTGGGACATCTTTTATATGTTCCCCAGAGGATCAAAGGTCCGCAACACATTGTATTACGATTTATATTGAATTGCAAACCGTAACACCACATTATATTAAAAACTTACTTATGAATTTTGAGTGTTTTAATTATTTTGTGGAGTAGTTTAAGCTCCCCCATAAAGGAATTACTACGCTATTGAGTGTCACCGATGGATATTATCGCTTTTAGTTATACTTTACAACAAATTGTGTATTATATTCCATTGTCGAACAAATAACAAGTTATAAATAAATACGATTATGTACTTGTTTCTTTTTCTATTAACTGGGTTAAAATATTTAATAGACATTTGTTTGTTATATTTCATTATACGAGGCACATATATAAAATCCTTTAAAATTCTTTTTTACTTAAATAGTAGGAATTGTGTAAAATGGATGTGGTTTTTATACCTTCTATATTATAATTTTTATACCCTCCACCAACATAAGTGGTGAATGAGGGGATATATAAGTTTGGTATTCCGTGTGTAATACTAAGAAATATTCATCTGAGACCCAACAACGTATATATACATCAGGGGCTTCCAAAAATTTTTTGGTACTGTATTAGTGAGTACGAGAGAGTAATAAAATTGAGAGAATGTATTTATTTAAAGCCGCAGAAAAATTTTAGTAATATACATATTTTATAATTTGCTATGTATGTTACCAAAAGCATTTTTGACCGCACAATATTTTTTGAGTGTCATCATCTGTTAACCTGAAAAAAAACCATAGCATCCGCTAGACATGTGCACTTGTCGAAGTCACATCGACGACTGAATTGAAGAGCATAAAAATATGTCTTGGTAGTGGTAGCTCAATTGAGCTATGAAATGGAAACCCCTGATATACATTATTGATCCTTATGAAATTCTCAGTCGACTGAGCTATGTCTGTCCGTCTGTTTGTCTGTCTGTGTAAAACACTCTCACGTCAAAACAAATAACCAAAATTAACAGAGTTTACAAAAAACCGTTTATAGTTCTCCTAAGCAGTTTGGTATTGAAAATTAGCAAAATCGGTTTAGTACAACCAGAGTTATGGACCAAACTGTGAGGCAACCTCCATAAAAATTGGTTATTTTTAAATATTTTTCTTGCAATTTTTTGAAATATATTGCAGATATTGCACCCGTTATTTCTTTGATAAAAGAAGAAAGTGTGAGGAAAATAGTAAAAAGCGGTCCATGATTTCACATAGCCCCCATACAAATATCTTCCCGAAATATGACTTAATGATAAATAAATGTCTGTAAAATTAGAATATTAATACAAAATTCGGCAAGAGTAACTGTCATGTAAAAACAAATCGCAAAACGAAATTTTGTTTAGTTCGGTCCATGTTTCGCCATAGACCCCATGTAAAGTCCACTTCCAAAATTCACTTAAATGCGTATAAAGCTGGTATAAATATTGTGTCCAGGTTAAAATTTTACATAAATAATATTTATAGATAAATATATTGTTGTACAAAATTTTATGCTCGTCGGCCGTAACTGGTCATAGCTCCCATATAAGAGCAACATCCGAAAAAGCTATTAACCTTTATATATCTCTTCTAAATATCGGTATTGACTCAAAACTTATCATACATCATTTACATGGACACAAAAATCATACTGCAGAAATTTGTGAACTTCTTTTATAAATAACGATACTGATCAAACATTTTACACGGATCATTTACATATATGCCAAACCCTAACTGCTGGATTTTGAAAATATCGGTCCATATTTGACCATATCGCCCATATAATATCCATTTTCGAAATTCACATAATACTAATATTTATGTATCTTAAAAGTACTGTTATTATGTATATTGATATACATAAAATTCTCTGTTCCGAAATTGAACAAGATCAGTCCATGTTTTACAATTGCTCACATATAAAAAAAAAAAACAAGTTAACCCCCAATAATGTCTAATAAATAACGATATCGAATCAACATTTTATACATATCAGCAAGTGTAAACCACTAATATCGGTTATACGGCAATTATGCTGCTGAATTTTGTATCTGTCAGTCCATATTTGGCAATAGCTCCCGAATTAGTTTCACTTCCGAGTATTAAAAACTAACCATACAACTCTTCTAAATAAAGTTAGTGAGATCAAATTCAACAAAAAGAAGGCTCAACTTATAATTTTACCCTTTTTTATACCCTGTTTCTTAACTTGTGGTGAATATGGAAAAATGTGATTTTTATTTTATAAATTGTTAAATTACACTCAAGATTGTTATGAAAATCAGACAAACTCTGCAAATTATGGTGAGTATTGGTATTGGTAATTATATCAATGTGGTCAAAATTAAATAAAATTTCTAAATATTTTAAATAGATTATGTTGTTTGTAAAATTGTCTAACAAACAATATATAAAAGCTATAGTTATTATATTAGAGAAAATTTAATTTTAAGCTTGAGTTAATTTTTTTAATTAATAATAGTGCCACTCTCACTTGTTTCAATTAAAGCATTTATTAAGCTATGTGTCCACGATCGTCAGATATTACAACGTTGTCATATCTAGCAAAAAATTTTTAGCAAAAGGTAAATTGACAGTTTAGACACAATTGTTTGCATACAATTGTCACACAATGAATTTATCTGTCAACCGAAATTGTCAGTTTACACGGTTGTCAGATTGTTGTGTGGCATTGTCAAATTCGTTTTGCAGTTCTGTGTGTGTGTTTAAAACTTTTATTAATGCAAGCTGCCACACTTTAATTTAATTCTCTAATTTTCTTCCACTTTTTTCAAAAATTTTATCAATGAACACTTGTTTGTTTATTATTTATGTATATACAAAGTTGCATTTAGAAATAATTTCTATGACAATGCTGCCATTGGCAGATGCATAAACTTTGCACATATGACAATGAAAAGTGTTTGACAATTGTCTTAAAACAATGACAATGACAAAATTGTGTGTTTACACGATTGTTAGATGTCTGACAATATTTTTGTCTTCAATGTACTGAAAATGCTTTTTCTTACAACGTTGGAAGGCAACAATTTTAAGTTTACACGGTTGTTAGACATTTTCTGAATATTTTTTGGACAAAGACATTTTCAGAGTGCTGTCGCATAATGGTGTACGAGTAGATTGTTTAATGTTTAATTCAAGATTGTATTGTTTTTAATTCCTACTAATACCACTTCTCTTCTATTCTGTTTTATTCTTCAAAACGTATTGTTCATGATTTTTATGTTTATTTTTTTTTTCGTTACAAGTAAATTAAGCTCATCACATTCGGTTCATATAATTTTATACACTTGGAATTTATGTCTTCTCATACTGTTATAAAGTAAATATATACACACATGTGAAGGTATTTATACTTACTACTGACATAAGATATATCTCACATACATATATTCCTATTGATTGTACGAGATATTGTTACTCGTATGAGCTTAAAACTCCTATAAAGTAATACTATGTGGAAATCGTTTCTCCCTATAACAAAGAATATAAACCATCTAAGAATTCCCATGGATTAAACACAATTAAAATGTCGTAAGGTTTTAAGCCTAATTAAATTAATTTAAAATTTTTCAAAAAATCAAAAACCTCTCGCACTCTTTTCTTTTAACAAGCATATAACAAATATTGTTTACGTTTGAAATAACAATACCAAAATAATTATTTATTTATGTACATATAAATATCATAAATTCCGCCAAAGAACATAGAAAAAATAATCACCCCCATCGTGAATAAAAATTCCACGTGAAAGTTGTTCACTTTTCACAGTTTCCTATTTAAATTCAATGTTAAAAAATAAAAGTGAACAAATTTCACGTGCAATTTATATTCACGATAGGGCTGAATAACTTTCTATTTTAATTTTTTTCGAAGAACTATTGAGTTTATTTATGATTTTATTATACCCTACACTACCATAGTGGGAAGGGTATATTGGATTTGTACTGATGTTTGTAACGCCCAGAAATATTGGTTCAACACCCACCTTAAAGTATACCGATCGACTCAGAATCATACAAATGTCCTCCTGAACTTGGGGTTTACCGATCATAAATGTTTGAATTATGTAAGCATCCAGACAAATTTCATAAAAAATCTGTGGTAAATGAAGCCAAATTACATCTACAAATTTTGTGCAGATCGGTCCATAATTAGTCGTAGCTCCCATATAAGGCCCACTTCCGAAAATCACTTTAACGATCATAAATTTCTTAAAAATGTTGGTTTCCAAATAAAATTTAACACAAATAAGTTTCTGATATACAGAAATAATCACACCTAATTTTATAATGGTCGACCCATAATTAGTCGAAACTCCGTAATCTCTATAAATCTTTTAAAATTATTTATATCGTGGAACGGCGTCGTTCCTGTTCGCCCAATATAGTAATTTCAATAGATGAAGGAACAGCAACACCTTCTACATCAAATAGTGCAATCAAACCTAGAAAACAAGTAGGTATGGATAAATACGTCACAGTTCTTAAGCGACAGAGGAGCCCAACATCTGCTCAAGTATCATCAAATTCAAAAGCTCCTAAGACCGTGAGTAATGATCAAAATAGGTTTGCTCTCCTCCAGACGGATGAGCCAGAACTTCCGAAGAAGACGTTTAAACCCCCACCAATTTATCTGAGAGAGCCGACTTCCAGTAAATTGGTACAAGGAATTGTTGCTGTAATAGGTGAAAATATGTTTAGCGTAACATCAATTAAACATGGAAATATCAGCGAAACCAAAATTCAAGTGAAAAAGGAAGATGATTTTCGAAAATTGTCCAACCAGTTGGAGAGGGAGGCTAGGGATTTCTACACCTATCAGCTCAAAAGCGCAAAAGGTCTCCAAGTCGTCCTAAAGGGTATAGACCCATGTGTTGACCCTGCGGAGAGAAAGACCGGCTTAATGGACAAAGGGTTCAAAATTAAGAGTGTTGTGAATATTAGAAACCGTGAAAAGATTCCACAGCCTATGTTTAGGGTGGAATTGGAACCTGGAGATGTCGTATTAAAGAAAAACGAGTCCCATCCCATCTACAATCTGATTTACCTTCTGCATCGTAGAATCACCGTGGAAGAACCGCATAAGCGTCAGGGACCCGTCCAGTGTGTTAACTGTCAAGAATTTGGTCACACCAAGGCGTATTGTAAATTGCCGTCAGTTTGTGTTGCGTGTGGGGAGCTACATCCAACTGCTCAATGCGATAAGTCGAAAACTGACTCAAAAATCAAAAAATGCAGTAACTGCGGAGGTAATCATACCGCAAATTATAGAGGTTGTCCAATTTACACTCATTTGAAAGGCATAAGAACCAACAAGACGTCAGTATTACCTGATCGTCCTCAACAGCCTAATTTTGCTTCGAGTAACAATTTCCCTCAATTGTTACGGTCCACTAGTCATGTAAACGTGCCTAGTTCTAGACAAGTTTCTTACGCAAACGTGGTTAAATCTAATATGCCAGGTTTGGAGCAGGAACCTAAATCACAATATTTCGAGCCTAATATTAACTCTCTAGAGACTACATTGCAGACTCTTGTCCAAACTATGAACACTTTTACGACCACTATGACATCCATGATGCAGGAAATGCTGAAAATGTAATCCACTATCTTACAAGCCATTTTAAAGAAATGATTTGTTTAAAAATTTGTTTTTGGAACGCGAACGGCCTCCGCCAACATAAAAACGAACTGGAACACTTCCTGATGGATAAGCAGATTGATGTCATGATGATTTCTGAAACTCACTTGACGGCGACAGCGTACTTCAAAATTAATGGCTACGTGTTATATGATACTAAAGATCCCCGCGGAAGAGCCTGTGGAGGTTCGGCAATTCTTATAAAGAACAGAATAAAACATTATTTAATGAACAACATATGTGAGGATTACCTACAAGCAACAAACATTTGTATTGAATTCTGTCAATACAATTTTGTTTTATCATCAATTTATTCACCGCCTCGATTTTCAATAAAAGAACACCAATACTACAGCTTCTTCAATTCCCTTGGAGCTAGATTTTTAGTTGCTGGTGACTTTAACGCCAAACACACTTTTTGGGGTTCACGTCTGGTGACCCCGAAGGGTCGTGAACTCTTCAACACCATTGCAAAAATGGGATTAGATGTACTCTCAAGCGGCGATTGGCAAGTTTACTGAGGACATACGAAGAGCTGTACATCACGCCTCCACATACGACGTTGAGTGCAAAAGTGGGACAAATAGAACTTATTTCGCTGAACTCGATCATCTCCTGTCAGAAAAAAGAAGAGTTAGAAGAGAGTGGCAAATTCACAGGCCTCCTGAACGGAAAGCTAGGCTACGGGTATGCAGAGATATACTAAGAAATTTCTTAGAAACCCAAAGAATGGCCTCACTTAAATCTTACTTGAAGGGTCTTGATAGTACCCCACAATCTGACTATTCGTTATGGAAGGCGGCACGAGGTTTAAAAAGACCAGTTAGAGGAAAGCCTCCTCTGCGAAATCCGACTGGTGACTCGGCTAGAAATGATTCCGAGAAGGGGATTTTATTTGTTAACCATTTGAGAAATGTGTTTACTATAAACAACTCAAATAATGCATCTGATTTGCCTCCACTCGTTATTAGACCTCCTGTGCCTCTAAGACTTAGCTTTAATGATGTTCAAAGCGCTATTGGTACTCTGAATCTTAAAAAAGCTCCAGGTATGGATAAAATCAGCAACAAAATGCTTGTGGAGTTACCTCGTGTAGCTAAAAGAATTATCCAATTTATTTTCAATGCTATTTTACGCTTAGAATACTATCCTGCAGATTGGAAGGTATCTATGATTACCATGATTCCTAAGCCAGGGAAGGACCCCACTAAAGTAGAGTCATATAGGCCAAGTAGTCTACTGCCAACAATTTCAAAACTGTTTGAAAAATTGTTATTGGCTAAGTTGATTCCAATTCTGAACGACACTCAATGTATCCCAAATCACCAATTCGGGTTCAGAGCTAAACACAGTACCATCGAACAAACACACAGATTGGTAAATGTGATAAGACAGTCGTTTGAAGAGAAAAAATACTGCTCCGCCCTTTTCATTGATGTGTCGCAAGCGTTCGACAAAGTCTGGCATGAAGGTTTAATGCATAAAATTAAATTAACTCTGCCTGCTAACACCCATAAACTTATGAAAAGTTATTTATATGGTCGCAAATTTACAATCAAAGAAGGCGATTTTTTAAGCCCCGCTCAGCCAATTGAAGCAGGAGTACCCCAGGGTAGCATACTGGGTCCAACTTTATATTTGATTTATGCATCCGATATGCCGTTAGACCCCATAATACATACTTCAACTTTTGCAGACGATACAGCCTTTATTAGCGTTCATAAGGACCATCAAATAGCATCACAGAACTTGCAGAAATATGTTTATAAACTAGAGAATTGGCTTGAGCTTTGGAAAATCAGGGTTAACGAACAGAAATGTATTCATATAACTTTCACATTGCGAAAAGATACATGCTCGTTCATCAGAATAAATAATCAAATTATCCCGCAACACAATGAAGTCAAATACCTCGGAATCCACCTCGATCGTCGTTTAACTTGGAAGTCTCATATCGACGCAAAACTTACCCAGATGAGATTAAAAGCAGTGCAAATTAATTGGCTAATCGGCAGAAATTCTACATTAAAGTTGGATTGCAAACTTTTGTTGTACAATGCAATTCTAAAGCCAATCTGGTGTTATGGAATTCAATTATGGGGTACTGCCTCAGCATCCAACATTGAAAAAATTCAAAGGGGTCAAAATAAGATCATACGTACAATTACTGCAGCTCCATGGTATGTTAAAAATTCTCGAATCCACAAAGATCTAGGCATTCCTTTGGTGAAAGTCGAATTTACAAAACACGCCTCAAAATATGTCAGCAAACTTGAACACCATCCAAACCCACTTGCACGAGACATCCTTAACTTTAGTGGCCATGTTCGGTTGAGAAGGAGGGATACCCTTGCTTTAACTCAAGCGCAAAACAGATGACTGGATCAGTGGATATAAATTTTTTGTAGTATCATAATATTTTGTCTAGCACTGGCTGGACTTATTATTTTCTTTTAGTATTAAGATTCGAAAACTTATTGTCATTTCATTTCTGAAGATCCAATAAATAAATTAAATGTAAAAAAAAAAAAAAAAAAAAAAAAATATCTAGATAGATTTTAACACATATAATATTTATATTCACAGACATCATGACACTAAATTTTTTAATTATCGGTCCGCAATAAGTAATATCCTATAACGCCTATTTCTGAAAAACTGTTTTATACATGTATTTTATTAATCGGTTGATTAATAAACTAATATTTTATAATTTCTCAGGATTGAGAAATTATAAAGTTATTTTCGAGAAAAGGAAAGAAATAAAAACACAAGGGGATTAGTGTTTAATATATAAAAGAGATTTATTATGATGCTCACCTTTACGTTTCTGTATTGCTACTGAATTTTATAAATTTTCATATTTGCCTTTAAGGCTTTTTTAGTACAACATTATAACGGTTATTTATATTCGTTAAGTTTTGTATATAAATGATATTTACAAATTAACAAGTTTACATAAAATTCCAAACTGTTTTTTATTTCTTTACACTTAAAGAAAATCTTTCATAATTCATTTGTAATTAATAGTAAATTCACAAGTTTAATTCAAATAATTTAGAAGAAGATAATAATAATAATAACAATAATAAGAATAATAATAATAATAAGAAATTCATTTCATTAATTTATAAACAAATCATTATGTTAATTTAGACATGGCGCCCCTCGTTGCACTTGTGCAACTAATTGTTGGGAGATGTTGCACAGAGAACTACAGCCAAAGAACGAATAGCTTCTGATAGGATACGTTGGTTGGGGGTAGTTTCCGGAGTTTCGACACGAGGAGCATTATTGTTGTATTTGGTGATGGGCCTTTGATGGATGTTGATGCGTCGAGGAATGTTGTGGTGAGTCGAGCGCCTCTGGTCGATGCTGGTGCGGTTTCGATTTAGGTTATTGGTGTTTCGGCTGCTGTTGTGATGGCTGCGTGCGGTTGGCTCAATGGATCGGCGGGTGATGCGAGATGACTGCTGACGATGACCGAGCCTATTATGTACACTGCGTCTGGTGATTGTAGCTCTTGGACGTCGATTTGGGTGTAAAAGCGTGTGATGCAGCTGTCCGCAGTACATACAGGTGTCCGGACTGTCACAGCTGTAGACATTATGGGTTCTGGCAAAGCAGTTGATACAGTAGTGGTATCTGCGTGGTATTGCGCTCTGTAGAATCCATATCCAAAAATCGTCTGCAAAATCTCAGAGAGTGATACCGGTAGCACAATTGACATTGATGGATGGCTGGATCCCGGGTTGATGAGTTGCGCATGCTGAAAGTGGAAAACTATTAGTAATGGCGAATTGGAAGATTAGGTTTTAAAAATAATGGGATTGAGAAAGGGAAAAGAAATCATATTAGGTAATTGTAAGTAGTTATTCGTTGTCAGCTTGGAAATTATTGTACGGTAAATAACATAATTTTGTTATAGGACGAGTGATGATGCCAGCTTTCGTTCGGACATCGACTACTCGCACGTAATTATCTGAGCCGCTATGAACTTTTTCGATTCTACCTAGACGCCATTCGCATGGTGGGAGAAGATCATCGATTACTACTACAAAATCTCCTATCTGCAAGTTTGGTGTGGAGAATTTCCATTTGTACCTCTTATTAAGTGATTTCAAGTATTCTTCTTTCCATTTTATTGAAAGTTTTTGATGAATTGCCTTAAGTTTTTCCCAACGATTTATAAGAGATAAATTTTCGTATGATGGATCAGGAAGAGCCATTATAGGACCTCCCCGGAGGAAATGACCTGGAGTCAATGCTGTTAAGTCTTCGGGATCTTCAGACATGGCAGATATGGGTCTAGAATTTAATACTCCTTCGATTCGAGCTAATATCGTTGCGAACTCTTCGAAGTTAAAACGATGAGCTCCTGCAACTCTCTTTAAATGAAATTTAAAGCTTTTGACGGCCGCTTCCCAGAGGCCTCCCATGTGGGGCGCTTGTGGGGGGATAAATGACCACTCGAATCCATGAGTGATATATTTTTGGGCAATGTCTTGTGAAACAGAGTTTATGAAGGCGGTGAAATCTTTTCGTAAAGCTCGATTAGCACCTACGAAGTTGCGTCCATTGTCTGAAACGAGCTTATGTGGGAGACCACGACGGCCAACGAATCGGGCAAATGTAGCCTGGAAGGCAGGTGAAGAAAGACTTGAGCAAGGTTCTAAGTGGACCGCTTTCGTTGCGAAACATACAAATACGCATGCATATCCTTTTATTATAGAGGATTTTCGTAAAGTTGAACTTTTGAGTTCAAATGGTCCTGCGAAATCAACACCTGTGATATGAAAAGGGAAGGACAGAGTACAACGATCGGGTGGTAGAGCCGCCATTATTTGCGAGCATGGTTGTTTTTTATCTATTATACAGGTTTTGCAGTATCTTATCACTCTTTTAATTCGAAGTTTAAGACGAGTGATATAAAATTCAGTTTGAACCATACGACACATCAGGGTGCATTCCCCATGAGCTAAAATTTCATGTAAATGGGTTAGATACAGATCACATAAGAGAGAATTACGTGGTAATATAATCGGAAATCTTTCGTTATATGGTAGCAATGAATTAGCTAAACGTCCATTCACTCGTAGAATGCTGTTAGGATCCAGGAATGGATTTAGTGTGATCAAAGGGCTATCTCTGGGAAGAGTTTTGTTCTTAGAGAGCATTTTGTATTCATGGTCATAAAATTGTTGTTGGGCTAGCATAATTAATCTAGTCTTTACAGAATTTACTTCCTGTTGACTGAGTTGGGTTGAATAAGTGAAAGGGATATTAGTTGGATTAGCGAAAGTCGGTTTAAACCATCGTATGTATCGAAAAACATATGCTAGAACTCGTAATGCTCTGGTGTAAGATGAGAATCTTTTAAGTATATCGACAGAACTCACTGTAGTTTGAAAGCTGCTGGTCGGTAGACTTTGAGGTTCTGTTTTATCTGTGGTTATAATTTCTGGATATTTGTAAAAATTTAAAGGGTTACTTTGAGGCCATTCAGAAGGTTGATTTGTAAGCCAAGCAGGGCCGTGCCACCAAAGATGGCTAATTTTAAGATCTTGCGGTTTGCACCCTCGGGAGCCTATGTCAGCTGGATTGAAATGGGTAGGAATATGTCGCTATTTTGCATTGGGAACTAGTGTGTGAATTTGACCGATACGGTTAGAAACATAAATTTCTTTCCATGTAGCCGGTGGTTTAGCTAGCCATCCCAACACGATTGAAGAGTCACACCAGAGAACTATTTCATAGTTATTCAAATTAAGTGAAGATGTCGTATATTGTATCAATTTAGAAAGCATTACGGCTCCCAACAGTTCTAAGCGCGGTAAAGTTGTAGGGGCTAATGGTGCGACTTTACTTTTGGAGACTAGCAAATGTGAGAATACTATGGGAGAAGATGTTTGTATTCTAATATAGACTGCTGCACAATAGGCTAGTTTCGAGGCATCACAGAATCCGTGAATTTGAATGTTGTCACTGGGAGTGAACTGAATCCAACGAGGGATTTGGATTTCTTTAATGTGCGAGAGATCGCTTATAATTTCATTCCAGATTCGGAGAGAATCTGTGCTGACACAATCATCCGAATCAATTCTTTCTAGCCAGAGTTGTTGAATGAGAATTTTACCTTTTATGACTACGGGGGCTAGCCAACTTGCTGGATCGAATAACTTTGCCACCGCAGATACTATCTGGCGTTTAGTTATTTTTGTTTCTTTGGGTAGAGTTTCACAATCATAAGTGAACGAATCAGTAAGAGCGTTCCAACGAATACCGAGAGTTTTTGTAGTACTTGCATCGTGGAATTTCAGAAAATTTGAATCGTAAAGATCTTCTTTGGGAAAAGAAGCTAACAAACGGGAGTTGTTAGAGGTTACTTTCTTTAATGGGAACCCAGCTGATTCTAGAGCTTGTTTCAGCTCTTGTTGAGATTCGAGTGCATCTTCGAGAGAATGACCTCCAGTAAGAATGTCATCAACATAGGTTTCCTTACGTAAGATTTTCGATGCTTTTGGAAATTGATTTTGAGAATCCGATGCTAACTGGAATAAAGTTCTAATGGCTAGAAAGGGTGCGCAGTTTACTCCAAATGTAACCGTTTTAAGTTCGTAATCTTTGACAGCCTCCCGGGTTGATTTTTGGAATAGAATCCTTTGAAATGGTCTGTCTTTGGGATTTATCAATATCTGACGATACATTTTTTGTATGTCACCACTAAAAACAAATTTGTAAAATCTCCAATTTAAAATTATTGTCATTAAATCAGCTTGAAGTGTGGGACCAGTATGTAGTACGTCATTCAATGAAAATCCCGACTTGGTTTTTCGTGAAGCATTGAAAACCACTCTGACTTTCGTGGATTTGCTTTCTGGTCGTATGACCGCATGATGAGGAAGATAAAATGAGTTACATTTGTTTTGTGAAAAGTATTCGCGAGAAGTTGTTTCTTCCATATGATCGAGAGAAATATATTCTGTGAGAACATCATTATACTGGGAATTAAGGGAGGGGTTTTTTGCTAACGTTTGTTCCATTCTGGCATATTGACTTAGAGCTACATATCTTGATGGACCGAGAAATCTAGACTCAGGAAAATCCTTTCTAAAGGGTAATCTAACCATATATCGCCCATTTGGCAACCGCTTGGTGGTTTCCTCATAAAACCTTTCGCAGTATTCATCATCTGAAGAGAATGGTTTTGTTGACGGAATTTCTTCCTGTTCCCAAAACATTCGAACCAAATTATCCAAGGTGAAGTTTTCAGTGGAATTAATGGATGTTGAAAAAGAATATATAGGTTGCGTTTTAACAGGACCACTTAGGACCCAACCAAAAAAAGTTTTATACGCAGAAGCAAATCCGCAAACATCTCGCTTTATGCCATCAAGATTTATATAACGTTCACTGTCATTGCCAAGAATTAAATCGATAGAAGATGAGATATTAAAATTAGGATCGGCTAAATCAATTTTGGAAAGCTCATTTGGGTTCGGAATTTGGAAAGAAACGGAGGGAATTTTGTTCGTAACTTTAGGTAAAACTATTGCGCTTATTGGTAATCGAAAATTGTTTTTCCGCGATGTTAAAGTCAAATCACATTCTTTCTCTGATACTTGACTTTGACCACCAACACCCACAATTTCGAAATATGATTTCCTTGATGGGATGTTTAATCGATTTTGAATCTTTTCGGATATAAAAGTTCGTTCGGAACCTGGGTCAATAAGAGCTCTTATAGTAAAATTCTCTCCTCTACTTTCTATTTGAACCATTGCGGTTCGTAGCAAGACTTTAGTATTATTTGTCGCGTAATTTGCATGAACTTGAGACCTGTTATTAGAATTTGAAGTCGTTGGTCTCATTTCAGCTTCATTTATTTCAAGGGATCTGGAATTTTGTATTCTTGAATCAGAATTAGAATTTTGATTTATTTGTCTATTTTCATTTGGAAACGTTTGATTTGTATTATTTTGCGAATTATTTACAGAGCGCATATGCAGTAAAGTGTGATGTTTTTTACCACAATTAAGACAAGAATTTTTGCTTGTACAATTTTTCTTACAATGGGATTGTGAAAGACAATTATTGCAAAATTGGTTTTTAAAGACGAAATCCACTCGTTGTTGAATCGAAAGTTTTCGAAATTGTGAACAAGTTCTTAAAGTGTGATCTTCATTACACATTTTGCATTTGTAGTTAAGTTTTTCTTGCGATGCATACATTTGGACTCGTGGTTGAGTTTCATATTGATTATGAAAAGCGGATTTGTTGACTTTGATAGTCGAAATTCGTTCCACTACTTCACATCTTTTTAAAAGAAATTCACTTAACTGAGACCATTTTGGTAATTCTCTACTGGCATTTAACGATTGTTCCCATTGAGCTAGTGTTTCGTGGGGTAATTTTGAATATACTAAATTAACTAATATGGGATCCCAACCTTCAACTGAAACATCCATTGTTTCAAGCATAGCTAAGCAGTCAGTAACTGCACTATGAATTTTTTGTAGAGAATCATTGTCTTCTGCCGTAGCTATTGGAATATTGAAAAGGTTACGAATTTGATTATCAACTAAAACTCGAATATTTTCATACCGCAACTTAAGAGCTTGCCAGGCTAGAGGAAAATTGTTATCTGTTAAAGGGAACCTTTTAACTATTGCTCCGGCAGCTCCTGTGGTTTTATTTCTGAGATGATAAAGTTTTTCTGCTAGAGTTAACTTTGGATGGTTTATGTAGACCGCCGTGAACATATCACGAAATGCTGGCCAGTCTTCATAACCTCCTGAAAATATTTGAGTATCGCATGGGGGTAACTTAAGTCCATTACTTATTTTATCAGCTGAACAATTGAAAGAGGCTGAACCAGTACTAACGCGAGATTCTATGCTATCTCTTGATGTCTTTATCAAATCGAGAAGTTTGGAAACTGTTATGTAATACATGTCAACACATGTATCATATTGCTCCTGGGCCATATTTTTTATTTCTTCGCTTTGATCTGATAACATTAGATCTTCGTATGATTTTTCGATTTTATTCCATCGATAATCTATGTCTTTCATTTTCAGCTCTAAAAGCGTTTCCGTTTGGCTTAAAGATTCTTGCTGATCACATTTGTTGCAAAATGAGATCAAATTTCTGGCATCAAATGCAAAACGATTATTAGGAGAAGTCATTGTTGTGATGTGTATTTATTTTGAGTTTTGTAAAATGTAGTAAAATGTAAATTGAGCTTTACGAGTGAACTAAATATTTTCTGAATCCGTTGTAATTCGGATTGCAATTAGAAAATGTTTATACTTTGGATCGAGATTTGAGGTCTTTGTAATCTAGATTGAGATTGGAAAATTCTTTGTAATTTGGATTGAGGTTGGAGAAATCCTTTGTAATTTGGATTGAAATTAGAGAAATCCTTTGTAATTTGGATTTAAATTAGAGAAATCCTTTGTAATTTGGATTTAAATTAGAGAAATCCTTTGTAATTTGGATTTAAATTCTCAATATTTTTAGTAAATTTATAAATTTAAGGAAAATATTGTTAAACAAGAACTTGTTATCTTGTTTATTTATAAGACGGAATTTATAATTCAATTTTTCTTTTAGCAAGAAATATTTTTTAAATTTCGTTCAAATTAAATCGATAATTTTTAGAAAATTAATAAATTGTGCACATTTTATGAAAAAATATTTTGAATTTGTAGGATTCGTGTATTTGACTGATGAGCTTTAATGGATTTTAAAGCACAAATTTACTAACACAATTTATTTTTTAAAATTACGATTCTAATTGAGGAAACGTTTTCAATTTGGGATTAAGATTTTTATTTTTTCCTAGTAAACAAGACGCTGAAAAGAAAATGTCAGATATAATATAATTTTAAATTTTCTTTAAATTTCGCTTTCCTTTCTTTGAGTTTTATTACCTTTTGGTATAAATTGTTAAATTTCGTTGTTTAAGCAAGGATTGCTTTTTATGATTATGTATGTATGTGCTAAATCCGAAAATTTTCCAAATTCAGAGAATTTGTATTTATGTATGTTATTTTTGTAGTGTAGAAACAGGTAAATTCGTTTTGTTTTTTGTTGTAATTTAAAATTGTTTGAAACTTTTGTTTGGTTTTAAAATTTTTTTTTTTTTTCTGTTTTAATTTTGTCACTGTGCATGTGTGTAAAATATTAACTTTCGTTGTTTGAGCAAAGATTGATATTCAACAAATTTGTGTTGGGTATTATATGGTCAGGCTTGACCGACTATACTTTCTTACTTGTTTTTTTTTTTTATTTAAAATCATTAACATCCGACTACAACTTTGTATATGATACAAATAATTAAATACTTACATCAACATCATTATGATCAACATCAAGAGATTCAGGAACAATTCATGTGTGATGTCTTATTGAATCCATGATATACTCTGCAACAGCTGCGATGCAAAATAATAGCACCATTGTTATAGTTATAAAGAAATGGAACTGGTTTTGCAAATCCCGGGATTCGGAATTTTATAAATGTAAATCCCGAAATTTTTGTTTCATATTAAAGTAAATTGCTATATTATGCAGCCCATACACGTCAATTGAGTTGGTTATTGGCCACACACTTCTCAAACTGAATCGAAAGATTTACATTTAACTGTCAAATTTATATTTTTTTACAACTACAAATTTAAAAATTAAAAACTTTAATGGCTGAAATGAGAAAAATAATTGCATGAATGGTTATTGCAGAATGAGGCCTTTTAGATGATGCAATTAATTGCATGCAATTTTTTCCATTCTCTTTTAAAATTGCCACGTAAAATGTTGTGCACTTATACGATGCAATTTTACGTGCAACAAATCATGCAATTTTTTAACGTTTAATTACACATTCCTCTTTAGTTTTTCATTCGCAACAAAGAAAACAAAATTTTAAAATATATGTAAATATAATATAGAAAAAATATATGTACATATGTATGTATATAAAATAATATACATACATTTACATAAATACAATATACAAAAATTTTAAAAAATATAAAAAATGGAAGATTTTAATACAGAAGAAGTAATTGAAAATGTTCTTGCGCATTAATTTTTATAACGCACACTTCAAAGTCAGAATAAGAATAAAACAAAATTAATAAAACACAAACGATGGTAAAAGGAAATGTCAAAAAATTGCATGACAAACGAAGTCGTGCAACTTTTTCTACCCCTCTTGCTTCTCTCACCCGTTTGCCAACAAACATCAGTTGCATGCAATTAATTGCATGCAAAATTGCATCGTCTAAATAGCCTCAATGTCTTAAAAATGAAGAAAAAGAAAAGCGACGAAGAATTTGGTCAAAAGAATGGTTGAAGGACAAGAAAAAAAATCAAATTAAAATTTAATAAGGGACCTAAAAACAATAGAGCCGGACGACTTTAAAAATTTCACAAAGCTAAATGAAGATGCTTTGCGCCAACTTATAGAAACATCAATGTCATTTTTTTAATTTTTTTATTTAAAATTCACTAAAATCAAAAAAGATTTTAAAAATTAACAACTTTTGCTTTGCAAAAGAAAACTACAAACCTAAATTTTGACAGCTAATCAAGAGACTCGAACACACACAGTACAATCGAATTGAAAGACTTGTTAATCAACTTGAAAAAATCAAAATCTTTTGATTTTTCTTCAACCAACTCGTCAACTGCCAAACTAATCAAATGGCAAAGCCATACACACGCTTTGATTTGCACAACAACCGACTCAGTTGCCAATTGAATTGAAACGTATATGGGCTGCTTTAATAATAAAAAACTATTTTGTTCATTAATAAATTTAAAGAAAAATATAATAAAAAAATAATTCATTGAATTGAAATAATTAGTATGCAAAAAAGTAATTTGTATTTTTTATAAATATGTTTGAAAAGAAAACATGATTGTCATTCATGTTCATTACTTAATTGATAAGAAAGAATCAGAATCTTTTGCAGGTGATTCAGATTTCCTCTTAAATGTCCAATAAATATTTTTAATTCGTTTCTAATAACAAACACTTCTTCGAGTATCTCATTATCAAATTCATTTTTCAATTTTCTTTTCTTTTTAAATATTAAAGTGTTGTGTAAATCATACTTCTTTCTTTAAGGAGAAATTTCACCTTTATTTCTTCTTTTACCTTTATTTCTTCGACATGTTTCTGACCTTTTCAATTAGTAATTTAATGTGAAATTTGTCAGTAGATCTCTTTTATTTTCTCTTATTAAAAATGCTAAAGAATCATTGATAATTAAAGTGTAGATGTTTTGTATTTGTGTATTTATTTATTTTGTTTGTTTTTCAATAATACTCGTGCATACAGTGACTAACAGCTTATTTTATGCAGTGCATTTTTTGTTCCTTTTCAGAGCTTCATAAAAAGAAAAATAAAAGGAACTTAAAAATGTAATTGGTGTCATTGAAAAGGAAAAATGGTAAAGTCGAACAAACAAAAAACATTTATTGCAAAAATGTACATTTTAATATATTAAAAATAAAAAAACAAACAAAAAACGCGTTTTTTTCACGTCACAGCTTATTTTATGCAGTCAATTTTTACTGTACCGATAGCTCAGTGCAAATAGTGAGTCCGATTTTGTAACGTCATGTTCAATTTAAAACAGTTTAAATAAGTCCGCGTACAACGACAGAACAACAAGAATTAGCTTTAAACTTTTTCTCAAATGGCCACAAATAGCGAAAACTAACAGAGCGCTTAATTCATGGTCATGGAAAAAAATTTTCAATGGGCCTGATCATCCAAAACAACTGACCTCCGAAGTTCAAGCTGACCTGGACAAACAATGTTGCGTTCACGCAAGAACCGTTTATAAACCCAAAAATATACTGTGCAGGCTAAATTGCGGCAATTAATATGTTTGCAAGGAATCAGAATTTTGGAATTCAGTCATCTTAAGGTACGGTCATACTTGGCAAATAGACGTAACCACTAAATAACATATATTTGAACTCGTTTAACTATTTATTTAAGTTTTCTTATTCAGGCCAAAGCAGATCAAATATTTAGTTTTAATTTATTTGATGCTGTTTGAGCTTGCAAAACAATTGTAAGAGTAAACAACGTCAAACAAATTTGTACTAAAACAAGTGGTTACGCTTTTTTGAGTAAATATTTGCCAAATGTGACCGTACCTTTAGCCGATAAATCCAAATTTAACATATTCGGTTCAAATACATACAAAATTCAACAAAGAAAACGTAAATGCAACAGTGAAGCAAACAGTGGTGGTGACAATGTCATGGTTTGGGCCTGTATAATCAACAACATGTTAATATCATTAAAACTATTGCTCGTTGAACCTGATTATTCAAATTTAATTCCAACAAAATCTACAAATTTCGACGATGATTTCTTGAAAAATTTATTCGATGTTTTCCTTTATCAACTAAATATTATTTATATTGAATTTGGAACATTATTAGATTTGGTCTTTGTAAACAATTGATGCAATTGTATAATTTCTCGTTGTGATCCTGTTACTTTGCCTGAAGATAAATTTTATCCGACATTTGAATTTACTTTCTCTCTACCTGCTGTACATAAATCCTCTACTCAAATTAATAATGAGAAAGTTTATAATTTTAAACAAACGAACTACGTTTAATTAAATAATTTAATATTAAATACCGATTGGAAGGATTTACCGTGTTTCCCTTACATAAACAACTCTACTTTGGATGACATGACCAGTAAGTTTTATAGTAAAATATATTCTTTCATGGATGAATGCACACCAAAACACTGTTTCTCTAATCACACTGGGCCCCTTGGAATTCAAAACATTTATCTAAACTTAAGAATTTAAAGAAACAAATATTGTAATATATTCAAAAAATGTGGATTGCTTGTAAATTATAGTAAATACTCTGTTGCTGGTGCTGAATATAATAATCTCAATAATTCCCTGTATAATTCATACTTACATAAAATAAAGAATGATTTTAAATATAAATAATACTAAAACAGTTTACAACTTCGTTAACTCTGAAAGTAAAACAAATGGATATCCTTCAGTAACGAAACTCAAAAATTATGGTTCTTCTAATGTTGTTAATATTAGTAAAGTGTTTGTCCATATTTTCTCCAATACATATTTGGATGAACATTACATCTCTTTATATTAACCGTGCTACACCGTTCCTAAAAAACTTAAAATTTCGTATAATTATGGTCCTGATGGTGTTCCTAGCAGTATTATACACAATTGTGGTCAATCCTTGGTATATCCATTACTTATTTTATTCAACGCATCCATTAAATATGGTTATTTTTCGAGAATTTGGAGGTCTTCATTCATAATTCCATTATTTAAATCTGGTAAAAAATCTGATGTGTCAAATTACAGACGTATTGCTAAAGCTATGTGTCCACGATCGTCAGATATTACAACGTTGTCATATCTAGCAATGTGCTATCAATGTATTGACATTGGAAAGTTTTTAGCAAAAGGTAAATTGTCAGTTTAGACACAATTGTTTGCATACAATTGTCACACAATGAATTTATCTGTCAACCGAAATTGTCAGTTTACACGGTTGTCAGATTGTTGTGTGGCATTGTCAAATTCGTTTTGCAGTTCTGTGTGTGTGTTTAAAACTTTTATTAATGCAAGCTGACACACTTTAATTTAATTCTTTAATATTCTTCCACTTTTTTCAAAAATTTTATCAATGCACACTTGTTTGTTTATTATTTATGTATATACAGAGATGCATTTAGAAATAATTTCTATGACAATGCTGCCATTGGCAGATGCATAAACTTTGCACATATGACAATGAAAAGTGTTTGACAATTGTCTTAAAACAATGACAATGACAAAATTGTGTGTTTACACAATTTGTGGACCATTTATATCTCCAATGCGATCTCAACAATTTCTTTTTGTGTTGCAGTCAAAACTTAAATTATTTTCAATAAGTAATTACATATATTCCTGGCAATTATACTTTGGGTGATTACCGGCTTGAAATTGTTAAAAATTCTCGATCTGGGAATTTTGCTAGACAACAAATTAAACTTTGTTTCGCACATTACCATGATAATAAATAAAGCTAGAGGTGTTCTTGCATTTATAAAGCGATGGGCTAAGGAATTTGATGATCCCTATAAAATAAAACAACTTTACATTTCCTAAGTAAGACCTATATTGAAATATGGCTCTATTATTTGGCATCCTTATTATAATATTCATAAGCGTATGGAGTCTGTACAAAAGCAATTTTTACCATTTTGTCTACGTGGTTTACCTTGGAATACTTATATTTACCTTCCATCATAAAATTAACAGCTTAATATAGTAGAAGAACTATGCTTAATGTAATAAATATTTATGATCAATATAATTAATGGTGAAGTTTGCTCCGAATTCCTTGTAAATAATTTTACTTTTAAAGTTTTTCAAAGATTTTCTAATCATTTCAAGACACAAACATGTTAAAACTTATTATGCCCAAGCTGACAATCGATATGAAATAATTGATTTCCAATTAAAAATATTAAAAAAACAAATTTGGAAAAATCAATATTTTTAAAAATTCAGAGATAAAAAAATATTATAACAAAAAAATAAATTTTTTGTTCAACCAGAAACCGAACTCAGGTACAAACGAAATAAAAAATAACTGTGTCCTTAACAGGATTTGAACCTTGGGTGTCATATTTACTAGGTTATGCTATCAACCACTAGACCATGGTGAATTTCTAAAATCACTAGAAAGTTAATTTAATTAATTTAACTTCGATACAGCTTATAAAATTACACGTAAATCATATAATAGATCGCAATTTCTTTATTTAAAAAACATTTTACTCAAATTTACATGTAAAGATATTCTTAATAGAAAACAGGTTAGAGTGCAATATTCGACTGTGCCGATTCCTAAATACGCTTCACCTAAACGTAATAAGAAATATAGAAACTACACTTACATACATACATACACACATCCTGTTTTATATATGGTGAATTTCACGCCTCGGAGACATAGTTTTTTAAAATTGGGTCACTTGACGTGAAATTCACCATATATAGATAAAGTATTAAAGTGAATTTCGGAAGTGTACATTATATGGGGGTTATTATCAAATATGGACTGATATTCTCAAAATCTAGCAGTTTGATTTTGGCACGTATGTAAATGATCCGCTGAAAATTTTGGATCGGTACCATTATTTATTATTATTATTGATGTATAAAAGATTGGAAAATTAGAAGTAGAGTTGTTTATAACAACCAAAAAATAAGTCAATCAAAAATATATACAGTAATAAGTCAATCAAAAATATATTTTGCATCGCAGCTGTTGCAGAGTATATCATGGATTCAATAAGACATCACACATGAATTGTTCCTGAATCTCTTGATGTTGATCATAATGTGTGTAAGTATTTAATTGATTTTAAATAAAAAAAAAACAAGTAAGAAAGTATAGTCGGTCAAGCCCGACCATATAATACCCTACACCCAGTATATGCATAAAACAGTTTTTCAGAAATGGGCGTTATATGGGACCGATAATATATGGACCGATCATCCAAAAATTTAGTGTCATGATTTCTGTGAATATAAGTATTATATTTATGTGTTAAACTTTATCTCGATATAAATACTTTTAAAAGATTTATGGAGCTTAAAGTGAATTACGGAGAGGGTCTTATATGGGAGTTTCGCCTAATTATGGACCGACCAATATAAAATTGTACCGTATTATTTGTATACATATGAAATAGATTTGCGTTCAATATTAATTGGATACCAACATTTTTGAGAGAGTTATGCTCTTTAAAGTGATTTTCGGAAGTGGGCTTTATATGGGAGCTCCGAGTAATTATGGAGCAATCTGCACAAAATTTGTAGATGTAATTTGGCTTCATTTACCACTCATTTTTTATGAAATTTGTCTGGATGCTTACATAATTCAAACATTTATGATCGGTAAACCCCAATTTCGGGAGGACATTTGTATTGGGGTAAGGTGAAATAATGGACCGATTTCCACCAGTCTCAATCCCATCCATCCTTGGGTCGAAGAAATATTATGTACCAAATTTTATCTAAATATCTTCAAAATTGCGACCTGTACTCTGCGCACAAGCTTTACAAGGACAGCCAGCCAGCCGGACGGACGGACAGAAGGACATTGTTAAATCTAAGTCGATCGGTATACGTTAAGGTGGGTGTTGAACCAATATTTCTGGGCGTTACAAACATCAGCACAAATCCAATATACACTCCCCACTATGGTGGTGTAGGGTTTAAAAACGTAAGTATATTCCATGTTAAATATTTTCCATTTATTATATAGACAAAAGTAATCAACATTGTTGAAATATATTGTATCGGCTTCTCTACGTGAACATTTTCAGACACTTCCCATGACATACTGCTTAACTTCTCTTTCTGTGCGATGGACATTAGCAGGAAATATTTACTTACAAAGAATATATATTATATTCCCAGTTTAATAATTTAAACCAGATTTTGACAATGTACAAATTTTACAAAGAGAAGAAATATATAAACGGAGACTTACATTGGAAATGTCACACATCAACAGAGTCGAACAAGATAAGAGAATGAACTACCGGACCGATATATAAAATTTATCAAAGAGTTATACTTATATAATAAATAAAACAAAGCATACAATTTAGTACAATATTAAATGTTTACCTTTAAAGACTAATTTTTGATTATTGTAACTCATTGTTGTTGTATGTTTTATCTTTATATATATTCTGTCGCAGTACTAAAGTAAATTAATTTGTATTATTTCTGTTTTGTGTATAGATTTTCCTGATGATGCTTACCGATGGTAGGCAAACTATTGAAATAAATAAATAGAACAATTGATTATAACACAGACCTCGAGCCTGATTATTTGCCTAATTTATTTAATTCAACACTACGAACTATTAGCTCAATTATTGAGCGATCCATAACGTTAAGAGTTTATTTATTTTTTTTTTGGATTCTTTCTGTAGTCTTTTAGGTTGCATATAACTGATTACTCGTACCTTGAGTTAAAAATAGTTGAAATCATTTTGTTTTACAAATTTTGGTTCTTAATTCCACCAAGTTGAATCTAGCGACAGTGGTCGCTTCTTATGTTCTTGTTTAAAATAAAAGCAATTAAATATTATATTACAGTCAGTGTTGTTAGTGAGGAGTGTAATATCATAACACGAAATAACACCCAATAAAATAACGCCCAATTATAACACCAGTGAACAGTGAAAAAAGAAACTAAATTAATCATTCAATACAATGTCCGTAATTTAAACTAAAAGATATCGCATTTTCAAATGTTTTTGATAATTTCAATCCATAGTTATTGATTTGACTTATCTGTTGTGTAAAGTTATCTTGCATAATTTAAGCTCTCAAATATAATTTAAACGAGAGATCATATTGGAAGTCAAACAGGATTGAAGTCAAACAGAACTAGATCATTTAAAGCAGAAGATGAAACATTTTGCAATTATGTTAAATAAGCTTATTCCAAATAAGCTTTGTGATTTTTTCTAATTGTTCAATAAATCGATTGGTGCTTTTACAATATTAAATGTGTTGAAATTTATTGACGCTTCAAAAAAGTCGACTCTTTGTTGCAACATACATATGTACAAACATAATTCCAAATGCATTATATACCTTGTGCCAGACTTAATTGAAATAGTAAAGAAGTAAATATTAAATCACTGTAGCATAGAGTAATTAAAGTATTTAATTTTTAAATTTTATTAAAAATATTTTCTAATCCTTAGCTCTTATGAGTGTGCATACATAAGCACATACATATATATATTTGTTAGTATATGTATGTATGTACATTAGGGTGGCCCCAAAATAAAGTTTGCGAATGTTTCCGACTAATATGAAAATTTGATTAATTTTAAGACTACGTTTCTCAATTTTTTTGTCCTGGGGTCAATATTTGGTGAGCTGAATCAAAGGATAAAAATGTCCTTTTTAGAGATTTTTTCATTTTTTTTACATTTCTTCCAAAGTAACTATATGCAATTTTGGTATCATATAAAAGGTCTTTGAGAGGCGCATTCAATGTATTATCAAAAATTAAAAAAAAAAATTCTAAATTCAAAAATTTTTAAAATTTTTAAAATTTCAGACAAAATTTTAGTTTTTTTTTTATTTTTTCATAGAATTTACTTAAATATATAGTTGAAATTTCTTGATTATAAACATCACGCAATTTCACCCAAATGGGTTTTCCCGGTTTTTAGCTTAAACAATTTACGTTTGTCAGATAGGGAAGAATTAAGGTTTAAAAAAAAAAATTAATAAAAATTAAAATAGGTTGAATTTTAAAAAACGGGAAAAACCATTTGGGTTAAATTGGATGATGATTATAATCAACAAATTTCAATTATTTATTGAAGTAAATTCTATGAAAAAATAAAAAAACACTAAAATTTTGTCTGAAATTTTAAAAATTTTTGAATTAAAAAAAATAGTTTTTTAATTTTTGATAACCCATTGAATGCGCCTCTCAAAGACCTTTCATATGATGCCAAATATACATATAGTTCCTTTGGAAGAAATGTGAAAAAAATCAAAAAACCTCTAAAAAGGACATTTTTATCCTTTGATCCAGCTCACCAAATATTGACCCCAGGACAAAAAAATTGAGAAACGTTGTCTTAAAATGAATCAAATTTTCATATTAGTCGGGAACATTGATACCTTATTTTTTCTCCATACAAACGGGGCCACCCTAATGTACATACATATATGAATCCTTAAATATTTACAAACGTTCAGTTCAGTTCTGTTTCGCAAAAGAGAAACAGTCTCTATTTAAAAGGCAAATACATAAACCATAAAATAAATAATTTCACTTTGAAACTTGGTTAACTTACCGAGTTGCATGGAAAGGCAGAAATACCCTTTCTAACCAAAAAGAACCTGCATCAATAGACGAACTCCCATCCTTGCTCGAGGCTAAGGCAGCAAGTAGATGTGATGGTGCACAGGGTCCCATAAGTACAGAGCGAACGAATGTGTTTGTTTGTATGACTGTTTATTGCAAACATTTACAGAGTTGAACAATTTTCTTTGAGATTTTACCAAAGCACAAAACAAGAATAACAAAAATAAAAAAGGAGCACATTTCTTTAGAATTTATGGACAATTATATACAGAAGTTCCTTCTCATACACTGTTACGAAAAACAAACGGACACGACGAAATGGCAACGGAAAACGTTAAAATGAAATTGTCGTAAGTTTAAAAGTGACTCATTAAATGTATTTTTTAATGGATCTTACAGTTAGTAAACTTTTGGCAAAAATTAAAATTTAATTTTTCCAAAAACAATAACAGCAGCTATAGTATTTATATAAACGGGTAAAATACCGTTTTGAAAACCAACACCCTCCACCACCCCCTCCCCTACCCTACCCACACCTTCTAGTATTATTTAGCAGACACACTGCGAGTGCGAGTATTATATTCAATTCAAAATTTGTATTCAGTCATATTTATGCGAAAAAATACACAATGAAGTGTAACTGTTTCGACAATTATACAATAACAATTGCTAAACTTTTGATATTTTTGTGAAAAATAATTAAAACAAATTTAATAACGATTAAGTAACACTCATAAACTGAAAGCAAAACTTTTAAGTACAACACTTAGTATATTTAAGTGTATTTGTTTGATTACGGCTCAGGGATGAAAAGTACAAATTTTGCTATAATTGAACATGAAAAGTACAATACTCGTATACTCGTACTGTGACTTATTTGGTACAATGAACGATTTTCCTTTTGCAACAGCAAAAAGCCTTAACACAAGACTTCTCTAGTTGTTTATTATGTGTAATTCGCAATGTGGAAAATTGGTGTAAATAATAATGTTACACCATTCATGACATTAGAAGTAAATTTTGGTGCATGGAAAGCTTTGGCATTACTTTCTTTCAACTTCTACATTAATTCATAGATGGGAATTTAACAAACATTAGTAGTTTTTTCTCACACTATGTTTTATAAATTAAATACAAATTTAAAACTAAGAAAATTAAAAAAAGCCTATTTTAATAAATTTCGTACTAAGCTTCCTTATAATTACTTAGAATTTTAAATTAGTTGTTCAACTGAATACAATTGACGGATTACTTTACAAAAACTAACCCATATTTATACATAGTTCTCGGATATAATAATAATAATAAACAATTAATGTGTACCTTGCGGGTAAAAAGTATTTTTATTTCCATTTCATTGGTACAATTTGTAAATTCAAATTTGCATCCCTGGTAGGGTTGTTTATTTAAGTTTGTCAGGGTGACGAAATTTTATAACGCTCCAGCATTAGAGCAACATAAACATACACATGTGTGTGTATGTATATCTGTAATACATTAGAATAAGAAACAAAACAGCATTGAGTTTTATTAGCCGGTCATTATAATTGAAATTGTTTTTTATGTCACATTTAATTTGATGTTTTGCATCATTAGAAATTAATTAACACTATTGAAACAAAATATTTCGAGAATTGTTTTGGCTCAAAGTGATAATCAAAGTGTAAAAGAAATACTTACACTGAATCAAAAGCAAAATGTTATAAAATGAATTTTTACTGAATTAATAATTAATATTAATATAAACATCAGCACACAGTGGCGCACTTCGGGTATGTGAGGAACAGTGTTGCCATTTTTGCCTTTTTGACGCTAGATATAGCCACTTTTTTCGTCACTTAGCCTCAAATTTTTCTTTTTAACCTCTAGCCTGTTTTTAATTTCAAAATTACAATACGTACTTTTATTGCCCTCAAATTCGCATGTTTGACTCATTAGTATATAAAAACCATAATTTGCCATCATATTTTATTTTCTTTAATAACTACAGAAGTAGTATGTTCAGTGTAAATAGATTACTTACAAGCTGTTAAACAAGTCGATTGAAAATTTTGGCTACGCCTGACGAAAAGCTTCTGGTGGCGACTCGAAGTAAAAGTAGTTTAGTAAATATAATTTTTTTTTAATTTTCAGCGGCGGCTGTAAGCCGAATTTGTTCCGACCGACCGGCTTTTATTGCAAGCAGAAACAAAAAACAAACTGAAAGGCGATTAAAAAGTGTTAATTACTGTTATTTTCTGTATTTTTGTTTTTAAATATGTGACTTGATTCGATATAAATATGGAAAGGTAAGAAAACATTTGAAAACTCTTGCGATATATATTGTAATGATATTTCTGATTCAGATACCGAGGAAATGGGCATAGTAATTTCCTCATCTGAATGAATTAGTCTTCAATAGTTTTAGTAGAGCGTGATTGATTTTTAAATCATGACAATATTTTTGATATAAATGAAATAAATGTAAAGACTATCATTCCTAATTATATAATTTTCTATATACATATATTTTAAGTCGTTCTTAAAAACTTGAATTTTTTACATTAACAAAATGGACATATGTATAGTTGTCTTAAATATATTTAGCCTTATTTGAATTAAAAACAAAAGATTCAGGTGGTAATGAAATCCAATAGCTGTTGGAATAAGAACTATCACCAACAATTCCGGCGGCTATTACATTTCATAAATATTTACATTATTTTTAGTATTTTACACGTTTTCTTTGTCTTCGATTTTTTAAAATAATTTTTGTTTTTAATAAAAAATTTTTATACTTACAAAACATTATTAACGCTGAATTTTATTGTTACTTAAATAAAAAATATATTTTAAGTTTAGCCTTCATTTTTATATGTATTTGTTAATAAATGAATGAAATTTGAATTGAAATAATCTAGCCTTTTTTAGACCTTTTTGAATTTTTTAGCCTTTTTTTAAAGCTCATTTAGCCTTATATTCACTTCTGGTCCTGGCAACACTGGTGAGGAATTGAAAACGACCCCAATTCTTTCTTTGTGATCCGTGTTCAAAGATTATACTATATACATATGTATGTATATAAATCTATTATGAAAATTTAATTTTTAATTTTTGTCCCCATCCAAAAGATCAAAATATTTCCTGATCTATTTTAAATATTTTTTTATTGATTGGTAACACTTTTATAAACCTATTACGAAAAGAATGAAATTTAAAAATCATCGCAGTGTCAAATGTTATAACCATTTACTTAAATTTGAAAAAATTTTATTTTTGGAAATTTTTTGACATAAAATTTTACTTTTATTCTTTTTACATTATTTAAGGAATTTCCAAGAAGACTTGCAACTTATTTATATTTTTCGAAAATCTAACTCTAACTCGGGGTTTACACATGCAAGTGCAAGTTCGAAAAAGTCAATACATTCACACTTTTTTACACACATGCAGGTACTTGCAGCTCACTTGCAAGTGAATTTAGCTGGACAGTGATTTTTGACACTTTCAGCAATAAAGTGACAGAAAGGCAAACAGAGTTGCAAAATAAAAAAATTCAGAATAAATTTAATGGATTGTTATAAAACAATTAATAAATATTTAACTTATTTTATGTATTGTTAATTCACCAAGTGTGTGTGTAGATGGTTTTGTGGGACCTGTAAATTTGATAACCAAGTTTCCAAACAACTTGGCTTGTGTTAATAAAAAAAAGGCAATTGTTAAATTAGACAGAGTCGGCTTTTAGTGAAAATAAAAGACTTTCCTTTTTTTCAATAATATAGTTGTACAAAATTGATATTTTATTTGACGAATTCAAAATGAAGGCTCGATACAAATCAAAAGAAATTACTCAAAAAAATTACTATTACATTACTGAATTCCTTGAAATCTAAACAACGAATAGATAATAATAACAAAATGGCTCGAAATCTAACATAATGTTAAAATAAAATTTAACGAAAACTAACTTAAGCTAAAGTATATATAATAGCAGCGCTCTCTGTTTTGTCGTTATATTGCTGATGGTAACATCATCTCCCAACAGGACAGAGACGGAAACACCAATACCATCCTTCAGACATGAACATGTATAATTGTAAAAAAAAATATTTTTTTCAAATATGAAAAAAGAAGTGTATTGATGTCATTTAGAGCATTAAATAATAATTAAAATAATAATAATAAATTCTTAAATGAGAATTATTCCCCTTGCGAGTATTAACAAAGAATAATAAATTCTAATAATTATTTTCCTACAATTATACTCATGTTAAGGCAATGGCAACTCTTTGTAAACAGATACAAACTTTGTGCGCCATTTGTTAATTTTAAAAATTATTTTAGAAGAAATCTGACTTTTTAGAAAAAAAAAGTAATAGAAAATATTTTTAGATACAATTTATAGTTTTTGCTGGAAAAAAATGTGAGTAGAAATGGTTAAAAATTTTGGTTATAGAATTTATGAATTTTTTCTTTTTTTTATAGTTTTACTGGAACTACAAGTGTGAATGTGTTGACAAACTTGCACTTGCATGTGTAAATGCCGGGTAAAGGAAATTTGGTATAATAAAAAAACTTTGTTGCGGAGGGAACCTGACTCATTCAGAATATGTATAGCTATTTTTTATGTAAAATTCAAATTAAAAGCAAATGTTTTCAAATTACATAGTCGATATCCAAATATAATAACCGATTTTGTATGGCCCAATATGTTTTTAAATATTTTCTAAAGGTCTTCGATAGACCTGGTATAGACAATATGGTTTTTGGGATTTTTCAAAACTGTTTTTGGGAATTGTGAGGTATCTGATAAACAAATTTTAATTTTGAGATTATTGAGACAACAAATTGCTTTGGATTATATGCATATTGTATGCCTTGGTTAACCCGCATAATAAAAAGTGGGAACAATATTCACTTGTATCGTGGAAAATAGAAATTCTTTCCAATTCTTTAGTTGACCTTAAAACGAGTATTCCTTGTGAGTTTAGTAGAAAACCTCGGGCACTTAGTGAACTTGACAGATTTAAAGCAACGGAATTCAGACAATTTCATTTATACACGGGTCCATTTATATTAAAAACAATTTTGTCTCCCGAGAGGTATCAGCATTTTCTACATTTATCACGTGCAGTCAGAATTCTATTAGATGGTAAAGACAGTTCGGCTAACAATGAGTGTGCTCACCATTTGCTTTATAATTTTATCGAAAAAGTAATACAACTATATGACGTATCGTTTTTAACGTGTAATTTTCATTGTCTTTTACACCTTCACGAAGATGCCAAAGTATATGGATCTCTGGAAGGTGTAAGCGCTTTTAAATATGAAAACCATTTGCAAAAAATAAAAAAAGTGCAAAAAAACAACCACGTAGCATCTCAGCTACGGTTCATAAAGCCTTCTTCGAAGGTCATGTTATAAAAAAATCCAGCCTTATTTCCAAGAACCAATTTCCTCAGAAACATTTAACATTTATTGTGCAAGTGAACTTCAACTAGGCGAGTCTACAAATTTTTATTTTCATTTAATAACAAAAAAAAATTATTTGGCTGGAGGACTTAACAGACAACTCATACTTGTTTATCGCATTTATTCATTAAATAAATCGGATATGTCCAAACAAATATCGTATAAAATGAATACCTGTAAGATGTGTCATATTACAACCTTTTTCTTTAATAATCAACCTTTAATCATTTACAGAAGCTTCTATAGACGAAACTCCAAATAAAATAGATAATGCAATGGAAAACAATTTGGAAATTACGGAGTCACAAAACATTAACTCTGGTAAGATCGCAGCGTATGTATTTGTGGTAGTAGTTCGTAGTAGTAGAAGACTTTAGGCTTTCCTTATTGCTTTTATTTTCCAAATATTTTTTTATACAGATACATCAAAAGCTTCTAACAGAAAAAATAAAGATCGTAAATTCGAAGCTCTAAATTTAATACTGGCAGAGCGCTAAGCCTTACGGGAGCAAGTGTCCCAGCAAACTAATGCAATTGGTACTTTGAAAGGACTACTTACCACATTAACTGGCGAAGTTGTGGGAAGTCGAAATGAGGTGCGAGAATTAAAAAACTGAACATACCAGTGGAACATGAAACTCTTGCAAGAAAATTACCTTTCTCATCCCTTGAAGATATTCGTAAATTTGATTTGCAATTACAAGAAAATAGCGACATGATTGAGGAGTTTGTACGTTTATATATTTTTTCATATGTAATATATAGATGTAAACTGTGGTGTAATGAGTTACGAGTGTGTGTATGTATGAGTGAGTGTTAGTTATCGGCGCTAACTAACGCAACTGGTAAAGATTTAGTGAGGGCAGTTTTATATGCCCAGTTCAATTCTTTTGGTACTGGCAGGTTAATATGCCATAAATAAAATTGTCAGGTTTATAGACAGATCGATAATGATTCCTTTATTTATTTTAGTATTCCTTTCATACCAGGATTACGGTATCTTAAAAGCTACATAATACATAGTAGTTGTTGCATACAAATCTACACTTCCAACAAATCAATAATAACAAATAAAACAATATTTCCAATGTATTTCCAATGATTTAATAATACAATTGGGTAGTGTAGATTTGTATGAATAAAAATGAAATAACAAAATAAAAAATAAGTAAATAATAATTACACTAATTATATTACACTACAGTGGTGTCTATTTTCAGAAATTAATCATTAAGAGTTGGGGGAGCTAATGCTCCAAGTTTTGCCAGAGCTGCCATTAAACGGGTACTTACAGGCGAATTGGTGATCCAATTTTCTTGGAAGGGGACCAAAACAAAACATAGCGTGGAACACATGTATTTCATATCACTACTCAGAGGTATGGATTTTATACGATTTTATTATATAACATCTTTCAAACTACTTCGCACAAATTGAAAACTACAAATTCTTGTTGGATTTTTTCTTTAATACTTGTTTTGTGTTTAAATTTGTTAATAGAAGTATGGCAACAAAAATTTGTGACAGCTGACGATTCTATAATCCACCACATTCTTCAGCAACATTTCGTCCACGCAAACGACCTCCTCGCAAAGCGAAAGGACCGTCCCGATTCTGACCGGAGATAAATACTGAACATTTAATTATTATTTAATTTCTAAGTCTTACATTATATTTTATGTTATACTCTAAGTTAAAAAAAATTAATTATTATTTAAAAACATTACATTTGAAATTATTAAACAATAAATATTAATAAAATCAATGAATTTCTTGTCTTTCTTATTTTCATCCCATTACAGAGTCGCTCCACCATTCGTGAATCGCCTGACCATAGTTTAATGATGACACGCGATTCGCCTAATGATCGCCCGCGAATCGCCGTTGAGTTGTGTATAATCGCGGCGATTGATCGTGTGCGATCATTAAACTATGGTCAGGCGATTCGCCAAAACGATCGCCTGTGTGCCTGTCGCGAGTCGCTGGCGAATCATCATTCGCGAATCGTATTGCATTCATATGCGCCCAGCCAGGCCGCTGGCTCTATTGCTAGTGCTACACAAACAACACCAATCATATGCCCAAGTCTTAAAAGGAACCCCTAATGCGAAAAATCCCCCGAGTACTTTTAACGCAGGGTAGCCTCCATACGCTGATGCTCCTAGGGAAGGTCTACAAATGCCGGGTTATCCCAACATAAACACGAAGTTGCAAACTTTCTTCATAGGCATGAAATCGACGTACTTCTTGTCTTTGAAACACTCTTTACTCATAAAAACTGCTCTCATCTATCACAGTGCATTCCCCTAAAAAAAATCATCTGACATCCAAATAGCTGTCGACCGATTTACAGAAGTCTTGGATTCTGCAGCAAGATGTGCAACCCGAATCACGCGGACAATTAAACGTGCTCCTTACAATACATCGACGGATATAGAGACCCTTATCAGAGAAAAAAGGAGGTTAAGAAGACAATGGCAAAACAGTCGTTCCCCAATCACTAAGACCCAACTACAATTATGCCTGACAACTCTTCGCAACAAATTGAGACAGAAGAGTAAGTATTAAATTTTGTATACATTTTTTATTTTTTTCATTTATTTTGTAAACATTCTTTAGAATAGAAAATGATGCAAAATTCTCCAAACAGTTGGACATGGAGGAAGAATTTTCTTCGGGAAGGAAGAAAAAATCTGTACTCTGGGGAAAGGTGTTTCAAAAACTGAAGAATGTTCGTCTGCGCATCAGCATCAGCTGATTTGCAACAGCATCGCAAACTAATCACATATGCGTATCAAATGCAGAGCAGATATGCATTTCCGAACAGGCCCTCTATTGTCTATTTTGTGTAAAAAAAAATAGGAAAATAAAAATATACTTTTTTAGGATTTTTAAATCGAAAAATTTGGATTAGAAGAAATAGCTTTTCACTTTAAAAAGTACAAAATATGACAAAAATAAAAATTCTGGTGTAGGCTAAGGTCAAGGTTCAACCAGTTGAGGATAAAATTCAAATAGAAGTATTAATTAGAAAAAGAATGCATTTCAAAAAGTAACCAATTAGAACTTCAGTTCCGAACACCAAGTTTTGAGTTAAATTTTTATTGGTTAAAAGCTAATTTTATATTTTATAGCTCGTATTTACCCATTTGTTGTCCCCAGTGTAATTAATCTTAAAAATATACCTACACTATTTTTATAAAAAAGTCCCAAAAAAAGTTTGAAAAAATTTTAACGCATTTTAAAAATTCGAATTTTAAAAAAGTACAGAAAAGATTTAGACTCTTCATCCATTTTAGCCGGATGCATTTCAGATTTTATTTCTATGTTTATTTGTTTAGAAGAAACAAAGGGTAACATATGGTTCTCGGTTACCGTTTAACTTCCATTTTCACCAAGTCTAGTTATTATTCAACTATCTGTTAAAATATTTGTTAATACAAAAATGATTTTAACTGTCAGTATAATCTTAGGTTAAAAAATAACTAGACTTGGTTAAAATAGAGATTAATCATTTAGAATTTTGTGCTCTCTTTTTTTGATAAAGTCAGACATATTAAAAATTGTAATTTTGTATAGCGGCTATCAGATATAATTGACCGATTTTAACCAATTTCAATACCCACCGTCCTTGGGGCAAAAAAAGTTCAAGTACTAAATTGTATCAAAATATCTGCAAAATTAATTGCGACCTGTACTTTGCAAGTTTACATGGACTTTGCGTCGGGGTTACGTTCTGAAAAAACATGAATCAAAGTGAATTAACATTTTCTATAGCAAACCATGTAAAGATCGAAGATCGGTTCTGTGGTTACGAAATTACTAAGTCGGCTTTCTTTTACAAAAATTTGTTCATTTTTGCTGAACAACTTTTTTGAACGTAAAACAAATTTCCTTACTACCACTAGCATTACTTAATGGTATTCTTTGCGCAACTTGATTTTCAATCCAAATAGAAAGCAAGGACTCCATTTTGATCATCAAAGCACTTCGTGTTCTGGTCATCGTTTTAGCAGCTAGTGATGTTGCAAATTTTGCAAAAATTTAAAAAAAAAATAAAGACTGGAACCCAAAATAACGCAACCTCGAAAATCTAACGATGCACAGTGAAAATTATTACTTATTAAGCAGCGACGCAACTTCGAAAAAAACGAAAAATTAAACGACGCAAAGCGAGGTATTGGTGTACTTTAAAGTGGCTGTTAGACTAATATTTTTGGGGATTACAAACATCAAAAAACCAATATACCATAAGTGGTGAATAAGGGTAAACATATATGTATA
The DNA here is from genome assembly GCA_916048285.2 of Bellardia pandia. Classification (NCBI taxonomy): domain Eukaryota; kingdom Metazoa; phylum Arthropoda; class Insecta; order Diptera; family Calliphoridae; genus Bellardia; species Bellardia pandia. The sequence continues at coordinate 75,492,729 of OU696530.1, forward strand.
AGTTTGTCATTCTGTGTGTAACACTGAGTAATACTCATCTGAGACCAAACAAAGTATATTTGTATATTCTTGTTCCATACGAAATTCTAAGTCGATTGAACCATGTCCGTCTGTCTTTCTGTCTGTGTAAAACACTCTCACGTCCAAAGGTCGGCCCAGAATTTGTCATAGCTCCCATACAAGGACCACATATGAAAAAGACATTTTTCCCTATACATATATATTGTATAAATATCGGTACCGACTCAAAACTTTGCACAGATCATTTACATATATACAAAAATCATCTCACACAATTTTGTTAATTTCGGTCCATTTTTAGCAGTTTGCCTAATATAAAGCCCTCTTCCGAAAATCAGTTTAATAATGAAAAATTTTACACGGATCATTAACATACATGCCAAAATCAAACTGTTGGATTTCTAGAATATCGGTCCGTTTTTGACTATATCCCCCACATAAGGTCCACTACCGCCACGTTAATACTAGTACATATATTATTATGTTGTTATTATTACGTTATTATGTTGAAATTCGACAGGAAATATCCTCATATGCATAAAAATCACTGTTCGATATTTTAAGAAGATCGACCCATAATTTGTCATAGCTGCCATAGAAGAACCATTTCCGAAAAACAATTAAACCCACAAAAATGTCTAATATATATCGATATCAAACCATATCATACTAATATCGGCTATATGGCAATTTTGCTATTGGATTTTGTAGCTTTCAGTGAATAATTGGCAATAGCTCCTGAATTAAGTCCCCTTCCGAGCAGACTAAACAACCATACAACTCTTGTAGATAACGTTATTGAGATAAAATTCAACCAAAATAAGCCTCAAATACGTAGAAACCACATTATTGGATACTGGATTAAAAAGCTATCAGTCCATAACTGGTCCACTTGTACTATGACACCCATAAATCTTTTGTAAATAACATTATTGAGATGAAATTCAAACTTATATCTTATCTTATCTTAACTTGTGAACATGGAAAAATGTTCTTTTAATTTTATAAATTATTAAATGACACTCAAGATTATAATGAAAATCAGACAAACTCTGTAAATTACAGTAAGAATCGGTAATTACATCAATTATAAATGGCCAAAATTAGATAAAATTTCAAAATATTTAACATAAATTATGTTGGTCGTAAAATTGTCTTTCAAACAATATTTCAAATACTAATAAAATTTGCACTAAGACTGAATAGAAAACACAGAATGAGGATATTCTAGTCCTATAACCAGTGTCATTTCTGTATGTGTTATTACTTTTAGGTGGAGGGTATTAAATATTCTTGTTTTAAAAAAGCATCTAAGAGTATTTAATTAAATACGGATTAATGTTAAAGATGAAATAAAGATATTTGGAAAAAATATTGTACATATGTTTGCGAGTGTATGTGTTTGTGTGGTTTTTCTTTCTACTGCTGTGCTTTGCAAAAATACTACTTTGTGTTTATGGACAAAAAAACTGAAGTATGTATAAGAAACAAAATGTCTCTAAGGATATCAATGGCATAAAAAAACAATGTGACTTGATACACTCGTACAAACAACAGCAGCAAAAACAGAATCCTCACCATATATAATCTCTTACACATGCAACATCTACACAATACTTATTTACATACATTCAATACGCTTGATAAATAATGTATTTAAACATGTTTGAATGTAGAGTTTAGAGTGACGTTTTTACTTATATATAAGTAACATTATAATGTTTATTGTAACTATTAAAGAATAATGCGAAAATAATAATGTAGTGTCTTTCTACGATATAACCGAAGTTATACAATTACATATGGAGGATTCAATTTTAGAATTTTTACTAATTTTTAAGATTTAATGATATTTATTTATATTATACTTCCTTTATACAATATATATTTGTTTATGTATGTAACTACATATATATAAAAGTGATTGTGTGTTTGTATGTATGTGAGTCATTCCATGTCAAACGGTACGAATTTGGGAACAAATTTAACGCAATGATTCCGATTTTTATGAAAATTTGCAGATTTAGTCCTCTACAAATTCTACTTCATCCCCGATGAGAAAAAAAATATGAAAATTGTTTTTCAAAAGTTATGACCAATTGAACTTTGGTGAAATGGAGATTTTTTCAAAGAGGTGTGTTCATTCAATCGCATGTAACTCCTGAAATACTATACCGATTTTATTGTGTTATACCTTGTTTTGAAGGTAATTTCAATTTCTTCTAAAATACCAAAGCGGTATGATATATCCCCATACCATTTTTTTAAGTTTGTATCATTTTCATCCTTTTATTTCGATTTTCAAACTGATTACATCTTTTTTTTTTTAATTTTGAGGGTCTATTCTTATAGGTCTTTTTTACAGACTGTGTGAGTTTTGAAGTGGTGAAATAATGCATTCTATTTTTAACGATTTTTTTTACCTTATACCTTTTGCACGAGCAACAAAAATTTTTGTGAATATAGAAAAAAATATATTTTTCGATAGTTTATTAACACAAGATACAAACAACAACAAAAAACAAAGAAAACGTAGTTCAGTCATGTGTAATATTTACAGTAAAAAAGAATACAAAAAATAGAGTAAAGAAATAAATGTTATGCGTCTTACTACAGTACTGCACTTGCAAAATTTTGTTTATGTTTGTCTAATATTGAAGCATTTTTTTGTTTCATTGTCAGGAACATCTTCGCTGTCTTGATTTGAATTTTGAAACACGCGTTCGTTTATCAAATTAACAATTTTCTGTTTTTTAAGGCGTTATATTTTTTCTGCTCAAGTTTTCTTTTGTTTATAGGAGAACCGTTATACAACAGCAATGCCTCATTAAGAGTCACCAATTTTGCACTTTCTACGGAATAATCGCTGTCAATAGAAATATTGTCATCACATCAGAAGCACTTTCTACGTCAGTTACACTCACTTTACTTAATACGGCAATTAGTACAAATTCTAACCTTGCCATTTAATGATTTAAGTTTTAATTTTCGTTTACGTTCAACAACACTTGAACTTATCCATCGCAATGTTTTGTTAGAACTTTTCTTATGACATCTTTATTGAAACGGGTTGCAACAAACATCGAACCGAGGTGGCATTTTTAATCTGAAAAACTTATTTTATTATATTTTTCTGAGAACTTCAAGGAAGTCTGCGCGACAAATTAAACGCGAATGACTGTAACAACTGACCTAATGTCGTCCGGGCACAGCAATGATAGAATATACATTACTACTATGATTAGAAAAACATTGACATCAATGCAAATTATGTATTTGTATTAAAAGTATAAACAGTTGGTGTTTTCAGCTCTCTATAAGCTCTTTATTTCTGCTCTTAGTTTATCGTTTGTATTTAATAAAATTGTTCGCAAATAAGAATGTTACAGTAATTGCTTTTGTTGTTGTTATTGTTATATTAATAAATCAAAAAACATATTATCATTCTGTTAACTATTCTAAGTAAATTCACAGCAATTTATGTTGCTTGTGGAAAAGATGTTTCGGAAAAAAAATTGTAAAAAAATAGAACGCATTATTTCACCACTTCAAAACTCACACAGTCTGTAAAAAAGACCTATAAGAACACACTCTCAAAATTAAAAAAAAAAAAAGATGTAATCAGTTTGAAAATCGAAATAAAAGGATGAAAATGATACAAACTTAAAAAAATGGTATGGGGATATGTCATACCGCTTTGGTATTTTAGAAGAAGTTGAAATTACCTTCAAAACAAGGTATATCACATTAAAATCGGTATAGTATTTCAGGAGTTACATGCGATTGAATGAACACACCTCTTTGAAAAAATCGTCATTTCACCAAAGTTCACTTGGTCATAACATTTGAAAAAAAATTTTATATTTTTTTCTTGAAACACGTATAAAATATTTTTAAGGGAAGAATGCATACACAAACTGCCGAAGCAATTCAAGTTAGTGATGTAAAAAATCCGTACCGTTTGACATGGAATGACTCATGTATGCTTATTATTATTAGTTTAGGATCTATAGACGGCTAAGCGGCTGAACCGATTTGCTTGAAATTTGCACAGTATATTTCTGTATGTCTGGGAGGAGCTATAGACTACTTTTTTCTCTGAAATTTTAAGTGGGCGTGGTACCTCCCATACAAAGTTAAGTTTAAAAATCAAATACTTGGGAAACTATTTTGCATGAGCAATTCCATTGTTTGTTTAAATATTTGCGGAAAAATTGGAGTAGTAGCGACAGGGGGCGTGGAACCTCCCATATGATGATAATTAAAAAATATCAAATATATGGTATACAATAAGATATATGGTACCGTTTTTCTATCATCAATATTAATATTTAGGACAAGAATGGGCGGACTATCAATAGTAGGCGTGGCACCTTCCATAGATATGATGACAAATTATATATAGGGAAAGCTATATCAGCTATCAATATTAATATTTAGGACACCAATGCGCTGACTAGCAACAATATTAAATAAATGTTAAAATTTGTATACATTTGAAACCCTTATCTATAATAAAAAGATTTAATTTAAAAGGAAAACTGTAGGTTTAATAACTTAATAAATACCGTATTTGCCGGACGATAAGACGCACCTTTTTACTCTGAAAATTTTACCTAAAATGAGGGTGCGTCTTATCGTCCGGCAAATACGGTATATTTGTTTAGCGAAGCACACCGGGATTTAGCTAGTATAATATAATTATGCATCCACAACAAAAGTGAAGGGTATATAAGATTCGGCATAGCCGAATATAGCACTCTTACTTGTTTAAATTATATTTATAATGCGAGACAAAAAGTCGAAAGAGCTTCACTTTATTATTTAGAATAAAGAATTAAAAAATTTTTTGATGGAAATTATTCGGCAAGCCACCAATATTTTTTTGTTTTGAATTGTATTTGTGTTCTTATCCGCCTGATAAATATTAGTATCAAATCTGCAATTTATATTAGTTAATTGATTACTTGTTATGGCTTTATTATTGTCTCTTCTATAGATGTGATAAAATATACAAATGTATGTATGTATACCTGCACCGTTTTGCATAAATCCATGTTTATCAGGATAAAGAAAGGCTTCAGGAGGAACAAAACCTTTTTGTAAAATCTTTGCAATGTATTCTTCATTCACGTAGTAAGGGGCTAATATTAAATTGTTTTTGTAGCATGAAATACTTTTTAAAATGTGCCTTCTTATTAAATGGATAATAAAATTATCTATTCCACTAATTTTTGCCTCGTTATATAATCGTTTGTTTGATATGTATTTTTTGTAATTGCTTTTTGCCGATCTGTACCAGGAGGTACAGCTTCTAAGACACTATCTTTTAAAAACTCTCAATTGTTCCATAATGATGGAGATATGTTGAATTAAATTTGACAATCATATGTTAGAATGGGTCGTGTTAAAGATTGATACATAATAGTCTTGATTTTAGTGTTGAGAAATTTAGAAAAAAAACAGTTTTTTTGTAGAGGAAAAAAGCTTTCCGTGCTTTTTTTTATTTGGGATTTGATGTGATCGTAAAAGTACAAAAATTTATCTAGGTGAATACCTAAATACTTTACTGCTTGTTTATTTGGGATAAGTTCATTATTAATAGATTTTACCTTAAAGGATTTCCAATTATGTACGTTTAATATTGTTATTGCATTTTCCAACCGGTGATCGAAACAATATTGTTTTACATTTGTTTAGGTTGATTTTCATTTGCCAATCTATTGTATAACATTTCTCGATAATATAAAAATACTTTTGTAATTTATCATTAATTTTTACAATTGTGTCAGCGGGATAATATATATAATAATATCATCAGCGAATCCAATAATATTTTCAAGTTGGCTTAACAATTCGTTAAGAAATAAATTGAAAAGTATTGGTGCATTATCAGTATCCTGTTGTAACCTCACCATTGCACAGTGGCCAATTTGGCTTCGCTAGCGGCATTTTATTCATAGCTTCCAAAGTAAAGAAGATATCTTCAAAATTTTTTTTTTCTCAATTCAGAAAAAAATGAAACAATTTTTGGAAAAAAGATTAAATTTTTTTATTTTTATTTTTAATTTTTTTTTTTAATTTTAAATTTTTTATTTTTAATTTTTTTTTTAATTTTTTATTTTGTTTTTAATTCAATAAACATTTTCCACCATATATTCATATATAAAATAAAAAAAAATTGTTAACTAAAAGAGAAACCATATTATAAAATAAATATTAATCAGATTCTTCAGTATCAGATTCAGAGAAATCATCTTCAAAATGATGCATTATAAGCAAGCTTTTAACTTCCTTATCGAAACTAATATTTATGGAATAGGAAATTGATGAGCCGTTGGACAATGAAGATATTTAGGGATCAAAAGAAACAAAAAGAGCGTTAATTATATCTTCCATTGTATTTTTCCTGTAATTTTTTCTGGTATTATTTTCACGGATGTTCCGATAATCTTTATTTCTGGCTTCAAGCGCTTCCTCGGACATCATACCAATTGGAAGCGAAAAATGATTGATTATGTCTGCTCCATGAATTAAAATTCTGTGAACAGGCGAGGGCATGTAAAACCAAGGGTATAAACTAACGAAAATTTCGGCAGTTTCCATTGCGTAAAGTCTGAATCCTCCGTGTTTATATCGTATCCACATGCAAGTGCTCGTAAGACGACGCTGAATCGATATATTAAATTTTCGTTCACTCCAGTTATACGAGCGGCTAAATCTGGTTGTTGAAAGAACCTTCTTGCCGTATTTCCGTTGTTGGTATTTCCAGTAACAGCTATTGGTATGTCGACCAACAAATACATTTCTTCTCGTAGCTTCTGCTGTATATTTGTTTTATTTTGTCCAACAATATCCTTGTCAGCACCACGAGTTTGCCACTTTTTTATTGGTATTCTATAGGATATATGCAAAATACATTCAAAAAACCTTATCCAGGCGCGGAGACTGGATAGCCCATATTGAAAGAGGTTCACTTTAATTGGAAAGCTCTTCACCAAATTTAAGTCATTCATATTTTTCGGTGTTGCGTTGCAGATTCCGCATATTTGCGATTCTAAAATGACGCTGAAAGTTTTGCCATCAAGCATGGTCATGTGAAATTGGTGATCAATAATAAATGAGTTTACATATGTTGGTACAATATTTAATATTTGGCTTTTAATATTTTCAATTTCCCTGCGACTCAGGTCCGCCGTTTCCTTCTCGCAAAATTTTGATTGGTCGACAGCTGTCGGTCCGTTCTGCACTTGCAGTGGTACAATACAAATTGAAAATAAATATTGGTCTCTCATGTTTCCTTCGCAGTCGTTAAATTGTTGCCTATATGTGGAATGGCCCCATTTGTAGACAGCAGTTAAATGGGTGTTATTATAACTACTTATTATTATGGGATTTCAAAACTTTCAGGGTGTGCTTCCATGATCCTATTTATTGTATGGTCTACAAGACTTTGTAGTGGCACTTCAGCATAATAATCAGTGACTGTAATGTCACTAGGATAGCACTTTTTTTTTTTTTTTTTTTTTTTTTTTTTTTTAAAAAAAAGAGAAGTAACACTCAGGCAATTAATATGCCTATATATAATTGCGTTACTTTCTTTGGAAAGGGGATAGTTGAAGAAGTAAAGGTGGTTTTTTTGGCGAAGCGTAATTTTTCGTAGCATGGATATATATCGGCGTTTTGGTTTCTTGCTGATTTCTTGTTCAAGTTCCAAGTGTATCTGGTATGTCCAAGATCTACAAATAGCGCAAGCGCTTTATCGTCCGAAAATTTTGATGGAAGGGGCTTTGGTTTGTTTATATTTTTTATTACCTTTCCGCTAAAATCCTCATCGCCTTTTACCATTTCTACAACTTTGGAAGCACTGCGCTTTCCAGCTTTATATAAACTGCAGCTTGCAGCTACCAACAATCCTTCACATGACACTTCCTCTGTAAGCCCTGACATCTTATTGACTTGCGTTTTTCTGCAGCACTCGGAAAGCTCTTTTTCCGGTCGTCCAATATTTTCATTTGCTTTTTTCCCCAATAATACCAATGGTGTATCTAGCCATTCTTGGTTAATTTTTTCGAAAAACACCTTACTTCTGCCACAGGCCTTCCACTTTTGGATAAGCCTACTAGCAAAATTTCGCAGTTTCCTTCCAATTTCGCACTGCTCCTTCTGAGTATAGGTAATTTTGCTCAAAACAGTACCAAAAACATAATTTTCCACGGCGAGAAACTTCTTGGTGGGGATCGCTTCTTCATGCCATATTAAAAAAGGGTGCGTTTTGTCACTGACATTTTGCCTAAAAAGTACAATAAATTGAAGGCTCGCAGGTACTCGCAGTAAATTTTGGACATTTTGGACACACAATGGTTTACACATATAGGAAAATTTACAATTACACTGAATCCAGGTGAATTTTGTAAGTTCTACTCCACGAAAGACAGGTGTACGTTACAATGGGCGAGTTGCTAATACACTTAAGCACGACTACGTTTAATAAATAACAGAAGTATACACAGATCACAACCACAGTTTTTTTATATAATACATACCTTGGCGTTAGTATATAACAAAACTTTTAATGAAAATAATAAAATTTGTAAGTTTAACACGAATAGCAAAACGATGATCAAAAAGGCGGAAATATTTTGCACAACACTTGCAGAAACATATGCTGACTTTGACAGCTCACAGCTGTTCATCAGCTGTAAGCTGAGCTTTTAAAAATCGATACAAATCTAGTGAATGTATTTGTTATCGATTGTTAAAAAAAAATTAACGGTTTTTCAAATTTGAAAATTTGAATTAAATGCCGCTAGCGAAGCCAAATTGGCCACTGTGCATTGCAGACTTTAAAGGATTTAATTATTATTTAGCATATTTTAAATGAGGCAAATTAAATGAAATGTGAATCCATACCTAATTAATTTGTATATTAAACCAGGAACCCACACGTTATCAAAAGCTCTTTCAAAATCAATTAAACAAGCCCCGGTTGCTAGTGGTTTATTTAAATTCCATTGTATATTTGATACCAGTAAATGTATTGCTCGTACTGTAGAATGATTGTGTTTAAACCCAAATTGTTTTTCGCAGAATAGTTTTCTTTTTTTACATATGTATATTTTCTATGTTGATATTTATACAAATTTCAAATATTTGAATGATATTTGAAAGTTATATTTGTGGGTTACTGTTATCCTTGTTTTTTTTTTTTTTTTTTTGATATAACCACCACTTTACCTTTTTCCAAGCGTGTGGAAAGTATCAGTTATTTAGCATATTGTTAAAGAAGGTACAATATTCTAAGCTAATTTCTTCTCGTATTTTTTTTAAGACGATATTCGGTATATTATCGAAAACATATACAATTGTATCTTTGGCAATAAAATAGTTTTCAGTAGAAGGTTCATTCAAGTTATTGGCATATTTGGATAAAGTAAATGAGGTATGTAATTGTTGCATTCATACGGAATAGGTGAAGAAGTAAAGGTGGTGAAAGAAGAAAGCTTTTTATATCACAACTCTGCAATTGCGCATTATGTTTGGTTTCATTGCAGAATTGCAGCGCCTCTGGTGGTGAGTAGGTGCATTCATGATAAAGCTTGATTTCATAGCCTTTATTTAATTATTTCACTTCGGTGGCGTTTCAATGCTATACCACCGAAGGAGGCCGCTGTGATAAATATTAGTTGCGATGGATAGAAAGAAAACTAAAGATTATCAGAAACTGATGTTGTTTGAGTGGCAGCAGCTGGGAATCGAACCCGGGCTACTACCACCTAATGCTTAATGATCAAATGCGCTAACCAATTAAGCTACAGCACCCTCGTTTTCTACCATAGTTTCATATATTGGTATCTCTGTTTTATGCAGTGCTTCCCAGCGTATACATTGGTATAAAATACTTTTAATCTGTTTGAGTTCATTTACTTTGCTGTATCCGGATATTTGCACTATATAAATAGGTTACGCTTGACCCATGACTATAGATTGTTTTGTGACTTTTAGAATTCTTAGGTTTTAATTTTGATGTTTACTAAGTTTATATAATACTTCTTTTGGTTTTTCTTTTTCTTCTTTTGGCACTTAGGCCCTTTAGTAAGTATGATTTTGTCTTAATGTTGGTTTTTTCTAACTCTGACAAGGTCTACCCTACAACGACTTCTGTAGAAGTTGTTTTAATGAAGAAAAGTAGGAAACCGTCTCTCATCTTCTGTGTCAATGTCCAGCAATGAGTATTTCGCGTTACATTTTTCTAGGACAACAATCCTTTAATAGTCTACCACGATTCACACTTAAATCCTTTTTGGTAAAACTATTTGGTCGTAAAAATCTCCCTTGTCTACATCTACTTACTGTCTATCTCTATCTTTATCCATCACTTTCTCTTTGCTCCTCTTTCTTATCTTTTCAGGCAACACTGCAACCAGCTGTTATAATGAAATTGAAATACAATTCCGTAAAATTATTTTAATATTTTCTATTGATATTGAAGGAATAACCAAATAGTTTTTATATTTCATACAAAAATAAACAAATACGTATCATGTATACAAATGAGTACAAATTACTATCCGGTTAATTAAAACATAAATTTTTATTCTGTGTAGTTAGATGTTTATGATTTATATACATATGTAAATCAAAATCAATAAATTGATAATAATTATTTTTCTTTTTTTTTGTAAATTCAGAGTAGAATTTGTAATTCAAACACCAACATTTAAAAAATATACTATACATATGTCTGTATGTATCTTTATAAACATTCGATTGCCATATACAGGCAAATGCCGGTATAACGAATCTCACTATAACAAAAATAATAAATAATGTACAGCATAATGTTTGACATTAGACTTACCTTATGTAACGAATTTTTTTAATATTTGTATGCTCGATATAACGAATGTTTAGGAAAATAAAACAAAATCAAACAACACAACTTTTTAAGTTGACAATTATATTAAGAATGACTTAAAAATCTTCGATGTCTAAAGAACGGTAGCTATGCCCTGTTTATTTATTATTAAGTGAGGCCTCATGCACTACGACCTATGAGATCTTTTGTGCAGTATGCCCTGTTAAAAAAAAGGCTTTATTGTTGTTTTTTTCGAACAAAAGGAAACGTGAGCAACATTAAGTTTTAACGGCTTTGGCTGAACATTTTAGAAAAGAACTTTCTAGTATCTTAGTTACGAACTATCCAGAAATTATGTTAGTCTATAAATAGACTAACAGGACCACTCAAGTTAATTAGAAGTTTATTAAAAAAGTGTAAAAGAATATTAAAATAAAAGGTGTTTACTTAAATTATTTTGTACATTTAAATATATAAAGACTCGTTACTACTTGACGCTATTATTTTGCAATTAAAAGGAATCCGGTTTGTATCCGGTTTTTAAAAGGTAAAACAGAATATAGAGTAAAGTGACTGATTGACCGATTCATTCATCATTGCATAGCCCAAACCGTTAAAGATAGAAACTTGAAAATCAGGTATTAGATTCCTTTTACATCATATATATCCACTAAGAAATTCACACCTTATGATAATAAAACGGGTAAAAATGGTAACAGTGTATTAAAAAGATTTAGAATATTATTCTCTAATTCCAGGTCCTAAAATAATTACATACAATGACAATTTTCCAAAATTATTTCTAACCAACGGACAAAATTGATCCGTAGAACATCATGTTAGATAAATAAATATAGAAATACTAATTAATACTCATCCGGCTTGAATCAATTTTGAGCATTATTTTTTTTTGGTCCTTTTTTGAAATTCGAATTCTTAAGGCCTTTTTTATAAAAATAATTTTTTCAAAAAAGTATATGAAATATTATTTTCTAATAGAATTAAGACGAATATTCTCGAAAAACACTTTTACACAGGGGGCCAAAAAGGTCCATGAACGATCAAAAGCATGACATTTTCTATATGAAACTTAACAAGCTAATAAAGATAAAATGGGCATTTAACCACTCAACATTTAACTCAAAATATATTAATGAGGTTCTTTTCTTTTTATCGTATTGATTTCATAAAATTAATTATTAAAGTGATTCATCTTTAAAATTGACAAATATATTGAGATCAGAACTTTTTCAAAATGCTGTCATATTTTCTACTTTTTAAAGTGAGAATGTAGATTCCCAGGTATTGCGGCATACGCTATTCCAGTGCCTAAAGTCTTATCTAAGCGAACGTTATCGTTCGACATCGTGGGCCAGGGGGTTAATAACAATCGTATAAACACACAATTTTGTCATTGTCATTGTTTTAAGACAATTGTCAAACACTTTTCATTGCATATGTGCCAATGGCAGCATTGTCATAGAAATTATTTCTAAATGCAACTCTGAATATACATAAATAAACAAACAAGTGTGCATTAATAAAATTTTTCAAAAAAGTGGAAGAAAATTATGCCCCTATTGCCGTTCTCAACTCAACTAAGTTTGGTCGTCTGTCAGTCAACCCGACTTTAACTCAACCAAATTATTTTTTGGTATTGTGTAACACAACGATTTTTAGTTGTAATTGTTATGGCGTTGCCGACATGAAATGTCGATTTCATGTTGGCAATACCATGCATTTTATTTGTAAAATGAAGAAAAAACGCAAAAAAATCAAGTTTTTATAAAATAAAAAGAATGGATTTAAGTGTGGATTTATTTTTTGAAGACGAAAATCATGACGCTAAAGGCAGAAGTAGTCTTTACTTTCTGTTCCTTTCTGAATCAGCTGACTTGATTCCGTTATATAGAAAATGTGTAGAAGTCGTTAGTTGTTTTGTTACTTTCCCTGCCGCTGCGGACGAACCTGTTGAAAACAAAAATTTGCTAAGTAATTGTGAGTGACAGCACTAAACAGCTGATATCTGCACAACAAAAATTTTTTGGTTTATTACAAAAATTTTCAATTTCTTTGAATTTATTTAAGTTTTTGTATAAAAGTTATAAAAATAAAAAAAAACAAGTAAGAGTGCTATATTCGGCTTTGCCGAATCTTAAATACCCTTCACCTAAGCGTAATAAGAAATACAGAAATAATAAGAAATACAGAAACTACACTAGACTAGAATATCCTAATTCAGTGTTTTCTATTCAGTCTTAGTGCAAATTTTATCTATTAGTATTTGATATATTGTTTGAAAGACAATTTTACGACCAACATAATTTATGTTAAATATTTTGAAATTTTATCTAATTTTGGCCATTTTTAATTGATTTAATTACCAATTCTTACCATAATTTGCAGAGTCTGTCTGATGTTCATAATAATCTTGAGTGTAACTTAACAAACAGAGTATAAAAAAGGGGTACAATTCGGTTTTAGTGATTTTGTTAAAAAAAAAAAAAAAAACAAAATCAAATAGGGCTTTTAGAGGAGATACCAGCAAAAAAAAAATTTGTTGGCGGTCACGCCTATTTTCAAGGGGGCGGGCCCGTAAAGTTGAAAATATATAGGCCTATATCTCGGGAAGTACTGGGTGCTTGATAATTTGTAATACACTAAATAAAAGGTATTAAAAATACCTTTCCAACGATATATATCATGATTATAAAATGTGGACCGAATATGGGTTAAATCCGAAAAGAATATTTTTTGACCCGAATTTATATGTTTTTTGGAAATGGTTCTATATGGCAGGTATGACAAATTATGGGCCGATCTTCTTATATTTTGGAACAGTTATTTTCATGCATATGAGGATATTTCACGTCGAATTTCATCATAATAACGGTATATTTAAGATATATATTAGTATTAACGTGGATTTCGGTAGTGGGTCTTATGTGGGGGATATAGTCAAATATGGACCGATATTCTCAAAATCCAGCAGTTTGATTTAGGCATGTATGTAAATGATCCGTGTAAAATTTTGGATTGGTACCCTTATTTATAAGCGATTTATGAGTATTAAAGTGATTTTCGGAAGAGGGCTTTATATGGGGCATACGGTTAAAAATAGACCGAAATTCACAAAATTTTGTGGGATGATTTTTGTATATATTAAAATGATCTGTGCAAAGTTTTGAGTCGGTACCGATATTTATACAATATATATAGGGAAAAATCTCTTTTTCAGATGTGGTCCTTGTATGGGAGCTATGACCAGTTCTGGGCCGACCACCATAAAATTTAGTACAGCAATTTATTTGCCTATAAAGAGTATTTATGTCAAATTTTAGCCGTTTAACATTATTTATATCTGTTTTATATGTATTTAAGTGAATTTTGTCAGTGGACTCTTTATATGGGGTCTATGGTCAAATATGGACCGAATTAAAAAAAATTTCGGTTTGTGATTTCTTTTTGTATAAAACTTATTTTTGCTGAATTTTGTCTTGATATTCCAATTTTATAGGCATTTATTAATCATTAAGCCATATTTCGGGAATATATATATTTGTATGGGGGCTATGAGAAATCATGGACCGATTCTTACTATTTTCCGCACACTTTCTTCTTTTATAGTACAAACAACGTATACAAAATTTCATGGTATTATCTGCAATATATTTCAAAATATTGCAATAAAATGGACAAAAAATATCAAATTTTTATAGAGGTGGTCTCAAATATTGGTTCATAACTCTGGTTGACCTAAACCGATTTTGCTGATTTTAAATAGCAAACTTCTCGAAAGCACTTCTGACAGAATTATTGAAGGTTTGGATCCCGAACATATCTTGGGACTTCAAAAAACTGATTTCAACATCCAGACAGACAGACGGACATGGCTTAATCGACTTCGCTATCTATAAGGATCCAGAATATATATACTTTATAGGGTCGGAAAATTATATTGTGGAAATTTCACACGGAATGACAAACTTATATATACCCTTCTCACGATGGTGAAGGGTATAATAAACGATGGCTGACGAACAACTCATTACTTTAGTTGAAAGTAATGACATATTGTACAATAAAAAAAACTTTGATTTGTATTTTTTGATTTATTTTCGCGGTATGTGTTGTCTGTTTACCTAAAACAGCTGATACATTTATACGGAAAAACTAACTACAAAAATTTAACAACAGAACGACACGGAACAGAACAGCAACAGAAAGTAAAGACTAATGAAGCCTTAATACAAATGTGGTATTCGGAGAGTTTATTGTATTTAGTTAGCCACGAATTAAGACGATTATTTAGTATTCCCATAAAAATTTTTGCAATTGTATTTATAAAAGATATGCCACGATAATTACTCACAGTATTTCTTTCTCCCTTCTTATATATTGGAAAAAGTATACTTGTCGTGAATTTTTCATCCAAATTTGCTGTTTCATATATCATGTTGTATGTGTTTGCCAGCTCTTCCACAAAAATATCCGTTGAATTCTTAAAGAATTCATAGCTGACGCGGTCCTCACCAGGGGCTTTGTTTTTCTTGGCTTTGGCTAGTACATGTTTTATTTCAAAAGTTGAGATAGGTTGATCAAGATCTTCATCCATATATTTCATTGCAGCATACATTATATTATGTGAAATATCAGTCGTATTCAAAAGATTAGAAAAATATTCTTTGAACACATTTGCCGATATATCAGGCTTTGACTGCATTTCTTTATTTTTTATTTCTTTAATAAGATTCCACCACTCTTTACCAGTTTTTACTAAATTGATCTGGTTTTCTACCTTTCTATAATATTCGTATTTACTTCTCTCACAAATTTCTTTATATTTTTTATTTTCCATAACATATTTTTCTCTGTTGCTTATTGTTGGGTTTTGGCGAAATGTGGTAAGAGCTCTAATATCCGACTATCCGAATGAACAACGATAATAATCGTTGTTTTATATCATTATACTATGTTTCCACGACGACTTGAATCCCCTGCTTCGCTCTCTGAATCATGTTTATGAATCATGCTGTTTACATGACCAAAAAACTTGATTCGATTTGACAGTTGTTTTTAATAAACAAACAGAATACAAAAAAAAAACAGAATTTACAATTTGTGGAAAATATTTTTTTTAATGGACAAAAAAACTGAGTGGAAATTAGTTAGCTTATTTAAAAAAAAACATACATTCGTACGTATTTACTTTCTTTACTTCCAGAAACAAGAATATAATTTGCTTTGTTTACAATAATATTAAATTTTTACAGCTAGTGCAGATAAACTTGCGATAAAAATTAGAGAAGAGTGCAATTATTCGTGCTTCGCAAATTGATTCAATATGAATCTACTTGATTCGCTCTTAAAATTTTGTATGGTGAAACAAGTTGTTTCACTCATGATTGGGGTGTGAAGCATGAATAGAGAGCGAAGCATGTATCGTGGAAACGTAGTATTAACTATAAAGAGACAAAAGAGAGTGATAGTGTTGCCAGTATCAACATATAAAATTAATAATAGTTAACGTACTGTTTTTGCATATGAATTTTTAACATTGGTGTGTTAGCCTTAAAGTGTCTTTTAACTAACGTGAACTACAATCCTCAAATAATAATTTTTTTGCATAAGGCTGTGAAAATATAGTTTTTTAAATAAAATATTTGTATAAGACACTTACAAAAAGACAAGAAAAAGATTCAAAAAAAAGATATGGGTATTACTAAAAAAGCAAAGAAAGAAATTATTAATTTATAATATTTATTAATATTTATCACTTTTTTATATATATTTAACAATTTTTTATAAAATTTTTTTTTATTCGAAGGTTTACTCCTGGATAAATATAAAAATTTATTTGAAATTTATTTTTGTATACCTCTGTTATATGTTCTACATAGCTTTCCGTTGGAAAACATAAATGCAAAATCATACAGAAATATACAAAGAGACACTAGCAAAATGGAATGCATTTTCTAGCCTGCTAAAGCCTTCGTCAGCGTTCTTTGTGTCTATTGTTGTTTATTTTGAAATTTTTTATATTTAACTTTTTAAATTGACTGTCATATTTAACAATATAAAGTTTTCCTGTTTCAGCCTTCAAAAAATTCTAAAATTCCATACTTGTGTATCCAAAATTAAACTGAATATTCTTTCCGTACCAGCATTGGAATGTGGTATGGAAAAAATAAAATTGCATATTTTCTCAAAATTCGGAAACGTGCCACTATTTAAAAAATCTTTCCATTTTTCGTCTACTGGTTTTTGTCTTTCTATGGTTTAAGAAAAAGTTTTTAATGATAGAAATTCATCAAAAAGTAAATCCATATCAATATTTTTAATAGAAAACAATTTGATTAGAACAGTAAAATCGTTAAATGATATGTTAGAAATTAAATTAAAGACACAAAGTTTTTCAAATTTATTATTACTTAAATCGAAACGGTCTTCAATGTATTTTACTATCGAATCTAAAACAGCGTCAGCGCGTTTTTTAAACCATGTTTTTTCTTGAAGATCATCACAGATACTGCACACTGTTCCAGCTAAATAGCCATAAAACTTTTAATTTTTTTTGTTGTATAAATTTATTGCGAAGACGTTTAATTATTTTGAACATATCGATTACCACTAAGCTGTTTTGTTCTTCCAACTTTTTTATCGTCGTGTTTGACTGTTGGCTAGCAGGCACCGCAGTGGTGCAGAGGTTAGAACGCAAAGAATTCTGATGAGAGAATGTGGTGATTCTTGAAACATGTAAATTCAACCCAGGTTCGATCCCCAGCTCAACCAAGAAAAATTATCAATAAATTTTAATAGAGATTTCATGTTGTAAAAACAATTTCTACCTTCAGTAAAAATAATTTAATGAAAATTTAATTTAATGAATTCGAGCCTGACTAAAGAAATATCAAAAATTTAATATGTGAAATATACAAAAAAAAAAAAACAGTACAAAAACAGTTCAAATCCAAAAAAACAGTACTTTTGCGTACTGTTTTAGGTGTTGTGAATAAAACAGTACATTTTTAAAAAAAACAGTACATGTACTGTTTAAAACAGTACGAATGGCAACCCTAGGCACAAGCAACAACAACCCCATAAAAACCTCCATTAACAACAATATCTGAAACAAGAGCGACACCTTTATTTTGGGGGAATATGTTCAACTAGCCCTCCCCACCACCACCGCTACCAATAAAAAATAAAAAAAAAAATATAAATTAAGGCATAGAAAAAAATTTTGTGCTATCGATATCAAAAAATCTAATTAAAATTAGATTCGATTAAAAAAATTAATTAATTTAAAAAGAGGTTAATCTTAAAAAAAAAAAAACGATTTAAAAAATTATTTTATTTAACACAAAAACGACTTAAAATATATGTATGTTATGTTTTCGTTTAGTTTTCAATGTAAGTTGCTGTTTTATGTTCCATGTTTTTATAACAAAATTAAAAAAGCTATCGCTTTTTTGAACCAAAAAGTAGTGGAGAGGAGGGCACGTTTATACCCGGGGCACCCTTGAACTATGTTGATAAAATTTCAGTTTAACATTTTTTCCGACCCTTAACCGAGTTTTTTTACATGGCAACCTTGTTTTCTAGCAACGTTAACAACTTTTGCTAGTTTTTTCAGTCGTTGACCGAATGTAGTTGGGTGAACAAGTTTTCGCAGTGCCATTGTAAATGTTTTAATTTTTTTCTGTAAGAATGTAAGAAGTATTCAGTGATCGTTTTCTTTCGTGAAAGAAATTTATTGCAGTCCAAAATTCATTTCAAACAAAATTAAGTTAAGTTACTTGATATTTATGTAAAAAAACAATATTTATTATAAATTTCCGTGAAATGGCAAGCCAGTTCAGGTTTGAACAAAGAAAAAGGGGGCACCTTTGAACATGTTATTTTTTATCAACCGAAGTACCAAACATTGTTGATTCTCTCTTATTTTCTGAAAATGACGAATCCAATGCTGATCATGATGCTTTAAAGGAAAATGTAATGTCACCTGTACTGCGATTCACTAACTTTTAACGATCCGACAATCGTAACATTTGTCAACATAAATAGTCGTTTGCAGTAACGATTGTGTGATTCTGTAACTTTTTTTTAACGATAGTATACAGCTGTTTTTTTGTACTCATTTAATTTAATAAAATGTGGCACCTCTGTGTACAAAGTGTCAAAATAAGCGAAAAGCACAAAAGAGAATGAAAAAAAAAAACAAATGGAATTGTGCATAATTTGGGAGTTTTGTTTATTTTTGTAAATTTTGACTTAAGTAAGGTAAGTAAAAAAATGTATGATTTGATTATCTTTTTATTTTGTTATTTTATTTACATTTATATAGATACATTTTAAGTGCATTTAACAGAATGGCGACCAATTCAAATTCTAAAAGGAGCCGCTGATAGCATCCAGTTGCATAAAAACGTAAAGACGAAAGCACCTAGCAAAATAAAATACTTAAAATTTCATTTTAACTTGAAGCTGGCATGTCTTACCTGCTTTTCTGTCGATATAGATGTTATTCTAGATCCTCTTAGTTGATCATCTAACTCAAAAAATAAATTTTCAGCCAAGTCCGGAGTGAGTCGGTATAATTTTTGAAATTCCTTCGCTGTCAACTCAAAAGGATTTTCCAAATCCCGAAGAATACGACGATTAACTGCTGGAACGTCAAAAATTTGGTCATCCCTTGCTAATTCGTATGCCAAATACTCAAAAGACATTTTAAACACAAAATAAAAAATTTATATAATAAATACACTTTATCGATAAAATAAACACAACTAAAATTGTTGTCGCTAACATAATGAGAGAAAAACTTGTTAAGAGTAACAGCTGACTTCAGCCGATAGCGAATATCGTTAAAAATATTACTGAATTGCAAATTCGATAAATTTTCGTTATATTTATTTTAACGATACGATTATCCTTAAAAAAGTTAGTGAATCGCAGTACTGAAATCGCAAGGCCTTTTCCGTCTATATAATATACTAGCTAAACCCGGTGTGCTTTGCTACCCCCCCTCGTCATAAAATAAAATAAAACGTATTTATATATTTACAAACATTTATTTATTTAAAATTAATGTATTTATTGTAATGCTTTAGGCGAGACCATGCCCCTTTGTCCACTTACATAGTCAAGAATTTATTATTTCCTAAGAATATCCTATTGTGAAAATTTAATGATGATCGGTCCAGTAGTTAAGACTATATTACGATTTTTAATTTTCCTAAAAGGGGCGTGGTCCCACCCACTTTTCTCCTGGTACGTATTCCTAATTATGCCAATTCCATATGTACCACATATCATTGACGTAGGTCAAAAAATGCCCAAAATATGGCGATTTAAATATTTGGGTTATATGGGCGGTGCCACCCCCGTTTGTACAATCAAAACTTCATATAGCCTATTATTCCTTCCAGAGTCACAGTAACATGTTGTGAAAATTTCATCAAAATCGGCTCAGCCGTTTTGGAGTCCATACGTTACATACATACATACATACATACATTGAATTTTATATATATAGATTATAAAACTTATTTTTGATCTGAGTTTTTTTTTAAGTGTTAATGTTTATGTTTTTCTTAATAAATAAATCGAATTTATTATATATATAAAAAATATAACTGTTTATGTTATTTTTGGACATAAGCGCTACAAGAAAAAATTGCCGTTCAAAACTGCCCCGTATGGGGGGCACATTTGCACACAATGACTTCATCCATTAAAAAAATAAAGAAAAATATATAAATCGAACTAAAAATAAGTTACTTGTAGACTTAAACTAAAGTTTATTTACATACATATTAGTTAAATTATGGAAAAGACAATAATTCAAAAATATAAATTTTTATGTGGCTTGAAAGCAAAAAGTGTTCTAAGGTGCCCCCTCTCCCCAAAATTTTGTTTAAATTTTTTTATACAATTAAGGACATAAAACAAAGTAATGCAATATACCAAAGTAAATTTTTTAAAAAAAAATATTGTTATTGATAATATTGTTCAAATTTAGTGGTTTTTGCATTTGGAAATCTGATTTTAATAGGCCTGAACCACGGCTAATGAAATTTAGGAATTTTACTTTTAAAAATTAGACATTTTTTTGTAATAAATTTTTTTTAAACATCTGAAAAAAGGCGAACAATACACTTTTTCTAAAAAGATTTATAGTGCACCAACTAAAAAGTGGAATTAATAGAAGTTTAATTTTTGTTGTACACATTTATGTATTTATTTTAATTTTCTAATCATACCATAAATCAAAATATCGAGTATATCAATACCATAAGGCAGGAGTGCCCAAGCCCTATACTCTTAGCTATAGGCTGTGTGTTTTGTATACTCATTACAGCACTCAGCACTAGCAATACGAAATACGTAAAAAAATATTTTAGAACAGTTATTTTCAGAGAAAACAAAAATAAGTCCATCTAAGACAGTTTTTTATTTTTTGTCTTCAATTGTAATTGAATCGCGTGTGTTTGCTATGCTTCGTCCGACGAGAAGCAACAACAATGCTTAACAAATTTCTGAAAAAAATGACGATACTCCGTCGCATGTGTTCTCATCGCTTGCTCAACGACGACTGAATGAATGTTTTTAAAAGAGCATAACAAATGTGTGTAAATTTTTCAAACAATTGTTGTATGGGCTGAACATCACTGCTCTATACACGCAAGCGCAAAGCAACAACACTTTCGTATGCTCTATTGGTAAACATTGGTGACTGCGATCGTCAATGTAGATTTCGTTTTTGTTTAACGTATGATACCGTTTAAAAATGTGTGTTGTTTCTTTGTATATATTGACTTTTACAACAAAAAATACTGAATAAAAATTAGTTTTTATTTAAATGTATTAGTGTTTGCTCTTACATAAGCAACTTTTGGGCACTCCTGCCATAAGGTATTATTAAACAATGAAATCAACCGCAAATTGAATGTAACAGCAAATTTTATTATTTTTTAATGAATTAATTTCCTATTTATTTGTAAAAATAATTTATTTAAGATTCGCCGTGTTATTAATTAAAGAAACAATTAAATTTTTCATAATTATTGTTACTATTTGCTGTCTTTAAGTCTATGTTTTTTATGTCTGCAGTTGATTTGCTAAATACGTGCATAAAAGAAAAAATTATTTGCCTACGCTTTGAAGTATTTTCCTTCATAGCAACAAGAACAGCCGTAATACAATTCTGGGCAAAGAAGGAACCCGCGCGTCACTCTCATTATTGTTTAAAGATAATCAGGCCGTCGTTTTTTCGCTGCCTTCAAAATATTTGCGTCTCACTCTTGCATTAGATAATGCTTGGCGTCGTTTAACTGTACCAGTTAAGATTTTTCCTTCAGACTTACTTAAATCGATCGTGGGATAACCTTGCAATTTGTAATAAAAAAGAATAGCAACGAGCACGTAGTGTATGACAAAATACTCGGAAAGCATTTAATACATTCAGTGGGATGTATACTTAAAATTTCCATTGAGTAAATGCCCTGACACTGCCCAGATTCTATTTTATTTAGAATCACAGATTTTCTGACCATTTTGGAGGAGCTCGAATTTCTCTGGAACGGCTCTGACAATTTTTTGCACGCAAAACTTTATATATTCAGTGGGATTCGTTTCTATTTTTCGTTGCTGCTAAAAAATCTCCTTAATTCCCTCAATTCCGGCGATGTCACTCAAACTCAAGAATATTTGACTTTATGCCAAAAAAAATCCTACTTTTTACTCACAGTGCAATGCTTATATGTAGTTACTTTTGATTTATAATTTTGTCAATTCAATGCTGCATCTACAGGTTAATAAAGAAATCACAAATGGCAGATGACAATCGCAAGTGTGAAAACTGACATACAAACAAAAACAGATGTTAAACACATTTCCAACTTGAGCTGCCATTTCTTTGGTATATAACAGTACAATTTGATTACACACACCAATAGATTTCTATGAGATCGAACAAATACAGATACATAATCGTACATATTCGTACACACATCGATACAAAATTTAACATGCAAGTTTTGCAAGTATCTGACCCTAAGTCTACAAGTTTATTGAAATGTCTAAATCAATGACAAAACCAACAACTAAATTACAAGAATAAAACTATACAACTGACGAACAATAAGTTCAACTCAATTAGTAGAGATACAAATATACTTATTTTCATGAATTTGTATTCAAAAAACTTGAAGTTGTATTGCAATGAATAGATAAAGAACGATGTATTTGACTTTCGAATTCAAATTAACTCACACAAATAGTTCTTTGTGTGATGTCTTTGAATTTGCAATAGTTGAGTAGAATTTCGTGTCGTAGTTTTTGTTTGTTTTGTGTTTTTTTTATACGAATTATGTCTGCCATGAGGACATTTGAAATACAAACAAATTGTAAATAATAGTACTACAGATTCTTGTCAAGTTGTTGGTGTTTTTCTATTTTACATAAAATGCATTGTTCTACACAAATTCCTTAAACAGCAAATACAACGGAAACATAGCAACAAATATGAAGAGAAAAAGAATTTATTTAGTTTAACTAAAGAAAATACATTTTTTGTTTGATAATTTAGTTTTTTTATTTTTTTCTTTACAAATTCATACAACCAAAATATGTTACAACAATAAAACTCGCACAATGCAGATTGTGGTGGTTCGGTTGGTTCTTTTTATTTCCACATCATCAAACGCCATCACAGTACTTCGAATTGTAATTGCTTGCAAAAAAAATTACATTTTACTGCTGATCAAAAGAAATAAACTCACAATGTTCAATTATTTTGCAAATACGTAACGAATATTGTAACTGATCGATTATAGGGTAAAGAGAAATGCTCACATGGGTTTAGCGTTCAGTCCCATTCTTTTACCGAAAACGATTCGTCGTCCGCGGAAACTCAACATGTTGCGCGGCTGGTTCATGGATTATATCGGTATTTTAATTGATGCTCAGGAAACCAAGATCGAAAAATAATTCCAGTAGTGTGCAGTCCACAGGTACATACATATATCCAGATTAAATTTATCATTAATTTGACATGTTTGTAATTCCTATGATTCCATGCTCCTATGGCATTGCAGTGTCAACAACCATTTGCATTTCTGAAATGTAAGTTAAGGATAGTAAGCAGTACACTAGATGTAATATACCTATATTAACTAGTAATATACTAACTATCAATCTGATGATATGCTCAATTGTGGTTTGGTGATTTCTCTTTTGAATGGATTAATAAAATTGATCGTGTTACTTTCCCAGGTAAGGTTCTTGACTAATAATCTTAGCCATATCAGCTGGGTTTACCCATAGTGGCATCTCTCAAATGTGGGCTAAGGCGAACGTTTTTAACTACTGTTAGTTTTTCTCTACTATGATTTTTTTTAAAGAGAAGTAACACTCAGGCAATTAATATGCCTATATATAATTGCGTTACTTTCTTTGGAAAGTGGATAGATTGAAGAAGTAAAGGTGGTGAAAGTAGAGGAAAGCTTTATACAACAACTCTGCAACTGCGCATTATGTTTGTTTTAGTGCAGAATTGCAGCGCCTCTGGTGGTGAGTAGGCGCATTAATTTTAATGCTTGATTTTATCGTCTTTATCTAATTATTTTACTTCGGTGGTTTAGCATTAAAAATGAGGGCGCTGTGATAAATATTAGTTGTGATGGATAGAAAGAAAACTAATAATTATCAGAATCTGATGTTGTTTGGATGGCAGTGGCTGGGAATCGAACCCAGGACACAAATACCAACTCATGCTTAATGATCAAATGCGCTAACCAATTAAGCTACAGCACCCCCCAAAATGCCAAAATGGGGTTCATGGTCTAGACTGTTTGCTAAAACTTTGTACATTTTGTGCACTTAGCCATATTTTCTACATCCGCAAACATAGTCACAAACGCGGTTCTAAATTACAAACAAACTTCTTCATGACTATTATATAGAAGCTAAAAACAAATAGGCTTTTCGGGGAAATCAGTGACCAAACAAATATAACCATATAAAGTGATACTGTCTAAAATGTTTTATAACTTATTTGAACATATGAAATTAAATTAAATTCTTAAATTAAAAAGTGAGTATTAGCCTTTCGAAAGACTTTTGTTAAAAAGAAAATAATTTTTTTAATTCTAGTTGTACGACTTTATAACTAACTTTTCTCTTTAGAAAAGAAAAATACAATTTTCTGATTCTGATTGTTTGGAACATTAACACAAAGGTGTTTACAGCCCCATTTGTTCATTTGTGGTTTAATTCTAATTTAATTATTTTCATCAGGATCTGTACTATTTCATGGTATTGATAAATAATCCTGAAAGATCAATTGAATGACTGTGCACCTTTGTATATACGAATCTACTTTTTGCATTAAACTTATGTTCGTTCGTTATGTTGTTTAGTGTAGTTATTTTGTATTTTTTTATATTTATTCTTGCTTCTTAAAGTCTTCCCCGAAAATAGCAAAAATAGAAGCAAAGAAAAGAATAAAATAAAGCATTTGCTTACTTATACGAGCAGTATATAAGATGATGTTCATGAACAAATTCCATTAGACTAAATTAAATGGAAATATAATTTGTATTGTTTTTAAAACTTTTCCAACTTAGAAGGGTAAACACAATTCAACTCAATTTGTGTCTGTTGCGACAGCAACTTTACAACATAAATGTAGTGCACTTTGTTGTTTAAAAAGTACTTTTAACAGAAACAATAAAAGAGTACTACAACCAACAACTACTACTAGGAGTACTACTACAACTAGTTCTACTAAAACTATTACATTAAATAACAAAAACAACTAAAATATAAATATACGTATTACGTATGCATTTAGGTATGTATGTATGTATGTATGTATGTAGTAAGTATGCTCCTTCTATACACAGGCTTGCTTCAAGTTGCAACAGATCTTAAGATGTTCTCGTTAAAAAAAAATTCAAACAGATTCACAGCCACACACTCTCACATTAACTCATACTAACTCAGACAGAAGTTCTTAAACGTAATAAAATGTGTAAAACAAAAATGATTGCCACTACTACCCGTCCTACTTAAACTACATTATTATTAGGGTTTCAGAATTCCAGACCATTGTGATAGGGAGACTTTTTGACACGTTTCAGGGTAACCGAATTAATTTAGATCCAACAGGTTAGAGGTGATGATAAAAGTAGTCCAAGTCTTTTTGCATAATTGACAAATTGAACAAATTTGTCAAATGTCAAAGTTACTTTTCAAAATATTCTCTTAATTATTTAATTATTATCTATATATATAAAATTCAATGTATGTATGTATGTATGTATGTATGTATGTATGTATGTATGTATGTAACGTATAGACTCCAAAACGGCTGAGCCGATTTTGATGAAATTTTCACAGCATGTTACTGTGACTCTGGAAGGAATAATGGGGTACTTTTTCTTTTACCACGCCCACTTTTACGCCCACTTTTTTAAAATATTGTAATTGGAGACCAAACCTCTGGACCGATATTCTTGAAATTTTCACGGCATTTAACTGGGACTCTGGTATGATTAATAGTTTACTTTTTTTGACCACGCCCATTTTTACGCCCACTTTTTAAAAATTATGTAATTGCTCCCATATAGGTTTTAACAGATTTACTTCAAATTGAATACACATTATATACTCCAGGCGAGGTAAAAATAAAGATTTCTTAAGCCACGCCCTTTCACGCCCCTTTTCACGCCAAATTTTTGAAATAATAAATTCTTGACTATGTAAGTGGACAAAGGGGCATGGTCACGCCTAAAGCATTGCAATAAATACATTAAAATTAAATAAATAAATGTTTGTAAATATATAAATACGTTTTATTTTATTTTATGACGAGGGAGGGGGGTAGCAAAGCACACCGGGTTTAGCTAGTTATTAAATAAAAATTAAACAAGCGTGATCTAGAATAATAAATTCATTGAGAATATTGACATTATAATAAGATGGGATTAAATAAATTTCAGACCTTTTTAAAACAAAAAGTTTTCAAAAGTCGAATTTTTTCATAGCATTTTTAGATTATTTTTACTCTTTGCACATTATTCGTATCAAAACAACCTGGTATTTTCAAAGAATCTAAAGAATCGCATTATTACAATTTTTTTTCTGGAAAATTACACCGCTGCTTCTCGGCACGAAACCCTAATTACAATAAAAATAAGCAACATAAAAGCACTTCAAATAGACTGCAACAAGGAATAAAGGACACAAAAGGATATATGTACATAGTTGCTGTAACATGCCCAAAACATGTGCGACTAGAAGTAACTCTATTTTGTTCTTAAATCTTTTACTCTAAGACGTTGGCAAACTTATCGCTGCTGCAATAAAATGAATTCACTTATTTTACATTCACGCTCATAGGACTACTTTTTTTTGCAACATTCGTTTGCAAATACACATAAACAAACTACAAGTACGAATGTATCTATTACGAAAATCCACATCGTGTCCATTGAAAGACAGTAACAAGAACAACAACCACTTGAAATATACAACACCAAAGAAAAGTGTTTATTGAATGAAAAAGTTTGTCTGGATGCCTGTCTGTGTGCCGATTTATATACTTATGCACATACAGACATACTTTTTATTTATTGAATGTTTTATATGCAACCTCTGAAGAACGTTTCTTTGTATAATAATTCCATTAAAATTAATATCAAATAGTACCTGGTGTTTCCCGTAATAATTATTCTAGCATACAGTTTTCTCTATTTATTAAGTCAACGTATAAGTAATGCTAATTATAACTGATGAGATTATTACTCATGCGTATAACATCTTCCAAAATAAGAATACATACATATGTATGTACATATAGTTTCAGAATTTTTGATATGTACTAAAATACATTGGCGCATATTCAGAAATGATAACTAAGTTTAAACTTTTTTAAGTACCAACTTAAGTTATTCTTAGTTGATTACTTTCAGCACGAAAAGTTACAACTTAATTATGGGTAAAGCTGTAACTAAATGTCAACTAACAAATACATTTAAAGAACAGCTGATTGATTTTATTTCTTGTCGTCGATGATGTTAACATATTTGGTCACCAATTCTTTAAATGTAGTTTTTTCATCTGCCGACCAATTTGAGTCTCTCTAAAATCCACAAAGCAATAAATACATATTTTTTACTAACAATAATAATAAAAAGAAAAGAAAATAAGGTAACTTTTCTAATTGTGTAAATTTTTACCAAAAAAATTACACAAAAAAAAGAAAACAAACTAGAGATGTGTTTTTCGTAAAGAAAAATTTACTAAATGCAGTGTTGCATTTCTTTTAACAGCTGAAAGCAGTTGCTAAGTTAGTTATGATTTGTGAATAATAGTGTTTTCACACCTAATACTATGTTTCCACGACGACTTGAATCACCTGCTTCGCTCTCTGAATCATGTTTATGAATCATGCTGTTTACATGACCAAAAAACTTGATTCGATTTGACAGTTGTCTTTAATAAACAAACAGAAAAAAAAACAGAATTTACAATTTGTGGAAAATAATTTTTTTTAATGGACAAACAAAAGTGAGTGGATATTAGTTAGATTATTTGAAAAAAAACATACATTCGTACTTTCTTTACTTCCAGCAACAAGAAAAAAATTTGCTTTGTTTACAATAATATTAAATTTTTACAGCTAGTGCAGATAAACTTGCGATAAAAATTAGAGAAGAGTGCAATTTTTCGTGCTTCGCAAGTTGATTCAATATGAATCTACTTGATTCGCTCTTAAAATTTTGTATGGTGAAGCAAGTTGTTTCGCACATGATTGGGGTGTGAAGCATGAATAGAGAGCGAAGCATGTACCGTGGAAACATAATATAAGTTAGAATTATTCATTATAGCGTGTTCAGATATGAAACTTTATTGAGTCAATATTCGGTTAATTGACAATATTATTTTAAGTCCAGTTATCATCTATTCCTCTTTGTGAACAGTCGTAACATAATTAAACCGGTACTTGCGCTCAAAAAATAAACTTGCACGTGATTTTGTACCATCATAATCAATTCTATAAATATAAAAATAATAAATATTACCAATTAATATAAATATGAACCAACCGCCAGACCGTGGTGGTCTAGCACCATCACCTGGTATTACGCTTAATAAAACAAGGAAAATGAATATTATTTCACCCGGAGAAAAGTTTTTAGTCATGGAGAGGGTTAATAGTGCTCAAACTTTAACCAGTGTCTCTCCCTTCCTGATAAAAAAAAAGTAGTAGACAACGTGGCTGGAGGAGAAGTCCTTCAGTGCAAAAAACTTCTTAACGGTAGCATTTTAATAAAAACTAAATCGTTCGTACAAGCCAACAGACTTATCCAACTTGCATCTCTTTCCAATGAAATCCTAGTCGATATAAAAGAACACCCAGGTTTAAACTACGCAAAAGGAGTTATTTATTCGAACGTTCTACGCGGAATTGATGATTCTGAAATTTTGGAAGAATTAAAAGAACAAAATGTAGCTTACGTTAGCAAAATAAAGAAAATGGTTGAAGGATCTTTAAAAGAAACTGGTTTAATCATCATTACTTTTGCTTCCACTAATCTGCCAAATGATTTAGCTATCGGATACGAAAAAGTAAGAGTACGACCATATATACCAATGCCACTAAAATGCAAAAATTGTCTCCAATACGGACATATTGCAAAAATTTGCAAAAACGCTAAAATTTGTGCCAATTGTTCCAATGCTTTTCATACTAACCCCGAACTAAACGAGACATGCGAACTCGCATCCTCATGTATCAATTGCATAAACGCCAACGTTGAAGACTCCAAACACTCAACCAATGATAAAAATTGTCCAATCTTCCTAAAAGAAAAAGAAATACAGGCCATAGTCACACTAGAAAAAGTTGGTAAAAAAAAGGCAGCTTCTATATATAGACAACGTCATTCTCAATCAAATATCACCTACTCTGCGATAACAAAAAACATTAACAGCAACGCCTCGTCTTCCACTATTATGCCTCCACCAACCAATACCCACTCACCACGTTTCATTAAAGACTACTCGGATCTAGCCAGCGACATGGAAAATTCCTTCTCAGAAATGGAAACCGATCATCAGAGTTCATCATCTCAAACGATAAACGGAAACATCCCTATAATCCTTCCTAAAAATGCTTCTAAAAGACTTAAGAACAAGATAAAGGCAGCCACTCGGAAATCTAAAAGAAATAAATAGAATATTTCACTCACAGTAATATTAATAAAACATTGTTTATTCTTTATGCACAATTATAACTATACTCCACTAACTACAATTAATGATCTCAACCTTAAAAAATCAAATATTTCTTTTAAACATTTTCTAAAAAATTTCAACATTCTTCTTCTTCTTTTAATAACTAGAGATTTAAAGTACTACTTCATTAAACTCATAAATATTAACAATATCGTTATTCCTACTAATTCGCTATTCTTCATTTACTTTACTATTTACTTTATTGATTTACTTTATTTACTTTACTCTAATTTTAGTTCTTTATTTCAAGCGTTAACTAAGCAATATCTTGGTGAAACAATAACAATAACCAACAAACATGTAAACATACTAATTCCCAGTATAACAATTCCTTTTAATATTTGCTGTGCAATTACTCTCTCACTTAATCTCAAATTCCAAATATCTAGTAATTATTGTTACAGAAAATTACAAGAATTTAATTTTATTATTCAACCTAGAGCGCTTATAACTGTAATATCAATATCATTTCACAAAAACAACAATATTACTAATTGGAAATATTATTTTAATATTCTCTTTGTTATAGACGGCTACGACTCTTTTTATATTATCTTATATACAAAAATATCAATTAAAATATCATTAATTTTACATTTTAACCTTCTCTTCATTATCATTTTTTGCAACTCCCTTAATCTTTGTACGAAAAACTCTTTTATCCAATATTGTATTAATCTTATATTTATAACAGTTTGTTACGACTCTTTTAGTTGTACTCTTTGCATCAAAATCTCTTTGATACAATACTATATTAAACTTTTCCTTATAATAGTCTTTTACATC
This sequence comes from Bellardia pandia, assembly GCA_916048285.2. NCBI lineage: Eukaryota > Metazoa > Arthropoda > Insecta > Diptera > Calliphoridae > Bellardia > Bellardia pandia. The sequence continues at coordinate 75,523,702 of OU696530.1, forward strand.
CAGCGTTGCCATTTGTCAAGTTTTACCTTTTTTTGCAAGTTTTTTGAGATGCGAAAAAGTTTTCAAGTTTTATTCTAAAAAAAAAAGTTTTTTGGAAATTTATAATTTATTTATGAGTTTAATTTAGATTATTAAACAAATTATTTTCACCATTAACAAATTAAGGCTTTTTCTACTATGATGCACTGCGTTAGTAATTTAACGATATTATACCTTTTCAATCCATTTTTACTGCAACAATGTTTAATTTAGTATTACCCCGTCTTAAGTACAATTAATGTCATATAAATATTTATAAAAGGTTAACAGTTTACAACACAAATAAACTCTTTATTTTGTACATACGAGTACATATCGTCCCCTCAATATAACAATAGCGTATAATTTTTTTGGGGTTTTGAGAAGGGAGAGTTTAAAGTTTTTGTCAAATCGGATGTCTCAATATTGCGGTAAATAAAAATTCTTCATATTGAATTTTTCGGCGAACACCTAATACCGTTTCTTGTCTTTAAATTGGCCAATTTTTTTTTTATTCTACGCATTCTTTGAGACCACAATTCTCTCATTCAAACCGCAAGTCCTCCATATAGGCTAGTTTATTTTTTAAGGAATTCGTATGATGTATCAGATACACTATTTTATTTTGTGTGGTATACGCTGTTTTATTCAATAATTTTACGGTATTTTTTATTAAAATATTTGATCTCAAAAATATCAAGTTGTAACATTATAATTCATAGTTTTGTTAATAAAGTGGCACATATGCATTACTTTCCAATTTTCGTTGTTTTAAACAAAAAATTATAACAAATTAAGGTATACATACCTTGCGTAAATCAAAAATAACTAGAAATTCATTCGTCTTCTTTCTCTTCCTCTGCTACATCTGGCTCATCTAAACAATTTCGCTTCTTTCCACCTTGTGAGTTAAAAAAAAATGACTGCGAGCCACGAGGAATTACATTCTTTTTGCACAAATTTTGGACATAGAAATGGTCGGAATGAAACTATTTATCAAACAATAGTGTATATTATTACAAGCTATTTTATGACTTAAACTATTATTCTTTTAACAACTTTGGAATGACATTTCAAGTAAAATAGCCCATATGAGCTTACTCACTTATTGAAGGAAAATTTTTAACAAGAAATTATTGTACACTATTTTTTCCAACGATATTTTGACCCACTTTTTGGAAGTAGAATTTAACGAAATTTTGACCAGACAAAAAATCAATGATGGAGATTTTAAATATGCAATAAAAAAAATAATAGCGTATAAGCACATACGCTATTGTTATATCGAGGGGACGATATATATGGAGTTGGACAGTTAGGAATACTCAAGTAAATATGTAAAAATAAAAGTTGTTTTGTTTTCAATAAAATTGGGTTTTGAAATTTTACTATGTACATAAAAAAGTTTTTTTTTCTAAAAAAAAGTTTTTTTTTTAAAAATAAAAAGTTTTCTTAAAAAAATATATGGCAACGCTGGTTACATCCCCCCCAATTTTACTCTTTGTACAAAAATCTTAATTCAATTCTCTCATATCCGAACTATCACATTTCATCTTCTAATCGAAGTACATTTATTAATTTTCAACTCTCTTTATTTTTACTATTCTATAACCAAGCATCTCTTAATAATGAAGGAACAAATGAAATTATTAGGGAGGTTCATATATTTACACAGAATGACTTATAAGTTTAAACTTTTCTGATGACTTTAAATGTTATCCAATGGAATATGAACGGTTATTTGAATAATTACAACGAACTCCTAATTCTCATTAAAACACATAATCCGAAGATAATATCCATACAAGAAACACATATACATTCTTTATCAAATATCCCAATACCCATTAATTACAATTTATACACTGTTAACACATCTACCACTAGATATGGCGGCGTTGCTATTCTTGCACACAAGTCTCTACAACAGCAACAAATCTATGTCAATAACGACTTTGATTCGGTATGCTTAGAGATAGTGTCAAAAGTTAAGTTTAATATATTTAGCTCTTATATCCCACCAGACATGAATTTCTCTTCCATAAACCTCCAAAACGTTTTCAATAGTAATGCTTCATCTTTAATTACTGGAGACTTTAATAGTCCACACAGAAACTGGGGATCTCAATCCAACACACGAAAGGGTGCGATCTTGGCTGATTTCATTACTAACTCTAATTTTGTTTTACTAAATAATAAATCCCCTACCCACCTTAATACACATGGAACATTTTCCCATATTGATCTGTCATTCTGTTCATCCAACTTAGTCTCTGAAACCGAGTGGAAAATAGAAAGCAATCTTTATGGTAGTGATCACTTTCCTATTGTTATATCACTGTTTCCATTTTTAACTTTCCAAAGCTCTTTCACCAAACCGAAATTTAACACTAAGAGAGCTAACTGGCCAGAATTTCAAAGTTATGTTACACAATATTCTCTCCAAAGACCTATTTCTGATAATATTAATAAAGAAACCGCAAATATCTGCAAAATAATATTACAATCGGCAAACTCATCTATACCTCAATCCCAAAATAAACAAAAAAAAGTTCCCTGGTGGAATAACGAGTTGAACAACCTTAAATTGGAGAAAAATAGATTGTGGCACCTTTTTAAAAGGAACATGATTCAAATTAACCTATTGAATTACAAAAAAGCCAATGCCTATTACAAAAGAAAAGTCAAACTTGCAAAATCAATCTCTGTTACAGAATTTACATCCAGAATTAACCCTACAACCAACATTAAAAAAATCTGGTCGAATATCAGAAATTTTACTGGGTACAAATCTACACATAATATACACTGTATAGCCAACGTTAGCAATCCGGACATTATGTTAAATAATAGAATGCTAATTGGAAATGAATTTTGTAAATTCTGGTCCGAAATCTCCTCTAACTCAAAATACTCTAATGCTTTCCAGTCCAGAAAACAAAGCATCTTAACTTATCCCCCATCTGCAGACATATGCCCTGAAGCCAACAAAATTGAAGAAAATATCTCTTTTATAGAATTCAATTCGACTTTAAATAAACTAAAGGGCAAAACTCCCGGTATGGACCGAATTTCGTACAAAATGTTACAAATGCTACCTCATCTATCAAAGATGAGAATTCTAAATCTTTATAATTGCATATTCTCGAACTACATCCCTCAACAATTCAAAAACAGCATTATTGTACCAATCCTAAAACCTGGAACCGACAAAACAAAGGTAACTTCCTATCGTCCCATTTCTTTAAATCCCTGCTTATCCAAAGTGTTGGATAAAATAATAGCAAATAGATTATTGTGGTTTGTTTCTACAAACAAGCTAATCAATAATCATCAATTTGGTTTTAGAAAGGGGAGCTCGACAATTGATAGTCTACTTTATGTAGACTATCAAATTGCAAAGTGTCTCTCGTCACGAAAGCATGCAACCATAGTATCGCTTGATTTCGAGCGGGCATTTGATAGAATAGGCATACATTCAATAGTCGAGCAATTGATAGAGTGGAAAGTTGGTCCGAAGATTACTAAGTATATTATACATTTTATGTCCAGTAGAAAAATTACAGTCCGAATTCAAAACTGCTATTCTTCCTCCTTTCCACTTTTTAATGGGATACCCCAAGGGTCTCCATTATCGGTCATTTTATTCATTATTGCGTACAATAAACTAGCAATGATAATATCCCGACATAGAGAGATTGACTTCTGTGCCTACGCTGATGACTTCAACCTTATTATACGTTCAGGAAAAGAAAAATCTGTGTTATTGAACCTTGACCGCATTTTCCATTACATTAATATATGGTGTGAATCCTCTGGAGCTATTCTCTCGAGGACAAAATGTAAATATATACACATCTGCAGACTTAGACTCTGCACTAGTGTTATCCAATCTTCCAACATAAATCTTTCGAAAGTTGATAAATTAAAAATATTGGGACTTATTATAAATAAACGTTACCGATGGAACGATCATGTAGAATATTTGGCATCATCTTTAGCTCAGAGACTTAATATTATTAAGTGTCTATCAAGCACTAAGTTTAATTGCAACACCAACTCCCTTGTATCGATCTCAAAGGCTATTATTTTATCTAAAATCAACTATGGTCTGCCACTATATGGCAATGCTCCCAAATCTCTTCTTAAAAAATTGATGTTATAATTAACTCTGCCATAAGAACTTCTCTAGGAGCTTTACGTTCAACTCCTGTTAACAACATGCTATTTGAAACTAATATCAAACCGGTAAACTTACAAAGAGAAATATCAACCACTAAACTTTTCAAAATTCTACTGTACGGTTCTAATGTACCAATATTAAAAATTCTCAAAAAAGTAAAATCAGCCAAGAAAATACCCAGAGTTCCTTCAGTTATCCTTAGAATAGTAGAAAATTGTAGAAAACTAGATATACCTCTACATATACCTCCCTTTATAAATAAGGCTAAACAACCTCCACCGTGGTCTCTCCGGAGCCACTCCATAGATACTACACTTCACGAATTTGTAAAATCTAACACAAATCCATCTGAATTCAGAATCATGTTTGCAGCTAAAAAAGAATATTTGCAGGACTACAATTTTATCTACACCGATGGTTCTAAAACTGATAATACAACAACATTTAGTATTACTACGGAAAATCGTATATTAAGAATGTCGATTCTACCCTCATTTAGCTCCGTATATTCTGCAGAATTGATAGCTATATATGAAGCCCTATCATATGTCAAAGACAAACATGGAAAATTTGCAATATGCTCTGATTCTCTTTCTTCCTTACAATCAGTTCTCAACATTTTTAATAATAGCTTTTACGTCTCGGAAATCAGAAACGTACTAGTCAATAAATTCCCAAAAATTATTTTGATATGGATACCAGGCCACTACGGTATTATGGGAAATGAATTTGCAGACTCTGCAGCTAAAAGTGCATTAAATCTTCCTCTAATCTTAAAACCTAACTACAACCACAGAGACATAAACAAAATGATAGATAACTCCTACCTTATACTACATAAAAACCACATTTACAACCTATGTTCTACATGGTATAGGAGAATCAACAATACACAAAATCCAATTAACATTTCCATAACAAACGACCAGCAAAAGATTAATAGATTGGATAGAGTTAAGTTCGAACGACTACGTTTGGGACATACAAGGCTTACCCATGGAACATTAATCAACCCAAATTTGGCACATTTTTGCAACTGTGACATAGTTTACCCAACAAATCCCTCCCATTTTCTGTGTGAATGTCCAAAAACACAAACCTCTAGAATAGCAACACTCCAGAACATTGATCCTTTACATCTTCTATCAATGGAAAACGTAACTTTATTGATTAAGTTCCTTAAAATCTCTAAACTCTATAACGAAATTTGAAAATACTCTCATCTGTAAACATCTGAATTATCTATTAAATTATATATGTAATTAAAAAATAAATAAATTTATAACCTAATTTAACTATAATATACTAACTTCTGAGCTGAAGGCCTACGTCGCCATTGCCCTTAAGTAACATTAGCTTGTAATTTTTAATTATATGCTTAATAAATAAATAAATAAAATAAAAAATAAATATTTTAAGTGGTTGTTGTGTTTCTATGTAAACAAACTTACCATGGTGAAATTAAATACCAGGTGACAGCATTGCTACAACAATTACAACAAGGCAAGAACAACAGGCATTTTTCTATATGAAAAACTTTCGTCACTGTCAAAAAGTTTTTTTTTTATATAGCTTTTTGACATTTTCAAATTCACCATGAATAATCAGCTGGCGCTACGCTGTCACCTAGTATTTAAATTCACCTTGAAACTTACCTTCACATTGACTTTTCAATGAGATCATTTGTTTTCTTTTGTTGACATTTGCCATTTTATACAATTTTGTTCACTAAACACAGTTGTGAACAGTGTTGCATTCGAAATCTTACTCAATATTATAACAAATTCATACTTAGTGCGCAATAATTAATTGAGATTTTATATGGAATATTGAGCTCAATAATGGCGTTAATTGCGATTATTGTAGTATTTAAACATCGTCTACCGCTGTAATAAGTCATGTGGATTCTGCTGCTGATATTAAATCTGAAGCTTATGGTTCCAACCTTAAATCTCAAAGAGGACCTAGCAGTGATGCCAATTCTAAGGTCGATGCAAAGTCTGAAACTGAGGTTAAACTGAACTCCCAGTCTAAATTGGGGCTTAGAGTCAAATCTGATGATATTACAGTTCATCCTTGGTATAACGATTAGAAAAAAAAACGTTATGTCGAATAATTCGTTAAAATGAGGTTCGTTATATCGAGGTGAAGTTGCACTTCTATTCGTTATAACGAAGTAATAAAAAATTTTGTATGTATATTAATCATCATCTGCTTACCATGTTATAGCGACCGATTTCCGCTAACAACTCAAAACACATTTGAAGGAAAACACTGTATCTTGTAGTTTTAAATTTCAAAATAGTATTGTATTTAATTCAAAAATAGTTTACATTTATAAAATAATAAGTATGAGCCAGTGATTAACTAGCTAGATTGCAAAAATAACTGCTGCAGCAAGCGTACAAGCTCTTGGCAATAATAAATTTTTCATCGACTGTATTAAGAAAAGTCAACTTACTACTAATACTGATGTTACTTCGGCCCAAGACTGTGTTAGTGAAACCACTAATTTAGATCTTCAGCTATAATTCCTAGGAAAAAAAACACGAGTTATTAAAACTTCACCATGCGATTGCAGTTTTAGAAAATGGCGGTTCATCGCAGATTGGAGATACACAAATGTCACCCCGAGACGATTGACCTTTCGTGACATTGAACACGCTATAATCAAGTTTGATGGCGAAAACCGAGCATACGGTGTAGTGCTGCCAAATTCTAATACTTTCCATTACTCAATAATATTCAATACTTTTCATTTGGGTACAAACTACTACTCGATACTTTTAACGGATTTTTTTTTCAACTATTATTGGTTTTGTATGTCTTTTGTTATTAAATCCAAAATAAATGTAAATCTAACTTTTAATTTAACGTTAACAACAACTTAAGAAATAACAAAAATAAATTCTTTCGAAAATTAATGAACATTGTTGTCTTTTTATACAGTGATGTATTTTTATGCACTATTTTACCCACTCAACTTGCTTAAAAATACAACTCAGAAAGTATCGAGTAACTACTTTTGAGTATTGAGTATCCAAAAAAAAGGTAAATACTCGGTACCCATTACTCAATACTTTGCCAGCACTAATAGGGTGTATACGACTTGAAACGACCTGAAAGAAGCTGTTTTCTCTGTTGGCAAATGGGCCATGACCATCGCAGCTTTTATAATCCAAAGAAGTTTTTAGCCCCACGTAGAAGCAAAATTGCCGCCGTGATTTCCGGAAGCGCTGACGTCCGAGATGGTTCTTATGAAGATACTCTAATTAGTGCTACAAATAATGCAAGTATGTATTGCCTTTTGTGATAGTAGGGTCAAGTACAGAAGATTTATGAATCGTTTTTCTTTTTTTATACCGGCAGTCCTGTGACGGTTTCATTATTATTGATACTTTCTACATTTTGATTAAGTACTTATTGTTTCAGTTTCATCCCCTTTTTCCCCATCACTGATTGTTTTGTTTTCTATCATTTATTATTCGCAATTTGTTTCAATTCCATTTTATCCTCTTTTAATTATGAATGAGTTGAGCTCTCAATGAATTTACAATATCCCGTTACATTTTTTTTATTTTGAGATTGTCAATGATATTTAAGAATATCAATGGAATTTAATATTCAGAATTTATGAATGAAAAAACAAGATAGGTATATGTATATGTACATATATCAATTCTCTTTAAATTGTTCTTGACTTGATAAAACGATGATCGATAAGATAAGAGGATGGAGAAAAAGATTGGCCGTGACAAGATTAAGTCGAGGAGTAGTTATAATTAAATAATAATTTTAAAATAACATTATTATTAAAAAAAGTGGAAAAGTTTATTTAAAATTAAATATCTTTCGAAACGGAAAGTATTTGAAAATATAAAATACAAAAGATTTGAACTGCTAAATACTTTGGGTATAACATTTGTCGGAGACCATTTGGACCCATGTGCTGTGGACAACGTGGCCGAATTTTCAATTTATATTTAGAATGTTCGAGACTCCATTTTCTAAAGTCGACATGAAACCTCATCATTATTTGATTTAAATTTTTCGTATCGAATATAAAATAAGAAAATTTACAAAATTAAATTCCATATAATTAAATCAAAGTTAGTTAGTTGATGGGAATTATAAATTTTTATATATTTAAACCATCAATCTTATATTTAAAATCAAAAAGTTTTTAACATTAGTATTGTTATAGATGTTTTGTGTTATTTGTTATTGTTGTCCATTTTCAAATTATTAATTTTAATTATGGTTAAAATTTCTAAATTTGCATAAACATTTGTTCCCTGTAATTGTTATCGTTGAATTTATACATAAAATTTGTTAATATTTGCTAATATTTGTTTCACTCTTCAAGTGATCAATGGTTTAACTTAATTTGTTATTTTTGTAATTTATATTTTAAATAAGAGCTTTATTGTAATTTTTTTTTGCAACTGCGATTCTCTTAAATTATTCTTAAAATTTATCTCTTAAGTATTCTTCTTGTAATTTGAAATTTGATAAAAAGCAACAACATCTGGGGTTTCACCAACAACAACTGCACAGGCCTGAGCAACGTAAAATGAAACTACAGTGAGTAGCAAAAATTAATTTAAAATTAAGTACAATTATATACAATAATTTATTTTACAGTTAATCTTGCATATTAATACTTTAAATTTTGTTACCATTTCTAATGTATATTTAATTTTTTCCTTTGTTTATTAATAAATTTAAAATGAATTTTAACTACTAATTTGTTTGAAGTTAAGAGAGCCAAACTAATGTAGTGATGGTAATGTATAGGGGTTCTCAGTCAGATAATATGGACTATATTGAGAACTATGGTTGGTGAGGGCAGCGATCTAATTCAACTAAAGATCATATGTAGTGTGCAATTTAATAATACCTTTATCATTTAAGTCCGTTAATTTAAATGTCCGAGGTCCGTCCGAAAACTAAGGGTACTTCTAATTTTAACTATTTTTTTATTCATCTTATTGAATAGTAAAGCACGTTCAACTCTGTTTTGGTAAAAGCGGGATATGATTGTGACAAAGAACCCAACCCTATCCGGCGAGTTATAGCTTTAAATAAGAACGTGTAGTCACAACATTCCTTAAATATTTCATCTTTAACATTATGCATAAATTTACGAAAAGAAACCATTACAGTCCAACTAATTTTATTAAGAGGTCCTATGTTTCATTTGCTATAAATACTGCATTTAAGTTATCGAAGTATTAGGGCCTAGGTAAATCAGATTTAATGACTTATGGAACAACAGAGGCTAAAATTAAATTCAGAAATCGATGTGAAAAAATAACACTCAATATTGTGGCCGACACTACTATGTCTATCCCACTCATACTGGGACGAGAATTTCTTAATAAATTTAACATTCACTTGTGCCAAAAATTAAAACAAAAATATATTTTAAATAAAAGTAATGGAATCCTTAATGAAACCCAATCTTTTTTCTGTGCACTTGATCAATATAAGGGAATGAAAACAGCTGTTTTTAGTGATGTAGAAGAGTTTGTTTATCATAACAGTGGGTATTCCAATCGTAACGAAATAATTATGGGTGATTAAAGAATAATGATGAGGCTGACAAAAACATAGTCTCCTCTTTTGATGAAAAAACAACAAACCTGAAATTCTTTGTGGAGTTGAATATGTTGCTAGTGGTTATTGTGATTTAGGAGACTTTTTATTTGATATTTTTAGTCAAACACATTTTGAAAATTTATTATATAATAATAATAACAATTTTTAAGCTTGAGGGCACGTTTTGTTTTTTTATAAAAGATTTTTTATTTTTATATATAAATTACTCGATATTTCGATTTACTTTGGAAATCTTCTTCAGGAGTTATTTTATTTTAATATTTATTTTTTGTTATTTTTTAAATATTAAAAATTATTTAATAAAAAATTATTTTATAGTATTTAAAATTTAATTAACTTTTTTTCATTCAAAAAGTAACGTAAAATAAGTAAATGGAATATAAGTTTACTTAAGGCTCCAATACACTATGTGCTTTTTACATTGTATATGTCAAATTTTACATAACGGAGTAAAAACATGTAGTTGGTGACCTCAAAAACTTTGCTTGTGTATTTTACATAAGACAATTAGAGCATGTTCTATTTTCTTAAGTTCAAACACATGTTTTCAAATGCATATGCAAGGCGAAAAGATTTGTCGACGGTTAAATATCTGCGCTATCATTAGCCGGCCGTGTGAAGAATTTGCTAAATTAAATTTGATAAATTAAATACTTATGTTTTTTATCCCATTTTGATAATTTAATTTACAAATTTTTGATATAAGCTCCACATCTTGTATATTAAAAAACGAAAAACAGCGGCTTTAACGCATTTTTTAAAGAAACGACATGGAAATTTATGTGTGAAAAAAGAATAATATTTAATATTTAAGCGTATCAGCTGTTGTAAATAATCATGGCGATGTCACATCTAATTGTACATACAAGTTGGTGACCAAAAATGTAAAATAACCAGTTTTGACAGACATAAAGAAAAACATTTGAGTTGTAAACTTAAAAATACATAAGCAAAAACACGTAGTGTATAGGCAACTTTATTTGTAAATTGTTGGATTTATTCAACAAAAAAATTTATTATTTTATTTAAAACTACATTTTTAAAAATTTTATTTCTCAAAAACATTACAAATATTTTAATATATATTATTCTTTATTATTATTATTACAAATTTTTGTATTACTACAAATTTGTTGTTACTTTTTTTGCTACGTCTACCGTTGGTTGACAATATTAGCGAAGTATGTTGTTGTTGTCATTTCTCCTTTATGGTAGATTTCTGTTTTTTTTTTTTTTTTTTTTGTAAATATGAAAACACCGGAGATGGGATGACAAAGAATACTCACACATTGTAAACGTAAGTAAATTTCTTTCTAACTCACAACACGTAAAAAGAAATATGATAATTCTCGAATTCTATCACCCTTATCGTGAATAATTTTTCCCTCGAAACATTTTCACTTTTCCCAAAATTGCAATCGTGAATAATTTTTCCCTCGAAATGTATTCCCTTTTTCTAATATGTAATTGATAGGGGATTAATATGCATAAAAATAATCCCATTCAAAAAATTCACCATATCGTGAACGACTTTTTGAAAACTGTTTTTTCCCTTTTTCGTGTTTATTTAATCCTTATTTCACTATCGAGTATCTGCAAAACAATAATGTGTATGACCATATATTGTATATTCATTTTGTATGTTCATATGTATAAAGTTTTTTTGGAACACAACTTACCAAAGTAACATTCAAACTGTAATTTCCTTTTCTGTTATAGTACATGTGGTTGTTCTTATTTGGGCTTATAATATTGATGTGTGTTCCATCAACACATCCGATGACGCCGGGTATCCCAAAGTTTTCGGTAGAACTCCTGACAAGTAAGTTTGTTTTCTTCTTCCAATGGATATTTAATCCCTTCAGCACAGAGACTTTGCTCTAAAGTGTCCAACACTTTGGAGAACACCTCACAAAAAGCGGATTATGCTATTCCCACTTCGTGGGCTCTTACAACACCTTTCTGGTATCCGCCCTCTGCAAAAAACGTAAACATGCACTAAGATTTAGGATGGGCGGAATACCAAATGATTTTTTTGATTCCGGCAGAGAACTAGATACGAGAAAGCAGCTTTATTTACTCTGTAATGTTTGATAAATCTAAGATGAGAACTAATTAGTACCCTATTTTTCATAGAATTTAAGTCACTTACGTTTTATCAGGTAACTCTAAAGTATTAGACGCATCTCGCAGAGCGCGTCGAGCTATTCGCTATTGCTGTATTTCTTCTTCTTGTAATAAAATATATGCACCAATTCTAGACATTTTCTCTATTTAAAATATGTATATTATTTTAACACACCACTTTATTTGCACTTACGAATTTTTTAATTGCGCACTTTAATTTGTTCTTCTTTCTTATTTTACATTCACTACGAATTAATAGCAGGAACAGACGTTTCCATGAAATTCACGATAGCAAATTCCCTTTCTTGTTGAATGAAAATTTGATGGGAACAAAAATTTCACATGTATTTCACGATAGGGATGTATTTCTCAAAAAACGGTGAGTTAAATAGATGATGTTTACAGATGGATCGTTCATAATGAAAATTGGTGATGACGCCCTTGGCAGGATAGAAAATGCATTCCAATTTGCCAATTGTTTAGGTAAATATAACTTTACAATGGTATTCTTAGAGTTATTAATTATAATTATTTTTTCCATTCTTTGCGCAGTGTTCGCTCGTTAGTAAATGCAAACAAAAAATAAGCAAAAAGAAGCATCAGCAACACATTGTGCAGCGCAGTGATGCATTTACGAACAGTGCCCATGTTCTGTAACTTCCGCTTCGAGAAACTTTTCGATTAAAATGTGTGGAATAAAACAGAAATGCCATAAATTGAAACAAACAGCTGTTTTTCTTGAAAAACTATGTCCGTAACTTTTTTTGACGAGTAATCGCTGTTACGTAAGAAAATTACTCGCCAGCTTACAGAAAAAGTGTGTTTTTGTGAGAGAGGTTCCCGCTTTGGACTGTCAAATATACTCACAAATAAAAACGCGGCGGGATATAATTTTAAAAAGAAAAAATATTAAAATCGCAATGAATAACAACACGGAAAAGGTAAGTAATATGTTCTTAATTGTTTTTTTTTATTTATAGAGTAATTCCATATGAAAGCGATCACCTTTTGGACGACCCCTCTCCGATTTTAAAATAAATAGTCTCAATCGATTGCCCAGCAAAAAATAATGTACCTAATGTACCTGGGCCGCGCCTGCCCAGGTACACGTGACTATGTTATCACACGTGAAGATGGAGAAAAAGTACACAAGCAGCGCAGATTATTATTATGTAATCTATCCGAAGCATACCATCAGTTCAATGAGAAATACCCAGCAGAAAAAGTGGGATTTTCTAAGTTTGCCATCCTACGACCAAAAGAATGCGTGCTGGCATTAGACAGGCACGGAACGCATTCAGTCTGCGTTTGCATGTTTCATCAAAACATCAAATTAATTTTCTTTCCATGCAAGAAATTGAAAGTATTTCACGGTGAAATTGAAACATATAGGGACCTCCTGTCGAAGTCGTTGTGCGCATACCCCACGGAAAATTGTCATCTGTCTAAATGCGACAATTGTCCGAAGATTGACGAGCTAGAGCAATATTTGGCGGAAAAGTTTGAACAGCTGTTAATTCAGGAGGTGCATTTCAAACAGTGGATAATTAGCAGCGGCAGATGTTCCCTTGGGACCGTGGTAAAGCAGATTCCGGAATTCATCGAGGAATTCGGATTCAAGTTGAATGAACTGAAGGCGCACCATTTCATATCCGAGATGCAATCGAAATTTCTAAAGGAAAGTAAGGAGAAATTAGCCCAAAATGTATTCATTGTGATAAGCGACTTTGCCGAGAATTACACTTTTCTCGTTCAGGATGAAATTCAGGCTTATCACTGGGCAAACGACCAGTGCATGGTGCATCCTTTTTGCATTTATTTTAAAAACGAACATAACGAACTACAGACCGTAAAGGCCCAACTATAATATGCATAAGCAAGCTTAAGCAAATTGCAAAAGTTAACGAAAAGACTGTCAAATGCATAACCAGTTCAGAGTTAAATTTTAGGTGGCTACAATGACTTTGAAACTTTTTGTCCACAGTTGCTCATTTATGTTAAAAAAAATGTTTTTATTTTAACAAAAAGCCATTAAATGACTATATTTTATAAATATTATTATATTATTTTATAATTAAAAGAAAACTTCGTACCAGAAACGCATAATTTTTCCTTTTTCTTAATTTATCGGCAAAAGTACTAAAATGTACAGCTGTGGCAGCACTACATTGTAAATAATAATAAACGTTTACATATGTTTTGTTAATTTTCGTGTTGTGTTTGCAAAAATGGAGAAAAAACTTAAAAATTTTAATAATATAAAAATATTAAAGTTAGCGCTTGAAGGGTTGTGCACATTAAAAGAAATAAGTGAACTACACTGTAAAAGAAGAAGACGCTCTTGTTCTGTCAGAGAAATAACCGCGACAGAAAGACATTTTTGTTAAAATAAAAAGGGTCCCTTTTATTGTAAAGGCATTTATTTTTTCCGCATTTTCTATTAAATTTTAAATAAATATATTGTCTTCTTTCTCCATTTTGTTCAAAACACAAACAAACAACAACAAACAGCTGATTCCGTACAGAATGTGCGATCAGTTTCGCTTTTTGCTTAAGCAAATGACAGTTGAAAAACTTAACGAAAAATTTCGTTATGTACATTATAGTTTGCCACATACAATTTATATGTGTTCGCACGTTTGCTTAAGCTAGCATATGCATATTATAGTTGGGCCTTAAGCCTTGTTGTTGTCGCGGAGAGTTTAGCTCATAATTATGTGTCCGTTTATTTATTTCAAATGAAACTGTTTGAATTCTTAAGACCAAAAATTCGATGCAATCGACAAAGTAACGTTTTTCTCAGACGGCGCGGCTTCTCAGAACAAAAAAAATTTTTACAATCTTTGCATAATTGAAGAAGAACAAAACTGCAAGGTCGAATAACACTTTTTCGCGACGTCCCACGGTAAGGGCCCATGCGATGCGTCAGGGGGAACCCTAAAACGCATGGCGACTAAGGCAAGTTTGCAAAGGCCATATACTGACCAGATCTTAAATGTACAACATTTGTTTTCGTGGAAATTGCCATTAACACAGTTTTATGCACTCAAAAAGAACACGATGCCATGGAGCGACGAATTCAAAACAGATATAATAATGTCAAAACTATAACTGGAACGCAAAAGTTTCATTGCTTCATACCAAATATTTCTGATATGTCAATTAATGTAAAGCGGTACTCTTCGTCTGCCGACGTGCTAAATTTAAAGTTACTTTAATTTTATAATGATGCCAAGACAATTGAAATTTTTAATAAATATTGTAATTAAGTATAAGCAGCAAAATAAGAAAGATTTTTTCTTCATAAATGTATTTTTAACTGTAAAATAATTTTTAAAATGTATTTTTAACAAGGTGGTCTCTTAAATGCTCTTCTCCTGTCCAAACAAGGAGTCAGGGTCCATTTTTTTATTGCTGATTCTTAAAGCAAAAATTATGAGGAATCCAAAAAAAAAATTAGCCGGAAAATTTAGGAGCTTCTGTGGAAAATCGGAAAATTTAATTTTCATGGGAAAATTTAAAGATAAATTTCTAAGAAAAATTAGGAAAATTTTATTTTTAAATTAAAGCCTGATTCAATACCTTTCCAACGAGCTTTCACTCGTTGCGATCGCTTTAGTAGTTTTTTTTTAAAACAACTTTCAATGAGGTCCCTTATGAAGAATTCTTCAATTTTGTCACATGACAGTGGTGTACACCACCACTAAACCAGTCACTATAAAAAAAATATGTAGGTACATTATTTTTTGCTGGGCAATCGATTGAGACTATTTATTTTAAAATCGGAGAGGGGTCGTCCAAAAATTTGCCAATTTTATCGTTTTCATATGGAATTGCTCTATACATAAATAGTATGAATAAAGAGAGCGTCTATAAATTTACCATCTAATTCATAAAAATTTCAAATTTTAATTTATAAGCTGATAATAGTTGCAAGTGTCTTTTTGTTTTATAAGTCCCCGTTTGAAATTTTTTCCCCGTTCTCGGAGGCACGCTTTGTGCTTTCATTCTTATTGTTTACATTTACTTTGCTTTTTGACATTGGCTTTATTTCTTTTCGGCGTGCTTTGTTGTCTATGTTTTATATTTGACTTTGTTTGAATAAAAATAAAAAAAATAAATCATGTAAAATAAAATAAATGTTTTTATAAATTTTATCTTTTATAATTTATTTATTTATTACACAAATCAAATATACGTACATTAGCCAATCAAATACAGTAGAAATTAAAAAAACAACACTGCAATTAGACAAATGTCAAAAAATAAATATAAATTGGAATGTTTCCGACAACAATGTTTCCCTCTGACCGCGAAGGAAAATACTAAAGAGAATTCCAGATGTTTCCCTGTGTAAACGGGGACTAAGCTACTGATAAAAATTTGTATTCATAACTACACAATAAGAGTAAATTAACAATTTTTTTTAAAGAGAAGTAACACTCAGGCAATTAATATGCCTATATATTAATTAATTAATTGTGTTACTTTCTTTGGAAAGGGATAGGTAGGAGAGGAGTAGGTCGTGAAAGTAGAGAAAAGCGCGTTATGTTTATCAGTAGTACAGTGTTGTAGCGCCTCCGGTGGTGAGTAGGCGCATTGATCAAAGCTAGATTTATAGCCTTTATTTAATTATTTTACCTTGGTGGCGATTGAATGCTACACCACCGAAGGAGGGCGCTGTGATGAATATTAGTTATGATAGGATATAAAACTAATAATTATCAGAAACTGATGGTTGTTTGAGTGGCAGCGGCTGGGAATCGAACCCGGGATACAAATTCCAACTCATGCTTAATGATCAAACGCGTTGATCAATTAAGCTACAACACCCTTATTTGTCGGTTTTAATAGTTTTATGTTGGCAATAACATGTTATGTTCACCCTCATTTTATAGTTAGTGATGAATATAATTACAATTGATTATTTAAGTACCCAAATAGAATACTAACTAATAATATGAATTATTACACATAATTGAATCGAAATGTTAAAAAATGTATGTTTTATTACTTCTTATTACATAAAAAGTAAGTTCAAAAGTAAAAATATTAAATTAAAGCCCTATGTCTTGGCAATTTATATAAATAAAGTAAAATAACACTTATATAGAATTTTTTTACATTTTTTAGATATTAAAAAAAAAATCAGGTCAAAAAATATTATTTGCAGATTTAACCCATAGTTGGTCCATATTTTGTAATCGTGATATATATCGTTGGAAAGGTATTTTTAATACCTTTAATATTACAAATTATAATAGACCCAATAGTTCCCGAGATATAGGCTAATATATTTTTAACTTTGGAGCTCCGCCCACTCGAAAATGGGCGTAGCCGCCAAATTTTTTATTTTAATCACAATTTGAAGTCCTTCTTATAGCATTTTTTCCCCGCTAGGCATTACAATAAGTTTTGGAGTGGGTGCGTGCATTGAATGAAGAATGAACAATTTTGTTATCTCCTAACGCTGTTTGTATTCTAAAAACAACTCTTGCTACAACAATATGAACAAAAGACAACTTCCACAACATCGACTGCCACTCACTGGAGAAAAGAGTGAGAGAGAAAGTATTTCATCAAGTGTCGTTTGGTCATCCGCATACATTCTTTTTTAGCATTCATTGCGTACCCAGACTTCACTAAGAACTACAATTTACATACAAAATACATGAAAACATGCTTCCTAGATTCCTCTTTTTACAAAGGGAAACTTTCAATTCCGGAAAATTTAACAATTAAAAGATGAAACTTTTCAAACTAACTTGATATAGTATTAGTTGTTGTTGTAGCCGTTTTTTGTTTTGTATTTTTATTTTATTTTTTTTAATTGTCACAAGAAAAAAGATTTACAACTTGGTAATGATTTCTTTTTCTTTGACAAAGAAGCCAAGAGAATTGCCATGAAATTCTAAAACTTTATTTCGTCTATGTATCTGCTACACTCGTCTGTATGTACATACATATATATGTTTGTAACTCTTAGTGTGCTGCAAAGAGAATTCTTGTTGTGGCAAGGAAAACATAGACAAGCCGTTTAAAATAATAATAAAACAATTTGGAAAATCTTTTGATTGCTGGAATTAAGATGGTCCTTTACATAATTAAATGGAATTTTTATAACACAAATTGTTTTTGATGAACAAAAAACAGCAACAAATAAAATAAAATATGTAAAATGAATGCCAAAAAGAAGAATAATAACAACAACAACAACATCGACAACAACAAAATCATCAGGAACAAGAACTAAGTATGTATGTACATATTTGCAAATATTTGTAAATCTTTCCCACATACAGTTTTGATATTTTCCTCAATATCTACTTTTAGAGTTTAACTTAGAAATGCATAAATACCTACACATCCTTTCACAAATACTCGTAGATGTCTGTCTGTCTGTCTACTCATGCACACTCATACATAACAAGACGCTTTTATCCTTTAGGCAAACAATTTCATTGTACTTTGTAACAATTTTCTTTGTTTGTTGCTCGTTTTTCTTCTTTTTTTTTTTTTTTTGTATTTTGTGTTGCTTTGCTGATGCTGTTTTTATTGCGGATGTAATAAGTTTACGCCAAAAATCTTATTTAAATGTTTTCAGCGCAAATTCGTTTCAAAATGCCTAAAATATTTCCTACAGTTTCCTAAAGAAAAAACGCAGATGAGATGAAGACACCAGCTCTAAGAAAAAAAAACAAGGTTGTCTACCGTTACCGTAATGCTGCCTGCCTCATTTTGGTATTTTTGAAACAAAAACTTTGCTCGTAATTTTTTTCCAAGCAGCCACAATTTTTATCTATTTTTTTCAAATTTACTTTAAATGTATTAAGCGTTTGCTGTATACGTAACATTGTTATAAAGTTCACATCAAATCTGGTCTCATAAATGTTTTAAAAAAGTGGATAAATACTTTTCAACCACAACTTGACACTCATAAGTGATAAGATTACGGAGCAATATTCTAAAGAGATACGATTTAGCCTATAGCTAATGACAAGTGCTCTGTTCTATAAAGTTGAAAAATTATATTACTTGAATAGCAAACAACGACTAATATTAGAATTATTATTGTCTTAAGCAATCATCGCAAATGTTATATTTTGTTCTGTAACCATGTTGTTTTTTTTTTTTTTTTTTTTTTTTTGCATTTAATTATTTATTGAATCTTCATATTTGAAATGACAATAAGTATTCAAATCTTAATACTAAAAAGAAAATAATAAGCCCAGCCAGTGCTAGACTAAAATTTTTATGATACTAAAAAAATTTCACATCAACTGATCCAGTCATCTATTTTGCGCTTGAGTTAAAGCAAGGGTATCCCTCCTTCTCAACCGACTGTGGCCACTAAAGTTAAGTATGTCTCGTGCAAGTGGGTTTGGATGGTGTTCAAGTTTGCTGACGTACTTTGACGCATATTTTGTCAATTCGACTTTTACTAATGGCACGCCTAGATCTTTGTGGATTCGAGAATTTTTAACATACCATGGAGCTGCAGTAATTATACGTAGAATTTTATTTTGACCCCTTTGAATTTTTTCAATGTTGGATGCTGAGGCAGTACCCCATAATTGAATTCCATAACACCAGATTGGCTTTAGAATTGCATTGTACAACAAAAGTTTGCAATCCAATTTCAATGTAGAGTTTCTGCCGATTAGCCAATTAAGTTGCACTGCTTTTAATCTCATTTGAGTAAGTTTTGCGTCGATATGAGACTTCCAAGTTAAACGTCGATCGAGGTGAATGCCGAGGTATTTGACTTCATTATGTTGAGGAATAATTTGATTATTTATTCTGATGGACGAGCAGGTATCTTTTCGCACAGTGAAATTGATATGAATACATTTTTGTTCATTTACCCTGATTTTCCAAAGCTCTAGCCAATTCTCTAGTTTATAAACATAATTCTGCAAATTCTGTGATGCAACTTGGTGGTCCTTATGGACGCTGACAAAGGCTGTATCGTCTGCAAAAGTTGACGTGTGGATTTCGGGGTCTGACGGCATGTCGGAGGCATAAATCAAATATAAAGTAGGGCCCAGTATGCTACCCTGTGGCACACCTGATTCAATTGGCTGAGCGGTACTTAAAAAATTGCCTTCTTTGATTTTAAATTTGCGACCGTATAAAAAACTTTCCATGAGTTTATGGGTGTTAGCAGGCAGAGTTAATTTTATTTTGTGCATTAAACCGTCATGCCAAACTTTGTCGAACGCTTGCGACACATCAATGAAAAGGGCGGAGCAGTATTTTTTGTCTTCAAACGACCGTCTTATCACATTTACCAATCTGTGTGTTTGTTCGATGGTACTGTGTTTAGCTCTGAACCCGAATTGATGATTTGGAATACATTCAGTGTCATTCAGAATTGGAGTCAACTTAGACATTAACAATTTTTCAAACAGCTTTGAAATTGTCGGCAGTAGACTAATTGGCCTATATGACTCCACTTTGGTGTGGTCCTTCCCTGACTTAGGAATCATAGTGATCATAGACACCTTCCAATCTGCAGGATAGTATTCTAGGCGTAAAATAGCGTTGAAGATAAAGAGGATAATTCTTCTTGCTACACGAGGTAACTCCACAAGCATTTTATTGCTGATTTTATCCATACCTGGAGCCTTTCTAAGGTTCAGAGTACCAATAGCGTTTTGGACATCACGAAAGTTTAGTCTTAGAGGTACAGGAGGTCTAATAACGAGTGGAGGCAAATCAGATGCATTATTTGAGTTGTTTATAGTAAACACTTTTCTCAAATGATTAACAAATAAAGTCCCCTTCTCGGAATCATTTCTAGCCCAGTCACCAGTCGGATTTCGCAGAGGAGGCTTTCCTATAACTGGTCTTTTTAAACCTCGTGCCGCCTTCCATAACGAATAGTAGTAACCATGTTGTTGATGAAAAGAGTTGGCGAACTTTCCACAATTTCCATAATTGTTGTTGAATTACACTTAAAGTCTAAACTACTCTAATTATTTCAAGACAATGGAAATTCTAAAATTTCTCAGTGCATATTTCTCTTCACAATAAACATAAAGGTTTCGTGCAGAAAACATATTGTCAGTAATAGTATCATCATCATCATCAAATGTATTTGTGGAAAATATATCACTAGAAACACTTTGGAGTTACATCAGATACAACTGGCTTTACATTTCATACATAATCTTCAACAATGATATCAACGATTTTAGGAATAAATATTTTCTTTTAATGTTAATTTCGATCAGTAGAGAATGTAGATCTAATAAAAACTGGAACCTATAACTTGAAGGTCGCATGTTTACATTTTCGGCAGCTTGCCTTTTATTTACCTGATTTTCTAGTACTTCCTTATCCAAAAGTATCTGGACTTCATACGCATAATCATTGCCATCTTTCTCTGGAACTTAAACTTTGTAATCATCATCACAGCATGAAAATGGTTGGCATTTATCATCGATATTAAAAGGATATGCCATCATTATCTCTTCAGCCTCTCCTTTGTCTGCAGTTATTTAAAGTCTATATTGTATTTTATATTATAACAAACAAATATGTGGATAAACAAAAAACTTTGTTACAAAGAACTAAGACTGAGGTCTGGCCAGAGCTTTAGCTTACTTTTTCTTTAAACGTGAATTCTCCCTTTATCGTAATCCAATCGATTTAAAATTAATATCAATCGATTCAGCACATGTCATTTATAGATTTAATATTGAACTCTTTTTGATTTAAAATTTATTGATAATTTTTCTTGGCTTAGGATTCGAACCTGGGTTGTTGGTTGAATTTACATACATATAAAAATTATCAATAAATTTTAATAATAATTTTTATGTAACAATTCCTACCTTCAGTAAAAATAATATAATGAAAATTAAATTTAATGAACACGAGCCGAAATTAAAGAAATACCAAAAATTTCAAAATATTTAACATAAATTATGTTGGTCGTTAAATTGTCTTTCAAACAATATATAAAATACTAATAAAATTTGCACTAAGACTGAATAGAAAACACAGAATAAGAATATTCTAGTCCTATAACCAGTGTAGTTTTTCAATTTCTTAGTATATTTAGGTGGAGGGTATTTAAGATTCGGCACAGCCGAATATAGCACTCGAACATGTTTGTTGTCGGCTCCTCATATTGTGGGCAAGTTACGTTTCGAAGGTTCGGTACTTGTACCGTGGGTACTTTATTTCTAAGTGTTAATGTACGGTCACATTTGACAAATATTTCCTCAAAAAAGCGTAACCACTTGTTTTAGCACAAATTTGTTTGACGTTGTTTGCTCTTACAAGAGTTTTGCAAGACCAAACAGAATCAAATAAATTAAAACTAAATATTTGTTGTGCTTTGGCCTAAATAAGAAAAGTTTTTTTAAGTAAACAAATGAGTTCAAATAAATGTTATTTAGTGGTTACGTCATTTTCGGCAAATATTTGCCAAATGTGACCGTACCTTTAGAGAGCTCTTTACAATAGAATATGATGGGCAGCCTCTAAAGTTAACAGTATAATTTCCTTTATGTTCGAATCATTTCTGGGTTTATCACACTGAGATGAACAATGTAGTTCACAACATGCAACACAAACTTGTGGCAACTTACAATATGATCTAGTATGACTATATTCTTGACAGTTTAAACATTGGACGGGGCCAGATCGTTTGTATGGTTCTTCTACCGTTATTCTTCGGTGCAACAAATATCTCAGATCATAAATTGGTTGTGTTTCACCTTTCTTTAGTTTAACATCACCAGGTTCCAATTCTACTCGAATAAGTGGTTGGGGGATTTTTTTCACGATTTTTTTAATATTTATCACGTTCTTTATCTTAAAGCCTTTAGTTTTCAAACTTCTCTTTATTTCCTGGGGTTCTATACAGGAGTCGATACCCTTATTAACAATTTAAAGTCCTTTACTGCTCTTTAGCTGATAGGTGTAGAAACTTGTTTACAGGATTCAAAATCAGTTACAAATTTTCGATAATCATTTTCATGATTAACCTGAATTTTGGTTTCATTAATATTACCTCTCTCGAAAGGGACCACAAAGAACGAATTTTCGCCAATTAACGAAATTAAAATTGTTAAACTCTTTACTACAATAAGATATTGTTTAAAACCAAGCCAGACAATACAAAAATTAGAATAAATACCGCCCGCTTATGTTCCTACATTAAAGCAAAAACATTAAATAACTCCATAATTACATGTGAATATTTTGCCCACTTGCATGTAAAAAGGGGAATTCTCATTTTATTAATACTTACCATATGAAGTTAGGTACTATTAAATTAATTAAATATTTTTAAATATTTTTTATTCCTTGTTTAAAAATATATTTTAAATTTTTTCTTTATAATAATAATAAAGACCTGCTGAAATACATAAATATAATCAAACGTACCATAAAACGTTTTTTTTTTAATAAAAATATGATTTTGCTAGTTCTGGTTTGACATTTGTGTAGTAAACACATGCGAAATACACGTTAATAAACAATGTTACGCTACCCTGCTCCAGAACGCGGAATATTGCTGACTATTTATTTGACCAATAATCGGTGGGTGACAGCCAAAAAACATCGGAAGTTTACTTTTGCGAAACCTTGTGTTATCATACTCGTACATCTATAAAGGTTTACCCCCTTATTCATTAAAACTTAAAACAGGTTTATAAAGCAAATTTCCATACAAAATTTTCTTTATAAAGTTTTAAAATTTTCTAAAGTAAGTTTTTGTAAATAATAGTGCATTTACACTTGTAATTTTCAAACTAGTTTATGATCATAAGCTACTTTCATAAACCATACCGTTTACATCAGCATTTTTGACAGTTAAGTGGTTTATCTTTGACAAGTCATAAAAGAGCTGAGTTTAATATTAAAAATTTAACAAAAATATGCACGTTGTTATGAAAACAAAATTTTTAAATTTGTGTTTTTCATCCAGGATGAATAAAATTCAATTACAGTTTCTTTTTTTAAAGAAAACTTTTTTTATTTTTGAGCAAATGTCAAATGTGCCCAGCGTTGCCAGAAAAATGTTGAAAAAACAGAGTTGCATTAGCAGAAACTGGTTGTTTGTAACTAGTTTATCTCAAAAGCTAGTTTTTGATTTGTATGGGTAAACAAGTTTCTCAAACTAGACGATACAGCCTTTATTAGCGTTCATAAGGACCATCAAATAGCATCACAGAACTTGCAGAAATATGTTTATAAACTAGAGAATTGGCTTGAGCTTTGGAAAATCAGGGTTAACGAACAGAAATGTATTCATATAACTTTCACATTGCGAAAAGATACATGCTCGTTCATCAGAATAAATAATCAAATTATCCCGCAACACAATGAAGTCAAATACCTCGGCATTCACCTCGACCGCCGTTTAACTTGGAAGTCTCATATTGAAGCGAAACTTACACAAATGAGATTAAAAGCAGTGCAACTTAATTGGCTAATCGGCAGAAACTCTACATTGAAATTGGATTGCAAACTTTTGTTGTACAATGCAATACTAAAGCCAATCTGGTGCTATGGAAACAATTATGGGGTTCTGCCTCAACATCCAACATTGAAAAAATTCAAAGGGGTCAAAATAAAATTCTACGTATAATTACTGCAGCACCATGGTATGTTAAAAATTCTCGAATCCACAAAGATCTAGGCGTGCCATTAGTAAAAGTCGAATTTACAAAATATGCGTCAAAGTATGTCAGCAAACTTGAACACCATCCAAACCCCCTTGCACGAGACATACTTAACTTTAGTGGCCACAATCGGTTGAGAAGGAGGGATACCCTTTTTAACTCAAGCGCAAAATAGATGACTGGATCAGTGGATATAAATTTTTTGTAGTATCATAATATTTTGTCTAGCACTGGCTGGACTTATTATTTTCTTTTAGTATTAAGATTCGAAAACTATGACAATAAGAAGATTCAATAAATAAATTAAATGTATAAAAAAATAAAAAAAAAAAAAAAAAAAAAATAAAAAAAAACTAGTTTATCACCATAAACAACTTATAACTAGTTTATGGCGTAGGTGTAAATGCACTATAAGGGCATTAGTATTTACCTAGCCTGACGAAATGCTTTTTACCAACAAATGCACTATTAAAGTATGCACTATGCACTATTAATTACACATGTATATAATTAAAATATGCTCATAAATTATTATTTAAAACAATGTATGTATTTAATAAAATGAATTCTTATTTAATAAAAATATTCAGTTTCGTTTCACACAGTATCGTTTGTGGAATAAATCTAGTTAACGTTACCGTTTTTTTTTTTTTAATTTCGATATTGCAATCAATCATGAACAAATGCTTATTTTTATTGAATTGGCAAGGATGTGTAGCACATGATAATTGTTTCCTGCAGTTGCTTTATACCTTTTTAAGTAACTTGCATCTTGCTACCATTTCTTTAATACTTTAGTGAAATTGTTGAGGCAATATTTCGTATTTCGCATAAAAATATGTAGATATGTAAAGTAGGGGTGGAGAGTGGTTAAATGTGAAGCTTCTTTCTCAATTTATTTGTTTTATGAGGGAGTTTCAAATACTTTAAGAATCATTGAAATTAAAGTCAATATTTGAAATATTTGTATTCATTGAGTGCCTTCGTCAAAAAAAAAAAAAAAAAAAAAAAAACCCTGACGTAGGCACTCAATGAAGTGCCGAAATATTGGTTTTAAAATAAAAGTTAAAAAGTTTTTATATTTAAAAAAAGACCTCAAGCTTAAAAAATTAGTAATAATTGAAATAATAAAGGTCGAACAAAAATACATATTCATATTTGTAAAATTTTGTATCAAACAAATTAAATTTTGAGAACATCATTTAAAATATAGTTTTAGGCTGATGTGAATGAAACCGCCAGTAGCTCGTTTCTGTATTTCTCGCATTGTAAAATTTTTCGCATGGAATTAGTGAATTGCATCAAAAACAGTGTAAAATTAAACCAAAAATAGTTTTTCTCACACAAGTGTTTCTGTAACTTTATTTTGCGAGAAATATCTGTCAGTTAAATAGTTTTCCAACAATTATTGAAAGCATGTGAGAAAAAGTGTTTCTGTAAGAATATTTTCCGAAAAGATTCGCACAAGAACTTTCAAAAAGATTCACATTTCAAATTGGTGCGACAAACACACAATTCAAATATGTACATACATATATACATTTCTTTACATTATAAACCAGAAAAAACCAGAGAAAAAATAAAAAAGTCCATTTAAAGCAGTTTTTTATTTTTCGTGTTCAATTGTAATTGAATCACGTGTGTTTGCTATGCTTCGTCCAACACGAAGCAACAACAATGCTTAATAATACCTGATCGAAATAATAATCGCTTGCTCAAAGATAGAGCTGCAAAACAATCGAAAGTACTATCGATAGTTTTCTTTCACTATCGAAGTAATAAAGGGTGGTTAAATTGTAAGGGCCGATGTTGAATGTGAACCACACCTAAACGCCAAGCTTTTTCCGAATTTTATTTGACATTTCTCTATTTCAGACTTACTCAATTTGAACCATGGAGAGATACACAATCCAACAACGTGTTAAAGTTATCCAGACTTATTATGAAAATGGGCGTTCAAATCAAAATGCATATCGTGCACTTCGTGATTTTTTTGGTCAATTTGATCGTCCAAATGTGCGTACAATCGCAAAAATCGTGGAAAAATTCGAGCAAACCGGGTCTGTAGAAGATGTGAGAACACCAGTACATGCTCGTACAGCTCGTAATGCAGAAAATATTGCTGCTGTTCGCGATAGTGTGGCTGAACAGCCGTCCACCTCAACTCGTCGTCGTGCCTAACAATTGCACCTCTCACGCTCGTCGTTGATGAACATTATGCATAAAGACTTGCATTTAGACGCTTACAAGGTGCAATTGGCTCAAGAACTAAAGCCTCTTGACCATTCCAAACATCGTGAATGGGCAGAATGGTGGCAAGAAATGGCAACAGTGGATGATCAATTTTCGAAGAAAATCATCTTCAGTGATGAGGCACATTTTCACCTCAGCGGATTCGTCAATAAACAGAATTGCCGCATTTGGGCGAATGAGAATCCAAGAGTGATTGTGGAAAAACCAATGCACCCACAAAGAGTGACTGTTTGGTGGGGTTTATGGGCTGGCGGCATCATCGGGCCGTATTTTTCCAAAATGAGGCCTGTCAGGCAGTTACTGTGAATGGTATTCGCTATCGTGAGATGATAACGAACTTTTTATGGCCCGAATTGGAAGATATGGATGTGGACGATATGTGGTTTCAGCAGGACGGTGCCACTTGCCACACAGCTAACGAAACAATGGCTCTTTTGCGCAACAAATTCAATGGCCGTGTTATCTCACGTAATGGCGATGTCAATTGGCCGCCAAGATCATGTGATTTGACACCGTTGGACTTTTTTCTTTGGGGTTATTTGAAAGAAAAGGTGTACGTCGATAAGCCAGCAACAATGCAAGAGCTAAAGGATGAGATAAGTCGGCACATTAACGGCATAGAACATCCATTATGCCTCAGGGTCATGGAAAATTTGGACCATCGGATGGAGGGGTGCCGCCGTGGTCGCGGCGCCCATTTGGCCGATATTTTGTTAAATACATAATTGAGTAATACCAATATATCATAATAAAATAAAATTACAATAATTTCCTAAATAGTTTGTGTTTTATTAAAAATCAACATCGGCCCTTGAAATTTAACCACCCTTTACAAAGTCGAGTAATACTATGTTTCCACGACGACTTGAATCACCTGCTTCGCCTTCTGAATCATGTTTATGAATCATGCTGTTTACATGACCAAAAAACTTGATTCGATTTGACAGTTGTCTTTAATAAACAAACAGAATAAAAAAAACAGAATTTACAATTTGTGAAAAATAATTTTTTTAATGGACAAACAAAAGTGAGTGGAAAAAAAACATACATTCGTACGTATTTACTTTCTTTACTTCCAGCAACAAGAAAATAATTTGCTTTGTTTACAATAATATTAAATTTTTACAGCTAGTGCAGATAAACTTGCGATAAAAATTAGAGAAGAGTGCAATTTTTCGTGTTTCGCAAGTTGATTCAATATGAATCTACTTGATTCGCTCTTAAAATTTTGTATGGTGAAGCAAGTTTTTTCGCACAAGATTGGGGTGTGAAGCATGAATAGAGAGCGAAGCATGTACCGTGGAAACATAGTATAAGTGTAGCCAACGTTAATATCTCGCCAAATTATTTTACGCAGGTTTTTAGCCGCCTGATAATTTTTATTGTATCTTTTTAATTTGCTTTATTTGCAATAAGTTTTTTGGTATTTGCCTAATGTAGAGTAGGTGTAAATTAATATAAAAAGTGTTTAATATAATTTAACAGACTTGTTTGAACGGAAATAAAAAATAGAACTCAGTTACATTTGACCGGTGGCAGTGGCTAAATGTCGACTTTAATCTTTGACTTTGTTCTGTTTATAAACACATGATGATGCAATTGAAAGTAAGCGATATAAAAATATATAAACAAAAGTTTTTAAATAATATTTATTTAAATTTTGTAGAGTATAAACACATAAATACCAAGATGTTGACGGTTCTAGAAAAATGCAAAGGTATTTGCAAAAATCAAATAATAAGTATTATAATGATTTTCAAATGTTAGGTGCCGCTTATTCATATATGTATGTACATACATACATATGTACATATATTTAATTTGTTTAGAAAGTGGCAACGAAAATATTGAGGAAGATAGTGACGATGCAGAATTCGTTCCCAATAGGATCCGTAAGGTATCATCAGATGTCTGGAACTATTTTGATATACCGAAAGGGAAAAACTCTGCAAAATGTGTGGAAAAGTTTATAAAACAAGCGGCGATACAATCAATGCACTCGACAACCTTAAGCGAATACATCCGAGCTTCAAAGAAGTGAAAAAACCAGTAAAGAATATCATGTCGTTCCTTAAAAATAATGAAACATACGGCTCAGAAACGAACCGTAAGAAGAATCTGGACAGAGCTCTTATGTCCATGATTGCAATCGATAAACGACAAAGGTTTTCAAGACTTCAGGTCCAACCATAATGTGCATAAACTGGCTTAGGCCAACTTAAGCAACTGTGCGAATACATGTAAAACGTATGTGAAAACCATAATGTACTTAATGAAACTTTTCGTTAAGTTTCATTTGCTTAAGCAAAGTGCCAAACTGAACGCACTTTCCGTACGGAATCATCTGTTTTTTGTTTACAAAAAATAAAAAAAATAGTATGCAAAATCAAGAAATAGATGATATTACTCATATCTTATCACTTTTTATTATTTATTCTACAATTAGCAGTTTTTACTGTTTGCAAATTTTCAAAAATTTTATTGAAATTTTGTAATTTTGGGTACTTTTTGATTTAAAGTACTCGCAAAAACATAAAATACTGCACAAATATGCAACAAGGGTTACATGCATCATGTAAGTACATTATGGCCACCTAAAAGTCTTCTTAAGTTTACTTATGCATTTGACAGACTTTTCGTTCATTTTTGACAGTTGCTTAAGCTAGCTTATGCACATTATGGTTGGGCCTTTCGTCAAATCTCTAGACCCTCGACATTGCGTACGACATTGCAAAACAAAACGATGGTTGAAGTTTACAACGACACAAAAGCAAAGTTACAAACGATTTTAGAGGAAATAGAGCACTGTGCAATTACCACAGATTGTTGGACCTCTCATGATAATGAGAATTACCTCACCGTTACTTGTCATTTTATTACAAAAGAATTTTCTTTGCGTGCTGCCGTATTGTCGACACAGAAACTTTTAACTGCAACAAAGCACACTGCATATAACATTTCCAAATCATTGCAAGCAGTGTTAGATAATTGGGGAGTTATGGAGAAAGTAACGTCTATTGTCACTGATAACGTCAGCACCATGATCAAGGCGTGCGACATATTGCAAAAGAGACATCTGCCTTGCTTTGCACATACGCTGAATCTTGTAGTGCAGGATTGTTTAGCTCAAAACGATATTAAAGCAATTTTGACAAAATGTAAGAGGATTGTAACATATTTTAAAAGTAGTACGGTGGCTTATGAAAAATTTAAGATTGAACAAGGTAAGGAAAAACCACATAGTTTACTTCAAAAAGACCTACTCACAAACAGCTGGATTTCAAAAATACTATTAGAAACACCAAAAGCACCACCACCTCTAACAGCTGATGATATTGCTATACTGAATGATTTGAAAAGTTCCTCCACCACTTCCGTTACAATATCGCTAATCATTCCAATTACGTGTGGTCTTTTTCAATCTTTGGATGTAAAACCAAATTTGAAGACGCTTGAAGGACAATAGGCTTGTATTTTCCTAACAGAAAAAAAGACAAAGAGACTTCTTCCATATGAAGAACGTACTGCAGCAAAACTCGGAACATTGCTAGACCCGCGATTTAAAAAGGAAGGCTTTTTATCAACAAATAATGCTGATAATGGGTCCCAACTTTTAAAAATTAACTGAGCTTCATAAGTAAACTAAATACTATATTTGAACAGCATATACAACCGTCAACTTCCAAGTCCAATACAGCAGCCGCCCCAGCCCCAGTAGATAGTAACCCACTACAACATTGGAAGGTAAAATGTATATTAAAGTAAAATAGCAACAAATAATAAATATTTTTTTTTGCAGAATATTGGAACTGATATGTCGACAGTTAAATCTTGTGCCTTAAGATATTTATGCATACCAGCAACTTCTACGGAATCTGAAAGAATGTTTAGCAAAACGAGAGCCATAATTTCAGACCGTAGAAGTTGCTTAAAACCAAAAACTGTTGATAAACTTTTATTTATCAATAAAAATTATTGTGTATCTGACAGAGCTGTAAAAGAATGAATATGTATCCAAGTTTTGTTTTGGTTACTTAGCACTCAATTTTAGAAAAATTATCTCAGTTTATTAATTTAATGTTGAATTGTTAATTAATTTTAATTATTATATTTGTTTTTTTTTTAATATAATTAAAAAACGTTTTGTAGTAAGCGCTTATATACTTTTTATGTTTTTATACCTACCATTCAATTGAAATAAAACTTTTGTTACAAAAATCAACAATTTATTTCCAAAACAAATTTTTTGAGATATGGCATTGTTTAAATAAATGAGCAATATGTTAGTAATTTATTTATTTCAATAGAATTCTTGTGATATTGCAGTCTTGTTACTGCACTTAAGAATATCCGATAGTATCGATAGTTTTAGTAAAATGGTGCCGACTATCAATAGTTTTGCAGCTCTACTCAACGCCTGAATGAAATTTTTTTTCTTCGTTGACGTCTGATTTGCATTTGACACTTACTTACGGAAATATTCCAATGAAAACAGAATCAGCAATGTCTGTTTTCGCATTAAAGTACAGAAACACTTTTTTCTCACAAATCGAGAAACGATGGAATTTTTGTCTCACACTTCATGTGAGAAATTTTTCGATGCGAGAAATACGGAAACGAGCTACAGGAAGAGAAAGGAAATGTCACAAACTTTCGAAGAATAACCGTAAACTTGTCGAAAATACTTGTTTCTTTTTGGTAGTCACATTCACAGATATTTTTGCACTTTGCAAATCGTTGCCCAATTGCTTTACGTGTACCAGGTTTCATAAAATTATAATCATAATTACAACATGTGCATTTAAGAATAGATTAGATGGTTTGTATTTTACTAAAATCAAAAAGGCAGAAAAATTCAAAACTTTATTTTTGGTTCGAACATTTTTGAAATTGTGAATAGTGAAAGTAAAATATTGTATTTATGCTTATAGCATTATGTTAGATTTACAGCAATAATATAATAACTTCTCCTATTATATTTATACATAACCATCTTTTGGAAGGAATCAATCATGTTCTGATTATGCTACAACCATATCATCTAAAAAGTTTAAATATGTATAATCATATTGTGGTTGAGCTGTATGATAATATGGGCGCCGATCGGCAAACAATTTCTGTGGTTTCTAGAATTGGAGAATTGGTTCTCTAAAAACTATATTATAACATTTGATCAGGTAACCCAACTTGAGTCTGATAACCCAATTTTAGCAATGGCATCGATTGTTAAAAGCAGCACTGCGATTCAGTAAGCGTTTTTAACGACAATTGTTTCTTTTAAAATTTTAAACAAAAAATTTACCATTCTACTATTCACTAACACTTTAACAATTTCTGGTGACATTTAAAGTCAGCTGTTTCAATGGTTTATAAACGCCAACATTTTTGATGCTGTTTAATGTGTGTTTAGAAAAGTATATCTTTATGTAAATAATAAATACAATGTAAATGATAATGAACCAGCTAATAGTGCTCCCTTAGTCAAACGGCGCACACTGTGGCCACTGCGGCAATAAATCAATTTAGACCTTCTGTCCGATTTTGATGATTTTTGCACAGATGGTTAAAAACTATCTGAAGGTCATGTGTGGAAAATTTCATGCAAATACCTCCATTGGTTTTCTGTCCCGAGCAGTGCAAAGTTGAAGTATGTGAACAAGTCTCAAATGTGATAGTTTTCTATGTTATATTCAAAAGCTTGTTACTTATAAACTATACACCGAATGTACCTTATAAGTATTTTTTCACTTAAAATAGACATTAAGCATTATGTAAATTAAAAAAAAAATTTAAAAAAATTTAAAAAAAAAAATTCCTTTGACAATATATTTTGAGCCAAAAAAATAAACATTTATGATTTTCTTTTAGACTTTTAGTTGTGTGCGAAGCAGTGCGACACATGGAGTCATATACCAAATTAAAGCTGAGAGTCTCAGCTAACAGACTAAAAAAAAAAAACCTGCCCCAATTTGCCCGCCGCCGAAAAAAACAATGAAAAACCAAAAAATTACAGTAAAAAATATGCGTTATTTTACGCGTGCAAAAACAAATGCGCATTCTTTCTTTCTTTGCTACTCGTACACGTAGCCGGTGCCAATTTGGAATCGAGAAATACGAAAATTTCATTGCATGTGTACTATATAGAAAAAACCTAAATTTGAGTCCCGATTACAAAAACAAATGTACACAAAAGTGTTTATCAAAGCAATATCGGTACATTGTTTACGTAGACTAAACAACAAAAAATCTAAATGTGAACTTACTCCACATTAAATGAAGAGCTTTACATATATTATCAATAACTTAACATTGATCGCATTTTTTCTCTTAAAAATTAACTCCGTTATAAACTTTCTTTACATTATACATACTATATTTGAGAGTGGTATAGTGATAAGTGAGTGTTTTAAATTAACATATGAAGAAGCACAGGAAGCGAGGAACAAAGATTATAGACGTTATAGGCTAAATCACTCGCGCAAGACTGGGCGCTGCACAGTGGGATTTTTTGTGCAATAAGTCATTTTTTCGACACATAAAATTTAAAAATGTAATGATGCAGTTTTGTAGAAAATTGATTCAGTATGAAGAATCCATAAACAGAATCTAAAAAAAACGTTTATTTGTCTTTGAAATAATGAAGTAAAGTCACATGTAAATTTTGGTCCAAAATATTGAAAACTGTTAAGGCACTTCTAAAGTGTTTGTACGTAAGATAATTTTATTGCTCTGATTTAAATAGTGATTTTCTTCAAATATAGCCTTTTCTGCGTATTTAAAAAAAAAAATTATAAAATTCGCTCATATGGTTTAAAAGATATGATGGAATAAAATTTGTTCTATAATGTGCCGTGATTACAAACTTCCTTGGAAAAAAAAAAAGGTTGCTCGGTCGTGCTCGGTGCTCTCGCTATAATAAAATGAAAGGTAAGACTCCATACTATCATTTAAAAAAAAAAAAAATTTAAATAATTAATAATCTTTTATAAAATCATAAAATTGGTTTCCGATTTCATGAAATTTT
This sequence comes from Bellardia pandia, assembly GCA_916048285.2. Classification (NCBI taxonomy): domain Eukaryota; kingdom Metazoa; phylum Arthropoda; class Insecta; order Diptera; family Calliphoridae; genus Bellardia; species Bellardia pandia. Next base: position 75,557,573 of record OU696530.1, read on the forward strand.
TAATTTTAAAAAATTACAAAAATATATTGCATAATTTTAGGCACGTGCGTTATAATGACATTAAGTTACAACAATAACTTATTTAGAATAGATTAAAAACAAAACCATATGATTTAACAACAATAAAAATAAAACAATTTGTGAAAATATCGAAGTGGAAAAGATATTATTAAAATGAGTTTATTTTCTATTGATGGTGAAGCAATCAAAATGGGCGTTTCGTTCTTACATGCTCGCATAAAATTTATGGAGTGCATACTTCATATCGCCTACAACAAACCATTTGAAAAATGGTCCGCGCTCAAGGACGAACACAAAAGTCTTAAACTGGAAAACAAACTTCGAATTCAGAAGGCCTCAACGGAACAGATGGGTATACGAGTGGATGCAGTTCAACAAGGAACTGGGTCTACTAACGATGGAAATACGTCCAGGCGTTTCTTTTCTAACCCCGCACTTGTTGCCGATGTGACTGGTGTAGAGGAGCAACTAATTGATCGATTTCGCATTATACTACAAATAATAACTTGTGGCAAAAAAGTTAATTCCTTGAAGTTCAAGAATTTTGCTCAAGATACAGCAAAACTTTTTGTTGCAAAATATAGTTGGTATTATATGCCAGTAACAGTACACAAAATACTAATACACGGAAAGGATATCATGGATGCGGCAATACTTCATATTGGCATGCTTTCTGAAGAAGCCGAAGAAGCCAGAAATAAAGATTATAGAAATTATAGATTAAGGTTCTCCAGAAAATGTGATAGAGTTGCAACAAATACAGAAGTTTTTCATCGACTTCTAGTATCGTCAGATCCTTTTATAAGTAGCATTAGATGTCAAACCCGTAAACAGGTTATGGAACTTGATGATATAGTTACAGAAATGATAGATGATGAATAAAAGTCTATATTTAAATGCATGTATTGAAATTTATTTATAAAATAATTAGTTTTGGTAATGATAATAATATGAATTATATGGGCGGTGGGTAGAGGGCGTGGCCAATTTTGATGAAACTTTATATTTTTCTTAATTGAGCTAACCAAAGGCTCTGTGCCAAATTTCAAAAACTTTGGGCCAAAAATTAATTTTGGGTTCTATGGGCGGTGGGTAGTGGGCGTGGCCAATTTTGATGAAACTTTAGTTTTTTCTTAATTAAGCTAACCAAAGGCTCTGTGCCAAATTTCAACATTCTACGAGCACTCCTTATATTTTTTGCCAAACATTGTATGAACAAATCCCTCTGTGCGCTGTTCTACTAACGAAGACGTAATGCATCATTTGTTGATATCCTCCGACCCATATATCAATTCATTTAGAACGAAACTTAAGCTTAAAAAATTAGATTATCACGAAGATGTAAAAAAGTTTTTAATAAATGAAATAGAGTGAAACTGACAAAATTTTTGTATTGGAGTTGTATGGGGGGTGGGTGTTACAGTGGGCGGATTTTCTTCATATTTTCAAAACAGCATTTAATAGATGTTATATGCATTTTTGCGAAAAATAAACATTCTAGTTACAAATTTACAGAAGATATGGCATTTTTGAAATATCATTTGTATGGGAGGTGGGCGTAAAAGTGGGCGGATTAAGTTCATATTTTCAGGAGCTCATTCTACAATTATAATATTAACGTTTTATGAAAATTGAGTTGATATATTTAAAATCATGGAAGTTATGCCTCATTTTCTATTTAAGTTGTATGGGAGGTGGGCGTAAAAGTGGGCGTATTTAAAAAAAAAAAAAATAAAATTCTTAAAAAATTTAACATAAATGTGTGCAAAATTTCATGAAGCTCCGAAACCTCCTTGATTTAAGGCCATTAAATGCACTACACGGCCACAGTGTGCGGCGTGATCTTTGTGACTTTTTCATTATTTTTACCTTTACACGGTATTTTATAAATTTTATATGGATAAAACAGTAAAATTAGATAAATCCAATATTGTTTATAAAATACCGTGTTAGGGTAAAAATGCATCCAGTATTAAACGCAAGAAGCTTCGAACTTGTAACTTTGAGGATATTGACGAAGAAACGCTGAAATGGGTATTCGCCGCACGTTCTAGGAATCTTCCTCTGACTGGACCAATACTGAGAGAAAAAGCAAAACAAATCGCTGAAGCATTGGGTCACGAAGAATTTGAAGCAAGTAAGGTCGGCTTGAAAAATTTTTTAAATCGTCAAAGTTTCCGTACCTATTTGAAAATGAAAACCAACTTACTAAATACTGTGTTTACTTCTCTAAATGTATCAGAAAATTTTGTCCAAAAGCACACTTCAAAATTATACTAAGCAAACCTCGGTATTTCATTTCATGTTATCTATCTCCAAAACGGCTGAGGCGATTTTGATGAAATTTTCACAGCATGTTACTGTGACTCTGGAAGGAATAATAGGCTATACGAAATTATGATTGTACAAACGGGGGTGGCAACGCCCATATAACCCAAAAATTTAAATCGCCATATTTTGGGCATATGTGGTACATATCGTATTGGCATAATTAGGAATACGAACCAGGAGAAAAATGGGTGGGACCACGCCCCTTTTTAGGAAAATTAAAAATCGTAATACTGGACCGATCGTCATTAAATTTTCACAATAGTATATTCATATTCGGTTAGCGTTTGCGATGACTGTTAACAAAGCTCAAGGTTATTATCCCATGTAGGAAAACCCAGCGTTTAATATGTGTATGCGCCTGATGGGCAAACTAAAAATATTGTTACAATCTGCTTTTGACAAAAGAACACATATCGAAACATACTGCAGGGGACAAAGTGAAATATCCTTACGTAGTTTTTACAAAAGAAGCTATTAAAATATGGGTTTCCAATAATTTACTAAAAGTATTTTGACAAAATAACCTATTTGCACTCATGTTCTTTTATCACATGCATAAACGAAAATAATACGTTCCCTTCTAAAGTTAAGTTCTTTTAATAGCCATTTGATCATTAGCATTCATTGTGACAAAACAACCTATGTTAACATTAGTGCTTTAGTGTAGTAGGAATTAACGAAATAAGAGGAACCTATATCAAATCAAGTGCTTTTGTCGTGTGAATGTGTAACAAATTAAGACGTTTTTAATGAAAATATGTTGTTTCCTAATATAGAAAAACATAAACAATGCACAGAGGAAGACAAAAAACACAGGTTCCAAAGTTTTGGAGGAGCATTGACTCTCTCGCAAGTGAATACATTGACTACAAGAATTATAGATATACAAGATTACGAGAATTATCAGCTGTTTTGAAAGTACCTACGTCACGGCTCCAAAGAGTTTGGCAATTTGTATGGAATCTTCAATGATTTCAGAATTTTCGACTTTTCCAGAGGGTGCCGTGTTTGTGCACATTTGTTCAACTACCGATATTTAGAAGATCATCATACTATAGAAGTTTCTGGTTGTTGGGCACACGCTTATGGAATGTGACACGGTTCACTCCCAAATAGAAAAAAAGAAGAAAAAATGTGTGAATTCCATACATCACCCACATGACTGGGATACTTTAATAACAACTACAAATCACAAATACAATGCAATCGAGATGGTTCAAGATCAATACTTTGAATTTGGTAGTATATTAAAGAACAAATACACATGGAGAAATACTAATACATTAGGTGCATGTAACACCAACTTTGTTTGTATATTTTTAGTATAATTCTTATTTGTTGTTTTGTAAAGGTGACAAATTGTAAATGTGACAAGATGCGATATGAAAAATCTAAGTCTGGAATTTTACAGTGCAATCTAAAGATATCAGCCGGACGAGGACTTCTAGGAACTAGACACAGCGACGACGGAAAATAACAAATTTAAAATTTAATAAATGTTATTCTGATCTTTTGCCAATATCTTCTAATAAAAAACGTCCGTTCATTTATAAATGCAGAGTTTCATAATTTTTACAATAACTTTCACGTTGAAGGTGAAGTACAATTGGAAGATGATTAGGATATTGACGAATATGATTAGCTGTAGACTGAATTATTCTTTAATTTTTCTGAATAATAAAAATTAAAGCAATTTAATATGAATGTGAACAACAATATATTATAATATATTAACTATTTCTTATTTGTATTTTTAATTCAATTAATTTCAACTTTTCGTTTTCATACCTAAAATTACATGTAATTGGTTCTTATTTCATTTTAATAAAAGCACTAGTCCTGACAAAGGTTGCTAAATATTTGTTACTCTTCAGTATGAAAAAAAGAGTTTATCTAGAGAAGGGTTGATTTTTCGATCAAAAATTATTTTGACAAAACAACACATCTCGGTTTTTAGACATTTTCTCTCGGCAACAGTTGTATCTGGAAGAAGGATGTAAATTGGAAAATATAGGTATTTAAATTCTCCACCATAAGGATAGGTTACGTTTGCTTAGATATGTTCTGGGACGATTCTGTGACAATATAAAAGTGTTTTTTGGTCCTACTGTAAAATTCAGTTTTTCGACATTGGTTGTTTTGTCAAAATTCCACAGATATATAAATACGTTTTATTTATTTTATAACGAGTGGGGGGGGGGAGTAGCGAAGCACACCGGGTTTAGATAGTAACGGCTAAAACCTGTATTTGTTTAACCCTCCGTCGTACACATGTTTTTATTTTCACATTCGTAACGCATGCGATCTAGCCAGACCCACTTAGTTTTTCATGTACTTAATTCCAAAAAAAACATTTTTTTTTAATTAAATATGAATGATATGTAATAACATTTCAAATTAAAAAAGGTCTGGTCTGATTCAGAAGTCATTTTAATTCATTGAAATTATTCAGAAATCCTGTTGCAAATCTAATAAATTTGAGAAACCTTTACAATATGCAAGTGAATTCTGTTCTATCTACACTATGTGCATACTTATTTAATTTAATAATATCCCTTAATTTGCTTCAACTCATTATACACAAGTAATCACATGCCAAGTAATTGGCTTGATGCGGTCCTTATTTTCACTTGGTATCTATTAATCGAAGAATATTCAGCATAAGAATAAGAATAATTAATCTCCTGTAACACAGTGTCAACCTAATGTTTGTAAGTTTGTACTTTGGTAAGAATGTTATAATGTACTCGTATTTATAATAAAAATTGTATTTTTACATTTAGCGTAAATCCCAAAATGAAAGTGATTTTACTTGAGTGTGGATTTGTATTAAGTGAATATGTGTGAAAATATCTGTGTCTATCTTAAATACTTATAAATGAACACACTCAAGCACACATTCGGAAATTGAATATGAGCTTAAAATATCAATACAAGACATGATGACATCTCGTACTAAAAACGATGTAAAAAAAAAGAATTGAATTTTAGGAATAAAACAACTTTTGTCTGATTATAAGTGACATGCATAACATTTCAGCCAAAGCCCTCTTTACACAAACCCCCCAATGAATGAGTTTGACTGACTGAAAGAATGAGCGCGCACTAACTGCAGAAGCAGAAAATGAAGAAGAACAAATATTAGAAAGATGAAAATAAATCAGTCCGTCCATCTGTCTGTCTGTCTAGCTGTCTAATGTACTCATATGTTTACAAAAAAATATGAAACGCAACGCTAATACAACGCAACGAAAGAAAGATTGTACATTTTAACACTGGGAGTTTTCGCACACAATTTCAATGTTGCTGAAAATATGATATGGCAAGAAAAGCAATGAAGTGCTTATCATCAAAACTACTTATGCGGCAAAATCAGTAACTCAGATAAGCAACAACAACAATATGAAAGCAAATACGAAAACTACATTAGCTGTGTTGAACGGAAGTACCACTCAGTTCAAAGATGCTTCACTTCCAACAATTGGACGAAAAATTTTTCACCCATCGACCAAAACGCTTTTATTATGACACTACCAGATAAGAGTATCCACAAACAAAACCAGGTTTTCGTTTTTATTTAATTTGTTTTTTAAAAAATTTATTGAAATTGATTCATTTAAATTTGTTTTAATGAAAAATATTTTATAAGTATGAAAATTGAAAATTGAAGAAATGTATTGTATAACTACTTAAAAATTAGTTGCATAATTACAAATGTCGTAAGCTGTTTGGAGTAGAAAGAAATGGAACAATCGCCTTATTAAATACATATACATATATTATTTTATTAAAAAATGTACAATTTGCTCCTGTTGCCTTAATATTATAGATCGAAATGCGTCTTTTCTGAAAGTTTTGTGTAGTGTTCACCGCCTCTTATGCCCTAAAAAGTCTCTTAGAAAACACAATATATAAAGGGACACATCACTCACTTCACAATCATATTGATTTTTTAACAGCAAATAAAATAAGTTAGAGTGCTATATTCGGTTGTGCCGAATCTTAAATACCCTCCACCTAAATATACTAAGAAATAGAAAAACTACACTGGTTATAGGACTAGAATATCCTTATTCTGTGTTATCTCTTCAGTCTTAGTGCAAATTTTATTAGTATTTGATATATTGTTTGAAAGACAATATTACCTATTGGTCGTAATTCACTAAATGTTTTGAAATTTTATCTAATTTTGACCATTTATAACTGATGTAATTACCGATTTTTACTGTAATTTACAAAGTTTGTCTGATTCTCATAATAATCTTGAGTGTAATTTAACAGTTTATAAAATTAAAAGAACATTTTTCCATCATCACAACAAGTTAGGAAAAAGAATAAGATATAAGGTGGGGCTTGTTTGTTTGAATTTGATCTCAATAATATTATTTACAAAACATTTATGGGTGGCATACTAATAGTGGCCCAGTTATGGACTGATAGCTTCTAAATCCAGTATCCACTAATGTGACTAATTGACATTTTTGTGAGTTTATTTGTTTTTGGGAAATGGTTTCATATGGCAGCTATGACCTTCTTAAATTTCGAAACAGTTATTTTCATGCATATGAGGATATTTCACGTCGAATTACAACATAATAACGCTATATATACGATATATATTAGTATTAATGTGGATTTCGGTAGTGGACCTTATGTCGGGGATATTGTCAAATATGGACCGATATTCTCAAAATCCAGCAGTTTGATTTAGGCATGTATGTAAATGATCTGTGTAAAATTTTGGATCGGCACCGTTATTTATAAGAGATTTATGAGTTTTAAAGTGATTTTCGGAAGATGGCTTTATATGGGGGATACTGTCAAATATGGACCGAAATTCACAAATTTTTATGGGATGATTTTTTTATATATGTAAATGATCTGTGCAAAGTTTTGAGTCAGTACCGAATTTATACAATATATATGAATATAAATGGATTTTTCGGATAAAATTTAGTACAACAATTTATTTACCTATAAGGATTATTTGTGTCAAATTTTAGGAGTTTATCATTATTTATATCAACCAGTTTTATACGTATTTAAGTGAATTTTGGAAGTGGACTTTATATGGGGTCTATGGTCAAACATGGACCGAACTAAAGAAAAATTCATTTTAAAATTTCTCTTTGCATGAAACCTACTCCTGCTGAATTTTCTATTAATATTCCAATTTTATAGGCATTTATGTATAATGGAGTAATATTTCGAAAAGATTTTTGTATGGGGCCTATGAGAAATCATGGACCTATTCTTACTATTTTCCTCACACTTTCTTCTTTTATCATACAAAAAACTTATACAAAATTGCATGGTATTATCTGCAATATATTTCAAATTATTGCAATAAAATGGACAAAAAATATCAATTTTTTATGGAAATAGCCGTATTTTGATCCATAACTCTTGTTATACTATACCGATTTTACTGATTTTCAATAGCAAAGTGCTTAGGAAAACTATAAACTTTTTTTGTAAACTTTGTTGATTTCGGTTGTGTCCTTTGGACGTGAGAGATTTTACAGGGACAGACAGACGGACATGGCTCAATCGAGTTAGAATTTCGTAAGGACCGAGAATATTTGTACTTTGTTGGGTCTCAGATGAGTATTTCTCAGTTTTACACACGGAATGACAAACTTATATATACCCTCATAGGCCACCACTTATGGTGGTGGAGGGTATAAAAATGAGAGAGCCATTACAAAATTTTATAGGAATTAAAGGAATTTTTAAAGCTATTTTTTCAAAACTTTTTATATATTGGCTTCATAAAATAATAATATCGATAAAAGAAGAACTATTACCAAAAATGACAAAGATTATCTTCTTCAAAATTAAATTTCTACTATTTCCTAAAATATATTCTTTACAAATGTACTAATAAAATGATAAGAAAAATATTAAATAATTTTTCTATTAAATAGTAACCTAAATTTTTTGTTTTCAAATAGTCATAAATTCAGTTATCTAACTTCATGAAATATGTGAATCAAATACACATATATGTAAGTACATCGTCAATGTAGTAACATCATAGGTGCAACAAAAGTGCTTCGAAAATTATTAATTTTGTTGCATTAAGTAACTAATTTCATAAAGGAACTGGAATAAAAATATTTATTATCGTTCAGAGACATCAATTCAATCAAAATTTATTTATTTAAGTTTATTTCTATCTCTTTATGTACATTACTGGGTGATTCAAGTAGAGATAATTTTTTCAATAGTCTTTTTTTGACAGACCACGTGTGAGTCGTGTCATGCTGTCATGTTATTTTTGTTTAGTATTGTTTGGCATTTCATAATGAAAAGAGAGACTTACGCCAAAACAACGTTTACAAATCATTCAACTTTGTTACGAAATTTCACGTTCTTTGAGGAATGTGTTTTGTGCACTTCGCTAAACTCATGGCCAACATAATCGGCCTACTGAGCGTACTATTCTCAACACCATCACTAGTGATGGCACGATTAATCGAAAAACTAGTAATAATCGATTATTTTTCTTTAATTAACGATTTAATTGTATCGTGAATTCTCTATCGAGTAATTGAGTTAATCGATTATTCCAAAAAATAATCGATAGACATCCAGGAACAAAAAAAAATAGAAAAAGATAAGAGGAACAAACGCATGGTTGAGCGTTTTTCGTGACAGCCAGATGAATTTCGGAAAAAATCGTTAAAATCCCGATAAAAAAGAAAAAAATCGTCAAAATGACGATAAATCGTAAAATCTGGCAGCTATGTGACCCTTTTTCCTGCATTTTGTTGTGTAAATTATTACAAACATTGTCGTTGTTCACTATAGGCTGACAACAAATCATGAAAATTAAATGTTTATCTCCATTGGCAAGTAACTTAAAAACAAACATTTTGAAGCGACGTTAAACGCTTTGGGGAAATGGAACATTCATTTCTACTGGCAGCATCAACATTGCTAGACCCAAGATTTAAAAAACTTCCTTTTGAAGATCCCTTAGCTTTATCAACAGTCATGAGACATCCAAGAAATGAAATGGAAGAAATTGCTCATATTGATGACAGCATTGGGAGCGGAGTGAAACATCTTCTGTTGGTGAAGTGGAATTTGATTTATGCTCTCCATAAACCCACAAACGAAGAATGAAGAACAATGACTCAACACTTCCTCAAGATGAACTAAGCTTCTTTCTCAATGCTCCAGTACTAGAATTAAAGCGCAACGTAATAGACGCATGGGAAGAAATTAAATCGGTCTACCCTACGCTGTACTCTCTTGCACAAAAATATTGATTTTTGATTGGTACATCTGTACCATCAGAGCAGCTTTTTCCAAAGCAGGTGCAATAGTAACGGATCAGAGTAATCACGAAACGGTTATCAAAGCTTCTATTTTTAAATTCTGTGCTAAATAAATGACTTTTTTTCAATAAGTAATAATAATTTTTTTATTTATGATAATTTTCAATTTTACCTAAAAATATCGATTAATCGATTAAATCTTTCCAATTAATTGCAATCGATTATTTTTTCTTTTCGATTAATCATATAATCCATTAATCGATTATTCTTTTTTTTTGCGATCTCTCATTTTGAGACCCAGCATTCATTATTGGATAATATTCGACTGAATAGACTACGTACCAGTGATGGCAAATGGGTTTTTGGATTTCGTACCAACCATATAAATAAAATGTACTTTTTACACCTCCACGGTACCATTTTTAATATTTGTTAAATAAAAATAAAGCTTAAGCGCAAACTTACTTTATCGAAAATTCGATATACGAGTACATATCTTATCGCCACATTTTTAACATTACCTTATATAACGAATGTTTTAACAATTTCATACTCGTTTGGTATTGATTAATTGCAAGTGATAAAAAAGAATACGAGTACGGTGTAAGACTTCTTCAAAGAATCATTATCTAACTTCTGGTGATATTATAAATGCTACAAAACTGGTCTCTATTGGAAAATGCTACCAATTATTTAGACAGCTACTTCTAAATCTTTAAGAAAATTACTTGGGTTTATTAACGCGATTATCTAAAATATTTTTATTAATGAAGTATTGGTTAATTTGCGAAAATTTAACCTTGTTAAATATAAATATATTCATGCATCCTTCGATTGTATTTCCAAAATTACTAGATTTATTTTTTCAAGAATGGAAGAAATAGAAGGGTTAACTTCTAACGATTTTGAAATCCTGATTAAATACATTTTATGCTTTAGTTTTTTGATTCAGCCGCAAAATCATTTTATGTGAATTAATGTGTCAGAAACTCCCATTGTTCGATAATTCAACCAACAATTTCTTGTCGTAATAATTATCTTATAGGTGCATATTTAAAAATCAAATTAATATTGATCTTTAAATATGCGCCTATCAAATTGAAAAATATAATAAAATCTCTTTGCATTATTACATTGAACTATTACACAAATAGTAACTTAAATTTATCTTCATACATATTTCTTGTTATATACCAAATTTTGATGCAACAGTATTTTGAAATTGTACCAAATGACTCGTGGTGGTACCATGCGTGGCCACGGTAGCAACTGTGTCTAAATTTTAGACTCTGAAATGTATAAAGAAAAAAGTACAATTGTACCATGTTTGCCAACACTGCTACGTAGAGCACGCTGTGAACAAAATATAGCGACCGTAGGTGTGAGTGTACAGCTTACTCGGACTGATGTATGGAACGACTTGGCGCATTTTACGTCGAGATCTTAAATTGACAGCATACAAAATACAGTTTGTGCAACAACTGAAGCCAATGGATTTAATCAATGGATTTATTGAGAGAACATTTCGGTGAGCACATAATTTCACGTTTTGGGCCGATCGATTGCCCACCAAGATCGTGTGATATCACACTGCTAGACTTTTTCCTGTGGGGATATGTAAAGTCTAAAGTTTATGCGGAGAAACCCGCTTCGATTCAGGCCCCGCTTCGATTCGCCAGTTACCAGTTGAAATCCTCGAACGAGTCATCGAACATTGGACTCAACGGATAGACCATCTGCGACGTAGCAATGACCAACATTTGATAGACATAATCTTCAAAAAATGCATAAATGCCAAAGAATGTTCCTTCAAAAGATAATAAACATTGACCATTCAATTTGAATTTTCTTTGTTTTTTTTTCTTTAAAAAAGTAGGGAACCTCGAAATGAATTACGCTTTATAAAGAATACAATAACCATTATTATCTTAAATGTAACTATTTAACTATACTTTGTGGATACTCTTTATTAGCGCTTGTAATAATATAATAACTGTCCAAAACAAGTAGATGTCACAGTTGAACTTAGATGAGCTTCAGTGAGCAACAAAAATTAACATTCCCATGACCATAAAATAGAGCTCATCAGATATCACAATAGCGAAAACCATATTTACATCAACCAGAAGAAAGTAGGCTGGCACGACTTCAGAAAAACTTCACCGATAATATCTTCTTACACCCTCCAATCAAGCAGAGAGGAAGTTCTGCGAAACCGTATTGCAAAGCCTTGCGATCCAACTGGTTTGTAAATTAGGATAAGCAGAAAAGTTTTGGAGATGGTAAGTTGTAATCTACATTTTAAGCAATCTAGAATGCTTAAAAAAAATAAAGAGTTAGAACGTGAACTATTTGAGTGGGCTTTAGTCGTTTGTGCAGTTTAGAGATAAACAAACAAAACCTAAACAAGGAGTTCCTCAGGATGGGGCCCTGTGACCATTCTTGTTTAACTACTACATATCGGGACTCACCGCATCTCCACTGGGATAGGAAGTGATTTCATATAGGGACGCCTGAACCTTAATGGTGATAGGCCACAGCATTTATTACCTATGCGGTCTGCAGAATAGTTATCTTAATAGTAGTTTATTTAACTCCTCAGCTCATAGTACTGCAATCACGCTCAAATGACGAAGTAGAAACAAGCTCCTGAAAGTGAGGGTAGTGACATGCTTTGTCTATTATGGATATTTTACAAATTAAATTAACAATTTTGTTAAATATATTTTGAAAATTTAAAAGAATGCAGATCGAGATCCCAATTTAAGTTAAATTTTTCAACGTTCTACCAAGTAAACTTAAGTGAAAAACTCCCTAGTGTACATACATACAGATACTAGTATGTGAATATAAGTGCATGTGTGCTTTCTATACGCGTTTGTATTAGGATTATCTACGACTGGCTGTATGTTGATATTTTACTGTAAGCTTTGAACTCTAAGAATAAGAAGAAAAAAAAACAAAAATATAATATTTTTCTTATTCGAAATGTAACAACCGTATGAACGCCTGTCAATGTTTACAAAAATATTTACTTGTATTATTCTTCTATTCCATTTGGATATTTTGTTGTTGTTCCTATACACTAAGGGAAAAGTCTGGTAGAAGAACGAAAAAAGTATTGTGTTATTTTTTAGAAATCACATACACAAAGGTGAATTAAGCATATTTGTATTTCAATTTCAAGAAGGACCAATATTCTACTCAAAAGCTAAAATTTTACTGAAGAGTGGTGCCATCTAATAAAAGGCCACAATTGCTTCTGCAGGCAATTATTTTATATATTTTTACGTTTTTACCTTTTAAAAATGGTGGTTTATTTCCTTTAAATAAACCGGATCCCTTTTAATTGCAAAATAAGAGCGCCAAGCAGTTTAAAGAAAATAAACCGAGTCTTTTTTTATTCAAATGTACAAAATGATTTAAGTAAGCACACTTAAATTACAGTGTGAGAACGCTTTAATATTCACTCAATGATGACTCGCAATAAACTAATTTTGAGTAGCCCTATTTTTGTATTTATACAATTACTGGCGGCAGCAAGAGGAGACAATGGAAACATCCTTCCTATGGCCGTTAATTCTTTATGTTGACATACTGCGTGTTAATAACAGAGTCTTATCAACTGGTTAAAATTGTTTTTTGGGTTTTTTCTAACCATATCAAAGCAACAACATTTTAGATTCTTTTAAATCTTGAAGCTACATACAAACTAATGTATGACATGCAACATAACATTTATTGTCTAGAACTTTTCCCATGTTAATATCAGTATTAAGATTAATTAAGATTAATATGTATATTTTTCAGCAGCTCTTGCTGTTTCTATTCTATTTGAACTGATAATAATTACAGCAAATTTCGAACCACCGGTAATACTGGTTAAAGGATTGATGTTTGACTGTAGGCTAGCGGGCACCGCAGTGGTGCAAAGGGTGAGAACGTAAAGAATTCTGATGAGAGAAAGTGGTGTTTCTCGAAACATATGTAAATTCAACCAACAACCCAGGTTCGAATCCTAAGCCAAGAAAAATTATCAATAAATTTTAATAATAATTTTCATGTAACAATTTCTACCTTCAGTAAAAATAATTTAATGAAAAATTAAATTTAATGAACTCGAGCTTCTACTGAAATTTTATTCCAAATACGGACAGTACGGCTAAAGAACGAATTTTTTCTGTAATGTGTTGTGTGATCCACTGTTCAGTCGACAATGAATAGATGAGCCTGACTGAAGAATGTGTGTTACGCAAAAAATTACGGTTTTCGGAAAAAGTTGCCTTATTTGAGCAGAGCACATTGTTTAATATTTTATCGATGGAACAGTGAATCACAGCAGACATTGCGGCCATGGTTCAGTGAATCAATAGAGCTGGACATCCTACCTTCACCCTCTCCTGTACGTGGTCGAGTAACTCCAATATAGACTGCGAAGCACCGGACCATATATGATAGTTGTATTCCATAGGTGGTTGAAATAGTAAGGAGATCAGATGGAGTAAAGTATTTCCTACACTATTTTAAAAACCCAAGACCCTTGAATGCTTGTTTTGACACTTGAAAAATGTGTTTAGTCCAGCGGACATCACACATGATTGTCATGCCTAGAATATCAGGAGCGCCCGATTGCTTAATTTTTACAGCGTCCATAAAAACATATGTATGTAGCTACATGGCCTCTCGTGCGTTTGTGTGTTAACATAAAACATTGAGTCCCATGTGCATGAACCCATTCAGAGATTGCCACAAGATCTTGGTTAAATTTTCATGTTTTCTCCAAAGGGCTTGGTGTATAGTTGAATGAATATGAATGACAAATGTTGGTATCATTTGCAAAATAATAGATAGGGTTGGAAATTTTGACATAGAAGCTCATTTAGAATGATAAAAACTAAAGTAGGACAAATAGCGGAGCCTTATGGTACCCCTGATTCAACCTTGAACTCGCCTAATAAGATCCCATCTATAACAACTTTTGTAGTGCCATTTGTGAGAAAACTCGCTATAAATCGAGAAAAGTTATCAGCGAAAAAAAAGCAATAAGTTTCGATAAAAGACCACCATTCCAGACTCTGTCGACGCCTTGAAAATATCTAAATCCACCACTTTACTCTCCCCAAAACTCTGTATAGAACGACACCATATTTTACTAGTCAGTGAGTCTACCGTAATGCTTCCTCCACGAACCTATACTGATATTCTACAAGGTGGCAATTTATCATACTTTCATAACTTTAGATGGTGCAGAACAAATTGCAATTAAACGATAATTATCAGGGTTGGTAGCCTCTATCTTTTTAGGAATCGACATTACATTAGCAACGTTCCAACACATGCGAAATTTGCTGGCACAGTATAAGGTGCTGAAAAGGTTATATAATTGACGAGCTAGCATCGCAGACCAGTGCTGGTATACATACCATCCGCCCCAGGAGACTTATTTATGCTAAGATCCGCTAAAACTGTGCGCTCGCATAAGAATATATTTGGCATAGTTACTGATACTCTTTCGAGCACGGGTAGAGGTGGATTACTTTCCCGTAAGTTTGAATTATTTGCAAATAATTCAGCCAACTTTAGTTTTCAACCGGGTCAGTGAACCCTTAAAAGAGTAGGAACTAGCAATATCTTTTATTTTTGTAACGAACTACCAAAAGTTTTTACTGTCCCGGGGATTAGTAAGAACTTTAGAACGGGGTTTTCACGCTTTAGCACTTTAACACACGAAGACCTCGCTCATTTGCGTAGCGAATCAGTTTCGGCATTTTTGTTATTTCGCCAAATTCTGAATGTTTCATCTCTGGATCTTTTTACAATTTTGCACTTCTGATTAAACCAAGATGCTTCGTTAGTAATAATCGAAATTTTCATTTATGGTATGAATTTTTTCATCCCCATCATAATTATATATTCGACATTTATTGCGATGAAATTGACATTATTGCCTAAGAAATTCAGTTTCCAATTAAAATACTGTAAGAATGCGTTGAACCCAACGAGCCTTTCCGTGTATGAAAGATGAACGTTTCGTAGTTGGTCGTGAAATATTTCGAAGTTCGGTGAGCGAAAGGGAGGCGGAAATTATTTATTTATTATTATTTATTTTTTTTCATGCGACAAACAAAGTGCGCAGTGCCACCCGGGTGGGTATAAGTAAACGCCGTACATAAAAAAAATTGTTTAAAACGAGGACTAATGACCCACCAATTTCCGAAATAATCTTGCATCTTTATTTTGAACAAAGTTAAGAGTTTTTTGGGATGGTTTTTGATTCTTATACCGAATTTAATTGTTACGCAAATCTCAAAGCTTAAGAATTTGGCGGATCTTATTTATTTAAATGTATGATTATAATTTTTTAAAATAATTACTTTTAATTAATTAAAACATTGTAATGGATTGATTTTGAAATAAAAAATAACAAATATGTAATTTGTTATTTTCAGGAAAGGCGTGACTGTACTCGTATATTAAGATAGGTTTAACAATGGTTTCTGATTGTTTATTTTAAATATTTTTCAAGTGTATTTTTATATTTTTAACTTGTCTATGTAGAGACTTCCATATTCTCAGTTGTATAGAAAGCGAAATTTACACAAATACAGTGTACAACAAGATATAATTTATATAAATATAATTTCCCAGAAAAAACTTAGCAATGAATTGATACTACTTAATAAATTAATTTGTAATGACTACTACATACCGACTGCCTTACTTAGAAGTAGTCGTATAAGCACTTATTAATTGTCTGTTATATAACTGCTTATTTCTAGTCATTTGGATGGCCATATTCTGTTTTTACAGATAACGACTATTGTGAGACCTAACTATCAATTCAAATTATTTAAGTCATTACTTGTAACTAGTTTTAGTGATATTACTTTAATCTTAGAAGAACGAAAACTGTGGATCTTGCTAAATACTTTTTGTTGCATATTGAAGTGACAATAGCAATCTTATTTATAATTTAGGCAAAGATTTTAATACCTATTGCGAATTTCCGAAAAAAAAGATTTAACAAAAACACAAGTAAAAGTGTTTATTTGGCTTTACCGAATCTTATATAAAAACCCCAATATAATACAGGTACCGATTATGGACGGATCTCACAAATTTCATTAGTAAGATTATTGCATACATAAAACTTATCTGTTTAAAACTTTGTTTTGCTGTCGATATTTATAAGAAGAATATGTATATATCTCATCTGTGTAAAACTTTGGTTTGAAATTGATAGTGGGCAGATCGTGACAAAATGCCATGCATAGAATTTTTTTGATACCGATGTTTATACCAAATTTATGCGCATTTACGTGATATGGGCAATGGTCAAATATTGAACGATCCTCAATTAATTTGGTCTTCTAATTTCATATAATACAAAACTTGTTTGTATTTTGAATATCCAATAGATATCGCTATTCTAGAAGTATGTGTGTATCTACTATAGAGCCATATTACGGAAAGAAATTTATATGGGGGCTGGGAGAAATCATGGACCGATTCTAACCATTTTCGACAGAGTAGTATTATATTCTAAAAATGAAGTGTGCAAAATTTTATTGAATTATCAGCAATAGACATACGAGTATGTATTTAAACAAAATATCAATCACAAATTTTAAAAATATCAAATATCGCATTATCGATTTTAATTATTTTCAATTCCAAACTGCTTTGAAGAATGATAAACGATTTTATGAAAATTGTGCAGATTTTGGTTTTTATTTTGGACGAGAGAGTTTATAAGACATCTGAATATATGCTTAGAATTAAATAAGGATCAAGTACATATATATACTTTGTTTTGTTTGTTTTTGTAAGGATCAAGTATATAAATACTTTGAACATTTCTCAATGTTACACATGGAATGACAATCGTATACTCGTATATAATCATACTCTCATTCGGCACTTTTGGTGGTGAAGGGTATAAGGAAAATATTTTTAAGTGGATGTGTACGTCCATACCTTCAAGAATTTCGCCGTCTTAAAATAATCAGTTAAAAAGATATGGTGTAGGTAATGAATTGCCTGAATTTATATTTTTATATAATTACTTGGAAATTAAAGTTTTTACTGATTACATAAGTTAAATAGTATTTATACCCTACACCACCATAGTGGGGAGGGTATATTGAATTTGTGCTGATGTTTGTAACTCCCATAACTATTGGCCCAAAACCAACTTAAAGTACAACATACATAATATTTATATTCACTAAATTTTTGGATGATCGGTCCATAATAGGTAATATCTCTTTCTTACTTGTTTTAATATCATTTAAGTTCCAAAATCAGGAAATAAAGTGTATATTGATTTGTGGCCATCAGTGTACTACTTGCATTACAGACAAACATCGCACATAATCAGACACTCTTACATGTTTGTATGGTTGGCTGGCTGGTTGGTTGGTTGTTTACAACTAGTACCGTTACTCTTACACTCATGTTTGGAAACCACATTTTAAGATGGAAATAAAATTAAGATGAATATGTCGGATTGGGATTATTATTTTCTTATGACAGGAAAGGATAAAGGAAATGTGTTTAAATTTTATTAACTTGAGCGTGGTTTGCCTGAAATGATGTTATTGTGTGAGAGTGAATATTATGTTTTGGCTGTCGTGTATGTACGTATGTGCGTATGTCATCCTACAGTTGTTCAGTTATGTGTGTACTTACTTACATACTTATATACATTACTTACACACAAACAAAAAATTAAATAAAAATAGTGTGTGTATTTTACGTATTCTTTGTCCTCTCTCCATTCTTAAAGACTTTTATAAAAACGTATTTGTATTAAAGTGTGTTGATTTTAAACGGATAAACAGGAAATTGAAATGTGGTTTATATATTTCCTTCGAAGACAGTTTGAATTATAATGTTAAACCAAAAAAAAAAATATCTAACAAAATATAAGAATATTCACGCATACATTTTCACACACACACTCTACTAAATTGTATGCATATGTGAAAAAATAATGTCGGTACGGACTCATACTAATTTTTTTTATAGAATTTTTTTCATTTTTTCCGTTCAAATAAACAATAAAAGAGATTATATCTGTTAAATTAGTATTTGTATTGTCAATAACTGATACACAGAACTTTCATATTTAACTAACAATATCAAAATAAACTAACAGCTCTGTCTCAACCCTTATGCGAGTGATTTCTAATGATTGATACACATTCTAATGTGCCAGAGTGGTTTTTATAGGCTTAAAATAAATACAAAAACAAATGTATGGTTTACATAATGGTTTATTTATTAGATCTAGTGTCACCTGGATAAATGATTCCAATATTCAAAGGATAATATGTATAACACATTTCTCAAAATTCTAAACCCATGGAAAACACAATACGCTTATTATCTTACGAACAGATGACAGTACAATACTAGAAAACTCGTATTAAAATTGCATATAATAATATTTTACATCATTACAAATGTAAGTTTAAATGTACTTTAAGACATCGTTTTCTACATTGGTCGACGGTACGTCTATCCTATGAAAATCCCTTGATATTTACAGAATCACATACTTTAGAAAATTAATGTGCCCCATTGAAATCAAAAACAAAATAGTTGATTGCTGTATAAATGAAACGAATTTTTGCCGAATTTATATCTATGTCTCTATCACTGATATGTGTAAAATGTTAATTCGATATCGATATTTGTTAAATGTTTATGTAGGTTAACTTGTTTTCGTAATTTTCAATTATGGGCCGACTGTAAAATTCAGTGCAGACATTTTATCACGTAATTCAATTTTAATCGAACGTGGCTTTTGGTGGATTTCAAGCTTATGAAATATTTTTCTATATGTTTCTTGATTTTGATAAGTTTTTATTAAAGGCACGTTAAGATATTTGTTAGATGCTGTCCACCATAAATGTCTTAACCAGCTAAGTGTCAATATACTTCTTGAGGATCTGCATGACTACTTAGAATAACAGCACCAAAAGCACATGTGAGTACCATTGTTTATTGTCATATCGGAAGTATATTTTAAGTAGAAAATTAATGCTATATAAATATCAATTTCGTGATTTTCTGAAGTGCTCCTGTTATCCAATTATCTACTGGTATTCACGAAACTCAGTAGTATGATTATTGCATATAGTAAATTTCACGTCAAGTGATCCAATTTTAAAAATCGATGTCTTCCGATTTAGTAGACCAGAGACAAATTTTCAGCTCTATCAGTTCAGAAGTGCCGGAGTTAAATATGGAAATTTTGGTTAATTTTGGTCATTTTTTTTTAATTTTTATAAAATTTTTATTTAAATTTTTTTTTAAATTATTTTTTTTATTTTTTTTTTTAATTTGGGCCCTTTTTTCTCAAAAGAAAGCTTATATAATTTACTTTAAGGCCTTTATAATCGCTTAATGGGAAATTTATGTTCTATTCTGACCATTAAAAATGCAACATCTTTAAAATGTGGGGTAAACGTTATAAAAATGTACACAATAAAGATGTAATATTTTATTTCAGAAAAGAAAACACGATTATTTATTTATTTATTGATTCCATTTCCTGTACAACAAGACTGAGTCTTATACTTAACTTGATGAATATTGAGATAAAGTTAAAGTTAAAAAAAAATTATAAATTAAAATAAAAATAAAAATTATAAATTATTATTTAAGAAAATTTAACAAACATTTTTTGAAACTAATAGCATTGCTGTTTAGTTGTTGAGTTTGTGGAAGATTATTCCAAAGACGAGCGGCTTGCACATAAAACTGCCATTCAGAAACAACACAGAGCGAAAACTGCCTAATAGAATTAAGAAGATTTTCTCTATGAAACGCTTTTGGGGTGAGGAGTATTCCGGCAGAAAGAAACAAAGATTTTTTTAAAGAGATTTCTTATTATTTTCATGGTATAAATCTTTTGAATTTTTTCAATAAGTAAAACACATAAAATTAAAAAGAAAAGCTTGTTATTTACCATGTTTTTACTCAAATTCCGTTATTTTTGGCACCAAAAACACAATCCATAGAGAACAACTTTTTGATTCTAATAGGTTTTCTTATGAATTGCATAAAAAAAGAATTTCTTATTAATTTCATTAGTCTACCTAATAATTTTTTCCAAAAAGGTACTTCTTATAGATTTCATTAGGCTACTTAATACGCTGTTGTTTTTATTAGGTATTCCTTACTGATTTTATTAGGTTTCTATTTGATCATGTGTAAATTATCTTAATGAATTTGTTAAGAAGAATATCTTCTTGATTATATTAGCTGGGCTTGTTATTTCAACACATCAACACAAATACAATTTGTTATGAATTTTTAGTTTTTGTACTCTTATAATTGTTTGCGTGTTTGTACATGTGTTGCGGCGAACAACTTTTAGTTGAAAGTGAACAAGTGACAAGTAAAGAAGTGCAAAAAAGTAATTAAATTAAAATTAAAAAAAAAAAAAATATTTTTTTTATTTATTGAAAAGTGTTACATTTGAATGTAATGTCAACAAAAAAAAAACATAAAAAACATAAACAATAATATTTTGAATAATGGGAGATCACAATAGCTTAACTGAAAATATAGACATTTCACCAATTTATAAATCCTGGGAACTATGTGATGAAACGTGTGACATTCTTTTAAGTTTTGGAATTACATCAACAACCATATTAAAAAAAAAATGAAAATTGAAGACGTTGAAAATTTATTCAAGAAACTGGACAAAAAATATACTGGGGAGTTGATAAAATTTAAGGCAGGCCTAAGGGAATGGAGAAGAAATATTGTTCGTGCAAAATAATGTTCATAAAAGAAATATTTTAATTTAGACATCTTTTCAGAACCTACCGTTCATATGTGAAATAGAAACTTTATCGGCAAATAGTAGGATATTGGATTGGTTGGAAAAAATTTCTGAGAAACTCAGTAATCCAAATTAACATACGCAGAAATGCAGCAATGGTCTTATGCTATCTGTGATGTATTTCCTAAAGAAAAACCGGTAAGAAATCCAAACAAAATTTTATTTACATATATTTTTATTAACAGTTAACAAATTACCATTGAAAATGATGCCAAGATTTTTTGCTTTATTAACAATTTAAATTTTCTCGCCATTTAAAACAATATCCTCAGCTATGGAGGGAATTAATTTTACATATTACAATGCATTTAGATTTACAAGGTGGCGCAAAAATAATCCTCCTATCAGAAAATCCTATAAATTTTGCGATTGGCCCCTAAAGTCAGTTCTCTGAGCAATATTTCGCGTTCTGGAACACAAATGTCAAAACAGAACTGACATTAGGGGCCTTGCAAAATTTATTGCATTTTCTGAGTAACATATGGCAAAATCAATGGCAAAAGTAATCTTATAAATTTTGGATTTAAGTTATCACTTCCCACTGCGTGTGATTTTATTAATGAGCACGTTAAAAAACATCATATTGAGTAACGCAAGAAAATTGAGAATGTTCCCCAATTATCCCATTATTTGTATTTAAAGTGTCTGAAGAAAATTTGAAAAGAGGGATTTGCTTGAATAACAGGAGCGTTAGTAAACATTCTGTTAAGCATATTTCAATCCACTTGGTATTCAATAGTGCCCTGTGCATTGCCAATTCCTATTTCACGAATAGTATTCCAAGATTGTTGGGAATTAATTGCATTACCAAAACGTCTGGTGTAATATTCAGTTTTTGCATATTGGATCTGTTTATTGACATTTTTCCTGGCAATGGATTTAAATTCAATTAAAAATAGAATCCAAAATATATATTTCCTTCTATTTATATAAATGAATTAATATTGTACATATCGGTCAATTATATAAAAAGTTCATTTTGAACATAGGGCGTCATAGACGTTTCAGTAATAAAATTAACCCGCAGCCCTACCTGCTTGAAGGCGTAGGACCTGTAGTTGGCATTGGTTATTGAATGGCGCCAATATTTCGCCATGACGATTGGAGCCTCTACGGCACTCAGAACTTAAAGTCACACTTTGCAGAAATTCCCACGAAGAGAAAATAGAAAAAAACACCGGGGACTCCAAAATACTTACGAGATAAATTTTAAGAGAATCATAGTTACAAAAAAAATATACAACAAAACTCTTATTTACTTATTTAAAATTGAATTACAAAAAAAAACAAATTACATTAACCCATTGATCACTTGAAGAGTGAAACAAATAATAACGAGACAATAATCATTAGGGGTATTAACAGATTAATAACTATTCAGGCTCAACAATAATGATTACGTTGAATTAATAATTTCATATATACTCGTATGTACAAATTAAGAAATTTTAACAATGATTAAAATTAAAAATTTTAAAATGAACAACAATAACAAATAAAACAATACATCGAAGATGTAGTCGCAGCACTTCGTTGTTTCATAAATGAAACACAAAAAAAACTTGTTAGTTTGTGGTGGCCAGATTGTTGGCGGCGCTGGCATGCTGGCGTAAGTCCGGCTAGGGCTCGCCGTATTGGGGTGTGGTTCTTGCCAACCAACCTGACACTAAGCTGCTACAAAAAGAATCATGCCAGCCAATTACAAAAACAAAATGTTTCAATGGGAAAGATTAAAAATAAAAAAAAAGGAAGCCCGAAAGTGAACGCAAAACTATCTATTGTTTCTATTTAAAAACCTTTTTGCACAGTGTACTTACGTTTTTTGCTGCACCTCTTATCTAGGAATTGAGTTGGCAGATGTTTTACCAACGATCTTCCTCCCGCTTTTAAATCCAGTTGGACTTCACCATGACGACCTGAAATAAATGTAGATTGGATCGTCTCCAAATACGATCGTTTGCCCTCTCATCACCCTCCTATTGTTTTACCCAAATGAGCTTATTCACTCATAGTTTTAAAATTAAATACAATACTTTTTAAATACGTTATAATTCGCATTTGAAATTTTTATTCTTAGCATTAGTTTACAATGACATGTTCATATTTACTGTGAATTTAAAAATTACAAAGTAAGAAATTTTTATTTATTTTAACAAAATTAATTAAAAAAGAATTTTTTTTTGTTACTTTTTCAGAGTGACAGTACGTGAAGTGTCTTACAAGTTTATGGCCGTACAAGTTAAGTGGTATCTCAATAAAAATTTCTATATATATATTAGTTTCATAATTTTTATTCTTTTTAGAAAGTTAGGAAAATGAAAGAATCTACCTCTTGGGCAATTACCCTACGAAAAGTTACAGGCCTGAGCTCAACCCCTAAACTGTGTCTACGCGCACCTGGGCAAAAACTCCGCCAGGGACTGTCTAGAACGGTAGAACTTTGGATTTGCCTTAAACTTTCCCTATCTGACAAAAGAAATAAATTCTATAAACTCATATATATATATGTAACTATGTTCGTCTAAATTTTGTTGTAGTTTGTACGTTAAGTTATTTGCACTCTACTCTGTGTATTTTATTAAAAATTTTGTAGTTCTTCAAAAATTATATATATATAACCAATTATATACCTAGTGTTTGCCTGTTAAACAAAAGAGCAAAATACCTGTTGTAGGAACGGGTGCTGTTTTCGAGCGGGTACTGGTGCTTATGCTGTGGCTCTTTGTTAGCCCTCGGGTTGGCTCTTGTTATGACCTCCTTTTGGGTTGGGGTAAAAACTGGTGCTTTGGTTGTACCGGTGTTTGTACAGTTGTTTGTACAGGAGTTGGTACAGGTGCTGGAGCTATTGTTTGTGTTGGCCCTGGGTTTGGCTGTTGCTAGGGCTTCCCTCTTTGTTGGTGTAAAAGCTGGTGTTGGTTGTACAGGTGTTTGTGCTTGTACAGGTGTTTGTACAGGTGTTTGTGTTTGTACCGGTGTTTGTACAGGAGTTGGTACAGGTGCTGGTGTTTGTACAGGTGTTGGAGCTCGTTGATGAGTTTGAGCTTGTTGGTGAGTTGGAGCTTGTTGGTGAGTTGGAGCTTGTTGGTGAGTTGATCACGATTGGTATATTTTATGTTTTTATTTTTTTTTCCACGAAATTAATGTCAGTTTATTTTCTTTTTCTTTACATAAAACATTCAATAAAAATTAACTTTACTTCTTTCCGTACTATTTTCTTATTATTTTTCTTTCTTCACCTCCGATATATTTCCACACTCGTCAAGCTCACAAACCAGAATGTTCCTTGCCATCTTCTTTTCCACCATTAAATAAGCCGGTTCAAAAAGATGTCGTCCCAAAAGCCATCTTTTTTATTTTTTTATTCCGCCAAAACCTTTCAGCGGTCTGATCATATGGCTTAATGTTGTTTCAGTATTGTTTTCCTTTTCTTTTCGACAGTGTCTACCGGGTTTCTTTTGGTATCATATGCTTTCTCTCTTTCTATTCAATTTTTATTTTTTGTTTGCGTTGCCAATCCTTTAGTTTCTCTTGTCTTTAACCCTATCCATGACAAAGATTTGAAAATGTGTAACAACATTAGGGTAACCATATTCATTTTGAGAAAAAGAGGGCGTCGACCAAAAAAACGCCGCACATTTACCCTTAAAAAGAGGACAACACTCTGTAGCAAAGTATTAAAAAAACAACGCCTTAAAATACACAAAACAAATTGGAAATTCTATTTACATATAACAACAAAAGAAAACTTAAACAAAATATTAAAAAAATGATATTTTATCAGTCTGATCTCATAACTACTACAACATAAAAAAATAAATATTAACAAATTCATTTTAAAACTTCACATGTACTACGTATATAAATTTTTAGTACAAGTTTTCAAGTTTCATGTATATTTTGCAGCACTTTTAATTTGAATCAATATATTATTATCGCATTTTTTTAAATATTCATAAAACTCTTGACAATTCATATCAAAATTATATTTGACTCTAATAATATCAGAAATAGTTTCTGTGTTTAATTTGTTTCTTTCTGGTGTCCACTGAATTCAGAACTTCTAGAACTAAGAACTTTGAGAAATATTATAAAACAAAATTCCCAAAGGTTAACACACACATTCAGGGAAAGAATTGACCATTTTAAAATTTGGAATGATTTGAAATTTATAAGAAGAAAGTGCATCAGCTGTTTTCCCCCCTCCAATAAATTAGCACTTCTTTTGGCACCTTTTCCAGACATTTCAATTAATTGGTGTAACTCTAAACGTCAAACACCAATGTTACCACATTTTTCACCGAAAGCAGTCGGTAGTTACACGTAGGTAAAAAAATTTTAAAATTACCAAATTCTTTTTACTGGTTAGGTAAGGAAAAGTAATTGGTATAAACTCTAGAAGTTATCTATTTGTTAAAATTACGGGCATAAGACACGTAGACAAAGGCCAAAAGCCAAAGCATCAAACACAATGTGTTTACACAAGAAATCATGGTCATGACATCGTGTGTATTTAAAAATAATAATACATCAATGTCAACAATACTTTCGATGCAATAAAACGAAATTATAGATTAAAGTTTTAAAAGTAGGACAAACCCAGGACACTTGCAAAAAAAGAAGTAGGACTACCCCGGACGCCCTAAAAAAGAGATCGGTGTCCGGGGAAGAGAGGACGTATGGCAACCCTAAACAACATGATATATGATCACAATATGAATAAAACTTTTTCTCTTTTAATTTTAGATACAAATTAATTGCTTTAACTCTTATGTGTGCGTAATATGTACAAACTGCTCGATTAATTTGCGCTAAAATTTGATTTCTCTAATTTCCATTATATATTTAATTTTGTGTTTTTTTGTGTTTCTGTTTCCAAATAAGATGTAATAAATTGTTTTTGTTTATAATTCATCCAGACTTTTATTTATTCATGCAAAGCTACTAACAACTTCAAATAATATACTTGCAATGGCCGCTTTCTCATATAAAACACGTTCAGGTACCCAGGTACCTTGATGTGTATTAAAGGGTGTTAAAAGTAAATTGGTGTTTCAGGAAAATTGCACAAAAAAATCAAGGCGTGTTGCTGCTAAAAACTAAATTATTTGAAAGTTTGTTGTTCTCAAAAAGTTTCAGGTACCTAGGTGCACACATAAGGGTTAAAAATACTCGTACGTATAACGTTATAATATTAATGTTCTTTTATATATAGGATATGAAAGCATATTTTTTATAATTTCAACTGCATTTTAATTTCAGTTTAGTCAATTTCCATTTAGTACTTCTTTATTTGTTTCGAACAATCCAAATTTAATTGAAATTCACCCACATGTTTACGATGGTGTTAAATTTTTATATATTTTTTATATTTCAAGACTATAATTATTCCGCCTTTTCTGTCCACGATCAATTTTCAATTATTCTCGCTTCATTGCCCTAATTTCATTTATGCTCATATTTAGCCAAAGATAACTTAAATAAAATCGAGATATGCATCTGTTGACGTGTAAACACGTCATTTTTTAATATTATTAATTTCTCCCGTGGAGACCAAGTATTTTTGTTTAAACGCACATTACACTACAAGTATTGTATGGCAACCTTGAAATTAGTGTGGTGAGCCGGCGCGTAGATGTCAACGCCGGCACTATTTATACAACCTGCGAAGTGGACAGACGCCATAGTGAATAAGTAAAAAGAAAATAAAATTAAAACAAACAAAATTATAAATATACAATCAAACTACAACTTAAAAGATAATTTGTTATTTAAAGAACAATAAAATAAGAAGACAAATAAAAGGAAAATTAAACAACAACAACAAACAAAAGACTTTTCTTTGGGACAGCAGAATACAACAGGTATCATCCATTTACGACATTCACCAGCCATCAACAAATTTTGTGGTTCTCCAGGAACACAGTGCCTGCTGCGGAATCAGTGCCTTTAGAAGCCTCAACCAGGTAAACATTTTGGTCCTTCAACCGTTGAAAAAGAGGTACGTAAAGTGGAATTAAGTATATACTATATAGTGTCTCAAAACTTAATTTGTGGATCGGCAAAAGTGAGGTTACATCGAAATATAACGCGCGATATTTACGGTGCCATCTTTAATTTGCAGACCGCTATTTTCAAGTTTGTTGTTCTTGGAATTTACATTGAAATATATGTACATAGATCCCGTTTGCTGGTGTGCTTGTTGTTAATCTAACCAAAGATTTTTACACCTGACACTTTATTTGCGGTCCATTACTGCTTTATTTCTCCAATAAGTTCCTTTTTTGGAAAAAATAAAAATAAAAATTTGCTTCTTGTCCCTCAATTTAAATTCTGCCGTTCAATAGTGTGATATTTAAAATAACAAAATGTCGATTTTTGAGAGGTACATAAAGGCCGCGGATGAATTAACTAACTTTGAGGCTATGCTAAAAAGTGAAGATTTTTCAAGCTATACAAATGAGGCCCTAGATTTTGAGAAAAGCGAATTAGAAAATGTTTGAGAGAAATACAAACAAACTTTCGTTGAGTGTTCCGCTGACACTATAGAGAAAAAGAAGGAATTAGTAATGGTACAGACAAAGCATACACAGACTAGGAAAACATATATCAAGTGTATTAATATTCTTTCAAAGGCAAAACAGGCACTAGGAAAACAAAATCAGAAAAGTGAAGAAACAGCAGTTCCCAAATTTTGTAGTTCTATACCTGTTCCACCTTGTGACACTGGCGTCTTTCAAGGAGATTACGTATCGTGGCCCACCTTCAGGGACATGTTTACCGCAATCTACATAAACAATACGAGTATTAGCCCGGTAGAAAAATTATTTTATTTATTTACATATGTTTTTAGTAGACCTTATTGATGGTTAATTATTTGTTGGTGTTGTTCGGCTACAGGTCGTTGAATAAATAAAAACTTTTGATTTTTATTTTAAATATTTTTATTGTTGTTCCCAATATTTCAATTAGCGTCGCTAATCATCTTCGGGGGTCTAAATAAATACATAGAACAATTTTTCTTATTATTATTAAACAAAAAACGAACATAATATATTGATTATAATTACATTTAAAAATAATAAATAACACAAAAAATTTTTCTTTATTTTACATTTATTGTCCTTCTGCTTGGATTTTTGTTACTAAACTAATTTGTCCATCGTCTGTGTTTTTTAATTAATTGTCTATATATGTGTGCACAATTCTCTGTGTCTTGTCTGTAGTTGAGACGAAGCTCCGGTCTTACATTTATTATATGTAACATCTCCAATGTGTATCTCCTTGAGTAATTTCTCTCTTCTTGTAATATTTTTACCTCTTCAAATTTTGGTTTGTGGTTTGTTAGTGCACAATGGGCTGCTAATGCAGTTTTTTGGTCAATTGGTTTTTCAGTTGTCTTTTGGTCAGTTTTGTGAGATGATAGTCTAGTTTTTAGTTTTGTTTTTGTTGTCCCAACATATACTTTCTCGCATATATTGGTCCCGTCACCATTGCAAGGAATTTGATACACAACATTTGATTTTTCTTCTTTTTTTAGTTTAGATTTTGTTTTACTAAACAGCCGATTCACAGTATTGTCTGACCTAAATGCTAATTCAAACTCTTCGGCGTTATAAATATCGGTGTTTTTCCATCTTTCAGAAAGTCCAGAAATATAAGTTATGCTTTTATATCGTTTTGGTTCTCTTGCCTCCTGTCGTTTTGATTTTGCACGTTTTATTAGATCCCTAATTGTCTTTATCGGGAAGTCATTCATTTTTAAAATATCCATTATTTTTGCCTTATTATTTTCATGGAATACCGTGTCACTTATTTGAAGTACTCGTCTTATAAAATTGGATGCTGTATTTATGATGATCCTTCTAGGGTGTTTTGAATGAAAATTAATTAATCGTCCTGAAGCTGTTGGTTTTTGATACCAGTTGACTTTTAAATGATTGTCTTTTCTTATTACAATCGCGTCTAAATATGAAAGTTTTTCATCATTTTCTTCCTCCATGGTAAATTGTATTTGTCTATTATATGAATTTAATTTATTGAGGGTGTCACTTACTTTGTCCTTTTTCACTATTGCAAATATATCATCTACATATTTCATCATCATCCTCGGTTTTTCGTCCATTTTATCTATTGATACATCTAAAAGCTTTTCCATTATTATGTCAGCTATGACTGGTGAGACTGGAGAACCCATCGGCATTCCTTTTCTTTGTTCATAAATTTTATCATCGTATTTCAAATATCTGCTCTCCTTGGTACAGAATCGTAATATGTCAATAAATAAATTTTTAGGTATTTTTGTATGCGTTGTTAATAGATCCCATTTTTCTTCAATTGTCTCTATGGCCAAATTAATCGGTATACTCGGAAATAGTGAAATCACGTCAAATGAAATGAGAACTTCATCATCGGCTATATAAGTGTTGTTAATTTTTGAGCTAAATTCTACAGCATCCCTAATATTATATTTCGAATTTATCGTCAACTGTTTTAGTATGTCTATCAAATATCTGGAAAGTGCATAGGAGGGTGAATCTATTGATGAACATATTGGTCTTAAGGGGGTTCCATCTTTGTGTATTTTAGGCAGTCCATATATCCTAGGAGCTATCGCAGTTTTTATGGTCAATTTGTTCCTTTGATATATATCAATTAGTTCAAGTTTGTATAATTTTTCCACAAATAAGTTGTTTTTATTTTGTAAAGTAGATGTCGGATCCCTTTTCAAACGTCGATATGTACAAAAATCCTTTAAAATAGTTTTCATTTTCTCATCGTATTCATTTTTGTCCATCGCTACTGTTTTATTTCCCTTATCAGCCTTCAAAATCAGTATGTCATAATTTTTGTCCAAAATTGTTTCGCTTGTCTCACTGTGTCAAGTATTATTATATCTCTTCTGCTAATTGTTGTTTTTTCCATATGTTTGTCCAATAATGATGTTAATTTGATTCTTGCATTCTCTTGTGTCTCCCTATTTTTGATTGTTTGTACACAATCTTCTCCTTCAGCAATGCATTTAAAAAGTGGGAATGTTCTCTTTGTTGTCGGTATAGCATGTTTGGGGCCTAGTGAGAGTAGCCACTGTATATTTGTTGGTATGTTTTTATTTGTTTTGTTTACAAACCACTCTTTGTTGTGCCGAATATTCAATTCCTCATCCAATCTCAACTTTAATGCATCTAGTTTTTTAATGTGTCTCATCTTATTGTTATTGTCGTGTCTCTTAAGTAAAATATTTTCGCTTTTGAAAAATAGCTCACTGTCTTGTTCGTCTAGGTCTTTTTCTATCCTCTCTTTTGTTTTTGCTAGTTGTTTTGTGTTATTTTTAATTTGTTTATGTTTTTGTTGTATTAGCATTTTTAAGATTTTAATGTGAAAATTACAAATTAGTTTTGATAAAGGTTTTTGTAAATTTAGTGGTATTCTATTGTCAATTTTAAAAATATTGTTAATGTTCTTCGTTGAGTTTTGTATAAAATTTGGAATAATACCCGATCGTTTACACTTAATTAGAAAAGTAGTTGAAGATTTTAAATTGGACTGTAATTTGTTGTGTTTTGAATAATTTTTAATAAAAATGTTAGTGTTGTTGTTGTATTTTTCTTTTATTTTCTTGTATAGTGCCATGATGACTTTATTTCGGTGTGCCTTCCGTGTGGATTTATATATGTTTTTAGTAGACCTTATTGATGGTTAATTATTTGTTGGTTTTGTTCGGCTACAGGTCGTTGAATAAATAAAAACTTTTGATTTTTATTTTAAATATTTTTATTGTTGTTCCCAATATTTCAATTAGCGTCGCTAATCATCTTCGGGGGTCTAAATAAATATTTATTTACGAAAACTGATGGTGAGGCCCGGGAGATTAATAGGAATATTGCTCTAACAGCTGAAAATCTTGACATCGCTTGGAACAATTTAAAATCTCAATACGAGAATAAACGGGTGTTGATTAACAGTCAACTAAAAACATTATTTAATTTGGCTCCATGCCAACAAGAAGCAGCCTCTGAAATAAAAAGGATTCAAAGGGAAATCAATAATTGTATTTCAGTTTTGAGGTTATATAATGTTAATATTGACTCATGGGATCCAATTTTTGTTTTTCAATGTTCATCTCGTCTCTCAGAAACTACTTTAAATTTATGGGAACAGTCGGTGAAAAATAAAACAGAGGTTCCCAAATGGGAAGATTTAAACAATTTTCTGACGGATAGATTTCATGCCCTTGAAAGTGTTTCTGAGATAAAAGCAATGAATAATATAACTGCCAGTGGTTCCCAACCAAGTTGTTCAAATGTTCATCAAGCATCAAAAGTCAAACAATTTAAGGCCCACCATACGAAAGTTGATACAATGCAATGCAAGCTTTGTAAAGAGAACCATAAAATTAGCTCGTGCAATAAATTTTTAAACATGGATAATAAAAATCGTGTTTCAGTATTGAAAAAATTTCGATATTGTTTTAATTGCCTTACCCTTGGGCATATGTTTAGCAACTGCACGAATCCTAATGGTTGCTCAAAATGCAAAAAAAAAGCACCATACTTTATTGCACAGAGATTTCGTAAGAAACAATAATAACCAGGTTCAATCAAATAATACTTCGCAAGGTGATAACCAAAATAGTCAAATGCAAAGACAGTCCACTAATGTTGCCGGCCCTTCTGGTGTAGTTCAATCACATCATACAACAGTGGCAAAAAAGGTGATGTTAGCCACAGCATGGGTTAACATTATTAGTTTTGGTTCGAGTAACAAGGTACGAGCTTTGATAGACCCATGTTCTGACGAAAGTTTTATTTCCGAAAAAATACAACGATTATTAAAATTTCCCACTAATCCAGTTTCTGCAGAAGTTGCGGGCTTAGGAGGAGATATAATAAGCAGATCTTCTTAAATGGCGATTTTTAAAATTGTTTCCCTTTTTGATCAGAAGGTGTCTTTAAATATACAAGCTTTAGTTGTCCCTCATGTAACTGGCACTATTCCAACGCACCCATTTTTGGCCCAGGAAAATTTTGAACTGCCCGAGTTATGTTATGCCGACCCAAAATTTTTTTGAAAGCAGTGAAGTAGATTTATTGCTAGGAGGTGATTTGTATCCCTCAATTCTTCGTGGTGGAGTAAAGCATGGTATTTTTGAAACATTAGTTGCTCAAGAAACCATTTTGGGTTGGATAGTCACTGGTCCAACGCCCGTTGTAGCTTCCCCACGAACAGTAAGAATGGCGCATATGACAAAAGTCTCTATTGACGATCAGCTGACAAAGTTTTGGGAGTTAGAGGAAGTGTCTCATAGGCATATATTATCAGAAGAGGATAAAAAATGTGAGGAGATCTATCGCTCTAGCACCACGAGAAACTCTGAAGGGAGATATACTGTGAGTCTGCCCTTTAAGAATAGTTTAAAGTCGCTTGGTCCCAATAGGCATATTGCTGTTAGCCAATTTTTTAAGAAACGAGAAATCGTTAATACGCAATACTGAGCGCAAGGCCCAGTATGATGAGGTCCTCAAAGAATATTTAACCTTAGGGCATATGGAGAAAATAGAAACTTCTGAAAGTGGCCCAGGTTATTATTTACCCCATCATGGCGTTTTTAAGCCAGAAAGTACAACCACCAAATTGAGAGTGGTATTTAACGCTTCGAGTCCATCGTCCAATGGCGTAAGCTTAAATGATTTATTGTATACTGGCCCTATTCTGCAAGCTGAAATAGTTAACCTGGTTTTGCGATGGCGATTTTTTCAGTTTGTCTTTAATGCGGACATATCAAAAATGTACCGACAGATTTTTGTGACACCGCAACATAGACCCTTCCAGAAGATAGTTTTTCGTAGTGAAAATAATGACAACATTGATGATTACCAGCTGAACACGGTGACGTTTGGAGTGAATTGTGCCCCATACTTGGCCCTTAGAACAATTTTGCAGTTGGCAGATGATGAGGAACGACATTTTCTACTAGGTGCTAGAATCTTACGAGAAAACATGTACGTGAACGACGCTCTAGTAGGTGCTCATTCCATTAATGATGCATTAGCGGCTCGTGATGAGTTAATTGGTATTTTGAAGATGGGAGGTTTTGAATTAAGAAAGTGGACCTCAAACTCAGAGAAAATCTTAAAAACTTTACCTAAAGAACATC
Organism: Bellardia pandia; assembly: GCA_916048285.2. Taxonomy (NCBI): domain Eukaryota; kingdom Metazoa; phylum Arthropoda; class Insecta; order Diptera; family Calliphoridae; genus Bellardia; species Bellardia pandia. Next base: position 75,591,228 of record OU696530.1, read on the forward strand.
TACTAAATTCTTCATTTTTTTCGCTCGATGATAAAAGCACTATGAAAATGTTAGGGATACGCTGGAATGCGGCATCAGATGTGTTTTTCTTTACTTGCGAAAAATTAACACTTAAAGACTCTTATACAAAAAGAGAAGTCCTTTCTACCATCGCTAGGCTATACGATCCAGCAGGTTGGTTAGCTCCGGTGGTAGTTACAGCAAAAATTTTAATGCAGCAAATGTGGCTAGATAAGATCGAATGGGACGAGGCTATAAAACCAGTATCTCTGCAGAAATGGCAAAATTTTGTTGCTCATTACTCGGAGATTGAAACTATTAAACTTCCTCGTTGTGTTCAATATTCGCCTGTTTGTACGATACAATTTCATGGGTTCTGTGACTCTTCTGAGTTGGCATATGCAGCAGCCATATATGTAAGGGTGAGACTCGATAATAAAGCTTGGACAAATCTGCTAACATGTAAAACAAAAGTGGCCCCAGTAAAGAAGCCATCTTTGCCTCGCTTGGAGTTATGTGGAGCAGTACTGTTGGCAAATTTGGTCGATAGCGTAATACCTAGCTTTGGTATTGGTAATTATCCTATTCATTTGTGGTCCGATTCCACTATTGTACTAGCCTGGTTGAAAAAACCACCTTGCAGTTGGAAGACGTTTGTGGCAAATAGGATAGATACTATATTAGAAAAAGTAGGCAACAAAAACTGGCATCACGTGGCATCACATGACAATCCTGCCGATCTAGCAACCCGGGGGCTGATACCTTCGGATTTGAGAGAAAACGAACTCTGGTGGCTCAAATTAGAAAAGTCATCGTGGCCCGCAGGCGCAGCAGAATTTGAAACGGTACAGGAATTAAAGAAAGCTCAGACTTATGTTGCTAGATCATTGGAAAGTGAAGATATTTTAGAGCGGTTCTCAGATTTGCCAAGGGCTTATCATGTGATAGCCTACATGTTTCGATTTTATCATCATATCAGAAAAAATAGCGGCAAAGGTTTTATTAGTGACTCTAAGGCCATTTCAGCTAAGGAATTATTTTTTGTACGAAAGCGACTATTTCTTCTCTCCCAACAACAGTATTTCGCTAAAGAATATAAGGATTTAACATCTCAGAGAAAAATTGACTCTCGTAGCCCATTATTAACCCTCACACCCTTTCTAGACAAGGACAATATTATTCGGGCTAACGGACGTCTCGGTGCTGCAACCTGTTTGTCTTACAATGAACGACATCCCATTATACTTGCGTATGGCAGTAGGTTAGCTCATCTTTATGTTGAATTTATTCACAAATTAGTCCATCACGGAGGCCCTCGTCTGATATTAAACGTACTTCGTCAAGAGTGTTGGGTAATAAAGTCTAAGAATCTTGTTAAAACCGTTATTCATAATTGCAAGGTTTGCGTACTTTATCGAAGAAAGCTTCAAAATCATGGCAGTGTTACCATCAGAAAGAACTACATTTTGTCGTCCTTTTACTAATACAGGCGTTGATTTTGCAGGCCCATTTGACATTAAAAGCTTCACGGGCAGATATTGCAAAATTACAAAGGGCTATGTGTGTCTCTTTGTCTGGTTTTCGACAAAGGCAATTCACCTTGAAGTTGTCAGCGATCTGTCTACACCTGCCTTTCTAGCGGCATTTTCCCGTTTTGTTTCCCGTCGCGGCTGTCCTAGTTGTATGTATTCCGATAACGGCAGAAACTTTGTAGGCGCTGCTAAAGAAATCGAAGCCGACTTTAAAATGTATGTGAAAGAGCTACGTGACACAGCTGTTGAGAAATACGGTCACCAACACTTGGCATGGCACTTCATCCCTGCAGCAGCACCTCACATGGGAGGATTATGGGAGGCAGGGGTAAAGAGCATGAAAATGCATTTAAAAAAGTCTGTGGGACAAATTAAATTTACATTTGAAGAATTTCCACTGTTCTGGCAAAAATAGAGGCCTGTCTTAATTCACGCCCGCTTGGTCCTATGTCAAAAAACGTTGAAGATTTGTCAGCTCTTACTCCGGGACATTTCTTAATTGGCACTTCGATGCTTACCCCTGCTGAACCCGAAGAGTTATCTTCTCCACTTAGCATTATAAATAGGTGGCGCAAATTAAAGGCTCTTCAGCATGAATTCTGTCGCCGTTGGAAAGAGGAGTATTTAAAAGAATTGCATAAGCGCAATAAATGGAAAACCCCACAGGCCAATCTTAGAGAAAACGATCTCGTCGTTCTTAAAAACGAAAGTGCTGGTTCTACCGAATGGCGTCTAGGTCGAGTTTTAAAGGTCTATCATGGTTCCGATGATAGAGTTCGAGTAGTAGATTTGAAAACTCAAAGGGGAGATATTACACGTCCAATTCATAAATTAGTCATCTTGCCAAATCTCGAAGAATAAAAAACTACCTAGCTACTGAAATCTCACCTTCCCCTCTAATGTTGTTTCTCTTTTTTTCACGACTGAATCATCTTAAAAACATCTTACTCTTCATTTCAGAAATTACTATGTGTGACGGTTTTAATTCTGATTTTTGTTGCCCTCTCTGCAATCGTCTTCACGCTATACGCCAATGCTCCAGATTCGTGACTATGGACGTGGAAAAGAAATTACGAGTGGTGGCCCGGCACTCCTTGTGTATTATTGCCTTGCGCAGTCACACAACCGTGCTAATTGTAAAAGCATAGTTGGGTGTAACAGATGCATGCAGGACCACCACAGCTGTCTGCATTCATTGCCAAAAGGTCATATTTGGTTTCCGATGACCGCACACATGAGAGTTTTCACAAAACTCGGAGGTGACGAGCAATGGACCATTGCAGTAATTGATCCAAACGCGGCAAGATCATCCATAACCTTACAGGATGCACAAGATATGCGCTGTAAAATAGTAAACAATAGGACGACGTTAAGCCTAACGCACAGTACCAAAGAGAGTCGACGCATCCTGGCAGAATTTGTGGTAGAAGACAAGATGTATGGTAATAGTCCACGGGTCAACATAAAACGACCCAAAGAGCACCCACGTTCGGCCGTAGCGGATCAACTCTATGCAAATAAATACTGGCATCGCAGCATGGAGTATTATATGATACTTGGGGCAGATGTAATCAGCCGAATACTTATTGGTCCGTCCAAGGGACGACCAGGTCAAATCTATACTCAAGCTACCATATTCGCACTGGCCATTTTTGGAGAAGGTATTCCAGATGCATAGATGTTCATTTTTCATGTTTTTTAACATTTATTGCTGCCTTTTATTTTTAAATTTTGTTGCCCTTAAGGTAACTAATTATTGAACTATTATTTTTTTCTTTTTTGTATAATATGAATTTTGTAAATTTTGTTACCCTTAAAGTAATTAATCATTGAATTAATTTTTTTTAATTTTGTATAATATAAATTTAATTTGTATATAATTTACATTTTATGAATTAGTATAGTATCTAATAAAAATAATGAAGTAATTTATCAGATATTTATTGTATATTAACATTAATATTTAAAAATTTAAAATTGGTTGCTCTACTGTCGCAAGGCGGGCTGTATGTTGACGTGTAAACACGTCATTTTTTAATATTATTAATTTCTCCCGGGGAGACCAAGTATTTTTGTTTAAACCCACATTACACTACAAGTATTGTATGGCAACCTTGAAATTAGTGTGGTGAGCCGGCGCGTAGATGTCAACGCCGGCACTATTTATACAACCTGCGAAGTGGACAGACGCCATAGTGAATAAGTAAAAAGAAAATAAAATTAAAACAAACAAAATTATAAATATACAATCAAACTACAACTTAAAAGATAATTTGTTATTTAAAGAACAATAAAATAAAAAGACAAATAAAAGGAAAATTAAACAACAACAACAAACAAAAGAGTTTTCTTTGGGACAGCAGAATACAACAGGTATCATCCATTTACGACATTCACCAGCCATCAACAAATTTTGTGGTTCTCCAGGAACACAGTGCCTGCTGCGGAATCAGTGCCTTTAGAAGCCTCAACCAGGTATATCACGATCGTCAGATATTACAATGTTGTCATATCTAGTAATGTGCTATCAATGTACTTTTTTTTTTTTTTTTTTTTTTTTTTTGCATTTAATTATTTATTGAATCTTCCAAATGAAATGACAATAAGTATTCAAATCTTAATACTAAAAAGAAAATAATAAGCCCAGCCAGTGCTAGACAAAAATTTTTATGATACTAAAAAAATTTCACATCAACTGATCCAGTCATCTATTTTGCGCTTGAGTTAAAGCATGGGTATCCCTCCTTCTCAACCGATTGTGGCCACTAAAGTTAAGGATGTCTCGTGCAAGGGGGTTTGGATGGTGTTCAAGTTTGCTGACATACTTTGACGCATATTTTGTAAATTCGACTTTTACTAATGGCACGCCTAGATCTTTGTGGATTCGAGAATTTTTAACATACCATGGTGCTGCAGTAATTATACGTAGAATTTTATTTTGACCCCTTTGAATTTTTTCAATGTTGGATGCTGAGGCAGTACCCCATAATTGAATTCCATAGCACCAGATTGGCTTTAGTATTGCATTGTACAACAAAAGTTTGCAATCCAATTTCAATGTAGAGTTTCTGCCGATTAGCCAATTAAGTTGCACTGCTTTTAATCTCATTCTCTAGTTTATAAACATAATTCTGCAAATTCTGTGATGCAACTTGGTGGTCCTGATGGACGCTGATAAAGGCTGTATCGTCTGCAAAAGTTGACGTATGGATTTTAGGGTCTGACGGCATGTCGGAGGCATATATCAAATATAAAGTAGGACCCAGTATGCTACCCTGTGGCACACCTGATTCAATTGGCTGAGCGGTACTTAAAAAATCACCTTCTTTGATTTTAAATTTGCGACCGTATAAATAACTTTCCATGAGTTTATGGGTGTTAGCAGGCAGAGTTAATTTTATTTTGTGCATTAAACCGTCATGCCAAACTTTGTCGAACGCTTGCGACACATCAATGAAAAGGGCGGAGCAGTATTTTTTGTCTTCAAACGACCCTCTTATCACATTTACCAATCTGTGTGTTTGCTCGATGGTGCTGTGTTTAGCTCTGAAGCCGAATTGATGATTAGGAATACATTCAGTGTCATTCAGAATTGGAGTCAATTTAGTCATTAACAATTTTTCATACAGTTTTGAAATTGTCGGCAGTAGACTAATTGGCCTATATGACTCCACTTTGGTATGGTCCTTCCCTGGCTTAGGAATCATAGTGATCATAGACACCTTCCAATCTGCAGGATAGTATTCTAGGCGTAAAATAGCGTTGAAGATAAAGAGGATAATTCTTCTTGCTACACGAGGTAACTCCACAAGCATTTTATTGCTGATTTTATCCATACCTGGAGCCTTTCTAAGGTTCAGAGTACCAATAGCGTTTTGGACATCACGAAAGTTTAGTCTTAGAGGTACAGGAGGCCTTATAACAAGTGGTGGCAAATCAGATTCGTTATTATTTGAGTTGTTTATAGTAAACACATTTCTCAAATGGTTAACAAATAAAGTCCCCTTCTCGGAATCATTTCTAGCCCAGTCACCAGTCGGATTTCGCAAAGGAGGTTTTCCTCTTACTGGTCTTTTTAAACCTCTTGCCGCCCTCCATAACGAGTAGTCAGATTGTGGGGTACTATCAAGACCTTCCAAGTAAGATCTAAGTGAGGCCGTTCTTTGGGTTTCTAAGAAATGTCTTAGTATATCTCTGCATTCCCGTAGCCTAGCTTTCAGTTCAGGAGACCTGTGAATTTGCCACTCTCTTCTCATTCTTCTTTTTTCTGATAGGAGATGTTCGAGTTCAGAGAAATAAGTTCTGTTTGTCCTATTTCTACATTCAACGTGATAAGTGGAAGCGTGATGCACAGCTCGTCGAAGGTCCTCGGTAAAGTTGCCAATCGACTCATCAATATCGTCGGTAGTTCTCAACACAACATTTTCCGTGCAATGAGAACTTAAATACTTTTTGTATTTTATCCAACTTACTCGGGTCTTAGTCATGTTCATAAATGGAGAACCACACACTTGAGGGAAATGCATTGAAATGATAGTAGGAGAGTGATCTGAGGACAAGTCCAGTGAAGGATCCACTTGCATCCATTCTACAGGGATATTTTTCATTACCCCAAAGTCAATAACATCGGGAATCTTCCGTCGGTCCGTCGGCCAATAGGTGGGATGTCCACTTGAGAGTACATCTAAGCCCATTTTAGCAATGGTGTTGAAGAGTACGCGACCCTTTGGGGTTACCAGACGTGAACCCCAAAATGTGTGTTTGGCGTTAAAGTCACCAGCAACTAAAAATCTAGCTCCAAGGGATTTAAAGAAGTTATGGTATTGGTGTTCTTTTATTGAAAATCGAGGCGGAGAATAAATCGATGATAAAACAAATTTGTATTGACAGAATTCAATGCAAATGTTTGTTGCTTGGAGGTAATCCTCACTTATGTTATTCATTAGATAATGCTTTATTCTGTTCTTTATAAGAATTGCCGAACCTCCACAAGCTCTACCGCGGGGGTCTTTAGTATCGTAGAACTCGTAGCCATTAATTTTGAAGTACCCTGTCGACGTCAAGTGAGTTTCAGCAATCATCATAACATCAATCTGCTTATCCATCAGGAAGTATTCCAGTTCATTTTTATGTTGGCGGAGGCCGTTCGCGTTCCAGAAACAAATTTTTAAATAAATCATTTCTTTAAAATGGCTTGCAAGATAGTGGATTGCATTTTCAGCATTTCCTGCATCATGGATGTCATGGTGGTCGTGAAAGTGTTCATAGTTTGGACAAGTGTCTGCAATGTTGTCTCTAGATTGTTGATATGCGGCTCAGAATATTGGGGTTTAGGTTCCTGCTCCAGACCTGGCAAATTAGATTTAACCACGTTAGCGTAAGAAACTTGTCTAGAACTAGGCGCGTTTACATGACTAGTGGACCGTAATACTTGAGGGAAATTGTCACTCGATGCTAAATTTGGCTGTTGAGGGCGATTAGGCAATACTGACGTCTTGTTGGTTCTTATGCCTTTCAAATGAGTGTAAATTGGGCAACCTCTATAATTTGCGGTATGATTACCTCCGCAGTTACTGCATTTTTTGATTTTTGAGTCAGTTCTCGACTTATCGCATTGAGCAGTTGCATGTAGCTCCCCACACGCAACACAAACTGTCGGCAATTTACAATACGCCTTCGTGTGACCAAATTCTTGACAGTTGAGACACTGGACGGGTCCCTGACGCTTATGTGGTTCTTCCACGGTGATTCTACGATGCAGAAGGTACATCAGATTGTAAATGGGATGGGACTCATTTTTCTTTAAGACAACATCTCCAGGTTCCAATTCTACCCTGAACATGGGCTGAGGGATCTTTTCACGGTTTCTAATATTCACTACGCTCTTGATTTTGAACCCTTTGTCCATTAAACCGGTTTTTATCTCCGCGGGATCAACACATGGGTCTATACCCTTTAGAACGACTTGGAGTCCTTTTGCGCTTTTGAGCTGGTAGGTATAGAAATCCCTAGTCTCCCTTTCCAGCTGGTTGGACAATTTTCGAAAATCATCTTCCCTATTCACTTGAATCTTTGTCTCGCAGATATTTCCATGTTTCATTGAGGTTACGCTAAACATGTTTTCACCTATTACAGCAACAATTCCTTGTACCAATTTACTGGAAGTCGGCTCTCTCAGATAAATTGGTGGGGGCTTAAACGTCTTCTTCGGAAGTTCTGGCTCATCCGTCTGGAGGAGAGCAAACCTATTTTGATCATTACTCACGGTCTTAGGAGCTTTTGCATTTGATGACACTTGAGCAGACTTCGGGCTCCTCTGTCGCTTGAGAACGGTTATGTACTTATCCATACCTACTTGTTTTTTGGGTTTGACTGCACTATTTGATGAAGATGATGTTTTTACATCTGTTGAAATCACAATATTGGGCGAACAGGAACGACGCCGTTCCACGGCTCTTGCAGTGAGAAAATTCTCCAAAGATTTTTTTATGGATTCTTCCTCAGAGATGCATCTAGTTTTTCTAGTCGAGCTAAGCTCTTTCTCAGAATTACATCTGAGAGGAACACTCATACAGTTTTTATGTGATGTTTAATGTTTATTTTTTTTTTTTTTTATATATTTTAACCTATTACGATTTTTTTTCACTTTTTTGTTTAATTTCAACTTTTTACACTTTTTCACCTATTACGATTTTTTCACCGAAAATTCAGCCGCACTAAAAGTAACACGTCCGAACAGTTCGATGAGACGAGACTGAATTGACTGACATTGAAAAATTTTAGCAAAAGGTAAATTGTCAGTTTAGACGACTGTAAGAAAACTAACAATTTCATTTGCACACAATTGTCACACAATGAATTTATCTGTCAACCGAAAATGTCAGTTTACACGGTTGTCAGATTGTTGTGTGGCATTGTCAAATTCGTTTTGCAGCTCTGTGTGTGTTTAAAAATTTTAAATATTGTCATTGAACAAGAAAGAGCAATTGAGACCATTTTATCTGCTTATGTCCTAATGCACACTTTAATTTAATTCTTTAATTTTCTTCTACTTTTTTCAAAAATGGTATCAATGCACACTTGTTTGTTAATTTATGTATATTCAGAGTTGCATTTAGAAATAATTTCTATGACAATGCTGCCATTGGCAGATGCATAAACTTGGCACATATGACAATGAAAAGTGTTTGACAATTGTCTTAAAACAATGACAAAATTGTGTGTTTACACGATTGTTAGATGTCTGGCAATATTTTTGTCTTCCAATGTACTGAAAATGCTTTTTCTTACAACGTTGGAAGGCAAAAATTTTAAGTTTACACGGCTGTTAGACATTTTCTGAACATTTTTCTGACAACGTTGTAATATCTGACGATCGTGGACACATAGCTTTATTCTTTCATTCATAAATTCATACTATAAAATTCCAATCATAATCTCGAAGAAGAAAAAAATTTAACGGGATAATGTTTATTTTTTTTGGAAAAAGTCATTGATAAGTTTAAGTTGATAATTTCAAGGGATTACATTGGCAGTGAAACGAATTTCGAATAAATAATGACATCAGTGATGGTAACAAGGGGATGAAACCAAAAGAATATGTACTTACTTAATAAATTAAACTGTAAAGAGTCTTAATGATCAAGAAACCGTCACAATTTAAACGTTTGTAACATTTAAAATTTTGTTACAAAATGGATTGTTTTTCCATAAGATTTGTATGAAGGTACCCGGGTACCTTTTTGTCAATCACATAAGCGTTAAAAGATCTTACATTTAATGTCTCTCTTTATATCTCTTTATATAATATAATTTTTTCGTTCAGATTTTGCAACGCCAACATTCCCTTAGTGTGTACTTAGTAATAAAATAAAACTAGACTACTAATTTGTCTAGAATAAGCAAATTATATGAGATTTTGTTCATTTAAAAAATATAAACAAGATCATTAACAAAATATTTTCTATCTTGTCTGATTGAGTAACTATTTTATTACATTTATTTAAAAAATATACATATACATTAGGGTGTCCCTTATTTTTGGACCTCAATATTTTTTTGCGCATACCCGCTAAAAAGTTTCGAAATAATCATAGAAGACTCCAGAAAAAAATTTACTTTGATATTAGAATGATAACCCGTGCCGACTTGCGACAAAGTTAATTGTTGTAAGTACGGGTAATTTTTGGTCAATATTGGTATAAGTCATTATAACTTGTACGTATTTTATTCAATTTTCAATATTTTTTAATATTTTACTGTTGTGTTTTTTTATTTTAGTAATTTTTAATAATGTTAATTTATATTTAATATGAAACTAGCAGAACCTGGTCCGCTTCGCTGTTCCAAAATACATTTTTTAACTCCTTTTTTTTGGAATTTTTTAGTTAATACATATGTATGTATAAATTTTCTCAATGTTGTCAAAATAACTATACATAACTATATAGATTTTAAAAAAGTGATTTTCATATCATGACAAAATATTGTTAAGATAGCTTTGATTATTATATCATGATGCAGCTTTCGTATTCATTCCTTTCAAGAAAATGAGCTTTCATATATATTATATATGTCTATCTAAAAAGGTGATTCCCCTTTTTACTCAGATGGTAATTTGCTATTCCAATAGTGTGTTTCATAAAGTGCGGTTTTATTATTAAAAAAATTTCAGTCGAATTACAAGGTGATAAACAAAATATTTTCCTTATCGGACTGCCAAGCCACCAGATAAATGGTGCAAAATTACCATCTAATCGACAAGTTCTCACCGTTTTATTTTACAATATTCGTGAAGTCAAGCTGACTGTTAGTGAAAGTGCGAATCTTGTTATAAGAGAGTGCATTATATTTTGGGAAAAAGCCAGAATTCCTACGAAGGCAATCCCTAACTGCGTGAAGAAACTTGTTGATTTATATCATGTTTGGAGGGAGCTGCAAAAAAACTGTAAGAAAACTCAGTTGACTTTCAAGAATCGTGAAAATAATTTTGTAAAAGACCTTGATAACTTATTTGATATTGCACATGCAGATGCCTTTGACAGAATGAAGATAGAGGAAGACAAAGATTTCTTAAGGAAACAGAGAGAGCCAGGTCGACCGGGATGCTTAGGTGGAATCGACAAAAAATTGGCGGAGAAAGAAGAACGAGTTAGGCAAAGACGATTGGAAGAAGAAGAAAGGAAGGTAAAACAAAGAGAGTTATTGGCTGTTGCATCTACTTCTTCGATAGATAACTTGGAATGTCTTGAGAATTCGGATGAGGAACAGATTTCGAACTCTGAACTTAGTACTCAGATTCCTTACCCTGAAAAAAGTTTGAAAAGAGGCACGAAAAGTTTAATAACTCCTAAACTGGTAGCAGCTTTAGATCGATGCCAATTAAGCATAAGGGACTCAGTTTACATTCTCCATGCGGTTGTAGAAGCGCTTGGTCTGAACAGCGATGATTTCCCTATAAACAAATCCTCGATTCAGCGAGTTCGTACTCAAGCGAGAAAATCCAGGGCAGAAGCAATAAAAACTGACTTCCAGAATAATTTGTCTGACGTAGTCACAGTTCATTGGGATGGAAAACTATTACCTGGATTGGATGTACGAAGTTCAAAAGAAGAACGCTTGCCAATTATTGCTTCATTTGACGATAGAGAACAGCTTCTTGCAGTACCGAAATTAGAGAGTTCTTTTGGAAAACATCAAGCTGAAGCCATTTCAACTGCTCTCTTTGACTGGACCCTCCATGACAAAGTACAGATAATGTGCTGCGATACAACAGCTTCCAATACTGGCCGTTTCAGTGGAGCTTGTGCTATTTTGGAGCAGACTTTAGAAAGGGAATTGCTGCTTTTTGCTTGTCGTCGTCATGTTTATGAGTTGGTCCTTAAAGCTGTTTTTGAAACCAAGGTAAAACATATTACAAGTAGCCCAGATATTCCAATTTTCAAAAAGTTAAGAGATAATTGGAAAAATATTAACACTGATAACATTGAGTCACCTCTAAATTTCGTTAAAGCACATATTGCTAAGACAAACATTACATCTTTGTTAACTTTTTATAAGACTGAACTGGAAAAATCGTTTGTTAGAGACGATTACCGCGAATTGGTTGAACTATGCGTTGTGTTCTTAGGAGGAGACACAGAGAATAAACTCAAACTCAGGCCCCCCGGAGCTTTGCATCAAGCGCGATGGATGGCGAGAGCAATCTATTCTATAAAAATATGTTTGCTTCAATCGCAACTTAAAATTACTGCAAAGGACAAAAATGCTCTTCAAGATGTTTGTTTATTTATCGTCACCTTGTATACCAAACCTTGGCTTGAATGTACAATGGCAGTTAAAGCACCTAACCAAGACTTGTCCTTTCTGAAAGCTCTAAAAGAATATGAAAAAGTAAACGCGACAAGTTCCAAGGCATCCATAAGCAAGTTTATTCATCATTTATGGTATTTGTGTGAAGAAACAGTCATGTTATCACTTTTTGATGAAGAAGTTGATACCAAAACCAAGACAAAAATGATTAATAATTTAAACAGAGACGAAAGTTCAGATTCCTCTAAACGCTATGTCCCATCGAAGGAAGAAATTACGCAAAATTTGTTTGGTAAGTACTTAATATTTTCTTGTTTCTTTTTCAAAGTTTTGTGGTTTAGTTTTTGCTTATTTCAATGTTTTTTTCTTTATTTCAGATATGACGCTGGATGATTTTGTGACTCAAAGAAGCAAACGATTTCTATCTCGACTACAGATCGACGACAGTTTTCTTCGGGAAGACGTATCTTCGTGGGGTGACAATCCTGCTTTTTTGGAAGCTAGAAGACGATTAAGTCGTTTGAAGGTCGTAAATGACACTGCTGAAAGAGCTGTTAAATTAATGCAAGATTTTAATGGTCTTATCACGGCTGAAGAAGAGCAAAAACAGTTTTTGTTGCGTTGTGTTCAGGAACATAGAAATCTGTATCCAGACTGTAAAAAAAACTACACTAAAGAGAAGTTACCCTAATTCATTATTATTATAATATTTAAATAAAAGTTTGTATTGATATTTTTTTAGTTTTACTCATATTTACTTTATTTGTTGCATTTTAATTAGTTTTGGATCAAGCCAAAATGTCAGACCAAAACACCATTTTTTATTAAACTTTAGAGCTCGGTCGGCACGGGTTGCAATCATGCTACAGATATGAAATTTCATATTTAAGTACATTTTAGCATTTATAAAAAAATTGGAGTATGCGTTTCGAAATTCGAAAAAAAAAAATTTTTTTGCCATATAAGGGACACTCTAATATACATACATGTAAATATATTTACTATAGTACTAGAGTCTTTTGTTTATAAAAGAATCTTCATGGTAAACACAAAAATACTAACAACAACTATGTAAGTACATGAATAATTGAATTATAGTTAAGTCAACTAGGAACAAACTGTTGTAACTTTCAATTACACATTTGCCAAGTTTTAATCCTTTTTGGAGAATAAGAATCCAAAGAAAACAAACAAAAAGACGAAATGGAAGAACAACATTTAGATAAACCAAACAGGAAACATTGTATTGCTTGGCTTCTTGCCAACTGTAATCAAGAGTAAAAACATGTGGATGAAAATCTTTATGCATTCGTAAGCAATTAAGGTGTACATTTGCTATTTATACAATTAGGTTTCACAAAAACTTTTCTCCAACAACTACTATTTGTATTACTAAACTCTACTGCCAACCTCTACATACACTTGTACAAATATATTTTGTAAATAGATGTGTACGTGTTACGTGTGTGTTTGTTCAACAGGACTATCGATTAAGATATGTGCAACATTTTATTAAGCAAGCAACAAGTTGTTAAATTGTTGATATCAATTCCATCAATCGGTGACTTTCGATTCTGAAAGAGAGAGAGAGAGAGAGAAAGAATGGTGGCATATTTTGGCATGACAAGGCAATCAAGACATTTATTGTAAGGTATTGTTGCTTTATTTACTTATTTATTTATTTATTTATATAGTTCTCTGTCTGTCCTTTCACCAACATGTTTGTGTATCAGTTTGCTTCTGTTGTCTTGTTTTATGCTCTTGCATGAATAAGGCTAAGATACTAATTATGTTTTCATTACACTTGTCTTCTGACAACAAAAACAAAAAAAAAAAAAAAAACAAAAATTGTCTGTGGTAGCAACAACTTTATTTAAGAAAAGAAAAACTCTGCAATAAGAATATTTATAAATAGAATAAATATTTAAATTTCAATTAAACCATGATGTTTGTGTAAATTACACTTCATTAAGATGGCACTAAAGACATTTTCTTAGACAGTTGCGCCCTACACCCACACCGCAACCTTTCAGCATCTGTTTCTTTTTGCTCAATTAAGTGTAATATATAAATCAATAGAGCTACTCTCTCAATCAATTTAACCATGTTTTGCCATTCAACAGTTTACTTTCCAGTTCAGTCTATCTGTTATCCTGTGTGTTCATTTGATTGTATGGCCGAAATTAAATCAAGCTGAATAATTATTGCAAAACACGTTCTGCTAATTAACTTAGGCGGTACCAGGCAAATTCTGGCAAAAACAAAAATTTCTTCTAAAATTTAAGAGAAAATGTGTCTATTTAAAAAATATAATCAATTTTTTATTAAGCAAATATCAAATTTAAAAGCACATAGATGTTAATTTTCTTCATGTTAAAAAAAGTGTTATAGCGTGTTCACATATGCACCTTAATTGCGTTAATCGCAATTAACGCCATTATTGAGCTCAATATTCCATATAAAATCTCAATTAATTATTGCGCAATAAGTACGAAATTGTTATAATATTGAGTAAGATTTCGAATGCAACACTGTTCACAACTGTGTTTAGTGAACAAAATTGTATAAAATGCAAACATCAACAAAAGAAATCATTAAAAAATCAATGTGAAGGTAAGTTTGTTTACATAGAAACACAACAACCATTTAGAGTATTTTTTTGTATTGTTTTCCAACTGTCAAATGATTATTGAGCAAGCTGAAAATTGCGTATGCCTGAACACTTAAAATAATATTGTCAATTAACCGAATATTGACTCAATAAAGTTTCATATCTGAACACAGTATTAGTTGCATAGCTAATTTGTTAGTTAGTTCAGAAAGGCAGTCCACTATTATCAATCGCTATAATCACTATAATAAGAACCACTTTTGTGTCTTTTATTTATTTATTTATTTTAGGTCTACGGAATAAATTCTTACAGACCAATTATAAAAAATTTATATAATATACAAAATAATAAAAACAAATTTACACAGCCATTTAATTACACTGATTAAGTTACAAAGTGATATTACGTTTAATGACATTAACATTAACAGAAAAATCAATTAGAAAATAAAAATCATTATAATGTTTACACAATTTTCTAAGAGAATCAAAATTAGCATAATTTGTTTGATTAATTTGAATATAAATTGGAATGTAGAAACGAGTTAATCGATGAGGAACATTAAAGTTTATGTTGCTGAGTAGGAAGTCAGAACAGACTGCACCATTTATTAGGTTAAATAAAAATGAAACGCTAAGCATAGTTCCTCTGCTCTCCAACGTTGGTAATTTTATTAATGCAAGCCTTGTAGTATAATGAGGAATAATGACGTTAGGATTCCATGTTGAATTAAACAAACAAAAAAGAAGAAACTGTTTTTGCACTGATTCTATTATGTTTTTGAGATAATCCGCATCTGGATTCCAAATAACAGATTCATATTCCAAGATTGGTCTGACTAAAGATGTGTATAACCGTTTAGTAATGATTGGTTCAGTAAACTCCCTAGCCCATCGTTTTATAAAAGCCAACACACCACTTTGATGAGAAATTATAAGAACTAGTAACTAATTAATTCTAGAGTAGAAAAGAAAAATTTAAAAAAAATTTAATTTTCCAAAAATGAAATTGAAGAAAACTGTACGAGTAATATAAAATTTTGTAATATATAATATTGTTTAACCCTCCGACGAGCGGTAACTTTTTAGTCGGTCGTTGAGCGGTAAGGTCCGTAGGGACCTTATATGAAAATACATTGAATTTTGCTAAAATTTATATATATTTTAATTAATTTTGATGTAAATATGTTAAAACATTCTTAAATTATTATTGAAATACAAAAAAGTAAGGTATACAGTTGAATTGTTAAAATAAAAATTGTAATTATAAAAAAAAAACATATGGAGTTCAGACTAGTTATATTCAAAATAGACGTTGGTAACTAATTTTCTGTATTATTGATACACTCTCGACATTTCTTAATTGTAATTGAATGCTCAGCACACACAGGATTTTGGCAACACATGCGGATATATGGAGTTTTACGTTGCTTTTTTCCTCTCTTCGACATAATCGGCACATGCACCGATTATCACGGGGTGCTAGTGATGGTGCTGCAGTATTACTTCTTGATATTACCTGAAATTTCATATTATAATGAAACAAATTCAAATTCATATCGTCGCTTACTACATTGTTGATATTTTTTTTGCATTTCAAATATTTGAAATGAGAAAATTACAATGAAATTGATATCTTACTATTAAAAGTTGCAAAAGAAAATCAAATTTATCTGAATGCATTTTAAACATTTGTTTTAAGAAAGTTATTACATTTTTTAGTCATTCATATGCAAATTCATACAAGGTCCCTACGGACCGTACTGCTCAACGGCGTACTAAAAGTCTTTAAAATAAAAATAAAATACTCTGCAAACAATAAATCTCCTGGAATTAGTATTAAAACACTAATAACACTCCAATAATAAAAGTCATGAAATATGTGGCCGTTCTCCCCATCCGTTTTTAAATGAAATTTGTTTAAAAATGTAAAAAGTCCACAGGGACCTCACCGCGCGTCGGAGGGTTAATAAAAAGGGAACTTGTGATGAATTGGACGGATCAATTATTCTAATTGCATTTAAAGCTCAAATATTGTGTTGACGAAGAAATTTATATCGAATCTTTTTTCAACAGAATTTCATCATAAAAACGAATGCAATAAACGTTAACTGAATCCAAGAAACAAATGCCAGTATTTTAAAAGACTTTATTTTATAATAAAGTTCTGTACTAGATTCAAGTATGACAAGCGGAAATCATTGATTTAAGAACTTGTTACAAGGCTGGGGTACAGCTGACCGATTCTTACTTAAAGTTCCAAACCAATTTCATTTACAAATAAAGAAATTTACGATATTTCGAGATAAACTAATCTAGATAAAATTTAAAAAATTGGATTTTACATTCGTAATGGTAAAACAATATGATACGTGTCCAACATTGGCTTTAAAATCTTTAACATAAATAAACGATTCATATGAAATCCGCCCACTTTTTCCAGTGATTTGTCTTTTAAGCCTAACTACTGCTATTCTGTCAAATGTTTTCAGCTTAAATATATTTGTAAGAAAAATCGAGCAATAAACTTTACAATCAAACCCTTTTGAGAAGAGTTCTTAAAGAAAAAGAGAGTGGAAATGCTATTAAACTAAACCAGGAACTTTCAAAGAAAATACCAAGTTCAATAAAGCAATATCTAGGAATTAGTCGCGTGTTTAATTTCCTGTCAGTTCTCTTCCCTCTAGGAATGCAAATAAAACTAGCACTGTACGATTTCAAAATATAGAAAATAGAGTTCCTTCCAAAAACTCAACTTTTTAAAGATGAATAACGATGGGATTTTATGAATGACTATTTTTGAACTACATACATAGTTATAAGGGTAGAGTATTACGTAAATGTCTTTGCCTGATAATACTCTGTTCATACTTGTTTTATTTGTATGTCTACACGAATATGTATGATTATGTGACAGTACTGCCTTTAAATGTACATTGAAACTTGTTGAATACGCAAATGAATAAGAGATTTAACACGAACAACGTCGACAGTTCCTTTTTTATTCATTCTTTCATGTCTTCTTTTAGCTTTTCCTTAATGCCAAGACTAACGAAAGAAAGACAAAAAAAAAAACGGCAAATGTAGACAAAGGCTGAGTGGATGGGATGTGAAACGATGGAGGAATGGAAGGTGTCTTCGGTTAGTGTGCGAATAATATAGCATGAAATATGAAAATGTATGCCTCCTGGCACATTAGCATAAAACTGTCTGGGAGGGGGTTGCAAGAGATGTTAAGTGATTGTGACGATGGTGGCGCAAATAGATTTGGTTAATTGTCGCCTTCACACTAAAAATGTCCCTAATTAACATTTTTAAGTGCTTTGCATAATGTACACACTCTTTCATAAATACAACTGGAACAACGTTGTAACCAGATTGGATTTTTATGAACTAAAACTACAACTGAGAATATTTTTATAAAGTTCTTAATGTTCGTTATTATTTAATACACAGAAACTTGTACATACACTCTTACAAACATATTCGTATATTTAAATGTTTTACTCACGGTTACCCAGCAGCCATCAACTGTTAGAGTATTTAACCTCCCAAGCGTGACTTCTTCCTCAATTATATTAAAAAACGGTCTTATCAAACTATATTTTTCTAATGTTTATTTCTGCGTCCGCGATGATTCCAAATTTTGATTCCTATTTTTCCATATGACAAATTCATTGTAGAAATTATATAAACTAAAAAATAAACCATCAAGAGGAACAACTCATTATTGTACTCAAAATACAATAAATAATTGACAACAATTAATAATTATAATTTCTGCTTACTATTCGATCTAATATATAGTTTATTCAGTTCGTATTCAAAAATAAAAAACCACAGACACTTCTTAAGGCGATCTTGATTTTCTCAGATTTTTAGATAGATTAATCGAATAGAAAAGATTTACTTTACGATAAAAATTCTATATTTAATTTTATCTGACTTTATTGTGTTTACAATGCATGCATTACTATTTAGATACTTCCTTGTTAGACAATGCTGGTAGGGTATGCTTGCTAAATGAGTTTTGTTACATTCTCTCAAATACACACACCCAACCATAGATACAACAAATTCTAATATTTACATTTCGATAAACTCGTAGTCGCCAAATCCAACAGACTAATTGTTTACAATGTTAAGTGCCTACAGTGTGCCTCGGACAATAATTTACTTTCTCTGTATTAACGTAAGTGTGGTTGATTGTGTTTTTGAGCTATTTCTCGTTTATTATTAAGAGAGCTGGCTGAAAAGACCTTAAATGTTTCGAATTTAATTATTTTCTAGATTCACTTCATTAAACAAATAGTTTTTAATTAGAACATGTTCGAATGTCAAAGTCTGAGTGTAATAAAAATTTCTTTAAAAAAATAAGGAATCCAGATTTTTCATATTTTATATTTTCCGATTATTTCACTTCATGGATTTTGCAAAAAAAAAAATGCTTATTTTTTGCTGCTAATTCCACGCAGGTAGAAGGTCGTGTACGATTTAGAGATATATTAATAAAATCTACAAAGTCAGATATATGTAGGTGTTTATTACCTACACCACCATTGAGGGGAGGGTATATTGGATTTGTGCGGATGTAATGCCCATGAATATTATTCCAACATCCAACAATGTCAATTATTCTGGCTGGCTGGTTATCCACTTAAAGCTTGTGCGTAAAACATATCGAGCCATTACCGCCAAAATAATGTATCCCACACCATAATCGATTGTTGTTTTTTTTATCGAAATCGATAGTTCAACATCATTTAAAATTATTAAAATTAAATGTATTACACAAAACAATATTTACATTATAAATTATAAAATAATGGATTTATTCAAACTGATTTTATTTAAAAAACCCCTTTCTCTGTAAAATTTTGAGTTTGTGGGATACATTTTTTTGGCGGTTATGGCTCGATATGTATGTCATAACTTTGACGATTAAAATTGGTTGAAATCAATCCATTATTTCACCTATCTCCCATAAAAATGTCTTTCGAAAAACTGGTTTATCGGCCATAAATGTACGATTTATACACGTATCCAAATTTCACCACACGAAAAATAATCACATCCAAGAATGATAAAATTAAGATTACGCCAACGGGCGTAAAATTTTAAATTGTTCTGCGCATTTAGGCCCTGTGACGTCACACATTCTGTGTTTCTATTGGCTAATTTTTTCTCACTTGTTTTTTTACTCATGTTTTGCTTACATTTGCTCACTGCACTCTTCATGTTCATATTTTTTATTGTTTTTTTTTTGTTTGTTTTTCTTTTTTAAACAGATTATATTTTAGAACTCTCAGAGATTTCAATTGCAAGGTTGCCAACTATCAAATAAAACACACATTTTTCGGAAAAAATTTTAATTCTAACACATGAAACATTATTGGTAACCCTTAGAATGGACCTTCTACGTCACATAACGGGAAATCATGCGCATGGCGTAATCTTTATTTTATCATTCTTGATCACATCTATACATTTTGTGTTTTTACGGTTCATAATTCACCACAGATCAGGGTTGGCAAACATGTTTCAATTATATTTTTTTGATACATTTTAGAAACAGTTCGTACCAGTGTACTACAACGAGTCATTTGCTACAATTTCAAAATATTGCTATATCAAAATTTGGTATTCCAGATGAAATAGATTTATATATCATTTAAGTTACCATTTCTGTAATAGAGCAAGTCAAACCGATGATATTATTACATTTCATGAACATTTTGGAACTGGTACAAAATCGAAAAAGAAATTTTCCATCGGTGCTACAGCTCCCATATACGGCCCACTTCCAAAAATCACAAAATATTTTAATATATGTATGTATGTATACAGAAATTAGTCAAAGCTTCCATACTAGACACCCTTCGCCAATCCATTTGACATGTATCAAGCTTTTAAAAGTTTTTCGAGATAAAATTTAAAACACAAAATATTTATATTCACAGAAGTCATGCTACTAAATGGTTGGATGATCGGTCCATAATAGGTCATAGCTCCTACATAGCGCCCATTTCTGTAAAACTATTTTACAAATATTTTAGGTAATAATACCCTACGTATTATATGTTGGGTTTGACCTACCATAATTTCTTACTTACAAAAGTTGGAAATATAAAAAAAATCAATAAAAAATTATTTATTTATTACTGTCTGTCTTACTTATTTAATTTTAGGGCAACTTTTTTGTGCTTTTATACCCTCCGTCACCATGAGTGGTAAATGGTGGTTAATATTCTTCTGAGACCCAACAAAGTATTTATTTGCTTGATCCTTATGAAATTCTAAGTCGATTGAGCCATGTCCGTCTGTGTAAAACAACACGTCCAAACTACATAACTTAACTAATCGAAATTTCCAGACAAATGTTTCTTATTTTGCAAATAACTTTGGTTTTAAAAAAGCAGTAAATCGGTGTTGTAAAACCAGAGTTATGGACCAAAAATGCCAGACAACCTCCATAAAATTTTATATTTTTAAACATTTTTCTTACAATTTTTTTAAATATATTGCAAATATTGTCATGAAATTTTGTGCACTTTATTTTTACAAAACAAGAAAATAGCAAAAATTGGTGCGTGATGATCTCATTTCCCCCATATCTTAATGATAAATAAATGCCTTTAAAATTGGAATATCAAGACAAAATTCAGCAAAAATAAAACTTGAATTTTGAAAACACTTTTAAGACAGCTGTCGCAAAAAAATATTAAATAATATTATGTACAATACAAAAATTGTAAGTATGTGCTTCACAACCTACTAAATATCTTGAGGCGACAATCGTAGTTTACTAAATATTTTTTCATGGAGTATTGCATGTAAATTATACCGCGAAAACAGAAATTATAGAAAAAAATTTAAGTGGTTTTTATCAACATTTTACGGAACTCAGCCACAAATTAGGAAATGGGGCATTATGGCGTAGAAATTGTTTTATTTGTTTTAAATAATTTTCATGGTTCCCAAGCAAAATTTCCCTTTAACTACAATTATGGAGGTCTTCCGTTGTCCAGCTTTTAAGTTTATACAAAAAAAAAATAAAATTAAAGATTTTGTTAATTGAAAGCTAACAGGACGATAATTAATTTGTTATGCACAAAACAAAGAATGCCAATTAAAGGACCGTATTGATAAAAAAAAACACACACACACAAAATATGTTTTTATGCCAAAGTAATTATCTAATTTTCTAAAATTTATTATTATTATTTAGTTTTATTGTCCTACTGCACTTAAGCAATTGTCAGCAAATTGAATAGTGACTGGCTAAATACATACTAGGGATAGCAAACTTCGGGATGTTTGTTTCATTTTATTTTATTATTAATAAAAAAAAACTATTTATTTCAAAAAAGTAACTTATTATATTAAATATAAATATATTTGAAAACAAACATTCTCTGTCCGCATCGCTATAATTTTTAAATGTATTGAAATTTTGTATTTTGTTGCATTGTTAGCAAATGTATGTATGTTGATTGCATAAACAATCCTTTCTCATCCAACAAAACAAATAATTACTTTTCTTATTCAATATTTGATTTGATATCATTACAGACAGCTGTGGTGGGTTGCTTTTCTTTTAAGGAGATATTTCACCCGTTGATCGCTTAATATGCAATCACTTTTTGATACCTCTTTGAGCATAAATTTATGTGCAACAGCGAAAGAGATTCATAACACTGTAACAAAGGACTTTATGTGTCACTTTAACCGGATTTTAAATGTTTCAGTATTTGTTGAAGTAAAACTAATTCTTCGTCTATCATCTGTAGAGCTTTTAAATCAATTACAACTTTTTTATACGAATTTGCAATTCTTAAGAGCGTAGACGAGTTTGGAAATCCAAAATTAATTTTAATTCTTTTACCTTTTTTCGACATACTTTTGTAAAATTTTAGTTTTTGTTGATGACTTTGTAAATAATTTTGAAATGCGTATGTGGAATCTATTTTATTTTCTCTTATTAAAAATGTTAGAGATTGTGTATTGTATTGTGTATTATATTGTATTGTGTATTATATTGTATTGTCTTGGCAGATAAAAATAATTATAATTCCCTGGATCTTTCACACAAATACTAACTTTCGGGATTTCTTAAATTCCGGGATTTCAGAATTGGCATCTCTAGCCCTACGGTCAATAACCAACAAAATATGCGTTAATCAATAACCAGGTACCCCGGTACCCCTTTGTAGATTTTCGCATTTTTATATTAAAAATTATGGTTTCAAATTCAAATATATGGATTATACACACAGATGTTAAAAATATGTATATGTATGTATGTATGCATATAAAAAAAAATTAACTTGTATAAGTGTTTTGTTTTAAGTCGTGATTGACGAGAATTCATCCATTTAGCGAAATTAGTGAAGCAGAACATTTTGCAGCAACTGTTAAATTTTTATTCAAATTATTCATAGTACAGGGTGGGGTAAAAGTCGCGAAGGGATTTGAAACAGTCATAACTTTTCTAATTTCATTTTTTTTATTTTTCTTTGTAGGACTTGTAAAATAAATCTGGGAGATTAATTATGGAAGGTTACAACGTTATCCAGCGAACCAAAATCATAGAACTTTATTTTGAACATCATCGATCAATAATTCAAACTCAACGAGCCTATCGTCGTCATTTTAATGTGCGGAATTCACCATCCGAATCAATGATTCGACGCTTAGTGACACGTTTTCAGGAACAAGGCTCAGTGAGGGATCTTCCACGAAGCGGAAGACCACATTCTGTAATTAGTGAAGCAAATATTCAACGCGTTCTGGAGAGTGTTGAGGAGAATCCGGAAACATCAACTCGAAGGCGCTCTGCAGAATATTAAAGGGAAATTTACATCTTTTCCCATATAAGGTGCAGTTAGTGCAAGAACTAAAGCCAGGAGATTCCCAAGAGATTCACATCTTATAACGTGTTCAGATATAAACCTTAATTGCGTTTATCGCAATTAACGGCATTATTGAGCTCAATATTCCATATAAAATCTCAATTAATTATTGCGCAATAATTACAAAATTTTTATAATATTGAGTAAGATTTCGAGTGCAACACTGTTCAAAACTGTGTTTAGTGAACAAAATTGTATAAAATGGCAAATGTCAACAAAAGAAAACAAAAGAAATCATTAAAAAATCAATGTGAAGGTAAGTTTGTGTACATAAAAACACAACAACCATTTAGAGAATTTTTTGTATTGTTTTCCAACTGTCAAATGATTATTGAGCAAGCTGAAAATTACGTATGCCTGAACACTTAAAATAATATTGTCAATTAACCAAATATTGACTCAATTAAGTTTCATATCTGCACACAGTATTATCCTCTATACTGAGCAACAATGGGCATATATGATGATCACTATTACGTTTTATACTCTTTGACGATGCAAACACCAGAGCTAAAGCTCAACGCAAATCTTTCAGTGCATTACAAACCCAGCGAATATCTCACAATCGACGAACAGCTGTTCCCATACCGCGGCAGAACTAAGTTCACACAATATATACCCTCAAAGCCAGCAAAATATGGGATTAAAGTTTGGTGGATTTGTGATGCCAAAAATTCCTGCCCGCTAGAAGACCAACTATATACTGGAAAATTAGCAACGGGTCGAGAGATTCGAGAAGGAGAAAGAGTTGTTAAAGATCTAACAGGCTCTTTCCATGGTAGTGGGCGCAACATCACAATGGATAATTTTTTTACCACCCTATGTGTTCATATGCGCACATAAAATCAAATTCTGTTATTGCGCTATCCATAATGCACGACAACGAAAGCATTGGTAGCAATGGAAAACCAGATATTATAACATTTTATAACCAAACGAAAGGTGATGTAGATGTCATGGATCAAATGTCGGGCCAATATACTTCACAGCGGCAAACAAAAACATGGCCTTTGTCACACTTTTAGAATATAATAGATATGAGTGCATTTTCTGTATATAGATATTACATATTTTGAAAACAATAGCACTATACCATATAGAAATACACAAAGGAACACAGGCGCTTAGCCAGGTGCTTCGTATGCCTATTATTAAAGGAGAGCTGCCAATAGCCAAATTACTCGCCACTTTTCGTCAAGATCTGCTATTGAATATTATTTTCAATCAAAAATAAAGGAACTGTGGTAAATTTTAATAAAAAAAACAAATAAAACTTGTAGGGGTACCACGGTACCCGGTCATTGACTCGCGTAGGTTATTTTTTCTTTTTTTTATGTCTATTAATTGCGACGATTTGAAGTTTCACGGCCATATTTTCATTATTAAAGAATTGCGAGCAATTTTAAGGGGAAAAAGTTACCCGGGTACCCGGTTATTGACCGTAGGGCTAGTAAATACATTTTAGCCAAAAAGGTAAATTTCTAAAGATATCTAAATTAAAATTAAGTAGCATGACTTCATTTATAACCATTTTTCAGATATTTATGACAGATAAAAACATATTTCGGGAGGAAATTTGTATGGGTACTAGGTGAAATAATAGATTGATTTTCCAATTTTTTGCCTCGAAGCGAAGGATTTTTAAATTCATAAACACTTTTTTCAAGAATACCCTGCATATTTATGTGCGCTAACTCCGGAACATTTTATTGTCCATTATTCTAACTCCCAGAACCAAATATAAATCATCACTCATTGATTAACTTGGTGGCAGATACGAGTGTGTAAGTTTCATTTTGCTCAAATGTGAAAGAGAAACACCCCAAAAAACTCCACAAATGTTTTACGTGGAATTAGCAAACGGCGATCAAGTCATTTTAAGAAGAGGTAATTTACCTTCCAATGGCGACTTGAACGCATTGAAAATGTTAATTGCGATAAAGAAAACCTAGTTAGAAACGCTGGCATACGAACTGCCAATATTTTGTGTTTAATATTAATAAATGCGCTACATATTTAGAAAATCCTTAAGAGGCAAGGCGATGGGGTACTTTTTAGATACTTTTATATATTTTGTGCTGAAGTCACAAAATTGTGTTGTTGCTGTCTATAATCAAAATAAAAAAATATTTATTAGCAAAGTACTTGTGCGATAATTTAACTTCAATGAGTATTAATTAAGTGCTTAAGCTTTTAAGTACAAATTTTTGTAAATTAAACTAAAATAGAATAAATACTTAATAGTTTTGGTATTTTTTATAGTGATAGAATTTGTGTTGTAGTTTTGTACAATGACACACATATTTATTAGGAAATTATTTTTGTTTTGTTAACATTAGAGCATCAGGATGAACTGAACACGAAAATAATATGGAAAAAATATTTAAATGCAGAAAAAGATATTTTCAAATTGAAATTGTTTTAATCAGTCTTTTTATATACTCGTATACTGTCTGTAGGGTATTATATGGTCGGGCTTGGTCGACTACACTTGTACTTTCTTACTTGTTGTTAAGGTAGATTCGTTAAAAATGCAAACCAAAATTAAAAATTGTACTCAAATTCTGATTTTAAACAGCTGATAAGCCCCGGAGACTATAATCAATTCTTATGATGTCGATATTTATGTAAAGGGTAGTCGGAACATCTTCTAATTTAGTTTTGTGTAAAGATTAGCACAAAATTTTCAGTGGCAATTATGATCAAAAGATGTAAAAAGTTCAGATTAAATTATGTAGACTATTCAAATTTGAAATGTAAGTTTACAAATTTGCAAATAATTTGATTAACAATTCGCAAATCGTAGGAATTTAAATATACAGCCGTACATTTTTCAATGAATAATCACTTGAAAATAGTTAGTGCAACCTATTCAATGCTTCAATATGTTCAGAATATAAAATGATCAGCGGCCAAGAATACAAGATAATAAATCCCCCAGCATGCGGAGTAAAAGAGACTAGTTTTCATATACACATATTTTTCATTACTTTTTTAATTTGGATATATACTGGATATACACGTACACAACGAGTTTTGTTTTGCTTATTTTTAAAGTTTTGCAATTAGCCTGTAAGAGTGGCCAATTTATGTAGAAATTGATGAAGAATGCGGTGGTACTTTAGGCCCTCAAAAAAATCAATATTTTTGGATTTTTTTTTTTCTATGATTTCTATGATTTCTATCTTGAGCGTCACACACCAAATATATATAACAAATTGCTAAAAATGCAAAAATATTTGAAATTCAAGCTTACTACGATGTTCTTTTGTTTCTCAAGATTGACTTTTGCGAAAATCACCCTTTCTATTATAAACACAAAATCATGATTCACCTTGATTTTTCATTTTTTTAAATGACTAGTTATTTTAAAATTTTAAGATGAAAATATGTAAATTTTTGTTAAAAAAAACACTTGAGCTTAGAGGTTACTTGCAAAGTAATAGGCTTGTAACAAGGTATTAAAAAAACTGCAAGTATGTATAAGCGTTTTAAGGAAAAAAAAACTAAGTGTGACGCTCAAGATATTTTGTGACGATCAAGAGATTTTGTTGCACGTAAACAAGAAATAATGCCAAATCTAAAGTTTAACGAAAAAAGTTTATTCTTTTACAAAAAGTAAATAAAAAAACAAAAATTCTTCAAAAAACAAAAATTTTCATACAAAACTAAACTTGTACATATTCTTTGATGTCTTTAAAAAAATGGAAAAAAGGAAGTAATTCTTGAAGAAACTTATACACATATGTAAATATTTGACACAAAACAATAATTTAATTTATAAATTTTCATTCGAATTCTTATTCTGAATCTGTATAAACTTGATGAAATGACAGCGGCTTTGTTTTTTTTTTCATTCTCATTAATTTTTACCAATTTCGAATTAAGTTTGTGGCAAAAACAGAATCAGTCAGTAACAATAAAAATTAAACTCAAATATACCACGATTATCATCTTTCTTTCTTCTTTATTTTATATTCGTCATTACGCTCTTTATCGAGATTTATTTTCTCTCGATCTCCGTGCTCCTCAGCCGCCGTTAATTTTGTTGTTTTACTCTTGAAAATAAAAAAAATTAAATCAAAATTAAGCATTTTAAGCTATGAAGCAATATATTTCAAAAGTGATGCTCATGAAATGTTTGCCTATTTTGGTTTTTTTTTTTCGTTGGCAATTTATTTCTCAAATTCACAAATTATAAAAAAAATGAGTTGAAACCATGTAAACAATGATTGTCAACTTCAATGTTTTTCATTTAATATATTCACTTTTAAAAAAATTAGCGTGACGATCATGAAATTTTATCGCGCCCTTACCATGGTGTGCACAAAAACTAAGCAAATGCGCACTTTTTTAATAGATTTTTTTTCGCTTTTTCACTTTTGTAATAATTAAAGTTTGTACTTTCCTTACGTTATTTACTTTATTTAAACTTGAAATTGAAAACTATTAATATTACTTGATTTATTAAAAAGTGACGCTCAATGCAAATTGTGCGGACAACCTTTCTTTGCAACGCCAAATTCGCACTAATTAAGTTTTGACGACTATAACAAATCAAAACACAAGAAAGAAAACTGTTATTAAATGTTGCATAGTGACTTTTTTCTTGATTTTATTTTATTTTGATGAGTAAAAATTCTAACAGAAATAAAACACCATTCTGAATAAACAAAAAAAAACAAACATACAAATTTGAGAATTACGTTTTTTTATTACATATTCCTCGCTGATCACTCTCACAGTTTTGTTTTTTTTTTGTTTTGTTTTTTTTTACCTAAAATAGTAGTGTAAAGTGCAGGGACACAAAAATTGCGTTTTTTTTAATTGCCCCATATGTATTATTATATTTATTATTATTTATATATATTATGAAATATATTGTACAAAACAATATGAAATATTTGATGTTTTGTATAACTAAAATTTAATAATAATATTTTGATTTTTGATTTATAATCTTATACTAATCTCCGATGTCTTTCGGTTGCAAATGTAGGCATTATAATCTGAATCATAAACTTAAATAAAATTTTAGCTTTACTAGTAATTTTGTACAAATACTTTTCAAATTAAAAATCATTTCTATCGACACCGTTTGTTTCATTAATAAAAAAATTTTATTCTGGTTTTGAAAATTAAATTTAATATTATATTTACGAGTAAATTTGTGATTTAGATTATAATGCCTATACATACAAACAAGGGTTTCAGTCCCTTGTTTATGTGTGAAACGATACACATCAAAAAATATGATATTACATTTTTTTGTTTGCCCTGGCTATGACAAATTATGGACCGGTCGTTATAAATCTAGATGACATCACTTTCGTATACATTTTGGAGATCTACATTTCTGATTTTCGGAAGTAGTAAAACAACATTTAGCAATTTTAAATTTATTAAGGACTTTTTAATAACATGGTTTTTTCATGTTAAATCAACAAGCCCACCTTGGCACTTTTTTCCAATTGATAATGGTAAATTTATACAAGAAATAAATATTTGTAATTAATGTATATCTGAATTTTACAAATTAATAAATACTTAAAATAAATATTAATAAATGTTGTTTTTCTTTGCAACTAATGTTAATATTTTAATAATTAAAGGTTTCAATAATTAAAAACGTTGTCTTTTACTGGCGGAGCTTCTGCTCACCTTTGTGTCTTCTTTATTAATGCCTTAAGAATAATTTTAAGTATAATTTAAATACTAGCTTATTCTAATGGAATGTGAAATGCATGTATGTATGTGTTGCATAAAACTGAGATATTTTGTTACAAAAGCAAAGTATGCAATGTGGAGCAATGTACTTAAGGAATTTAATGAAATATGAACTGTGGAGCAATGTACTTAAGTAATTTTAAGTAATTTAATGAAATATAATAAGAACGGTTGCACAGTGGTTGTGACACATATTTGAACATGCATTACAATATAAAAGTATTATTATTTAATCCTGCATTCAAATCGTATTGATTCAACATTAAATTCATGTTGATTCAACACTAAACAATGTTGATTCAACTGGATGGAACATGCAGTGATGTTCGAGAATCACATTTATTCAACATGTGTCGAAATGTTATTTCAACATTATTTCTAGTTGTTTTAAAGTGAAGAAGTGTTATTTTCCGTTTATTTTAAAATCATGTTGATTTAACATGAAACACATAGAAGCAAAATTATAGTTAGAAAATGTTGATTTAACATAGTTTTTGGCATTTTTACAAAGATTCTTTTCTGTGTGCAAATGCTACACAAGCAGCAAAAGGAATATTTGGTACCATATAAAATGAAGCCGAGAAAACTTTTGAATATCTGAAATGCAAAATCACACTTGCTCCGAATCATAACTTCATACGAAAAAAATAATCACGATAACTTTTACCGAATGCGACTGATTTATATGAAGCGAGCATATAGGGTGCCCCGATAGACTAGATCAGTCAGAGGGTTGCGGGTTCGATTCCCGCCAAAGACTCTGGGTGTTTTCTGCAGACAAGCCATAAAGATTCGCAGTTTGTGTTTGCTTAAAAAAAAGAAAAAAATCACCGAAAATGCTCAGAATATGCGGCCAAATGTGAAATCGTAATTTTTCATCATTACAACATTCGGTCACATATTGCAACACCTGTTAAAACCGGTTTAGAAAGAATTGGTTGCTATGTTTTGCCTCACCCGCCTTATACATAGTACAGATCTTGCCCCGTCTGACTACTAGTTGTTTTGATCAATGTTGAACGCTCACTCTGAGATACACTTCTCTTCAGAACAGGGTATCAGAATCGTTCTCGGCCTCATAAGATGAGCAGTTCTCTTTGCTAATAATGGCCAATAATTTGAATACATTTTTATTGTACAAATGTTTAAAAATAAAAGCTAAACTTTTTAAAAAAAACTATTTTGCCTACAGAAAATTTTATAAAATTTTAAAAAGAGAATTAATATTGTATTAAATATGTTCAACTTAATAAATCACTATATTTAGGTGCCATAAAAGTATATTGCTTTCTATGATTACAATTTTCAATGTAAATTTTGATGAAATGTGACGTTTTCTCACCTTTTGTTCCTAATAAACCCAAAGATTTTCTATGGGATTTAGGTCCGGACTTTGAGGAGATGTTGGAAAGTGTTTGGTATTGAACAAAAACACATTTTAAGGTCTAAAGCTGTGTGTATCCGATCATTACTTTGTTTAAAATAAAAATCCATAATACCATCAATAAATACCAGATTACCGACTCCATGGACAAAAATGAAGCCACATACCATCACAGAATCGCCACCAAACTTAACCGTTGATTTTATATGTTTAAGGCTTTAATTGGCTTTCTCCAGACTATACGTCGCACATCTGATCCATAAATGTCGAATTTGCTAAAGTCACTAAATATAACAGATTTTCAAAACACCAAAGTTTAATTTGCATAAACCTCAGCGAATTATGACCTTTTCTGTCTGTTTATTTCCGAAATAAGTGTTTTCTTCCTTGCCACGCGCCCGTATGCACTTTTGCCTCTCAGCACCCGATAAACTGTTTCGTTGTTTACTCTTTTGCATAGTGTTCTTCATAGGTTTTCGTTGACCACAAGAGGAGATAAATGTTTAATGTTTTTTTTTTTAATTAGTCTTTTCTCTCTTGCATTTAAGGATTTTGGGTGACCACTACGTAGTAAAATTGTTAAAAATACCACAAATGTATTTCATAGATTTACCTTGCTACAAATGTATAGAATATTATTTCTCTGCCAAATTATTACTCATAGCAATTGAAAAATACATGGCACCTATCGTTTTAACAAAAACAAAAATCCAAAAACAATTAAGAAAATGACACAAAAAAAACCCTCCACAATTAAATTACTTTTATGACCTGCAATTTGTGGTCCAAATTAATAAAATGCAACAACAACGAAACAAAAAAGGACATTGTTACAATTTTTTGGGACTCAAAATTTACACAATGTCTATTATCAACTGCAAAAAAGAAAAAATATTTTTATATGTATTCTACAATTTTATGTTTGAATGAGAAATAAATTTCTCTTAAGAATATAGTTGAGTAACACACTGTATGCCCAACAGGTTCCTTTGTAGAAATTGTTTGAAGCTATATTTTAAACATGTTTAAATGGTTTCTCAGGATTAAGACCGCTTCTAGTTTTAAGATTTTATATGAAATGGAACCATTACTTTAATATGATGCAAAGATTGGGACTTTTTAAATGAAAATTCTTCGATTTTAATAAAATTTGCCACGGCAAGTTTTTGGCTCACAACTTATTTTATGGAGTTCATTTTTTTTACTTTCAAAGCTCCATAAAAAGAAAACTAACAGGAACTTAATAAAGAAGTTGGTGTCATTTAACCCTTTCACGCTCAAAGTTGCTTATAAGCAACTTTGACTTTCAAAGCTAATATTTCTTTGCCTTTGCAATTTAAGGAATAACGGTAAATTGTATTTTTTTTGTTTATGCGTTTAAAGTAATAAAATGCAAAAACATCAAAAAATATGTTAACAAGCATTTAGTTGTGGACAAGAATCCAAAGTAAGTGCATGTAAAAAATTTTTCTCCAAAAACAGAGTCACGTAAAACTGAAATATATTAGAATTTCGAAATTATAAAATTGTTTTATCGGAACTATGGCTGAAAGAAAATGTGATTTTAGTTATAAAAACAAAAACAAACAAATAAAAAATTTGTTCCTTTTAAAATTTTTATACCACTAATGCCCATTGTTGCTTAAAAGCAACTTCGTCTGGACTCCTTCCTTGAAGGACCTGGTGTCCGAAACTTGGTATATACCTTATCTGAGCCCAAAATAAGCAGAAAAACAAGGTTTCATATTTTTAACACCACCTAGAAAAAAGTGGGCATGAAAAGGTTAAAAGAAAAAATGTTATAGTCTACCAAACAACAAATATCGATTGCAAATGTGTAAATTTTAATATATTAACATTAAAAAAAATGCTCGTTGTTTCACACCACCAGTTTATTTTATGCAGTCAATTTCTATTTACTTCTATCAATATTTTCTATTGAATTGTGAGTCCAAGTGTCAATTTAAAATAGTTCATATGAGACCGCGTAGATTTCCAAAATGGCTATTCACAGTCCACAGTCTAAAAAATCATTGAGCGCTTCATTCATGAAAATCAAACCAGTACAACGGGAGAAAGAAAGCAAATAAAATGTTCAATGAGCCAGATGAGCGACACATTTTAAGAAAATAAAGGGCAAATCCACGGCTATCAGCTTCACAACTGGCCTTCGAAATTAAATATGACCTGGGGCCAAATTACCGCATTCGATATCGAGTAAAATTGATCGTAATTTTCTTATTTGAGATTATGGCATTCGATATCGAGCAAGAAATTTAGTACATTTTATCATAGTTTCGATATCGAAATCATTTTTCGATACGATAGCTCAATCGTTGACGAATGCGGTAATTTGGTCCCTGGTCAAACAATGTTGAGTTGAAAATATTCGTCGTGACTTGCGTCAAGATTTTAATGGCCGAGTTGCAGAACCGAAAAACAGACTGTGCAAGCTAAATTTCGCCAAAGAACATGTTTGCAAAGAATCTGCATTTTGGAATTCAATAGTCTTTGCCGATGAATCTAAATTTAACATACGAGTTAAGATGGCATGTCGATGTTTGGCAGAATGCAAATACAGAACTCAACAAAGAAAAACTAAAGGCGACAGTGAAGCATGGTGGTGACAGTATCATGCTTTGGGCCTGCATGTCAGCTACTGGTACTGGAAATTTAACATTTGTTGACTAACACAAAATCGGATATTATGCCAATTTGGCTAATATATAATAGTCCACACATTTGATGACAACGTCAACACAGTCGCCAGACTTTAATGTTATCAAAAATTTATGGTCAATTTTAGAAATCAGCATAAGGAAACACAAAATTTCTAACAAAACCAATTTCAAAAAACACTTTTGACGAAGAGAACGAATATTTCGTCGAGTATTACCCAAAAAAATAGAGTGGAAATGATTTTAATATGTTGTTGTGTTGTTAGTTTAATTTTTCTTTAAATTTGTTTGAAATCACTTTTCTTCTATTAACAAGTTAGTTTAAGACATGTTAAAAGAGCAGATATGTAACCACACGTTAAGGCCCACAATGTGAAGACCTTGCAGTTTCTACCGCTGGTTATTGGGCATCTCAATACTTAGAATAAACTTTCTACGAGTATAGTTCATTACAATACGAACAGAAATACATGTGTATGAGAATGGGAGTGGGCTATGTTTATATATTAGCATTCCCCTTAGCCTTTTAACATGTTATGGAATATCAAGAGCATTTGTTCGAATGTAGAATGTAGACATGGTTGTCACATATGCACATATGCACACAATTCATTCACTTCTTGTACACAGATTTGCAATTTGCATAACTTCTGGACTTGAACATTTGCAAAAAAAAAAGTGGTTGTTGTGATGAAGGTGGCTATAAAACAATATTAACATAAATAATCATTGTTTTTGGAAATCCTCCCATACTAAGCTGTATTACATATACAGACATACATTATTAGTAAATAAAATATTGATTAGTAATAAAAATAGTAAAATATGAAATTGCAAATCAACCAAAATGCACTTAAAATTAAATTTGTGCATTTCTATTTTTAATACTAATAACTAATAATTTAAATAAACTACATGTTTGTCAGAATCTTTCATATCAGAAAAGTTTCTTAAAGTTCTTAAGCCGTCTAATATTTTGAGCACAACTGTAGATACATGCTTATAAAGAGAGAATATTCAAATTCTTATGATATTGCCCACTTCAATGGAACAAAATCTACAAATTTGTTAGTCATGTTTTATATAATTTGTTTGTTTGCCTCAGCGAGTGGTCATAGGCCGCGTTGTCAACTTTGAAATTTTAATACGCACCAAAATGGAAGAAAAAAAACGCATCAAGTTTAGATTTTCTTTTTTATTTAAAATGTTTATTGAATTAGTTTCACATAAAAAGTAAATAAACTAAAAAAAATTGTTTGTATTCTTTCCTTTTACAAGATATGTAATTATTTCTTTTTTTTTTTTTTGGTTTTTTTTTATAACTTTTTAAAAAGGGATCAACGATTAATAGTAAAAGTTTTGATATTAAAAACTTTGTTTTTTAATTAACGAGTTAATAAAGATAAAATAAGCATTGAACCACTCAAAATTTAACTCACAATATGCTATTCGGAACTATTTGGTAAAAAAGGGATAATTTCAGTACATATTTGGTACTTTTTTTTATATATTTTTGTTTTGTATTTTAAGTATGTACTTCTAGTATTTCATTGACCTATTCACCTTTAGCAATAACCTTCATGTGACGAATTTGATAGTATGAATTCATTTATCATACATTCGAATTGCAAATACTTTTAATGAGG
Organism: Bellardia pandia; assembly: GCA_916048285.2. NCBI lineage: Eukaryota > Metazoa > Arthropoda > Insecta > Diptera > Calliphoridae > Bellardia > Bellardia pandia. The sequence continues at coordinate 75,626,029 of OU696530.1, forward strand.
TCCTTTTTCATCGTATAGATTTCATGATAATAAATTATTAAAAAAACTGAAATTAAAACTTGGTAAAAATAAAGATTTCATTACATTTTCGAAAAAAATTTAAAAACGCAACGAAATTAATAAAAAGCTCATCGCGCACCAACTAAGGAATTTATCGCACTAAATATTTAAAAAAGCACCAAAAATGGTGCGAAACGCACCAAGTTGACAACACTGGTCATAGGACGACTGTTCAGCACACAAACATTGTTTACGAAACAATTGCAGTTACGAGAGAATGCATTGTGTTTTTGTTTTGGGAGCATGTCTCTACAACTGCATCTGCAAATACAAACACAAACAAACATATTGTTTAACCAGAACTGACTGACTCACTGGCTACTTTCTGTTTTAGTACGTTTACGTTACAAGTATGCAGTCAAGTGATCTGTTCTTTGGAACGCCTTTCTAATGTTGGTTGATTAAATTAATCATGTGCCAGCATAAAATGGGAACTGCAGGTTTCTGCATCAGTTGGGTGATAATTTTTGAATTGATTATTTTCGTACAAGAGTCAAAACCATAATTTCCCAGAAATGTTTTTGTTTAGATTTTCTAATATTAAAATAATTTCAATTTGTGCATATAAGAAGCATTCCATAATTGTTTATTTCTCTATTTTAGTCGGCTAAAGTTAACTTAGTTTGTAAAGGCGGGTTTTATTACTATTTAAAATTTAAGATAATTTTATTTTAATTTTCAATAATTTTATTCCTTCTTTCCAAACGCTAAATACACTACAAGAGTAGAATTCATGCAGTTTTAAAGTTATAAGTATGTAATTCACAACTATTTGAAATAGAATACCAGACGGTTTGTAATTGAAAATTAATGAAAATTTTATTATTAAAAAAAAAAACAATTTAATTAATGATAAATTTACAAACAAGTTTTCAGAAAGAAAAACTTAAAATATAAAACAATTAAATTGAAAGTGATAAAAATTATTGGAAACAATTGAAAGACACAATAAAAAAGAAAACTCAAATAAAAATTAAGCTGAACGTTAAATAATTAAGGAAATAAACCAATTAAATTCAAAACAAACTTAAACAAAAAATCAAGCAAAATGCGTAAGTTCGGTAACGATATTACAAATATTGTCAATAATGGCAACAAGAACAATAACAACAATAATAATAATATGTAATGGTAATAATGACAATGGCCTTACAACTTACAACAATACAAAGATGATCCTGAGTGCGTCCTCATATTGGCAGAATTGGTGAAATTCAATGTCGGAATTCGATATATAAAAATCATGCCTACTGTAAGCAGAATAATAATATGTAACAAACAGAAAAAAAACCACAGTTCCCATAAGAAAAAACAAAATTTCCAAAAATATAATTTTTACTATTTGGACCATACTGACCACATTTCAATCAGGACTGAAAAAATACTTTAAGGATAAAGTTTTGTTATCCCAGCTTGTCATAAAATATTCGGTCACATTCGGAAGGTTGTATTACAAAATTGGGCATGTTTGTCATATTAAAATGATTTTTGTAAAATTTAAATTAAATTTTAAAATTGAAAATCGTTTATTTTTGGAAAATATATTGTTTTTGTTGTATAAATAAAAACGAAATTTAAGCAAAACCAGTCAAATCAATTAAATTCTGTCTGATAGTTTGAAAAAAATCGGACTAAGCTATGTCAAATTGTCGAAATTTTAATGTTCAAAACTTGAAAACTGCAGGAGATAAATAGCACAGGCAAGCAGAAAATCTTTTTTAAGTTATTACTTATTTTATTAATATTTTATAGGCAATATATTATTTTGTTTGTATTAGAGAAATATTAATGCTTACTGTCGTATTCATAAAAAATAAAGTAGGTTTGAAGTGTGCTTTTGGGCAAAAATTTCATACAAAATTTCTTAAAGTACATTTGAAGTCTACTTTAATTTTTTATGAATAAGGGCATTAGAATTTAATGAATCATTATTTTTTTTTTAATATTAACAACAAGTTAGGAAACAGAGTATAAAAAAGGGTAAGATTATAAGATGAGTTTTTTTTGTTTGAATTTGAACTTAATAACATTATTTACAAAAGATTTATGGGTGGCATAGAAGAAATGGACCAATTATGGACCGATGGCTTCTAAATCCAGTATTCACTTATCTGATTTCTATGTATTTTAGGATTATATTGGTTGAATTTCATCTCAATAGCGTTATTTACAAGAGTTGTATAGTTGGGTATTCTGCTCGGAAGTGGTCTTAAATTGGCAGCTATTGCTAATTATTGATTGACAGCTACAAAATCCAGTAGCATAATTTCCTTGTAACCGATATTAAAATGAATTCTGGATTGAAATTACTGATCTATATAAAAGATGGTTCGATATCGGTATTAACTAAACATTTTTGTGGGTTTATTTATTTTTCAGCAATGGTTCTTATATGGCAGATATGACAAATTATGGGTCGATCTTCTTAAATTTTGGAACAGTTATTTTTATGCATATGAGGATATTTCACGTCGAATTTCAACATAATAACCGTATATTTAAGATATATATTAGTATTAACGTGGATTTCGAAAGTGGACCTTATGTGGGGGATATTGTCAAATATGGACCGATATTCTCAAAATCTAGCAGTTTGATTTTGGCATGTGTGTAAATGATCCGTGTAAAATTTTGGATTGGTACCCTTATTTATAAGAGATTTATGAGTTTTAAAGTGATTTTCGGAAGAGGGCTTTATATGGGGCATACGGTTAAAAATAGACCGAAATTGACAGAATTGTGTGGGATGATTTTTGTATATATGAAAATGATCTGTGCAAAGTTTTGAGTCGGTACCGATATTTATGAGATATGGGGTCCTTGTATGGGAGCTATGACCAATTATGGGCCGAACACCATAAAATTTAGAACAACAACATATTTAAAAAATTGCATGGTATTATCTGCAATATATTTCAAAATATTGCAATAAAATGGACAAAAAATATAAATTTTTTATGGAGGTAGCCGTATTTTGATCCATAACTCTTGCTATACTATACCGATTTTACTGATTTTCAATTACAAAGTGCTTAGGAAAACTATAAACGGTTTTTTGTAAACTTTGTTGATTTCGGTTATGTCCTTTAGACGTGAGAGAGTTTTACACAGACAGACAAACGGGCATGGCTCAATCGACTTAGAATTTCTTAAGGACCAAAAATATTTATACTTTGTTGGGTCTAAGATGAGTATTTCTCAGTGTTACACACGGCATGACAAACTTATATATTCCCTCATTTACCACTTATTATGGTGGAGGTTATAAAAAGGACTTGCTTGGAAGTTTAGTTTTCAAAAACAAATATTGTATTAAAACCAATAATTCTGTTAAATTTACGGTCTCTTGCCACAAATCTACGTTTTTTAAATTTTTATTTAATACCAAAAAATGTTACAAAAGCTCAACCCCAAATTGTTTACATTATAAAATTAATCAAAATTCGCTATTACGAGAGCCATATGGCCTCGATTGATCTTGGTACGAACTCTGAGTGATTCGTGTAAGCGTCAGAAGTATTGGTTATTATAACAAGAAAGAGGAGGAACTATAACTTATTTTGTTGGCACGTGTCTCTCGCTTAAGGTTAAGACCTTGATCAGCAGAACGCGTTTGACCCTGTTGGAATTTTCAAGTCAGACGCTGATCTGTGACCTCTTGAATATTGCGAAATGACCTACTCCTTGCAGTGATAAAAATTAAAATTTTCTTTTACAATATTTTCTATAAAGATTTTTCTTTCATAAAGTTGTAAGGAAATTATTTGTTATAATTTAATTTATTCAATAAAAAGAATTTTTTGTCATTTCTTTAAAAAGTGAATTGTTGAAATATTCTCAACATTCTCTCTTCATCCACATTCAAAGTTGGATTTTTATGAATACAGAGCGAATTATGTACAATGTAATAAGTTGAATACAATTTGTAATAGTTCTAATATGATTTTTATCAAACTTGTTTTATCAATAATATGTACAAGTAGAGAGATTCAGTTAGAGTTTTTTAAAATACAATTGGATATCTGACTTTTTGTAGATAATTATTTTAGAAATTACATCAAATCAGACTACAGTCGGGACTCGATTATCCGTCATTCGGTTAACCGGTAACCCCGATTAACTGTGATGGAAAAATATCAGTCCATTGTTTTTTGTTTTGCAATGTTTTCAAATTGTTTGCTTCGACTAACCGTGATTACCTCTATCATCCGTGATGGCAGAATTTCTTTTATTAACTTTAAATTCATACATACAATATAATAAACATGAAAACGGGGAATTCCTTTGTTTGCTTACGATGACTCAGAAGCATTTAAAAGTAATTAGAGTAATTTTGAAATTTGGGAAGTGCGGGTAATTAGATCTAAATATATTTAGTATGGCATCGTTACCAGTGGTAAAAAGACAAAGAAACGTTTTAAATATTAAAGATGAAGTTAAAATAATTATCGAGCATTCAAAACAAATTTTGAATGTTAAAATGCTAAGACCTGTTAGTCCTGTTTCACACTCATCAGTTCTTACTCGTCCAGTCAAGTATTTTTCAATAAGAAGGAAAGAGAAAATTATCTTTTATCTTTTTCCTTCTCATTGAAAAATACTTGACTTGACAGTCAGAACTGATGAGTGTGAAACAGGACTAACTCAAAAATACGAAGTTTTAAAAAGAATTAATGTTTTTAATATAAACATTTATGTACACCAATGTTCACTTGTTAAATAATAAAAGTATTGTAAAAACTTTAGAATCAAAGTTGTTATTCGATTAACCGAGAAAATCGATTATCCGTAATGCTTCTGGTCCCGACCATCACGGATAATCGACGACCGACTGTATTTATGTTGAAACATTTTTCTGTGGCGTCATAAAAATAAATAACAATAAAATGATTTTTAACCAAAGAGTTAATGTGAAACAGAATACACATTTGACTTGAAGATATGTAATAACAAATGTAATATTAAAGTCTTTAATGTGTTAATAATAATAAATTAAATGTTTCCTTGTCCAGAATAGCTTTCGTATTTAAAGAAACAAAAACATCCCAATCCATGCGTACTTATGAAGTCTGCTTCGCGAAGACAACTTCTAAAATACTTTACTAAGCAGAGATTCCCAAAAATAACATTTTAGGAACAATTATACGTTAGCGAAATCTTCATCTGAATTATTTGTAGTATGAATTAGAATAGCAGGTTGGAAAATTAGTACATTTCTACACGATTAAAATTCATGTACGAGAACAATCAATATACGAGAACTTATCTAGAAATATTTGGGAAACTCAGCTTCTTAGTAGTAAAACATGTTCAATATTTGTTTATATCTTGTCCTAACAATAAAAAAATATAAAGAAGCAAAAACGATGGGGAAGCAAACGAACACAACGGCAAGTGGATTTATGTTCAGGAATTAGGATAATAAAATTACATCTGATACTTTGTGTAAACAAAAGCTAACACTGTTTATTTTTGTCGTTTATTTTTTGTTTTTCTTACAAGGCACACAGTAAGGATTATTTAGCTTAGTTGTGGTTGAATTTTAATATCATTCCACAAAAACGCAGAATTTTTTTACATTTCAAAATTATATTTAATAGACTTTTTGAAGTTTTTTTTTTTAAGGCAAACTGTCCGCATTAAATAATAAATAAAAACTCAACATTTATAAACAGCATATCCATACATAATTGTGTGTGTAATTTTGTGTATTTTAATTTTGTTTAAATGTGTTCGAATTTTTGCTGGCATAAAAATTATTCAAATTATTGAAATATGTATTATCAATTAATAAATAAAATGTAAAAAATGCTGTTTATGTTTATTCATACAAAAACAATTTGAAAGGTAGCAATTTATGGAATCATTTTGTAAATCGATTCGAAAGAAGAAATTTTCATACTACTGCATACAAAATCGTACGATTTTTTCTTTTCCAAACAAAGTACAAAATATTCCTCTACCCAAGTTTAGGAATCTTAAAACTACAAATGCAGAAATCCAACAACTGTTCCATATTTGATAATAGCCCCCATATTAGGACCACTTTCGAAAATAATATAAATACGCATAATTATCTTTTATCTATCGGTACGAATACATAATTATATATTGAATTAGTCGCTTCTTTTGAAGGATCTCCCAATTTCGTAGACACACAAAATTAATTATATATAAAATATTCACCAAACATTCCTTGTGATTTAGAATTGTTGAAAATTTTTAATGGGCGAAATGAAAAACTTTGTTCGGATTTATAAATCTTTTTATAAAAAATGCACAATAATCTGTGATCGTATTTTGTAGATGGTCGTTATATAATATTCGACATAGCCGAATATAACACTCTTACTTGTTGATGATTTTTTTTTTTTTTTATTACATATATTTATTTATTGAATCTTCAAAATATGAACTAACAATAAGTATACGAATCTTAATACGAAAAAGAAAAAAAAAGTTTATTTGAGGCTAGCCAATGCTAGACAACAAAATTGTGTTTCAACCGTACTATATCTGTAAATTCATCTGTTTTGAGCTCGGATGATATCAACGGTGTCCCTCCTTCTCAATCGAGCATGGCCGCCAAAATTAAGGATGTTACGTGCGAGTGGGTTTGGGTGTGTTTCAAGTTTGTTGATATACTTTATTGCGTAGCTGGCGAATTCTGCTTTTACCAAAGGCACGCTTAGATCTTCGAGAATACGGGAGTTTTTAACATACCATGGAGCTGCTGTAATCATACGAAGAATTTTGTTTTGTTGCTTTTGAATTTTTTCAATATTTGATGCCGAGGCGGTACCCCATAGTTGAATTCCATAGCACCAGATTGGTTTTAAAATCGCTTTGTACAACAAGAGTTTGCAATCCAATTTCAAGGTAGACTATCTGCCGATAAGCCAACTCAGTTGCACTGCTTTTAATTTCATCTGAGTTAGTTTTGCATCAATATGAGCGTTCCACGTTAGCCGACGGTCGAGGTGAATACCAAGGTACTTGACTTCATTGTGGTGCGGAATTACTTGATTGTTGATTTTGATCGGCGAGCATGTTCCCCTGCGTAGTGTGAATGTTACATGAGTACATTTCTGTTCATTTACCTTGATTTTCCAGAGTTTTAGCCATTTCTCTAAATTTTCAATATGTTCCTGCAAATTTCGCGAGGCTAATTGATGATTTTCGTGGACGCTAAGAAATGCTGTATCATCTGCAAACGTTGAAGTGTGGATTCGAGATCCTGTTGGCATGTCAGACGCGTAAATTAAATACAAAGTAGGACCCAATATACTGCCTTGCGGGACACCTGCTTCAATTGGCTGAGGGGGGCTTGTAAAATCACCTTCTCTGATGATAAATTGGCGACCATATAAGTAACTTTCCAGAAGTTTGTGGGTGTTTGTAGGCAAATTTAGCTTTATTTTATGAAGTAAGCAGTCGTGCCACACTTTGTAAAAAGCTTGAGAAACGTCAATGAACAGAGCTGAGCAATATGTTTTGTCTTCAAAATACTTTCTTATGACATTGACTAATCTGTGAGTTTGTTCAACGGTGTTGTGCTTAGCCTTAAAACCGAATTGATGGTTGGGAATACATCCTACAGCATTTAGTACGGGAGTCAGCTTCATCATCAGCAATTTCTCAAACAATTTATAAATAGTTGGCAGTAAACTTATTGGCCTATAGGATTCTACTTGGGATCCTTCCCGGGTTTTGGTATCATTGTAATCGTAGACAACTTCCATTCTGCAGGAAAATGCTCCAGGCGTAAAATAGCGTTGAAAATAAAAAGCGTAATTCTTATAGCTACTCTAGGTAACTGCATAAGCATTTTGTTACTTATTTTATCAATACCTGGTGCTTTTTTGAGTTTTAGGTTACAAATAGCATTTTCGACGTCTCGAAAATTAAATTTTAGAGACACAGGAGATCTGCTAGCAAATGGTGGGAATTCAATTGCCTCACCAGATATGTTTAAAGCAAAAAAATTTTTAAATGGCTAGCAAATAAATATGCTTTTTCGGTATCGTTTTTAGCCCAGTCACCAGTTGGATTTCGTAAAGGTGGCTTTGCCCTAACTGGTCGTTTTAAACCTCTTGTCGCGCGCCATAAAGAATAATCGGACTGAGGAGTGCCATCCAGATTTTCCAAATAGGTTTTAAGGGAAGCGGTTTGTTGAATTTCAAGCAGGTTTCTAAGTCGAAATGTGATTTCCCGTAGTCTACTTTTTAATTGCGGAGACCTGCGAAGTTGCCACTCTCTTCTTACTCTTCTTTTTTCTGACACCAGTTGTTCTATTTGTAAAGAATAAGTCCTACTGTTTTCATTTCTGGGCACTGTATAACTAGTAGTAGCATGTTGCACGGCTTGTTTAAGGTTCCGGGTAAAATTACTTGTTGCCAAATCAATATCTTCAGGTGTCCTTAAAGCAATATTTTCGCTACAATGTGTACTTAAATATTTTTTATATTTTAACCAGTTCACTCGAGTGACTGTTAAAGCTAAGTCATTTAGCGGCGATCCAGTTTCTTGAGGGAAGCATATTGAAATTATTGTGGGTGAGTGATCAGAAGACAAATCAAATGAAGGCTCCACATGCATCCATTCTAGAGGAATGTTTTTTACAACTCCAAAATCAATAACATCTGGAATCTTTCTCTCGTCTGTGGGCCAATATGTGGGATGCCCGCTTGAAATTACATTTAAACTCATACGGGAAATAGTGTCAAACAGCACACGACCTTTGGGAAAAGTTAACCGTGAACCCTAAAAAGTATGTTTAGCGTTGTAGTCGCCAGCTGCGAGAAAGCGAGGACCAAACGAATTAAAAAAATTTGAATACTGATTTTCTGTTACCGAAAATCGAGGCGGTGAATAAATCGATGAGATAACAAATTTACTATAGATTTTTTCTATGCAAATGTTTGTAGCTTGAAGATAATCCTCGCATTTGTCGTTAAACAAATAGTGTTTAATTCTGGATTTTATCAGAATTGCCGAGCCTCCGCAAGCTCTTCCTCGGGGGTCTTTAGTATCATATAGAACGTAACCATTTATTTTAAAGTAACTAGTAGACGTCAAGTGAGTTTCAGCAATCAACATTACATCGATCTGCTTTTCCCTAAGGAAGTAATCAAGTTCATTTTTGTGTTGGCGAATGCCGTTTGCGTTCCAAAAACATATTTTTAAACCAATCATTTATTTAGAATTGCTTGCAAAATGGTTGATTGCATTTTCAGCATTTCTTGCATCATGGTGGTCATAGAGGCTATAAAAGTATTTATCGACTGGACAAGAGTCTGTATAGTTGCCTCAAGGTTGTTAGAATTTGGATCAGATGTTTGAGGTTTGGGTTCTGGATTAAGGTTTACTGTATTCGATTTTAATATATTAGCATAAGAAATATGTCCAGGAGTTTGAACGTTAATATGGTTGGTTGGCTGGATTATTTGGGGAAAATTGTTACTAGAGACAACATGTGACTGCTGAGGTAGTTGAGGAGCAACTGATGATTTTTTAGTCATTGAGTGCTTAAAATATGTATAAACAGGGCAACCTCTATAATTGGCGGTATGGTTTCCACCACAGTTACTACATTTTCTTGCTCCAGAGTCGGTTTTTGGCCTGTTACATTGTGTCATGTCGTGTAGTTCACCACACACGACACAAACTGTGGGTAACTTGCAGTAGGCCTTAGTGTGGCCGAATTCCTGGCAGTTCATGCACTGAACGGGTTCCAATCGTTTATGCGGTTCCTCTACGGTGACTCTACGATGTAAAAGGAATTTAAGATTATAGATTGGGTGTGTTTCATTCTTTTTTAAAACCACATCCCCGGGTTCCAACTCAACCCTAAACATGGGCTGAGGGTTTTTTTTCGCGGTTTCTGATGTTCAAAACGTTTTTAACTTTGAAACCTTTATCCAGCAATCCAGTTTTAACTTCTTCAGGTTCTACGCAAAGGTCAATACCCTTTATTACAACTTGAAGCCCTTTAGCACTTTTCAGCTGGTATGTATAAAACCCTCTTTTTTCTTTTTCCAACGCATTGACTAATGTTCGGTAGTCGTTCTCATGTTTTACCTGAATTTTCGTTTCATTAATTTTGCCGTGCTTAATTGAGGTAACTACAAAATTTTCTGCGCCAATTATTGAAATAATTTTCTTTACCAAATCATTGGAGGTAGACTCTCGCAAATAAATTGGCGGTGGTTTAGACGATTTTTTTGCTTCTGTTGGCTCATCCGTTTGAAGGATAGCAAACCTGTTTTGATAAGTTGTCTTATCCGTATTGTCATCTTTAGGTATTTTGGACATTGATGAAATCTGAGCAGATTTTGGACTTCTATGACGTTTAATGACGGTGATGTATCTATCCATACCAACTTGCATTTTGGGTTTATTATAGTTAACTAAAACAGGAGATGTTTTGTTATCAGCTGTAACTAAAAAGTTAGGCGAGCAGGAACGAGGACTATTTTTATCTTTTAATGAAAGTAGATTTTCCATAGATTTTTTTAAGGACTCTTCTTCAGAAATCCATAAAGTTTTTCTGGTGGAGCTAAGCTCTTTCTCAGAACTACATCTAATGGGAACACTCATGCAGTCTTATCAATGTATTTTCGGTCTTATTTACAAAAATTAATATACATGTATAAAAAGTTTTCTGACAAATATAATTTTTGAATTGCCTCTACACTTATGCACTTCACTGTCAGTGTTGTTTTACAATCAACAACAAAAACAAAGTCAATGCACTGCCACTGCACTTGTTTAATTGTTTTTGTTCTTATTATTAATATTTTTTGTGAGGGATTTATTCCCGTTGATTTTCTTTTTCTGAAGTGAGTTTTTTGTCACAGTTTGTTTTTTTTTTATTATTATATTGTTTTGTTTTTTTTTGCATTTGTTTATCCGCTCTTTCTAAAAACGACCGTACGGTTAAAGAGCTCGATCACCAATGGAAGATCTTAGCCTTTAGGTATAATGATCAGGGTTATGCCAACACAAGCAAAATTTATCCTTGTATGCTGTTAAACCGATTAAAATAACAACTAAAGAATAAAATAAATATGTATATAAATAACACTTTCACATCACATATTTCTGGACATGTACCTTCATTATTTCAGATACCAGATGTTTACCTAATGTAAGTTCAGAGAAACAGCCTAGGCTGATATACACTGGCATGCGTGTATTAAACAATTTATTACCTTCTATTAAAAGGTGGACTAGTTGAAATAAAGAAAATAAATTAAAATAAAATATTTTACTTTTTGATGTCAATAAAGCAATTTACTCATATGTATAACCGTTAAAGTTATATTCGGTCCTCATTATAACGCGACTATATTTATTCAAATGTACACAAAACAATTTATACAAACACACTTAAATTACAGTTTGAGAACGCTGTGATGTTCACCCAACTGTGACTAACAATGAACTCACTCCCAATTTCGTAGACATAAGTGGCCCGGTTAGTCTATTTATACACTAACATAATTTCTAGTAGTCTCTGGATGGTTCAGAGCTCTAGTCTAGAATGTTCAACCAAAGCTATTAAAACATAATGATGCCATACTCCACAACTTTGTTAAGCGTGTTATCAAAAATGTTTGTAAATAGAGACTTCTGCTAATGCAAATATTGATAATCATGCTGTATGTTGATAAACATGCTGTACTCGTATGTTGATACCAGCCGTTACAATACGTTAAATTAAAATTTACATCTAATTTCGTAAAAATAAATTAATGAAAATATACATAATATATAGTCCAAAATTCATTAATCATGTATTACAATTTAAAACCTAGCGAAATATTACGTTGTTATTTGTTTTACTAAGACAAGAATTAACAAGCGAAGCCGGATACCTCTAAGGCTCAAAAGGTCCTGTTTGTAGTGACAGTAATTTAAAACTCCATCGTTCTACCATTACACATTTGTTTAATGATGTTCTTTGTTGCTGCATATCAGCTCTTGATTGGCCGTACAACAAAAATTTATCTAAATCACGTTTTAAACATTTTATACTTACATTTTATACATTAAATACTTTTTAAGTTTATAAAAAAAGTAAAAAGAGCAATCGAAAAAACATTCCGTTGCTAAAATATAAGCGTAGCTAAACTTAACTACGATCGTAATACAGAATACCTACAATCGAAAGAAACGGAGCGGAACCGAAACTCTGAATTCCAAAGTTGCCAGACGAAGAAAATTTCGGTTCGAATCGAAAGTCAGAATAGGGGTGAATCATTTGTTGCGGGGATATATACATACATATGTATGTATTAGTTTAATAACAAACGATTGCTCCCCTTTTATGATGCAAACTGTTTTTCGAAACAAATCAAATAATTATTTCAAAAAACAATTTGTTTAACCTTTGTGCCTGCAACCAAAAATTTTTCGTTATGTATACTATGATGGTTGTATGAAATGAGGTTCGTTATACCGAGGTGAAGTTGCACTTCTATTCGTTATAACGAAGTAATAAAAAATTTTGTATGTATATTAATCATCATCTGCTTACCATGTTATAGCGAACGATATCCGCTAATAAATCAAAACACATTTGAAGGAAAACACTGTATCTTGTAGTTTTAAAATTCAAAAATGGTATTGTATTTAATTCAAAAATAGTTTACATTTATAAAATAATAAGTCTGAGCCAGTGATTAACTAGCTAGATTGCAAAAACAACTGCTGCAACAAGCAGCAAGCGTACAAACTCTTGGCAACCATAAATTTTTCTTCGATTATTTCAGCTGATTCATATAATTTGGATTAATTGATGGAAATCGTTATGCAAAGGTTGTAAGTTGACAAAATTCGTTAAATAGAGGTGAATAATTCTTTCTATTTCGTTAATCTGCAGTAAATGAAAATTCGTTATAACGAGGCTATTGACAAATGTATTCGTAATAGAGAGATTTATTTTGTATTAAGTCTTATGGAGCGTTGTAGGGGATTTCAAAAAATTCGTTAAATCGAGGAATTCGTTATAGTGAGGGTCGTTATATCGAGGTTTGACTGTATTGATCTACTGTTTTTTTTTATTTTTGTCAGAAAACTGATGCAGTTGCAACATTCAACGATTTTCGGCCATTCGCCGTTATATAAGATTTGATAATGGAAATACACGTGTGATATTTGTGAGAGATGTGTGAAAAACAAAAAGAATTTGTTTGTTTGTTTACACTTCGAACAGAAACAAATTTCTGTTTTAGTGTTGCTTCCTGATGGACTTTGGCACTTTGTTGTTCAGGCTGTAGCTCGCCGGGAATAGGGGGTTCGTGTCCATCATTGGTACTCACATTCACTTTGCTCGTGCCAAATGGAAACGGTGTAATTAAAAGAAGCATGATGACATTGAACATTGTACAAAAAAAAAACTCGGTATGTGGACTTACTTAAAACAGGCGGACGGACGATTGACGATGAAAAAAAACTACTTATTGCGAGTATCTCATGACATGACCACTGCATGAGTATCCAGGACGAGTTGGTAATGTCCTGAACAGGCGACCCACCCCGTATGACATTTTACTGCCATCCGTGGCACTACTCATTGCCTGTAAATAAAATTCGGAGTAATGCCCCAAAATGTTTCTTACCACGATTTCATCACGCCTCAGCTATTATTCAACCAATTCAATAAAATTTAATACATATTATTTGTGTTAACAATATTAAATGTAAAATACGATAAGTTTTTTATTCATTTTATGTATTTTAAAATCTAATAAACAATAAACTTTAAGAAAACTGTCCGATATCGGTAACTTAAGTTAAAAAAATCAAATGGGATTCTAATTCTAAATACTTATTTAATAGTTCATTGATGTATGAATTTACTTATTATTCTATATATTTATTGGTTATTCTATTTATCCATTTACTTAGCTTATTTATTTCTAGGTTATTTTATTTATAGATTATCTTATTCTATTGATCAATATTTTATATTTTTATTAATTACTCTAATAAAAAATATTTTATATTTTTTTTCTGTATTGATTATTTTAATAATCAATTTTTTTGATATATTTATTGATTATTTTTACTTATGCATTATTATATTTAATTTTATATTTTCGTTGATCATGTTATTTATTAAATCATTTAACCATTCATTAAATCACTTAATCATTCATTAAATCATTTAATTATTCATTAAATCATTTAACCATTTATTAAATTATTTAATTATCCATTAAATTATTTAATTATTTATTAAATTATTTAATTATCCATTAAATCATTCAATCATCCATTAATTTATTTAATTATTTATCAAATCATTTAACCATTTATTAAATTTAATTATTTATCAAATCATTTAACTATCCATTAAATTATTTAATTATTTATTAAATTATTTAATTATCCATTAAATCATTTAATCATCCATTAAATTATTTATCCATCAATTAAATTATTTAATCATCAATTATTTAATTATTAAATTATTTAAATTTTCCTTAAATCGTTTAATTATTTATTAAAATATTTTAATTATTAATTACGTCTACAGCTGTTTATCAAAATATTTTAATTATTCATTAAATAATTTATTTATTTATTAAATTATTTGAATATTCATTAAAATATCTTAATTATTTATTTATTTTATAGATTATTTTATTTTATTGATCAGTATGTTATATTCTTTATTGATTATTTTAATAATCAATATTTTGATATACTTATTGATTATTTGATTTATCTATTTATATACTATTTCCTATACTTATTTGTTCATTTATTTATGTATCCGTTTGATTTTAATTACATATTAAGTTAATAATTAGTTAATTATTAAATTCAATAGTTAGATTCAATTATATTTCGTTCACTATCAAGTTATCTATAAAGTTATCCATTGAGCTATAGCTAGCTTAGAGCAATTATACATTCAATCATATATTCATATGGGTTCAAACAGTTTTCTCGAATCGAATTATCAGTCAATTGGAACGACCGATTAACTGGATTATCAGCACCGACAATTGGTTTTACAAAAAAATATAGTTGGTCACCCTACAAAATTATATATCAATTTGTAAAAGTTATCAATTTGTGAAATTGACAACCACTTTTGCCATGCTATACTTTTATTCACCAACTTATTTATAAATATGACAATTGTCCTCTTTTAGAAATAAAGAAATTGTAAAAAGTCTAGGTATATGTATGGAATGGATAGTTAATTTTCTTTTTATCTACATTAAACTAATCTACATTCGGGATACCTGAATATTAAACTGGATCTTGGCGTGCGCAATTTTATATCCTCAAATAGTTGACATCGTGGGTGGTGATGAAGTTGATGATGACGTGGTGTTTTTGACAAATGAGGTTGGGATGAATTTTATCTCGATGCTTGAAGATGTAGGCAAGATGAGCTTGGGATGAATTTTGCTTCGATACTTGAAGATGTAGACAAAATCAGGTTGGGAGGTGTCTCAAATAGTTGACATCGTTGGTGGTGATGAACCTGATGATGACGTGGTGTTTTTACCAATGAGGTTAGGATGAATTTTCCTCGTTGTTTGTAAAGGTGTAGAAAAATGAGGTTAGGATGAATTTGTCTCGATGCTTGCAAATGTAGACAAAATGAGGTTAGGATGAATTTTGCCTCTCGATGCTTGAAGATGTTGAAAAATCAGGTTGGGAGGTGCCTCAAATAGTTGACATCGTTGGTGGTGATGAACCTGATGATGACGTGGTGTTTTTACCAATGAGGTTAGGATGAATTTTCCTCGTTGTTTGTAAAGGTGTAGAAAAATGAGGTTAGGATGAATTTGTCTCGATGCTTGCAAATGTAGACAAAATGAGGTTAGGATGAATTTTGCCTCTCGATGCTTGAAGATGTTGAAAAATCAGGTTGGGAGGTGCCTCAAATAGTTGACATCGTTGGTGGTGATGAACCTGATGATGACGTGGTGTTTTTACCAATGAGGTTAGGATGAATTTTGCCTCGATGTTTGTGTAGATGTTGTACAATCAGGTGGTGGTGATGGAGTTGATGATGACGTTGTGTTTTTACCAATGAGGTTAGGATGAATTTTGCCTCGATGTTTGTGTAGATGTTGTACAATCAGGTGGTGGTGATGAAGTTATCAACGTTGCAATGGGGGATTTGTAAAGAGTCCGCTTCAATGTCTTGGTGGTGTTGGACTTGCGGTCATGTTGTGCTCCAAAGAACAGGCATCATTGTTTTGTGATGGAGTTAGTGGTGACGTGGTGTTTCTAGCGTTGGCGGATTTTTTGATTAATGCCATTGTGGTGGTTGCGGCTGATGGCTGAAATCCCTGATGATGAGGTTGCCATTGCCTGGGTACAGTCGTTGTAGTTGGCACCGTTTCTGTAACCACCACCGTCGCAGGATGTGCGGATGCTTTAGACCTTGTCGCCTCCACTTAAATTTGCCACACGTGTTTTCTCGAAAAACTAACTTTAAAGAAAAAATCCCGAAATGTATTTGTTGGCGTAGCGTGACGTCTTTCTTCAATCTCTTCACAATTTGAATCTCACCCAACTTTTTTTGCATCTGACCACATTCTTATTACCGGCTAATTTCTAAGCGTCACATCGTTGCGTTTTTCCCAGGGTTGTATTTTTTTGTACTTACTGTGATGCCACCCAGAATTGGTGATCCTAAGTTGTTCATTAGTCACGAAAATCGCTTAAAATTCAGTGAGCCTACAGTAGCCGTCACACACGCCAGTACCGTAAAGAAAGTGATAAAGAAACTGCCATATCTGATATATTTCTAATATTAAATAGAAGCCTACAAAATAACTATGTCGCAGGTGGCAATATCGGTTCACGAGCAGCTTTTTCCATTCCCGTGGGGGAAATATGGCACAAAGGTCTGGTTGGTTTGCGATGCTCATACATTTTATCCTCTGAGCAGAAAAATATATACAGGGTTGGTGCCTTCTAGAGAAAAGGGGAAAAATCCGGGTGGGCGAGTCATTCAAGATTTGTGTTGTAAACTTTTTCGTGGAGTGTTTCAGAAACCTCATATGTGACAATTTGTACAAGTTACAATTTAGCATATTCTTTTATGTTGTCTATCTTAGGAAGACAAGTATAATCTTCAGTTTTTGGGTTTATATATTCCTCATATATAAAAAAAAGGGATCGGTTGTTTTTCTATCTACATCCCATTATAATATCATAGTTGGAGGTGTAAAACAAAAGCCTATAATGATACTGAATTACGGCAAAAGCAAAGATGGGATTGACAACATGGACAAATGTCTTGGAGAATACACAACAAAAAGGAGAACAAACAAAATTCCTACATACATATGTGCTAAAAGGAGATCTACAAGAAAAGCTTGCGAAGGATGCAAAAAACCGGTAAACTAAATGCACAAATTATGTAAAAAAATTTGAATTTATGAATCTCTGTATCGCTAGTCTTTTTTTATAACCAGAGGCAATTTTTTAATGAAATGTAAAATGAAAAATAATATTGAAATTTATTACAAATAAACATACGAGTACATACAACTAT
This sequence comes from Bellardia pandia, assembly GCA_916048285.2. Classification (NCBI taxonomy): domain Eukaryota; kingdom Metazoa; phylum Arthropoda; class Insecta; order Diptera; family Calliphoridae; genus Bellardia; species Bellardia pandia. Next base: position 75,643,628 of record OU696530.1, read on the forward strand.
CTACCAATTTTTGCATTTTAAATCCAAAAATTGCTTGACTTGCTCTGCGCCTACCTGGGTATGCCGTTTGCATAGTTAGAGGATGATTTCCATAAACTACTTGTGGATTTTTTCCAAAAAAGAAAACAAATTTAAATAGTGTTTGCAATAATTAAAAAACAATATTTTAGGAGCAATATATCAAATTGAATATAAAACAATATCCGGGCAGATACTCAAAATAAGAAAATTAATTTAACAATAAAATCAAAGTTAACAAAGTTAAAATAAATAATTATTAAATTAAACAATTCAAAATTAATGTGATTCACCACAGGTTTATGGTACGCAAATTCTCGCCCGGAAAATAATGATCAGGAATTTTTGCAGTTTTAAAATTTTTGATTATGTGTATTATGTGGAACATACCAAATCGTTAATAGGTGATTCCATATGAGCACTCTTTATGACCAGTTGTTATCTATAAATTCTATGTATTTTTAATTATATGTACAACTAATGAACAATATTGACGTCGTTAATAAATTACATAATAACTTCCTAAAATACAATGTTAAAAACTTATGGACAGCACATGTATGAACGCTTTTTTTACAATAAATAATATCACTTCCGATCATAGCGATGATGATGATGGTGTTTTGAATTAACAAATGCAACAAAATCCTTAAACCAAGTTACAAAACGCAAATTATTTACATATATTGCAAAATAAAAACACAAAATTATAATACCAAGAGCTGAAAATGTTTTCAGAGAAGAATCAGCTTCATATTATATGAAGGAATTACAATCGGACAAAAAACATTCAGATTGTCTTTATATTTTAAAAAATTGTCCTATGACAAACTTTGAATACTTGTTTTATTTCTATAAAATATATTTTTTTTAGTAACAAATGATCTCAAAATATGTATTCCGTTGTTCTTCTTTAATAAAATTATATAATTTTGTAAAATACTTATTTTTTGAGCTTTATTTAAATTCCGGAGTTTCTCGAAATTCCGAGAAGTTAAATGTTTCATTCCCGTTTCCTGGGAAAACAAATAGTCTGGAAAATCCCAAACCCTACTTATATTACACGATAGATTTTTGAAAAGAAATATAAGATTCCCTCTCTTAGCCGTTTTTACTATTTAAGGGTCGTATTATGAAGAAATAACTTCTCAAAGAAGTTATTGCAAAGCTACCGCACAAATGTCGTTTTCTTAAAAAAATGGATACAAAAGGTACTAAATACAAGTATTTACACTTTTTTACCCTTTTAGTTTTAATTACCGAAATGTATTTTTTTACTTGTAAAATATCTACTCGTATATTTAAAATGTCTTGTCTGCAGATCAATTACTAAAAATAACACAAAATTGAAATAAATCACAAAGTGTCCCGAAGAGCTATTTTTCAAATACATTTTTAAAATAAAAATTTACCTGTCTTCCTAGTTTTTATTCCTTTCTGGTCAGCATTTTGAAACAGATATACCATATTGCAGTGATGGAAAAATGAAAAATTGAAATGGTATTGACCGTCAACAAAAAGAGTACTTTTTTTCAACATTTTGGTACTTTTTTTTCAAAAATAAAATTAAAAATCCATTTAAAAACGAAAAAGCGAACGAGAACGAAAAAATAAACAGAAACTTTCTGTCGGTCTATTAATTTCGCAACTCTAAAAGGTTTAGGCAAGTTCAAAGCGGAATGAGAAAAATGTCTGTCTTTTAATTTCTCACCTGTAAAAGGGGACTTATGTTCTTGTTTCGAAGCCAATGTTGTCAATGATTATAAAAATAGTAACGCTGGATTTCTAAACAGGGAACAAAGCAAAACAAACAAAGAGTACTAAATATGATGTGGGGGTACTGTGGTATTTTTGTTGTGAAAAAGTACTGCAAATAGTACAATAGTATTGAATTTTCCATCACTGCCACATTGACACTTCCAATTAAGGGTTTGTTTCTGTTTTAAAGTTCAAATAAATCGGTTTTAATAAAATCAGTCTTGCTTGCTTAAGAAATAAAGGTAACGTTATATCACATCCTGGTCCAAGGCTTCAACTAAATATAAAGTACCAACAACTATATGTAATAGTCAAGTGACTAGTTTTAAGTCATCTTCCAAAATATTGAATATAATAATAATTGTAAAACGATTATATAATACCAAATGAAAACAATTTTACTTTCCTAAATAAATAGCTAATGTATACTTGTATACTTGTACAAATATACCTTTGTTCTTAGTTTTTACCAACTGTAATTTTCTTATTTTATTTTCAGTAAAACAATCATTTATTTAACTGTGTGAGTTTGAGCTGGTAAGTATGTAGGTGTTGGTATGTATTAATAGAATACCGTCAATAAAATGTAGACTCAATTGGCTTAAATTCAATAAAATATTTATTTTATTTATTTATAGGACGATTGTGTGATTGTCTATAGCTGGATGTTTGTTAAACTCGTACTTTCACTCACATTTTTGCACATACACACATACACACACAATTGCTCATTTACCCAGTGTATTTGTATTGAATTGTGATTGCACAAAAGTGTCAACACTAAAATAGCAATGTCATTTTCAACACAGTATAAATTTAACTTACTAAGAGACTGACTGGCTGACTGCTGTACGAACAGTATGTCCAGAGAGTTTTCTTAACAATAACAAATAATTATCGTATTTTTGACACAAAATGTGGCTCAACTCCAATTAATTTACATATGTATAAGCTTTTTCGAGATAGTCATGATTTCTTGCCAATATCTGAGCCAGTTATTGACTAATTTTGTTGTGTTGGCAATATAATCACTTTTTAACTAATACACTGTTATTAGATCCAGAATATATACTTATGTATACTTTATAGGTTCGCAAATTAATGTTGTCGAAATTACTAAAGAAATCACCCTTGCTAATTAAGAGAAAAGTGACTGTGATAAATCTAAATAATTTTGAGTACTATAGAGAAACTATGGTTTGATAATTGCAATCCTGTGTATTTTATTGACGGCTTGCTAAAGAAAAATTACGACATTTTGCAGTAAACACTGATAAAAAAAATATACATATAATTTGATTGTCAAAAGACGTATTTGACATACTGTACATTTATATGCACGAACATGTAGTCCATGTATCAATGTATGCTTGTATGTTTTCACACATACTAACATCCATGCATAAAATGTATCTGTGTATATTAGACCCGCCCTTATAATAAAAATTTAATTTTATAGTATCCAAACGATGTCTATCATATGTTATAGGCAGGTACATATTATATATTTTGCAAGATTTCGTATATAGTCAAATATGGACCGCTATTCTCAAAATCCAGCAGTTTGATTTTGGCATGTGTGTAAATGATCCGTGTAAAATTTTGGATCGGTACCGTTATTTATAAGTGATTTATACCTTTAAAAATAGACCGAAATTCACAAAATTTTTTGGGATGATTTTTGTATATATGAAATTGATCTGTGCAACTTTTTGAGTCGGTACCGATATTTATGCGTAGGGCTTCGATTTCCATGCCAAATGCATGTTTTTTGTCGATACTCTATGAGCGATGTCGACCAATTATCTTTCAGAATCAAGAAATTTGTGTTAAAATGACATCGATTTGTTTTTGCATATTTTTGCATATTTTGGTTTAAAATGCATATTTTTTGCATATTTTAAATTTATTAATAAATATTTTTGCATATTTTGGAATTTTTGAGTGATTTTGAGAAAAACTGACTTCTTTTATCCAAAACTGTTACATGTTACCTGGTTGGCACATAGGTTAGACCGCTTTGCAGAGAAAATTAGAAGCAAATTCGATAATATTGATTTATTGATTTCATACGGAAAAAAAAAATATTTTTAAAGGCTTCTTCACGAGTTGCAATTTTTAAAGAAATGTATCCCTTGGTTCCTCTTCCACCGCAGCCAGTATTAACAAGATGGGGAACCTGGCTAGATGCTGAAGAATACTATTCAAAAAACTTTAAGCAATTTAAGAATGTTATTGAAGAGCTTGTTGATGATTCGTATGCAATTAAAAAAGTAAAAGAAATATTAAATTTAAATAATATCAAAAGTCAATTAGCATTTGTATTTTCCAACTACGTACATATATATTGGGGAGACAATAACTAAATTGGAGGAATTTGGTTCACTTAATACTCAAATCAAATTAATTAATATTGCAGAAAGTAAAATTAACAATGTGGACGGAAGAAAAGCCCAACAATTTAAAACAAAAATCCAAATTTATTTAGTTTAAATAAAATACACATAAGGAACATAAAAAAATAACAAATAAAAATTCTGGAAGTGTATTTTTGAAGCTGTACCCAATCAGGTACAATGGCTTAATTAGTATGCTATTTTTTATTGTATGAAATATTTTAAAACACTCCCTTTCTAAGAAAAGTGCAACGTCGCATTGTTCGCACACCCATCTGATTCTGCTGTGGCATTCGCAGCATCTAATACTATGTTTCCACGACGACTTGAATCACCTGCTTCGCCTTCTGAATCATGTTTATGAATCATGCTGTTTACATAACTAATAAACTTGATTCGATTTGACAGTTGTCTTTAATAAACAAACAGAATAAAAAAAAAAACAGAATTTACAATTTGTGGAAAATCATTTTTTTTTAATGGACAAACAAAAGTGAGTGGAAATTAGTTAGCTTATTTGAAAAAAAACATACATTCGTACGTATTAACTTTCTTTACTTCCAGCAACAAGAAAATAATTTGCTTTGTTTACAATAATATTAAATTTTTACAGCTAGTGCAGATAAACTTGCGATAAAAATTAGAGAAGAGCGCAATTTTTCATGCTTCGCAAGTAGATTCAATATGAATCTACTTGATTCGCTCTTGAAATTTTGTATGGTGAAGCAAGTTGTTTCGCACATGATTGGGGTGTGAAGCATGAATAGAGAGCGAAGCATGTACCGTGGAAACATAGTATAAGAGATTTTTTTAATTCTTTCTGGGAAGTGATATCCAGCAGTAAAGGATACGCCAAATGGTAGTGGGCGTTTTGAAGATGGGAGTGGTTGCGTATAATTTCACAGGTAATATCGAAATATGACGCTAAAACTCCAACAGGTACATTTGGGAATTGCTTGCAGTCTTATAAAGCTATTTCTTTAATTGTTTTGTCCTGAATCACGAACGCAAAAGATTGTACGAGGTAAAACAATTGTCAAAAAACACAATATAATCTGAGGGGTTGGGACCATTTTCTAAAAAATCTAGCACAATCCTGGAAAACCCGTAACTCCGTAAAAACTTGACATTTTTATTGTAGGAAATTCCATTTGTTTGTTTTTAACTCTAAAAAAATGCATACACATTAAGCCATTGTTCTCAATTGGGTACAGTGACTTTGCGACTCACCCCACGTCATTCCAATTAACTATTTAACTTTAACTCTTTTAAAAATTAAAAGTAAGGATATTCTTTTATGCCAACCAATAAGAAACACTTTTAATAACAAACCAGGTTTTACTCTACGCTGCTGAATAGTCACTGACCTACAAAATATTTGCAAACTTATGGGGGTGGAGGGTATAAAAAGGTCAAATAAACTATAATATGAAATAAGAATTTATATAATCCCAAAATGATGAAATAAACCGTTTCCTGACCCGACGATGAAACCACATTACATGTGCATCCTCAAAATTCATTTTTGAAAACCTTCTTGACTTTTAAATCATATTATTTCAGTTCCATCGTTGAACATCGGAGATATTCTAATTTGTTTTCTTTTCATGAAACAACTTACGCAAAATTTATACAGGTTGGGCCAAAAGAAACCAAGGGGTGTAAAAGTTTAATAACTTTTTCGTTTATTACTTTTTTTATTTTTTCTTTCAGATTATATAGACAAGACTTGGAGTATTTATAATGGAGAGGTTCACAACTGAACAGAGAACCAGAACAATAGAATTTTATTATTCAAACCCGAGACACAATGGCACTTTCAAGTCAAATTTTTGGAGGGCGAATAATTTCCAGAAATTCGGAAATTGTTTGGCCAGCGCGATCGCCAGATTTGAAAGCACCCAACTATTTTCTTTGGGGTTATTTGAAGGAACGAGTGTATGTGAACAAGCCAGAGACAATCCTTGAACTCAAGGCAAACATTGTTGCAGAAATTCGAACGCTACAGCCAGAAGTTTTGAAAGATATTATGGAAAATGCTCTAAAAAGAGCCCATCAGTGCGAAGCAGACCTGGGGGGTCTCAATTACATTTTGTATTTAATTACACCTATAATTACACAATTACATGTAATTGTAATTGAATTTTTTCAATTACAATTACATTTTTTTTGTAATTGAAAAAGAAGTAAAAATCAATTACAATTACATGTAATTGTAATTGAAGATTTCTTAAATTACAATTACATGTAATTGTAATTGAAGATTTTTAAATTACAATTACATGTAATTGTAATTGGAAAAAATCCAATTACAATTACATTTAATTGGAAAAAAAAATTTTTCATTAAGTAATTTAAAAAAAAACAAGTAATCATTACTTTTTTAAGTATTTATTGTCAAAAAAGTATTTAATTACAAAAATTATCAATTACATATTATAAAAAAATTTCAAACGTTCATCATTCTACCGAACTTTGTACAATACATTTTAATAAATTCATAATTATTCTATAATTTTTTTTATACATCCAACAATTTTTTTTCATATAATTTAGAAAATCGTTTTAAGATTTTTTAATTTTATTTTATGGTTTTAAAAATGTAATTGAATTTTGTTCAATTACAAGTAATTATTTGTTGATTAATTACAATTACAATTACTTGTAATTAGTAATTGAACATTTTCAATTACAATTACATGTAATGTGCATTTGATTTTTTTCAATTAACAATTACAAGTAATTGTAATTGACATTTTTCAATTACAATTACATTTTATTGTAATTGAGTTAAGTCCTTACTTTCAATTACAATTACTTGTAATTGTAATTTAGACTACCTCAATTACAAATTACATGTAGTTGTAATTGTAATTGAAATGTAATTGAGATCCCCCAGGTCTGGTGCGAAGACGGTGGTCATTTAAGAGACATAATTTTTCCCTTTTGTATATTATATAAATATTTTGGTTTCTTTTGGCCCACCCAGTGCATGTTGTTCCAATTTATTTATTTATTATACCCACCACTAGCACAAGTGGTGAATGAGGATATATGTATATAAGTTTGTCATTCCGTGTGTAACATGAAGAACATTCATCTGCATTGATCCTTATGCAATTCCAAGTCGATTATGTCCTTTTGTTTTTTGTAAAACACTCTCGCGTCCAAAATACTCAAACAAGAAGAAGGCAAGTTTAGAGACATAGACATAGAGATAAAATGCAACATAAATTTGTTTCATTTATCGGCATTCATACTACATGATTTTCTAATTATCTCTCCATAATTGGCCATAGCTTTTATATAGATCCACTTCTGAATATCGCTATAATATATGTAGATACATATAAAACTTACCCTTTTTATACGCTTTTCCTTATGGAGCAATTTTGTAATTGTTAAATTGCAAACATATTCTGTAAATAATCGGAATATCCCATAATTATATCAATTATAAATGGTTAAAATTATAAACGATTTTAAAACATTTCAAATAAATTGTGTTGAGCGTAAACTTGTTTTTCAACCCAAATATAAAATGCTAATAAAATTTGCGCCAAGTCTAAGTAGGAAACACTAAATATGGATATTCCAATCTTTATTGCAGTGTAGTTTTTGTAATTCTCATTATATTTAGGTAACTAGTTTTTTTCATAACAATAGATTACATTATCTGTCAGCTAAAAAAAAAAGAAAACTTTGGGTAAACAAACCAATAAAACACGATTTTTTCTTATATGAATGCCATTTGCCATTAATTGGGTAATTTTCAATGGCATAATTCTAATGAGTCTCTGGAAAATATATCTATGCTAATATACAGACAGACGGACATCAGCTAATATACAGACATCGGACAAGTACCAGTGACATGACAAACTTACCACTTCAATTGAAGGATATAAACATCGTTTAAAAATTGCCCGACATAAATAAGGGCACGTTTAGTGTAAGTAAACGTAGGAAACAAAGATAGAAAGATTGATATTGTATTCTACTCCTGGTAGACAAATAGACAATTGAGTGTATTTCTACAATCGCTGGTTATTATTGTGAGATTGGTGAGCCAAAAAACAAAACACACACATTCACACATATCAATGGAAATGAAAATATAAAATAAAGAATTGAATAAAATTGAAACTCAATCAAGTGAATGATTTTCCATCGATAAATCCAGATAACATTCGTAATTTATGGCATAAATAGAATTTGCTTTAAACAAACAGATTTTTACTGTCTATCAATACATGTGTACAAACAAGTAAATGTACATAAAGATGTATTTGTATCTGTATGTATGTATTAATTCTATAAATGCGTTTGAATTTATTTGTTCAGTTAGATGTACGTACCATACGAGTATACTTATGTATGCAGGATTGGGTGGTACATACGAGTACATACATATGTGTGTATGTGTGTGTTTATCGATATAGTGACACTGAATGTCACTAAATAGTAAATCAATTTGCCGCTAAAATTCGATTACAATTGAAAATTTACAAACAAAATATTCATTTCAATGTTTGTGATTCGTTTCTAGTTCCTTAAAAAAAAAACAGATTTTGGAAAAACGTGATTTATTGGAATTTATTATATTGTTTATGACCCGCATCTGTTCAATAAGCAAACTATTTTATATTTATCTCCACGTGCATGTGTCTATACAAATGCATATACATACATACTTATGTATCTAAATATTTGTAAAAGCTCCAACATTTCGTCATGTGGTACCTACACCTATTTCATACACATTTCTGTACATTAAAGAGACTTACTTATTATGGAGAGGACAAGAAATTATTCAAATAAAAATTATTTGGGTCTAGAGATAATCGTCTGTGAGCTTTAACGTTTTAAAAAAAGCATTTCGTTTAGTTTTTTTTTATATCCTACACCACCATAGTGGGGAGGGTATATTTGATTTGTGCTGATGTTTGTAACGCCCAGAAATATTGGTCCAACACCCATCTTAAAATATACCAATCGACTTAGAAAAATTTTCTGAGTCAATTTAACGATGTCCGTCTGTCCGTTCGTCTGGCTGGCTGGCAGTCCATGTAAATCTTGTGCGCAGAGTACAGGTCGCAATTTTGAAGATATTTCAATAAAATTTGATACGTGATATTTTTTCGGTCAAAAACTGGTGAAAATCGGTCTATTATTCGGTATATTATCGGTATACTTTAAGGTGGGTGTTGGACCAATATTTATGGTCGTAACAAACATCAGCACAAATCAAATATACCCTCCCCACTATGGTGGTGTAGGGTATAAATACATTTTTCCATATTCACCAGAAGTTAAGAAGCAGAGTATACAGAAGAATAAGATTAATCAATAACATTATTTACAAGAGATTTATGGGTGGCGTAGTAGAAGTGGACCAATTATGGACTGATAGCTTTTAAATGCAGTATCGCATAATTTTTATTCTTATTTTATTCTTATTTTGGTTGAATTTCACCTCAATAACGTTATTTTAAGAGTTATATTGTTGGTGGTTATGCTCGGAAGTGGACTTTATTTGGGACAGGACTTTAGATAGGACTTAAAAGGGCCCAAATTGAAAAAAAAATTAAAAAAAATATATAAAAAAAATAAATTAAAAATTTTTTTTTTTAAAAATTAAAAAAAAAAATATTTTTGAAATGATTGAAGAAATAGCTATCTAAATTGCTTTGTACAATTTTTGCTAAGACCAATAGGTGAAAAGTTACACTCATTTTAAAAAAACCCTGTATGACCAAAATTGACCAAAATTTCCAAATTTGACCCTCTCTAACTCCGGCACTTCTGGACTGATAGAGCTAAGAATTTGTGTCTGGCCTACTATCTAATAGTACTAACCTTGGTGCAAATTTAATCCAAATCGATTTTTAACATTGGGTCGCTTGACGTGAAATTCATCTTATACAAAACTCCTTACAGCCATCCCTAAATACCGAGGGTAAACGTTTTTTAAATGTTAAAATTTCTCATGCTCATATATTTTGTATGGAGCATACCGAAGGCGTACAAGGCGTTTCACAGTGAAGGTTGTTGCAAAAGAAAACAAAACAAAAAAAAAAAAGAAAATTAAAACAACAATGTCCATCTGTTACAATAAACAGGGTAATTTTATTTATTTGTTTGATAACCCTGTTTTTATCGTTTTGACATAACGTTGACGTTTTGTTCAGCGTTAATGCTCAGCGAAAAAAAACGTTCCGCTTTCCGTCGGTATTTAGGAATGGCTGTTAATAAACACATCTTCATTGGTAAAGTCTGTGATCATATTTTTTTCAGTTTTTTCGTATTCATGCCAAGACTTCGTCTCGAAAACCTGAATACATTTTTGTTATGTTTGTTGTCTACTTTCGTCGACATTTTTATGTGTACCACTTAAAGTACAAGTACAAACATTAGCTTACGAAAAAACTGAAGAAAAAGGAGGCAACATGTATAATAAATGAAAAATGATAATTACAGCAAATTTCGAACCACCGGTAATACTGGTAAAGGATTGATGTTTGACTGTAGGCTAGCGGGCACCGCAGTGGTGCAGAGGGTGAGAACGCAAAGAATTCTGATGAGAGAAAGTGGTGTTTCTCGAAACATATGTAAATTCAACCAACAACCCAGGTTCGAATCCTAAGCCAAGAAAAATTATCAATAAATTTTAATAATAATTTTCATGTAACAATTCCTACCTTCAGTAAAAATAATTTAATGAAAATTAAATTTAATGAACTCGAGCCGAAATAAAAGAATGATTTAAAATTAACAGTTCAATTGAAAATAATAATTGTTCTTAAATCCAATATATTTTATTAGACATTTGTTGAGTTTTTACACATTTTGCTTGACTTATGTACATATGTATGTTTATGTGTTTCAAAGCAAAATGAATTATAATTAGATTGTGTAACTAATTGCATCGAAAAAACTTGATAGTAAGCAAATAATATTCTATAAGTTCTTGAGTTTTAATAACTTTATTTCATTATAATGTTTTCAATATCACTTTCAGTAGGTGATGTCTTGTTTCATTTCGATTCTTTGTAAGAAAAAAAATTGCAGTTGGTTGGCAAAATTTTGTGTAGATTTTAATTATTTAAAAAATCTTTAAATGCTTGTCTTATTTTTCTTTTAGAAACAAAGTTTCTTCTTCACTTTTTGATGAGGTTGAACAAACTACAAATATGTAAAATATCGAATTAATGAGTTTATTGAAATTATTAACTAGACATGCAAAAATGTTTACTATTATAGATTTAAGTCCCAACTTACTTGAAATTTCTTCAGTGTTCACACAGCACAATTCTTGTTGCCAAAATCACTCGTATTTTTATTGGAGAGTATACACATACATACATATATAATACGAATAAAAGAGCAACACAAGGGAAGCCAAACGGGACTGGATTTTCAAATGCGTGAATTTATGATTTTCAAAATGTAAATTCCGGGATTCAGGGATTTTTCAGGATCCCGAGATTTTTCGAGATTTCAAGATTTTTGTTTCTTATTAAAAAAAACGTAATATGTCATTTCACCTTTAATTAAAAGTAATATAATATTGTACAACCTTAAAAAAGCTTCTTAAAATATTAAGGCATCTAAAGTAAAGAGAATCCTGATTTAATTTTCTTACCAATATATGACGCTGACGAAAAACATCATTCAAAATCAACGCATGTGGGCAAAATTGTTAGGAAATTATTGTATGCTGATCCGAAACAAATAAATATACATTGTACATATTTCTTATTCAATATTTGACTCCATATCATTACAGACTTTATAAGCTGTTTTGGGGGGCTTTTACATATTTCAATTACATTCATTAAATAACTAGCTAAAATCCGGTGTGCTTCGCTACCCGTATCGTAATGAAATAATATGTTTAAAGTTAAACAAATATACCGTATTTGCCGGACGGTAAGACGCACCCTGATTTTAGGTCAAATTTTCAGAGTAAAAAGGTGCGTCTTATCGTCCGGCAAATACGGTATTTATTAAGTTATTAAAACCTACAGTTTTTCTCTTATATTAAATCTTATTACATTATCTTATTATGATTTACAATATACAAACAAACATAATTCACTTTTATATATAGAAAAGGGTTTCAAATGTATAAAAATTTTAACATATACTTAATATTGTTGCTAGTCAGAGCATTGGTGTCCTAAATATTAATATTGATAGCTGATATAGCTTTCCCTATATATAATTTGTCATCATATCTATGGGAGGTGTCACGCCCACTATTGATAGTCCGCCCATTCTTGTCCTAAATATTAATATTGATGGTAGAATAACCGTACCATATATCTTATTGTATACCATATATTTGATATTTTTTTTAATTATCATCATATGGGAGGTGCCACGCCCCCTGTCGCTACTACTCCCATTTTTTCCGCAAATATTTAAACAAACAATGGAATTGTTCATGCAAAATTTGAGTACTATGTATAGCTATTATAGAAAATTAAAATTTCAGAAAAAAAGTAGCCTATAGCTCCTTCCAGACATACAGAAATATACTGTGAAAATTTCAAGCAAATCGGTTCAGCCGTTTAGCCGTCTATAGGTCCCAAACTAATATTAATAATAAATATAGATGAATGAATGAAATCATTCGTTTTGCAATGAATCTTTTTAATTGATTTCCAATAACAAATATTTCTATTTCTTTATGAAATTCATTCTTCAATTTTTGATTTTTTTTTTTAATTTTAATGTTTTGAGTAAATCATCCTTGATTTCTTATTTCACCAGTTCATCGCTTATCTCTTGATATCTCTCTTGAGCTTCAATAAAAGTGAGATACATATCACTACGGCTAACGAATTCAGTGTTAAGGCAGAATTAGTCTATACTTTCTATTCCGTTCCGAATCAGCTGACTTGATTCTGTTAAATAGAAAATGTGTAGAAGTCGTTAGTTGTTTTGTTACTTTCCGTGCTGTTGTGGACGAACCTGTTGAAAACAAAAAATTGCCAAGTAATTGTAAGTGACAGCACAAAACAGCTGACATCCGCACAACAAACAAATGTTTGGTTTATTACAAACATTTTCAATTTCTTTGAATTTAATTTAAGTTATAAAAATATAAAAAATAAACGATGGATGACGAAAAACTCATTATATATGTCATTACGAAAGTAATGACATATTGTACAATAAAAAAACTTTGATTTGTATTTTTTGATTTATTCTCGCGGTGTGTCGTCTGTTTACCTAAAACAGCTGATACGTTTCTACGGAAAAACTAACTACAAAAATTTAACAACAGAACAACACGGAGCAGAACAGCAACAGAAAGTAAAGACTAATGAAGCCTTTACTTTACCCGGATTAAAAATGGTTTAAGTAAAACAAATAGTGCGTTCGAATCTGGTAATCCACAATTAATTTCTATTCTTTCATCTTCATTTCTGCAACATACTTTTGTAAAATTAAAATTTTTGTTGATGACTTTGTAAATAATTTTGAAATGTTTCTGACCTTTTCAATTTGTAATTAAATGTGCAATCTATTTATTTTCTCCTATTAAAAATGCTAAAAATAATGTGTATGCCAAAAAATTCGGGATTTGACAAATCAAGATTATCATATCAGCTTAATTTAAAGAATTGCTTAGTGTAAACTGATAAAAATTACAAATATCAGATTTTCGGAAATTTTAGACAATTTCACAAAAATCGAAATAATCAGAAACAATTTTAGTTCGAATTATTGGCCACTCTATTGTTCATTAGTCTATTCATTACAACAAAACTTCTACTTCTGTAGAGAAATTTATTATTTTAGTTTAGTTTTTCAACAAACATAATTAAAGTTTTTTCTTTGTTGTTATTTATTTGTTCATGTTACAAAGATGTCCTATTTATGAATGTGATAAATAATTCTTTTTCTATTTCTTTCAGTGATTTGTTGTTGTTTTTTTTTTTGTTTGTTGGTTTGTTTGTTTGTATCTCAACTTTATAAGTCGTTTTTCATTAGATAACTTTAAATTTGATATAAAAAATGTATGGACTACATGAATGTGAATGTTTGTGTATAAAATGTAATGTTTACTCACACATTTATAAATTCATTTATGTATTTTACATGCTGTTAGTTTGAAAGAATTTACATCAAAAACATTTTACAGGAATTTTTTCGTACAAAATTCTATTTACCGAAAATTATTATTATTTTTTAAATAATTTTCAACAACTTGTTAGATACGCCCAAACATGTCTAACCCCCATCAGGTCCTTCAGCACCATTGCCTTCACCATCATCACCATCATCATCATGAGCTTCAACTTTTAGTCTACTTCTCCATGGCATTTGCTATATTGTGCTGTGCAGTCCTGAGCAGTGTTCTAGTGTAAGGATAAAACGGTAAAACAATACCACAAGTGAAATTCCATCGGAGTAGATTTAAAATAAAATAAAAAAGGAAAATTTGTTTATATAAAATTCCAAATGTTTTTCTACTTTTTACTATTTTACTTTTTCCTTTTTTTTATTCTATATCATTCCTTTCTGACTTTGTATATGTACGAGTATATGTTTGTGCCTGTTTTAGTTAGAAAGTGTGTGTGTTTTAGTAGAATCTTTTTACCTTGAGTGAAGAGGAGCATATTTTGCATTCCATTCTTTTGTAGATTTTAAATATTTTACTGTTTTGTGACAAAATTGAAAGTACTAATAAATGTGTGTATAGAATAATGTATGTTCGTATGTGTACTCTCTATTTTCTACCAAATTTTGTATGTAATTGCATATTTATCTGGAAGAGAATAGCAACTTATAGCTTATGTTTATTCAAACGTCCTTTTTTATACCCTACTTCACGAGCCAAGGATGTTCTTTTACACATCAAATACTTCAATGACTTTCCTGAATTCATTACCTACTAATGAATCTTTTCCCAATGCTTTGTCACTACTTTCAGGAAAATTAAAATCTAGATTCATGAGAAAAAATTGCATTTCCGCAAAAAATGTTCTCCAATCCAGGGCTGATTCCAGACATATACGATATAGTTTTGGAATCTACTAGTCCTAGGCTACTCCCACTCTGGTGGTGACCCAATTCATGTCTTTTCTAAATGTCCAAAAAATCCACTTGAAAATTTTATATTTTCCACAAATTTTTGGTGAAAAAACTATTTTTTTTTTCAATAAAATTTATATTATTCATTAATATCCTATAATTTCTTTTATTCAAGCAATTAGGTCAAGCAAGTGGTGTTGGTTTTCATTTCTCGAGAGATGCAAAGAACGCTCTCATTGAATGGAAACCATACACGTACAGGATAATTGTTGCAAGGTTTAGAACACGTGCAAGAAACCTAAGCTGCATTCAATGCTATGCTCCAACAGAAGGCGCGGAAAATGAAGAAAAAGATAGCTTTTACAGTAAGTTGACAAATGTGATTAATGACATCAATCACAGTGATATTAAAATTCTAGTGGGTGATTTCAACGCACAGGTTGGTTGCGACAACACAAGCAGAGAAAGCGTAATGAGCAAGCATGGTATCGGCCGCATGACAGATAACGGAGAAAGGCTTGTTGAAATATACGATAACTTTAACTTGGTTTTGGGTGGTACGCTATTCCCCCACAAGAATATCCATAAAGTTACTTGGGTGTCCCCAGATCACATAACCGAAAATCAGATCGATCACTTTGCGATAAGTAGGATGGGGAGAGGGTCACTTCAGGACGTGAGAAACAAGAGAGGTGCGGATGTTGGTAGTGATCATCACCTAATGGTAGCTGAAGTCCGATTTAAACTAGAAGCTGTAAAACGTAAAACAGCCCTCAGCAGAAGAAGATTTGACCTACAAAAATTTGAGAACCCTGAGGTCTCTCTTCAGTTTTCGATTGCTTTGAGTAACAGGGCAGCTAATCTATCAATTTCTCCCCATCAAAATATAGACGTGTATTGGGAAGATGTAAAGTCAACACTTATTGAGACGGCAGAAAGTGAAATAGGTTACGCTAAAAAAACCAACAAGCCCTGGATCTTTGATAATACATGGCAAAAAATAGAATCTAGAAGGCAAGCAAAAGCTAAAGTTAATGATGCTAAAACTCCACAATCTAAACAAGATGAACAACGTAAATACCAAGAAGAGAACCGAAAAGTTAAGCAAAGTGCAAGAGAAGATAAGCGAAAGTGGGCTGATAATTTAGCCAAAGACGCACAAAACGCCAGTCAAACAGGTCGATCCAAAGACCTGTATCGTATTACGAAGGAGATTTCCGGCCATAGCCACCACACTATAAAGCCCCTGAGGAATGATCAGGGCGAATTGATTTATGTCAAAGATCAACAATTGGAGATTGCTGTCGGTTAATCAGACAGAATATACAACAATATGTGATTGCGAGCCAATGCATCATATGAATAACATACGAAACGATATAAACATCGCAAACCCCTCATCTGAAGAAATAATAGCTGAAATTAAACGTCTGAAGTCCGGTAAAGGTGCAGGCCCTGATTGAATACCTCCAGAGATTTTGAAAATAGACATCACCCTAACAACCGCGTTACTAAAACCCCTAATTTCATATTTTTGGTTATATGAGAAAATTCCTGATGAGCTTAGAGAAGGACTTATAATTAAACTTCCAAAGAAAGGAAACTTGCAATATTGCTCCAATTGGAGGGGTATTACTCTTTTGAATATCGTAAACAAAATCATAGCCCACATCCTGCACAACCGCATTTCATCCGTTATTGAAACACAGCTAAGACGAGAACAAGCGGGCTTTAGGCCAAACAAGTCATGTATCGATCATATCAACAGCTTGAGGGTAATTGTGCAACACTCGGTTGAATATTTCGTTATCACAATGGATAACATCTTCAGGGATTTACAATTTTAAAATTATAATATAAAAATGATTGAAGTATAAATAATAAAAATGAAATTTTTTAACAGAAATTTAAATGTTTCGAATTATAATATCCCTGAAGAAGTTATTCATTGTGATAACGAAATATTGGATATATAAATATAAAGAACATTTTTATATTAATACTAAGTGACCTAATTGCTTATATATTTAATCCTTTAATTCCCAGTGGAACAAAGGGCCGCAACAAATGTTCTCCATTGTGTTCTATCAGTAGACATAATTTTCATTGCATTCCAAGACACCTCATGCTCGTTCAACTCGTTCTCAATTTGGCGTCTCCAATTATTTGCAGGTCTGCCAGGTCTTCTGGACCCTTGCGGGTTATATTCAACGGACTGTCGAGTTAAAGCCGATAGATAACAATTGACTCTGTAAGTTTGAAGAATATTAAGAATATTACAGTTAAAATCGCATGCAACAATCACATCATGATATTTAGTAGCTAGAATTTCTAAATCACGTAAGAAAAGATTATAATATAATTCACGATTCGGCCGATAGATGCAACCTAACAACAGTTTTTCATCACCACTAATAATTTCAATAAATAAAAATTCAATTGCTGCGTTATCTTCCGATCGTTTTACTTCCTTATAATATAAGTAGTTTTTGATGTAAATCGCAACCCGGCCAACATATCCCTTTCTATCATTTCTAAGTATTTTGTACCCATTGGCCGCAACAAAACTATCAGGTAAAACTCTATCGATCCATGTTTACGATACACACACTATATCCACCTTAGATTCCTTAAACAAGCAACGAAATTAATCAATTTTGGGGAGTAGACTCTGGGCATTATATGGCATATATTAAGACCATTACGTTGCTTAATAAGAATTTGAACCAGATTTCTCGTACTGACAGTGGAACCCAACCACGAACTATTTGTGGATGACATAATCAATAATTAAAACAGAAAAGACAACGCTATTACAATAAAAAAGGCAAGTTTTATATTTAAGGTAGATGAAATTAAGAGTGAAACAATATATATATATAAGAAAGAATATTTAATGATAACATTAATAATTTGATTTTTTGTATGACATAATATAAAAATGCTACTAAAAATAAGGATATATGGCACATTAACATAATATTTTTTGCAGTGTAAAATCAGATAAGCATATGACATCATGGTTTCATCTATTTGGGAATTCGTGTTGTATATTTTCGTTAGTTGATGGAAAACACTTATTTAGCTCGCGTAGATTTTCAATACGTATCGGTTCATCGGACGGATTTATTTTTATGTAAACTAATACACGTAGAGAAAAAGCTGTGGTTAAACGCGATTTTTTACGTAAATCTATCGCTGCGTGTAGGATCTTGAAATTAGTCGAAGTCAAATTTTCATTCAAGTAAAGCCAATGTGTTGAAGGTACAATTGGCTTTTATTGGTTTTCCTATAATAAGCTAATGCTTTTAATATAAAATTCTTGTCATATGGTCAGCGTTGCCAAATGTGCAGATTTATCTGTTTTTTGCAGTTTTTTGAAGTGCAAAACAGGCTTGCAGATTTTTACTCCAAAAATCAGTTTTTTTAAATCAATGCAGATTTTTCAATTTTATTCGAATAAAACAAAGAAACAAACATTATTAATTTTCCCACTCTATGTGGAATTTTGCGGACCAAAGATTTAAAAAAAAAACTTCAATTGCACAAATTTTGTACAAACAAAAGAAATGGAACCCAACAGACCAAAAAATAAGTAAAGAATAATAGTACTTTAGAAGAAGCTTTTTTAAAAAAAAAAATACTAAAGTTTTTTTTAATCATGTTTGAGAAAGTATTATCCTTAACAATATGTTTTTAAACATAGTATATACTAAATAGTATACAATAAATATATATTCAACATGCTTGTCATATTTTGTCATTGTTAATTTTGATTTAAAATAAAAAATTATATTTGTAAAAATGTTTTGTTTATCCGAAAAGTTTTTTAATGCTCTTTTCAAATCACATCGAATTCCCGAAAATGAGAATTTCTTATTTGAAAGCATAACCAAATTCTACAATTGTAGGCATAAGCTAATTCTACAATTATTGGAATAAAATATTATTTGGATAAGCTTTTTCTAAAATTGAGGATATAAGCTTATTAAATAATTATTTCAGTATTATTATCACGAGGGTTCCTTTTTGATTATTCTACAATAATTTAAAAGTGTTTTCTATAGTTTCTCAAGTTTTTTTTTAAAGCTTAAGGCTTATGCTCGCAAGCTTTATTATAATATTTTTCTAAAGGGTTTTGGTCTATTGGGAAACTAAATTTGATAAGAATATGTACAACTAATACATACAAAAGTATGTCTAATTAATTTGCTACCCAACAGACCAAAAAATAAGTAACGTATAATTGTACTTTAGAAGAAGCTTTTTTTAAAAAAATACTAAAGTTTTTTTAAATCATGTTTGATCTCTATACATATGTATGTGATAATTTAAATGGCGTATTATTCGTTATGTTTTTACTGTTAATATTATATACATATGTATATTTTATATCAAATATAAAAATTATATTTTGTTTTCTTTTTTTCTTCAATAAATTAAACATATACAAATATCATTTTATTACATACCGCCAGTGTTGCCAAAACATTATTGGGAAAAAATGCTAGATTTTTCTCAAAAAAATGCTAAAAAGTGCTAAAAATTTAAAAAAAGTGCTAAAAAAAAGTGCTAACAAAAATAAATAAAAAAAATTGGTTTTATAGTAAACTATGAGATCTGTATTTCTTTAAAATTCATTTTCATACTTAAATATGAATAAAGAAATTGAAAATTCATCTTTTCTTAAAAAAAAAATCTAAAATAAAATGTTCTATGCATTTTTAAAAACAAAAATCGAAAGTAAATTCTTAAAAAACAAAAAGTCTTTACATTACTATTTAAAAATTAACTTTTTAAATTCATATTTTATCACATAAGTTTTAAAATCACGAAAATAATTTGATGAATTTAAAAATTCCAGTCATTATCATCATTATTATTATTATCATAATTTTCACTAGATCCAATTAATTTCAGAAAATTCGTTGGGACATCATATTGGCAACAACACTTTCCACTTCCTTTTAATCCGTATCTAAAGTGTTATTAAATTATATCATAAAATTAAGAAATTAAAATTTAACAATAAAGTCTTACCTAATTGCTAAAACAGAATGTAATGTAATCGGTTTCTTATATTTGTCTTTACGATGTTCATTTGACTGAACACACTTTCAATGTCCGCATTAGACCACGGAAGACTGAGAAGTTTTAAAACAAAATTGGCAATATCCTCGAATCTCTTGTTACCTCCGGCATCTCTATATGCTTTTACCTCCGCCCAGAAAGATACTGTGTTGTTTTTATTAATCCATTTTATATATTGAATGCTGGAATATTGGTCAATTATTTTTCCAATTTGTTCCTCGCTAATACAAAATAATTTTAAAATTGGTAAAATTTCGCCTTTTTGGGAACTTAAAACGTTTTGGACCGAAAAAAAAATCTGTATTTTGTAAAACTTTTATATTGTCTGGTAATTTTAAATAAAGAAGGGGTTAGTTTATGTATTTTTTAATGCATATTTATATACATAGTTTAATTTAAAACACAAATTAACTTGATTGTTAAAGATATTTTTGCGGGAAAATAATTAAAACAATATTAAAATACCCAAAATTTAAAAAAATGCTAAAAATGCTAGAAAAATATTTAAAAATGCTAAAAAAAGTTCTAGGTGCTAGATTACTTTTTTTGGTGCTAAATGAGTTTAAAAAGTGCTAGATCTAGCACTAAAAGTGCTAAATTGGCAACACTGCATACCGCACACATTCTTCAAAAGTGACTCAATTCAAAATTTTAATTTTTCGGGTTTGTATGCATTTTGTTACAGTTAATAAGTCACTAAACAACAGTTAGATCTTTCTTTATATTTCATTTGGTATAAAGTTGCAATTTAATAAAATTTTGAATTGAGTCACTTTTGAAGAATGTGTACGATATTATTCAATTTTGTTTGGAAGGTGCAGATTTTTTTCGAAAAAAACAGATTTTTTTTGGGGAATTGTCAGATTTTGTAAAAAAATATGGCAACACTGCATATGGCGAACAAATTTTAACAAGAATAACGGCATCAGGAGAGTTGGCTTCTTTATTATTTCTGTTTTGAAGGCGGAAAATAGATTTGTATGCAGGCGAAGGAATATTAAGAGCATTAAAAATACCATCAAAAATTTGATTTAGATTTTCATTTTTCATTGACAAGCCATGCCCGTCTGTCTGTCTGGGTGTTGAAATCAGGTTTTTGAAGTCCCCAGATATACTCGGGATCCAAACCTTCAATAATTCTGTCAGAAGTGCTTTCGAGAAGTTTGCTATTTAAAATCAGCAAAATCGGTTTAGGTCAACCAGAGTTATGAACCAATATGTGAGACAACCTCCATAAAAATTTGATATTTTTTGTCCATTTTATTGCAATATTTTGAAATATATTGCAGATAATACCATTAAATTTTGAATACGTTGTTTGTATGATAAAAGAAGAAAGTGTGCGGAAAATAGTAAGAATCAGTCCATGATTTCTCATTGCCCCGTACAAATATATATATTCCCGAAATATGGCGTAATGATAAAAAAAAATTAATAAACGAAAAAGTTATTAAACTTTTACACCCCTTGGTTTCTTTTGGCTCACCCTGTATTATTTGTAACTAGTAATTTTAAGATTGTACTAATAAGTTTTCATATACATACTTGAACTAGAAATATGGCACAAAAAACTTTTTCGCAGCTCTAATAATTGATAACTAGAATGCAGATGATCGGAGCGGCCTCGTTGACATCATACATCCATATAAAACCACAAAAGTTTGATACAACAAATAAATATGGTGAATTTCACGTCAAGTGACCCAATTTTAAAAATCGATGTCTTCCGATTTATACGAAATTTGCACCAATATTGAAAAATCCTATTCTTGAGTTAAAAATAATTTTTTTGATAGATATCCCATTCGTATCCCATTAAGCGATTATAAAGGCCTTAAATTGTATAAGCTTTCTTTTTTTGGGCCCTTTTTTTGAAAAAAAAAATAAAAAAAAATAATTAAAAAAAAAATAAAAAAAAAAATGTTTTAAAAATGAATAAAAACTATTTTTGAAATGGCTGAAGAAATAGCTATCTAAAGTCCTTTGGACAATTTTTGCTAGGAACCATAGGTAAAAAAATACACTCATTTTAAAAAAACCCTGTATGACCAAAATTAACCAAAATGTCCAACTTTGACCCCCTCTAACTCCGGCACTTCTGAACTGCTGTAGCTGAAAATTTGTGTCTGGCCTACTATCCAATAGTACTAACCGTGGTGTAAATTTCATACACATCGGCAGACATCGATTTTAAAATTAGATCACTTGACGTGAAATTCACATCGTTGAGTGATCACACCACCATAGTGGGGAGGGTATATTGGATTTGTGCTGATGTTTGTAACGCCCAGAAATATTGGTCCAACACCCACCCTAAAGTATACCGATCGACTCAGAATCGGTTTCTGGGTCGTTTTAACGATGTCCGTCCGTCCGTCTGGCTGGCTGGCAGTCCATGTAAAGTTTGTGCGCAAATTTGAATTTTGAAGATATTTCGATAAAATTTGGTACGTGATATTTTTTCGAGCTAAGGATGGATGGGATCGAAACTGGTGAAAATCGGTCCATTATTTCACCTGGTCCCCATGTCCCCTCGAAATTGGGGTTTACCTAACATAAATGTTTTAATTATGCAAGAATCCAAAAAATTTCAAAACAAATAGGTGGTAAATGAAGCCAAATCACATGTACAAATTTTGTTTAGATCGGTCCATAATTACTCGTAGCGCCCATATAAGGACCACTTCCGAAAATCACTTTAACGAGCATAATTCTCTCAAAAATGTTTGTATCCAAATAAAATTCAATCCAAATAAGTTTCATATATACACAAATGATGACACTAATTTTATACTGGTCGGTCCATAATTAGTCGAAACTCCCATATAAGACCCTCTCCGTAATTCACTTTAACCTTCATAAATCTTTTAAAAGCATTTATATCGAGACAAAGTTTAACAATACGTTATATCTTCCATATAACGCCCATTTCTGAAAATCTGTTTTATACATATACCATACTAGATGTGTTTTAGCATCATTTATTACTCATTTTTGGTGAAATTTGTGTACATTGTTGCATAATTCAAAGATTTATGATCGGTAAACCCCAATTTCGGGAGGACATTTGTATTGGGGTAAGGTGAAATAATGGACCGATTTCTACCAGTTTCAATCCCATCCATCCAGG
This sequence comes from Bellardia pandia, assembly GCA_916048285.2. Lineage (NCBI taxonomy): Eukaryota > Metazoa > Arthropoda > Insecta > Diptera > Calliphoridae > Bellardia > Bellardia pandia. The sequence continues at coordinate 75,667,070 of OU696530.1, forward strand.
GACCGAAAAAATATCACGTACCAAATTTTAACGAAATATCTTTAAAATTGCCACCTGTACTATGCGCACAAGCTTTACATGGACAGCCAGCCAGGCAGACGGACAGACGGACGGACATCGTTAAATCGACTCAGAAAGTGATTCTAAGTCGATCCGTATACTTTAAGATGGGTGTTGAACTATGGTGGTGTAGGGTATAATGACAGTTAAGTAAAATATTCTAAAATAAGTGACTGACATTTTACTTTTTTGTTGTTATTTTCAGTAAAAAATAACTCCAATGTGCTTAAAGCTTTGTAGTGCTCATCTGTTGTTGCGTCATTTGTATGTAAATAATAATTTATTGTTCGGAAAGAACTTTCTACATCATTCCTTGTTGGCTTTTGAGTAGTTTCTTCTACCGAACTCTGATTCATGATAATTTTGCTCAACAATATCATCAGCTGTAGGAAAGCCAGATGTGCAGATTTCATTATCTACCTCAATATAATCGTTAATAGTAGCATTGGAGGATATTTTGTTTGCTTTTAACCAAGCTTCGTAATCTTCTTCAATTTCGTTTTGATTTTCATCACTATGACTCAAAAAAATTAAAGGCATATTATCTTCTTCTTTCCATTCAGAATACTGACCAAATCCAGTATTCACTTTTGTTTCCTTATTGACATCAATATTCTAAGCTTTTGTTGCATGATTTATGCAATCAAAAAGTGTAATATTGTGTTTTTGTTTAGTTCTATGCACTTAATGATTTCTTTTAAAATTCTGCTACGATAGAAAACTTTAAAGTTTTGTATTACCCCCTTGTCAATTGGTTGTAATTTAGGCGTCATATTCGGTGGGAAAAATGCCAATTGAATGGAGCTCAGTTTACTGTGTACGTTTTTTGGATGAACTGGACAGTTATCAATAAATCATAATATTTTTCGACCAGCACTTTGAAGGAGCTGTCCTGTCATCCATGCCTTAGAGTTAGCTTTATACATTACTGGTAATCATTTTACATTACGAAAATAGCGAGGCCTGGCACTTTTACCAATAAGTAGAATTTGAAGTTTTTCAAAACCATCCATATTTGCTGCGAGCGTTAACGTAACACGCTGCTTGCTATTTTTGCCACCGTTGCATTTCTGGTTTTTAAAACTTAATGTTTTATCTGGCAAACATTTGTAAAATAATCCTGTTTCAACATTAAACACATACCTTTCACTGTACTTCTGTAGCAAATTCGGCAAAATGTCTTTTTTCCACTTTTCATTTCACTAACGTCATTACTTTCACCTCAAGCTTTTTTATAACCCACATCATGTCTAAAATTAAAAAAGCAAAAAGTATTCACGGATGTACATGTTAAATTCACTTTTCATCAATTAATTTTTTTGTTGAATACCTCTGCTTTAATTTATCAAGTCAACCTGTGCTTGCGCAAAGTTGTCATCGCCAAAACGCTTTGCAAGACACAAACTTGATTGTGGAATAAACAAACTTGATTGAGTAAAAAATAGATACGATAAAAAGTTTGTGTCTTAAGTCTTATCTAAGCGAACGTTACCGTTCGACATCGTGGGCCAGGGGGTAAATGTTGAAATCGATTTTTTTATTATTATGGCAACTAAACGTGCTTTAAAATGCTTATCAATTGAAGAAAAATACATCGCGGGTCAGGGGGTTATTATCTAGCCCGAATTATGCATAGAATTGATACTTACGCAAACAAAAAGAAAGAAATTTGTAATTCCCCGAAAAAAAATAAACAAAAATAGTATGTAAGATATACAAACCAGCTCAAGCAACAAAAGAAAGTAAAACAAGCAAACCATAAAATAAAAAAAAACCCATTTAAACAAGCAAAATTCTTCGAATTATAGAGTTCCTGTGTATGCTTTTTGTTCAAGTTGTAGAGAATTTCGACTTATGGAAGTTCGAGTTACGGAAGGAAAATGGGTGTGATTTGTTCTTTTAACGCTACTGCCAACCAAATTAGTTCGAGTTAGAGAAAATTCAAGTTATGGAAGTTCGACTATAATATGTGCAAAATTTCATATTATTCGAAATGTATTTAAAGAAAATAGCAAAACTTTTTTGTTCCATAACTCTGGTTCTACTGAATCGATCTGGCCCATTAATCAATACCCAACTGCCCTGAGTAACAAAGAATATTTAGATATAATTACATTCTCCTAGTCATTCCCTCGAGGCTCTATCGTATATGCAACCGACTGATATACATTCCTAGATCGTCTTAGTATGTATTTCATAAGGACCCATGACTTGGTGATGTGTATAAAAAAAAAAACTAATTATGCCATATTTTAATAATGCAGAAATCTTCAGTTTTAAAGTATAAAATCGTCACTTTGCAGTTTCAGAAACCAAAAGTCGTCAAATCTGGCAGCATTGCTAAGAATTTTGTTTGTTTTCTATTGCCAGTTTTGTCCAACTCTAAGTACTTATTTGTGTGCATGTAATTTAGTACACATTTATGAAAGCAACCAAAACATACACCATCTACATGATGCATATCAACATATTTGTTTGTATCCATTTTATTAAGTAAACAATCAGTGTTTTATGCACTCAACCAAAAAGTCAAACAATTTTTCACATACCTTTCGACAAAATCCATTTACACATACATTCATACATATTCACATTTACACACACACTTTGTACATTTGTGTTGTATTGTATGTATACAAGTAGGTATAATATCTTGTGTCACATTGTAAACAGTTACAGACATCTGAGTAAAAACATCATTGCTATTGGCATTATAACAAATTGACATTTTATTGATTGCAAAATAATATTTTTATAGTTATAATAACTATTCACACACAAATTCAATCTTTATTAGGGGGACCTTAAATTGAATTTGTCTTCTAATTTCGATGCTTAAAAGTTTAAAAATAGTTTTCACATTGTTTCTAAAAAATACATTTTGGGTTTAATCCCAAAATATTTACGATGTAATCCATGTCCATACATATTTTTGGTTTAGCAAAAGAAATTTTCTATTTGAATTTTCCACAAAAAATGTGTTTTCTCCACAACTTTATAGATTATGCACAAAAGTTATTGAATTTGAAAATCTATGGAAATTGCTAAAATTTAAAATATCGATTTCGTTTAGCTTGGGAACCGTAATATATCATAAATATATTGTGCTTATCGATTCATATTATGTCAATTTGTTTCAGAGTGTAATTTTAAAACATCTTTAAAACATTCACAAATTCCCCACTCGTTTACAGTTTGTTTCTTGGCCCAAAAGATACAAAATAAATTTTTTAAATAGCGCTTAAAGTGAAATAAAAAATATTCGTTAATCTTATAAAATATAAGAGTTTTATTCCTTAGAGGCTTATAAAACTTTTTGGTTAAATGACCCACCCTAATGTACACACATGTGGAACTATTTATCAACTTACACATCTAAGTAGAAATGTATGTTTGTATGTATGTATGTCCAAGTATCTACATATATGCGTACAGTTTCTTATGAAACTCTTTTGACAAAAAAATATTTCATTGTTATTTTTCACTAACTCTATAATTAAAATTAATACATTTAGGATTATTCTAACTTATTACAAATTAATTAGCTGAAAATACATACATAAAGATCAAACATATTTGGTTTTAGCAACTTAAACTTTTTTAAAATATTAAAAAATACCACTTTACTTTGGTCCCTACATTGACATATTTTACACTGATTCTGTTGAATGTTTATATGAAAAACTACAAATGGGAATCAGCGACGGAAGAGATAAGTTTAATCGAACGTTTTTGATAGTATTTCATATTCGCGATTCGTTCAAAAGTGTTCAATATTTAATGTAACAGGTTAAATTCACACGACCTTTTGGAGCTAAAAAAGCGATATTCTGATATAGCAAAATATTTTATATATTTTTTTTAAATGTAACACTCAGGCAATTAATATGCCTATATATTAATTATTTAATTGTGCTACTTTCTTTGGAAAGGGGATAGGTAGGAGAAGCATAGGTGGTGAAAGGAGAGAAAAGCTTTTCATATGACAACACTGTAATTGCGCGTTATGTTTATTAGTAGTACAGTATTGCAGCGCCTCTGGTGGTTAGTAGACGCATTGATCAAAGCTTGATTTATAGCCATTATTTAATTATTTTACTTCGGTGGCGCTTCAATGCTATACCACCGAAGGAGGGCGCTGTGATGAATATTAGTTATGATAGGATAAAAAACTAATAATTATCAGAAACTGATGGTTGTTTGAGTGGCAGTGGCTGGGAATCGAACCCAGTCCACGAATACCAACTCATGCTTAATGATCAAACGAGCTCCATAAATTTCAACGTGCAAGAGTTGGTTTGTGAGGTCCTGAAGTGGTGATTTTGACACGGAATTCAATGATCGCCCAGGCCTACCTAAAAAGTTTAAAGACCACGCAGCAATTTCAAAACGTTAGCGAATCGACAGCAAAGCCAAAAATCCTTGGTGCTGCTCCATCCATGGTAATGCTCTATATTTGTGGGACCAAAAAAGTCCTATCTATGACGAAATGCATAAATTTAACCAGCCAATCACAGGGAATCTGTACCGAATGCAACTGATTCGCTAGAAGCAAGTATTGGTCAAAAAACAGACAGAATATATGGCCAGACATGAAAGCGTAATATTCTATCATGGCAACGCTCGGCCACATGTTGCAATACCTGTTTAAAACTATTTAGAAAGAAGTGGTTGCGCTACTAATATTTGTTTTCCATCGAAGCAGAATGCTCTCTCTGGAATACGCTTCACTTCAAAACATTGGCTTGATTCGATGGGAGAAGGGCCTAGCTAACAATGGACAATACTTTAAATAAATTTAAATTGTACACATTTTTTCAAACTAAGATTTAAAAAATCTTGCATTTTTATTAATTTATACAGCCAATAGTATTGAAGCAAAGTACAACTTTGTTCAAGATTATCGTGAATCACCTGCCTAATTGGCTTAATCTTTACGGCGCACTCAAACGCAGGACGAACTCGGTCCGCCAACCGAATTGTATGCCCCTGCAAGACATAGGAATATGCCTCACATAGAAAATACTTTGTATGCACTACCAGGGGTCACACAATTTGCAATTTCTCGATACATGACTGCAAGATCAATGTAAAGATCACCTTGCTTAAGAGATTGGGCTATCTAATCCCTGACGCCCGTAGCTTTGTACAGTTAGCATGACCCAGGACAACGAAAAGCATAGCACTGACGCAGCATTGTAGCGATCATATGAGGCCAAGCACTATGATCTGCTGTGGTTGCCATAGGCCGCATCGAACCAAGTCCAAAGGCCGACCACCACAACTACTGCCACGAAAGCCTTGCATTCCATACATTCCTGAGCACCGAGCTAAGTGTCGCCACTACTTTCAACGGCTCTGTTGTATTCAGCAACAGCACCTAGGACAAATTGATAGGCCAAAGTTTGCTTACTTTCGCAAGCTAACATCAGCCCTTTAATCAAATTCCATTCTCCCCGCTTTGGGTAATAACCACAGCCACTGCGTGGACACCGAAGTGACCTCATTCAATTATCAGTTAAGAGACAAGCACCCTAATAATTAAACTAGGTATATGTCCCTGGGCAATAACTGATCCCGCAGTACTAGATGAGACTCTAGTAGGCCGCGAGCTTCCTCTGGTAAAAACCCAATTCCACTCTATCTAGTTTCGAACCCTTGCGAGTTCATGGGACTAGTAACCATATATAACACTGTCAGTTTTTCAGTCATACATAATCATATGTATGACATAATCCCCAGTTAGCACCACTAGGAGGTTGATATTAGGCACTTGAATTAAGCTTCTATCATTCTAAAGGTAAGGCCGATAGATGCATATAACTTAATTCTTGCTAATTTGAAGCAAAGTACAGAGTGAGACTCTTATATTCACAAATCAGCAATTTCTGATGATACTGCTGTTCTAGGCATTCATGGAAATCCTCAAGAATAATCTCGCTGTTTACAAAATCATATTTTTGAATTAGAAAAATTGTGAAAGCTATACAAAATAAAAGTTAATGAGTTGATAAAAGTTGAATATCTGGTTAGTCTCCTTATATGGAAATGTCATATAGATGAAAATTCAAATTAATTGGCTTATTAGCAAAAGCTCTACGCTTCGTTTAGATTATAAACTTTTAATCATACCCTACACCACCATGGTCATCAATATCTGATTTTAATAGGTTATACAAATAAATTGTACCTAAAAATATCCCACATAAGGCCTCCTCGAAAAAAAAAATATTTTACTCAGCATAAATGTCTGAAAAATATTGTTATTTAAATAAAATGCAATACAAATAAGTCTAATATTTTAAGAAAACATTTCACAGAATTTTTTGACGATCGGTGTATTAATTTGTCATATAAGACCCACTTCATTATATTGTTGGGCTTAATCGACTATAATTTTTGACTTGTTGTTGTTAGGAATTCTGTTATGGGAAGCGGTCTCAATTTCAAATGTAGATTAAATTAAAAACAGCCGAAACAAATTGCTACAAAGGATCACAATTTCCTCCTGGTATTTGATGGTATATGAAATATCATTTTATTCTGCGGAAAATCTATTGTTTGTTGCGCTTATTTTTGGATCATTGATTGACTAAAGAATATCTAGACACCCTGTGTATGAAAAGAGTATGTTGTATTAGTTTATATAAGACATAATATCCTTTTACTTGGCAACATTTAGAAATACGAAACAACAAAGAAAATATAATAACAATAATAATATTTATACATTTAATGGACTTTTATAGAAAATGAAAAATAAAACACAATTTTCTTAATGAAATTTAATATCAAAACAAATGATATGGGCGGTCATGTCATACACAGCACCAGTACTGAAACCACAATTTTTATGATGGCAGAAGCATGGTTGACTGCCACCAGTCCATACGTATGAACCATAATTTGCTAATTTACTATTTTAAATACACTACCACTTTTACTACATTTCAAGAGTGTGTTAGGGAATATACGAGTATGTGTCCATGGTTCAGGGAGTGTTTATTAACTGGTATAAATAAATGTGAGAAACTCTTTGCCATTTTCTATGAGTTAAATTGATTGGTTTTCTGAAACCACAATACTTTACCATACATTTTATTTGGCTAGAGGCTTAATTGTTTTAAAATTTGACTGGTAATTGCTTTAGTTTTACCAAAGAAATTATTGTATTGTTGAATTATGTTTCCAACAAATAAGATGGGTTTCAGGTGAAATTTGAAGCATTTGTATTTAAAGATTAATTGGTACTTAAAATGTGTTCACAATCCATTATCAATAGCTGTGTCCAGACTTGTAGCTATCTTCATAAAATTAAATATATACTTCGATTTGTGCATATACTCGTATATGTATGCAGGTATACATATGGGAAACTTTCATGTTTTGACAGTAAAATGAATTAGAGATTTATGCTCGTTAAAGTGATTTCCAAGAGCTAGCTTTACATTGAAGCTGTGATTATTTATAGACAGATTGCCAACCTGACATTTGTATATGTAACATATTTGAAACAAACATTTGTATGCACTGTTGCTAGTTTAATCTTTTTCTTAACCTCAAATTTTATGTTTTAGCATCTGGATTTTTATACCCTCAACGACAAGTGATGGATGAGGGTTTGTCATTACGTATGCAACATTGAGAAATATTCATCCGAAACACAACAAAGTATATATTCTTGATCCTTATGGAATTCTGTGTCTGTTTGTCTGTCTGTAAATTTATAATTCTCCTCAGCATAAAATGACAAACTGTAATTAAAATAGTAAGAATCGGCCCATGATTCTCATGGTCCCCATCAGAGATCAGTTATGAGTACTGAAAAAGTGAGTATACTTGAATCATGACTTATAATTTGTTATACTTATACGTACTCATACTTGTCTCAATATCATCAAACCAATATTTATCTTTAAAGTTTGAAGTACTCATTATATTCAGACTTAATCCCATGTATGATGTTGTTTATTTTGACTCTCCTTTACTCAATGTACGTAGACGATAAAAAAAATAAGTATGACTCGCATACACTCATGCGAGAGACGTTAATTTTTACAGTCCGCTTATAAAAATTATATAAAATAATAAATGTTATATTTTCCCCAATATGTTTTCCTATAAACTTACTTGTATATTTTTATATTTCTTTTTTACTTATTTTGTATAAATACCTAACGGAATATGCTGAAATTTTTTTTCAATGACTTAACTGAGTTGAATACTTTATGTGTATGTGAGTATTTTTCTTAAGATGTAAATCTAAATACCGTTGTTTATGAATCAAACATATTGGGAATGGTATGATCTGCATTTATAAGTCAACGTTGTTGTGAGTTTGAGTAACTCAGAATAGTTAAATTTCAATGATGTAAAACCACTTATACTTAAAATGTTATAAGTAGTTGTGAATCGTAAAAAAACGATTCATTGCCGATCTCTGGTCCCCATACAAATTTCTTCCAGAAATATAACCCAATGATATTATTATTATAATTTTATTTAATCTGGTCCATGTTTGACTCCATATAAACTCCACTTCCAAAATTAATCAAATACGTGTAAATCCGGTATAAAAGTTGTTATCAGGTTATAATTCGCCACAAATAATCCTTATATATATATTCTAATGCAGTTTATTTTTCCAGCTGAGGTATGTCTCAGTCTGTCCAAGGTTCGATTCAGAGGTCTGCTTCCTTTGAAATAAAACACGAATATTTTTGGGTGTTATATAAAAAATATTCAAAACAAAGCTTTTATTAACGAAACCTTAATCTACTTATTAAATACTTAAATCTACGAAGGTTTTCAGGAATTTGAATCCGTTGAAATGATGAATCGTAGTAGCGGCGGGATGGTAGAAACTTATACGATGATGAAACGTAGTAGCGGTGAGACGGTAGATCCTCGGAGAAAAGAAAGAAAAGAACAAACGAAAGTTTGTAGTGAAATATAGTTCGGGTTGTTTAGCAGTCTAGTATCTATAGTCGGCTACGGACGCAACAATACGATGGTAAGAGGAATTCGGGAGCTCTTACTATCGGCTAACTAATTCGACTACGGATGCAAAAATACGATTGTAAGAAGAATTCGGGGGCTCTTACGATCGGTGCAAACTATAACGAAGCCAAGAAGAAATCGGAGGCTCTTGGGTTCGGCTACGGATAAATACGATTGTAAGAGGAATTCGGGAGCTCTTACGATCGGCTAACTACGGATGCAAAAGTACGATTGTAAGAAGAATTCGGGGGCTCTTACGATCGGCTACAATAATTCTACGATATGGTTAGTATGACTGTAAGAAAGATTCGGAAGTTCTTACAATCGGCAAACTACAAGAGAGATCTCTCCCTTTTACCATACAACTCTGAATACTTATCTAGAAATAAAAATAAACTACTTGGGAATTATATCAACATACATCCAACTGTAACCAGTTTGTACGTATTACTCTCAGCTACTGAGTTTGTTTGTGTGCGTGTGTGTGTTCTATTATTACATACAACTAGTGCTTCTAGTGTTATATATTAAGTTTTATTCTTATGTATGTATATATATTTGGAACGGCACGTTACAATATAAATTGCGGTACTGAATTTTATGATTGTCGGTCCATAGTTGGTCATAGCTCCCATATAAGGACCACATCCAAAAAATCCATTTATCTTTATATATATCTCATAAATATCGGTAGCGACTCAAAACTATATATGTATATATCATTTAAGTATACACAAAAATCATTTCACAAAATTTTGTGAATTTCGGCCCATTTTTTACCGTATGCCCCATATAAAGCCCTCTTTCGAAAATCACTTCAATACTCATAAGTATCTTATAAATAATGGTACCGATCCAAATTCACTTTAATACTAATATGTATCTTAAATATACCGTTATTACGTTTTTTTATAGCTGCCATATAAAGACGATTTCCGAAAAACAATTTAACCAATTATGCTACTGGATTTTGTAGCTGTCAGTCAATAATAACTCCTAAATTAAGTCCACTTCCCAGCATACCAACCAACCATACAACTCTTATAATAAGAGATGAAAATGCCTGTAGAATTGGAATCTCCATACATACATATGTACAAGGGATGGACACTGTAAAAAAACATCGATGTTTTTTTCATTTCATAAAATACATCGATTGTTTTTTTTTTAATTATAATAATTATTATTATTATATTTTCAAAAAATCTTAATAGCCTGTTCGCCGATCTCGAACGTTAACGTTCGCTTAGATAAGACTTAAGACATAAACTTGATTGTGGAATAAACAAACTTGATTGAGTAAAAAAATAGATACGATAAAAAGTTTGTGTCTTAAGTCTTATCTAAGCGAACGTGAACGTTCGAGATCGGCGAACAGGCTATAAATTTATTTTACATCTCCCAATACTTTTTTTTAATACTGTTTAGAAATAAAAGTTAACCAAGTCTTTCACCACTCAATCTGTTTATTTGTTGAGGCCGATGTTCCCACCATTGTAAGGTATTTAAAAGCGATTTTGTAAAGTTTGGGAAACTGTGATTTATAATCTTTCCAAATATCCAACGGATTTTCGTTCAGTCTTCCAACAGGAGTCCGCATTTAAACTGAAAGTTCATCAGACAATATATCTTCAGTGTTGTTGCTTTTCCAATTTCTATGAACCAGTTTATAATGGCTAGTCCATAATGAAAAAGTATCCTCACTGTTATCGAATTTTTCTGAGTCAGATTCGATATCTTCATTTTGCAAAAGAGTATTTATACCCTACACCACCATAGTGGGGAGGGTATATCGGATTTGTGCATATGTTTGTAACGCCCAGAAATATTGGTCCAACACCCACCTTAAAGTATACCGGTCGACTCAGAATCAATTTCTGAGTCGATTTAACGATGTCCGTCTGTCCGTCTGGCTGGCTGGCTGTCCATGTAAAGCTTATGCGCAGAGTACAGGTCGCAATTTTGAAGATATTTTGATAAAATTTTTTTTCGACCCAAGGACGGATGGGATTGAAACTGGTGGAAATCGGTCCATTATTTCACCTGGCCCCCATACAAAAGTCCTCCCGAAATTGGGGTTTACTAATCATAAATGTTTGAATTATGCCAGGAACCAAACAAATTTCATCACAAATGAGTGGTAAATGAAGCCAAATTACGTCTACAAATTTTGTGAAGATCGGTTCATAATTAGTCGTAGCTCCCATATAAGGCCCACTTCCGAAAACCACTTAAAAGAGCATAACTCTTTTAAAAATGTTGGTATCCAAACAATATTGAACACAAATATGTTTCGTACATATACATATTGAAAAGGGCTAAGTTGGAATCGCTGGTGTGGGTATAATGAGATCTTGAGAATAATTTGTTCGTCGTTTTGGAATAATTAATGTAAATTCAAGTTTTGTTCTTATACTGCAGTTGTTTAAGAATCAAAGAATAAATAAAATAAAACAAAATCTTTGCAAATTCCTATACAAATACTATTATTACGAGTAAAACGAAGGTAAGGTGCTAAATTTGTAAATCATTTGCGTTCATAGCATCAGCTACGCTTTTGCAAACGTATCACCAAAAATATGAAATTTTGTTAACCACTGTGTCATTGCGTCGTTTGCAAACATTGGATTGCTTTCATACCGTTGTTGACTTTCCTTCGGATAGATTGTAGTCCAATTTAAGTGCCTAATGTCAACCTCATCGTGGTGCAAACGTGGGATAATGTCATACATTGAATTGTATGACTAACAAACTGACAGGGTTAAATATGGCCCCCCCGGCGGTAGGTGTGAAATTTAGCTGGACCACACCCCCACTACCGGCCTATAAATGGTTACTAGTCTCATGAATTTGCAAGGATTCGAATCTAGATAGAGTGAAATCTGGTTTACTAGAGGAAGGTCGAAGCCAACCGGAGTCTTTATCTGGTGCTGCGGGATCAGTTATTGCCCGGGGACATATCCCTAGTTTCATTATTAGGGTGACTGTCCCCTAACTGATGATTGGTTGAGGTCACTTCGGTGTCCACGCAGTGGCTGTGGTTTAATACCCAAAGCGGGGAGAATGGCAGTTGATTTAAGGTCCGATGTATGCTTGCGCAAGTAAGCGTACTTCAGGCTATCAAATTGTCCTAGGTGCTGTTGCCGAACTCAACAGAGCTGTTAAAATGTAGCGTAGACTCTTAGCTCTGTGCTCAGGAAGTAGTGGAGGGCGGGGCCTTCGTAGCATGTATGTCGACCGGGTCTTTGGACTTGGTTCGATGCATAGCAGATCATAGACCTTGACCCTGCTTTGGTCTCTGCAATGCTGCGTTGGTTCTGGCTTTTCGTTGCTTTCCTGGGCTATGGTAATTGTGCTGCGTTACTGACGGCAGGGATTAGATAGCCCAATCTCTTAAGCAAGGTGATCTTTACTGTGATCTTGCAGTCAAGTATTGAGAAATTGCTAATTGTGTGGCCCTGGTAAGGCACACAAAGTAGTCCTCCTAGAGGCTATTCCTGTGTCATTGGTAGGACACACAATGCGGTTGACGGGCCGAGTCCGTCCTGCGTTTAAGTGCGCAGTGAAGATAAGCCATCCTGGCAGGTGCTTCACTATAATCTTAAACAACATTTGTGTCATTGCGTTTAGTGAACGCAGGAATATTACGTTGTTACAATACTGTCAATGCGTGGTAAATGATGCCATTTTAAATGTTGATACTGAAATTTAAAAAAAAATACACACTTATTTTCCATTGGCAATGCTACAAACCTAACAGCTGTTCAATAGTTTTGTCTGGTTATTTATCAAAAAAATATTTCAAATTGTGAAAAAAGCTTTTAAAGCAAATACCTATAAATACAAAGATACTAAAGGGTATAAAAACAAATTCGCATTTTTAAGATTTTTTCAAGCGTCCTAGACATATTTATTGAAGAAACCCAATTGCGTTCAACTATCAACATTATGAATTTAACGAATAATGAGTAAGTAAAATAACACTGTGGAGATTTAAAATATTTTTAATTTTATTTTTAAAAATTTCAGATTAACTTCCGAATGAACAATTGCAATTGCAGTTTCGACGTAGCTTCCCAAACTTTATTACCAGTTGCCTTTGAGCTGCCACGAAGCACATCTGGATGCTTTTCCATGTCAGCTATCAACAATTCAAATTGAGCTGCCTTTTTTTCATACATATAATTTATTTATTGAATCTTCAGAAATGAAATGACAATAAGTTTTCGAATCTTAATACTAAAAGAAAATAATAAGTCCAGCCACTGCTAGACAAAATATTATGATACTACAAAAAATTTACATCCACTGATCCAGTCATGTGTTTTGCGCTTGAGTTAAAGCAAGGGTATCCCTCCTTCTCAACCGAACATGGCCACTACAGTTAAGGATGTCTCGTGCAAGTGGGTTTGGATGGTGTTCAAGTTTGCTGACGTACTTTGACGCATATTTTGTAAATTCGACTTTTACTAATGGCACGCCTAGATCTTTGTGGATTCGAGAATTTTTAACATACCATGGAGCTGCAGTAATTATACGTAGAATTTTATTTTGACCCCTTTGAATTTTTTCAATGTTGGATGCTGAGGCAGAACCCCATAATTAAATTCCATAACACCAGATTGGCTTTAGAATTGCATTGTACAACAAAAGTTTGCAATCCAACTTTAATGTAGAATTTCTGCCGATTAGCCAATTAATTTGCACTGCTTTTAATCTCATCTGAGTAAGTTTTGTGTCGATATGAGACTTCCAAGTTAAACGACGATCGAGGTGGATTCCGAGGTATTTGACTTCATTGTGTTGCGGGATAATTTGCTTATTTATTCTGATGAACGAGCAGGTATCTTTTCGCAAAGTGAAAGTTATATGAATACATTTTTGTTCGTTAACCCTGATTTTCCAAAGCTCTAGCCAATTCTCTAGCTTATAAACATAATTCTGCAAATTCTGTGATGCAACTTGGTGGTCCTTATGGACGCTGATAAAGGCTGTATCGTCTGCAAAAGTTTAAGTATGTATTATGGGGTCTGACGGCATATCGGATGCATAAATCAAATATAAAGTTGGAGCCAGTATGCTACCCTGGGGTACTCCTGCTTCAATTGGTTGAGCGGGGCTTAAAAAATCGCCTTCTTTGATTGTAAATTTGCGATCATATAAATAACTTTTCATAAGTTTGTGGGTGTTAGCAGGCAGAGTTAATTTAATTTTATGCATTAAACCTTCATGCCAGACTTTGTCGAACGCTTGGGAAACATCAATGAAAAGCGCGGAACAGTATTTTTTCTCTTCAAACGACCGTCTTATCACATTTACCAAGCTGTGTGTTTGTTCGATGGTACTGTGTTTAGCTCTGAACCCAAATTGGTGATTTGGGATACATTGAGTGTCGTTCAGAACTGCCTTTGTGGCTTCTTTTTTCGTCCTAAGAAACATTTTAGTAGTATTTTATACTAAATGAAGATATTTGTATATATTTATGTACTTGCATCGTATTAATAAAGTTCCTATAAAATATTAAATTAATTGAATAATTTTAAGTTTGACAACGCAAGTGATTAAAAATTCATCGTTGCGTTTTACAAAACACTGTTTTTGAGAGGTATAGAACTTCGAATTGAAATAAAACACAAGAAAATCGTTTTAATAACCATCAATTTGGCTTTATTGGAAGGATAATTTTATGCCATTAATGTTTAAATATGATTTCAGGCATGTGGCCGCCGCGGCTGGCTCGAATAAAGCCAATTCTACAGGTCCAATTTGCAACCACTTTTTCGAGCATATGGGGCCGTATGTCGGCCATAACGCCACGACTGTTGGCTTCCAATTCCCCTAACGTTTCTGGTTTGTTGGCGTAGACGAGCGACTTCACATATCCCCAAAGAAAATAATCCAATGGTGTCAAATCACACGATCTTGGTGGCCAATTGACAGGTCCATTCCGCGAAATTATGCGCTCATCGAATATTTCCTTCAATAAATCGATTGTGGCGTGCGCTGTGTGGCATGTAGCGCCGTCTTGTTGGAACCACAACTCATCCACATTCATGCCATCCAATTCGGGAACAAAATAGTCGGTTATCATGGCTCTATACCGGTCACGGTGGCGAATCGATTCATTCGGGTCCTCTTCAACAATTTGCTCGACAACGGCAATTTCTTCTTCGGTGCGCACTGTTCGACGTCTCTGCGGATGCGTATTATCACATAGAGTAAACGTAGTGCGAAAACGATCCATGGTTAACCGAATTAATTGCTCTGATGGACGATTATATCGACCATAAAATGGACGGAGCTTGCGGTAAACTTCGCGAACTGAACCGGTATTTTCGAAATAAATTTGCACGATTTGCAAGCGTTGTTCTTTTGTAAACCTGTTCATGATGAAATGGCAAACCAAACTGAACATAAATGACATTAGAGTTGTCAGATTTGACCACAAAATGTCAGTTTTATCTCTTTTCGAAAAACAAACCTATAAAAAAACACCCTATACAACAACGTAAGAATCAGCTGTTACAACGCAAACAATCACTTGCTTGAACGCCGTGATTTGCAAAATGTAATTTAGTGCAACGCTTAGAAAATTGTGGTGTTGCATTTTACAAAATTAGGGCTTAAAGGTATATGTTGTGTATGTAAGCGTTCTTTACTGCTCCCCACTGTATATGCTTATGTATTCTATTTGATGTAATAATATTAAGGAAATAAATGCCGATCGAATGCGATTTAATGTTACTTTTCCTTGTTATAATGTATTTTTTTGATATAGTAATATAAATATGCTTTATTTCAAACTAATTTCAGGAAAATTTTAGACGTGTATTATAAAATTTTATATTACAATGATAATTTCGAATTATGACCCCATTTAAAATAGCCATCAGACATGTCTTATCATGGAAAACTATTTTGTATTAACCCAAAATATGTATAACTAAATACGAATATATCGTGGGCTGCATGCAAAACTGGCGTTACTTGATTTTATACTATCAGGCATGTTCTGAAAATCACTTTTTTGTAAAGTGATTTGAAATCACTGAAAATGTGTTCTGTGCACAAAAATTATTGAATTCTCATGATTTAAAACCGGTCATCTAACAGCCTAATGATTTCAAATCACTTAGAGTTGTTAAGCATTTTTCATTGAACTCTTGTAATCAAATTATCACATACTCTTAACATCATTTGTTCTTTATTTGTTTTTGAAATAAAACTAACTATTTTACACAGAAAACACATAAAATTTACAAATTTAGTAAGACGTTGTATTTTTGCGGATACTTTTTTAGATTTGTTTACATTTTTCGTGATTTACTTTTATTTTTTAGTAGTCAACAATGAGATAATCAGCTGTTAGCTCGTGATTTAGAACAATCAAAATCACTACTAAAAACTAAAAATCTTGTGATTTTCAAAGCACCAAAACATTCCTCCCGTGATTTCAAAATCGTTCATGATTTAAAATCATGTGTAATTGGGGAAATTCGTAGATAAACCTTCATAAAGAAATCTTGCAAAGGACATTCATATGTAAATAACCCGAATTTGATAACAAACAAGTTGTGTCCTTTTCACATTAAGTTATCGATATGTATGATTCTTAATATGTATGTGTGTATATATATTTCCTTTATCTGTTACGTTACCCAACCCTGACTAATGTTGTAACAATGACTATTGACTATTTAAATTGTCTACCTCTTATTACTCCAACATCTACATGCACCCTTGAAACAAATATGTATGTCTGTATGTATGTTTATGTGTTTTAGAAGTTGTCTATCAACAAGTCTGGAAATTCGTTTTTAATAAATTGAGATACACATTTTGAAAAACTTGTCACGCATATAAACTTTTCAGTCAAAACGCTTTGTCATCATAATTGTTGTTATTTTGACAGGACTTTAATTTTACTCACAATATCTCACTCTTCGTAAAAGTTTAGTAGTGTTGTGTGTGAGTAAGATAGGTAGAGAGTATAAAAGAAAAAGGTATTAATTTTAAGCTCTTATTGGTGACAACTTTCAGATGATGAGAATTTTCATTGTTTGCCTCTTCCACATAAATACCCAAGTTTTGATAGACTTTGTCTAAAATATGCAGCAAAGGACGTGCAAAGAATAGTGAAATATTTAGTTTAGTTAATAATAACTACAGGTATTTAAGTCTCTAAATTTGCAAGAAATATATATGTATTTATATTTAATACATACTAAGTATATTATGGTTTCATAAGTACTTGCATGTGCTTGTATTAAAGTATTAAAGTTTTAAATTTAACTAGTTTTTAGGTACATTGTACAATGTACATACATACATACATACAAATGCCGGCATGTCAATGACGGGCACGTGTAAACTGTTGCCAATTTGGAGAATTATCCGTAACATTTATTTGGACTTTATGTAATACTTAATATATCTTGTAAGTAAAAGAGAAGCAATACAGCTCTATTCCACTGGTAACCAAGGTATTATTCGATCGTTACAACTCATAATCGTCTTCAGACTATTCAATTTCAATTCTAACAAGCAAGAAAGTGTAGTCGGTCAAGTCCAACTTATATAATTCCCTTCACCGAGTATATGACTAATATCAGTTATTCGATCGTTATAAAATTAGGTAACATGACTTTTGCAAGCAATTTACAATAAGTATTAAAATCTCAACCTAAAACAAGAATAACATTACCACTGCCACTGCAGTAACAACTCTGTGTGCTCCTGAAATAAACTTTATCAAGTTAAATCAACTGTCTGCAACCTCTTAAGGCGTCTGTGGCCCTCAAATGAAAGCAAGTCCCTAGCAAGTGAATTGGGGTGATTTGGGAGTTTAAATATATAATTCGTGTTTGTGCTTTTGATTTCTTCACGAACAGTGGGCATATTGAGATCCCAGGGGATGTTGTTATTTTCAATGAACCATGGAGCGTACGTTATTATTCGTAAATGCTTTGACTGTCTCTTTGTACTTTTTCAACATTTGATGATGCACCATACTTAGCTGGATGCCGTATTATAGGCTTTATGATTTCCTTATAAATTAGTACTTTCAAGTCCAAGTTTAGTGTTGACCTTGATCCAATAAGACATTTTAATTTTAGTTGGCTAATTTTTTGATTTTTGTTTAAGTAAAAAAAATGTGAACTTTTAATTTTTTGTATTTAACATTGCAATGACTCTTTTCTGACATGATGTAGGAGCTCTTTCTGAGTCCAAAAAACCCTCATAAAAGACTCTTTTCTAACATTATTGAAGAGATCTTTCTGACGGACCATTTTCGATTGTTGACCATCTTTTCTGAAGGTTTTCGGAGCAATAATGATTGTTTTTTGGGTTCATAAAGAGCATGAACGCTCCGGAAAAGGTGTCAGAAAAGACTCTTTTCGGACTCATATGGTACTTGCTGGGTAAGTCTGAAATAATTTGTGAAATTTCCTCAGTTGACGTGAAGTTTAGAGAAATATTGTTTGCAAAGTATCTTAGTATCTGAAATTAAATTTCCTTGTGGATCTTTTAAATGAACTTTTGTCTTTCCTCCAACATTTTTCGTGATAATAATTATTTATAGAATCGTTACATAATTTTTTAATAATTTTGTTTATTGTTTTCAATTTGTGACATATATCTGTGCTGTTCGGTCTTTTTCGTCTTAGCTTAAGAAGGTTCCTTTTGAGTAAAATAAGGTTTTACAAATGACCATTCAGCCCAGGTGTAATTTCTTTTTTCAGAAAAGTTCTTTTACATGCCACAGTTGTCAAGCTACGAGCTCGATAGGCATTCAATCAGTTCAGATGTGTCAACTGATGGATTTCCCGTATATGTAAATTTATTTTCAACACTATTTTGAAAATTTTCTTTCAAAGTATCATAATTACAATACATAATTATATCCTACACCACCATAGTGGGGAGGATATATTGGATTTGTGCATATGTTTGTAACGATCGACTCAGAATCACTTTCTGAGTCGATTTAACGATGTCCGTTCGCCCGTCCGTCTGGCTGGCTGTCCATGTAAAGCTTGTGCGCAGAGTACAGGTCGCAATTTTGAAGATATTTTGATAAAATTTGGTACGTCATATTTTTTCGGCTGAAGGATGGATGGGATTAAAAGTGGTGAAAATCGGTCCATTATTTCACCTAGCCCCCATACAAATGTGCTCCCGAAATTGGGGTTTACCGGTCATAAATCTTTGAATTATGCAAGTATGCAAACAAATTTCACCAAAAATAAGTAATAAATGATGCTAAATCACATCTACAAATTTCAAGAAATCGGTCCATAATTAGTCGTAGCTCCGATATAAGGCCCACTTCCGAAAATCACTTAACCGATCATAAATTTCTTAAGAATGTTGGTAATCAAATAAAATTCGACACAAATAATATACAGAAATGATGACACCTAATTTTATAATGGTCGGTCCATAATTAGTCGAAACTCCCATATAAGACCCTCCCCGTAATCAACTTTAACATCCATAAATCTTTTAAAAGTATTTGTATCGAGATAAAGTTTAACATACTCAATATTTATATTCACAGAAATCATGACACTAAATTTTTGGATGATCGCTCCATAATAGGTAATAACTCCCTTATAGCGCACATTTCTGAAAAACTGTTTTATACATATACTAGGTGTAGGGTATTATATGGTCGGGCTTGACCGACTATACTTTCTTACTTGTTTATTATAATGTCTGTATAAATAAAGTTCTGAACATTAAGTTTTACTCTACAACAAATTAATTGTGATCAGATAATGAACACTCAACTGAATCAATCAATAATATACTTGTAAGATTTGTGAAAACATTGTCGATAGATCTTACAGATATTGGAAAATCCATAAATTCTCTGGCATCAAGAAAATCATCACTCGACTCACCAAAACTCATTCAAGGATTATGTCCATATGAAGAAATAATATTCTCAATTGTATTAAAAAAATTATATAGATTACATATTTGAGATCTGTAAAATGGTGGTTCCCCTTTTATTTTGCAATTATTAAGTGAAATAACAATTGTGTCACAATAATGTTTCCTTTCAGGTAAAAACCATCACTCCTACAACAATGTTTAAAATTATATCCACGAACACCATATACATATGTATATATTTCTGCTATATTTAAATCAAACCATGTTTCTTGAACAGCAATTATATTTGGCAGGTGATGAAGATTGGCAAGTTGTGTCTTGAATCTATTAAAGGAAATGCTTCCAATATTAATTAAAATAACGTTTAAAAATGAGCAATAAAATTATAAAATTGGAAAAATATAATAAAAAATATTCATAAAAATGCAAATAAAAACAGGTATTTAAATCAATAAAAATAATATACTTATAAATAATGTATTTTTGGTGGAGAAACAAAGTCCGACTGATATCCATCAGATTGATCAATATCAGCAGTATTACGATTGAATAATCTGTGTTTGGAACCAAAAGTTGCTGACTCAGAAATTATTTTGTCAACCTCATTTTCACTTTTTATAGAAATCTGACTTCTTTCCGCATAGACACGTCCACCAAAAGTGTATACAGCACAATATCCAATGGATTTCAAAGTCTTGACATAATTAAAGACTAGAAAGGTTTCTTTACTCAAGAAATCATCAATTTAAACCGATTTCAAAGACCCAACCTCCTTTAACTTAGATTTAGACTTTATAAGTTTATCTTTCACAGCTTTCTTATTAAATTTTATAACCATTGCTCTTTTATTAGTCTTATCATTTATTTCTCTTTTCAAAAGAAAAAACGCTTCATTGATATTCTCCTTTTTTATTTCAATTCCAATCTTTTTTGAAATTTCCAGCATTGTATCAACAGCACTTGTTTCATTATTAACAACAACTCCTCGAAGTATACAGTCATTTTGGAACTCGGTTTTCATTAAAAATTTTAACTGAGGTTTTTAATACAGCAATTTCTTTTTTTAAAACACAGTGCAACTGTTTTGTTGTTTTCAGTAACACCTTTTAAAAGTTTATTATACTGGCGAGACATAAATTCTACAGCTTCTGTTAGGACAGTCAGCTGGTTAGTTACCAGGTTAAAATTCGACACAAATAATTCTTATAAATAAAAATTGTTGTACTAAATTTTATGATGGTCGGTCCATAATTGGTCATTGCTCCCATATAAGGACCACATCCGCAAATTTATCTCATAAATAGCGGTATCGCTTCAAAACTTTACACAGATCATTTACATATTCACAAAAATCATACTACAGAAATTTGTGAATTTTGGTCCATATTTGACCATATGAAACGCTCTTCCGAAAATCACTTCAACGCTCATAAATCTCGTATAAGTAACGATACCAATCCAAAATTTTATAGGGATCATTCACATATATACCAAAATCAAACTGCTGGATTTTCAAAATATCGGTCCATATTTGACCATTTCCCCCATATAAGGTCCATTATCGAAATTCACGTTGATTCACGTTATGATGATTTAGGAAGACAATATTATCACAAAAACAAGAGAAAATTCTGTTCCTCATATTTAATTTATATTCTCATACTCTTAGTAAATTGATTGTCAAAAATATTGAAGGCTAATATCTAGAAACTACATTTTTAAACCACATGTCTATCTGATAATTACTAGTAAAAACTACATATATATATAACTATACAAATTTTATACCCACCACCAAAAACGTTGGGGTATATTAAGTTTGTCATTCCGTTTGTAACACTTCCAAATATTTTTGTTTGGCATTGAAAATGGGCAAAATTGGTCCAGTTGGATCCTAGTTATAGACCAAAGTTTCAGACAACCTAGATATTTCTTTATTTATAGAAGGACAAGTCGTGTTGAAAATGGTAGGAATCGGTCCACAATTTAGCCCCCATACAAATGTCTTCCCAGAATATAGCTTTAGTCTATATAAAAAAGCAGTATCCATACAAAAATAAGTTTCATGCAACGAGAAATCCCAAAAATAAAAACCACTTCCGAAAATTACTTAACTGCGAATAAATCTCTTATAAAAGTGACTATCAACTTTAAATTCAACGCAAATCATCAAATGACATGCTGATAGGATCATAGTTGACCGTAACCCCCATATAAACTCTTTTACCGAAAATCACTTTAATGCGCATAAATCTCATTCAAACATGACTAACAAGTTAAAATTCAACACAAATCATTCTTATACTTATAGTAATAAATCGTCTTATAGTGCATTTACACTTGTAATTTTTAAACTAGTTTATGATCATAAGCTACTTTCATAAACCATACCGTTTACATCAGCATTTATGACAGTTAAGTGGTTTATCTTTGACAAGTCATAAAACAGCTGAGTTTAATATTAAAAATTTAACAAAAATATGCACGTTGTTATGAAAACAAAATTTTTAAATTTGTGTTTTTCATCCAGGATGAATAAAATTCAATTACAGTTTCTTTTTTTAAAGAAAACTTTTTTATTTTTGAGCAAATGTCAAATGTGTCCAGCGTTGCCAGAAAAATGTTGAAAAAACAGAGTTGCATTAGCAGAAACTGGTTGTTTGTAACTAGTTTATCTCAAAAGCTAGTTACAAAACCTGTTTTTGATTTGTATGGATAAACAAGTTTCTCAAACTAGTTTATCACCATAAACAACTTATAACTAGTTTATGGTGTAGGTGTAAATGCATTATTACCGAATTTCATTTTGATCGGCTCATAATAGGTCATCGGTGCCATATGAGTACTACTACGAAAAACTCAATAACATGCGTAAATATCTATTAATTATCGATATCGAGTCTAAATTTTACAAAGGTTAATTACATGTATGCAAAAACTATACTATCAGGCATGTGATGGAAATCGAAATCAAAAACGAATCAGTTCTGGAAATACATTTTAATGCATTTATAATCTAATTTTTAAAATTTTTCTCTTTAGTAGCCCAATATCTTTATATCTTTATTATGTGATAAAAGTTGTTCAATACAGAGGGTGGTATTATTGATTCCGCACGGAAAGGAAAACTTAGCGGAAAGCAATGTTGATCGATACGTAAAATGTAATTATTCATTCCTGCGGCATGCCGCAATACTGTATGTGTAGAAATAATACCGCAGCAACGGAATGAATAGTTTCAAATTATGCTTTCGCACAAAAAATTTCTTTCCGCAAGCGCGGAACGGAATGAATAATTCGACCCAGAAATATTACGAAAAAATTGACTTCTAAAACTCATTCGTTTTCGATTTCCAGCACATGCCTGTATATATTTTGTGAAGGTTAATCCATATTTGGCCATAGCTCCCATATAAGATCCACTTCCGAGAAATACTGGAATGCCTATAAAATGTTTGTATATGTACGAGTATATCGTTATTGAGATGAAATGAAATTCAACCAAAATAAGCCTTAAATATAAATAAGCTCTCATGTGAGGGATCCAAAAAATAAATTAACTTGTATAAGTGTCGTTATCGATACACAAATTATTTTCAAGTATTAATAAATCACACTACTACTACTACTACATATATTGCCGAATATAAACTATTACTTGTTAATTCTAAACTAGTGCTAAGAGAAGTTAAAATCAATAAGTAATAATGCAATCTGTAGTTGTAGATATTTAACAAAAATATTTAAATTTATTAATTAAACTTGTGCAACTAGACATAATAAACGTGGAGGTGCGCCCTTTAAAGACAAATAATCTCTTGTGAAAACGCCCTGTGAAAACATTTTTATTTCGTTGATTTTCAAGTTTAATTAATCTTACTCGAAAAAAGGCAAAACAAAATCATTCTGAACCATAAACTGTTCGCATTTCAAAATACGAGTACAACTTTGACTAGGCATGTGGAAGTTTTTTAAACTCGGAGAAAAAAAGAACAAAAATAAGCATTCATATGCATTAAGGTATTGCCGTTTGAAAAGAGACAAAAAATGTTGTTGACTTCCCAACTAAATTAAAAGTTTACAAATTTTGAAACCTATTACCTAAATTGTTATACTGATGATGATCCAAAGAAAACAGAGAGAGAAAGAGTTAATATTCGGCTGTGCCGAATTTTATATACTCACCACCAAATCACCTATTATGGGGCCAACTTTATAAAATCTTGCACCGTAATTTCTATTAATTTTAAGTTTGTTTTAGTTGAATTTCATCTCAATAACGACATTTATATAAATTTTATGCATATTCCAGTTATAATCAATAATTTACGCTTTGTTTATTTTTTTGCAGCGTGTAACATAAAGAGATTTACTTTAGCAAACTATAAGCTAAAAAACGTTAAAATTATCAACTCTGTGATTATTCTCGGAAGTGGAGCTTAATTAATGTTCAACTTTCACAAAAGTCAGTAGAATAATTTTTATAATTTTTCGGAATGGATGTTTATTTAGGTTAATGAGTTTTCGGGAGTAGTCCGATCGTCATAGAATTCTGTACGACGATTTATTTGTACATGCGAATTATTTTTGTTGAATTTCAACGTAATAATGATTTTTAGAAGAGATTTATGCGCATTTAAGTGATTTTTAAAAGTGAACTTTATATGAATTGGATGTTAATATTTCTATTTGTGTCTAATTGCTGATGCTTATAAGAGACTTTTGCGTTTTTAAGTGATTTTCGGAAGTGGTTGTATGGGGCTATGGTCAATATATGGACTGATGCAAACAAAATATTGTTTTGAGATTTCACTTTGCATGAAACTTATTTTTGCAGAATTTTGTATAGACATTTTTCTATAGACATTTATGTACCATAAAACCATATTCCGGGAAGACATTTGTATGGGGGCTATGAGAAATCGCTTACCATTTTCAACAGGACTTGTCGTTCTATAATAAAAAGAAAGTGTGCAAAATTTCAAGGTATTATCTTCATTATATTTGAATAAAATAGCAAATAATATCGAGTTAGTCTGAAACTTTGATCTATAACTGAGATCCTACTAGACTGATTTTGCTCATTTTAAATACCAAACATTTTGGTAGATCAAAGAATGTTTGGTAAGAATTTCATTGTTCTAAGCATTTTTTCGAAGCTCTATCGTGATTTCAACACATGGGCAGACAGACGGGCATGGCTAGATCGTCTTAGAATCATATAAGGACCCAGAATATACAGACTTTTTGACTCTACGATTTCGATGTGTTACAAACGAAATGACAAACGTAGAATACGCCCTTTCTTTTTGGTGGTGGGTATAATAAATAAATTCCTTTTGCAGTGGCAAATACAGGATACAAGTAGAAATCCAATTTCGATTTACGATTAAGTTTTTTCTTAACATTTAACTACTCTATATAATTCAATTCAATAACTAATAAAAAGGTAATAAGACAGTTTTAAACAATGCACATCTGCTTCCTTACCATTCATTTAATTATTGTAATTTCAAAGGTGGCGAGATGTGATAGTTACTCTATGTAAGATGAAATAATAAAATTAAAACTAAAAATTATTCAGTCCAATCATGAATAAAAATTTCGCGGGAGTTTTTCCCTTTTCCCATTTTTACTATACAAATTCAACGTTGAAAAATAAAAAAAAGGAAAAAACTCGCACGGATCTTAATTCATGATTGGGTCGATTTTAATATTAAGAACACATAGTTGCTTAGAAATGGTTTTTTTAATAATCGGAATCGTAACAACATTTCAAACGGTTGGCGCTGGATTATTTTCGAATTGACAATCTTTCGGATTCATAGCGGGGTGCGAGCCAGTGATTGGTCCTCCAAAGTTGGTCCCCTTGTATGGGACAAAACATTTTCTAAAGAAAAAACAAAATATTTCCTGAACTAGAAGAGATAACCTACATATGTAAACAATATTTTATCTATTATTAAGATTATTTAAATATGTACTGCAAATCTTCTCTTTAGTTCTATTAATAGTTTATTATGAAAGTATCTGGAAGTCATATGTATATTTATTGCAAAATTTCGAATGAAAAATGTTTTTATTTATTTATTTGCAATCTCTTTATAAAAGTTATAAATATTAAGCAAATTTCAGAATAGACTTATACATTACATTTGTTTTAATCTCCAGTGAGACCAAAACTTGTATAAATAAAACAATGTGTGTATAATTATCTATGTATATATTTTTATGTTTACATATTAACATATTTACATACATATTATCAAATCAGTTATTTCTAAAAGGCAGATCCAAAACATGAAACCTTTCCAACCTCACAATTTGGTCATGCACCAGGGAGCGTTGGTAATCATGTTTAAGTTGCTCGCAGTTCCCATATTGGTTTAAGGATGGCTTTGTAAAGCTTTACTTTGTTTTCAATATTTAATTAGGCTGGAGGTCCACAACTCGCTTTTTAGCGTCAACGTGTTTATAGCTTTCTAAACGTTTTTAGCGTCAAGTGTTTCAAGTTACATGTGAAGATTTTTCGCGGCAATGAACTTTCGGAGGTGATGCCGTAAGTTCAGCTGATTTTTTTATATGAAGTTTTTTTTATCGATTTGTTTGTCAATTTCATATAAAATGTTTTTTTTTTTCAACTGTCATTATTCCTAGTGACATCACCTTTAAAATAAATTTGCTTTTCATTTGTCGATGTCAACTGTTCGACGCTTGTGACGCTTTCAAAAATAGAAAGTAAACGAACTTTTCGCTTTTCAAGCGCTTTTAAGTGTGTAACTTAAAATATACGACTACGTTGATTCTACTTTTTTGAGAATTGCTTAGAACGCGAGAAACAAGTATTGCATTATAAATGAGCGTAAGCAGAACAACTTCTTTCTTGGGTAGACATTTTATTACTTTGGCATCCATTCTATCGAAACCCTATGTTTTCTTAGCATTTGATATAAAAATTTATTGTCTTACCTCATTTGGGGTTATGTGTTTGATAGGAAGATCCAGCTGACGTAGAATATCCAAAACCCGTGTTTTGGTCAGTTAAAGTCTGAAATATGGATTTCAAATGTTGTTGAAAAGCTTCAGCTTTTTTTTAATCTGATTTACAGCAGGCATTATTTTAATCTCAGAATGGGATACAAACAAATGGTTTCCCGAAAATGATATTTTTTGAAATACGAGTTTTTCTATTAATGTTAAGGGATATAATGGTACATACATATGTATATTTGATAGTGAACGATTGAATATTCTGTTTTCATAATAAAAACAATTTTAACTTGCGAAAAATCTGTCAGAAGTGGTCATTCACCGAGCAGGTTTTTTGGATCAATACACACGGCGTCCCACTAATATTTTTACTACATACATACACTTATATATTTATGAAAGTATTTGTGTAAACAAATGTGTGAATTTGAAAAGCACATGTTATTCGTATTATTGTTGTTTATATTCATACATACTATCAGGGTTGTCAGATTTTTTTGAGCTCCGTCGCCAAAACGGATGTAAAAAATCGCCAAAATTCGCCAAAATCCGATTTTGTTCAGTTTTTAATTTTTTTATTATTTAAAAGAAATAAATTTTGTTTACACAAAAAACCTAGTTAAATTTTTAAGTCAAAAATCGCCAAAAATTGAGAAAAAACCAAAAAAATCGCCAAAAATAATTTTTTTTTAGTTTTTGTTAAATTTTTTTTATTTAATTCATTAATTGTTACTTATTAAACAATATTTTAGTAAAACATATACACATTTATATCCGTTTTTGTATTTTTGTACTATTTAAAAAATTTTAAAACCTTGTTAAAAGAGAGTTTTAAATTGCATAAAAATGGAGATCATATTTAAAAAAAAGTAAAATTAAGTAGATAAGTCTAAAAGTTCATAAACTTCATTCTCAGCGATTTCATTACTAGAGTCTTGACTTTCATACATAGTTGAGTTGAATTTTTTTATCATTTCATTAGTCGGTGTAAGCGAATTGCAGCATAATTTGTTTACGTTCATATGATTAATTATTCTCAATAGAGCGTCTAAAAGCTCATATTGAATTTTATTACTTAGTCGAGTTTTTGTATAATTCATTATTGAAAAGACCTTTTCAACGCAGACATTACTCGTTGGAACTATCAATATATGTAGTAAGAACGGCCAAAGATATTTCCTTAAAATGGTACGTACCTGCTGTATCGTGATAATCAAACACTTTTGGCAAAAATTCAAGTAAATTTGTTGGAATTTCGTTATTAAAATAATTATTCCAATTTATGAACGGAAGTTTTCCACATTGAGTTTCATACACGCCTATTTTCTTTAAGTACGATTATTTCTACTTCGCTCAATTTCGCATTTCTTAATTCTGTTTCAAACTCTGCAAAATTAATTTCATCTAGAGGCAAAAATGAATTTGACGAATCAATAGCTGCATGTAAATCATTGAAAATTTTTTCATTGTTTTCAGTATTATATAAAACAGAAGGTTTGAAAACTTTTGTTGAAAACAAAATAAGTGTACAATACATTTTTTCATCCATGCTGTCCGATTGAAATTTCGTTGACTTATATTTATAAAAACCAAAAAAAGACGATTTTTTTCATCACATAGTTCATTATAGATGTTTTGGTGAAAATCGCCAAGAAAATCGCCAGTGATATCAAAAATCGCAAAAAAATCGCCATGTCGCCAAACGGAAAATCTCGACGCCAAACACGTTTCAAAATCGCCAAGTTTGGCGAGAAATCGCCATATCTGACAGCCCTGCATACTATATGTATTTATAACGATATATGTATACTCGTATTTAAATTTTACGTTCATACTATATGGCATATAGTATATATAGTATATGCACTTATGTCTAGTATGTATTAAAGAACATGAAATTAATTCATAACGCTTGTATAATTGAAATCCTTTGGGTATGCATTGACAGAAGTAGAAAGTTAAGTGCTGGGTACTATTCACTTTTAAAAAAAACAAGTTTTTGGCGAATTCATTTCATATTTCCATTGACATAAATACATATGTACATACTCGTTCGTGCACATGTATATTATAGGCATATATGTACATATGTATAATACCACGATTATCAATATAATATTTATGAGCATGATATTCGAAAAGTAAATAAACAGGTGTGGAGTAAATAAATACACAGATAGTTCCAGCAAATAAAACTATGATTTAATTGAATGTCATTAAAATAACAACAAAATCAATATTTTTCCTGAATATATGAAATTCAAACACAAATAAAATATGTGTATTATTATTAACATATCGATGATCATATCATGACGTATTGTAAATAACATAATTTTCCCAGATGAAATAAAGAAACCAAAAGATTCTTTTATAATACAAATGTTGTTTGCCATCATTATCGAATCTTAAAATCTTTGTTAGGACGATCGACTGATTGCTTTTATTATGTTTTGTCTTTATGAATACCTTTTAGAAATTTACAGACAATAAATGTAAAATAATTGTGGAATGCTTCGAATGTGCTATAACTTTTTTCAAGACTTGAACTAGAAAGGAATAAAAAATGGGAAAGGCGTACATTTTATAATGAAACGACCCCTGTTTCTTTGGCTTTCCAAAAAGAAGAGGTTTATTTTTTTTTTTGCTTCAGATACATTAAAATAAAATTGTTAATCTATCTTTTGGAAAACTTTTTTCAGGAAAACTAGTTTTTTTGTATCATAAACAAACGCTTTATCTTTATTTGATGAATCCTCACACCGTATACTTGTTTATCACTTGTAATATTTTTGTATTTCTACGAGTATGAATGATATTTTAATTTTTAAAACAATTCCATCAATTGAAATACAGTACAACTTCGACAGTCGGACAATTTAAAATTTTTACCTCTACAATCCGGACAATTTTTTTTTTATGCATGAATAAATATTAACATTCGGAGGTTTCCGGTTTTTTACTCGAATTTTTTGTTATTCATACTTTGATTTACATTTTGCACTATCATTACTTCAGTTTCGGTTTATTCTTTCGCAAGCATGTTTGTCTAATTCCATGCCAAGTATCATGTTTTTAAATAATAAACGCAAACATGAAACACTAACCGGTAACACTGGTTAAAGGATTGATGTTTGACTGTTGGCTAGCGGGCGCCGCAGTGCTGCAGAGGGTTAGAACGCAAATAATTCTGATGAGAGGAGGTGGTGTTTCTCGAAACATATGTAAATTCAACCAACAACCCAGGTTCGAATCCCAAGCGAAGAATAATTATCAATTATCAGGTTGCCGAAAAATTCCATGTTCCTAAATCAACGATTTGCGACATTAAACAAATAAGGAAAAGATAAAACAATTTATTTCGAATACCTATAATGGACCCGGTAACATTAGAGCCAGAATATTGTAATAAACCAATTTCTTAATATGTATAATTTTTTTAGAAAATAGAGAGCCAAATTCTTTTATATAAAGATGACGGGGAAGGATGATTTTTCAGCGAGCTCAGGCTGGTTGAATAAATTTAAGTTACGGTATGGTATACGTTATCTAAAAATTTGTGGTGAAAAAGTTTCCAGCGATGAAAGCGTCGTGGAGCCTTTTAAAAAAAAGTTTGCTGACATTGTTGCTGAGATGGATTTAAGTAAAGAGCAAGTTTATAATGCAGACGAATCTGCTGCTTTCTGGAGAGTGTTGCCTTGTAACACATGGGTGCATGCAACGGAAAAATCAGCCCCAGGGAGAAAAATTTCCAACGACCGTGTGACATTTATGCCACGCTCAAATGCTGCAGGAACACATAAACTACCTCTTTTGGTTATTGGCAAATCTGCTAATCCAAGAGCTTTTAAAGGTTATAAGAGTCCAGTGGTATATAAATCAACTAATAAAGGATGGATGTCAACGTCCCATTTCTTGGACTGGTTCAAAAGCCATTTTATTCCAGAAGTAAAAGGGTTTCTAAAACAGGTTAACAGGCCACTCAAAGCATTATTGATATTAGATAATGCTCCTTCACATCCTAAAGCGAATGAAAAAGTAAAGGTTACTTACAGAAAGCAATTACTGCAACATATTTTATCAAAAATTGATGATGATGATGTCGACGTGGTTAAAGTTTTAAAAATGTTTTTTCAATATTTTCACTTACTATAGTCCGGAAAGCTCGTTAATCCGAACGACCCTAAAACTGTATGTGTCCAGATTGTTGAAGTTGCACTGTACTCGTATTATATGTTTTTTCCTTTTTCAAAGAAATCAATATCAAAACTCCGTTTTAATTATAGTTTGAAAATTTTTTGAGACATTCTATTCTAAATATATAGCAAGTTGTTAAATTTTAAAAACATTTCGATATAACGAATGCATATATTCGTTATTTAAAGTTATGTTAGGGCTTGGGGAAAGTAATGGTCGGGAATTCCCAAAAAAGTGTTAATTTAAAATTAATAAATTTTTAAAATTTTTTGCCAAAAAAGAACATTTTTGATATGTTTTATGTAGTTATTTCACCTCGCCCTCATACAAATGTCCTCCCGAAATTGGGGTTTAACGATTATAAATGTTTGAATTATGCAACTATCCAAACAAATTTCACCACAAATGAGTGGTAAATGAAGCCAAATCACATCTACAAAATTTGTGAAGATTGGTTCATAATTAGTCGTAGCTCCCATATAAGGCCCACTCCCGAAAATCTCTTTTAAGAGCATAACTCTTTCAAAAAAGTTGGTATCCCAGTATTATTGAACACAAATATATTTCTTATGTAAACAAATAATACGATACAATTTTATTATGATCGGTCCATAATTAGTCGTAGCTTCCATATAAGACCCACTCCCGAAAATCTCTTTTACGGTCATAAATTTCTTAAAAATATTGGTATCGAAATAAAATTCAGCACAAATAAGTTTCATATCGTCCCCTCAATATAACAATAGCGTATATTTTTTTTGGGGTTTTGAGAAAATAGAGTTTAAAGTTTTTGTCAAATCGGATATCTATTAAAACCTCGCGGTAAATAAAAATTCTCATATTGTACTTTGCGGCGAATACATAATACCGTTTCCTGTCTTTAAATTGGCCAATTTGTTTATTCTACGCATTCTTTAAGATTATAATTATGTTATGCAAAGCGCAAGTCCTCCATATAGACTATTTTATTTTTAAAGGAATTCGTATGATGTATCTGATACACTATTTTATTTTGGTTTATTCAATAATTTTATGGTATTTTTCTTAAAATATTTGATCTCAAAATTATCAATTTGTAACATTATAAAACAGTGATTAATTCATACTTTTGTTAATAAAGTGACACATATTCGTTATATTCCAATTTGGGTTATTATAAACAAATATTATGACAAATTAAGGTATACATTGCGTAACTAGAGATTCATTCGTCTTCTTTCTCATTCTCTGCTACATCTCGCTCATCTAAACAATTTCGCTTCTTTCCACCTTGTAAATTAAAAAAAATGACTGCGAGCCACGAGGACTTACATTCCTTTTCACAAATTTTGGAGATCATGCAGCTTTCGATTACAAATTGGCAGTTCTTTATTGTATTTTCCAGTAAACTAAAAGTTGATCACCTCTTTTGTTTTTCGCGTTCCTCCAATATCAATTACTTTCATGTCTCCATCCCATTCGTCCTTGTATAATAATTGTTTTCGTTGTATGTGGGGTATAGAAATGGTCGGACTGAATCTAATTCTTAAACAATAGTGTATATTATTATACGCTATTTTATGAGTTAAAGTTACGAGTACAAGCTAAAATGTAGTATAATTAGTGTGACCAACTGGCCCGGAAAATCCAGGACATGGTTGGGATTTGAAACCGGTGTCCCGGTGACATCTCCCGGATTATCCGGATTTTTATTTTGAATTTAATTAAATAAAAAATATGTGGACTTGAACAACAAAACACTCTATTTCATTGAAATTTGGCACCATCGCATCATATTTTAATGGAAATTAATTCTTTTGAATGATGATTTTAAAATCATTTGTCTATGCATATGTCCAGCAAGCCATATGAGTCAGAAAAGAGTCTTTTCCGACACCTTTTCCGCAGCGTTCATGCTCTGTATGGACCCAAAAACAATCATTATTGTGTCGAAAACCTTCAGAAAAGAGGGTTATTACATTCGAAAATGGTACGTCAGAAAGAGCTCTTCGATAATGTCAGAAAAGAGTCTTTTTGAGGAGTTTTTGGGCTCAGAAACAGTTCCTACATCATGTCAAAAAACAGTCATTGCAATTTTAAATACAACAAATTTAAAGGTCGCATTTAGTTTTTTTTTTTTAATTATGTTTACTTAAACAAAAAGGGACTCGCTGCTGCACTGAATTGGAAGGATCTAGAAACAACGATCAAATTTATGTTTGAAAAGAAATGATTAAAATCTAAAGACAACAATGTAGAATTGTTTGACGAGTTTGGTTACATATTGAAATTTATTACCCCAGAGAAAATTAGCGAATGGAATAAAAATAATCCTCCTACTAAGCCATGTTCTACTAAACCACATCAACGTTGGTTGAAATGTTTCAAACATTTTCAAAATAAAAATGTACCGTAAATCCGATTTTAAACAAAAAGTGACAGAATATTAGATTCAAATTACTTATAACATTATAATTGTCTAAATTTAACTTGAATAATAAAGTTTTTTCCCCATAAAAATGGCCCGGTTTTAAGTTTGAATGTTCCGGATTTTAGTACTTCTTTCGAAAAATGTCCCGGTTTCGCTCAAAATTGACGTGGTCACACTGACTATAATGCGTATCAACTTTATTCTTTTCAAAAATTTTGAGTGGCAATTTCAAGTAAAATAGCGCATATGAGCATATACACTTACTACCGTATTCATAAAAATTTAAAGTAGACTTCAAATGTACTTCAAGAAAATTTTATATGAAAATTTTATCTAAAATTATTTTATATTGAAGGAAAATTTTGAACAAGAAATTATACACTATTTTTTCAACGTCATTTTGTCCCACTTTTTGGCATTAGAATTTAACGAAATTTTGCCCAGACATAAAATCAACGATGGAGATTTTAAATATGCAATAAAAAATAATAGCGTATGAATACATACGCTATTGTTATATTGAGAAGACGATATATACAGAAATTATGACACCTAATTTTATAATTGTTGGTCCATAATTAGTCGAAACTCCGATATAAGACCCTTTTCGTAATTCACGTTAATTTCTATAAATCTTTTAAAAATATTTATATCAATATAAAGTTTAACACATATAATTTTTATATTCACAGAAATCATGATACTAAATTTTTGAATGATTGGTCCATAATAAGTAATATCTATGTCGAATATAGCGCCCACTTCTGAAACACAGGTTTCTACATATGCTGGGTGTAGGGTATTATATGGCCGGGCTTGACCGACTATACTTTCATGCTTGTTTTATATTAAAAATATACAAAACATGTTAAGAAATACGACTATCCGAATAAACTAATAATTGTTATTCTACATCGTTAATTATAAAGTTGTGTTGCCCTGCAAATAACGCGACTAGTCCATACATGCATGTAAAGACTAGTCCAAACAGGAGTACGAGTACTCCAAAACTACTCCAAATATATGAAAAATAGGTGGTCCATTTAACATTGCGATGTCCTAGGACTGGACCATATAACCCATCGGAGTAGTCCCAAAACTACTCCATGGAGTACTCACGAGGGTTAGTTTTAAACAACAACAACAACTCAATATGCAATCGTGTTAACACGAAACCATGTCGTTTAACTACAAACTCTTGTTTAACTATGACTATGACCATGACTGCATTACATTGGACCATGTTGTGAGTAGTCCATATCATCTAAAATGGATCACGTAGTCCAATATTATTTGCAGGGTGTGTTGCTTGTATCAACATGTAAAATTAATTGATGTACTCGTATGCTATAGTTAACGTACTGTTTTTGCATACGATTTTTTAACATAGATGTGTTAGCCTTAAAGTGTCTAATAACTTCACGTTCAATCCTTAAATAAGATTTTTTTGGATAAGACTGTGAACCTTTATACTTGTTCTTAAGCATTAATTAAATTCTCGGGAAATTAAATTTTTCATTCGCCTTTCCCGGGGGAAAAATAGTCCGAGAAATCTTAAATCATCGTAAGTATTACTTGATGTCAAACTAAAAATTTTAAATAAGTAGATTTATTAAACAAAATTAGATCCAATTTTTTTATTTGTCACAAAGTGATTTGTTTGTTATGCCGTTTTGTTCGTTCATGCAAAGTAATTATAATCTGTGTATAATAAACCTCAACAATAAGAAAATGAAATACTATCTACTATTACTGCACAACTCAAATTAAATTCAAAATATATAAATAACTACTACTAAAATATATACATACGTACTTATGTACGTATATATGTATGTATGTACATATATACATACGTACATTAGATCGACTCACTTTGTATGAAGAGGAAAATTATTTTTTTTTACACCTAATGTTTTGAGGGGTTGAGGGTTTTATGCTATTTTCCAAAATATTTTGAGTCACGTGGCATCCGTCCGTGAGCTAGACCGTTCTAATGTAAGTACATACATCTGTATGTATTGTAATGTATTGAATGTATTGAATGTATTTTCCATTATTTTTGTCAACATGTTTATACTCACATTCACTATGTGAAGACTGTCCGATAACATGCGAACTGGTTGGAATATTAATAACGAATATGATAAATAACAAAATCGTTATATCGAGATTAATTTTTGCAATAAGGTTTAGGTCCTTAAATATTTTTTTTGACTAAGAGGGTGACTTAAGCATTCAAGTCAAGGATAAATGCAGTTTCCATTGGGAAGGATTTCGGTTCTAAAAATTATTCTACCATTACGCTTTGGTTTTGTTTTAAAGTAATTTAAGCAAATTAACTAGAATGTGTTTTCTTCTCTGAACAAAAAACAATAATAGAAACTAATTTTTTATCAGAAGATACTTACAATTCTTTAGAGATCGTAAATTGTGTGCGCCTGATATAACTGTCAATGTTAAAAATAAGGCCGTTCATTTGATTTTGGTTTATTTTGCTCAACATTCGTTATATTGAGCATACATTGTTTTAAACATATGTATGTCGGATTAAATGGTATTTTCGTTAGATTTAAAATTCGATCGTAATACACATGTTTTGATACTTATGAAACAAAAAAAGTTACTGAATGCTTTTGAACCACAAATTGATACTGATGATTAATTTTATTTAACTGCATTAACTGTTGCACATTTCGACCAACATGAATGAATTATAGTATAACTTTCCTTTAATAACAGCCCACTATTGGACCATTGACTGAATTTAGGGACAATTAGGGGTTACATTGACTTTTACATTGACCTGATTTCTTTGATACCAATCCGTTGAAGCTTTTCAATAATGACATAGGCAGGAAACTTTTATATAAATAAACTTTTTCACTTCGTTTTGCTGCAACATATAATTTTGGTACTGGTAGCTGTTTGAGGTCCATTTTAAGAGAGTCACCCATTATAATGTAGTCATAGGGAATACGTAACAGACTTTTAGCAACACCATTCTGTTTTTCACTACGATCTGGATATTTAATACACATATTCAAATTGTATATTATGAGCTGTCATTGTCCGATAGACCCAAATTTTGCTTTATTGAACGTAATATTTTCTTTGTATGTTCCTGGATTCTTTTCATAATTATTGAACCCAACAATGTCGAAATTTCTATGAATTTGTGCTAATTTTTTGCATATTTAAATTTAACATTGCCCACGTACAAATAGATTTCGACTGATTAATAATCAGGGGTGTCATAGAAACCAATATTGGTTTTGCTAATTGGCGGTTTTAAAACGAATATTGGTTTCATTTGGTGTCACGAAACCAAGTTGGTTTTGTTAATTTCGGATGTAAATAAAACCAATATCGAAACAGCTGTTGTTTACATTTTTATTATTTCTTATTTTACCTTTTTTGCAGAAAATTTTAAAAATATTATATTTTTTCATTAAAATATCAGTAAAAGTGTTTTTTGTGAAAATAATAGATATCAAATAATTAAAAGGTGATAAGTGCTTTTAAATAAAATAAAATGACATCATCAGCAGTTGTAGCATTTTTGTTATTGGTGACAATGGCCGTTTTGAAGATGTAGAGGGCACTTCTTTCTCACATGCAGCATCTACATCTTCATTGAGACCAACTGCTACGCCGCAAAAACCTTCCACCAATTGCGAAATGCCACATAGCCGTACTATGGCCTCTTCTGATGTCAGGTGATGCTTTGTAAACGGTCCACCTCCAGTTTCCCAAGACTCTGAGCTAGTTTTTTTTTTATCTCGCTCTTCCACTCAGTCCATTTCTGAACGAATAAACAGACATTTCATATAAAAATAAAATTTGTTCTGAAGAAAAAATTTTGTTTACCTTTTTCCACCCATTCACGTCAAATTGTGGTGGCCCGGCACTATTCAGTGAATCAGCCAGTTCTTCTCACAGGGCATTCACTGTTGGTTTGCCGCGCTTCGTGTAGCCTTTACCTAAATCAGGATATTTTTCCATGAATTCCATGATTATTTTATTTTGTGTATTGTTTTTATGTTTTCCCCTAGAAAATAAAAAGGTCAATGTAAACATTTTTCTTTTTATAAAGCAAATATTAAATTAATTTAATTTACTTACATTTCTAAAAAAATATCCCGGTTTATTTCTAATAAAAAATCATTGGTTTCTGTGACACCTAAAACCAAAGCATTTTTTCCTATCGGTCTTAAAACCAATTCTGACAATATTGGTTTCTATGACACCCCTGAATAACTTTTTATGCACAATAACTATAGCTATATTTAAAAAACAAGTCCTTAAAAAAATTACAGTGCTAGCTTTCAGTTGTGTTGCCGGATTTTATGTGAGCAATGCTTTAATATATATTAGTACAATGAGTAGATCACTGCTGATAATGCTTATCAATTGAATTATTCTAAATGAAGAGAGAATTACGATAAATAGAAATGATTCAATCCAGAGTACTTAGTTTTTCTATAGTTTTTAAAGTACTTTTCAGGCAGTCCTCATTCATATGTTTAGAGATGTATGCATGTAAATATGTGTTTTTACATAGTTTCAAAAAATATACACCATCATTGAATTTCTAACATACAAACAAGGTCTTTGTGTTAAACTTTGCATTTGACTTTCGACGTATTTGTGTTCGTTACTCTTTTGAATTTGCGGATTATTTGATGATTGTACTTTATTTATTGTTTATAAACATCATCAGCAACAATACTCGTATGTGCCTGCATGGCTGTAGGCAACTGATATCAAGTAATCTTTTGTCAGACGAAATGCTGTGGATTTTTCTACCACAAACTTTGCAATGAAAACGATTTCTTTTAAGTAGTTTTGTTCCTAAGTAAAACAATTAAACTAACAAATTATATAATGATATAAAGCTAAATTTATATACATAAATACTCGTATGTATGTATGAATGTATGTATAAAATGTAAATATAATGAAAACTATCAGCACTCCCCATACATTTATGAATTAAGGATCACTATTGTTGCAATAATATTTTTAATTAATTATTAAATTCATAATAAACTCTTTGATTTTATCAAGACACATAATATGTGTAGGTATGTATATGGATACTAGATTTGTCAATCTTAAGGCTGGCGACACCATATTCCTTAAACACATACATACATACATTTATTTAAAAAAAATTAGAAAAAAACAAACAAATTATTTTTTATTATAAAATGTCATATCCTTTGTTAATTATATTGTGGTTCACGACCGTATTATAAAAGCACACAAACGTAATATGGTTATTACCAACCATGTTATGGTCATGGAAAAATCCTATATCTGGTATGATCATATTATGGTTGAGTCCAACTATACTATAGTTCAAGATCAACCATGATATGTTTATATTTAAAGTTATTAGGTGATATGGACATATTATGGTCATTGAGCAATCAGCATTAAAATATCTCATAGCAGTTTTTGTCATTCCCTAAATAAGTTAAAAATCAATAAAAGTTTATCATTCCGTTTGTAAAATGTCGAAATGTTTGTCATAGAAGCAAAAAGTATATACGAGTACACCTAATTCTGTTTTTACGCGGTAATTGGTTCCAGGAAACTGCGTGTAAAAAATCGTTTAAAAAAAGACATTGATCGTATGCAAAACAGGTGATTGGTTCCTTATCTCTAAAACCTATTGAAATAAGTGAAAACCAAAGACTTTTTAAGAACAACTATTAAGGTTTATAATATTAAATCACATACACACAATGTGTTCTTACACAAGCATAGTTATTAAAGAAAAAAAGATATGCAGTCTAATGGCGTTTTCTTTTCTGGCAAAAATGTTACACGTTTTTCCCATTTCGCATCTTTTTTAATTTTTGTGTGTTCTTTTCTGAAAAAATGTCAACACTGCTAAAGTGTAGTGTGTTCTTTTCTATAAATGTCACACTATAAATTTAAAAAATGGTGCACCTTTCACACTCTGTATTTTTAGAGGGGGAGAATCGCACGTTAAAACAGCTGACCAGTGATGCCAACTTTTGAGACTCAAAACGCGTAAACATTTTTGAAGAAAGGGCTAAATGGAAAAAAATCCATATAAAACCACATCCAATTTTCTTTTTTTTGCGTTTTGAGTGACTAAAATCCGGCTAAATGTAGCCCGAAAAGGGCTAAGTTGACATCGCTGCAACTGACATTTGTTTTGTTTATGAATGTGTATTTGTGTTAAGAAACAAAAAAAATATACAAAATGAAAAATATTACTACTTTTTTATGTGCTGAAAAAATTTTGGATGACCTGTTGAATTGATCTTCATCATCTGATGATGATAAAATATTTTATATGATTATGGAAAAGTGAAAGGCTTTGTAGAGAACGTAATTAATGAATACTCTGCAGTTGATGTACATACATATGTCAAATTTCATAGGACAATATCTCCTACTTCTTATATATGTAATGTATGTCTATGTATATATAACTTTTATAGTTTAAGAAGAATTTGCGTGTTAGTCGGGAAGATGCCATTGGTATTTTTGATAAATATTCATTCAGGTATGTGATGGAAAACGATAACTATAACGAGTAAGTTTCAGAAGTTAATTTTTTCGTAATATTTCTGTATTAAAACAGTTTTGTCCCACACAATATAAAGATAATTTGCTATTAAAGAGAATCTTGAAACAAAAATTTTAAAAATTTAATTAGAAATACTTTAAAATGGACTTCAAAAACTCACTCGTTATCGTTTTCCATCACATACCTGATTGTCTTATTTCAAGCGATCTTACCAGGGAGCTATCTGCTTCTTCTTTTTTAACAAAAAAAAAAACAAAAACAGCTGTACATGATAATAAAGTGTTACACTGTTGTAATTTTATGTTCTATTCTGACCATTAAAAATGCGACATCTTTAAAATGTGGGGTAAACATTATAAAAATGTACATAATAACGGTGTAACATTTTATTTCAGAAAAGAAAACACCATAAGTTTAAAAGTAATGTAAAAAAAAAATATGACAAGTTCATTTGATTATATGCACTAAAAGGGAATTGTCCTAAATTTGCTTGTATCCACAAACAGGGAATTCCCCTTAATTTGTGATATGAACATACAGTGGTCGACAAAAGTCTACATACGACCCATATTTTTGCAATTTAGGCATTTTGAAATCATAATGTAGAAAAGTAATAATACAGTTTTGTTTCAGATGTATTTTTAATAATATAACACAAATTATTATAAACTTAAACTTTTATTCACAAAAACTAAAAAAATTGAATGACAAAAATCTACATACGAGCTGTAAATTAACATAAAAAACTTTGTTTGGCTATTAAAACTTATTACTTTTTATTAAAATTAATATTTCTTTGGGCCACCATGGGCATCTATAACTGCCTGTAAGTGTCTGAGCAGCGAAGCAACTAAATTGTCGAGTTCTGCGGGTGTTATGTTTAGCCATTCTTCTTGAAGCTTCTCTTTAAGCAATGGGCACTAGTAATAGGAGTTTTTCGTTGTGGAATCTCAATAACATTTAAGTCCGGCCTCTGAGGTGGTGTGTACAACTGTCGTGGGGCATGGTATAGCAGCCAATCTTTGACAATCTGAGCCGTGTGCTTCGGATCGTTATCTTGCGGGAAAATCTAACTATGACCAAGATTTAAAATATCAACCGAGGGTTTCAAATTTTGTTCCAAAATGGATTTGTACTGATAGCGATTCATATTACCCTCAATAAACACTAACTTCCTACTCCAGAAGCAGCGATACACAGTGCTTTGTCCCCATATAGTGAATCGGCAAAATTAGAGCAATTATCGTAGAAGAATGAAATTTGGTGTGCTGGTTCAAAATATGTCAATTAAGAAAAATTCGAAGTTTCGGAAAAATCGGTGCAAGGATATGACTACCTCCCATACATCCTTTAATTTAAAACTTTAATTTTAGCTATAATTGTAAATAGAATAAATCGAAAATTGGTAACTGTCTGTTAAAATATGTCTTTTAGGACATGACTACCTCCCATATACCCTTTTTCTCAAAAACTAAATTTTAGCTACATTTGTGATCAAAATGCAAATAATTTAATACATATTCCCTTTCAAATGCGTCATAAAAAATTTCTTTCTAAATTTGCTCAACAAATAAGATATTTTATTTTAATTATAATTTATGATGTTGTCTTTCAAAATGTATTTCTCAATTTCTTTGAATTCATCATTTTTTATGGGCCGACCACCATAAAATTTAGTACAACAATTTATTTGCCTATAAGGAGTATTTATGTCAAATTTTAGCCGTTTAACATTATTTATATCTGTTTTATGCGTATTTAAGGGAATTTTGGAAGTGGACTTTATATGGGGTCTATAGTCAAACATGGGCCGAACTAAAAAAAATTTCGTTTTGCGATTTCTTTTTGTATAAAACTTATTTTTGCTGAATTTTGTCTTGATATTCCAATTTTATAGGCATTTATTTATCATTAAGCCATATTTCGGGAATATATATATTTGTATGGGGGCAATGAGAAATCATGGACTGATTCTTACTATTTTCCGCACACTTTCTTCTTTTATAGTACAAACAACGTATTCAAAATTTAATGGTATTATCTGCAATATATTTCAAAATATTGCAATAAAATGGACGAAAAATATCAAATTTTTATGGCGGTGGTCTCACATATTGGTTCATAACTCTGGTTGACCTACACCGATTTTGCTGATTTTAAATAGCAAACTTCTCGAAAGCACTTCTGACAGATTTGGATCCCGAATATATCTTGGGACTTCAAAAAACTGATTTCAACATCCAGACAGACAGACGAACATGGCTTAATCGACTCCGCTATCTATAAGGATCCAGAATATATATTCTTTATAGGGTCGGAAAATTATATTGTGGAAATTACACACGGAATGACAAACTTATATATACCCTTCTCATGAAAAAATGATCACGTGAAACTGAAATAAACACGCTCTCATCTCTTGTTCAAATATAAGATATAACGGAAAATAGCAAAACGTAAATAACTAATATTTATCATAAACTTTTTTATGGTGCAATTTTTTTTATTATTATGCAAAATTGAATTGAACATTGAACGTCTCTGGATCCCTTTACTTGGAAAAAATTATATAATCATATTTT
Source organism: Bellardia pandia (assembly GCA_916048285.2). Taxonomy (NCBI): domain Eukaryota; kingdom Metazoa; phylum Arthropoda; class Insecta; order Diptera; family Calliphoridae; genus Bellardia; species Bellardia pandia. The sequence goes on from OU696530.1 coordinate 75,709,782, forward strand.
TGGTCTTTGTAAAACTAAAAAATATAGATGTTTTAAAAAAATACAAAATTTCAAATTTCCGGTTAAAAATATTAAATTTTTTTTACTATTGGTTAGATTTGTTAACAAAGTCTATAAATGAAAAATAAAAAATTGCCTACTTTTTATTTATATATTTTTAAATTTTTTTTAAAGTTTTCAAAAATTTAGGGTTTCCGCCAAAAAAAAAAAACAAAAAAAAATCTTTAAATTTTTGGTAAGTTTTTGTCACTATTTAATAAAAATTATACACTATACTAAAATTTGATTCATTTTTTATAGTAATAAAAAAAACAATTGTATAAACTATTTTTTTTTTTTAATTTTGGCAGTACCATAAACTTAGGTCTTTGTAACTTTTTCTGAAACTTAGGAAACATGTGTTAAAAAATTTATATCACTTTTACATTTCCGGGTGAAACATCTAAAACTTCTTTACATATTCTATTTAAGCCCTTTAAAATGTACTAAAATAACAAATAAAAAATTACCTACTCTTAAAAAAAAACTTTTCAAATCAAACTTTTGCATTTTGGTAAATCCAAATAAAAAATCGCAAAAGTTTTCGATGGCACAAACAACTTTTCCATAAAAAATATTTACCAAAAATTATTTTTGTTTTTTTGTACCTATAGTAATAAACAAATTAAGTTTCAAAGCAATACAATAAAACAAGAAATTTTGACAATTTTTTTTGTAACACAGTAAAAATCGTTTTTCCGTTCAACAGTTTTACCTCAAACGTTTTCTGACTTTAGCGCCCTCTACTGTTAACAAAAAGAAGATATCATAAATTCTACTCACGAATCTGTTTAAGGTACTTTGTTAGCTTTACAAAAATGTATATTACTTCATTATTCTAAGCACTTTATTTTATTTTAATTTTGCCTATGGGACAAAGCACTGTGCGACAGCACTCCAAACCATTACGCTGCCTTCACCATGCTTAACAGTAGCAACTAAGTTCTTCGGCGCCATCGCTGTATTTTTTTTTTTCGCCAAACTTTATCTCTCCCATGACTTCCAAATATGTTATATTTAGATTTATCAGTAAACAACACTCTCCCAGAAATCTATGTCCTCTGAATATGCTTGTGCGCAAATTCCAAACAAAGTTTGCGATTTTTTTTCGCTTATGAGAGGTTTATGCGAGGAGATCTGCTATGGTAACCATTATTATTTAAAGTTCTTTGTATAGTTCTTGGATGTACAATTAATTCAGATCATGCAGCGACATCTTCGGCTAATTTTGTGTCATTTACTTTTGGATTATTTTTGCCCACTTCTTTTAAAATGAAGCTAACGTCTCTACGACTAAGTTTCTTTAAGCGACCTCCACGTTGTTTGTTTTCTTTTTAAAGTTATTGAGTATTGTCTGAACTGTAGACTTACTTAAATTAAAAAGCTTTGATATTTCACCTAAAGATTTTCCCTCATTTCTGCACTTCAGAACAAAATTACGGGCATCATTTGATATTTATTTTCGAGAAGACATTATTTCTATTAAAGATTTATTTAATCCACCTAAACTTGAACTGAATACTATTTTAAGAAACCCATTAACACAACAAGAAAAGTAAAACAAAATCCCATACATGCAGGTCGTATGTAGACTTTTGTCAATGCTTTTTGTTTGTTTATTATGAATAATTTTTAAAGTTTACATTACAATAACAATTATTTTTGGGTTTATCAAAAAAAATAGATTACAAACAAAACTGCATCATTATTTTTTTATTCCGCGCTAATGTTCTCATAAAATGTCCAATATTGTGGTCGTATGTAGACTTTTGTCGGCCTCTGTATTCCGCAAAAATTAAATTTAACAAAACAAGTTTAAGGCCAAAAGATTATGAATTGTTCTAAATGGAAAAAAATCGTGTAAAAAATGTAAAATTTGTTTATTTCAATTACATTTATTATTTCATTCGTTTCGCTATCAATGAATCAAATTTCATTAATTTCTAATACCAACCATTTCTATTTAATTATCAAATTCACTCTTTGGATTCGGGATTTCGGGATTGGCTTCTTACTAATTACACATTGATCCGAAAATGCGCATTATAACCGCCACCAACAAAAATGGAGTCCTATTGTAACACATCGAAATATGGCCATAAACGAATGAGATTCATAGAAAGCTTATCAGTATAGATTCACCATTACATCACATTCGTGTTCCAGTGTTTCTTCTTCGTATTATTGAAAATAACTAGTTTTCCCAATACTGTACAGGCTGAAATAAAGGCCCATAGTTCATGTGTATAAATAGCTTATTTAAGAAAAAATAAGACGCTGCTTCGGCAAGGAAAGATAAATTTAACATTTTTGAATTATTATTTATTTCTTTGACGTTTTCCATAACTCTGGTTCTACTATATAGATTTTGCTGATTTTCAAAACCAAACTAGGAATATTATTATCGGTTTTTTGTAAATTCTGTTAATTTTGATTGTGTCGTTTGGACGTGAGAGTGTTTTACACAGACAGACAGACGGACGGACATAGTTAAATCGACTTAGATTTCCATAAGAATCAAGAATAATATACTTTGTTAGGTCTCAGATTAATATTTCTCAGTGTTACACACGGAATGACAAACTTATATATTCACCACTTATGGTGGTGGAGGGTATAAAAAGAAGAAAAAAAAACTAAACTGAAGTTTTCAAACCCAACAACAAATAATTGTTAAAGATGTAACTAAACATAATCTTCTTTTCATCGGACCTAGAAGCATCGAATGATCTTTCCTTGGAACCAAGAAAACAAGTATTTGATTGAATTGGTATTTACTGTATGGTAGAAATCTAATGCATTCATTCTCTAACATTTTCAATGTTATTAATTTGTGTAAAACTTTTGTGTTAGCAGTTATCCTTTACAGAAATGTTTAACAAAAAGCTGGAATAATATTAACCATCACATACAGTGACATCTATTAATAATGAATTTTAAGTGTATTTGTCCTTGCTGAGTTTGTATCGGCAAATATTTCATATTCAAAAGCTTTTTCAGCAAATTTCAAGAAAAGCTGCACCAATTTTTAGTTTAACTGTCTCAGTCTTACGCCCAACACAAGATGGCTCTGTTCAATATTTTAGTGACATGCGCTGTGAATTGATTAGTGACAAAACTTTTACTAGTAATTCACAGTGAAACTCTGTTGTAGCGAACTCCATACCACCAAAAAAGAGTTCGTAATACATGAAGTGGGGTTAAAATAATTGAACATTTTCTGTGTTGACCAACAAACGGTTACAAAAATTTTTTTGTTTTGGATGCTTTGCAAATAATCACTTTTATTATTTCGAATGATGAATAGGAAATTGTATGAATAATTGTATTAATATATCATTGGTGATATGAGTGTTTTTAACATGTGTTTTAACATATCGATAATCCTTCCTATCGATCAATCGATAATCGTTCCTACTAAAACTTGTACTCCGTAATCCATATATCCATATATTTTATAAATGTCTTTGTAAGATTGTTTGTCTGAAATTTAGAACGTATATAGATCTATGTATGCTTGGAAGCGTCAATAGGCTTTATCTTTTTTCAAGACTTAGATCCGGAAGCGATAAAATGGAAAAAAACCGGTAAAATTGAATCCCAAAAGGCTAAACCGATTTTATTGAAATTTGATATGTAGATAGATCCATGCTTGGAAATGCCATTAGGCTTTTTATCTTTTGAAGACTTGGACAAGGAAGGGATAAAAAGGGGGAAAAGTGGTAAAATTTTAATATTTTGTTTTTAAATAATGATTAAATGTGTTATGAAGTAACTGCCTGCATTTTAATGTTAGCTTTCTATAGCCACAAAAATGTATGTGTATTGCAAAAGTACCTTTCTGAAAGTTGTCTTTCATCTACGGGGTAAATGGCTAAACCAATTTTATTAAAATGTGGAACGGACATAGATCTAATTTTAGGACTTGGAGCAGGAAGTGATAAATTGGGAAAAATTGGTAAAATTTAATAGACTATAACGGTGATACCGGAAAGGGACAAACAGGGGAAATATTTTAAAATGTTTCTCCGAAATAATGATTGCCTTTGTTATGAAGCAACAGTAAAAGTAGTTACTTTTAAGTGTATTTTCAAGGGGATAAAAATGGGTAAAAAGTGGAATTTTGTGTTTAATCTTAATAAGTGATTTACTGACTCGAAACTTTTAATATTGATATATTAAAAGACCAAAACACTTGTCGAACACATACATTTGGAAAATTCACACTAACTGGGTAAGAAAGGGTAAAGATTTGTGTTTTTGTACATTTTTGGTACCTTTATCAAGGACTTACAGTTTTAAATATGGATTCTTTTAATGAAAAAAAAGTTACTAAACAGCATCCAAAATTAGAGGACCAAAAAGAGAAAAAATGTACAGCTGGCACATTTTATATACTTTGTTCTAACAGATAAAAACTATTTTTTGGCGTTTAAGATTTACTTTTAAATTAATGAACTGCTAAAATAAAATTTTGAATATTTATATTATTTTTAGAAACTATTTTGTATTTGGTACTGAAGACCCAAATGCTTATTTTGGCTTTTTTAGCCACAATATGTGATATCTAATTTGACATCAAACCTTCTAGCAATATTATACTAAATACACAATTACCTGTTGCTTATCTTTTAGTAAAAACCGTGCCGATGTGTAAGATAAATAAATTTTTTTTTCAGATCGTAATGTAATCCATCTTCAATGGTGGTTGGCAGCAAAAGGAAGTAGAGACACTTTGTCCTGTGTATTTACAGCGCGTGGTTATATATCATACCAAATAAGACACACGAAAGTAGTCGAATACTTAAATTCAACTAGTATTGCCACTAAGATGCGAACACAACTTTACATCAAGGGTTAATTTTAAAAAATAAACGTAATACAAATACATACATGCAGTCTGAAAAATATGTCAATAGAATAGAAATTTGACATTTTCAAATAATTAACATTTTTTAATTTAACATGTCACAAATCCCTGCAAAAAACGCGAGTACTTCATACACGCATGTATAGACTACTCCACAACGGACCAGGAGTACTCAAAACATAATCCATTTGTTTGAAAAAAACTAATCCATTTAACATTACGATGTCCTAGGACTGGACCATATAATCCAGCTTTGCATAACACGGGACTAGTCCCAAAACTACTCCTTGTAACTACATCAAATGTTTTTAAACAACGATTACGGTCGTTAAAGCACGAATAATTGTCGTGTAACAAGAAGTTCTGATTTGAAAATGAAATGGTCCACAAGTGCATTACATAGGACCACGATATAGTCACTACATTTTAGCTACAATGGACCACGTACTCTACAGATTTTTGCAGGGATGTCCTTACTACATAGATACATATAAACCGCAAATGGCCACCATATTGTATTGCCCAACAATTTGTTTTCCGAAATAGTAAATGAATTTGTTGTGAAAAATGTTGTCCCATAATAGAATATGAGTTGCATGAATGTGTTTTTCCTACAGAATGAACTGCCACTTTACACACCAAATAAGCTTCGTTTGTGTCCTATTTTTAAAACTGATTTCCAATCTAATAATAAAAACTAATAGTAAAATAATAAAATAAAAATCAAAAAATTACTTTCCTACCTTTAAAATAATTGTTCTAATTACACTCGTCTGAATTTACAATGGTTGTACAAATGTTGAAGGTAATTTGTACAACACATACGAAGGTTGTATAAAAGTTTAAGTTTTGCCAAAAGTTGAAATATGTGTCCCAATAAAAATATTAGCTAAATATAGTTTAAACAACGAACGGTAAAACCCAATAATAAGCTGGCCGACAAATTGTGTACAGAACTGAAAGATTATGGATTTTTTTCGAAGCAAAAAAAAAACGTTATTGTTTGAACTATAATGTTCAATAACTAAATGAACATTAATGACAGATATACCCTTCAAAATGACATAAATAACTAAAAACAAAAATTAATTCAGCATTTTTAGTTATACACCCGATACAATTTATTTTTCATATTTTAAATTGGGCATTTGAAGGTTTGAAAGCATAAACATATGACTTTGCTCAAAATTGTGTTCACAATCAGATATTTAGTTGTATCATACAATGTGCATTAGATTGTTCGTTATTTCAAAAAGTAGAAATATGTTATGTCTCACTCCTCCAACATTTGAGGCCTGATGCAAAAATAATTCTTCGAAAATTTCGCGCCCCCTCGACCACGCCTTCAAGTGCCGAATCAACAATCTATACAGAGCAGAATTTGTAATTTATAAATCAAACTAATATCGGTTATATGGCAATTATGCTTCTGCATTTTGTAGCTGTCAATCCATATATTTGGCAATACTTCCCAAATTAAGTCCACTTCCGAGTATAACAACCAACCATACAACTTTTTTAAATAAACTTATTGAGACGAATTTCAACAAAGTTACATTACTGGATACTAGATTTAGAAGCTTTAAGTCCATAATTGGTCCGCTTCTATACCGACATTTTTGAGAGAGTTATGCTCTTTAAAGTGATTTTCGAAAGTGGGCCTTATATGGGAGCTATGATAAATTAATAACCAGAGAAGACAAATTTGCTTTTTTTGCTTTTTTGCTTTTTTTATGCCTTTTTTACCATATTTTGCTTTTTCGGCTTATTACGTCATTTTGATGCTTGTTTTGCTTATTTCCCCATTTTTTTGCATTGTACATTGATTTTGTACATTTATTGACCATTTTTGTATTTTTACAAGTTTTTACAACTCAGTGTTGAAAGGTACTTTACTTTTACTACTTCTTTTTACAACTCTTTTATTCAAACAAAAGTGTGCAAAAAACATTTGAGTTTGAAAAAATCAAGTAGGCCGTAAACGAAAAAAAAAATAAAAAAATATAATGTCGAATGGAAAATCGAATAATCATGTTAAAAATGGTTCAATCGTACCCTGGAGTTCTTAAAATTGAAAAAGATTGGCTTTTTTGCAATGTTTGTGCCTGTAAAATAAACAGCCACAAAAAGTACAATGTGGAGCAACATTTAAATACAAACAAACATAAATTAACAGCTTCTCGTCAAGAAAATCGTCAGCAACAACTTATCACGGAATTTCCTGTAACTATAACATTCAATACATTTCACGAAGATATATGTAAATTTTTGGAGACAAATATACCAGTCAAAAAAGTTAGCCATCCTAGTTTTAAAAACATATTTCAAAAGTACGCCAACTTATCAGTACCGATTTACAGTTCTGTTCGTGGAAAATACATACCCCAAATGTATAAGGAAACTTTAGAAAAAATTCGTAAAAAAACTACAGACAGCCAAAAAAGATATATAGCCAATTTTATATTTGGTGTTTTGGATTCTGATGTTGGGAACAAATCTTATTTACTTAACATGGCTGTTCTCGAAAATGCAAATGGAGCTTCTATTGCTGCGTTCTGTAGCACACATGATTGTTTATTGTAACAGTTTTTATAACATTGATAAATTAGAATAAGAAACTATTATGTGATCGTTAAAAACTATATAAATAAAAATGCTTTTTTTTGCTACTTTTTTTGTATTTTTTGTGCATTTTTTTCGATATTTTTTTGCCATAAACACTTTGTGTTTGCCATTTTTTGTCTTCTCTGGTAATAACCCATTCCTTAAACTATATATTACATCTGTTATATTTGTGCCTTAAACTGTCCAGTTTTCCTACACACATATAGACATATCCGTACTTACACGCAGAGGTTTGGAGGAGTTCTAGTGTCATGAATTTATTCAAAAATAAAATTGGAAACAAAATGTCATTTAATACGTGTGACAGTTTAATACACATTAAATGTAGCCTAGAAAGAGATAATGTATGTTGTTCAAACTACAAAATACCTGACGAAGTGTGCTCAAAAATTAATTCGAATGAAACGTATAAAAAATCTAAATATTTTATTGATAGTGTCTTATGGACTGAAAATGATGATGAACAAGAAATCGAAATTTTGTTCAGTAACGACCAATTTTAAATGCATATGTACTATTTAATACTATGAATTTAATCTACGTATGTACCTTATTTATTAAAATGTAATTGAAATATGCATCTCATGGTAGCAATTTTTTTCTAATAAATTATTTTATAAAAATGTGTTTGTTTTGATTTTTAAAAGAAACATTTTATAACTTAGCCCATTTTCGTACTTTATCGAAAATTTTGACAGGATATGGCTTAAACGGTTTTTTTTTCAATTTAGCCCTTTTTTCAAAAATTTTTACGCGTTTTGAGTCCGAAAAATTGGCATCACTGCCTATGAATCTTCATCATTGGTTTTAGATAGCGGTAGATAGAGCTAAAGACGTTTATGTTAAACCCTGCTTAGGTTTCTCATTTACAATTGTACTGATAGCTTTCACTCTTTGAAAATGTTACCCACTCGGTTTATGTTATAAATTCCGCAGTGATGTGATTCAATTCAGTTAGATTATGAACCTTAATATCTATATGGAAATAAAACAAAGTGTTTAATTTATCATATAATTTGTTTGTTTAATTAATAATAATTTATTTTTATTTTTTGGTTTGTTCTTGATTTTGTTTCGTTTAATTTTAATTTTAGCACATACAAATACATACATAAATATTCGATTAATTAATTAATTTAAAATCTAGGGTTCTTATCAAATAACAACACTTTGATATTCATACAAAGTCATGCTGAATGCGCCTGTATCTCAGTAATTTATTCGCTTAATCTAAAGATAATCTTAACTATGAATTTCACAAGTATGTATATGTATGTATTTAATTTGATTGATCATATCGACTAGAAGAGTAATTGATTTAAATATTTTCACATTTTTTCATTTGTATAACTGGATTGACAAATTTCGACTTTTTTTCATTTGGTAAAAAAAATTGACAGCTTTTGGAGAATTGATATTTTAAACAATCAGTTGAAATGTTTAACTCCATTCAAGGTTTAAATCTAATTCTGTTTTTCATTACTATTACATAATATGTGTGTATGTATTTGTTTTGTATTTTACTATTTTAATAACTGTATTTGTATGTAATTTCTTAATTATTGACACAAGTTTCAATTCAAATATATTGTAAATTACGACCACCACAAACAATGGCAGTAATTTTCTAATATTATTTATTTATTTATTTTTTTTTTCACTAATTAATTGTAATGTATGATAATAATTGAATTAACAAACAAATAACGCAATTGATTGATCGTTTAACATTAATTTAATTTAATCTCTTCTCATTTCATTTCATTCCATTCCGTTTTAATTCAATTTTATTATTTTAATTAATTGTTTTATATATGTATATGTATGTATGTATGTGTGTATGTAGATTTCTGTGTATGTGTGTGAATATTTTTTATCCTAGATTTTGTCGTTTAAATATTATTTACAAAAAGATTATTTTCTTAAATTTTTCAAAAATAATACTTAAAATATTGTTCATTGTATCATCAGTCAAGAACGCTTTCGTTTAACAGACATAATTATACTCGTATTTTGTTAATTGAATTTGATTACTTAATTAACAGAAATTCTTTTCTTACGCTAAATAATTTATCGTTCGAATTAATTAACTAAACTGTTGAAATCCGAATATATGTATTTGTTTTAAATGCATTTGTTTGTCAGTTTTATCTTTTGGTTTAACACTTTAAATCTTTACGAGATTTTCTTATTTAAAAAAATTTCGATGTTCTTCCTAAAAAAATCTTATTTTTTTTATTATTTGCAAGTCGAAAAGCAGATATGCTGAAGTCAGTACGGTTGGAGTTAAATGCAAAAATTACTACGATATGTTGAGAATTTTGAAAAACTAATTCAAAATAAAGTGGAGAATTGTTTGGTCTGTATTGTTTGGATTCAAAGAGGTCGTTTTTAAGCCTTATTCATGGATGATATGTTATCACAAAATGCCGAAGGAGGGCTCAAGTTTTTCTCACTGATTATGTGATGATATTCGTCGGGTACTTGTGCTGTCACGGTAGATTGGTTTTTGGCTGCATCATACTGCTGCTTGTTGTTGGTGATTTTAGATGGGTATAAATGGCCCGACATGGTGGAGCCAATGGCCAGAGTATCGGCATTGCTAAGAGTCTCCATGGCACGGTAATCGAAAAATGTGGACATATTGTCATTTGGTATACCCAAGAGATGGAGGGGTTCAATGCTATGGGGTAAATGATGGCGATAGTTGTCATGACCTTCGCCTACCACACCCGCTTTAGCGTCCCCGCCCAATAGTTTTCCCTTGCGTCTGGGTGTTATAGTTAGAAAGTCGCCGTAGCTTTTGTTGTGACATGCCAGAGAAGCTGCCGAACTGAGGGGATTTTTGGCATGACTCACTAAACGCTCATGCTGGGCTGCAGCTGAAGTGACTTGCGCAGCAGCAGATGCCTGGTTACCGGCTTGTTTTAGAATTTCAACATAGGAGCCCGACTGGACAATATGCGGGGAGGGGATGCCGTTAGGTGAGCACTGGAATTCACCGGCGAGACTATTGCCGCTGTTGGAACTATTATCGGTAGTTTTTGGTCGTATTTTGCCGGATATACTGCCGGACAAATTTGTATGGTTGGTTGAATTTTTGGCACATTCGTCTGAAGATTTTCGCTCATGATGTTTGGGTGACTGTGTTTTGTTACCTGGCTGCTGTTGTTGCTGTCTACTACGTTGCTTGGGTGGCGGGTCAAAGAGCCTGTAGTCGAGCGGCACCGCGTCCATGCTGCTGTATTTTGTATATTTATGTGTATGATTGGTATGGAAAATTCAAAAAGTAAATAATGAAAATAGTATTACATAATTTGCAAATATGTAAAGTCAACTAAATCTAAATAACACATTGAATGCCTCAAACAACAATTTTGCAAATGTTCTTCTCTCAAAATGAAGATGGATATGTTTTTAATCTTTGTTTTCCAAACTAGACAAACTAGACAGTACAGTTCTATAAAAATTATTTGACACACCGAATTTTGTGAAAGATACCAATATCATTTTAAAAAGAGAGTTCACTTGCACAAATTTTGCACATGTGGAATAATAAATACAATAAATTATTTATTTCTTAGTTGCTAAATACAAAAGTTCATGCAATTTTCTAGTAATACAAGCATTTATTAAACTAAAACTATAATTTACTTTTCTTGAAATAAGAGGATACATTAGCTTTTTCTATGCGAAATTGATACGGGTGTTTTCATTCTGAACGCCGATTAAGTTTGTTTATTTGTCTCACAGAAGCAAAATTAGTATTTTTCTTATAAATCTGCACACTTTTCTAATATGATATTAATATAGGTCGTGACACACTATCCTACACAATCGTACGATTTATTCACTAGAAAATCTGACCGATTTCTATCACACTCAATAAAAAAAATCGCAACAAACTATGTCATAGGTGCTACACTATTACACAAAAAAGATGCAAAAACATATGTTTTTGCTAACAAACGCAGTTTTCCGCCATTTAAATTAATATTTGTGTTCAATTATTTATATTACACTTATGTGTGTTGTTGTTATGTGTGAAAACTATACAAAAAATTAAAAACTGTTAAACGTCTGTCCTTTAAATTATAATTTGTGCTTTAAATCAATGAAGCCGACATTATCAGCTGTCTTAGAAAATACAACTCTGATTGCATAGAAACTATCATTTTATGAACATTTTAAAAAACTTTTGCAAGTCGGACAGACTTGCCAAAAAAATCTGTCATTTAGTTAAATTTTTAGGCCACACTATCATACTTTATGAACACACACGATTTTTTTGACATACCCTACGACTAAATAGGATAGGGCCCAAAAAAAAGGGCCCAAATTGAAAAAAAATTAAAAAAAAATATTTAAAAAAATTTTTTTTTTTAAATTAAAAAAAATATTTTTGAAATGATTGAAGAAATAGCTATCTAAAGTCCTTTGGACAATTTTTGCTAGGACCAATAGGTAAAAAGTTACACTCATTTTACAAAAACCCTGTATGACCAAAATGTCCAACTTTGACCCCCTCTAATTCCGGCACTTCTGGACTGATGGAGCTGAAAATTTGTCTCTGGCCTACTATTTGACAAGTACTAACCTTGGTGCAAATTTCATCCAAATCGATTTTTAATATTGGGTCACTTGACGTGAAATTCACCATATATATATATATTAATAGGTATTTTTTGAAATTCTAAGCCCACGAAGTAATGTCCTTCTGTCTATGTAAAACACTCTCACGTCCAAAATACACTACCAAAATCAAACAAGTTTAAAAAGGTTTATAGTTTCTCCTAAGCAGTTTAGTATTTAAAATCAGAAAACTCGGTATGATAAAACAAAAGTTATGTACCAAAATGTGTGACAATCTCCATCAAAATATGATATTTTGTTTGCGTTATTTATACGACAGAAAATAGGTGGAAGCAGTCCATAATTTCTTATAGACCCCACACAAATTCCCGAAATGGGTCAGTAGTACCTAAGACTACTTTCAAAAATCACTTAAATACTCATAAATCGCTTATAAATTATGATTTCGAACCAAATTGTACACATACTCGTATAAGGTCCACTTCTGAAAAAATGCAAATACTTTTATATACCTTAAAGACGTAACTATTACGTTGATATTCGACGTGGTATATTCTCACATTTATTGAATTCTTTGTTTCGAGTTTTATAATTGATGATAGCTTCTATATCAGGACCACTTCCGAAAAACCAGTTAACCTACTTCAATAATAATTATCGACATTGAACCAACATTCTATGCAGATCAGTAATTTCAATCTAGAAAATATACCAATGTCGGTTATGCAGCAATTACATTACTGTCTTTGTAAAAAACGTTATTGAGATGAAAATTCAACCAAAATAAGCCACACCTAATCACCCTTTCCCTTTTTGATTTTCGTTTCCTTAACTTGTAGAGAATATGGAAAAATGTTGAACCAGTCGGATAATGTAAACCAGTTTTTAAACCAGCAACACTGAGTAACTTGCACTCTAACTTGTTTAATACGTATGTATTTCTTTCGTTTGCAATATTAATTTCTATATGGCTGAAATTATTTATTAATTTTATGCATTTACATTTACACCTACGCAAAATCTAGTAGACTTTAATTAAAATCTTAAAGAAAATTTTTGGCGTTGACACTACTACTTTTTGACATATTGTTGGATTTAATTTTCATAATAAAAACCAGCTGACTGAAAAAGAAAATAAATTATATTGTAAACTTTTAGTAACAAAAATGGAGAGACAAAAACAAATTTTATTATATTTTACATCCAGATCTGAAAAAACAATCGGAATTAACATTTTTGCGTAAAAAAACAGCAGCATTTGTTAAACATAAGGTTTCACAAACTTCTGCAAATGTACTACACGCTATTATAGCTTATATAGGAGGTTGGAATGGACACACGTAAGTATGGGAAATAAGTTGGCGTAATTTAACTAAATACGTTTATATTATAGACTCGCCACGGTTCGTTTTATGAGGAAGACGTGCCTATTATGCCAGAAGAAACGTTCATAGAAAATTTTCGAATGAGCCGGCAAACATTTCAATTGCTGTGTTCGAAGTTGACGTCAATGACAAAAATAAACAAAACAAAGAAATGTTTATTTATTTACTTAGTATTCGGTATAGTTTGCCGCAAATTAATTTTATACCCCGCTCTTTATTATTTTTTTAAATTTATTTTTGTGGAACTGTCAAATTTTTCTTGTTCAGGGCTGTATTTTTTAGTACTTTAGTATGAAATTCAGAGTTGTATTGGAAGATTTTGTGAGATTTTGCCAAAATCTCGTGACGAACTAAATTTTTTTTTTTGTATGGGAAATCTAGTAGAAATGAACAAGATTTCGCTCAAAATCCCTTAATTACTAGATTTTGCGTAGGTGTAAATGTAGTATTACATACTTGTGTAAGAGTTAAAATCACGCCAAGTTGTTTTTTTTTCAAGTTAAGGCCGCTTTTAATTTTTCTCTTTCCTCATTATAATTTGAATTATCAAAGTTCCGTTTCTTCCGTTCTTAACATTAGTAATTTTTATATACATATGTATACAGGATCCACATTAGTTCTGTTTACATTTGGTTTGACTATTATTGGGCCTTGATTTTACGCCAGAGTTATAGATAGACTGAATATAACATGCCGATTTCCTAGGAGGGATGAAAATATACAATTTATAGACACTCTGTGGCAGAAACACGCAATAAAAAGTCAATATTTGAGTACTTCTAAGTAAGTCATATACGAGTATTTGTGATAGTCAGTGCAAAGTTCTTCCTAGGATACTTTCTAATAATACTAACTTGTATTGTTCTAATTAATGTGATAAACTAAACAAATTTAATTTGTTTTAAATATCAGAGCAGATTCACTTTAAAATAGACATATACTCGTTAAATAAATATGTATGTATATTTTAAAGAAAAGAATTTTAAAATTAAAATAAACACACATAAAAAGAGGAATAGTTAAGTAATATTAATTGACATTCGATAAATAATTGACTAATTAATTATTATAATGAGAACCAACTAACTAATAATGATGGCTTGCCTATTGGATAAGGAGCTCTTGTGATATCCAACACTATCACTACTACCACTGCCGCTACCAGATGACTTCAATATGATCAAAGCACTGGGGCTACTGCGGGAATTATTGGTAGTTTTTTGATGATGAGGCTGTGGATGAGTGGTAGCAGTGGCTGCAAGATTTTCATGCTTGGAAGACGATGCAAAACGATATGAGGGTGAAGGTGATGGTGGTCTAGGCGGTTGCTGATTATGTGCATTTATTTTTTCGGACATGGGACGTTGTATTAGATGAACAAATTGGTGTGGAGGTTTGGGTTGGATGCGTACTTTTGGTTGGGAAACATTTTCGGTAGAATGATTCAAATTCAAGTTAGAGGAACATGCTGGGGGAGGGTTGTTTGATTGTGATGTGTTGGTTAAGATTTTTGTGGGTTTTATAATTTGAAAAAGGGATTTGGGTGATTTAAATGAAGGTCGCTTGGAATTTTTGAAAACGGTTTCGTTGGCCGATTCTGGTGCAGGTCCATTAGAAGTGCGTAAGCTCTCGTTCGTGGAATCTTTCAGGCGGTTCGGTAAAATGTTTTCTAAATGTTAGGGGGTAAATTTAGATATTACATTGGGTTAGGTGAGGTTAGTAGTGTATGGATAAAAGATATGACTGTTGAAGGTTTCAATAATGCGATGCAATGCAAGTGTTAGTGAGGTGATTATCAAACATATATGTATGTAGATCGCAAAAGCGAATAGGTGTGAATGGTTAATCAGTGATTAATGGCAATTAAGAGGATATATGGGTAACACAGCGGGGTTGTTATGACTATTGGTACTGAGATTTTCTGTTTTGTACAGTTTGAATAATTAAAATAGGTACTAACTTACTATGAAGTTGAGGCCTGCTAAATACCGACAGGCGTTCTTTGTTGCTACCGCCACTGCGCGGACTGTGACCATGAACTTTAAAGGAATAAAACAAGCGCTTAGTAAGCAAATTGAAATAGTTTGTTTGTTATACTACGTACTGTTGTAGCCAGAGGTTTCCAGCTGACTTGAGGCATCGGTTCGTGTACTGCGGTTGTCGTCACGTATACGTTCGCCACTTAAATCGCTATCACTGTTTAAACTGTCATATTCTTCCGACTCGGATTTTATGGCCTTGGAACGGCGCTTGTGTCTCTTCTCCGTATTCGTATGGCTGCATTCTCCACCACCCATTGAAATGTTGCCGCTACCCGACACAGATCTCTTCACTTTCATCCCCGAACTAGAGAGGGTGTTGTCGTCACCGCTACGGGGATCGTACATTGGTTGTATGCCCTTACGGTTGAGTGGAATGTTGGCCGATTGGTTTTCGTGTTCTGGTAAATGGAATGTAGCGTAAGGATATATATCTTCAGAGTATTCAGGTATGCGCTCAAGTGCAACAACCGAATCTCCCGGTGATTGCTGACACGATTTGCGCATCGTACCATAATATTGCTCACGGTGTTGTATGTCCTTTCCCTCGCTGCCAGGAAGCCTCATAGTGTCCACATTGCGTGAAAATATATGACGAGGATCTAAAGAAAGTCCCTACGTAATTTTGATTCTTTCTCATATGAGGCTCTGCTAAATACTCACAGTTCTTGAAACATATGCAGGCTCCGATCAGAGCTAATATTGTACCAAAAATTGAGGTTATGATCACTGCTATGAGATGGGCATCTCGAAACAATGAATTAACTTCAGGCAAATCACTCTGATCGAGTTCGCCTGACATTCCACTAAAACGCAATGTTTCAAACGTGTATTCCTTAACGGTGGACCCAGCATTGTTGTGTGCCGTCACACGCAAGTTATAAAGGGTTCCAGCTTCCAAGTCTCCAATTGTATAACGAGTCTAAAGTAATTGTAAGAATACAAAATATTTAAGCGGTTGCAAGATGTAAATGATTATGTTTTTGGAAAATAAATGTCCGCCAGATTGACGATTACAATGATTCAGATAATATTAAAGAACATATAAATTCGATCAAGTGCAAAGACATTTATCTTACAGAACATTTGTTTTTCATTAAAAACCATTTCTATGGATTGCCAAAGGGTGTAATGAAGCCGCTGGGTGTGCGAATGTGAATGAAACTATTAATTTACATGATGTTCCACTACTTAGATTTAGTATAGAATTGGCTGTTGAAATTAAGAAGACTTACATGAGATTCGATGCGACTGGATACAATGATCCAGTCACTTGCAATACCATAACGTTTGAATTCAATACTGAAATATTGTATGGGACAACCACCATCTTGCCAAGAGGATAACTCTATTAGAGCCGATGTAATGTTAGCCCGTATTAGACTGTGTTTATTAGGCGCATTTGGCTTATTTCCTTTATAGAATAAATGTATCATTATATAAGCAAATACTTTTCTAGTTTGTAGTTAAAAAAACACTGACCTTGTGTTTTAGCAATTTCTATGGGACTGGTAGCACTCGTTCCTATTTTGTTGAAGGTCACTATGGTGAACTGATAACTTGTGCCACATTGAAGATCTTCGAGCAGATGTGAATTTACGCGTCGGTCCAATTGAATTTCCTCCCAATCTCCAAACTCTTTACGAAATGTCAAAGTAAAGCCACGCAAAGGAGCTCCACCAATATCGTCCACTCTCCACTGTAATGAAACCGAGTTGGCAGTTGTGCCTATAACTGAAACAACAGGTGCTGATGGTGGTACTAAGAATTAGGGAATAAACAAGTTTTATACATAGGCTTTGGCTATAAAAACTCGATCGATTAAAATAGTTACCTTGAACAAATAACTGGTAAACAATATGATCAGAACCAATGGCATTACGCACCACACATGAATAGTTGCCTTCATGGGATCTTTGTATACTTCTTAGCGTTAATGTATTGTCATTGCTTACTTCTAGGCGAAAGTGTTTTTTAGAGCGTGCATTTAAAACTTTCCATTCAGCATTGGGTTTTGGTGTTCCCACAAAGAGACATGGCAATTTCATATCCACTCTCCAACTTACACTCAATGTTTGGCTAAATGAAATTATTGCTGCCGGTACTGATGAACTGGGAATAAGTTTAATGACAGGCGTACTAGGGCCTTGCCCTACTCTGGTCGAGGCTGTTACCCAAGCTTCGTAGGTCTCACGTGTAGACAAATCTTTCGCTTCAAAATGCCTATTTAGTGCTGGCAAAACTTCTTTAAGTATCTTCAGTTCCTGGCCTTTATCTAGAATCCTTATATAAACATTATACTTGGTGACAATGCCATTCGGTCTGCGAGGCGGTAACCAGCTAATAATGACCGAGGACTCTGAGTTTACTACAGATTTAACACGTTCAGGTGCATCCGGTACCGCTTCTTCTGTAGTGCAAGAAACCGTAGAACTGACTACTCCTTCACCAGCTCTGGTAAAGGCTAATACTTGCACACTGTAATTGGTGAATGGTTGAAGGCCATGTAAAACTGTGCTCAAAGCTGAGGTGATTTTAGTTTCTCTTGTGCCATACTCCGAATCAAAATTGCCTGGTTCGTAAAGAACCTTATAACCCTGAATCACACCATGGTGGTTTTCTTTTGGTGGAGATTGCCATGAAATCTGTATATTTTGCGCAGTCAAGGCAATACAAGTTACACCTTGTGGAGGGGCTGAAGGAGCATCTTCCAGGGTATGACCCAAAGCCACTTCACTTGGTGGCCCATCACCTTTTACATTAAAGGCTGATACTGTTACAGCATACTGCGTGTACTTTTCCAGACCTGTCAAACGAAAATCATTGAGGCCTTCTCCTCCTAGACTGCTCACTTTAGTGAAGTTTTGGAAATTATCCGAAGAACCATGTTTTTGATAAGCTATTGTATAACCTAAAAGTTCACCGTTCCATGTATCTCGCTCTGGCGGACGCCAAGTAATAAGAAGTTGTTGTGGTCCCAATGGTTCAGCGGATACATCTTGGGGTCTTCCACTGGGAGCCTCGGCATCTGTCTGTACAAGCAGTATATCACTAGGCGCACTAGTGCCTAAATGATTTTCGGCATATAATCGAAAATGATACGCTTGAGCTGGACGCAAAGAAACAATTTGTGCTGTGGTTTTATCACCTGGCAGTAGTTTTTGATTATTGCCCTCATGCCAAACATCTACAGAATGTATATTGTTTAGACTATCGAAAAATCTCTATAAAATTTGGCTTACCTCCTGCTTTTTTATATTGCAATATGTAATTTGAAATCGGCTGCGAATCGCGATTGTTACCACCCAACGTAACCGTGTCCTGATCATTAGGTGACCAAGCCAGAGTCACTGAACGACTTCCTAAATCAGTTGCATGTAAATTAACTGGGAAATTAGGCGGCTCTTGCACCTGCAAGTGTATCACGGCTCGATCATGACCATATGAATTACTGGCAATGCAAGTGTATTCCCCACGATCACTAAGTATGGTCTGCAATATGGTTAACTCCGAAACAATACCACGACTTAGGGGAGAATCCTTTATGTGGTAACGAACATCGAATGAAGGATCAATGCGATTAGCCTTGGCACGCCACGAGATATCCAAAGGTTGATCCCCATCAGCCTCACAACGCAATGTAACACGATCACCTCTTCTAACGGTTACTTGTTTCTTCGATACCGTAACAGTGGGACCCACTTATAAAAATATATGCCTTGTTTATATAACTGTTAATTTTTTAAAATATTTTTACAAATATTTACCATGAACCGTTAGTTTAATAAGTTGGCTGAGACCAGCGCCAATACCATTATTAGCTTGGCACAAATAACTACCTTCATGTTCTCGTCCTACTTTCGGTATTATTAAGGATCCGTTGTTGTGCGTTTCAATCACCGATTTAGAATTGCCATTTGGAATGCTATAACTCAATTCTCTGTATTCGCCAGAGTCTCCTGAAGACATTAACGTATAATTATACATAGTTTTAAAATAATTATTTAATTTTATTTTATTTACAGACTTTCATTGCTTATTCGTAATTGATATCAATATACAATAGTCTAATACCTACCAATCGACTGTTTCCATTGTACTGTTGGTACTGGAAAACCATCCGCCTGGCAACGTATCGCAACTGGATTGCCCAGAATGGCATCTTGGTCAGCCGGTTTGATAATCCATCGTGGTGGCACTGTTACACAATTTTTATTCAATATTAATTAAAGAAATCATTGCATTTTTTCATTTTAATTTTGGTGCTCAAAGTCAATTCATGCATATTATTTGTATGGATGTGATTTTTCATAAATATTTGATTATAACTTTTTCTCTTTTTTCAATTGATAGAAGATAATTTTTCTAATTCTGACTTACCAAACAAACTAGGAATTTAATTTTTTTTAAAACTTTGAAAATTTTCTTAAGGATTATGTACTTTTTTAAATTAAATTTAAACTAAACTAAAAAAAATAACTCAAGATGGGAAAGTGAAAAAGTACTGAAATACAAGTTTAGAAATACACTAAATGAAATGAAACACAAAAATACTGGAAATTAAGAGATACAGTGTTACAAAGTGCTCATCTATTGTTTTTGCATTTGAATGCAGTGAATCAATACGGGGTGCTCTGTGTTGTGGTGATCGATCCGTGCTGCGTGCTTTATATTTTTGTTTTTTTTTTGTGGTGGCATTCTTTGTGCTCTCCGTAAATAAAACGTTTGTAATTGGAAGGTATTGCATTTATCGTAGAAAGTTAAAACACATACCAGAGATCAGTTATGAGTACTGAAAAATTGAGTACACTCGAATCATGACTTGTAATTTATTGTACTTATACGTACTCATGCTTGTCTCAATATCATCAAACCAATACTCATATTTAAAGTTTGAAGTACTCATCATATTCATACTTAATCTCATATATGATGTTGTTTATTTGGACGATAAAAAAATATGTAACTATGACTCGCATACACTCATGCGAGTGTCGTTACAGCCTGCTTATAAAAATTATATAAAATAATAAACTTTATATTTTCCCCAATATGTTTTCCTATAAACTTACTTGTATGTTTTTATATTTCTTTTTTACTTATTTTGTATAAATACCTAATGGATTAAGCTGAGTATTTTTCTTAAAATGTAAATCTAAATACCGCGGTTTATGAATCAAACATATTAAGAATGGTATGATCTGGATGTCGGCGCAGTACTCATACTTATATCTACTTGCATTTATAAGTCAACGTTGTTGTGAGTTTGAGTAAGTCAGAGTAGTTAAATTGCAATGATGTAAAACCACTTATACTTAAAATGTTTTGAGTAGTTGTGAATCGTAAAAAAACGATTCATTGCCGATTTCTGATACATACTTAGATATGTAATGTTTTGAGATTAAGATTTCTGAAGTTACCCTCACACAAGTACTTTTGCTCTATATTACCTTGGAAGTTATTCAATTACAGAATTCTACTTGGACCAATTGTCATACAATTTCGTAGAATGTTTTTTTGGCATATTGAAATAGGTTTTGTAATATTTCATTTAAATAACACTATCTACTTGTAAGAAAATAATGTTCGGAATTGTGCTTTATACGAAATCTAACTGGGGTTATTGACCCAGTTATTGACCTTATTGGGAAAGGATTTTGAGGTGATACGCACTTGTATATTTTTTGCGACATTTGTTGCCGATAAAGTCCAGTTTCGTGATGAGGTGTCTTGACAAATTTCGTTGTATTAATTACCTATATTTGGCTACCGATAATTTGGTTATAAAGATTATAGGGACGCTTAGTGGGGGATTTGTTTAATGTGTAGAGGAAAAGTTGAGTTATTAAGCAAAGAAAGACTTTTGGCTATATTTACCATTTTATAAATGTTCATTTGTTAAATATAAAAAGATTTAACTAACTATTGCTCAAAAAAGTTTATAAGAAACTATATAATGAAAACATTCTTTCAAGTTGCGTAAATTGCCTGATTACAGAAAATATTTGTAATATCAGGAAGTTTAGTTTTGTAAACAAATATTTTCGAAGCTCTTTATGACTTTAAATAAATTCGTCTCTAAAAGCCGATCGATCTCTGGATGCCTATGTTCTACAAATGGACTCCATAGACAGATTGGCTTGTTCATTGCATGTGTTTACAATGGAATAGGGTTATATTAGTGACACTTCAGTTATATAATAAAAAGTTTTATGCAATACAATCCACTATTTTCCTTTACAAACGTTGCTGATACGATTACATATTGTGCTATAATTGTGAAGTGATCGTTAGTTAGAATTATTCATGTGCCACATTTAAAGAGTTTGCTTTATAATCTTTATACAATTTACCGGATACGGAAAGCATAGCCACGTATTCGACGGAACCAGCACGGTTTGTTACGAGGCAGGTATAATTGCCATTGTGACGAGATGTGACATTGTGTATGGAGAGAATGCTTGAGAAAGGCGCATATTCATTGATGGTCAACGAAGGATCTGGCGATTTAAAAATACCATTGCCGGCACCACTAAGCGAATCATGTTGGTTACTATGGCCATCCACACCGCCACTTTGTA
Organism: Bellardia pandia; assembly: GCA_916048285.2. Taxonomy (NCBI): domain Eukaryota; kingdom Metazoa; phylum Arthropoda; class Insecta; order Diptera; family Calliphoridae; genus Bellardia; species Bellardia pandia. The sequence goes on from OU696530.1 coordinate 75,731,914, forward strand.
TGGGAACACCATCTCTGAGCCAAGTGATATTGAAAGGCTGGTCACCTTGACTGCTCGAGCACATGAGTTGCGTTCGCATTCCCTCGGTTATTTCGTCTTCAAAACTAAAGGGTGAAATACGTGGCGGAACTAAAGAAAGTTTAAGAGAGATATTGCATGTAGAATTAAATATTAAAGATCGAAAATTAAAATCATAATTGAATACAGTTCAGATTCTTTTAAAAGATAAGTAGAGGAAAGACTAAAGAAACCCCAACTAAAAAGAAGACAGAAATAAGTTGTTATAAATAAACGAAATTTAAGTGCTTCAGTTCTAACATAAGGATGCTATAAAAAGGAAGCAGAAACAAATAAAATCAAATACAAATTCATGCAACATTTAAACATGCTACTTTGATTAAATATGCTTGGAGATTATCAATTATCTGAACACAAAATTATAGATATTTATTGTATGTGTGCAACACTATATACTAAGACATGCTTTCATCATATACCATTAACTCTTAGCTGTGCAGAGTGCGATACGGTTGCGGCATCATTTTGGACGCGACATGTGTAGGTGCCACTCTGAGCCCTCGTCACACTTGTTATGCTGAGGGCACTGGTGAAATCATCATTTTGGCGAATTGTCACTACGCCGCCGCCTCCTTCACCACCGCTACTACCATCATCATTCGAGTAGGACATGGCACCATGGGCGTGGGCATGAGCATAGTTGATCGATGTCGTGTCTGAGCCGGAGCCCGATGCAGCAACGACATGGGTACCACTAACCCTACCGCTAACATTGCCGCTGTGCGTCTGTAGGGGTTTTCCATCCTTAAGCCAGGTGAATGTGAGCGGTAGATCACCGGTGCCAATGACACATTGAATGCTTGTACGATCGCCGACATTCAGATCGCGGGCGAATGAAAATGGTGTAATCTTGGGCGGAACTAAAATTTATATATTGACATGTGTGATGTGTTTCTTTTTTTTTCTTTAATTCTGTTTTCAAATCTTAACTAAACTAATTTGATTATTTAATTACATATTTCTGTTAAATTATTACTAAACACTTTTGAACATTCGCTGGAATCTTTGATTTTAAATATCAAAGGAGCCCAACGAACACTCACTACATTCTGCCATTATTAAGCAAATAAAATAATTACACAGAGTTAATATATCATTTTCATTATGAATACTGTGTGTGATCTTTCTTATACGGTTTAAATTATCGTACAAGTAAATATTAGAATCAACTTGAATTGGATTTAAATGATAGAATATAAATATATTGTATACATTCAAGTTTGTATGAAAATATCTTTCCACCTTTACAAATGTGGTGAGGAGCGTCGAATATTTCAGTGATTGTATGTGGCATGCGTTCGTCCATTTAGTTATGTACTCCAATGTGGTTGGTTTAATACTAAATGCAATGCAGTTTAAAATACTTTGTATATTAGTACATAGATCCAATTAAATCGAATTCGAAACAAAATTACAAACGTAATTTATACTTTTTGAGAACAGAATAGTTCATCTCCCAGTTGGTCCGGATAATTGCCCAATCCATTGCGAAAGTTAACACTCGATTCTCAAGAATTTATGAACGGCCATTCATGTAGAGATGTATAATTTGTTTAAAAATCTTTAGTCCGCTTTCACACCCCTCAATACTGATTCTTCAAGGCAAGTATTTTTGGGTGAGAAGGGAAAAGAGAACAAAAGGGGTACAGACTTGACCAGGAGTGCCCGTTTGTATTTGTAAAAAACTCTTAGCTATAGGCTGTGTGTTTTGTTACAGCACTCAGCACTAGCAATACGAAATGCACAAACAACTTTGCCTTTTTTGTTCTTTTGTCGTACTTCACTCTATATACGCAAGCGCAAAGCAACAGCACTTTCGTATGCTCTACTGGTAAACATTGGTGACTGCGATCATCAATGTAGATTTTGTTTTTGTTTAACGTTTCTGCAGGAAACCTAGGGCCAAGTGTCTCCAAGTCACCACTTTTGTCTACTATTTTGGTAACGGTTTGGCGACATTGTCAACAGCATTGTCGCAATGGTTATTATTATACAATTATTTTTTTTCAATTGTGAGCCCCGATAGACTAGGCGATAGTGTGCCGGACTATCATTCAGAGGGTTCGATTCCCGCCAAAGACTCTGGGTGTTTTCGAATTTATTTTTATTTAGGTATTTTTTAGTATTTTTTTTTTTAATAAAACTCCAAAAATTAGCAAAAAATGCTTTTTCATTTTCTCTTTCAGAAAAGTACAAAAAGTGTAGACCAAAGAACTACTTATGGCGTTTTCTTTTCTGGCAAAAATGTTACACGTTTTTCCCATTTCGCATCTTTTTTAATTTTTTTGTGTTCTTTTCTGAAAAAATGTAAACACTGCCGTAGTGTAGTGTGTTCTTTTCTATAAATGTCACACTATAAATTAAAAAAATGGTGCACCTTTCACACTCTGTATTTTTAGAGGGGGAGAATCGCACGATAAAACAGCTGATGATGATAAAATATTTTATATGATTATGGAAAAGTGAAAGGCTTTGTAGAGAACATAATTATGAATACTCTGAAGTTGATGTATGTCAAATTTCATAGGACAATAGGACTTCTTTTATATGTAACTAGCTAAACCCGGTGTGCTTTGCTACCCCCCCCCTCGTCATAAAATAAAATAAAACGTATTTATATATTTACAAACATTTATTTATTTAATTTTAATGTATTTATTGCAATGCTTTAGGCGAGACCATGCCCCTTTGTCCACTTACATAGTCAAGAATTTATTATTTCGTAAGAATATCCTGTTGTGAAAATTTAATGACGATCGGTCCAGTAGTTAAGACTATATTACGATGTTTAATTTTACTAAAAAGGGGCGTGGTACCACTCACTTTTCTCCTGGTACGTATTCCTAATTATGCCAATACCATATGTACCAAATATCACCGACGAACGTCAAAAAATACCCAAAATATGGCGGGTTAAATTTGTGGGTTATATGGGCGGTGCCACCCCCGTTTGTACAATCAAAACTTCATATAGCCTATTATTCCTTCCAGTGTCACAGTAACATGCTGTAAAAATTTCAGGCAGATTGGTCCAAGGGTTTGGCCTCCTATTAAGCACAAACATACAGACACACATTCATTTATATATATATAGATTAAAAGCAATATAATTTAAGGTGAAATGGGGCGAAAAATGGGGATTTGGTAATAAAAAAATGTATGTAGTTAAAAAGTATATAAAACTTTAGGTAAATACATATTACAAAAAAAGTATTTTGTATAGCAAACATTGTTAGTGGTATACGTAAGTATCTGAATTAAAAAAGGGGGCGATGAAGTAGGCGTGGTTCATAGTTATATGGCGACGTTAACAGTATTAAGAGCAATATACTACCAAATAAAAAAAATACGTTGGAATGAACAAATTTGTATAGAGAACAAATAGTATAAAACTTTCAAAAATTTGGCGTGAAAGGGGCGTGGCTTAAGAAATCTTTATTTTTACCTCGCCTGGAGTATATAATGTGTATACATTTTGAAGTAAATCTGTTAAAAACTATATGGGAGCAATTACATAATTTTTAAAAAGTGGGCGTAAAAATGGGCGTGGTAAAAAAAGTAACCTATTAATCATACCAGAGTCCCAGTTAAATGCTGTGAAAATTTCAAAAATATCGGTCCAGAGGTTTGGTCTCCAATTACAATATTTTAAAAAAGTGGGCGTAAAAGTGGGCGTGGTAAAAAAAGTACCCTATTATTCCTTCCAGAGTCACAGTAACATGCTGTGAAAATTTCATCAAAATCGGCTCAGCCGTTTTGGAGTCTATACGTTACATACATACATACATACATACATACATTGAATTTTATATATATAGATGTATGTTTATATATATATAATTTTTATAGTTTAAGAAGAATTTGCGTATTAGTCGGGAAAGTGCCATTTGTCTTTTTGAGAGATATTCATTGTCTTATTTCAAGCGATTTTACCAGGGAGCTATCTGCTTCTTCTTTTTTAACAAAAAAAAAAAACAAAAGCAGCTGTACATGAAAAAAAAGTGTTACACTGTTGTAATTTTATGTTCTATTCTGACCATTAAAAATGCGACATCTTTAAAATGTGGGGTAAACATTATAAAAATGTACATAATAAAGGTGTAACATTTTATTTCAGAAAAGAAAACACCATTAGTCAGTATTGACGCAGTCTACTGGTAGACTTAGTAGGACAAGCATGTGCTAAATGTTAAAAGTAGATAGCATTAGTAAGGGTATAATTCGTCAATAGTAGTAGGTGACATCGTCAATAGGTAATCAGTATAATTTTACTATTGACATTTCCTGCAGGATTATGATACCGTTTAAAAAAGTGTGTGGTTTCTTTGTATGTATTGGATTTTACAACAAAAAATACTGAATAAAAATTAGTTTTTATTTAAATGTATTGGTGTTTGCTCTTACATAAGCAACTTTTGGGCACTCCTGGACTTGACGGTACTAGTTAATTTTCTCATTTAATTTTGTTGTTTTCTTTCATGCATGTTGATTTGCATGAAAATGTACCAAAATTGAATTGACGCGTGTGAATGAAACTGGTCAGTTAAAACTGAAGTGTGTGAAACAGGACTTACTTCTCTTACTCATGAGAAAAGGGCACGTTCCAACGTTGTGATATAGCCATGTATAGCCGGGACATGAAGGCAACCGTTGAAATGAATTAAGGCTTGTCCTTAGTTCGATGTCGAATGTGATCGATGAATGACCACTCAGATAATCGTCACACTGGATGTCTCTGTTGGTCACTATTAAAATATCCTAAATACTCTGGCCCTTTTTGGTATACAATATTATGCCTTAGGTCGGGAATCGATCATCAATCTATGCGAAATCATCGCAATGCAAAAGCACAAACCAAAATATATTGACACACTAACTAAAACATCATAATCTGCACTGTCGCAGGGAAGTCTTGGGTTTTTTTTTATTATTTGCGGACAAGTCGGAATTAGGAAGGGTAATATACATATGTAATTATAAATGTATTTAAGGGTTCACAATAAGTCTCAGAAACATTATTGTTTATTAAGACCTTTTCATTATATTTTGTATTTTAATAACTCTGTTCATGATAAGATGGCCGACAAATAGGATTTCCTTTATTAAAGAGAAAAATGGGTGAGAATTTTTTTAATGTTATCGTATGTAAAACTCTTTCGATGATAAGACAATAGGCAAGATGTTGATTTTGATTGGCATTAAGTTGTATACAATTAGGGGAAAATTTTATGTTTCTTTTAAATTTAAACTTTTTTTAAGGTCCATCGTAGACGATTTAGCTGATGTTGTCGTTTCGGTTGTATTCTAAGTCCTTGAGGATATAATCTAGGTGCCCCTAATTTGTCATTGGGGATGCCTTAAAGAAATAGCCAACTGGGACTTTATGTGTGTATGTGAATTCGTGTGGAGTGATAAATTGACCAGACAGATGATTTGTTGCATTTAGCCAACCGCAAAATACATACGAGTACATGTTAATGTTTGTCAGAGTGGACGACCGCATGACACATAAACAACAATGCCCCATAATGAGGATTTACGCGTATTTGAATTAATATGAAATCCAAACATACAACTGTGGCGGGCGCCGCACCTAGCGCCGCGTTCAAATGCAGAGTGCAATTTACGAGAATGAAAAAAGTATCAAACCAAAAAAAAAAATATTAAAATAAAGGAAACGTTCAAAATGGTGTTACATTAAAAATTCAATCATAAACAATAAAAAACAAGAAGTCAAAACTGAAAAAAAATATTTAAATTTAAATAAAAATGTTGTGCATTTTATTTATTTTATTAAAAAACAGGTGCTGAGACAATAAAACATCTTGTGGTGGTAGAATATAAAAAAGTAGACAATATTTATTTCGCATAGTTTTCATATTTATTTTTATTAATTGGTGCAGCAAATGTCGTGCAAAAGTGGATTGATCATCGCTCATACGAATGTTTAACAAGTCAATGTAAGAATAAAGGAAACAAAACAAACAAAAAAAAAAAGGAAACGTTCAAAAAGGAAATGCCATCATGTACAGTGGTGCAATACAAAGATTCATACATATGTATGTGTAAAAGGCTGTGTATAACTGTGTTTGTACTTTGTTTGAATGTAGATATGAGTATGTTTGAGTTAGTAAGAGAATATCAATGCAATAACAGCCAAATTAATTCGCTTTTTTTATTAATATTCAAAATATAAAAAAATATTAAATTGAAACGAATAAATCAAAAATTTCCAAAACACAAACAGTGAAAAAGCAGACCATATAAAGTGACATAACTTTTAAGGATGAAGAATGAAAATCAATAAAATATAAAATTGGTTCAAAGTTCATTTCTCTTTTTCATATCATTTTCTACTTTTTATATTTGTTTTTTAAATTTATCACGTGCTCTGTTCGTCATTTAGCTTATACATGTGTGGTGTGTGTGTGTGATTGTGTACCAGTATGTATGCTTGTATTTGTGAATAATTAAAATTACTATAAGAATAAAAACAAAATTGTTTGTATCCTCTTCTACAATTCAATGAATTTTTAAAAATGTTTTATCTCGATATGTGGTATAGAAATGAGGAATGTAGATACATATGTGTGTATTTGAATGTTTGCAAAATCAGATGCTTTTCCAAAAAAAAAAAAAAACACACACACAGATTAATTTAGAGCCCAATTGTGAAAAATTATAAATTTTGTTTTTATTGTAAATGTAAATTAAATATTTAATTAACATTGTAAACACGAACTTCCATATACAAAATACATACATACATATGTTTGTATATGATTGTTGTGAATTCCCCTACACATACACATTCTAGTACTAAATATTAGAAATGCTCATATTTTACTTTTCAAATCTAAATTTCGAATCTATAACCAAGGATAGAAATGAAACCCAATATAAAAATATATATTCAAGTTAGTTTAATTGTTTGCTATAAAATCACGCCTAAACGGTTTACCGTTTTTATAAAAAATTTAACGTTGATAGATTCATACTTGAAAGCGTCAATACGTCAATATCTTTTTTAAGGCTTAAGGTACGGTCACATTTGGCAAATATTTACTCAATAACGCGTAACCACTTGTTTTAGCACAAATTTGTTTGACGTTGTTTACTCTTACAAGAGTTTTGCAAGATCAAACAGCATCAAATAAATTAAAACGAAATATTTATTGTGCTTTGACCTAAATAAGAAAAGTTATTTTCTAAATAAATAAACGACTTCTAATATATGTTATTTAGTGGTTACGTCTTTTTCGGCAAATATTTGCCAAATGTGGCCGTACCTTTAGAAAGAAAGGCAAAAAACTGGTTAAATTTGTACTATTATTTCTTAAATATTTTAGTGGTTTAAAACTTTATTGGATTCATAGATTATGAAGACTTGGACCACAAAGTGTTAAAAAGTGGAAAAATTTTTTGATTTTTAGATTTTTTATGAAACAACATTTTTATTATAGATTTCTGTAGTCAAAAAAATGTGTATTAAAAAAGTACCATTTTATTAGTCTGCATTCAAGTGGAAAAAACAGAAAAAGGAATTATGTGTTTATTTTTAAATATCGATGTATTAAAAGGCAAAAAACTCATCAACATCATTTATTGCTTTTGGTACTTTTTTTGGTACCGTTTGTATCAATTGTCTTAAGAAAACGAAAAAGGTAAAAACTGGTTAAAATAATAGAAACAGATTTATAGTTTTTCTACAGAATACATTTTTATATTGATGAAACATTCTATTATAAATGTGTAAAGAAGATTTGATTGTAAAATTGTCGCAAACGAACATGACATTTGAAGACATGGAGTGGATGCTTTTAGAAAATGACTGCCTAAACAATATAATTTAAAAAAATTTGTATACAATGTTTTTTAATTGATTAGCTTATTGTATTTATAATAAAATTAACTAGCGTGTCAATGTATTTCACATCTAAAACTTGTCCGAACAAAATTATAAAAAATGCAGAGAACGAGAAGTTTAGTAAATGTTTAAAATATTAAACACAAAGTTCACAATTTTTAATCGAAATATTGAGAAAACTCCAAATAAAATTGCGAAATTCTAAATTTTGAATTTTTTAAATAAATATGAATCTAAAATTGAGTAAATTCTAAATAAATCTGAGAATATAAATTTAGAATTGAGAAAAATTAAATTTAAATTCAGAATTTATATGTGAGATTAAGAAAAATGCAAATGATATTGAGAATTTGTTTAATATTGAGAAAATTTCAATTGAAATTTAGAACTTTCATATAAAGTTGAGAAGAATACAAAGGAAATGGAGTAATTTAAGCCCTGAGTTCAGTATCAGTTTCCAGTTATCCAAATAATAGAGTCAATCGAAGCCACAATTAACAAATTGCCTCTTGAATCCTTTTTTAAATTTTGATTAGGAAAACTGAATCCGTAACGCATTCTTTATATTAAACAAATGAATAATTCTATTAAATATATAATAAACTATCATTTAACAGATACTTCGTTAGCGGAGAATGTTTAATAGAAATTCAATGCATTTGCGCAGTCTTGTCTTTAAAAGTTGCACTTTGTAAATTTCCTACAAGTTTTAAAAAATACATTTTATTTTAGGTTTATTAAAGGAAGATAAGTTCACCATCAACAGCACCTCCATCCGAATTTCACTTAAAAATGTAAGTAAATAAATGTTGCAAATATAAAATCCACAATTGGAAGAAAGAAAAAAATTTATTAAGTTAAAAAATGCAAAGTATACCCAAACAAACTATCACCAGAAGATAGAATTCCGTTGTCCGATTTCTACCTTGAATTTATTAATATGGAAGTGTATATTAAGTTCTTTTCTTCTTTTTTGCTTGAAAAATATACTTACAGCTGAAATCCTAATGCTTGGTATTCACTGCGTCATTTTTGTTGTCAAATTGTCCAAATTGTTGGCAATTGTATGAAAACGGGTTGTCTATGGCGTCATCTATGCAAACATAGATGATTGCAAACATTTAGGGATTGGCCTGGAGCGTTGTTGGTGGTTATTAAATAGGCTACAGATTGAAAGTTTCTTGAAAATGCACCGAATGTGCCTAATACATTGCTTTATTGGTCTAAAACCATCTCCGTAATGTTTCCTTTCTAAGGCAACTAGTTTGGAGAAAATAGGCTGGATGGTTTCAAAGTCTACAACAGTCATTTTTATTTTAAATATATATGTACGAGTATGTATATAGATTTCAATATTTGACAACTATAATACAAATTGAACTTAGTTTTTATACCCTCCACAAAAAAGATGGAGCTAGATTAAGTTTGTCATTTCGTTTGTAACACATCGAAATATTGATCGTAGAACCAAAAGTGTATACTGGCTATGGAAAAGCAGTATTCATATAAAATTCCGTAAAAATAAGCTAATGGAAATCATAAAACGTTATTTTGTTTGTATCGGTCCATATTAGACCACAGCTCCATATAAAGTTCACTTTCGAAGATAACTTAAATGCTCAAAAATCTCCTATAAAAATTACTATCATGTTGAAATTCGTTACAGATAATAACAATATATGTTTATTTATTTAATTCTCAAAAAAAAAAAAATACATTCGATTTGTTGTTATCTCAATGGTTATGGGGCACAGTGGAGCACAATCAAGATATATTTGGATATATTGTAACTGCTTATTAAAATGCGAGAGCAGTATGTTAAATTATATTCAATTTATAAAAATCATATTTGTAAATTGAAGGCGTTTTATATCGGAGTTTTCAACAAGCATTTTTGTTTTCCAACAGCAGCATATTGGAATAACATGAAAGTTTTGATTGTTAAATCTTTCTCTTTTTAAAACGTATACAATAAATAAATATATGATTGATTTTCATATAAATATTTTGTTTTATTTTGAAACCCAAAGTTCTTGTTGAAAAAAAAATTATTTTCTACCCAACTGTTTATAGTTGTTTCGAAACTGTTGGCATGAATATGTTATTGTGTAAAATAAAATTTGGCATCAGAAAGACTAGAATTCACATTTACATTCACAAATAATACATCCATATACATACCCAGCAGGAAAGAGATGCAGTAAAGAGGCCTTATTTATCAGTCACAGGAAGTCCTGTAGGAAGCCGTATTGCACAATCGTTTCAGTTTCACACGGCGTGTCATTGGCAATTATTGCTTTGAATACTCGCTACTTCAAGAGAGAAATTAGAAGGTCGACCCAGCAATGACTCATAGAAGGCGCAGTTAAATTAATAATTTTTTTAAGGAACTCATTCTGATTACTCGTATCACAAGTGAGCAAAATAATGTTTGTTGTTGTAGTGACGATATATAGAAATAACTGAAAACCCGTTATTGTTTGCTATTAAAATCATGATTTGTTGACATTCTTTTGAATGTGTATGAAACGCCTTCTAGAACACCTTCTGAAAGAAGGCATAGTGGGATGACTATCGAATGAAAATCTTTTAGAATGTGTAAGCAGGTCTTCTATAAGGCCTACAAATGGAAGCACTTGCAATTTTTCCCGCTGGGTAGACATACAAACATACATACATACCCGTATTTATACACGTACATACACTCCGGTTCACTTATTTAAAGGCACTAAAAATTCCATATTCAGCAGCCTGTATCTTCTGCAATTTTTACCCAATTGCAGAATTTAAAAATGGACATGGAGGCTAGACATCTTGAGATATAAAAAAAAATCATGCCAGTAGTGGTTTCATAACTAAAAAACTTTTTTTGAACAATTTATAAAAAAAGTCAAAAAATTTGTTAATTTTTTTGGTTCACTTGAATAAAGACACTTTATTATTTGTTTATTATTTTTAAAGTCGGCGATGATTTTTTGTAGCGACCGTTTATTTATTACATCTTAATCATTTTACGAGTCAAAATGGCAAAACAAAAAATTTTAAATCTATCGGAAAAACTAAAATCGATGTTTACCGCTCTGAAGGATATTCTAACCGCGCAATAGCTAAAAAAAATTGGACGAAGCCCAACAGTTGTCGACAATTACATCAAGGACCCTGAGGGATATGGAAACAATTTTAAAGGAAGGGTTTCATTGTCTTTATCTACGTATGAGAAAAGAAAAATCGTCAGAATTGCTTCTAATTCTGCCTAATCCTTGTCAAAAATAAAAGCTCAAGCTGGAGTGCAAGCAAGCAAGTCATCAATACGCAGAGTAATTAAGAGCTCTGAGTATCTTAAAGACCTGAAATTACAAAAAAAAGCCGCCACTTAATGCTCCTCGTAAGGAAAAACGGCTTCAAATCGCAAGAGACTACATGGTATGGGATGTGCAGCAAAGAGGTCATGTAAATGAGTGGAGAACCGTTGTATTTACAGATGAGAAGAAGTTTAATTTGGATGGGCTTGATGGCTAGAACTATTATTTCCATTATTATTTTTATTTTGAACTGTTAATTTTAAATCATTGATATTTCTTTTATTTCGGCTCGAGTTCATTAAATTTAAGTTTCATTAAATTATTTTTACTGAAGGTAGGAATTGTTACATGCAAATTATTATTAAAATTTATTGATAATTTTTCTTGGCTTAGAATTCGAACCTGGGTTGTTGGTTGAATTTACATATGTTTCGAGAAACACCACTTTCTCTCATCAGAATTCTTTAAGTTTCTCACCCTCTGCACCACTGGGGCACCCGCTAGCCAACAGTCAAACATCAATCCTTTAACCAGTGTTACTGGTGGTTCGAAATTTACTGTAATTATCAATTTTCATTTATTTTACATGTTGCCTCCTATTTCTTCAGTTTTTTCGTATTCATGTCAAGACTTTGTCTCGAAAACCTGAATACATTTGCGCAAAGTAAAGCGATTTTTGAACCGACATCACAGCCGAGAGCGCGGCGTTATGGTGTGGAGTGCTATTACGTCCTATGGCACCATCGCTCTTGAATTTCAAAGTGCAAAAATGACTGGTGCAAGCTATAAAACGTTATTGGAATCAGCTTTACCGAAGTTCAGTAAACTATTTGGATATTGCAACAGGATGACACCGCCAGAGTAGTGAAGGAGTTAATTGCAAGCTAAAATGTTAATATTTTTGACTGGCCACTCTATTCGCCAGATCTAAACTTTATCGAAAATGTCTGAAGTTGGTTATCTCGTCACGTCTATGAAGGAGGTAGACAATTTGATGACAAGCAGTCACTAATTCAGGCCATTTAGGATGTTTGGAATTAAATATCGTTGGATTATATACATTCTCTTTATCTGTCAATGAAAACCCGCAAATTTGAAGTTATTAAAACCCATTACTACTTTCTTAAATAAAGTAAAATAAATTGAAAAAACAAGAAAAACTGCTTTTAATTCAGATTAGTTAATGTGCCTTTATTTTAGTGAACGAAAAAAGCAAATTTTTTGACTTTTTTTTATAAATTGATCAAAAAAAGTTCTTTAGTTAAGAAACCACTACTGTCATGATTTGTCCAGCCTCCATGTCTATTTTAAAATTCTGCAATTGGTTAAAAATTGCAGAAGATACAGGTTGCTGAATATGGAATTTTTAGTGCCTTTAAATAAGTGAACCGGACTGTAGGTGTGTAGAGTTCAATGCTTGCATGCTATTTAATTGTGTACGAGTATTTGTTGTAATAAAAAATTGTTTTAGTTTATATGTATATATGTATGTGTGTGTGTGTGTGTGTGTGTGTGAATAATGTGTATGGGTCTGTGGAATAAAATTAATGTTTACAAAAAAATGCAATTTAATTTAGTTTCTTTTTGGTTCTTGTTGATGTTTTTAATAGAAAAACGTGCTATTTTTTGTTACTGGTGTTCTTTTATTTTTGGTTTTTTTATGAGCAAAAGAAAAATATGTGTTTTTTTTCAAATAAAATTTAAGTCATACACATACATTCGAATGAGTAAATAAAAAAGTTAAATTTAAAAATATTTATTGTTATTTCCCTTTATGTGATGTGTCATCGTTTAACACGATACAATTCTATTATATTTTGTTATTTTATTTTATTATTTTATTTTATTTCGTTTTGTTTTATTTAATTTTATTTATTATTTCTATTTTGTTTAATTTCTGTTGTATACTTTTGCTGTTGTAATTCTTGTTGTGCTAATTTTTTTCGTACGAGTATTTTTGTCAGGGTATACAATTTAAAATGTTTGTGTTTAATCAAAATTTAAATAAGTTTTTTAAACATGTATGTATAATGTGTGTGTGCATGTGTGTGTGCATGAGTATGCTTGAAATCAATAACTATGTTTGTATTTTTTTCGTTTATCATATACAAATATTGCAAATTTTAGAACATTTTGACAAATACTAACATCTGAAATAAATATTTAAATTGATTACATTTTTTTTAGCATTTTGTTTGTTGTAGTAAAAACCCTTACGTGCTATCCTTTTAATTCGTACGATTTGTCAATAATGTCTGTACTATTATCAAATATGTATTATGGTGCAGAATAGGGTTACTAATTTAAAGGATTTTTAAATTTGTTTATTCCCGGGAATATTTTCATACAAAAAACCAGTTAAATAAATACGTATACCTTTTTAAAAAAGAACTTTTCAAAAAAGAATATTAAAAATTAGTTAGTGATTTTCTGTTGCTAGTATTAAAATATTTATTTAGATTATTTGATTGACAATAAATCACAACTGTCTATTTTATATGTCTATGAAATTCTAGAATTTTCCCGATTAACTAGTAGCGCTACTGTAGATATTTATTAAGATTTTGAACAAAAAGGATGATTGTTTTGGAATGCGTATGATTTTTGTCCAAGTTTTGAAATATTTAATAAAATCATTATTCCTATGCTAAATAATGAAATCTAGACGAAAATAGTAAAGGAAAAACAAAACAAATATTTTTAAAATTACATTTTTTTATATTTGGAATCGATTTGCTGCATGTTTTTTAAGTTTGAAATAAAGGGCCCTAATAAACAGTTTATCTTTTAGATTTTTGTCCTTTTCTATAATAAAATCTATCCTTATTCTATAATTCGTTCTGTTATCATCAATAACAATAACATAAACTATTCCATTTGAATTTTGTAACAGTTTGGCTTGAATCTTAAAAACCTAAGAACTGAAATATTATTTCAATACAAATTCAATACATTCTTCAAGAAAACGGTAGTATTAAATAAAAGAAACGTACTTTTAAAAACATACGCAATAAATATATTCTTTATTTTAGACACAACATGTCGAATGTTGTGCCAAATATTGAAAAATCCTATTCTTGAGTTAAACAAATATTTTTTTTGATAGATATCCCACTCGCATCCCATTAAGCGAATATAAAGGCCTTAAAGTAAATTGTATAAGCTTTATTTGGAGAAAAATAAAAACAAAAAAAAGGGCCCAAATTAAAAAAAATATTAAAAAAAAAAATTAAAAAAAATTTTTTTTAAAAATTAAAAAAAAATATTTTTAAAATGTTTGAAGAAATAGCTATCTACAGTCCTTTGGTCAATTTTTGCTAGAACCAATAGGTAAAAACTTACACTCATTTAAAAAAACCCTGTATGACCAAAATTGACAAAAATGTCCAACTTTGACCCCCTCTAACTCCGGCAATTCTGGACTGATAGTGGCCTACTATCCAATAGTACTAACCTTGGTGCAAATTTCATCCAAATCGGAAGACATCGATTTTTAAAATTGGGTCACGACGTGAAATTCACCATATGTATTCATATGAACGTATGAGTATTATGAGTTGTACAACTTCATACTCGTATGTGTATTACTTATACGTGGCAGTGACCAAAGTAGGAAAAATTGTTATAAACTTATTAAAATATACCAACAAGTTTCAATAAACAAAATAAAAATAATTTTTAAAGTGTGTTGGATGACCATGTTGCGTTTTAGAAAATAATGTTAATTTTGTTTTAATTTTAATAATTGTTTTATTTTTTACTTTATATAATTTAAAATAAATATAGAAAATAGTTAACTATAAAAATTGCTTTTACCTGTGTTTTTGTTAATGTTTTTTCATATATATATTTTTTTAAGTATATGTATGGTCACTCTACCTATCAGCTGTTGGACGAAAACTTACTGATTCTGGACTGATCGTTATAAAATTCGATGATATGACTATTTTATACATGAAACTTATGTGTGTATACCATAAAAATTTAAGAGAAAGATAGAGTTTCATTCTCTGCAAATCACAATCATTATAAAATTGTTGCAGAACGCCAGAATAACTATACGGTTGGAAATTTGAAATTGATTTCGTTCTATCGGGAATAACGTTTTTTTTATGATTTTTGATAAAAACAAATAATGTTAAAAGTTGAAAAATACGTCCATATTTGAAAATATTTTTTGTGTGTCATTAACTCGTAGATGTTAAAATTTTTAAATAGCTAGATTAAATGTGTAATCTATTGTAATAAATGCTAAATACAGGCAAATCCCAGTAAAAAGAACGATATGTTTTAAGGCCTATTTTTTAAATTCAACAATCGAGATTTCTGATTAGAATAAAATGTAATCCGTGTAACATTAGTAGGCTTTACTATTATCCAAATGTTAACATATTTTGTAAATTTTCTTCGGAAATGTGACTTGAAGTATTTACCCAGCAAGCCATATGAGTCCGAAAAGAGTCTTTTCTGACACCTTTTTCGGAGCGTTAACGCTCTTTATGAGCCCAAAAAACAATCATAATTGCTCCGAAAACCTTCAGAAAAAGCGTCATTACGTTCGAAAATGGTCCGTCAGAAAGAGCTCATAGATAATGTCAGAAAAGAGTCTTTTATGAGGGTTTTTTTTGGGCTCTGTGTAATCTTGTTTTTATCATTCTTGTGTGGTACAGCTATGTTTTTTTTTTTTTTTTTGTTCAAAACACAAATAACAAGACAACAACGCTTTGCTACACACATAATTAAGTGGAATTTCTGAGTCATACTGAGACTCCGGACAGTAACAAGCAAATTTTTCTTTCGCTCCGAAAATGCTCTTTTGTTGGACTCTTTTCTGACTCCTTTTTCGGTGCGCTCCGAAAATGCTCTTCAGTTGGACTCTTTTCTGACTCCTTTTTTCGGAGCGCTCCGAAAATGCTCTTTTGTTGGACTCTTTTCTGACTCCTTTTTCGGAGCGCTCCGAAAATGGTATGCTGGGTAGTATGGATTAATAAAGTCTTCAATGGGGGACTACGAAAATTGTTACACTATCTTTTGATAACTTTCTCCTACGTGGAGTGTGTAATGGGAACAAACGATTTATTAGAAACCTGCTTTCTGCGAATTAAAGTAATTCAATTAACTGAAATGGGTATTTTAATCTGTTGGAGAAACCAATAATTAAGTTATTAATCCATAATGAATCTCTCTCAATATTTTAGAAATAAATGAGTTTTCGATCCATTCTTAATTGTCGATCTTAAAAATTTATTTGTTCATTTGATTTTGTTGTATATTTTCTCAGCGTTCATTAAAATTAATGTTAAAAACTTTGCTGTACGTTATATCGGATTTTCGTTAAAGTTAGATTCCTTATAAAGGGGTTTTGCCTGTAGTTAACATGGGACGGGATTTGGAATTATTGTCTCTTGAGGAATTTTAAGACTAAAAAAATGGATTTCAAATCTTTACACTTGTGTTAAAGGATAAAATATGTTACTGATGACTTTATAGTAAAACTATATTATTTTATCTTGCAAAGCTAATTAACATCCCTAAACAACTGAAATCATACTAAAAAAATTAAAAATTATATAAACAATAATATTATTTTAATAAATACCAAACATTTAAGAAAATTAAACGTATTTGGTTCACTGAAAGTTGGAGTTTTTTTTTTATCTAAACTGAAATGTTTCAACAAACTATTTGCTTCAACTGTTGCAACTAAAAATTTCATCATACGTAAATATGTAATATCTATAGTCAAGTGTGTGGAGTGTTGCCCACAAATAAAGGCATAGTAAACGTGACCGCTTTTGGCGGGACTATCCTGTTTTTTAAAAACTTATCCCGCCTAGATTTTTTAACCCGTTTTTCGAACCAAAATCCCGCTTCTAATGTTTCAGTTTTTTGCTAATTTTAACAGAAATATGTACAAAAATTAAAAACTATGATTACATTTCAACTTCTTTTAACATTTGAATTTAATTTTCTTTAGTTTCCTATCAATGGAACTATTATTATCATTAAAGTACAAAGACAATCCAGTAATTCTCAAAAATTGAGACGAAATTCAAAAAAAGTTTTTTTCACAAACGGCAATTTTTACAGATCCACATTTCTTTTGGGGCATACATTAAAGTTTTCAAAACAGCTTTTTGGCCTAAACTACATATACGAGTATTTTTTTACCGTGAAAATACCTTTAATTTGAAAATTATTGAGACTCTCGGAAAATAAAAATATCTTTGAAATGGAATGAAAAACACAAAATCGCAAAAAATTGTAAATTTACATGTCAAAAAGGACAATTTTCGATGCCAAAACCCTGGCCAATGTTCAAAACTTAAACTCTAATTCTTGGCTGCGGCCGTGTATAATTTTGTCCCGATCTGAACAGCCGTTTACAAATGCAAGACTGTTTAAAAAAATATTGATTCTAGCCCACTGTTTCTGGTTTCTGACTTGTCTTCTAGAAATATTCAATATTGAAAAATGTTCAGTTCTATATATTATTTTAAATCGTAGTTTTTCTTTATAATGATTCCAGAACTGGTTCTTAAATGTTATTTTTAAATCCTACACCACCATGGTGGAGAGGGTATATTGGATTTGTAATGATGTTTATAACGCCCAGAAATATTGGTTTAACACTCATCTTAAAGTCTACCGATCGACTCAGAATCTCTTTCTGAGTCGTTTTAACGATGTCCGTCTGTCCGTCTGGCTGGCTTGCTGTCCATAAAAGCTTGTGCGCAGAGTACTGGTCGCAATTTTGAAGATATTTCGATAAAATTTTGTACGTGATATTTTTTCGGCCCAAGGATGGATGGGATTGAAACTGGTGGAAATCGATCCATTATATCACCTGGCCACCATACAAATGTCCTCCCGAAATAGGAGTTTAACGAGCTCCCATATAAGGCTTACTTCCGGAAATCACTTAAAAGAGCATAACTGTTTTGACAATGTTGGTATCCAAATAATATTAAACACAAATATGTTTCATTACATATACATATAACATGGTAGATGATCGGTCCATAATTAGTCATAGCACCCATATAAATCACCGAAAATCACTTTAACGACCATATATTTCTTAAAAATTTTGGTATCCAAATAAAATTCAACACAAATAAGTTTCATATATACAGAAATGATGACACCTCATTTCATAAAGGTCGGTCCATAATTAGTCGAAGCTTCTATATACGACCCTCTACGTAATTCACTTTAACCTCCATAAATCTTTTAAACATATTTATATCGAGATAAAGTTAAACACACATAATATTTATATTCACGGTTGCCATGGCTTTAAATTTTTGGATGAGCGGTCCATTATAGGTTATTCTCTTATATAGCGCCCATTTTTGAAAAAAAATGTATAGATATACTGGGTGTATTATATGGTCGAGCTTGACCGACTCTTACTTGTTTTTGTGAAATAGTGTGCGTATTAGCTTTATTAAATTTAAGTGATTCAGATCAAATGTTTCGAATGTGCTTTTTTAAGTTTTTATTCGAAAGTTTAAGATTTTCACCTAAATCAATGTTGCAAGCAATTGGTAGCGTTAATGAACTATTAATAAATAAATAAAATAAATATACAGCTAAAACTTTTAATTTGAAAAATTCTTTTATTTAATTCCATCGTATGTATGCGAATGATTTTAAACTATGTATGTATTGGTTTGCTTAAACCTTTAAAATGGTTTTTATTTTTAAGAGAATACCAGTCGAAATCCAATTTTTGGTTTAATTTGAAACCAAGTATTCCTTTTATTAATATGCAGTAGATGCAGTGTGCAATTCGCCTTCAATCACTTGTACACTACAATTCCGATTCCTTTGCTTAGTTTGTTTAAGCTTTTGCGGCACATTTTTATTAATAAAATATTCTGCAGTAATTCTGATTTAGCTAGTTCTAGAGTTATAGCGTAGATAGACAACACACATTTGCATTAGCAGTCTTAATTCAAATTAACTCGTGAATTATCCCATCTTAATGCGCATTAAGTTAGACGTAAATGCATAAAATCAGAGTGAATTTATCCTGCATTTAGCTATTTCAATATGGCAACATCGTCGAAAATCAATAATATGTTATCAAATTGTTTACTATTCTAAAAGAAAAAGAAGACAATTGTAAAATTAAAATAATAAAAATAGATTTCCACAATTGCCTTTCTCTTATTTCAGAGTGTCTTACTGCGGTCCCCACATGTAGCAAGACGTTCAGGTTGATGGTTGCTTGTGCATGAACAATTTTTGCATTATGGAGCAGTTTCAGCAAAAGTAATTTCAAATAAATACTGTTTTTTCAGCAAATGACAAACAAATTTTTTCATAATTAAACAATTGAAGCATAGCCGCGAATAACGTTGTAAACGACAAAATTGAAATTGTTCACAATTCGTAAAAAACGTTTTTAATGTAGCAGGTAATATCTAGATAATTTTTTTTAATTCATCATGGACGTACTTGGGTTAAAAAACTAATTTAGTGAAAAAAATAGTTTTATAATAATACTTGGTTAATAAAAAATTTATTACATATTTTTTTAAATGGAAAAACGTTACATATCCAAAAGTTATTGTCACATAAAACGTTATTCCATTTTGCAAAACGAAAAGTGCGATGGCATTTAAAACGTTCTTCGCTCAAAAGAAACATTCCTATTCAAGAAAATTTATGTGATTTGTTTTTGTTCTTTAAAGATGTAAAGGGTGCATTATGCAAATTAAATAATGTTTTTATTAAAAAAAAAAAAACTTTATAACAAAAATATAAACTCAACAAAAATTCGCTTCAGTAACATAAATAATAAAATATTTCAAAAACGTTAATGATGTACATATGCTCGTTAGCTTTGAAATACAAAGACATTTATTCAATTTAATTGCAGACCGATTTGTAGAACTCGGCGTACTTCTCAGGCAAATATGATGCCATTGCAAGGAGATCCTTTTTCTTTTCGTCACTTATTTTAATACGTTCTTCCCGAAGAAACTGCATCCTATAATTTTGTAAGCTTCGTGATCTTTTGGAAAATAAATTATAACAAGACCACTTTTCTGCAATACTATGATTTTTTCGTACTCTTAGCATATTTGGATCATCGATAGAAATCTGAATCCATCTGGCATCAGTTATTTTACATTTCGGATCTTTATATAAATTTTTGTTGAAAACATCAAAATTTTTGAAATCATTTAAACTCATTAAATGGATTCGACTGCCTCGCAGACTCAATTAACCGGCAAACATCTTCCGGAATAAAAAGTTGTGATGTTTTCTTTTTTTTTTTCAATAAGTGCAAAATCTCGATCACATGGAAGAAAGCTATGCCCAGAAGTTAAAAATTTTTGATTTATTTCAGAAAAATACTTTGTTAGAAGGCTGTGACACAATGAAATTATTGTCCAGTTATTATTCTGGCCAACGCATCTATCGGACCATATTATTAATTTTCTAATTTCTCCCTCTTTAAGCATACTGTAGTTAGAAGGAATATGTTTTAAAATACATGAAGCGATTTCTGCAGCTCCCCATTTTCCGATAGTTTCGTGCCATGTGTACATATCAACCTTGTTGTGGGGAAGAGTATGTACTGCGAAGTTGTAATTTGAGTATTGAGTTTGAAAAATGCGTCTGCTCATTATAATTTTTTTCATAAAATTTATGAAAATGTTCTTTTATTTGATTTATGCAAAAATTTTTACAAGAAAAGTAGCATAAGCAATCACAAGTCTATATGAAAAGAATTCAATTAAAAAATAACGCAATGTGCACTTAAAACGTTTTTCCACATTACCTGTTCTGGGGCATTTTTGGAAGGAACACTTTTATTTTTTCTTGTTATATACTCATTTCCACTATTTCTCAATCTTTTTCTTTCATTATCTTTCCAATTTTCTACATTACACTTTCTTTTTGTGCCTCTGTTACACTTATCGATTACTTTTGACAATGCTGTTCGTATCATTTTGTGTGTAACTTAGAACGTTCTTCCACTGACTAACACTTTCTAATTGTATTTTGATAGCGATAAGGTGCATAATTTTGGCTGATTTGGTGATTGAGCAATGTAAAAGAGTCAAGTTAACTGTAATCTGCAAAAAAACAGGTTTTGTAAAAATCGGCTTTTACAACGTTATTCGCGGCTATGCTTCAATTGTTTACAAACAAACAGCTGTTACCTAAATGCAGAAACTGTCGTCTGTCACGGTAAAATCTTAATTCACATTAGTGAGATTTTAATGCAAATTAACGCTGTCGTCTGTCTACGCTATTAATGATTTTACAATAACATAAAAACGTTTAAAAGTTAATTACTTTTTTATTTCATAATTTCAAAATCCCCTAATATTTGCTTCCAAATCCCGCTTTTTTATAATTAATATCCTGCTTTGTAATAAAAACTGTCTGGTCACGTTAGGCATATTTGTTATAAAATTATTATATCATAAATTTTGCAATATTTGTATAATTGTGCGCACTTAATGAAAATAAATTGTGAGAAAATAAAACCAAAATTATCACAGAAATAAATGAAATAAAAGTCTATGAAAACAAAATGCAAATAGTGAAAGCATACTTACCAAGGACTTTAACTTCTACCGAACGTTGCGAAGTGTAATTGTGTTTGTTGCGAGCGATGCACGTGTAGGTACCCTGGTCGGCAGTGCGCTGAACATTCTCAATCAGTAGCGAGCCATTTTGAACACGCTGTCATATGTTTGTGGGGAGCTTTACACCATCTGATGATGAATATGAAAATTAATGCATGAATGGTTCGTTGAGTTTTGTTTTAGTAAATTCCCGTAATGGACATGAAGAATATAAAAAAGTAATAATAAATAGAAATAAAAAATAAAACGTAGTAAAGAGTTAAAGAATTAAATTGATTTATGATATGTATGTGCAAAACTTATTAATCTACATATCGTTACCTTAATATAAGAAGGCCCCAACTCATCAAAAACACTTTTTACAGGAGAAGGAAAAAACTTAATAAGAGCTGAAATAATATAGCTACACAAATGTTGTCAAAAAACTTCTATATTTAAATTAAACGAGGAATTCAGATTGAAATACATATGTATATATTTGTAATTTTTATGGATGTTATATGAGTTAGGGCTTTTTGTATTCGTATTTTATGAAAGAAATAGTGAGATAGGGCTTTTTGAAAAGAATAATTTAACTCAAAATTGTATTTAAATTCATGGTTTTAAAACAAATTAAAAAAGGCAAAATACATTAAATTGTAAAAATTAGATAATTGTAGATAGTATTTAGATTTGATATGGTAAATTATCATAAAAGTAATGACAGTCTTTGGGCAGAAACTGCTTAAGATCTTGTAAGTGATCCCACTTCTTTTTCGATATTCACCTTTCACTCGCTTCACTTTATTGCTTTTGTACTTCCATTCCAATTGATTTGGATTAATTCTCCTAGTACGGATACTATCATTACCGACATTCATATTTTCAGTTTTTATACTTTCACAACACACGCGTACACCTTATATGCACAATTATAACGCACAAATGAAAATAAACGGCTCTTGCTCTATCAGTTATACACAATGTAAAACAACAACAATTCTAGAAATGCAATGCCTACTTTGTACGTTTCTGCAGAAATGTATGATTGTGTGTATGAGTTAGGGCTTTTTTTCTTCAGAAAAATTGTGTGTATGAGTTAGGGCTTTTTGTGTTCTGCTTATAACGTCTTTATTTTTTATCTAATTTGCTTGAAATTTTAATAGAATGTGTATTAGCAACCATTCTACAAGAATCAATCAAAAAACGAATTTCCAAAAATAATGAGTTGGGGCCTTCTTATATTAAGGTAACGATATGTATGTATGCAATACGTCTGTATGTATCTTCATCTAGTTATGACATCGTGAACGTACTATGTATGTATATGTAGGTGCTAGTAGATGCACTAGTAGTATGTCCTAAGAGTTACCTTTTTCTATGATTATACTATCAATTGGATATCCTGCCACAGGACATTTGAGGAAGAATGTCTTCCCAGCTACTGCAGACAACTTTGGCATCGGTCTAACATACGGCATACCTGTAGACAAGCATTGGAATACAACAAACAGTACGACATAGAGTTATGAATTGAACTTTTTTCTATTTATTTTTATCATCTGGTTTTTTTTTACTCGTATGCACGTAGAAACATACAGTACTATATTGTTTGCAATCAATTTAAATCAAACTTACCATAAATATTCAGTCGAGCAGTATGTGATGCCTCACCAGCGCGAGAAATTGCTTTACATTCGTAATCGCCACCATCTTCCGACTTGACAGCCGATATATTAACATGACTAATGACGTCACCGAACATTGTTACATATTGTCCAATCATAAGTCGGTCATTCTGAAATAAAAACAAAACGGAAAAAATACACACAAACAAATGATGAGTTTCCATGATGTATTCATATGTAAACATTTCAATATTAACTGCCTGGTTTTTGCATCACGAACCAAAAATACGTTGCGAAAAATTTAACGAAAGTTTGTAATTTCCCTACAGTTTCTTTGTTTCACAAAAACCGGTATTTACTGCTGCATAAAATGTGTACTGACCCAGCAAGCCATATGACACCTTTTCCGGAGCGTTCATACTCTTTATGAGCCCAAAAAACAATTATTATTGCTCCGAAAACCTTCAGAAAAGAGGGTCATTACATTCGAAAATGGTCCCTCAGAAAGAGGTCTTAGATAATGTCAGAAAAGAGTCTTTTATGAGAGTTTTTTGGGCTCAGAAAGAGCTCTTACATCATGTCAGAAAAGAGTCATTGCAATTTTAAATTGTTTTTACTTAAACCAAAAGGAAATTCATTTACAAATAAACTAAATTAGAAATTAATATTTTTTAGCTTTTATTTTGTGTTGCCTCTTTAAATCCGATAATAAAAAACATTATTGTATTTTTTTACAAATTAGATCAATATATTTCGAACATCTTCTGTTCATCTTCAGGATCTATAAAATTTTTTAAACACAATAATAAGTTTTTTATTTTTTATCTATAATACATATAATTTTTATAAAAATTGAACAAAAATTGAAAAATTACCTGAATTGATTGAAAATTATAATATAAATGAAAAATTTTTTCAAATAACATTTAAATCAAATTAAAAATACATTTATAAAAAAGTACATAATATTTACTATCTTAAAGGAGTAATTAAATTACAATATGTGTTTATGTAATCCTTTTTATCGCTTTTGAAATTACAAGCAACTTGCTCATACTTGACGATTTGATTCACTTCATGAACTTGCAACTTCAATTTATTTTGTTCTTGTTTTAAAACTTTTACGTTATTAAAATCAAACTCATGCTTTTTTGATCTAGCATGTTTGGCTAATGCTGATAAATTAACTTTTTCAGTTAAACATTTGCAGTCATATTCATGTTGTTTCAATCTTTTCATCAACTTTTGAGTTGTTTCTCCAATATAAACTATATTACAATTTTTACAATTAATTTTATATACAACATCAGATTTTTGCCCAGGTTTTAGTTTATATTTAAGGTTCTTGAAAATTTTTTTAGTATTATCCATTATTGGTGGTTTCATTGCAAGTTTAACATTAGGTGTGAAATATTTACATGCTCTAGATAATTGTTCAGTTAAAATCGGAACATAGGTCATTGATGCAAAATTAACTGATGATGATGCTGTTTTATTAGTGGTTAATATATCTTCCTCATTAGTAGAAAGATACGCATAACTAATTTGTGTTTCATTTGAATTACTATTATTATTAATACGCTTACGATGTTGAACTATGTTAATTAGACGATTAATAACCTTATGTGGAAAATTATTTTTGATAAGAATTTCTTTAATTCTAATAAGATTTTGAGACCAAAAATCTTTATGTGATATACTTAACACTTTCATTATGAAATTTTTTGCAGTGTTAAGTTTCATATGTGATGGATGAGCTGAATAGTAATTCAAAATGCGATTCGATGCAATTTCTTTATGATACCAATTGGTTATGATTTTTCCATTAGTTTTACGGTGAATAGTAGTATCCAGATAATTCAGCTGATTATTTTCTTCAACTTCTACCGTAAACTTAATCTTATCATCATATTCATTTAGTTTATTTAATACATTATGTATTTGTTTATTTGGAATTGCTGTAATATGATCATCCACATACGAATACCAGAATAAAGGAGACATATTAAGATTTAGTAATGTTTGGTCAACAACATCCTCAAGTACTCTTTCTACCAAAATAGGCGCCAAGCTAGAACCCATAAAGAGACCAATTTTCATACGTAGTATTTTTCCTTCATAGCAAAAGTAATTACATTCATTAAGACAAAATTTAAGTAGATCCAAAAACAAATCTTTTGGAATATTAGTATTTTTACTAATATGTTGGTCAAAATCTCTTAATATAATTTGTAGAGCAATTTGTGTTGAAATGTTTGTAAAACAATTTACAACATCAAAAGATACCAACTTATACTCTTCTGGAATTTTAATCTTCGTAATATTTTTAACAAATTCTTTAGAATTATTAACTGAATATTTAGGTTTGAAAGATTTTCTCAAAATTGTTGCCAAAAAACGTGATAAATTATATGCTACCGATTTTATAGTAGATACAATAGGCCTAATTGGTCTATCTTTTTGTGTATCTTAATTTGACCATATATTCTTGGTGGAATTGATGTGTAATTTGTTAAAAATTGTTTTTGTCTTACCGTAATGAATTGGTTACTTTCGTTGTCATTATCATATAAGCGTTTAATTAATTTATTATGTTTTAATTCCAATGATGAAGTTGGATCTGTTTTTAATTCTTCGAAAACTTCCTTGTTGTTAAGAAATTCATTCATTTTCTGTTGATATTCTAATTTATTAGCAATAATTGTAATATTACCTTTATCACTATTTGATACATAAATATTTGGATGTTCTTTAAGAAATCTTGCTGTAGATTTAGCTGCTTTAATAAAAAATTTTTGAATTCGATTAAGCGGTTTAGTTATATTTAAATGCTTAGTAATTAAATATGTAAGGTTAGCTCGCATTGCTCGCCTAATATGTTCATTACTATAACGAGTTATAATAAACTCAATATCCGCTATCAAATCAAGTAAAGGTACTTCTTCATTTGGTAATATGAATTTTGGTCCCATACTTAGTAAAATCATCATTTCATTTGGAAATAAATTAGAAATGGAAAAAAAATTAATTTTTTAAACAAATTTTTCTTTCGCTCCACAAATGCTTTTTAGATGGACTCTTTTCTGACTCCTTTTTCGGAGCGCTCCTAGAATGGTATGCTGGGGAGTTAATGGATGCGTGTATATACATATGTATGTATGTGAAAACTATACTCTGTTTTTTTAAAAAAAAAAAAAAATATATAATTATCCGAAAACACAGTTGAAGAGGTAAAAAAGAGATTATCAACTGCAAATTGCTTCCAGTTGTATGTTTATTTGTTTGGTACGGCATCCTATCGTTTCGTTTCAACATACAATTTTAGTCCTATTAGTTAAATATCATGAATAGTTTCGTAATTATTTTAAAAAAAAAAAAAAAAAAAAAAAAAAAAAAAAATGCATATGCATATGTATGTATATTTCTAAGAATTGAGCAGAAAAACTTTTTTGTTTTTGCTCATTTAATGCTTGTTATGGATACATTGTGAAACAATTTGCAATCAAAAGTTAATTGAGAAGTTGGGTTTTGTCATGACAAATATTGGCCTTTTGATATCAATTGACGGAATGTCATTTATTATTATTGACAATCTTTGTATATGGATGTACAAAGGCGAAACGACTGACGGACTAATTCATTCATCATTAAACAAGCTAAGCCGCTAAAGATAGCAACTTTAAATTCGGGTATTGGATTCTCTATACATCAAATAGATCCACTAAGAAGGGATTTTTGGAAATTCGGACACTAAGAGGGATAAAACGGACAAGAACATGTAAAATATTGTAACCGTGTATCTCCAAAACTAATAAAGCTGGAAAAAAATTAAAATGTATCTACCTTTAATTAAAACAGGAGATGACAGGAGTATAACGAACTAACTGGTGAAAAAGGGTAAATTTCGGTACACATATTTTTGTACTTTTGCAATAAACTTTGCGCCTCCAATGCAACTCTAATTATAGGTTATCCTTTTACAGTTCAGCAGAAGAAATTCGAATCCGAATTTGAATTCTTAAGAATTTATGATTTCCAAGTTTAAAACATTTATTTTGTTTTCAAACAAATATTTTCGTCCCATTCAGCATTAGCAGTAACCATGGTGCAACTATACAAGGGGAGTGCAGTAGCCCAGCTGACTGACTTTGTTTACAATTTACTTATATCAAAAGTAATACTTTTTCAAGTATTTTTGACAGTAGTACATTATTTTACACCAACAAAATGCCTGTTGTTTCTGTTTTGTGTTGTATTTGTTGTCGATTTGCACTCACCTTGTATAGTTACACCATGGCAAGAACCTTCAGATGACAATTGGAATGTAAAATACAGTTAATGAGAACCTTGTTTTATATATATGTACTTAAAATTTAAAATTAGTAAAAATAAAGTTCTCATCACATTTTTAGAATTCTAATGTTTTCCTCTATGCCTGTAAGGAAACACAGGCATCCTCAAGTTTTGTCCTCAAATTTCTGGGAAAATATAGAGTCATGAAACTTTGTGCGATTAACTTAATGTCAATATGAATATTTAGGGCGAAAATAGTAGGACCCCCAATAGTGAACGTGGCATCTCCCAAAACAATCAAATTATATTTTCTGGAAATCTATAACTTTCATGTCCACATGAGTATGTGAACACATACAAAGTAAATACTAAAATTAAACAATAAAAATATATATTTCAATGGACATGGATCCGCCCATACAAAGTAAGTACCAAATTCGTGTGTGTAACTATATTGTTAAGATCTACATCTGAGCCATAAATGGTTCAGTTTATAAACTTGGGCGATGCAAAATAAAGTCATAAAGTATATCATGGAAATTTTAAATAGTTAAATCTTAGAATGAAGACTCATATTAAAAACATTGTATGAATACCTATTATATCAACTAGAGAGCTGTCAAACTTCACGTAGTACTGCAAGCACCACGTGAAGTTTTGTTGTCGCTTAATACTCGATATGTTCTCTTCATGTATGGCGAGAGTGCGAGCGTAAAATAAACCTGTACTTAACTCATAACCATAAAGCCGAGTAACAGCATATACATATTCAGTATTTTTGTTGTACTCAAAAATAAGAACATTATTTTTAAATATACTTCGAGTAAGTGCACATATTTCGCAAGTTCATGTGTACTTCTAAACAACAAATCCATTCATGCAGAGGTTTAATATCGACATCAATATATACAAGTACTAAAATGCGTATATCATGTAAAATATTTTGAATTTTAAAATTTTATATAGCACACCTAAGCCTTATATCTATTTTATAAATGAGCTTAGCGCCGCCCTACTATACAATTCGTACATCTTGAATAATACAAAGGTTTTACGTATAAATTCGAAATCGTAAATTATAGGTTTTGGAAAACATTTGTCATTAAAAAGTGATTACTAACATGTAAATATTATTTATCGCATAAAGGTGGATTCACATATTGACATGAATATTTACTCTCTCTTAAAGAGAGAGAGAGAGAGAGAGACGTCAAACTTCATATGAAAAAAACTTTGGTCGAACAAATATGACCTGCAAGTGAATATCTTCGCATGAAGCGGATTCGTACATCATCAAGAAGACTAAAAAAATACAGCAATTGAACTTGCACTGTGAACAAAATAGCAATAAAATGGTTTATCATTGGATTGCCCTTCAAAAGATAGAATACAAAAACTAATCTGTGAGAAATAATTACAAAATAAATAAAAAAATGTTTAACTCTTTATTCTTATTTCATTATGATGGGGCTAGCGAAGTACACCGGGTTTTTAGCTAGTAAATATAATCGTGGTTTATTGAATGCAAATATAAGTTCTTCACTGCATTCTTGCATTTGTGATGTACAGTGTATCGTAAAATTATTTTGCCTACTCATTATAGGAGAAATTAGTTTCTCATTCATATAGAAAATTGTAAAAAACAGGAAAACTAAACAAAACTGCGGTGCCTGCTAGCCAACAGTCAGTGGTGCAGAGGTTAGAACCCAAAGAATTCTGATGAAAGATGATGGTGATTCTTAAAACATGTAAATTCAGCCAAGAAAAATTATCAAAAAAATTTTAATAAGATTTAATGTTGTAAAAAACAATTCCTACTTTGAGTAAAAATAATAATTTAATGAAAATTAAAATTAATGAACTCGAGTCCAACTAAAAATTATCAAAAATTGAAAAATGAACAGTTTAAATAAAAATAATAATTGTTATTAAAAAATATATTTTTACAATCATTGAATAATTAGCTATCTAAAGTGCTTTAGACAATGTTTGCTAGGACCAAGATCTGAAAAGTTACACTCATTTTAAAATGTCCAACTTTGACCCCCTCTAACTCCGGCACTTCTGCACTGATAGAGCTGAAAATGTGTGTCTGGCCTACTATCTAAAAGTACTAACCTTGGTGCAAATTTCATCCAAATCGAACGACATCGATTTTAAAAATTGGGTCACTTGACGTGAAATTGCCCATATATATCCGTTGTTTACATTTGTATACAGTATTTTCTTAGCTGATCGTTAATCTCTGTTCCGAATAAATGTAGGTTAAAGCAGTATTAGACTTTCGTCATTCAACAATATCGGACGACCATATCGTTGTAAATTCTAATTAGTTCCGCGACTAAATTATTTAATTGTAAAAATAGAAAATGCATTTGCCCTGTACTAAAGCTGTAAAATAATTTTTCTTCGGAAATGTTAAATTATTTTGGCCTTTTTAACGCAAAGATCTTCATGCCTGTCATAATAAGCGCAAAATAATAGTTAATAACATTTGGAAAATACATCACTCGTATGCTTTTAACAAAAATCTTAAAAAATACCATGAACAATTAAGAAAAACCACAAAACACCCGAATATATAACAGGAATTTCCAAAAATCAACATATTTTTATTACCAAGGTCTAGTATCAATTTCAAAAAAGAAAAAGAATTTTTACTTGCTTTTTTCTCAATTTTATGTATGAATGAAAAACAAATTTCTCTTGATAATGAACAGGCAAAATAGTTTTGTGATACACTGTACATTATCATGAGTAAAGATGTCGATTTGAGGCCTGTACCACTGTCGCTTGAAATAAACTTGCTAAAGAGTCAGACTTTTTATGGACTCATGTGTTGGAATTCGAGAATTGTAATTATCTGCATTTATTATCACGAAACAAACCTCGGAGTTATATTGTTGACATCACTTGAGCTGTGTTATATATTTAAGTTGAAAGTAACATGTATTTTATTATTAAAGTTATGATTTATATTTGTATGCTACTGGACACATCTAAAACTTTTTAATGTTATCAAATTTCAAAAAGTCGACGAAACGCCAAGAACAAAATATTGTAATTAAAATTTGATTTTTATTTACATTGAATAAATTTAGGCCATATTAGTTTATCAAAAATACCAATCTTAAAACGTTTTTATTTATTGTTTGAAAATATGTTTTGTTTTGACATTTAATTGTTTTCAATTATTTGCTTGAAAAATGTGTGTTTTTTTTAATATCTACAAAGGTTTTTCGTGCAAGCAAAAGTTTTATTTTAAAATAAAGTCGACTATAACAAATATTAACTAAAAAAATATTTCATATGACGTTAAATTGTATTCTCCAAAGCAAAATATAAATTAATCATTTGTGATATTAAAAGAATTTAATTTATTTTTCAACTTTTTTATTGGTTGAAAAAAATCAACAAAAACAGTTTTAAATAAATTATTTGATAATCTTAGCAAATATCAAAGGCCGTTTTTTTTTTTTTTTTTTGTTATATGAGGTTATATTCACTTTAATCGCCTTTAAAATTACATTTCAAAAGAAGACCAATAAATTATGATTTAAATATCAAACTTGAATGGTTTTGCAATTATTCTGTTATGTCGTCTCTTGAGCATAAAAAACCTTCATAAGTTTAGAATATTTTCGTAATAAAATTCTTGCTTCAGCAGACATGTAATTGCGCTTTCTATGACAGGTCTCATCATAGGCCTTCTAAATGAATACGTCATTTATAAATTTAATATTTTATAAAATCTTGAGCACGGGGGTGTACTTCCCGTTTTAACGTTTTTTTTTCAGGTATTTTACTAGGAGTACAAATTTAGTCATTTTGTGAGGCATTACTTGCCAGGTCTTCAACGGAGGTCTTCTATCACCCATGTACATAAATAGTATCGAATATACATTGGTTTTGGTTACCAATGACACGCCGCGCAAATTTCGAAACGCTTTTGCAATGCGGCCAAGTATCTTTGTGTCTGCAAAATAAGAAAGCCTCTGTGCTGTGGTGGGGTAGATGAGCTTATGTTGTCTGAGAATTAAGGAACGGGCAAACATTTTCATCTACTAACGGCTAGTTTATTAGTCTATCATAAAACTTATTGAAAAATATTATAATAATATTATATGCATAAGATTCATGGGTCTCCAATTCCAACGAACCTTATTAGTAGAGGATTTTGCACACTTTTGTTACTACAAATAGGCTGATGAAACAATTTATTAGAACTAAGTAGAATTATTAGCTTGCGACGCAGTCTTATCACCGTGACCTGGAATCGCTAATGCCATATTAATATACTCCCTAACGAAATATCAGTACATTCATTTTTATAAAAACTCGAACCTCAATAATTTCAATCCCTTTAAAATAAGATACGCATCAATATCTTAAAAAAAGTTTAAAATTCTTGTTATAAACACATAAATTATTTCCTTTATTTTAAAAATCTGATGGAAAAGGACTTACTTTATCACTACCAACTAATCTAAATTGAATAGTGCTGACATTAATAAATTTATTAGAACTAGTTTCCAAAAATCTATCGATTCAAACTATTAAGACTTTTAAAAGTATTATCTTGGCTATTAAATATTTACTAAATTTCAATGGCATTTTTCGAAATGGTTTCGAAAGCTTCTTTAAACATATGCACCCCTATCGCGAATAAAAATTCCACATGAAATTTGTTCCCTTTTCACATTTTTCCTATTAAAATTCAATGTTCAAAAAATAAAAGGGAACAAATTTCATGTGGAATTTTTATTCGCGATAGGGGTGATTAATCTTTTAAAACATTTCTTTATTATAGTCTATATCAGGCACCCTAATACTCATATGTACACATGTATATGTAGGCACATGTCGAGCATTTAAATTCATATATTTCATGTCTATGTTGATTGCAAAATGGAACAAATGAGTACATACATACATTTTCAGAATTTAGAGTGGTCAAATCTTTATGCAATTGCATCCCATATTTGTTGATGTGAATATTTTTTTTGTTTTTTTTTTTTTGGTTTTTGTAGTTGTGCAGGCATTTTTAGTAGTTTCGTGCTTTAAATTAAAATTGATTGCAATTCTGTTTTTTTGCAATTGCTGTTGGCTTTTTTTATTTGAAAAAAAAACTTATAACGAAACAATTTGTTTTTATTTTTGCTACATATTCCTGTATGTAGTATGTCCATATGTAGTTAACTAAAATGCTAAAGGGCGTAACTAACATTTCAATAATTTCAGAGAAGCAGCAAAAAATGGCTAAAATAACAAAAATATGTGCAACATTTTACATATTACTAATAGATTCAGCTTAAAAGCTGTGATAAAATTTTAACCACATATACTTAATATTCAATTAGTTCTTTTTCTATTTGTGTAAAGTTATTGAAATGTTAGTTACGCCCTTTTGCATATTAAGTAAACGATACGATATATACATATGTATGTACTCATATGTATGTATACATTGTGATTGTGTGTGAGTAAAACCATGTACATACATAAATGAATGAATGGATGTATAAATTGGATGTGGAGCAGTTAGATTGGAGTTGGATGTACTTACATTAGGCAATGCAAAACCATCCAATTGCCAAACAATTTTCGGTGTCGGATTGCCACTTGCACTGCATTTTAATGAAACAGATGGTCCTGGTTGCATTGTCTGTTCTATAAACTTGTAGATAAGTTGTGGTGCCACTTCTACATTTTAAGAAAAATAAATACAAACAAAAAAAATAAATAAGTATAGAAATAAATGCTCATACATACCATCATCACATACCCACTCACGCACTCTTACATATCAAATGTCAACAAAAGTTTAAGTGCCAGTGCGAGTGAGAGGGAGATGGAGATGGAAAGAGGACAACTTACCTCCTAATTTTAATTCGGCCGTTGCTTGTACGGATTCCAAATCATTTTTCACCATGCACTGGTACATGCCTTTGTCTTCCTTCGTAATTGAGGTTATACGCATATGCTCTTTCGACAGCAAACGTACCCTGGCACCCGCTCTCAGTGGATGACCATCCTTAAGCCAGGAGATGCTTTGCTTGGGAAACCCCGAAATGCTACAAATCTAAAATTCAAATGAATGATTGTTTGAGTTTGGTTTTCTATGCATGAGTATGGATGGCAATACATGCATACATACATATGTAAGTATGTGTACGGGTTTGTATGGGTTTGTGAAAATACAAAATAAAACCATAAAAAGAAACACTTTTAAAGTTTTATTTTTCAAACAAGACTTGTCCATAAAAAAACTAAGGAAATAAAATCAATATCCATATTTTTCATTTCATATTAATAAAATTATTTAATGTACGTAGAAAATAATATCTGTTTCAGAGAGAGTTTTAAAATACAATTTTTTTAAGGTCAGGCCTATTATATAAACACTGAAATTTAAAAATTCATCTGTTCTTTAGGATCATAACTTTTTTTTCTTTATTTTTTAAAGTTTTAAAAAAGTTATTTTGAGCCTTAAACAAAGTTATATCCCTAATTTACACACATATGTACTCGTATGTATGTATGTATTGTATATTTTTGGTAACACAAAGAAAAAAGTTTAAAACTATCAAATACTATTTGTCTTTCTTTCTACTCCAACTCTTGTTTTATTTCTGATTGTGTGTTGTTTTATTTGGTTTTATTTCGTCCTTTTGCATTTTATATATGAGGATGTGTTTGTGTATACATTGGTGCAGTTGAAATGTGTAGATTTAGTAATTTTGTTTTCATTTCCGTTTGGAAGAGAAGCAACTAACTCGAGTGAGTGAATGAGTGTGTACGTACCAGGTCTGCAGTTTTTCCTAAATTGACTGTCTGCACAGTGGGCTGTATGGCTGCTGTTAGGGGTGAGGTGACAGACATTTGCACTTCAAGAGTTTCACTGCCCTCTGAATTTGTGGCTGTACAATAGAAAGCACCGTTGTCTGACTTGTCCACTGCGGTTATAATCAGCGTACCATCCTTAATTTTCGCCCGTCCCGTTGCCAACAAATGCTGTATGGATTCTTCGTTATTTGGTCGTTTAGTATGCCAACTGAAATTTAAATTGCAAAATAAAAAAACTTAAACAAACAAATACGAGTATATATATGTATATATAAAAATAAATATATGCACACAGTAAATGAATGCTAAAAATTACAACATTTGACAAACATTTGCTGAAAAAAAAACCAAATGAAAAATTTCTAATTTACTGTATAATTTGAAAATCGTATTAAAAAGGATTCATTGGATCAAAAGGAATAAGTAAATATAAGGGTAGAATAACGATTACAGCGAAATAGTGATTTAATTAAGAGAAAATTACAACCTTGCAAAATATTTGTGGTATGTTTGCATTTAGGAAATTCTAGTTTAAAACCAATATTTAAATAACCAATAAATATTTTCGCATTGCAAAATTGAAAGTTGAATTAAAACTAAATCGGAATATGAAATTATACCCAAAAAGTATTAAGGGTTGGATTAGAACTGATGAAGGCTGATTGTCAAAATCTTGTGTGGCGAACATTTATTGGCAAAAATTGTGTAGCTTCCAAGGTTGCCCACCGATTCGAACAGTAATTTCATCCTGAATTATATTACATATGTCTAAAATGTATAAAAGTGGTATTTTATCATATTTTGATTTCTCTAAGTAAGAAAGTCGGTCGGTCAAGCCCGGCCATATAATATCCTACGAGTACACTGAGTATGTGTGAAAAAATGGGACCTACAACCTATTATTTACCAATCATCAAAATATTTAGTAGCATGTACATTGTACATATACACATTATTTGTATTAAAATTTCTGCATGGTAAAGTGAAATTCAATATTCCCAACTTACCGAACAAAAATTTGTATTTGTGTAACTTAAGATTATTTATTGCATAAAGTAGATCAAAAATACTTTAAATTAAAATTAAAAAATATTGGATATATTGAGCAACATTATATAATTCGCGTGAGAACGAAATAAAAATTCTTACCACGCTCAAAAATTATTTTTTGTGTATTTTTTTCCAAATTTAAAAATTTATTAAGTTGCTATCCTTACCTCCACCATTTTGGAACAATACATTCCATGTCATTATTGACATCTCTATTAAAACTACTCGTAAAGGAAATCTAGTTTCCTTACGTAGATCTATCCAACTTTTGTTAAAATCATTGGATGAAATAACAGTATATATACATACATATCATCGTCAAAAATCTATATATGTATGTGTGCAAAAAACGTACACAACGAGTTTTTTTTTTCTTATTTTTTCAATTCGCCTGTAAGAATGACCAATTTATGTAGAAATTGATGAAGAATCCGGTGGTACTTTTAGGCTCTCAAAACAGTCAATATTTTTGTTTAGGTTTTCTAGGATTTCTATCTTGAGCGTCACACCACAAATATGTATAAAAATCGCTAAAAATGCAAAAATATTTCAAATTCAAGCTTACTACGATGTTCTTTTGTTTCTCAAGATTGACAGACAAGCTCTTTTTGAAACCAGAAGTGTACTTGGAAAATCTCCAGCAAAAGTACACCAACTTATATTTGTCCATGGAAACGTAAATCGTTAAAATCTTTCCCATGAAATAAATACTCTAGAAGATTAATGGATAGGTAATGAACATTATCAATTACAAGTGCATTTTGAACTCATTTCTATTTTGTTTTAATAAATTTATAATTTTTATAATTTTTTTTTATTTTTAACACGCATATCGTTAGTTGAAATTAAAAAAAACGTAACTGATATTTAAAAAAAAATGCCTAACTTAAACCAAAAATGCTTAGTACAAAAATGTCTATGAAAAAGTTGCAGTTTTTATTATTTGCGATAAAAATACAAAGACATTTTAATTAATAAAAGTATTGGGATTTAATTGTATAATTCTATTTTAATATACAAATTACACATTTTGCATTTCAACTAACGATAAGCGTTTTGTTTTTAGTCTTTTTCTTCTCCTGTCATATTTTTTCAATTTCATACAAATAAAATAAAACTTGCAAAATACTCGAGTATTTCAATAAGTAGTTTAAGAACTGCCTCTCCAAACACGTGCATATTCGTATTCTTTAACATTTATTGTATTTATTTAGTACAACGACAATATTTATTGTGTTTATATTTTATAAGAGAAAGAGCATTTTACTTTATAAAGGGAAGATCGAATAAAGCAAGTAAACGAAAAAAAGTAAATGTATTTATGTATTTGTTTTTTGTACTTTTGCAACAGCCTAATTAGGAGATGAATGTGTGTGTTCTTGTGATATACATATGTATGTATATGTACTGTTTTCCACAAATATATCTGGTGATTGTTCTCGTGGTTGAATTTTGTTACAAACGGTCGCTTGTTTCGGATTATTAGGCGTCACAACTGCTACTTTGGTATATATTCTGGGTGGGGTTATTTCACTGTTTTATGGGCAGAAGACAAACCCAACACAATGCCATTAGGTACTACTGCCGACGATAGATGGCATATTCGGTCAATATTCAATTCCAGTTGCGTCAAATTATTTAGTGTGCATGCCACCAGTTTAGTGAATACTTTTATTGTTCTCATTAATTTTTTTTTTTTTTTGACTCTGCACTTTTGATCCTGCCATACCTAATGTTCGTAGAAATTTGTTTACCATTACGCATAAAGTTTGAATTGAAACACGCATACAATACCATTTCCCATTCTGAGGACGTTTCCTCTAGCACCATCTTGCTGCTCCCAAACGTTGGGCTGCATGTTGCGAGCTGGGGATGTTCTTCCATTAACTCTACCAGCTTTTGGCATTGAGTTACCGTAGTTTTCTTTAGGTATGATTAGAAACTATTTGCATTTTTAAATATATTTTAAATATATGTATGTATTCATAAATAAATACTCACTATTTTTTATCACTTCCCAGTAAAAAATATATGGATTAATCCATAATCGAGCAATAAAGGACAAGTCATTACTCCTTTTGGAGTAATAAGCGAGCTATCAAAACTTTTTTTTTGTTTTGTTGTCTATGCCTCGCTTAATACTCCAAATGGATCAATGAGGGATGTATCAGTTCGTTTTGGTTTTTTTTTTCTTTGACATAACTGTAAAATATTTTCGTTTTGTTTTTCTATTTAGAGCTAGTTTCTGGGATAAAGATAAAAATCAGACAATTTTTTGCAAGGAAAACTTTCTATATTCAGTGGGATTCGTTGCTATTTTTCGGTGCTGGTAAAAAATCTCCTCAATTCCCTCAATTCATTTCCGGTGATGCCACTCAAATTCAAGAAAACGGTATTGCAAATTTCATTTCCGCCGTTGCTATTTTTCGAGGCTTTCTTGTTTTTGTAAAAAATAACCAAATTTGTATTTATGCTATTTTAGGAGATAAAAATGATTACTCCCTTTATGCTCTTTTATGAGACAAAAACGATTACTCCCACTGTCGTCATTTTCAAGATCAAAGGAAGTACTCCATAAGGAGCTTAAAAGGAGTACTCGTGTCTGCGGACATGCTGTGTTAAAAATCCTATGAGGTTCGGAGTTTTATGGAGTAATCCATTACTCGCAAAGGAGCGCTCCAGGATTACTCTTTGGATGATCCTATTTTTTACTGGGTTGATTCCATTTTTTTCAAAATAGTTTTTTTTAACAATTTTAACTTTATTTTTTAATTTGCCGATTACTTTTTTTCAATCGTTTAAATTTGACAGTACTGACAATTGAAATTGCAATGTAGAAACCATAAAAAATATAGTCTTACGTTTTCACTCAGAGAAATTGACACTTGTGTTATAAAACCTCAAAACTAATTTTTGTATCCATTTGGTCGAAAAATTTGTGTCACTTGTTATCTAGACACATGCCATAAGTTATTCTTGCTATGAACATTAAAGTTAAACAAAATTTACACAAAATATAAAATATTAAAATTTATGAAAGGCGAAAGAACAAGAAAGTGAATCACATTAAAATATACTAATTAATAAATTAAAAGACAGGACTATTTACAAAAAAAAAAAAAAACGTTTCGAGGAAATATCACAACGTTAAAACATCTGATCACCCAAGATGCACTCTATATTCAATATTGAATAATATATATCGCAAACATTTTGCTATATGAAATTATGTGCTTGTAATAAGATTAAAGTGTAGATAATCTTCGTAACCAGGTTAAGGTGCAATTGACACTAAATATATTTGTTTAATTCAGGATCAGATAATATAGAAATGAATAATGATTTAAAGGAAAATCACCGACAGTGTTTTTTTTTTCAAAAGTCGATAAAATAGTCAATCTTATTAAAAAAATACTTTTCAAGGCTTGAAATAAATAACTTGAATGCGGTCCTCTGAGGTCAAAATTAATCCTAATAATAAAATAAAACTAAACAAATGTCCTAGAATTGCTTACCCAATATGATGCTTTGATAATTATCCAAATTGAATTTGATTTAGTAGCGAATTATTTGCAGAAAACAATTTTAATTTTCTTTCTATTTTTCTTCAAATACATATCTACATACAATGTATATCTGACCTTTGAATTTAAATGAATTTCTCTTTTCGTTAAAAAAAATTTGACAATTCAAATCAAAGACAACTCAAATAAAAATTTTAAATTTCAAACAAATTTCTACACCCCAAATAAAATGTATATAAAACTAATAATTTTGTAACAAATGATTTTAAATGGTTCACCATCACAAAAGCGGATAGAGAGTCGCTTTTAACATCCTTTGATAGATTTAAAATATTTTTTATTTTTTAAAACTTCTAAAAAATTAACAAAGTGGTCCTTTGAACACGTGCTTTATATATATATTGTATATTGATAAAGCGCAGAAAAATATGCGAAATGAGATAGTTTATATTTATAATTGTTTCTTTCTGAAATAGCTTATCTGGGCTAATCAGTGTTTTGAAAACTATTCAAAATGTATGTATGTGAGCCTGGTTTTGACATATGAAACGTTAATATGAGCAAATTAAAGAATACGATGAAAAGCATTAAATGAAATGGGGAACATTTTGTATGTATAAAAAAAATTAAACAAATTTAAAATATTTCTGATAATAAATAATTGGATGAAAGAATTTGCATATCTGTAGTAATCAATTTAATAAACAGTTTTATTTTGTAATTAGTATCAGTCCAAATGATATACATACATATGTACATACTCGTATGTATGTATGTATGTATGTATAATTAACGTTTAGAAGAAGTGCTTGAGCGACTTTCATTTAGTTTTTTTTTTTTGTAAATTTTAGTGAATTTTTTTTACTCTGTTATTTGTTTTAAAATGTCGATTGACAATGAAGCATATTTCTAAAAGATTGAATATTTTCTTTAAAAAAAATTAAGAGTTAAATTTGTTGTTAAAATTAAATTAATAAACTAATACTTGGCGCTATTATATTCATGTGATTGATATAATATGTTTTCAATTTTAATTAAAAACAAGTAAAAAAGTATAGACGGTTAAGCGAGACCAAATAATACTCTACACCGAGTATGTGAGCAAACCGTTTTTTAGAAATGTGCGCTACAGGGGAGCTATGACCTATTATGGAACGATAATTATAAAATATAGTAGCATGACCTCTGTGCATATACAAATTATTTGAATTAAATTACGAGTATATCTCATATCATATCACAATGTTTCCTATTTACAAATGTATGTATTTTAAGTTTTTTTTTAAGTTTGTCGATGAATTTACATATTATTTTGTGTTTTTTTAGTAAATAAAAATAAAATGTACAAAACTAAAAAAAACATTAATGTTTTCATAACTTATATAGGAGGCATGAATTAAATGCTTCCAGTAAGCAAACACAGTAATAGCATTGGGTAAGGTATGAAATTGCTATATAAATAGAGACATGAAAGAATCGCTTCTTGTATATAGTATAGAAGCAATAAATCACAGGTATGAAAGCTGCGGTTTCTGGAAGCTTTTCCTTCACGGAATAATGTAAGCCATGAAAAATGCTGTGATTTTACAAAAAAGTAGTGCTTCCAAGTGGGAATTCGCCATATAAAAATCATGCCTCTTGTAAGCACTATTTTTTACTGGGTAAGCACTATTTTTTACTGGGGTATTAAAAGTGGACTTTATCTAACTTTTTTTATTAAAACTAAAAGTGGTCGAATATTTTTACAATATTTTTTGTGAATAGTTCGAAGTGGCTAAGTTTAATATTCTTATGCAAAAACCAAGGTTTGTAAATATGATCTACTTGTATGTACATATATACCCATGTTGTAGTCTGTTCTTAAAGAATAATAAAGAATCGCCATGTTTTTTCATTTACGTATTTTATAAATATATGTTAGGTTATTCAATTTATACGCGTTCTATTTTGATTGTATTCGAATAATTTTATTATTTTATGGCTGATATGGCAAAGACTCAAATCGCTTCAAAGTATAAACCAAGCATTGAAGAAAAATCACGAAACGATATACTATTCTAAAGTATATAATTATTTAGAACCCAGTTTGAAGGCTGTGACATACATATGCCCAAAATCGCTTTTAGTCATGTGGAATGGTTTTCTTCTCTGGGCTATCTCCCAGAAATTAATATTTACCGTTTACCTTGACATGAAAATAATCAAATTATTCGTTATTCTGAAATGGTCGGCGAATAATTATTCGAAGAAACATTATTTGATTGAATACCCTAATATGTAAGCAAAGAATTTATTTTATTACGGCTCTTGGGTGTAAACTCGCATTTATATCACTTTAGAATTAAAATGGAATGTGAATCGAACTGAATGGAGAGGGATAATGAAAAAAGGAGATGAAAAAATAAATAAATAAAAATTTAAAACATTTTCTATAACAAGTATTCTTGGGTAAATGTTATAAAAAGTCTTCTTCAATTATTTTTACCCCATGTTTTTTTGTTCGAATTTTTATTATCTTAAAAGCTGGACGTCAATGCAAATTGATGTCGAACTATTTTCTTCTATAGTTTTTGTATATTTAAGTTTTGCGTTTTATTTTTCTGTAAATGTGAGTTTTTTTTTTTATTTATATCTTGTTGGTATAAATATCAATTCCATTTTATTTCCTTTTGCCATCAGGTTAGTGGTTTTTAGTGGTTGGTCTTTCGCTGGGGTTTCCTTGTTGCTGGTTTATGCTTTTTTGCATTTATTTATTCTATTTATTTGTATTTGTAGGTGAGAAGAAGGCGATAAAAAATTGATGGTTACATTTAAATACTTTGGAAAATTGTGTGAAAAAACAACAAGAACAATAACATCAAAGACAGCAGCTGCTTTAAATAAATATAAATATTTATATTTATATCCGTAAAGTTTTGTATTTTATTAGATTTTTTATTATTTCTACTTTAAAATGACTGAATCAAGTTAAAAGTTTTCAAATTACTTGAAAGTAAAAAGAAATGTGGGAGTTTATCGACCGAATTCATTCAATTAATATTGTTAAAAGTTACGTGCAATTCATACATACATATTAAATATATTTAATAGACTAATAGCAGCTAGATTAATTTGATACTTTATTTACAATTACTCAATGTTGTCTGTTGTAACTATATAATATATGTATCTGTACAGTTGTGATTCTTGCAAATAAATATTACAAAATTTATCTTTTTATTAATTTTTCAAATTAAATTACTTTAATGAGACAAATTCTGTGAGGGTTCCATACTTTTAATAGTTTATCAATTAACAATCTGTAGACTTTTGAAAAACATATAAATATTAAATATGTTTGCATATTTATTTATACTGAAGAGCGGTAAATATATATTTAGACAAAAGTTATTGACAAAAGTTAGTTTTTTTCCGAAAGAATATTGATGTCATTCCTATAGGCAATTTTAAGAACGAATTAATATTTTATTTTCTGTAGACATTATAAATTATAAAGTGGTATTTAGTAAATTTCATAACAATTGAACGAACGACTGTATGTCTCTGTTGGCTTAAAAAAATGTAGAAATATCATAAAATTTAAGTCATTCTACATTTACATAATTTAGATATTCAAAATATCTTCAAAAATGTGTTTAGTTTTAAATATTTTAATTGAAAACATACTTGCAAAAATATTAGATTTTTTTGAAAGATCAGTTAATGTTAAATGTTTCAAAAGATAGCACGATTTGTGAGAAGAGTTTGGTGTTCTTAAATTCCCGGAAAAAATTGTCGGGAATTGTCGGAAAAAACATAGTTTTAAAAAAACTTTACACAAAATTAAAAACATTTGTTTTTTTATGTTCCCTGCAGATAACGCGACTAGTCCATACATGCATGTAAAGACTAGACCAAAGTGGAGTAGGAGTGCTCCAAAACTACTCGAAATGTATGAAAAAAAGGTGGTCGTTTTAACATTGCGATGTCCTAGGATTGGACCATATAACCCATCGGAGTAGTCCCAAAACTACTCTATGGAGTACACAAGAGGGTTAGTTTTAAAACTAACTGCGTATTTGAACTTTTGACAATTGGCAGGCCATCTATATTAATGTCACAAAGGATTTCATCATATATTTCTAACAAATGTGCCTCTTTCATTAATTTTTGTCTTATGCCGAAATGTGCATATCGACCTGTATGCACAGGCACTATGTTTGGTGTCATATCTATTTTTTTGACAAGAGTCAGTGGAGATAGAGATATAACCAGGAGCTCTCTCATATTTTCTCTTGATGTCATACTGCTTAGCTGTCATTGCCCTAATTCAGTAGCTATTTTTTTATTGCCGCATTCGACATGTAAATCCTGATGCGCGGAAATGTCAGCCTCAGCAGATTCTATATTGGCCGTATTCTGCTAAGCCACTTGCACATTCAATTGTGTTATTTGCATTTATTAACATATTAAAACATTCTTTTTCATTCTTTACTAATCGCCTTTTATGGCGTGCACTATAATTAATGTTTATATATTTACTTGATATTTTTGTAATATTTTTAATTTTATTATTTTTTAAACACAAATTTCACAAAATTCACTTTTTGTCACAACATGGTCCATACTAAAGAACATTGGTTTACGTTTTAACTAGTCCATGTAAGCCACAATGAACCACGTAATCCAATATTATGTGCAGGGTTGAATGTTGGCCAAAGTTAAAATTTATTAAATATTCCTTTTTTAAGCTAATCAGGCCTAAACTTTTCCAATGTAATTAAAAACTTTTATTTACATTTTTTCCCGACGTATCGTAGATGTTTTGTCTACTTTTTCCAGGGATCGTCTATTTAAAAAAATAAAATAAAAACTTTATTTAGTTACAATCAAAAACATAACTTTAACAACTTACATAAAATAGTATTTTAATCATATTTATAATTAATCGACGTACAACCAAATAACATAAAACATATAAGTTTACAGTAAAAATACATATAACCACGTCTTAAAATTAATATCACAGTTGAGGTTTAATTTAATTTGAAAACATTTGCGATTTTATAAAAATAAGATTTTTGATTTGCTACCGTTTATTGTACCCACCATCAAAAAGATGGTGCGAATATTACGTTTGTCATTCCGTTTGTAACACATTGAAATAATGTTCGTGGAAAAGAAAAGTCTATATATTCTGGGACATTATAAGATTCTAAGACGATCTAGCCATATCCGCCCCTCTGTCCGTCTGTTGTTGACATGAAAGAGCCACGAAGCAATGAAATTTTTGCCAAACATTCCAAAGTTTCAGACTATTACGATATTTTTTGCTATTTTCTTCAAATATAATGCAGATAATACTATGAAATTTGAGACACTTTATTTTTATTATAGAAGGACAAATCCTATTGAAAATAGTAGAAATTGTACCACGGTTTATTATAGCCCCCATACAAATGCCTTCCCGGAATATGGCTTTATGGTACATAAATGTCTATAGAAAAGCCGTATCCATGCAAAATTCTGCAATAATAAGTGTCATGCAAAGTGAAATCTCAAACCGATATTTTGTTTTTATCGGTCCATATTTTGATCATACCCCCATTTAAAGCCTTCTTCCGAAAATCACTTTAATAGTCATAAATCTCTTATGAATAACTGTATCGATCCAAAATTTTACACGGATCATTTGCATACATGCTAAAATTAAACTGCTGGATTAT
The DNA here is from genome assembly GCA_916048285.2 of Bellardia pandia. Lineage (NCBI taxonomy): Eukaryota > Metazoa > Arthropoda > Insecta > Diptera > Calliphoridae > Bellardia > Bellardia pandia. The sequence goes on from OU696530.1 coordinate 75,776,802, forward strand.
GAGAATATCGGTCTATATTTGACTGTATCCCCCATATAAGGTCCACTTCCGAAATTCACTTTAATACTAATATGTAACTTAAATATACCGTCATTACGTTGAGATATCCTCATATGCACACAATTCACTGTTACAATATTTAAGAAGTTTGGGCCATGATTTGCCATAGCTGTCATATAAGGACAATTTCCGTAAAACAAATAAACCCACAAAAATGGCTAATAAATATTGATATCGAACCAACCAATTTTAATCAAGACCTCATACTAATATCGCTTATATGGCAGTTATGCTACCGGATTTTATAGCTGTCAGTCAATATTGGGCAATAGAGCACACCAACCAACCATACAACTCTTGTAAATAACGTTATTGAGATGAAATTCAACCAAAATAAGAATAAAAATTATGCGATACTGCATTTAGAAGCCATCAGTCCATAACTGGTCCACTTCTACTATGCCACTCATAAATCTCTTGTAAATAAAGTTATTGAGATCAAATTCACACAAGAAATCCTCACCTTATAATCTTGCGCTTTTTTATACTTTGTTTCTTAACTAGTTGTGAATATGGAAAAATGTTCTTTTAATTTTAAAAATTGTTCAACTCAAGATTATTATAAAAATCAGCAAACTCTGTAAATTATAGTAAGAATCAAAATTAGACAAAATTAATAAACATTTAAAATAATTTATGTTGGCCGTAAAATTGTCTTTCAAATAATATATAAAATAATAAAAATAAAAATTTCAACTAAGACTGAATAGAAAACACAGAATAAGGATATACTAGTCCTATAACCAGTGTAGTTTTTGTATTTCTTATTACGTTTAGGTGGAGGCACAGTCGAATATTGCACTCTAACTTGATTTTATTAGGTTTATAAAAGTTTAAAGAAGCAAAAAAAAAACAGACTAGGGTGGCTATAAAAGTTAAAAATTAAATCTCGAGAACTATAAGAGGTAATATATTGAAACGACAAAATTGATTTTAGTAGTCGCGTAGTAAATTTTATATATAGTATAATCTTTGAAATATCATCACAAAGAAAGAGTTGGGATCGTTTTAAATTTCTTACATACCCAAGGTGTCCCACTGTGGTGACCACCCCTGGTTGGAATAGTTCCTGGTTGGTTTATGAGATCCAAATTGAAAACCTAAACTCGACAACACTTTTTCTACAGGCTTGCGAAATTTGATTGTATTTGGACTTACCGTTTAGAAATTATGTACAGATTTATTTCCTTTTTTCGTCCCCTGTGTGTCTCCGAATTTTTTAACCCTCTTATGAGTTTTAGTTTTTTGATCATATAAGCAAAGTTTTGATTTCATTCTTCTCTATTTTAAAATGTATTTTCTTTTTATAACTTTAACTTTCTATAACTTTCCCAAAACCGAAAAACTTTTAACTTAAAAAATATTCTAGGTTTAGTTATCATATTGTTACGTTTTTACATTTTAAAAACGGTGGTTTATTTCCTTTAAATAAACCGGATTCCTTTTAATTGCAAAATAAAAGCGTCAAGTTGTTTGAAGAAAATATAACGAGTCTTTATGTACACAAACACAAGAACACACTTAAAGTTTTAGAACACTTTGATGTTTACACAACAATGACTCACAATAAACTGATTGACTTGAACGGCCCTGTTAGTCTCTTTATACAGCAAACAGATTTTCTGGAAGGTTTGGGTCTAAGATACTAGAATGTTCATCACTTGAAGTCTAGAATGTTTGTGTCTAGAATATTCAGACAAAGCCATTAAAACCTAATGTTGACATATTGCTAAGCTATGTTCATAACAGGGTTTTGGGTCCGGGAAAACGGGAAATTTAAAATTAACGTAAAATTATATTTTTTTTTGTTAAAAAATTAGCATTTTAGAAATGTTGTTATTGCCGTAAATAAAATAAAATCAACCAGAATTAAGTTTTGGGACCAAAAATTTTAAACTCAAATAACTTAAAATTTATTTTACAAAACATTGGCGATTTTTGACCAACAATTTAATATTTGTTAATTTGCTACCGCTACCGTAATTTTTAATTTTCGTTTATGTATTTGTATAACATGAACTTATTCGAAATATTTTGGGCAACATATGGATTCCTCAATAAAAGAACTGCTCATCTTTTGAGGTCTTTGTCATGATGTCTGGTCGCATTGTCTGAACATTATTAGTGAATCCTGATGCATGCAAACGTTTTGAAATTATTTTGCTAGCTCTTTTTTTGGGTTTGACAACAATTTGTATGTAGTAATACCGTTGAGCAATCCGTGTGTTTCAGCGGCAGTTTTTTTAATTAAAGAGTTAAAGCAAAACTTCTCGCAAAATTCGACATTTTCGGAAAATGACACAAGTTACTAAAGATAAGAACCAAATCCTGCATTTTTTAGTTTTAAACACAACATATATGAATTTCATATAATGAATTTAATCAAACACAACTAATCTTAAAAAGAATGAAACATTTAAAATATATTTGAAGAAACTGAATTCCTTGGCCGTTTATCTCGAGGTTTAGGTGGAAAATAAAGTTGGGGATGATCTAGTAAATTCCTAAACTATAGAACGCAATAAAAAAGAGCAGGCAAAAGGCTTGTTTAACATTTAATGTATATTTACGGATAGCAAGGCTGACGTTATCTACGTCCATGTGGCCCTTATGTGATATTAGGCAGGACGAATTATTAATATTAGCTTTCGTCGTGACCAAATTACGCTAATTGTTTTCTTTAATTTATTTACGAATTTTTAAAAACTCTAGGTTTAGTTATCTAATATGTATAAGTTATTATTGAGACATTATATACCAACCCCCTTATTCATAAACCATTATTAAATTTAACAAACGTTTATTAAGCAAATTTTTATATGTAAATCTGTCTTAATAAACGTTTGTTAAAATTAACAATCGTTTATGAATAAGGGAGCAAGAATTTACATTTGAACTTTAAAAAATAAAATTAGTTCTGTATACTTTTTTAAACATTTGTATTCGCAAACATTATTTTAAAGGTGACGAACTCTGGGATACATAAAAATGTTGTAAACTGTAATGGTGTCTTACATTAAGCTTTTTGTATGTAAGTATGTGTTAGTTTATAGAGACACCGAACATACTAACTGCCGTGCCAAAGGTGGGCACGTATTGTTTTTAAATTATTCAATATTTTTAGAAAAGTTTATGAAAGTATCCAAATTAGTGGAAGACGATTGTCTCTTTTTCTAAACTTGATTTTAATTTTTGATAATATTTTTAATAAATTGGTTTTATTTTAACTTTAAAGTTTTTTCTAAATACGTAATTTTATGTTGAAATTAGTAGGATCCACATGAAAAAAAGGACGCAGATATCCAGCCCTGTTATACAAACAAACATCAACAACAATGTTGATAAATGGAAGTGCTTTTGTATGAGTGTGTCTTTTTAAGCATAGTATGCTCCCGCCATATGATATCCCATGTACATGTGTACATATATTGTATGTTTGTATATTAGGGCGACCACAACAGAAATGTATGTCTTTTTATAGATAATAAAAATTTCTCCTGAAACTCTTCCAGATTTTTTGTTACAAAATGTTTGTTAGAAAATCAAAATCAAAAAGAAAAATCCCTTTTATAGTTTTCCTTAGTCCAAAATTGAAATAGTCGCGAAAAATGATAATACCACGAAACCATGCAAACTATAGTCATGATATGATACAATATTTTAATAATGTTAATATGAATCTTCCTGTTGACTATATGATTCCAGAAACCGTTTAAGATCTGGATTTTATGATAAATAACCAGAATACATCCGATTATGACAATGGCCTCCATCTTCCGGAGAGTGTCATTAAAATATTCACTATCGGATCAAAATCACTCGAATATATTGTATGTGGTTTTTATTCGGATCAGTTGAAACTACCTCTTATGCCCGTAATTTTAACAAATTGATAACTTCTAGAGTTTATCCTATTAGTTTTTCTTACCTAACCGGTAAAAAGAATTTGGTAATTTTAACGTTTTTTTTACCTACGTGTATCTACCGAATGCATTCGGTGAAAAATGTGGTAACATTGGTGTTTGACGTTTAGAGTTACATCAATTAATTGCCAAATTTAATTGTTTGCAACGACTGTTTTAGTTTTGTCCGGAAATGTCTGGAAAAGGTACCAAAAGAAGTGCTAATTTCTTGGAGGGGGACAAAACAGGTGATGCACGACGAAATCTTCTTATAAATTACAAATCATTCCAAATTTTAAAATGGTCAATTATTTTACCTGAATTTGTGTGTTAACCTTTGGGAATTTTGTTTTATAATATTTCTCAAAGTTCTTAGTTCTAGAAGTTCTGAGTTTATATTTTCTGTAAATGTTTTTAAAATTATTTTACAATTTGAGATAAAAATGCTTACCTGACGATAATCCGCTACAATCATTGGTGTAAATAAACTGTTGTTTATCTAGTCGGCCAAGCTACCGTTGAAGTTACGGGCATTAATCTACCAAATTACGGTAGAATAATTCAGGGCGAAATAATGGCTATAAAAGCAGCCACAGAGTACAAGGCTAGGATATCGACATATTTACTAAAAAGTCAGATATTTACTGATAGAAAAAGGCCATTAGGTCAAATTGTACAAGAACTTTATTTAAGAAAATATGGAAAAGAGAATCCTCTTGATAGGAGAAGAGAAATCTTGACCCAGTTTGGATATACACAGAAGTTAATTTGCGATAAATCTGTCAAAACATTAAAGTTGAGATTATCTTTAAACGTTTTTGAGCAACAACTAATTATCGACAAAACCTTTCTATTAAGCGAGGAAGATATTAGTGCAACAGAATGTCTTGAAAATAACCAAGAAATTGAGGACACTATCCTTCGGTAGACACAGGGTATCGTTCCCGAAATCCGTTGAATTTTAATCTGGATTAGTAAACGATATCCAATATATCCTATCTTATTACAAAATGTTTTTTGATATACATGAAAAAATCTATCTTGTATGTTTGCAGTCTAATATACGTCCAAAAGATGCGTCTTTGCATGTGTACGAGTGTAATCCGTAAATGTCTTTGCAATTGCCTGTGTTAAATTTAATATGTTTAAATGGAAAACGCCAAATGATTTCAGACCTGATTTGGTGGAAGTTTAATCACATCGCCATTTAAAACCAATTGAAAATGCATGGATGAATTATAACCAGTGTGTTCAGGGTTAGTTATAAAAAGTTACGTTTATACATAAAATAAGCTACATTTTTGAGAAGCATTTAAATAATGAAAGGCTCTAAAATTGAATAACAAAACATTAACTAATTATTTTTGTGATGTCAAACGATAGGAGCGACCAGATTACAGGACCCGAACGCAAAATTAGCTACTCATCAAAATTATTTATTTCTCAATAAAGTCAATCACACCTATCGTGAATAAAAATTCCACATGAAATTGTTTGAATTTAAATAGGAAAAATGTGAAAAGGGGACAAATTGCATCTGGAATTTTTATTCAATAATGAATTATCAAACAATAATGAATAAATTTAAGATGACAAATAAATAAAATCAGCCTATATAAACATTTGTACTCAACGATTTTTAGAATCAGTTTACTCTGAAACATTAGTGCTAAAAAAATTGTTTCATAGAGGTATGAAAAGTTAAAAAATGCAATTTGTTGTGGTAAAGACCAAAGATATTATTAACAAAAACCATGATGTTATTCTAAATAAAAGCGTAAATGGGGCACAAATGTTTTGAAAGTGTTTTCATCTAGCCCTCGTATGTACATAATCGTTTAGTACTTGTAGAGGTATATAAACGGTATGTACATTTCATAGTGAGTGCTCAAGTACGAATGTGTTAAGTGGAGGACATTGTGTTTTTCTCATATGATGTTGATGTTTTTTGTTCATATTCTTATGCTCCTAACCATGAGTGGTAGGGCAATATACATATCGCTTTGTCATTGCGTTTGTAATGTCAACAGTATCCATTTTCGAACCCATACAGTGAAGTAGCTTGAAATCATCTCTGTGTAGATCAGATGTGATTAATTATCTGGTATGCTTCCAAAAATGCTAATTATCATCAAAATCGGTACATCCTTTTTTTGTTTAAGAGAAGTAACACTCAGGCAATTAATATGCCTATATAGACTTGCGTTATTTTCTTTGGAAAGGGGATAGATTGAAAAAGTAAAGGTGCAATTGCGCATTATGTTTGTTTTAGTGCAGCGCCTCTGGTGGTGAGTAGACACATTATTTTCAAAGCTTGATTTTATAGCCATTATTTAATTATTTCACTTCGGTGGCGTTTCAATGCTATAGCAACGAAGGAGTGCGCTGTGATAAATATTAGTTATGATGGATATAAAGAAAACTAATAATTATCAGAAACTGATGTTGTTTGAGTGGCAGCGGCTGGGAATCGAACTCGGGCTGCAAATACCAACTCATGCTTCATGATCAAATGCGCTAACCAGTTAAGCTGCAGCACCCTCATATTTGATACAGATGCATTGTATTTAAATTTCGCAATTAGATACATTTGAATCGACCGGCTATTCCTGCCACTCCCGAAGAAACCGTCTGGTACTTCTATCTAGTCTTTTTTCACAGATCACACAAAATTTTCATCGTGTTTTTATGCAGTATTGTTTGACCATGTAAAAGCTCTCCAAATAATTCAGCTGCATTACGAAATTTAGCGTTATCGCTGGTAAAAGGTATTTAAGATTCGACACAGCCGAGTATAGGTCTTGTATTCCTTTTAAGTCACCTCATCCCACTTTAACGTCAATGTAGTTGTTTTTATGAACGTTCATTTGTTTGTTTGTTTTAACGTACGTTCATTTCATACATTCACATCAAATTTCACAATATTTATGGTATGTGCTTAAAACTGTTTGTGCTTATTTTTCAAGAAGCCATCGTTCTGCATAATTATTTTTAAGCTTCAACTTTAAACTATGTGCATACATACACACATACATATATACAGATATTTATAACAGTATGTTTATAGCAGGCAACACATTAAATGAGGGAAAACGATACCTTAACACAATTACACATACGCACATACGAGTACATCCACATTAGGAATGCCTTCATTTTGCGCTTATAGTTCTAGAATTGTTCTCCATTACATATTTAGAAACAATATGCTGACAAGTTTAGGAAAATCGGTGGAGGTAGCCGATTTGTAATTGAAGACAGATGTTTTTTTTTTGAACTTTGACCCAAAACTTGCAGCATCAAATAAAATGTAAAACCTCTTTTTATTACACGATTTTGTTAAAGCAGCATTTGGGTTCTCGATGGTGGAGAACCATTTTAGACCTAGGAAGCTTGGTAAATATGAAAAAATAAGTGTCATCCTAATATAGATACATATACACATACATATGTATATATCTTCCATAAACATACACTTAAAATGGAAATGAAATGTTGGCATGTATGTTTGTTTGTTTAAATTAGATGGGTGTGTATGTTTTTGTCAGAGTTTCAATACTTCACAGGTTGAGAAGCAGTAGAATAAGGATTTCGTATTTCTTTCTTTTTTTTTTTTGCAAATTTCAAATATTCATAAGAACATACACACAAGCAAGCATTTATCCTCAGGTCGGCTGACCCAAATTAAAGTAAAAATTCAAGAGTTGAGAAAATTACTACAGATGTCGTAGTTCCGGTATTTTAAATAAATTGTTCCCCAAAAATAATTGTCATTAATGGATATGACATAAGCATACATTGCAATACATTGGAAACGAATAAGGCAAAGATAATTACTTTTTTCGTTCTCATTTCATCCCAATGGCTACAAATAATCATTAGTAGGGGAGAGAGGGGCACGTTTGAACACGGGGTACCTTTTAACAATGTTGATAAAATCTCAGTTTAACATTGTTTCCGACCCTTAACCGAGTTTTTTACATGACAACCTTGTTTTCTGGCAACGTCAATAACTTTTGCTAGTTTTTTCAGTCGTCGACCGAATGTAGTTGGGTGAACAAGTTTGCGCAGAAGTATTCAGTGATCAGTGATTCAGTTTTCTTTCGTGAAAGAAATTTATTGCAGTCCAAAAATGCATTTCAAACAAAATTAAGTTAAGTTATTTGATATTTATGTAAAAAAATATTTATTATAAATTTCCGTGAAATGGCAAGCCAGTTCAGGTTTGAACAAAGAAAAAGGGGGCACGTTTGAACATGTTAATTTATCAACCGAAGTACCAAAAATTGGTGATTCTCTCTTATTTTCTGAAAATGACAAATCCAATGCTGACCATGATGGTTTAAAGAAAAATGTAATGTCACCTGAAATCGCAAAAACTTATTTTTGGTCTGAATTTTTTTTATTTTTTAATTGTAAATGTTTATGTTTTTCTTAATAAATAAATCGAATTTATTATATATGTATATAAAAAATATAACTGTTTATGATATTTTTGGACATAAGCGCTACAAGAAAAAGTTGACGTTCAAAGATGCCCCAGCCCAGTTCAAAGCTGCCCCGTATGGGGCACATTTGAACACAATGACTTCATCCATTAAAAAAAAAATATAAATCGAACTAAAAATAAGTTACTTGTAGACTTAAGCTAAAGTTTATAAATTATGTAAAAAGTCAATAATTCAAAAATTTAAATTTGTATGTGGCTTGAAAGCAAAAAGTGTTCAAAGGTGTCGCCCTCTCCCCTAATCAAGTTAGAAGAACAAACAAAATAGCAATCAATTAATGTTAAAAGAATTTTTGGATGAACTTATAGTCATTACAACTGCAGTGTAAACGAATTGTACCACTTTTACAGATGTCAAAGTTATGAAAAGTTATCAAGTCAGTTGAAAAGTGTTTACACATCACCCATGATGTTGTCAGTATAAAACAAGGATGTCTTCAGCATTAGATAAACTGACAAGTTCTTTGCATGCCTTATAGACTAAGGCTTCCAAATAAATAATCAATTGATAAACAAAAGCTTGTTAGTTCAACAACCAACTAAGGCATTTTATTAGTTCGCAAATTGTAAAGTTGTAAAGTAATTTAAACAATTGGCAAATAGGAATTTATTTCCTACCCTGGCAAGATCGTCTTCAGCAAACTTTTTGTCTAAGATCTACATTATGTCCAAGATTTAAGTCACCATTATTGAGAGAATTAGAATTCGGGACTAAATCATGTTTCTTTACATCAAAACAGAAAAGCCTTCACTTATATATATTTAATTTTGACGACTTTTAGAAATCAGTATTTCGTAGCGTTATTCGCCACTTTTTATAGTACTAATTATACGAGCCCATATATCAAAGAATTACTTTATGTAGTTAAAAACATCATAATTAGTATAAAAATACAAAAATTTACTTTAAATAAAAACATAGATTTAAAGATGTTAATCCTTATTATTACCATTTGGTAATAAGTTTTCTTAATATTTGTATTATCAGTCTACAACTAAATATTTTTATACAGGTAGTACTTTTAAGTATAAAAATAAGTTAATATTTTGTTGATTAAAAGTAGAAAAATTATAACGGAATAACTTTTTTAGTAAATTTGTAAGTAGTCTGGTCGACAATTGCCAATTACTTTTTAACTTTATTTATAAGTAAAGTTTTTTCTGGGATGCCATGAGTTTCAGTTTTTTTTAAATTTGTTATTAGTACAATTCACAATCTTGTGCAAATGATATTGCATCATTGCATTTGCAAAAAGGTTTCGCATATTTTTGCTATTGCTGTGTATTTTGTTAGAGTAGAGCATAAATATGCAAAACCTTTTTGCAAATGCAATGATGCAATATCATTTGCACAAGATTGTGAATTGCGCTATTGGTGTTTATTGCTGCATATAACATTGTATTCTTTGAATTATTACAGCACTAATGAAAAAAATTCTGTTCTGAACTTCCTAAATATTCAATTCAATTCCATTAAAATTTCAACATTATATTTTTAGGCACAGAAAATACTGCATATTTAGATAAAAATATGATATTATTGAATATTGATATTATTAATGAACAGTTGTGAGCTGATCCTCACAAAATCCAGTAGTGTGAATTTTTCTTACAAATCTGTATAAAATTTCGGATTGTTACCGATATATATTTAGGTTTAAAAAATTCCCTGCGGCGATTGTTATGTACTTGAGGAATGGGCTTAGGACCGATCCAAAAAAGATCGTTTTGCTTTCTTTCAACATGAGGCTGACTTTTGCTGAATTTTGTGTGGATACCATTTGCATTAAACAGTTTATTACCATATAGTCATTTTTCAGGAATATATTTGTGTAGGGGCTAGAAGAAATCATGGACCGATTCTTGCCAACTGGACTGCTGTGTGCAAAATTTCAAGATATTTTCTGAAATATTTAAAAAAAACCTTTTTCAAAATATAGAGGTTGTTGCAAATTTTTGTCCATAGTTCAATTTCTCATATTTTCAATACTAAACATTTTTAATAAACGTAGAATACTTGCAGAAAATTTCACCCTCGTCAGTTCTTTTTCTGAGGCACTGTCGTGTTTTCAACAGACGGACCAATAAATACAATATACCTGAATATCGATATGCCGAACAATGGATGAAAGAAAAAATATACAAAAACAAGAACATTATTTTCAGACGCAGTCTTAAATAGAACAAAATGATTTCAATATAATCTCCTGAATTTGTTTGTAAATATTGCTACTTTGAACCATAACTTCAAATAAAATGCTCAAACTCTAAACATTATCCAAGTTGGTATTGAAAATCGGTACATAAATGGCTGAGATATTATTAAGATCTTTCCTTTATAAATGGGCTCTAAATTTAATATGTATTATATTTATGGACGAATTGAATTTATTGATGCATCAATCGCTTGTTATAGTTATTTTATTTTGAAAACTTTTTAATTTTCTATTATTTAATTTCATATAGAAATTTCTTCATATAAACTTACCAAACAGTAACAAAGTTATATTTAAAAAATGCAATTACTCAAGAACATCAACAATATTTACCAGTGGGCAATTGTCATTTTAAATTTTACACCTGTTCCAAAATAAAATATTGCTATTTTAAATAAATAATTTTAAAACCTCAATAAATTTGTATTAAAAATGTCTCTGAATTTTTAAAATATTTATGTATGTTTAGATAACTGAAATGAAAATTCGCTTTGCAACGTGTAGTATTTTTACCAATTTCCAAACTCTGACATTTTAATTGCTTTTGCCTTCTATCTGGCTGTTACACTTGCTTATTCAAAGATAAAAATTATTTCATGTCTTTCATTTTTTTTTGCACAGCACATTTTTCATTTACTCAGACACATTCAAACTTTGTCGTTTCATTAATAAATATTACAACGAACGGAAAGGATTAAAGGAAGAATAATAAAAAACATAAACGCAAAAATTGGACTGAAAGTTGCATAAAAATATGCATGTGCAACAATGTTGCATTGTGTGTACATGAATGCTTACGAATACAAGTGTATGTGTGTTATTTACTCACCGATATACAGGCTTGGGATTTGCATATGCCACACATGGCACCACCACGGGATCACCCACCCGTGCAGTGACGCTTACAACTTTTTCATTCATTATCGGTGGCACCAGTTCTCTCATTTCTTTAAAGAATTTCATTTTGCATGTAGAAAAATGGTTGAGAAAAGAGAAGATACGAAAATCAAAAATAATTAAATTTTGGTTGATATTTGTGTATGTATGTATGTATCGGTGTATTTTCTTTAAAGTTTAGGCCAAAATAATTCAAGAATGAAAAAAATTAATATTCTTACCGGTCAATTGAATTTTGCCCACATTGCTGCTTACAACAGAATCTTGCGTCAATTTGTGATGTGTACGACAGCGATAAATTTTGAGAGCATCCGTGCGTGTAATGTTGTACACCAGCAGTTCTCCGGTCGGTAGCATGTGATTTTTACCATCTTTTTAGTTGTGTTTTTTTTTTTTGTATATTTTGTATATTTCATTATTGTTGTTGTAGTTTTGCAAATTGAAAAAGGAGAAATGGGAAAATTTATTAAATTAAGGTCACTCATGTGAACCCCATAAAGTCGGATGTTTGAGTTTGCAATTTTATTTGTTGGATCAAAACGACAGGCACACACGCAAACCAATAGATGGAACAAATGAAATCTTACCTCCTTCCAATGATGGATAGATATTAAAGTTGGGCTCTTGTAACCATGATGTGACCGTTACATACTCTTTCACAAAGGATGGAATGTTGCATTTGATTAAGACGTTGCTGCCAATAAACCCACCAGGATTTTGTACTTCCGGTTCATAACGTTGATTCACCACTGAAAGGGGAATATAAATTGTAATAAAAAGCATATTGCGGAACAAAAATGAACAAAAGCATATTTTTTAATGTTTTCTGCTCGGACAAATTAAAAGGATTAAAAATACAAAATAAGGATTATTCAGTACATACCAGCTTTTACTACCACATCACGCGATACAATGGAACCAACGGCATTTGTTGCAACGCACCGATATATTGACCAATGAACATCTTGCCGAAATTCATCAGCTTCAAATGGAGGAAAATACAGTGAACCATTAGCTAGGATATGTCGAACCTTTAATAAAATAAAAACAAAAATTTACAATATTTAAAGATTAATTGATGTTACACTGCATAACAAATCACATAACATTCAAGGAGATCCGTTAAACAAAAACATTTTGTGCGCTAAAAATACTCAAAATTAAAAATACATATGTACAAGGTGGCTCAAAAGTAATCCTCCTATCAGAAAATGCTATAAACTTTGCGATTACCCCCTAATGTCAGTTCTGTTTTGACATTTGTGTAGTAAACACATGCGAAATACACGTTAATAAACAATGTTACGCTACTCTGCTCCAGAACGCGGAATATTACTGACTATTTATTTGACCAGTAATCGGTCGGTGACAGCCAAAAAACATCGGAAGTTTACTTTTGCTCCACCTTGTATGTATGTGCATATAACAAAAATTCTTATTTAGAACGATTAAATTACAAAACTTTTTAATTTAAACTTTTTAATTTGATAAAAATCTTAATTGCTGCTAAAAACTAAATTTGTTTTTGAGAATTAGAAGTAATCTCTTGGGAAACAATTGTTGCTTACTGGAAACCAATGAATTCAAAAGGAGGAACCCAGATTGCAATTGCTCAATTTCAGGAAGAGAATTTGTTTGTTACCAGGTGAAAAGACAAAGTTTGTTCTACCCGCAGGAAAAGCAGTAAGGCTGACCTTAAACATCTTAAACTGAATAATCCATATTCTGTTCAAAACTATAATAAAAATATGGGCGGAACCGATCGAATGGATCAAAATGACCGGATATGGTGGTGGCCATTATTTACTTGGCTGTTAGCTCGAGATCATGACCCTAAACTTGGGCAGAAAAGCTTTCGAAGTGATTTGGCTATGTCATATCTTTACTTGGAGAATAATGCCCCAAAAGGACCAGGAAGAGCACCAATGATTAAGCCTGAAACTGATTGCTTGAGGTATGATGGGTACATCCACTATGTTCAAAGAACTAAAAACAATAAACAAGTACGATGCACAGTGGCACCATCCCATACATTTCTTGGAAAAAAATAGAAGGAGTGGTCGTACAGCAATGAAATTTTGCAAAAACACTTCTTTGGGCTAAATTAAAAAATTTTGAAAAAATCTTGGAAAACCGCCCACTGCCACACCCACCTCCCATATAACTGCACTTGTCAAAATTTTATTTTTGGACCTAGGGACTTGAAATTCGGGACACTTCTTAATTGAGTTCTCCTTATGAAAAAAAATTAAACATATTGGGGATGCCACGCCAACTTTAGATTTTACGCCCATTGAAAATTGTAGATTTTAGGTGTTTTTCTTTCCTGTCTAGAATCATATGAAAATTTCATATAAGTTAAAAAATGTTAATTTTTACTCAAAAGTTAAACATGTGTTGTCTCCATACAAAATAATAGAATATCCCCAACAACCCTCCGCGAAAGATATTAGCCTTCAAATACACCGAAAATATCGCACAAATGCATGCCGCTTTTCTAGTCAAGTATATGCCAAGTTTAAGTGTGTAAAACCTAAGTCATTGAAACAAATTGATATAAAATACAGTTATGAACCCTTTTTAATGCTTTTTAATGAAAAAAAAATGGTGTTGCCAATATTGAGACGCCAAATGAGGTTATTTATACCTTTCAGCTTGATAAAAATCCAATATAATATACAATGTTTTATTTGAAAAATTGTGTTAGTTTTTATTTGTAATATTATTCAAGCACCATATCTTTAGCAATGGGATCTAGTTCGAAGGAAATTTGGTTCGAATGACGCATTATGCTACTTATGTAAGGATTCGAAGTTATTAGAAGTCTGTTGAATACATCAGTATTTGTGGAAATTCGATCACACTTTCTCGAAAACATAAATCGATACTTCCTGTAATCTTTGTTTCTGGCTTCCTCTGAAAGCATTCCTATTGGTAATAGGGCAACATCAATTATATCTTTACCATGCATTAGTACTTTGTGGTCCGTAACAGGCATATAAAACCAACTATATTTTTGTACGAACAGTTTCGCAGTGTCCGACGCATATAATTTATATTTGTCATATTAATATGAACTACATATATAAGTTTATGAATGAAATTTAATATATTTTAAGCCATGAAAACTATATTATGTTTTTATTTCGATTGAAATGTCATTCAATTTCATTACGCTTACATATTCGTAAACAAAAATAATGTTTTACTTATAAATCGTTTCAAGCTTTAATTTCCGACAGCCTGAAAGTATGCCCAATTTTTTGTCTTATTGAGCATTTTTATGAAATATTGGAAGTGACTTTTGAAATTAAAATCGATGTTACTAAAAGGGACGGTAATTGGCGGTAGTTTTTTTTTATTAATTGAAAGTACAGACTAGGACCTTTCATTTTTTATAGTTAGAGGGCTAAGCAAGGCAAAGCACATAAAGTTTTTTTCCATCAAAAAGTGAAAAGTTAATATTTTTTAGTATAATTTTTGATAAATTATAATAATTAGTTTACTTTTCCAATTTTAATAATTCTTTTTTTTTTATAAAAAAGTAAGTGCTATATTTTCACTAAAAAATAAAACAAAAGCCATAGCTATAAACTTACACACAAAAAAAATTCTTTATTTGGTCAGTAATTTTAATATAGTTTCATTGAATAAATTTCCGTTGACTTTTTTTAACTACAAAATTTCACTTTTCATAAAAAACCTTGTTGATTTTTTCTTATCCAAATACTTCTTTACAAAACCAAATCATTAAAATTTTAAAATTGAAAAGTTGAAAAACCCTATTTTTTCCGCAAAAGTGCCACTGTGCGATGTGCTGCTGATAATTGTAAATCCAGTGTCAGAACGGAATGCAAAAAATGTGATGAAGACTTATGTATTGATGGCTTCGCTCCTAAGCATGAGAAATAATAAAAATATAAATATTCTAAATATTTCTTTATAATTGACTCTAATACAATGAATTGTAAATAAAATGTTTAAAACAAAAATCAATATAAAATTTTTTTGTAATTTTGTTACTATATTTTGATAGCGTCGTTATATGATGCCACTCATGACCAACATGCCAATTTTTGTTCATGATATACATATATTAAGAGGGTCCTAGACAAACAGTAAATGAAGTATTATATTAAATGGACGCCTATTTCTAAAACCGGGCTAATTCGGGTTAATACGAAAGGTACAACCCAATTAAATGTTGAAATTTTTCCCAAATACTCATTGTTTCACCGAAATGTTTGGTATTGCAATGGGCAAAATCAAATTTCAGTTTACCTTGATATTTTTAAAAAATGTCTTGCAATTTTCAAGTGTTAAATATTTTTCAAATAATTTCATAAAGTTTTGCATATATTACTTTTTACTACAAAAGGACAAGTCCTGTTGTAAATAGTAAGAATAGGTTAAATACACGTGATTTGAGAATAATAACAATCATACAAATCGAGTCACCACATTTTAGGATATCAGTCCATAATTAGTCATAGTTCTCATATAAGATCCTCTACTGAAAATCACTTTTACATGCTACCTGTACTCAAGGACTTTATCGACAGCCATGCGAACATCGTTAAATCTATTCAGGAAGTGATTCTAGCTGATCGTTATACTTTAAAATGGGTGTTGGACCAATATATATTCCAATATTCCCTCCTAATGTTGGTGATGTAAGGTGTAAATAAAGAATTGTATTAATTTAACTTGCATTCTAATATAAAGTACATGGACACAAGCCTTTTATGATTTTCCATATACATAATGTATATCGCAGGCTTGAGCAGCCATCACCAAACTATCTGAATTTTATGTGTCATTAAGAGAATGTTCTGAAATGTTTGGGTTGTTTGGATTATTTTACAAAAAATTGTTTAATTTCGCTGTGGAAAAATTGTTGTAAGCGCACTAGCCCTTGACATGTGAAAAGAAGACTTATCACCTGACTTGTTCAACATTTCTGATTATGATTTGTCTAATTTGAGTTTTAACTTTTCGCATTTTAATGAATTTTAAAAGAATAAATATAAATAAATAGTAATAATATGATCAATTGACAACCGGTGTATCGCTAAAACTATGATTGCATTTTATACTAGTTTCACTAAAATTAATATACATGCACGGAAGGCCAACGATACAGATTTTAATAATTTTATTTAATTAACAAATTAATTCAATTAGTTGTAACAATTAATACAAGAGGAATCAGGGAATTCCTCTGAATCCGGAATATTTGAGAAAATATCACTGTATTTTGGCAAAAACTCTAACCACGACCTTAAAAATTTCATGATTCAAAGTCAACAAAATTGTTGAAAATTTTGTTATTCCTGTCGAATTTTTTGGTTTAATTAAAATTTTGTTTGTGTTTAAAACATAGTCATCATCATCTTCGGTTCTGTCATTATTGTGTATTGTCGATTTGTATTGGAGAACACAACAATTTGAGCATATCCTGAAATTTTAACACTTAAAGCGTAAAGTGATTTTGAATTAGAAGTAATTCTTGTTACATGAACACGCTTCTGTAACATGATTACATTTCAAATAAAACAGTACATATAATACTTAAAAACTAACGCATCCTCGTACACCTACTACACTTGAAATATGTGTGTTAGTATTGTATGTATGTATGTAAGTAAATAAAAAGGAAAAAAGTTGCAATTTCAATATATAAAAAAACCTTTGCACTTTTCATGTGACATGATCTGGATAATTGCAAATTAAACTTTTTCAACAGATATGAATCCTTTACACTTCCATACTTACTCGTATGTATACATACATACATAAGTATATAAACGACTACATACATATGTACTTTGTAATTTAAACTATGTGAATGTTTGTATTTATATACTCGTACACACACTTTGAGTGTTTGTGTTTTTACTACCTAAGTTCATTTGTATGTTCATATGTAAATATTTATGTATATGTACATACATATATACGAGGGCAATCGGACAAATTATTATAATTTTTTTTTTTTACTTTAGTTTAAAATATAAAATGAACATTGTTTGAAATGTCCAAAACAAGCTGAGTTCAAAAGGAAAACAATTCCATAGATTGTTTGCAATGAGGATGTAGTGAGATTACTCGTACGTATCGTGTGTGAAATATTCTACATATGTAAACATTTGGGAATGTTAAAGCAATACGTAAAGTGTATGAAACTCTTAAACTATAGACAAGGGAACATTGATTATATGTATATGGAAATAAGAGAGTTAGGAAAACGTTTGACGAAGTAAAATAGCTTCCTAGCTTGCCCTCGCTCCTACATGTTATCGTTGGAATACAATGTGTGTTCGTACAAGTTTAAGTTTGTTTTGTATGCAAATACGTGTGTTTACATTTGTTTAAGTAAGTTTTTGAAACTTTAATGATTTTTTCATTTTTTTATTTTTCGTTAAAGCTGACAATGTTGTAGATGATGTTGCTGATGTTGATGACTATGAGGGTGTCGTATGTGCGTAGAATAATTTGACTTACCTTTGAGATAGATGTAATAGGATTGTTTTCCTTGTCTAACCACTCAACATTAGGCGGAGGATTACCGTGTGCTATACAATCTGCAATATTACCAGCAGTGTTTGTAAATTCAATACGACTTGGTGGTTCATGTGAAAAGTTGGGTCCTTGGCTGTCAAAGTAATTCGAAGCATCTGCAAGTGAAATGAAAATATCACAAAAAACAAGTTAATAAAACGATATATGGTCTGTCTACTCCTGCTCCAAATAAAGGAACTTGTAATAATTATACATACAATAAATAAACAAAAACTCATACAAATATCAGACAAGGAAGCAACGAATCTTTTAAAATCTTAAACTTAAATACAAAAATTAACATTAACTGTGTTGATTGTAGATGCAAACCCAAGATTGGCATTTCACCCCTCAAAACTTGAATCCACTAACAACACATTGTGATCATGAAAGGAAATATTTCTTTTTGTATTTTATTATGTTTGGCTTATATTTATTTATGCATGTGTGGTTGCAAGTGCATGTACATATCTATGTATGCATGTATGCAACAAACATGTTTTGTAAGGTCTTCAACAAGTTTTAATACTCAAACTCAACATGCAATTTATTTTCTTTTTTCATAATTTCAGCCAAAGAACCTTAATATTCAACACAACAAAAAAAAATGCTGGCACAAACTTTCTTCTGTTCATAAAATATTTTGAAAAATGAAGAAAAAACAAATGAATTTTACACTGTCGGTGGGTAGTTCAGGCGCATTTGAAAATAAAGTGGAATTTATAATACTTTCGCAAGCTAAATATTGCAAATAAAAATTAAAATTAAAAAAAAGATTTTAGACTTGACAATTACTTAAATATTGATAATAATAAAACAAGGTCAAATAAACTATGATAAGAAATATATTTCCTGTATTATTAATTTATTAGTTAAAAGTGTCAATATTATAATGGATTATCGAACAAAAATAAGTACTTTTTCTAGTAAATTTGTAAGTAGTCTTTTCGATAATTTCCTATTACTGTTTAACTTAATTTATAAGTAAAGTTTTTCCTGGCCAACGAATGTTTCAATCATACTTATCTAAATTTTCATTCAATTCTTGCAATAGAAAGTCATTTGATAAAGATGATTTGCAATTGAATTAACCGAATTTTTAACAGTCACAACATAGTTTGGTTATTAGGATTCAATCATCCAATAAAAGGTGTTGCCAGTTTAGCCCTTTTGAGGCTAGATTTAGCTTCTATCTTTTTTAGCCTTTTTAGTATCGATCGTTGTTAAAATAGTAAACTAATTCAGGAACAATCAACAGACCTATTTACCTCACCAAAGTCATACTCATTAACATCCCCACTGGAAAAATTGTTAATTCCATCGGCACAGTTTTCATATAAATTTTAAGAATACATAAATATGAAATAAATGGAACAATAAGTGAAATTTCTGAAAAAATAAGACGCCAAAAGATTTCAAAACAATTGATGCAATTAGTATATAGAAACACTACTTTTTATTTGTCGATAATTCACAAAAAATAGTGAAACCAAAATTATTCTATGATATAGAAAATTAAAAAATGGCGAAACCTTTCATGATCTTCGATGTTCTTTTAAAATATGATCTCCTAGTTCCGATTCTTCTTCTAATTTTTAATTATCCATATTTTATTATTAAAAGTTAGTAAATTTTTAGCTAATGGATGCCAAAATTCCGTGTCGAATTTGAAAATTGTTATATGATTTAAAATTGTTATATTACATAAAAAAATTTCAACAATAGCAATACTTTTGAAGAAATCATCAATAATTTTTATGCAGATCGGTTTATAATTGACCATAGCTCACATATAAGGCCCACTGCCGAAAATTACTTTAAGGAGCATAAATCTCTTCAATATGTTGGTATCCAAATCATATTCAACATAAGCATGTTTCATATACACTAAAATCAATTGGCCCAATTTTGTGATGATCGGTCCATAATTAGTCACAGCTTTCATATAAGACCCAATTCTGAAAATCACTTTAACAAATATAAAAAGAATATTTACTGAACCTGTTTTTTTAGTTCCCCTAAACCTTCACCGATCACTGTATAAGCATCCAACAAAAAAAAAATAAAAAATATTCTACATTCAAATCTCATACAATACACATTACTAACATCCGTCCGTGCACATTATACGTTTGTAATAAATATATACTTACATATATATGTATGGATATTTAATTGTTTGAGTTCTGACAGTGTATATTTCTGCTTCTATATCACATGCATTCAAAAGATATTACAGAAATAAACGTTAGCTGCTTCATATTGAAGAAAAAACTCTTCATATTTAGCGCTGTGTTCAGAGCTGTTTTGTTTTGTAAAGTATGTGGCTTAAAAGAGTACATTGACGCAACAACTTTAAGCAATTGGGCGTATATATTCACAGATTAGACTGCACCTGATTAATATGAACATGTTTGCAAAATCTGAAAAAAGGATTAACAAAAGATTTCTCCATTATAAATTTCCTAACTTAATTTTATAGTAAAAAAATCCATTACCTGTGGGTCTAAGTCTTTGCTCCAAACGATTTTGGAGCTGTCTAATGCACACACAGAAACAAACCTATAAAAATGTAAAGTACAATACGGGAAACATGGTGGTTGCTTAATACATATCAATGATTGTACAATGCACATTCATACAGATACAAACATATAGGAATATTCAGTTGCAATGCTTGCAACATTCTTCAGGATCAGGGTTGCTATTTTCAGATAAATGCATAAGTAACGCATAAATAAATTTGAAAAAATACCCATCAGAAATCCTTTTAATTGTAAATGAAACAAGGACAATTTATAACGAGTCTTTATTTATTCTAACTTTCAAAACAATGGTTCAAAATTTAAATTTATAACAATATCCAGCACAGTGATTAAAATAACCTCCTTTCTTTAAATGATAGTTAGTATTTGTTTAAAGAAAGCTTAACTGTAGGTCTCACGTCTTTTAAAAGGTATATTTGGCATAATATTCTTTACAAATTCACAGTAAAATCTTAATCTTAGTTACATATATCTTCTGAGTTTGAGAAGACCTATAAAGTAAAGCCCTAGTAATTTTCTGGCTGGGTATAGAGTTATACAGCAGCTTCTTTCTGTATTACAATAAAGGTCATGTAAAGTAACTTTATATTTGTTTATTATCACGATTATCTACAACATTTTTTGTATTAAGTATGGAATAATAATAAGTCAGAGACTCCCAATGTTCGAAAATTTAACAAACAACTTCTTGTCGTAATAACCATCTTTTAAAAGTATTTTTAATATTTCATCAGTTCTAAAATGTTCATGAAATTTAATAAAATCATCTCTTCAGCTTGAACTACAACACATGAATTGTCCCGAATGGATTTGCATTTTCGAGTGTCTCAATTTTCTTTTTTCGCGTTTTGAGTGACTAAAATCGGGCTATATTTAGCCCGAAAAGGGCTAAATTGGCATCGCTGGTTAGAATTCACTTAATTCAAATTGGTAAACAATTTTCATAACGATATATCACGATATTTATTGCATTTTTAAATGTTTTTAAATTAACAAAAAAATTGTTGTGTCCTAACATCAGACGTTTATAATATTAATCAAAAATATCTTTTTAAAGAACTTTATTATTACGAATTAATTATTGACGCATTCATATAATAATTCACAATGATATTTTACACAATTGAGCCACATGTTCACACGATAATTACAAACGTTGCTCAGGTTGCGTTGGCCGAAATATAAAGCGAACTTTTAAATGAAAGGCAATATACAAGATATTCACCAGCTGGCAACTCTTTACTACCCTATTAAATGGTCGAGATTAGGGGTATGTTAAGTTTGTCATTCCGTTTGTAACTCACCGAAATATTGGGCGTAGAAACAAAAAGAATATATATTCTGGGTCCTTATGCAATTCTAAGACGATCTACCACTTTTTGTCCGTTAACCCGATTTACGACTTAGAAGGATGACATTTTCCCTCATATTTTATTTGTTCATCAGGGCTGTTTAGTGTAGAAAATCAGTTCAGTCGAACAAGAGTTTAAGACAACTTCGATAGTGTTTAAAAATGTTTTGCAATTTTCTTTAAAAATATTGCAAAAAATGTCATGCAACTATATTATTATTATTATAAAAAGACAAGTTTTGTTGAAAATTGTAAGAATAAAGTTAATATCGAAAAATGATTGTTACATGAACAGTCATTAGATTAAAATTCCAGACAAATAATCCACATATTTTATGAAGGTCTTCATATTTTATTATATTTTCAACGCATATTTTTAATTCTTTTTAGTGCATATTTTCGTTGTGTAGTGAATAAAAATCGCAGCCCTGTTCATATTATATATACTTATATATAAATGTGCTCACGTATATACGTGTGTGTTCGTATTGGGGGATTTTTCCCATATGAAATATGTCTAGAGGATGAGGTCTATGAAAGGATTGTAGTTAAAACATGGCATACTGAAGTATGCCCTTCAGAAATTTCAAAAACCTTAACTTTCTGCAACATTTACGGCAAAGAGGCAAACAGGAAATTGCGAGGAACAAACTCGAGTGTAACCCACCATCGTCATCATCAGCATTATTATTACGAGTACAAAGATGAGTTATGAATGGTTTCACATACATACATACCGACGAATATTTGTATAAATGTTTGAATGTGTAGTTGTAAATGGAATCCTTGTTTATTTGTATTGTTGTACAATGTTTTTGTGTGTCCGTGTTTTTATGTAAATGACTCTTATTGCAGCACATACATACATGCCACCATGTCTCCAAGGATGTTTTGTAAATACATATGAAATATGTCTGTATGTGTATGAGTGAGGAAAGTATCACACACGTACAATCTTCATATTAATATTTTGTGAGAGTTGAAAGTACTTCACTTTATATATTTCTTTCTTTCGCAGCACGAGAAAAAGAAATTAAAAATAAATATTTTTCTTGTTTTTTACATTTTCATTGGTGAAAAATATAACTTTTGTAGACTTGTATAGACAAACATCTCGTGGATACTCGTATATTTATGAGAAATTTAAAAAAAAACTAAAATAATAAAATATCCTACCGCTGGCAAAGATATATTAGTTTCAACATAATATATGTGTATATGGATTTGTAGAATTAGTTTATAAATCATAAAAATTTACGCATAAAATGCCGAGGTGAATGGAAAAACCAACGACTATCTTAATTTTTGACTTAAAATCAAATTGTCAGATAACGTTAGAAACTAAAAACACTCCAATCTATCAGAAATACTTTTTTAATCCGAATCGATCTAGAAAAGGGCAAAATGAAAAAAACACTTTTACGGTTCTAAAATTTTTCACATCTCATTTAAATTGATACCAAAAATTGGCACCATCGAAGCAAAAACCATTTCACTGTAAACACGGAAGCAATATTTACCCCCCAGTCAGAGCATTTAATTTTGATCGAAAGTGGAACAGCTTCTTAGTTTTATTCTTTAGAAAATTTTCAAATAACACGAACAAATTTTTGCATAAAACTTATGGTTCTATATTATTTATTTGTTTTTTTATTTTTTCCATTTCTTCTTTTTTTATAAAATTTTTTACAACAGTTTGGCTATATTTTAATTTCATAGATTTTATTTTCATAGATTTTTTATTCAGTATTGTTTGATAATTTGTTATGAAAAAACTCGCACCGCAACAACGTCTACGAATTGTTCGGCTATATTACGATAATCAACATTAGTAATGTGTTCGTGCAACATGTGGTTTGCAATACCACATACAGTCTTCATCGACTTCCAAAACTTGGAAGTCAACATTACTCGCGTAATTCGTGAGATACCAGTAGCAATGCTGGAGAGAGTAATTGAAAATTTGTCCTCCCGAATGGACTATCTATTATTCAAATTGATCGAATTTCTAAATTTCTTATGAAATTTTATTAAAACTGTTTTTATTAAAAATAATTTCAAATTAGTACAGAATTCTTCTTTAAAGAAATCTTTAAATTTAGGGCAAACATTTTTACAGTTTTTTCGATGCTCTCGAAAATTGTTTTCCGCCATCTAAAACCAAATGCTGAAAAATTTAGCAATTTAGCATTTAGATGTGGCAAACTGTTTTTAAACTTTCGTAAAATAAATTTCAAGTTATTTTAGTTTTTAAATTTTTGTTCAAATCTAAAATCTTACTGGTTTTTATTTGTGGAATTTTATTACTTTGAAAACTCCAAAATGCAGATTTTTTGTCAAAAAAATATTGTAAAACTACGTAATTTAAAATTTCTAGGGAATTCCCGACTATTATTATCCGGAAATTACCGGGATTTCCCTGACGGGAATTATGAAGTGTTACAGCGTAAACTATATTTTCTGTTCAAAAAACTATTTAATTTTTTAAAATTATTTTAAAATTTTACTACTTTTATCCGAAACTCAAAATCTTCTGCCTTCTATAACATATTCATAAATAAAAATGAAATGCTGTCCGTTGCTAAGCGCATAACTTGGTTGGTTGTTTTACGTGGTAGTTCACTACGTGCGAACACTTAAGTAGAGTCGAAGGTACCCCGTTTTAAAAGACCACACCACTCGTCAGATTTAATGTCGTATACAACATACTATGGCTAATATGTGTGTACAAAAAAGTCGTGTCTTGCTAGACCCAACCTGTAGCTGTGAGATATCTCAGTAGGCTACCTCACCAAGGTTGTTCAATGTTTTTCCAGGAATTTATGTCTCTTGACACTCAGGGCTGGGCATTCGCAGAGAAGGTGGTAAATCGTGCCCCTTTTTTTCCTATCCTTACAACTACGACAATGGTCGTTAAAAGCGAATCCCAGGCGATTTGCGTGCTTGCCTAACTTCCAGTGTCCCGTTAATACTGCCAGCAATCTTGATATATCCCTTCTATTCCGGGTTATCAGTTGCATAGTACGTTTCTCGTTAAAAGATGGCCACATTAACTTGGCTATCCTACATGTGTCTAAATTACGCCATCTATACTCAGCCTTTGTAAGAAAATGTCTGAAGATGATACCTTTGATAATCCCCAGTGGAATTGCTACTGAGACCACATTGGAGATATCTAAGGCAGATCCCGTTCTGGCTAGTTTGTCTGCCCGTTCATTGCCGTAGTGGCACCTAGACCAAGGTAATGTCAGATAGACGAGCGCATAACTTGATAACGGCTTGACCGATTGCGATAAAAAATGCTTTTATTTTTGGCGAGTTAGGTTTTATAATTGTATCTTCCTTCTATCTGCGCGAAATTGTCTCTATCTTATTTAAAAAAAATGGCGAACGACCATTTTGCCGCCATTACGATTATAACAAAAATGCAAATAGATAAATATAAGCGAATAGTTTTAGTTACTGGGTTTAAACAAAATGTTAAACAAATATAAACTCGAATTTATATAACATAAAAATAACGAATTCCATAAATTTAAATCGAAATTATTAGCTCACAACAACCTCCATTTAACGAATTATTTGTTGTTCGTTGGTCGTGAAGCCAGTTTTGAATTGAGGCAATTTGCAAGTTTTTAATTCACTATCGATTCTTCTTTTTTGTTTTGATCATTATATCATATGAAAATATTTGTGTTGCTCGCGATCTGTCCAACAGATACTGTTATTTTATTATTCTTCAATTCTTCAATTTATTGTTCAAATATCGTTTGACTTCTTATTGTCAATTTGTAGAGATAATTGTTTCAATAGTAAAAAATTCAATTAAGTTGTGATTTTATTGTGAAATATCAAAAAAATATTAAAGTGTTTCCGCAAAAGTGAATTTTTGCAACGGTAGTTACATACATAGTTACGACAAATCTGGGGCCAAATTACTGCATTCGATATCGAGTAAAATTGATCGTAATTTTCTTATTTGAGATTATGGCACGAAATTTAATACATTTTATCATAATTTCGATATCGAAATCATTTTTCGATACGATAGCTCATTCGATCACGAATGCAGTAATTTGGCCCCTGGTTTTTCTTAAATGCTGATTAGACTGGTTCTGACCGCTGCACATAGGGGTTTGTTTTGCCAAACTAGCCGGACATTAAGCAAAAAATTAAATTTAAGAAATGTAAAAATCTAAGTACGCAGCTCGACAGACAACAAAGTTCTGCATCGTATAGTGAATTTTCAAGTCGTTTGCTTGAGATTTGTGGTTTTGGGACACTGTTAAAGTCAGGAAAGTTGATTAAATTGCATGCGTGTTGATTAACTTGTTACGGTTTTGGGAGGTTTACAATATATTTTTTTGTGAGTAAACGAATAAAGGTTTTACATTGATTTTTTTTTTGTGAAAAACTATATTACCAGCAACTTATAAAAATTTTTAGAAAAATTTTATTACAAATTTTTATGATAAAAAAATTCGTTCGAAATTAAAAAAACGAATTTTTTGTTTACTTTTTTTTTAAATTAAAAGGTTTTTAAAGGTGAGTTTTGTTGTAGCAAGTAAAATCTTTAACATCACGATAAAATTTGAAATCTCCACTTTTAAATCCAAAAAAAAAAAAAAACGTTGCGCGTTGTTGCGCCATTTTTTATGATTTTTTGAAAATGTCACCTTTTTCTGTTTTTGCTCATCTTGCATAAGTACATATGATAGAAACCCTTTCATCAGTCATAAAATGTTTTGGTTATACGTAGATTTTTTTCTTTAAATTATTACATCTAAGACTAATATTTCCTGTGTAAAAAAAAGGAATGTGCGAAATAGTAAGTAACGGTTTTTAACCACTTGTGCCGGAGGTAAATGACGTTGTTTTATGAAGCAATATAAATGTAACTGTTTTGCATAACTTTTAAAATTATTACCAACAAAAATAATATTTAATAAAAAATCAAATCTGGGCTCTAGGTACTGAGTTTTTTTTATTATATATTGTGGTTATTGCATAAAATTGATATCAGAACCATTTTGAAACTTTGAGAGTAAAATGGAAAAAGTGTATACGAAATTAGAGTTATTCCAAATTATACAATAATGTAATGCTAAACTCGTTGAAGAGAAATTAAAATTTTTAGTTAGAAAATTGTGCGAAATTTCAAAATGTCAAGGAGATAGTGACATATCAGTAGTAAATAAGGGCTTAAAGGATTTCAAATATTTTTTTAAAATATTTTGCCATTCAGCACAAAGAAAAAGGGATCGATTTGTAAGCATGCATGCCAAATGGCTGGAAGGAACAGTGACAATACCTATATTTGGGAGTTCGTCTTCAAAAGGACTACATAAAATCTTAAAAATTAATTTTTTTTTGGGAATTTAAAAAAAAAAAAATTTTTGACAATGTTGTTCCGGGGGGTGGTCTTGGAGGGATAAAAAATTAAATTTTTATAGTATTAAGGCGTTAGTAATATATTTTTTATATAAATATTATTTTATGTAACCGCCCACAAAATAGGGCGGGGTCGAAAAGTGTATTTTTACGATCTCCTGGGTCTAATTTTAGGTTTTTTAACTTTCGCCGACGTTAAAATTATGAAAAAACTTGGAAAAAAAATTGCATTTTTCAGAGGTTGGATTAGTTCTTCTAGGGGAACTTTTTCCTCCTTGGTCCGATTTTATTTATTTTTAAGGGGTGCCTGCCTATGACAATAACACACATTTCTGCCAAGTTTCATCGATCTTGGAGCACACAATAACTTTTAAGAAGTAATTTAAACTAAAACAAAAAGTAATGTCCGGCTAGATTGGCAAAAAAAAAACCCTATTTGCGCTGACAATGGTGCAACAATACAAGGTGAGTGCAGTAGCCCAGCTGACTGACTTTGTTTACAATTTACCTATGTCAAAAGTAATACTTTTTCAAGTATTTTTGACAGTAGTGCATTATTTTACACAAACAAAATACCTATTTTTTCTGTTTTGTGTTGTATTTGTTGTCGATTTGCACTCACCTTGTATAGTTGCACCATGTGCGCTGACCCAATCAACACAATAAATACACAAAATATACGTGTCGTGTTTTATTCGCTACGCTTTTAATAGCCTTGGACAGATTTACAACATATGAATTTCAATTTTTAAAACTTTTAGAAAACTTACAAAGTGGTTCTTTAAATTTTAATTTATGAGTAGATTTCAACATATTACGCTAACGAAGTAGCGAGTTAAAGGCTAGTTTTAAATAAAACGTTATCTACAACTTTTTAGTATTTGAGTTTTAGTTGACGGAGAAAATTTTACAAAATAACGATAAATATTCTTTACATCATCCATTTCGTTACTCTTGGTATAATAATGTGTAAAGTGCAGTGTAGTGTAGTAATGTTAATGCAAAGCCGTATTATAAAGTTTAAGTTTGGCAACAAGAACCGAAATTATAATGATTAGTAAAGTACATAGTAAATAAAACAATCAGCTTTAAAGAAGTATGTGTTGATTGTTTCATTCCTTGAATGCATTGTTTCAAATTCTCTTTTGGAATTTTATCACTTTTCTATTTATTGAAGTTAGAAAAATAAATATCTGACAACTTCCAATTTGTTTGGGTGTTTGCGGGTAAATAAGAAAAAGTATGTTTAACTTAGATTTCTTTTTGCAAAGACAGCAGCCAGCCTATCTCGAACGGAGTATATATAATTTCTACTACAATGTCGTTGACGTTGATGATAAAATTGCACACCCCATCAAGACTGAGCAAATTACACTTGCTTACAAAACGTTTGAGAGTTGTAAGTAATATTGTAAAAATAACGTTTGCAAAAAGAAATTCATTTTTATTTACAATCACAAACACACGTTCGAGTAAAAATGTAAGTATGTGTGTATGTGTGTGTGCGTTTAAATGTGCAGACGCTGCATGAATGTTACCTCAGTAGGCTTTTGTGTCTCGAGTGTTGTTCAAACATACAAACATCTACCCACTCACTTGTTCACGTATGTAAATAAAGGGGGATGTGTATGCACTAGTGTTGCCATTTCGGCACAAAGATAATAGATTGTCAAATTGCAAATTCTTTAAACTTCAGCAACAATCTAATATTTTACTAAAAACACTACTTTTACTAACAAATTTATTTTATTTGGCGGAATGACTTTAACATATGACCACACAGTAAGAAATGTTATGGCAACACTAGTATGTATACTTCCTTTAGATTTGTATGGTTTCAACTCCTGATTGTGAATCTTTTAAAACATTTTCCATTTAAGATTTGTATCATTATTAATTCTGCTTACAGATCATCGTGATAAGGCGCAACCTTTTTTTACGTTCGAAGAAATTAAAGCAAACAAATTTCATCATAACCAGCAAACGTGCACAGTAAGAGGGAGTTAGAAAGTTGCGATGATGACAATTATGAAATGCTTGATGTGTGTGGCGCAAATGCTGATGATTATCAGTAGCAGCAACACAAAAAGAAATAAAATCACGTTAAATTGTTTAATGCATAAGCAATTAAATCATCAAAATCATATAGTACTTGTAGAACAAAAAAAAAAAACGTAATGAAGAATATATGTTTGCATAAAATCATAAACTGCTGCAGTTGATGTTACAGTTACAGTACAAGTGGAACACTTGAAACATCAATTCAAATTTAGATTGTAGATAAGATGATGCTAAATAAGATGTTGTGTACTCGTATTACTTAACAAATAAATGCATTGATATGCTTAATATGTAAAAAAATATTTATGCAAAAATGTATGCAGCATACTTACTTAATTTTGTGTATATGTAAATGTACAGATTGGATTGTTTGAAAAGTTTTATAACGCTCAGAAATTAAATTTTGTTAAATTTTTTAAAGGATTCCAAATATGTAAATTTTTCTTTTAGATTACCACTAGGCAGGTTCAAAAAGTTCTACTTTTTGGTTTTCATTACATTTCAGTACATTCTTAAATATAAATCAAATTATTTTAGAAAATGAACAAATTCTTTTCTGATTAGGACTTAAAATTTAAAAAAAGTTCTTTTTTAAGAGAAGTAACACTCAGGCAATTAATATGCCTATATCTACGTGCGTTACTTTCTTTAGAAAGGGGATATATTGAAGAACTAAAGGAGGTGAAAGTAGAAGAAAGCTTTTTATATCACACCTCTGCAATTGCGCATTATGTTTGTTTTAGTGCATCATTGCAGCGCCTCTGGTGGTGAGTAGGCGCATTAATGTAAAAGCTCGATTTTATAGCCTTTATTTAATTATTTTACTTCGGTGGCGTTTTAATGCTATACCACCGAAGGAGGACGCTGTGATAAATACTAGTTGTGATAGATAGAAAAGAAAACTAATAATTATCAGAAACTGATGTTGTTTGAGTGTCAGCGGCTAGGAATCGAACCCGCCACAAATACTAACTTATGCTTAATGATCAAATGCGCTAACCAATTAAGCTACAGCACCCTTTTGTGTACGGTTGAATAATGTTCTCGAGATATGTAAAACTTTCATATCCTTTTTACTTATGTTGGCTATTGATTGAAAATGCAACCAAAATATAAAAAGCGAAAAAATCTAAAGTGCCCAATAATAAACTTTAGAGGATAAGCATTGTTTTGGCTTATATGATATAATATTATGATCAGATTGAAATGGTTTAGAGACTTATTTTAGGGAGAATCCATCTCAAAACGGACGTACAATTTTTATTTTTGATTTGTCATTTCCGATTTCAAAAAAATAGATAATTTATCAACTGGCTTCCTAGAATTTGTGACATCACACCACTGGTATTTTCTTTGAGGTTATGTCAAAAATCGTTATTCGCGAGCTACCGGTTGCAAGTTGAAAATAGTCGTAATTCACGACTAGCAATTCTAATCGAAAGTTGGACGTTCCGAATGAAATATGTTACTTCTAAACCTCTGTTTCGATTGAAATGAAGTGCACGTCTAAATTATTTAGTGTGATCCAAACTTTCTAAAATTTCAATACCAAACGTGGACCTGAAGAGATCACATTAAATGCAAAAATTGGTTCAAGTCTTCTACCATCTTAAAATGAAGTTGTATTTTTTTAAACAAAGAAATGTTAAGCTGAAACTTAAAATGTTAACATGTTTTAAATTATAGCAGATTATTTAGCACTTCAAACATAAGTAATTATTCGTTACTCTTATTGAATCATATAAATAAAGTTCAAGTTGAGCTTAATTGGTCATTATGAGTGGATGTTAGAAAATTAAAAATTAAAATCAACTCAAAGTATTACAAGGTGTCACAGGTAATACTGTGTTCAGATATGCAACTTTATTGCGATAATCGCAATAAACGCCATTATTAGGCTCAATAGTCCATATAAAATCTTAATTAATTATTGCGCAATAAGTACGAAATTGTTATAATATTGAGTAAGATTTCGAATGCAACACTGTTCACAACTGTGTTTAGTGAACAAAATTGTATAAAATGGCAAATGTCAACAAAAGAAAAGAAAATAAATCATTAAAAAATCAATGTGAAGGTAAGTTTGTTTAAATAGAAACAGAACAACCATTTAGAGTATTTTTGTATTGTTTTCCAGCTGTCAAATGATTATTGAGTAAGCTGAAAATTGCGTATGCCTGAACACTTAAAATAATATTGTCAATTAACCGAATATTGACTCAATAAAGTTGCATATCTGAACACAGTATAACTCATATTCTATTTAATGGAAGTACTAAAATGAATTTTTGTATGTCAGGATTATTTCGAAAAACACACTGTTTTGTTTAAATTATTATTTTCTGTTTACTTTGTAATAATTTCAACTGTTTTTGTTAAATTTTTTATACGAGTTTATAGGAAAAACTTGCTCCATATTTCTTGTTGGTTCATAACTATAAAACTAAAAAAGAATCCAGTTAGAAATTTTACAGAAGTGTACAATGAAGTTTGGTTAGTTTCGCATATAAAGCAAAATGAAGTTAATATCATAAGAAATAAGTTTGCAAATTTTCCAAATTATAAACATTTGCCATCTAAAAATTTAGGTTTATATGTGAAAAAAATCTTTTCGCGAAAAGAAACATTTAACTTTAAATATATTTAATTTTCAGAGACCAACTATAGGCCACGAAAAACTTATAAGAAGAGGACCAACCCATTCTTATTGCCAGATCAACAATTTAAATCGTTTTGAAATCTACAGTCCATAAAATAGTGGAACTAATTAAAAACAGGATTATTATAAATCAATACAAAATGCTATTTCGTTATTATTTGTGTTTGGATGCTGATTCAACAAATGTTCATGTCCATACACCAAACTTTCCAAATGTATGATTTATTTTAACCAATAAATCTGTGGGCACAGAAACAATAAAAGAATCACTTCTAATTCCTTGTTTGGTTTTGAAAACAACTGACAATCAATCACTAATGGGTAAAATTATGCGACCATTTCGAATTAAATTTAATCATATAATGAACACAAAATGCATTAACTAAAATATATTCGTTAATTATATTTAAAAACTCGAACTATTCTAGTTTTTAATAACATATAAATATATACATAAATATTCTATATATAGTAGAATGTATAGGTAAAAAAAATAATTAAAATAACAAAGGATGCACTCACCTGTGAGACCCACAATTAGCACAATTCCCATCCACAAGAGGCAAGTTTGCATTGTGTGCATGTGACGTTTTGTGATTGATAAATTATGATTCACTGTTACGTGCTGTCGTCTATGATGCTGGCTTGGACTTTGTGTGATTTTTTGATTTGGATTTCTTTGGTATTGTCGATGTGGCTCATTGTTCTTCGTTGTAGTCCACATGCTTTGAATCAATTCAATTTCCATGTGCACTAATCGTCTAAATTAGTCAGACTCGCATATTTTGCATGAAAATGTATTCTGAAATATAAAAATAAATTTATTTTATTTGTATAGCAGCAATTAATTATTCATAATTATGGCTAAATATTAACAATTTTTAAACTGAGTATTAGAATGCAATTCCCTGAATAAATGGTTTCTAGTATTTGATTAAATCTTTTTACGTTAAGACTTTTGCGATGAAATGCCAAAGTTCTAAAGTACCAAGTTCCTCTTATCCCTTTTTTGTATGATTTTTTCGTAATTGGTGAAATAAATCAAGGTGATTTAATTCATATAAAATTAAAGGAATACGATCAATCATTAGTTAATTTGTTCTTTATTGTTTTTTTTTTTTGAACATTAAATGTTGTGTTGGAAATTTCCACCATTATGTAAAGAAGGGTTAACAAAAAGTCAACTTTGCTCGCATGTGATTTGTTCTTCAGCTACATACCCTCAAATGTTCAAAATTCAGTATTCTAAGCTTAAAGGACGATTCGACTTTTAATAATTTTTAAATGTCAGCTTTTGATGATTTAAAACAGTGGTGTCAATTATGATTGTGTTGGTGCGATTAGTCTTGACTTTTACATTCCCAGCGGGAGAAAACTGCGGTTGTGAGGCCTATTACGAGGCCTCATCACAGTTATTCTTGATACTACAACAAGTACACCTCGTACAAAAACCACAAGCAATTTGTTTTTTTTTAATCATTGTACAATGTTAAAAACAAAAATAAAACAAAATGGCCCATAATCATAGTCATAGAAAAAGCATACTTTAAGCAAAAGCATGATTTTGTTTTAAATTCAGAATAAAATTTAAATGTTTTTGTTGTTTAAAAGTCTACTTTTACCTAAAGTATGCTTTTTCTATGACTATGATTATGAGCCAATAGAAACAAAGATAATAAATAATAAATATATTATTTCTGTTTAGAGGCCTCAAAACAAGACCTGCGATACTTCCCGCTGAATGAGAGTGTTTTGCAGTAAACAATTATATTTTACGCTCGCAAAATAAAAGAGCGTAAGCGTACATGTGAGTTTTGCTTACACAATTGTGTATGACGCTGACATCCCTGATTTAAAAACTTCTTTTTAACTTTTATGCAAAAAAATTTTCAGCTTTTAAACAAAATGAACTTTATCCCACACAACTTTTAAACATTTTATAATTTTTATTAACTTCTTTCAAAAGATTGACACTCTTTTGTGGCACACTGAATAAATACATACATACCCACTCGTATAGACATTTATAAATTTTTGTTCATCGATCATAATTTAGTTACCAAACTTTTTTTGCTTGTGATGCTGCCTCCCTTTGATTTTCAAAATTTTCAACACGAATCCATACGGAGCATATAAAAATAGAAATAAAAGCAACGTCGAAAAGTTTGCAAATAAATCATAATTCAACTGTTAGCTTTTTTGGAACGAGTACAAGACAAAAACAAAAATGACTTAAAGGTACGATTATGGTTTATTGTCATTTGGCGTTTATTACAGTCAAAAAACCGACAAACTTACACACAAACTACTAATGAAAACTTTTCCCTGACAGCATTTGTTAGATTAGTTTTCGTTAATCTTCAAGAACGTGACTTTTTCGTCTTTCTAGCAGTGAATTTGATGATTTCAGTCATTTTTAAAAAAACAAAATAACGGGGGTTTAATAAAAACTTTGTTTTGTAAGCGGGGCAAGCTTTGGTCTTCTGAAAATCCAAAAGAAATTGTGAAGAAAATCTTGCAAGATAAAAGTGTTACTGTATGGACCGCTATGTGGTTTGAAGGTGTCATTGGGTAATTTTGTTTTCTAAAATTTGGTTTAAAAGGTAGTTGCGGTGAATATATCAGGCTGCCGAAAGATGGTGACAACTAAATGTTGGCTTAATGGCATATAAATAGATTGTGGTTTCAACATAAGAAATAATGACGGTGCCACATGACACAAGGCCACCGAAACAAACAATTTACTGCAAACCAAATTTCACGATCGTTTAATTTCGCGATCACGATATTTAACATCATGAGATTTTGACGGGCTGTGGTAAAATGCGTTCTATACAGAAACAATCGAATCGGTAACAGCCATAAAACTGAAATCCATAATGGTATTGAAATCTGTATTCGTGATCGTGTTGGATATATGTCCGATAACCATTGTAATTTATAATTGTCAAACCTTATTGTTTGCAAGACAATTAAAAATTTTAATGTTTTCCACATAAATTTTGTGTTTTATTTTGTTTTGAAAAAAAAATTTCTTATTGAAAAGACCTTTATGTTGATGTCGGGTTTTAGTTTTCCAATAACAACATCATCGTAATTAGATAATAGCTCAAAAAGTTTAGAAAAACAAAATGTATAGCAATCGAAAAAATATATTGAATTGAAACTAACGGACGGAGAATTATTGTTTAAAGCAGATGTCAGCATTCATTACCAACAAGAGCCGTAAAAATGATTAAGATAGAAATTGTAATTTAAATCTGTGATGTGTTAAATTCAAATTTAAGTAGATTCAGTATTAATAGATACTAAAAATTTTGGTTTTTTCAGTTATTAAAAACTTTGTTGAACTCAAGCTTATTTTATTTTCAAGTGAATTTTAATACTCTTTATTGAAAGATTTTAAATATCAAAGGAAATATGTTATTTCAACTTGAAAAATTAATATAATATACCCAGCAAAAACTTGGTAATGACTTGCAATTACTAAACAACATACTTTTCAATGACTATATGATACCATCTGCATTACTTATAAGTAGTTTAGTAATACCTTGCATATAATCTTATATAAAAGTACTTGTATATGAGCTACTTTACGAAATTCGGAATTAATTCAGAATAAACTTCATTTAACTTTAGAATAATTAAATTTATTAATTCAAATCTAATGCAAATTAAACTAAACAATTTTTTCTTCATTATTTCTTCTTTAATTTAATGAATTGTTATAGTCCTTACATGTAAGTAGTATCTTCGGCAACATAGTAGTAATAACTTATTTAAGTCACTATTTGTAAGCGAACGTGGTAATGACTTGCCTCCAATGACATCACCGTGTTAAAATAATGAGTTAAAATGCCAATGTATAAGTAGTGAAATATCATTATATTAGATTTTTAACTCATTACTTTTCAATGAAAGTTTTTGCTGGGTACCTATTATTACCAAAGAATCCATCGAAAGCCAAAACGATGTAAATTTAAATTGTATTCACGAAATTACTTCGACTTGACTTTAATTAAATTAAGTTCAATAAAGTTTTAACTAATTAAGCTTTAATGGAAATCGTACAATTTTTTACATTGAAACTGGTTTGTTTACTCAAAAGTAAAAGAGTAAATACTTTACAGAACACCAAAATATGTGAGTTAATCGGATTAATTGTAAACCCCTGCAAATAATATTGGACTACGTGATCCATTTTAGATGATATGGACTACTCACAACATGGTCCAATGTAATGCAGTCATGGAACATGTCATAGTTAAACAAGAGTTTGTAATTAAACGACATGGTTTCGTGTTAACACGATTGCATGTTGAGTTGTTGTTGTTGTTTAAAACTAACCCTCGTGAGTACTCCATGGAGTAGTTTTGGGACTACTCCGATGGGTTATATGGTCCAGTCCTAGGACATCGCAATGTTAAATGGGCCACCTTTTTTCATATATTTGGAGTAGTGTTGGAGTACTCCTACTCCTCTTTGGACTAGTATTTACATGCATGTACGGACTAGTCGCGTTATTTGCAGGGACTTAACTTAACAATATTTACATATACATATGTACGTATGTATGTTCATATATTCAAAATGTTTGTGTTATTATAACACAAAGTTTTGATTTAGAAACAAAATGTATAAATGTTAATTAATAATTGGTTTTGATTTTTAATGGCTAGTGAGTTGGTGTTTGAAATTCAATCTGTTATAAAATTTGCACCTCTTGCAATAAATATTTTCGATTATAGAATAAACAGGGGGCATTCGTGTTCGAAAATATTATTTTTATAATTAAAAAAAAAAAATTTGAATTTCCGTGACGCAACATTTTCTACACTGACAAATAGTACGTCCCACAAATCTCTTTAAAATTATTTATTTGTACTTGAGAATATCATGTTACTTTGCTTCTTTTTTTTCATGTTTCATACTACAAACAATCGCCTTTCATTCAATAGTAATGTGACAGTAAATGTAACGAATAAAATATGTAAGATGTTTTTACCCTTTTTGACATTAGTGTATCTATGTATATGTAAAAAATGTAATTTACTTTATGATTTTGAATAAAAGCAAAACAATGTTTTCAACATGTATATTTTACTTTAAAGCGTGTATGGACCAACAGCAAAAAACATGAATGAAAACACAATAAATGAAACTTAAATTAATGTTTGCACAAATATTTGTATGTATGTAGGTGGATACCTTAGTATATTCCCTGCAGCACTCGAAACTATTTCCACCTTAACGAATTTTTTAAATACAGACAAAATATAATAAGAGATAGAAAAACTACACTGGTTATAGGACTAGTATATCCTTTTTCAGTGTTCGGTTTTTCAGTTTTAGCACAAATTTTATTAGTATTTCAAATATTGTTTGAAAGACCAACATAATTTATTTTAAATGTTTTGCAATTTTATTAAATTTTGACATTCATAATTCATGTAATTGTCAATTCTTGCCGTAATTATGATTTTGATAAAAATCTTGAGTGTAGTCTAAAAATTTTTAAAATAAAAGAACATTTTTCCATATTCACCACAAGTTAAGAAACAGAGTATACAGAAGGTATCCATTAACGTGATTTCTATGTATTTTAGGCTTATTTTGAATTTCATCTCAATAAGAGTTGTATGTACTCGGAAGTGAACTTACTTCGGAAGCTATTGCCAATTATTGACTGATAACCACAAAAACCGGTAGCATTTTTACCGTATAACAAATATTAGTATGAGTTCTGGATTAATATTTCTGATCTGTATAAAATGTTGATTCGATATTTACTAGACACTAGCTACAAACATGCAAATAAAGCACTTTCCTAAAGTGTTTTTTTAATTCTATCTGAATGGTTTTGCTTAAGAAAAATTCATAGTAACTGATAAGCGCGATATTCGTTTTGTAATTGACTTTCGTGGTAATACGTAAATCTGTAGGCTATAATTTCATTTTTGTTTTTCGCTTTAAAACCTTCTTCGTTGTCAGCATTAAAAAATCATCTTTTTTGTATATTTTATTCGCAAGCATTTACTGCTTCAAACGAGCGCTGTTATTGAAGCGCTCGATTATGCGCTTTTTCTCTTAAGTGCTTCAAAAAACACGATTTTTTTTTACTGGGTATAAAATAAAACGTATTTATATATTTACAAACATTTATTTATTTAATTTTAATGTATTTATTGCAATGATTTTGGTTTAGTTTGCCCATCAGGAGCATACCTATATACACGGGATATTAACCTTGAGCTTTGTTAACAATCATCGCAAACGCTAACCGAACAGGAACATTTTTTTTAAATCGAATGGTAAATCTGTTGTCAGCATTGGAATGCGTAGCAAAAGTACATCTGTACCTTTATATTTTCCTGTTATAATGGTCGCTTCTATTAAAATATTTCTCAGTTTTTTTACTGCAAGTCAAGTGCCATAGCAAAGCCGTGGTGATCGATATTACGCAGTAAAATAATTGGCACTCCAATTTTAAGTTGTAGCACATGTGGTGGAAAGCCTGGCACATCGAGTGAATTTAAGAACTCAACAGGATAATTAACAGCCTTACGGGTTGCTTGATTGATTTGACGCATTTCAAAGTGATATCCATCTTCTCCATATGGAAAAATAATAGGATACTGAAGCGCATCATATGAGCGATGCATTTCAGTGGACGTGGCCATGCCCCTTTGTCCACTAAGATAGTGAAGAATTTATTATCCTATTGTCAAAATTTATTGACGATCGGTCCAGTAGTTAAGACTATATCGCACCCACATTTATCCTGGTACGTATTCCTAATTATACCAATACCACATATCGTTGATGAAGGTAAAAAAATGCGCAAAATATGGTGATTTAAATTTTTAAGTTATATGGGCGGTGCCACCCCCGTTTGTACAATCAAAACTTCGTATAGCCTGTTATTCCTTCCAGAGTCACAGGGGTTTACCCTGCTATTAAGCACAAACATACAGACACACATTCGTTTTTATAAATATAAGTAGATTAAAAGCAGATTAATTATAATTTATGGTAAAATGGGCGAAAAAAAGGGGATTTGGTAATAAAAAAAATGTATGACTACCTCAGCTGTAAATAAAAAGTATATAAAACTTTAGGTAAAAAAATATTACAAAAAAAGTATTTTGTATGGCAAACATTGTTAGTGGTATAAGTAAGTTGAATTGAAAAATGGGGGCGGTGAAGTGGGCGTGAACGTTAAGAGTATTAAGAGCAATATACTATCAAGT
This sequence comes from Bellardia pandia, assembly GCA_916048285.2. NCBI lineage: Eukaryota > Metazoa > Arthropoda > Insecta > Diptera > Calliphoridae > Bellardia > Bellardia pandia. The sequence continues at coordinate 75,816,206 of OU696530.1, forward strand.
AAATAAAAATACGTTGGAAGGAACAAATTTGTATAGAGAACAAAATGTTTAAAACTTTCAAACAAAATTTGGCGTGAAAGGGGGCGTGGCGTAAAAAATGTTTTTTTCTACTTCTAGAGGTTTGGTCTCCTAACAAATAAACACACATTCAATTTTATATATATAGATAGATTAAGGGTTATCATGTTTTTTGAAGTTTTCCTTGTATGGGAGCAATGAAAAAAAATCCGGCGTTGAATTTCAATATACTAATAGTACATTTAAGAAACATATTAGTATTTACGTGAATTTCGGAAGTGGACCTTATATGGAGGAGATCGTTAAATACGGACCGATATTTTCAAAATACAGCAGTTTGATTTTGGCATATATGTAAATGATCCCTATAAAATTTTGGATCAGTATCGTTATTTTTAAGAGATTTATGAGTATTAAAGTGATTTTCGGAAGAGCGCTTCATCTTCCGTATTGAACCAATCTGAAACAAATATTTAATTACAGTTTTCATAGATGCTATTGTTAAAAAATTTCGATTCAAACAAATAAAATCCTTTTATTGACAAATTGTACTCAAATTATGATCTATAAAATTTGGTAAACCCTAAAAAAATATTCATTTTTTCTTATGTTGGTCATATTTATGTTATCTTTTAAAATAATCTTGAATATCGATTTCTTTATTAGCACAACATTTTCAGCGACAATTAGGATCTTACACATTATAATCAAAAAACGTAAGAAGTTAAGTTCAGATTGAACCATTTAAACTGTTTAAATTTCAAAGACATCAAAAGTTTACAAATTGTCACAGAATCTGATTAACAAATTACGATTTGCATATTTAAATATACCGATCGGTATTTTTTTTAATTTTTGATCACACGAGGGTGTTTGATAGAACAACAGTTTTTAGGAATACCAATCAATGTTAAATAGAGGAAAACTCAACATTATACAATGATCAGCGGTCAGGAATAAGATATAAGAAATCACCGGGCAACGCCGGGTTCAAAAAGCTAGTATGCAATATATTTAAAAAAATTCAAAAAAAAATGTTTAAATAATATCAAAATTTTATGAAGGTTGTCGCACATTTTGGCCCATAACTCTGGTTCTACTATACCGATTTTGCTGATTTTCAATACCAAACTGCCTGACAAAATACAAAACATTTTTCTGGAAATTCTGGCATCAAGAGTATCTACTTTGTTGGGCCTCAGATGAATATTATCAAAGTTTCACACGTAATGGAAAAAACGTAAAATATCCTCCTTCACTACTGGTGGTGGTGGAGGGTATTAAAACAACCTTTACTTATATACCAACCTTTGTATATGGTTTCAAGGTAAATTGGACTCATATACCGAAACATTTGGTAGAAACCCTTATAGCAAGTTCTGCATAAAGACCCATCTATGAAGCTTATGGAAAGTTCACAATTTTTAGTTTTAAAACTGCAGGGTCGGTCGCATGTAAAGGCATGTAATTTTATACTCTGCAGTTACAAACATACATAAATGTAAAATACATATTCATACTCATATATTCTTGTATGTAGAATACATTAATTTTAACAAAAATGTAAAATGGAATTCATATTTAAATTAATGTTTTTCTCAATGAGCTTTGAAAGAATGCAGAGTTTAAAAAAATAACAAAATTAATCACATATACTTTCTGAGCTCATGGGTAGAAAAAAAATTGTTTCTATATTTTATTAAAATTAAAATGTACTTAAAAATATCTGCATTTTTACAAAACAAATAAATAAATCTGTGCTGATGTAAATGTAACATGTAACAATATACATTTACCAGATAGTATTTATGTATGTGTTTAAAGCGAATTGCTGTGTTTAAGTAAGGACTGATATTTACATCATTTGCAGAACTTTTATTTAACATAACAGTTTTTAATGTGGTCCGTGGTGTATTAGGAAACTTATTTAATGGGAATTTTATATCGATACCTACATATATATCGCACTTTACAATAGGTATACTTAGATTAAATTACAAATAAAGTCGTTATTGCCACTGCAGCATCCAAAAAAAAGTATTTATCATTAAGATTATATGCTAAGTACGAAATTTCTATTTTTCTAGACTGGCAGAAGTCTCAAAGGATAGCAATGCCTTAGCATTGCGCTGTTATTATTACTAATATACCATTATTAAGAGAACCTATGTATATATTTTCTTTGTAGCTTTAAGTCTACGGCTGTTCTCATAGACTTTGAAGTCTATGTCTGGCCCTCTATTTTTTGGTATTATATTACCGTAAATTATTGGCCTTTAGTATAGTTTTTAAAAATGTTTTTCAGGTTTTTCCAAACGCGCTTTGACCATAGATACATTTTGTTATGACCAACAAAACCTTTTACTTTTACCATTGATACCAAACTGTTAACTTCAATTTTAACTCATTATCAACCCCACTTGAAACTTTCTTAAAGTCCTCAGTACAGGGGTCTGTCTAATCGCCGCATACGATATCGAGCAAAATGTATCGGAATTGTTTATGTTGTCATTATGACATTCGATATCAAATAAAAAGTATCGCAATTTGAGATGATGGTATTCGATATCTAATAAACAACTAAGTAACATCACTCGACATGTCATTCGATACATCAATGGCTAACGGATGCATAATAATTTAGTTTCCCTACCGTCAAAACACACAAGTTTTGCTTTGTAACGTTTCTCCATTTTATTTTTATTTGTTTCGCCATAGGCACACTTTAATGTGATTCTCACCAGAGGGTCACTGGGATTTCTCTATGGAGTCATCAACTATAGTTCAATCTCCTTTAGTGTTAGATTAATTTAGCTTAATTGGTTAGTGCATTTGATCATTAAGCATGAGTTGGTATTTGTACCCCGGGTTCGATTCCCAGCCACTGTCACTCAAACAACATCAGTTTCTGATAATTATTAGTTTTCTTTTCTATCTATCATAACTAATATTTATCACAGCGCCCTCCTTCGGTGGTATAGCATTGAAACGCCACCGAAGTAAACTAATTAAATAAAGGCTAAAACAAGCTTTAACATTAATACGCCTACTCACCACCAGAGGCGCTGCAATGCTTCACTAAAAACAAACATAATGCGCAATTGCAGAGTTGTGATATAATGAGCTTTCTTCTTTCACCACCTTTACTTCATCAACTATCCCATTTCCACAGAAAGTAACGCAAGTATATATGTATAGGCATAGTAATTGTCGGAGTGTTACTTCTCTTTAAAAAAAAAATAAGTACGACAAAATATTTAATTTTCAAATTGTTCTGAGCGTAAAGCTCTTCTCAGATTTTTTGGGTGGATCTTATTTCATTCTTTAGCATCTAAAACTAATCAATGCTAACTTTTAAGTTTACCGCCTTGTTATCAACATTATTAAAATAATTTATAATGGGTAAACCTGTGCGCGTTGATCAGCTTCGAAGGTTATTGTTATACATTTGATGTATGCATATTGTTGAAACACTTCCGAGGCTACCATTGATCCTCTTGGCGCCAACAAAACCAGAAGAACATGATGTTTACTTTTTGATATTTTTTCGAATTACTATCTTTTTGTAAATCTGAAGAGCTTTGGATATAGAGCTATTGAATCCTTGCTCGAAAACACAACTAAACGATGTCTATTATGAAATCCTTTCATGAGGATAGCCCTAGAGCTGAATATGATTATAGTTTTGATAGAGAAAGCAAAATTCTTATGGTTAGATGGAAAGATAACAGTGTTTGTATGATTGGATCCTATGGGGAAAGTTAAAAGATGGTGGCCGATAAAGAAGCAGTCTGTAGGAATATACCGAATTACTGTGAAAAGTGGATTTTGTTAACTTACATATTGGATATGACTATTTCAAATGCATGGATGTTATATTGCATTACAGACCCTGATAGTCATGGTGATCAATTATGGTTTCGCAGACATATAGCACGAACGTATCTAAGCAACAAACAGGACAATAAATATAGGTAAACATCTTATAGAATTGAAGAAGATGACAGGAAAAATAATGGCTACAACCCTCAAAAATTGCCAAGTCAACTAGGATGTGCTATGTGCTTAAATCGAGTTATTAAAACTAATAATAATAATTTAATTTTAAAAAATTTTCATAAAAATAAACAATTTCAAAATCAATATCAAAAATTAAACAAAAATTACTTTCTCTTGCATTATCTTATTAGATTCTGAAGAATTTTTAAAATTCTGCAAAAAACGTAATGTATTTAACTACGTCTAGGATTATATTTTGGGCGAATTTCGAAGAATTGAAGAGAATCGGTACAATATATTGGATAACCTAGCTTAACTAGTTCTCATAAACTTAATATTAATAAATGCAGCAACTATGCTTGAAAACAATTAATTTATATCAGATCTACAGACAATATTTTATATAGAGTGCATTGAAAAAGAACTTTCTCGATATTGACACATTGATGATATCATTCTTTCAAGTTCTCTGTTTTTTAACAAACACAGGTAAATATGTCTCTATGTCTTTTGGTTGGTATACATCTAATATACGAGTACAATGTGTATATGCAATGAGTGTGATTTGTTTGTGCCACATCCGGTATTCTCATAATGTGTTTCGTAAACATACATACATATAACATGTGAACACAGGATACATCCATAAATAGAAATTTATTTACATACGTCAAATCATATACATTGTAAATACGAATGTCAAGCTTTTAGATGTACAAGAAAATTTATATTCATTTTAATAAAAAGACAGCAACCTCAATGGAAAAAAATAGAATAAAACAGAAGTGATAAAAAAGACGCAACATTAAATCTACATTATTCCAAACGGCAAATATTTGTACAGTTAGTTGGCTATGCTATAATTAATTCACTCTCCAAGTGTTATAGCGTACTTTGAGTAGATATGAAATCCTTTATGCTTCGGAATTCTAGCACACTTGAAACTGTAAAATTCAATTGGGAAAACGTATGTTGTGACTACGAATATTTCTTCAACTGTTGTTGAAGTTTTAGAACAAAATTTACAAAAATTAGAAAAATAACATAATTTTCATATATGTACATACATGGGTCAGTTAAAAAAAAAACGCAATTTTTGTGTCCCCGCACTTTACACTACTAGTTTAGGTAAAAAAAAACAAAAATATGAGAGTGATCAGAGATCGTAGTAAGCTTGAATGTCAAATATTTTTGCATTTTTAGCGATTTTTTATACATAATTGGTGTGTGACGCTCAAGATAGAAATCATAGAAAACCTATAAAAAATCCAAAAATATTGATTTTTTTCAGAGCCTAAGGACTGTTTTCTCATTAGGCGATTATCTTTTCTCCCAACGAAAAACTGCCGATTAAAGAAATTTGGTTTTCTCAATGTCTCATTTGCTTCTATAATGTCAGAAAACTAACCAGCCCTCATCTGCCGATTATTTATTTGTTGTACAGATAAATTCAATCAGCTGACTGCTGTTCATATTTTTTATGTGGCTATAACTTGAGTTTTTGTAAAAAAATTAAATATATTTTAAGAAAAAAATGTTTAATAGAGGAATAAACATTAATTTTATGGAGGATGAACTCGAAGAACATGAATTCCAAGTGAACGTTGAAAGAGTTTATCATGCCAGACCTAAGAACATGGCAGACATGGATATTATTTATTTTTTAAAATATTTGTTTTTTTGATTTTAGTTTTTGTTATTTTTTCACATTTAGAAAACAGCTGATTTACATATGTCAACAACTTGTCACTTGAAGACAGAGTTCCCAATTTTCACATAAATTTTGAGAGGTATTGCCAAATGAAAATAATGTTTGTGTCGGAATATTGAAAAAACCAAAATTGTTAACGGACATATTATCAGACTAATAAATTTATGTCGACATTTAGTAACAGACAGTTTGTCGACACATTGAGAAAACGGGCCTTAGTCTATTAAGTATTGTATTTGTTTTGTAAAATGCAAAATATTGAGTACGCTGTTGAACAAATACGCTTGTGATTAAAACTGAATGAATTACAACATATTGTATAGGAGATTTAAACGAGACCTGGACTGATATTTAACAAATAATTACGCAAAATTAATGCTGCTTATTAGATGTAATGGCCATAGGATAATTAAATTTAAAATACACCAAAAAAGAATTTACTAATTAAAACTTATAGACTTGTAAATAATAACAATTTTAATAAACACTTGATAATTATGAGACGCCAATAAAGAATAATTTTCAATTCAAGTGATGTTAGTTTATCATCTAATTTGCATACATAAGGATTTTCTGTTGTTATCTTGTAATTTCAAATTTAAACTGTATTCGTTGGTATTTTAATGTGGCATAAACAGAAAAGCAAAATTAAAACACAGTGTTGCCATATAATTTATTTTCGGAGATTTTTTGTTTGGAAGTAAAATAATAGAAAAGTTAAGTAACAGATAATTCCAAATATAGTTATATTGTTAAGGGCTAAGCTAAGTTTTTTGATCTCATCCGAGTAGAAAAGTTGTTGAAAATAAGTATAAAACGGATTAAATTTGAACTTTGACCCCCTAGAGAAACTTCTGTATGCCGAATGGATATTACGAAATCAGAAGAGAAAACTTTCAAAAATCTATTTTTACGTTCGATCTGGTAGCACTGTCGGTTTTTACAGTTAACAATCGTTATTTAAGTTGTGATATTCAACAAAGAACGATACTGACAAAGTGTTACCGTTTCAACTTGCAGAGTTAATTAAGAACAATACACTCTTGACTCTAATTTTCTTTAATTGACACTTGAATAAAAAAGTTTTATTTGTGTTTGTTTTCCTTTTGGTTTTCATTACCTTCCCTTGTTTACTGAGTGTGTTTGTGTGTGTGTGTATCTGATTGTGTGTCAGTTTTGTTTTTGTTTTTCAACTTACATTTGTTATCCATCCAATATTATTCTAATCCCTTTTGTCTGGCGGTTATTTTCTCGTTTAGCTCTTTTTTTTTTTGCTGCTGCTCTTCTAATAGTTAGTTGTTGTTGTTGTTTTAGTTATGCAACTGTATTAGTGTGAGTTTGTTATTATGTGTGCGTGTTTTTCGGTAAATATGTTGAGTATTATTATTGTTATTATTAAAATATCCTTGAAATACACAGCAGCACAACACTGGACCACACGGTACAGCAGCAAAGTAAAGAGAACTGAAGAGGTGTGCAGGAGAAAAAACAAACAAAACGTAAACAACAGCTACAACAGTATTAACATTAACCACGCCAACAATAACATCAACGCCAACAGCAGCAACTATAAGATTAAATAACGAAGTGCGATATTGTATATAAACAGAGTAAAATTTAATTACACGAAATGTATGTCATTACCACTAAGCACGTGCTCGCTATTACTTCTACGTACACAATCGCATGCACATGGATTCTTTACGTATTTATACGATACGTTCTCTATATTTAGTTGTAAGTAGCGTAATATAGTATATGTATATACAGACGTACATACAAACACGCTTATTTATTATGTACGGTATGAAGATGTGTTAGTTTGTTAGTTACGACCTCGTTACCGGAAGTTGAATAAACTTTGTTGTTTCTGTAGAGATTTTTCTTATTTGTTTTTATTTTTTCTATATTCTGTTCACTTTTGTTTTTATTTCTTTTATTTTTATTTCAAGTGTTTAGTGTGTTCAGTAGTGATGTGATGATTTTCAAATAAAACACTGATTTTGATTTCACTTTGGCGTCTGTTTACTAATGCTGTGTGTTTGTTGACTTTTAATTGCTTTCGTTTTATTTGCTGATTAGAAGTAGAAAAGTAGGAGCTGATTTAAAGGACTAAGACAAGTGTATCGTATTGTAAACAAATAATTATAACGTATTTATTTATTTAATTAATTCACTTGTGATAATATCAATTGACATAATTAACAGCTTAAATAAATATTTTCATTTAGCAGCCATCATAAATAATGTGTGTATGTTCATATATGTATATGTAGTTTAGTTGTGTGTTTTGAATATTTTAACAGTTTTTACACTTTAAAATCTCATTGAAATATTATAGAGTATAGAAAAGCTCTTCTCAGTGTTTGTGCTCTCAATTTCTATGCTATTGAAATATATGTCTTGTTTACTCATTGAACTCGTTGTTTTTCGTAACTTGATTCTCTGAGAATGCTAAATAACGGTACATAGGTCGATACAATAACAAATATAGAAAACATAATAGCTCTTTTCAAGTATTACTTTATCGGCATTCACGGAAAAACACTTACATACATATTCACTTTGTTGTTGTTCAAAACAGTGTTGCTAAATGGACAATTTTAGGCTTGTTCTATACGTTGAAACGAGTTTCAAATTAAATAAGAAAGTATGCTTTAATTGGGACAACTATGATATTATTTAAAATCAACTCAATGTTTATATCTATCTAATATGGAAGAATATGCTGAAAACATTGGCGAGTCAGACAATTGAGTCTGAAATTGTAGGTAGAAGATTTGAACAAAAGACATTTCTGATAAAATTATATTTGCACCATTCACATTAACTTTTTATTTAAAATTATATTTCTTATTAAGTTTTTCATATTATTCTGCGTATGCTTGTTATGATTAATCTATAATTATTACTCATACGGCTGTATGTCACAATAGTTAATGAAATTTTGCACAATCATAGCTGAGCATTTCATTAGCATGACCTTGTAGTTAAAATGCGGACTTGTGGGTAAACAAATATGGTTACCTTGGATCTACAAATATTAGATTTTTACGGCTTCGACCTAAAAAGCTGGCTTTGGTCGGGCTCTAAATTTGCGAATTCAAAAAAGTGACAAAGAAGAGGACTTAAACAATTTTTTATATATTCAGAATTTAGAATTAGAAAACAATTAAGGTGAATAGTACCGAATAGTTTTAATTTATAATACTATAAATAAACTAAATAAATATCTTCGTAAAACAATGTTTAATTGACTCGCTCGTCATCATCACTATCGCTTAACGATTGTAAGGCCGATTATTATTGTTTGTCTTTCGTCAATCTTGTGTCTCACTCCCGCATTGTTGTTAATGTAATACTTTGTTTAAGAGTTTTCATTCTTGCCCTAACCATCAATCGAGATTATGATGAGATATTAAGGTAAAACTATGTATAACTGGCTAGTTGGTGTAACAATTCAATTCATGAACCAAAACTGCTGTGGAGTATCTATTACAACTCAGATTAATTACTGAAGAATTACCAGAAACCACTCTGGTTTCTAAATCAATATGTTGATTGGTAGTGATTGTTTGGAACACAAAATATAGGGTGTTGGTAATATCAGCGATTTTGGATTGTCAGTTTGTTTTTTAGAGATAAAAAGGTTAGTCGTGTTTTGGTGTGCTCTTCAATTTCTTACTATTCGCAAAAATGGATGAAAGAAACTGTAAAAATTAAATTAAATTAAATGCGCAAGAAGATTTGAAATGTTGACTGTGGCTTTTGGCGAGTCTACTATGAGCAGAACACAAGTTCAATTGTGGTATAACCGGTTTAAGGAAGGCCGAGAAGTGTTTCGAGGATTGGAAAAAAATGCCGGCATAAGTGTATTATATCTGAGGGGGATTACTTAGTTATTGATGAATAAATAAATACTTTTTGAAAAAATTTAAAATAGCAGTTTTTCCGTTGGTAAATTTATTTAAATTTGTATTTTTAATTTGAAAATCCGACGGAAGATACTTGGCTGAATCAAGCACAATTGATATGTTTATCTTTGGACCATAAAAATCACGTTTGCAGCAACACTAAATAAAACAAACACACTTAATAGAAATACATATAAAAAAATAACGCTAATGTACGTGTACACGAGAGATGGTTATGTTAGTTTGTCCGCAAACAACGCTGTGAATGTACATACGTACGATGGCGGGTATTTTAATTGATGGAGACGAGTATAAAACAGGATGCGGATTATGAGGCTGAGGATGGCAGTGCTTGTATTGTAATCATTAATTATGCGTAACATGTGACAAAATAACGTTGCCACACACACACACACAATCGTCCTCACGCACATCGTACACATTCAAATGCACACGTACATGTCAACGACCAACTGACCGAGTTATGTCACAAACATAAACAATGCATGAATAAAAATTAAATGACGATGCTCATATGCCAGATGACACTTTACAATAGCAAACATAATGACACTTTAGCTTATTGTCACATGAATGAAATGAGTTTTTTAATATTTATTTATTCGTATTAACTTTCTGTTTTTTTATTTATTTTTTTTAAATCACTTTTAATCGCAAATGAATGAATATCATTATTTTTATTACACAACAATGATTTTTAAAGAGATTAAGATTTCCATATACTGTCGGTTTATTATTAGATAATAACATTTAATAATGTTTAAACCCACTTAGTCTTATTTTTTTTTTTTTGATTTTTTCAAATGTGTGCTTATCAGCAATAATAAGTGACAAATCTGCATTATATCGATTAACCATAAGAACACTCTTGTACACTTTACATGTTAATACATACGAGTATGATGTATGTATAGTATAATAACACTTTTGAACATATCAAGAGCAAAATAAAAGAATTTAAAAAAAACCTTTCTTCATTTCATTTAATTTGCTTTAAAAAAAAGATAAACATTCCAAATACTTTTTCGTTTAATTTTTTTCTTTTGCTGCGAAAACAAAAATCTATGCAATGTATAAAAATTCCATCGCCCAAAATCACATTAAAAACCTCTCAAACACACACCCCATACACTACACGTTCACTTTACTTTAATGCGAATTCAAATGACTGACATGCCAACCATCATTCAATCAATCAGTCATGTTACAATTTTTTCGATTTTTCTTTTTTTAATTTTAGAATTTCCTCTTGTTTGTTTTGTTTTTTATTCCTGCTAAACTCTATTATTCATACGTACAGTATGAGAGAGTGTGAAAAGGAAGATGAGGTGGTTGATACACAAAAAAATATCCTTTTGTTGTTTCTTTATATTATTGTGTTGTTTTTTTTTTTCTTTCTTGTGAAAATAGAGTGGCGTTTTGTGAAGCGAATTTAGAACCGTCCGTGATGATGAAGCTGCGATGACTGGCAATACAAACAGTGTTTATCCTGCAACACGGCTAAGAAACAATGTTAAAGCTTTTTACTACCACTTAGCCTAAAGTACGCTCTGTGAGTATATAAGGTGGTGAATACTCTCCGGAGTATGGTGAATTTTGCTAATACTTTTGTGTAAGTATATGTATACAATGTTTCTTCTCAATGAATATGTGGCTGTGATAAATTGTGGCAGAAAATCTACAGCGTCGTCATCATTGTCATCATCATAATTTTCTATAGAAATTATACTTTTTTTGCTGTTTACGTTGTATATAAAGTGTTAATGGCGTCGACAGCTGCGATAAGATCACGTTAAACAAGATAAACAAGAAGTCGTTGAATTTTAAATTAACGTTACGTTTTTCTTTACTTTTTCAATATGTTTTTACGTAAATTTTCGTAACAAAATTAAAATGTTAAAATTAATATGTATGACAATTAATATGACTTCTGTGTTTGTACTTCATATTCGATCTAATAACGTGTGCAAATATGAACCTTAATTGCGACAATCGCAATTAACGCCATTATTGAGCTCAATATTCCACATAAAATCTCAGTTAATTATTGCGCAATAAGTATGAAATTGTTATAATATTGAGTACGATTTCGAATGCAACACTGTTCACAACTGTGTTTAGTGAACTAAATTGTATAAAATGGCAAATGTCAACAAAAGAAAAGAAAATAAATCATTAAAAAATCAATGTGAAGGTAAATTTGTTTACATAGAAACACAACAACCATTTAGAGTATCTTTGTATTGTTTTCCAACTGTCAAATGATTATTGAGTAAGCTGAAAATTGCGTATGCCTGAACACTTAAAATAATATTGTCAATTAACTGAATATTGACTCAATTAAGTTTCATATCTGAACACAGTATAAGGTTTTACTTGTATAAAATTGAAACAAGAAAGCAATCAGTGTTATGTGTATAGTAACTACAGGGTGTTTTTTTTACAGGTTTGTTTTTCGAAAAGAGATAAAACTGGCATTTTGTGGTCAAATCTGGCAACTCTAATGTCATTTATGTTCAGTTTGGTTTGCCATTTCATCATGAACAGGTTGACAAAAGAACAACGCTTGCAAATCGTGCAAATTTATTTCGCAAATAACGGTTCAGTTCGCGAAGTTTACCGCAAGCTCCGTCCATTTTATGGTCGACATAATCGTCCATCAGAGCAATTAATTCGGTTAACCATGGATCGTTTTCGCACTACGTTTACTCTATGTGATAATACGCATCCGCAGAGACGTCGAACAGTGCGCACCGAAGAAACAATTGCCGCTGTAGAGCAAAGTGTTGAAGAGGACCCGAATTAATGGAGACCGGTATAGAGCCATGATAACCGACTATTTTGTTGCCGAATTGGATGGCATGAATGTGGATGAGTTGTGGTTCCAACAAGACGGCGCTACATGCCACACAGCGCACGCCACAATCGATTTATTGAAGGAAACATTCGATGAGCGCATAATTTCGCGGAATGGAACTGTCAATTGGCCACCAAGATCGTGTGATTTGACACCATTGGATTATTTTCTTTGGGGATATGTGAAGTCGCTCATCTACGCCAACAAACCAGAAACGTTAGGGGAATTGGAAGCCAACATTCGTGGCGTTATTGCCGACATACGGCCCCATATGCTCGAAAAAGTAGTTGAAAATTGGACCTGTAGAATTGGCTTTATTCGAGCCAGCCGCGGCGGCCACATGCCTGAAATCATATTTAAACATTAATGGCATAAAATTATCCTTCCAATAAAGCCAAATTGATGGTCATTAAAACGATTTTCTTGTGTTTTATTTCAATTCGAAGTTCTATACCTCTCAAAAAAACACCCTATAATTAATCTTCCAACAATAAATTTCAGTCAATTTATCTAAAATTTGTATTTAATAATTGTTTTATTGTATACAATTCACATAACATAAGTCACAATACCTTATACTAAATTTCATTAAATGTAATCTTCTAAGAGAAAAATCTTTTAGTTTGTCTGTTTTTCATAACAATCTTGAGTGTAATTTAACAACTTACAAAAACATTATTCCATATTCACCACAAGTTAAGAAACAGGGTATAAACAAGTAAGATTATTGTATAGAAATTTAATTTCAATAACTTTATTTACAAGAATAGTAGAAGCGGACCAATTATGAACTAATAGCGTCTAAATCCAGTATACAGTAATGTGATTTGGTTGAAATTCATCTTAATAACGTTACTTACAAGAGTTGTATAGTTGGATGTTGTACTCGGAAGAACACTTAATTTGGGAGCTATTGCCAATTATTCACTGACAGCTACAAAATCCAGTAGCATAATTGCTGTATTTTATTATTAGTATTATTTCTGGGTTACAACTTCTGATCCATGATATCGTTATTTATTAGACATTATTCAAGTTTAACTTGATTTTCGGAAGTGGTACGTATATGGGAGCTATGACCAATTATGGACCGACCATAACAAAATTTAGTACAACAATTTATATATCCATTTATAAGAATTATTTGTGTCGACTTTTTACCTGGTAACTATATCTGTACCAGATTTATACGTATATAAGTGAATTTACAACGATGTCCATTTAAGTGCAACTTAAGTTGTAAACATTGAACATATGGTTTTGACATTTGTTTGTTTTTTTAATAAAATTGTTGTTAATTCCAAAAAAGTTTTGCCATAATTTTTTAGAAATTATTGAATAAATAGCACATAAAATAGTCAGGTTCCAATTGAGTGGCAAAATGAGTTCCGATGAAGAAGATATGAGTGATGCAGGAATGTCTACCATGTTGACATCCCAATTACGAAAGCCAGGGGTAATACGTGTACGACCCAACCACTTCAATGTCTTTGAAGATTCGGATAGTATGTTAGAGCTTGTTGAACCTCACATAAAAACACAACCAACTGGTAAATATGTATTAATAAAATCTATCCAGCCAGCATTTACATATAAAAATAAGCGTTTTGTAAGCGTTCAAATGTAAGCAAAACACTTATAAAACGCTTATACAAAACACATCAAAGCAAGGGGTTTATAATCGAAAATCACCCAAATTTAGCGTTAAAAAAACGATTGCAAAACATGTTTTTTAAGTAATTTATTACACGTTTTCTAAATGCTTAAAAACACGTTTTCTAAATGCTTAAAAACACGTTTTCTAAATGCTTAAAAACACGTATTTTTAATGAAATTAGTAAGCGTTTTAAACATTTACTTTGTTTTGGATATGATTTTTTTATTGAAACATTTAAATAATCTTTTTTAATATTATTTTTTTTTTTATTAATAAAAAATATTAAATTAAAATATAAAAATAGGAACTTAATTAAAAAAATCATTATTTTTCTTTAATTTTCTTGTTTTAATTTTAATACGATTTTTTGCGTACTGGATATTTGACTTAGAGGCAAACACAAAGTCCTCTTCCTTGCCTCCATTTTCAGCGATAGTTTCTGCAATAGAATTTAAGTATGAATATAAAAATTTAACCATAAAAATTTAAACCTATTAAACTTATTTCACTTACGAAGGAATAGCAGTGGTGACAGTGAAGGACCTAATGCACTTCTTATCTGCAGTTCCTCGCCAGGAAAAGCTCTCAGGAACGTTGTCAGGCATTATCTTCTGCCACGCTTTCGTAACAATTTTTCTTGAATTGGACAATCTTTTTATATCTGCCTTCTAAAAATAGAAATAAAATTGATATCAGTAACAGTCACCGGACATTTCCAATTTAAATTTCCATCTTAAATTCTTTGTTTGTGTGTACCCTATTGGAGACCGAAGCTCTAGACCGATACATTATATACTCCAGGCGAGGTAGAAATAAACATTTTTTTACGCCACGCCCCCTTTCACGCCAAATTTTGTTTGAAAGTTTTAAACTTTTTGTTCTCTATACAAATTTGTTCCTTCCAACGTATTTCTATTTTTATTTGATAGTATGTATATTGCTCTTAATACTCTTAACGTACACGCCCACTTCACCGCCCCCTTTTTTCAATTCAGATACTTACTTATACCAATAACAATGTTTGCTATACAAAATACTTTTTTTGTAATATTTATTTACCTAAAGTTTTATATACTTTTTATCTACAGCTAAGGTAGTCATACATTTTTTTTATTACCAAATCCCCTTTTTTCGCCCCATTTTACCTTAAATTACAATTAATCTGCTTTTAATCTACTTATATTTAATGTGTGTCTGTATGTTTGTGCTTAATAGGAGGCCAAACCCCTGGACCGAGCTGTCTGGTGGGAGTATTAGGCTATACGAAGTTTTGATTGTACAAACGGGGGTGTCACTGCCCATATAACCCAAAAATTTAAATCGCCATATTTTGGGCATTTTTTTACCTTCGTCAACGATATGTGGTACATATGTTATTGGTATAATTAGGAATACGTACCAGGAGAAATGTGGGTGCGACCACGCCCCTTTTTAGGAAAATTAAAAATCGTAATATAGTCTTAACTACTGGACCGATCGTCATTAAATTTTCACAATAGGATATTCTTACCAAATAATAAATTCTTGACTATGTAAGTGAACAAAGGGGCATGGCCTCGCCCACTGAAATGCATCGCTCATATGACGCGCTTCAGTATCCTTTTATTTTTCCATATGGAGAAGATGGATATCACTTTGGAATGCGTCAAATCAATCAAGCAACCCATGTGGTATTACATCTTGGTTTGCAGCAATGAGCAACTATTCAGCAAATAATCGGAATATGTTTGCAAGTAACTCGATTTTACTCCAAAAAAAATAGATTTTACTTCTTCCAGCTTTTGATAACTTTCTATATGTCAGGGTTTAATTGCTCCAGTATATAAAGACTGTACTGGCTTAATATTTAAGCATTACGATTTGGCAATTGACATAAACGAAATAATGGACTTTGGACTTGGGCATGTGGCGTGTGTCTTAACAATTAGTTAAAGTCATAATTATTCAATTAGCGCCGTCGAATCACGTGGAATGGACAATTCATGATTTAAAACTATTTAATCGACATCCAGCTAATGTTCAGACATCAAAATGGTATATTCCATACACCAAAATTATGTATTTCGTACAATATATTTCATATACCAAAATTACATATATTTTATACGCCAAATATGAAAATTATTTCACACCAAAACCCTGAAGAATAATTATTATATTAATGAAATAATTATTTCAATAAATCATAATAATTGGGCTTTATAATTATAAAAAAAAATTTATTAAATCACGATATTTATCGATTAATTGATTTCACCCTTCTATTTTTATAATCCGCAAAATAAACTTTTTGCTTACAAAAAAAATGTATGATGCACACCTTAGAATACTTGACATGGTTGCTAGATGGCCTGGATCCTCACATGACTCAAATATATTACTCAATTCAAAAATATATTCCAGGTCTTGTAATAAAGAATTTGAAAATTCCTTGATTGTGGCTGACAGCGGTTACCCGAATAAAGATTTTATAATGACTCCACTATTAAATGTGCAACGTGCGAAGAAAATTTATACAATGAGTCGCAAATTCAAACTCGGAACTGTGTACAGAGAAGTTACGGTGTTTGGAAACGTAGATTTCCTATTTTATCTTTAGGGATCCGGTTAAGCCATACAAAAGTAGAGGGTATTATTATAGCACCTGATGTGTTACATAATGTATGTTGCATTAACAAAGAAATGGAGCTGCCGCCTCTGTCAAATAGTTTGGGAATTTTTTTTTCACCTTATTTATTTATTGAATCTTCATATACTGAAATGACAATCAGTATTCAAATCTTAATACTAAAAAGAAAATAATAAGCCCAGCCAGTGCTAGACAAAAATTTTTATGATACTAAAAAAATTTTACTTCAACTGATCCAGTCATCTGTTTTGCGCTTGAGTTAAAGCAAGGGTATCCCTCCTTCTCAACCGATTGTGGCCACTAAAGTTAAGGATGTCTCGTGGAATTGGGTTTGGATGGTGTTCAACTTTGCTGACGTACTTTGACGCATATTTTGGAAATGCCAGTTGATTTTGTCAACAATGTATCTAGCAATAGCAATGGTAGCACCTCGGCTTCAAACAACACTACACGTCGCTCTGTGATAAATTGTTATTTTAAAAACTTGTTGTAAATAAAGGAACTAGAAACACCTGAAATTAATTATTTTATTTAATTAAATAAACAAAAAAGAAAACAAATTTAATACAATACATTAACTTTCTATAATGTCCTTTTTTCATTTTTATATAAATACTAAATTGACCTAATTGCTTGAAAAAAAAGAAATTATAGAATATTGAAAAAAGGTCGAATAAAAGAACTAAATAATTACAATACATTAACACTTAACAAACTTATAACTAAAAAACAGACAAAACCAAACAAATTCAATTTAAAAACAAAAAGTTAACAAAATTGTTAACAAAAACATTTTAAACTTCCAAATTTATTTTTTTAATTTTAATTTTGATGAACTCAATTTCGAGTTCTAGGTTCTCCATCTCTAGGCTGTGTTTTTCTTTTAGAAGCTCTATTTCTAGTTTCTGCCGCTCCAACTTGATATCCGAAACTTTTGCCCACGAGTCTTTTGCCTTGTGTTGTTTTAATACCTTGCTTATTGGCCTTCTTAAAGTTTTAGGGGTATATTTCGCCCAAAATTTTTTTTAAAAATTCAAATACAAGTCAATAATAATTATAACAGATAAATAAAATTTACCATCATCTTAATTTTTTACAGCTGCTTCTATGTAGTTTTCTTTTCCTCCAACTGCACCCTCCTCCTCTTCGCCTAAGAATTCACCGATGAACTCAATATCTGTAAATTCTAATAAAAATGAATTATTTTTTAAAATTTTAAATAACAAAAATAAATATTTATGAATATTTTATAAATACTTATCATTTTCCTTTGCATCACAATCGTATGTAGATGGATGGCTTTCTTAAAATTTGAGCTTCCTGGCATATTTCCAAAATGGCTGGGTCGGTTTTAGTAACAACAGATGGTTTGATGCTTGTCGCTTGCAAAATTTTGCTTAGCCGTAGATTTCACATTTATAGATTTCCTCTTAAGAACTTTATACGATCGAAAAGTATAAGTAAACTTACTATTAAAATCACGCTCAATACTTTTCCACGCACTTAATTTTTCGTCAACACCAACTCTATCGGTTTTTTTGTTTTCTATAACGCTGCTGTATTCCTTAACAGCGTCCAACAAGAAGTCTATTTCTGTTAAAGTAAAGTTGGGACTACTTTTATCCATATTTACCAAACCAATAAAATACACAAAACAACAAGTAAATACAAGAACCGAAACACAAAATTGTTGGCAAATTTTGTTAAAATAATCAGCTGTTTTCTGAAATATATCGATAATTTTTTTGACATTTCAAAGTGCTACCATATTTTAACCACAAAATCATAACAACAATTAAGTATGACTGAAAAAATGAATCTGTATTTAAATGCAACTTAAGTTTTTATGAAAATTAAATAAAAGTACACTTCAATACGCACTGTTTTATTGGGCATTATATTACGATTTAAGAACACACTTACAGTTTTAGAACACTTTGATGTTTACACAACTATGACTCACAATAAACTGATTCATTTGATTGGCCCTGTTAGTCTATTTATACAGCAATCATTATTTCTGGAAGGTTCGGGGCTAAGATACTAGAATGTTCATGACTGCAAGTCTAGAATGTTCGTGTCTGGAATATTCAGCCAAAGTCGTTAAAACTCAATGTTGACATATTGCTCAGCTATGTTTATAACAGGGTGTTTTCAATAAATTAAAATTGCCACAAATGCCAAACAACTTGTATGTCGATTTACACGCCATCTGTTGAGAGAGATGTTGTATGTAGATAAACATTCTGAATGTTGATACCATATAAGGACCAATGCCGAAAACCCAATCAAAATGTCTAATAAATATCGAACCTATTTTTGTGCAGATCAGAAATTTTAATTTTAATAATACTAATCGATGATACGACAATATCGTTACTGGATTTTGTAGCTGTCAGTCCATAATTGGCAATATATTTATATATATATACATTAGGGTGACAGCCAATTTTTTTTTATTTAATTTCAAAATGTGCCGGCCAGAATATTGTGACAATAGGTGCAAAAGCTCAGTTCTAAAACTTTGAGCCAAATCGGACAACGTTTTCTGGTCGCGCATCGAGGTCAAAGTTCAGGTATGAGCAAATTTCAGTGTTAATATGAAATAAAATTATAAAACTCGTTTATTTTATACATTATATTAATAACGTATGAAGATTTATTTATTTGACCGACAATGGCAAAAAAAAAACAGATTATTTGAAAGTTCATTCAGTCTCGTCTCATCGAACTGTTCGGACGTGGTAATTTTAGTGCGGCTGAATTTTCGGTGAAAAAATCGTAATAGGTGAAAAATTGTAATAGGTTGAAATTAAACAAAAAAGTGAAAAAAATAACTCGTAATAGGTTAAAATATATAAAAAATAAAAAAAAAACATTAAAAATCGTATAAAAACTGTATGAGTGTTCCTCTCAGATGTAATTCTGAGAAAGAGCTTAGGTCGACTAAAAAACTAGATGGGTCTCTGAGGAAGAAGCCTCAAAAAAATCTCTGGAGAATTTTCTCACTACAAGAGCCGTAGAACGGCGTCGTTCCTGTTCTCCCAATATAGTGATTTCAACAGATGAGAAAACATCATCTTCATCAAACAGTGCAGTCAAACCCAAAAAACAAGTAGGTATGGATAAGTACAACACCGTTCTCAAACGACAGAGGAGCCCGACGTCTGCTCAAGTGTCATCAAATGCAAAAGCTTCTAAGACCGTGAGTAATGATCAAAATAGGTTTGCTCTCCTCCAGACGGATGAGCCAGAACTTCCTAAGAAGACGTTTAAGCCCCCACCAATTTATCTGAGAGAGCCCACTTCCAGTAAATTGGTACAAGGAATTGTTTCGGTAATAGGTGCAAATATGTTTAGCGTAACATCAATTAAACATGGAAATATCAGCGAAACCAAAATACAAGTGAAAAAGGAGGATGATTTTCGTAAATTGTCCAACCAGTTGGAGAGGGAAAGTAGGGATTTCTATACCTACCAGCTGAAAAGCGCAAAAGGACTCCAAGTCGTTCTAAAGGGTATAGACCAAAGGCTTCAAAATTAAGAGCATAACGAATATTAGAAACCGTGAAAAGACTCCACAGCCTATGTTCAGGGTGGAATTGGAACCTGGAGATGTCGTATTAAAGAAAAACGAGTCCCATCCCATCTACAATCTGATGTACCTTCTGCATCGTAGAATCACCGTGGAAGAACCACATAAGCGTCAGGGACCCGTCCAGTGTCTCAACTGTCAAGAATTTGGTCACACCAAGGCGTATTGTAAATTGCCGACAGTTTGTGTTGCGTGTGGGGAGCTACATGCAACTGCTCAATGTGATAAGTCGAAAACTGATTCAAAAATCAAAAAATGCAGTAACTGCGGAGGTAATCATACCGCAAATTATAGAGGTTGTCCAATTTACACTCATTTGAAAGGCATAAGCACCAACAAGACGTCAGTATTACCTGATCATCGTCAACAGCCTATTTTAGCATCGAGTGACAATTTCCCGCAATTGTTACGGTCCACTAGTCATGTAAACGCGCCTAGTTCTAGACAAGTTTCTTACGCTAACGTGGTTAAATCTAATATGCCAGGTTTGGAGCAGGCACCTAAATCACAATATTACGAGCCTAATAGTAACACTCTAGAGACTACATTGTAGACACTTGTCCAAACCATGAACACTTTTACGACTACTATGACATCCATGATGCAGGAAATGCTGAAAATGCTTCAACACCATTGCCAAAATGGGATTAGATGTACTCTCAAGCGGGCATCCCACCTACTGGCCGACGGACCGACGGAAGATTCCCGATGTTATTGACTTCGGAGTAGTAAAAAATATCCCTGTAGAATCGATACAAGTGGAGCCTTCATTAGACTTGTCTTCAGATCACTCTCCTTCTATTATTTCAATGCGTTTCCTTCAAGGGAATGGCTCTCCATTTCGGGACATATCTAAAACCAGAGTAAGTTGGATAAAGTATAAAAAGTATTTAAGTTCCCACTGCACGGAAATTGTAGTGTTGAGAACTACCGAGGATATTGATGGGTCGATTGGCAAGTTTACTGAGGACATACGAAGAGCTGTACATCACGCCTCCACATACGACGTTGAGTGCAGAAGTGGGACAAATAGAACCTATTTCGCTGAACTCGATCATCTCCTGTCAGAAAAAAGAAGAGTTAGAAGAGAGTGGCAAATCCACAGGTCTCCTGAACTGAAAGCTAGGCTACGGGTATGCAGAGATATACTAAGAAATTTCTTAGAAACCCAAAGAATGGCTTCACTTAAATCTTACTTGGAGGGTCTTGATAGTACCCCACAATCTGACTATTCGTTATGGAAGGCGGCACGAGGTTTAAAAAGACCAGTTAGAGGAAAACCTCCTCTGCGAAATCCGATTGGTGACTGGGCTAGAAATGATTCCGAGAAGGGGACTTTATTTGTTAATCATTTGAGAAAAGTGTTTACTATAAACAACTCAAATAATGCATCTGATTTGCCTCCACTCGTTATTAGACCTCCTGTACCTCTAAGACTTAGCTTTAATGATGTTCAAAGCGCTATTGGTACTCTGAATCTTAAAAAAGCTCCAGGTATGGATAAAATCAGCAACAAAATGCTTGTGGAGTTACCTCGTGTAGCTAAAAGAATTATCCTATTTATTTTCAATGCTATTTTACGCCTAGAATACTATCCTGCAGATTGGAAGGTATCTATGATTACCATGATTCCTAAGCCAGGGAAGGACCCCACTAAAGTAGAGTCATATAGGCCAATTAGTCTACTGCCGACAATTTCAAAACTGTTTGAAAAATTGTTATTGGCTAAGTTGATTCCAATTCTGAGCGACACTCAATGTATCCCAAATCACCAATTCGGGTTCAGAGCTAAACACAGTACCATCGAACAAACACACAGATTGGTAAATGTGATAAGACAGTCGTTTGAAGAGAAAAAATACTGCTCCGCCCTTTTCATTGATGTGTCGCAAGCGTTCGACAAAGTCTGGCATGAAGGTTTAATGCATAAAATTAAATTAACTCTGCCTGCTAACACCCACAAACTTATGAAAAGTTATTTATATGGTCGCAAATTTACAATCAAAGAAGGCGATTTTTTAAGCCCCGCTCAGCCAATTGAAGCAGGAGTACCCCAGGGTAGCATACTGGGTCCAACTTTATATTTGATTTATGCATCCGATATGCCGTTAGACCCCATAATACATACTTCAACTTTTGCAGACGATACAGCCTTTATTAGCGTTCATAAGGACCATCAAATAGCATCACAGAACTTGCAGAAATATGTTTATAAACTAGAGAATTGGCTTGAGCTTTGGAAAATCAGGGTTAACGAACAGAAATGTATTCATATAACTTTCACATTGCGAAAAGATACATGCTCGTTCATCAGAATAAATAATCAAATTATCCCGCAACACAATGAAGTCAAATACCTCGGAATCCACCTCGATCGTCGTTTAACTTGGAAGTCTCATATCGACGCAAAACTTACCCAGATGAGATTAAAAGCAGTGCAAATTAATTGCCTAATCGGCAGAAATTCTACATTAAAGTTGGATTGCAAACTTTTGTTGTACAATGCAATTCTAAAGCCAATCTGGTGTTATGGAATTCAATTATGGGGTACTGCCTCAGCATCCAACATTGAAAAAATTCAAAGGGGTCAAAATAAGATTCTACGTACAATTACTGCAGCTCCATGGTATGTTAAAAATTCTCGAATCCACAAAGATCTAGGCATTCCTTTGGTGAAAGTCGAATTTACAAAACACGCCTCAAAATATGTCAGCAAACTTGAACACCATCCAAACCCACTTGCACGAGACATCCTTAACTTTACTGGCCATGTTCGGTTGAGAAGGAGGGATACCCTTGCTTTAACTCAAGCGCAAAACAGATGACTGGATCAGTGGATATAAATTTTTTGTAGTATCATTATATTTTGTCTAGCACTGGCTGGACTTATTATTTTCTTTTAGTATTAAGATTCGAAAACTTATTGTCATTTCATTTCTGAAGATTCAATAAATAAATTAAATGTATAAAAAAAAAAAAAAAAAAAAAAAAAAAAAATTTGAAAGTTAACCCTAGTAAATCATTTGGGTCTAATTGAGACTCTAAACTATACCACCGCTTAATTCTTTAATATTCTTCATTATTTGGTGGAAATATAGATCGATCTTCATCTTAAATGCTTTAACTCTCATTCTTAGTATTCACAATAACCATTATTTTTCAACAAGTAACAAAGTTGGTATAGTCGGTCAAGCCCGACCATATAATAGCCTAACCCAGTATATGTATAAAACAGTATTTCAGAAATGGGCATTATATGGGAGAATTAACCTATTGTGGACCGATCATCCAAAAATTTAGTGCCATGATGTCTGTGAATACAAATATTATGTATGTTAAACTTTATCTCGATATAAATACTTTTAAAAGATTTATGGAGGTTAAAGTGAATTACAGAGAGGATCTTTTGTGGGAGTTTCGACTAATTATGGACCGACCATTAAAAAATTAGGTGTCATCATTCCTGTATATATCAAACATTTTTAAGAAATTTATGGTCGTTAAAGTGAATTTCGAAAGTGGGTCTTATGTGGGAGCTACGACTTATTATTGGCCGATCATAATAAAAATTGTAGCGTATTATTCGCATACATATGAAATATATTTCCGTTAAATATTATTTGAATACAAACATTTTTGAGAGAGTTATGCTCTTTAAAGTGATTTTCGGAGGTGGGCCTGTGTTTTGGCTTCATTTAGTAATACAATTTCTAGAATGGGATGGAATGTGATCTCGAGCAGAAAACCTACTTACTGGCCTATTGATCGACAGAAGATACCAGATCTTATTGATTTTGGAGTAATAAAAGATTTCCCGAGAGATGTAATTCACGGCGAATCTTGGACTGGTAATTTAGCGATGACAGGCACAAGAATAAACTTGGTTAAATATAGACAATTCCTCTCTACATATCGTTCTGAAAACATACCGCTAACAACACCAGAAAATATCGATTACTCTCTTATCAATTTGAATAATGATCTTCAACTGGTTGCTCAACTTGCTGCCCAAACTCCCCGTCTAACTAGATATAACGATTTATTCTGCAGATGTCGACCACATCTTAAATGTAAAAAGAAGAACTTGGAGAGTGACAATTGCACAGATCGCGCCAACTAAAACCTAAGCTAAAAGACTTAAAGAGCTCCTAGAATATCGGAAAATTTAATCACTAAATAAATACTTAGAAAGTCTGGCGAGCGACTAAATATCTTAAAATACCTGTGTTATGTAAGCCCGCCTTGCGAAACTTAAGTGGTGGTTAGGTAAAAAATTACACTGATAATGGCAATCTATTTGCTAATCATTTGAAAAAAGTATTTACCCCAAATCCATCATTTAGGGCCAGATATACTCCTACGTTTTGAGATTCAAGAGTTTGAAAGTTCTATTATTGATTTAAACTCTAAGAAAGCACCCGGATAGCAATAAGAATAATACTTTTTATTTTTAACGCTATATAACGTTTTGAATATTATCCACCAGAATAGAATGGAAGGTTTCACTGATCACCATGATACCAAAGCCGGGAAAAAATCACACAAAAGTAGAATCATATAAATCTAAGCTATACGAGAAAATGCTCATGAACAAGTTACACCCGATTTTAAGTGAAAACAATTGTATTCCGAATCATCAATTTCGATTTAGAAGAAAAAACACCACTATCGAACAAACCCATAGACTTGTCAATATCGTCAAAAAAAAAACATTTGAAAAAAAATTTCTCAAGCGTTTGATAAAATGTGACATGATGGTCTAATACACAAGTTGAAACTAAATTTTGCCGTAAACACACATAAGCTATTAGAAAGTTACTTAACTGGTCGAACATTTAAGCTCCGCACAACCTATCGAAGCAGATGTACTCCAAGGAAGTATCCTGGGACCCTTCTTAAATTTAATATATACATCTGATATGCTAACAAACAATCGTACTCACACATCTACATTTGCTGATGATACTGCTATTCTAAGCATTCATGAAAACCGTCAAGAAGCATCTCGCTACCTACAAAATCATTTATTTGAATTAGAAAACTGGTTAAAGCAATGGAGGATTAAAGTTAATGAGCAGAAATGCATACACATAACTTCTACATTGTTTTTCCGAAATGGTCAGCTATGACAAATCATGGGCCGAACTTTATGCATACGTCTAATTTCAATGTAATAACGGTATATTTAAAATACATATTAATATGAAAGGGAATTTCGGAAGTGGACCTTCCCAGCATACCATTTTAGGAGCGCTCCGAAAAAGGAGTCAGAAAAGAGTCCAACAAAAGAGCATTTTCGGAGCGCTCCGAAAAAAGGAGTCAGAAAAGAGTCCAACTAAAGAGCATTTTCGGAGCGAAAGAAAAATTTGCTTGTTACTGTCCTGAGTCGACACGCAGTATGACTCAGAAATTCCACTTAATTATGTGTGTACCAAAGCGTTGTTCTCCTGCTATTTGTGCTTTGAACAAAAAAAAACATAGCTGTACCACACAAGAATGATAAAAACAAGATTACACAGAGCCCAAGAAAAACCTCATAAAAGACTCTTTTCTAGCATTATCTAAGAGCTCTTTAAGAGCCCAAAAAAACCCTCATAAAAGACTCTTTTCTGACATTATCTAAGAGCTCTTTCTGACGGACCATTTTCGAACGTAATGACGCTCTTTTCTGAAGGTTTTCGGAGCAATTATGATTGTTTTTTGGTCTCATAAAGAGCGTTAACGCTCCGAAAAAGGTGTCAGAAAAGACTCTTTTCGGACTCATATGGCTTGCTGGGTTATATGGTGCATACAGTCAAATATGGACCGAACTAAACAAAATTTCGTTTTGCGATCTTTTTTTTACATGAAACTTATTTACGCCGAATTTTGTATTAATATTCCAATTTTACAGTCGTTTATTTATCATTAAGCCATATTTCGGGAAGATATTTGTATGGAGGCAATAAGAAATCAAGGACCGATTCTTAATATTTTCCTCACACTTTCTTCTTTTATCATAGAAATAACGTGTACAAAATTTCATGGCAATATCTGTAAAATATTTTAAAAAACTGCAAGAAAAATTTTTAAAAATTTTTATGGAGGTTGTCTCACATTTTGTTCCATAACTCTGGTGCTGCAATACAGATTTTGCTGATTTTCAACACCAAACTAAATAGGAGAATCATAAATGGGTTTTTGTAAACTCTGTTGATTTTGGTTTTGTCCTTTAGACGTGAGAGAGTTTTACGCAGACAGACAGACGGACATAGCTCCATCAACTTAGAATTTCATAAGGATCAAGAATATATATATGTACTTTGTTGGGCCTCAAATGAATATATCTCAGTGTTGCACACGGAATGACAAATTTATATATACCATCTTTCACCACTTGTGATGGTGGAGGGTGTAAAAATAATTCACATTTCTGAAAATATATTTTTGCTCATATACTCGTACCTGATGCAGAGTCGGACTCGCCAGACTATATTTTGTTAGTTATTCTCAAAATTAAAATAAGTTGTTGGATTTATTTAAATGCAGTCAGCAGATTATTTTTAATTTTTAGTTAAAATTCGAAGATATTAATAGCCCATAAAATTATGAATATAGTGATAGGTTACACACAAGTAAATAAAACAATATTAACCTATGCTACATATTTATGACATTATCGATATAAATGAATATTATGTATTGTACTGCCTTATTTTGTAATATTTGGTTTAACGTTAGAAGAAAATAAAACGTTTTTAGTCTTCTTTCTATTTTATTTCACATACGTTATTATTACAAATAATATTTTTGTACGGCTAACTTGATCATGCCGCAGTCATGTTTTTTCTCTGCGTGTTTTGCCAATTGAATTTAAAGATACATACGTTAATTTCACAATAGAATAGAAATATAATAACAGAAATATGGTAATAGTAACCATGGAAAGCTATTTAGCTCAGACAATAAACAGATTGTTCTTCATATGAAAGTAGTAGACAAACATTTCAATTGGTTTTCTTTTACGTACAAATTATTTTTAATCGACCAACTTTCGATTTAAACAAATACGCGTTAAAATAAAATGAAATAGTTAGAGCATGGTAAATTTTTCCTCAGGCACCGCTTACTTACATTTACTTACACAAAAACACATTTTACACGTTTCTATAATTTAACGATTCTATAAATGTATCTTCTTAAAGTGAATTTGAGTAGTTTTTCTTTTGTGTGTTGACTGTGTAAATATTAATTTACATGTGTATATTTACAAGCAAAATTGTAATTTCAATGAGTCTCAGATAACATCATAAAAGAGCGAAGAAATAGCAAAGCATAAAACAACAGCAACAAAAGCGAAAAAGCGATAAAGAAAAAAGGTTGTAAAATTTACACACAGTCTAAAGATATTTCATATAATGTTGTCGATACTCGTAATATGAACTGTCAGTTCCATAAAACATCCGAAAATCCTATTCACTCACATCATTAACACAGTATTGCAGACAATCACACACACACACACACATACGTTACATATCTTTGGCGTTGTGAAAATAACCACATACAGATACAAAATGAACACTCCTACACATTTACTTAATATTGCCACACAAATACATCCATCCATACATCTGCACACAGAGTTATTAACCATAAAAAAAAACTTTAATTCAAAAATATTATTTCGTTGTTTGTTTTCATCTTATTTGTTATTGTTGTTGTTGCTGTTGCTGCTGTTATTGTCCTTGTTTTTTAATCATTTTTATAACATCACATGTGTGTGCTCGCTCACATGGAGAACGGAATACAACATCATCATACAACTATGTTTCATGCTGTGATGGGTTGACTGGGAAATAATTTGACTTTAAACCTTTATGGCATTAAAACGAACATACAAAACAGCTGACTGACTGACTGACTGTCTGGTAGAACATGTAATTTGATGAAATTTACTACCGAAACGGCAACGACAACGCGACAATAACTGTGTAGAGATAAGCAAACAAACAAAGTTTTTATGCATCAACAGGCTGACAGTAATTTATTCTTACAAACAGAATTCAGATTCATAGAAAAAATATTCCATATTTATTTCTTTTGGAACAATATTTTACTTAACTTTAAAACTTACTTTAACTACACAAAAATATGTATAATTAAAAGTCCCATTTAATGACTAACTTGTGGACAGTATATTTTCTTGTGAGAAAAGAAGTAACGCAAACCTTGTCACTGATTTATCACTAGGCGACTAGTGTAATAACATTTCTATATGAATGAACCGTTCACTGTCGCATGGTAATGCCCAAGTAGATGCTATATTGTCCCTTTCAAGGAATTAAGAGAACTAATCTAAAAGCATCTGATCTAACGATTTTAGGTCTGGGTTTTGCAGATGTTTGTACACTCAAATATATTATTCTAATCATAGCTCCAATATTAGGAGCACTTTCGGAAAACACTTTGGTAACCAAATAAAAATCAACAAAAATAGGATTTCTATTTATGTGCTGAAAAGCTAATGAAGAGCTGTTATCAAAAATTCTAAAATCTACAGTAAGGAATGGTTTAGGTTTGGCAGCTGGACCTGGCTCATTACACTTTATGGAAGACATAATGGTGCAGATTGATTAGCTGGATATTATACAATTTAAGGTAAAGCTGGGTTCGTAGCAGA
Source organism: Bellardia pandia (assembly GCA_916048285.2). Lineage (NCBI taxonomy): Eukaryota > Metazoa > Arthropoda > Insecta > Diptera > Calliphoridae > Bellardia > Bellardia pandia. Next base: position 75,845,269 of record OU696530.1, read on the forward strand.
AGGCTATTATCTATTATGATTGTTGTACCAAAAGTCCGCATGTTAAGGAGATGCTTGCACAGCAGAGCCCTTATGTGAAACCCATCGAAAAATTCTTCGATGCCAAAATAGCGAATTTGCAGATGAATGGGAAAATTAGAACCAACATTTTATCGTAAGGTTGTGAAAAGCGTTACTACAGCATTGTAGCATAAGAAGACTTTACGAATTACTACTGGTGATTTGAAAACTGTGTGAGTTTAGCTTTGAATCAAATTTATTAAATTTCCTATTCATTGGTTTCAAGCTAATTTTCCAATTGCTTCAGACAAAGTATTTATTTCACTATTAATCCCAACAATTATTTTTCAAAAATATAGAAAAAAACTTGCTGTAAGAGTTTCACTAACTAAACAAATTGGTAATATCTTAAAAAAAAATAATATTAAATTATTTAATTTTGTTTTGTTTTCAATGGAACCGATCGGATCTTTACAAATGTGAATTTAATGTATTTTACCGAGTTAAATAAAATTTCCAGAAGGTTGTAAGCTCTTCGTTGTTAGATATATTATCGAAATTCGATGTCAATGCTTGGACTTAATTTATTTTTAAACGCGGTAAGATAACATATGTGTCACCCTATATAAAAAACATTAGCGGTGTGCAAATTTACTTTTACTTTATTCGGTACGTTACATAGTGCCTACAGTAAGAGAAAGAGAATATTAAAAAGAATATAATCAATAATATCCAAACGTCAAAGGGGTTCTCTAATATGTTGAAAATCTTAGAAAAAAATTAAAAACAATAAATACCTACATATTTTGTCATTAAAAAAAAACGTGATATTGTTTTGACAATTGTTCCTTTTTTATTAAGCTACCGTTTTTTGTGTCATAGGGCATTTTTTTTTTTTTTTTTTTGAAGCTATCACGAATAAAATACTCTTTACTTAAATTTTAATTACGTTATAATCAATCTATCGTATGAAAAAGCAAATTATGTACTACTCTAATAAAAATGTAGCAGCGTTTTTCTGTAGAACATCAAAAATTTCATCGCATAACAGCCGCAGTTCTTCTCGTTATATGAAAAAAAAACATAATTTCACATGGGACTGTCTCACTCTCCTCTCCCTTTTTTGAAAACACAATCAAACGTTATGCAAAATAGCAAAACCATCCAGCGAACGAAAAAGCGAATAAATAAATGAATGTTCTGCTATATAACATAAAACACACATCTCGTACACAGTCAAATAGAATACGAACAAGAAAAGTAAAAACCTGCATGAATTTAACATCGGTGTGTCCGAATTATTGCTACCTTGCTTGCTTTTAAATAGTCTAAATATGCTTTAATGTTTTTGCATATTATAAAAAACAATGTGAATGTTAGAGCACTTAAAAGCTGTTCTGGGTGCATATAAAATTCGGTCGTTATTATTATTACTTTTAAACGGCAATCAAGTTGCCCTTTTAGACAGCACTCTCTGATAGGCATTGACTAACATTACTGACCATATAATACCCTACACCCAGTACATGTATAAAACAGTTTTTTTTTTAGAAATGGGCGCTATATGGGAGATATAACCTATTATGGACCGATCAGCCAGCCAGTCAGCCAGCCATGGTTAAATCGACTCAGGAAGTGATTCTGAGTCAATCGGTATACTTTAAGGTGGATGTTGGACCAATATTTCTGGGCGTTACAAACATCAGCACAAATCCAATATACCCTCCCTACTATTGTGGTGTAGGGTATAAAAAATAGAAACACGGTTCCTTAGAAACAAACAACTAAATTATTACCGACAACATCAGCAAAAACAAGTACAACAGCGAGAAGAAAAACAGAAGCAGTCAGTTTAACCGTATTGTCGCAATAAAATTAACAGTAAAAAAAAACCGGCAGCACAAGCAATAGTGTTTACGGTTTGTGCAGGATATTGAATTAATCGCATAATTTTATATATATTTTATATATATTATAGGCATTAGGGTGGTTTTTCAAAATGCATTTTCGATTTTTAAAGGTGCTCACATCTAGAATTATGTAATTTAGTGTTAAAATACAATTTCGAAAATTTTAGCTCAATCGGACTGTGCCTTCCCGTGCCGAAAGAGCCTCAAAGTTTTCAAAAATGCCTGTTTTTCACGAAATAGCGCCATGTTTCTGCTTTAGTTATAAATGCCATAATTTATTACAATAAATTTACTATCAAATGAAAGGTAATTACATTGACTTTAAAATATTCAAGCAGAAATTAAAAATCGGGGAGTCCCCAATTTGATTTTGACGTTGCGCGTGTAATGTTACTTTAAGAGAAATATTCATTTAAAGGTTTTTGTGTTAAGTGAACAGTTCGTACAAGAAAGATATTTAAGTCAAAATGGCAGTACTTCGTTCAATGTTCATATCCGTGCTAAACCTCAGATTTATTTAATTGGACATTCATCTCAACAAATAACCGGCAGCAAGCTACCATCAAACCATCAAGTACATACAAGGCATTTTTTTATAATATGCGTAACATTGGATTACCCCTCTGTGAAGCCGCAAAACTCAAAACTCAAAAACTAAGTTTCTACCATATTTGCCCAAGTTTAATAAAAAAAAATTAAATATTGGAATTTATAAAATGTGTTCTTTTTCTCACTGCAATAGAAAATTTACAAAATATCTCATTCTCTTCTGAATCGGAAGTGGAAGAAATGGCTTCTGACGATGTATTTACCGGCGATGGAAAAATCGGAAAATTAGAAACTGAGAGTAAAAAGAAGAAATACAGTCGCGGATATAAAAAAAGTTATAACCGAACAGCTATCAATTTTATTAGATAGGTGCATTTTCGAAAACTTTGGGGCTTTTTCGGCACGGGAAGGCACAGTCCGATTGAGCTCAAACTTTTACAATTGTATTTTAACACTAAATAGAACATTTCTAAGCGTGAGCACTTACAAATTTCGAAAAAAAAAATTTTCCCATATTCAATAAAACCACCCTAATAGGCATATACCAGGGGTGGGCATTAGTTTTGTCAACATTGAAGTCAATAACTATTAAGAACTTTTGCGTTTTGCATATCTACCATCTCTGCGTCGCACAAAAATAGATAAAACTCTACATCACTATGTGAACCATTAACCATCTAATTATTCCATAGCTGTTAAAGTTACCTAAATGTTGTTGTTTCCATATAATGTGTTAAAACTGATATTTAAAGTTTTGCTCCGGCAATCAGCATAGACAAAATATAGTGCACAATGTTGTTATAGAAGGAAACGTTAAGTACAGATCTTAAACGAAAGCAAAGCAAATTGTTATAAAAACAAACCAGGAATTAAAAGAGAAAGTACAAAGTTCAATCTAGCAAAATCTGAATCTCTCCGATAATGATTGTGCAAAAAATACAACAAGAGGAGTACGTGTGACAGCAGAAGATAGTGCTGTATAACGTCCAAATATATACATCTGCCTTATTATGGATGTAACAGATGTGAAGACTAAAATTTTATGTTGCAGCGAATCGAAATAAATTACATTTGTTGTCTGAAGAGCACACCTTCTGCCACCTTTTCAACTATGTCTTTGGAAATTTATATGCAGACACGTGTCAAACGTACGTTTGCTGCCTCTTATTAATCGTGCCAGCTCTTTAGTAAAGTTTTTACTCGAATTGGCTCCCTGTCATTATTCAATAGCAGCAAAGTAGATAAATATATGTAGATTTTCGACTTTCTCACTCTTCACCATAAAATAAAATACAGCAGTCAACGTATATACTATGTAATCGTATTTACATTTATTTACACACTTTTAACACAAAATTAATTAATTCAATAGAATTTTACTGCGCGATCTACACCGTTCAACTGTTCAATATCAACTCGACGTCCATGAAATGAATGTTCCTCTGGCAGTCTGTTACTAGTCTTATATACACCCAGTGCTGATATTCAGACGGTTCGGACCGGTTCCCTCGAACAGGTTGTTAAAATTTTAAAAATTTTCCGTACCGGTTGTTGCATATTCACCCTTCTCGTGAAAAAAAATTCCACATGAAATTTGTTGCCTTTTATTTTTAACATTGAATTTTAATAGGAAAAATGTGAAAAGGGAACAAATTTCATGTGAAATTTTTATTCACGATAGGGGTGATTATGCTTTTTGCTTTAACGGTTTTATATAATGTGTATTTATCAAGGTGATATAGTCTCGGCAACAAACACAATATTGTTCAGTTGTTCATTGTCCAAACGTCCAAACAAATGATTTTATTTTGGTCATACATTGGATTCTTGGATGATGATGTTTTCGATAGCGTAAAATAAATAAAAAATAATAAAATAAAGTGCCAAAATGGTGATTTTTTAAATGTTTGTACGGGACAAAAGTCAACAGTTGGGGGGTAGTAGAATTCGTTTTAGAGCTATGATTCCTTCGGCAAAGTCTCTTATTTTGATCCCTAGAATACGATTTTCACTGAGCCATGGGCGATTTTTTTGCCTCCCCACAAATCGACCCGGCCTAGTGTTCAGGTATACGCAATTTTCAGCTTACTCAATAATCATTTGACAGTTGGAAAACAATACAAAAATACTCTAAATGGTTGTTGTGTTTCTATGTAAACAAATTTAGCTTCACATTGACTTTTCAATGATTTCTTTTGTTTTCTTTTGTTGACATTTGCCAGTTTATACAATTTTGTTCACGAAACACAGTTGTGAACAGTGTTGCATTCGAAATATTACTCAATATTATAACAATTTCGTACTTATTGCGCAATAATTAATTGAGATTTTATATGGAATATTGAGCTCAATAATGGCGTTAATTGCGATTATCGCAATTAAGGTTCATATCTGAACACGTTATAAGAGTAAAAGAAATTTAAAAGTTAACGAGAAGTCTATGAGCACTGAAGATGCATGTATTTTTTATGGATATGTATATTGATTGACAGTTTTTTTTTTATATAGAAACGTTTTTTTTTTTAATAATTGGGTATCCCATTAACTATTGGAGATATCACAATATTCGAGCTGAGGTGTTTTTGTACAGCTTCCTAGGTGGAATGGGTCACCTCGGGTCCCACAGTTTTGAAAAACAATCGCCAAAAATTCTTTTATGATTCGAATGAACTGAAAATGTGAATAGTCCTTGAGAAGATATACAAAAAAAAACTTTTACATCGTCGCTCTAAAATGTTTTTTTCAAAAATGTGTGACCAGAGGTGACCAAATTTGAGGGACCACCCACAGACCCCAATTCCGCCTAAAAAGCGGAACTCGAAAACACCTCATATCAAATCTTGTAAAATTTTGTTACGATATCTGCAATAGTTAATGAGGTACCGAATTATTTCCAAAAAAAAACTTTTCTTAACCACCGTGTGTATTTACTTTGATTGTAATTTTTCAGTTTGGTAAAGAGATTGTTTGCAGAGAGGAAAAGACAGACTTGTCAAACTGGACGCCAACAAGCTTAAAGCAAGCAAAATCAAAAGAACTAGTAGTAGGCGGTAAGAGGAAGAGAAATCTAGAAGACGAAAGGATTCAGTTGACAATACTCGAACAACAGTTTTATAGAGACGAAAATACATGAACAGGAGGTCTTGTCGCTAAAATTAAAAAATGAAATGCTGCAGCTGGAACTAGCCGAAAAAAAAACAAAACCTTGCGAACATATAAATTATTTTTTTATTATTTTTTAACTAAAATGTGGTTTTTTGTTTAGTTGTTTTTAATGTTAATTTTTTATTTTATTTTAATTTTTTTAAACTGAAATGTAATTCGTTCTTGTTTTTATTATTTTTTTTTGCAATGTATTAATAACTAGTCGCCTGGTGAATTTTGTACAAGACTGACAATAAAATAAATAAATATGTAATTATGAAAATTTTTTTTTGTAGATTAGTGATTAGTCCAAATAAAAAGTTATGAACTTACTTTGCAAAGTAGTTTTCTATTAAATTAGTTCTTGGCGCTGAATTATAATTATTTAAAATGTTGTTTTGTCCTATGATGTTATCTAACAATAATTCTTCTGGAGATTCCAATAATTCTTCTGTTGATGGAAGTGGGTCTTTTGCAATAATAGTAATATTGTGGAGTACAGCACATGCCACAATAACAGCCACTTTAGTCTTGTTTACCAGTCGCAAACCATTTGATAATACTGGGAAACGTCTCTTCCAAACTCCAAAACACATCCCAATCGTATTACGAGTACGAATTTGAGGTTCATTATAAAGATTTTCTCTTCTTGTATGCGGATTCTGCAATGGGGTCATCATATATTTGCATTGCTTATACAATCCAGAATCACCTAAAATAACGTAATTTTGAAATTGACCGTCTTCCATGCGAAATTTTAATCGACTATTTTTAAATATGTATATTGCTATCGTGTCCTGATCCAGGCCACCTAGCAAACAAATCTTGGAACATTAGTTTAGCATTGCACACTGCTTGAACGTTGAAGGAAAAATAACCTTTTCTGTTGCGGAAAATTTCTCCGATGTTTCCTCCTGGCGATTGAATACGGATGTGGGTGCAATCGATGGCACCGATAACTTTCGGGAACTTTGCAATTATAAAGAAAACTTCCACTGTTTGTTGCATTTCTCTTGTATCGGAAGGGAATTTGGTATATTCTTTCGACAAGCCAGCCAAAGCACATGATGTTTCTTTAACTATACGACTGGCTGTAGACACAACACCACACAAATCACCCACTGTAATTAAGAAATTTCCACTTGCATAAAACCTTAACGTTATTAATAACTTAGTCTGAGGTGATACGGAATAATGACTGGAAGAAAATTTATTAACTAGTACACAAATTATAAACATATACATACATACATACATATATATGAACAAACCTCTGGCTCCTTGACTGTAAAGAGTGGCAAATTTTTTCTAATATATATTGGAATGTATGCTTTGATAATCGAAATCTTTGCACAAATTCAGCTTCGTTGTAATAGTTAATATAGTCCGTTTGCTCGCGAATTTTTTTGGAGCTCTACTTTGAGGCTGACTGCATTCAAAAATATTCTCCAGTTTATTAATATAATTCAAACGTTTGCTTTCCATTTTTGTTTTTCAAATTATTTTTTGGCAAAACAAAATTAAAATTAAGTTATTTTTCATGAAGTTGACATTTTTTCCAGAACATATGGCAACTTCAAATACATAAACCTCACTATAAAATTTAAAGGCAAGATGATCTTCCCTTTAGCTTATCGGTTGGTTTTAGATTAAAGTAAACTTATAATAACCAAATACTTCTTATCTGTCCGATAACATCATACCTTTAACTATTGCCAAGTTGTAATAATAGGCCTAAATTGTATTTCAAATAATTCAAACTTGATTTAACCACATGTTTTATGTACATATATTTTTTTTAAATTCCTTTGGTTATAAAATATAACTCATACGTCATTGGTTTAGAGTGGTTTGGTTCATGGTGAAATTAAATACTAGGTGATAGCGTAGCGCCAGCTGATTATTCATGGTGAATTTGAAAATGCCAAAAAGTTATATAAAAAAAAACTTTTTGACAGTGACGAAAGTTTTTCATATAGAAAAATGCCTGTTGTTCTTGCCTTGTTGTAATTGTTGTAGCAATGCTGTCACCTGGTATTTAATTTCACCATGGTTTGGTTTATGTTGTTGTAAACAAAAATAATTAAGAGATTCAAAATAATTGTACCGACCTTTAAAACTAAATTTGGTAATTAGATGTAATATACATAATTAGGGATTTAGTATACTTTAGTATTAATTTTGTTTTGTTTAACTAAATAGTAATTTTAATTATTTTTAAACTATTAACTAATAAAACGTGATTTTTATAATGTTATTAAAAGTGAATTAAATATTGAGTTTTTACTTATAACGAAGGTGAAGTTAAGATATGGATCAATTAGAGTAGTTTATTTTGTTTAATTTTTTTTTTGGTCTGACAAATAATGTTGGTTTCTGTCAGCGTGGTGGGTGGATATCAGATAGATATAGCAAATTCCATCTTATGCTATAACAGTATCATTAACCATTTTCCTTTCTTATTGTTATTATGAATTGCTTTGTTATTAAATAGCTACCTAAAGTAAAATCACTTGTAAATGATTCAAAATTGATAATATTATATTATTTGAGAATAAAAACACCCCCCCCCCAACGACGAGCACGTTTTTTCCATACATTTTGACATAAAATTATGCCAGAGAATGCGGTCGTGAAAATAGAATCTATTTTATTTTGACAGCGTTTTTTCTTATGCTCTCACTTGAAAACACAAAGGCTCTCAACAATATTACCATACTTTTATTAAATTTTATACATTTTTATTAAATTTTATACATTTTGGCGCAAAAAAAATAAAAACAAAAGAAAATCAAACGAAACGTTTAAAAGTGAGATTTTTGTAATTTTAAAGAAAATAAGTGATATTATATAAAACAAGATTTGTGGACAAAAATTGGAAAAACCGTCGGCATTACAGGTTGGTACACAGAAGAAATATAAAAACATTAAATGGCAGTTCGTGAAGTTACAGCCGTCGTTTCAATTATAGGTCTGTTTTCTCTGAGAGTCGTTTTTGCTTGAAGTTGCGGTCGTGTTCTGTTTCATCATTAAATCGGAATATAAATACAGAACATTCGTAGAATAATCAAATTTTGTTTTGCAAATTTTGTGTTAAAGTAAATTTTAGGGGAAAAGAAAATTTTCCAACATTATTTTTATCAATATTTGGACGATAATTACGATAATTTTTTTTTAATTTTCTAACTAATTTTTTTTTTCAATTTGTTTAAATTAAATATTTCTTAAGATTTGAATTTTGCTTATTAATTAATTTTAAATTTTTATAACGTAAATTTTTTTTATTGTCTTATGGTCACTTGAATTTTATTATTTTTTATTTTTTTTTAACAATATAAACCAATCATTCATAATTCATACACCCTACATATAGACAATACAACTCACATACATAACATTATACACACATACAGTCGATATTAAAAGTTACACTAAACATAAGTGTAACGCAATCAGTCTACGGTCATCTGGCGCCTCCTGCCTTCGTTGGACTTTGAATATGTAAGTTGTGAATTATATTTTTTTTATCACTTGAATTTTTTTAACGTATACGTAATATAAATATTAACATATAATCATACTCCAAATTAGTATAAAAAATATATCAGAATTATAATAATCATATTGAAGTCAAATTAAATACACTCTACACTTGTTACATACACTTTTGTTAATTATTTGTAATCAAAGTCATTACAGTGTCAAATATTTGACCTATACATTTTTTTTGTTTTGTTAAAATTTTGTTATACCTTGATATATATTTTAATTTTTAATAATTAAATTTTAAATGGTGACCATTTTTTCAATGACAATTTCTAATTTTAAATTCTTTATTACACGTTTAATGAAATACTTTTTAATTAATTATAAATAAATATTTTATTATTATTATGTTTTAAAACATGGAATTTTAAGCTTATATTTAGTTTTGCGAAATGTGTTATGGAGATGGGGTAGGGTGCTTGTTTATCTTTACTTATTGGGCTGACAATTAATATGGTTTCATGTCAGCAAGGAGGGTGGGCCTGAATCAGTGTAGCAAATAAGACCTCAAGCTACACGTTAATCATTGACATATTTATTCTTTCTCTTCTTTATCTGTTTTGGATTACTTTTAGTAATTTTAAATTTTAATTTCTCCGGTAACGTAATAAAACATATTTAAGTTGGGAACACTATTAAACCCCTCCCACCGACGAGCACGGCCGATCTAATAGGTAGCCAAGTTCCCATTATATTTGGACGTTAGTCTAACAATCTTTACAAAACGCCAACGAAATAAAATAATAGTTATAACTATAAAATCAAGTTTTAAAAATAAAAAAAATAATTATGCGAAAAAACATAAGGCGCAATAGCAGAGTTGTAATATAAAAAAAGCTTTCTTCTTTCACCAACTATCCCCCTTTTCTAAAGAAAGTAATGTAATTATATATAGGCATATTAATTGCCTGAGTCTTACTTCTCTTTAAAATAAAAAAAGAAATGCAAACGAATGGATCTCCAAACAATGTCCTAAAAATAACGTAATTCGACAATCCAAAAAAGAATTCAAAAAAATTTTAAGGTATATTTTACAATATCATACATGCTCGTACACTTAATATTAATTTTTAACGACTTAATGTCGATATCATCGTTCATAATAACGAACAATAATATATAAATACACCACAAGGACGTAGTTTTAATATGTTCTCGTGCTTTTGCCATCAAAGCTATGTACATGGTGCTGCCAAAAGCTACCATCATGTCAACTCTTTGTTTCGTTTATGCAAACGACACATACGGAAATTGCATGATAACGGAAAAATAATGTCGTAAAAAGGCCTTTATAACGGCCTTAATTTTGATCATTCTTAATCACTTCTGTATAAAAGGTATTTTTAAGAAAATGTATTTCTAAATATCAATGTCAGTGTCAGTAGAATTAGTTAAGAGAGATTGAAAAGAATAAAAGTTAACTGAAAGTTATCCACTTTTATTCTTATTCAAATAGAATTAGTATGGGAGCTAGCTAATTCTATTGTATTTTATTTGGAGGAATTAAATTAGAGGTTGGAAAGAGGGTATTATGTGAGGTACACAATGGGGTTAAGGTTTCTATAACCGTGGATATCTTCTAGTATTATAAGGGGATCTTATAATAATAAATGAAAGAGTTTCTAGTTCTATTTATGTGACTTACATACATTTATTAATTTCAAATATACATATGTATGCGCTGGGATGAGAGCAATTGACGTCCGACCTTATGGTTTGCTGGTTACTAATGAACTGTTCTCTTTAATGGTATTTAAAATCGCTCGCAATTTCAATTTATGGAATATAAATTCAATCACAATAATGTAAACAGTTTAAATTACAATAATATAAACAGGTTAAATTAAATTACAATAGTGTAAACAGGGTTGGGAAATTCAATTTAAATAATAAATGAAGATACAATTTAAACAATATATACAGTCGACTCTTGATAATTTGAAATTCAAGGGAGCAGAGAAAAAGTTCAAATAATCGAGATTTCATATTCAAATTCAAGTTCAAATTAACAAGAGTTTAATTAAAATTTAAGATTTTTTATTGTGAACTTTCTTACAGTTACATATATGTATGTAGGTACATACATATGTATAAGAACATATGTAATTATAATGGAAAAAGTCCGTAATATTCTTTTGAGTGAACAAATTCAATCCGTCTTTGTCCAATGAATTTTCAATTGTGATTAAAGCTGAAAAGAAATCGTCACTTCTATTCGTTCTGAGAGCGTAGGAGCGTAAGTTAGTAAGACTTTTCATTGCTTCACTTAATGAAACTGGAATTGTTGGTTGCTCATCTTCATTGCACCAAGCACTAAATTCCGCAAATGAGCAAAAGCAAAAAGAAAAGCAAAGAAATTTTATTTTACATACATACAACTGTCGATGTGTTGTGTATGCTAAAAGCAAACGATTTTAATTTTTGTTTTAAAAACAGAAACAAAATCACATTACGAATTCAAATTATAAAGTATAAAAAAAACTAAACTTCAAATTATAGAACGCTGGCGGGCAAGATGTCATTTCTATAAAGCAGCGCATATAAACTAAAATAAATCATTGTTTTATTTATTTTATATTTTATACATTAAAATAATTCAAATTATAGAGCGTAGAGCCAAAACGTTCAAATTATAGCGTGTCGGCGATAAATATGCCATTCAAATAAATTCAAATTACCGAGGGGACCAAATTGCGTAGATTTTTTTCAATTTATTAAATGTTTTTCAAGGGACCTGGAAAACAGTTAAAATTATCGCGAGATTCAAAATGTATATAAATATAATTCATAATAAAGTGGAATTTAAAATGTGTTAAAAGATTTTATAGAGGGCCTGTAAAGTGAAGCCTTGTACATATTTTACTTTTGCTTGAGTCTGTAAATATTTGTTTGAATTCTAGTATGTATGTGTGTGAATGCAGCGGGTGGTGAATGGCTATGGCGAAAAACACTAGTTGAAAGACTTGTATTCAGTTGGCTGGCAAACTCCCAAAAGTTTTGTTTGTGGTTGTTTTTTTTATACTATGGCCTGCTTAATTTCCATCTTCTACTCGTGTTCGCCCTTCACTCTTTCATTGTCTTATTTTCAGTTTCGAATGCATTCTCATGATTTTAAAACATTTTCCACCTACCTTATGTAACGTACGAGCGAGTCAGTGTTTGAGGAGATAAGGTAAGTTTAGGATGTATGACACTTTTAATACCCTATACCATTAGAGTAATTTGAATGCCCTATAATATGATAGTTGCGATCTGGCATTTGTAACATCCAAAAATAATGAACCTTTAATAGATTTGCTGATTGTTTTATTACTAAATACCAGTAACTGTTGCTGGGTATCAGAAGGTCGGGCATACACAAGTTCTTCTTTTTCTGTTGTGTTAGGTCATTACATGATGTTTTAGAAGTTTTTTTGTTGCAGTTATTAGCCAACGTAAAAATGTAAAATGTCATATCACATCATTTTCTGAAAGATGTTCCTGACTAACATTTATATGTAACAATAACATATGTAATCGTATCTATATTATATATTTAGTTTATTTTGTACATTTAGTGTTGTTAGGTCTTTCTACGCTTAATATGTGAATGTTCCATGGTAACTATTAGCATAGACATCCTGGCATTGCTAGGCCCTTTTTTTAATGAATATGACAACTTACACAGTATGATTCATGGCAACCACACATGGTAACAACATTTAAATTATGGCAATGGCAAAATAATGGGGATACAAAACAGAAGTCATTCAATGAAGTTGTGGTGAATTACGGAAACTTATTAAACACTGAACATTTAAATTATGCAATACTTTCAAATTGATGAAATCCTTTTATTCTCTAGACAATAAACCTTTGAATCGATTTGTTGCAACATATCGATGCCAACACACATCCATACGTGCAGACAAACACAGAGTTGTTGTAACATTGCAAACACTGATGTTCACCTAAATATATGAAATATGATGTTTAAATATCAAGTTATTACTTGTTTAGTTGCAATATACTCGTATGTACATACATATGTAGTAAAGTAATTTGCTATGCATCTAATGTTATTCGAATAACCGACTTTCGTTCTCAGTTGAAATGTATAATGTGGTTAGTAGTAAGAAACTGCAACATTATTTACAGGTATGCTAACATTGATATACGGCAACAAATTTTGGAAAAAGTCATCGAAAATTGTAGCTACAGATTTGAATTATAATGCCAGAATAATTTCTTTCTTACTTACTTAACTGGCCTTTTAAACAACCCTTGTGGATCATTGGTCGAACTTAAAGTAGTTTTCCAGGCGCTTCGGTCTTCTGCGCTTCTTCTCCAATTTCTAACATTGAGTTTGGAAATGCCTTCCTGGACTTTATCCTTCCAGCGGAGTTTCGGTCGTCCCCTTTTTCGCCTGCCTACAGGATCATATTCGAACGCCTTTTTTTCTGGAGCATCTGCATTGATTCGCACAACATCTCCAATATTATCTTTCATATAAAGTAAATATCTCATCAATTTAATATGGCTAAAAAATGTTCTATACACCTAAAAACACTCCTTACAAGTGTTGCCACCAAATAACTTACATACGGCATATTGCACATTCGCGAAAAATTAACCATATAAATGTTATAATTTTATATAAGAATATTTTCTGTGATATTTTTATTAGTAGTTAATAATTTTTGTCCTGTAGTTAATTTTACATTCTTGGCATAAAAAAATGTTATCGTGTAAATGCTACTTGTAAAATAGATTCCCATATGTTAAATAGTAAGCGGTCAACAATAAGAGATATGTACATTTCCATAATAATCAAAACGAACTAAAAGAAAAGTTATATGTATGGCAATTGTAAACAGTTACATACATATGTACATATAATTAGTGATATAAATACCCCTATTTTTGATATCTACATACTTAAATATTTACATATACATACATATGTGAATGTATCTGATCCCCATTTAATATTTACCTATTGATGAAATTGTTTTGTCATGAATATCCATCAATTTCTTTTTTTAAACTTTTGTCGCTAAAAAAAGTATACGAAAGTAAAGAAATCTTGATTCTGCATGCCCAATACTAACAGTTACATAATTTAAAATTGTCACTTAGCGTACACAGAAACATATATTTTTTGGTGTACACTTTCTTACATACATAGAAAGTGTATGAAAGATAAGTGGACAACAATTGCATTCTTTCTGATCATTTCTTGTTGTCAAGTGAGAAACATGATTCTGCATGCCCATTTCGATACAACTTTTTGGTTGCTATGCATGCAGAATCATGATTAATTATTTTTAAGAATATAAAAGTACAATTTGTAGAAAATAATAAAAATTATTTAAAACTTAATAAAAATATATTTATGTAATAACAATTTTTTTGAACATATTGTAAAGTTATAAATATATAAAAATAAAGTTGTTCTTAAAATAATAAAATCAATAAAAATATTTTTTAATTATAATTTGGTGAAACAAAACTTTGAAACTTAACTGGACTTATGCTGATGTTTCTAATGGCCAAGAATATTACTCTAACGCCCAATTTTAAGTATACCGATCTGAAAACTCCTCCAATTACAAATGCTTTTTATGTTAGAAATGTTAGAAAATATATATTAATAATTTTGGAATTAATTTTAAGGCAGATACAGACAACGTTGCTCAAAACTGAATTTAGTTCAACAATAGTTGAAATTTGAAAAAAAAAAAAATACTACGCTAAAATGTATCAAATAGAGCAATTGAGGCAAAGATTATTCACTAGGTTAGGTTGTTATGGACCGACCGCTCATCCAAAAATTTTGTGACATGACTTCTGTGCATAAAAATATTGTTTGTTTTAAATGTTATCTAGATATAAATGCATTTAGAATATTTATAGATGTGAAAGTGATTTTCGAAGGGGTCTTATATGGGAGCTTCGACTGATTATGGACCGATCGTTATAAAATTAGTTGTCATGATGTCTGTATAAATGAAACGTATTTGAATTTTATTTGAATGCCAAAAGTTTTAAGAGATTTATGGTCGTTAAAGTATGGGAACTATTATAAATTTACCGACCGATCTGCACAAAATTTGTAGGTATGATTAGGCTTCATGTAGAACTTATATTCGGCGAAATTTATTTGGATACGTGAAGAAATCAAACATTTTGCCCTTCTTAGCTCCTTTTTATTGTTAACTGCTATCAAAACTGTAGTGGAATTCTGTAACTTATTTTAACAACACTTGTCATTGTTAAAAAACTAAACAACTGATTAAGCGATTTTGCTATTCTCGAACTTATTTAGCAACACTTGTTATTGTTTGCAATCAGCTGAGTTGTTAATTTTTTTTTTTGTATTCCTTTTAGCTCTTTTTGTTTATTTTAACAGAGGTGCCACATAGTGCCAAATTGTAACAATATTTTTAACATTAAGTTACAGAATCGCACAATCGTTACTGCAAACGACAAAATGAGTCGACAAGAAAACAATTCTTGCTATTGTTAAAAGTTACAGAATTCCACTACTGATCTCATGATGGATTTCGTATCTCGATAACGACATCTTCATCTCAATAACTACATATTATAACGTTCTTCTGGGTATTCCAAATATCTCGGAAATATACGTTAAATGGAAGCTATGATGAATTATGAACTGATCCTAAAAAAATCCAATAATATATAATAAGTTTTTATAACGTATAACTGATCTGTGTAAAATTTCAGTACGATATAGATATTTTTAAAATATTTAGGTAGGTTAATGTGTTTTTTTTGAAGTGATCCCTATATAAGAGCTATGATAAATTATTGGCCGAGCACTATAAAATACGTTGCGATACTTGATGATGATGTTTATAACAAATTTAGATAATTTTCGGCAGTAAACTTTATATGAAGGCTGAGGTCAAATATAGACCGATCATAATAAAATACGGTACGATGATTTAATCTTTAACTCGATAGTTATTTTTATAAGAGATTTATGCGCATTTAAGTGATTTTCGAAATAAATATATAGTTACAAAAAAATCAAAAAAATATCGAAGTAGTCGGATCCTACTAGACCGATATTGCCCATTTTTAGTACCACACATTTCACTGAAACATAGAATGTTTAGGAAAAGTTATTCTATCCTATTATTCTAAGTCTTTTTTCAAAGCTCTCTCTATTGTACCTACTTCGTCTTAGAATCTTATGAGGACTCATATACACACATACATACATATATACTTTTTGGTTCTACGACCACTATTTCGATGTGTTACAAACGACATGACATACTTAATATGTATACCCCTTTGGGTGGAGGGTATAAAAACGTCATGGACCCATATCCTGCATTGAAATTTGCTTCAAAATTAATTTAAATTTTGAAGAAATTTTGCTGTTTACACGAGTTTGAAGCATTTTGAAGAGCAATTTTGAAGAAAATTTCAATCGTGTAAATCTAGATTAAGACCTAAAAGCTTTTAAAAATTAACATTGTGAATAAAATAATTATACCCTACACCACAATATTGCGGTTGGATTTGTGCTGATGTTTGTAACGCCCATAAACATAGGTCCTACACCCACCTTAAAGTATACCGCTCGACTCAGAATCACTTTCTATATAGATATAACCTATCCAAAAATTTAGTGTCATGATTTCTGTGAATATAAATATTGTGTATGTTAAACTTTATCTCGATATAAATACTTTTAAAAGACTTATGGAGGTCTTATATGGGAGTTTTGACTAATTATGGAACGACCATTATTAAATTAGGTGCCAATACGTAAAAAACTGGTATAAATAATGTTAAAATTTGACACAAATAATCCTTATAGGTAAATAATTTGTTTTGCTAAATTGTATGGTTGTCGGCGCATAATTAGTCATAGCACCCATATAAGGACCACATCGGAAAATATATATCGTATAAATGTCGGTAGCAACTCAAAACTTTGTACAAATCATTTATATATACACAAAAAATCTCTTAAAAATAACGGTACCGATTCAAAATTTTGCACGGATCACACCAAAATCAAACGTCTGGATTTTGAGAATATCGGTCTATATTTGACTATATCCTCCATATAAGGTCCACTTTCGAAATTCACGTTAATACTAATATATTATTATGTTGTTATTATTACGTTATTATGTTGAAATTCGACATGAAATATCTTCATATGCATAAAAATCACTGTTCAAAAATTTAAGAGGATCGGCCCATAAATGTCATAGCTGAAATATAAAAACCATTTACGAAAAACAAATAAACCCACAACAATGTCTAATAAATATCGATATCGAACCAACTTTTAATTTAAATCCAGAAATCATACTAATATCGGTTATACGGCAATTTGCTACTGGATTTTGGAGCTGTCAGTCAATAATTGGCAATATATATAGCTATAGCTCCCGAATTAAGCCCACTTCCGAGCATACTAAACTACCATAAAACTCTTGTAAATAATGTTATTGAGTTGGAATTCAATTCAATTCAAAATGCATATAAATATTATCGGAAATATTAGCGGATACTGGATTTAGAAACTATCAGTCCATAATATTATTGAGATCAAATTCAAACAACAGAGCCCCACCTTATATCTTATTCTATGTTTCTTAACTTGTTGTGAATATGGAAAAATGTTCTTTTAATTTTATAAATTTTTAAATTACACTCAAGATTATTATGAAAATCAGACAAAATCTGTAAATTACAGTAATAATCGGTAATTACATCAATTATAAATGGTCGAAATTAGATAAAATTTCAAAATATTTGAAATTATGTTGGTCGTAAGATTGTCTTTCAAACAATATATAAAATAATAAGAAAATGTCCACTAAGACTGAATAGAAAACACAGAATTAGGATATTCTAGGCCTATAACCAGTGTAGTTTTTCTATTGCACTCTAACTTGTTTTTCATATAAAATTTTGCCTGCAGACTAAATGGGGTCTGTTAACATGTCAACATGCTATTCTGACTAAATGTGATGTTATTTTTACTATCATTTCAGTTGTTGCCGCTGAAGTTTGAAATTACTTATTGCAACTGCCATTGCAGCTTTTATTGCCAAAATTAAATGAAAAACTTCATTTCAAACATTTCAAACACACGGAAAACTTGCTAAAACACCTATTTTTTCGATGGCAAATTGAAAACGTAGGTATTTACTAACAATCTTACTTGCAGACGCATTCTAAAATAAAACAATCAACTATACACACATGATACCACCACATGTGAATGTTTAGGAACATTTCAGTTCCTAGCTGTAGGCACTTTTGTATTATGTACATATGTATGTATGTATGTACGTGCAGAATTACAAACATGAGTACATATTGCTCATTTGCAACAACATTGACATATCTATAAAACGAAAGTTTCGAATAAATTAGTCTTTAATGTTAGACATATGTAACTGTGTTATTAATTTTCTGCCAATCGCGTGTTAAAACACATGTTTACAAAATTATTTAATAAAAATTGAAAATTTTGAATTGGTTACCTTGTCGCAATGAAGTAAAATGTATGAATGTAAATGTACATATGTATGTAGATAATTTTAGTCTGTTACATTTTTAATTAAAATTTCAATATATTTAAAAAAAAATTAAGGCAAGAATGCAGAAAAAGTCTTTAAACTTTTCTTTTTTATTGTATTTTCACCTGTTATCTGCTACTGATGCTTCCTTGTCGTTGTATTTGTTGGTTCATAAAACTCATTCCATCTAGTCATAAAATTCAATTTCTACTTCGTCATCATTATGTTTTACTTTCTTTGATTTTTCCCAGCACCTAAACATTGTGTACTTTTGTTGCTAAATACACTGGTGGAAATTAAATTAAAAACTCAAGACGATGATAAAAGCTTCTAATTTAAATCAAATACTCAACGGAATACGAAAATAAATCAAAATTATAAATTGATTAAAGTGATTATGGACCGATCAGCGTAAAATTGGGCAGAATAATTTGTATGGAATTAATTCTGAGCCGATTTGTACATTTTGAAATCGCTGTTAGACCAGCATATTAAGCAGGAGTAGGAGTTTGTATTCGGCCGGCCTGTGCCGAATCTTGTATACACACCACCTATGAATATATCAGTAATCTGATCTATGCATATTTGAAACAAATTTATATTACATTTCTTTTTTATCGATAACGATGTTTATACGAGATATTTTATTTTTTGGGATCCTTTATATGTGATCCATTATATATTATGGGATGATCGTCATAAAATATTTTACTGAATTTGAGTCTTATGGTGAATTTCACATCTCGATAACAATATTTTCATCTCAATAACTATGTATATATTTTAAAGTTCTTTTGGGAATTCCAGATATTCTAATAAATAAATATAGCTTATATGGAAGCTGTGGCTAATTATGAACTGACAGTAAACAAAATCCAATAATAAAGTGTTTACTTACATGAACTGATCTGTGTAAAATTTCAGTATAATATCGATATTTATAAAATATTCACGTAGCCTATTGTGTTTTGCTAAAGTGGTTTATGTTTAAGAGCTATGATCAATTGTGAACCGATCGTCATAAAATTCGGTACGCTGTTTTGTATATACGAGTACATACATGTCGATTCTGTGTGTTGCATTTCAACTTGATACGAGGGCGGTCCAGAAACTTCTTAGCCAAGAACAGAAAGCACAATATATACAGAATAAAGATAAGTGTTTTGGAAACTTTTGAACACATGATAAATTACTTTTCGATCTGCCAACTCCTTCATATAGAAACAGGTGAAAAAATTAGAAATTCGTATTGTCATTAAATATTTAAATAAAAATGGTTTATCCGGACAAGTAATTCATAATGATCTGATGAATGTGTTAGGAGAAAGTGCTCCTTCATATGCCACAGGGTTGCTGAATTTAAACGTGGCCAACAACAGAAATTGTAACCATAGTCCATGATATGATATTAAATCATCGACGAGTAAAAGTTCGTGAAATAGCTATTCTCATGGGCATCTCAAATGATCCAGTCCATTTAATTTTGCATGAAGAACTACAGATGAAAAAGCTTCCTGCAAGATGGGTGCTGCATTTGTTAACAGTCGACCAAAAACCTGCAAGAATGAAAATCTCTCAAGCTTGTTTGGATCGTTTTAAGAAAAATAAAATGGATTTTAAGCGTCGTTTCATAACTTTGGATGAGACACGGATCCATAACTTTACTACAGAGACAAAAGAACTATCCAAGCAATGAAGTTGGCGGAAGTGCCCCAAAGAAGGCAAAAACAATTCAATCGGCTGGTAAGGTTATGTCAACGGTTTTTTGGGGCTTTAAAGGTATTTTATTGACTGACTATCTGCAAAAGGGTAAAACAATAAATTCAGAGTACTATTGCAACATTTTGGATTAATTAAATGTAAAAATTCGACAAAAACGTCTTGACAACAACACAAAAAAACTATTTTTCATCAAGACAACGCACCAGCGCACAAGAGTGTTTTAACCATGGCTAAAATCAACGAATTAAAGTACGAGTTGCGTGACAACCCACCTTATTATCCTGATTGAACTCCCAGTAACTTTTACCTGAAATGAGGATACAATTAAAGTTGTATTTTAATCAAGGGTTAGAATTGAAGTTTCAGTTTTTTAAAAATGGTTCTGTGCATGACCAATAAGTTGGAAGTGGACTTTATATGGGGGCTATGGTCAAATATTAACTGTTGCAAACAAAATATCGTTTTTTTTTTTTGCATGAAAGTTATTTTTGCTGAATAATGTATGTGTCTACTGATTTTATACGATTTATACTAGTTTAAACAGGACTTAATAATAATAAAAATAAAGTGTGCAAAATTGCATGATAGAAAATAGAAAAAGAATAGAAAAACAAATGTCGAGGTTGTCTACAAACTTTGGTCTATAAATTAGACCCTAATGGACGAATGTGGCATATTTTCAAGGCCAAATATTTCGGTGCAACAAATAATGTTCCATACAAATTTCATTGTTCTAAGTATTGTTTTCGATGCTCTATCGTGGCTTCAACAGACGGACGGACATGGGTATACCTATTAGAATATTATAAGGACTTAGAATATATAGACATTATACGACCAATATTTCGACGTGTTACAAACGGAATGGCTAACTAAATATACCCCACCTTTTTGGTGGTAGGTAAAAAAAGGACAGGCAATTCGAAATTCCAGATTATCCCATCGGGTTAAGACGGTACCCAGAAACCTCTAAAATACTTTCGGTACTTTTTTGAAATTCGAATTCTAAAGGCTTAAAAATTGTATGCTTTCATACTTTTTTGTCAACTCAGATTATCTTAATAAAAAGAATATGTATTTTTATTCGACCTTTTTTATTTATTTTATTACTTATTTTTCAAGCTTAAGGTCTTTCTTTTAAATATAAAAACTTTTTAACGTTTATTTAAAACCAATATTTCGGCACTTCCTTGAGTGCCTTTGTCAGGGTTTTTTTCTTCCTAATTTTACAAATTTTTAACAAATTATAACAAATTTAATAATAACTGACAAATTAAAAAATTTTTAAATTCAAAAAACAAAGAAATATTTTTCAAATTAAACTTGATCTATATGTAAATAAATTATTTTTTTAACTTCCGTTTCTGTTTTTATAAATTAAGTGTCTATAATTTTGTGCTACATTTTCAGTGTCTGACTTAAAATTAATTCTCGAAATTGTCGGATCATTGTTTATCAACTCATTGTGCTAATCTAAAGTAATAAAATAAACTTAATAAAAAGATCTAGAAATAATATTCTCTAATTCCAGTTCTTACAAATAATTCCAGTAACAATTTTCCACAATTTCTTATAGTCCCCATAAATGTCTATAGAAAAGCCGTATTCATACCAGATTATCATAAAAGTTAGCAGCATGACTTATGTGTCTTTAAAAATTATTTGTCTTAAATTTTACCTCAATATCAATGCTTGTAGAAGATTTATTTGTTTATATGAAACTTTGAACAGCCACCGTTCGTCTGGCTCTTGATAATAAGGCTCATCTGGAAAATATTGATTGGGGTTTAATGAAGATTCACTGTTTATTATCATTTCTTTGGCGTGTGAGATTATATTTTTGAAAATTATGTCCATAATAAAATCCAATGCGGGAATTACAATTTTTCCAGTGTACGTAACGACTTTATAGTTGTAAGCATTTATATCGCTATGTGGATGTGTGTTTACCTTGTGGTTGATAAAATATCATTATGTGAAAAAAAAATATATATATAAATACATAAGAACTCCTAAACAGGTACTTTATGATTTTTTCTTCTTTTTGACATCTATTTTCATTGTAAATTTAAACACAAAATACAGAAATGGGCGAGGATTTGTAATTTTTTATTTTATATTTGCTACTGTAACCACACAGACATAATAGAACAAACACACACACGAGTATCCGTTTAGGGATTGTAAAGTAAAGTAAAGTATTTCAAATGCCAGCTAAACGCCCTTCAACAGTATAGACTAACAGAGGCACACAAACACATTGGATAAGGAGGAGACAACTCGATTGAACAAACGCCTGAGGCTATTGCAGCTTCCGTACGACGTTATTACATTTTCCGTGATAGCTTGTTAGAAACTCATAACGCGATAATTGCCATTTAATGTTGTCATCCGCAACAAATAGTGGATGACAAACGAACAAATGTTAAGAGAGGAAAAAGAAAACAGAAATTTTACCAAACATACATACATACACTGAATGAAGGTACGAGTAAATATAATAAAAACTTTCTCCTTATTACAAATATTTTATTTTATTATAAATGAAACGAAATAAATGTTATAGAATTGAGTGCTCCGACGACACCGGACACTTTTTATTTATTTATTTTTTTGGGACAAAATCAAAATAAAAAATATTAAAAATAAACAACATTTCCAAAAGAACAAATCTCTCATCTACACTCAGCTGTTAAATGACCGTATAATTGTGTCTAATTTTCGATACATTTTGTCCCTGTCTAAATTGCAATCTTATTTTTGGGTAACATAATGATAATATTTTGAACAATAACAATATTTTTCTTTATGATTATTATTATACATATAAACATTCTCTTATCAAAACTGACTGCAATCTTATACAAAATATATGTAAATATTCGTATATTTAAAAATACTAAGATTCATTTATTCGTACTGTTCCTTTCAACTTTTATTTAAGCTGAAATAATCTTAACAAAAATTATTGGTCGATTTAAGTAAAAAGTCATTAATTTATTTATTTCTCAAAGTAAATATTTGAAATTTGGCATAAAACTTAAAAAATAAAAATATAAAAGAGTGACTTTTTAAGAGCTTTCGGATTTAATTAAAAAAACATTTAGAGAAATGTATGAAATCTTTATTTGAGTCGCTAGAACGATTTATGTATATAAAGGTATCTACTGACTATCCTATTTAGTCGTACGATATGTCAAAAAAATCGTGTGTGTTCATAAAGTATGATAATGTGGCCTAAAAAGTTAACTAAATGACAGATTTTTTTGACAAGTCTGTCCGACTTGCAAAAGTTTTTAAAATTTTTCATAAAATGATAGTTTCTATGCGATCAGAGTTGTATTTTCTAATACAGCTGAAAAAAAACAACAATGTCGGATTCATTGAATTAAAAAAATCAATTATAATTTAAAGGACAAACGTTTAACATTTTTTAATTGTTTGTAAAGTTTATACAATTTACTATTTTCACATATTTTTTTTTTTTTTTTTGAATACATTTAATTTATTTATTGGATCTTCAGAAATGAAATGACAATAAGTTTTCGAATCTTAATACTAAAAGAAAATAATAAGTCCAGCCAGTGCTAGACAAAATATTATGATACTACAAAAAATTTATATCCACTGATCCAGTCATCTGTTTTGCGCTTGAGTTAAAGCAAGGGTATCCCTCCTTCTCAACCGAACATGGCCAGTAAAGTTAAGGATGTCTCGTGCAAGTGGGTTTGGATGGTGTTCAAGTTTGCTGACATATTTTGAGGCGTGTTTTGTAAATTCGACTTTCACCAAAGGATTGCCTAGATCTTTGTGGATTCGAGAATTTTTAACATACCATGGAGCTGCAGTAATTGTACGTAGAATCTTATTTTGACCCCTTTGAAATTTTTCAATGTTGGATGCTGAGGCAGTACCCCATAATTGAATTCCATAACACCAGATTGGCTTTAGAATTGCATTGTACAACAAAAGTTTGCAATCCAACTTTAATGTAGAATTTCTGCCGATTAGCCAATTAATTTGCACTGCTTTTAATCTCATCTGGGTAAGTTTTGCGTCGATATGAGACTTCCAAGTTAAACGACGATCGAGGTGGATTCCGAGGTATTTGACTTCATTGTGTTGCGGGATAATTTGATTATTTATTCTGATGAACGAGCATGTATCTTTTCGCAATGTGAAAGTTATATGAATACATTTCTGTTCGTTAACCCTGATTTTCCAAAGCTCAAGCCAATTCTCTAGTTTATAAACATAATTCTGCAAATTCTGTGATGCAACTTGGTGGTCCTTATGGACGCTGATAAAGGCTGTATCGTCTGCAAAAGTTGACGTATGGATTTTGGGGTCTGACGGCATGTCGGAGGCATATATCAAATATAAAGTAGGACCCAGTATGCTACCCTGTGGCACACCTGATTCAATTGGCTGAGCGGTACTTAAAAAATCACCTTCTTTGATTTTAAATTTGCGACCGTATAAATAACTTTCCATGAGTTTATGGGTGTTAGCAGGCAGAGTTAGTTTTATTTTGTGCATTAAACCGTCATGCCAAACTTTGTCGAACGCTTGCGACACATCAATGAAAAGGGCGGAGCAGTATTTTTTGTCTTCAAACGACCCTCTTATCACATTTACCAATCTGTGTGTTTGTTCGATGGTGCTGTGTTTAGCCCTGAAGCCGAATTGATGATTAGGAATACATTCAGTGCCATTCAGAATTGGAGTCAACTTAGTCATTAACAATTTTTCAAACAGTTTTGAAATTGTCGGCAGTAGACTAATTGGCCTATATGACTCCACTTTGGTGTGGTCCTTCCCTGGCTTAGGAATCATAGTGATCATAAACACCTTCCAATCTGCAGGATAGTATTCTAGGCGTAAAATAGCGTTGAAGATAAAGAGGATAATTCTTCTTGCTACACGAGGTAACTCCACAAGCATTTTCTTGCTGATTTTATCCATACCTGGAGCCTTTCTACGGTTCAGAGTACCAATAGCGTTTTGGACATCACGAAAGTTTAGTCTTAGAGGTACAGGAGGCCTTATAACAAGTGGTGGCAAATCAGATTCGTTATTATTTGAGTTGTTTATAGTAAACACATTTCTCAAATGGTTAACAAATAATGTCCCTTTCTCGGAATCATTTCTAGCCCAGTCACCAGTCGGATTTCGCAAAGGAGGTTTTCCTCTTGCCGCCCTCCATAACGAGTAGTCAGATTGTGGGGTACTATCAAGACCTTCCAAGTAAGATCTAAGTGAGGCCGTTCTTTGGGTTTCTAAGAAATGTCTTAGTATATCTCTGCATTTCCGTAGCCTAGCTTTCAGTTCAGGAGACCTGTGAATTTGCCACTCTCTTCTCATTCTTCTTTTTTCTGATAGGAGATGTTCGAGTTCAGAGAAATAAGTTCTGTTTGTCCTATTTCTACATTCAACGTGATGAGTGGAAGCGTGATGCACAGCTCGTCGAAGGTCCTCGGTAAAGTTGCCAATCGACTCATCAATATCGTCGGTTGTTCTCAACACAACATTTTCCGTGCAATGAGAACTTAAATACTTTTTGTATTTTATCCAACTTACTCGGGTCTTAGTCATGTTCATAAATGGAGAACCACACACTTGAGGGAAATGCATTGAAATGATAGTAGGAGAGTGATCTGAGGACAAGCCCAGTGAAGGATCCACTTGCATCCATTCTACAGGGATATTTTTCATTACCCCAAAGTCAATAACATCGGGAATCTTCCGTCGGTCCGTCGGCCAATAGGTGGGATGTCCACTTGAGAGTACATCTAAGCCCATTTTAGCAATGGTGTTGAAGAGTACGCGACCCCTTGGGGTTACCAGACGTGAAACCCAAAATGTGTGTTTGGCGTTAAAGTCACCAGCAACTAAAAATCTAGCTCCAAGGGATTTAAAGAAGTTATGGTATTGGTGTTCTTTTATTGAAAATCGAGGCGGAGAATAAATCGATGATAAAACAAATTTGTATTGACAGAATTCAATGCAAATGTTTGTTGCTTGGAGGTAATCCTCACTTATGTTATTCATTAGATAATGCTTTATTCTGTTCTTTATAAGAATTGCCGAACCTCCACAAGCTCTTCCGCGGGGGTCTTTAGTATCGTAGAACTCGTAGCCATTAATTTTGAAGTACGCTGTCGACGTCAAGTGAGTTTCAGCAATCATCATAACATCAATCTGCTTATCCATCAGGAAGTATTCCAGTTCATTTTTATGTTGGCGGAGGCCGTTCGCGTTCCAGAAACAAATTTTTAAATAAATCATTTCTTTAAAATGGCTTGCAAGATAGTGGATTGCATTTTCAGCATTTCCTGCATCATGGATGTCATGGTGGTCGTGAAAGTGTTCATAGTTTGGACAAGTGTCTGCAATGTTGTCTCTAGATTGTTGATATGCGGCTCAGAATATTGGGTTTTAGGTTCCTGCTCCAGACCTGGCATATTAGATTTAACGACGTTTGCGTAAGAAACTTGTCTAGAACTAGGCGCCTTTACATGACTAGTGGACCGTAATAATTGAGGGAAATTGTCACTCGATGCTAAATTTGGCTGTTGAGGATGTTTAGGCAATACTGACGTCTTGTTGGTTCTTATGCCTTTCAAATGAGTGTAAATTGGACAACCTCTATAATTTGCGGTATGATTACCTCCGCAGTTACTGCATTTTTTGATTTTTGAGTCAGTTCTCGACTTATCGCATTGAGCAGTTGCATGTAGCTCCCCACACGCAACACAAACTGTCGGCAATTTACAATACGCCTTGGTGTGACCAAATTCTTGACAGTTGAGACACTGGACGGGTCCCTGACGCTTATGTGGTTCTTCCACGGTGATTCTACGATGCAGAAGGTACATCAGATTGTAGATGGGATGGGACTAGTTTTTCTTTAAGACAACATCTCCAGGTTCCAATTCTACCCTGAACATGGGCTGAGGGATCTTTTCACGGTTTCTAATATTCACTACGCTCTTGATTTTGAACCCTTTGTCCATTAAACCAGTTTTTATCTCCGCGGGATCAACACATGGGTCTATACCCTTTAGAACGACTTGTAGTCCTTTTGCGCTTTTGAGCTGGTAGGTATAGAAATCCCTAGTCTCCCTTTCCAGCTGGTTGGACAATTTTCGAAAATCATCTTCCCTATTCACTTGTATCTTTGTCTCGCAGATATTTCCATGTTTCATTGAGGTTACGCTAAACATGTTTTCACCTATTACAGCAACAATTCCTTGTACCAATTTACTGGAAGTCGGCTCTCTCAGATAAATTGGTGGGGGCTTAAACGTCTTCTTCGGAAGTTCTGGCTCATCCGTCTGGAGGAGAGCAAACCTATTTTGATCATTACTCACGGTCTTAGGAGCTTTTGAATTTGATGATACTTGAGCAGATGTTGGGCTCCTCTGTCGCTTAAGAACTGTGACGTATTTATCCATACCTACTTGTTTTCTAGGTTTGATTGCACTATTTGATGTAGAAGGTGTTGCTGTTCCTTCATCTATTGAAATTACTATATTGGGCGAACAGGAACGACGCCGTTCCACGGCTCTTGCAGTGAGAAGATTCTCCACAGATTTTTTTATGGATTCTTCCTCAGAGACCCATTTAGTTTTTCTAGTTGAGCTAAGCTCTTTCTCAGAATTACATCTGAGAGGAACACTCATACAGTTTTTATACGATTTTTAATGTTTTTTTTTTTATATATTTTAACCTATTACGATTTTTTTTTCACTTTTTTGTTTAATTTCAACTTTTTACACTTTTTCACCTATTACGATTTTTTCACCGAAAATTCAGCCGCACTAAAAGTAACACGTCCGAACAGTTCGATGAGACGAGACTGAATGATTTTCACATATAACAACAAAATACAATGAATATAATTTAATTTAAAATGCGGAAAACTGCGTTTGTTTACATTAGCAAAACCATATGTTTTTGCATCTGTTTTGTGTAATAGTGTGGCACCTATGACATACTTTGATGCGATTTTCTTTTGAGTGTGATAGAAAAGGGTAAGATTTTCCAGTGAATGAATCGTACGATTGTGTAGGATAGTGTATCACGACCTTAAGTCAATATTTAAAGA
Source organism: Bellardia pandia (assembly GCA_916048285.2). Taxonomy (NCBI): domain Eukaryota; kingdom Metazoa; phylum Arthropoda; class Insecta; order Diptera; family Calliphoridae; genus Bellardia; species Bellardia pandia. Next base: position 75,873,810 of record OU696530.1, read on the forward strand.
TGATTTCATGAAAATGTTGATAGCGGCTTCGCCTTAAATGGTTCATATGCTGGGTTCAATTTTGGCATACTCTCTCAAACATATCGCCAGATCATTGCGGACTTGTCCCTATAGATATGAACCTTATATAGGCGACCAATTGACCTGCCCCAAACTTGAAATAAACTGTTCACATAACTCGCCATTTATGCCATAGTTTCGCGTGCTATGTGGTATGTGCCACCTCATTGCTGAAACCACATGTCAGCCAAATCCAGATCTTCCATTTTGAACAAAAAAAAAATTGTAATCATTGTACCGTAGCACTTGACATTGACATGTTCTAACAATGTTCCTGCCTTCGTCATCTATAAAAAAAAGTACCCTCCAATGATGCCATCGGCCCATAATTCACACTAAACAGTCCATTTTTCGTGATGCATTGGCAGTTCTTGCAATGCTTCAGGCTGCTTCTTCACTACAAAGACGACAATTTACTTGTTTACATATCCAATCAACCAAAAATGAGCTTCGCCGCTGAACACAATTTCCGATAAAAAAAAGTGCATGATGCTCGACAGCGTGTAACGATTTACTTTGACACATACTAAATTAAATACCAAAAAGCCCTAGGAAACAAATTTGAAACGTCAAAATTATACTCCATGGTTAATCTTGAAAGTGGATGTTGTATGGGAGTGCATTGCATATTATGGACTAATATATAACTAATCTGCGCAAAATTTCGGTTCGATATTTATGAGCTACTTACGTAGGTTATTAAGTTTTTCAGAAGTAATCCTCTTATCGGAGCTATGACCTAATATTTATCGTTATGAACTGATAGCGATATTTATAAGAGGTTTATGTGATTTTAAATGATTTTCGGAAGAGTATTTTATATGCGGGCTATGATGAAATATGAACCAATCACCATGAAAATTGTTTTTAACTCCAACTGCGAAGCTTTTGGCTTATCTGTAGAAAACACCAGAGTATTTGGCGAGAATCGACTGATAGTCTGGCACACTATCGCCTAATCTATCGGGGCACCCAATTCCGTTCTGGATTATCACATAAAAGATTTATGGACATTTAAATAATTTTCGAAAGTGGACTTTATATGGGGGCTATGTTGCAATACGATTAAACTCATGTTTGCATTATTTTATAAACACTTGAAACTGCCACTTATTGTCGTTGGTCAGTTTCTCACAATTAACTAATGTGCATCGTCGGCACTTTTGCAAGCGTGCATTGTTTAATCGGCATACTGTAAATATTTATATTGTATGGGAACCACCTATTATACAAATTACACAACTATTCATATTAGCAAATAATCAACGTGCACAAATTTCTAAGACTCGGGCTATTATAGAACTGTAGATATATGATATTAACTGTTTACTTTATATGGGAACTACCACCACTCCCACTGGTCCGATTTGGTTGTGTGTTTTGGACATGAGAGTGTTTTACAGAGACAGACAGACGGACGGACATAGCTCAATCGACTTAGAATTCCATAAGGATCAAAAATATATTATATCGAGTCTTTTATTGAGTCTCAGATGAATATTTCTCAGTGTTACACACTGAATTAAATACTTATTAATTCCCCACTTGTGGTGGTGGAGGGTATCAAAACTGAAATTGAGATTCTTACTTCATTCACAAGCATATCAGTTTAGATAACTTGTATGTCGATACAGTAAATACATACGAGTATTTAAAATAATAAGTATAAAATTAAAAGAAATTGTACCAATTTCACATTTCTCATCCTAACACCACTCAAGTTTGTTTTAAAAAATTACCAAGCTGTTTACTCGGATTTGGTTGCAACCTACACTATCGCCCTCGAGTTCCCAATGATAGACTATTAAATAAAATTTGTTACACTTTTTTGTACTTATTGAGATAAGTAAAATTTTAATCAAATAAATTTAAGTATGGGAACTCATAAAAAAATATATTTATAGAAAAAATAACTAAAATTTTCTGAGAAGTAAAAAATACTTTTTAAATTAAATTTTTTTATATTTAAAGATACATGTGGTGCAAAAATGAACCAAAATACAGTTTTTGCCTGTTCTCTCCCCTAAAAGCTACAAATTTCAAAAATTATCAAACTACTGTCTGCTATTTTCTAAAAGCCGGCGAAAACTTTAGTGGCACATATATTTTATTGACATATTTACATACATACATATTTACATATATGTATTTCTAAAGCAACAAGAAGAGTATTATTCCAAGACTGTATTTTCATAGCTCAGAAAACTTATTTTTTATCATTTTTAATTGTTAAAGCAATAATTTTCAACACCAACTAAGCAACCACTTTCCCCACAACTTTGTTAAGCTATTTAAAACTTGTGCGAAAAAGAATTGGCAAAGCCATGACCATGAAATAATTTGAAAAATGTTCTGTTTTATTTTTATGATTATGTGTTTTTCTATTTTGTAGTTTTTATTTTATAAATATGAAAGTATCAATGTATGTGTTAATGTTCTGTGTGTAGCTGATTCTGTGAGTTTGTATAAATTTTAAAACTTTTACTAGCACATGACTTTTTTATACTAAACTAAATAATGATTGCGTTGCTATAGTTTTTGTTTGCAGAATATATACGTAATTAAAAAGTCAAAACCAAACCACGACTCATTTAATAAAGAACAAAAGTTGTCTCGTGCATATTGTTTGCTCGACGCTGCTGTTGTACTCAAAGGAGGGGCACTTTGTAATAACATCCATACTTCACCCCGAGGTCATGAAGTCATGAAATTAATTCCAGTTGTTGGTCTTTGCTTGGCATCCAGTCCCTACTTTTTTTGTGCCAGTAATGATTGCTTTAACGTGACCAAATCATTTATTTATGCCCATTGATCAATGTTTAAAAAGGTTTTAAGATAGAAAAGTACTCGTATTACCATACGAGATATACAATAACACTGTGGAGCAAATTCAGGTTAGCAAAAAATAGGTCAATTCTGAGAGTGAGGGATGAAAATAGAGGCTAAATTAAAAGACCCGTACCGCGCCGTTTCTTTATGTTAGTTGAAATTTTTTTTTTTAATCGACCTTCGAACTTTGCAGTCAAATGCCGATTTTCAGCATATTGTTTATATGGTTTTTTGGCTATAACTCGTCGACTATTATTGCTGGAGCCTTGTGCAACAATTAAAATTTAATTTGGTTTTTACAGACTTAAAAAATAAAAAAAAGGTCGAAGAAATCAAAATTTAATTTGATTTAAAAAATATTTATTAGTCGTAAAAAAATAAAATGTGAGGAAAATAGTAAAAATCTGTCCATGATTTTTCATAGCCCCCATACACAAATCTTCCCGAAATATTGCCTATAAAATTAGAATATCAATTCAAAATTCAGCAAAAATAAGTTTCCTGCAAAAAGAAATCACAAAATGAAAATTTCATTTGTTCGGTCCATGATTGACCATAGACCCCATATAAAGTCCACATCTAAAATTCACTTAAATACGTATAAATCTGCTACAGATTAGTTACCAGATTAAAAATCGACACAAATAATTCTTATAGATATATAAATTGTTGTACTAGAGGTAATTGATGGTCGGTCCACATTTGGTCAAAGCTTCCATATAAGAACCACATCCAAAAAAGTCATTTATATTTATATATATCTTATAAATACCGGTATAGACTCAAAATTTTATATATAGCATTTAAATATATACAAAAATCATTCCACAAAGTTTACGAATTTCGGTCTATATTTCCCGTATCCCCCATATGAAGCCTTCTTCCGAAAATCACTTTAATACTCATAAAACTCTTATAAATAGTGGTAACAATCCAAAATTTTGCACGGAACATTTACATATACGAGTATGCCAAAAATAATCTGCTGGATTTTGAAAATATCGGTCCATATTTGACAATATCCCCCATATAAGGCCCACTTCCGAAATTCACATTAATACTAATATGTATCTTAAATTTACTATTATTATATTGAAATTCAACGTGGGATATCCGCATATGTATAAAATTCTCTGTTCCAAAATTTAGGAAGATCGGCCAATGTTTTGTAAGTGTTCACATATACATACATACGTAGCACTTCCGAAAAACAAGTTAACCCTCAATAATGTCTAATAAATATCGATATCGAATCAACTTTTATACAGATCAGAAATTGAAATCCAGAAATAATACTAATATCGGTTACACAGCAATTATGCTGCTTAATTTTGTAACTATTAAGTCCACTTCCGAGTATAACAACCAACTATACAACTCTTGTAAATAACGTTATTGAGATGAATTGCAACTAAATCACAGTACTGAATACTGGATTTAGAAGCTATTAGTTCATAATTCGTCCGCTTCTACTATGCCACCCTCTCTTGTAAATAATGTTATTAGGATCAAATCAAAAGAAGCCTCACCTTATAATCTCACCCTTTCAATACCCTCCACCACCAACAAAGTATAAACGAAATTTCCAGAAAAATATTTTTTATTGTGCAGGTAACTTTGGTATTGAAAATCAGCAAAATCGGTTTAGACCAACCAGAGTTATGGACCAATATGTGTGTCTCACATAAAAATTTGATATTTTTTGTCCATTTTTTTGCAATATTTTAAAATATATTGCAGATACTACCATGAAATTTTGTATACGTTGTTTTTATGATAAAAGAAGAAAGTGTGCGGAAAATAGTAAGAATCGGTCCATGATTTCTCATAGCCCCCCTACATGCCTATAAAATTAGAATATCAAGACAAAATTCAGCAAAAATAAGTTTTATACAAAAATAAATCGCAGAACGAATTTTTTTTTAGTTCGGTCCATGTTTGACCATAGACCCCATATAAAGTCCACTTTCAAAATTCACTTAAATACGTATAAAACAGATATAAATAATGTTAAACGGCTAAAATTTGACATAAACAATCCTTATAGGTAAATAAATTGTTGTCCTAAATTTTATGGTGGTCGGCCAAGAATTGGTCATAGCTGCCATATAAGAACCCTTTCCACAAAACAAAAAAAAAATAAACAAACAAATGTAATCCTAAAATACATAGAAATTACATTAGTGGATATTGGATTTAGAGCCATCGGCCTATAATTGGTCCACTTCTTCTATGCCGCCCATAAATCGTTTGTAAATACTGTTATTGAGATCAAATTCAAACAAAAGAGCCTCATCTTATATCTTACCCTTTTTATATGTACTCTGTTTCTTAACTTGTTGTAAATTTTAATTTTATAAGCTGTTAAATTAGAATCAAGATTATTATGAAAATCAAACAAACTCTGTAAGTTACAGTAAGAATCGGTAATTACATCAATTATAAATGGTCGAAATTAGATAAAATTTCAAAACAATTTTGGATTGTAAACTTGCGTTCAATTGTGTATTTAACTCAACAGCTGATTTTTATTTTATGATTTTGAAAAAAAGACATTTGAAAAAGAAAATTATGTGATTTCGGGACTGAATGATGTACAAATGGCACTGCATAGTGAAAAAAATTTCCAGCTACAAGAACATATGTATGTATGTATGTAAGTGAACTCTTCCAAATTCTCTTCTACTGCCTTACATTGATGATAAACAACCAAAAAAGAAAATTAACATAGCTTACACACACATAACTTTAACACGGTAACTTTTTCAAATAATCTGATTAATTTAGTCTTATGGCTTTCTTTAGGCATTTCGTAAAATAAATAAATAAATATATTTTTTAAAACAAAATTTTTAAGTTTAATTTCTTTTATTTATTTTTGAATTGACGTTTCTCACTAACAACGTAGATTGCACAAAACTTAAAAAGGGGCTTCATGAAACAATTGCACAAATGACAATTTTAAATAATATTTTGAATACCCTTAATAATAAATTACATAAACTATGTTCATATTTGAACAGTTGTTTTAAAAGTTTTCTAAAAATTGTAGACAAATCGTATGCAATAAAAGAAACACTTCTGATTCGTTCAAATATATTTTCAATTGTAATCGCATGTTTCTAGATAACAAGTGACACAAATTTTTTGCCCAAAATGAGTACAAAAATTAGTTTTGAAGTTTTATAACACAAGTGTCAAATTTCTGTTGATTGAAAACGTGAGACTATCTTTTTTATGGTTTCTACATTGCAATTTCAATTGTCTTACTGTCAAAAACAGACAAGTAGAAATAAGTGCATGTGTGCATCACAAAACAATATTTAATATATTATTTCGTATACTTCTACGGCATAAACGGTTATCCACACTTTCACTTTCACTTTCAATGTTTATTGCGATAGATGGAAACATTTTCCATTCAATTTATTACAAAATTAAATAAATTCATACCAATTTCAATTCGCATAAATTATTTTTGTATTGTAAATAAAACACAGCTGTTTTTATTTTGGTTTGAATATTGAATATCAACATGGAAAAGTAAACAAAATATCTAATTAAATAATTTGGCAATAATGCAATTTAACAACTCAATATTACCAAGGTAACTACGGCTTGCTTGCCTGAGAACTTACTTGTTACGTAGAAACAGGCCAATAAACCACGTTGCATAACTACAAAAACATAAATATTTTCTCAATTTTGTTAAAAAAAAGTAAAATAGTTAAACCTACATGTGTGTGAAACGAACAAAGAAACAAGTCCCATTTAACAGAAAACATCATTGTATTTATTTTATGTCTTAAAAATGTATATAAAAATAAATTAATTAGTATTTCATAACTATAAATACATTGAAAATAAAATAACTTTAAATACCAATACACTAGAGTCCCGATTTGCGTCGTTAATAGGGACCGGGGAAATGCGACGCAAACCGAAACGACGCAAATCGAATCAATTATTTTTCTATACAAATGTATTGACACAAAATTTCAAAGTCGACGCAAATCGGAATCAAAACGACGCAAAGCGAATTAAACCACATTTAGAAAAGCGACGCAAATCGAAATGACGCAAATAGGATAGACGCAAATCGGGCTCTAGTGTATTCTGAAAAAATTTAGACATAAATAATGTGTGAGACCTTTTTTCAACTAATTTATTATTTTATCTTCAGATATACTCGTATGTAGATCTCCAAGCGTTTACAACAGACTTTTTAAGTCACGCGTCATATTATAGTAAATTGCTGAAAATTGCATAATGAGAATAAAAATCAGTTATATGTATATACTTTTGTTTTTCTAGTATTCTTCTTTGTTTATCATAAAATGTAATTGTAGTTATGAAACATTATCAAAATATTAATGCACAATTTCTCTCTTAAATTGTCTCCCAAATGTTGTATAAAAAGAGATCATAACTAATTAACAACACTCTTAAAAATTGTATTCGTTTAAAAAAACTGTTTGTAAATTGACAAAAAAAAAATAGGAAACATCAAGTGTAATTATAATTAAGCAACACAATCTATTTATTTGTGATTTTCTTAGCATTTGAATTTATTAAATTTAAATAGCAAGATTAAATGTCTTATTATTCAGCATTTCGAAGGGGTTTTCTTCAATTTTCAATAAGTAAGTGAATAACTTTTTGGTTGCTTTAACTCTTTTTAAAAAGTTTTTTAGTGTGGCAGGATCGATGAATATTTTAAAGTTCTAAACAGATTTTTGTAAATAATTAAACAAATAAATAAATATATACAATAATATTGGTCGCTTTAATCATTTTCTTATTCCTGTAAAAAACAATTAACTATGGAATAAAAAGCAACACAATTGCAATAAAATACAATTTCACAATAAAACTGTTTAAGAAGAGGGAGTAGCGCAGTAAATATATACATATGTATGTATGTATGTATGTATGTATGTATGTATGTATAATAAACAAAACACCAACTACATACACACAGTAAATGTGCACAATAGAAACAGAACAAAACATAGGAAACAGGACAACGGACCGGAAGCGTTTTGGGAAATACTTGTCGGTGGAAAAACAAAAAGTTCATTACAATTATTCTTTGATTTTAGTAGACATACTGCATTTAAAATAATATCCGTAAAATGTAAAAAGCTAATACTAAAACGGAAAAAATCCAAAAAACAAAAGGAGACGACGAATTATGTATTACATAAAAAGAAATAAAATAAAGATATAAAACATTTCCAAAGGATAAAGACTAACAACAAATATAAATAAAAGAGAAATGAGATAGGATAAGAGTGAGCAATAATACGGCAAGAGCTATTTATTATACAGGTTGTTGCTGTTGCAATTTTTCCTTTTCTTAAATGTCGTTCAGTGAAAGGATACTTACTGGTGAAAGACATTTCTTAATTACACTCATTAATCAATTTATGTTGACATTCTTATTGCCTTTCTACGATAACATAGGGAACACTAAATATGTCAGCATTTGCGTCCATACTTACCCTGCAAATAACGCGACTAGTCCATACATGCATGTAAAGACTAGTCCAAAGAGGAGTAGGAGTACTCCAAAACTACTCCAAATATATGAAAAAAAGGTGGTCCATTTAACATTGCGATATCCTAGGACTGGACCATATAACCCATCGGAGTAGTCCCAAAACTACTCCATGGAGTACTCACGAGGGTTAGTTTTAAACAACAACAACAACTCAATATGCAATCGTGTTAACACGAAACCATGTTGTTTAACTACAAACTCTTGTTTAACTATGACATGGTCCATGACTGCATAACATTGGACCATGTTGTGAGTAGTCCATATCATCTAAAATGGATCACGTAGTCCAATATTATTTGCAGGGTACTGCTAGTATTTGTATGTATTCGTATGTAATATATAACCTACCTGCCTTATATAAAAAATGTCTGATTCAATTGATGGACTGAAACTGTTTATTACAAGAAAATAAAATAGGCTGAAAAGAGCTCAAAGCTTCAAAGTCTACATATCTATATATATAAAATTCAATGTATGTATGTATGTATGTATGTAACGTATAGACTCCAAAACGGCTGAGCCGATTTTGATGAAATTTTCACAGCATGTTACTCTGACTCTGGAAGGAATAATAGGGTACTTTTTTTTACCACGCCCACTTTTACGCCCACTTTTTTTAAATATTGTAATTGGAGACCAAACCTCTGGACCGCTATTTTTGAAATTTTCACAGCATTTAACTGGGACTCTGGTATGATTAATAGGGTACTTTTTTTTGACCACGCCCATTTTTACGCCCACTTTTTAAAAATTATGTAATTGCTCCCATATAGTTTTTAACAGATTTACTTCAAATTGTATACACATTATATACTCCAGGCGAGGTAAAAATAAAGATTTCTTACGCCACGCCCCTTTCACGCCCCTTTTTACGCCAAATTTTTGAAAGTTTTATTCTCTATACAAATTTGTTCATTCCAACGTATTTTTTTTATTTGGTAGTATATTGCTCTTAATACTGTTAACGTCGCCATATAACTATGAACTACGCCTACTTCATCGCCCCCTTTTTTTAATTCAGATACTTACTTATACCACTAACAATGTTTGCTATACAAAATACTTTTTTTGTAATATGTATTTACCTAAAGTTTTATATACTTTTTAACTACATACATTTTTTTATTACCAAATCCCCATTTTTCGCCCCATTTCACCTTAAATTATATTGCTTTTAATCTATATATATATAAATGAATGTGTGTCTGTATGTTTGTGCTTAATAGGAGGCCAAACCCTTGGACAAATCTGCCTGAAATTTGTACAGCATGTTACTGTGACTCTGGAAGGAATAATAGGCTATATGAAGTTTTGATTGTACAAACGGGGGTGGCACCGCCCATATAACCCACAAATTTAACCCGCCATATTTTGGACATTTTTTGACGTACGTCGGTGATATTTGGTACATATGGTATTGGCATAATTAGGAATACGTACCAGGAGAAAAGTGAGTGGGACCACGCCCCTTTTTAGGAAAATTAAACATCGTAATATAGTCTTAACTACTGGACCGATCGTCATTAAATTTTCACAACAGGATATTCTTACGAAATATTAAATTCTTGACTATGTAAGTGGACAAAGGGGCATGGTCTCGCCTGAAGCATTGCAATAAATACATTAAAATTAAATAAATAAATGTTTGTAAATATATAAATACGTTTTATTTTATTTTATGACGAGGGGGGGGGGGTAGCAAAGCACACCGGGTTTAGCTAGTTTATGATAAACAAAGTCGTTTTAAGGTGGACACTTTAATTTAAAAGTGAGGAACGAAAATATATTTTAAAACAAGTTTTTCCTACAAATCTATATGCTAAAATTAACAATCACAAAACAGAAATAGGCATCCCAGCAAAAACTTGGTAATTGCTCACTATCTTACTATCCAATATGTCAACGCTATTATTTAAAATTATTTGTGTAATGATATTTATGACATATAACTGCATATATTCATTTGCATGTCCCTTCTGTTTTCACTGATGACTTCTGTGAGTCGTAACTAAAGCTGTGTACTGGTATAGACGATTGTCAGATCATACAATGTTGTCATATCTAGCAATGTACTGACATTGAAAAATTGTTAGCAAAAGGTAAATCGTCAATGCTTTTTCTGACAACGTTGGAAGACAAAAATTTTAAGTTCACACGTTTGTTAGACATTTTCTGAACAATTTTCGGACAACGTTGTAAGATCTGTATAAAGCTTAACATAAGTTAAGTCATTATTTGCAACACGTTTTAGTGATATTAAAGTAAAGGCATTTTTCTAAGCGGTTGTGGAAAGTACGTTCAATACCATCACCATGTTAAAATAATGACTAAAAATTCCTTTTCAGTAAAGTGCGAGAATTAAGCATTTTAACTCATTACATGGCATGAACATTTTTGTTGGGATTTCTTTTTATTTCTATTGATTTATTGTATCTTTATTAAAAACAAACTAACAATAAGTATTTCATATCTTATACCTAATGAATTTTACTTATTTAGTCCAGCCAGTGCGGGACGAAAATTGTTTTTTTGCTGTTGTTTCTATATATTAAGTTGGACGTTCTTACTTCTTCTGTTTGACTCAACTCCTTCTTCGTCGAATATAGTCACTATTCATTAATAAATTGCTATAATTCATTAATAAAATTTAAACCCATTAGGATGTAGCTTGAAGTTGTTTAAATGGTTTTGTGCATGGCAAAATATTAAAATTTTTTATATACAAGGGGGCAATTGTGATTATTCGTAGCAATTTCTTTTGGGGTCTTCAAATTCTGTCTACATTTGAAGCTGAGGCTGTTTTCATAGTTGTATCGCATAACACCATATAGGTTTTATAATTCAGTTGTAAAGTAAAAGTTTGCAATCTAAACTTAATTTGTCAACTAGCCAATTAATTTTCATTAATTTCATTTGAATCAGATTTGGTATCTATTTATATGGGATTTCCATGTAAAGCGACGATGGTGTACTCGTATACCGAGATATTTAACTTCGGATTGTTGTGTTTGATTTGTTGTGCTTAATTATTGATATAAATAGGATGAAATGTAAATGTTATGTAAGTACATTATTAACTTTAACTCATTAACTTTTTTTGTTCATTTGTTTATCCATTTTTCTAATTTTAAAATATGATTTTGCAAGTAGCAAAGATGTTTTTTAAGGGGTTTTCATGATGCTTAGAATAGCAGCGTCATCCGCAAATGTTGATGTGTAAGTAAGATTGTTTGTTGGCATATCAGATGTATATATCAAGTATAAGAAGGGTCCCAGGATACTTCCTTGAGGTACTCCTATTTCAATAGGTTGTGCGGATTTTAAAAAATCTCCTTCTTTAAGCTTAAATGTTCGACCACTTTTGCAATAGTTTATGTGTTTTTACGGGTAAATTCAGTTTCAACTTGTATATTAGACCATCATGCCACACTTTATCAAACGCTTTAGAAATGTCAATAAAAAGAGCAGAACAAAATTTCTTTTCTTCAAATGTTTTTCTTACGATATTAACAAGTCCAAATTCTTATTCAGTGTTTTTTATTCAGTCTTAGCGCTAATTTTATTAGTATTTTACAGTATATTATTGAATTTGATCCAAATAATTTTATTTACAAGAGTTTTATTGGTGGCATTGTAGAAGTGGGCCAATAATAGACTGATAGCATCAACATCCAGTATCCACTAATTTCTATGTATTTTAGGCTTATTTTGGTTGAATTACAAGTCAGTAACGTTATTTACAAGAGTTGTATGGTTGGTTGTTACACTCGGAAGTGGAGTTAATTCGACAGATATTTCCAATTATTTACTGCCAGCTTTAAAACTCAGTAGCATAGAATTTCTGATCTGTTTAAAAGTGGGCTCGATATCGATATTATTGTCTGGGATAACCCTCCGTTGCCACTTTCAAGTGATAGTTCGAAAAACTCAATACACTTACAGTCTTTTACTAACACAATCATATTTTTCCCAGTTGCAGCTCAACTTGGAAGAGAATTTGCTTGTAAGTAAATTTTTGACACTTGCCGCAAGTAAAATGACAAATGAAGAAACATAGCTACTAGTGATAAAATCAAAGTAATGTTTATAACAGATTTTCGGGGTTTTACAAAAAATAACAAAGGAAAAAGAACACAACTATACCCCAACATATCTTAATGGTATTTTTAAACTAACATTTCATGCATTTAAAAAAAGATTGTATATTTACATTAATTTTTTTCATGCTTTTGAAAATTAAAAAATTTTGAAAATAAACTTGCACTCTACTTGCAAGTAATTACTTGCATGTGGCAAAAGGAGGTAAATACTTGTTTCAAATTAATACCAAACCGATTCCTATTTTCACAGTCATTTCATAAACAACCACCAGTTAAATTTCGCAAAACGTATTAAAAAATGATTAGTTGGGGGGTTTGGGTAGCAAGTTCAGCAGCCACTTATACAATTTGAGAAGAGAGTAATCGATATTTTCTGGTGTTCTTAGCGGTATGTTTTCAGAACAATATATACAGAGGTATATTCTATAATTAACCTATTTAAATTTCTTGGTGGCTCGATATATATTTATATACAATTGTGGGTGAGTGATCTAATGATAATTTTAACGAATATTCAACTTGATTCATTTCTCTCGGTTTATTTTTTATCGATAACATTCGGTATATTCTGTTAATCAATAAATATCTTTCCACTCGAAATCATATTCAATCTAATTTTAGAAATTGTATCAAACAAAACACGACCTTTCGGAGTAATCAGTCTTGAACCCCAGAATGTGTGCTTAGCAGTATAGTCGCTCCCACACAAGGCTCCCAAAAAATGCAAAACTCATAAACACAATATTTTGTGAAATACCCGTTGTTTTTAAGGACGATTGCACATCTTTTTGGCATGGAAGTAATAAGGTTATCTATTGTCGTTTTTTCTATAGCAAACCAAGCAGCTTTTAAAGCATCAAATAATTTTTTTTTATCTCCTCCTACACCTTCTCTATTGATGCTATTATTCACATACTGCAAACTACTAAAACATACTGCAAACTACCGTGGTTGTAAAGTATTTTTACAACTTAAGGAAAACAACAGTTCTATAAGGCCTGTATATGCACGTTATCAGGAATCAAATTTTCCTTCTTTACCAACAGGTGTAAACAACCAACAACAAACTAGGGCCCGTGATGCAGTATCCCAAGTAATAGACAGTGGAAACACTAGGCAATTCTCGTACGCTTCTGCAGTAAAAGTAGGAGTGCCTACAACAAACGTAGAAAACTCAATTGAGAGCCTCATTAAAACAATTGACAGCTTCATGAGCAATATTCAGAACATGTTACAACAGCTAATACAGACTCAAAGCATGATCATGCAGGTTCTGCTTAATAAAAAATGAACCCTTTAAAAATATGCTTCTGGAACGCCAACGGCTTAAGCCAACATAAAAATGAAGTGCAACAATTTTTATATTTAAATGAAATTGATGTGTTTCTGGTCTCAGAAACGCACTTTACACAAAAAAACTTCTTTCAAGTAAAGGACTATTATACTTACGATACAAAACACCCAAGTGGTAGAGCTTGCGGAGGGTCGGCGATAATAATTCATAAAACTATCAAGCACTTTCCCATGCAAGAATATCGAAAAGACTATATCCAGGCTACGTCGGTTAATTTAACCCATTACGGTATCACAGTATCGGCAGTATATTGTCCACCCAAACACAGTATTTGCAAGGAAGAGTTTCTTGCTTATTTTAAATCACTGGGGCCGAAATTCATAGCAGCTGGTGACTACAATGCAAAACACACTTTTTGGGGTTCCCGACTAATTAGTCCAAAAGGCAGGCAATTACTTGATGCGGTATCATCTCATGGATTGGACGCTATCTCTGCAGGTCAACCCACGTACTGGCCAGCAGACCTCAAGAAGATCCCTGATGTAATAGATTTTGCTGTTATCAAAAATATTAATCGTGAACGTTTAACAATGACCCCTTCACTGGATCTTTCCTCTGACCATTCGCCAACGTTTCTAACTTTTTATAATGAACCAGTTAACTTGGAGCTCAGTTGTCATCGTTATCCTAATAAGAGAACAAACTGGCTGAAATATAAAAAGTATGTAAGTGCCCATATACCACACAACCTCCCTTTGAAATCCGAAAATGAAGTAGAAGCGGCTGTTAATATCTTCACCAAAGTCTTAGTTGAAGCGGCCAGAGTATCCACGCCTCCTGCACCTGTGATAAAGAAAAAATTGTCCAATTGCCCAGATCACATAGAGTGTATTATAAAGCAAAAAAGGAAATTAAGACGTCAATGGCAGCAAACTCGTTCTCCTGGCGTAAAGGCCCAACTAAATCGGATCCAAAAACTTTTGCGCTCCTCACTTCAGAGTGACAAAGAATTAAATCTCAAGCATTATCTGGAAAATCTAACACCAACGGATAACACGAACTTCAGTTTATGGAAGGCTACGAGTAAAATGCGATGTCCTACGACATATGACTCTCCTATTCGCCTACAAAACGGTGAATGGGCTAAAAATTCAGTTGAAAAACTTGAAGAATTTGCAAACCACCTACAAAGTGTATTTACTCCTAATGTTTCTACATCTTCTGTCAACCTATCACCTATTAGCGAAATAGTTCAACAACCAATGAAATTTAGACTTTCAAATGTTAGAGCAGCAGTCAAAGGTCTGAAGACACAAAAAGCACCAGGTAATGATAAAATTACCGCTACAATGATTACTAATCTCCCAATGTCTGCTATGCGCATTATCTTATTTATTTTTAATTCCCTGTTGCGCATCGGTATATTTCCATCGGCATGGAAATTATCGGACATTAAAATGATTCCCAAGCCGGGTAAGGACTTAACCCAAGTAACTTCTTACCGCCCAATAAGTTTGCTGCCCATACTTTCGAAACTATTCGAAAAAATGTTTCTTGATAGCCTAGTATCACAAAATGACATCAGTGCTATTATTCCCAATCACCAATTTGGTTTTAGGAGGAAGCACAGTACAGTGGAGCAAGTACATAGAATAACAAACTTGATTCGAGGGGCTTTCGAGAATAAACAGTATTGTTCTGCACTCTTTATTGACATTTCTCAAGCATTTGACAAGGTATGGCACGACGGTTTGTTGTTCAAAATTACAAGATGTCTCCCTGAGAGTACACACAAATTACTAAAAAGCTACTTAACAAATAGATCTTTTCGGATAAGATCTAAGGATGATACGTCTTCGACCAAGAGAATTCACGCTGGTGTTCCGCAAGGAAGTATACTAGGTCCATTCCTTTACATTCTCTTTACAGCAGATATGCCCACAAGCACATCAACACATACGTCTACCTTTGCGGATGATACAGCAATTATGAGCATCAATAAAAACCCAATTGTTGCATCCGAATTTGTCCAAGAGCATATAAATGTGCTGGAAGCATGGTTGAACAAATGGAAGATAAAGGTCAATGCTGCCAAGTGCGTGCACATAACTTTTACTCTCAGGAGGGACACGTGCCCACATGTTTTGATAAACAATATAAGAATTCCTCAACAAAATCATGTTAAATATCTTGGTATTCACCTGGACCGCCGCCTAACATGGTCCCATCATATTGCGGCAAAAATCAGTCAAATAAAGTTAAAATCCGCCCAACTTTATTGGCTAGTAGGACAGAGGTCAGCTCTAAATTTAGAGTTAAAGGTACTAATATATAAGGCAATATTAAAACCTATATGGCTATACGGCATCCAGATTTGGGGCACAGCCTCACCATCAAACATTGAAAAACTACAAAGAAGACAATCTAAACTTTTGCGGCAAATAACGTGTGCTCCATGGTTTATAAAAAATAGTAACATCCATAAGGATCTCAATATCCTCACAATTAAAGAGGAGATCAGAAAAGCTACCAGTAATTACTTACATAAACTTCCAACTCACCCTAATCCTCTTGCAAGAGATTTGCTTTCATTTGAGGGTCATAGACGCCTTAAGAGAAGAGAAACCGCTGATTTAATTGGCTAATTTTTTTTTGAGCACTAATAGTTGTACCTGTATTGACAGAAGCAATTTTATTATCCTTAGGTTAAGTTTTTAATACTTATTGTAAATTCCTATCAAGGAAGATTCAATAAATAATAAATGTCAAAAAAAAAAAAAAAAAAAAAAAAAAAAAAATTATTCACTATTTCCCAAAGGTTCTCAATTGGGTTGAGGTCTGGAGATTGCGCTCGCCTATTCATAACACGAATTCCTTCCTCCCCAAACCAATCTTTTACATACCTTGAGGTATGTTTTGGATCATTGCCAAAAAAAAGTGGCATATTCCACTCTGCATGAGGAAGCATTACACTTTCAAGGATTCCTCGGTACATGAACCTGTCCATAATTCCATCTATTTTGTGTAAGGGCCCTAAACCATTTCCGGAAAAGCAACCCCAGACCATCACATTACCGCCCTCGTGTTTTACAGTACCTTGACAATACTCAGGATCCAATCGTTTATTTTTCGGTCTGCGTATTCTCTTTATGCCATCAGAGTTTTTTAAGTTGAATTTTGATTCATCTGAAAAAACCCGTATTCCATTTCTGCAATGACCAGTCGATGTGCTCCTTTGCAAATTGCATTCGAGCTTTTCGGTTCTTCTCCGAAATAAATGGCTTCTTTGCAGTTCGATAACTAAAAAGTCCTGCATCACATGCTCTTCTTTGTACGGTTCGACAACTTATTTGTAATTCAAGAGTTTTTACAATTGCAGGAGCAGACTTATCTGGATATTTGTTAAACTCTCTTCTTATTCTTGAATCGTCTTTCGATGTCGTGCACCTTGTTCGGCCCCCGCGGTGAACATTGTCAACTTTTCCTGACGTTGCAAACTTCTTTATAATAAAGCTGACAGTGGATTTTGGTAAGGAAAACTTTTCGCAAATGTTTGTTTGTGAATAGCCTTCTTTAAAATCTTTACTTATTAACTTTTTAAAGTGAACGCTGTATTTGTTTCCAGCCATCATAGATCTAACACTAAAAATGAGGAAAATGTAGTAAGATTTCACTTTCGCTTCCTTAAGCATCCACCTTTGTCTTAAAAAAGTAATTATTCGACTACAGAATGAATAATGTAACACCACATGCTTCAATATTAATTTGTTGTACTATTATTTTCTCTTTAGAATAATAATGGCACATTTACAGCTTTACTATGATTACATTGTCGAAAGTCCAATATGTTTTGTCGCATGCTCTTTATACAATTTTAGCTCTTTTAAATAATAAAAGTAAGAAATGCAATAAAAAAATTTCAAAAGATTTTTGTTCGTTTACAATATATAGTATAAATTAAAATCATTTTCACACATCCTGTTTCGACATTTTAAAACAAAATGCACATAATAATGAAACATTATTTCAGTCCAATATGTTTTGTCCGACACTGTAGGTAAATGGTTAAAATTAGATAAAATTTAAAAGCATTTGAAATTAATTATATATGTATGTATATTCATAAACTTGTCTATCAAATAATATATAAAATACTAATAAAATTTGCGCTAAAACTGAATACGAAATACTGAATAATGATATTCTGGTCCTAACAAGAGCGCGTTGCAGCATAGTTTTTGTAATTCTCATTATATTTATGTGGAGGGCATTTAAGATTCGGAATATAGCACTCTTACTTGTTTTTATAATAATGAACCTGGAGACACGAAATTAGATGCATAAGAAAATTTTAAAGTTGTTTTTAGTGGTACTTTTCTTGCTACTAAAGGTACTTTTTAAATGTAAAATTAAGAATACATGGTCCTTAATTAGGGTTCCTTACTGGCAAATTTTATTTTTTCTAAATGAGAGAGAATGCAGAAAGCAGGACTTTATGGAACTAATGGTTATTTTTTTCTCTTCTATTGGTTCTTTTTTAATTTACTAAATTAGTGAACTTAAGATGGGACAAATATTTGAAGCTAAAAACGTAACCACTAATTAAAATATATCTTAGTTTAAATATTTATTACAAAAACCTAAATATTTAGAATAAGTCGCAAAAAATATTTAGTTTTATTTCACTTGCAAGAGTAATTAAATTCAAACTAATTTGTTAAAAAAATGTAGTTACACATTTTTGAGTAAATGTTTTTCGCCTTTAACATTTGAATTTTTAAAACCTTTAAATAAGGCATCCACTGAAAACTCTTTAATCGTAGTAAATATTTGAATATTGTCAAAGTCGTGCAAAAATAACGTGAAATATTGTCAGTTATAGTAAATTAATTTATTTGTTTTATTTTAATATAACATAATAAATAGTTATTATCGAGAATTTCTTACGAATAAATAGTGAGAAATCCTTAAAACTTTGCATATGATAATTGCTTATCATTGTTCAGTGAGACACCTACCACGAGTATGTAGTTTGCTTTGGAAAACTATAATTACGAGAGTCGACAAATTTGCATTTTAAAAAAAGTGGAAATAAATCTCTAATTTATTATTTATAAAAAGGATTTGTCTATAGATGTATAGAAGTCGAGTTTAAGCTTTGATTGTAACTTGTAGATTTACCTGCGGAAGGGTTACAAGGTTCTAAAGTGGGGCATCACTTTACTATATTTGGAGCCTATTAGTTATGGTCTACATAAAATAAATTGTTAAAAAGATATTGGCATTATAAAATTAAATTTTTAAGTGTTTTGATATTTAATTTCTGTAATTTAAAAAAATATTTCACAAAACTAAAATAATGTTGTATTTAATATTTTGCTACTTTATTCTTCATAAATTTTTGTTAATTTATGTTTTTTTTTCTGCAAAATCTACATGCAGATGTCGTTCATCTTTCTGCTAATGAACTTTTGGAGATTTACTTTCAACTACATACATACAACAGTACGAGTATACATATGTATATTAGGTTGTCCCAAAAAAAATAAAAATATGGATTTTATCGGAAGATCTTTCCTAATTTGGATACTCATTAGGTAAAGTTTTTTTGAGAATTTTATCAGATTTTTAAGAAGTGCTTTAGAGGTCGCGCAAACTGATTTTGTACCAAAAATCTAGCGTTTTTGACTTTTATTGAATTATTATTGAAAATTGCTAAAACAATCGGTATTTTTCGGCTTCTGAGTAAATATTCTTAAAGAAAATTTTCCGATCTTTAATTTTATGTGCATAAATAATAAGATTTGTCAGGGATTTTCCACATTTTGATACATTATATAACAGTTTTTCGTAAATTTTTAGCAAATATGAAAAAAATGCTTTATAACTTTTAAAATTTGTATGAAGACTAAAAAAACTAATGATGCAGTTTAAAAGATTATGAAGTTTTAAATAAATTAGCGAAAAAAAAATGAATTTTCTCTCACCGTTCTCGAGTTATACCCTTTTAAAGCTTTGTACACATTGTATGAAATGTATAATACTATAAGGTGTGAAGTAGGTTTGCATCATACAATTGTTTCAAAAGTCTAAGGTCATTGAGAGGAGCGTATCGGGGACATTGGCATAGGTACCAATTTTTAATATATACTCTTAAAATAAATGAGGTAAACTCCAGCTAGGCATCAATTTTTGAATTTTGAATGAAAGGTTGTAGCTGGTTTCGAAAAATGCATATTTTTAGAGAGTATATAATTTTCATCATCCAGCGAGCTCGGTTAATGGCTCCAGGAGATTTTATGGTTGGATAGGGCTCAGGTCTATCACCCAAAAAAATAAGGCTCAGTTGCAGCATTTCTTTATAATCTTCCCTTGGTTGCATATTCTCCAGCTGCCCTTTTACAAAAATAATTAGATCTTTTCGTATGAACTCCGGAATAATTTTTCCAACAATTTCGTGGTTTATACAATCCGAAAATTTTTTTTATCAATGGAATCCCACCTTCCCTGAAGAGTGACGAAAATTTTAATTTGTGGGGATGTAATTTGATCCTCAATATTAAGGGCCTTCAACGCTGATCCAGCAACTAGTTCCATCATATGATGGCGGCATGCCAAAAATATCAGGTCTTTTTTTTAATTTTGCCCACATACCACACATTCCTTGTATTCGACAAAGGCATATCTATTTTAAAAAAATATTACCCAATATTTCTTGGACTACTTTATGACAATTTCAACTTACCGGAGCAATAAAACTTCAGATTTTATATATATAGTGACTGCTAATTACTGCGAGAGGGCTCTAGCATAAAAGCTTTTATATTGTTTTTTTTTTGGTAATTTATTTACATTTTCTAAATCCAATTATTTAAAGTTTAAAGCAATGCAAACCTAGTACACACCTTATAGTATTATACATTTCATACAATGTGTACAAAGCTTTAAAAGGGTATAACTCGAGAACGGTGAGAGAAAATTCATTTTTTTTTCGCTAATTTATTTAAAACTTCATAATCTTTTAAACTGCATCATTAGTTTTTTTAGTCTTCATACAAATTTTAAAAGTTATAAAGCATTTTTTTTCATATTTGCTAAAAATTTACGAAAAACTGTTATATAATGTATCAAAATGTGGAAAATCCCTGACGAATCTTATTATTTATGCACATAAAATTAAAGATCAGAAAATTTTCTTTAATAATATTGACTCAAAAGCTGAAGAAATATCTATTTTTTTACCAATTTTCAACCAAAATTCAAAAAAAGCCCAAAAAGGTCGATTTTTGGTACAAAATCAATTTGCGCGACCTCTAAACCACCTCCGAAAAATCGGAAAAAAATCTCAAAAATTCTTAGCCTTATGAGTATTCAAATTAAGAATGATCCCCAAATTTTTTTTTGGAATGGGACACCCTAATGTATATCCTGTGCTATGTGCTTGAACATATAGAAATAACAACAACTAGCATTCGCTTGTAGAAGTAACTGCAAACAAAAACATTGTGTTCTTGCTTCAAAGAATATAAAATATTTTACATGCGATGACGATGACATGGTCTGGCCGGGTCCCTACTCCCACTTTTTTAAATTCCGTATAGTACAAGTTTCGTTCATACTATTCCAATGCCTTAACATCTCTGCAAATTTGTATGTGTATATGTACATACATACGTATGTATGAAATAGTGTTTGTATGTAATTATTATCATGTGCAACAACAGATGTGTTTTGTTGCAAACACAGTAAGATACGGTTAAAACTTACTTTTGTTTTCATGTCATTTTAACATTTAGTTGCCATAGGACAATTATTTTACCAGCCCTATGAACTCTGAAAATATGTACACTGCCATTAAATCGATACGACTCGCCGTTAATAGCAGCAAAAACTGTCAATACTAAGTAATAAGTTAAAATACAATAAGAGCGGAAAGCTTTCTGTCTGACATCCACTTGGAAAAACTTTTTTCTCCAGAATTCCTCAATCACCACACTACTTCAGGTTTTTAACCAAATGTGCCCTGAAAAATGTTCCTGTTACCGTTTGATGACAGATAGAGTTAGAAGCCGGGTAACCTGATATAACCCCACGTAATTAGGTGTGAAACACTGAAGCTCAATTGCATTTCTTAGAGGATCCAACACTAAGATCGTTCAGGGTAATGTTCTGAACTTCGTTATAAAAATATCTCGTCTTGGAACATTTAAACTGGTAATTATGTTTTTGTTTTGCTTAATTGAATCTTTGGAATAAAATAATCATTCTTTTATACAGGGTGGGGCAAAAGTCGCGAAGGGATTTGAAACAGTCATAACTTTTCTAATTTCATTTTTTTTTTATTTTTCTTTTTAGGACTTGTAAAATAAATCTGGGAGATTAATTATGGTAGGTTACAACGTTATCCAGCGAACCAAAATCATAGAACTTTATTTTGAACATCATCGATCAATAATTCAAACTCAACGAGCCTATCGTCGTCATTTTAATGTGCGGAATTTACCATCCGAATCAATGAACTGCAGAATATGGGGTATTGAGAACCCAAGAGTGGTTCTTCAGAGACAATTACATCCACTTAAATGTACATTATGGTGCGCAATTACGTCCCAAAGAATTATTGAGCCATTCTTTTTCGAAGATAACGATGGAAATGGTGTAACGGTAAATGGCGAGCGATATCGAGATATGGTCCAAAATTTTTTAAGGCCAGCTCTTTCTGACAATCGAGAGATGTGGTTCCAACAAGATGGGGCAACTGCACACACTGCTCGAGCCACTATGCAGCTCCTAAGGCAGATTTTTTTAAACCCCTTCGTGACTTTTGCCCCACCCTGTAATATAAAAATGCTTAGTCTACAGTTTTACAATTAGGTTTAATTTTAAAGTGTAAAAAATATGATTATTACTAAACTCTGAAATGGAATTCATTTATGTTTATGGTTCTCAAAAGTGGAAGTGTGGGCACAAAGCAACAAATCATAACAAAGCGGTACAATGACAAACAATGATTGCTTCCTCAAACTGTTTTTTACTATTGTGTTGGCAATACACACTATTGAGTCATGGATTAGAAGGCCGGAATTAGGGAAATCTACGAAAATCCGAAATTTGTATACCTCGTCCAGCCGGACGACTAGCTAAGAAGCTAACTAGATTTTAAAACCTCAGTTCTGAGCAGTGCCACTTATAGATCGCAAACGTCACTAAAGAAAAATCTAATTTGGGTATACTTCGACAAGTAATCACTTAAGGGTCCCATCGTGACAGAATAATAAAAGCTAGCTTTCTTTCGAAAACTCTCTTGTGTGCAGTGATGCATCGAAAATGTAACAAAAGGAACACTTAAATAATATTATAATGTAGTATAATATTATGTGCTCGATTATCATTAGCAAGACGCGGCGCAGAAGTATCTTAGATTTGCGATCTAAACGCAGAGCTGATTGCCTTTTAGGCTATCACTTAGTAGTCGGAAGCTTATAGCTTAATTCAACAAGAATATAATCAAAAAGGGACCTGGATACGACAATATATTCCTCGAAAAGCTTATATCGAACTCGCAGACCTCAGCCATGACGATATTACATCCTCCGACAAAACCATTCTTTGTACAGTTAGTAAAGTTAAAGCTTAAATTATAACTTGGACACGAAGAGGTCTACGAATTAAAATAAAAACAACCCTAGATCAGTGTTGAAATCTTCTGACGTATCCAGACACAATGATATTAATATTTTCAGCAAATCAGTGCTTATTTGTAAGACATGGAATGCAACAATAGTTCACGTCGTAAATTATAGTTATAGCGTACACAGACGACATAGTTAATTTGCATTAACAGTCTTTATTCAAATTAACTCGTGAATTATCCCCATCCTAATGCGCATTAAGTTAGACGTAAATGCACAAAATCAAACTGAATTTATCCTGCATTTAGCTATTTCAATATGGCAACATCATGAAAATCAATAATATGTTATCAAATTGTTTACTATTCTAAAAGAAGAAGAAGACAATTGTAAAATTAAAATAATAAAAATAGATTTCCACAATTGCCTTTCTCTTATTTCAGAGTGTCCAAGAGTGATGGTTGCTAGTGCATGAACAATTTTTGCATTATGGAGCAGTTTCAGCAAAAGTAATTTCAACTTTTTTTCAAATAAATACTGATTTTTCACCAAATGCCAAACAAATTTTTTCATAATTAAACAGTTGTTTACAAACAAACAGCTGTTACCTAAATGCAGTTTAAATGCAGAAACTGTCGTCTGTCACGGTAAAATCTTAATTCAAATTAGTAAGATTTTAATGCGCATTAACTCTGGCGTCTGTCTACGGTATTCAGTTGAAAAAGAACTGCTTTATATTGGGGCTATAGTCAAATATTGATTGATGGATACTGCTCGTTTATATGCCTTTAATGAACATTGAGCGTGGCAACAAGAGACAAATTGACTAAATTACTTGGAACTGGTCATGCATATAATCCGAAAAAGAAAAAATTTATAACCATATCTGACCATTCCCGCTATATTAAGGAACAGTAAACTTTTATTTATAATTAAATCAGATAACTCAACATTTCAAGTTGAAATTAAGAAAATATAAAGTGTAATTTACAGCCATGTCACAGAATTTAATTCCGTTCGGAAGCAGAATTAATTCCGTATTTTGCTGCTATAGAAAAAGTAAAACACATCAAAATACATAAATTTTAACTTTTAAAATAAGAAATCATAAAAAATATAATGTTTAATACAACTTGAGTAATATTATTATAATATCTTAGTCCGCTTTCATACTCTTCAATTCTGACTCGTCATGACAAGTATTTTTGGATGAGCAGGGAAAAGAGAACAAAAAGGATACAAACTTGACCGTACTAGTCAATTTTCTTATTTCCTTTTGTTTTTTCTTTCATGCATGTTGATTTGCATAAAAAAGTACGAAAATTGAATTGACGTGTGTAAATGAAATGTCAAGTTCGTTTAAATAAAAATTTCAAAATACTATTAGACATAGTGACTTTTTATTCGAAATGACGATTTTTTCTTTTTTATCGGGATTTTGATGATTTTTTTCCGGAATTCATCTGGCAGCCCTGCATCAGTCTCATCATAGAGGAACTCAGCTGTAGTTGATCTCGCAAGAATTTAATACCAAAAAAAATCTAACAAAGAACAAAAAACATGAAAAACAACGACAGGAAAACATTCCATCTATGCATATGAGCTCATAACCAAAATACACATTGCTACGCAGTCGACCAACTCACAGGGGAAGTTAAAATAAACGAATTTATGTGGCATCTAAGAAGAACTATCACTCACTATACATGTGTATATTGTACATAGATACATATACTCGTATGTAAGAATATTAGGGGGTTATTTATTTGGGACTATGTTTTATTTATTAACACTAAACAAAAGATGAAACACAAACTGATCTGTGGGAACTGTAATTTTATACAAAGAGTCACACTAATTCGAACCTCACACCTCGAAATTGTAAAAAAAGTGAAAAACCGCCATACATACATCAAAGACATGTTTCGATATAGATTTTATTTGATATCAAATCGGCATTAAAAAGTTTTCCAAATTTTCCAACCAAATCACTTTATCACATAGAAATTTTTTGAAATAAGTGGTAGATAGGTTGCAGGTGGTATTATTATTTTCAAAAAATACTCAATAAACCTCTTACTTTACCAGTACTTTCCTGGCTGTGACGTAGTAAGAGGATATAAATTTGGTTACACTCTAATATGCACTACGTACGAGTATGTATTAGCATCTACATATGTATCTATGTATGTATACCCTGCAAATAATATTAGACTACGTGATCCATTTTAGATGATATGGACTACTCACAACATGGTCCAATGTAATGCAGTCATGGACCATGTCATAGTTAAACAAGAGTTTGTAGTTAAACGACATGGTTTCGTGTTAACACGATTGCATTTTGAGTTGTTGTTGTTGTTTAAAACTAACCCTCGTGAGTACTCCATGAAGTAGTTTTGGGACTACTCCGATGGGTTATATGGTCCAGTCCTAGGATATCGCTATGTTAAATGGACCACCTTTTTTTTCATATATTTGGAGTAGTTTTGGAGTACTCCTACTCCTCTTTGGACTAGTCTTTACATGCATGTATGGACTAGTCGCGTTATTTGCAGGGTAGTATATCATGTACAATCACAAAAATTGTGTACAAGCAAGTGTTGTCTTTTTCATTAGACACATCAGTCAAATATTAAAAGCAAGATATTCTTAAAATGGCCATTAGTTTTGGGGTCAACCTAAAATAACACTAATAAATCAAAAGCTTAAATCACTTAAACTTCAAAATTAAAATTATTAATTAATTAATAAAAATAAAATTATGACTAATTGTGGACCCATCATTTTAAAATTAGATGACATGACACGTTTATAAATATGAAATTTATTTGCATTGAATTTTATTGGAAGAGATTTATTATTACTTTAGTTAAGGTGATTTTTAAAAGTAGGCCTTATATACTTATAGAAGCTTATGATCGGTTAAGTGATTTTCGGCAGAGGGTCATATATTACTTCAATACATGTAATCGAATGTCAAAATGATTTACCACCGATAACACGAATGAAACTAAGAACATCATTTACAACTTTTTTTCATCGCTTGGTGAAATTCAAAAATAATTTTGACTTTTCATTGCTACCCTATATATATGTATGTATGTATGTATATGTAATATATATGTATATAAATATATTTGTGACACATTTCAGTTATATAACGAGGAATTTGAATATGTATCGTATTTTGCAATTTTTCGATCACAAATTATCCAAACATCCGCTGACGCCTTAAATTCCGGAAATGAAAACAAACCGAAGGAAACCCCACGGAAATACCAAAGACAAACAAACAAACAAGCATATAAATAACAATTTTCATCGACTGTGAAGTTTTTTTTACCACCATCTTCAATTAGTTTCACTTAATTTACATTCATACGAAAATAATATTCTTCTTTTTCTCTGTTTTATTGAATTTGATTTAAGAAACGTGCCTAGTTGTGAAAAAATATTGATTTTGTTAGAAATGGAGAAACATAAAAAAATAAAATAAAACGAATGGATTTAATTTTCACCATCGTCATCAAGAACGTCGAGAGAGAAGAAATGCAATCAAAGTATGTAAATATTTTCTCAAGTCATACTGACAAGTACTACTCCTACTCGTACAACTGGCTGGTACTCGAGCATTTTACTGTGATGAAATACAAATTCAGCATCGAGTTTCAATTTGAATTTAGAATTAAATTTGGCAGCGAATCCTATCGAAGAGATTAATGCTGGTTTCAACAACACGAGCATGAGTATTTTGTCATTTAAAATCAATAAACATTGAATCTTTGCAAGTTAAATGTTGCACAATTATTCCATTAGTAGTGGACTTCAATGTTGATTTTAAATTGTACAACAAATAAAAACCATTTGATACAATTTTAATTAATTGGTTTTTGTTTTTAACATCAATAAGAGTGGAAATATTTTAAAAGAATATATTTTATATATATACATATATATACATAGTTTTCACGTCTGCTGGTATTAATGGTGTTTATATCTCTTTCATTCGGCTGAGGGCAAGAGTATTTCTTCTACTCAATCGCATATGGCCTTTGTAATTTTGGATGTTTCGGGCTAGTGGATTAGGATAAGCATCGAATCTGTATGTTCTAATCTGTCCGGTCTGTCTAATAATTCGAAAATATAGAATATTGCAAACCGGCTTCCGATTGCGGTTTTTTAATACTCTAGAAGGAGGAATATGTGAAGTAAGTTGCTTAATTTGTTTGGAAACTTAAAACCAATAAATAAGTAACAAAATGTGTCAAAGTGTTTTTATGATCAAATAGTTTAGGTCATTAAACCATAAAGAAATTTGTATTAGATAGGCCAGAAAGGATTTCTAAGCTTATTATGAAAAATGAAATTCTAGATGTACATTCAGAGTTAAAATTTAGTATACAGCGAACAATCATATCTGTGAAAAATAATATCTTTAAATATTTTTGAAATTTATTTGTATAAAAATGTTTCGAATAAGCTAACTTTTATTAAACAGTTATCTTTTCTTCTTAGTCAAAGATTTGTTATAAGTTGTATCTAACAAAAGAGAAATGCTCTTAAAATGCTGTCAATACAGAACATTCAAATCTAATAAAATAATAAAAAAAAGTCTACTTCCGCAATTCAATCAAATTCACACAAATATCTTATAAATCTCCATAATATGTGATTTGGCTGTGGATATATGTACATATATGTAAGACTTGTTTTAAATAAGAAAAAATTAAATTTTAAGTTGACTCAAACTTTTATATTTCTTATTATAATAAAAATATTTTGCTTCATAGATGAAAAAGCATGCGGTATACTTGACCCTGACTGTACATTTATTTCATATTAGCTTTAACCCTTGAGCAAACACCAAAATGTGTTCACATAACCGAACCCCAGGGCCTAGCTGAGACTTTTTATATTTGGTATGGATTTAAATCAAAAATCTTCAATTTCATTATCAACTTCTAATTGGTTCCCAATATCAGAAGCATCGTCTTCATTTCCATTAACCTGATTCTGAATTTCGTTTTCTATAGCATTGTCAATTGCCTCTACCAATCTATCATAACAGTTATGGTCAGATTTTGAAACTATTTCAAATATATACAATTTTTTATTCGAAGGTTTACTAAAGATTTATTCGAAGGTTTTAAACTGTTTAACTAGAAGTAAACCTTCGAATAAAAATTTTTTTAAAAAAATTTTTACAATTAATACTCGCAAGAGGAAAAATTCTCATTCAGTAAATAAAAAAGTTGAATATAAGAAATTTGAAAATAAAAAATATTAGACACAAAGAATGCTGACGAAGGCTTTAGCAGGCCAGAAAATGCATTACATTTTGCTAGTGTCCCTTTGTATATTTCTATATTTTACATTTATGTTTTCCAACGGAAAGCTATGTAGGACATATAACAGAGGTATACAAAAATAAATTTGAAATAAATTTTTATGTTTAACTAAAAGTAAACCTTCGAATAAAAAATTTTATAAAACACAGATATTTAAAAAAAGATCATGAAACTTTAATATATCGTAAAGTAGACAGAATGAGGTTATGTCTGGAACAAGATATCGTGCAGATGGCCGCCGGGGCTTTGCTGGCACACACACGATAATTGGGTATTGGAGAGACAACATGAAAATGTTGATTTTGCAGATAAAATCATCTTCGGTGACGAGGCCCATTTCCATCTTGATGGTTTCGTCAATAGGCAGAATTGTCGCATTTGGGTCGTGTTATTTCGCGTTTTGGAGACCAGAATTGGCCGCCTAGATCGTGCGATTTAACACCTTTAGATTTTTTTTCTTTTGGGGTTCTTAAAGTCGATGGTTTACGCGAATAAGCCGACGACGACTCAAGCCTTAAAAGAGGAAATTGGGCACTGCATTAATGAAATACCGCAGCATTTATGCAATAAGGTCATTGAAAATTTCATTAAAAGATCGCGTGTGTGCCAGCAAAGCCGCGGCGGCCATATCGATATCTTATTCCATACTAAACCTCATTCTGTCTACGTTTAAAGTTTCACGATTTTTTTAATATCTGTGTTTTATTTAAAATTTAAAAATTTCGTTCTAGTTGGGACACCCATTAAATTATCAAACAATTTGGTATATCCAAGGTGCCCTATAACATATCCGCTTCCTTTGATATGTCTAAAATTCCAGATCAAATACTGGGGCCTAATTACCGCATTCGTGATCGAATGAGCTATCATATCGAAAAATGATTTCGATATAGAAATTATGATAAAATGTACTAAATTGTTTACTAGATATCGAATGCCATAATCTCAAATAAGAAAATTACGATCAATTTTACTCGATATCGAATGCGGTAATTTAGCCCCTGGAGCCAGTACAAAATGTGTTTCCAAGATTTTGTTATTCTGGCAATGGGGCTGCCTAATTCTGTGGAAATACGAATAAATATTCATGTGTAACTTTTGAATGAGTGGTTGAACATAAAAAATTATTTAAATGAAAATAAATTCAAAATTTAATAGTTTTTTGTTTTTGTTTTTTAGCTTTAAATAATCTTGCAATCGTACCATAAAACAATCAACGTTGTTGAAGTACATCATCAACATCAGGACCTCTTTAATTTGTTGTATAAAACTGATTCTTTGTCAACGGAGCCGGCGAAAGGAACAAAACGTTATGTTTGCCACTATAAAATTTAGAAGAAATAAAACAAAACAATAAAAAACAAGTTGAAATGAACAAACTCGTTCGCTATTATAACCCGTTTAGTTAAAATTCATTCGTTCATGCATGTTGTTTGAATTTCTTTTTTGAATGAATTCCTACTCGTACATACACATACATAAGTATTTGTAGATGTATAAATGAATGAATGAATGAATGTAAATACATAAATTCGTATATATGTATGTACGTAGCAACTTTTAAATACACACACATACATAAATAGTAGGGCGTTTCAAAAAACTCCATTTTCTTTTTTGCAACTATTTTTACGGTTCTTTGAGAGTTTTTAAGGAATGTTTCTTGATCCATTCCATCTCTGGCCCTTTATAATTACAAACTTGATTAAGTTAGTTCAAAGATCCCCAGCGTAAAGTAAAATTAAGGTTTCTGACAAATACATACCACACCACGATTTTCAATTAAACATTTTTCATTTTATAACGTTTTTTGCTTTTCCTGCAAAATTATGATAATGAGGGTTACGTCTTTGGGCATTTTAGGTGACGATATTGTCAGCCAAACTGCTTAAACCAAACTACTACTAAAGCTATGTGTCCACGATGGTCAGATATTACAACGTTGTCCGAAAAATGTGCAGAAAATGTCTAACAACCGTGTAAACTTAAAATGTTTGTCTTCCAACATTGTAAGAAAAAGCATTTTCAGTACATTGGAAGACAAAAATATTTTCAGACATCTAAAAATCGTGTAAACACTCAATTTTGTCATTGTCATTGTTTTAAGACAATTGACAAACACTTTTCATTGTCATATGTGCAAAGTTTATGCATCTGCCAAAGGCAGCATTGTCATAGAAATTATTTCTAAATGCAACTCTGTATATACATAAATTATAAACAAACAAGTGTGCATTGATAAAATTTTTGAAAAAGTAGAACAAAATTAAAGAATTAAATTAATGTGTGCATTAATAAAATTTTTAAACACACACACAGAGCTGCAAAACTAATTTGACAATGCCACACAACAATCTGACAACCGTGTAAACTGACAATTTCGGTTGACCGATAAATTCATTGTGTGACAATTGTGTGCAAATGAAATTGTAAGTTTTCTTACAGTCGTGTAAACTGACAATTTACCTTTTGCTAAAAATTTTTCAATGTCAGTACATTGATAGCACATTGGTAGATATGACAACGTTGTAATATCTGACCATCGTGGACACATAGCTTAAGTAATGTATATGGTATGTTGTTCAGTAGTTGCAAGTCATTACGAACCTAATTTTTGTGTTTAGGGCAAAAAAAAATATTGATTCTTTTTTGAAACCTTTATAATTCTTAAAAAATTATGAATTACCCAGCAAAAACTCTCCTTACCAAGTAATGAGTTAAATCGCTAAATGGTGGCGCTTCATTGCTTATATTCGGTTATGTGATTGGAGGCACGGTTATTTGATTGCTTTCCAACGCTTATAAATATCACTAGCACTATAAAACTAGTTACAAGTAATGACTTGTAACTATTTGATTGATCGTAAGAATAAGAAGTATGCAGATAATAAACAATTTATTAGACGTCTATTTCTGAAGGTACGGTCACATTTGGCAAAAATTTACTAAAAAAGCTTAACAAATTGTTTCAGCACAATTATGTTTGACGTTGTTTACTCTTACAAGAGTTTTGCAAGATCAAACAGCATCAAATAAAATCAAACTAAATATTTGTTGTGTCTTGTGCTAAATAAACGAAGTTTTTTTAATAAATAAACTAGTTAAAAAATTATTTTATTTAGTGGTCACGTCCTTTTCGGCAAATATTTGCCAAGTGTGACCATACCTTAAGTAATGCAGACGGTAGGTAATAGTCATTGAAAAGTTAGACAATAACTTATTGCAAATAATTGAAGCCAAATATATTTTGTGTTACGCCCTATTATACTTATACGAGTACTTGAGTATATTTACCGGTTCGTGTGTATTTCTATGGCAAAACATTTGTTTATGTGTGTTGTTTAAATACAAGGGTGTGGGTAGGTAGTAGTGATGTGATGCTTGCTCGTTGCTCTGTGAATGCAAAGAAACAATTGTCACAAAGGCATCGCAATGAGGGTAAACAATGGCTTTAGGGGCACCTAACTGTAAAAAAGTAATTGTTTTTAGCATTTTAAATGTTCATTTTGTATTTTTATACCAACATACACACATACATACATGCATACTGGTACTGCGTTTGTTTGCAACTTAAAGTTTATAAAGGTGACAGCGTTGCCATTTTGTTGTTATATAATAAAATTAGCAGTTTTGTTTTAATAAAAAGGCTTCTAGGTGTTTGAATGGTTTGTCAAATTTCTTTCTTTCTTCATTTTAATTTTTTTTTTACAAAATGATTAGATAAATTATTGAAATTATTTTCACTCTTTTGTACATTCTAAATAAATTAAGCGGCTGATGTTTCAGTTCTTTTATGTAAGTTTATTGATGTTTACTTTCGCTTTTAATTATAATATAATAGTACCCTTTACTGAACTTCATGGTGTTTACACTCAAGTGTTTTACCACTTATTTCTTAAAAATATCAAAATTTGGCTGAATTTTCTATTATAGTATGTATGAATTTAGTATGGCAACACTTAAACACAATGAAACCCAACAAACAAAAAGTAAAGCGTTTGAAAAAGTATGTTTTATTTTCTAATAATAACAGACGTCACTCACAAAATGTTTTTAAACATGAACAAAACATTGTATTCCACAATGTTTCAGTTTATTCAATTCAGTTTAAGTTTTTTTTAAGAAATAAATAGTTTTATTTCTAAAATATGTATATTAGTGAAAAAATCTGTTCATAAATGAACGACTCTTGAAATTCTAAAAAATGCTTTTGATTTTTGATTACTTTACAATTCATTTACATTTACTTGAAGCCATTGGGGTGATTAAACTAAATATGTGACCCGGCCATGAAAAGGTGGCTTATGACTCAAAAAAAATGTGTCCACTTTTTTTTTGGTTTCGATAGTTTTTGAGACGCTCTTTCACGTGGTGAAAACTAGAAAGTCCTACCAGAAACGTTTTTATTGATTATGTATTTCGAGTTATAACTAATAAGTTATTAGTAGTAACAAGCAATATGCAGAAACCAGATTTAGCCAATATCTCTCGTAACAAACATCTGATTTTACAGTGTTACGATTGCACATAGCTTCCATACAAATGTCTTCTCGGATTATGGCTCTATGGTACATAACTGCCTATAAACAAATCAGTATACAAACAAAATTCACCAAAAATAAGTTTAATGCTAAGGGAAATCATAAAACGATAATCTGTTTTCGTCAGTCCATATTTGAACATATAAAGTCCAATTCCGATATTAAATTCTTATAAATATCTTATAAAAATCAATATCAAGTTGAAATTCAACACAAATACCCCAGATGTATTATTTGACGCTAGAATTAATGGCCCCAGAAAAAATAACCCAAAACAAAAAACGAAAAAAGGCCAACATTTTGGCGTCACATTTCATTATTAAATTTAGCTCTAATTTTTTTATGAAAAATCGCCCCAAGGTTAAAATGAAAGGTGGGCCAAATGTTTTCAAAGCGAAAATTTGCCCAAATATGTAAATGAATTTAAAGAAATAAAACCTAAAAAAAGGCCCAAAAATTATAGTTAGTGTAATTTTTTGAAGTTATTTTTATGGGTTATTTACCCTGGAGCCATTACTTGGAGCGCCTATTATATTTGCAATTAGAGTACCACATTTTATGATATTATATTTATCCTTATAAATTACATTATACAGTTTAAAATCGGCACAAATAATCCAAATTTATATATAAATCATCATAATGAACTTTATGATGTTCAGTCCAAAACTGAACTGAAAAACACTTTAACGAACCGAAAATTTTACACTGATCAGTTATACGAGTATGCATGTAAAAACTTACTATGGGATTTTATAAAGGTCAGTCCATTAAATTGAAAATGTACCTGAATATTATATTAAATTATTAACTAAAAAAAAAACAGCTGCAAAACCAGTGCGGTAAACAGTAGTAATTAAAATTTATATAAACACCAATTGCAATTAAGCATTTTGTAAATAAGCATTTTGGGATTAAAAATATTGCTTTTCAAAGAATTCTTAAATCGGTTTTATAGAAATATTCTTCCTTTAAATATTTTTTCCGACACAAATACTTAAACTATACCATTTTTACATCTTGAAAATTATATTTATAGTTCTAAAACTTTGTATCACAAACTGTACTGTATATAGAAACATAATACATATGTACATACATACATTCATATGGATGTATGTGAGTGTACATGGTCTAACTGTGGGGGTGTTGTGTTTGAAGTAGCAAAAAAGTACAACCGTAAAATAATATTGAAAATGGTTGTTTATATAAAAGAAAGAAAGAAAGAAAAAAAACAGAAAACAATGAAACTCCGCTGATTGTATTTTATTTTCTCTTTTTTGCTTGAAATTGTCAAAGAAATATGTTCAACTTAATGTCGCCAGTTGTAGTAAGGTTTTAATATGTCGCATAGGACGAAACATAAGAATGTTATGTTAATAGTCTGTGATTATAATAATATTTAAGCAAACATAATATACACTTTAGAAGTTATGATGCATATTGAGAGTCATACGAACAGGCAGCACATAATGAAGCTTAAACAATTTTTAAGATCTCAGCAGTTCTGGCCTTTCACATTATTAAGAATCCAATGTAGTCAGTAAACTTGGTCAACACAGTTACCTGTTATAATAACCCAGCTGCTTTTGCGTACTTAAAAATACAATTAAAATTTGATTTAGATTAGATGATATACTTTTGAGACCTTTATTCCTTTAGCAGAAATTTGTTTGACGTATGAAATAAGAAAAAAACCAAATATTTGTTGTGACTTGTCCTAAATAAATGAAATTTTTTAAGGACATAAATAAACGAATTGAAATACATTTTATGTCTTGTTTGTCAAATATTTGAAAAAAACTGTAAAACTATACAATGATCCACCAGAAAAAATAATTGAAAATTTATTCGCTTGTTAGAAATTTTTTCAAAATTACCGATCAATATCACTTACTGAGTTGATTTGATGATTTTAAAAGCCAAAAGAATTTGTACATTGCTGTAAATTTTATGCAAAATTATGTAAAGATTTCACACATTTTATAGAACTCAGCAAAAATAGTTTGTAATTGAGAAGAAGTAAGCGAAATTAATAAGGACCACTTCCCAAAATGAGTTTGAAGTGTATAACTCTCTTAGAAATGTCGGTATTCGTTATATACAAATAATATGGTAGAATTTTATGATGATCGGTTCATAATTAGTCGTAGTTCCTATACAATTCCCACTTCCGAAAATCACTTTAACGACTATAAATCTCTTAAAAATGTTGTTATCCCAACATATAAAAGTATTTATATCGAGATAAAGTATAACATACTCGTATATAACATTTATATTTTTTAAATTAACGGATGATCGGTCCATAATAAGTAATATCTCCCATATAGCGCCCATTTCTGAAAAACTGTTCTACACATATACTGGGTATATAAGGTCGGGCTTGACCGACTATACTTTCTTACTTGTTTTATACTCTGTTTCTTAACTTATGGTGAATATGGAAAAAGGTTTTTTTTTAATTTTCAAATTATAATGAAAATCAAACAAACTCTGTGAATTATTGTAAGAATTGCTCATTAAATCAATTATAAATAGTTAAAATGTCAAAACATTTAAAATAAATTATTTTGTTTGTAAAATTTCAAACAATATAAAAAATACTAATTGAATTTGCACTAATAGCGTAGCCAGACGACATACATATGTAGTTAATTTGCATTAGCAGTCTTAATTCAAATTAACTCGTGAATTATACCCATCCTAATGCGCATTAAGTTAGACGTAAATGCACAAAATCAAACTGAATTTATACTGCATTTAGCTATTTCAATATGGCAACATCATGAAAATCAATAATATGTTATCAAATTGTTTACTATTCTAAAAGAAGAAGAAGACAATTGTAAAATTAAAATAATAAAAATAGATTTCCACAATTGCCTTTCTCTTATTTCAGAGTGTCCCAGAGTGATGGTTGCTAGTGCATGAACAATTTTTGCATTATGAAGCAATTTCAGCAAAAGTAATTTCAGCTTTTTCTTCAAATAAATACTGATTTTTCACCAAACGCCAAACAAATTTTTTCACAATTAAACAGTTGTTTACAAACAAACTAAATGCAGAAACTGTCGTCTGTCAGTTTAAAATCTTAATTCACATTAGTGAGATTTTAATGCAAATTAACGCTGTCGTCTGTCTACGATATAAGACTGAATAGAAAACACCGAATAAGGATATTCTAGTTCTATTATTCTATAATATAGAATCTATATGCTTCGTTTGTGTGTTATTCCTAAAACAGATTCCCAAAATGTTAAATAGTCACCGGCCAGGAATAAAATATCAATAATATCTCGGGCAACGCCGGGTACAAAAAGCTAATAGTGCTATAACAAGTAAGAGTGCTATATTCGGCTGTGCCGAATCTTAAACACCCTCCACCTAAACGTAATAAGAAATACAAAAACTACACTGGTTATAGGACTAGAATATCCTTATTCTGTGTTATCTATTCAGTCTTAGTACAAATTTTATCTATTAGTATTTGATATATTGTTTTAAAGACAATTTTACGACCAACATAATTTTTGATAAATATTTTGAAATTTTACCTAATTTCGACCATTTATAATTGATTTAATTACCAACTCTTACCATAATTTACAGAGTTTGTCTGATGTTCATAACAGGTTAGAAAAGTATATTCGGCTTTGCCGAATCTTTAATACCCTCCACCTGCAAATATACTTTAAAGTTAAAGGTAATAAAAACATGTTAAGAAACAGAGTATAAAAAAGGGTAAGATTATAAGATGAGGCTTTTTTGTTTGAATTTGATCTCGGTAACATTATTTACAAAAAATTTATGGGTGGCATAGAAGAAATGGACCAATTATGGACCGATGGCTTCTAAATCCAGTATCCACTAATGTGATTTCTATGTATTTTAGGATTATATTGGTTGAATTTCATCTCAATAGCGTTATTTACAAGAGTTGTATGGTTGGTTGTTATGCTCGGAAGTGGACTTAATTTAGGATCTATTATTGACTGACATCTACAAAACGCAGTAGCTTAATTGCCGTATAACCGATACTAATATGATCTCTGGATTAAAATTACTGATCTATATAATAGTTGGTTCGATATCGATATTTATTAGACATTTTTGTGGGTTTATTTGTTTTTCGGAAATGGTTCTTATATGGCAGCTATGACAAATTATAGGCCGATCTTCTTAAATTTTGGAACAGTTATTTCCATGCATTGGAGGATATTTCACGTCGAATTTGAACATAATAACGGTATATATACGATATATATTAGTATTAACGTGGATTTCGAGAGTGGACCTTATGTGGGGGATATAGTCAAATATGGACCGATATTCTAAAAATCCAACAGTTTGATTTAGGCATGTATGTAAATGATCCGTGTAAAATTTTGGATTGGTACCCTTATTTATAAGCGATTTATGAGTATTAAAGTGATTTTCGGAAGAGGGCTTTATATGGGGCATACGGTTAAAAATAGACCGAAATTCACAAAATTGTGTGGAATGATTTTTGTATATATGTAAATGATCTGTTCAAAGTTTTAAGTCGGTAACGATATTTATACAATATATATAGGCATAAATGTCTTTTTCAGTTGTGGTCCTTGTATGGGAGCTATGGCAAGTTCTGGACCGACCATCATAAAATTTAGTACAACAATTTATTTGCCTATAAAGATTATTTATGTACAATTTTAGCCGTTTAACATTACTTATATCTGTTTATACGTATTTAAGTGAACTTTGGAAGTGGACTTTATATGGGGTCTATAGTCAAACATGGACCGAAATAAAAACAGTTTCGTTTTGCGATTTATTTTTGCATAAAACTTATTTTTGCTGAATTTTGTCTTGATGTTCCAATTTTATAGGCATTTATTTATCATTAAGCCATATTTCGGGAATATATATATTTGTATGGGGGCTATGAGAAATCATGTACTTATTCTTACTGTTTTCCGCACACTTTCTTCTTTTATCATACAAACAACGTATACCAAATTGCATGGCATTATCTGCAATATATTTCAAAATATTGCAATAAAATGGACAAAAAATATCAAATTTTTATGGAGGTTGTCTCACATATTGGTCCATAACTCTGGTTGACCTAAACCGATTTTGCTGATTTTAAATAGCAAACTTCTCAAAAGCATTTCTGACAGAATTATTGAATATTTGGATACCGAGTATATCTTGGGATTTTCAAAAACTGATTTCAACATCTAGACAGACAGACGGACATGGCTTAATCGACTCTGCTATCTATAAGGATCCAGAATATGTATACTTTATAGGGTCGGAAAATTATATTGTGGAAATTTCACACGGAATGACAAACTTATATATACCCTTCTCACGATGGTGAAGGGTATAAAAATGAGAACAAAGTATATCAATTTTAATATATAGTGTGCACGTATTATTCAAATTAAATTTTGACATCAACATTTTTAAAATATTATATTTTATAACAGCTTAGGGCACTGCTACACGTTCAATAAATATCGTTCAATTTATATCGCGATCCATTTTAAAGTATTGATGGATCACGAGCGTATGCTACATGTTCAATATTTATCGCGTCAGTATTTATGTTATTTTTGTGCTGTGCGGGTCGTTTATCAATGTCGCGAGAAAACCAAAAGAGAGCCTGTTTAGCTATTTTTTGCTTGCTTTTGTGAATTGTTTTACTTTACTTTGTTTAATTTTTTCCAGTGCGTATTTAATATTATTTTATTTCTTTTTTTGTTACTTTTTACTGACGTATCATGATTTAATATGATTTAAAATGCTACACGTTCAATATTTATCACGAGATCCACGATCCGCGATCTGGATTTCATATTTTAGGCCATTCTGCGATATGTATCGCGATCCATCAATATTGTAGCAGTGCCCTAAGAGTAATCTTTTTGTGAAAGCTCCACAAATATTTAACATTTTAAAAAAATATTTTTGATTTTCCTCATATGGAGGTGTAAAATATTTTACTGTCGAAAATTCCAGAAATATCAAATATTAAAGCAAACATATAACAAAATCTAATATTTAATATATTGTATTTGTTTAAACAAATTCTGATTAAATTAGTAACTTAATATTCTTAGTCTGAAAAATGTTTAGTCTGTTTCGTGTTGTCTTTTCTGAAGTTATAAATAATGAATGAGAGATTAATAATATTGGCTGTGTTAATTTGGCCATAAATTGCCAAAACCAATGAATGAAACTGAAAAGATGAAAATGTTTGTTTAATAAAAAAAATCTAACATACATACATACGTACAAGTATGAATAGAAACCGAAAAAAAAAATATTATGAAATAACAGAAATTGATTGGCCAGTAGTCATACGTATTTGAAGTTTCTATGTGTTTAAATTACGAATTTGGTTACATAGTACAAACCTAGATACATACACAGATCCATATATACATACTATATGTATACTCGTATTCAAATCACTGTTGGGATCTTACAATTTTAAGAATTGTACCGTCTCAATGGCAAAATTGTACAAAATTGCCATAAATTGTACCTAAATTTCGCTATTAATTAAAAAAGCATATATTAAGAATTCATAACACTTTTTACTCAATATAAACAAAATAACAGAAAGAAAACTTAAAAACGTAAAACAATTTTTCATATAAGTGAACATACATACATACATACATACATATGTATATATATATGCATTTCACGTCGTGACCCAATTTTAAAAATCAATGTCTTCCGATTTGGATGAAATTTGCACTAAAGTTAGTACTATTGGATAGTAGGCCAGACACAATTTTCAGCTCTATGAGTAAAGAAGTGCCGGATTTAGAGGGGGTCAAAGTTAGAAATTTCGGTCATACAGGGTTTTTTTAAAATGAGTGAAACTTTTCACCTGTTGGTCCTAGCAAAAATTGTCCAAAGGACTTTAGATAGCTATATCTTCAATCATTTCAAAAACATTTTTTTTAATTTTTTTTTTAATTACTTTTTTTTAATTTTTTTTAAATTTGGGCCCTTTTTTCTATAAAAAATAATTTTATTGCCACACAAAATTTTATATGAGTATTTCGTGAATATATTTTGTTCTTACCCATTAACAAATCTTTTCATTTTTATTTTGGCGCTTAACAAAACATTCACCTTTAAAAAATAACAATATTTTTAATTGAGTTTTTACTTTTACTCCGTTTGCTTTAATGTTTTCACTTTGTATAGCATTCGTTTAATGTACCGTTTAAAAATATCAATGTTTTATATTCACTACCAAGTCGAATTCATGTATACAGTGGTGGCAATACAATTATAACAACACAACATTGTATTTTATTTGTTGCTTACGTTGGTCAATATGTCAAAAACACAAGCAACTTTTGACATTTCTCTCCCTAAGTAAGAAATAAAAGTAGAACAGCTGTGCTCTCAACGACACCGAAAAAGTGAATTCGCCTTAAAAAAAAAGGGATGAATTGTACCAGCGTACCAATTAAGTTTTGATTGTACCAAATTTGGTACAATTGTACCACAAATCCCATCAGTGATTCAAATGCATGTGTATGAAATACATATTGAAATGATTCTACGCCTCTTTAAATTTTACTTTTTTCGTAGAATTCTACTTTTTGGGTTTTTGTAAATGTGCACAGAGATATGTATGTATGTATATATATATGTATATATGTACATACGAGTACATACATGTGTACGCGGGCTATTTGATAATTTCTTAATAAAAAGGTGTAATTGTATATAAAATAGACTTGGGTTTTTCTCCACCTCTGAGATTTCATTCTCTATTATAAAAGCTTTACAGTATTTTTCAAACAAAAGACAGGAGTTTTTTTATAAAGCCACAGCAGGTTACCGACTAAAATATTTCAAAAATAAAATACACACGTTTATATGTGAATGATTATTATGCACTGCTGTCGTCAAAATGCTTAAAACATGGGCATTTCTAACGGTTCACAGAGACCGAAATGTGCTTGAAGACTTTAATTCAAATGAAAATTATCGATTTTCAAAGTGTGTCTAATTCGCTATCATTTTGTATCTTTTTCAAAAACATGCATATTTAGATGAAACGTGTGGCGAAAGAAGGGCAGCAATAAAATATGTACATAAAATTA
Organism: Bellardia pandia; assembly: GCA_916048285.2. Classification (NCBI taxonomy): domain Eukaryota; kingdom Metazoa; phylum Arthropoda; class Insecta; order Diptera; family Calliphoridae; genus Bellardia; species Bellardia pandia. The sequence goes on from OU696530.1 coordinate 75,915,306, forward strand.
CCAGTTAGAATAAGCTTTTGAAATAAAAGAAAAAGAAAAATATGTTAATGAAAGAAAAAGGAGTTAAAGTTAAAGAATTAAAGTTTTTGAATCACTGTTTAATTTTTTCGCTTCAAAGGCTTAAGAATGTCACGTTCGGGAGCGTGGAAGTGCTCATATTGATACAAAATCAAATACTGAACTGATAATCGAGGAAAAAGAGTGGAACTTGGCCAGATATTCTTATTAATAAATACTTTTGTACATGCAATGACAATAATAACTTTATTTATAATTTAGGTTCAGGTGTTGTGAATTTCTAACGAAGATCGATACGATTTGATAAGATATGATTGATATTTATACCCACCTCCAAAAATATGTGGGTCATTCCGTTTGTAACACATCGCAATTTGAGTCGCAGAACAAAAAACGTACAACTTGAAATATTCCTTGTTGATGATTGAAAATTAACCCAAATGTGAGACAACCTACGAAAAAATGATTTCTTCAAAAATATTTAACGTTTTACACCCTACACGATCATAATCGGTAAAGTGAGTGTCTGTTGGATTTGTGCAGATGTTCGTAACGCCTACAAATATTGGTCTAAATGTTGATATCCATATAATATTTAACACAAGTACGTTTTATATATAATCAAATCATACGGCCTGATGTTATGATGATCGGTGCATAATTATTCATAGCTCCCATTTAAGGCCCACATCCGAAAATCTCTTTAAAGACCATAAAGATATTAACTAGAAATTTTTCACAAGTTATTTTTATGATAAAGGGACATGCTGTTGAAAATACTAAGAATGTATTCATGATTTCTCTTAGCCCGCATATAAATTTCTTCCTAGAATTTGGCCCTATATATTCCTATAAAATAGCAGTATTCACAAAAAATTTGTGAAAAATAATTTTAAGTAAAAACAAATCATAAAACGATAGAAGTTTCTAATATACAATTACAAATTTTTTAAATATAATTTTTAAGTTCTGAAATGTAATTAAAAACTTTTGAAATATAATTTAAAATTCAATGGGAAATATCTGAAACACAGTGGAAAATTGTGTAGGGTCTTTAAAATAACGTAACAAATATATAAAACATTTTTATTTTTAAATTTTAGAAAATTTGTTCCATTTTCAAAATAAAAAGTTTCCCATAAAAAAACAGAGAATATATTTGATTGGCCTGGGGCCAAATTACCGCATTCGATATCGAGTAAAATTGATCGTAATTTTCTTATTTGAGATTATGGCATTCGATACCGAGCAAGAAATTTAGTACGTTTTATCATAATTTCGATATCGAAATCATTTTTCGATACGATAGCTCATTCGATCACGAATGCGATAATTTGGCCCCTGGTTATCACAGTTAGCCCTCGTGTTTGAATGTACATATTTTTGGTAAACAACTGCAACAACAACTATACAACTAAAGTAAAATTCAGTTGTAAATAACAATTTGTATATAAAACAAAAAACGTACTCGTATATTGTAAAGAACTCGGTTGTAACCAATCTCCTATTAAAGCCAACTAGTATAATTAATTCATTTCTCTGTTGTTTTTTATTTGGCCAATTTTCCTTTGTCTGTTTGTATTTCCTTATTAAGCTAATACGGCCTATAATCTTTTATGTAATTAAAAATACAATTTTAATACATTTTTTCCCGACGTTTCGTCAATTTTTTGTCGACTTCTTCTGGGGATCGTCTATTTAATAAAAACATGACATTAATTAACAGTTTTTTACCAAATAACATTTAGAACTTACATTTTTTTAAATATTATAAATATTATTACATTAAAAGAACAATTTTAAAACAAGAATTTCCATTTAACATATATAATGCAAAAACAAAAAACATAAAATTGTTATTAAACACATAATATTTAAATATTTTAACTCAGTTTATTTGATGGCTACCCTATAACTAGCACATATGTTATTAGTATCTTCTTTCAAATTCATCGTATTATTTATGTTTTGCTGAATTCTCAAGCTCTCTTTCGTAAATCTCTTTCTCATATTTCCATCCTTGTCTAATATCCTAATATGTTGAAAATCTGGGGTATGATGTGACCTGATCATATGCATGGCTAATGCTGTTGTTTCTTTCTGTCGCGTAATATCCATTTTGTGTTCTCCTATTCTTGTTGATAAAGCTCTCTTTGTTGTTCCTATATACACCTGATTACAGAGTTCTTCGTTATTCCCTTTACATCTTATTTCATAAACAACGTTATTTTGTTGTTGTTTTTCTATTGGCGCTTTTATTTTAGTGAATATTTCATTTGTTGTTTTGTTAGGCTTATACGCAAAACATATGTTATTTAGTTTCAGTGTTGTCATCATGTTTCTTTTGTCAGTAAGGCTAGGGATGTATGGTACACTATAGAATTTTTTGTTTTCCATTCCATCAGTGTTGTCAATTTTCTTATTTTTGTTCAATAGATTAAATGCGTCGTCTATTAAAGAATTAATTAATTTTTTAGGAAAACTATTTTGTGTCAATATTTCTTTTATTATGTTTATATTTTTGTCGTAGAATATTTCGTCACTAATCTTCAGTACCCTTTTTATGAAATTTCTCGCTGTATTTATAATCTGGCCTCTGGGTTGTGTGGTGTTGAAATTCATAAGTCTGCCTGACGCTGTTTCCTTAGAGTACCAATTAAAAATAATATTGTCCTTATTTCTCCGTAGTTTTGTGTCGAGGTATGCTATTTCATTGTTTTTTTCTATTTCGATGGTGAATTTAATTTTTTGATGGTGAGAATTTAAAGTTTCAAGAATTTCGTCCTTATCGTCCTTGTTGATGATAGCGAAAATGTCGTCCACATATTTTGCTATGTATTTAATATTGATATTTTTATTTTTTAATTTCATTATTGCATCGTCCAGTAAATTATCAAGAACAATATCCGCTATTGTAGGAGAGAGCGGGTTACCCATTGGCATACCAAATATCTGTTTAATTATTTTTTTACCATAAACAAAGTAATTATTATCCGTTAGACAGAATTTCAAAATTTCTAAAAATGTCGGCTTAGGAATGTTTGTAAATTTCTTTATTGTTAGCCATTTTTCCATAATATTCTTAATAGCTGTGTGTACCGGAATATTTGTGAACAGTGAGATGACATCAAAAGATACTAATATATCATGAGGCTCAAGTTCTATATTACATAGACGATTTTTTAATTCAAATGAATTTTTGATGTTATATTCTTCAGATATAATATGTTTAAGGATATTTCCTAAATATTTGGACAAATTATAACATGGTACTTGTATTGATGACACAATTGGCCTAAGAGGGGTTTCCGGTTTATGGATTTTTGGTAATCCGTATATTCTTGGGGCAACAGCTGCATGACAAGTAAGATTACGTTTTTGCCATATGTCAATGAATCTATTCTTTTCCAAGTTTGATATGATGTCGTTATTCTGTCTTTGAAGTTTTTGAGTCGGATCTATTCTCAATGTTCTGTAAGTATCTCTGTTTTCTAGAAGAGTTTCCATTTTCTGTTCATAACATTTTCTGTACATGGCCACCGTTTTGTTACCTTTATCTGCTTTTATTATGATCATATCTTGGTGCTTTTTTAAAAATTTTTTAGTTTTTTCAAAAACAGTTAAAATAAATTTTTCCCTAGGAGTGTTCTTAATTTTTCTTTTAAAACCAATTATACTATTTGCCAGCTTAGTTCTTGCTATATCCTTTTCCTTGTCTGTATTTTCGTCCATGTCTTGGATGCATTGTTCTATATCTGCGATTATATTTATTGGAGAAAAATTATTGTCCGTTACTGGTAATGCAAACTTATTTCCTAACGAGAGAATCCATTTACATTCCATAGGTATATTTATTGTTGTTTTATTTTCAAACCAATGATTATTAAAAATTAGTCCGTATGACTCATTATAACGAAATTTTAAATCTGATATAACTGTACAGGCTGTTGAACCTCTATTTTCCGGATTACGGTTCAGCATGTACCTATTTATATACTTTAAGAGAGAACGAGGTTATATACATACATGTGTATAACAACAGATCCATTTAAACAAATTTAAATACTTTGAGAAATTTATGCAAAATGTATATGTATAGGTAGAGTCAAAACATTTCTACAGTTTCTACAAAACATTTTATTTTCTATTCGTTATTGAAATCACTTTACTTAAATATTAGAAACTCTGATATACATACATATTTCTACAGGTCCCAGAGAGTTCGTTATAATCGAGTTCTACTGTATAACAGGAAACACTAATATCCTTGTGTACGTAGTATTTGTTTTTTTTTAGCAGTTGTGTGCAATTTTTTTAGTCTCTTAAAAATTGTGTTGAAGTACACATGGAAAATCGATTACTATTTTCATTACTTCGATATATTTAGTAAAATTGACTTGATGGAAATTGCTGAAAACACCTACTGATGATAAATATTTTGAGTTAGGCAGTGTATATCACATTAGTCATCTTATTTGATTCAAAACGTATGCGATTATGGCGTCAAATATGGTTAAGTACACAATATGTTTCATAACATTTGTATTTTATAATTTTTGATAATTTTAGTTGGGCTAAAGTTCATTTAAATTTAATTTTCATTAAACTATTATTTTTACTGAATATAGGAATTGTTTTTACAACATGAAATCTTATTAATTTTTTTTTATTGATAATTTTTCTTGGTTGAGCTGGGGATCGAACCTGGGTTGAGTTTACCTGTTTCAAAAATCACCACTTTCTCTCATCAGAATTCTTTGAGTTCTAACCTCTGCACCACTGCGGTGCCTGCTAGCCAACAGTCAAACATCAATCTGTAACCAGTAGTACTGGTGGTTCGAAATTTGCTGTAATTAAATGAACTCGAGCCCAACTAAAATTATCAAAAATTGTAAAATTAACAGTTCAACTAAAAATAATAATTGTTCTTATTTGTATTTCATATTAAATTAAATAATCATTTTGCTGCATTTGCTGCATTTACATAATTTTATATTCCGCTGTGCCGAATCTAATATTAAGTATCGGTAACGATAATATAGATAATACCGGTTATTTTACTTTGCGAATCCCTTACATGAGTGCTATCAAATATTAAGGGGCGATCGTCAAAAAATATTGTACCGTAATTTCTATTTATTTCAAGTTTATTTTGTTTAAATTTCATCTCGATAACAACATTTACAATAATTTTATGCATATTCCAGTTATTCCACAAAGTATACGGTGATGTCAAGAGACGAAAAATTGTCTCGTGACACCACATTTTACATTATCGCACATTTTATATTTATCTCTTTCTTTCAGAGCTGCCCTTTGTACATATTTTTGCAGCGTGTAACAATTTACTTTGATAAGAAACTGATTTTGGCTTTTTAAAACGTGAAATTGTCTGCTCTGTATGCTGTGTGGATATCATCGGAAGTGGACTTTGTATGGAAGTCCATGGCCGATTATGGACTAATTTTCACAAAAGCCAATTGTATAAATTTTACATAATTATAAATGATCTGTGTAAAATTTCGGTTCGATATGAATGATTATGTTGGTTAATTAGTTTTTTGGAAGTAAGATAGCTATATGACCTATTATGAACCGTTCAGCATGAAATTATGTACACAGAGAAAATTTTTAGGGATAAATCAGCCAATTAACCCAATGATTGAAATTTTGATTGACAAATTGGATTGAATCAACTAAAAAATTGTTTCATTTTATTTTACTATTTCAATAATTGGCTGATTTATGATTGAAAATATTCTCAGTGTATATGAATGATTTGTGTTGAATTTTAACTTGAGACTTATGTTTGTAAGAGATTTATGGGCATTTAAGTGATTTTCGGAAGTGGGCTTTGTATGATGCTATGTCATAATATGGACCAATGCAACAAAATATTGTTTTCAGGTTTCTCGTTGTATAAATTTAATTTTGCTGAATTGTTTATGAATACTGCTTTTCTATAGACATTTATTTACCATAAAACCATATTCCGGTAAGACATTTGATTAGGGGCTACGAAAAAACATAGACCGATTCTTACCATTTTCAACAGGACTTGTCTGTCTATAATAAATAAAGTGTGCTAAATTTGCATTATATTTGAAGAAATTTGCAAAAAAAAATATCTGAAAAATATTGAGGTTGTCTGAAACCGTGGCCTATAACTCGGATCCTACACACCTATTTTGCCCATTTTCAATGGAACAAAGAATATTTGGTAAAAATTTCATTGTTCTACGTGTTATTTTTCGAAGCTCTATCGTGCCTTCAAGAGACGAACAGACGGACGGATCGTCCTAGAATCTAAGAAGGAACCAGAAGATTTTTGTTGCTGAGTTTCGGTTTTTTTATTTAATTCAATAAACGAAACAGTTTTCGAGTTACGCGAATATTTATTACGCAACATACTACGTTTTTTAAATAATGTTATATCTGGAAAAATAGAGTTAACAATCAATAAAATTATTTACAAGAGATTTATGGGTGGCATAGTAGAAGTGGAACAATAATGGACTGATAGCTTCTGAATCCAGTATTCACTAATGTAATTTCTACATATTTTAGGCTTAGGTGTGGTTAATTGTTATGCTCGGAAGTGGACTTTATTGACTGACAGGTGCAAAATCCAGTAGCATAATTTTCTGGACTAAAATTTCTGATCCATATAAAAGTTGGTTCGATATCGATATTTATTAGAAATTTTTGGGTGTTAAATTGTTTTTTTCGGAATTGGTCCTTATATGGCAGCTATGACAGCTCATGAGCCGATCTTCTTAAATTTCGGAGCTGTAAATTTTATGCATATGAGGATATCTCACGTTGAATTTTAACGTAATAACGGTATATTTAAGATTTATATTAGTATTAAAGTGAATTTCAGAAGTGGTGGACCTTTTATGGGGAATATGGTCAACTATGGAACGATATTCTCAAAATCCAGCAATTTGATTTTGGCATGTATGATAATGATCCGTGTATTTTTTGATCGCTACCATTATTTATAAGATATTTATGAGTATTAAAGTGAATTTCAGAAGTGGTCTTTATATGGGGCATACGGTCAAATATGGACCGAAATTCACAAAATTTTGTGGAATGATTTTTGTGTATATTTAAATGATAACTATAAAGTTTTGAGTTGATATTTATATGATATGTATAAAGATTAATGACTTTTTTGGATGTGGTCCCTATATGAGAGCTTTGACCAATTATGGACCGGCCATCATACAATTAAGTACAACAATTTATACATCTATGTATGTATGTGAATTATTTGTGTTGAATTTTAACGTGTTATGTACCTATATTTGTACCAGATATATACGTATTTAAATGAATTTTAGATGTGGACTTTATCGAAACATGGCCAAAATTTCGTTTTGCGATTTCTTATTTTTACTAAACTCTGTATTGATATTGCAATTTTAAAGGCATTTATGTAACATTGAGCCATATTTCGGGAAGAAATTTGTATGGGAGCTATGAGAAATCATGGACTGATTCTGCCTATTTTAATCACAGTTTGTCCTTCTGTCGTGTAAATAACGTGTACAAAATTGCATGTTTTTATCTGTATTTAAACAAAATAGCAAAAGAGAAACAACTAGTGAAAAATATCATATTTTGATGGATGTTGTCACACTTTTGGCTCTATAAAGTGGGTCTAACTGAAAATACTTATCATCAAGTTTAAACTAATCCCTATAATATTTAATATTGTGAATTACTACTTATAAGCGATTTTCTGAAATGGGTTTATATGGGACGATTGTTGCTAAACTTGTCTATTTTTAATGTTGAAAGTTAGTATCGGCTCAAATGCGGTCAAAGATTTTGATAATTTTTCATAACTTTTTTTTGCTTACACTGATATTTTGCTTCTATAGGCATTTAAACGTTACCGCATATAAAATGCGTGTCGTCATATATGCGGACGTCGCCTTCATATTACTGAACCCAAACCAATTACCACCGGTTCAACCAATTTTGCTATTTTGTATCCCGAATTTCCGCATTACCATATAATTTGGAGGTGCGAAAAATGAAAATGGCAAAAAATTGCACATTTGTATGATATCTGTACTTTCATGTATTCAATTCTATTATAAAATGTCGATATAAGAATTTAAATTTTAGGAAAACATACAAAAATTGGTACACACACACATAAGATATACAAAAGTACGCAGCAAAAAATTCTAGGGTTTAATTTTGTAGGCCTTCTTAAAGAATTGATTAACAAATTCTTAAATATTCGATATTCATTCCACTCTGCCATCTCGAAGCAGGTGTCCCAGAAGTACCTTGCTGCTTCTGATAAAAAAAAATTAAACACATTTATAATACATGAATAATAACGTTTCAAAGTCTTTATTTATCCTAATTTAAAATCCTTTGTTTATGTGTGATAGTAAAACAATATTGAAACATTTCTCAAAATTAAAAAAAAAAAATTTCTTCCTTAAACAGCCTTTTGCATGTATTCAACTTGTGTCCGCAAAATAAAGCCTTTAGAAAGGCTTCTTTACTGCATATTTTACCCGCTGCGTATATGAATACATACATTTGCATGTAGAAGTGTGCAGAAGTGTGTGTCCTTTTAGTATTTTTATTAAGTTTTTCAATGTATGTCCTTTCTTTTTTGGTTTCTTAGCATGAAATAACATTTTCTATCCGTAACTCCTGTGTTTATTATTCCAAGTGTTTGTTTGTTGAACGTTTGTGGAAATTCGAATTGGGAAATGATTTGATTAGAGAATTTTTGGAATTATTTTCTTTGTTTCTAAGCAACATTTGAAATAAACTATTTTATGCTTAATTTTGAATACAAGAATAGACTTGTAAAATGTGGGTACTTTTGAGTACTCGATGCTATACTCACTGAATTTTATTGAGGGAATCGAGGGTCTAAAATGTTAGATATGTATACACGTTTATATACCAATATACACGTTCTGTATACAATTTGTCATTTCGATACATCAATGTTTTCCGATTGTTTAGGAGCAAAAAAACATCGGATTATATCTGTGGGTTATTTAATTTTATATTTAATAATTAGAATTAATATTTTAATTTTGTAAATAATATTTTAATGTTATGTATTTGAAGAATTATTTCTGAATGAATATTTTTACAAATTTTTATGACAAATAAATAAATAACAAAATTCATAATCTCAATGAATAATGCGTTAATAGACAATTTTGTTAAGGGATCAATTAATGTTTTATTCTTTATGTCTATTAAAAGTCCATATTTGTTTAAAAAGTCAGCACCAATTATAATAGTATATACATATATTATATAATGTCAGAAACTGTCTTTTGGGTTTTAAATTTTGAAGATGGAAGAACAGATATATCAGCTCCACTGTCAATTAAAAATTTTATTTTATTAATTTTGTTGTATACAAATAGGCGACGTGTTGATAAGTCCAAATTCCCATTATCTGTCGCTCCGATGATGGGACTTATTAGTTTGTTGAATCATCTTTTTGTTTGAAGTAAGAACAAGGTTGTTCACACCTTCTTGCTTCGCTTCCGTATCTATAATGAAATCTACAAACCCACTCTTTGTTATTAGATCTAGATCTAGAATGAGATCTACTTCTACTAAAACGTGTATTTGACTGTCTATACCGTTGTTGATCTAACTTGTTCTTAATTGAGGCTATATCTAATGAAAATATTGGTAGTAGCTTGTACCAGAATTTCAATTACTTTTTCTATGTTCGCTGAATTGGATTGTGTTGGAGTAGCGTCTCTAACACAAGTAATTTCATTACCATGCAATACTTCCCATATATTATCAGCTAAACGTGTTAATTCGTTAATATTGAAATTTTTTGGTAATTTTCTTACCAAAGTTTCTTTAGAACATCTGAACTAAAATTTGAATTTGCGAGTAAGGCTAAAGATCTATAGAATTCAGATGGCTTGCGGTCTCCGATCTCGCAATCAGATAATATTTTATCTAATTTTCTAGTTTCGCTCATGGAATGACGATCAATAAGAATTTTCTTTAAATGTTCGTAACGGTCACCTGAAGGAGGATTTTGAATTATATCAAGTACAGTTATGATAACATCTTGAGGTAACGCAGTAATAATGTATTCGTATTTAGTTATATTTTGTGTTACTCCTTTAGTTGCAAATAGCATTTCCGCATGGACAAACCACGCTTCTGGACAATTTGGCCAAAATTGGGGAAGTTTAATAGTGGTTGCACAAACTTCAACATTAGATTGAGGACAAGTCGAAAAAGAACGACTGTTCATTTCAGATGGTGTCCTAGTTTCAGTATTAGCATTATCAGAATTATTATTTTCTATGTCGGGTTGTAATAACAATAGGAAGTACATATATATATATAAAGATCTACTACAATATCGATCTTTCGACACAATACATCGAGTGTTTTTAAAACATCGATGTTTTTTGTCCATCCCTAGTATAAAGTTCTGTTTCCATATCGATATTTACTAGATAGAGCTATGACCAATAATGGGACGATCTTTATGAAATGTGATACGACCATTCTATTTTATATGAAGTTTATTTATATGAAATTTTAAGCTGAATACGATATTCATAAGATAATTATAAGTATTTAAGTAATTTAATTAAAATCCTAGTACATCGAATGATATGTTATCAAGCCCATTGTTTAAATCAAAAAAGTTCATAATATTGAGATTTGTAAAAATTTGTCCATCTTTTGTAGCTTTTACTAATTGAAGCATTGCCAGGGATTAATGAGGCCTTCATTGTTAGGGGTTTCGTTTCGAATAATCATTCTACAATTAAAAACTATCTACTCTGTATGTGAATATAATTTATAGGCAATATTTTGTTATTAAGAAGAAGTAGTTTAATTGTATTTTTTTCCATATGTATTAACGCGCCATTATTTTTTGAACTTGATATAATTGTTAATGCTAAAAACTTGATCGTTCGTTTAATTGTTCTCGTTCGTTAACCCTCCGATGAGTGAGAAGGTTCCTAGAGACCTTTTTGCTTTTTCAAACTGAAATTACTCCTACTTCGGCCACTATAAAATTCTTTTCCTAAATTAATCAAGAGTTAAAATAATTATATATGTAGGTTCCATGCGGAACTTAATAAGGAAATATTTGTCGTATTATGAAAATATCTTATGTGTCGATTTTCTTAAAAGAAACTATTAATTTTTCTATATTGAAATGTAAACAAAATTAAGAACAAAATATAAAAAAAATTTCAGGTTTAAATCAACAGATCGAATCTTATTTAGACTTATACGGCCCAATCATGAATAAAAAATCCGCGGGAGTTTTTTCCCTTTATTATTATTATTTGTTTAACAATGACATTGTATAGGAAAAATGGGAAAAATTCATGATTGGGCTGATTGTATTTTCAAGTTATATTATTTGAATATTAAATATATCTTATTAAATATTTTATTTCACAAAATACCGAATTATTTTCAAATAAAATGCTGTAGTGGCTGTAGTTTTTTATTCTCATTGCTAATTTCACTGCTATTTCCATTGCGGAATAGCAAAGTTAGAAATAGAAATAAAACTACAGGAATATAGCAGGACCAAACGATTTTCTTTTCAAGCTAATGCAGTCTTTTAGGTTTTGTTTTATTTGACTTTATTTTTTTTTTTTTTTGTGTTTAGCTCTAGTAGGAGGGTGCTGTAGCTTAATTGGTTAGCGCATCTGATCATTAAGCATGAGTTGGTATATGTAGCCCGGGTTCGATTCCCAGCCGATGCCACTTAAACAACATCAGTTTCTGATAATTATTAGTTTTTAATCATTTTTAGTTAGGCTTGAGTTCATTAAATATAATTTTCATTAAATTATTATTTTTACTGAAGGTAGGAATTATTTTTACAACATGAAATCTTATTAAAATTTTATTGATAATTTTTCTTGGCTGAGCTGGGGATCGAACCTGTCATCGCAGTGGTGCAGAGGTTAGAACTCAAAGAATTCTGATGAAAGAATGTGGTGATTCTTGAAACATGTAAATTGAACCCAGGTTTTGGGGAATTAAAGCTTGAAATGATTTATAAGTGAAACAAGGTACAGAAACTTTTAACGACGGGACCACGTCAAAGCTTTTTTCAAACCCATAAATTGTTGCGGATATTACTGGCGTCAGTGAAGAACTTATCGATCGATTAAGGATAATTCTACAAATAATTACATGTTGCGAAAAAATTGATGGTGACAAATTTAAATTATATGCGTCGGACACTGCAAAACTGTTCGTACAAAAATATAGTAGGTTTTATATGCCTGTGCACAAAGTACTAATGCATGGTAAGGATATAATAAATACTGCCGTATTACCAATAGAAATGCTTTCAGAGGAAGCCAGAAGCAAAGATTACAGGAAGTATCGATTGATGTTTTCAAGAAAGTGTGATCGAATTTCCACAAATACTGATGTATTCAACAGACTTCTTTTAACTTCGGATCCTTACATTAGTAGCATAAGGCGTCATTCGAACAAAATTTCCTTAGAACTAGATCCCATTGCTAAAGATATGGTGCTTGAATAATATTACAAATAAAAACTAACACAATTTTTTAATTAAAACATTGTATATTATATTGGATTTTTATCAAGCTGAAAGGTATAAATAACCTCATTTGGCGTCTCAATATTGGCAACACCATTTTTTTTTTCATTAAAAAGCATTAAAAAGGGTTCATAACTGTATTTTATATCAATTTGTTTCAATGACTTAGGTTTTACACACTTTAACTTGGCATATACTTGACTAGAAAAGCTGCATGCATTTGTGCGATATTTTCGGTGTATTTGAAGGCTAATATCTTTCGCGGAGGGTTGTTGGGGATATTCTATTCTTTTGTATGGAGACAACACATGTTTAACTTTTGAATAAAAATTAACATTTTTTAACTTATATGAAATTTTCATATGATTCTAGACAGGAAAGAAAAACACCTAAAATCTACAACTTTCAATGGGCGTAAAATCTAAAGTTGGCGTGGCATCCCCAATATGTTTAATTTTTTTTTCATAAGGAGAACTCAATTAAGAAGTGTCCCGAATTTCAAGTCCCTAGGTCCAAAAATAAAAAATTTTGGCAAGTGCAGTTATATGGGAGGTGGGTTTGGCAGTGGGCGGTTTTCCAAGATTTTTTCAAATTTTCTTAATTTAGCAATATTTCATTGCTGTACGGCCACTGCTTCTATTTTTTCCAAGAAATGTATGGAGCGGTGCCACTGTGCGGCGGCTTCTTTGCAACCAATCGACTCAACTTATTTTAATATACTCGTATATAGGGCGGCTGACATTCTTTTTGGTAAAAAAAATGAGTTTTCTATAAATCAAATAAATAAAAAAGTTTTATGTTTACGTGACTCGTTAGACAACAGGTCGCAGAATAATGTCTCTGGAGAGTTTCAGTACACAGCAACTAGAAACTTGACAACTTGTAAGTAAAAAATAAAATCAATTATTTTTTAATTTAAACAAAATAATTTTTTTCTAGTACAAAATGTTTATGTTCCTCATGCCGATAACTTTCAGAATCTTGTACTTCAATTGCTGGAAGAAGTTAAATTTTTGAAGTCGGAAATCTCGAATATGAAAAAAGATATTAAAGAATTGAAGGACGGAAATAAGCGATCATTAACCAAATTGACTGAAGAGGTCATCGCAGTTAAGCTTGAAAACAGAAAACACCACGATGACAGCGTATTATGTATTCGATGAACAAATCGTAGCTATAGCTGATATAGAAAAATTTGATTACGAAGTGCAAGAAGATGAAGACAATTTGTAAGTATTAAAATGTATATAAAATTATTTTATAATTACACACATTATACATAATATATTATGATATAATCATATAAAAATAAACTCAGTTGCGATATTCAACGATATACTCGTATAATGGCATAAAATTATAAATAATTGCATAAAAATCATTTTTAATTGGAAGAAAAAATTGTCGGAAACAGTTCATTGCAAAAACAGGAGGTGAAGGACCAGTACAATTTATAAGAGCCGCAGTTCGAAAAGTATTTTCTGATGAATGGACACCTTTATACAGCTGGAAGGGGACTAATACTAAGCCGAGTGCGGAAAAGATCTACTTAATAACAATTATTAAAGGTAGGTACAAGTCTAACAAGGAAGTATCCTGAGAATAAAAATTAATTGGGCACGATTTTTTTGCTCTCCAATCTCCCATTAAAGGGTTAAAAAGTGGGGTCAAAAATTATCCAATTAAACCCAATTTTTGGATTAAAAAAATCTTGGGTCGTTTTCGATCCACTTTTTAATCATTAAAGTTGAAATTGGACAGCTAAAAAATACGTGTCCATTTAATTTGCATTGTCTACAATATATCTAAATCTCATTAAGATATGATTGTTTGCATTGGGATACTTCCCTTGCAAGTGCAATTGTCTAAAATTAAAAAAAATTAAATTAATATTTCTTTTTTTTTATTGATTACAAATATTTTATTTTAGATTATTATATTTAAATAAATGGAAAATCAACGTATTTATTTATAAAAATTAAATTTATTTAATTTAAGGAAATATGTGTGTACGTCTCAGTATTTTTTCTTTGACTAACAATTATTTCAAATATATAAAAAATATCAAATTCAAACACAAACAAAAAATGTACAGGAGAGTGTTTACAGTGAACAACAAAATATATTACAACAAAATATGACTGAAAAAAGAGTAAAAAAAGACACGCAAACAAAAAAATGAGCCGAAAAGGACTCTTAGATGATCAAAAATACGTCTAAAAAATGAGTCGAGAAAGACTCGTAAACAATCAGAAATACAGCTCGAAAAAGACTTAAAAATCATTACAAATGTGTCAAAACTAATTGGAGAATCGGGTAATAAAAGACTCCTGAAGAAGAATCGCTGGTCGGGTACGTATGTATTTCCAAACACATCAATAAACTAAATCAATACATATGAATTTGTGAATACATTTTCGGAGTATGTGGATTTTTCATTTAGCTTGAGCAACATACTTGTACAAAAATACTGTAACAATGGTGAAAACTAATTTAAAATTTTCGAAATTCTCTTATTTATTTATGTATAAGCTTTTAGTGTGAATGTGGATATGTATATAAATACATATATTTATGTATGTATATGAATTTCCACTTTCTAAAAATTCCTCTACATTTTGTAATACGAGTACAGTTCACCATGGTTATAACGGACTATGTCTTAACGAAATCTTTCCTAATGTACCATTGATTGTACTATAACGAACATAATGGTTATGAATGGTAATAATTATTTATTTGATCATGTAATACAAACAAAATTTAATATATGACCTATTATGGGCCGATCATCTTTCAATTTAGTAGCATGACTTCTCTGCATATAAGTACATATAAATTCTTTGCATTAAATTTTATCACTAATTAAAGTGATTTTCAAAAGATAGCTATAACTATTTATAACCCGATCGTTATTAAATGAGGTGAAATAACATTTGGCCCAAAAATATTTGAAACTCTGACGAACAATTTGTGCACAAGTCGTTAAATCGACTCAGAACGTGATTCTGAATCGATCGATTTTTCGGCACTACAAACATTAACACAAGTCCAATATACATTTTCTACTATGGTCATGTAGCGTATATAATCAAATTCAAGCTGCATTAGAAATTTTAAACAGATTATCACTTTCGTACGTACGTAGTAATCTTTCTTGATTAATAATTACAATTATAATTGTATTTTAAATCGCCTCTAATTGAAAATTAAAATGTTATCATGTATAACTGACAACTAGCCACCCTATTGCCTTATTTGAAATGAAATATGTTATAATAAAATGAAATTTCCCAGTTTGTTTAACACGTTCATTATAACCGTGCTTGACTGTATATATTTGCACATACACACTATTTAAATATTGTATATGAACATAATACACATACGCATTTGTGTATGTATGTGTATTTATTTTCATAGTCGAATCCTTAGAAACTCGAATGTTTTGCGAGATGCCAACCATAACATTTTATTTGTAAACAGCAACTACCAAAGAACAAAAGGCGCCTAGCAACATCTAAATTACCATACTCACTCAACTCAGCTCTGCTTAGCACGGTTCAACACAATAAAACACACTACATACAGTAGGGCAAACTTTAAAAAGTTAAAAATAAAATCAACTCCTTATTACAATAAAAGTCTACACTGCACCTTGCGGACTAAAATAATGTGAAAAAATCTGTATCTTTCGCATAAGTTTCAGCAGGACTCTATTCCAGAAACAATTTATCAACTTTTCACTTCACACTTATCAAATTGCTTATTTTCAAAGAGATATGTGTCTGTTTCACAATATTCCTTGCGAATCTCAGTTTGCACTAAGAAAAAGTTTGCTGAGACTTTGTTCGCTTTATTAGGACTTTGTAAAATTTTGCGCTCTCATGCAAAGTAAGTGTGCAAAGTGTTTCACAACACATTATTTGCTTCTTTTCTGTTTTACCACTTTTTTCTTTGCGTTTCTTAATATAGCTTGTTAAAATGAGCCTTGAAATAAAAATGAAAACAACTTACAGTCTTATATGCTTTTAAATAAAAAAAGATATATAATTTGCTAGTTTTCAAAACAATAAAAAAGTATTTATTTTATAAAATTATTTTAAATATTTAAAATTTATTAAAGTTTACATTTCATTTAATTTAGACACGGGAATCTTTTATTACTAACGCCAAAACTATTGTAAATTATGCGCCGTATTTTTGCAGTGGTAGCAATTACTTTTTCTGTCCACTATCACCCAAAACAACGGCAACCGGAAATGGACTTCATTTCTCTAATTTTATTTTTAAAATAATTCGGTCACTATAATTTCTTCATATAACCGCGTCTTCACTATTGTCCAATAAAAACTCATGCTTAACTAATTATAACAATATGAATTTGTAAAGCGATCGTTTACCTTGCAAATTGTTGACAAACTTATCAAAATTTTCTTTGCAAAAACAGAATTTACAATTTTTGTGGAACGAAACAGCATATAGCTATGTGTCAGATCTGACAATATGCTAGCAATGTACTGACATTGAAAAATTGTCAGCAAAACGTAAATTGTCAGTTCAGAGGATTGTAAGAAATTAAAACCTTAAACAAATTACAACCTTTGGCACACAATTGTCACACAATAAATTTATCTGCCAACAGAAATTGTCAGTTCACACGGTTGTCAGATTGTTGTATGACAAAAATTGTCAAATTCGTAGCCAGAACTGTGTGTGTATTTAAAAATGTTAACTATTGTCATGGAACAAAAAAGTGCAACTGAAACAAAGTTTGGCTGAAAGATTATATTCAACTGCATGGAATCTAAGACCTCATAAAATTTATTTGGGAAGTTTTTATTCAACGCAACAAGCATCCCATAAACTTTGCCGTAACTCAAGTTTCTCGATAAGTTTTATAGTACCTTTATAATACATTCTTTTTGCGATAGGGTATTTGTTTCGGCCTTAATTTGAACATATTATTTAATTGTAATCTTTATTTAAAATATTTAATAAGTATATGAGACCCATGTCACCTCTTAAGTTAGTCTTTAATGATGAAATTTATTAAATAAATTTAGCGTCAAATTAGCGTCAAATTACAACCATTCCCAGTGTCTAGTAAAAAATTGAAGAGTGAATTACAACTATCTTCAATTTGGTACTCACACGGTAAAATACTTGTTTTAATTTCTTCAGGTTTTTACAATTATCTTACAACAATCTTATTTTAGATGTCTGACAATATTTTTGACTTTCAATGGACTGAAAATGCTTTTTTTGACAACGTTGGAAGACAGCAATTGTAAGTTCACATTGTTGTTAGACATTTTCTGAACATTTTTCTGATAATATTGTAAGATCTGACTACCGTCTGCACATAGCTTAATTATTTGCAAAATCTTTGGAAAATACTCTTTTCAATATTAACTTTGCACAAGAACAGAAATTGCAAAGAGAATATAAAATTTCAACTTATCACTTATCAAATTTTATAGTTCTGAAGGACATAAAGTCTTGCAAATTGACGAAGAATTGAATACTGCAGAGTGGAGTAGTAAAAATTGTTAATTTAAATCAATTCTTCTGACATTTCACTAAAAGTATTAAAAATGTGTTTTTATTATAATCTACATAACTCATTAAAAACACGTGATAAAACAAGATGTGAACGTTAAAACTTATTATAATACGATATAAATTGAACATTTAATAATGTTCATATTCTTATTTACTCGCGTCAAACACATTTTTGACTATTTTAATCCTACTGAGTATGTAAATTGCATAAAAACGGTTAAGTTGTCTCCATATTATTTCGAGACCACCCTACTGTACAACATAGAGTATTACAACCCAGCTCTGTTTTGTTCCGTTAAACTCAATGTAAGTCGAAACTTGAGTAGTATACAAATATTATTGTTGTTGGTAACCTTCATCAAATACAATACATGTACATTAGGGACATAACCAATACTATCTTTTACCTGGTTTTGTAATGATGACGAAAATGTTTTATTTGGATCATTGCTGCAAAAAACGCGAGTAGTCCATACACGCATGTATGAACTACTCCAAAATGGACATGGAGTACTCCAAACATAATCCATTTGTATGAAAAAAAAACTAGTCCATTTAGCATTACGATGCAGCTTTGCATAACACGGGACTAGTCCCAAAACTACGCCTTGTAAAGCACGAATAATTGTCGTGTAACAAGAAGTTCTGATTTGAAAATAAAAAGGTCCATGAGTGCATTACATGGGACCATGATGTAGTCACTACATTTTAGCTACAAGGAACCACGTACTCTACAGATTTTTGCAGGGATATTCTGAAGCTATTAACTACTCGTATGTAAATAAAATTAACTTGCATTGGACGTATTATGGGATTTTTGTTACAAAAATCAAAAATATTTTTTAAATTAATTTTTTAGCTTTGGGTTTTCAATTAAAATTTATATATTTTAAATATTAATACATAATCTCCTTTTACAGTTGAGAAATTGAAAGACAGACAGACGAAGTTTGTAGGCGATAGGAAGAGTGTGCGGTAGACCTCTACTGTACTGGACCAAGGCAAATTTATTATAATCAATATGCCTTGATCCAGTACAGTAGAGGTCTACCGCACACTCTTCCTCTTCAATACATCGCCAACAAACTTCGTCTGTCTGTCTTTCAATTTCTCAACTGTAAAAGGGGACATATGTATAAAAAATATATTAAGAACCTTAAGGAGATAAAGAGGGTTGAATTAGTCTGGTAGAAATTAACCAAGTGAAGTTTTGTATGTTAAATGGCAGGAATGTCGCTTAGTTGGGGATTTCCTGCCGAATATACTAATATTTTGTACATCTGGGAGAAATTCTATGGGAGATAAATTAAGAGAAATTAGGTTGCTATCAAATAATTGAGGCAACTTTAAAGGAAATTCTAGATTTTCTACTGAGATATTGTGCAACAAAAAAGTAACATTTTTTTCATATGAAATTAAAGAGGATTTAAAAACGTCTAAAAATAGTATTTTTATTAAAAATCAATGGTCAGTACTGGAACTTTTATCCGTTACCCATTAAATAACATTGAACAAAATACCAGACATTTTGTGAAAAATATTGTCTCTCTTGTTTGTCGCACATTTTGATTTTCACTAAAACGATTTTATAGATTTTTATCATAATTGGAGAATAATAAACGTTTTTTTTTTTTTGTAAAACTTGTTGATTTTGGACGTGAGAGTGTTTTATACAGACCAACATAGATCAATCGACTTATAAATTCATAAAGATCAATACTCTATGTACATATATAGTTTGTGGGGTCTTAGATGCATGTTTCTCACAGTTAAAGTTTTAACTTTGTAACAAAGTAATTAAAATATACATATCGTCACCTAATAAGGCCCAAAGCCGTAACCCTCATTATCATAATTTTACAGAAGCAAAAAAGGTTATAAAATGAAAACTGTTAATTTGAAAATCGTCATCTATGTTTGCAATCATGATACATGACATAGATGACGCCATATGACAACCCGTTTTCATAAAATTGCCAACAATTTGGACAATTTGACAACAAAAATGACATAGTGAAAACTTTAAACCATATGTCTTCGTATTGTTTATGCATTTATGACCAGGGCAGATTTGATGTTTTAAAATATTTAAAAAAAAAGTTATATCCCTAATTCTCAGGCACTTACAAGTAAATACATACATACATAAATAAATATTCTTCGTTAAAGTGTATAAAATGAAATTGTGTTGTAGGAGTATGTATACGAATGCATATAAACATAGACAAATACACACATGTGTATGTGGGTTGTTTTCAGTTTGTGCTTTTTGAAGGGGTTTCCTTTGAATGTATTGTAATAAAAATAAAAGAATGATATCAACACATACGCATACACACACACACACACACACATATATATCCATACACCAAAAGAAACATAACAACTCACACAGTCACATATGAATACATTTAAATGAGTAATATCCATGTTTAAGTTATTCCCAAGAGTATAATTTTAAAATTTTTCAAATTTTATAACAAAAATCCCTCAAATATTCTTTAAAATTAAATAAATAAATACAAAAATATAGTTTTTCTTCCTATATTTTATGTATTTATCCGAATAAAAATTTGCAGTTTGATTAGAGAATATCGTGTTGTAAATGCAACATAATTACAAAAGTTCTATGTGTAAAATTAGAAGCTACAAATGAATAAAAACAAAATAAATAAATGGTTATAGTGTTATAGTATTTCAAAATGGGTTAAACCCACCAAAAAATATTGTTACGTTTTTACCTTCAAAAAACGGTGGTTTATTTCCTTTAAATAAACCGGATTCTTTTTAATTGTAACATAAAAGCATCAAGTAGTTTAAAGAAAATATAACGAGTCTTTATATTACGGTTTAAGAATACACTTAAAGTTTTAGAACACTTTGATGTTTACACAACAATGACTTGATCGGCCCTGTTAGTCTCTTTATACAGCAAGTATAATTTCTGGAAGGTTCGGGGCGAAGATAATAGAATGTTTATGACTGCAAGTCTAGAATGTTCGTGTCTAGAATATTCAGCCAAAGTAAGGACATTCTAGTCATTTAACCAGTGTAGTTTTGTATTTCTCATTATATTTAAGTGGAGGGTATTTAAGATTCGACACAGCTAATCTTGACTAACTTGACACTAAATTAAATCGACAAGAATTATGATGTAAATATGCTAAAGTAAATGTAAATCCATAGGAGTTTGTTAGAAATTCAGCGCAAGTAAAATTTACCTTAATAGCAAACAAATTTGATTTAAAGAATATTCAATCGAATCTATTTACATTATAATTTTGTATTTTGTGAAGATTTTCTTTATTTTTGTGCGTTTTTCTGCCAACTATTTTTTTATATAAATTTATTTAAATTGATCTTTGTTTGAAAATGGAAGTCTCCGCCTGCTTGTACATATTTAGATGCACTCATCAAAACTACATATTGTTAATTTAGAGATTTTTCGGACAAAAAATAAAATTGCATTTATTTCTAAATGTTGTAGCCAATTTTTTTTAAGATAATGGAAAATTGATCTTTTGTTAGTTATTAATATCTTTCTGTGAGCTTGTTTGCCACATGCTGCATAAAATGCATTTATTCTCATTTAGATTTTAAAATAAACTAAAAATCTGAACTGCAATTAAAGTCTTCTGTGTTTTATTGTTAGTTAGGATATCAGATTGCATATGTTTGAATGTACGTAGAACGTAAATTTGAGTACGTATGCTAATATTTTGGCTTATACTAGTGCTTCCATTTAAACACACAATGACCGTAGATATTCATATATGTATTCATTAGGGTATCTCGCGTAATATTTATTTAATGACTTGCATTAGAACTTCATCAATTACCTAACAGCGATTAAAAATTACAGCGATTCAAATGATGGTAAAATTTTATTTTTTCTGAATTCAACTCGTACCGTTTGGGTTGCATTGGCAGAAAACTGCATTCTGTGGGAACTCCCTAATATATGTATATTAAAGACTACGCCATTTCCAATTTTATTTTAGAAGTTTCTTATTGTAGAGCAATTAAATTTCAGAAAATTCTAATTGAATTTTAGAATATTTCAATGTGCTTTGGGATTTTTTAACTTTATTTCAGAAATTTTCCTTTGATTTTCTATGGAAATTTCTAAAATATAATTGGAAACCTTTGAAATGGTGTACAACAAATGCATTGTATTTATTCATCTAAATGTATTTGCATATTTTTTCTATAAACTATAGAAGCGTAAAGTTATTCAAACTTACCAAAATTAAAACAAATGAGTGCTCGGTCTCCTTCGGAAATATTTCATTAAAATGTTGCAAAAAAAAATTAAATGTAGAAAAGAAATAACCGTAAATAGAAAAATCAGTTACTAGGGAGAATTTTAATCCAATTGTTTTAGACCCTCCCGAAAAAGTAATAAGAAATATTGATTTAAATTTCCTGGCTGAATATATCTCGAGATAATTTTGAAGACCAACTTTTTATTGGAAATCTGATATGATTTCAATTCAATTAATTTAATTTCAAGATCATTATTTTACAGCGTCAAAAAAATCATCATACATTCATACATACCAGAGACCTGCAACGAGTACTAAATTTTCGGGTATACTTAATCATGCACATTGATTTTTATGATTTAATCGTTTTTGTTCAAATGCACAAAACGCTCGTTTACGCAACCGTTCGTTTCAAACATTCAGTTTTATTCACTGGTTGTTTTTTGCGAACATGAATATTCTGACTGTGTCGTTAAATGTATGAAGCTCGTTTTACATCAAAGACAACGTGTTGTTAGCCGAACATGAGTTTTATTCATTTGTTGTTTTGTGCGAACATGAATGTTCGACTGTGTCGTTAAATGTATGAAGCAGCTCATTTTACATTTTTTCTTTAATTTTTTTTGCTGTGCAAAGATATATTTGACAAACTGTACATATTACAAATTTTATCATTGCTTTGTCAAATAAGTTTTCTTTTCGACGAAATAATGTTAAATAGGTAGTAAATGCACATTTTTTATGTTTTCATATTTTTCTGTCAGCCGCTTTTTACTTATAAGTGGCTCGTGTGTTTTTAGTTCAATTCCAATCAGATCATGCACAACAAAGCCGACATGCAAAAAACAAACTGTGTATAAACAAGAATTTTTGTTTTCAAACATTGCAGTTCGAACCAAGTGTTGGAAATGATTTATACTCGTTGCTGAATTTTCTGTGTGTGCATAAAAAGTGAATAAGCATAAAATTGAATCATACTTTTTTGTATTGTTCTTAAAATTCAACGTTAGTGAATAAGTCGGCTCGTTCATACTTGTTGCAGGTCTCTGATACATACCTTCATAATATCATCTCTAATAATGTCTGTTGACATCTCTTTCTATGTAAACAAACTTACCTTCACATTGATTTTTTAATGATTTATTTTGTTTTCTTTTGTTGATATTTGCCATTTTATACAATTTTGTTCACTAAACACAGTTGTGAACAGTGTTGCATTCGAAATCTTACTCAATATTATAACAATTTCGTAATTATTGCGCAATAATTAATTGAGATTTTATACAGAAAATTGGGCTTAATAATGGCGTTTATTGCGATTATCGCAATAAAGTTGCATATCTGAACACAGTATAAAACCATTATTTTTCATCTCGTGTATCATTAATCGAGCGTCTGAGTCTTTTAATAGTTTGTGACAACGCTATCCAGTATGTATATCTGAAATGTGTAAAATATTTGCTGCTCATAATTTAATAACTTACTTTTATTAAACACATTAATATATTTACATAAATGTTGGAGTACTATTAGTAAATTTATAGAAAACACATTTGAAGTTATTGGTATTGTTGAAATAGCAACTATACAAAAAAAATACGATATAAGAAATACATATTTAAAAACAATGTTACATGCATTCACACACACAAAAAAGGTTTTAGTAAATTTAATGTACGAGCAGATACTCGTAGAGATGATGAGCACAATTCAGTGTTTTGTATGACAATATTTCGTTTTGTATTTTATATATTTTGTCACAATCGATGCTTATTAATGTGCTGAATATGGAAAAATTTCATATTTTTTAAAGCCTTTACCTATTTTAGTGGTTTAAGAAGAAAATCAACATACAAATGCATATCAGCGTCAGCGTTTAATAATATTACGAGTACATGTCAAAGATGGCCCATTTTCAGATCTCACGGCGACGCGGGTTCTATAGGAGTCCCTCGTCAAAACATGAATTTGATTTATTTTAATTAAAGCAACTTGTAATCGAACAGTCCGATTTTTACATAGCTTCACATGACAAAGGAAGAAGTATAGTTAAATTAAAGTGAAGCCAACAGTCGAAACATTTACAAATCTGATCTTTGTAAATTCAAACAAAACTTAAAATCTTCCTGAAAATACTGTTTTAAAATTTTACTTCAGCATTTTAAAACAAGGCATTGATCGCATTAAATCCGGCAACATAAACTTTTGAAACACAAATTAAAGGCTTCATTAGTCTTTACTTTCTGTTGCTGTTCTGTTCCGTGTCGTTCTGTTGTTAAATTTTGGTAGTTAGTTTTTCCGTATAAACGTATCAGCTGTTTTAGGTAAACAGACGACACACCGCGAAAATAAATCAAAAAATACAAATCAAAGTTTTTTTATTGTACAATATGTCATTACTTTCGACTAAAGTAATGAGTTTTTCGTCATCCATTGATTATTTTTAATCGATGGATTAAATTGAAAGAAATTGAAAATTTTTTAATAAACCAAACATGTTTTGTGCTGTTACTTACAATTACTTAGCAAATTTTTATTTTCAACAGGTTCGTCCGCAACGGCACGAAACGTAACACAACAACTAACGACTTCTACACATTTTCTATTTAACAGAATCAAGTCAGCTGATTCGCAACGGAACAGAAAGTAGAGACTAAAGGTAGAATTATGCAAACGTAATGTAATGTAATGGAACGTAACGTACGTTTTTGAGTATACCAAAACAATGTAAAAGCTTACTGAAATTAACTGTCACGTTGCCGGAACGTATCAACCTGTATAAATTAGATTTTTACGACGCCGTTAAGTGACAGTCGTAAGCCAGTGATGGCATTCATATGAATAAAATACAATTGCGGGACATTTACCCATTTTCGGTACATTAGAAATGATATCATTTTGGTTCATAAAAGTACGAATTGTAATAAATTAAATAATAATAATTGATAAATAATAACAATGTTAATAACAAAAATAATAACAATTTTAGTAACAGAAAAATAGTAACAATAAGAATGACAAAAACAAATAATAAAAATAACAATGATAATAATACACTTAGGTCTTTTTTTATGCGGTAGATGCGTTCCAAAGAAAACCGCATAAAAAAAGGCTGATTTTCACACAAAATGGATGATTCGTTCAAAAAAGTTGAAAAACCGCATAACTTCAAATTTAGGTGTAAAAGTTAGACCAAAATCGCATAAAAAAGTCACAAGATAAAAAAATAACCAAAAACAATTCATTTAGTTATTATAAAAATTACATAAAAAGGGGGAAAACAGTCAATTTTATTACATTTATCTGCTTAAACAGGTTTATAAAAGTTAAAAATGTACGAACTAAAAACCAAAAAAATCATTTATAGAATTTAAAATTTGATACTTAAATGTAATATGTAATGTCTTACCATATATCGGAATCACTACTTGATAATGCATACAATCTTTATTTTTAATATTTTGATCTGTTTTTTTAAAAATAATTTGTCATTAATTTTTGAGTTGTATTTTTTTTAACTGATTGTGTTGTTGGCGATATCCTGACATAAGGTTACAAATTTATCTATTGAGTTTAAAGGCTTTTTCAGTATCTGGTTCGTTCAGAAGGATTTGATTTTGTACCTCATTAGCTGTCTGAAGAATTTTTGCAACCGTTTGAACATTAAGTGGTGCTATAATGTCTTCGTCACAATCACTTTCTGGCTTTTCATAATTTTCTTTCAAATTTTGAAAATTACTATGCAGTAGTGATGCCAACAAAATAATTCTGAAAACTCAATGAAAACAATAATACATACAAAAAAAGTCGATTTTAAAACCGCATAACTTCAAATCCGCATAAAAATAAACCGCATAAAAACAGACCTAAGATGGTTTTAATAATAAAAATAAAATAAAATTATTAATTTGTAATACAATATACATTTTTTTAAATAAATATAATTATTATAATAACAATAATAATAACAACAACAAAAACAATAATAATATTAATAATAGAAAGAAATAATAACAACAACCACAAAAACAAAAAAACGACGATAATAATAATTTT
The DNA here is from genome assembly GCA_916048285.2 of Bellardia pandia. Taxonomy (NCBI): domain Eukaryota; kingdom Metazoa; phylum Arthropoda; class Insecta; order Diptera; family Calliphoridae; genus Bellardia; species Bellardia pandia. The sequence goes on from OU696530.1 coordinate 75,941,796, forward strand.
AATAATAACGATAATAATTACAGTAATTTTAATACTATATACACAATAATAACTACAACAACAATAATAATATTGATATTGTATACATTACAATGTAAAGACTTTATATCCCTCGAAGCCAATTTAGTACTTTTTTCAATTTCATATGTACGAAAATAATTTAACATTGCCCATCACTATGCCAAACAGCTGACATCAATATTGTGTTAGTTTTTATGTTGAAAAAAATTTTTTTTTCAATTTATTTTTTTATAAAATAAATAAACGATATGGATGATGAAAAACTTATTTTACTTGTACAGGCAAATGAGTGCCTATACAACAAAAGCTGTATAGGCTTCAAGATGGTAGGGAAAAAGAGGTGTGTGGCAACAATTATGCTGCACAATGTTTTGTTTTTGTTTATTTTATTGACGTCTGTTACGTTTTTAACTTTTCCATAACTACATATACGTACGTACGTTACATTACGTTGCGTTTTTCTTAAAACAACGTTCGCATAACGAGGCCTTAATTCTGCCTTAATACCATTCGTAATTTGTTGATATTTAAGAAACTCTAAAATTCATTTCCTCTTATAAAAACTCGTGTTATTGTTCTTCATGCTTTCTCAAAATTGTTTTCAAAATTATGACGGACTTTGGGGTAATGAAAAATATCCCTGTAGAATGGATGCAAGTGGATCCTTCACTGGACTTGTCCTCAGATCACTCTCCTACTATCATTTTAATGCATTTCCCTCAAGTGTGTAGTTCTCCATTTATGAACATGACTAAGACCCGAGTAAGTTGGATAAAATACAAAAAGTATTTAAGTTCTCATTGCACGGAAAATGTTGTGTTGATAACTACCGACGATATTGATGAGTCGATTGGCAACTTTACCGAGGACCTTCGACGAGCTGTGCATCACGCTTCCACTTATCACGTTGAATGTAGAAATAGGACAAACAGAACTTATTTCTCTGAACTCGAACATCTCCTATCAGAAAAAAGAAGAATGAGAAGAGAGTGGCAAATTCACAGGTCTCCTGAACTGAAAGCTAGGCTACGGGAATGCAGAGATATACTAAGACATTTCTTAGAAACCCAAAGAACGGCCTCACTTAGATCTTACTTGGAAGGTCTTGATAGTACCCCACAATCTGACTACTCGTTATGGAGGGCGGCAAGAGGTTTAAAAAGTAAGAGGAAAACCTTCTTTGCGAAATCCGACTGGTGACTGGGCTAGAAATGATTCCGAGAAGGGGACTTTATTTGTTAACCATTTGAGAAATGTGTTTACTATAAACAACTCAAATAATAACGAATCTGATTTGCCACCACTTGTTATAAGGCCTCCTGTACCTCTAAGACTAAACTTTCGTGATGTCCAAAACGCTATTGGTACTCTGAACCTTAGAAAGGCTCCAGGTATGGATAAAATCAGCAATAAAATGCTTGTGGAGTTACCTCGTGTAGCAAGAAGAATTATCCTCTTTATCTTCAACGCTATTTTACGCCTAGAATACTATCCTGCAGATTGGAAGGTGTCTATGATCACTATGATTCCTAAGCCAGGGAAGGACCACACCAAAGTGGAGTCATATAGGCCAATTAGTCTACTGCCGACAATTTCAAAACTGTTTGAAAAATTGTTAATGACTAAGTTGACTCCAATTCTGAATGGCACTGAATGTATTCCTAATCATCAATTCGGCTTCAGGGCTAAACACAGCACCATCGAACAAACACACAGATTGGTAAATGTGATAAGAGGGTCGTTTGAAAAAAAATACTGCTCCGCCCTTTTCATTGATGTGTCGCAAGCGTTCGACAAAGTTTGGCATGACGGTTTAATGCACAAAATAAAACTAACTCTGCCTGCTAACACCCATAAACTCATGGAAAGTTATTTATACGGTCGCAAATTTAAAATCAAAGAAGGTGATTTTTTAAGTACCGCTCAGCCAATTGAATCAGGTGTGCCACAGGGTAGCATACTGGGCTCTACTTTATATTTGATTTATGCCTCCGACATGCCGTCAGACCCCAAAATCCATACGTCAACTTTTGCAGACGATACAGCCTTTATCAGCGTCCATAAGGACCACCAAGTTGCATCACAGAATTTGCAGAATTATGTTTATAAACTAGAGAATTGGCTTGAGCTTTGGAAAATCAGGGTAAACGAACAGAAATGTATTCATATAACTTTCACATTGCGAAAAGATACATGCTCGTTCATCAGAATAAATAATCAAATTATCCCGCAACACAATGAAGTCAAATACCTCGGAATCCACCTCGATCGTCGTTTAACTTGGAAGTCTCATATCGACGCAAAACTTACCCAGATGAGATTAAAAGCAGTGCAAATTAATTGGCTAATCGGCAGAAATTCTACATTAAAGTTGGATTGCAAACTTTTGTTGTACAATGCCATTCTAAAGCCAATCTGGTGTTATGGAATTAAATTATGGGGTACTGCCTCAGCATCCAACATTGAAAAAATTCAAAGGGGTCAAAATAAAATTCTACGTATAATTACTGCAGCACCATGGTATGTTAAAAATTCTCGAATCCACAAAGATCTAGGCGTGCCATTAGTAAAAGTCGAATTTACAAAATATGCGTCAAAGTACATCAGCAAACTTGAACACCATCCAAGCCCACTTGCACGAGACATCCTTAACTTTAGTGGCCACAATCGGTTGAGAAGGAGGGATACCCTTGCTTTAACTCAAGCGCAAAATAGATGACTGGATCAGTTGATGTGAAATTTTTTTAGTATCATAAAAATTTTTTTGTCTAGCACTGGCTGGGCTTATTATTTTCTTTTTAGTATTAAGACTTGAATACTTATTGTAATTTCAAATATGAAGATTCAATAAATAATTAAATGCAAAAAAAAAAAAAAAAAAAAAAAAAAAAAAATTATGACGTTCATATTTTTTCTTCCCTAACAATCCTTTTTAAATTAAAACAGATCCCAGAGAGCTTCACTGAAGAGTAGATATGTCCAATAAGCTGCAGCAAACATTTCCGAAGGCATTCATATGTATGTAAATATCAACTGAAAACCATAGCCTATTAACTAAATATATAAATTTGTAATATTTGTATCCCTTCGGTAGTTGCTTGAGGTAAATTTTCACATTTGTTTCATTATAACATAACAATTCAGTTGTTGAATTTTGTTAAAACTTTCTCGGAAAGATCGCATTTCTTTTCACTAAGATTACTCTATAGATTTGAAAATTTACTTTTTGTGGAGCTTACACTGGTATAGGGACCTAGATTTTGCATTATTGAAATTAGTACAATATTTACTTTCTTGAAAATATTTCTTTAAATTCATGTAAACATAAATCAATTAACTTGTGTAATTATTATTGTTATAGTCAAAACTGTCACATAAAAGTCTCGCAATGCTAATAAAATTATTTAAAATTCGGTCCATAATTCGAGATAGCTTACAAGGCCACTAGAGTTTCTGGAATTAAAAATGTCAATTAACCCTAACTGAAGAATAATTTGGGTCGGTCACACAAGCAGTTACTTGTGAGGGGTGCATTGCCATCGAGAGAACGAGCTGGTATTGTTAGAAACAGAAACTCAAACATACTCGTACTGCATACATAAAAGTAAACAAAAATAACTTGGATACATGCCAGTAAACATGGATGTGTGCATAGTAATATTTGCGTTTGCTGTTGTATAATAAATGGAAGTATGCAAAACGTACTTATGTTTATGGAAAATCATATAAAACTTATTTTCTTCAATTTGAACAACAACAACAGCTGCAGAAGCAAAATGCAAATTGAGAAAAACAATAACATCAGCAGCTTCGACAGCACCCACAACACACACCATCCAGCAACATTTTGAAATGCACACATACTTGAGCTCAAACAAAAGGATATTTTTTCAAAATGAAAAATCATAAAATCAAAGGAAATGAAATGAAAAACTTTCTTTGTGTATCGAAAGACAGATTCACCCGACAATACACATACACCCACTCACATTCATTGCAAACTTGATGATAAAGTTGCTGCCGAAGGAGGCAGGGGACAAGGAAGCAAACAACATCAGCAATAACATCATCAATAGCATAAACCTCAACCCTACACATAAGTGTTGCAATATAACAGTAAATGTTGAAGGAAACAACTACTAAGGCAACACAGACACTTGGACTTTTACACATCGAACGCAAATCAGTCCATTTGGAAAAGTCGCTACTGTGACTTTACCACACAAATGGAGAAAAAAAATCTGAAAATGGAGAAAAAAGCGAAAATGAGAAAAAATGTATATCTGGAACATAAACGAGCGACAATAGAAAATGACAAACGACAAATAACATGGAACTTTTGATGCAATATCAAAAGGAGCCACAAAAGGAAACCAAAACAAAAGGATGCATTACACAATGCCGGTAGCAGCATAATTAACGTGACCGATGATTTTTGTTATGTACAAATCTTGTTTCTGATTAGTAAGACTAAATCATATCGCATCAATATTGCATTATTGCTTTCTGCAACTTTGCCATAAGATACATGTTTATTATTATTAATGTTTTAAGAAGTTTCTTTAACCCCTGCTACTATGGTAGAAAAAACAAGTAAGAGAGCTATATTCGGCTATGTCGAATCTTATATACCCTTCACCTTTGTTGTGGCTGCATAATTATATTATATACATACATACATATATATATATATATATATTGTTACGTTTTTACCTTTTAAAAACGGTGGTTTATTTCCTTTAAATAAACCGGATTCTGCAAAATAAAAGCCTCAAGTAGTTTGAAGAAAATATGTATAACGAGTCTTTATTTATTTAAATGTACACAAACACAATTAACAAAAAAGGGTATAATGAACACACTGTCTTTTTACACACTTATATTACGGGAAGAACAAACTTAAAGTTTTCGAACACTTTGTTTGATCAACGCCATCTGTTGATGGACAATATGAATACACTAAGTTTTTTTTTATGAAATTTTTAGAGGTTGCCTCGGCTTTTTGCTCATAACTCTGTTATTTATGGACGGAGTTTGCTGATTTTAAATAGTAAACTTCTCGAAAGCATGTCTGAGTCCCGAAGATATCTGGGGACTTTAGAAAATTGTTTTCAACAGACAGACAGACAGACGGACATGGCTTAATAGACTCCGCTATCTATAAGGATCCAGAATATATATACTTTATAGGGTCGGAAAATTATATTGTGGAAATTACAAACGGAATGACAAACTTATATATACCCTTCTTTTGAAGGTGAAGGGTATAAAAATACACATTTTATTTTCGGGTCATATTTTGAACCCACATTTTTTTATTGACATAATTCAAATTTGTACATTTCAAAAATATTTTTAATGCTTGTGATCAATGCAATATATCGTCATTAAAATGATTATGTGTCGGTGTGACGGACAAACACGTTTTTTTGCAAGTTATGCAATGTTAAATACGATTTGGATCATCAAAAGACCCTAAACGTATTAGCAGGGTTAAAATTGCTCAAGTTTAAGGTTTTTTTCAATAAAATTTTATTTAATATTTTCGATATTTCGCTACGTCTTTGTGTAGCATCTTCAGGAAAAAAATTTTATTTTATAAATTTCAAATTATTTGTCATGGGAAAAAGTATACGAAAATTTTAGCATACAAAATAATAAAATAATTTATAACAAGTATAAAATATTATTAATTATACAATATTTGTAAGTTGTGCTTTGTAGTTAAGTCTTTTGGTAGTGATCAGTTTCCTATTGTTAATCCTTGTTTCCATTTTTAACTTTCCAAAGCTCTTTCACCAAGCCGAAATTTAACACTAAGAGAGCAAACTGGCAAGAATTTCAAAGTTACGTTACACAATATTCGCTCCAAAAACCTATTTCTGACAATATTAATAAAAGAAACCGCAAATATCTGCAAAATAATATTACAAAAATTTGTGGAATCACGAGTTGAACAACCTTAAATTGGAGAAAAATAGATTGTGACACCTTTTTAAAAGGAACGTTTTTTTTATTACATTTATTTATTTATTGAATCTTCAAAATATGAAAATATAACAATAAGTATACGAATCTTAATACTAAAAAAAAGTTTATTTGAGGCTAGCCAATGCTAGACAACAAAAATTATATTTCAACCGTACTATATCTGTAAATTCACCTGTTTTGAGCTCGGATGATATCAATGGTGTCCCTCCTTCTCAACCGAGCGAGTGGGTTGGGGTGTCTTTCAAGTTTGGCGATATACTTTATCGCGTACCTGGCGAATTCTGCTTTTACCAGAGGCACGCTTAGATCTTCGTGAATTCGGGAGTTTTTACATACCATGGAGCTGCTGTAATCATACGGAGAATTTTGTTTTGTTGCTTTTGAATTTTTTCAATATTTGATGCCGAGATTGGTTTTAGAATCCTTTGTACAACATGAGTTTGCAATCCAATTTCAAGGTAGACTATCTGCCGATAAGCCAATTCAGTTGCACTGCTTTTAATTTCATCTGAGTTAGTTTTGCATCAATATGAGCGTTCCACGTTAGCCGACGGTCGAGGTGAATACCAAGGTACTTGACTTCATTGTGGTGCGGAATTACTTGATTGTTGATTTTGATCGGCAAGCATGTTCCCCTGCGTAGTGTGATTTTTAGCCATTTCTCTAAATTTTCAATATGTTCCTGCCAATTTCGCGAGGCTAATTTATGATTTTCGTGGACGCTAAGAAATTCGGTATCATCTGCAAACGTCGAAGTGTGGATTCGGGATCCTGTTGGCATGTCAGGCGCGTAAATTAAATACAAAGTAGGACTCCTGCTCCAATTGGCTGAGGGGGGCTTGTAAAATCACCTTCTCTGATGATAAATTGACGGCCATATTTGTTTGAAGTTTGTGGGTGTTTGTAGGCAAATTTAGCTTTATTTTATGAAGTAAGCCGTCGTGCCACACTTTGTCAAAAGCTTGAGAAACGTCAATGAACAGAGCTGAGCAAAAAGTTTTGTCTTCAAAAGACTTTCTTATGGCAATGACTAATCTGTGAGTTTGTTCAACGGTGTTTTTTTTTTGCTTAACCTTAAAACCGAATTGATGGTTGGGAATACATCATACAGCATTTAGTACGGGAGTCAGCTTCACCATCAGCAATTTCTCAAACAATTTATAAATAGTTGGCAGTAAACTTATTGGCCTATAGGTGGGATCCTTTCCGGGTTTAGGTACCATTGTAAATCTTCTAGCTACTTTAGGTAACTGCACAAGCATTTTGTTACTAATTTTATCAACACCTGGTGCTTTTTTGAGTTTTGGGTTACAAATAGCGTTTCCGACATCTCGAAAACTAAATTTTAGAGACACAGGAGATCTGCTAGCAAATGGCGGGAATTTAATTGCCTCACAAGATATGTTTAAAGCAAAAACACTTCTTAAATGGCTAGCAAATAGGTTTGCTTTTTCGGAATCGTTTTAAGCCCAGTCACCAGTTGGATTTAGTAAAGGTGGCTTTGCCCTAACTGGGCATTTTAAGCCTCTTATCGCGCGTCATAAAGAATAATCGGACTGAGGAGTGCCATCCAGATTTTCCAAATAGGTTTTAAGGGAAGCGGTTTGTTGAATTTCAAGCAGGTTTCTAAGTCGAAATGTGATTTCCCGTAGTCTACTTTTTAATTGCGGAGACCTGCGAAGTAGCCACGCTCTTCTTACTTTTCTTTTTTCTGACACCATTTGTTATATTTGTAAAGAGTAAGTCCTACTGTTTACATTTTTGGGCACTGTATTACTAGTATTAGCATATTGCACGGCATGTTTAAGGTTCCGGGTAAAATTACTTGTTGCCAAATCAATATCTTCAGGTGTCCTTAAAGCAGTATTTTCGGTACAATGTATACTTAAATATTTTTTATATTTTAGCCAATTCACTCGAATGACTGGTAAAGCTAAGTCATTTAGCAGCGTCCAGTTTCTTGAGGGAAGCATATTATTGTGGGTGAGTGATCAGAAGACAAATCAAATGGAGGCTCCACATGCATCTATTCTAGAGGAATGTGTGGGATGACCGCTTGAAATTACATTTAAACTCATACGGGAAATAGTGTCAAACAGCACACGACCTTTGGGAGATATTAACCGTGAACCCCAAAATGTATGTTTAGCGTTGTAGTCGCCAGCTGCGAGAAAGCGAGGACCAAGCGAATTAAAAAAATTTGAATACTGATTTTCTGTTACCGAAAATCGAGGCGGTGAATAAATCGATGAGATAACTAATTTTCTATAGATTTTTTCTATGCAAATGCTTGTAGCTTTTTGTCGTTAAACAAATAGTGTTTAATTCTGAATTTTATCAGAATTGCCGAGCCTCCGCAAGCTCTTCCTGTATTTTAAAGTAGCTAGAAGACGTCAAGTGAGTTTCAGCAATCAACATTACATCGATCTGCTTTTCCCTAAGGAAGTAATCAAGTTCATTTTTGTGTTGGCGAATGCCGTTTTTGTTCCAAAAACATATTTTTAAACCAATCATTTATTTCGAATTGCTTTCAGCATTTCTTGCATCATGGTGGGCATAGAGGCTGTAAAAGTATTTATCGACTGGACAAGAGTTTGTAAAGTTGCCTCAAGGTTGTTAGAATTTGGTTCAGATGTTTGAGGTTTGGTTTCTGGATTAAGGTTTACTGTGGTCGATTTTAATATATTAGCATAAGAAATGTGTCCAGGAGTTCGAACGTTAATGTGGTTGGTTGGCTTGATTATTTAGGGTAAATTTGCTCCAGAGTCGGTTTTTGGCCTGTTACATTGTGTCATGCCGTGTAGTTCACCACACACGAAACAAACTGTGCAGTAGGTCTTAGTGTGGCCGAATTCCTGGCATGCGGTTCCTCTACGGTGACTCTATGATGTAAAAGGAATTTAAGATTATAGATTGGGTGTGTTTCATTCGTTTTTAAAACCACATCCCCGGGTTCAAACTCAACCCTAAACATGGGCTGAGGGTTTTTTTTCTGATGTTAAAAACGTTTTTAACTTTCAAACCTTTATCCAGCAATCCAGTTTTAATTTCTTCAGCTTCTACCATTTATGACAACCTTTAGCACTTTTCAGCTGGTATGTTTAAAACCCTCTTTTTTTCTTTTTCCAACGCATTGACCAATCTTCGGTAGTCGTTGTCATGTTTTATCTGAACTTTCGTTTCATTAATTTTGCCGTGCTTAATTGAGGTAACTACAAAATTTTCTTCGCCAATTATTGAAATAATTTTCTTTATCAAATCATTGGAGGTAGACTCTCGCAAATAAATTGGCGGTGGTTTAGACGATTTTTTTTTTTTTGCTTCTGTTGGCTCATCCGTTTGAAGTATAGCAAACCTGTTTTGATAAGTTGTCTTATCCGTATTGTTATCTTTAGGTATTTTGGACATTGATGAAAGGAGGATGATTAAAATTAACCTATTGAATTACAAAAATAGCCAATGCCTTTTACAAAAGAAAAGTCAAACTTGCAAAATAAAACTTTAGGGTGTTTTTTTGAGAGGTATAGAACTTCGAATTGAAATAAAACACAAGAAAATCTTTTTAATGACCATCAATTTGGCTTTATTGGAAGGATAATTTTATGCCATTAATGTCTAAATATGATTTCAGGCATGTGGTCCAATTTTCAACCACTTTTTCGAGCATATGGGGCCGTATGTCGGCAATACCGCCACGAATGTTGGCTTCCAATTCCCCTAACGTTTTTGGTTTGTTGGCGTAGACGAGCGACTTCACATATCCCCAAAGAAAATAATCCAATAGTGTCAAATCACACGATCTTGGTGGCCAATTGACAGGTCCATTCCGCGAAATTATGCGCTCATCGAATGTTTCCTTCAATAAATCGATTGTGGCGTGCGCTGTGTGGCATGTAGCGCCGTCTTGTTGGAACCACTACTCATCATTGTTGGAACAAAATAGTCGGTTATCATGGCTCTATACCGGTCTCCATTAATTCGGGTCCTCTTCAACACTTTGCTCTACAGCGGCAATTGTTTCTACGGTGCGCACTGTTCGACGTCTCTGCGGATGCGTATTATCACATAGAGTAAACGTAGTGCGAAAACGATCCATGGTTAAGCGAATTAATTGCTCTGATGGACGATTATATCGACCATAAAATGGACGGAGCTTGCGGTAAACTTCACGAACTGAACCGTTATTTTCGAAATAAATTTGCACGATTTGCAAGCGGTGTTTTTTTGTCAACCTGTTCATGATGAAATGGCAAATCAAACTGAACATAAATGGCATTAGAGTTGCCAGATTTGATCACAAAATGCCAGTTTTATCTCTTTTCGAAAAACAAACCTGTTTGTTTACATAGAAACACAACAATCATTTAGAGTATTTTTTGTTTTGTTATCCAACTGTCAAATGATTATTGAGCAAGCTGAAAATTACGTATGCCTGAACATTTAAAATAATATTGTCAATTAACCGAATATTGACGCAATTAAGTTTCATATTTGAACACGCTATAAGTAGCATACATATACATATGTATGTATGTATATACAAATTATCGCAACAAATTTGTTGATGATCGGGACATAATTAGTCAATGCTCCTATATAATGACCACTTCTTAAATTAATATATTACAGAATTTACATCCACAATTAACCGAATATCTACACATAATATACACTGTATAGTCAAAGTCAGCAATCCGGACATTATGTTAAATAATAGAAAGCTAATAGAAAATAAATTTTGTAAATTTTGGTCCGAAATCTCCTCTGACTCAAAATACTCTGATGCTTTCCAATTGAGAAAACCGAAGCATCTTAATTTATCCCCCATGGATCGAATTTCGTACAAAATGTTACAAATACTATCTCGGCAATTCAAAAACAGCATTATTGTACCAATCCTAAAACCTGAAACCGACAAAACAAAGGTAACTTCGTAAATCCCTGCTTATCCGAATAGTTGGATAAAATAATAGCAAATAGATTATTGTGGTTTATTTCTACAAACAAACTGATCAATAACCATCAATTTGGTTTTAGAAAGCGGAGCTCGACCGTTGATAGTCTACTTTATGTAATTAATTAATTAATATTAATATAGCTTCGGGATTCGTACTGCAAGATTCGACCTTCCGAAATCTGACAAAACCCAAGTAATTGCAAGAAAAACATCTCCGGTTTCATCAATATCTTTCAATATTTATATACATATTTTTGTACCAAGTCTTTCAGAAACTATTGGTGGATCAAAAAAATAATACTTTTTCAAATGTTGGTAAAACACAAATGTATTAGAGGACTTTCGAAAGATGTCAATTCAAAAGTACAGGGTACCAGAACTGCGAAACGTATCAAAAACCCAGGTTTCGAGAAAAGGTTCGAAAAAGAACCTGAAGATGAAACCTGAAACTACTATAGGGTAATATCTGGATTGTAGTAGGATACCCTTTAATCTAGGTAAAGCTCATATGGTTCCTGTCAGGCTGTTGTGGTTGCATAGGTGCAATCTGTGGACCTGATAGATTTTTGGAAATATGAAGTAGATAAGGTACTGCTTAATTTATACCATATACGAGTATTTTGATCATTAATCCGAGTTGCCACAAAGACTTTAACCTTTATTTCTCTGCTTTTTAGTTTAACGAAAATGAACATATGTGGATTTGAACCAAGTGCCATTAACATTCCCCGTAATTATGTCTTTTGATATCGAATACTATAAAGCCAAGTTTTCTTCTAATGACAAATACATATTTGGAATATTTGGAAATGAATATATCAGACATAAAAGATTAAATGTTGGTTTCTGGGCGCAGTTTGATGAGAACAACTAGTTGGTACATGATGTTCCTTCTTAGTTTTACCTATTGTACAAACAAGAAATTGGGTACAAGAATTTGACATTTATTATGCTTCTAAATCAATGAACCTAGTAAATGTTTCTAAATTAATGTAATAATAAAAATAATTACGCATAAGTGCGGTTATGTTATTCGATTTTTCATTAAAATCCATAAGAATATTTTTATCTGAGTTAAACGTGCGGTCATATTAAGTATAACCAACCAACATGAAATGAGTGTGTGCGGCAACTGCGGCAGTAGGAGAGTGCAATAATGGCTTTGAGTACTTCTGCTAAATTAATTGCACTTGAGTGCTACAAACTGACTGACAGACATGCAAAATTTAAAACTTTACAATATTGTTTAAAAATCTTCTTAATAAAAAAATAATGAATAAAAAAAAATCAAATAAGTACAATTACTATACTACACTCACATATACATATATGCTTCTATTTTTTAAAGGCCAAGTATTTATATCTATGTTACAAAAGAAATGAAATTATAGATGGAATTTTATATTTATTCCTTTTTTATTTATATTTAATTTGTTTTTATCCTCTTCAAATCATCTCGTAATGAATTTTCACTAAAAATGTTTTTGTGTTCTACAAAAAGAAATTTATTAATTTGAGTGCTCTTATCTTTTCTTCTTTTAAGCTTTAAATCACATTTCCAAAAAAAAACGACACCGTGATGAAATATTTTTTATCGATTAAGTCTGAGTGAAAGCATTTTAAAATATTAGTACAAAAAAAAACAAACAAGGAAACCGGAATCATGCAAAGGCATGTTTTTTTCCTGAACGTCCTATGGAGTCGTGCATAAAGCATTTATAACATTCAGAATATTTTAATAATTTTGGCGTCGCTTTATTTTATACAGAAAATCACTAGATTTTTATTGCTCTAAATCATGAAATAAATTGCTATAATATTGAGTAAGATTTCGAATGCAACACTGTTCGCAACTGTGTTTAGTGAACAAAATTGTGTAAAATGGCAAATGTCAACAAAAGAAAGCAAAATAAATCATTAAAAAATCAATGTGAAGGTAAGTTTGTTTACATAGAAACACAACAATCATTTAGAGTATTTTTTGTATTGTTTTCCAACTGTCAAATGATTATTGAGTAAGCTGAAAATTGCGTATGCCTGAACACTTAAAATAATATTGTCAATTAACTGAATATTGACTCAATTAAGTTTCATATCTGAACACGCTATAAGTATCATACATATATGTATGTATGTATATAAAAATTATCGCAACAAATTTGTTGATGATCGGGACATAATTAGTCAATGCTCCTATATAATGACCACTTCTTAAATTAAGTTAAACTGTGACATAAATAATTGTCATATATAAACAAATCATAGTTCCAAATTTGATGGAGGTAGGTTCATAACTGGTAATAGCTCCCATATAATCACCACTTTCGAAAACACATTAACCAACATAAAATATTATCCTAATTATCGATATCGAACAAATATTTTTTACAGATCAGTTAGATGTAAGCAACAATCATACTACTGTGATTATTGCATATGGTTCCAAATGGTCCATATATTATTGTTCTTACTAATTTCGTCCTTGAGCTTATTAATAGTCAGACATTTCCTTACAATGTCTTGGATAAGACGTTATTTCGTTATATTAATTAGTATTTTTTAAATATTTTTTTTTGTACGACTTCCACTAAAATTAACACTTTTCTAAGGAACAAAATTTTCATAAATAGTTTATACGAGTCCAGAAATAGAAGACTTTACAATTGAATATAACAGCAATTTTGAATTTCATCCTATTTTATTAAAACCCCACTGGAAAAAACTGTTGACAATTTGTATTATTTTCTACAAAAAATGTGTGTAACTTTTAATAGGCCCTTCACGTGTCCTTCGAAATTTAACCCAATTTATGTTGAAATTTCGAACTTAGCAAATCGGAATACCAAATGTGGTCAAAAACCCGAAAAAATTGTATAGAGAATTGTGTTTAATATTCTCTGTAAATTATGGAATTTTCAAAAACCCGATTTGCGTTAACTTTTCAGATCAGGATACTTAATGCCAGAGCATTATATTCTCTTTCTGGCGATACTTAATTCGTGGTCCAGAATTTTTTCTGAGAAGAAAACAAACAAACAAAAGTTTTTGGACAAAACAAATACGAAAATTCAACATTCTCTCCATTTTCGAATTTAAAGTTAATATTTTTGAATTCATAAAAATAAATTTTACTAAATTTTAAAGAAAAAATTGTAAATTTAAAAAAAATTTAAAAAAATTTTATAAATTTTAAATTTTACCACTAAAATCATAAGGCATATTTTAATAGAACACTTAAGCATAATTTTTTATGAGAAAACGACGGCTTATATGCCCTATATTGTCCGTCGTGAAAAATTTAACTCAAATATGTGAAATTGTATGTCAATTTTCAAAGTATTTTGATTTTAAATGATGAACGAAAAATTTAGTATTTTTTGAAAATTAAAAAAAGTCGCTATTTTATTAACTCAAAACAGTTTAACATCTGTGGTTCATTCAGATTATCAATATACGAGTAGAAATAATCATCATGATGGTAGAGCTATTTTACGATGGATTTTACTGAACAAATATAGACAATTAGCAATTTATAAAAAAAGTATCTGAAATGAACGTTATATTATTTTATATTCTCGTAGCAATATTTTTACTTAAGTTAAGTATATATATGTACATATGAGAAGGACTATTAATGGTCATCAAAGAACATTTAAAACTGAAACTATTATCCAAAGTCAACAGATTTATATTAATTTATTGTCAAAGTTCAAAAAGCTCTTCTGTTTTCTGAAACTTACCACTTGCTGTTTGTCGTAAAGTAAACAATTACTTACATACTTTCAAACTCTAAAACTGAATGTTACAAATAAAAACATACAAAATTCGGAGGCGGATGTGGTGTTAATAGAAGAAGGAAATTCACTCACACAAAGAGTATTTTAAAAATAATATTCGATTTTGCGCACATTGTTACAACTTGAATTGAGAATGAATGTTTGCTTTAACTGAGTCACAGCAGATTGAGAATGACAGGAAGTACTGGCGAAAGATAATGCGTTTGTATTGTTTACATTTTATCAGCTGATAAGTATGCATTATTAATAATGATTATCTTTATAATATTTATAATAACATACGAGTACTTGTATATACATACATACATATAATACATACAATCAAATAAATAAACACGTAAAATGTATGTATGCAACTACATGTATATTATACATGTAGTTACAATTTAAAGTTTAAACATAATGTAAACATACATACATTTTACGTGTTTATTTATTTGATTGTATTATATGTACATATGTATGTATAATAGAGTGCCAGTTATTTTTCAAAGTTGGAATTTGTTTCACGGCACCCCCCAGACTGGTTCGAATTGCTAAAAAAATACTTTCTTGAAAATTTGAGCTCAATCGGATAAGGGGAAAGGGTGCCCCTGAGCCACCCAAAATTTGCAAAATACCTAAGTTTTGACTTTGTCAATAACTTCTTTAATATCTATTTTACAAAAAAAGAAAATTGTTAGTAAAAGTTATAGACAAAACTCAGAGGAACAACTTTTGCTCACATATTTTTTCGTATCTCCAATATCTACTGAATTAAGAAAAAAAAAAACGAAAAACCAGGGATTTATACATAAATATGTTTTTATGGGTGATTTTATTTACTTAAGTAGGCATTACTTGAGAAAAAAATTGAAGCATTGTATTTTATTTTTGTAGCAAGTATTTTTTTGTTTTTTTTTTCTAATATTTTTTATCGTTAAAAAAATATCGACTTTGATTTAGAGTAAATTTTTTCAATAAGAATATGATGAATTAAGATTTTCAGGTAAGGATTTTGGGACTACATACATACATTAAAGAAATGACGGGAGTTGCGGAATTTAAGCCGTACAGGTTAATATTACCCCTTTTGGCTTTTATGCGGAAATTCCTTTTATTCACTTGTCTGTAATGAAACTAATGACGGGAATACCCGATAATATTCAAACAAATTCTTTAGCTGCTACAGCTCATTTGTGTTATTCTTTGTACAAAGTGAGGGTTGCTATTATAACGACACGCGTACTATTTTTACTAATTGTACTTCTGTCTGCATAAGACCTAAAGAAGTACGCAAATGTACTTTTTTCAGCCTCTGTACTTCTTTTTGTACTTTTTTTTATTTTTTAAGGAACAATTTCTTATTGATAGCAAATATTTTGCTTAGTGTATAAAAGAAGCAACTTCAAATTATTTGAAATGATTTAATTTCTCGACTTCGTAGAAGCAATTGAATTATTTAAAATCAAAGAAATTGACTTGAATCAACTGTTTGACGAATTTATATCTTTAAAGACTTTTGCTCAAAATATTCCGGAAGAAAAATCGATTGAAGAAAAATGGAAAACATTCCTAAAAAGTGGATCATACCCCAATTTCGAAAAAATTTGTATGTTTATATTTTCAATTCCTCATTCTAATGTAGAAAGCGAATTAATAATAAAAACAAATTTTGAGTACCCTTGTAACGAATTTTTGCAATTTTTAAAAAACGGAAGAAGGTAAAAATGGAATAGTTAACCAAGTCCAAAAAAGCGCTAAATATTTATAATTTTTTCAAGTTGCCAAAAAAACAAGTTGTATTAAAACATTTAATATAGAATAGAAAAAAATTATTTTATTTTTTAAAAATAAAATCTAATACACCTGACTAATTTTAAGTTATTTTTATTACACAAAAATATATATGATATCTTATTTTGTTTTGTTTTTACTATTTGTTATTTTGTTCGTTGGATTGTTATTGTTAATACTGAGTTTCCTAGTTATTTCTTTTATGTACTGAATTTTATGATTTTTTTTAAAATAAAAAGTGTACTTTTTTTCTTATTTGTATTGCTGTTTTTACTTCGATTTGATATCTCTACTTTTTTTGTCGATTTTATATCTGGCAACCCTACCTGCGATGTACGTAATGATAATTATTCTCGTCATTTCGGGAATTCCCGTCAATTGATCCACAGTTAAAAATCATGATTTAACGATAAGAAAAAAGGGGAATACCCGCTCTTCATTTCTGTATGAAAAAAATATGTGTTTCTCTTGGTAGTCACAGATCAATTAATTTCCAATAAGTATTTCAAACTAGACGTACGCAAGTGAATTAAAAAAGTAATAAGATGTCTGTCCAATTACGCGATCACATTTATTTGATTGGTTGTTATTTTAATAACTTTAGTAGCAATAAATTACCATCTAATAGGGAAGTGATGAGAGTTCTTTTTTTTCATATTCGCAATAAAAGATGTTATAACGTTCTGGGAAAAAGCTAGAATTCCAATTAATTAAGGCACTGTATCGCCAAATTAGAAGGACTATACACAAAATGGAGATCATGTCAAAAAGTGTTGAAGTGAAATTGCTACCGTCGAGTTTGCAAAATTTTGCATTCACCTGTGGTATCTAGGGACACAAAGCTTTGCTTTGGCATTTTTTGATGAAAATGTACCAGTCGAAACAAAAAAAATGGTAAAAGCTTTGAACATGCATATGTATTTATATATGTATATTTAAAAATAGTCATACTCAAGTTTATGACGATCGGTCCATATTTGACCGTGGCGCTTATATAAAGCCCATTGCCTGATATCACTTAAATGCGCATAAATCTCTTATAAGCATAAGTAAATAACTTTAGAAATTTATATGAAAATGAAAAGATCTATTAATTCTAAATAATTTAATAATTTGTACCCGATGAATATCAAATGTTCAAGTTTCAAATTTTTTGCTTTGTAATATTCCTGCACGACATGAAGAGGTTGTTCGTAAAAAAAAGCTCAGCCTTCCGGAAAATCTAAACAACAAACAGAGTTCTCAAAACTAAATCGGAATTTTCGGAAAAAGTAATTAGGATTCGAATTTGTGAATTTATTGGTAAAACTACTCGATTATTAAAATCTAGTAATCGGAATCTATAAAATTGAAAATGTGTTTTGTTAAACGCAAAGTTTCGGTGTTCATACATTCATCAAAAAAAGCTAAGGTAACCGATTTTGGGGTAAGGTACCACTGATGACCTAGAATTAAGAGAATCGTATCGAGAGCATTGGCAGGGGTACCAGTTTTCAATATATATTTTTAAAATAAATGAACTAAATTCAAACAAGGCATCAGTTTTTGAATTGTCTATGTGAGATTGCAGCTGGTTTCGAAAAATTCGTATTTTTAAAGAATAAATAATTTTCATAATCCAACGAGGCTGATTAATAGCTCCTGGAGATTTTACTGTTGGATTAGGCTTAAATCTATCACCCGAAAAAAATAGGCTCAGATGAAGCAATTGCCTGACTTTATGCTGACCCTATAAGCGAAGCAACTAATTCTGGTTCTGTCAAGACTTGCACAAAGCTGGTGCTTTTTTGAGGAAGTTGGAATTTCTCTATAAATTATTTTTTTGTTGGCTCGTAGATTGAAGACTATTATTCTATTGGACTATTTGTTCTCAATTCAAACCTTATAGTGGGTTTTGTAAGAGATTTATACCCACTTAAGTGTTTTGCGGAACTGGAGTTTATGGTCAAACATGGACCGAACAAAATAAAATTTCGTTTTGCGATTTCGTTTTACATGACACTTATTTTTGACGAATTTTGTATTAATATTCCAATTTTACAGACATTTATTTATCATTAAGCCATATTTCGGGAAGATATTTGTTTGGGGGCTACGAGAAATTATGGACCGATTTTTACTATTTTCCTTACACTCTTATTTTATCACAAAATAACGTGTACACAATTTCAAAATGTACGCTATTCTTGTACTTGTTATAATAGTGAATTTATTTTTACTTTTTATTGGTTTATTGTTTCCATCAAAATCTATTGTTCTTTTCGAAATCTCTATTCATCCAGCCATACATGCATGCAAATACATACTACATACTACCTATATACGAGTACATATATGTATGTATGTAGATTACTGATGCCAAATGGCACTAAGCTTTTATAATACTGGGATCTTAAGTTGGGATTATGCAACTTTTTTGTGTCCCGATTTTAGAATTTTATTATTAATTACAAATGTGGAGCAATATGAGTTTAGCAATGTTTCAAGACTACAACGAAGTTAAGAAGAATTCGCATGTTATATGATGCAAATAAATTTAAATTTTTATAACTTGTTGACACAATTCCTCTCGATGTTCGACTCTTAAGTGCTTAATGTCAAGATATCATTTCGAAGATATTTGTGGTGTTATGCTGTATTTTTTGACGGCTTGACGAGGGTATATTATTATCTGTATACCATAAGTTATTGTTCGGTAGGAAACATTTTGATTTACAGTACACATTGTCATGCCTCTGTGACGGCTGAAGGTTGCGTTTTAACGTAAATGGAAGTGGAGAGGATTTTACATTTAAATGCAGCCGTGCAAACTGCTAGAATAATCATTTTGACAGTTCTCACAGCTGTTCAGAGGGGTGTAAGAGTTTTGCGAAAAAAATGGCGGCCTAATATAGAGAAAAGGCGGGAAAATAGGAGAGAAAAAGAAAAGAGGAAAAAAGGGAGAAGAGTTTTTTTAGTTTAGTTGGGATTTCGAAGCGAATAAGATTGGACGATACACAACCTTAACCATCCACACCACGTTACCACTCGCCGAATGTGCAGCCTGTATTCCGCTGTATACACATCATCCTAGCACACGTCGTTGATATACTCACACTACATCATATGCATCGCATTATCTGAGCGAGGAGCTTACACCCTTACATCATCCATCCTTACACACAGCTAACCATTCATCTATCCAGTTCCAACACATATCTCATACGTACCCCACCATTCGGTCCCACAGAGTCTCACACCGATACATACTTACGTTCGCCACACTACCGACCCAAAGACAGACGGGACTGGGTCCAAACCGGCGGGTTTAAGGCAGGATTTCTTTTGGGTGAATTCCCTCATTAGTAGTCCCAAGACCCCAGACCGAGCTCGGACTAGGTAGGTAATAACTCTGGGTCTGACCTTTAAACGGAGGTTTGTTTGAGTGGACGATTGGAGACAAGTTTTTTATTTAATGCGTGGTTGAGCTTCTGAGGTGAAGTACGGAGATGTCCTGAGGAGAAATGGAAATGGAGTGAGGAGAAAAGAATAAGAGGTAAGTGAGCTAATTTTTATCTTCTAGGGGTGGAATTGCGTACAGGGGAAATCTACCTATGGGCCGAGGATTTGCCAAGGTACTGGGAGGGCAGGCTAGGCAGCAAAACATCAGCTGCCCGCCCGGGAAGTGATGGGTCGAGATGTTTAGGAATTAATCTATTGCAGGGAATTGGAAACATTTTTAAGAGATTAGGGTCTTTTCGTTTTTTTGTTACAAGCAATGAAAATTTAAGGCTATTAGCACTAACATTTTCATTATTTTGTGTTATTAAGTTTTAATAATTAATTTATTTTTTTCTCATTTTTTTCGGTTTCATTAAAATTATTTTGGCTATAATTAATTTTGTGTTTTTTTTTTCATTATGTTTTTTAATGCATGTATCATTTTTTTGGACAATGGCTTGTGGTTGGTTAAGACGGTAAATTCACGCCTCTACCAGCCTAGCCTGGCAAATTAAATACCTGAGCGTTGCCATCCTAACCAGCCACTGGTTCACACCAAGAGTTATTGACAACATACGCATTCGCTACAAATTGTTTTTTTTTTGCATATACTTTTTTATTGTATCTTCATTTTAAATGAACTAACAATAGGTCTTCAAATCCTAAAACTAAAGTTAATTAAGATATGTCCAGCCAATGCTAGGCAAAATCTAGTTTTCAAATTCGATAGGATATAATGAGCAACTTGTATTTATTCATCTGAGAGCGGTGGTGTCCCTCCTTCTCAAACGGCTATGATCGGGATGTTGTAAGATGTCTCGAGCGAGGGGATTTGGATGAGTTTCCAGCTTACCCAAAGTGGAACATCAAGATCGTTGTGTATGTTGTTGTTTTTAATATACCAAGGAGCGGTAGTTATCATACGTAGAATTTTGTTTTGACGGCGTTGAATTTTCTCAATATTGGAGTCGGAGGCAGTGCCCCATAACTGGATACCATAGCACCATATTGGCTTTAAGATTGAGTTGTAGAGTAGAAGTTTACAATCGAGCCGAAGGACGGAGTTTCTGCCGATGAGCCAATGAATTTGGGCTGCTTTCAGTTTCATTTGAGTCAGCTTAGCATCTATATGTGGTTTCCATGTGAGGCGACGGTCCAGATGAATACCAAGATATTTCACGTGTGAGTTTTGAGGCACTATATGGTCATTAATACGAATAGGGGGACATGATTCCCTATGTAGAGTAAATGTTACTTAGTTGCATTTCTGTTCATTTATTTTTATTCCCCATTGTCTTGCCCATTTCTCCACTTGCGTTACGTGATGCTGTAATTGAATTGAGGCATCTTTTGGATCTTTGTGAGTACTAAAAAAGGCCGTATCATCAGTAAGTGTTGACGTGTGAATTTGGTTGTTTATTGGCATGTCTGCTGTGTATAGCAAGTATAGAATTGGTCCTAAGATAATACCTTGAGGAACGCCAGCACCTATTGGTTGAGGACGGCTTAAATAATCACCTTCTTTAATCATAAACTGACGGTCGATTAAGTATTTCCATAGTAGGTGTTGAAAATTCACCGCCAAGTTCTGCTTTAATTTAGATAGCAGGCCTTCATGCCATACTTTGTCGAAAGCTTGAGAGACGTCAATAAAGAGTGCCGAACAGTATCTCTTTTCCTCAAAGGCTTTTCTTATGACTTGTACCAATCTATGTCTTTGTTCGATGGTACTGTGTTGACGTCTAAAGCCAAACTGGTCATTGGGAATGCAGTTGTTTTCATTCAAAATCGGAGTCAGCTTGGTTATAAGCAATTTCTCGAATAATTTGGACATAGTTGGTAATAGACTTATTGGCATATACAATTCAACTTTGCAAAGATCTTTTCCCGGCTTTGGAATCATCTTTACTAATGCAATTTTCGAAACCTGAGGGTGGTACTCAAGCTGTAAGATGGCATTAAAAAGAAAGAGGATTAATCTTTTTGCAATGCGAGGCAGCTCAAAAAGCATCTTATTGCTGATTTTATCAAACCCAGGTGCTTTTTTAACATTTAAATTAGCAATAGCCTCTACAACCTCCAGGTATTGAAATCTTATTTGTCTGGCAACAACAGGCGGTAGTTCGCTAATGTCAGTGTCCGTATTGGGAGTGAATACATTTTTTAAATTAGTTACGAAAAGGTTGCCTTTTTCTTTCTTATTTCGTGCTCAAAATCCGTTTAAAGTACGCAGTGGAGGTTTGGCGATTACTGGTTTTCTTAGATTTCGGACTGCACGCCATAATCAATAATTTGACTGGGAAGTTGCGTCTAGACCTTCCAGATATTGTTTAAGAGACGCTGCTTTTTGCGCTTCTATCAAGATCCTAATATTTTTGGTACATTCTCTCAACCTAGTTATACCCTTCACCATCATGAGAAGGGTATATATAAGTTTGTCATTCCGTTTGTAATTTCCACAATATAATTTTCCGACCTTATAAAGTATATATATTCTGGATCCTTATAGATAGCGGAGTCGAATAAGCCATGTCCGTCTGTCTGCCTGTCTGAGTGTTGAAATCAATTTTCTGAAGTCCCAGACATCTTCGGGATCCAAATCTTCAATAATTCTCAAACATGCTTTCGAGAAGTTTGCTATTTAAAATCAGCAAAATCGGTTTAGGCCAACCAGAGTTATGAACCAATATGTGAGACCACCTCTATAAAAATTTGATATTTTTCGTCCATTTTATTGCAATATTTTGAAATATATTGCAGATAATACCATGAAATTTTGTACACGTTGTTTTTATGATAAAAGCAGAAAGTGTGCGGAAAATAGTAAGAATCGGTCCATGATTTCTCATAGCCCCCCTACATGCTTATAAAATTGGAATATCAAGACAAAATTCAGCAAAAATAAGTTTAATACAAAAAGAAATCGCAAAACGAAATTTTTTTTTAGTTCGGTCCATTTTATAGATCCCATATAAAGTCCACTTCCAAAATTCACCTAAATACGTATACAACAGATATAAATAATGCAACACGGCTAAAATTTGACATAAATACTCTTTATAGACAAATACATTGTTGTACTAAATTTTATGGTGGTCGGCCCAGAACTGGTCATAGCTCCCATACAAGGACCACAACTGAAAAAGACATTTATGCCTATATATATTGTATAAATATCGTTACCGACTCAAAACTTTGCACAGATCATTTACAAATACACAAAAATCATCTCATAGAATTTTGTGAATTTCGGTCTATTTTTAACCGTATGCACCATAAAAAGCCCTCTTCCAATAATCACTTTAATACTGATAGCGATTTATGTAACAGATTTATGCTTCCTTAAGTGATTTTTGGAAGTGGACTTTATTTGGGAGCAATGATCAAATATGGTGCAATATTCACAAAAACTATTAGCTAGATTTTTATATATAAATATGTGGATTATTCATGACAATTTTCAATTCGATAACGATTTGAGTATTTGCTATATAAGTATTTAGATTTGCATGGGGACTATACGTCTAAATTTTTAACATGATAACTGGAATTGGCCTTTATATGGCGACTATGGTAAATATCGAGCGATCAAAACAAAATATATTATTATTACCATTTTCATATTGCTCCTTTGTGACAGAAATAATATGTGCAAATTTTCATGATATGTACATATATATATTAAAAAATAAAAAAAATATATTAAATAGGGTTTCCTAAATTTTTGTCCTTCTTCACTAATTTCGCCCATTTTCAATAGCAATCAGTCCTGCTTACCGAATATTTGGAAACATTTTCATTATCATAGGTTTTCTTTGAGGCTCTATCGTGTCTACAACAGACGAACGGACATTGTTAGATCATCCTAGAATTTCAAATTCCGGGAAAATATTTGTATTGGGGTTATAAGAAATCGTTAACCGATTCCTACTATTTTCAACAGGACTTGTCCTTCGAGGGTTGTCTGAAACTTTAGTCTATAACTTTATAACTCGGGCGGACATGGCTAGACCGTCTTAGAATTTTATAAAAACTCAGAATATATATACTCCTACATAATATACAAGGTGGCGCAAAAGTAATCCTCCTATCAGAAGACGCTATAAATTTTGCGAGGTCAGTTCTGTCAGCAATATTCCGCGTTCTGGAGTAGTGTAGCGTAACATTGTTTATTAACGTGTATTTCGCATGTGTTTACTACACAAATGTCAAAACAGAACTGACATTAGGGGCCTCGCAAAATTTATAGCATTTTCTGGTAGGAGGATTACTTTTGCGCCACCTTGTATAATATATTTGTATACTTTTTGGTTCTAAGACCATTATTGCTATGTTTACAAACGGAATGACAAACTTTTTGGTAGTGGGTATAAAAATGTTTAGACTTTATTATTTATGTATTAAAAATGAAAAGTTACAAATTTCATTTAGAATAAATAGGATTTATTTATAAAAAAAAATAATAATTAATATAAAAGTTCAAAAATTTTTCACTATGAAAAAACAGTCGTCTCTACAAAATAACAAAACACGCAAAGCACGGTTTAAAAAAAGTTGCCAAAAAACAGAAATCTGTCACAAAGGAGTATTGACAACAACAACATACTTCGCTGATATTGTCAACCAACGGTGGACGCAGCAATAAAAATAACAACAAATTTGTAGAAATATAAAAATTTGTAATAATAATAATAAAGAAGAATACACACACATTGAATACGTAAGTAAATTTCGTTCTAACTCACAACACGTAAAAAGAAATATAATTCTCGAATTTTAGTTCTAAAAAAACGGTGAGTTAAATAGATGATGTTTACAGATTGATCGTGGACAATGAAAATTGCTGATGACGCCCTTGACAGGGTAGAAAATGCATTCCAGTTTGCCAATTGTCTAGAAAAATATAACTTTACAATGGTATTCTTTGAGTTATTAATTAAAAATGAACTCAAGCTGAAATAATAAAAACTCTTCTCTAATAAAAAAAAGTTTGGTTATTTTATTCCACAAAAGCTTGATAAAAAGCTTTTTTATTTTTCCCTTTTCACGACATCTTGTCTCGTATTCTTAACTACCACTAACAGGTGAAACGACTAAGCATATGATATGATAATAAGCGAAGCATATTTAGTTCAGTTGGTTTAATATTACTACAACCTCAAGAAGGAAGCTTTAGAATAAATGATGTTAGTACGAACGTAATAATATTCCTATTTAGGTTTTCTTATAATCGGAAGACACGAAGAAAATTCTTACATTCAGCATAAAAATGAATCCCAATACCAAAGAATGTTGAAACTTATACAATTGGCATCTCTAATGCCCATGTTCATCGTATCTATGCCTTTTGAAATTTATTAAACCTGAGTTTGATAAGATAAACAGACCCATACAAAAAACACACAATCATACTCATGCATACATCCTAAGGTATCTATGTGTAGGTAGATATTGCTGGAATATCACTCCTTTTTTATGTATTCACAAAAATATACGTCCATTCATTAATACATACATACATAGTTCAATTGAACACAATATGTATGGTTTTTAAACTCATATACATTTTATGTCAAAGCATCCAATGGTCGACCTATATATTTAACCTTAATCCGATTATATACCTACATATGTATATGTACATAACTCTATGTATGCATATTCATACATACATATATGTATATCAAAATGAATGATATATACATATGTTCAAATGTATGTATATTGATGCATCGAGTATTTTTGGGTGTATTTGTGGTAATATGTAAAGAAAAAGAAGAATGGCCGCTTAATAATACTTTATTCTATTGAAACCTTAGTAACCTACACCCTGCAGTTTTAAATTTCGCCGATGACTTTTAATAATAATATTATTGCTCTAGCTGCACATCTTTCTAAAATGGAAAGTTTATTTTGAGGAGGGCTTTATACATGTCGATGCTCATATCTGATATCAGCAATTGTAATTTTGGGTGTCTCAGCCTATTATATGTATAATAATAATAATGGGATAATCTTTGTAATATATATTGATTAAATATTTCTTTAACAAAAGTTGCGTGCATGAAAGTAGATATTATTAACTCGGTTACGATTTTACCATTTAAAATCGTTTCTTCATTTCTCTTAAACAAACTAGATTTTTGTAAATTGTCAAGTTGTTTAAAAAATATAGTACTTCTCTGTTTTTAAACCAAAAAAAAAATACTTTTAATGATAATTATTATTAAACTTTAGTTTTCACTCAATCAAAATTCCAATCACTGACTGGTTCTTGCTTGCTACTGTCACTAGCAATTTCGTAACAATATTGTACAATCTCTAATTACAGCAGCATTTAAATTGTCGATTTGTTTAAAAGGAATTCTAATAAATATCTGTGGAATTTAAAAAAAAAAACAACCAATATCGAAAAACTGAATTTTACAGGAGGACCAAAAAACACTTTTATAAGGTCACAGAATCGTCCCAGAACACATCTAAACAAATGTAACCTATTTTTATGGTGGAGAATTTAAATACCTTTATTTTCCAATTTCCACCTTTGTTCCAGATACAACTATTGCCGAGAAAATGTCAAAAAACCAAGATGTGTTGTTTTGTCAAAATAATTTTTGATCGGAAAATCAACTCTTCTCTAGATAAAGTCTTTTTTCATACTGAAAAGTAACAAATATTTCGCAACCTTTGTCGGGACTAGTGCTTTTATTAAAATGAAATAAGAAAAATTCAGTGATTTATGTTATTTTCTTAAATAGAATTCAGTTTATTTTAAATGAATATTATAAAAAGTTATGTATTTTTAGGTATGAAAAAGAAAAGTTGGAATTAATTAAATTAAAAATAAAAAATAAGTAATAGTTCATATATTATAATATATTGCAGTTCTCATTTATATTAAATTGCTTTAATTTTTATAATAAAAATAAAGAATAATTCACTCTACAGCTAATCATATTCGTCAATATCCTAATTATTTCCAAATTGTACTTCACCTTCAACGTGCAAGTTATTGTAAAAATTATAAAATTTTGCATTTATAAATGGCAGAACGGACTGTAAATCACGTTTTTTATTAGAAAATATTGGCAAAAGAGCAGAATAACATTTATTAAATTCGAAATTTGTTATTTTCCGTCGCACATAGAGGTATTTGCTCGATCTGGGCGGCCAAAACCCCAAAAGTCAAAGTAGGAATAATATTGAAAAAAATAGTCACTGCGTTAAAAGACATTCCAAAGAACATGAGACAACCACCAAAATTTTTTTTCCGCGCATCACGCGCACGTACGAGCAGTCGAAAGTTGAGTGTTTCACAGAGTTCTCATAATAGAACTGGGTTCCCTTACAAAACAACCGGTTTTCATCGTAAATATTAGCAAAACAAGTTAATCGCACAAGGAAAAAATTATGGATCCTAGTACTTCAGATAATGGACTTATGAAAAATCATTTTACAACATATAATTAGTCATATCAATGCTGATTTTTTTTATTGATTGAAAGTAAGGTTATTTTTGTAGTAAATTTTTGTTGAATTTCTTTTTCAAGATGCTTTTTGATATGTTATCAAGGTAGATCAAGCAATAATTTTTTTTGTTTAGCATTATTCAATCTTTCCTTTATTGAAGTAGCAAAAAATTTTTCCCGGATAGTCCCGGATAAGCACTTTTTTAACACCTTAAACATTTTGGATCTCAAAAGCTTTTTTTTCTGTCAGTTGAGTTTTTGCAAATAATAAAAGATTTTTTGACAATCCATCTTTAGCAGCCGAAATAACGGGCATAAATTACGACTTAATATATAGACTAAAAGTAATCCTTGAAATGATTTCAAGTGGTTACAAAACAAACATTGAAAAGTTTGAAAATTATACCACAGAAACGGCTCGATTATATGTTGACCTGTACCCATGGCATCCTATGACTCCAACGTTGCACAAAATCTTGGTTCATGGCGCAGTTGTAATTGGAACATCTCTGTTACCTATAGGACAACTTTCGGAGGAGGCGGCAGAAATTCGTAATAAGCATTTCAGAAGTTATCGGCAAGACTTCGCAAGAAAATTTTCTAGACAAAACTGCAATGAAGATATATTTAATCGCCTTCTACTTAGTTCGGGCCCTTTGTTAAGCTGTATGAGAACAATAAAGAATAGAAATACTAACCCGTTCTTGCCAGAAGCAATATCAATGTTCATATCTGACGAGCCATATACAAATGATTATTCTTAAGAGAGCGATGCAATATTCAATTAAATGTTTTGTTAATCTTTTATGTTGTTTTTGTTATTTTGTTTTCAATAAAACATGTTCATTATATATTCTCATCATTTACATATCATTTCTTTTTTTTATTCATTACTTTTGAGTACGTATTTATTCCAACATTTTGGTTTTATTAAAAGTTCATTAACTCAGTCAATTTTTAACGGATGTTTTAAATCAAAGTTGCATTTTACTCATAAATAAACATACTTTTATATTACAGTCTTAAATTATACGGTTCCTAAATGAAAAAATGTGTAAAAACATCTCCAAACTTGAAAAATACCCAATTTTTTTTGCAAAACTTAGTCTGCTGGAGGAATACACACAGATGTCTCAATATTACTTAAGTATCATTTTCATATCTTCGAAATGGCTTAGTTTCTTCTTTCTAAATCCACTGAGAAATTATAAATCGGTTGATATTCAACAAAGTTACTAGCTTATATGTGCAAAAGGGCTGAAAACCCGGTTTTTTACCCGTAACTCAAGATTTTAGAGGGTTTCGCAAATTTCAACGACACAGTCTTGTTGTACTCGACAAGATATGTACATTTAAGCACAAAAATAATTTTGGCCGCCCAGATCGTTGAAATACCTCTACGTGCGTCGTACCTGTGCTATGTCTAGTTCCTTGAAGTCCTCGCCCGGCTGCAAAGATAGCTTGTACTGTAAAATTCCAGACTTAGATTTATCATATCGCATCCAACGTCACAATTATACAAATATATAGTTATATTGTCGATTTCCAACGTTATTAATTGTATGCGTTTTCTTAAATTTTACATCAATTAATCCTGACAGATATTGCCGTTGTTTGTTGTAATCACCCTAGTTGCAGTACAGTTTAAAAATCTTTTTTTGCTCCTCAAAATTTAGGTGAGTTTTACAAAACATTCTGCATTTTGAAAGTGATTTAATATTTTTAGCAGAGACGATTTTCTTTTTATTGGTCAAATATTCTTTTCTTAAGTTTTTGTTACGCCTGTTTTTATTTTTAACTACTGATGTGGTTGGAAGTTCGAATAGTTGGGTTTCATCAATATCGGTGAAATCTCAATTACTTACATTGGACTCAATATCTGGAGCCATTTCTTGCGTAGTGGTATTAAGATCGGAATGCGTCTCCGGGACAAAATCGGAGTCATCAACATCAGGCTCATCAAAAGGATCTTCATCAATATCTTGGGCACTTGTGTGGTACATTTTATTCAATTTAAACACAAAGAGAGTACTATTCATTTTGTCGTAACTGACATATCTGTCATTGATAGTGTGCCATTCACAAATGGCTTACTTGGATTCGTTAAGTATCGGCAGTTGAACAAAGCTGCAATTCCTTCGATAAACACGGCACCCACTAGAAAAGTCGAAAATTCTAAAATCATTGAAAATTCCATACAGATTCACAAACTCTTTGGAGCCTTGACGTAGGTACCTTCAAAACAGCTGATAATTGTCGTAATCTTATATATCTATAATTCTTGTAGTCAATGTATTCACTTGCGAGAGAGTCAATGCTCCTCCAAAACTTTGGAACCTGTGTTTTTTGTCTTCCTTGTGCATTGTTTATGTTTTTCTATGTTAGGAAACAACATATTTTCATTAACAACGTCTTAATTTGTTACACATGCACACGACAAAAGCACTTGATTTGATATAGGTTCCTCTTATTTCGTTAATTCCGACTACACTAAAACACTCATGTTAACATAGGTTGTTTTGTCACAATGAATGCTAGTGATCAAATGCCTATTAAAAGAACTTAACTTTAGAAGGGAACGTGTTATTTTCATTTATGCATTTGATAAAAGAACATGAGTGCAAATAAGTTGTTTTGACAAAATAATTTTAGTAAATTATTGGAAACCCATATTCAAATAGGTTCTTTTGTCAAAATTACGTTATAATATTTTTCTTTATGCCCTGCAACATATTTCGGTATGGGTTCTTTTGTCAAAAGCAGATTGTAAAAATTGCGAGATAGGTTGATTTGAGGGCTTCTATATCTTCCGATCTGCACTATCTAGAAACACGCTGAAAAGACAGAAAGATGCGCTTTTAAAACTTATACATATGGTTTAAAAAGTGGAAAATTGTCCGATCTCGAGTTAGGTTCTTTTGTCAAAACTCCACAGATATGGAATAACTACTTGAACGTGTAACATTTATAATAGAAGACTTTTAAACTGCAGGGTAGTTGAGAAAAACTCATTTGATTTACACACAAAAATTTTACTATGTGTGTGAATAAAAATTTCATTTCATTAATTCTTCTGGCACCTGCATCACAAAACAAAAGACTTCATTGTTTTAATAAAAAAATTTATTTATTGTATGTTATGTACCTACGAATATTTTTTTTACCTTCATCCCAAAATTAAATGAAACTGAAGTGAAAATCTTATGGAACATATTTAATGAACAAGTTTTGAGTTTTCGTAAGTTCACATTATCCGAAATATTCATACGAAAAATTTCAGTAAAAATAAATTTGTATAGAAATAAGAGTTGAAATAACTGAAATAACCCAGGGCCCTCTTCCACAAAACAACTTACCAACTTTTCATTTTGCACTTATGCAATTTTTCAATTAACAAAACTTCATGTTTCTCAAAACTATACAAATTGATAAATGATAAGTTAAAATTGGTAAGTGTAATTTGCAAATTTTTTGAAACTTTTATATTCTCATTGCAGTTTCTGTTTCATGTACTTTCTATTGTGCATAGTGCAATGTTAATATGGAAAAGAATAATTTGCAAAGATTTTGCAACTAAAAAATTTTAAATTCTATTTTTGCAAAGTAAATTTTGATAAGTTTCTAAAAAATTTGCAAGGTAAACGATCGGTTTACAAATTAATATTGTTATAGGTAGAGAAGCTTTCAAAATGTTAAGACATGAGTTTTTGTTCGATGATAGTGAAGACGCGGTTATATGTACTTGGAAGAAGAAATTATTGGGACCGAATTATTTGTCGAAACTACAAAACTAGAATCATAAAGAATGCTTTTGTTTCACTCAAATCCAAGTTGATTTCATTTTAAATATAATTAAATATATATAATAATAATATAAAACAAGTAAAAAAGTATAGTCGGTCAAGCCCGACCATATAATATAATACCCTACACCCAGTATATGTTAAAACAGTTTCTCTGAAATTGACGCTATATAAGAAATACATAGTACTTATTACGTTTCGATCATCCAAAAATTTAGTGCCAGCACTTCCGTGAATATAAATGTTATGTACGAGTATGTTATACTTTATCTCGATATATGTAAATACTTTTATATATTTGGATACCAACATTTGTGCCCTTTATAGTGATTTTGGGAAATGGTCCTTATATGGGAGGTATGATCAATTATGGACGGATCTTCACAAAACTTATAGATATGATTTGGCTTCATTTACTAATCATTTGTGGTGAAATTTGTTTGGATACTTGCATAATTTAAACATTTATGATCGTTGTGGTGAAATTTGTTTGGATACTTGCATAATTTAAACATTTATGATCGTTAAACATCATTCAGTCTCGTCTCATCGAACTGTTCGGACGTGTTACTTTTAGTGTGGCTGAATTTTCGGTGAAAAAATCGTAATAGGTGAAAAAGTGTAAAAAGTTTAAATTAAACAAAAAAGTGAAAAAAATAACTCGTAATAGGTTAAAATATATATAAAAAAAAAAAAACATTAAAAATCATATAAAAACTGTATGAGTGTTCCTCTCAGATGCAATTCTGAGAAAGAGCTTAGCTCGTCTAGAAAAACTAAATGGGTCTCTGAGGAAGAATCCATCAAAAAATCTCTGGAAAATTTTCTCACACCAAGAGCCGTAGAACGGCGTCGTTCCTGTTCGCCCAATATAGTGATTTCAACAGATGAAAAAACATCATCTTCATCAAATAGTGCAGTGAAACCCAAAAAACAAGTAGGTATGGATAAGTACATAACCGTTCTCAAGCGACAGAGAAGCCCGAAGTCTGCTCAAGTGTCATCAAATGCAAAAGCTCCTAAGACCGTGAGTAATGATCAAAATAGGTTTGCTCTCCTCCAGACGGATGAGCCAGAACTTCCGAAGAAGACGTTTAAGCCCCCACCAATTTATCTGAGAGAGCCGACTTCCAGTAAATTGGTACAAGGAATTGTTGCTGTAATAGGTGAAAACATGTTTAGCGTAACCTCAATGAAACATGGAAATATCTGCAAGACAAAGGTACAAGTGAATAGGGAAGATGATTTTCGAAAATTGTCCAACCAGTTGGAGAGGGAGACTAGGGACTTCTATACCTACCAGCTCAAAAGCGCAAAAGGACTCCAAGTCGTTCTAAAGGGTATAGACCCATGTGTTGATCCTGCGGAGATAAAGACCGGTTTAATGAACAAAGGGTTCAAAATCAAGAGCGTAGTGAATATTAGAAACCGTAAAAAGATCCCTCAGCCCATGTTCAGGGTAGAATTGGAACCTGGAGATGTTGTCTTAAAGAAAAACGAGTCCCATCCCATCTACAATCTGATGTACCTTCTGCATCGTAGAATCATCGTGGAAGAACCACATAAGCGTCAGGGACCCGTCCAGTGTCTCAACTGTCAAGAATTTGGTCACACCAAGGCGTATTGGAAATTGCCGACAGTTTGTGTTGCGTGTGGGGAGCTACATGCAACTGCTCAATGCGATAAGTCGAGAACTGACTCAAAAATCAAAAAAATGCAGTAACTGCGGAGGTAATAATACCGCAAATTATAGAGATTGTCCAATTTACACTCATTTGAAAGGCATAAGAACCAACAAGACGTCAGTATTGCCTAATCATCCTCAACAGTCATGTAAACGCGCCTAGTTCTAGACAAGTATCTTACGCAAACGTCGTTAAATCTAATATGCCAGGTCTGGAGCAGGAACCTAAACCCCAATATTCTGAGCCGCATATCAACAATCTAGAGACAACATTGCAGACACTTGTCCAAACTATGAACACTTTTCCGACCACCATGACATCCATGATGCAGGAAATGCTGAAAATGCAATCCACTATCTTACAAGCCATTTTAAAGAAATGATTTATTTAAAAATTTGTTTCTGGAACGCGAACAGCCTCCGCCAACATAAAAATGAACTGGAATACTTCCTGATGAATAAGCAGATTGATGTTATGATGATTGCTGAAACTCACTTGACGTCGACAGGGTACTTCAAAATTAATGGCTACGAGTTCTACGATACTAAAGACCCCCGCGGAAGAGCTTGTGGAGGTTCGGCAATTCTTATAATAAAGCATTATCTAATGAATAACATAAGTGAGGATTACCTCCAAGCAACAAACATTTGCATTGAATTCTGTCAATACAAATTTGTTTTATCATCGATTTATTCTCCGCCTCGATTTTCAATAAAAGAACACCAATACCATAACTTCTTTAAATCCCTTGGAGCTAGATTTTTAGTTGCTGGTGACTTTAACGCCAAACACACATTTTGGGGTTCACGTCTGGTAACCCCAAAGGGTCGCGTACTCTTCAACACCATTGCCAAAATGGGCTTAGATGTACTCTCAAGTGGACATCCCACCTATTGGCCGACGGACCGACGGAAGATTCACGATGTTGTTGACTTTGGGGTAGTGAAAAATATCCCTGTAGAATGGATGCAAGTGGATCCTTCACTGGACTTGTCCTCAGATCACTCTCGTACTATCATTTCAATGCATTTCCCTCAAGTGTGTGGTTCTCCATTTATGAACATGACTAAGACCCGAGTAAGTTGGATAAAATACAAAAAGTATTTAAGTTCTCATTGCACGGAAAATGTTGTGTTGAGAACTACCGACGATATTGATGAGTCGATTGGCAACTTTACCGAGGACCTTCGACGAGCTGTGCATCACGCTTCCACTTATCACGTTGAATGTAGAAATAGGACAAACAGAACTTATTTCTCTGAACTCGAACATCTCCTATCAGAAAAAAAAAAGAATGAGAAGAGAGTGGCAAATTCACAGGTCTCCTGAACTGAAAGCTAGGCTACGGGAATGCAGAGATATACTAAGACATTTCTTAGAAACCCAAAGAACGGCCTCACTTAGATCTTACTTGGAAGGTCTTGATAGTACCCCACAATCTGACTACTCGTTATGGAGGGCGGCAAGAGGTTTAAAAAGACCAGTGAGAGGAAAACCTCCTTTGCGAAATCCGACTGGTGACTGGGCTAGAAATGATTCCGAGAAAGGGACATTATTTGTTAACCATTTGAGAAATGTGTTTACTATAAACAACTCAAATAATAACGAATCTGATTTGCCACCACTTGTTATAAGGCCTCCTGTACCCCTAAGACTAAACTTTCGTGATGTCCAAAACGCTATTGGTACTCTGAACCTTAGAAAGGCTCCAGGTATGGATAAAATCAGCAATAAAATGCTTCTGGAGTTACCTCGTGTAGCAAGAAGAATTATCCTCTTTATCTTCAACGCTATTTTACGCCTAGAATACTATCCTGCAGATTGGAAGGTGTCTATGATCCCTAAGTCAGGGAAGGACCACACCAAAGTGGATTCATATAGGACAATTATTCTACTGCCGACAATTTCTAAACTGTTCGAAAAATTGTTAATGCCTAAGTTGACTCCAATTCTGAATGACACTGAATGTATTCCTAATCATCAATTCGGCTTCAGAGCTAAACACAGCACCATCGAAAAGAACAAAGGAGAATCTGAACGTATATATGTAGATGAAAACTCATTGATCACAACTCTGCGCAATGTGCATAACGTATTAGTTAGTGCTATGTATAAGAGAACTAAATACTAAATCGAATCAGAGACGAATACTTGTAGTGTTAAACTTCAAATACCTTAGAGAATCAATCAGTATATTTTCAGATGCTTCATATAGTTTTGTTTTGAAAAGAGACCAACCATTTTTAAAACTGTATCTTAAAATGAAAAAGCTAATGTTTCTTATTTACATTTGTTAAAGAAAAGGAGGAGAGAAATTGTTGGTCAAAAATAGCCCATGAGGAAAAACAAAAAACCTCAATAATAATATAAAAGAAAAAACTTTATTTTGAGAGGGTGACTAACTAATAAATACAATTTTGTATGGAAATTAAGCCGTTTTAATGTATTTATGTAAATGTAGTGGTAGTACAAAAATAAACAAATGTATGATGCATACACACATTCAAATTAAAAAAAAAAAACAGCATACATGAATTCATAGATAGATATTTCAGTAATTAAAAATTTTTCTGTATATTTTCTTGCTCCTTTATGCAACCGAAACACAAAACCCACACTCACACGCATAAAAACTATCGATTGATGATAGAAACAAAAAATGTTTGGCAAAAAAATTTTCAAATATTGAAATACATGGATGAAGAATGATTGTAAAAAATGCAATACATACATACTCGTACATGCATAACACTCCAATTATGGATGACCCAGGGTAATACGAGCACATCCTGGCTGGTGCTCGTGTAAGTAACACAATATTCTAGGACTCATAACTGTAAACTGTAAAAGTTGAAACATGAGGCAAGTGAATAGAGGCGCTGTGGGGAAATTAAGAAACAGTAGATGAAATGGTTCGTTAGAACAACATTCAACCCAAATGATTATTTTTAGTGATGTGAAAGATTGTATTCAATATTTAAACTCTAGTATCTATTTTGATAACAAGATTTCTAATATGAGACATAAAAATTTAAAGACAAATCTGTCAAATAATACAAAATTATAAATTCATATAAATACTCGTATATATGTATAATATGTATTATTTATTATAAATATCTTTGTAAGTTTTTGTTCGTTTTTAATTACATATATTAATTTCTTGCGCAATCATGGCTAAACCGATTTTATTAAAATTTGGAACGTAGATATTTCCATGACTGCAAGTGTCAATATGTTATAACTTTTTTCAAAATCTGGACAATGTCGAAATAAAAATGGGACAAATCGGTAAGCACAAACATCTAATGGACTCCGCATTGAAATTTGGAACGTAGATAGATCCTTGCTTAGAAGCATCAATAGTTTTATACAAGAGTTTGACCAGGAAGAGATAAATTGCGCAAAAACCGGTAAATTTAATAATACACTCATACCCCGGTTAGTGTCGCTAATTGGGACCGGAAAAACGAGACGCAAACCGAATCACAGTTTTCCATACAATTGTATCAAGTTTCATTTAATTTGTTCCGAGACTCATAATTTTAGTAAAAAACAAGTAAGAGTGCTATATTCGGCTGTGCCGAATCTTAAATACCCTTCACCTAAGCGTAATAAGAAATACAGAAACTACACTAGACTAGAATATCCTAATTCTGTGTTTTCTATTCAGTCTTAGTGCAAATTTTATTAGTATTTGATATATTGTTTGAAAGACAATTTTACGACCAACATAATTTATGTTAAATATTTTGAAATGTTGTCTAATTTTTACCATTTTTAATTGATTTAATTACCAATTCTTAGCATAATTTACAGAGTCTGTCTGATGTTCATAATAATCTTGAGTGTAATTTAACAAACAGAGTATAAAAAAGGGGTACAATTCGGTTTTAGTGATTTTGCTCAAAAAAAAAAAAAAAAAAAAACAAAATCAAATAGGGCTTTTAGAGGAGATACCAGCAAAAAAAAATTTGTTGCCGGTCACGCCTATTTTCGAGGGGGCGGGCCCTTAAAGTTGAAAATACATAGGCCTATATCTCGGGAACTACTGGGTGTCTGATAATTTGTAATACATTAAATAAAAGGTATTAAAAATACCTTTCCAACGATATATATCATGATTATAAAATATGGACCGAATATGGGTTAAATCCGAAAAGAATATTTTTTGACCCGAATTTATTTGTTTTTTTGGAAATGGTTCTATATGGCAGGTATGACAAATTATGGGCCGATCTTCTTAAATTTTGGAACAGTTATTTTCATGCATATGAGGATATTTCACGTCGAATTTCAACATAATAACGGTATATATACGATATATATTAGTATTAACGTGGATTTCGAGAGTGGACCTTATGTGGGGGATATAGTCAAATATGGACCGATATTCTCAAAATCCAGCAGTTAGATTTAGGCATGTATATAAATGATCCGTGTAAAATTTTGGATTGGTACCCTTATTTATAAGCGATTTATGAGTATTAAAGTGATTTTCGGAAGAGGGCTTTATATGGGGCATACGGTTAAAAATAGACCGAAATTCACAAAATTTTGTGGGATGATTTTTGTATATATTAAAATGATCTGTGCAAAGTTTTGAGTCGGTACCGATATTTATACAATATATATAGGGAAAAATCTCTTTTTCAGATGTGGTCCTTGTATGGGAGCTATGACCAGTTCTGGGCCGACCACCATAAAATTTAGTACAGCAATTTATTTGCCTATAAAGAATATTTATGTCAAATTTTAGCCGTTTAACATTATTTATATCTCTTTTATACGTATTTAAGTGAATTTTGGAAGTGGACTTTATATGGGGTCTATGGTCAAACATGGACCGAATTAAAAAAAATTTCGTTTTGCGATTTCTTTTTGTATAAAATTTATTTTTGCTGAATTTTGTCTTGATATTCCAATTTTATAGGCATTTATTTATCATTAAGCCATATTTCGGGAATATATATATTTGTATGGGGGCTATAAGAAATCATGGACCGATTCTTACTATTTTCCGCCCACTTTCTTCTTTTATAGTACAAACAACGTATACAAAATTTCATGGTATTATCTGCAATATATTTCAAAATATTGCAATAAAATGGACGAAAAATATCAAATTTTTATAGAGGTGGTCTCACATATTGGTTCATAACTCTGGTTTACCTAAACCGATTTTGCTGATTTTAAATAGCAAACTTCTCGAAAGCACTTCTGACAGAATTATTGAAGGTTTGGATCCCGAAAATATCTTGGGACTTCAAAAAACTGATTTCAACATCCAGACAGACAGACAGACAGACGGACATGGCTTAATCGACTTCGCTATCTATAAGGATCCAGAATATATATACTTTATAGGGTCGGAAAATTATATTGTGGAAATTTCACACGGAATGACAAACTTATATATACCCTTCTCACGATGGTGAAGGGTATAATAACAATTCATGAAAAACACATAAAAACATAAAAATATTAAGATTCAAATTTTTAGACAATTTTCACATACATACAAATTTGCATTAGCCTTCGACGGGAAATCCCCTTTTTCTATTTTTGCTTTGTACATACAAACCAGTGTTGCCATTAGGATACGAAAGATACATTTTTCGTATCTTTTGATGACTTCAGGTATCATGTATAATCCTGACATTTTTCGTATCTTTTCAATGTTTACGAAAAATGTACAAATATAAAATATTTTTTTTGAGTAATGACATTACAAAAATTTATTTGGAATGTATGTCATACACTTTGGAACTTTTAAACGATTTTAGTCTAATATTCCAGGCGGTAAAGCCTCGTCTACACCTTTAGTAATCAGAGATCAGTTATGAGTACTGAAAAAGTGAGTATACTTGAATCATGACTTATAATTTGTTATACTTATACGTACTCATACTTGTCTCAATATCATCAAACCAATATTCATCTTTAAAGTTTGAAGTACTCATCATATTCATACTTAATCTCATGTATGATGTTGTTTATTTTGACTCTCCTTAACTCAATGTACGTAGACGATAAAAAAATAAGTATGACTCGCATACACTCATGCGAGAGTCGTTCATTTTTACAGTCCGCTTATAAAAATTATATAAAATAATAAATGTTATATTTTCCCCAATATGTTTTCCTATAAACTTACTTGTATGTTTTTATAACGGAATATGCTGAAATTTTTTTTCAATGACTTAACTGAGTTGAATACTTTATGAGTATGTGAGTATTTTTCTTAAAATG
The DNA here is from genome assembly GCA_916048285.2 of Bellardia pandia. NCBI lineage: Eukaryota > Metazoa > Arthropoda > Insecta > Diptera > Calliphoridae > Bellardia > Bellardia pandia. Next base: position 75,981,027 of record OU696530.1, read on the forward strand.
TAAATCTAAATACCGTTGTTTATGAATCAAACATATTAAGAATGGTATGATCTGGATGTCGGCGCAGTACTCATACTTATATCCACTTGCATTTATAAGTCAACGTTGTTGTGAGTTTGAGTAACTCAGAGTAGTTAAATTTCAATGATTTAAAACCACTTATACTTAAAATGTTATGAGTAGTTGTGAATCGTAAAAAAACGATTCATTGCCGACCTCTGTTAGTAATATGAAGTTGAAAAATTAATTAAAAGAATTGCTATCAACTATGTATTCAGAATTTAACAATGAAAGACAACAGATGCTTTGAAAATAGAAAAAATTTATACAGGTGTTTTAGCTCATACTTCGCTTGCTACCCTAATAGAAGATCAGCATAAGAAATATGATTTACTAAACAAATTAACAATTTTACATTGAAGTTTTAAAACAAATCAGTACCAACGACTTAATTCGCATATTAATTTTTACAAAAATTAATTTGTTTTAATAACATCCAAAGTTAGTTACATATAATTAATTTGAAAGTTTGCTTACTGTATTTTTAAAAATTACATACCTAATATTTATGACTTAAATAAATATAAAAATGAATTAATATATCATTTTCTTTACAATATTCATAAAATATGAAATAAAAATGTTTATTAATAAATGTTAAAAATGAATTTTGAATTTTTTTTTTTCAAAATGTATCTTTTCGGGAAAAAAATTATCTTTCTCGAAATTTCACTGGCAACACTGATACAAACATTTATTAACGACGCGAAGCACTAACGATGCAACTTCGAAGGCACGGAAATTTTAAAAAGACGCAACTTCGAAATGACGCAAACCGAAACGACGTATGACTGTATATAAAATTTGGTCCGGCAAGAGAGTAAAAGAGAAACATTTTATTTTAGGCGTCTGTAGTCACAAGATTAGTTTTTCGAAAGTCTAAAATCCCTAAAAAAAAAAGGAATTTTGTGTATAATATTAATAAATGACTTGAAATTAATTTCGATATATTTCGAAAATTTAAACTAAAGGGGTAAAAAGGGTAAAGGTTTGTGTATTTGAGAACTTAAATGATAATAACGGGTAAAAATGAGAATTTTTCATGTCTTTGGAATTATTCACAAACAGACTTATAGTTTTAAATATGGATTTTTATAGTTTGGTAAATCCAAAAAGATAAAAATGGAGCTAGTACTTTTTGTATACTTCGTTCCAAATCGATAAAAAATATTTTTTCACTCAAATATTTATTGCAAAGCACCTTTTTTACTAAATTAGGCGGTAATCACTGGTAAAAAGATAAATTTTGTTGTCCTTTCAAACTTGTAACATACAACTTTAAGTATTTATATTTTTTTAATTACAAGAATTTCCAATTAGTTTGTGAAATTTAGGAAATCGATAATTTAAAGGCAAACGGGTACTTTTTTGTATTTTGTGCTGAAGTTACAACATTTATGTTGTCGCTCTCTGCAATCAGAAAAATATTTATTAGGAAAGAACTTTTCCAATAGTCCACCTTCAAGGATTATTAAGTGCATAAGCTTTTTTATAGTATTTCACATAATTTTGGAAAATCAATTAAAATATGTAGCGTAAATTGTTAATAGTTTTGGTACTTTTTTAGTACCTTTATATCAGGAGTGCCCAAGCCCTTTACTCTTGGTGCTCTTTTGTATTTGTAAAAGCTCTTAGCTATAGAATGTGTGTTTTTTTGAGCACACTTTCGTATGCTCTACTTACTGCGATCGTCAGTGTAGATTTTGTTTTTGTTTAACGTATCATAACGTTTAAAAAAGTGTGTTGTTTCTTTATATATATGTAGGTATTGGCTTTTACAACAAAAAATAAAAATTTGTTTTTATTTAAATGTATTGGTGTTTGCTCTTACATAAGCAACTTTTGGGCACACCTGTTTTAAACTTTAAAGCAGTCTCGTCCGCTTGCTATACCAGCGTTGTCAATTTAGGGGATTTATCCCCAAATTGAGGATTTTTTTTCGTGATTTGGGATAAAAATTTCATCTTGGGGATCCGGGGATTTGTTGGCGATGACAACACAATTTTAAGGGATTTTTGGGGTTATTTTTTTAAAAGTGATGGTAACAGGAATGATTTTGGAGCTATAAAATTTGCGTCTGGCAAGTCTAAAAATGTGTGTTATTATTTATAGTGTATGGTTTCTAATAAAAAAGAAGTATGTAAATATTTAAAAAAGGTATATTTTTTACCGTTTAAAATGGCTGCAAATACTAATTTTATTAACAAAAATTAATAATGCTTCTTGGGAACGCGAGTATTGGGCAAAAGGTTTGAAATATACGAGTATATTTTTAAAGGCTAACGCTTGCGTTGAACGCGTTTTGTCAATAATGAATACTACCAAAACAAAAATACGTAACAAATTGCAATATGAATTATTGGAAGCACTTCTCAGAATAAACTTAATACTTTAAAAATAATCAAATTTGTTTTGAGAAATTTAATCCATCTGCTGAAATGCTAAAGCTTTTTAATACAAGCAATATGTACAATAAAATTTCTGAGGCTGATGAATCAGAAGATTTTGATTCTGAAGTTTTTGAAATGCTAAACTCTGGTAAATAATTTTTTATACTTCTATATATTAAATTATTTGTAATTTTTTCTTTACAAGATTTATAATTACAAATCTAATTAGTTTGAATACTAATATGAATTTTTATTATTATTTTTATATTATTTTTAAATAAAATAAAAATTTTGCAAAAAAAAAAAATTTGAATCATTTGGGGATTCTTGGGGATGACAAATCAAAAATTGGGGATAAGCTATAAAAAAAAAAAAATACTGGCAGCACTGTGCTATACACGCGTGTATAGGAACAAAATTCTGTGTGTTCGACGTTCCCAGCAAACCAAACTTACAGATTTTGTCTGATATAAGACAATTCTGTACAAATTCGTAAGTCTTTCGACATATCGTACAGAGTTCGTTAAAAATTGTTAACGAAATTTCGAAGAATTTTATATTTTGCTTGTGCAGAAATGTCTGCAGGATTTCGGTTAGCCTTCAGATAGAAGCCTCGGAGGAATTTTTCATATATATTTGTTAAGAAATATCTGCACGAAAGCTTGCAGACTGCTGTTAGATTCTACAATGGTTTTTATGTTTTGCTTGTGCAGAAATATCTGCAAGATTTCGTCAAGAACTCGGAGCAAAAGTTCGAAGTTTTTTTCAATTCTTTAGGCCCAACTATAATATGCATAAGCAAATTGCAAAAGTTAACGAAAAGGCTGTCAAATGCATAACTAGTTCAGAATTAACTTTTAGGTGGCTACAATGACTTTGAAACTTTTTGTCCACAGTTGCTCATTTATGTTTAAAAAAAATGTTTTTATTTTAACAAAACCCCATTAAATGACTATATTTTATAAATATTATTATATTATTTTATAATTAAAAGAAAACTTCGTACCAGAAACGCATAATTTTCCCTTTTTTTAATTATTCGGCAAAAGTACTAAAATGTACAGCTGTGGCAGCACTACATTGTAAATAATAATAAACGTTTACATATGTTTTGTTAATTTTCGTATTGTGTTTGCAAAAATGGAGAAAAAACTTAAAAATTTAAATAATAGAAAAATATTAAAGTTAGCGCTTGAAGGCACATTAAAAGAAATAAGTGAACTACACTGTAAAAGAAGAAGACGCTCTTGTTCTGTCAGAGAAATAAACCGCGACAGAAAGACATTTTTGTTAAAATAAAAAGGGCCTCTTTTATTGTAAAGGCACTTATTTTTTCCACATTTTCTATTAAATTTAAAATAAATGTATTTTCTTCTTTCTCCATTTTGTTAAAAACACAAACAAACAGCTGATTCCGTACGGAATATGCGATCAGTTTCGCTTTTTCCTTAAGCAAATGACAGTTGAAAAACTTAACGAAAAGTTTCGTTAAGTACATTATAGTTTGTCACATACAACTTATATGTGTTCGCACGTTTGCTTAAGCTAGCATATGCACATTATAGTTGGGCCTTTTGTTGGATCATTGTTTACAACAACAGTTTAATGTGTCTAACGGGATTATCCAATTTGAAGAAAAGAAAACATGTTAATAATCGTCGTTCACAACAGTGTATCAAGTGAATTTGGAAAAAGAAGACGTGCTAAAAACATAAAACAAAAATAATTAAATTGAATAATAATAAATAAATTAATAGCAATAAAAAAGTGGTAATAATAATTACAAAAAAAGTGTGAAAAGCTGAAGTGTTGTATATAATAAAATCTATTATTGGAAAATCTGATGGTGTCTATTTTGTTTGTAAGGAAGTACAAAATCTTGAGCAATTTCTTCACATTGATCGGCATATGTCAAACTGCTTGAAAATATATACCACCTATAATGAAAAATACTCAAAACAGGATGTTTTAATTTCAGCTAACATCATTCAAAATAAATATATTCGCTTTAATTTAAACTCGACTATCACATTTATACCATTAATAAAATAAAATGTCCGAAGAGCAACAAACATCGTTGAAAGGTAAGTGCAGTTAGAAATTATACTTTTTAGTCTATATTTTTAATACATTTATGACGTAAATATCTCTAAATTATCAAAAAATAAGTTGGTCAGTTTACGCAGTATACCAACGATATGTACAGTTTGTCAAAAAAATCTTCACGCAATATGCATATGTAAAGATTTGTTTGACGCTTGTTATTTTGTGCAAACATTTTTTTTTTGTAATGATTATTTATTTTTTAACGAGAACAAATGCCCTACTTTTCCAACAGAATTATTACAAACTGTGATAGAAGAAAACAAGTTGCTAAGAGAAGACAACAAGAAAATGTATACTCATTTTGCTGCCGAGTTTATTGCTCTAAAGAAAAGTGTCGAAGAAGCTTTAAAAATAATGAAAAAACCAAATGAGATATCCTTACTAAGTAGTTTGCCGTTCAACTCAGTCTTAGATGTTTTGAAATTTGACAAGGAACTCGCAAAAAATGAAGATATCAAATTTGAACTGGTACGCTATTAATCCTTAATTTAAAGTGAAAAAATGCAAATAGAAAACAGAAACTAATCAACATCTTATTTTCTATTTTACTTTGATTTCATTTCAGATATCAAGATATAAAAAACAACCTTGCAACGATCTTCGTAAATTTGTATTTGAAAATTTAAAATTAATTTTTGGCGATGGTGTAACTGCTTCAAAATTTTCATGGACAAATGTTAATGAAAATATTAGTGTACGTCACTTAACCGTCATAAAAATCCTTACAGGTAATAATTTTTAACATTTTTAAATACTTACATATTTAGATGTGACTGTAAATAGTATACCGCAAACTAATTATCAAGATGTTGAGCGGCTTATTAAAAAATATTTTAGTATGACTAAAGACCGAGTCAATAAAACCAACAAAAGACTTGCAGCTGCAAATGACCCGGGAGATGGTAACAGACAACCTGAATTCAATTAATAAAACTGTATTTTCGAATTAAGATATTTATGTTTGTTTTTTAATGGATAGAATTTTTTATTTTTCTTATTATTAGATACATACTTATGTTTAAAAAATATATTTATATGCAAATCTGTCTTAATAAACGTTTGTTAAATTTAATAATCGTGTTTGAATAAGGGGGTTAATGTCAGATTTCTGCCAGACTTTTCTACGATAAATCGTCAAAAGTTTCAGAGTTTTCTACGATTTTTGTCTAGATTTCTTCCACAAATCTGCACGATTTGTCGGCAATCATTTCAGAAATAAAAACGATTTTTTGTCAGATTTCTGGTATATATCTGTACAAACTGTCCCAAAAACTATGCGAATTTTAAGCGACTACAAGTACGATTTCTGTCAGACATCGATTTGAAATATCGGAAGGAAATCCAGAATTTCCCTATGAAATAACATCAGACATCGTTCAGATATCAGACAGATCTATCTGTGAAGTTAAGGGAATTTCCCACGACAATTCTTACAGAACTCGTGTCAACCACTTCATATATTTTTCGTGTCGACTTCGAGACGAAATCAGTCCCGAAATCGGCAACTTGTGCAGAAAGTCGTTATGAAGTCTTAACGATTTCGTTGCATTTGGTTTGCTGGGTATAGTACGTGTGTCAACGAAAAATATATGAAGTGGTTGACACGAGTTCTGTAAGAATTGTCGTGGGAAATTCCCTTAACTTCACAGATAGATCTGTCTGATATCTGAACGATGTCTGATGTTATTTCATAGGGAAATTCTGGATTTCCTTCCGATATTTCAAATCGATGTCTGACAGAAATCGTACTTGTAGTCGCTTAAAATTCGCATAGTTTTTGGGACAGTTTGTACAGATATATACCAGAAATCTGACAAAAAATCGTTTTTATTTCTGAAATGATTGCCGACAAATCGTGCAGATTTGTGGAAGAAATCTAGACAAAAATCGTAGAAAACTCTGAAACTTTTGACGATTTATCGTAGAAAAGTCTGGCAGAAATCTGACATTAACCCCCTTATTCAAACACGATTATTAAATTTAACAAACGTTTATTAAGACAGATTTGCATATAAATATATTTTTTAAACATAAGTATGTATCTAATAATAAGAAAAATAAAAAATTCTATCCATTAAAAAACAAACATAAATATCTTAATTCGAAAATACAGTTTTATTAATTGAATTCAGGTTGTCTGTTACCATCTCCCGGGTCATTTGCAGCTGCAAGTCTTTTGTTGGTTTTATTGACTCGGTCTTTAGTCATACTAAAATATTTTTTAATAAGCCGCTCAACATCTTGATAATTAGTTTGCGGTATACTATTTACAGTCACATCTAAATATGTAAGTATTTAAAAATGTTAAAAATTATTACCTGTAAGGATTTTTATGACGGTTAAGTGACGTACACTAATATTTTCATTAACATTTGTCCATGAAAATTTTGAAGCAGTTACACCATCGCCAAAAATTAATTTTAAATTTTCAAATACAAATTTACGAAGATCGTTGCAAGGTTGTTTTTTATATCTTGATATCTGAAATGAAATCAAAGTAAAATAGAAAATAAGATGTTGATTAGTTTCTGTTTTCTATTTGCATTTTTTTCACTTTAAATTAAGGATTAATAGCGTACCAGTTCAAATTTGATATCTTCATTTTTTGCGAGTTCCTTGTCAAATTTCAAAACATCTAAGACTGAGTTGAACGGCAAACTACTTAGTAAGGATATCTCATTTGGTTTTTTCATTATTTTTAAAGCTTCTTCGACACTTTTCTTTAGAGCAATAAACTCGGCAGCAAAATGAGTATACATTTTCTTGTTTTCTTCTCTTAGCAACTTGTTTTCTTCTATCACAGTTTGTAATAATTCTGTTGGAAAAGTAGGGCATTTGTTCTCGTTAAAAAATAAATAATCATTACAAAAAAAAAAATGTTTGCACACAATAACAAGCGTCAAACAAATCTTTACATATGCATATTGCGTGAAGATTTTTTTGACAAACTGTACATATCGTTGGTATACTGCGTAAACTGACCAACTTATTTTTTGATAATTTAGAGATATTTACGTCATAAATGTATTAAAAATATAGACTAAAAAGTATAATTTCTAACTGCACTTACCTTTCAACGATGTTTGTTGCTCTTCGGACATTTTATTTTATTAATGGTATAAATGTGATAGTCGAGTTTAAATTAAAGCGAATATATTTATTTTGAATGATGTTAGCTGAAATTAAAACATCCTGTTTTGAGTATTTTTCATTATAGGTGGTATATATTTTCAAGCAGTTTGACATATGCCGATCAATGTGAAGAAATTGCTCAAGATTTTGTACTTCCTTACAAACAAAATAGACACCATCAGATTTTCCAATAATAGATTTTATTATATACAACACTTCAGCTTTTCACACTTTTTTTGTAATTATTATTACCACTTTTTTATTGCTATTAATTTATTTATTATTATTCAATTTAATTATTTTTGTTTTATGTTTTTAGCACGTCTTCTTTTTCCAAATTCACTTGATACACTGTTGTGAACGACGATTATTAACATGTTTTCTTTTCTTCAAATTGGATAATCCCGTTAGACACATTAAACTGTTGTTGTAAACAATGATCCAACAAAGAATTGAAAAAAACTTCGAACTTTTGCTCCGAGTTCTTGACGAAATCTTGCAGATATTTCTGCACAAGCAAAACATAAAAACCATTGTAGAATCTAACAGCAGTCTGCAAGCTTTCGTGCAGATATTTCTTAACAAATATATATGAAAAATTCCTCCGAGGTTTCTATCTGAAGGCTAACCGAAATCCTGCAGACATTTCTGCACAAGCAAAATATAAAATTCTTCGAAATTTCGTTAACAATTTTTAACGAACTCTGTACGATATGTCGAAAGACTTACGAATTTGTACAGAATTGTCTTATATCAGACAAAATCTGTAAGTTTGGTTTGCTGGGATCATACGTTAAACAAAAACAAAATCTACAGTGACGATCGCAGTAACCAATGTTTACTGAAGTACGACAAAAAGAACAAATAAGGCAAAGTGGTTTGTGTATATCGTATTGCTAGTGCTGAGTGCTGTAATGAGTATACAAAACACCCAGCCTATAGCTAAGAGTGTTTACAAATACAAAAGAGCACCAAGAGTATAGGGCTTGGGCACCAGTTGTTTAGAGCATCATTTCCTTTAAATAAATTCGATTCCTTTTAATTGTAAAATAAAACGTTAAGTAGTTTAAAGAAAATAAAACGAGACTTTATTTATCCAATTGTACACAAAAACAATTTCAATAAACACTCTGTCTTTTACAACTCTTTTACAGTTTACTTTACAACACTTAAATTACAATATGAGAAGGCTTTGATGTTCACCCAAGGATGACTTAAAATAAACTAAACTTTGAGTGGCCCTGTTTGTTCTATTTACACACTAGCGCCATATTCTAGTAATTTTCGGGGGCATCTAGAGAAGTCAATTGAAAGGGCCTTTCTATAATATTCAACCAAAGCCGTTAAAACGTGATGCCAAGAACACAACTGGAACGACGTCGAAGTAGTTGGTGACAATTATCTGTAAATATTTGTCGTATGAAGCACAATAACAGCGAAAAATAATAAATTATTTTATTTTATACAAATTAGCTGACAGGTAGTGTGACCATTATGGCTATAACCAAATTTTTGGCATAGTACCACGGAGTGGTCAAGAATATTTTAGTAATGAAAACACCTGTCTCCCGTCAAACAAAATTAAGCAATTCTATTAATAGAACAGAATATGCTATAATAAGACTTATAAATACATACCTTTAAAATTTAAGTAAACAAGAAGTAAAGTAATCACAATTTTGCAATCGAAAGAATAAAAAAGAATAATCCATAATAATATAATATAATATTAATAATATTATATCATAATAATAATATAATATTACAGTCACATCGTGTTCCTCGTCAGATAACAGAACAATGCCCCTGAGTAGCCTCGGTGCACTGGAAGCAATCATTTCACAGCACTATAAGCTCGTTCACCTCCGCCAATTGCGCCATAACCCGTCCTTCATGTGCAACAATGCTGACATGAACATCCTTTAAGTTCATTCCCCCCACTGAAATAGTCAGAGTCATCTCCGACCGTGCCTTTTTTCTAAAGGCCGTTTCCCCCTTACCTAAACCCAATTCATCAGTGTTCTTGCCTACTTCTCTATCCAGTACAGCTTTGTCTTTATTGTTCTTGTTCTTATTATTCTTATATATAAAGGGTGGTTCAATTGTAAGGGCAGATGTTGAATGTGAACCACACCTAAACGCCAAGCTTTTTTCCGAATTTTATTTGACATTTCTCTATTTCAGACTTGCTCAATTTGAACCATGGAGAGATACACAATCCAACAACGTGTTAAAGTTATCCAGACTTATTATGAAAATGGGCGTTCAAATCAAAATGCATATCGTGCACTTCGTGATTTTTTTGGTCAATTTGATCGTCCAAATGTGCGTACAATCGCAAAAATCGTGGAAAAATTCGAGCAAACCGGGTCTGTAGAAGATGTGAGAACACCAGTGCATGCTCGTAGAGCTCGTACTGCAGAAAATATTGCTGCTGTTCGCGATAGTGTGGCTGAAGAGCCGTCCACCTCAACTCGTCATCGTGCCCAACAATTGCACCTCTCACGCTCGTCGTTGATGAACATTATGCATAAAGACTTGCATTTACACGCTTACAAGGTGCAATTGGCTCAAGAACTAAAGCCTCTTGACCATTCCAAACATCGTGAATGGGCACAATGGTGGCAAGAAATGGCAACAGTGGATGATCAATTTTCGAAGAAAATCATCTTTAGTGATGAGGCACATTTTCACCTCAGTGGATTCGTCAATAAACAGAATTGCCGCATTTGGGCGAATGAGAATCCAAGAGTGATTGTCGAAAAACTAATGCACCCACAAAGAGTGACTGTTTGGTGCGGTTTATGGGCTGGCGGCATCATCGGGCCGTATTTTTTCCAAAATGAGGCCGGTCAGGCAGTTACTGTGAATGGTGTTCGCTATCGTGAGATGATAACGAACCTTTTATGGCCCGAATTGGAAGATATGGATGTGGACGATATGTGGTTTCAGCAGGACGGTGCCACTTGCCACACAGCTAACGAAACAATGGCTCTTTTGCGCAACAAATTCAATGGCCGTGTTATATCACGTAATGGCGATGTCAATTGGCCGCCAAGATCATGTGATTTGACACCGTTGGACTTTTTTCTTTAGGGTTATTTGAAAGAAAAGGTGTACGTCGATAAGCCAGCAACAATTCAAGAGCTAAAGGATGAGATAATTCGGCACATTAACGGCATAGAACCTCCATTATGCCTCAGGGTCATCGAAAATTTGGACCATCGGATGGAGGTGTGCCGCCGTGGTCGCGGCGCCCCTTTGGCCGATATTTTGTTCCATACATAATTGAGTAATACCAATATATCATAATAAAATAAAATTACAATGATTTCCTAAATAGTTTGTGTTTTATTCAAAATCAACATCGGCTCTTGATTTTTAACCACCCTTTACTTATATTTATATTCCCCCCGTGAGTGTGCACGTAAAGACGGACCATCTCACGCAGTTAAGGCCTACGTGGACTACGCAACATAAATTACAACCGCCTTTACTCTGTCGCTGGACGGTAGTTGTTAGCGATTAGTTTGTTTATGCACTAGCTAATCATGCAGGTCTTCTGCACTGCATTTAAAAGTGCATTTATAAATAAGTAAGCACAGTACCTAAAAGTAACAGGAATTGAGTGAATCACGTAACATCTACTATATTTCTTTTGATATGTAAATGGGGCCAAAACTATGAATTAATTTATTTGTCATTATTGAAAAAAAAATAACAAAATTTAAAAATTTAACCATTTTACCCTTTTTATCCCTTCCTGGTCCTAGTCTCTGTGCACAAGTTTTTCATGGACAGTCAGCCAGCCAGACGGACGACCATCGTTAAATCGACTCAGAAAGTGATTCTGAGTCGATCGGTATACTTCAAGGTGGATGTTGGACCAATATTTCTGGGCGTTACAAACATCAGCACAAATCCAATATACCCTCCCCACTATGGTGGTGTAGGGTATAACAATTATACTTCAATGGATTTTTTATACAAATACTAATTTTCGGGATTTATTACTCGGGATTTGATAAATCGGGATTGGCATCCTTAGTATGCATCTATGTACATACATACATATGTATATGTTTTTGTGTTAAGAAACAAACATTTATGTATGTATGTATGTGTGAGTAATATCCGCTGTTCACATAATATTTATGTTATATAAACATATTAAAGGTGAACACTGCTGGGTAACATAAATATTCATTTGTTTATGTACATATGCATGTATGTAAAGTCATACTCGATGTACATTAGAATGTTTCGCTTTTGGAACATTTGCAATTATTATTGTAGTAAAAGAAATACCATGAACCACAATAACGAAAAAGAATAAAATAAAATTACACAAAAAACGAGTTGATGTTGCTTTAGATTATAAATATGTATGTATGTGTATGTATTCCAAACCACAAATACATATTTATTAGTATATTTGCAAAAACATACGACGCATGTTAAAATGTCGGATTAATTAAGTTTAATTTTATGGTTTCAAATGACAACAAATTTTTGCAGAAAAACATTATTTGCCATTTATACTTGTACCGTAAACTAATACAATGTGGAAGAGTAATGAATTCTATTTAATTGTATCTTTAAATTCAATTAATACAATTTTTGAAATTAGAATTGTCAAGACAATAATTGTGAATTTTATGATTTTATACACATAAGTTAAGTTTACTTTAACAGAAGAATTTATTTCAATTAAATAAATTATTGCAAACATTTATTTCGAAATAGAAATTTGGGTTTGGTTTTAGTTTCAGTTTTAGTTATTAGCAGTGGCCATGCTCTGTAACTCCCGCGTCGAGAAACTTCTCGATTAAAATGTGTGGAATGAAACAGAAATGCCATAAATTGAAACAAACAGCTGGTTTTTTCACAAAACTTTGTCTCTAACTTTTTTTGGTGAGTAATCGCTGTTACGTAAAAAAAATTTAAATCAAAACTCGTCACTTTACAGAAAAAGTGTATTTGTACCATTTTTGTGAGAAAGGTTCTCGCTTTGAACTGTCAAATATACTTAAATATAAAAATGCTGCGAGATATAATTTCAAAAATAAAAAATATTCAAATCACAAAAAATAATAACACATTACTATATATTTTATACATAATATTTTATGTACCAACTTAACAATTTTCTTTTATCAAGACAAAGTTTCCTTTTTACACCATTTTTATTTAATTGTAAATTATTTTTTTATTATTTTTTATAGCCGATAGTTGTATTCTCCCAAAATCGTTGAAATTCAATTTTAGTAAGTTTTGTTCAGACACTGAAATTTCACATCGTCTTTGACATTTCTAACGTAACGACGTAATCCTTTTTCATAGTTTTCGACATAAGTTACAGACACATTCTTTTCTCACTTTTCGAGAAACGATGGAATATTTTGTTTCACATCTTTTCGACGCGAAAAGTTTTCACTAAAGTTACAGAAAATGGGTACAGGATCAAATATAACACAAACAACCACATCCGAAAAAGGCATTAATCTTTACATATATCTTATAAATATCGGTACTAATCTAAAACTTTACACAAATCATTTATATACATATATATGTATATGTAGACAAAAATCATTCTAAAGGCTTTCGTGAATTTCTGTACATATTTGACTATTCCCGCATATAAGGTCTCTTATAAAACGTTGCCGATCTAAAACTTTACACTGTTTGATATAGGGACCATATGAGGTCCAAAAATATTATCAATACTAATTTGAATATTTTTTCTATTCAAAACATACATATGATACGTGCATTAGGGATGCCAAACGGGGCATCTTTTAAATATACCATTATTATCATATTAGAGTTGGTTAGTTACCATGTTGAATTCAAGAATAGTCCCAGCAAATCTTGGTAATACCGTTAAGTCCAAGCAAGTTGAGAGAAGCACTCCACACTGTGGCGTATCGTTATTAACTCGATTCTCATTGATCTAGACAGTAGGGGGATAAAAGTTGTCGCTTATGCGGACGATGTAGTGATACTCGTATCAGGTGTGTTTCCGGACGTGATCAGTGAGATTATGACCACTGCTTTGGGGTTGCTCGACAAATGGGCCACGGTTAATGGTCTTGGGGTGAACCCAAGCAAAACGAAACTTGTACTTTTCACGACGAAGACCAAGATTCCAAGCTTCCAAGGTTAAACAACTGCGAAATCCCCTTTCAAATAATGCAAAATATCTAGGCATCATATTGGACTCTAAATTGTCATGGAAGCTAAAAAGGCAACGGTGGCCTACTATACCTGTCGTAAGATGTTTGGTAGAAAATGGGGACTTAGTCCCAGCATACTTACGGATCTTTTGTATGGTGGACCGCAACTAGAAGGAAGTATGTCGTAAACCAACTATACAAAGTCCAGAGATCAGCCTGCATTGGCATAACCGGTGCACTAAGAACTAGTCCTTCAGAGCCACTGAAAACTATATTGCACCTTATGCCAATTGACCTTCACATAATGGCCACTTCTGCCTGCAGCGCAGCGAGGTCTTAATTCCCTCCAGGAGTGAGTGGAATATGGATAATCTCGTGCACAAATATGACACTAGGATATACACGGACGATTCTTTGGTTCTGGGGTCTTATGGCTGAGTATAGATGGCGTAATTTAGACAAGTTGATGTGGCCATCCTTTTAACGAGAAACGTACTATGCAACTGATAACCCGGAATAGGAAGAATATATCAAGGTTGTATTAACGGGACACTGGACGTTAGGCAAGCCTGGGAGTCTCTTTTAACGACCATTGTTAGCTGTAAGGATAGGAAAAAGAGAAAACGATTTTCCACCTTCTCTGCGAATGCCCAGCCCTGAGTGTCAAGAGACATAAATTCATGGGAAACTATACATTGAACAACCTTGGTGATGTAGCCGGGTCAACACTCAATGACCTACTGAGATATCTCACAGCTACAGGTTGGGTCTAGCACGACTTTTTTGTACACACATATTAGCTACAATATATTGTATACGACATTAAATCTGACAAGTGGTGTGGTCTTTTAAAACGGGGTCCCTTCGACTCTACTTAAGTGTTCGCATGTAGGGAACTACCACGTAAACCAACCAACCAATCATATTAGTGTGCCCCGATAAACTAGACGATAGTGCGCTAGACTATCAGCCGGAGGGTTGCGATTCCCGCCAAAGACACTGGGTGTTTTCTACAGATAAGCCAAAAGGCTTCGTAGATTGTGTTTATTTAAAATAAATATATATTATAACAACCAACCATAAAACTCTTGTAAATAGCGTTATTGATATGAAATTTAGTTAAAATAAGTCTCAAATACATAGAAATCACGTTACTGAATACTGGATTTTGATGCTATTATTCTATAATTGGCCCACTTCTACCATACCACCTATAAAACTCTTGTAAATAAAGTTATTGAGATCAATTTCGGCACAGCCAAATACTAAATACTCTAACTTATTTCGAATTTTTTTCCTAGCTTATGTTAAAAATGGAAACATGTTAAAACAATCGGATAATGTAAACCAATTTTTATTTTTATAAATTGTTAAATAATACACAAAATGTTCATAATAAACTGACAAACTCTGTAAATAATGATAAAAATTGGTAATTCATCAATTATAAATATGTAATTAAAGTTTCAAAACAATGTAAATAAATTTGTTCAATTCACTGGTGATGTTGTATATTGTACATTGTATGATACAACATTTGATTGTGAACACAATTTTAAGCAAAGTCGTATGTTTATGTTCTAAACCTTCAAAATGACAAAAAAAAAAATATTTTACAAACAAAAGAATATACAAAGAATATGAATATTGAACATTAATATTTTCTAAAAATTAAAAAATACCGCAGTATTTTCAGCAATATCCATTATTAAAATTTTTTGTTAAATAATTTTCTTTCCTTGTTTTAAATTTTTCAATCAGTTTATGTTCTGAGTGTTACCGTTTGTTTATTATTATTTGGATATTTGAGATACATATTTGGAATTTTGGCAACACTTAAACTTTCGTACAACATTTGAAAAACAAGAACATTTGTACAACTGTTATAAGTTCAGACGGCGTACAACTCCTACGACACTACAACATTACTTGTGAATTGAGCAATTATGTTTCCGTAAATTTGTTTCTCAAAGAATATATAAAATACTACAAAAATTGCGCTAAGATTGGATAAGTAATACTAAAAAGGATTTAAAAGTTTTGTCATTACATTTAGGTGAAGGGTATTTATGGTGCGGTCCAGCCGTATATATGTAGCACTGTAACTTGATTTTTATATCTATATCATGATTACCGTCTTTATATAAAAACTACATACGACATTTTCAAAATAAGAAAACTAAAAATAGCTTAAATGAAAGCATAATTATTATGCAGCAGATATTAGATTTGTTGCTGTTGTTGTTAAATTGAAGCATAAAAAGATTTTTTTTACTTGCTCATATATTCCTCCAGATTCTGATCACACTGTTTATCTTATTCATGCTCAAGCCATTGAATCAGTTGCCTTACGTGCTGATATTAATTAATCCATAGTTGTTGTTGGTGATTTTAACCTGCCGTCAATCTCTTATACCCTAGACAGACATAGGATTTGCATACCATATTAGTATACTTTACTACATGTGTGTTAACTTGTACTACAATTAAACCATAAAACAAGCTGGTTTATATCTGGTATCAATACTACGAAAATAATCGTGGTATAAATGTAGTATGTTGTGTGTAGCTGTGTTCAATAAACATTGGGGAAACCCTCTCACAAAATCGATTGTCAGTTCATTTAATGACAGTTATATTTTATTTAATTTCTTTTAATTTTTTTTTTTTGATCAAAACCCAGCCAACATTTACATATAAAAATAAGCTTTCAAATGTAAGCAAGGAAAATTTATCTATATTTTCCAGTACAGAACTTGCAGTCGCACCGTTTCATATATGCTCAAAAATTTCGGTGCTTCTGCGCATAACACTTTTCTGCCTTTTTGCTAAAGACATTAAATAAGTAGATAATTACCTTTTTTAATAGCAAATGATAATTAAAAGTATCAAACACACTTAATTTAACAACTTTAACAACAATTTAACATTATTTATTAACACAACATATTAGCACAATTTTTAACAGCGAGAATGACACGTTTTGCTTAAATTTATGAAACACTTGCATTAGCAAGCAAATAATTAACGACATTCGCAAAACTCTTATTTATGCAAGCTTGCTGCAATCTTAATTTACAAAACGCTTGCCAATGTGTTTATTGGGAAAGTAAAAACAAAAATACTAGTATATGTACTACATGTCTGTCAAGGCAATGTAGTATCAAAAACCATAGTATTTGTATTATGGTATAGAAATCCTATGTCTGTCAGGGGTATTAGAAATTAACATCTGATTTTCCATATTTCATCGCGATGAAAAATTCAAGGTGAAATGATGAGTTTTTGAATAATATTTTTGGATTATCCTTATATCAAATGAATAATGTTTGCAATGGTTTTGGGAAACTACTTGATTTAGTATTTCTTAACGATGTTGACGTTGTTCCATTTCACGTTCAGAGCCATTAAGTTTTACGGTAGATCGATATCATCCCACTATTTCGATTACTTTGCCCATTCCATCGGAAGATAAGTTGAAGCCAGCTTTCTATTGTTCCTCTTGTCCACATGACAAATACACATAATGTGAACACACCTTTACTTTTGTTAACTCCTTTTCAATTTTCCCCTACATTTTCAATAATAAATTTGTGTAGTTTTTTTTTGTATTTTTGTTTTGTATAAATTATATTTATTAAAATTTTAATTAATTTTTGGTGCCACAAAATTTTGGTACAAATTTGACATCCGAAAAAGGGACAGTCCACATGACAAATACACACAATGTGAACACAGCTTTAATTTGCTTTATGGACGTATAAATTAACAATGTGTCAAATCACAGTATTGCCAATATATAAACATAAATAGAATATGTTAAGGTGTGTTCACATTGTGTGTATTTGTCATATGGAATGTCACTTTTCTATCCACATGTGTTTTCATGTGTATGTCAAAATTTGAGTTTCACATACGGTTTATAATTTACATGTTCAAATGTTGGTATGTCAATTACATTTGACATAACCTATCAAAAAAAAATCTTATAACAGCTGATTGCTGTATGTGTATACTAAAAATTAAATAAAACTGTATTTTAAAATGGAATGAGAGATTTTTGTTTTACTATAAATTATATTTATTAAAATTTCAATTAATTTTTGCCGCCACAAAATTTTTGTTATAAAAAACAGCTGATGTCAGATGGTTTGTCACAAGAAAATAGAACTCGTTCTAAATAAAAAATGTCATGTGTATTGCACACATAGAAATAACACATGCTATTGTTTGAAGGTGTTCAGACTATATGTACAAATTTGACATGCGAAAAAGTGACATTCCATATGACAAATACACACAATGTGAACACACCTTTAATGTTTTTGGTTTTACATTAAAGTCAGCACTTCACAATTTTTATTTCTTAATTATAAGTTTTAAATTATAATTATAGAATAGTTTTTTTTAATTCTTAAGTAAATAATAAAAAAAATATAAAATCAATCACTATAAGTTAGGAACATTAAATACGCTGTGAGCAAAAAACACAGATACTTTTTGAATGACTTTGGTCCACTTGTTAATAAAATGTTTTAATTTTATTTTCATATGAAATATTTCCATTGAAGTTAGCCGAAAAATATAAATACATATGTATGTATATGTTATAAGTCTTCTTGGAGCTTTCTTAAATAATGTAAAAAAAACAATTTATAACATTTTTTAAATTTAAATGCATAAAAATTTCGACTCTGTGATCATTTTAAACAATTATTTTTTACTAGGTTTATAAAACTGTTTTTAATTCAGAAAAAATAATTAGAAAAATCGGGAAATATTGAAATATTTCGTAAACTAAAAGAGATAATATATAGCTACGATGTAGTTATTTTTGGTATTCGACTAGTAAATTTCATATATATTGCTATCTTTGAAATTGGATCCCAAACTATGAGTTGGAGTCATTTTCAAGTCGAGCATACACCACACGTGCGCCCATTTTGGGTACCTCTAACCCCGCCCATGTTGAGTTAATGAATTCCAAATTTAAAACTCGACAACACTTCTTATCTTGTCATATGAAATGTTATTACAATCGTACTTACCGATAAGCTTCTTAAAATTTAAATATTTTAAATTACTTTTCATGATTTCTAAGCAAATTTAAATCCTGAATAAAATCCCGAGTTTTACAAAATTTAAAAGACTTAAAATATAAAGAGCCGATGTCAAAAGTTGTGTTGTGATACACTTGATAAACTAACAGATATTTAATAACAAAATTAGTTCCCTCCAGAGCCGGCCTAAACCAAAACTTATTTAGCTGGAGTTAAGTTCATTACATATTCACTGTATTGGTGTAGATTATATAAACTGCTACTTTGGCCGTTTTTAAAACCCTGACGATTTTTGACTGAGAAGATAATTAAAAGAAGGTTTTCCTCTTTCTGCCAAAGATATTGAAATTATTCCCCGATGTTGTTAGTGTCCCATGTTGAAAAGCACTGCTATAGACCAATATTTCAAAATCACTGTGAGAGATTCATATGGGAGGTAGATAAAAACACACCCATATTTGAAACACAACTCAGTACAACAGATTTTTGAGTTGGTTTGTCGCCGAAAGAGAGCTGTGTTTTGCAAGCGACGATTGTATAATAGAAAGGCTGAAGGTGGCTTGCATTATATTGTATTGCAATAATTAATTATGCGTAACATGTGACAAAATTACGTTTTTGATTTATTTACACGCTCAAATACACACAGTGACCACGTTATGTTACA
Source organism: Bellardia pandia (assembly GCA_916048285.2). Classification (NCBI taxonomy): domain Eukaryota; kingdom Metazoa; phylum Arthropoda; class Insecta; order Diptera; family Calliphoridae; genus Bellardia; species Bellardia pandia. The sequence goes on from OU696530.1 coordinate 76,000,621, forward strand.
AACAGCAACCATTCATAAACAAAATCACGGTATTGATTAGCATCAGGTAGCACTTATCGCATGATAGAAATGTTTTTTCATATTTATTTGTTTTAAAATAAAATGTATTATTAATTGTTTTGCACAAAGGAAACGATTATCTTTAAAATGATAAAGATGTCTTTGTAGATTTATGATATTTGATGATGTTTGAATTCACTAAGTATTAATTCGTTTTAAATGTGTGATTAATTGTCATAATTAAATATTGACAAATTAAATGAATAGGAATAGCACAGAAATGCAATCAAATCATCGTCTGTTATTTAATTTCTCTTACAAAAATATAAACGTTTCAAAATTGTTAAATATTCGAAAATAAAAACACAATAAAATATTTAAACCATAAATTAATTCAAAATGACTGAAAGCCAACCGTTATTCTAACCATCAGTTATATTTTTTTCATTTTCAAATTTTGCAGTTTTTTTTTCAATTCTAGAATGAAGAAATGTGTAGAAATAGTGGAATAAACGGGTGGTGGGCGGACAAACAAAATATATGTAAATTCTGTACAGTTATAAAAACATATTTTCTCGTGGAAATAATGTTTTTGTTTCGTGAAGCATGTTAAGAACCGTTCGTAATGATGAAGCTTCGATGACTGCCAACACAAAAATGGTCCTGCTTGCAACATGGCTGAGAACCAAATTAAAGCTTTTTTCGTCCGTAACTCTTGGTTTATGATGTGGTGAATTCGTTGCGGTGTATGGTGAATTTGCGCCAAGTTTTTGTATGCATGTCAACATATGTATTTATTTTTTCTCAATGAATATTTGATTTTCTTGAATACATACGAGTATGTATGCGTGTAATAATATACTCGTACAAGTAGCAGAAAATATCAAACGTCGTCATCATCATAACTTTCTATAGAAAATATACGTTTTCTTCCTTTACGTTGTATATAAAGTGTTAATGTTGCCAGCAGCGGTGATAAGATCTCGTGAAACAAGAAGTCATTGAATTTTAAATTGAAAAGAATCAAACTTTTTTCTTTTCTTTTTTAAATGTCTTTTCGTCTCCTTTGTTAAGAATTCGTTATTTACATTTAAAAATCAAATTATGAGAAATTATATTTTTCATATGGAAATTATTATAAGCAGTTGCAAAATAAATTGTAAACTCATCATATAAATGCATTCAAAATCTGATATTTGAAATGTACTTTTAGCTAAGTTCTTGAAGGACTATTTAAGATCGTATAGCTATTCTTAATAGATATGAATAAATGTGAAATACTTTTTTCATATTCAACGCAAATTCGACTTCGATTAACCCTTATGTGAGTAACAGGGTACCCGGGCAACTAAATAAAATTTCATAAACATATATGAATAATTCACCATCTACCAAATTAATTCAGAAAGAAAATGTTGCTAGACCACTGTATTGCTTGGTTTTCACTATGTCAGTTTCGTTGTCAAATTGTCCAAATTGTTGGTAATTTCATAACAATTTAGACAATTTGACAACAAAACTGACATAGTGAAAACCAAGCATATGCTAGCTTTTATAAATGATGCCAATTCGCATGGACAAAAACGAACCTTATCTAAGTATACATTAGTGCACATACATTTTTTATAGTTCCTCATACTAAGTATATTCCGGGTCCTTAAATGATTCTAAGATGATCTAGATATGTCCGTCCGTCAGTCCGTCTAATGAAGGCACGATAGAGCTTCGAAAAACAATAATAAAATTTTTCCCGGACATTCTTTGTGCCAAAATTGAAAATGGGCAAAATTGGTGCAGTAGAATCCGAGTTATAGGTCATAGTATCGGACAACTTCGATATTTTTTGCTATTTTTTTTTTCAAATCTTCAAATATAATAATGAATATCAGGAAATTTGCTCACTTTTTTTTATAAAAGGACAAGTCCTGTTTAAAATTGTAAGAATGGCGCACTATTTCTCGGAGCTTCCTTTCAAATGTTTTTAGCAAAAATCAGTTTCATGTATTGGGAAATCATAAAACGATATTTTGTATGCAGTCAGTCCATGTTTAACAATAGCACCCATATAAAGTCCACTTCCAAAAATAACTTAAATGTTCATTTTTTTTTTATAAAACTTATAAAATTTGTTTTCATTGTATGAAAATGTTAAGTCTTCTTTTAACAATTTTATTTAATTTTTAATAAAATGAGATCTCATATACATATATGTATATAAATATCCCAGTAAAAAATATATGGATTAATCCATAATCGAGCAATAAAGGAGTAATGACTTGTTCATCCATTTGGAGTAATAAGCGAGCTATCAAAACTTTTTTTGTTTTGTTGTCTATGCCTCGCTTAATACTCCAAATGGATCAATGAGGGATATATCAGTTCGTTTTGTTTTTTTTTCTTTGACATAACTGTAAAATATTTTCGTTTTGTTTTTTCTATTTAGAGCTAGTTTCTGGGATAAAGATAAAAATCAGACAATTTTTTGCACGGAAAACTTTCTATATTCAGTGGGATTCGTGGCTATTTTTCGTTGCTGTTAAAAAATCTCCTCAATTCATTTCCGGTGATGCCACTCAAATTCAAGAAAACGGGATTGCAAATTTCATTTCCGCCGTTGCTATTTTTCGAGGCTTTCTTGTTTTTGTAAAAAATAACCAAATTTGTATTTATGCTCTTTTAGGAGACAAAAATGATTAATCCCTTTATGGTCTTTTAGGAGACAAAAACGATTACTCCCGCTATGCTCTTTTAGTAGACAAAAACGATTACTCCCTCTGTCGTCATTTTCAAGATCAAAGGGAGTACTCCATAAGGAGCTTAAAAGGAGTACTCGTGTCTGCGGACATGCTGTGTTAAAAATCCTTTGAGGTTCGGAGTTTTATGGAGTAATCCATTACTCGCAAAGGAGCGCTCCAGGATTACTCTTTGGATGGTCCTATTTTTTACTGGGATGTTTTTATTTAATAATATACATATGTAACTATATAACAATACTAGCTAAACCCGGTGTGCTTTGCTACCCCCCTCGTCATAAAATAAAACGTATTTATATATTTACAAACATTTATTTATTTAATTTTAATGTATTTATTGCAATGCTTTAGGCGAGACCATGCCCCTTTGTCCACTTACATAATCAAGAATTTATTATTTCGTAAGAATATCCTGTTGTGAAAATTTAATGACGATCGGTCCAGTAGTTAAGACTATATTACGATGTTTAATTTTCCTAAAAAGGGGCGTGGTCCCACTCACTTTTCTCCTGGTACGTATTCCTAATTATGCCAATACCATATGTACCAAATATCACCGACAAAATATGGCGGGTTAAATTTGTGGGTTATATGGGCGGTGCCCCCCCGTTTGTACAATCAAAACTTTATATAGCCTATTATTCCTTCAAGAGTCACAGTAACATGCTGTAAAAATTTCAGATTGGTCCAAGGGTTTGGCCTCCTATTAAGCACAAACATACAGACACACATTCATTTATATATATATATAGATTAAAAGCAATATAATTTAGGGTAAAATGGGGCGAAAAATGGGGATTTGGTAACAAAAAAATGTAGGTAGTTAAAAAGTATATAAAACTTTAGGTAAATACATATTACAAAAAAAGTATTTTGTATAGCAAATATTGTTAGTGGTATACGAAAGTATCTGAATTAAAAAAGGGGGCGATGAAGTAGGCGTGGTTCATAGTTATATGGCGACGTTAACAGTATTAAGAGCAATATACTACCAAATAAAAAAAATACGTTGGAATGAACAAATTTGTATAGAGAACAAAAAGTATAAAAGTTTAAAAAATTTGGCGTGAAAGGGGCGTGGCTTAAGAAATTTTTATTTTTACCTCGCCTGGAGTATATAATGTGTATACAATTTGAAGTAAATCTGTTAAAAACTATATGGGAGCAATTACATAATTTTTAAAAAGTGGGCGTAAAAATGGGCGTGGTCAAAAAAAAGTACCCTATTAATCATACCAGAGTCCCAGTTAAATGCTGTGAAAATTTCAAAAATATCGGTCCAGAGGTTTGGTCTCCAATTACAATATTTTAAAAAAGTGGGCGTAAAAGTGGGCGTGGTAAAAAAAAAGTACCCTATCATTTCTTCCAGAGTCACAGTAACATGCTGTGAAAATTTCATCAAAATCGGCTCAGCCGTTTTGGAGTCTATACGTTACATACATACATACATTGAATTTTATATATATAGATAGTTCATATAATGCTAAACAAATTTCAAAAGCGAATCCTTTAAAAATACTAAAAATTAACATTTATTACAAATTAAGAGCAATTTGATCTCTAATGAAACTAGACTCAGTCTCATACAAATCTTCACCTGTGTCTTCTTGTTGTTCAGCATCATTTGTGGACGTACTGTCGAGTTCTGGCCAATTATTTTTAGAAAATATACACATATTATGTAGTGCACAACAGACATTCACAATTTGTGTAATTTTTGCAGGTGAGTAATGAAGCCCTCGAGAGGCAATCAAGCATCGAAAACGATTTTTCAGAACCCCAAAACAGCGCTCAACTATATTGCGCAGTTGACAATGTTTATTGTTAAATTTTTTTTCGTTAGTTTCTGTTGAATTTCTGTAGGGCTTCATTACATATCGTCACCTGAAATGCAAAAGGGCGTAACAACCAAAAAATTCAAAATGCATTTTTTCATTTATTATGATGAAGCAAATCAAAATACTTGTTCTAATAAATTTTTACAGTCCAAATGTCAAAAACAACGACTTTATAAAAGAAATGCAATAGGGCGTAACAACAAAGTTGCTTTTTTCTTAAATCAAAAGGGCGCAACCCACATTAAGTCATAAGGTTAACTGTAAAAACTCTCAAATTTAAATAAATTTTTTTTGTGTTGGATAATAAAAAAAATTACGATATCCTTCAGGTCTCCTACCAAATGATATTGCCCTAACCAATAATTTTAAAATCGCTTCAAAATTTATATTTTTAGATTAGAAAAAAATATATATTAATAAAATTCTTTCTTCTATATTATTTCAAAACATTTTTTGTCTGAAATTCAAATACCAAAATTTTAAAATTATGGTTTGTTGCCAGTTTAAATTTCATTTTGGTATTTTTAAGCGCGTACCAAATTTTCACGTTTACGAGTAAGTTTGGCAATAACGGCAGCGCGTTTCAGTTTTCTTTTGGTTTCTTACCCCCCGTTGCCACATGCAAGTGTAAGTTTACTTGCATGTGGCAACGGAGGGTTAATATTAATTTTAACTTGCTGGTGGATACGTTTGTTATTTTTTTTTGTCATTTATTTCAAAACTAATATAGAAAATGAATATCAAGAACTTCCTCAAAGAACTAAAAGGAACTTCGTCGTTGAACAGCCTTCGCAATTACATACGGAGACATTAAAAATTTCAAAGAAGAAGTGGCAACACCTTCAAGATCAGAAAAGATTAATACCTGCAGATTGCCACTTATTTTATGACAACATTCCGTTTGAAGATTAACCCAGTATTCATAAAAACTAACCATAAAAAATTCTTATACTAAGTCCACATTAATTTTTGTGAATGTGCAATGAATTCCATCTTTAATTTTTTTAGCCGTTATTTAATGAAATGTTATATTGTTTTTAAATTTTCAGTTACTTAATAAAATGTATAAACTTAATAAAATTAAATGCATATAAAAAGCATCTCTATTTGTACTTTTTATTCCTTCAAACTCTAAAAAAATTTGTGATGTTACGCCCTTTTGATTTCAGGTCTTTTGAATTCAAAAGGGCGCATCCCACACAACTAATAAAAACAACGTTGAAAGTAAATTCTGTCTTAAGAAATAAATGTATCATCGTATTATAATGCTAATCTGAAAAAATCATAACGCTAACTTCAATAGTTTTGATTTTATAAAGTTTTTTTTATCTCCTGTAAAATTTTCAAATATGTTGTTACGCCCTTTTGCATTTCAGGTGACGATATGGCTCTAGTTTGTAACCACCATCACCTGGAAAAATAATACATTTAAAATACATATATTAGATACTAGTAATGTACATAATTTTGTTTCGTGTTTTTTTATCAAATCATTTTCACAAAAAGTGATTTTCAGAATATTCAAAAAAATTATGGTAAAATCACATCTTTAAAAAAAATAAAATTTTGAATACATACCGAGTAGCCAGGTATTTATTTTTCCATTCACATAATCGGTGTGGAAGTAGATATGTGCTTCGCTGTTCTCCCACACGAAGGCATCATGATTACGCCCTGGATGTCTCGCGTCTACAAAATTTATGACCATATTATGATCACATACATATGTATCTAAATATAGTTTTTTTAATGTTGTTACAAATCTTATAATAATAAAAAGATTACCTACCACCATTACGTTTAAACTGTAAAAGCCCTTATAATTGTGGTATATGTGCTTTAAATCGTTCCCCGGGGATTTGATACGTATGTATATGGGTACCATCAATGCAACCTACCACACCGGGTTTACCACCTTTAACAAAAAAGATTTCTTTAGCCTTATTTTCTTCTTCCACGGTTTTAGCTAAATTTATCCATTTTCTGCAAAGGATTTCTTCAAAAACATCTAGGCTTTCAGTTATTATGTTTGAAACTTGCTCTTTACACATACATAGATGAAGATAACTCATTGCCAATAGGCACTTGGTAGCCACCAGTTGCAACAAATGAAAGGAATGTTGCAAGTCTTGTGGTTGGCAAAATATATGTATTTCTGTACCCGGTTTTTAACTTTGGCGTTATCTCATTAAGCAACACTTTAAACAACTCTTTACTCACACGAAAGTTTGCTACAAACCTACACAAAAAATGTTGATCTATTATATTTGAAAACCACTTTACTCATAAATACTCACCGTTCTTCAGGCAAGTCCAGAACATTTGATGCATCTCTTAAATTCCTACGACATAAGCGGGTGTCTTCGTTATCACTCTCATTAGAGTCACTGGAAAATGCCAACTCCACAGACGCAAACATAAGGTCTTGTTTATTTAACAAAATATATCTGAAATTATAAAGACAAAATTGTAATATATTCATACATTCATGAATATATTCATACTTCAATCAATTTACACTTACTTGTTTAAAAAGTTACGGAAGACTCCTTGTTTTCTAATATAAAACGATTTATAATTCTTTTTTTATCAAAAAATTTTAAAAAATTCGTTAAATTTTGTTTTACTTTTTTGTTTGTTTATGTTTATTTGATATTTTTCATAAAAGTAGGGTGGCCATCTTAATATTTAACATTTAATATTAAATTTTGTATGAAGAAATATAAACAAAAAATATTTTTTAACACGTTGGCAATAGTAGGGTTTCAAACAACTTTGACATATGCGCGAATTAACGTAAGTGGCACGACAAAATCGACATACATACATACATATATTACATATGTAAGTCATATCGTCGTTCATACATTATTGTGTTCTATACCGCAAAATTAAAAAAAAAATGAGATAAAGGCGGTTTCATGATAAACTTTTGGAGATCAACCGATATGTGTAATCGATTGTCTGATATCACTAGTAGTTTTCGAGATACGAGACATCAACTTTATTGTATACAACATTTAACTGATCCGGTTCGTAAGTTATTATGTTCCATGTTCAAAAAATTGTACATATAGAACAAAAACGAAGGAAAAATACTTAATAAAAAAAAATTGCTTATAATGTTCTATATGCAATGAATTTCATTTTATTTAATTGTAATGTTCTTTACTTTGTTCTTATTTCATTTCCTTATAAAAATGTAATAAAATGAAAAGAAAAAAATACTTGATCATTTGTTGTTAGGGCTTTTTGCATTTATTGCTTTTGATCTTTTTGTTTTTCAAATAAAAGCCCTTGTATTTATTTTAATTTATCGTTAATAGAAATAATGCTAGATTTACACGATTGAAATTTTCTTCAAAATTGCTCTTCAAAATACTTAAAACTCGTGTAAACAGCAAAAATTCTTCAAAATTTATTTATTTAATAGACATTAATAGTTATAAAATAAATAAATTTTGAAGAAATTTTGCTGTTTACACGAGTTTGAAGCATTTTGAAGAAAATTTCAATCGTGTAAATCTAGCTTAAGTAAACTTTTGTAATAAACTAAAAGAATTTGAAGTTGAAATCAGTTTGGTGGGACTTACCACAGTTTAAGTCACTGTGAATTAAGAAATTTTACTGCGTTAAACTTTTTAATAGTTAATGCTTTCGAGGCATCAGATACTATACATACATAATTATATTTTTGTACTAAAAAGAATATTGTTTTTAATTTAATGCAGATTTTTATTCTGACGATCAACAAAATGAGTCGAATTTTGTAATTCCTAATAGGTCAGGTGGAATAGTTGACACGAGGAAAACGTGTAGCTCCAGCTCATGCGATGAGTCCGATAGTGACTTATGTATATCAATTACCATTAAATTTGCGAGACATCAAACAAATCATCACAAATCAAAAAAAATGTTTTTTCGACACCAGTAGATTTATTTAAGGAAACACCACAAAATTCACATCCCAAAAAAAATCATCGGAGAAAGTTGATGATATAAAAAGTTTATATAACTTACTGGGTGTTTTTTTACAGGTTTGTTTTTCGAAAAGAGATAAAACTGGCATTTTGTGGTCAAATCTGGCAACTCTAATGTCATTTATGTTCAGTTTGGTTTGCCATTTCATCATGAACAGGTTGACAAAAGAACAACGCTTGCAAATCGTGCAAATTTATTTCGTAAATAACGGCTCAGTTCGCGAAGTTTACCGCAAGCTCCGTCCATTTTATGGTCGACATAATCGTCCATCAGAGCAATTAATTCGGTTAACCATGGATCGTTTTCGCACTACGTTTACTCTATGTGATAATACGCCTCCACAGAGACGTCGAACACTGCGCACCGAAGAAACAATTGCCGCTGTAGAGCAAAGTGTTGAAGAGGACCCGAATGAATCGATTCGCCACCGTGCACAGCAATTGGAGCTTTGTCCATCAACTTTATGGAAGATTTTGCGCAAAGATCTTGGCTTGCGACCTTACAAGATCCAGCTTGTGCAAGAATTAAATCCGCGTGACCATGCAATGCGTCGTGATTTTGGTGTATGGGCCGAAAATGAGAGTGATCTCGATGCTGATTTTCATCGCAAAATTTTGTTCAGTGATGAGGCTCATTTTTGGTTGAATGGCTACGTCAACAAGCAAAATTGCCGCATGTGAAGGGAATCCACATGAGACCCTTGAGACGCCATTACATCCACAAAAACTGACTGTTTGGTGTGCTCTATGGGCTGGTGGAGTCATTGGGCCATACTTCTTCCGAAATAATGCTGGAGAGGCAGTTACCGTTAATGGAGACCGGTATAGAGCCATGATAACCGACTATTTTGTTCCCGAATTGGATGGCATGAATGTGGATGAGTTGTGGTTCCAACAAGACGGCGCTACATGCCACACAGCGCACGCCACAACCGATTTATTGAAGAAAACATTCGATGAGCGCATAATTTCGCGGAATGGACCTGTCAATTGGCCACCAAGATCGTGTGATTTGACACCATTGGATTATTTTCTTTGGGGATATGTGAAGTCGTTCGTCTACGCCAACAAACCAGAAACGTTAGGGGAATTGGAAGCCAACATTCGTGGCGTTATTGCCGACATACGGCCCCATATGCTCGAAAAAGTGGTTGAAAATTGGACCTGTAGAATTGGCTTTATTCGATCCAGCAGCGGCGGCCACATGCCTGAAATCATATTTAAACATTAATGGCATAAAATTATCCTTCCAATAAAGCCAAATTGATGGTCATTAAAATGATTTTCTTGTGTTTTATTTCAATTCGAAGTTCTATACCTCTTCTTTTTTTAAAACGGGGTCCCTTCGACTCTACTTAAGTGTTCGCACGTAGTGAACTACCACGTAAACCAACCAAATCTATACCTCTAAAAAAACATGTACTATCATTAGATGCAGTGGCGTATTATAATGATTTGTTTCAAATAAATTAATAACCTAGAAGTTTCTTTTTTGAGTTTAAAGTTATCTTGTTTTAATAAATTTAAACATAATTATAAAATTAACCGTAAAACTTAATATGAAATAAAGATTTTGTTATATTAAAATATAATCTCGCTTAAATATCTACATACATACATACACATATATGTTACTGCATTTTTATTTCTTGCAATATTTTCTGCAACATTTTGTTCTATATGCTAAGAAATGGGAACAATGTCGTAAATACATGCATATAGAACAAATCACTTTCTTTTAAAACGCTAGTTGCTTCTAGCCACTCTTCCAAAAACAAACAAATACATTGTAAAATGAAATATAACGGGTTTTCCTTTTCCCAGTAAGAAAATCATGGTATTTTTTCGGTTCAGTTTTTTGTAATTGACATCTAAACTTTAACATCGATTTTCTCAAAACAGATTTTTGGCATATAGAACACAATAATTTACGAACGACGATATGTCTATGTGTAGTTTTTGTTGTCGGTACATTTGCTTCTTTTTACCAACGGAGAAATTGGTAAGTACATGCAATATCTAAAATTTTACTTTATTTCGTATGAATTTTACACCAATGTGCGTTGCGTGGCGTTTTACGGAATATGGACCCTAATATAATTAAATTGTAGCGTTGTGTACATGTTACTGTAATTATATCTGTACATTTTGATAACATAACACTATTGTATGCAAGTGATTACATTTGAATACTTATTTAGGTTCCACACTAGGTAGCAGTTAAGCTATTTATAACTTGATACTCCAATTTCTCTCTCTTGCTCTCGATCTCTCTCCTACTTATACCCCTGACAGACATAGAATTTCTATACCATAATACAAATACTATGGTTTTTGATACTAAATTGCCTTGACAGACATGTAGTACATATACTAGTATTTTTGTTTTTACTTTCCCAATAAACACATTGGCAAGCGTTTTGTAAATTAAGATTGCAGCAAGCTTGCATAAATAAGAGTTTTGCGAATGTCGTTGACAATTTGCTTGCAAATGCAAGTGTTTCATAAATTTAAGCAAAACGTGTCATTCTCGCTGTTAAAAATTGCGCTAATAAGTTGTGTTAATAAATAGTGTTAAATTATTGTTAGAGTTGTTTCTTTGATACTTTTAATTATCATTTGCTATTAAAAAAGGTAATTATCTACTTATTTAATGTCTGTAGCAAAAAGGCAGAAAAGTGTTATGCGCAGAAGCACCGAAATTTTTGAGCATATATGAAACGGTGCGACTGCAAGTTCTGTACTGGAAAATATAGATAAATTTTCCTTGCTTACATTTGAAAGCTTATTTTTATATGTAAATGTTGGCTGGGTTTTGATCAAACAAAAATTAAAAGAAATTAAATAAAATATAACTGTCATTAATTGAACTGACAATCGATTTTGTGAGAGGGTTTCCCCAATGTTTATTGAACACAGCTACACACAACATACTACATTTATACCACGATTATTTTCGTAGTACTGATACCAGATATAAACCAGCTTGTTTTATGGTTTAATTGTAGTACAAGTTAACACACATGTAGTATAGTATACTAATATGGTATGCAAATCCTATGTCTGTCTAGGGTATTAGTATGCAAGAATGATAAAATAAAGATTACGCCAACGCGCGTAAAATTTTAAAATGTTCTGCGCATTTAGGCCCTGTGACGTCACACATTCTGTGTTTCTATTGGTTAATTTTTTCTCACTTGTTTTTTTACTCATGTTTTGCTTGCATTTGCTCACTGCACTCTTCATGTTTATATTTTTTGTTGTTTTTTTTTTTTAGTTTGTTTTTCTTTTTTAAACAGATTTTATTTTAGAACTTTCAGAGATTTCAATTGCCAACTATCACATAAAACATAAATTTTTTGCAAGAAATTTTAATTCTAACACATGAAACATTATTGGTAACCCTTAGAATGGCCCTTCTACGTCACATAGCGGGAAATCATGCGCATGGCGTAATCTTTATTTTCTCATTCTTGTATGTATGTATGTATATGATTTTAACTAAAATCGAAGTTTGTCCTGTTTTACACTCATCAGTTCTGACTGTCAACTCAATGAGATGGAAAACGATAAAAGATAATTTTCTCTTTCCTTATCATTGAAAAAATACTTGACTTGACAGTCAGAACTGATGACACTCATCAGGTCTTTGTGAAGCAAAGAAAATCACTCATCAATTGTACAGTGAAGCTGCCAGTTATTTTTAAGAAATAAACAAATAAATAATTGAATTTAAAACAGTATATCGCAGTATACTACAACAATAAAGCTTTAAAAATTGTATTCCCTCTCTTGCAGCCAAATGCCCTATTTTTAATTTTTTTTATTTAAATTCATAATAACAAGTAGATTTTGTATTAAATTATTTTAAATTTTGTATGGTATATATGTACGTACATATCGATGGGCTCATGTAGAAAGGCCCTAACTCGCATATTTGAAACTTTACAGGAGAGGGTAAAAACATAATAGAAACTGTAATATTCAACATGTAACTTTTTTCTTGTACAACTGCTTATAAAAGCGTTATTTTTTACACTATTGTAATAAATTTTTGTGAGGAGGTGTATTTGCGTTAAATGCATTGGAATCGCAAAAAAAACTAATTTCGAGAAAATAGCGAGTTAGGGCCTTTCTACATAAAACCAACGATATGTATGTATGTCATTTAAGTTACATAAAATTATTTTAGATTTTAAAATTTCTCTTAAAAGACTGTTGAATTTGACTTATAATTTACTTTTTAATAAAAACTATTTAAAATAAAATATGTATGTATATTATATTGTGCTTTTTTTACAATTTTGGGGGTTAAATTTAAAATATTTTAATTCATTTTAAACAATAAAACCAAATAAAATTTTAATTGAATTAAATCTTTTTTTTAATTGATTTAAAATTTTCTAATTTTTTAATTGTACCAATTAATGTATTTGTCTGAAAAATTACATATACTTTGGTTAAATAGTATGTTTCACCCAATTAAAGATTTTAATTAAAAATTTTTTATTATATACAATTAATTTTTTAATTGACTTCACTTGTGTAGCAAAACTCGAAAATACAAATCCGTTAATTGATATAATTAAATCGTTTGCAGGGGCAAAATTAGTAAATAATTTAATTGTCTAAACAAATTTTTTAATTAAAATCGATTTTCTATTTGTTCTGTGTAGTGTATATTTATATAAAAAAATAGTTTAACTTTCTATTAAATTCTTAACTTTTAATTTAATTAATTATTTAAATTTGTTTATTTTTTTTTATAATAATTAAAATAATAAGAACCTGAAATGTACATTTCAATGTCGAATCAGAAATAAGTAAGTCATACTGAATTATAATTTTGAAATTTTTCATAATGAAAAATGGTTTAACTTTTATATTAATTACATATTAGAGAGAAAATTTCTTATTCAGCCCAATCATGAATAAAAAATCCGTGGGAGTTTTTTCCCTTTTTATTTTTTTAACATTGAATTTGAATAGGAGAAATGAGGAAAGGGGGAAAAAAACTCCCGCAGAATTTTTATTCATGATTGGGCAGTATTATTTTGGCTTGAGTTAATTTTTAATTAATAACTCAAAGAATACCATTGTAAAGTTATATTTTTCTAGACAATTGGCAACCAGGAATGCATTTTCTACCCTGCCAAGGTCGTCATCAGAAATTTCAGTTTTTTTTTTTGTTATATGAAAATAATATTGAACAAAATATTGTTGCTACATATTGTATAAATTTTGATTATTTTTGTTTAATAAATTAATCTCTTGTTATAATTTAATGAAGAAAATGGAAAATATGTGTTGCTAAATTTTATTTGCTCAGATGTGGAAATATATAGGGATAGATTGCATAAAATCACAATAAAATACTTTTATTAAATTGGGATTAATTTTTAAAAGTGACTTAAATTAATCAAGGTGATATGTTGATACCAATGGGGTGGGTTATGGCCAAGGAACAATAACAACTGTTTCCTAACAAATGTTCAAATCCATTTAAAAACTTATAACCTCACTAATAGAACCCAAAGTGTTGTTTAATAATTAGTGACGTTGCAAATTAAATATTTAAATAATATTAAATATTGTTCATTAAAAATGGATATAGAAGAAAAAAATTATTTAATATGTAAATACAATTATGCAGTGCATAGAAGCAGCTATTTATTTGGACGAAGGCGATAGTGAAAAAGAGGAGATACTAATTGGTTTGTACATGAAAGGCTTTTCTTATGAAATTATAAATATTGAAGGTTTGTCAAATTTGTGAAAAGCAGCCACATACCTACCTACGAATAAAGCAAAAAGGCTTTGAACCAAGCAGTGGAGACGCTCCATACTCGAACATGGTTCTTTCGCATTCTGAACAAAAGAATTGCTGTTGAATGATGCGGAATCATACAAAAACTATTTGCGAGTGCCTAAGTTTCAGTTTGAAGCAATACTAAATTTAGTGGAACAAGACATTAGGCGCACAAATACTAAAATTGCGTTTTCTTGATAGTGGTACATATGTAAGTTGCAAAATTAACATAATATTATTCTGAACATTTGTATTTATATAAACAATTAAAAAATTATTTGTAGGAGGGACTTTTTTCAATTTCTAAAAAAAAATTAAAGAAAAATATTTAAAGGTACATATCGTAGTTTTATTTGTTCATTTTTATTGCTACTTATCTAGTTTCCAACCAATCGATTAGAGTGAAAGGCAAAAATAAGGGAATTCGCAATTCCCCAACTGTCTAAGTGCTATGGATGGGAAGCACATAAATTTTCGGCCATTGCGTTCCGATGGTGCTTTTTACCATAATTATAAAGGGACTAACAGCATAATTTGAATGGCTCTAGTTGACGGCAATTGCAAATTTATATTCGTTGATGTTGGCTGCAATGGACGCTGTAACGATGCTGGTGTGTTCCTTGGAAGCAATTTAAAAAGAGTTTTGGACGAAGCAAAAGAAATACCGCCAAATACAGTAGTAGGAAAAGGTAGAAGCCTTCCATTTGTCATTGTTGACAATGATGCGTTTCCCTTGCAAAAACATTTGATGAATCCCTATCCGTTTCATAGCAAGTCAAAAGAGAAACAGATTTTCAATGCAAGGCTTTCCCGTGCAAGACATGCTTTTGGAATTTTGGCAAATCGATTTAGGATTTTCTTATCGCCAATAAATCTTAAAGTGAAAACTGTGAAAAATATTACATTTACTTGCTGTAGTTTACACAATTTTTTGTTGCACACAGATGACAAATCCATAAACAGCACTGCATATTCCCCAACTGAAGAAAATGTTAACTTGCCCTCTGTATACAACCCCCGAAAGGGTGCGGGGGAAATTTTTCGACAACAGTTTATGGAGTATTTCAACAATGAACGCAAATTAGATTGGTTGTAAATAAATATTTTTTTTTTTTCACTTTTCAAACATTTTCTGCCTGGCCCAGCATATCTATCGACATCGCACGCTTGCATTTTTAACGACAAACAGCTGATTTGCGCCCCACTAAAATTGTGGTGCAATAGATTTCGATCGACAATGAAAGGGAGCGATAACGTAATTGTCTTCATATAAATTTGCGCCCCACTAACAAATTTTTTGCGACAACAACTGTCAAAATTAGTCACTTGTGTTGTGGTTGTCGACAAAAAAAGAAAAAATAAAAAAGTAAAAAATAGTTTGCAATATTAAAAATTAAGAAGCTTAATTGTGGAAAAAAGGTATTTGTTGTATATAAATTACATTATTTATTAATAAATTCTTCTTTATTGCCCAAATGCAATTGCTTAGCGTTAAAAAATCAAACTTGAAGCAGCTACAGGTTCTTATTGAAGAAAATGGGCTCTGCTATTTTTGGCAAAAATAAAAACTCCATGGAAGAACACTGGATTGGTCTGACCAAGAAACTGAATTCATATGGGCCACCAGTGCGCAGCATTGTTGAGTTGAAGAAGGTAAGGAATTAATTTCTATTCTGTTTGGTCAATTTTATTTATGTACATCTGCGCAATTTTAGACTTGGACTGATTTAAAATCAAGAACCAAAAAAAAAAATGATAGCTGAGAACAAAAAAATTTTATGTGAAACTGACCGGTCAAATGACCGTTATTGCTGGCAGATATATCGGTCATCCCGTAGAACAAAGTTTCTATCATTTTCTTAAGGCCAATATGAAAAAAATGATGGAGACTTTTGTGTACGTGTGATCTTGCATCCCTGTCTAACTAGCAAGTTTAACCGTATGTAGAACATATGTCTGAACTGCTCACTCTAATACTATTTACAGATCAGCGATGATAGAAATATTGGCCACATTTGATTAAACAACAATGATGGATATATCGGTCACCGCTGACTTGTCAAACTTGACGGATATATCGGTCATCGCTGACATATCAAACGTGATGAATTTATTCGTCAACGTTGATGAACATTCCAGTTCAAATAAATCGCGGTTTTTTTCAATTAGTTTCATATGTATTTTAAAATTACATATTAGAAACTTAAGAAATATGGAAATTAATTAAATAAAATAGATTAAATAAGAAAATAAATAAATGTAATTATAAATAAAAATAAAGAAATTGAAATTTAAAAAGAAAACAAAATTAAATTTAGAATACTTATGTAGAAATTAATTAAATGAAAGAAATTAAATAAAATAGATTAAATAAATGAATAAATAAATAAATAAAAGAAAATAGATGAAATAAATCTATATATATAAAAGAGAGTGACGTTAATTACTAGCTTTATAACTAAAGAACGCCTGGACCGATTGCAACGATTCGCACGAATTCAGGCTGGTCTCAGGCCAGAGAAGAAGAATCACAGACTAACCAGAATCGTCAAACGTGACTTTTACAAAAGTGGATTATCAGCAGTGCTTACCACGATAATGTGATAGAGAGAAAAAAAAACGCTACATGCGTATAGCAATGAGTTAAAGAAAACAGCTATACATTACCTTTTTTACCATATGATGAAAAATAAAAATTAAAGTAAACAAACATTTTTTTGATGAAATGTGTAAAAAATTTTTATTTTTCGTTCTTTTCTGCAAAAATACGAAATAAAACGTGAAAAAGTGTATATTTAAACATTTAGTTTGTTGTGTATTTGTGTTATGTACAATTAAAATATAAAATATGTACGTACATAAAAAGAAAATATAAAAATAAATAAAGTTTGTCATTGCTTCCACATCGAACTAATGTTAAATAGAATAGAAATAGAAATTTATTTTTGTGTTT
Organism: Bellardia pandia; assembly: GCA_916048285.2. Taxonomy (NCBI): domain Eukaryota; kingdom Metazoa; phylum Arthropoda; class Insecta; order Diptera; family Calliphoridae; genus Bellardia; species Bellardia pandia. The sequence continues at coordinate 76,017,954 of OU696530.1, forward strand.
TCATAGTTGCGTGAATATTCCAAAGTACTGCGTGACCTGGTGGATACAAATCCAAATGAAGACGAAGTGAATGCTAAAGTTGATAAAATGATGGGCGAAGTTTAGAAAGTCGTTGGCATTTGTTTGGGTATACCAGCCAAAGAGTTCACTTGGGAGTATTATGACAAAACCAAAGCTTACCATTCAGTGGGTCCAATAACACCCTTGGAATTTTACAATACCATGGTTAAACCTTTGTTTAATGTGGAGGATAAAGTAATTTTTTTGTAAACAATATATGTAATTTATTCAATTCTTAATTGTTTTGTTTATTTTTTTCCGTCTACATCTTGTTGAAAATGGTAGCAGCCAGTATAAAAACTGATGTGGCTGATGGCCGGATCCCGCAAACTTTTATCATTGCGTTTATTGGAAGATGTGGTCGGTAAACACTTTCAAAAAAGTATACAAGATGAGAAATAGGAAATTTTATGTGTATCACAATTTACGCTGTATCATCATTTAAAAGGCAATAAACCAGATTTTCATTTGGCCATGCAAGCCGAACAGGCACAACAATTGTATCAAACCGCATAACTTTCAACTGGGCCGGAAGTGCAAATTTTTAATAATGCTTTTAAGGTTTGTTTCTGTAATGTATTAACAAATATTACCATAATAACATGTTACTAATGGCTTTGGTTATTATTTTTTTAGGGTAAACATCAGCTACGCATGCATATGCTGGCAGCGCAAGGTTATTGTGTTACATATTTGTATAGATTTAAGAGGTGGCATTAAATTCGAAGGCCATATAAGATGTCGAATGGGTCAAGTTGAACGATCAAGTAGACGCCTAACGAATTTTGGCTGGTCAATTGGGTTACATAGATATGAATCGTGTAGGCATACATGGTTGGTCTTATGGGAATATTATGATACGGAACGTTACATGGACTTGCCAAAAAACAATAAACATGGTTACACTGCTGGTTCAATACTCAATTACATACATGCATTTCCCGACGAGTAAGTAATCCACCAAAATGTAATTTTTATTTCATTATAGAAACTGTTATGGTTTTTTTCACAGGGATAATCGTTTATTGCTCAATTATGGCCTCATCTATGAAAACGTACATTTCTTTCATACATCCCAATTGATAAATGCCTTAGACATGAAGGAGACTGCCGAATCAAAAATTTACTTTAGAATAACCATAAAAAAGTGTATTAAATTTAGGTTTTTTAAATCTGTTTATTGAAAACTAAATACTTTTTTATACGGCAAAAAACAAGTAAATGTTTAAGCCACATTTTTTGATAAATAAACTGAAAGTCTTTATTTTTAAAATAATAAACAATTTTTAAATTCTATGAAATATAGAATTCTTTAAAATTTAGGACTTAGAAATATAAAGGAAGATGCAAAAAATGTGCAAATGTGGTTAACAGTAACTGTTCTTTTAAAACTTATTTTTTGTCTTCATTTTCTATCCCAAAAGTAATTAGAAAAATAAAAATTTATCAGGCATGTGATGGAAATCGAAAACGAATGAGTTTTATAAGTAAATTTTTTCGTAATATTTCTGTGTTGAAAAACTTTTATCACATAAAATATAAAGATACTAATTAGAATCTTAAAACAAAAATTTTAAAAATTATATTATAAATGTATTTCCAAAACTGATTCGTTTTCGATTTCCATCACATGCCCGATTTATAAATTTCAATTAAAAAATTTAATTGCGATATATTTTTGTAATTTAAATAAAAATACATAAAAAATTAAATTATTAAATAAAATTTCAAAAAGTATTAAATTATTTCTGGAATTAAAATAAAGCCAGTCATCGCAGGATTAACGGTAACATGCATCATCTAAAAATAGAGAAATTATAAAATTTTTTTTAACAAAACATTTTTATTTGTTCAATGTTATTCACAATAATAGAACCATTTATTGACAGAAGTACTAACCTGAAGCAATGGAGTTAACTGGACCAATTTTTCACAGGATCAGCAGCAAGTATTCCTAGTTACTTGAAAATATAAAATTTTAAGTAATTAATCGTTTTTTTTAACAAATTTTTTTCATTTAAGAATACATATGTATGTACTTTGTGAAAAATAAAATGGGAGAAGTAAATTTATGTTTTCTGCGAAAAATTCTAGTTCTACAAATTTTCTATTTACATATATATTCATACATATATATGTATATATATATACATATTGGCTTTATATTTGAATTTATTACAAAGCAAGGTAATGTAATATGATTTTTTTTCCACCTTGTCTGGTGTAGATCCATCATGTTCTGTTATAAACAGCATCACCTCAAGTAGGTCATGGCTCTTCACCACGCATGATGGTCTTGAGTAAAGAGAAGCTGTAAATGCTAATGCATTTTATATTCGCTGCACTTACTCCTAGATTTTGGAAATACTTAAAGTGTAATTGAATAATTCAGTTACACTTTTAACTGTATACAGTGAATCAAGGTCATAACGAACATGCAAATTTAGTTTTTTTGTAAACAATGTTCATTATTACCTTGTTAAACACTACCAAATAATCTTTGATGCCATACTACAATACTACAACGCGTTTTTTTATTATTAAAATAAATACAATATAATATACATATGTACATAAAAGTTCTTAAACATCGGAATTTTAAATTGTTTATACATATATTAAAATAATTTTAAAATAATTGTGAATGTATTTCATGTTGTGTAAATAGTGTAACATACATGTATGTAATGTGATGTGTTTAAGTACTTTATATACAAATATATACACTTTATATAACCTAAACCTAATTAAGAACAAACATTAATGAGATCAAAATCAGATACATGTGTTATGTTTTGTTAGTGTGTAAATAAGGTGTTTCAGTAATAAATGTTAATAAATACCAAATAACACATACAAAAAAGATTATATACAAAATAATGAATAATACATGAAAATAATCTTAAATTAATAAATACTCAAGCTCGAGGTCAAAAGTTTTAAATGTTCCTTTAGTAAATTAAATAAATATAATTTATTTAAATATTTATTTTAAATTATTATTATTAAATATTTAAATAAATTATTAAAGGAAAATTTAAAACTTTTGATTTAATAATAATTTAATAATTTATTTAAATAAATTATTAAAGGAACATTTAAAACTTATGACCTCGAGCTTGAGTATTTATTAATTTGAGATTCTATAAAGAAAAGATCGAATATAATCAAACTTTTATTATTTAATAATATTAAATTAAATTCGTATTTCAATAAAACTTTAGAAAAGTGGATAAAATTCTTTAATTTTACAATTAAATTCCAAAAAAAAAACCATTGAATTCCCATGTAAATAACTAATATAGAAACTTTCAACACATCATGCATAAGCAACATTCGTATTTTAATAAAACTTTAGAAAATGTGTAATTTAAAAACACTTAATTTTTTATATAACAATAATAATATTATGAAATTTGTATATCACAACTCTAGTTCCGGCACCACCACTCTTGCCCTCATTGGTGCCCAAGGCTCCTCCACCACCATTAGGCAAGCCAGGTGATATCAAATTTATTACCATTAAAATACATTCACTTATATTTTATTGAACGACCGTAAAATTAACAAATAAACAAATGACGAACACAAATACACAATAAAATATAATGATGATGGCTTTACTATTAGCCATATAGCCTTTATAAGCGTCTTCCTATTCACTTTTTTAAGGAGTTACAGCTCCATGTATTGAAAATACAAAAAAAACTACAGCCGGCCGTAAAATTAACAAAAACACGAACACAAATACACAATATACATGTATGAAACACAAATCTGGCTTTACTATTAGCCATATAGGCTTTATAAGCGTCTTCCTATTCACTTTTTTAAGGAGTTACAGCTCCATGTATTGAAAATACAAAAAAAAAACTACAGCCGGCCGTAAAATTAACAAAAAAAACGAACACAAATACACAATATACATGTATAAAACACAAATCACACAATATGAATGAATTCACATACATGGTAATCCCAATTGGTAATACTTTCACCAATTGGAACCAGTTGGCCGGAAATACACATGAGATTTTACATTTTAAACGGAAAATTATTCCATAAAAATTGCAAAATCTTTGTGCAATTTCCGCCTTAATTTTAAACTTTTTGAAATCAAAAGCACTTACCTTGTCGGATTCTTCGGAAAACTATGGAGATTCTCTTGATTTGGCAACCCATAACACATTTACGGCTCCTGAAATTTAATAAAAACTATTATTAAAATAAAATATCAATTTTTATTAAATAATTTTTAAGCTTGAGGTCACTTTTTTGTTTTTTTTATAAAAGATTTTTTAATTCTTATATATAATTCACTCGATATTTCGATTTCCTTTGGAAATCTTCTTCAGGAGTTAATTTAATATTATAAAAATTTTTTATGTGTAAAAATTTTTTTGATATAAGTTTGAAAGGGGTTGACAAAATTGAAAACATGTTTTACAGAAAAATAATTTTAAATTTTCGATAATAACATTGAACAGTAAAAAATTATAACAGAAATATAGTAACATTTTAAATAATAACATTTTGGAATTATAACATTTTTTAAATACATAAATTGTGTTAATTTCTCCTATTGTTAATATTTATATTTTTGTTCAATAGGTGTCTGTAATTTTGAGCTAAGTTTTCTGTGTCTTTCTTAAAATTTATCCTTCTTTCTGATGGTACATTATTTATATGTAACATTTCTAACATGTATCAACCAAAAAATGTCATATATACTTACATTTTTACTTTTTCTGATCTTATTTTTGGCTCTTCATCAAACTTTTTGGACAAAATTTAATTGCCTCTATTCACCACAGACACAGATTACGATATTACTTATTTACCACAGACTACACTTATTACTTACAGTACAAAAATGAGGAAAATGCGCCAAAATTTATTATAATTTCGGCGCAAAATTACAATTTTCCTCATTTTGTTGCGCCAAATTGAAGAAAATTTTCACAAATAAATGTAAACATTGAATTTCCATTGCCACCATCGAAGAACAAGGATAGCCATACAAATAACAAAATATTTGCTATCCCTTACCTACGATGGTGGTAAATGTGTGATGCCACTTTGACACATTTTAGTTCTTTTAGTGGCCGCTTGGTGGCCGTGTCTATTCTGGTTAGTCTGTGAGAAGAATCCCCAGAAAAAATTCAGAAATTGACTACGCCTACTTTTTTTTAAATTAATGTTTTTATGTGTGAGTGTGTATATGTACTTTATAGAATCGTAAACTATGCATTTGATCATGTGATTTTCTTTGGCAAAGTTGTTGTGCATGAGCCCGAGAAGGTTTGTAAGTTGGTATGACCACGCCCACTCTAACGCCTACTTTTTTTTTTTAATTAATTCTACATGGGTTTTTACAGATTTACTTCAAATTGTATATACATCTTACTGTAGGTGAGGTAGAAATAATAATTTTATGTGCCACGCCCACTCACGCCCCATCTCATGCAAGACCCTTGCCAGGTAAGCCAGACCGCTGGAGCGATCTGCCTGAAATTTTCACATCACACCACTGAAGCTCCGGTATGTTTTATAGAATACTTCTTTTTGCGACCACGCCTAATTTAACACCTTCTTTTTTAAATTGTGTAATTGATTCTACTCTGATTTTAACATATTCACTTTACTCTAAGCGAGATCAAAAATTAAGATTCATACTCCACGCCTCCTTTCACGTCCCATCTCTAGCGATCTTTTTTGACCACCTACTTTTTTTTAAATTGATGCCGTAGCAACCCCCGCAGTGTACAGCCGAAGTCGACCACGCCTGCTTTAAAATTGTGTAATCGATTCTACAAGGGTTTTAAAAGACTTACTTCAAATTGTATACACTAAAGGGTTGCAAATGTTGTCTTGAATGCCACTTAAGACATTTTATTTTTTAGCAAATACTTCAATGCACTTACTTCTTGTTTTGCATGACACACACAATGTGTGCCAACAACAATAATAAACAACGAGAGAACATAGCTGATGAGTAACAAGTTGAACACATTCATGACAAAAAATTTTTGTTGTATTGTTATTGTGTGCGCTCGCTTAGATTTTTTATATGGTGCAGTGTACAATAATCAGATTTTTACATTACTGTCATATACACTACAGCATAGTCTTTAGTGTAGACAGAAAACCAAATGTTTAAAAATCAAAGGCGTAATACAATTTTTAAATAAAAATTTTATTAAGAAACAATTCAATAACTTAAACTAAAAAATAATACATTAAAACTAAAATTATAATTCAGTCTTTTTGTTACACATTGATCGGCCAAACACAAAACAAACAAGCTTTATTTTTTTTTGTTGTATTGTTATTGTGTGCTCTCGCTTAGATTTCATTGCTTGACGAATAAACACATGCACGAATAAATGGCACGTCGTGCTATTGATCGGCCAAACACAAAACAAACAAGCTTTATTTTTTTTGTTGTATTGTTATTGTGTGCGCTCGCTTAGATTTTTTATATGGTGCAGTGTACAATAATCAGATTTTTACATTACTGTCATATACACTGCAGCATAGTCTTCACTGTTGACAAACAACCAAGTGGTTTTGCGCAGACCTTTAGTATACACCCATTACTTTTAATTATTATCTTCAAAAATCCAAAAAACAAATGTCGTTCCTTTGTATATCACAATTTTTACAACAATTGTTTTTCCACCTAATTTGCTTGAAAACTTTTTTTGTTAATTTTTTTTTTACAAATACAAATTCTGGTTCTGCCATTGCCAGTAGATGGCGTTGTGTGAATAAACTTTTGACACCTGATTTATTTTTGTATTTAAAAATGTTCAACCTTTTTTAAAAATGATTTCAAAAGGTAAGTTCCCTAATTGATTTTGTGATATTGTTTTTGTGACATTAACTGCTTTTGTGACATTAATTTCTCAGTGATATTTATAATGCCGCGACCCAGAAGATCTGATCTTTCGCATCGAACCCGTAATGCAATTACAAATCGGAATATTACCAATCGATTGAATACGGATGAACAAGAAATCGCTCGAGATCAGCGCCGTGTTAGTATGGCCCGACTTCGCGTAACGCAAACACAAGAAGAAAGACAGGCGACAAATGAAACGGCTCGATTAGCAATGAGAAATCGTCGATTAAATCAAGCAATTCAACAACGTGAAAATCTAAATCGACGCGTAAGAAAAAGATCTTCAAGTGTTGATTTGAATCGAGTAGCGTTTCATTACTATTGCACTTTTGACTACAGCTCGCATCCTTCCGTTCAAATTGGCCCAATGGAAATTGTGTGCAACCATTGTGGTGCATTAAAGTTCACCGGAGAATCGCCTGGGTTGTGCTGTCTCAGTGGTAAGGTCAAATTACCACCATTGCCTTCACCATTGGTACGACCACACCTACTCTAACGCCCACTTTTTTTAATTGATTAATTGCTTCTGCATGGGTTTTTACAGATTTACTTCATACATATTGTATCCACATCTTACTGAAGGCGAGGTAAAAATAAAAAAAAATAATGTTTGCATGGTTTTTCAGTCTGCGGGCGCAGGGGCGTGGCTAAATCAAATTTTCATATTGCATTACCAATGACATACGAGCATACATACATATATTTTGCTTTTTATATTTTATTTCATTTTTTTTCAAAGCCGTTGTCATGTTTTTCAAAACGAGATATCAAACTCTTAAATCGGTTATGTAGTTCCGAAGATATTTGCAAAAAACTTATGTTATTAACGATCCAATATCAAAATTTTAAAACTTTCGAAATGTTGCATTCAAAAATCCCAGTTTTCGGTTTATTTACAAAATATTTACATCATTCGATAACAGAAGATATTCCGCGCTTACTAAGGTGCAACATTATACAATAAGTTAAAAATAATATTATATCATCAATCGATGATAAAAAAAACTTTATGTACTCTTGCATTTAAGATACCTACATTTTGTGCACATTTGTGAGTTTTTTCAAACGCTGATAAAAAATAACGGTACATTCAAACAAATTGCTCGAAGCGCTCTACGTGATTTTTGAGGAAACTACACACCGATGGGAGGCGCTCTTATTCTTTTTGTTGGTGATTTTCATCAAACTTTGCCCGTTATTCCAAGATCAATGCCCGCAGATGAGATGAACGCATGCTTGAAAGCTTCATATCTTTGGAACCGAGTCGAGAAAATCACGCTATCAATGAACATACGTGTGCATTTGTTGCAAGACCTGTCTGCCCAAACATTCTCAGAACAACTTTGTGACATCGGAAATGGAAAAATTCCAATTAATCGCGCCACGAACGAGATTTAGTTCCCGCCTAACTTCTGTCGAATGCAAATGAATATTCAAGCCGTTGTCGACAAGGTATTCCCAAGTCTAACAATCTTCTACAAAATTTCGGATTGGCTGTGGGAACGTGCAATTTTGGCACCAACAAATTACGATGCCAAAAAGCTCAATGAGCAAATTCAATTGAAACTGCCCGGCAAATTAATCAAATACAAATCGATCGATACAGTAATGGATAAAGAACAAGCCGTCAATAATCCCACTGAATTTTTAAATTCATTGGAACCACCCGGAATGCCACCGCATGTGCTAACATTAAACGTTAGATCACCGGTAATTCTTATTCGCAACTTAAACGCACCAAAGTTATGCAACGGAACCACATTGACCATCAAAAACTGCTCACCAAATTTAATCAAGGCAACAATCATCGGTGGCAGATTCAAAGGCGAAGACGTACTTATTGCACGAATTCCGATGATTTCCAACGATTTACACCATTCCAATTCAAGCAGCTCCAATTCCCTTTGCGTCTTACCTTTACTATTGCCATCAATAAAGCACAAGTCAAATCATTTCCACACGGCCAGTTGTATGTGGCTTGCTCCCGAGTAGGCACGCCAAAAAACAATGTATATCCGCTGGCCCCAAGATGAAGTAGATTAAGTAGATATGTAAGTAATTCTGTAACAAAACTTTATGATCGATATTCCATAAATTTATTTAAGGGCCATACATTTCGTTAAAAGCTTAATTTAAATCGTGTGGTAATACAACACAAATGTTTGCTTAGGGCCAGCTACGCGGACCGGGTCAGCTAGTATAATTATAAATAAAAATTAACAAATTGAATTTTAAAAAGAAACCAATTTGAAATTTAAAAAGAAAACAAGAATTAAAGTCAAAAATATGAAAATTAAATAACTTAAAACTATTTCTTCGATTTTAAATATTTTCTTGTTTATTTCTATGGTGGCACGCTCCACCACCTTCTTCATACTTCTCTGAAATTCCAGAGCACCTTGCTCTTGGAAAACATCTGCAATTTTTAAAAAATATTGAAACATATTAAATATTATAGGGATTAAAATATATGCATGCATGTATAAACCTCTTAAACTTTGTTGACAAGCATGAGGCTTGCCAAAGAAAGTTTTTCCCACCTTCCATCCCAATTGTATCGCTCCAACAGGTCATCCGTAAATGTTGCACGGATAACGCTGCCGACATCATCTGAAAGGCCTTTGGATTTTATGAAGAAGAAATTCTGTGAAGTGTTAAATAAGAAATTAAATACATACATATATAGTATATTAAATTGCGTATTTTTGTTACCATTGCCTGAGCGAAATCAGAGGAGTCCAGCTTTTCCTTTAGTTCCTTCACGCCTTCAGCGGTCCTCAAGGGGAGAATGGGCTCGAAAGAAAATGCTTTTGTATACCTAAGTATAATGCTTGGTTTCCACTATGTCAGTTATGTTGTCAAATTGTTCAAATTGTTATGAAATGTTATGAAATTACCAACAATTTGGACAACTTGACAACAAAACTGACATAGTGAAAACCAAGCATAAGAATTCACCACCTGGAATAGTAGATATTGCAACCTTTTTTGTACTCGTACCTAAGAGAGTTTTGGCAGACAGCGGCAAGTCATCTGTAATAGCTGGACTTTTGTTGCTAGAAGTCTCAAAAAATGTATGTTGCCAGATTGGTAGCTGTGCTGGCATGATGGCGTTGGCTCCGGCTGGGCTCGCCGTCTTGGTAGGGTTCTTGCCAGCCAATCTGGTTAAATACTAAATATTGTTAAATACTTAAAATTTCATGTTGGGACCCGAAAGTGAATGACATATAAAAAAAAACTCACAGCCTATTATAACTTACGAACCTTGCATCTATTTTTTTCTTTACGTTACGTACGTGCACCTCAAAACAGCTAGCTGGTGTTGTGATAGCCTTTGGCTGCCCTCCCTCATAAAGATTCCTTTAGAATCTTTCCATGAGGGCTTACGGCCGAATAAATTTAATGCCATCCCTATTGCCAAATACCTAACCTTTTTTACTCACCGTCCCATAGCTCTAGAACAAATTTTATTCCATTTGAAATTGAGCAATAAAGTCTTAAAGATTATCTTTAAATAACATTAAAAAATCAGTTTATTGCATTAATTTGTAGAGAATTTTATGGATATTTCTTAATTTATAAATGACTAAAAAAAAAATTTAACATTTAACCATCACAATAAAAAGTTAACAAAAGGAATTTTACAAAATTTTTAACCCTGTGCCCATGTTCTGTAACTTCCGCGTCGAGAAACTTTTCGATTAAAATGTGTGGAATAAAACAGAAATGCCAAAAATTGACACAAACAGCTGTTTTTCTTGCAAATTTATGTCTGTAACTTTTTTTGGCGAGTAATCGCTGTTACGTAAGAAAATTACTCGCCAGCTTACCGAAAAAGTGTGTTTGTAAAATTTTTGTGGGAGAGGTTCCCGCTTTGAACTGTCAAATATACTCACAAATAAAAACGCGGCGGGATATAATTTTAAAAAGAAAAAATATTAAAATCGCAATGAATAACAACACGGAAAAGGTAAGTAATATGTTCTTAATTGTTTTTTTTTTATTTATAAATTATTTTGTTTATAATTTTAGAAAAATATGCGAATTTCTAAGCAACAAAAAGAAAAATGAGTGCATTATATGTGTAAAAACTTAGAATTCGCCAGAAGGCATTAACTCTAAGGAGCAATGGGAAATGTTGAAAAACTCCTTAAATTCCCTGGGTGGCAGTGGCAAGTCTGTAGATCAGTGGAAAAAGGTATGTATAATTCATATATCAAAACTCCAATACTTGTTGATTAGTGAATTCAAGTTTTGAGAATCGGATGCTGTTCTTTTACCACTAATGTCTCCTTTATGTTTTTAGAGTTGGACAGACTTACAGGCAGGTGTGAGGAAGCAAGTAAATGCAAGACGCTCTTTTATTAACAAGACCGGAGGCGGAAGCCGAACTGACATACTTCGTGATTTAAATCATCTTGAGGAACAAATTTTGAGTGTAATAACCACTGTGCCGTGTGAGGTAACTACATATAGTGTGTTTCAAATGTTTAATTTTATGTGGCGATTGACTCATTTTTTAAACCTTAATATGTATAAGCCCTTGTAAAAATCTACCAATTATTCTAGGAATCAATGCTTTCAATTGAAATTTTAGAGGAAGACAATTTGCCTACGCCAGCAAAAAAAGTTAAAACTTCAGTTAATACTTCTAAGTATAAAGAGTCATTGGAAGAAGCCAGAGAAATGACAAACAAAGTGCTTCAAAAACTATAAGTTATAGAAAATCAAAATGCAGTAATTTTGAACAAAATTGAATGGATTGAGACGCACTTAAATCTGTTGCAATAAGAAACTGCTTGCCTTTTAAGTCAAATTAAAAAAAATTTATGTAATTAAAATACAAAAAGTTAGTACAAAAAAACAACTGGATTTACAATGTTATGTACAAATACATATGTTTATTATTTTCTTAATTTTATTTTATACAGTTATTTTTCATTAAAAAAAGAAAAAAATTAAATGTGTGTACATATGTGTGTATATATATATTTTAATCTAACAATGTTATGTTTTTATACCCTTCACCATCGTGAGAAGGGTATATATAAGTTTGTCATTCCGTGTGAAATTTCCACAATATAATTTTCCGACCCTATAAAGTATATATATTCTGGATCCTTATAGATAGCGAAGTCGATTAAGCCATGTCCGTCTGTCTGTCTGTCTGGATGTTGAAATCAGTTTTTTGAAGTCCCAAGATATGTTCGGGATCCAAACCTTCAATAATTCTGTCAGAAGTGCTTTCGAAAAGTTTGCTATTTAAAATCAGCAAAATCGGTTCAGGTTAACCAGAGTTATGAACCAATATGTGAGACCACCTCCATAAAAATTTGATATTTTTCGTCCATTTTATTGCAATATTTTGAAATATATTGCAGATAATACCATGAAATTTTGTATACGTTGTTTGTACTATAGGGTGTTTTTTTACAGGTTTGTTTTTCGAAAAGAGATAAAACTGGCATTTTGTGGTCAAATCTGGCAACTCTAATGTCATTTATGTTCAGTTTGGTTTGCCATTTCATCATGAACAGGTTGACAACGCTTGCAAATCGTGCAAATTTATTTCGAAAATAACGGTTCAGTTCGCGAAGTTTACCGCAAGCTCCGTCCATTTTATGGTCGACATAATCGTCCATCAGAGCAATTAATTCGGTTAACCATGGATCGTTTTCGCACTACGTTTACTCTATGTGATAATACGCATCCGCAGAGACGTCGAACAGTGCGCACCGAAGAAACAATTGCCGCTGTAGAGCAAAGTGTTGAAGAGGACCCGAATTAATGGAGACCGGTATAGAGCCATGATAACCGACTATTTTGTTCCCGAATTGGATGGCATGAATGTGGATGAGTTGTGGTTCCAACAAGACGGAGCTACATGCCACACAGCGCACGCCACAATCGATTTATTGAAGGAAACATTCGATGAGCGCCTAATTTCGCGGAATTGACCTGTCAATTGGCCACCAAGATCGTGTGATTTGACACCATTGGATTATTTTCTTTGGGGATATGTGAAGTCGCTAGTCTACGCCAACAAACCAGAAACGTTAGGGGAATTGGAAGCCAACATTCGTGGCGTTATTGCCGACATACGGCCCCATATGCTCGAAAAAGTGGTTGAAAATTGGACCTGTAGAATTGGCTTTATTCGAGCCAGCCGCGGCGGCCAAATGCCTGAAATCATATTTAAACATTAATGGCATGAAATTATCCTTCCAATAAAGCCAAATTGATGGTCATTAAAACGATTTTCTTGTGTTTTATTTCAATTCGAAGTTCTATACCTCTCAAAAAAACACCCTTTATAAAAGAAGAAAGTGTGCGGAAAATAGTAAAAATCGGTCCATGATTTCTCATAGCCCCCATACAAATATATATATTCCCGAAATATGGCTTAATGATAAATAAATGCCTATAAAATTGGAATATCAAGACAAAATTCAGCAAAAATAAGTTTTATGCAAAAAGAAATCTCAAAACGAAATTTTTTTTAATTCGGTCCATGTTTGATCATAGACCCCATATAAAGTCCACTTCCAAAATTCACTTAAATACGTATAAAACAGATATAAATAATGTTAAACGGCTAAAATTTGACATAAATACTCTTTATAGGCAGATAAATTATTGTACTAAATTTTATGGTGGTCTGCCCAGAATTGGTCATAGCCCCCATACAAAAATCTTCCCGAAATATGGGTTAATGATAAATAAATGCCTATAAAATTGGAATATCAAGACAAAATTCAGCAAAAATAAGTTTTATACAAAAAGAAATCTCAAAACGAAATTTTTTTTACTTCGGTCCATGTTTGACCATAGACCCCATATAAAGTCCACTTCCAAAATTCACTTAAATACTTATAAAACAGATATAAATAATGTTAAACGGCTAAAATTTGACATAATTACTCTTTATAGGCAAATAAATTGTTGTACTAAATTTTATGGTGGTCGGCCCACAACTTGTCATAGCTCCCATACAAGGACCACATCTGAAAAAGAGATTTTTCCCTATATATATTGTATAAATATCGGTACCGACTCAAAACTTTGCACAGATCTTTTTAATATATACAAAAATCATCCCACAAAATTTTGTGAATTTCGGTCTAGTTTTAACCGTATGCCCCATATAAAGCCCTCTTCCGAAAATCACTTTAATACTCATAAATCTCTTATAAATAAGGCTACCAATCCAAAATTTTACACGGATCATTTATATACATGCCTAAATCTAACTGCTGGATTTTGAGAATATCGGTCCATATTTGACTATATCCCCCACATAAGGTCCACTCTCGAAATCCACGTTAATACTAATATATATGTATATATAGCGTCATTATGTTGAAATTCGACGTGAAATATCCTGATATGCATGAAAATAACTGTTCCAAAATTTAAGAAGATCGGCCCATAATTTGTCATAGCTGCCATATAAGAACCATTTCCAAAAAACAAATAAATTCGGGTCAAAAAATATTCTTTTCGGATTTAACCCATATTCGGTCCACATTTTATAATCATGATATATATCGTTGGAAAGGTATTTTTAATACCTTTAATTTAGTGTATTACAAATTATCAAGCACCCAGTAGTTCCCGAGATATAGGCCTATATATTTTCAACTTTACGGGCCCGCCCCCTCGAAAATAGGCGTGACCGCCAACAAATTTTTTTTTTCTGGTATCTCCTCTAAAAGCCCTATTTCATTTTGTTTTTTTTTTTTTTTTTTGAGCAAAATCACTAAAACCGAATTGTACCCCTTTTTTACACTCTGTTTTTTAAATTACACTGAAGATTATTATGAACATCAGACAGACTCTGTAAGTTATGGTAAGAATTGGTAATTAAATCAATTAAAAATGGTAATAATTAGACAACATTTCAAAATATTTAACATAAATTATGTTGGTCGTAAAATTGTCTTTCAAACAATATATCAAATACTAATAAAATTTACACTAAGACTGAATAGAAAACACAGAATTAGGATATTCTAGTTTAGTGTAGTTTCTGTATTTCTTATTACGCTTAGGTGAAGGGTATTTAAGATTCGGCACAGCCGAATATAGCACTCTTACTTGTTATTATTTAAGTTGAGTTCAAAAAATGAAATACAAACTTTATGTTTTGCTTATTAAAAATTTAATATTTAACTTCTATTTAATCTATCCTTAATAGAATTTCTTAAACGTGTAGCTGCACGTAAATGTTCTGAAACTTGTTCTGTGACATTCTCATTAAGGTATTGAGTTGAATCATTTGCATTATTTTAAATTAAATTATGTGTTATGAAACCATTTGCCAACCTAAAGTTATGCAAGACTGTGCATGCATTAATAATTTTGCCGGCGGTCTGGGGAGTGGTGTGAAGACCAACCTGCAAGCATCTAAATACCGACTTTAATACTCCATTTAATCGTTCAACGCAATTCCTTGCCTTTGCGTGAATATAATTAAAATTTCTTTCATCTTCGTTTGTTGATGAACGATACGGTGTTATTAGCCATGGACGTAAAGGATAACCCGAATCTCCTATAAGTTAAGATTTTTTTTTATTAATAATATTGTACATACATACATATGTATGTATACATAAACAAGAATTTACCTAGTAACCAAGATTGATCGCCACTATCCCGTTCATAACGTTGCTGTAACATACCATTTATGCGCGATGCTTCCCAAATATATGAGTCGTGAGAAGCTCCTGCAAATCTTGCAAACCCACCAAGAACTTTTAAGTTAAAATCACTGATCTGAAATTTATTTACATACATTTTATTTTAGCTGTATAACATGAGGATTAAACACTTACCAATTGAACATTTTTGGAGTGATATTCTTTACGATTTAAATAACAGTTTTCAACAGACTTCTGTGGCCTTTTTATCCGTACATGTGTGCAGTCAACTGCTCCCATTACTCCCGGAAAACCTGTCTCTTCATAAAACCTTAAAATATTTAACATTCATATACATACGTAAATACGTACATACATATGTATAATCATTTTCAAACTATTTATGTATACTTTTTAAAAAGTTATTAATTACTTTTATTTTATGGAATCATATTCACTAGTTGAAGGGAATTTTATCCATTTCGACATAAGCTTGCTTTCTATGATCCCAGCTACTTCTCGTACACTTCGGCTGACAACTGAACGGCTTATGGCTACTACAAAATCTTGACTAATGTCTCTGTGAAAAGATCCAGTGGCAAAGAAATGTAGTGCGGCACACATCCGTATTGGCTGTGGTATGAATGTATTTCTTATACCTTCAGCCATGAATGGTTTTAGCTCATTAAGTAGAATAGTTGCTGCTCTTCTATTTAAACGATACAACTCGATAAATCTCATCTCGGGAATTTCAAAAGGGTCTGTTGCATCTCGAAGTCTTTTCCGGTGAATCCTTAAAACATTTCTTTGATCTTCATGATCCGTTGCAACTAGAGCTTGATTATACATTATATTTTATGCACCACTTTAAAAATTTATATGTACAACTTTAACCGCGAAACTATTTTTATTTAATTGCAAATTGTTTGTAAACAACACACATTAAAGTCGTACTATAAATTATTTTGTATAGCCGACGGTTGTATTTTTGCCGCCGTCGTTGAAATTTTTAAAATTTTAGTAAGTTTTGTTCGCCGTCAACTATATTTGTGATAAGCGGTTTCAAACACTGAATTTCACAGCGGCTTAGAGTTGTATTTTTTGACACTTATAACGCAACGACGTAATCGCTTTTGTTAGTTTTCGACATAAGTTACAGACACACTTTTTTATCACTATTCGAGAAACGATGGAATATTTTGTTTCACATCTTTTCAACGCGAGAAGTTTTCACTTAAGTTACAGAACATGGGCACTGGCCTTATTTAGGACAAACACCTCGAGATTTGGCCAAATAGCCAGCAAACTCAAAAATAAAAGGAACTAATTCTTAAGGCCCAACTATAATATGCATAAGCAAGCTTAAGCAAATTGCAAAAGTTAACGAAAAGACTGTCAAATGCATAACCAGTTCAGAGTTAACTTTTAGGTGGCTACAATGACTTTGAAACTTTTTGTCCACAGTTGCTCATTTATGTTTAAAAAAAATGTTTTTATTTTAACAAAAACCCATTAAATGACTATATTTTATAAATATTATTATATTTTTTTATAATTAAAAGAAAACTTCGTACCAGAAACGCATAATTTTTCTTTTTTTGTTAATTTATCGGCAAAAGTACTAAAATGTACAGCTGTGGCAGCACTACATAATAAATAATAAACGTTTACATATGTTTTGTTAATTATCGTGTTGTGTTTGCAAAAATGGAGAAAAAACTTAAAAATTTAAATAATATAAAAATATTAAAGTTAGCGCTTGAAGGCCTGCGCACATTAAAAGAAATATGTGAACTACACTGTAAAAGAAGAAGACGCTCTTGTTCTGTCAGAGAAATAAACCGCGACAGAAAGACATTTTTGTTAAAATAAAAAGGGCCTCTTTTATTATAAAGGCACTTATTTGTTTCCGCATTTTCTATTAAATTTAAAATAAATATATTTTCTTCCATTTTGTTCAAAACACAAACAAACAACAACAAACAGCTGATTCCGTACAGAATGTGCGATCAGTTTCGCTTTTTGCTTGAGCAAATGACAGTTGAAAAACTTAACGAAAAGTTTCGTTAAGTACATTATAGTTTGCCACATACAATTTATATGTGTTCGCACGTTTGCTTAAGCTAGCATATGCATATTATAGTTGGGCCTTTACGCTGCCTAAGCTGAGCTCAACCTATTAGCGTTTATATGTAGTAGGAAATCTCCTAATAAAACGATAACTTCAAAAATTGGTGTTTTATCTAAATTTACAGTTTAAGGCCTCTTTAATTGGAACCTAAATTTATAAGTGATGAACGTAAACAATATCAACAATACTAATAATCAACTATACTAAAAAAAATAATCAATAATACTTATAATAATAATCAACTATACTAATAAAAATAATCAATAATACTAATAATAATATTCAATAATAAATACAAATAAGAATTATGGTCAGTCTTTGTACGTGCCCTGTCTCGATACCTGAGACCTCGGGGGAATGTGGACGCTTGCTGTCTAATATGAGGATGTTCTCACGTTGTGTTTGTTGCTAAGGTGGTGGAGTGCTGGTAAACCTCTTTCGATTTTCCTGGTGAATATCAAGCTTCCTTTGTGCTTTGCCCTTCTAGCTATTAATGTTGTGTTCTCGTATATATACATATGTATATGATGGGTTAAGTTCTTTTTCTTCTTTTCAGGTGGTAGGTATTATTTAATATTTTAGGGCTCTTAGCTTCTCCCTTTATTGGTATTTTTTTGTACGTATTTAGGTTTTTCTTTTTGTTTAAATATTTTTAACTAATTTATAGGTTATGGTTTTAATTTTAAGTCCTTTTAATAGTACTGTGATTCTGGTTTTATTTAAAATTATTTATATTTTCTTTTAAGACTTTAGTACTGCGATTCACTAACTTTTAACGATCCGACAATCGTAACATTTGTCGACATAAATAGTCGTTTGCAGTAACGATTGCGTGATTCTGTAACTTTTTTTTAACGATAGTAAACAGCTGTTTTTTTGTACTCATTTAATTTAATAAAATGTGGCACCTCTGTGTACAAAGTGTCAAAATAAGCGAAAAGCACAAAAGAGAATGGAAAAAAAAAACAAATAGAATTGTGCATAATTTGGGAGTTTTGTTTATTTTTGTAAATTTTGACTTAAGTAAGGTAAGTAAAAAAATGTATTTATCTTTTTATTTTGTTATTTTATTTACATTTATATTCATACATTTTAAGTGCATTTAACAGAATGGCGAACAATTCAAATTGTAAAAGGAGTCGGGCTTCAGCAGAACAACTCAGCCATTTGGTTGATTATATGGCTGAAAATCCGGGACTGGCGACAGGAAAATTCCAAAAAATGCATGGAAAAGTGGAATATAAGAAAATGTGGATGCAACTAATGGAGTTGTTAAACAGTCTCGGAGGAACAGTGAAGACGGTAGAGCAATTTTTCAGAATTTTCAAAAATGTCCTAACTGTGGTGTGGCACTCAAAGTTCATATTAAAAGAGGGCCCCATCATAGCGCACAGATGGCGCAATATCCCCCATATACGTACCAGGCGCCGTATATGGGGTATCAAATGATGCCATACATGCAGCCATCGCCACCTATGCAGCCACAGGTGCAGCCACCGGCTTAAAATAAACACTTTTTTTATATTTTTTTTTATATAATTTTTTATTTTTTTAAATAATTTTTTTTATATATAATTTTTTTTTATTTTAATTTTTTTTTAAACATTTTTTTATATGTATTTTGTTTGTGTTATGTTTTATATTTTGTTATTTAATTTTAATAAACTAACCCCCTTATTCATAAAAACTTACAGCAGGTTTATAAAACAAATTTCCATACAAAATTTGCTTTAGAAACCTGAGTTGTAAGTTTTTATGAATAAAGGAAAACCCCTTAGATTTTAGTAATTATTCAAACTTAAGGTATTTTTTTTTAATTTTATTTTTAATATTTCGCTATTGAAAATTAACGGCCCAATCATGAATAAAAAATCCGCGGGAGGAAATATGGTAAAAGGGAATAAACTCCCGCGGAATTTTAATTCATGATTGGGCTGATTATTAAAATTTAAAAAAAAAACAAAATTATTTATATTATATTTTTCAGAATTTTCAAAAATGTCCTAACTGTGGTGTGGCACTCAAAGTCCATATTAAAAGAGGGCCCCATCATAGCGCACAGATGGCGCAATATCCCCCATATACGTACCAGGCGCCGTATATGGGGTATCAAATGATGCCATACATGCAGCCATCGCCACCTATGCAGCCACAGGTGCAGCCACCGGCTTAAAATAAACACTTTTTTGATATTTTTTTTTAAATAATTTTTTTTATATATAATTTTTTTTTTATTTTAATTTTTTTTTTAAACATTTTTTTATATGTATTTTGTTTGTGTTATGTTTTATATTTTGTTATTTAATTTTAATAAACTAACCCCCTTATTCATAAAAACTTACAACAGGTTTATAAAACAAATTTCCATACAAAATTTGCTTTATAAACCTGAGTTGTAAGTTTTTATGAATAAAGGAAAACTCCTTAGATTTTAGTAATTATTCAAACTTAAGGTATTTTTATACCCTTCACCATCGTGAGAAGGGTATATATAAGTTTGTCATTCCGTGTGTAATTTCCACAAAAAAATTTTCCGACCCTATAAAGTATATATATTCTGGATCCTTATAGATAGCGAAGTCGATTAAGCCATGTCCGTCTGTCTGTCTGTCTGTCTGTTGAAATCAGTTTTTTGAAGTCCCCAGATATACTCGGGATCCAAACCTTCAATAATTCTGTCAGAAGTGCTTTCGAGAAGTTTGCTATTTAAAATCAGCAAAATCGGTTTAGGTTAACCAGAGTTATGAACCAATATGTGAGACCACCTCCATAAAAATTTGATATTTTTCGTCCATTTTATTGCAATATTTTGAAATATATTGCAGATAATACCATGAAATTTTGTATACGTTGTTTGTACTATAAAAGAAGAAAGTGTGCGGAAAAAAGTAAAAATCGGTCCATGATTTCTCATAGCCCCCATACAAATATATATATTCCCGAAATATGGCTTAATGATAAATAAATGCCTATAAAATTGGAATATCAAGACAAAATTCAGCAAAAATAAGTTTTATACAAAAAGAAATCACAAACCGAAATTTTTTTTTAGTTCGGTCCATATTTGACCATATACCCCATATAAAGTCCACTTACAAAATTCACTTAAATACGCATAAAACAGATATAAATAATGTTAAACGGCTAAAATTTGACATAAATACTCTTTATAGGCAAATAAATTATTGTACAAAATTTTATGGTGATCGGCCCAGAAATGGTCATAGCCCCCATACAAAAATCTTCCCGAAATATTGCTCAATTATACATAAATGCCTATAAAATTGGAATATCAAGACAAAATTCAGCCAAACTAAGTTTTGTGCAAAAAGAAATCGCAAAACGAAATTTTTTTTAGTTCGGTCCATATTTGACCATATACCCCATATAAAGTCCACTTCCGAAATTCACTTAAATACGCATAAAACAGACATAAATAATGTTAAACGGCTAAAATTTTACATAAATACTCTTTATAGGCAAATAAATTGTTGTACTAAATTTTATGGTGGTCGGCCCACAACTTGTCATAGCTCCCATACAAGGACCACATCTGAAAAAGACATTTTTCCCTATATATATTGTATACATATCGTTACCGACTCAAAACTTTGTACAGATCATGTACATATATACAAAACTCATTCCACACAATTTTGTTAATTTCGGTCTATTTTTAACCGTATGCCCCATATAAAGCCCTCTTCGGAAAATCCCTTTAATACTCATAAATCGCTTATAAATAAGGGTACCAATCCAAAATTTTACACGGATCATTTACATACATGCCTAAATCTAACTGCTGGATTTTGAGAATATCGGTCCATATTTGACTATATCCCCCACATAAGGTCCACTACCGAAATCCACGTTAATACTAATATATATCTTAAATATACCGTTATTACGTTGAAATTCTACGTGAAATATCCCCATATGCATGAAAATAACTGTTCCAAAATTTAAGAAGATCGGCCCATAATTGTCATACCTGCCATATAGAAGCATTTCCAAAAACAAATAAATTCGGGTCAAAAAATATTCTTTTCGGATTTAACCCATATTCGGTCCATATTTTATAATCATGATATATATCGTTGGAAAGCTATTTTTAATACCTTTTATTTAATGTATTACAAATTATCAGACACCCAGTAGTTCCCGAGATATAGGCCTATATATTTTCAACTTTAAGGGCCCGCCCCCTCGAAAATAGGCGTGGCCGCCAAAAAAATTTTTTTTGCTGGTATCTCTTCTAAAATCCCTATTTGTTTTTTTTTTTTTAACAAAATCACTAAAACCGAATTGTACCCCTTTTTTATACTCTGTTTGTTGAATTACACTGAAGATTATTATGAACATCGGACAGACTCTGTAAATTATGGTAAGAATTGGTAATTAAATCAATTAAAAATGGTAAAATTAGACAACATTTGAAAATATTTTACATAAATTATGTTGGTCGTAAAATTGTCTTTCAAACAATATACCAAATACTAATAAAATTTGCACTAAGACTGCATAGAAAACACAGAATTAGGATATTCTAGTCTAGTGTAGTTTCTGTATTTCTTATTACGCTTAGGTGAAGGGTATTTAAGATTCGGCACAGCCGAATATAGCACTCTTACTTGTTTTTTTTAATTTTATTTTTAATATTTCGCTATTGAAAATCAACGACCCAATCATGAATAAAAAAATCCGCGGGAGGAAATATGGTAAAAGGGAATAAACTCCCGCGGAATTTTAATTCATGATTGGGCTGATTATTAAAATTTAAAAAAAAACCAAAATAATTTATATTATATTTTTCAGAATTTTCAAAAATGTCCTAACTGTGGTGTGGCACTCAAAGTCCATATTAAAAGAGGGCCCCATCATAGCGCACAGATGGCGCAATATCCCCCATATACGTACCAGGTGCCGTATATGGGGTATCAAATGATGCCATACATGCAGCCATCGCCACCTATGCAGCCACCTATGCAGCCATCACAACATATGCAGCCATCGGCTTAAAATAAACACTTTTTTATATTTTTTTTAAATAATTATTTTTATATATAATTTTTTTTTATTTTAATTTTTTTTTAAACATTTTTTTATATGTATTTTGTTTGTGTTATGTTTTATATTTTGTTATTTAATTTTAATAAACTAACCCCCTTATTCATAAAAACTTACAGCAGGTTTATAAAACAAATTTCCATACAAAATTTGCTGTATAAACCTGAGTTGTAAGTTTTTATGAATACAGGAAAACCCCTTAGATTTTAGTAATTATTCAAACTTAAGGTATTTTTTTTTTAATTTTATTTTGAAAATTTCGCTATTGAAAATTAACGGCCCAATCATGAATAAAAAATCCGCGGGAGGAAATATGGTAAAAGGGAATAAACTCCCGCGGAATTTTAATTCATGATTGGGCTGATTATTAAAATTTAAAAAAAAAACAAAATTATTTATATTATATTTTTCAGAATTTTCAAAAATGTCCTAACTGTGGTGTGGCACTCAAAGTCCATTTTAAAAGAGGGCCCCATCATAGCGCACAGATGGCGCAATATCCCCCATATACGTACCAGGCGCCGTATATGGGGTATCAAATGATGCCATACATGCAGCCATCGCCACCTATGCAGCCACAGGTGCAGCCACCGGCTTAAAATAAACACTTTTTTTATATTTTTTTTATATAATTTTTTATTTTTTTAAATAATTTTTTTTATATATAATTTTTTTTTATTTTAATTTTTTTTTAAACATTTTTTTATATGTATTTTGTTTGTGTTATGTTTTATATTTTGTTATTTAATTTTAATAAACTAACCCCCTTATTCATAAAAACTTACAACAGGTTTATAAAACAAATTTCCATACAAAATTTGCTTTATAAACCTGAGTTGTAAGTTTTTATGAATAAAGGAAAACCCCTTAGATTTTAGTAATTATTCAAACTTAAGGTATTTTTTTTTAATTTTATTTTTAATATTTCGCTATTGAAAATTAACGGCCCAATCATGTATAAAAAATCCGCGGGAGGAAATATGGTAAAAGGGAATAAACTCCCGCGGAATTTTAATTCATGATTGGGCTGATTATTAAAATTTAAAAAAAAAAACAAAATTATTTATATTATATTTTTCAGAATTTTCAAAAATGTCCTAACTGTGGTGTGGCACTCAAAGTCCATTTTAAAAGACGGCCCCATCATAGCGCACAGATGGCGCAATATCCCCCATATACGTACCAGGCGCCGTATATGGGGTATCAAATGATGCCATACATGCAGCCATCGCCACCTATGCAGCCACAGGTGCAGCCACCGGCTTAAAATAAACACTTTTTTTATATTTTTTTTATATAATTTTTTATTTTTTTAAATAATTTTTTTTATATATAATTTTTTTTTATTTTAATTTTTTTTTAAACATTTTTTTATATGTATTTTGTTTGTGTTATGTTTTATATTTTGTTATTTAATTTTAATAAACTAACCCCCTTATTCATAAAAACTTACAACAGGTTTATAAAACAAATTTCCATACAAAATTTGCTTTATAAACCTGAGTTGTAAGTTTTTATGAATAAAGGAAAACTCCTTAGATTTTAGTAATTATTCAAACTTAAGGTATTTTTTTTTTTAATTTTATTTTTAATATTTCGCTATTGAAAATTAACGACCCAATCATGAATAAAAAAATCCGCGGGAGGAAATATGGTAAAAGGGAATAAACTCCCGCGGAATTTTAATTCATGATTGGGCTGATTATTAAAATTTAAAAAAAAAAACAAAATTATTTATATTATATTTTTCAGAATTTTCAAAAATGTCCTAACTGTGGTGTGGCACTCAAAGTTCATATTAAAAGAGGGCCCCATCATAGCGCACAGATGGCGCAATATCCCCCATATACGTACCAGGCGCCGTATATGGGGTATCAAATGATGCCATACATGCAGCCATCGCCACCTATGCAGCCATCACAACATATGCAGCCATCGGCTTAAATTTTTTTTTTTTTTTTTTGCATATACTTTTTTATTGTATCTTCATTTTAAATGAACTAACAATAGGTCTTCAAATCCTAAAACTAAAGTTAATTAAGATAAGTCCAGCCAATGCTAGACAAAATCTAGTTTTCAAATTCGATAGGATGTAATGAGCAACTTGTATTTATTCATCTGAGAGCGGTGAGAGCTATGACCGGGATGTTGTAAGATGTCTCGAGCGAGGGGATTTGGATGAGTTTCCAGCTTACCCAAATAAAGGGCCACGTGTTTAGTTATTTCCCATTTGACAAGTGGAACATCAAGATCGTTGTGTATGTTGTTGTTTTTAATATACCAAGGAGCGGTAGTTATCATACGTAGAATTTTGTTTTGACGGCGTTGAATTTTCTCAATATTGGAGTTGGAGGCGGTGCCCCATAACTGGATACCATAGCACCAAATTGGCTTTAAGATTGAGTTGTAGAGTAGAAGCTTACAATCGAGCCGAAGGACGGAGTTTCTGCCGATGAGCCAATGAATTTGGGCTGCTTTCAGTTTCATTTGAGTCAGCTTAGCATCTATATGTGGTTTCCATGTGAGGCGACGGTCCAGATGAATACCAAGATATTTCACGTGTGAGTTTTGAGGCACTATATGATCATTAATACGAATAGGGGGACATGATTCCCTACGTAGAGTAAATGTTACGTGGGTGCATTTCTGTTCATTTATTTTTATTCCCCATTGTCTTGCCCATTTCTCCACTTGCGTTACGTGGTGATGTAATGGAATCGAGGCATCTTTTGGATCTTTGTGAGTACTGAAAAATGCCGTATCATCAGCAAATGTTGACGTGTGAATTTCATTGTTTGTTGGCATGTATGCTGTGTACAGCAAGTATAGAATTGGTCCTAAGATACTACCTTGAGGGACGCCAGCACCTATAGGTTGAGGACGGCTTAAATAATCACCTTCTTTAATCATAAACTGACGGTCGATTAAGTATTTCCATAGTAGGTGTTGAAGATTCACCGGCAAGTTCTGCTTTAATTTAGATATCAGGCCTTCATGCCATACTTTGTCGAAAGCTTGAGAGACGTCAATAAAGAGTGCCGAACAGTATCTCTTTTCCTCAAAGGTTTTTCTTATGACTTGTACCAATCTATGTGTTTGTTCTATTGTACTGTGTTGACGTCTGAAGCCAAACTGGTGATTGGGAATGCAGTTGTTTTCATTCAAAATCGGAGTCAGCTTGGTTATAAGCAATTTCTCGAATAATTTGGACATAGTTGGTAATAGACTTATTATACGACTCAACTTTGCAAGGATCTTTTCCCGGCTTAGGAATCATCTTTACTAAAGCGATTTTCCAAACCGGAGGGTAGTACTCAAGCCGTAAGATGGCATTAAAAATAAAGAGGATTAATCTTTTTGCAATGCGAGGCAGCTCAAAAATCATTTTATTGCTGATTTTATCAAACCCAGGTGCTTTTTTAACATTTAAATTATCAATAGCCTCATCAACCTCCAGATATTGAAGTCTTATTTGTACAGGTGGTCTGGCAACAACAGGCGGTAGTTCGCTAATGTCAGTATCCGTATTGGGAGTGAATACATTTTTTAAATGACTTACGAAAAGGTTGCCTTTTTCTTCGTTATTTCGTGCCCAAGATCCGTTCAAAGTACGCAGTGGAGGTTTTGCGATTACGGGTTTTCTCAGATTTCGGACTGCACGCCATAATGAATAATTTGACTGGGAAGTTGCGTCTAGACCTTCCAGATGTTGTTTGAGAGACGCTGCTTTTTGCGCTTCTAGCAAGATCCTGAGGTTTTTGGTACATTCTCTCAACCTAGTTTTAAGTTGGGGCGATCTGTGTTGTTGCCACTCTCTTCGGACTCTCCT
The DNA here is from genome assembly GCA_916048285.2 of Bellardia pandia. Classification (NCBI taxonomy): domain Eukaryota; kingdom Metazoa; phylum Arthropoda; class Insecta; order Diptera; family Calliphoridae; genus Bellardia; species Bellardia pandia. The sequence continues at coordinate 76,044,584 of OU696530.1, forward strand.
TTTTTCAGACAATAGTTGCTCAACATCTGCAGAAAAAACTCTGTTGTACCTATTCGGGCGGTAAGTGGAAGAAGCATGTTCTGCGGCTTTCTCGACATGTTCATTAAGACTTTTTATACAGGCATCGATGTCTTCAGCAGTTTTTAACGGGAGTTTCTCTGTGCAGTGAGTGCTGATGTATTTTTTGTATTTTAACCAATTCAGACGTTTGACAAGAAGTAAGGCATCAGTTACGATTTGCTGAGGACTTATGATGGTGATTACAGTGGGTGAGTGATCTGAAGAAAGATCCAGTGAAGCCTCGACTTCAATGAGTTCCGGGGATACCCCTTTCGCCACGCCGAAATCGATAACGTCAGGAATTTTTTGCTGGTCAGTTGGCCAATAAGTTGGTTGACCAGTTGAAATCACATTCAGTCCCATTTCAGACAGGGAGTCGTACAAAATACGACCTTTAGGGCTAACGAGTCGTCAGCCCCAGAATGTATGCTTAGCATTGTAGTCGCCAGCCGCTATGAAACGGCTACCTAGTGATTTGTAAAAATCTCTATACTGATCTTTTGTTATTGAAAATCTGGGCGGACAGTAAACTGACGAAATCACGAGGTTTCGACAAAAGTTCTCAATACAGATGTTTGTTGCTTGAAGATAACACTCTGAAAGACCACCCAATGAATGGTGTTTGATTCGCGATTTGACCAATATTGCCGAGCCACCACATGATCTATCTCTGGGGTCCTTGGTGTCGTAGAATGTATAACCACTTATTTTAAAAATGCTTCTCGACGTCATATGAGTCTCGGAAATCAGCATTACATCAATTTTCTTATTAAAAAGAAAATATTCAAGTTCATTTTTGTGTTGGCGTATGCCGTTTGCGTTCCAGAAACATATTTTGAGACAGTTCATGGTCTATTAAGTATGGCCTGCAGTAGCGTGGACTGCATTTTTTGCATCTCCTGCATCATACTTGTCATGCTTGTCATGAAATGGTTCATGGATTGCACCAGATTCTCCATTATACCTTCAAGACGGCTAAAATTGTGGCTGTTTGTATCATTTATTGGTGATTCATTTTGCACTGTTGGTTGGTTAGATCTTAGCACGTTGGCATATGAAAATTGGCTAGTGGATGCTTGTGCTACGGGGGGAATAATTGTAATAGGTACTTTTGTCGTCTGAGTAGGGGTAGAAGCGGATTTGTTGATCAAGGAGCGTTTAACGACCTCGAAAACAGGGCAACCCCTGTAGTTGGCAGTGTGGTTTCCACCGCAATTGCTGCATCTTTTTACCCTGGAATCATCCTTAGGTTTATCGCACTTTGAGGTGTCATGAAGATCCCCACAAACAACACAAACAGTAGGCAACTTACAATAAGATTTAGTGTGACTATATTCTTGGCAGTTCGAACACTGTACTGGGCCAGATCGCTTATGAGGTTCTTCCACTGTAACTCTTCGGTGCATTATGAATTTCAAGTCATATATAGGATGTGTTTCATTTTTCTTCAGCTTAACATCACCAGGTTCTAACTCCACTCTAAATAATGGTTGAGGGATCCTATCTCTGTTTCTTATATTTGATACGGCCTTGATTTTAAAGCCTTTGTCGGCCAAACTGCTCTTGATCTCCTCAGAATCAACAAAAGAATCAATTCCCTTAATTACGACTTGTAGACCTTTTGCGCTTTTAAGTTGATACGTGTAAAAATTCTTTTTGCGTTTTTCAAATTCCGAAACTATTCTCCGATAGTCGTTTTCATTATTAACCTGAATCTTTGTTTCATTAATATTGCCACGCTTAATTGGAGTCACATAAAAAGAATTTTCACCAATTAATGAAACTAATAATTTTATAAGTTCGTTTGAGTTTTTTTCTCTTAAATATATTGGAGGTGGTTTTACTGGCTTATTCACAGCGTTAGGGACATCATTTTTGTCTTGGAGGATGGCAAAACGATTTTGCGAGCGTGGCTCTTCAGCATTCTTTGATAATTTTGCGGCTGGTGTAATTTCGGCAGATTTTGGGCTTCTGCCTCTCTTCGATACTGTTATATAACGGTCCATTCCTACCTGTGTTTTTGTTTTTCTTCAACAGCAAAATAAACACTTTTTTTATATTTTTTTTTTTATATAATTTTTTATTTTTTTAAATAATTTTTTTTATATATAATTTTTTTTTATTTTAATTTTTTTTTAAACATTTTTTTATATGTATTTTGTTTGTGTTATGTTTTATATTTTGTTATTTAATTTTAATAAACTAACCCCCTTATTCATAAAAACTTACAGCAGGTTTATAAAACAAATTCCCATACAAAATTTGCTTTATAAACCTGAGTTGTAAGTTTTTATGAATAAAGGAAAACCCCTTAGATTTTAGTAATTATTCAAACTTAAGGTATTTTTTTTTTAGTTTTATTTTTAATATTTCGCTATTGAAAATTAACGGCCCAATCATGAATAAAAAATCCGCGGGAGGAAATATGGTAAAAGGGAATAAACTCCCGCGGAATTTTAATTCATGATTGGGCTGATTATTAAAATTTAAAAAAAAAACAAAATTATTTATATTATATTTTTCAGAATTTTCAAAAATGTCCTAACTGTGGTGTGGCACTCAAAGTCCATATTAAAAGAGGGCCCCATCATAGCGCACAGATGGCGCAATATCCCCCATATACGTACCAGGCGCCGTATATGGGGTATCAAATGATGCCATACATGCAGCCATCGCCACCTATGCAGCCACAGGTGCAGCCACCGGCTTAAAATAAACACTTTTTTTATATTTTTTTTTTATATAATTTTTTATTTTTTTAAATAATTTTTTTTATATATAATTTTTTTTTATTTTAATTTTTTTTTAAACATTTTTTTATATGTATTTTGTTTGTGTTATGTTTTATATTTTGTTATTTAATTTTAATAAACTAACCCCCTTATTCATAAAAACTTACAGCAGGTTTATAAAACAAATTCCCATACAAAATTTGCTTTATAAACCTGAGTTGTAAGTTTTTATGAATAAAGGAAAACCCCTTAGATTTTAGTAATTATTCAAACTTAAGGTATTTTTTTTTTTAGTTTTATTTTTAATATTTCGCTATTGAAAATTAACGGCCCAATCATGAATAAAAAATCCGCGGGAGGAAATATGGTAAAAGGGAATAAACTCCCGCGGAATTAATGAAAAATAATGGTTAGATTTATTTTATAATATGTGGCTATAAGAACTACCTTTATATTAAATTGTTTTAATGTTGCTATGGCATTATGTAGTAATACTAATTGCTTATGCATTACTTTAATCTAGAAAAATCATACAGAATTAAGTAATTAATATAATTCAACAATCAAATTATTACTTACTCGATTTTCATCTAAGAATTGCATTTTTATTGCCACGTCAGCCCTTAGTTTTTCATAAAAATCTTTGTGTTGCGAATATTGGTTTTGAATGTCCTCTACGACTGGTGATTGAGGCAGTTCTGGTTTGGCAATTTCCAAATCCATACGATATGCATCAAATTAAATTCCACAAAGTATATATTAATCTTAAATAAAATACCACATGTAGTCAAATTCTATATAGTTTCGTGATTTAGGCTTCTTATTTAGCTATAGTTTCCATAAATTGTTTATTTTTTCGAAAACGTACGTCACAACATATATAAACAAAAACCAAGTTTAAAGCATTCAACAGAAGTTCACCATTTTTTGTCAGAGATCGTTGGGTTACCGAGTTGCAAGTAAATTCTTTTTGTAGTTCAGGATTTTTTTGCGCCAAGTCGGCAAATGCATCAGCCAGAGCATGCTGAGTAACCACAACATGAGTTTTATACGCCGTAATTTTTAGGAATTCGGGGAAATACTATTTAACACACTGTCTGTCTGCTATTCTGTGCTATTTACAGAACCAAATTGGAATGAACTTGACATTAATACTTCTTCTTCTTCTAAAATTAAAGCTCAACATGTATTGTTGAATGATTAAATTTTATTTACAAATCACAATAGAGAAACAGATGTTTGATAACTCACCACAGTTGGTACTAATTACAAAAGTACGTTCTAGACCTATGGCAGAGTTCGAGAATTTAAAAAAAAAACATCGACCGTATCAGAAAATGGACCTCATTTTCGGATTCAGCGGGTGGCAAAACAGATTAATAGGGGTTTTCGGCCCGATTTGAGCAATATTTAAGGAGAAAAATGCAAAAAACATAATTTTTAGAGAAAATGAAATTTTTTTTTCTTTAAATTTAAAATTAAACTCAAAAATTGGTAACTTTGATGTCCTTTTTAAGATGCTACGGAGTAAAAACTTATTAAAAGAAGATTCGGACTCAAGATTACCAAAAAAATACAATTAAAAAATGTTAGTACATATTCATTTACTATTTAGCAAACAATATACTAATTAAAAATGTATTTAGAACGATAGAGGAAATAAAAAAACAACGGCGACTCAAAATTAAAGATTTAAACAATTTAGCTATTATTCAGAACCATAATTTAAAAACGAAGCATCCAGGTCTTTTGTTAAATACATATACATATGGGGTATCAAATGATGCCATACATGCAGCCATCGCCACCTATGCAGCCACAGGTGCAGCCACCGGCTTAAAATAAACACTTTTTTTATATTTCTTTTTAAAATAATTTTTTATTTTTTTATATGTATTTTGTTTGTGTTATGTTTTATATTTTGTTATTTAATTTTAATAAACTAACCCCCTTATTCATAAAAACTTACAACAGGTTTATAAAACAAATTTCCATACAAAATTTGCTTTATAAACCTGAGTTGTAAGTTTTTATGAATAAAGGAAAACCCCTTAGATTTTAGTAATTATTCAAACTTAAGGTATTTTTTTTTTTAATTTTATTTTTAATATTTCGCTATTGAAAATTAACGGCCCAATCATGAATAAAAAATCCGCGGGAGGAAATATGGTAAAAGGGAATAAACTCCCGCGGAATTTTAATTCATGATTGGGCTGATTATTAAAATTTAAAAAAAAAAACAAAATTATTTATAATTTTCAAGAAATAAAATTGTTCGAGCTCGAGGTCAAGTGTATGTAAAAATTCTTTATTGCTAATATTTCGCTACACTTCGTATAGCATTTTCAAAGCTTATGTTCGAAAAAGTTTATATTAAAAACAAAAAATACATTTAATTTTCTGCGCGTAAACAGTGAGTGTCTTCTTCATCGTCTAATGTTACACTGATCTTAAAATTAATTATATTATTGTATTATCCTTCGTTTTCCTTTATAAATTAAATGACGATAACTTTGCGCTACACTTTCAGTGTCGGCTTTGTAGTTTATCCTATCGCTTGTCGGTGTATTGATTATATGAAGCATTTCGAGCATATAACGGCGTTTATAATTGTTTTCACTATCAATAATTTGTACTTTGTCAAAATCGGGGGAATGATTTTCCTTTGCACAATGGGCCACCAAAGCTGTCTTTTGTGTAACTTCCGCATTGTTTTTCATTTTTTGATCTGATTTGTGTCCAACTAATCTTGTTTTTAATTTATTCTTTGTTGTGCCTACGTAAATTTTATTACACCTATCCCCAGGGTTGCCGCTGCACGGTATTTTGTAAACCACATTTGATTTTTCTAATTTGTCTATTCTATCTTTAGTTTTGCTGAATAATCTACCCACTGTTTGGTCAGTTTTATGAGCCATTCGGTATTTTTCCCTGTCAAAAAGATTTGAGTTCTGAATTCTTTCTGATATTTCTGGGATATATAATAGGGATTTATATACCTTTCCATCTGTATTGTCTTGTTGTCTGTTGTTATTGGGTTTTTGTTGATCTCTTATTAGTTTTTCGGTTAATTTTTGGGGGAAATTTTTATTGTGAAATTCGGTATCGCTTATCTTTAGTATTCTATTTATTAAGTTATTAGCAGTATTTATTATCATTCTTTTAGGGTGTCTTGAATTGAAGTTTATAATTCTACCAGATGCAGTAGGTTTTCGGTACCAGTCAATTTTAATTTTATTCTTCTCCCTTATCACTATCATATCCAAATATGGAAGTTTGGAGTTTATTTCCTTTTCTATTGTAGACTTAATATTATTGTTAAAACTATTTAAATTCGTCATTATTTCTTCTATTGTACTCTCTCTAACTATACCAAACAAATCATCGACATATTTCGTCAATATTGTGGGTTTAGTTGTTAATTTTCCAATACAGGTGTCAAGTAGTTCCTCCATTACGATGTCAGCTACAATCGGAGATGCCGGTGAACCCATAGGGAGACCCCTTTTCTGCGTGTAGATCTTCTCAGTATATTTAAAATAGCGGTTGTCCTTGATACAAAATTTTAGGATACGTAAAAATAAGCCCTTTGTCATGTTAGTGTGTTGTGATAGTTCGTCCCATTTATTTTCTATGATTCTTAGTGCTAAGTCAACAGGAATACTCGGGAATAACGACACAACATCAAATGAAATTAATTTTTCATCTTCCTGTATCGTCATGTTCTTAATCTTATCCTTAAATTGCACTGAATCCCTTACATTATATTTCGAATTCTCCGTAATTTTCTTGAGTATATTTGTTATATACTTACATAATTCACTGGATGGGGCATTAATGCACGAACAAATTGGTCGAAGTGGATATCCTTCCTTGTGGATCTTAGGGAGACCATATATCCTAGGTGCATAAGCTACTTCCGTCTTTAGCTTCTTTTTCTCTATCGCGGTTATTGTTTGATTTTTAAAAAGTTCTTCCACTAAATCGTTATTTGTCTTCTGAAGCCCCGTTGTAGGGTCTTTATTTATTCTCTGGTAAGTCATTATGTCTCCAACTATTTGTTTCATTCTTATATTATAATCTTCTTTTTCCATAGCCACTGTTACGTTGCCCTTATCCGCATTCAATATTAAAATATGTTTGTTCCTTTTCAAAAATTGTTCTGCTTGTTTTACTATATTCAAAGTGAATTTGTCCCTATCATCTAATTTCATCTTATTTACATGATTATCCACCATTGAGGTAAATTTTGTTCTCGCCATTTCCTGTTTCTCTTTGTCTAACAAAGTTTGAACAAAATCCTCTCCACATGTTATAAATCTTAACATAGGAAACTGTTCTTTCATAAATGGTAAAGCGTGTTTTTTCCCCAGTGAGAGAATCCATTGTACGTCGTCTGGTATATTGGTATTAGTCTTATTAACAAACCAATTTTTATTAAATTTCATTCCAAGTTCTTGTCTTTGTTTATCCATAAGTTTTTCAAATTTCCTTTTTTGAATGTCTTTTATTTTCGTGTTCATAGATTCCGTTAACATTAGACGATGAAGAAGACACTCACTGTTTACGCGCAGAAAATTAAATGTATTTTTTGTTTTTGTTTTTAATATAAACTTTTTCGAACATAAGCTTTGAAAATGCTATACGAAGTGTAGCGAAATATTAGCAATAAAGAATTTTTACATACACTTGACCTCGAGCTCGAACAATTTTATTTCTTGAAAATTATAACTGAAAGGTCGGATAAAAACAACACTAATTTAATCAAAATTATTTATATTATATTTTTCAGAATTTTCAAAAATGTCCTAACTGTGGTGTGGCACTCAAAGTTCATATTAAAAGAGGGCCCCATCATAGCGCACAGATGGCGCAATATCCCCCATATACGTACCAGGTGCCGTATATGGGGTATCAAATGATGCCATACATGCAGCCATCGCCACCTATGCAGCCACAGGTGCAGCCACCGGCTTAAAATAAACACTTTTTTATATTTTTTTTATATAATTTTTTATTTTTTTAAATAATTTTTTTTATATATAATTTTTTTTATTTTAATTTTTTTTAAACATTTTTTTATATGTATTTTGTTTGTGTTATGTTTTATATTTTGTTATTTAATTTTAATAAACTAACCCCCTTATTCATAAAAACGTACAGCAGGTTTATAAAACAAATTTCCATACAAAATTTGCTGTATAAACCTGAGTTGTAAGTTTTTATGAATAAAGGAAAACTCCTTAGATTTTAGTAATTATTCAAACTTAAGGTATTTTTTTTTTTAATTTTATTTTTAATATTTCGCTATTGAAAATTAACGACCCAATCATGAATAAAAAAATCCGCGGGAGGAAATATGGTAAAAGGGAATAAACTCCCGCGGAATTTTAATTCATGATTGGGCTGATTATTAAAATTTAAAAAAAAAAACAAAATTATTTATATTATATTTTTCAGAATTTTCAAAAATGTCCTAACTGTGGTGTGGCACTCAAAGTTCATATTAAAAGAGGGCCCCATCATAGCGCACAGATGGCGCAATATCCCCCATATACGTACCAGGCGCCGTATATGGGGTATCAAATGATGCCATACATGCAGCCATCGCCACCTATGCAGCCATCACAACATATGCAGCCATCGGCTTAAATTTTTTTTTTTTTTTTTTTGCATATACTTTTTTATTGTATCTTCATTTTAAATGAACTAACAATAGGTCTTCAAATCCTAAAACTAAAGTTAATTAAGATAAGTCCAGCCAATGCTAGACAAAATCTAGTTTTCAAATTCGATAGGATGTAATGAGCAACTTGTATTTATTCATCTGAGAGCGGTGAGAGCTATGACCGGGATGTTGTAAGATGTCTCGAGCGAGGGGATTTGGATGAGTTTCCAGCTTACCCAAATAAAGGGCCACGTGTTTAGTTATTTCCCATTTGACAAGTGGAACATCAAGATCGTTGTGTATGTTGTTGTTTTTAATATACCAAGGAGCGGTAGTTATCATACGTAGAATTTTGTTTTGACGGCGTTGAATTTTCTCAATATTGGAGTTGGAGGCGGTGCCCCATAACTGGATACCATAGCACCAAATTGGCTTTAAGATTGAGTTGTAGAGTAGAAGCTTACAATCGAGCCGAAGGACGGAGTTTCTGCCGATGAGCCAATGAATTTGGGCTGCTTTCAGTTTCATTTGAGTCAGCTTAGCATCTATATGTGGTTTCCATGTGAGGCGACGGTCCAGATGAATACCAAGATATTTCACGTGTGAGTTTTGAGGCACTATATGATCATTAATACGAATAGGGGGACATGATTCCCTACGTAGAGTAAATGTTACGTGGGTGCATTTCTGTTCATTTATTTTTATTCCCCATTGTCTTGCCCATTTCTCCACTTGCGTTACGTGGTGATGTAATGGAATCGAGGCATCTTTTGGATCTTTGTGAGTACTGAAAAATGCCGTATCATCAGCAAATGTTGACGTGTGAATTTCATTGTTTGTTGGCATGTATGCTGTGTACAGCAAGTATAGAATTGGTCCTAAGATACTACCTTGAGGGACGCCAGCACCTATAGGTTGAGGACGGCTTAAATAATCACCTTCTTTAATCATAAACTGACGGTCGATTAAGTATTTCCATAGTAGGTGTTGAAGATTCACCGGCAAGTTCTGCTTTAATTTAGATATCAGGCCTTCATGCCATACTTTGTCGAAAGCTTGAGAGACGTCAATAAAGAGTGCCGAACAGTATCTCTTTTCCTCAAAGGTTTTTCTTATGACTTGTACCAATCTATGTGTTTGTTCTATTGTACTGTGTTGACGTCTGAAGCCAAACTGGTGATTGGGAATGCAGTTGTTTTCATTCAAAATCGGAGTCAGCTTGGTTATAAGCAATTTCTCGAATAATTTGGACATAGTTGGTAATAGACTTATTATACGACTCAACTTTGCAAGGATCTTTTCCCGGCTTAGGAATCATCTTTACTAAAGCGATTTTCCAAACCGGAGGGTAGTACTCAAGCCGTAAGATGGCATTAAAAATAAAGAGGATTAATCTTTTTGCAATGCGAGGCAGCTCAAAAATCATTTTATTGCTGATTTTATCAAACCCAGGTGCTTTTTTAACATTTAAATTATCAATAGCCTCATCAACCTCCAGATATTGAAATCTTATTTGTACAGGTGGTCTGGCAACAACAGGCGGTAGTTCGCTAATGTCAGTATCCGTATTGGTAGTGAATACATTTTTTAAATGACTTACGAAAAGGTTGCCTTTTTCTTCGTTATTTCGTGCCCAAGATCCGTTCAAAGTACGCAGTGGAGGTTTTGCGATTACGGGTTTTCTCAGATTTCGGACTGCACGCCATAATGAATAATTTGACTGGGAAGTTGCGTCTAGACCTTCCAGATGTTGTTTGAGAGACGCTGCTTTTTGCGCTTCTAGCAAGATCCTAAGGTTTTTGGTACATTCTCTCAACCTAGTTTTAAGTTGGGGCGATCTGTGTTGTTGCCACTCTCTTCGGACTCTCCTTTTTTCAGACAATAGTTGCTCAACATCTGCAGAAAAAACTCTGTTGTACCTATTCGGGCGGTAAGTGGAAGAAGCATGTTCTGCGGCTTTCTCGACATGTTCATTAAGACTTTTTATACAGGCATCGATGTCTTCAGCAGTTTTTAACGGGAGTTTCTCTGTGCAGTGAGTGCTGATGTATTTTTTGTATTTTAACCAATTCAGACGTTTGACAAGAAGTAAGGCATCAGTTACGATTTGCTGAGGACTTATGATGGTGATTACAGTGGGTGAGTGATCTGAAGAAAGATCCAGTGAAGCCTCGACTTCAATGAGTTCCGGGGATACCCCTTTCGCCACGCCGAAATCGATAACGTCAGGAATTTTTTGCTGGTCAGTTGGCCAATAAGTTGGTTGACCAGTTGAAATCACATTCAGTCCCATTTCAGACAGGGAGTCGTACAAAATACGACCTTTAGGGCTAACGAGTCGTGAGCCCCAGAATGTATGCTTAGCATTGTAGTCGCCAGCCGCTATGAAACGGCTACCTAGTGATTTGTAAAAATCTCTATACTGATCTTTTGTTATTGAAAATCTGGGCGGACAGTAAACTGACGAAATCACGAGGTTTCGACAAAAGTTCTCAATACAGATGTTTGTTGCTTGAAGATAACACTCTGAAAGACCACCCAATGAATGGTGTTTGATTCGCGATTTGACCAATATTGCCGAGCCACCACATGATCTATCTCTGGGGTCCTTGGTGTCGTAGAATGTATAACCACTTATTTTAAAAATGCTTCTCGACGTCATATGAGTCTCGGAAATCAGCATTACATCAATTTTCTTATTAAAAAGAAAATATTCAAGTTCATTTTTGTGTTGGCGTATGCCGTTTGCGTTCCAGAAACATATTTTGAGACAGTTCATGGTCTATTAAGTATGGCCTGCAGTAGCGTGGACTGCATTTTTTGCATCTCCTGCATCATACTTGTCATGCTTGTCATGAAATGGTTCATGGATTGCACCAGATTCTCCATTATACCTTCAAAACGGCTAAAATTGTGGCTGTTTGTATCATTTATTGGTGATTCATTTTGCACTGTTGGTTGGTTAGATCTTAGCACGTTGGCATATGAAAATTGGCAAGTGGATGCTTGTGCTACGGGGGGAATAATTGTAATAGGTACTTTTGTCGTCTGAGTAGGGGTAGAAGCGGATTTGTTGATCAAGGAGCGTTTAACGACCTCGAAAACAGGGCAACCCCTGTAGTTGGCAGTGTGGTTTCCACCGCAATTGCTGCATCTTTTTACCCTGGAATCATCCTTAGGTTTATCGCACTTTGAGGTGTCATGAAGATCCCCACAAACAACACAAACAGTAGGCAACTTACAATAAGATTTAGTGTGACTATATTCTTGGCAGTTCGAACACTGTACTGGGCCAGATCGCTTATGAGGTTCTTCCACTGTAACTCTTCGGTGCATTATGAATTTCAAGTCATATATAGGATGTGTTTCATTTTTCTTCAGCTTAACATCACCAGGTTCTAACTCCACTCTAAATAATGGTTGAGGGATCCTATCTCTGTTTCTTATATTTGATACGGCCTTGATTTTAAAGCCTTTGTCGGCCAAACTGCTCTTGATCTCCTCAGAATCAACAAAAGAATCAATTCCCTTAATTACGACTTGTAGACCTTTTGCGCTTTTAAGTTGATACGTGTAAAAATTCTTTTTGCGTTTTTCAAATTCCGAAACTATTCTCCGATAGTCGTTTTCATTATTAACCTGAATCTTTGTTTCATTAATATTGCCACGCTTAATTGGAGTCACATAAAAAGAATTTTCTCCAATTAATGAAACTAATAATTTTATAAGTTCGTTTGAGTTTTTTTCTCTTAAATATATTGGAGGTGGTTTTACTGGCTTATTCACAGCGTTAGGGACATCATTTTTGTCTTGGAGGATGGCAAAACGATTTTGCGAGCGTGGCTCTTCAGCATTCTTTGATAATTTTGCGGCTGGTGTAATTTCGGCAGATTTTGGGCTTCTGCCTCTCTTCAATACTGTTATATAACGGTCCATTCCTACCTGTGTTTTTTGTTTTTCTTCAACAGCAAAATAAACACTTTTTTTATATTTTTTTTTTTATATAATTTTTTATTTTTTTAAATAATTTTTTTTATATATAATTTTTTTTTTATTTTAATTTTTTTTTTAAACATTTTTTTATATGTATTTTGTTTGTGTTATGTTTTATATTTTGTTATTTAATTTTAATAAACTAACCCCCTTATTCATAAAAACTTACAGCAGGTTTATAAAACAAATTCCCATACAAAATTTGCTTTATAAACCTGAGTTGTAAGTTTTTATGAATAAAGGAAAACCCCTTAGATTTTAGTAATTATTCAAACTTAAGGTATTTTTTTTTAGTTTTATTTTTAATATTTCGCTATTGAAAATTAACGACCCAATCATGAATAAAAAAATCCGCGGGAGGAAATATGGTAAAACGGAATAAACTCCCGCGGAATTTTAATTCATGATTGGGCTGATTATTTAAATTAAAAAAAAAACAAAATTATTTATATATTTTTCAGAATTTTCAAAAATGTCCTAACTGTGGTGTGGCACTCAAAGTCCATATTAAAAGAGCGCTTGCCATCATAAAAATTTTTGTATATGTATTTTAATTGTTTTATCGTTTTTATATTTTGTTATTTAATTTTAATTAACTAACCCCCTTATTCATAAAAACTTACAACAGGTTTATAAAACAAATTTCCATACAAAATTTGCTTTATAAACCTGAGTTGTAAGTTTTTATGAATAAAGGAAAACTCCTTAGATTTTAGTAATTATTCAAACTTAAGGTATTTTTTTTTTTAATTTTATTTTTAATATTTCGCTATTGAAAATTAACGACCCAATCATGAATAAAAAAATCCGCGGGAGAAAATATGGTAAAACGGAATAAACTCCCGCGGAATTTTAATTCATGATTGGGCTGATTATTAAAATTTAAAAAAAAACAAAATTATTTATATTATATTTTTCAGAATTTTCAAAAATGTCCTAACTGTGGTGTGGTACTCAAAGTCCATTTTAAAAGAGGGCCCCATCATAGCGCACAGATGGCGCAATATCCCCCATATACGTACCAGGCGCCGTATATGGGGTATCAAATGATGCCATACATGCAGCCATCGCCACCTATGCAGCCACAGGTGCAGCCACCGGCTTAAAATAAACACTTTTTTATATTTTTTTTAAATAATTTTTTTTATATATAATTTTTTTTTATTTTAATTTTTTTTTAAACATTTTTTTATATGTATTTTGTTTGTGTTATGTTTTATATTTTGTTATTTAATTTTAATAAACTAACCCAGGTTTATAAAACAAATTTCCATACAAAATTTGCTGTATAAACCTGAGTTGTAAGTTTTTATGAATAAAGGAAAACTCCTTACATTTTAGTAATTATTCAAATTTAAGGTATTTTTTTTTTTAATTTTATTTTTAATATTTCGCTATTGAAAATTAACGACCCAATCATGAATAAAAAATCCGCGGGAGGAAATATGGTAAAAGGGAATAAACTCCCGCGGAATTTTAATTCATGATTGGGCTGATTATTAAAATTAAAAAAAAACAATATTATTTATATTATATTTTTCAGAATTTTCAAAAATGTCCTAACTGTGGTGTGGTACTCAAAGTCCATTTTAAAAGAGGGCCCCATCATAGCGCAATATCCCCCATATACGTACCAGGCGCCGTATATGGGGTATCAAATGATGCCATACATGCAGCCATCGCCACCTATGCAGTCATCACAACATATTCAGCCACCGGCTTAAAATAAACACTTTTTTTATATTTTTTTTATTTTAATTTTTTTTAAACATTTTTTTATATGTATTTTGTTGGTGTTATGTTTTATATTTTGTTATTTAATTTTAATAAACTAACCCCCTTATTCATAAAAACTTACAACAGGTTTATAAAACAAATTTCCATACAAAATTTGCTTTATAAACCTGAGTTGTAAGTTTTTATGAATAAAGGAAAACTCCTTACATTTTAGTAATTATTCAAACTTAAGGTATTTTTTTTTTTAATTTTATTTTTAATATTTCGCTATTGAAAATTAACGGCCCAATCATGAATAAAATATCCGCGGGAGGAAATATGGTAAAAGGGAATAAACTCCCGCGGAATTTTAATTCATGATTGGGCTGATTATTAAAATTTAAAAAAAAAAACAAAATTATTTATATTATATTTTTCAGAATTTTCAAAAATGTCCTAACTGTGGTGTGGCACTCAAAGTTCATATTAAAAGAGGGCCCCATCATAGCGCACAGATGGCGCAATATCCCCCATATACGTACCAGGCGCCGTATATGGGGTATCAAATGATGCCATACATGCAGCCATCGCCACCTATGCAGCCACAGGTGCAGCCACCGGCTTAAAATAAACACTTTTTTTATATTTTTTTTTTTTATATAATTCTTTATTTTTTTAAATAATTTTTTTTATATATAATGTTGAGGTGGTTGCTTGCTCTTGGAAGGGCTTACCGGTTCCAAAGGACGTCCAATGATGATGTAGTTTAGTGCCTCACAATTCCTGTTGGTGTGTTTGTTTCACTTCGTCACAAACACACACACATCCACAATAAAGAACGCTTCGTTTTATTAATTTTTCCTGTATGTTTCTTTATTTTGTGCCTTTCTTTATAAGTTAGGTTTTATAAACTTATTTATTTTATTTTAGTTTACTTTAAATTTTAGTTTTAATTTCTTTTAGTTTTAAGTTTTTATTTATTTCAAAAAAAGCTCACACAAGGCGTCTGTCTGTCTCACAGTTAAAACCAATAGTGCCGGCGTTGACATTTACGCGCCGGCTCACCACACTACTTCTAGTGTTGCCATCCAATACTTGTGGTGTGTGGTGGGTTTAAACAAAAAACCTCTGTCTACACGTGAGAAACTTATAGAATTAAAATATGACGTGTTTACACGTCAACATACAGCCCGCTTTGCGACAATAGAGCAACTAATTTTAAAACTAAATATACATATATGTATAAAAATAAATACAATTCTAGTTAACAAAACTTATAAAGTAGATTTTCAAATAACACATTTTTTTTACTTTTATTAATATAATAAAGGAAATTCATTTATGTAAAAAAATTCAAAATTATACATATCTCAAAAAAAACAAAAGAAATACAAAACAGTTAATTAACTATTATATTATATAATATAAAAAAAAATTAGAAACGCCTTCAGGGCGACAACTTAGATATTATTATAACACAAAATTAGAATCGCATTCAGAGCGACAAATTAGAAAAAAAAGAGAAAACAAATTTAACTAGCGCCTCAGGAGCGACAAATTAAAGGTGCTGGGGCGGTTTAACAAATGGAGCTTCCCCAAAATACCCCAAACCAAAGATGGTTTCCTGGACATACAAGTTTCCTGGTTTTCCCCGTGCTGGACCGACATCGGCCCCTAAAATTAAATAGTATGGCATACTACGGTGCCATGATATATTAGCTGATGGGTCACTGCAGCTGTCCCGATATTCTAGCTCCAGATCGGCTGTTGGACTTCGGCCATACTCCTTGTCTTCGACCGCAAGATCCACTTCTATACGGCGTCCCGGCTCATCTCGATGAAACATGATAGCCGTCGTACGATTACGACTTATATTACACCGCAAGTAAGTTGCCTCTTTCCGGGTGATGGACGATCTAGCCGCGTTGGGATCAATGAGTACCATGGTCCGTTGGGCTTTGGTGCTTGAGTTAGTGACAATGCGGATCTGGGCGGTCATCTGGACCCAGACTTTACCCTCAGGCATTGGATGCAGCCAGCTGTGGTGATCCTGCATGCAGCGACGGCATCGATCAATACTTTTGCAATCTCGACGTGTGTGGGATTGTGCTAGACAATTATAGCAAAGGGAGGCTTGGGATACGGAGCGGAGCTTTTGTTCTACAGGCATGGTGATGAACCTGGAACACTGTCGGATGGCGTGGAGTTTATTGCACAGAGGGCAACAAAAATTTTCATTAAAAGCACCGTTGGACATCTTGACTGGAGGGAAGTAAAATATGTTAAATTTGTTTTGTAATATTTAGAGACACTGACGAATTTAATATCAATCAATGCAATTCGGTAAAAGAACTAATTTGTGTATCGGACGTGTAATTATACCGTTTTTTGTTTTAAGATCTGCTACGCGAATTCTGCCGTCCTTACCAGGGTAAACTTTTACTATGCGTCCTAAACGCCATTCAGTGGGACAACAGGGTTCGCTTTTTAGAACAACAAGATCATTCTCTTTCAAATCTGTCTGAGGAAATTTCCATTTGTTACGTTTATGTAACTCTTGTAGATACTCTTGTTTCCAACGGCGACAGAATTCTTGCTGTAGGGCCTTTAGTTTACGCCATCGATTAACAATACTAAGCGGTGAGGACAACTCTTCAGGCTCAGCAGGGGTAAGCATCGAGGTTCCTATCAAAAAATGGCCTGGGGTAAGGGCAGACAAATCTTCAACGTTTTCTGACATAGGGCCAAGAGGGCGTGAGTTGAGACACGCTTCAATTTTTGCCAGAATGGTTGAAAACTCCTCGAACGTAAATCTCAGTTGACCAGTTGACTTCTTGAGATGCATTTTCGCGCTTTTTACCCCTGCTTCCCAAAGTCCTCCCATATGAGGTGCTGCAGCAGGGATAAATTGCCACGACAAACGTTGATGACCGTAATTCTCTACAGCGGTGTCACGAAGCTCTTTCACATGTTTTGCGAAGTCTGCGTCGATTTCTTTAGCGGCGCCAACGAAATTTCTGGCATTGTCAGAATAGATGCAGCTTGGGCAACCACGGCGGGCGACAAAGCGAGCCAACGCTGCTAAGAAGGCAGGGGTAGACAAATCACTCACAGCTTCTAGGTGAATCGCCTTCGTAGAGAAACAGACGAAAAGACACACGTAGCCTTTGGAGATTCTACAATATCTGCCAGTGAAACTTTTAATCTCGAACGGGCCAGCAAAATCAACACCAGTATTCGTAAATGGGCGACAAAGGGTCGTTCTTTCTTTCGGCAAAGCAGCCATTATCTGATTTTGGAGTTTTTTCCTATAAAGAACGCAGACTTTACGAACCACTGTCTTTATTAGATTTTTAACCCGAAGGATCCAGCACTCTTGTCGGACTACATTTAAAACCAAACGGGGGCCTCCGTGCAGGACTAAGGTGTGAACGAATTCTACATACAGCCGAGCCAATCTACTACCATATGCCAGGATGATAGGATGCCGTTCATTGTAGGACAGACAAATACTAGAGCTAAGACGACTATTAGATCGAATTATGTCGTGCTTATCCACGAAGGGGGTAAGTGTCAACAAGGGGCTACGTGAATCGATTTTTTTACCCGTTTTAAGACAGCTGAATTCCCCTGAGAAATGAATTTGTTGAGAGAGATAAAATAAGCGATTTCTGACAAACTTTAACTCACGAGCCGAGATTTTCAACGAACTATATCTGTCGTTTTTGCTTATTTTCCTACTCGCGAGGGCAACAAATAGAAATATGTAGGCAATTACATGATATGCCCTAGGTAAACTAGAAAACCGGTCTAGAATATCTTCTTTATCTGCAGATCTAGCAACAAAAACTTGAGCTCCTTTTGACTCTTCTGCCGTCTCAAACTCAGCCAGTCCTACGGGCCACGAACACTGCTCCAAGCTGAGCCACTCAGGTCCATGCCACCGGAGCCTATTATCTTTTAAATCCGCAGGGATCATCCCCCGGGTTGCTAGATCAGCAGGATTATCGCCTGACGCCACGTGAAACCAATTTTTATTTCCCACCTTTTCTAATATTGTAGCAACTCTATTTGCCACGAACGTCTTCCAGCTACAAGGTGGTTTTCTTAGCCATGCTAAAACTATCGTGGAATCGGACCACAAATAAATAAGTGATTTATTAACATTAAAAGTTGGTACCACACTGTCGACTAAATTTGCCAAAAGTACTGCTCCACATAACTCCAAACGAGGCAAAGATGGCTTTTTTATTGGCGCTACTTTCGTTTTACATGTGAGCAAACTTGATAAAACTCTATTTTCGAGCTGTACCCTTATATATAATGCAGCCGCATATGCCACCTCCGACGAGTCACAAAACCCGTGAAATTGTATACTACAGCCCGGCGAATATTGAACCCAACGAGGAAGTTTAATAGTTTCAATCTCCGAGTAATGAGCAACAAAGTTTTGCCATTTCTGCAGAGATACTGGTTTTATATCCTCGTCCCATTCGATCTTATCAAGCCACATTTGCTGCATTAAAATTTTTGCTGTAACTACCACCGGAGCTAACCAACCTGCTGGATCGTATAGCCTAGCGATGGTAGAAAGAACTTCTCTTTTTGTATAAGAGTCTTTAAGTGTTAATTTCTCGCAAATAAAGAAAAACACATCTGATGCCGCATTCCAGCGTATCCCTAACGTTTTCGTAGTGCTTTTATCATCGAGCGACAAAAATGTAGAATTTAGTAGATGTTCTTTAGGTAAAGTTTTTAAGATTTTTTCTGAGTTTGAGGTCCACTTTCTTAATTCAAACCCTCCTATCTTCAAAATACCAATTAACTCATCACGAGCCGCTAATGCATCAGTAACGGAATGAGCACCTACTAGAGCATCGTCAACGTATGTACATATTTTCTCGTAAGATTCGAGCACCCAGTGGAAAATGTCTTTCCTCATCATCTGCCAACTGCAAAATTGTTCTAAGGGCCAAGTATGGGGCACAATTCACTCCAAACGTAACCGTTTTCAGCTGGTAATCCTCAATCTTATCATTATTTTCACTACGAAAAACTATCTTCTGGAAGGGTCTATGTTGTGGTGTCACAAAAATCTGTCGGTACATTTTTGATATGTCCGCATTAAAGACAAACTGAAAAAATCGCCATCGCAAAACCAGATTAACTATTTCAGCTTGCAGAATAGGGCCAGTATACAATAAATCATTTAAGCTTACGCCATTGGACGATGGACTCGAAGCGTTAAATACCACTCTCAATTTGGTAGTTGTACTTTCTGGCTTAAAAACGCCATGATGGGGTAAATAATAACCTGGGCCACTTTCAGAAGTTTCTATTTTCTCCATATGCCCTAAGGTTAAATATACTTTGAGGACCTCATCATACTGGGCTTTGCGCTCCGTATTGCGTATTAACGATTTCTCGTTTCTTAAAAATTGGCTAACAGCGATATGCCTATTGGGACCAAGCGACTTTAAACTATTCTTAAAGGGCAGACTTACAGTATATCTCCCTTCAGAGTTTCTCGTGGTGCTAGAGCGATAGATCTCCTCACATTTTTTATCCTCTTCTGATAATATATGCCTATGAGACACTTCCTCTAACTCCCAAAACTTTGTCAGTTGATCGTCAATAGAGACTTTTGTTATATGAGCCATTCTTACTGTTCGTGGGGAAACTACAACGGGCGTTGGACCAGTGACTATCCAACCAAAAATGGTTTCTTGAGCAACTAATGTTTCAAAAATACCATGCTTTACTCCACCACGAAGAATTGAGGGATACAAATCACCTCCTAGTAATAAATCTACTTCACTGCTTTCGAAAAACTTTGGGTCGGCATAACATAGCTCGGGCAGTTCAAAATTTTCTTGGGGCAAAAATGGGTGCGTTGGAATAGTACCAGTTACATGAGGGACAACTAAAGCTTGTACATTTAAAAACACATTCTGATCAAAAAGGGAAACAATTTTAAAAATCGCCATCTTAGAAGACCTGCTTATTATATCTCCTCCTAAGCCCGTAACTTCTGCAGAAACTGGATTAGTGGGCAACTTTAATAATCGTTGTATTTTATCGGAAATAAAACTTTCGTCAGAACATGGATCTATCAAAGCTCGTACCTTGTAACTCGAACCAAAACTAATAATGTTAACCCATGCTGTGGCTAACATAACCTTTTTTGCCACTGTTGTATGATGTGATTGAACTACACCAGAAGGGCCGGCAACATTAGTGGACTGTATTTGCGTTTGACTATTTTGGTTATCACCTTGTGAACTATTATTAGACTGAACCTGGTTATTATTGTTTTTTACGAAATCTCTGTGCAACAAAGTATGGTGCTTTTTTCTACATTTTGAGCAACCATTAGGACTCGTGCAGGTGCTATACATATGACCCAGATTGAGGCAATTAAAACAATATCGAAATTTTTTCAATACTGAAGCACGATTTTTATTATCCATATTTAAAAATTTATTGCACGAGCTAATTTTATGGTTCTCTTTACAAAGCTTGCATTGCATTGTATCCACTTTCGTATGGTGGGCCTTAAACTGCTTAACTTTTGTAGAAATATTATTATTATTTGAAGGGCCTGCTTGGGAATCACTGGCAGCTATATTGTTCGCTACTATAATGTCAGAAACACTTTCAAGGGCATGAAATCTATCGGTCAAAAAATTATTTAATTCTTCCCATTTGGGAACCTCTGTTTTATTTTTTACCGATTGCTCCCACAGCTGTAAAGTATTTTCCGAGAGCCGAGACGAACATTGAAACACAAAAATTGGGTCCCATGAGGCAATATCTACATTGTATAATTTTAGCACCGAAATACAATTATTAATTTCCCTTTGGAGCCTTTTTATTTCTGAAGCCGTTTCTCGTTGACATGGAGCTAAATTAAACAAATTCTTAAGCTGACTATTTATTAAAACTCGTTTATTTTCATATTGCGATTTTAAATTACTCCACGCAATCTCAAAATTTTCTGCTGTAAGGGCAATATTTCTATTTATATCCCGGGCCTCACTATCCGTTTTTTGAAATAAGTAAAACAATTTTTCTACAGGGCTAAGTCTCGAATTATTTATGTAAATTGCTGTAAACATGTCCCTGAAGGTGGGCCATGATACGTAATCACCATGAAAAACTCCAGTATCACAAGGGGGTACAGGTATAGAACATAGTTTGGGAACCACTGTTTCCTTACTTTTTTGTTTCTCATCGTCTAATACCTGTTTTGCATTTGCAAGGATATTTATGCAACGCACGTAGGTTTTTCGAACCTGTGGATGCTTTGTCTGAACTGCCACTAACTCTTTTTTTACTTCTATCGTGGCAGCAGAACACTCTTCTAAAATTTTTTTTGTATCTCCCCCAGATCTCTTCTAAGTCATTTCTTTCAAATTCTATGGCCTCTTTTGTGTATGCCGACAAGTCTTCCTTTTTAAGCATAGCCACAAAATTAGTTAGCTCGTCTGCCACACGAATAAACTTTTCAAAAGTCGACATGTTTTATTTTATTTTGTTTTAAGAACAACAAAAAAAATTTAGCAACTTTCCAATAATATTTGCCGAAAAGAAATGAGAAGAGAAAAACGCGCTAATAACAAATTGAGCTTTCCAATATGTTATAGATACCGAAAAAGATGGACGACAAAATTTCGATGCAAAAACAATACCGTAGGATTAGTGATTCTTCAAAATGGCGTAAAAATTTAAAACTTCTGTTTTTTGTTCGAAGTGGTGTATAACCTCACTTTCACCGAGACACAAATTAAGCACTGAGACACTATATTTTTATTTCAAATGAACGTACCTTTTCTTTAAATTGACGGTTGAAGGACCAAAATGTTGAGGTGGTTGCTTGCTCTTGGAAGGGCTTACCGGTTCCAAAGGACGTCCAATGATGATGTAGTTTAGTGCCTCACAATTCCTGTTGGTGTGTTTGTTTCACTTCGTCACAAACACACACACATCCACAATAAAGAACGCTTCGTTTTATTAATTTTTCCTGTTTGTTTATTTTGTGCCTTTCTTTATAAGTTAGGTTTTATAAACTTATTTATTTTATTTTAGTTTACTTTAAATTTTAGTTTTAATTTCTTTTAGTTTTAAGTTTTTATTTATTTAAAAAAAAGCTCACACAAGGCGTCTGTCTGTCTCACAGTTAAAACCAATAGTGCCGGCGTTGACATTTACGCGCCGGCTCACCACACTACTTCTAGTGTTGCCATCCAATACTTGTGGTGTGTGGTGGGTTTAAACAAAAAACCTCTGTCTACACGTGAGAAACTTATAGAATTAAAATATGACGTGTTTACACGTCAACATATAATTTTTTTTTATTTTAATTTTTTTTTAAACATTTTTTTATATGTATTTTGTTTGTGTTATGTTTTATATTTTGTTATTTAATTTTAATAAACTAACCCCCTTATTCATAAAAACTTACAGCAGGTTTATAAAACAAATTCCCATACAAAATTTGCTGTATAAACCTGAGTTGTAAGTTTTTTAGAATAAAGGAAAACCCCTTAGATTTTAGTAATTATTCAAACTTAAGGTATTTTTTTTTTAATTTTATTTTTAATATTTCGCTATTGAAAATTAACGGCCCAATCATGAATAAAAAATCCGCGGGAGGAAATATGGTAAAAGGGAATAAACTCCCGCGGAATTTTAATTCATGATTGGGCTGATTATTAAAATTTAAAAAAAAAAAACAAAATTATTTATATTATATTTTTCAGAATTTTCAAAAATGTCCTAACTGTGGTGTGGCACTCAAAGTCCATTTTAAAAGAGGGCCCCATCATAGCGCACAGATGGCGCAATATCCCCCATATACGTACCAGGCGCCGTATATGGGGTATCAAATGATGCCATACATGCAGCCATCGCCACCTATGCAGCCATCACAACATATGCAGCCATCGGCTTAAAATAAACACTTTTTTTATATTTTTTTTTATATAATTTTTTATTTTTTTAAATAATTTTTTTTATATATAATTTTTTTTTATTTTAATTTTTTTTTAAACATTTTTTTATATGTATTTTGTTTGTGTTATGTTTTATATTTTGTTATTTAATTTTAATAAACTAACCCCCTTATTCATAAAAACTTACAGCAGGTTTATAAAACAAATTCCCATACAAAATTTGCTTTATAAACCTGAGTTGTAAGTTTTTATGAAAAGAGGAAAACCCCTTAGATTTTAGTAATTATTCAAACTTAAGGTATTTTTTTTTAGTTTTATTTTTAATATTTCGCTATTGAAAATTAACGGCCCAATCATGAATAAAAAATCCGCGGGAGGAAATATGGTAAAAGGGAATAAACTCCCGCGGAATTTTAATTCATGATTGGGCTGATTATTAAAATTTAAAAAAAAAACAAAATTATTTATATTATATTTTTCAGAATTTTCAAAAATGTCCTAACTGTGGTGTGGCACTCAAAGTCCATATTAAAAGAGGGCCCCATCATAGCGCACAGATGGCGCAATATCCCCCATATACGTACCAGGCGCCGTATATGGGGTATCGAATGATGCCATACATGCAGCCATCGCCACCTATGCAGCCATCGGCTTAAAATAAACACTTTTTTTATATTTTTTTTTTATATAATTTTTTATTTTTTTAAATAATTTTTTTTATATATAATTTTTTTTTTAAACATTTTTTTATATGTATTTTGTTTGTGTTATGTTTTATATTTTGTTATTTAATTTTAATAAACTAACCCCCTTATTCATAAAAACTTACAACAGGTTTATAAAACAAATTTCCATACAAAATTTGCTTTATAAACCTGAGTTGTAAGTTTTTATGAATAAAGGAAAACCCCTTAGATTTTAGTAATTATTCAAACTTAAGGTATTTTTTTTTTTAATTTTATTTTTAATATTTCGCTATTGAAAATTAACGGCCCAATCATGAATAAAAAATCCGCGGGAGGAAATATGGTAAAAGGGAATAAACTCCCGCGGAATTTTAATTCATGATTGGGCTGATTATTAAAATTAAAAAAAAAAAACAAAATTATTTATATTATATTTTTCAGAATTTTCAAAAATGTCCTAACTGTGGTGTGGTACTCAAAGTCCATTTTAAAAGAGGGCCCCATCATAGCGCACAGATAGCGCAATATCCCCCATATACGTACCAGGCGCCGTATATGGGGTATCAAATGATGCCATACATGCAGCAATCGCCACCTATGCAGCCATTACAACATATGCAGCCATCGGCTTAAAATAAACACTTTTTTATATTTTTTTTTATATAATTTTTTATTTTTTTAAATAATTTTTTTTATATATAATTTTTTTTATTTTAATTTTTTTTAAACATTTTTTTATATGTATTTTGTTTGTGTTATGTTTTATATTTTGTTATTTAATTTTAATAAACTAACCCCCTTATTCATAAAAACTTACAGCAGGTTTATAAAACAAATTTCCATACAAAATTTGCTGTATAAACCTGAGTTGTAAGTTTTTATGAATAAAGGAAAACCCCTTAGATTTTAGTAATTATTCAAACTTAAGGTATTTTTTTTAATTTTATTTTTAATATTTCGCTATTGAAAATTAACGGCCCAATCATGAATAAAAAATCCGCGGGAGGAAATATGGTAAAAGGGAATAAACTCCCGCGGAATTTTAATTCATGATTGGGCTGATTATTAAAATTTAAAAAAAAACAAAATTATTTATATTATATTTTTCAGAATTTTCAAAAATGTCCTAACTGTGGTGTGGCACTCAAAGTTCATATTAAAAGAGGGCCCCATCATAGCGCACAGATGGTGCAATATCCCCCATATACGTACCAGGCGCCGTATATGGGGTATCAAATGATGCCATACATGCAGCCATCGCCACCTATGCAGCCACAGGTGCAGCCACCGGCTTAAAATAAACACTTTTTTTATATTTTTTTTTATATAATTTTTTATTTTTTTAAATAATTTTTTTTATATATAATTTTTTTTTATTTTAATTTTTTTTAAAACATTTTTTTATATGTATTTTGTTTGTGTTATGTTTTATATTTTGTTATTTAATTTTAATAAACTAACCCCCTTATTCATAAAAACTTACAGCAGGTTTATAAAACAAATTTCCATGCAAAATTTGCTGTATAAACCTGAGTTGTAAGTTTTTCTGAATAAAGGAAAACCCCTTAGATTTTAGTAATTATTCAAACTTAAGGTATTTTTTTTTTTAATTTTATTTTTAATATTTCGCTATTGAAAATTAACAACCCAATCATGAATAAAAAATCCGCGGGAGGAAATATGGTAAAAGGGAATAAACTCCCGCGGAATTTTAATTCATGATTGGGCTGATTATTAAAATTAAAAAAAAAACAAAATTATTTATATTATATTTTTCAGAATTTTCAAAAATGTCCTAACTGTGGTGTGGTACTCAAAGTCCATTTTAAAAGAGGGCCCCATCATAGCGCACAGATAGCGCAATATCCCCCATATACGTACCAGGCGCCGTATATGGGGTATCAAATGATGCCATACATGCAGCAATCGCCACCTATGCAGCCATCACAACATATGCAGCCATCGGCTTAAAATAAACACTTTTTTATATTTTTTTTTATATAATTTTTTATTTTTTTAAATAATTTTTTTTATATATAATTTTTTTTATTTTAATTTTTTTTTAAACATTTTTTTATATGTATTTTGTTTGTGTTATGTTTTATATTTTGTTATTTAATTTTAATAAACTAACCCCCTTATTCATAAAAACTTACAGCAGGTTTATAAAACAAATTTCCATACAAAATTTGCTTTATAAACCTGAGTTGTAAGTTTTTATGAATAAAGGAAAACCTCTTAGATTTTAGTAATTATTCAAACTTAAGGTATTTTTTTTTTTTAATTTTATTTTTAATATTTCGCTATTGAAAATTAACGGCCCAATCATGAATAAAAAATCCGCGGGAGGAAATATGGTAAAAGGGAATAAACTCCCGCGGAATTTTAATTCATGATTGGGCTGATTATTAAAATTAAAAAAAAAAAAACAAAATTATTTATATTATATTTTTCAGAATTTTCAAAAATGTCCTAACTGTGGTGTGGTACTCAAAGTCCATTTTAAAAGAGGGCCCCATCATAGCGCACAGATAGCGCAATATCCCCCATATACGTACCAGGCGCCGTATATGGGGTATCAAATGATGCCATACATGCAGCAATCGCTACCTATGCAGCCATCACAACATATGCAGCCATCGGCTTAAAATAAACACTTTTTTTATATTTTTTTTTATATAATTTTTTATTTTTTTAAATAATTTTTTTTATATATAATTTTTTTTATTTTAATTTTTTTTTAAACATTTTTTTATATGTATTTTGTTTGTGTTATGTTTTATATTTTGTTATTTAATTTTAATAAACTAACCCCCTTATTCATAAAAATTTACAGCAGGTTTATAAAACAAATTTCCATACAAAATTTGCTGTATAAACCTGAGTTGTAAGTTTTTATGAATAAAGGAAAACCCCTTAGATTTTAGTAATTATTCAAACCTAAGGTATTTTTTTTAATTTTATTTTTAATTTTTCGCTATTGAAAATTAACGGCCCAATCATGAATAAAAAATCCGCGGGAGGAAATATGGTAAAAGGGAATAAACTCCCGCGGAATTTTAATTCATGATTGGGCTGATTATTAATATTTAAAAAAAAACAAAATTATTTATATTATATTTTTCAGAATTTTCAAAAATGTCCTAACTGTGGTGTGGCACTCAAAGTTCATATTAAAAGAGGGCCCCATCATAGCGCACAGATGGTGCAATATCCCCCATATACGTACCAGGCGCCGTATATGGGGTATCAAATGATGCCATACATGCAGCCATCGCCACCTATGCAGCCACCGGCTTAAAATAAACACTTTTTTTATATTTTTTTTTATATAATTTTTTATTTTTTTAAATAATTTTTTTTATATATAATTTTTTTTTATTTTAATTTTTTTTTAAACATTTTTTTATATGTATTTTGTTTGTGTTATGTTTTATATTTTGTTATTTAATTTTAATAAACTAACCCCCTTATTCATAAAAACTTACAGCAGGTTTATAAAACAAATTTCCATACAAAATTTGCTTTATAAACCTGAGTTGTAAGTTTTTATGAATAAAGGAAACCCCCTTAGATTTTAGTAATTATTCAAACTTAAGGTATTTTTTTATTTTTAATATTTCGCTATTGAAAATTAACGGCCCAATCATGAATAAACAAGTAAGAGTGTTATATTCGGCTGTGCCGAATCTTTAATACCCTTCACCTAAACGTAATAAGAAATACAAAAACTACACTAGACTAGAATATCCTAATTCTGTGTTTTCTATTCAGTCTTAGTGCAAATTTTATTAGTATTTGATATATTGTTTGAAAGACAATTTTACGACCAACATAATTTATGTTAAATATTTTGAAATTTTGTCCAATTTTCACTATTTTTTAGGAAAAGCTTTAAGCCTCGCTGCTTCAACTGTTTACAATTAAGAACAATCAAGATAAAATAAGAAATAGTTTACAAAGAGTAAAATCTTTAACGGCAAAAAATGTTTCAAAACAAAAAAGCGCGGTAATGGAAAAAATGGAACGAAGGCTAAGTGTATGGATAGACCACCAATCCCAACAAAATATTGCGATGAGCACTACAATTATACAAGAAAAAGCGAGAAACCTTCACCAGTATTTAACAACGAAAAATGGGGAAGAATCTAAGACAGAGCAATTTTTAGCTAGCAAAGGATGGTTTGACAGAGTTAAAAACGCCATTCCTTACATAATATAAAAATGTCTGGTGAAGTAGCAAGTGCAGATGTAGAGGCGGCAAAAAATTATCCTGCAATATTTAAAAAAATTATAGAAGACGGTGGCTATACCCCACAGCAAGTATACAATGTAGACGAAACAGGTCTGTTTTGGAAAAGAATGCCATCTAGAACTTTCATTTCCAAACAAGAAAAATCTGCGTAAGGGTTTAAGGCAGCTAAAGACCGTATTACGATTTTAGTGGGAGGGAATGCTGCAGGAGATAATAAGTTAAAGCCCATGCTTATTTATCATGCTGAAAATCCACGAGCCTTCAAAGGTTGTAACAAATCAGAACTTGTTATCTGGCGATCAAATAAAAAAGGGTGGAGGACAGCAAATCTTTTTGAAGACTGGTTGAATAATTTTTTTTCGAGTTCTATGACAAAATTTAATTCAGAGCAAAATATTTCAAACAAGGCATTGCTAATTATTGACAATGCACCTAGCCATAAGCTAACTCTCATACCTGACAACATCAAAGTCGTATTTCTACCACCAAATACTTCAACAAATGGATCAGGGTGTAATTGCTAACTTTAAGGCTTATTATTTGCGCCGAGTTTTCAAGAATCTTATCAAATATGTTGATGGTCCAAACCGGACAACTATTACAGAATTTTGGAAGCAATTTAATATGTATATTTAATGCTATTGAGAACATTGTAAAATCTTGGGATGAAGTTAAGGAAACAGCCATGAATGGAGTATGGAAAAAATTATGGCCCGAATGCACTAATGATTTTGGTAGTTCATTACAAAACATTCAAGAAATTCAGAATAAAATTGTTGCTATGGCACACGAAGTTGGTATGGATGAAGTGGGTAATGAAGATGTAGCAGAAGGTCTTGGATCGGGTCAGGAAGATGTTTCAAATGAAGAAATAATAGCAATTCTTGAAGGCAACACGGATGCAAAAAATTCGGGGAGCCTTACGCATTGCGAAAGTTCTCGTATTTTGACATCGCAAAAAATTACAAAAGCGTTTTCTCTTATCCAGGAAGCTATCGATATATTTTCTGAAAACGATCCTTCTGCAGAAAGAAGTCTTAAGTTTTCCAGAGAAATAGAAAACTCAATTCTTTGCTATAGACAATTATACAAAGATAAATATAAATGTGCGAAACAAACGTCATTAGTTTCTTATTTTTCTAAAAAAAAGTGTTGCAGCTCCTAATATTGAAGCATCTGTAAAATCTATTTCCAATACTAGTTTAGATGAAGGATCATCTGCCAGCTTAGGCGAGGGCTCATACAACACATCAGAATAAACATAACATTTATAATTATTAATTTTTTAATATGTAATGTTAAGTTATTTTTAATTTTAAAATTACATAAATATTCTTTTTTTAATGTAAAATTTGCTTTTTTAATGAATGATTTAAGTATTTTTTTTAAACGAAAAAATTTTTTTATATCACAAATGTTTAAAAAAAAAGGGTTTCGCATAACGAACATTTTGGGTACACATCTATGTATTTTCAATACAAACTTATACTAATATGGATCTCGCTTTACGAATATTTTTTATCCCTGGAACGTATCTATTTATTTTCAGTATAATGACATTAATATTGAGCTCGCTATACGAATATTCGATATGCGTATACTTTCAAAGAACGTATCCTATTCGTAAATCGGGGGATTACTGTATCACAATCACAAAATATTGGCAACACACAAACATTTTGGCTTAAGCTTTTTTCCACATTTTAGGCGGATTTCGCGATATGCGTATTTTTGATTAGCCTATTGTTTTTTACCTTCATGTAACTTATTTAAACATATACATACTAAAGACGTGCATTAGTACACAACATCGTACAAGCCCAGCAAGTCATATGAGTCCGAAAAGAGTCTTTTCTGACACCTTTTTCGGAGCGTTAACGCTCTTTATGAGCCCAAAAAACAATCATAATTGCTCCGAAAACCTTCAGAAAAGAGCGTCATTACGTTCGAAAATGGTCCGTCAGGAAGAGCTCTTAGATAATGTCAGAAAAGAGTCTTTTATGAGGGTTTTTTTGGGCTCTTAAAGAGCTCTTAGATAATGCCAGAAAAGAGTCTTTTATGAGGTTTTTCTTGGGCTCTGTGTAATCTTGTTTTTATCATTCTTGTGTGGTACAGCTATGTTTTTTTTGTTCAAAGCACAAGTAACAAGACAACAACGCTTTGCTACACACATAATTAAGTGGAATTTCTTAGTCATACTGAGACTCAGGACAGTAACAAGCAAATTTTTCTTTCGCTCCGAAAATGCTCTTTAGTTGGACTCTTTTCTGACTCCTTTTTTCGGAGCGCTCCGAAAATGCTCTTTTGTTGGACTCTTTTCTGACTCCTTTTTCGGAGCGCTCCTAAAATGGTATGCTGGGTAAGTTCGAAATGGATTTGTTATTGTATTTGTATATGTTGGTGCAAATCCTACAACAAACTAGGTTATGTAATTCTTCACCTGATGAATTTTCTATTTTGCCAAATATGTTCCAAACTTTACTTGTCCCTCTTTTATTATTAACTTTGAATTCTCCGCATAAAATTTTTAATTTTATTGTTGAATAATTTAATATTTCGCTTGTTTCCGAGTTGCATGAATTGGGGTTTTCAAAATTGGTCGATGACATCTTTTTAAAAATTTTTAATAAATATCTTCACTTTTTTATATAAATTAAAATTAACTTCACACCCTTTCTCTACATAGTTAACAATGCTAACAGTAAAAAATGATAATGACTATGACAACACTGCCTGCGATGTACAGCAAGCACGCTGTTGCCTTTTTTAAACCTACAAAGAACAACAATAACAACTATCACACAAATTATTTTTGCAAGAGATCATTGCTTGACGAATAAACACATACACGAATAAATGGCAGGTCGTGCTATTGATCGGCCAAACACAAAACAAAAACACTTTATTTTTTTTTGTTGTATTGTTATTGTGTGCTCTCGCTTAGATTTTTTATATGGTGCAGTGTACAACAATCAGATTTTTACATTACTATCATCTACACCAGTGATGTTCAAAAATAAAATGTAGATGTATTTGTGAGAGATTTTGCACAGCAAACATATTGTCAAACGCTTAAAATCAGAAAAAAGTAAAGAATTTTTTCCAAATGTAAACACCTTATGAAACAATATCAGGGACCGTAAATAACAATTATCAATATCGAAAACCAATTTTAGAACAGTTATTTTGATAAAAAACAAAAATAAGTCTATCTAAACCAGTTTTTTATTTTTCGTTTTCAATTGTAATTGAATAGCGTGTGTTTGCTGTGCTTCGATCAACAAGAAGCAACAACAATGCTTAACAAATTTCTGAAAAAAATGACGATAGTCCGTCGCATGTGTTCTCATCGCTTGCTGAACGATGAGTGAATGAATGTTTTTAAAAGAGCATAACAAATGTGTGTAAATTTTTCAAACAATTGTTGTATGGGCTGAACATCACTGATCTACACTGCAGCATAGTCTTCACTGTTGACAAACAACCAAGTGGTTTTGCGCAGACCTTTAGTAAATCCTATGTCTGTCTAGGGTATAAGACTGAATAGAAAACACAGAATTAGGATATTCTAGTCTAGTGTAGTTTCTGTATTTCTTACTACGCTTAGGTGAAGGGTATTTAAGATTCGGCACAGCCGAATATATCACTCTTACTTGTTTATACTCTGTTTGTTAAGTTACACTCAAGATTATTATGAACATCAGACAAACTCTGTAAATTATGGTAAGAATTGGTAATTAAATCAATTAAAAATGGTGAAAATTAGACAAAATTTCAAAATATTTAACATAAATTATGTTGGTCGTAAAATTGTCTTTCAAACAATTGATATATACTAATAAAATTTGCACTAAGACTGAATAGAAAACACAGAATTAGGATATTCTAGTCTAGTGTAGTTTCTGTATTTCTTACTACGCTTAGGTGAAGGGTATTTAAGATTCGGCACAGCCGAATATAGCACTCTTACTTGTTTATACTCTGTTTGTTAAGTTACACTCAAGATTATTATGAACATCAGACAAACTCTGTAAATTATGGTAAGAATTGGTAATTAAATCAATTAAAAATGGTGAAAATTAGACAAAATTTCAAAATATTTAACATAAATTATGTTGGTCGTAAAATTGTCTTTCAAACAATTGATATATACTAATAAAATTTGCACTAAGACTGAATAGAAAACACAGAATTAGGATATTCTAGTCTAGTGTAGTTTCTGTATTTCTTACTACGCTTAGGTGAAGGGTATTTAAGATTCGGCACAGCCGAATATAGCACTCTTACTTGTTTTAACTTTAATTATTTTGTTATTTTAATTATTTAAGTATGTATTTAAAATGGTTAAGCTTCATTTTTTAATTTTTTTCGCACAACACTCTCCGCCTACATCGCTGAACTGAATTCCTTCTCATTTTCACATAAATAAATCATCTGCATTAGATAGTTTGGGACAGAGAAATACACAGTAGATGAACAATAATTATATGTATTTATAATTGGGTGCCAATCTACACAACGAGCACAGAAAAGAGAACATTAAATTAGATTTATGAGAATTTTTCTTTTAAATTAATCAATTTAATTACAATTAAATTGGCACCTTTTCTATTAAACAATCAAACGATACAGCCAGCCAAAGGGAAAAAGGGATGCTCTCAGTATATAAATTTTGTCTAAAATAATGACAGTTAGAAACTAATGAAGATCTCATTTTGCTATGAACATCTCACCTTTTAATGTGGTTTTTATTAGATTTTAAAATAAATTCTATTCGACCAAGTTGTGGGTTATCAAAAAAAAACTTTGTCTTCGCTTGGGAATCTAATATAAAATAAAATGTAAAAAATTGGTTTTTATTTAATCCTTGAAAGGACTAAAAACACTATTATATCTAACGATTTCAAAGATTATACTTACTATTTTCCTCTATAGCAACAATTAGAACCTCTTTGAACACTAATTATGGTAATTATTACTTCTTGAGTTTTAATACAAGTGCACAGTATGCGATCCCCAATAACAATGGCAGAGTTTTATCTCTGGAGCCCTAAATAAAACCTAATTGGTAACCTAGCGGCGTGGAATTAAATAACACCTTTATTCCAAAAATTAAATCCTAATTTCATAAACAAATAAAAATGTAAACGTTAACTCGATGATAGGAGAATGTTGTGTTTATACCATTTACCATTAGATGGTGCTGTTGCTCTAATTAAACATTTCTGTTAACTTTATTAACGGAAATGACAGTTTTTGTTATTATTATTTTCTTTTTTTTTCAATACAAATATACAAGTATTTTATTGTGTTTTATTTATTTATTTGTTTATTTATTTATAACATACAAAAGAAAACATACCAATTTTAATTTGTTTCCATACTTTAAAAAAATATCGTAGCAAGCGACATTACAACATTTTATTTTTCCCTAAAGTTTTTTGTTGAACAAGGTTGAAGAAAATCTGATTCTACCAAACTTCACTCAAATCCTTTTTTTGCTGAGGAGCCAAAATTAGGACTTCTTCCTAAGAATGGCTTATTGCACTTTAAGTTTTAGCAATATTCTGACCTACATTTTATTTTTCCTAAAGTTTTTTGTTGAAGAATCTGAAAAAATTTAAAAAAATATATTTTAAATTCAAAAATTTTTAAAATTTCAGACAAAATTTTAGTTTTTTTTTTAATTTTTTAACAGAATTTACAATCATCTAAAAAAATTAATGCTTAAATTTTAATAGTTATTGTAAAACAAAAAAAAAAAAAAATAATAAATTAATAATACCCATTACATTAACGAATTAAGTTATCAGAGATTGAACAAAAATGACCTATTCTCTGGAAGTAGGGACAATTGTTTCCGTATTTGTTAAGGGGAGCTGGGCCTAATTGTGGAATCCTTGAGGAATAAGTTGTAATCAATTGGGTTAAGATTTAATTCCAATATTTCCAATTTTATTGATATATATGTTTTAGGTTTAGATATTAAATTTAATTTTAAGTTATAGATTTAGTTGTAGGTAGCAACTTTAGTTATTAAAATTTTAGCAAATTAAGTTTTTTTTGTTTTCAATATATAATTATAAACTTTTAGTTGTATGTTTAATTATAATTTGTGGGAAATTAAATAGCCTTTTATATTTATAGTTCACAGTAATTCATAGATAATTTTAGAAATTAACATTTATTAAGTATTTTGGTTTTCGTTGGATTTAACACTTTCTATTAAGTGCATAGGTATACAAACGGGCCACCCTAATATACATATATGTATGTATATAATTAAAGGTTTTGTTAAATTGCTTTTGTTTTTTTTTTTTTGTTGTTTTGTATTATTTAATATTTTTTTATAATTATCATTAATTATATATAAAAAAAATACTAATAACGTTTTATATTTCTTTTATAGTTTTTTGAAAGTACAAGAATCCGGTTGTAATTTGTAGTTACACTTAAACTTAGATTATCTTGAAAATGCTTTTTGATATTAAATCATTAAATTTAATATTTTTACCAATTATTAATAAAATTTTTAATTTTAAAATAAGTAATATTAAATAAAATTTATCACAATTTTCTTAGCTCAAAACTTTAAAAATATATATTTTTAAAGAATCATGCTGGATAGTAATTTTTTAAAAAATTATTGGTTTTATTTTGTTTTATAAATTAGCTTTTTTCATTTATTGACACATGCGTTATTTAAAGCTTTATTATTCATATATGCTGAAGCTATTATTCATAATATTAATAATTTTCAAGATATTCGATTTATAGGAAGTTTAATGGGTCGATTATGTATAGCAACCAAACTGGAGTTTGGGAACTGTCAACCGAACTGAGGTTCGGTTGCCATCCGTAATCGACCCATAAGATTAATAATACCTTTAACTTCATCTTATTTTAATATTGCGAATTTAGCTTTATGTGCGGGTATAAAAAAAACTACATTAAATAACTTTGTGTTAAACACACATTTGATTTTTTTTTTACCTTTTCTGTCTAGGGACTAGAGAACATTACTGACCAAAATTTTTTATCTTTGCATGCCTCGTCTCACACATATGTATATAAATATGTATGTATATCTTAAAAAAACCAAAAAGAGCGATATCTTCAATCAGTAACAAATAAAATATTTATTAAAAAAAAAAAACTAAACAAAAAACGATTCATTTATATATATATGCATAGCGAATGGTTTAGGGTCAGAAAATTTTTGAACTTTTACCTATTGGTTTCGAATCTTTACAAGAAATGATTAATATAATTTCCGAGAATTTCCCTTTGGACTTCTGGAAGTGCCTCGAAAATACGTTTTATTATACATTGTATATTTTAAAGTCAGCTATATACGGTGCGTTTAGTGAAGAGACCTGTCCGCATAGTAAACTCTGTGTATACGAAATTTATTATTGCCAGATTGTTTAATATTTTTTAGAAATTTTTTTAACGGCGTCGTGTTTTCCCTATTAGCTATGATGTGTAGTTTTACGATTGTGTCAGTGATGCTAAGAGTAAATTTGATACTTATAACGTTTTTATTCAGCCAATACTAAGAATGTGCAACATTGGAATAGAAAATATAACAACCCTTCCAAAAATGTTTTTATACATATTTTTTTATCACAAAAATATAATTAAAACTATTTTTTTAGAATAATAATTAATTGCGAACTTATGTGTTAATATTCATTTATGTTACAACATCTAAAGCTTTGTGGTTGAGTAATAATGTTTACACTATCTTTGCGCCTATAATTGTGTTTTTATTTTTGTAAATAGAAGTTGTTTCAAAATTAATTTATGCCCATTTTTGTATTTCTCATAAAAATCTGTATTATGCGAAGCCGGTGTTCTGTATATCAGAGAGCAGAAAATCCTTTTCGCTCGTGCTTTCCAATAATGATACCTAGACACATATACCTTAAATAATTTAAATTTTTATGTTTTCGTTTAAATAAAAATTGAAAAATACTTTGAAGAAATATTGACTTTTTATTTTTCCGATTTTTTTTTTCTTTGACGATTTTTAAAATTTGAAATGACGCATTTATGTTTCATATTCCGGCAAGACATTTATTATGTCCATGTGTTCATAGTATTATCAATATATAGTAAATAGATATGTACATATTCTTTGAAAATATTTAAATTTCATAATATGCATACACTCAAAATATTTCATGCACAAAAATACGAAATTGTTTTTCGTAAAATTATTTTCGTACATTTTACTAAAATTTTGTATATAATATGAAATTTTAGTAATTTTTTTATTTCGTAAACTTACAAAATTCGTTAATTTACAAAAAAATGTTCGTAGAATTATTTTTATATATTGTACAAAAATTTCGTTTATAATACAAAACTTTCGTGTTTAGATCTTGTAGAAAATTTAGTAAATTTAGAAATTTTTTGAATTTTACAAATTAAATTTCGCTAATGTTTTTTTTTTTTGTTTATTTTACAAAAATTTCTCGAAAAATACGAAACTTTCGTATTAAATGCAGAGATTAATGAAACTTTTTCTAAAATAAACAAACATTTTTTTATTTTTACACAATTTTTAGTAACTTTACGAAATATTTTTAGAAAATTTTGTAATTTTACCAATTTTTAGCATAAATTTACGAAACTTTTCGTGTATTTTGGAAATATTTTCGTGATTTTACAAAATATATTTCGTTTTTTACAAAATTTTGTAAAATAAACGAAAAAAATATGAAATTTTTCTTATACCTACAAAATATTTTTCGTAAGTTTAGAAAATTTCGTAAAACAGGAGGCAATATTTCTAAAATTAACAAAACAATTTTGTATTTTTACGAAATATATTTCTTATTTTTATTTATTTTTGTAAACCAGACCAAATTTAAAAGTTTTATTTACGAACCCGCAAAAATATTTATATAAAAAATATATAATTTAATTTAAAAAATATTTAAAGCTTTATTTCTTTTGCAGTTAATGGATTAGGGTTTTACAATATATATATGAAATGAGAGCCGAATGTACATACCTTATATAAAATTGTATGTACAGGAAGTTATCTTCATATTTTTATTTTTTTTAGAAAAATGTACGTGTGCAAATTCATTTTATAAAAATATGTTTTTCACCTTCGTGTCATTACATATATTTTTAACTCTCGATATATAGTAATTGCTAAATTTGTAAGAAATAAATGGGCTTAAGTCAGTTTTAGTGACTTGTTTTAAATCACTATCAAAATTTTATCACTAATAGAATTTTAAAATTTGATTAATATAAAAAAAAATTGGGGCGTTCACGCCTTTTTTCCAGTGGGCGGGGCTACAAAGTTTTTAATATATTTATCTATATCTTGAAAACCACTTTTTTATTAGACGATATATGTATATATCAAATGATAGGTATTTTAAAGGCCTTTCCAATGATATGTAACATGACCTATTTATATGTACCACCTATTGATAAATTTCGAAATTTTTTTTAAAAAATCAAAAAAATCCGGGAAAAAGGTCTATATGAATAAGTAGAAAAATTACAATATTTTCAAGTCAAGAAATTAAGCTTTAACTTAAGGTATAAGATGACCATGTAGGTAATATAAATCCAAAGATATTAAAGTAAGATTATGACAAATCACCATAAAAAATACAATCTGTACTATGCGAAGCCGGTGTTCTGTATACCATAGAGGAGAAAATCCTTCCACCCGGTCATAGGCCGGCAATGCGGAGCCGGTATTATGTATACCATAGAGGAAAAAAAACCTATCCTGCATACAAAATTTTGAAAAAAGTGTTTTTTTAATATTTAAGACCTTATAATTCAATGATTATAGTACCAAAGACACACATGATACCGTAAATTAAAGCTTGATTTATATTAATAAACTAAAATAACACTTATATAGACTTTTTTTTAATTTTTTTAGATATTAAAAAAAATTCGGGTCAAAAAATATTCTTTTCGGATTTCACCCATAGTCGGTCCATATTTTATAATCATGATATATATCGTTGGAAAGGTATTTTTAATACCTTTAATTTAATGCGCGACCGCCAACAAATTTTTTTTAGCTGCCATCTCCTCTAAAAGACCTATTTGATGAATTTTTTTTTGAGCAAAGTCACTAAAACCGACTTGTTCCAATAAATGTTTTGCTTCTTTCTTTGATTTTTATATTTTTTACAAAAATTGTTGTGAAGCTTTTTAACACCAAAATAGCTAAATTATCATCAATACTATAATAAAACCTATATGTTTTATTAAACCTACATGTAAGTACATATACAGAAGTTAATTTTTTACTGTTAATTTAAATTTTGAGTTGTATGTTTGTGTTTTTGCAACATTCAGCAGCGGTGTATATTACGACTTGTGTTCACGTAAATAAAAGCTTTGTTATGTATCAACAACATATAAAAAACCCACGCCACTTTATAACGGCACTTTTGCGTTGTTCATTTCATACTGAGCCATCATCGTGCATGTATGGTTATTTAATATTTTAAATTTTTGTATTATTGATTGAATGAAATAAAATAATTAAAAATAAATAAGTGAAAAAGTGAGATACAGGTAAGTGTGATCCAATCCTAACATTAGATTAATATTTCTGTATTGAAATGATTTCCGAAATGGACTTTCAATGGAATATTACTCTAATGTTAGGATTAACAAATTGTATAAAAATTAATACCTACATACATATGTATGTACATTTTATAGAGATCATCTCCAGGAATCGCTGTGCCAGCTGCCATTAATCCATTACGGTTAGTATTTATTAATAATTTATATTACAAATTACGTTTTTAATAATATTTTTTTTGAAACAGGTTTTTTTCATTCCTTGTAAACTACTCAGTGACTGGAAAATTATATCTACGGGTCGCTACACCAGAAGTCTTCATCCACTTTGATAAGGTAAGTTGCATTTATACCTTCATAAAAAATTTTCATAACATAAATTTCTTTTTTTGTTTTTAATAATGAAAGTTAAAAAATGTTATGTAATAGCTTTGTTTATATATTCCACCGCCACTAGAGGTAAACCCCCTTATTCATAAAAATTAAACAAATTTATAACAGGCTTATAAACCAAAATTTGTATGTAGGTAAACCCCCCTATTCATAAAACTTACAGGGTTTACCTCTAGTGGTGGTGGAGGGTATAAAAAAAAAATATTAACATTTTTTTAGCTTTAATTATTAAAAACAAAAAAGCATTTTATGTTATAAAAATGTGTGTAATTTTATTATATTGTTTAGTATACCTATATGTTATATTTTTTAAAACAAATGTACATATATTTAAATTAAGAGCTCCTACTTCTAAATGAAATTTACGACTAAGAAAGTGATTCTGTGATTTTTTATAAAAAATAGCCTTTCTAATAATGGAAAATTAAAACACTTTAACGCACTATATCACTATTAGTAAATTACATTTGGATGTAGGAGCTCTTAATTTAAATATATGTATGTATGTTTGTTTTAAAAAATATAACTCATAAGTATACTAACCCGTAAAATAAAATTTCAAACATTTTTAAAAACATTTTATTTCTTTAACATACATATATTTATAACATAAATTCCTCGGAAGTTTTTTCCTTTTTCCCATTTTACCTATTCAAATTCAATGTTAAAAAAATAAAAAGGAAAAAAACTTCCGAGGAATTTTTATTCATGATTGGGCTGAATAATTTCAGTTCTTTGGAATTGTTAAACTTTTCTTTAATTGAACTGGAATTTTGAATTAATTCAAATGAATTAGAAAAATGAATTGCAATTCATGTTAATTCATTTGAATTAATTTTGCAATTCATGTTAAATTATTTGAATTAATTTTGAATTAACATGAATTGCAATTAATTTTTCTAATCCAAAAGTTGAAATTAACTTTTAGGATGAAATTCTCTAGAAGAATTTGGACAAATATCGAGTTGCACACGTATCCCACTATATAGAAAGGGTTGTCCAAATAGTTGGATACGTGTGCAACTCGATATTTGTCCAAATTCGTCTAGAGAATTTCATCCTAAAAGTTAATTTTTCCAAAAATACATTTTTTTCAAATTGGATTTATTCAAATTCCAAATTTATTTCGGACAAATTGTTATTCATGATTGGGCTGAATAATTTTAGTTCTTTGAAATTGTTAAACTTTTCTTTAATTGAACTGGAATTTTGAATTAATTCAAATGAATTAGAAAAATGAATTGCAATTCATGTTAATTCATTTGAATTAATTTTGCAATTCATGTTAAATTATTTGAATTAATTTTGAATTAACATGAATTGCAATTAATTTTTCTAATCCAAAAGTTGAAATTAACTTTTAGGATGAAATTCTCTAGAAGAATTTGGACAAATATCGAGTTGCACACGTATCCCACTATATAGAAAGGGTTGTCCAAATAGTTGGATACGTGTGCAACTCGATATTTGTCCAAATTCGTCTAGAGAATTTCATCCTAAAAGTTAATTTTTCCAAAAATACATTTTTTTCAAATTGGATTTATTCAAATTCCAAATTTATTTCAGAAATTCGACTAATGTAGTCTCATTTAGGACCCTTTGGACTACCCTTTCTATATAGTGGGATACGTGTGCAACTCGATATTTGTCCAAATTCTTCTAGAGAATTTCATCCTAAAAGTTAATTTTAACTTTTGAATTAGAAAAATGAATTGCAATTCATGTTAATTCAAAATTAATTCAAATAATTTAACATGAATTGCAAAATTAATTCAAATGAATTAACATGAATTGCAATTCATTTTTCTAATTCATTTGAATTAATTCAAAATTCCAGTTCAATTAAAGAAAAGTTTAACAATTCCAAAGAACTGAAATTATTCAGCCCAATCATGAATAAAAATTCCTCGGAAGTTTTTTCCTTTTTCCCATTTTACCTATTCAAATTCAATGTTAAAAAATAAAAAGGAAAAAAACTTCCGAGGAATTTTTATTCATGATTGGGCTTAGGGGTGCCAGACGTACTGTTTTTAGCAGTACGCGTACTGTTTATTTTCAAATGTACTGTTTTATGCACAAGACCCAAAACAGTACGCAAATGTACTGTTTTTTACACGTTGTACTGTTTTTTGTACTGTTTTTTTTCGTTAAAAGCTTATTTATATTAAAATTGATAAAAACAAATTTTTGTTCAGTGTATTGCTTTATTAAAAAAAGGATTTATTTATCGGGGTTTAATCTACTTTAAAGTTGATTATGAGATCAGTGTTAATTAATGGCTCTAAAGCATTGGTGTCCAAAAAATTTGTTTGTCCATATGAAATGAATACAAAAACAATTGTTTCATGAAATGGGCATCATTGCTCTAAAGGCATTTCTAACCATTAAACATTGTAGATTAACATGAAGAATATTAAAAAAACAAATTGGATTTCATAAATACACATATCGTTGTTTATACAACGTATTTAAATACATTTTCGAAAAGCTGACGGCACATTTAATTTTAAAGTAGTCATGTTATAAGGGGGTTAAGATAAAATGTTACTTGGATTTTTTTCAATAAATGATACTTCTTGATTTTTATATAATAAATTTCTACATCATGTAAATTGAAACAGCATTATTCTTACTAAAAAATATTTAAAAAGGAGTAAAATTGAGTTGCCATTAAATTTAAAGTTCACTTTTGTAATGTAAATTAATACATATACAGATTGATTTACAAAAACTAATAAATTTAAAACTTTGTATTACAAGCAAAGCAAAAATATGTCATTTAAATTGTATTTTTTATGTACCTTCTTCAAAAACGTTTATAATATATGTTTGATCTCATATTTTTAAAAATTTTTTTGTTGCTTATTAAATTAATATTACAGAAATGTATTACATTAATAAACATTATCCCCCTGGCCCACGATGTTGAACGGTAATCGCTTAGATAAGACTTAAGACACAAACTTGATTGTGGAATAAACAAACTTGATTGAGTAAAAAATAGATACGATAAAAAGTTTGTGTCTTAAGTCTTATCTAAGCGAACGTTATCGTTCGACATCGTGGGCCAGGAGGTATGTTTTCGTTAAAAAATAAAATGTACTGTTTTTTTTTTAATTGTACTGTTTTTTTCTATAAGATGTACTGTTTTTCCGTATTTCAAATCTGGCTACCCTAGAGCTACGACTAATTATGGACCGATCATATTAAAATTGCACCGTATTATTTGTTTACATATAAAATATATTTGCGTTCAATATTATTTGGATACCAATATTTTTAAAAGAGTTATGCTCTTTAAAGTGATTTTCGGAAGTGGGCCTTATGTGGGAGCTACGACTAATTATGGACCGATCATAATAATATTGCACCGTATTATTTGTTTTCATATGAAATATATTAACGTTCAATATTATTTGGAGACCAACATTTTTAAAAGAGTTGTGGGAGAAATATGTACATATATTCTTAAAATTTCACTTACATTTTAGATATTAAATAAAACACTACGGGAACCACTATTAAAAACTATAAAACACTTACTACTTTTCTATGAGTGTATATAAAATTTTTTTTTTATTGTTTATTTTGATAAAAAATTGATATTTTTTTAATTTTAAATTAAACTTGTATTAAAAATTTGAGGAAATTGTTTACTTTCATCTACGGAAGTTAGTATACAATTAAAGCTAAACTGTTCTAAACACACTTCCGCGGGAGTTTTATCACTTTTTATTTTTTTTAATGAATTTGAATAGGAAAAATGGGAAACCCCCGCGGAATTTTCATTCATGATTGGGCTGTATATAAATTTTTTAAAAATGTGGTATGATGCTTTATTATAGAGTTGTGTCGTTCATGAACGACCTCGTTCAATTGAACGACTCACACAAGTGACCGAAGTGAACCGGTTACTTTACTGAGCGCTTTTGGCTCAGTGATGCACCGCTCAATTTTGTGATTGACAGCTCATGTCGTTCATGTGTCTTTTTATGTTATGCCTTTTTGTTTCAGTTGTTAACTCACAAAATTTTTCAACAAGTAAATTTTTGTTAAATTTGGTTTGTTTTTGTTTAGTTTGTTTTGATCACTAGTTGTTGCAAATGTTGTAGCATCGCTCTCACTTTTTTGTCACTTTCTTTGTATGTTTTCTTTCATTCTGGACAAAAAAGAAAAAAAAGATCAACTGAACGAAATGAACGAATTGAACGAACGGGGTCACTTTTAGTGATTGAACGAAAATGACCGGTCACTAAAATGAACGATTTGGCACAAGACTACTTTAAAGTGATTTTCGGAAGTGGGCCTTATATGGGAGCTACGTAGGGGTGCCAGACGTACTGTTTTTAGCAGTACGCGTACTGTTTATTTTCAAATGTACTGTTTTATGCACAAGACCCAAAACAGTACGCAAATGTACTGTTTTTTACACGTTGTA
Organism: Bellardia pandia; assembly: GCA_916048285.2. Classification (NCBI taxonomy): domain Eukaryota; kingdom Metazoa; phylum Arthropoda; class Insecta; order Diptera; family Calliphoridae; genus Bellardia; species Bellardia pandia. Next base: position 76,088,060 of record OU696530.1, read on the forward strand.
CTGTTTTTTGTACTGTTTTTTTTCGTTAAAAGCTTATTTATATTAAAATTGATAAAAACAAATTTTTGTTCAGTGTATTGCTTTATTAAAAAAAGGATTTATTTATCGGGGTTTAATCTACTTTAAAGTTGATTATGAGATCAGTGTTAATTAATGGCTCTAAAGCATTGGTGTCCAAAAAATTTGTTTGTCCATATGAAATGAATACAAAAACAATTGTTTCATGAAATGGGCATCATTGCTCTAAAGGCATTTCTAACCATTAAACATTGTAGATTAACATGAAGAATATTAAAAAAACAAATTGGATTTCATAAATACACATATCGTTGTTTATACAACGTATTTAAATACATTTTCGAAAAGCTGACGGCACATTTAATTTTAAAGTAGTCATGTTATAAGGGGGTTAAGATAAAATGTTACTTGTGTAGCGTTTAAATTAATAATACAAAAATGAACTTCTTTATTTTAAAGTTCTATCACGCTATCTCAATCCAAAAATGGTGTTCACTTTTCTATCGTTATGTTGGCTGCAGTCTTAGTATTTAACACAGTTGCTTATAAGTTAAGTAAAGTACACAATTTTACACACTTGTTTACAAACTTAAGTGTGGTGGAAAAGCATGACACATAGAGGGCGTTATATTATACAATTAATACATTTACATTATTAAACTATACTTAACATTATATTCACTACAACTCGGCCATCCTGACTTTTGATTGCCCTCAATCAAATTACTTTATCTAACCATTTTCGCATTCGAGAAGCTTCTATTACTCCATCGTATGGCAGCTGGGTAATTTGGCAATTTTCAATGTCTCTAATAACGTATCGATCTTTAGGTAATACTTTGTGTACGACATAAGGACCTCAGAAAACTTCATTCAATTTTTTATTTTTTCCAACAGTAGTATCAGTGTAACGAATTACTACGAAATCCCCCGCATATATAGTTTTGCAGGTTTGCTTCGTTCCAAGAAATATTTAAAATTTTTCTCCTGCGATTTAACAATAGCCTCTGATGCGTCAATTCGAATTTGCTCTAAGTCAGTGAAATTACGGCCTGGATTCTTCCCTTGTAAATATTCAGTCAAAAAATCTATGGTAGTACCACGCTGTTCAACACCAAATAGTAATTTACTGGGAGATTGCTTAGCTGAGCAATGAATTGTATTGTTCATAGCAAACTCAATTTGCGCAAGCATTCGCGACCAATCAGCGTGGTTTAAAGGACTTGTGATTTTACTCAACATTACTTTAATCACCCTGTTGACCCTTTCAACCTGTCCGTTTGCCTGAGCGGATGCCACTGCAATTCGTATGTGGTCTACGTTATTACTTAGAAGATACGAACTAAACTCTGATGAAGTAAAGCATGTACCTCGATCGCTTATAATTCGTCTAGGCCTTGAATAATTCAAAAAATACTTTTCCAAACACGCAATAACTTCCTTCGTACTAGTTGATTTTACTGCGAATAATTTAACGAATTTCGTAAAAGCGTCAATTACAACCAAAATGTGTTTTCGTTGAGAATTTATGGAAGGAAGTGGACCAAAATGGTCGATATGTATCGTATCGAAGGGTATAGGTTTCTTAGGTATGTTGTACAAATTCTGCTCATTTATTCTAACTGGCGGCGAACACATAATACACCGAAGACAATTTTTTATAAATTTCTCAATTTTCTGCTTCATATTCCTGAACCAATAGTCTTTCCTAACCTGTTCATATGTCTTCCCAATACCCATGTGACAAATCTTCTCATGTGTCGACCTAATTACATTATCCTCCAATTCACGAGGAACACACAATAGCAATCTATCCATGTAATCCGCTCGAAAGACTATGCCGTCCACTAATTTGAAATTTGGTACCTCTTCCTTTTCCAGGCGTAGTTTCATTGCCGCTATCTCATCGTCCCTGTTCTGAGTAATCTGAATCATAAAGTCGAGTTCCCTATCATCAGACACATTTACAGTCTTACACGGAATGGTGTTCGGTATATCAAAGTCTTCATGTTCCTCAGAGTAAACATCGGCTAAGTCATTGCACAAAATAGTAGTAGTAGTCGGGAAGGAAATATCCATAGACGGAGGTGGAATGTACGCATCGAATGTACTTTCAGAATCTATAACATTGACTGCCTCGTTTGAAGTAGTAGAAAACCTATTCAATACATCGCGACAAAAATCATTTGATGTTACCGCTAGTTCATGACATCTACTCAGTGCATCTGCATGACCCATCGTAGCTCCTCCCCTGTGTATTATCTTATAGTCATAATGTTCCATTTGCATGGTCCACCTGGCAATTTTTGGGCTTATATCTTTTTTGTTCAGAGTTAGTGCGAGGGCATTACAGTCAGTAACAATCTTAAAAGAAATCCCCCTCAAATAAATATCAAAGCGGTTCAGAGCATATATTATTGCCAGTGTTTCAAGCTCAAAACTATGCATACGTGACTCTGACGCCGTAGTAGCCTTAGAGAAAAAGAAAACTGGGTGAAATTTGCCATCATTCTGTCTCTGTAATAACACAGCCCCAAATCCTACTTTGCTTGCGTCCGTATGCAATTCAGTTTCATTCCCAGGGTTATATAGAGCCAAAACCGGCGGCGTCCTTAATTTTTCCCTCAGTTCATAGAATGATTGCCTACAATATTCATCAAAATTAAAATGTTTACCATCCCTCAGCAAACACAGCAAAGGATGTACAATTTTCGCATAATCTCTTATGAACTTTCGAAAGTATGAAAATAACCCAAGACATGATTGTAATTGTTTAAAATTCGTGGGGACAGGATATTGGGCCAGAGCTCGCAGATGAAAATCATTTGGACGTATACCATTCACGTTTACCGTGTAACCCAAATAATCTATAGTATCATAAGCAAAATTACATTTCCTCAAATTCAATTCCAGACCTAAAGATGCTAATCTGTGTAAAACTTCGGATAAAATAACGCAATGTGTGTCAAAATTCGGCGAAGCTATGGATATATCGTCAAGATAAACAATCACTTTACCCGATTCAATTAAATCACGCAGAGCACAATGTATATATCTTTGAAAGACGGCCGGCGCATTTTTCAGACCGAACGGCATACGATTGTATTCATACTGTCCGTCGGGTGTCACAAAAGAAGTATATTTTTTTGATTCCTCGTCTAATTCCACATGGAAAAATCCATTTTTCAAATCTAGTGTTGAAAAATACCTATTACCACCTAGATATTCCATACACGTCTCAATAAGAGGTAATGGATAATTATCTCGCACTGTAATCTTGTTCAATGCCCTGTAATCAACGCATTTACGATACTCCCCGTTTTTCTTCAAAACCATGACAACTGGCGAGGCGTATGGTGACTCACTCTGTCTAATTATTCCCTTCACCAATAACTCGCTAATAATCTGTCTGAGCGCGGTACGTTCCGCAATAGCTAGTCTACGTGGCCTAAAGTAAAATCGAGTTTCGCTATTCAATCTAATCGTCATCTTGTACTCATAAGGGAAAATCTCGGCGCCGCGCCTCAAGTATTGGCTCTCAATGATATTCTTTACAATATTCTTATCATGATAGCTTAACTTAGGATTAATGTTAAAATTATCAGACTCACAATTCAGGTCTATGGCCATAATCTGACTTAGGGCAATCTCGAGAGCCGACAACGGTTCATGTCCAATCGTAGCAACGTTACTACCTGTGAGTACCGAATTTACTTTTTCAACACAATTATCAGAATCGATTATCAGAGCTGAGGGTAAAATGTCAATAGTTTCAGATGCTACTTCTTCAGTAATAACTGAATTTGACGAGCAGTAAAATAAATTTCCAAACGAATTCTGATTTTTAATATACAATTTATTGACTGATTTGTCCAAGTGACATAAACGAATGTTAAATATATTGAGAAAGTTGCGCCCTAATAGTAAGGGAATAGGTAATGTCTCGTCAGGCACAACAAGTAGGGTAATTGAATGAATTTGATTTCCAAAAGAGATTTCAGATAAAAGTTTTCCGAAAGTACATATTGTCGTTCTATCAAGACCTTGAAATTTAGTTTGCGTTCGAATTCTACTGATTTTAAAGGGGACTTCAGATTCGCGTACCAAATTTACCGGGCTGCCAGTGTCGAAAATAGATAAAATAATTTTAAAATCACTAAGTTCACTATTTGAATTAATAAACCTTAAACATACCGTATTAATAAAATCTACAGAATTTACATCGTCATCGGTGGCGCCCTCGCCTTCAGCAATAGCAGCTACTGTTGTCTTCAGCCTTTGTAGACGCTTAGTGTTATTGCATGACTTTCGATCGTGGCCCGCTTGCCAACAATTAAAACAGGCACCGATAGGTCGTTCTTCATAAGGGCACTGCGGTTTCATATGTCCCATTCTTGAGCAATTATAGCAACGTACTCCATCGTTGCTTGTTTTTGACGTATTGGGTTTCGTTTCTATAATATTGTGTTTCTTATTTGTAGAGCCATCTGCACCCCCTCTTACACTTTGCCGTTGTTCGTACATGTTTATAGCACTTTTCACATCATCCATAGTTTTCGCAGCAGCAAAAATAATAAAGTCCGATATGCGACCACTCAGACCCTCTTGCACAAATGCAACCAGTTCAAAATCATCCACATCACTGCGTATTGCGATAGACTCCATTTCCATAACATAGCGACGGACGCTTTCGTCAGGTTTTTTAACTCGGCGGCGCAAGATATTATAGATTTCTTGACGGCTGACTGTGCATCCAAATTCTTTCATTAGTTTGGCCTTGAGTATGGCATATGTCATCGCTCCTCTACCAAGCATTAAGCGCGCCGATCCAGTTAAAGAGTTCCTTAATGTTATAAATTTAAGTAACTCGTCTGCTTTCACATGTTCCAGTACTTCCTCAAGATTTCGAAAAAACTCCATAATTCCATATGAACGATCATCACCGCTAAATTTTACAATGGCGTGTTCTATGTCGTTAAAGTTCACCATACGTTTGGGTACAACGGACTCATATATGTCGGTATCCGTATTTCTTTCCATTAGTTCAATTTCCTTGCGTAGACGTAAAACTTCGTAACGCCGACGTAAAATTTCAATTTCGTCGTCTAGTTTTTTTGCTTCTGTTTTATTATGTTCGTCGTTTGATGACGTCATTGGCATATGAGCGGTGTCAGAGTTCATGGTATCAAAACTTTCAGCAACGGCGGTAAATTTTATAGCGGCGGTCGACAAACGTTGGTTCTCGGCAGTTTGAGTTAAAAATCTTGAGGCGGGCTGAACTTTAGTTGTTGTTGCGTAGGAGTTTTCATCGGTATTGGTCGGCCATTTTGTAAAAGCAGGGCCAGCAGCAGTCATTGTAGGCAGAATCGAACTGTCTGTTGTCTTTACCGTCGGAAAAGTGATAGGAGGTATCGAATGTGTAGCACTTGGAGAAATCAAAGCCGTAGTGATCGGAGTGATCATACTGGACACATCAGCGGAGGTTTGGCGAGCGGAATCGAAAATAAGCGTCGGATTCGTAGTTGGTATGACAGGTTTCGGACCCTCCATTTCTCCGGAAGGTCCAACCTCCTCATTGACGTAATTTTTTTTCTCTACTTCGGTAATGACATTCGGGTTTTCTTTTAATGCAGCTTCGACTATATCGCGGTGTTCAGAAAAAATTCTGCGTAAGCCATCGACAGAGCACCTAGACGGTACAGCTATCCCAACAAATTTCAGTGCGTCTTGCAGTTGTCTTCTGTTTAAATCGGATTCCATATTTTCTTTTATTTTTTTTTTTTTATGGGTATCCCACTTCTGATGTTGTAGCGTTTAAATTAATAATACAAAAATGAACTTCTTTATTTTAAAGTTCTATCACGCTATCTCAATCCAAAAATGGTGTTCACTTTTCTATCGTTATGTTGGCTGCAGTCTTAGTATTTAACACAGTTGCTTATAAGTTAAGTAAAGTACACAATTTTACACACTTGTTTACAAACTTAAGTGTGGTGGAAAAGCATGACACATAGAGGGCGTTATATTATACAATTAATACATTTACATTATTAAACTATACTTAACATTATATTCACTACACTTGGATTTTTTTCAATAAATGATACTTCTTGATTTTTATATAATAAATTTCTACATCATGTAAATTGAAACAGCATTATTCTTACTAAAAAATATTTAAAAAGGAGTAAAATTGAGTTGCCATTAAATTTAAAGTTCACTTTTGTAATGTAAATTAATACATATACAGATTGATTTACAAAAACTAATAAATTTAAAACTTTGTATTACAAGCAAAGCAAAAATATGTCATTTAAATTGTATTTTTTATGTACCTTCTTCAAAAACGTTTATAATATATGTTTGATCTCATATTTTTAAAAATTTTTTTGTTGCTTATTAAATTAATATTACAGAAATGTATTACATTAATAAACATTATCCCCCTGGCCCACGATGTTGAACGATAATCGCTTAGATAAGACTTAAGACACAAACTTGATTGTGGAATAAACAAACTTGATTGAGTAAAAAATAGATACGATAAAAAGTTTGTGTCTTAAGTCTTATCTAAGCGAACGTTATCGTTCGACATCGTGGGCCAGGAGGTATGTTTTCGTTAAAAAATAAAATGTACTGTTTTTTTTTTAATTGTACTGTTTTTTTCTATAAGATGTACTGTTTTTCCGTATTTCAAATCTGGCTACCCTAGAGCTACGACTAATTATGGACCGATCATATTAAAATTGCACCGTATTATTTGTTTACATATAAAATATATTTGCGTTCAATATTATTTGGATACCAATATTTTTAAAAGAGTTATGCTCTTTAAAGTGATTTTCGGAAGTGGGCCTTATGTGGGAGCTACGACTAATTATGGACCGATCATAATAATATTGCACCGTATTATTTGTTTTCATATGAAATATATTAACGTTCAATATTATTTGGAGACCAACATTTTTAAAAGAGTTGTGGGAGAAATATGTACATATATTCTTAAAATTTCACTTACATTTTAGATATTAAATAAAACACTACGGGAACCACTATTAAAAACTATAAAACACTTACTACTTTTCTATGAGTGTATATAAAATTTTTTTTTTATTGTTTATTTTGATAAAAAATTGATATTTTTTTAATTTTAAATTAAACTTGTATTAAAAATTTGAGGAAATTGTTTACTTTCATCTACGGAAGTTAGTATACAATTAAAGCTAAACTGTTCTAAACACACTTCCGCGGGAGTTTTATCACTTTTTATTTTTTTTAATGAATTTGAATAGGAAAAATGGGAAACCCCCGCGGAATTTTCATTCATGATTGGGCTGTATATAAATTTTTTAAAAATGTGGTATGATGCTTTATTATAGAGTTGTGTCGTTCATGAACGACCTCGTTCAATTGAACGACTCACACAAGTGACCGAAGTGAACCGGTTACTTTACTGAGCGCTTTTGGCTCAGTGATGCACCGCTCAATTTTGTGATTGACAGCTCATGTCGTTCATGTGTCTTTTTATGTTATGCCTTTTTGTTTCAGTTGTTAACTCACAAAATTTTTCAACAAGTAAATTTTTGTTAAATTTGGTTTGTTTTTGTTTAGTTTGTTTTGATCACTAGTTGTTGCAAATGTTGTAGCATCGCTCTCACTTTTTTGTCACTTTCTTTGTATGTTTTCTTTCATTCTGGACAAAAAAGAAAAAAAAGATCAACTGAACGAAATGAACGAACGGGGTCACTTTTAGTGATTGAACGAAAATGACCGGTCACTAAAATGAACGATTTGGCACAAGACTACTTTAAAGTGATTTTCGGAAGTGGGCCTTATATGGGAGCTACGTAGGGGTGCCACACGTACTGTTTTTAGCAGTACGCGTACTGTTTATTTTCAAATGTACTGTTTTATGCACAAGACCCAAAACAGTACGCAAATGTACTGTTTTTTACACGTTGTACTGTTTTTTGTACTGTTTTTTTTCGTTAAAAGCTTATTTATATTAAAATTGATAAAAACAAATTTTTGTTCAGTGTATTGCTTTATTAAAAAAAGGATTTATTTATCGGGGTTTAATCTACTTTAAAGTTGATTATGAGATCAGTGTTAATTAATGGCTCTAAAGCATTGGTGTCCAAAAAATTTGTTTGTCCATATGAAATGAATACAAAAACAATTGTTTCATGAAATGGGCATCATTGCTCTAAAGGCATTTCTAACCATTAAACATTGTAGATTAACATGAAGAATATTAAAAAAACAAATTGGATTTCATAAATACACATATCGTTGTTTATACAACGTATTTAAATACATTTTCGAAAAGCTGACGGCACATTTAATTTTAAAGTAGTCATGTTATAAGGGGGTTAAGATAAAATGTTACTTGGATTTTTTTCAATAAATGATACTTCTTGATTTTTATATAATAAATTTCTACATCATGTAAATTGAAACAGCATTATTCTTACTAAAAAATATTTAAAAAGGAGTAAAATTGAGTTGCCATTAAATTTAAAGTTCACTTTTGTAATGTAAATTAATACATATACAGATTGATTTACAAAAACTAATAAATTTAAAACTTTGTATTACAAGCAAAGCAAAAATATGTCATTTAAATTGTATTTTTTATGTACCTTCTTCAAAAACGTTTATAATATATGTTTGATCTCATATTTTTAAAAATTTTTTTGTTGCTTATTAAATTAATATTACAGAAATGTATTACATTAATAAACATTATCCCCCTGGCCCACGATGTTGAACGATAATCGCTTAGATAAGACTTAAGACACAAACTTGATTGTGGAATAAACAAACTTGATTGAGTAAAAAATAGATACGATAAAAAGTTTGTGTCTTAAGTCTTATCTAAGCGAACGTTATCGTTCGACATCGTGGGCCAGGAGGTATGTTTTCGTTAAAAAATAAAATGTACTGTTTTTTTTTTAATTGTACTGTTTTTTTCTATAAGATGTACTGTTTTTCCGTATTTCAAATCTGGCTACCCTAATTGGGCTGAATAATTTCAGTTCTTTGGAATTGTTAAACTAATTAATTGAACTGGAATTTTGAATTAATTCAGATAAATTAGAAAAATTAATTGCAATTCATATTAATACAAAATTAATTCAAATGAATTAGCATGAATTGCAAAATTAATTCAAATGAATTAACATGAATTGCAATTCATTTTTCTAATTGATTTGAATTAATTCAAAATTCCAGTTCAATTAAATAAAAGTTTAACAATTCCAAAGAACTGAAATTATTCAGCCCAATCATGAATAAAAATTCCTCGGAAGTTTTTTCCTTTTTCCCATTTTACCTATTCAAATTCAATGTTAAAAAATAAAAAGGGAAAAAACTTCCGAGGAATTTTTATTCATGATTGGGCTGAATAATTTCAGTTCTTTGGAATTGTTAAACTAATTAATTGAACTGGAATTTTGAATTAATTCAGATGAATTAGAAAAATTAATTGCAATTCATATTAATACAAAATTAATTCAAATGAATTAACATGAATTGCAAAATTACTTCAAATGAATTCACATGAATTGCAATTCATTTTTCTAATTCATTTGAATTAATTCAAAATTCCAGTTCAATTAAAGAAAAGTTTAACAATTCCAAAGAACTGAAATTATTCAGCCCAATCATGAATAAAAATTCCTCGGAAGTTTTTTCCTTTTTCTCATTTTACCTATTCAAATTCAATGTTAAAAAAATAAAAAGGAAAAAAACTCCCGTGAATTTTTATTCATGATTGGGCTGAATAATTTCAGTTCTTTGGAATTGTTAAACTAATTAATTGAACTGGAATTTTGAATTAATTCAGATGAATTAGAAAAATTAATTGCAATTCATATTAATACAAAATTAATTCAAATGAATTAACATGAATTGCAAAATTAATTCAAATGAATTAGCATGAATTGCAATTCAAAATTAATTCATATGAATTAACATGAATTGCAATACATTTTTCTAATTCATTTGAATTAATTCAAAATTCCAGTTCAATTAAATAAAAGTTTAACAATTCCAAAGAACTGAAATTATTCAGCCCAATCATGAATAAAAATTCCTCGGAAGTTTTTTCCTTTTTATTTTTTTAACATTGAATTTGAATAGGTAATCGCAATAGAGAGTAACTCTCCTGTTCTATTTTTATACCCTTCACCATCGTGAGAAGGGTATATATAAGTTTGTCATTCCGTGTGTAATTTCCACAAAAAAATTTTCCGACCCTATAAAGTATATATATTCTGGATCCTTATAGATAGCGAAGTTGATTAAGCCATGTCCGTCTGTCTGTCTGTCTGTCTGTCTGTCTGTTGAAATCAGTTTTTTGAAGTCCCCAGATATACTCGGGATCCCAACCTTCAATAATTCTGTCAGAAGTGCTTTCGAGAAGTTTGCTATTTAAAATCAGCAAAATCGGTTTAGGTTAACCAGAGTTATGAACCTATATGTGAGACCACCTCCATAAAAATTTGATATTTTTCATCCATTTTATTGCAATATTTTGAAAACTATTGCAGATAATACCATGAAATTTTGTATACGTTGTTTGCACTATAAAAGAAGAAAGTGTGCGGAAAATAGTAAGAATCGGTCCATGATTTCTTATAGCCCCCATACAAATATATATATTCCCGAAATATGGCTTAATGATAAATAAATGCCTATAAAATTGGAATATCAAGACAAAATTCAGCAAAAATAAGTTTTATACAAAAAGAAATCGCAAAACGAAATTTTTTTTAATTCGGTCCATGTTTGACCATAGACCCCATATAAAGTCCACTTCCAAAATTCACTTAAATACGTATAAAAGAGATATAAATAATGTTAAACGGCTAAAATTTGACATAAATACTCTTTATAGGCAAATAAATTGTTGTACTAAATTTTATGGTAGTCGGCCCAGAATTGGTCATAGCCCCCATACAAAAATCTTCCCGAAATATGGCTTAATGATAAATAAATGCCTATAAAATTGGAATATCAAGACAAAATTCAGCAAAAATAAGTTTTATACAAAAAGAAATCGCAAAACGAAATTTTTTTTAATTCGGTCCATGTTTGACCATAGACCCCATATAAAGTCCACTTCCAAAATTCACTTAAATACGTATAAAAGAGATATAAATAATGTTAAACGGCTAAAATTTGACATAAATATTCTTTATAGGCAAATAAATTGCTGTATTAAATTTTATGGTGGTCGGCCCAGAACTGGTCATAGCTCCCATACAAGGACCACATCTGAAAAAGAGATTTTTCCCTATATATATTGTATAAATATCGGTACCGACTCAAAACCTTGCACAGATCATTTTAATATATACAAAAATCATCCCACAAAATTTTGTGAATTTCGGTCTATTTTTAACCGTATGCCCCATATAAAGCCCTCTTCCGAAAATCACTTTAATACTCATAAATCGCTTATAAATAAGGGTACCAATCCAAAATTTTACACGGATCATTTATATACATGCCTAAATCTAACTGCTGGATTTTGAGAATATCGCTCCATATTTGACTATATCCCCCACATAAGGTCCACTCTCGAAATCCACGTTAATACTAATATATATCGTATATATACCGTTATTATGTTGAAATTCGACGTGAAATATCCTCATATGCATGAAAATAACTGTTCCAAAATTTAAGAAGATCGGCCCATAATTTGTCATACCTGCCATATAGAACCATTTCCAAAAAACAAATAAATTCGGGTCAAAAAATATTCTTTTCGGATTTAACCCATATTCGGTCCATATTTTATAATCATGATATATATCGTTGGAAAGGTATTTTTAATACCTTTTATTTAATGTATTATAAATTATCAGACACCCAGTAGTTCCCGAGATATAGGCCTATGTATTTTCAACTTTAAGGGCCCGCCCCCCTCGAAAATAGGCGTGACCGGCAACAAATTTTTTTTTTGCTGGTATCTCCTGTAAAAGCCCTATTTGATTTTGTTTTTTTTTTTTTTTTTTGAGCAAAATCACTAAAACCGAATTGTACCCCTTTTTTATACTCTGTTTGTTAAATTACACTCAAGATTATTATGAACATCAGACAGACTCTGTAAATTATGGTAAGAATTGGTAATTAAATCAATTAAAAATGGTAAAAATTAGACAACATTTCAAAATATTTAACATAAATTATGTTGGTCGTAAAATTGTTTTTCAAACAATATATCAAATACTAATAAAATTTGCACTAAGACTGAATAGAAAACACAGAATTAGGATATTCTAGTCTAGTGTAGTTTCTGTATTTCTTATTACGCTTAGGTGAAGGGTATTTAAGATTCGGCACAGCCGAATATAGCACTCTTACTTGTTATACTTATTGTAGAAGCGACAACAGCACATTTCATACAGGATGTATGCATTAATTAAATATGACAGTCACGATTATGATATAGTCGTATCTAAAAGGGTTAAACAACATGAAGACGGAAATTGTTCGGTAAAATTTAAAGGTGCTTGGTATTCAGCAACATTAATTTTGAAAGATGGTAAGTTCAAAAAACATTTAAATAAATCAACCTTCATTAGTTAGATTTTTTTTTAACTTTACTAAAGGAGGTCCTAAATTTATCGAACATTTTCATTGTAGGTAAAGGGTGGTTCAATTTTAAGGGCCGATGTTGAATGTGAACCACACTTAAATTTCAAGTTTTTTTCTGCATTTCATTTGATATTTCTCAATTTGAACAATGTAAACATACACAATTGAGCAGTGCGTTAAAGTTATTCAGGCTTATTATGAAAATTTAAACAAACCGGGTATGTAGGAGATGTGAAAACATCAGTGCATGCGTACAGTTCGTACGCCTAAAGACCCGATTTGCTAATTTTTTTGCATGATTTTTCCGATTGTACGCACCATGAAATAAAATTTATTTTTGTATTTTTTTTTGTTTGGTATTTATTTGCTTTGCATCTCTTTTGCAATTGGAATTAGTATGAGAATGTTTAAAAAATCAAATGTGTTGATGTAAATTTAAATGTATTTGTGTAACAGCCTGGTACGCACATTTGGATAATTAAATGTACCGAAAAACTCACGAAGTGAATGCCCATTTTCATAATAAGACGGAATAACGCGTTACGTTGCTCGATTGTCTATCTTTCCATGGTTCAAATTGAGTTAGTCTAAAATTGAGAAATGTCAAAAGAAATGTAGAAAAAACTTGACGTTTAGATGTGGTTCACATTCAATATCGGGCCTTAAAATTAACCACCCTTTATAAGGTTATGTACATTAAAGCGAATCAAGTTGTATGGAAGCGAAATTCGTGTTCGATGTATCCACCTAAAAATGAACCTTGGAGTTTTTTAAGATGACATTTAAAATATTTCGGCTCTAGCTCGTGAGCTGGACCATTTTGAAAAAGGTTCTATTTGTGCATGTTTTGTCAATTTGAGAATCTGTTTCCTTATCAACATATACAATATGGCTATCATAAGAAAGGTTTTTTAAGGCGCATTAAACTGTATATACAATTTGTCCAAGGACGATCATCCATGTTCTTTTTTTAAGAATATTCTGTAAAAAAACAGTTTTTAAATTTTTTGTTCGGGGTTGTTTCTAATAAAAATGCCAAATTACCATATTTTAATCTTTAGTCGATTTAATTAAATACGGGCCCAGCTTTTTTTAAATTCGTGCTAGTTCGCGTTTTTACAAAAATACAATGGGGTGGTAACCCTTCATGTTAAATAGGGCAATATAGGTATCAAATTTTTTCTTTTGCCAAGTACATCGTTTTTGTAAGTAAATAATTTAGATTTTTGCAAATTAGATGCATTTTACACGGTGATCTTGGAATATACATATATAAATGTAATTTTGTGGTAACTTAAATATGTCAGCGGTTTTAGTTTCTAGATCATGTATGGATGAAAATAGTACTAACGAAAGAAAAAAAGAAATGATCCACGACTTTTTGGCTGCAAACTTTTTTTTGTAAATATAAACATTATTACCTTTTTTATTTTGCAAAAAAAAAAATATGCCGCCAAAAAGTGTTGGATCATTTTTTTTTCTTTCTTAAGTCCTATTTTCATCCATACATGATCTAGAAACTAAATCCGCTATCATATTTAAGTTACCTCAAAATTGCATTTATACATATTCCAAGATAACCGTGTAAAATTCATCTAATTTGCAAAAATCTAAATTATTTACATACAAAGACAAGGTACTTGACAAAAGAAAAAATTTGATACCCATATTGTCCTATTTAACACGAAGGGTTACCACCGCATTGTATTTTTGTAAAAACGCAAACTAGCACGAATTTCAATAAAAGCTAAGACCCGTATTTAATTAAATCGACTAAAGATTAATATATGTTAATTTGGCATTTTTATTACAAACAATCCCTAACAAAAAATTCAAAAACCATTTTTTTTTACAGAATATTCTTAAAAAAAGAACATGGATGATCGTCCTTGGACAAATTGTATATACAGTTTAATGCGCCTTAAAAAACCTTTCTTATGATACCCATGTTGTATATTTTGATAAGGAAACAGATTCTCAAATTGACTAAATATGCCAAAATAGACCCTTTTTCAAAATGGTCCAGCTCACGAGAGGTCAAAGCTAGAGCCGAAATATTGTAAATGTCATCTTAAAAAAACTCCAAGATTCAGTTTTCGGAGTGTATATCGAGCACTTTTTTGGTGACTCGGTATAATGTACATACATATGTATGGTATGTAAAACTTATACCTAGTCTAATTTCTTTTCTATTGAGAATCAATGAAATCTATGCAGAACTGGCATGATTAACTCTTAGGTATTAATATTAGAAACCTTAAATATAAGTATTTAAAAAATTAAAAATGTGGTAAATTTCAACATTACAGATAATAAGTTAAGCCTTATCGAGTATAAAAATAATGAATGTAGGTCTTCGCCAATACATGCACAAAATCCTGCTAGCAATACCATTGTGGCAACACCTAATATATCTCCTGAAAACATATCATCACTGGAACATATGTCCCATGTTAACAAAATATATCAGACTTCGTCCTCGGTAGTAACATTACCAAATGTCGCTGCTCACAACATTTCTACTACGTTCTCCCTAATTGTAACACATAACGATCGTGATATAAATACAACTTTGATTTCTACATCTTCTATAATAGATATGAATGACAATCAATCTTCGCCAAAACATTTTACACCTCCTAACAATTCCAATACAACACAGGTACAAAATCCTGCTAGCAATACCATTGTGGCAACACCTAATATATCTCCTGAAAACATATCATCACTGGAACATATGTCCCATGTTAACAAAATATATCAGACTTCGTCCTCGGTAGTAACATTACCAAATGTCGCTGCTCACAACATTTCTACTACGTCCTCCCTAATTGTAACACATAACGATCGTGATATAAATACAACTTTGATTTCTACATCTTCTATAATAGATATGAATGACAATCAATCTTCGCCAAAACATTTTACACCTCCTAACAATTCCAATACAACACAGGTACAAAATCCTGCTAGCAATACCATTGTGGCAACACCTAATATATCTCCTGAAAACATATCATCACTGGAACATATGTCCCATGCTAAAAAAATATATCAGACTTCGTCCTCGGTAGTATCATTACCAAATGTCGCTGCTCACGACATTTGTACTACGTCCTCCCTAATTGCAACACATAACGATCGTGATATAAATACAACTTTGTCTACATCTTCTATAATAGATATAAATGACAATCAATCTTCACCAAAACATTTTACACCTCCTAACAATTCCAAAAATATAACACCTGACATATACCCTAAACCGCAAAAACCTATATTTTCCGGCAACAGTGTCCGTTCCACATCATCCTTTGTAATATCGTCACCGTTGAGCTGTAAAAACAAAATTCAAACTGAACACACAACACCTGACGTATCTCCTAAAAAGAACACACCCAAATGTTTAGTCAATAGTGTCAGTTCCACTTCGTCTTCAGTAGCATCATCAACACCTTCAAAGCGCATTATCAAAATTCAAAATAAATGTACATCTTATGCCAACGACTCCAGTTCATATTCATATACTATAACACCTGACGTATCTCCTAAAGAGAACACATCCAAATATTCAGTCAATAGTGACAGTTCCACTTCGTCTTCAGTAGATTCAACACCTTCAAAGCGCATTATCAAAATGCAAAATAAATTTACATCTTATGCCAACGATTCCAGTTCATCTACTATAACACCTGACGTATCTCCTAAAAGATTATTAGAAACCAAATGTCGAACTTACACTGTTGACATAAGTTCCTCTTCGTCCTCTACGGTATCAACACCGTTAAACAGCAAGAATAAAGTACAAACTGAATTAATACCAGAAAATACATCTTCCAGTACTGAGAGAACACCTGAAGTATCGGGCTCCGTTTTATTATCACCTAACGACTCAGATCTTATAATATTACCATCGACAAGCCAGAAGAAAAATTCTTTAACTCCTTTCAACAATTATAACTCAAGTTCGATTTTGACGGCTTCTTATTTTAAAAGTGGCTTCAATAGTACTAATAATACCAACCTTTCAAAATCAGTTTCAGAATATTTTCCAGACTCTACATTCGATATATTAGAAGAAAATTTGACTTCCAGGAATAATACCATAGAAGAACAAAATAAGAGTGTAGAGCTGATACAAAATCCCATAAACTTGTGCACCGTAAATGTGCCGCATAGAGGTAGTATTTCAAAAAAACACTTTTGCATATTTTGTAAAACCCTGCAAACTAAATTACCACGACATTTCTTTCTTAAACATAAATCTGAAAAAGAAATTAAAGAAGCACTAAACTTACCACCTAAATCAAAAGACAGACTAAGAATTATTGAAGAGTTAAGGAAAAAAGGAGATTTTCTTCATAATACTAGTGAGGAACATAACAGCGGTATTCTGATAGTCACCAGACAACAGCAACGCAACCGTAAAAATAAAGCAGATGATTATGCTTGCTGCAAAAATTGCAAAGGTTTTTTTTTCAAAAAATACATTGCGAATTCACTTACGAAAATGTGGGCAAAGAACCAATAATGCGAGGGACAATTTAATATCTGGCAGAAAATTAACCCAATACATTCATGCTTCGGCAAATTTTACTCTTAGAACCAAAATTTTTCCCGTTTTAAGAAGTGATGATGTTACTAAAGCCATTCGATATGATGAATTAATTATAAAATATGGGAATAAATTGGCCGAAAAATACACACTGACCCACCAATATGATATGATCAGATCACAATTAAGATTATTGGGACGATTTATAATTGAAGTAAAAAAACTGAACGGAAGTATTACACAACTTAAAGATATTTTTAAACCTGGATTATTTGATACTTGTATAACAGCTCTGCGAATAGTCGCAAATTGGGACAATTCCTTAATGTGGTTCAAAACTCCAGCCGTTGCACAAAATATGACATCTATAATAAAAAAATGTGGTTCAAAACAAAGAACTGAATTTATTAAGACTCAGTCGGAGGAGTTAAAAAAAGACCTTGAAGATTTTTTGCTTCTGTGGGAGGAGGAGATACCGGTTTTGATTAACAAAAAGGCTCTTGATGATCAGTGCAATCAAAAACGCATAAAAAAAGTAATATTACCCACCAAAGACGACATAAAAAAGTTATACTTGTTTTTAAAAACCAAAATGATTGAATCAATTGCTATATTGGATAAAACATTTAGTATGGTTGCCTGGCATGAACTTGTTAAATCAACATTAATATTTATTCAGATATTCAACAGAAGACGTGCAGGAGAAATTGAGCGCCTCACAATAGACAACTATTTAAACAAAGAGGTAATCACAGATAATATTGAAACAGACATTTTAGAAAACATGTCAAAAGAGTCATTGAATTTTGCAAAGCAATTTGTTCGTCTGACATTACGTGGAAAATTGGGACGGACTGTGAGTGTACTTTTAAGTCCACTAAGCGCAAAGGGTATTGATTTAATTATTAAACATAGGGTCAAAGCAGGGATAACAACAGATAATGGATACATCTTTTCCAAAAATGGAAATTCAAAATTTGCCAAACAATATTATAGAGCTTGTCCTTTACTTAAACAATTTTCCTGCGAATGTGGAGCGGAAATTCCACAAAGCTTAAGAGGCACGACTCTTAGAAAGCACATCGCAACGTATACGGCATTGCTTAATATAGAGGAGGCTTCGGTAGATCAGCTGGCGAATTTCATGGGCCATCACAAAGATATCCATAAAAGTATTTACAGGGTTTCATTTCCAGTTGCAGAAATAACCTGTGTGTCCAAACTACTAATGTCGGCAATAGGGGAAGATGATGACATGGATGATGAAGATAAGGAGGATGAAGATAATAATGATGTGGAACCATGTGATTCGCATTATGATAAAAATTACGGTGGAAATCTAAGTTCAAAATCAACAAAGAAGCCAGGTGTAAATTTAAGTTCAACAACGACAAAGAAAAAAAGCGAAGTAGTAAGTTAATTAATTATATATTCAGCCTTATTATGAGTGTCGTTATAGTTTTACTAAAGATAAAATTAAATCTGTTTCTTTAATCTATTACGAAACAGTCGATCTCGTAAAACGAAAACAAACTCATAATTACTACTAATTTTACCTAAAGTAACAAATTAAGCTTTATTTAGCAAATAAAATATTCGGGTTTGTCCCATAATTGCTATCTGCATAAATTAATCGGTAAAGCGAATGACATAATTTTTATGAATTTCTCTCTTCATTTCTAACCTACACAAATAAAACCTAATTATATCGGGACTTTGGTGCAATACGTAGTAGCTCAAAATTTGAATTTTTTGAGATGGGTATGCAGAAATGATATTTGGAGAAATATCTATCTAAAGAAAAAATATTATGATTCTATCTCTAACTGCTCAGAATCTACAGATAAAAATTTATTTATTTATTTCCTCTAGCTATTTCCAACAATATTTATATTTCCTTTATGACAAGAAATTTACAAACAGAAAACAAATTGCGAAAAAATAATAAAGCAATAATAAAAAAAATACTTTAGTAAACGAAAATACTATAAAACATGTGGTTGAGAACTTCAAATTAATTTTTCTCAGTTCACGATTTTTTTAATTACTACGGTATTGCACCCAAGGCTCGATATGTGTTTGCCACCTATAATTTAAACACTACTTCTATTACAAATTACCATTACTTTTTAACAGCTTATAATTATACCATCACTTTAATATTGCTAAAAGTAGTTGAAATAACTATTTAGCAGTAAAAACTATAATGCACTCCTGCAGATGACTAGGAATTATGCATGTAGTTATATAACAGATAACAAATATAAACTAAACAGCTAATGACTTAGTATACGTTTTTCTAAACATTAATATTTAAATTTTTATCTTTAAAAGCTTCTCCCTTTGGAAAAACAACGCGAAAAAAATGGACTCAAGAGGAGAGGGATGCCATTTTTTCCATATTTGGTAATTTAAAAGAAATGGAAAAACTATCTAGTGGGGTTCAGTGTTTGGAAGCCGTAAGAAACACTCCTGCTTTACGGAATAGAACACCGCAACAATTAAAGACTTGGATAGACAATCAGAGGCGTTATAAGTAGATCAAGAAGTAAACATTAAATGGTATTTATTTTCATTTAACTAAACAAAAAATTTTTATAATCTCATTGATTTTTCTCTATTTACAGGTACCACCCAAGATAATATCATTCATTTCCTTATCCACTACCAGATCCCAAAAATAATAATATGTAATTTGTTTTTTTTACTTAACTATAATAAGAATTTTATTTTCATAGTTTTAATTAACTACAATTTTTATATATATTGTGTTTTTGGATCTTTTTTATTATTTTAAAATATTCTTGTTTAATATACAATGATGTCCGTTTTATATGTATAAACAAATTTCTATATATTTAGCATTTTTTAATCCGATATTTCGCTATCTCAATCGATAGCTTCTTCAGGGATATTACAATTTTTAAATTATAATATCAATTGTAATACGAAAAACAAAAATGAAAATTTTTAACATTTTCGTTTTTTATATTTGAATTGTTATTATAATTTCACATGCCTGTAAGATTAAAATTCTTCCAAAGAAGATATTTTAACTTAATTTTAAGTTTGAATTATGCCTGTGATGGAAATCGAAAACGAATGAGTTTCAGAAGTCAATTTTTTCGGAATATTCCTGTATTGAAAAACTCTTATCACATAAAATATAAAGATATTGTGCTACTAAAGAGAATCTTAAAAGAAAAATTTTAAAAATTAGATTATAAATGCATTAAAATGTACTTTCAAAACTGATTCGTTTTCGATTTCTATCACATGCCTGATTATCTTGATATTACTATTCTCGATATTTTGCTACTTTGTTGTGTAGCATCTTTAAGAAACATTTCTTTTATAATTTTCAAATTATTATTTTATAATTTCCTTTTTTTATATAAGCTTTGAAGTCAGTTATTTTTATATAATTTATTTTTTTATTTCAATCTAATAATTCGGTATCTCTATCGATAATAAAATTTTTAAATAATAACAATTGTTTTCTTTAATAATTAATGCTAGATCTATAGGTATACAAATAAAAATGGAAAAATGAAAAATAGAAGATGATAGATAATAAAAATTATATTAATAATAAATAATAATAATTATTTAGTTCTTTTATTCGATCTTTTAAAATAATAAATACAGCTAAGAATTTAATTGAAATAACATTAACTAAAGGTGACAGAGAATTTCATAAGAAATATATAGAGAAGATACGGAATATATTAAAGGACAATATTTTTCCAATTCATTTATGTATAATTTAGTAAAACAATATCAGTCTAATTCATAAAAACTTATCAAGGGTTTATAACAGGCTTATAAAGCAAATATCCATACAAAATTTGCTTTATAAGCCTGTTTAAACATTTGACAAGTTTTATGAATAATTGGGTATATGTATATATGTATGTATATGCATGCACATCGCATAATTTAGGTACATTTTTTTATGTAAGGCATTGTTTGAAGACATTTGAATACTTTGGAGACAATATATATATATATGCACATCGCATAATTTGGGTACATTCTTTTTGATGTAAGGCATCATTTGAAGACATTTGGATACTTTGAAGCCAGTATATTTATATATGCACATCGCATAATTTAGGTACATTTTTTATGTAAGGCATTGTTTGAAGACATTTGAATACTTTGGAGACAGTATACATATATATATGCACATCGCATAATTTAGGTACTGTCTCCAAAGTATCCAAATGTCTTCAAACAATGCCTTACATAAAAAAATGTACCTAAATTATGCGATGTGCATATATATACATACATATATACATATACCCAATTATTCATAAAACTTGTCAAATGTTTAAACAGGCTTATAAAGCAAATTTTGTATGGATATTTGCTTTATAAGCCTGTTATAAACCCTTGATAAGTTTTTATGAATTAGACTGATATTGTTTTACTAAATTATACATAAATGAATCAATAGGATAAAATCCTGTTTCACACACTTTTTAGTTTTAGTTGACCAGTTTTTGTTCAATTCTCTTTTGAACTTGCCAACACGCATCAATTCAATTTGCGTACTTTTTTTATGCAAACCAACATGCATGAAAGAAACAAAGGAAATAAGAATATTGACTATAGTACCGTCAAGTTTGTACCCCTTTATTTTCTTTTACAAAAATACTTGCCTTGAAGAGTCGGAATTGAAGAGTATGAAAGCAAGTGGATTTTCATTTAAATTTTAGTTCAATATATGGAAAGATTTTTGATAGTGGCTTGTTTTCTAACAGTTCAAATTTAAAATTCCATTGTTTTTAGGGCTTTATTAACTAATTAATTAATTATTTATTAACTAAATTTTTCGTTAAATTTTATACATGTTAAAACTGATATACTATAATTGATAAAATTCAATAAAAAAAATTACATTACATTTCATTTTATTTTTTTTAAATACATTACAAACTATTAAAATAATTTTTTTCAAGTTTTTAGCAAATTTAATTCATCAAAAAGTAAAACAACTAAAAAACTAATAAAAAAAAAATATTAAAGAAATTTAACAATAAATTTGTTATTAAGATTTGTTTTCGCTTTAACAAAAGAAAACTAGTATTCAAATACATATCTCTAATTGGTCCTGATACTAGGTTTTAAGTTTTCTTCTTTCGTTTTTTTTTTACATTAACAAATAATTAAAATTATAAAGTAAAAATTATATTATTATAATTATATATAAAATATGCAAAAAGAAACTTGTGATGTTTAAGAGTGGAAAATTGTTATAATACAAAACGTTTTAGTAAAAATAAAAAACAAAAAAATATTTTTACTAAAACTTGGTAAAGATATAAAAGTAATAAAAACTTAACGAAAATAGTTGATTTTTGATGTGAAAAACAAATTAGAATTTTTATATATGTATGTTTATAAAAATTAAATTGTTTTAAGAACATTCATTTAAAAGAGGACTTGTTTAATTATTACAACAGAAGTAAACAATTACATTTTAGAAATGTCACAATTAATAAAAAATTTAATTCTAAACAACGAGTTCTTTTACAAACAATTCAATTGAAGTAATTTAATTAATTTATTGACTTTTGTTTAATAATTTGTTTTTTTTTTAATTTATGTGAATGGTCCTACTAAGTAAACAATAAAACAATAAAAAAAAAGATTTATCAGGGAAGATTTATGTTTACAGTCTCATGCCGTGATATTTGGCAAAGGATTTGCAAAGGCAAAAGGCCAAGAATATGGCCAACAGATGTACAAGACCCACGCCGAGTAAAACAGCAATTATTATTTCACGATGGGAAATAATCCAGTCAATAAATACATCATAACAGCCCTAAAGTAATAGAAAACGAATTTTATGTATAATAAAAAAAATAATGCCTGATAATAAATATCATGGAGTAAATATACAAGGTGAGTGCAAATCGGCAACAAATACAATACAATACAGAAACAACAAGCATTTTCTTTGTGTAAAATAATGTACTACTGTCAAAAACACCTGACAAAGTATTACTTTTGACACAAGTAAATTGTAAAAAAAGTCAGTCAGCTGTGCTACTGCACTCACCTTGTATAGTTACACCATGATAAATATTAAATAGCAATGTTTACCTTTAAATAAAAACTATTTGTTTCAGTAGGATTTGTCACACAATTGTCATCTTCGGGTATTAGATTTTTAATATCCTTTAAACGGCAACAGGCCTCGGGCATGGTGCGATTTCCCTTGGCATTAACCCAACCCGATGATGTCTCAAAATCGCGGTAGTCCACCACGCCACAACAGCCAAAAGTGCTCATCATTTGATTCCACATTAGAGTGACATCATCGGTGTGTTCAGCTGTTGTATAGTATTTGGTAATGGTTGTTTGTAAAAAGCCTTTGCTTTCATTGCGTGCCTGCAAACAGAAAACGAGTTAAAGCAATCAAATAAATTTGCCATGAAGGGAAAATTGCATTTGTGTACAATTTGGAAATTGCAATAATTACCGTCTCTTTATAAAATGCCGCCAAGCCACCAGCACCGATTTCAGCAATCAATATTAAAATCATAAAAACGCCATACTGAAAAAAAATATTGAAAGAGAAAAAAATCATATTTGAATAGAATCTTATAAAACTTAAATTTATTAAATAACTAATTAACCTTATTTAATTAAACTGGAATTATGAATTAATTCAAATGAATTAGAAAAATTAATTGCAATTCATGTTAATTCATTTGAATAAATTTTGAATTGCAAGTCATGCTAATTCATTTGAATTAATTCATAATTCCAGTTTAATTAAATAAACGTGTAACAATTCCAAAGAACTGAAATTATTCAGCCCAATCATGAATAAAAATTCGCGGGAGTTTTTTTCCTTTTTATTTTTTAACATTGAATTTGAATAGGTAAAATGTGAAAAAGGAAAAAACTTCCGAGGAATTTTTATTCATGATTGGGCTGAATAATTTCAGTTCTTTGGAATTGTTACACGTTTATTTAATTAAACTGGAATTATGAATTAATTCAAATGAATTAGAAAAATTAATTGCAGTTCATGTTAATTCATTTGAATTAATTTTGAATTGCAAGTCATGCTAATTCATTTTTCTAATTAATTTGAATTAATTCAAAATTCCCGCGAATTTTTTTATTCATGATTGGGCTGATTAATAAAAAAAAAGACACGAGGTTCCTTTAAACAAAATTTTGTACTTACCTTATGTATTAACTTCTGCCAACTGAGCTTTCCTTTTTTCTGCTTTATTCTTCTTCCTTCTTTTTGGCTGTCTATATTTTTTTAAAATATACCTATTATTTAAAACAAAAAGTTATGAATATAATTTCGGTTTAAACAAAATATTTTACTTACCACTTTTTAACTTCTGCCCACTCTGAATTTGCTTCGCGTCTTTTTACCCACCTGAAAAATATTAAATATTAAATAACAGTTTAACAATTTTTTCAATAGGAACCCGGAGTTTTTTATTCCAAAGAATTGAAATATAAAAATAAAACCACGAGGTTCCTTTTAAAAAAATTGTGCATCGAAATTATTTTTACTTACCAACTGCCATATATTATGAACAACTGCACCTGTTGCAAACTTTTTTTGGAATGAAAAGCTATTTCATTTTACCGTAATTATTATTGTTGCCGGACAACAAAATTACACTTCAAATGTTGCCACTATAACAAAAATTTGACTAGGATATTTTCTGCGATTTACTATTGTTAATACAACACTGATGTCTTATTGTTAAGACAACATAACAAAAATATATATATATTAATATAGCAATTTTAACACTTCATGTTATTAATCAAATAACTACTATTTAAATACTTATAATAAATAAAAACATATTTATTGTACGTATTGATTAGAATTGTATTATTTTTTTATTTAAACAAAAACATTTTAAAAGTTTAAATTCTTTAATTAGAAAATTTTATAGATTATATAATTCAGAATAAATTCAATGAAATATGAATTTGAACTTTATACGTAAATACAAATAATGGGCCAAAAAGAGTGTAAAAAAGTGTACTTTATAGTTATAAAGTTGACTTTTGTTAAAATACACATTTCTCGGAAATTTTCTAGTAAAAAAAGAACCACAAATGCTATAATAAACAGCTATGAGCTTTTGTCTACAAAATTATAAGACTTAAACTCCTAAGAGAAAATGATTTATTGTAGTCTTATGTAATATATAACTGTGGTAACTTTCAACACAAACAACTCAGCCTCGTGAAAATATGGCAACTCTTAACAAATGAACGCGCTCAATACAAGTTTAAACAAGGTGGTGTTGATTCTACAACAACAAGCTTGGAACCAAGGTGAATTTAAATACTAGGTGATAGCGTAGCGCCAGCTGATTATTCATGGTGAATTTGAAAATGCCAAAAAGTTATATAAAAAAAAAACTTTTTGACAGTGACGAAAGTTTTTCATATAGAAAAATGCCTGTTGTTCTTGCCTTGTTGTAATTGTTGTAGCAATGCGGTCACCTGGTATTTAATTTCACCATGCTTGGAACAAACGAGAAAATAGAAGTTAGTGTTGAAACTACAACAACAAGAGCTAATCTTATAGGCGAAGAAACAATTCAGCTGTCTGACTGTCATCACCTTGTATAAATTCGCTACATACAAAAAACAAATTTATACAAGGTTGTGTTTATACTACTATATTAACTTACAAAATAAATCGCTATTTAACGAAAATTTTTCGTAAATAAAACTTTTAAATTTGGTCTGGTTTACAAAAATAAATAAAAATAAGAAATATATTTCGTAAAAATACAAAATTGTTTTGTTAATTTTAGAAATATTGCCTCCTGTTTTACGAAATTTTCTAAACTTACGAAAAATATTTTTATTTTTTTTAGGTATAAGAAAAATTTCATATTTTTTTCGTTTATTTTACAAAATTTTGTAAAAAACGAAATATATTTTGTAAAATCACGAAAATATTTCCAAAATACACGAAAAGTTTCGTAAATTTATGCTAAAAATTGGTAAAATTACAAAATTTTCTAAAAATATTTCGTAAAGTTACTAAAAATTGTGTAAAAATAAAAAAATGTTTGTTTATTTTAGAAAAAGTTTCATTAATCTCTGCATTTAATACGAAAGTTTCGTATTTTTCGAGAAATTTTTGTAAAATAAACAAAAAAAAAAAACATTAGCGAAATTTAATTTGTAAAATTCAAAAAATTTCTAAATTTACTAAATTTTCTACAAGATCTAAACACGAAAGTTTTGTATTATAAACGAAATTTTTGTACAATATACAAAAATAATTCTACGAACATTTTTTTGTAAATTAACGAATTTTGTAAGTTTACGAAATAAAAAAATTACTAAAATTTCATATTATATACAAAATTTTAGTAAAATGTACGAAAATAATTTTACGAAAAACAATTTCGTATTTTTGTGCATGAAATATTTTGAGTGTATGCATATTATGAAATTTAAATTTTTTTCAAAGGATATATACATATCTATTTACTTTAGATATATTGATAATACTATGAAATTTTGCACATATTTTTTTTTTACCAAAAATTAACAAATCCTGTTGAAAATTTTAAGAATCAGTTCATGATTTCACATGGACCTAATAAATGTCTTGCCGGAATATGAAACATAAATGCGTCATTTCATAATTTAATTTATATTATCTCTTGTACAATACGTAATATTACACAAATTGTCATTCCAATTTCTTATTTAAAATGTTAAAATTTATGTATTTTCATGACTTTTTGACTTTTTATTTTTCCTATTTTTTTTGACGATTTTTAAAATTTTAAATGACGAGTTTTATTTTATTATTCATCTGGTAGCCCTGGGCGCGATTAGTTTAAACATCAAATACATCACTGTATACATTTTCCGAACGGCGGTAGAGCAAATATGAAATGGCGCCAAAAAATACTTATATCAAAGTCATTCAGCTGTTAATTTTTTAACGGCGTTAAATACAGAATTCATTGCTGAAGAGTGGCAACTTCAAACAAAATTTTATAACTTTAAAACTTAAAATTTGTATACTTAAAGCGTATATATAGCTTCAAGAACTGGTTTATATAATATTTTAAACATCGCGGAATGTTTTTATGTAATAAAAAAAAAATCGGAAAAAAAGTCCTCAAAGTATCAAGACGCCAAACTACACGCAAGACCATAAAACAGTTTGAAGACTGTCTTCAAAAAATGCAAATGTCTTCAAACAATGCCTCATATCAAAAAAATGGCCGCAAATGATGCTCTGTGCATATATATACATATATATATATATATAAGTTATATAAACTAAATAATATTTATTTTATTTAGTAAATATACACCATATGTAACTTAAAAAAAGTAAAAATATAAAATTCACGTTATACATTTATAATAAATATATAAAATAAACAAAACAAAAAACAATATGGGTATTATTATTTTTATGCTAATATGGCCGAATCTTCAATGTAAATAAAAATTCAATTTTTATTACATATTTAATCCCGACGTTTGAAAATTTTCATATTACAAACCCTTGAAAAAGACGACAATAAATCCACGAAACATCGGGATTAAAAATTGTAATAAAAATTTAATTTTTATTTACATTGAAGATTAGGCCACATTAGACCGATATTCTCAAAATCCAGCAGTTAGATTTAGGCTTGTATGTAAATGATCCGTGTAAAATTTTGGATTGGTACCCTTATTTATAAGCGATTTATGAGTATTAAAGTGATTTTCGGAAGAGGGCTTTATATGGGGCATACGGTTAAAAATAGACCGAAATTCACAAAATTTTGTGGGATGATTTTTGTATATATTAAAATGATATGTGCAAAGTTTTGAGTCGGTACCGATATTTATACAATATATATATAGGGAAAAATGTCTTTTTCAGATGTGGTCCTTGTATGGGAGCTATAACCAGTTCTGGGCCGACTACAATAAAATTTAGTACAACAATTTATTTGCCTATAAAGAGTATTTATGTCAAATTTTAGCCGTTTAACATTATTTATATCTGTTTTATGCGTATTTAAATGAATTTTGGAAGTGGACTTTATATGGGGTCTATGGTCAAACATGGACCGAATTGAAAAAAATTTTGTTTTGAGATTTCTTTTTGCATAACACTTATTTTTGCTGAATTTTGTCTTGATATTCCAATTTTATAGGCATTTATTTATCATTAAGCCATATTTCGGGAATATATATATTTGTATGGGGGCTATGAGAAATCATGGACCGATTCTTACTATTTTCCGCACACTTTCTTTTATCAGACAAACATCGTGTACAAAATTTCATGGTATTATCTGCAATATATTTCAAAATATTGCAATAAAATGGACAAAAAATATCAAATTTTTATGGAGGTTGTCTCACATATTGGTCCATAACTCTGGTTGACCTAAAAGGATTTTGCTGATTTTAAATAGTAAACTTCTCGAAAGCATTTCTGACAGAATTATTGAAGATTTGGATCCCGAATATATCTTGGGACTTCAAAAAACTGATTTCAACAGACAGACGGACATCTATAAGGATCCAGAATATATATACTTTATAGGGTCGGAAAATTATATTGTGGAAATTTCACATGGAATGACAAACTTATATATACCCTTCTCATGAAGGTGATGGGTATAATAATACAAGGTAGGTTCGCACTCCTCTTCTACACCGGCACCACTTTTCTCGAACTTCTTTATTCTCCTTAGTTCTTTTCTGTAAGCGGTTCTTAAGATATTAATTTTTGCGTTAAATCTTTTTTTTCCGCGTTCGGATACTTTTCTTTATATTTTTGAAGAAGAACTTCATACTGAGTATTTTTATCGTCCCTGTTGCTATATTCTTTGGATTTAACCTGCCATAAAAAAAACGAACTGGAACACTTCCTGATGGATAAGCAGATTGATGTCATGATGATTGCTGAAACTCACTTGACGGCGACAGCGTACTTCAAAATTAATGGCTACGTGTTGTATGATACTAAAGATCCCCGCGGAAGAGCATGTGGAGGTTCGGCAATTCTTATAAAGAACAGAATAAAATATTATTTAATGAACAACATATGTGAGGATTATCTACAAGCAACAAACATTTGTATTGAATTCTGTCAATACAATTTTGTTTTATCATCAATTTATTCGCCGCCTCGATTTTCAATAAAAGAGCACCAATACTACAGCTTCTTCAATTCCCTTGGAGCTAGATTTTTAGTTGCTGGTGACTTTAACGCCAAACACACTTTTTGGGGTTCACGTCTGGTGACCCCGAAGGGTCGTGAACTCTTCAACACCATTGCCAAAATGGGATTAGATGTACTCTCAAGCGGGCATCCCACCTACTGGCCGACGCACCGACGGAAGATTCCCGATGTTATTGACTTCGGAGTAGTGAAAAATATCCCTGTAGAATCGATACAAGTGGAGCCTTCATTAGACTTGTCTTCAGATTACTCTCCTACTATTATTTCAATGCGTTTCCTTCAAGGGAATGGCTCTCCATTTCGGGACATATCTAAAACCAGAGTAAGTTGGATAAAGTATAAAAAGTATTTAAGTTCCCACTGCACGGAAAATGTAGTGTTGAGAACTACCGAGGATATTGATGGGTCGATTGGCAAGTTTACTGAGGACATACGAAGAGCTGTACATCACGCCACCACATACGACGTTGAGTGCAGAAGTGGGACAAATAGAACTTATTTCGCTAAACTCGATCATCTCCTGTCAGAAAAAAGAAGAGTTAGAAGATAGTGGCAAATTCACAGGTCTCCTGAACTGAAAGCTAGGCTACGGGTATGCAGAGATATACTAAGAAATTTCTTAGAAACCCAAAGAATGGCTTCACTTAAATCTTACTTGGAGGGTCTTGATAGTACCCCACAATCTGACTATTCGTTATGGAAGGCGGCACGGGGTTTAAAAAGACCAGTTAGAGGAAAGCCTCCTCTGCGAAATCCGACTGGTGACTGGGCTAGAAATGATTCCGAGAAGGGGACTTTATTTGTTAATCATTTGAGAAAAGTGTTTACTATAAACAACTCAAATAATGCATCTGATTTGCCTCCACTTGTTATTAGACCTCCTGTACCTCTAAGACTAAACTTTCGTCATGTCCAGATTGGAAGGTGTCTATGATCACTATGATTCCTAAGTCAGGGAAGGACCACACCAAAGTGGAGTCATATAGGCCAATTAGCCTACTGCCGACAATTTCTAAACTGTTCGAAAAATTGTTAATGACTAAGTTGATTCCAATTCTGAACGACACTCAATGTATCCCAAATCACCAATTCGGGTTCAGAGCTAAACACAGTACCATCGAACAAACACACAGATTGGTAAATGTGATAAGAGGGTCGTTTGAAGATAAAAAATACTGCTCCGCCCTTTTTATTGATGTGTCCCAAGCGTTCGACAAAATTTGGCATGACGGTTTAATGCACAAAATAAAATTAACTCTGCCTGCTAACACCCATAAACTCATGGAAAGTTATTTATACGGTCGCAAATTTAAAATCAAAGAAGGCAATTTTTTAAGTACCGCTCAGCCAATTGAATCAGGTGTGCCACAGGGTAGCATACTGGGTCCTACTTTATATTTGATTTATGCCTCCGACATGCCGTCAGACCCCAAAATTCATACGTCAACTTTTGCAGACGATACAGCCTTTATCAGCGTCCATAAGGACCACCAATTTGCATCACAGAATTTGCAGAATTATGTTTATAAACTAGAGAATTGGCTAGAGCTTTGGAAAATCAGGGTAAATGAACAAATATGTATTCATATCACTTTCACATTGCGAAAAGATCCCTGCTCGTCCATCAGAATAAATAATCAAATTATTCCTCAACATAATGAAGTCAAATACCTCGACCGCCGTTTAACTTGGAAGTCTCATATTGAAGCGAAACTTACACAAATGAGATTAAAAGCAGTGCAACTTAATTGGTTAATCGGCAGAAACTCTACATTGAAATTGGATTGCAAACTTTTGTTGTACAATGCAATTCTAAAGCCAATCTGGTGTTATGGAATTCAATTATGGGGTACTGCCTCAGCATCAAACATTGAAAAAATTCAAAGGGGTCAAAATAAAATTCTACGTATAATTACTGCAGCACCATGGTATGTTAAAAATTCTCGAATCCACAAAGATCTAGGCGTGCCATTAGTAAAAGTCGAATTTACAAAATATGCGTCAAAGTACATCAGCAAACTTGAACACCATCCAAACCCACTTGCACGAGACATCCTTAACTTTAGTGGCCACAATCGGTTGAGAAGGAGGGATACCCTTGCTTTAACTCAAGCGCAAAACAGATGACTGGATCAGTTGATGTGAAATTTTTTTAGTATCATAAAAATTTTTGTCTAGCACTGGCTGGGCTTATTATTTTCTTTTTAGTATTAAGATTTGAATACTTGAATATGAAGATTCAATAAATAATTAAATGCAAAAAAAAAAAAAAAAAAACACCTGCCATAAAGCAGGCAAACCATGGTACACTTCAATTAATTCCAGAATAAAATTTTTTTCCCCGTATGATGTTGTCGCTGCGAAAACTGAATAAAAATGTCATTTGACGTTTTTCGCAGCAACACATCAAATTCGCTTCAAATCATAGTAGCGGCGGCCGTGAAAATCTAATGGTGTTTTCTTTTCTGAAATAAAATGTTACACAGTTATTATGTACATTTTTATAATGTTTACCCCACATTTTAAAGATGTCGCATTTTTAATGGTCAGAATAGAACATAAAATGACAACAGTGTAACACCTTTTTTTCATGTACAGCTGTTTTTGTTTTTTTTTTTGTTAAAAAAGAAGAAGCAGATAGCTCCCTGGTAAGATCGCTTGAAGTAAGACAATGAATATTTATCAAAAACACCAATGACACCTTCCCGACTAATACGCAAATTTTTAAAGTATAAAAATTATATATATAGACATACATTACATATATACATAAGGAGTAGGAAATTTGACATACATCAACTTCAGAGTATTCATAATTACGTTCTCTACAAAGCCTTTCACTTTTCCATAATCATATAAAATATTTTATCATCATCAGATAATGAAGATGAATTCAACAAGTCATCCAAAATTTTTTCAGCACATAAAAAAGTAGTAATATTTTCCATTTTGTATATTTTTTTTTTGTTTCTTAACACAAATACACATTCATAAACAAAACAAATGTCAGCTGCAGCAATGCCAACTTAGCTCTTTTCGGGCTAGATTTAGCCGGATTTTAGTCACTCAAAACGCAAAAAAAAAAGAAAATTGGATGTGGTTTTATATGGATTATTTTCCATTTAGCCTTTTTTTCAAAAATGTTTACGCGTTTTGAGTCTCAAAAGTTGGCATCACTGGTCAGCTGTTTTATCGTGCGATTCTCCCCCTCTAAAAATTCAGAGTGTGAAAGGTGCACCATTTTTTTAATTTATAGTGTGACATTTATAGAAAAGAACGTAGTGTGTTCTTTAGCAGTGTTGATATTTTTTCAGAAAAGAACACAAAAAAATTAAAAAAGATGCGAAATGGGAAAAACGTGTAACATTTTTGCCAGAAAAGAAAACGCCATAAATTGTTTTGATTTTCGTCAGACTCACATCAACATATACGCGTGCGATTTTTTTTACTAATCCAATCAAAAAAACCTGAGTTTGTCAAATCAGATTGATACGTGGCCATCGTGCTTTAAGTTACACTTAAGATTATTATGAACATCAGACAAAGTCTGTAAATTATGGTAAGAAGCAGGGTTGTCAGATTTTTTTGAGCTCCGTCGCCAAAACGGATGTAAAAAATCGCCAAAATCCGGTTTTGTTCAGTTTTTAATTTTTTTTTTATTATTTAAAAGAAATAAATTTTGTTTACACAAAACAAAACTTAGTTCAATTTTTAAGTCAAAAATTAAGAAAAAACCAAAAAAATCGCCAAAAATATTTTTTTTTTAGTTTTTGTTAAATTTTTTTATTTAATACATTAATTGTTACTTATTAAACAATATTTTAGTAAAACATATACACATTTATATCCGTTTTTGTATTTTTTACTATTTAAAAAATTTTAAAACTTTGTTAAAAGAGAGTTTTAAATTACATAAAAATGGAGATCATATTTAGAAAAGTAAAATTAAGTAGATAAGACTAAAAGTTCGTAAACTTCATTCTCAGCGATTTCATTACTAGAGTCTTGACTTTCATACATAGTTGAGTTCAATTTTTTTATCATTTCATTAGTCGGTGTAAACAAATTGCAGTAGTCGAGTTTTTGTATAATTCATTATTGAAAAGACCCTTTCAACGCAGACATTACTGTATCGTGATAATCAAACACTTTTGGCCAAAATTCAAGTAAATTTGTTGGAATTTCGTTATTAAAATAATTATTCCAATTTATGAACGGAAGTTTTCCCCATTGGATTCATACACGCCTATTGCTACATTTGGATCCATAAATGGTATTAATGTTTCTTGAACAACGCCAAATTTAGTTTGAGATAATGTATTCGCACACTTTGAAATAGAAAATTGTCCAAAAGCTTTAAAAAAGTTCATATTTTCTGGTAATCTGCTTATCATCTCTTTTAAAAGTTTTTTTAAATACACAAAACAGTTTTCTTTAAGTACGATTATTTCTACTTCGCTCAATTTCGCATTTCTTAATTCTGTTTCAAACTCTGCAAAATCAATTGCATCTAGAGGCAAAAATGAATTTGAAGAATCAATAGATGCATGTAAATCATGCATCATTGTTTTCAGTATTATATAAAACAGAAGGTTTGAAAACTTTTGTTGAAAACATAAGAAGTGTACAATACATTTTTTCATGCATGCTTCCTGCATCCATGCTGTCCGATTGAAATTCCAAATTCAGATGATTCATTTCGTTGACAATTGGATTTATAAAAACCAAAAAAAGACGATTTTTTTCATCACATAATTCATTATAGATGTTTTGGGCAATTGGATTTATAAAAACCAAAAAAAGACGATTTTTTTCATCACATAATTCATTATAGATGTTTTGGTGAAAATCGCCAGTGATATCAAAAATCGGAAAAAAAAAATCCCCATGTCGCCAAACGGAAAATCTCGACGCCAAACACGTTTCAAAATCGCCACGTTTGGCGAGAAATCTCCATATCTGACAGCCCTGGTAAGAATTGGTAATTAAATCAATTAAAAATAGTGAAAATAAGACTGAAAGAAAACACAGAATAAGAATATTCTAGTTCTGGTTCTATCCAGTGTAGTTTTTGTATTTCTTATTAGTGTTGTAAAATCCAGTTACTTTTAAGTACCGGTTACTACTCGATACTTTTTAAATGGGTACTCGATACTACCCGATACTTTTAACTACAATTTAACTTAATTTTTTTTATTTTAAGTATTTTGTTAATTATCTCTGAAATATTTTAAAAAATGCCTTTTTTTATCTGTTTGAGGTTCCACCACCTTAAACAAAAAATAATTAATAATTTTACAATCTATTTATTTTAATTATTTTTACCTTTGAAAGAAATTTCTTTTTTGCATATATTGCATTTAGCTTTATTTTCTTTTGTTTCTTTAAAATGAAGCCAAACACAACTTCTTTTTGTAGACATTGTTAAATATTTGACGTTTTTAAAAACGGGTTTGCCTTTTTTTTTGCTTACGCAACCCTAAAAGTAACGGGTAGGTACTTTTTGGTATTGCGTACTCGAAAAATTATGTGGTATCGTGTACTCGGTACCTAAATACCCGATACTTTTACAACTCTATTTCTTATTACTAGCGCTGCGATTTCCATGCAAATGCATGTTTTTTGTCGATAGTCTATGAGCGATTTCAGAATCAAGAAATTTGCGTTAAAATGGCATCGATTTGTTTTTGCATATATTGGTGAAAATGCATTTATTTTTGTATATTTTGGTTTAAAATGCATATTTTTTTGCATATTTTAAATTTATTAATACATATTTTTGCATATTTTGGAATTTTTGAGTGATTTTTAAAAAAATTTCCAATAAACAAAAAAAATCAATAAATTCTTTTAGTGCTCTGCCGGTGTTCTGTATACCATGGAGGAGAAAAGATTTCCGCCCGGCCGTATGCCGGGAACGCAAGAAATTGGTGCAATGCGAAGCCGGTATTCTGTATACCATAGAGGAGAAAATCCTTTTTTTACTTGAAATATGGTGACATGCAACATTATCAAAAATATGGTTTTATGTCTAATTTTTGGAAAAAAAATTTATGGCGTTAAGTACCATTCCATTGAGACTTAATGACATATGCCCTTATAGCCGAATGGAATGAGACTTGACGCCATAAGTCTTTATGTCCCATGGCTTTATGGAGAGGTAGAAGTTAACTGGTACGTTTAACTTCTTTTTGTTGTAATCCCTTAAACAAAAAGAAGCACAGGTCATCAGATATGCGAAATATTTCCGACAACTTTTTAAACAAAACTCCCAACGCTTTTAAAACGTTTGGTAATTTGTGGATCGTGCAGGAAAATAATGGGAAAGTTGGACACATTACCGGTTATTCCAGATGAGAAAAAAATCAATTCTGAAAATGATGACAGTTCTGCAGGAGATGATGGTTTTTCTAACTTTTCAGTAAAACCTATAAGACCTAATAATGAGTGCCAAAATCAACATCACAAGGATTCAGTAGAAATTTTTGAACAAATAAAAAAAAAGTACAAATCGTCACAGAGTAGATCTGAAAGAATTCAACTTCTTACTCTCAATTGTTCAAATTGCCCGGACACCACATTCATTAAGGAGAATTTAATGAACTCTTTTGATCGAGAATGTATTGATGAGATAAAATTTAAATCTAGGCTTCAGACTGAAAGATGTGCCTTAAAAACAGTAATTTTAAATGTGTATGATTTTGTGGAAGAAATATGCAAAGGTTTGCTAAATTTGAGAAGCCATGACTTTTTAGTCAAACAGCAATGGTAATTTTTGAATGATTTGAAGACACATTTAAAGTCTGGTGAATTCCTGATTTCATATGATTTCACAGAGAACTATAAATATGTTATTCAGGATACAAGGATTCAACTTCAATCATGACCAAGCAGCTATATGCACATCAAGATCGCATCTTAGATGCGAACGCTTTATTCCGATGGGCAAAGATGATCATGAGGAAACATTAAAAACATTGAAGAGTAGATTCGACGCTGCTGTAACAATTGATGGCACATCTCAATAACATGCTTTTATACCACTTATCGATGGAAGACTCCAGTTGAAAAAGTTTTCTGCATCTACTCAATGCGCTTTCTCTCCAAAGCCAAAAAAGACAGCAGCAGTGAAATCAGCAAATGAACCTTGTAACTCCAAGAAAGGATTGGCAAAAAAAAAAGCTAAAAATAAAGGCAATAAATAAGAAGGAAGAAAGATTGGCAATTTCAAAATTTATATATTAACTAGCTAAACCCGGTGTGCTTTGCTACCCCCCCCTCGTCATAAAATAAAACGTATTTATATATTTACAAATTAATTTTAATGTATTTATTGCAATGCTTTAGGCGAGACCATGCCCCTTTGTCCACTTACATAATCAAGAATTTATTATTTCGTAAGAATATCCTGTTGTGAAAATTTAATGACGATCGGTCCAGTAGTCAAGACTATATTACGATGTTTAATTTTCCTAAAAAGGGGCGTGGTCCCACTCACTTTTCTCCTGGTACGTATTCATAATTATGCCAATACCATATGTACCAAATATCATCGACGTACGTCAAAAAATGCCCAAAATATGGCGGGTTAAATTTGTGGGTTATATGGGCGGTGCCACCCCTGTTTGTACAATCAAAACTTCATATAGCTTATTATTCCTACCAGAGTCACAGTAACATGCTGTAAAAATTTCAGGCAGATTGGTCCAAGGGTTTGGCCTCCTTTTAAGCACAAACATACAGACACACATTCATTTATATATATATAGATTAAAAGCAATATAATTTAAGGTGAAATGGGGCGAAAAATGGGGATTTGGTAATAAAAAAATGTATGTAGTTAAAAAGTATATAAAACTTTAGGTAAATACATATTACAAAAAAAGTATTGTGTATAGCAAACATTGTTAGTGGTATACGAAAGTATCTGAATTAAAAAAAGGGGGCGATGAAGTAGGCGTGGTTCATAGTTATATTGTGACGTTAACAGTATTAAGAGCAATATAATACCAAATAAAAAAAATACGTTGGAATGAACAAATTTGTGTAGAGAACAAAAAGTATGAAACTTTCAAAAATTTGGCGTGAAAAGGGGCGTGAAAGGGGCGTGGCTTAAGAAATCTTTATTTTTACCTCGCCTGGAGTATATAATGTGTATACAATTTGAAGTAAATCTGTTAAAAACTATATGGGAGCAATTACATAATTTTTAAAAAGTGGGCGTAAAAATGGGCGTGGCCAAAAAAAAGTACCCTATTAATCATACCAGAGTCCCAGTTAAATGCTGTGAAAATTTCAAAAATATCGGTCCAAAGGTTTGGTCTTCAATTACAATATTTTAAAAAAGTGGGCGTAAAAGTGGGCGTGGTAAAAAAAAAGTACCCTATTATTTCTTCCAGAGTCACAGTAACATGCTGTGAAAATTTTATCAAAATCGGCTCAGCCGTTTTGGAGTCTATACGTTACATACATACATACATACATACATTGAATTTTATATATATAGATAGATTAAAAGCAATATAATTTAAGGTGAAATGGGGCGAAAAATGGGGATTTGGTAATAAAAAAATGTATGTAGTTAAAAAGTATATAAAACTTTAGGTAAATACATATTACAAAAAAAGTATTTTGTATAGCAAACATTGTTAGTGGTATACGTAAGTATCTGAATTAAAAAAGGGGGCGATGAAGTAGGCGTTGTTCATAGTTA
Source organism: Bellardia pandia (assembly GCA_916048285.2). Taxonomy (NCBI): domain Eukaryota; kingdom Metazoa; phylum Arthropoda; class Insecta; order Diptera; family Calliphoridae; genus Bellardia; species Bellardia pandia. The sequence continues at coordinate 76,126,187 of OU696530.1, forward strand.
TATGGCGACGTTAACAGTATTAAGAGCAATATACTACCAAATAAAAAAATACGTTGGAATGAACAAATTTGTATAGAGAACAAAAAGTATAAAACTTTCAAAATTTTGGCGTGAAAAGGGCCGTGGTTTAAGAAATCTTTATTTTTACCTCGCCTGGAGTATATAATGTGTATACAATTTGAAGTAAATCTATTAAAAACTATATGGGAGCAATTACATAATTTTTAAAAAGTGGGCGTAAAAATGGGCGTGTTCAAAAAAAAGTACTCTATTAATCATACCAGAGTCCCAGTTAAATGCTGTGAAAATTTCAAAAATATCGGTCCAAAGGTTTGGTCTTCAATTACAATATTTTAAAAAAGTGGGCGTAAAAGTGGGCGTGGTAAAAAAAAGTACCCTATTATTCCTTCCAGAGTCACAGTAACATGCTGTGAAAATTTCATCAAAATCGGCTCAGCCGTTTTGGAGTCTATACGTTACATACATACATACATACAAACATACATACATTGAATTTTAAATATATAAAGATATAGATTAAAAGCAATATAATTTAAGGTGAAATGGGGCGAAAAATGGGGATTTGGTAATAAAAAAATGTATGTAGTTAAAAAGTATATAAAACTTCAGGTAAATACATATTACAAAAAAGTATTTTGTATAGCAAACATTGTTAGTGGTATACGTAAGTATCTGAATTAAAAAAGGGGGCGATGAAGTAGGCGTGGTTCATAATTATATGGCGACGTTAACAGTATTAAGAGCAATATACTACCAAATAAAAAAAAATACGTTGGAATGAACAAATTTGTATAGAGAACAAAAAGTATAAAACTTTAAAAAATTTGGCGTGAAAAGGGGCGTGGCTTAAGAAATCTTTATTTTTACCTCGCCTGGAGTATATAATGTGTATACAATTTGAAGTAATTCTGTTAAAAACTATATGGGAGCAATTACATAATTTTTAAAAAGTGAGCGTAAAAATGGGCGTGGTCAAAAAAAAGTACCCTATTAATCATACCAGAGTCCCAGTTAAATGCTGTGAAAATTTCAAAAATATCGGTCCAAAGGTTTGGTCTTCAATTACAATATTTAAAAAAAGTGGGCGTAAAAGTGGGCGTGGTAAAAAAAAGTACCCTATTATTCCTTCCAGAGTCACAGTAACATGCTGTGAAAATTTCATCAAAATCAGCTCAGCCGTTTTGGAGTCTATACGTTACATACATACATACATACATACATACATTGAATTTTATATATATAGATTTTACTACATTATTTCCCTGTAGGAAGTCAAACACATTTTTAAGTAACTTCAAACTGGTTTTTTAATAAACACAACTAGTTGCTTAAGTGACTTTTTTTCTTGTCGTCGACTCATTATTTTAACATAGGCATGTCATAGGCTGTAGTCAATTGGTCACCTCTGCATGACTTTTAAATTGACTACTAATTACTTATTTCCCAACCAATTTATAGTTAATTAAAAAATTGGTTATTAATAATCGCTTTATACTAAATTATTTAAAAACCACTTTCTTTTAAATTAAATTTTAAACAATTTAATTTTAATTCTTTTTTGTCAAAATATATACATACATATATATATACGTATATACAATATATATTTATAAATAGAAATAATTATTAAACTAAAAAAAAATAAAAAAATAAATGACTTAAAATAAAAGTTGTAATGAAAACAAGTAAAATGCAAAGTTTGTACTGCTCATAGAAAGGCTGTTTTCATAAACGCAGTATGCAATGCAACATTTCATTGCATAGAGTTCATAATAGCATTTAGAAATATAATTTAAAAACTTTTATCACATAAAATATAAAGATATTAAAATTGAGCACCGTTTACCTCAAAGACCTTGTTTGCTTTGATTGACATGTGACATTTGACTTCAGCTTCTTTTGTTTTCTTTTTTTACATTTTGCTTTTATTTATTTCTTACATGTTGTGCTTCCCCCCTTTCAAACTCACTTTTCAAAGAAAACAACAGCGCAAGAGACTTGCGCAATATGTTTGGTTGATATCTGCATGAGATTTAAACCAATTTGTAGTCATTTGCAAAATAATTAGTTTATAATTAATGTTTTTTATCAACTGACTATTTTATTTACTACAGGGTTGTTATTATTATTCTTATTTAGTATTTATTATCTATATATATAAAAGTGATTGTGTGTCTGTATCAGAGATCATTTATGAGTACTGAAAAAGTGAGTATACTCGAATCATGACTTATAATTTACGTACTCAGACTTGTCTCAATATCATGAAACCACTACTCATATTTAAAGTTTGAAGTACTCATTATATTCATACTTAATCTCATGTATGATGTTGTTTATTTTGACTCTCCTTAAGTCAATGTACGTAGACGATAAAAAAATAAGTATGACTCGCATACACTCAATAAAAGGTTTTGCTGCTCTGTTATACGAAGTTAAATTTTAACCCAAAGACTAGTATTGCTTATTTATTTTATATTTCATTTATTTTCCATTTTTTGTTACCTAGGTACAATCTGGCTGTTATTGGAGTTTACCAAACGCCTGAATTTCATCAGATTTTGAACGCACAAATAACAAAACAGTTTTAGTTTTAATTGTTTATTTGCAAACGTTAACATTCCTAAATGTCAAATAAAGAAATATATAATAATTTAATTTAATGGTATTACATTCAATAATACATACTTTTTTGGTATGAAACTCAAGCATTCAATTACACTTTAAAATACGTATGTACATATATATAAAATATATTAAATAAATGGGCAAATTACAAAATATGTATATATGGCGCTTGGTTTACGCGGGAATGTTTGCTGTAATCTGAAAAAGCTCCATTAATTTTGACATTTAGGGCTATGACGTGTAGAATTAGTGGTGATACAAAAGCGCTTTTTTTAAAACAATAACTTTATAATCGGCAGTGGCGGTAACACTCCCCCACAGTATGACGAGAACAAAGTTCGGAGGCTTACTTCTTTCCATTAGCCACGTCGAGTACGGCTAGTTTAGCTGCCGGTCTGTTTAGGACACCACAACTCGTAATGATCTTAGCGCGTGGGCTATGAGAAATCATAGACCTATTCTTACTATTTTCCACACAGTTTCTTCTTTTATTATACAAACAACGTATTCAAAATTTCATGGTATTATCTGCAATATATTTCAAAATATTGCAATAAAATAGACAAAAAATATCAAAGTTTTATGGAGGTTGTCTCACATATTGGTCCATAACTCTGTTTGGCCTAAACCGATTTTGCTGATTTTAAATAGCAAATTTCTCGAAAGCATGTCTGACAAAATTGTTGAAGAATTGGACCCCGAGGATATCTGGGAACTTCAGAAAATTTATTTCAACAGACAGACAGACGGACATGACTTAATCGACTCCGCTATCTATAAGGATCCAGAATATATATACTTTATAGGGTCGGAAAATTATATTGTGGAAATTACAAACGGAATGACAAACCTCATGATGGTGAAGGGTATAAAAATGGGGGCAAATGAAAATGATACATGTGCCAAATATTGAAAAATCCTATTCTTGAGCTAAAAAATATTTTTTTTGATAGATATCCCACTCGCATCCCATTAAGCGATTATAAAGACCTTAAAGGAAATTGTATAAGCTTTCTTTTAAGGAAAAAGGGCCTAAATTGAAAAAAAATTAAAAAATTTTGTTTCTAATTTTTTTTTTTTTTTTTTAATACATTTAATTTATTTATTGGATCTTCAGAAATGAAATGACAATAAGTTTTCGAATCTTAATACTAAAAGAAAATAATAAGTCCAGCCAGAGCTAGACAAAATATTATGATACTACAAAAAATTTATATCCACTGATCCAGTCATCTGTTTTGCGCTTGAGTTAAAGCAAGGGTATCCCTCCTTCTCAACCGATTGTGGCCACTAAAGTTAAGGATGTCTCGTGCAAGTGGGTTTGGATGGTGTTCAAGTTTGCTGACATATTTTGAGGCGTGTTTTGTAAATTCGACTTTCACCAAAGGAATGACTAGATCTTTGTGGATTCGAGAATTTTTAACATACCATGGAGCTGCAGTAATTGTACGTAGAATCTTATTTTGACCCCTTTGAATTTTTTCAATGTTGGATGCTGAGGCAGTACCCCATAATTGAATTCCATAACACCAGGTTGGCTTTAGAATTGCATTGTACAACAAAAGTTTGCAATCCAACTTTAATGTAGAATTTCTGCCGCTTAGCCAATTAATTTGCACTGCTTTTAATCTCATCTGGGTAAGTTTTGCGTCGATATGAGACTTCCAAGTTAAACGACGATCGAGGTGGATTCCGAGGTATTTGACTTCATTGTGTTGCGGGATAATTTGATTATTTATTCTGATGAACGAGCATGTATCTTTTCGCAATGTGAAAGTTATATGAATACATTTCTGTTCGTTAACCCTGATTTTCCAAAGCTCAAGCCAATTCTCTAGTTTATAAACATATTTCTGCAAGTTCTGTGATGCTATTTGATGGTCCTTATGAACGCTAATAAAGGCTGTATCGTCTGCAAAAGTTGAAGTATGTATTATGGGGTCTAACGGTATATCGGATGCATAAATCAAATATAAAGTTGGACCCAGTATGCTACCCTGGGATACTCCAATTCAATTGGCTGAGCGGGGCTTAAAAAATCGCCTTCTTTGATTGTAAATTTGCGACCATATAAATAACTTTTCATAAGTTTGTGGGTGTTAGCAGGCAGAGTTAATTTAATTTTATGCATTAAACCTTCATGCCAGACTTTGTCGAACGCTTGCGACACATCAATGAAAAGGGCGGAGCAGTATTTTTCCTCTTCAAACGACTGTCTTATCACATTTACCAATCTGTGTGTTTGTTCGATGGTCCTGTGTTTAGCTCTGAATCCGAATTGATGATTTGGAATACATTCAGTGTCATTCAGAATTGGAGTCAACTTAGTCATTAACAATTTTTCGAACAGTTTAGAAATTGTCGGCAGTAGACTAATTGGCCTATATGACTCCACTTTGGTGTGGTCCTTCCCTGACTTAGGAATCATAGTGATCATAGACACCTTCCAATCTGAACATGACGAAAGTTTAGTCTTAGAGGTACAGGAGGTCTAATAACAAGTGGAGGCAAATCAGATGCATTATTTGAGTTGTTTATAGTAAACACATTTCTCAAATGGTTAACAAATAAAATCCCCTTCTCGGAATCATTTCTAGCCCAGTCACCAGTCGGATTTCGCAGAGGCTTTCCTCTAACTGGTCTTTTTAAACCTCGTGCCGCCTTCCATAACGAATAGTCAGATTGTGGGGTACTATCAAGACCCTCCAAGTAAGATTTAAGTGAAGCCATTCTTTGGGTTTCTAAGAAATTTCTTAGTATATCTCTGCTTACCCGTAGCCTAGCTTTCAGTTCAGGAGACCTGTGAATTTGCCACTCTCTTCTAACTCTTCTTTTTTCTGACAGGAGATGATCGAGTTCAGCGAAATAAGTTCTATTTGTCCCACTTCTGCACTCAACGTCGTTTGTGGAGGCGTGATGTACAGCTCTTCGTATGTCCTCAGTAAACTTGCCAATCGACCCATCAATATCCTCGGTAGTTCTCAACACTACATTTTCCGTGCAGTGGGAACTTAAATACTTTTTATACTTTATCCAACTTACTCTGGTTGTAGATATGTCCCGAAATGGAGAGCCATTCCCTTGAAGAAAACGCATTGAAATATTAGAAGGAGAGTGATCTGAAGACAAGTCTAATGAAGGCTCCACTTGTATCGATTCTACAGGGATATTTTTCACTACTCCGAAGTCAATAACATCGGGAATCTTCCGTCGGCCAGTAGGTGGGATGACCGCTTGAGAGTACATCTAATCCCATTTTTACAATGGTGTTGAAGAGTTCACGACCCTTCGGGGTCACCAGACGTGAACCCCAAAAAGTGTTTGGCGTTAAAGTCACCAGCAACTAAAAATCTAGCTCCAAGGGAATTGAAGAAGCTGTAGTATTGGTGTTCTTTTATTGAAAATCGAGGTGGCGAATAAATTGATGATAAAACAAAATTGTATTGACTGAATTCAATGCAAATGTTTGTTGCTTGTAGGTAATTCTCACATATGTTGTTCATTAAATAATGTTTTATTCTGTTCTTTATAAGAATTGCCGAACCTCCACATGCTCTTCCGCGTGGATCTTTAGTATCATATAACACGTAGCCATTAATTTTGAAGTACGCTGTCGCCGTCAAGTGAGTTTCAGAAATCATCATGACATCAATCTGCTTATCCATCAGGAAGTGTTCCAGTTCGTTTTTATGTTGGCGGAGGCCGTTCGCGTTCCAAAAACAAATTTTTAAACAAACCATTTCTTTAAAATGGCTTGTAAGATAGTGGATTGCATTTTCAGCATTTCCTGCATCATGGATGTCATAGTGGTCGTAAAAGTGTTCATAGTTTGGACAAGAGACTGCAATGTAGTCTCTAGAGAGTTAATATTAGGCTCGAAATATTGTGATTTAGGTTCCTGCTCCAAACCTGGCATATTAGATTTAACCACGTTTGCGTAAGAAACTTGTCTAGAACTAGGCACGTTTACATGACTAGTGGACCGTAACAATTGAGGGAAATTGTTACTCGTAGCAAAATTAGGCTGTTGAGGACGATCAGGTAATACTGACGTCTTGTTGGTTCTTATGCCTTTCAAATGAGTGTAAATTGGACAACCTCTATAATTTGCGGTATGATTACCTCCGCAGTTACTGCATTTTTTGATTTTTGAGTCAGTTTTCGACTTATCGCATTGAGCAGTTGCATGTAGCTCCCCACACGCAACACAAACTGACGGCAATACGCCTTGGTGTGACCAAATTCTTGACAGTTAACACACTGGACGGGTCCCTGACGCTTATGCGGTTCTTCCACGGTGATTCTACGATGCAGAAGGTAAATCAGATTGTATATGGGATGGGACTCGTTTTTCTTTAATACGACATCTCCAGGTTCCAATTCCACCCTAAACATAGGCTGTGGAATCTTTTCACGGTTTCTAATATTCACAACACTCTTAATTTTGAACCCTTTGTCCATTAAGCCGGTCTTTATCTCCGCAGGGTCAACACATGGGTCTATACCCTTTAGAACGACTTGGAGACCTTTTGCGCTTTTGAGCTGATAGGTGTAGAAATCCCTAGCCTCCCTCTCCAACTGGTTCGACAATTTTCGAAAATCATCTTCCTTTTTCACTTGAATTTTGGTTTCGCTGATATTTCCATGTTTAATTGATGTTACGCTAAACATATTTTCACCTATTACCGAAACAATTCTTTGTACCAATTTACTGGAAGTGGGCTCTCTCAGATAAATTGGTGGGGGCTTAAACGTCTTCTTAGGAAGTTCTGGCTCATCCGTCTGGAGGAGAGCAAACCTATTTTGATCATTACTCACGGTCTTAGGAGCTTTTGAATTTGATGATACTTGAGCAGATGTTGGGCTCCTCTGTCGCTTAAGAACTGTGACGTATTTATCCATACCTACTTGTTTTCTAGGTTTGATTGCACTATTTGATGTAGAAGGTGTTGATGTTCCTTCATCTATTGAAATTACTATAGTGGGCGAACAGGAACGACGCCGTTCCACGGCTCTTGCAGTGAGAAGATTCTCCACAGATTTTTTTATGGATTCTTCCTCAGAGACCCATTTAGTTTTTCTAGTTGAGCTAAGCTCTTTCTCAGAATTACATCTGAGAGGAACACTCATACAGTTTTTATGTGATGTTTAATGTTTTTTTTTTTTTTTTTTATATTTTTACCTATTACGATTTTTTCACTTTTTTGTTTAATTTCAACTTTTTACACTTTTTTCACCGAAAATTCAGCCGCACTAAAAAAACACGTCCGAACAGTTCGATGAGACGAGACTGAATTGAATTGTTTTTAAATTAAAAAGAAAATATTTTTGGAATGATTAAAGAAATAGCTATCTAAAGTCCTTTGGACAATTTTTGCTAGGTGCAATAGGTGAAAAGTTACACTCATTCAAAACAAACCCCTGTATGACCAAAATTTCCAACTTTGAACTCCTCTAACTCCGGTTCTTTACTGATACAGCTGACAATTTGTCTCTGGCCTACTGTCCAATAGTACTAACCTTGGTGCAAATTTCATCCAAATAGGAAGTCATCGATTTTAAAAATTGGGTCACTTGACACGAATTTGCCCATATATATTCGCCGTGAAATATCCTGATATGCATAAAAATCACTGTTCCAAAATTTAAGAAGAGAGTCCCATAATTTGTAATAGCTGCCATATAAGAACCATTTCCGAAAAACAAATAAACCCACAAAAATGTCTGATTAGTCACATTAGTGTATACTGGATTTACAGTCCATAATTGCCACCCATAAATCTTTTGTAAATACATAATATTATTGAGATTAAATTCAAACAAAAAAGCCTCACCTTATATATTATCCTTCTTTATACTCTGTTTCTTAGCTTGTGGAGAATATAGAAAAATGTTTTTTAGCTTTATAAATTCTTAAATTACCAGATTGTTATGAAAAAAAAAACTATGTAAATTATGGTGAGAATTGGTAATTACTTCAATTTTAAATGATTAAAATTAGATAAAATTTATAAATAATTTAAATAAATTATGTTGTTCGTAAAATTGTCTTTCAAACATTATATAAAATGCTAAGCTATTAGTATTACAAAACACTACTCGTAAATATGGATATTCAGTCCTATAACTAGTGTTTATTGTTCACATATATTTTGAAATATATGGAAGACCATAGAAGTTGATAGAAAAAAAATTTTACCTCAGCTCCGACCTGAGATATGACATGGGTATTTAAATACCCGACAGGCATTCGTGTGATTTACTTTCTGCCAAAAAAAACACCCAACACTATTTTGTTGACATTTTCATTATTGTTGACATTCGAAAAATGTCAAAAAAAATGATAAACCGTTATATTTACCTATAAACAATTTATGCCGATAAACAATTGTAAGTATACATAAATTTCTGCAATTCGGTGTATTCTCTCACCACCTTTCGATTGATGAACAAATGATTGCATACTACGGCCGGCATTCATGCAAAATGTTTATCAAGGGTAAACCAATCCGTTTTGGATACAAGTATTGGTGTTTGGCTTCGGTTAAAAGCTATTTTTATCAGCTTATTCCATATGCTGGTGCATCAGAACAGGTGGACCTAGGTTTCGGGTTGGGAGAATGGGTAGTCCTATCGCTGCTGTCACATGTGGAAGATCGCGCCAAGCACACGGTTACATTTGACAATTTTTTTAAAAGTCACAAACTAATGACTCGTTTGTCAAACGATGGATATTTTGCTTTAGGAACTGTTCGTGATAATCGGACCGATCATGCCGACTTAACGATCATCAAGGAAATGAAAAAGAAGCCTCGCGGGACGTCTGACTTTCGTTTCGATAAGAATAATTCTATACTCGCGGTGCGTTGGAATGATAATGCGGTAAGTTATTCACAACAATCTATTATGTCAATAGGTTCATTATTTGCTTTACCTCCATCATTGATATAGTCTTAATTAACTCTTATTTTTCAGGTCGTTACCTTATTATCAAATTTTCTTAGCCGTACACCAATGGTCGCGCAAAACGGTATGATAGAAAACAATGAAAAATGGTTGCAATTGAGCAGCCCCATTTGGTCAACCAATAAAATCAGCGCATGGGCGGGGTTGACCTTTTTGACAACGCAATGAATAATTACAGAATTCGGATCCGGGGAAAAAAGTGGTACTGGCCATTGATAACAAATGCGTTCGACGCGGCTATGGTAAACGCGTGGAAACTACATTGCTTTTGCCGGAAGTATGAAAAGAAGCCAGCAATGCCACAATTCGACTTTCGAGTGGAGGTGTGCGAATCCATTATGATCAGGGCGAACTATCATCATCCTGGTAAAAAGTCGGCTTCTGGGGCACAACTGGAAATGCGTTACGACCGCATAGATCATTTTATAGGAAAACTCAATACTCGTCATCGTTGTCCGCAATGCGGTGGGAAAACTGAGTATGGCTGTTTGAAGTGCAAGGTGAATTTGCATCCTGCTCCTTGCTTCTTGGATTATCACAACGGTGTTGCATCAGATCAGAAAAAGATTAATAAGGCTAAGTGATTTAAACATTTAAGTATCATGTTTTCTGAATAAAAGTACAAAGTACTCGATTTAAAAATGCTTTTTATTCATTGCAAACAATTTTTTTTATATAGAAAAAATAGGCATTTTTAGTACACACCATGGACTGTCGGGTATTTAAATACCCATTTTCATTTGACCGTATCTGAAGGCCAGGTGTGTTGACATATCACTTCCGGATTTTTTTCCATTGCATAGTGGACAAGTTAAGCTATCTGATAAAAGTCGAAATTTTTATTTTTTTTCCATTTTCCTGTGTTTAGCAGCACTTTTCCTGAGCATTTTCCGACAAAGAAAAAACATCGATTTTTGTCTGTGAAAAACAAAATAAAGGAAAATCCTGCTAAATGTTTTAATTTAGTCCAATCTTTTTTCTTTATTAAAAAAAAAAAAATACCGCGATATCTCACCTGGACCGCGCAAAATTTTTGTATGTGTCAACACTTTCTTGGGTATTTAAATACCCATTAGGCAGGAATGGGTTAAGGTTTTAATTATTAATTAAAATTTAGTGTCACATTGATATTGAAAGAGTGCATTACAACCACATTCAATTTGGTATTCACGCGGTAAAATACTTGTCTTTATTACTGCAGGTTTTTACACATTATTTCTTAAGGTACGGTCACATTTGGCAAATATTTACTCAAAAAAGCGTAACCATTTGTTTTAGCACAAATTTGTTTGATGTTATTTACTCTTACTAGAGTTTTGTAAAATCAAATAATTCAAAATTAAATATTTGTTGTGCTTTGGCCTAAATAAGAAAAGTTTTTTTTTTAATAAATAAACGAGTTCAAATATACTTATGTTAGTTAGTGGTTACGTCTTTTTCGGCAAATATTTGCCTTTACTTTTTTATATAGAATTTTGACAGCAGGTTTTATAATCATACGTATGCGAAGAAAGATGTATACAAAGGTGGGCATCATACCATTGATTCTGGTTGAGAATGGTGGGATTATTTTACAAATTTTTACATACTTTTTCAAAAATGTTAAATTTTATCAACCATGCGTGAACATATTTTGCTGTAAATGTTTTTTATGAGTAAACGCTTATACATATTTTACAAATATTTACTTTCACACAGACAACTTTTACACATTTAGATCCTTAAACGGTCCTGTAAATATTCCATAGATATACATACATATGTACATACATATGTATATTATAATATCAATGAGTCTCAGATAACATCATAAAGCAGAGAAGAAATATCAAAGCATAAAAACCACATTAGCAATATAATGTGATAAAGAATTACATTGTAAAAAGTGCAAACTGTCTATTTATATTTTAAAAAATGTTTTTCGTAATATGAACTTTCTCTCAATTCAAAAATACTATTTAATCACATCATTAACTTAGATACATGTAAAATCAGCACCGTTAAAATCGCATAGTTGCACTTTGCGTTAGCAACAAAAATTTCACAATTGGTTACCCAGCAAACTACTTGCAAGTCTATTAACTATTTAAAGCATGTTTATATACTCGTATAATGTTTCGTAGTTACTCGCACAAATAATTTAACCTGAATTTGTTTTCATTTTTTTTTATTTTATTCTAGCCTCAACATAATTTCGATTTCAAACTGGAGATTTTTTGGTGAAAGATAATACAGAGGGTATCTATAAGCATTCTCCACTTTACTTTTTATTACAAAACTGAGACGCAAAAACGACCATATTAAGTTTTATGTAAAGATCGATATAGCTAGTAAAAGGGTTGTAATTGCTGCGTCTAGAACTACAGGGCATATACACACCCTCCCACATGCCTACTGAATATAACCGCACTCATGTACATATGTCTATAATATTACTAACCATAAAAACTTTATGCAAACATATTTTTTCCTTGAGTTCATCTTATTTTTGTTGTTGCTACTCGTTTTCTTATTGTTCTTTTTTAATAATTGCGACAACGTCACATATGGGTACTCGCTCCCATGGAGAACGGAAGACAGGAACATACATACAACAATGTTTCACACTGTGATGGTTTGACTGGGACACAATTTGACTTCAAACCTTTATGACAGTAAAATATATGTACATACAAAACAGCTGATTGACTGACTGGCTGGCCGAACACATACATAAGTGGGTGACTGACTGACTGGGCGACTGACACACTATCTTCGTAATAGTGAATATAAAATTTACTACTGAAACGGCAACGACACCGGCGACAATAAATATGTAGAGATAAACAAACAGACCAAATATTTATACATTAACAGAATGACTATAATTAATTCTTACAGAGCTCAGATTCATAGGGAAAATCGTCTCCCACAATGTTAATAATATTGATTGATTGATTCTGTTGATAATATTGACTGATTGGTTATTTATTTGAAATCAGAATTAGAGCTTATATTATATATGAACTATTCAAAATGATTTTAAGACTCCAGAGATGCATACGTGGAAATTGTTCATTTGACATAAATGTTGACCTATCATTAGTTTCTGCAAATACTTCCCTATATTTATAAGCCAATGAGTTTGTGTAGGTAACATCAATATTCTGCTAAATATTGCAGATTTACATATTACTGAAAATGAGATAAATAACGTGAGAGCATATAAGGTTATACGAATACTTGCTGTCATTGGTTCATATTCATCATACGTCATAGGTCCATAGTACCAAAATAGTATAAATGCTGTGAGGTCAAAATAAAGTCAAAACTACGTATTATTAAAAATAGCTTAATTATATTAATTTAAACTATACTCGTATTACTATATTAGAAAATTATATTGCATTTTTGTAGCTGCATATACGAGGTCTGATCAAAAAATAACCGTTATTTAAAAATTTCGTTAGTTTCGTATGTTCGATTTTCGCATTTTGTTTCTGTTATGTTTGTAAACATGTCTGTTATATATGTTGGTAATAACAGCCATTTTGGATTGTCAGTTTGTTTTTGACAGATAAAAAGGTTAGTCGTGTTTTGGTGTGCTCTTCGATTTTTTACTATTCGAAAAAAATGGATCAACGTAACTGTATTAAGTTTTGTGTAAAAAATTAAATTAAATGCGCAAAAACATTTGAAATGTTGCATGTGGCGTTTGGTGCGTCTACTATGAGGAAAACACAAACTCAATTGTGGTATAAATGGTTAAAAGAAGACCGAGAAGATGTCAATGACGATGCTCGTTCTGGTCGCCCGAGCACGTCAACAACCGATGAAAACATTAAAGCAGTGAAGAAAATGATTTTGGATAATCGTCGAATCACTATCAGAGAGGTTGCTGATGATGTTGGCATATCGTTCGGCTCATGCCAAGCAATTTTTACGGATGGTTTAGGCATGAAACGTGCGGCAGCGAAGATTGTTCCAAATGTTAAATTTTGAGCAAAAACAACGTTGCATGGACATCGCTCAGGAGCTGTGGAACATCGTCAACGACGATCCAGATTTCATCATAACTGGTGACGAATCATGGGTTTATGGCTATGACATTAAAACCAAAGCCAATCATCCCAATGGAAACGTCCAGAAGAGCAAAGACCGAAAAAAGCACGTCAAGTTCCGTCAAATGTGAAGGTTTTGCTCACTGTTTTTTTCGACTGCAATGGCGTGGTGCATCATGAATTCTTGCCACAAGATTATACGGTAAATACGGAACACTACCTTGAAGTTATTTGCCGTTTGCGCGAAGGAATTCGTCAGATTTGTGAAAAAACCAATCATGGATTTTGCACCATGAAAAAAAGAAAAATAAATTTTAATGAATTAAATAATAATTATGTTGCAAAATACCTGTAGTTGATTACAACTGACTTCTATAAATATACATGCACCTATTTTGTTTATTAACTAATATAACTTACTGTAACTTTATACTTCTTACTTTTATATTGAGTGAATTAAAACAAAAACACTCATTTGCTCTTATTATTATATATTTTTTTTGAACAGCTAGTAATTCGATATAATAAATTGAGTAAATGAGAATAATTTAACTCTCACTATACTATATCAACACTTACGATATTTGTATACATAATTACTGTTTATGTATTAATTGCATTAAGAACTATGTACATATGTACTGATATTAATATATTTAATATGTTTAGTTGTTTTTGCCCATGAAATATCCCGTTATTAATTTTAATATTTAGTAAAAAATTGTTAAACACATTTCTTATATTTCTTGTTGCGTTTGACTATTCAAGAAGATAAGTTGGATTTAAATAAAGCTTAATTTTTATAATTGACTCCGTTTAAATTAATTTTGACTGAAGACAAAATTTCTATAACAATTAAATTTTAGAATCTCCCCTTATATAGGGTGTTTTTTTACAGGTTTGTTTTTCGAAAAGAGATAAAACTGGCATTTTGTGGTCAAATCTGGCAACTCTAATGTCATTTATGTTCAGTTTGCCATTTCATCATGAACAGGTTGACAAAAGAACAACGCTTGCAAATCGTGCAAATTTATTTCGAAAGTAACGGTTCAGTTCGCGAAGTTTACCGCAAGCTCCGTCCATTTTATGGTCGTATATTTTATGGTATGTATGTAAGTATACAAACAACATATTTAGTGGGACATATTTACTTGTACTTATTTTATAATCGTATTTAATAAATATTTTAATAAAGTATGACAACATACATATGTGTCAACCTGTTTATAAATGAAGCCTGCAGAAAGTAGCATTCTTCAGTAGCACAGCAAAAATTTCATCGCATATCAACCGCAGCACTTCTCGATTTATGTATGTGCAAAGGATAGATACGAGTATTTTCACATGGGAGTCTCTCTCGGAAGAAATACCATCAAACGTTATGCAAAATAGCAAAACAATCCAGCGAACGTACGAGCGAATAAATAAATTAATGCTCTACTCTTACATAAATACATGTATTCCCTACAGCCGATATAACCAGTAACAAACGTGTTTGCCAAAATTCTTCATCAATTCTATAATTTCTTACCATAGGCCACATTAATCTCGGTATGAATAAGATAGAAATAATTGTCAGAAACACGGGATTTAATCTTTCAGCAATATGTATGTATTGGGGTATCCAAATTATTCGATTTTAACTTTGAATATTGGAATAAAACAAATAATTCGATCAATCGTTAAAAATTAATTGAATTATTCAAATAATTAAAATATTTCAAAAAAAAGTAAAATAAAATTGTTTTCCTGGTCATGTTTAAAATATCACTAATTTAATTTTTAATAATTATGTTGTTTGTCTCTCACATATTCAACATCTCAACAGTTGACCTCTAATTTAGGTTACTTTATATTGATGACACTGGTTTAATTAGGTTAGTTTAGGTAGGAAGGCTGGTGTGAGTCACCTCACACCCTCACCCAGAGACCAATATGGTCCATTGCGATGCCTTAAATTCTCTACCAAATGTCTGACTGGTCTATATGTATATGCCTGACTGGTCTACAAATGTCTGACTCGTCCAACCAGAGTCTTTGGCGGGAATCGAACCCGCAACCCTTTGACTGATAGTCCGGCACTCTATCGCCTAGTCTATCGGGGCACTCTCACTGGTTTAATTAAGAATCAGTGTATATTCTAAATATTTTTATTCGATTTATTCTATCTATCAATAACGGCTAATATAGTATGTATATTAACACATAATTTCGATTTTACCAATATTTTTTTGTATGTGGACTCTATAATTTCGGCTTCGAAATACTCATTCAGTATTTTTTACTAAATATTAAAGACTTATTTTTAGAATTATAAAAATTAAAAAAAAATAAACTATAAATTAACGTAAACATTTTTAATCATTTTATTCGATTATTCTTCACTGAGTTAATCGAATTATTGATCATTCGAAAAGAAATTGTAAGACTTTGTTCGAATATTCGAATGGATACCCTAGTATATATGTACTAGAATCACTGTGCTTTGAATAATTACATGTTAGTTAACAATTTAAGAAAAAATATATTTCGAGACATACGAGGACGGTTCGGAAACTTCTTAGCCTAGCACAGAAAAAAAACATTTTTATTTTACAATATAATCTCCTGTAACTTCAATACAATTAGTCCAACGCTTATCTAGCAATTCTGTCCTTTGATTAAAATTCAACTTTAATTGTATCTTCATTTCAGGTAAAAGTCACTGGGAGATAAATCAGGAAAATAAGGTGGGTGGTCATTGTTAAAACACTTTTGTGCGTTGGTGTGTCTTGATGGAAAATTATTTTTTATAATGTAAGCCAGGATTGTTTTGTCGAATTTTTACATTTTATTGATCCAAAATGTTGCAATAGTAATCTGAATTTATTGTTTTACCCTTTTGCAGATAGTCACTCAATAAAATTCCTTTGAAGTCCCAAAACAACCGTTGACATCACCTTACCAGCCGATTGAATTGTTTTTTCCTTCATTGAGGCACTTTCTCCAGCTTCAGTCCATTGCTTGGATTGTTCTTTTGTCTCTGGAGTATAATGGTGGATTCATGTCTCATCAACACTTATGAAACGAAGCTTAAAATCCATTTTATTTTTCTTAAAACGATTCAAACAAGCTTGAGAAATTTTCATTCTTGTGCGTTTTTGGTCGACTGTTAACAAATGTGGCACCCATCTTGCAGAAAGCTTTTTTATCTGTAGTTCTTCATGCAAAATTAATATACATTTTTTTTACTGTTGCATATGAAGGAATATATGAATTTCTTGTCCCGATAAACTCTTTTATTTAAATATTAAATGACAAATTTCTAATTTTTCCATTTTAAAAAAATCGCAGATGTGTCGTTTTTGAACCAGGGACCGTAACTATTATGACTTTTATCGAAAAAGTCAAGAAAAAAAAGTTATTTTTTAACTTTTATTTTTTAAGGCAAAAATTAAAAGTTATTTTTGACTTTTATTATTTTACTCAAAAAATAAAAGTTATTTTTTAACTTTTAATTTTTCAAGTCAAAAATAAAAGTCTTTAATTTAATATTGCACAGTAATACGCTATTTTTATGCAATATTTAATTCATGACTTTGACGTTAAAAAATAAAAGTCAAAATTAAGAGTTATTTTTTGACTTTTATCAAAAAGGGCACAAATTTAAAAGTTATACAAAAATTTGTATCTAGTTACATCACCTATGTATCATAATGATAAGAACCGAAATTATCTACGATCATTTTTTATGTGTGCTTTTTTGATGTAAATTTTTAAAAATAACAGTTATTTTCTGTCCCTGTTTTGAACACCTGTTTCTATATGAAGGAGTTAGCAGTTCGAAGAGAAATTGAACATGTGTTCCGTTTATACCGCGCTTTCTGTTTTAGGCTAAGAAGTTTCCGAACCGATGTTTTTTTGATGTTTAATAATGTGAGATTGAAATTGTTAGACCACAGTTACAGTTCATTGTAGAGGATAAGAAATAAAAAACTGACCAAAATTACTAAATAATAAATTAAATTTTTTCAAAGTAAATTCAAAATTACGAAAGTCTCCAGACAAGACAACTGATAAATTTTGAATTCCGTTCTGAAGTGGAATTAATTCCGTATTTTGCTTCTATAGAAAAAGTAAAATGAAACATTTTTTCGAAATGTAACCTAGAAATGGGTAAAATTTAAATTCCACATAGGAAAATAAAAGTGGTTTTGTTCCGAAAAAAATTTTCGTTTTACTTTTTCTATAGCAGCAAAAAACGGAATTAATTTCACTTCCGAACGGAATTAAGCTCTGTGACATGGCTGATAGCCTCTTATACTATACATATGAATATCAAAATAAATAAAATTAAACTACATATGTATATAAATATGAAATCTCAAAAAATATAACGTTAAACACAACTACATAGTGTAATATATTTATAATACATTATAGTATTTTACAAGTAGATATCTGAGCATCCTGCTACATTTTACAAATACGTTGTAGTACTAAGTTTGTCGCTATTCTGCAATAGGGTAGCAAAACAAAAAACAGTTACACAAAAAACGGGTTCCTTGCAAAAACAAACAAGCAAATTATTACCGCCATCATCAGCAGAAACAACTACTACAGCAACAACAAAAACAGAAACTGTCAGTTTAACCGAAGTGCCGCAGCAAAAATAATATGCAACATAAGTATCACTGTTTATGGTTTGCACAGGATATTACATTAGTCACATCATTCAATACATGTGACTATATGAGTACATGTGTATATTTTACAAATGGTACGTACGCACGGATACATTTTTAACGACTGAATGTCGAACGTAGAAACGACTCACAATGAATATACACCACAAAGACATAATGTTACTATGTTCTGGTACCTTCACCATCCTAGCTTTAGGGCTGATGCCACCACCGTCTGACATATCAAACGACCGTTCGTCGTTGAGAGCTTCATATATGGTCGTTGGTATATGAAAACAACAAGCACATTCTACACATTTACATACATTTACATTTGTTTGTAAGTATTGTGTAGTGACATGCAGGCAAGTGAGTGCGGAGGATTATGGCCAATGGTTGTGGGTAGAGGTGTTCTTCTTCCTGTATTCCTGAAATTTAGAATCATATAATAATTCCACTGTGCTACAGTAAAGATAGCTGCATATATTTTATTAAACGCTATCTGTAGGCATGGTCGAGTTATTCAATTCAACATAAGTTGGCGACTATTTAAATATTTAAGTTTTACTCGAACTGTTGTTCACTAGATATTTACATTTTTACATACTTCATATACATATATACGAGGTCTGATAAAAAAAATAACCGTTATTTTAAATTTTTTCAAAAAGTATTTTTTTATTCATCTAGAACTATCTCGTCCCCTTCAAAGTTATCCCCCTAAGTTATAATACACTTATGCCAGCGTTTTTTCCAATCCTCGAAACACTTCTGAAACGCGCTTTTTGGTATCGCCAAAAGCTCATGTTTCGATTTTACTTTTATCTCTTCTTACTCGTAGCGAACCGCTTTCCTTTCATCGGTGTCTTTAGTTTAGGGAAGAGAAAATAGTCAGCGGCAGCCAAGTCCGGTGAATACGGTTGTTGAGGTTTTGTTTTTGCCCAAAAACTCACCCACAAGCATCGATGTTCTTATAATGATGCAAAATCGATGATTGGGCTTTCCAAAAGTCTGTGAGTTTCTGACGAGTTGCTTCGCGCAAACGACGCATAACTTCAAGGTAGTATTTTCTTATTGACCGTACGACCTTGTGGCTAGAATTCATGATGCACCACGCCATTGCAGTCGAAGAAAACAGTGAGCAAAACCTTAAAATTTGACCGAACTTGACGTGATTTTTTCGGTCTTGGCTCTTCTGGACGTTTCCATTGGGATGATTGGGCTTTGGTTTCAATGTCATAGCCATACACCCATGATTCGTCACCAGTTATGATGAAATCTGGATCGTCGTTGACGATGTTCCACAGCTCCTGAGCGATGTCCATGCAACGTTGTTTTTGCTCAAAATTTAGCAACTTTGGAACAATCTTCGCTGCCGCACGTTTCATGCCTAAACCATCCGCAAAAATTGCTTGGCATGAGCCAAATTCATTTTCTTCACTGCTTTAACGTTTTCATCGGTTGTTGACGTGCTCGGGCGACCAGGACGAGCATCGTCATTGACATCTTCTCGGCCTTCCTTAAACCGGTTATACCACAATTGAACTTGTGTTCTGCTCATAGTAGACTCGACAAACGCCACAGTCAATATTTCAAATGTTATACAAAACTTAATACAGTTTCGTTGATCCATTTTTTTCGAATAGTAAAAAATCGAAGAGCACACCAAAACACGACTAACCTTTTTATCTGTCAAAAACAAACTGACAATCCAAAATGGCTGATATTACCAACATATGTATATAACAGACATGTATACCAACATAACATAAAAAAATGCGAAAATCGAACATACGTAACTCACGAAATTTGAAATATACCGAAACAACATCGATAACCTTTTTTCAAAAATATTACATACATATAAAACAACAAGTAAAAGATTATGTTCGGCTGTGCCGAATCTCATATACCCACCACCAGTAGTGTGATCATGAAACTAATTATACTGGTTGTTTTATTTTTATGTGCGGAACGTCATAAAATATTGTACCGTATTTTCTATTTACTTGAAGTTTATTTTGTTTTTTCATCTCAATAACAAAATTTATACAGAGGTGTCACGAGACGGAAGATAATCACATTTTATATTTATCTTTTTCTTTCAGAACTGCCCTTTGTTTATATTTTTGTAGCGTGTAACGATTTAATTTGACACACAATAAATTTAGTACCAAAAAGCCCTAAGAACTTTTTGGCGGTCTTAGCATTCCTCCTTGGCCAACTTGTTATTTGTGATTGAGTTATAACCCCAAAGTTAGGATTGATTAAGTTTGACGTTGTGCTTATATTTAATGAGATGCTGTTTAATTAAGAATATACTAAATTTAATGTTTAATTTAATTATAGTTGTTAGATGTTAAATGTTATTAAATTATAAATTAAATTTGTTGTTTGTAAGAACTTAATTTTGGATTTTTAAAATGTCAAAATTGTTACCTCTATTTACTCTGTGATTATTCTCGGAAGTGGACGTTGTATGGGAGTTCATGGCCAATTATATACCGATAATATGACAAAAAAATTTAAAAAGGTAACCCCTACGTTCAGCAAAAAAACTAAAAATTATTTTTTTCAATAGTTCTGTTGGAATTATCGAAAAACTTCATTTACAAAAGTTTAATGATTCTTTGTGAGCTTTTATTTTCTTATATAAGTGTGGTAGGAACTGAGATCTGGTGAGTAAATACTAAAATGGGATATTTGAGGTAAATGCAAGATAATAACATCGATAGATCTCCTTAGGACAAAATCATCGATATATAACAATTTGAGATCGGACTATAAATGTCGAAGATATAACAAAAAATGTATTTTGGTGACCCCTACTTTCGGCAAAAAAAGAAAAAAAATATTTTTCGAAATTGTCTTGCAACAATACTTCATATTCGGTGGTGTACCGCGAACTTTTTTTTTCGAGACACTAATGCACATATGTATATGGATTATTTTTGTTGAATTTCAACTTAGTAGTCATTTTTATAAGAGATTTATGTGCATTTAAGTGTTTTTGTTTTGAATTTGTATAGGGGCTATGAGAAGCTAAAAAATATCTGAAAAATATCGAACTTGACTGAAACTTTGGTCTTTAACTCGGATCTACTAGACCGATTTTGCCCATTTTCAACACCAAACATGACGATGGCAGACAAATAAACATACGGACATGGCTAAATCGTCTGAGAATTTTATAAGGACTATATTCTGAGACTTTTTGTTTCTACACCCTGTATTTCGATATGTTACAAACTGAATGACAAACTTAATATACCTCCATCTCTTTGATGGTAGGTTTAAAAATACTACTTGAAATACATATTTATATTCAGTCAGCTGGCAAGCACCCAAAAGTTTTTATTTTTTGCTGTGTTTGTTTCCGTCTTTTACTTCTATTCCTCCTTGGATCTTTGATTGTCTCGTTTTTAGTTTCAAATTCATTTTTATGATTTAAAAAGACTGTACCTGCTTTGATGTAATATGTGAGGAGTAGGTGTGGTAGCCATCACTTTTCCTATTATTACAGGTCATTATGTAAAAACACTACTTACACTCTCATCAACCAACATAAAAATGTATCATGTCGTATCACATCACATAATATTCATACATATGTACCATGTACATACATATGTATGTATGTACATACCGATGTACATAAAGTTTGTTTTGTTAGTTATATTTTCTTGCGATTCAAACGTCCATAAATACTATGACGCACCAGAATAAAATTTTATTAAATGTGACAACAATGGTATTATCAGCTACCATTCAATGAAATTATATAAATTTGTAAAAACTTATTAAATCATTATTTAAATAGTTTCGAATAAGAGACAATTCGTGATGGGTTTTTACACTTCGATTTGTATACGAGTATAAGAGACTTGTATACATATGTATTTAATCTGCTACTTGTGAATATTCAAGTCTTGTCGCGTAAAGTATCACTTTGTAAATTTTATGCATATAAAGAAAATAAAAGTACTATGAGAAGCAACTCCAATTCTTAGAGACTGAGATATGGTGTTTCTAATTAGAGGAAATAAAATTGTTGAAGTCTTCTTCAGTTGCCTCCCGGCTTACCTTGGAATACGAAATATTAAATACTTTTAAGCTGAAATCCTAATGTACTCAACATAAACCTTAAATTAAATGTTGCATTCAGTTTGATGAATAAACAAGTAACAAAGCCCGCCCATATACATAGTACCCTATAGCTACGGTGACCATTTTTGGGAAAGGAAAATACAGGACAAATACAAAATTATGTTAAAAATTAAAAGAAAGACAGAAGAAATAATCATATAATATATGTATTATTATTATTATAAAATTAAGTAACAACAAAAACAAGTCTTCTTGACTAGAATAAAAAGTTTTTATATATTATAATTTAAAAAAATAAATTTGGTTTTATAAACAGTCTTGACTAAGGCTAACAAAAAAAAAATAGAAAAAAACTACATAAATGATAAATTTAGTTATGAAGTTTGATATTTTTCCACAGAATGGATTTTTTTTTAAACATCTGGATTGTTAATTAAAAATCCTTTAAATTCTGAGCAATTCATTTTAAAATTGCATTTTGTAATTAATAATGATCTTAAAGTATTTACTTTTAATTGCTTTTAATTCGGTGGTCCAAATATTATTCATTATTGAAAACACTCTCTCGGTAGCAGCATTTGAAGCTGGTAGACATAGACAAAATTCAACAAGTATCAATATATTTGTATATGCAATCACATTTGTCTTAAAGTGATTAAAAATTTCAATCCATCTTTCATCTACTGATATATTTTTTACCCTCCATTCTTCTATTTTTTCATTATTTGCAAAATTTTTCACGCAGCTCACTTCATAAAATAAATCTTCATTATTTATTTTTAATTCATTTCTAAATTCATTTAGATAGGATAAAAATTTTTCAATCTTGTCCCAAGATAACATATTTCGTAACAATATCCAGTCTAAAATTTCTACATCTCTAAAAGCTTTATCCCACTGATTTAGGTAATCAATGCATGTTTGGTAAAAATTTGTTATATGTTCTTTAGTTATTGTTTCATCAAAATCATTACTTTTCTGTAATTGGAGAATAATATTTTTGACGGTAAGGGGCAAAACAGTTCCTTTTTCCGTTCGACCAATTTAAATTTTAAATCTTTTAAAATAGTTGAAGCCTCAGGCATTGAAATATTTCGTGATTCTACATTAAGAATAGCTTTATGAAATGTTAAAGCTTGGCTATATGCAAAAGATAACCATAAGTCAGCACAAGGATTCATAAAAAAATTTCGTAATATTGTCGGACATTTTGGTTGAGACATAAAATATAATTTTAAAGCTTCAAATAGTTTTATGATTCTTTGCAAAGCTGGCATTAAAGTTAACCATCGAGTTTTGCTATGTCCTAGTAACTTTTTATATTCTATTTCAATATCTTCACATATTTCTTTGAAATTTTCAATTCTAACTGCCAGATTATAGGAAATTTCCCATATCCCAGTAAACAAATTTTTCACTTTTGGAAATGTAGGGAAAGTATACAGTTGGATTTTTATGATAATTTTGTATTAATGTTCGTGCAATCTATATGCTAAAAAGAGGACATTTGCATATCAAATTAGGAAATAAGGGACAATGTACTGTCCTGTATTTACAAAAAAATCTCAAGGGACAGCATGTTTTTTTTTTTTTTTTTTTTTTTTAACTTCCCTTTATTATTACACCTGTCAACAAGATGACAATAAGTAATTTAATTTACAGAGGTGGGATGATAATTATCTTAAATCAGTACCTAATGGCGTTTTCTTTTCTGGCAAAAATATTACACGTTTTTCCCATTTCGCATCTTTTTTAATTTTTTTGTGTTCTTTTCTGAAAAAATTTCAACACTGCTAAAGTGTAGTGTGTTCTTTTCTATAAATGTCACACTATAAATTTAAAAAATGGTGCACCTTTCACACTCTGTATTTTTAGAGGGGGAGAATCGCACGATAAAACAACTGACCAGTGATGCCAACTTTTGAGACACAAAACGCGTAAACATTTTTGAAAAAAGGGCTAAATGGAAAAAATCCATATAAAACCACATCCAATTTTCTTTTTTTTCGCATTTTGAGTGACTAAAATCCGGCTAAATCTAGCCCGAAAAGGGCTAAGTTGGCATTGCTGCAGCTGACATTTGTTTTGTTTATGAATGTGTGTTTGTGTTAAGAAACAAAAAAAAATATACAAAATGGAAAATATTACTACTTTTTTATGTGCTGAAAAAATTTTGGATGATGATAAAATATTTTATATGATTATGGAAAGAAATCCACAATCCATCAACTCTGAAGTTGATGTATGTCAAATTTCATAGGACAATATCTCATACTTCTTATACATATATGTAATGTATGTTTATATACATATATAATTTTTATAGTTTAAGAAGAATTTGCGTATTAGTCGGGAAGGTGCCATTGGTCTTTTTGAGAGATATTCATTGTCTTATTTCAAGCGATCTTACCAGGGAGCTATCTGCTTCTTCTTTTTTACCAAAAAAAAAAAACAGCTGTACATGAAAATAAAGTGTACACTGTTGTAATTTTATGTTCTATTCTGACCATTAAAAATGCGACATCTTTAAAATGTGGGGTAAACATTATAAAAATGTACATAATAAAGGTGTAACATTTTATTTCAGAAAAGAAAACACCATAAGATAACTTAAATCGAATTATTGAATGATAAGTAATATATAAATTTTTTAGTATCGCTCAGCTAGATCTGAAGGTGTAAACCGTTTAAGTCTTCTAGGTGCCAGGATTTCGTTTGCCGGCAACTGTCTGAGTTCCATGTTGGAATGTTGTGTTAAACGAGTTGTATGTTTAATGCTGCTGATACGGATAATTTCTTTTATTGTTTTGACGTTTAGATCTCGATGTATGTCCTCATCTCTAATATACCATTCTGCGTTGACAATAGTTCGCAATATTTTAGATTGAACTCGTTGAATAATTTTTAAGTTTGTTGTGCTAGCTGTACCCCATATTTCTACCCCGTACTTCCAAATTGGCGCTATAATTGTGTTGTATATAAGTAGTTTGCTTTGAGTTGTTAGTTTAGATTCTCTCCCTAACAGCCAAAATAATTGTCTAAACCTGTTGTTTATTTCTTATTTCTTTTGAGTGATGTGATCTTTCCAGTTAAGTTTTGAGTCAATTATAATGCCAAGATACTTCGCCTTTGTATCCATAAGAATTGGTAGAGTATTTATTTGGATAGGTTGAAAGTTTGTTATCTTTCTATTAGTGTAGATTACTTGAATTGTTTTATCACTGTTTACTTGAATTCCCCAACTACGGAACCAATTCATTGTATTATTGAGCAGTTGTTGTAAGTTTTGCATAGCCCATTTGATGTTTGCGTGTGATGATAGTAGAACAGTGTCGTCAGCAAATGTTGCTATCATATTGTTATTTGTTGTAGGAGTTGGAATATCTGATGTAAACAGGAGGTAAAGCATTGGTCCGAGGACACTACCTTGAGGTACTCCAGCTTTTATAGAAAGTATTTTTGAATACTCGTCTTTATATTTAACATAGAATCTTCGGTTTTGTAGGTAGTTTTGTAGTATTAAGAAGAATTCTTTTGGCAATTGATTTTTTAGTTTATGAAGAAGACCTTTGTGCCATACGCTATCAAACGCCTTTGCAACGTCGAGGTATGTTGCAACGCAAAAGTTTTTTTTGTCAATATCAGACGATATTTTATTTGTTACTCTATGAATTTGTTGTATAGTAGAGAACTTCCGCCTAAATCCAAATTGGTGTTTGGGGATGAGTTGTCTTTCTAGAAGAATTGGTTCAATACGTTCATAGAAGAGTTTTTCGAAGATCTTTGACAGCAGTGGCAGAAGGCTAATTGGCCTGTAAGATGTTGTTTTTGAGGCATCTTTGTTTGGTTTAGGAATAGCGATTATCTCAGCGACTTTCCATACTTTTGGGAAATATTTAATATCTATAACTGAATTAAATAAATTTCTTAAATAGACTAGGGCCTTATTCGGCAATTCTTTTAGTAGTTTTCCGGTGATCTGATCATAACCAGGAGATTTATTATCTTTTGTTGTTTTTATAATTTTTTTTAATTTCATTAATTGAAATTCTTCTGATATGAGAGTTGGAAGAGCTGTTTGGAAAACTTTGAAGAGTTATATCCTTTTCGTCCATTGGATTTGTAAAGGTTTTAGAAAAATGATCTGCAAGAACATTAGCTTTTTCTTCATTTGTGCGGGCCCATGTGAGATCAGGTTTTTGGATCGGCGGCTGATGTAAAATTCCATTATTTATTTTTTTGGTTGCTTTCCAGAGCGAGTAATTTGTTGTAGCTGATGAGCCAAGGTTAGTAAGATATCTTTGTAGTTTATCTTCTTTGTCCTTCTTTAGCAAGTTTTTGAGATCTTTTGTGAGCCTATTAAGGTGGGATTTGTCCTGAATTGACCTTGTAGTTTGCCATCTTTTTCTTAATCTTCGTTTGGCTTTTATTTTCTCTTGGATGTGAGGTGGGATACTGAATTTATCTACTGTGTGTGTTCTGGATGGAGTAGAATCACTAACCGCGTTTATAAGCGTATCATTGAAAAAAGTTATAGAATTATCCAATTCTTCTTCGGTTTTTAGCGATATATTTGTCTCGAGTTTTGTCTCTAATATTTCTCTGAAACAATCCCAGTCGGTTTTCT
Source organism: Bellardia pandia (assembly GCA_916048285.2). Taxonomy (NCBI): domain Eukaryota; kingdom Metazoa; phylum Arthropoda; class Insecta; order Diptera; family Calliphoridae; genus Bellardia; species Bellardia pandia. The sequence goes on from OU696530.1 coordinate 76,153,240, forward strand.
TGTTGTATATAAATTTATTTTGATTGGATAGAAGTACATCGGTTTGGTATATAAGTACCACTGGAGAGTGGTCAGAAGATAATTCAAAGCATGATTTTATATTTAGATAATCATGTCTTATATTCTTGGTAATAAAAAAGTCTAAGAGATCTGGTTTTTTGTGAATGTTTGTAGGCCAGTAAGTAGGCTCTCCAGTACTTATAAATTTGCATTTGAATTCATTTATTGCCTCTAGCAAATTTTTTCCTTTCGATAGTGTTAATCGAGATCCCCAAACTGTATTTTTGGAGTTAAAATCACCACCCACTATAAACCGATTCCCAAGAGATTTAAGGAGTTCAAGATATTCAATTTTTGTGTTATTATGTTTCGGCGGGCAGTAGACTGCAGATAATACAAATGGACCGTGTATATCTTCTATTAAAATGGAAGTAGCTTGAATATAATCTTTTCTAAAATTCTGTAATTCAGTACATTTAATGGATTTTCGTATTATTATTGCTGTACCCCCATGCGCTGTGTTGTCAGGATGATTTGTATAAAAGATTGAGTAGTTTGGTATGGCTATAAAGCTTTTTTGCGTGAAGTGGGTTTCAGAGACAAGTAGCACGTCTACTGAAGAGCGATTTAAAAATAATTTTAGTTCGAGTGTGTGTTGGATAAGCCCGTTCGCGTTCCATTGTACTATATTAAGTTTACTTAGTCTGTCCATCGAGCTTAGTTAGAAGTACTGTGATAATGTTCATCATGTTAGATACTTGAGAAATCAGTTGCTTCATCATATCTTTAAGGTCTTGCATATCATTACTTATTTGCGGTGTAGTGGAACTGAGTAAAGAATTACTAATAATGGACATTTCCTCAGTATTAGGGTTTTGACTCTGTGCTGTTGCTTGAGCGTAAGTCACTGTTGGATTTATTCTACTGTTTGTTGTAGGTACGTTTCGAGAATTATCAGCTTGTTGTGTTTGGTGTTCTTGGACGGTTATTTTTTCTTTGTTTCTTAGTGGTGGAAATTGCTTAATTTTGAGGGATTTGTATACCATACATCCTTTATAATTTGCGGTATGGTTTTCACCGCATAACGCGCATTTAATATGTTCGCTTTTCTGTTTGATTGGGCAAAGCATAGTTTTGTGATCTCCAGCACATTTAATGCAAACGGGGATTTTGTTGCAAAAGTTTTTGGTGTGGCCATATTTTTGGCAGTTTTTACATTGAGGTAAAGTTCTTTTTGAACGTGGAGGTTCAAAACTAATTTTACAGTGTAAAAGGTGGGTTAAAGAATATATTTCCTTATTATTTTGACTTGATTTAAGTTCAATAGAAAACAGAGATAGTGGTTTTTTTGTACCAGTTTGTAGGATATTTTGGATATGTGTTACTTCGTGTCCTAGTTCACATAGTTCTTTTTTTATTTCCTCTTTATCGGTTGAATAATGCATATTACGCAAGAAAACCTTGAAACCTTTTTGTTCTTTGGGTTTATAAGTGTAGTATTGGGTGTTTTTAGCTCTTAATAGGTTTACTATTTGGGTGTAGTGAATAGATTCTAAAGGTTGAATTTTTATTTCATTTTCTTTAAGAACACGTATTTCGTAATGACAATTTGGTAAGGAGTTTAAAGCATTATTGAGGTTATCTATGAATTGCACGTTTTGAACATATATTGGTGGGGGCTTTGTAGGTTTATTTTTTTCTGGTTGTTTGTGGGGAACACCATCATTTTGAATTTGGTCTTCTTTATTTTCATTATCATCAATAGATAATATTTCAAACCTATTTGGGGTTGAAGGTTGGCTTAACCAGTATGATTTTAGTGTTTTTTGTGGCTGCTCTTTAGTTTTAACTTTTTTATTGCTGTTTGTGTTTTCAATAAGTTTTGTGGGTGAGTTACGAGGCCTCTTTGATATGTTACTGTTTTTTAATTTCTCTTTATTTAAGGGAGTATGAATTTCATGTAACTTACTTGTTGTCATTATTGGTAAGTATGAGAAGGCTGTTGATGTTACTGTTGTTGTTGCTAAAGCTAGAGTTGTTATTGCTGAGTACGATGTTGTGGTAGTTGTAGTTGTTGGTGCGAGAGTAGTAACCAAAGAGTAAGGAGTTGTGTTATTAGTTGTAAGTGTGGGGGTTGTTGAAATAAATTGGAATGTAGTTGCAGTTATTTGAGTATCAGTTGTTGGAGTAGTACATTGAGAGCTCCAAGAGAGGGGTTTCAATTGCGATTGCGCAGTGAGACTAGGATATTTTTGGTGATCATTCGGATTGTAATCTGATGCAGATGCATAAGTATTTTGAGCGGGAAGAGAGTTTGAGCTTATTGATGGTGCTTGACCATTCGCACTTATAACACATAAGCTATTTACTGTAGTAAGGTTTGACTGAGACAGATGTTTATCAGTTTTTTTATTGTTAGGGGAGCGGCACCTCTCCGGCGGGGGAGAGCGCTCAATGGGCATTTTTATATTTTCTATGCTTATTTATATTTTAAACTTTTGTTTATTATTTAGTATGTAGCATCATTAACAGCGGATAATGATAGCTGATTTATTTTAATTTTGTTTATTTTTTTTTTTTAGCGTCTTTTCGCAATATTTTTATATGTTTTTTTATATACTTTTTGTACTTAAAAGATGATTTTATACGGAGCGAGGAAAAAAAAACACGTCCGCACGTTAGATGTACTATTCAATTATACATATACAGGACTGTCCTGTAAAATACAGGACGGATGGTCACCGTACCTATAGCTGATATATGTATGTGTAAAAATAGTTTTTCAGAAATGGGCGCTATATGGGATCTATGACCTATTATGGACGGATCATCCAAAAATTTCGTTGCATGACTTTTGTGCATATAAATATTTTTTGTGTTAAATTTTATCTCGATGTAAACACTTTTAAGAGATTTATACATGCTTTGACTAATTATGGACCGACCGTTATAACATTAGGTGTCATGATATCTGCATATTTGAGACATCTTTATGTTGAATTTATTTTGGATACCAAACTTTTAAACGATTTATGGTTGTTAAAGTGAGGTAGAGTAGTGGAACATATATGTATAGTAGCTATATCTAAATATGGCGATTATCATTGAGCCAAATGATTTTTGTATATTAGAAACTGGCGTGTGTTGAATATGATTTGGATACATACCAACATTTTAAAGACAGTTGTGCTCTTTAAAGTGATTTTATATGGGTGCTATGGTCAATTATAGACCGACATGCACAAACATTTTTAGATGTGATTAGGCTTCATATATAGTGTGACCAACTGGCCCGGAAAATCCAGGACATGGTTTTGGAACCAATGTCCCGGTGACATACCCCGGATTTTTATTTTGAATATAAATAAATAAAAATATGTGGACTTGAACAACAAAACAGTCTATTTCATTGAAATTTGGCACAATCGCATCATATTTTAATGGAAATTAATTCTTTTGAATGATTCATTTTAAAATCATGTGTCTATGAATATCCCCAGCAAGCCATATGAGTCCGAAAAGAGTCGTTTCTGACACCTTTTCTGGAGCGTTCATGCTCTTTATGAGCCCAAAAACAATCATTATTGCTCCGAAAACCTTCAGAACAGAGGGTCATTACATTCGAAAATGGTCCGTTAGAAAGAGCTCTTATATAATGTCAGAAAAAAGTCTTTTATGAGGGTTTTTTTGGGCTCTGAAAGAGCTCTTAGATAATGTCAGAAAAGAGTCTTTTATGAGGGTTTTTTGGGCTCAGAAAGACCTCTTACATCATGTCAAAAGAGAATCATTGCAATTTTAAACACAAAAAATTGAAAGGTCTCATTTATTAATTTTTTTTTAAATTATGTTTACTTAAACAAAAAGGGACTCGCTGCTGCACTGAATTGGAAAGATGTAGAAACAACGATCAAATTTATGGTTGAAAAGAATTGGTTAAAACCTGAAGACAACAATGTAGAATTATTTGACGGGTTTGGTTACATATTGAAATTTATTATCCCAGAGAAAATTAGCAAATGGAATAAAAATAATCCTCCACTAAGCCACGTTCTACTAAACCACATCAAAGTTGGGTGGAATGTTTCAAACATTTTCGCTTCGCGCGAATCATTGAATTTATATTTTGTTTGCCAGCAACATCTGCAAGTGTAAAACATATATTTTCGTTGATCGCAAAATTATGGACAAAAAAATCGCAACTCAAGCTAGATACTCTGAAACATATGCTATTTCTCAAATATAATTTAAAGTACGAATGCGTTGAATTTGACAATTTTTTGAAAGAATCCCCAACATTGCTGAAGCAAATTTCATCACAGGATAAATACGACAGAAAATTAAATTCAAATTACTTATAACATTATAATTGTCTAAATTTAACTTGAATAATAAAGTTTTTTTCCCCATAAAAAAATGGCCCGGTTTTAAGTTTGAATGTTCCGGATTTTAGTACTTTTGTCGAAAAATGTCCCGGTTTCGCTCAAAACTCAGATGGTCACACTATTCATGTACAACTTATTTTTAGTGAAATTCATTTGAATAAGTGCCATAAAAACAAATTTTAATTTGGGCTGAAAAATATCATGTGACAAATTTTATGGAAATGTCTTCAAAATTGCGACCTGTACTCTGCGCACAATGTTTACATGGACAGCCAGACGAACATCGTTAAATTGACTCAGGAAGTGATTTTGGAAATCATTTGATATCTCGGGAACTATTACATACATATGTCGTAACGAAAGTGTTTTCCAGTTGATTTACAGTTTTTACTGTCGTCGACGCTATTAAAATTGCTGATATTTAAATGAGAATTATTCCTCTTCAAAAATAAATGTAGTGTAACAATTTGTTTTCAAATAAATTGTATATTTAACTTGAAGGTAACTTCGATTAAAATTTTTGGAAAATTTGTTTATTAATACTCGCAAGAAGAATAATTCTCATTTAATTAATAAAAAAGTTAAATATACAGAGTTTGAAAATAAAACACTATTAGACACAAAGAATGCTGATGACGGCTTTAGCAGGCAAGAAAATGCATTACATTTTGCTAGTGTCTCTTTGAATATTTTTACATTTACGCTTTCCAACGGAAGGCTATGTAGAACATATCGAGCCATAACCGCCGAAAAAATGTATCCCACAAACTCAAAATTTTACAGGGGAAGGTTTTTTTTAAATAAAATCAGTTTGAATAAAGCCATTATTTTTAAATTTATAATGTAAATATTGTTTTGTGTAATACATTTAATTTTAATAATTTTAAATTAAAATAATTTTTTAAAAACAACAATCGATTATGGTGTGGGATACATTATTTTGGCGGTAATGGCTCGATATAACAGAAGTATTCAAAAATAAATGTAGTGTAACAATTTGTTTTCAAATAAATTGTATATTTAATTTAAAGGTAACTTCGATTAAAATTTTTTAAAAATTGCTGATATTTATTAATAAGATATACATACATACATAAATATTAATAAATGCCTTTTTCGAACTATCACAAAATTCGATATAGCAATTTATGTATGAATATTTCTATCCAGTTTTAACCTGGTAACAACATTTATAACAGATTTATACGTATTTAAATGAAATTCGGAAGTGGAGATTTTTTAGTCAAACATGGACTAAGCCAAACAAATTTTGCAATTTTATTTTAGAAGCAACATATTGTTGTTAAATTATTATTTAAATTTTATAGATATGTATTATTGAGCCATATTTCGGAAAGAAATTTGCATGCTGTCTATGAGGAATCATGGACCTGGGGGGTTACTCTGTATTTCGAATCGAAAAGAAAATCATTCGTATTTGCATACTTTTTACATTGTATTTCGAAAGCTTTTGCTTTCGAATTTCGGTTTTTTCAATACACTCAACCGTTTTTGAGTTACGCGAATATATGTTGTGCAACCTCCTCCATTTTCGAAATAACGGTATATTTCGAAAAAACGAGCTAACCTAAAAAAACGGTTAGCACCACTGGATTCAGCGTACCCGAATTAGGTTAACCCGCCAGGTGCCCCGTTTGTCACAAAAAAAAGTGTCAAATTCTAGCACAGTGTTATCATAACAATAATGTGTACGAAATTTCATGGTATTATCTGCAATATATTTATGTATATAATAGATAGGGTGTTTTTTTCACAGGTTTGTTTTTCGAAAAGAGATAAAACTGGCATTTTGTGGTCAAATCTGGCAACTCTAATGTCATTTATGTTCAGTTTGGTTTGCCATTTCATCATGAACAGGTTGACAAAAGAACAATGCTTGCAAATCGTGCAAATTTATTTCGAAAATAACGGTTCAGTTCGCGAAGTTTACCGCAAGCTCCGTCCATTTTATGGTCGACATAATTGTCCATCAGAGCAATTAATTCGGTTAACCATGGATCGTTTTCGCACTACATTTACTCTATGTGATAACACGCATCCGCAGAGACGTCGAACAGTGCGCACCGAAGAAACCATTGCCGCTGTAGAGCAAAGTGTTGAAGAGGACCCGAATTACTGGAGACCGGTATAGAGCCATGATAACCGACTATTTTGTTCCCGAATTGGATGGCATGAATGTGGATGAGTTGTGGTTCCAACAAGACGGCGCTATATGCCACACAGCGCACGCCACAATCGATTTATTGAAGGAAACATTCGATGAGCGCATAATTTCGCGGAATGGATCTGTCAATTGGCCACCAAGATCGTGTGATTTGACACCATTGGATTATTTTCTTTGGGGATATGTGAAGTCGCTCGTCTACGCCAACAAACCAGAAACGTTAGGGGAATTGGAAGCCAACATTCGTGGCGTTATTGCCGACATACGGCCCCATATGCTCGAAAAAGTGGTTGAAAATTGGACCTGTAGAATTGGCTTTATTCGAGCCAGCCGCGGCGGCCACATGCCTGAAATCATATTTAAACATTAATAGCATAAAATTATCCTTCCAATAAAGCCAAACTGATGGTCATTAAAACGATTTTCTTGTGTTTTATTTCAATTCGAAGTTCTATACCTCTCAAAAAAACACCCTATAGCATCAAATTTTTATAGAGGTTGTTTTATATTTTGGTTCATAACTCTGGTTCTACTATACCGATTTTGCTGAGTTTTAATACTTATCATTCTGACAAAATGTGTAATATTTTTCTGAATCGACTTAGAATTTCATAAGGATCAAGAATATAAACATTTTGTGGATCTCAGATGATAAATATCAATGTTTGACACGGAATGGCAAACGCATACATACATACATATATACCTCTTTCACCACTTGTGCTGGTGGAGTCCCTATTTGTGGTTTATTACTGCCCTTAAATACCCAAGCCTTATCTTTACAAGTGCAATACAGTATTTATCGCTTATATGCACGTCACACAGTGGCTGAAAATCGTTTTTCATTGGCCAAAATTCTGTAACTTTTGAACCGATCAAAATATTGAAGTAATTTTTTTTTTAATGGATAGATATTTAGTTCAGCTTGGCTCAGTTTTAATTACATTAAAATTGATTGATGACTTTTTAAGGACTTCTAGGTCAAAGTTGAACTTTTGAATTTTTTTAAATTTTGGAGTGAAATATGGGTTTATTTTTTTTATTTACATATTAAAAAAATTAATATTTGGAACTTAATAATAATTATAATTATTTTTTATGATAATGGAATTTTTTTAATGTTACACTCAAAAAAATTTTTACACTCAAAAAAATGTTTACACTAAAAAAAATAGTAAAATTCACTGGAGATTTTGCTGTTACTACAGAAAAATTTATTCTTTTTTGCTGTTAGATTTGATAATTTTAAAAATAAAAACTGCAATAGATTTTATTAGCATTTGTAACAATAATAGGTTCTATTTATTATTATTTTTAACCGACTTCAAAAAGGAGGAGGTTATCAATTCGAATGGTATGTTGCTTTTTTTATGTTTGTTCCACGATAACCATTTCTGAACCAATTTTAAAAATTCTTTTTTTGTTTGAAAGGGTTTGCTTGCAGGTGGGTCCCATTTAATTTTTCTGAAGATCGGACGGACATACGGTTTTTTATTTACCGTTATCTATATTTTTTCTGTGCTTCTCTTATAAATTGTTGAAAAACTTCGTGATTTATGAATCAATTTAAAAATAATTTTTTTATTTGGAAGATATGGCTTGCAGAAAAATATATTTAAGGTAAAAAAATTAAAATTTCAGAAATTGATTGAGATATATCGGGGATATATAGCATAAACCGATTTTTAAGAATATATCGAATATGGGTGTCAAAATTTAGCTCTGTTAATGGGCAAACATTATAGATTTAGCATAAACCGATTTTTTAGAAGATTAACAAGATTTTCAAAATTCTTTCTTTCAATCAAAAAAGTGCAACAACATTAGTTATATTAAAAATTTTTTAAAATTAATCCAACATTTTATTTGGCCGAAATTTTGAAGTCGGTTTTTTTTAAAGAATTATTTACTAATTCTATGTTTTTCGTACTTAAATAACAATGAAGGCAATTATAATTATTATTCATTTGAAACAAATATTGATTGCAAATATTCTATATTTTGTTCTGCGCTATTTCTGTTCTTTAGTAGTTTTTTGGCTTTTTCATCTAAATCCCGATGTTCCACTTTCCATTGATTTCGAATATTGGATATGAACGGATCTGATGTTGCCAATAATATATTAAATAGATCTTCATTTGTGGAATTTCGTGAAATTTTTCTAGTATTGTGCTCTCTATAAAATCTGTAATCCTTGTTCCTTTTTTCCTGAGCCTCCTCTGATAGATCTCCAAGTGGCACCAAATGATATTTAATGATATCTTCTCCATGATAAAGGATTTTGTGAACTGTTGCAGACATATTTCTCCATGGGTAGTTTGTTGTATATATTTTTGCAGTTTCCTTAGCATAATCTCCAAATTGTCTAGCGTCAATTTCTTCATTGCACGCAAGTACTTCTAGGATTATTTTAAATCTAAAAATAAGGTTTAAATCCACTCCTGTTATTTCAGATGCTGTTTCTGGATCTGAAAAGAATCTTCGTGCGGTATTGTCATCATTTGTATTGCCTGACCCTTGTTTTGGCTGATCTATAATTAATCCAAATTTGCGATATTCACATGTTTCTTTTTTGAACTTCTTAACTCTTTGTTGGTTCCATTGTTTCTTATGGATCCTGAAGACCCGAAATCCAAATCATAACTGATTTTTAGTATATGTTCTATAAGTCGTCATTTGATCCACAGTAAAAAGTCATGAACAAATATGTGATGCTCTTGGTAGTCACAGCTAAATTCAAGTGCGGCCGAAAGGGTTAATATCAGGTAAAACTAATTAGTATCTCGCCAATATTGGGTTTTTTTCTTTAGTGGTTTAATGTCGCGATTATTATTATAAAATTGTTTATGACTTTGGTTGACCCTAACAGTTGATAACAGGTATATTAGAAAGAGATCATATGTTTACTGTAGAACCTATTGTGATATTTTTATGACTTATTTTTTTGCTAATCAAAACAAAGCCATAAAACCCTTTCGCAGGTACTATATTTAATTATTTTAGTTTTACGTAGTCTAAAGTAAAAAAACATAAACCTTTAGGCGAAAAAGTGAAAATTTAATACACCGTTGTATACGAGTAACTATAGGGCTGTTTAAATTATCGTAATTTGAATTTTTTTAGAGTAATTTCATTAAAATTAAAAAAGTGTTCTACCGGCGGGTCGTGGCGGGTGCAAAAATATATAGGGTTAAAGAAGACACTTTCACCTTTCTTCGGGTGGTATACGTTTCTTGTTCCCTTTTGTTCCCTAGAAGTTCTATTCCACTAAAGTTTAAATTTCAGAAAAATATAGTAGTTTCATAAATATTTCAGAACGCCCCTAATATTAAACGCTAGAGCGGTAACCACTTACAACAACTAAAGACTATAATCCTACCAGCATTATAAAAAAGACCGCAGGCCATTATCGATTATAGCTTGCGAGTAGTAACCATTTATTTTTGACAAAAAACAAATAAAAAACACCTTTTTCTGAAATTAAAAAAACAGTTGAGTTTGACAGCATGCCACGCCCACAATTATTAATAGTTTAACCTAATTTTTTGGCTACCTTAATATGGATATATAAGCTCCAAAAAGGTGTAAAAATTTTAAAAATCGGTGACAAAAAAAAATTCGACTTTTGGCCAATGAAAAACGATTTTCAGCCACTGTGCGTCGGTTATTTGCATTTAACGTTTATATGCATCCCAACATGAGTAATTTTCTATTCGTAATTAATATAACCGATTTTTATACATGCATTTCTCGCTTATAAGCACGAAAAGTCGTGCAAAATTTGAAATGCATATAAGCGATAAATACTGTAATATATATTATCACCAAAACCAGAAACGTACAATGTGGCGCCAAAGTAATCCTCCTATTAGAAAATGCTATAAATTTTGCGAGGCCTCCAGTTCTGTTTTGACATTTGTGTAGTAAACACATGCGAAATACACGTTAATAAACAATGTTACGCTACACTGCTCCAGACTATTTATTTTATCAGCGATTTATTATATCAGCGGAATATTGCTGACTATTTATTTTTTTCATATTTTTTTTTAATTACAGCCAAAAAACTTTGAAAGTTTACTTTTGCGCCACCTTGTATATATGTAGTAGTTTTTTACGTAACACACGTCGGGGCTTATACATTCGTGGTCGACTGGGCAGTGGATCGCATAACACATTACAGGAAAAATTGGTTGTTTAGCCGTACTGTCCGTATGTGGAATAATCTACCAGCAGCGGTATACCCTGTCACTTCCAACATAGGAAAATTCAAATCAATTCCCCCCATAACCATTTTCCTATTTCAAGACAATGCATTGCATGACTATGGTTCACCCTTTGAGTGTTGGTTCAAGCGAAAAAAATGTGATAACTTTTACATCGATCGGTAGATCATTCATTTCGAAAAATCCAATTTTGCAATCAATTAAGAGCACTGTTAATATTTTCGGACTTTTTCTCTTTGAGTTCTGGTTATATGGAGTTAATGGCGTTTTTTTTTTTTTTTGCTGACAAAAATGTTACACTTTTTCCCATTTCGCATCTTTATTAATTTTTTTGTGTTCTTTTCTAAAAAAAATGTCAACATAGAATATCCGAAGGAATCGATATTAGTTTGATCTTTCATTCAAAAATATTTTTATAAAATTGAAACAAGTTCTGATTATAGTAGTCCACAAATAAATTCTCTTATATCTAACCTTAAATTAAATTATTTATTGGTAATTAACACAATATGTAGCATATTTTTTGTATACAAAATTAAAAACACTTTATGAATTTGTACTAATAATTACTTCGAAAAATTTATATTTTTAATAATGATCGTATACAGATGAATTTCATTTAATTTCTAAAAGTATTATTACAATGTATGTACATATTTATATTTTTGAACACATTATGTTTGTTCCTGTTCTAAAATCAAGTCGATTTGAAATTAATAATCAGGCATGTGATGGAAATCGAAAACCAATCAGTTTTAGAAATACATTTTAATGCATTTACAATCTAATTTTTAAAATTTTTGTTTTAAGATTTTCTCTAGTAGCCCAATATCTTTATATTTTATGTGATAAAAGTTTTTCAATACAGAAATATTACGAAAAAATTGACTTCTTCTTGACTCACTCGTTTTCGAATTCCATCACATGCCTGAATGGTACAAAATATTTTACTCTATAAATAAAATTAAAAAAGACTAAAAAGCACATAAATTTTCTTAAATCTCACGATTTCCAATCGAACTGAATTACTGGACAAGATAAATTTTATTATATTATTTAATTACAAAAAGAAATGAATGTACAATTATTAGTTGATATTAATTTTGATGTAATAAATAGCGCTAAGATATTTCTAATTTACGTTGTTTGTTTTAATTGATGATTTAATTCTATTGGGGTTTTGAAACGCTTTGAAAATTAACGATATTTTGTTTAATTGAATAAAGAAATATTTTATATATGAAGAATATTATTCGTTGTTTTGACAAATTGTTTTCTTTAATTTAAACAACAAACCCACAAAAATCAATCTAAATAAGCCTAAAATATGTACATATGTATATAGATATCACTGTACTGGAAACTGGAATTTAAAGCTATCAATCCATAATTGGTCCAGTTCTACTATGCCACCTATAATTTTTTTTCCTGGTGAAAATTGCTACATTACAGGTAAGATTGATTTGATCAACAGGCAAACTCTGTAAATACACTCAAAAAATAATTGAATATTCGGTTAAAACCCGGTCTACTTATTATTCATTTAATTTTAACGAAAAGTTCATTTAATTTTAAATGTTAAAATATTGGCTGACTTAAACCCGTAAAAATAACTGACATTCTATAATTGTATTTAATTTAACTATCAAAAGAATAAGTTATGACTGCCGTAAAAACAAAAGAATTTTCAAGTATTTTATATAATTTAGCTACCAAAAAATTAACCACAAATTCCATACACTAAGAGAAAAATAATTCGTTCATTAGAAATGTGACAAAATTCATTAATTCAATGAGCATTTTTTCTTTTAAAGTATACTCTCAATACTCAATACTCTCAGTACTGCTTCAGCAATAGGGAGAATTTTTTCAGTTTCCAATTGCGTAAAACTAATTTATAAGTTAAAATTATTTTGTTAGCACATGCTGAAGTTTTAACGCTTTCACCTGAAGCATCTAAATGTAATGTAAATTTAGAGTCCTCAAGCATTTTCATATTAGATGAGATCGTCTCAAAAGTAAATTTTTCCCATGTATAAACTGTAAAGGGCGATGCAAGTCTATGAATATAGTTTTTATAAGGACCCATTTGCATTAAATGCAAAGAATAAAATGTATCTTTATTATAATATCTATCGTTATTTGCCTCAGATATAATTTTTCTTATTGTTTCCAAATTTTGTATATTTTGGAAATTACCATTTTCCGCAATGTCATCTGCGGCTTCCAAAATTTGTTGCTTTCTAAACAAATAGGCTTTTTTCCCCTTAAGTTTGCTTTTAAACACATGTCTTTTAACTCCTCTTATTTGGCCAACATTAGTCTCATTTTTAGCATGATGTAATTCATGTGTTCTGTGAACGGTAACATTGTCTTGAGGAGTCACGACAAAACGGAAAGTACAATCGTTAAATTTGCAATATGCATAAATCAAAGTATTTTTTATAATAAATTTTGCATTGTAGAAACTTAATATACAAACATTGTTATGTTTTAAATATTCTTCTCTTATTAAATCTTCAATAAGTTTTTTTCTTGTTAACAAGAAAAGAACAATCAAAAATATTACCCTTAAATCTTCTTTTAGGTTCTGTTATTTTTAATTGGTTTCGCAAGACATTTTTATTGCACTTTTCATTTGGATTCGATTTTTTTCTATATTTTATAAAATCTGAAATATTTGTAGAATAATCTGTAATCTCAAATAGTCCAAGAGTGTGATCGCGTTTTGCTTTTTTAGAAATAGTTATATCAGTATAACTTTCCAAAAAATTACAACCCTGTTCTTTGCAACATGGTGAAGCTTTTAGAGAAATTTCATTTATATTTGATTTGTTTTCAATTTTTAGCTTATCTAAAATTTCTTTTAAAAACGTTTTAATTTCATGAAGATTACTGTCTTTACTTGTCTCTTTTAAATGATCAATTTTTTCAACCGTATTATTTAATTGCAAGCAGTTGATTTAAATTCTTGCATTAAATCTCAATACATTTTTTAAATGGGTCGTGTAAAATGTCATTTATAATTTTCTTACAAATATCAACTGTAATGGTATTTAACATTGTTTCTAGTTTATTGCAAATATTCGAATCAACATTTATTTCATTTCCTGATTCAATTATTACATTGTTAATAACTGAATCATCACATTCAATGCTTTTTTTAATTGAAGTATTAGAATCAATTCTTGGTCTTTTATTAAAATTTATATTTTTAGTTTTTAAACTTTCATCGGTGTCAGCCAACAAAGCTGACATATAAGCTTGCTCCATTGGAAAACTATCCAACTCCAAGCTATTTACATTATTTTCAGAAAGATTTTCTTCATAATGTAATACATTTTCGGTTAAAATATCTCTTAATAAAACACCATTATTTTCAGAATGTACATTTTGTATATTAACAGACATTCTTAAATCAGTATTTATTGCATTTCTAGTTTTTAAATTACGTTTTGCAATAGTATATATGCGCTTAAAAACTTTTGCATTTTTTACAATTTTATTATAAATGTTGCTTTTTTCATTCAAACAATCTATAACATATTGAAAAGACTTTTCATTTTGTTTTGAATAACTTATCAAATTCTCCAAACATGAAAAGCCATTAATAACATTAAATAAATCTAAATAACTTAACTTAATACTCTTCATATTGACTTTCTAAAAACAAAAAAAAACATTAATAAATTTATTTTGCAAGAATAATTTATTTCATATATCATATATTTACTTAAAACTAGTTTTTTTCATGTGCTTTTTTAAATAATATAACATTTTTCACCATTTCTCATGGATTTTTTAAAATATACACCATTTCTCATGGATTTTTTAATATAATAAATTACATAACAGCGTAACTTACAGTTGTAAATATCTTTAGTAAAAATAATATTCCTATAAAAAACAAAGAAAATGTTATGTTATCACTTTCACAAAACACTTTTACATACAATCTTTATAAAATTTACCACAAATCAATATCAGGCATGTGATGGAAATCGAAAACGAATAAGTTTTAGAAGTAAATTTTTTCGTAATCACCCTTATCGTGAATAAAAATTCAACGTGAAATGTGTTCACATTTACCTATTTAAATTCAATGTTAAAAAAATAAAAGTGAACAAATTTCACGTGGAATTTTTATTCACGATAGGGGTGATTATTTCTGTATTGAAAACTTTTTTCACATAAAATATAATGATATTGGGCTACTAATCACATGCCTGTATACCTACATATATATAATACACCAAATATTTTTAAACAAAAGTTTCCACACTTACTGTTATAAAATTTAGCACAACTCACTATATACATATGTATGTATATAATACACAAAATATTTTTAACAAAATTTCCATAGGTACTTACTGTAGTGTTTTTAATTCAATAATCCAATCTGATTCAGGAATTGATCCAATCTGTAACTTCCTGAAATTGAAATTAATCTTATTATTAAATTATTCTAAAACAATTATTTACAAAAACTTACCTTACTTTTCCAACAGATTACCTGTAAGAATAGAAAAATTTATTTAAATAATTATTAAAAATAAAGTAAATAAAAAATGCTCTAAAAGTACTTACCTGAAAAGAAAATTTAATAAAATGTGCTATTTTAGAGATGCCATATTATTCATATATAATTGCAAGTTATTCATCCATATCATATAATTTGAAAATTTTAAATATAAATGAAAAAATCTGATTTATAAAATTAAGTTTCAAAAATAAATTTTTCTAAAATAAAAATTTAAGATTCTGAAATATAATTAAATATTTCTGAAGGGAAATTAGAAACTTCTGAAATACAATCTGAAATTTAATTGGTGTATAAAAACGCTTAAGTTAACGCAATATTTTTTAACTAATGTTATCCAACTATGTATTAGCTGTGTGGCAACACAGTTTTCTTTAATATAAAAGTAATGCCAAGTTTATACTATTTTATATTTTTAGAAAAAAATTAAGAATTGGCGGCATTTAATTATTTTCTTGAAACTTAAAGATTCCAGAAGCTTCTAGGGTGAATATTAAGCTATAATTTTTCACATCTGGAAAACTATTCACCAAAACCTAAAATATCAAAAGAAGATATAGCCCACAAGAAGAACTACAAGGAAACAGCCCACTACGGAACCAGTTGATAATAAAGTTGATTTGTATGCTGAAGATGATTGCAGCAATTCTGCATCCACATTCTCGAAGAGAACAACAAATGCTGATGTACAAATCTCCAATAAAAATTGGATTGATGTCTTTGCCCGAGTAACAAGCGAAGAGTTGGCCATACATCCTAAAAAGCAACATGCAATCATTGAAAGGAGCTCCATGTTAACGAAACGTGTGGGAACGGTAGAAGAATCAAAAACTTCAAGAAAGAGAAAAGGTCAGAGTACACTAAAATCCGTCGGACTTGATGAATCGATAACAATGATGCATGCTTTGGGAAGAGTTTCCAATCCAAAGTGTAAGTACAAATACAATTATGTAACTCACAATATAAATATCGTATGGGCCCTCTTTTAATATGGACTTTGAGTGCCACACCACAGTTAGGACATTTTTGAAAATTCTGAAAAATGTAAATATAATATAAATAATTTTTTTTTTTTAATTTAAATAATTGAAATAGCGAAATATTGAAAATAAAATTAAAAAAAGACCTTAAGTTTGAATTACTAAAATCTAAGGGGTTTCCTCTTATTCATAAAAAAAAGAAAATTTCCATACAAAATTTGCTTTATAAACCAGTTGTAAGTGTTATCAATAAGGGCAAAATAATATTAATGTAAATTATTTAAATGTTTAATAATTTAAACATTTTAATAATTTACATTATTAATTTAAAAAATTTACTCACCATTCTGCACAAACACCACCGATTTCCAATTCAATCGCCTTACTTAATTTTTAAAAATTACGCCAATTCGTTTGTTCTAAAATAAAGAGTTGCCATATCGTATAATTAACTTGGCAGCACTTTTATGTTACGGAAAAGTTAGTTGCCACATGGATGCACACAGAGTTGTATAACATTTAGAATACATGTTTTATGTGTTTAATTTAATCTCGTTAATGTATAAAATATAATGGGTAGAATTGTTCATTCCTCACGGAAAGGAAAACTAAGCGGAATGAAATATCTATCGATATGTAAAATGTAATTATTCATTCCTGAGGGGAGCCGAAATACTGTCTGCGTATAGATGATACCGCAAAAAAGGAAAACATACCGCAGCAACGGTATGAAACGAAATGAATAATTCGACCCAATATATAATAAATAAATACGATACAAATTATACTCATGGATATAGTACAGTATACCACGGCTAAATACCCGGCGCTTAATTACCTTTTTCGCTTACTTACCTCGCACTGTAAATCCACATAAATTTTTGTTTTTTGTCATATTGTGGGATTTCATTTTCATAACAAAAACAGCTGACTAAAAAGGAAGGAAAATTTTTAAATTTTTTTGTGGCAAAAAATGGAAAGAAAAATTTAAATTTTAATGTATTATTCGTCAAGGTGTAGAAAAATTCAATCAGAATTAATACCCTTGCGTAAAAAAAAAACAGCAGCACTTATTAAATATAAGGTTTCATAAACTGTTGCAAATGTATTACACGCAATTGTTGTATAGCAGGTTAGAGTGGACACATGTAAGTATTTGAAATAATTAAGTTTGATTTTACTTAATTCGTTTGTATTATAGACCCGTCATGGTTCTTTTTATGAAAAAGATGTCCCTATTATGTCTGAAGAAACGTTTGTTGAAAATTTTCGAATGAGCCGCGAAACTTTTCAGTTACTGTGCTCGAAATTAACATCAATGAAAAGAACTGATACCAGGTTTAGGAAATGCATTCCCCTGAAAAAACGAATAGCTATTGCTCTTTATTGTTTGAAATCTTCATCAGAGTATGCATCCATAGGACATATGTTTGGCGTTTCAAAAGCCAGTGTATGTTTGATTTTAAAAGAGTTTTGTATTGAGGTTTGGAGAAACCTCTCAGAAGAATATTTACCTTCAAACTTCATAAATGAAACGAAAATTAAGGAATGCGTTGAAGGGTTTAAGAATCTGGGCTTTCCACAATGTTTTGGAGCAATAGGTTGGTACAGTTTTACATATGTATGTACATACGAGTACATACATGTTTTTAAATAAACCCACTTTTGATCAAATTTTTTGATATACCTTTTCCAGATGGATGTCATTTTGAAGTTCATCCCCCATTTGCAGAAACATCTGACTATTACAACTATAAGGGGTGGTATTCCACTATTTTGTTGGCTGTTGTCGATTACAGGTACAGATTTTTGTACATTAATGTTGGATGCCCAGGACGATGCAATGACTCCGGTATATTTGAGAGATCTGCCTTTAGAAACAAAATGAGAGATCCTTTATTTAAGCCGCAAGCTGTGGTTTATGGTGGAGTTAAAGTTCCCGTTTTACTAATGGGCGATTCTGCATTTTGGCTCTCCGATTGCATGATGAAACCATACCCATTTCATGTAAACGCATCTGCAAAACAAAAAAACTTTAACTACAGCCTTTCCAAATGTCGAAGAGTTGTTGAAAATGCATTTGGTCATTTGAAGGCAAGATTCCGCAGACTAGGAAAAGGAATAGATAACAAAATTGACAATGTCAATAACGTTATAAAATGTTGTTGCGTCCTACACAACTTTTTAAATAGTAATAATGAGCAAATTAATGATACTTGGGAAAAAATGAATGAAGCAGAAAAGGAGCAGCCAAATCGTGAGGAGTTTATTTACGACTATAACCCTAAAAAATAAGAAACGCAATTGCGGACTTTTTAATGGAAAAATTTTATTAAAAAACAAAAACTTGTAAAACAAATATAAAAACAAACCAATTCAGTAATTTTTTTTATAAAAACTAAATAAAACTAAAAAAACTTAACAAAACACAAAACAATTCAGTCTTATTTGAAATTTTAAACTTGTATCAAGTTTTAAAACGATTTTTAGATCATAAACCTTACATACTAAACTATTAATTATTTACTAAACTATTAATTATTTATTGATTAATTTTCTGAATATGCCATTTCTTTCTTTTTCAATCTCGACCATTACCTCCTGCAATTTTAAAATTCTAGCATCTACTTCCCTATTTCTTTTTCAATAACTTCTGTAGGGTATTGAATTTTCTTAAGGATTTCGCTGTGGAAGCTGGCCTTTCTCTTCTTTTTGGGGGGAGGAGTTTCGATGAGTTCATCACTTTCATCGCCCCACGTCTCAACTTCAAAATCCAAAATTGTCTCGGCTTGTGGAACAGGAAGGTTCTATTAAGAGATAAGAAACTTAAATTATAAATACAAAAAATCGAAAAACAAATATGTTTATTTACCTATGCTTTCATCCATATTATTTTCTATTGCGTTGGATTTATACGACCCCAGCATAGAATTTTTTAAATTTCTTATAAATACCCAATGTGGGTAATTAAATAAAAAAATTCCAGCACTGATATATTCCTGGATTTTTTTCAAAGTGCCTTTTTTAGACAACTTTGCCAGAACTTATTATACGCACCTGTTAGCTTCATACATACCTAATTGTTTTCATTCAGTGTTGGTGGTAAAAATCTTAATTTAAAAATAAGTGAACAAGTGTAGTGAATTGAATAAAATTTAAATAAGGATTTAACGAAATGACTCCCAAGAAAACGTCCCTATCTATGAAGTAAAAACTTTTATTTACTTTTTCTGATATGAATTCCTATTCAATAAAATGTTTTGTTTAATTTTTAATTGTGTTTTCTTTATTTACTTTAATGCCAAGAAATGAAGTAATATTCGCATAATTCTCCCTTAAATAAAATTAAGCGTATTCGTATAAGTGCCTCTGAGAGGTAAATAAACGTGGACGTTTAAATACCTTCCCCGGATAAATACCCAACAAATTTGGACATTTTTGGTGAGGTATTTATCCGTGGAATACTATATGTAGTAGTTTTGCAATTGTATGCTCAAGAATTATGATTTCTATCGAAAAATCTTGACCAATATGCAATTATTCCATTTTCCGGATTCTGTTGCAAAGCTTTTGGCAAGCGCACGTTATGTAGTGGAGTTTTGCTGCACCGTGAAGGTTCCTTTGCTGACCACTTTAACCAATTTTTTTCATAAAAATAGTTTGTTATTGGCTCAATTGCGTCTTCTCCATTTTCTTCTGCAATACTTTGGCAAATTCCGTCAATAATATCTTCAAATTCACTACCTGCTTCATCGTTCATGCTTATTACATCATATTGATCACTTTCTTGAACGCAAAAATCAGGATCTGCAATTTCGTCATCAACGTCGCTTATTTCGTCATTATCTTCATTCAGTCTCGTCTCATCGAACTGTTCGGACGTGTTACTTTTAGTGCGGCTGAATTTTCGGTGAAAAAATCGTAATAGGTGAAAAAGTGTAAAAAGTTGAAATTAAACAAAAAAGTGAAAAAAAATCGTAATAGGTTAAAATATATAAAAAAAAAAAAAAATAAACATTAAACATCACATAAAAACTGTATGAGTGTTCCTCTCAGATGTAATTCTGAGAAAGAGCTTAGCTCGACTAGAAAAACTAGATGCATCTCTGAGGAAGAATCCATAAAAAAATCTTTGGAGAATTTTCTCACTGCAAGAGCCGTGGAACGGCGTCGTTCCTGTTCGCCCAATATTGTGATTTCAACAGATGTAAAAACATCATCTTCATCAAATAGTGCAGTCAAACCCAAAAAACAAGTAGGTATGGATAAGTACATAACCGTTCTCAAGCGACAGAGGAGCCCGAAGTCTGCTCAAGTGTCATCAAATGCAAAAGCTCCTAAGACCGTGAGTAATGATCAAAATAGGTTTGCTCTCCTCCAGACGGATGAGCCAGAACTTCCGAAGAAGACGTTTAAGCCCCCACCAATTTATCTGAGAGAGCCGACTTCCAGTAAATTGGTACAAGGAATTGTTGCTGTAATAGGTGAAAACATGTTTAGCGTAACCTCAATGAAACATGGAAATATCTGCGAGACAAAGATTCAAGTGAATAGGGAAGATGATTTTCGAAAATTGTCCAACCAGCTGGAAAGGGAGACTAGGGATTTCTATACCTACCAGCTCAAAAGCGCAAAAGGACTCCAAGTCGTTCTAAAGGGTATAGACCCATGTGTTGATCCCGCGGAGATAAAAACCGGTTTAATGGACAAAGGGTTTAAAATCAAGAGCGTAGTGAATATTAGAAACCGTGAAAAGATCCCTCAGCCCATGTTCAGGGTAGAATTGGAACCTGGAGATGTTGTCTTAAAGAAAAATGAGTCCCATCCCATCTACAATCTGATGTACCTTCTGCATCGTAGAATCACCGTGGAAGAACCACATAAGCGTCAGGGACCCGTCCAGTGTCTCAACTGTCAAGAATTTGGTCACACGAAGGCGTATTGTAAATTGCCGACAGTTTGTGTTGCGTGTGGGGAGCTACATGCAACTGCTCAATGCGATAAGTCGAGAACTGACTCAAAAATCAAAAAATGCAGTAACTGCGGAGGTAATCATACCGCAAATTATAGAGGTTGTCCAATTTACACTCATTTGAAAGGCATAAGAACCAACAAGACGTCAGTATTGCCTAATCGCCCTCAACAGCCAAATTTAGCATCGAGTGACAATTTCCCTCAAGTATTACGGTCCACTAGTCATGTAAACGCGCCAAGTTCTAGACAAGTTTCTTACGCAAACGTCGTTAAATGTAATATGCCAGGTCTGGAGCAGGAACCTAAACCCCAATATTCTGAGCCGCATATCAACAATCTAGAGACAACATTGCAGACACTTGTCCAAACTATGAACACTTTCACGACCACCATGACATCCATGATGCAGGAAATGCTGAAAATGCAATCCACTATCTTGCAAGCCATTTTAAAGAAATGATTTATTTAAAAATTTGTTTCTGGAACGCGAACGGCCTCCGCCAACATAAAAATGAACTGGAATACTTCCTGATGGATAAGCAGATTGATGTTATGATGATTGCTGAAACTCACTTGACGTCGACAGGGTACTTCAAAATTAATGGCTACGAGTTCTACGATACTAAAGACCCCCGCGGTAGAGCTTGTGGAGGTTCGGCAATTCTTATAAAGAACAGAATAAAGCATTATCTAATGAATAACATAAGTGAGGATTACCTCCAAGCAACAAACATTTGCATTGAATTCTGTCAATACAAATTTGTTTTATCATCGATTTATTCTCCGCCTCGATTTTCAATAAAAGAACACCAATACCATAACTTCTTTAAATCCCTTGGAGCTAGATTTTTAGTTGCTGGTGACTTTAACGCCAAACACACATTTTGGGGTTCACGTCTGGTAACCCCAAAGGGTCGCGTACTCTTCAACACCATTGCTAAAATGGGCTTAGATGTACTCTCAAGTGGACATCCCACCTATTGGCCGACGGACCGACGGAAGATTCCCGATGTTATTGACTTTGGGGTAATGAAAAATATCCCTGTAGAATGGATGCAAGTGGATCCTTCACTGGACTTGTCCTCAGATCACTCTCCTACTATCATTTCAATGCATTTCCCTCAAGTGTGTGGTTCTCCATTTATGAACATGACTAAGACCCGAGTAAGTTGGATAAAATACAAAAAGTATTTAAGTTCTCATTGCACGGAAAATGTTGTGTTGAGAACTACCGACGATATTGATGAGTCGATTGGCAACTTTACCGAGGACCTTCGACGAGCTGTGCATCACGCTTCCACTTATCACGTTGAATGTAGAAATAGGACAAACAGAACTTATTTCTCTGAACTCGAACATCTCCTATCAGAAAAAAGAAGAATGAGAAGAGAGTGGCAAATTCACAGGTCTCCTGAACTGAAAGCTAGGCTACGGGAATGCAGAGATATACTAAGACATTTCTTAGAAACCCAAAGAACGGCCTCACTTAGATCTTACTTGGAAGGTCTTGATAGTACCCCACAATCTGACTACTCGTTATGGAGGGCGGCAAGAGGTTTAAAAAGACCAGTAAGAGGAAAACCTCCTTTGCGAAATCCGACTGGTGACTGGGCTAGAAATGATTCCGAGAAGGGGACTTTATTTGTTAACCATTTGAGAAATGTGTTTACTATAAGCAACTCAAATAATAACGAATCTGATTTGCCACCACTTGTTATAAGGCCTCCTGTACCTCTAAGACTAAACTTTCGTGATGTTCAAAACGCTATTGGTACTCTGAACCTTAGAAAGGCTCCAGGTATGGATAAAATCAGCAATAAAATGCTTGTGGAGTTACCTCGTGTAGCAAGAAGAATTATCCTCTTTATCTTCAACGCTATTTTACGCCTAGAATACTATCCTGCAGATTGGAAGGTGTCTATGATCACTATGATTCCTAAGCCAGGGAAGGACCATACCAAAGTGGAGTCATATAGGCCAATTAGTCTACTGCCGACAATTTCAAAACTGTTTGAAAAATTGTTAATGACTAATTTGACTCCAATTCTGAATGACACTGAATGTATTCCTAATCATCAATTCGGCTTCAGAGCTAAACACAGCACCATCGAGCAAACACACAGATTGGTAAATGTGATAAGAGGGTCGTTTGAAGACAAAAAATACTGCTCCGCCCTTTTCATTGATGTGTCGCAAGCGTTCGACAAAGTTTGGCATGACGGTTTAATGCACAAAATAAAATTAACTCTGCCAGCTAACACCCATAAACTCATGGAAAGTTATTTATACGGTCGCAAATTTAAAATCAAAGAAGGTGATTTTTTAAGTACCGCTCAGCCAATTGAATCAGGTGTGCCACAGGGTAGCATACTGGGTCCTACTTTATATTTGATATATGCCTCCGACATGCCGTCAGACCCTAAAATCCATACGTCAACTTTTGCAGACGATACAGCCTTTATCAGCGTCCATCAGGACCACCAAGTTGCATCACAGAATTTGCAGAATTATGTTTATAAACTAGAGAATTGGCTAGAGCTTTGGAAAATCAGGGTTAACGAACAGAAATGTATTCATATAACTTTCACATTGCGAAAAGATACCTGCTCGTTCATCAGAATAAATAATCAAATTATCCCGCAACACAATGAAGTCAAATACCTCGGCATTCACCTCGACCGCCGTTTAACTTGGAAGTCTCATATTGAAGCGAAACTTACACAAATGAGATTAAAAGCAGTGCAACTTAATTGGCTAATCGGCAGAAACTCTACATTGAAATTGGATTGCAAACTTTTGTTGTACAATGCAATACTAAAGCCAATCTGGTGCTATGGAATTCAATTATGGGGTACTGCCTCAGCATCCAACATTGAAAAAATTCAAAGGGGTCAAAATAAAATTCTACGTATAATTACTGCAGCACCATGGTATGTTAAAAATTCTCGAATCCACAAAGATCTAGGCGTGCCATTAGTAAAAGTCGAATTTACAAAATATGCGTCAAAGTATGTCAGCAAACTTGAACACCATCCAAACCCCCTTGCACGAGACATCCTTAACTTTAGTGGCCACAATCGGTTGAGAAGGAGGGATACCCTTGCTTTAACTCAAGCGCAAAATAGATGACTGGATCAGTTGATGTGAAATTTTTTTAGTATCATAAAAATTTTTGTCTAGCACTGGCTGGGCTTATTATTTTCTTTTTAGTATTAAGATTTGAATACTTATTGTCATTTCTATTTGAAGATTCAATAAATAATTAAATGCAAAAAAAAAAAAAAAAAAAAAAAAAAAAATTATCTTCCAGCAATCTGGCAATTCTAAATCATTAATTTCCTCGAATTTGACATAGTCTGTAAAAATAAATTGCAATAAACCAAAGACTATATATATATAAAGATGTTGCACTGCCATACATTGTATTGTCAGTGCCAAATTTGTCGATGGCAAAACTACTACTGCCACTTATTGTACTCAGAAAACATATTATACTCAGAGAACGTATTATTTTCCATTCAGTCGTCGTTGAACAAGCGATGTGAACACATGCGGATGATTATTGTCATTTTTTTTTTTCAGAAATTTATTAAGCATTGTTGTTGTTTCTTGTTGGGCGAAGCATAGCAAACACGCGATTCAATTACAATTGAACACGAAAAATAAAAAACTGCTTTAAATCAGAGGTCGGCGAAGCGTAAAATGAGGATGTGTGTGTGAGAAAACTACCCAACAAACATAAACATAATTATATAAATTATACAAAACAACTTAGATAGGAAACATACACTCACAATGTATTTTCCGTAACATATAAGAAATTAACAACGAGATTGATATACAAACGGAACTTCTAATACTTCAAAAGCTGATTACATGCATGTTACCAAATGCATTATCAATTATAAAATATTTTTCGTAATTCATTATTAATTTTAAATGTTTGTTGGGAAGTATTTCTGAAAAAAATATAAAAGCATCCGCCGCATGTGCGTCGTTGCTGTCTCAACGACGACTGAATGAAAGAGATTAAGCGTATGTGTGAAGTGCTCTCTGCACTATTGTGCTATAGGATGCCGATGTCTGCTTTAAATGAACTTATTTTTGTTTTTTCTCAAAATAACTGTTCTAGAAATATATTATAATATTGATAATTGTTATTTATGGTCCCTGATATTTTTTCTTAAGGTGTTTATATCTGGCAAAACTCTTTCTTTTTTTTCTTATTTTTAGCGTTTGATAATATGTTTGCTGGGAAAATTCTCTCACCAATACATCTTCATTTTTGAGTACCACTGATATACACACATATGTATGTACATACATCCCAGTTGGCCAAATGGTCATAGACGATATTGTCTTTGACGATTTATGTAAGACATTTTTGAATTTGTCCCCTGTCGCTGAAGTTGGCGTAAACGATGATGTGTAAGATATCTTCGTTAACGACAAATTAGTGACAAAGACCTGAAAGTTGTCATCTTTTAAGACAAAGTGAGCGACTACATCTTATATATTGTCTTGTATAGACTATGTTAAAGACAAGATGCAAGATAATGTATTCAACGTGGGAATATATAGCCGAACTTTTCATTATTATTTCGTGAACGACAAACTGAGCGACATTGTCTCTCTTTTAGTCGTCCACGATTTACGATAATCACTTAATTATTACATACATTAATTAAATACCATAATTAAATTTTAAAATTTAGTAGTAATTTTGAAGCATTATTTTAAAACAAATTTTGCTGCAAATTATATTTATATTTAAAATCGACAGTTTACACGAAGTTCATCAGCGGTAGCCACTTCAGCATGTGCATTTATAAAAAAGCTCGACAGTTTCTTTGACTGTTTAAACAGCAGGCACTTCAAAGACTCCAACCCCCTAAAACGTGGCTTAAAGTTTAATAGTACAACTTGGCAAGTACTTCAAGAGCTGATTACCTACATGAAACAGGTTGAATATGATGGTAATAAAATATTTTTAATGACCGGGCTAGTTCAAACAACGAGTGCTATTTTATCTTTTTCGAAAGAACTGTTTGAAGAAAATTCAAATTTACTTTGCATTTTAACGAGCCATTTTAACCAAGATCCTATAGAAAACTTGTTTTCATATATACGTGCCAAAGGTGGACACTGCAAAAATCCATCGGTTCATGAATTTAATTTGGCAGTAGCTAAGTTATTATCTTTAAAAATGACTCAGTTTAGCACCTCATCAAATTGTGCAAACGACGATGCAATGTTTTTACCTATGGAGTTTCAAACAATTTTAGAAGATACTATAAGGACTGGAAGTTTATCAGAAAGTACCCATACCCCTGAGATATATGTCGCAGATGTATACGATGAAAATAAAGAATATTTTAATGAAGACTCCGATTGTTTTACCTCCAACAATGTGCCAATAGAATTAACGTCAAGTCGATATTTTGTTGGTTACATAGCTCAACGAATATCTTGCGTTAAATGTCGTGTGGATATAATTAAACCAGCCCAAATTCTGTCATATCCTTCAGAAATGTTTGTTCATGCAAAAAATTATACAAAAGATTCCGACTTTGGAAGTTTGTGCGCTCCATCTGACTTATTTTTTGAAGTTTGTAAAATTCATATAAAAGTCTTCGAAAAAATATTTTTAAAAAATAAAGCAATAAAAAACATAAAAACATTTGTTGTTGACCAATGCGTAAGTTGTACCAAAGATACAATTTATTTCTTTTGGTTTGATGAGAATAACGAATGTTATAAACACAGAATGGAGATGCTTAATTTACTAGTTCTTATTTTACTACGGAAGCATGCCACATGGGAAACATACAAATACAAATTATCCAGTACAGAAAAAGTTAAAATTTTGAAACACTGCTAAATAAATTTAATAAATACTAAACAAAAAAAACATTCCTGTTATTACAACTTCATTCTATACAAAAGTTCATAATTGAACTGTCTATAAAATTATATATGGTAAGTAGATACAAACATACATATTTGAATAGTCTAAAAAATAGCATTATACCTAATTCGGTGCGAAGCGATATAGTTTTGTCTGTACAACAATAAAACACATACTCTTACCCTACAATTACACAATCGGTCACATTTTTGACGAAAGTTATTTGAACAAAAATTGTAAGAAAGAAAAATGCTTTTGTTAGGTTTTTATTTTATTTTTACATTTTTAATGCAATGTACAACACACACATGCATACACATGCACACAAACAATGATAAGTGAGAATTAAAAGATCTTATACTCAACAAGAGACGACAGATTGTTACGCTCTTTCTTTGTGCTTCTTTCCCTTTTGTCTTCCCTCCCGCATCATGAGGAAGCACAAAATTTTTTCAATTTTAAATACACTGCGTGCAACATCTTTATATATTTATAGTCTTTGAATAAACTGTTGGAGTGGTCAAAATGATTCCATGTAAAACTAACGCTAAACCTGAGGAGGGGTATTTTATTTTACACTAAATACTTACGCTAGGTCTGATGTGGGGGCAAAAATATTTCCAATAAAAAAACGTATACCCGGACGAGTGGTAATTTTTACACCAGCACGTATAAATATCCACTTTTACGATACCCACGACGATCAAAATTCAACTGAATAATAGTAATGGGATTATGAGAAGATACAAAGAGAATAAAATTAATAGCGCTCAACTGAAGATAGTAAATTAAACAAGTAAGAGTGCTATATTCGGCTTTGGCGAATCTTAAATACCCTTCACCTAAGCGTAATAAGAAATACAGAAACTACACTAGACTAGAATATCCTAATTCTGTGTTTTCTATTCAGTCTTAGTGCAAATTTTATTAGTATTTGATATATTGTTTGAAAGACAATTTTACGACCAACATAATTTATGTTAAATATTTTGAAATTTTGTCTAATTTTCACCATTTTTAATTGATTTAATTACCAATTCTTACCATAATTTGCAGAGTCTGTCTGATGTTCATAATAATCTTGAGTGTAACTTAACAAACAGAGTATAAAAAAGGGGTACAATTCGGTTTTAGTGATTTTGCTTAAAAAAAAAAAAAAAAACAAAATCAAATAGGGCTTTTAGAGGAGATACCAGCAAAAAAAAATTTGTTGGCGGTCACGCCTATTTTCGAGGGGGCGGGCCCTTAAAGTTGAAAATATATAGGCCTATATCTCGGGAACTACTGGGTGTCTGATAATTTGTAATACATTAAATAAAAGGTATTAAAAATACCTTTCCAACGATACATATCATGATTATAAAATGTGGACCGAATATGGGTTAAATCCGAAAAGAATATTTTTTGACCCGAATTTATTTGTTTTTTGGAAATGGTTCTATATGGCAGGTATGACAAATTATGGGCCGATCTGCTTATATTTTGGAACAGTTATTTTCATGCATATGAGGATATTTCACGTCGAATTTCATCATAATAACGGTATATTTAAGATATATATTAGTATTAACGTAGATTTCGGTAGTGGGTCTTATGTGGGGGATATAGTCAAATATGGACCGATATTCTCAAAATCCAGCAGTTTGATTTAGGCATGTATGTAAATGATCCGTGTAAAATTTTGGATTGGTACCCTTATTTATAAGCGATTTATGAGTATTAAAGTGATTTTCGGAAGAGGGCTTTATATGGGGCATACGGTTAAAAATAGATCGAAATTCACAAAATTTTGTGGGATGATTTTTGTATATATTAAAATGATCTGTGCAAAGTTTTGAGTCGGTACCGATATTTATACAATATATATAGGGAAAAATCTCTTTTTCAGATGTGGTCCTTGTATGGGAGCTATGACCAGTTCTGGGCCGACCACCATAAAATTTAGTACAGCAATTTATTTGCCTATAAAGAGTATTTATGTCAAATTTTAGCCGTTTAACATTATTTATATCTGTTTTATATGTATTTAAGTGAATTTTGTAAGTGGACTTTATATGGGGTCTATGGTCAAATATGGACCGAACTAAAAAAAATTTCGTTTTGCGATTTCTTTTTGCACAGAACTTAGTTTTGCTGAATTTTGTCTTGATATTCCAATTTTATAGGCATTTATGTATAATTGAGCAATATTTCGGGAAGATTTTTGTATGGGGGCTATGACCATTTCTGGGCCGACCACCATAAAATTTGGTACAATAATTTATTTGCCTATAAAGTATGTTTATGTCAAATTTTAGCCGTTTAACATTATTTATATCTGTTTTATATGTATTTAAGTGCATTTTGTAAGTGGACTTTATATGGGGTCTATGGTCAAATATGGACCGAATTAAAAAAAATTTCGGTTTGTGATTTCTTTTTGTATAAAACTTATTTTTGCTGAATTTTGTCTTGATATTCCAATTTTATAGGCATTTATTTATCATTAAGCCATATTTCGGGAATATATATATTTGTATGGGGGCCATGAGAAATCATGGACCGATTCTTACTATTTTCCGCACACTTTCTTCTTTTATAGTACAAACAACGTATACAAAATTTCATGGTATTATCTGCAATATATTTCAAAATATTGCAATAAAATGGACAAAAAATATCAAATTTTTATAGAGGTGGTCTCAAATATTGGTTCATAACTCTGGTTGACCTAAACCGATTTTGCTGATTTTAAATAGCAAACTTCTCGAAAGCACTTCTGACAGAATTATTGAAGGTTTGGATCCCGAACATATCTTGGGACTTCAAAAAACTGATTTCAACATCCAGACAGACAGACAGACAGACGGACATGGCTTAATCGACTTCGCTATCTATAAGGATCCAGAATATATATACTTTATAGGGTCGGAAAATTATATTGTGGAAATTTCACACGGAATGACAAACTTATATATACCCTTCTCACGATGGTGAAGGGTATAAAAATAAATAAGAGATGGTAAAATTTACCACCACCACAGTAGTTAAAGGATACAGTCGCACTTTATTATTCATAATTTTTTTTTTATTTATTACTGTTTAATTATACATTACTAAAATTTTAAGTATTTCAGTTGTTTTTTTTTTATTTGTTTTGTTTATTTATTATTATATTTTGTTTTATTGTTGTATTTAGGCATATACAATAAGGTGGTTGTTTTTTATTTAAATATTATTTTAATAAGAGCAGGTAAAAATACATAAATTTATTATAAATAGTTGTTGCTTTTATTCAAATTTTTTTGTTTTTAATTTTCATGTTCTTTGCTTTTGTTTTAAACAACACAATTGTTATAAAATACAAAACTTAAATAAAACAAACAACAAGTAGCCAACTTAATTATAGATTTTTATACAAGTATTCAGTATAGTAAATAGTATTTTTGTTGTAGTTGTTAAAATAATTTATTTAAATTTTTTTTTGTTTGTTTTGTTTTTTGTTCTATTAGCAAATTATTTTAGAATTAATAACAATAGGTTTTTGATTTTTTATTTTGTTGCAGTTGTTTTAGTTGAAGAATGCAAAAGACTTTTTCGTTTCAGGTTCAATTTAAACTTTGCGCACATTATAGTCGTTGTTTCATAATTTTAAAATGTCGCGCGAGTTGATTTCGAAAAAAGTGGTTCGTTTTACACTGACTGTCTATGCCCAACTCAATTGCCTCTTTGTTTTATCTTTTCGGGCGAACTGCCCTGCGCAATTGGTTGTCATTAACTAAATTTTAAAATTTCCGTCACTTGTTATCTTACAAGAATTCGCATTCCATTTAACATAAAAATGTAACGGTTTATACATTCTTTGTATATTTGTCATTCCATTGCACATTCTTTATGTTGTTGTTGTTGTGAGAGATACTACATACATATAATCGTAAATAAAAAATCTACACTAGTGATGCTAATAATTTGAGCGAGGAGAGAACATAAAAGAAAATATATGAATGCTCACAACAACAACGTTACATTTTTTTGTTTTCTAGAACATTCTTTTGTTTTTTTTTTTTCTGTTGTAAATGCAAAACAGTTCCTGACAACGAGAAAGAGTTGTTACCAACAAAAAAAGAATGGAATTTCAAATATGCCATGCAAAAAAAATTATACATACTTACATGTTATGTGTATAATGATGCGCAATTATATAATACCGTTAAAATGGTTCAATTTGTTAAATGAGGGTGGAAATATTTTCTAAATCCCTAACAAACTCTGGTTGACCTAAACCGATTTTGCTGATTTTAAATAGCAAACTTCGCGAACGCATTTCTGACAGAATTATTGAAGATTTGGATCCCGACTATATCTGGGACGTCTAAAAACTGATTTCAACATCCAGACAGACAGACGGACATGGCTTAATCGACTCCGCTATCTATAAGGATCCAGAATATATATACTTTATGGGGTCGGAAAATTATATTGTGGAAATTTCACACGGAATGACAAACTTATATATACCCTTCTCATGACGGTGAAGGGTATAAAAATAAGTCATTCATTGACTTGTATCACGATTTTCGAATCACAAATAACTAAATATAATAAAGGAACATTTATAATTAAACTAAAGATAATTATCACTTAATTTAAATTTTTTCAAAAGTAAAATCCCTTCTTCATTCTGAAATTTTGTTTTATTATTAGTTCTGCTTCCACTGTTTCTAAAGGCATTCGGTTTCTCTCTTTTCTCTAAGAAATCCCCATCAAACTGAAAATTCTTTCGCAAGATGCGCCAATGCATCCACATGCCAGGAATTGAATAGATAAAACTTAATACTCTTAAAATATTTTTAGATCTGGCCCCACTGGAGAGAACAGTAAACTGAAAAAAAATATTAAAAAAAAATTTTACGAAAATACCTCTGCAAGAAATGTGTGACGTTGTTTATACAACGTACATATTTAAATAAATTTTTCGAAAAGCTGATGGCACATTTAATTTTAAAGTAGTCATGTTATAGGGGGTTAGTTAGGGTGGCCCGACTAATATGAAAATTTGATTCATTTTAAGACTACGTTTCTCATTTTTTTTTGTCCTGGGGTCAATATTTGGTGAGCTGGATCAAAGGATAAAAATGTCCTTTTTAGAGGTTTTTAGATTTTTTTCACATTTCTTCCAAAGGAACTTTATGTAAATTTGGTATCATATGAAAGGTCTTTGAGAGGCGCATTCAATGGTTTATCAAAAATTTAAAAAAAAAGTTTTTTAAATTCAAAAATTTTGGAAATTTCAGACAAAATTTTGGTGTTTTTTTATTTTTTCATAGAATTTACTTAAATAAATAGTTGAAATTTCTTCAATATAAACATCATGCAATTTAACTTAAACGGTTTTTCCCGTTTTTTTAAATTCTACCTATTTAAATTTATATTAATTTTTTTTTTTAAACTTTAATTCTTCCCTATCTGACAATCTCTGTTAACTCAATTCGTTAATGTAATCTGTATTAAAAAAATGTAAGTTTTATAAGCTAAAAAATAATACATAAATTGTGTAATGCAACACAAACATTAACAAAATGCGCCATTTTTTCTGGACTGTATCAGCTTCTCTTATCGTTGCTCAAGATTTTCCAACGTGCTTTAAATATGCCAATATATTTATTCTGGTTGCAAGATGTTTGATTTTTTATAGATGGTTTCGGTCCATACTTGAGTGAAGTGTTAAATGCCCAAATTAAATACACCCCACTGAAGACTGCAGCTCAATGTATATTCAAAAAAGCGTATTATTTCCAATCATTTATTATATTCTTATTAATGTAGTAGGAAACACAAACGAAATTCAGGAGCATGGAACAATACAAACAGTTTTAGATGAGTTGCGTTCCTTACGAAAACAATTTCAAACGAGCGATGAAGCCAATAAAAAAATAATAGCAACATTGACGGAAGAAGTCATTGCTCTAAAAACTGAGGTTAAACAAATCCGAAATATGCCTGCTGAGGAAAATAAGTCATTATTACAGTGTTGGCATATTAGGGGGTTTCCCCCTAGATTTAATGTTTTTTTTTTCTATTTAGTGGCAGATTTAGTGGTTAATATTATTAAGGGGGAAATTTGGGGGTAAGAAAATTTTATTTAGGGGATTTTCGAATTTATAGTTTGGTATAGTACATAATTTAAGAACTGAGCATATCGAAGATATTGTAACGAAATGACGATTTAGAAAGTAATCTGGCAACTACAAACAAAACATTTTTCGATGCAAATTATTATGCTCATTAAAGAATATTGTAAAACTTTTACTTTGTTCCCACATAAAAAAGCAACTTCCAGATAATATTAATCATATGAAAAAAATTTTTACTGTTTTCCATCGAAAATGCACAGAAAGCTAAAAAACCAGACATTACCAGTATGTAGGGTTACCATATTCATTTTGAGAAGAAGAGGACGTCGACCAAAAAAAAAGCCGGACATTTACTCTTAAAAAGAGGACAACACTCTGTAGCAAAATATTAAAAAACAATGCCTTAAAATACACAAAACAAATTTAAAATTCTATTTACATATAACAACAACACAAAACTTAAACAAAAAATTATATTTTATCAGTCTGATCTCATAACTACTACAACATAAAAACATAACAATTAACAAATTCATTTTAAAACTTCACATGTCAAGTTTCATGTATATTTTTCAGCGCTTTCAATTGGAACCAATATATTATTATCGCATTTTTTTAAATATTCATAAAACTCTTGACAATTCATATCAAAATTATATTTGACTCTAATAATATCAGAAATAGTTTCTGTGTTTAATTTGTTTCTTTCTGGTGTCCACTGAATTCAGAACTTCTAGAACTAAGAACTTTGAGAAATATTATAAAACAAAATTCCCAAAGGTCAACACACACATTCAGGGAAAGAATTGACCATTTTAAAATTTGGAATGATTTATAAGAAGATTTCGTCTTGCTAAGAAAAGTGCATCAGCTGTTTTCCCCCTCCCATAAATTTAGCACTTCTTTTGGCACCTTTACCAGACATTTCTGGACAAAACTAAAAAAGTCGTTACAAACAATTAAATTTGACAATTAATTGATGTAACTCTAAACGTCAAACACCAATGTTACCACATTTTTCACCGAATTCAGTCGGTAGTTACACGTAGGTAAAAAAAATTTTAAAATTACCAAATTCTTTTTACCGGTTAGGTAAGGAAAAGTAATTGGTATAAACTCTAGTAGTTATCTATTTATTAAAATTACGAGCATAAGACAGGTAGACAAAGACCAAAACCCAAAGCCGTTTAAAATTGTGACGGCGCATACTTATATGGCGGCCAAAAAGCATCAAACACAATGTGTTTACACAAGAAAGCATGTCAAGACATCGTGTGTATTTAAAAATAATAATACATCAATGCCAACAATACTTTCGATGCAATAAAACGAAATTATATATTAAAGTTTTAAAAGTAGGACAAACCCAGGACACTGGCAAAAAAAAAAGTAGGACTACCCCGGACGCCCTAAAAAAGAGGACGGTGTCCGGGGAAAAGAGGACGTATGGCAACCCTACCAGTATGTAATGTGAGTTGTATTTTAGCTGAAGTTTAGTTGAAAAGAATTTAAAAAAAATTCTTTTCTTTTGCCTCTTTGCTTGTCGGTAGACGGTGGCACGTTCGGTTTTTGCGGCTTGAGCTCGTCGGATTGGGAGGGATCTTGTCCACCTAAGGCCATCACAAATTAATAATCGTGCCAAGATGTTTAAGCAGGTGATTTTCGAATCACAAATAACTAAAAATAATAAAGGCACATTTATAATTAAACTACAGATAATTATCACTTAATTTAAATTTTTTCAAAAGTAAAATCCCTTCTTCATTCTGAAATTTTGTTCTATTATTAGCTCTGCTTCCACTGTTTCTAAAGGCATTCGGTTTCTCTCTTTTCTCTAAGAAATCCCCATCAAACAGAAAATTGTTTCGCAAGATGCATTGGCATGTGGAATTGAATAGATAAAACTTAATACTCTTAAAATATTTTTAGATCTGGCCCCACTGGAGAGAACAGTAAACTGAAAAAAAAAATATTAAAAAAAAATTTTTATGAAAATACCCCTGCAAGAAATGTGTGACCGAAACTAACCCATAAACAATTTTGCACTAACACAGCAGTGTGAAAGAACTTATGTTTACTGTATGCAACATGTGTTAGGGAGAGACAAAAAATAAGTGGAAGGGAGATAGAAACTTTGATGGATATATCTCTCATCAGTGACAGTCATTTTACCTATCAAATGACCGCCACTGTTCTTGTAGAGACGTTACCGCTTGGACAAAAACGACGCGACGCGATTTAACGCTAGCATACTCGACGCGGCAGCTAAAACATTTTAGAAATTGTTTATTTTTAAAAGGTGAGTAAAAAATAGAATTATAAAATTTTGATCCATTTCGTCTAGCTCTAGCATTGTATCTGGCGTGATTTTTGAAAATATAAGCGTGACACGCCAGGAAGATTTCAAAAGTGTGACAATCACGCCAAAACCTTGACGTCTGGACATCCTAATTGTACATATAAACATCTAGATGGTTAGTTTTATTAAAATCAGGTTTCTCCAAAAATTTCAAGAGTTGCAAAAACTTCTTCACGAGCTGTGTAAATATCATTCGAATTGAAAAGTATTAGCATTTCAGGTGTTGGAATAAAATCTTGACATTTATTGTTTAACGAGTACTTGACACTTAAAATACTTTGAACTGTTCATTCTGTTTCGCAGCTTATTTTTTACCACATTAAACATACAGAAAGCTCTATCAACTGATGCATTGGAATAAGGTAGTAGTAATAAAGATAATCCTACTTTACTAATTCTGCAAAATTTTGGGTCCAGAATCCCTCTTTTGTCAAACTTCATACTAAAATTTTTCTAAAGACGTCGTATTACTCCACGATATAAAATGCAAGTTATTCCACTCACTAAGAGTTGCATTGATATCTTTACAAATGTTTTTGAAATGAACAACGATACTTGTAACGGGCACTAGAATTTTTTCAAATTTACGCATGCTTTGTTACTTCGGGACACTTCCTTTGAATTGGCGATTGTTTACATTTTTTTTAATCATCCATCCCTGTCGATCGTCACTGATAATACGACTGAATACAACCATGATGTCGATACAACCATGTCAAAACCGACGCCAACCACAGATGCGCCAGGCAAGATGGAGTTTTTAGAAAAGAAAAAGATAGATGTCAGACGTTGAGGTAGGTCGTGGTGGCAAGAGGTCTTAAAAATTAAATAAATTTATATAAAACGTAGTGTAAAAAAATTTTTTTAAGAATCAAAACCAAAGCCACACAAGCATTTTTAAAAAAAGTTTCGGCGCCACCAAAATTGACCTCCTCAACGAGAAAAGCCAGAACATTAGTGGGAGCCGAATCAGTGCATCCTACAGCTACAGCCGCGTGCTTCCATAAAGTAACAGTCTCGGCACCTAAAAGAGCAACAAACACGAGCACAACAGACGCAAGTGCCAACAAACAACAGCCTCGTGGTAACTGCCAACCGCAGCCGCAAACACCCTCAAACGTCAGCCGACGCACAGAGGAGTATTTGGCCTGAAAAGCTGGCCAAAAAGGCAAAACTGAATTTTAAGAAATCTTAAGAACTAAGTACGCAGCTCGACAGACAACAATATTTTACATTATATTGTAAATTTTGAAGACTTTTGCGATTTGTAGCTCTGAGACCCTGCTAAAGTCAGGAAAGTGAAGAAATTTATATGAGATTTTAATGTTTTTTTCGGTTTCTGGATGTTTATAAGATATTTTTTTTGCGACTAAACGAATAAAGGTTTATCAAAGATTATTTTTTTCGCTGAAAGGTTTGATCAAAAGTAATTTAAAAAGGAAAAAAAAATTTAAAATATGTTGAATATTCATGTTGAAACAATTCGTTCAAAAACTAAAAAAACAAATTATACACTTTTTTTGCAAAAAAAGGAAAAGAAGAAGTTTTTAAAAGTGAGGTTAGCATGTCTACGAATTATGTTTGATACCACAAAAAAATTTGGAATCTCTAATTTTAGAAACAAAAAAAAAGTGTGCGCAAGTTTGCGCCATTATTTTTGACGATTTTTAAATTTTCACATTTTTCTATTTTTGTCTATTTTTTCTAATTAAGTCATAAAAGCATGCGCTTGAAAATACTTATAAAGGGCTATTGCACACAATTTTTATCAAACCCGTTTTGTAACTTCGAGAGTCAATAGGAAGTTTACACAAGATTACAGCTATTCCAAATAGTGAAAAAAATCTAATGCTGGAACCATTGACGAAAAATTGGATTTTTTGGTCAGAAAATTGAGCGAAATTTCAAAATGTGAAGGGTATGGGGACATATTAGCACTGAAGCAGTGTTTGAAAAATTTCAATATATATTTCAATATTATTAAATAATATAAAATAAATATAATAAAGCCTTTTTTCATAAAAAAGATACTGTTTTATAAGAGCCTTACAATTTTGAAATTTTTTTTTAATTAGACTGTAAATCATATGTATGTATGTACATACAGTCTGTCAAGAATGAGTTTAAAATCAACATTTGTTAATTGAGTTTTGCGATTTATACCAATTTTTATTCCTTAGGAATGTGGCTTTTAGAAAAATCTTCAAGACTTTAACGTTTTGGTTCTTAAATTTTTTTATTGCATTTTGAAAACAAAAAATTTAACGCATTTTGCATGTAAATTTTTTTTTCGCCATTAAATTTTTAATAACTCCAAAATAGTAATAGATATAAAATAAATGTGTATAGTTAGTTTAAGCAGAATTTTCCGGTGCATCTTCTGATCCTCCTGCTATTAAAATCGGAGAACACGTTTTCAAGTTATGGCAAAATATATAAGGCAACCCAACGATTTAGGGGGTGAAGTATGCCACGCCTTTAAAAGAAAATCCTTACGTACTAGAGAAAAACGGAAAAAAGATTTGAATTAAGGGCATCAAAATCCATATAGTCCACATACTTTTATTTCTAGGGTAGAGACAGTTTTTTTTGTTGCGCAGTGTACTTTTGTTGCGCAGTCTAATTTTTTCAAAATCTAAAACTAGACTTTTTATATCATACTACACCTAAAACTATCAAAAAACTAAAACTTTTAATTCAAAAAACACGTTTAATAATTTTGGGCAGCTTTTCAGACCAAATACTCCTCTGTGGGACGGATGAAAACCTATTTCCGGTACACAGGTAACATACAATATTAATGATTTCCAACCAAGAGAGTTTAGCATAAAATAAATAAAATCTTAAATAATTTGACTATATAAATAATTAAAAATAAATTAAACTAACACGATAAATTATTACTAATTTTTCAAGCTTAAGGTCTTTTTCTATATATAAAAACTTTTTAACGTTTATTTAAATCATAGGTCGGCAT
Source organism: Bellardia pandia (assembly GCA_916048285.2). Lineage (NCBI taxonomy): Eukaryota > Metazoa > Arthropoda > Insecta > Diptera > Calliphoridae > Bellardia > Bellardia pandia. The sequence continues at coordinate 76,191,887 of OU696530.1, forward strand.
CCTATAGCACAATAGTGCAGAGAGCACTTCACACATACGCTTAAGGCCCAACTATAATGTGCATATGCTAGCTTAAGCAACCCTGCGAATACATATAAATTGTATGTGGCAAACTATAATGTACTTAATGAAACTTTTCGTTAAGTTTTTCAACTGTCATTTGCTTAAGCAAAACGCGAAGCTGATCGCATATTCCGTACGGAATCAGCTGTTTGTTTGTGTTTTTAACAAAATGGAGAAAGAAGAAAATACATTTATTTTAAATTTAATAGAAAATGTGGAAAAAATAAGTGCCTTTATAATAAAATTGCCCTTTTTATTTTAACAAAAATGTCTTTCTGTCGTGGTTTATTTCTCTGACAGAACAAGAGCGTCTTCTTCTTGTACAGTGCAGTTCACTTATTTATTTTAATGTGCACAGGCCTCCAAGCGCTAACTTTAATATTTTTATATTATTTAAATTTTTAGGTTTTTTCCATTTTTACAAACAATACGAAAATTAACAAAACATATGTAAACGTTTATTATTATTTACAATGTAGAGCTGCCACAGCTGTACATTTTAGTACTTTTGCCGATAAATTAAAAAATGGAAAAATTATGCGTTTCGGGTACGAAGTTTTCTTTTAATTATAAAATAATATTTATAAAATATAGTCATTTAATGGCTTTTTGTTAAAATAAAAACATTTTTTTTAAACATAAATGAGCAACTGTGGACAAAAAGTTTCAAAGTCATTGTAGCCACCTGAAAGTTAACTCTGAACTGGTTATGCATTTGACAGCCTTTTCGTTAACTTTTGCAATTTGCTTATGCATATTATAGTTGGGCCTTTAATCTCTTTCATTCAGTCGTCGTTGAGACAGCAAAAAATTGTCCAAATTGTTGGTAATTTCATAACAATTTGGACAATTTGACAACAAAACTGACATAGTGAAAACCAAGCATAAGTTGTTTTGTATAATTTATATAATTATGTTTATGTTTGTTGGGTAGTTTTCTCACACACACAACCTCATTTTACGCTTTGCCGACCTCTGATTTAAATCCAATATTTCGGCACTTCCTTGAGTGCCTTCGTCAGGGTTTTTTTCTTCCTAATTTTACAAATTTTTAACAAATTATAACAAATTTATTAATAAGTCTGTTACTAATTGTTTAGGAAAGCTATTATCAGTTAAAATATTTGAAATCTTCTTTTTATTATCTCCATGAAATTCTGAATCACTTATTTTTAGAACTCTTTCTATAAAATTTATATTATATAACTTACATAACTGTGTAAAAAGGATTAGTTACTTACAAAAGAGTTATTGCTAGTCTTTATTCTGGACCAATTCTTTGTCTCGGTTTTTTTTAATTCACGTCCAATTAATGATGTAGCAAATCGAATGCATTGCGACACATTCTTGTGTTTAAAGAATTCTTATTCATCTACTTCTGGCATTTTTATAAAAACTTTTCTGTTATAGCCCGATTTTATATAGTCCCAATTAATAGGGCCATCTTCTAAAGCGGCGTCGGTTTTTTCTTTTTAGATTTTTATACATTTTTAACAAATTTAAGAAACTCAAACCAATAAACATGTCTTCTACATCCATATCTTAATTTATTTTTAGCAGTTTTAGCACTTTTTAAATAATTCAATATTACTTTTTTGTCTTGTTTATTTTAAAACATATGACACGTTTTTACGTTGTATAATCACACTAACTTCTTACGTAAAGTTTACATTACTGTTGCATTACATCAACATTCCGTTACAGTCGGCTAACTGAGGCTTTAGACGTTTGAACAAATTGGAAACAGAAAAAATTTTAATGAAAATTGATAAACAAAGTGATATTAATAAACAAACAGACGAATCTAATAAACATATTGTGGAATCTTTTAGTAATATACAAAGTGAAACAATAAATGAAATAGAAACAATTGAATTAAATGAAAATTTAGAAAGAAAAACACTATTGCAGTGGTATAGGGAATTTTATCCCTCACGCATGTGCGTGGATGGATTACTCAGAGTATTAAAGTCTGAATAACTTAATGTTCCCTCTTCTTGCTTTTAAAGAAAAAAGGAGAAAAAATTGGGGTTAGGACAGTTTCACCTGGTACTTATTACCATTTAGGTATAAAAAATCAACTAAAAAAACTCGACAGAAATCTGGTTGAAAATATAGACTCTATACACATAGACATTGGAATAGATGGGTTGCCTTTGTATAAAAGCTCGGCAACATCCCTTTGGCCAATACTGGCGAAAATTGTTAATATTGAAAATGTGGATGTTTTTTAATTGGTTCTTTTATTGGAAATAAAAAGCCATGCAGTGTAGACATTAAAAGTGACGATATGGCTTTGTACGGAAAACGCTACAAAGACCTGAGAACAGATGATTTTTTTTAATACAAAACAATCTAAATTTCATAAAGAAATTAGCCACAGTTCATAGCATTTCCAATTGATAATTCATTTCTTTTAGTGCCACTTCTTCACTCCTGTCATTAAAATACAATTTTGTTTATATTGAAATAAGTATGTCTGAAAAACAAGTGAACGCCAAAATCGAAGGTATGTGTTTAACACAAATAAAAATAAAATTTTATTAAGGGTTACTTCCACACAAAAAACTTTTTCTTTTGAATAAATACATTTAAGATAAAAACAAATTTTAAAATTTTGTCTTTTAAATAGGCACATTTTTATTTATTCGAAATTAAAAGTTCTTTTGATATAGTGGAAGTGGCAGTAAGTAAATAATTCACTTAATTCTTTAATTTTTTGTTTTAATTACAGAGTTGGAAAAACAATTAGAAGCCCATAGAAAAGAAGTAAAAGAATACAATGAGGTAGTCATTGGCGAGTTGGTCCAAATAGAGGTTTATATTGAACAAATTATTAAACGAAATCTCTACGACAATCAATTCGCAAGAACTTAGCGATTTTGAACAAAAGATTCCAGATTTTGATGAAGAGAAACTTATAATGACAATTGCAAAAAAAAAAAATCCAAAAAGGTGGACTAGTCAAAAACCTGCACTATTTACTAGGAGACAAAAAATTCAGGATTTCAACTATGACAGGTTACAGAATAAAAGAGCATTTAACATATATACAAAACTTGATATATTAATTTTTAAACCTTCCAAATTATAAACCTTTGAAATTTATAAAACAAAAATAAAGAAAACATTTAAAAATAAAAAAAATTAAATATATAAAGAAAAATGTTTAAATGATAAAAAAAAACAAATAAACAATCGAGCCAATTAAAAGTTCAAAAAAAAAATTCTAAAAACAAAAAGTACAAATTTTAAATATTATTACATTTTTATATTATATTTTAGAGTATCTAATATTGAAACGAAATTTTTTTTTTTTTTTTGCATTTAATTATTCAAATCTTAATACTAAAAAGAAAATAATAAGCCCAGCCAGTGCTAGACAAAAAAATTTTTATGATACTAAAAAAATTTCACATCAACTGATCCAGTCATCTATTTTGCGCTTGAGTTAAAGCAAGGGTATCCCTCCTTCTCAACCGATTGTGGCCACTAACGTTAAGGATGTCTCGTGCAAGGGGGTTTGGATGGTGTTCAAGTTTGCTGACATACTTTGACGCATATTTTGTAAATTCGACTTTTACTAATGGCACGCCTAGATCTTTGTGGATTCGAGAATTTTTAACATACCATGGTGCTGCAGTAATTATACGTAGAATTTTATTTTGACCCCTTTCAATTTTTTCAATGTTGGATGCTGAGGCAGTACCCCATAATTGAATTCCATAGCACCAGATTGGCTTTAGTATTGCATTGTACAACAAAAGTTTGCAATCCAATTTCAATGTACAGTTTCTGCCGATTAGCCAATTAAGTTGCACTGCTTTTAATCTCATTTGTGTAAGTTTCGCTTCAATATGAGACTTCCAAGTTAAACGGCGGTCGAGGTGAATGCCGAGGTATTTGACTTCATTGTGTTGCGGGATAATTTGATTATTTATTCTGATGAACGAGCAGGTATCTTTTCGCAATGTGAAAGTTATATGAATACATTTCTGTTCGTTAACCCTGATTTTCCAAAGCTCTAGCCAATTCTCTAGTTTATAAACATAATTCTGCAAATTCTGTGATGCAACTTGGTGGTCCTGATGGACGCTGATAAAGGCTGTATCGTCTGCAAAAGTTGACGTATGGATTTTAGGGTCTGACGGCATGTCGGTGGCATATATCAAATATAAAGTAGGACCCAGTATGCTACCCTGTGGCACACCTGATTCAATTGGCTGAGCGGTACTTAAAAAATCACCTTCTTTGATTTTAAATTTGCGACCGTATAAATAACTTTCCATGAGTTTATGGGTGTTAGCAGGCAGAGTTAATTTTATTTTGTGCATTAAACCGTCATGCCAAACTTTGTCGAACGCTTGCGACACATCAATGAAAAGGGCGGAGCAGTATTTTTTGTCTTCAAACGACCCTCTTATCACATTTACCTATCTGTGTGTTTGCTCGATGGTGCTGTGTTTAGCTCTGAAGCCGAATTGATGATTAGGAATACATTCAGTGTCATTCAGAATTGGAGTCAATTTAGTCATTAACAATTTTTCAAACAGTTTTGAAATTGTCGGCAGTAGACTAATTGGCCTATATGACTCCACTTTGGTATGGTCCTTCCCTGGCTTAGGAATCATAGTGATCATAGACACCTTCCAATCTGCAGGATAGTATTCTAGGCGTAAAATAGCGTTGAAGATAAAGAGGATAATTCTTCTTGCTACACGAGGTAACTCCACAAGCATTTTATTGTTGATTTTATCCATACCTGGAGCCTTTCTAAGGTTCAGAGTACCAATAGCGTTTTGGACATCACGAAAGTTTAGTCTTAGAGGTACAGGAGGCCTTATAACAAGTGGTGGCAAATCAGATTCGTTATTATTTGAGTTGTTTATAGTAAACACATTTCTCAAATGGTTAACAAATAAAGTCCCCTTCTCGGAATCATTTCTAGCCCAGTCACCAGTCGGATTTCGCAAAGGAGGTTTTCCTCTTACTGGTCTTTTTAAACCTCTTGCCGCCCTCCATAACGAGTAGTCAGATTGTGGGGTACTATCAAGACCTTCCAAGTAAGATCTAAGTGAGGCCGTTCTTTGGGTTTCTAAGAAATGTCTTAGTATATCTCTGCATTCCCGTAGCCTAGCTTTCAGTTCAGGAGACCTGTGAATTTGCCACTCTCTTCTCATTCTTCTTTTTTCTGATAGGAGATGTTCGAGTTCAGAGAAATAAGTTCTGTTTGTCCTATTTCTACATTCAACGTGATAAGTGGAAGCGTGATGCACAGCTCGTCGAAGGTCCTCGGTAAAGTTGCCAATCGACTCATCAATATCGTCGGTAGTTCTCAACACAACATTTTCCGTGCAATGAGAACTTAAATACTTTTTGTATTTTATCCAACTTACTCGGGTCTTAGTCATGTTCATAAATGGAGAACCACACACTTGAGGGAAATGCATTGAAATGATAGTAGGAGAGTGATCTGAGGACAAGTCCAGTGAAGGATCCACTTGCATCCATTCTACAGGGATATTTTTCATTACCCCAAAGTCAATAACATCGGGAATCTTCCGTCGGTCCGTCGGCCAATAGGTGGGATGTCCACTTGAGAGTACATCTAAGCCCATTTTAGCAATGGTGTTGAAGAGTACGCGACCCTTTGGGGTTACCAGACGTGAACCCCAAAATGTGTTTGGCGTTAAAGTCACCAGCAACTAAAAATCTAGCTCCAAGGGATTTAAAGAAGTTATGGTATTGGTGTTCTTTTATAATATAATATAAAAGAATTGAAATGAAATGATTTATTATTTTTTTTTACTTTATTTCTCTTAAAGAAATTATTATTTTTTTTTTCAAATAAATAAATGAATTTTTTTTAATAAATATGTATATATATAAAAAATATTATAAATATATTGTACAAAATACAATTTTTAAATCGTTTCAAAAATACGTGTTCCAATAGTAAATGTTTTGTCACTTGCATGGTTTCTTTTACTATTTTTTTTGCATTTCTTAATGTAATTATCAAAAAAACTTGTGGCTGGTATTAAAAAAATAATTTACCAAAAAGTCTGATACCAGGCCTGTCGAAGAAGGTGAAGCAGAAGGCCTTGGCTGGCCAGGACATCGTGTGTAAAAATGTATAAGTATGGAATGGGGCAATAAGGCCTGTTTACTACTTCTTTTCGCCGCTGGGATGATACCGTTTAAAAAAGTGTGTTGTTCTTTGTATATATTGGCTTTTACAACAAAAAATACTGAATAAAAATTAGTTTTTTTGTAAATGTATTGGTGTTTGCTCTTACATAAGCAACTTTTGGGCACTCCTGTTTTAAAACATATTTTGCTCTTCATATTTGTATAATTACAAGGTTACATTTTTTTCTTTTATTTGCTGTAACAAGCCGCCAGTTAACTATCCATTGTATGAATATTGTTTTGCTTATTGAAAACTCTATTTAAAGAGTTATGGAAGCCCAACTCCAGTCAACACATATTTGTTTGCAAAAAGGTCATGCTATTTCGTTCTATATAAATGAGGCAGCATTCAATATCTTCTGAAAAATGACTTCTTAACAGAGCTTCAGCAATGGGAAGTAAAATCCCATTTTCCTCTTTTTGGTGTACGTGTGCGACAAATGCATATAAAAATATTCTTTTTGATGTTTCTTCCAACTTTTTTATTACACTTCCTGTTGCATCAAAATAGAGACTGTTTCGGCTCAATTTTAAAATCCCGTTTTTATTAATATGCAAGAAGGAGAGTTGCACTTTCATAAATAAATATATTTCCTGCGGAACAGAAATTTTTTGAATGTATGTCCCACATTTTATCTTTACGCATTTTATAAATATGTATGATAATACATATCTTTGTCTCGATTGAGGCTTTGCAACTGCTCCGCTCTTAATTGCCTTGCAGAAGATGGCGATTACCTATTTTTCTTAGACCTTTTTTTTGTTTGAGTAGTCTTTTGTTTCGCCAATTTGAGGCTTTATTTTTCGCCACATTGCTCGTATGTATTTGAACGTTTTTTTAACAGCATTCGTGTTTTATTTTAGTTTTAGTGGCATATATGTATGTATAATAGCTTCTATAGTATTGTCTTTTAAATGTACAGTTATTTTATATCTTCCACATCCCTTAGTAAGTACAGACATTTCTTTTACTGATGGTGCTATAATTTATTGGGCAGCTCTTGTTAAATCTTTTGAATGTCGCTCGTGACTGAACTACTGAACTTTTGTTGCAAAAAAAATTTGTTTTGCACATAATTAAATTCAATAGTGGTAAATTTATATTCACCAACATAGTGTTTAAAGATATCATTTTTTTTTCAATCTTATATAATTTGGTGTTCGCTTTTCTGCGTTAGAAGCGTCAAATCCTGTTGTTTAATTATTTTTTTTTTTTTCTAATAATGACATATTCTTCTATTGTTGATGAAGTTTGGTTGGAAATGTCTATGTTAGACACACTTTCTGTGCTTGCCTTCGTCAATTAGTTTTCACTTTCATACCCGGTTGATGAATGCAAATTTATCAAATCAGTTTCGAATACGAAAGAATCGAATAGATCAATATTAGGTCTTTAACTACATTATTTCTATCATTAAAAATGTGGTCTAAAACAGTTTCCGATTGTATAGTATCCGAAATTGAAATGTCTGAAATTTCCTTCTGAGGTTTCATAATGAATAATAATGTCGCAGCTTCATATACGATGTTTATTTTTTTTTATAACTTCATTGAATGAAATTGGTATTTCTGCATCCATACATAAATTATGCAAATTTGTTATGGCCATGGTGAGACAATGTCCTCTTATTACCTATTTGGACGAAGCATTTCATTATTAAAAATATGAAATTGTTTTTTTACACCAAAGTCATAGATTGAATTTCTTTGAAGTTAAAATTTTAAGCAGAATACAACAAGTTTTCGTATATATCAAATTAAATACAGTTTTCTTCTATCAATCTTGTTTCGCTAATTTTATTTTAAGGTTCAGGCAAATCCAAATCCAAACAGTACAGCACAGTTTAAAACGTTATATATCCAATGTTTTATTCTCTATAAAAAGGCATAATAAATTTACATATAATGAACGTTGAGAAAATTAAACCAAAGTCAAACGAACAACCAAATTTTAACAGCGACAAACTACTAGAGTATCAGAAAACAAACTCATTCGAGTTAATTGATTTTAATTCGTTAACCCTAGACGCACTTTCTTCGTCGAATCGACGAACATCGTATACTCTTTCTCATTTATATTCTTTGTTATTCATCGCTGTGTGCTCATTTTTCTTATAGCTCTGGTAATTGCCCAGATGCTGAAGTGTGCACATGTGCAGCCTCCTTAGATTTGTGTAAGTATGTTTTTTTGAAGTTTGTGTTCGTCAAATCGACGAAGAAAGTATTTTATGTAACTTTAGCGTTTTTGACTTTAGATTTTTGCACCTTGTTTTTTGGTCGTTTTGATAAAATGAGTAACAATGATAACCTAAATGATGCACAAATCGAAAATTTTCTTCATTTGTGGGACGAAAATGGTGATCTCAGTGATTTAAATGAGGAGTGTGAAAGTGACATGAGCACCAATGAAGCAGAAGAAGTAGAATAAAAAGAGGCGTTTGATGAAGAAAGTGATATATTAGAACCTGTAGAAGAGAATTTCTCAGATGAAGATGATATTCCGCTTAGTGTTATACGACAGAGATCCTAAATTATTCCACATTGAAAGCAAATACTATGTGAAAAAGCAAACATAAGTGGTCAGCAGTAAAAGTTACATGGCACCGTTATGGTTTTAATATCGTTCATCAACGTCGTGGTCCAACCCGTTCAAGTAAAGGTGTTATCGATCCATTTGAGGTATTTAAACTCTTTATAATAGATGGAATTATATATAAAATAGTTCAGTAGACCAATGTCGAAATAGGTAACCGTAAAGAATCTATCAAAAAAGAACAACATCGGGTGAAATTCTTGGTCTGTTTGGCATATTGACTTTGACTGCAGCTACCACAGATAATCATTTGTCCTAAAAATACGGATGAAAGTGAAGAAGTAAATGATATAGAACTAAAAAACACTGCTACAATGAAAATTTGTGCATTTTGACCATATGAAAAACGACGAATGACAAAATCTATATGTGCAAAATGCAAGAAACACATCTGTGGTGAACACAAAATTGATCTCTGTGCCTCTTGCACTAAATGACTGAAAAATCCAATCAAACTAAGTTTATTTGTTAGTTTTAAGTGTCAGTTTTCGGATTTTAACAAATACCTGAAATAATTTTTTATTTTAAATACTGCATTTTGTGATTTTTTTTACTATTTAAAAAAAAAAGTAAAAAAAACTTGAAGTTAATTTTTTTTGTTTATTAGCTTTAAGTTGCACTAAAATGTGAAAACTTTATGTTTAGTACGAATGAAAACTAAATCGTTTTTCCAATAAAACCAAAATTTTATAAATTTTTTTAATTGGGAGCGTTTGCGGCCAGATAAAAAATGCACTTCGGCGATTCGACGAAGAAAGTGCATATAGGTATAAAAATAAGAAAGTGCGTTCGTTAACATAAAGCGTGGATATTTTGTGTTTTAAAATCATTTTTATACCCACCACCAGAAAGAAAAGTTTGTCATTCCGTTTGTAACACATCGAAATAATGGTCGTGGAGCCAAAAAGTCTATATATTCTGGGTCCTTATAAGATTCTAAGACGATCTAGCCATGTGCGTTCGTGTTGAAATCACGATAGCGCTTTCAGAAAAGACAGAATAATTATTTTTACTAAACATTCTAGGATCCACCGAAATGCTTGGTATTCAAAATGGGAAAAATCGGTCCAGTATGATCTGAGTTACAGATCTAAGTTTCAGACTACCTCGATATTTTCAGATATAAAGGGTGGTTAAATTGTAAGGGCCGATGTTGAATGTAAACCACACCTAAACGCCAAGCTTTTTTCCGAATTTTATTTGACATTTCTCTATTTCAGACTTACTCAATTTGAACCATGGAGAGATACACAATCCAACAACGTGTTAAAGTTATCCAGACTTATTATGAAAATGGGCGTTCAAATCAAAATGCATATCGTGCATTTCGTGATTTTTTTGGTCAATTTGATCGTCCAAATGTGCGTACAATCGCAAAAATCGTGGAAAAATTCGAGCAAACCGGGTCTGTAGAAGATGTGAAAACACCAGTGCATGCAATTTTTGAGACAAGCAGTATGTGTAAAAAATTTTAAAGTAAAACTTACTCTGCGTAACTGCAGAGTAAGTACCGACTAGGGTTCCTATTCGGGAAAAAATTCCCGGGAAATTTTTTGTTACAAAAGTCGGGAAATTTTCGGGAATTTTATGTAAAATTTTACATTTTTTACAACTCTGCTGATTGTTTTTGTACGAAAAAAATCAACGCTGTTTCATAGCAAATAATTTTTTCAACTCTTGTTGCATTTGTTTAAATGTATTAACGAACTTTTCCGTGTAAAACTTTACCTTTTATTCTATTTTATTTTAAAAATTTATAAATTTTGATAATATGGACCGTCTTCAATCTCCAGCTTGGAAGTATTTTTTAAAGAATAACAATTCTGCGCAATGTTCTCTGTGCCAATAAATTCTAAGTTATAAAGGTGGGAGCACAAGTGGATTAACAAAATATTTGGAAAATGTCCACAAAGTCAAAATACAACCTGATACCCCGACATCTTCTCAAAAAGCTAAAACAGATGGAAGCGTTTCCAAATTTCTGCAACCAACTCGAAAGTTTTTTAAAATTAAAGAATGCTATTAAGAAGTGTCTAATAGACATCGACTTGGCTCAGATGTGGAACGAAGATAATATTCCAATATTAAAAATGTTGGTTCAAAAATAGCTGTAGAGGCACTTAGTTGCAAAGAGTTTGTGATTTAGTCATTGCCGAAATTATCCTTTCCAAACTATTTGAATAGCTCCAAAGTAAAAAAACACATTGTCAGTTAAAATTTTGACATCCTTAAAACCAAGAGTACATGAAAGACGAGGCATAGACACTTATTCTTTACTTACATTTTTAAAAAATCCCGAAGACTACCAATCTAATTTTTTCTCATATACTGCAAAATCAAATATTTTTTTAATTGCTGATCGAATTTTTAAAAGGTTGTATGCAGAAGAACCACTTATGGACAATGAATCATCAGAAACTGTATTGATTTCATTTGAAGATGAGCTTAAAAAGGCAATTTCTAATTCTAAAATCAGAATAAATAAAAAAAGAAATCCAGTTAATGTTTTAAAAAAAGAGCTGAAAGTATTTGAAGTAGCTGGAAATATAGCTACAAAAATAAGAAATAGAATGTCTGATGATCTACTAAATGCATTAATAGTATTAAAATTTATTTTTTTTTTTACAAAAAAAAAAAAAAAAAATAACATTTTTCCATTTAACAATGTCCAAATTTTTTACTACTGAACGATCTCATTTACTTTTATTTACATTATATCGAGCCATAACCGCCGAAAAAATGTATCCCACAAACTCAAAATTTTATAGGGGAAGGTTTTTTTTAAATAAAATCAGTTTGAATAAAGCCATTATTTTAAAATTTATAATGTAAATATTGTTTTGTGTAATACATTTAATTTTAATAATTTTAAATGATGTTGAACTATCGCTTTCGATAAAAAAACAACAATCGATTATGGTGTGGGATACATTATTTTGGCGGTAATGGCTCGATATGTTATTTTATACCAATGAATTGTTATTTTTCTTAAATAAATATAAAATTTAATTTTTTGTTTTAATAAATAAACAAAACTAAAATTGATGTGAGTTTATTTAAAATTCCCGGGAATAAACTAATTTATTTTCCTTCTCCCGGGAATGGAAAAAGCCCGGTAAATTAGGAACCCTAGTACCGACATAAATATTGCTGCTTGAATTCATCCTTTAGATTTTTATACATGCTCTATTATTGTTTTTATACCCTACACCACCATAGTGGGGAGGGTATATTGGATTTGTGCATATGTTTGTAACGCCCAGAAATACTGGCCCAACACCCACCTTAAAGTATACCGATCGACTCAGAATCACTTTCTGAGTCAATTTAACGATGTCCGTCCGTCTGGCTGGCTGGCTGTCCATGTAAAGCTTGTACGCAGAGTACAGGTCGCAATTTTGAAGATATTTCGATAAAATTTGGCACATGATATTTTTTCAGACCAAGGATGGATGGGATTGAAACTGGTGGAAATCGGTCCATTATTTCACCTGGCTCCCATACAAATGTACTCCCGAAATTAGGGTTTAAAGATCATAAATGTTTGAATTACGCAAGAAACCAAACAAATTTCATCACAAAAGAGTGGTAAATGAAGCCAAACCACATCTAAAAATTTTGTGCAGATCGGTCCATAATTACTCGTAGCTCCCATATAAGGCCCACTTCCGAAAATCAATTTAACCTCCATAAATCTTTTAAAAGTATTTATATCGAGATAACGTGTAACATACACAATATTTATATTCACAGAAATCATGACACTAAATTTTTGGATGGTCGGTCCATAATAGGTCAAATCTCCCATATAGCGCACATTTCTGAAAAATACATATACTGGGTGTAGGGTATTATATGGTCGGGCTTGACCGACTATACTTTCTTACTTGTTTTATATTGGATTTTCACTAATAAATATTAGTCCAACACCCACCTTAAAGTATACGAAATCAGTTCCTGTGTAGATTTAACGATGTCATTCTGGCTGATTATGAGCAGAGTACAGGTCGCAATTTTGAAGATGTTTTCATGAAATGATATACATGATATTTTTTCGGCCCAAGGACGGTTGGTATTGGTATTGGTTGAAATCGGTCACCTAGACCCCATACAAATGTCCTCTCGAAATAGGAGTTTATCGGTCATAAATGTATGATTTATGTACATAGCCACAAAATTTTGCTACATACATATAAGTTGTATTTTAAAAGTGTTTATGTCGTGATAAAATTTAACGAAAAAAATATTTATATGCACAAAATTCACACCACTAAATTTTTGGATGATCGGTCCATAGTAGATCATAGCTCCCATATAGCGTCAATTTCTGAAAAACACATATATGTAGGGTAGAAGGGGGACCATTGGCCATAGGGGCACATGTGCCATCACCAATTATCTCAAAAACTAACTTATCGTTTTAAATGCAGAAATCGATTTTTTATTTGTTAATCGTTGATATTCCTTCTCTCAAACTATGACAGTTTTAGTTTTCATATCAACGACAGCAGACGTGATTTATTGTTTTAACGACTCCTACAAAAATATTTTGCAGTAAGTATTTTTTGTAATATTTTTTAAAGTTTCTATTATCTTAAAGAATCATTCTTCAGTTTTATAAAGAATATAATAGTGAAAAAAAGTGTGTTCAGTTTTTTTTAATTAATTCATTTTTAACGTAGAAAAAATTTCATTAACTGATCAGACTCCACCTAGGGCTCATTTGCCAGACACATAGTGGAGCAGATTGGCCGGCAAATGTGCCCCTAGGGGTAGATTCAACACTACGCCTTAATTTTATTAGGATCATAATAATTAACAATATCTTCCTAATTTATCATTTTTTACGAAAGTGTCTTTATAAGCAATGGTTCGCAGCTACAAAAGAAAAACTGATCGCAGTAATATAGATGAAAACAAGAAGATGTAGTATCAGGAAAAAATAGTATAAGTGGGGCTGCAGTTGTTTATAATTTAAAGCGCACCACTTTACGAAATAGAGTTAGGAAGATGCAGAAGTCTAAAATTAATAAATTTGATGACTCTGGAAACTCCTCTGAAGATGAACAGCAGTATTCATCAAAATTCACATCAAAGCAAGTGTTCACAAAACAGCAAGAAAGTGATATGTGCGAATATTTTTTTAAAACAAGTTCTAACCTTCATCATGGGTTTACTTATACCATGACACGGAAATTTGTATTTGAATATGATACAATGAATGAAATTCAAATGCCATCCATTTGGCTAGATAACCAAACCGCAGGAATAGACTGGGTGCAAGGATTTATGAAACGAAATCAAGACCTAAGTTTACGTAAACCAGAAAATACTAGTTTAGCTCGATTTTCAGCATTTACAAAGGACGCAGTGATGGAGTTTTTTGATAATGCTCAAAACTTGTTCGAGAATATTCGATTTACACCGTGCTCTATTTATAATTTAGATGAAATGGGTATAACAACTGTGCTACAATCTCCAAAGGTAAGACGTTTATTAGCTTTGTGTATCATTTAAATTAAATTTTGAATTCAACAGGTGATTTCTACAAAAGGAAAACGAGCTGTTTCTCAAGTGGCTTCCGCAGAGAGAGGTTCACTTGTGACAATGGTGGGAATAGTAAACGCTTCAGGAAATTTTTTACCTCCCGTATATGTGTTTCCTCGGGTACGTTTTAAGGAATATTTTATTAATGGGGGTCCTACTGGCTGCATTGGAATAACGGCGAAGAGTGGATGGATGACAACCGAGGGGTTCTTAGAAGTTCTAAATCATATTAAAACAAACACTCGATGCTCCAAAGAAAATCCAATCGTCATATTTCTAGACAACCACATTTCTCACTGCAGCCTAGCTGCTATAATTTTCTGCAGAGAAAATGGTATACATATGGTTACCTTTCCACCACATACATCACATAAACTTCAACCACTAGACGTATCTGTCTTTGGTCCATTCAAAAAATATCTGTCTTCTTCATTTAATGATTTCCTGGTGTCAAACCCTGGAAGAATAATAACAATTTATGATATTCCAATGTTATCAAACATTCCATTTCGAAAGGCATTTGTAGTTGAAAATATTTGTAAAGGGTTTGAAAAAACTGGAATCTTCCCTTTGAATAGACTTGTATTTCCAGAATCAGACTTTTTAATAGAACAATATGATGCACATACAACAGCTGACACGAATAATGAAGCAGTGCCCCAACGGAAGGAAGTTGCAGATACACATCAAACAGCTGAAACAAATAATGAAGGAGAACTTCAACAGAAGGAATTTACAGATGATAATGTAAGTTTTGAACGAGCTATTACACCACCAATACTTTTACGGACACCTGAACAAGTTCGGCCGCTACCAAAAATTCAGAAGTCAAAGTCCAATAATAGAAAAGGAAAATCAAAAATATTGACATCTACTCCATCCAAAGAAGAAACAGAAGATAAAGAACGAAATCGGCTTCAAATAAATCAGAAGAAACAGGAAACTCCAGAAGGGAATCAGTTTCAGGCCAATCAGAAACAAAAAAAACTCATGTAAAGAAAGGGCCAATAAAAAAACAGAGAAAAAAATACGTAGCTTCGTCCTCATCATCAGATTTATCAAACTTTAGTTTAGCTAAATCTGATAAATCTGTTGGTTCTTTTATAGAAGATACAAGCCAAGTGGAAGGCAAATTTGTGTTGGTTAGATTCAATGGTGACATAGAAATGTTTTATGTCGGCAAAATAATATTTCTAAATACAAATTCAGTAACTGTCGATTTTTTGAGAAAAAAAACCAACTCGTGGACATTTGTTGAACCGCAAATTTCGGATATTTGCACTGTTCTCAAAAAGGATATTGTTTTATGGTTGCCAGACCCAAATCATCCTCCAGGAACTTCTCGATCTACTACGAAATATTTATTTGATGTTGATATGTCACAGTACAATGTTAAGTGATACCCAGGAGTGTCTTAGTTATTTTCACTTATGATCTCCGAATTTTTCTACGTTTTTGTTTAGTTTACGTTAAATGAATTTGAAATACTTTTTTGTTTTAAGTTACAGCTTTATACTAATAAAATTTTATTTAATAAAACAAATTGTTTATTGTTTTTTATTACTGGCAATTGTGCCCCAGTACATGGGCTAACCCACCCCATGGGTGGTGTACATTGGCCTTTTTAGTCACTTTACAATTTTGAAAATTTAATATATAAAAAGAAGTCGTAACCGGTCCAAAGCAACATAGTTTAAAGGCAACATATATAAGTACAAACTAAAATAAAAAAAAATTATGGTAACACTTATGATAAGGAAATAAGAGCACTTAAAAAAAAGTGGCCAATGCTCCCCCTTCTACCCTACTGGGTGTAGGTTCGGGCTTGACCGACTATACTTTCTTACTTGTTTTTAATAAGGAACTATTAATAAACCTGTTAATTTTTTTCTAACATATTTTGTATGCCACATTGTAACGAAATATGATAATTTTTATTTTATGTTTTGTATACAATAAGTTTATTAGCGAGGAAACATCACCTATAATCGCATTTGAGTGTATAATTGAGTAATATTTTTAAAACAGCTAAAGTGGCAACAACGTGTACAATTTATCTATCTATGTATATTAGAGCGGGTCGATTTAATAATCGCCCATGGCTCAGTGAAAATCGTATTCTAGGGATCAAAATAAGAAACTTTGCCGAAGGAACCATACCTCTAAAACGAATTCTACTACCCCCCAACTGTTGACTTTTGTCCCGTAGGGTCAAGTTTTAAAAAATCCCACTTTGACCCATTTAGAGTGCCCCAATCGAGTCCAAATGTATGACCGACCCCCACTAACTTTGGAGGGCCGATCGACCCATGCCAGTGGCACACCCCCTGGAACTCCCCTGAGGAACTATTGGGTGTCTGATAATTTGTAATACATTAAATAAAAGGTATTAAAAATACCTTTCCAACGATATATATCATGATTATAAAATGTGGACCGAATATGGGTTAAATCCGAAAAGAATATTTTTTGACCCGAATTTATTTGTTTTTTGGAAATGGTTCTATATGGCAGGTATGACAAATTATGGGCCGATCTTCTTATATTTTGGAACAGTTATTTTCATGCATATGAGGATATTTCACGTCGAATTTCATCATAATAACGGTATATTTAAGATATATATTAGTATTAACGTGGATTTCGGTAGTGGACCTTATGTGGGGGATATAGTCAAATATGGACCGATATTCTCAAAATCCAGCAGTTTGATTTAGGCATGTATGTAAATGATCCGTGTAAAATTTTGGATTGGTACCCTTATTTATAAGCGATTTATGAGTATTAAAGTGATTTTCGGAAGAGGGCTTTATATGGGGCATACGGTTAAAAATAGACCGAAATTCACAAAATTTTGTGGGATGATTTTTGTATATATTAAAATGATCTGTGCAAAGTTTTGAGTCGGTACCGATATTTATACAATATATATAGGGAAAAATCTCTTTTTCAGATGTGGTCCTTGTATGGGAGCTATGACCAGTTCTGGGCCGACCACCATAAAATTTAGTACAGCAATTTATTTGCCTATAAAGAGTATTTATGTCAAATTTTAGCCGCTTAACATTATTTATATCTGTTTTATATGTATTTAAGTGAATTTTGTAAGTGGACTTTATATGGGGTCTATGGTCAAATATGGACCGAACTAAAAAAAATTTCGGTTTGTGATTTCTTTTTGCACAGAACTTAGTTTTGCTGAATTTTGTCTTGATATTCCAATTTTATAGGCATTTATGTATAATTGAGCAATATTTCGGGAAGATTTTTGTATAAGGGCTATGACCATTTCTGGGCCGACCACCATAAAATTTGGTACATTAATTTATTTGCCTATAAAGAGTGTTTATGTCAAATTTTAGCCGTTTAACATTATTTATATCTGTTTTATATGTATTTAAGTGAATTTTGTAAGTGGACTTTATATGGGGTCTATGGTCAAATATGGACCGAATTAAAAAAAAATTCGGTTTGTGATTTCTTTTTGTATAAAACTTATTTTTGCTGAATTTTGTCTTGATATTCCAATTTTATAGGCATTTATTTATCATTAAGCCATATTTCGGGAATATATATATTTGTATAGGGGCTATAAGAAATCATGGACCGATTCTTACTATTTTCCGCACACTTTCTTCTTTTATAGTACAAACAACGTATACAAAATTTCATGGTATTATCTGCAATATATTTCAAAATATTGCAATAAAATGGACGAAAAATATCAAATTTTTATAGAGGTGGTCTCAAATATTGGTTCATAACTCTGGTTAACCTAAACCGATTTTGCTGATTTTAAATAGCAAACTTCTCGAAAGCACTTCTGACAGAATTATTGAAGGTTTGGATCCCGAACATATCTTGGGACTTCAAAAAACTGATTTCAACATCCAGACAGACAGACAGACAGACAGACGGACATGGCTTAATCGACTTCGCTATCTATAAGGATCCAGAATATATATACTTTATAGGGTCGGAAAATTATATTGTGGAAATTTCACACGGAATGACAAACTTATATATACCCTTCTCACGATGGTGAAGGGTATAAAAAGGGGTACAATTCGTTTTTAGTGATTTTGCTCAAAAAAAAAAAAAACAAACTCAAATAGGGCTTTTAGATGAGATGCCAGCAAAAAAAATTTTTGTTGGCGGTCACGCCTATTTTCGAGGAGGCGGGCCCGTAAAATTGAAAATATATAGGCCGATATCTCGGGAACTACTGGGTGTCTGATAATTTGTAATACATTAAAAAAAAGGTATTAAAAATACCTCTCCAACGATATATATCATGATTATAAAATATGGACCGAATATGGGTTAAATCCGAAAAGAATATTTTTTGACCCGAATTTATTTGTTTTTTGGAAATGGTTCTTATATGGCAGCTATGACAAATTATGGGCCGATCTTCTTAAATTTTGGAACAGTTATTTTCATGCATATGGGGATATTTCACGTCAAATTTCAACATAATAACGGTATATATAAGATATATATTAGTATTAACGTGGATGGATATGTAAATGATCCGTGTAAAGTTTATGAGTATTAAAGTGATTTTCGGAAGAGGGCTTTATATGTGGCATACGGTTAAAAATATACCGAAATTCACAAAATTTTGTGGGATGATTTTTGTATATATTAAAATGATCTGTGCAAAGTTTTGAGTCGGTACCGATATTTATACAATATACTAGCTGACGCCCCGGCTTCGCTCGGTATTTACTATTGATTTGTATTTCATAGAATAAAGGTAAGTTTAGACGATATGATGAATCAGCATATATATGCTGACAGCCATATGATTACAATTAGCAGCAAATTCCTATGTCATATGTTAGACGTTTATACGATATGTTGAAAGTAGCAAATTTTTTGATGTCAGCATATGTCAGCAAATAAAATGTCAACATATGAGTTAGCATACGATTTTTGTGTTTATACGATATGTTGAATTTTATGTGGTGCTACATATGCTGAGTCGTATAAACATTTGTTTGTGAAATTAGTCAGTTTGACAACATTTTTCAATTATTATTCAACTTCTGTATTTTATGTGAAATTTTTGAAATAAATAATTTTTGAATATTACTTGCAAAAACGTACATCATGCCAATTTTACTATATGGATGCGAATTGTTTTCAAGTTGTGACTCAACAAGCCAGGGAAAACTTGAGAAAACTTTCAATGCTGTATTGAGATATGTTTTTAATTTAAGAAAGTATGATCATATTTCCCAATTTAAAAATAAGCTTTATGGTGTTTCTCTGAGTAACCTGTTGAAAATTAAAACCCTAATGCTATTACACAAAATAATATTTAAACATGAACCAGTGTATCTTTTTGACAGGATATCCTTTATGCGTTCAATAAGATCTTATGATATAATTCATACTAGATATAGAAGTCAGGTTTCTGAACGTCATTTTTACGTCAATTCAATCCGCCTTTGGAACTCGCTACTACCTGCCAATAAATCCATCAGCAACGCCTTGCTTTTTGAAAAAGAGTTATATAAATTATTTACCCCAAATTAATACTGTATCCTTCTTATTATATTCGTATTTAACTAATTTAAGCTTATTTTTTATTTCTAGTAATTAATTAATTATTCTTCATAATAATATTTTTTTTCTTACTCAATTATGTACTTACAATACAAAAACCAAATACTATAATTATAAGACGTGTGTCTTGTTGTATTGGAATCGCATAAATAAATAAATAATAAAAATATCAATAAAAATGACGTGGGAGGAAATTGATCTAGCTATTGCGTTTTTAATCAAATTTTTATATGCAAATCTGTCTTAATAAACGTTTGTTAAATTTAATAATCGTTTTTGAATAAAGGGGTTATTATTTATTTCTAGAGACCTGCAACAAGAATTGTATTTACATAAAAAAAACTATCGGCACCCTGTAGGAAGTCAAACACATTTTTAAGTAACTTCAAACTGGTTTTTTAATAAACATATCTAGTTGTTTAAGTGACTTTTTTTCTTGTCGTCGACTCATTATTTTAACATAGGCATGTCATAGGGTGTAGTCAATTGGTCACCTCTGCATGACTTTTAAATTGACAACTAATTACTTATTTCCCAACCAATTTATAGTTAATTAAAAAATGGGTTATTAATAATCGGTTTATATTAAATTATTTAAAAACCACTTTTTTTAAATTAAATTTTAAACTTTCGGTCACTACTTTTTGGGTAGACAATGCTGCCATTATGGCTTCATTTTGAGATTGAATTATCCCTTTGAGCTCCTTAATTTCGCCTTGAAATATAAATGTTTATATGAAAAACATGATATTTTTGCAGACAATAAATATTTTTATCTTACATGTCATTTCGGAAAACTTCGCATTCATTTCAGAAAATTTTGCATCAAATTGCTTTAAAACTTCAAGTGAACATTGGCAAGGCGCCTTATCGTCATTTTCTTTTCCATTATCTGTTAAAATACGATATAAGTAATTAGGCATATTTTTATGATTGTATAAGATACTTACCAGTAGTGCTCAGATAAATGCGCTTCATAATTGCTAGTATATATGTATATTAATAGATTTGAATTGCTTTAATTTTTAAATTTTCTCTTGATAATTCTCGCTTGATAATTCTATTAAAATTGAGCACCGTTTACCTCAAAGACCTTGTTTGCTTTGATTGACATGTGACATTTGACTTCATGACAGCTTCTTTTGTTTTCTTTTTTTACATTTTGCTTTTATTTATT
Source organism: Bellardia pandia (assembly GCA_916048285.2). Taxonomy (NCBI): domain Eukaryota; kingdom Metazoa; phylum Arthropoda; class Insecta; order Diptera; family Calliphoridae; genus Bellardia; species Bellardia pandia. Next base: position 76,213,033 of record OU696530.1, read on the forward strand.
TCTTACATGTTGTGCTTCCCCCCTTTCAAACTCACTTTTCAAAGAAAACAACAGCGCAAGAGACTTGCGCAATATGTTTGGTTGATATCTGCATGAGATTTAAACCAATTTGTAGTCATTTGCAAAATAATTAATTTATAATTAATGTTTTTTATCAACTGACTATTTTATTTACTACAGGGCAGGTAGTCTTAAAGGTCGTGATACACTATCGTACACAATCGTACGATTCATTCAGTGGAAAATCTGACCGATTTCTATCACACTCAAAAAAAATCGCAACAAAGTATGTCATAGGTGCCACACTATTACACAAAAAAGATGCAAAAACATATGTTTTTGCTAATGTCAACAAACGCAGTTTTCCGCCATTTAAATTAATATTTGTGTTCAATTATTTTGTTATATGTGAATATATTAAATTGTATAAACTATACAAACAATTAAAAAATGTTAAACGTCGTCTGTCCTTTAGATTATAATTTGTGATTTAAATCAATGAAGCCGACATTGTTGTTTTCTTATCAGCTTTATTAGAAAATACAACTCTGATCGCATATGAATTTGCCATATGCTGAAAAGCTTGCATACGCTTTTCAACAAATAACATATCTGTCAACATACGCAGGAAATTTGTCAAACACTAATAATATGCTGTTTACACGATATGCTAAAATTACCAACATACGTTTGTTGGCATTGTTAACAAAGTGTTAGCAAATGTTGTTAAACATACGTATGCTGAAAAAATTTTGCGTTTACACAATATGTTAGCACTTGTCACAAATTTTTCAGCATAAATATGCTGATTCAACATATCGTCTATACTTAGCTTAAGATGTATTCACAACCTGCCTGCTCTTATTTATTTGCAAATTTGTACAGCATACTTTAGGGGACTTTTTTTTCAAATGTTGAATTTTTTCAGGAAAAAAATCATAATTGGAGAATGGCTAGACCGATTTTGGATTTCAAAATCAACTAACCATCATCACTCCTCCCTGTACCTTCCCTAAAAATTTTATGGCAATCAAAATGTACACTTATTTTTATATACATATATAGATAGATGAGATAGAATGAAATGTTATGACACCGTTATGTCCTTATAGTTGTTTTTGTTTTTTTTTTTTATTATTTTATTTTAAATAAAAATGTGATGTATTGAAGTAAAAGTTATGTTATTGAATTAAATGTTATGTCACCGTTATGTTCTCATAGTTTTAAAACGTTTTTGTTTTCTATTAACTTATTTTAATTAAATATGTGATGTATTGAAGTAAAAGTTACTTTAACAATAAATACAAAAATGTACTGTTTTTTTAAAGTACTGTTTTTTTTTTGAAAAGTACTGTTTTTTCATCAATGTACTTTTTTTCACTTTCCAAATATGGCCACCCTAGTTGCCACAGTGGGGGTTTTCTTACCAAATCTTATACCTAATTTTGCGTCGGCATCATTTTTATATACGTATTTGATCATAGAGCTACTCTTTTCAAAAGTTTTAGTTTTTTTGTACTTTTTTTAAATAAATTTCATGCTAATATTTTGATTTTATATATTATGGAATTGTGGGGATTTTTTAAACAAGACCTTGTTAATAAAAAATGTTACGCAATGGCAACGCCGATTAATACAGGCTAAAAATTAATAAGTATGAGAAAGACAACTGCATGTTAATTTGCGTAGTGCAGGGTTGCATTTTTGCCGTTTAACATGTAAATGTCATACCAAATTTTGCCCCCGAGAAGATAACAAACTTTTTGCAACAAACTTTTTTTTCACTCAATCGAGGAGAGAGAGAAAAATACTCAAGAGTGCAGAAATTGAGTATTTTCTCATATTTGTGCAGCCGTGTTACCAGACAAACATATTTTTTCTGTTTCGCTGATTAATCTGTGCTACCAAATCAGCTTACATTGACGGAGTTGGAAAATGTAATTTCATTTTGTTCATATATGAAAATTATACTATGTGTATTAGTTTTTTGTGAATTTATATTTTTGTTATATTTTATTGTTGCCTTCGAAGTTTGAATTTAATAAAAGACAACTTTTATGAGCGACAAAATAATTTTATTTATTTAATATTTTTTATTATTTAAAACGTAATAGTTATTATTTTGTTATATTGTTATTTTAACCATTTTTTTATTTAACTGTGATAGTAATTAAAATAAAATTTTTTATTCGTAATTTTGTTTATGTTAAATAAATATATGTGTAAATAAAATACTAACACATTTTTGCACGTGCATTTCTTAAATGGGAATATTTTATCCAATATATATCAGATTTAACTAAATGGTAAAACACGGTAATATACAATATATATATGTACATGAGTATAATTTGTCTCTTTATGCGAGGTACCACGCCCATTTAAAATTTAAAAAAAAAGTAGCCTATAGCTCCTTCCAGGCATACAGAAATATACTGTGATTTCAAGCAAATCGGTTCAGCCGTTTAGCCGTGTATAGATCCCAAACTAATAATAAGAAACATACATACATACAGACACACAATCACTTTTATATATATAGATATATTTGGTCGAACTAATGGATTTCGTTCCGTGATTGCATAATTTCAAATAGTTTTTCTTTCCAAGAGGAATGAATAATTCTATCCATTATGTTTTATACATTATACGAGATTAAATTAAACACATGAAACATGTAATCTAAATTGGTTACAACTCTGTGTGCATCCATGTGGCAACTTACTTTTCTGTAACATAAAAGTGCTGCCAAGTTAATTATATGGTATGGCAGCTCTTTATTTTAGAACAAACGAATTGGCGTCATTTTAAAAAGTTGGCAAAGGCGTTTGGACGTTAAGGTTATTATCACAGACTAAAGTTATTATTAATTAAGTGGTTTCGTGTTTTTTTTTTTTTTGCATAATGGTAAGTTTTTTATTCTTAATTTAAAAAATTAAACTTAAACAAATAGTAATATTATTTGGTTACCAACATTTTTGAGCGAATTATGCTCTTTAAAGTGATTTTCGGAAGTGGGCCTTATATGGGAGCTACTATTAATTATAGACCGATCTTCACAAAATTTTTAGATGTGATTTAGCTCCATTTACTACTCATTTGTGGTAAAATTTGTTTGCATACTTGCATAATTCAAAGATTTATGACCGGTAAACGCCAATTTCGGGAGGACATTTGTATGGGGGCCAGGTGAAATAATGGACCGATTTCCACCTGTTCAATCCCATCCGTTCTTGGGCCGAAAAAAAGAATTATGTATCTTCAAAAAATATCTTCAAAATTGCGACCTGTACTCTGTGCACAAGCTTTACATGGACAGCCAGACGGACGGACGGACATAAGTGATTCTGAGTCTATCGGTATACTTTAAGGTGGGTGTTGGACTAATATTTATGGGCGTTACAAACATTAGCACAAATCCAATATACCCTCCCCACTATGGTGGTGTAGGGTATAATAATGTAAATTATTTAAATGTTTAATAATTTAAAAAGTTTAAAAAGTTTAAATTATTAAACATTTAAATAATTTACATTAATTAATATATTAAAACTTAAGGTCTTTTTTTAAATTTTATTTTCAATATTTCGCTATTGAAAATAAACGGCCCAATGAACAAAAAATCCGCGGGAGTTTTTTCCCTTTTAATTTTTTTTAGCATTGAATTTAAATAGGAAAAATGGTAAAAGAGAATAAACTCCCGCGGATTTTTTATTCATGATTGGGCTGATTATTAAAATTTTTTTAAATAATTACTAAAACTAAACTATTAAACTAAATTATTTATATTTGACAATTTTTTTTACTTTTTCAGAATTTCCAAAAATGTCCACATTGTGGTAATGCACTTAAAGTGCAAATTAAAAGAGGGGGGCCTTATAGCGCAATGGCGCAATATCCGTACCAGGCGCAATATCCTTACCAGGCGCCGTATATGGGGTATCAGGCCCCAATGATGCCACAGGTGCAGCCACTGGTGCAGCCTCAGGTGCAGCCACAGGTGGAATAATATATATTTTTTTTATAAAATTTTATTTTTTTTTATATGATTTTTAATATAATTTTTTATTTTTTTTATATAATTTTTTATTTTTTTTATATAATTTTTTTTTATAGTTACATATAATTTATTTTTTTTATATAATTTTTTATTTTTTTTATATAATTTTTTTTTATACATATAATTTATTTTTTTTATATAATTTTTAATTTTTTTTATATAATTTTCATTTTGATTTTTTTTTATTTGTATTTTATTTTTTTTATTTGTATTGTATTTTTTTTGTGATATATTTTGTTTTGTTGTTTAATTTTATTTTTTTTTTTGTGATATATATTTTTTTGTTGATTAATTTTAATAAAATAAGATTTTTAAAAATTGTGTTTTTTATTATACATATTTCTATACATATATTTTTTTAATTTTAATTATTTTTAGGTTTTGCTTAAAATGTCTCACAGAAGTCCAAGAAACTTAAAAACACCCAGGAACTCTATCATCATGAATAAAAATTCCGCGAGTTTTTTTCCCATTTTTCCTATTCAAATTCAATGTTAAAAAAATAAAAAGGAAAAAAACTCCCGCGGATTTTTTTATTCATGATTATATATATCTGTTCCTTTAAACTCCTACAAGGAGCATAGGGCCATGATTGGACTGTATATATTGATGCTTATATCTGAAGATATAAGAATAGAGTTAAGATGATGCAGGCGGTTATTGTGTATTTCGATTCGAAATATATTCACCCTTATCGTGAATAAAAATTCCCCATGAAATTTGTTCCCTTTTATTTTTTAGCATTGAATTTTAATAGGAAAATGTGAAAAGGGAACAAATTTCATGTGGAATTTTTATTCACGATAGGTGTGATTAAATTAAAACTAATAACTAGAAATAGTAAAGTAAAAATTTTTATTAAGTTTAAAATAAAACGCAACATCAAATTGGTCACATAATTAAAAACTAAAATATATGTAAAAAACCTTAAGGACTTATCTTTTAATATTTTGTTGGATAACACTTGTTTTTGACAACATTCGCCAGTGTTTTTTTTTTTTTGTAAACTCGTAATTAATTTTATTCTATTTTCTTCGACCTTTTGTATGATTTTTATTAAATAATTGTTAAGCTTGAGGTCACTTTTTGTTTTTTTATAAAAATGTTTTAATTTTTATATAAGGAAATCGAAATATCGAATTAATTACATGCCAAAATCAAACTGCCGGATTTTGAGAATATCCCCAGGTCCACTCACGAAATCCACGTTAATACTAATATACATATATCTTAAATATACCGTCATTATGTTGAAATTCGACGTGAAATATCCTCATATGCATGAAAATCACTGTTCCAAAATTGAAGATCGGCCCATGATTTGCCATATAAGAACCATTTCAAACAATTTAACCCACAAAAATGTCTAATAAATATTGATATCGAACCAACTTTTATACAGACCAGACATTTTAATACAGAAATCATACTAATATCGGTTATACCGCAATTATGCTACTGGATTTTGTAGCTGTCAGTCAATAATGGGCAATAGCTCCCGAATTAATGGGTCGATTATGTATAGCAACCAAACTGGAGTTGGGTTGCCAATAGGCAACGCAACTGACATGCAAGTTGTTATTATGTAAGGAAAATTTCGTGTTTAATATTTTTTTCAAATTTTCGAGTAGAAAACAAACATTTATATGTTAAAAATATAAATAGTTTAACAACAAAATAACTAACATTTAAAATTTGCCACTTAAAATAAAAATCAAAGCAACCGCAAATTCTCGGTTGCCATGTTCGGCAACTGAAGTTAACAGATTACAGTTGTCAATATACACCAATATACACCAATATATAATCTAATTTTTACATACCTATGTACACATAATTACAAATTACTCTTTACCTATATTGATTTAATTTTTTTTATTAAATTTTTTTTTGTTTGTGTACTTAAAATTTTGGGTGATGTGACTAGATTAATGACAAAAAGAAGTATGAATACGTAAAAAACATCAGTCTACATTTTAAGAACGTTTTTTATTCAGATACGATACACTTTTCCAGTGGCATATAAAACACAAGAACAGGCATATATATTACCCAAAGCACTGCCCAGTAAAGCTCCCACAACATTGGGTATGGGATAGGCTTGCCAATAACGATCCCAATCCAAGGGTGAAACAATCGATCCAGCCCAGGCACCCACCGAGTGCATTATACTTGAACAAATCTCTTCACTTTTTGTTAGAAAATCGGGTTTCTCACAAAAGCAGACCTGTAAAGCACCACCTCCGCCCAGCAAAAACACCGTAGGAGATACCGACAGCAGTGTTAACAGCAACGAAAGTACAAAGGTCTGTTCGTAATTCTGTAAAACGGGCGCTCCCAAATTATACACACAAAGGCGTACAATAGTGTACACAAAAATTGCAGCAGCAAACCGCTAGCCAAGTCTTTGGGTGTAAAATAGGCAGCCTTTTTCTGTTTTTGATTTTGCGTCAACACAGGATCATCGTGACGCCCGTAGAAGCAGCAGAGTATAACCTTTAAGGCCCAACTATAATATGCATAAGCAAGCTTAAGCAAACGTGCGAACACATATAAATTGTATGTGGCAAACTATAATGTACTTAACGAAACTTTTCGTTAAGTTTTTCAACTGTCATTTGCTTAAGCAAAAAGCGAAACTGATCGCACATTCTGTACGGAATCAGCTGTTTGTTGTTGTTTGTTTTTAACAAAATGGAGAAAGAAGAAAATATATTTATTTTAAATTTAATAGAAAATGTGGAAAAAATAAGTGACTTTATAATAAAAGGGCCCTTTTTATTTTAACAAAAATGTCTTTCTGTCGTGGTTTATTTCTCTGACAGAACAAGAGCGTCTTCTTCTTTTACAGTGTAGTTCACTTATTTCTTTTAATGTGCACAGGCCTTCAAGCGCTAACTTTATTATTTTTATATTATTTAAATTTTTAAGTTTTTTCTCCATTTTTGCAAACACAATACGAAAATTAACAAAACATATGTAAACGTTTATTATTATTTACAATGTAGTTCTGCCACAGCTGTACATTTTAGTACTTTTGCCGATAAATTAAAAAAAAGGAAAAATTATGCGTTTCTGGTACGAAGTTTTCTTTTAATTATAATATAGTATAATAATATTTATAAAATATAGTCATTTAATGGGTTTTTGTTAAAATAAAAACATTTTTTTTAAACATAAATGAGCAACTGTGGACAAAAAGTTTCAAAGTCATTGTAGCCACCTAAAAGTTAACTCTGAACTGGTTATGCATTTGACAGCCTTTTCGTTAACTTTTGCAATTTGCTTAATCTTGCTTATGCATATTATAGTTGGGCCTTTAACATTTCACCCGTAAAGACAATCGTTTTTGAATAAGGGGGTTTAAGTTTTAAGAAAGAAATGAAATGCCGCCATTTCTTTATTTTGTTCTAAAATATATAATAATATAAACTTGGCATTACTTTTATATTAATGAAAACTGTGTTGCCACACAGCTAATACACAGTTGGATAACATTAGTTAAAAAAATATTGCGTTAAGCGTTCTTATACACCATTTAAATTTCACATTGTATTTCAGAAGTTTCTAATTGCCCTTCAGAAATATTTAATTATATTTTAGAATCTTAAATTTTTATTTTAGAAGAATTTATTTTATAAATCAAAATTTTTTATTTATATTTAAAATTATATGATATGGATGAATAACTTGAAATTATATATGAATAATATGGCATCTCTAAAATAACACATTTTATTGAATTTTCTTTTAAGGTGAGTACCTTTTATAGACCATTTTTTATTTACTTTATTTTTAATAATTATTTAAATAAATTTTTCTATTCTTACAGGTAATCTGTTGGAAAGCAAGGTAAGTTTTTGTAAATAATTGTTTTAGAATAATTTAATAATAAAATTAATTTCAATTTCAGGAAGTTACAGATTGGATCAAACAAACATACAGTAAGTATGGAAACTGCCTTAAATCTAGTTTACCGACGCAGCTCCAAATAAATAAAAAAAAGTACCTAGGGGGATAGAAAATTGAAAAATAAAAAGAAAAAATTAAATAAAAATATTGGCGCAAATGCTTAGTTTTCGAGTTATGGACGTTCTTAGTTTTCATATTTTCATAGAAATATGTATGTGATTTGGCCCAAGTGAAGCTTAAAGGGCTACGAAACAAAAATGAAAAAAAATATGCCACCCAATTCAGAATAAAAAAGGAAAAAAACCAAAATTAAAATTTAAGTGGGCTGAGGCCCGTGGGGCCCCTTGGAACCAAAAAACTGCCCCGCCCACATAGTGATATGTGTGGGTACTAGGGTATTTAATTAATCGGGGTTTTAGTTTAATCGGTTAATCAACCAAATAATTAATCGGGTTGAGATTTAATCGGTTAATAATCGGTTAATTAAGAATTATTCGGTTAACCGAACAATTTAAATTTAAATAAATAGATTGGTTAATATTAAAATAAACACTTATTTTATGTTTAGAATTTATATTTTATTAATAAAAAAAAAAACAAATAAAACGTAACAATTCATAAGTAATAAAAAATTAAAGTAAATGAGATCCTTCTTTGTACATATCGCTCATTTGCATCATTAACTCAAAAATAACGTTTTTTGATTTATGCCGGTCTTGCAGCAAATGAGCGATATGTATAAGAGTTAAACTAAGGTTTTAAAGGGATCTTGTGAAATAATCTTTTAAAAAAAGAATATTATTAAAATGTATAGCTTTTAAACGGGTTTTTTCTTTATTTTTTATAATACTTGACTTGGAAAAAACTCTCTCGCTGATTGTGGATGTTGGAGAAATCGAAAGTAATGCATTATAAAGAATATCCAATTTATCAGTTCTGTTCTTTGTTTTTTCTAAGCATACAAAATCATCCATTATACCATTGAAGTCCTTTTTAGAATTTTTTACATTTTTAATACTATTAATAGTGTGGTTTAGTTCTAAAAAAAGACTATTTTCATTAATGTCAGAAGTTTCTTCTATTATCATATCGTCATCCGAGTCATTATGACAAAGTTCATCATGGAACATTCTAGAAAAAAATTCATTTCCAAATTCCTTAGTTTCAGTTTTAGAGCTATATTTCAAAAAACTATTGCTAGAAGGAAATGTTCCTGAGTTAAGGAATAAAATAAGCGTATTTAAAACTTTAACTCGTCTATCATTAAGTCTGTACTTTAAGCTTTTAATTAAATCATTTGCAATAGAATTGTTGGCCTTGACCAAATTATTAATTAAAAATTTAATAATTCCTTCAAAATCAATTAGAGTAGCAGAATCCTTACTTAGCTCTTTAATAGCGACGTCCAAAAAAATATCCATACAAAATTTGGTTTGTTAGCCTGTTATAAACCTTTGACAAGTTTTATGAATAAGGGGGATAGTAATTAAATACTTATATAAAAAATACATTAAAATATTTACAAAAAAGATAATCGGCACAAATTAACCGATTTATTTGTTATTTGAAAATCGCCAATATCAAATTATTCGAACAGTTAATCGACCCAAATTAACCGGTTAACCGATTAACGGTTAACCGATTGAATACCCTAGTGGGTACTCAAATTAAAGGTAATTTGCTCACGATTGCAAATATGTATTTTGTTTTTGTATTCGCAAATTATTTTCCTCTATAGGTTAATTTAAGCATTTTTTAGGTGCAGAAAAGTTTTAGTTAGCGAAGCCGGTGTTTGTTATACCATAGAGTAGAAAATCCTTGCGCCCGGCCCAAGGCCGGCTATGCAGAGAAGCTTTAGTTAGTGGAAAAATTACATATTTCTATGAAAACTAAAAACGTCCATAACTCGAAAACTAAGCGTTTGCGCCATTTTTTATTTTATTTTTTCTTCTTATTTTTCAATTTTCTATCCCCCTAGGTACTTTTTTTTATTTATTTGGAGCTGCGTCGGTAAACTAGATTTGTTCCGAAACTTTTGTTTAAAAATATTTTGTATATTATATATGTATATAGTGATTGTACTAAATTTTATAAAGATTATATGTAAAAGTGTTTTGTGATTGTGAAAGTGATAACGTAACATTTTCTTTGTTTTTTTTTATAGGAATATTATTTTTACTGAAGATATTTACAACTGTAAGTTACGCTGTTATGTAATTTATTATATTAAAAAAATCCATGAGTAATGGTGTAATTATATGAAATCCATGAGAAATGGTGTATATTTAAAAAAATCCATGAGAAATGGTGAAAAATGTTATATTACTAGTTTTAAGTAAATATATGTTATATGAAATAAATTATTCTTGTAAAATAAATTTATTCATGTTTTTGTTTTTTGTTTTTAGGAAGTCAATATGAAGGGTTTTATGTTAAGTTATTTAGATTTATTTAATGTTATTAATGGCTTTTCATGTTTGGAGAATTTGATAAGTTATTCAAAACAAAATGAAAAGTCTTTTCAATATGTTATAGATTGTTTGAATATAAAAAGAAACATTTATAATAAAATTGTAAAAAATGCAAAAATTTGTAAACGCATATCTAATATTGCAAAACGTATTTTACAAACTAGAAATGCAATAAATATTGATTTAAGAATGTCTGTTAATATAAAAAATGTACATTCTGAAAATAATGGCGTTTTATTAAGAGATATTTTAACCGAAAATGTATTACATAATGAAGACAATATTTCTGAAAATAATGTAAACAGCTTGGAGTTGGATAGTTTTCCAATGGAGCAAGCTTATATGTCAGCTATATTGGCTGACACTGATGAAAGTTTAAAAACTGAAAATATCAATTTTAATAAAATACCAAGAATTGATTCTAATACTTCAATTAAAAAAAGCGTTGAATGTGATGATTCAGTTATTAACAATGTTTTAAGTGAATCAGGAAATGAAATTAATGTTGATTCGAATATTTGCAATAAACTGGAAACAATGTTAAATACCATTACAGTTGATATTTGTAAGAAAATTATAAATGACATTTTACACGACCCATTTAAAAAATGTATTGAGATTTAATGCAAGAATTTAAATCAACTGCTTGCAATTTAAATAATACGGTTGAAAAAATTGATTATTTAAAAGAGACAAGTAATGACAGTAATCTTCATGAAATTAAAACTTTTTTAAAAGAAATTTTAGATAAGCTAAATATTGAAAACAAATCAAATATAAATGAAATTTCTCTAAAAGCTTCTTCACCATGTCGCAAAGAACAGGGTTGTAATTTTTTAGAAAGTTATACTGATATAACTATTTCTAAAAAAGCAAAACGCGATCACACTCTTGGACCATTTGAGATAACAGGTGATTCTACAAATATTTCAGATTTTTTAAAATATAGAAAAAAATCTAATCCAAATGAAAAGTGCAATAGAAATGTCTTGCGAAACAAATTAAAAATAACAGAACCTAAAAGAAGATTTAAGGGTAATATTTTTGACTGTTCTTTTCTTGTTAACTTGAATACTGTAAATAATACAAATATTAATAAAATGACAAGAAAAAAACTTATTGAAGATTTAATAAGAGAAGAATATTTAAAACATAACAATGTTTGTATATTATGTTTCTACAATGCAAAATTTAGTATAAAAAATACTTTGATTTATGCATATTGCAAATTTAAGGATTGTACTACTTTCCGTTTTGTCGTGACTCCTCAAGGCAATGTTACCGTTCACAGAACACATGAATTACATCATGCTAAAAATGAGACTAATGTTGGTCAAATAAGAGGAGTTAAAAGACATGTGTTTAAAAGCAAACTTAAGGGGAAAAAAGCCTATTTGTTTAGAAAGCAACAAATTTTGGAAGCCGCAGATGACATTGCGGAAAATGGTAATTTCCAAAATATACAAAATTTGGAAACAATAAGAAAAATTATATCTGAGGCAAATAACGATAGATATTATAATAAAGATCCATTTTATTCTTTGTATTTAATGCAAATGGGTCCTTATAAAAACTATATTCATAGACTTGCATCGCCCTTTACAGTTTATACATGGGAAAAATTTACTTTTGAGACGATCTCATCTAATATGAAAATGCTTGAGGACTCTAAATTTACATTACATTTAGATGCTTCAGGTGAAAGCGTTAAAACTTTAGCATGTGCTAACAAAAGGATTTTAACCTATAAATTAGTTTTACGCAATTGGAAACTGAAAAAGATTCTCCCTATTGCTGAAGCAATACTCTCAGGACATACTTTAAAAGAGATATGCGACTTTCTAGATAAATTAAAATTATTTATGAAAGAGCACAAAGTTAAATATCAGTTCAAAATGCCTTATTGCAGAAGAGTTTGTGCCGCCGAGAAGATAACAAAGTAAGTTATCAAAGTACTCAATTTGAAGAGAGTAATTTTAAAGTCCACTCATTTAAAGGAGATTAGCTCAAAAATTGGCTTTTTAAAAATGAGTGCTTTCTAAAGAAGTGTTACCAAGTTAAATTATTTTTTAGTTCTTGACATAATAAACATCAGCGTTGCCAGAACAATGATTTTGTCAAAAAATAGGTAGATAGAAATTAAGAATTTTTGGTTTAAGTTTGTTTTCACAAAATATACAATTTCTCTTACTTTGTTATCACAGACTAAAACTTTGTTATCCATCGAGTGCTTTGGAGCACAGAGTACTCTGTGGAAAAGGTAAGTGCATGTATTTCTATTAAAATTTTAATTTAGTTTAATTTCTTTTTTTTATATTTATTACATTTATAGTGATAAAATATTTATACAACATGCCACCCAACAAATTACCCAGTTGGAACAACAGAAGCAACAATTGGAACAGCAAATGTTGGCGGCTGTCTTGCTAAATACCTCGATAATGCCACCGACATTAATTGGCCAACAGCAGCAGCTTGTCAAGAACATACCCTCTCTATAGGCTCAAAAAGTGGCCATGCCCGTCATGGATGACAATGATCAGCATTATGGCAAGCAACAGGGACCTGGTCAACAGCAAAACAACAACTTTTTTATACCCAATTTGTCGAAACCTCCATCAGGTTTTATGAGTGGTAATGCCAACATTGCACCTGTTACTCAAATTTCTGCTTTAATGCATCAAACACAATTTGCTTAAATAAATAGTAGCATTCCAGTTAATCAAAATCTTAATAATCCACCCCCGAATTTACTAGCATCTGGAGATTTGTTAAGCAATGTAAATAATTTAAATGTTGATTTGTTAAATGTCAATGCGGCTTTACAATTAGTTCATCAACAGCAGCAGCAACAACTTATGGCATATGATCAACATTCAAAACTGTCATCTGCTGGCGTTGTGGACAATGAAGATGAGTGTTGTCCACCACCACTCAGTCTGCACTGGTACCGGTTTGGGTAATAAAAATCAAGGAATTGAACAACCCATTTCAGCTGGCGATGTAAGGGATCGCAAAGATATGTATAAAGTAAGTGTTATGTCATAAAAACATAAATTCCTTTTTAATTTATTAATTATTATTTATCTGACAGGGAGTTGGCGTTAATATGAATGATCCCTTTGAGAATTTTCGTAAAAATAAAGGTGCTGCTTTTGTACATCGAATGCGTGCGCGTGATGAGAAAAGTTAAATAAAAAAAAACAAAAAACAAAATTACGTACCTATAAGTTTTCTTTTTTCTTAAACATTTAATTTTCGTAAGAATAAAAAACTCAATTTCGAGTTTTAACAAAATATATATGTATATAGGTATATAATTACCAAAACACTTTAATGTTTTATTTATTGAAACTCTTTATGCCAAAATAACTTATATAATATATACAAAATTAGGTTTGTTGTTTAACTAACAAATTAAAAAAAATTATGTTGTCATTTAAAAAAAACTTTATTAAAACTAAACTTTATTTACAATGCGGATACATATAATTGCCCACACCACAGTATGGTTTTTCTATACCCTTAATAACCTATACTATACATATGTACATAAGAGCAAATCCGACAAAGTCATAAGAGATAGTGAACGAAACAGTCCAACCAAACCAACTACTTTTTGCTTTAAGAAATTTTTGATCATATACCAGTGATGGAAAATTCAATAATACTACTTGTACTATTTTCAGTACTTTTTCACAACAAAAATACCACAGTACCCCCACATCATATTTTTGTTTGTTTATACATTTAGAAATCCAGCGTTACTATTTTTATAATCATTGACCACATTGGCTTCAAAACAAGAACATAAGGAATGCACAAATTCGTTATTTATTTGATCTGGGATAAGCTAATCTACAAAAGTTGCATAAAGAATTAAAGTTGATTGTGGTACTATTTTGATAAATTTTTTAAATTTCTTATGTTTCGTACATTTTTGTAATTCTCATTTCTTGTTTGAGATTTTTTATGTAGCATATGAAATTGAAAACTTCAAACATATTGGTGAACGATCTATTTATTATCTTAACCCACAACAAATAAAAATGTTTGAAACATATTTTTACATAAAAATGAATTAATTTTTAGTTTGTTGTTATAATAGTTTCTTTTATTAAACTGAATTAATTTTATTTTTTAATTATTTATGGATTATTAATTTTATTTTTGAATAAAAAATGTTTCCTAAAAAGTACCAAAATTTTGAAAAAGTACTCTTTTTGCTGATGGTCAGTACCATTTCAATTTTTCAATCACTGTCATATACCAAAAACTTGAATTTATTGATCATGAGAAAATGTTTCTTTATTTAAAAAAAAAAATTACTTAATACAAACGAAATTGATTACTATAGCAAATGAATTCTTTCCGTGTAGCAGCGTTATTTTTGCATAACTTTCCACACAACCCTAGAGGTATTATGCGATGTGCGTTTCCAATTATTTTATATGGCTGGCATCCCCAATAGGCCTACATACCATAACTTAAATATAAAACTTTTTTTATATGTATCACAGATATCAAAATATTTAAGACTACACAGAAACAATTTTTTGTTCAATTAATTTACAAGTCTTAGAATCACTTCTGCAGTGCTTATATTTGCAATTTGGACAAATATAATAACTACAATTATCGCAGATAAATATATGGCATTTAATTTTTTTTAGGCAACCGCAATGACAACAAAATCTTGTTTTGTCACCTTGATGCTTTAATAAAATTTTTTTCATTTCCGTCCTGAAAGAGTTAGGATTGCTTAATTTTTTTAAAGGCTCATTTTTAAGAATTTTCGATGCAAACATTAAAACAAAAATTCCACAACTTGCGCCATCATTCTGTCTAGAAGTATCATCTCTGTCAGAAAATTCCTTATATTTCCATAATGTTGCATTTTCGCATAAATTACTTTTAAAATGATCATAAATTCCTTTTCCGACTTTTTGATCATAAAACGAGTTAATATGATAAAACTCATGTGTACGAACTTTTATGATACATAAAGTAAAATGTTGAGAATGTAACATTGGAACAAATATTAAATCGGGTTGATTTTTAAATAACATGCTTATTTTATCAAACTGTATGTTATTTAATTGACAAGGCATACTATTACAGTTAGTTGATCCACTTTCTTTAATGATTGCTAATAGGCATGCATCTAGCACAAAATTAGTCAACCATTGGTCGTTGTTTAAAGAATTCCAGTCTGAAATTTCTAAATAGTCGTAAAAGCCAATCTCCATTGGATCAACGATATTATTAACTTCAGAGTATAAAATATCAAATTTGAAAAGAAAAAAACTAACTTCATTTTCTTTGTGTTCTATATTTGAAGTTCGATTGTTGCGACATTCAAAAATTTTTTTGCTTGCCTTAGCTTCATGCATTATTTTCGGACGAATAGATTTTTGTCTAATTTTGCTAATCTTTCCCCATTCTTCTTCGGGTTCTAAGACATAACTGTGTTCTTTTTCTATTATTTCAACACTTTCATTAATAGAGCAGTTTTTTTTTTCATTTGGGGTGGAACTGGCATACGAGTGCTCTTTATCAATTCGAATACTAGTACCAGGCTCATTAAGTTCATTTAAACTTAAATTAATTGAATTATGAATTTCCTGGTCAATTGTTCCAAACATGTTATAACTATATCGCAACTCTTTTAAAGAACTCAGGTAATCAATTCTCATAACTTTAACAAATACGTCTGGCCTTACAGATTTTTGAGGCAATATAATATTTTTTTGCAAAAAGTATGAAAATTCAACGGGAGCATTGCTAATATGATGTCCGGACGGATCAACATATATTCCCATAACATTTGTCCAAAGAACAATATATGAGCAATATTTATTTAATATAAACATGCATATATCATCGTTACGATATTGATTTAAACATTTACCCGTCGTAATTGTTTTCATCATGTTTTTAATTTCATCGTAAATTTCCAGAAACATTTTTCGAAATGGGCTATTGAAAGCAATAGACTCTAAAATATCAGTATTTTCGTTATCGAGAAGCGTGTACTCCTTGCTAGTGTTTTCACTATCGATTTCTATCACACATAGCTGTAATATTTCAAAACTTTGCTCAAAAACACTAGACTTATATGGAGATAGCAAAACTATAAAAATGTGTTTAAACCAACGTTGGCATTCTTCTAGCGTGGTTAAACTAAACGCAGCTACTAACACATTCTTTAACAATGGCCTCAAAATATGGTTTTTGCCTAATTTTGAATCTAAATCCTTGCAAATTATATGTATGTAATGACATTTACACCACTGCAGGACAACAAAATCAGGCTTATGGTTTGAATTAATTTTCACATTGTTAAGAAATGTGGCACTCGCTATAAGGTACTGTAATAAAGTCTGATTATTGAAACTTTTTAAAATCGCACCATATAATGCTGCACTCACATCAGTACAAATTCTTTTACAATAAGGCCATTTAAACTGATATTTAATTTTGTTTTCCTTCAAAAATAACTTTAATTTATCCAAAAAGTTACATATCTCACTAAGAGTGTGGCGGGAAAGAATTGCTTCCGCAATCGGAAGAATTTTGTTTAGCTTACAATTTCGTATAATTAATTTATAAGTTAAAATTCTTTTCTCAGCACACTCTACATGTTTTACGCTTTCGCCAGAAGCATCCATGTGTAAAGTAAAACGAGATTCCTCAAGTATTTTAACATTACTTGAAATAGTTTTAAATGTAAGGTTTTCCCATGTATAAACTGTAAATGGAGAGGCAACTAATTGTATATAACTTTTGTATGGCCCTCTTTTCATCAAAATAAGAGCATAAACTGGATCTGGATGATAATATCTATCGAAGTTACCTTCAGACTTAACTTTTCTGTATGTTTCCAGTTTTTGAATATTTTGAAAATTACCCTTTTCGGCAATATCATCAGCAGCATTTAAAATTTGCTGCTTTCTGTATAAATAAGCATTATTTTCCTTAAGCTCATTTTTAAAAACATGTCTTCTTACGCCCCGTATCTGGGGAACATGTATTTCATCTTTAGCATGATGTAACTCTTTTGTTCTATAAACAGTGACATCGCCACTTAGAGTTATTTCAAAACGAAAGGTGCTACAATCATTAAATTTGCAATAGGCATAAACAAATGTACTTTTTTTGCTACTTAATACATTATAAAAACATAAAATGCAAACATTATTATGCTTTAAATATTCCTCTCTTACTAAATCTTCGAGGATTTTTTTCTCTGTAATTTTTTTATGCACATTTTTTACAATATCTAAATTTATTGAAAATCTACAATCGAGAATATTCTTCTCAAAAATTCTTTTGGGTTTTAAACTCTTCGTTTCTTCTCGAAGGACATTTCGGTTACATATTTCCTTCGGATTAGGTGTCTTTCTGTAATTTAAGAAGTTTGAGACATTCAACGAATCATCTGTAGTTTCAAAAGGACCGAGAGTATGATCACGGTTATTTGTTTTTACTTTATTATCTAATATTAAATTACAATTTTCCGTCTCAGCACAAAATCCAATGCTTTCAGAAATTCTATTAGAACTTTTAGTTTCTATTTTTTGTAAAACTGAACTTAACGCATCTCTAATTTCTCTAAAATCAGATTTTAGTTCTTCACATATAACAAATTTTAAATCTTTGGAAAACTCTGCAAATGTTTCTTTTAACGAAGCATTCAAAATTTCTTTAACTTCCATATATGACGGTTTACTATTTTGGGAAGTGTTATTATTTAATAAATTTAAATTAGAACCTCTTTCAAACAAAGACTTTTCAAATGACTTCTCATCATACAGTGATTTATTGCTTAATTCTAAATTATTGCATGCATTATTATTTAATATATTTAAATTAGAATCTTTTTCAAACAAAGTCTTTTCAAATGACTTCTCATCATACAGTGATTTATTGCTTAATTCTAAATTATTGCATGCATTATTATTTAATAAATTTAAATTAGAATCTCTTTCAAACAAAGACTTTTCAAATGACTTCTCATCATACAGTGATTTATTGCTTAATTCTAAATTATTGCATGCATTATTACCACCAGATAAAATATTGTTACATGATGTTTTATCTAGAACAATTTCAATTTTGGCTCTTTTAGACATTAGAGTATCCAAATTAATTTTATTTTTCTTTTGCTTATCCAGCAAGTATTTTGCCATACTAGAAATTCGTTTTCTATTTTTTAAATTATTTCGTATTTTATTGTATTTACTTCTTTTGCCTTTTGCATTCAAAGGATGTATAATATTTTGAAATAATTTAATATTATTTTCAGAAACATTCTGCAAATTATGTAAAAACGAACATTTTAATAGTATGGACTTTAAATCATTTGAACTATAATTTAACTCACGTTTAATCTTCATTTTGAAAGCAGTCCTTCTAGAAGTCTAAAGCAAATAAAAATTAATTAAATTTTTACCTATATAAATAAAGCAACTGCCTGTTTTTGTAATAAGCATATTGTTTGGTCTTTTACGTACAACGCGTATTGAAGACTTAAGCCTCAGTTAGCCAACTGTAATGGAATGTAACTGCAACAGTAAGAAACAGCTGATGGATATTGTTATGTGTAAAGTAATGCAAATGGTTATGGAGATGTAAAGTAACGCAACACCGTAATGTATGAATCTGTAAGAAATAGAATTACTTTACATTTTTACGTCATTACACTACATTCCGTTACAGTCGGCTAACTGAGGCTTTAAGGAATGAGGCAAATTTTTCTGATTTGTTGCGTGTCGCCTGTGGACCAAATAATCCTAATGGATGCACATTTGGCTCTGAACTCTTCACCATCGTGTGTCTTGTCTGGCTATGTTTACCTTTTGTTGTATCTGTGGTGTTGTTTTGGATTTATGGCGAAGTTAATTTTTCTTGTAGTCTGCGTCTCCCATTTATGTTTGATGTGGTTCTCTGTTGTATGTAGATATTGCCTGCAAGATAAAAAGAGGTAAATAATATTTAATTCTAAATAAAGGAAATACTTACCAGAATGAATAACAATTTTTGTGTATTGTAGTTTTTTGTGTTTTCTATTGTTTGTGCGAATTGTAAAGTTGCCAAAATAGTAAATGCAACTGGTGTGTGCTAAAAAAAAGAGAAATACAACATAGCAAGGTTGCCAGAGAAACAATTTTTATGAATGAAAAGCAGGGCTGCCAGATGAATTTCGGAAAAAAATCGTCAAAATCCCGACAAAAAAGAAAAAAAAATCGTCATTTCGAATTTTAAAAATCGTCAAAAAATCGGGAAAATAAAAAGTCACTATTTCTAATAGTATTTTGAAAGTTTTATTTAAACGAAAACATAAAAATTCAAGTTTATATAGTCTCTTGTACAATACATAACAAAATACATAAATTTTAACTTTTTAAATAAGAAATCTCAAAATGTTAAACACAACTTGTGTAATATTTTTATATTATCTTAGTCCACTTTCACACTCCACAATTCTGGATCGTCAAAAAAACATTTCTTTTTATTCATCTTAAACTCAATGTACATATTAACATTAATTTTAAAACTCTGAGTTGAACGCCTTAGTAGCTAGTACTCATTCTTCTTACTCTTAATTAATCGTTTTAATGTAATTAACTTAAATAAAATAAACAAAATTTATGATAGGTATATTATAAATCACAAAGTATATTATAAATAAATAAAAATCAAAAATTATGACAGCTACCGTATGATGCCACACTAAAAAGTTTTTCCATAATGAGTAGTGCCAAGTTTACCTTCAATGTACTAAGAAATGTTGCCAGTTAAAAAAATAATGCACAGAAATTATGTTATTGCCGGATTTTCAAATTAAAATAAAAACGTTCGTTTGGAAATTTATATTGAAAACAAAAATAAATTTGAGTTTTTTTTTGTTGTTTCAATATATTTTCGCCAGCGAACATTTTGATTTTATTTTTAAAAACAGGCAGTTAATGTTTTCAGAGTTTAGACTTGTGAACAGTGTGACCAGACCTAAAAATTGGGCAAGGCCAAAAAATGCTAAAAATGATTTCAAAAAATGCTAAAATTTTTTCAAGATTTTTGTTAAATATTTATTACAAAAAAATACAAAGTACTTTTATATCGTAATATCAAATGGCAAATAATAATGCCAAGTGTTAAATAAAAATTTTGCAGCTGAATAAAAATGTTACACACACGTTGAAACGTAAAACATTTATGAGCTACTAATAATCTCTGATCAGTGTGCAAAGATCTGGCATTATTAACAAAGATAAAAAATAGCGTTACTTTTAGGAAAACGCGTGCCAAATTAATGCTAATTTCAATTTTAACATCGGACGATAAACATAAAATTATATTGCTCAAAATATAATAAAAGTTTACATTAACTGTTGATTAGTTAAAATAAATTAATGCTAAAAAAACCTCGAATCGTCAAAATGGTAAGTAAGGTTTTAAATATTTAGTATTTTTTATGTAGTATGTATATTTATATTTATATATAAGATTTATAACAATTTTTTATTTTCAGAATGCTCAATGTAAATGCCCAAATTGCGGTTGCCCTTTAAAGGCATTTATAAAAATAAAAAAAAACCAGCAGACCATACCATCACCTAACTACAACCAACAGTATTTTATAGCGCCCTATCCGGTAGATCAAAATCAACAATATGCTCCACTGCAACCACAATATATACAAACCCTAGGAAGATACCAGCAACAGCCGCAATTTGCTTATCAGCAACCGATAGCTTCTTATCAACCACATCCACCTATACAAAATTTATTACCAGCTCAACCACCAATACAGTCTCCACAAGCGTCTCCACAACCACCTACACCAAATATTCCACCAGCTTAAAACAAAATGTTGGACAACAAATGATGTATTAAATCCCTTTTATAAATTTTATTTAATTTTTCACATCGAACTTTTATATTGATTTTTTTAAATATATGTATATCTACATATGTATCAAATTTAAATTTTTTTTTGAATAAAATTTTAAGTTACTTTATATGTAAATCTTATATTTTATTTTCACAAACTACCATATAGGCATTACCACAGGAAGTAAGTAAATTGGCTGGAAACAGTTTTTTGAAAACTTTGTTCTACAAAAAACTAGCGCCCAAAATTAAATGTATATGAAGTTGTAGCTAAGGTGGCCCGCTATAACACCCAATTCACCAAACTTAGTCAGAAGTCCTAAATTTGGCCCCAGGGCCAAATAAGTGAATTGAGTAAATTGGCTGGAAACAGTTTTTTGAAAACTTTGTTCTACAAAAAACTAGCGCCCAAAATTAAATGTATATGAAGTTGTAGCTAAGGTGGCCCGCTATAACACCCAATTCACCAAACTTAGTCAGAAGTCCTAAATTTGGCCCCAGGGCCAAATAAGTGAATTGAGTAAATTGGCTGGAAACAGTTTTTTGAAAACTTTGTTCTACAAAAAACTAGCGCCCAAAATTAAATGTATATGAAGTTGTAGCTAAGGTGGCCCGCTATAACACCCAATTCACCAAACTTAGTCAGAAGTCCTAAATTTGGCCCCAGGGCCAAATAAGTGAATTGAGTAAATTGGCTGGAAACAGTTTTTTGAAAACTTTGTTCTACAAAAAACTAGCGCCCAAAATTAAATGTATATGAAGTTGTAGCTAAGGTGGCCCGCTATAACACCCAATTCACCAAACTTAGTCAGAAGTCCTAAATTTGGCCCCAGGGCCAAATAAGTGAATTGAGTAAATTGGCTGGAAACAGTTTTTTGAAAACTTTGTTCTACAAAAAACTAGCGCCCAAAATTAAATGTATATGAAGTTGTAGCTAAGGTGGCCCGCTATAACACCCAATTCACCAAACTTAGTCAGAAGTCCTAAATTTGGCCCCAGGGCCAAATAAGTGAATTGAGTAAATTGGCTGGAAACAGTTTTTTGAAAACTTTGTTCTACAAAAAACTAGCGCCCAAAATTAAATGTATATGAAGTTGTAGCTAAGGTGGCCCGCTATAACACCCAATTCACCAAACTTAGTCAGAAGTCCTAAATTTGGCCCCAGGGCCAAATAAGTGAATTGAGTAAATTGGCTGGAAACAGTTTTTTGAAAACTTTGTTCTACAAAAAACTAGCGCCCAAAATTAAATGTATATGAAGTTGTAGCTAAGGTGGCCCGCTATAACACCCAATTCACCAAACTTAGTCAGAAGTCCTAAATTTGGCCCCAGGGCCAAATAAGTGAATTGAGTAAATTGGCTGGAAACAGTTTTTTGAAAACTTTGTTCTACAAAAAACTAGCGCCCAAAATTAAATGTATATGAAGTTGTAGCTAAGGTGGCCCGCTATAACACCCAATTCACCAAACTTAGTCAGAAGTCCTAAATTTGGCCCCAGGGCCAAATAAGTGAATTGAGTAAATTGGCTGGAAACAGTTTTTTGAAAACTTTGTTCTACAAAAAACTAGCGCCCAAAATTAAATGTATATGAAGTTGTAGCTAAGGTGGCCCGCTATAACACCCAATTCACCAAACTTAGTCAGAAGTCCTAAATTTGGCCCCAGGGCCAAATAAGTGAATTGAGTAAATTGGCTGGAAACAGTTTTTTGAAAACTTTGTTCTACAAAAAACTAGCGCCCAAAATTAAATGTATATGAAGTTGTAGCTAAGGTGGCCCGCTATAACACCCAATTCACCAAACTTAGTCAGAAGTCCTAAATTTGGCCCCAGGGCCAAATAAGTGAA
This sequence comes from Bellardia pandia, assembly GCA_916048285.2. Taxonomy (NCBI): domain Eukaryota; kingdom Metazoa; phylum Arthropoda; class Insecta; order Diptera; family Calliphoridae; genus Bellardia; species Bellardia pandia. Next base: position 76,236,216 of record OU696530.1, read on the forward strand.
TTGAGTAAATTGGCTGGAAACAGTTTTTTGAAAACTTTGTTCTACAAAAAACTAGCGCCCAAAATTAAATGTATATGAAGTTGTAGCTAAGGTGGCCCGCTATAACACCCAATTCACCAAACTTAGTCAGAAGTCCTAAATTTGGCCCCAGGGCCAAATAAGTGAATTGAGTAAATTGGCTGGAAACAGTTTTTTGAAAACTTTGTTCTACAAAAAACTAGCGCCCAAAATTAAATGTATATGAAGTTGTAGCTAAGGTGGCCCGCTATAACACCCAATTCACCAAACTTAGTCAGAAGTCCTAAATTTGGCCCCAGGGCCAAATAAGTGAATTGAGTAAATTGGCTGGAAACAGTTTTTTGAAAACTTTGTTCTACAAAAAACTAGCGCCCAAAATTAAATGTATATGAAGTTGTAACTAAGGTGGCCCGCTATAACATCCAATTCACCAAACTTAGTCAGAAGTCCTAAATTTGGCCCCAGGGCCAAATAAGTGAATTGAGTAAATTGGCTGGAAACAGTTTTTTGAAAACTTTGTTCTACAAAAAACTAGCGCCCAAAATTAAATGTATATGAAGTTGTAGCTAAGGTGGCCCGCTATAACACCCAATTCACCAAACTTAGTCAGAAGTCCTAAATTTGGCCCCAGGGCCAAATAAGTGAATTGAGTAAATTGGCTGGAAACAGTTTTTTGAAAACTTTGTTCTACAAAAAACTAGCTCCCAAAATTAAATGTATATTAAAATTTTCTAAAGCACATTACATATGTATATTCTTTAAAAATTTAAATATTTTAGCTTTATATAAATATAATTAAAAATGATAATGATACTTTGTTATCTTCACGGTGTTCTAAAAATCACCAGTTGCGGTTGTTCTAAAAACATGGAAGCTTGGTAACACCTATCTCGAATGAAAAACACTCATTTATTTTACTATGATTTTATCGATGAGAGAGGATTTTTTTACTCTCTTTAAATTTGAGTGAAAAAAAAAATACTTTGTTATCTACTTTGTTATGTTCACGGCGATAGAGTTTGTACTGATGTTAGCGCAGCATTATATGGTGCTGTATTAAAAAGTTTCAATAACCAAACTTTGTTAGAGTACCTTAATGCATGTGCTGCATTTCTAAGCAATTTAAAATTAAATTCAAATGCAAAACCTGATTTTGTTGTATTACAGTGGTGTAAATGTCATTATATACATATCATCTGCAAAGATTTAGATGCCAAATTGGGTAGAAATCATGTTTTAAGACCTATATTAAAAAATGCCTTAACAGCAGCTTTTTGTTTAACCACTATTGATGAATGTCAACAATGGTTTAAACATATTTTTATTGTTCTGCTTACGCCATATAATTGCCATAACTTGGAAAAGAGCATTGAAATATTACGTAAATGCTTAATAGAAGTGGATAATGAAAATATAAGTAATGAATATAATCTTACTGACAATAAAAAAATTGATTCATTGGAATCACTTGCAGTTAATAGTCCATTTCGAAAAATGTTTCTTTCAATTTATAATGAAGTTGAAAGTGATATTAAAGATATTAATATTGGACAAGAAGTTAATAAATATCGTAATGATGAAATTTGTATGTTCATATTAAACAAATATTGCGCCTTCATTGTACTTTGGGCAAATGTTATGGGCATTCATGTTGATCCATCAGGAGAACATGTAAGTAATGCTCCTGTGGAATTCACATACTTTTTGCAAAAAAATATAATTTTGCCACAAAAATCTGTGCGAGCCAACGTTTTTGTGAATACTATGAGAATTGACTATCTTAGTTCTTTAAAGGAACTGCGATATAAATACAAAATGTTTGGATCAATCGAAAAAGAAATTGAAGACATAATAACTAGTTTAAATGAATACAATGAAGTCGATATTAATAACAGACAACAAAATGAACATTCTTATATCACTTCAACTCCTATTGACAAAAAAATAGACAACTCTAAGGATGTCAATGTTGAATTAATAGAAAAAGATCATAGTTATACAAAACTTAGTATTGAATCAGATCCCGAAGAGGAATGGGGAAAAAAAAGATATATTCGACCTAAAATGATGCTAGAGTCAAAAGCAACAAAAAAAATTTTGCAAATTCGTAAAAATTCAATAAAATCAAAGAAAAGTAATTTCAAAAAAGATAATTTCTTTCTTTTCAAATTTGATTTACTTTTTTCGGAAGTTAATAATATCATTGATTCAATTAACGTTGGATATTATGATTATTTAGAAACTTCAGACTGGAATTCGTTGAACAATGGAGAACAATTAACTAATTTTGTGCTGGATGCTTGCCTTTTAACAGTAATTAAGGAAAGTAGATCAATTGATTGCTATTGTTTACCTTGTCAAACTGATAATATACAGTTAGACAAATTGCAATTATTAATTAATAATCAACCTGATTTGATATTTGTACCAATTTTAAGTTCCGGTCATTACACTTTGTGTGCTCTTAAATTTTCTTCACATGAATTTATATATGTAAATTCAATGCCAAGTGAAGGTCAAGGAAAAAGACTATATAACTATTTCAAAAGCATGAATGAAAAAGACAACAATTTATGGCAATACTGTCAAATAGTCAAAAGAGATCTGCAAAAAGATGGAAATAGTTGCGGCATATTTGTTTTAATGTACGCTTCTAGAATTCTTAAAGATGAGCCTTTAACACATTTAAGTAATCCCAATGTTGTTAGGAAAGATATGAAACGTTTGTTGTTAAAGCATCAAGGTGATAAGACAAGATTTTGTTGCCATTGTGGATATCTAAAAAGTGAAAAAACCGATATTTTTATATGCAACGAATGCAGCTATTATATTTGTTCTAAATGTAGATATAAACATCGTCAAACTATGTCTGATAATTGCAAAATAGTAGAACAAAATATACTTTCAATATAGTATAATAATATAATAACAAATCTGTGATATACTCGTATACATATGTAAATAATTTTGTATTCTAGTTAAATCTTATTCATATAATAAATAATTAAATATACATTATATAATTTATGGTAATTAGGCCTATTGGGGATGCCAGCCATACTAAATAAATGGCAACGCACACCGCATAGTACCCCTTGGGTTGTGTGGAAAGCTATGCATAGTGTTTAAAAGTTTTAGTAACAAAAATTTGAGTGACTTGTATGAATCTACATAATCTACAAAATTTGTGTTTGCTCGACAATCAGGGGTGTCATCGAAACCAATATTGTCAGAATTAGTTTTAAAACCGACAAGAAAAAATGCTTTGGTGGGTGACGTAGGGCACGCTACACGTTTAATAAATATCGAGATATTTCTAATAACACGATATTTATTGAACGTGTAGCAGTGCCCTATGACACCAAAACATTTTTTCTTGTCGCTTTTAAAACCAATTCTGACAATATTGGTTTCGATGACACCCCTGAATAATACCCAAATTTCTCAAGTTTTCCTCGATAAATTATCAGCCATGTCACAAAATTTAATTCCGTTCGGAGGTAATTCCAATGATACCAAAAGATTTACCATTCGATTTTAAACAAGTGCAGTTTCCTGTTCGGTTAGCGTTTGCGATGACTGTTAACATCCCGTGCAGGAAAACCCACCGATTTATATGTGTATGCTCCTGATGGGCAAACTAAAAATATTGTATATCCTAAAGCATTGCAATAAACAAATTAAAATCAAATAAACAACTTTTTGTAAATATATAAATACGTTTTATTTTTTATAACGAGGGGGGGTAGCGAAGCACACCGGGTTTAGCTAGTTTACAATAAAAATTATACATGTACAAAGAAAATATTAAAATATTTAAACGAATTATTTTTGTATTTTCTTTCTTCATTTTTTTTTGTTTGTTTAAAGCTATAGCAATATTAATATGTGTAACAGAAATGTCTGTGTGATTAAATAATGATAAATTTTTTTTAAATTGCAATCAAGTTTCTTTAAAGTAAGACTTTAAAATAAAATATTTTGCAATACTTTATTTTGAAATAATTTTCTTTATTTTTTAAATACATTAGTAATCATTTACATACTTATAAAAGAATAAACATAAATATATTACAACATGATTATTTAAATAAGTATTTGCACAAAAATGTCATTAAACGAAATAATTTAAATGTAGTTGAATTTGTTTTGAACAAAATTAAAAAGAAATATTAAAAGATTGTTATGTGCTTTATGACTTTTTGTTGTTTTTATATCTGCTTGTTTTAAAGTTTCGTTAAAATAGCCTTCCTTACTACCTATATTGTTATATTCACTTCAAGTGCAAACATTTCATTACTATAACTTTAATATACCACAATGTTTTCAAACTATTCCTGGCAAAAGCCTTCAGTCTCTTCGATGGCAAATGTTAATTTCTCCACTAGTTGCTCGTAACTCTTGTATGGCGGCAAATCCAAACGGTTGAAACAGGTGTGTGAGCGTGGCAACCAGGTTTCCTTGCCCACATTTTCAATGCAATAACGCTGCGGACCATTCGAACCCATCAGTTCGGCAAAACCATCCGGTGGGTGGTACCAGTGACTAATTGCAAAAGTCTGGCACGCTTTTCATTATCAGTATCACGCACAAACTGCAGAACAATTAATTGTTATTGGTAAAATTTTACAAAAATTTAAATTCTATTTGTAAATTCCTACTTATCTGCCAAAACCATAATGTCGGTATATGGTGTTACGTTGCTAATCGTCTACATCCACATCTTACATACCGCAAAGTATCAGCTCCAATTCACGTTCATCAAAATATTTTAACCATTCGAGTGGTACTACTTCATTAAAACCTTATAAAAAGGTTTTTGTTTGTTGTTCAATACCACTGAAATATTATGTGATGGTTTTATGTTAAAATCGTCATTAATCGACAGTAATATTTATAAAAACAATATCACTTACCGTGTCATTCTCCATTCGCTCATTAACGTTATATACTCTTCTTTGTTTTCTTCTGACACTTTTTTCTTTTTCACCGTTTTCCTTTAACTCATAATGTATCTGTCCCAACACCTCAAAGTCCACACTGAACCACAGTTCCAAGCCGCACTCATCGATATTATTGTCACGTACCCATATTAACGAATTATAAAATTCGGGATCAATGGTTTCAGTCTTTGATAGTTAGTTTTTTATTGAGCATACGCTTGTAGAAGGGCATAGTGAAGCCGGAGTAAATGAAACGACCATGATACAGAGCCATGGCAATAAAGCGACCGATAAATTTGAAATATTGCAAATGATCGGGATTAACATGAGGCGGGATTAATTCGTAGACTAGTTATTTTTGTTGGTATACTCGAAAAGGCAATACATTGGATCGAGTACCTCGAGGGAGAGCAGGAAAAACCATTCGCGCGATACACCGCCATAGTCGAGACCCTCCTCACCACGGAATATGATGTATAGACGACGACGCAATTCGTAGGCTGGTAAGCGCATTATTTGATGGTAGGAATCTTCGAAAAGGGTCTGGCGAGTAACAGTGATTTTGATGTGTGAGGGCAGAGCATTGCTCTGGCAAAGATAATGAAACTGTGAGAGTTTCCAGCGGAAACTACGCTCATAGGCCCTAGGTACACCGTAAACACTTTTAGCTCCCTTGGGAGCACACGGACGGGGATCATCAAAGGTTGTACGTCTGGCATTGTGATCGTCTTGTGTGTCTGCCGCTGTTACGGCTGTGGGCTGCTGCTGTTGGCCATAGATGAATCTTTGATTCCCTTGTGCTACCACATGGGCACGCTCCCCCTGCCAGTGCATTAGGCGTTCACTGTTCGGTCGTTGCCAGGTGGTGGTGCGTGTATTGTGATCCACATAGTACACTCTGCCTCGTGGATCCTTCTTTATTTCCCAACCGGGTGGTAGTGGTGTGGGCTTCTCCCAACATCAACAATGAGCTGCAGAATTTCCTGGAAGAGTGTGATGTGACTAACAATATCTAGAACCACTCGTTACCACCGCAAGTAAGAAAATAATGAAATGCCGCCAATTCTTTATTTTGTTCTAAATGTATAATAATATAAACTTGGCATTACTTTTATATTAATGAAAACTGTGTTGCCACCCAGCTAAAACACAGTTGGATAACATTAGTTAAAAAATATTGCGTTAACTTAAGCGTTTTTATACACCATTTAAATTTCAGATTGTATTTCAGAAGTTTATAATTTCCCTTCAGAAATATTTAATTATATTTCAGAATCTTAAATTTTAGAAGAATTTATTTTTGAAATTTAATTTTATAAATCAAAATTTTTTATTTATATTTAAAATTTTAAAATTATTTGATATGTATGAATAACTTGAAATTATATATGAATAATAAAATAACACATTTTATTGAATTTTCTTTTCAGGTAAGTACTTTAGAGTATTTTTTATTTACTTTATTTTTAATAATTATCATTAAAAACTGTGCCTAATAGAGGAAGGTCTTGGCTATATTTCCTCATACTTGGTTTTTGTCTGTATTAATAGCTGATCGAACAAAATTTTTCAAAAACTAATTTCGTACAAGTCCCCCAAATTGTTAAGTGAGTTGTACGAAATTAGTTTTTGAAAAATTTTGTTCGAACAGCTATCAATACAGACACAAACCAAGTATGAGGAAATATAGCCAAGACCTTCCTCTATTAGGCCCCGTTTTTAGAATTTTGGCTCATATCCCCATTTTCGGTCTATAGTCCCCCAAATTGTTTGAGTGACTTGTACGAAATTAGTTTTTGAAAAATTTTGTTCGAACAGCTATCAATACAGACAAAAACCAAGTATGAGGAAATATAGCCAAGACCTTCCTCTATTAGGCCCCGTTTTTAGAATTTTGGCTCAAGTCCCCATTTTGGCTTAATAGGCCAAAAAATAGTTCGAGTGATTTTTTCATATGTTCTAATTCATTTGCTTATAAAACGCTTACTATTTGAATGTTTTATGACAAAATATTTTTATTATACAAGTTAAAAAATTGTTATTTTAATTCTATTTTATTATATTTAATCAAATTTTATATAAAATATTTAAATTAATTAATAATAACGTATAAGTGACTAAAAGTTTGTTAGAAAAGTTTGTTGAAAGCCGAAAATCCTCTCCCATGGTCATAAAAAGAAGAAGAACAGTCACTCAGTGTAAATTAGTATGTTGCCATATAAATTTTACGCAGCTGAAGAAAACAAACTTTTTAGCAACATTTTTTTTAATTTTTGGCAAACTTTTTGCAGAGTTGCATAAAAAGTAGTATTTCACGAGCACGTGCGTTTTTAATGTAAACAATTAATATGAACAAAATTTAGCTAAATTAATGTAACTACCAACAGGACATTTTTAAAGGAAAATAAAATTAAAAAACGTGAATCAACAGTACTATGGCCCAGTTATCAGATTTCCGGGTTGTCACTTGCGACATTTTAACTATTTGCTTAAAATCGCGCACTAATCCCAACCACATTTATTTTGATATTTTTAATAATAAAACCAAAAGTATTCCGTGTGCGCATATCTCGTTAATTGTAACCGATAGGACATAAAAATACGAATCGATGGTGATATAGTTTATAGTTCAATAGACTGTAGTTTAGAAGTTATTACGCAACAAACTTTAGAAAATGATAAAAAAAACACCTAGTACAGTTTTCCATTAATAACTCCGAAACGATGCCTTGTGCGCATATCTCGTTAGTTGCAATCGATAGACCGAAGAAATACTAATCGATAGTGGTACGGTCCATATCTCAAAAGACTGGATCTTAAAAGTTATTACGCAACAAACTTTTAAAAATTAAAAAAATCGCCAGAAATATGTGAGTTAGTTTTTCTTGAATAACTAAGAAACGATTTGGCGTGCGCATATCTCGTTAATTGCAATCGATGGGCCTGAGAAATACTTATCGACAGTGGTACAGTTCATTTTTTTGGAGACTATATTTTAGAAGTTATTACGCAACAAACTTTCAAATATTAAAAAAAATCGCTAAAAATGTGCGAGGTAGCTTTCCATTAATAACTCAGAAACGATGCCTTGTGCGCATATCTCGTTAATTGCAATCGATAGACCGAAGAAATACCAATCGATAGTGGTACGGTCCATATCTCAAAAGACTGGATCTTAAAAGTTATTACGCAACAAACTTTTAAAAATTAAAAAAAACGCCAGAAATATGTGAGTTAGTTTTTCTTGAATAACTAAGAAACGATTTGGCGTGCACATATCTCGTTAATTGCAATCGATGGGCCTAAGAAATACTTATCGACAGTGGTATAGTTCACTTTTTCGGAGACTATATTTTAGAAGTTATTACGCAACAAACTTTCAAATATTAAAAAAAATCGCTAAAAATGTGCGAGGTAGTTTTCCATTAATAACTCAGAAACGATGCCTTGTGCGCATATCTCGTTAATTGCAATCGATAGACCGAAGAAATACTAATCGATGGTGGTACAGTCCATATCTCAAAAGACTGGATCTTAAAAGTTATTACGCAACAAACTTTCAAAAATTTTTCAAATCGCCAAAAATGTGTGAGTTAATTTTCCATTAATAACTCAGAAACCATGCCTTGTGCGCATATCTCGTTAATTGCAATCGATGGACCGAAGAAATAACAATCGATAGTGGTATATCTCATTTCTCGGGAGACTGTATTTTAAGTTTTTACGCAACAAACTTTCTAAAATTTTCAAAAAATGGCCAAAGTTTTTTGATGAATTGCATGTGCGCACATGGTTTAACTCACTGGAAAACTTTATAAAAAAAATGTAAACAAATAATGAACATAATATACCATTATTCATTTGATCACCAGCAGGTCATTTTAAAAGATATTTTAAATTTGAAAACACGATTTTGTTATGGAATGACCCCAGAATCAGATTTCAGGGTTGTCACTTGCGACATTTTAATTACTTACTTAATATGGCGCAGTAATTCTAATGACATATATTTTCATATTTTTAATAATAAAACCAAAAGTATTCCGTGTGCGCATATCTCGTTAATTGTAACCGATAGGACATAAAAATACGAATCGATGGTGATATAGTTTATAGTTCAATAGACTGTAGTTTAGAAGTTATTACGCAACAAACTTTAGAAAATGATAAAAAAAACACCTAGTACAGTTTTCCATTAATAACTCCGAAACGATGCCTTGTGCGCATATCTCGTTAGTTGCAATCGATAGACCGAAGAAGTACCAATCGATAGTGGTACGGTCCATATCTCAAAAGACTGGATCTTAAAAGTTATTACGCAACAAACTTTTAAAAATTAAAAAAATCGCCAGAAATATGTGAGTTAGTTTTTCTTGAATAACTAAGAAACGATTTGGCGTGCGCATATCTCGTTAATTGCAATCGATGGGCCTAAGAAATACTTATCGACAGTGGTATAGTTCACTTTTTCGGAGACTATATTTTAGAAGTTATTACGCAACAAACTTTCAAATATTAAAAAAAATCGCTAAAAATGTGTGAGTTAATTTTCCATTGAAATTTTTGTACTCCATTTAAAAATTCAAAAATAAAATAAAAAAAACTATTATAACAACAAACTAAAAATTAATTCATTTTTATGTAAAAATATGTTTAAAAAATTTTTATTTGTTGTGGGTTAAGATAATAAACATATGAGCATGCCTGTATTTTGTTAGTGTTAATGCCATATTATTAATAGATCGTTCACCAATATTCACCCCTACCGTGAATAAAAATTCCACGTGAAATTTGTTCACTTTAATTTTTTTAACATTGAATTTAAATAGGAAAATGTAAAACTTCATGTACTTAACTGTATGTAGATTGCGGGTTAAAGAGGATGTATCTTAGGCATTCTTCGGTTAACCTTGATGTCAAGAAGACACTCACTATTCAATTATCGTGCTCAAATAAATGTACAAATTGTGTCGCCCTTAAATCATACATTAACACTTTCGGTGGCATAAACTAATTGGAACACGTCCTTGGACACCTATGCGTCCAATCTTCCGGTGGGAATAGATAGATCTCCTTTTATTTTTTGACTGTTTTATGTTTATTATTTAAATTACAATATTATTTATCACATTTTATGTTTTATAAGTTTTATTTGGCGAATTTCGTAACATTCATTTAAAACAACTTTAAATATTTTATTTTACATATTTGCATCTATGACTATTGTTCGCTATTGACCAATTCAAACCACTGCCGCATGGCTTTACTTAAAACTTTAGGCAATTCATTCAAATCTCTGACTATAACATAATAGGGGAAGGGAAAATCATCTAAATATGATTTTATATTGATAGAGTTATTTGGCAACATTTCCATTGTTTGTATGTCGAGTATTGAATTCTTATTCTCTGGATTATCAATAATAATGTAAACTAAGAAAATACGCTGAAGTTTTGCCAACTTAATAGCATTTTTTATCTGAAAATAAATTATAAACTTGTTGTAAACGTTAACTATAGATAAAAGAAATAAATTACTGACCTTAGGTTTGCCTTCATTAAATATGTTGCGACCATCACTCAAAATTAGCAGATTTTAAAAAATACCATTGTCGGATCCCAATGAAGTTTCCTCTGCACTTGCCGTCCGTATAAAATCGAGCAGGTTGGCTATTTTCGTTTTGTCTTGTGAAAACTGTAACGAACTTACCAATTTTGGTCCATCGAATTGTTCGTTATGATTAAGCAATATTTGAGGTTGTTCGCCAAATGATATAACGCTTAATCGTCCACTTTCTAACAGAGTCAAAGATTGCGACACTAAAGATATAGCTTCCAAAGTTAATACTTTGGAATTGTTGTGATGCATTGATTTCGAATCATCTATAGTAATTTTGTAATCACGTTGGGCTGGTTTTGTTCTTCGTAGCCAGATCTTGTCTTTGCGGAATTGTAAGGCAATATACGGAATAATTTTTTTCATATTTATGCGTCTACCAGTACGGTAGTCACCCTTCAATCGTGTGCATTTTGTTGGTTCTAGAATAAGGCGCAATTGCCCGCAAAGGTCACGAGCATTTTGACCAATACGATTAGATATAGCATGCCATGTTTCATGGTCCTCATTTTGAGCAATAATCTAGGCAAACATTAAAAAAAAACACAATGTGTTAGCATATACTGATGAAAATATAGCGTGGTGTTAATTAAAACTTACTGATTGTTGTGAAGTAATTTGATCATGGTATATTCTTCTTAATTCCAGCGTTTTTACTGCACTTAGTTCCTCAACTTGACCGCTCTTGTCAGAAAGTACTTCCTTACTGTAAAGATGGGTCCGAGAGTCAGTATTTTAAGAAGGATTCCTGATATAAATAAATAAATAAATAAATAAATATAATGACAGATTTAATACTTGCAGTATGCAGTAGTATCGTCACTTCGTGCCATAGTCATTGTTTCGATAATTTCACCTTCCATTTCCAATTGCTCCTGAGTTGCGGAAAGATTGTATTTAACATTAGTTCGATGTGGAAGCATTGACAAACTTCATTTATTTTTAGTCTGTGATCGAAATAGCTTATTAGGGAAAAAACTTTATTTTAAGTATTTATGTTGCCATACATAACTAAAAGGTTGCCACTTCACACATAAGAACGAATGGAATGAAATTCACCACGTACTCTATTTTCATGAAACTATTACTAATTAAACAACGTTCTAACAATTTTAAGAAAAACACCCTTACATATTTCTGGCGATTTGAAAAATTTTTGAAAGTTTGTTGCGTAATAACTTTTAAGATACAGTCTTTTGAGATATGGACTGTACCACTATCGATTGGTATTTCTTCGGTCTATCGATTGCAATTAACGAGATATGCGCACAAGGCATCGTTTCTGAGTTATTAACGAGATATGCGCACGCCAAATCGTTTCTTAGTTATTCAAGAAAAACTAACTCACATATTTCTGGCGATTTTTTTAATTTTTGAAAGTTTGTTGCGTAATAACTTTTAAGATCCAGTCTTTTGAGATATGGACTGTACCACCATCGATTAGTATTTCTTCGGTCTATCGATTGCAATTAACGAGATATGCGCACAAGGCATCGTTTCTGAGTTATTAATGGAAAACTACCTCGCACATTTTTAGCGATTTTTTTTAATATTTGAAAGTTTGTTGCGTAATAACTTCTAAAATAAAGTCTCCGAAAAAGTGAACTATACCACTGTCGATAAGTATTTCTTAGGCCCATCGATTGCAATTAACGAGATATGCGCACAAGGCATCGTTTCTGAGTTATTAATGGAAAACTACCTCGCACATTTTTAGCGATTTTTTTTTTAATATTTGAAAGTTTGTTGCGTAATAACTTTTAAGATCCAGTCTTTTGAGATATGGACCGTACCACTATCGATTGGTATTTCTTCGGTCTATCGATTGCAATTAACGAGATATGCGCACAAGGCATCGTTTCTGAGTTATTAATGGAAAACTACCTCGCACATTTTTAGCGATTTTTTTTTTAATATTTGAAAGTTTGTTGCGTAATAACTTCTAAAATATAGTCTCCGAAAAAGTGAACTATACCACTGTCGATAAGTATTTCTTAGGCCCATCGATTGCAATTAACGAGATATGCGCACGCCAAATCGTTTCTTAGTTATTCAAGAAAAACTAACTCACATATTTCTGGCGATTTTTTTAATTTTTAAAAGTTTGTTGCGTAATAACTTTTAAGATCCAGTCTTTTGAGATATGGACCGTACCACTATCGATTGGTATTTCTTCGGTCTATCGATTGCAACTAACGAGATATGCGCACAAGGCATCGTTTCGGAGTTATTAATGGAAAACTGTACTAGGTGTTTTTTTTATCATTTTCTAAAGTTTGTTGCGTAATAACTTCTAAACTACAGTCTATTGAACTATAAACTATATCACCATCGATTCGTATTTTTATGTCCTATCGGTTGCAATTAACGAGATATGCGCACACGGAATACTTTTGGTTTTATTATTAAAAATATCAAAATAAATGTGGTTGGAATTAGTGCGAGATTTTAAGCAAATAGTTAAAATGTCGCATGTGACAACCCGGAAATCTGATAACTGGGCCATAGTACTATTGATTCGCGTTTTTTAATTTTAATTTCCTTTAAAAATATTTAGTTGGTGGTTGCACAAAATTTAGCTAAATTTTGTTCATTATTTGTTTACATTTTTTTATGAATTTCATGGAAAATGTAAAAAAAGTACCTTTTATGCAACTCTGCAAAACAAAAAAATGTTGCTAAAAAGTTTGTTTTCTTCAGCTGCGTATAAATTTTTAGAAATAATGTATTAAAGTCGTATATTTAAACTTGGCAGCACTAAAAATTCGGCCTTAAAAGCAGAAACCACTCATTTGTTCTCTGCATATTTTTCTCAGAGAGCACTTTTCATTTACTCTCTCTGAAAAATGAGTGAAATTAAAAAAGTTTGTTGAAAAAGTTTGTTAAGTTCACGGGTATCCAAATTTTGTAAATCCCCTCATAGTGGAATGAAATGTCAAATTTTCATTTGTGGTGCTAGTTTGATGGTGAACTGTTGGAAAAAGTGCAAAAATTATAACAATTTAACAAAAGAAAATTTTAAACAAAAAAGAAACAAGAAAAAACTTTAAAAAGATAATAAACTTTAAACTAAATATAATAATAAAGAAAAAAAAAGATTAAAACTAAAAATTAAAACAAAAAAGATAAGAATGAAGAAAAGACATCTTCAAAATTGTCCTTCGAAAGAAAAAAAGGCTTTTGAGTTCGAAATAAAAAAAAATATAAAAGTTTAGTGATGAGTGATACTAGTGAAAGTGTTGAAAAGAATTTGCAGAAGGTAAGGGAAGTGATAGTTTCTGATGCAGTACCATCCACATCAGTAGGTTTTGTAGGGAGTGACTTAATGTTAGGTGAGTTAGAAAGCTAATATACTGGTGAATCAGGGGTACCTGAGCAACGGGCAGGCCGCTCTTGTTTCAAACCAAGAAAGCATTGCTCAAAGCCTAGAAGGTTGGGAGAGAAATGTAAGTACATATACATATATAATTTCCACATTCCCTTTAAACTATTTCTAAACTTTTTACAGGATAAAGCTGAGTCAGTGGCTCAAAGTAAAGTCCTTATGGAATGTAAGGTATCGATAAGGAAGGTAGAGCAGTCGATGTGCCGCATGACGGGAGAAACCATTGATCACAGCCTTAACGAAGTCGCCTCAATGCTTCCATTAAAAACTTTGGAAGAAGTTGAAAGCATTGAGGAAAAATTTTAATCGACGGACTTCGCAGTGGCAGTAGTAAGTAACATAATTAAAAATTTCAAGTTTCTTTTCTTACAGAAAACGTTTATGTTTAAAAAATAAAGGGAACGGCAGAAGACGTCAACGAAGTCATCCGTAGTCTTATGACGGATGAACTTCTTGATAAGTTTAATTGGGAAGGGCGGTGGGAGAAGAAAGCGCTTGGGAATTTGACACTCTTCAATAAGCTTTTAAGAGGTATGTAATTATTTTGGCCTATCTATGAATTATTATGTACACACTTGTTTAATTTTACTTTTTAAATTTCAGATGTCTTTCCCAAACAATCTGCAATAGATTTTGAGAGGGGTTTGAGGAAAGCTGTGGATGGAAGCCACCACAGGCAAAAACAAAAAATATATGCAAGAAAAAAAACAAGAAGAAAAATAACAATCAACCCACAAACTTATGAAAATTTTTTATTTTTTAAGCCCCGCTCAGCCAATTGAAGCAGGAGTACCCCAGGGCAGCATACTGGGTCCAACTTTATATTTAATTTATGCATCCGATATGCCGTTAGACCCCATAATACATACTTCAATTTTTGCAGACGATACAGCCTTTATTAGCGTTCATAAGGACCATCAAATAGCATCACAGAACTTGCAGAAATATGTTTATAAACTAGAGAATTGGCTTGAGCTTTGGAAAATCAGGGTTAACGAACAGAAATGTATTCATATAACTTTCACATTGCGAAAAGATACATGCTCGTTCATCAGAATAAATAATCAAATTATCCCGCAACACAATAAAGTCAAATACCTCGGAATCCACCTCGATCGTCGTTTAACTTGGTAGTCTCATATCGACGCAAAACTTACTCAGATGTGCAACTTAATTGGCTAATTGGCAGAAATTCTTCACTAAAGTTGGATTGCAAACTATTGTTGTACAATGCAATACTAAAGCCAATCTGGTGCTATGGAATTCAATTATGGGGTACTGCCTCAGCATCAAACATTGAAAAAATTCAAAGGGGTCAAAATAAAATTCTACGTATAATTACTGCAGCTCCATGGTATGTTAAAAATTCTCGAATCCACAAAGATCTAGGCGTGCCATTAGTAAAAGTCGAATTTACAAAATATGCGTCAAAGTACGTCAGCAAACTTGAACACCATCCAAACCCACTTGCACGAGACATACTTACCTTTAGTGGCCACAATCGGTTGAGAAGGAGGTATACCCTTGCTTTAACTCAAGCGCAAAACAGATGACTGGATCAGTTGAAGTGAAATTTTGTTAGTATCATAAAAATTTGTGTCTACCACTGGCTGGTCTTATTATTTTCTTTTTAGTATTAAGATTTCAATACTTATTATCATTTCAGTATATGAAGATTCAATAAATAAAGGTGAAAAAAAAAATTATTTTATTTGCCGATATTTCGATGCTCTTTGAGTATCATCATCTGGGCTTGTAAATAAATAATAATTTATATGGACCACGGAATATTACTGGCCTCGAGCTTGAAATAAAAGCATTTTTATTTATTACACATAAAAAGGTCGAACAAAAACTACTTGAAGTAATTAAATTTCCTTTTTCTATTCGTAGGTGCGTGCCATTCAAAATTTAGGAACGCCACTCAAGAATGATAAAATAAAGATTACGCCAACGCGCGTAAAATTTTAAAATGTTCTGCGCATTTAGGCCGTGACGTCACACATTCTGTGTTTCTATTGGCCAATTTTTTCTCACTTGTTTTTTTTTATGTTTTGTTTGCATTTGCTCACTGCACTCTTCATGTTTATATTTTTTGTTTGTTTTTTTTTTTTAACAGATTTTATTTTAGAACTCTCAGAGAATTCATTTGCAAGGTTGCCAACTATCACATAAAACATAAATTTTTCGCAGGAAATTTTAATTCTAACACATGAAACATTATTGGTAACACTTAGAATGGCCCTTCTACGTCACATAACGGGAAATTATGCGCATGGCGTAATCTTTATTTTATCATTCTTGACGTCACTGATGGTGAAATCAACAAAATTTGTCATGCTAAAGGCAGAGTCGAAAAAAGAAAAAAAAATTACTAAACAGTAAACAAGTGTTTTATAATTTTTTTTTATTATGAATTAATTTTTTTTATTGAATTTTTCTTTAATTTATGAACTTAATAAACTACATTTAATGAACACAACAATTTTTATTATTTTAAGGACAAGTATTCGACTTCCGGAAGATGCAATTTCGTCACTATGACGTGACTTCTTGAAGTTACGCTGAAGTGATTTCTTGAAGTTATTTCCGGGTAGTACAACTTCTCAATACTGAAGCCACTTCTACGATGAGATAATGGTATCACAGAAGATGAGTTTTGTACACGGGGTTAGATAGTAAATAATAATATAAATGAGATGACTTACGGTTTTGATGTGGTCTGTAGGGTGAAGTGGAGGATATTGAGGAGGGTGATACCTGATGATATGGATGATGTAGAAGGCTCTTGTTGGTTTCACTTCTTCTGAAATAGTTGTTCTTGTCGTTGTTGGAGCAGACTGTCGGGTGGTATCCTGTAAGTATATCAGACAACCTGTGATTGTTGTTGTTGATGATGCTTATTTGGTTTTATATTTTTAAATTTATTGAAATTTTTTATTTAACTAAAATGTTTTTCTATATATTCTTTTGTGTGGGTGTTTTTTCTTTTGTATTTTAAGTTTTCTTTTTTTTTTTTTGATCGATGTGATTGCTTTGATGGTTTTAAAATGAGTGATTTGTAGTTTAAAAACCACCACCACAATTGCCTGTCGGTATGAGAATATTGAAAAAAAAAACAACAAGAACAAAATAACGAGTAACACTGCAGTTGCAGTTTGCCAAATGCTTTAAATTAAATGCTTTACCTTAACTTCATTAGGGCCAATAGATGGATGGAAAATTTTTAATTTGTCAGCCATATCATTAAGCGCTGCGTACCTGGCATGATTATTATGGTAAAATTTGTTCCGCAGGTTATAAAGGCATTCCTTCTCTTGCCACATTTCTATCAACTGTAACACCGCTTCTTTGCACCAGTCAAACTGGAACAACATAAAAATAAATATAAAAATTGCAATAAAAAAAATACATATGTAGGTAATACTTACTTTTGTTAACTCCTTTTCAAATTTTCCCTCCATTTTCACAAATAAATTTTTTATTTTTTTTATTTCTGTTTTACTATAAATTATATTTCAATTAATTTTTGCCGCCACAAAAGGTTTATTATAAAAAACAGCTGATGTCACATGGTTTGTCACTTGAAAATACAATTCGTTCTAAATAAAAAATGGCATGTGTATTGCACACATAGAAATAAACCATGATATTGTTTGAAGGTGTTCAAATTTGACATGCGAAAAAGTGACAGTCCACATGACCAGCGTTACCGTTGATGCGACTAAAGTGGCAATTTGACCCTTTTACAGATGCCTTGCCACTTTTTGTGTACCTTTTTTTGTTTTACTTGATACTTATTAGTTTTTTTTATTAATTTTTTTATTATATGCATATGTAAACATACATCATATACAACATTTAAATGAAAAAAATACGATTTTTATTTTTGTTTTGTTTATTTTCCATCTTTTTAAAAGTGGTGCCCCTTTTTTTTATAAATACCCTTTTTGAGCGACTTTCTCAAATTTGCCAACGGTAACGCTGCACATGACAAATACACATAATGTGAACACACCTTAAACGTCAAACACCAATGTTACCACATTTACACAAAAAAGCATGTCATGACATCGTGTGTATTCAAAAAAATTTATACATCAATGCCAACAATACTTTCGATGCAATAAAACGAAATTATAGATAAAAGTTTTAAAACTAGAACAGACCCAGAACACTTGCAAAAAAAGAAGTAGGACTACCCCGGACGCCCTAAAAAAGAGGACGGTGTCCGGGGAAAAGAGGACGTATGGCAACCCTACCTATTTATATGGATCCGAAATCTAAAAAATCCGGGAAAAAAGTCTATATGAATAAATTACAATATTTTCAAGTCAAGAAATTAAAATACCTATTGATATACATATATATCGTCTAATATAAAAAGTAGTTTTTAAGATATAGCTAATTATTTTACAAACTTTGGAGCCCCGCTCACTCGAAAATAGGCGTGACCGCACAATTTTTTTTTTATTTTAATCAGAATTTAAAATTCTATTAGTGATAAAATTTTGATAGTGATTTGAAAAAAGTTACTAAAACCGATTTTAGCCAAAAACATAAGAGATCTTTAAAAAAATATTTCATACATTTATAAATTTATTTCTTACTAGCTAAACCCGGTGTGCTTCGCTACCATCCCCCCCCCCCTCGTTATAAAATAAAACGTATTTATATATTTCCAAACATTTATTTATTTAATTTTAATGTATTTATTGTAATGCTTTAGGTTTAGTTTGCCCATCAGGAGCATGCACATATACACGGTATATTAACCTTGAGCTTTGTTAACAGTCATCGCTAACCGAACAGGAAATTTTTTTAAAATCGAATGGTAAATCTGTTGGTAGCATTGGAATGCGTAGCAAAAGTACATCTGTACCTTTATATTTTACTGTTATAATGGTCGCTTCTACTAAATTATTTCTCAGTTTTTTTGACTACAAGTCGAATGCCATTGCAAAGCAGTGGTGTTCGATATTACGCAGTAAAATAATTGACAGCCTGGCACATCGAGTGAATTTAAGAACTCAATAGGATAATTAACGGCCTTACGGGTTGCCTGATTGATTTGACACATTTCAAAGTGATATCCATCTTCTCCATATTGGAAAATAATAGGATACTGAAGCGCGTCATATGAGCGATGCATTTCAGTGGGCGAGGCCATGCCCCTTTGTCCACTTACATAGTCAAGAATTTATTATTTCGCAAGAATATGATAGTGTGAAAATTTAATGACGATCGGTCCAGTAGTTAAGACTATATTACGATTTTTAATTTTCCTATAAAGGGGCGTGGCCCACCCACTTTTCTCCTGGTACGTATTCTTAATTATGCCAATACCATTTTGGGTTATATGGGCGGTGCCACCCCCGAACTTCAAAATTTCATATAGCCTATTATTCCTTCCAGAGTCACAGTAACATGCTGTGAAAATTGCAGGCAGATCGGTCCAAGGGTTTGACCTCCTTTTAAGCACAAACATACACATACATTCATTAGATTAGAAGCAGATTAATTATAATTTAAGGCAAAATGGGGCGAAAAAGGGGTATTTGGTAATAAAAAAAATGTATGACTACCTTATCTGTAGATAAAAAGTCTATAAAACTTTAGGTAAATACATATTACAAAAAAAGTATTTTGTATAGCAAACATTGTTAGTGGTATTAGTAAGTATCTGAATTAAAACAAGTAAGAGTGCTATATTCGGCTGTGCCGAATCTTAAATACCCTTCACCTAAACGTAATAAGAAATACAGAAACTACACTAGACTAGAATATCCTAATTCTGTGTTTTCTATATTGTTATATCTACTGTGAGCATCAAAAGAAACTGTACACCATTGGTTTTCATCTTTAAAACATTAATTTATTACTTTTTTTTATAATGTAACTTAAAATTTTATAATTTTTATTTAATATATATCCTTTTGTAACTTTTTATTAAAAAACAAAAACAAAACTTCAACAACAACAAAAAATATAGAATAAAAACAAATACATCTTCATATTTCAAGCGTCAAAAGAAACTGTACAACTTTTGTGTATTACAAATAATAAGTAATTTTACAGTAAAAAAGACCCGTTACTTTTTTGATTTGTTTTACTACGACAATTTATACAATATAAGCTAATTATTAAAGTTATTAATAGATTTGGTTTTGTCAGAAGCAGTTCAAATAAAAAAACTTTTGCATTTTTTTAAAATGGGCAAACAAACTTCTTTAGATGTTCGTGAACTTGTGCTAAAATTTCACAAAGAAGGAAAATCTTTACGAGAGATTAGTGCCATGATTGAAAGAAGTCACAATACTGTAAAGAATATAATTGATAAGTACAAAAAGTTTTCAAATTTAGAAAATCGCGTCAAATCTGGAAGGCCAGCCAAACTAAACAGCACTGAAATACGGTCCATTGTGCGAAAAGTGAAGCAAAACCCAACAGAAAGTGCTGTCAAAATATCCGAAAATATATCAGAATGCTCCGGTATTAGTGTTAGTGCCAGCACAATACGCAGAGCCTTACATGCAAATGGACTGTATGGACGAGTTCCAAGAAGAAAACCGTACATTTCACCAATCAATCAACGCCGGCGGCGAGAGTTTGCCAAAAAGTACGAAAACCAGTCTAATAATTTCTGGAGCAATGTACTGTTTACCGATGAGAGCAAATTTGAAATATTCGGTAAGAAAAAGCCGGTTAAAATTTGGAGAACGAAAAATTCCGAATTCGGTCAGCAAAATGTAATTTCCACAGTGAAGCATGGTGGTGGCTCGGTGATGGTGTGGGGATGTATGGCAGCCAATGGTGTAGGAAATTTGGTATTCATAGAAACTACTATGAATAAAACAAATTATCTCAACATTTTAAAAGATAACTTGGCACAGAGCGTTGACAAATTAGGCTTAGATCAAACTTGGGTCTTTCAGCAAGACAACGATCCTAAGCATACTGCCAAAATAGTAAAGGAATGGCTGCTATACCATACTCCAAAGCAGTTGGATCATCCTCCCCAGTCACCCGATCTCAACCCCATCGAACATTTGTGGGAACATCTGGATCGGCAAATAAGAAAAAGGGAAATTACAAGCAAGGATTCTCTTAAATCAGTAATAATGGAGGAATGGCTGAAAATTTCCCCCGAAGTTACTAGAAAACTTGTGGAATCGATGCCCAGAAGACTGCAAGCAGTAATAAAATCAAATGGAAATCAAACTAAATACTAATTATTTTTAAGTAACATTATTAATTTAACATAGAGATAATGTACAGTTTCTTTTGACGCTTGAAATATGAAGATGTATTTGTTTTTATTCTATATTTTTTGTTGTTGTTGAAGTTTTGTTTTTGTTTTTTAATAAAAAGTTACAAAAGGATATATATTAAATAAAATTTATAAAATTTTAAGTTACATTATAAAAAAAGTAATAAATTAATGTTTTAAACATGAAAACCAATGGTGTACAGTTTCTTTTGATGCTCACAGTATATTGATATATTGTTTGAAAGACAATTTTACGACCAACATAATTTATGTTAAATGTTGTCTAATTTTTACCATTTTAATTGATTTAATTACAAATTCTTACCATAATTTACAGAGTCTGTCTGATGTTCATAATAATATTGAGTGTAACTTAACAAACAGAGTATAAACAAGTAAGAGTGTTATATTCGGCTGTGCCGAATCTTAAATACCCTTCACCTAAGCGTAGTAAGAAATACAGAAATAATAAGAAATACAGAAACTACACTAGACTAGAATATCCTAATTCTGTGTTTTCTATTCAGTCTTAGTGCAAATTTTATCTATTAGTATTTGATATATTGTTTGAAAGACAATTTTACGACCAACATAATTTATGTTAAATATATTGAAATGTTGTCTAATTTTTACCATTTTAATTGATTTAATTATCAATTCTTACCATAATTTACAGAGTCTGTCTGATGTTCCTAATAATCTTCAGTGTAATTTAACAAACAGTGTATAAACAAGTAAGAGTGCTATATTCGGCTGTGCCGAATCTTAAATACCCTTCACCTAAGCGTAATAAGAAATACAGAAATAATAAGAAATACAAAAACTACACTAGACTAGAATATCCTAATTCTGTGTTTTCTATTCAGTCTTAGTGCAAATTTTATTAGTATTTGATATATTGTTTGAAAGACAATTTTACGACCAACATAATTTATGTTAAATATTTTCAAATGTTGTCTAATTTTTACCATTTTTAATTGATTTAATTACCAATTCTTACCATAATTTACAGAGTCTGTCTGATGTTCATAATAATCTTCAGTGTAATTTAACAAACAGAGTATAAACAAGTAAGAGTGCTATATTCGGCTGTGCCGAATCTTAAATACCCTTCACCTAAGCGTAATAAGAAATACAGAAACTACACTAGACTAGAATATCCTAATTCTGTGTTTTCTATTCAGTCTTAGTGCAAATTTTGTCTATTAGTATTTGATATATTGTTTGAAAGACAATTTTACGACCAACATAATTTATGTTAAATGTTGTCTAATTTTTACCATTTTAATTGATTTAATTACAAATTCTTACCATAATTTACAGAGTCTGTCTGATGTTCATAATAATATTGAGTGTAACTTAACAAACAGAGTATAAACAAGTAAGAGTGTTATATTCGGCTGTGCCGAATCTTAAATACCCTTCACCTAAGCGTAATAAGAAATACAGAAATAATAAGAAATACAAAAACTACACTAGACTAGAATATCCTAATTCTGTGTTTTCTATTCAGTCTTAGTGCAAATTTTATTAGTATTTGATATATTGTTTGAAAGACAATTTTACGACCAACATAATTTATGTTAAATATTTTCAAATGTTGTCTAATTTTTACCATTTTTAATTGATTTAATTACCAATTCTTACCATAATTTACAGAGTCTGTCTGATGTTCATAATAATCTTCAGTGTAATTTAACAAACAGAGTATAAACAAGTAAGAGTGCTATATTCGGCTGTGCCGAATCTTAAATACCCTTCACCTAAGCGTAATAAGAAATACAGAAACTACACTAGACTAGAATATCCTAATTCTGTGTTTTCTATTCAGTCTTAGTGCAAATTTTGTCTATTAGTATTTGATATATTGTTTGAAAGACAATTTTACGACCAACATAATTTATGTTAAATGTTGTCTAATTTTTACCATTTTAATTGATTTAATTATCAATTCTTACCATAATTTACAGAGTCTGTCTGATGTTCATAATAATCTTCAGTGTAATTTAACAAACAGAGTATAAACAAGTAAGAGTGCTATATTCGGCTGTGCCGAATCTTAAATACCCTTCACCTAAGCGTAATAAGAAATACAGAAACTACACTAGACTAGAATATCCTAATTCTGTGTTTTCTATTCAGTCTTAGTGCAAATTTTATTAGTATTTGATATATTGTTTGAAAGACAATTTTACGACCAACATAATTTATGTTAAATATTTGGAAATTTTCTGTAATTTTCACCATTTTTAATTGATTTAATTACCAATTCTTACCATAATTTACAGAGTTTGTCTGATGTTCCTAATAATCTTCAGTGTAACGTAACAAACAGAGTATAAAAAAGGGGTACAATTCGGTTTTAGTGATTTTGCTCCAAAAAAAAAAAAAAAAAAAAAAACAAAATTAAATAGGGCTTTTAGGGGAGATACCAGCAAAAAAAAAATTTGTTGCCGGTCACGCCTATTTTCGAGGGGGGCGGGCCCTTAAAGTTGAAAATACATAGGCCTATATCTCGGGAACTACTGGGTGTCTGATAATTTGTAATACATTAAATAAAAGGTATTAAAAATACCTTTCCAACGATATATATCATGATTATAAAATATGGACCAAATATGGGTTAAATCCGAAAAGAATATTTTTTGACCCGAATTTATTTGTTTTTTGGAAATGTTTCTATATGGCAGGTATGACAAATTATGGGCCGATCTTCTTAAATTTTGGAACAGTTATTTTCATGCATATGAGGATATTTCACGTAGAATTTCAACGTAATAACGGTATATTTAAGATATATATTAGTATTAACGTGGATTTCGGTAGTGGACCTTATATGAGGGATATAGTCAAATATGGACCGATATTCTCAAAATCCAGCAGTTTGATTTAGGCATGTATGTAAATGATCCGTTAAAAATTTTGGATTGGTACCCTTATTTATAAGCGATTTATGAGTATTAAAGTGATTTTCGGAGGAGGGCTTTATATGGGTCATACGGTTAAAAATAGACCGAAATTCACAAAATTTTGTGGGATGATTTTTGTATATATTAAAATGATCTGTGCAAAGTTTTGAGTCGGTACCGATATTTATACAATATATATAGGGAAAAATCTCTTTTTCAGATGTGGTCCTTGTATGGGAGCTATGACCAGTTCTGGGCCGACAATTTAGTACAGCAATTTATTTGCCTATAAAGAGTATTTCTGTCAAATTTTAGCCGTTTAACATTATTTATATCTGTTTTATACGTATTTAAGTGAATTTTGTAAGTGGACTTTATATGGAGTCTATGGTCAAACATGGACCGAATTAAAAAAAATTTCGTTTTGCGATTTCTTTTTGTATAAAATTTATTTTTGCTGAATTTTGTCTTGATATTCCAATTTTATAGGCATTTATTTATCATTAAGCCATATTTCGGGAATATATATATTTGTATGGGGGCTATGAGAAATCATGGACCGATTCTTACTATTTTCCGCACACTTTCTTCTTTTATAGTACAAACAACGTATACAAAATTTCATGGTATTATCTGCAATAGTTTTCAAAATATTGCAATAAAATGGATGAAAAATATCAAATTTTTATGGAGGTGGTCTCACATATAGGTTCATAACTCTGGTTAACCTAAACCGATTTTGCTGATTTTAAATAGCAAACTTCTCGAAAGCACTTCTGACAGAATTATTGAAGGTTTGGATCCCGAGTATATCTGGGGACTTCAAAAAACTGATTTCAACAGACAGACAGACAGACAGACGGACATGGCTTAATCGACTTAATCGATATCAAATTTTTATGGAGGTGGTCTCACATATAGGTTCATAACTCTGGTTAACCTAAACCGATTTTGCTGATTTTAAATAGCAAACTTCTCGAAAGCACTTCTGACAGAATTATTGAAGGTTTGGATCCCGAGTATATCTGGGGACTTCAAAAAACTGATTTCAACAGACAGACAGACGGACATGGCTTAATCGACTTCGCGTGGAAATTTCACACGGAATGATAAACTTATATATACCCTTCTCATGAAGGTGAAGGGTATAAAAAGGGGGCGGCGAAGTGGGCGTGGTTCATAGTTATATGGCGACGTTAACCGTATTAAGTGCAATATACTACTAAATAAAATAAATAAAGTATTTCTGTGTTTATTTATGTAGGAGATACACATGTAGCGTTCTACTGGGAGTATTTTTACCACATATGGTTACTTGAATTTCGAATTTCAAAAAAGCACCAGACACCTGTCGGCTCTTTTTTTGATTAAAGGCGGACGCATTTAAAATATTATTTCTAAGTTTATTTGTTTTGGAGTTATAGAGGTACTAGTTTTAACCGTTTTTGCCCCATTTGTCCCCCTTAACGACCGAATTTCCAAAAATCCCTTCTTAGTGGAACTACATATTGTAAAAGCAACCCATTACCCGAATTTCAAGTTTCTAGCTTTAGCGGTTTGGGCTGTGCGATGATGAATGAATCAGTCAGTCACGTCACTCTTTTATATATGTATATAGATTTAAATTATTTTTTACCCGATAAATTTAAAACTTTTTTTAAAAACTTGACAAATGGTAACGCTGCATGCAACAATATGAACTAACTATACTATAGTTGTTTCTTTTCTATCAGTTTTTCTGTATGTTTGTTTTTTTCGTTCACTTGGTCTTTTATTCAATTGACTATTATTCATTTTGCAATATTGCCACCTGAAAATTTTCTAGTATCTTTATAAGATGTTTTCCTATTCTGATTTATATACGTTACTAAAATTGTATTTCCCCAGAATACAAATTTTTAGTTTTACAAAAATTTACAGCAAGGAAGTTCCAAAAAATTTGGTTTGTATTACATACATAAATTGTATTTTAAAAATTGCTAAATATTTAATGTAAATACTAAGTGAACTAATTGCCTGAAAAAAAAAGAAATTATAGAATTTAATATAATTTTAATATAAATAATTTATAAGTGCGTACCTATACTGGTTAAATTTATTTTTTAACACAATTTACTCAAAATTGATCCTTGAGTAAATTAATAAAAATTATTTATTTTTTATGATTTTAAAAGTGAATTAAAAAAAGAAATTAAAAAAAGTGAAAAAACAAGTTTAAAAATCAAAATCAAAAATATGTCTGGAAAGAGGAAACATAGTCCTTTATGGATTCACTGCACTGAAGATGGCGAACAACGAGCAAAGTGCAAATATTGCAAGGCTTCCTTGAGTACAACTGGTGGCTCCCAAAGCAATTTAATTCGACATTTAAAGAGTAAACATCCGCTAACTCCAATCACCATTGAAAGGCAAGAGTCAACGCCAGTGGCTTTAATAGGCGTGGAAAGTGATGTCCCTAGCACTAGCGCACATGTAACACAACAGCAACAGACTATGACTCAGTTTTTGCGCAGACCACTTCCAATAAAAAAAGTTGAGCAAATTGATAAGCAGGTGCTTAAGATGATAGCCAAAGGACACCATGCCTTAAGAATAGTGGAAGAACCAGAGTTCAAAAAGCTCATAGAGCAAGTATCAAATTGTCCAGGCTACACCTTACCAACTCGAGCTATATTGTGGAGGACACATAAGGCGACAATTAAGGGTTTTGCATTTCCAAGGCTAATGGTTAAACCATCTAGCAAACAACGAAAACGTTGTTTCAAAACCTTAAAGCAACGTTCTACCGAGTTTCTAGTGGCAATATGGGCGATATTATATTTGTTTTCTTTCTCACTCTGTGGTCTTGACAATGACGTAAATAAATACGACAGTAATTTATATCCAGAGTCACCTAACAAACGACCTCTAAATTCACCATTTTCAAACCGTTGCTTGATGGCTGATTCGTTGAAGATCCGACAATCATGCGTACTGCCCCTCCATCTTGCCACCACATCCCTTATAAGCAGTTTTGCGTCGCAAATTACCTTGAAAAAATAATCCTACTTAATACATTACTTTTCAAATTCGGTAAAACTTGCGATTTATGTAATACTGCGCCATATCACCTCCCGTCTTTTTTATTTTGATATGGGTTCCATCAATGGCCCCAATAACGCCCGGAAAATTTCTTATTCAGTGTCATTCAGAATTGGAATCAACTTAGTCATTAACAATTTTTCGAACAGTTTAGAAATTGTCAGCAGTAGTCTAATTGGCCTATATGACTCTACTTTGGTGGGGTCCTTCCTTGGCTTAGGAATCATGGTAATCATAGATACCTTCCAATCTGCAGGATAGTATTCTAGGCGTAAAATAGTTGAAAATAAAGAGGATAATTCTTCTAGCTACACGAGGTAACTCCACAAGCATTTTGTTGCTGATTTTATCCATACCTGGATTTTTTTTTTTAAGATTCAGATTACCAATAGCGTTTTGGACATCACGAAAGTTTAGTCTTAGGGCGGTTTTCTCATTAGGCGATTATCTTTTTTCCCAACGAAAAACTGCCGATTAAAGAAATTTTGTTTTCTCAATGTCTCATTTGCTTCTATTCTGTCGCAAAACTAACCAGCCCTCATCTGCCGATTATTTATTTATTGTACAGATAAATTCAATCAGCTGACTGCTGTTCATATTTTTTATGTGGCAATACCTTGAGTTTTTGTAAAAAAATTAAATATATTTTAGAAAAAATGTTTAATAGAGGAATAAACATTAATTTGATGGAAGATGAACTTGAAGAACATGAATTCCAGCTGAATGTTGAAAGAATTTATCATGCCAGACCTAACTACCTGGCAGACATGGATGATAATGAATTTTCCAAAAGATTCCGGCTGTCAAAGGCAACATTTAAAATCGTTCTTGATATGATCAGCGACAAAATTTCCTCAATGATGGACAGAAATCATGCTCTTACACCCGAAATCAAAATATTGTTAACATTACGATATTATGCCACTGGCAATTTTCTTATAACGGCCGGAGATTTTTGTGGAGTAAGCGTATCTTCTGCTTGCCGTGCAGTAAGAGACGTTTCTCAGACAATAGCAGCTCTCTCCGGCAATTTTATTAAATTTAATGAACCGCATACAGCTACTGTGGATGCATTTTTTCGAATATCCAAATTTCCAAAGGTGGTTGGTTCGATCGACTGTACACATGTACGAATTCAATCACCGGGAGGAGATAATGGGGAAATATTCCGGAACCGCAAAGGATATTTTTCCTTTAATGTCCAGGCTGTATGTGATGCTAATTTAATATTCCAAGATTTGGTCGCAAGATGGCCTGGCTCAAGCCATGATAGCATGATTTTTAATAACAGCAGATTAAAATATCGTTTAGATAGTGGAGAATTCGGCCAACTTTACATTCTTGGGGATGGTGGCTACAAGGCTTCCAGTTATATGTTGACACCTCTGCTTAATCCGATAACACGGCCACAAAAATTGTATAATGAGTCACAGATTCGAACTCGAAATGTTGTAGAGAGGAGTTTTGGAGTTTGGAAGCGACGATTCCCCGTATTATCTTTGGGAATGCGGTTAAAATTATCAACTGCAATGAGTGTGATAGTTGCATGTGGAGTTCTACACAACTTATGTATAATTCACAAAGATCCTGTGCATTCTGAAATGGATACCAATGAAACCACAACCATTTTTGAAAATGACACCATCGTAGCAGAAACTTCATCTAACGCTCGGACAATATTAATCAATAGTTATTTTGCAAGGTACATAAATTCATTCATAAATTCGTATATTTACATATATTTAAGATTTTTATTTTTTCCATTCCAGTCTTTAAAATTGATGTTTTGGAAACTCTTCACTTGAAGATTAATATTTTAGTGAAACGAAAGAAATTTTATAAAACTTTAATTAATGTAAAATTTTAACGGTTGAAAATATCATTAAAAAATTTGAAACTTATATAGTACATCAATCGCATTATAATTTTTACCATTTTTAGATATTTTTTCTCACACCTATTTTTAAGTTGGCTATGTTTGGATAAGGATGGGGTGACTATATATATAGTCCCGAAAAAATGTTTTTCTATAAAAGAAATAAAAAAGGGACTTATCAAAAAAAGGAAAGAATACGGCCCATTTTACATGTTTCAAATTTGTATGTGTGTAACTTTTTATAGGGATAAAGTAACTAAACACCTCAGCTCCAACTTTGTAAATTTTCGTTAGGATATCTCCAATAGTTCCCGAGATACCAATTTATTTCTAAAAAAAACTTTTCTAAAAGTTTGTTCATGTGAAGAAAGAACCAATATTTTTGTATATTATTGTATTTGTTATTAATATTTATTAGTCTTCAATTCAGTCTTAAATTGCGAGGTATTAAATTATTAATAATAAGGTAACATGAGTAAAAGTACATTTAAGATAATAAGGTAACATAAGTAAAAGTAAATTTAAAAGGAACAAAAAATAATATCAGTTTTAAATTCAGGTTCTGATGAGATCGGAAAAATTATACATTTTACTTTATATATATGCTTTACATACATATCCCCTTATTCATAAAAACTTACAACAGGTTTATAAAGCAAATTTCCATACAAAATTTGCTTTATAAACCTCTTATAAACCTGTTGTAAGTTTTATGAATAAGGGGGTATGTATGTATAAGCTGTAAATATATCAATACTTTTTCACATATATAAATCAAATTTTTGTTTTTTTTCCTTTAGCTCAATAGCTAATATTTCAATTTTTAGTTTCATCGACTCTATCTCCAATTTATGTTTTTCATTTGCTCTAAGATTTTCACCTTCATAAAAGACCTGTTGCAATTTAAGTAATTTAACTTTTTCTTCTTCCATTGATGTTTTTTTATTCTTATTAGAAATAAATAATTCGTTGGAAACTTTTCGTTTAACTGCAGATTTAAATTTTACTTCCCTTGAAAATGGTTCGATAGTGGGTTTGGTTTTTATTTCAGGAAGTTCCTTGCATTCTGACATCGTGCTCACTTCGAGTTCGTCAGGAAAATCCTCTTCCAAGATAGAACTGTTATTCAGAATATCCATATTGTCACGAAATTCTTCTTCCATTTTTTCATCTTTATTATTCGCTATTAAAAAATCACAATAAAATAACAAATAGTTTTAACTAGGTTACACATTTTCTTACCATCATTATCGAATGGATTGTATAATCCAGTTGCACTGTTTCCAACCAGAGATAATATTTTTTCTGAGACTGCAGACACTGATGCATTGGAAGGTATACCGCCACCAGTACGGTATGTTTCACGCTTTTCAGTGGCCAGCTCCATTTTAGATTTTCTTTTCATATTGTCGTACTTGTCCCTTAATGTTTTCCAGGGACGGTGTATTCCACTCTGACTCTTAAAGGATTCTTCCAACTTCATCCATGCTTCATTTTTTAATTTCCAATTGATTGCGTCTGATTTTTTGTTCTCCAATATATGCTTTTGGCTTACAACCAAATCTACAAGCAGCAGTTCCTCTTCAGCAGTAAAATTTTTCCCACGTTGCTTTTTATCGTTCATCGTTTAAGTTATAATTAATTTTTTTAAAATATTTCTTTTCTTGATTTTATTTTTTATTTTTTCACGTTTGGAAAACAGTTGATTTATGTCAACAACTTGTCACTTGAAGACAGAGTTCCCAATTTTCACATAAATTTTGAGAGGTATTGCCAAATGAAAATAATGTTTTTGTCGGTATATTGAGAAAACCAAAATTGTTAACGGACATATTATCAGTCCAATAAATTTATGTCGACATTTAGTAACAGGCAGTTTGTCGACACATTGAGAAAACGGGCCTTAGAGGTACAGGAGGTCTTATAACAAGTGGTAGCAAATCAGATATGTTATTTGAGTTGTTTATAGTAAACACATTTCTCAAATGGTTAACAAATAATGTCCCTTTCTCGGAATCATTTCTAGCCCAGTCACCAGTCGGATTTCGCAAAGGAGGTTTTCCTCTCACTGGTCTTTTTAAACCTCTTGCCGATCTCCATAACGAGTAGTCAGATTGTGGGGTACTATCAAGACCCTCCAAGTAAGATCTAAGTGAGGCCGTTCTTTGGGTTTCTAAGAAATGTCTTAGTATATCTTTGCATATCCGTAGCCTAGCTTTCAGTTCAGGAGACCTGTGAATTTGCCACTCTCTTCTCATTCTTCTTTTTTCTGAAAGGAGATGTTCGAGTTCAGAGAAATAAGTAGTGTTTGTCCTATTTCTACATTCAACGTGATAAGTGGAAGCGTGATGCACAGCTCGTCGAAGGTCCTCGGTAAAGTTGCCAATCGACTCATCAATATCGTCGGTAGTTCTCAACACAACATTTTCCGTGCAATGAGAACTTAAATACTTTTTGTATTTTATCCAACTTACTCGGGTCTTAGTCATGTTCATAAATGGAGAACCACACACTTGAGGGAAATGCATTGAAATGATAGTAGGAGAGTGATCTGAGGACAAGTTCAGTGAAGGATCCACTTGCATCTATTCTACAGGGATATTTTACACTACTCCAAAATCAATACCATCGGGAATCTTCCGTCTGTCCGTCGGCCAATAGGTGGGATGTCCACTTGAGAGTACATCTAAGCCCATTTTAGCAATGGTGTTGAATAGTACGCGACCCTTAGGGGTTACCAGACGTGAACCCCAAAATGTGTGTTTGGCGTTAAAGTCGCCAGCAACTAAAAATCTAGCTCCAAGGGATTTAAAGAAGTTATGGTATTGGTGTTCTTTTATTGAAAATCGAGGCGGCGAATAAATTGATGATAAAACAAAACTGTAATCCTCACATATGTTGTTCATTAAATAATATTTTATTCTGTTCTTTATAAGAATTGCCGAACCTCCACATGCTCTTCCGCGGGGATCTTTAGTATCATACAACACGTAGCCTTTAATTTTGAAGTACCCTGTCGCCGTCAAGTGAGTTTGAGCAATCATCATGACATCAATCTGCTTATCCATCAGGAAGTGTTCCAGTTCGTTTTTATGTTGGCAGTGGCCGTTCGCGTTCCAAAAACAAATTTTTAAACAAATCATTTCTTTAAAATGGCTTGTAAGATAGTGGATTGCATTTTCAGCATTTCCTGCATCATGGATGGAAAGTGTTCATAGTTTGGACAAGTGTATGCAATGTTGTCTCTAGATTGTTGATATGCGGCTCAGAATATTGGGGTTTAGGTTCCTGCTCCAGACCTGGCATATTAGATTTAACCACGTTTGCGTAAGAAACTTGTCTAGAATTAGGAGCGTTTTCGTGAGTAGTTGGTCGTACAATTTGCGGAAAATTCATACTCGACATGAAATTAGGTAGTTGATGATGGTCAGGTAATACTGCCGACTTATTGGTCCGTATGCCCTTCAGGTAAGTATAAACTGGACAACCTCTATAATTTGCGGTATGATTTCCTCTGCAGTTGCTACATTTTCTATTTTTACGTCAGTTTTGGACTTATTACATTGAGCAGTTGCATGTAGTTCCCCACACGCAACACAAACAGACGGCAATTTACAATACGCTTCGGTGTGGCCAAATTCTTGACAATTAAGGCACTGGACGGCTCCATTACGCTTATGCGGTTCCTCCACGGTAATTCTACGATGCAGAAGGTACATCAGATTGTAGATGGGATGGGACTCGTTTTTCTTTAAGACAACATCTCCAGGTTCCAATTCTACCCTGAACATGGGGATCTTTTCACGGTTACTGATATTCACTACGCTCTTGATTTTGAACCCTTTGTCCATTAAACCGGTCTTTATCTCCGCAGGATCAACACACGGGTCTATACCCTTTAGGACGACTTGGAGTCCTTTTGCGCTTTTCAGCTGGTAGGTATAGAAATCCCTACTCTCCCTCTCCAACTGGTTGGACAATTTTCGAAAATCATCTTTTTTCACTTGGATCTTTGTCTCGCAGATATTTCCATGTTTCATTGAGGTTACGCTAAACATGTTTTCACCTATTACAGCAACAATTCCTTGTACCAATTTACTGGAAGTCGGCTCTCTCAGATAAATTGGTGGGGGCTTAAACGTCTTCTTCGGAAGTTCTGGCTCGTCCGTCTGGAGGAGAGCAAACGTATTTTGATCATTACTCACAGTCTTAGGAGCTTTTGCATTTGATGACACTTGAGCAGACTTCGGGCTCCTCTGTCGCTTGAGAACGGTGATGTACTTATCCATACCTACTTGTTTATTGGGTTTGACTGCATTATTTGGTGAAGATGATGTTTTTTCATCTGTTGAAATCACTATATTGGGCGTACAGGAACGACGCCGTTCTACGGCTCTTGTAGTGAGAAAATTCTCCACAGATTTTTTTAAGGATTCTTCCTCAGAGACCCATTTAGTTTTTTTAGACGAGAATTACATCTGAGAGGAACACTCATACAGTTTTTATGCTATTTTTAATGTTTTTTTTAATTACCGTAGATTTTTTTTACCTATTACGAGTTATTTTTCACTTTTTTTTATTTCAACTTATTACACTTTTTCACCTATTACGATTTTTTCACCGAAAATTCAGCCGCACTAAAAATAACACGTCCGAACCACAGACTAACCAGAATCGTCAAAAGTGACTTTTACAAAAGTGGATTATCAGTTGTGCTTAACCCCATAATGTGATAGAGAGAAAAAAACGCTATATGCGTATAGCAATGAGTTGAAGAAAACAGCTATACATTACCTCTTTTACCATATGATGAAAATTAAAGTAAACAAACATTTTTTTGAGAAAAATTGTAAGAAATTTTAATTTTTAGTTTTTTTCTGTGGAAATACAAAATAAAAGGTAGAAAAGTGAATATTTAAACATTTATTTTGTTGTGTATTAGTGGTACGTTCAATTGAAATATAAAATATGTACATACATAATAAGAAAATATAAAAATAAATGTTTCGTTTTAGTGGCTGATGGCCGGAACCCGCAAACTTTTATCACTGCGTTTATTGGAAGATGTGGCCGGTAAACACTGTCAAAAAAGTGTACAAGATGAGAAATAGGAAATTTTATGTGTATCACAATTTACACTGTATCATTTAAAAGGAAATTAACCAGAATTTCATTTTGCCATGCAAGCCGAACAGGCACAATAATTGTATCAAAAGTTCCTTAAGCGTTTGGGACAAATGTATGACGATACAAAAATTAAAGGTAGGCTTTTTTAAGGGCGATTATGTTAAAGCTGATTAGATATTTCAATCTATAATTAATTGCAGATGGCAAATTTGGTGCTTAAATGCAAGTGCATATACAAAATGATGGTCCAGTAACAATGGAATTGGAGTCACCAATTGTAGAACCAAAAGTTAAATCGAAAAAGGAAAATAAAACGCAGGATGCAGTTACTACTGAAAATGGACAAAAACTATTAAAAGGTTTCTTAAAATTACGTAAATAGGTTGTAGGGTAAGAAAAGTGCAAAATGAATAATAAACATTGGAATTAACAATATTGTTCGTGTACACCAGCAAAAGACGCTATTTGGTTAAAATTTATTATTCCTAAATAGTGTGCATTACTATATTATATAATATGAAATAACCTTTAAAATTTAGTTAGCGACAATTCTTAAATAATCAATGTAAAATTATTGTAAATTTTTATTTTTAAAGCGATTTTTATAATTTATTTTAATTAATTTATATTACAACAACTTATTTAAAATTAATAATACTGGAGTTAATTGGACCAATTGTTCGCAGGATCAGCAGTAAATAGTCCTAAGTACCTGAAAATATAAAATTTTAATTAATTAGTCAATATTTTTAAACAAAATTATTTCGTTTAAGAATATACATATAGATTTATAAAATAAAAATTAATTTATAATTTATATTGTTGTCTTTACTCTTGGTACAAAGTGAGGTAATGTAATATGATTGTGAAGTACAAATGGCCCGCGTTCTTAGCGAAAAAGTTAAAAAAATTTGTGCCCCTATTGCGGTTCACAACTTTTTTAATAATTTGGTCGTCTTTCATAAATCGGTATTGCCATTCACAACTTAAATGTAGTTGACTTTTTGGTTGTGCTGCTGATTTTTTGGTTGTGTTTAATAGTATTGCGGTTCACCATTTTGGATGAGTTGGTTGACAAAAACGATAAATATACACAACTGCTTATTAGCAGTTGAGTCTTTGTCGGTTATAGATTTAAATAAAATTTTTAATACATTTCCTTTAAAAAAATAATACAAAAAGATAAAAAAAATGGAAAAATCGTAAGTATAGGTGTTTTTTGATCTTAATATAATTAATTAAATGATTAATACACATACGCAAGACAGTCAAAATAACAACCAAAGCCCAATTTGAGCGACTTGTGCAGCTGATGGAAAAAAAATCCAGAACTTGCTAAAGGAAAGCAAAAATTTGAGATGACTAAAACTCAGTGTAAGGAAGCGTGGGAAGGATTTACAATAGAATTGAATAGCTTGGGCCCACCTACAAGAACATCCTTCGAATGGCAACGTGTAAGTATATGCCATCTTAATTTCTTACGCAAACGTCGTTAAATGTAATATGCCAGGTCTGGAGCAGGAAACTAAACCCCAATATTCTGAGCCGCATATCAACAATCTAGAGACAACATTGCAGACACTTGTCCAAACTATGAACACTTTCACGACCACCATGACATCCATGATGCAGGAAATGCTGAAAATGCAATCCACTATCTTGCAAGCCATTTTAAAGAAATGATTTATTTAAAAATTTGT
Organism: Bellardia pandia; assembly: GCA_916048285.2. Taxonomy (NCBI): domain Eukaryota; kingdom Metazoa; phylum Arthropoda; class Insecta; order Diptera; family Calliphoridae; genus Bellardia; species Bellardia pandia. The sequence continues at coordinate 76,272,141 of OU696530.1, forward strand.
TTCTGGAACGCGAACGGCCTCCGCCAACATAAAAATGAACTGGAATACTTCCTGATGGATAAGCAGATTGATGTTATGATGATTGCTGAAACTCACTTGACGTCGACAGGGTACTTCAAAATTAATGGCTACGAGTTCTACGATACTAAAGACCCCCGCGGTAGAGCTTGTGGAGGTTCGGCAATTCTTATAAAGAACAGAATAAAGCATTATCTAATGAATAACATAAGTGTGGATTACCTCCAAGCAACAAACATTTGCATTGAATTCTGTCAATACAAATTTGTTTTATCATCGATTTATTCTCCGCCTCGATTTTCAATAAAAGAACACCAATACCATAACTTCTTTAAATCCCTTGGAGCTAGATTTTTAGTTGCTGGTGACTTTAACGCCAAACACACATTTTGGGGTTCACGTCTGGTAACCCCAAAGGGTCGCGTACTCTTCAACACCATTGCTAAAATGGGCTTAGATGTACTCTCAAGTGGACATCCCACCTATTGGCCGACGGACCGACGGAAGATTCCCGATGTTATTGACTTTGGGGTAATGAAAAATATCCCGGTAGAATGGATGCAAGTGGATCCTTCACTGGACTTGTCCTCAGATCACTCTCCTACTATCATTTCAATGCATTTCCCTCAAGTGTGTGGTTCTCCATTTATGAACATGACTAAGACCCGAGTAAGTTGGATAAAATACAAAAAGTATTTAAGTTCTCATTGCACGGAAAATGTTGTGTTGAGAACTACCGACGATATTGATGAGTCGATTGGCAACTTTACCGAGGACCTTCGACGAGCTGTGCATCACGCTTCCACTTATCACGTTGAATGTAGAAATAGGACAAACAGAACTTATTTCTCTGAACTCGAACATCTCCTATCAGAAAAAAGAAGAATGAGAAGAGAGTGGCAAATTCACAGGTCCCCTGAACTGAAAGCTAGGCTACGGGAATGCAGAGATATACTAAGACATTTCTTAGAAACCCAAAGAACGGCCTCACTTAGATCTTACTTGGAAGGTCTTGATAGTACCCCACAATCTGACTACTCGTTATGGAGGGCGGCAAGAGGTTTAAAAAGACCAGTAAGAGGAAAACCTCCTTTGCGAAATCCGACTGGTGACTGGGCTAGAAATGATTCCGAGAAGGGGACTTTATTTGTTAACCATTTGAGAAATGTGTTTACTATAAACAACTCAAATAATAACGAATCTGATTTGCCACCACTTGTTATAAGGCCTCCTGTACCTCTAAGACTAAACTTTCGTGATGTCCAAAACGCTATTGGTACTCTGAACCTTAGAAAGGCTCCAGGTATGGATAAAATCAGCAATAAAATGCTTGTGGAGTTACCTCGTGTAGCAAGAAAAATTATCCTCTTTATCTTCAACGCTATTTTACGCCTAGAATACTATCCTGCAGATTGGAAGGTGTCTATGATCACTATGATTCCTAAGCCAGGGAAGGACCATACCAAAGTGGAGTCATATAGGCCAATTAGTCTACTGCCGACAATTTCAAAACTGTTTGAAAAATTGTTAATGACTAAATTGACTCCAATTCTGAATGACATTGAATGTATTCCTAATCATCAATTCGGCTTCAGAGCTAAACACAGCACCATCGAGCAAACACACAGATTGGTAAATGTGATAAGAGGGTCGTTTGAAGACAAAAAATACTGCTCCGCCCTTTTCATTGATGTGTCGCAAGCGTTCGACAAAGTTTGGCATGACGGTTTAATGCACAAAATAAAATTAACTCTGCCTGCTAACACCCATAAACTCATGGAAAGTTATTTATACGGTCGCAAATTTAAAATCAAAGAAGGTGATTTTTTAAGTACCGCTCAGCCAATTGAATCAGGTTTGCCACAGGGTAGCATACTGGGTCCTACTTTATATTTGATATATGCCTCCGACATGCCGTCAGACCCTAAAATCCATACGTCAACTTTTGCAGACGATACAGCCTTTATCAGCGTCCATCAGGACCACCAAGTTGCATCACAGAATTTGCAGAATTATGTTTATAAACTAGAGAATTGGCTAGAGCTTTGGAAAATCAGGGTTAACGAACAGAAATGTATTCATATAACTTTCACATTGCGAAAAGATACCTGCTCGTTCATCAGAATAAATAATCAAATTATCCCGCAACACAATGAAGTCAAATACCTCGGCATTCACCTCGACCGCCGTTTAACTTGGAAGTCTCATATTGAAGCGAAACTTACTCAAATGAGATTAAAAGCAGTGCAACTTAATTGGCTGATCGGCAGAAACTCTACATTGAAATTGGATTGCAAACTTTTGTTGTACAATGCAATACTAAAGCCAATCTGGTGCTATGGAATTCAATTATGGGGTACTGCCTCAGCATCCAACATTGAAAAAATTCAAAGGGGTCAAAATAAAATTCTACGTATAATTACTGCAGCACCATGGTATGTTAAAAATTCTCGAATCCACAAAGATCTAGGCGTGCCATTAGTAAAAGTCGAATTTACAAAATATGCGTCAAAGTATGTCAGCAAACTTGAACACCATCCAAACCCCCTTGCACGAGACATCCTTAACTTTAGTGGCCACAATCGGTTGAGAAGGAGGGATACCCTTGCTTTAACTCAAGCGCAAAATAGATGACTGGATCAGTTGATGTGAAATTTTTTTAGTATCATAAAAATTTTTGTCTAGCACTGGCTGGGCTTATTATTTTCTTTTTAGTATTAAGATTTGAATACTTATTGTCATTTCATCTTGAAGATTCAATAAATAATTAAATGCAAAAAAAAAAAAAAAAAAAAAAAAAATCTTAATTATTGTAAACAGACATTTTATTAGAATTATTACTTCATATAGGTTTGGATTCATTACAAAGCAATTATTAAAAAAAACTTGCTAATAATAAATAAAACCAACAAGCAGCTGGTGGTGGTCCTTCACAAGAAATTCCGCTTAATGTACTTGAGGATTGCGTGTCCCAGCTGTTATCACTAAATGACCAAGTAGCACCATCTGGACACACTTTCGGCGTTGAAAACGTTGGTCCGTCAACAAGTCAGGCTTTAGAAACTCCTCAAAATCTCGACATGGAACAAATCGTTACAAGTGAACCTGCGATAATAAACACACCAGCCAAGAAAAGAAAAAAATCACCAGAACAAGAGCGTCTGGAACTTCTGAAAAAACAATGCGAGACACAAGCTAAACTTTAAAAAAGTATTAAGGATTTGGAGAAAAACAGTTATAAAAATTATGAAATAAACAAATTAAGCAAAAGAAAATTGCCTCTATGAAAAATAATACTTATTATACTAACATATTTGTTACTTATTTTGGAAATTTCTTACTTCGCACTGGGTAGTTCAAGAGGATTGGAATCATCGCGTATTTTTCTACGTATACGTAGAACAGTTGTATTAGCGTCATGATTTTCGTCTTCAAAAAATAAATCCACACTTAAATCCATTCTTTTTATTTTATAAAAACTTGATTTTTTTGCGTTTTTTTCTTCACTTTACAAATAAAATGCATGGTGCTGCCAACATGAAATCGATATTTCATGTCGGCAACGCCATAACAATTACAACTAAAAATCGTTGTGTTACACAATACCAAAAAATAATTTGGTTGAGTTAAAGTCGGGTTGACTGACAGACGACCAAACTTAGTTGAGTTGAGAACGGCAATAGGGGCATTGGTATAAAGGCAATAGTTTGGCAATTTGCAGTTGTGGTCTGAGTACAATCTCTTTTGCCAACCGAACCCTTAATGCGCAATGGTGACGTCCAAGCAAACGTTTTTGCAGGCATTATTTTATATAAATTAATAATGTCATAGTTGTAGAGGTGACAAAAGTGGTGCTCTTTAGACCACAACTGCCAATTACTTGCCCAAATATTGTCTTTATATCAAATATGTTCAGGCGGCTTCCTTTTCACAATTTAGTAACTTTTAGAGCTCCACGTATACAAAACAAAAAAAAACTACGGCCGGCCGTAAAATAAAACACAAATACACAACACACATAAAAAAAACACACAATTTGGAAAAAAAACTTACATATATAAATTCCAATTGGTAATACTTTCACCAATTGGAACTTATGCAGGAAATACACAAGAGATTTTACATTTTAAACGGAAAATTATTCCATACAAATTGTAAATTCTTTCCGCCTTTGTTTAAAACTTTAGTAAATCAAAATCACTTACCTTGTCGATCCTTCGGAAAACGATGAAGATTCTCCACATTTGGGCTACCCATAACACACTTACGGCTTCTGAAATTTGATAAAAACTATTATTAAATCAAAATAAAATACCAAAAAAAGTCATACTTACATTTTACTTTTCCTTAATTTTTTGCTTCCTTCGAAAAGAATTTCAATTAACCCCATCGAAGAATAAGGATAGCCATACAAATAACAAAATATTTGCTATCCCTTTCCTACGATGGGGTTAAATGTGTGATGCCACTTTGACACATTTTAGTTCTTTCACTGGCCGCTTGGTGGCCGTGTCGCATCTATTCATAATCTATGGTCCGAACAGTTCGATGAGACGAGACTAAATCGTGAAAAACTTAGTTTTAAGGCCCAACTATAATATTCATAAGCAAGCTGAAGCAAATTGCAAAAGTTAACGAAAAGGCTGTCAAATGCATAACCAGTTCAGAGTTAACTTTCAGGTGGCTACAATGATTTTGAAACTTTTTGTCCACAGTTGCTCATTTATGTTTAAAAAAATGTTTGTATTTTAAGAAAAACCCATTAAATGACTATATTTTATAAATATTATTATATTATTTTATAATTAAAAGAAAACTTCGTACCAGAAACGCATAATTTTTCCTTTTTTTTTTAATTTATCGGCAAAAGTACTAAAATGTACAGCTGTGGCAGAACTACATTGTAAATAATAATAAACGTTTACATATGTTTTGTTAATTTTCGTATTGTGTTTGCAAAAAATGGAGAAAAAACTTAAAAATTTAAATAATATAAAAATAATAAAGTTAGCGCTTGAAGGCCTGTGCACATTAAAAGAAATAAGTGAACTACACTGTAAAAGAAGAAGACGCTCTTGTTCTGTCAGAGAAATAACCGCGACAGAAAGACATTTTTGTTAAAATAAAAAGGGTCCCTTTTATTGTAAAGGCACTTATTTTTTCCACATTTTCTATTAAATTTAAAATAAATATATTTTCTTCTTTCTCCATTTTGTTAAAAACAAACAACAACAAACAGCTGATTCCGTACAGAATGTGCGATCAGTTTCGCTTTTTGCTTAAGCAAATGACAGTTGAAAAACTTAACGAAAAGTTTCGTTAAGTACATTATAGTTTGCCACATACAATTTATATGTGTTCGCACGTTTGCTTAAGCTAGCATATGCATATTATAGTTGGGCCTTTACTTTTTTCTAAATAAGCTTTCACTTTAACATAATCATCAACAGATGACATAAACAGTGATGTTTTTTTGTTACGAAATTCTTTTACATTAGATTCTGATATTTTTAAACCATCTCTGATAAATTTAATAAGTTCATTAGGTTCCACATCAAAAATATTTAGAGGTGGAACGTTAGTAGATGAGCTTTTGTTTTGTTTATACGATGTATTATTTTTTGAGCTTTCTTTATTATTATTCACTGCTTTATTTTTATTGTTGTTGGAAACATCGTAAGATGTTGATGGATTATTGCCCTCTCGCACATGGTTTTCAAATATTTTTAAACATTCTTCATCGCAGTCTTTATTATCATTATCGAGTATTGAATAATAATTGTTTTTAAGTTGTTTTGGCAATGTTACATTACCCATATTGCCTTTTCTTTTACGCACATTCTCCGTTTGATCTACTATTACATTAGGATTTTTATTAATATTTTCATTGTTATTATGTATGTGGATAAGAGTTTTGCGCAATAAGCTCACTCATTACTTTTCCCTTTTGCTAATTAAGAGTCTCTATCTCTTGTATGTTAAAAAAAAGCAGATATTGAAAACCGTAAAAAGACAACAAAACGCTGTAGGCATTAAATAAATAAATGCACATTGAATAAACAATAGCACATATATACCATATAAATTGCGCGGGAAAAACGGAATGGCTATAATTTGCGGGGGAATATTATACCATATAATTTTTTTTTGCGCGGGAAGAACAAAATAGTTGTAATTTTTGGGGGGTATATTATAACCATATTCTTTATAAATTTTTTGTGAGGGGAAATATTTTTATTATGTGTATATGCCGGGTTATGGATGACCCGGTATGTTAAGGTGAGGGAGGGGTGTCTCTGGGTTATGGATGACCCAGATATACGGTTCGAAGGACCAAAATGTACGGGTATACGGGGTTATATAGTAAATAATATAAATGAGATGACTTACGGTTTTGATGTGGACTGTGGGTGAAGTTGAGGATATGGAGGAGGGTGATACCTGATGATATGGATGATGTAGAAGACTCTTGTTGGTTTCACTTCTTCTGAAATAGTTGTTCTTGTCGTTGTTGGCGCATACTGTCGGGTGGTGTCCTGTAAGTATATCAGACAACCTGTGGTTGTTGTTGATGATGCTTATTTGGTTTTATATTTTATTTATTGAAATTTTTTATTTAACAAAATGTTTTTCTATATGTTTGTGTGGGTGTTTTTTTTTTTGCATTTTAAGTTTTTTTTTTTGATCGATGTGATTGCTTTGATGGTTTTATAATGAGTGATTTGTAGTTTAAAAACCACCACCACAATTGCCTGTCGGTATGAGAATATAAAAAAAAGAGAACAAGAACAAAGTAACGAGTAACACTGTATGTGACACAGTAATCCGCTGTGATTAATTCAAATATGAAAAGCATTATTTGAGCTCCATTACAGCTAATTGTACTAAATTTCCCAAAATTTGAACTTTGACCTCAAAGGTGCACGTGATCAAGTTATCCGATTTGGCTCAAATTGTTAGCATATGACTTTTAGACCCAGTGACATAATAATCTGCGCGATAATCATTAAAAATCGAAAGTTGATTTTTCATTGTCACCCTAATGTACATATTTACTTACTATCGCTGCAAAATCTTCGTTTTCTTCTATTGCAATATTATGAAGAACAGCTAACGCCACAACTAATATTTTAGCATTTGGAAAGCTTACGGTCATACCATCGAGCAAGCATCGAAATCTCTGCTTCCAAACACCAAAACATCGCTCAACGGTATTTCGGGTTGCAATATGCGCATTATTGTATTTTAATTCTTTATCATTTTGAGGGCGAAGTAGAGGTGTAAATAAGTATGGCGTTAATTTATAGCCAGAATCACCAAGCAAAAGGCCTCGAAATTCCCGGTTTTCAAATCTTTCTTTTATTGCCGATTCATTAAATATCCGACAGTCGTGAGTGCTGCCTCTCCATCTTGCAACAATGTCCAATATTTTTAGTTGCGAATCGCAAACGACCTTCAACAAAATATTATAAGTGCTTGGTACAAATGTTTACACCTCGAATTACCTGAACATTGAGTGAATGTAATCCTTTTCGATTAATATAATATTGCGCGGCTTCACCTCCAGTTTTTTTATTTTTATATGGCAGCCATCAATGGCGCCAATGACTCCAGGAAAGTTACGAATGGCTTTAAATCTTTTTGCCGATTCCGCTTCTTCCTCAACAGAAGATGGCATTTTTATATACTTTTTAGCGTGTTTCGCTAAAGCGCGAGACACTTTGGCACATATTCTGCTGACTGTGCTTTGTGTTAAGCCATGAAGGTCACCAGCATCATCTTGACACTAAAAATAAATAAATTTGATTTTAGATTACTGCAACTGGAATCTTCTACTTACTTCCCTTCGTCTCCAGCAATGTAAAGCTACCAAAACTTGTAGATCTGCTGATGTTCCACACCCCCTGCGGTCTACTTCAATGTCATGTTTCACCAATGCTACAATTTTCTTCACAGTTTTCTTGCTAAAACGGTATTTAGATTTGAAGTGGTCGGTCTGGAAGAGAGAATTCATCAATCATTTCTTTATAAATTCTGGCCCGATAATAGCCCGTCACTTGACTTATAAATAAAAAAAAATTACACATTAAATTTAATTTTTATATTAAGAACTATATAATTTTACCAATTCTGGTCATTAAATTTAAAGAATCCATTTTTTATGTAAAAATTCACAAAACTTCCTTTTTTAATCAATGAAATATTTAACGTCAGTTTAAAGTAGGTATGTAGCTGCTTTAAATTATTTGATTTTATCATAGCTTTACCAGACGTGTGTTAAGCTAAAAGTTGTTTTTGCATGATACTTTAAGGCAGGAGTGTCCAAAAGTTGCTTATGTAAGAGCAAACACCCATACATTTAAATAAAAACTAATTTTTATTCAGTATTTTTTATTGTAAAAGCCAATACATACATACAAAGAAATAAACGGTATCATACGTGAAACAAAAACAAAATCTACATTGACGATCGCAGTCACCAATGTTTACCAGTAGAGCATACGAAAGTGTTGTTGCTTTGCGCTTGCGTGTATAGAGTGAAGTACGACAAAAAAAAAACAAATAAGGCAAAGATGTTTGTGTATTTCGTATTGCTAGTCCTGAGTGCTGTAATGAGTATACAAAACACAGCCTTTAGCTAAAGGTAGATTCACCCATTCGTTCTTAACAAAAATTTTGTTTGAACAATTTTTTTTATATGAAGTTTGACGTCTCTCTTTTTGAGAGAGAGAAAATATTTTTTCTGGACAAAAATGAATTGAGTTGCCAATAGGTTGCATTTTTTCATACAAATAACAATGCCTTATGTATTTCCATGGCCATCAGCAAAAGCAGCTTTCTTTTTTCATTCATTTTGAATTTATATCTGTGATTTTGAATACACAATACTTTAAAATAATTTAATATTTGTATTTTGACACTTAAAACCCAAAGCAAAATAAATCAATGGCCGCACTTGTAAAACTAATAGATTTTGTTTACATATAGCAGCTTAGATTTTTCAGAAAAATCGTTCGAATTGGGTGAATCGTGCTGCAAAAAACTCTCAGTAAAAAAATTTTTCTCCGGAAAAAATGTTTGCTAAGAACAAATGGGTGAATCCACCTTAAGAGTTTTTACAAATACAAGAGAGCACCAAGAGTATAGGGCTTGGGCACCAGTTGTTTAGAGCTGCAAAACAATCGATAGTACTATCGATAGTATCGATAGTTTTATTTTTTACTGACTATCGATAATTTTCTTTTACTATCGATACTATCGAAGTACTACGAAGTCGATTAAATGTAGCCAACGTTAATTTCTTGCCAAATTATTTTACGCAGGTTTTTAGCCGCCTGATAATTTTTATTGTATCTTTTTAATTTGTTTTATTTGCAATAAGTTTTTTGGTATTTGCCTAATGTAGAGTAGGTGTAAATTAATATAAAAAGTTTTTAATATAATTTAACAGACTTGTTTGAATAAAAATATATATATAAATAGATCTCAGTCACATTTGACCGGTGGCAGCGGCTAAATGTCGACTTCAACCTTTGACTTTGTTCTCTTTATAAATACATATGTACATGACGCTGCAATTAAAAGTAAGTGATATAAAAATATACGTATAAGCAAAAGTTTTTAAATAATATTTATTTATATTTTGTAAAGTATACATAAATACCAAGAAGTTGACGGTTCTAGAAAAATGGAGAGGTATTTGCAAAAATTAAATAGTAAGTATTATAATACTTTTCAAATGTTAGGAGCCGCTTATTCATATATGTACATACATACATATGTACATATATTTAATTTGTTTAGAAAGTGGCAACGAAAATATTGAGGAAGATAATGACGATGCAGAATCCGTTCCCAATAGGACCCGTAAGGTATCATCAGATGTCTGGAACCATTTTGATATAACGAAGGGGAAAAACTCTGCAAAATGTCGTTTGTGTGGAAAATTTTATAAAACAAGCGGCAATACAACCAATCTACTCGACCACCTTAAGCGAACACATCCGAGCTTCAAAGAAGTGGAAAAACCAGTAAAGAATATCATGTCGTTCTTGAAAAATAATGAAACATACGGCTCAGAAACGAACCGTAAGAAGAATCTGGACAGAGCTCTTATGTCCATGATTGCAATCGATGTGCAGCCGTTTAGCATAGTGAACGACAAAGGTTTTCAAGACTTCGTCAAATCCTTAGACCCTCTATATGCTTTACCTTCACGTACGACATTGCAAAACAAAATGATGGTTGAAGTGTACAACGACACAAAAACAAAGTTACAATCTATTTTAGAGGAAATAGAGCACTGTGCAATTACCACAGATTGTTGGACCTCGCGTGCTAATGAGGGTTACCTCACCGTTACTTGCCATTTTATTACAAAAGAATTTTCCTTGCGTGCTGCCGTATTGTCGACACAGAAACTTTTAACTGCAGATAACATTTCCAAATCATTGCAAGCAGTGTTAGATAATTGGGGAGTTATGGAAAAAGTAACGTCTATTGTCACTGATAACGACAGCACCATGATCAAGGCGTGCGACATATTGCAAAAGAGACATCTGCCTTGCTTTGCACATACGCTGAATCTTGTAGTGCAGGATTGTTTAGCTCAAAAAAATATTAAAGAGATTTTGACAAAATGTAAGAGGATTGTAACATATTTTAAAAGTAGTACGGTGGCTTATGAAAAATTTAAGATTGAACAAGGTAAGGAAAAACCATATAGTTTACTTCAAGAAGTACCCACTCGATGGAACAGCGCCTTGAAAATGGTTGAAAGGATTTTACTCACAAACAGCTGGATTTCAAAAGTACTATTAGAAACACCAAAAGCACCACCACCTCTAACGGCTGATGATATTGCTATACTGAATGATTTGAAAGAGCTATTGAAACCATTTGAGTCAGCAACGATCCAAACTTCCTCCAGCACTTCCGTTACAATATCGCTAATCATTCCAATTACGTGTGGTCTTTTTCAATCTTTGGATGAAGTAAACCCAAATTTGAAGTCGCTTGAAGGACAACAGGCTTGTATTTTTCTAAAAGAAAAAGTGCAAAAGAGACTTTTTCCATATGAAGAGCGAACTGCAGCAAGACTGGGAACATTGCTAGACCCGCGATTTAAAAAGGAAGGCTTTTTATCAACAAATAATGCTGATAATGGGTCCCAACTTTTAAAAAATGAACTGAGCTTCATAAGTAAAATAAATACTTCATTTCAACAGCATATAGAACCGTCCATTGCGAATCAAGTACAGCAGCCGCCACTTTTAAAATTTGTTGGAAAGAAAATAGCCAACAAAGTGAGAACTAACCAAGTCGACGCCATAATATCCCTCAGACAATATTTGGAGAATGAAAACACCCCAGTAGATAGTGACCCACTACAATATTGAAAGGTAAAATGTACATATATTAAAGTAAAATAGCAACAAATAATAAATATTTATTTTTGCAGAATATTGGAACTGATATGTCGACAGTTAAATCTTGTGCCTTAAGATATTTATGCATACCAGCAACTTCTACGGAATCTGAAGGAATGTTTAGCAAAACGGGAGCCATAATTTCAGACCGTAGAAGTTGCTTAAAACCAAAAACTGTTGATAAACTTTTATTTATCAACAAAAATTATTGGGTATCTGACAGAGCTGTAAAAGAATGAATATGTATCCAAATTTTGCTTTGTTTTTTTGTTATTTAGCATTCAATTTTAAAAAATTTTTAAAAAAAATGATCTCATTTAATTAATTTAATGTTGAATTATTATAATTATTATATTTGTTTAAAACTAAAAAAAAACATTTTGAAGTAAGCGCTTATGTTTTTTATATACATACTTTTTATGTTTTTTATATACTTTTTATGTTTTTATACCCACCATTCAATTGAAATAAAATTTTTGTTACAAAAATCAACAATTTATTTCCAAAACAAGTTTTTTGAGTTATGACATTGTTTAAATAAATGAGCAATGTGTTAAGCTAGATTTACACGATTGAAATTTTATTCAAAATGCTTCAAACTCGTGTAAACAGCAAAATTTCTTCAAAATTTATTTATTTAATAACAATTAATTAAAACAGCCTTTATTTCAATTGAATTATTGTGATATTGCAGTCTTGTTACTGCACTTAAGAATATCCGATAGTATCGATAGTTTTTACTAAAACTATCGAAACTATCGATGGTGCCGACTATCGATAGTTTTGCAGCTCTAGCTTGGGTACTCCTGTTTTAAAACCTTCTTCGTTGTCAGCACTAAAAAAAGCATATTTTTTGTATATTTTATTCGTAAGCATTTACTGCTTCAAAAGAGCGCTTTTATTGAAGCGCTCGATTTTGCGCTTTTTCTCTTAAGTGCTTCAAAAAACACGAATTTTTTTTACTGGGATATGTTAAAAAACGTATCAAAGGAGTCTATTAAATTTGGAAAGCAGTTCGTTCAAATAACACTGCGTGGTAAACTTGGTCAAATAGTGAGCGTGTTATTATGTCCTATGTGTATTAAAGGTATTGAATTGGCCTTTAACCCATTAATGCCCACAGCGATCTAGAAGAGATAGAAGTCTTAAATTATGAGACGATGGTTCTAGTGGACTCATATACCAAAAGAAATAATAAAAAATGTTCTACCTTGCTCTCATTGGAGTTTTGAAGCCGTTACGTATATGTAACAGTGGGCTATTCCCAGTGCTTTTTGTCGCTACTTCTTTGTAGACAAAGACAACAGTTTTTATAAACAAGTAAGAGTGCTATATTCGGCTTTGCCGAATCTTAAATACCCTTCACCTAAGCGTAATAAGAAATACAGAAACTACACTAGACTAGAATATCCTAATTCTGTGTTTTCTATTCAGTCTTAGTGCAAATTTTATTAGTATTTGATATATTGTTTGAAAGACAATTTTACGACCAATATAATTTATGTTAAATATTTAGAAATTTTGTCTAATTTTCACTATTTTTAATTGATTTAATTACCAATTCTTACCATAATTTACACAGTTTGTCTGATGTTCATAATAATCTTGAGTGTAACTTAACAAACAGAGTATAAAAGTTCGGTTTTAGTGATTTTGCTCAAAAAAACTTCATCAAATAGGGCTTTATGAGGAAATGTCAGCAAAAAAAAATTTGTTGGCGGTCACGCTTATTTTCGAGGGGGCGGGCCCTTAAAGTTGAAAATATATAGGCCTATATCTCGGGAACTACTGGCTGCTTGATAGTTTGTAATACATTAAATAAAAGGTATTAAAAATACCTTTCCAACGATATATATCATGATTATAAATTATGGACCGAATATGGGTCAAATACGAAAAGAATATTTTTTTGACTTATATGGCAGCTATGACAAATTATGGGCCGTTCTTCTTAAATTGTTAATGCATATGAGGTACAACAATTTATTTGCCTATAAAGATTGTTTATGTCAAATTTTAGCCGTTTACCATTATTTATATCTGTTTTATACGTATTTAAGTGAATTTTGAAAGTGGACTTTATATGGGGTCTATGGTCAAACATGGACCGAACTAAAAAAAATTTATTTTTGCATAAAATTTATTTTTGCTCCTATTTTTTTTTTAAACCTATTTATTACGAGTTATTTTTTCACTTTTTTGTTTTATTTCAACCTATTACACTTTTTCACCTATTACGATTTTTTCACCGAAGATTCAGCCGCACTAAAAATAATACGTCCGAACAGTTCGATGAGACGAGACTGAAATCATGATTATAAATTATGGACCGAATACGGGTCAAATACGAAAATAATATTTTTTGACTTATATGGCAGCTATGAAAAATTATGGGTCGATCTTCTTAAATTTTGGAACAGTTATTTTCATGCATATGAGGATATTTCACGTCGAATTTCAACATAATAACGGTATATTTAAGATATATATTAGTATTAACGTGGATTTCGGTAGTGGACCTTATGTGGGGGATATTGTCAAATATGGACCGATATTCTCAAAATCCAGCAGTTTGATTTAGGCATGTATGTAAATGATCCGTGTAAAATTTTGGATTGGTACCCTTATTTATAAGAGATTTATGAGTATTAAAGTGATTTTCGGAAGAGGGCTTTATATGGGGCATACGGTTAAAAATAGACCGAAATTAACAAAATTTTGTGGAATGATTTTTGTATATATTAAAATGATCTGTGCAAAGTTTTGAGTCGGTACCGATATTTGTACAATATATATAGGGAAAAATGTCTTTTTCAGATGTGGTTCTTGTATGGGAGCTATGACCAGTTCTGGGCCGACAACCATAAAATTTAGTACAACAATTTATTTGCCTATAAAGAGTATTTATGTCAAATTTTAGCCGCTTAACATTATTTATATCTGTTTTATACGTATTTAAGTGAATTTTGGAAGTAGACTTTATATGGGGTCTACGGTCAAACATGAACCGAACTAAAAAAAAATTTCGTTTTGCGATTTCTTTTTGTATAAGACTTATTTTTGCTGAATTTTGTCTAGATATTCCAATTTTATAAGCATTTATTTATCATTAAGCCATATTTCGGGAATATATATATTTGTATGGGGGCTATAAGAAATCATGGACCGATTCTTACTATTTTCCGCACACTCTCCTCTTTTATCATAAAAACAACGTATACAAAATTTTATGGTATTATCTGCAATATATTTCAAAATATTGCAATAAAATGGACGAAAAATATAAAATTTTTATGGAGGTTGTCTCACATATTGGTCCATAACTCTGGTTGACCTAAACCGATTTTGCTGATTTTAAATAGCAAACTTCTCGAAAGCACTTCTGACAGAGTTATTGAAGATTTGGATCCCGAATATATCTGGGGACTTCAAAAAACTGATTTCAACACTCAGACAGACAGACGGACATGGCTTAATCGACTCCGCTATCTATAAGGATCCAGAATATATATACTTTATAGGGTCGGAAAATTATATTGTGGAAATTACACACGGAATGACAAACTTATATGTATATACCCTTCTAATGAAGGTGAAGGGTATAAAAATACACAAGTTAGTCAGTTAATATTATCTATTTATCTATAAATTCATTAATATATTTTTATATTTTTTTAGGAAAAAGTTTTAGATGAACCTTATTCCACTATTGAAGCTAATGAAATTTCAAATATTTCAGACATATTGGATGAATTCAACTGTTTTGAAAGTACTCAGGTTTGTAATGATTAAATAGATATACATACATACATATGTATGTATTATATTATTTATTTTTATTTTAGATAAATAATATAATATCTGAAGATGCTTTTGACGATTTGCTGTTTTTAGAAGACAGTGAATTAATTTTTAAAGAAATCTAGTTGCCTTATCTGGAACATCAGATGCTTTTTCATAATGCTATAGCCCGTTTAAATGAAAAATACGCGCTCGAAGCATTAATAAGTTTAAGTGAAGTAAGGTTTCAGTTTTTAATATAAATAAATCTTATTATTTTTTTTTTTAATTTTTATATGAACAATTATGCAGCGACTTCATAAATGAAAATATTTGCGATATTTCAAACATTTCAAATATGTTTGAAGAAAATACTAATTTAAAACAAGTGTGTTTACAATATACAAATATTTTTACTTTGTTCATATACAGACAATTATACTGTGTTTTAATATATTTCAAATTAAAATATTAAAGAGGCAACACAAAATAAAAGCTAAAAAATTATTAAATCCATTCGTTTTGCCAAGAAATCATTTAAAACCCATTTCCTGTTTATTCGGTAGTGTTAATAATATTTGATTATATAATTGATATTTTCCTGGACATTTAAAGATTTTATTTAATTTTCGTGTGCTATAAATTGTTTGTTATTTCATGAATTGTAAAATGTATAATTTATTTTTATTTTCAAAAAGTCTGTCTTATTATAAGCATTTAAAAATAAAAAAAATAAAATACATAAAGAAAAATGTTTAAATGATAAAAAAAAACAAATAAACAATCGAGCCAATTAAAAGTTCAAAAAAAAATTGTAAAAACAAAAAAAAAACAAATTTTAAATATTCGCCTGTGTTCTATATTCGTAAAATGAAATGAAAGTGAAAATTCCATTCAGTTTGTGTTCTTGAATTCGTAAAAGTGAAATAAAAATGAAAATTTCATTTCCAGTTTGTTTCAAGAGGAATTGATGTGTTCTACAAATCATTTTCACCACAAAAAAAGTAATTTAAAACGGAAAGCAAATAGACGCATGAAAAAAAACTTTTTGGTAAAAAAATTAATTTTTAATATAATTTTTTGAATATTTGTTGCGAAAATAGCAAAATGTAAGTAAATAACTTAAAATTTATACATAATTTTCTTTATTGTAAGTTTACTTCTGTTT
Source organism: Bellardia pandia (assembly GCA_916048285.2). Lineage (NCBI taxonomy): Eukaryota > Metazoa > Arthropoda > Insecta > Diptera > Calliphoridae > Bellardia > Bellardia pandia. The sequence continues at coordinate 76,288,536 of OU696530.1, forward strand.
TAAAGGGGTAAGCACAAAAATGCGGAACAAGAGCAGTCAATGCTAAAATTTATGGAAAAACACCCCGGATTAGCTTTTTTTATTTATTTATTTCTGGACATCTATAAGGTGTGAGTAAAAATGGTTCCAATGAATAGCCCCCATCACCCAAAAGCCATGACCTTCTAGCGCCACTGTTGTAATTTGCCATCAGATGCTGTCTTTCATCACTGAGTTTCCAAATGAATGCGTCATGACAAGCTCCAGGATGACATGCGTTTACTGCAATGATGTTCATTAAATGATCACATATCTAAAAATTAAATTTCTCAGTGTTATATAAATTGTTTTTTTTTTCTACTTACATTACGTTTAAACTAAAACATCCCTTTCTATTGTAATTGGCTGGTGCTTTAATTTTGACATGAGTGCCATCTACACAACCAATGATACCAGGCAATTGGAACTTGTTGTAAAAGTGCCTTTTTGATTTTAAAATGTCTTCATTGCTCCTTTCAAATTTAATCCATTTTGGGCATAGTGTGGATTCCAAAACGTTACACATACATGTTATGACTTTGGAAACTGTACTTCGTCCTAAAGCCAAATTCGAGTCCTTCCCAATCATTTGTTGGGCACTACCTTGGCCGAAGTAACGAAGTGCAGTGGCCAACTTCAAAATTGTTGGAATGCTGGTCTCGTTGGCAATGTGGGATATTTCTTCTAAAACCATTTTAAATGCATCTTTATTAAGTCTGTAATACGCTATAAATCTAAAATATATATTAATCAATTTTAGATAGATCACAGATTGGTTAAAAACGTTTCTGGCAAAATATGTATTTACTTACGATTGTTCCGGCAATTCCAATGGATTTGAACAGTCCCGAAGTCTCTTTCTACATATTCTTTCCACTTTAATTTTTTCTTTTTCAATAAAGACGGAAATTAAAAACACAACACCACTCATTTTAATTTTTTAATATAAAATTTATTTTTTATTTAGTTTGTTTTATTTTGTTTGTTTAATTTGTTAGTGACATAGAAAGTTGTCTTTATCGACAATGAGTAGTTGTAGCATCGAGTATTCGGTTTACAAAAATTATTCTTCAACACTTTTTGTATGTATTCCCACTTAATTTGAAAACTTCTTACCAAATATAAAAGCCCGAAAGTATTTTTCATATTTTGTACATTGAAAAATGCAATGTTAAAGACATATATAAACATTGTGTGAGTATTTTGATAATATCGGGTAGTCAGATACATTGATAATTTGTGTCACTAATTGTAATTAAAATGTTAACCATTCACTTTAGCATGACAATTTTTGTTTTTTCTCATATTTCTTTAAATAGTTATTTGAAACAAAATAAAACTGAAATCGTCATGAAAATAAAGTTTCATTACTTTTTTAAGAACACAGTGATTTTGTAAATGTGAAATTAAAAAGTTTTTCACTTTCATTTTGTAGAGAAAATATAGAACACAGGCGATTATTACATTTTTATAGTATTTAATATTGAAATGAAATGATTTATGTTTTTTTTAACTTATTTCTTTTAAAGAAATTATTATTTTTTTTTTCAAATAAATAAATGAATTTTGTTAATAAATATGTATATATATAGTATATATAAAATGCAAAGAAAATCCTGAAATTGAACAAAATACAATTTTTAAATCGTTTCAAAAATACGTGTTCCAATAGTAAAGGTTTTGTCACTTGCATGGTTTTTTTTACTATTTTTTTTTTGCATTTCTTAATGTAATTATCAAAAAAACTTGTGGCTGGTATTAAAATAATTTACCAAAAAGTCTGATACCAGGCCTGTCGAAGAAGGTCTCTAAACAGGCCTGCTAAAGAAGGCCTACTACCAGGCCTGTCGAAGAAGGTGAAGCAGAAGGCCTTGGCTGGCCAGGACATCGTGTGTAAAAATGTATGAGTATGGAATGGGGTAATAAGGCCTTCCAGAAGGCCTGTTTACTACTTCTTTTCGCCGCTGGGATGATACCGTTTAAAAAAGTGTGTTGTTTCTTTGTATATATTGGCTTTTACAACAAAAAATACTGAATAAAAATTAGTTTTTTTGTAAATGTATTGGTGTTTGCTCTTACATAAGCAACTTTTGGGCACTCCTGTTTTAAAACATATTTTGCTCTTTCATATTTGTATAATCACAAGGTTACATTTTTCTTTTATTTGCATATGCTGTAACAAGCCGCCAGTTAACTATCCATTGTATGAATATTGTTTTGCTTATTGAAAACTCTATTTAAAGAGTTATGGAAGCCCAACTCCAGTCAACACATATTTGTTTGCAAAAAGGTCATGCTATTTCGTTCTATATAAATGAGGCAGCATTCAATATCTTCTGAAAAATGACTTCTTAACAGAGCTTCAGCAATGGGAAGTAAAATCCCATTTTCCTCTTTTTGGTGTACGTGTGCGACAAATGCATACAAAAATACTCTTTTTGATGTTTCTTCCAACTTTTTTGTTACACTTCCTGTTGCATCAAAATAGAGACTGTTTCGGCTCAATTTTAAAATCCCGTTTTTATTAATATGCAAGAAGGAGAGTTGCACTTTCATAAATAAATATATTTCCTGCGGAACAGAAATTTTTTGAATGTATGTCTCACATTTTATCTTTACGCATTTTATAAATATGTATGATAATATCTTTGTCTCGATTGAGGCTTTGCAACTGCTCCGCTCTTAATTGCCTTGCAGAAGATGGCGATTACCTATTTTTCTTAGACCTTTTTTTTGTTTGAGTAGTCTTTTGTTTTGCCAATTTGAGGCTTTATTTCTCGCCACATTGCTCGTATGTATTTGAACGTTTTTATAACAGCATTCGTGTTTTATTTTAGTTTTAGTGGCATATATGTATGTATAATAGCTTCTATAGTATTGTCTTTTAAATGTACAGTTATTTTATATCTTCCACATCCCTTAGTAAGTACAGACATTTTTTTTACTGATGGTGCTATAATTTATTGGGCAGCTCTTGTTAAATCTTTTGAATGTCGCTCGTGCATGATCTTCAAAAAATAGTTCTGAACTACTGAACTTTTGTTGCAACAAAAATTTGTTTTGCACATAATTAAATTCAATAGTGGTAAATTTATATTCACCAACATAGTGTTTAAAGATATCATTTTTTTTCAATCTTATATAATTTGGTGTTCGCTTTTCTGCGTTAGAAGGGTCAAATCCTGTTGTTTAATTATTTTTTTTTCTAATAATGACATATTCTTCTATTGTTGATGAAGTTTGGTTGGAAATGTCTATGTTAGACACACTTTCTGTGCTTGCCTTCGTCAATTAGTTTTCACTTTCATACCCGGTTGATGAATGCAAATTTATCAAATCAGTATTGAATACGAAAGAATCGAATAGATCAATATTAGGTCTTTAACTACATTATTTCTAAAATTAAAAATGTGGTCTAAAACAGTTTCCGATTTTATAGTATCCGAAATTGAAATGTCTGAAATTTCCTTCTGATACTATGTTTCCACGCCGACTTGAATCATCTGCTTCGCCTTCTGAATCATGTTTATGAATCATGCTGTTTACATGACTAATAAACTTGATTCGAATTGACAGTTGTTTTTAATAAACAAACAGAATAAATAAAAACAGAATTTACAATTTGTGGAAAATAATTTTTTTTAATGGACAAAAAAAAGTGAGTGGAAATTAGTTAGCTTATTTGAAAGAAAAACATACATTCGTACGTATTTAGTTTCTTTACTTCCAGCAACAAGAAAATAATTTGCTTTGTTTACAATAATATTAAATTTTGACATATAGAGCAGATAAACTTGCGATAAAAATTAGAGAAGAGTGCAATTTTTCGTGCTTCGCAAGTTGATTCAATATGAATCTACTAGATTCGCTCTTAAAATTTTGTATGGTGTAGCAAGTTGTTTCGCACATGATTGGGGTGTGAAGCATGAATAGAGAGCGAAGCATGTACCGTGGAAACATAGTATGAGGTTTCATATTGAGTAATAATGTCGCAGCTTCATATACGATGTTTATTTTTTTATAACTTCATTGAATGAAATTGGCATTTCTGCATCCATACATAAATTATGCAAATTTGTTATGGCCATGGTGAGACAATGTCCTCTTATTACCTATTTGGACGAAGCATTTCATTATTAAAAATATGAAATTGTTTTTTTACACCAAAGTCATAGATTGAATTTCTTTGAAGTTAAAATTTTAAGCAGAATACAACAAGTTTTCGTATATATCAAATTAAATACAGTCTTCTATCAATCTTGTTTCGCTAATTTTATTTTAAGGTTCAGGCAAATCCAAACAGTACAGCACAGTTTAAAACGTTATATATCCAATGTTTTATTCGTTATATAAGGCATAATATATGTACATATAATAAACGTTGAGAAAATTAAACCAAAGTCAAACGAACAACCAAATTTTAACAGCGACAAACTACTACCACCAAAAAGAAAAGTTTGTCATTCCGTTTGTAACACATCGAAATAATGGTCGTGGAGTCAAAAAGTCTATATATTCTGGGTCCTTATAAGATTCTAAGACGATCTAGTCATGTCCGTTCGTGTTGAAATCACGATAGCGCTTCCAAAAAAGGCATAGAATAATTATTTTTACCAAGCATTCTAGGATCCACCGAAATGTTTGGTATTCAAAATGGGAAAAATCGGTCCAGGATGATCTGAGTTACAGATCTAAGTTTCAGACTACCTCGATATTTTCACATATATTTTTCAAATATAATGCAGGTAATACCATGCAATTTTGCACAATTTATTTTTATTATAGAAGAACAAGTCCTATTGAAAATGGCAGGAATCGGTCCACGATTTCTCATGGCTCCCATACAAATGTCTTCCCGGAATATGGCTTTATGGTATACATATAAAAGCCGTATCCATACAAAACTCTGCAATAATACGATATTTTGTTTGCATCGGTCCATAGTAGGGTTACCATACATCCCCTTTTCCCCGGACACCGTCCTCTTTTTTAGGGCGTCCCGGGTAGTCCTACTTCTTTTTTTGCAAGTGTCCTGGGTTTGTCCTACTTTTAAAACTTTTATCTATAATTTCGTTTTATTGCATCGAAAGTATTGTTGGCATTGATGTATACATTTTTTTGAATACACACGATGTCATGACATACTTTTTTGTGTAAACAAATTGTGTTTGATGCTTTTTGGCCGCCATATGCCTCTTCACAATTTTAAACGGCTTTGGCTTTTGACCTTTGTCTACGTGTCTTATACCCGTAATTTTAACAAATAGATAACTACTAGAGTTTATACCAATTAGTAAAAAAAAAGTAAAAAAAATAATAACCAATTTGCGCAGAGGGCAAATCGACTTATACACACCATAAAAAAAATATTCTTACTTCGCAAGAAAACCGCCTGTAAAATATTGGACTTAGGAGCAATTAAAGCTTGAACATATTATGGTTTAGATTTCCTAAAATCTTTGAGTCGGCCCCAAGAACTAAACGGAATAGCATTGGCCTCCATCAAATATAGGGTTGCCATACGTCCTCTTTTTTAGGGCGTCCGGGGTAGTCCTACTTCTTTTTTTGCAAGTGTCCTGGGTTTGTCCTACTTTTAAAACTTTAATCTATAATTTTGTTTATTGCATCGAAAGTATTGTTGGCATTGATGTATACATTTTTTTTAAATACACACGATGCCAGGACATGATTTTTTGTGTAAACAAATTGTGTTGGATGCTTTTTGGCCGCCATATGCGCCTTCACAATTTTAAACGGCTTTGGCTTTTGGCCTTTGTCTACGTGTCTTATGCCCGTAATTTTAACAAATAGATAACTACTAGAGTTTATACCAATTACTTTTCCTGACCTAACCGGTAAAAAGAATTTGGTAATTTTAACGTTTTTTTACCTACGTGTAACTACCGACTGCATTCGGTGAAAAATGTGGTAACATTGGTGTTTGACGTTTAGAGTTACCAAATTTAATTGTTTGCAACGACTTTTTTAGTTTTGTCCAGAAATGTCTGGAAAAGGTGTCAAAAGGAGTGCTAGTTTATTGGAGGGGGGAAAAACAGCTGATGCACTTTTCTTTGAAAGACGAAATCTTCTTATAAATTCCAAATTTTAAAATGGTCAATTCTTTCCCTGAATGTGTGTGTTAACCTTTGGGAATTTTGTTTTATAATATTTCTCAAAGTTCTTAGTTCTAGAAGTTCTGAATTCAGTGGACACCAGAAAGAAACAAATTAAACACAGAAACTATTTCTGATATTATTAAAGGCAAATATAATTTTGATATGAATTGTGAAGTGTTTTATGAATATTTTAAAAAATGCGATAATAATATATTGGCTCAAATTGAAAGCGCTGAAAAATATACATGAAACTTGACAACTTCTACTAAAAATTTATATATACAGTACAATACGCATATAAGAAAGTCTAAAAATGCACCGATTTTCTTTCTTATATGCGAGCTTTCTTATAAAGAAAACACGCATATAAGAAAGATACTTTCTTATAGTTGTAACACGCATATAAGAAAGATATTTTCTTATATAAATCAGTAACAGAATCTAAAAAAATATTTATATTTAAATCTGTTTAATAATACATACTACTTACTCATCATTTTGTACTAAATTTCATTTATTTGTCGTACAAATATAAATATGTACATATGTATGTAAGTACACAACGAAAGATAGAAACATAACAAAAACAAAACAGGTGATTGCACTTCACTTAAAATCACATTTGATAAAAAAAAAGTAATTTGGCAAAAAAAATATTAATTCATAGTTTTAAAATTAGATTTGATAAAAAATCAGTAAGAAGAATGAATACATAGTTTAAAAACAGGTGTTTACTTAAAAAATACTATGAAGTAACACTGAAAAAATCTTGAATTTTCTTTTGGACGAGTTCCTTTTCATGGGTTTTAAAGAGAATATCTTCTAATTTACAAATAGAATCGTTGCCTTCGTCAAGGTCTAGATATTCTTTAAGAATAAAGAAGGCTTTAATAACATCATCTCTTTTTGGCTTTTCGAGTGCTTCTAGTTCATTTTGCAAGTCATCAGCATCATCACAAAGGACTTCATTAAGTAGTTCTTCCTCATTTATTTCTCCAAAGCAATCGTTCTCTTCGTCTTCAAAATCTTTACAAAAGTAATCTTCGTCACATTCGTCCGATTCATCTTGATATACTTCTTCGCATATCATTTCCTTCGGGATTCCCGATTTTCGAAAGCAGTTTTTTATGGTTTGTGGAAATACTAGCCACCAAGACCGTTTTACAATATACAAAGCATCTAAAATGCTAAACTTTTTTAAAAAAGTGTCCATGTGACCACTTTCAATAGCTAAAACTTGCTTGCGAGTTAAACATTTCCTATACTGTGCTTTAAACGACTGGATGATACCTGTTAAAAGATTAAAATTTGCTTGTATGTACATACATAGACTTAGATAATTGAAACTTAAAACATCTTACCCTGGTCCAACGGCTGAATAAGGCTTGTGGTGTTAGGTGGTAAGAACAGCACTTCAATGTTTTCTGGCGTAAAGTTTAATTTATGACAAGATGCGTTATCAATCAGCAACAAAATTTTTTTATTCTTCTTTGCAAACATTTCATCCAGCTCTCTCATAATTTCGCACCATAAAATGCTGGTCATCCAGGCTTTAGTATTAAATTTGTAAGGCACAGGCATATGCTTTCCACGAAAACATCGCGGAAGAAGCTTGTCAGAACCAGTAGCATTACAGATACAAAGCAATGTTAAACGATTTTTTGAAACTTTTTGTCCGCGAACGTTTTTATTGGCTGGTGCATATGTTTTATTAGAAATAGCCTTGTACATTAAGCCGGTCTCATCTGCATTGTAGATTTCGTCAAGCTTATATTCATTCAACTTATCTGGAAGGACATTTTCTTTCAAAAGATCGGCAGCTTCCACGTCGCCGGAACTAGCCTCTCCATGAATATTTCTGAACCTAATATTTTCCTGCTTTTTCCAGCGATGTAACCATCCTGAATTCGGATTAAAATCAATACCCAACTGAATTGCAAATTGTTCGGCTTTTTCGAGAATTATTGGTCCGGTGATTATTGTGTTCTTTTCAGCCATTTGCGCGAACCATTTGGACATAGTTTTATTCAGGACATCATATTGAGATTTTCTGTTCTTTTTAATATTTAAATTTTTTACCGAAAATTTCTTAGTCATAAGTGCTTCTGAATTCTTTATAATTTTCGACAATGTGCTTTCCGCTATTTCAAACTCCTTACAAATTTCTTTTCGGGTTTTCCCACTTTTAAATTGATCTAATATTTTAATTTTTGTTTGAATAGACACTACATTTCTCTTGTTGGACGACATTATACAAAACAAATAAAAAGAGCAAAGCCGGTCAATTTCATAAAAATACGCCGTCTTTTGGCATCACGATCAGTGTTCCCAGATGTAAATTGTAAATTATACACAAAAAAAATATATGTTCATATTTTACCCGAGGTTAAAAAAAATCAATTGTGAGAATATGTACTAATTTCTTATACACGTACATTTTCTATGGAATGAGCATAATTTTTCTTCAGAATTTGTTTCTTATAGAAGAGTTTTTCTTATAAGCGAGTTTCTTATATGAGAATTATTTAGCACGCAGATATATACAAATGTGCATGGTGTTTGAATATGTCTTTCTTATAACCAAGTTTTTCTTATAAGCGAGTTTCTTATATGCGTATTGTACTGTAATACATGTGAAGTTTTAAAATGAATTTGTTAATTTTTATGTTGTAGTAGTTATGAGATCAGACTGATAAAATATAACTTTTTAATATTTTGTTTAAGTTTTGTTTTGTTGTTATATGTAAATAGAATTTTAAATTTGTTTTGTGTATTTTAAGGCGTTGTTTTTTTTTAATATTTTGCTACAGAGTGTTGTCCTCTTTTTTAAGTTAAATGTCCGGCTTTTTTTTGGTCGACGTCCTCTTTTTCTCAAAATAAATTTGGTAACCCTAGTCTTATATTATAAAGTGCTGGTTTAGACGATGAAATTATACTATGTTATATTAGTTTGTGACAAATATTAATACTCAATATTGCAGTTTAATATTATTGTTTAAATTTTTTAGATAAATAATGCAGTAAAGTTCAATTGCAATACCAATAATTTAAATGAAAATGAATTATACGCTCTAATGCCCAATAAAACAGTGCGTATTTAAATGTAGTTTTAGTTAATTTTCATAAAATCTTAAGTTGCATTTAAATACAGATTCATTTTTTCAGTCATACTTAAATGCTGTAATGATTTTGTGGTAAAAATATGGTAGCACTTTGAAATGACAAAAAAATTATCGATATATTTTAGAAAACGTGATTGTTTTGAATAAAATTTGCCAACAATTTTGTGTTTCGGTTTTTGTGTTTACTTGTTGTATTGTTTTGTGTGTTTTATATATTAAATTTGGTGGCATAAATATGGATAAAAGAAGTCCCAACATTACCTTAATAGAGATTGACTTCTTGTTGGACGTTGTTAAGAAATACAGCAGCGTGATTGAAAAGAAAAAAACCAAAAACAAATGTGAAAACCATATTTTCAATGTTTACAACTTAAGTTGCACTTAAATGAACATCGTTGGCCATTTAAGTTGCATTTAATTTTTCAGTGAAAAACAAAATTTTGTACTTAAATGCACTTTAAAAATAAATGACACTTAAATATGCACTGTTTTATTGGGCCTAAGTGGGTTGTTAACCTTATACTAAGATGAACGAGTAAGATTCAGTTTATTTTAATATTTAAAAAAAAATTGTTTAAACGTTTTGTTATTTTAGCTATCACAAGTAGAGTCTGTGGAAAGAATTGTATCATTTTTGGAAAATGAAATGGTAAAGATTTTGAATGTAAATTATTTTCAACAATATTGTAATTTGTAAATTGTTTATTTTTTTTAGAATAACAGCCCAATTGAATATGTACATAAATATGACTCCAAAGATATAACACAATTAAAAATTTAAGGTAAATATGTATTACTAATGACAACCTGAACGAACCAAGTTTTAATTTATTTTTTATGTTTTATTTCAGATGGAATACATGGACAATCTAAAAAGGAATAACTAGTCTGTAGTTTAAAAAGTGTTATGGATACATTTAAAAATGATTTAAAAGATATAAATCCACACGTCAACTTTTACAGACGATACAGCCTTTATTTGTTATTTATGTTATTTATACAGTCGCAAATTTAAAATCAAAGAAGGTAATTTTTTAAGTACCGCTCAGCCAATTGAATCAGGTGTGCCACAGGGTAGCATACTGGGTCCTACTTTATATTTGATATATGCCTCTGACATGCCGTCAGACCCCAAAATCCATACGTCAACTTTTGCAGACGATACAGCCTTTGTCAGCGTCCATAAGGACCACCAAGTTGCATCACAGAATTTGCAGAATTATGTTTATAAGCTAGAGAATTGGCTAGAGCTTTGGAAAATCAGGGTTAACGAACAAAAATGTATTCATATAACTTTCACATTGCGAAAAGATACCTACTCGTTCATCAGAATAAATAATCAAATTATCCCGCAACACAATGAAGTCAAATACCTCGGAATCCACCTCGATCGTCGTTTAACTTGGTAGTCTCATATCGACGCAAAACTTACTCAGATGTGCAACTTAATTGGCTAATTGGCAGAAATTCTTCACTAAAGTTGGATTGCAAACTATTGTTGTACAATGCAATACTAAAGCCAATCTGGTGCTATGGAATTCAATTATGGGGTACTGCCTCAGCATCAAACATTGAAAAAATTCAAAGGGGTCAAAATAAAATTCTACGTATTATTACTGCAGCTCCATGGTATGTATGTTAAAAATTCTCGAATCCACAAAGATCTAGGCGTGCCATTAGTAAAACTTGAACACCATCCAAACCCACTTGCACGAGACATCCTTAACTTTAGTGGCCACAGTCGGTTGAGAAGGAGGGATACCCTTGCTTTAACTCAAGCGCAAAACAGATGACTGGATCAGTTGATGTGAAATTTTTTAGTATCATAAAAATTTTTGTCTAGCACTGGCTGGGCTTATTATTTTCTTTTTAGTATTAAGATTTGAATACTTATTGTCATTTCATATATGAAGATTCAATAAATAATTAAAAGCAAAAAAAAAAAGATATTTTAGATTGTTTCAAAAATGAAATATTAAGAAGCAATACTGATAAATTATCATTAGGCAATCGCAACGCCAATGAAAATTTAGGTTCATTTAAAGAAAAAAGTATTTGTATTTCTGAAATAAAAGATCAAAAGCAGTTTGAAGAAAAAAATAGATACTAAAATGCTTCAAAATCTAAAACTTTTGAAATATCAAATGAAGAAGATAGTTTTATTAACATGTCTAAAAAAAACAATGCCACTTTAGGTCCATTTGAAACAACAAGTAGTAGTTTAGATGTTTCAAAATTTAAGACTTCTAGAAAGAATTCCAATCCTAAAGAAAAACTCAACAGAAAGGTCATTCGTTATAAGGGAATGGCTACAACACATCCAAGGACATTCAAAAGCGGTGTTTTAAATTTCAAGTTTAAAGTAAATCCAAAATTAGTTTTCGAAGCAAATAATGACAAAAAATATAAATTAACACAAAATAAATTTATTGTAAACGTAATTCGGGAAGAATATTCTAAGAAAAACAATGCCTGTATTTTATCATTTTATAGCATAAAACATCTAGGATATGGCTTACTAGCATATGCACATTGCACTTTTTCTGATTGTGCAACATACAGGATTAAAATAAGTTTTGATGGAATCGTCACAATACACAGAGCTGGAGAAATCTTTCACGGAAAAAATTAAAAGCGTGTCGCTCAAATGCGTGGCGTGGCACGAAAAATTGTTAAAAAGTCTTTCGCTGCGAAAAGTTCATACTTATATAAAAAGGAAACAATTTTAAAAGCTTCAGATGATATTGCTAGTAGTGGAAACTTTTAAAATATTTCTAGTTTAGACGCGTAATTCGGAAGCAAATGCTGAACGATTTGATAATTCAGATCCATTCTACGAGATTTATCTAATGCAACGAAATCGTTATAGTAATTACATACAGTTTTTATCCTCTCCATTAACTATATATTGCTGGGAAGAAATGACATTTAAAACTTTCGCAAGCAATCCGCAAATATTAAAGGATGCTAATTTTACAGTTCATTTTGATGCTATCAGGCAAAGTATTCGACAAATTGAATGTGCAGAAAAAATAATCTTAATATATTAAAATAGTTATACGAATAAAAAAAATTAAAAAATTTTACCTATTGTGACTGCAATCTTATCTCGTCATACGTTAATTTTTGAAAGTTTGTTGCGTAATAACTTTTAAAATACAGTCTCCCGAGATATGGACTGTACCACTATCGATTGGTATTTCTTCGGTCCATCGATTGCAATTAACGACATATGCGCACGCGGAACCGTTTTTGAGTTAATAATGGAAAACTGTACTTTTTTTATCAATTTCTAAAGTTTGATGCGTAATAACTTTTAAACTACAGTCTCTTGTAATATAAACTATATCACCATCGATTCGTATTTTTGTGTCCTATCGGTTCCAGTTAACAAGATAGGCGCACGCGGAATAGTTTTGACATTATTATTAAGAATATGAAAATAAATGTGGTTGGAATTAGTGCGCGATTTTAAGCAAATAGTTAAAATGTCGCAAGTGACAACCCGGAAATCTGATAACTGGGATATAGTACTGTTGATTCGCGTTTTTTAATTTCCTTTAAAAATGTCTTGTTGGTGATTGCACAAAATTTAGCTAAATTTTGTTGTACCTTTTATGCAACTCTGCAAAACAAAAAAAAATTATGCTAAAAAGTTTGTTTTCTTCAACTGCGTTCTGTTGCATATGTACCTACAAACATAAACACACAAGCACAAAAAGTGCAATATAGCGGCCGGCGGCATTGTTCAAGTTAATCGACACAGGGTGCAAATCACCGCACTCGATATTGAATGTACTTTCGAGTGGAAAAATTTTTCGATGGCCGCAATTTTTTCGATCACGGTATTCGATTGTAATTTGTTTTATCTACTACTATTTTTTACATTGCTGTAAACAAATGACAATAAGCAAAATAAAACGTAAAAGGAAAACAAAATAAATAAGTTTGTTATAAATTGTTAAATTAAAAATCAGAATAGGTTTAATAAAAATGGATCTAAATATCTTTTTGTACACTTTGTCATCGGAATCGGAAGACGAATCAAATGTTGACATTATAAGAAGAAATATTCGTGACAAAACCAATCCTTTGTCATTGCCTGAAGTTGAGTAAGTTGCGTCTTTTCAAGTGAATGTATTTAAATAGATTTATAGCCTGTTCGCCGATCTCGAACGTTAACGTTCGCTTAGATAAGACTTAAGACACAAACTTTTTATCGTATCTATTTTTTTACTCAATCAAGTTTGTTTATTCCACAATCAAGTTTATGTCTTAAGTCTTATCTAAGCGAACGTTAACGTTCGAGATCGGCGAACAGGCTATTAAAAGACGTTTTCGACTGTCGAAAGAGGCTTTTAAATATGTTCTATCAGAAATAAGCTTTTCTGGCCATATGTCTACATCCGTACCATCCATATAACAGCTTGCCTCTACATTGACCATTTTGGCAAGTGGCAGCTTCCAATATAATGCCGGGAACGATTTTTTACTTGGATTAGCGCAAAGTACCATGTGCAAAGTTGTGAAAAACATTACTAATGAAATACAAGACAAATTGATGGGTTGCCAGATGGGCCTGATTTGGCCTGATTGTCAAGTTTTTTAATGCGCGTCAAGTGTCAAGTAAAAAAGTGATTTTTCAAGTTTTTTTGTAAATTCATTTTTTTTAAATTTATTCTAGCTATGTAATAATACTTAAAAAAATAACTTTATGTTTCTAAAAAACAATTCGAAAGAGCATATTTTTACTATCAATACAACTAAGGACTAATATGATACATACATATACATTAGTATACAAAATGATAGAAAAATTTGCTATGTTTGTTGTTGTATATTTAACTCTTTAATCTCTTTGCTCTCATTTGCTTTTATGTACACATATTTCTATTGTAACTTTTATTACTTACCCTTTCGCTCTTATTCTTTTTGCTATTGATGCCAAATGTGATGATTAAATGTCATCAATATGAATGCTATATGTATATGAAGTTTTTCTTGCTTTGACTACAAATCTACATCAATGCGATGTCTTTTATGCCAAATATTAAAATTAGTCTAAAAACAAACAAAAAATATATAGGCTGAATTTCAGTTTATGGGGGACACCCCTAGAGAAAAAATCTAAATATGCCATCCCCTTCAGAATGTTCCCCCTATGGGCGTGGCAGTCGAAAAACGACCCGGCCCACCTACGTAGACAATATGGGTATCAAATGAAAGCTAATGTCTTCACGATTCCAAAAATAGCCATAGTTGCCAGATCGGGCGGTTTTTGCAGCCGATACGGCCATTTTTGTTAAATAGGGGCGGGGGTGAAAAACGACCCATGCCACCTACTTAGGCAATATTGGTATCAAATGAAAGGAAATGTCTTCACGATTCCAAAAATACCCGTAGTTGCCAGATCGTCTAGAATTTGAGGAAGATATGTTAATTTTTATAAAATGGTGGAAGGACTTTTTTTGTTTATTTTTTTTTAGCTCGGCCAGAGGCCGAGCACTCGAGATCCCCGCCGTCTAGAATTAAGACATACTGGAGTTAAAAATCCCTAAGCCCGGCCGTAGGCCGCTCACGCAGAAAAACTTTACTAAGCGAAGCCAGTATAACAAATTTTCATTAATAAATCAGAAGCTTTCAAGAGTTTTCCTCGTTTCTTAATTTTGTACTTATCCTCATTTATGATTTGACTCTTGACACGAGAACATCACTAAATATGGATTGCGTTACTGCCTTTGACATTCACGACTGGGGTCGTGAATTGGACGATAAGCCGCCGATTTTATTGAAAAAACTTATGCAATTTGGTATGCTTCCTTCTGAAGGTACTATGCACTGCCCACAAGACCATAGCACGCCCATGCGTTTGGTTAATGATGGGGATCGCTGGAAGTGGCGATGCTATCACTTCACCACCATTAGCAAAAAAAAGGGGGGTGGGCGAAAAAGGTGCAACTACGGTGTTTCCCTCATTACAGGAACATTTTTTGCCAAAACCCACCTACCGTTGGTAACGGTATGTAAATTTCTTTCCCTATGGCTGGACCATATTCCGCTGAACACAATAGGGAAACAGATAAGAGTTTCCAGAGATTGTAGATGAGTCTGAAGACAGTGAAGATGAGGATGAAGACGACTAGATGCAGATGGCATCTTGGCCGTGAGAAGCGTGGAAACTCACAACTTTACGTGAGTTCTCATGCTTCTCCAAGGGGATTGATTTACTATGACCTCCACGCGGTAATCCCTGGGTAACGCTAACAATAGTAATTTTTTCGCACAAAATGCTCATTTTTGTTTGTTTTTAACAAAATATAAGCAAAAAAAAAAAAAAAAAAATTTCCCCCACCCCAAATTTTGCCAAAATGGCCATATCGGCTACAAAAATCGCCCGATCTGGCAACTACGGCTATTTTTGGAATCGTGAAGACATTAGCTTTCATTTGATACCCATATTGTCTACGTAGGTGCGCCGGGTCGTTTTTCGACTGCCACGCCCATAGGGGGCGTGAGCCCCCTTATTCATTATGATTTTCGCACTCCTGGGGTCATTTAAGGGGGCGTGGCATTTTTTTTTTTCCCCCAGGGGTGTCCCCCATAAACTGAAATTTTGCCAATATATAAAGTAACAATATATTTACTTAAACTTACATTAAAAACATTTTAACATCATTTAGTTGCTAATTTTATTCATACTTTACTAGTTAATAATACACCAAATGTGGCATCAAATTGATGTCACTGTAATCATACCATTGATGACACACAAAATATGACAAAATTGTATGCTGACGTTTGTCATTAGATTGAAGTTCGTTTTTGTCTCGTTGATGCCATTTGTCATAACATTTTTTTTTTTTTTTTTTTTTTTTTTGCATATTCTTTTTTATTGTATCTTCATTTTAAATGAACTAACAATAGGTATTCAAATCCTAAAACTAAAGTTAATTAAGATAAGTCCAGCCAATGCTAGACAAAATCTAGTTTTCAAATTCGATAGGATATAATGAGCAACTTGTATTTATTCATCTGAGAGCGGTGGTGTCCCTCCTTCTCAAACGGCTATGACCGGGATGTTGTAAGATGTCTCGAGCGAGGGGATTTGGATGAGTTTCCAGCTTACCCAAATAAAGGGCCACGTGTTTAGTTATTTCCCATTTGACAAGTGGAACATCAAGATCGTTGTGTATGTTGTTGTTTTTAATATACCAAGGAGCGGTAGTTATCATTCGTAGAATTTTGTTTTGACGGCGTTGAATTTTCTCAATATTGGAGTTGGAGGCAGTGCCCCATAACTGGATCCCATAGCACCAAATTGGCTTTAAGATTGAGTTGTAGAGTAGAAGCTTACAATCGAGCCGAAGGACGGAGTTTCTGCCGATGAGCCAATGAATTTGGGCTGCTTTCAGTTTCATTTGAGTCAGCTTAGCATCTATATGTGGTTTCCATGTGAGGCGACGGTCCAGATAATTACCAAGATATTTCACGTGTGAGTTTTGAGGCACTATATGGTCATTAATACGAATAGGGGGACATGATTCCCTACGTAGAGTAAATGTTACGTGGGTGCATTTCTGTTCATTTATTTTTATTCCCCATTGTCTTGCCCATTTCTCCACTTGCGTTACGTGGTGCTGTAATTGAATCGAGGCATCTTTTGGATCTTTGTGAGTACTGAGAAATGCCGTATCATCAGCAAATGTTGACGTGTGAATTTCATTGTTTGTTGGCATGTCTGCTGTGTACAGCAAGTATAGAATTGGTCCTAAGATACTACCTTGAGGGACGCCAGCACCTATAGGTTGAGGACGGCTTAAATAATTACTTTCTTTAATCATAAACTGACGGTCGATTAAGTATTTCCATAGTAGGTGTTGTCGAAAGCTTGAGAGACGTCAATAAAGAGTGCCGAACAGTATCTCTTTTCCTCAAAGGTTTTTCTTATGACTTGTACCAATCTATGTGTTTGTTCTATTGTACTGTGTTGACGTCTGAAGCCAAACTGGTGATTGGGAATGCAGTTGTTTTCATTCAAAATCGGAGTCAGCTTGGTTATAAGCAATTTCTCGAATAATTTGGACATAGTTGGTAATAGACTTATTGGCCTATACGACTCAACTTTGCAAGGATCTTTTCCCGGCTTAGGAATCATCTTTACTAGTGCAATTTTCCAAACCGGAGGGTAGTACTTAAGCCGTAAGATGGCATTAAAAAGAAAGAGGATTAATCTTTTTGCAATGCGAGGCAGCTCAAAAATCATTTTATTGCTGATTTTATCAAACCCAGGTGCTTTTTTAACATTTAAATTATCAATAGCCCCAACAACCTCCAGATATTGAAATCTTATTTGTACAGGTGGTCTGGCAACAACAGGCGGTAGTTCGCTAATGTCAGTATCCGTATTGGGAGTGAATACATTTTTTAAATGACTTACGAAAAGGTTGCCTTTTTCTTCGTTATTTCGTGCCCAAGATCCGTTCAAAGTACGCAGTGGAGGTTTTGCGATTACGGGTTTTCTTAGATTTCGGACTGCACGCCATAATGAATAATTTGACTGGGAAGTTGCGTCTAGACCTTCCAGATGTTGTTTGAGAGACTCTGCTTTTTGCGCCTCTAGCAAGATCCTAAGATTTTTGGTACATTCTCCCAACCTAGTTTTAAGTTGGGGCGATCTGTGTTGTTGCCACTCTCTTCGGACTCTCCTTTTTTCAGACAATAGTTGCTCAACATCTGCAGAAAAAACTCTGTTGTACCTATTCGGGCGGTAAGTGGAAGAAGCATGTTCTGCGGCTTTCTCGACATGTTCATTAAGACTTTTTATACAGGCATCGATGTCTTCAGCAGTTTTTAACGGGAGTTTCTCTGTGCAGTGAGTGCTGATGTATTTTTTGTATTTTAACCAATTCAGACGTTTGACAAGAAGTAAGGCATCAGTTACGATTTGCTGAGGACTTCTGATGGTGATTACAGTGGGTGAGTGATCTGAAGAAAGATCCAGTGAAGCCTCGACTTCAATGAGTTCCGGGGATACCCCTTTCGCCACGCCGAAATCGATAACGTCAGGAATTTTTTGCTGGTCAGTTGGCCAATAAGTTGGTTGACCAGTTGAAATCACATTCAGTCCCATTTCAGACAGGGAGTCGTACAAGATACGACCTTTAGGGCTAACGAGTCGTGAGCCCCAGAATGTATGCTTAGCATTGTAGTCGCCAGCCGCTATGAAACGGCTACCTAGTGATTTGTAAAAATCTCTATACTGATCTTTTGTTATTGAAAATCTGGGCGGACAGTAAACTGACGAAATCACGAGGTTTTGACAAAAGTTTTCAATACAGATGTTTGTTGCTTGAAGATAGCACTCTGAAAGACCACCCAATGAATGGTGTTTGATTCGCGATTTGACCAATATTGCCGAGCCACCACATGATCTATCTCTGGGGTCCTTGGTGTCGTAGAATGTATAACCACTTATTTTAAAAATGCTTCTCGACGTCATATGAGTCTCGGAAATCAGCATTACATCAATTTTCTTATTAAAAAGAAAATATTCAAGTTCATTTTTGTGTTGGCGTATGCCGTTTGCGTTCCAGAAACATATTTTGAGACAGTTCATGGTCTATTAAGAATGGCCTGCAGTAGCGTGGACTGCATTTTTTGCATCTCCTGCATCATACTTGTCATGAAATGGTTCATGGATTGCACCAGATTCTCCATTATACCTTCAAGACGGCTAAAATTGTGGCTGTTTGTATCATTTATTGGTGATTCATTTTGCACTGTTGGTTGGTTAGATCTTAGCACGTTGGCATATGAAAATTGGCTAGTGGATGCTTGTGCTATGGGGGGAATAATTGAAATAGGTACTTTTGTCGTCTGAGTAGGGGTAGAAGCGGATTTGTTGATCAAGGAGCGTTTAACGACCTCGAAAACAGGGCAACCCCTGTAGTTGGCAGTGTGGTTTCCACCGCAATTGCTGCATCTTTTTACCCTGGAATCATCCTTAGGTTTATCGCACTTTGAGGTGTCATGAAGATCCCCACAAACAGTAGGCAACTTACAATAAGATTTAGTGTGACTATATTCTTGGCAGTTCGAACACTGTACTGGGCCAGATCGCTTATGAGGTTCTTCCACTGTAACTCTTCGGTGCATAATGAATTTCAAGTCATATATAGGATGTGTTTCATTTTTCTTCAGCTTAACATCACCAGGTTCTAACTCCACTCTAAATAATGGTTGAGGGATCCTATCTCTGTTTCTTATATTTGATACGGTCTTGATTTTAAAGCCTTTGTCGGCCAAACTGCTCTTGATCTCCTCAGGATCAACAAAAGAATCAATTCCCTTAATTACGACTTGTAGACCTTTTGCGCTTTTAAGTTGATACGTGTAAAAATTCTTTTTACGTTTTTCAAATTCCGAAACTATTCTCCGATAGTCGTTTTTATTATTAACCTGAATCTTTGTTTCATTAATATTGCCACGCTTAATTGGAGTCACATAAAAAGAATTTTCACCAATTAATGAAAGTAATATTTTTATAAGTTCGTTTGAGTTTTTTCTCTTAAATATATTGGAGGTGGTTTTACTGGCTTATTCACAGCGTTAGGGACATCATTTTTGTCTTGAAGGATGGCAAAACGATTTTGCGAGCGTGGCTCTTCAGCATTCTTTGATAAATTTGCTGCTGGTGTAATTTCGGCAGATTTTGGGCTTCTGCCTCTCTTCGATACTGTTATATAACGGTCCATTCCTACCTGTATTTTTTTTTTTGTTTTTCTTCAACAGCAACTAAAGGAGCGGTCTTATTTGTAGGACTTAATGTGCCTTTTGCAGCTGTTGACGTCTCTCCAATATTTGATAACGAGGACCGTGAAGAAGACGGTCCTTCAGTGATTTTTCTATTTAAATTAAATATGCTTTGGGCTAAGTTTGTGCCCTGTTCAACACATTTATTCAAGTTTGGTGCACTTGCAATTAAATTCAGATTTGTGCTTATTTTTGGTTTCACAGTTAAGTAGTTTTTATTAAATTCGGGATTTTTAATGTTCTCATTACTAACACTTGCCGAGCTCAACACGAAATAAGCATTTCGGCTCTGAGGCCCACTCGCACTGTTAGAATTGTTACTCATTCACTGTCTCACTGTATTTAATTTTCTAGTTTTCAAATAATTAAAAATAAATTATTACAATTTATTAATTTTTTATTGCACCTAGTGCAATTATTTGACTTTGTAAAGTTTTTCACCTATTACGAGTTTTTTTTTCACTTTTTTATTTAATTTAACTTTTTATACTTTTTCACCTATTACGATTTTTTCACCGAAAATTCAGCCGCACTAAAAGTAACACGTCCGAACAGTTCGATGTATCAAGCACAACATAACATTGATGTCAAAATTCTGATGTTAGGGCATCATCAATTTGAAGATGCATTTTTCTTTGAGTGTAATACATATGTACATAAAACTTCTTAAACATCGGTATTTTAATTTGTTTAAATATTAATTTTAAATATGAAAAAATTAAAAATTTTACAAGTTTTTAAAATAATTGTGAATGTATTTCATGTTGTGTAAACAGTGTAACATACATGTATGTTTGTGATGTGTTTAAGTACTTTGTATACAAATATATACACTTTATATAACCTAAACCAAATTAAGAAGAAACATTAATGAGATCAAAAGCAGGTACATGTGTTATGTTTTGTTAGTGTGTAAATAAGGTGTTTCAGTAATAAATGTTAATAAATACCAAATAACACATATAAAAAAGATTATATACAAAATAATGAATAATACATGAAAATCTTAACTGAGGAATGAAAAGTTCAGAAGTAAAGCTTTTATATTAATTGTAATTTAAGAATGATTTTAAATAATATCTTAATGTATCAGATTAAAAAACGATTAACGAAGACAAATACAATATATGAAAACTACTTATTAGAGACACATAAAAATTTTTGTTTAAAATTAGGCTCTTTCATTTTGCCATTAAAAAATCGGAGAATAAAATAGTTAAATTCTAATTAACAAATAAGTTCAAAACATCTTCATGCTTAATTTTATCACAACATAGGTATGGTTGCTCTAGGAAAAGTTCGTCAAAAATGATTTGACGTAGACCATGTCGATGGCAATTTTTATTAAATATACTAAAGAAGTTGCTCTCTAATATTTTACAATAATCAACAAAGCCTTGAGGAGGTTTTACTAAATGACATTTGTCAAACTGCTTTTCATATGTAAAATTATATTCAAATGGAATTTCTTCGTTGGTTTCAAAAGTTGGAAGTGGAAGATCACATAAATGCATTTTATGTAATTTGAAATAGAAATAACCGCAAATATACGTAAATCATATTGTTCGAGGAAAACTCTTTCCTCTCTATCAAGATTGAAATCATGACCATCTGACTCTTTAATAGAAGGGCAAGGGTTTGGTAGAGAATGAAACTCATCCCATGGCGTGTTGTTGGGATCAAAGCCGTATGCTAAGTCCACGATGGAAATATATAATATTTCATCTCCTGGGGAAACATTTTCACAGTTTCCATTCACAACTACGTTTACATAATGAAGGCCTTACCTCTTCTGAAATAAGCTGGAAAAATTCCGAGGTGAATTTGGCCAAAGAAGTGTTCTTAATGATCTTGTGTCAGTCTGAGTGTCTTAAGTCCCTGAAAACCTTCTTGATTAAGATAGGACCGAAGGCTTTTTAAAGCCGAAATGTTGTTCAACCAACCAGAAATGAATTTGAAGGTATTTGTAATATTAGATCCCTTTTCATCAATAATTTTGAAAGTTTGTATTTTTTTCGAGGCCTGTCTAAGGAGTTCTCACTGTTATTTAGAACAATTGAAAACTACGCTTTCTGCGCGGCTATTGAAAAGGTCATTAAAAAATTCTAAATAATCTGCGGTATTCAAAAAAGTTGAGGATTTAGAAGAATGTAATTTCCCTGAAGCTTGCAATGTTCGCATCCCGGTTGCGACAGTATGACTTAAAATTTGAGCTGCTAAGTTAGCTCTCATTCGTTGAAAATTATTAGGATGAATGTGCTCCATACTTAGCTTAGGAGCACATTTAACTGAATTCGAATCTACATTATAAAAATGAATGACATCTTTCCATGTTATAAGTTTGTTATTAAAATAAACTTTATGATCAGTGTTAAGCAGACAATTCCGGGCACTTTTAAATAGGTGTGGAGTATCGTGCATGAAGAAGACCCTACGCTCATTTACCTCAAAATATGGCCGTTGATGACTAACTTTGACAACTTTAGAGAAGTTTACAAAATTAGATCCTTGGTCGCAAACGAATTGGCAATACCCTATAGCTTGTAATTTTGATATTGCCTCCAAAATGTACTTCTTCATTATTTTTCCCTTACAATTTCCATGAATAAAAAATAAGACACTGCTTGCGACCAACTATTGCCACCTATACAACTTGCCATAATTACCATAGCGCTACATTTCGTGAACGATTTTCGTCTCCGAAATCCTGTAGGCCAATAATTTTGTCTTTAAACCTATCGTAATCAAGAAAACTTTTCAGAGACATTTCATCGCATGATACACTAACATATTTTTCTTCCTCAGTAAAATCGCGAGCACGTACTTTTAACGCTTCAAAAATACCCGGGGATTTTGGCCAGTCCTTTACAAACCGCTGTAAAGTTCTAATTTGTGGCCAATCTAATAATGTGCATATATAACGGTAAACTAACGGAGAAAGAAAATATACAGCTAAAGCAATTAATTTTAAGCCAATACTATACCGTCGGTTTTTGGCTTCACGACTATGATTGATCAAACTATTTTCTAAGTATACCGATGATGGATTAGATATTTTAGAAGACATATCATTCTTCTTCTTCAACTCAAATTCCAATTTCTCAACCTTTTCCTTATATTTATCTAATTGCTTAGATAATCTCGCGTTCTCTGTTCTTAATTTCGATTTAACATGTCGTTCAGCTAAATATCGTCCACGGTAATTATCAAGTGCAATTCGTAAAGTTCTTAATTTGGAAGAATAGTTCGGGTTAGCCGAATGAAGTGTATTTATGTCTCCCCCATTACTATCTATGTCACCTATGTCCTCTTCTTGACCCTCTATGTCAGAATTTGCAAGGTCTTCTGCTATAATGTTATTATCGATAGAACCTAATATATTTTGCGCCGAATTGTCTGTCGTACGTATGTCCATGTCTTCGAAATTACTTTTCTTCTTAACTTAGCTGAGAATTGGAACTTGAGTTGGATTTGATGAAATTGACCGACTTAAAACATTTAAATTAGCATTTATTTCCGAACTTGCATTTTTTGGAATAGCAAATTTTGATATTTTTTCCCCAAAAACGAATTTTTCCGAAAAATGCCGACTATATGCATTATATATGCGTTTCACCGAAGACTCTACACATAAAATGCGTAGCCATTCGGCATGTCTAAAAAAAGTTAAAAACAGTTACACATTCAAAGAATATTTGTCCAAAGTATATTTATTTTAATATTATTAAATAAAATTATTAATATTATTAAATAATATTAAATAAAATTATTAATATTATTAAGTAATATTAAATAAAATTATTAATATTATTAAATAATATTGAATAAAATTATTAAGATTATGAAATAAAATTATTAATATTATTAAGTAATATTAAATAAAATTATTAATATTAAATATATTAATAATTTAATATTATTAAATAATATTGAATAAAATTATTAATATTATTAAATAATATTAAATTTTAAATTTCGTATAACTCGAAAACTATAAAATATAAATACCACATGCAATTATGGTTTTTAAAGACCCAGCCCAAACTTTAAAAAATATCTGAAAATTACTTTAACATGCATATATTTTTTAAAGTGTTTATATCGAGATACAATCTAAGAAAACTCTATTTACATATATTCTTAGAAGTCATGCCACAAATTGTTTAAATTGCCTTTGTAGGCGGCTTCCTATTCACTTTTTAAGGAGTTACAGCTCCATGTATTGAAAATACAAAAAAACTACAGCCGGCAGTAAAATTAACAAATAAACAAATGACGAACACAAATACACGGTAAAATTTTATGATGATCGGTTTATTATTAGCCAAATTGCCTTTGTAGGCGGCATCCTATTCACTTTTTTTAAGGAGTTACAGCTCCATGTATTCAAAATACAAAAAAACTACGGCCGACCGTAAAATAAAACACAAATACACAACACATATAAAAATAACACACACAAGTTGGAAAAAAAACTTATATAAATTCCAATTGGTAATACTTTCACCTATTGGAACAAATTGGCCGGAAATACACGAGATTTTACATTTGCAACGGAAAATTACTCTATACAAATTGCAAATTCTTTATGTAATTTCCGCCCTTATTTAAAACATAAGTAGTAAATCAAAAGCACTTACCTTGTCGGATTCTTCGGAAAACGATGAAGATGCTCTAGAGGATGTGTTTTTCAAGAAACTCAGTAATTTGAACAAAAATAAATATGTAAAAAATGTTTTTGAAAACACGGAAGAAGATGAAGAAAGTTTATTTGTTGAAACCATCGGTGAAAAGTTTAGCAAAAATATTTGGAACGTCAATGTAGAAATGAATGGGAAAGCAGTAGTTTGCCAGGTGGATACGGGAGCTCAAACGAATCTGATGTCAATCAACACTTTCAAAGCCTTAGGTATCAGTAAGGTATATAATAAGGTTATATAATAATCACCCCTATTCTGACTTTCGATTCGAATCGAAATTTTCTCCGTTTGGCAAATTTGGGATTCAGAGTTTCGATTCCGCTACGTTTCTTTCCATTGTAGGTATTCTGAATTACGATCGTAGTTACGTTTTGCTGCGCTTATATTTTAGCAACGGAATTTTTTCGATTGCTCTTTGTTGTGTGCCATTTTCCGGCTAGACGCTATTGGTCTATACACTACCCCGTTACGCCACTGAAGGTGAAAAAAATTTTTGCGTTGGAGCACGCTAGGGAATGACGTCGGGAGGAGGTTTAAAAAAAATTCCGACAACCTCGGGTCCCTCATAATCATTGTTTTATTTAAGGGATGGGCTAAATTGCTTTGGAGCCACCACTCCAGCCCATATCCCAGTGGATTTCTTAAGTATATAAGGGATGGGCCACGGTAGTTATGGAGCCACCAACTCCAACCCATATCCCAGTGGTTTTTCGTTTTTGTTTGTTTTGATTGTTGGTTTTTGTTGTGTTTTTTTTTTTTTTTTGTACCTGAAAAGAAAAAAAATAATATTAATAAAAAGTATTATAGGGTGGAACGATACATAGTTACCGTAATTGTGTGCAGGAATATCCAATAGTCTGAAAAAAGAAGAAGAATATCAAAGGATGTGTAAAAGTCACAGCTGTTTGAGCATACGTTGTATAAAAGCTGCGTTTAGTAAGCATAGTAGTGGTAACACTATAAAAAGACACAGGGTTGCAGTTTTCATTCAAAATAACAAATTTTGAAAAATCAAAATAAATAAGTCATGCTACTGAAAGTGCTGACCGCCTGGTATTGTAGGAGGGGGATACAGTACAAGACAACTTTTGTTTTGAGCACTGTTTTCTTCCCAAGATAAAAACACCGCTTTAAAATTATTTTCTCATTAGTCACATAGTAGTTTATTTATTTAGAAAAAACGTTACTCTGCGCGGGAATTATAGATTTGGGCCTACAGCCATACAAACCAATGCTATACGCCTATACAGTATCTCCCGCTTAAATGCGCCCCGCTTAATTGTGTTCCCCGCTATAATGAGCCAAATTTGCTGCCACAAAAAGCTTTCTGTACAAAAATTCACTTTTAAATGATTCCCGCTTATTTGAGTTCCCCGCATTATTGATTCAATTTTTTTAGATTTAAGATTGCAAACTCAAATGATTTTACTCGCTTAATTGCGTTTAAAAAGTTGGCTGCTAAGAAATAAAAATCAAATATTCAAATGAAAATTCTAAAAATTTTGTTCTGTAAAATTCCAGGGAAATACAAAAAAATAGTAAATAAAATTCTCAAGAAAAACAATCAGGTCTATTCGGGAAGTCACTTTCACCACAAATACGCGTTTCATTCACTTTTTGTTATTCTAAAATACGTTAGCGATGTGAGTACCAGAAAATAAAAGATGAGCAAACAGAAAGCATATGTTTTTGTTCACTTTGTATGCATTCTAAAATACTTGTTCACCACACATCTACATAATTTTCGTTCGACGCTTGATTTAGCGCGTAAAAATAAAATACCTACTTAACTGAAAAATAAATAACAAGCGTACGCATCAAATATAAGTAAATATATGTATGTACATGTATAAAAAACACACAATGATAGTTAATTCTGTTTCTTTGTCCAGGTCTAAAAAACAAACATCACCGCAACAGTTAAGATCCATGGTGGTCATCAATAGCCATGGCTACGCCTGGTATCGACGATTTTCGAAAGAAGTACATTCGGGCTTCTTATTTTATCTGCTCATCCATTTTGATACTTATTCATTTATGGCATAATTTCTCTTCGATTGCAACTAATACTTCGGACAGAAGTTTTGAAAAAGTTGACTGGGAAAATTAAGATGCCAATCCTTGCCAACTCCATGTTGGTAATTTCCATCAGCGAAGAAACGAAGGGCTGCTGCCAGCTGTCAACAGGCCTTAAGCATCCAAGCCGTGATTGCTGTTAGATTTCGTCTTCCAATTCAGATAAAATATATTTAAAAGTCTCTTTGTTGATTCTAAAATTTTTTCCTAATACTTCTTTTGGTATTAGAAGAGGTGATTTTAAATTTTTAATAAACATACCTACCTGGCATCATTCATTTTAAATATATCCGGCGTGTTATTTCTTAAAATTTTATTTACTCCTCTGATATTCAGATTCTGCATTAATTAAAAATGCAATCGAATACATCTCAATTTTTATTTTTAAATTATATTTTTGTTTTTAAATTTTTCTGTGTATTAATTACACAGCTGTTTTCAATATTTATGTTTTTCATAAGAGATTACAAAAAATCGATTACTGCAAACGATAATTCTTCACTCGTATTTTAGAATATGTCGGAGATGAAATATCGAAAGTGAACGTTCGACGACGAAGAAGTGAAGCGCGTATTCCCGAATAGACATGAATATGTAAACGAAGCAAAATAATGTTAGTTGGGAAATAGTTTTTGGTATATGCAGTCGACACAATGAGCGCAAAAAATTTAAAACATTAAACTTAAAGGAAAAATTACAATTAATAAACGAATAGAAAGAAAAAAATAAAAGTGAATTATGTGAAAAGTATGGTGTTTGAAAAGCAACAATTAACCGAATTCTCAAAAATAAGGAGAAGATATTGGAAACATCGAAAAGTTGCAAATTAACCGTAAAAAGGCAAAGAACTGGAGCTTTCGAAGAAGTAGAGAGTGTACTTTCCAAGTGGTTTAACCAAATGAGACACAGTGGTACTATTATTTCCTCGCAAATGATTATGGAAAAGGCAAAACAGTTTGCTGTTAAAATGAACTCCGAATTTAATCCCAGTGCAGGATGACTTTATCGTTGGCAAAGACGGGAAGGAATTAAACTGCGCAAAATTCACGGCGAAGCATCTTCAGCCAATGAAGAAGGTGCAAATGATTATACAAATGATGTCCTTCCAAGCCTTATTTCGTCGTATAAGGCAGCTGACATTTTCAATGCTGATGAAAGTGGTTTATTTATTCGAGCTCTTCCTAAAACAACTTTAAATAAAGAAGGGTGTCAAATAAAAGGATTTAAAACATCAAAAGATTGTTTGACTTTGCTCTTCATTTGCAATGCAACTGGAGATTATAGAAAAGTTATTGTGATTGGAAAACAAAAAAAACCCACGCTGTTTCAAAAATAAAGTTTTGCCCTTAGAATATTATTCACAAAATAATGCTTGGATGAATAGTGATATTTGGGAAAAAAATTTTGGTGGCCCTCAACCAAGATGTGTTAAACCAAAGTCGTCCTATCATTTCTTTCGTGGATAATGCTGCATGCCACAAAGTTGATTTGATTTTAAGCAACATAAAGATGGAGTTCCTTCCTCCAAATACAACTTCACTGATACAGCCTCTTGATCAGTGAATTATTCATAGTTTTAAATCATATTATAGGCAACATATAGTACGCAAACAGATTGCACACATTGAGAGTGGAAAACCTATGCGTGATTTTTCGAAATCAATCAGCTTATTAAAGGCTATGCATATGATAAAACATTCTTGGTGGCTGGTAAAGTCTTTGACTATAAGCAATTGCTTTAAAAAAAGTATGTTTTTAAATATTATGCGCATGTAATAAATTTTTTACTTTGGTAATTTTTGTATTTTAGTTTAATATACATATCTATTCCTGATCGTTTAGAGGAAGAGGATTACGAAGAGGATTGTACAACAGAAGAAACAATGATCAATTTACAGGTGGATTTTGACGAATACGTACGCTGCGACGAAAATGAGGCCTGTCATGGTCAACTGACATATCAGGAGATCATAGAAGAACACTTGACTCAACTACCATCAGATTCCTCGAATGAAGAAGACTTATTGGAATCCCCAACTTGTTCTGAAGTGCTAAATTCCATTTCAGTTCTTCGTAGATTTTTTTGTAAACGATAGCAAATACAGCAATGAGCTAGAAAATATGGAAAAAGATGCAGTAAATACTATTGAAAAACATACACTGCAATCAAAAATAACTGACTTTTTCAATCAAAACTAACTTTTTTAATACTCTTACTACTTTTTTAATCATTCTTTTAAAATGAATACTTACTTTTTAAGCACATAATACAAGAATTTTATAAATTTTATTTATTTTTGTATAACATGAATTAAATTGATTTAAGTTTTCTTTGCAATAAAATTTCTTAATAACATTAATAAAAATTTTATATCTGATTTTTAAAAAATATTTTCTAATTGCGTCAGTTGTGCAATTATACGAGGTTTTTATAATTGCGTCAATGGCTTAATTATCCGAGGTTTTTATAATTGCGTCAATGGCTTAATTATCCGAGGTTCGGGTAATTGATTTACCCGTTCAATTGAGTCAAAAACTGTAATTTTTTAGTGGCTCAATTAAGCGGGAGATACTGTAATACATAAAATAAAAGGTATGTAAGCGGGAAAATGCGCCCATAAAAATAAATAGAAAGATAACTAATAAGAAAGTAAATAAGGATTGGCGGGGAAAAAAAACCCGGCGAAATTGTGCCAGTAACTCGAGGCAAGCCGAACCTGTGTTTAACCATAATGAGCACGACCTGGACTTTTTAAAAATACAAATAGCTGAGCTGAAGAGAGCATTGGCAGAATCTCAGCGAGCAGGCGTAAGATCTGTGCCCGAACAATACAGGGTCACGTCACAGCCAAATGGAATACCTTCAAGGTCAATACCATCAGGTTATGATCAACCCCATGTTCCGGAGTATGTGCAAACACAGATGGCATATACTCAGCCTCCGCCACTAAACCCTGCGCCCACACAAGTGCCGATCAGATAGCAAAACACCCAGGCATTACAAGGTCCAGCGATTCGTCAAATCCCATGTCAACAACAACAAGATCAATGGTAGCAGGAAAATTCATTGCCAATGACACAACAAGCTGCATACCAAGCAACTACAGCACCATTGTTTCAGCCACAGTATATGAGACAGATACCGCAACAACAAAGATTAAGCATTAAAAAAGAATATAAAAAACATGGCGGGGAACCAAATAGATAGAAGAACCGAAGTAAAAATCATACAAAAAAAATCAATTAAAAAAAAAACTAATTCTTAAATACACTATCATTAAAATAGAGAATAAACTAGAAAATTTTTAAAAATACAAAATACAATCATAATAAAGGATAATCTATTTGGAATTACAAAAGAACTAGAGAAATAAAATCTGTATAACATATCTACTTATATTGAAAAACAATATTAATTTGAATTAGCAACTGTTAATTTCAATATTCATAACGGGCACAATGTTAATTCAAATTAATAAAGGATATAAGTTAAAAATAAAGTGCAAAATAAGGTATTCAAAATACTACGCATGGAAATAATATATAAGAAAACATATATTCAGGTGGCCTCAATTGTAAAATGTATCAATATCAAAATAAGTATTAAGATATACTAAATTGAAAAGAAAATGTAAATAAATTTTTGAAAAATATATGTGAGGTAAAATAAGACACAAATTTAGGTCAATAAATCCCTGTTAATATATTCCATGCATGATAAATTAAACATTTGATTTAATAACACATGGAAAATAAGTATATAAAAATAGTAATTAGGAAATTCCTTTGTTATTAAATCAAGTGATTATAATTTAAATTAATAATAATAAAATATAAAAATCAAAAAAAAGTGTAACTAACTATTAGAATTAGCATTGAAGAGTTCAGCACATTTCGCCATACTGTATTCCACATCCTTTCCATCACCAAGAGTAAGTCTTGCCTTCAAAAGATCCGCATTAACAATCCTATACTTCAAAATGATTTTTTTATGCAGCATTTTCCGGCAGAGAGTATTCAAATTAGAAGCAGCTGGGGAATAGTGGCCGTTAATATACACACGACTCTCAATCTCACCTCCAATAACATCTTTCACAGTAAGGGAACGTTGCTTAAAATATTCCTTCATTATTTTGTCTCTCATAGCAACATTATTGAGTTTCACCAAAATAAGTCTCCTATTGTGCATATAACATACATGATTAATATCAGAACAAGATAAGGTAACATCTTGTTACCAAGTTATTGTAGACTTTACTGATCATATTAAAAAAATGTTTTTATTTAGGTTACTTTTGACCTTAAGGTTTTTAGCAACTGGAGAAAAATACACACAATTAGCATATGGATTTCGTTTTTCGCAAGCAGCTACTTCCGTAATTATACTGGAAACGATTGACGCCATTTACTCGGTCTTAAAAGATGATTTTTTGAAGGTATGTATAAATTCGGAAATTTTAACGTATACTGTGCAACTGAGCAAACAAATATCTTTTAAAGGTTCCTCGAATTGCAAGTGAATGGAAGACCATTGCCGATGATTTTGAGCTGAAATGGAATTATCCTTTTTGTTTGGGTGCCATAGGTATTAATCTTATAAATGTGTTAAAAATTATACTATTTTAATAAATTTTCAACATTCTCTTTTAAGATGGCAAACATATTGCGATCAAGAGCAAAGTCGACTATGGATCATTCTATTACAATTATAAAGGATTCCATAGCTTAATACTGCTGGCCGTTGTGGACGCAAACTATGTATAACTTTTTATATGTAAATGTTGGTTCCAATGGAAGAGCAAACGACGCAGCAGTATTTAATGAGTCGTCACTGTGTGAAGCCATAACAAAAAACGTTTTCGATTTTCCTTTGGATGATTATTTACCTGGGACAAACAAAAAAGTTCCTTTCGTATTTGTTGCAGATGATGCTTTCCGGTTGACATCAAGAATGTTGAAACCTTATGGGGAGAGGTCAGCAAATGCAAACAAAATTTTCAACTATAGATTAAGCCGGGCACGCCGAGTAGTTGAAAATGCGTTCGGAATTTTGGCAAATAAATTTCAAATATTTCAAAGAGAAATAGACTTGGAAATCGAAAAAGTGGAAAAAATAACCCTAGCTTCGTGCGCATTGCACAATTTCATTAGAAAACGAGACGGGATTGATTCAAAGATGTTGGATTCAGAAAATACGAACACTTTGAGCTTTCAAAAAGGGTCCTGGCGAAATGAAGTGAGCATGACTAATCTTCAAAGGACCCTAATTAACCGTTCAGGAGATGAGGGGAGAAAGGTACGGGATACATTTTGCGAATATTTTAATACAGTGGGTACAGTTCCTTGGCAAAATGATGATGTAAAAAAATTCAATTTTTAATTTTCTAATAAATATTTTATTTAATAAATAAAAATTTATTTAATTCACAAATTAAAGTATATAATAGTATTTTAGTAGTATTTTTAAACATCCAAGTAATACTTGTATTGTTATAGCATTGAATTGAAATCGGAAAAGTTTTCCGTTGTGTTGGTGTACATTCGTTGCTTTTTCTTGGCTTCGAAAACCGCTAGCGTGATCGTCTCTACTAAATCGTCTTTAATACTTTCATTAGTAATTTCATTAAGCTCTTGTACAAATTAGCATAAAGTATTGACCACATTGGAAAAACAAGTGGAACGAAATATTATGCTAAAAGCATTCGCAGCAAAGAAAACAAAAAGAAACGGACACTCATCATCCAACAAGCGAAGAGAAAGGTCTAAATTCTAAAACTCACACTCACAACTCACTCTCAACAAAACAAACATTTTAAAATTATATTGGCAAACATAAATTATTTCAAATTAATTGTAATTTGTATTTTTTAATAATTGTGATGTACTAAATCTTGAAAATAATCGAAAGTTAAAATAAACAAACAAGATTACATAAAGTAAAGTTTAACTTAAACATTAATTAAATATAAAATATACAAATACAAATAATTAAACTCACTAAATTTGCAATAAACATACATAATGAAAATCTTAGAAACTTAAACTAAAGAAATACATATGACTTAAATATAAAATATACAAATACAAATAATTAAAACTACATAAATTTAAAATGAATATAAATAATTAAAATCTAAGTAAAAGTTCACATTTTATATACTCAATATTTAAAAGTTTAAATTCTTAAATCCTAAATAATTAAAAGTCCCAATTTATAAAATAAGTAAAGTTAATACTTACGTGCTAAAGAATTAAAAGTTAAAAATAATTAGAATTGAAATATATACAATAATTAAATTTAATACCTACTTGCTAAATAATTAAAAGTTACAATACTACATACATCTATGAATTAAAAAACATAATACTTAAACTAAATATACTGTGTAAAATAACCTAAGAATTAAACCTAATTAACCTACATATGAAGTACCCCAATAAATTGAAAGTTTGCAAATTAAATTAAACCCTAGTGTCTACCACTTATTTGGAAATTAAACTAAATCTTAGTGACTACCACATACATATTTCTAGCAAGATTAAACAAATAGGAAGTTTGTTTATCTTCCATTAAGAAGCAATTTGTTCCCACAATCATTGGAAAGGGCAAAGCTGTTCATGGTCCTTCGAACAAAGGTGACCTATTCTTCTGGAAGTAGGGACAATTGTTTCCGTATTTGTTAAGGGGAGCTTGACCTAATTGTGGAATCCTTGAGGAATAAGTTTTAATCATTTGGGTTAAGATTTAATTCCAATATTTCCAATTTTATTGATGTAGATGTTTTAGATTTAGATATTAATTTTAAGTGATTTAGTTGTAGGTAGCAAATTTAGTTATTAAAATTTTAGCAAATTAAGTTTTTTGTTTTCAATATATAATTATAACTTTTTAGTTGTATGTTTAATTACAATTTGTGGGAAATTAAATTGCCTTTTATATTAGTTCACAGTAATTCATGGTTAATTTTAGAAATTAACATTTATTAAGCATTTTGGTTTTCGTTGGATTTAGCACTTTATATTAAGTTCACAGGTATAATTTTGAATAAGTTTTAAAGGTTTTACTTAGTTAGATTTTAGGCAATTTAAATAGAGATTTTAAAAGTTTAGAATTCACATGTTAGGTAAATATTTTAAATTGTAGTTATTTAAGTTTATTCATAAGTTTAGTAAATAAATATTTTAATTATTTAGTTATTTAGAAATTGCACCAATTCACTTCACTTCACAATTATAATTTATAAATTCAAAATTCGAATTAAATGCTTCACAATTAGAATTATATTATTGTGATTATAATATTGATATTAATAATTTACGGAAAAAAATTGTTTGAGTATGAGTAGCTTGGGGTTTTGATGCGGTGATCGTCCGTTTGCTTTGATGGTTGAAAAGAGGTTGATGTTTTAATTGTATGTCTGCTGTGACTTGTTTCGTCAGTGTTGTATTTTCAGCGTTGTAGCTTGCAATTCGCTGTCAGAGTTGGGAATGCCTTTTTGCTAACTTAGACATGCCGCCCCTCCTTGCATGGATGCAAAATCTTTATTTGGTCGCACATAACACTGTGGCGAGCGAGAGGATGGCCTCTGACAGCATTTTGGTGGTCTGTGGGTCGCTGACGCCGTCTCAAATTGTTGATTCTAAGATGAACAAGCTGGTTCGGTCGGGTGACATTGTTTCGTTGGATCGTACGCTGGATAGAACGGCTGCGAGATGAGCGGTTAATCGAACGCTGAGTAGATCGGCTGCCTGTCTCGGTAGTGCGGCTGCGAGATGTGTTGCGGTTTGTAGTCACCACATTTCGTCTGCTGGAGCTAGCGCTCCTTTGGTGCGTTCGGCTGTTGCTGGTTGTGATACGTCGTCGGGTACCGAGACGTTCGAGAACCCCGCTTCTTTCTCTGCTTCTGTCTGGATATCTTTGTTGCAACAGAGTATGGTGTAAAAGTCCACAATACATGCATCCATCAGGGCTGTCACAACTGTATACGGTGTGGGTGCGAGCTACGCAGTTGACACAAAAGTGATGTCTGCGGACTACTCTGTTGCGTTCCTGAGAATCCATATCAATAAAACGCCGGCAAAATCGCAACGCATGATATCGATGGCACAGTTGGCATTGGTGAATCGCTGGATTCCTTGGAGTTTGAGATCGTAAACTAAACAGGAATAAAAATTTTGTAAGTAAATTTCTTTGGGAAGGTAAATTTAAAATGATAAATATGATGTTGTGGAATAATATGTGGGATGTTGGAAATGGTGGAGAAGGGTATGATGCTGATATCCCACATTTATGGCAATAGTCCGGGCGGTTAAGGAGACAAATGTATAGATAATTATAAGATTGTGTAGAGAACATTAAGTTAATCCGGACAATTTTGATTTTCGTTATAGTGTAAATAACATAATTTGGTGATTGGGCGATTTAGCGTACCAGCGGCAGTGCGCACGTCGACTACTCGAACCTTTTGATCTTTTCCCTGGTAAACCTTTTCGACTCTACCCAGTCCCACTCATTCGGGGGTAAAAGATCGTCGATCACTATTACAAAGTCGCCTATTTGTAAGTTAGGGACAGATAATCTCCATTTATAGCGTTTATGCAGTGATTGTAAATAATCTGCTTTCAATTGTATGGCAAATTGGTGATGGAAAGCTTTAAGTTTTTCCCATCGATTGAGCAAAGGGAGATTTTCCACAG
Organism: Bellardia pandia; assembly: GCA_916048285.2. Lineage (NCBI taxonomy): Eukaryota > Metazoa > Arthropoda > Insecta > Diptera > Calliphoridae > Bellardia > Bellardia pandia. The sequence goes on from OU696530.1 coordinate 76,324,077, forward strand.
CTGGCTCAGGAAGTGCCATGATGGGACCGCCTCTTAAGAAGTGTCCTGGAGTCAACGCGGTGAAGTCTGAGGGATTTTCAGACAGAGGGGAGATTGGTCTGGAATTTAAGACGCCTTCGATCTGAGCTAATAGAGTGCTGAATTCTTCAAAGTTGCACCGATAAGCGCCTGCCACTCGTTTCAAATGAAATTTGAAGCTCTTGACAGCCGCTTCCCACAAACCGCCCATATGAGGTGCGTGTGGGGGAATTAAGGACCAATGGAAATTATTTGTGATATATTTTTGCGCGATATCATGAGATACGCTTGTAAGAAAAAGAGAAATTTCTTTCCGAAAGGCGCGGCTTGCTCCTACGAAATTGCGGCTATTATCTGAGCAGACTTTATGGGGAAGTCCTCTTCGGCCAACAAACCTAGCGAAGGTTGCTTGAAAGGCAATAGTGGAGAGGCTGGAACAAGGCTCGAGATGAATTGCTCTGGTGGCGAAGCAAATGAATACGCATACATATGCCTTGACTGTGGATGAGTTTCTGTGATTGGAAACTTTTAGCTCAAACGGTCCCGCAAAGTCTATTCGAGTGGTGTGGAATGGTAATGACAAGCTACAACGCTCGGCTGGCAGTGCTGCCATGATTTGAGAGCAAGATTTTGGCTTGTAAATTAGATTTAGATTTTGCAATATCGAATGATTTTTCGAACACGCAGTTTTAGACGAGGTATATAAAATTCAGTTGGTGCCATACGACACATTAATTGACATTCGCCATGCATCAGAAATTGGTGTAAGTGGGATAGATATAAATTGCAAAATCTAGACTGGTTTGGTATAATTATAGGAAATCTTTCCTTATAAGGTAATGTGGAATTTGCCAATCTGCCAATCGTAAGATCTTATTTTCATCAATAAAGGAATTGAGTGTGAATAAAGGGCTATTTCCCAATATGGGTTCGGATTTTGACAGTAAATTATATTCATTTTCGAAATATTGCCTTTGGGCACGTAATATTAGGCGTGTTTTGACGGAGATGATTTCTGAGTGACTAAGATTAGAGTTTCCAAATTTTAAAGAAAATGTAGGGTTGGCAAAAGCTGGGCAAAATTTTCGGATGAATCGGAAAACATAAGCTAACACACGTAGCGCACGAGTGTATGAAGAAAATTTATCCAAGATATCGATAGAGTTCTGCTTAGCGGGTAAACTGGTTATGGTAACATTTGTAGTATGAGACAATATTGAAGTGGATGGTGTTTCATTTATAAAGTCAGAGGCTCCCGGTAAAGTAACGTTGTTATGTGTAAATTCGTTGGGTTTGGGCCAATAGAACGGAGATTTTGTGAGCCATGATGGTCCGTTCAACCAAAGGCTGTTGATGGCTAAATCCTGAGGTTTACAACCTCTAGACCCTAAGTCGGCGGGATTAGACTGGGTTGGTACGTGACGCCACTTAGCATTGGGTAATAATTTGTGTATTTGTGAAACACGATTAGACACATAAACTTCCTTCCATGTGGCTGGAGGTTTTGCTAACCATCCAAGCACAATGGAGGAATCGCACCAAAGATAAATTTCATAATTTGATAAATTTAGTGAAGAGACTATATGATGTGCGAGTTTGGACAACAATAGAGCTCCCGATAACTCAAGCCTTCGCAACGTTATGGCTGCTAGGGGGGCGACTTTAGTTTTTGAAACCAGTAAATTGGAAAACACAGAGGTAGAGGTGTTAAAACGAATATAAAGGGCTGCACAATATGCCAGTTTTGAGGCGTCGCAGAAACCGTGTATTTGAACTTGGTCAACTGGTGTGAACTGCAACCAGCGAGGGAATTGAATTTTCTCAACCAATATCATATCTTTTATAAGTTCGTTCCAAATTTGGAGAGATTCTTGACTTATAGGTTCATCCCAGTCGATTTTTTCTAACCAAAGTTGTTGAATAAGAATTTTTACCCGTATAATGACCGGAGAAATCCAGCCTGCTGGATCGAACAGTTTTGCCACAGAAGACAAAACCTGGCGTTTTGTAGCTGTCGTAAATGGCAAATTTACGTAGAGAACTTGATGAAATGAAAACTTGTGCTAAAAAAAACTGAGCGTGAAAAAAGTGATATTCTATTAAGATGTTTAGCTTCAATGAAAACGGCATCAAATCGAACAGCTGCCTCTGAAGGTATTATGCTACAGCAACAAGTCAACGAACTTAAGGACCAACTCGAAAAGATCACGGATCGGAAACGAAAACTGAACAATCGTATGAAGGAGGTCGAGAACAACCCGAAAAGTGCTGAGCATGAACTGAGACGTAAATTACAGGCTGCCGAACAAATCAGCGAGGAACTGATGGAAGAGAACCAGGAAGAGAAGCCAAGACAGCAAGCAAAAGTGTTCAGGCACGAAAACCCTATAAGCAATCGAAATAATTTTGTTGTCCGGTAACACTGCAACTGCAGTGTTACTCGTTGCTTTTGTTTTTTTTTTGTCTCTTTTGTTACTCATACCGACAGACAATTGTGGTGGTGGTTTTTAAACCACAGATCACTCGACTTATAACCACTAAAGCGAACGGTAGCAAATTCTCCAGTGCAAAAAGAAATATAAGAAATTTAAAGTGTGAAAAATAACAACAAGAGTAAATTTATCAAAAACTATTCCGATAAATAAAATTAACAATTAAAACCAAAATAAACAGAAAATTGTGTGTTAATTATTGAAAACCCAAAAAAGTGCGCTTGTTCTTTTATTTCGTTGAGAAATACCCAAATATTTTTAATAATTTACTAATTTTATGGTGAAAATAGACACTAATTATAGCGTATAAAATTAAACGTACATCTGCCATTATTCTGTCGAAAGGGTTCATCTATTTAATAAACAAGGAAAAACCTGAACAGAATTGTTGAATACATTCCCATTGCAAAAACTGTTATACAGCCAGTCCTATGGTCATAAATAGAAGATAGACGGAAGTATTTTCATCGCCATCGATCCTCATCTCCCCAGGACCACAAGGGATTCATCCTCATTCCCTCATCCAAGGACTCAGGTATCAACATCCTCAATTCATTCTGTCATCATAAACCACCACAAGAGATTCATCCTCATCCCGGACTCAGATATCACCATCCTCAATTCAGTCTGCCATCATAAACCGTAAGTTACCCCCATAAGTTATATATATTGTTTTCCCCATTTACAATTATTTTACCCGTGTACATATACATTTTGGTCCTTCGAGCCGGATATCTGGGTCATCCAAAACCCAGAAATATCCCTCCCTAACCACATCATTCCGGGTCATCCATAACCCGGTACACCCCCATAATAAAAATATTTTTCCCGCAAATTTTACACATCTTAATGTTTGAGATTCACCCCATTTTTCATTTCCCGCGCATTCACATGGTATAATATTCACCCGCAAAATATACCCATGTCATTTCCCGCGCAATTTTATATGGCTATAAAATTCCCCCGTAAATTATAGCCATTTTTCTTTTTTTCCGCGAAAAATGTGGTTATAATATTTACCCCGCAAAATTATAACCCAACTTTTCGCGAAAAAACTGTACCTTTTCCACCTCAACACGTTTAACATATTTTGTGCACACGTATTTTTTTCGTTATCCCGTTACAACTGTTTGGCCCTATGTATGTATGTATAACCAATCTTTCTAAAAATAAAATTGCCGTTTAACAAAAACAACAACGTGTTGTCATTTGCGCATTTTGTTGTCCCTTTATATGCGTTTATATATCATACGGTAAATTAGCGCTTCGAACAAAAGGGAACAACAAAACGCTGGCATCTTAACATTTTGTTGTTTACTTGTTGTGCATTTTTTATTAAACGAAAGATCTAACGGTAGCCTGACTAAAGAAAAATACAAAATACCGCATCAAAACATAGTGCATACTTGTTAATGTTGTTGTTGTATTTTTCTTATACAGGCATATGAAATACCTATTGGCATTTTTTGTAAGTTTCATAGCAAACAAACAAAAAGCACATGCCAAAGTCATTTCACATAAAGGCAATTTACATACATACATACAAACCCTGCATTCTGCTGTTTCTGTACATTTATGGTATTTGTATAAACCGGTTTTCTGTTTTTCGTTTGCTCATCCCATGTACGAAAGAGTTCTTACATTTCTTATTTAAATGAGAGACCTAACGGTAGCCTGATAAAAGAAAAAATATAAAATACCGCATCAAAACATAGTGCATACTTGTTAATGTTGTTGTTGTATTTTTCTTATACAGGCATATGAAATACCTATTGGCATTCTTTATAAGTTTCATAGCAAACAAACAAAAAGCCAGTCATTTCATATTAAGGCAATTTACATACATACATACAAACCCTGCATTCTACTGTTTTCTGTACATTTATGGTATTTGTATAAACCGGTTTTCTGTTTTTCGTTTGCTCATCCCATGTACGAAAGAGTTCTTACATTTCTTATTTAAATGAGAGACCTAACGGTAGCCTGATAAAAGAAAAAATACAAAATACCGCATCCAAACATAGTGTACGCTTGTTAATGTTGTTGTTGTATTTTTCTTATACAGGCATATGAAATACCTGTTGGCATTCTTTGTAAGTTTCAGCGCAAACAAACAAAAAGCCAAAGTCATTTCATATAAAGCAAATTCACATACATACACACAACTGTTTTTTTTCTTGTTTTTTGTACTTTGATGGTAATTTTGTGGGTGCTTTGATTCTGCTTTTTCTTTTCATCTCATGTATCAAAAATTCTCTCCCGTTTGTTCTCTCTCAAATTATTCTCTCTCTCTCGATTAACTCGTTGTTTTGTACCAAACAAACGAATAAATGCATTTATGTACTACTGATTATATATTTACATATGTACATAAAATTTAAGTAGGTCACTGGAACAATAGTGATCATATGAGAAATTATGTACTAACCAGTGTATACGAGGAGAGATCGATCAGTCACCAAAAATTATGTAATTTTGTAATGTGCTCAATTTTATTATTAAATACGACAATCAATAACAATAATATTGCTAACCCCATACACAATTGAAAATTTGTTTAATTTTAATATTACCCAACTGAAAATTAAATTAAAAAAAAAAAAAAAAAAATTTTTTTAACAAATTGAAAATTTCTTTAAACTTTAATACTACACAACTGAAAATTTTTTATATTACGCAAATGAAAAATTTCTGTGAATTTTCTATAAATATTATAACAGTCGCTTCTACGAAGCACAATTGAAAATTTCTTTAAATTTTTTTTAAATTTTTTCGAAGTCGCTTTTACGAAGCACAACTGAAAATTTCTTTAAATTTTCTTTAAATTTTTCCCAAGTCGCTTTCACGAAGCGCAACTGAAAATTTCTTTAAATTTTTCCGAAGTCGCTTTTACGAAGCACAACTGAAAATTTCGTTAAATTTTCTTTAATTTTTTACCGCAGTCGCTTTTACGAAGCACAACTGAAAATTTCTTTAAATTTTCTTTAAATTTCTCCCAAGTCGCTTTCACGAAGCGCAACTGAAAATTTCTTTAAATTTTCTTTAATTTTTACCGCAGTCGCTTTTACGAAGCACAACTGAAAATTTCTTTAAATTTTCTTTTAATTTTTCCCAAGTCGCTTTCACGAAGCGCAACTGAAAATTTCGTTAAATTTTCTTTAATTTTTTACCGCAGTCGCTTTTACGAAGCACAACTGAAAATTTCTTTAAATTTTCTTTAAATTTTTCCCAAGTCGCTTTCACGAAGCGCAACTGAAAATTTCTTTCAATTTTCTTTTAAATTTTACCGCAGTCGCTTTTACGAAGCACAACTGAAAATTTCTTTAAATTTTCTTTAAATTTTTCCCAAGTCGCTTTCACGAAGCGCAACTGAAAATTTCTTTCAATTTTCTTTTAAATTTTACCGCAGTCGCTTTTACGAAGCACAACTGAAAATTTCTTTAAATTTTCTTTAAATTTTTCCCAAGTCGCTTTCACGAGGCGCAACTGAAAATTTCTGTAAATTTTCTTTAAATTTTTCCCAAGTCGCTTTCACGAAGCGCAACTGAAAATTTCTTTAAATTTTTCCGAAGTCGCTTTTACGAAGCACAACTGAAAAATTTCTTTAAAATTTTCTTTTAAATTTTACCCAAGTCGCTTTCACGAAGCGCAACTGAAAATTTCTTTAAATTTTCTTTAATTTCTACCGAAGTCGCTTTTACGAAGCACAACTGAAAATTTCTTTAAATTTTCTTTAAATTTTTCCCAAGTCGCTTTCACTTAGCGCAACTGAAAATTTCTGTAAATTTTCTTTAAATTTTTCCGAAGTCGCTTTTACGAAGCACAACTGACAATTTCTTTAAATTTTTCCCAACTCGCTTTCACGAAGTGCAACTGAAAATTTCTTTAAATTTTCTTTAACTTTTACCGAACTCGCTTTGACGAAGCACAACCCCACATATTTTCCCCGTCATTATATAAAACCCTGTAACCATGACTACCATAAAAAATTTAATTCGTTATTCGGATCAAGTGGTCGAATTTCAAAGCTACTTTGATGGGCTCGCGGTAGAATCGCATTCGCGACACACTTTGCAGACACACGAGAAACAGATCCAACTCCATTGGTCCAGATTTGAGTCATCTTACGAAACGGTCCTGGATCAATATGATTCTATAAAAGATGACCTCGATTACGACACCCTCAAGGGACGTTATTATGCCACTTTTGGCGCTTATACCGCGGTCGTCGCAAGAATTCACGAGCTCATCGAAGAGCTTCAAGCGAAGGCTAAATTGGCTTCCCCTTCCACGGATACCACAGTCGATCTAACCCCTCATATTTCACTACCCCCTTGCGATACAGAAATTTTTCATGGAGATTATCAATCTTGGCCTACCTTCCGTGATATGTTCACAGCGCTTTACCGCAATAATAAACGTTTATCACCTGTCGAAAAAATGTGCCATCTGGTAAAAAAGACGCAGGGTGAAGCTCGCGAACTTCTGAAGACTTGCCCTATGACAAACGATGGGTTTAACATGCCCTGGCAAAATTTGGTAAATCGCTACGAAAATAAGCGCATTTTAGTAAACGCACAATTAAAGTTGCTGTTTAATCTACAACCAATAGTGAAGGAGACTAGTGCTGATCTGAGACAATTGCAGCGTGCCATCAACGACTGCATCACCAATCTGCGTTTGTTACAAATAGAAGCCGACAATTGGGACGTCATCTTCGTGTACATTTGCTCCACCTGTCTGCCCGAAACCACATTAAGCTTATGGGAGCAATCTTTACCGCGCTCCACTGACCTACCAACTTGGAAAGCTTTGGATGAATTCTTGTCCTCGAGATTCCAAACTTTAGATTCTGTCGCAGATATTAGGTCGACTTTCATAAGCTCACATCCCCCGAAACCTTCCCAATCGGCAAAATCTAATAAGTCAAACCAATCAGTAGGATCCAAGATTAACAGCTACCAGACTAATGTCTCCAATGACAAGCTTGGCAAGTGCGATTTGTGTACCCAATATCACCCCCTCAGATTTTGCGCAGTCTTTCTACAAATGTCAGTTGAAGAACGCTATACCGAGGTGAAGAAACAAAATAGGTGCACCAACTGCTTGGGAACTCACGGAGCGAACACATGCCCAAGCAAATTTGTTTGCAGAATATGTAAAGGGAAACATCACACGCTGCTTCATCGCGTTGAACAAAGGAAAATCAGTAGTACTCCGGCGGCAAATACACCAGTCAATAGCGATAATACCCCCCCTCGTGATCTAGATTTCTCTCCCTCTACATCGGCACAAGCAGCAAGTAGAGCGCTGCAATCTTTTTCCACGCAACTCGAACACACCACACAATCGGTTATTCTCGGTACAGCGTTAGTTGATGTTTTCAATAGTGATCTCAAGTGCACTGTCCGCGCACTAATTGACTCCGCCTCAGAGACCTCATTTATTTCCAAAAAATTACAAAGACATCTCGGCCTGCCTACTCGACCGTCAACAGTTCAGGTCCACGGTTTAAGCGACACCGTGACCGCCACCTCAACCCAAAGCTGGCATATCAGAATTGGATCTCCAATTGATAAGTCATTCGAAACTTATTCAGATGCTTTAGTCATCAATAGGCTTACTGGACAGCTCCCTTACTTCCCGTCATCCGCATTACAAAATGACCGTTTTTCACAATTACAATTGGCTGATCCGTATCGCCCCAACTGTTCTGAAGTTGAATTACTTCTCGGTGCGGATGTTTACCCGAAAATACTCCAAAACGGTCTACAAAGAGACACACAGCAATCTCTGCTAGCACAAAAGACAGTTTTCGGCTGGATTATCACGGGAAAGGTACCTGTAAGTCCGTGCAAGAAGGCAGTATTATCATTTTTTAACACTATAGAACTAAATAATCAGCTTCAGCGGTTTTGGGAATTAGAGGACATCCCGAGGAGAAAAACGCCCTCCCCGGAGGACACATACTGCGAAAATTTGTACACATCTACTACGTTTCGTAATAAAGAAGGTCGTTATGTAGTTTCACTCCCCTTTAGATCAGAATATCCCAAAAATATAAATATTGGCCCCTCTCGAAAAATTGCTTTCTCCCAGTTTCTACGAAACGAGGCGAGATTAATCAAAAACCCCCAGATGAAAATTGATTACGATAAGGTAATCACGGAGTATTCCACTCTAGGTCAAATGACCAAAGTAACCCCCATAAATGGTGAGAGCGGCAACTACTATTTGCCCCACCATGCTGTCTTAAAACCCGACAGCACCACCACAAAATTGCGCGTGGTATTTAATGCCTCAAGCCCCTCGTCTAACGGCATAAGCCTTAATGATCTGCTTCACCCTGGTCCAATCCTGCAGGCAGATTTAATGATTCTAATTTTGAGATGGAGATTTTTCCGCTATGTTTTCAATGCGGACATAGAGAAAATGTATCGCCAAATCTTGGTGCACCCCACACAAACCCCTTTTCAACGAATTTTACATCGGAATTCTCCGAATGAATTACTCCAGGATTTTGCTGGCCCGTTTGACATCAAATCCTATGCCGGTCGTGGCTGCCGAGTAACCAAAGGATATGTGCTAGTCTTCGTATGTTTTTCCACAAGGGCAATTCATCTCGAGGCTACTGGGGATATATCCAGTCAAGCCTTTCTAGCCGCCTTTGCTCGCTTCTTTTCGCGATAAAAGCGATAAAAACCACTTCCTTTCTATGATACATAAGGGTCTTCTCTCTCAAGACACTTTTAACCCCGTTGAATGGCATTTCATCCCCCTGGCGCCCCTCATATGGGTGGCCTCTGGGAGGCCGGAGTTAAAAGCTTCAAAAACCACTTTAAAAAGCTTTGCCATAGCCAAAACTTCACTTATGAAGAATTCAGCACCATGTTGGCACGAATTGAGGCGTGTTTAAATTCTAGACCCATAAGTCCCATGAGCGAAAACCCAAATGATCTATGCGCTCTAACGCCGGGTCATTTTCTTATTGGGACCCCAATATTATCTCCTCCTGAACCCGACGTCTCCAGCCATTCCATCGGCTATATCAATCGTTGGCAAAAGCTCAGAGTCCTTCATCAACAGTTAGCCCGTAGATGGAAGGAGGAGTACTTAGCTGAGCTCCATAAGAGGAATAAGTGGAAATACCCCCATCGAGACTTCGAAATCGACGATTTTGTTGTCGTCAGGCAAGACAACTTACCCCCTAATCAATGGCGTCTCGGACGTATTGAGAAAATATTCACAGGTCCCGATAAGCGAGTCAGAGTAGCCGAAATCCGCACGGCTAATGGCGTCGTCACGCGACCCATTGTCAAACTCGTTTTACTCCCCCTCCCCCTTACGTCGTAACAATTAATTCACCCCTTTTTTTCATCGTTACAGCAAACATGCCTCCCAGTAACCAAGTCACCACTATCGAGAAAAGAATGGAGATACCGCGATCCCAATCCCCGGACTGTCGCTTATGCCGTAAGGGCCACCCGCTGCGCAAATGCAGCAAATTTCTGAAAATGATCGTCTCTGCCAGAAAAGAAGTTGTGGAACATCACCGGTATTGCCGCAACTGCCTCGCGCACTCCCACCGTTTTGCCAAATGTCGCAGCAACGAGCGCTGTCGAGAATGCAACGGTCCTCACCATACCCTTCTTCATCAGGCCGAAATCACGAGAGCCAACTCGTACCTGAGCCGAGCAGCAGAGACTACTGTCATTCCCACCGTCATCATACGTCTAAAAATCAAAAATGCCTGGTGCCATGTCCGTGGTCTATTAGATCCCTGTAGCCGAATTCATCGTCGATCGATACCATTTACCATTCGAAAGATTCGATGCCGATAAGTGGTGCCAATTCAGCTATCGGACCCGTTTTGAAGAAGAAGAAGGGACTTTTACGGTGAGGGCAAAAATAATTGGGACCTGCCTGCGGAAATCCCAACAAAAAAATTGGAACGCAGTGTGAGTGACGCATATCGGAACTTGAGATTGGCCGATCCTGACTTTTTTGAAGGACATTCCATTAACTTTATTTTTGGAGCAGATATCTACCCTCGTATAATTCGTAGCGGCATCCAGTTGACAACCAGTGGTCCTCTAGCTCAAGATACCATGCTCGGATGGGTGCTTATTGGAAAATTCGCGGCTTAACAACGGCATTTTTATCCAGATCCCTATTTTTTAACTTTGAATTTTATATCAAATTACATTAATTGTATTATATCTAACTTACATTTTTTCTCACGTTCATACTCTTCATTATTATACTTACTCGTAATTTTACCCCCTACTCGAATTGTTATACTTATTGTTAAATTTATATATCTGAATTATTCATACTTACCTGCATTATTATACTTACTCGTAATTTTACCCCCTACTTGAATTGTTATATTTACTTGTCAGTTTATATCATACCTGAATTGTTTATACTTACCTTCTTTCTTATTCTTCATTATTATACTTAGATTTTTAAAAAAATTAACTCATATTTGAATTATTCATTCTTATTCTTCATTATTATATTTAGATTTTTTGAATTTAACTTATACCTGCATTATTCATACTTACCTTCATATTATACTTACTCGTAATTTTACCCCCTACTTGAATTGTTATACTTATTGTTAAATTTTTATATCTGAATTATTCATACTTACCTGCATTATTATACTTACTCGTAATTTTACCCCCTACTTGAATTGTTATACTTATTGTTAAATTTATATCATACCTGAATTGTTTATACTTACCTATATTCTTATTCTTCATTATTATACTTAGATTTTTTGAATTTAACTTATACCTGTATTATTCATACTTACCTTCATATTATACTTACTCGTAATTTTACCCCCTATTTGAATTGTTATACTTATTGTTAAATTTATATATTTGAATTATTCATACTTACCTTCATTATTATACTTACTCGTAATTTTTACCCCCTATTAGAATTGTTATATTTACTTGTAAATCTATATCATACCTGAATTGTTTATATTTACCTATATTCTTATTCTTCATTATTATACTTATTTTTGAATTTAACCCATACATCATTATTATACTTACTTGTAATTTTACCCCAAACTTGAATTGTTTATATACTTCATTCTTATACTTACTTGTAATTTTGCACCATACTTGAATTGTTGTATTTACTTATCCCTTTGAATTTTACCTCACACTATATTGTAATTTCGAACTATTTAATGTAAACCCAATTGTCTGTTGAGTACGACTACATCAACAAACGACCTTGCTGACCAATCCTCTTTGTTATCACGGATATAACAAGGGGGGCGGGATGTTCAGGCACGAAAACCCTATACGCAATCGAAATAATTTTGTTGTCCGGTAACACTGCAACTGCAGTGTTACTCGTTGCTTTTGTTTTTTTTTTGTCTCTTTTGTTACTCATACCGACAGACAATTGTGGTGGTGGTTTTTAAACCACAGATCACTCGACTTATAACCACTAAAGCGAACGGTAGCAAATTCTCCAGTGCAAAAAGAAATATAAGAAATTTAAAGTGTGAAAAATAACAACCAGAGTAAATTTATCAAAAACTATTCCGATAAATAAAATTAACAATTAAAACCAAAATAAACAGAAAATTGTGTGTTAATTATTGAAAACCCAAAAAAGTGCGCTTGTTCTTTTATTTCGTTGAGAAATACCCAAATATTTTTAATAATTTACTAATTTTATGGTGAAAATAGACACTAATTATAGCGTATAAAATTAAACGTACATCTGCCATTATTCTGTCGAAAGGGTTCATCTATTTAATAAACAAGGAAAAACCTGAACAGAATTGTTGAATACATTCCCATTGCAAAAACTGTTATACAGCCAGTCCTATGGTCATAAATAGAAGATAGACGGAAGTATTTTCATCGCCATCGATCCTCATCTCCCCAGGACCACAAGGGATTCATCCTCATTCCCTCATCCAAGGACTCAGGTATCAACATCCTCAATTCATTCTGTCATCATAAACCACCACAAGAGATTCATCCTCATCCCCTCATCCCGGACTCAGATATCACCATCCTCAATTCAGTCTGCCATCATAAACCGTAAGTTACCCCCATAAGTTATATATATTGTTTTCCCCATTTACAATTATTTTACCCGTGTACATATACAAAAAGGATCTTGAAAAGACTACCAAGAATTGTCGAATTTTAAATTAAAGAAATCTGAACGCACAATAGAAACTTTGGAGCAAATCGTCAGAATAGCGGCAACGCGAATTATTTGAAATGCATACATATTTCAGATTGGTTGTTTGGAGGATCAGCTAGTAGAAGCTCGTTTGGAAGCTAGCAAAGTCAAGACTCAATTGGTTTCGGAGCGAAGTGCGAATGAGATAAAAATATCTGAAATGCAATCGAAACTTAATCAATTTGAAGAGGAGAGTGTAATTGGTTCTCTCCTGGCATGAAGACCAAACTTGAGCTGTCATGCCAAAAAGAACGCGAAGATCAACAGAGATTATTACAAGAGACTTCGACGCTGGCAAGAGACTTACGTCAAACTCTATTCGAAGTGGAGCGTGAACGTGATAAGGAGCGACTGGAGTCTAAACGTCGTCAGGATCAAATGAAGCGTACCAATGAAGAGGAAATGGAAGAAGGTCGCAGAAAAATTGCAGAATTACAGTGCGATTTATTAGAGCTGCGTGATGTTCACGCTAAACTCCGAACATCAAATGAGAAATTACGTAGAGAGCGAGAGCGTTATGAAAAGGAGTTGGTTAAGCGACGCATGGAGCAAGAAGGTGGTGATCGTAAGCTTGGTGCTCTATTGCACACAGTTAACGAGTTGGTAAAAATAGCAACAGATTTAATGGGTGGAAAAGTACCATCAACACCTAATGATTTAAGACCAGAACTAATATCCATAAAAAGATCTTGTAGTCCTTCCCCCTCTATGAATACGTCACATGTAGGCAGCATTCTAGCACGTTTAGCAGAGGCATCCGATGAATTGCGTACATTCCAACGTATAAACGAAGAGGAGCATGAGCGAAATCGTATGAGACGTGGTAATTTGCGAAGAGCTGCTTCCCAGGACGATCCACATGGTAGTCAAAGTTCTGTAGCAAGTGCAGGGGATCTAATCGTAATGGTCCTAAATTATCACGTACCGGTTATAATGGCAGTCTTATAAAAAATAGTCTATCTCTGGATCACTCAATACAACAAGATCAGGTAGTTATAGAATTAAATTGTGGAATTGTTTTTAAATTTATTTTTTTAAGAATATTTGGCGTCAAGATGATGGCAGTGTATCGTCAATGCAATCTATTGATTCCGAACTGGGAGGTATGGTGCGTGATTCAAGCTACGACTCACGTTTGGATTCACGATTGTCTGGCGGTTCGACTCAAAGTGATATACCACGTGGTCTACGCAAGAAAAAGAAGGGACTTATGGGAAAATTGAGAAGTCTAACAAAGAGTGGACGCAATTCTGAGAGTGAAATATCTGTAAGCAACAGCTAATGGGCATTTATAATTCTCTTTAAGAGTATTAATTTAATGTTTTCTTATTTAAGATTCAAGGATCGGACTCTGACATTAGAGTGGCCAGTGATATGAGGGCCAGTTCTGGTTCGACATCACGAAGCGCCAGTACAGAACGTATGTCAAGTGAACAAAAACCAGTAGTAGTTGTTGTTGTATGCGATACAGATGGACCGCAGCCTAGATCAGCCAATTAGATGTAAAAGATTAAAATGATCTAAAAAATATTTGAAAAAAAATTTATCTTTCTTATCAACAGATTGCACAGCCTCCAACGCTCACACCAACAACACCTGTGACCAGAAGAAGAGCAGCTAAGCAATAATGATTATTTGGGGCAATAATTTTATTGTTACTCATTTTATTTTACACATTTTGTAATGTATTGTTTTAAATTGGATTACCATTTATTTTCACATACCATAATTCATTAGAATATTTTTATGCTTTAAATTATACATGATTTTTATTAAATAACTAGCTGTACCCAGCGCGCGTTGCTACGCTACCAATTAAAATAAATTTGAAAGAAAGACATTACACAAATATTCAATTAATTTTAAATACTTTTATTGATTTTGCTCATTTTGATAAAATGTGAAATTGCAGTGTTTCATTTGAATTCGTCTTTTATTGAAGTGCTGTTGGATACACAAAATTTTTTGTTTTTCCTTCCGGTGTGTAAACGAATAAATCAGAAGGTTTTCCGACGCGTGAACAGGCCACATAAAGCTGCACATGTCAGAAGCATGGATTATCCAAATTTAATCCACACACTTGCAACGTCACACTGGGAACTGCAAACTTGTCATAGCTTCCATATAAGAACCATTTCCAAAAAAACAAATAAACCCACAAAAATGTCTAATAAATATCGATATCGAACCAACTTTTATATGGATCAGTAATTTTAATCCAGAGATCATATTAGTATCGGTTATACGGCAATTAAGCTACTGGGTTTTGTAGCTGTCAGTCAATAATAGATCCTAAATTAAGTCCACTTCCGAGCATAACAACCAACCATACAACTCTTGTAAATAACGCTATTGAGATGAAATTCAACCAATATAATCCTAAAATACATAGAAATCACATTAGTGGATACTGGATTTAGAAGCCATCGGTCCATAATTGGTCTACTTCTTCAGGAGTTATTTTAATATTATAACAAATTTTCTATGTGTAAAAAAAATATTTCAGATCATGCAGCGATATCCTCGGCTAATTTTGTGGCATTTTCTTTTGGACTTTTGCCCACTTCTTTTAAAATGAAGCTAACGTCTCTACGACTAAGTTTTTTTGGGCGACCTCCACGTGGTTTGTTTTTAAAGTTATTGACTATTGTCTAAACTGTAGACTTTCTTAAATTAAAAAGCTTTGATATTTCACCAAAAGATTTTCCCTCATTACTCATTTATTTTCGAGAAGCCATTATTTCTATTAAAGATTTATTTAATCCCCCTAAACTTGAACTGAATACTATTTTAAGAAACCCCTTAACACAACACGAAAGATAAAAAGTAAATAACGGCATTTTACTGTTTGAATTCAACAACAAAATCCCATACATGCTGGTCGTATGTAGACTTTTGTCAATGCTTTTTGTTTGTTTATTATGAATAATTTTTAAATAACAATTTTTTTGGGCATATCAATAAAAATAAATTATAAACAAAACTGCATCATTATTTTTTTATTCCGCGCTAATGTTCGCATAAAATGGTCAATATTGTGGTCGTATGTAGACTTTTGTCGGCAACTGTATATAAACGAAGTGTAAATTCTTGATTATAATTGGAATATATAATCAGATTTATTCATAGCAACTGTAATGTTTCCTTTATCTGCATTTAAAATTAAAATATTTTTGTTAATTTTAATAGCGTGTTCAGGTATGAACCTTAAATGCGATAATCGCAATTAGCGCCATTATTGAGCTCAATATTCCATATAAAATCTCAATTAATTATTGCGCAACAAATACAAAATTGTTATAATATTGAGTAAGATTTCGAATGCAACACTGTTCACAACTGTGTTTAGTGAACAAAATTGTATAAAATCCAAATGTCAACAAAAGAAATCATTAAAAAATCAATGTGAAGGTAAGTTTGTTTATGTAGAAACGCAACAACCATATAGAGTATTTTTTGTATTGTTTTCCAACTGTCGAATAATTTTACATAGAAACACAACAACCATATATAGTATTTTTTGTATTGTTTTCCAACTGTCAAATGATTATTGAGTAAGCTGAAAATTGCGGATGCCTGAACACTTAAAATAATATTTTCAATTAACTGAATATAGACTCAATTAAGTTTCATATCTGAACACAGTATAAGAAATTGTTCCGGTTTTTTAACATTGTTAAGAATGAATTTATCTCTATTAGAAAATTTTTTTTATTGATATGGTTATCCATTATACTAGTTAGTCTAGTCCTTGCTATTTCTTGTTCCTCTTTTTCTTTTCTAGTCTGTATGAAATCTTCAGGAAAACCAGCATCATGCAATGTTAAAATTATTGATTGCAATAGATGACATGTCATTCTGCAGTCAAAATCGTAGAATACTGGCTGATTTCTTAACTTCTTCAAGCCACGTGCCATAACTACTTGTGCGTAGTTAGCTGGTTTCCAGACGACATCACCTATTGGGTCGTACTCAAAGGTTTCCTCTACCTTCATTCGTCGAATACCAAGACACAAATTTTTTCATCTAACGACAAGTCTGCCGTTCTTCTCATGAATTCTATGGTGGTGTTTAGAACTCCTTCCGATACATCAACTTTTCGGCACCAAAGTTGCAACGTCGTCACATGAGGTAGAGAAAACTCTTTCTTGTACATGTGATTATATGCCCTCGGCCCGGATGCGTGCAAACAAATGGCACTAGAAATGTCATTCCATTTCCATTGTACATTCCCTGACTTCGTAACACTTCGCATTTGACCTTCTGTAAATATTTTCCGCATAGAATCAAGCGCTAAATTTGCTTGAAGGAGCTTACATTTGAAATCTTTATTTTCAGATTGGCGAATTTGGTCTTGATAATTTTTTGATAGTGTATCAAAAATTGAAGGGTTAAAACCGAAACAGCAATATTAAAAACTCATAAAAAAATAACAAAATAGACAATTTTTTAATATAGATTAAGAATGTATCATGCACACTGGAAAAATATCATTGATATTTTTTTATATATGTATGTATGTATATTAAGATAAAAGGCACAAAAAAGAATGACATTATTGACAATATTAATCACTTATAGCGTAGACAGACGACATAGTTAATTTGCATTAGAAGTCTTAATTCAAATTAACTCGTGAATTATCCCATCTTAATGCGCATTAAGTTAGACGTAAATGCACAAAATCAAAGTGAATTTATACTGCATTTAGCTATTTCAATATGGCAACATCGTCGAAAATCAATAATATGTTATCAATTTGTTTACTATTCTAAAAGAAGAAGAAGACAATTGTAAAATAGATTTCCATAATTGCCTCTCTCTTAAGGTACGGTCACATATAGCAAACATTTGACTCTAACATGTTTGCTCATATTTGCTTTAAAAGTTTACACATTTTGTTAGATGGTCACACTAGGGGCAAATATTTGATAAAATTTATTTTACCAAACAGCACTCCAACAACGGCAAATACATATTTTGGCAAACATGTTTTCCCTCCGGTCACACTGAAACAAATATTTTCTGTAACAATTTATTTGATCAAACTGTCAAAATATTTAAATTTGTTTTTTCACAAATAAAAACTGAAATGGAAGATTGTGAAGCATTATTTGTACTAAGTGGAGCAGCGTCTTTATTATTATTGGAGGAAAACGAATCCAAAAGTCGCAAAAAAAAGACAATGGGTGCGTAAATGGATTCAACGTCGGAAAGAGGAAGGATGCTGTGCAAAGTTACTGTTGGAGCTACGATCTGAAATTCCAGATCTTTACAAAAACTTTTTGAGGATGACGGCAACTGATTTTGAATAATAAAAAAGAAAACAAATAAAACAAAATAATGCTTTTATTCATTTAGTTTTAAAAAACAATAACTTAAATAATTCATTAATTTCAAAGAATAAAATAAGATTTTAAATACTAGATACTAAAACACATTAAAAAAACAAATAACATTTTAAAACAAACATGTAAAAAAGCACATCCAACAAAACTCATGGCATTGTAAAATTTCCATTTAGGAACTTCTACAACACCCCGTCCTGATTTCGTTTTGGCTCTTCCAGCGTAACCCCGGAATTGAATGCGAAGATTGGTTCATTTCGCATTGAGATCAACCACCGTATATTTTGGCTTAAAATTTTGCTCAATTCTTCTCCATGCCGAATCTCTAGATGTTTTATTGTGGGATGCTTCGGACAAGCAAAATTAATCTAAAAATATCGTCCTCTTCCCACTCCCTGGCCACTTTTGGTATTTTTCTTGGCCTTTTTAAAGCTGGACTACTCTCGCTGCTTCTTTCCATTACCTAAAAATTTATAAACCATGTACATACATACATACATATGTATGTAAGAATAGTTTTTACTATTATATACCTCAGTATAATTTTCACTATCCTAAAAGTATATTTATTAAAAAAAATTGATTTTAAAAAATATTTTAACTTACCTCCATATTTTTCGCCAACAAATATTTATATTAATATCACATAGCTGTTTGATTGTTTTTGTTATGAATATCAGTGTTGCCAATTGTTGTGCTTTTAAGCGTATATATAAAATGGCTTAAACAAGTGATATTTTATGTTATCTTAAAAGTAATGAATTATGTGAACCATAATGAATTGTGTATATATACAGTGGTTTCCCGGTTTAACGAATTATATATTGTCAGGCTCATTCGTTATATCGAAAAAATTCGTTAAATCCGGCAGTTTTTTAAATATGTTTTATTAACAGCCTGGCCCACGATATCGAACGTTGTCGTTTCAAACGACAAACAGCTGTTTTGCGGCTCACTAATATTCTTAGTCGAAAGAAAACGAATACGAACGATAACGTAAGCAATTCCATACAAAATTGCGGCTCACTATTTACGTTTTCTGATGTTTGTACGAACTGAAATGTCAAATTGACTCACTTTTTATTTATTGTCGTTTGTGCAAGAATTAGAAAAAAAATAGTTAAAAAATTTAAAATTGAAAAAATGGAAAATAAATGGTAAGTAAAATACTTATATATATTGCAACTAAATATGTATGTATATATGTAAATAGATAATAATAAGAATATAACAATCTTAGCAACAAAAAATCAAATTACAACCAGCTGCAGTCTCTCGTGGAGTATATGGAAGAACATCCTGATTTTGCTCGGGGAGGAGTAGTCTATGGTAGCAGTAAAATGTCAACGGAGGAACAGTGGGTGCAACTTACCAAAAAATTAAATTCATTTGGTCCTCCTATACGTACCATTGTTGAGTGGAAAAAGGTAAATTTGTATATTATGGTTTTGCTTTGTGTGTTGTTTTTAAATATACATATATGTACATATATATACATACAATATTTACAGACCTGGGCTGATTTAAAGTCCCGAACAAAAAAAAAAAAATTGCCGACAACAACAAGAGCCTTCGCGAAACAGGTGGTGGTGTGTATCGAATGTACAATTTAACGCCGTTGGAGCAAGTTATTGATAAAATTCTAAACCTAAATAAATCTGCAGCACCGGGTGGCAGTATATTCGGCTACGCAGATTGCAACAAACCCAAACACAATCAAATGTGGAAAGACTCACTCAGGGATAACACAGTGGTAGCTACATCACCCGAGAGTATTACATTGGTAGCTGTAATTACACCCACCAGGCAACAAAAACCACACGCAAGCCAACCCACCTTACAAAGCAACCTTAGTGGCACTCAATCCAATCGCACTTTAGGAATTTCCACTCAAGATGATTGGTTTCTCCCATTAGAGCATAATATACCACAACAACCACCACAAAAACGCAAACACAGTGAAACCGAGAATGAGTTACCTAGTTGCTCTTCAGCCAAAAAGCTAAAAGCAACAAATGAGCAAATTTCACTCATTCGTAGGCAAGTCCGGATATCTGAGTCGTCAGCTGCTATAGCCAAAGAACAGGCTGAAGCCACAAAAACTTTAGCTGAAGCAACAAAAGCTCTTGTTGTAGCAGTGACAAGAATGGCAGATGCGGTTGAATTACAAGCAGATGCAGCCAAAAAAAATGCTGAAACACAAGCCAAAATATTAACATCTATTGACGCATTTCGAGCAGAAATGGTTAATTGTTTTTCAACTAATATTCTCGAGTAAAAAGGAAACATAATTTAAAGCCATGTTTTTTTGTACATATTATATTATATTAGTGTTTTTGTTTTGTTTTTTATATACATACATTGAATTAATTTTATTTTCATTTATTTAATAATATAGTAATAATAATAACAGTAATAATAATAACAGTAATAATAATAATAGTAATAATAATAATAGTATTAATAATGGTAATAATAAAAAGTTTTTAAATATACATACAGTATGAGTACATATATATAATTATAAGCTTAAAGCTATACCTCTCCGTATAGCCACAGCAGTTGCCTCTCCATTATCGTCTTCCTCAATGTCATTGAAATCATTATCGTCTTGAGATTCTTCAATTTCGATTTCATCGCAATTGTACTGAATGCACATGTTGTGTAATGCACAACACGCATTGACAATTTTTGTAGCTTTCTCAGGACTGTAGTGCAGTCCTCGCGAACAAAGTATGCAGCGAAATCTATTTTTTAAAACGCCAAAGCACCGTTCTACCACATTGCGCGCACTGGCATGCTTTTTGTTGTACCGCGTTTCGATGGCATTTCTTGGGGTTCTGTATGGTGTCATTAAGAATGGCTTCAGTTTGTAGCCACCATCACCTAAAATAAGTGAAAATTGTTTAATACTGACAAATATATATATATAAGTATGTACATATGTATTGAACATATTTCGTTCAGTATAAATTACCAAGTATCCAAGCTTTTCGTTTCCCATCGTCAAAGGCATCTTGCTGGTTTTGGTCAACCATACTATATTCCCATATAAATGAATCATGGTTGGAGCCAGGATATCTAGCATCAACATACCTGATGCTCATTTTATGGTCACAAACCTGTGTGTTTTTATTTTTGAATTTTAGTTCATAACGCATATGTACTTACAATCATTGCATTTAAACTATAATAGCCCTTTCTATTATAGTACAAACGGTTCATATTATTCCCTGGAGACTTAATACGAATGTGGGTTCCATCCACGGAACCTATTACGCCCGGGAATCCACTACGATTAAAAAATTCCTCCATAATAACTTTTTCTTCCTCAGGGAGTGGCATTTTTATCCACTGGGGACAAATGACCTCTTCAAACAACTCTACGCATTCTTTTATTATTCTATAGACAGACGCTTTACTGGTAGTTGACACACTTTCATTACCTATCGTGCGCTGGTAGCTCCCTGTAGCTAAGAATCGCATAAATGTTGCCAATTTTATGTCAGGCCGAATTTGTGTGGTTCTGGAACCAGAATTACAATTTCGCTGCATGACGTCCAATATATTAACAAATATATCCTTAGATATACGAAAGTTTGCTATGAATCTAGTAAACAATTGTAGCGTAGGTATTTATTATTATACATTTGTGCATAATATAACATAATTACATATATCCACTAATACTTGCTGGTTTGTTGGCATACTGAGCACATCAGATATGTCTCGCAATTGTCTACGATCGATTTGTTCCACGTTCTCAGACTCCTCTAAGAAATAAACTGCAATAGTCAGATCCATTGTATACATATTTTTTATTTTATAAATTTTATTGTGCACTATTTTTGTTTTCATACAAGTTTTGTTTGTTTTATTTACCTTTTTACTGTCAATTATAACAGCACACAGTTGCATTTTTCATTGTACAATTTATATATTTAAGCGATTTTTTGTTACATTTTGTCGATTTTTTTCTAAAATGAAGATATGTCAACTTAATTATTTATTTGGATTACGTTTGCAACGTAAAGCAAAGCGAACGATAATTCGTAAGTTAGTGGGCCACTGTTGCGAATGAAAGTGAGTGACTGCCTTTCATTCGCATAAGTTTTCTTTCGAAATCGTGGGCCAGGCTGTAAATAAAAAATCATGTTTATTCTAATTCATAACAAAAACAAAAAAATAATAATTAGTTCATATCACATTCAATTAAAGAATTAGTTCAAACAAGACTAAAAAATTAATTTTTAATTTACATTTTGATTTTGGTGAGCGAAAATCAAAATAGAAGACAAAATATTTTTGTAAACAAAACTAAAAAATTACTTTGTAACGTATAAATTTTGATTTTGGTGAGAGAAAAATTTCTTAGCATACAAATAAATTTTTCTCTTAATCCTTTTTTCCGTAAGCCGTTTCTTATAACATTGTACAAATGTAATTGCAAAAACATAAAAAAAATAAATCACCCTGCCGAAATTTATTGGAATCGGTCCATATTTGACAATCACTTCCATAAAAATGTTTACTATTTAAATACCTGGCCTTTAATTTCTGCATTGAAAATGGAGTTTTGCAAATATTAGTACACTTCTGTTTTTGGTGATTTTTATGAAAATGTTCCTAATTTATTTTTAAAAATGACGACACTGTTTTCACCAGCTGTTATTTGCCTCTATTTGTTCTTACAATAGCTTTGCAAGAAAAAATAATTACTTGCCCAAAAAAGCGGAAAATATTTGACATAGGGTGGTCACACTCTGTTCACATTAGACACATTTTTGTTTGCTACAAAACAAATTTTGTTTTCTCAAAATCATGTTTGCACCCCAAAATGTGTTATGGTCACATTATGGAAGAGAAATATTTGGTGTTTTTTGTCAAATGTTTTACAAGTGTGACCGTACCTTTAGCAGCATCCGTGTTTTCTACTTCTCCTGTCATGTGCATAGTTGATAGTAGTATCACCGATTTCTTCTTTTTTGGCACGTATGAACAGATCGTGGCATCACTGTTATAAGCAAGGTTAGTGGAGTTGATAGGCCTTTCCTTTGCTGGCTGCATATTGCTGGGTAAAAAAATTTTTTTTTTCTTACTGTACCAACTAAACTCATGTTTTAAGAACTTAAGACCTTGCCCAAGTGTAAGGATGTGAAAAAATTATGTGCAACCACATTCCTTCTGGAGCCCTTATACAGTTGAACTAAGTCCAGCACAATTCGTTCACCAATATTTGTTTGTCTTGGACCGTCTTTCGGCTTTCCGGTATAAATTTGACCATGTAATGGATAGGAATTTGATGAATCACAACCCCAGAATATTTTTATGCCATACTTAGCCGGCTTAGAAGGAATATACTGAGTAAATTTGGTATGGCCTCTAAAAGGAAATAATAATTATGTTTTTATAAACTCGAATGAAATTTTTCTTTTGAAGGATTATTTTCAATTGCCTCTCTTATCTAGGGTTGCCATACGTCCTCTTTTCCCCGGACACCGTCCTCTTTTTTAGGGCGTCCGGGGTAGTCCTACTTCTTTTTTTGCAAGTGTCCTGGGTTTGTCCTACTTTTAAAACTATAATTTCGTTTTATTGCATCGAAAGTATTGTTGGCATTGATGTATATATTTTTTTAAATACACACGATGGCATGACATGTTTTTTTGTGTAAACAAATTGTGTTTGATGCTTTTTGGCCGCCATATGCGCCTTCACAATTTTAAACGACTTTGGCTTTTGGCCTTTGTCTACCTGTCTTATGCTCGTAATTTTAATAAATAGATAACTATTAGAGTTTATACCTATTAGTTTTCCTTACCTAACCGGTAAAAAGAATTTGGTAATTTTAATATTTTTTTTACCTACGTGTAACTACCGACTGCATTCGGTGAAAATTGTGGTAACATTGGTGTTTGACGTTTAGACTTACACCAATTAATTGCCAAATTTAATTGTTTGCAACGACTTTTTTAGTTTTGTCCAGAAATGTCTGGAAAAGGTTCCAAAAGAAGTGCTAGTTTATTGGAGGAGGAAACAACAGCTGATGCACTTTTCTTTGAAATACGAAATCCTCTTATAAATTCCAAATCATTCCAAATTCACTGAATGTGTGTGTGTGTTAACCTTTGGGAATTTTGAATATTTAAAAAAATGCGATAATAATATATTGGTTCAAATTGACAACTTATACTAAAAATGTACTGTGAGCATCAAAAGAAACTCTACACCATTGGTTTTCATGTTTAAAACATTAATTTATTACTTTTTTTTATAATGTAACTTAAAATTTTATAATTTTTATTTAATATATATTCTTTTGTAACTTTTTATTAAAAAACAAAAACAAAACTCCAACAACAACAAAAAATATAGAATAAAAACAAATACATCTTCATATTTCAAGCGTCAAAAGAAACTGTACATTATCTCTATGTTAAATTAATAATGTTACTTAAAAATAATTAGTATTTAGTTTGATTTCCATTTGATTTTATTACTGCTTGCAGTCTTCTGGGCATCGATTCCACAAGTTTTCTAGTAACTTCGGGGGAAATTTTCAGCCATTCCTCCATTATTACTGATTTGAGAGAATCCTTGCTTGTAATTTCCCTTTTTCTTATTTGCCGATCCAGATGTTCCCACAAATGTTCGATGGGGTTGAGATCGGGTGACTGGGGAGGATGATCCAACTGCTTTGGAGTATGGTATAGCAGCCATTCCTTTACTTTTTTGGCAGTATGTTTAGGATCGTTGTCTTGCTGAAAGACCCAAGTTTGATCTAAGCATAATTTGTCAACGCTCTGTGCCAAGTTATCTTTTAAAATGTTGAGATAATCTGTTTTATTCATAGTAGTTTCTATGAATACCAAATTTCCTACACCATTGGCTGCCATACATCCCCACACCATCACCGAGCCACCACCATGCTTCACTGTGGAAATTACATTTTACTGACCGAATTCGGAATTTTTCGTTCTCCAAATTTTAACCGGCTTTTTCTTACCGAATATTTAAAGTTTGCTCTCATCGGTAAATAGTACATTGCTCCAGAAATTATTAGACTGGTTTTCGTACTTTTTGGCAAACTCTTGCCTCCGGCGTTGATTGATTGGTGAAATGTACGGTTTTCTTCTTGGAACTCGTCCATACAGTCCATTTGTATGTAAGGCTCTGCGTATTGTGCTGGCACTAACACTAATACCGGAGCATTCTGATATATTTTCGGATATTTTGACAGCACTTTCTGTTGGGTTTTGCTTCACTTTTCGCACAATGGACCGTATTTAAGTGCTGTTTAGCTTGGCTGGCCTTCCAGATTTGACGCGATTTTCTGAATTTGAAAACTTTTTGTACTTATCAATTATATACTTTACAGTGTTGTGACTTCTTTCAATCATGACACCAATCTCTCGTAAAGATTTTCCTTCTTTGTGAAATTTTAGCACAAGTTCACGAACATCTAAAGAAGTTTGTTTGCCCATTTTAAAAAAATGCAAAAGTTATTATTTGAACTGCTTCTGACAAAACCAAATCTATTAATAACTTTAATAATTAGCTTATATTGTATAAATTGTCGTAGTAAAACAAATCAAAAAAGTAACGGGTCTTTTTTACTGTAAAATTATTTATTACTTGCAATACACAGAAGTTGTACAGTTTCTTTTGACGCTTGAAATATGAAGATGTATTTGTTTTTATTCTATATTTTTTGTTGTTGTTAAAGTTTTGTTTTTGTTTTTTAATAAAAAGTTACAAAAGGATATATATTAAATAAAAACTATATAATTTTAAGTTACATTATAAAAAAAAGTAATAAATTAATGTTTTAAACATGAAAACCAATGGTGTACAGTTTCTTTTGATGCTCACAGTATATATAATACATGTGAAGCTTTAAAATGAATTTGTTAATTTTTATGTTTTTATGTTGTAGTAGTTATGAGATCAGACTGATAAAATATAATTTTTTTTATATTTTGCTTAAGTTTTGTTTTGTTGTTATATGTAAATAGAATTTTAAATTTGTTTTGTGTATTTTAAGGCGTTGTTTTTTTTAATATTTTGCTACAGAGTATTGTCCTCTTTTTAAGGGTAAATGTCCGGCTTTTTTTTTTTTTTTTGGTCGACATCCTCTTTTTCTCAAAATGAATATGGTAACCCTACTCTTATCTAGCTTGCTTCAAATACAATATAACAAAGACCTTATAACTAAAGAGGAAAGCTCAGTACATAATATTTTACATATAACAAAAAAAAAAATAATTTGCTTCAACGGTCCTTCAGAAGTGGTATTGACACCACTTAAACATTAACCGAATGAATAACTTTACCGAAATGAAGAAGAAAGCAACTCATTGCTTAATTCTGAAAACCCTCATATGGATGGTAAGATATACATATGTACATATATTCAATGTAATTTCCATTTTAAATTAATCAATTATATTCTTTGCAGATACACTTAAATAAATCTTATTGAATACAATGGATATAAAACAAAATTTAAAAATTTTGATTGAGGATAATAACGGTAATATTTTAACAAAATTATTTGAAGGGGCTTAATAAATATTTGTTTTTAATTCTACATAGAACCAAAGGACCGTGTTAAACATTTGGAAGAAGAAAACTCCAAAATGCATGTCAGGTTATTGACAGAGATCACCTCACAGCGCAAGGGAGGAAACTGAATAATATTCTTCCAAAGAAACCATTTTCAACTCTGAAATACCTCGGAATCCACCTCGATCGTCGTTTAACTTGGAAGTCTCATATCGACGCAAAACTTACTCAGATGAGATTAAAAGCAGTGCAACTTAATTGGCTAATCGGCAGAAATTCTACATTAAAGTTGGATTGCAAACTTTTGTTGTACAATGCAATTCTAATCCAATCTGGTGTTATGGAATTCAATTATGGGGTATTGCCTCAGCATCAAACATTGAAAAAATTCAAAGGGGTCAAAATAAAATTCTACGTATTATTACTGCAGCTCCATGGTATGTTAAAAATTCTCGAATCCACAAAGATCTAGGCGTGCCATTAGTAAACGTCGAATTTACAAAATATGCGTCAAAGTACGTCAGCAAACTTGAACACCATCCAAACCCACTTGCACTAGACATCCTTAACTTTAGTGGCCACAGTCGGTTGAGAAGGAGGGATACCCTTGCTTTAACTCAAGCGCAAAACAGATGACTTGATCAGTTGATATGAAATTTTTGTAGTATCATAAAAATTTTTATCTAGCACTAGCTGGGCTTATTATTTTCTTTTTAGTTTTAAGATTTGAAAACTTATTGTTATTTCAATATATGAAGATTCAATAAATAAATAAAAGCTAATAAAAAAAAAATATATTATTTGGATAAAATAAATTTGTATTTTGGCAATCAGCTGCAAAGTTGTTTTGATTGTTAACTTGAGTATGTTCAGTGGACGATCATTTACAAATGTCATATTACGGCGGTTAATATCAGTACTTTGACATTGAGGTCTATAAATATTGGGAATTGTTTGTGTAGAATATTCACAATGACGATGTAATTCATTGTTATTTACATTAGAAGGTGGATGAAAATTTGTATGTTGATAATTTGTTGTCGATTGTGAATTAGCACCAGGTCTTTGATAAGTGTTAATATTTTGAGAGTTATTTTGCATTCTATTTATACTCACTGGTTGATAACAATTTTGCATACTCTGTGGACTACTATTAATATTATTATTACCTGCCACTGACCATGCATTTGTCATTTGACCGCAATTAAGAAGTGATTGACTTTCATTATTAGTACGTAGCAAGTCATATTTTCGTTGCAGAAACTCTTTCCTTAACTGCATCTCCTCTTCAAGCTGCTGAAGCAATGACTGTGCTGCATTTAAATTGATGGTATCTCGAGATATAGTTATTTGATCGGCTGACTGCATTGTAGAAGTATTGGTATTTTCTAGTGGACACAACTCAATGAGGTTAGGTTCAGACATTTCTTGTTGTTGTATTGAGCAGTTTTGACAAGCCCAAGTAAAAATCTCCACACCGTCATGAATGTCCCCACAAACACGATGATAACTACCCAGGCATTTGTAGCATGTAACCATATTTGCATTATCTGGATTTGTGCATAATATGCAACTTGAATTTTTTAAAAATGACGACACTGTTTTCACCAGCTGTTATTTGCCTCTATTTGTTCTTACAATAGCTTTGCAAGAAAAAATAATTACTTGCCCAAAAAAGCGGAAAATATTTGACATAGGGTGGTCACACTCTGTTCACATTAGACACATTTTTGTTTGCTACAAAACAAATTTTGTTTTCTCAAAATCATGTTTGCACCCCAAAATGTGTTATGGTCACATTATGGAAGAGAAATATTTGGTGTTTTTTGTCAAATGTTTTACAAGTGTGACCGTACCTTTAGCAGCATCCGTGTTTTCTACTTCTCCTGTCATGTGCATAGTTGATAGTAGTATCACCGATTTCTTCTTTTTTGGCACGTATGAACAGATCGTGGCATCACTGTTATAAGCAAGGTTAGTGGAGTTGATAGGCCTTTCCTTTGCTGGCTGCATATTGCTGGGTAAAAAAATTTTTTTTTTCTTACTGTACCAACTAAACTCATGTTTTAAGAACTTAAGACCTTGCCCAAGTGTAAGGATGTGAAAAAATTATGTGCAACCACATTCCTTCTGGAGCCCTTATACAGTTGAACTAAGTCCAGCACAATTCGTTCACCAATATTTGTTTGTCTTGGACCGTCTTTCGGCTTTCCGGTATAAATTTGACCATGTAATGGATAGGAATTTGATGAATCACAACCCCAGAATATTTTTATGCCATACTTAGCCGGCTTAGAAGGAATATACTGAGTAAATTTGGTATGGCCTCTAAAAGGAAATAATAATTATGTTTTTATAAACTCGAATGAAATTTTTCTTTTGAAGGATTATTTTCAATTGCCTCTCTTATCTAGGGTTGCCATACGTCCTCTTTTCCCCGGACACCGTCCTCTTTTTTAGGGCGTCCGGGGTAGTCCTACTTCTTTTTTTGCAAGTGTCCTGGGTTTGTCCTACTTTTAAAACTATAATTTCGTTTTATTGCATCGAAAGTATTGTTGGCATTGATGTATATATTTTTTTAAATACACACGATGGCATGACATGTTTTTTTGTGTAAACAAATTGTGTTTGATGCTTTTTGGCCGCCATATGCGCCTTCACAATTTTAAACGACTTTGGCTTTTGGCCTTTGTCTACCTGTCTTATGCTCGTAATTTTAATAAATAGATAACTATTAGAGTTTATACCTATTAGTTTTCCTTACCTAACCGGTAAAAAGAATTTGGTAATTTTAATATTTTTTTTACCTACGTGTAACTACCGACTGCATTCGGTGAAAATTGTGGTAACATTGGTGTTTGACGTTTAGACTTACACCAATTAATTGCCAAATTTAATTGTTTGCAACGACTTTTTTAGTTTTGTCCAGAAATGTCTGGAAAAGGTTCCAAAAGAAGTGCTAGTTTATTGGAGGAGGAAACAACAGCTGATGCACTTTTCTTTGAAATACGAAATCCTCTTATAAATTCCAAATCATTCCAAATTCACTGAATGTGTGTGTGTGTTAACCTTTGGGAATTTTGAATATTTAAAAAAATGCGATAATAATATATTGGTTCAAATTGACAACTTATACTAAAAATGTACTGTGAGCATCAAAAGAAACTCTACACCATTGGTTTTCATGTTTAAAACATTAATTTATTACTTTTTTTTATAATGTAACTTAAAATTTTATAATTTTTATTTAATATATATTCTTTTGTAACTTTTTATTAAAAAACAAAAACAAAACTCCAACAACAACAAAAAATATAGAATAAAAACAAATACATCTTCATATTTCAAGCGTCAAAAGAAACTGTACATTATCTCTATGTTAAATTAATAATGTTACTTAAAAATAATTAGTATTTAGTTTGATTTCCATTTGATTTTATTACTGCTTGCAGTCTTCTGGGCATCGATTCCACAAGTTTTCTAGTAACTTCGGGGGAAATTTTCAGCCATTCCTCCATTATTACTGATTTGAGAGAATCCTTGCTTGTAATTTCCCTTTTTCTTATTTGCCGATCCAGATGTTCCCACAAATGTTCGATGGGGTTGAGATCGGGTGACTGGGGAGGATGATCCAACTGCTTTGGAGTATGGTATAGCAGCCATTCCTTTACTTTTTTGGCAGTATGTTTAGGATCGTTGTCTTGCTGAAAGACCCAAGTTTGATCTAAGCATAATTTGTCAACGCTCTGTGCCAAGTTATCTTTTAAAATGTTGAGATAATCTGTTTTATTCATAGTAGTTTCTATGAATACCAAATTTCCTACACCATTGGCTGCCATACATCCCCACACCATCACCGAGCCACCACCATGCTTCACTGTGGAAATTACATTTTACTGACCGAATTCGGAATTTTTCGTTCTCCAAATTTTAACCGGCTTTTTCTTACCGAATATTTAAAGTTTGCTCTCATCGGTAAATAGTACATTGCTCCAGAAATTATTAGACTGGTTTTCGTACTTTTTGGCAAACTCTTGCCTCCGGCGTTGATTGATTGGTGAAATGTACGGTTTTCTTCTTGGAACTCGTCCATACAGTCCATTTGTATGTAAGGCTCTGCGTATTGTGCTGGCACTAACACTAATACCGGAGCATTCTGATATATTTTCGGATATTTTGACAGCACTTTCTGTTGGGTTTTGCTTCACTTTTCGCACAATGGACCGTATTTAAGTGCTGTTTAGCTTGGCTGGCCTTCCAGATTTGACGCGATTTTCTGAATTTGAAAACTTTTTGTACTTATCAATTATATACTTTACAGTGTTGTGACTTCTTTCAATCATGACACCAATCTCTCGTAAAGATTTTCCTTCTTTGTGAAATTTTAGCACAAGTTCACGAACATCTAAAGAAGTTTGTTTGCCCATTTTAAAAAAATGCAAAAGTTATTATTTGAACTGCTTCTGACAAAACCAAATCTATTAATAACTTTAATAATTAGCTTATATTGTATAAATTGTCGTAGTAAAACAAATCAAAAAAGTAACGGGTCTTTTTTACTGTAAAATTATTTATTACTTGCAATACACAGAAGTTGTACAGTTTCTTTTGACGCTTGAAATATGAAGATGTATTTGTTTTTATTCTATATTTTTTGTTGTTGTTAAAGTTTTGTTTTTGTTTTTTAATAAAAAGTTACAAAAGGATATATATTAAATAAAAACTATATAATTTTAAGTTACATTATAAAAAAAAGTAATAAATTAATGTTTTAAACATGAAAACCAATGGTGTACAGTTTCTTTTGATGCTCACAGTATATATAATACATGTGAAGCTTTAAAATGAATTTGTTAATTTTTATGTTTTTATGTTGTAGTAGTTATGAGATCAGACTGATAAAATATAATTTTTTTTATATTTTGCTTAAGTTTTGTTTTGTTGTTATATGTAAATAGAATTTTAAATTTGTTTTGTGTATTTTAAGGCGTTGTTTTTTTTAATATTTTGCTACAGAGTATTGTCCTCTTTTTAAGGGTAAATGTCCGGCTTTTTT
The DNA here is from genome assembly GCA_916048285.2 of Bellardia pandia. NCBI lineage: Eukaryota > Metazoa > Arthropoda > Insecta > Diptera > Calliphoridae > Bellardia > Bellardia pandia. The sequence continues at coordinate 76,355,783 of OU696530.1, forward strand.
TTTTTTTTTTGGTCGACATCCTCTTTTTCTCAAAATGAATATGGTAACCCTACTCTTATCTAGCTTGCTTCAAATACAATATAACAAAGACCTTATAACTAAAGAGGAAAGCTCAGTACATAATATTTTACATATAACAAAAAAAAAAATAATTTGCTTCAACGGTCCTTCAGAAGTGGTATTGACACCACTTAAACATTAACCGAATGAATAACTTTACCGAAATGAAGAAGAAAGCAACTCATTGCTTAATTCTGAAAACCCTCATATGGATGGTAAGATATACATATGTACATATATTCAATGTAATTTCCATTTTAAATTAATCAATTATATTCTTTGCAGATACACTTAAATAAATCTTATTGAATACAATGGATATAAAACAAAATTTAAAAATTTTGATTGAGGATAATAACGGTAATATTTTAACAAAATTATTTGAAGGGGCTTAATAAATATTTGTTTTTAATTCTACATAGAACCAAAGGACCGTGTTAAACATTTGGAAGAAGAAAACTCCAAAATGCATGTCAGGTTATTGACAGAGATCACCTCACAGCGCAAGGGAGGAAACTGAATAATATTCTTCCAAAGAAACCATTTTCAACTCTGAAATACCTCGGAATCCACCTCGATCGTCGTTTAACTTGGAAGTCTCATATCGACGCAAAACTTACTCAGATGAGATTAAAAGCAGTGCAACTTAATTGGCTAATCGGCAGAAATTCTACATTAAAGTTGGATTGCAAACTTTTGTTGTACAATGCAATTCTAATCCAATCTGGTGTTATGGAATTCAATTATGGGGTATTGCCTCAGCATCAAACATTGAAAAAATTCAAAGGGGTCAAAATAAAATTCTACGTATTATTACTGCAGCTCCATGGTATGTTAAAAATTCTCGAATCCACAAAGATCTAGGCGTGCCATTAGTAAACGTCGAATTTACAAAATATGCGTCAAAGTACGTCAGCAAACTTGAACACCATCCAAACCCACTTGCACTAGACATCCTTAACTTTAGTGGCCACAGTCGGTTGAGAAGGAGGGATACCCTTGCTTTAACTCAAGCGCAAAACAGATGACTTGATCAGTTGATATGAAATTTTTGTAGTATCATAAAAATTTTTATCTAGCACTAGCTGGGCTTATTATTTTCTTTTTAGTTTTAAGATTTGAAAACTTATTGTTATTTCAATATATGAAGATTCAATAAATAAATAAAAGCTAATAAAAAAAAATATATTATTTGGATAAAATAAATTTGTATTTTGGCAATCAGCTGCAAAGTTGTTTTGATTGTTAACTTGAGTATGTTCAGTGGACGATCATTTACAAATGTCATATTACGGCGGTTAATATCAGTACTTTGACATTGAGGTCTATAAATATTGGGAATTGTTTGTGTAGAATATTCACAATGACGATGTAATTCATTGTTATTTACATTAGAAGGTGGATGAAAATTTGTATGTTGATAATTTGTTGTCGATTGTGAATTAGCACCAGGTCTTTGATAAGTGTTAATATTTTGAGAGTTATTTTGCATTCTATTTATACTCACTGGTTGATAACAATTTTGCATACTCTGTGGACTACTATTAATATTATTATTACCTGCCACTGACCATGCATTTGTCATTTGACCGCAATTAAGAAGTGATTGACTTTCATTATTAGTACGTAGCAAGTCATATTTTCGTTGCAGAAACTCTTTCCTTAACTGCATCTCCTCTTCAAGCTGCTGAAGCAATGACTGTGCTGCATTTAAATTGATGGTATCTCGAGATATAGTTATTTGATCGGCTGACTGCATTGTAGAAGTATTGGTATTTTCTAGTGGACACAACTCAATGAGGTTAGGTTCAGACATTTCTTGTTGTTGTATTGAGCAGTTTTGACAAGCCCAAGTAAAAATCTCCACACCGTCATGAATGTCCCCACAAACACGATGATAACTACCCAGGCATTTGTAGCATGTAACCATATTTGCATTATCTGGATTTGTGCATAATATGCAACTTGAATTTCGGTTTTCACCTCGTATCATAATTTTATTTCAATAAGAATTTTAAAGAATTGTAAAATAAAAAACCAAGTTTTAACAGCAAACTAGTATGTCGCTTTAATATTCTGAAAGCGAACTCTTTATTAATTCATTTGTTTTAATGTGTTTAATTAAATTTTTCAAATTACCTTAGTTTTCAATAAGTATTCAAATCTTTTTTTTTTTTAATATAATAATTAAATTATGTTTTACAATACAAGGCTACGAAACGGTATTTAAAATTATGTATCCAAGAAACCATTTACATAGACGACCATACATATTTTTGTAGTGTTAGAAAGTTCAAGTTGTCTTCATAGTCAGCGTTGCCGTTTTTGGTTATTTCTAACCAAAATTGGTTATTTTTTTTCTCAATGTGTACATGTGTAGATTTTTTCTGTTTTGGTTATTTTTTTTACTGAAAATATTTAGATTTTAAGACAATTAGTAATATATTGCAAGCAAAAGAATTGTGCAAAAATCAACAAAATGCCCATTTTGTTTGGTCTGCCAAAGACAAATTTTAAAACTCAAGCTGTGACATTTTAAGTAAAAGTGATCTCCATATTTATTGTAATATAATTACATGTTTTTTAGTATTTAAGAGAGTAACTTTCTAGTTCCTTATTTTATTGCCAATGAAAAATTTTTTGTTTTTATTATATACTTTTTATTTTTGTTTAAGACATTAAAAATTAATAATTAAACTTGCAAAACTTAATGTAAAGTATTGGAATTTTAAATTTTACAAATTGTAGCATTAGCTTATGTTTCTTTGCATTACTTTTTGCAAAATATGACCAGCGTTGCCGTTTTTGGTTATTTCTAACCAAAATTGGTTATTTTTTTTCTCAATGTGTACATGTGTAGATTTTTTCTGTTTTGGTTATTTTTTTTTTACTGAAAATATATAGATTTTAAGACAATTAGTAATATATTGCAAGCAAAAGAATTGTGCAAAAATCAACAAAATGCCCATTTTGTTAGGTCTGCCAAAGACAAATTTTAAAACTCAAGCTGTGACATTTTAAGTAAAAGTGATCTCCATATTTATTGTAATATAATTACATGTTTTTTAGTATTTAACAGAGTAACTTTCTAGTTCCTTATTTTATTGCCAATGAACAATTTTTTTTTTTTTATTATATACTTTTTATTTTTGTTTAAGACATTCAAAATTAATAATTAAACTTGCAAAACTTAATGTAAAGTATTGGATTTTTAAAATTTACAAATTGTAGCATTAGCTTATGTTTCTTTGCATTACTTTATGCAAAATATGACGCTTAGTTTTTTAAAAAAATTATTTTTTAGTATTAGGAGTTGTGTTGTAAAATACGTTGTTTTATGTTTTTTTTTGTTACCTTAAAGTACAAATTATAGTTAAAATTACAAAAAATAAATAAATAGTACATGCATTTAAATTTGGTTATTTTTTTTAAATTTGGTTATTTTTTTCATAAATGTTGGTTACAAAAAATTTTTTTTCGTGGCAACACTGTTCATAGTTGCAAATAAAGTTTTCGTTAAATTAACATTTGTATATTAATGTACATATATTTTTAACGGGCTTAACATTTCAAATACTGTCGGTAACAATATAATTATTATAAGGTTTTTTTTTTTGCGTGTGAGGTAGGGTTTAAAATGCCTTCGCACTTACAGTTGGTCATCACCAACTACATTGAGTGGTGTATCCACTAAAACAATCTCTACTCCTCCTTTGGTGAGACTACCTTCCCGGAACCCCTTCCTGCATTACTTCGAGAAGGGCCAGAGCGACGTCCATTTACACTCTCCCATGTCTGGGAATGCAACTTTTAAAGCCCGTGTCAAGTTATCGGCTCATCTTCTTATGTTCTCTTGTTCCTAAGCTCTTATGGCTCGTTTTATAGCAGATCATCGAGGTCTCTTTTCTTCGCACGTAATATTAGCTTGGACTATAGTTAATATTATATTTGCGATGTTTCCATAGAAAATATGATTATAAATTTTATTGAATATATACATATGTATGATATTATTTATAGCTTTTCATATTTTCTTTTGAAATTATTTGATTCCTAGTAATATTCCATCATGGTAACTGTGAATTGTTGGATAAATCATTACTTTACTGTTATCTTCATCAGCATTTGAAAATAACCAGTCAATATTGGTTCCATGCTTAGTGGTTGGAGTAGCTTTATCTATAAGGGAATAAAATCTTTCATCGTTGAAGAACTTTTCGGTATTACTTTCTTCAGTTTTGCGACATATGTTAAAATCTCCAATTGCATATACATTATTATTTATATTCCCAGAACTCTCGTAATTTGTCTATTGCATGCCGTAATACTGATATTAATTCCGATTGAGGAAAGTTGGGAGTCTTGTAAATTACAATAAAATAAATCTCTTTAAATTTGAAGGCTATATATTGAAGAGATTTACCATTGATGCAACATTCTTCCTGGAATAAATGTTCTGCTTCGTTTATGTTATTATCATTGATGTAAACAATTATTCCTTTTCTATTTCGACGTCTTTCCCCTATATCAGTTCTATTGAAACAATCGCTTCGGCTTATTGCACTGAAGTTTGGCATAATAAATTCTTCTTCAGGGTAGCTCCAAGTTTCAACGAGACATATTATATCAGTATGCGTAATTGTCATATCTACTGATATATCTTGAAGATGTGCTTGTAAGCTCTATATGTTTTGGTAGTACATCGTTACTTTTAGTTCATTATATCCCATGAATTCGAAGTTTGTCCGTAAAGCTTTTTCTGAGCGAAGACGATCCAATTCCACTTTAACTGGATCTGAAATTTTGAATCGGCCAGGAGGATTAAAACTGCCAATAATAAAAAGGCCGGATGCAGTTGTAGCTATACTACAAGCTACATAAAGAGCAGGGGGCTAATTCTCGCATTCGTATGCGAGTAAATTTTCATTCGAACGTTCGAATTTTTTAACATTTGGGATTCTCTCATTCGAAAGCGTATAAAATGTATCGAAATTTCTAATGATGGCATTCGATAACGAATGATTATTCGAACGCAACCTTGCGAGTTTTTACTCGTAAGCAAAGAAGCGTTCGAAATAACGTTTTTTTTTAGCAAACAGAAGAAAAAAAGAAAATGTTAGTCAAAAATTTGTTACTTACTTTAAAAAATATCATAATATTAATAATTTTATTACTTTTAGGTCAAAAATTTCAAAAATAAATTTTAGCTATGCTTGCTTTGTGAGCCTAAAACGTCTTTTGAGTCTAGAAAAACACATGCATACATTAATACATACATATGTAGGTATGTATGTATGTACATACTTATTTATACTTACTCATTGTTTGTCAATCTTAATGGGACGAAGGTGTTTCTTATGTCATTCATATTTTGTAAGAATCAAAAGACGAAGAATAAAAAAACATAACTGGATCCATTTTTAATTTAAAAGAACTTCTTTAAAAAATTTTGCTTTTACTTGAGTTATTTTTTGCAGAACCATATGTTTTTTGTTTATATTTTCTTTTATTTTATTCAGTGTTGTAATACGTACTTATTTAAGTTTTTTACAACACTGAAGCAATGAATCGATTCGATTCGTATCGAGTACCATCATTAGAAAATTTTGCACTGTCGAAATAAATTTCGATTCGAAAACAATTTCGATCACGACTGCCAGAATTAGCCCCCAGATCTACTCATTCCTTTTCGAGTATGAACTACAACTTTCGAGTACGTCGCTCCTTGGCTTTTGTGTATTGTTATACCTTCTGCTAGCACCAGTGGGAATTGAGTTCTTTCAATTGTAATATTTTCATTACTCTTATATTGAAAAGTTCTCACACATTTTTCGACTGGTGTCCAAGATAGCTCATGAGGATGTATTTTTTCGCCGGGCTTCAATGCCTACATTTTCATCAGAGAACATAATCCAAAGTAATGTCGGATTTCCAGTCTGACTATTTAATTCTATATCCATTAAAACTCCGGCAACTCCATTTACAAGTCCATCACTTGTATTTATATTTACAGTCATCATGTATTTAGCAGTTGTTTTTAATTTTAACTCCCCGGGGAAGTCCTTGTGTTTCGGAAGTTTTCATCTTTAACGCCATATTAAGAATTCGACTTCGATTTGATGTTGCTAAAATATCGGATTTTATAACATCAAAAGACTTTGATGTGAATTCATTTGTCGAAATTTGTCCTAACCGTAATAAGTTATATTGGTCAGCTTCAGCATTTGACCAAAACAAATGTATTGCTTCCGATATAAGTTCAATTTGCGTCGTATCCATTTTTGTTTGTTAGAGTTGCCATTCCTATTTTCCGGCAAGGGTTCCTTCAAAGGGATGTGTATAAAATCGGCCTGTTTATGGCTGGGCGGCAAAGATTTTGATTTGTTTAACCGTTAGGTTTAGTTTCTTGTGTTTCCACATCCGCTAATTGATTTTCTTTTTGTTGCAATTTTTTCTTATTGCGCCTGAGAGAAAATCTGAAACCGTTAGCAAATCTGGACAAGAAGCCCTTAGAATTGGGATGCTTTTCTTCATGTTTGAATTTCGATTTCATTACTTCATTGTTATTATTTAATTTCGAATTGCTGGCAGTTTGCTGTTGCTGCAAGTCAGCCGTTTTTCCGGACATTTTGCTGCTTAGATTTTGTGTAGATTGCGATTTGTAATGTTTGTATTCTTCGTTTTGTTGTTGCTTTTGGAAATTATCCAACATTTGCTGTGAGGCATAGAGAATATGATGGGCCTGATTAATAGGTGGTTCACTTAATATGGGTAATTGTATGCCTAAAGGTCGCGCTACCACAACGGAGGGTTTTGTATCTAAACTTGTAATAGTATTATTTACGCGTTTATTTTGTTCGTTATTGTCACGATCCGTTTGTGTTTTCAATGCTTCATTGTTTACGTTCGTTGTTAAACTAACCGTTGTTACTGCTACTGGCAATAGTTCAGTGCTGGATTGATTTGCTGCTGCTGGCAATTCCTCTTGTTCCTCCTGTGTTTCTTGGTTTTGGGTTTTTGTTTCATTATCATCAAGTTGCACACTGATCTCTGAAGTTTCTTCTTCTCTTTGTTTATTTTCATTTTGCTCTTGTTGTGTTTCATTTCCATTTAATAACTCTTCTCGTTCACACTCTCTTTCATTTACATTAGGCTCTTTAATGAGCATAACATTTTCTACCCGTTGTTTGCCATTAATCGCTTTCAACACAGCCTTCTCTTTGATCACTTCGCCACTGTTCTCTTCAGGCACATTTTGCTGCTATTTCTTTATAAACTCTTCATTATATTTACTGGCAATATTTTCATTCTCTTTGGTATTGTAGATGACCGTGGCATCGGCATTATCCAACAGCTCATCCTCACTTTCCTCATCACCCTCCACAGGTTCTTCAGTGCCGTCATTGCACTCATCTGAGGATTGTTCTTGCCAACAGTATTTCGATACTACGGGACAGAAACTAACCTCCTTTCCAAATGATGTACGTGAGCCAGCTGGCAGTAATATACCCAAGGGCTTCTGGGTCTGGGACAATGGCAGTTGATGCATGAAGTTGTGGGCACTGGACACAAACATATCATCTTCAATTTCATCTTGGTGATTGAAGTCGTAGGCACTTAGATTGGGTGTGGAGAATACTAAATTCTTCTTTTTCGAGTTGTTGGCCTGGGAATGAAATCTGCGTTTGGGTATGGCCCTGGTTTTGCTTAAATCTTGTGTGGCCAGTTCTTTGCAGTCAAAATTACACTTCTCCAGACTTTGGGCATAACTGGAAAATAAAGCATAACAAGACTTCGAAAATATTCGTCTCTTGCTAGTTCAATACTAAATTTTGGAAATCTTATAATTCTGGCATTTCTTCGCTTATATATATACCCAGAATTATTTCTAATGGAAGTGGAGCTCCTACTTCAGTAATATCAATGTCATGTTCTTGATAGTCATCTTCATCTTCTTGAAAACGTGCACTTCTTCGAAGTTTCTTTGAAAATGAGTAATAAGCTGCAAAGAACGCTAAGCAAACATCATTTTATATATCCGGTCGTTGAATGTAATGATCCAAGGTATTGCTTTGAAATACATTTATTGAATCATCGGGTAATTCCGCAAGTTCGGACCTAGGTTTCAAAATTCGGACCCTTTTTTCTGGTGACATAGTATTTATAAACACTTCAGCATTACTGCATTGCGACATATGCATTCCTAGGATATTGTATGCAGCTTCTTGTCCGGAAACTTCCGAGGCAGATATAAATTTGTTTCCGATATGCTGAAGTCTTTGTTTGATGCTAAAATTTCCAGTCTGTATTTCTTTCATGCCTCTTGTAATAGTCTTGAAACTCCTCTATTTGATTTATTTATGTAGTTTACAATGTACGATAAACATGCATATGCATCCAATACAAATTCAATGTCCATATTTGCTCTTTGCATGGATAATATTTTAGGGTTAAATGCATTAATGCATCGATCTTTTAAAAAAAACTCGTGGCTTTTTTAATAAAGATCTTAATGCAAAAGTATATTCCTCATATGTTAAGAAACTTTCAAAAGATTCAAATCGATTTTCTTCATCATCTGATAAATTTCCATTCAAAATGTTATGAACCTTTTCATAGTTTTTTTTTATGATTTTGCAAATTATTATTTTCTACGTCATCTGGAAGTGGGAGGAGAATTTCCGTATTTGCCAAAGGTGGATACGGGATATGAAATCTGCATATCTTTTGTCCTCGTATTTCTCTTTGACATGTCCTGTTGTGATTATGCTTTTGATATGAAACATAATTAGATACTTCCATTATTGTTGAATCTGTTGATATATAGGTGTCAATGAAATTAACTACTGCTGGAAAAGTAGTTTTATCATTTATATTAAATATTGGCACATTATCCATCCAGTATATGCCGTGAACATGTGGAGATCCTCTTTGTTGAAATTCTATTCTCCAATAGAATTTGACAACTTTATGTTCACCAAATATTCCTCCAGCACTTTTCAAATGTTTGAAGAGATGTCGTATTCTTTGGTCGAAATATCGTGAACATGTTATTGGATCAAGTCGTATTAAATTATATTTTTCCTGCGTGGTAAGATTCAAGGCATCTTCTTCTGTAATAACTCTATTTTGTACTACTTTGACTAACATAACTAGCAATTCAGGCCATTGCGATTCAGCGGCAGACAAAGTTATAAAAAAAGTTGGCAAACCAAATTGTCGTATCATTGCTAAAACTTTTTTCTTCTCCCCTTCCCAGTGTGCAGGAGAAGATCGAATTCCTTTTAATATATGATACCCATCATCGTGTTGTACTAGGTTTTGTACAAAATTCTCATTTAACATGTTTGCAGCCGTATGTTGGTTAGGTCCTACTTTTTTCCTCAAACATGTCGATATGCTATTTTTTACACGTGATAATTCCAACTTTTTATATGAATACAAAATCTTGTCTACACGTGCACATCTTCTATCGCAGCGTCTTGCCTCAGATTTAATAATTTGTCCTACTGTTGCAGTGCATGTCCTTTAACTCCACAGTATATCGACGGATAACATAGCTCTTCAGAGTCTTCATCAAAAATCATATCTATTGGTCTCTGTCCTTGACCAGGAGCAATACAAATCCGTTCAAATGATATATCTTCAACTGGAATGTTTTCCAAAAGTGTTTCCTGAGGATTAAGTTCTTCCGGATCAGTTAAATGTGTATTATTTTCATTTATTAAATCCTAAATTACACTGCGGTCTTCAATATTTGATATAAAAAGAACTTCTTCATTTTGTCCCATATTATCTATCCAATCATCGGAAATACTTATGTTGTGCTTTCTATATAATTCCGTATTAACCAAGTATCTTGCAGCCTCTATTATTTTACTTGGTCTAATTATTTCAGTCATAAAACTGTGATTATATTCTAATCTCCTTTTGAGATGAACTTGAATGACTTCTGGCTGGTCAAAATTTCGTGGTAGCAAATCAACAGTTTCATTGAGATGAATTGGAACGTTTACAACTGCTCCTCTAACAGCGCATTGTCGATTATATCCCAGAGATACTATTCTCATGAATGGGATTCGCGGAGCCACAAATCTTTCTTCCAATGCTGTTAACTCTTAATTCATTAGGAATATCTGGGAAATGTAATCCATTATTTAAACAAATAGTGGGTATTTTTCCAGCTTTAACAATTTTGCAACATGTATTACATGGATTTAGTCTCGTCTCATCGAACTGTTCGGACGTATTACTTTTAGTGCGGCTGAGTTTTCGGTGAACAAATCGTAATAGGTGAAAAAGTGTAAAAAGTTGAAAAGTGAAAAAAATAACTCGTAATAGGTTAAAATATATATATAAAAAAAAAAACATTAAAAATCGTATAAAAACTGTATGAGTGTTCCTCTCAGATGTACTTCTGAGAAACAGCTTAGCTCGTTTAGAAAAACTAAATGGGTCTCTGAGGAAGAATCCATAAAAAAATCTCTGGAGAATTTTCTCACTACAAGAGCCGTAGAATGGCGTCGTTCCTGTTCGCCCAATATAGTGATTTCAACAGATGAAAAAACATCATCTTCATCAAATAGCGCAGTCAAACCCAAAAAGCAAGTAGGTATGGATAAGTACATCACCCTTCTCAAGCGACAGAGGAGCCCGACATCTGCTCAAATGTCTTCCAACTCAAAAGTTCCTAAGACCGTCAATAGTGGTAAACCAAATGACCAAAACAGATTTTCTCTACTTTAGACGGATGATCCAGAAATACCGAAAAAGACATTTAAGCCCCCACCAATTTACCTAAGAGAGCCCACTTCCAACAAACTGATACAAGGAATTGTTGCTGTAATAGGTGAAAACATGTTTAGCGTAATCTCAATTAAACATGGAAATATCTGCGAGACAAAGATCCAAGTGAATAGGGAAGATGATTTTCGAAAATTGTCCAACCAGTTCGAGAGGGAGACTAGGGATTTCTATACCTATCAGCTCAAAAGGACTCCAAGTCGTTCTAAAAGGTATAGACCCATGTGTTGATCCTGCGGAGATAAAGACCGGTTTAATGGACAAAGGGTTCAAAATCAAGAGCGTAGTGAATATCAGAAACCGTGAAAAGATCCCTCAGCCCATGTTCAGGGTAGAATTGGAACCTGGAGATGTTGTCTTAAAGAAACACGAGTCCCATCCCATCTACAATCTGATGTACCTTCTGCATCGTAGAATCACCGTGGAAGAACCACATAAGCGTCAGGGGCCCGTCCAGTGTCTCAACTGTCAAGAATTTGGTCACACCAAGGCGTATTGTAAATTGCCGTCAGTTTGTGTTGCGTGTGGGGAGCTACATGCAACTGCTCAATGTGATAAGTCGAAAACTGATTCAAAAATCAAAAAATGCAGTAACTGCGGAGGTAATCATACCGCAAATTATAGAGGTTGTCCAGTTTACACTCATTTGAAAGGCATAAGAACCAACAAGACGACAGTATTACCTGATCATCGTCAACAGCCTATTTGTGCATCGAGTGACAATTTCCCTCAATTGTTACGGTCCACTAGTCATGTAAACGCGCCTAGTTCTAGACAAGTTTCTTACGCAAACGTGGTTAAATCTAAAATGCCAGGTTTGGAGCAGGAACCTAAATCACAATATTACGAGCCTAATATTAACACTCTAGAGACTACATTGCAGACACTTGTCCAAACTATGAACACTTTTACGACCACTATGACATCCATGATGCAGGAAATGCTGAAAATGCAATCCACTATCTTACAAGCTATTTTAAAGAAATGATTTGTTTAAAAATTTGTTTTTGGAACGCGAACGGCGTCCGCCAACATAAAAACGAACTGGAATACTTCCTGATGGATAAGCAGATTGATGTCATGATGATTGCTGAAACTCACTTGAGGGCGACAGGGTACTTCAAAATTAATGGCTACGTGTTGTATGATACTAAAGATCCCCGCGGAAGAGCATGTGGAGGTTCGGAAATTCTTATAAAGAACAGAATAAAACATTATTTAATGAGCAACATATGTGAGGATTACCTACAAGCAACAAACATTTGTATTGAATTCTGTCAGTACAATTTTTTTTTATCATCAATTTATTCGCCGCCTCGATTTTCAATAAAAGAACACCAATACTACAGCTTCTTCAATTCCCTTGGAGCTAGATTTTTAGTTGCTGCTGACTTTAACGCCAAACACACTTTTTGGGGTTCACGTCTGGTGACCCCGAAGGGTCGTGAACTCTTCAACACCATTGCCAAAATGGGATTAGATGTACTCTCAAGCGGGCATCCCACCTACTGGCCGACGGACCGACGGAAGATTCCCGATGTTATTGACTTCGGAGTAGTGAAAAATATCCTCGTAGAATCGATACAAGTGGAGCCTTCATTAGACTTGTCTTCAGATCACTCTCCTTCTATCATTTCAATGCGTTTCCTTCAAGGGAATGGCTGTCCATTTCAGGACATATCTAAAACCAGAGTAAGTTGGATAAAGTATTTAAGTTCCCACTGCACGGAAAATGTAGTGTTGAGAACTACCGCGGATATTGATGGGTCGATTGGCAAGTTTACTGAGGACATACGAAGACCTGTACATCACGCCTCCACATACGACGTTGAGTGCAGAAGTGGGACAAATAGAACTTATTTCGCTGAACTCGATCATCTCCTGTCAGAAAAAAGAAGAGTTAGAAGAGAGTGGCAAATTCACAGGTCTCCTGAACTGAAAGCTAGGCTACGGGAATGCAGAGATATACTAAGACATTTCTTAGAAACCCAAAGAACGGCCTCACTTAGATCTTACTTGGAGGGTCTTGATAGTACCCCACAATCTGACTATTCGTTATGGAAGGCGGCACGAGGTTTAAAAAGACCAGTTAGAGGAAAGCCTCCTCTGCGAAATCCGACTGGTGACTGGGCTAAAAATGATTCTGAGAAGGGGACTTTATTTGTTAACCATTTGAGAAATGTGTTTACTATAAACAACTCAAATAATGCATCTGATTTGCCTCCACTCGTTATTAGAACTCCTGTACCTCTAAGACTTAGCATTAATGATGTTCAAAGCGCTATTGGTACTCTGAATCTTAAAAAAGCTCCAGGTATGGATAAAATCAGCAACAAAATGCTTGTGGAGTTACCTCGTGTAGCTAGAAAAATTATCCTATTTATTTTCAATGCTATTTTACGCCTAGAATACTATCCTGCAGATTGGAAGGTATCTATGATTACCATGATTCCTAAGCCAGGGAAGGACCCCACTAAAGTAGAGTCATATAGGCCAATTAGTCTACTGCCGACAATTTCAAAACTGTTTGAAAAATTGTTATTGGCTAAGTTGATTCCAATTCTGAACGACACTCAATGTATCCCAAATCACCAATTCGGGTTCAGAGCTAAACACAGTACCATCGAACAAACACACAGATTGGTAAATGTGATAAGACGGTCGTTTGAAGAGAAAAAATACTGTTCCGCGCTTTTCATTGATGTTTCCCAAGCGTTCGACAAAGTCTGGCATGATGGTTTAATGCAGTGGTCCTCACTAGTATTGTTCAGAATACTAAGATTTTCGGCTATTTACATGTACACAACACGATCGCAAACAATACTCACAACAAGAGCGTAAAAATACTAATATTTCATTCAGTTGTTAGTCAACATTCAACAAAGCAGGTCTATGCCGCATGTTTGTTCTTTTTTCAGCTTTTATTTATTTATTTCTCAGTACAAGAGCGTAGAAAAATACAAATATTTCATTCACTGTATGACAACATTGAACAAAGTACGACTGTTGCGCATGTTTTTTCTTTTTCAGCTAATTTTTGTTATTGTTTTCACCCATACATATGTAATTACCAAATCCTCTCTTTTTGAGGACCACTGGTTTAATGCATAAAATTAAATTAACTCTGCCTGCTAACACCCACAAACTTATGAAAAGTTATTTAGATGGTCGCAAATTTACAATCAAAGACGGCGATTTTTTAAGCCCCGCTCATCCAATTGAAGCAGGAGTACCCCAGGGTAGCATACTGGGTCCAACTTTATATTTGATTTATGCATCCGATATGCCGTTAGACCCCATAATACATATTTCAACTTTTGCAGACGATACAGCCTTTATTAGCGTTCATAAGGACCATCAAATAGCATCACAGAACTTGCAGAAATATGTTTATAAGCTAGAGAATTGGCTTGAGCTTTGGAAAATCAGGGTTAACGAACAGAAATGTATTCATATAACTTTCACATTGCGAAAAGATACCTGCTCGTTCATCAGAATAAATAATCAAATTATCCCGCAACACAATGAAGTCAAATACCTCGGAATCCACCTCGATCGTCGTTTAACTTGGAAGTCTCATATCGACGCAAAACTTACTCAGATGAGATTAAAAGCAGTGCAACTTAATTGGCTAATGGGCAGAAATTCTACATTAAAGTTGGATTGCAAACTTTTGTTGTACAATGCAATTCTAAAGCCAATCTGGTGTTATGGAATTCAATTATGGGGTACTGCCTCAGCATCAAACATTAAAAAAATTCAAAGGGGTCAAAATAAAATTCTACGTATTATTACTGCAGCTCCATGGTATGTTAAAAATTCTCGAATCCACAAAGATCTAGGCGTGCCATTAGTAAACGTCGAATTTACAAAATATGCGTCAAAGTACATCAGCAAACTTGAACACCATCCAAACCCACTTGCACGAGACATCCTTAACTTTAGTGGCCACAGTCGGTTGAGAAGGAGGGATACCCTTGCTTTAACTCAAGCGCAAAACAGATGACTTGATCAGTTGATATGAAATTTTTGTAGTATCATAAAAATTTTTGTCTAGCACTGGCTGGGCTTATTATTTTCTTTTTAGTATTAAGATTTGAAAACTTATTGTTATTTCAATATATGAAGATTCAATAAATAAATAAAAGCTAATAAATAAAATAAAAAAAAATGTATTGCAAAATTTATAACAGTTTTCTTCAGAAGGAAAATCATCTGCCAAAAAGAAAACTTGAGGTAAGTGCTCGTAGTTATTTCTACATAATTTCTTTATTTGGTTCCGGAACCAAAGTCCGCCACAACAAACACAGACTTCTGTAGGCCCATTCTTTATGTTATCATTAAATTCTTCCAATATTCTGCAAACATGACTGCGTGCATCTGCTTCTAAATTTTGTATTCTAGTTGCGGGGGAGAGTGTTTGCCTATTATTCCTATTTCTTTGACCTTGTCTTAAGTTTTCATTCGCTCTGTAGACTGGATCCATTCGAACGCGACAATTTTGCATATGTTGTAATTCCTGAGTGAGAGTTCTTGCAATTCTACGAGATTCTTGACGCAATAATGTATTTCGCTCTTGCTCTTCTGTGCGTACTAGAATATCTAATCGTCTGAAAGCGTGTGATAAGGCATCCCGTTCACGCTCTGCTTCTCTAAATTCGGGATCTGCGCGTCTAGAAGAACGTAGTAATGCATCACGTTCACGTTCTGTTTCTCGGTTTTCGGGATCTTTGCGTCTAGACGAACGTGCTAATACACCACGTTCACGTTCTGTTTCCCTATATTCTGGATTTGCGCGTCTTGAGGAATGGGCTAGGGCATCCCGTTCACGCTCTGTTTCTCTAAATTCGGGATCTGCGCGTCTAGAAGAACGTAGTACTGCATCACGTTCACGTTCTCTTTCTCGGTTTTCGGTATCTTCGCGTCTAGAAGAACGTGCTAATACATCACGTTCACGTTCTGTTTCCCTATATTCTGGATTTTCGCGTCTTGAGGAATAGGCAAGTGCATCCCGTGCACGCTCTGCTTCTCTAAATTCGGGATCAGCGCGTCTAGAAGAACGTAGTAATGCATCACGTTCACGTTCTTTTTCTCAGTTTTCGGGATCTCCGCGTCTAGAAGAACGTGCTGATACATCACGTTCTGTTTCCCTGTATTCTTGATTTGCGCGTCTTGAGGAATGGGTTAGGGCATCCCGCCCTCGCTCTACTTCTCTAAACTCGGCATCTGCGCGTCTAGAAGAACGTGCTAATACACCACGTTCACGTTCTGTATCCCTGAATTCGGGATCTGCGCGTCTAGAGGAATGCGCTAGGGTATCTCGATCGTCTTAAATGTTGATATTCAATATCTCGACGACGCTCATTTTCCATATAATCTTCATTTTCCCTACGCTGTGATAACATTTGCGAATTACGGGCTCTATCATCTTCACGGTTTGTTTCGCGATAGTGCTCTAAAGCTAGTTGTGTTGCGCGTCTACGTTGTGCAGCGGATGTCTTACGTAGTTTAGGCATATTGCTATAATATCTGTAGTTAATTGTTGGAAAATGTTTATGTTGGGACAAACTATGTAAATATAATAAAAAAAATTTAAGTAAGTATATAAGTATATGTATATTAGTGGTTCCCATTCGGTTTTAGTAATTTAAAATTGAATAATTGAAATTAATATATAGAAATATTTGAAAACAAATACCTATTTGTTGTTTCGAAATTGTGAAACGGGCACATAAATTTTAAAATAAAAATTAAAAAAAAATATTTAGTAAATATTTATTAAAAAAAAATATACGAAACATATTTATTAAAAAAAAAATATACGAAACATATTTATGTTCAATATTATTTGTATACCAACATTTTTAAAAGAGTTATGCTTGTTAAAGTGATGTTCGGAAGTGGGCCTTATATGGGAGCTACGACTAATTATGGACCGATTGTAATAAAATTGTACCGTATTATTTGTTAACATATGAGATATATTTACGTTCAATATTATTTGGATACGAATATTTTTAAAAGAGTTATGCTCGTTAAAGTGATTTTCGGAAGGGGGCCTTATATGGGAGTCCACTTCCGTAAATCACTTTAAAGAGCATAACACTCTCAAAAATGTTTGTATGGGAGAAATAGGTATGTAAATTCTTAAATTTTCACTTACATTTTATATATTAAATAAAACACTGCGGGAACCACTATTAAAAATTATAAAACACTTACTACTTTTCTATGAGTATATGTAGAATATAAAATATTTTTTTGTTTATTAAATAAAAATTTTAAGGAAGGTAGAAAAAATTAAACTTTTAATTTTGATAAAAAATGTATATTTTTTTTTAATTAACCTTGTATTTAAAATTTAAAGAAATTGTTTACTTTCATCTACGGAAGTTGGTATACAATTGAAGCTAAACTTTTCTAAACAAACTTACCACCTTCTTGTTTGTATTAATAGAAATGTATAAACATACATATATATTAATAACTGTAAAATCACGTCACAGAGTTTGTTGTAGTATATAACAAGATTAAGAAAAACCATAGTCTCATTTTTGCGAGCGGGAAGAAGATGCAGTAAAGATGCCCTTTTAAAGGGCCTTGTTTGCAGGCAAACAAGTCTACCAGGCGCATTACAAAAACATTTCTATATTACGCAGTGTGCCATTCGCACCCAGTGTCTTGCTACTCGAAGTTTAATGAAGGCATAGTGGAATGAACATTTAATATGAGCCGTTTAAAATAAGTAAATGTGTCTTTTAGAAGGCCCACAAGGTGAATTCCTGCATTAAACTCTATCCACCCAAACAAAATTGTATAAACAAAGGCTATAAATCAGAAATTATCATATCATAGTGCAATTTCTTATTTGCCCAACCCACTGCTTTGTTAGTGCAGTTGTCTTTCATATGGCGAATTGTTTTTGTTTTAATATACAGTACGTCAAAAAATTATGGTACCATTATTAATAAAAAAATGCATTTTGAAATTCTTAATGTCTTTTGTGTTATAAAATATTTAAAGGTGACTGGGATTCGGTTTTCGGAAGGCGTTATGATGTTTTTCATAGCGATATTCAGAAATATAATGAAGATGATAAAAATGAGTTTTTTGCCGAAATGAAAAATATATATTTGAAAAACTTGAAAGGATGGATAGAATAGGAAGACAGAGATAGATAGGTAGAGACTTGAAAAAAAATTCCTATGTAAATATAAAAAAAAAAATTCCTATGTAAATATTAAAAAAAGAATAATTTTTAATTTTTGAACTGTAAAGTGTAAGGTAAAATTTTCTTTTTTATCAAGTAACAAAATTATTATGAATTATTAATTATTAAACATATTTTTTGAATCGAAACAATTTTTTTACGTTTTATAAAAAACATTCGTTTACTTTTTCGTTTTACTGTACCTTTAAATTTGTCTCATTTTCTCACCAATACATAAGCTTTTTGATTTTGAGCACCTTGTAACGATCCTTTCTGCTGGGGTATAACTCACGGTTGCCCAACGTCCTGTCACAATAATATTTCTTTTATTTAGTGACCTCTCAAAATAAAACACGGTTTGCCCTTCGATTATGTTATAATTTTATTTGCTCTTAAATTCACATGGATTTCTATTTTTGGCCACACTGAATAAAATATACTACACTAATCTTATGATAAACGCCGCTATTGGTCTCAAACGTGATATTACGCACGTAGTGGTAGTTGGTAGCAACATAACCTCAAATAAAGCCACGTGAAAAATAGTGAACCCGTAGTAAAACTCCGGGGACACCACCACGCTCGGCCACCGAGTTGGTCACCAGTGCAGTCGTAAATACGGCCCAGTGAAGCTAATGCTGGAGAGTGAATCTGTAGTAAAACTCCGGAAACACTACTCCAGTGTAGCGCACAGTGGTGAACCGTAGTAAAACTCCGAGGACACCACTATGCTCAAATCATGCCCAGTAAACTAGCACTTGAGGGTGAATCTGTAGTAAAACTCCGGAAACACTCCCCTAGTGTAGCCCGCAGTGGTTGACCCGTAGTAAAACTCCGTGGACACCACTACGCTCGGCTTGGATTTGTTCACAAATGTGGTCGTAGATAAGGCCCAGTGAAGCTAGTACTGGAGAGTGAATCTGTAGTAAAACTCCGGAAACACTACTCCAGTGTAGCGCACAGCGGTGAACCGTAGTAAAACTCCGAGGACACCCCTATGCTCAAATCATGCCCAGTAAACTAGCACTTGAGGGTGAATCTGTAGTAAAACTCCGGAAACACTCCCCTAGTGTAGCCCGCAGTGGTTGAACCGTAGTAAAACTCCGTGAACACCACTACGCTCGGCTTTGATTTGTTCACAAATGTGGTCGTATATAAGGCCCAGTGACTGCTAGCAGAGGAGGGTGAATCTGTAGTAAAACTCCGGAAACACTTCTCTAGCGCTGTTAGCAGTGTAGAATCTACAATGCAACCACAATTTGCCTAAAATACCACTAACTACCAATTTACTACCACTTACCTATTACGAAGCGCACACCACAACTGATGAAAACAAACTGTCCATCTTGCAGATTTTTGTTCTGCTTTTATACTCTTTTCGTCGTATGAATTTCTATTAGATGGTAACAAGTTACCAACCACACAGCTGATTATGACAACTACACTAAACGTCGTCATTCCTACCCGCCGCAAGGGGCGCTAGTGTGTATGGGCTGTTGTTCTTGTTGACACTAGGTGGCGCCATAAATACTTTATAGTGATAGAACACAACCCTGAAATACTAGAAATACTAAATCAATATGTAGCATTGCAATATTAATGTGTAATTCAATTATAACTACAATTAATGAAAAATTCAATATAAATGCTCTTATTACTAATAAACTAAAATCTACAATTCATGAAAGTAAATGAGATACAACTACCATATTGGTAATAAACAAATGCAAATAATACAATTAATTCAAAAAAAACAACTCTTTGATAATTATTATCTATTAGTGTACTGGTGGAAACGAGGGTTCCCGACTTCCATCGTCACACATCCCCCCTTCTTTACGGACGACTCTCTTCCCCTGGGTTCAGGGCTCTGATGTCGACTCTTCCTCCTCTGCTGATTAGTACCTGGTAGGTTACGGGACCGCTTTGGTGTTTAAATTTTTGTCGCTGGCCTAGTTTGTGAGCCCGTAAGGACGTCTCGACGATGCTTTTCCAACGCATCGGCCATGATTTGGTAACACTGCGGCCTCACACATGGCGATGTTGGCGTTTTCACACGGTTGACGTGACAACGCATCGGCCATGATTTGGTGACACTGCGGCCTCACACATGGCAATGTTGGCGTTTTCACACGGTCGGCGTGACAACGCATCGGCCATGATTTGGTGATTACTGCGGCCTCACACATGGCGATGTTGGCGTTTTCACACGGTTGATGTGACAACGCATCGGCCATGATTTGGTGATACTGCGGCCTCACACATGGCGATGTTGGCGTTTTCACACGGTTGATGTGACAACGCATCGGCCATGATTTGGTGATTACTGCGGCTTCACACATGGCGATGTTGGCGTTTTCACACGGTCGGCGTGACAACGCATCGGCCATGATTTGGTGATTACTGCGGCCTCACACATGGCGATGTTGGCGTTTTCACACGGTTGATGTGACAACGCATCGGCCATGATTTGGTGATTACTGCGGCTTCACACATGGCGATGTTGGCGTTTTCACACGGTCGGCGTGACAACGCATCGGCCATGATTTGGTGACACTGCGGCCTCACACATGGCGATGTTGGCGTTTTCACATGGTTGACGTGACAACGCATCGACCATGATTTGGTGATTACTGCGGCCTCACACATGCCGATGTTATTGATTCTCCCACCTTTGCTGGTCATAACCTGGTCAACGACGGGGCCACTATGGTGTATAAATTTCAGTCGGTGACCTGGCGTGCGCGACTGTAAGGACGTCTCGATAATTCGCTGTAAGTCTTCTGGCCGTGCTGCGTCGGCGATGGTTCGGCCGTCTTCAACCGCAATGGGGTGGTCCGGGGTGGTGCTAACCGCTATACATGCTTCTTGCGCTCTTGCTGTTGGTGTACGTTGTGCCCTTGAGACCTCCGGTGGGCTTGTGTTGCTGTTCTTCGGCATGGGTGATGGTGACCGGGTCAGTGGTCCCATGAAGTCAGCACATTGGACGGCCCACGGTTCTTCTGGGATTTTGGCCAGCATTTCACCTGTAGGCTTCTGTTGACTTACTTTAAATTGTTGGCATGGCTGGCAACGTCTCACGTGTTGTCTTACATCACGGAACATACCTGGCCAGTAATAACGACTCGCAACGCGGAGGATCGTCTTCCGAACCCCCAGATGTCCTGCTGTTGGGCTGTTGTGGTTTTCCTCTAGGACGCGAGTCCTATCTGGGGTGGCCACACATAGCTTCCATGGGGTGCTGTCCTCGTCGTTCAATTTCCTTGGAAAATTTCGATATAGCTGGTTGTCCATTGGCGTATAATCTGCATATTTGTCGGGGTTTTCGTGTACCTTACGAGTAAGCTTGGCGAGCCACTTGCAATTGTCCACTACTGCGGCGTCACACATGGCGATGTTGGCGTTTTCACACGGTTGACGTGACAACGCATCGGCCATGATTTGGTGACTGGCAATATGGGAGACCCCATGCGCTTCTTCGAGTTTTGGGAGTTCTTCCTCCAGAAAAGCAGCGGTGAGGGCCTGATCGTTGGTTTCTGTTCTCGTCTGCTGTTCCGGACCCGTTGTGGGTTCTCTAACACTAGCGGAGTATGAGGCAGCCGGCGGGCCATGTGATGGTGTGCCTTCGGTTGGATGGGAGCAATCCAAGGTCAGGCCTGCAATGTGGATGCTTGTATTGAAACGTTGTAGGAACTCTAGTCCCAAGATGACATTCTCACTCGCGCTGGGCATCACTAAAAATCTACATTTTCTAGTCAGATTACCCAGTGTCGTTTGGAATTCGATGGCCTTGGAAACCCGGCACACAGACCCGTCGGCTAGCATGATGTCGATCTCTTCTTGGAGGTACTCTGGAGTGGTTAATAGTCTGTAAAGTTAAAAGGTTCGTTTTGTGCTGTCACAAAATTAGGAATTGACAATTCCATATTAGTCGTTAAATAAGAAAGAAATGTTAAATTACCATTAATTGACTAACGTGCCGCATGGTAAAAGTAAATAAATACGAACGGATATAATTCCTGTAAATATAAAATTTTACAACAAATTAAAAAAATAAAGGTCATTTTTGGTCGAAATTAATTTATGTATATAAAGAAGAGTGAAAATAAATTTTATTTAATTTAATTAAAACGGGCACAGTGAAAGGGTGCTAAAAGTGAAGACAAATAAAATTAATAAAGTTAAAATATAATAGTTTTTCAAACCAATTAATTATGTTAAAAATGTTAGCCCCACGTTGGGCGCCAACTGTAACGATCCTTTCTGCTGGGGTATAACTCACGGTTGCCCAACGTCCTGTCACAATAATATTTCTTTTATTTAGTGACCTCTCAAAATAAAACACGGTTTGCCCTTCGATTATGTTATAATTTTATTTGCTCTTAAATTCACATGGATTTCTATTTTTGGCCACACTGAATAAAATATACTACACTAATCTTATGATAAACGCCGCTATTGGTCTCAAACGTCGTGTGATATTACGCACGTAGTGGTAGTTGGTAGCAACATAACCTCAAATAAAGCCACGTGAAAAATAGTGAACCCGTAGTAAAACTCCGGGGACACCACCACGCTCGGCCACCGAGTTGGTCACCAGTGCAGTCGTAAATACGGCCCAGTGAAGCTAATGCTGGAGAGTGAATCTGTAGTAAAACTCCGGAAACACTACTCCAGTGTAGCGCACAGTGGTGAACCGTAGTAAAACTCCGAGGACACCACTATGCTCAAATCATGCCCAGTAAACTAGCACTTGAGGGTGAATCTGTAGTAAAACTCCGGAAACACTCCCCTAGTGTAGCCCGCAGTGGTTGACCCGTAGTAAAACTCCGTGGACACCACTACGCTCGGCTTGGATTTGTTCACAAATGTGGTCGTAGATAAGGCCCAGTGAAGCTAGTACTGGAGAGTGAATCTGTAGTAAAACTCCGGAAACACTACTCCAGTGTAGCGCACAGCGGTGAACCGTAGTAAAACTCCGAGGACACCCCTATGCTCAAATCATGCCCAGTAAACTAGCACTTGAGGGTGAATCTGTAGTAAAACTCCGGAAACACTCCCCTAGTGTAGCCCGCAGTGGTTGAACCGTAGTAAAACTCCGTGAACACCACTACGCTCGGCTTTGATTTGTTCACAAATGTGGTCGTATATAAGGCCCAGTGACTGCTAGCAGAGGAGGGTGAATCTGTAGTAAAACTCCGGAAACACTTCTCTAGCGCTGTTAGCAGTGTAGAATCTACAATGCAACCACAATTTGCCTAAAATACCACTAACTACCAATTTACTACCACTTACCTATTACGAAGCGCACACCACAACTGATGAAAACAAACTGTCCATCTTGCAGATTTTTGTTCTGCTTTTATACTCTTTTCGTCGTATGAATTTCTATTAGATGGTAACAAGTTACCAACCACACAGCTGATTATGACAACTACACTAAACGTCGTCATTCCTACCCGCCGCAAGGGGCGCTAGTGTGTATGGGCTGTTGTTCTTGTTGACACTAGGTGGCGCCATAAATACTTTATAGTGATAGAACACAACCCTGAAATACTAGAAATACTAAATCAATATGTAGCATTGCAATATTAATGTGTAATTCAATTATAACTACAATTAATGAAAAATTCAATATAAATGCTCTTATTACTAATAAACTAAAATCTACAATTCATGAAAGTAAATGAGATACAACTACCATATTGGTAATAAACAAATGCAAATAATACAATTAATTCAAAAAAAACAACTCTTTGATAATTATTATCTATTAGTGTACTGGTGGAAACGAGGGTTCCCGACTTCCATCGTCACAACCTCTGCTTTGATGTTACATCCCAGCATACCATTTTAGGAGCGCTCCGAAAAAGGAGTCAGAAAAGAGTCCAACAAAAGAGCATTTTCGGAGCGCTCCGAAAAAATGAGTCAGAAAAGAGTCCACCTAAAGAGCATTTTCGGAGCGAAAGAAAAATTTGCTTGTTACTGTCCTGAGTCGACACGCAGTATGACTCAGAAATTCCACTTAATTATGTGTGTACCAAAGCGTTGTTCTCCTGCTATTTGTGCTTTGAACAAAAAACAAACATAGCTGTACCCAGCGTTACCGTTGATGCGACTAAAGTGGCAATTTGACCCTTTTACAGATGCCTTGCCACTTTTTGTGTACATTTTTTTTGTTTTACTTGATACATATTAGTTTCTTTTATTAATTTTTTTATTATATGCATATGTAAACATACATCATATACAACATTTAAATGAAAAAAATAGGATTTTTATTTTTGTTTTGTTTATTTTCCATCTTTTTAAGAGTGGTGCCCCTTTTTTTTAATAAATCCCCTTTTTGTGCGACTTTCTCAAATTTTCCAACGGTAACGCTGGCTGTACCACACAAGAACATAGTTGCCAGATTTGACGATTTATCGTCATTTTGACGATTTTTGGTTTCAAAAATTGCAAAATGACGATTTGACGATTTTTTCATTGAAAGTGACGATTTTCTGAATTATTAAAAATTTCTATCATTTGTTAGTTTTATTAATGTTTTTGTTACCAAATTCTCTCTTTTTTTGAGACAACAACTATTGTTCTCATTTAATATCATAAATATTAAGAAGAACATGACATATTTCAAAAACAAAACTAAGTGATAGTAGTGTTTTCTTAATTATTGTTGTTAAGTTCAAGTAAAATAATTCCAAATAATATTGAGACAGGATAGTCGAAATTACTTATTTATCTGTAAACATAAAAATCAATTTTAAATGCTGAAGTCCATGAACTAAAATTTTTAGAGGAAACAATTTCTAAATTTCAACGGGGAAATTCAACAAAAACTTCTATTTGAACAAAACGTCGAAAGCATATTCAGCCAAATAAATTTAAATAACAAAAATACGGAATTCTTTGAAGATAAGTATCTGTTTTCGTATATGATGGATGAATTGAATTCTATACGCAAAATGATATATAAAACTTAATAAAATAAATTGTCCTGACAAGTTGTGTTATTATATGTTTTGTGATTTGTTATGTAAAAAGTTAAAATATAATATTGAATTTTTGAATTTTTATGTTTTCGTTTAAATAAAAAATTTCAAAATACTATTAGAAATAGTGACTTTATTTTTTCGATTTCTTTGACGATTTTTAAAATTCAAAATGACGATTTTTTTCTTTTTTATCGGGATTTTGACGATTTTTTCCGAAATTCATCTGGCAGCCCTGCACAAGAATGATAAAAACAAGATTACACAGAGCCCAAGAAAAACCTCATAAAAGACTCTTTTCTGACATTATCTAAGAGCTCTTTCTGACGGACCATTTTCGAACGTAATGACGCTCTTTTCTGAAGGTTTTCGGAGCAATTATGATTGTTTTTTGGGCTCATAAAGAGCGTTAACGCTCCGAAAAAGGTGTCAGAAAAGACTCTTTTCGGACTCATATGGCTTGCTGGGATTTATCTCTTTTATAAAAACTGCAGCAGAGAGTGTTATTTTAACTCTTGCTCAAAAGACATAGTCAATTTCACAAAAATGATAAAATAAAGATTACGCCAACGCGCGTAAAATTTTAAAATGTTTTGCGCATTTAGGCCCTGTGACGTCACACATTCTGTGTTTCTATTGGCTAATTTTTTCTCACTTGTTTTTTTACTCATGTTTTGCTTGCATTTGCTCATTGCACTCTTCATGTTTATATTTTTTGTTGTTTTTTTTTCTTTTTTAAACAGATTTTATTTTAGAACTCTCAGAGATTTCAATTGCAAGGTTGCCAACTATCACATAAAACATAAATTTTTCGCAAGAAATTTTAATTCTAACACATGAAACATTATTGGAAACCCTTAGAATGGCCCTTCTACGTCACATAACGGGAAATCATGCGCATGGCGTAATCTTTATTTTATCATTCTTGTCAATTTCAGTAATCGACATAGAATAAAGAACCATTAACCCTTTCAGCACGGCTGTTATACCACATCTTTTAGTCCATATAAATTTTTTGGAATTTGTTATACGATTACACCGCAAAATCACGCGGATAGTATTATGGTTGACCACCCACCAGCCACCCAATAGAAGGCATGAACTTTTTACAAACTAATTTGAAAACATAAAATTCATAATATCCTCACAATTTGAGGGTTAAGGAAAAAAATTGTCAAAAAACGCACTCTCGCTAAAAGTATGATGCACCTGTGAGTGTCTTACATTTATGCCTTATACGGGATGATAAATGAGAAAACCAATATCGTACCAACGAACTTTTAAAATCGTACTTTTCCGACCCCAATAGTACTAAATAATTTTTGTAAAAAAATTTTTTTTTAAATTATATCGGTCTAATTCATAAACACATTATAACAGGGTAATAAGGCAATGAGAGGCAACATACGAAAAAATTGAATTCATAAATACATAACAGCTTGTTAGCTGGTTATAAGTCACTTGTATGTTTTGATATTTTTATTGTGTTCTCTACCCAACTTTAACCATTTAATAAAGTGACACTTAAGTGCTTGTTTGCAAAATATTTGAACAGATACGAGAAAATTTGTGTTTTTTTGTATAAAAGATAAAAAAAGTGATTAAAGAAGTAAAAATGTTTACAATAAATTTGGCTTAAGTCGGTTTTAGTGACTTTTTTCAAATCACTTCCAAAATTTTATCACTCATAGTTTTAATTTCTAGTTAAAATAAAATTTGTCAAAGTTTATAATATATTTAGATATATCTTGAAAACTACATTTCTTTATTAGACGATATATATATCATATGATAGGCACTTTAATAACCTTTCCAACGCTATATAACATGACCTACTTGTATGAACCACCTATAGGTCAATTTCGGAAAATTATTTTCTGATCCTATATTTTTTTAAAAATTCTGGAAAAAGGTCTATATGAGTAGATATATAAATCTCAAACTTTTAAAGTCAAGAAATTAAGCTTCAAGCTTTAAGGTATAACATGATCATGTAGGTAATGTAGATCCGCAGATATTAAAGAAAAATTATGACATTCCACCATAAAAAGTACAATCTGTACTATGCGAAGCCGGTGTTCTGTATACCATAGAGGAGAAAATCCTTACGCAATACAGGAAATCTTAAGCCGGTAAAATGTATACCATAGAGAAGAAAATCCTTTCCTGTATACAAAATTTTGAAGAAATATGTTTTTTTTTAATTTTTCAGATCTTATAATTCGGTGATTATAGTATCAAATTAAAGATTTATGTCTTGGCTATTTATATAAATAAATTTAAATAACACTTATGTAGATTTTCTTTTTAATTTTTTAGACATTAAAAAAAAATTCAGGTCAAAAAATATTATTTTCAGATTTAACCAATAGTTGGTCCATACTTTGTGATCGTGATATATATCGTTGGGTGTGTTTAATACCTTTAATTTGATGTATTACAATTTATCATAGACCCAATAGTTCCCGATATATAGGCTAATATATTTTCAACTTTGAGGGCCCGCCCCCTCCAAAATAGACGTGGCTGCCAAAAATATTGTTTATTGCTTTTATCTCCTTAAAAGCCCTATTTGATGATTTGTTTTTTTTTTTTTTTTGAGCAAAGTCAGTAAAACCGACTTGTTCCATAAATTTAATTAACCGAATTCGTAAGTATATACATACATATGTACATACATATGTATATACAAATAGCAACTATTACATTGCAGAAATGTCGACATCTACTACAAGACGATCAAAAACAATTGCTAGCACGTTTCCTATTCAATACGGAAGGAGAAGCATCATAAATTATGTCCATTCTTTTTATTTATATAAATATTACTTAAATAAAAATAAACATAATTATAGAGATGCATAAACAATTACATTAAAGTGAATAGTCGAGTACCTGTTGTTGACGGCGGCACATGGGTACTCTTTAAACTCTGTGCCAGCGGTGAATAATTGTATTTAAAAGCAATTTTTTTACTATTGAAATTACTTTTTATATAATAACAAGTAATAAAACAAATGTTTTTTGACATTTCGATTAAATTATGTGCAATAATTCATATTATTTTCAGTTTTCTATTAGGGTACTTAAATAATCAATTGTAATTATACTCATCACTAAGTATAAAATGAGAGCGAAAATAACATGTTATTGCAAACATAAAACTACAAAACTATTAAAACCGACAAATTGTTAATTTACTTCTATTGTGTAGTTATGAATACAAATTTTTATCAGTAGCTTATAAAACAAAAAGAAACTTATAACTATTATCAGCTTATAAGTTAAAATTTTAAATTTTTATGAATTAGACCGTAAGTATTCTAAGCAGTTTCCCATTGTTGTTTTTGCTTCTGAATTTACATAAGTACATACATAAATATTGTACAGCTGTTTATTACAAACAGTAGTGCCAAGTTCTACCCCTCTATTGTATATTTTCTGATATGCCTGAAGGTATGCTGTGATTTTAATGAGTAATAAACGATTATTACATACAACATCCCCAGAGTACACTGAGAGAACAGAAAGTAAAAGATATCTAACTTCTTTCAACATGCAATCTTCAAATCACAACAACTCGAGTGATGTTTTCTCGTGGGATAAGTTATGTAAGTTATTAGATGAAAAACTTAGTGATGTAACTAGGAAGTCTGATCTAAATGAACTAAAAGCTGAAATAGATGAGCTGAAACAAGAAAATGCTAAACTAAAAAAGGATGTGAATAAACTAACATCCAGGTTGGAATCTATTGATCGTCGTTCTCGTTCGTCTAATATTGTAGTCTCTGGACTTAATAGTAAAAACAATAATACAGCTAAACAAGAAGTTGAAAACTTATGTAAAAACGTCCTCAAAGTAAATGCGAATATTATGTCTGCACGTATGATTGCTGGTGGAAAATCATTTTGCTTTACACTGGCGTCTAGTTTTCAAGCTTATAATGTAACAGCAATGAAAAAGAAATTAAAAGGCAAAAATATCTTTATTAATAAAGATTATACCGTGGATGAACAAAATGTGCGTTATAATTTACGAAAGCTGAGCAAAAGTATCACCAAATGCAATAAGACAGTCAAAGTAAGGCTTGGCGAATTTTGTCTTTACGTTGATAATAAAACATATACCTACAAGTCTGATAAAATTGAAACTACTTCAAATAGTGATGCAATATATCTTCGTAAATTGCTTGCAAATACTGATTATGCTACTGAAATTAATGTCATAAACGTGAACCAACCTATTGAGAAAATACCAATATAGTACATTTAAATTACTATCATACAATGTTGCAAATTTGGCAAATTCAATAAATTTTGGCTATTTCTTAACCTATCTAAATCAATTTGATCTATTTTTTTTTTATTCGAAACCCACGTTCTTAGTGAGAATCAATATCGTCTTAATTCTTATTTTCAAAATTATTTTCTAAAAGGGATTCCTGCAAAGAAAATACACAGAGCTGGTCGTGCAAGTGGTGGATGTCGTTTTGGATTTAAAATAGAGCTACAAAAGAAGAAAACATGTTAAGAGCAAAGAATTCTCAAAATCATGATATGTACCCACAACTTAATCATAACTTTATGCCTGTACCATTATTAAATTACTCGACACGTGTCACCTGTCTTCTTATTAAAACTAGAGGTGGATTATTAGAACTGAATGGCAGATCTTTTATTAATACTGCATAAACTTGTTGTACAATATGTAATACTAATGAAGTAGAAAATACATTTCTCTTTTTGGAAGTCTGTCCAATTTATAAGGAAATACGTAGAACCTGTTTTAATAAAATAAATCTTTCTGTAAATGATGTTATCAGTATTCTGAATGGTTATAATTTTTCTACTTGATATAAATATATTGAACTATGTTTAAAGTACCGTAAGCTAATATTAAATGAGTTTTCCTAGTCACATATTTTATATACATATAATAAAAATCACATTTTATGCCAATCTGGCTCACAACAAATATGTGTGGCCATATATAGATTAAAAATAATATTTAAGACTGAATTTGTATAAAAAAGAATCTGAATTTGTATATTAAAATATTATATAATCTATTAATAAATAAATAAATAATAATAAATGCCTTTAAAGGGCAACCGCAATTTGGGCATTTACATTGAGCATTCTGAAAATAAAAAAATTGTTATAAATCTTTACAAAAAATATACATACTACATAAAAAATACTGTTAAATATTTAAAACCTTACTTACCATTTTGACGATTCGAGGTTTAGCATTAATTTGGCACGCGTTTTCCTAAAACTAACGCTATTTTTATCTTTATGTTAATAATGCCAGATTTTTGCACAATGATCAGAGATTATATCGAGCCATAACCGCCGAAAAAATGTATCCCACAAACTCAAAATTTTACAGGGGAAGGTTTTTTTGAAATAAAATCAGTTTGAATAAAGCCATTATTTTAAAATTTATAATGTAAATATTGTTTTGTGTAATACATTTAATTTTAATAATTTTAAATGATGTTGAACTATCGATTTCGATAAAAAAAACAACAATCGATTATGGTGTGGGATACATTACTTTGGCGGTAATGGCTCGATATTAGTAGCTCATAAATGTTCTACGTTTCGAAACACAATGTTTCAACGTGTGTGTAACATTTTTATTTAGCACTTGGCATTAAATTTAACATTTTAAAAAAAACGTTGAAATTTCGTACGAAAATAGCAACAAGAAAATAATTTGCTTTGTTTACAATAATATTAAATTTTGACATATAGAGCAGATAAACTTGCGATATAAATTAGAGAAGAGTGCAATTTTTCGTGCTTCGCAAGTTGATTCAATATGAATCTACTTGATTCGCTCTTAAAATTTTGTATGGTGAAGCAAGTTGTTTCACTCAAGATTGGGGTGTGAAGCATGAATAGAGAGCGAAGCATGTACCGTGGAAATGTAGTTATAAACAAAGCAAATTATTTTCTTGTTGCTGGAAGTAAAGAAAGTAAATACGTACGAATGTGTTTTTTTTTCAAATAAGCTAACTAATTTCCACTCACTTATTTTTGGCCATTAAAAAAAATATTTTCCACAAATTGTAAATTCTGTTTTTTTTTTTATTCTGTTTGTTTATTAAAAACAACTGTCAAATCTAATCAAGTTTATTAGTCATGTAAACAGCATGATTCAGAAGGCGAAGCAGGTGTTTCAAGTCGTCGTGGAAACATAGTATTATGGATTCGTTCAATGTCAAGTTCAGATAAGTTTCTTAAGGTACGGTCACACTTGTAAAACATTTGACAAAAAACACCAAATATTTCTCTTCCATAATGTGACCATAAAACATTTTGGGGTGCAAACATGATTTTGAGAAAACAAAATTTGTTTTGTAGCAAACAAAAATGTGTCTAATGTGAACAGAGTGTGACCACCCTATGTCAAATATTTTCCGCTTTTTTGGGCAAGTAATTATTTTTTCTTGCAAAGCTATTGTAAGAACAAATAGAGGCAAATAACAGCTGGTGAAAACAGTGTCGTCATTTTTAAAAATAAATTAGGAACATTTTCATAAAAATCACCAAAAACAGAAGTGTACTAATATTTTCAAAACTCCATTTTCAATGCAGAAATTAAAGGCCAGGTATTTAAATAGTAAAAATTTTTATGGAAGTGATTGTCAAATATGGACCGATTGCAATAAATTTCGGCAGGCTGATTTATTTTTTTTATGTTTTTGCAATTACATTTGTACAATGTTATAAGAAACGGCTTACGGAAAAAAATGGAGTAAGAGAAAAATTTATTTGTATGCTAAGAAATTTTTCTCTCACCGAAATCAAAATTTATACGTTACAAAGTAATTTTTTAGTTTTGTTTACAAAAATATTTTGTCTTCTATTTTGATTTTCGCTCACCAAAATCAAAATGTAAATTAAAAATTCATTTTTTAGTCTTGTTTGAACTAATTCTTTAATTGAATGTGATATGAACTAATTATTATTTTTTTGTTTTTGTTATGAATTAGAATAAATAAACATGATTTTTTATTTAATAAAACATATTTAAAAAACTGCCGGATTTAACGAATTTTTTTGATATAACGAATGAGCCTGACAATATATAATTCGTTAAACCGGGAAACCACTGTATATATACACAATTCATTATGGTTCACATAATTCATTACTTTTAAGATAACATAAAATATCACTTGTTTAAGCCATTTTATATATACGCTTAAAAGCACAACAATTGGCAACACTGATATTCATAACAAAAACAATCAAACAGCTGTGTGATATTAATATAAATATTTGTTGGCGAAAAATATGGAGGTAAGTTAAAATATTTTTTAAAATCAATTTTTTTTAATAAATATACTTTTAGGATAGTGAAAATTATACTGAGGTATATAATAGTAAAAACTATTCTTACATACATATGTATGTATGTATGTACATGGTTTATAAATTTTTAGGTAATGGAAAGAAGCAGCGAGAGTAGTCCAGCTTTAAAAAGGCCAAGAAAAATACCAAAAGTGGCCAGGGAGTGGGAAGAGGACGATATTTTTAGATTAATTTTGCTTGTCCGAAGCATCCCACAATAAAACATCTAGAGATTCGGCATGGAGAAGTATTGAGCAAAATTTTAAGCCAAAATATACGGTGGTTGATCTCAATGCGAAATGAACCAATCTTCGCATTCAATTCCGGGGTTACGCTGGAAGAGCCAAAACGAAATCAGGACGGGGTGTTGTAGAAGTTCCTAAATGGAAATTTTACAATGCCATGAGTTTTGTTGGATGTGCTTTTTTTACATGTTTGTTTTAAAATGTTATTTGTTTTTTTAATGTAGCTCATAAATGTTCTACGTTTCGAAACACAATGTTTCAACGTGTGTGTAACATTTTTATTTAGCACTTGGCATTAAATTTAACATTTTTAAAAAAACGTTGAAATTTCGTACGAAAATAGATAATTCTTGTCTTAAGAAATGCCTAAACTGTCTTATAAAAAAATATACATACATGTGTTTCATGCAGCCCAATCATGAATAAAAAATCCGCGGGAGTTTTTTCACTTTTAATTTTTTTACTATTGAATTTGAATAGGAAAAATGGGAAAAACTCCCGCGGAATTTTTATTCATGATTGGGCTGATGAATTACTAGAATTGCTCTCGTCATGTTGATTGTAAAAATTATTTGCCATTTGATATACGATATAAAAATACTTTGTATTTTTTTGTAATAAATATTTAACAAAAATCTTGAAGAAATTTTATCATTTTTTGAAATCATTTTTAGCATTTCTTGGCCTTGTCCAATGCCATATTTAGCAATAAATTTTTTTTAGGTCTGCTCACACTGTTCACAAGTCTAAACTCTGAAATTATTAACTGCCTGTTTTTTTCAAAATAAAATAAAAATGTTCGCTTGCGAAAATATATTGAAACAACAAAAAAAAAACTCAAATTTATTTTTGTTTTCAATATAAATTTTCAAACGAACGTTTTTATTTTAATTTGAAAAGCCGGCAATAAAATAATTTCTGTGCATTATTTTTTTAACTGGCAACATTTCTTAGTACATTGAAGGTAATACTATGTTTCCACGACGACTTGAATCACCTGCTTCGCTCTCTGAATCATGTTTATGAAACTTGCTGTTTACATGAATAATAAACTTGATTCGATTTGACAGTTGTTTTTAATAAACAAACAGAATTTACAATTTGTGGAAAATATTTTTTTTAATCGACAAACAAAAGTGAGTGGAAATTAGTTAGCTTATTTGAAAAAAAAAACATTCGTACGTATTTACTTTCTTTACTTCCAGCAACAAGAAAATAATTTGCTTTGTTTACAATAATATTAAATTTTGACATATAGAGCAGATAAACTTGCGATATAAATTAGAGAAGAGTGCAATTTTTCGTGCTTCGCAAGTTGATTCAATATGAATCTACTTGATTCGCTCTTAAAATTTTGTATGGTGAAGCAAGTTGTTTCACTCAAGATTGGGGTGTGAAGCATGAATAGAGAGCGAAGCATGTACCGTGGAAATGTAGTTATAAACAAAGCAAATTATTTTCTTGTTGCTGGAAGTAAAGAAAGTAAATACGTGCGAATGTGTTTTTTTTTCAAATAAGCTAACTAATTTCCACTCACTTATTTTTGGCCATTAAAAAAAATATTTTCCACAAATTGTAAATTCTGTTTTTTTTTATTCTGTTTGTTTATTAAAAACAACTGTCAAATCTAATCAAGTTTATTAGTCATGTAAACAGCATGATTCAGAAGGCGAAGCAGGTGTTTCAAGTCGTCGTGGAAACATAGTATTATGGATTCGTTCAATGTCAAGTTCAGATAAGTTTCTTAAGGTACGGTCACACTTGTAAAACATTTGACAAAAAACACCAAATATTTCTCTTCCATAATGTGACCATAAAACATTTTGGGGTGCAAACATGATTTTGAGAAAACAAAATTTGTTTTGTAGCAAACAAAAATGTGTCTAATGTGAACAGAGTGTGACCACCCTATGTCAAATATTTTCCGCTTTTTTGGGCAAGTAATTATTTTTTCTTGCAAAGCTATTGTAAGAACAAATAGAGGCAAATAACAGCTGGTGAAAACAGTGTCGTCATTTTTAAAAATAAATTAGGAACATTTTCATAAAAATCACCAAAAACAGAAGTGTACTAATATTTTCAAAACTCCATTTTCAATGCAGAAATTAAAGGCCAGGTATTTGAATAGTAAAAATTTTTATGGAAGTGATTGTCAAATATGGACCTATTGCAATAAATTTCGGCAGGCTGATTTATTTTTTTTATGTTTTTGCAATTACATTTGTACAATGTTATAAGAAACGGCTTACGGAAAAAAATGGAGTAAGAGAAAAATTTATTTGTATGCTAAGAAATTTTTCTCTCACCGAAATCAAAATTTATACGTTACAAAGTAATTTTTTAGTTTTGTTTACAAAAATATTTTGTCTTCTATTTTGATTTTCGCTCACCAAAATCAAAATGTAAATTAAAAATTCATTTTTTAGTCTTGTTTGAACTAATTCTTTAATTGAATGTGATATGAACTAATTATTATTTTTTTGTTTTTGTTATGAATTAGAATAAATAAACATGATTTTTTATTTAATAAAACATATTTAAAAAACTGCCGGATTTAACGAATTTTTTCGATATAACGAATGAGCCTGACAATATATAATTCGTTAAACCGGGAAACCACTGTATATATACACAATTCATTATGGTTCACATAATTCATTACTTTTAAGATAACATAAAATATCACTTGTTTAAGCCATTTTATATATACGCTTAAAAGCACAACAATTGGCAACACTGATATTCATAACAAAAACAATCAAACAGCTGTGTGATATTAATATAAATATTTGTTGGCGAAAAATATGGAGGTAAGTTAAAATATTTTTTAAAATCAATTTTTTTTAATAAATATACTTTTAGGATAGTGAAAATTATACTGAGGTATATAATAGTAAAAACTATTCTTACATACATATGTATGTATGTATTACATACATATGTATGTATGTATTACATACATATGTATGTATGTATGTACATGGTTTATAAATTTTTAGGTAATGGAAAGAAGCAGCGAGAGTAGTCCAGCTTTAAAAAGGCCAAGAAAAATACCAAAAGTGGCCAGGGAGTGGGAAGAGGACGATATTTTTAGATTAATTTTGCTTGTCCGAAGCATCCCACAATAAAACATCTAGAGATTCGGCATGGAGAAGTATTGAGCAAAATTTTAAGCCAAAATATACGGTGGTTGATCTCAATGCGAAATGAACCAATCTTCGCATTCAATTCCGGGGTTACGCTGGAAGAGCCAAAACGAAATCAGGACGGGGTGTTGTAGAAGTTCCTAAATGGAAATTTTACAATGCCATGAGTTTTGTTGGATGTGCTTTTTTTACATGTTTGTTTTAAAATGTTATTTGATTTTTTAATGTAGCTCATAAATGTTCTACGTTTCGAAACACAATGTTTCAACGTGTGTGTAACATTTTTATTTAGCACTTGGCATTAAATTTAACATTTTAAAAAAAACGTTGAAATTTCGTACGAAAATAGATAATTCTTGTCTTAAGAAATGCCTAAACTGTCTTATAAAAAAAATATACATACATGTGTTTCATGCAGCCCAATCATGAATAAAAAATCCGCGGGAGTTTTTTCACTTTTAATTTTTTTACTATTGAATTTGAATAGGAAAAATGGGAAAAACTCCC
This sequence comes from Bellardia pandia, assembly GCA_916048285.2. Classification (NCBI taxonomy): domain Eukaryota; kingdom Metazoa; phylum Arthropoda; class Insecta; order Diptera; family Calliphoridae; genus Bellardia; species Bellardia pandia. Next base: position 76,392,111 of record OU696530.1, read on the forward strand.
GCGGAATTTTTATTCATGATTGGGCTGATGAATTACTAGAATTGCTCTCGTCATGTTGATTGTAAAAATTATTTGCCATTTGATATACGATATAAAAATACTTTGTATTTTTTTGTAATAAATATTTAACAAAAATCTTGAAGAAATTTTATCATTTTTTGAAATCATTTTTAGCATTTCTTGGCCTTGTCCAATGCCATATTTAGCAATAAATTTTTTTTAGGTCTGCTCACACTGTTCACAAGTCTAAACTCTGAAATTATTAACTGCCTGTTTTTTTCAAAATAAAATAAAAATGTTCGCTTGCGAAAATATATTGAAACAACAAAAAAAAACTCAAATTTATTTTTGTTTTCAATATAAATTTTCAAACGAACGTTTTTATTTTAATTTGAAAAGCCGGCAATAAAATAATTTCTGTGCATTATTTTTTTAACTGGCAACATTTCTTAGTACATTGAAGGTAATACTATGTTTCCACGACGACTTGAATCACCTGCTTCGCTCTCTGAATCATGTTTATGAAACTTGCTGTTTACATGAATAATAAACTTGATTCGATTTGACAGTTGTTTTTAATAAACAAACAGAATTTACAATTTGTGGAAAATAGTTTTTTTAATCGACAAACAAAAGTGAGTGGAAATTAGTTAGCTTATTTGAAAAAAAAAAATATTCGTACGTATTTACTTTCTTTACTTCCAGCAACAAGAAAATAATTTGCTTTGTTTACAATAATATTAAATTTTGACATATAGAGCAGATAAACTTGCGATATAAATTAGAGAAGAGTGCAATTTTTCGTGCTTCGCAAGTTGATTCAATATGAATCTACTTGATTCGCTCTTAAAATTTTGTATGGTGAAGCAAGTTGTTTCACTCAAGATTGGGGTGTGAAGCATGAATAGAGAGCGAAGCATGTACCGTGGAAATGTAGTTATAAACAAAGCAAATTATTTTCTTGTTGCTGGAAGTAAAGAAAGTAAATACGTACGAATGTGTTTTTTTTTTCAAATAAGCTAACTAATTTCCACTCACTTATTTTTGGCCATTAAAAAAAATATTTTCCACAAATTGTAAATTCTGTTTTTTTTTATTCTGTTTGTTTATTAAAAACAACTGTCAAATCTAATCAAGTTTATTAGTCATGTAAACAGCATGATTCAGAAGGCGAAGCAGGTGTTTCAAGTCGTCGTGGAAACATAGTATTATGGATTCGTTCAATGTCAAGTTCAGATAAGTTTCTTAAGGTACGGTCACACTTGTAAAACATTTGACAAAAAACACCAAATATTTCTCTTCCATAATGTGACCATAAAACATTTTGGGGTGCAAACATGATTTTGAGAAAACAAAATTTGTTTTGTAGCAAACAAAAATGTGTCTAATGTGAACAGAGTGTGACCACCCTATGTCAAATATTTTCCGCTTTTTTGGGCAAGTAATTATTTTTTCTTGCAAAGCTATTGTAAGAACAAATAGAGGCAAATAACAGCTGGTGAAAACAGTGTCGTCATTTTTAAAAATAAATTAGGAACATTTTCATAAAAATCACCAAAAACAGAAGTGTACTAATATTTTCAAAACTCCATTTTCAATGCAGAAATTAAAGGCCAGGTATTTGAATAGTAAAAATTTTTATGGAAGTGATTGTCAAATATGGACCTATTGCAATAAATTTCGGCAGGCTGATTTATTTTTTTTATGTTTTTGCAATTACATTTGTACAATGTTATAAGAAACGGCTTACGGAAAAAAATGGAGTAAGAGAAAAATTTATTTGTATGCTAAGAAATTTTTCTCTCACCGAAATCAAAATTTATACGTTACAAAGTAATTTTTTAGTTTTGTTTACAAAAATATTTTGTCTTCTATTTTGATTTTCGCTCACCAAAATCAAAATGTAAATTAAAAATTCATTTTTTAGTCTTGTTTGAACTAATTCTTTAATTGAATGTGATATGAACTAATTATTATTTTTTTGTTTTTGTTATGAATTAGAATAAATAAACATGATTTTTTATTTAATAAAACATATTTAAAAAACTGCCGGATTTAACGAATTTTTTCGATATAACGAATGAGCCTGACAATATATAATTCGTTAAACCGGGAAACCACTGTATATATACACAATTCATTATGGTTCACATAATTCATTACTTTTAAGATAACATAAAATATCACTTGTTTAAGCCATTTTATATATACGCTTAAAAGCACAACAATTGGCAACACTGATATTCATAACAAAAACAATCAAACAGCTGTGTGATATTAATATAAATATTTGTTGGCGAAAAATATGGAGGTAAGTTAAAATATTTTTTAAAATCAATTTTTTTTAATAAATATACTTTTAGGATAGTGAAAATTATACTGAGGTATATAATAGTAAAAACTATTCTTACATACATATGTATGTATGTATTACATACATATGTATGTATGTATGTACATGGTTTATAAATTTTTAGGTAATGGAAAGAAGCAGCGAGAGTAGTCCAGCTTTAAAAAGGCCAAGAAAAATACCAAAAGTGGCCAGGGAGTGGGAAGAGGACGATATTTTTAGATTAATTTTGCTTGTCCGAAGCATCCCACAATAAAACATCTAGAGATTCGGCATGGAGAAGTATTGAGCAAAATTTTAAGCCAAAATATACGGTGGTTGATCTCAATGCGAAATGAACCAATCTTCGCATTCAATTCCGGGGTTACGCTGGAAGAGCCAAAACGAAATCAGGACGGGGTGTTGTAGAAGTTCCTAAATGGAAATTTTACAATGCCATGAGTTTTGTTGGATGTGCTTTTTTTACATGTTTGTTTTAAAATGTTATTTGATTTTTTAATGTAGCTCATAAATGTTCTACGTTTCGAAACACAATGTTTCAACGTGTGTGTAACATTTTTATTTAGCACTTGGCATTAAATTTAACATTTTAAAAAAAGCGTTGAAATTTCGTACGAAAATAGATAATTCTTGTCTTAAGAAATGCCTAAACTGTCTTATAAAAAAAATATACATACATGTGTTTCATGCAGCCCAATCATGAATAAAAAATCCGCGGGAGTTTTTTCACTTTTAATTTTTTTACTATTGAATTTGAATAGGAAAAATGGGAAAAACTCCCGCGGAATTTTTATTCATGATTGGGCTGATGAATTACTAGAATTGCTCTCGTCATGTTGATTGTAAAAATTATTTGCCATTTGATATACGATATAAAAATACTTTGTATTTTTTTGTAATAAATATTTAACAAAAATCTTGAAGAAATTTTATCATTTTTTGAAATCATTTTTAGCATTTCTTGGCCTTGTCCAATGCCATATTTAGCAATAAATTTTTTTTAGGTCTGCTCACACTGTTCACAAGTCTAAACTCTGAAATTATTAACTGCCTGTTTTTTTCAAAATAAAATAAAAATGTTCGCTTGCGAAAATATATTGAAACAACAAAAAAAAAACTCAAATTTATTTTTGTTTTCAATATAAATTTAAATTGAAACTTGCTGTTTACATGAATAATAAACTTGATTCGATTTGACAGTTGTTTTTAATAAACAAACAGAATTTACAATTTGTGGAAAATATTTTTTTTAATCGACAAACAAAAGTGAGTGGAAATTAGTTAGCTTATTTGAAAAAAAAACATTCGTACGTATTTACTTTCTTTACTTCCAGCAACAAGAAAATAATTTGTCATATATGAAAGTTAAAGAAATTTTGAATGCTTCGTTAAAAGAAATATTTGCAAAGTTTTCCAAAGATTTAAAATTTGTTATATGTGAAGAACTAAAATCTGATTTTAGAGAAATTAGAGATGTGTTAAGTTCAGTTTTACAAAAAATAGAAACTAAAAGTTCTGAAAGCATTGGATCTTGTGTTGAGACGGAAAATTGTAATTTAATATTAGATAATAAAGTAAAAACAAATAACCGTGATCATACTCTCGGTCCTTTTGAAACTACAGATGATTCGTTGAATGTCTCAAACTTCTTAAATTACAGAAAGACACCTAATCCGAAGGAAAAATGTAACCGAAATGTCCGAAGAGTTTAAAACCCAAAAGAATTTTTGAGAAGAATATTCTCGATTGTAGATTTTCAATAAATTTAGATATTGTAAAAAATGTGCATAAAAAAATTACAGAAAAAAAAATCCTCGAAGATTTAGTAAGAGAGGAATATTTAAGCATAATGTTTGCATTTTATGTTTTTATAATGTACTATTAAGTAGCAACAAAAAAGTACATTTGTTTATGCCTATTGCAAATTTAATGATTGTAGCCCCTTTCGTTTTAAAATAACTCTAAGTGGTGATGTCACTGTTTATAGAACAAAAGAGTTACATCATGCTAAAGATGAAATACATGTTCCCCAGATACGGGGCGTAAGAAGACATTCTTTTAAAAATGAGCTTAAGGAAAATAATGCTTATTTATACAGAAAGCAGCAAATTTTAAATCCTGCTGATGATATTGCCAAAAAGGGTAATTTTAAAAATATTAAAAAACTGGAAACATACAGAAAAGTGAAGTCTGAAGGTAACTTAGATATTATCATCCAGATCCAGTTTAGGCTCTTATTTTGATGAAAAGAGGGCCATCATACAAAAGTTATATACAATTAGGTGCCTCTCCATTTACAGTTTATACATGGGAAAACCTTACATTTAAAACTATTTCAAGTAATGTTAAAATACTTGAGGACTCTCGTTTTACTGTACACATGGATGCTTCTGGTGAAAGCGTAAAACATGTAGTGTGCTGCGAAAAGAATTTTAACTTATAAATTAATTATACGAAATTGTAAGCTAAACAAAATTCTTCCGATTGCGGAAGCAATTCTTTCCCGCCACATTCTTAGTGAGATATGTAACTTTTTGGATAAATTAAAGTTATTTTTGAAGGAAAACAAAATTAAATATCAGTTTAAATGGCCTTATTGTAAAAGAATTTGGACTGATGTGAGTGCAGCACTATATGGTGCGATTTTAAAAAGTTACAATAATCAGACTTTATTACAGCACCTTATAGCGAGTGCCACATTTTATAACAATGTGAAAATTAATTCAAACCATAACCCTGATTTTGTTGTCCTGCAGTGGTGTAAATGTCATTACATACATATAATTTGCAAGGATTGAATCTAACAAAATAGGGCAGAACCCATATTTTGAGACCATTGTTAAAGAATGTGTTAGTAGCTGCGTTTAGTTTAACCACGCTAGCAGAATGTCAACGTTGGTTTAAACACATTTTTATAGTTTTGCTATCTCTATATAAGTCTAGTGTTTTTGAGCAAAGTTTTGAAATATTACAGCTATGTGTGATAGAAATCGATAGTGAAAACACTAGCAAGGAGTACACGCTTCTCGATAACGAAAATACTGATCTTTTAGAGTCTATTGCTTTCAATAGCCCATTTCGAAAAATGTTTCTGGAAATTTACGATGAAATTAAAAACATGATGAAAACAACTACGACGGGTCAATGTTTAAATCGATATCGTAACGATGATATATGCATGTTTATATTAATAAATATTGCTCATATATTGTTCTTTGGACAAATGTTATGGGAATATATGTTGATCAGTCCGGACATCATTGCTAATAATGCTACCGTTGAATTTTCTTGCCTCAAAAATCTGTAAGGCCAGACGTATTTGTTAAAGTTATGAGAATTGATTACCTGAGCTCTTTGAAAGAGTTGCGATATAGTTATAACATGTTTGGAACAATTGACCAGGAAATTCATAATTCATAATTCAATTAATTTAAGTTTAAATGAACTTAATGAGCCTGGTACTAGTATTTGAATTGATAAAGAGCACTCTTATGTCAGTTCCACCCCAAATGAAAAAAACTGCTCTATTAATGAAAGTGTTGAAATGAATTACTATGTACATAGTAATTTAAAATATTATTAAATGTATTTGTTATTAGCAGCGATGAAAAAACTAAACATCAAACAATAAAAAGAAAATTTCGGGCAGAATGGTTACATTCTTTCGATTGGCTTCGGGAAAAGGGTGATAATGCATATTGTATTGCTTGTTCTGGACAGATTGTAAGTCATTGCAGCCACCTTAAAGGTGTTATGACACTTGCTATTTTTTTAGGATTGATTGAATGAAACAACAAATGCGAGAAAGAGCAAGAAATACAATATGTAAACAAACCTTTTTTCAGATTGACAGTTCTCATGTACATATATATTTTTCTTTGACTAAAACCAAATAAAATAAATGAAAATGGTAAAAGCTTGGGCAGATTTTAATTAATAATTAATAAAGCAGGTGGCCTTCATATGGGATTGTAAATCACCACAATATAAAAATAAATATAAGAAAGTGCAATTTTGGGAAGAATTGGCAAACAAAATTAACACAAGCTTTGCTGCAAAGGTTCCATTTAGTTCTGGTAGGTATAAATAATTGTTTTTATTTAATAATTTAGTTTTATTTTAATGGATGTGTCAAAAAAATGGAGCAATTTAAAAGCTTACTACCAAACGGAGCAAACGAAATATATTAAAGCTAAAAAAGTGGATGCAGCGCTGATGCAGTAGAGAATGTGTTCTCAATTTGGAAATATAGCCAGCCAATGGACTTTTTATCCACCACAAATGAGGCTACATTCTCAGTAAATAACTTTAACAAAAGTAGTCTTGAACAGGGCTGCCAGATGAATTTCGGAAAAAATCGTCAAAATCCCGATAAAAAAGAAAAAAATCGTCATTTCGAATTTTAAAAATCGTCAAAAAAATCGGAAAAATAAAGTCACTATTTCTAATAGTATTTTGAAATCTTTATTAAAACGAAAACATAAAAATTCAATTTTATATAGTCTCTTGTACAATACATATCAAAATACGTAAATTTTAACTTTTTACATAACAAATCACAAAAAATTTTATGTTAAACACAACTTGTGTAATATTTAATATCTTAGTCCGTTTTCACTTCTATAATTCTCACTCGTCAAGGCAAGTATTTTTGGAAGAGAAGGGAAATAAGAACAAAAGGGGTACAAACTTGACGGTACTGTCAATTTTCTTATTTCCTTTTGTTTTTTTTCATGCATGTTGATTTACATTAAAAAGTACGAAAATTGAATTGACATGTTTGATGAAATGGCAAGTTCAAAAGAGAATTGAACAAAAACTGGTCTGCTAAAACTGAATAGTGTGAAACAGTATTTTATAAATAAATTGTTGAATTCAGCATATTTTATTAATTCAGGTTAAATTACAATGTCAAAACAATTTATTTTATTAAGTTTTAAATAACATTTTGAGTATACAACATATTTTCAAAGAATTCCGTATTTTTGTTATTTAAATTTATTCGGCTGAATATGCTTTCGACGTTTTGTTAAAATAGGAGAAGTTTTTGTAGAAGAATTTCCCCGTGGAAATTCAGAAATTGTTTCCTCTTAAAATTTTAGTTCATGGAATTCAGTATTTAAAATTGATTTTTATGTTTACACATAAATAAGTAATTTCGACTATCCTGTCTCAATATTATTTGGAATTATTTTACTTGAACTTAACAACAATAATTAAGAAAACACTACTATCACTTAGTTTTGTTTTTGAAATAGTTGTTGTCTCAAAAAAAGAGAGAATTTGGTAACAAAAACATTAATAAAACTAACAATTTATAGAAAATTTTAATAATTCAGGAAATCGTCATTTTCAATGAAAAAATCGTCAAATCGTCATTTTGCTATTTTTGAAACCAAAAATCGTCAAAATGACGATAAATCGTCAAATCTGGCAGCTATGGTCTTGAGGTAATTATTTAAAACATACAGGCATGTTCTACATATCTGTCGAAAAACTTTCATGTACTTTTTTTATAGGAGCTGTACAACGTTGAAACTCTTCCTGGTGTTGACATTTCACATTGGGTTGAAACTGATGATGATTGCAATGACTCAAGAAGAATTTGAATCGCAGTCTTCTACTATGACCTTAATTCCAAGTAGTGGTCAAAAAGCGTCACATGTTACTCGTAAGAAATGAAAAGTAGAAAATGAAAATTTAGAAGCTGTTTGCGAAAGTTCGAAGAAATTGGCTGATGTTTTTACAAAAAAAAAACTACTAACTGATGAACCAAATGCTCCATTCGGACCTTTTGTAGTTAACGAACTAAACAATTTACCCAAACACAAACAGTTAATAGCAAAATCTTAAATAACAGCGCTACTATTTGAACTCCAATCTGAAGAATGATTAGATGATATATGTATATAAACTAAATGTGTTCCTCGTTTTGAAATGTTTTTTTTTTACCAAACCTAACAAGGGTGTGCTGGAAATCGGAAACGAAAACGCAAGAATTTGGAAGTTTTTTTTATCTAATTATGTTATACAAGTTTGTTGAATAGAGCAATATTTGTATAGGGTGTTTTTTTGAGAGGTATAGAACTTCGAATTGAAATAAAACACAAGAAAATCGTTTTAATGACCATCAATTTGGCTTTATTGGAAGGATAATTTTATGCCATTAATGTTTAAATATGATTACAGGCATGTGGCCGCCGCGGCTGGCTCGAATAAAGCCAATTCTACAGGTCCAATTTTCAACCACTTTTTCGAGCATATGGGGCCGTATGTCGGCAATAACGCCACGAATGTTGGCTTCCAATTCCCCTAACGTTTCTGGTTTGTTGGCGTAGACGAGCGACTTCACATATCCCCAAAGAAAGTAATCCAATGGTGTCAAATCACACGATCTTGGTGTCCAATTGACAGGTCCATTCCGCGAAATTATGCGCTCATCGAATGTTTCCTTCAATAAATCGATTGTGGCGTGCGCTGTGTGGCATGTAGCGCCGTCTTGTTGGAAGTACAACTCATCCACATTCATGCCATCCAATTCGGGAACAAAATAGTCGGTTATCATGGCTCGGTGGCGAATCGATTCATTCGGGTCCTCTTCAACACTTTGCTCTACAGCGGCAATTGTTTCTTCGGTGCGCACTGTTCGACGTCTCTGCGGATGCGTATTATCACATAGAGTAAAAGTAGTGCGAAAACGATCCATGGTTAACCGAATTAATTGCTCTGATGGACGATTATGTCGACCATAAAATGGACGAAGTTTGCGGTAAACTTCGCGAACTGAACCGGTATTTTCGAAATAAATTTGCACCATTTGCAAGCGTTGTCAACCTGTTCATGATGAAATGGTAAACCAAACTGAACATAAATGACATTAGAGTTGCCAGATTTGACCACAAAATGCCAGTTTTATCTCTTTTCGAAAAACAAACCTGTAAAAAAAACACCCAATATTAGACGTGCTTAAAAAATTATGATGGCAAACACATGCTAACACAATTTTGGTTGCCTCTGCAGGTTCTCTATGAATAGGGGTAAACATATGAAATATATTTGCGTTCAATATTATTTGGATACGAACATTTTTAAAAGAGTTATGCTCGTTAAAGTGATTTTCGAAAGTGGGCCTTATATGGGAGCTACGAGAAATTATGGACCGATCGTAATAAAATTGTACCGTATTATTTGTTTACATATGAAATATATTTGCGTTCAATATTATTTGGATACGAACATTTTTAAAAGAGTTATGCTCGTTAAAGTGATTTTCGGAAGTGGGCCTTATATGGGAGCTACGAGAAATTATGGACCGATCGTAATAAAATTGTACCGTATTATTTGTTTACATATGAAGTATATTTGCGTTCAATATTATTTGGATACGAACATTTTTAAAAGAGTTATGCTCGTTAAAGTGATTTTCGGAAGGGGGCCTTATACGGGAGTCCACTTCCGTAAATCACTTTAAAGAGCATAACACTCTCAAAAATGTTTGTATGGGAGAAATAGGTATGTAAATTCTTAAATTTTCACTTACATTTTATATATTAAATAAAACACTGCGGGAACCACTATTAAAAATTATAAAACACTTACTACTTTTCTATGAGTATATGTAGAATATAAAATATTTTTTGTTTATTAAATAAAAATTTTAAGGAAGGTAGAAAAAATTAAACTTTTAATTTTGATAAAAAATGTATATTTTTTTTAATTAACCTTGTATTTAAAATTTAAAGAAATTGGTTACTTTCATCTACGGAAGTTGGTATACAATTGAAGCTAAACTTTTCTAAACAAACTTACCAGCTTCTTGTTTGTATTAATAGAAATGTATAAACATACATATACATATATTAATAACTGTAAAATCACGTCACAGAGTTTGTTGTAGTATATAACAAGATTAAGAAAAACCCTAGTCTCATTTTTGCCAGCGGGAAGAAGATGCAGTAAAGATGCCCTTTTAAAGGGCCTTGTTTGCAGGCAAACAAGTCTACCAGGCGCATTACAAAAACATTTCTATATTACGCAGTGTGCCATTCGCACCCAGTGTCTTGCTACTCGAAGTTTAATGAAGGCATAGTGGAATGAACATTTAATATGAGCCGTTTAAAATAAGTAAATGTGTCTTTTAGAAGGCCCACAAGGTGAATTCCTGCATTAAACTCTATCCACCCAAACAAAATTGTATAAACAAAGGCTATAAATCAGAAATTATCATATCATAGTGCAATTTCTTATTTGCCCAACCCACTGCTTTGTTAGTGCAGTTGTCTTTCATATGGCGAATTGTTTTTGTTTTAATATACAGTACGTCAAAAAATTATGGTACCATTATTAATAAAAAAATGCATTTTGAAATTCTCAATGTCTTTTGTGTTATAAAATATTTAAAGGTGACTGGGATTCGGTTTTCGGAAGGCGTTATGATGTTTTTCATAGCGATATTCAGAAATATAATGAAGATGATAAAAATGAGTTTTTTGCCGAAATGAAAAATATATATTTGAAAAACTTGAAAGGATGGATAGAATAGGAAGATAGAGATAGATAGGTAGAGACTTGAAAAAAAATTCCTATGTAAATATAAAAAAAAAAAATCCTATGTAAATATTAAAAAAAGAATAATTTTTAATTTTTGAACTGTAAAGTGTAAGGTAAAATTTTCTTTTTTATCAAGTAACAAAATTATTATGAATTATTAATTATTAAACATATTTTTTGAATCGAAACAATTTTTTTACGTTTTATAAAAAACATTCGTTTACTTTTTCGTTTTACTGTACCTTTAAATTTGTCTCATTTTCTCACCAATACATAAGCTTTTTGATTTTGAGCACCTCTGCTTTGATGTTACATCCCAGCATACCATTTTAGGAGCGCTCCGAAAAAGGAGTCAGAAAAGAGTCCAACAAAAGAGCATTTTCGGAGCGCTCCGAAAAAATGAGTCAGAAAAGAGTCCACCTAAAGAGCATTTTCGGAGCGAAAGAAAAATTTGCTTGTTACTGTCCTGAGTCGACACGCAGTATGACTCAGAAATTCCACTTAATTATGTGTGTACCAAAGCGTTGTTCTCCTGCTATTTGTGCTTTGAACAAAAAACAAACATAGCTGTACCACACAAGAACATAGTTGCCAGATTTGACGATTTATCGTCATTTTGACGATTTTTGGTTTAAAAAATTGCAAAATGACGATTTGACGATTTTTTCATTGAAAGTGACGATTTTCTGAATTATTAAAAATTTCTATCATTTGTTAGTTTTATTAATGTTTTTGTTACCAAATTCTCTCTTTTTTTGAGACAACAACTATTGTTCTCATTTAATATCATAAATATTAAGAAGAACATGACATATTTCAAAAACAAAACTAAGTGATAGTAGTGTTTTCTTAATTATTGTTGTTAAGTTCAAGTAAAATAATTCCAAATAATATTGAGACAGGATAGTCGAAATTACTTATTTATCTGTAAACATAAAAATCAATTTTAAATGCTGAAGTCCATGAACTAAAATTTTTAGAGGAAACAATTTCTAAATTTCAACGGGGAAATTCAACAAAAACTTCTATTTGAACAAAACGTCGAAAGCATATTCAGCCAAATAAATTTAAATAACAAAAATACGGAATTCTTTGAAGATAAGTATCTGTTTTCGTATATGATGGATGAATTGAATTCTATACGCAAAATGATATATAAAACTTAATAAAATAAATTGTCCTGACAAGTTGTGTTATTATATGTTTTGTGATTTGTTATGTAAAAAGTTAAAATATAATATTGAATTTTTGAATTTTTATGTTTTCGTTTAAATAAAAAATTTCAAAATACTATTAGAAATAGTGACTTTTTATTTTTCCGATTTTTTTGACGATTTTTAAAATTCAAAATGACGATTTTTTTCTTTTTTATCGGGATTTTGACGATTTTTTCCGAAATTCATCTGGCAGCCCTGCACAAGAATGATAAAAACAAGATTACACAGAGCCCAAGAAAAACCTCATAAAAGACTCTTTTCTGACATTATCTAAGAGCTCTTTCTGACGGACCATTTTCGAACGTAATGACGCTCTTTTCTGAAGGTTTTCGGAGCAATTGTGATTGTTTTTTGGGCTCATAAAGAGCGTTAACGCTCCGAAAAAGGTGTCAGAAAAGACTCTTTTCGGACTCATATGGCTTGCTGGGATTTATCTCTTTTATAAAAACTGCAGCAGAGAGTGTTATTTTAACTCTTGCTCAAAAGAGATAGTCAATTTCACAAGAATGATAAAGATTACGCCAACGCGCGTAAAATTTAAAAATGTTTTGCGCATTTAGGCCCTGTGACGTCACACATTCTGTGTTTCTATTGGCTAATTTTTTCTCACTTGTTTTTTTACTCATGTTTTGCTTGCATTTGCTCATTGCACTCTTCATGTTTATATTTTTTGTTGTTTTTTTTTGTTTGTTTTTCTTTTTTAAACAGATTTTATTTTAGAACTCTCAGAGATTTCAATTGCAAGGTTGCCAACTATCACATAAAACATAAATTTTTCGCAAGAAATTTTAATTCTAACACATGAAACATTATTGGAAACCCTTAGAATGGCCCTTCTACGTCACATAACGGGAAATCATGCGCATGGCGTAATCTTTATTTTATCATTCTTGTCAATTTCAGTAATCGACATAGAATAAAGAACCATTAACCCTTTCAGCACGGCTGTTATACCACATCTTTTAGTCCATATAAATTTTTTGGAATTTGTTATACGATTACACCGCAAAATCACGCGGATAGTATTATGGTTGACCACCCACCAGCCACCCAATAGAAGGCATGAACTTTTTACAAACTAATTTGAAAACATAAAATTCATAATATCCTCACAATTTGAGGGTTAAGGAAAAAAATTGTCAAAAAACGCACTCTCGCTAAAAGTATGATGCACCTGTGAGTGTCTTACATTTATGCCTTATACGGGATGATAAATGAGAAAACCAATATCGTACCAACGAACTTTTAAAATCGTACTTTTCCGACCCCAATAGTACTAAATAATTTTTGTAAAAAAATTTTTTTTTAAATTATATCGGTCTAATTCATAAACACATTATAACAGAGTAATAAGACAATGAGTGGCAACATACGAAAAAATTGAATTCATAAATGCATAACAGCTTGTTAGCTGGTTATAAGTCACTTGTATGTTTTGATATTTTTATTGTGTTCTCTACCCAACTTTAACCATTTAATAAAGTGACACTTAAGTGCTTGTTTGCAAAATATTTGAACAGATACGAGAAAATTTGTGTTTTTTTGTATAAAAGATAAAAAAAGTGATTAAAGAAGTAAAAATGTTTACAATAAATTTGGCTTAAGTCGGTTTTAGTGACTTTTTTCAAATCACTTCCAAAATTTTATCACTCATAGTTTTAATTTCTAGTTAAAATAAAATTTGTCAAAGTTTATAATATATTTAGATATATCTTGAAAACTACATTTCTTTATTAGACGATATATGTATATATCATATGATAGGCACTTTAATAACCTTTCCAACGCTATATAACATGACCTACTTGTATGAACCACCTATAGGTCAATTTCGGAAAATTATTTTCTGATCCTATATTTTTTTAAAAATTCTGGAAAAAGGTCTATATGAGTAGATATATAAATCTCAAACTTTTAAAGTCAAGAAATTAAGCTTCAAGCTTTAAGGTATAACATGATCATGTAGGTAATGTAGATCCGCAGATATTAAAGAAAAATTATGACATTCCACCATAAAAAGTACAATCTGTACTATGCGAAGCCGGTGTTCTGTATACCATAGAGGAGAAAATCCTTACGCAATACAGGAAATCTTAAGCCGGTAAAATGTATACCATAGAGAAGAAAATCCTTTCCTGTATACAAAATTTTGAAGAAATATGTTTTTTTTTAATTTTTCAGATCTTATAATTCGGTGATTATAGTATCAAATTAAAGATTTATGTCTTGGCTATTTATATAAATAAATTTAAATAACACTTATGTAGATTTTCTTTTTAATTTTTTAGACATTAAAAAAAAATTCAGGTCAAAAAATATTATTTTCAGATTTAACCAATAGTTGGTCCATACTTTGTGATCGTGATATATATCGTTGGGTGTGTTTAATACCTTTAATTTGATGTATTACAATTTATCATAGACCCAATAGTTCCCGATATATAGGCTAATATATTTTCAACTTTGAGGGCCCGCCCCCTCCAAAATAGACGTGGCTACCAAAAATATTGTTTATTGCTTTTATCTCCTTAAAAGCCCTATTTGATGATTTGTTTTTTTTTTTTGAGCAAAGTCAGTAAAACCGACTTGTTCCATAAATTTAATTAACCGAATTCGTAAGTATATACATACATATGTACATACATATGTATATACAAATAGCAACTATTACATTGCAGAAATGTCGACATCTACTACAAGACGATCAAAAACAATTGCTAGCACGTTTCCTATTCAATACGGAAGGAGAAGCATCATAAATTATGTCCATTCTTTTTATTTATATAAATATTACTTAAATAAAAATAAACATAATTATAGAGATGCATAAACAATTACATTAAAGTGAATAGTCGAGTACCTGTTGTTGACGGCGGCACATGGGTACTCTTTAAACTCTGTGCCAGCGGTGAATAATTGTATTTAAAAGCAATTTTTTTACTATTGAAATTACTTTTTATATAATAACAAGTAATAAAACAAATGTTTTTTGACATTTCGATTAAATTATGTGCAATAATTCATATTATTTTCAGTTTTCTATTAGGGTACTTAAATAATCAATTGTAATTATACTCATCACTAAGTATAAAATGAGAGCGAAAATAACATGTTATTGCAAACATAAAACTACAAAACTATTAAAACCGACAAATTGTTAATTTACTTCTATTGTGTAGTTATGAATACAAATTTTTATCAGTAGCTTATAAAACAAAAAGAAACTTATAACTATTATCAGCTTATAAGTTAAAATTTTAAATTTTTATGAATTAGACCGATTATCTTTAAAAATTTATAAAGAAAGTAATTGGTGTTTAATAACTATGCACATTGGAATTACAATACTTTAAAATAGTAATATTCACAAACAACTAACAGTCTTATGCGAAAAACTTAAAACAGGCTGATAAACCTCTGTTAAGAAAAACTCCTTATGGCCGAATTCTCGGTCATTAGTTAACCATTGATAAACTAAAATACTAACTATTGTTTAACTATTACTTGTTATTCTTATGGAAAACTAAGCATTGCGAATAAAGAATCATTAGTTAAGCCTTTGTCATTAGCTAACTAAAGACTGTGAATTCCGCCATTAAAGTATCATGCAAAAACAACTTTTAGCTTAACTTACGTCTGGCAAAGCAATGATAACATTAAATAATTTAAAGTAGCTGCATACTTACTTTAAAGTGTAGTTACAATATTTTATTGTTTTAAGAAATAAAGTTTTGTTAATTTTTGTGTAGATTTTTACATACAAATTGGATACATGGATATATTTTTTAAATTAATATATTTTTTAATTTAAAAATAAAATGTTTTGAAAGCATTCAATGAAAATAATTATAATTGTATGCATTTTTTGCATAAAAACGCTTAAGTCGGTTTTAGTGAGTTTTAAATTCTGACTAAAATAAAAAAAGAGTGGACGGGGCTCCAAAGTTTGTAATATGTTTAGCTATGTATATCTTGAAGACTATTTTTTAGACGATATATTAATCAAATGAGAGGTATTTTAAAGACCCTTCCAACAATATATAACATAATCTACTTATTTGAATAATGTATATAGCGGTCAATGTCGAGAAAATTATTTTTTGATCCTATATTTTTTAAGAACTCTAAGAAATCCGGAAAAATACATATATGAGTATGTATATAAATTACAAAATTTAAAAATCAAGGAACTAAGCTTTAATTCAAGGTATAATATAACCGTGTATGTAGTATAGGTCCAGAGATATTTAAGAAAAATTATGACATTTCACCATAAAAATTACAATAAATTTGTACTATGCGAAACCGGTGTTCTGTATACCATATAGGAGAACATCTTATTAAACATAGCTTATAAATGACATTAATATTAAAAGTATGAAATTTGATTTCAAAGTATTTATACCAAAGTTTGGAAATTATAATTTAAAGAAAAGTAATTCTTTTTTTTTTAATTTTTCAGAACTTATAAATCTGTGATTATTATACCTACAGACACATGTCGTACCTTAAATTAAAGCTTAATGTCTTGGCTATTTGTTGTAATAATCTGAAAAAACACTTATATAGACTTTTTTTTAAGATTTTTTAGATATTAAAAAAAATTTTTGGTAAAAAATATATATCTCCAATTTAACCCATAGTGGGTCCTATTTTATAATCATGGTATATTTCGTTGGAAAGATATTTTTATACCATTAATTTGACGTATCATAAATTATCAGACACCGAATAGTTTCTGAGATACAGGCTCATATATTTGAAACTTTGAAGACCCGCCCACTTGAAAATAAGCGTCACCGTCCAAGAAATTTTATACCACTTTTATCTTCTCTAAAAGCCCTATTTGATGCAATTTTTTATTTTGAGCAATGTCACTGAAACCGACTTGTTCCAATTTGTATTTATATAATGGAAACATACAAAACATTATAGTGATGTACATACAATCAACCAAAGTAAATAAAGCTCGTTTTTAAAATAATCGCTTTTAAGTTAGGAACAAATAAGCGTATTTATTGTTTTAAATTATTATAAATGTGGTTAGTTTATGTTTTTATGCAGTATAAATATTATTTGACATATTAAAATAAGAATAAAATTTCATTTTATATTGAAAATATACAAAACATTTGAAGATATCCGACTATCCGAATGAACTAATAATCGTTCTTTTATATCATTAACTATAAAGAGACAAAAGAGAGTGATAGTGTTGCCAGTATCCACATATAAAATTAATAATAGTTAACGTACTGTTTTTGCATATGAATTTTTAACATTGGTGTGTTAGCCTTAAAGTGTCTTTTAACTAACGTGAACTACAGGGTGGGCCAAGTTTGACTGAATGATTTGAACTCTATTGGCATATTGTAGCCGTTGTGGTGCATCCCTCGGCAATAATTCTTGGGCCAATTGAATTTTATATGGAAACATCTTCAGATCAACTTTTAGAATACGTCGTAACGATGTTCTGGAGATGTTCAATTGAGTATTAAATTAAAAATGCAAAAGTTATAAGCATTTCAAATCAGTCAGTCCAAGTTGGCCCACCCTGTACAATCCTCAAATAAGAATTTTTTTGCATAAGGCTGTTAATGTTTATATTTAAAATATGTTTACATTTATGTAAAAATAAACAATACATAAAAATGTTTATAACTTTTTATAAATATATTCAAGGTTTTTAAATTAAAATTTTTTTATCACCATTCATTTCAATAAAAGCTTTTCAATATATGTACATATCGATGGCTTTATATAAAAAAGGCGCAACTCGATTTTTTTTTAAATATAAATAATGCCACATGTACATATTTTGATTTAAAATTTTTAAGGGGCTGTAAACAACATTTGTTGCATACTTTTATTAAAAATTGCATTATAATTTTTTTTTATTAAAAATTTTACGGATTTTATTAAGTTTTTTTTCTTCCCCTGTAAACCAACAAAATCGAGTTAGGCCTTTTTTATATTAAGCCATCGATATGTAGATACATACGCAAAAAAATTTAAAACATAAAAGGCAAGAATTCGTTTTTAATAAGAGTTCTGTAATTAAAGAATTTTATGATAAATATTTCTATATTAAACAGTGACGGTTGTTTGACCAAATGTATCTGACACCTAATCTTTATTTAAATTTGTCCGCCATCATCTTTTTTAAAAACACAATTAACGATTATTTTGAAATATCTAGAAAACTGTCAAAAGTAACAATTCTGACTTCATATTCGGCGGACAATTTTACATTAATATTTGGGGTCAGATTCATTTGGTCACGACTTTGTTGAAAATTTGTAACACAGTGTAATTATATTAAACGTGTATTAAAAGGAACTTACACATTCCTGCGTTTTATGTTTTGATTTCCAGCATATTTTATATTTGTACTTTTTTCTCGCCACATTTTTCCACTAAACTTAATCCTCATCTTCTTGAATATCAAAAAGAATTGTAGAAATTTTTGATTTTGCTACCAACTGCTTTCGTTTTGATAAATTATTAATTTCGTTGACAACAAATGCTCCGAATGCGGCATTTGGTTCATTATTTGAAAGTTTTTTTTTGCAAGAACGTCAGTAAATTTCTTGGAACTCTCGCAAATTTCTGCAAGATTTTCGTCATCCAATTTTCTTTTTTTACGCGAGGTGTGTGCGGATTTTTTACTAGTATATGGAGTTGAACTTAAGAAGTTTTGGGACTCATCATACTCTTTCTGGCTCTGAATTGCAGTATCATTAAAAAATCTTCATCAGTTGAAAGCTCAATATCAAGACTATTTTCAGTGTAAAATTCCTATAAAAACAAAAGTAATTAGTTAATAACTTGTTCGGTTTTTAGTATATTTTTGTGGGGAAGTTAAAAAAAGGACACAAATTACCCCTTAAAATGAGTGTTAGAGGGTTAATATATTCTAAGAAAATAATCGCCATACAATTATACTGAAGACGTCTTAATTAGTCTTTTAGCTGAGAAGCACATTTAGTATATTTTAGTATATCATTTTTCAAAAAATTCAAAAACTTTAGGGGCCCATATATCGGGAGCCCGAGCTAACTTTTAAACCCCTTTGGCAGATTTGCTCTAATAGTAGTCTACTTTCATTTCGCGTTGCAAGTGTTGAGGCTGGCGTCGATGACCCGAATTTTGTTGCACTGTTTAATTTATTATAATCATACTCTCGGGAAAACAGTTTAGTAAGCCTAAAACCGTAACAAATGATACTATTATAATAAAATTTGTTACGTCACTAGTAATCACACTGTTAAATTTTATGAAGATTGGTCCATAATTTACCATATTCGCAATAACAAATTTTGATAGTATATTGCAATTTGTTCTAATTTTGGTTTTTCAATACCAGAAAACATTTCACAGGATTCTGTGATAATTGGGGCATAATTTACCATGGATCGTCCGTTTTTATAAAGATTAATTTATAGATTCCTTATAGGGCCCACTATTGAAACATTCTAACTGCCAGTGGAGGGTATCAAAGATTCAGAATAGTCGAATATAGTACTCTTACTTATTTTTTTTTTGTTGAAATTGTTCACTGAAGAAGTTGCCTCATTGGTAGAAAGCAAAAATTCCATAGGCTCGCTGTATTTCCAGAGCATTATATTTTCCAACACTTCAGCGCTTTCTCCACTTTTTTTTGCTTTCACACTTTCGATGTACTCCGAATTGTAGTACGATTTTAAATTATTCCACTTTCTTGCGACATCACCTAGTAAATGATTATAATATGTAGACATTTATATTTTGTATGTACATAGTATGTGCATGCACATATTAAATAACAAACAATTAATTTATTGATACGTACCAGCATCAAAAGAGGTATTTGGACAAAAGTTTGTGTTTAGTTTTGTGGCTAGCTCCTCCCAAAACTTTACTTTTTTAATTTGTTTTTATAGTTCACAGATTTAACCATCCCAAATATAAGGCACTTGCTTTATCTCATTTAATACATAGAAAACTTCCTCTTCCATCCAAGCTTTAACCATTTTTTGTAAAATTAATTTTATTTATTTTTTTTGCCGCGTTTTTTATTAATTGTTAACTGTCAATTTTTTTTACTGAAAAACTGAAAAAAAATTTTGTTTACATTTTTTAAAGTTTGCTTTTTCTAACATTTGCTGTTTCTTTCTATCAATTCTATATCAATTCAATAAACAAAAAATGTAGTGGCATAAGGGCTTAAGCAGGCAAGTGAAAAAACAATGTAAATTTTAAAAAATAAGAGGTTTTCATTAATTGTGGATGAAACTACTGACGTTTGAATGAGGGAATGTGTTGTTTTAATTGCTCGATACTTCGACGGTGTTGGTTCTATACAAGATATATTTATCGCATTATTATTGATCACTAATGCTTGGTTTTCACTATGTCATTTTTGTTGTCAAATTGTTGGCAATTGTATGAAAACGGGTTGTCATATGGCGTCATCTATGTTTGCCATCAGTTATGCACACAAACTTCCATCTAAACTGACAAATAAGTGAAAACGCCAAATTTCAGTTTTTGTCAGCAGATATGGCAGCATTTTTTTTTAAAGTAAATTTGACAACAAGTTGTCAATTATTAATCTAATTCTACCGAACTTCACTCAAATCCTTTTTTCGCTAAGGGGCCAAAATTAGGACTTCTTCCTAAGAATGGCTTATTGCACTTTATAGCTTAGTGCTTTAGCTGTATTCTGACATACATTTTATTTTTCCCTAAAGTTTTTATTTATATTTAAAATTTTAAAATTATTTGATACGTATGAATAACTTGAAATTATATATGAAATGAAAAAAAACAAAAGATCTAGCATAATTTTTTAAAAATTTTCTGTAAGCTAAAAACATTTTGAGGTTATTAAAGTTACTATTTAACACTAAAATTCGATATTAAAGGTTATTTATATGTATGTTTGTACGCAGATTTATGCTGCTTAGTGTATACTTTTTTTTTTTTGTCTACGATCAATATTACGATATGTTATTTGCGGCATGACAAAATCAAAATACTTTCCATATTTTTAGTGGTATCAAAATTTTCCAGATGTGTGCCTTATGGCACATTTCTTTTAGAAATAATTTTAAGGTATCCAAAAACGCCTTAATTGCATCACGTGTTTGTCGGGATAAAATTGCTTCCGCAATTGGTATGATCTTTTTTAGTTTACAATTTATAAGTCAATTTATAAGTCAAAATTCTTTTTTTGGCAGATTCTAAATGCCTAACACTTTCACCTGAAGCATCTAAATGCAATGTAAACTTGCAATCTTCAAGGATTTTTTTTATTAATTGACATGGTCTCAAATGTAAATTTTTCCCATGTATAAACTGTAAAAGGTGTAGCAACCATATGTATATAACCCTTATATGGGCCTCTTCTCATCAAAATAAGAGAATAAAATGGATCAGGATGGTAATATAAGTCGAAATTTCCCTCAGACTTAACTTTCCTTAATGCTTCCAACTTATGAACAATTTGAAAATTGCCCTTTTCAGCAATATCATCAGCAGCATTTAAAATCTGCTGATTTCTAAATAAGTATGCATTTTTATTATTTAGTTTACTTTGCATAACAGATCTTTTTACACCACGAATCTGACCTACATGCACCTCATTCTCAGCATGTTGTAAATCTTTCGTTCTATAAACAACAACAGTTCCATTAAGAGATATTTCAAAACGAAATGTGGCACAATCGTTAAATCTGCAATATGCATATAAAAACGTATTTTCTTTAACACGCGTAACACAGTAAAAACATAAAATGCAAACATTATTATATTTTAAGTATTCTTCTCTTACTATATCTTCAAGAAGTTTTTTTTTGTAATTTTAACATCATTAAAATCTTTTATAATATCTAAATTTATTGAAAATGAACAATCAAAAATATTTTTTTGAAAGTTTCTTTTAGGTTTTAAATTATTCGATTCCCCACGCAATACTATTCTGTTACACTTTTCACCAGGGTTCGCTTCCTTTCTATGAAACATTTAAAGAATCGTTTGTAATTTCAAATGGACCCAGAGTATGATCGCGATTATTCTCAACTTTTAAATTGTTTGCAGAATCAATTATATGGAAACAATTTTGCTTCTTGCAGTTTTCAATTTTTTTTTCAGTTATTGCACAGTTATTACTATGTTCTAACTTGTAATGCATTTTAATTAGTTCATCTTTAATTACTTTAATGTCAGATTTAAATTCATCGACAAAATTTAATTTTTCGCAAAAATCTTTACAAAAGTTTTTACAACAATTTGTCGTGAGCACCCTGTAGAGGGTTAAGTAGAAAGATGGTTGGCAACACCAGCATTGGTGAAAAAAAAGGCAACACTAGAGATAGAAAGAGAAAATAAAAGATAAATAAATAGAGAGATGCGAAGAGGTGATCAGGTAGCGGGGCGAGGTTCCGTAAGTGGAAATAAGAAAATGTCGGGGACAGATTTGTTTTGGCGCTAGAGCTTGGATGACGAAAAAAAGGTGGAGATCGTGGCCGACGGAAGATAACAAAAGCTCATTCAATTACCGCTTAATAAAAAAGAAAAATTTTTGTTGATGTCGCGAAAGCACATAAATATTAATACACTTTGAATAAAATAGTCGATGAGAAATAAATAAAAAGTCATATCAAAAGGAAGTTACTACAGTCTTAGTCAGGCCCAGCCACACCATCACTGATTCCACCCAGCGAGGGAGAAGCAGCACAGCACCACCACGCCTGGGGTGCTTTGGTATAATTGTTTTCCGACAAAAAAATACTCGAACCGCGTATGACGGACAAGATCCTCTATTTTTTTTTGTTTTTCTAAAAATTTTTTTTATAAAATACAAAAGAAACATATAAGGAAGAGGTTATATATATATACATATTTTTGCACAAACAGCTAGGGACATTAACGGTAGTATCGTTCCACACGCGTGGACAATTTTATACACGAGGGCGCGTCTACTTAGGGGGAGCTCTCGCCTACGAAGAATAGCAGTCTCGGTGATTAGAACGATCCCTAGAAATATATGTAATCTCCGATAGAAAAGAAAAGAAAAATTAGTAAGGAAAAGAAAAAAAAGAAGGGGAATACGGTGGTAAAATTTAGCCAAGATAATACCCGAACTTACGCGTACGTTGGACCGTTACGTACTGACTGGAAAACCTAAAACCGTTCAGTGGCATCACTTCCAGTGCGGTCAATAGACAACAAAATTTAGACACACATCTGTTCTAAAGGAATTCTGCATAATTCAAGGAGAATACTCGAGTGAAGGAATTTCGTTATAAATGCATTCCCGAGGCAAGGAGGCTCAAACATTATTTTTAAGTCTGAAAAAAAAATCAAATTATAAATTATCTTAGGCGATACAATTTCCAAATTGTTAAAAGCAAAATTTTTTATTAAATATTTAAAATTTTATAAGCGGTAAAATTATAACGGAAATAGCTAACAGGAATCAAAATTAGAGTTGTATAATAGAAACAAGTCAGAAGACAAAGTAATTATAAATGAAAGAAAAATAACAATAAATATGAAGTATTATAACGTGAAGTGAAAATGATTAAAAGTGTTATCCTTTTTAAAACGGGATGATAGAGTAATTTAAAATGAGCTGGCGGTAAGTAGGGGAGATATTGTTTTGCAGGTTGGATTTGGGACGTCGAGGAAGAGGACGTCATGGCGAGACGAGGAGCTCGAGCGGGAGGGCAAATAATTTGTGTATAAGGATGATCGGTAGGGAAATGCAGGACTACTTTAGGCCCTTGAATTTTAATTGTTAAATCACAAACTAGCTGGTATGAATTTTTTTGTTAGTGCGTGTGTCCATGGTCCGGATTGCTGGCAAGAACCACCCCATCCGGCGAGCTTTAACGCGGGCATACCAGCGCCGCTGGCAATCTGGCCACTCGGTCCTTTCGTTTCTGTCCGTTTGTATTTTTTTATACCAACAGATGGCAGTCCCACAACAATACACCACTACAAATTATTCGAAATAATTTCTATTTGATTTTCCAACTTGTTTGTTTCTACATCATCTATATTAATTTCATTTTCCGAATAATTTTTGGATATATTTATAGAATCGTTAATTTTCGTTGAAATAACAGGTACCTCTATGCATTTGTTTGTATTAAATTCGGCAATTAAATCTTGCGAACAATTTTCTATTTGTAAATTCGCAAGAATTAAATTATTTAAATTAGATTCATTTTCTTTAACTATGATTGTATTAGTTTTATCTGAATCGTTGTTTTGGTACCAATTACCAGAGATATAATCTTGCTCTAACAAACATATATTCTCATCATTACAATTAGTATCAATATATACATTTTGAAAAGGTTTTTGTTTTAAAACTGTTTCGTTATTTATTAATATTTGGTTTTCTTTATTACAATTAACATGCACGGCAGTTTTAGACATACCAAGGTCTTTTTGAACCTTGCTATTTTTTAGCAAGTATTTTGCCATACTACAGATTTTTCTTCTATTTTTTATATTATTTTGAACCATATTATATTTTGTTTTTTTGCCTATTGCATTTAAAGAATTTATAATAATTTCAAATAATTCAAAATTTTTTCTAGAATTTATCTGCAGTTCCTCTAAAAAAGGACATTTTATCAGTATGGACTTTAAATCACTTAAATTATAATTATTCTTGCACTTTGTCATTTGTAACTTTGCCTAGATATTAGAGAAAGGAAACAAATAATTGTTAAGTTTTCTTATTTTTTTATTTAATTTTTTTTTATTTAAATTACTTAAACATATCTAAAATGTCCTCCGTACGAATTCTACAATTCAAATATTGGGGTTCCAAATATATTCGATGTATTTTAAAATTAAACAATAACTTACGTCGTCTTCTTCCTTCTCAAAAAAGCAACTTCGGAAACTAATAGGCTGAAAAAGTAAGAAAGAGTATTAATACTTATATATATATATATATTTTGTATATTACAAAATTAATTAATTGTAATATACAAAATTATATGAGAAATCTAATTTCTATTTTTGCAACAATAAGAATTTTTGCCGCAGCAGGGTTGCATTTGATTTTAGAAATAAAAAGTTTTCTTCGAAAAATAGATGGCAACGCTGTTTGTGGTAGCACTTTTTAGAACAAAATAATTTGTTACTCTGGCACTATTTTATTAAACAAGATAAATCCACATTTTATTCAGCGCGAAAAATGCATTCTTTTTGTTCAATTTGCTTATTATTATTAGATAAATCCACATTTTAGTCAGAGCGAAAAATGTATTTCTTTTTGTTCAATTTGTTTATGAATTGAGATAAAGAATTTGGAGTTCTAGTTTAATTTTTTTTAATAGAATTTGTGGTCATTGCTTTGCACAAGGCCAGCAATTAGCGCGTCATATGACCACTCATACTGGTAATAGACCATATAAATGCAGTTGCTGATTTGTCAACCAGAAATAAACATCATCGGTAAGTGCATGAATGTGGACAAAATCATTTTAATTGCATATGTACTTAAATTATATAAATTTTCTTTCTTTTTAGTATTCATACCAATGAACGTCCTTATGTTTGTGGCAAAAGCTTTGCTTACACAAACACTTTGAAATTCCATAAAATGATCCATACCGGTGAAAAGCCTTTTGTGTATGTTTCAACAAATATATTTCTTTTATTTTTACCTATCAAATTTGATTTACAATTGATTATTTGCAGCTGCGATATTTGTGGCAAAGGCTTTCCACAGAACTACAAGTTGCGCAACCATAAATTGAAAAACACGAGAAAAGGAATCAAACTGGAAGTAGTGGAAGTTACCAAAATTTATGCCAATCAACATAACGAAGCAGTCCATCACCATGATGCCCATGTTGAAGCTGATGCCCAACAACTGCTTGAAAAATACAGCCATGTCACAGAACTTAATTTCGTTTGGAAGTGGAATTAATTCCGTACTTTGCATCTCTAGACAAAGTAAAAGAAAAAATTTTTTTCGGAATGAAAGTACTTCTAATTATAAGTTATTTAACTATTAATTTAAGGTGAAAAAGCAAAAAAATGTTTCAAATATGGACATAATTCCACTTCCGAACGGCATTACTTTTTGAAATATTTATCATGCATATTCTGAAAATCACTTTTTCGTAAAGTGATTTGAAATC
The DNA here is from genome assembly GCA_916048285.2 of Bellardia pandia. Classification (NCBI taxonomy): domain Eukaryota; kingdom Metazoa; phylum Arthropoda; class Insecta; order Diptera; family Calliphoridae; genus Bellardia; species Bellardia pandia. Next base: position 76,418,381 of record OU696530.1, read on the forward strand.
ACTGAAAAGGTGTTCTGTGCACAAAAATTATTAAAATCTCGTGATTTAAAACCGGTCATCTAACAGCCTAATGATTTCAAATCACTTAAGAGTTTTTCAAGCATTTTTCATTGAACTCTTGTAATAAAATTATCACATGCACTTAAAATGATTTGCTCTTTAATTGTTTTTGAAATAAAATTAATTATTTTACACAGAAAAACCTTAAAATTTACCAATTTTGTAAGCCGTATTTTTTGCTCATTATTTAACTGCTTTTTTTAGTCTAATTATTGCTAACGAAATACAGTCTTACAAAAGTTTACATACTATTGAACATTTTCTAATTTCTAGACTAAAATATAAAATTATTTAGAATTTTCGTTAGTTATTCTATTTAAAGTATTAAAACAAATTATTTCCTCCATATTTTTCAATATTTTGTTATTATTTGGAATAATAACCAGAAAAAAACTAGTCCCCTAGTACTACATACCCTAATAAAAAATGTTGTACCGTTAAAATTCCCGGTACAATATTGATGCTATTTTGCTTTAAATCTTTAACCTATTAATGCCCACAGCGATTTAGACTAGGTAGTTAAATGAAATTTTAAACAGCAAGTAATCTGACTTAAACTTATTTTAATAAAAAAAAATTTTGTTTTTGCTCCAGAATGGGTTTTAGAAGCTGTTGCATATACATACGTAACAGTGGGCAATACTTACAACTTTTCGACCTTTCCTTTTTCAAATAACACTCATAAATTTTATAAACAAAACTTAACAAAAACTTCAATTTATTAATTGCAAAAAACAGAAAATAATTTTATAAAAATATTTCACAATTATAACAAAAAATTAATTTAGTACTTTTTGAAATATTTCGCTGTTTTCATAAACGCAGTATGCAATACAACATTGCATTGCATGGAGTTCATAATAGCATTTAGAAATATAATTTAAAAATTTTTGTTTTAAGATTCTCTTTAATAGTCCAATAACTTTATATTTTATGTGATAAAAGTTTTTAAATTATATTCTAAATGCTATTATGAACTGCGTTTATGAAAACAGCCTTTATTTGCGTGAAGAATCAGATTTTTTTTAAACTTTTTTCAGCAAAAAACTTTAGGGAAAAATAAAATGTAAGTCAGAATATAGCTAAAGCACTAAGCTATAGAGTGCAATAAGCCATTCTTAGGAAGAAGTCCTAGTTTTGGTCCCTCAGCGAAAAAAAGGATTTGAGTGAAGTTCTGCATAATCAGATGTTTTTCAACTTTGTTGAACAAAAAACTTTAGCTATAGACTGCAATTAGCATTTCTTAGGAATAAGGCCTAATTCTTATCCATTTGCCAAATGTAAAAATAATCTTTTTAAGAAAAAAAAAATGTAAACTAATTTCAACTGATTTTGTTTTTAATTTTAACTATTATATAAATTATTTAACTAATTGTTCGACCTATATATCTATTAAAATTTATTTTATTTGAATTTGATTTTGGCCTTAATTTTAAGTAAAATAAATTGTAATATTATATAAATTATTTTACACAATCTTCTTTAACAAATTCTGGATAAATTGAATTTTGTTTTTTATTTTAATTTGCTTAAAGACTATTTTTACATAATATTTTTGGTTTTATCTTGTTATAACAGACGAAAAATTCTCCCATATACCGAAAACAAGAAGATATAATTTCTATAATATAATCAATGCTACCATATTTATTGCAAACTTTTTCACTATTTTAACTTGGCAGCACCTAAATTTAGATCTGCATACCCGAAAATACTTAATTTTTATCTGCAATAAAATGGCTGTAATAAAAATAATTTATAAAATAGTATAACAAAACGAGATATTTTTTTAGTTTTCTGTTTATTTTTTAATAAAAAAATAATAGTGCCAGAGTAACAAATTATTTTGTTCTAAAAAGTGGTACCACTACACAACGAACCTTTTTTCCAAAAAAACACTCAATTGTGGTCTGTAAAATAAAAAATAAACTACTCTTTTTTTCTGCACAATTGAGATATATTTCCCTCTCTTTGTTGAGTAAAAAAAATTACTTTGTTAACTACTTTGTTATTTTCTCGCCCGCGTTTTATTTCTTTTTTTTTTTGTTTTCTTTTGCAACTAACTTCACTGTGAAACGCCTTGTCAAAATTGGATTTTCCAATAGCAAAGCGTTGCCGTCGCGTTGTTTCGGTATGCTCCATACAAAATGTATGAGCATGAGAAATTTTGACAGTTAAAAAACGCTTGCCGTCGTTATTTAGGGATAGCAGTAAAAGAGCATAACAAATGTGTGTAAATTTTTTAAACAATTGTTGTATGGGCTGAACATCACTGCCAAAAAAAAAATCTTATTTTTGAAGAAAAAATCTTATTTTTGGAAATAAGTAGTTTTTTTTATTATAAATAATAAAAACAATTCATATTTTATTTAATACATACAATAAACAAAAAACAAAAAAATTCAATTTCCTATAGGTATGTACCTACTAAATTGTATATTTTTGAGATCACAAATGTGTGTTTTTAAGTTAAGTATATAAATACATAAAAACATAAATTAACATAACAAAAGTTCATTTTCTTATACTAAATTGTACATTTTTTGAGATCGCAAATGTGTGTTTGCGGTTTTAAACCAACAGGTACATACATATGTACATATACATATGTATGTATATAATTTAAAATAATAAAATTTCGGTTTTTATATTTCTAAAATCAAATAGTTACATATATTTTTTTTTTTTTTTTTTTTTTTTTTGCAGTTAATTATTTATTGAATCTTCATATTTGAAATGACAATAAGTATTCAAATCTTAATACTAAAAAGAAAATAATAAGCCCAGCCAGTGCTAGACAAAAATTTTTATGATACTAAAAAAAATTTCACATCAGCTGATCCAGTCATCTATTTTGCGCTTGAGTTAAAGCAAGGGTATCCCTCCTTCTCAACCGATTGTGGCCACTAAAGTTAAGGATGTCTCGTGCAAGTGGGTTTGGATGGTGTTCGAGTTTGCTGACATACTTTGACGCATATTTTGTAAATTCGACTTTTACTAATGGCACGCCTAGATCTTTGTGGATTCGAGAATTTTTAACATACCATGGTGCTGCAGTAATTATACGTAGAATTTTATTTTGACCCCTTTGAATTTTTTCAATGTTTGATGCTGAGGCAGTACCCCATAATTGAATTCCATAACACCAGATTGGCTTTAGAATTGCATTGTACAACAAAAGTTTGCAATCCAATTTCAATGTAGAGTTTCTGCCGATTAACCAATTAAGTTGCACTGCTTTTAATCTCATTTGTGTAAGTTTCGCTTCAATATGAGACTTCCAAGTTAAACGGCGGTCGAGGTGAATGCCGCGGTATTTGACTTCATTATGTTGAGGAATAATTTGATTATTTATTCTGATGGACGAGCAGGTATCTTTTCGCAATGTGAAAGTGATATGAATACATTTTTGTTCATTTACCCTGATTTTCCAAAGCTCTAGCCAATTCTCTAGTTTATAAACATAATTCTGCAAATTCCGTGATGCAACTTGGTGGTCCTTATGGACGCTGACAAAGGCTGTATCGTCTGCAAAAGTTGACGTGTGGATTTTGGGGTCTGACGGCATGTCGGAGGCATAAATCAAATATAAAGTAGGGCCCAGTATGCTACCCTGTGGCACACCTGATTCAATTGGCTGAGCGGTACTTAAAAAATCACCTTCTTTGATTTTAAATTTGCGACCGTATAAATAACTTTCCATGAGTTTATGGGTGTTAGCAGGCAGAGTTGATTTTATTTTGTGCATTAAACCGTCATGCCAAACTTTGTCAAACGCTTGGGACACATCAATGAAAAGGGCGGAGCAGTATTTTTTATCTTCAAACGACCCTCTTATCACATTTACCAATCTGTGAGTTTGTTCGATGGTACTGTGTTTAGCTCTGAATCCGAATTGATGATTTGGAATACATTCAGTGTCATTCAAAATTGGAGTCAATTTAGTCATTAACAATTTTTCGAACAGTTTAGAAATTGTCGGCAGTAGGCTAATTGGCCTATATGACTCCACTTTGGTGTGGTCCTTCCCTGGCTTAGGAATCATAGTGATCATAGACACCTTCCAATCTGCAGGATAGTATTCTAGGCGTAAAATAGCGTTGAAGATAAAGAGGATAATCTTTCTTGCTACACGAGGTAACTCCACAAGCATTTTATTGCTGATTTCATCCATACCTGGAGCCTTTCTAAGGTTCAGAGTACCAATAGCGTTTTGGACATCACGAAAGTTTAGTCTTAGAGGTACAGGAGGTCTAATAACGAGTGGAGGCAAATCAGATGCATTATTTGAGTTGTTTATAGTAAACACTTTTCTCAAATGATTAACAAATAAAGTCCCCTTCTCGGAATCATTTCTAGCCCAGTCACCAGTCGGATTTCGCAGAGGAGGCTTTCCTCTAACTGGTCTTTTTAAACCTCGTGCCGCCTTCCATAACGAATAGTCAGATTGTGGGGTACTATCAAGACCCTCCAAGTAAGATTTAAGTGAAGCCATTCTTTGGGTTTCTAAGAAATTTCTTAGTATATCTCTGCATACCCGTAGCCTAGCTTTCAGTTCAGGAGACCTGTGGATTTGCCACTCTCTTGTGGATTTGCCACTCTCTTCTAACTCTTCTTTTTTCTGACAGGAGATGATCGAGTTCAGCGAAATAAGTTCTATTTGTCCCACTTCTGCACTCAACGTCGTATGTGGAGGCGTGATGTACAGCTCTTCGTATGTCCTCAGTAAACTTGCCAATCGACCCATCAATATCCTCGATAGTTCTCAACACTACATTTTCCGTGCAGTGGGAACTTAAATACTTTTTATACTTTATCCAACTTACTCTGGTTTTAGATATGTCCCGAAATGGAGAGCCATTCCCTTGAAGGAAACGCATTGAAATAATAGAAGGAGAGTGATCTGAAGACAAGTCTAATGAAGGCTCCACTTGTATCGATTCTACAGGGATATTTTTCACTACTCCGAAGTCAATAACATCGGGAATCTTCCGTCGGTCCGTCGGCCAGTAGGTGGGATGCCCGCTTGAGAGTACATCTAATCCCATTTTGGCAATGGTGTTGAAGAGTTCACGACCCTTCGGGGTCACCAGACGTGAACCCCAAAAAGTGTGTTTGGCGTTAAAGTCACCAGCAACTAAAAATCTAGCTCCAAGGGAATTGAAGAAGCTGTAGTATTGGTGTTCTTTTATTGAAAATCGAGGCGGCGAATAAATTGATGATAAAACAAAATTGTATTGACAGAATTCAATACAAATGTTTGTTGCTTGTAGGTAATCCTCACATATGTTGTTCATTAAATAATGTTTTATTCTGTTCTTTATAAGAATTGCCGATCCTCCACATGCTCTTCCGCGGGGATCTTTAGTATCATACAACACGTAGCCATTAATTTTGAAGTACGCTGTCGCCGTCAAGTGAGTTTCAGCAATCATCATGACATCAATCTGCTTATCCATCAGGAAGTGTTCCAGTTCGTTTTTATGTTGGCGGAGGCCGTTCGCATTCCAAAAACAAATTTTTAAACAAATCATTTTTTTAAAATGGCTTGTAAGATAGTGGATTGCATTTTCAGCATTTCCTGCATCATGGATGTCATAGTGGTCGTAAAAGTGTTCATGGTTTGGACAAGTGTCTGCAATGTAGTCTCTAGAGTGTTAATATTAGGCTCGTAATATTGTGATTTAGGTGCCTGCTCCAAACCTGGCATATTAGATTTAACCACGTTAGCGTAAGAAACTTGTCTAGAACTAGGCGCGTTTACATGACTAGTGGACCGTAACAATTGCGGGAAATTGTCACTCGATGCCAAAATAGGCTGTTGATGATGATCAGGTAATACTGACGTCTTGTTGGTACTTATGGCTTTCAAATGCGTGTAAATTGGGCAACCTCTATAATTTGCGGTATGATTACCTCCGCAGTTACTGCATTTTTTTATTTTTACGTCAGTTTTGGACTTATTACATAGAGAAGTTGGATGTAGTTCCCCACACGCAACACAAACAGACGGCAATTTACAGTACGCTTTGGTGTGGCCAAATTCTTGACAATTAACACACTGGACGGGTCCAATGCGCTTATGCGGTTCCTCCACGGTAATTCTACGATGCAGAAGATAAATGAGATTGTAGATTGGATGGGACTCGTTTTTCTTTAAGACAACATCTCCAGGTTCCAATTCTACCCTGAACATGGGCTGTGGGATCTTTTCACGGTTTCTGATATTCACTACGCTCTTGATTTTGAACCCTTTGTCCATTAAACCGGTTTTTATCTCCGCGGGATCAACACATGGGTCTATACCCTTTAGAACGACTTGGAGTCCTTTTGCGCTTTTGAGCTGGTAGGTATAGAAGTCCCTAGTCTCCCTCTCCAACTGGTTGGACAATTTTCGAAAATCATCTTCCCTATTCACTTGGATCTTTGTCTCGCAGATATTTCCATGTTTAATTGAGGTTACGCTAAACATGTTTTCACCTATTACCGAAATAATTCCTTGTACCAATTTACTGGAAGTCGGCTCTCTCAGATAAATTGGTGGGGGCTTAAACGTCTTCTTAGTAAGTTCTGGCTCATCCGTCTGGAGGAGAGCAAACCTATTTTGATTATTACTCACGGTCTTAGGAGCTTTTGAATTTGATGACACTTGAGCAGACGTCGGGCTCCTCTGTCGCTTGAGAACGGTGATGTACTTATCCATACCTACTTGTTTTTTTGGTTTGACTGCACTATTTGTTGAAGATGATGTTTTTTCATCTGTTGAAATCACTATATTGGGCGAACAGGAACGACGCCGTTCTGCGGCTCTTGTAGTGAGAAAATTCTCCGTAGATTTTTTTATGGATTCTTCCTCAGATACCCATTTAGTTTTTCTAGACGAGCTAAGCTCTTTCTCAGAATTACATCTGAGAGGAACGCTCATACAATTTTTATGCGATTTTTAGTGTTTTTTTTAATTACTGATATTACCGTAGATTTTTTTAACCTATTACGAGTTATTTTTTCACGTTTTGTGTTATTTCAACCTATTACACTTTTTCACCTATTACGATTTTTTCACCGAAAATTCATTCGCACTAGAAGTAACACGTCCGAACAGTTCGATGAGACGAGACTGAATGAGCATAAACACCTCCTTAAATAATTCTTAAGAAGATCAATATGTCTACAAACAAGTTCAAAGACTATGTCAAAACGGCGTTCTTAGAGCCATGTGTTGAGCTCATAGAGGAAAGGTTTCCCAATTATTTAGAGATGCGGCTAAAAGAAAAAGATGTTATACTAAAGAAAATTCATGTAATAACATGCTTGATGAACACCATCAAAACTAAAGCCCAAACTGAAGTGCAGTCCCTCAGAAAGAGGCAATTGCCAGAAGGCTCAAGCAGTAGTGAAGGCCCGCCTCCTAAAAAGTTGAAAGGGTTTTTTGAACAAGTAATACTCGGAGATGAGCCATTGGACGAAAGGCCCAGTACTTCAAGAGGAATAAGGCCCATGACACCTCCGTCACCAATATCCAACACTAGTCCAGAAAGAAGCCCTCATTATTCACCTCATTCGCCTGTGTACATGGTACAATCACCAACATATGTCCCTGAAGATTCAGATAATGAGGCAGAGGACTCTACTGAAGAATATGAATATGAAGCTGCCATAGGAGAAATACCCATGAACATGGATGGTGATATGAGGTTTGTTTGCCCGATATTGTTGGGCCCTAATGCTGAAACAGTATATGAAATGGCTATGACCAATGGATTCAACGTACCAGATGGATTCCCGGTATTCTCTGTTGACATCCTAGATAAGGAAAGCAAGAAAATCATTTTCGTGACGGAAAAATCTCACCATGACCTCATTAGTGAAATAATGGAGGAATATTCTGTGAACACTGACAATATAGGAACGGCCCAAATAGTTGAAGACAAATACGTCTTGCTAACTAACTGCAGTGGTCTTAATGTGGACAGTGCTAATAACATGCTAGCCATTAGGAAGAAGGAAATGATAAGGATATATGGTGAGAGAGGCATAGGTAATGAGGTGCCTGCAGAAGAATTGATCTCGGAATATGTCAAGACTATGAGAATGGAGTGGACAGATCCTATTTTTACTGAGATGGAAAAGTCTTGGGTGCCAGAGATGCCTAGCTGCGAAGAGATGGGAGTGCCTGACTCACTACCAAGAGTCACACTGGATACTATTATAGAACATTTAGAGGACATTTTTGAAACTAGAAAAGACAATGAAGAAGCCTTCTGGAGTGGCAAAATCCTTCCGTATTCCGTGACTGACCCATTGGTTTCAGAGAAAGAGATGGATGTGGACATACTTAAAGAGCTAATAGAGACCATGGGAGATCCAGTGGAAGTAATCAACTTAAATTCAAATGAAGCCGATGCCACTTCTTTACTAGATAACATGTACTCCATAAAGAGAATAGTACTCAGTGAAGAATTCAGCAATTTTAGAACAATGGCTGTGTCAAGTGGCTATAGCAAGACATATCTGCAAAACCCAACTTTGCATTCTGCCATAAGTGAGGCACAGGCCACTTCTTTATTGAAGAATGTAGGATACAATTTAAAAGGTACTAAATGAGAAGCTGGTGATTTCAAGCAACCCATCTATAAAGTTAAGCAAAAGAGAGCATATCCTTGGTGGATGATTGAGTTGTTTAAAGCTGAACTAGAGAAAACTGAGTATCCAATAATAGACACTCTCACTTTTGATGAATCCCCGTCTACTCACAAAATAGATGATGCCAGTATTTTGGCTTGCAAAGAAATATATAAAATGTACAGAGACACCAATTGCTCCAATACTGTGAGTAGATATATGGGAATGTCCTCAAGAATGGGTGGTGCATACATGATCGACATAAGCAAAGAAAATAAAGCACAATCAAATCTAGTTACTATGCCGATTTATCATTTAACAGAGCAGGAAGGCAAGTTGAAGAGAGTGGCTACTGGATTGCTTTTAAGGGGGCCACACCACGTTAGAGACTCAACAGATAAAATAAACTACATACATTTAGAGAGAGTAAAGAGGACCAATAATAGGAAAATGTATAAGAAAGGATTGCTAATAAGGGACTCTAATGATTTTTGGTGGTATATAGCTAAAAATGCAATGCCCAAGTTATTCCCATCCTATGGCTCTTTCATGCATGATTTATTGTTTGTACCTGCTAACTTCATAGGGGACTTAATAATAAGAGACCCAATTGAAAACCTAAATGAGAAAGCTATAGAGTTGGTGAGAGGAAATGAAGACTTTATCAAACATAGATTGGTGGAGCTGATGTTTATGGGGATGACTGGATCGAGTGAAGAAGAAGGATATTTCTCTGGGTATCGCATGCTCTACATGCTGTTGTTAGAGCTGTCAAGAGGCAAGTTTGCTTCACTTGTCAATGTCCCAGGTTTCTTTGAGGCAATAAACGAGTGCGTAATCTCAGGTTGTTATGTGCTTTTTACTCATGGCAATCTCCTTCACACTTTGAAATATATTAAAGAAAACTGCTCTTCAGATGTTAGAGGTTTTATTATGAAATCTAATGAATGATCCGACTTGTATATTCAACATATAGAATGTAAAAAAAAAAAAAAAAAAAAAAAAAAAAAAAGTTACATACAGTATTTATCGGATATAAGAACATCCCATATAAGAACAAAACGCTTATAAGAAACATTTTCAAAAACACCATGTCTTTTTAGTGATTTTTCTAACAAAAAAAGTTTCTTATAAGAAAAACGCTTATAAGAAAAAAACTGATAAAAGAACATTTTTCTTAAACACCAAAACAACAAAATGTATAGAAAAATATTTTATATAAGAAACTTCCAACGGCAGCACAGAATTTATGTATGTATGTATGTAGTTTGCATGGACAACACTGTTTTTTGACAGTTTTACAATAACAAAGTCTTATTTTACTTTTCGTTCGTTCGGATTTAGACAAACAGACAGTTAGTTTTAGATGAGCGAGCTGGTATGTATATTTGTGTTTTTTGCTCGTAAACAAATTAATAATTAACTGCAACCATCGTCCATTAATTTGTTTCTGTGAAAGATGGATGTAAACAAAAAAAGAAACACATTACCAATAAAAACAAAAGTTCAAATTTTAAAAGAAATACAAAACGGTATTAAGAGAAGCGAAATTGCAAAAAAATATAATATTGGACTTTCAACGTTATCTAAAATAGTGAAAAACTCAAAAGACATCGAAAATAATTATTTAAAAGTTAGAAATGTTAACAAAAAAAGAGACAGAAAACCAAAATATGAAAATCTTAATAAAGCTATGTCATTGTGGTTTGAGCAAATGATTCAAAAGGGAACCGTTGTGACTGGACCCATTCTTATGGAAAAGGCTGAGCAGTTTGCCATACAATTGGATATTCCCAATTTTAAAGCCAATATTGGATGGCTTCAACGTTGGAAGAGAAGCCAAAATATATACTTTAAAAAACTTCATGGTGAATCTGCTTTTGCTGATACAGATTCAGCTGAAATCTTCAAAAGAAATGTGTTGCCTGCATTATTAGAAAAATATGCATTAAATGAAATTTATAATGCAGATGAAACGGGTCTCTTTTATAAAGCCCTGCCAGACGGAGCTTATGGATACGGGAGAAGTCAACAAAGTGGACCTAAGTCACCAAAAGACAGGATGACATTACTCTTCATAACCAATGCGACGGGTACCGATAAGTATGTATATTCTATAGGAAAGTATAAACAACCAAGATGCTTCCGTGGAAAAAAAGTTCCGATTCCATACAAATATAATAAAAAAGCTTGGATGACCAGTACCATATGGAACGAAATTATTAGGGAATTAGATGAAAAATTTAAAAAAAGAGGACAGAAAATATTACTTCTAATCGATAACGCTTCGTGTCACAAACTTGACTTTTCACCAGAAAGTATTAAAATAATATTCCTACCGCCTTGCACAACTAGCATTATTCAACCGCTGGACCAAGGTAAATTTAGCGAAATGTATTTTTAACACTATGTACTTTGCTTAAACGCCTGTACTTTTCGATTTTTTCAGGGATCATTCAGTCATTTAAATCTCACTATAGGAAAAATTTAATACGGGAACAAATACTAGCCACAGAAGGTGACTACATGGAACAGTTTTTAAAGAGCGTTCATATTTTAAGAGCTTTGTATATAGCAAAGCGGTCGTGGTGGCTTGTGACACCAGAAACTATTCGTAATTGTTTCAAAAAGGGTGGGATTTCAAAAGATGACCCAACTAATGAGATTGATGAAAATGCATCGGACGGGGAAGAGATTTTATTGGATCAAGAGTACGACTCATTCCTAAAAGAATTTGATGAAATAGAAAAATACGACTGTTTCGGTTCATTAGTTGACACTGATATATTGGATGAAGTGCAAGAAGAAGTCTCTGAAGATGACGAAGCATCGGATGAAGTGCAGACAATTGAAGTAAAGCCAACCAGAAAAGAAGCCATAAAAGCTTTATTTGTCTTAAAGCAATACTTAAGTTCAGATAACAATAGTGGCCTTATAAGTATTGAAAATCTACTTTATAAGCAACGTGATAAAGACCTTGTCCAAAAAAAAATTCAGAACTATTTTAGATCTTAATTAAAACAATTAGACATTCATCTGCATGTTAAACATGAATTATGTTTGAGTTCCTTCTTTAATGTTATATATGAGCAAAGTACAAAATACTATACATACAAATAGTAAAAAATGAATTACATGTACCTACATATTTATTACATATTATTTTTTCAAATAGAAGTTGTTTATTTTTTTATATTTATTTACCAAAGGTGTTAATAAAATAAAAATTAACTACCAATCATGATTTGTTTTATTTTTCTATTTACATGCATACATCTACGTCAATATGTATACATATGTATTCATAAATAATAAAAAAGCTCGTATATTCATATAAGAAACAAATGTCTTATGGCTATAGCTACTTATATAAGAAATAAGTTTCTTATATAAAATAGTTGTATATAAGAAAGAAACGCTTATAAGAAACTTTTTTCGTGGATTTTTTATGTTGCTTATATGCGATAAATACTGTATATAAAAATTATCTCAAGGTACCGTCATATTGAAGATTTGTTTGCTCGAAGGCAAATGTAACAAAAATTAACAAAAGCAACGATTTATTCCATATCCAGACATACATACATACATCTGTACTTCAAAAGTGACTTAAAACAAAAGTACATACAAAACCATAAATGCATGTTTTTGTTTTAGCAAACATTTTATTTTTTAATGAAATAAGTTAAATACAAATTATTTCGATTTTAAACCAAAATAATTGTTGCTTATTTCGCTGATAAATTCTTGTCAACCAAAATGGGAAGAGGACCGCACTGCTCAGTTGAGAAAGAAAGACTATTTGGGAACTCCACCAAAAGGTTACAAAACAAACAAAAATAGCTGAAATAATTGGACATTCTCGAAAGAAATGTGTTAAATCAGATGCAAATTAGCTTAACGTAAAGAAAGATCAGAAGAAGCCACAGAGAAAGACAACAGTTCGTCAGGATAAGGCAATAGTTAAAAAAAGTAAACTAGATCCTTTCAAGTCATCGAGAATAAAAATGACAGAAATTAATGAGGAACTTGGGTTAAATGTTTTTAGTAGACTTGTACGAAGACGTCTCTATAAAAAGTAGTGTAAGTAATTAATGATAGCGGCCACAGCCAACGTGACCACAAATTAAAAAGATCCACAAGAAGTCAGTGCCCTCATACTCCATGCAAACAGAATTCTCCATGAGTTCCGGTTTTTGTACGTGACGACAAACGGGACAGGTGGAATCACCCCATTTGATGAGACAGTTGGCGTGAAACGCATGATTACAGAGAATGGTTAGAACGCCATCGACACTTTCATCCATGCGTTCAAGACAAACTGAAATTATTAAAATATTTTAAGTAATAATTTCAATGAGTTGGTTACATTTTCTACCTGGGCATGTTGGTAATTCAGTGTGACCCATAGGTGGTACACCATCTTCACTTCTTTCGATTTCAGAAACCCAAACAGCATGACAAAGTGAATCGGGCTCCAAAGAATTGTAAGCAGCACCATTATAGGTTTGATAAAATTCTAATACAGCTGCATTGGAACGAAATCTGAAAAGATAGTAGTTTTGTTTTATTAGTGAACATTTTCTTTATAACGAAAAAATTAAAATGAAACAGACTCAACAAAAAATTTTGAATTTTAAAGATTCTATTTAACGATTGAGAATTATTCCTCTTGCGAGTATTGAACAATTTTAAAAATTGTTTAAGATTCTATTTAACATTAGTTCGATGTGGAAGCAATGACAAACTTCATTTATTTTTATATTTTCTTTTTATGTACGTACATATTTTATATTTTAATTGTACATACCACTAATACACAACAAAATAAATGTTTAAATATTCACTTTTGCACGTTTTATTTTGTATTTCTACAAAAAACAACGAAAAATAAAAATTTTTTACACATTTTATCAAAAAAATTTACGTGTGTCAAGAGAGCGTGGATTTTAGGAATTTAAAAACCGGGAAAATAAAAAACCCGGGAAAGTCAAATATCGGGCAAATGAAGTACACAAATATTGGGCATTTTCAAGCAAGCTTTTGAAGTACCCCAGTCAAAAACGATACAGATTTTAAAAGTAGACACCTTAAGGGACAAAATAAGCGAACCGTGCAAAAAATCGTAGGAGCCGTTTCTCCACAAAATGATTTATTACAGGGAACTCTGAATAGTGCCAGTCAAAAACAATACAGATTTTAAAAGTAGACACCTTAAGGGACAAAATAAGCGAACCGTGCAAAAAATCATAGGAGCCGTTTCTCCACAAAATGAGTGCGTCCATATTGGTCAAAAAAAAATCGTTGCTGATTTATTACAGGGAACTCTGAATAGTGCCAGTCAAAAACGATACAGATTTTAAAAGTAGACACCTTAAGGTACAAAATAAGCGAACCGTGCAAAAAATCATAGGAGCCGTTTCTCCACAAAATGAGTGCTTCCATATTGGTCAAAAAAATCATTGCTGATTTATTACAGGGAACTCTGAATAGTGCCAGTCAAAAACGATACAGATTTTAAAAGTAGATACCTTAAGGGACAATATAAGTGAACCGTGCAAAAATCGTAGAAGCCGTTTCTCCACAAAATGAGTGCGTCCATATTGGTCAAAAAAATCGTTGCTGATTTATTACAGCGATACTGATGTAAGATCAACATGTTATTTTGTTCGATATCTTGGCTGGAAAAGTAAATAGAGCCGAAATTTTTACCCATGGGGATTTCGAGATCAAAATTCATTAAAACATAACTGCTACGTTGATCCCATATTGTGACTTGAGTTTCACCAAAGCCAATTAATTTGTCATCTATAAGTAAATGTAAGTTAAGAGTATAGTTATTAGTTTAAATCCAAAATAAAACTTGTTTTTTATCGGAACACCAGGGACTTTATATTAATGTATTTAAGTAGTTAAAAAAACTTACCACTCATGCACTCCAAATAACGCAGTGTTTTGCGCCAGCACAAATTATGCGCAGCGTTCGTTGCAGTAACCGGTTGCGGTGATAATGATTTTGAAGAGGAGAAATATGTTATCAAGTATTGAGATGGAGATCGGTTGTTCGGTGCATTCTTAGTTTTCTTTGATGGTGTATGTCTTTCCATAGAGGGAATTGCGGCAGGCATTGAGGGCGAACGTAAATATGTGGCCGAGCTGCAAATGCCGTCAGTTTTGTCATAGTCTATGGGAGCTGGCAGAGACAAACATGGTATGTAACGACGTGGATGAAGTGTTTGCGGTGGTAGTGTTGGTAACTGTATCGAGGTGGATGAGCTAGAAGTAGCATCAGATGGAGAAGACGAAGAAGATGTTGAAGTAGTAGGTGTTGTTGTTGTTGCTGAAGTCGAAGTTGCAGTGGGTGTTAGCTGATGATGATGATGGACAGGGTTTAATTATATTTCTTCGCGGATAAGCATTTATTGCACTAGATGGAACGACCCGGATTGCCTTTCGATCTGATGGCGACGTATATGGTCTAGCTCTCGCTTGTGCAGTTCCTCTGCTTGTTTGATACTATTTGCTAATTTAATTTTTTCTTGCTGAATGCCAGATTTGAGCATACATAATTCTAGAATTGAATATATACAAAGTGAATAAATATAAATGAATATACACAAAATGAAATAGTAAAGACCAGCAAATCGTTTAGCAACACACGGAAAAAACTTACCTTTGCTGAGATTTTCTATATTTAGCATGTAAGTAGCATATACTTGTTCAGCTTCCACTTTAGAAATATCGAAGTTGAATGCGCTGTTCATGACTTGTTGTTTCTCTTTTAAATACAGAATTTTGCTGTAGTTGCTGCTTACATACTCTCTGTTACCCCGTTTAATTAGCCTGGCAGCAATGCTTCTTTCTTCTCTAAATACAGCATCAGCTGAATTTAGAGTGTTTTCTGCCAAACCATATGTGTTGTTTTCCAGAAAACGCTCAACTATACATGGATTCGGGAAAGCTGTTAGCAAAAAATGCTCGTCGTTGCATATAACATAACAAGAATTTGCGGATGATTCGTGTGCAAATTCCACAATTCCGTGCCCTGCACATAAGCCGTCAGCAGCAACCATAACCCCAGCTCCTTTCACAGGTCCAAATATTTTAAAGGCGTTTGCCAAGTACTCGTCTGACACGTTCCTTGTCAGGTTGCTTACGCGTAAAATTGAATCGAAATTTAGGCTGCTGAACAAATTGTGTCCAGGTCCACCACGATTACCACCATCAGCCATTTCTCCTCTGGGACCTATTGGAAATACACTTTATCGGTTTATACTTTAATATTTATTATTATGAAAAATTAGTTTTATATTTTTCATTCTTTTTCAAATGTCTTATATATAATCACCCCTATCGTGAATAAAAATTCCACGTGAAATTTGTTCACTTTTATTTTTTGAATTGAATTTAAATAAGAACAAGTAAGAGTGCTATATTCGGCTATGCCGAATCTTATATACCCTTCACCTTTGTTGTGGATGCATAATTTATATTACGGGTTAAGTACACACTTAAAGTTTTCGAACACTTTGTGCGATCAGCGCCATCTGTTGACACACTTTCTTTTTACACATTTATATTACGGTTTAAGAACACACTTAAAGTTTTCGAACACTTTGTGTGATCTGTTGATTTACAATATTAATACACTTATGCCCTTATTCACAAAAAATTAAAGTAGACTTCAAATGTACTTTAAGAAAATTTTGATGAAAATTTTGTCTTAAAGCACACTTCAAACCTACTTGTGAATACGGCAGTTAGTATTTTTTATGAAATTTTCAGAGATTGTGTCGGATTTGTGCTCATGTCTCCGTTATTTGTGGACGGATTTTGCTGATTTTAAATACCAAACTTCTCGACAGCATGTCTGACAGAAGTAATGAAGATTTTGATCCCGAAGATATCTGGGGACTTCAAACAATTGATTTCAACATCCAGACAGACAGACAGACAAACAGACAGACAGACAGACAGACGGACATGGCTTAATCGACTCCGCTATCTATAAGGATCCAGAATATATATACTTTATAGGGTCGGAAAATTATATTGTGGAAATTACAAACGGAATGACAAACTTATATATACCCTTCTCATGAAGTTGAAGGGTATAAAAATACAGAAACTATACTGGTTTTAGGACTTGAATATCCTAATTCTGTGTTTTCTATTCAGTCTTAGTGCAAATTTTATTAGTATTTTATATACTGTTTGAAAGACAATTTGACGACCAACATAATTTATGTTAAATATTTAGAAATTTTTTCTAATTTTCACCATTTTTAATTGATTTAATTACCAATTCTTACCATAATTTAAAGAGTTTGTCTGATGTTCATAATAATCTTGAGTGTAATTTAACAAACAGAGTATAAACAAGTAAGAGTGCTAAATTCGGCTATGCCGAATCTTATATACCCTTCACCTTTGTTGTGGATGCATAATTTATATTACAGTTTAACCCTGGATGGTTACTGTTCGTCGAATCGACGAAGCTCATTTACTCTCTATCATATAACTCATAAAAAAGAGTCAAATTCGTATCGAATTTTAAGATAGAAAAAAAAAATTTTGTGTTACATTATATTTTTTTTGTTATTTGTTAAATATCATACTTAAATAAAAATATTTTTGTTTATTTTTAACTTTAAAAACTGTTCCGCTAAAATTATTTTAAGAAATTGTTCGTCGATTCAACGAAGAGTAACCTTAATGTACAAAAATGAAGAGTAACCATTTAGGGTTAAGTACACACTTAAAATTTTCGAACACTTTGTGTGATCAACGCCATCTGTTGACACAATTTCTTTTTACACATTTATATTACGGTTTAAGAACACACTTAAAGTTTTCGAACAATTTGTGTGATCAACGCCATCTGTTGATGAACAATATTAATACACTAAGTTTTTTTGATGAAATTTTCAGAGGTTGTATCGGATTTTTGCTCATATCTCCGTTATTTATGGACGGATTTTGCTGATTTTAAATAGCAAACTTCTCGAAAGTATGTCTGACAGAATTATTGAAGATTTGGATCCCGAAGATATCTGGGGACTTCAGAAAATTGATTTCAGCACTCAGCCAGACAGACAGACAGACGGACATGGCTTAATCGACATGGCTATCTATAAGGATCCAGAAAATATATACTTTATAGGGTCAGAAAATTATATTGTGGAAATTACAAACGGAATGACAAACTTATATATGTATACCATTCTCATGAATGTGAAGGGTATAAAAAGTAAGACTGATATATTCGGCTGTGCCAAATCTTAAATACTCTCCACCTAAACGTAATAAGAAATACGAAAACTACACTGGTTATAGGACTAGAATATCCTTATCCTGTGTTTTCTATTCAGTCTTAGTGCAAATTTTATTAGTATTTTATATATTGTTTGAAAGGCAATTTTACGACCAACATAATTTATGTTAAATATTTTGAAATTTTGTCTACTTTTCACCATTTTTAATTGATTTAATTACCAATTCTTACCATAATTGACAGAGTTTGTCTGATGTTCATAATAATCTTGAGTGTAATTTAACAAACAGAGTATAAAAAACAGAGTATAAAAAAGGGGAACAATTCCGTTTTAGTGATTTTGCTAAAAAAAAAAAAAAAAAAACAAAATCAAACACGGCTTTTAGACGAGATGCCAGAAAAAAAAATTTGTTGGTTGTCACGCCTATTTTCGAGGGGGCGGGCCCGTAAAGCTAAAAATATATAGGCCTATATCTCGGGAACTACTGGGTGTCTGTTAATTTTTAATACATTAAATAAAAGGTATTAAGAATACCTTTCCAATGATATATATCATGATTATAAAATATGGACCCAATATGGGTTAAATCCGAAAAGAATATTTTTTGACCCGAATTTATTTGTTTTTTGGAAATGGTTCTTATATGGCAGCCATGACAAATTATGGGCCGATCTTCTTAAATTTTCGAACAGTTATTTTCATGCATATGAGGATATTTCACGTCGAATTTCAATATAATAACGGTATAATTAAGATATATATTAGTATCAACGTTGATTTCGGTAGTGGACCTTATGTGGGGAATATTGTCAAATATGGACCGATATTCTCAAAATCCAGCAGTTTGATTTAGGCATGCATGTAAATGATACATGTAAAATTTTGGATTGGTACCCTTTTTTATAAGAGATTTATGAGTATTAAAGTGATTTTCGGAAGAGGGCTTTATATGGGGCATACGGTTAAAAATAGACCGAAATTCACAAAATTTTGTGGGATGATTTTTGTATATATGTAAATGATCTGTGCAAAGTTTTGAGTCGGTACCGATATTTTTACAATATATATAGGGATAAATGTCTTTTTCAGATGTGGTCCTTGTATGGGAGCTATGACCAATTGTGGGCCGACCACTATAAAAATTAGTACAACAATTTATTTGCCTATAAAGATTATGTCAAATTTTAGCCGTTTGACATTATTTATATCTGTTTTATACGTATTTAAGTGAATTTTGGAAGTGGACTGTATATGGGGTCTATGGTCAAACATGGACCGAACTAAAAAAAATTTCGTTTTGCAATTTATTTTTGCATAAAACGTATTTTTGCTGAATTTTGTCTTGATATTCCAATTTTATAGGCATCTATGCATAATTGAGCAATATTTCGGGAAGATTTTTGTATGGGGGCTATGACCAATTCTGGGCCGACCACCATAAAATTTAGTACAACAATTTATTTGCCTATAAAGATTATTTATGTCAAATTTTAGCCGTTTACCATTATTTATATCTGTTTTATACGTATTTAAGTGAATTTTGGAAGTGGACTTTATATGGGGTCTATTATCAAACATGGACCGAACTAAAAAAAATTTCGGTTTGCGATTTCTTTTTGTATAAGACTTATTTTTGCTGAATTTTGTCTTGATATTCCAATTTTATAGGCATTTATTTATCATAAAGCCATATTTCGGGAATATATATATTTGTATGGGGGCTATGAGAAATCATGGACCGATTCTTAATATTTTCCGGACACTTCTTTTATCATAAAAACAACGTATACAAAATTTCATGGTATTATCTGCAATATATTTCAAAATATTGCAATAAAATGGACAAAAAATATCAAATTTTTATGGAGGTGGTCTCACATATTGGTTCATAACTCTGGTTGGCCTAAACCAATTTTGCTGATTTTAAATAGCAAACTTCTCGAAAGCATTTCTGACAGAATTATTGAAGATTTGGATCCCGAAGATATCTGGGGACTTCAAAAAATTGATTTCAACAGACAGACAGACGGACATGGCTTAATCGACTTGGCTATCTATAAGGATTCAGAAAATATATACTTTATAGGGTCGGAAAATTATATTGTGGAAGTTTCACACGGAATGACAAACTTATATATACCCTTCTCATGAAGTTGAAGGGTATAAAAAGGGCTACAATTCGGTTTTAGTGACTTTGCTCAAAACAACAAAATCAAATAGGGCTTTTAGAGGGAATGACAGCAAAAAATTTTTTTTTGGCGGTCACGCCTCTTTTCGAGGGGGCGGGACCGTAAAGTTGAAAATATATAGGCCTATATCTCGGGAACTACTGGGTGTCTGATAATTTGTAATACATTAAATAAAAGGTATTAAAAATACCTTTCCAACGATATATATCATGATTATAAAATATGGACCGAATATGGGTTAAATCCGAAAAGAATATTTTTTGACCCGAATTTATTGGTTTTTTGGAAATGGGGTATATTGTCAAATATGGACCGATATACTCAAAATCCAGCAGTTTGATTTAGGCATGTATGTAAATGATCCGTGTAAAATTTTGGATTGGTACCCTTATTTATAAGAGATTTATGAGTATTAAAGTGATTTTCGGAAGAGGGCTTTATATGGGGCATACGGTTAAAAATAGACCGAAATTAACAAAATTTTGTGGGATGATTTTTGTATATAGAGCAATTCCATATGAAAGCGATCACCTTTTGGACGACCCCTCTCCGATTTTAAAATAAATAGTCTCAATCGATTGCCCAGCAAAAAATAATGTACCTACATATTTTTTTTTTTTTTATAGTGACTGGTTTAGTGGTGGTGTACACCACTGTCTGTGACAAAATTGAAGAATTCTTCATAAGGGACCTCATTGAAAGTTGTTTTAAAAAAAAACTACTAAAGCGATCGCAACGAGTGATAGCGCGTTGGAAAGGTATTGAATCAGGCTTTAATTGAAAAATAAAATTTTCCTAATTTTTCTTAGAAATTTACCTTTAAATTTTCCCATGAAAATTAAATTTTCCGATTTTCCACAGAAGCTCCTAAATTTTCCGGCTAATTTTTTTTTTTTGGATTCCTCATACTTTTTGCTTTAAGAATCAGCAATAAAAAAATCGGCCCCGACTCCTTGTTTGGACAGGAGAAGAGCATTTAAGAGACCACCTTGTTAAAAATACGTTTTAAAAATTATTTTACAGTTAAAAATACATTTATAAAGAAAAAATCATTTTTTTTTTAAGAGCCCCAAGTTGAGTGTGTAGTGAATATGGTCTGCCTGCCTTCACAAGATCGGCCATAAATCCATGGATAATAGCAGCAGTGGCATGTAATGGCACACCAAACCCGACTGAGGCTACAGGTCATAAAATGTTTTGTAAATTTTTTAAATTACCAGGTAATAATTATTTCGGCTAAAATGACACGTGCAGAAACAAGTCATAAAACACGGATTTTCCATAAATATGGGGAAATATTTATTACCTGGTAATTTAAAAAATTTACAAAACATTTTATGACCTGTAGTAACCAATTAAGTCCCTCTTTAAAAAACATTTTATGACCAGTAGTTCACGCAAATTTTCCTATTAAAGAAAAGCAAATATCGCTTATTTTTTTTACCTATTTTTTAACAAAAAATAAATATAAATACTTCACACACTCTGAGTCAAATTTCAGTTGAATACTAAACGTGAAAGTGTTAAAGTGTTTTTTTGTAAAGTAAAGAGTGAAGCTGTAAAGACAATTTAAAGTAAAATGAATAAATTTTGCTGCAATCCGTTTAACAAGAGTGGACATCGTTCGAAAAAGATAAAAGTATTAAAATTAACTGGTGTTTCGAAGCGATACATGAATAAATTAAATATACAATGCGGTGAAGAAGCAGAATTCATTTGCCCCAAGTGTAAAATCGATTTGTCTCAACAAGCAAATGCA
Organism: Bellardia pandia; assembly: GCA_916048285.2. NCBI lineage: Eukaryota > Metazoa > Arthropoda > Insecta > Diptera > Calliphoridae > Bellardia > Bellardia pandia. The sequence goes on from OU696530.1 coordinate 76,440,286, forward strand.
TTGAAACAAATGCAGCCACAATCCGAGAGTGAAATGACAAGTGAACAAAATGTTTCATCTGATAGTGAGGCAGACATTCCGATGGTCAATATGTCTTTGAGTCCTTTGAATGAGGCTATTACCACTTTAGGTGAAACGCCTATTAGAAAAAGAAAGTTGCGAAGTGAAACATACAGGAAAGAGAAAAAAGGCAAGGTTATGAGTGCAATCGCGACAATATTTGATGAAGGCTCTGATAACGAATGCAGTCAAGCAGATGACGTTGATGACGGCAAACAAATGATTGAGCAGTTGAAAAGAAAATTCAATTTAGCGACCACTTTTCCGGAGAAATATCTCATTTTATCTGTGCTGCCTCAATCATGGTCTATACGCAAGATTTCTGAACAGTTTCAAACATCTTTTTACATCGCGAGAAGAAGCAAAGAATTAGTTCCACAGAAGGGCATATTGGCGACTCCCACCAAGAAATTTGGCTCAAGGACCCTCAGCGAAGCAACGGTGAAATTGATTCAAGATTTTTACTGCAATGATGACAACAGCCGCGCCTGCCCAGGTACACGTGACTATGTTATCACAGCGCAGATTATTATTATGTAATCTATCCGAAGCATACCATCAGTTCAATGAGAAATACCCAGCAGAAAAAGTGGGATTTTCTAAGTTTGCCATCCTACGACCAAAAGAATGCGTGCTGGCATTAGACAGGCACGGAACGCATTCAGTCTGCGTTTGCATGTTTCATCAAAACATCAAATTAATTTTCTTTCCATGCAAGAAATTGAAAATATTTCACGGTGAAATTTAAACATATAGGGACCTCCTGTCGAAGTCGTTGTGCGCATACCCTACGGAAAATTGTCATCTGTCCAAATGCGACAATTGTCCGAAGATTGACGAGCTAGAGCAATATTTGGCGGAAAAGTTTGAACAGCTCTTAATTCAGGAGGTGCATTTCAAACAGTGGATAATTAGCAGCGGCAGATGTTCCCTTGAGACCGTGGTAAAGCAGATTCCGGAATTCATCGAGGAATTCGGATTCAAGTTGAATGAACTGAAGGCGCACCATTTCATATCCGAGATGCAATCGAAATTTCTAAAAGAAAGTAAGGAGAAATTAGCCCAAAATGAATTCATTGTGATAAGCGACTTTGCCGAGAATTACACTTTTCTCGTTCAGGATGAAATTCAGGCTTATCACTGGGCAAACGACCAGTGCACGGTGCATCCTTTTTGCATTTATTTTAAAAACGAACATAACGAACTACAGACCGTAAGCCTTGTTGTTGTCGCGGAGAGTTTAGCTCATAATTATGTGTCCGTTTATTTATTTCAAATGAAACTGTTTGAATTCTTAAGATCAAAATTCGATGCAATCGACAAAGTAACGTTTTTCTCAGACGGCTTCTCAGTACAAGAATAAAAAAAATTTTTACAATCTTTGCATAATTGAAGAAGAACAAAACTGCAAGGTCGAGTGGCACTTTTTCGCGACGTCCCACGGTAAGGGCCCATGCGATGCGTTAGGGGGAACCCTAAAACGCATGGCGACTAAGGCAAGTTTGCAAAGGCCATATACTGACCAGATCTTAAATGTACAACATTTGTTTTCGTGGATTCAAAGCAAGGAAATTGTTATTAATACAGTTTTATGCACTCAAAAAGAACACGATGCCATGGAGCGATGAATTCAAAACAGATATAATAATGTCAAAACTATAACTGGAACGCAAAAGTTTCATTGCTTCATACCAAATATTTCTGATATGTCAATTAATGTAAAGCGGTACTCTTCGTCTGCCGACGTGCTAAATTTAAAGTTACTTTAATTTTATAATGATGCCAAGACAATTGAAATTTTTAATAAATATTGTAATTAAGTATAAGCAGCAAAATAAGAAAGATTTTTTCTTCATAAATGTATTTTTAACTGTAAAATAATTTTTAAAACGTATTTTTAACAAGGTGGTCTCTTAAATGCTCTTCTCCTGTCCAAACAAGGAGTCGGGGCCGATTTTTTTATTGCTGATTCTTAAAGCAAAAAGTATGACGAATCCAAAAAAAAAAAAAATTAGCCGGAAAATTTAGGAGCTTCTGTGGAAAATCGGAAAATTTAATTTTCATGGGAAAATTTAAAGGTAAATTTCTAAGAAAACTTAGGAAAATTTTATTTTTCAATTAAAGCCTGATTCAATACCTTTCCAACGAGCTATCACTAGTTGCGATCGCTTTAGTAGTTTTTTTTTTAAACAACTTTCAATGAGGTCCCTTATGAAGAATTCTTCAATTTTGTCACAGACAGTGGTGTACACCACCACTAAACCAGTCACTATAAAAAAAAAAAAAAATATGTAGGTACATTATTTTTTGTTGGGCAATCGATTGAGACTATTTATTTTAAAATCGGAGAGGGGTCGTCCAAAAATTTGCCAATTTTGATCGTTTTCATATGGAATTGCTCTATATGTAAATGATCTGTGCAAAGTTTTGAGTCGGTACCGATATTTTTACAATAAAAAAAACATCGGATTATATCGATGTTTCGACAGAATACATCGAGTGTTTTTAAAACATCGATGTTTTTTGTCCATCCCTACTGTGAAGTACATATTTCAATCAGCTTTATGCCATTATACAAATACGAAAATTAAGAGGAAAAGCGAGGTCAAAGTTTCAATTGATTAATAAAAATATTATGTTTGTACTAAACACGAAGTGAATTTAAAATGCATATCCACGTCATCATTTTAATACACACTGATCAAACCAACCAAGTAAACTGCTTTCGAATGCCAATTGCACTAACTACATACTATGCAGAGGTTGAAATACATTTTAAAGTTTTTTTTCACAACAAATACACATTATGAAGTTTTTAAGGTGTGTATATAGCCTACCCTACAATAAGCAATAATATACATATATATGTATAGTACTTTTACATATGTCATTAAGGATGCATTGCTGACATTTGCAATTACATACATGCAATATATAAATCCTAGTCATAAATATTTTCTCAGCCACCGACACAAATATTAATAGTGGAACAAAAAAACTATCCGTGTATTAATTAGTTTATCATTTTATCCTTTTAATGCGAAACAATAACAAAAATAAACCGACAAGAAAAATGCTTTGGTGTCATAGGGCACTGCTACACGTTCAATAAATATCGAGATATTGCTAGTATCACGATCAGCGTTGCCACGACCAAAAAAATTTTGTAACCAAAATTTAAAAAAAAGTAACCAAAAACAAAAAAAAGTAACCAAAATTTTTATATATTTAAAATTTTATTTTATTTATACTTCAGCTAAAAAATATATATGTAAAATATAAATTAACCATTGCATTTTACATTTGTTACAAAACACTAGTAGATAAAGTTTAAGTAGATGAGACTAAAACTTTGTCGTTTTTAGTTTGGAAATTAAATTTGCTTTAGATTTACTTCCTAACATTTCTGTTAATTGAGTTGCTGTACCTGCCACATTTAATGTGTTTCGCAATTTGAGAGTCGGGACAGCGCTCCTCTAATAAACCTGGTAGATAGTCCATTAATAAAAAAGGCAAATTGTGGGAAATAAGAAACATTACTAATGTTAGCTCTGTTTGGTGCACTTGCTTATTATGAGTTTCTTTTTGAGAACTTGCAAATGTTATTTTTATTTTCCACATTTTGCTTATGAACACTTTTTTAGTGTGCTTTCGTAAATAACTTACGTGATATGCAATTTTTTTTCACAGGCAGCGCAGAAACAACATCCATCTTTGTTTCTTAGCCACGGAAACTCATCCAACCACAATACACGGAATTTTCTTTTCGGGCTGTTTTCAATATCACTAAACAACAAAATATTATTTAAAAAAAAGTTATTGAAATTGAATGCAAATATACCTATTCTCATCATCACTTCCAGAAGATAACTCGACAGTATTAGTTTTAAAAATTTAATAAAAATAAAAATTGTGCTTAAAACCAATATTATTATTTTTTAATTCGAAGTACATACTTATCCATTTTTTACGAAAGAAACCCAATCTTAACTATATAAAAAACACTTTATTATTAAAAAATTAAATAGCACGCTAATTTGTAAAAAGCTTTTTTTTTTTGTTTTCTGGTAAAAACATAATTTATGAATGTTTATTAAGGTCCTCTCATATCTAAAACAAAAGAAAAATTAACTTGTTCCGATTTCAAACATCAATATGAAAATGCATTTAGTAGCATGTTTTTAGATGGTTTTTGTGAAGAGCCTTTTACTCGTTGAAGAATACAATGATTGTGTTTGTTATGTTTGGAGACAGGCATGTATTTTTTTGTAATCCTGTGTTTAGTGTTTTATTTTTAAAAAACTTTTAAATTATGGTAGTAGTTTATCACCAAAATTAGTGATGTAAATTAATAGCGTTTTCTTTTCTGGCAAAAATGTTACACGTTTTTCCCATTTCGCACCTTTTTTAATTTTTTTGTGTTCTTTTCTGAAAAAATGTCAACACTGCTAAAGTGTAGTGTGTTCTTTTCTATAAATGTAACACTATAAATTTAAAAAATGGTGCACCTTTCACACTCTGTATTTTTAGAGGGGGAGAATCGCACGATAAAACAGCTGACATTTGTTTTGTTTATGAATGTGTATTTGTGTTAAGAAACAAAAAAAAATATATACAAAATGGAAAATATTACTACTTTTTTATGTGCTGAAAAAATTTTGGATGACTTGTTGGATTTATCTTCATCATCTAATGATGATGAAATATTTTATATGATTATGGAAAGAAATCCACAACCGCGAGTGAAAGGCTTTTAGAGAACGTAATTAATGAATACTCTAAAGTTGATGCACATACATATGTCAAATTTCATAGGACAATATCTCCTACTTCTTATACATATATGTAATGTATGTTTATATATATAATTTTTATAGTTTAAGAAGAATTTGCGTAGTAGTCGGGAAGGTGCCATTGGTCTTTTTGAGAGATATTCATTGTCTTATTTCAAGCGATCTTACCAGGGAGCTATTTGCTTCTTCTTTTTTAACAAAAAAAAAAAACAAAAACAGCTATACATGAAAAAAAGTGTTACACTGTTTTATGTTCTATTCTGACCATTAAAAATGCGACATCTTTAAAATGTGGGGTAAACATTATAAAAATGTACATAATAAAGGTGTAACATTTTATTTCAGAAAAGAAAACACCATAAGTCAAAGTAAAAAAAATGTAAAAAATGGTTACTTTTGTGTTAAAAAAAAGTAACCAAAACGGAAAAAAGTACACAAGTACACATTGGAAAAAATAGTAACCAATTTTGGTTAAAAGTAACCAAAACGGCAACGCTGATCACGATGTTTATTGAACGTGTACCAGTGCCCTATGACACCAAAGCATTTTTTTCTTGTCGGTTTTAAACAAATTCCGACAATATTGGTTTCTATGACACCCCTGATAAACGCAGTATGCAATGCAACATTTCATTGCATAGTGTTCATAACAGCATTTAGAATATAATTTAAAAACTTTTATCACATAAAATATAAAGATATTGGACTATTAAAGAGAATCTTAAAACAAGAAAATTTTAAATTATATTTCTAAATGCTATTATGAAGTCTATGCAATGAAATGTTGCATTGCATACTGCGTTTATGAAAACAGCCAGCGTCTAGCCGTAAAATGGCACGCAACAATGTAGCGTATGCTCATGTGCGAATTAAACATAAGGTGAGCTGCAATAGGTCTATGTTTACATAACAATCGTAAAATTATGTAAAACTTTTGGAAAAAATATTCAGGGGGGTTACTCCGTACATTTATGCGTTTATAATAGCTTATCGGATTATGTCCAATAAATTCGTATATAGATAGATATAAATGTTTGTATACGTCAGTCGAAATGGGGTTTATTTTTGTTATTGTTTCGCATTAAAAGGTCGTTGGTAAGTGTTCAGGGTGTTTTTAGAAACATTCATATAAATACCTTAGCGTACATTTATAGTGTACTCTATGAAAGGCTCACATTAAATTACCTTTTACCACGCAAAAAAAAGACATTGTATTTTATTCCTAAAACATTGTGCACTTATTGAGATCGTGGAGCAGTAAACCAACATATTAGCAAACATACTATGTATGTACGTACCTATGTAGATATGTATGTGAATTTAAGATTATTGACTATTTTCTACAGATTTATCCAAATTAATATGAATATGTATAAAAAATGTTAAAAGCGTTTCGCATATTTTATTAATAGTACAAATTGAGTTCTAAAGCCGATATTTTGTAAATAGATATAACACTTAATTAAAAAATTAGCTTAAATTTATTTTCTTTATACTGCATATTTTGTATGGTATCGAGTGAATTTAGTGTTTTAAACTATATTTAACCCATTTATTCTTCAATAATAAAATTGTTCAGCTTCGGTGCTTATTTCTACCATAATTATACACACTAGTTAAATTCACAGAAGAAATAAAATCAGCAAACAAAACAAATTACATTATATCACTAGTTAAATGCAAGACCGTCATAACTCTGACTTATCGAACTCTCCTCGTATCCACTAGCTAATACATAAATTCTTATGTGATCACTGCTGTCCCAGTGACCTACTTAATTTTATGTACATATATATGTATATAAGCAGTAATAAATACATGCATTTATTCGTTTGTTTGGTAGGTTTCAAATATCAAAAAACAACGAGTTAGTCGAGAGAGAGTGATTTGAGAGAAAAAAAACGGGAGAGAATTTTTTTTGATACATGAGATGAAATGAAAAAACAGAATCAAAGCACACATAAAAATAACATCAGGTACAAAAAACAGCAAAATGCAGGGGTTGTATGTGTGTATGTAAATTTGCCTTGATATGAAATAACTTTGGGTATTTGCTTTTTGTTCGTTTTGTATGAAACTTACAAAAATACCAATAGCTATTTCATATGCCTGTATAAGAAAAAATACAACAACAACATTAACACGTTTGCACTACGTTTTGATGCGGCAATTTGTATTTTTCTTTTGTCAGGCTACCGTTAGGTCTCTCTTTTAATAAAAAATGCACAACAAGTAAACAACAAAATGTGAAGATGCCAACGTTTTGTTGTTCCTTTTTTATGAAGCGTTAATTTATCGTATGATAAATAAGCGCAAAATAAGGGACATCAAAATGTGCAAATGACAACACGTTGTTGTTTTTGTTAAAACGGCAATTTTTATTTTTTGGTAGAGTGATTATCAAGGCATATTGATAACAGGTAGTGTTAAGATTACAACAAACACAATAAATAAACAAATTTTGACAATTAGAAACTTGTAAACATAAACGACGTTTGACATAAGAAAACTACAAAAAAAAAAAAAATCAGCTGTGTCTTCAACACTACCTTGTATTCAATATGCCTTGGTGATTATACATACATATTTACAAAGGGACAAAAATTTGTAACGGGATCACGAATAAGTGTACACAGAATATGTTAGAGAGTTAAAAGGGGGGGTAATATAACAATTTTTCGCGAACAAAAAAAGGTTTGGTTATAATTTTGGCGGGCAAATATTATAACCTTGTACAGTTGCGCGGGAAAATGATATGGTTATAATTTTGCGAGGGAAATATTACAACCATATAAATTTTTTAGCGCGGAAAAAAAGAAAAATGGCTATAATTTGCGGGGGAATATTATGCCATATAATTTTTTCGCGGGAAAAACGAAAATGGCTATAATTTGCGGGGGAATATTATGCCATATATTTTTTACGCGGGAAAAACGAAAATGGCTATAATTTGCGGGGGAATATTATGCCATATATTTTTTACGCGGGAAAAACGAAAATGGCTATAATTTTCGGGGAAAGTATTATAGGCCATATAAAATACGCGGGACAAACGAAATACCTAGTTATAAATTGGGGGTATTATAACCATATTTTTTAGAAATTTTGTGAGGGAAAATATTTTTATTGCGGGTATATGACGGGTTATGGATGACCCGGTATGTTAAGATGAGGGAGGAGTGTCTCTGGGTTATGGATAACCCAGAGATCCGGTTCGAAGGACCAAAATGTATGGGTACACGGGTAAAAAATTATAATATAGATCAATATAAATTAATGTGGGGGTGACTTACTGTTTTGTGTAGAACGTAGGGTGACAGATGATGAGGATGAGTTAGATGGGTTGTTGTTACCTTAATCCTGGGATGAGTTGGATGATGGCTGATGTGTTGACTACACTTTTTTTCAATAAGAGATGAGTTGAAAATCGTTGTTCTTGTTGTTGTAGATAGGTTAGTGTCTGTCGGACAACCTGTTGTTGTTGGTGGTGTCCTCTTTCCCGTTGATTTGTAGATTTGGCGGTGGATACTTGTTGTCCGTTAGCAAAGTCCTTTGCGTTGCCGAATTCTCGGCACAATAGTTGGTGTGGAGGCAGATAGCGATATGACAGAAGAACGCTAGTTGATACGCGTTTCTTGCAAATTTTCTTGAGAATGTACACTTGTAGAATGTTAACCAAGTTGGAGAAAACAAAAGTAAAATATCATATGTATGTTTAGAAATAACCACCAGAATTTCCCCTTATTTGTAGAAATCACTGACACAATTAATTTTGTGGGTTGGATAAAAAATTCTTTTATTTAATATTTAGTTATAATTTAATTTAGGAAAAATTACTTTTTATTTATGCTTAGTTTTAGGTTTAACTTATTTGGAACAATTCCTTTTAGTTATTTGTGATGTAGTGCTAGGTTTATATTTTAATTTATTTATAAGAATTCACTGTGATTTGTTTTATATATTTTATCAGCCCACGGGAATTTTTTTCCCTCTTCTCATTTTTCCTATTTAAATTCAATGTTAAAAAAATAAAAAGGGGAAAAACTGTCGCGGAATTTTTATTCATGATTGGGCTGTATATGTATGTACATCGCCGTGAACAAAACAAACTCTGGGATTTGTAACAAACTTAAGGCATATTGAATATGCCTTGAACAAACCATAACAAACTATTGTGAATGGTGTGTGGTGAGTTTTTTTTATAAAAGTCGCTGATCAGTGTTGTCAAATACATAATTTTTTTAAACGCTTTAAATTCAGTTAAATTTTAAACAGCGTTGCCAAATGTGCAGATTTATCTGTTTTTTGCAGTTTTTTAAAGTGCAAAACAGGCTTGCAGATTTTTACTCTAAAAAACAATTTTTTTAAATCAATGCAGATTTTTAAATTTTATTCGAATAAAACAAATTATTATTATTCCCACTGTATGTGGAATTTTTCGCACCAAAGATTTAAAAAAAAATTCAATTGCACAAATTTTGTACAAACAAAAGAAATGGAAACTAAATTTAATAAGAATATGTAGTTGTACATATACATACAAAAGTATGTCTAATTAATTTTCTATGATCTCTATACATATGTATGTGATAATTTAAATGAAGTATTATTCGTTATGTTTTTACTGTTACCGCAGGGTTGCTTAAGCTAGCATATGCACATTATAGTTGGGCCTTCAGAGATTTCAATTGCAAGATTGCCAACTATCACATAAAACATAAATTTCTCGCAAGAAATTTTAATTCTAACACATGAAACATTATTGGTAACCCTTAAGGCCCAACTATAATATGCATATGCTAAGCAAACGTGCGAACACATATAAATTGTATGTGGAAAACTATAATGTACTTAACGAAACTTTTCGTTAAGTTTTTCAACTGTCATTTGCTTAAGCAAAAAGCGAAACTGATCGCATATTCCGTACGGAATCAGCTGTTTGTTGATTGTTTGCGTTTTTAACAAAATGGAGAAAGAAGAAAATACATTTATTTTAAATTTAATAGAAAATGTGGAAAAATAAGTGCCTTTATAATAAAAGGGACCCTTTTTATTTTAACAAAAATGTCTCTGTCTTGGTTTATTTCTCTGGCAGAACAAGAGCGTCTTCTGCTTTTACAGTGTAGTTCACTTATTTCTTTTAATGTGCACAGGCCTTCAATCGCTATATATATATAAAATAAAGTCCTTTAATGGCTTTTTGTTAAAATAAAAACATTTTTTTTAAACATAAATGAGCAACTGTGGACAAAAAGTTTCAAAGTCATTGTAGTCACCTGAAAGTTAGCTCTGAACTGGTTATGCATTTGACAGCCTTTTCGTTAGCTTTTGCAATTTGCTTTAGCTTGCTTATGCATACTATAGTTGGGCCTTTAGAATGGCCCTTCTACGTCACATAACGGGAAATCATGCGCATGGCGTAATCTTTATTTTATCATTCTTGGTATGTTGTAAACTGCGATTACGATTCACAAAACCGGCTAATCGTATGAAAAATGCATGTTGTGTTGTAGTCGAGACAACACATTTTTAGTGTTGTGAACGATAATCGGGCCCTAAGTTTTTTTTTTCTTTTTAATTTTTGTTGTTGAAAAGTTTATTTTTTTTGTTATTAAATTAAATAATGACATCCAAATCAAATTTTAAAACTGTATTGCTTTTAATGAATTGTTGTTAAATAAATTAGTATTCATCATTAAAGATGTGTAATTAAATATTTTCTTTTATTCCACGAAATGTTAATGCAAATTAGGCATTAGTAAAGTGACCATATGTTTTTTATCTGAAAACGGGACATCGAATAATTCTGATGGTTCGGTTATATGAAATAAAAATGCTGGATAATATAGGTAATAATATTTTATTTGTCCGTAGTGAATGGCATTATTTATTTTACGTTACACTACAAAAAAATATTGTTTAGACACTGTTATATTTTTCAGAGGTACAAATTTGTTTCAACATTTTAGGTGACGATTTCAAATATGGCAGGATTTTTTAATATTAACTTTAGCAATTAACATAGCCTTAAGCACTGATACCCTTAATTGAGTTTTATCTACGGTCCACAACTTGTTCATCAAAGAAAATACACGTTCAACTGGCGCATTTGTTCCAGGCAAACATAAAATATTATCAACGATAATTTGAAAATTGCATGGTTTTGCTAATTGCTTTTAAAATGTTTAAATACTTCCACCCAACGATTTTTGTTGATTCCATTCATCAATTTTCTGCGATGTTATATGTATATTTAGATACGAGTGAATATTTATCGAATACTTCCGTATCTTTTTTGCAATCGATATGTTCTTTTTCGATCAATATATCTAGAACTTTTTGAACATCTTCCCAATGTGGTACTTTTGTTAAATTTGCCCAATTAAGTTACAATACATACATATATGTACATATATGTTTGTACATACATACATATATTAAAAAAACTATCTTTGACGAATTTGAAGATTTGTTCTTACATTTTTGAACAAATCAACTATTTCTTTTTTCGAATTTCTAAAAACGGGACATTTTTGCGTCCCCTAGTTGTTGTCGGGGTCAACGGGACAAAGTAGCAGAAAACAGGATGGTCCCGTGAGGCATTAGCCAAAAGGGCTATCTGAGATTATGAAATAAAGGTAGTGAGGGTATAGAAAACCAAGAAGAATATAACACCGTTTACTTCTCTAATAGGTTATTGACATCGCCATATTTAATTTTTTTATATTTATTTTAATAATTTTGACGATAATAGCTACCTATATTTTAAAATCATATGTTGCAAATCGGAGTCTACCATTCTGGAAACTAGAACCTTCAGTATGGTAGGACCCGTAATGGTGGTTCGTTACAGAAGTCTGGAACCACTTCGCACAGCAACCATTAAAAAGCTTTTCATCAACTTGGAACTTCCTGTTGAAGGCTCCTGTAAGAAAAGACAATGGGCCATAACCATGGTCACAAAAGTGTGTACTTTAATAGTTAAAAAGTTGACTTTTGTTAAAAGCACATTTTACTTAAACTATAGACACGTAAAAGTATATTTTAACCGCTAAAACATACTTTTAATTTAAAACCAGCTGAAGTGGATTTTAAATAATTTAACATCACTTTAAAATCAACCAGCTGTTTATGTAAAGAACAAAAACTGGATGTGTACAAAAATTTAGAAAAGTAACAAAAAATCTCTCTCTGCAGTAGTCAAATTCGCCTCTCTTTCTCTTTGTTTTTTTATGTTCCTGTAAAGAGTTATCAAAAAATCAACGCCAAAATAGCCTAATTATGATATTAATCTTACCTTCTCCATTTTTCCACCGCAAACACTTTTCTTAAATTTTCCTGCTTAATTTTATTATTTTGCCAATTTTTGCTTATTTTTCAATGACAGCTGTTTAAAGCTTATTTTCTTTACAGTTTGTATGAAATAATTTTCTACATATGATGTGGCACCCAGTTAAAGTTGGTTTAACTTAAAACAACCTTAAATTTTGACTATAGTTACAAAATAATTAAAAGTAGGTTTTAAGTTTAAAGTTGTTTTTAAAAAGAACCGACTTTAGTATTTGTCTATGGTTATGGCCCAATATTTGTAAATGCAATCAATGGCTTCATGTTGTAGTATATTTTTAACTACCTCCTATGATGCATGTTATAATAGCAATTGCTAAAACACACTTCTTGTTTGTGGTCCCTTTCCAGGAACATTGGGCTGCAACTTCGTCAGAAAATTATTTTTTCCAAATACTGCGAATGTCTTGGACGGATCGGAAATAGTGGAGAGTAATATTTCACGTTCCTGTAATGAATAATATACATTCATATTAATGTGGTACATTTAAAATAAGTAGCAAATAATAAAAGTTGCTGTTTAACCTTTGTCCGGCGGAAGAGGTACAATTGTACCTTTTTCGTTTTTAAAGTTCAATAACTTTTTTTTGTTAATACTAGATATCTAAAATTTTCTGACATCTCTAAACTTTTGTTGCGGATTACATATTTGAAATTAAAAAAAAAACAGATTTTAATTATATCATACCGAAATAAGTCTTTTTTGACTTGATATCCCTAAAAGGCTGAACGGGTACAATTGCACCTTCATATAAGTCGTAAGGAAAAAACAAGAAAATAAAGCAGAGTTATTTTTATTTAGGAAATAACAATATATTTTTATGGTGTTTCCTTGCATGAAAAACATGTGGTACTTTGAATAAAGTGTTCATCGCACACAGGTTTCAAGCAGATTGCACACGCCTTTCTAGTCTTACGTTGTTTGCGTGTCTCACATTGACAAACATAACATCTTCCAACCACCGTTGATGCTCCCCGTCTACCAAAGGGTACTTCGGAACCAATTTCTGGACTTTGTGCTGCCACTATACGTCGTCCAAGTACCATTTCTATAGCACTTCGAATAAAATATTTACCTGTTATAAGTTTGTTGCCACTACGGTCTTTGACTGATTGCATACATAGGTGTTTTGAAAGATCTTTCAAGAACTTTCCTCGTTGATCTTTTTATATACTGTTTGGGTGGTGGCTTCTATATAATATATAGGAGGCCAAAGCAGCAACGTCAACCATGTTATAAAATAATGTTTGTCCTTTTACGGTGTATTCGCCCAACATTTTGTCCATGACATCTACTCCACCTTTTGTTTTATTATAATATTTTATAATTTCTGGCTTAAAGTACGGTCACATATAGCAAACATTTGACTCTAGCATGTTTGCTCATATTTGCTTTAAAAGTTTACACATTTTGTTAGATGGTCACACTAGGGGCAAATATTTGATAAAATTTATTTTACCAAACAGCAGTCAAACAACGGCAAATACATATTTTGGCAAACATGTTTTCCCTCCGGTCACACTGAAACAAATATTTTCTGTAACAATTTATTTGATCAAACTGTCAAAATATTTAAATTTGTTTTTTCACAAATAAAAACTGAAATGGAAGATTGTGAACCATTATTTGTAATAAGTGGAGCAGCGTCTTTATTATTATTGGAGGAAAACGAATCCAAAAGTCGCAAAAAAAAGACAATGGGTGCGTAAATGGATTCAACGTCGGCAAGAGGAAGGATGCTGTGCAAAGTTACTGATGGAGCTACAATCTGAAACTCCAGATCTTTACAAAAACTTTTTGAGGATGACGGCAACTGATTTTGAATAATAAAAAACAAAACAAATAAAACAAAATAATGCTTTTATTCATTTAGTTTTAAAAAACACTACAAAAAATTAACAAAACAATAACATAAATCCCAGCAAGCCATATGAGTCCGAAAAGAGTCTTTTCTGACACCTTTTTCGGAGCCTTAACGCTCTTAATGAGCCCAAAAAACAATCATAATTGCTCCGAAAACCTTCAGAAAAGAGGGTCATTACGTTTGAAAATGGTCCGTCAGAAAGAGCTCTTAGATAATGTCAGAAAAGAGTCTTTTATGAGGGTATTTTTGGGCTCTTAAAGAGCTCTTAGATAATGCCAGAAAAGAGTCTTTTATGACGTTTTTCTTGAGCTCTGTGCCCAGCATACCATTCTAGGAGCGCTCCGAAAAAGGAGTCAAAAAAGAGTCCAACAAAAGAGCATTTTCGGAGCGCTCCGAAAAAAGGAGTCAGAAAAGAGTCTAACAGCCGTATTTATAAAAATTTCTTAATAATGACTTAAAGCACACATTAGTTACAAAAGACTTTAGCACTAATAAACGTTTGGTAAAAATTCATATTTATAAACAGCTTTGTAACTAATAAACACTTTAGCGAATTTTATTATATAATGCTGGCAACATTTGTCTTTTCATTTGTCACTTTTGTTATAGTGATGTATTATAATATTTAATAATACTTTATTTCATAAAGTAATCGTACATTTCATATTTTTTCAATTGTATTTAGGAGAAAATATATTTAATATACTTTATTTCAACAAAAGTGGACAAAAAACAATATGAACATTTAAATAAATATAAAATAAAAAAAGAAACAAAATGTACATTTATATAAAAAGTTTTCAATTGACAAAATAAACGTATATAAATAACGAGTATCTTTCATTTGTTTTGATTATTTACACATCACTTGTTTATTTTGTATATTTCAAATTAATTTCTAAAGTAAGAAAAGTGTGTGTGGTTTCATTTAAAAATATTAAATGGAAAATTGCAAACGAAAAAGATCCGAAAATTGGAACGAAGAAGACAAGGTAATTCTAATATATTTGTTGATAAAAAAAAATTGGTACTTAAACATGTGCTTCAAACTTTCTTATAGATGCTGCTAAAAGAACTCATACGGAAGAGAGTCAGCAGGGGGGTTATTATGTATTTCTATTCGAATCGGAAAATCAACGAATTCATAAAAATGGGATTACGTATTGCGATTTTTGGAAATTTATTTCCGAACGTTCGTAAATTAAGGAAATTTTTTAATCCCATTCGGAAACCAAAAAAATCCCTTTCAGAATTGCAATTATGTATTACGAAAGCAAATGGCATATGTGTTATTAACGTATACAGATATTTCGAATGCTATTTTGATTGCGGAAATTTTATATTTATTTTTTTACATACATAAAAGAAATTAAAAAAACAAATTTGATAATGTAAGTATATACCTTTAATATTTAATTAATAAAAAAGTTTATTAAATGTTTTAATTTTAAAATTATTTAAAGGGAAACGTCTAAAAAAAATTTGTATACGAAGCCAAGGCAATATGAAATAATGGTGGAATTCATGACATTGCATGCAGATTTGGCAAAAGGATACCTCAATGTTTCTAATGCCAAAAGCAAATGCAGGGAGTTATGGCAGATACTATCGCAAGATTTGAATGCTGCAGGTCCACCTTCACATGGGGTAGAAAAGTGCACATACATACTGTGAGCATCAAAAGAAACTGTACACCATTGGTTTTCATGTTTAAAACATTAATTTATTACTTTTTTTTATAATGTAACTTAAAATTATATAGTTTTTATTTAATATATATCCTTTTGTAACTTTTTATTAAAAAACAAAAACAAAACTTCAACAACAACAAAAAATATAGAATAAAAACAAATACATCTTCATATTTCAAGCGTCAAAAGAAACTGTACAACTTCTGTGTATTGCAAGTAATAAATAATTTTACAGTAAAAAAGACCCGTTACTTTTTTGATTTGTTTTACTACGACAATTTATACAATATAAGCTAATTATTAAAGTTATTAATAGATTTGGTTTTGTCAGAAGCAGTTCAAATAATAACTTTTGCATTTTTTTAAAATGGGCAAACAAACTTCTTTAGATGTTCGTGAACTTGTGCTAAAATTTCACAAAGAAGGAAAATCTTTACGAGAGATTGGTGTCATGATTGAAAGAAGTCACAACACTGTAAAGTATATAATTGATAAGTACAAAAAGTTTTCAAATTCAGAAAATCGCGTCAAATCTGGAAGGCCAGCCAAGCTAAACAGCACTTAAATACGGTCCATTGTGCGAAAAGTGAAGCAAAACCCAACAGAAAGTGCTGTCAAAATATCCGAAAATATATCAGAATGCTCCGGTATTAGTGTTAGTGCCAGCACAATACGCAGAGCCTTACATACAAATGGACTGTATGGACGAGTTCCAAGAAGAAAACCGTACATTTCACCAATCAATCAACGCCGGAGGCAAGAGTTTGCCAAAAAGTACGAAAACCAGTCTAATAATTTCTGGAGCAATGTACTATTTACCGATGAGAGCAAACTTTAAATATTCGGTAAGAAAAAGCCGGTTAAAATTTGGAGAACGAAAAATTCCGAATTCGGTCAGTAAAATGTAATTTCCACAGTGAAGCATGGTGGTGGCTCGGTGATGGTGTGGGGATGTATGGCAGCCAATGGTGTAGGAAATTTGGTATTCATAGAAACTACTATGAATAAAACAGATTATCTCAACATTTTAAAAGATAACTTGGCACAGAGCGTTGACAAATTATGCTTAGATCAAACTTGGGTCTTTCAGCAAGACAACGATCCTAAACATACTGCCAAAAAAGTAAAGGAATGGCTGCTATACCATACTCCAAAGCAGTTGGATCATCCTCCCCAGTCACCCGATCTCAACCCCATCGAACATTTGTGGGAACATCTGGATCGGCAAATAAGAAAAAGGGAAATTACAAGCAAGGATTCTCTCAAATCAGTAATAATGGAGGAATGGCTGAAAATTTCCCCCGAAGTTACTAGAAAACTTGTGGAATCGATGCCCAGAAGACTGCAAGCAGTAATAAAATCAAATGGAAATCAAACTAAATACTAATTATTTTTAAGTAACATTATTAATTTAACATAGAGATAATGTACAGTTTCTTTTGACGCTTGAAATATGAAGATGTATTTGTTTTTATTCTATATTTTTTGTTGTTGTTGGAGTTTTGTTTTTGTTTTTTAATAAAAAGTTACAAAAGAATATATATTAAATAAAAATTATAAAATTTTAAGTTACATTATAAAAAAAAGTAATAAATTAATGTTTTAAACATGAAAACCAATGGTGTACAGTTTCTTTTGATGCTCACAGTATATACAAAATAAAATAAATATGAATACTTTAACTTACAATATAACCTTTTTTCACATGAATTCCAAGGTATAGGCGGATTATAAGGAACACATAAAGGTAAAGTCTCGCCGCAACAAATTACAATACCTTGCAATAACTTTGAATTAAACAATAGTGAGACAACCATAAATACACCATATACTCCACATCGATATACCCGTGGTAGTTTAACCAATAAGCAGACATTATTAGAAAAACAAGTAAACAATCAAACTAAATATCATGAAAATTCTATAGAACTTTTAAAAAACTGTGATGAAAACCAAAAAAAAAAATATTAACAGAATTAGACAAAATAAATAAAAATATTTCAACGACCAATAAATATTTAAAACAGAGCAGTGATACAATGAAACGCATGTACAGATTAAAAAAAGAGAAGTTTGAATTTTTTAAGAAAAATTAAATGGAAAAAAATGCACGGGAGGAACGTTTGAATTAGAGAAAAATAAAATTTAATTAATGTAAATATTGAGTTTTCCCTTCTTGCCTTTTAATTTTTTTTACAATACTTTTATTTTGTGTTATGTTTGTTTGTTTATTTTTTAATATACTGTTATGAATTATTTTTCTTTTTATGTTTTAATATGTATGTATATGTATGTAATACAAATGTACAAATATAAATATTAAGTATGAATTAATGAATGAATTAAAGTTTTTATTCACGTTTCAAAAAAATAGTTTTATTTATCATATTATTATACCCTTTATTTTTTATTTCATTTCGAATACTTTTTGGTATATTTAGTAAATTTGTCTCTAAATTACTTTCTGCATTGCTGTTAGGTAAAGATAAAGATTCATCCTCTTCAGTTTCCAAACTGTCACTTTGTATATTGTACATCAAACAAATCTAAGAAATATTTTTGCGTTAATTCAAGCATATGTACGAATCATTTATAAAAATATATTACTCACGAATTTTCACTGAGATTTATAAACTTTCTTTGAACTCTCTCTGGAATAAATCATCTTCATCACTTTTCCACAACAAAACACTATCCATTTTAGTTATTTAAATCTTTTAAGCAATTTGAACTTTTATTTTAAACAAATTTGACGTTTGTATAAAACAATGCAAAGTGCTGCCAAGTTTTAACATATAAAAAACTGGCATTACTTAAAAATTACTTAAAATTGCAAACACAACTCTGCTAGCTTTTCGAACCTACTACATAATACGATTTTCCTTTCGATTCGGAAATTCTTTTCGAAAGCCTTTTCGATTCGAATAGAAATACATAATAACCCCCCAGTATTGAAAACAAAAACACTGACACCAACACCAATAGTGCAAAAAGGAAAGCATGGGATGAAGTACTAGACAGGTTCGTTATAATGTGTTTGTTTGTTCTAGTTTCTAAACGGTTTTTATAGTTTCAATGATCTATGCACGGGCGGTAAGCGATCGATCGCCCAGTTGAAAACATAATGGACTGGAACCAAAATAGCAGCAAGAAAGGAAGCTGCCGAGCGACGGAAAGAATTGAAAAAAAACTGGTGGTGGTTCACAACCTCAGGAAATACCCATCAGCCGCAACGACATTTCGGTTTGGCTTCCTAACGAATTTGCAGTGGATTCGAACGAATTCGATTCTGACGACATACTGCTAGAAGTAGACCGGTTTTAATTTATAATTTAAGTAAATGCAACCATGTTTTAAAAAAATTGTTTTTTTAGACTTTGGAAGAATCACCACAATGTAAACCACCCGAAGAAGGGAAAATTCTTGAAAAAATGCAGACAGATGTGCATATCGTGGAGGATGTAGCCCAATTTGTTTCAAAACGTAAGGAGGTGCGTATAGATTAATAAATAAATTTAAATCTCTGTTTTTTCCCATAAATAATATCAAAAATTATTTAGCATGCCATTGAAAGGAAAAAAACTGCCACAGACGAGAGCATTAGGAGGCAAACCGAATTCGATATTGAGTGCAGAACAAAACTCCATGAAAAGCAAATGGAAGTAGAGCGGTTAAAAATTAGAAATTTAAAAAGAAAATACGATTTAATCGAAATGAAAATGAAGTTTTACGAACAAAAGTCAGTTGGTATGTATGCAGTTATGTATAGTATACAGCGTTGCCGTTTTTGGTTATTTCTAACCAAAATTGGTTATTTTTTTCGCAATGTGTACATGTGTAGATTTTTTCTGTTTTGGTTATTTTTTTTACTGAAAATATTTACTATGTGAATTTAAATTTTGGGATAAAATTTCAACATACAAAAATGGCCTAAACGAAAATTGTTTTAAAGAACTTGTAAATTTCGTACAAAATTTATTGACATTACCCCACAGTTCCGCTGCAGCTGAAAGAACAGTTTCTCAGCTTAGTTTGATAAAAACAAAATTTAGGACAAAACAAATAAAGACAATTCGTAATATATTGCAAGCAAAAGAATTGTGCAAAAATCAACAAAATGCCCATTTTGTTTGGTCTGCCAAAGACAAATTTTAAAACTCAAGCTGTGACATTTTAAGTAAAAGTGATCTCCATATTTATTGTAATATAATTACATGTTTTTTAGTATTTAAGAGAGTAACTTTCTAGTTCCCTATTTTATTGGCAATGAAAAATTTTTTGTTTTTATTATATACTTTTTATATTTGTTTAAGACATTAAAAATTAATAATTAAACTTGCAAAACTTAATGTAAAGTATTGGAATTTTAAATTTTACAAATTGAAGCATTAGCTTATGTTTCTTTGCATTACTTTTTGCAAAATATGACGCTTAGTTTTTTAAAAAAATTATTTTTTAGTATTAGGAGTTGTGTTGTAAAATACGTTGTTTTATGTTTTTTTTTGTTACCTTAAAGTACAAATTATAGTTAAAATTACAAAAAATAAATAAATAGTACATGCATTTAAATTTGGTTATTTTTTTGTTAATTTGGTTATTTTTTTCATAAATGTTGGTTACAAAAAATTTTTTTTCGTGGCAACACTGATAGTATATCGTTGCCTAAAATCCAAAGGTTGTAAGCGACAAAAAATTAAAATGAACTATAGTGGTTATTATCTAATTAGCAAAAAAACATTTTTTACTTATTTTCAATAATAACTATAAGTATTACTTAACTAACATTCAATACAAATTTACAATATTTTTTACTTATGTTTTTTTATGTTCTTTACCTGTTCTTACGACTCTTTGGATTATTTATGACGATAATATATTATACAGGGTGGGCCAACTTGGACTGACTGATTTGAAATGCTTATAACTTTTGCATTTTTTAATTTTTTTTTTTGCAGATAATACAGAATTTTATAAAATTTCATAATGTCATCATACTCAGTGGAAGAACGTGTAAAAATTGTTGAATTTTATTATGCTTCCGGACGATCAATTGTTACATAATCTGATTATGAGCGATGAAGCACATTTTCATTTAAATGGATATGTGAATAAACAGAACTGCCGAATTTGGGGTACAGAGAATCCAACAGCATTGCATCAGCGACAATTACACCCTGTCAGATGCACTGTTTGGTGTGGAATCATGGCTGATAAAGTTATTGGTCCATATTTCTTCGAAAATGAGCTTAATGAACCACAAACCGTCTCTGGGGTGGTATACCGGACCATGTTGGAAAATTTTTTACGTCCGATAGTTCTCAATAATCGTAACATATGGTTCCAGCAAGATGGAGCTACAGCTCATACCGCAAGAGCCACAATGGCACTTGCAGTTCAAATCATTCAGTCAAACTTGGCCCACCCTGTACTATTGCAAATTTAATTTAATATTTTGCAACTGAGCAATTACTTTGACATTTGCAATACACTACAATTAACAATTGATTAACCTACACACACATCAATACAAATATGGATACGTTATGTTCTACGTAAATTCACTTTCAATTATGCATGGTTTTCCTTAATCTTTACATATAATTATAAAACCAAATTGTGCATTTAGCTGAGGCAAACCAAGATTTTTTTTTTGATTTTTTTTAATAAATACATATACATATGTATGTATGTATGTACATATATTTAATATTATTTTATGAATACTGTACAAAATGCAATAAATTTAAAAGAAATTGTATTGTAAATGTTACAATAAAATTAAATATATGTTTTAATATTAACAATTAAAAATTAAGAAAAAAATTTGAATTTAATGTGCAAATTATGTTTAATTATTATTATATTAATAATTAGTTAAAATAAAAACAAATAGATTTAAAACTATTAAGATAAAATTAGAAGTAATTTAGTATAACCAGCCCAATCATGAATAAAAATTCCGCGGGAGTTTTTTCCTTTTCCCATTTTTCGTATTCAAATTCAATGTTAAAAAAATAATCCCACGGATTGTTTATTCATGATTGGGCCGAATATGTATACATAAATATAAGTAAATTGAAATTGAAATAAATATACATATGAAATGCTTTGAATTCATGTTTACTTTTTATTGAAGTTGATTGAGGTTCATTTTATAATTGTTTAAAAATGTTTTTGTATAAACGATCTCAAGATTAATTGCTTCTCTTCTGGTTGACATTGCTGGTTCATGTCAAGCATTCTCAGTCACTTCAATGAATTCATTTTCATTCCCATCACTATCGTCTATAAAAGAAAATTTTATATTTTTGTAGTAATTTAAATTAATTAATTTAAAGTTTTTCATTTAACGAGATTTACCTGGAGGTGGATCGTTTTCTTCAATAGCTACATTGTGAAGAACAGCCAACGCCACAATAACTACCTTAACGTTTAAATAACTGACGGTCATACCATCAAGTAAACAGCGAAAACGTTGTATCCATACGCCAAAACATCGCTCAACAGGGTTTCTAGTGGCGATGTGTGCAACGTTATATATTTTTTCTTTTTCATTTTGGGGTCGTAAAATAGGGGTGAATAAGTATGGCGTTAGCTTGTACCCAGAGTCGCCAAGCAAACGACCTTTGAATTCGCCATTTTCAAAGCGTTCCTTTATCCGGGACTCATTGAATATGCGGCAATCGTGAGTACTGCCTCTCCATCTTGCCACAATATCCATAATTTGAAGCTTGGCGTTACAAACCACCTTAAAAGTATATAAAATGTATATTTTTTTATATGTAGTAATTATACGGTATTACCTGAATATTAATTGAGTAAAATCCCTTTCTGTTGATATAATATTGAGCTAGGTCTCCGCCGGTTTTCTTTATTTTAATATGCGTGCCATCAATAGCGCCAATTATACTAGGAAAGTTGCGTATTTGTTTAAAACATGTTTATACCTTGGCCTCTTCATCAACAGTTTTGGGCATGTGAATAATGTCTTTTGCATGTTTTGCTAAAGCTCGGGCAACTTTTGCACAGATCGTACAGACTGTGGATTGACTAAGGCCATGAAGATCAGTTGCATCATCCTGAAACTAGAAGTATAATTGGGGTTTTGTCTACATTCTTCTCTTCGTCCCCAGCAACGTAATGCAATGAAAACTTGCAATTCTGCAGATGTGCCACATCCCCTACGGTCCAAGGATATATCCGCTTTAATTAAGTTTGTTATTTTTTTACGGTTTCTTTTCCAAATCGATATTTTAATTGAAATTGATTATCCGTCCTTTTTTTATAAATTTTTGGTTGACGGCGATTTGTAATTTGTTTTAACACTTCTATTGAAATAAAAAATATGCATTAATTGACTCATAAAAATAATTATTTTTTATTTAGCACTTGAATTTACCAATTCTTTTTATTAAATTTAAGGTTTCCATTATATTATTGAAATAAAATTTATTTATAACTTTTTTTAAAAGAAACACAATTCACAAAATGTAAATAAATCATAAAGGCCCAACTATAATATGCATAAGCAAGCTTAAGCAAATTGCAAAAGTTAACGAAAAGGCTGTCAAATGCATAACCAGTTCAGAGTTAACTTTCAGGTGGCTACAATGACTTTGAAACTTTTTGTCCACAGTTGCTCATTTAAAATGAGCAACAAAATGTTTTTATTTTAACAAAAAGCCATTAAATGACTATATTTTATAAATATTATTATATTATTTTATAATTAAAAGACAACTTCGTATCCGAAACGCATATTTTTTCCTTTTTTTAATTTTTCGGCAAAAGTACTAAAATGTACAGCTGTGGCAGCACTAAATTGTAAATAATAATAAACGTTTACATATGTTTTGTTAATTTTCGTATTGTGTTTGTAAAAATGGAGAAAAAACTTAAAAATTTAAATAATATAAAAATATTAAAGTTAGCGTTTGAAGGCCTGTGCACATTAAAAGAAATAAGTGAACTACACTGTAAAAGAAGAAGACGCTCTTGTTCTGTCAGAGAAATAAACCGCGACAGAAAGACATTTTTGTTAAAATAAAAAGGGTCCCTTTTATTGTAAAGGCACTTATTTTTTCTGCATTTTCTATTAAATTTAAAATAAATATATATTTTCTTCTTTCTCCATTTTGTTCAAAACACAAACAAACAACAACAAACAGCTGATTCCGTACAGAATGTGCGATCAGTTTCGCTTTTTGCTTAAGAAAATGACAGTTGAAAAACTTAACGAAAAGTTTCGTTAAGTACATTATAGTTTGCCACATACATTTTATATGTGTTCGCACGTTTCCTTAAGCTTAAGAAATGTCACTTTACAGTATGTACTCGTAAACTACGGTCGAACCAACTTTAAAATTTGACGATTTAACAACTGCTTACCAAATGTTTGGTAAGCTAATAATCGTTTATAAATACAGTTTCAGTAAATTAAGCTAACAAACTGTTGGTAAAGCTGTTGTAACTTTTTATAAATACGGCTGTAACTAAAGAGCATTTTCGGAGCGAAAGAAAAATTTGCTTGTTACTGTCCTGAGTCGGCACGCAGTATGACTCAGAAATTCCACTTAATTATTTGTGTACCAAAGCTTTGTTGTCTTGTTATTTGTGCTTTGAACAAAAAAAAACATATGTCGCTGTACCACACAAGAATGATAAAAACAAGATTACACAGAGCCCAAGGAAAACCTCATAAAAGACTCTTTTCTGACATTATCTAAGAGCTCTTTAAGAGCCCAAAAAAAACCTTCATAAAAGACTCTTTTCTGACATTATCTAAGAGCTCTTTCTGACGGACCATTTTCGAATGTAACCCAGCAAGCCATATGAGTCCGAAAAGAGTCTTTGCTGACACCTTTTTCGGAGCGTTAACGCTCTTTATGAGCCCAAAAAACAATCATAATTGCTCCGAAAACCTTTAGAAAAGAGGGTCATTACATTCGAAAATGGTCCGTCAGAAAGAGCTCTTAGATAATGTCAGGAAAGAGTCTTTTATGAGGTTTTTCTTGGGCTCTGTGTAATCTTGTCCTGATTTCGTTTTGGCTCTTCCAGCGTAACCCCGGAATTGAATGCGAAGATTGGTCCATTTCGCACTGAGATCAACCACCGTATATTTTGGCTTAAAATTTTGCTCAATACTTCTCCATGCCGAATCTCTAGATGTTTTATTGTGGTATGCTTCATCCGAAGCATCCCACAAGCACTTTTCTGCTTCTACAAGCAAAATTAATCTAAAAATATCGTCCTCTTCCCACTCCCTGGCCACTTTTGGTAATTTTCTTGGCATTTTTAAAGCTGGACTACTCTCGCTGCTTCTTTCCGTTACCTAAAAATTTATAAACCATGTACATACAGTGGGGAGCAGAGGTGAGTACATGTTTGTATTTTCTGCATTGTAAAGATCATAAAAATGGTAATAATGGAGCGATTTTTAAATTTCTTTTTCTATTTTAATTCTTATTTAGTTCTTTAGATAATTTTTAATAAGAGAAATAACAGCCCAATAAAACAAGATTGTAATTTAAATAACTACAAAACAACTTGTATGTACTCAGTTTTGCTCACACTTGTTATTAACCAAATTATTGAATCATTTTTTAATTTACCGTTATTTGAAATTAAGTTTTTAAATTTGTTGCTGCAATCTTTAATTTTATCAGTATGAATTTTAGTTTTAAATAATAATTGAATAACTCCGTGTTCCAAAAACGTCGTTTTTTTTTTAATTTAAAAAAGTAAAAGTTAATATTTTTTGAAAAATTAAGAAACTATCGATAGCCGTGAAAAATTTGATAATAAATAAAACAAAGGATGACTCCTCGTCACGTATGATTGCAAAAGAGCTTAATATAAGCCAATCAGTAGTTGTAAAGAGTGTTAAAACGGCGAAATGTAGCTCCTAAAGACAGGTTTTCAGTCGCCAACGATTATTATCTGATGGAGACGCACGCCCTATAATGAGAAAAATGAGAGCAGACACGTCTTTAGTCCTAAAAGAAGCTTCCAGAGCAATAAATAAAAATGTTAGCCGATGTACAGCAAGAAGAGCGCTACACAATATTGGATACATCTCAGCTGTAAAAAACCTAAACCAGCACTGTCAGATAAAAATGTTTCAGCACGTTTAAAATTCGACAGACTACACAAAGATTGGACTGTTGATGACTGGAAACGCGTAATATGGTCAGATAAATCCAAGTTTAACCGATATCAATCTGACGGTAAAAAGTATTACTGGCGTCGACAGCGGGAGAGTATACAACGACACCATGTTAAACAGATTGTAAAGCATCATCATGGTTTGGGGTTACTTTACATTGTGACATGTTGGTAGATTACAAAAGATTTATGAAATCATGAGAAAAGAAGACTATTCAAAAATATTGCAGATTCAACTCCCGATTTTGTAGATCTGAGCACATACCCTGAGTAAGAAGTTGTGTTTCAACAGGATGGAGACCCAAAACACACCTCGAAAATCGTTAAGGAATGGTTGAATGGGCAAACATTTCAATTGATGCAGTGGCCTCCGCAAAGTCCCGACCTCAATCCAATTGAAAATTTGTGGTAAATTGTGAAAAGACGGTTGGGACAGTATCGAACAGCTCCGTCGAACTTCGCTGAGTTGTGGCAACGTGTGGAACTGGAGTGGCAGAGAATTCCACATGAAATTATCCAAAAGTTGGTTGAAAGTATGCCCAATCGCATAAATAGTGTATTAAAAAATAAAAGGCTGTGGACTAAGTACTAAAAATTTAAAAGTTTTTGTTTGTTTCTTGAAAGTGCAAAACTGAGTACATAAGATTTAATTTTATTTAGTTTGGTTTGTTCCCTGAATACGTAGTTTTTTTGTTTTGTTTTAAGATCATTATTGTAATCCACTAATTAATAAATAAAATAAAAAAGTAATAATTTAAATCGCTTTGTTATTACCGTTTTTATGCACCTGCAAATGCAGAAAATAAGAACATGTACTCACCTCTGCTCCCCACTGTAAGAATAGTTTTTACTAACAAATTAATTAATACACTAAGCTCCATTTCCTGCAACATAAAATCAACCTCAGTATAATTTTCACTATCCTAAAAGTATATTTATTAAAAAAAATTGATTTTAAAAAATATTTTAACTTACCTCCATATTTTTCGCCAACAAATACTTATTAATATCACACAGCTGTTTGATTGTTTTTGTTATGAATATCAGTGTTGCCAATTGTTGTGCTTTTAAGCGTATATATAAAATGGCTTAAACAAGTGATATTTTATGTTATCTTAAAAGTTATGTATAATGAATTATGTGAACCATAATGAATTGTATATATACAGTGGTTTCCCAGTTTAACGAATTATATATTGTCAGGCTCATTCGTTATATCGAAAAAAATCGTTAAATCCGGCAGTTTTTTAAATATGTTTTATTAAATAAAAAATCATGTTTATTTATTCTAATTCATAACAAAAACAAAAAAAAAAATAATTAGTTCATATCACTTTCAATTAAATAATTAGTTCAAACAAGACTAAAAAATTAATTTGTAACGTATACATTTTGAATTCGGTGAGAGAAAAATTTCTTAGCATACAAATAAATTTTTCTCTTAATCCATTTTTTCCGTAAGCCGTTTCTTATAACATTGTACAAATGTAATTGCAAAAACATAAAAAAAATAAATCACCCTGCCGAAATTTATTGGAATCGGTCCATATTTGACAATCACTTCCATAAAAATGTTTACTATTTAAATACCTGGCCTTTAATTTCTGCATTGAAAATGGAGTTTTGCAAATATTAGTACACTTCTGTTTTGGTAATTTTTATGAAAATGTTCCTAATTTATTTTTAAAAATGACGACACTGTTTTCACCAGCTGTTATTTGCCTCTATTTGTTCTTACAATAGCTTTGCAAGAAAAAATAATTACTTGCCCAAAAAAGCGGAAAATATTTGACATAGGGTGGTCACACTCTGTTCACATTAGACACATTTTTGTTTGCTACAAAACAAATTTTGTTTTCTCAAAATCATGTTTGCACCCCAAAATGTGTTATGGTCACATTATGGAAGAGAAATATTTGGTGTTTTTTGTCAAATGTTTTACAAGTGTGACCGTACCTTTAGCAGCATCCGTGTTTTCTACTTCTCCTGTCATGTGCATTTGGCACGTATGAACAGATCGTGGCATCACTGTTATAAGCAAAGTTAGTGGAGTTGATAGGCCTTTCCTTTGCTGGCTGCATATTGCTGGGTCAAAAAATTTTTTTTTTCTTACTGTACCAACTAAACTCATGTTTTAAGAACTTAAGACCTTGCCCAAGTGTAAGGATGTGAAAAAATTATGTGCAACCACATTCCTTCTGGAGCCCTTATACAGTTGAACTAAGTCCAGCACAATTCGTTCACCAATATTTGTTTGTCTTGGATCGTCTTTCGGCTTTCCGGTATAAATTTGACCATGTAATGGATAGGAATTTGATGAATCACAACCCCAGAATATTTTTATGCCATATTTAGCCGGCTTAGAAGGTATATACTGAGTAAATTTGGTATGGCCTCTAAAAGGAAATAATAATTATGTTTTTATAAACTCGAATGAAATTTTTCTTTTGAAGGATTATTTTCAATTGCCTCTCTTATCTAGGGTTGCCATACGTCCTCTTTTCCCCGGACACCGTCCTCTTTTTTAGGGCGTCCGGGGTAGTCCTACTTCTTTTTTTGCAAGTGTCCTGGGTTTGTCCTACTTTTAAAACTATAATTTCGTTTTATTGCATCGAAAGTATTGTTGGCATTGATGTATATATTTTTTTAAATACACACGATGGCATGACATGTTTTTTTGTGTAAACAAATTGTGTTTGATGCTTTTTGGCCGCCATATGCGCCTTCACAATTTTAAACGACTTTGGCTTTTGGCCTTTGTCTACCTGTCTTATGCTCGTAATTTTAATAAATAGATAACTATTAGAGTTTATACCTATTAGTTTTCCTTACCTAACCGGTAAAAAGAATTTGGTAATTTTAATATTTTTTTTACCTACGTGTAACTACCGACTGCATTCGGTGAAAATTGTGGTAACATTGGTGTTTGACGTTTAGACTTACACCAATTAATTGCCAAATTTAATTTTTTGCAACGACTTTTTTAGTTTTGTCCAGAAATGTCTGGAAAAGGTGCCAAAAGAAGTGCTAGTTTATTGGAGGAGGAAAAAACAGCTGATGCACTTTTCTTTGAAATACGAAATCCTCTTATAAATTCCAAATCATTCCAAATTCACTGAATGTGTGTGTGTTAACCTTTGGGAATTTTGAATATTTAAAAAAATGCGATAATAATATATTGGTTCAAATTGAAAGCGCTGAAAAATATACATGAAACTTGACAACTTATACTAAAAATGTATATATAATACATGTGAAGCTTTAAAATGAATTTGTTAATTTTTATGTTTTTATGTTGTAGTAGTTATGAGATCAGACTGATAAAATATAATTTTTTTTATATTTTGCTTAAGTTTTGTTTTGTTGTTATATGTAAATAGAATTTTAAATTTGTTTTGTGTATTTTAAGGCGTTGTTTTTTTAATATTTTGCTACAGAGTATTGTCCTCTTTTTAAGGGTAAATGTCCGGCTTTTTTTGTCGACAAATGAATATGGTAACCCTACTCTTATCTAGCTTGCTTCAAATACAATATAACAAAGACCTTATAACTAAAGAGGAAAGCTCAGTACATAATATTTTACATATAACAAAAAAAAATAATTTGCTTCAACGGTCCTTCAGAAGTGGTATTGACACCACTTAAACATTAACCGAATGAATAACTTTACCGAAATGAAGAAGAAAGCAACTCATTGCTTAATTCTGAAAACCCTCATATGGATGGTAAGATATACATACGTACATACATATGTACATATATTCAATGTAATTTCCATTTTAAATTAATCAATTATATTCTTTGCAGATACACTTAAATAAATCTTATTGAATACAATGGATATAAAACAAAATTTAAAAATTTTGATTGAGGATAATAACGGTAATATTTTAACAAAATTATTTGAAGGGGCTTAATAAATATTTGTTTTTAATTCTACATAGAACCAAAGGACCGTGTTAAACATTTGGAAGAAGAAAACTCCAAAATGCATGTCAGGTTATTGACAGAGATCACCTCACAGCGCAAGGGAGGAAACTGAATAATATTCTTCCAAAGAAACCATTTTCAACTCTGAAATACCTCGGAATCCACCTCGATCGTCGTTTAACTTGGAAGTCTCATATCGACGCAAAACTTACTCAGATGAGATTAAAAGCAGTGCAACTTAATTGGCTAATCGGCAGAAATTCTACATTAAAGTTGGATTGCAAACTTTTGTTGTACAATGCAATTCTAATCCAATCTGGTGTTATGGAATTCAATTATGGGGTACTGCCTCAGCATCAAACATTAAAAAAATTCAAAGGGGTCAAAATAAAATTCTACGTATTATTACTGCAGCTCCATGGTATGTTAAAAATTCTCGAATCCACAAAGATCTAGGCGTGCCATTAGTAAACGTCGAATTTACAAAATATGCGTCAAAGTACATCAGCAAACTTGAACACCATCCAAACCCACTTGCACTAGACATCCTTAACTTTAGTGGCCACAGTCGGTTGAGAAGGAGGGATACCCTTGCTTTAACTCAAGCGCAAAACAGATGACTTGATCAGTTGATATGAAATTTTTGTAGTATCATAAAAATTTTTGTCTAGCACTGGCTGGGCTTATTATTTTCTTTTTAGTTTTAAGATTTGAAAACTTATTGTTATTTCAATATATGAAGATTCAATAAATAAATAAAAGCTAATAAAAAAAAATATATTATTTGGATAAAATAAATTTGTATTTTGGCAATCAGCTGCAAAGTTGTTTTGATTGTTAACTTGAGGTATGTTCAGTGGACGATCATTTACAAATGTCATATTACGGCGGTTAATATCAGTGTTTTGACATTGAGGTCTATAAATATTGGGAATTGTTTGTGTAGAATATTCACAATGACGATGTAATTCATTGTTATTTACATTAGAAGGTGGATGAAGATTTGTATGTTGATAATTTGTTGTCGATTGTGAATTAGCACCAGGTCTTTGATAAGTGTTAATATTTTGAGAGTTATTTTGCATTCTATTTATACTCACTGGGTGATGATAACAATTTTGCATACTCTGTGGACTACTATTAATATTACTATTACCTGCCACTGGCCATGCATTTGTCATTTGACAGCAATTAAGAAGTGATTGACTTTCATTATTAGTAGAACGTAGCAAGTCATGTTTTCGTTGCAGAAACTCTTTCCTTAACTGCATCTCCTCTTCAAGCTGCTGAAGCTGGCGCTGTTTTTCAGTGGTTATATTTAAACGGAAAGTCAATGACTGTGCTGCATTTAAATTGGTGTTATCTCGAGATATAGTTATTTGATCGGCTGACTGCATTGTAGAAGTATTGGTATTTTCTAGTGGACACAACTCAATGAGATTAGGTTCAGACATTTCTTGTTGTTGTATTGAGCAGTTTTGACAAGCCCAAGTAAAAATCTCCACACCGTCATGAATGTCCCCACAAACACGATGATAACTACCCAGGCATTTGTAGCATGTAACCATATTTGCATTATCTGGATTTGTGCATAATATGCAACTTGAATTTCGATTTTCACCTCGTATCATAATTTTATTTCAATAAGAATTTTAAAGAATTGTAAAATAAAAAAACAAGTTTTAACAGCAAACTAGTATGTCGCTTTAATATTCTGAAAGCGAACTCTTTATTAATTCATTTGTTTTAATGTGTTTAATTAAATTTTTCAAATTACCTTAGTTTTCAATAAGTATTCAATTTTTTTTTTTTTTTAATATAATAATTAAATTATGTTTTACAATACAAGGCTACGAAACGGTATTTAAAATTATGTATCCAAGAAACCATAGACGACCATACATATTTTTGTAGTGTTAGAAAGTTCAAGTTGTCTTCATAGTTGCAAATAAAGTTTTCGTTAAATTAACATTTGTATATTAATGTATATTTTTAACGGGCTTAACATTTCAAATCCTGTCGGTAACAATATAATTATTATAAGGTTTTTTTTTTTTTTTTGCGTGTGAGGTAGGGTTTAAAATGCCTTCGCACTTACAGTTGGTCATCACCAACTACATTGAGTGGTGTATCCACTAAAACAATCTTCCTCCTCCTTTGGTGAGACTACCTTCCCGGAACCGCTTCCTGCATTACTTCGAGAAGGCCCAGAGCGACGTCCATTTACACTCTCCCATGTCTGGGAACGCAACTTTTAAAACCCGTGTCAAGTTATCGGCTCATCTTCTTATGTTCTCTTGTTCCTAAGCTCTTATGGCTCGTTTTATTGCAGATCATCGAGGTCTCTTTTCTTCGCACGTAATATTAGCTTGGACTATATTTAATATTATATTTGCGATGTTTCCATAGAAAATATGATTATAAATTTTATTGAATATATACATACATATGTATGATATTATTTAATAGCTTTTCATATTTCCTTTCGAAATTATTTGATTCCTAGTAATATTCCATCATGGTAACTGTGAATTGTTGGATAAATCATTACTTTACTGTTATCTTCATCAGCATTTGAAAATAACCAGTCAATATTGGTTCCATGCTTAGTGGTTGGAGTAGCTTTATCTATAAGGGAATAAAATCTTTCATCGTTGAAGAACTTTTCGGTATTACTTTCTTCAGTTTTGCGACATATGTTAAAATCTCCAATTGCATATACATTATTATTTATATTCCCAGAACTGTCTCGTAATTTGTCTATTGCATGCCGTAATACTGATATTAATTCCGATTGAGGAAAGTTGGGTGTCTTGTAAATTACAATAAAATAAATCTCTTTAAATTTGAAGGCTATATATTAAAGAGATTTACCATTGATGCAACATTCTTCCTGGAATAAATGTTCTGCTTCGTTTATGTTATTATCATTGATGTAAACAATTATTCCTTTTCTATTTCGACGTCTTTCCCCTATATCAGTTCTATTGAAACAATCGCTTCGGCTTATTGCACTGAAGTTTGGCATAATAAATTCTTCTTCAGGGTAGCTCCAAGTTTCAACGAGACATATTATATCAGTATGCGTAATTGTCATATCTACTGATATATCTTGAAGATGTGCTTGTAAGCTCTATATGTTTTGGTAGTACATCGTTACTTTTAGTTCATTATATCCCATGAATTCGAAGTTTGTCCGTAAAGCTTTTTCTGAGCGAAGACGATCCAATTCCACTTTAACTGGATCTGAAATTTTGAATCGGCCAGGAGGATTAAAACTGCCAATAATAAAAAGGCCGGATGCAGGCTAGCTATACTACAAGCTACATAAAGAGCAGATCTACTCATTCCCTTTCGAGTATGAACTACAACTTTCGAGTACGTCGCTCCTTGGCTTTTGTGTATTGTTATACCTTCTGCTAGCACCAGTGGGAATTGAGTTCTTTCAATTGTAATATTTTCATTACTCTTATATTGAAAAGTTCTCACACATTTTTCGACTGGTGTCCAAGATAGCTCATGAGGATGTATTTTTTCGCCGGGCTTCAATGCCTACATTTTCATCAGAGAACATAATCCAAAGTAATGTCGGATTTCCAGTCTGACTATTTAATTCTATATCCATTAAAACTCCGGCAACTCCATTTACAAGTCCATCACTTGTATTTATATTTACAGTCATCATGTATTTAGCAGTTGTTTTTAATTTTAACTCCCCGGGGAAGTCCTTGTGTTTCGGAAGTTTTCATCTTTAACGCCATATTAAGAATTCGACTTCGATTTGATGTTGCTAAAATATCGGATTTTATAACATCAAAAGACTTTGATGTGAATTCATTTGTCGAAATTTGTCCTAACCGTAATAAGTTATATTGGTCAGCTTCAGCATTTGACCAAAACAAATGTATTGCTTCCGATATAAGTTCAATTTGCGTCGTATCCATTTTTGTTTGTTAGAGTTGCCATTCCTATTTTCCGGCAAGGGTTCCTTCAAAGGGATGTGTATAAAATCGGCCTGTTTATGGCTGGGCGGCAAAGATTTTGATTTGTTTAACCGTTAGGTTTAGTTTCTTGTGTTTCCACATCCGCTAATTGATTTTCTTTTTGTTGCAATTTTTTCTTATTGCGCCTGAGAGAAAATCTGAAACCGTTAGCAAATCTGGACAAGAAGCCCTTAGAATTGGGATGCTTTTCTTCATGTTTGAATTTCGATTTCATTACTTCATTGTTATTATTTAATTTCGAATTGCTGGCAGTTTGCTGTTGCTGCAAGTCAGCCGTTTTTCCGGACATTTTGCTGCTTAGATTTTGTGTAGATTGCGATTTGTAATGTTTGTATTCTTCGTTTTGTTGTTGCTTTTGGAAATTATCCAACATTTGCTGTGAGGCATAGAGAATATGATGGGCCTGATTAATAGGTGGTTCACTTAATATGGGTAATTGTATGCCTAAAGGTCGCGCTACCACAACGGAGGGTTTTGTATCTAAACTTGTAATAGTATTATTTACGCGTTTATTTTGTTCGTTATTGTCACGATCCGTTTGTGTTTTCAATGCTTCATTGTTTACGTTCGTTGTTAAACTAACCGTTGTTACTGCTACTGGCAATAGTTCAGTGCTGGATTGATTTGCTGCTGCTGGCAATTCCTCTTGTTCCTCCTGTGTTTCTTGGTTTTGGGTTTTTGTTTCATTATCATCAAGTTGCACACTGATCTCTGAAGTTTCTTCTTCTCTTTGTTTATTTTCATTTTGCTCTTGTTGTGTTTCATTTCCATTTAATAACTCTTCTCGTTCACACTCTCTTTCATTTACATTAGGCTCTTTAATGAGCATAACATTTTCTACCCGTTGTTTGCCATTAATCGCTTTCAACACAGCCTTCTCTTTGATCACTTCGCCACTGTTCTCTTCAGGCACATTTTGCTGCTATTTCTTTATAAACTCTTCATTATATTTACTGGCAATATTTTCATTCTCTTTGGTATTGTAGATGACCGTGGCATCGGCATTATCCAACAGCTCATCCTCACTTTCCTCATCACCCTCCACAGGTTCTTCAGTGCCGTCATTGCACTCATCTGAGGATTGTTCTTGCCAACAGTATTTCGATACTACGGGACAGAAACTAACCTCCTTTCCAAATGATGTACGTGAGCCAGCTGGCAGTAATATACCCAAGGGCTTCTGGGTCTGGGACAATGGCAGTTGATGCATGAAGTTGTGGGCACTGGACACAAACATATCATCTTCAATTTCATCTTGGTGATTGAAGTCGTAGGCACTTAGATTGGGTGTGGAGAATACTAAATTCTTCTTTTTCGAGTTGTTGGCCTGGGAATGAAATCTGCGTTTGGGTATGGCCCTGGTTTTGCTTAAATCTTGTGTGGCCAGTTCTTTGCAGTCAAAATTACACTTCTCCAGACTTTGGGCATAACTGGAAAATAAAGCATAACAAGACTTCGAAAATATTCGTCTCTTGCTAGTTCAATACTAAATTTTGGAAATCTTATAATTCTGGCATTTCTTCGCTTATATATATACCCAGAATTATTTCTAATGGAAGTGGAGCTCCTACTTCAGTAATATCAATGTCATGTTCTTGATAGTCATCTTCATCTTCTTGAAAACGTGCACTTCTTCGAAGTTTCTTTGAAAATGAGTAATAAGCTGCAAAGAACGCTAAGCAAACATCATTTTATATATCCGGTCGTTGAATGTAATGATCCAAGGTATTGCTTTGAAATACATTTATTGAATCATCGGGTAATTCCGCAAGTTCGGACCTAGGTTTCAAAATTCGGACCCTTTTTTCTGGTGACATAGTATTTATAAACACTTCAGCATTACTGCATTGCGACATATGCATTCCTAGGATATTGTATGCAGCTTCTTGTCCGGAAACTTCCGAGGCAGATATAAATTTGTTTCCGATATGCTGAAGTCTTTGTTTGATGCTAAAATTTCCAGTCTGTATTTCTTTCATGCCTCTTGTAATAGTCTTGAAACTCCTCTATTTGATTTATTTATGTAGTTTACAATGTACGATAAACATGCATATGCATCCAATACAAATTCAATGTCCATATTTGCTCTTTGCATGGATAATATTTTAGGGTTAAATGCATTAATGCATCGATCTTTTAAAAAAAACTCGTGGCTTTTTTAATAAAGATCTTAATGCAAAAGTATATTCCTCATATGTTAAGAAACTTTCAAAAGATTCAAATCGATTTTCTTCATCATCTGATAAATTTCCATTCAAAATGTTATGAACCTTTTCATAGTTTTTTTTTATGATTTTGCAAATTATTATTTTCTACGTCATCTGGAAGTGGGAGGAGAATTTCCGTATTTGCCAAAGGTGGATACGGGATATGAAATCTGCATATCTTTTGTCCTCGTATTTCTCTTTGACATGTCCTGTTGTGATTATGCTTTTGATATGAAACATAATTAGATACTTCCATTATTGTTGAATCTGTTGATATATAGGTGTCAATGAAATTAACTACTGCTGGAAAAGTAGTTTTATCATTTATATTAAATATTGGCACATTATCCATCCAGTATATGCCGTGAACATGTGGAGATCCTCTTTGTTGAAATTCTATTCTCCAATAGAATTTGACAACTTTATGTTCACCAAATATTCCTCCAGCACTTTTCAAATGTTTGAAGAGATGTCGTATTCTTTGGTCGAAATATCGTGAACATGTTATTGGATCAAGTCGTATTAAATTATATTTTTCCTGCGTGGTAAGATTCAAGGCATCTTCTTCTGTAATAACTCTATTTTGTACTACTTTGACTAACATAACTAGCAATTCAGGCCATTGCGATTCAGCGGCAGACAAAGTTATAAAAAAAGTTGGCAAACCAAATTGTCGTATCATTGCTAAAACTTTTTTCTTCTCCCCTTCCCAGTGTGCAGGAGAAGATCGAATTCCTTTTAATATATGATACCCATCATCGTGTTGTACTAGGTTTTGTACAAAATTCTCATTTAACATGTTTGCAGCCGTATGTTGGTTAGGTCCTACTTTTTTCCTCAAACATGTCGATATGCTATTTTTTACACGTGATAATTCCAACTTTTTATATGAATACAAAATCTTGTCTACACGTGCACATCTTCTATCGCAGCGTCTTGCCTCAGATTTAATAATTTGTCCTACTGTTGCAGTGCATGTCCTTTAACTCCACAGTATATCGACGGATAACATAGCTCTTCAGAGTCTTCATCAAAAATCATATCTATTGGTCTCTGTCCTTGACCAGGAGCAATACAAATCCGTTCAAATGATATATCTTCAACTGGAATGTTTTCCAAAAGTGTTTCCTGAGGATTAAGTTCTTCCGGATCAGTTAAATGTGTATTATTTTCATTTATTAAATCCTAAATTACACTGCGGTCTTCAATATTTGATATAAAAAGAACTTCTTCATTTTGTCCCATATTATCTATCCAATCATCGGAAATACTTATGTTGTGCTTTCTATATAATTCCGTATTAACCAAGTATCTTGCAGCCTCTATTATTTTACTTGGTCTAATTATTTCAGTCATAAAACTGTGATTATATTCTAATCTCCTTTTGAGATGAACTTGAATGACTTCTGGCTGGTCAAAATTTCGTGGTAGCAAATCAACAGTTTCATTGAGATGAATTGGAACGTTTACAACTGCTCCTCTAACAGCGCATTGTCGATTATATCCCAGAGATACTATTCTCATGAATGGGATTCGCGGAGCCACAAATCTTTCTTCCAATGCTGTTAACTCTTAATTCATTAGGAATATCTGGGAAATGTAATCCATTATTTAAACAAATAGTGGGTATTTTTCCAGCTTTAACAATTTTGCAACATGTATTACATGGATTTAGTCTCGTCTCATCGAACTGTTCGGACGTATTACTTTTAGTGCGGCTGAGTTTTCGGTGAACAAATCGTAATAGGTGAAAAAGTGTAAAAAGTTGAAAAGTGAAAAAAATAACTCGTAATAGGTTAAAATATATATATAAAAAAAAAAACATTAAAAATCGTATAAAAACTGTATGAGTGTTCCTCTCAGATGTACTTCTGAGAAACAGCTTAGCTCGTTTAGAAAAACTAAATGGGTCTCTGAGGAAGAATCCATAAAAAAATCTCTGGAGAATTTTCTCACTACAAGAGCCGTAGAATGGCGTCGTTCCTGTTCGCCCAATATAGTGATTTCAACAGATGAAAAAACATCATCTTCATCAAATAGCGCAGTCAAACCCAAAAAGCAAGTAGGTATGGATAAGTACATCACCCTTCTCAAGCGACAGAGGAGCCCGACATCTGCTCAAATGTCTTCCAACTCAAAAGTTCCTAAGACCGTCAATAGTGGTAAACCAAATGACCAAAACAGATTTTCTCTACTTTAGACGGATGATCCAGAAATACCGAAAAAGACATTTAAGCCCCCACCAATTTACCTAAGAGAGCCCACTTCCAACAAACTGATACAAGGAATTGTTGCTGTAATAGGTGAAAACATGTTTAGCGTAATCTCAATTAAACATGGAAATATCTGCGAGACAAAGATCCAAGTGAATAGGGAAGATGATTTTCGAAAATTGTCCAACCAGTTCGAGAGGGAGACTAGGGATTTCTATACCTATCAGCTCAAAAGGACTCCAAGTCGTTCTAAAAGGTATAGACCCATGTGTTGATCCTGCGGAGATAAAGACCGGTTTAATGGACAAAGGGTTCAAAATCAAGAGCGTAGTGAATATCAGAAACCGTGAAAAGATCCCTCAGCCCATGTTCAGGGTAGAATTGGAACCTGGAGATGTTGTCTTAAAGAAACACGAGTCCCATCCCATCTACAATCTGATGTACCTTCTGCATCGTAGAATCACCGTGGAAGAACCACATAAGCGTCAGGGGCCCGTCCAGTGTCTCAACTGTCAAGAATTTGGTCACACCAAGGCGTATTGTAAATTGCCGTCAGTTTGTGTTGCGTGTGGGGAGCTACATGCAACTGCTCAATGTGATAAGTCGAAAACTGATTCAAAAATCAAAAAATGCAGTAACTGCGGAGGTAATCATACCGCAAATTATAGAGGTTGTCCAGTTTACACTCATTTGAAAGGCATAAGAACCAACAAGACGACAGTATTACCTGATCATCGTCAACAGCCTATTTGTGCATCGAGTGACAATTTCCCTCAATTGTTACGGTCCACTAGTCATGTAAACGCGCCTAGTTCTAGACAAGTTTCTTACGCAAACGTGGTTAAATCTAAAATGCCAGGTTTGGAGCAGGAACCTAAATCACAATATTACGAGCCTAATATTAACACTCTAGAGACTACATTGCAGACACTTGTCCAAACTATGAACACTTTTACGACCACTATGACATCCATGATGCAGGAAATGCTGAAAATGCAATCCACTATCTTACAAGCTATTTTAAAGAAATGATTTGTTTAAAAATTTGTTTTTGGAACGCGAACGGCGTCCGCCAACATAAAAACGAACTGGAATACTTCCTGATGGATAAGCAGATTGATGTCATGATGATTGCTGAAACTCACTTGAGGGCGACAGGGTACTTCAAAATTAATGGCTACGTGTTGTATGATACTAAAGATCCCCGCGGAAGAGCATGTGGAGGTTCGGAAATTCTTATAAAGAACAGAATAAAACATTATTTAATGAGCAACATATGTGAGGATTACCTACAAGCAACAAACATTTGTATTGAATTCTGTCAGTACAATTTTTTTTTATCATCAATTTATTCGCCGCCTCGATTTTCAATAAAAGAACACCAATACTACAGCTTCTTCAATTCCCTTGGAGCTAGATTTTTAGTTGCTGCTGACTTTAACGCCAAACACACTTTTTGGGGTTCACGTCTGGTGACCCCGAAGGGTCGTGAACTCTTCAACACCATTGCCAAAATGGGATTAGATGTACTCTCAAGCGGGCATCCCACCTACTGGCCGACGGACCGACGGAAGATTCCCGATGTTATTGACTTCGGAGTAGTGAAAAATATCCTCGTAGAATCGATACAAGTGGAGCCTTCATTAGACTTGTCTTCAGATCACTCTCCTTCTATCATTTCAATGCGTTTCCTTCAAGGGAATGGCTGTCCATTTCAGGACATATCTAAAACCAGAGTAAGTTGGATAAAGTATTTAAGTTCCCACTGCACGGAAAATGTAGTGTTGAGAACTACCGCGGATATTGATGGGTCGATTGGCAAGTTTACTGAGGACATACGAAGACCTGTACATCACGCCTCCACATACGACGTTGAGTGCAGAAGTGGGACAAATAGAACTTATTTCGCTGAACTCGATCATCTCCTGTCAGAAAAAAGAAGAGTTAGAAGAGAGTGGCAAATTCACAGGTCTCCTGAACTGAAAGCTAGGCTACGGGAATGCAGAGATATACTAAGACATTTCTTAGAAACCCAAAGAACGGCCTCACTTAGATCTTACTTGGAGGGTCTTGATAGTACCCCACAATCTGACTATTCGTTATGGAAGGCGGCACGAGGTTTAAAAAGACCAGTTAGAGGAAAGCCTCCTCTGCGAAATCCGACTGGTGACTGGGCTAAAAATGATTCTGAGAAGGGGACTTTATTTGTTAACCATTTGAGAAATGTGTTTACTATAAACAACTCAAATAATGCATCTGATTTGCCTCCACTCGTTATTAGAACTCCTGTACCTCTAAGACTTAGCATTAATGATGTTCAAAGCGCTATTGGTACTCTGAATCTTAAAAAAGCTCCAGGTATGGATAAAATCAGCAACAAAATGCTTGTGGAGTTACCTCGTGTAGCTAGAAAAATTATCCTATTTATTTTCAATGCTATTTTACGCCTAGAATACTATCCTGCAGATTGGAAGGTATCTATGATTACCATGATTCCTAAGCCAGGGAAGGACCCCACTAAAGTAGAGTCATATAGGCCAATTAGTCTACTGCCGACAATTTCAAAACTGTTTGAAAAATTGTTAATGGCTAAGTTGATTCCAATTCTGAACGACACTCAATGTATCCCAAATCACCAATTCGGGTTCAGAGCTAAACACAGTACCATCGAACAAACACACAGATTGGTAAATGTGATAAGACGGTCGTTTGAAGAGAAAAAATACTGTTCCGCGCTTTTCATTGATGTTTCCCAAGCGTTCGACAAAGTCTGGCATGATGGTTTAATGCAGTGGTCCTCACTAGTATTGTTCAGAATACTAAGATTTTCGGCTATTTACATGTACACAACACGATCGCAAACAATACTCACAACAAGAGCGTAAAAATACTAATATTTCATTCAGTTGTTAGTCAACATTCAACAAAGCAGGTCTATGCCGCATGTTTGTTCTTTTTTCAGCTTTTATTTATTTATTTCTCAGTACAAGAGCGTAGAAAAATACAAATATTTCATTCACTGTATGACAACATTGAACAAAGTACGACTGTTGCGCATGTTTTTTCTTTTTCAGCTAATTTTTGTTATTGTTTTCACCCATACATATGTAATTACCAAATCCTCTCTTTTTGAGGACCACTGGTTTAATGCATAAAATTAAATTAACTCTGCCTGCTAACACCCACAAACTTATGAAAAGTTATTTAGATGGTCGCAAATTTACAATCAAAGACGGCGATTTTTTAAGCCCCGCTCATCCAATTGAAGCAGGAGTACCCCAGGGTAGCATACTGGGTCCAACTTTATATTTGATTTATGCATCCGATATGCCGTTAGACCCCATAATACATATTTCAACTTTTGCAGACGATACAGCCTTTATTAGCGTTCATAAGGACCATCAAATAGCATCACAGAACTTGCAGAAATATGTTTATAAGCTAGAGAATTGGCTTGAGCTTTGGAAAATCAGGGTTAACGAACAGAAATGTATTCATATAACTTTCACATTGCGAAAAGATACCTGCTCGTTCATCAGAATAAATAATCAAATTATCCCGCAACACAATGAAGTCAAATACCTCGGAATCCACCTCGATCGTCGTTTAACTTGGAAGTCTCATATCGACGCAAAACTTACTCAGATGAGATTAAAAGCAGTGCAACTTAATTGGCTAATGGGCAGAAATTCTACATTAAAGTTGGATTGCAAACTTTTGTTGTACAATGCAATTCTAAAGCCAATCTGGTGTTATGGAATTCAATTATGGGGTACTGCCTCAGCATCAAACATTAAAAAAATTCAAAGGGGTCAAAATAAAATTCTACGTATTATTACTGCAGCTCCATGGTATGTTAAAAATTCTCGAATCCACAAAGATCTAGGCGTGCCATTAGTAAACGTCGAATTTACAAAATATGCGTCAAAGTACATCAGCAAACTTGAACACCATCCAAACCCACTTGCACTAGACATCCTTAACTTTAGTGGCCACAGTCGGTTGAGAAGGAGGGATACCCTTGCTTTAACTCAAGCGCAAAACAGATGACTTGATCAGTTGATATGAAATTTTTGTAGTATCATAAAAATTTTTGTCTAGCACTGGCTGGGCTTATTATTTTCTTTTTAGTATTAAGATTTGAAAACTTATTGTTATTTCAATATATGAAGATTCAATAAATAAATAAAAGCTAATAAATAAAATAAAAAAAAATGTATTGCAAAATTTATAACAGTTTTCTTCAGAAGGAAAATCATCTGCCAAAAAGAAAACTTGAGGTAAGTGCTCGTAGTTATTTCTACATAATTTCTTTATTTGGTTCCGGAACCAAAGTCCGCCACAACAAACACAGACTTCTGTAGGCCCATTCTTTATGTTATCATTAAATTCTTCCAATATTCTGCAAACATGACTGCGTGCATCTGCTTCTAAATTTTGTATTCTAGTTGCGGGGGAGAGTGTTTGCCTATTATTCCTATTTCTTTGACCTTGTCTTAAGTTTTCATTCGCTCTGTAGACTGGATCCATTCGAACGCGACAATTTTGCATATGTTGTAATTCCTGAGTGAGAGTTCTTGCAATTCTACGAGATTCTTGACGCAATAATGTATTTCGCTCTTGCTCTTCTGTGCGTACTAGAATATCTAATCGTCTGAAAGCGTGTGATAAGGCATCCCGTTCACGCTCTGCTTCTCTAAATTCGGGATCTGCGCGTCTAGAAGAACGTAGTAATGCATCACGTTCACGTTCTGTTTCTCGGTTTTCGGGATCTTTGCGTCTAGACGAACGTGCTAATACACCACGTTCACGTTCTGTTTCCCTATATTCTGGATTTGCGCGTCTTGAGGAATGGGCTAGGGCATCCCGTTCACGCTCTGTTTCTCTAAATTCGGGATCTGCGCGTCTAGAAGAACGTAGTACTGCATCACGTTCACGTTCTCTTTCTCGGTTTTCGGTATCTTCGCGTCTAGAAGAACGTGCTAATACATCACGTTCACGTTCTGTTTCCCTATATTCTGGATTTTCGCGTCTTGAGGAATAGGCAAGTGCATCCCGTGCACGCTCTGCTTCTCTAAATTCGGGATCAGCGCGTCTAGAAGAACGTAGTAATGCATCACGTTCACGTTCTTTTTCTCAGTTTTCGGGATCTCCGCGTCTAGAAGAACGTGCTGATACATCACGTTCTGTTTCCCTGTATTCTTGATTTGCGCGTCTTGAGGAATGGGTTAGGGCATCCCGCCCTCGCTCTACTTCTCTAAACTCGGCATCTGCGCGTCTAGAAGAACGTGCTAATACACCACGTTCACGTTCTGTATCCCTGAATTCGGGATCTGCGCGTCTAGAGGAATGCGCTAGGGTATCTCGATCGTCTTAAATGTTGATATTCAATATCTCGACGACGCTCATTTTCCATATAATCTTCATTTTCCCTACGCTGTGATAACATTTGCGAATTACGGGCTCTATCATCTTCACGGTTTGTTTCGCGATAGTGCTCTAAAGCTAGTTGTGTTGCGCGTCTACGTTGTGCAGCGGATGTCTTACGTAGTTTAGGCATATTGCTATAATATCTGTAGTTAATTGTTGGAAAATGTTTATGTTGGGACAAACTATGTAAATATAATAAAAAAAATTTAAGTAAGTATATAAGTATATGTATATTAGTGGTTCCCATTCGGTTTTAGTAATTTAAAATTGAATAATTGAAATTAATATATAGAAATATTTGAAAACAAATACCTATTTGTTGTTTCGAAATTGTGAAACGGGCACATAAATTTTAAAATAAAAATTAAAAAAAAATATTTAGTAAATATTTATTAAAAAAAAATATACGAAACATATTTATTAAAAAAAAAATATACGAAACATATTTATGTTCAATATTATTTGTATACCAACATTTTTAAAAGAGTTATGCTTGTTAAAGTGATGTTCGGAAGTGGGCCTTATATGGGAGCTACGACTAATTATGGACCGATTGTAATAAAATTGTACCGTATTATTTGTTAACATATGAGATATATTTACGTTCAATATTATTTGGATACGAACATTTCTAAAAGAGTTATGCTCAATAAAGAGATTTTCGGAAGTGGGCCTTATATGGGAGCTACGAGAAATTATGGAGCGATCGTAATAAAATTGTACCGTAATGTTTGTTTACATATGAAATATATTTGCGTTCAATATTATTTGGATAGCAACATTTCTGAAATAGTTATGCTCGTTAAAACGATTTTCGGAAGTGGGCCTTATATGGGAGCTACGAGAAATTATGGACCGATCGTAATAAAATTGTACCGTATTATTTGTTAACATATGAGATATATTGACGTTCAATATTTTTTTTTTTTTTTATTATTATTAAATTGCTATGGGTTTACATTTTTCTTAATTCTAATCCCGCGAAGCCTTTGGCTTGTCTGCAGGATATAATATTTAAAAAAAATAGTAAATAGAATATAACATTTTTCTTCATTGCGAATTTATAAAGTATTGTTTTAATATTTTTT
Organism: Bellardia pandia; assembly: GCA_916048285.2. Classification (NCBI taxonomy): domain Eukaryota; kingdom Metazoa; phylum Arthropoda; class Insecta; order Diptera; family Calliphoridae; genus Bellardia; species Bellardia pandia. The sequence continues at coordinate 76,485,078 of OU696530.1, forward strand.
TTCTTCTATATGTATTTGAAATGTACTAATGGGTACATTCAAGGTGAATTTAAATACTAGGTGACAGCATTGCTACAACAATTACAACAAGGCAAGAACAACAGGCATTTTTGTTTGTGTAAAAACTTTCGTCACTGTCAAAAACATCTGGCATAAAATAAAGAAAACAAACAAAAACAGAAAATTTTTTTTAAGAAAATCATGTCTAATTTATTGTGTCTGCCACTCAAGAAGCCATCAGAAGTTGATGTGTAAAAGATTTTAACAATCTTATAAAAAGTACATATAGTGGAGCTTCTGCAGAGGCTAAATAAAGAAACTGCAGTTCAAAAATTTGCACGACAACGATAAAATTGTACGTGAGAAATTTGAGAAGAATGAAAAAGGCATTGAACTGTTGTCATTGTCCATCGAACAACTACAACAATCTATGCCCGCAGCTGGCGGCTCAGTAGATCCCAACTGTGCTAGTGTACAAAAGTTGAAAAATCTAATGGAAGCTGTTGAAACTATAAAGGCGGAACGTGATGCCATAGAATCTGAATTGAAATCTGCTACCTTCAATATGAAAGAGGAATTCTTGGAAGCTTCTCGACTTCTGGTAGTGGAAGTGGTAAGTTGGAAACATTAAGCTTACTATGTTGATAATACTATCTGATACATCAAATTGTGAAAAATGTTTTTAAAATATGTTTAATTTTCACTTAGATATATCATCGGCAACAGCATCGTCACCTGCTGCACCAACTGCCGCTGCAACTGGTAGTATTCCCTATCCACAAGCTGTTCAAGGAATGCCTATGCCATATGGTGCCGGACCTAATGCCCCTTATCCATCATATGCACCACCACATTTATTACAAAGCAAATAATTAATAAACCCATAATATTTTAATTTAAATATTTTTTTTAAGTTGTTTATTACAAAATTTTTTGTTTTGGTCCAATTCAATTAATGAATTTTACTTTAGTACAAAATGAAATTCAAAATTAAATACACAAGATTTTTCGTAATTATTAACACAATTAAGTTTTTGGTGTTTTTATTTATTACAATTACTTTTTTATTATTGCATAAAAGTATGTATGAAGTTGTTTTTAAAACAAGTAAACACACATTTTAAACATAAAAATTATATATACCAATAAATAATGCAAATATTGTTAAACAACAACGTGTATTTTTAGTTTAAAAGTATTTTCTATAATATTTGAAACGAAATTTAGCTATATTGTATGGCTTTATAAATCTTTCTGTTTATAGCGTTTAAAAAATTCCTTCTTAATCGAAAAACTTTGAGATTTGTATCGCTCAGGCGGAACTTTTTAATGTTAATATCCATAAGAAATGATAAAACACTATCCAAGGTATCGGTGGAAATGGAAATCTGTATAATAATAATAATAAAAATATAAAATAAAAATCTTCTTGAAACACACAAACAAAACTTACCATTTTATTATCAATTATGGCTTGATTTCAATTTAAAAGATTTACTATTAAATCATAATCATTACAATTCTGCTGCTCATCTCTGCCCAAACGTAATGTAATATTAAAAGTAATTTGTTTATATTGCTCATTGAAAATCTATGTTAGAAAATTTGTTAAAAAAAAATATATAGATTTTAAATTAATTTTAAGAAAAACTTACAGCTCCTTTAATTGTACTAAATGGACACTTGGCTATTAAAGTCAACAGTCTTAAGATGTTAGAGAAATTGGGTTCCTCCAATTATCATCTTAACCGCCGATTCTAAGGGTTTGTTGCAAAGTTGTTGTTGTTTTAGCTTTGCTAAATCTTTTAAATCCTCATTAATTTTTGCATTGAACGTATAGCTTAAAAAATATTTAACTTACCGAATGTCCTATATAAATTTTGTTAATACGTCTAAAATCTTCATTCCACGTTTTATAGTTGTACTTTGGGCAGTTTCTTACGTTCTAATATGCGATGAGTTTTTTTCTGCTCTTTTAAGCGCTTATTTAAGTTTTTAACTCGAAAGTATATTCTGCATTTAAAGAAAAACTGTTTCACATTTTCGGGTAAGTCAATAGACGCACTTGCCTCGACCAGGTGTCTGCGAATGTTCCGACAATGAGAAATGTTACACCCGTTGACTTTGTAGAATATCGATTCCATCTGCTTCAGCTTTATGACGAATTCATTTGTTGGCTTTTTTAAATACCCTTTAGACACCTGGTCAACCCACGTGAAAGAATTTTGATGGCATTCATATTCCACTAGCTTGAGCTTTCAAATAATATAGCCTGCTATATATTCCAAGGCATCCTCTTGCAGAATGCCAATGCCATCAATGCCTGTCTCAATAGACTCATTGCATATTTCCTCTTCAAAGCCACTTTCACGCAAGAAATCTTCACATAAGGCATTTTCTTCTTCTAGTAAGAGATCATCGTCTTCCTGTAACACTTCAGAACAAATTTGGGTATGTTCTGCAAAGGACACGTTGCCGTCACTAGTATTAAGCCAATTAGTATCGTCATTTGCAACATTTCCTTTACCATTTAAATGTTCAGTATTTTTTGCTGAATTAAGAATAATAAACATACATATGTGAGTTATTAAAACAAAGTATAATAATGCTGTCCAATAAAAAACAAACCTAGAATATATTTGCGTATTCTATATTTAAATTGTTGTGGCGAAGGATGGTCATTCAACCCACCTTTGCTCCGGATTGCACCAAAGAAGTGCTCTAACACATCCTGGTTCAAGCGATTTGTAACCAAATACTTCATTCCATACCTTGCCACATACTGATGAAGCATATCCACGGCGGTGTTCGTAGTTATTATACCTTTTTGGAATGGCTGCATAGACTTTTTCCCTGCCACTATGGTCTTAGACATTAAGTTTGTCATACGGCTTAAGACATCCCTTTGCTTTTCGTGTGATATGCCATAGGGTTCCTTAAGAGTTAAAACAAAATATGCATTAATTCTAGAATATTTTAAAAATTAATAAACAAGATACCTTGCCAGGGTAATTAAATGTAATCATCTTTGAATTTAATACATCAAACCAGTCGTTCACAAGTTGGAAAAATGCGGCTGTTTCAAGGGGCTCATAAACATCCATGCCATGTATGTAGCACCGTGTAATAGCATTGGCTGTGGTGTTAGAAAAAAGCTGAGCAGCTAATTTAACCTTTTGTCTTCCTGAAAGAATATCATAAAATTTTAATAAATAAAATAATATAACCAAATACTACTAACGTACCAGGGCCTGTAACATTAAGGTGTTCCGCGCTTAATTTAAAAACTATTGAAACATCGGAATTCGATGTACAATTCAGCAAGTCCCAAATTGTGCGCCGAGTCAGAGTAGCATTATTAGAAATAATTCCGCTATCAAGAAAATGATTTCTAATCAATTTAAGAAGGTGGGGCACGTCAAAAAAAGCAAATACTTTTTCATCACTCTTTGCAGGATTAGGAAACAATGGCTTATCTTCAGACATAATGAAACATAAAAAAATATTTATTAATTTTGTACAAAAAAAAATATTTTTAGGTGTTATATCAACGAAATTATATCAACGAAAATTAAATTGATGAAAGATAAAATTAAATGAATGTTAATTATTACCAAATGTTTATTATTATTATATCTAATGGCGTTTTCTTTTCTGGCAAAAATGTTACACGTTTTTCCCATTTCGCATCTTTTTTAATTTTTTTGTGTTCTTTTCTGAAAAAATATCAACACTGCTAAAGTGTAGTGTGTTCTTTTCTATAAATGACACTCTATAAATTAAAAAAATGGTGCACCTTTCACACTCTGTATTTTTAGAGGGGGAGAATCGCACGATAAAACAGCTGACCAGTGATGCCAACTTTTGAGACTCAAAACGCGTAAACATTTTTGAAAAAGGGCTAAATGAAAAAAAATCCATATAAAATCACATCCAATTTTTTTTTGCGTTTTGAGTGACTAAAATCCGGCTAAATCTAGCCCGAAAAGGGCTAAGTTGGCATCGCTGCAACTGACCTTTTTTTTTGTGTATGAATGTGTATTTGTGTTAAGAAACAAAAAAAAATATAAAAAATGGAAAATAATACTACTTTTTTATGTGCTTAAAAAATTTTGGATGACTTGTTGAATTCATCTTCATCATCTGATGATGATAAAATATTTTATGATTATGGAAAAGTGAAAGGCTTTGTAGAGAACATAATTAATGAATACTCTGAAGTTAATGTATGTCAAATTTAATAGGACAATATCTCCTACTTCTTATAAATATAATATATGTCTATATATATAATTTTTATAGTTTAAGAAGAATTTGCGTATTAGTCGGGAAGGTGCCATTGGTCTTTTTGATAAATATTCATTGTCTTATTTCAAGCGATCTTATCTAGCTTCTTCTTTTAAAAAAAAAAAAAAACAAAAACAGCTGTACATGAAAAAAAGTGTTACACTGTTGTAATTTTATGTTCTATTCTGACCATTAAAAATGCGACATCTTTAAAATGTGGGGTAAACATTATAAAAATTTATGTACATTTTGTAACATTTTATTTCAGAAAAGAAAACACCATAAGTAATAACCCTTAAATACGATTCTAAACAAAAGTTTTAACAAAATTATTTGTAATTACCCATTTGAAGGAGAAAAGATTACGAAATCCAGATTTGTTTCTGCATTTATATAGATGCTAGACGAAAACATTTACCGACATTCTCATCGATCGCAAAAACCGTAATTTCAAAAGTAGAAGTATAGTGTGTGTTCATGTAGTGGTATATATGTGTTGTATATCTGCATCTAACTTACCTGGAGTTACACCCAACTCTTTAATGAACTTACAGTTAGTTGGACCCATATCACACACTACAGCTACCACAGGAAAGCCAGCATCATGCAATGTTAAAATGATTGATTGCAATAGATGAGATGTCATTTTGCAGTCAAAATCGTAGAATACTGGCTGCTTCCAAGACTTCTTCAAGCCACGTGCCATAACTACTTGTACGTAGTTAGCTCGTTTCCTGACGACATCGCCTATTGCGTCGTACTCAAAGGTTTCCTCTACCTTCATCTCGTCGAATGCCAAGACACAAATTTTTTCATCTAACGACAAGTCTTTCGTACTTCTCATGAATTCTATGGTGGTGTTTAGAACTCCTTCCGATACATTAACTTTTCGGCACCAACGTTGCAACGTCGTCACATGAGGCAGAGGAAACCCTTTCTTGTACATGTGATTATATGCCCTCGGCCCGGATGCGTGCAAACAAATGGCACTAGAAATATCATTCCATTTCCATTGCACATTCCCTGGCTTCATAAGACTTCGCATTTGACCTTCTGTAAAAAATTTCCGCATAGAATCAAGCGCTAAATTTGCTTGAAGGAGCTTACATTTTAAATCTTTATTTTCAGATTCCAATTGGCGAATTTTTTCTTTATAATTTTCTGATACTGTATCAAAAATTGAAGGACTAAAACTGAAACAGCAAAAGCAATATTAAGAACTCTTCAAAAAATAATGAAATAGATAATTTTTTAATATAGATTAAGTATGTATAGAATGTATTATGTACACTGGAAAAATATCATTGATATTTATATATATATATATATGTATATATATGTATGTATGTATATTAAGATAAAGGCACAAAAAAGAAATAAGTACATTAAGGACATTATTGATAATTTTAATCACTTACTCAGTTTGAGATTCTTTTTCTCTCTGAATTTGCCTATTACACTCTGAAGCTGCAGTATTCGAAAATTCTTCCATGGATAAGCCTAAAGGCACAACACTATGCATTTTTATATATATGTATATATATGTATGTATGTATATTAAGATAAAGGCACAAAAAAGAAATAAGTACATTAAGGACATTATTGATAATTTTAATCACTTACTCAGTTTGAGATTCTTTTTCTCCCTGAATTTGCCTATTACACTCTGAAGCTGCAGTATTCGAAAATTCTTCCATGGATAACCCTAAAGGCACAACACTATGCATTGTTTTGTTTTCCTGCTGCACTATCGGCATAGCGTTGGGCATTAACAAACAACGAATTCCCGCAGATATAATGTCGGACGGGGAGAAGTGGTCAATGCAAATAAAGCTGCTTGGAGTAAGATTCTTTTGGCATAACTTACTCCACTGTTCTCTTCTTCTTGGGTCTTGAGGAACCTTAAAGAAGGGACCACTTCCAGCTACTCCTTTTTTACGGCATAAGATGCAGCAACGCATTTTTCTACAGCAAAAAAATATTCACTTTTAAAGTGGAATCTTAATATTTATCTTACAAAAAATACTTACATTTTTAGCAAAACAACTCAAAAACAAACACACTATTTATTATAATAAAGTTTTAAACTATTTAACGCAGATAAAACGGCGACAAAAACTCACTTTTTCAAATACAAAATAATTGTTTAAAGTTTTTTTTTATATAAACTTTGACTATTTATTTGTAAACAACTTTTTGACATTCTCAATTTCATCATAAATAATCAGCTGGCGCTACGCTACCACCTAGTATAAATTCACCTTGGGTACATTATTAAATATATTTGGTATTGCAACATGTAGTGAATTTTTTCCGTAGGTATTCTTGTGGCGTTCTACTTTGTACCTTCCTTCTGCTCGACGTCTTGTGTTGTGAGGGTGATCGATTGGTTTGAGAAATCTAGGATCATTGTAGAATTCGTTGATCAGGATGGTGCTGTATAAACTTTTGATATTTAGAATTTGTAGCTTGGTAGCTATATTGTTTGTTGTATTGGCTCTGTTGTTGGTGTGGATGATAGTTCTGTCGCTGTACATTGAGTTGTTGGTATTAGTGTTAATGCTTACATTTGCAGTGTTGTGGATGACATTGGTGTTATTGTTGGTCATGTTGATGTTTGGTGTTATAAAGTTGCTACTCGTGTTTATGTATGAGGTGGTATTGATATGGTTTGTGTTGATGTTGGTGTTACTGTTGTTTTCGCTTCTATTGTTGTTTGTTGTATTGTTGAAATTAATGTTGTTTGTATTGATGTTACTCAGATTTTGGTTGTTGATATTTAAGTTGTTAGAGTTTGCTATGTTATGATTTATGTTGTTTAGGCTTGTGTTGTTGAGGTTTATGTTGAAATTTGTAATGTTGATATTCATGTTGTTGATATTCGTATAGATATTTCTGTTGTTTTCGTTTATGTTGTAGATATTTGTGTTGTTGTTGTTTAGGTTAATGTTATGTACATTTGTGTTGTTAGTGTTGCCATAAATTTGTTCATATTGCAGTGGATGTTTGTTGTATTCGTAATTTTTTAATAATATTTTCAGTATTTGATTTTGTGTTTGCTGTAGACTTTTACAATATGTTGAACTGCCCCAGGCAGTTATACCATGCCTAATGTATGATTCTGCTAGAGAGAAGTAGGCTTGTTTCAAAACTTGAAAAGTTGCACAATTACTTAAATGAAATAGGCTATATGCAGTTTGTCTAAGTCTTTTTCTTAGGTGGTTTATATGTGTTAGCCATTTAAAATTTTCTTCTACATATACTCCGAGGTATTTATATGTTTTGACCGACTCTATTATTGTGTTGCATGCGCTTGTATTACATATGTTAGCATTATGCATACATTCATTGTTGTGAAATTTAATGTTAATTGCATTGTTCGCAAGATGTGTTGGTTTAATGTGTAACACTTTTGTTTTTGATGCGTTGATGACAAGACCATTATCGTGGCACCATTTTGTTATCTTGTTTAGCTCATTTTGCATGACTCTGATAGCATCTTCTAGTTTTTTATTAGAGACTACAATTGCAGTGTCGTCTGCATATGCAAATACAGAGCTTTCTTTAGGTATATTTATCATGTCATTTGCATATATAAGGTAGAGAATGGGACCAAGTTTTGAGCCTTGTGGAACGCCATTGCAATTTGAAGAAGTCTCATTGCTCAAAGTGTTGCCGATTTTGACCCTATATGTTCTAAGTTCTAGGTACTGTTTCAACCATTGCAAGCAATTACCTCTTATTCCGTTTCTTTCTAATATTTCCAAGAGTTTAGAGTGCGAAAGTGTATCAAACGCTTTGCTGAAATCTATAAATAATGTTAAGCAGTGGAGGTTTTCATTTAAGCATTTGTTTATGTGATTTGAGAAGTTTCCCAATAATTTATTTATATTTTTTCCTTTCTGGAATCCATATTGGTTATCATTTAAAATGTTATATTTGCTTAAAAATTCATTTAATCTTCTAACTATAATCTCTTCAAGTACTTTTTCAATTGCAGGTAGTATCGCTATTGGCCTATAATTATTATAATCGTTTTTTTTACCATTTTTGTAGATTAATCTAATTATTGCGCTTTTTAATTGAACTGGAATAGTTGCATTACTGATGCTCAAGTTTATTAAGGACGTAATTACGGGTGTAAGAAGTTCAGCATTATATTTTATATCTTTTGGCCTGATTCCATCTATACCAGCACCTTTTCTCGCATTCATATTTTTTAATATATTATATATTTCATGCTCGGTTGTGGGTGATAAATAAATTGAATTTTGTACTCTTTTCGTTTCATATTGAAAGGTCTTGATTGTGCAATTGTGTAATATTTTTTTTACATTACTTCCGAAATTTTCTGCAAACTTGTTAGCTATATCAGTGATATTATCTTTTTTAAAATTGTTCAATATTGTGTTATCAATGTTATTAGTTTTTTTACCCGTTAGTTCGTTAATTAATTGCCACGTAATTCGCATATTATTTCTATTTTCTAAAAATTTATTTTTATAATATTCATTTTTAGCATAAATCAATTTTTTATTTAAATAGTTTCTAAATTTTTTATATTCGTTTTCATATACTTTATTGTTTTTATTATTTAACCATCTATTATAAATTTTATCCCTAATAACACAACAGTTTAATAAATTTTCGTTCAACCATGGATTCACTCTTCTTTTTTTTATATTTTTATTTGGTGTTTTTGATTTTTGATATATATTTGTGAAATTTTCGAAAATTTTTTTAAAAAGATCATTGGTGTTAAGGTTTTGTTCAATTAAGTTATTCCAATTAGTTTCTTTAATATATCTATTTACTTTTAAATTGTTTATTTTGGTACCCTGACTTTGTTGGTTTTCCGCACCATGGTATTGTTGGTTTTGATTTTCATTTTCTTCAAATACACAGCAAAAGAGAGAGTAATGATCTGTAGTGGAATTCTGTAACTTTTAACAATAGCAAGAATTGTTTTCTTGTCGACTCATTTTGTCGTTTGCAGTAACGATTATGCGATTCTGTAACTTAATGTTAAAAATATTGTTACAATTTGGAACTATGTGGCACCTCTGTTAAAATAAACAAAAAGAGCTAAAAGGAATACAAAAAAAAAAAAATTTTGCGGTCAAATAGGAGGTAAGTTAAAAATTTTAAATTTTATAAAATAAATGTATAAAAATCGTAAATAATTTACTATTTAATTTATTTGTAGAATGGACTTTAACTCTGCCCCAAAAAGATGTCGTGCATCGGCCGAGCAACTTAACTATATGGCCGATTTCATGCTGGAGAATAAGGGGCTGGGTGGTGGAAAATTCCAGAAAATACACGGCAAGTTGGAGTCCCAAAAAAAAATGGTCGCAATTAGCGGAAACGCTAAATAGTTTTGGCGGAGCTGTGAAGTCAGTTGACCAATGGCATACGGTAAGTTTACTTGGTAAAATATTTAGTAATGTGCACATATTTGATGCTTATACATATGTGAATACTTATTTTTACATGAAAAGGTATGGAGAGACCTTAAATCACGTACCAGTATAAAGGTCCGCGACCGGAAAAGGCAGCAGGCGTTGACTGGCAATAGCCCAATAACGCAAGAGCCCGCGACGGAGCTGGAAATGCGAGTCATTTCCTTAATTGGAAATGACTACATTGAAGGTAATGAAGTTGTCGCTGAAAATGTACCTGTAAGTGAAGTAAGTAAAAACAAATTTGTTTTTAAACATAACAAAAATTATTTTTAACTTATTTTTTATTAAGGAATTGCAACTACGTATGGAAGAGGGAAGCGAAAGCATCTTTGATGACCTTCCAAGCACGTCAGGTATGCCCGACTCAGTCCGGACACCTGTCAGTGTGAGAAATACGCCACAAAGAGGTAGAAAGAAAAAAAACCAACGATGCAGAAGTGCAGGACAAATTTTTGGATATCGCTAAACAGCAAGCCGATTCACTTAAGGTACTTTTTCAAACATGCCAAATTGTTTATACATAATAACATTAGTCATATTTGCAACAGATGCTAGCTGAAACAAACGCAGCTAATTCCGAGGCGACGAAGAAGATGGCAGAGGGTATTGCGGCCATGGCTACAGGCTTAATGCATATGGCCGATGCTGGAAACAATTTAGCAAATGCCCTTAACAAGCTGTAATAATTTTTTTTTATTATTTTAATTTTTTTTTTAGATTGTAAGTTTTAAAGTTCCTTATTTTTGTTTTTTATTTTTTTTTATTCATTTCTGAAAATCTTTATTTTTTTGTATTTTGTTTTAACATTAATGTACCTGAATTTATTATAATAAAAGACTGAATTACCATTACAATTTTTGTAGTTATTATTAAAATAAAAAATATTATTAATTTTCAACAATGATAATTTTTTAAAAACTAATTATGTAAAATGGTTTGCTATAAGACGTTCTTGAACACGCTTTGCTGTAGATGACGGTGCTTCTTCGGTTGCATAGCTGTTGATGTGTGACTCAAGGAATTCATATTCAAATGCGCTTCCCTCTTGGTGTAAATTCCTGTTATGAAGCACTGCGCAAGCGTTAACAATTTTTCCAGTAAAGCCTGGATCATACAAAAGAGTCCTTTGTTGCGATAAGCACCGCCATGTAGCCTTTAAAACGCCAAAAAGTCTCTCAACGGGATTTCGTGCTTTGCACAGTGCTTCGTTATATTTAAATTTAGGACTCCCCTCTGGTTGGTTTGCTAGGGGAGTTATAAGCCATGGCTCCAATGGGTAACCAGAATCACCTACATACATACATATGATTTAAAATATCTACCCTTTTTTGTTAATACTTTTCAATTAAAAAAAGCTTACCAATGAGAAACATATGGTTTCCATTTTCAAAATTTCTCTGCATCACCCTTCGTACTGCACAACAGCTCCAAATGTAGGAATCATGCCTTGCCCCAGGAAACCTTGCGTTAACATTTAAAATTTTTAAATTTGGATCACATATCTAAAATAAATATTTATATGAGCATAAGAGGAACTAATGCAATACATTTTTCTTACCATTTGGACATTGATAGAGTGATAGCTATGATGGTTTACATATGCCTCTTCATGAATTGTTGGCGCCAATATGGACACATGTGTGCAATCAATATCACCTATAGTACCACCTACAAACGGAGAAGAAGATGAGGCAAATGTTGTTTTTGCGGCCTGCCGTTCCACTTGGGTCATTGGAAACCTAACAGTTGTAAAAAACATGCTGCTATTTATAACATCTGTTACACGGTGAATGCAACGGCTTACAGACGTTTGGCTCATTGATATACCCCAATGTTCCCCTACTGGTCGTTGATAGCATCCAGTTGCATAAAAACGCAAGGTTGCGAGAACTTACATATACACAAGAACATTTTATATTTTTATATACAATTTAAATATTATAATATTACCTGTTTTTCTGTAGATAGTGCAGTTATTCTTGTGCCTCTTAAACTACTGGCAAGCTCCGAAACTATATCATCTACCAACTCTGGACTTAAACGATAAAGTTTTCGAAACTCTGTAGGTGGCAGATGAAAAGGAGTGTCTACATCTCGCAGCAAACGCCGACTTACACTTCTATTGCTTATGGGCTCTTCGGTTGATAAGCTATATCCCAAATATTCAAAAGCCATTCTTTAAAATTTGTTTTATTTTTAATTGAAAAAATTTCACTTTGTTTTTATTTAACAACTACAAAGTTGTTGTCGTTTATTTAACAACTCAGCTGATTGCAAACAATAACAAGTGTTGCTAAATAAGTTCGAAAATAGCAAAATCGCTTAATCAGTTGTTTAGTTTTTTAACAATGACAAGTGTTGTTAAAATAAGTTACAGAATTCCACTACTGATATACTTGTTTTTATTATCGATGCGTGTGTTTGTGTTGTTGTTGTGTTGTTTCGTATATTTAAATGGTCAATGTAAGTACTTGTGTTTTTGTTTATGTCTACTCTTGTGTTCTCATTAACAATGCATTGTAGTCCATTAGATGCCAACATATCCATATACTTTGTTGTTGTGATGTTTGGAGTAAGAATATCGATATTGATATCTCCCATAATAATAACATCTTGTTTTTTATTTATTGTGTTTAGTATTTTGTCGAGTTCTATTATGAACTCTTTTATGTTTTTGTTTGGCGGTCTATATATTGTAATAAGAGAGTATGTTTTGTTTTCATCACTTATATTAATTTGTATCGCTTCGAAAGAGGTTGGTTCAATATAGATGTTTGTGTTCATTATATTATCTCTGACGTATACTGCTATTCCCCCACCTCTACCTTCTCTATTTAAAAAATGAGAGTTGAAACCTTCAATGTTGTAAATATTGCTTTCATCATCTGAAATGTTTGTCTCTACAAGGAGTATAAAGTTTATGTTGTTTATAATGCTGTTTATGGAAGCTAAGAAGGGGGTGAAGTTTAGACAAAGCGAACGAATATCCATATAAAGTATTGTTGAGGGATAACTTAAAAATTGTTTTTCTATTTGGTTGAAGTTTTCAATAGTTGTAATTTTATTCATTTTTGAAAAAAGAGTTTGATTAAAATGTTTATTTATTTAAAAATTTAAATTGTAATGGTTAACAATTCGATATCAGAGGTATTATTTATAATAATTGGATTTGAAGTTTCATTTTTTTTCGCAAAGATAAAGGGTTTTCTAATAGCTACTTGACAACTCTGAATTTAAATTGTGAACGCACTATTTCACTGATCATCTAATTGTTGCTTTCTTTTTTTTCAGTAAACTTAACATTTTCGTTATGGTAAAGTACACGAAGGAACAACGTTTGGAAATTATAAAAATGTACTACCGAAATTCGGAGTCGGTGACCGCAACTTTAAGAGCGTTAACTCCAATTTTCGGTCGTAATTCTCGCCCTAGTAGACAAGCAATAACAAGTTTAGTGCAAAAATTTGAGTCTACATATTCATTGTGTGATGCTGTCGTGCCAGTGAGACAACGGCCTGGTCGAAGTTCCGAAAATATCGCTGCCGTTCAGGCGTCCGTAGCAAACGATTCAAATCAGTCGATTCCGCGGCGTTCTCAAGAACTGGGCATCCCCAAGACCACTTTATGGCGAATTTTGCGTAAGGATCTGGGTTTACACCCATACAAGATTAAGCTGACTCAAGAATTGAAGCCGATGGACAATTTGAGTCGACGTACGTTCTCCGATTGGGCTCTGGAGAAGATGCACCAAGATGATGAATTTCATCGCAAAATCATCTTCAGTGACGAAGCTCATTTTTGGCTCAATGGGTTCGTCAATAAGCAAAATATGCGTTATTGGTCTGCTGAAAATCCACATGTGCTTCACGAATCACCACTTCATCCACAAAAAATTACTGTTTGGTGCGCTTTGCATGCCGGCGGCGTCATTGGGCCATATTTTTTCGTCGACAATAACGATCGTCACGTTACTGTGAATGGCGATCGTTATCGCGCAATGATTAGCGATTATTTTTGGCCCGAATTGGAACACATGGACTTGGATGGCATGTGGTTTCAACAAGACGGTGCCACAAGCCACACAGCACACGTTACAATCGATTTAAAAAAAAAGTTGTCAAGTCCTTACTGGAAAACCCTGTATTTCCATTTCTAACCCATACAAATTTCCAATTCGATTCCTTGGCTTTTGTTTTGGCTGACCATAATAGGTGCCTTTTTTGAGTAGTAAGATGATCGTTTATGTATATATAGTTGCTGTTGTTGGTGTCATCAGTTAGTGTTTTCGGCTTTATTCTATGCCGTTTTATTTTGCTCATTAGTTCTCGTTTTTTATTTAAAGAGGTGAACTCGACAATCATTTTCTGAGATTTTTTTTATCATATATGCATTGCTAATATCTGCATCATTTATTTCTACATTTACCGATGTAGCAATTGTTTTGATGACATCGTTTGGTGGTAGATTTGGATTTGGGATGTTTATATTATTTGGATACGAACATTTTTAAAAGAGTTATGCTCGTTAAAGTGATTTTCGGAAGTGGGTCTTATATGGGAGCTACGATTAATTATGGACCGATCGTAATAAAATTGTACCGTAATGTTTGTTTACATATGCAATATATTTGCGTTCAATATTATTTGGATAGCAACATGTCTGAAATAGTTATGCTCGTTAAAGTGATTTTCGGAAGTGGGCCTTATATGGGAGCTACGAGAAATTACGGACCGATCGTAATAAAATTCTACCGTATTATTTGTTTACATATGAAATAGATTTGCGTTCAATATTATTTGGATACGAACATTTTAAAAAGAGTTATGCTCGTTAAAGTGATTTTCGGAAGTGGGCCTTATATGGGAGCTACGAGAAATTATGGACCGATCGTAATAAAATTGTACCGTATTATTTGTTTACATATGAAATATATTTGCGTTCAATATTATTTGGATACGAACATTTTTAAAAGAGTTATGCTCGTTAAAGTGATTTTCGGAAGTGGGCCTTATATGGGAGCTACGAGAAATTATGGATCGATCGTAAAAAAATTGTACCGTATTATTTGTTTACATATGAAATATATTTGCGTTCAATATTATTTGAATACGAACATTTTTAAAAGAGTTATGCTCGTTAAAGTGATTTTCGGAAGTGGGCCTTATATGGGAGCTACGAGAAATTATGGACCGATCGTAATAAAATTGTACCGTATTATTTGTTTACATATGAAATATATTTGCGTTCAATATTGTTTGGATACGAACATTTTTAAAAGAGTTATGCTCGTTAAAGTGATTTTCGGAAGTGGGCCTTATATGGGAGCTACGAGAAATTATGGACCGATCGTAATAAAATTGTACCGTATTATTTGTTTACATATGAAATATATTTGCGTTCAATATTATTTGGATACGAACATTTTTAAAAGAGTTATGCTCGTTAAAGTGATTTTCGGAAGTGGGCCTTATATGGAAGCTACGACTAATTATGGGCCGATCGTAATAAAATTGTACCGTATTATTTGTTTACATATGAAATATATTTGCGTTCAATATTATTTGGATAGCAACATTTCTGAAATAGTTATGTTCATTAAAGTGATTTTCGGAAGTGGGCCTTATATGGAAGCTACGACTAATTATGGACCGATTGTAATAAAATTGTACCATATTATTTGTTAACATATGAGATATATTTACGTTCAATATTATTTGGATACGAACATTTTTAAAAGAGTTATGCTCGTTAAAGTGATTTTCGGAAGTGGGCCTTATATGGGAGCTACGAGAAATTATGGACCGATCGTAATAAAATTGTACCGTATTATTTGTTTACATATGAAATATATTTGCGTTCAATATTATTTGGATACGAACATTTTTAAAAGAGTTATGCTCGTTAAAGTGATTTTCGGAAGTGGGCCTTATATGGGAGCTACGAGAAATTATGGACCGATCGTAAAAAAATTGTACCGTATTATTTGTTTACATATGAAATATATTTGCGTTCAATATTATTTGAATACGAACATTTTTAAAAGAGTTATGCTCGTTAAAGTGATTTTCGGAAGTGGGCCTTATATGGGAGCTACGAGAAATTATGGACCGATCGTAATAAAATTGTACCGTATTATTTGTTTACATATGAAGTATATTTGCGTTCAATATTATTTGGATACGAACATTTTTAAAAGAGTTATGCTCGTTAAAGTGGTTTTCGGAAGGGGGCCTTATATGGGAGTCCACTTCCGTAAATCACTTTAAAGAGCATAACACTCTCAAAAATGTTTGTATGGGAGAAATAGGTATGTAAATTCTTAAATTTTCATTACATTTTATATATTAAATAAAACACTGCGGGAACCACTATTAAAAATTATAAAACACTTACTACTTTTCTATGAGTATATGTAGAATATAAAATATTTTTTTGTTTATTAAATAAAAATTTTAAGGAAGGTAGAAAAAATTAAACTTTTAATTTTGATAAAAAATGTATATTTTTTTTTAATTAACCTTGTATTTAAAATTTAAAGAAATTGTTTACTTTCATCTACGGAAGTTGGTATACAATTGAAGCTAAACTTTTCTAAACAAACTTACCACCTTCTTGTTTGTATTAATAGAAATGTATAAACATACATATATATTAATAACTGTAAAATCACGTCACAGAGTTTGTTGTAGTATATAACAAGATTAAGAAAAACCCTAGTCTCATTTTTGCGAGCGGGAAGAAGATGCAGTAAAGATTCCCTTTTAAAGGGCCTTGTTTGCAGGCAAACAAGTCTACCAGGCGCATTACAAAAACATTTCTATATTACGTAGTGTGCCATTCGCACCCAGTGTCTTGCTACTCGAAGTTTAATGAAGGCATAATGAACATTGATATGAACATTTAATATGAGCCGTTTAAAATAAGTAAATGTGTCTTTTAGAAGGCCCACAAGGTGAATTCCTGCATTAAACTCTATCCATCCAAACAAAATTGTATAAACAAAGGCTATAAATCAGAAATGATCATATCATAGTGCAATTTCTTATTTGCCCAACCCACTGCTTTGTTAGTGCAGTTGTCTTTCATATGGCGAATTGTTTTTGTTTTAATATACAGTACGTCAAAAAATTATGGTACCATTATTAATAAAAAAATGCATTTTGAAATTCTCAATGTCTTTTGTGTTATAAAATATTTAAAGGTGACTGGGATTCGGTTTTCGGAAGGCGTTATGATGTTTTTCATAGCGATATTCAGAAATATAATGAAGATGATAAAAATGAGTTTTTTGCCCAAATGAAAAATATATATTTGAAAAACTTGAAAGGATGGATAGAATAGGAAGATAGAGATAGATAGGTAGAGACTTGAAAAAAAATTCCTATGTAAATATAAAAAAAAAAATTCCTATGTAAATATTAAAAAAAGAATAATTTTTAATTTTTGAACTGTAAAGTGTAAGGTAAAATTTTCTTTTTTATCAAGTAACAAAATTATTATGAATTATTAATTATTAAACATATTTTTTGAACCGAAACAATTTTTTTACGTTTTATAAAAAACATTCGTTTACTTTTTCGTTTTACTGTACCTTTAAATTTGTCTCATTTTCTCACCAATACATAAGCTTTTTGATTTTGAGCACCTCTGCTTTGATGTTACATCCCAGCATACCATTTTAGGAGCGCT
The DNA here is from genome assembly GCA_916048285.2 of Bellardia pandia. NCBI lineage: Eukaryota > Metazoa > Arthropoda > Insecta > Diptera > Calliphoridae > Bellardia > Bellardia pandia. The sequence continues at coordinate 76,502,519 of OU696530.1, forward strand.
GCGAAAAAGGACTCAGAAAAGAGTCCAACAAAAGAGCATTTTCGGAGCGCTCCGAAAAAATGAGTCAGAAAAGAGTCCAACTAAAGAGCATTTTCGGAGCGAAAGAAAAATTTGCTTGTTACTGTCCTGAGTCGACACGCAGTACGACTCAGAAATTCCACTTAATTATGTGTGTACCAAAGCGTTGTTCTCCTGCTATTTGTGCTTTGAACAAAAAACAAACATAGCTGTACCACACAAGAACATAGCTGCCAGATTTGACGATTTATCGTCATTTTGACGATTTTTGGTTTCAAAAATTGCAAAATGACGATTTGACGATTTTTTCATTGAAAGTGACGATTTTCTGAATTATTAAAAATTTCTATCATTTGTTAGTTTTATTAATGTTTTTGTTACCAAATTCTCTCTTTTTTTGAGACAACAACTATTGTTCTCATTTAATATCATAAATATTAAGAAGAACATGACATATTTCAAAAACAAAACTAAGTGATAGTAGTGTTTTCTTAATTATTGTTGTTAAGTTCAAGTAAAATAATTCCAAATAATATTGAGACAGGATAGTCGAAATTACTTATTTATCTGTAAACATAAAAATCAATTTTAAATGCTGAAGTCCATGAACTAAAATTTTTAGAGGAAACAATTTCTAAATTTCAACGGGGAAATTCAACAAAAACTTCTATTTGAACAAAACGTCGAAAGCATATTCAGCCAAATAAATTTAAATAACAAAAATACGGAATTCTTTGAAGATAAGTATCTGTTTTCGTATATGATGGATGAATTGAATTCTATACGCAAAATGATATTTAAAACTTAATAAAATAAATTGTCCTGACAAGTTGTGTTTAACATTATATGTTTTGTGATTTGTTATGTAAAAAGTTAAAATATAATATTGAATTTTTGAATTTTTATGTTTTCGTTTAAATAAAAAATTTCAAAATACTATTAGAAATAGTGACTTTTTATTTTTCCGATTTCTTTGACGATTTTTAAAATTCAAAATGACGATTTTTTTCTTTTTTATCGGGATTTTGACGATTCATCTGGCAGCCCTGCACAAGAATGATAAAAACAAGATTACACAGAGCCCAAGAAAAACCTCATAAAAGACTCTTTTCTTACATTATCTAAGAGCTCTTTCTGACGGACCATTTTCGAACGCTCTTTTCTGAAGGTTCTCGGAGCAATTATGATTGTTTTTTGGGCTCATTAAGAGCGTTAACGCTACGAAAAAGATGTCAGAAAAGACTCTTTTCGGACTCATATGGCTTGCTGGGATTTATCTCTTTTATAAAAACTGCAGCAGAGAGTGTTATTTTAACTCTTGCTCAAAAGAGATAGTCAATTTCACAAGAATGATAAAGATTACGCCAACGCGCGTAAAATTTTAAAATGTTTTGCGCATTTAGGCCCTGTGACGTCACACATTCTGTGTTTCTATTGGCTAATTTTTTCTCACTTGTTTTTTTACTCATGTTTTGCTTGCATTTGCTCATTGCACTCTTCATGTTTATATTTTTTGTTGTTTTTTTTTTGTTTGTTTTTCTTTTTTAAACAGATTTTATTTTAGAACTCTCAGAGATTTCAATTGCAAGGTTGCCAACTATCACATAAAACATAAATTTTTCGCAAGAAATTTTAATTCTAACACATGAAACATTATTGGAAACCCTTAGAATGGCCCTTCTACGTCACATAACGGGAAATCATGCGCATGGCGTAATCTTTATTTTATCATTCTTGTCAATTTCAGTAATCGACATAGAATAAAGAACCATTAACCCTTTCAGCACGGCTGTTATACCACATCTTTTAGTCCATATAAATTTTTTGGAATTTGTTATACGATTACACCGCAAAGTCACGCGGATAGTATTATGGTTGACCATCCACCAGCCACCCAATAGAAGGCATGAACTTTTTACAAACTAATTTGAAAACATAAAATTCATAATATCCTCACAATTTGAGGGTTAAGGAAAAAAATTGTCAAAAAACGCACTCTCGCTAAAAGTATGATGCACCTGTGAGTGTCTTACATTTATGCCTTATACGGGATGATAAATGAGAAAACCAATATCGTACCAACGAACTTTTAAAATCGTACTTTTCCGACCCCAATAGTACTAAATAATTTTTGTAAAAAAATTTTTTTTTAAATTATATCGGTCTAATTCATAAACACATTATAACAGGGTAATAAGGCAATGAGAGGCAACATACGAAAAAATTGAATTCATAATTGCATAATAGCTTGTTAGCTGGTTATAAGTCACTTGTATGTTTTGATATTTTTATTGTGTTCTCTACCCAACTTTAGCCATTTAATAAAGTGACACTTAAGTGCTTGTTTGCAAAATATTTGAACAGATACGAGAAAATTTGTGTTTTTTTGTATAAAAGATAAAAAAAGTGATTAAAGAAGTAAAAATGTTTACAATAAATTTGGCTTAAGTCGGTTTTAGTGACTTTTTTCAAATCACTTCCAAAATTTTATCACTCATAGTTTTAATTTCTAGTTAAAATAAAATTTTTCAAAGTTTATAATATATTTAGATATATCTTGAAAACTACATTTCTTTATTAGACGATATATATATCATATGATAGGCACTTTAATAACCTTTCCAACGCTATATAACATGACCTACTTGTATGAACCACCTATAGGTCAATTTCGGAAAATTATTTTTTGATCCTATATTTTTTTAAAAATTCTGGAAAAAGGTCTATATGAGTAGATATATAAATCTCAAACTTTTAAAGTCAAGAAATTAAGCTTCAAGCTTTAAGGTATAACATGATCATGTAGGTTAAGTAGATCCGCAGATATTAAAGAAAAATTATGACATTCCACCATAAAAAGTACAATCTGTACTATGCGAAGCCGGTGTTCTGTATACCATAGAGGAGAAAATCCTTACGCAATACAGGAAATCTTAAGCCGGTAAAATGTATACCATAGAGAAGAAAATCCTTTCCTGTATACAAAATTTTGAAGAAATATGTTTTTTTTTAATTTTTCAGATCTTATAATTCGGTGATTATAGTATCTATATATATATATACATATCATACCTCAAATTAAAGATTTATGTCTTGGCTATTTATATAAATAAATTTAAATAACACTTATGTAGATTTTCTTTTTAATTTTTTAGACATTAAAAAAAAATTCAGGTCAAAAAATATTATTTTCAGATTTAACCAATAGTTGGTCCATACTTTGTGATCGTGATATATATCGTTGGAAAGGTGTTTTTAATACCTTTAATTTGATGTATTACAATTTATCATAGACCCAATAGTTCCCGATATATAGGCTAATATATTTTCAACTTTGAGGGCCCGCCCCCTCGAAAATAGACGTGGCTGCCAAAAATATTGTTTATTGCTTTTATCTCCTTAAAAGCCCTATTTGATGATTTGTTTTTTTTTTTTTTTGAGCAAAGTCAGTAAAACCGACTTGTTCCATAAATTTAATTAACCGAATTCGTAAGTATATACATACATATGTATATACAAATAGCAACTATTACATTGCAGAAATGTCGACATCTACTACAAGACGATCAAAAACAATTGCTAGCACGTTTCCTATTCAATACGGAAGGAGAAGCATCATAAATTATGTCCATTCTTTTTATTTATATAAATATTACTTAAATAAAAATAAACATAATTATAGAGATGCATAAACAATTACATTAAAGTGAATAGTCGAGTACCTGTTGTTGACGGCGGCACATGGGTACTCTTTAAACTCTGTGCCAGCGGTGAATAATTGTATTTAAAAGCAATTTTTTACTATTGAAATTACTTTTTATATAATAACAAGTAATAAAACAAATGTTTTTTGACATTTCGATTAAATTATGTGCAATAATTCATATTATTTTCAGTTTTCTATTAGGGTACTTAAATAATCAATTGTAATTATACTCATCACTAAGTATAAAATGAGAGCGAAAATAACATATTATTGCAAACATAAAACTACAAAACTATTAAAACCGACAAATTGTTAATTTACTTCTATTGTGTAGTTATGAATACAAATTTTTATCAGTAGCTTATAAAACAAAAAGAAACTTATAACTATTATCTGCTTATAAGTTAAAATTTTAAATTTTTATGAATTAGACCGATTATCTTTAAACATTTATAAAGAAAGTAATTGGTGTTTAATAACTATAAGCACATTGGAATTACAATACTTTAAAATAGTAATATTCACAAACAACTAACAGTCTTATGCGAAAAACTTAAAACAGGCTGATAAACCTCTGTTAAGAAAAACTCCTTATGGCCGAATTCTCGGTCATTAGTTAACCATTGATAAACTAAAATACTAACTATTGTTTAACTATTACTTGTTATTCTTATGGAAAACTAAGCATTGCGAATAAAGAATCATTAGTTAAGCCTTTGTCATTAGCTAACTAAAGACTGTGAATTCCGCCATTAAAGTATCATGCAAAAACAACTTTTAGCTTAACTTACGTCTGGCAAAGCAATGATAACATTAAATAATTTAAAGTAGCTGCATACTTACTTTAAAGTGTAGTTACAATATTTTATTGTTTTAAGAAATAAAGTTTTGTTAATTTTTGTGTAGATTTTTACATACAAATTGGATACATGGATATATTTTTTAAATTAATATATTTTTTAATTTAAAAATAAAATGTTTTGAAAGCATTCAATGAAAATAATTATAATTGTATGCATTTTTTGCATAAAAACGCTTAATTCTGACTAAAATAAAAAAAGAGTGGACGGGGCTCCAAAGTTTGTAATATGTTTAGCTATGTATATCTTGAAGACTATTTTTTAGACGATATATTAATCAAATGATAGGTATTTTAAAGACCCTTCCAACAATATATAACATAATCTACTTATTTGAATAATGTATATAGCGGTCAATGTCGAGAAAATTATTTTTTGATCCTATATTTTTTAAGAACTCTAAGAAATCCGGAAAGGTACATATATGAGTATGTATATAAATTACAAAATTTAAAAATCAAGGAACTAAGCTTTAATTCAAGGTATAATATAACCGTGTATGTAGTATAGGTCCAGAGATATTTAAGAAAAATTATGACATTTCACCATAAAAATTACAATAAATTTGTACTATGCGAAACCGGTGTTCTGTATACTAAAGGGCTGCAAGAATACATTCATTTGTTTATCACACACAAGCATTTCAATATTCATTCAAATATTTAAATAGTTAAAGAGTGGTTTACAGAGTTTAAGAGTTAAAATATAAAAGAGAGTGTAGTCTGTGTTTTACTTTGTCATAACGAAGGCACACATTGCATTTACTCTTTTTCTTTGAACATTTATTTACTCAATTTGCAAATGCAAACATTCGTATGTATATGGCAAGAATTATAAAATAAAGATTACGCCAACGCGCGTGAAATTTTAAAATGTTCTGCGCATTTAGGCCATGTGACGTCACACATTCTGTGTCTCTATTGGCTAATTTTTTCTCACTTGTTTTTTTTTACTCATTTTTTGCTTGCATTTGCTCACTGCACTCTTCATGTTTATATTTTTGTTGTTTTTTGTTTTGTTTGTTTTACTTTCTTAAACAGATTTTATTTTAGAACTCTCAGAGATTTCAATTGCAAGGTTGCCAACTATCACATAAAACACACATTTTTCGCAAGAAATTTTAATTCTAACACATGAAACATTATTGGTAACCCTTAGAATGGCCCTTCTACGTCACATAACGGGAAATCATGCGCATGGCGTAATCTTTATTTTATCATTCTTGGTATATGGTAACAGTTAGAATGTGTATAAGAAATACTACATAGTAAAATTAGTACTTGTTTGTATTCTTATTACAAATATATCTCTATTAAACAGAATTTTGTAACAAAAATTATAAAAATTGGAATAAAAGTATATTAAAATGGACCTTCACATTTTTGCGTTTTATATTTACAATTTCCATAACAAAAATTACTAGTGATAATAATAATATATTCATGTAAGGAGTAAAACATTCAAATAATATTATATTCGAAGCTTATACAAATTTTATTATGTCTGTTTGATATGAATATGGTTGTTGTTTTTCTGTACAAATACAGTTGGTTTTTTTCTCTTTCGCTTTGTGTGTTCATTCATTTGTTTTTTAAACACAAAATGTAAGGCACTACGTACCTAAATCGTGTGTTGTATTTTACTTTACCTACTTAAAAAATAAATGAATGTATTCATATGCCTTTTGAATGTAGTCATGCAGACCTTTACTGTATACCATATAGGAGAACATCTTATTAAACATAGCTTATAAATGACATTAATATTAAAAGTATGAAATTTGATTTCAAAGTATTTATACCAAAGTTTGGAAATTATAATTTAAAGAAAAGTAATTCTTTTTTTTTTTTAATTTTTCAGAACTTATAAATCTGTGATTATAATACCTACAGACACATGTCGTACCTTAAATTAAAGCTTAATGTCTTGGCTATTTGTTGTAATAATCTGAAAAAACACTTATATAGACTTTTTTTTAAGATTTTTTAGATATTAAAAAAAATTTTTGGTAAAAAATATATATCTCCAATTTAACCCATAGTGGGTCCTATTTTATAATCATGGTATATTTCGTTGGAAAGATATTTTTATACCATTAATTTGACGTATCATAAATTATCAGACACCGAATAGTTTCTGAGATACAGGCTCATATATTTGAAACTTTGAAGACCCGCCCACTTGAAAATAAGCGTCACCGTCCAAGAAATTTTATACCACTTTTATCTTCTCTAAAAGCCCTATTTGATGCAATTTTTTATTTTGAGCAATGTCACTGAAACCGACTTGTTCCAATTTGTATTTATATAATGGAAACATACAAAACATTATAGTGATGTACATACAATCAACCAAAGTAAATAAAGCTCGTTTTTAAAATAATCGCTTTTAAGTTAGGAACAAATAAGCGTATTTATTGTTTTAAATTATTATAAATGTGGTTAGTTTATGTTTTTATGCAGTATAAATATTATTTGACATATTAAAATAAGAATAAAATTTCATTTTATATTGAAAATATACAAAACATTTGAAGATATCCGACTATCCGAATGAACTAATAATCGTTCTTTTATATCATTAACTATAAAGAGACAAAAGAGAGTGATAGTGTTGCCAGTATCCACATATAAAATTAATAATAGTTAACGTACTGTTTTTGCATATGAATTTTTAACATTGGTGTGTTAGCCTTAAAGTGTCTTTTAACTAACGTGAACTACAGGGTGGGCCAAGTTTGACTGAATGATTTGAACTCTATTGGCATATTGTAGCCGTTGTGGTGCATCCCTCGGCAATAATTCTTGGGCCAATTGAATTTTATATGGAAACATCTTCAGATCAACTTTTAGAATACGTCGTAACGATGTTCTGGAGATGTTCAATTGAGTATTAAATTAAAAATGCAAAAGTTATAAGCATTTCAAATCAGTCAGTCCAAGTTGGCCCACCCTGTACAATCCTCAAATAAGAATTTTTTTGCATAAGGCTGTTAATGTTTATATTTAAAATATGTTTACATTTATGTAAAAATAAACAATACATAAAAATGTTTATAACTTTTTATAAATATATTCAAGGTTTTTAAATTAAAATTTTTTTTATCACCATTCATTTCAATAAAAGCTTTTCAATATACATATCGATGGCTTTATATAAAAAAGGCGCAACTCGTTTTTTTTTTAAATATAAATAATGCCACATGTACAATGTACATTGTACATATTTTGATTTAAAATTTTTAAGGGGCTGTAAACAACATTTGTTGCATACTTTTATTAAAAATTGCATTATAATTTTTTTTTATTAAAAATTTTACGGATTTTATTAAGTTTTTTTTCTTCCCCTGTAAACCAACAAAATCGAGTTAGGCCTTTTTTATATTAAGCCATCGATATGTAGATACATACGCAAAAAAATTTAAAACATAAAAGGCAAGAATTCGTTTTTAATAAGAGTTCTGTAATTAAAGAATTTTATGATAAATATTTCTATATTAAACAGTGACGGTTGTTTGACCAAATGTATCTGACACCTAATCTTTATTTAAATTTGTCCGCCATCATCTTTTTTAAAAACACAATTAACGATTATTTTGAAATATCTAGAAAACTGTCAAAAGTAACAATTCTGACTTCATATTCGGCGGACAATTTTACATTAATATTTGGGGTCAGATTCATTTGGTCACGACTTTGTTGAAAATTTGTAACACAGTGTAATTATATTAAACGTGTATTAAGAGGAACTTACAAATTCCTGCGTTTTATGTTTTGATTTCCAGCATATTTTATATTTGTACTTTTTTCTCATTTCCACATTTTTCCACTAAACTTAATCCTCATCTTCTTGAATATCAAAAAGAATTGTAGAAATTTTTGATTTTGCTACCAACTGCTTTCGTTTTGATAAATTATTAATTTCGTTGACAACAAATGCTCCGAATGCGGCATTTGGTTCGATATTTGAAAGTTTTTTTTTGCAAGAACGTCAGTAAATTTCTTGGAACTCTCGCAAATTTCTGCAAGATTTTCGTCATCCAATTTTCTTTTTTTACGCGAGGTGTGTGCGGATTTTTTACTAGTATTTGGAGTTGAACTTAAGAAGTTTTGGGACTCATCATACTCTTTCTGGCTCTGAATTGCAGTATCATTAAAAAATCTTCATCAGTTGAAAGCTCAATATCAAGACTATTTTCAGTGTAAAATTCCTATAAAAACAAAAGTAATTAGTTAATAACTTGTTCGGTTTTTAGTATATTTTTGTGGGGAAGTTAAAAAAAGGACACAAATTACCCCTTAAAATGAGTGTTAGAGGGTTAATATATTCTAAGAAAATAATCGCCATACAATTATACTGAAGACATCTTAATTAGTCTTTTAGCTGAGAAGCACATTTAGTATATTTTAGTATATCTTTTTTCAAAAAACTCAAAAACTTTAGGGGCCCATATATCGGGAGCCCGAGCTAACTTTTAAACCCCTTTGGCAGATTTGCTCTAATAGTAGTCTACTTTCATTTCGCGTTGCAAGTGTTGAGGCTGGCGTCGATGACCCGAATTTTGTTGCACTGTTTAATTTATTATAATCATACTCTCGGGAAAACAGTTTAGTAAGCCTAAAACCGTAACAAATGATACTATTATAATAAAATTTGTTACGTCACTAGTAATCACACTGTTAAATTTTATGAAGATTGGTCCATAATTTACCATATTCGCTATAACAAATTTTGATAGTATATTGCAATTTGTTCTAATTTTGGTTTTTCAATACCAGAAAACATTTCACAGGATTCTGTGATAATTGGGGCATAATTTACCATGGATCGTCCGTTTTTATAAAGATTAATTTATAGATTCCTTATAGGGCCCACTATTGAAATATTCTAACTGCCAGTGGAGGGTATCAAAGATTCAGAATAGTCGAATATAGTACTCTTACTTATTTTTTTTTTGTTGAAATTGTTCACTGAAGAAGTTGCCTCATTGGTAGAAAGCAAAAATTCCATAGGCTCGCTGTATTTCCAGAGCATTATATTTTCCAACACTTCAGCGCTTTCTCCACTTTTTTTTGCTTTCACACTTTCGATGTACTCCGAATTGTAGTACGATTTTAAATTATTCCACTTTCTTGCGACATCACCTAGTAAATGATTATAATATGTAGACATTTATATTTTGTATGTACATAGTATGTGCATGCACATATTAAATAACAAACAATTAATTTATTGATACGTACCAGCATCAAAAGAGGTATTTGGACAAAAGTTTGTGTTTAGTTTTGTGGCTAGCTCCTCCCAAAACTTTACTTTTTTAATTTGTTTTTATAGTTCACAGATTTAACCATCCCAAATATAAGGCACTTGCTTTATCTCATTTAATACATAGAAAACTTCCTCTTCCATCCAAGCTTTAACCATTTTTTGTAAAATTAATTTTATTTATTTTTTTTGCCGCGTTTTTTATTAATTGTTAACTGTCAATTTTTTTTACTGAAAAACTGAAAAAAAATTTTGTTTACATTTTTTAAAGTTTGCTTTTTCTAACATTTGCTGTTTCTTTCTATCAATTCTATATCAATTCAATAAACAAAAAATGTAGTGGCATAAGGGCTTAAGCAGGCAAGTGAAAAAACAATGTAAATTTTAAAAAATAAGAGGTTTTCATTAATTGTGGATGAAACTACTGACGTTTGAATGAGGGAATGTGTTGTTTTAATTGCTCGATACTTCGACGGTGTTGGTTCTATACAAGATATATTTATCGCATTATTATTGATCACTAATGCTTGGTTTTCACTATGTCATTTTTGTTGTCAAATTGTCCAAATTGTTGGCAATTGTATGAAAACGGGTTGTCATATGGCGTCATCTATGTTTGCCATCAGTTATGCACACAAACTTCCATCTAAACTGACAAATAAGTGAAAACGGCAAATTTCAGTTTTTGTCAGCAGATATGGCAGCATTTTTTTTTTTAAAGTAAATTTGACAACAAGTTGTCAATTATTTTTTGTTTGTCGTTCACAAAGCTGTGAGATTTTTTGTTTTTATGCTGAAATGATAAGTTTTTATATGTATATTTTAAAATTTAACAACTTAAGAACAATTATTATTTTTAGTTGAACTGTTAATTTTTCAATTTTTGATAATTTTTAGTTAGCCTTGGGTTCATTAAATTTAATTTTCTTAAATTATTATTTTTACTGAGGGTAGGAATTGTAAATAAATTGAAAAATGATAATTACAGCAAATTTCAAACCACCAGTACCACTGGTTAAAGATTGATGTTTGACTGTTGGCTAGCAGGCACCGCAGTGGTGCAGAGGTTAGACCTCAAAGAATTCTTATGAAAAAATGTGGTGATTCTTAAAACATGTAAATTCAACCCAGGTTCGATCTCCAGCTCAGCCAAGAACAATTATCAATAAAATTTTAATAAGATTTCATGTTGTAAAAACAATTCCTACCTTCAGTAAAAATAATAATTTAACAACTTATTTATAGTTTTAAACGTGTTTTTTAGTTGAGCAATATATTGGAGATTTGGATGACACAAATTTTGTGTGTCAAAACCAAAACGAACCTAAAAAGCGCGTACGGACACTTAAAGAAAAATGGACGAGCCTAATTCAAGAAGTAGAAGCTAGGGAAGGTACATGGAATTTCCTGTCTAGAGAATATCGGGACAGAAATTTACGAGAGGCTTTATGGCAAGAAGTGGCAGATGTTAAAAATGCCACGATCCGAAGTGGCAACGAAACAATTCTTTAGGCGACGTTTAACAAAATGGGACACACAAAGAGTGGACAAGCTGCTGGAAAAAGAACACCAACAAACCCATTGTACAATACTCTTAAGTTTTTGGAGCCAACATTACAAATTGAAGCGCCCACAAAATCAAACTTTGCAAATGTACATATGTATGTGTATATATGGTTTAGAAGGTATTACCTAAATAATTGTGTCGTTAAAAATTTAGGATTCTCTATTAACTTGCCCTGGTTCGCCGCATGGTGCAGAAGCCTATTCAGATTTAGACGACTCACAGCCAACAGCGCGGAGAGCAGCAGTAAAGCGTGTGCCGTGAAAAACGAGGACGAATACTCCAAAGTGGTTAAACGTGCATTACAAACTATGGCTGAATGTACCAAAAGTGATGCTTGGAGCGATGTGGGCGACATTGCAGCATCCAATAGTCGTCTATGGACAACAGAAAAGCCACAATTGGCAAACACTTTTAAGACTGATATTTATGAACTTGTTTTAAATTATCAGAAAAAAGCTACAAGGTATGTAAGTACAGCATCAAATATACAGTGAGGGAACAAATTTCGTCGGCATTTGGAATAAAAATAAATGACATGACATGTAACCACGATTTTAAGTAATTTTAATTTAATTTCTACATTAAATTATCACGTTTTCATCTTCATAGGTACTATTATTTTCATTTTATAGATATGCATATAAGTATGTAAATGCCTATAAATTTGGAACATTTCGCGTCTTAAAATTTTTGGTATAATTATACGATTATTCATAAGTAAAATTCCATTAACCTCAGTAATTTCATTTTTTATAGAATTATATGGAAGTAAATTTTTATCTAATTTCTTTTTTTTCACTTGGCCATCCATTTCTGACACAATTTAACAATAGTTTAAAAACTTCATCCGTTTAATTTATTTCTTTTATTTTTTGTACCGTTAAATCCGGTAAAGTATTTTGGGACATTATAAAATTGCAATGCAAGTCTATTTCCGTATTCAGATCTAATAACGTATTCTCCTAAATAGGTGCTCTTGAAAGTGTGTCGGCTATAAAAAGATATTTACCCGGTTTGTATATGACATGTATATTGTATGTTAAAAGACGTAGCATAAACCTTTGTAAGCGTGCCGGTATTTTATAAACGGCTTTTCAAACAACGATACCAACGGTTTATGATCAGTTTCCACTATGTATTACATTTAAACATACTGGTGAAAACGAGTACAACCAAATAAGATTGCAAATAGTTCTTTCTCAACCTGGGCGTAATTGGATTGACAATCAGTCAACGAAGCCGAATCATATGCAATTGGATTTTCACCATTTATGATTGTAGCTCCCACTGCAAATTTGGACGCATCTACGGATAACTTTAATTGTTCAAAATAGACTAAGACAAGAGAATCAGTGATTTTAAATTAATGAATTTAAAAATTCATTGTCTTGTTCTGCGTGCCATTGCCAAAAAACATTATTTTTAAGAAGATCGCTTACATGTTTTGTTTTTGAAGACAAATTTTGAATAAATGAAAATTTTCGATTTTGACTTATTGAACTTAAGACCAACGACTTTGGCTCTTTCTAAAGCTTTTACCAGTATCTCAATATGTTTGTCTAAACTAGAAGCATGAATGAGAAAATCATCCATATAAATAATTAGACTTTTATATCACCAAAAAGTCCTACCATTTCAGAGTGAAAAATCTCAGGGGCTGCGTTAATACCAAATGGTAGGCGAAGAAATCTATAACGACCTAATGGTGTGTTAAACGTACACAATTTTGATGACTTTTCATCCAATGGAATCATCCAGAAACCCGAATTTGCATCAAGACTGCTAAAAAATTTCGATCCGGTAAGTTGAGCTCTACATTCATCTATATTCGGAAAACTAACCCTTGCTCTGACAATTACTTTGTTAAAGTTTCTTGGGTCTAGCCATAACCGAAGATTTCCGTTAGGTTTGGTTACCAACATAATCGAATTGACCCACTCAGTAGGTTAATTTTCTTTGACTATAACCTCCAACTCTACCATTCTATCAAGCTCTTTCTTTAAAGGCCCAAAATGACTGATTTGAATTCATTTCACAACAGAGGTGTCATGAAATACTCCACAAACATTTCACGGACTTTTATTGCATTATCAGCTGGCCTACCTGGAGCGCTGCCAAGACGAGTAGATGTTAGTATTCCGTTCTCACCCAGCTCCATTCGCCAATTTCAACGTACACCAATACCATTTCTGTCATCGTCGACGTCAGATTTTCGTAAATAACTAGATTTGCGCCGTAACAAAATATTGTGCAATACGCAAATGGCTAGGACAATACCTTTTGCGTTTCAGCTGTTACATCCATAGACCTCTTGAGGATTCTAAAGCGTGATGCACATATCCCAAAAACATTTTCAACTACATTTCTTGCTCGCTTGTTTTACATTAAATGCACATGCCACTCACTCCACCTCTGCTCTAGTTATGCAAGTAAATTGTTGCCAAAAAAATATTGAGCTTCTTTGTCGTAATATATTTATATACTTTTTTCTCGCATGTATTCGCAGGGTTGCTTAAGCTAGCATATGCACATTATAGTTGGGCCTTAAGGGGGTTTGTTTATTAAAATTAAATAACAAAATATAAAAAGTTCTCTGGAGTCAGCTCTCCCTTACTTATTTTAAATACCCATCCATGCAATTGTTTTGAGAAAATGCTATTGACTACATTTTCTCTGATTTTCTTGTTCCCGAGTTTTTGGCGACATCTGCAAACTTTAGAACAAAAATTTTCAACGAGGGTTATGTATCTTAAAAGCCATTTCCAATCTTTCAAGTGGTCCGGAAGAGTAACTTCTTCGAGTCCAATGGAGTAGCGTATTGGGAAGTTTATTTTGATTGACATTATATAAATAAATGTTTAAAATAAAAATTATATATAAAAAAAATATTAAAAAGAGTTTATTTTAAGCCGGTGGCTGCATATGTTGCGATGGCTGCATATGTGGCGATGGCTGCATGTATGGCATCATTTGATACCCCATATACGGCGCCTGGTATGTATATGGGGAATATTGCGCCATCTGTGCGCTATGATGGGGCCCTCTTTTAATATGGACTTTGAGTGCCACACCACAGTTAGGACATTTTTGAAAATTCTGAAAAATATAATATAAATAATTTTGTTTTTTTTTAAATTTTAATAATCAGCCCAATCATGAATTAAAATTTTAATAAACAAAAATTTAATGCAAAGAAAGCAAAAGGTACTCTAAATTCATTGGTAAATGTGAAGTAAAGATAGCAGAAAATAAATAAATACATGTTCATTCATTATGTATGTATGTATATATTAATATTAGTAATGTACATTCAAATAAATGATAAAAAACCAGTTGCTGTATTAAAGTTGTAACAACAAGAGTTTTATTTTAGTACCACTTGGAAAAAACCAAGACGAGGACGCTTTCATACTGCAAAATACCGCATTGAAGTTTTTCTAGTCGTTTAAAAAAATTAAGCGCGTGCATTTATTATAACAAGATGATTGGTACTCTATAACAAAGCATTTCGTTCCCTTTGTTTTTTATCAAACTGCATAAGCTTTATAATTGCTCTCTTTGTTTTAAGTACGAAGTTTAACAGCAACAAGAAAGCATCAGCTGAATACTAAAAACGACCTGCTATTTATTCCCAATGAACAAATGAAAAAATCTATTCAGAATATTCATTCAGTAAGTACGCTTTGTCATTTTATATGAATTAAAAAAAATATGTTTGGGTTTGAAAAATTTGGAAATAGTACCAAATGAGGCACAGGGGTACCATCGTACTTTTTAGTTTTGAATTATACCAAAAAAAGTGCAATTGTACCAACTTTATGAACCATGTGCCTTATAAAAAACATATATTCGTTTTACTCTCTTAAGAGTATTTACAATACTCTTAAAACAAATCCTCTTAGCTAATTATATTGAAGAGACAAATGGAATAGAAAAAAAAGTTTTGTGGTATCTTCCCTACAAGAACAGTGACGGTCATTTGACCGTCATTGCTTGCAGATATATCGCTCATCCCGTAGAACACAGTTTCTATCATTTTCTTAAGGCCAATATGAAAAAAATGATGGAAACTTTTGTGTACGTGTGATCTTGTATCCCTGTTTAACTAACAAGTTTAACCGTATGTAGAACATATGTCTGAACTGCTCACTCTAATACTATTTACAGATCAGCGTTGATAGAAATATTGGTCACATTTGATTAAACAACAATGATGGATATATCGGTCACCGCTGACATATCAAACGTGATGAATTTATTCGTCAACGTTGATGGACATTCCAGTTCAAATAAAACACGGTTTTTTCAATTAGTTTCATATGTATTTTAAAATTACATAATAAAATTACATATTACAAACTTAAAAATATGGAAATTAATTAAATAAGAAAATAAATAAATGTAATTATAAATAAAAAAAAAAGAAATTGAAATTTGAAAAGAAAACAAAAATTAAATTTAGAGAATGTAGAAATTAATTAAATGAAAGAAATTAAATAAAATAGAATAAATAAATGAATAAATAAAAGAAAATAGATGAAATAAATATAACTATAAATAAAAATTAACGAATTGAATTTTAAAAAGAAAACAAATTGAAATTTAAAAAGAAAACAAAAATATGAAAATTAAATAAGTTAAAACTATTTCTTTGATTTTTAATATTTTTTTTGTTTATTTCTATGGTGGGCACGCTCCACCGCCTTCTTCATACTTCTCTCAAATTCCAGAGCACCTAGCTTTTGGAAAACATCTGCAATTTTTAACAAATATTGAAACATATTAAATATTATAGGGATTAAAATATATGCATGCATGTATATACCTCTTAAAACTTTGTTTACAAGCATGAGGCTTGCCAATGAAAGTTTTTCCCACCTTCCATCCCAATTGTATCGCTCTAACAGGTCGTCCGTAAATGTTGCACGGATAACGCTGCCGACATCATCTGAAAGGCCTTTGGATTTTATGAAGAAGGAATTCTGTGAAGTGTTAAATAAGAAATTAAATCCATATATAGTATATTAAATTGCGTATTTTTGTTACCATTGCCTGAGCGAAATCAGAGGAGTCCAGCTTCTCCTCTAGTTCCTTCACGCCTTCAACGGTCCTCAAGGGGAGCAAACTGGCAACCTCGTCCAACGTTTTGTCGCACGTTTCCCCAGTCATACGGCAAATCGAGTCCTGTACTCTTTTGGCGGCCACTTTGCACTCCATCATTACTTTGGACTGTGCCATCATTTCCGCTCTTGTTGCACCCTGTAAGCATTTATTTTTGAAGACTAAATATAAGCATTTCTCAAACTATTAAATACTTACAGTCAGCTCCATCAAGTGCAACTTGTTAGCAATATTTTGCTGGTTGTCTGTAAGTCCCCTTTTCCACAGGCAAATTCTTATTTGGCAAATTCTGAGTTTGTAGGCGAGAGGGGTGCGAGGAAGAGAAACAAAACTTTGCCTGTTCAGAATTTGCGGTATACGCAAATTCTGATTGCTCTGTTCGTTGAAAACAATTTTGTTGACATTTCCTTTATAACCTATTCGTTTTACTGACATACAGCCGGCTTTTGTTTACAAACCTTTTTTATATTAATTCACAATCAATTTTTTTTAGTTTAGTGTAACAAACCATTTATGAATTCGTCTTTATCACTATCGTCTGACTCCATATCAAACGCGGATTTTGTACAATCCAAAATCTCTTTTATTAAATTATGTTTACACTCCTTGTCCATTATTGCACCGATTTTAAATTATGTATACACTTCTTCGAAAAATTCTTTAAAATGTAAACACTTTTGACGTTTCTTTCTTTCTTTTGTATTTTGATTCGCAAATTTGGCAAAGAAAAATTTGCTAGTGGAAAAGCAAGCGAAAATTTCAAAAGAGAAAACAAAAAATTTGCCAAATAAAAATTTCCCTGTGGAAAAGGGGACTAAGACTAACCTGCCCATTGCTTAATATGGCCTGATTGCTTATAATTTTTTCCACTCTTTGTTAGGGTTATTTGGGCATTTTCTATTGTGTCCATCTTCGATTGCAACGTTTTTTGACCCTCCAATATTTGTTGTAGAAGTCCCATAATGCCTAAAATGGAAAAGTTGTCAGTAAATTCGATTTACAAAAAATCTTTAAAAAAATTTACCTTCATTTTTTGGTAAGAAATTAACGTCTCCCAACGAATACGAAGTTCTTGGGAGTACTGGTTGGGCAGCGCTTATCTCTCCGCTGTAATCAAAAGTTTAAGCAATTTTTTAGTAACCCTTAATTCAACCAAATGCATGCTATCTATGGGAAACTGAGAAACCATTCCAAAACCACAATCTTCTACCACACTTCTTTTGATTTTATATTCTTCGCTGTGATGAGACGGATTACATCGCGATTGAAATGTTACATCTGTTCTTGGAAGGCCAACTTCTTTCAAAAAACACACCCTTCTCTCCTTGTATAGCCCTTCTTGGCAACATTTGGAAAAACCATTCTTCCTATTATGAGACACTACACCTGTGACGAACGCCCTAGCTGGAGAATCACAAACAAACAACCGAACATTGAACCGCACAAGCCTTTCATTAGAACCAACTTTTACACCATTTTCTTTAAGCACTTTCACCTCTTCACAAAAATCTTTCATGAAGGCATCCAAATAAAACACTTTTCCATTAATTTTTTATAGTTTTTTATATTGGACTCATATGTCCTTTTTTCCTTTGACAGGCAGTTTTCAAAATGCCTTTTATTAATTTTTTTATTTCGTGTAAATAATTAAACACTTATCTTTTTTAAAATCACTTTTTCATTTTTTTATAATTTAATATGTTTTTTTTTTAATTTTTTACTTAAGTAAAAATTGTTGCTGTTTTCAATTTCAAACAAACAATAATGCCATTTTCGGGGATTTACAGAAATTACTTACCTTACAAAAACAATTATGATAAATACGTAAAAAATGCAACCCTATTGGTCAACGTTGATGAATTTTTCTGTCACCAATGACAGTCATATGTTTGTTATAATATTAAATTCTTATAAATGTATTTGCAAAAATATGCAAATATACAGAGTTAGCAAGTCACTTCAGGGCGTCAGTATACCTCACTAGATTTTTGGATAACCATGGAAGCTTTTGGGGTAGTGACAGTTCTTTCGTAAGGGGATTGTTTTTAGAACACAGTGAAACTGTACATGGCATGTGGTCAGAAAAAGGTTTACTAGGGATATGGAAGTCAAATAGCAATTTCAAAACATCCAGTGAACATATACAATAATCAATTATTGAACTTCCCATAACCCCACAAAAAGTATATTCCCCTTTAACATCACCTGCCATCCGGCCATTAACAATAATACCACCCACATTCTCCATGAGCGCCAACAATTTCCTCCCTTTACTATCTAAAATTTTATCCTTGGATATACGACACTGGGAGATCAAAGGCGTATCAATCAACATGGTCTCATCAAGAATTTGAGCATCAGACACCCTAGCGTTCAGATCGCCAACAATACAGAATGATTAGCCATTTAAACTGTATATAAAATCTTCAAATTTATCAAAGTCACTAGACCAGCTAGTGCAATTAATATATATTGGAATGAAGTGAAAACAAACATCATTAAATTTAGCAGATAGAGTAACACCATTGTGAAACTCACAAAATTTCAAAAAGTATTTTTTTTGTACGGTTTTTTTAAAACCATACAGACCACCGCCAATTGCACGACCCGATGAGTGGATTTTTGTGGCGTCCACCCAGTAAAGAACATAATTTTTAAAAAAACTTGAAAAATGTATTCTGTTATCAGCAAGAACATGCCTCTCAAAAAGAAAAAAAAAATTCAAATTTATTAATATATGTAAAGAAATTTCCAAATTTAAGTTTACTATTAAGGCTTGCAACATTATACGCTACCAATCGACACGTTTCTGATTGCTAGTTGATGGTTGTTGAACTTTTAGCAGCAGCGCTAGGGACAGCGGTAGCAATTGCAGGTATGGCATTTGAGGTAGCAGCGGTTGGCACAGAGTTGATATTTTGCGGTATTTTAACATCAATGTTGCATACGAAATTAGCTTTAGACATCAAATCGCGTAGAAATTTAGCATCTGCGTTATTATTTGCGATGATCTTTTCATCTGCATAATAAAAAGGTTTGTCATCTATAAAGATGCGTCCATATCGGACTTTCAAATGTTTGTTTATATTTTTTGCGTTATTGCCAACCTGTCTTAGGTAATATCTTTTGTTGCGTACATCAGCTGTGTAATCTTTATCAATAAAGATATGTGTACCAGCAAGAAAACGTCTACCAGCAATAATTGCATTTACTTCCATGGCAGAATTGAGCGTTAGCAAAAAAGATTTTCCCCCAGCAATTTTGTGGGCCTCAGTGACATTCACGTTAGCTTTAAGTGTGGTCTTGCACAATTTGTTGAATTCATCAAGAGCCTTAGGTACAGTTTCGCTTACGAGGCCACTTACAACAATATTGTTTCGCCTGCTTGCCTTATCCACTTGTTCCAGTCTGTTTTTTATTATTTGTAGTTCATTCTGTAAGCGGGTGTTATCACTACGTAGTTGCTGTATCTCTGTAGAAATGTAAGCTAAATCATCCTCCTTTACTACACTTTCCAGCTTTGCGTCCAGAGCATTATTAAGTTTTTGGTCAAAAACAGCCCAAGAAAAACAATCAGCAGCAAAAGGCGGCGCTACGGATGAAGTAGCAATGCCACTTCGGCCAGCCACATAGACATTACTACTGACGGCAGAATTAGCTGGATCCACGGGAATTACCACCATGATGTTGATTGCAGTATGTTTCTTTGGTATATTGTCCGCCGAAATATCAGGCGACGTCTGCTGCAAATTTCTTTTTTTGTGCATTCATAAAATGTTAGGTTAGAAAGCACTGTAGTTGTTGTGAAAATATTGTATCTTTTGTGATGTTTATTATTATTAGTTATTTATCAATAATCAAAATTATGGCACAATTTATAAAGGGTGTTTTTTTTACAGGTTTGTTTTTCGAAAAGAGATAAAACTGGCATTTTGTGGTCAAATCTGGCAACTCTATGTCATTTATGTTCAGTTTGGTTTGCCATTTCATCATGAACAGGTTGACAAAAGAACAGCGCTTGCAAATCGTGCAAATTTATTTAGAAAATAACGGTTCAGTTCGCGAAGTTTACATCGCAAAATTTTGTTCAGTGATGAGGCTCATTTTTGGTTGAATGGCTACGCCAACAAGCAAAATTGCCGCATTTGGAGTGAAAAGAATCCACATGAGACCCTTGAGACGCCATTACATCCACAACAACTGACTGTTTGGTGTGCTCTATGGGCTGGTGGAGTCATTGGGCCATACTTCTTCCGAAATAATGCTGGAGAGGCAGTTACCGTTAATGGAGACCGGTATAGAGCCATGATAACCGACTATTTTGTTCCCGAATTGGATGGCATGAATGTGGATGAGTTGTGGTTCCAACAAGACGGCGCTACATGCCACACAGCGCACGCCACAATCGATTTCTTGAAGGAAACATTCGATGAGCGCATAATTTCGCGGAATGGACCTGTCAATTGGCCACCAAGATCGTGTGATTTGACACCATTGGATTATTTTCTTTGGGAATATGTGAAGACGCTCGTCTACGCCAACAAACCAGAAACGTTAGGGGAATTGGAAGCCAACATTCGTGGCGTTATTGCCGACATACGGCCCCATATGCTCGAAAAAATGGTTGAAAATTGGACCTGTAGAATTGGCTTTATTCGAGCCAGCCGCGGCGGTCACATGCCTGAAATCATATTTAAACATTAATGGCATAAAATTATCCTTCCAATAAAGCCAAATTGATGGTCATTAAAACGATTTTCTTGTGCTTTATTTCAATTCGAAGTTCTATACCTCTCAAAAAAAACACCCTATATTTATTTTGTATAATAGGCACTTTGTTATTGTTTAAATAAAAAATAAAATGAAAATATTAATAAAATTACAGAGCGCAAAAAATAAGTTGTTGTTTGACGTTTCAGTGCAGAGTTGCCAATCTTATATATATACATATGCATAAACTTTTATGTATTTCTTATAGAAGCAGAGCCTGGAATAATTCAGGAAAAATCAATTATTGAAATTGGTAAGTTTAAAAAAAGTTTAATTACATTTTTCTAAATCTAATTTAAAATTATTTTCTTAATTATACATAATTTGCATTACAGGTCAAGAATATAGAAATACTCAACAAAATATTTCAAATATAGAAACCATTTTGACGAATTTCGTTGGCCAATTAAAAGGTATGTTTGAAAATCTTATAGAAAAATTTTCATTTAAAATTAGCAATAATTTAAAAAATAAAAATAAATTGAAATGCATATTGTAAAGAAATACATACATGTGAACGAGGTATTAACGAAAGTAAAAACGATAGCAGCATTTTTAATATTGATTCCACAAAAAATGCAGCAAATATAAATAATAGTTTTAATATTAGTTTAAATAATACTTTAAATAGCAGTAATGTTACCCTTGGTCCTTTCGAGACATCAGATAGAAGCTTAAAATTAGCTAAGTTTGAAAAATATAGAAAGATTCCTAATCAAAAGGAAATTCTTAGTTTAAATGTAGAACGTTCAGAAATCGTGGCAACAAAACGATCAAGAAATTTTAAAAAAGGCGTTTTGATTGCGAATTTAAAATTTCTCCTAACCTCATCTTTGAAGCCGAACATGATTTAATGTTGAATTTAACTGAAAATAAATTTGTACTCGACGTCATTCGCGAGGAGTATTTAAAAATAAACAACGCCTGTATTATATCTTTTTATAGTACCAAAAAGTTAGATTCTAGTTTATTAGTATATGAATATTGTACCTTTACTGGTTGCTGCAAGTATAAATTTAAAATAGAATTATATGGAAATGTTAAAGTATACAGAACTGGAAAAGTTTTTCATGCTGAAGGAGAAAAACGTGTCCCACAGATTACAGATGTAACTCGTAATATAGTAAAAAAAGGCTTTACGTGGGAAAAAACCGTACCTTTATAGAAAAAAACAATTTCTTAATGCATCTGATGATATTGCAAAAAGTGGAAATATGTAAAATATACATAACCTTCCCACTTTGCAGAAATGCAGTTCTGAAAGAAACTCTGATTCGTGGCTTCATAGAGACCCTTTTCAAGAAGTATATGTATTTAATGCAGCAGGACAGTTCCTGTTGTAACAGCTATCCTATCGCACCATACTCTTAATGATATATACTCAATATTGGAAAAATTGAAGGCCTTTTGCGTCGAGTATAAGCTTCTTTAAAAGAGTTTGCACAGATGTGAGGTATCCTCTAATTGGAGCTGTTTTAAAATGCTGCAATAATGAAAATATTTTAGAATATTTAATGAGCTGCTTCCAATATTTAGAAAACCGAAACTATAATAAGAAACCCAAAACATTGGGATACTGTAAATATTGGTTTAAACATTTATTTATAGTTCTCCTCTATAGCAGAAAGAATTATATTTTCATGGAGCGCCTTAACAATTTAAAGAAAAATATATTGGACATCGAAGAAATCGATTATAAAACTGTTGATCGAGAAAATGAAGAAGATGTAAGCAATTTAGAATCTATTGCAAACCGAAGTCCATTTACAACAGTATTTTCAAAAATATGTGATGATGTTGTAATGACGTAAGAAATCAATCCATGAATGGTGAAGACAATGAGATCATCTTAGCAATGCGACAGTTGAATTTAGCTTCTTTTTGCAAAAGTACATTCTTTTAGATAAGAAATCATTGCGACCTGGAGATTTCATAAAAATTGATCGTGAAGATAACATACAGAAGTACATTAAAAGATCTAAGATATAAGTACAACATGTTTGAAAAAATAGATATAAATGCAGCAAAATCTAAAAAATATCCAAAAAAGTTAGATACAAACAACACTTTGCAACTAGAAGAGGACTAGAAAAAAATAGATCCAAGAAAACAGAAAAGTATAAATCCGAAGCACTTGTTTGCTGCAAAAAAAAAAACAAATAAAAGAAGATATTGTGTCTGAATATAGAAATAAAAGGATCAATAATGAGCACTCTTACTCCATGTTTTTCGCCACAAAAAAAAAATATTGGAAATCCTTGAAGAAAGGGTGTATGTTGTTTTTTTTTTTGTTGTAGATTGTGCAATATTTGGGTTAATTAAAGAAACCCCGAAAAGAGTTTTAAGCCTGCCATGTCAAATAAATGAAATAAACTTTAAAAAGGTATATAAATTGATTTCATTTAATCCTGAATTGCTCTTTATTCCAATTCTAAGAAATTCCCATTTCAATATTTGCGTTTTAAAGCCTTCGACACAAGAATTTTTCTTTATTGATACTCTTCATGATAATGGTGGAAAATCGGATTATAATAAATTCGTTTCTCATGAAATTTTCACTTGGAAATTCGTTCAAAATTTGGAAAGAATAAAGCAAGATGATGCTGTGAGCTGTGGTATATTCATAATTTTATATGCGCTACAGTATCTCCCGCTTAATTGTGTTCCCCGTTATAATGAGCCAAATTTGCTGCCACAAAAAGCTTTCTGTACAAAAATCCCCTTTTAAATGATTCCCGCTTAATTGAGTTCCCCGCATTATTGATTAAATTTTTTTAGATTTAAGGTTGCAAACTCAAATGATTTTACTCGCTTAATTGCGTTTAAGAAATGTTTATAAAGTTGGCTGCTAAGTCCCCTTTTACAGTTGAGAAATTGAAAGACAGACAGAAGTTTGTAGGCGATGTATTGAAGAGGAAGAGTGTGCGGTAGACCTCTACTGTACTGGACATTTTAAGACATTTTTCGTTTACAGTTTCCACCCTTCGCATTTTTCATGTTGTTGCTTCACATCATTTTTCTCACTTTAACGCACGTATTGCAAATATAATTAAATTTATTAACCAAATACATTTATTGATAACAAAAACTTTATAATTAACAGTTGTTTGAATATGTTTTTTAATTTCTTTTATTTTCAATGCGTTTTTATAATAAAAATTTCCACAACAATTAACAAAGAAGAAGAACGAAAAAATAAAAAATTTCTGTCTGTCTATTAATTTCGCAACTCTAAAAGGTTTAAGGCTATAATATGAATAAGCAAGATTAAGCAAATTGCAAAAGTTAACGAAAAGGCTGTCAAATGCATAACCAGTTCAGAGTTAACTTTCAGGTGGCTACAATGACCTTGGAACTTTTGATTGTTTTAAAATTTGTTTTAATTATTTTATTTATAATAAAATTATTTTTTTATAATTCAAAAATTGTTATTATCCCTGAAGAAGCTATCCATTGTGATAGCGAAATATTGTATATAAAAAAAAATATATAGAACATTTTTATATAAATACTAAAAGTGACCTAATTGCTTGAAAAAAAGAAATTATAGAATATTGAAAAAAGGTCGAATAAAAGAACTAAATAATTTATTTTAATTTTGTATTTTTTTGTTTATTTACTTCTAGTTAATTTCAAAAATAAAAATATACATTTGAATATATGAAATGAATGATAATAAGAATTTTGCAAATAATTCAAAAGATATTAATAAAGCAATTTATAATATATATAACTATGTAAATGATAATATGTAGAATTATTACTTAAAATCGGCAGTATTTTCGTCATTGGTTAAAATTTGTGAAAGAAATCGTTCATAGATTATCATGACAATATAAGACAACTGACGCTGTAATAGAGTAAATTTTAAAATAATTTTCAAAAATCTAAAAAGTAAAAAAACTGATTTTTTTTTAATTTTTGTACACGTTTCCACGCCACCTTTGAGGTAGTGTACTTGGTGCATTTTTTTTTTAGCGTGGTTTCCCCTGTAGGCCTACTCCACGATGGCTGAAAGAAAAAAATTTATAGTTTTTAATTATAATTTAATATAGAAAAGTCAATAATAAAAGGCACTTTAAAAATTTGATAAAATATAATATAATTTTTATTCTTTCAAATACACAGGTACATATTTTTTTTAAAGGATATTTAATATTCACTTTACATATTGTTATGTAAGAAGACCAGGCTGGAAACTTTGTCCGCTTTTAAAAGGGTGCGTCGTTCATTAATTATTTGGCCGGTAGCAGAAAATATTCTCTCGCATGGTACTGAAGTTGCCATAATGCAAAGACGTTTCATTCATATAAACGTGTGGATACAGAGATTTTCGTTCTTTCCACCACTTTAGTGGATCTTCTGTTCTCTCCACATATGTATTCCTCATTTAGGTACTTATCCAATTCCCTAATGGTTGCAGCTTTAACGTTATTTGGCCTTACAATTTTTTTGAAGTTGACACCATATTCATTCCATATACTGGAACTTTCTTGAACTGTGTGACTCAACACATTTGGCATTTCTGTATGGACTTCAGTATCATTTGGCAGCCTAACATTACATATTCTTTCTCTTAAGATTTTTATGCTATCTTCGTATGTGGTGGTAGTCTTAAAAGCAGTTTTTTTAAAACGAGGATCAAGAATGGCGCTTTCCGCATACAAATTGTTGCGCTCCATTTTGCCAAAACGCGTTGCCATCTCTTTTTGAAGCGTTTGTATCATTTCCGATATTTGTGGCTTAGAGGAGTAGCTTTTTGAAATAACCCGTTCCAAAAGGTTGCACAATATTGTAACTTTGGAAAGAGTTACATTCTTCTCCGAAGACATTTCTTTGGTAATTTCATAGAACGGCTTTAAAATTGGTATTATGTCTTTTATATGTTCCCATTCGTCTAACGACAATGCCAAGTCGGGTCTGTTGAGGAAAAGGGTTAAAATTACAGCATCTTTTATTTTATATAGTCTCTCCAGCATATCAAAATTCGAATTCCAGCGTGTGACGACATCCTGTTTAAGTTTTAATTAAGTTTTAATTCTGGAAGCTTCATTTGCTTTTGACTTTCCTGTAGCTTTTTTAAACCCTGTGTGCTTTTGTGGAAATATTCCACAATTCTTTGGGCTTTAATTATGATTCCATCAACATTCTTTAATGAATTTTGGACCACTAAATTTAAGGAGTGGGCAAAACATCCAATTGCTCTCCATCCTCCTAGATTTATAAAAAAATCCGATATCACTTTTTTTAGAAAATTACACAAATTTTCACTAGTATGCCTTTCATCATACTGTTCGCAGGATAACAAATGCGATTTCAAATTAGTATTTGAATCAATAAAATGGGCTGTAACTGCCATGTAACTGCTCAAGTTTTTTTATTGGAAGTGGTCTGCGCAAAAACTGAGTCATAGTCTGTTGCTGTTGTGTTACATGTGCGCTAGTGCTAGGGACATCACTTTCCACGCCTATTAAAGCCACTGGCGTTGACTCTTGCCTTTCAATGGTGATTGGAGTTAGCGGATGTTTACTCTTTAAATGTCGAGTTAAATTGCTTTGGGAGCCACCAGTTGTACTCAAGGAAGCCTTGCAATATTTGCACTTTGCCCGTTGTTCGCCATCTTCAGTGAAGTGAATCCATAAAGGACTATGTTTCCTCTTTCCAGACATATTTTTTATTTTTGAACTTGTTTTTTCTTTTTTTTCACTTTTTTTAATTTCTTTTTTTAATAATAAAATCAAAATCATAAAAAAATTAAATAATTTTTAATAATTTACTCAAGGATCGCTTTTGAGTAAATTGTGTTAAAAAATAAATTTAACCGGTATAGGTACGCACTTTTAAATTATATATAATTAAATTATATTAAATTCTATAATTTCTTTTTTTTTCAGGCAATTAGGTCACTTAGTATTTAAATATTTATATTATATATTTAGCAATTTTTAAAATTAATACAAACCAAATTTTTTGGAACTTCCTTGCTGTAAATTTTTGTAAAACTAAAAATTTGTATTCTGGGGAAATACAATTTTAGTAACGTATATAAATCACAATAGGAAAACATCTTATAAAGATACTAGAAAATGTTCAGGTGGCAATATTGCAAAATGAATAATAGTCAATTGAATAAAAGACCAAGTGAACGAAAAGAACAAACATACAGAAAAACTGATAGAAAAGAAACAACTATAGTTAGTTAGCTCATTTTGTTGCATGCAGCGTTACCATTTGTCAAGTTTTCACTTTTTTTTGCAAGTTTTTTGAGATGCCAAAAAGTTTTAAATTTATAGGGTAAAAAATAAGTTTTTGAAAAAATATAAATTAAATGTAAATAAGAAATAAATTTATAAATGTATGAGATATTTTTTTAAAGATCTCTTATGTTTTTGGCTTAAATCGGTTTTAGTAACTTTTTTCAAATCACTATCAAAATTTTATCACTAATAGAATTTTAAATTCTGATTAAAATAAAAAAAATTGGGGCGGTCACGCCTATTTTCGAGTGGGTGGGGTTCCAAAGTTTGTAATATATTTAGCTATATCTTGAAAACTACTTTTTTATTAGACGATATATATATCAATAGGTATTTTAATTTCTTGACTTGAAAATAATTTTCCGAAATTTATCAATAGGTGGTCCATATAAATAGGTCATGTTACACATCATTGAAAAGGTATTTTTGATACCTTTAATTTAATGTATTACAAATTATCAGACACTCAGTAGTTCGAGATATAGGCCTATATATTTTCATCTTTAAGAGCCCGCCCCCTCGAAAATAGGCGTGACCGCCAACAAATATTTTTTGCTGGCATCTCCTCTAAAAGTCCTATTTGATGAAATTTTTGTTTTGAGCAGTCACTAAAACCGACTTGTTCCATGTTTTTTATTATATGTTGTGTTTGATTTTAAATGGTTTTTATATTTTTAACATAGTCATAAAAAAAACATACTTTAAGCAAAAGCATGTTTTTGTTTTAAATTCAGAACAAAATTTATGTTTTTGTTGTTTAAAAGTCTACTTTTACTTAAAGTATGTTTTTTCTATGACTACGATTATAGGCCATTAATTCCAAATACATGTTTGTGTTTTCTTTTAAAATTTTGGTACCTTTGTAGCAAAAAAATTTTTTTGGAAACGAAGTTGTTTTTTCATATATAAGAAGTTTTTAAAAAAATATATATGGTAACGCTGGTTGCATACTATATAAACTGAACTGAACTAAATGAACTGAACGATATGAACTGAACTAAATAAACTGAACTAAATGAACTGAACGATATGAACTGAACGATATGAACTGAACAGCGTTGCCGTTTTGGTTATTTTTAACCAAAAATGGTAATTTTTTTCTTCATTTTGGTAACTTTATGGGGAATCAAAAATATAAATGTTTTGTTGTCTATTCAATGTGATAAATTTGGTTATTTTTTTTGCTTTTTAATATTATTTAAAAATAAACGTTGTTATAAACACGTTTTCTTACGTAAAAATTTCTTTGAAATTATTTTAAACGCAATTATTTCGCACTAAATTATTTTAAACAAATGCGAAATGGATAAGAAGTATTTTTATTTTTTCATATTTGAATCTATTTAAATGCAATAATATTTTTTAACTTCGGTTTAGGTTTTTATTGAACAAGATGAAACCGAAGAATAATCACCTGAAAAATAAAAGGTCAAAAAACAAACTAAATAATTATAAAAAAATGTTGGTTATTGTTTTCCTCATTTGGTAACTTTTTGGTTACAAAATTTTTTTGGTAGTGGCAACACTGCATCTGAACAAAAAGACAAAATGAACTAAACTAAATGAACTGAACGATATGAACTGAACTAAATGAACTGAACAAAAAGAACAAGTGAACAAAAAGAACGAACAACTGAACAAAAAAGAACGAAAAGACTGAACGACATCACATCGTTCATATAAGTGAATAGTTCAATTGAACTAGGTCGTTCATGAACGACACAACTCTAGTTCTTCGTAGATTTTTTGTAAACGATAGCAAATACAGCAATGAGCTAGAAAATATGGAAAAAGATGCAGTAAATACTATTGAAAAACATACACTGCAATCAAAAATAACTGACTTTTTCAATCAAAACTAACTTTTTTAATACTCTTACTACGTTTTTAATCATTCTTTTAAAATGAATACTTACTTTTTAAGCACATAGTACAAGAATTTTATAAATTTTATTTATTTTTGTATAACATGAATTAAATACATTTAAGTTTTCTTTGCAATAAAATTTCTTAATAACATTAATAAAAATTTTATATCTGATTTTTAAAAAATATTTTCTAATTGCGTCAGTTGTGCAATTATACGAGGTTTTTATAATTGCGTCAATGGCTTAATTATCCGAGGTTCGGGTAATTGATTTACCCGTTCAATTGAGTCAAAAACTGTAATTTTTTAGTGGCTCAATTAAGCGGGAGATACTGTATGTTTTATAAAAGGCGAACAAATGAAAAACTTACCATTTACCAATCAGTTTAGAGATGAAATCAAGTCAATATTAATAAAAAATGTTGACGACTGTTCTAAGTTTTGTTGCCACTGTGGAAATTAAAAAAAAACTAAAAAAAGTTCAACCTGTAATTATAGAGTTTGTAACGACTGCATAAATTATAACTACAAAAATTCGTTTACTGTATGTAAAATATGTAAAGATAATATGTTCAATTAAAGAAGTGTGTTAGATATGCCAAAAGCCAAAAAATATTCAATTTGCATGATGAAAATGAGTGATAAAAAAAATTACACTTCTATAAAAGCACTCATAAAATGATGGCTGTTGCCAATGTTACCATATTTCTTTTTACAAAATCTGACAATTCCCAAAAACAATCTGTTTTTTTTTTTCAAAAAAAAAATCTGCACTTTCAAAACAAAATTAAATAATATCACACACATTCTTCAAAAGTGACTCAATTCAAAAATTTTATTTTATGACACAACTAAAAATAAATCACTATTAAATTGCAACTTTATACCAAATGAAATATAAAGAAAAACCTAATACTATGTTTCCACGACGACTTGAATCACCTGCTTCGCCTTCTGAATCATGTTTATGAAGCATGCTGTTTACAAGACTAAAAAACTTGATTCGATTTGACAGTTGTCTTTACTAAACAAACAGAATAAAAAAACAGAATTTACAATTTGTGGAATATAATTTTTTTTAATGAACAAACAAAAGTGAGTAGAAATTAGTTAGCTATTAGTTAGTTATTAGAGAAGAGTGCAATTTTTCGTGCTTCGCAAGTAGATTCAATATGAATCAACTTGATTCGCTCTTAAAATTTTGTATGGTGAAGCAAGTTGTTTCGCACATGATTGGTCTGTGAAGCATGAATAGAGAGGGAAGCATGTACCGTGGAAACGTAGTATAACTACGGTGACCATCCGTCCTGTGTTTTACAGGACAGTCCTGTTTTTTAACATGCTGTCCCTTGAGATTTTTTTGTAAATACAGGACAGTACAATGTCCCTTATTTCCTAATTTGATATGCAAATGTCCTCTTTTTAGCATATACATTGCACGAACATTAATACAAAATTATCATAAAAATCCAACTGTATACTTTCCCTACATTTCCAAAAGTGAAAAATTTGTTTACTGGGATATGGGAAATTTCCTATAATCTGGCAACATTGTGAATTTTCAGCTTGAAATTGAATTGTCAATGTCAACTTGTTAAAATAACAATGTGAATGATTTGTGGTTAGTAATTTATTTATTTATTTAAATTCACATTTCAAATAGCATTCATTTTATTAGAGATATAGCTCCAACAAAAAGAAAATGTAATTTCAATGATGACTTAAAAAGCGAGTTTCCATTTATTAAAACAACAAGTAGCTCCAATGAGGTGAGATGTGAAAAATGTTGGGCACATTTTTCTATAGCAAATAGTGGACGTACTGATATTAAACAGCATTTGCAAACACAAAAGGATAAAAGAGCAGATTTAAGGCCCAACTATAATATGCATAAGCAAGCTTAAGCAAATTGCAAAAGTTAACGAAAAGGCTGTCAAATGCATAAGCAGTTCAGAGTTAACTTTCAGGTGGCTACAATGACTTTGAAACTTTTTGTCCACAGTTGCTCATTAATGTTAAAAAAAATGTTTTTATTTTAACAAAACGCCATTAAATGACTATTTTGTAAATATTATTATATTATTTTATAATTAAAAGAAAACTTCGTACCAGAAACGCATACTTTTTCCTTTTTTTTTTAATTTATCGGCAAAAGTACTAAAATGTACAGCTGTGGCAGAACTACATTGTAAATAATAATAAACGTTTACATATGTTTTGTTAATTTTCGTATTGTGTTTGCAAAAAATGGAGAAAAAACTTAAAAATTTAAATAATATAAAAATAATAAAGTTAGCGCTTGAAGGCCTGTGCACATTAAAAGAAATAAGTGAACTACACTGTAAAAGAAGAAGACGTTCTTGTTCTGTCAGAGAAATAAACCACGACAGAAAGACATTTTTGTTCAAATAAAATAATAAAACAACAAACAGCTGATTCCGTACGGAATGTGCGATCAGTTTCGCTGTTTGCTTAAGCAAAGGACAGTTGAAAAACTTAACGAAAAGTTTCGTTAAGTACATTATAGTTTGCCACATACAATTTATATGTGTTCGCACGTTTGCTTAAGCTAGCAATGCATATTATAGTTGGGCCTTTATAGCCAAATCATCAAGTAAAGTTTTAACGAATTTTTTAAGAAGTAATACATTCAATGATAAAGAAAAGGACCTGTCTATTGTAGAAGGTACTTGGACATTTCACAGTGTTCAGCACAATTTTTCATTTAGGTCTAACGATTGCACATCAAAACTAATAAAATCGTGTTTCAATGAAAAATATTCTTGTGCTAGAACAAAATGTGAATCCATTGTTAACAATATTTTTACACCAATGTCATTAAATACAAAGCAGATTTGTCAAACGTTCAATGTATCACAATATATTTAGATTGTTCGAATCACAAAAATGTTAAAATTTGTCCAATATTAATTGGATACTTTCTGCCGAATAAAGGAATTCAGATTCAGATTTTGGATGTTAAAGACCTTATTGGAGAAACTTCAGATATTATTTCAAAATATGTGCAAGAGACTCTTGAAAAAAATGAAATAATTAGTAAAATGATAGCGTTTTGTGGAGACAGCACAAATTTTAATTTTGGTGGTGCAGCCAGAAAAGGTAAGAATAATAGCTTTCACAAAATGCAAAACTTCATTGGCCAAAAACTGATAGGTGTAAATTGCGCTGCACATATTTTGTACAACTGCATACAAACTGCAGCAGAATGCTTACCTATTAATATTGAAGTTATTATTGTAAAATTTTTTTTTTTTATTTATACAGTTAGAATTGAAAATTTCAAAGAAATATGTGAAGATATTGAAATAGAATATAAAAAGTTACTAGGACATAGCAAAACTCGACTTTAATGCCTGCTTTGGAAAGAATCATAAAACTATTTGAAGCTTTAAAATTATATTTTATGTCTCAACCAAAATGTCCGACAATATTACGAAATTTTTTTATGAATCCTGAATAATGGTTATCTTTTGCATATAGCCAAGCTTGAACATTTCATAAAGCTATTCTTAATGTAGAATCACAAAATATTTCAATGCCTGAGGCTTCAACTATTTTAAAAGATTTAAAATTTAAATTGGTCGAACGGAAAAAGGAACTGTTTTTACCCCTTATTCTCGAATTACAGAAAAGTAATGATTTTGATGAAACAATAACTAAAGAACATATAACAAATGTTTACCAAACATGCATTGATTACCTAAATCAGTGGGATAAAGCTTTTAGAGATGTAGAAATTTTAGACTGGATATTGTTACGAAATATGTTATTTTGGGACAAGATTGAAAAAACTTTATCCTATCTAAATGAATTTAGAAATGATTTAAAAATAAATAAT
Organism: Bellardia pandia; assembly: GCA_916048285.2. Taxonomy (NCBI): domain Eukaryota; kingdom Metazoa; phylum Arthropoda; class Insecta; order Diptera; family Calliphoridae; genus Bellardia; species Bellardia pandia. Next base: position 76,535,809 of record OU696530.1, read on the forward strand.
GAAGATTTATTTGATGAAGTGAGCTGCGTGAAAAATTTTGCAAATAATGAAAAAATAGAAGACTGGAGGGTAAAAAATATATCAGTAGATGAAAGATGGATTGAAATTTTTAATCACTTTAAGACAGAGGTCGGCAAAGCGTAAAATGAGGTTGTGTGTGTGAGCAAACTACCCAGCAAACATAAACATAATTATATAAGTTATACAAAACAACTTAGATAGGAAACATACACTCACAATGTATTTTCCGTAACATATAAGTAATTAACAACGAGATTGATATACAAACGGAACTTCTAATACTTCAAAAGCTAATTACATGCATGTTACCAAATGCATTATCAATCATAAAATATTTTTCATAATTTATTATTAATTTGAAATGTTTGTTGGGAAGTATTTCTGAAAAAAATATAAAAGCATCCGCCGCATGTGCACACATTGCTGTCTCAATGACGCCTGAATGAAAGAGATTAAGCGTATGTGTGAAGTGCTCTCTGCACTATTGTGCTATAGGATGCCGACCTCTGCTTTAAGACAAATGTGATTGCATATAAAAATATATTGATACTTGTTGAATTTTGTCTATGTCTACCAGCTTCAAATGCTGCTACCGAGTGTTTTCAATAATGAATAATATTTGGACCACCGAAAAATCGCAATTAAAAGTAAATACTTTAAGATCATTATTAATTACAAAATGCAATTTTAAAATGAATTGCTCAAAATTTTAAGGATTTTTAATTAACAATCCAGATGTTTTAAAAAAAATCCATTCTGTGGAAAAATATCAAACTTCATAACTAAATTTAACATACAGGGTGGGCCAACTTGGACTGACTGATTTGAAATGCTTATAACTTTTGCATTTTTAATTTAATACTCAATTGAACATCTCCAGAACATCGCTACGACGTATTCTAAAAGTTGATCTGAAGATGTTTCCATATAAAATTCAATTGGCCCAAGAATTATTGCCGAGGGATGCACCACAACGGCTACAATATGCCAATAGAGTTCAAATCATTCAGTCAAACTTGGCCCACCCTGTATATGTAGTTTTTTCTATTTTTTTTGTTAGCCGTAGTCAAGAAGACTTTATAAAACCAAATTTATTTTTTTTAAATTATAATATTATAAAAACTTTTTATTTAACTTTTTATTCTAGTCAAGAAGACTTGTTTTTGTTGTTACATAATTTTATAATAATAATAATAAATATATTATATGATTATTTTTTCTGTTTTTCTTTTAATTTTTAATATAATTTTGTATTTGTCCTGTATTTTCCTCTCCCAAAAATGGTCACCGTAAGTATAACTGTTTTTTAGTAACTTGTTAACTGTTACAAATGCTCTGCAATTTGTATAACTGGCACTGCATCATTATTTTCTTGGTAAGAATCTGGTAATATCCAAGGTAATTAATTATTTGAATGAACAAAAGTTATTTAATAGCAAACTTACTATTTCTTGTTAGATATTTATCCATTTTTTAGAAATTTTGGCACAAAACTCACAAACATTGAAGCAATGCAATGAAAACTACAAAAATAATGTCATGGTTGCATAAAAAAAGCAATAAGAAAAAATAACACGTTGCTGATTTTAAAAAACAAATTATAACATTGTTGCATTATAGCCTTTTCACACTTACATACAAGATGTTGAATATGTGAAACATGCATTCACACTTGCAACATCTAACATCTACCATCAGTTAAGTAGACAAAATAAACAAAAACCACGCCGCTTTTAAAAAATAATATGAATTTTTTAAAAGGATTTAATAATAGGATTGATTATTCGTTTGAAAAAGCAAACCCAGATATTATTGCGTTGTATGTGTTTATTAATATAACTTATACTGGAGGAAGATGATGATGATTTGTAAAATTCAAATTTAATTTTGTTTTTTTTTTTTTGTTGACTATAAAAGTCACTTTTGTTAACTTAAATTTCATTTTCAATAGCAGTTTTGCTAGTGATGACACTAAAAATATCGCAAAATGTAAATGGGAACAAAATGAGTTAAGAACATCTTGTGAAGATGTTGAAAGATGTTGATTTTTAGCTCTGTACATTTCTTATGGGAAAATTTCAACATCTTCGCAAATTGATGGTAGATGTTGACAAGTGTGAAAAAATTACTCAAAAACATGTTTGCACCAGAGAATGTAATGGTCGTTTTGCTTCTATAAAATTTTTTTATTCTTTGTGTTTTTTTCTCACATCGAAATAAGTTTTCTTTACTTCAAAGACTTTAAGGCTGTAAACCACCAGTCATTCTGCATATCAACTGTTTTTGATTTACAAAAGCTAAAAAAATTCTAAAGTACAGAAAGCATTAATAATCGCGACCTACACAGAAATATTAGCCTTAAGGCCCAACTATAATGTGCATATGCTAGCTTAAGCAAACGTGCGAACACATATAAATTGTATGTGGCAAACTATAATGTACTTAACGAAACTTTTCGTTAAGTTTTTCAACTGTCATTTGCTTAAGCAAAAAGCGAAACTGATCGCACATTCTGTACGGAATCAGCTGTTTGTTGTTGTTTGTTTGTGTTTTGAACAAAATGGAAGAAAATATATTTATTTTAAATTTAATAGAAAATGCGGAAAAAAATAAGTGCCTTTACAATAAAAGGGCCCTTTTTATTTTAACAAAAATGTCTTTCTGTCGTGGTTTATTTCTCTGACAGAACAAGAGCGTCTTCTTCTTTTACAGTATAGTTCACTTATTTCTTTTAATGTGCACAGGCATTCAAGCGCTAACTTTAACATTTTTATATTATTTAAATTTTTAAGTTTTTTCTCCATTTTTGCAAACACAATACAAAAATTAACAAAACATATCGTCGGTCTCATGTAGAAAGGCCCTAACTCGCTATTTTTCAAAATTTGTTTTTTTTGCGATTCCAATGCATTTAACGTAAATACACCTCCTCACAAAAATTTATTGCAATAGTGTAAAAAATAACGCTTTTATAAGCAGTTGTACAAAAAAATTTACATGTTGAATATTACAGTTTCTCTTATGTTTTTACCTTCTCCTGTAAAGTTTCAAATATGCGAGTTAGGGCCTTTCTACATGAGACCATCGATATGTAAACGTTTATTATTATTTACAATGTAGTGCTGCCACAGCTGTACATTTTAGTACTTTTGCCGATAAATTAAGAAAAAGGAAAAATTATGCGTTTCTGGTACGAAGTTTTCTTTTAATTATAAAATAATATAATAATATTTATAAAATATAGTCATTTAATGGCTTTTTGTTAAAATAAAAACATTTTTTTAAACATAAATGAGCAACTGTGGACAAAAAGTTTCAAAGTCATTGTAGCCACCTGAAAGTTAACTCTGAACTAGTTATGCATTTGACAGCCTTTTCGTTAACTTTTGCAATTTGCTTAAGCTTGCTTATGCATATTATAGTTGGGCCTTTACCTTTAGCATTAACTAAACTTTAAAAATAGCTAGTGTTGTATAGTATTTTTTTAAAGCGCAATAATGTACTTAACTGTTACGTTTCTAACTTTGTTTGAATAAAATATAGTAGTTCGGCAAACCCTACAATAAGTACAAGAAATAGAAACACTGTGGTTAAAAGTTCTATAATACATTTCAATGCAACACTGTGGCTAAAAGTTCTACGATACCTTTCAATGCAACACTATCGTTAAGTTTTTGGCGTCACTTAAAAAAAAAAATGCAAAATGGAGTTAATTGTAGCCAAGACATTCTAGCGTGTTCTTTTGTCATACAATCATCAAAGCTACAGGTTGAATTTTTATAAAGTGGAATAACTTAAAATTAATGTGTAACAAGTCCGGATAAAGTGTTCGTTTATCACATTTTTTAATTTTTCTCAAATAAAAATAAACAAAAAAAAAAAAATTTAAAACCAAAAGAAAAAGAAATCCGTACTCTATACCCATCGGCTATTCCAGACCATTAAGGCCCAACTATAATGTGCATATGCTAGCTTAAGCAACCCTGCGAATACATATAAATTGTATGTGGTAAACTATAATGTACTTAACGAAACTTTTCGTTAAGTTTTTCAACTGTCATTTGCTTAAGCAAAAAGCGAAACTGATCGCATATTCCGTACGGAATCAGCTGTTTGTTTGTGTTTTTAACAAAATGGAAAAAGAAGAAAATACATTTATTTTAAATTTAATAGAAAATGTGGAAAAAATAAGTGCCTTTATAATAAAAGGGCCCTTTTTATTTTAACAAAAATGTCTCTGTCGTGGTTTATTTCTCTGACAGAACAAGAGCGTCTTCTTCTTTTACAGTGTAGTTCACTTATTTCTTTTAATTTTATTTAAATTTTTAAGTCTTTTCTCCATTTTTACAAACACAATACGAAAATTAACAAAACATATGTAAACGTTTATTATTATTTACAATTTAGTGCTGCCACAGCTGTACATTTTAGTACTTTTGCCGAAAAATTAAAAAAAAGGAAAAATTATGCGTTTCGGGTACGAAGTTTTCTTTTAATTATAAAATAATATAATAATATTTATAAAATATAGTCATTTAATGGCTTTTTGTTAAAATAAAAACATTTTTTTTAAACATAAATGAGCAACTGTGGACAAAAAGTTTCAAAGTCATTGTAGCCACCTGAAAGTTAACTCTGAACTAGTTATGCATTTGACAGCCTTTTCGTTAACTTTTGCAATTTGCTTAAGCTTGCTTATGCATATTATAGTTGGGCCTTTAAGTGTATACCACCATATCTCAACACACTGCCCGGTTATAGGTTACATAATAAGCCTTATATCCTACCACTTGCTACAGAACGTTTAATTTCTACAATCTGCATTTAAAAAAAAGGTAACTAGTTGCATTTTACACCCATAAAAGTCCATTATTTTCTAAATCTTGGTTATTTAGGATAGATGTTAATATTATCCCTTCTTTTAGGTGAAAAGGTACAAATTTTTATGCTTACCTGTTAATACTAGTTGCATAATAATACCAATTCTATACAGTTGCCTTCCTGAAAAATGTCTGACGAGCTCGCCAAACCTTCCAAAGCAAAACTAAAATATTTTCCTCAGAGGTAATTTTTATAATAAAAATTTTAAATTAAAACTGATAAGAATTTTTGTTTCTTGTAATTGTTCCAAATTGCTAATGTTGTGAAGAATTGTTTACAAAATTTGAATCATATAAAGAAGCTGCTCAAAAACAATGCAGAACGTAAAGTTCTACTGGAGCGCATTGTTGCGCAAAATGTAGTTGTTACAAATATAAGGGAGATTCTAAAGTGTTGGAAGTTTTAATCAGAGTGTTTTTTTTTATATAGGTACACGGTTAAACCCCAAAAAAAGAAATATATAATATTATAATAAAATATTTTTATTTAAAATTTAAGCAAGTGTTTATTACAAACCATTCATATAATTATAAGGATTTTAATGTTAAAAATGTTTTTTTTTTGACCAAATTATAAGTTATATGAACTACTTAAATAATAAATAATATGGCGTAAAGTACGTTGCTAACAGCATTAGAAATAAAAGACAAATATATAGTATTACTACATACATTGTAAGTATATCAAACCATTTGAGTACTTCCCTTTCACCCTAGTAAGTGTCCTCTGTATTAATATTCAGTAATTGTTAAATTTTTCGTTAGAAAGTGCAAGAGACCTTTTTTACACCCTTCACCATCGTGAGAAGGGTATATATAAGTTTGTCATTCCGATTCCGTGTGTAATTTCCACAAACAAATTTTTCGACCCTATAAAGTATATATATTCTGGATCCTTATAGATAGCGGAGTCGATTAAGCGATGTCTGTCTGTCTGTTGAAATCAGTTTTTTGAAGTCCCCAGATATACTCGGGATCCAAACCTTCAATAATTCTGTCAGAAGTGCTTTCGAGAAGTTTGCTATTTAAAATCAGCAAAATCGGTTTAGGTCAACCAGAGTTATGAACCAATATGTGAGACCACCTCCATAAAAATTTGATATTTTTCGTCCATTTTATTGCAATATTTTGAAATATATTGCAGATAATACCATAAAATTTTGTATACGTTGTGTTTATGATAAAAGAGGAGAGTGTGCGGAAAATAGTAAGAATCGGTCCATGATTTCTTATAGCCCCCATACAAATATATATATTCCCGAAATATGGCTTAATGATAAATAAATGCCTATAAAATTGGAATATCTAGACAAAATTCAGCAAAAGTAAGTCTTATACAAAAAGAAATCACAAACCTAATTTTTTTTTAGTTCGGTCCATATTTGACCATAGACCCCATATAAAGTCCGCTTCCAAAATTCACTTAAATACACATAAAAGAGATATAAATAATGTTAAACGGCTAAAATTTGACATAAATACTCTTTATAGGCAAATAAATTGTTGTACTAAATTTTATGGTGATCGGCCCACAACTGGTCATAGCTCCCATACAAGGACCACATCTGAAAAAGACATTTTTCCCTATATATATTGTATAAATATCGTTACCGACTCAAAACTTTGTACAGATCATTTACATATATACAAAAATCATATATAAAGCCCTCTTCCGAAAATCACTTCAACACTCATAAATCGCTTATAAATAAGGGTACCAATCCAAAATTTTACACGGATCATTTACATGCATGCCTAAATCTAACTGCTGGATTTTGAGAATATCGGTCCATATTTGACTATATCCCCCACATAAGGTCCACTCTCGAAATCCACGTTAATACTAATATATATCTTATATATACCGTTATTATACTGAAATTTGACGCGAAATATCCTCATATGCATGAAAATAACTGTTCCAAAATTTAAGAAGATCGGCCTATTATTTGTCATAGCTGCCATATAAGAACCATTTCCAAAAAAACAAATAAATTTGGGTCAGAAAATATTCTTTTTGGATTTAACCCATATTCAATCCATATTTTATAATCATAATATATATCGTTGGAAAGGTATTTTTAATACCTTTTATTTAGTTTATAACAAATTATCAAGCACCCAGTAGTTCCCGAGATATAGGCCTATATATTTTCAACTTTACGGGTCCGCCCCCTCGAAAATAGGCGTGACCGGCAACAAATTTTTTTTGCTGGTATCTCCTCTAAAAGCCCTATTTCATTTAGTTTTTTTTGAGCAAAATCACTAAAACACTGAAGATTATTATGAACATCAGTCAGACTCTGTAAATTATGGTAAGAATTGGTAATTAAATCAATTAAAAATGGTGAAAATTATACAAAATTTCAAAATATTTAACATAAATTATGTTGGTCGTAAAATTGTGTTTTAAACAATATATCAAATACTAATAAAATTTACACTAATGGGTCGATTACGAATGGAAACCGAACCTCAGCTAGGATTTTCCCAATCATCTTCAACAAACTTAATATCATATTTTTCTGTAGATATGCCAAGAACTTTTAAGCTATCTAATACTATGTTTCCACGACGACTTGAATCACCTGCTTCGCTCTCTGAATCATGTTTATCAATCACGCTGTTTACATGACTAATAAACTTGATTCGATTTGGCAGTTGTCTTTAATAAACAAACAGAATAAAAAAAACAGAATTTACAATTTGTGGAAAATAATTTTTTTTAATGGACAAACAAAAGTGAGTGGAAATTAGTTAGCTATTAGTTAGTTATTAGAGAAGAGTGCAATTTTTCGTGCTTCGCAAGTAGATTCAATATGAATCTACTGGATTCGCTCTTAAAATTTTGTATGGTGAAGCAAGTTGTTTCACTCATGATTGGGGTGTGAAGCATGAATAGAGAGCGAAGCATGTACCGTGGAAACGTAGTATAAATAACACTGCTAAAGATTAACGCGAAAATAATAAAAGGCATTATAAATAGCAAAACCTCTTTTATACTCAGGCTCGTTGAGTACAAGAAGGTTTTTGCTTCCATTGGAACTAAATGACCAAAGAATGCAACTGAAGTGTAACGGACCCATAAGACTGAATAGAAAACACAGAATAGTCCTATAGCCAGTGTAGTTTTTGTATTTCTTATTACGTTTAGGTGGAGGGTATTTAAGATTCGGCACAGCCGAATATAGCACTCTTACTTGTTTATAATAATTGTTGTTTTGACTATATGAAATTGAAATTTTTGTTTTCTGGGGGGTTATTGTGTATTTTAATTCGAAAAAAAAAATCGTTCGAATTTAGGTATATACATTTTATATTGCCTTTCGAAAGATTTTGCTTTCAAAACGAAATACACAATAGCACCCCTGTTTATATCTGTCGGTATCAGTCAAACTTTACGCTAAGACGTTTTATGTTTTATTGAAATTATTTACAACAATTTTTAAATCGAAAATATTTCTTCATCTCGTGATATATATATTTCTGCAATCAATCATGGCACCCAATTTTATAATGTTCGGTCAATAATTAGTCAAAGTTCTATTTTAATATACAGTAAAAACCGGATAAGTGCAACACGCATAAATGCAAAAAACGCTTAAGTGCAACGTGTTTCGAAGCCATTCGCCTCTTTTATACTTTATCATGTAAAAATGCACCGATAAGTGCAACACGGATTAATGCAACAAATGCATAAGTGCATAATAATTTTAAGCCTCAAGAGACATTTCTAGTACAATTTTGTATGCATAAATGCACAACTAAAATAGAACTGATTTTTTAGGTTGTGGTATTTGCACTCTTGATCACAGAAAAACATGTATGTATAGTATAGTTTACCGTTGCATACCAAAGTTTACACGTTAACGCTTTTTTTTTCGAAAATTATGGTAAGGTTATGGATCGCTTCCGCTTTTTACCGAATTGCATCTTTAACATTGATTAAACCGGGATAACAACTGTAGCGCATGCCCCAAAAGTTATAGCAGCGACAGTTAAAAAGAAATTTGGCCAGATTGTTTCTGGCGAACGTGGTGAATTGTTTTCTTTCTGTGGTATTGTAAGTGCTGCTGGTACAACCCTTCCACCTGTATTAATTTTCCCACGAATTAAGTTTAAAGACAGTTTTTTGTATAGTGCTCCTGCTGGAAGTCTGGGATTATCTTCGACAAATGGATGGATGACAGCTAAATTATTTGTAAGAGTTTTGGAACACATAGTAAATACTTCGGGCTGTTCAATAATGAAGAAAATTCTGTTGATCATGGATAATCATGTAAGCCACGTTTCGATCGAAGCAATTAAATGTTATGCTAACATTTCCGCCTCATTGTTCCCATCGCCTACAGCCGATTGACGTCGGCGTGTATGGACCATTCAAATCAGCAGTAAAGATTGCATTTATTGACTGGATGAGGACGAATCCTGGCAAGGCCATTACTATTTACAAAGTGGCCGAACTTGCTAATAAAACATTTAATAAAAGTTTCACTTTTGACAATATCACCAACTCCTTTAAAAAGTCTGGGATATGGCCTGCAAACAGCATCATTTTTACCGATGAAGATTTTGGTGCTGCATTTGTTACCGATCAACCTGAGACAATACCTAATCCATCACATCCACAATCCACCAGCACAAATACTTTCCGCGACAACTGAAATTACTCTAGAAATTGTCAGACCTTTTTTAAAATCCGGTCCAAGGAAGTCTCAAAATAGACGAAAACGAGGAAAGTCATCTATTCTTACCGACACGCCTGAGAAGACAGATGAAGAAAACAACAGAAACGAAACAAAAACAAAAGAAACAAGTTAAAAAAAATATTAATTTCATCGTCGGATTCAGATAACGATGTTCCCAATAACATGATATTGGAATCATATTTTGAAAGAGAACGACATGGTTTTGGTTAAATTTACTACACTCAAAAAGCAAAATGAATTTTATGTAGGCAAAATTGTCACCGTCCACAGTTCTCAAGATTTCGATATTACGTTTCTAAAAGGAAAGAATGACAGATAGATTTACTTATCCCGATTTACCGGATATTAGCCAAGTTCAACGAAACGAAATAGTGGCAAAGATGCCCCAACCAGAAAAACTCCCGGGAACATCTCGATCAGCAAGTTACATAAACTTTAATATAAACTTCTCCAAATACAACATGGGATAGAAATTAATTTTGTTATTTTTATTCAACTGTATTATAATTTTATTTTTTTTAATTTTCTGAATTGTATGGAATTATTCTATTATTTTCTTTTTAAAAAAATATAAAAAATAATATATAAAAATGTATATTTTAACTCCTTCTTTGTGTTTATGCATCAATTGTCAAATTTTTAATGGTGTCCATATTAGCGCCTAGTAAAATCAATGGTCAAATGGACAAATATAAACTCTTTTAAAAATTCTTTGATTTATTTTTCTGTAACTATATGTAAATGCAAAAAATTTACATTTACCCAATAATTGTATAATTGCAATATTTGTGCACTTATCCGAGGTTAGCATAAATGCAAAGAATGGATAAGTGCACAAAAAGTCGGGCGAAAACCGATGTGCATTTATCCGTACTTTACTGTATTCGAATATCATTTTCACATGTATTCCGTTTCGTTTGTCACTATGTTTGTAGCACATCGAAATAAAGGTCGTAGGACCAAAAAGTCTATATATTCTGGGCCCCTATACGATTCTAAGACGATTTAGTCAGTCTGTTCATTTGTTGTTGACACGATAGAGCTTCGAAAAAAAGATAGAGAACAATGAAAGTTTTACCAAACATTCTTTGATCTACGAAATGTTTGGTACTGCAAATAGGCAAAATCGCTTCAGTAGGATCTATGTTACAGATCAATGTTTCAGACTACCTCGATATTTCCCAGATATCTTTTAGTGTTTTCTTCAAATATCATAATATCATGTACTTCTGCACACTTTATTTTTATTAGAAGGATAAGTCCTATTGAAAATGGTAGGTATCGTTCCACGATTTCTGTAGCCTCCATACAAATGTCTTCCCGACATATGGTATTTACGTATCATAGAGTCATATTTCGGGAACATTTTTGTATTTTTAACAGAACGTACTTGTCCTTCTAAAACAAAACTAAAGTATCAAAAATTGCATGGTATATATACTGAGGAAAATAGCAAAAAAATATTGAGGTTGCCCAAAATTTTTTTTGAACGTACTTGTCCTTCTAAAACAAAACTAAAGTATCAAAAATTGCATGGTATATATACTGAGGAAAATAGCAAAAAAATATTGAGGTTGCCCAAAATTTTGCCCGTAAATCTTTTCCTACTGGACCAATTTTGTATATTTTTTCAACACTAAATATTTTGGTTCAACAAAGATTATTTGGGAAAAACTGTTTTTCTCTACCTTCATTTTCGAAGCTCTGTTGGCGTTCAACAGACAGACGAACATTATCGTAAAATCTTATAAGGACCTAGAATATACATATATTCTTTTTGGTTTTACGACCAATATCTCTACCCTATTTGTGAGTATGAATACCAAAATAATTATCATGATTTTCAGAGCGATAAACGTGGCCCATTTTTAAGGCTAATAGTGTAAACACTTTTCAATTTTCTACCATACAATGATCAATGATAAAAAATTTAAAATTATAATTTTTTCTGAAATTTTAATTAAAATGAAAATTTAAACAAAAAAACAGTTATCATAGGCGAATAGTGAGCAGTACTGAAGGCATTTACTGTGGTGAAGGGAATAAACTATACGGCAGTCAAGATAATTGCAATATTTGAAATATATAAATTTATTATGTTTTAGGAAACTAAAAATTATTCTTTGGAAAATGTATTTATACAACTTTATAATTTATGTAAGACTGAAAGTCTTAAAAACTGTTATGCAGAACTGCAAGAACTATTTGAGAAAACAACTTTTATCGCTAAAGACGAATACACTGCAGTGCCCCAACACAAATACCCAGTCCTAGCATTAATATTAATGAATTTATTTCGAAGATATTTCTTGAAGATGAGAATAAAGTTGTATCCAACTTTGTTAATACTTCTCCCATGGAATATTAAAAGACCTGCAAAGAATATGCCAGCAGTGATTGATTTTGAATCAGAATTGGAAGCAATTGTATAAATATTTGGACATAATTTGTCTCAGGAACTTGCAATTTCAAACACAACTGAAATTTCAAAAATTGAAAGCAATCCCTTCACATATGAGCTTGATAGTATTAACGAAATATTTGGATGCAATTTATCGGACAAGACAGTCGGATTAGATCCATTTTCCTCCACTAAACTTTCGGAGGTAAATATTACCAATGAAAGTTCCAAAATTGAGGAATATACAATTTTGAGAAAAAAATACACACCCCAAATCGCCAACACTAAATGTGTCAACATTGGATAAGATATCCAAAATAAAATGTGGATATACATATACTTATATCACATTGGGCATTTTATAGTAAAATTACAGCAGTATCTTTTTTTGGAGGAAAATTTCGAAGGCGAAAAATCTGCGGAATTTACAAAATACATTGAGGATATGGTAAGAGAAAATTATAAATCTTTTAATAATGTATGTCCAATTAGTTTTAAGTCTTATGGTTATAACAAAACGCGATCTATACTGCGATTATATGCTTATTGCATTTACGGCCATTTTCACAATGTACGATTATTTTAACATGTTTAACATGGACCATTTAACCATCGGTTACCGATTTATGTTTCACCATCATTTGATTACTTAACAAAAGCATTCAGTAGAAAGTATGGCAATACTGCATGTATTTGTTTACGAAAAATTTTGTAATGAAAGATTCAAATTTAAAAATTTTTTAAAAAGGCGGCATCAAAAAAAAACATAATTTGTATTTTATAAGTTGTATAATAAAAAAACTTATAACACTCAAAAATATTAAGGTAAGTGTACAATTTAAATTATAAAAGGAAAGGTGTACATTTGTTGTTTGGTTTGTATTTTTTCTGGAATACAATATCCAGGTGCTATCTGGACAAAAATTAATATTTTACTAATCAACAGAGAGAAAATAGAGGAATATAGTTTTGAACGTATGTCACCCTTTGATAATGCCAGCATGGATCTTTCTAAAACAAAGCGAGCAAGGTAACTCATTGTGGTATAGCTCTCAACACAAGCCGTCTTTATTTTTTTTTATTAACGTTTTTGTAGGGCTTCACGTCTCAGGAAGAAGACATTTTAACATCGTTGGCAGAAAAATATGCAAATGTATTAGAAAACAAAAAAACAAACGCAGTAACCTGGCAACAAAAAAAGACGTTTGGGAAAAAATTGCCGAAGAATTTGCTCCATCCGATCATCTAAACATCTCAGAGATAAGTATGAGAATATGAAGAGAAAGACAAAATGGTGTCAAATCACACGATCTTGGTGGCCAATTGACAGGTCCTTTCCGCGAAATCGAAATGGATATTTTGGAGGACGAGGGTGAGGTTGACCTAAAATTTGTAGAAAAATAAATTGATGACAAGGTATGTATATAGTTTATCAGCCCAATCTTGAATATTCACTCGGAATTTATTTCTCACGGAAAACAGTTTTCTCGAGAAAAAATTCCTCCTATCATAAACTTAAAGAGAACAAAAAAATTAATAAGTGGCAACATCTAATTTCGAACACAGCTGTTTTTTCTTATTTACATTTTATTTTTATTTGCGCGGGTGAAAGAATAAATTTAAAGTTTTGTGTTAAGAAAAAATATTTTAAATTAAAAAGAAAAAATGCATGCAATAGCTTTCCGATTAGTTGCGGAGGATATTTCAACTGATGAAGACGGTATGTCCGCTGAAGTGGAGCATCAAAATAGCCAGCGGGTAGTTAGAAGAAAGTTGCGGGATGCATCGAATCCTCTAGAATTGCCGCAGACATTGTATGTTCTAATATATTATACAGTGGCCGACAAAAGTCTACATACGATCCTAATTAATGACACCCGGCGCTTCCAACAACAATATGAAAAAAAGTAATAATACAGATTTGTTTGAAATCTTATTTTATTAATTTAATAAAAAAGAAAAACTTTTTTTAGTATAAGAACAAAAAATTATTTACGAAAAATCAAAAAAACGGATTGACAAAAGACTAAATACGGCCAACATGTCATGCTTTATGTTCTGCTTGCTGCGGAATGTTAACGGCTAAGTACCGTTATTTTTTAAATTTACTTTTTTGCAATGTTTACATTTCAAATCAATTGCATTTAGTTGTATTTTGGGCAGCTTACAGCATAATTCAATTGTAACTATGGCCTCGCGGAAAGAAATTTCAACTGATGTGAGAAACTTAGTCGTAAAATATAGAAATGAAAATAAATCGTTCGGGGAAATATCAAAGCTGTTGAATTTAAGTAAAGAAACAGTTCAAACTGTATTCAATAATTTTAAAAACACTGGTTCTGTTGAAAATAAACCGCGCAGTGGTCGCCCTAAAAAGCTTAGTCGCAGAGATGTCAGCTTTATAATGAAAGAAGTGAAAAAAAATCCGAAACTGAATGCCACAGCGCTGTCCCAAGAGCTAACAATAAGATCAGATACGGTTGTGCATCCACGAACAATTCAAAGGACCCTAAATAAAAATGGTTTCCACAGCCGAACTCCACGCAAAAAACCCCGTATAAGTGAAAAAAACCGAAAACTTCGCTTGGAATTTGCCAAAATGCATATTGACAAGGGATTTGACTTCTGGAAACGAGTTTTGTTTACAGATAAGTCAAAATACAATATTTTTGGAAGTGATGGGAGAGCAAAAGTTTGGAGAAAAGCTAATACAGCGATGAATCCGAAACACTTAGTACCTACTGTTAAGCATGGTGGTGGCAACGTGATGGTTTGGGGTGCTGTCGCTGCATCTGGTGTTGGAAATTTAGTATTTATCGAAGGTAACATGGATCGTTATCAATAGAAGTCTATTTTAGAACAAAATCTGGGAGCATCGGTCAATAAATAACACACCGCACAATTTGTAAAGGAATGGCTGCTTTACTATGCCCCACGCCAATTGCATACACCACCTCAAAGCCCGGACTTAAATGTCATTGAACACGCTTGGGAGATTTTGGAACGTAAAATCAGAAAGCATCCTATTACTAGTGCTCCAATGCTGAAACAGATGCTGCAAGAAGAATGGCTAAGAATTACGCCTATTGAATTGGAAAATTTAGTTACTTCAATGCCAAGACGCTTGCAGGCCGTTATAGATGCCAACGGTGGCCCAACCAAATACTGAATTGAGTAATAAAAATAATATTTAATGTTTAAATGAAGTTCTTTATGTTAGCTTACAAGCCGTATGTAGACTTTTGTCAATGCTATTTTTTCGTTTTTTGTAAATATTTTTTAAAGTGTATATTGATGTTAGTTATTTTTTTTGTTTCCTATTAATAAAACCAGATTTCAAACAAACCTGCATCATTGCTTTTCTTCATAATGCTTTTGCACTCGTCAGGTGGAAGAAATGATGAACGTATGTAGACTTTTGTCGGCCACTGTACATACATATGAATAATTTTAATGAATTGGAATTTTCCAATTAGGTTTCAGAAATATTACAGACTTAACAAACCGGCATTTAGGTATCTGTTAGATGTCTTAATACTCCACACACAATACCCAAAAAAGCAGTTTGCTGTTTCACCAGTGGTAAAATTAAGTGGGTGTTTACGTTTCTTCGCCGAAGGTGGCTATCAAACGGGAGTTAGTAAAGACTGTGACGTGTCGATAGGTCAGTCGACATTTTGTAGAGTGCTAGCAGAAGTTGTTGATGTCTTTCTAAATCATCTCTGCCCGGCATGGATAAAAGTACCAACATCAGCGGACGAAAAGAGACAAATAGCGTTGGAATTTTACAGGAAACATAAAATTCCTGGTGTTGTCGGCTGCATTGATGGGACTCATGTCCAAATTATAGCTCCAACCGAAAACAAACATCTTTTTTATAACCGTAAGGGAAAGTTTAGCCTAAATGTGATGTTGGTAAGTAGCTTGCTTTGTGCCATATAGAACTTAAACAAAACTAGTCACAAAAAAACATTTATTCTATCCAGCTTTGTGACCACGAGCTGAAAATTCGTTACGTGGACTCATCCCATCCTGGTGCATGTCACGATTCGTTTGTGTGGAACACAAGTGACCTAAGAATCCACTTTGAGCAGAAATATCTACAAGGTGAAAACAACTTTTGGCTGTTTGGTAAGCTCTTTGCTGTTCAATTGTATCCCAAATATATATACATATTTATGGTTTTTAAAATAGGAGATGCGGGTTATCCTCTAGAACCATGGCTGTTAACTCCACACCGGGTTCCCGAAGATGGTTCTCCGGAAATGAAATTTAATGAGGTACACTCAAAATGCCGCAACATAATTTAGCGCACTAACGGAGTGCTTAAGAACCGGTGGAGATGCTTGCTTGGTGCAAGAGAGCTGCATTATTCTCCTGAAAAAGCAGCCAGGATTGTTAATGTATGTTGTGCTCTGCATAACTTATGTATACACTTCAACGTAAAGGATATACCTAGCGATATCTTAGAATTAAACATGCCTGAGGATGAAATAGTGCAGCCAGTTCCAAGCCAATACCAATCCGTAGCTCAATCCATTAGATGCAATATTGCAAGAACTCTCCATTAATGTCTAATCGGGTACATAAGTACATATGTATGTGATGATCGTTTGATTTTCTTATACTTATCTTTATTTAAACAAGAACATTTAATAAATTTCATTTTGAAATTAAATTTTTATAATATATTTTTATTTTAACAGTAACTTAAAAATTAAAAAAAAAAAACAAATCATATTGCTATTCAAGGCACAATAAAAAACTTAAGCAACTAGTAAATAAAAAGCTTTTTGGTTTACAGTTTTGTACATAAAAAATATAAAAGTTCAGTTTTTGTTTAAATTGAAAAATAATTTAACTTTAAAAAAATTTGTATACTTTTACTAATTAGTATACTCTTGCATTTGAGTTAGAAGTCTATTTTTTTCTAATTTATACTCAACTTCTTTAATTCTAAGCTTCTCCATGAACGAATTGTGGCGCCGCATTTCTTCAATTTCTTCGTGTTTAATTTTTTCTATTTTTTGAAAATGTTTTTTAGTTTGGGCGTTTAACTTATCTAGGGATCTGTATATTTTTCTTGCTGTCAATTCCTGCTCCTTCTGATTACCAACAGCTTCTTTTATACTCGCCAATATTTCGAGTTCAGCTTCCAATGCATTGACTGAACTTTTAGTTAAACATTTTTCATCGTCCTTCACTGGGCAAATTGTTTTCTTTACACGGGTTTCCACTGATATTTTTGAATTTTTTAAGGGTGTTTCTTTATTTTCGTCTGAGGCCTATAGGTTTTACTTGCACTCCTTCAACAGAAGCTTTCATACCTATTAAATTATATATGGCATCTTCTGTCGGAGAAAACTTCTGTTCTTTGCATGGACCACCTCCAGTGCATTTCTTGTCCCTTAAGTTCTGCGAAGCTTTCTGACGTACATATTTTTTTTGATCAGCCCACACCTGCATACATACATACAAGTAAATCCACACAAAATTTTTAAAGTCAGCCTCATTACTAAATAAACAAACCCACCTTTTTCCATTCAGCAATGCACTTGATTGGAGGACCCATAGCATTGAGTTCAACCTCAGCTTTGCTCCAAAATCTACCGAGAATCTCCTTGCCTCCTTTAAAAAACCCACATGCAATGTCTGGGTTAGCTTCCATTAATGACAGCAAATGTTGACTTTGTTGTTTATTTGTGCTTTTCGACCTTTTAAGAATAATTTTTAGTTATTTTATTTATATTTTAATAAAAATACTTACATGTTTTAACAAGCTCCCTTTAATATTGCAGATGAAATTTTTCTGCCGGAAAACCAAAGAAGATATGTCTTTAAAATAGGTATATTTTTCCCGCCGAATATTTTTTCCCTTTCGTAGTTGATAAAACAGGGTCGGCAAAACAAAATTTCTTACGGAATATTTGATTAAAATAGGAGTAAAGGGAAAAGTGAGAAATTTCATGAGGAAATTTCGTTTAGGATTGGGCTGTATGTATTATTAAACTAACTATCTATCCATATATTTACTTATCTAACTAAATATTTACATAATTTAATATTTTTCTAACTATCTAGTCCAACTCATGGAGTAAATGGAACCCCTTAAAATTAAAGAAACAGAAGTCTGAAAAACTTAACTTTAAAAAGTGCGCTGTTCCCGATAAAAGTGATCAACTGCTAGACAAGCAAATGTCTTTTTCGAAAATGAGGACAAAAGAACTGAAGAGAGACATAATCTGCAAGTTACTGAACTTCGTTTGAAAGAAGAATTATTAAAATTAGAAATACAATTAAAAAACTTAGAAATTCAGAATTTTGAGCAAAAAGATAAATATTAATAATTTCTACTGCTTTGTAATTATGAAATTCTATTTATTTTGTCGTTAATTTTTATGTTTACATACATACTTACATACACACAGCTTCAAAAGTGTGTAAAGGTGTGTAGTGTAATATAATTAGCGTAATTATTATTTTACTTATTTTTATTTTTAATTTTTATTTTTACTCATACAAATCTACACTACCATATTGTATTGGAAATATTGATTTGATTTTATTATTATAATATTTTTAGAATTCATAGGAATAATAGCCATGACAACAACCCACATAATTACCCACATTATCGAGGGTATAATTATGATAGCAGAGACTACAGCCCACGCAACAATCGCAGTTATCGAAATAACACTTATGAAGACCGAGAACACAATCAACGCTATTATAACCAGAACAATAATAACAATTACCGAAATAGAGAAGATAGAGATAATTCCAATAGAAACAATAACAACAACAATAGAAATTACCGAAATGACAGGTATAGAGAAAATGGAGATAATTTCAATCGAAACAGAAATAATAATAACAATAATAACAATTACCGAAATAACAGATATAGAAAAGATAGGAATAATTTCAATCAAAACATAAATAATGACACTAATAACACGGATACAGATGCTAGTAGAGAGAGACAGGGAAACTAATAGGGCTGGATAACAAAAACTGTTATCCAAAGCCTAAACTGTACACTTTTTGCACTAACAATAATAACCCACTTACCATTAATTGTAAAAGTATGAAAGGAAGCCTAAGCTTTTTAATAGATACAGGGGCAGACATATCCATTTGTAAAAAAGGGGAAATTAATATAACGGACAAATCCAACACTTCAACATTGAGTGGTATAACTTTAGATACGACCGAAAGCATCGGCACTACAGAATTAGATTTACACTTTGAGAATCAACATATAAAACATAGATTTCATATAGTCCCTAATGACTTACCAATACCAACTGATGGAATTATTGGTAGAGATATTCTAGAAAAATT
Source organism: Bellardia pandia (assembly GCA_916048285.2). Taxonomy (NCBI): domain Eukaryota; kingdom Metazoa; phylum Arthropoda; class Insecta; order Diptera; family Calliphoridae; genus Bellardia; species Bellardia pandia. Next base: position 76,555,167 of record OU696530.1, read on the forward strand.
CAAGTGCAAAATAGACTTTGAAACTTATACTACTACTTTTAATTTATCAAATGAGGAATTAGTAATACCAATTACCTCTAAATGCGTCTATCATGCTAACATTTGTATACCAGCACGATCAGAATCAATTATACCCATAAATATACGTACTAACAAAGAGAGCATTATAATGAATAAGGAAATAACTCCAGGAGTATTTGTGGCAAGTTGCATTATACCAGCAGTAAGGACGCAGCACATAAAAGTTCTAAACACAACTGATAACGATGTCCACGTAAACAACATAGAATTAGATAGGAGCGATTTGGATGATTATCACATATATAGTTATAGAGAGCATGATACCACTAAAAATATAAATAGAATAAAAAAGATTTCAGAAGAGCTAAACATCGAATCAATAGAACCTGTGGCAAAACAATCATTACTAAATATAATCGCTGAATATAATGAAATTTTTCATATTGAGGGTGAGAAACTCACTGTCAATAACTTTTTTTTTTTTTTTTTTTTTTTTTTTTTTTTTTTTTTTTTTTTTTTTTTTTTTTGCATTTAATTATTTATTGAATCTTTATATTTGAAATGACAATAAGTATTCAAATCTTAATACTAAAAAAAAAATAATAAGCCCAGCCAGTGCTAGACAAAAATTTTTATGATACTAAAAAAAATTTCACATCAACTGATCCAGTCATCTATTTTGCGCTTGAGTTAAAGCAAGGGTATCCCTCCTTCTCAACCGATTGTGGCCACTAAAGTTAAGGATGTCTCGTGCAAGGGGGTTTGGATGGTGTTCAAGTTTGCTGATATACTTTGACGCATATTTTGTAAATTCGACTTTTACTAATGGCACGCCTAGATCTTTGTGGATTCGAGAATTTTTAACATACCATGGTGCTGCAGTAATTACACGTAGAATTTTATTTTGACCCCTTTGAATTTTTTCAATGTTGGACGCTGAGGCAGTACCCCATAATTGAATTCCATAGCACCAGATTGGCTTTAGTATTGCATTGTACAACAAAAGTTTGCAATCCAATTTCAATGTAGAGTTTCTGTCGATTAGCCAATTAAGTTGCACTGCTTTTAATCTCATTTGTGTAAGTTTCGCTTCAATATGAGACTTCCAAGTTAAACGGCGGTCGAGGTGAATGCCGAGGTATTTGACTTCATTGTGTTGCGGGATAATTTGATTATTTATTCTGATGAACGAGCAGGTATCTTTTCGCAATGTGAAAGTTATATGAATACATTTCTGTTCGTTAACCCTGATTTTCCAAAGCTCTAGCCAATTCTCTAGTTTAAAAACATAATTCTGCAAATTCTGTGATGCAACTTGGTGGTCCTGATGGACGCTGATAAAGGCTGTATCGTCTGCAAAAGTTGACGTATGGATTTTAGGGTCTGACGGCATGTCGGAGGCATATATCAAATATAAAGTAGGACCCAGTATGCTACCCTGTGGCACACCTGATTCAATTGGCTGAGCGGTACTTAAAAAATCACCTTCTTTGATTTTAAATTTGCGACCGTATAAATAACTTTCCATGAGTTTATGGGTGTTAGCAGGCAGAGTTAATTTTATTTTGTGCATTAAACCGTCATGCCAAACTTTGTCGAACGCTTGCGACACATCAATGAAAAGGGCGGAGCAGTATTTTTTGTCTTCAAACGACCCTCTTATCACATTTACCAATCTGTGTGTTTGCTCGATGGTGCTGTGTTTAGCCCTGAAGCCGAATTGATGATTAGGAATACATTCAGTGTCATTCAGAATTGGAGTCAATTTAGTCATTAACAATTTTTCAAACAGTTTTGAAATTGTCGGCAGTAGACTAATTGGCCTATATGACTCCACTTTGGTGTGGTCCTTCCCTGGCTTAGGAATCATAGTGATCATAGACACCTTCCAATCTGCAGGATAGTATTCTAGGCGTAAAATAGCGTTGAAGATAAAGAGGATAATTCTTCTTGCTACACGAGGTAACTCCACAAGCATTTTATTGCTGATTTTATCCATACCTGGAGCCTTTCTAAGGTTCAGAGTACCAATAGCGTTTTGGACATCACGAAAGTTTAGTCTTAGAGGTACAGGAGGCCTTATAACAAGTGGTGGCAAATCAGATTCGTTATTATTTGAGATGTTTATAGTAAACACATTTCTCAAATGGTTAACAAATAATGTCCCTTTCTCGGAATCATTTCTAGCCCAGTCACCAGTCGGATTTCGCAAAGGAGGTTTTCCTCTTACTGGTCTTTTTAAACCTCTTGCCGCCCTCCATAACGAGTAGTCAGATTGTGGGGTACTATCAAGACCTTCCAAGTAAGATCTAAGTGAGGCCGTTCTTTGGGTTTCTAAGAAATGTCTTAGTATATCTCTGCATTCCCGTAGCCTAGCTTTCAGTTCAGGAGACCTGTGAATTTGCCACTCTCTTCTCATTCTTCTTTTTTCTGATAGGAGATGTTCGAGTTCAGAGAAATAAGTTCTGTTTGTCCTATTTCTACATTCAACGTGATAAGTGGAAGCGTGATGCACAGCTCGTCGAAGGTCCTCGGTAAAGTTGCCAATCGACTCATCAATATCGTCGGTAGTTCTCAACACAACATTTTCCGTGCAATGAGAACTTAAATACTTTTTGTATTTTATCCAACTTACTCGGGTCTTAGTCATGTTCATAAATGGAGAACCACACACTTGAGGGAAATGCATTGAAATGATAGTAGGAGAGTGATCTGAGGACAAGTCCAGTGAAGGATCCACTTGCATCCATTCTACAGGGATATTTTTCATTACCCCAAAGTCAATAACATCGGGAATCTTCCGTCGGTCCGTCGGCCAATAGGTGGGATGTCCACTTGAGAGTACATCTAAGCCCATTTTAGCAATGGTGTTGAAGAGTACGCGACCCTTTGGGGTTACCAGACGTGAACCCCAAAATGTGTGTTTGGCGTTAAAGTCACCAGCAACTAAAAACCTAGCTCCAAGGAATTTAAAGAAGTTATGGTATTGGTGTTCTTTTATTGAAAATCGAGGCGGAGAATAAATCGATGATAAAACAAATTTGTATTGACAGAATTCAATGCAAATGTTTGTTGCTTGGAGGTAATCCTCACTTATGTTATTCATTAGATAATGCTTTATTCTGTTCTTTATAAGAACTGCCGAACCTCCACAAGCTCTTCCGCGGGGGTCTTTAGTATCGTAGAACTCGTAGCCATTCATTTTGAAGTACCCTGTCGACGTCAAGTGAGTTTCAGCAATCATCATAACATCAATCTGCTTATCCATCAGGAAGTATTCCAGTTCATTTTTATGTTGGCGGAGGCCGTTCGCGTTCCAGAAACAAATTTTTAAATAAATTATTTCTTTAAAATGGCTTGCAAGATAGTGGATTGCATTTTCAGCATTTCCTGCATCATGGATGTCATGGTGGTCGTGAAAGTGTTCATAGTTTGGACAAGTGTCTGCAATGTTGCCTCTAGATTGTTGATACGCGGCTCAGAATATTGGGGTTTAGGTTCCTGCTCCAGACCTGGCATATTAGATTTAACGACGTTTGCGTAAGAAACTTGTCTAGAACTAGGCGCGTTTACATGACTAGTGGACCGTAATAATTGAGGGAAATTGTCACTCGATGCTAAATTTGGCTGTTGAGGGCGATTAGGCAATACTGACGTCTTGTTGGTTCTTATGCCTTTCAAATGAGTGTAAATTGGACAACCTCTATAATTTGCGGTATGATTACCTCCACAGTTACTGCATTTTTTGATTTTTGAGTCAGTTCTTGACTTATCGCATTGAGCAGTTGCATGTAGCTCCCCACACGCAACACAAACTGTCGGCAATTTACAATACGCCTTGGAGTGACCAAATTCTTGACAGTTGAGACACTGGACGGGTCCCTGACGCTTATGTGGTTCTTCCACGGTGATTCTACGATGCAGAAGGTACATCAGATTGTAGATGGGATGGGACTCGTTTTTCTTTAAGACAACATCTCGAGGTTCCAATTCTACCCTGAACATGGGCTGAGGGATCTTTTCACGGTTTCTAATATTCACTACGCTCTTGATTTTGAACCCTTTGTCCATTAAACCGGTCTTTATCTCCGCAGGATCAACACATGGGTCTATACCCTTTAGAACGACTTGGAGTCCTTTTGCGCTTTTGAGCTGGTAGGTATAGAAATCCCTAGTCTCTCTTTCCAGCTGGTTGGACAATTTTCGAAAATCATCTTCCCTATTTTATATGTATAAGTGTTGATCGACCTTTTTTTGTTTGCTATTAATAGTTTATATAGTTTCCTATATGCAGGCTTTCAAGGTCATTAATTTAATGCAAATAAAAGATTATTTATTTCATTTTCAATTAAATCCGACGTTTCGTTGGTATTCTTTCCAACTTCTTCAGGGATTTGAGTTTTTTATTAAAATAATAATCTTTTTTGTCAGTCTTTACATCAACTTATGATTTATATCACAGTAGTTTTTTGTATATGTGGACAACACAACACAAAACTTAAAATATTTAAAAAAATTAATGTAAATTAAAATATAAATATATCACAGAAAATTTGTGGTTTTTTTCTTGGTCACAGTTCCCTATTCACTTGTATCTTTGTCTCGCAGATATTTCCATGTTTCATTGAGGTTACGCTAAACATGTTTTCACCTATTACAGCAACAATTCCTTGTACCAATTTACTGGAAGTCGGCTCTCTCAGATAAATTGGTGGGGGCTTAAACGTCTTCTTCGGAAGTTCTGGCTCATCCGTCTGGAGGAGAGCAAACCTATTTTGATCATTACTCACGGTCTTAGGAGCTTTTGCATTTGATGACACTTGAGCAGACTTCGGGCTCCTCTGTCGCTTGAGAACGGTTATGTACTTATCCATACCTACTTGTTTTTTGGGTTTGACTGCACTATTTGATGAAGATGATGTTTTTTCATCTGTTGAAATCACAATATTGGGCGAACAGGAACGACGCCGTTCCACGGCTCTTGCAGTGAGAAAATTCTCCAAAGATTTTTTTATGGATTCTTCCTCAGAGATGCATCTAGTTTTTCTAGTCGAGCTAAGCTCTTTCTCAGAATTACATCTGAGAGGAACACTCATACAGTTTTTATACGATTTTTAATGTTTTTTTTTTTTTTTTTTTTTTTTTTATATATTTTAACCTATTACGATTTTTTTTCACTTTTTTGTTTAATTTCAACTTTTTACACTTTTTCACCTATTACGATTTTTTCACCGAAAATTCAGCCGCACTAAAAGTAACACGTCCGAACAGTTCGATGAGACGAGACTGAGACTTTTACACACAACATATACAAACATTTGATAACACGCCAGTTTATATTAAACCATACAGATTACCTGAATCGCAGATGAATGAAATAAATGATCAAGTGAACAAAATGTTGAAAGATGGAATTGTTGAACAATCTGTAAGCCCGCATAATTCACCACTATTTGTAGTGCCTAAGAAATCAAAGGATGGCAAGCGCAAATGGCGTCTAGTTATAGATTTTCGTAAATTAAACGAAAAAATAGTAAACGACCAGAATAGAAGATGTACTCGATAAATTAGGAAGAGCAAAATATTTTTCTACACTAGATATGAGCAGTTCGTTCCACCAGATCAATCTAGACGAAGATTCCAGACCTTTAACGTCCTTTTCTACAAGAAATGGTCACTTTCAGTTTACACGATTACCTTTTGGCCTTAAAATATCATCCAACAGTTTCCAGCGCATGCTAACAATAGCATTGAGCGGTTTGAGCGCAGAAGCGTTTATATATGTCGATGACATAATCGTGTTCGGGTGTAGTATGCAACATCACCATGATAACTTAATAAAGGTATTTGAGCGTTTAAGACAATATAACTTCAAACTAAACACTAGCAAATGCTGTTTTTTAAAAACTGAAGTAGTTTATTTAGGACACTTGATAACTGATAAAGGAATATGTACAGATCCAAACAAGGACAGTGTGATAAGGAATTATCCAACATCAAAGAATGCGGATGAGGTCAGGCAATTTATTGCGTTCTGTAATTATTACAGACGATTTGTTAAAGACTGCGCAGATAGCGAAAAATTTAAATCAATTATTAAAAAAGGATAAACCTTTTGTATGGGATGAAGATTGACATAGATCATTTGAAACATTAAAATCAAAACTACTAAACCGCCCTATCCTACAATACCCAGATTTTGAAAGACCCTTTATTTTAACAACAGACGCATCTAATTTTGCACTTGGGGCAGTCCTCTCACAGGGAGAGATTGGCTCTGATTTACCCATATCATATGCAAGCAAATCATTGTCGAAACATGATTTGAATAAATCCGTCCATACATTGGTCGATTAACTTCTTTCGTCCATATCTTTACGGTAGAAAATTTTATGTAGTCACAGACCACAGACCGTTAGTATCATTATTTACACATAAGAATCCATCATCCACGATGACTAGGATTAGACTTGATCTATGCGATTATGATTTCGAAATATCGTACAAAAAGGGCAAGATGAATACTAATGCTGATGCATTATCAAGAATTACTTTAGATACCAACACATTAAAGACTATGATCCCCACTGAAACAGAACCCGACAAACAAAATATATTGGCTATAACCCGTAGTATGAAGAACAGATTAAATAAACAAGTTAATAAAGATAACGAATGTATTTCTAATAAAACTCTACGTGAACTGTTCGTATGGGAATGCACGTCAATTTCAGATACAAAAAAATGATGAAACTAAGATTTGAAATAGATAATGAATTAAAAGAACCTCATATAATAGTTACTGATATGGAGGTAGTAATAAGGGGTTGCGATAATCCGGTGAACACTCAGCTGTCTCTGGAGAAACTTCTACCGATAACACTATCACAAAATATACAGGAACTTGCTTTGTGTACGACTGCTGTTATTTTTAAAACAATAAATATTGAAGAATTTAAAAATATTTTTAATAAATTACGTAGAAAAGAAAATAAGAATTTTAAAATCTTGATATATAAAACGCCAATACGCATAACTGACAAGAATTTGCAGAACGAACTAATAACTGAGTATCATGATTCAACTATAGGCGGTCACTTACATACATAGGTATAAGAAAAACCACTCTGAAACTGAAACAGAGATATATATGGAAATACAATTGATCAATGTACAGATATTAACCCTCTAAAGTTAAAGAAGGGTGATATGCTTCTTGTCCGAAATTTTAATCGAAAGAAAAATCAACCACCATATCATGGTCCATATAGAGTAATTGAAACAAAAGGAGTAAACTCTGTTCTAGAATTAGAAAATACAATTAAGGAATTTCATAATAATAATTTGAAAAAATATTAAAAAAAACAAAAAAAAAATATATCAGCCCACTCATGAATAAAAATTCCGCGAGAGTTTTTTCCCTTTTTATTTTTTTAACAAATTTTTATTCATGATTGGGCTGTATATATATGTATATATAAAAAATTTTTAATTTTATAAAATATTTTCTAAAATGTAAAATTTTTCTTAAGGGTTAGGGTGTAGTGTAATATAATTAGCGTAATTATTATTTTACTAATTTTTATTTTTAATTTTTACTCATACAAATCTACACTACCATATTGTATTGGAAATATTGATTTGACTTTATTATTATTGATTTAATGGAAGTGTAGATTTGTATACAACAACTATTATGTACTATGTAACTTTTAAGACACCGTTATCCTGGTATAAAAGGATCACTAAAATCAATAAAGAGATCATTATCGTTCTGTCTATTATTATTATAGGAAATAGAACTGGGCATATAAAACTGCCTTTATCTATCTATACCAGTGGCGTTAGTTAGCGCCGGTATTTAGTCTAAAACACTCTCACTCACATACACTCACTCGTAACTCATTACAGGTGTTATGACACTTGCTATTTTTTGTATTGGATTTTTTTAGGATTGATGGAATGAAACAACAAATGCGGGAAAGAATAAGAAATACATTAAAATAAAATGTAAACAAAACAACCAATATTGCCCACGTTTTGTTCCCACAAAAACCCGTCAAAAAAAGCTAAAAATCGCAAAAAATAATTAAAACCGCTACTTTCGATCAAAAACTAAAAAAATAGGCAACAGTGCTAACATTTAATCTCGAAATGTCAATTTTAAGTTAAACATTTTTGTATTTTTTTTGACAGTCTTGGATTATTTATCGATAACACACGTATATTTGTTTACCATTTCAAGATTTTTTATGATATACTCATACTCTTTACACTTAGTCAGTTTTCCTATGCAAATATATTTGTACTGTTCTCCAATATTGGAAAAATACAAAAAATAGCAAGTGTCATAACACCTTAAGCACCAGTGAATTTGTTGATTTTTTTAAGATTATGAAAATCATTATAGTTCAACTTTATTTTTTTTCATAACCGAATCTATTATTCAACTTTCAATTTTTTAAATATAGAAAAGTAACCTTCAGCTCATATTTAAAAATATAATTTATTTTTATTAGTTGTTTAATTATTAATTTTATGTTATTTTAAAAAAAGACTGATTATTTTATTTTATTATTTATCGTCACCTTTTTTATAAAGAAGAAAAACTTTTAAAAAGTTTGTTGGTTTGTGATACACTGAATTAAATACCTTAAATTGCCTTTCAAGGCTGTGAATTAAATTATAAGAAAAATATTTACGTAAATAAATGCCTGAAACAAATCTCGATTTTCTATCTAATTTTTAATTTATATTATACATATCGAAATATTGGTCCTAGTCATACATATCGTCAACTTAAATGCAAACGGACGTAACTACACAAAAGTTCACAATCGAGTTTTTAATTGGTAACACTGTGCTAGAATTTGACACTTTTTTTTGTGATAAACGGGGCACCGGGCAGGTTAACCTAATTCGGGTACGCTGAATCCAGTGGTGCTAACCGTTTTTTTAGGTTAGCTCGTTTTTTCGAAATATACCGTTATTTCGAAAATGGAGGAGGTTGCACAACATATATTCGCGTAACTCAAAAACGGTTTAGTTTATTGAATAAACTAAAAAAACCGAAATTCCGCAATGAAATTTTCTTTAAGTAAGGTTTTTTCAATATGAGCAGTCGTTGTAGAAACATAATTTTTTTTTACCAAAAAAAATAGTTTTTTTTAGCAAAATTTCAAAAATTTTGTTTTCTAAAACGGCATAAAAAATTGGAAAACGCAGCTGTGCTTCTAATTTTTTCTGCAGGTATAGCAAATCAAGTTCCAAATAAAACAAGACATAAATAATTAAAATCTGTCTACAACTTTTGATTTTATTCACAAAAGATGAAATATATAATAACCAGACGAAACTTCAAAAATTAAAACATTTATTTTTGTTGTTAATTAAAGTTTAAGTTTTTATTTACAAATTTATTCTTCTTCCTCCTGCAGGTTCCAACAAATATCCCGTAATAGCGAATCAAGTTGTTTGCCACTATACCAGTGTTCGAGTCTGGCTGTTACTTGGTGAAATCTCTCGCCATGTTCATCAGACTCGGCTGGTGATTGTTCATTAAAATTTTCTGCATGACAATGCAAAAAATGTATTTTCAATGACATTTTGACGTTTAAGTTTTTAAATGCGGTTAGCATATCTCCAATTAAAATTCGCCAATTTTCAGACCGATGATTTCCTAATACATTTTCTATTACTGATTTCACAGAATTCCAGCACAATAGCTCCATATCATACAATGCAAGTTCAAATTGTTGGTCCTTCATTAGACGACGAATGTCCGGTCCATTAAGAATTCCTGCAAAATAAAAACATTATGATATGAAATATAAATCTAATTTAATAAAGTAGCTAGAGTTCATACCTTATTTTACTTTCATGCCGCTTAATCGTGGAAAAGTTCGGCGCAATTCGGTAAAAGCAATTCCATCTGGGTTCAATGCTTTTATAAAATTTTTTACAATACCCAGTTTGATGTGGAGTGGAGGAAGCAAAATCTTTTCCATCGGCACAAGTGGTAATTCAATAATATTATTTCTATGCAATCTGCTTTCCTCACGTATAGCCCAATCCCGTGTATTGTACTGTTCGCCATGGAAACGCGTATTCCATAAGCACATGAAGCACATATTTTTAGTATAGCCCAATTGCGTGCCTCTTAAAAGAGCCACCACTTGTAAATCTGCGCATATTTTCCACTTGTGGTCTTCATATTTAATTAACTCTATTATTTTTTTCATTGATGCGTATGTCTCTTTAGTATTTGTGCGTAGTGCTATCGGAATAGGACTTTTTAAATTAGTGACATGTAGCAAAACTGCTTTTAAGCTAATGTTGGACGAATCGATGCATAAGCGCCAATCTTCAGGATTATATTCATGTTGCATTGTTAAAACCAAGCCGCGAATGTCAGTACAATACGCGAGAGAATTATTCTCAATAATTTTAAAAAAAGTCGTAAATCGACGATGGCAATTGATAGCCCCGTATATTTGTACGTCTGGTGCTAAAATATTAGCTCTTTTGTTAAGAGAATGCTCTGTCTTTGAGACAATTTTAGGCGTCGTACCATTATATCCAGACGATTTTGCGTGATTTCGTTGTGGTTACATGGAAACGTGATGTATGACGGTTGATACATCGATGCAGCTGCTCCACAGGTTTCAACAGATTGAATTATTGAGGGAATATCTTCTGTTGGTATTTGGCTATCCGGAACAGGAATTTAGTCAGAATGTGGCATCGGAAATTGAGATATAGAACCACTTTTTCTTCTGTTCATGCCGGCTGTATGATTTATAAACGCATAACACTCATCTTCAACATGGAGTATGGGATCTCTCCAATTCATTGGAACACCAAATGGCATGGCATCTCCATTTGTTTTCCACTTATTTAAATGGTAAATGCACTTTGTACACACTATTGATAGTGACCAACTCTTGCCACATATGACACTTAAAGAAAAATATGTTTCATACAAGTTAATTGTTTCAGTAGTCATTTTACGGCGACTTGGCATATTTGTATATTTCCCACACACATAACAAAAGTTATGAAACTTGTTACACGCTTCCGTTTTAGATATTTCAATATAAATGATTAGACTCAAGACTGTCAAAGACTGTAAACTTCACTATTCACTTTGGCAAGCACTCGCCATATGACATTGAAGGGGTTGAGGAACTCTTATTTATTTTATTTTTATTTATTTATTGAATTTTTTCATTTCCTGTACAACAAGACTAAGTCTTATATTTATAGTACAGGAACGCATTACGTTATAAACAATTTTATTATGAGCATAAACAAATTAGATACAGAAAAACCTATATTGATAACATCTTACGTGAAAAAGTTATATAAAAAATTTCTGAAACTATTAGCATTACTATTTATTTGTTGATTTCGTGGAAGATTGTTCCAAAGACGAGCGGCATGCACATAAAAGTGCCATTCAGACACTAGGTATTGATGTCGAGGTATTATAATATTTCGATTTCGAGACGATTGGAAGAAACGTATTTTTTCAAATATATATTTGGGGGTTTGAGTATTTATTATTTTGTGCAAGAATACAAGAATACGAATTTTTAATAGGCTATCAAATGAAACTCCGTAAAGTTTATTGGAAACAGCAGAAACATGATCAAACCTTCTTAATCCATACACATATCTTATTATGTTGTTAAACAATATATTAAGCTTACTTTTACTACTTGAATCACAGCTTCCAAACAACTCGCACCCATATATTAGAGAAGGAATCAGATACGTCTTGGCTAGTAAGGTTCTTATTCTTATTGGTGTAAAATATTGTGTAGACCAGAGAGCTCGTAACTTTATGTATGTTTGACCAACCAGTGAGTTTATATGATCAGTCCATGTCAGATTGCTATTGAAGATTATACCGAGATTTTTCGCTGAATTAACAATTTCGATTTTTTCACCATTTAAAACAATATCTTCAGAAATGTAACGATTTAAGCTCCTTTTACATATCACAATGCATTTAGATTTGTGTGGATTCAAACAGAGTCCATTTGCACAAGCCCAGAGGTAAATTTTGTTTAATTCCTCATTTAGAGATGATATTCCTGAAGCTATATTTTGAACAGAGCTACTTAGAGTAAGTTGCACGTCATCTGCGTATAAATGGATGTTGCATTTAGAGAGTTGGTTTGGCAAATCATTTATATATAATGAAAATAAGAGTGGTCCTAAAATAGAGCCTTGAGGTACTCCTATATTAAGGGATACGCTATCTGACCATGTATTGTTCACAAACACCGATTGTGTGCGGTTCGTAAGATACGAATATATAAGTTTAGTAGAAGTGTCGCTAAACCGAAAAAAGTGGTACAGTTTTTTAATGAGTATGTCATGGTCTACCGTATCGAACGCCTTAGAATGGTCTAGAAGTACTAAAAAATTCATACTACCTTCATCTAATCCTTGACGTATATTTTCGCTAACCTCCACAAGAGCCGTAACGCAGCTGTGATTCTGACGAAAGCCCGATTGCGTGCTGGAAAGTAAACTATGAGTATCAATATATTCCATCATTTGTTTATACAAGAGCTTCTCTAAAACCTTCGATAGAAAACACAAGATAGCTATCGGTCTATATTCTCCATTCGATTTAGGTAATGGTATAATTTTTGCGTGTTTCCAGTTTAACGGATACGTACTTGACATTATAATAGTATTAAATAGATAAGTAACATACGGTAGAATCATAGGTAAAAGTAATCTTATAAACTTCGGGTGTATGTCGTCAATTCCTACTGCATTTGATTTAATCAAAGAGCTTGTTGAAATAACGTCATATTGAGTAACGCACGAAAATTGGAAATGTTCACTAATTATTCCAGTATTTGTATTTGGCGAGCATGAGGAAAAATTAAAAAAAGTGGGATTTGCCTGTACTACAGGTATGTCAGTGAAAGTTCTGTTAAGCATGTTTGCATCCACATTACAATCTGTACGATTATTAGTATTGCCAATTCCTATTTCGCGAATGATATTCCAAGTTTGTTGAGAATTGATTGCTGAGTCAAAGCGGTTGGAATAATATTCAGTTTTTGCCTGTTTAATATGTTTATTTACATTTTTCCTGGCATTGGAATATTGTAATTTTAGTTCAGGAGTTTTAAATCTTTTCCACCTGGCATATGCTAAGTCCCTCAATTGTATTGCATTCTTAACAGAATTTGAAAACCATGGTTTTTGAGTATGTACTGTTTTTTTTATATTTTAGTGGTACTGTTTGATCGAAAAGATATTGAATATTGTGTTTCAGAAATGAAGATTGTTCATCAACGGTGTACATAAAATAGATATCATTCCAGGCAATATGGGAACAATATTCATATAAAATATTAAAATCTAGATTCTTAAAGTCACGATAACTGAAACACTGTTCAATTTGTTGGATTTGAAAGTTATAAGTTAGGAATATTAGATCATGTTTAGAAAAACACGGAGCAGATATTTGATCATACAGAACTATATTCGTAGTATTGGACACAAAGAAAAGATCAATCAGCGTGCTTGCTGTGGATGTATGGTGCGTTGGATTAATCATGTTGACTGGAAAAAGACCAAGCGATAACATATTATCATGGAGCGTCGTCTCCACTAATACGTTTGAGTTAAAATCACCAGTAATGACTATATCATTATACACTGTGGCGAGAGTTTCTAGTGTTGAATACAAAACAGTTAATGGTATTCTCTTATTTGGCCTATAAACACAACCTACCAGCATCTTTTTGCCAAATGAAGAAATTTCGATAAATATAAACTCAACCGCTTGTTCAGTTGTACTGTATGTCAAAGATGATTTGTTGCATATTTTGCAAGAAATGCTATTCTTAGTAAAAATGGCCACACCGCCACCATGACTTCCTCTATCATCTCTAAATACCTTGTACCCATTGGGACATATATTATTATCTGGGGTTGATGTTAACAGCCATGTTTCCAAAACACAAATAACATCAATACCAGAGTTCTCAAAAACAATTTTAAATTCATCCAATTTATTATTTAAACTTTGTGCATTTATGTGTACAATTTTAAAACCTCTTTTATAGTTAGCCAAAATTCTAACCATATTCATTGTTAAGTCTTTGGACCTTCCACGATCATCACTGATAAAAGTCATAAAAGTGCATAATAATGTGTGTAATGCTAATAAAATCAGAAATTATATAATATAAAGATAATATTAAATTAAGAAATTGAATCATTGTAATTGAAGCAAAAATAACAAAGTATTGAAAATGTAAAACTAAATTAAATGTTGAAGTCAGATAAAATAATAAAGTCATGTATTGAAATAGTAAAATTAAATTAAATGTTGAAGTCAGATAAAATAATAAAGTCATGTAATTATTAAAGAAATTCAAAACAATTTTCAAAACAATTAGTAAAGCAACAAACAAGTATAGAGTCATTATCATAAGGTCATTAAAAAACTTGTGTAGTACAGCGAAAAAACTGCCTCAATTGCTCTGGAAAAATAATTTTGTTGGGTTCATCATTCTCATGTTGCTTAATGTAGACAATTCCCCTCAGAGTATAAACTGATTTCAATAGCTTATCCGTTTTTAGTCCAATCGCTGTTTTAAATATACCATAATTGTGCGGGGTAAGGTTTTCATTGATGTAAAAACTCTTATCACTTTGGAAACCGGCATCGGACAATCGTAGCGGCGATTTAAATTTACGACGATGAGCTGCAACAGTTCTCAGAAAATAGTTTTTCTCATACGGCGTGTTAAATTTTATAACAATGGGTGGATCAATAACTCTTCCTTGGTTGTTGTAGTGTTTTACACGAAAAATAGATTTAATCACAGGCATAGTAGTGTTTAGAGAGTTGCATATATTTTCATAAATTTTATTTAAGTCTTCATTGTTATAAAAAGGTATGCCAGTTATGCGTACTTCAGACGCCACCATAGAATTTTCATGATTTAAACATTTAATTTTTAAATTTTCAACGTCAGATTTTAATTGATCAATTTCCGTATTGACCGTCTCTAATTTATTTATTCTATCATTTAATTCTTTTAATTCGCCTTTCACTTCATTTATAATCTCACATTTTAAGTCTTTAAATTTTTGTTCAATTTCAATTATTAAAACTCTCTTACTTTCTGCGATCATATCTTTTATTATTTCAGCTTGCTCTTTCATATAACTGTCTTGTTTAGTAAATTTTGCATCCAGCCAATTCCACAAACGACTGCGTGAGCAAGAGTCATTTGCACTTGAAAAAATAAGATCTGCCACTGCAGGAGCATTATCAGATAACGGACTAAGCTCAGCTTTATCTGCTGTTCTCTTAGCTCTGTCGGCAGACAACAAGCTTTGAGAGATTTCTGTTGTTGTTTTCTTTGTTCTACGTGTTGACATAATTATGTATATTAAGTACAAACAATGTTTTATATTTATTTTTATTATCTCTTGTAATTCTCTCGTATTATTATTATTGATTGTTTATGATTGTTGTTGTATTTATATTCTGTTTTTAACACTTTAGAGTTTATTGTACTTTGGGTTATTGTAAGAGAAAACAAAAAATAGATTTTTTTGGTTTTTACTCTTAGATTTATTATATGTATGTATTGTTTTAATTTTGCAATTTTATTGTTGTTAATGTTTTGTTTTGTTTCATTTAAATTATCTTATTGTTCTTTTTGTTCGATATTTTGTGCAATTTGTTTATTTTTAAATCTTGTTTTAACTTTCGTAATTTTTGTTATTAATTTTGTTATGAATTGCGAAAAAAGGCGATGTTAACAGAGCTCACGAGAAAAAATACGTCTTTACACGTCGACAGACAGGATATTTTTATTTATACTGTAATTTTTTTTATCATGAACATAATTCGTAAAAAACCCAAAGCCGGGACGATTTCTGTTTCTACCTGTTCCAGGTATAACAATAAAATACGTTACTTAAGTTTTTTACAAGACCGATTTGTTCGGTTTTTGTCCGCACAAGAAAATACAAATATGTACACATATGCACCCAACATCAATGCAACCAGAAAATATAAAAATATTTAGATATTTTTGCCTGGTATTCTATTGGTATACCTGGAACAGGTAGAAACAGAAATCGTCCCAGCTTTGGTTTTTTTTACAAATTATGTTCATGAAGGTCTTGAGAGGTACTTTGATAAAAAAATTACAGTATAAATAAGAGTTCCTCAACCCCTTGAATGTCATAAGGAAAAGATTTTGCTTCCTCCACTCCACATCAAACTGGGTATTGTAAAAAATTTTATAAAAGCATTGAACCCAGATGGAATTGCTTTTACCGAATTGCGCCGAACTTTTCCACGATTAAGCGGCATGAAAGTAAAATAAGGTATGAACTCTAGCTACTTTATTAAATTAGATTTATATTTCATATCATAATGTTTTTATTTTGCAGGAATTCTTAATGGACCGGACATTCGTCGTCTAATGAAGGACCAACAATTTGAACTTGCATTGTATGATATGGAGCTATTGTGCTGGAATTCTGTGAAATCAGTAATAGAAAATGTATTAGGAAATCATCGGTCTGAAAATTGGCGAATTTTAATTGGAGATATGCTAACCGCATTTAAAAACTTAAACGTCAAAATGTCATTGAAAATACATTTTTTGCATTGTCATGCAGAAAATTTTAATGAACAATCACCAGCCGAGTCTGATGAACATGGCGAGAGATTTCACCAAGTAACAGCCAGACTCGAACACTGGTATAGTGGCAAACAACTTAATTCGCTATTACGGGATATTTGTTGGAACCTGCAGGAGGAAGAAGAATAAATTTGTAAATAAAAACTTAAACTTTAATTAACAACAAAAATAAATGTTTTAATTTTTGAAGTTTCGTCTGGTTATTATATATTTCATCTTTTGTGAATAAACTCAAAAGTTGTAGACAGATTTTAATTATTTATGTCTTGTTTTATTTGGAACTTCATTTGCTATACCTGCAGAAAAAATTAGAAGCACAGCTGCGTTTTCCAATTTTTTATGCCGTTTTAAAAAACAAAATTTTTGAAATTTTGCTTAAAAAAACTATTTTTTTTGGTAAACAAAAAATTATGTTTCTACAACGACTACTCATATTGGAAAAAAGTTTAACCTTACTTAAAGAAAATTTCATTGCGGAATTTCGGTTTTTTTAGTTTATGCAATAAACTAAACCGTTTTTGAGTTACGCGAATATATGTTGTGCAACCTCCTCCATTTTCGAAATAACGGTATATTTCGAAAAAACGAGCTAACCTAAAAACACGGTTAGCACCACTGGATTTAGCGTACCCGAATTAGGTTAACCCGCCAGGTGCCCCGGTTGTCACATTTTTCAACTATCACAGTGTAATGGTTATTTTTATCATACGCAAATTTTTAGACCCCTGCGATCAAAAATTATAACTTTATTAAAGAAATTCAAACGGACGTTTGATTTTTTTGTTATTGATTGTATAACGTTTTTTTCTTTTCCTGTAAAAAAATAAAAGTGTAGTAACTTCCCTTTGCATTTAAGGTGACGATATGTAAAGTAAATAAATATTTAATACGACCGCAGTACATGAAGTAGCAGTTGTTTTACAATTGATTTTATACGGCCCAATCATGAATAAAAAATCCGCGGGAGTTTTTTTCCTTTTTATTTTTTCAGCATTGAATTTGTATAGGGAAAATGGAAAAAACTCCCGCGGAACTTTTATTCATGATTGGGCTGATAAATTCATGGATTCTACTAAACAAATTATGAAAAAATACTGTTATTGATGATTAATACAAAAACTTTCTTTATTTAAGACTTTCAAAACCAACAAATATTTTATAAAATTGAAAAATAATTTTCAATAAGGCTGTTTCGATAATCCATCTCCGATAATTTCATCTTCATCGCTTGATATGGAATAGTTATCAAAGTCATAAACATCTTTCAGAACCCGGCATAAGTTGTGCAAAATAGTACACAATACTATTATTGCCATAGTAGAGTCAAGGCATACTCTTATTCCCAGAGATAATACTGGAAAACGTCGCTTCAATACACTAAAACACCGTTCTATTACGTTTCGTGTTCTAATTTGTGACTCGTTGCATAATTTTTCTCCCTCATACTTTGGGTTGCCTAATGGTGTCATCAATAAATAGGATCCAAACTTTCCATTTTCAAATCTAGCTTTAATACGACTGTTATTGAAAATATAACTGTTGTGGTGAACAGTTTCTATCATAATGGAAAACTATATTAGTTGCTTAAAATTTGTATATAATTTCCGTTATACTATTATTACCTATCTTTTAACCACCTTCCACATTTGGTTTGTTTTTTTCTTTCTATAACAAATCTCAAATTCTGTTAAACATTTAAAAATTTTGCTATCATAACAAATAATTTCGTCAAACATTTATTATTCCACCTAATATATAAATGATACATGTATCTTATGTTACAATATGAGATGCATTCTAAGTTGTTGTAAACATAAACGGTATATATACAGTTGTAAATAAACATCAAACGTTTATATACATTTTAAGAGAGCAATCTTACTATACACAAACATCTGCATACATACATTCTTGTTTAAACAAATAAAACGTGATACTTGATAATGTAAAAAACTTACGAAATATTTCAACAAAAGAATTGGAAAAATAAAAAAAATGCAACAAATAAAATTTAAATTTATACATTTAGTTACGTTTTATCCAAAAAAAAAAAAAAAATAGTTTTTTTTTCTACCAGGAATCTATCATCTACGTAATATTTGGTAGGTCGTTTGATAGGTTGCCACAAAATTTGCAGTATTAGACAAATGTCAAATTTGCATTTCATTGTGAATATATTTCATGTATTTGATCTTCTCATAAAAGTAAATTGGCAGGTGCGGAAGACTTTAACTTCCTTTTTCAAAAAGTATTGGGAGACATCCAGACGTAAAAACATCCAAAACCATCTAAAGCTTTGAAAACGTGTATTAAAGGAAACTTGTGCATTGTGTTTTTTTTTACCCTATACCCAACATTTTAATTTTATTTTTGAAGAAAATTCCACACAATTGGTAAGAATTTATTGTGATTCTAATTTATTAGGCATTTTGCTTTAAATATAGAAATTTTATTCTTTTAACTAGAACTGGGCTACAATTACATTTTCTTTAAGTAGCACCAGCACATGGTGGTGAAACCAGTATTTCATTTGAACATCTAAAAATATCTAAACTATGGCCTTGGATGCATTTAACGACCTACAAGGAAAAAGTACTCCCATTCCATAACTAATAGTTAGTCAAATTATTGCCAGTCGTGGGGTGAACATGGACATCTAACTTCAAATCGCATCATAGACGGAGAACCCTATTGTAATATAGCCCTTTGTGCTAACAATTACCTTAATTTGCACATAAATAACATCTTGTCTTGTTAAAACAGGCAAAAAAATTCGTGGCAAAATCTTATTTTATTGAAAAAAAAAAAATCAAAACAATAACCACCCTTAAACATCAGTGTCGAATTATAACATCAAAAACAAAACCTAACAAAACTTAGAAAAATTCAAAGCAAGAATATTCTATAAATTTAACCTTTGTCCTGATACAGAACCACCAACGCATCGAGAACGAAGAGGCCTCATCGTCATCGCTGTACATTGGGTGAGTGTAAAAAAAAAAAAAAAAAAACAAAAAAAATGATTTTTAAACATTTGTAGAACACTCTTGCTTATAAATAAAACCACACAACCAGTCAATGAATATAATCCAAAAGTAATTATCAATGAATATATATTTGACACCCACAAAAACTGAATGTGTAGTTTTTTTTGATTCATTGAGGAAATTGTGTTGTTTTATTTTGTTTTATTTACTACCTGGAAAAAGTCCAAACATTATCTCGTTGATGCTTGTTGTTTCATATGCAATATTTTATTAGACGTATAATTATACAACGAAAAATTATAAGAACTTAACAAAATTTATTGGTAGTTTGATAAAACAAAAGCACCAATGAAATAAGGTTTTAACAATGGGTACAAAAACTAATAAAACAATTGGAAGTAAAACAAAACTTTAGTATATAAATGTAATTTGCACTTTATTATTGTAAAATCAAATGGTACAATTGCTAAAATAGGACAAAACTTAAAATAATTTACAATTTTTATTAAATAAGTACACAAAAAGAACAAAAGACTTATATAAACACTTTCACTATAATTTTAATGTAAATTAGTTTAACGACATACTTAAATTTAAAATTATTACATTTAGACACAAAATTCACAAATTTAAACAAATTGCACTCAAAACAAAAACAAACAACAAAATTAAACTAAACAAGAAATATTAATGACAAGAAGAAGCATTAACAAGAATTAATCGGCATTTCTCTTTTACTTTGTTCTTCATTGCAATACTTTAAATTGCAACACTAAGCTCATGTTTGATTAAAATAGTACGTAATCTTAGTTAACAATATGAAAACGTAAACGTAAACGTTTACTATTGAATTCTTTAAAATATCTAATATTTAAATTTTTTTTTACTTTTATCTCAAAAAGAAAAAAAAAAACAATATTAATAAGGAACCATGTCCAACATCATTATAAATATTTAAAGATAAATTTGATATATAGTTTTTTTTCATGTTCAAAATGGATTCCTTGATTAACATTAGTTTTAGAATTTTTATTTCAATATTTTTTAGGCAGTTATATAACGCAGTGTTTTTGTTCATATCACGAAATTTTATAGTAAATTATTTAGTACAAGAGTCAAATATTTTTTCATGAATATTGGCAACAAACTTTTTAATTTAAGTTCACCATTGTAATAATTTACAAAATTTTTTTTTGAAAATAAACTCAATTTAACAAAATGAATTGCTAAGAAATTAAATTCGTTTTTTCTATGATGTAAATTGTTAAGGATTATTAAAGTGTGGGATTCTATACCAAAATGAATAGTGCTTATAGAATCATGGCTAGGGAGGGTTATGAGGCACCAGGTTTTTCAATATCACCAGAAAAACCTAATTACAACACTTATTAGCATTAGTTTTGATCAATATTTTATTGTTTTTACTTCAAGATAGCATAGTAGGGGCTTTTATTTGATACTATGTCTATTCCATTTTTTAACGTTCTTCAAAATTACTACTTTCTCTTTTGTTTTCATCGGGAGTCTTTATAAAAATATCTGTAATGAAATGAGTTAGAAGCAGATGGGTCACGAATCCCCCCACCCGACTGATAGCTAGCTATTATAGGCTCCCATCGACCTTATCTGATCTTTTACTTTACCAACTTATAAGATTTGTTTCTCTGTTTTTGTATTTCACAATAACATATAAACTTTTCTAAACCTCATTGGCACTTTGGTGTTTTCTTCGCGTACGTTACACTGTCGTGGGCCGATCCAGGCCATCTGACTACTATATCCATTATTTCCAGGTTAGAGTTGCAAATAGCCTAGAAATAATTTACATACATATGTATATTAAATCTCAGAAAATTATGTAATTTAAAGAAACCTTAGCTGTACATTCAATGAAAAATAACCTTTACGACATCTAAAAATTTCTGCATCAGTCCCTGCAGGAGATTGTAATTTAACGTGGGTACAATCTATAGCTCCTATGACGTTAGGAAACTTTGAAATATCATAAAAATATAACGCTGTCTTCCTCATATTCTCCTGAGAATGTGGCATAGTTATAAATTTAATTGAAAGTTTTGCAATTGCTTTGGACACTTTTTTTACAACGCGACTTGCTGTTGCGATAGATACTCCACAATAATCGCTTATTACAATCAGGAAGCTGCCTGTAGCGTAAAATCTTAAAGTCATTTGCATAGGTGATAGTGCTCGATTTCTATACAGCAGATTAATAAAAGGTTTTTTTTTATTTAATTATATTAGATCAACTTTTTTGAGGCACCTTACCTAGTAGTTACACATTTTATGTTGCTGCCTATAAGTTTAACTACGTATTTGGCTGTGGACTTTGATATTCTAAATCTTTGTCTGAATTCTTTATCAGTTAAAGAAAAATGATTACGGCGCACCAAATTTCTTTTTCTGCGCTTTACATTTTTAAAATTAAATATATTACAAAAATATAAATGTTGATTTTCCATTTTCGAAGTTTGTTCGGTTATATTTAACAGCAACTTTGTTGTTAAATAGTGTCAGTTAAGAGTTAATCGTACATTGTGAAATTCAGATTAGCCTAACTTGCGGTTAAAGTTCACGTTAACTTTTAATCGTACATTGTGAAAATGGCCGTTATAGCAATAATGGTTGTAGGAGATACAAATTTGTTGTAAACTTTCAGAAAAATAATATTTTCGTGGATGTGTTTTCAAACAAAACCGAAATAACACATCCTACGAACATACGTAAATCACAACAAGTTCGCGCAATACGTCGAAAAGTTGCAAAATATGATATGAAGCATAATTTTGCTTCAATATATAGAAATATGAAACTTGTAGAAATGCCAAAAAAAATTGCGTGATGTGGGAAATCCGTGCGATGTCACTTCTGCCGAAGTTGCAAGGAAAATGAAGTCAGAATCCATACTACAAAAAGTTCGACATAAAGATCCAATGATAGAAATTTTTAACATGTAAAGGGATAAGCAATGGTCCGTCTTTATACAGAAAGTGGCAAACCCATTAGAAATTTATTTATTTTTAACAGAACAGTTAAAATTAACACAAATAAATGGGAAAAAACTGTTAAAAATGAGTCGAAACTCGCTTTTTGTCGATGCAACAGGTGGAGTGGTAGGAAAGGGTGACAAAAATTCAGGAAGAGTGTTTCTGTACAGCGTCATACTCCATATAGCGGAAAAAAATGGGAGAGGTATTCTGGTACCGCTAGCGGAATCAATAACGTGTCGCCATTATGAAGACGATTTTAAGAGATTTTTAATGGAAATTAAAACCTATTGCCTAAAGGAAAACATAGCCTGGCCACCTTGCAAAAGAGTGGTCGTAGATTGGAGTTGGGCTCTGATTAATTCAATTGTTAAGGTATTTAACAAAGATGTGGCAACATTTAATGGCTACTTAAAAAAATGTTATTTATTTTTGAATAAAAATCTGTTTCTAATTTTAGTTTTAATTAAATTCATACCACTGAATACGTGATCAACTTCTGCGTTACTGAAAGGCAAAACTAGAAATTTCATCACAAAAGTTGACAGTTCTCTAAAAGGGGTTTCATTCATTGCATTTTTGTACTCAATCCAAATGTAATTCCGAAAGAGTAATATCATCTATGCTAAAACTTGACATTTCTTTAAAATGTTCATACAATATACATTTTGTATTGCTCAGACTATTTTGTAATGAAAAGAATTGGGTGTTTCGCAAAGTTAAAAAATTATTTGCAAACGTTTGAAATATAAATTAATTAAAAAAAGCTAAATGAATTTTTGAAAAAAGCTAAAAGCTAAATGAAATATTTCGAGCTAAACGCTAAAAAATAAAGCTAAATTTAGGTCGAAAAAAGCTAATATGGCCACGCTGATCATGACAAACGAAAGTCGTGCAACTTTTTCTACCCCTCTTGCTTCTCTCCCCCGTTCGACAGCAAACATCAATTGCATGCAAAATTGCATCGTCTAAAGGGCCTCTAAGACTGAAGAAAACATGGCCAAATATAGCACTCTAACTTGTTTTTGTTGCAGAGTGTAATTGTTTGTTTTTATAGAAGCACAAGTAACTTTTAATAGGTTGCGATAATTAAAGAAACTCGAACTAGATTACTCAGTCACACTATTAGAACTGGGTATAGAATTTAAAGAAAAACTCTTTGCCTGGAAAAGATAATGTTCTTTTATAAATTAATTTACCACAATGCAAAATTATTTTAGAAACAAGTTCGAGTGCTATATTGGCTGTCCCGAATCTTAAATACCCTCAACCTAAACGTACTAGGAAATAGAAAAACTACACTGGTTATAGGACTAGAATATTCTTATTCTGTGTTTTCTATTCAGTCTTAGTGCAAATTTTATTAGTATTTGATATATTGTTTGAAAGACAATTCTACGATCAACGTAATTTATGTTAAATAATTTGAAATTTTAACTAAATTGGACCATTTATAATTGATGTAATTACCGATTCTTAATGTAATTTACAGAGTTTTTTTGATTTATAAAATTAAAATAACATTTTTCCATATTCACAAACTAGTTAAGAAACAGAGTATAAAAAATAATAAGATACATACATATAAGATAAGGCTTTTTTGTTTGAATTTGATCTAAATAACATTATTTACAAAAGATTTATGGGTGGCATAGAAGAAGTGGACCAATTATGAACCGATGGCTTCATATTCCAGCTTCATATTCCAGTATCCACTAATGTGATTTCTATGTATTTTAGGATTATATTGGTTGAATTTCATCTGAATAGCCTTATTTACAAGAGTTGTATGGTTGGTTGTTATGCTCGGAAGTGGACTTAATTCAGGAGCTATTATTGACTGACAGCTACAAAATCCAGTATTCTCTTTTCCGCCCATATTGGCCAATGACCAACCTGGTCTTGACGCACAGCGGGTCCTTTTGACTTTTTTGCTTGTTGTATACCAGGTTCAATTGACTTTGTTCTTTTTATATTTGATTTAGTATCGAGCTTTAAGAGAATTTCAGCAAAATGCAGAAGAAAGTATACTGAATGTAGTACCTGTTTTATTGGCTGCGCATTTCTTTTTATACAAAAGCCATTCGTTCGTCATTAGCAAATCTAAAAAGTGATAAAATAATCGAACTTGACACCTTTTACTGCTTAGCTGAATTTTGTATCTTCCCATAATAGCGACAATGAGATCTACACGTCCCATGTGCGCATTCTATTGGCCAACAATGAGGGACGTTCTATTTCGATATACCTTTTTTCAGCTTTGTCGTATCTCTTATCAGAACGTTTTGGAATTTCACCAACGAAAGTGGAAGCTGGATTTACAATTTTGTTGTCTTTCCATTAAACTGTTGCAATCTCAATACCTTCGACGTTACAAACAAACTCTACAGATACCCGTGAACTTAACAAACTTTTTCAACAAACTTTTTTAATTTCACTCATTTTTCAGAGAGAGTAAATGAAAAGTGCTCTCTGAGAAAAATATGCAGAGAACAAATGAGTGGTTTCTGCTTTTAAGGCCGAATTTTTAGTGCTGCCAAGTTTGAATAATGACTTTAATACATAAATTCTATAAATTTATACGGCAACATACCACTTTACAATGAGTGACTGTTCTTCTTCTTTTTTGTGCATGGGAGAGGATTTTCGGCTTTCAACAAACTTTTCTAACAAACTTTTAGTCACTTATACGTTATTTTTAATTTATTAAAATATTTTATATAAAATTTGATTAAAAATAATAAAATAATATTAAAATAACAATTTTTTAATTTATATAATAAAAATATTTCATGTCATAAAACACTCAAATATTTAGCGTTTTATAAGCAAATGAATCAGAACATATGAAAAAATCACTCGAACCACTTTTTGGCCTATTAGGCCAAAATGGGGACTTGTGCCAGAATTCTAAAAACGGGGCCTAATAGAGGAAGGTCTTGGCTATATTTCCTCATACTTGGTTTTTGTCTGTACAGATAGGTGTTCGAACAAAATTTTTCAAAAACTAATTTCATACAAATCACTCAAACTATTTGGGGGACTATAGACCAAAAATGGGGACTTGTGCCAAAATTTTACAAGCGGGGCCTAATAGAGGGAGGTCTTGGCTATATTTCCCCATACTTAGTTTTTGTCTGTACAGATAGGTGTTCGAACAAAATTTTTCAAAAACTAATTTCATACAAATCACTCAAACTATTTGGGGGACTATAGACCAAAAATGGCGACTTGTGCCAAAATTTTACAAGCGGGGCCTAATAGAGGGAGGTCTTGGCTATATTTCCCCATACTTAGTTTTTGTCTGTACAGATAGGTGTTCGAACAAAATTTTTCAAAAACTAATTTCATACAAATCACTCAAACTATTTGGGGGACTATAGACCAAAAATGGGGACTTGTGCCAAAATTTTACAAGCGGGGCCTAATAGAGGGAGGTCTTGGCTATATTTCCCCATACTTAGCAAAACACCATTTATCAATAACAATTTAAAATAAATAAATTAAATACATATAACAAAAGTATGCAAGTGTAAACAACCCTAGTAAAAAGTGAATGTTTTTACAACAAAATTTAAAAGGAAACAGCAACGTCAACAAATATACATACTTACATATATCAAATAATAATTATAATTATTAATAAATATATGTATAACTACATACTCACATGGGTTCTACATTTGTAAAATGAAGTGGAAGCGAAATTTTTCATTAAATTTGTGTTTTAAATTTTGTAAAAATGATTTGAAAAGTAAAATATCATTTTTATTTTAGTTCATTGTAGTTTAAGTTTCACTCGTTTTCTAGAACGCCGTGAAAATGTATATGTGAAATTAAAAACGAATTCAGTTTCACTTCGTAGTGGAATATAGAACATAGGCGACTATAAACATAAATAAACAACAGCAACAACAACATACATAAATATTTAGCTATATGTATATTAAGTTATATACACAAAAACAAACAACATAAATAATGTAAAAAGCTTAAACAAAATCATAATAAAACAAACAAAAACTACTACTACCACCACCACCCTTTAAAAACAAAACAAGTAAAAATTTTGTAATGATTTAATTAATAGGTATTTTTTATGAGAAAAACATTTACAAACAGTAATAATAAAAAAAAAATCAAAATTTAACAACTAGGTAGGTACTTAACGCAATAATAACAATCCTTATATTTTAATTTTGAAAATCATCTAGATTTTAAGCTTAATATATTATACATATGTGTTTTATTTAAAACTATCAACTATTCAGGGGCCAAATTACCGCATTCGTGATCGAATGAGCTATCGTATCGAAAAATAATTTCGATATCGAAATTATCAGGCATGTTCTGAAATCACGAACGATTTTGAAATCACGGGAGGAATATTTTGGTGTTCTGAAAATCACGAGATTTTTAGTAGTGATTTTGATTGTTCTAAATCACGAGCTAACAACTGATTTTCTTTGTTTACAATAAAATTTTTACTTGTTTTTTGCATTTGTATATTAAAATTTAATTTATGAAACTACATACATATTTATTGACTACTTTTATTTTGTTCAACAATTTTAATAAATTTTTCATTTTTATGTATAATTTAATTTAATAAATCAGTCATATTCCACACGACTTCAAAACTTTGTTTCTCTGGCAACCAAAATGACGTATATTTTGATCAACAATATCAGCTCACTACTAAGAAGTAAATCACGAAAAATTTAAACAAATCTAAAAAATGGTCCGCAAAAAATACGTCTTACTAAATTTGTAAATTTTAAGTTTTTTCTGTGTAAAATAGTTAGTTTTATTTCAAAAACAAATAAAGAACAAATGATTTTAAGTGTTTGTGATAATTTTATTACAAGAGTTCAATGAAAAATGCTTGAAAAACTCTAAGTGATTTGAAATCATTAGACTGTTAGGTGCCCGGTTTTAAATCACGAGATTTCAATAATTTTTGTGCACAGAACACCTTTTCAGTAATTTCAAATCACTTTACGAAAAAGTGATTTTCAGAACATGCCTGTATGATAAAATGTACTAAATTTCTTGCTCGATATCGAATGCCATACAGCCCAATCATGAATAAAAATTCCGCGGGAGTTTTTTCCCTTTTCTCATTTTTCCTATTTAAATTCAATGTTAAAAAAATAACAAGGGAAAAAACTCTCGCGGAATTTTTATTCATGATTGGGCTGATAATCTCAAATAGGAAAATTACGATCAATTTTACTCGATATCGAATACGGTAATTTGGCCCAGTTTTGTAAGAAACTACAATTAGATACAATTATACAGCCATGTCACTGAATTTAATTCCTTATTTTGCTTTTATAGATAAAGTAAAACGAATTTTTTTTTATTATTGGGGAGTGGAAGTGGCCCCTTTTTATTTTTTTAACATTGAATTTGAAAAGGAAAAAAACTCCCGTGGAATTTTTTATTCATGATTGGGCTGATTGTATTGCCATATTTTAGAAAAAAATTATTTTATTTTACAAGGAAGTTGTAATAAAAAATTTTAAAGGTCACTATTCCTCACTTTAATTAAAGTTATCTTTTACTATTAAGAACAATAGAGGCAATTTGTAATAATGGCCCTTATTCATAACACTTACAACAGGTTTATAAACAAATTTTGTATGGAAATTTTCTTTATAAACCTGTTGTAAGTTTTTATGAATAAGGGGGTTTGTTTATTAAAATTAAATAACAAATAGAAACACAAACAAAATACATATAAAAAAAATTTTAAAATAAAAAAAAATTATACCTATATAAAAAAAATATTAAAAATTTCATTTTAAGCCGGTGGCTGCACCTGTTGCGATGGCTGCATATGTTGAGGTGGCTGCATATGGTGCGATGGCTGCATGTATGGCATCTGATACCCCACATACGGCGCCTGGTATGTATATGGGGGATATTGCGCCATCTGTGCGCTGTGATGGGGCCCTCTTTTAATCTGCACTTTGAGTGCCACACCACAGTGAGGACATTTTTGAAAATTCTGAAAATATAAAAATAATATAAATAATTTTGTTTTAAATTTTAATAATCAGCCCAATCATGAATAAAAATTCCGCGGGAGTTTATTCCCTTTTACAATTTTTCCTATTTAAATTCAATGCTAAAAAAAAATAAAAAGGGAAAAAACTCCCGCGGATTTTTTATACATGATTGGGCCGTTTATTTTCAATACCGAGATATTGAAAATAAAAAAAAAGACCTTAACTTTGAATTACTAAAATCTAAAGCTAGATTTACACGATTGAAATTTTCTTCAAAATGCTTCAAACTCGTGTAAACAGCAACATTTTTTCAAAATTTATTTATTTAATAACTATTAAAAAAATAAATTTTAAAGAATTTTTGCTGTTTACACGAGTTTGAAGCATTTTGAAGAAAATTTCAATCGTGTAAATCTAGTTTAAGGGGTTTCCCCTTATTCATAAAAACTTACAACAGGTTTATAAAGAAAATTTCCATACAAAATTTGTTTATAAACCTGTTGTGTTATGAATAAGGGCAAAATAATATTAATGTAAATTATTAAAATGTTTAAATTATTAAACATTTAAATAATTTACATTATTTAATTAAAAAATGTACTCACCATTCTTCACAAACCACCACCGATATCCAATTCCACAGACTGTGTCCAATTCGATCGCCTTATTTTTAAAAATGACGCCAATTCGTTTGTTCTAAAATAAAGGGTTGCCATATCGTATAATTAACTTGGCAGCACTTTTATGTTACAGAAAAGTTAGTTGCCACATGGATGCACACAGAGTTGTATAACATTTAGAATACATGTTTTATGTGTTTAATTTAATCTCGTTAATGTATAAAATATAATGGGTAGAATTTTTCATTCCTCACGGAAAGGAAAACTAAGCGGAATGAAATATCTATATATAAAATGTAATTATTCATTCCTGAGGGAAGCCGAAATACTGTCTGCGTAGAGATGATACCGCAAAAAAGGAAAACATACCGCAGCAACGGAATAAATAATTTCAAATTATACAATCACGAAATGAATAATTCGACCCAATAAATATAATAATATAATAATATATTTATTATATTATATATAATATATATAATAAATAAATACGATACAAATTATACACATATATATGTACATTTATATACAAATTTTAAGTATTTGTGTATTTAAATTGTAATACGAAACAAATAATACTCATGTATAAACTATTGTTTGAAAGACAAATGCATGGTGCCACTTAACAAGGTGAGTGCAGTAGCCCAGCGGACTGACTACCATTTAAGAAATACACGTGCAAACATGTGTTAGTATTTTATTTACATAAATATAAAATAAAATATAAATTAAGAAAAACAATTTTTATTTTAATTACTATCGCAGTTCAATAATAAAAATGTTCAAAATAACAATATTACAATATAATTACTATTACGTTATAAAATAAAATACAACAAAAAATTAAATCTACAAAACACTAATACACATAATATAATTTTCATATTAACAAATTGAAATTACATTTTCCAATCCCGTTCTTAATTCTAAATGTAAGCTGATTTGGTAGCACAGATTAATCAGCGAAACCGAAAAAATATGTTTGTCTGGTAACACGGCTGCAAAAAGATGAGAAAATACTCAATTTCTGCGCTCTTGAGTATTTTTCTCTCTCTCCTCGATTGAGTGAAAAAAAAAGTTTGTTGCGAAAAGTTTGTTATCTTCTCGGGGGCACTCTACAGAATATCCTCTATTGTATATTGAAGTGAATTATACGTCTGATTTTTTGGAATTTTTTTAAAGATATCATGTCTCGTATCATGGAGTTCCCAATGTTGTTGCTCCAGTGAATGTTTACATTAGGAAATTTTTGCCCCTATTGCCGTTCTCAACTCAACTAAGTTTGGTCGTCTGTCAGTCAACCCGACTTTAAATTATTATTTTTTGGTATTGTGTAGCACAACGATTTTTAGTTGTAATTGTTATGGCGTTGCCGACATGAAATATCGATTTCATGTTGGCAACACCATGCATTTTATTTGTAAAGTGAAGAAAAAAACGCAAAAAAAATCAAGTTTTTATAAAATAAAAAGAATGGATTTAAGTGTGGATTTATTTTTTGAAGACGAAAATCATGACGCTAATACAAATGTTCTACGTATACGTAGAAAAATACGCGATGATTCCAATCCTCTTGAACCACCCAGTGCGAAGTAAGAAATTTCCAAAATAAGTAACAAATGTGTTTGTATAATGAGTATTATTTTTCATAGAGGCAATTTTCTTTTGCTTAATTTGTAAAAGCTGCTTGTTTATTTCATAATTTTTATAACTGTTTTTCTCCAAATCCTTAATACTTTTTTAAAGTTTAGCTTGTGTCTCGCATTGTTTTCTCAGAAGTTCCAGACGCTCTTGTTTTGGTGATTTTGTTATTTTCTTGGTTGATGTGTTTATTATCTCAGGTTCATTTGTAACGATTTGTTCCATGTCGAGATTTTGAGGAGTTTTTAAAGCCGGACTTGTTGACGGACCAACTTTTTCAACGCCGAAAGTGTGTCCAGATGGTGCTACTTGGTTATTTAGTGATAACAGCTGGGACACGCAATCCTCAAGTACATTAAGCGGAATTTCTTGTGAAGGAACACCACCTGCTGCTTGTTGGTTTTGTTTATTATTAGCAAGTTTTTTTTAATACTTGCTTTGTAATGAATCCAAACCTATATGAAGTAAAAATTCTAATAAAATGTCTGTTTACAATAATTAAGATGTCATATACATACACGTTGTCATTCGAAGGATGTTCTTGTAGGTGGGCCCAAGCTATTCAATTCTATTATAAATCCTTCGCACGCTTCCGTACACTGAGTTTTAGTCATCTCAAATTTTTGCTTTCCTTTAGCAATTTCTGGATTTTTTTCCATCAGCTGTACAATTCGCTCAAATTGGGCTTTAGTTGTTATTTTGACTGTCCTGCGTATGTGTATTAATCATTTAATTAATTATATTAAGATCAAAAAACACCTATACTTACGATTTTTCCATTTTTTATCTTTTTTGTATTATTTTTTTAAACCGACAAAGACTCAACTGCTAATAAGCAGTTGTGTATATTTATCGTTTTTGTCAACCAAACTCATCCAAAATGGTGAACCGCAATACTATTAAACACAACCAAAAAGTCAACTACATTTAAGTTGTGAATGGCAATACCGATTTATGAAAGACGACCAAATTATTAAAAAAGTAGTGAACCGCAATAGGGGCATTTATTAACGACATCATGTACACAATGCCAATAAATTTGCAAGCGTTGTTCTTTTGTCAACCTGTTCATGATGAAATGGCAAACCAAACTGAACATAAATGACATTAGAGTTGCCAGATTTGACCACAAAATGCCAGTTTTATCTCTTTTAGAAAAACGAACCTGTAAAAAAAACACCCGTTATCAGTTGTTGCTCATTAAGAACAAGATTTTTATTTATCCAAAGCATGTTCTCATAATGCTTTTTTGGTGTTGTGGGCTTTCTGCTCGGCAGGGTAGAACGACTGAAGTTTCCCACATCTTCAATATCTAGAGCAATATCTACAAAAATGAATTATTCTCTATCTTAAAAATATTCAGGATCAGCCACACTATTATCATCGAAGTCAAGTCCATCTTCACTTTCTTCAAGCATTTCTAAAATTTCCGCATTCTTTATATATAGAAGCTACGAAAAAAGACACATTACATGGCAATGTGACATAAATGTAACATACCGAAATTTTCTCAATGCAAATAGAATATGGTTTACTTTCAGTTGTATTTGATAAAAATAACTCTATTATATACTTACGCACTTATTTTTAATCAAGAAGATATAATACAAATGGCACAAAACTTTTTTTTTTTTTTTTTTTTAACTTAATAATTAACAAACACAAACTGCGAAGCTTTTTTTGGCTTGTCTGCAGAAAACACCCAGAGTCTTTGGCGGGAATCGAACCCGCAACCCTCTGACTGATAGTCCAGCACATTATCGCCTAGTCTATCGGGCACTCTGATTTTCGCACTGAAAACTTAAACACTTGTTACGCGTTGAAACTTTTTTCACTAATAAACTTTTGACACAGAAAAACATGCGATAATAATATTGTCCCTATACACAGAAAAAATTATGGCCAAAAAATATTTAGACAAATTGATTATTGAATTTATTTTTACTTTTTATAATTTTTATATTTGATTCTATTAAATTTTTTGTTTGGTTTTCACGTTTTTAACATAGCAATGTTGTAAACCTTAAATATAAAATAAAACAGCTAATTTAGTATCC
Organism: Bellardia pandia; assembly: GCA_916048285.2. NCBI lineage: Eukaryota > Metazoa > Arthropoda > Insecta > Diptera > Calliphoridae > Bellardia > Bellardia pandia. The sequence goes on from OU696530.1 coordinate 76,588,218, forward strand.
AGTTTAGTATATTTTCGTATGAAAATTTAAAAACGTTCTTAAATTAGCGTTTTATATATGTTGTATTTTAAGTTGTATGCAACATTCTTTCGTTTACGAATAAAACAATACACTATAAAAAACATTGATTCCTACAATTCACTCAATTATAAAAGAAACTATTAATTTCATATAAAAAATTTGCCAACATTATTTGCAGGAATAAGTCTATTTCATACTGTAGTAAAGGGCTGCTGCCCTACAAGAAATTGCTGATGGAAACTAACACATACAAAACTTATAAACTAACACACTTGCAGCAATTTTATATTAAATTGTTGCTGTTGGCGTTGCCACAGTGGGGGTTTTCTTACCAAATGTTAATAAATATTTGTTAAATTTCCTCTTATACCTAATTTTGCGTCGGCATCATTTTTATATACGTATTTGATCATAGAAATACTCTTTTCAAAAGTTTTAGTTTTTTTGTACTTTTTTTAAATAAATTTCATGCTAATATTTTGATTTTATATATTATGGAATTGTGGGGATTTATGAAACAAGACCTTGTTAATAAAAAATGTTAAGAAATGGCAACGCTGATTAATACAGGCTAAAAATTAATAAGTATGAGAAAGACAACTGCATGTTAATTTGCGTAGTGCAGGGTTGCATTTTTGCCGTTTAACATGTAAATCCCCTCATAGTGGAATGAAATGTCAAATTTTCATTTGTGGTGCTAGTTTGATTGTGAAAAAGTGGAAAAATTATAAAAATTTAACAAAAGAAAAAGACAAATTTAAACAAAAAAGAAACAAAAAACTTTAAAAAGACAAAAAACTTTAAACTAAATATAATAATAAAGAAAAAAAAAAGATTAAAACTAAAAATTAAAACAAAAAAGAAACAAGAAAAAACTTTAAAAAGACAATAAACTTTAAACTAAATATAATAATAAAGAAAAACAAAAGATTAAAACTAAAAATTAAAATTTCTTACAGAAAACGTTTATTTTTTAAAAAAGGGAACGGCAGAAGACGTCAACGAAGTCATCCGTAGTCTTATGACGGTTGAACTTCTTGACAAGTTTAATTGGGAAGGGCGGTGGGAGAAGAAAGCGCTTGGGAATTTGACACTCTTCAATAAGCTTTTAAGAGGTGCGTAATTATTTTGGCCTATCTATGAATTATTATGTACACACTTGTTTAATTTTACTTTTTAAATTTCAGATGTCTTTCCCAAGCAATCTTCCATAGATTTTGAGAGGGGTTTGAGGAAAGCTGTGGACAAAAGCCACCACAGGCAAAAACAAAAAATATATGCCAAAAATAACAATTTTAATTATTAATTTATTGTATTACAAAAAAATAAATTAATTTTTATTCAAATAAATTAATTTAAAAAAAGCCTGTTTTTATAAATGTTGTACCAGTCAGCTATGACTGGTTTGTACATCAGCAGTGATTAGTCAGCTCTGACGATGTTTACATCAGTGCTGATTAGTCAGCTCTGACGATGTTTACATCAGCACTGATTAGTCAGCTCTGACGATATTTACATCAGTACTGATTAGTAAAATATTGTGGAGTGAGCAGTTCAGATATATGTTTTACTAGTTCACGAAATTCACAAGTTGGAAAGAGAAAAAGAATCACACGTACACGAATGTTTACATCAGGTTTTTCACATTGCCCTTAATAAAATGATAGAAACTACTGATGTATAAACCCATCAGCAATGCCCATCAGATGATGCATCAAATGACTGTCATTGTTCTTGTAGGGTGTAAACTTAAAGAGAATCTTAAGAAAAATAGAGAGAAGTTTTGAGAACAGTACTCATGAGCAGTGTTGCCAGAAAAATTGCACTTAGAATCTCCAGTTTTGGTTACTTTGTCTCGAAAAAATTTAACGCCGTATTTTAATAGGCGTTAGATAGAAAAATTTATTTAACAAAAATAAACGTTACAATAATATACAATGCATTTTTCACCTTTTTTTTCAAAGTATTTTTGGCGGCGTGATGCGTTCAGTATAAGCAAAATGAAATTAGGGGAAACAAGTCAGAGTGTTATATTCGGCTGTGCCGAATCTTAGTTATTAAGAGTTGAAAAATTTTTGCCAATTTATATATATGTCATTTATAGTATGTATAATTTCAAAAAAATTTCAGATTTTTTAATTTTTTAAAAAATTTATATTTTTTAAAATTTTAAATTTTGTTATTTATAATTGATTCGGCTTGAGGTCATTAAAATATTTTTTTTTTTTTTTTTTTTTTATACATTTAATTTATTTATTGAATCTTCAGAAATGAAAGGCCAATAAGTTTTCGAATCTTAATACTAAAAGAAAATAATAAGTCCAGCCAGTGCTAGACAAAATATGATACTACAAAAAATTTATATCCACTGATCCAGTCATCTGTTTTGCGCTTGAGTTAAAGCAAGGGTATCCCTCCTTCTCAACCGAACATGGCCAGTAAAGTTAAGGATGTCTCGTGCAAGTGGGTTTGGATGGTGTTCAAGTTTGCTGACATATTTTGAGGCGTGTTTTGTAAATTCGACTTTCACCAAAGGAATGCCTAGATCTTTGTGGATTCGAGAATTTTTAACATACCATGGAGCTGCAGTAATTGTACGTAGAATCTTATTTTGACCCCTTTGAATTTTTTCAATGTTGGATGCTGAGGCAGTACCCCATAATTGAATTCCATAACACCAGATTGGCTTTAGAATTGCATTGTACAACAAAAGTTTGCAATCCAACTTTAATGTAGAATTTCTGCCGATTAGCCAATTAATTTGCACTGCTTTTAATCTCATCTGAGTAAGTTTTGCGTCGATATGAGACTTCCAAGTTAAACGACGATCGAGGTGGATTCCGAGGTATTTGACTTCATTGTGTTGCGGGATAATTTGATTATTTATTCTGATGAACGAGCATGTATCTTTTCGCAATGTGAAAGTTATATGAATACATTTCTGTTCGTTAACCCTGATTTTCCAAAGCTCAAGCCAATTCTCTAGTTTATAAACATATTTCTGCAAGTTCTGTGATGCTATTTGATGGTCCTTATGAACGCTAATAAAGGCTGTATCGTCTGCAAAAGTTGAAGTATGTATTATGGGGTCTAACGGCATATCGGATGCATAAATCAAATATAAAGTTGGACCCAGTATGCTACCCTGGGGTACTCCTGCTTCAATTGGCTGAGCGGGGCTTAAAAAATCGCCTTCTTTGATTGTAAATTTGCGACCATATAAATAACTTTTCATAAGTTTGTGGGTGTTAGCAGGCAGAGTTAATTTAATTTTATGCATTAAACCTTCATGCCAGACTTTGTCGAACGCTTGCGACACATCAATGAAAAGGGCGGAGCAGTATTTTTTCTCTTCAAACGACTGTCTTATCACATTTACCAATCTGTGTGTTTGTTCGATGGTACTGTGTTTAGCTCTGAACCCGAATTGGTGATTTGGGATACATTGAGTGTCGTTCAGAATTGGAATCAACTTAGCCAATAACAATTTTTCAAACAGTTTTGAAATTGTCGGCAGTAGACTAATTGGTCTATATGACTCTACTTTAGTGGGGTCCTTCCCTGGCTTAGGAATCATGGTAATCATAGATACCTTCCAATCTGCAGGATAGTATTCTAGGCGTAAAATAGCATTAAAAATAAATAGGATAATTCTTTTAGCTACACGAGGTAACTCCACAAGCATTTTGTTGCTGATTTTATCCATACCTGGAGCTTTTTTAAGATTCAGAGTACCAATAGCGCTTTGAACATCATTAAAGCTAAGTCTTAGAGGTACAGGAAAAAAAAACAATTTTGCTTCTTTTAATTTTTAATATTTTTATTTTTATTCCCAATATTTCGAGACAACTTCGTTGCTCATCTTCAGGGGATCTAAGTATGTATGTAGTTAGAAAATTAACACATCATTAATATTTGTAATTATTTAGAAATATATTAACTAATAAATAGAGATAATAATAAAAACCTACTTATTTTAAATAAAAAAATTTAAAATTTTTTAAAAATTTCTAATTTTTATTTAAAATTTTTTAAAAATTTCTAATTTTTTTAAAATTTCTAGTTTTTTAAAAATTTCTAATTTTTTAAAAATTCTAAATTTTTTTTTAAATTCTAATTTTTGAAAAATTTCTAATTTTCTAAAAATTTTATGTAAATTTCCCCCCTTGAAAGTCTGTCACCAAATAAATAGAAGCAGAAATTCCTAATTTGGAAACAAATCCCCATATCTGGCTACACTCCTCATGAGATCTAACAGCAACAAACATGTTAAAATCGCAATTTTAAAATTGTAATTGACGCCACAGACGAAATTTGTCTTACGCTTGACACTATCAATATTAATGTTTTAAAGTCTGTAGTCGTTCATTATGATCATAATTTTGTTTTCTCTGGAATAGAGAAATATATAACGGTAATAAATTCTGTGTCATTTAAAGTATGCAAAGAAATCATTTAAAGTGTGGAAGTAGTATTAAAAAGACAGGTTTTTAAAAAATATAAAATATAAGCAGTTTTCAAGATTAATTAAAATAAATGATCTATTAAATACATGGAATTTAAGTCATTTGTATGATAAATTAAAAGGCAAGTAGAAAAAGAAATACATTTCATTCAAATACATATCTAATTGTTATTTTGTTTTTTAGATGAAGGCATAACCATCGACGATCTCCACATGTTAAAGACTCATCACATTGAAAAATTATTGCAAATTTTTAAATTTTAGATCAGGCAAAATTTGAATTTAAATTAGAAGAATAGAAACAATTTAACCAGCGTTTAAATCAGTAAAAGGTATATACGATTTGGCATATCCGAATTTACAGCGTTTAGTTATTCCTTCTTTCCTTCCTGTTTTGTAAAGTTATTTCATGATTTCTTATATATTTATATTTTTTGATATTTGTAGATCAATATTGACTTCTCATTGAAATTTCCTGTGGCAAAAAGTATACATGACAAGTGGACACGGCATAAGGAACAAATTTTGATTACAATAAAATCAAAAATTCAAAATGCACATACAGTTTGTAAAAAAAATGTTTTCAAAGCTAAACAATTTTAGGAATTTAAATTTAAATAACGAATAACAACAACAAAATCATTTTCTTTGAATGTTTTTTTTTGTATATAACTGTTGTCCGTTATGTTTGCGACAAAAAGGCACCAACACTTCGAAAATTTTATGCACACATAACAACAACAATGCTACAATATATCTGTACTTTCTTTAAATGGTGTAAAAAAAATGTTTTCAAAAAACCAAATGCAAAGAAGATCCGTTAGTTTTTTGCACATTTATTGAATGTAAGTTTTTTTTACGGATGGTAAGTATAGCGCATAGCATTTATTCATGAAATTACGCCTGTACAAGCAAAGAGTCATCACGCAGTTAAATATACACAATGCCAGGAAAACGACTTAGCAAAGATATCACACAGCTAGTGTTTTTTAATTATTATAAAGGAAAGACTCACAAAGAAATTGCAGAAATGTTCTCCCTTAACCTAAGGACAGTATATAATGTTATTCACCGTGCAGAAAAAGAAGGAAGGCTTGAACCAAAACCAACTCCAGGCAGACCAAAAAAAGTAAATCGGCGCATTGAAAGGAAAATTTTGAAAACTATTGACGACAATCCACATTCCAGCACTAGAGGAATTGCACTCGAGATCAATCGTGAATGTGATGTAAGTATCTCCCATCAGACTGTTCGAAATGTGCTTCAGAGCCACAAATACTTTTCAAGATTCGCCAGGAAAAAACCTCTGCTCTCCACACTAAATATTGAAAAAAGATATAAATTTGCCACTGAACATATTTCTTTTCCTCCGGACTACTGGGATGATGTAATTTTTTGCGACGAGACGAAGGTGATGCTTTATTATCACGATGGACCCCAAAAAGTTTGGCGCAAGCCCCTGACGGCTTTACAAAATAAAAATATAATACCCACTGTAAAATTTGGAAAATTATCTGTAATGGTGTGGGGTTGCATTTCATCCAAGGGTGTTGGCGAACTAAGGATATTGGAAGATATAATGACGAAGGAAGTCTATCTTGACATTTTAAGAAACGAGTTGAATTCTAGTGCTCAAAAATTCGGCTTTATTGACCCAGAAAATACCGCTAAGTTAAAATATTAGTTTTACCAAGATAATGACTCAAAGCATAAATCGTACGTTTGCAGATCCTGGTTACTATATAATTGCAGAAAAGTACTTGATACCCCAGCACAAAGCCCCGACCTAAACCCAATAGAAAATTTGTGGGTCCACCTAAAGAAAAAAGTCGGTAAAACGTCCCCGAAAAACAAAGAACAATTAATAAGATTTATAAAAGAAGAGTGGGAAAAAATACCTGATGAATACGATCTACCAAAACTGATCCATTCAATGTGTAGACGATTAGGAGCTGTAATTGAGGCTAAAGGAAGACACACAAAGTACTAGCAGCAAAAAATCTTTTTTTAAACCATATACATAGAACATATTTTTTTCATTATCATATAATTTTGAAAACATTTATTTTACAGCGTACAAAGTGAAGTATTTTTTTTAGTTAGAATTTTTTTTTTTGTTATTGGAATAAATTTTGTTTTTTCTTGTGAAATGTATTTAGAAACATCTTCAATCACGTAAATAAAAAAAAAATATAATAAATATTACATATTTTACCTAAAAACTAAAGTTTATCTTAAAGTTTTTAATGTTTTTTAGTTTTGAAAACATTTTTTTTACAAACTGTATTTCCAGGCAACTTCTAGATTTGGAAAATAAGGGCGCGTTTTCACTATGTCATTTTTGTTGTCAAATTGTCCAAATTGTTGGCAATTCTATGAAAACGGGCTGTCATCAATAAATTTAATTTTTTGCAATCATCATTGCAAACATAGATGACGCCAAATGACAACCCGTTTTCATAAAATTGCCAACAATTTGGACAATTTGACAACAATTTGACAACAAAACTGACATAGTGAAAACGCGCCCTAAGAATACTGGTAAAATGCATCATCACAAAAATACATACATACATATTTATATTAATAATAATATTAATTCTATGTTTTTGTAGAGTTGCAAAGTTTCATCATTTTTTGGTCGCTTCACCACGTTTTTCCACTATTTCTGATTCCCAAGAAGGTTTTGTAACAATGGCCTCATCAAAGGAAGAACTCGAAATGAAATTAAAGTTATTGAAATTACAATGCCGCAACATACAACCAAAATTGCTACTAATTGGTGACTTGGATAATATACAATCAATTTTTGTCTACATCGATGATGTAAAATATCCATTTTTAACTTTTCTACATGCTGTTGACACTTTATTTAAAACTTTCTTTCTTTTCAATCTAAAATATCCAGAAGAATCGGAAATATTTTATAGTTTTGTACAATCATTTTTTTACGAAATACCTACATCCACAAATTTTTAATATTATAAATATTGATCTCATGTATAGATTTTCTTGTAAATATTAACCAAAAAACAATTTATAGAACTAAATAATACATTTGTTTGATTATGGGACAAAATTTTTATAGAATTAAATAATATTTTATTTGAAGTTTGGACAAAATTTTTATAGAATTGGATAATATATTTGTTTGAAATATTTAAAATATTTTTATAGAATTGAATAAGTTTTTTGGCTGAAATTTGGACAACATTTTTATAGATTTAATAATATATTTGTTTGAAGTTTGGACAACAGTTTTATAGTATTGAATAACATTTTTAATAGAATTTATTTTTCATTTTAAATTGCAAAATACTTTACCAAATTTACGAATTTCGTTATAGGTCCCTCTTTAAGTAAAAATTTGTTTGTTTGTGCGAATTTCGTTATTGAAATCGACTTTCAGTTTTTTCTGTGTATATATTTTGTTTCTTTTTTACAGTGTACGGTTTGTATTAGTTATGTTACACTGCATAAAATAGTTATATCTATAGAACACAGCAATAGCAACACAATTTTAGTGTATGTGACATTACTGTTACATGGCCAGCTAAAGGGTTAAGCGTTCGTTTCCCCAGTCTGAGTGAACAACTATGCTGCTATCCATTCGACCAGGAACGACGGAACTCTTAGGTCATCTAGTGCCTGACTAATAGACTCTATCCTTAAATTGTAAAGGCGCCCTCTATGTCAAGGAATGCCGCCAAGGTGTATTCCTTGTTTTGCAATCCTCGCTCTATAAAACCAACCACATCATTAAGCGTACTCTCCACAGATCTACCCCTAAGATAGGCGTGCTGAGCGCCACTGATGATGCTGGCGTCAATCTTCGTTCTTAGATATAGATCAATCATTCTTTCCAATAACTTCAAAAGAAAAGACGACAAGCTGATCGGTCTAAAATCCTTGGGTTTAGAGTGACCTGTTTTTCCCGCTTTGGGTTTAAAAACGACCCTAACCTCCAAAGATCCGTCACCACCTCAACTATAACTTATTTTGTTCTTTTTCGATCTATAATTTTGAAAATCAAAAATCCTTTGAAAAATTATGAATTAAAGAATTTGTGAGTTTTGTTGTTATTTCACCAAGTGTGTGTGTAGATGGTTTTGTGGGACCTGTAAATTTGATAACCAAGTTTCCAAACAACTTGGCTTGTGTTAATAAAAAAAGGCAATTGTTAAATTAGACAGAGTCGGCTTTTAGTGAAAATAAAAGACTTTCCTTTTTTTTCAATAATATAGTTGTACAAAATTGATATTTTATTTGACGAATTCAAAATGAAGGCTCGATACAAATCAAAAGAAATTACTCAAAAAAATTACTATTACATTACTGAATTCCTTGAAATCTAAAACAACGAATAGATAATAATAACAAAATGGCTCGAAATCTAACATAATGTTAAAATAAAATTTAACGAAAACTAACTTAAGCTAAAGTATATATAATAGCAGCGCTCTCTGTTTTGTCGTTATATTGCTGATGGTAACCAGTGTTGCCACGAAAAAAAATTTTTTGTAACCAACATTTATAAAAAAAATAACCAAATTAAAAAAAAATAACCAAATTTAAATGCATGTACTATTTATTTATTTTTTGTAATTTTAACTATAATTTGTACTTTAAGGTAACAAAAAAAGACATAAAACAACGTATTTTACAACACAACTCCTAATACTAAAAAATAATTTTTTTAAAAAACAGCGTCATATTTTGCAAAAAGTAATGCAAAGAAACATAAGCTAATGCTACAATTTGTAAAATTTAAAATTCCAATACTTTACATTAAGTTTTGCAAGTTTAATTATTAATTTTTAATGTCTTAAACAAAAATAAAAAGTATATAATAAAAACAAAAAAATTTTCATTGGCAATAAAATAAGGAACTAGAAAGTTACTCTCTTAAATACTAAAAAACATGTAATTATATTACAATAAATATGGAGATCACTTTTACTTAAAATGTCACAGCTTGAGTTTAAAAATATGTCTTTGGCAGACCAAACAAAATGGGCATTTTGTTGATTTTTGCACAATTCTTTTGCTTGCAATATATTACTAATTGTCTTAAAATCTAAATTATTCCTAAATTTTGTTTTTATCAAACTAAGCTGAGAAAATGTTCTTTCAACTGCAGCGGAACTGTGGGGTAATGTCAATAAATTTTGTACGAAATTTACAAGTTCTTTAAAACAATTTTCGTTTAGGCCATTTTTGTATGTTGAAATTTTATCCCAAAATTTAAATTCACATAGTAAATATTTTCAGTAAAAAAAATAACCAAAACAGAAAAAATCTACACATGTACACATTGAGAAAAAAAATAACCAATTTTGGTTAGAAATAACCAAAAACGGCAACGCTGATGGTAACATCATCTCCCAACAGGACAGAGACGGAAACACCAATACCATCCTTCAGACATGAACATTTGTTTTTTATTATAATTTCTGAATCATTTAAACATCTGTCTGAACATGAATGTATACGCGAATATTTATAAGTAATTTAGTCACAGAAAGAATTTGTTAAATAAATGCATGTGTATTAATTGCTGTAATGAAAGATTGAAATAATGGAGCTTTTGATTTAAAATGAAGTGGTAAAATTTAGTAGGTGGGGCTAACTCTACTCTGAAGGACCTTTATGGGACGTCCTAAGAGCTATCAAGATGTCATGGTGAGCCTTCAGGCTCAAGTGGGAGAGCTATCCTGATGCCACTGACATGGTATAAATGCTTTTACCATTACTTCTTTATATCAATTGTAAAAATTTCGAATTATTGGCGAATTTCACACAATTGCATTTTCTCGATCAATATTTTCAACGAGATATGTCCATTTATAGTTACGAGTATAAACATCTTTTTTTATATCAAGTCTGAAATAAATAGCGATGCTAAAGCTAATTGAATGTATGTGAAGGTTACAAATAAAATTCGACTGTGGCGAATTTAACACTTACATATATTTGTTTAAATTAAGGAGCTTATATCAGAACATCATTTAGAGCAATTGGTATAAATAAATTTAATTGTTTTATGCAGCACTTGTTAATTGTTATTGGATAAAAAACTTTTATTTTTTTGTTTAATTTTATAGGCTGAAAATTTAAGGAAAAAAGTTGCCCGTATGGAGGATGAAAATGATTCTCTAATGATGCAGTTGTAAAAAATGGCAACACGCTCTAGAAGGTATAATAAGTTAAAAATAACAACTGTGACCAAGAAAAAAACCACAAATTTTCTGTGATATATTTATATTTTAATTTACATTAATTTTTTTAAATATTTTAAGTTTTGTGTTGTGTTGTCCACATATACAAAAAACTACTGTGATATAAATCATAAGTTGATGTAAAGACTGACAAAAAAGATTATTATTTTAATAAAAAACTCAAATCCCTGAAGAAGTTGGAAAGAATACCAACGAAACGTCGGATTTAATTGAAAATGAAATAAATAATCTTTTATTTGCATTAAATTAATGACCTTGAAAGCCTGCATATAGGAAACTATATAAACTATTAATAGCAAACAAAAAAAGGTCGATCAACACTTATACATAAAAATAATATTGTTTTCCAACAAATGAAGAAGACAGCTGCTATGACATGGAAAGTTTTCGAACTCGAAAAATGTTTAAATTTTAAATAAATTTCAAGTACACGGCCAAATGAGTTGGAAGACATCCCATAAAACATTTAACAATTGTTTTCACTAATATAAGTTCGTTACTTCATTTATTCCCTATCCGGCTATTCCAAAATAATATCAACTAAAATGTTACAATGTCACTAGATTATTACAAAATAAAAAAATACCCCTGGTGAAGTTCGAATAAAACGTCGGGTAGAACAAATATATAAAAAACCAGTAATGTTTTTTATTTACATTTGTTAAAGAAAAGGAGGGTAGAAATTGTTGATCAAGAAATAGCCCGCGAAGAAAAACAAAAAACCTCAATAATTATATAAAATAAAAAACATTGATCAAAACCAAAAAGAGTAATATAAAATGTTACACATTACCATTTTTTACTGCTGCTCATATAAATTAAATTGGGTTTTCGAAAAATTTAATCTGATTGTCCTCTAAAAAGCGTTAAAGCATTACACCTGTTAGTTTATGCATGTTCAAGTTAATGAAAAGTCAGTATATTTTAAACCACTACTAACATTTTCTTATATCCAATAAAAATATCGCATATAAACAGCACGTAAGCTCAGTCCCACGCCTCATCGTTTAGCTCCTGAGCTGCAGGCTCAACGTTATGAGGGCATATCCGACGACGATGATCCCGCTGAGTTGCGTATTCTCTTGGAGCTTAATGAACAAGAGGCTTCCATACTCCGCCATAAGGTTGAAGAATTGGAAAAACAAATTTCGGAGTCGAAAAAGCAAGTTCGGGAACTTCAGGACAAGCTTTCAACTTCTGCAGAGAAACGGAATACATTTGGATCTAGGGGTAATAATGCTTCGAAGAAGAGCCTGAAAACCTTAAACGATGAATTGGGACAGCTAAAAAAGAGTATATCCGAAAAAGATAAACAACGCACCGCTCAGACCGGAGCGAATTCTAAGCGCCAGTTGGAATTGGCAGAACAAGATGCAAGTGTCCTACGTTCTAAAATTACAGCAACTGCAACTGCAAGCATTGCGTAAACATCCTTCAACTGAACAGAATGGTAGTACGTTAGAGCTGACAGAACTTAAAGATACACTTGCTAGCGTCGAGAAAGACCGAGATGGCCGGCAAACAAAATTAAAACGTAATTTATGAGAAGCTGATGAAAAACTGCCACTTAGAACCGCCATACGCATTACCGATTTAAAGCCGAGAAATCAATTTAAAAAATGTGTAGAAATGTGTTGGATGATGAAATAAGTGAAATGAGAACTATTTTTGCCAATAGTATACAATAAAGTCCTTGGAAGGTGAGAAAAAATCACTGGAAGATGAGTTAAGAGATTATAAAACCAAGTTCAACAAAGCCGAAACTGATTTGCGTAAGTCTTGAGTTTATTACGCTTAACATATTCAAAACTCCATAATTTTTCAAATAAATTTAGAGCATCACCATCGTCCTCCCAAAAGGTTCAAGATCTCAAAAAACAACTAGTAGAGTTATATGAAACCCTAGATAAGGAATCAAAAAGTTACAATGACTTAAATGCCCAGTGGGAGAAGATGTCCGAAGAAACAATTCTGATGAGAGCTCAATTGTCGACAGAAAAAAATAATCTTCAAACTGAACTGAACAATGCCAAACAGAAAATATCAGAGTTGGAAACAATTCGTGTCAATCGTTCCGAATTGGCTAAAAAGTTAAATGATGCTCAAAAGAAGATACAGGAATTGGAAACAAAAACCCTCAAGAGCGGCCATTCAGAATATGAAAAGACAATGTTGCAAAATAAGTTGGACGAAAAGACCCAAGAGTATGAACGTCTAAGAAGGGAAAATGAAATGAACATCGATTTGGTATTCCAATTGAGAAAGGAAGGCGATGAATTGAATCGGAAATTGAATGATTTCAATCGTATCGAACAGGCCCAATCGTCCATTAACGGACACACTGTCAGTTTGGAAAATGAAATCAAATCATTGAAAAGAAAGTTAGTAAATACAAAGAAATGTTTTGCTCAAATATAGGTATTATATACATATATTTAAATATTTGTTTTTATAGATTGGAAAATTCCGAAATGCAATTGAAATCGGAAGTGGCTTCAACACGTCTACGATATGAACAGCAAGTGAAAACATTAAGTGGAGAGTTGACCTCAATGCATGTTTGTATTCACTTCATATCTACATATATAAGTAGTATTTTAAGACTGAATTAAATATTTTTTTGTAGCGTCAATGTGAACGTTTCAAAAAGGATCGTGATGCCTTCAAACAAATGTTGGAGTCGGCACAAAAGAAAATTGGAGATCTTAAGGCCAACAATGCCGGTAGACAAAGTAGAGGTTCAATGCATAGCAGTGATGAAGACGATAAGAGTAAGATTGCATATCTGGAACAACAGGTGAGTCAAAGAAGTGGAATCATCTCTAAAATTAAATTGTTTTAATCGAATTTGAGAATGAAAAATACAAATGCTAGTATAACAAAGAAATGGCCAGCTGTGCAAGTTAATCGTGATCTCTTGAACATTTGTCCCTCAAGGCGCTCGTTAGACTGCAAAAAATCTTAATTTTAGTTTTAGCTCATGCTGCTAAGTCTGTAGAAAAACGATACATTAAACACATTCAGGCTTCAGCCTATTGTATTTGATTTAGGATGACAAACATTTCCAATGCTATATTTTTTGAACAAAACTTTATAATTTGGAAACTTGTACTTCTTATTAAAAAACGTTAATACATAAACAATTATTTGAAATACATACATATTTCAGATTGGTTGTTTGGAAGATCAGCTAGTAGAAGCTCGTTTGGAAGCTAGCAAAGTCAAGACTGAATTGGTTTCGGAGCGAAGTGCGAATGAGATAAAAATATCTGAAATGAAATCCAAACTTAATGAATTTGAAGAGGAGAGAGTAATTGGTTCTGGTCGAACAAAAATTCCTGGCATGAAGACCAAACTTGAGCTGTCATGGCAAAAAGAACGCGAAGACCAACAGAGATTATTACAAGAGACTTCGACGCTGGCAAGAGACTTACGTCAAACTCTATTCGAAGTGGAGCGTGAACGTGATAAGGAGCGACTGGAATCTAAACGTCGTCAGGATCAAATGAAGCGTACCAATGAAGAGGAAATGGAAGAAGGTCGCAGAAAAATTGCAGAATTACAGTGCGATTTATTAGAGCTGCGTGATGTTCACGCTAAACTCCGAACATCAAATGAGAAATTACGTAGAGAGCGAGAGCGTTATGAAAAGGAGTTGGTTAAGCGACGCATGGAGCAAGAAGGTGGTGATCGTAAGCTTGGTGCTCTATTGCACACAGTTGACGAGTTGGTAAAAATAGCACCAGATTTAATGGGTGGAAGGGTGACATCAACACCTAATGATTTAAAACCAGAACCAATATCCACAAAAAGATCTCGTAGTCCTTCCCCCTCTATGAATACGTCACATGTTGGCAGCATTCTAGCACGTTTAGCAGAGGCATCCGATGAATTGCGTAAATTCCAACGTATAAACGAAGAGGAGCATGAGCGAAATCGCATGAGACGTGGTAATTTGCGAAGAGCTGCTTCCCAAGAAAACGATCCACATGGTAGTCAAAGTTCTGTAGCAAGTGCAGGGGGATCTAATCGTAATGGTCCTAAATTATCACGTTCCGGTCATAATGGCACTCTTATAAAAAATAATCTATCTCTGGATTACTCAATACAACAAGATCAGGTAGTTATAGTCTTAAGAAAGCTGTGAAGAAGAAAACATACGCATTGTCCGTCGCTCTGTAATAATTCTAAATAATTGGTTTCTCATCGTGTTGTTTATGCATAAAACTGTCGTAAAGCGTCAAAATTCTGTTGATCCGTGACCGTGGTATAAAGTACAAGTTAATTTCTGTATCTTTGTCGTGTACTTTGGATTACTACAACTAATAAACAGCTGCAACATTTAAGCAGTAATTTTTCCAACTTGTATATCCTGACTCTTATATACAACCAATTAGGTTTGTGTATATGATAACGTACTGTTGGCGCCATCTTCTTGTGAATTTTAAAATTCTTTCCCAACAAACAATTTACATTGTACCTCATTTTTTTATAAACTTTTTATTTTCGGATATGGATTGTTTAAACAATAATTGTATTATTACCGGAGCTGATCGAATGGTATCATGTTGGTTATGCTTGGGTAACTACCATTTAAAATGTACTGGACTGAAAGCACGTGACGCTGACCGCACAAAATCTTTGCAATGGATCTGCCATCACTGCAAAAAAATTAATATCGATTTTTATAAGTTTTTTAAAACCTACAAGGATGAATTCGAACAACTAAATAAAGACTTCTTATCGGTACAAAACAAGCTTTTAAAATTTGGCGAACTATTTACTAAATTCCAAAGTTTGGATAAATTTACTGAAATGCAAGATCCATCCCAACCAAAAAGGAGGAAAACAGCAAATAAGTCTTCGGCTATACCTGAAATCACATGTTCTTTAATATCCACTAATCTAAATTCTGGCGAAAATAATGATGCTGTAGCAGACCTACCTCCGTCCCCAAATTCTATTCCACTACAACAATTCAACGCTACTTCTCCAGCCGCTGGTACGAGTAATAGAGACCTTAATTCAATATTGCCGACAACTACACCGATTGATCAAAATCGTATTCCACTACGAGCTATTCCGCCGAAAAAATCTGTTTTTATATCCCGTTTGGCAAGTGGCACATCTGTTGACTATGTCCAATACTATATAAACCCCAAGCTTGGTCGTAATGTTAATATTTTGTTACACCAATTCCAATTTTCCCAACCGAGATCAATTACTTCCTTTAAAATAACTCTTTAAGAGTCTTAATTTAATGTTTTCTTATTTCAGATTCAAGAATCGGACTCTGACATTAGTGTGGCCAGTGATATGAGGGACAGTAAAAATGAACAAAAACCAGTAGCAGTTGTTGTTGTTGTAGGCGATGCAGATGGACCCCAGCCTAGAGATCCGCCACCGGCCAATGCAATGCCACCAAAACCTTCGTATTGGTTAGAATCTTTTTATGCTTTAAATTATACACAAATAAATATTGTTACACTAGTTTAAGTTACCGTTTTAATAAACTTTTGTAATATAAAATGGGGAAAGTTTTAAGAAGCTGGAGGCCAGCGCTGTCGCTTGATGCTTTTTTTAATAGTTTTTTATCGTTTATTAAAAAAGGCTTTTACTACTATTACTTTTACTATTAATCGTTTATACTTTTTATAAACTTGGTGCATTTTATTTAAATGGCGAGTTTTTTTCTCCATTTTGGTGCGTTTTGAAATTTCAAAGTTCACAACGCTGCTGGAGGCCCAAAATATATCATGCTATAAATTTAACGGTAGACGATATATTTTAAAAATAGCGCCCACTGTCAGTTCTGTCTCGTTATTTCTGAAGTCAGATACAGAATACATATGTACGTCATCAAGCCTAGAACTGCATTCACGCATTAACCAACATCATCGTAAAAAAATTAAATTATTGATTTTAGGTTAGAAGTACAAGGTGGCGCAAAAGCAATTCTCCTATCAGAAAATCCTATAAATTTTGCGATTGGCCCCTAATGTCAGTTCTGTTTTGACATTTGTGTAGTAAACACATGCGAAATACACGTTAATAAACAATGTTACGCTACACTGCTCCAGAACGCGGAATATTGCTGACTATTTATTTGACCAATAATCGGTCAGTGACATTGGCACAACGCACAGTGGCATTTTTGCGGAAAAATAGGGTTTTTCAACTTTTCAATTTTAAAATTTTAATGATTTGGTTTTGTAAAGAAGTATTTGGATAAGAAAAATTCAACAAGGTTTTTAATGAAAAATGAAAATTTGTAGTTAAAAAAACTAATGGAAATTTATTCAATGAAATTAGTTTAAAATTACTGCCCAAATAAAGAACTTTTTTTGTGTGTAAGTTTATAGCTATGGCCTTTGTTTTATTTTTTAGTGAAAATATAGCACTTACTTTTTTATAAAAAAAAAAATATTATTGAAATTGGAAAAGTAAACAAATTATTATAATTTATCAAAAAGTATACTAAAAAATATCAACTTTTCACTTTTTGATGGAAAAAAACTTTATGTGCTTTGCCTTGCTTAGCCCTCTAACTATAAAAAAATGAAAGGTCCGAGTCTGTACTTTCAATTAAGGAAAAAAAAAACTACCGTAAATTACCGTCCCTTTTAGTAACACCGCTTTTAATTTCAAAAGTCACTTCCAATATTTCATACAAATGGTCAATAAGACAAAAAATTGGGTATACTTTTAGGCTTTTGGGAATTAAAGCTTGAAACGATTTATAAGTGAAACATTATTTTTGTTTACGAATATGTAGGCGTAACTAAATTGAATGACATTTCAGTCGAAATAAAAACATATAGTTTTCACGGCTTAAAATACATTAAATTTCATTTATATACTTATATAGTTCATATTAATATGAGTACTTTTTCGTTTTTATACACAGAATTAAGCGAGGAGCTTATTAACAGTGTTCGCAATGTTGATTCATTGACTGAATATATAAAATCGAGAAATTCTGGTGTAACTGATGAAGATGTTGCATATGTGAAAAGAAATATATCGCAGCGGTTTTTACCTTTATTTAATAAAAGGTGGTTTGCCGCATCTCAAAACATTGATCGTTTTTTTTGCGAGCAATTCACTTTGGCTTACAAGTAAGTTTTCGAGTAACAAGTGTAATAAACTATCTTATTATCTTTTTGTTATTTTTAAGATGCATTTGAAGTAGCATTGCCATGCACCTCCTCATGTGAAAGTATAGCGAAGGGGAGAAAAACAAAAGCTTTTGAGGAATGTAGTGATTGTGCGAAACGGTATAAAGCTGCAGCCTTGGCGTCACAGTACCCACAACAACAACTTTCACTGGCAAGTGAAATTATTGAAAAAGAAAAAACCCCGCAGCCCTATATTGATTCTTCAATTGTATTAGCATTATTAATGGATGCTGATTTAACAAAGATGCAATACAAAACCATAAGAAACGTTTTGCAATCTGAAGGGTATAATATTCTTCTACCTTATAACAAGCTATCGACTGAAAAAGAAAAATGTTATCCAGAAAACATTAATGTAACGGAAACAAGCGCTTCAGTTAATCTTCAAAGTTTGCTGGACCACACAACAAACCGAATTTTTGAAACTTTTTCAACAGAAACATTGGAGTCGCTGTCGCCGTGCAATTACACTCTTACAAGTAAGTGGGGCTGCGATGGGTCATCTGGGCATGCAGAATACAAACAAAATTTACCCAAAGATGTGAATGATGGCAGTATGTATTTACTCTCTATGGTCCCATCAATGCTGCAATCAGATAACAATATTGAGTATTGGCGTAATTCCAGACCTTCTTCAACTAGATTTTGTCGACCAATTTCATTTGAATTTGCAAGGGGAACAAAAGAGAAAATAATGGAAGTTAACGAAATATGAAGTCAGATATTGCTGCATTGAATAGCACAAAAGTTGTTTTAATGGGCAAAGAAATTAATGTATTACACAAGCTTCTTTTTACAATGCTGGATGGCAAAACCGCTCAGATAGTGACACATACTACTGCAGCAGCAGTATATTACATTTGGGGAGCGAAACCTACTGAAATGAACATCTTAGAGTTAGTTTCAATGAAAACAATTAAACCTGAGGCATGTGAATTGGGAATTTCATCCTTACATTTCATCCAAAATTTATGGAATGCATTCTCCATATAGCATATAATTTACCATTTCAGAAATGGGCTGCAACCTTCCAAAACAAAGAAATTAAAAGACAAAATAAATTAAAAATACAGGCGGCCTTTAAAGATAAAATGCGGTTGCGAGTTGATTTTCCTCAACAAGGTACAGGAACTTCTAACGACGGGAACACGTCAAGGCTTTTTTTCAAACCCACAAATTGTTGCGGATATTACTGGCGTCAGTGAAGAACTTATTGATCGATTTAGGATAATTCTACAAATAATTACATGTGGCGAAAAAATTGATAGTGACAAATTTAAATTATATGCGTCGGACACTGCGAAACTTCGTACAAAAATATAGTTGGTTTTATATGCCTGTTACTGTGCACAAAGTACTAATGCATGGCAAGGATATAATTGATGCTGCCGTATTACCAATAGGAATGCTTTCAGAGGAAGCCAGAGACAAAGATTACAGGAAGTATCGATTGATGTTTTCGAGAAAGTGTGATCGAATTTCCACAAATACTGATGTATTCAACAGACTTCTTATAACTTCGGATCCTTACATAAGTAGCATAAGGCGTCATTCGACCAAATTTCCTTCGAACTAGATCCCATTGTTAAAGATATGGTGCTTGAATAATATTACAAATAAAAACTAACACAATTTTTCACCTGTTACATATTCAATTAAAACATTGTATATTATATTGGATTTTTATCAAGCTGAAAGGTATAAATAACCTCATTTGGCGTCTCAATATTGGCAACACCATTTTTTTTCATTAAAAAGCATTAAAAAGGGTTCATAACTGTATTTTATATCAATTTGTGAATTTCGTCGCAGATTTCCTGGCCGTCCAACGCCTACTGGTGAAACACTGCCACGTTTAGCCGCTCGCCTCGAAGAGACTGGCACAACAGGAGATGCTGCCAGGCGTGGCAGACCCCGGAGTAGCCGTTCTGCAGAGAATATTGCTGCTGTAGCCGAGGATGTCATGGAAGCGCCGTCGACATCGACCAGACGACGTGCCACGCAAATGGGTATCAGTCGACGGTCTTTACAGCGAATTTTGGTACAAGATTAGAAGATGTTTCCGTACAAATTCCAATTGCGTCTAACATACGCTCAAGCCATCTTTATACATACAGTGGCCGACAAAAGTCTACATACGACCACAATATTGGACATTTTATGAGAACATTAGCGCGGAATAAAAAAAATAATGATGCAGTTTTGTGTGTAATCTATTTTTATTGATATGCCCAAAAAAAATTATTATTGTAATGTAAACTTTAAAAATTATTCATAATAAACAAATAAAAAGCATTGACAAAAGTCTACATACTACCAGCATATATGGGATTTTGTTGTTGAATTCAAACAGTAAAATGCCGTTATTTATTTTCTACTTTTCTTGTTGTGTTAAGGTTTCTTAAAATAGTATTCAGTTCAAGTTTAGGCGGATTAAATAAATCTTTAATAGAAATAATGGCTTCTCGAAAAGAAATATCAATTGATGTCCGTAAATTTGTTGTAAAGTGCAGAAATGAGGGAAAATCTTTTGGTGAAATATCAAAGCTTTTTAATTTAAGTAAGTCTACAGTTCAGACAATAGTCAATAACTTTAAAAAGACTTGTACAGTTGAAAACACACCACGTGGAGGTCGCCCAAAGAAACTTAGTCGTAGAGACGTTAGCTTCATCTTAAAAGAAGTGGGCAAAAATCCAAAAGTAAATGCCGCAAAATTAGCCGAAGATATCGCATGATCTGAATTAATTGTACATCCAAGAACTATACAAAGAACTTTAAATAATAATGGTTACCATAGCAGATCTCCTCGCATAAACCTCTCATAAGCGAAAAAAAAATCGCAAACTTTGTTTGGAATTTGCGCACAAGCATATTCAGAAGGACATGGATTTCTGGAAGAGAGTTTTGTTCACTGATGAATCTAAATATAACATATTTGGAAGTGATGGGAGAGATAAAGCTTGGCGAAAAAAAAATACAGCGATGGAGCCGAAGAACTAGTTGCTACTGTTAAGCATGGTGGAGGCAGCGTGATGGTTTGGGGTGCTGTTGCTGCTTCTGGAGTAGGAAAGTTAGTGTTTATTGAGGGTAATATGGATCGGTATCTGTACAAATTCATTTTGGAACAAAATTTTAAACCCTCGGCTGATATTTTAAATCTTAGTCAGAGTTAGATTTTCCAGCAAGATAACGATCCGAGGCACACGGCTCAGATTGTCAAAGAATGGCTGCTCTACAATGCCCCACGACAGTTGTACACCCCACCTCAAAGGCCGGACTTAAATGTTATTGAGCACGTGTGGGAGATTCTATAACGAAAAATTCGCAAAACTCCTATTACTAGTGACCCAATGCTTAAAGAGAAGCTTCAAGAAGAATGGCTAAACATAACTCGACAATTTAGTTGTTTCGATGCCCAGACGCTTACAGGCAGTTATAGATGCCCATGGTGGCCCAACGAAATATTAATTTTAATAAAAAGTACATAATAAATTTTAATACCCAAAGTTTTTTATGTTAATTTACAGCTCGTATGTAGACTTTTGTCATTCAATTTTATTAGTTTTTTGTGAATAAAAGTTTAAGTTTATAATAAAATAAGATTTTTTTTGTGTTATTATTATTATAAATACATCTTAAACAAAACTGTATTATTACTTTTCTTCATTATGGTTTCAAAATGCCCAAATTGCAAAAATATGGGTCGTATGTAGACTTTTGTCGGCCACTGTATATATAGTAAGAATTCATAACACTTTTTATTCAATAAAAACAAAATAACAGAAAGAAAACTTAAAAACATAAAACAATTTTTCAAATAAGTGAACATACACACATTATATATACATATGTACATATATATGTATATGAATTTCACGTCAAGTGACCCAATTTTAAAAATCAATGTCTTCCGATATGGATGAAATTTGCACCAAGGTTAGTACTATTGGATAGTAGGCCAGACACAAATTTTCAGCTCTATGAGTAAAGAAGTGCCGGATTTAGAGGGCGCCAAAGTTAGAAATTTTGGTCATACAGGGTTTTTTTTAAAATGAATGAAACTTTTCACCTGTTGGTCCTAACAAAAATTGTCCAAAGGACTTTAGATAGCTATTTCTTCAATCATTTCAAAAACATTTTTTTTTAAATTTGGGCCCTTTTTTCTATAAAAAATAATTTTATTGCCACACAAAATTTTATATGAGTATTTCGTGAATATATTTTGTTCTTAAACATTAACAAATCTTTTAATTTTTATTTTGGCGCTTAACAAAACATTCACCTTTAAAAAATAATATTTTAATTGAGTTTTTACTTTTACTCCGTTTGCTTTAAGTTTTCACTTTGTATAGCATTCGTTTAATGTACCGTTTAAAATATCAATGTTATACAGTGGTGGCAATACAATTATAACAACACAACACTGTATTTTATTTGTTGCTTTCGTTGGTCAATATGTCAAAAACACAAGCAACTTTTGACATTTCTCTCTCTAAGTAAGAAAAAAAGTAGAGCAGCTGTGCTCTCAACGACACCTGAAAAGTGAATTCGCCTTAAAAAAAATTGTACCAAAAAGGGATGAATTGTACCAGCGTACCAATAAAGTTTTGTTTGTACCAAATTTGGTACAATTGTACCACAAATCCCATCAGTGCTTCACACCCCAATCATGAGCGAAACAACTTGCTTCACCATAGAAAACGAGCGAACCAAGTAGATTCATAGTTAATCTACTTGCGAAGCACGAAAAATTGCACTCTTCTCTAATTTTTATTGCAAGTTTATCTGCACTAGCAACTGTCAAATCCAATCAAGTTTATTATTCATGTAAACAGCATGATTCATAAACCTGATTCAGAAAGCGAAGCAGGTGATTCAAGTCGTCGTGGAAACATAGTATTAGTTGATTACTTTCAGCACGAAATATTACAACTTAACCCTCTAAACGGCCAATTTTTTTCCGATTTAAAAAAATTATTTATTGATAGGTTTTTGGCAAATAAAACATATATTAATAGTGAAAGTTAAAAATAAAAAAAAAGTACCTTCCAGGTGACAAAATATGTTGACCGCCAAAAGGCGGACCTGCCTGGTAACGTAATAAAAAAGTTAGTTAAGTGATGTTTTAAATTTTTACTTTTATTCGAATTTTCATAGTTTTGTGTGATAAATTTGGAAACATTTTTTATTGTTTGATAAGCATAGGTTTAATTTGCATTTGGTGCAGTACATTTGTGTTTCAGATTTACATCCCCGTAGTTTGCATACTCTTTTACCACTGCGGTCCAAAATGTCAGGCATATGTCCAAGCCCATCAAAACGGATGTCATCTGGTGGACTATACGATTTCTTGGGTTTTTGAAGCTGTGTGCTTTGGCCCTGTGGTCTACCAACAGCTCTTTTCGCATTAGCGTTCTCATAACGACAAAGTACATCAGCCACTTCAATACGAAAATCTGGTAATTTTTTATGTGTAACGTCTTTACAGTTAATTCCATGTATACGCTGGTAAAGAAGGTATGAATTTACTAACGACATATCAATCAAGTGATAAAACAAACGCAAAGTCCATTTCTTTGTTTTTATTCTGATGTGGTAGCGACCAAGTAAACTGTCCATCAAATCAACACCACCCATATGTCGATTATATTCTTTGATTATATTTGGACAGTCTACATCGGCGTAGGATTTATTTTTGCGATCATAACGGCATATTTTGAATGGTTGTGAATTGTTGTTCAGTGTTTTAAACGGTTTAATTCCGACATACGTAGATATTAATCGTACATATTTTGTATCCTTCCATTGGACACAAGATATATCTATTCCGAAGGCACGGCCAACGAACTCTTCTGAGTATCCACGTTCCTTATCTCTTAATTCCACTTCTTTTGTCAGCTTGCAGTTGGGTATCCTATTAGATCGCACAGTTCCTAATGCATAAATTCCTCTGCTCCGTAAATAAACAAGAAGTGGCAGAGAGGTATAGAAATTGTCAAAATATAAGATATGATTTTTGAAATCTGGAATTGTGTCTGACAATCTAATAACAACATTGGCTGTTGCTCCTAAGTCAGGGGTGTTAGGTAACACCACATTATCGCCCGCTCCTTTATAAACCTCGAATCTATACGAAAACCCATCCGAGTCACAAAGGACAAAAAGTTTCATGCCATATTTGTGGGGTTTTGCGGGCATGTATTGCCGAAATTTTGTAATCATTTTTGTTGAACACATTTGTTCGTCGATGCAAAGCCGAGGTGTTTTTGGCACAGCATCAAATTTTTTGTTGAGACTTTCAATAATTGGACGGATTTTGAACAGCTCATCATATCCTGCTTCATGTGGTTTTTTCATTTTTTTAGTGTCATTAAAGTGAAGATATTTTCTGATGGAAAAAAACTGCTTTGATGTCATTGCGTTTCGAACTGGCTCTAAGGAATGTTTTGACCAGTAACTCTCAACATTGGGATACCGGTACACAGAAATATATATCAAAATTCCGATATATTTTTTTAGGTCACATGTTGTTAGGTTGAAATTTGTAGAAACATCTTGTTGTTTTGCATACAGGTTGCTCTGATATGCAATTTCATTAAGCAAGTCATCGTTAAAAAAATATGTAAAGCAACAGAATGGAGTTTTTAGTTCTTTGAATTCTTGCGGTAGTTCCTTATCTCCTTGAAAAACTACATCTTTCTTTTCAAGTTCAATGTATTTTTTTTTCCATAGAATCTTTTTGAATTCTGGGTTTTGGGGAGAAATATCTTTTACATTACCTACAAATCCCCCTGCATTAGATACCACTGGACTTTCACCAACGTCAACTTCTGGTAGAGGAGATCTTGCTCTCTTCACTTTTTTAGTTTTTGATACTGAAGGTTCTTCATAGTGCTCCACGTTGGCGTTCTCTTCTGGCAAATTATTTTCAGAAACGTTCATGATCTCAGAAAGAAAATCGTTGTTGTTAGCATTATCCCATTCTTCTTCTAATGCGACAAAGTCAACGTTTGGTAGTTGAAAGTCTGGGTCTTCCAAATCATCATCATCGTCAAAGTCTAAATGGTCCCCTGAATCTGCGTCATCCACTGATTCAGCCATGAGTGCTTCAATTTCCTCATCAGTTAAGTTTGAAAATTTTAAATTTTTTCTTTGTGAAAACATTTTATTGTCAATGAATTCTTTTTTAGAATGCCTAAAACCGAAAATATTTAAAGGAAAATGAAACGAATAAAAACGCTACGAACTCGAGCAATGTGTATGCAAAAGTAGCTTGTAACCGGCAGGTCCGCCTTTAGGCGGTGTCCAATTTTTACCGGCTAAAAGCTAAGTTTTGCTAAAATACCGATATTCAAAACACTGAACACAAAAGAATATATATTTACCTTTATGAAAATATTT
The DNA here is from genome assembly GCA_916048285.2 of Bellardia pandia. Lineage (NCBI taxonomy): Eukaryota > Metazoa > Arthropoda > Insecta > Diptera > Calliphoridae > Bellardia > Bellardia pandia. The sequence continues at coordinate 76,613,523 of OU696530.1, forward strand.
TTTTTACACCTGAATTGTGCAATAATAATATTTTATAGTTTATTAAAAACTCTACTTGTTACACAAATAATTTATTTATACACTTTTTCAAAAAAATGTCTTTGACACTCAACAATTTGCAATCAACTGACAAATGATTGCTGCTGTTTACATCAGTAAGAACATTATTTGTTTCTCTGCAGATATATACCGTTATAACAGAATTTTTTATAAATAGAGCTGCATAGCAACGTATTTATTGCACACCGTCTAAAGGCAGGCTCGCCGGTTAGAGGGTTAATTATAAGTGAAGCTGTAACTAATGGCGTTTTCTTTTCTGGCAAAAATGTTACACGTTTTTCCCATTTCGCACCTTTTTTAATTTTTTTTTGTGTTCTTTTCTGAAAAAATGTCAACACTGCTAAAGTGTAGTGTGTTCTTTTCTATAAATGTCACACTATAAATTTAAAAAAGGTGCACCTTTCACACTCTGTATTCTTAGAAGGGGAGAATCACACGATAAAACAGCTGACATTTGTTTTGTTTATGAATGTGTATTTGTGTTAAGAAAAAAAATATACAAAATGGAAAATATTACTACTTTTTTATGTGCTGTAAAAATATTGGATGACTTGTTGGATTCATCTTCATCATCTGATGATGATGAAAAATTTTATGTGATTATGGAAAGAAATCCACAACCGCGAGTGAAAGTAGACAATGTAATTAATGAATACTCTGAAGTTGTACATATGTCAAATTAAATAGGACAATATCTCCTACTTCTTATATATGTAATGCATGTTTATATATCGATGGTCTCATGTAGAAAGGCCCTAACTCGCATATTTGAAACTTTAGAGGAGAAGGTAAAACATAAGAGAAACTGTAATATCAACATGTAAATTTTTTTGTACAACTGCTTATAAAAGCGTTATTTTTTACACTATTGCAATAAATTTTTGTGAGGAGGTGTATTTGCGTTAAATGCATTGGAATCGCAAAAAAAAAACAAATTTTATAAAAATAGCGAGCTAGTAGCGCTTTTCTACATGAGACCAATGATTTATAATTTTTATAGTTTAAAAAGAATTTACACTCGTTCGTCTCATCGAACTGTTCGGACGTGTTATTTTTAGTGCGGCTGAATTTTCGGTGAAAAAATCGTAATAGGTGAAAAAGTGTAAAGGCCCAACTATAATATGCATAAGCAAGCTTAAGCAAATTGCAAAAGTTAACGAAAAGACTGTCAAATGCATAACCAGTTCAGAGTTAACTTTTAGGTGGCTACAATGACTTTGAAACTTTTTGTCCACAGTTGCTCATTTATGTTAAAAAAAATGTTTTTATTTTAACAAAAAGCCATTAAATGACTATATTTTATAAATATTATTATATTATTTTATAATTAAAAGAAAACTTCGTACCAGAAACGCATAATTTTTCCTTTTTCTTAATTTATCGGCAAAAGTACTAAAATGTACAGCTGTGGCAGCACTACATTGTAAATAATAATAAACGTTTACAAAAACTTAAAAATTTAAATAATATAAAAATGTTAAAGTTAGCGCTTGAAGGCCTGCGCACATTAAAAGAAATAAGTGAACTACACTGTAAAAGAAGAAGACGCTCTTGTTCTGTCAGAGAAATAAACCGCGACAGAAAGACATTTTTGTTAAAATAAAAAGGGTCCCTTTTATTGTAAAGGCACTTATTTTTTCCGCATTTTCTATTAAATTTTAAATAAATATATTTTCTTCTTTCTCCATTTTGTTCAAAACACAAACAAACAACAACAAACAGCTGATTCCGTACAGAATGTGCGATCAGTTTCGCTTTTTGCTTAAGCAAATGACAGTTGAAAAACTTAACGAAAAGTTTCGTTAAGTACATTATAGTTTGCCACATACAATTTATATGTGTTCGCACGTTTGCTTAAGCTAGCATATGCATATTATAGTTGGGCCTTAAAAAGTTGAAATAAAACAAAAAAGTGAAAAATAACTCGTAATAGGTAAAAAAAATCTATGGTAATTAAAAAAAAAAAAACATTAAAAATCGCATAAAAACTGTATGAGTGTTCCTCTCAGATGTAATTCTGAGAAAGAGCTTAGCTCGACTAGAAAAACTATATGGGTCTCTGTGGAAGAATCCTTAAAAAAATCTGTAGAGAATTTTCTCACTACAAGAGCCGCAGAACGGCGTCGTTCCTGTTCGCCTAATATAGTGATTTCAACAGATAAAAAAACATCATCTTCATCAAATAGTGCAGTCAAACCCAAAAAACAAGTAGGTATGGATAAGTACATCACCGTTCTCAAGCGACAGACCGTTAGTAGTGATAAACCAAATGACCAAAACAGATTTTCTCTACTTCAGACGGATGATCCAGAAATACCGAAAAAGACATTTAAGCCCCCACCAATTTACCTAAGAGAGCCCACTTCCAACAAACTGATACAAGGAATTGTTGCTGTAATAGGTGAAAACATGTTTAGCGTAACCTCAATTAAACATGGAAATATCTGCGAGACAAAGATCCAAGTGAATAGGGAAGATGATTTTCGAAAATTGTCCAACCAGCTGGAAAGGGAGACTAGGGATTTCTATACCTACCAGCTCAAAAGCGCAAAAGGACTCCAAGTCGTTCTAAAGGGTATAGACCCAGATGTTGATCCTGCCCAGATAAAGACTAGCTTAATGGAAAAAGGCTTCAAAATTAAGAGCATAACGAATTTTAGAAACCGTGAAAAGATTCCACAGCCTATGTTCAGGGTGGAATTAGAACCTGGAGATGTCGTTTAAAGAAAAACGAGTCGCATCCCATCTACAATATGATTTACCTTCTGCATCGTAGAATCACCGTGGAAGAACCGCAAAAGCGTCAGGGACCCGTTCAGTGTCTTAACTGTCAAGAATTTGGTCATACCAACGCGTATTGCAAATTGCCGACAGTTTATGTTGCGTGTGGGGAGCTACATGCAACTGCTCAATGCGATAAGTCGAAAACTGACTCAAAAATAAAAAAAATGCAGTAACTGCGGAGGTAATCATACCGCAAATTATAGAGGTTGTCCAATTTACACTCATTTGAAAGGCATAAGAACCAACAAGACGTCAGTATTACCTGATCATCGTCAACAGCCTATTTTGGCATCGAGTGACAATTTCCCGCAATTGTTACGGTCCACTAGTCATGTAAACGCGCCTAGCTCTAGACAAGTTTCTTACGCAAACGTGGTTAAATCTAATATGCCAGGTTTGGAGCAGGAACCTAAATCACAATATTACGAGCCTAATATTAACACTCTAGAGACTACATTGCAGACGCTTGTACAAACTATGAACACCTTTACAACCACTATGACATCCATGATGCAGGAAATGCTGAAAATGCAATCCACTATCTTACAAGCTATTTTAAAGAAATGATTTGTTTAAAAATTTGTTTTTGGAACGCGAACGGCCTCCGCCAACATAAAAACGAACTGGAATACTTCCTGATGGATAAGCAGATTGATGTCATGATGATTGCTGAAACTCACTTGACGGCGACAGGATACTTCAAAATTAATGGCTACACAGAAAGAAAAAAGCACTTCTAAATTTAAGTTTATTTTACTCAAATTTAGCCAGAATTTATACTTGAAAATTTAAGTACGATTCATACTCACTTGTACTTAGAACAAGTATAAACGGGATTGATTAAAAAAATCAAGCGGAGATTTTCTTAAAACAGGAATAAAATTATTGAATTAAGTAAGAAAATCTTGTTTTAAGTACAAGTGTGAAGTTAAATCAAGTAGTTAACTCTTACACTTCAAAGTAAGAGTAAGATAACTTGATATAAGAAAAAAATTCTTATATTGATCCCTAAGAGAAAAAGAGCGGTATAAAATTTACTCTCCAGCTGCTCTCAAAGTAATTTTCTACTCGCGTTGTCGGTTAGTTACATAAATAGACATGCAATTTGCATCAGTCTGTTTTGTGCGTTCAGTGGAGTAGTTTGTGTTTTGTGTGTGAAAAAAATAATAAATAAAAAAACTACAACAATAAAAAAACTACAACAAAAAATCGTGGTGTTTGTGTTAAAAAAAATATGTGTGAAATTGCGGATAACGATGACACCCACCTACTCCAGCTGCTACAGGAGTTCAATCTTCCAAATGTGTTGGAACATTTAAAAGGTAAGAAATTTATTTAAATTAAAGTTAAACAAATTTAATAAATACAAGAAATTTTTCTTATTTTAAAGTTTTATTTGGAAAATAAAAATATTTGTTTAACTTTAATTTAAATAAATTTTTTAAATAAAACTTAAATATTTGTGCTGTATGTATGTAGATTTTATTGGGTAACTGTATGTTTCTTATTGTATGTACATACCATCAGTTCATGGAAAAAAAACCGTTAGTTATACTAAATACATATTCATTCAACGACACAAACAACAAATTGTGCCCATGCAAATATATAGAAAATTCAAGCACGAGAAACACATGATGTGTGCGGTGTTTGTGTGTCTATACATACATACATATATTTACATGGGTACAATTTGTTGTTTGTGTCGTTGGATGAATGTACATACATATGTATTAATGTGTATTTAGTATAAGTAACGGCTTTTTGTCCATGAACTGATGGTATTTTTGTATCACAAATGAAAAATACAGTTGCCCAATAAAGTCTACATACATACAGCACAAATATTTAAGTTTTATTATACCCTTCACCATCGTGAGAAGGGTATATATAAGTTTGTCATTCCGTGTGTAATTTCCACAAAAAAATTTTCCAACCCTATAAAGTATATATATTCTGGATCCTTATAGATAGCGAAGTCGATTAAGCCTGTCCGTCTGTCTGTCTGTCTCTTGAAATCAGTTTTTTGAAGTCCCCAGATATACTCGGGATCCAAACCTTCAATAATTCTGTCAGAAGTGCTTTCGAGAAGTTTGCTATTTAAAATCAGCAAAATCGGTTTAGGTTAACCAGAGTTATGAACCTATATGTGAGACCACCTCCATAAAAATTTGATATTTTTCATCCATTTTATTGCAATATTTTGAAAACTACTGCAGATAATACCATGAAATTTTGTATACGTTGTTTGTACTATAAAAGAAGAAAGTGTGCGGAAAATAGTAAGAATCGGTCCATGATTTCTTATAGCCCCCATAAAAATATATATATTCCCGAAATATGGCTTAATGATAAATAAATGCCTATAAAATTGGAATATCAAGACAAAATTCAGCAAAAATAAGTTTTATAGAAAAAGAAATCGCAAAACGAAATTTTTTTTAATTCGGTCTATGTTTGACCATAGACCCCATATAAAGTCCACTTCCAAAATTCACTTAAATACGTATAAAACAGATATATATAATGTTAAACGGCTAAAATTTGACATAAATACTCTTTATAGGCAAATAAATTGCTGTACTAAATTTTATGGTGGTCGGCCCAGAACTGGTCATAGCTCCCATACAAGGACCACATCTGAAAAAGAGATTTTTCCCTATATATATTGTATAAATATCGGTACCGACTCAAAACTTTGCACAGATCATTTTAATATATGCAAAAATCATCCCACAAAATTTTGTGAATTTCGGTCTATTTTTAACCGTATGCCCCATATAAAGCCCTCTTCCGAAAATCACTTTAATACTCATAAATCGCTTATAAATAAGGGTACCAATCCAAAATTTTACACGGATCATTTATATACATGCCTAAATCTAACTGCTGGATTTTGAGAATATCGGTCCATATTTGACTATATCCCCCACATAAGGTCCACTCTCGAAATCCACGTTAATACTAATATTTATCGTATATATACCGTTATTATGTTGAAATTCGACGTGAAATATACTCATATGCATGAAAATAACTGTTCCAAAATTTAAGAAGATCGGCCAATAATTTGTCATACCTGCCATATAGAACCATTTCCAAAAAACAAATAAATTCGGGTCAAAAAATATTCTTTTCGGATTTAACCCATATTCGGTCCATATTTTATAATCATGATATATATCGTTGGAAAGGTATTTAATACCTTTTATTTAATGTATTACAAATTATCAGACACCCAGTAGTTCCCGAGATATAGGCCTATATATTTTCAACTTTACGGGCCCGCCCCCTCGAAAATAGGCGTGACCGCCAACAAATTTTTTTTTTGCTGGTATCTCCTCCAAAATCCCTATTTCATTTTTTTTTTTTTTTAGCAAAATCACTAAAACCGAATTGTACCCCTTTTTATACCCTTCACCATCGTGAGAAGGGTATATATAAGTTTGTCATTCCGTGTGAAATTTCCACAATATAATTTTCCGACCCTATAAAGTATATATATTCTGGATCCTTATAGATAGCGAAGTCGATTAAGCCATGCCCGTCTGTCTGTCTGTTGAAATCAGTTTTTTGAAGTCCCCAGATATACTCGGGATCCAAACCTTCAATAATTCTGTCAGAAGTGCTTTCGAGAAGTTTGCTATTTAAAATCAGCAAAATCGGTTTAGGTTAACCAGAGTTATGAACCTATATGTGAGACCACCTCCATAAAAATTTGATATTTTTCATCCATTTTATTGCAATATTTTGAAAACTATTGCAGATAATACCATGAAATTTTGTATATGTACGTTGTTTGTACTATAAAAGAAGAAAGTGTGCGGAAAATAGTAAGAATCGGTCCATGATTTCTTATAGCCCCCATACAAATATATATATTCCCGAAATATGGCTTAATGATAAATAAATGCCTATAAAATTGGAATATCAAGACAAAATTCAGCAAAAATAAGTTTTATACAAAAAGAAATCTCAAAACGAATTTTTTTTTTAATTCGGTCCATGTTTGACCATAGACCCCATATAAAGTCCACTTACAAAATTCACTTAAATACGTATAAAACAGATATAAATAATGTTAAACGGCTAAAATTTGACATAAATACTCTTTATAGGCAAATAAATTGCTGTACTAAATTTTATGGTGTTCGGCCCAGAACTGGTCATAGCTCCCATACAAGGACCACATCTGAAAAAGAGATTTTTCCCTATATATATTGTATAAATATCGGTACCGACTCAAAACTTTGCACAGATCATTTTAATATATGCAAAAATCATCCCACAAAATTTTGTGAATTTCGGTCTATTTTTAACCGTATGCCCTCTTCCGAAAATTACTTTAATACTCATAAATCGCTTATAAATAAGGGTACCAATCCAAAATTTTACACGGATCATTTACATACATGCCTAAATCTAACTGCTGGATTTTGAGAATATCGGTCCATATTTGACTATATCCCCCACATAAGGTCCACTCTAGAAATCCACGTTAATACTAATATATATCGTATATATACCGTTATTATGTTGAAATTCAACGTGAAATATCCTTATATGCATGAAAATAACTGTTCCAAAATTTAAGAAGATCGGCCCATAATTTGTCATACCTGCCATATGGAACCATTTCCAAAAAACAAATAAATTCGGGTCAAAAAATATTCTTTTCGGATTTAACCAATATTCGGTCCATATTTTATAATCATGATATATATCGTTGGAAAGGTATTTTTAATACCTTTTATTTAATGTATTACAAATTATCAGACACCCAGTAGTTCCCGAGATATAGGCCTATATATTTTCAACTTTAAGGGCCCGCCCCCCTCGAAAATAGGCGTGACCGGCAACAAATTTTTTTTTGCTGGTATCTCCTCTAAAAGCTCTATTTGATTTTGTTTTTTTTTTTTTTTTTGAGCAAAATCACTAAAACCGAATTGTACCCCTTTTTTTATACTCTGTTAAGTTACACTCAAGATTATTATGAACATCAGACAAACTCTGTAAATTATGGTAAGAATTGGTAATTAAATCAATTAAAAATGGTGAAAATTAAATAAAATTTTAAAATATTTAACATAAATTATGTTGGTCGTAAAATTGTCTTTCAAACAATATATCAAATACTAATAAAATTTGCACTAACACTGAATAGAAAACACAGAATTAGGATATTCTAGTCTAGTGTAGTTTCTGTATTTCTTATTACGCTTAGGTGAAGGGTATTTAAGATTCGGCACAGCCGAATATAGCACTCTTACTTGTTTATACTCTGTTTGTTAAGTTACACTCAAGATTATTATGAACATCAGACAAACTCTGTAAATTATGGTAAGAATTGGTAATTAAATCAATTAAAAATGGTGAAAATTACACAAAATTTCCAAATATTTAACATAAATTATGTTGGTCGTAAAATTGTCTTTCAAACAATATATCAAATACTAATAAAATTTGCACTAAGACTGAATAGAAAACACAGAATTAGGATATTCTAGTCTAGTGTAGTTTCTGTATTTCTTATTACGCTTAGGTGAAGGGTATTTAAGATTCGGCACAGCCGAATATAGCACTCTTACTTGTTTTTATTTAAAAAATTTATTTAAATTAAAGTTAAACAAATATAAATAAATACAAGAAATTTTTCTTATTTTAAAGTTTTATTTGGAAAATAAAAATATTTGTTTAACTTTAATTTAAATAAATTTTTTAAATAAAAATAAAACTTAAATATTTCTTCGCAGTGTTGCAGGGACCGTAACTGTTATGACTTTTATCGAAAAAGTAAAAAAAAAATAACTTTTAATTTTGACTTTTATTTTTTAAAGCAAAGATTAAAAGTTATTTTTGAATTTTATTATTTTACTCAAAAAATAAAAGTTATTTTTTAACTTTTAATTTTTTTAAGGCAAAAATAAAATTCAAGACTAGCGTATTACTATGCAATATTTAATTCATGACTTTTATTTTTGCTCTAAAGACTAAAATTTTCTACGATCATTTTTTATGTGTCCTTTTTGATGTAAATTTTTAAAAATAACAGTTATTTTCTGTCCCTGAATTTAACAAATCATGATCTTATTCTATAGTTTGGCATCGATGACGACACAATTTCTGTCCAGTCCAAGGTAGACAACTGGCTAATTGAAGATGATTTCTTTGGCAAACGTGTTTTAAGCAAGGTAATATTATAGTTAAATTGTACATTTCTTTTTTTATCTAATATTGTATTTATAATTAATTATAACTTAAAACGTCTTTAAACAGGGATTCAGCAGATTGGGCCGACGTTTGCGAGAAATGAAAACAAACTTTTAAAATACGTCGTCGGGATTTATTGGAACTCAACAATGCGGATTTCTTGAAATGTTGGTCAAAATTAAGCCATGCAAAAGGCGCTGATTTGGTAAGACATTAAAAATTAAAAAAAAAATTAATTCAATATTATTTTCTTTAAACTCATATATTTAATAGATAGTCTTAATAGATTAAAATCGTTTAACTTGAAAATGACTGCCAGTGAAGTAGCATGTTTTGTCCATTTCTTACCTTTAATGATTGGGGACTTAGTGCCCATAGATAATTCTTTATTTATATAACATTTGCTCTAAATAAAAACTGAAATAAGAGCTATATATGTATACATAAATTAATACAATAAAAACAATATTATAAATAATTTAATTAAACCTAAATAATTTTAAATTGGTAAATACTCCCAAATTGTAAAAATATCCCCTATATATTTATTATTTAAATAAAGTGTTAATTAAAAATAATAAATATAATTATATTTAAATTAAATATTTTCTTTTAGTAATAAAAATAATAATTTAATACTTTTTAAATTAATACAATAAAAAAATTTAAAACAAAATAAAAATTTATTATATATAACAAATAATGTGTTTTTCTTAAATCAATCTTAGTTTGGCTTACATCAAGTACGAATTCGAACTTAACTCAATCCTATTTTAGGATTACATCAAGTATGAATTCGAGCTTAAATCTAGTTGAAAATTCTTGAAACAAGCTCATTTTGGGATTAATTATATCTCGGGCATTCTTAAATCAATCCGATTTCAGGATTACACCAAGTACGAATTCGTGCTTAAATCTAGTTTATAATTCTTGAATCAAGCTTATTTAGGGATTAATTCAATCTCAGCCATTCTTAAGGAGAGTTAAAATTAAGATTTTTCGACTTAATGAATCCGTACTTGAATCAAGTATTTTATACTTGGTATAAGAAAATCCGTACTTACCCTACTTTTGACACCGCTCCGGATTGATTTAAGTACGGATTACTCAATTTTTTTTTCTGTGTACGTGTTGTATGATACTAAAGATCCCCGCGGAAGAGCATGTGGAGGTTCGGCAATTCTTATAAAGAACAGAATAAAACATTATTTAATGAACAACATATGTGAGGATTACCTACAAGCAACAAACATTTGTATTGAATTCTGTCAATACAATTTTGTTTTATCATCAATTTATTCGCCGCCTCGATTTTCAATAAAAGAATACCATAACTTCTTTAAATCCCTTGGAGCTAGATTTTTAGTTGCTGGTGACTTTAACGCCAAACACACATTTTGGGGTTCACGTCTGTAACGAACCTTTTTTCTTGCTGGGGTATATCTCGCCGGATACCCAGGGTCCACTCACAATAAATTTTATTTACTTGAGACGCTCGTTAAAAGAAAAGAAAACTTTCTGTCTTTTTATTCTTATGCTTTTAAATTGTGATTTATTTATTAATTCGTTTTTCTTAAATTTAGGGTTTATTAAATTCTGTCACAATCACGATTTCCACGGCGTTTTTGATGAGACACAATCTCCATGCACAAATGCTGGCTGTACGGATGGCCAGCTTGACCAGTCAACAGTGTTACGTCGATATGGTATATCCTCACTAATGCCCAGTGAAGCCACCAAACGACAACGAGTCTGCGGTCCAACCACGGAAACTCTGTGTCGAGTGACTCGTAGTAATAAACCTGCGGTCCAACCACGGGCACATTACTACGCTCGGCTTGGGATGTTGGTGTAGTATCAAATTGTAAACCTGCGGTCCAACCACGGAATTCACAACTGAGGCTACACTAGCACCACTACAGACCAAACAAAACAAACTACTAAAATATACCAGAACAACTTACCTACCACTGTGTTCACCGACTGGTGAGAACTGACTGATCAACTGACCGGCCAAAACTGACTGACCTCGATCTTCATTTTTGTTCTGCTTTTATACCTTTTTTTCTGTTGACCTACAACCAAGGTAGTTGCGTCTATCCGTTTGCTCAGCTGTTTGTCACATTTGCTGTGTATCCGATGTTTGCTTATATGCCGCTAGAGGGTGTGTCTCAAATACCAATTCGTGTCACTGCCACTAGATGTCGCCGTTAATAAATTTAAATTTAAATCATACGAGAATTATGCAAAACTACAAATTATATACTATAAAAGGAAATTCATTCGTTATTATATAAAGTTATAAATTAGAAAAATTAAATCAATTTACATGTAATTCATACAAGAATTATACAAAATTACAAATCATCACATATAAAAGTAAATTCATTCGATATTATAAAAGATTACCAATTAGAAAATTAATTCAACTTAAATTTAATTCATACAAGAATTATCCACAATTACAATATTACAAAAAAAAACAATATGTGTGGGTGGAAACGAGGGTTACGACTTCCATCGGCACACGTCTGGTGACCCCGAAGGGTCGTGAACGCTTCAACACCATTGCCAAAATGGGCTTAGATGTACTCTCAAGCGGGCATCCCACCTACTGGCCGACGGAAGATTCCCGATGTTATTGACTTCGGAGTACTGAAAAATATCCCTGTAGAATCGATACAAGTGGAGCCTTCATTAGACTTGTCTTCAGATCACTCTCCTTCTATTATTTCAATGCGTTTCCTTCAAGGGAATGGCTCTCCATTTCGGGACATATCTAAAACCAGAGTAAGTTGGATAAAGTACAAAAAGTATTTAAGTTCCCACTGCACGGAAAATGTAGTGTTGAGAACTACTGAGGATATTGATGGGTCGATTGGCAAGTTTACTGAGGACATACGAAGAGCTGTACATCACGCCTCCACATATGATGTTGAGTGCAGAAGTGGGACAAACAGAACTTATTTCGCTGAACTCGATCAACTCCTGTCAGAAAAAAGAAGAATGAGAAGAGAGTGGCAAATTCACAGGTCTGCTGAACTGAAAGCTAGGCTACAGGTATGCAGAGATATACTAAGACATTTCTTAGAAACCCAAAGAACGGCCTCACTTAGATCTTACTTGGAGGGTCTTGATAGTACCCCACACTCTGACTTATGGAGGGCGGCAAGAGGTTTAAAAAGACCCGTGAGAGGAAAACCTCCTTTGCGAAATCCGATTGGTGACTGGGCTAGAAATGATTCCAAGAAAGGGGCATTATTTGTTAAATTTGAGAAGTGTGTTTACTATAAACAATTCACCCCACCTGGATAACCATCTTGTCGTGATGTATTGGCTTAAATGCTGGCTGAATTCCATAGCACCAGATTGGCTTTAGTATTGCATCCATTCTACAGGTCGGCCAATAGGTGGGATGTCCACTTGAGAGTACATCTAAGCCCATTTTAGCAATGGTGTTGAAGAGTACGCGACCCTTTGGGGTTACCAGACGTGAACCCCAAAATGTGTGTTTGGCGTTAAAGTCGCCAGCAACTAAAAATCTAGCTCCAAGGGATTTAAAGAAGTTATGGTATTAGTGTTCTTTTATTCAAAATCGAGGCGGAGAATAAATCGATGATAAAACAAATTTGTATTGACAGAATTCAATGCAAATGTTTGTTGCTTGGAGGTAATCCTCACTTATGTTATTCATTAGATAATGCTTTATTCTGTTCTTTATAAGAATTGCCGAACCTCCAAAAGCTCGTCGAAGGTCCTCGGTAAAGTTGCCAATCGACTCATCAATATCGTCGGTAGTTCTCAACACAACATTTTCCGTGCAATGAGAACTTAAATACTTTTTGTATTTTATCCAACTTACTCGGGTCTTAGTCATGTTCATAAATAGGTGGGATGTCCACTTGAGAGTACATCTAAGCCCATTTTAGCAATGGTGTTGAAGAGTACGCGACCCTTTGGGGTTACCAGACGTGAACCCCAAAATGTGTGTTTGGCGTTAAAGTCACCAGCAACTAAAAATCTAGCTCCAAGGGATTTAAAGAAGTTATGGTATTGGTGTTCTTTTATTGAAAATCGAGGCGGAGAATAAATCGATGATAACCCAAATTTGTATTGACAGAATTCAATGCAAATGTTTGTTGCTTGGAGGTAATACTCACTTATGTTATTCATTAGATAATGCTTTATTCTGTTCTTTATAAGAATTGCCGATCATCCACATGCTCTTCCGCGTGGATCTTTAGTATCATATAACACGTAGCCATTAATTTTGAAGTACGCCGTCAAGTGAGTTTCAGCAATCATCATGACATCAATCTGCTTATCCATCAGGAAGTGTTCCAGTTCGTTTTTATGTTGGCGGAGGCCGTTCGCGTTCCAGAAACAAATTTTTAAATAAATCATTTCTTTAAAATGGCTTGCAAGATAGTGGATTGCATTTTCAGCATTTCCTACATCATGGATGTCATAGTGGTCGTAAAAGTGTTCATAGTTTGGACAAGAGTCTGCAATGTTGTCTCTAGATTGTTGATATGCGGCTCAGAATATTGGGGTTTAGGTTCCTGCTCCAGACCTGGCATAGTAGATTTAACGACGTTTGCGTAAGAAACTTGTCTAGAACTAGGCGCGTTTACATGACTAGTGGACCGTAATAATTGAGGGAAATTGTCACTCGATGCTAAATTTGGCTGTTGAGGGCGATTAGGCAATACTGACGTCTTGTTGGTTCTTATGCCTTTCAAATGAGTGTAAATTGGACAACCTCTATAATTTGCGGTATGATTACCTCCGCAGTTACTGCATTTTTTGATTTTTGAGTCAGTTTTCGACTTATCGCATTGAGCAGTTGCATGTAGCTCCCCACACGCAACATAAACTGTCGGCAATTTGCAATACGCGTTGGTATGACCAAATTCTTGACAGTTAAGACACTGAACGGGTCCCTGACGCTTTTGCGGTTCTTCCACGGTGATTCTACGATGCAGAAGGTAAATCATATTGTAGATGGGATGGGACTCGTTTTTCTTTAAGACAACATCTCCAGGTTCCAATTCTACCCTGAACATGGGCTGAGGGATCTTTTCACGGTTTCTAATATTCACTACGCTCTTGATTTTGAACCCTTTGACCATTAAACCGGTTTTTATCTCCGCGGGATCAACACATGGGTCTATACCCTTTATAACGACTTGGAGTCCTTTTGCGCTTTTGAGCTGGTAGGTATAGAAGTCCCTAGTCTCCCTCTCCAACTAGTTGGACAATTTTCGAAAATAATCTTCCCTTTACACCTGGATTTTTGTCTCGCAGATTTTTCCATGCTTAGTTGAGGTTACGCTAAACATGTTATCACCTATTACAGCAATAATTCCTTGTATCAGTTTATTGGAAGTGGGTTCTCTCAGGTAAATTGGTGGGGGCTTAAATGTCTTTTTCGGTATTTCTGGGTCATCCGTCTGAAGTAGAGCAAATCTGTTGTGATCATTTGGCTTATCACTATTGACGGTCTTAGGAACTTTTGAATTGGAAGACATTTGAGCAGATGTCGGGTTCCTCTGTCGCTTGAATACGGTGATGTACTTATCCATACCTACTTGTTTTTTGGGTTTGACTGCACTATTTGATGAAGATGATGGTTTCTCATCGGATGAGATAACTATATTGAGCGAACAGGAACGGTGCCGTATTTCGGCTCTTGTAGTAAGAAGAGACTCCACGGATTTTCTTAAGGATTCTTCCTCACAGATCCATAGATTTTTTCTACTGTAGCTTAGCTCTTTCTCAGAATTACATCTGAGAAGAACACTCATGCACTTATGCGATTTTTAAATTACCGATAAACCACTATAGATATTTTTTTCCACCTATTACGATATCTGTGTATATTTTTTTTTCACCTATTACAAAAATTCAACCGCACTAAAAATAACACGTCCGACCAGTTCAAGCAACACCACCAATGCCTTAAACGGAAATTGTAACACCTCTCCCAGATAACTTTTAAAACTTAGCCCAATATATATGATAGAGTCCAAAGCTTTCTTAATTCAAATGTAAGTGATGAGGATATTTCCAATTTGAATAGCTTTGAAAATTGTCTAAGTAACGATCGAATAAATGCATCTTATGAGGATTATAAATTAGCATTACGTTCATCATTGAAAAAGCCTAAAATATTTTTACGTAGAAAATTCGAGGATAAAATGTTAAATGCATATACATAATCCTACAATATTACCACTGTACAGAGCGAATATGGATATCCAATTTATTTTGTATGCATATGCATGTTGCAGCTTTATTGTTAAGTATATTAACAAGTCCAATCGCGGAATTTCTAGAATTTTACGCGAAGCTGTGGACGAAATAAGAGGTGGCAATTTTTCCATTAAATAAAAACTGCAACACATTGGCCATAAATTTATTTCAGGATCTGAAATTTCAGCTCAAGAAGTAGCGTTTTGTTGTTTAGGAATGCGCCTTTCAGAATGTAGTAATGCTGATGTATATATTAATGCAGGTAAACCGCAAGAAAGAGTTTTCATTTTAAGATCTCGTGATCAGCTTCAAAATTTACCTTCTGACTCCACAGATATTTATGTACCAAGTCTGTTACACCATTACATACAACCACCTAATGATCCTTGGCGATTTTAACATATGCCGAAGAAATAGTTTCTGTGAAACTGAGAAGCTACTCAAGGATAGAGGATTTAACTCACTAATTTCGACGAGCACTACAAAAAGTGCAACACAGATAGACAGGAGACTTCGACGATTCAGAGACGGGAGATTAAAAATTTAGATTTATTAAATTAGAATTTACTAAATATAAGATATTTTTAATATCTTTCAACTTTGAGGGCCCGCCCACTCGAAAATAGGCGTGGCAGATAAACAAATTTTTTATTGCTTTTTAAAAGCCTTAAGGAAGGGCCTCAATGCCTCAATAGGTAGGAATTGGGGCTTGCAACCAGGCATGGTTAAATGGATCTACACGTCTGTTGTTAGACCTATTATCACTTATGGTTGCACAGTGTGGTGGGAGGCAATGAGGAAACGTAGTTATAGGACTATACTTAATAAAGTCCAAAGGTGTGCTTGTCTGGGTATCACAGGATTTGGATATAATCCTAAACCTACTACCCATAGAGCACTATGTGGAAAGTGTGGCAGCAAGGAATCTACTCAGGCTATCAGAGTCTTCTTTGGAAAAACCCCTGCGGGTTGGTTAGGGTAGCCAGATTTGAAATACGGAAAAACAGTACATCTTATACAAAAAAACAGTACAATTAAAAAAAAAACAGTACATTTTATTTTTTAACGAAAACATTACTCTTTATTCATGTAATAATATTTTTGTAATATTAATTTAATAAGCAACAAAAAAATTGTTAAAAATACTTTAAAATATGAGATCATAACATATATTATGAACGTTTTTGAAGAAGGTACATATAAAATACAATTTAAATGACATTGTATCTTTTATATCATCAAAGTCCTTTTAGATTACAATATTTTTGCTTTGCTTATAATACAGAGTTTTAAATTTATTTGTTTTTGTAAATCAATCTGTATATGTATTAATTTACATTACAAAAGTGAACTTTAAATTTAATGTCAACTCAATTTTACTCCTTTTTAAATATTTTTTAGTAAGAATAATGCTGTTCCAATTTACATGGTGTAGAAATTTATTATTTAAAAATCAAGAAGTATCATTTATTGAAAAAAATCCAAGTAACATTTTATCTTAACCCCCTATAACATGACTACTTAAATGTGCCATCAGCTTTTCGAAATATGTATTTAAATACGTTGTATAAACAACGATATATTTATGAAATCCAATTTGTCTTTCTAATATTCTTCATGTTAATCTAAAGGGTGTCCCAACTTGAACGCAATTTTTAAATTTTATATAAAACACAGATATTTAAAAAAAAATCGTGAAACTTTATTATATCGTAAAGTAGACAGAATGAGGTTATGTATAAATACCGATATCGTACAGATGGCTGCCGCGGCTTTGCTGGCACAAACGCGATCTTTTAATGAAATTTTCAATGACCTTTTTGCATAAATGATGCGGCATTTCATTAATGCAGCGTCCAATTTCCTCTTTTAAGGCTTGAGTCGTCGTCGGCTTATTCGCGTAAACCATTGACTTCAAAAAACCCCAAAGAAAAAAATCTAAAGGTGTTAAATCGCACGATCTAGGCGGCCAATTCTGGTCTCCAAAACGCGAAATAACACGACCGGGAAATGACTGATGCATTTTTTTTGGCTGTATGACATGTGGCGCCGTTTTGTTGAAACCACATGCCCTCCACATTCATTTCTTTAATTCTAGGCAAGAAAAAACTGGTTATCATTTCACAATACCGAACGCCATTGACACCATTGCGTTCTAGTTGGGACACCCTTTACAATGTTTAATGGTTAGAAATGCCTTTAGAGCAATGATGTCCATTTCATGAAACAATTGTTGTTGTATTCATTTCATATGGACTAACAAATTTTTTTGGACACCAATGCTTTAGAGTTATTAACACTGATCTTATAATCAACTTTAAAGTAGGTTAAACCCCGATAAATAAATCCTTTTTTAATAAAGCAATACACTGAACAAAAGTTTGTTTTTATCAATATTTTTTTCAATTTTAATATAAATAAGCTTTTAACGAAAAAACAGTACAAAAAACAGTACAACGTGTAAAAACAGTACATTTGCGTACTGTTTTGGGTCTTGTGCATAAAACAGTACATTTGAAAATAAACAGTACGCGTACTGCTAAAAACAGTACGTCTGGCACCCCTAGGGTTGGTCATACTAGGATATTGTATAAGGCAGGCCTTAGAGATTAGGACATTGATCCATCTGGAATCTCTGATTATAAGGTCTCGACCTACTACTTCGGTGTATCACCCCCGATCAACTGTTCGATGACTGACGGGTTCAAAATGGACTCTGGTACAGGGGCCGGGGTTTATTTGGTCGACAATGACATCAATCGCTTTTATACACAACCCAACGAGTGCAGCGTGTTCCAGGCGGAGATCTATGCGATCTGGAAAGCCACGAAACTGATAGGAGCACACGTCGAGAGGGGGTCTACAGTGGTCATATACGTGGACAGTCAGCCGGCACTAACGGCTCTGGAGCGTAATCAGACACACTTCAACCTAGTGCAGGACTGTAGGAGAGCTCTAGAGAAGCTATTGGTACTCTACCAAGTGAGATTGTGTTGGGTACCAGGGCACTGTGACGAACAGGGAAATGAGGTGGCAGATGAACTGGCTAGATATGGTTCTGGTTTGGACTATGATACTAGAGAAAGATTCCGTGACTGTGCAGACCAATCCTGGGGCAGTAGGTCGAATTGCATAGTGTCCAGGGCCCTATGGCCAAAACTAAATGCAAACGCGACCGAAACGCTGATGGAATTGGACAGGTATAGTGTCAGGATTCTGGTAGGAGTAACAACCGGTCATTGTTCGATTGGAGCCTTCAGAGGCAAATGGGTTAATAACACACCGGACTTCTGTAGGGTGTGTGGGGATGCAGAAGAGCCAGAGACAATAGAGCACATCATGTGCAACTGTCCTAGGTTGCAGGGTCATAGACTTAAGTGGCTAGGAAATAGATTCCTGGACGAACTCAGTAATGTTGCTGGCTGCAAACCGAGTAACATTCTGGGTTTCATTAGGAGAATAGGGTGGCTATTTATTTTATTTTTTATTTTCATTCTACGGCGACTCCAAATCCGTAAGGGGATATATCTTTCTTTATTTCTCCCCTTATCATGCGGGTTTGGTTACTTTCATTTTAAATCTATCTTTCTACTCTTTTTCTACTGAAGGGAATCACAATGGACCACAGGGTCTCCGAGTGGAAGTGCACATGGTGTACAACCCTTCCTATCCTATCCTAAAAGCCCTAATTTTTTTGAGCAATGTCACTAAAACCGACTTGTTGCAAAATTTGTTTCTATATTGATTAGAATTTTTTGTACAACAATTTGTATTTTTTTCTGAAATTAACTTTTCCTCGTCGATTTTTTCCATTTAATTTTTATTCAAGTAAACATATATGCCATATATTATGTATTTATATATGTACATGTGTATGGCAGAATAGTTTTAATCGACAAAGAAAAAAGTTGAACAAAATTCCTCTATATAATTTTGTAAACAAATAAAACTTTTATTAACTAGTAATATTGTTGCCACCGCGGCCGCTTACATTAACTTTCCTCTGTTATAACAAGTAATACTACGTTTCCACGGTACATGCTTCGCTCTCTATTCAAGCTTCACACCCCAATCATGAGTGAAACAACTTGATTCACCATACAAAATTTTAAGAGCGAATCAGTAGATTCATATTGAATCAACTTGCGAAGCACGAAAAATTGCACTCTTCTCTAATTTTTATCGCAAGTTTATCTGCACTAGCTGTAAAAATTTAATATTATTGTAAACAAAGCAAATTATTTCCTTGTTGTTGGAAGTAAATAAAGTAAATACGTACGAATGTATGTTTTTTTTCAAATAAGCTAACTAATTTCCACTCACTTTTGTTTGTCCATTAAAAAAATTATTTTCCACAAATTGTAAATTCTGTTGTTTTTATTCTGTTTGCTTATTAAAGACAACTGTCAAATCGAATCAAGTTTATTAGTCATGTAAACAGCATGATTCATAAACATGATTCAGAAGGAGAAGCAGGTGATTCAAGTCGTCGTGGAAACATAGTATAAGAGTTTATATTCGGCTTTGCTGAACATTATATACCCACCACCAAATCACCCATTACTATTATTGCCATATAATAATTTACATCTTCTTTATATTTTTGCAGCGTGTAACATAAAGCAATTTACAATTTACAGACAATAAATTTAGTACCAAAAAGACCTAGGAAACTGATTTTGGCTTTTTGAAACGTAAAAATTGTCACCTCCAGAAGCAGGTTTTATTTTTTACGTAAATCTGTATAGAATCTTCTTTCTAATTATAAATATTTACCTAAAAGTTTTTTTTATTAAATAACGATCAAAAAAATATGAACAATTAGGCGTTTTCTTTAAGGAGGAATGCTAGGCACGTCAAATATGCAGGGTAAGTAAGAGATCACCACATTCACATAAGGTACAGATTTGTCAATTGTAGGGTATACCCTTCTGGCATAGGTTGGGGTACGGAACCATGCAATCTTATTTTTAGATTTTCCCCGGTTTTTCGTACGTGGTTCTTTAATTTTCCATTTTTGATTTTTAAACATACTTCCAGGGGTGTGAAGTATGTTATATGCTTACGCGCCAAACCCTGGTTAAGATAAATTTTGCTTACTGAGCTAGCGGGCCAGCTTTTGTACCCCCTTAACCGGTCATTTGGGATCGTTATTTAAATTTTATTTAAAATTAATTAACAACGCGTAACAAAATATGGACATAAAAATATTTCTTGTTATATTTTATTCGACCTTTTCAATTAATATCTTAATAATTTTTTAAACTTATAGTCTTTTTTAATAAAATCTTTATATTGATTAAGCTTGAAGATTTATAAAGATATTATATAAAAATGGATGAAAGCCTTAATAGACTCTTTGCAGGCAAAATATCAACTTGCTGACTTGACTTGTCGCCACTGAATTTTTATTATTTATTACGAACAAGATTATCTTTAATGTAAAGTGAACATAGTTTTGTTAGAGTTGACTGTTGTGAGTTTTATGTTTCTAGTTTTTATTTAGTAATAAGTAATAACAGACTAATGAATAAATAAAATAATACCCATTACAATTAAAAGTTTCAAACTCTGCCTAATCAATTTTCTTTAAATACTTTGGTTCCAACACTATTTAAATCTACGGCCAATAAGGCCGTCTAGATAAGAATACGTCCTTAAAAATATTCGGAAAGTAGTTGTAATGCACTTATTACAAATATCATAAAAAAAACATTTATAATTTTATAGTTAACTAGATTTTTGTACCTACATATAGTATATACATATATATTTTTTACTTTATTATAATATTATGATTATCGTGTCAGCTTTTGTTGAGTGCGGACGTGTTCGCGCTTATATAGACCTTTGTAATAAGTAAAATATTTGTAATAGGTCTGTAATAAAAAAAAATCATTAAAAGTCAAATAAAACAAAACAAGAAAGAGTTTATATTTGACTGTGCCGAATTTTATATATGTATGCACCTACCACAAAATCACCTATTATGGGGCGAACTTCATAAAATATTATACCGTAATTTCTATTTATTTTAGGTATATTTTAGTTGAATTGCATCTCAATAACGATATTTATAAGAATCATATTCCAGTTATAATCAAGAATTTACACTTCGTTTATATACATAATTGCAGCCAAGGCATATTTATTATAAGGTAGGAGCCACATTACAACAAGTACATACAACAATACAAAAACAACATGGTAATTTGCTTTTGCTTAAGGTTTTTCATTGTCAAAAACAGCTGACTGAAAATTACAAACATTCGTTGTTTTTATTTGTATTTATTCAGGTCACTGATGACAAACATTGTACAATTGTACTTTTTTTTGATACATTTTAAATACAGTTGGTACCGTGGTACTACCACGAGTCATATGGTACAATTTCAAAATACTGTTGAATAAAAATATGGTATTTCAGATGAAACAGATAAATATCAGCCATGTCACAGAATTTAATTCCGTTCTAAAGTGGAATTATTTCCGTATTTTGCTTCTAAAGAAAAAGTAAAACGAACAATTGGTTTCATTCCGAACAAATTTTTCGTTTTGTTTTTCCTATATTAAATTTCATGAACATTTTGGAACTGATATCATTTTGATCTTTAAATATGCATCTATAAGATGATTATTACAATAAATTTTTGGTTGAATTATCGAACAATATGAGTCTTTGACATATTCATTTACATTAAATGATTTTGAGGCTAAATTCAAACACTAAAGCTTAAAATGTAGTTAATCAGGATTTCAAAATCTTTAGAAGTTAACTCTTCTATTTCTTTTATTCTTACAATAATAATTCTAGTTATTTGGAAATATATATATTTATCAAGGTTAACTTTTCGCAAATGATCCGATACTTCATAAATAAGAATCTTTTTAAATAATGGCGACAATTAACGCAATAATGCTGCAATAAGATATATCGAATTTTCGATAAAGTAAATTTGTGGTAAAGTTTTATGATTATTTAACAAATATTAAAAATGGTATCATGGAGGTCTAAAAAGTACATTTTATTTATATAGTTGGTACGAAAAACAAAAACCCATTTTCCATCACTGATTCAGTTATGTGATGGAAATAAAAAACGAAAACAATAATAATAAAAACATTTTGACAATTATAAATTGGTACACTCACAATATTATTACAGTAACGGAATGTAGTTTATTCAGGAAATATTCCGTGCAGTTGTTTTTAACTAAATAAACATTTAAAATTCTAAGAAAATTTATTTTTAATTGAATCTAACATTCATTCTAAAAACTA
This sequence comes from Bellardia pandia, assembly GCA_916048285.2. Lineage (NCBI taxonomy): Eukaryota > Metazoa > Arthropoda > Insecta > Diptera > Calliphoridae > Bellardia > Bellardia pandia. The sequence continues at coordinate 76,636,113 of OU696530.1, forward strand.
AGTGCACATTAATACGGATTTTCAGTTGCATTTGATATTGACAGTTGTTTACGTTAAAGTATTTTGTATGTAAATTTCAATGAAACTGTAATTTAAAATAACTGAAAATTTACTTAAAACCAATATACTTATTTTTCATTTCATTTTAACAAAAAATTCATTTAATTTTAAATGTCAAAATAGCTGACTTAACTATCAAAAGAACAAGTCATGACTTCCGTGAAAATAAAAAATTTTTTTTTTTGTTTATGATATTTTCACTATGAAAAATTCAACTGTGAATTCCGTAAAAACAAAAAATTTTCAGTTATTTTATGTATTTTAACTTCCAATTTTATATATGTATGTACCAGTGATCAGTTATGAGTAATGAAAAGTATACTTGAATCATGACTTATAATTTGTTATACTTATACGTACTCATACTTGTCTCAATATCATCAAACCACAGCTCAGCTTTAAAGTTTAAAGTATTCATTATATTCATACTTAATCTCATGTATGATGTTGTTTATTTTGACTCTCCTGAACTCAATGTACGTAGACGATAAAAAAAATAAGTATGACTCGCATACACTCAATAAAAGGTTGTGTGTTTGCTCAGCTTGCTGCATTAGTACTGTTATACAGTAACGAACAATATTATTACTGAAGTTAAATTTTAACACAAAGCCTAGTATTGCTTATTTATTTCATATTTCATTTATTTTCCATTTTTTGTTACATAGGTACAATGTGTCCCTACTTTAATTTTTTTTAATTTTACAATATTTACTTAACAAAATATTTTATAAGAAAAACATGGTTTTATAACTAAAAAGAGACAGTTTTATAAAAAGAATTAAGGAATAGTATGTTGTCAACTGTTTTAGGGGCTAGTCTGTTGCGTTTTTCAGAAATAATATTTCCCGCCAAAGAAAAGACACGCTCTGACGCGGCACTGCTGGCTGGAATTGATAGAATGCGCAACGCTAGTTTTGACAATCTTGGATATTTTCTGGAGTTGGCTTTCCACCACTGCATAACATCAAAATGTTCATCTATCATTATGTTTTCCATACAGTAACGTGTCACCTCTTCCCTTGCACTTTCTGGTGCTGACATCATAGAACGTCTTAATAAGTTCGGAAAAAAGAATCGTACTTCTTTATTGAATGAAGTATTTGAATTAGATGAAGTATTTGTAAGGTTTTCTCTTGAGCTATACTGTTTGAAATTTGTAAATTAGGCGATGGTAACGGTGAAATTGTAGAGGATAAATTTGGTGACAATGGACTTGACAGAGATGTGAGGTTACATGGAGAATCCGACGATGTAGATGGTATTTCAGATTGAGAATTATTTTGTTCATTTTCTTTAATTTCATTTATGCAGAACTGTTTTATTTCGTCAAGGTCACTGCCTTGCTCAGAAATTGCTGGTGGATACAAAAAAAGGCAGTCTTGTGCCATATACTTAAATTTGAAACCCAGGTCTCATCTAGCCTTTCTAAAATATTACTCTTCAGGGCTGAAATTGCTTGAACATGATTTTGTTTTACTTCACAAATTTCTTTAAGACGGTTAATTGATGGAATAATGAAAAATATCGAAGGAAAACAACTTCCTTGGAGCTTTTTGAAAACTACCTCAAAACAGGCACACAGCTCAACCAAGCAATGCAAGATTAAAATATTTATACTTGATAGTCTGTCTGTTTCTGAGTTAACGGCAAGAATTTGATTTACTTGTATCCAGTTATCTGAGATTGACTTAAACATGGCATAATGTGAATTCCAACGTGTAGGGCAATGGGTTTTTAAGGAAGTTTGCAGCAAGTGTTGGAGACTTGCTTTTTTAAAATATTTCACAACCTTCTTACAAGAACTAATAACTTCTGTTAGCTCCCCTGTACATTCAATCGCAGAATCCAGAACATTGGAAATTAGATGACTTGAACAATTCAACCTGGTGTAGTTTTCAAGAGCTTTCTTGACATTGCTTCCTCTGTCCGTAACGAAAACGATTTTTTTAAAGTCCTGTACACCAAATTCGCTAAGTAAATTTTGCAACTTACAGAACACATTTTGTCCAGTACTACGCATAAAATCCATAGATTTCATTCCCAGGACAATATCAATCAATTCAAAGTCCTTTTGGAAATGTAGAGTGGCGCACAAAAAATTTCTCTTCACATAGTTATCTTGCCAAAGATCAATAGTTACAGATGCTTCACCATTAGTTACTAATTTTCCAATTTTCAATTTCATTTCGTTCTTCTTTTCTTGTGCTGTTTTTGTTATGCGGCGTGAGAACGTGGATGGATCAGGAAGGAAATCATTAACATCAATATTTGTACCATAACGTGCTCCAATTTTTAAAATAAAATTAACCAATTTGCGAAATCCAGTTCCCTCAACAGTGGTAAAGGGGCGACAGTCCTCAATTACCCATGTTGTACAAGCATCAATAGCTTCTTGTTTTTCCTCCTCACTTACCTTTTTAATAGATGCACTTGGTAAGGTCAAATTGTAGCACTTATGCCGGTTTAGATTGGATGAATGCTTTCCATTATACTTTTTTGCACATGCGACAGCATACAATGCCCTCTAAAATCGTTTCATCGTCCTTTAAAATTTGTGCGAACATTGTCCATATTGGGCTTTTGCCCTTACGTTTTTGCACTAATCGGAAAACTCCGGCATTGATTTTTTCTTTAATCTCACTGTTGTCATTCATTTTTTACAGCCTGCTTATAAAAATTATATAAAATAAAAAATTTTATATATTCCCCAATATGTTTTCCTATAAACTTACTTGTATGTTTTTATATTTCTTTTTTACTTATTTTGTATAAATTCCTAACGGATAAAGCAGAATGACTTAACTGAGTTGAATACTTTATGAGTATTTTTCTTAAAATGTAAATCAAAATACCGCGGTTTATGAATCAAACATATTGGGAATGGTATGAGCTCGATGTCGGCGTTGTACTCATATTTATATCCACCCGCGATTATAAGTCAACGTTCAGCGTTACCGTTGATGCGACTAAAGTGGCAATTTGACCCTTTTACAGATGCCTTGCCACTTTTTGTGTACCTTTTTTTTGTTTTACTTGATACATATTAGTTTTTTTATTAATTTTTTTTTATTATATGCATATGTAAACATACATCATATACAACATTTAAATGAAAAAAATACGATTTTTATTTTGTTTATTTTCCATCTTTTTAAAAGTGGTGCCCCTTTTTTTTAAGAAATCCCCTTTTTGTGCGACTTTCTCAAATTTGCCAACGGTAACGCTGTCAACGTTGTTGTGAGTTTGAGTAACTCAGTTAAATTTCAATGATGTAAAATCACTTATACTTAAAATGTTGTGAGCAGCGTTGCCACGACCAAAAAAAATTTGTAACCAAAATGTAAAAAAAAGTAACCAAAAGCAAAAAAAAGTAACCAAAATTTTTATAGTATATTTAAAATTTTATTTTATTTATACTTCAGCTAAAAAATATATATGTATGTAAAATATAAATTAACCATTGCATTTCAGTTTGTAGTTCAGTCTTATAATTAGGTACAATTGAAAGAAAAAAAATAATTCAGCAATAACAATATTAATAAAAACCAAAGGTAATTAATTTCATTACATTTGTTACAAAACACTAGTAGATAAAGTTTAAGTAGATGAGGCTAAAAATCTGTCTTGAATGTTCTTCGATGATTTATCCATATAGCGAACGACTAGAACTAGTGATTTCTTTGTGGATACGTCTGTTGTTTCGTCTACTATTAACGAAAACTTGGTCGTTTTTAGTTTGGAAATTAAATTTGCTTTAGATTTACTTCCTAATATTTCTGTTAATTGAGTTGCTTTACCTGCCACATTTAATGTGTTTCGCAATTTGAGAGTCGGGACAGCGCTCCTCTATAAGCCTGGTAGATAGTCCATTAATAAAAAAAAGGCAAATTGTGGGAAATAAGAAACATTACTAATGTTAGCTCTGTTTGGTGCACTTGCTTATTAACAGTTTCTTTTTGAGAACTTGCAAATGTTATTTTTATTTTCCACATTTTGCTTATGAACACTTTTTTAGTGTGCTTTCATAAATGACTTACGTGATTTGGAATTTTTTTTTCACAGGCAGCGCAGAAACAACATCCTTCTTTGTTTCTTAGCCACGGAAACTCATCCAACCACAATACACGGAATTTTCTTTTCGGACTGTTTTTAATATCACTAAACAACAAAATATTATTTAAAAAAAAGTTATTAAAACTGAATGAAAATATACCTATTCTCATCATCACTTCCAGAAGATAACTCGACATTATTAGTTTTACTTTAAGCAGCCTTTTTAAATAAAAATCTAACAAAAATAAAAATTGTGCTTAAACCAATATTATTATTTTTTAATTCGAAGTACAAACTTATCCATTTTTTACGAAAGAAACCCAGTCTTAACTATTTAAAAAACACTTTATTATTAAAAAATTAAATAGCACGCTAATTTGTAAAAAGCTTTTTTTGGTTTTCTGGTAAAAACATAATTTATGAATGTTTATTAAGGTCCTCTCATATCTAAAACAAAAGAAAAATTAACTTGTTCCGATGTCAAACATCAATATGAAAATGCATTTAGTAGCATGTTTTTAGATGGTTTTTGTGAAGAACCTTTTACTCGTTCAACAATACAATGATTGTGTTTGTTATGTTTGGAGACAGGCATGTATTTTTTTGTAATCCTGTGTTTAATGTTTTGTTTTTAAAAAACTTTTAAATTCTGGTAGTTTAGTTTATCACCAAAATTATTGGTGTAAATTAAGCCAAAGTAAAAACAATGTAAAAAATGGTTACTTTTGTGTTAAAAAAAGTAACCAAAACGGAAAAAAAGTACACAAGTACACATTGGAAATAAAAGTAACCAATTTTGATTAAAATTAACTAAAACGGCAACGCTGGTTGTAAGTAGTTGTGAATCGTAAAACAACGATTCATTGCCGATCTCTGGTATGTACCTACCACAAAATCAACTAATCATCATAAAATATTATACCGTAATTTCTATTTATTTTAGGTATATTTTACTTGAGTTGCATCTCAATAACGAATTTACACTTCGTTTATATACATATGTACATTAGGGTAATAAATTTTTACAATTTTTGCAAATATCAAAAATACCACCGCATAGCCGTGTGGGGCATGAAAAAATATTAAAAAATATGCTGTCACTTTTTTCTATCGTGAAAAAAGTTTTGTTCTTATTTACATATTTATTTTTTTCCATTAAAACAGTTACTCTTGCTTTTGTCTTAAATATCTAAATAGGTCGTGAAGTCCTTGTTATTACAAATGTGAAATTATTTCTGTTGGTTCTTAAAATGAAGTATAAAAAAGTAAAATATCTGTTATAAAAAACTCAAAAATCTGGTCAAAGAATTTTACGAAAAATAAGGATGGTATTGAAAAATGTAAAAAAATACAAAAAGTCGAATACCTTTAAGTGAGTTGAACAAGATCCCAAAGGAAGAAATTATTATCAGAAGATTTATCGCTTTATGCAAGACAAATAAATATAAAGAGGAAAGGTATGTTAAAATGTCTAAGGAGTTACATAATTTATAGACCAAGCTAAACATAAGAACCATGCGCGTGAATCTTATAAAAAGAAAAATTAGACGGTTGGTTGTATTTGTTTGTGCTTCCTGGTTTCAAATTTAATTTGGTGGTCATTGCTTCAACGAGAGTGATTTTGAAGCATTAAGTAAATCTTTAAAAAAGTTCACGAAAGCTAACGAATGCTTCTTAAGGCATTGGGTAATAGAACCGTCTAAAATTAAAGATCATCAGCGCAGCAACATATGCGCCGAGCGTGCGATTAAAGTGATGCAGGATATATATCCACAGTGTGAAACCATACGCACGTCAAACTTAAAGTTTATTAATCTTATAATTCCTAGTATTTTTGTACAATAATGAAAAATCTTAAATTTTTAAAAATAAAAATTTAAAGCACTTTAGAAATCGCTTTCGGTGCGGAAACTTTTTTCACCGAATCAACCTAAAAAGCAGTTTTTTATTATCAGAACAACATGCACCACATGGTACTGGAGTGGTGTTTTGCACTCAAAAAAAGTTATACCCTAATGTACATACTTATGTATGTACATAATTGCAGCATAAAACGATTTACTTCAACACACAATAAATTAAGTACTAAAAAGTCCTTGGAAACTGATTTTGTCTTTTTGAAACGTCAAAATTGTCCATTCTGTATACTCTGTGTTTATTCTTGGAAGTGGATCTTGTACGGGAGCTATGCCCAATTATGGACCATCTTTCACAAAAATCAATAGTATAATTTTAACATACTTATAACTAATTTGTGTAAAATTTTGGTTCGTTAGGTATGTTTATGTAGGTTAATGAGTTTTCGGAAGTAGTCCTCATAAGGGAACTATCACCTATTACAGGCCAATCGTCATGAAAGTCTGTACGACAATTTAGATATACTATATATAGGGTGTTTTTTTGAGAGGTATAAAACTTCGAATTGAAATAAAACACAAGAAAATCGTCTTAATGACCATCAATTTGGCTTTATTGGAAGGATAATTTTATGCCATTAATGTTTAAATATGATTTCAGGCATGTGGCCGCCGCGGCTGGCTCGAATAAAGCCAATTCTACAGGTCCAATTTTCAACCACTTTTTTGAGCATATGGGGCCGTATGTCGGCAATAACGCCACGAATGTTGGCTTCCAATTCCCCTAACGTTTCTGGTTTGTTGGCGTAGACGAGCGACTTCACATATCCCCAAAGAAAATAATCCAATGGTGTCAAAAAACACGATCTTGGTGGCCAATTGACAGGTCCATTCCGCGAAATTATGCGCTCATTGAATGTTTCCTTCAATAAATCGATTGTGGCGTGCGCTGTGTGGAACCACAACTCATCCACATTCATGCCATCCAATTCGGGAACAAAATAGTCGGTTATCATGGCTCCATTAATTCGGGTCCTCTTCAACACTTTGCTCTACAGCGGCAATTGTTTCTTCGGTGCGCACTGTTCGACGTCTCTGCGGATGCGTATTATCACATAGAGTAAACGTAGTGCGAAAACGATCCATGGTTAACCGAATTAATTGTTCTGATGGACGATTATGTCGACCATAAAATGGACGGAGCTTGCGGTAAACTTCGCGAACTGAACCGTTATTTTCGAAATAAATTTGCACGATTTGCAAGCGTTGTTCTTTTGTCAACCTGTTCATGATGAAATGACAAACCAAACTGAACATAAATGACATTAGAGTTGCCAGATTTGACCACAAAATGCCAGTTTTATCTCTTTTCGAAAAACAAACCTGTGAAAAAAACACCCTATACAGCTATATTAGAATCGGCTGTAATAAACTTATTAATAAAGCTGAAGGAAATGTTGTCTGATCTGATAAATTAATTGTTCGTGCATTCTTCAACCAATATACATATACTGTGAACATGTGGGAATCCTCTTTGTTGGAACTGAATCCTACCTTATGTTCATCAAAAATTCCACTACTTGCTTTAAAGTGCTTAAAAAGGTGTCGAATTCTCTGGTCGAAATAACGTGAACATGTACTAGGTCTTAAATTAAATTTTTCCTGATGTTAAATTCTTCTGTTAAATTTTTACCTTCTATTATCTTTTTAAAAAATTTACTTATAATTCTGGCCATTGCGATTCCGCTGCTGAAAGAGCAATAAAGAATGTTGCATTACTATTATTCAGTTGCTATTAGAGTGCTCCCAAAAATTGTTCTATGGATTGTAGAAATACGCTCTGAAAAATATTAGGATGATAGGATAACGTTAACTGGCGTCGCAACGGCTCAGAAGTTTGGAGGCCAAAAATTTTGTCTCCAAATGTGACGAACATAAAAACTTATTTGTCCTAAAATAATTTATACTTCTAACCTAAAATCAATAATTTAATTTTTTACGATGATGTTGGTTAATGTGTGAATGCATTTCTTGGCTTGATGACGTACATATGTATTCTGTGTCTGACTTCAGAAATAACGAGACAGAACTGACAGTGGGCGCTATTTTTAAAATATATCGGTTACCGTTAAATTTATAGCATGATAGCTAAACCCGGTGTGCTTTGCTACCCCCCCCTCGTCATAAAATAAAATAAAACGTATTTATATATTTACAAACATTTATTTATTTAATTTTAATGTATTTATTGCAATGCTTTAGGCGAGACCATGCCCCTTTGTCCACTTACATAGTCAAGAATTTATTATTTCGTAAGAAAATCCTGTTGTGAAAATTAATAATGACGATCGGTCCAGTAGTTAAGACTATATTACGATGTTTAATTTTCCTAAAAAGGGGCGTGGTCCCACTCACTTTTCTCCTGGTATGTATTCCTAATTATGCCAATACCATATGTACCAAATATCACCGACGTACGTCAAAAAATGCCCAAAATATGGCGGGTTAAATTTGTGGGTTATATGGGCGGTGCCACCCCCGTTTGTACAATCAAAATTTCATATAGCCTATTATTCCTTCCAGAGTCACAGTAACATGCTGTAAAAATTTCAAAAATATCGGTCCAGAGGTTTGGTCTTCAATTACAATATTTTAAAAAAGTGGGCGTAAAAGTGGGCGTGGTAAAAAAAGTGCCCTATTATTCCTTCCAGAGTCACAGTAACATGCTGTGAAAATTTCATCAAAATCGGCTCAGCCGTTTTGGAGTCTATACGTTACATACATACATACATACATACATACATACATTGAATTTTATATATATAGATATATTTTGGGCCTCCACCAGCGTTGTGAACTTTGAAATTTCAAAACGCACCAAAATGGAGAAAAAAACTAGACATTTAAATAAAATGCACCAAGTTTATAAAAAGTATAAACGATTAATAGTAAAAGTAATAGTAGTAAAAGCCTTTTCTAATAAACGATAAAAATACATTTAATGGGTTCCTTTTTCATCGGATAGATTTCATGATAAGGAATCTATATACATATATAAAATTGAATGTGTGTTTGTTTGTATGTACCTTATAGGAGACCAGACCTCTGGACCGATATTTTTGAAATTTTCACAGCATTTAACTGGCACTCTGGAAGGAATAATTGGTTATATGAAGTTTTGATTGTACAAACGGGGGTGGCACCGCCCATATAACCCAAAAATTTAAAAATCGCCATATTTTGACCTACGTCAATGATATGTGGTATATATGGTATTGGCATAATTAGGAATACGTACCAGGAGAAAAATGGGTGGGACCACGACCCTTTTTAGGAAAATTAAAAATCGTAATAAAGTCTTAACTACTGGACCGATCGTCATTAAATTTTCACAACAGGATATTCTTACGAAATAATAAATTCTTGACTATGTAAGTGGACAAAGGGGCATGGCCTCGCCCACTGAAATGCATCGCTTATATGACGCGCTTCAGTATCCTATTATTTGTCCATATGGAGAAGATGGATATCACTTTGAAATGCATCAAATCAATCAAGCAACCCGTAAGGCCGTTAATTATCCTATTGAGTTCTTAAATTCACTCGATGTGCCAGGCTTTTCACGACATGTGCTACAACTTAAAATTGAAGTGCCAATTATTTTACTGCGTAATATCGATCACCATGGCTTTGCAATGGCACTCAACTTGCAGTAAAAAAACTGAGAAATAATTTAATAGAAGCGACCATTATAACAGGAAAATATAAAGGTACAGATGTACTTTTGCTACGCATTCCAATGCTACCAACAGATTTACCATTCGATTTTAAACAATTTTTTCCCGTTCGGTTAGCGTTTGCGATGGCTGTTAACAAAGCTCAAGATTGATATCCCGTGTATATGTGTATGCTGCTGATGGACAAACTAAAAATATTGTATATTTTTACGTGCCGTTAAATACTTTCAAATTAAAAATAAAATAACGATCCCAAAAGACCGGTTAAGGGGGTATAAAAGCTGGCCCGCTAGCTCAGTAAGCAAAATCTTAACCCGGGTTTGGCACGTAAGCATATAACACACTTCACACCCCTGGAAGTATGTGTAAAAAATCAGAAAAAAAATGTATCGACCACGGAGGGAAATTTAAGGGATAACGAACGATCACGTATTGAAAACCGGGGAAAATCCAAAAATAGGATTGCATCACACGGGTGATGATATGGCCAGGTGTTATGCCGTATAAAGGTGGATTCACCCATTTGTTCTTAACAAAATTTTTTTTCCAGAGAACAATGTTTTTACTGAGAGTTTTTTGCAGCACGATTCACCCATTTCGAACGATTTTTCTGAAAAATCAAAGCTACCATATGTAAACAAAATCTATTATTTTAACAAGTGGCAATACTGCGTCCGTTGATTAATTTTTCTTTGGGTTTTACGTGTGAAAAACAAATATTAAATTAAATAAATATTTCAAAATGAATGAAAAAACAAAGTTGGTTTTGCTGATGTCTATCAATATACATAAGACAATGTTATTAGCAAATTACATATATAAAAATAAAGCTAAAAAAAGAATTGCAGTGACACAAATTTTAAAGCAAAGAAGAGCAATGGGCTATTTTCACACATTGGTTCCAATGATGCGTTTAAATGACGAATCTTTTATTAATTTTCATCGGATGGACCCAGAGACGTTTGACGACTTGCTTAAAATTCTAGGGCCTGGTTTACAAGCAAGGCCTATCCGCAAAGAAGAGCACATTACACCAGCGGAGAGGTTATCTTTAACATTAAGGTATACATATACATACATAATATTTATCAGGCTTAAAAATATTAACAATTTTTTTTCATAGGTATTTAGCTAGCGGCGATTCGATGAAATCGGTGGGTTACTACGGTTTTCGGATTGGTGCATCCACTACTTCGAAAATAATAAGAGAAACAACGGAGCTAATTTGGCAGAAATTGCAATTTGTATTCCCTAAGCCAACAACAAACATGTGGGAAGACATTGCCTCCAACTTTTATAATCGTTGGGGTTTCCCTAATTGCTTGGGGGCTATAGATGGGAAACATGTTGTTATACAAGTATGTACTTATGTAAATATTTCGAGTTATTTTTAGCAATTGTTTAATGGTTTTATTTCAGGCCCTACCGAACTACAATTCGCTCACATTTAATTATAAGCACACCCACAGCATTGTATTGATGGCCGTAGCTGATGCCGACTACAAATTTGTGCTTGTTGACATTGGAGCATTGGGTCACAACAGTGACGGTGGAATTTTTAAAAATTGTACATTTGGAAGGGCTATTATTGAGACATCTGAGGACATGCACTTTCCAGGCCCAAAAATTTTGCCTGGTACTAACAAAGCGGTTCAACATGTATTTCTTGCTGATGAAGCCTTTCCGCTAAGAAAAAATTTGTTGCGCCCTTATCCCGGACGTAGCACCGGAAATATTCCGCCTGAGCAGGATATTTTTAATAAAAACCTATCCAGAGCCAGAAGAGTGGTGGAGAACAGTTTTGGTATTCTTGGAAATCGCTTCAGAATATATAGGAAACCTATAATTGCCAGCAAAGAAACTGCGATAAATATTGTAAAGGCGACAGTTTGTTTACATAATTTTCTTCGGGATAGAATCTCTTCGCATTATATGCAAGCGGAAATTATTGACCGAGAAGGTGTAGACGGGGTTATAAATCCTGGATTGTGGCGACAAGAAAACAATGAAGGCCTGCGGTCTATAGGTCACATTGGTTCAAACCGTGCATCATATGACGCCATAGCAGTAAGAAACCTTTATAAAGATTTCTTTAACAATTGCATACAGTAATTTTTTAGTTTCTCCTGAAATTTTTAATTTGTAGTTATTATTTAAAAAAAATAAAATACAGTAATTAATTCGTTATACAAAAATTCATTTTTATTAAAGGTTAACAAATTAAAAATTATGAGAGTAATGGCAAGTATAAAACATAAAACAATAAACAAAAAGTAATTCAAGAACATGAATTGTATAACATAAAAGAAATTAACAAAAAGATCACAATATTTGTACTTAAATTTTTAGCTCCAGTCATTAATTGATTTGTTAAATTATTTGATTATTTAAATTTGTGATTAATCAATATATTTAACAAAATGTTGATTATTTATATAATTCTGAATTTGTTTAAAGAAATTAAATTAACATATGCATAAGTGTGCATATATATACATATATACATATGTATGTATATGTATATAAAAAAACAAAAAAGTTAATTAAACTAAAAAATTAAAAATTATTCATTATTATTTCATTAATCAGCATTATGGTTAGGCAAACATACTATGAACGTATGTACATACAGTGGGGAGTTTTATTGAGTACATGTTAGTACTTACCATCGTTTACAATGCATAACTTTTTAAATAATAGTGCAAATCAAATAATTTTTTTTTGTTTTACTCTTTATTGTCTTCTTCATTGATAGAGGTATAACACTTGACCAAACAATAACAATTACTTAAACAAAATTTAACGAAAGAGAAAAAAAACGGCATGTACTCACTTATGCACTTTTGTAATATTAAGAAATTTGTTGTAATTTACAGTAACTTTTCAAAGTTTTTGTTGTGTTACTGATCTGTTATTTGGATTTCATGGTGAAAATAAAATATATAAAGAATTATTGAGTTATTGATAACGTCAAGCTCGTCGGAATAACACAATATAATAAATAATAATTATACAATTTTTTAATAACAAAAAAATGAGGAAACTCCCAAAATCTATTGAGGATGATATTGTCTCTATGACACAAAATGGTTGTTCTTCAAGGGAAATAGCTAAACAGAAACAATTAAGTCAGTCGGTTATCATAAGAGTACAAAAAAGGAATAATGTCCAGAATAAAACACCGATTCGTGGTCGCAGGAAGTTAATTTCTGATGCAGAGGCACGTTTGATGATAATAGAATGCGGAAAGATAAGAACCTAACTCCAAAGGAAGCTGCATTGGATATTGGAAAGAATGTTAGTCGTTGGGCTGCAAGAAATGCGCTTCACAGAATTGGATTTATTTCTGCAGTCAAGAAAAAAAAACCAGCTTTGTCCGATAAAAATGTAAAGGCCCGTTTGAAGTTCGCCACAAAGCACAAGGATTGGTCACCAGAAGATTGGAAGCGTGTTATATGGTCGGACGAATCCAAATTTAATCGCTTTCAGTCGGACGGAAAACAATACTGCTGGCGTCGACCACATGAATCTATTAAAAGACACCATGTAAAAGAAACAGTTAAACATGGTGGCTGCAACATAATGGTATGGGGTTGCTTTACATGGTGGCACGTTGGTCCGTTGCAAAAAATTGAGGGAATAATGAAGAAGGAAGATTATTTAAAAATTCTCCAGACCCATCTTCCAGATTTTGTAGAGAGGAGCGCCTATCCGGAAGAAGAAGTAATTTTTCAACAGGATGGCGACCCTAAGCACACATCCAAAATAGTGACGGAATGGCTCTCTGGACAAAAATTTGAGTTGATGAAGTGGCCAGCTCAAAGTCCCGACCTCAATCCGATTGAGAATTTGTGGTCAATCGTGAAAAGACGGATGGGACAGTATTCAAGAGCACCAAAAAATTTAGACGAACTTTGGGGCAGGGTTGAAACAGAATGGCGAAGTATTCCAAAAGAAATAATTGAAAACTTGGTTGAGAGTATGCCAAGAAGATGTAAAGCTGTGTTAAAGAACAAAGGGCTTTGGACCAAATATTAAAAGTTACTGTAAATTACAACAAATTTCTTAATATTACAAAAGTGCATAAGTGAGTACATGCCGTTTTTTTTCTCTTTCGTTAAATTTTGTTTAAGTAATTGTTATTGTTTGGTCAAGTGTTATACCTCTATCAATGAAGAAGACAATAAAGAGTAAAACAAAAAAAAATTATTTGATTTGCACTATTATTTAAAAAGTTATGCATTGTAAACGATGGTAAGTACTAACATGTACTCAATAAAACTCCCCACTGTACATAGTAGATATGCAATAATAAAAAAATATCGTAAATAATACACAAAATTGTTATTGTTGATGTTCAACTATGAGAGCCATTAATTTAATTTTTAATGCACTTCTTAGGTTTTCAGATACTTTTGAAAATTCGTCTTCCAAAGCTAAGAAGAAAGGATCCCTTTTTTCAGTTGACGTCTCAAACACCTTTGTTGCTAAATTATTTAAATTTTTTATGGATTCCTTATACTTAATTTCTGCTTCATCTATCTTTGAACGCTTTCTTCGATAATTAAATTTGATTGGAGTCGAACTCATGGAGTCTAACTGACTGTTATCCGTTGGGCATTCGAAGCAATCAATGGATGAATGATTCACTTCTGGATCACGTGCCATTTCGTCAAAGAGTTCACGAAAACTATCCGTATTTGAGTCGGTATAATTTGTCACTGTAGGTCTAAAAATTTAACAATTAAACAAGAAACAAATTATTATATTTCTTCAAAAAACTCACTCTTTGTCTTCCCAGAAATTCTGAAAATAATCCATCTCGGCAATTAAAAACTTCGAAAACCCATTTAACTCTATTCGTTCACTACCGCTTCGTCCACAGCTCTTGTTTAAAGCGGATTTGTGGCGTCTGCGCAAAGTTTTCCAAAGTGTCTGGCATTCGCCTCCTGCAAATTAACACGATTTTTAAAATAAACTTCACTCCTTTATTAAAAGCGTACTTACGGTCAATTCCAATGGCGCTAGCTATTTCTGTCCAAATTCTTTGTTTTTTATGATTATTTTTATATGAGCTATTGCTCATATCATACATGCACTCTCTTCCGGGCTTTTTCATTTCTTCTACAAGTTTTTGTGCTATTGGTTCATTTAACTCCATTTCACAATATTTTTTTAGGTTTTATTAAGTATTTTTTACACAGAATTTAATAAAATTGAATAATTCAATTTCACAAACAAAAAACAAAATGACTACAAATTGTATATGACGTTGCCCCATCAATACAACCACAGATGTAACTTAATCTATGAATACAACTTTGTATGAAAAAATATAACCTATTGGCAACTCAATTCACTTTTGTCCGGAAAAAATATAAAATTAAACCAATTCAAGTTCGGAAAAAATATTTTCTCTCTCTCAAAAAGAGAGACGTCAAACTTCATATAAAAAAAATATTGTTCGAACAAAATTTTTCTTAATAACGAATGGATGAATCCACCTTAAGGGTACATTGTTCCCTACCCCAACCTATGACAGACGGGTACCCTACGATTGACAAATCTGTCCCTTGTGTGTCTGGTGATCTTTACTTACTCTGCATAGATGTTCCTAACATTCCTCCTTTAGAATAAAGACTGTTAGCAATTCATTTTAAATTAAAAATTTTTTCTTTAATAATTCATTATGGGGTTTTTTTACTGTAGATATAAAAACTATAATATTAACAATAATAAAACTAATAATATTACTAATAATAATACTATTACTAATTCTAACTCTAAAAATTACTATTCTAATAATAACAATAATTCTATAATAATAATATACTTAAGTGGTTTCAGGATGTTGACATCGTTGTTGTTGTTGGCCAAGTAGTAGTATATAGTTACAGTTGATTTAGCAGGTGTTGTTGTTGTAGTAGTTGTTGTTACAGTTGATTTAGCAGGTGTTGTTGTTTGTAACTTATTGTTTCATGAGAAGTTTAGTAAATTTTTACATTTTGTTTGTTTAACATAACTTTTGTTTGTTTGACCATTTTAATTTTACTTTTCCAAATTCGTTTTATTATGTTTCAAACCTTTTTTGTTTTCTTACAAACTATTTTGAAATTATATTTATGTTTAAGTTTTAAGTTAATTTAAGTTTTTTTATTTTAATAATGACATCATTTTTCTCTTTTTTTTCTAAAAAATGTTCATTTCACATTTTAAATTCTTTCTTCTTTGTTTTTACTTATTTAATTAATTTCTTTGACTTTTTACCTTACACCTTTCACTTTACAATTACTTTAGTTTATTTCCTATCCCATTCATCACAGTTTGACTTTTTATTTATTCAGTTCCTTTCCTTTTCCTTTGACTTATTATTCACTTTGGTCCTTTAAAAAATAACTTTCAAATTCTTAAACTTTTTTTCTTATTTTTTTCCGTCAGACAACCACACGACTCAAATGTTTTCCATCAACTGTCTCAATCAACTGTCTGTTTTCTTACCATTGCTTGCGTTTATATTTTAAAATGCGCATTCCAATCAGAAAAAAACATAACTGTTTACACATTCTTTGCATTTTTTGCATTCCACAGCAAGAATGTGTTTGTGTAAGTTATTATTTTCCTTTTTAGGGAAAATAAAAAAACAAACAAATAAATTGCTTTTATGAGGACCGTACGTCCGTACTTTATTGAAGTCAAAAGAAAACTTAAAACTTAATTACACTTTTTAATATCTTATATTCTAATTTCTGTTTATTAATAACTTAATTATAAAAAATGTGCAATCGTCAATATTGGGCTGTTGCCCTCATTTCTTAGTATTACTTAGTACAATTTTTATAAAATCATTTCTTAGTAAATGTTACATACAATTTTTATAGAAAATAAAATACTTGCGTTGCACTTCTTTCAGGTGCAATAAACTTTTATAATTTCTGCGGATTTGCACTTTACGTTTTTATTTTACTTTCGCAATTTGTTTACGTTAACTTTTTAATAAAGTTGAAGTTAACTTTTCCCCTCTTAAATCGATTGTCCGCAATCGATTATTTATTAATTTAGGGTGTCGAAATTTGCAAAAATGGCCCACTTTTAACTTTTGGGATATAACTACGGTGACCATCCGTCCTGTATTTTACAGGACAGTCCTGTTTTTTAACATGCTGTCCCTTGAGATTTGTTTGTAAATACAGGACAGTACAATGTCCCTTATTTCCTAATTTGATATGCAAATGTCCTCTTTTTAGCATATACATTGCACGAACATTAATACAAAATTATCATAAAAATCCAACTGTATACTTTCCCTACATTTCCAAAAGTTAAAATAGCATTCATTTTAATAGAGATATGGCTCCAACAAAAATAAAATGTAATATCAATGATGACTTAAAAAGCGAGTTTGCATTTATTAAAACAACAAGTAGCTCCAATGAGGTGAGATGTGAAAAATGTTTGGCAAATTTTTCTATAGCAAATAGTGATATAGATATTAAACAGATATTAAAATAGCATTTGCAACACAAAAGCATAATAGAGCAGATTTAGCCAAATCATCAAGTAAAGTTTTAACGAATTTTTTAAGAAGTAATGCATTCAATGATAAAGAAAAAGACCTGGCTATTGTAGAAGGTACTTGGAAATTTCACAGTGTTCAGCACAATTTTTCATTTAGGTCTAACGATTGCACATCAAATCTGATCAAATCGTGTTTCAATGAAAAATATTCTTGTGCTAGAACAAAATGTGAATCCATTGTTAACAATATTTTTACACCAATGTCATTAAATACAATCAAAGCAGATTTGACAAACGTTCAATGTATCACAATATATTTAGATTGTTCGAATCACAAAAATGTTAAAATTTTTCCAATATTAATTCGTTACTTTCTGCTGAATAAAGGAATTCAGATTAAGATTTTGGATGTTAAAGACCTTATTGGAGAAACTTCAGATATGTGCAAGAGACTCTTAAAAAAAATGAAATAATTAGTAAAATGATAGCGTTTTGTGGAGACAGCACAAATTGTAATTTTGGTGGTGCAACCAGAAAAGGTCAGATTAATATCTTTCACAAAATGCAAAACTTCATTGGCCAGAAACTGATAGGTGTAAATTGCGCTGCACATATTTTGAACAATTGATATTGAAGTTATTATTGTCAAAATTTATTCTTTTTTATATATTTATACAGTTAGAATTGAAAATTTCAAAGAAATATGTGAAGATATTGGAATAGAATATAAAAAGTTACTAGGACATAGCAAAACTCCATGGTTAACTTTAATGCCTGCTTTGAAAAGAATCATAAAACTATTTGTGTCCGACAATATTACGAAATTTTTTTATGAATCCTTGTGCTGAATTATGGTTATCTTTTGCATATAGCCAAGCTTCAACATTTCATATATTCTTAAAGTAGAATCACAAAATATTTCAATGCCTGAGGCTTCAATTATTTTAAAAGATTTAAAATTTAAATTGGTTAAACGGAAAAAGGAACTGTTTGTACCCCTTACCGTCAAAAATAGTATTCTCGAATTACAGAAAAGTAATGATTTTGATGAAACAATAACTAAAGAACATATAACAAATTTTTACCAAACATGCATTGATTACCTAAATCAGTGGGATAAAGCTTTTAGAGATATAGAAATTTTAGACTGGATATTGTTACGAAATATGGGACAAGATTGAAAAAACTTTATCCTATCTAAATGAATTTAGAAATGATTTAAAAATAAATAATGAAGATTTATTTGATGAAGTGAGCTGCGTGAAAAATTTAGCAAATAATGAAAAAATAGAAGACTGGAGGGTAAAAAATATATCAGTAGATGAAAGATGGATAGAAATTTTTAATCACTTTAAGACAAATGTGATTGCATATAAAAATATATTGATACTTGTTGAATTTTATCTATGTCTACCAGCTTCAAATGCTGCTACTGAGAAATGAATAATATTTGGACCACCGAAAAATCGCAATTAAAAGTAGATACTTTAAGATCATTATTAATTACAAAATGCAATTTTAAAATGAATTGCTCAGAATTTAAAGGATTTTTAATTAACAATCCAGATGTTTTAAAAAAAATCCATTCTGTGGAAAAATATCAAACTTCATAACTAAATTTATCATTTATGTAGTTTTTTTTTTCTATTTTTTTTTGTTAGCCTTAGTCAAGAAGACTGTTTATAAAACCAAATTTATTTTTTTAAATTATAATATTATAAAAACTTTTTATTCTAATCAAGAAGTCTTGTTTTTGTTGTTACTTAATTTTATAATAATAATAATAAATATAATATATGATTATTTTTTCTGTTTTTCTTTTAATTTTTAACATAATTTTGTATTTGTCCTGTATTTTCCTTTCCCAAAAATGGTCACCGTAGATATAACCCGTGTTTAATTGTGGTTCTGATAATATATACCATTTCCGCTTAAGGGTAAACACATATGAAATCAACCGAAAATATTAACATTTCTGACCTCAGCACCCAAATTTGATATTTTGTACACATGATCTATGGATCGGCACAACTTTCAGACATATAGCCTTCCAACTTTTAGAATTATGGCCATTCCAAGTTGGCAAAAACCAATAAAAATGCACTCAGATGCCTTAACACAATTTTTAATATCTCGAAAAGTATTCATTGTACGTTAATAACACTGCTTCACAAATTTTTAATTTGGAAAAATACCAAAAACGCCACTTGCCTAGATAAGTTAATTGGGACCTCCTGAACACGAAAAACGCTGTATTTTTTTTTTCTAAGTACCGTTTTTTAGATAACGGTACTTTTGTGTTTTTCGGTGTATGGTCCCATTCAAACCCTTGTGGAGCCCAACCGAAGAGCCCGATCGAGATGAATGGCATATCGTTTGAAAGGTAATCGAATGCCTTTTCCGCCGATATGCTGCAAATTTCTATCTGATAAGAAATAGCTGAGTTATGGCACCTCAAAGTTCAAAATTTGTCTATTTTTTACGTTTTTTTCAAAATTTTTCTTTTTTATTTCGTTTTTACTTAGAAAAAAAAAATTACAGCGTTTTTCGTGTTCAGGAGGTCCCAATTAACTTATCTAGGCATGTGGCGTTCTTGGTATTTTTTGGCTGTAAAGGGCTCATTTTATAGACAAAAACATGCGCCATTCCAAAAATTTTTTTTTTTTATTTTCGATCAAGGATAATGTAAATAAAAAAAGGACTAAAATTTCCAAAGGATATATCTCGAAAATCAATATTTTTAAAAATTTCAAAATTATTATTATCTTATTATGTTTTGTACAAGTCTGCCAAATTTCAATGTGGAGTCTTTATTACAGCATGAGTTATTAAGAAAAAAGCAGGCGAAGGTTTATGTATTTCATGAAATGTACCAAAATACAAAAAGGTGACAAAAAACAAAAAAGGACAAATCAAATGTAACGGAACTTTTTCGACTTTTTTTTGACGGAAGATTCCCGATGTTATTGACTTCGTAGTAGTGAAAAATATCCCTGTAGAATCGTTCGATTCATATTGTGAATACTCAGAATTTATATGAAAATTCCGAGCAATTTTACGTTGAGATTGATTAATTGATGCCGGTGGCCTATCAATGGTAAAACCTGGTCTTGGTCTATTTATATAATTAATTCTCCTGCTATTAATAGATTCATCAATTTCCATAGGTTCTGACCTAGGTTGTGGTTTTGGAACTAGATGTCTTGGTGAGGCTTGTGGCTGGTGACTGAAAGGTTTGCCAAAACCATGATCTGATGGTTATAAGCTCTGCATTGTTCCTGAGATGTTCCTGGTACATGAGCTAGTTGGGGATAAAATGTCATTGGTTGCGAACGAGATTGTGTTTGTAAGTTCTTGTTATAATGTGGTTTCTGAAATCATGGTCGACTGCGAGGTGGTAATGGAGGGGATTGCATTTGCTGACCCTTCCACTGAAATTAGAGTGCATAATTCGCTCGATATGTCTGGTTTTCGAGTTTTAAACATAAATGAAGGGCCTGCGGAAGGTCGGATGGTTCTCTCATTCCGAGAAGTTTAGGTAAATCGCCGTTCAAACCTCTGATAAAGGTGTCCAGCGCCTTATCTCTATAAGTTTGTGTAAGTAGACATAATGATTCATTTGATGCGCCTAGACATCCTAATTTGTTTAATATTAGAGATAAGTGTTTATAAACACGCTGATAAAATTCTTGTACCGATGACTTGTCTTGTATAAGCGAAGTCATTTGGTATTCGAGAGTTGCAAGGTCTCTCTTGTCTGCGTAATGTGTTGCCAAGCATTTTGAAATTGCAACCCAGTCTAGGGGCGTATTGTAAGATTCGAGGACTATGTCCGCATCTCCTACTATCTTATTTCTGATCGTACTCAAAATGCCATAATATCTTGGTGTTCCTTTCGTATTGTCATATATTTGTAAGACACGGTCTACGCTCTTCCTCCAAGAGCTAAACTCACCTTGTTTACCCGAGAATTCGCGTAAACTTTTAACGATGTCAGGGATCTTATCAAGATCCCCAAGATTGTTTCTATATTCTTCATTTATTACCTGGTCTGTAACTATACCCTGTCCCGCTTCAGGATTAAGAGTTTCTTGTATAATTACCGGTCCTTGTCTCCTAAAAATTTCTGTTGCTACATTTGCTATTAAAGCATTTAAGTCCTCTAAACTTAACTGTATGTTTGCAGAACGGTTATTAGCCTGAGGAAGGACGGCTGGCCTAATCAGATTTTCTGGATTTGACATGTCTAAAGAAGGCTTCCTATGATGCTTTATATTTAACTATTTTTTTTTCATCATATGGCTGTCAAATTTGGTTTAATATTTGCCCCTCGTATATGTAGAAGATTCGCGTTTTCGAAAGGAAATGTCTCAGATTTTGTACTTCATTGTACAGATCAAAAAGTAGCAACTACAAAAAATACATTTCAAACAAAATCCTCTTTGAAAAATCCAAAATATCTAGATTTGATAACTTTATTATTCATATCATAAGAAATCACATTGTAAACAGCTCAAATATTATTGAGAACAATTTAATTTTGGCTACTTACTACGCTGACGAGGAATATATTTCAAAAACAATCGAAAATGGTTTCATCCCTCCCGAGGCTTTTCTATATCTTGATAAAAATGGTTTTATTCAAAACGAAGAGGGTATTCCCATACTTTATCATATTTACAGACGATCCAATGAAAAAACTATAAGTTGTAACGAACTAACATCTGAAAACTGTCGTTTTGACACTAGTATTTATTTGGATGATAAAAATATTAAACCTAATCTGAATCTTAATAAATATTGGTGGCTAACTCAATAATAATTCTTTAATTTTAACCCTTGACCTTTTATTTTATCTTTACAAATATAAAAGTAAGATTTTTATTATCTTTTTGCTTACATTAAACCTGGATACCAATACTTTTATAGACATATACTAATATTTAATTAATCAAAAAATTAACTTTACTAACAAATACGTCTTATACTTGAGTGCTCTTTAAAATGGGACTTTGTATATAAAAAAAAATTATCTAGATACTTTTTGTTTATTTGGAGTTTGTAATTTTTGAAGGCAACTTCGATTAAAATTTTTTAAAATTAAATAAACAGTGAAAAAAAACTTTTTTTTTCAAAGATCACTTTTCCCGATTTATTGTATAAAGATTTATTTAATTATTGATTTTCTTCTTTTCTCCTTTTTTTATATTTTTCAAATGTATGTGTATATTCAAATGTATGTGTAATAACTTGTAAAACTTTTCACAAAATAGTATAATTTTAGAGTATTGTTAATACTTCTTAACAAATAATATTAATAAAATTAAAGTATAATACAACTTATATTATTTTCTACCTTGATTATTTTGTAAATCTGTTAAAGTTGAAAGTCGGCTAGCACGTAATGCTTCCCTTTTGCTGCTGCTACTTGGGGACCGTTGTCTATCAGGATGCTTCTTTAACTTTTCTGTTTCCAATTTTGCTCAAATGCTTCGCACTTTTACTTGGATGTTTCTCACTTTTCTGCTCTCAATTTTGTTCGAATTCTTCGCACTTTTACTTGGATGCTTCTCACTTTTCTGCTCTCAATTTTGTTCGAATGCTTCGCACTTTTACTTGGATGCTTCTCACTTTTCACTCGGATGTTTTAATTCACCATTCGTTTTGTTTTTATCTCTTCACAGTTTTTACTTCCTTTTTTTATTCATTTTAATTTGGTATTATCTCAATTTAATTCAACAGTTTTTAGTTTATATTAATTTTTATTACTGGATTACCACAATTTACTTCCACAGTTTCTGGTTTATATCTTACGACTGTTTAGTTCTTTTTTTTAAATTCTCTCAATGAAAATTTTTTCTTAACGCAGTAATATTACGATTTAAATTAATTGTACACTGTTCTTTGCACTTTTTCCCAGTTTTTTGTAACTTCTGTGGTACTAGGAATAAACTTCACTGCACTTCTTCCTTGTTTCGAAGGATACACGTTGTCCAAACTAGTTTGAACACTAAAATTATAATATGCAAATTTATATAATTTTTATATTAATTATTAAAACTCAATTAATATAAGCATTTGTCGTGTAAGTTATATCGTAAAAGACACAAAATGTCGCAGCGCTAAGTTTTCAATCGCCAGTTTTCGTTAAAAACACGAAGTTTTAACGTACTGGAAATTTAATAACTAACTAACATATTTTACAAGAAAAGAAACCTTGCCTTAAAACCATCAAGAAGCTCAAAAAAAAAATTTATACTTATCTTAAAACTAAGTAATTGCAAATTAATATACACATACACATTTACTTAAATTTTATTTTTTTTATATACTTACCTTTGCCTTTACATTTAATATTTAACATATCGAACATTGAAGAATTCAAAATAAAGGAAACTGAATTGTAATTGTATAAAAGCAAAAACAAAAGGTGATATTTATTCTATACGAACCAGCCTATGAGTTTTGTCATCTAACCCCTTAATTTCTCTCAACCCACAATTATAATTATTCAATTTCTGAGTAATTATAATTGTATCTTTATTATAGATTACCCCCTGTAATCCTGTTATAGGTCAACCCTCTTTTTCTCATCATCACTTTGGTTAACATCTATAATTACGGTGACCATCCGTCCTGTATTTTAGAGGACAGTCCTGTTTTTTAACATCCTGTCCCTTGAGATTTTTTTGTAAATACAGTACAATGTCCCTTATTTCCTAATTTGATATGCAAATGTCCTCTTTTTAGCATATACATTGCACGAACATTAATACAAAATTATCATAAATATCCCTACATTTCCAAAAGTGAAAATTTTATTTACGGGGATATGGGAAATTTCCTATAATCTGGCAACATTGTGAATTATCAGCTTGAAATTGAATTGTCAATGTCAACTTGTTAAAATAACAATGTGAATGATTTGTGGTTAGTAATTTATTTAAATTCACATTAAAAATAGCATTCATTTTATTAGAGATATGGCTCCAACAAAAAGAAAATGTAATTTCAATGATGACTTAAAAAGCGAGTTTGCATTTATTAAAACAACAAGTAGCTCCAATGAGGTGAGATGTGAAAAATCTTTGGCAAATTTTTCTATAGCAAATAGTGATATAGATATTAAACAGATATTAAAATAGCATTTGCAACACAAAAGCATAAAAGAGCAGATTTAGCCAAATCATCAAGTAAAGTTTTAACGAATTTTTTAAGAAGTAATGCATTCAATGATAAAGAAAAGGACCTGGCTATTGTAGAAGGTACTTGGACACTTCACAGTGTTCAGCACAATTTTTCATTTAGGTCTAACGATTGCACATCAAAACTGATCAAATCGTGTTTCAATGAAAAATATTCTTGTGCCAGAACAAAATGTGAATCCAAACGTTCAATGTATCACAATATATTTAGATTGTTCGAATCACAAAAATGTTAAAATTTTTCCAATATTAATTCGTTACTTTCTGCTGAATAAAGGAATTCAGATTAAGATTTTGGATGTTAAAGACCTTATTGGAGAAACTTCAGATATTATTTCAAAATATGTGCAAGAGACTCTTAAAAAAAAATGAAATAATTAGTAAAATGATAGCGTTTTGTGGAGACAGCACAAATTGTAATTTTGGTGGTGCAACCAGAAAAGGTCAGATTAATATCTTTCACAAAATGCAAAACTTCATTGGCCAGAAACTGATAGGTGTAAATTGCGCTGCACATATTTTGAACAATTGATATTGAAGTTATTATTGTCAAAATTTATTCTTTTTTATATATTTATACAGTTAGAATTGAAAATTTCAAAGAAATATGTGAAGATATTGGAATAGAATATAAAAAGTTACTAGGACATAGCAAAACTCCATGGTTAACTTTAATGCCTGCTTTGGAAAGAATCATAAAACTATTTGTGTCCGACAATATTACGAAATTTTTTTATGAATCCTTGTGCTGAATTATGGTTATCTTTTGCATATAGCCAAGCTTCAACATTTCATAAAGCTATTCTTAAAGTAGAATCACAAAATATTTCAATGCCTGAGGCTTCAATTATTTTAAAAGATTTAAAATTTAAATTGGTTAAACGGAAAAAGGAACTGTTTTTACCCCTTACCGTCAAAAATATTATTCTCGAATTACAGAAAAGTAATGATTTTGATGAAACAATAACTAAAGAACATAAAACAAATTTTAGACTGGATATTGTTACGAAATATGTTATCTTGGGACAACATTGAAGAAACTTTATCCTAGCTAAATGAATTTAGAAATGATTTAAAAATAAATAATGAAGATTTATTTGATGAAGTGAGCTGCGTGAAAAATTTTGCAAATAATGAAAAAATAGAAGACTGGAGGGTAAAAAATATATCAGTAGATGAAAAATGGATTGCAATTTTTAATCACTTAAATCTTTAATCACGACCAACATAATTTATGTTAAATATTTTGAAATTTTGTCTAATTTTCACCATTTTTAATTGATTTAATTACCAATTCTTTCCATAATTTACAGAGTTTGTCTGATGTTCATAATAATCTTGAGTGTAACTTAACAAACAGAGTATAAACAAGGGGTACAATTCGGTTTTAGTGATTTTGCTCAAAAAAAAAAAACAAAATCAAATAGGGCTTTGAGAGGGAGATACCAGCAAAAAAAAAATTTGTTGGCGGTCACGCCTATTTTCGAGGGGGCGGGCCCGTAAAGTTGAAAATATATAGGCCGGGAACTACTGGGTGCTTGATAATTTGTAATAAACTAAATAAAAGGTATTAAAAATACCTTTCCAACGATATATATCATGATTATAAAATATGGACCGAATATGGGTTAAATCCGAAAAGAATATTTTTTGACCCGAATTTATTTGTTTTTTGGAAATGGTTCTTATATGGCAGCTATGACAAATTATGGGCCGATCTTCTTAAATTTTGGAACAGTTATTTTCATGCATATCAGGATATTTCACGTCGAATTTCAACATAATAACGCTATATATACATATATATTAGTATTAACGTGGATTTCGAGAGTGGACCTTATGTGGGGGATATAGTCAAATATGGACCGATATTCTCAAAATCCAGCAGTTAGATTTAGGCATGTATGTAAATGATCCGTGTAAAATTTTGGATTGGTAGCCTTATTTATAAGAGATTTATGAGTATTAAAGTGATTTTCGGAAGAGGGCTTTATATGGGGCATACGGTTAAAACTAGACCGAAATTCACAAAATTTTGTGGGATGATTTTTGTATATATTAAAAAGATCTGTGCAAAGTTTTGAGTCGGTACCGATATTTATACAATATATATAGGGAAAAATCTCTTTTTCAGATGTGGTCCTTGTATGGGAGCTATGACCAGTTCTGGGCCGACCACCATAAAATTTAGTACAGCAATTTATTTGCCTATAAAGAGTATTTATGTCAAATTTTAGCCGTTTAACATTATTTATATCTGTTTTATACGTATTTAAGTGAATTTTGTAAGTGGACTTTATATGGGGTCTATGGTCAAACATGGACCGAATTAAAAAAAATTTCGTTTTGAGATTTCTTTTTGTATAAAACTTATTTTTGCTGAATTTTGTCTTGATATTCCAATTTTATAGGCATTTATTTATCATTAAGCCATATTTCGGGAAGATTTTTGTATGGGGGCTATGACCAATTCTGGGCCGACAACCATAAAATTTAGTACAATAATTTATCTGCCTATAAAGAGTATTTATGTCAAATTTTAGCCGTTTAACATTATTTATATCTGTTTTATACGTATTTAAGTGAATTTTGTAAGTGGACTTTATATGGGGTCTATGATCAAACATGGACCGAATTAAAAAAAATTTTGTTTTGAGATTTCTTTTTGCATAAAACTTATTTTTGCTGAATTTTGTCTTGATATTCCAATTTTATAGGCATTTATTTATCATTAAGCCATATTTCGTATGGGGGCTATGAGAAATCATGGACCGATTCTTACTATTTTCCGCACACTTTCTTCTTTTATAGTACAAACAACGTATACAAAATTTCATGGTATTATCTGCAATAGTTTTCAAAATATTGCAATAAAATGGATGAAAAATATGAAATTTTTATGGAGGTGGTCTCACATATAGGTTCATAACTCTGGCTAACCTAAACCGATCTGCTAATTTTAAATAGCAAACTTCTCGAAAGCACTTCTGACAGAATTATTGAAGGTTTGGATCCCGAGTATATCTGGGGACTTCAAAAAACTGATTTCAACAGACAGACAGACAGACAGACGGACATGGCTTAATCGACTTCGCTAACTATAAGGATCCAGAATATATATACTTTATAGGGTCGGAAAATTTTTTTGTGGAAATTACACACGGAATGACAAACTTATATATACCCTTCTCACGATGGTGAAGGGTATAAAAAGGGGTACAATTCGGTTTTAGTGATTTTGCTCAAAAAAAAAAAAAAAAACAAAATCAAATAGGGCTTTTAGAGGAGATACCAGCAAAAAAAATTTGTTGGCGGTCACGACTATTTTCGAGGGGGCGGGCCCTTAAAGTTGAAAATATATAGGCCTATATCTCGGGAACTACTGGGTGTCTGATAATTTGTAATATATTAAATAAAAGGTATTACAAATACCTTTCCAACGATGTATATCATGATTATAAAATATGGACCGAATATGGGTTAAATCCGAAAAGAATATTTTTTGACCCGAATTTATTTGTTTTTTGGAAATGGTTCTATATGGCAGGTATGACAAATTATGGGCCGATCTTCTTAGATTTTGGAACAGTTATTTTCATGCATATGAGGATATTTCACGTAGAATTTCAACATAATAACGGTATATTTAAGATATATATTAGTATTAACGTGGATTTCGAGAGTGGGCCTTATGTGGGGGATATAGTCAAATATGGACCGATATTCTCAAAATCCAGCAGTTTAATTTAGGCATGTATGTAAATGATCCGTGTAAAATTTTGGATTGGTACCCTTATTTATAAGCGATTTATGAGTGTTAAAGTGATTTTCGGAAGAGGGCTTTATATGGGGTATACGGTTAAAAATAGACCGAAATTAACAAAATTGTGTGATATGATTTTTGTATATATGTAAATGATCTGTACAAAGTTTTGAGTCGGTAACGATATTTATACAATATATATAGGGAAAAATGTCTTTTTCAGATGTGGTCCTTGTATGGGAGCTATGACCAGTTGTGGGCCGATCACCATAAAATTTAGTACAACAATTTATTTGCCTATAAAGAGTATTTATGTCAAATTTTAGCCGTTTAACATTATTTATATCTGTTTTATGCGTATTTAAGTGAATTTTGGAAGTGGACTTTATATGGGGTCTATGGTCAAACATGGACCGAACTAAAAAAAATTTCGTTTTGCGATTTCTTTTTGCATAAAACTTATTTTTGCTGAATTTAGTCTTGATATTCCAATTTTATAGGCATTTATGTATAATTGAGCAATATTTCGGGAAGATTTTTGTATGGGGGCTATGACCATTTCTGGGCTGACCACCATAAAATTTGGTACAATAATTTATTTGCCTATAAAGAGTATTTATTCATCTCGATCGGGCTCTTCGGTTGGGCTCCACAAGGGTTTGAATGGGACCATACACCGAAAAACACAAAAGTACCGTTATCTAAAAAACGGTACTTAGAAAAAAAATTACAGCGTTTTTCGTGTTCAGGAGGTCCCAATTAACTTATCTAGGCATGTGGCGTTCTTGGTATTTTTTGGCTGTAAAGGGCTCATTTTATAGACAAAAACATGCGCCATTCCAAAAATTTTTTTTTTTTATTTTCGATCAAGGATAATGTAAATAAAAAAAGGACTAAAATTTCCAAAGGATATATCTCGAAAATCAATATTTTTAAAAATTTCAAAATTATTATTATCTTATTATGTTTTGTACAAGTCTGCCAAATTTCAATGTGGAGTCTTTATTACAGCATGAGTTATTAAGAAAAAAGCAGGCGAAGGTTTATGTATTTCATGAAATGTACCAAAATACAAAAAGGTGACAAAAAACAAAAAAGGACAAATCAAATGTAACGGAACTTTTTCGACTTTTTTTTGACGGAAGATTCCCGATGTTATTGACTTCGTAGTAGTGAAAAATATCCCTGTAGAATCGTTCGATTCATATTGTGAATACTCAGAATTTATATGAAAATTCCGAGCAATTTTACGTTGAGATTGATTAACTGATGCCGGTGGCCTATCAATGGTAAAACCTGGTCTTGGTCTATTTATATAATTAATTCTCCTGCTATTAATAGATTCATCAATTTCCATAGGTTCTGACCTAGGTTGTGGTTTTGGAACTAGAGGTCTTGGTGAGGCTTGTGGCTGGTGACTGAAAGTTTTGCCAAAACCATGATCTGATGGTTATAAGCTCTGCATTGTTCCTGAGATGTTCCTGGTACATGAGCTAGTTGGGGATAAAATGTCATTGGTTGCGAACGAGATTGTGTTTGTAAGTTCTTGTTATAATGTGGTTTCTGAAATCATGGTCGACTGCGAGGTGGTAATGGAGGGGATTGCATTTGCTGACCCTTCCACTGAAATTAGAGTGCATAATTCGCTCGATATGTCTGGTTTTCGAGTTTTAAACATAAATGAAGGGCCTGCGGAAGGTCCGATGGTTCTCTCATTCCGAGAAGTTTAGGTAAATCGCCGTTCAAACCTCTGATAAAGGTGTCCAGCGCCTTATCTCTATAAGTTTGTGTAAGTAGACATAATGATTCATTTGATGCGCCTAGACATCCTAATTTGTTTAATATTAGAGATAAGTGTTTATAAACACGCTGATAAAATTCTTGTACCGATGACTTGTCTTCTATAAGCGAAGTCATTTGGTATTCGAGAGTTGCAAGGTCTCTCTTGTCTGCGTAATGTGTTGCCAAGCATTTTGAAATTGCAACCCAGTCTAGGGGCGTATTGTAAGATTCGAGGACTATGTCCGCATCTCCTACTATCTTATTTCTGATCGTACTCAAAATGCCATAATATCTTGGTGTTCCTTTCGTATTGTCATATATTTGTAAGACACGGTCTACGCTCTTCCTCCAAGAGCTAAACTCACCTTGTTTACCCGAGAATTCGCGTAAACTTTTAACGATGTCAGGGATCTTATCAAGATCCCCAAGATTGTTTCTATATTCTTCATTTATTACCTGGTCTGTAACTATACCCTGTCCCGCTTCAGGATTAAGAGTTTCTTGTATAATTACCGGTCCTTGTCTCCTAAAAATTTCTGTTGCTACATTTGCTATTAAAGCATTTAAGTCCTCTAAACTTAACTGTATGTTTGCAGAACGGTTATTAGCCTGAGGAAGGACGGCTGGCCTAATCAGATTTTCTGGATTTGACATGTCTAAAGAAGGCTTCCTATGATGCTTTATATTTAACTATTTTTTTTTCATCATATGGCTGTCAAATTTGGTTTAATATTTGCCCCTCGTATATGTAGAAGATTCGCGTTTTCGAAAGGAAATGTCTCAGATTTTGTACTTCATTGTACAGATCAAAAAGTAGCAACTACAAAAAATACATTTCAAACAAAATCCTCTTTGAAAAATCCAAAATATCTAGATTTGATAACTTTATTATTCATATCATAAGAAATCACATTGTAAACAGCTCAAATATTATTGAGAACAATTTAATTTTGGCTACTTACTACGCTGACGAGGAATATATTTCAAAAACAATCGAAAATGGTTTCATCCCTCCCGAGGCTTTTCTATATCTTGATAAAAATGGTTTTATTCAAAACGAAGAGGGTATTCCCATACTTTATCATATTTACAGACGATCCAATGAAAAAAGTTGTAACGAACTAACATCTGAAAACTGTCGTTTTGACACTAGTATTTATTTGGATGATAAAAATATTAAACCTAATCTGAATCTTAATAAATATTGGTGGCTAACTCAATAATAATTCTTTAATTTTAACCCTTGACCTTTTATTTTATCTTTACAAATATAAAAGTAAGATTTTTATTATCTTTTTGCTTACATTAAACCTGGATACCAATACTTTTATAGACATATACTAATATTTAATTAATCAAAAAATTAACTTTACTAACAAATACGTCTTATACTTGAGTGCTCTTTAAAATGGGACTTTGTATATAAAAAAAAATTATCTAGATACTTTTTGTTTATTTGGAGTTTGTAATTTTTGAAGGCAACTTCGATTAAAATTTTTTAAAATTAAATAAACAGTGAAAAAAAAACTTTTTTTTTCAAAGATCACTTTTCCCGATTTATTGTATAAAGATTTATTTAATTATTGATTTTCTTCTTTTCTCCTTTTTTTATATTTTTCAAATGTATGTGTATATTCAAATGTATGTGTAATAACTTGTAAAACTTTTCACAAAATAGTATAATTTTAGAGTATTGTTAATACTTCTTAACAAATAATATTAATAAAATTAAAGTATAATACAACTTATATTATTTTCTACCTTGATTATTTTGTAAATCTGTTAAAGTTGAAAGTCGGCTAGCACGTAATGCTTCCCTTTTGCTGCTGCTACTTGGGGACCGTTGTCTATCAGGATGCTTCTTTAACTTTTCTGTTTCCAATTTTGCTCAAATGCTTCGCACTTTTACTTGGATGTTTCTCACTTTTCTGCTCTCAATTTTGTTCGAATTCTTCGCACTTTTACTTGGATGCTTCTCACTTTTCTGCTCTCAATTTTGTTCGAATGCTTCGCACTTTTACTTGGATGCTTCTCACTTTTCACTCGGATGTTTTAATTCACCATTCGTTTTGTTTTTATCTCTTCACAGTTTTTACTTCCTTTTTTTATTCATTTTAATTTGGTATTATCTCAATTTAATTCAACAGTTTTTAGTTTATATTAATTTTTATTACTGGATTACCACAATTTACTTCCACAGTTTCTGGTTTATATCTTACGACTGTTTAGTTCTTTTTTTTAAATTCTCTCAATGAAAATTTTTTCTTAACGCAGTAATATTACGATTTAAATTAATTGTACACTGTTCTTTGCACTTTTTCCCAGTTTTTTGTAACTTCTGTGGTACTAGGAATAAACTTCACTGCACTTCTTCCTTGTTTCGAAGGATACACGTTGTCCAAACTAGTTTGAACACTAAAATTATAATATGCAAATTTATATAATTTTTATATTAATTATTAAAACTCAATTAATATAAGCATTTGTCGTGTAAGTTATATCGTAAAAGACACAAAATGTCGCAGCGCTAAGTTTTCAATCGCCAGTTTTCGTTAAAAACACGAAGTTTTAACGTACTGGAAATTTAATAACTAACTAACATATTTTACAAGAAAAGAAACCTTGCCTTAAAACCATCAAGAAGCTCAAAAAAAAAATTTATACTTATCTTAAAACTAAGTAATTGCAAATTAATATACACATACACATTTACTTAAATTTTATTTTTTTTATATACTTACCTTTGCCTTTACATTTAATATTTAACATATCGAACATTGAAGAATTCAAAATAAAGGAAACTGAATTGTAATTGTATAAAAGCAAAAACAAAAGGTGATATTTATTCTATACGAACCAGCCTATGAGTTTTGTCATCTAACCCCTTAATTTCTCTCAACCCACAATTATAATTATTCAATTTCTGAGTAATTATAATTGTATCTTTATTATAGATTACCCCCTGTAATCCTGTTATAGGTCAACCCTCTTTTTCTCATCATCACTTTGGTTAACATCTATAATTACGGTGACCATCCGTCCTGTATTTTAGAGGACAGTCCTGTTTTTTAACATCCTGTCCCTTGAGATTTTTTTGTAAATACAGTACAATGTCCCTTATTTCCTAATTTGATATGCAAATGTCCTCTTTTTAGCATATACATTGCACGAACATTAATACAAAATTATCATAAATATCCCTACATTTCCAAAAGTGAAAATTTTATTTACGGGGATATGGGAAATTTCCTATAATCTGGCAACATTGTGAATTATCAGCTTGAAATTGAATTGTCAATGTCAACTTGTTAAAATAACAATGTGAATGATTTGTGGTTAGTAATTTATTTAAATTCACATTAAAAATAGCATTCATTTTATTAGAGATATGGCTCCAACAAAAAGAAAATGTAATTTCAATGATGACTTAAAAAGCGAGTTTGCATTTATTAAAACAACAAGTAGCTCCAATGAGGTGAGATGTGAAAAATCTTTGGCAAATTTTTCTATAGCAAATAGTGATATAGATATTAAACAGATATTAAAATAGCATTTGCAACACAAAAGCATAAAAGAGCAGATTTAGCCAAATCATCAAGTAAAGTTTTAACGAATTTTTTAAGAAGTAATGCATTCAATGATAAAGAAAAGGACCTGGCTATTGTAGAAGGTACTTGGACACTTCACAGTGTTCAGCACAATTTTTCATTTAGGTCTAACGATTGCACATCAAAACTGATCAAATCGTGTTTCAATGAAAAATATTCTTGTGCCAGAACAAAATGTGAATCCAAACGTTCAATGTATCACAATATATTTAGATTGTTCGAATCACAAAAATGTTAAAATTTTTCCAATATTAATTCGTTACTTTCTGCTGAATAAAGGAATTCAGATTAAGATTTTGGATGTTAAAGACCTTATTGGAGAAACTTCAGATATTATTTCAAAATATGTGCAAGAGACTCTTAAAAAAAAATGAAATAATTAGTAAAATGATAGCGTTTTGTGGAGACAGCACAAATTGTAATTTTGGTGGTGCAACCAGAAAAGGTCAGATTAATATCTTTCACAAAATGCAAAACTTCATTGGCCAGAAACTGATAGGTGTAAATTGCGCTGCACATATTTTGAACAATTGATATTGAAGTTATTATTGTCAAAATTTATTCTTTTTTATATATTTATACAGTTAGAATTGAAAATTTCAAAGAAATATGTGAAGATATTGGAATAGAATATAAAAAGTTACTAGGACATAGCAAAACTCCATGGTTAACTTTAATGCCTGCTTTGGAAAGAATCATAAAACTATTTGTGTCCGACAATATTACGAAATTTTTTTATGAATCCTTGTGCTGAATTATGGTTATCTTTTGCATATAGCCAAGCTTCAACATTTCATAAAGCTATTCTTAAAGTAGAATCACAAAATATTTCAATGCCTGAGGCTTCAATTATTTTAAAAGATTTAAAATTTAAATTGGTTAAACGGAAAAAGGAACTGTTTTTACCCCTTACCGTCAAAAATATTATTCTCGAATTACAGAAAAGTAATGATTTTGATGAAACAATAACTAAAGAACATAAAACAAATTTTAGACTGGATATTGTTACGAAATATGTTATCTTGGGACAACATTGAAGAAACTTTATCCTAGCTAAATGAATTTAGAAATGATTTAAAAATAAATAATGAAGATTTATTTGATGAAGTGAGCTGCGTGAAAAATTTTGCAAATAATGAAAAAATAGAAGACTGGAGGGTAAAAAATATATCAGTAGATGAAAAATGGATTGCAATTTTTAATCACTTAAATCTTTAATCACGACCAACATAATTTATGTTAAATATTTTGAAATTTTGTCTAATTTTCACCATTTTTAATTGATTTAATTACCAATTCTTTCCATAATTTACAGAGTTTGTCTGATGTTCATAATAATCTTGAGTGTAACTTAACAAACAGAGTATAAACAAGGGGTACAATTCGGTTTTAGTGATTTTGCTCAAAAAAAAAAAAACAAAATCAAATAGGGCTTTGAGAGGGAGATACCAGCAAAAAAAAAATTTGTTGGCGGTCACGCCTATTTTCGAGGGGGCGGGCCCGTAAAGTTGAAAATATATAGGCCGGGAACTACTGGGTGCTTGATAATTTGTAATAAACTAAATAAAAGGTATTAAAAATACCTTTCCAACGATATATATCATGATTATAAAATATGGACCGAATATGGGTTAAATCCGAAAAGAATATTTTTTGACCCGAATTTATTTGTTTTTTGGAAATGGTTCTTATATGGCAGCTATGACAAATTATGGGCCGATCTTCTTAAATTTTGGAACAGTTATTTTCATGCATATCAGGATATTTCACGTCGAATTTCAACATAATAACGCTATATATACATATATATTAGTATTAACGTGGATTTCGAGAGTGGACCTTATGTGGGGGATATAGTCAAATATGGACCGATATTCTCAAAATCCAGCAGTTAGATTTAGGCATGTATGTAAATGATCCGTGTAAAATTTTGGATTGGTAGCCTTATTTATAAGAGATTTATGAGTATTAAAGTGATTTTCGGAAGAGGGCTTTATATGGGGCATACGGTTAAAACTAGACCGAAATTCACAAAATTTTGTGGGATGATTTTTGTATATATTAAAAAGATCTGTGCAAAGTTTTGAGTCGGTACCGATATTTATACAATATATATAGGGAAAAATCTCTTTTTCAGATGTGGTCTTTGTATGGGAGCTATGACAAGTTCTGGGCCGACCACCATAAAATTTAGTACAGCAATTTATTTGCCTATAAAGAGTATTTATGTCAAATTTTAGCCGTTTAACATTATTTATATCTGTTTTATACGTATTTAAGTGAATTTTGTAAGTGGACTTTATATGGGGTCTATGGTCAAACATGGACCGAATTAAAAAAAATTTCGTTTTGAGATTTCTTTTTGTATAAAACTTATTTTTGCTGAATTTTGTCTTGATATTCCAATTTTATAGACATTTATTTATCATTAAGCCATATTTCGGGAAGATTTTTGTATGGGGGCTATGACCAATTCTGGGCCGACCACCATAAAATTTAGTACAATAATTTATCTGCCTATAAAGAGTATTTATGTCAAATTTTAGCCGTTTAACATTATTTATATCTGTTTTATACGTATTTAAGTGAATTTTGGAAGTGGACTTTATATGGGGTCTATGATCAAACATGGGCCGAATTAAAAAAAATTTTGTTTTGAGATTTCTTTTTGCATAAAACTTATTTTTGCTGAATTTTGTCTTGATATTCCAATTTTATAGGCATTTATTTATCATTAAGCCATATTTCGTATGGGGGCTATGAGAAATCATGGACCGATTCTTACTATTTTCCGCACACTTTCTTCTTTTATAGTACAAACAACGTATACAAAATTTCATGGTATTATCTGCAATAGTTTTCAAAATATTGCAATAAAATGGATGAAAAATATGAAATTTTTATGGAGGTGGTCTCACATATTGGTTCATAACTCTGGCTAACCTAAACCGATTCTGCTGATTTTAAATAGCAAACTTCTCGAAAGCACTTCTGACAGAATTATTGAAGGTTTGGATCCCGAGTATATCTGGGGACTTCAAAAAACTGATTTCAACAGACAGACAAACGGACATGGCTTAATCGACTTCGCTATCTATAAGGATCCAGAATATATATACTTTATAGGGTCGGAAAATTTTTTTGTGGAAATTACACACGGAATGACAAACTTATATATACCCTTCTCACGATGGTGAAGGGTATAAAAAGGGGTACAATTCGGTTTTAGTGATTTTGCTCAAAAAAAAAAAAAAAACAAAATCAAATAGGGCTTTTAGAGGAGATACCAGCAAAAAAAAATTTGTTGACGGTCACGACTATTTTCGGGGGGGCGGGCCCTTAAAGTTGAAAATATATAGGCCTATATCTCGGGAACTACTGGGTGTCTGATAATTTGTAATATATTAAATAAAAGGTATTAAAAATACCTTTCCAACGATATATATCATGATTATAAAATATGGACCGAATATGGGTTAAATCCGAAAAGAATATTTTTTGACCCGAATTTATTTGTTTTTTGGAAATGGTTCTATATGGCAGGTATGACAAATTATGGGCCGATCTTCTTAGATTTTGGAACAGTTATTTTCATGCATATGAGGATATTTCACGTAGAATTTCAACATAATAACGGTATATTTAAGATATATATTAGTATTAACGTGGATTTCGAGAATGGGCCTTATGTGGGGGATATAGTCAAATATGGACCGATATTCTCAAAATCCAGCAGTTTAATTTAGGCATGTATGTAAATGATCCGTGTAAAATTTTGGATTGGTACCCTTATTTATAAGCGATTTATGAGTGTTAAAGTGATTTTCGGAAGAGGGCTTTATATGGGGCATACGGTTAAAAATAGACCGAAATTAACAAAATTGTGTGATATGATTTTTGTATATATGTAAATGATCTGTACAAAGTTTTGAGTCGGTAACGATATTTATACAATATATATAGGGAAAAATGTCTTTTCAGATGTGGTTCTTGTATGGGAGCTATGACCAGTTGTGGGCCGCTCACCATAAAATTTAGTACAACAATTTATTTGCCTATAAAGAGTATTTATGTAAAATTTTAGCCGTTTAACATTATTTATATCTGTTTTATGCGTATTTAAGTGAATTTTGGAAGTGGACTTTATATGGGGTCTATGGTCAAACATGGACCGAACTAAAAAAAATTTCGTTTTGCGATTTCTTTTTGCATAAAACTTATTTTTGCTGAATTTAGTCTTGATATTCCAATTTTATAGGCATTTATGTATAATTGAGCAATATTTCGGGAAGATTTTTGTATGGGGGCTATGACCATTTCTGGGCCGACCACCATAAAATTTGGTACAATAATTTATTTGCCTATAAAGAGTATTTATGTCAAATTTTAGCCGTTAAACATTATTTATATCTGTTTTATATGTATTTAAGTAATTTTTGTAAGTGGACTTTATATGGGGTCTATGGTCAAACATGGACCGAATTGAAAAAAATTTTGTTTTGAGATTTCTTTTTGCATAAAACTTATTTTTGCTGAATTTTGTCTTGATATTCCAATTTTATAGGCATTTATTTATCATTAAGCCATATTTCGGGAATATATATATTTGTATGGGGGCTATGAGAAATCATGGACCGATTCTTACTATTTTCCGCACACTTTCTTCTTTTATAGTACAAAATTTCATGGTATTATCTGCAATATATTTCAAAATATTGCAATAAAATGGACGAAAATTATCAAATTTTTATGGAGGTGGTCTCACATATTGGTTCATAACTCTGGTTGACCTAAACCGATTTTGCTGATTTTAAATAGCAAACTTCTCGAAAGCACTTCTGCCAGAATTATTGAAGGTTTGGATCCCGAATATATCTTGGGACTTCAAAAAACTGATTTCAACATCCAGACAGACAGACAGACGGACATGGCTTAATCGACTCCGCTATCTATAAGGATCCAGAATATGTATAATTTATAGGGTCGGAAAATTATATTGTGGAAATTTCACACGGAATGACAAACTTATATATACCCTTCTCATGAAGGTGACGGGTATAATAAATAATGAAAATTTATTTGAAGAAGTGAGCTGCGTGAAAAATTTTGCAAATAATGACAAAATAGAAGACTGGAGGGTAAAAAATATATCAGTAGATGAAAGATGGATAGAAATTTTTAATCACTTTAAGACAAATGTGATTGCATATAAAAATATATTGATATTTGTTAAATTTTGTCTATGTCTACCAGCGTCAAATGCTGCTACCGAGAGAGTGTTTTAAATAATGAATAATATTTAAACCACCGAAAAATCGCAATTAAAAGTAAATACTCTAAGATCATTATTAATTTCAAAATGAATTGCTCAGAATTTAAAGGATTTTTAATTAACAATCCAGATGTTTTAAAAAAAATCCATTCTGTGAAAAAATATCAAACTTCATAACAAAATTTATCATTTATGTAGTTTTTTTTTCTATTATTTTTGTTAGCCTTAGTCAAGAAGACTGTTTATCAGAGTACCAAATATTCATTCATTTGTCGCTCATGTTCATGAAAAAAAAATTTTGATTTTTTTTTGTGTTATGTTCTATTCGTGTATGAAGAGACACGAAATATTTTGTTTTATTCATTCATGAAAAAAAATTTTGATTTTTTTTGTGTTATGTTCTATTCGTGTATGAAGAGACACGAAATATTTTGTTTTATTCATTCATGTATGATAGGATTTGTAATGTTTTTTTTTTCTTACTAAATTGAGAAAATAAGAGAAACACTTTTTATTTCATACATTTGGACATTTTTGTAATTTGTTCACATAAGAAGAACATCAGGTTTTACTTTGCACTAGCATTCAAAAATCAAAAGCAAAAAATGTTTTTATTTGAAGCTGCATACATGAAGAAAATAAGAATGCGTGTAATTTTGTTTTGCATTGTTGTGGTATGATTTATTGAGGTCAGTGCAGATTTGAATTTACAATTGAATAAACAAACGTTTGCGTAGCAATGAATAGAAAAAACTTTCTAATATTCTAATAACAAAGCTTAATTATGAACTCTTAAATTTTGATATTGAAAATGTTTTTACTTCTGTAAATGAATAAAGAATATGTATGTATGCACAAAATTTCTTATGTTTTAAATTAAAACTTTTAATAAAAATTGGTATGAAACCTACTCAATTCATTTTGAAGTTTTTTTATATTTACTAAATATTATTTAGGTAATTTAATAATTTAATAAATATACATACATACATATGTAGCAACAAAACGAAATATAACATTACAATTAACTTCCCATAACAACTAAAGTTAAACAACACAAAATAGAAGATCATAAAGTAAACCGTTATAAAGGTAAGTTTAGACGATATGTTGAATCAGCATATATATGCTGGCAGGCATATGATTAAAATTAGCAGCAAATTCCTATGTCATATGTTAGACGTTTACACGATATGTTGAAAGTAGCAAATTTTTTGATGTCAGCATATGTCAGCAAATGAAATGTCAACATAAGAGTTAGCATACGATTATTGTGTTTATACGATATGTTGAATTTTATGTGGTGCTACATATGCTGAGTCGTATAAACATTTGTTTGTGAAATTAGTCAGTTTGACAACATTTTTTAATTATTATTCAACTTCTGTAATTTATGTGTAATTTTTTTTGAAATAAAATTTAATAATAAAAATATCAATAAAAAAAAACATAAATGATGACGTGGGAGGAAATTGGTCTAGATATTGCTTGTACAGTGCTGATTTTGGATGACGATGAAGTGGAATTAAAATCAATAAGACGCAGAGTTTGGGAAAAGAAATGGGTAGAACGACGAGAGGAAGAAGGTTATTGTGTAAAATTATACAAGGAATTGGTATAAAGAAATAGAGCATATTTTATTGTAAAAAACAGCAATAATATAAATAATAAAATATTTATATAAAAAATCGAGGTAAATTCTATACTAAATATGCAAATAATGCACGAAAACATGTAAAACATTTATAATAATTTACCCCCTTATTCATAAACGATTATTAAATTTAACAAACGTTTATTAAACAAATTTTTACGTGATATAAAAATTAAATTTAATAATCGTTTTTGAATAAGGGGGTTATAGTTTATTTCCAGAGACCTGTGTCGATTAATTTGAACAATGCCGCCGGCCATTATTTACATAAAAAACTATCGGCGGCTGGGCTTAAAGGTCGTGATACACTATCCTACACAATCGTACGATTCATTCACTGGAAAATCTGACCGATTTCTATCACACTCAAAAAAAAAATCGCAATGAAGTATGTCATAGGTGCCACACTATTACACAAAAAAGATGCAAAAACATATGTTTTTGCTAATGTAAACAAACGCAGTTTTCTGCCATTTAAATTAATATTTGTGTTTATTTTGTTGTTATATGTGAATATAATAAATTGTATAAACTATACAAACAATTAAAAAATGTTAAACGTCTGTCATTTAGAATCTAAAGTTTAGATTATAATTTGTGATTTAAATCAATGAGCCGACATTGTTGTTTTTTTTATCAGCTTTATTAGAAAATACAACTCTGATCGCATATGCTGAAAAGCTTGCATACGCTTTTCAACAAATAACATATCTGTCAACATACGCAGGAAATTTGTCAAACACTAATAATATGCTGTTTACACGATATGCTAAAATTACCAACATACGTTTGTTGATATTGTTAACAAACTGTTAGCAAATGTTGTTAAACATACGTATGCTGAAAAAGTTTTGCGTTTACACGATATGTAAGCACTTGTCACAAATTTTTCAGCATAAATATGCTGATTCAACATATCGTCTATACTTAGCTTAACATAAACACATGCATTGTGAACAATTTTTTTGTTTCATTTTTGTATAGTAGCATTGGACATTTTTTACTTCTCACTATTCACATACGTATATGTACTCTTAAGAAAAAAACTAGTGTATTTATTTATGTATGCTGTAATGTCAAAAAATTCTTAGCTAATCATTTTCGAATGTGCGCGTAAAACAAAACATTTGCAAATTTCATTCATGACAATTTATCATGAATGCATAAATTTAAGTGTTCATACATGAATTCTTCTGAACCCTGCTGTTTATAAAACCAAATTTATTTTTTTAAATTATAATATTATAAAAACTTTTTATTCTAATCAAGAAGACTTGTTTTTGTTGTTACTTAATTTTATAATAATAATAATAAATATA
Organism: Bellardia pandia; assembly: GCA_916048285.2. Taxonomy (NCBI): domain Eukaryota; kingdom Metazoa; phylum Arthropoda; class Insecta; order Diptera; family Calliphoridae; genus Bellardia; species Bellardia pandia. The sequence goes on from OU696530.1 coordinate 76,677,940, forward strand.
TTATATGATTATTTTTTCAGTTTTTCTTTTAATTTTTAACATAATTTTGTATTTGTCCTGTATTTTCCTTTCCCAAAAATGGTCACCGTAGGCATAGGTGGATATGGTATGTTAAATCAGCAAACTTTTTGTCCTCTTATGTCTTATTGATAACTTCTGCTATATTAGAATCGGTTGTAATAAACTTATCAATAACGCTTACTACTGAAGGAATTGTTGTCTGAACTGATAAATTAATTGTTGGTGCATTCTTCAACCAATAGGTATATACCGTGAACATGTGATGATCCTCTTTGTTGAAACTGAAACCTACCTTATGTTCATCAAAAATTCCACTACTTGCTTTAAAGTGTTTAAAAAGGTGTCGAATTCTCTGGTCGAAATAAAGTGAACATGTTACTAGGTCTTAAATTAAATTTTTCTTGATGTTAAATTCTTCTGTTAAATTTTTACCTTCTACTATCTTTGTCAAAAATTTACTTATAATTCTGGCCATTGCGATTCCGCTGCTGAAAGAGTAATAAAGAATGTTGCATTAATATTACTCAGTTAATTTTAGAGTGCTCCAAAAAACAAAATTGCGAATTTTGACCGTCCCCACCCAAAGATTGTTCTATGGATTGTAGAAATACGCTCTGAAAAATATTAGGATGATAGGATAACGTTAACTGGCGTCGCAACGGCTCTGAAGTTTGGAGGCCAAAAATTTTGTCTCCAAATGTGCAGACGAACATAAAAACTTACTTGTCCTAAAATAATTTATACTTCTAACCTAAAATCAATAATTTAATTTTGTATCTCTGTGTGTTAGGGATTATACAGAAATATTATTAATTATTAAGTGAGGCCTCATGCAATACGAACTATGAGATCTTTTGTGCAGTACACAGAAATAATTAATAATTTTCCCTTTTTTCTCGAAAACTGCAGGGTATGTAATTTGAGCGGAGAAAATTATAATTATAATCACTCGTAAGTGATTATAATTGTTGGTATATGAGAAACGAAATATATAAAGAGAATGAAGATTTAGTATTTAGTCAAATAAAATTTGTGTGGGCTTTTTCTATTTCGTTACCTTTTCCTTTAGTTGGAGATTATGCGTATAGGTACATATGTAGGTTCCTTGGGTTAATAAAAGAGCAATGAGTTTGATGCAATTTGATGTTTTTATTTTAAGATATTAATTAGTTGAACTGGTCAGTTCTGTTGCTAAGCGAGAAGTGAACAAAAAAATGAAATTTTTATGTATCCTAAATTTATTCGGCTTAAAAGAAGCTGAAGAGGATTGGAATAATTCCGTAGAAGCTTATGTTATTTACATACGGATAAATTAGTATTTCACGCCCTCTATATCTCAATTCTTATAGCTAGATTTCTAATATTACAATTTTTAATTCCTTGTAACAATTCAGTTTTTTTTTTATTTTAATATTTGATTTTTAATTTAATTCATTTCTCTTTTCTTAAAATTATTTTAGTTTTAAGTACATTTTATAATTAATTTTTTAGTTTTTTAATTTAGATAAATTTTAAATAAATTTTACATTTAATTATTGTTTCATTAAATATTGTCTAAACGCAAGTTTAGTAAATTAGTAAAAAAAAGATTTCATCACATTTTCGAGAAAATTAAAAAACGCACCGAAATAAAAAAAAGCTTACCGCGCACCAACTTAGGAATTTTTCGCACAAAAAATTTAAAAAAGTATTAAAAATGTTGCGAAATGGTCCAAGTTGACAGCGCTGGCCTCCAGCTTCTTAAAACTTTCCACATTTTTTATTACAAAAGTTTATTAAAACGGTAACTTAAACTAGTGTAACAATATTTATTTGTGTATAATTTAAAGCATAAAACGATTCTAATCAATTATGGTATGTGAAAATAAATGGTAATCCAATTTAAAACAATACATTACAAAATGTGTTAAATAAAATGAGTAAAAATAAAATTATTGCCCCAACTAATCATTATTTCTTAGCTGCTCTTCTTCTGGTCACAGGTGTTGTTGGTGTGGGCGTTGGAGGCTTTGCAATCTGTTGATAAGAAAGAGAAATTTTTCAAATAGTTTTTAGATCATTTTGATCTTTTACAAAAATACATACAGATCTAATTGGTTTTGGTGTCACTGCATTGGCCGGTGGGGGATCTCTAGGCTGCGGTCCATCTGCATCGCCTACAATAACAACTGCTACTGGTCTTTGTTCACTTGGTATACGTTCTTTACTTGCGCTTCGTGATGTCGAACCAGAACGTTTGAACATGCCCGATAAACGGCCACGTAAATCTTTTTTACTGGCCCTCATATCACTGGCCACACTAATGTCAGAGTCCGATCCTTGAATCTTAAATAAGAAAACATTAAATTAAGACTCTTGAAGAGAATTATAAATGTCCATTAGCTGTTGCTTACAGATATTTCACTCTCAGAATTGCGTCCACTCTTTGTTAGACTTCTCAATTTTCCCATAAGTCCCTTCTTTTTCTTGCGTGGACCACGTGGTATATCACTTTGAGTCGAACCGCCAGACAATCGTGAATCCAAACGTGAGTCGTAGCTTGAATCACGCACCATACCTCCCAGTTCGGAATCAATAGATTGCATTGACGATACACTGCCATCATCTTGACGCCAAATATTCTTAAAAAAATAAATTTAAAAACAATTCCACAATTTAATTCTATAACTACCTGATCTTGTTGTATTGAGTGATCCAGAGATAGACTCTTTTTTATAAGACTGCCATTAAAACCGGAACGTGATAATTTAGGACCATTACGATTAGATCCCCCTGCACTTGCTACAGAACTTTGACTACCATGTGGATCGTTTTCTTGGGAAGCAGCTCTTCGCAAATTACCACGTCTCATGCGATTTCGCTCATGCTCCTCTTCGTTTATACGTTGGAATTTACGCAATTCATCGGATGCCTCTGCTAAACGTGCTAGAATGCTGCCAACATGTGACGTATTCATAGAGGGGGAAGGACTACGAGATCTTTTTGTGGGTATTGGTTCTGGTTTTAAATCATTAGGTGTTGATGTCACCCTTCCACCCATTAAATCTGGTGCTATTTTTACCAACTCGTCAACTGTGTGCAATAGAGCACCAAGCTTACGATCACCACCTTCTTGCTCCATGCGTCGCTTAACCAACTCCTTTTCATAACGCTCTCGCTCTCTACGTAATTTCTCATTTGATGTTCGGAGTTTAGCGTGAACATCACGCAGCTCTAATAAATCGCACTGTAATTCTGCAATTTTTCTGCGACCTTCTTCCATTTCCTCTTCATTGGTACGCTTCATTTGATCCTGACGACGTTTAGATTCCAGTCGCTCCTTATCACGTTCACGCTCCACTTCGAATAGAGTTTGACGTAAGTCTCTTGCCAGCGTCGAAGTCTCTTGTAATAATCTCTGTTGGTCTTCGCGTTCTTTTTGCCATGACAGCTCAAGTTTGGTCTTCATGCCAGGAATTTTTGTTCGACCAGAACCAATTACTCTCTCCTCTTCAAATTCATTAAGTTTGGATTTCATTTCAGATATTTTTATCTCATTCGCACTTCGCTCCGAAACCAATTCAGTCTTGACTTTGCTAGCTTCCAAACGAGCTTCTACTAGCTGATCTTCCAAACAACCAATCTGAAATATGTATGTATTTCAACTAATTGTTTATGTATTAACGTTTTTTAATAAGAAATACAAGTTTCCAAATTATAAAGTTTTGTTCAAAAAATATAGCATTGGAAATGTTTGTCATCCTAAATCAAATACAATAGGCTGAAGCCTGAATGTGTTTAATGTATCGTTTTTCTACAGACTTAGCAGCAAGAGCTAAAACTAAAATTAAGATTTTTTGCAGTCTAACGAGCGCCTTGAGGGACAAATGTTCAAGAGATCACGATTAACTTGCACAGCTGCCATTTCTTTGTTATACTAGCATTTGTATTTTTCATTCTCAAATTCGATTAAAACAATTTAATTTTAGAGATGATTCCACTTCTTTGACTCACCTGTTGTTCCAGATATGCAATCTTACTCTTATCGTCTTCATCACTGCTATGCATTGAACCTCTACTTTGTCTACCGGCATTGTTGGCCTTAAGATCTCCAATTTTCTTTTGCGCCGACTCCAACATTTGTTTGAAGGCATCACGATCCTTTTTGAAACGTTCACATTGACGCTACAAAAAAATATTTAATTCAGTCTTAAAATACTACTTATATATGTAGATATGAAGTGAATACAAACATGCATTGAGGTCAACTCTCCACTTAATGTTTTCACTTGCTGTTCATATCGTAGACGTGTTGAAGCCACTTCCGATTTCAATTGCATTTCGGAATTTTCCAATCTATAAAAACAAATATTTAAATATATGTATATAATACCTATATTTGAGCAAAACATTTCTTTGTATTTACTAACTTTCTTTTCAATGATTTGATTTCATTTTCCAAACTGACAGTGTGTCCGTTAATGGACGATTGGGCCTGTTCGATACGATTGAAATCATTCAATTTCCGATTCAATTCATCGCCTTCCTTTCTCAATTGGAATACCAAATCGATGTTCATTTCATTTTCCCTTCTTAGACGTTCATACTCTTGGGTCTTTTCGTCCAACTTATTTTGCAACATTGTCTTTTCATATTCTGAATGGCCGCTCTTGAGGGTTTTTGTTTCCAATTCCTGTATCTTCTTTTGAGCATCATTTAACTTTTTAGCCAATTCGGAACGATTGACACGAATTGTTTCCAACTCTGATATTTTCTGTTTGGCATTGTTCAGTTCAGTTTGAAGATTATTTTTTTCTGTCGACAATTGAGCTCTCATCAGAATTGTTTCTTCGGACATCTTCTCCCACTGGGCATTTAAGTCATTGTAACGTTTTGATTCCTTATCTAGGGTTTCATGTAACTCTACTAGTTGTTTTTTGAGATCTTGAACCTTTTGAGAGGACGATGATGATGCTTTAAATTTTTCTGTAAATTTATTTGAAAATTAGGAAGTTTTGAATATGTTAAGCGTAATAAATTAAAGACTTACGCAAATCAGTTTCGGCTTGATTGAACTTGGTTTTGTATACTCTTAACTCATCTTCCAGTGATTTTTTCTCACCTTCCAAGGACTTTATTGTATGGGCTCCACTATTGACAACAATAGCTCTCATTTCACTTATTTCATCATTTAACTCTTCAACCCATTTTTTTAATTGATTTTTCGGCGTTAAATCGGTAATGCGTATGGCGGTTCTAGGTGGCAGTTTTTCATCAGCTTCTTGTAAAATACGTTTTAATTTTGTTTGGAGGCCATCTCGGTCTTTCTCGACGCTAGCAAGTGTCTCTTGAAGTTTTTTCAGCTCTAACGTACTACCATTCTGTTCAGTTGAAGGTTGTTTACGCAATGCTTGCAGTTGCAAGCGCTTGACCTCCTTTTGTACGCGTTCGTTTTCTGTCTCTAAAGCTGTAATTTTAGAACGTAGGACACTTGCATCTTGTTCTGCCAATTCCAACTGGCGCTTAGAATTCGCTCCGGTCTGAGCGGAAGTAGCCGCTTGTAATATATCAATTTGTTTATCTTTTTCGGATATGCTCTTTCTTAGCTGTTCCAATTCATCGTTTAAGGCTTTCAGTCTCTTCTCAGAAGCAGTATTACTCCAAGATCCAAATGTATTCCGTTTCTCTGCAGAAGTTGAAAGCTTGTCCTGAAGTTCCCGAACTTGCTTTTTCGACTCCGAAATTTGTTTTTCCAATTCTTCAACCTTATGGCGGAGTATGGAAGCCTCTTGTTCATTAAGTTCCAATAGAATACGCAACTCAGCGGGATCATCTTCATCGGATATGCCCTCATCACGTTCAGCCTGCAGCTCAGGAGCTAAACGATGAGGCGTGGGAGTGAGCTTGTGTGCTGTTTATATGCGATGTTTTTATTGGATAAAAGAAAATGTTAGAAGTGGTTTTAAATATACTGACTTTTCATTAACTTGAACATGCATAAAATAACAGGTGTAATGCTTTAATGCCTATTAGAGGACAATGAGATTCAATTTTTCGAAAACCCAATTAAATTTATATGAGCAGCTGTAAAAAATGGCAATGTGTAACATTTTAGTTGATATTATTTTGGAATAGCCGGATAGGGAATAAATGAAGTAACGAACATATATTAGTGAAAGCATTTGTTAAATGTTTTATGGGAAGTCTTCCAACTCATTTGGTCGTGTAGTTGAAATATATTTAAAATTTAAACATTTTTCGAGTTCGAAAGCTTTCCATGTCATAGCAGCTGTCTTCTTCATTTGTTGGAAAACAATTTTATTTTTAACTTATCATACTTCTAGAGCGTGTTGCCATTTTTTTCAACTGCATCATTAGAGAATCATTTTCATCCTCCATACGGGCAACTTTTTTCCTTAAATTTTCAGCCTGTAAAATTAAACAAAAAAAAAATAAAAGTTTTTTAGCCAATAACAATTAACAAGTGCTACATAAAACAATTAAATTTATTTATACCAATTGCTCTAAATAATGTTCTGATATAAGCTCCTTAATTTAAACAAATATATGTAAGTGGTAAATTCGCCATAGTCGAATTTTATGTGTAACCTTCACACACATTCAATTAGGTTTAGCATCGCTATTTATTTCAGACTTGATATATTAAACAAATAGTTGTATATACTCGTACCTATAAATGGACAACAATTACATATCTATCTTGTTGAATATAATGATCGAGAAAATGCAATTGTATGAAATTCGCCAATAATTCGAATTTTTTACAATTGATATAAAGAACTAATGATAAAAGTATTTAAAGCATGTCAGTGCCGTCTTTTGAAATTACTTTAAAATTATACTCATTAATTTTTCTCGAATCAATAAATCTAAGTCAAACTTATTTGAAATGTGTGAAGGTTACAAGGGACAGCACCAACAATTAGTTGTAAATTACATATAGAAATTATATAATAAAAGGAAAGAACACTACAAATCGATCAAGTCCAATTATTAAAAAATTTTTTACCTGCCCCAGCACCAGATTTAAGGGCATTCGATATTAAAATTGGAAATAAAAATGAAGATGTCGAAGATCTGCCGGAAACGGATGGTAAAATAACAGCAAATGGTGAATTTTCGCGTTTATTACAACGCAAAAATATATCCGGCATATTAATAATATCCTCGCTCTTTTTAGGCAAACTTTCCAACTCAAAGCTTTCCAATGTTTGAGTGCTTTCATCAGAAAACAGTTTTAACTCAATGCAATTGCATTTATCTTTAACTTTGTCAGTTTGTAAAGATATTCCAACTCCAGTATCCACGTTCATAGCGCAGATTTCCGAAAATTGTTGTTCTTTAAATTCAGTTTGAGTGGATCTTGGAAATTTTAAAATTTCAGAAAATTCCTGAGTTTGAATTCCCTGACTTATGAAGGATTTATTTGCATTTATTCTAAGTTTACTTAACTTTATTAGATTTGAAGAAAAAATATTTAATGCTGAAAAGTTTAAACAAAATACTCTTAAATAAATCAAGCTTTAGAAACTTACTTCTTCTTCGGCGAATTTAAGGTGATCTTTCAGATCTGATTCTCTTTCGACAGAGTCCTGCAAATCTCTAAGCAATTGTTTAGGGTCTTCCTGTGAACCACCACGAGTGAGAGATTCTCTTGTAATCTTGGCATCAGCGGAGGTAGATTTACCCAATACTCCTAGCATGGGAGCTTTCTTCTTGCCGGTATTGCGTAAATCTTCAGCTTCGATCTGGAATATTGTTTATATTTGAAAATAGTTTTTGTGTTTGGGTTTCCAATTAATTAAAATTTTATGAATCATATTTTAAATGTTAAATAACTGCTGATCAATAATTTAAACTTACAGATTAACATAAAAATAAAAACATTACTTGTAATTTTTTGGTTTGTTCATGTGAAAATCTCAACTCGTCTTCCAATTGTTTAATTCTAGCGGTTAGTTCCGCGTTGCCGCTATTCTGACGTTCTTGCTCCAAAGTTTCTATTTTGCGTTCACATTTCTTTAATTTAAAACTTAAAATTCGACAATTCTTGGTAGTCTTTTCAAAATCCTTTTGCAAGCTTGTCTTGACTTTCACCTCATCATCTCGGAATGTGTCCTGCAGTTCATCCATTTCAGCCTGTAGGTTCATAATCTCTTTTTTGGACTCCTGGTTCTCTTCCATCAGTTCCTCGCAGATTTGTTCGGCAGCCTGAAATTTACGCCTCAGTTCATGCTCAGCACTTTTCGGGTTGTTCTCGATCTCTTTCATACGATTGTTCAGTTTTCGTTTCTCATCCATGATCTTTTCGAGTTGGTCCTTAAGTTCGTTGACTTTTTGCTGTAGCATAATAGCTTCAGAGGCAGCTGTTCGATTTGGAGCCGTTTCCATTGAAGCTAAACGCCTTAATAGAATATCACTTTTTTCACGCTCAGCTTTTTCAGCACGAGTTTTCATTGCATCAAGTTCTCTACGTAAATTTGCCATTTCTTCCAAATGTTCGCGGTCCATCTGCTGGCCAGCATACGGAGTTTCTGTTGTTAAGGACATGTTATCCAGATGCTGTTTCTTGTTATTGAAACTGTTTTCCTTAATATTCATCATAAATTGTATATCTTGAGCGGCCTTCTGGCGTTCGTTCTCTTTTTTTCGTGTCGCAGAGGACGACGTTGTAGTCGATGTCGTGGTATTGGATGTAGAGGAAGTCGTTGTTTTTAATTTCGTTGGTACTGTTTTGGGTGGAGTAGGTGGCAATGTTGAATGTGTTTCAATAACAGGTGCGGAAGTTGGTCGATTATGGCTGGATGATGAACTTGTGGTGTTTGAAGTTTTCTTCGGTGGCAATGATAGGTGCTTGGTGGAATCTGCAGTGATATTTGATGACGCTGGTTTTGTTCGTTCAGGTCGATCTGGAGAAGGTTTACTATCTGCATCACTGCTATCGCTAACGATTATTAAAAAGTATTGTACAAGTTCTTTTTTCTTATTGTTCGAAATTTATTAAACTTACTGTTCTTGCTTTCGAGGCACGGATCGTTCACGACTTGATTCTCTGGAATTTTGACTACGTTGCTTTTTTAGCAAATTCATTTTTCTCACCCGCTCAGCTAAACTGTCCGTGGAGAGAATGATCAGCTCATCTGGAATATTTTTCGAAGACGATGATGCTGAAGAATTCTTAGATAAAGAACTTTCCACCTAAGATTGATTAGAAGTTTAGAGAATTTCTTAAAATTCATATCTGTATTTAACAAAATGACCTCAGCGTGATAAAAATGTACATATATCGATGACTTAATATAAAAAAGGCCTAACTCAATTTCTTTTTCAAAATTGGTTTTTTTTGTTTCTTCTGGAGGACAAATGTCAGATGCACCTTGCCTCAAAATTTCAGGTAGATATAATTGCAAATAACAGATTTATAACGATTTCAAGAAAAGGCCTAAGTCAAGTCAAATAATACTCGTTTTTTATTTCGGTTGATTGGATTTCTCGTAAAGTTGTGAGTTTATATATACTACAAGTGTGTCGTAATATATTTTATTCAATGCTAGGCATAAAATCAGAGATGGTTCGGAATTGGATAAGCGGGCCAGTAATTTCTACAAAAAATTTTAGATGAAAAATGGAATCCCATTATTGTTGATTTTTTAATCGGATTTTTCTACCTATCAGGCACTTTACCAACTTTATGTCGCAGAGTGTGATTCAAATAAAGAAAATGTAAACATAAAATTATTCTATCCAACGTTTGCAGAACTATTACAGAAATCGAACTATTCCATATTTAACGTAGAAAAGATCAGTGCGATATTTGCGCATCACGTAAAGCTGACAATTTATCAGACGAAGATTATAAAAAAGAGAAGAAATAAAAAAATGTGAGAAAAAAAATATATTGCACATAATACCATGAAATTTAGTACACGTTATTTTTATGATAAAAGAAGAAAGTGTGATGAAAATAAGAAGAATCGTTCCATGATTTCTCATGAAATTAGAATATTGTTTTGTTTGGTTCATGACCCCATATAAAGTCCACATCTAAAATTCACTTAAATATGTATAAATCTGGTACAATATCTACAACGTTAAATCTTGAAACAAATAATCCTTATAGCTAAATAAATTGTTGTACTTAATTTTATGATGGGCGGTCCATAATTGGTCATATAGCTATGAAAAAGTTATTAATCTTTTTATTTATTCTATAAATATCGGTATCGACTCAAAAATTTATATACACAAAATTTTGTGTATTTCGGTAAATATTTGACCGTATCCCCCATATAAGGCCGTCTTCCGAAAATCACATCATACTCATAAATCTCTTATAAATAATGATGTCGATCCAAATTTTGACGTGCATGCCAAAATCAAACTACTGGATTTTGAGAATATCGGTCCATATTTGACAATATCCCCCATATAGGGGCCACTTACGAAATTCATTTTAATACTATTTGTGAATGTATTTTAAATACGTATACCGTTATTATGTTGAAATTCGACGACCATTTTCGAAAAATAATTTATCACACAAAAATGTCTAATAAATATCGATATCGAACCAATTTTTATATGGATCAGACATTTTATTCCAGAAATCATATTAATATCGGTTATACGTCAATTATGGTACTGGATTTTGTAGCTGTCAGTCAATAATAGCTCCTGAATTAAGTCCACTTCCGAGCATAACAACCAACCATAAATTAGTGGATACTGGATTTAAAAGCTATCAGTCCATAATGGCCCACTTCTAGTATGCCACCCATAAATCCCTTGTAAATAATGTTATTGAGATCAAATTCAAACAAAAAAACCTCACCTTATATCTTATCCTTTTTTATACTCTGTTTCTTAACTTGTTTTGAATATGGTAAAATGTTCTTTTAATTTTATAAATTGTTAAATTACACTCAAGATTATTATGAAAATCATACAAACTCTGTAAATATGTAAATAAAATTTCAAAACGTTTAAAATAAATTATGTTGGTCATAAAATTGTCTTTCAAACAATACACGAGTATAAAATAATAATGAAATTTGCACTAAGTCTAAATAGAAAACACAGAATAATATATTCTAGTCCTAAAACCAGTGTAGTTTTTGTATTTCCTATTACGTTTAGGTGGAGGGTATTTAACTCTAACATGTTTTTATTAACAATTGTATTAAAATTTTTGTTGTATCTAAAATTTTACGGATTTTATTAAGTTTTTTCCTGTATCTGTAAAGTAACAAAAAATCGAGTTAGGCCTTTTTTATATTAAGCCATCGATATATAAAATAGACGAATTTTCCATTCTTCATTTTGAAGTTTGTTTGTATGTTCGACAGAATTGTTAATTGACACTGGTATTCTGAACTTTGTGAAAATATCCTCAGAAGTGACGCTAAGAAGTTGAAACTCATCTTCTGCGATACCATTTTCTCATCGTAGAAGCATCTTCCGTATTGAGAAGTTGTACTCCCCGGAAGTAACTTCAAGAAGTCACTTCTGCCTCTCTTTTGCTTTTGATTTGTTTTGCCTTTACAGATAATACACTCATATTGACTATGGGATAACAAATATGTAAAAACTACAACAATAACAAAACAAAACCACACTTTACCACTGACCGACCACAGTAAATGACAAAATAAAACTAATTTTGATAATGTCGAAAACTTCAAATTTGCATTCTTTTCATTTCTTTTATAACGGGACATGTCATTTTCGGCAATCAATCTTCCAAATGTCGTCTGGATGATTAAAAGACGACTGCAATGTAAATTGTTATTGTTATCTTCCAATTAACGTCTAGAAGTGAGTAAGACTGGCAGGGATAGTACGTATGTATGTGACTCGGTCAAAGTATTATCGTTGTATGTACATATTATTAGTAATTAGTAATACATATGTATGTATTAGAAAAAAATAAACTTACCTCTTTTATGTCTAACGTTGTTGTATGACGTCTTGGTGGGACTGGCAGAGTTAGAGTGACATCAATATTATTGTCATCTGTTGATTTACCGCCAACACGCGAACTGCCCCTGGCACTGTCATCGACTTCATCTATATCGGGCGTTGATGCCCATGACTGCGGCCGCTTTTTCAGTTCTACATTGAAATGTACAACTTTTGTTGAGTAAAATTTTTATCCAGCAATACATTAAACATGCAACAAGCGCGTCATTACGTGTTTTATAATGAAACAATATATTATTTTTTACGTGTAAGTTATTGCAGATCATCGGTATAGAGAGTGCATTAATATATACGAGTATGTGTTGATAATTTTTGGTTTTTTTTTTTATTATATTTGAGTTTAAATTTGCATTAGTAAGTAATCGTCAAATGAAATCATTGTTAAAAAGAAAACAATTTTACGTTTCAACATTAACATTTGTAGAACCAACATCCAACGGATTATGATACATATAGTAGTTAGAGATACGATGAATTTACCAAATGATGTGTTATGATCGTTATTCCCAGGAACGTTGTTATTCCAAATCATCGATTGATCATCATCACAATTGAATTGTGGCCGTGAATTAGTTAAGTTTCATTCACATTTACAATAATAAAACATTGAATTATGATGGTTAAAATAGGAGTGACGTGACAATTGTAGAAGTAGTAGTTTAATGATGAAATAAATTCATAAAGAAATGACACATAATTATTTTAAGTATGACAACTAGATTAAATTAAATAAGATTATATTTAATAAGCTACAATAATTGAATAAATCCAATCGGTCATGCTTTAATTTTAAATTCTAAAATTTCAAGACATTAGTAAATTTGGAAACAAATAAATTTCAGAAATTATTGTGCCGTTAATAGATATTGAAGTTATTTATGTGTGTATGTACGACGATCCTACCAATATCATTACTGCTGCCATTTATCGAAGAAAGGTTTTGAGTAGATGTCCATGTTCGTGATGATGGCCTTTTTAAAACAAATTTAACATAATGTGTTATAAGTGCACTTTACCGATGTCAAAATGCACTACCCACCTTGAGTTGAAACCATCTGAAAGGTTTGGAGATGATGCTGCAACATCTTCGACTCCACGTCGACCTCCGTGCTCTTTGTAGTCTCGAAAACAACGTTTACATCTTGTCGGATAACGTGTCTGTGGATGAAATCCCAATGGACATAGTTGATCACCTTTCAGCGATGGATATAAATGATGCATTTAACAGAGGGATTGTTATTCTGAAATAGTAAAATATTATTATTTATTAACATGTCAATTTAATGCTAAATTCATTAGAATTTCCTCAAGTTATTTTATGATTTCATGCTAATGAGGCATACATTTTTTAATGTTAATAAACAATTTTATATTATCACATACGAGAACACTGCCTGCCACTTGAATAGGGAATCACATTTTTTAACTTTAATTAAGTATATCTCCTAAACTAAAGTTCATAATTTTTTGCACAAATAATTGTTAAGTACCAACAAAGTTTATATACGACTGGATGAAGCCTTGCGGAAGAACATGTATTGTACCTTCACCCTCACCTTCGGTTATCTCCAAAGTAGACTTTGACGCACGCAAGTATATCAGATTAGATATTAAGTAAGGAGTTAATTACTTTCGTTTAAAATAACTCAGGAACTGAAATAGTCCAGCCGACATATCATAATTTTAACCTGAAGCACTGAGCACAAATTAATTTAAAATTACCACATACAACTTTATGCAATATCCTATTTTCTATATATTTATAGGAAGCCAACGTGATTCGGAGTAGAGTCATTATAAAATAGGCAGCAATATCTGAAAACGTGAACAACAATATTCTGCCTAATCGCACTTTGGGACCATTTATGAATATCTATGTATGTGGGTTCCTTAAATTATTTTAAGTTGTAATACAGTATTCCACGGATAAATACCTCACCAAAAATGTCCAAATTTGTTGGGTATTTATCCGGGGAAGGTATTTAAACGTCCACGTTTATTTACCTCTCAGAGGCACTTATACGAATACGCTTAATTTTATTTAAGGGATAATTATGCGAATATTAATTACTTCATTTTTTGGCATTAAAGTAAATAAAGAAAATACAATTAAAAAGTAAACAAAACATTTTTGGAATAGGAATTCATATCAAAAAAAGTAAATAAAAGTTTTTACTTCATAGATAGGGACGTTTTCTTGGGAGCCATTTCGTTAAATCCTTTTTTAAATTTTATTCAATTCACTACACTTGTTCACTTATTTTTAAATTTAATATTTTTACCACCAACACTGAATGAAAACAATTAGGTATGTATGAAGCTAACAGGTGCGTATAAAAAGTTCTGGCAAAGTTGTCTAAAAAAGGCACTTTGAGAAAAATCCAGGAATATATCAGTTCTGGGATTTTTTTATTTAATTATCCACATTGAGTATTTATAAGAAATTTAAAAAGTTATGTAAAAAAGATATATTGAAGTAAATAAACGACGATGCATCAAGGAATATATCAGTGTTGGGAATTTTTTTTGAGGTAAGTACCCGAATTGGGTATAAAAGCGAAAGGTATTAAACCGCATAGTTTTGTTTGAAAAAGTATGAAAAATTTATGGGGATTTACAGTGCGAGGTAAATAAGCGAAAAAGGCAATTAAGCGGCGGGTATTTAGCCGTGGTATACTGTACCTATAAATGCTATTTGCTATAAAGCATTGTTCGCAATAAATAACAATGGCCCATAATCATAGTCATAGAAAAAGCATACTTTAAGCAAAAGCATGCCTTTGTTTTAAATTCAGAACAAAATTTATATGCTTTTTCTATGACTAGGATTATGGGCCAATGTAAATAATTCAATTTTTTCAGTGATTTGTTTTTTAAACATAAAGGACCAACCATAATGTGCATAATAGGCTGTTGCACTAAATACATTTAAATTCAAAAACATTTGCTTTTTTAAACATTCTCATACTAATTCCAAGTACAAAAGAGAAGCAAAGCAAATAAATGCCAAACAAAAAATACACAAAGAAGAATTTTATTCTTTTTATACTCTCAGAGTATTTGTATTTACTCATTCTTGCTCGCTATAAGTAAAGTAAAGTAAACATTTTTTTTTTTGCTAATTTACTGTAGTATTTTGCAAGGTTCTTATTTTACAATATGGCTATTTTAAGAACTAAATGCAAGCAATGGTTATGGTTGTTTAGTTGTCTTTTTTGCAGATGATTACTTATTATTAAAGTAAAATCTACATATTACTTTGTTTAACCGTTATTTATATTTTGTCTATTTTGGTAACTTTTGTAGTTTTAATGTAGTTTTGTTGAAAAAATTATATTAAGATCAGATTTTTGTTTTAATGCAATTAATTTTTCATGTTTATAATTTTTTTTTTATTTTTAACACGCATATTAGTTGAAACTCCAAAAAACGTAACTAATATCTAAAAAAATGCCTAACTTAAGCCAAAAATGCTAAGTACAAAAATGTCTATGAAAACGTTGCAGTTTTTATTATTTCCGATAAAAATACAAAGACATTTTAAATATTAAAAATATTGGGATTCAATTCTATAATTCTATTTTAATATGCCACATTACATATTTTGCAGTTCAGCTAACGATATGCATTTTGTTTTTAGCCTTTTTCTTCTCCTGTAATATTTTTCCAATTTCATACAAACAAAATAAAACTTGCAAAATACTCGAGTATTTCAATAAGTAGTTTAAGAACTGCCTCTCCAAACACGTGCATATTCGTATTCTTTAACACTTATTGTATTTATTTAGTACAAAGACAATATTTATTGTGTTTGTATTTTATAAGAGAAAGAGCATTTTACTTTATAAAGAGAAAGATCGAAAAAAGTAAGTAAACGAAAAAAAGTAAATAAATAATAATAATGTACTTATGTACATGAACTTAAGATGCAGGCAACCCTTGTTACATATTGGTGCAGTATTTTATGTTTTTGCGAGTACTTTAAATTAAAAAGTACCAAAAATTATTATTGAAAATTTGCAAACAGTAAAAACTAAAACACTAAAGCTATGTGTCCACGATGGTCAGATATTACAACGTTGTCATATCTACCAATGTGCTATCAATGTACTGACATTGAAAAATTTTTAGCAAAAGGTAAATTGTCAGTTTACACGACTGTAAGAAAACTAACAATTTCATTTGCACACAATTGTCACATAATGAATTTATCTGTCAACCGAAATTGTCAGTTTACACGGTTGTCAGATTGTTGTGTGGCATTGTCAAATTCGTTTTGCAGCTCTGTGTGTGTGTTTAAAAATTTTATTAATGCACACTTTAATTTAATTCTTTAATTTTCTTCCACTTTTTTCAAAAATTTTATCAATGCACACTTGTTTGTTTATTATTTATGTATATACAGAGTTGCATTTAGAAATAATTTCTATGACAATGCTGCCATTGGCAGGTGCATAAACTTTGCACATATGACAATGAAAAGTGTTTGTCAATTGTCTTAAAACAATGACAATGATAAAATTGTGTGTTTACACGATTGTTAGATGTCTGAAAATATTTTTGTCTTCCAATGTACTGAAAATGCTTTTTCTTACAACGTTGGAAGACAAAAATTTTAAGTTTACACGGTTGTTAGACATTTTCTGCACATTTTTGGACAACGTTGTAATATCTGACCATCGTGGACACATAGCTTAACAAACACTTTCATATATACACTTTTGCTACAAATTTCTGCTACTTGTTGCCAAGACTTTTCTTTAACATTTCTGTTAAAGTAAAAGGGGCTTCTCTTCTCGTACAGGCAGTTGTGTTTTTGTACATTTTAATTTTTTTTTAATGAAATCAAAAAACAGACGATTCCGTACGGAAAGTGCGTTCAGTTTGGTACTTTGCTTAAGCAAATGACATTTGTCGAAACTTGACGAAAAGTTTCATTAAGTACAGGGTGGGCCAACTTGGACTGACTGATTTGAAATGCTTATAACTTTTGCATTTTTAATTTAATACTCAATTGAACATCTCCAGAACATCGCTACGACGTATTCTAAAAGTTGATCTGAAGATGTTTCCATATAAAATTCAATTGGCCCAAGAATTATTGCCGAGGGATGCACCACAACGGCTACAATATGCCAATAGAGTTCAAATCATTCAGTCAAACTTGGCCCACCCTGTACATTATGGTTTGTCACATACGTTTTACATGTATTCGCACAGTTGCTTAAGTTGGCTTAAGCTAGTTTATGCACATTATAGTTGGGTCTTAATCAGCCGGAATATATTTGTGTTAGTACTTCGCAGTCTAAAATCGTAATAGAAAAAATCGTGCACAAAAAACTTTCTAAAAGAAATGTAAATGACAATCACTTGTCGTAGACAAATAAATAGAAAGCACAAGACAAATCATGAAGCGATTACTAACACTTTTAACAGGTCTTGTCCTTTTATGATTGAGATTATACTCGTAATAGCAGTATGTGAAATATCGAGGTTGTCTCAAATTTTGGTGAAATTTAACTCTGGTTCTACTGAACCGAAATGGAAAAATTGCATCCCATTGCTAGATCGTCTTAGAATTTCAATGACATTCAATATTTGGATGTGTTACAAACGGAATGACAAACTTTATGTAGGTATACCCTCCATCTTTTTGGTGGTGGATAAAAAAAAACTGATAAAAGGCAATGGTTTGCCAAGCAATTTACAGTTGCTATGTCTGATGAGTGCCCGTCTGTAACCCCTTCAACTATTACTTCAGCGGAGTGGTACTGCAGTACTTGATAATTAACAAATTAGAGTGCTATCTTAAATATCTCTAACTTAAATATAATTAGAATGACAATGACGACTGCCGCAATATTTTCCCATATTCACCACAAATTAAGAAAGAGGATAAGGTTATTTAAAGAGTTTTACAGCTGTTATAGTGATATTCGAAAGTGAACCTTATATGGAAGCTATGACTAATTATGGACTGACAGTTACAAAATGCAGTAGTATAATTGCTGATAAACGCAACTAATTTGTTTTGATTTTTATTTCTACCTATTCGATATTTCGATATTTAAAGCAGAGAATAGAAAGATACCATTCACATTTGCTAACCATTCACAAATTCATTGCTTTTACTCGACAATAATAAAAATGTGCATTGCTGTTTGTTTACTCATTCCTTATTACTGTTTGCTATTTTACATTCCCTTTTTCTTATGCGGTTATACATCAAGCAACGAAATAATTCAATGCCACATAAAAAAACTAAAAACATTCACACCATTCGTCCAGTAGTCGTTGCTTTCAGTGAATGCAAACATAAAGAAAGAGCAAAAACAATACAAAACCTAATGAGAAAATAAATATTTTTTGGTTGTTGCTTTATGTGCGATTTGTTGACAGTAAACTAGTAAAGTTTGATAATTTTTGTTAGTATGTACAACTTATACAATCAGCATTGAACCCATTCATAATAATCGTTAACCATTCGTACCAATCGTTAAGTATTCATTGTTTTTGGAAGTATACGTTTACATTTGTACAAGACATGCAATGCAAGCATCATTTTTCGTTACACTCCGTTTTGTGAATAATGGCATGTATTGCTTTACGGAATTGATTTATGTTGTCAACATGAGGTTCGTTTTTTGTTATTGTATTCAAAATCTAAAATTAACCAATCAATCCGTTCTCTGATTTAAAGGTTATTTATGTGCATTTTAACGATTTTCTGAATTTGTCTTGATATGGAAGCTATGTTCACTTATGGACGTCTAATTTCAACATAATAGCTTGTTCTGTAAGATATTAATGTATATAGAAAAATATGTATGTATATAAGTTTGTGATATTTTTATTTATCTTATAAATATGGATATCGTATGGAAAAACCACCATACATTCAATAATTGGCTATATCTCCCACATAAGATCCTCTTCTGTGAATAACTATAACAACCATAGCTGCCAGATTTGACGATTTATCGTCATTTTGACGATTTTTGGTCTCAAAAATAGCAAAATGACGATTTGACGATTTTTTCATTGAAAGTGACGATTTTCTGAATTATTAAAAATTTCTATCATTTGTTAGTTTTATTAATGTTTTTGTTACCAAATTCTCTCTTTTTTTGAGACAACAACTATTGTTCTCATTTAATATCATAAATATTAAGAAGAACATGACATATTTCAAAAACAAAACTAAGTGATAGTAGTGTTTTCTTAATTTATATATATTGTTGTTAAGTTCAAGTAAAATAATTCCAAATAATATTGAGACAGGATAGTCGAAATTACTTATTTATCTGTAAACATAAAAATCAATTTTAAATACTGAATTCCACGAACTAATATTTTAAGAGGAAACAATTTCTGAATTCCACGAGGAAATTCTTCTACAAAAACTTCTCCTATTTTAACAAAATGTCGAAAGCATATTCAGCCGAATAAATTTAAATAACAAAAATACGGAATTCTTTGAAAATATGTAAGTACCTGTACTCGTATATGATGGATGAATTGAATTCTATACGCAAAATAATATTTAAAACTTAATAAAATAAATTGTCCTGACATACGTTAAATCAATTTTCGTACTTTTTAATGTAAATCAACCTGCATGAAAAAAAACAAAAGGAAATAAGAAAATAGTTGTTGTTCTTATTTCCCTTCTCATCCAAAAATACTTGCCTTGACGAGTCAGAAGTAAAAACGGACTAAAATATTATAAAAATATTACACAAGTTGTGTTTAACATTATATGTTTTGTGATTTGTTATGTAAAAAGTTAAAATTTATGTATTTTGATATGTATTATACAAGAGACTATATAAAATTGAATTTTTATGTTTTCGTTTAAATAAAAATTTCAAAATACCATTAGAAATAGTGACTTTTTATTTTTCCGATTTTTTTGACGATTTCTAAAATTCGATTTGACGATTTTTTTATCGGGATTTTGACGATTTTTTCCGAAATTCATCTTGCAGCCCTGATAACAACCATAAAACTCTAATAAATACTCGTATCGTTATTGAGACGAAATTCAATCAAAACTAAAACTAGTATATACTATATATGTATTTGTGTAAATATAAAATATATACACAGTCGGACAAAGTAAAGTGCGGTTTTGTGACCTTCTTTATTCCTTTTTATAACCTCCACCACCACAAGTGGCGAATGAGGGTATACATATATAAGTTTGCCATTACGTGTGTAACACTGAGAAATATTCATCTGAGACCCAACAAAGTATATATATTCTTCATCCTTATGGAATTCTAAGTCGATTGAGCCATGCCCGTCTGTCTGTGTAAAACACTCTCATGTCCAAAAGACACAACTAAAATCAACAATGTTTATATAAACCTATTTATAATTTTCCTAAGCAGTTTGGTATTGAAAATCAGTAAAATCGGTATAGTACAACCAGAGTTATGGACCAAAATCTCCAACAACGTCCATAAAAATTCGATATTTCTCAATATTTTTCTTGGAATTTTTTAAATTTATTGAAATTTGTAAACGTTATTTTTATGATAACAAAAGAGGAAAATAGTAAGAATCGGACCATGATTTCTCATATGTAGTTCCAATACAAATATCTTCCCGAAATATGGCCAAATGATAAATAAATGCCTATAAAATAATAATACAAAATTCGGCAACAGTAAGTTTCATGCAAAAATAAATTTTGTTTAGTTCGGTCCATGTTAGAGCATAGATCCCATATAAAGTCCACATCTAAAATTCACTTAAATATGTATAAATATGGTACAATAGTTACAAGGTTAAAACTCGACACAAATAATTCATACATATATAAATTGTTGTACTAAATTTTATAATGGTCAGTTCATAATTGGTCATGGCTCTCATATAAGGACCACATCCGAAAAAGTCATTAATCTTTGTATTTACCTTATAAACATGGGTATCGACTCAAATCTTTACACAGATCATTTACATATACACAAAAATCATACTACAGAAATTTGTGAATTTCGGACTATTTTTGACCATATTCCCCATATAAAGCCCTCTTCCGAATATCACTTCCACTTCCGAGTGTAACAACCAACTATACAACTCGTGTCAATAACGTTATTGAGATGAATTTCAACCAAATCACATTACTGGATACTGCATTTAGAAGCTATTAGTCCGTAATTATTCCGTTTATACCCTCTTTCTTCTTGTTTATACTCAAGATTGTTATGAATATCAGACAAAGTCCGTAAATTATTTTAAATAGTCAAAAGTAGATAAAATTTCTAAATATTTGAAATGAATTATGTTGTTCAAAAATTGTCCTTCAAACAATATATAAAATGCCCATCTATTAGTATTAAAAACTACTTAATAAGGAGATTCTAGTCCTATAACCAGTCTAGTTTTTGTATTTCTTATTATATTCAAGTGGAGGGTATTTAAGATTCGGCACAGCCGAATATTGCACTCTAACTTGTTGGTATTATTCTTGTATTATTTACTATTTATTCACAGTTCCGTAATTTGTTGGAGTATTTGAATTATTTACGTAAACATTGCAATTTAAAAAGTTACTCATTTATATTTCTGATGTAAATATATTGAAGTACATAAGAAATCTCCGCGACATAATAAAGTGGGGTTTTCTGTTAAACAGAAAGCTTTGAGTTCTAAGTATGAAATATCGAAATCTGCGGTCAGAAAAATAATTGCTTTGTATAAAAGAAGAAAGTTAGTACATGTTATAATATATTTTTTTAAGGAGATAAAATTTTTGTTTTTAGTATTTCAATATAGAGTGATTCATTTAGTCTTTTAAATTATTGACGAGATTATTTTGAGATCTCAATTTACACGAAGCAATTCTTTAAGCTAAGCTGACTACCTTTTTGATATCGTGGTGAGGGGAAGATAAGAATATTTTACTAGCAATTCGTGTTATTCTCTTATTCGTATTACATATTTGTATACAAATGTGTGTATACCCTCAAATAAAAATACGAGCACTTTACGCAATAAAATTGTGCTGTGTGCACACCAAAGAAATTTCAAGGAAGAGATTGTATCAATATTGGCACTTAATAATCTAGCCAAACACCGAAATCGATCGGTTTTAAGTTTATCAAATATTAATATGCAAATATTTTTTTTATAAAATCAAATACATTTGTAAAATTCGGGTTAATACTATGTTTCCACGGTACATGCTTCGCTCTCTATTCATGCTTCACGCCCCAATCATGTGCGAAACAACTTTATTCACCATACAAAATTTTAAGAGCGAACCAAGTAGATTCATATTGAATCTACTTGCGAAGCACGAAAAATTGCACTCTTCTCTAATTTTTATCGCAAGTTTATCTGCACTAGCTGTAAAAATTTAATATTATTGTAAACAAAACAAATTATTTTCTTGTTGCTGGAAGTAAAGGAAGTAAATACGTACGAATGTATGTTTTTTTTCAAATAATCTAACTAACTTCAACTCACTTTTTTTATCCATTAAAAAAAATATCTTCCACAAATTGTAAATTCTGTTTTTTTATTCTGTTTGTTTATTAAAAACAACTGTCAAATCGAATCAAGTTTTTTGGTTGCGAAGCAGGTGATTCAAGTCGTCGTGGAAACATAGTATAACATAATTTATACAGTTGCAATAATTGTGGAGTTGCGTTAATTGAGAGTTGCAGAAATCAGGAGCATATTTGAGTGCATTTGAACGAGTGTTTGGAATAGCGACACACGAGCAGTGAATAAGCGACAGTATCAACGAAAATTTATTGAAAGTTGCACAAATTATTGTAATAATTATTATACATAATATGAGATATGACAATAATGGCCAGTTTTTAACTTCATATTTAAATACGAAATTAGTTAATTTTTACTTAAACTTAAGTTGTATTTAAAGTATGGTAGCACTATTAAATATCAAAAAAATATAAACAACTTCTTTATTTAACAGCTGATTTCATATTTAGTTTAGAAATTGTGGTAATATAAATGAACAAAAGCTGCATCATTCATGTCCTCTTAATCTAAATTCATTGTTTTATTTGATATTGATAATAATAAGCACAATGTTTTTATTCGCGGCAAGTTTATTAAATATTTTTTTCAAATAATAAAAACATAATTCAAATCGAAATTTTCACAATTTGCAGAACTGTCAAAATCATATGGTAGTATGAAAAACTTAAGTTGTATTTAAATGGACGTAGTCAGTGATTTAAGTTCTATTTAAATATGATCTATAAAAATTAATTTGGTATTTAAACAGAACTTAAGTTTAAACACACTTTAATTTTTAAGTTAAAAACTGGCCATAAGTGTTTAATTGTTAACACACGTCATTTAACAGGAAACCACTTGTTTCAAATTTGCGTACATTCAGAAACAAATTATAAACGTCAAATTTGATTTGGTCGTCATTATCTTCGTTTTCTTTTACATTTTCACCTGAACACTACAACAATTTTCATATACATATGTATGTATGTACATACATACATGTACATAAATTATGCGCATTGTTATTCCTGCAGAATTGCGCATGTTTTGTGTGTCATTTTCTCTCGCTTTTTAAAAGAAAACGTAACAAAAAACAAATAAAAGTACGTAGGTATGTATGTACGTGTACATACTATGTATAGTACTATATTGAACATACAAACAATAATAGAAATTGGAAAAGAACATGAATTTATACAAAACAGAAGAGTTTAAGGAATTTTCTATAGATAGATACGGTGTGAGTGTTTATAAATACGTACTTATGAAAATATTTGCTTAAAAGGGGGGAATGATGAGACCGACGATGTTGTTTTTGTTGTTGATGACGATGATAGTGATGCGGCTAACTGTAGGAACCCAGCATACCATTTTAGGAGCGCTCCGAAAAAGGAGTCAGAAAAGAGTCCAACAAAAGAGCATTTTCGGAGCGCTCCAAAAAAGGAGTCAGAGAGGAGTCCAACTAAAGAGCATTTTCGGAGCGAAAGAAAAATTTGCTTGTTACTGTCCTGAGTCGGCACGCAGTATGACTCAGAAATTAATTAATTATGTGTGTACCAAAGCGTTGTTCTCCTGCTATTTGTGCTTTGAACAAAAAACAAACATAGCTGTACCACACAAGAATGATAAAAACAAGATTACACAGAGCCCAAGAAAAACCTCATAAAAGACTCTTTTCTGGCATTATCTAAGAGCTCTTTAAGAGCCCAGAAAACCCCTCATAAAAGACTCTTTTCTGACATTATCTAAGAGCTCTTTCTGACGGACCATTTTCGAACGTAATGACGCTCTTTTCTGAAGGTTTTCGGAGCAATTATGATTGTTTTTTGGGCTCATAAAGAGCGTTAATGCTCCGAAAAAGGTGTCAGAAAAGACTCTTTTCGGACTCATATGGCTTGCTGGGAAGTTCTTTGTATGTACATATGTATGTATATGTAGTACCACAACTATCGCTGCCAAACAATCATACAACCAGCGTTACCGTTGATGCGACTAAAGTGGCAATTTGACCCTTTTACAGATGCCTTGCCACTTTTTTTGTACTTTTTTTTGTTTTAGTTGATACATATTAGTTTTTTTTATTAATTTTTTTATTATATGCATACGTAAACATACATCATATACAACATTTAAATAAAAAAAATACAATTTTTATTTTTGTTTTGTTTATTTTCCATCTTTTTAGAAGTGGTGCCCCTTTTTTTTAATAAATCCCCTTTTTGTGCGACTTTCTCAAATTTGCCAACGGTAACGCTGCATACAACCACGACAAAGTACAAGTGCCCTGGCAGTTTGAACAAAAAATCTTAAACAAAAGAAAAGACAAAATGGCTGATTTTAAAAGGGTTGTTTTTTTTTTGTTTTTGCTGGTCGCTAACAACTTGTGCTAGTGATTGCGGCTATTTTGCGTCTTGTTTTTGTTGTTCTTGTAGTTAATGATCTTTGGCCCCTTTCAGATTAGGCAATTTTATTTACGCAAGTATAATTTTCATTTTTATTTATTTTCTTTTGAACTTGCTTTTGTGTACACATTCAAGTAACCTGGTTGCGCAAGTATAATTTTCTTATGCTCGAATTTTCTTAATTTTTTTACGGTTTCTTTGATTTCTGTATTCATTTTTTTGGATTGTTTTACGGCGCGCACTTAAATTCTTCGTAAATTCCGTAAATTCTTCCATTTGCGTTTAATTTCTTCTAAGGTTATAGCGTTGTCTGTCTTTTGCATTTCATTTAAAATTTCATTAAATGTTTCCGCCTTTTTATTGCGGTCTAAATATGAAAATGAACGAACATGCATTCATTTTGTTCAACTAAATTGATTAGTTGTTCCGTTTCATTTTGCTTCCATTTTCTCATGATTTTCTTAATTTAATAAAAATATATTCACAAATAAATATAAAATTTTTTTAACACAAAATTTGACAATTTAATAAAAATTTATTCACAAATAAATATAAAATTTTCTTAACACAAAATTTGACAACACCGCAGAGTATACTCTGTGACAATACACCGAAGAACAAATTAAAGAAAATGTCAAAAACAAATAAATATCCCAAGACAAGAAGGACAGCATCAACAGAATTTACAAATACAAACAAGTGTGTACTCAAGCCTCGGCAATTATTTCCCCTTCAAACCGACCTTTCCTCTCATACCTACAAACACAAGACTTGCGCAAATAAAATTGCCTAATATGAAAGGGGCCTTTTTGTTCGTTTTTACAATAAATATACATACACAATTGCGTAACACTTTCTTTCTTTCAGTGTACTTAATGTTTCTTCTTAGGGGTCCCGCAATCAGTGCAGCAACAAATACACATACACTAACAATTACAATCAATCTTCATTTAGATTGGATCAACTCAACTTAAGTGAAATCACTTTTTCACTCACTTGCCCTGTTCGTCTTGCTGTTGTTGTTGTTGCCTAGTACAAAAGTTCATTTGTATTTTTACACTATTTTACAATAATTTTAACAATTCGCTCAGAATTACGCGTTTTCGAATGAAATTATTGTTCACTTTTTCTTAACTCGATTTGGTACAGAGAATACATATATACATATGTATGTATATAGGTACAGAAATTTTTTTGGAATTATCACTACAAATTTTCTTCTGCTCGTTTATTTAGCTGTGTTATAAAAATAGAACACATTCTTTCGAATTGTAACACCATCAATGCATTTCATTTTCAGTTGTTAATTGAATTTAATCTTATCTAATAGTAGACACCGGAAACAAATTTAGATCACTGTAAACCGATGTGTTGGTAAATCTTACTTAACTCTATTATTATTAAACATTTATAATTAAAAATTAATATTATATATACGTATATCTTCTACTTCAAAAAGAAATATAACAGAAATACTTTTTTCACAATACGATTTCTTAATAAATTTATTATCAATACTATATTTATCTCTTTCACTCGCACTGCAGGCATTGGACAAGTAATAAAACGACGCGGATCCTGCAATTGATCGTTGTAAACTTTAGCACGCTCGGAGAAAAACTGAATTGAAAAACGTCCGCCATCGCTGGTTAAGCAAAATGTGTGGAAAATCAAGATTTTCTTTCGTTCGCTTTCATTTCGGCAGTTTTTTTTGTCTACTTTGTATTGAAATCACTTCATCTCGATATTTGTTTTTCAATTTATTTTGATTTTTATGTTCTACCAGCTAAAACCCGGTGTGCTTCGCTACCCGTATAGTAATGAAATAAAAAGTTTAAAGTTAAACAAATATACCGTATTTGCCGGACGATAAGACGCACCCTGATTTTAGGTAAAATTTTCAGAGTAAAAAGGTGCGTCTTATCGTCCGGCAAATACGGTATTTATTAAGTTATTAAAACCTACAGTTTTCCTTTTAAATTAAATATTATTACGTTATCTTATTATGATTTACAATATACAAACAAACAAACACACATTCACTCTTATATTTAGATAAGGGTTTCAAATATATACAAATTTTAACATTTACTTAATATTGTTGCTAGTCAGCGCATTGGTGTCCTAAATATTAATATTGATATGATAATTTGTCATCATATCTATGGGAGGTGCCACGCCCACTATTGATAGTCCGCCCATTCTTGTCCTAAATATTAATATTGATGGTAGAATAACCGTACCATATATCTTATTGTATACCATATATTTGATATTTTTTTAATTATCATCATATAGGAGGTGCCACGTCCCCTGTCGCTACTACTCCCATTTTTTCCACAATTATTTAAACAAACAATGGAATTGCTCATGCAAAATTTGAGTTTTATTATAGGTTTCTAAGTACTTGATTTTTATACCCTTCACCTTCATGAGTAGGGTATATATAAGTTTGTCATTCCGTGTGAAATTTCCACAATATAATTTTCCGACCCTATAAAGTATATATATTCTGGATCCTTTTAGATAGCGGAGTCGATTAAGCCATGTTCGTCTGTCTGTCTGTCTGTTGAAATCAGTTTTTTGAAGTCCCCAGATATACTCGGGATCCAAACCTTCAATAATTCTGTCAGAAGTGCTTTCGAGAAGTTTGCTATTTAAAATCAGCAAAATCGGTTTAGGTCAACCAGAGTTATGAACCAATATGTGAGACCACCTCTATAAAAATTTGAGATTTTTCGTCCATTTTATTGCAATATTTTGAAATATATTGCAGATAATACTATGAAATTTTGTACACGTTGTTTTTATGATAAAAGAAGAAAGTGTGCGGAAAATAATAAGAATCGCTCCATGATTTCTCATAGCCCCCAAACAAATATATATATTCCCGAAATATGGCTTAATGATAAATAAACGCCTATAAAATTGGAATATCAAGACAAAATTCAGCAAAAATAAGTTTTATACCAAAAGAAATCACAAAACGAAATTTTTTTTAATTCGGTCCATGTTTGACCATAGACCCCATATAAAGTCCACTTACAAAATTCACTTAAATACGCATAAAACAGATATAAATAATGTTAAACGGCTAAAATTTTACATAAATACTCTTTATAGGCAAATAAATTGTTGTACTAAATTTTATGGTTGTCGGCCCAGAACTGGTCATAGCTCCCATACAAGGACCACATCTGAAAAAGACATTTTTCCCTATATATATTGTATAAATATCGGTACCGACTCAAAACTTTGCACAGACCATTTTAATATATACAAAAATCATCCCACAAAATTTTATGAATTTCGGTCTATTTTTAACCGTATGCCCCATATAAAGCCCTCTTCGGAAAATCCCTTTCATACTCATAAATCGCTTATAAATAAGGGTACCAATCCAAAATTTTACACGAATCATTTACATACATGCCTAAATCAAACTGCTGGATTTTGAGAATATCGGTCCATATTTGACTATATCCCCCACATAAGGCCCACTCTCGAAATCCACGTTAATACTAATATATATCTTATATTTATTATGAAATTCGACGTGAAATATTTTCATATGCATGAAAATAACTGTTCCAAAATTTAAGAAGATTGACCCATAATTTGTCATAGCTGCTATAAGAACCCTTTCCAAAAAACAAATAAATTCGGGTCAAAAAATATTCTTTTCGGATTTAACCCATATTCGGTCCATATTTTATAATCATGATATATCGTTGGAAAGGTATTTTTAATACCTTTTATTTAATGTATTACAAATTACCAACAATTTTTTTTTGCTGGAATCTCCTCTAAAAGCCCTATTTGATTTTGTTTTTTTTTTCTTTTTTTTTTAGCAAAATCACTAAAACCGAATTGTACCCCTTTTTATACTCTGTTTGTTAAGTTACACTCAAGATTATTATAAACATCAGACAAACTCTGTAAATTATGGTAAGAATTGGTAATTAAATCAATTATAAATGGTAAAAATTAGACAACATTTCAAAATATTTAACATAAATTATGTTGGTCGTAAAATTGTGTTTTAAACAATATATCAAATACTAATAAAATTTACACTAATGGGTCGATTACGAATGGCAACCGAACCTCAGTTCGGTTGACAGTTGCCAAAAACATATTGCAGATGGCAACTGGCAACTTCAGTTGCCGAACATGGCAACCGAGAATTTGTGATTGCTTTGATTTTATTTAATTTGGTTAAATGTTATTAATTTTGTTGCTAAATTATTTATATTTGTACATATGTATGTATATGTACATACTATATATTTTTCTACCTGAAAATTCGACAAAAATGTTAAAAACGAAAGACATAATAACAACTTGCACGTCAGTTGCGTTGCCTATTTGCAACCCAACTCCAGGTTGGTTGCTATACATAATCGACCCATAAGACTGGGGCCAAATTACCGCATTCGATATCGAGTAAAATTGATCGTAATTTTCTTAATTGAGATTATGGCATACGATATCGAGCAAGAAATTTAGTACATTTTATCATAATTTCGATATCGAAATCATTTTTCGATAAGATAGCTCATTCGATCACGAATGCGGTAATTTGGCCCCTGAATAGAAAACACAGAATAAGGATATGCTAGTCCTATAACCAGTGTAGTTTTTGTATTTCTTATTACGTTTAGGTGGAGGGTATTTAAGATTCGGCACAGCCGAATATAGCACTCTTACTTGTTTATACTCTGTTTGTTAAATTACACTCAAGATTATTATGAACATCAGACAAACTCTGTAAATTATGGTAAGAATTGGTAATTAAATCAGTTATAAATGGTCGAAATTAGATAAAATTTCAAAATATTTAACATAAATTATGTTGGTCGTAAAATTGTCTTTCAAACAATATATCAAATACTAATAAAATTTGCAATAAGACTGAATAGAAAGCACAAAATAAGAATATTCAAGTCCTATAACCAGTGTAGTTTTTGTATTTCTTATTACGTTTAGGTGGAGGGTATTTAAGATTGGGCACAGCCGAATATAGCACTTTTACTTGTTAAAACTAACTTTGTATGGGAGGTACCACGCCCACTTAAAATTTCCAAAAAAAAAGTAGCCTATAGCTCCTTCCAGACATACAGAAATATACTGTGAAAATTTCAAGCAAATCGGTTCAGAAGTTTAGCCGTCTATAGATCCCAAACTAATAATAATAAACATACATACATATGTACAGGCACACAATTACTTTTATATATATACATTAGGTCGGGTCGATTTGTGGGGAGGCAAAAAAATCGTATCGTCGTATAAGTACTTGGAATCGGTGGAAAATTTGCCCAGACTTGAAAGCAAAAAAGACTTCAAACAGTAATTTTTTTATTTTCTTTTCTATTAGTAAGTTAAATTAATTTTTTCATTTACATATGTTCTGACTAAATACATTTCTTAAGAGAAAAAATAAATAAAATAATCAAAATAAATAAAATAAATAAAAAATAATAAAATAAAGTGCCAATGGTGATTTTTTTAAATGATTGTATGGGGAACCCCTCAGGGGAGTTCCAGGGGGTATGCCACTGGCATGGGTCGATCGGCCCTCCAAAGTTAGTGGGGGTCGGTCATACATTTGGACTCGATTGGGGCACTCTAAATGGGTCAAAGTGGGATTTTTCAAAACTTGACCCTACGGGACAAAAGTCAACAGTTGGGGGGTAGTAGAATTCGTTTTAGAGGTATGGTTCCTTCGGCAAAGTTTCTTATTTTGATCCCTAGAATACGATTTTCACTGAGCCATGGGCGATTATTAAATCGACCCGCCCTAATATACATAGATAGATAAATTGTGCACGTTGTTGCCACTTTAGCTGTTTTAAAAATATTACTCAATTATACACTCAAATGCGATTATAGGTGATGTTTCCTCGCTAATAAACTTATTGTATACAAAACATAAAATAAAAATTATCATATTTCGTTACAATGTGGCATACAAAATATGTTAGAAAAAAATTAACAGGTTTATTAATAGTTCCTTATTAAAAACAAGTAAGAAAGTATAGTCGGTCAAGCCCGCACCTACACCCAGTACATATATGTGTTTTTCAGAAATTGACGCTATATGGGAGCTATGATCTGCTATGGACCGATCATCCAAAAATTTAGTGGTGTGAATTTTGTGCATATAAATATTTTTTTCGTTAAATTTTATCACGACATAAACACTTTTAAAATACAACTTATATGTATGTAGCAAAATTTTGTGGCTATGTACATAAATCATACATTTATGACCGATAAACTCCTATTTCGAGAGGACATTTGTATGGGGTCTAGGTGACCGATTTCAACCAATACCAATACCAACCGTCCTTGGGCCGAAAAAATATCATGTATATCATTTCATGAAAACATCTTCAAAATTGCGACCTGTACTGTGCTCATAATCAGCCAGAATGACATCGTTAAATCTACACAGGAACTGATTTCGTATACTTTAAGGTGGGTGTTGGACTAATATTTATTAGTGAAAATCCAATATAAAACAAGTAAGAAAGTATAGTCGGTCAAGCCCGACCATATAATACCCTACACCCAGTATATATATAAAACAGTTTTTCAGAAATGTGCGCTATATGGGAGATTTGACCTATTATGGACCGACGATCCAAACATTTAGTGTCATGATTTCTGTGAATATAAATATTGTGTATGTTACACGTTATCTCGATATAAATACTTTTAAAAGATTTATGGAGGTTAAATTGATTTTCGGAAGTGGGCCTTATATGGGAGCTACGAGTAATTATGGACCGATCTGCACAAAATTTTTAGATGTGGTTTGGCTTCATTTACCACTCTTTTGTGATGAAATTTGTTTGGTTTCTTGCGTAATTCAAATATTTATGATCTTTAAACCCTAATTTCGGGAGTACATTTGTATGGGAGCCAGGTGAAATAATGGACCGATTTCTACCAGTATCAATCCCATCCATCCTTGGTCTGAAAAAATATCATGTGCCAAATTTTATCGAAATATCTTCAAAATTGCGACCTGTACTCTGCGCACAAGCTTTACATGGACAGCCAGCCAGCCAGACGGACGGACATCGTTAAATTGACTCAGAAAGTGATTCTGAGTCGATCGGTATACTTTAAGGTGGGTGTTGGACCAGTATTTCTGGGCGTTACAAACATATGCACAAATCCAATATACCCTCCCCACTATGGTGGTGTAGGGCAGTGCTCGCCAAAGTGATGGTCCGTGGACCGGTGCCGGTCCGTCAGCCATAAGTCGCCGGTCCGCAAAGGGCGTCTCGCGAAATGGACAACGATTTTTTAAACGATTATATATACATATACGACTATATGTATACTCCACACTTCTAAAGATTGTACAATTATCTACATGGTAGTAGCACTGTCCACAATTGAGCCACGACTTGATAAGCTTGTAAATAATAAACAGGCTCATCTTTCGCATTAGTAAACATCGACTTTCGTAACTTTAAATGGAATGACACCTTCCAATAGCACTAATCTAATTTTAATAAAACTTAACGTGCTTATAATATGTCTTATTATTATAACTTTACAGTTGTTACATTTGTGATGTTTTATATTACTGTTTATTGAGGCTAAATACAACTTGTATAATAAAAACAACTTAAATTTGTTAAACATTCATAAATAATCGCTAATTTCTGCTATCATGAAATGGTAATAGGTCATATATAGACACCCGGCTAATAAAGAAATGCATTTAAACAAATTTTAATACATACTTGAGATGATCGTAAACGAAAAATTATCAATAAAAAAGGTACCGGTCCCCGACGTAATAGAAAAATTGCAGCCGGTCCGTCACACTCAAAAGTTTGACGAGCACTGGTGTAGGGTATAAAAACAATAATAGAGCATGTATAAAAATCTAAAGGATGAATTCAAGCAGCAATATTTATGTCGGTACTAGGGTTCCTAATTTCCCGGACTTTTTCCATTCCCGGGAGAAGGAAAATAAATTAGTTTATTCCCGGGAATTTTAAATAAACTCACATCAATTTTAGTTTTGTTTATTTATTAAAACAAAAAATTAAATTTTATATTTATTTAAGAAAAATAACAATTCATTGGTATAAAATAACATATAATGTAAATAAAAGTAAATGAGATCGTTCAGTAGTAAAAAATTTGGACATTGTTAAATGGAAAAATGTTATTTTTTTTTTTTTTGTAAAAAAAATAAATTTTAATACTATTAACCCTTTCGCCCCTACTGGGATTATATGTCCCAGCAATGTTTCCTATATAATAACTTTTTTTCTACCAATTATAGTCTTATAACTAATGTATCCCAATAAAGTTTGAAGCTTATATGCTGTGTAAATAAAAAAAATATGTGTTAAATTATAACGGTATGTCATTTATGAGCAATTTTTTCATATGAGAGCACGTGTTTTTCGCTAATCGTCTCATAATTTTGTCAATAATATAGTTTTTGTGTTTTTATTCACAATTCTATAAAATAACAAAAGGTAAGTAGTGTAATATCGTTTTTAACACTTTGCAGCAAAACATTTTTCGAACTGTAAAGTGTTAGAGAGTTTTTTTTTGCTTATGGGACATATTGTCCCAATAATATTGTTCAGTGGGATTTATTATCCCAATATATCGTTGCAAATACAAGTTTTGTTTTTTTATTCCGCAAGGATGGCAAGGAAGATATTGTCGGAAGAGCAAATGCTCGAGATTATGTTTGAAGATGACTTCAGTGATTCCGGATCCATCCATCAGATGACGAAGAAGAAGATAATATAACCGACTCAAGTGATGAATCCGAAGATGATGTTGCCGCTGATGATGCTGTTGCACTTGGTACTGCTGATGCTGCATGTGGTGAGATTGCTCCTGATGCTGTTGCTGCACTTGGTACCGCTGCAGGTTGTGAGATTGCTCCTGATGCAGTTATTTGTAAGTGGTCTATATTTAACGAAAATAATACATTTGTGCCTAAATATACAATGCCTGCGGACAGAGATGCAGAGGTATTATTGGATTTGACGCCTTCGTCTACTGAGTATGATGTCTTCAGGAAATTTTTCCCGAAGAGTTTGTACATTCGCATTGCCGAATGCACTAATCAGAGGCTAACTAAGCTTAACAGGGTGAAAAATTCTAAACGCAATTTAACAGAAGAATATGAAATTATGACTTTCATTGGAGTGTGATTAATTATGAACTACAACCACGTTCCAGCTATAGCTGATTATTGGAGCAAACATGTCTCGCGACCGATACACTCACCTATCGTCGACGATGTATTTCAATGACGTAGAAAAACCGAGTGGAGCTCGAAAAGACTATTATATGTCTGAAGTTGTAGCTTGCGTAAAGAAGACGTTTTCGGAGCACGAAGTGAAAGTCCTTTCCAATCAATAGACTAAAAACCCGTCGGACAGGCGGCAGGCCTTCTAAGCGGCCGAAAAAGGAGCTTTTGAATATTGGCGATCATTTACCCATTGAAAACACCTCGAGACGTCGTTGCGTTCGATGCACTTCCATACAGAAAGAGACAAGAACCAAGTTCGTGTGCTCAGGATGCAACAATGCTCTATGTGCCTCCTGTTTTGCACCATTCCACCAATAAAACAATATATAATATATAATTTGAATTTGTTAAGTTCCATTATTTTCCTTATTTTATATTCTGAATTTCTTATTTTGCTTTGTTTTTCATATAAATAAAAATATAAATAAATAGAAAAATATAAATTGATCAGTCATTTTTTTTTATTTAAGCTTTATTGGGACATATTGTCCCACTGTAAAATCTTATTGGGACTATATATCCCAGGACAACGGTAAGGATATCCGACTTTTCATGTACACCCAACATCTTATATTTTTGCTCTATAACCGAATTTGCCGTCAAAAATAAAAAAAACCTTCCAGATTTCGAGAAAAAACTCAGGGGTGAAAGGGTTAATGCATTTAGTAGATCATCAGACATTCTATTTCTTATTTTTGTAGCTATATTTCCAGCTACTTCAAATACTTTCATCTCTTTTTTTAAAACATTAACTGGATTTCTTTTTTTATTTATTCTGATTTTAGAATTAGAAATTGCCTTTTTAAGCTCATCTTCAAATGAAATCAATACAGTTTCTGATGATTCATTGTCCATAAGTGGTTCTTCTGCATACAACCTTTTAAAAATTCGATCAGCAATTAAAAAAATATTTGATTTTGCAGTATATGAGAAAAAATTAGATTGGTAGTCTTCGGGATTTTTTAAAAATGTAAGTAAAGAATAAGTGTCTATGCCTCGTCTTTCATGTACTCTTGCTTTTAAGGATGTCAAAATTTTAACTGACAATGTGTTTTTTTACTTTGGAGCTATTCAAATAGTTTGGAAAGGATAATTTCGGCAATGACTAAATCACAAACTCTTTGCAACTAAGTGCCTCTACAGCTATTTTTGAACCAACATTTTTAATATTGGAATATTATCTTCGTTCCACATCTGAGCCAAGTCGAAGTCTATTAGACACTTCTTAATAGCATTCTTTAATTTTAAAAAACTTTCGAGTTGGTTGCAGAAATTTGGAAACGCTTCCATCTGTTTTAGCTTTTTGAGAAGATGTCGGGGTATCAGGTTGTATTTTGACTTTGTGGACATTTTCCAAATATCTTGTTAATCCACTTGTGCTCCCACCTTTATAACTTAGAATTTATTGGCACAGAGAACATTGCGCAGAATTGTTATTCTTTAAAAAATACTTCCAAGCTGGAGATTGAAGACGGTCCATATTATCAAAATTTATAAATTTTTAAAATAAAATAGAATAAAAGGTAAAGTTTTACACGGAAAAGTTCGTTAATACATTTAAACAAATGCAACAAGAGTTGAAAAAATTATTTGCTATGAAACAGCGTTGATTTTTTTCGTACAAAAACAATCAGCAGAGTTGTAAAAAATGTAAAATTTTACATAAAATTCCCGAAAATTTCCCGACTTTTGTAACAAAAAATTTCCCGGGAATTTTTTCCCGAATAGGAACCCTAGTCGGTACTTACTCTGCAGTTACGCAGAGTAAGTTTTACTTTAAAATTTTTTACACATACTGCTTGTCTCAAAAATTGCAAACTATGGCGTAGGCTATACGCAAATTTAAAACAATTTATTTTGAAAATGTAGTCCACAAAAAGACATACAATTTATTTAACTTTAATCAGCGCTTTTTAATTTTGTGGATTATTTATATTATTTATAAAAAAGAAACAATGCAACACAAAAAATGATGACGTCAGAATGCACAGCTGGAACGAGAATTTGAAAGCAAACCCGTGTCAAGTTTTAAAAGTATGAAAGTATGTACAGGGTGGGCCAAGTTTGACTGAATGATTTGAACTCTATTGGCATATTGTAGCCGTTGTGGTGCATCCCTCGGCAATAATTCTTGGGCCAATTGAATTTTATATGGAAACATCTTCAGATCAACTTTTAGAATACGTCGTAGCGATGTTCTGGAGATGTTCAATTGAGTATTAAATTAAAAATGCAAAAGTTATAAGCAGAAAAAGTGTGAGTGTATTAAAATTTGAAACACAAAACTTGAACGTGATTTATATTCCTTAAAAAATGTTGTTCTATCAAACACAAACATTTAAAAATTTACGGAACGGTATATTTAAATTTTCAAATCGTAGATTTGATTTAGATTTTAATAAATAGCTTAAATGATACAATCTGAACTTTTTGTTATTTTTGACAAATCTCTAAAAACTGTACTTAAATATTTGTTTTAGATTGTTTTCCTATTCAGTTCATTAATACGCATCTTCGAGTGGCATTTATATATTAATATTAATATACGGGATGCTCTAATGTGAAAATCAAAAGGCTGGAGCAGACTAGACGCTGTAGTACAACCATGGTGCAAATATACAAGGTGAATGCAAATCGACAACAAATACAACTCAAAACAGACACAACAGGCATTTTGTTTGTGTCAAATAATGTACTATTGTCAAAAATACTTGAAAAAGTATTACTTTGACATACTTTTGACACATTCTGTTGAGACTACTTTGAAACTGCCATTATTAAGTCCTGTTTCACACTCATCAGTTCTGACTCGTCAAGTCAAGTATTTTTCAAGGAGAAGGAAAAAGATAAAACATAATTTTCTCTTTCCTTCTCATTTTTCAAGGAGAAGGAAAAAGATAAAAGATAATTTTCTCTTTCCTTCTCATTGAAAAATACTTGACTTGACAGTCAGAACTGATGAGTGTGAAACAGGGCTTAATAATGGCAGTTTCAAAGTAGTCTCAACAGAATGTGTGTAGCTGTCGCTTTAGTAGAAGTTGAAGCGCAGTTTTTAAATTTTTAAACTTTGTTGCGCGACAGTGCTTTGACACCTGATTGTCAAATATAAATTTTTATCAAAATAGAATTTTGATATATTTATTTGCAAAATAGCTAAACATTAGCGCAGTTAATAAAAAAAAAAAAAACTTTTTCTTTTTATCCATTTTAAAATGAAACGCAAAATATGTGTTTATACTACGTTTCCACGGTACATGCTTCGCTCTCTATTCATGCTTCACACACCAATCATGTGCGAAACAACTTGCTTCACCATACAAAATTTTAAGAGCGAATCAAGTTGATTCATATTGAATCTACTTGCGAAGAACAAAAACTGCACTCTTCTCTAATTTTTATCGCAAGTTTATCTGCACTAGCCAGGGTTGTCAGATTTTTTTGAGCTTCGTCGCCAAAACGGATGTAAAAAATCGCCAAAATCCGATTTTGTCCAGTTTTTAATTTTTTTATTATTTAAATGAAATAAAGTTTGTTTACACAAAAAAACCTAGTTCAATTTTTAAGTCAAAAATCGCCAAAAATTGAGAAAAAACCAAAAAAATCGCCAAAAATTAATTTTTTTTAGTTTTTTTTATTTAATTCATTAATTGTTACTTATTAAACAATATTTTAGTAAAACATATACACATTTATATCCGTTTTTGTATTTTTTACTCTTTAAAAAATTTTAAAACTTTGTTAAAAGAGAGTTTTAAATTACATAAAAATGGAGATCATATTTAAAAAAAGTAAAATTAAGTAGATAAGTCTAAGAGTTCGTAAACTTCATCCTCAGCGATTTTATTACTAGAGTC
This sequence comes from Bellardia pandia, assembly GCA_916048285.2. NCBI lineage: Eukaryota > Metazoa > Arthropoda > Insecta > Diptera > Calliphoridae > Bellardia > Bellardia pandia. The sequence goes on from OU696530.1 coordinate 76,716,009, forward strand.
TTGACTTTCATACATAGTTGAGTTGAATTTTTTTATCATTTCATTAGTCGGTGTAAACGAATTGCAGCATAATTTGTTTACGTTCATATGATTATTATTATTATTCTCAATAGAGCGTCTAAAAGCTCATATTGAATGTTATTACTTAGTCGAGTTTTTGTACAATTCATTATTGGAAAGTCCCTTTCAACGCAGACATTACTCGTTGGAACTATCAATATAGTAAGAACGGCCAAAAATATTTCCTTAAAATGATACGTACCTGCTGTATCGTGATAATCAAACACTTTTGGCCAAAATTCAAGTAAATTTTTTGGAATTTCGTTATTAAAATAATTATTTTAATTTATAAACGGAAGTTTTCCCTATTGCGTTTCATACACGCCTATTGCTACATTTCGATCCATAAATGGTCTTAATGTTTCTTGAACAACGCCAAACTTAGTTTGAGATAATGTATTCGCACACTTTGAAATAGAAAATTGTCCACAAGCTTTAAAAAAGTTCATATTTTCTGGTAATCTGCTTATCATCTCTTTTAAAAGTTTTTTTAAATACACAAAACAGTTTTCTTTAAGTACGATTATTTCTACTTCGCTCAATTTCGCATTTCTTAATTCTGTTTCAAACTCTGCTCCAAAATAAATTGCATTTAGAGGCAAAAATGAATTTGAAGAATCAATAGCTGCATGTAAATCATTGAAAAATTTTTCATTGTTTTCAGTATTATATAAAACAGAAGGTTTGAAAACTTTTGTTGAAAACATAAGAAGTGTACAATACATTTTTTCATGCATGCTTCCTGCATCCATGCTGTAAGATTAAAATTCCAAATTCAGATGATTCATTTCGTTGACAATTGGATTTATAAAAACCAAAAAAAGACGATTTTTTTCATCACATAATTTATTATATATTATTATTTTGGTGAAAATCGCCAGTGATATCAAAAATCGCCATGTCGCCAAACGGAAAATTTCGACGCCAAACACGTTTCAAAATCGCCATATCTGACAGCTCTGGCACTAGCTGTAAAAATTTAATATTATTGTAAACAAAGCAAATTATTCTCTTGTTGCTGGAAGTAAAGAAAGTAAATATGTACGAATGTATGTTTTTTTTTCAAATAAGCTAACTAATTTCCACTCACTTTTGTTTGTCCATTAAAAAAAATTATATTCCACAAATTGTAAATTCTGTTTTTTTTATTCTGTTTGTTTATTAAAGACAACTGTCAAATCGAATCAAGTTTTTTAGTCATGTAAACAGCATGATTCATAAACATGATTCAGAAGGCGAAGCAGGTGATTCAAGTCGTCGTGGAATCATAGTATTACAATGTAAACTTTACATACATAACTATGACAACTAGGGTTACCATGCTAAGGATTACATCAAATATATGAAATGTCGAATTTAATGTTGATGCAGATCAATATGTAGTTGAATATGCATTTAGTATACTACTTGATACATATTTTGTTAAAAACTTTACATATTATTCATGCATAATTCGGTTTTTAAAATAGGTGTTTTAAAACAGGTTATTTGGCAACCATATAGAAAGCTTCAATATTGTGTTCGCATTTTTCAAGCTACACTACTCATTACGTCGTCAGCTGCATCTACTACTACTACAGCGTCTATTCTGTTCCAGCCTTAATACAATTTTTTTGATTGTACCAAGCTAAAAAGTAAATTCTATCTCTTTAAAGAAATTGATTGAAAAAGATACTAAAAAAGTACCAAAACTATAAGCTGTTTTCTCTAGTTTTCTTAAATTTCCAAACCTATGTAACAACTATTAAATGTTGATCCCTTAAATAAATCTATATGTACTTAAAAGCTTAAGCACTTAATAATCCTTAAAGGGTGACTATTGAAAAAGTACTTTCCAATTAATACTTTTCTGATTTCATAGAGCAACAACACAAATTTTACAAACAAATAATGAATTCTTATAACTAAAAAAAATATATATCAAACATTGAAAATAATGAACTATATTTTTAACCGTCGTTTTAAGAAAAAATTTACTTTGCAAATAAATGTACACATCTACGACGGTAAAAAAAAATTTTTTCGATTTAGAACAAAGCATTCAAAAGGCTTTTTTGGTTAAATGCATGTTGCTTGGTAACCTATATTATGTTATAAAAATCCATATTTGACATTTCAAGTCTGTATCGCCTTTTTACCCGTTATTTAACTCTAAGGGTCGTATTATTAAGTAATTACTTCTCAAATACTTATTTTTGCGATTGCATAAAGCCACAACACAAATTTCGTTCCCTTGACATAACTAACAGTGGCATAAGGTACCAACAATTTTGGTATTTTTGGTTTGAATTTTCCAAATAAGTTTTTGATAAGTTTTAATTTTGTATTTTAATATATCAATATTTAAAATTACAAGTCTGCGGATCATTTATGAAGATTAAATAAAAAATTTCCTTTTTCCCCCCTAGAAGATAGAAATTTCACTTCTAATACACATTTACATATGTGACAAAGACCATCATTATTTAAGAACAAAATTTTAAAAGTTTTCCCATATTTCCCCTTTTAGCCTATTGCACTTCTAATATACATAGACTACTAGCTGAACCCGGTATGCTTCGCTACCCCCTTTGAGGTAAAGCCGTTAATACGTAGTAAAAAAATTAGGTGCAGAAGTGTGCATGGTCAAAAAATATTATCATGTAATAGTATTCCTGAGTCAAAGCTGCACGCTGTGAAAATTTAAGATCGGTTAACAGGTCCAGTCTCCAATATATCGCAAATAATGGGCCGTGCTCCTTCCTTCTTTTGGTACGTATTTCTACTCAAGCCAATACCATATATAGCAAATACTGCCGCTGTTGGTCAAAAAATGCCCATATGACGATTTTAAATTTTGGTTTATATGGGCGAGGCAACGCCCCTTTACCCACTCATAACTATGTATCAAATATCATCGACGTAGGTAAAAAAAAATGTACAAAATATGGCGATTTAAGTTTTTGGTAGGCGGTCGAAAGAAGTATTCTTAGTCATGCCGGAGTCTTAGTTATATTTCGTCGGTAAGATCGGTCCAGTGGTCTGGCCTTCCCGGCAGGCGTTGTCCAGCAAGAGATGGGGCGTGAAAGGGGGCGTGGAGTATGAATCTTAATTTTTACCTCACCTCAACATGTGTATTCGATTTGAAGTAAATATATTAAAATCCGAGTAGAATCAATTACACAATTTAAAAAAGTAGGAGTAGTCGAAAGAAATAAGAAGCTTTGGCATATAAAATTTTTATTTTTACATCGCCTTTAGTAAGATGTGTATACAAATTGTTTGAAGTAAATCTGTAAAAACCCATGCAGAAGCAATTCATCAATTTAAAATAGTGGGCGTTAGAGTAGGCGTGGTCGTACCTTCCCGGACACAATCACAACAACTTTGCCGAAAATCATCACATGCATAGTTTAAGATTCTATAAGTGACATATATACAAACAATAATTGTTTGAGATGGGGCGTAAAAAACCATGCAGAAGCAATTAATCAATTAAAAAAAGTAGGCGTTAAAGTAGGCGTGGTTGTACCAACTCAGAAACCTTCCCGGTCTCATGCAGATTGATGAACTCGTACAAAATTTAATTTTAATCTTAATCTTGTATATGAGCTAAATATGCACATTGTATGAGAGCTGACACGCCCACTGGTTCGATCACACCCATTTTTCCCATGACAAATAATCAAAGTGCACACATTTCCAAGACTCTTGCTATTATAGAACTGTAGATATATGATATTAAATATTTACTTTGTATGGGAGCTGCCACTCCCACTGGTCCGATCCCGCCCATTTTTTCCCTGATTATTGAAATCAGTAACATATGGGATACTGCAATGTTTCAAAACTCTTGCTATTACAATAGTCAAGATATATGATGTTATTTAATTTATGTGGGAGGGGAAACGCCCACTTTAAATATATATAGCCGTAAACCTAATTGGAACTACAACCTTTCAAATGAAACCGGTTTGGGCCAAATCGGTTGGATAGTTTTAGAGTCTATTTTTTTTTTTTTTTGCATTTAATTATTTAGTGAATCTTCATATATGAAATGACAATAAGTATTCAAATTTTAATACTAAAAAGAAAATAATAAGCCCAGCCAGTGCTAGACAAAAATTTTTATGATACTAAAAAAATTTCACATCAACTGATCCAGTCATCTGTTTTGCGCTTGAGTTAAAGCAAAGGTATCCCTCCTTCTCAACCGATTGTGGCCACTAAAGTTAAGGATGTCTCGTGCAAGTGGGTTTGGATGGTGTTCAAGTTTGCTGACATACTTTGACGCATATTTTGTAAATTCGACTTTTACTAATGGCACGCCTAGATCTTTGTGGATTCGAGAATTTATAACATACCATGGAGCTGCAGTAATTATACGTAGAATTTTATTTTGACCCCTTTGAATTTTTTCAATGTTTGATGCTGAGGCAGTACCCCATAATTGAATTCCATAACACCAGATTGGCTTTAGAATTGCATTGTACAACAAAAGATTGCAATCCAATTTCAATGTAGAGTTTCTGCCGATTAACCAATTAAGTTGCACTGCTTTTAATCCCATTTGTGTAAGTTTCGCTTCAATATGAGACTTCCAAGTTAAACGGCGGTCGAGGTGAATGCCGATGTATTTGACTTCATTATGTTGAGGAATAATTTGATTATTTATTCGGATGGACGAGCAGGTATCTTTTCGCAATGTGAAAGTGATATGAATACATTTTTGTTCATTTACCCTGATTTTCCAAAGCTCTAGCCAATTCTCTAGTTTATAAACATAATTCTGCAAATTCTGTGATGCAACTTGGTGGTCCTTATGGACGCTGATAAAGGCTGTATCGTCTGCAAAAGTTGACGTATGGATTTTGGGGTCTGACGGCATGTCGTAGGCATATATCAAATATAAAGTAGGACCCAGTATGCTACCCTGTGGCACACCTGATTCAATTGGCTGAGCGGTACTTAAAAAATCACCTTCTTTGATTTTAAATTTGCGACCGTATAAATAACTTTCCATGAGTTTATGAGTGTTAGCAGGCAGAGCTAATTTAATTTTATGCATTAAACCGTCATGCCAAACTTTGTCGAACGCTTGGGACACATCAATGAAAAGGGCGGAGCAGTATTTTTTGTCTTCAAACGACCCTCTTATCACATTTACCAATCTGTGTGTTTGTTCGATGGTACTGTGTTTAGCTCTGAATCCGAATTGATGATTAGGAATACATTCAGTGTCATTCAGAATTGGAGTCAACTTAGTCATTAACAATTTTTCGAACAGTTTAGAAATTGTCGGCAGTAGACTAATTGGCCTATATGACTCCACTTTGGTGTGGTCCTTTCCTGACTTAGGAATCATAGTGATCAAAGACACCTTCTAATCTGCAGGATAGTATTCTAGGCGTAAAATAGATAAAGAGGATAATTCTTCTAGCTACACGAGGTAACTCCACAAGCATTTTATTGCTGATTTTATCCATACCTGGAGCCTTTCTAAGGTTCAGAGTACCAATAGCGTTTTGGACATCACGAAAGTTTAGTCTTAGAGGTACAGGAGGTCTTATAACAAGTTGTGGCAAATCAGATTCGTTATTATTTGAGTTGTTTATAGTAAACACATTTCTCAAATGGTTAACAAATAATGTCCCTTTCTCGGAATCATTTCTAGCCCAGTCACCAGTCGGATTTCGCAAAGGAGGTTTTCCTCTCACTGGTATTTTTAAACCTCTTGCCGCCCTCCATAACGAGTAGTCAGATTGTGGGGTACTATCAAGACCTTCCAAGTTGGATCTAAGTGAGGCCGTTCTTTGGGTTTCTAAGAAATGTCTTAGTATATCTCTGCATTCCCGTAGCCTAGCTTTCAGTTCAGGAGACCTGTGAATTTGCCACTATCTTCTCATTTTTCTGATAGGAGATGTTCGAGTTCAGAGAAATAAGTTCTGTTTGTCCTATTTCTACATTCAACGTGATAAGTGGAAGCGTGATGCACAGCTCGTCGAAGGTCCTCGGTAAAGTTGCCAATCGACTCATCAATATCGTCGGTAGTTCTCACAGTTGCATGTAGTTCCCCACACGCAACACAAACAGACGGCAATTTACAGTACGCTTTGGTGTGGCCAAATTCTTGACAATTAACACACTGGACGGGCCCAATACGCTTATGCGGTTCCTCCACGGTAATTCTACGATGCAGAAGATAAATGAGATTGTAGATTGGATGGGACTCGTTTTTCTTTAAGACAACATCTCCAGGTTCCAATTCTACCCTGAACATGGGCTGAGGGATCTTTTCACGGTTTCTGATATTCACTACGCTCTTGATTTTGAACCCTTTGTCCATTAAACCGGTCTTTATCTCCGCAGGATCAACACATGGGTCTATCCCCTTTAGAACGACTTGGAGTCCTTTTGCGCTTTTGAGCTGGTAGGTATAGAAATCCCTAGTCTCCCTCTCCAACTGGTTGGACAATTTTCGAAAATCATCTTCCCTATTCACTTGGATCTTTGTCTCGCAGATATTTCCATGTTTAATTGAGATTACGCTAAACATGTTTTCACCTATTACCGAAACAATTCCTTGTACCAATTTACTGGAAGTCGGCTCTCTCAGATAAATTGGTGGGGGCTTAAACGTCTTCTTAGGAAGTTCTGGCTCATCCGTCTGGAGGAGAGCAAACCTATTTTGATCATTACTCACGGTCTTAGGAGCTTTTGAATTTGATGCCACTTGAGCAGACGTCGGGCTCCTCTGTCGCTTGAGAACGGTGATGTACTTCTCCATAGCTACTTGTTTTTTGGGTTTGACTGCACTATTTGATGAAGATGATGTTTTCTCATCTGTTGAAATCACTATATTGGGCGAACAGGAACGACGCCGTTCTACGGCTCTTGTAGTGAGAAAATTCTCCAGAGATTTTTTATGGATTCTTCCTCAGAGACCCATCTAGTTTTTCTAGTCGAGCTAAGCTCTTTCTCAGAATTACACAATTTTTATGCGATTTTTAGTGTTTTTTTTTAATTACCGATATTACCGTAGATTTTTTTAACCTATTACGAGTAATTTTTTCACTTTTTTGTTTTATTTCAACCTATTACACTTTTTCACCTATTACGATTTTTTCACCGAAAATTCATCCACACTAAAAGTAACACGTCCGAACAGTTCGATGAGACGAGACTGACAAACATTGTATTTTATATACTTATATAGATATGTAGAAATGTCATAGCAGAGTTAATATGTCAACTAAGGCAAAGATTACCCAAAAATTTGTTAAGTTTACAATATATGTATTAACTTTTTTTGCTGTAGACAGTAGTTTAAAAATAAATAAAAGTAAATAAATATGAAAATTTCAAAGAAGAAATGATAAATTTTTCAAATGATGAAATTACAACTTTAGAATTAGATTCATACGAGTGGCAGAATCAGAACTCAACTATTGAGTTTTGGATACAAGATTATGAATACAGGAATACTGTGAATGAAAATCCCTTCAAGGAATTGTCCGATTTTGTTATGAAATATTTAGTTTTGTCATTATAGTATCATCATAGTATGCAGAAGTTGAACGTGTATTTAGCGGAATGAATCTTTTAAAAAATAAAATAAGAAATATGTAGACTGATATTAAATACAATGAATTCACTACTCTATGATTTTCAAATAACTAAAGAATTAATCCAAAAATGTGATACAAATACATATGTACATATGTATGTATATATAGGGTGTTTTTTTACAGGTTTGTTTTTCGAAAAGAGATAAAACTGGCATTTTGTGGTCAAATCTGGCAACTCTAATGTCATTTGTGTTCAGTTTGGTTTGCCATTTCATCATGAACAGGTTGACAAAAGAACAACGCTTGCAAATCGTGCAAATTTATTTCGAAAATAACGGTTCAGTTCGCGAAGTTTACCGCAAGCTCCGTCCATTTTATGATCGACATAATCGTCCATCAGAGCAATTAATTCGGTTAACCATGGATCGTTTTCGCACTACGTTTACTCTATGTGATAATACGCATCCGCAGAGACGTCGAACAGTGCGCACCGAAGAAACAATTGCCGCTGTAGAGCAAAGTGTTGAAGAGGACCCGAATTAATGGAGACCGGTATAGAGCCATGATAACCGACTATTTTGTTCCCGAATTGGATGGCATGAATGTGGATGAGTTGTGGTTCCAACAAGACGGCGCTACATGCCACACAGCGCTCGCCACAATCGATTTATTGAAGGAAACATTCGATGAGCGCATAATTTCGCGGAATGGACCTGTCAATTGGCCACCAAGATCGTGTGATTTGACACCATTGGATTATTTTCTTTGGGGATATGTGAAGACGCTCGTCTACGCCAACAAACCAGAAACGTTAGGGGAATTGGAAGCCAACATTCGTGGCGTTATTACCGACATACGGCCCCATATGCTCGAAAAAGTGGTTGAAAATTGGACCTGTAGAATTGGCTTTATTCGAGCCAGCCGCGGCGGCCACATGCCTCAAATCATATTTAAACATTAATGGCATAAAATTATCCTTCCAATAAAGCCAAATTGATGGTCATTAAAACGATTTTCTTGTGTTTTATTTCAATTCGAAGTTCTACACCTCTCAAAAAAACACCCTATAGTAATATTAAACAGATCCCTCAGAATGTGAAGAATACACTTTTGATGAAGTATTTAATATGTAGCCAAAAGTTGTTATTTTTGTTTAAACTAATTTATTTGTGAAATAAATACAAATGCTATAAATAACAAATTGTTTTGTTTTTTTGTTTTATGACATTTTAGAACATATAAAATACATAAAATGTTACATGAATAATTCATGGTCGCTTTTGTCCAAAATTGTTTTATGTATTTATATATATTGACAAATGTATCTATTTACATATACATACATACATATGTATAAAGACTGAAAAATATATACATATTTTTAATTTTTGTTTCATAATTTAAAAATCCTTGTAGCATATTTTTTTAGCATTATTTTGGATAGGATTTAGCTGCATACATTTTTGAGACCTGGCCACACTGATGACTGTTCATAATGCAAAAGAACAACTACTAAGAAACTGACAAAATGCATTGTTTATCTTTAACAGCTGTGTCTCGCAATTTCTTTTTTGAGTCATAAGTCACTTTTTCATATGCCGGGTCACTTATAAATTATACTACGTCTATATTTTCTGTCTCGAGACCACTTTCTGTACGGAGGTTCTAATTATACTTATTCGATTTTTTTCGCATGGTCTAAACTTGTTCTCTGTCATCTAAAAATTAAATGCAGACAATTTTGAAATTTCGTTAAAATAAGCATGAAAATTTCTTTTGAGATATGCTGAAACTTCATAATTTTTTTAGCATTAACTTGCATAAGTACATGGTTAAAAGTAAAATTATTTATATATAAACATAGGGTAAAGAAATATAGTAATATTTGGATTTTTTTTAAATTTATATTTTTGCAAAATATTGCTACTTTGACCCAAAACTCGAATCATCAAATAAAATGTTCAATCTCTAAATTCTATCTCATTTTGCTTCAGATCTTGGCAGCGCCGAAGAATTAAAAAGTTCAATATATGCTAACTTCTTTGGTGTTCCCGACAAGCTTCTTAGAAGTTTGGATTATCCCATTTGCATCAGATGAATACTGGTATTACTTCCAAACTCGTTTTACGACAGTTAGTATACAGGATAACTCACGTTGTTAAGTGTGACAAATGACAGTTTATTATCTTATGTGTAAACGTAAGCTGTTTACTTAAGTTTATTTATTCATATTAAGAATGGCAATATCATCTTCAAATATGCATAGAGATCAGACATTATCAAATATCTGAATTCAAACAAGTTAGGGACCTATATTCGCTGTGTCAAATAATAAAAAATACTCATTCAGTCTTCTTACCACAAATTTTATAAGTATTTTTTTAAGAAAAAAAAAATCTTTTTCCATATTCACCACAACAAGACAGAGTATAAACAAGTTAGAGTCCAATATTCGGCTGTGCCGAATCTTAAATACCCTTCATCTAAATATAATGACAAATACAAAACTAGACTGGTTATATAACTAGAATATCCTTATTGAGTGTTTTTTAATACTAATAGGTTAGCATTTTATATATTGTTTGAAAGACAATTTTACGAACAACATAATTCAATTAAAATTTTTAGAAATTTTATCTAATTATAACCATTAATTGAGTAATTACCAATATTCACCATAATTTACAAAGTTTGTCTGATATTTATAACAATCTTAAGTGTAATTTATAAAATTAAAACAACATTTTTCCATATTCACCACAAATGTATGTACGCATTTTTGTCGAATTTTGGCTTGATAACTTTATTTGTAAAACATAAAATGGCAATATGACACCAGTCACACTTAATTTATTAAAAAAAACCTCCAAAATGAAAACAATTATCTGGTTTCCCCAATTTGTTTAATTTTCTATTAATTTCACCTTGTCAGATTATGTTACAATTTCAAAAAAAAACGTACACAAGTTATTTTTAAAGTTTTTTGAATACGCCTTTATGAGGAATATGGTCAAGCATGATTTTCGTGTAAATGATCTGTGTCAAGTTTTGACCAATGATGAACCGACCACCATAAAATTTAGTACAAAAATGTATGTACCCATACCCATTTGTGTCGAATTTTAGCTTGGTAACTTTATTTATACCAGATTTATAAGTATTGAAGCGATTTTCGAAAAAGGTCTTTTTGAGAAATATGATCATATATGAACCGAAATTCACAAAATTCCGTAGTATGATTTATGTGTATATGCAAATGATCAATGTAAAGTTTTGAGTCGGTACCGATATTTATAAAATAAATATAAAAGTAAATGACTTTTTCGGGTAGGGTCCTTATATGGGAGCTATGACCAATTATGGGCCGACCATCATAAAATTTAATATAAAGATTTATCTATAAAGATTATTTGTGTCGAATTATACCTGGTAACAATTTTTATACCAGATTTATACGTATTTAAGTGAATTTTGGAAGTGCACTTTATATGGGGTCCACGGTCAGACATGAAACTTATTTTTGCAGAATTTTGTATTGATGTTCTAATTTTATAAGCATTTATGTATCATTGAGCCATATTTCGGGAACAAATATGTATGAGGCCTATGAGATATCATGGACCGATTCGTAATATTTTCATCACAGTTCCACCTTTTATTATAGAAATAACGTGTAAAAAATTTCATGGAATTGGTTGAAAATAGAAAATTTTTATGGAGGTCAGACACATTTTGGTCCATAACTCTTCTGGTTCTACTGTACTGATTTTGCTGATTTTCAATACCAAACGGTCTAACAAAATACAAAACAATTATTATTTTTATTTTCAGTTCAACTGTTAGTTAATTTTTAAATTTTTGATAATTTTTGTTCATTAAATTTAATTTTCATTAAATTATTATTTTTACTGAAGGTAGGTAGCTATACATATACATAGATAGATGCTCCATTCATTCTCAAGGTTCAATAACGTTGTAGACGTTGTTACGGTGTGAGTCTGAATAAAACATAAAATGGCAATATGACATCAGTCACACTTAATTTGTTAAAAAAAAACTCCAAAATGAAAACAATTATCTGGTTGCCCCGATTTGTTTAATTTTATATTTTCTATTAACCCATTAGAAGTCACTGTACTCAACTGAGTACACTTGTATTTTTGCGTATATCCAAGCAAAACTTAAGAAAATACAATCTTTTTACCGTGACTTAGTTTCACAACAACAATACTAAGAACTGCAGAAAAAGATTTTTTGTGTATATTCTGTTGTTTCTGCAAAACTCTTAGTCAGAATTGTGGCGCGAATGCAGTGCGTGGTTCAGTAAACTATTTTTTAAATATTTTAAATAATACTAAAAATTTTTCGGTTTTCTTGCACTATTTTTATAAAAATAGTAACAACAAAACATAAAAGCAGCAAAGAATACTTAAAAGTAAGAAAATTAATAAAATAGAAAGGTATAAAGTTAGCTGTACTCGGTTGAGTACAATGACAGCATCCATAATTAAAAAATATTTTTTTTTTTGTTAGATTTGAAATATGAGAGAAATACGTTTTAAGGGCCAGCAGAGTTTCAAAGGACTTCAAGAGGCCGTTGATAACATATTAGCCGATAGTGAAGATGAGGAAATTGATGTGGTAATCACCTACCTAGTCCAAGTGAACTAACTGACGAAGAGGAAGGTGTTGAGGATGATGTGATATCGTCTGCCCTACCGCAAGATATTCCTGGAACAATAGAACTTTTTGTAAACCGCAGTGACTATAACAGTGATGATGAACCATTAGAGTCAAAGCGTGCTCGGCAACCCAAAGAAATCTTATTTGGCACAAATGTCATCCACCGCCAAGACCAGCTTCTCAGCACAACTATGTAGTTTATGACAGAGCAAATACAATTTGTGATGTGATGAGAAAATCATAGACTTGATTATCTCCAATGCGACAACTTACGCAAAACAGAATAACAGGCACAAATTTCACCTGAAGGAGTGTGATTTGAAAAATTTCGTAGGACTTTTGATATTATCCGGTTGCAATAAATTACCACGCGAACCACTGTACTGGTCCTTGGATGAAGATATTGGAAATGAGATAGTGGTCAAAGCTCTTTCAAGAAAACTGACGTGGTTATACCCAAATTATTTCAAAATTACAATAAAGCTATGGGTGGAGTTGACGAGCTCGATCAATCAATCTCTTTGTATAGGATTGCTGTTCATGGAAAGAAGTGCTGGTGGGTGTTATTCACATATATGATTGATTTAGCAATTTCTAACGCTTGGCGGCTACATATACTGAGCAATGAGAGTCCCATGGATCAACTTTTGTTTCGCCGTCACATTGCACGTTATTATTTACGCGAAGGTGGATACAACAAATCACGGCAGTCTGCATCAATATCTGAAGGTTTACCCCAAGATGGAGTTGGGCACTATCCCGCTGAAATAGAAAATCAGTTACGGTGCGTAATTTGCCATTCCAGAGTACGTTGGCAGTGCAAAAAATGCGTTAAAACACTTTGTGTCGAAAAGCCATGTTTCGAAAAATTTCATATGTAGCAGATCAGTGTACTCATTTGAGTACACCCCTAAAACTCGTTTCCAAAAAAAAATATTTAATTTTTCTTTCATTTTGTTCTTGTTTATGCTCGTATCTATTAATAAAAAATCTGAAATCAAAATCTTAAATCCCGTTTTCATTTGACCTCTAATGAGTTAATATAACTGTGCCAAATTTCACCTTTTCAGATTAATGAATTTAAATACATACTACAATACTAAAAACAGATTATGTTACGTCATAAGTACCAATATTTTTATATATATATGGGTCAATTTAAAAAAAACGTACACAAAGAGTTTTGTTTTGCTTATTTTTAAAGTTTTTTGAATTCGCCTGTAAGAGTGGCCAATTTATGTAGAAATTGATGAAGAATCCGGCTCTCAAAAAAATCAATATTTTTGGATTTTTTTTAGGTTTTCTATGATTTCTATCTTGAGCGTCACACACCAAATATGTATAAAAAATCGCTAAAAATACAAAAATATTTGAAATTCAAGCTTACTACGATGTTCTTTTTTTTCTCAAGATTGACTTTTTCGAAAATCACCCTTTCGATTATAAACAAAAAATCACGATTCAACTTGATTTTTAATTTTTTTTTAAAGTGACTAGTTATTTTAAAATTTTAAGATGAAAATACATATGTAAATTTTTGTTAAAAAAAAGACTTGAACTTAGAGGTTACTTGCAAAGTAATAGGCTTGTAACAATGTATTAAAAAAACTGCAATTATAAGCGTTTTAAGGAAAAAAAAACTAAGTGTAACACTCAAGATATTTTGTGACGAACAAGAGATTTTGTTGCACGTAAACAAGAAATAATGCCAAATCTAAAGTTTAACGAAAAAAAGTTTATTCTTTTACAAAAAGTAAATAAAAAAAACAAAAATTATTCAAAAAACAAAAATTTGCATACAAAATTAAACATGTACATGTTCTTTGATGTCTTTAACAAAAATGGAAAAAGGAAGTAATTCTTGAAGAAACTTATACACATATGTATGTAAATATTTGACACAAAACAATAACTTAACTTAATTCAATTTATAAATTTTCATTCGAATTCTTATTCTGAATCAGTATAAACTTCATGAAATGACAAGCGGATTTTTTCATTCTCATTCATTTTCACCACTTTCGAATTAAGTTTGCGGCAAAAATAGAATTTCAAACACCACTTATTTTGTTGTTTTACTCTTGAAAATTAAAAAATAAAATCAAAATTAAGCATTTTAAGCTATGAAGCAATAATTTCAAAAGTGATGCTCATGAAATGTTTGCCTATTTTGGTTTTTTTTCGTAGGCAATTTATTTATTTCTCAAATTCACAAATAAAAAAATTAGCTGAAATCATGTAAACAATGATTGTCAACTTCAATTTTTTACATTTAATATATTCACTTTAAAAAAATTAGCGTGACGCTCATGAAATTTTAACGCGCTCTTACCTGGTGTTCACAAAAACTACGCAAATGCATACTTTTTTAATAGATTTTTTTTTCGCTTTTTCACTTTTGTAGTAATTAAAGTTTGTACTTTCCTTACGTTATTTACTTTATTTAAATTTGAAATTGAAAACTAGTAATATTACTTGATTTATAAAAACGTGACGCTCAATGCAAATTGTAGAGACAACCTTTCTTTGCAACGCCAAATTCGCACTAATTAAGTTTTGACGACTTTTTCTTGATTTTATTTTATTTTGTTAACTAAAAATTCTAACGGGGGACACATGCTTTTTTATGGAAGCAGTCAGAGGGAGAAACAAAAAAACAAACATACAAATTTGAGAATTACGCTTTTTTGTTACATATTCCTCGCTGATCACTCTCACATTTTTTGTGTTGTTACCTAAAATAGTAATGTAAAGTGCGGGGACACAAAAATTGCGGTTTTTTTTTTTGAAATTGACCCATGTATATATATTCTATTTTCATCCAAAACTTTTTTCAGCCTATTTTGTATGTATTCTATTTTCATCCAAAACTTTTTTCAGCCTATTTTGTTGATTTTATGACACATAAGTTGGCTATTAGCCAAATTTAAGTTAGTTTAGTCCCTTCGTGTTTTAATTTTTTTTTATTTTGTTGTAACAATTTTGAGTATTTTCAATATAAAATATTGCTGCTTATCAGGCAGCAAAGAATATTTCCTTTCATCTAGGCCCTAAGGTGTCATCAAGAAACAGACAAACATAGCAAAAACGTTTTATATTTGTATGTATGTATATATATATATATATATGTTTAATAAAATCATCAAAAACTTGTCTTTTTATATAAGTATATACATATTGTATGTAAATAAATAAATTTTATTAATTTCAGTCCCATAAGTAACAGTATAACCGATATTGCTAAAATACTTTTACCGAATTGATCCAAATAATCACACAACTATTACATTTTACCGTCTCGAATCGGTAACAAACCTTGCAAGTAATAAAAAAAGGCAACTATTCTCGAAACGAAGCTGATAAATACATTCAAAATTTACTTTTGATAACTTTAAAAGTTGATTATGAATAAGAATTTAATAGAATAATAAAAATATTAAATCATTTAAAAGCAGTTTAAACCAAGGTGAATTTAAATACTAGGTGACAGTGTAGCGCCAGCTGATTATTCATGGTGAAATTTAAAATGTCAAAAAGTTATATTTTTTTTTTTTTTTTTTTTTTTTTTGCATTTAATTATTTATTGAATCTTCATATTTGAAATGACAATAAGTATTCAAATCTTAATACTAAAAAGAAAATAATAAGCCCAGCCAGTGCTAGACAAAAATTTTTATGATACTAAAAAAATTTCACATCAACTGATCCAGTCATCTATTTTGCGCTTGAGTTAAAGCAAGGGTATCTCTCCTTCTCAACCGACTGTGGCCACTAAAGTTAAGGATGTCTCGTGCAAGTGGGTTTGGATGGTGTTCAAGTTTGTTGACGTACTTTGACGCATATTTTGTAAATTCGACTTTTACTAATGGCACGTTTAGATCTTTGTGGATTCGAGAATTTTTTTACCATGGAGCTGCAGTAATTATACGTAGAATTTTATTTTGACCCCTTTGAATTTGTTCAATGTTTGATGCTGAGGCCGTACCCCATAATTGAATTCCATAGCACCAGATTGGCTTTAGTATTGCATTGTACAACAATAGTTTGCAATCCAACTTTAGTGAAGAATTTCTGCCGATTAACCAATTAAGTTGCACTGCTTTTAATCTCATTTGTGTAAGTTTCGCTTCAATATGAGACTTCCAAGTTAAACGGCGGTCGAGGTGAATGCCGAGGTATTTGACTTCATTATGTTGAGGAATAATTTGATTATTTATTCTGATGGACGAGCAGGTATCTTTTCGCAATGTGAAAGTGATATGAATACATTTTTGTTCATTTACCCTGATTTTCCAAAGCTCTAGCCAATTCTCTAGTTTATAAACATAATTCTGCAAATTCTGCGATGCAACTTGGTGGTCCTTATGGACGCTGACAAAGGCTGTATCGTCTGCAAAAGTTGACGTGTGGATTTTGGGGTCTGACGGCATGTCGGAGGCATAAATCAAATATAAAGTAGGGCCCAGTATGCTACCCTGTGGCACACCTGATTCAATTGGCTGAGCGGTACTTAAAAAATTGCCTTCTTTGATTTTAAATTTGCGACCGTATAAATAACTTTCCATGAGTTTATGGGTGTTAGCAGGCAGAGTTAATTTAATTTTGTGCATTAAACCGTCATGCCAAACTTTGTCGAACGCTTGGGACACATCAATGAAAAGGGCGGAGCAGTATTTTTTATCTTCAAACGACCCTCTTATCACATTTACCAATCTGTGAGTTTGTTCGATGGTACTGTGTTTAGCTCTGAATCCGAATTGATGATTTGGAATACATTCAGTGTCATTCAGAATTGGAGTCAACTTAGTCATTAACAATTTTTCGAACAGTTTAGAAATTGTCGGCAGTAGGCTAATTGGCCTATATGACTCCACTTTGGTGTGGTCCTTCCCTGACTTAGGAATCATAGTGATCATAGACACCTTCCAATCTGCAGGATAGTATTCTAGGCGTAAAATAGCGTTGAAGATAAAGAGGATAATTCTTCTTGCTACACGAGGTAACTCCACAAGCATTTTATTGCTGATTTTATCCATACCTGGAGCCTTTCTAAGGTTCAGAGTACCAATAGCGTTTTGGACATTACGAAAGTTTAGTCTTAGGGGTACAGGAGGCCTTATAACAAGTGGTGGGAAATCAGATTCGTTATTATTTGAGTTGTTTATAGTAAACACATTTCTCAAATGGTTAACAAATAATGTCCCTTTCTCGGAATCATTTCTAGCCCAGTCACCAGTCGGATTTCGCAAAGGAGGTTTTCCTCTCACTGGTCTTTTTAAACCTCTTGCCGCCCTCCATAACGAGTAGTCAGATTGTGGGGTACTATCAAGACCTTCCATGTAAGATCTAAGTGAGGCCGTTCTTTGGGTTTCTAAGAATTGTCTTAGTATATCTCTGCATACCCGTAGCCTAGCTTTCAGTTCAGGAGACCTGTGAATTTGCCACTCTCTTCTAACTCTTCTTTTTTCTGACAGGAGATGATCGAGTTCAGCGAAATAAGTTCTATTTGTCCCACTTCTGCACTCAACGTCGTATGTGGAGGCGTGATGTACAGCTCTTCGTATGTCCTCAGTAAACTTGCCAATCGACCCATCAATATCCTCGGTAGTTCTCAACACTACATTTTCCGTGCAGTGGGAACTTAAATACTTTTTATACTTTATCCAACTTACTCTGGTTTTAGATATGTCCCGAAATGGAGAGCCATTCCCTTGAAGGAAACGCATTGAAATAATAGAAGGAGAGTGATCTGAAGACAAGTCTAATGAAGGCTCCAGTTGTATCGAGTCTACAGGGATATTTTTCACTACTCCGAAGTCAATAACATCGGGAATCTTCCGTCGGTCCGTCGGCCAGTAGGTGGGATGCCCGCTTGAGAGTACATCTAATCCCATTTTGGCAATGGTGTTGAAGAGTTCACGACCCTTCGGGGTCACCAGACGTGAACCCCAAAAAGTGTGTTTGGCGTTAAAGTCACCAGCAACTAAAAATCTAGCTCCAAGGGAATTGAAGAAGCTGTAGTATTGGTGTTCTTTTATTGAAAATCGAGGCGGCGAATAAATTGATGATAAAACAAAATTGTATTGACAGAATTCAATACAAATGTTTGTTGCTTGTAGGTAATCCTCACATATGTTGTTCATTAAATAATGTTTTATTCTGTTCTTTATAAGAATTGCCGATCCTCCACATGCTCTTCCGCGGGGATCTTTAGTATCATACAACACGTAGCCATTAATTTTGAAGTACGCTGTCGCCGTCAAGTGAGTTTCAGCAATCATCATGACATCAATCTGCTTATCCATCAGGAAGTGCTCCAGTTCGTTTTTATGTTGGCGGAGGCCGTTCGCATTCCAAAAACAAATTTTTAAACAAATCATTTCTTTAAAATGGCTTGTAAGATAGTGGATTGCATTTTCAGCATTTCCTGCATCATGGATGTCATAGTGGTCGTAAAAGTGTTCATGGTTTGGACAAGTGTCTGCAATGTAGTCTCTAGAGTGTTAATATTAGGCTCGTAATATTGTGATTTAGGTGTCTGCTCCAAACCTGGCATATTAGATTTAACCACGTTAGCGTAAGAAACTTGTCTAGAACTAGGCGCGTTTACATGACTAGTGGACCGTAACAATTGCGGGAAATTGTCACTCGATGCCAAAATAGGCTGTTGACGATGATCAGGTAATATTGACGTCTTGTTGGTACTTATGGCTTTCAAATGAGTGTAAATTGGACAACCTCTATAATTTGCGGTATGATTACCTCCGCAGTTACTGCATTTTTTTATTTTTACGTCAGTTTTGGACTTATTACATTGAGCAGTTGGATGTAGTTCCCCACACGCAACACAAACAGACGGCAATTTACAGTACGCTTTGGTGTGGCCAAATTCTTGACAATTAACACACTGGACGGGTCCAATGCGCTTATGCGGTTCCTCCACGGTAATTCTACGATGCAGAAGATAAATGAGATTGTAGATGGGATGGGACTCGTTTTTCTTTAAGACAACATCTCCAGGTTCCAATTCTACCCTGAACATGGGCTGAGGGATCTTTTCACGGTTTCTGATATTCACTACGCTCTTGATTTTGAACCCTTTGTCCATTAAACCGGTCTTTATCTCCGCAGGATCAACACATGGGTCTATACCCTTTAGAACGACTTGGAGTCCTTTTGCGCTTTTGAGCTGGTAGGTATAGAAGTCCCTAGTCTCCCTCTCCAACTGGTTGGACAATTTTCGAAAATCATCTTCCCTATTCACTTGGATCTTTGTCTCGCAGATATTTCCATGTTTAATTGAGGTTACGCTAAACATGTTTTCACCTATTACCGAAACAATTCCTTGTACCAATTTACTGGAAGTCGGCGCTCTCAGATAAATTGGTGGGGGCTTAAACGTCTTCTTAGGAAGTTCTGGCTCATCCGTCTGGAGGAGAGCAAACCTATTTTGATTATTACTCACGGTCTTAGGAGCTTTTGAATTTGATGACACTTGAGCAGACGTCGGGCTCCTCTGTCGCTTGAGAACGGTGATGTACTTATCCATAGCTACTTGTTTTTTTGGTTTGACTGCACTGTTTGATGAAGATGATGTTTTTTCATCTGTTGAAATCACTATATTGGGCGAACAGGAACGACGCCGTTCTGCGGCTCTTGTAGTGAGAAGATTCTCCACAGATTTTTTTATGGATTCTTCCTCAGAGACCCATTTAGTTTTTCTAGACGAGCTAAGCTCTTTCTCAGAATTACATCGGAGAGGAACACTCATACAATTTTTATGCGATTTTTAGTGTTTTTTTTAATTACCGATATTACCGTAAATTTTTTTTTAACCTATTACGAGTTATTTTTTCACTTTTTTGTTTTATTTCAACCTATTACACTTTTTCACCTATTACGATTTTTTCACCGAAAATTCAGCCGCACTAAAAGTAACACGTCCGAACAGTTCGATGAGACGAGACTTATATAAAAAAAAAACTTTTTGACAGTGACGAAGGTTTTTACATATAGAAAAATGCCTGTTGTTCTTGCCTTGTTGTAATTGTTGTAGCAATGCTGTCACCTAGTATTTAATTTCACCATGGCTTAAACATTATTTTTTGATAATTGTAAGCTTAAGGTTTTTTAATACAATATTTATTTTCGATATTTCTTGTGTAGCATCTTCAGGAAAAAAAATTTATTTACAAAATATTAGAAATAAATAAATATGGGCAATTTCACGTCAAGTGACCCAACTTTTAAAATCGATGTCTTCCGATTTGGATGAAATTTGCACTATTGGATAGTAGGCCAGACACAAATTTTCAGCTCTGTCAGTCAAGAACTGCCGGAGTTAGAGGGGATCAAATTTGGACATTTTGGTCATACAGGGTTTTCTGAAAATGAGTGTAACTTTTCACCTATTGGTCCTAGCAAAAATTGTCCAAAGGACTTTAGATAGCTATTTCTTCAATCATTCCAAAAATATTTTTTTTTTAATTTAAAAATTTTTTTTTTTTTAATTATTTTTTTTTTAATTTTTTTCAATTTGGGCCCTTTTTCCTCAAAAGAAAGCTTATACAATTTCCTTTAAGGCCTTAATAATCGCTTAATGGGATGCGAGTGGGATATCTATCAAAAAAAATATTTTTTAACTCAAGAATAGGATTTTTAAATATTTGGCACATGTATCATCTTCATTTTCCCCTATTTTTTTCAAAATGGAGTTTTTTTATTTTTCCTCAAAAGAAACTTTAGACCATTTCCTTTAAGAGCTTTGTGGCCACTTAGTAGCAAGAGGCATATCTATAAAAAAAATATTTTAACTCAAAAAACAAAGTTTTTGAATTTTACCATATCCACAAAATTTTTTTAATGGATGTTTTTGCTTAAAGAAAGCGTAGTTCTTTTCCTTTAAGAGCTTTGTGGTAACTGAATGGGATGCAAGTGGGGTATCTATAAAAAAATCAAACTCAAAGAAGAAAGTGTTTAAATTTTTACCATATGCACTATTTTAATTTTTTCCCCCTATTTATTACTTATAATACTAAATAAGAATAATAATAATAAATAATTTAATAAAATTAATATATAAATTTTGAAATTGCCAATCTTTCTTCCTTCTTATTTATGACCTTTATTTTGAGCTTTTTTTTGTCAATCCTTTCTTGGAGTTACTAGGTTCAGCTGCTGAAAGAAATCGCATTGAGTAGATGCAGAAAACTTTTTCAACTGGAGTCTTCCATCGATAAGTGGTATATAAGCATGGTATTGAGATGTGCCATCAATTGTTACAGCAGCGTCGAATCTACTCTTCAATGATTTACTAAAAACTACTTCAGTTTCTTTACAACGGTTCTATGCCTATCGGAATAAAGCGTTCGCAACTAAGATGCGATCTTGATGAGAGCACTGCAGGCTATACCTCGCTGCATTTCTTTTGAGATTTTCTCCAATACCATCACATGCTCCTTTGCCATATGCAGTTGGATGAGAATGACATTCAGTTGGAATTCCAAAATCATTTTCATGAGCTATAAGATTTGCGTAGCTATTTCTGTTTTTAAAATGTTGACGAGCTCCATCCGAAACGTATTATACCTTCTCCACTATAAATTTAGATTTTAGATAATTTAGAATTATCTTCTGGTATTCAGAAACTGTAGCGGTATAATGTTTTAAATCATCGGATATGATTGCCATACTTTTGTGTTCCAGTTTTTCATCTTCTATGTAGTAAATAACAACTGTAAATATAGTTGCTTGGTCATTATTGAAGTGGAATCCTTGTATGGCATCCTGAATAACATATTTATAGTTATCTGCGAAATCATATGAAATCACGAATTCACCAGACTTCAAATCATCCAAAAATGGCCATTGCTGTTTGACTAAAAAGTCATGGGTTCTCAAATTTAGCAATTTAGTATTATTTCTTCCACAAAATCATCCACATTTAAAACAAGTAAGAAAGTATAGTCGGTCAAGCCCGACCATATAATACCCTACACCCAGAATATGTATAAAACAGTTTTTTAGAAATGTGCGCTATACAGATTCTAGGCTGTTGTTGGAGTTTTTATTTTTATCATTTTAATAAAACTTATACACAAATAGGAAAAAAAAAATAAAATAGTGTTATGGTAAATATTGAAACACTTTCTTCTTTGAGTTGGAAATTTTTTTTATAGATACTTGGGGTCTATGGTCAAACATGGACCGAACTAAAAAAAATTTCGTTTGCGATTTCTTTTTGCATAAAACTTATTTTTGCTGAATTTTGTCTTGATATTCCAATTTTATAGGCATTTATTTATAATTGAGCAATATTTCGGGAAGATTTTTTTTTGTATGGGGCCTATGAAAAATCATGGACCGATTTTTACTATTTTCCGCACACTTTCGGTTTAGCTCAACCAGAGTTATGGACCAATATGTGAGACAACCTCCATAAAAACTTTACATTTTTTGTCCATTTTATTGCAATTATTTTAAATATATTGCAGATAATACCATGAAAGTTTGTGTACGTTATTTTTATGATAAAAAAAAAGCTTGAGGAAAATAGTAAAAATCGGTCCATGATTTCTAATAGCCCCCATACAAATATATATATTCCCGAAATATTGCTCAATTATACATAATTGGATATAAAATTGGAATATCAATCCAAAATTTAGCAAAAATAAGTTTGATGTAAAAATAAATTACAAAACGAAATTTTTTTTAGTTCGGTAAATGTTTGACAATAGATCCCATATAAAGTCCACTTTTAAAATTCACTTAAATACGTATAAAACTAATATAAATAATGGTAAACGGTTAAAATTTGACATAAATAATCCTTATAGGTAAATAAATTGTTGTACTAAATTTTATGGTGGTCGGTCCATAATTGGTCATAGCTCCTATATAAGGAACACATCCGAAAAAACCAATTATCTTTATATATATCGTATAAATATCGGTACCGACTCAAAACTTTGCACAGATCATTTACATATATACAAAATTCATCCCACACAATTTGGCAATTTCGGTTAGGGTAGCCAGATTTGAAATACGGGAAAACAGTACATGTTATACAAAAAAACAGTACATTTTATTTTTTAACGAAAACATAACTTTTTATTCATGTAATAACATTTTTGTAATATTAATTTAATAAGCAACAAAAAAATTTTTAAAAATACTTAAAAATATGAGATGAATGTTTTTGAAGAAGGTACATAGAAAATACAATTTACATGACAAATTGTATCTTTTATATCATCAAAGTCCTTTTAGATTACAATATTTTTGCTTTGCTTGTAATACAAAGTTTTAAATTATTAATTAGTTTTTGTAAATCAATCTGTATATGTATTAATTTACATTACAAAAGTGAACTTTAAATTTAATGTCAACTCAATTTTACTCTTTTTCAATATTTTTTAGTGAGAATAATGCTGTTCCAATTTACATGGTGTAGAAATTTATCATTTAAAAATCAAGAAGTATCATTTATTGAAAAAAAATCCAAGTAACATTTTATCTTAACCCCCTATAACATGACTACTTTAAAATTAAATGTGCCATCAGCTTTTCGAAAAATGTATTTAAATACGTTGTATAAACAACGATATATTTATGAAATCCAATTTATTTTTTTAATACCATTCTTCATATTAATCTACAATTTTCAGAAATGCCTTTAGTGCAATAATGTCCATTTCATGAAACAATTGTTGTTGTATTCATTTCATATGGACAAACAATTTTTTTTGGACACCAATGCTTTAGAGCCATTAACACTGATCTTATAATCAAATTTAAAGTAGATTAAACTTTTTTTTAATAAAGCAATACACTGAACAAAATTTTTTTTATCAATATTTTTTTCAATTTTAATATAAATAAGCTTTTAACGAAAAACAGTACAAAAAACAGTACAACGTGTAAAAAACAGTACATTTGCGTACTATTTTGAGTCTTGTGCATAAAACAATACATTTAAAAATAAACAGTACGTCTGGCACCCCTAATTTCGGTCCATTTTTAACCGTATCCCCCATATAAAGCCCTCTTCCGAAAATCAGTGCAATACTCATAAATCTCTTATAAATAACGGTACCGATCCAAAATTTTACACGTATCATTTACATACATGCCAAAATCATATAAGGTCCACTTCCGAAATCTACGTTAATACTAATATATTATTCGCCTGTGTTCTATATTCGTAAAATGAAATGAAAGTGAAAATTCCATTCAGTTTGTGTTCTTGAATTCGTAAAAGTGAAATAAAAATGAAAATTTCATTTCCAGTTTGTTTCAAGAGGAATTGATGTGTTCTACAAATCATTTTCACCACAAAAAAAGTAATTTGAAACCGAAAGCAAATAGACGCATGAAAAAAAACTTTTTGGTAAAAAAAATAATTTTTAATATAATTTTTTGAATATTTGTTGCGAAAATAGCAAAATGTAAGTAAATAACTTAAAATTTATACATAATTTTCTTTATTGTAAGTTCACTTCTGTTTTAAAGGGGTAAGCACAAAAATGCGGAACAAGAGCAGTCAATGCTAAAATTCATGGAAAAACACCCCAGATTAGCTAATGGATTTTATAAAGGTGATAGAACGGTGAGTGATCAACTGTGGAAGGACCTAGCAAGAGAACTTAACTCCATAGGTCCTCCAGAAAAAGATGCATCAGGTTGGAAAAAGGCTTGGGCTGATTGGAAAGCCTGCATTCGCAAAAAATTGTCCGAGAACAGAGCGGAAACAACTGCAACTGGTGGAGGTCCTAAAAATATGCAGCACATATCCTCCATAGAAGATGCAATTGCTAAGCTTTGCGGTCTCTACACAGCTGTCGAAGGTGTAAAATGTGTAAAATCATTCGGTATATCTAGAAAAGAGACAAATGAATCCATTGAACTGGAAAACTTAAATGTAAATAGTTTCGAAGATACCTTTTTAAATGAATTGCCAGATGAACTTTCAGATAAAGCTGTAGAACCAAAGCGAAAAATGAGAAGAGTTGAACCAACAAAACATGATTTACATGATTTTATTCAAAATCAAATTACTACAAACGAAAATATTTGTACAATTTTAAAAGAAATCAGTAACACCTCCAAAAATATGTTAAAAGAGCAGAAAGACATATCTAAAAATATTTACAAAATGAGAAAAGCTTTGGAAACTTTTACAGAGGTTATAAAAGAAAAAAAAGAGGAAGAACATCTTTACCATAATGAAAAAATTATGGAGATAAAACGCAATCATTATGAAGTTGAAAAATGCTTGAAAAAAAAAGAATGAAATTAAAATTCAAGAGTTGGAACTTGAATTAGAAAGAAACAGTTTTTTGAAAAAGTATTTTTTTTAAATTACTACTACAATTTTTGCATTTTACTTTAACTGAACTTTTTTATAAACTGCGATATTTTTATTTTTTTTATATAAATATGTACATACATATGTATATTTAGTGAATTGAAGTATGTACCTTATACATATGTATTAATGCCTTATAAAATAACTAATTGTGATATTTTTATTTTAAATAACTCTTTATTCATTTCATGAAATGAATTTTGTTTAATAAAAAATAATATAATAATAATATTCCTAGAAATTTCATTTCGAATTCTAAGTAGTTTAGTAGTCATTGACTTCGCTGTCCTCCGGTGCAGTTTCTTCGAATACATTTTCCACAACAAAATCATTGCATTCTCCATTATTGACATTGTAGGAATTACAAATATTGTAAAGTGCGCAGCAAATATTAACAATTTGTACTACTTTTCGTGGCTCATACGACATCGTATCAAGCAGACATCTGAATCGGCTTTTTAAAACTCCAATTACGCGCTCCACAATGTTTCTAGCTGATGCATGTTTTTTGTTGAAGTTATGCTCTGGTGTATTTATTTCTGGACATCTATAAGGTGTGAGTAAAACTGGTTCCAATGAATAGCCCCCATCACCCAAAAGCCATGACCTTCTAGCGCCACTGTTTTAATTTGCCATCAGATGCTGTCTTTCATCACTGAGTTTCCAAATGAATGCGTCATGACAAGCTCCAGGATGACATGCGTTTACTGCAATGATGTTCATTAAATGATCACATATCTAAAAATAAATTTCTCAGTGTTATATAAATTGTTTTTTTGTTCTACTTACAGTCATTACGTTTAAACTAAAATATCCCTTTCTATTGTAAAATAGATGGCTATCCTTGGCTGGTGCTTTAATTTTGACATGAGTGCCATCTACACAACCAATGATACCAGGCAATTGGAACTTGTTGTAAAAGTGCCTT
Source organism: Bellardia pandia (assembly GCA_916048285.2). Classification (NCBI taxonomy): domain Eukaryota; kingdom Metazoa; phylum Arthropoda; class Insecta; order Diptera; family Calliphoridae; genus Bellardia; species Bellardia pandia. The sequence goes on from OU696530.1 coordinate 76,742,599, forward strand.
TTTGATTTTAAAATGTCTTCATTGCTCCTTTCAAATTTAATCCATTTTGGGCATAGTGTGGATTCCAAAACGTTACACATACATGTTATGACTTTGGAAACTGTACTTCGTCCTAAAGCCAAATTCGAGTCCTTCCCAATCATTTGTTGGGCACTACCTTGGCCGAAGTAACGAAGTGCAGTGGCCAACTTCAAAATTGTTGGAATGCTGGTATCGTTGGCGATGTGGGATATTTCTTCTAAAACCATTTTAAATGCATCTTTATTAAGTCTGTAATACGCTATAAATCTAAAATATATATTAATCAATTTTAGATAGATCACAGATTGGTTAAAAACGTTTCTGGCAAAATATGTATTTACTTACAATTGTTCCGGCAATTCCAATGGATTTGAACAGTCCCGAAGTCTCTTTCTACATATTCTTTCCGCTTTAATTTTTTCTTTTTCAATAAAGACGGAAATTTTTTAATATAAAATTTATTTTTTATTTAGTTTGTTTAATTTTTTAGTGACATAGAAAGTTGTCTTTATCGACAATGAGTAGTTGTAGCATCGAGTATTCGGTTTACAAAAATTATTCTTCAACACTTTTTGTATGTATTCCGACTTAATTTGAAAACTTCTTAGCAAATATAATAGCCCGAAAGTATTTTTCATATTTTGTACATTGAAAAATGCAATGTTAAAGACATACTTATATAAACATTGTGTGAGTATTTTGATAATATCGGGTAGTCAGATACATTGATAATTTGTGTCACTAATTGTAATTAAAATGTTAACCATTCACTTTAGCATGACAATTTTTGTTTTTTCTCATATTTCTTTAAATAGTTATTTGAAACAAAATAAAACTGAAATCGTCATGAAAATAAAGTATCATTACTTTTTAAGAACACAGTGATTTTGTAAATGTGAAATTAAAAAGTTTTTCACTTTCATTTTGTAGTGGAATATAGAACACAGGCGATTATGTTGTTATTATTATGTTATTATGTTGAAATTCGACATGAAATATCCTCATATGCATGAAAATCACTGTTCCAAAATTTAAAAAGATCGATCCATAATTTGTCATAACTGCCATATAAGCACCATTTCTGAAAAACAAATAGACCCACAAAAATGTCTAATAAATATCGATATCTAACCAACTTTTATATAGATCAGTAATTTTAATCCAGAAATCATATTAGTATCGATTATACAGCAATTAAGCTACTGGATTTTGTAGCTGTCAGTCAATAATTGGCAATAGCTCCTGAATTAAGCCCAATTCCGAGCATACTGAACAACCATACAACTCTTGCAAATAACGTTATTGAGATGAAATTCAACCAAAATAACCCTCAAATACGCAGAAACCACATTAGTGGATACTGGATTTAGAAGCTGTACTGAGGACATACGAAGAGCTGTACATCACGCCTCCACATATGACGTTGAGTGCAGACGTGGGACAAACAGAACTTATTTCGCTGAACTCGATCATCTCCTGACAGAAAAAAGAAGAGTTAGAAGAGAGTGGCAAATTCATAGGTCTCCTCAACTGAAAGCTAGGCTACGAGAATGCAGAGATATACTAAGACATTTCTTAGAAACCCAAAGAACGGCCTCACTTAGATCTTACTTGGAGGGTCTTGATAGTACCCCACAATCTGACTATTCGTTATGGAAGGCGGCACGAGGTTTAAAAAGACCAGTTAGAGGAAAGCCTCCTCTGCGAAATCCGACTGGAGACTGGGCTAGAAATGATTCCGAGAAGGGGACTTTATTTCTTAACCATTTGAGAAATGTGTTTACTATAAACAACTCAAATAATGCATCTGATTTGCCTCCACTCGTTATTAGACCTCCTGTACTTCTAAGACTTAGTTTTAATGATGTTCAAAGCGCTATTGGTACTCTGAATCTTAAAAAAGCTCCAGGTATGGATAAAATCGTCTACAAAATGCTTGTGGAGTTACCTCGTGTAGCTTGAAGAATAATTCTCTTTATTTTCAATGCTATTTTACGCCTAGAATTCTATCCAGCAGATTGGAAGGTATCTATGATTACCATGATTCCTAAGCCAGGGAAGGACCCCACTAAAGTAGAGTCATATAGGCCAATTAGTCTACTGCCGACAATTTCAAAACTGTTTGAAAAATTGTTAATGGCTAAGTTGATTCCAATTCTGAACGACACTCAATGTATCCCAAATCACCAATTCGGGTTCAGAGCTAAACACAGTACCATCGAACAAACACACAGATTGGTAAATGTGATAAGACGGTCGTTTGAAGAGAAAAAATACTGTTCCGCGCTTTTCATTGATGTTTCCCAAGCGTTCGACAAAGTCTGGCATGAAGGTTTAATGCATAAAATAAAATTAGCTCTGCCTGCTAACACCCACAAACTTATGAAAAGTTATTTATATGGTCGCAAATTTACAATCAAAGAAGGCGATTTTTTAAGCCCCGCTCAGCCAATTGAAGCAGGAGTACCCCAGGGTAGCATACTGGGTCCAACTTTATATTTGATTTATGCATCCGATATGCCGTCAGACCCCATAATACATACTTCAACTTTTGCAGACGATACAGCCTTTATTATAAGGACCATCAAATAGCATCACAGAATTTGCAGAAATATGTTTATAAACTAGAGAATTGGCTTGAGCTTTGGAAAATCAGGGTTAACGAACAGAAATGTATTCATATAACTTTCACATTGCGAAAAGATACCTGCTCGTTCATCAGAATAAATAATCAAATTATCCCGCAACACAATGAAGTGAAATACCTCGGAATCCACCTCGATCGTCGTTTAACTTGGAAGTCTCATATCGACGCAAAACTTACTCAGATGAGATTAAAAGCAGTGCAACTTAATTGGCTAATCGGCAGAAATTCTACATTAAAGTTGGATTGCAATCTTTTGTTTACAATGCAATTCTAAAGCCAATCTAGTGTTATGGAATTCAATTATGGGGTACTGCCTCAGCATCAAACATTGAAAAAATTCAAAGGGGTCAAAATAAAATTCTACGTATAATTACTGCAGCTCCATGGTATGTTAAAAATTCTCGAATCCACAAAGATCTAGGCGTGCCATTAGTAAACGTCGAATTTACAAAATATGCGTCAAAGTACGTCAACAAACTTGAACACCATCCAAACCCACTTGCACGAGACATCCTTAACTTAAGTGGCCACAGTCGGTTGAGAAGGAGGGATACCCTTGCTTTAACTCAAGCGCAAAACAGATGACTTGATCAGTTGATGTGAAATTTTTTAGTATCATAAAAATTTTTATCTAGCACTGGCTGGGCTTATTATTTTCTTTTTAGTATTAAGATTTGAAAACTTATTGTTAGTTCAAGATATGAAGATTCAATAAATAACTAAAAGCTAAAAAAAAAAGAAGCTGTCAGTCCTTAAAAATCAACCAAAAGGAGTCTCACCTTATAATCTTACCTAAATTTAAACTCTGTTTCTTAACTTGTTGTGAATATGGAAAATTGTTCTTTTAATTTTATAAATTGTTAAATTACACTCAAGATTATTTTGAATATCAGACAAACTCTGTAAATTATTGTAAGAATATTTAACAGAAATTATGTTGTTCGCAAAATTGTATTTCAAACAAAAATTTAAAAAAAATATTTTTAAAATGAGTGAAGAAATAGCTATCTAAAGTCCTTTGGACAATTTTTGCTAGGACCAATAGGTGAAAAGTTACACTCATTTTAAAAAAACCCCTGTATGACCAAAATTGAACAAAATGTCCAAATTTGACCCCCTCTAACTCCGGCACTTCTGGACTGATAGAGCTGAAAATTTGTCTCTGGCCTACTATCCAATAGTACTAACCTTGGTGCAAATTTCATCTAAATCGGAAGATATCGATTATTGAAATTGGGTCACTTGACGTGAAATTCACCATATACACTAATACCCCGACTTGCGTCGTTAATTGGGACCGACCAAACGGGACGCAATGTGAAACAACGCAAATCGAATCACTTTTCTCCATATATTTGTATGGATTTTTCGTTAATTCGTTCCAGAAGAAAATTTTTAGAAAAGTTTAAAATTTTTACTATAAATAAATGTATACATGGTATATTTTTTAAAATTTATTGCAACAAAAAGATAACGTAAAGTAAAAAAATAAATTAAAGCCAATTCATACATGTAAAAAACCAACATAAACATATATTTGTGTTTGACCAAACCAAGTAAAAAGGGAAATCCTCCTTCTATGCACAAAATGTAATAGAAAACGACGCGAAACGAAACATTAACGACGCAATTCGAAGCCACAATTACGTATTTTTTCGACGCAAAACGAAACATCCACGACGCAATTCGAAGCCACGCAACTTTTTTTTTTGATGACGCAAATCGAATCACAAAATTGTGCACGTCTAAATAGAAAACACAGAATACGGATATTCTAGTCCTAAAACCAGTGTAGTTTCTGTACTTCCTATTAAGTTTAGGTGTAGGGTATTTAAAGATTTGGCACAGCCGAATATAATGTTTTAATTTTCAAAAAACAATACGATAGAATTTTATTGTGATCGGTCCATAATTAGTTGTAGCTCCTATATAAGGCCCACTGCCGAAAATCACTTTAAAGAGCATAACTCTCTCAAAAATGTTGGTCATCAAATAATATACAGATATGATGACACCTAATTTTATAATGGTCGGTTCGTAATTAGTCGAAAGTCCCATATAAGACCCTCCCCGTAATTAACTTTAACCTTAATAAATCTTTTAAAAGTATTTATATCCAGATAAAGTTTAACACATATACTATTTATATTCACAAAAATCATGACACTAAATTTTTGGATGATCGGTCCATAATAGGTCATATCTCCCATATAGCGCAAATTTCTGAATAACTGTTTTATGCATATACTAGGTGTAGGGTACTATATGGTCAGGCTTGACCGACTGTACTTTCTTACTTGTTTTATAACGAATTTACAGGGGTTGATTGAGATAAAAATTGGTCGGGCTTGGCCGACTATACTTTCTTATTTGTTTTTTTTTTTTCAATTAAATACTTTAAAACAGATGTAAAAACATCATCTTCATCAAATAGTGCAGTCAAACCCAAAAAACAAGTAGGTATGGATAAGTACATAACCGTTCTCAAGCGACAGAGGAGCCCGAAGTCTGCTCAAGTGTCATCAAATGCAAAAGCTCCTAAGACCGTGAGTAATGATCAAAATAGGTTTGCTCTCCTCCAGACGGATGAGCCAGAACTTCCGAAGAAGACGTTTAAGCCCCCACCAATTTATCTGAGAGAGCCGACTTCCAGTAAATTGGTACAAGGAATTGTTGCTGTAATAGGTGAAAACATGTTTAGCGTAACCTCAATGAAACATGGAAATATCTGCGAGACAAAGATTCAAGTGAATAGGGAAGATGATTTTCGAAAATTGTCCAACCAGCTGGAAAGGGAGACTAGGGATTTCTATACCTACCAGCTCAAAAGCGCAAAAGGACTCCAAGTCGTTCTGAAGGGTATAGACCCATGTGTTGATCCCGCGGAGATAAAAACCGGTTTAATGGACAAAGGGTTCAAAATCAAGAGCGTAGTGAATATTAGAAACCGTGAAAAGATCCCTCAGCCCATGTTCAGGGTAGAATTGGAACCTGGAGATGTTGTCTTAAAGAAAAATGAGTCCCATCCCATCTACAATCTGATGTACCTTCTGCATCGTAGAATCACCGTGGAAGAACCACATAAGCGTCAGGGACCCGTCCAGTGTCTCAACTGTCAAGAATTTGGTCACACGAAGGCGTATTGTAAATTGCCGACAGTTTGTGTTGCGTGTGGGGAGCTACATGCAACTGCTCAATGCGATAAGTCGAGAACTGACTCAAAAATCAAAAAATGCAGTAACTGCGGAGGTAATCATACCGCAAATTATAGAGGTTGTCCAATTTACACTCATTTGAAAGGCATAAGAACCAACAAGACGTCAGTATTGCCTAATCGCCCTCAACAGCCAAATTTAGCATCGAGTGACAATTTCCCTCAAGTATTACGGTCCACTAGTCATGTAAACGCGCCAAGTTCTAGACAAGTTTCTTACGCAAACGTCGTTAAATGTAATATGCCAGGTCTGGAGCAGGAACCTAAACCCCAATATTCTGAGCCGCATATCAACAATCTAGAGACAACATTGCAGACACTTGTCCAAACTATGAACACTTTCACGACCACCATGACATCCATGATGCAGGAAATGCTGAAAATGCAATCCACTATCTTGCAAGCCATTTTAAAGAAATGATTTATTTAAAAATTTGTTTCTGGAACGCGAACGGCCTCCGCCAACATAAAAATGAACTGGAATACTTCCTGATGGATAAGCAGATTGATGTTATGATGATTGCTGAAACTCACTTGACGTCGACAGGGTACTTCAAAATTAATGGCTACGAGTTCTACGATACTAAAGACCCCCGCGGTAGAGCTTGTGGAGGTTCGGCAATTCTTATAAAGAACAGAATAAAGCATTATCTAATGAATAACATAAGTGAGGATTACCTCCAAGCAACAAACATTTGCATTGAATTCTGTCAATACAAATTTGTTTTATCATCGATTTATTCTCCGCCTCGATTTTCAATAAAAGAACACCAATACCATAACTTCTTTAAATCCCTTGGAGCTAGATTTTTAGTTGCTGGTGACTTTAACGCCAAACACACATTTTGGGGTTCACGTCTGGTAACCCCAAAGGGTCGCGTACTCTTCAACACCATTGCTAAAATGGGCTTAGATGTACTCTCAAGTGGACATCCCACCTATTGGCCGACGGACCGACGGAAGATTCCCGATGTTATTGACTTTGGGGTAATGAAAAATATCCCTGTAGAATGGATGCAAGTGGATCCTTCACTGGACTTGTCCTCAGATCACTCTCCTACTATCATTTCAATGCATTTCCCTCAAGTGTGTGGTTCTCCATTTATGAACATGACTAAGACCCGAGTAAGTTGGATAAAATACAAAAAGTATTTAAGTTCTCATTGCACGGAAAATGTTGTGTTGAGAACTACCGACGATATTGATGAGTCGATTGGCAACTTTACCGAGGACCTTCGACGAGCTGTGCATCACGCTTCCACTTATCACGTTGAATGTAGAAATAGGACAAACAGAACTTATTTCTCTGAACTCGAACATCTCCTATCAGAAAAAAGAAGAATGAGAAGAGAGTGGCAAATTCACAGGTCTCCTGAACTGAAAGCTAGGCTACGGGAATGCAGAGATATACTAAGACATTTCTTAGAAACCCAAAGAACGGCCTCACTTAGATCTTACTTGGAAGGTCTTGATAGTACCCCACAATCTGACTACTCGTTATGGAGGGCGGCAAGAGGTTTAAAAAGACCAGTAAGAGGAAAACCTCCTTTGCGAAATCCGACTGGTGACTGGGCTAGAAATGATTCCGAGAAGGGGACTTTATTTGTTAACCATTTGAGAAATGTGTTTACTATAAACAACTCAAATAATAACGAATCTGATTTGCCACCACTTGTTATAAGACCTCCTGTACCTCTAAGACTAAACTTTCGTGATGTCCAAAACGCTATTGGTACTCTGAACCTTAGAAAGGCTCCAGGTATGGATAAAATCAGCAATAAAATGCTTGTGGAGTTACCTCGTGTAGCAAGAAGAATTATCCTCTTTATCTTCAACGCTATTTTACGCCTAGAATACTATCCTGCAGATTGGAAGGTGTCTATGATCACTATCATTCCTAAGCCAGGGAAGGACCATACCAAAGTGGAGTCATATAGGCCAATTAGTCTACTGCCGACAATTTCAAAACTGTTTGAAAAATTGTTAATGACTAAATTGACTCCAATTCTGAATGACACTGAATGTATTCCTAATCATCAATTCGGCTTCAGAGCTAAACACAGCACCATCGAGCAAACACACAGATTGGTAAACGTGATAAGAGGGTCGTTTGAAGACAAAAAATACTGCTCCGCCCTTTTCATTGATGTGTCGCAAGCGTTCGACAAAGTTTGGCATGACGGTTTAATGCACAAAATAAAATTAACTCTGCCTGCTAACACCCATAAACTCATGGAAAGTTATTTATACGGTCGCAAATTTAAAATCAAAGAAGGTGATTTTTTAAGTACCGCTCAGCCAATTGAATCAGGTGTGCCACAGGGTAGCATACTGGGTCCTACTTTATATTTGATATATGCCTCCGACATGCCGTCAGACCCTAAAATCCATACGTCAACTTTTGCAGACGATACAGCCTTTATCAGCGTCCATCAGGACCACCAAGTTGCATCACAGAATTTGCAGAATTATGTTTATAAACTAGAGAATTGGCTAGAGCTTTGGAAAATCAGGGTTAACGAACAGAAATGTATTCATATAACTTTCACATTGCGAAAAGATACCTGCTCGTTCATCAGAATAAATAATCAAATTATCCCGCAACACAATGAAGTCAAATACCTCGGCATTCACCTCGACCGCCGTTTAACTTGGAAGTCTCATATTGAAGCGAAACTTACACAAATGAGATTAAAAGCAGTGCAACTTAATTGGCTAATCGGCAGAAACTCTACATTGAAATTGGATTGCAAACTTTTGTTGTACAATGCAATACTAAAGCCAATCTGGTGCTATGGAATTCAATTATGGGGTACTGCCTCAGCATCCAACATTGAAAAAATTCAAAGGGGTCAAAATAAAATTCTACGTATAATTACTGCAGCACCATGGTATGTTAAAAATTCTCGAATCCACAAAGATCTAGGCGTGCCATTAGTAAAAGTCGAATTTACAAAATATGCGTCAAAGTATGTCAGCAAACTTGAACACCATCCAAACCCCCTTGCACGAGACATCCTTAACTTTAGTGGCCACAATCGGTTGAGAAGGAGGGATACCCTTGCTTTAACTCAAGCGCAAAATAGATGACTGAATCAGTTGATGTGAAATTTTTTTAGTATCATAAAAATTTTTGTCTAGCACTGGCTGGGCTTATTATTTTCTTTTTAGTATTAAGATTTGAATACTTATTGTCATTTCATTTTGAAGATTCAATAAATAATTAAATGCAAAAAAAAAAAAAAAAAAAAAAAAAATACTTTAAAACAGAGCACTGTAAGCTTACACAAATAAACTATATAGGTAAAGCTATGTATAGACGGTCGTCAGATGTTACAACGTTGTCAGATTTAGCAATGTATCTACTGACATTGAAAAATTGTTAGCAAATTTAAATTGTCAGTTCAGACGACTGTAAGAAAATTAACAATTTCATTGGCACACAATTGTCATTCAAAGAATTTAACTGTCAACCGAAATTGTTTTTCCAAAATGTTATTAATGCACACTTGTTTGTTTATTTATGTATATACAGAGTTGCATTTAGAAATAATTTCTATGACAATGCTGACATTGGCAGATGCATAAACTTTGCACACATGACAATGAAAAGTGTTTGACAATTGTCTTAAAACAATGCCAATGACAAAAATTTTTGTTTACACGATTGTTAGATGTCTGACAATATTTTTGTCTTGCAAATGTACTGAAAATGCTTTTTCTTACAACGTTGGAAGACAAAAATTTTAAGGTCACACGGTTGTTAGACTTTTTCTGAACATTTTTCGGACAACGTTGTAATATCTGACGACCGTCTATACATTGCTTAAGCTATGTTTTATATATTAGAAATGTTTAAACATAAATATGAACAAAGAACTGCTCACTTCTAGCTCTTCGCTCATGAAAATAAATACCCAATTGAAAAACTCTTTTAGTTATTGTATTATTATATATGTATATTTCGTTTAAGTCTAAACTTTAAAATTTTTATAATTTTGTCCATAGAAACACATTTGTTATTGGAAATACAGTAATGCAGCAACTTAACTAGAATGTTTTATAAAAACACCACTTTCATGAAATTAACGAATAATTAGGATGCTGTCATCTGTGTGTCATTAGGGTCTTGGGATTCCAAAGGAGCTGGACTCGTGCTATCAATAGGAGGTGATACAGTGACATTTGGTAACTTTGGAATAGCTATCACTAAACGTCTCCCTTTAGGATCTCGGGGTACCCAAGGTGCTGGACTCGCTCTTTCAATAAATGGAACTACAGTGACATTGCCGTTTTGTAGCAGCCCAATTTGATGAATCCTAATAGCAGGGTATACAATTTGTGGGACGATCAAGTTCAGCAAACAGAATAACATAACAAACTGTAAAATAGTCTGCTAGTTATAAGTTAAACAGAATCAGAAATTATTACAAACTTTAATTCAATTATGAAATAACTTAAACCAGTTGAACATCTGATAAATTAAAACTACATATTTTAATGTATATTTGCCTATGTACATACCTTCATTTTTATATATATGTTCGTTCTTATGTGGAGTTCAAAAAGAAATACACAGTAATTCCAGCTGCAGCCTCCTTTTTATTAAACTTGAATGTTTTTTGTTAATTACATACTTTCAAATAATTTAAATACAGTGCAAAAAAAAAAAAACACTTGTCTGCTGTCGATTTGGTAAAACGAGTATTTTCATGAAAGTTATAAGATAAACATAATTAAACCCTACACCACCATAGTGGGGAGGGTATATTGGATTTGTGCTGATGTTTGTAACGCCCATATACATTAGTCCATCACCCACCTTAAAGTATACCGATCGACTCAGAATCACTTTCTGAGTCGATTTAACGATGTCCGTCCGTCCGCCTGTCTGGCTGTCCATGAAAAGCTTGTGCGCAGAGTACAGTGGCCAAATTACCGCATTCGATATCGAGTAAATTTTTCTTAATTTTTTTATTTGAGATTATGGCATTCGTTATCGAGCAAGAAATTTAGTACATTTTATCATAATTTCGCTATCGAAATCATTTTTCGATACGATAGCTCATTCGATCACGAATGCGGTAATTTGGGCCCAGGTCTCAATTTTAAAGATATTTTAATAAAATTTGGTACATCATATTTTTCGGCCGATTGGGATTGAAATTGATTGAAATCGCTCCATTATTTTAGCTAGCCTCCATACAAATGTCCTTCCGAAATAAGAATTTATCGGTCATAAATGTATGATTTATGTAAATTTTGCCACAAATAAGTTGTACATGAAGCCTAATCACATTTACAAATTTTGTGTAGATTGACTTAAATCCCAAATAAGGCCCTCTGCCGAAACGAGAATAACTATCTTAAAAATGTTGGCCCAATTTTATGATGATCGGTTCATTATTAGTCATAGCTCCCATATAAAGTCCATTTCCGAAAATACTTTAACGACAATAAATCTCTTAAAAATGTTCGTATACAAATTAAATTCAACACAAATAAGTTTCACACATACAGATATCATGACACCTTATTTATTAACGGTCGGTCCATAATTACTCACAGCTCTCAAAAAAGATCATCTTCGAAAATCACTTTAACATGTATAAATATTTTAAAAGTGTTTATATTGTGATAAAATTTAACACAAAATTATTAATATGCACAGAATTCACAGCACTAAATTTATGGATGATCGGTCCATAATAGATCATAGCTCCCATATATCTGAAAAACACATATACTGGGTGTAGGTTATTATATGGTCGGGCTTGACCGACTATACTTTCTTACTTGTTTTAAATGAATTAAAAAAACAACATTTGTTAAATTCATAATTTTTAAATCCGTCTTTTTCAACATATCATTAAATAATATATGTATGTATATAAATAGATAACTATCAATTAGAAATAATACCATTAAAGAAAAACGAATCGAAGGATGTCATTATACGTCTAAAATTAACAGAATTAGAACCTTAATAAACTGTACAGTGGAATGTTTATATATTCTTTAAATGAAATAATATTTGAACACCGAATTGTCAATTCTATATTAATTTGATTAACAAAAACAAAATCGATATTCAGTTACAGTGAAACACAAAACTATTTAATAATATTCATTTTTGTTCCGTGCGTATAAGGTATAAAATAATTGTTCTCTTGGAAAGTTTAAATTCTTTTCTCTTTAACACATTTTACACAATGCTTAATTAAAATAAGGACGAAATTATTACAAATAATAAAAAAAAACACAACTTGTTTTTAACAAAAAATCCATGCAAATTTTAAATAAAATACCAAAAACCTCAACAAATAAAGTAGAATTTAAAACTTTTATGACCTGCAAATTGTGATGTAAATTAATAAAATGCAACAACAACTAAACAAAAAATAACATTGTTACAATTTTGTTTGTGTTCTCCCATTTTACACAATGTTTTACATATGTATGTTTTTCCAATTGCAAAAAAATAAAATTAATTAGTTAAATTAACAAATACCTGTTTTTACTGTTTAAATGTATATGAATGAAAATCAAATTTATTCTAAAAATTAGCAGCAAAATAGTTTTGTTATTCACTGTATTTGCTGAGTGTTGTACATATATGCATAAATATTAAACAAGTTCTGAAAACAGAAGTTCATTTGTGTTGTAAAAAAATAAATTGTTTGATTTTAAATTCAATATTGAAAGTGTTTATTGCACTGTGTGTTTTAATGCAAGAAAAATACAAACAATACGTAAAGTGACAGAATTTAAAAAAGAGAATACAGTCGGGTCTCGATTATTTGTGATCTGGTTAACCGGTAACCCCGATTAACCGTGATGAGCAAATATCAGTCTATTGTTCTTGTTTGCAATGTTTTCAAATTGTTTACTTCGATTAACCGTGTTTAGATCTATTATCCGTGATGACAGAATTTTTTTATTAACTTTAAATTCATACATACAATATAATAAACATGAAAACGGGGAATTCCTTTGTTTGCATACGAGTGATTAGTTTAATTTTAAAATTTGGGAAGTACGTGTCAGAGACCTGCAACAAGTATGAACGAGCCGACTTATTCACTAACGTTGAATTTTAAGAACAATACAAAAAAGTATGATTCAATTTTATGCTTATTCACTTTTTATGCACACACAGAAAATTCAGCAACGAGTATAAATCATTTCCAACACTTGGTTCGAACTGCAATGTTTGAAAACAAAAATTCTTGTTTATACACAGTTTGTTTTTTGCAAGAATGATAAAATAAAGATTACGCCAACGCGCGTAAAATTTTAAAATGTTCTGCGCATTTAGGCCCTGTGACGTCACACATTCTGTGTTTCTATTGGCTAATTTTTTCTCACTTGTTTTTTTTACTCATGTTTTGCTTGCATTTGCTCACTGCACTCTTCATGTTTATGTTTTTTGTTGTTTTGTTCTTGTTTGTTTTTCTTTTTTACACAGATTTTATTTTCGAACTCTCAGAGACTTCAATTGCAAGGTTGCCAACTATCACATAAAACATAAATTTTTCGCAAGAAATTTTAATTCTAACACATGAAACATTATTGGTAACCCTTAAAATGGCCATACTACGTCACATAACGGGAAATCATGCGCATGGCGTAATCTTTATTTTATCATTCTTGGTTTTTTGCATGTCGGCTTTGTTGTGCATAGAGTTTTTGTCCCGGGAATTCCCGGGACGGGTTTCCCGGGAATCCCGGTCATTTTTTATTCCCGCAATCCCGGGATTTCATGCGAGATTTCCCGAGATTTTTTTTTGTTTTGCACTAAAAATATTTGTTGGTTTATATATAATATTTTGATGGTAACTCTTTTTGTTAGTAAGATTAACACCTGATCGTGACTTGACATTCACTACTTTTTCATTAAAAAGTTGTTTTTCTAAGATTTAATTGCTAAAAATATTTTTCGGCAAGGTAATTATAACGTAATTTGTGTTATTATAAACATATTAATGATTTATTGCCTTTTTATTAGATGGAAAGCTCTTACGTGTGGAAATACTTCAATAAGAAATCCATTGATTCAGCAGCCTGTGCCTTATGCTCCAAATTGATTTCTTGCAAAGGGAAAAGCACAAGTGGCCTCATACGGCATTTGAAGAATATTCATAACAAACCATTAGAACAGCAAGAAATACAAGAAGTGCCACCAGAGAAGATTAAAAAAACGCAGACCACTTTAGAGAGATTCTCCAATAAAAACGAAGATTTGTGTATAATAGTGTCAAAACTTGTTACGATTGATCTGTTGTCAATTCGGGCCATAACAAGAAGTGAATTTATAAGAGAATCTATGAATATAAGAGGATTTAAACTTCCAAAGTCAGAGCACGATGTGCAAAAATTGGTTGTTCAACAACATACGATAGTTAAAAATGAAATAATAAATAACATTCAGAAGAAACTAAAGGAACAGTCTAGATTCTCTCTTGTAATGGACGAATGGACAAGTATTAAAAACAGACGATATTTAAATGTATGTTTACATGGAAACGAAAATACATTTTATAATTTAGGAATGGTATATATACCAGGAAAATGTGGGGCTGCTGAAATTCGAATTTTAATGGAAACTCGGTTAAATGAATTTAAAATAAATTTCGAGAAGCATATTATGTCAACAATTACCGATGGTCCACACGTGATGAAAAAATTTGTAAGAGAAAGTCCGGTTGATGGAGTATTTTGTCTTAACCATGGTATTCATTTGGCAGTGGTAGAGGTTTTCTACAAAAAAAACACAAATACCTCTTCTGATATTTTTTCGGAATCAACGGATGAAGATGATTTTGAAGACGAAGGTGAGAATAGCGAAGGTATAGTTCTCATAAATAATTTTAAAAAAGTATTGGACCAAACACGTAGCATAATAAAAATTTTTAAGAAAAGTCCAACAAAAAATTGTGTCTTACAAAAGTACATAAAGGCTGAACAAAATAAAGAAATAGCACTTGAGCTAGACATTGTTACTCGATGGAATTCCATGGTTCCAATGTTAGAAAAATTTTTCCTTCTGAAAACATGTATAAAAAAGAGCTTAATTGAATTAGATCTTGGAGAGTTATGGATTGAAAGTAACATACTTATCTTAAATAACTTGTTAAATGTTTTAAAACCGATTAAAATTGCAGTAGAAGCACTTTGTCGTCGTAATATGAATTTATTAAAAGCTGATGTTATAGCGAATACTTTATGCCAGCAAATTTCATCAATACGGACTTCTCTTGGCCAACAAATGTTTGAAGCCCTAAAAAATAGAATTGAAGAAAGAAGAGACAAAAGGCTGTATACACTGATAAAATTTTTAAGTAATCCTGATATTTTTACCAACGTTGATGAGGTAAATTTATTTTCGTACGCTTCCAAAACTTCAATAATTTGTTATGCAGAATGTCTTTACAATCGTCTTTTTGGAGATCCAAATATAGATGAAGAAATTGAAAGCAGTGATGATGAGTGTGACATAGTTGAAAAAACATTTGAAGAAGTTTTAAATAGTGCAATAAATACCGTTAACGATATTGTAAAGGCCAAATTTAAACAATGTTCAACATATTCCATTAAAAAGGACTTGAAATTTTTTGAAGGCTGTGGTAAAAAAACCGAAAACATACAAAATTTATTTGATGCGCTTCTTACAATACGCCCAACTTCTGTTGAAAGCGAACGGATTTTTTCGCTCTCAGGACTTTTTATAAATAAAATTCGAAACAGACTTTCCGACGAATCTATAAATGCTTTTTCAGTTTTAAAAACTTATTTTCAAAACCAAGATTAGCAATTTAATTTTTTTGTATTATTTATTTTAAAATATTTTACTTATCATTACTTTTAATTTACAGATAAGAAAGAACTGAATTATTATTATTTCTTATGTACCTTTGTGTTAATATAAACGTATTATATACGTTTTTGTTATGTCTATGCTTTTAAAAGCATGATCTCATGGATTAATTTATTTTCATTACAAAAAATAAAATTTTTAAAAAACATTTTAATGGTTTTTATTATTTTCTAATATTGAACGGGAAATCCCGGGATCCCGGGAAATTGGAAAAAAAATCCCGCTGTCCCGGGAAATGAAAAAGTCCGGGAAAAAAAAACCCTAGTTGTGCATGATCTGATTGGAATTGAACTAAAAACACACGAGCCACTTATAAGTAAAAAGCGGCTGGCAGAAAAATATGAAAACATAAAAATGTGCATTTATTACCTATTTAACATTATTTCGTCGAAAAGAAAACTTATTTGACAAAGCAATGATAAAATTTGTAATATGTACAGTTTGTCAAATATATCTTTGCACAGCAAAAAAATTAAAGAAAAAATGTAAAATGAGCTGCTTCATACATTTAACGACACAGTCGAACATTCATGTTCGCACAAAACAACAAATGAATAAAACACATGTTCGGCTAACAACACGTTGGCTTTGATGTAAAATGAGCTTCATACATTTAACGACACAGTCAGAATATTCATGTTCGCAAAAAACAACAAGTGAATAAAACTGAATGATTGAAACGAACGGTTGCGTAAACGAGCGTTTTGTGCATTTGAACAAAAACGATTAAATCATAAAAATCAATGTGCATGATTAAGTATACTCGAAAATTTAGTACTCGTTGCAGGTCTCTGGTACGTGTTAACTCACCAAGTGTGTGTCTAAATGGTTTTGTGGGACCTGCAAATTTGCTAACCAAGTTTCAAAACAACTTGATTTGCGTTAATAAAAAAGGAATGACGGGCTCGATGTAAATTCAAAAAAATGACTAAATTCTTTGAGATCTATACAACGAATAATTAAGAAAATGGCTAACATAATGTTAAAATGAAATTTAACGAAAAACTAACTTAACCTATATATATATAATAGCAGCGCTCTCTGTTTTGTCGTTTCTTTATATTGATGATGGTAACATCATCTCCCAATAGGACAGAGACGGGAAAACCAATACCATCCTTCAGACATGAACAGTACGACTGATTAGATCTAAATATATTTAGTATGGCATCGTTACCAGTTGCAAAAAGACAAAGAAACGTTTTAAATGTTAAAGTTAAAATAATTAACGAGCATTCAAAAAATATTGTGAGTGTTAAAATGCAAGCTCAAAAATACAAAGTTTTACGAAGAAGAATTATTTTTTTTAATGTAAATATTTACGTACACCAATGTTTACTTGTTAAATATTAAAAAAACTGTAAATCAAAATTGTTAGTCGATTAACCGTGAAAATCGATTATCCATAATGCTTCTGGTCATGGCCATCACGAATAATCGAGGCCCAACTGTAATACAAATTCAGCAATTTTCTTTCTAATTATTTTTCTTAATGATTTCACTTAGCTGGTACACACAAGTTAATGGGTGCTTAAAGATAATGGCCCATAATCATAGTCATAGAAAAAGCATACTTTACGTAAAAGTAGACTTTTAAACAACAAAAACATATAAATTTTGTTCTGAATTTAAAACAAATGCATGCTTTTGCTTAAAGTATGCTTTTTTATGACTATGATTATGGGCCATTAAATCTATTGAATGAGACATTAGCGAAAAGCACAAATAACTTTTATATATGTATGTGACACGGCCTATGAAAAGGTGGCTTATGACTCAAAAAAAAAATTCCACTTTTGTTTTGGTTTCGATAGTTTTTGAGACGCTCTTTCACGTGGTGAAAACTAGAAAGTCCTAACTTGCTGAGAAGTGTGTTAAAAATGTAGAGAAAGAAGAGCACAAATGAAAGAAAAACAGAATTTTATTGAAAATCCAGAAACTGGTTTGTGCTTTGCATTGAAAAAAACATCGCTCTTTATATACACACACGAACTTATTTCATTTATGCTCTTTTGCCTTTTTTGGTTGCCTTTTGGGCATGACTGTCAGTCACGGTTGCCAAATTTAACGATTTTTCGTCATTTTGACGATTTTGGGTGAGGAAAATGGCATTTTGACGACTGGACGATTTTTACCTTTAATTTGACGATTAGTAACGAGCAAAAGAGGTAGTTATTTTCGTGTTGATAATTTTAGGGCCATTATTACAACTTGCCTCTAATGTTCTTAATAGTAAAAGGTAATTTTAATTAAAGTGAGGAATAAAGTGACCTTTAAGGTTTTGCGTTATTACAACTTCCTTGTAAAATAAAATAATTTTTTTTCTAAAATATGGCAATACCAGTTAAAAACCGATTACTTTTGACAAATTACTGACAAGAAACAGTAAATTTTTTGTGTTTGTGAAAATGTTTGTTTGTGAAAAAAATATAAATCAAACGTCTGCTTTCCATTTTTGTTTATCAAATTATTTATTCGCAAAACAAAATTAAAATTAATTTATTTTTCATGAATTTGACATTTTTCCAGAACATATGGCAACTTCAACCACATACCTCACTATAAAATTTAAAGGCAAGATGATCTTCCCTTTAGCTTATCGGTCGGTTTTAGATTAAAGTAAACTTATAATAACCAAATACTTCTTATCTGTCCGATAACATCATACCTTTAACTATTGCCAAGTTGTAATAATGGGCCTAAGAATTCCAACTTGCCAGCTTTTCGCATTTCAAATGCGATTAAAAAAGTAATTTTCGCAATAGAGAATAGCAACTGTTCGCTTTTATGTATTTTCGAGTAGTATTTATTTTCGCATCGTAATACAGAATAAGCTCCCTGGTTTCCCCGATTTGTTTAATTTTATATTTTCTATTAATATAACTTGGCAAATTTCACCTTGTCAGATTAATGAATTTAAATACATAATACTACAATACCAAAAACAGATTATGTTATGTCATAAATACGAATACTTTTATATATACACTAGCTAAAACCCGGTGTGCTTCGCTACCCGTATTTTTTAAAATTAACTTTGTATGGGAAGTACCACGCCCACTTAAAATTTCCAAAAAAAAAGTAGCCTATAGCTCCTTCCAGGCATACAGAAATATACTGTGAAAATTTCAAGCAAATCGGTGATTTTTAAAATTAACTTTGTATGGGAGGTACCACGCCCACTTAAAATTTCCAAAAAAAAGTAGCCTATAGCTCCTTCCAGACATACAGAAATATACTGTGAAAATTTCAAGCAAATCGGTGATTTTTAAAATTAACTTTGTATGGGAGGTACCACGCCCACTTAAAATTTCCAAAAAAAAAGTAGCCTATAGCTCCTTCCAGACATACAGAAATATACTGTGAAAATTTCAAGCAAATCGGTGATTTTTAAAATTAACTTTGTATGGGAGGTACCACGCCCACTTAAAATTTCCAAAAAAAAGTAGCCTATAGCTCCTTCCAGACATACAGAAATATACTGTGAAAATTTCAAGCAAATCGGTGATTTTTAAAATTAACTTTGTATGGGAGGTACCACGCCCACTTAAAATTTCCAAAAAAAAAGTAGCCTATAGCTCCTTCCAGACATACAGAAATATAATGTGAAAATTTCAAGCAAATCGGTGATTTTTAAAATTAACTTTGTATGGGAGGTACCACGCCCACTTAAAATTTCCAAAAAAAAAGTAGCCTATAGCTCCTTCCAGACATACAGAAATATACTGTGAAAATTTCAAGCAAATCGGTTCAGCCGTTTAGCCGTCTATAGACTTCAAACTAATAATAATAAACATAACGACACACATTCACTTTTATATATATAGATATACATATCGCTGGTCTTATGTAGAAAGGCCCTAACTCGCTATTTTTTCGAAATTAGTTTTTTTGCGATTCTAATGCATTTAACGCAAATACACCTCCTCACAAAAATTTATTGCAATAGTGTAAAAAATAACGCTTCTATAAGCAGTTGTACAAAAAAAGTTACATGTTGAATATTACATTTTCTATTATGTTTTTACCTTCTCCTGTAAAGTTTCAAATATGCGAGTTAGGGCCTTTCTACATGAGACCATCGATATATTCTATTTTCATCCAAAACTTTTTTCAGCCTATTTTGTTGATTTTATGACACATAAGTTGGCTATTAGCCAAATTTAAGTTAGTTTAGTCCCTTCGTGTTTTAATTTTTTTTTATTTTGTTGTAACAATTTTGAGTATTTTCAATATAAAATATTGCTGCTTATCAGGCAGCAAAGAATATTTCCTTTCATCTAGGCCCTAAGGTGTCATCAAGAAACAGACAAACATAGCAAAAACGTTTTATATTTGTATGTATGTATATATATATATATGTTTAATAAAATCATCAAAAACTTGTCTTTTTATATAAGTATATACATATTGTATGCAAATAAATAAATTTTATTAATTTCAGTCCCATAAGTAACAGTATTACCGATATTGCTAAAATACTTTTACCGAATTGATCCAAATAATCACACAACTATTACATTTTACCGTCTCGAATCAGTAACAAACCTTGCAAGTAATAAAAAAAAGGCAACTATTCTCGAAACGGAGCTGATAAATACATTCAAAATTTACTTTTGATAACTCTAAAATTTGATTATGAATAAGAATTTAATAGAATAATAAAAATGATTATTTAACTGATTGTTCGACCTTTTTATTAATTAAACAATTTTATTTTTCGAGATTAAGGTCAGTTTAATTAATTAAAATTAATTAAAAATTAATTTTTAATTTTGTTATTGTTTCCCTGAAGATGCTACACATTGTGTAGCGAAATATTGAAAAAAACAAAAAAATAAAAACTGACCTTAATCTCGAAAAATAAAATTGTTTAGAATAATAAAAATATTAAAACATTTAAAAGCACGTTAATCATTATTTTTTGATAATTATTTGTTGCGAGTCAGGTGGTCCAAAAGATTTTTGATTTTTGTAGTCATAGTTCTGTCCTATTATGTTTGTGTGCTTTTGCATATCTTGCTCCGTGCTAGTTGTTTTTTTATATAATTATTCGCCCCTATTCTGACTTTCGATTCGAATCGAAATTTTCTCCGTTTGGCAAATTTGGTATTCAGAGTTTCGATTCCGCTACGTTTCTTTCGATTGTAGGTATTCTGAATTACGATCGAAGTTACGTTTTTCTACGCTTATATTTTAGCAACGGAATTTTTTCGATTGCTCTTTTTATAAACTTAAAAAGTGTTTAATTTAATTAAAATTTCAGGTAGTTTTTTATTACTATGTATTATATTTTTATTTTGGCCGAGAAGGCTTAATATTACAAATAAATGAATAAATAAACATGTAAGTATAAAATGTTTAAAAAGTGATTTATATAAATTTTTGTTGTACGGCCAATCAAGAGGTGATATGCAGCAACAAAGAACATGGTTAAACAAATGTGTAATGGTAGAACGAAGGAGTTTCGAATTACTATCACTACAAACAGGAAATCAGCATATTTATTTATTTTTCCAGGTCAAAAACAACGACATCAGAGCAATACGAAAAGCTGGCAAGTTTAATGTCAACAAAACAGGATATTGCTTGCGGCTACCATAAACGATCTAAGGAGGAAGTTCAGGTATTTTGTTTTCAAGCTTTTCAAGCCTTACCTCTGTGTTCTGAGTCACGTTGTTCTCCTCTTCTATTGGTGGAAGATTGGTGGTTATATTAAGATCAAAAAACACCTACATATACTTACGATTTTTCCATTTTTTTATCTTTTTTGTATTATTTTTTTAAAGGAAATGTATTAAAAATTTTATTTAAATCTATAACCGACAAAGACTCAACTGCTAATAAGCAGTTGTGTATATTTATCGTTTTTGTCAACCAAACTCATCCAAAATGGTGAACCGCAATACTATTAAACACAACCAAAAAATCAGCAACACAACCAAAGTTGTTAAGTTGTGAATGGCAATATCGATTTATGAAAGACGACCAAATTATTAAAAAAGTTGTGAACCGCAATAGGGGCATAAATTTTATTTTATTTACCGATATTTCGATGCTCTTTGAGTATCATCATCTGGGCTTGTAAATAAATAATAATTTATATGGATCACGGAAAATTAATGTTTATTTCTCTTCATCGTCTGTTGTTCAAATAAAATTTATTTTCAATACTGGCCTCGAGCTTGAAATAAAAGCATTTTTATTTATAATTATTAACACCTGTTTTTTCGGTGTTCTATGTAGGCAAGATTAAATCTACAATTTTTTTTTCTAGAAATGTTCTTAGGGTGGACCTAATGCTTTGGAGCCACTACTCCTGCCCGTAACCCAGTGGATTTACTTCAAATGAGAGGGGCTTGCGGCCAGTGGATACACAACCTCCTGCCCGAGTCTCTATGAAAATTAGTTTTTGTGTTGTAGTACGCGTCAGGCGAGAAGGGTTGGAACCACCTGAGAATATAAGGTAAAAAGAGCTAGTCGCAAACATCGCCTGTACAACTGGTATGAAATCGTAACTGTAACATATTTAAGCTTAGGGTTTTTTTAATACAATCTTTATTTTCGATATTTCTTGTGTAGCATCTTCAGGAAAGAATTTTTATTTACAAAAAACCCTAAAGATGCGACACAAAGAAGTAGCGAAATATCGGAAATAAAAATTTTATTTAAAATATTCCTTAAGCTTAAACAATTATGTATTGAAATATTAATAAAAAAGTCAAATAAAATATAATAAGAAACATTATTTTTCGAGTTATGGCGGTAGAGTCACAAGCGATCAATTGTTTTGATCTTTCTTTTTCCAAAATGTACCTTCCGCTAAACAACTTTATTAACTTAAGAAATGCACCAAATGTTTTGTTATTGATCATATCAATTTACATATTTATTTAAATTAGTTTTATTGAAATCTTAATCGAGAAGATTATTTCTACAAGATGTGTTTTTGGGCTTAGATGTGATTTATTGATTGATTATATATGAATGTATGTATGTTTTTATGTATGAGTATAGTAAGTGTATTTATCTGTTTTTTTTTTTTGTAATATACATATATGTAGTTCGTTTTTCTTTTTAATACAAATTAATAATTGTGACCTAGATGAAAGAAATGAATATTTCTCAATTATACACACATGGTATAAGTGGTAATCTTACCATTATTTGAATATTATTTTTGTTTAATTTTATAGTACCAGGTTAAATAAATATATTTTGGTTTTATGTTTACAGTTTTGTTTTTTGGATCCTTAATGAAGATAATTTAATATATATGTATATAATTTATTAAATCCGTCCGTCTGTCTGTACATGTCTGTCTATCTGCCTTTATTAAATTTATGCTGGCATATGTATCGAGTGCTATCTAAATATTAAATTATTTTTTATGTATTATACCTTTTAAATAATATTCTATATATTTTTAGAGAATAATAGCTTGTTAGAAAGATGCTAAATTTTAGGTGAGTAGTGAATGAATGATTGTTGAATTGATTTAATCATAAATTTAGTTGTGATTATAGTTAGAGCGCTACAAAAATAACTTTGTGTGTGTAAGGGTGATTAGAAATATAAAATAAGAGTTAGTTCTTTCTAATCAATAGAATTTAACATCTAATTTTCTCTATTCAATAAATTATAATTAAAAATATAGAAATACATTGAAAGTGAAATTGTTACATTCCTTGATTAGAATTGAATTAAACATTAATAAAATAAGAAAAAAAAACGAGAATACGTTTTTTGAATCGATGGACAATGCTTCTTAACTGGATGCTATACAATATCATGTTGCACTGGCAGTTGAATTGACATTTATATTTGTTGGAGATGCATTTAAATTACTTGATGTTGCTGCAGCAACAGCTGTAATGTTAGCGGTGGTGTTGTTGGATATTACTTCTATACCAGTAGAAGCATTTAGATTATTGTAATCAACAGTGGTTGATGTCACCAAGTTGTTCTCATCTTTTACTGTAGCACTTCCAGCCAATGCTTCCGATGAGTGGGCAGTATTACTAACTTTTTCAATGGCAGGTGAAACTGACGGTGGTACTACAGCAATAACATTGTTATTATCAGCAACAAGCCCACTGTGACATGCAACCGAGTTGGCGTGATCTGTTATTGGCTGACCAGCAGTGGATGTTGAAGATGTAGAGCTTACATTAAGTTGAATAACTGAATTATTGTTGGCATTTTCAATGGAAGCTCCTGACAGGGACAACTCGTCAGCCGAGTCATCAGCAGCTAAATCAGTTTGTACACCCTTTTCTTCCAGCAAATGGTCGTTAAAACGAATAGGTCGATTGTATGAACCAAATTGCTTAGATATCTGCAACAATTCACGCAAAGTTTGGTTCTCCAAACGCAATCGCGTTATTACATTGATGTCATGTTCATCCTCGATGTTGGCTGCTCTTTGCATGACCGCTGCCATTTCATTGATTTTCTCCCTTTGTTCACGTATAATTTTCCACAATTTATCGTTGTAAACCTCCTTGAAGTTCAATTTACTCTCTAGAACTTTGCTGTTGGTATGTTCCCGATATTTTTGCATTATCAATTCCATGGCTCGTTCGTAATCTTCAATGCAAACTTTAAGCTCACGATTCTCTTTTAGAATTTCAGAGCTATTGGCATTTTGTTGCTGTATACGATTCACCATGTCGACATTGGACTTGTTGTTGGCAATACGATTCAATGAGTCCATGTCGTCTTGAAACTGTCGAAGACTTTCCACAAAACGGTTGTTACCTTCGGCCTCTTCAAGTAGAGCACTGCTTAGGGCGTCTAATTCTTTGACACGACTAGCCATTCTTTGTGCGTCCATAATAATTTGTCCAACTGTTATGTTGGCCATGATTACTGCAGCTAATGCTTTGTTTTCTTTCTTACTATTTATTTACACAAATTCGCTCTCTCTTTTGTCTTTATTTGGTGTTGCTTTTTTTAATTTTAGCTGTGCTCAATTTTATTGAAAATTGTAAACGAAATTTCATCAAATTAATAATTTTCTATTTTCAAGGGAACAAAAGAAACTTCCACTGACAGTTCATTTTTTTGACACTTCATTCCCATTTAACCTGCATTACCTACCTACCTTAAATGTGTTGCCACTGATTTGTTTGTTGTGAAATCTGTACTGCGATTCACTAACTTTTAACGATCCGACAATCGTAACATTTGTCGACATAAATAGTCGTTTGCAGTAACGATTGTGTGATTCTGTAACTTTTTTTTAACGATAGTATACAGCTGTTTTTTTGTACTCATTTAATTTAATAAAATGTGGCACCTCTGTGTACAAAGTGTCAAAATAAGCGAAAAGCACAAAAGAGAATGAAAAAAAAAAACAAATAGAATTGTGCATAATTTGGGAGTTTTGTTTATTTTTGTAAATTTTGACTTAAGTAAGGTAAGTAAAAAAATGTATGATTTAATTATCTTTTTATTTTATTATTTTATTTACATTTATTTACATACATTTTAAGTGCATTTAACAGAATGGCGACCAATTCAAATTCTAAAAGGAGCCGCTGATAGCATCCAGTTGCATAAAAACGTAAAGACGAAAGCACCTAGCAAAATAAAATACTTAAAATTTCATTTTAACTTGAAGCTGGCATGTCTTACCTGCTTTTCTGTCGATATAGATGTTATTCTATATCCTCTTAGTTGATCATCTAACTCAAAAATTCAATTTTCAGCCAAGTCCGGAGTGAATCGGTATAACTTTTGAAATTCCTTCGCTGTCAACTCAAAAGGATTGTCCAAATCCCGAAGTATGCGACGATTAACTGCTGGAACGTCATAGATTTGGTCATCCCTTGCTAATTCGTATGCCAAATACTCAAAAGCCATTTTAAACACAAAATAAACTTATATACACACTTTATATAATAAATACACTTTATCGATAAAATAAACACAACTAAAATTTTTGTCGCTAATATAACGAGAGAAAAACTTGTTAAGAGTAACAGCTGACTTTAGCCGACAGCAAATATCGTTAAAAATGTTACTGAATTGCAAATTCGATAAATTTTCGTTATATTTATTTTAACGATACGATTATCGTTAAAAAAGTTAGTGAATCGCAGTACTGAATAGACAATAATTATACACAGAAACAAACAACTCTGTTCTTAAAAAAGTACGATAAAGCTACTTACTACTAGTGAACGTCAGGCAGCCAACAATAGAGAGCGCAGCATTTTAAGAGATGAACATTTTCTGCATAAAATTTCCATATTCTTTTTTTAAGTTTGCATAAATAAATATGTACAACAAATCCAATCTTCACTTAAAATCAATCAAAATAAATTATATGGTCAAATATAGACCGATATTCACAAAACACAGTCATATATGGAAGCTATGACCAATTATTACGTACCTATAGAAGAGTATTATTTGTGTAGAGTTTTTTTTTAAAACTTTTTAACCATCGCGATAGTAGAAATATATATGATAGTAGAAATATCTCGATATTTATTGAACGTGTAGCAGTGCCCTATGACACCAAAGCATTTTTTATTTCGAGATATTTCTAGTATCACGATATTTATTGAACGTGTAGCAGTGCCCTATGACACCAAAGCATTTTTTCTTGTCGGGTTTAAAACCAATTCTGACAATATTGGTTTCTATGAAACCCCTGAATAATAGAGAAATAATAAAGAAGAATACACACCCATTTGTATAGAAAAATATAGTTTTCACAATGGTATTCTTCTAGTTTTTAATTAAAAAAATGAACTCAAGCCTAATACATATATATATATATTATATTAATACACTTTGATAGTTTTTTTGATAAAATTTTCATCTGACGAAGAAGAAGTAGAGTACAGTGTTCAAGAAATTAATATTATCAGAAGACAATTGAGAGATCAATCCAACAATTTTTCAATGCCTAACACCCAGTGATAGGATATATCGACGGAATTCATGTAAAAATTCTGGCGCCCTCAATTACAGGGCGTTTTAAATATTTCAACAGGAAAGGATTCTATAGCCTAAATGCAACAGTGGCAATAAGTTTAAAATTTGAATTTTGAATTAGTATGTTATTTAAATGTTTACAGGTGTGCGATCATAAACTGCGCATTAGATATATTTCTGCACACCATCGTGGATTAGTACACGACTTATTTGTGTGGAACGTCAACGATATAAAACAGTTGCTTTTAATTATAAAAATTTATTTTCTAATTGTAATTCAATTTAACCTCTTAAGACCGTGGGTACACAAATGTGTACCTTGAGTTGTCTAGTTTTTACAAGCAATGCCATCTTGAGGTCGCTGTTTGCATATTTGTTGCCTTTTATATGATTTTTAGCTTTAGTAATAGTTAATAGATGGCATCTTAATCAAGTTGCAGTTATTATTTTTCAATTTAAATTCACAAAAATCTAGTAGGCCATGAGTAAGAGTAAAAAACATTTTTTGTAAATTGAACTTGTGTGTTGGATTCACTTGCTTAATAAATTTTTAAAACATATTAATTTGGTAAGCGTTTAGAAAGGTAAGTTGTAATTTTGGTGCAGTTTTTTTTTTTTTTTTGATGAAAAACCAAATTTTTGTCTTAGTACACATATGTGTACCTCAGGATTTAAATCAGCAAATTGCGGATGTTCTCAACGAGAGTGATTTGGATTTCTTTGAAGATGATGACAATGATGAAGACTATTTGCCTCCAGAAGAGGTGCAAGAAGAAGAAAATACTAATGAAACAAGTTAAACTCAGCCCATTTATTTTGGCGCAAAAAAGAAATGGATAGCTGTGGTCCAGATATTACCGACGATGTTCTGGTTTCGCAAGATAGTTCTAAAAATAATGTTTTATACTCTTTTTTTGAATATTTGGATCCCGAATTTTGGAAGCTAGTAGCAGAACAAAGCTATATATATTCAGCACAAAAACGTGATTTGAAATCAATCAATACAAACTTTGTTGAAATGATACGTTTTGCTGGAGTACAATTGATGATGGGTACTCTCAAATACCCTCAAGGAAAATGGTATTGGAACCGGGATCTTTGTGTATCAGCTATTAGAGATACAATGACCCGCGATAGATTTTTTGAATTAAGAAACTATCTTCATTTTACAGATAGCAACTACCCAAACGCTGACGACAACCTTTGGAAAATAAGACCGATTTTAGATTCATTCTTAAAGAAATGCTAAAGTTTGCCACGTTCTAAACATATGTCAATACAAGAACGATAAAATAAAGATTACGCCATGCGCATGATTTCCCGTTAAGTGACGAGGGCCATTCTAAGGGTTACCAAGAATGTTTCATGTGTTAGAATTAAAATTTCTTGCGAAAAATATATGTTTTATGTGATAGTTGGCAACCTTGCAATTTAAATCTCTGAGAGTTCTAAAATAAAATCTGTTTAAAAAATAAAAAAACAAAAAAAAACAACAAAAAATATAAATATGAAGAGTCCGAGCAGTCCGCAGGTTATTACAATTTAAGACACATCCAAATGTATACTATTATGTCAATAGGAAAATATAAAATAAAATTGGTTAAGAGCATACAACTAGCATCCGATTCAGATGAGTCCTATTGCTATTCCATTGTAAAATGAAATGTACAGTGTCTCCATCGCATAATCAGACAAGTGTTTGCATGATATTTACGTTCTCTGAACTAAAACAAATCGTAATAATTTTTATTTATTTTTTGTTTTTATTTGCACTCTAATCTTTCCAAATATAAAAAAAATATCAATATTCTCGATGATAACTGTAAATTTACATAGAAAAACAAAATTAATTCAATTTTTTGCGCTCAACGCATAATCGGACAAAGTAAAACATCAATAATAAAAATGACAAAAGAGAACAATTAATACTTTGTGGCATATCCTTTGTTCTCAAGAACGGCATGTAAACGTTTTGGAATGGATTTTACCAAATTGGAGCATACCTCAGGTTCTATGGAGTTCCACGCTTCCATTAACGCCGCCTTAAGCTGACTCAAAGTGTTAACTTGTTGTTGGTATACTCTTCTAGCTAATTCTTCCCAAAGATGTTCAATTACGTTGAGATCTGGGCTCTGTGCAGGAGTTTCTATAAGTTTGGGGCAGTTATGGATCAACCAAAGCTTTGCCACACCCGAAGTGTGCTTGGGATCATTGTCCTGGTAAAAAGCAAAATCATTCGCAATGCCTAATTTCTCGGCACTTTGCTTTACATTTTCCTTCAAAATGTTGAGGTAGCCAAATTTGTCCATTTTACTATCAATAAAATGCAAATTGCCCACCCCAGCACTCGACATGCAGCCAAACCAAACCATAACAGAGCCTCCTCCATGCTTAACAGTAGCTTTTGTATTTTGAGCATTAAATTCAGCATTTGGTTTACGCCACACAAACATCTTGCCATCTGAACCATGCAAATTGAATTTGCTCTCGTCAGTGAACAGAACCTTGTAACGAATAAAAACTATCAGCAAAAATGTATTTTAAGATATCTTTACACCAAATTACCTTATTCCAAAAATCTTCTGTTTTAAGCAAATACTCTTTAGCAAATTTTATTCTCTTGTTTTTATTCTTAGGTCTAATAAATGGCTTTTTTCTGGCAACTCTACCATGGTAGTTATATTTGTGCAATGTATTACGAATAGTATTTAAGCAAACATCTTTTCCACTACTGTTTTTAAAGATATTTTTAGTTCTTTTGCAGTTGTTAACGGATCTTGTTTGATTTCCTTCAACAAAGAACGCTCTTCACGATCAGTTAATATTTTGCCCTGACCTTCTCTACTTTTATTAGATTCATCACGGAATCTCTTAATAACGTCGTGGACAGTAGACTTGCTTCTTCCAACTAATTCAGCAATTTCTCTCACTGTTTTACCTTCAAGATTCAATTTCACTATTGTCTTATTTCGACAGTAGATTGCCCTTAGGGGCCATTTCTAATAGATTTTTACCTATTGTTAGAACTAGAAATGTCTGCCAATAAATGCAAGTTATGACTAAATGTGACAAAAATAGTTTTGAAGTGCATATTTGTAAAGTAACGGTATTTTTATTATTGATATTTTACTTTGTCCGATTATGCGTTGAGCGTAAAAAATTGAGTTAATTTTGTTTTTCTATGTAAATTTACAGTTATCATCGAGAATATTGATATTTTTTTTTATATTTGGAAAGATTAGAGTGTAGAGTGCAAATAAAAACAAAAAATAAATAAAAACTATTACGATTTGTTTTAGTTCAGAGAACGTAAATATCATACAAACACTTGTCCGATTATGCGATGGAGCCACAAACAATTTTAATTCTTTAATAAAGAATCTTTATGCATCTTTTGTAGATTAGCTTATCCCAGATCGAATAAATAACACGAATAACGAATTTGTGCTTTCCTTATGTTCTTGTTTTGAAGCCAATGTGGTCAATGATTATAAAAATAGTAACGCTGGATTTCTAAACAGGGAACAAAGCAAAACAAACAAAGAGTACTAAATATGATGTGGGGGTATTGTGGTATTTTTGTTGTGAAAAAGTACTGAAAATAGTATTGAATTTTCCATCACTGATATAGACTGAATCTGGCAAAAGTCATGATGAAATATGATGGCGGAAGAGTTCATCAAAATTTTTTATGTAATGGCTCAAAATCACGTTCTACTACAAGCACCCCTTCTACAACTAGCTTTAATTTTGTAGATGACGTGAGTGCCCAAATGAACTTCCTGCAAAGAGATACCGTGTGGCAGTGCCACATCCGCAACCTGAACGTAGGTCACCTACCGCGATTTCTGGATAGCAAGTTCGCATCTAACAGCCTGTTTATAGAACGCGTATCGCCCAACTCGACGACCGGTGGACGAGTGAGAAATAAAAATCGTTTATAGAACGAGAGTCGAATTTGTCGTGCCACTTACGTTAATTCGCGCATATGTACAGCGTTGTCAGTTTAGGGGATTTATCCCCAAATTGAGGATTTTTTCAAGACAAAATTCAGCAAAAATAAGTTTTATACAAAAAGAAATCGCAAAACGAAATTTTTTTTAGTTCGGTCCATGTTTGACCATAGACCCCATATAAAGTCCACTTCCAAAATTCACTTAAATATGTATAAAACAGATATAAATAATGTTAAACGGCTAAAATTTGACATAAATAATTGTTGTACTTAATTTTATGGTGGTCGGCCCAGAATTGGTCATAGCTCTCATACAAGGACCACATCTGAAAAATACATTTATCCCTATATATATTGTATAAATATCGGCATCGACTCAAAACTTTGCACAGATCATTTACATACACATATACGACATCCCACAAAATTTTGTGAATTTCGGTGTATTTTTAACGGTATGCCCCATATAAAGCACTCTTCCGAAAATCACTTTAATACTCATAAATCTCTTATAAATAAGGGTTCCTATCCAAAATTTTACACGGATCATTTACATACATGCCTAAATTAAACTGCTGGATTTTGAGAATATCGGTCCATATTTGACTATATCCCCCACATAAGGCCCACTCCCGAAATCCACGTTAATTCTAATATATATCTTAATATACCGTCATTATGTTGAAATTCGACGTGAAATATCCTCATATGCATGAAAATAAGTGTTCCAAAATTTAAGAAGATTGGCCCATAATTTGTCATAGCTGCCATATAAGAACAATTTCCAAAAAACAAATAAACACACAAAAATGTCTAATAAATATCGATATCGAACCAAATTTTATATGGATCAGAAATTTTAATCCAGAAATCATATTAGTATCGATTAGCTCCTGAATTAAGTCCACTTCCGAGCATAACAACCAACCATACAACTCTTGTAAATAACGCTATTGAGATGAAATTCAACCAATATAATCCTAAAATACATAGAAATCACATTAGTGGATACTGGATTTAGAAGCTATCAGTCCATAATTGGTCCATTTCTTCTATGCCACCCATAAACATTTTGTAAATAATGTTATTGAGATCAAAAAAGCCTGATCTTATATCTTATCCTTTTTTATACTCTGTTTCTTAACTTGTTGTGAATATTCATTTAATTTTATAAATTGTTAAATTACAATCAAGATTATTATGAAAATCAAAGAAACTCTGTAAATTACAGTAAGAATCGGTAATTACATCAATTATAAATGGTCGAAATTAGATAAAATTTCAGAATATTTAACATAAATTATGTTGGTCGTAAAATTATCTTTCAAACAATATATCAAATACATACAAATAAAATTTGCACTAAGACTGAATAGAAAACACAGAAAAGAATATTCTAGTCCTATAACCAGTGTAGTTTTTCTATTTCTTAGTACGTTTAGGTGGAGGGTATTTAAGATTCGGCACAGCCGAGTATAGCACTCCAACTTGTTTTGTAATGGATTTATTTGTAGAGTTGTATTTTTATTGGTTTTGTGCCAACCCACAAGTTCTACGTATAAATCAGGGATGTCAGCGTCATACACAATTGTGTAAGCAAAATTCACATGCACGCTTACGCTCTTTTATTTTGCGAGCGTAAAATATAATTGTTTACTGCAAAACACTCTCATTCAGCGGGAAGTATCGCAGGTCTTGCTTTAAGGCCTCTAAACAGAAATAATATATTTATTATTTATTAGCTTTGTTTCTATTGGCTCATAATCATAGTCATAGAAAAAGCATACTTTAAGTAAAAGTAGACTTTTAAACAACAAAAACATATAAATTTTGTTCCGAATTTAAAATAAAATCATGCTTTTGCTTAAAGTATGCTTTTTCTATGACTATGATTATGAGCCATTTTGTTTTATTTTTGTTTTTAACATTGTACAATGATTTAAAAAAAAATTCTTGTGGTTTTTGTACGAGGTGTACTTGCTGTAGTATCAAGAATAACTGTGATGAGGCCTCGTAATAGGCCTCGCAACCGCAGTTTTCTCCCGCTGGGAATGTAAAAGTCAAGAGTAATCGCACCAACACAATCATAATTGACACCACTGGTATAAATGCATTCTTGCATATGGATACATAAATTATCACCGCTACTCAGTGAAATGACAGGCATAAACCGTTTAGATTTCTTCTAGATCTTACTTCTTTTTGCGACCATCGCCATGTGCACATCAAATTAAAACTTCAAATTTAAAACTTTAAATTAGATATGTAAGCCTTTTTTATAGAATTAATTAATATTTAGTTTGTATTGGGAACGTGTTTTATTTACATCAAAAACCCCAAATTGGTGACCCCGACGTCTAAAAGGAATTTCACACGTTCTTAGAATGCTAAACGACGACGCAACAAGTAATCAGGCCACACCGGCTAACACAAACGAAACCTCGATACAACGAGTGTCAGTAAAGGTTCCTCCATTTTGACCCAAACGGCCAGAAATATAGTTCGCACAAGTGGAGGCGCAATTCGATATGGCAAACATCGTGCGAGACCTGTCGAAGTTTAACACCATCGTTACAGCGGTAGAGTCAAACGTGTTAGCTCAAATTTCGGATGCAGTGTTGCAGCCACCTGAACGCCGAACTTAAAAGCCATTTTACAAGCTTCAGACGCCAAGTTAGTGGAGGTGGCCAAATTTGCCGAGAAGGTCATGGAGGTCAACGACTACAGACAGGTTTGTACTGTAGAAAAGCCCACAGCTGAAGCGACAATCTCTGAAATTAATCAACGTATGTCCCGGCTTGAAAAAAAACTTCGAAAAAATGTTCAATACGAAGCGTACACGATCATCTAGCCGATCACGTCATAACAGCCGGTCGAACCTAGCAGTAGTCCCGTCTTGAACAGAGTTGTGCTGGTATCACCAAAAGTACGGTGATAAAGCTCAAAAATGCCGCTTACCATGTAAGTTAAACAACCGAGCCAATAATTGGTACCGTTTAAAAAAAAAAAAATTCGATTTATAGGTCGACGTGAAAAACCCATACTGCGCGATTACAAGGATTTGGCGATATTTGACCGCAAGCAGCAAACGATACCAAGTAGCGTGACGCACCATATAGCCACAAACGGTAGCCCAGTTTTAGCACGCGCGTGAAATTTAACTGGATCTAAGCTGCAGGCGGCTAAGGCAGAATTTCAGTATATGCTCGACAATAACATATGCCAGCCTTCGAACAGCTGCTGGGCCAGTCGTTGCATATGGTAAAAGAAACCAACGGTGACTGGAGGCCATACTGCGATTATCGCGCATTAAATGCCATCACCATTCCGGATCGATACCCGATACCATTCATACAAGATGTCCGATCGATTGCTCATAATAAGATAATATTTTCTGTTATCGACCTACGACGAGCATACCATCAGATTCCGATCTAACCAGCTGATGTCCCGAAAACCGCCATCATAACACCGTTGGATCTGTTCGAATTCAAACGAATGACATTTGGTCTGCGAAACGTTGCCCAAATATTCCAGCGGCATATGGACGACATATTTCGAGACATTAACTACGTTTTCATATACATCGACGATATCCTAGTAGCATCGGAATCTGAAGACCAACATGAAAATCATTTGCGCACCGTTTTCGACCGACTTCTCCAACACGCCTTAACGGTTTATTTCGAAAAATCAGTATTTGGAAAAACTAATATCGATTTTTTGGGCCATACAATATCGGCCAAAGGAATCAGACCAAAACCCGAAAGAGTGCAGGCGATGAGCGACTTTCCAGTACCTAAAAGGGCAAACGAGTTGAAGAGATTCCTAGGGATGATAAACTTTTACCGATCGTTCGTACCTGACGCCGCTGCCGGGCTAAAATTGTTGCAAGGTTTAATAACGGGCAACAAAAAAAAAAAAAAAACAAAAAACGACGCTACATTGATCAATTGAAGCGAACGAACACTACTGGCTTTTCAAGCATGCACCGCTAACCCTGACTGTGGATGCATCAACAGAGGCAGTAAGTGCTGTAGTGCATCAGATTGTTGAGGGCAAAAGCTAACCATTGGGTTTCTACTCGAAAAAACTCACAACAACTCAAAAAGCATATAGTACATACCACAGTGAGCTACTTGCCATTTATCAGGGCGTCCAGTATTTTCAACACCTGTTAGAAGGGAGAGTTTTTACTATTTTTACTGACCACAAACCACTCGTGTACGCATTCGGACAGAAACGAGATAAAACATCACCCAGGAGAATCCGCCAACTAGATTACATAGAGGGTTCAAACAATAACACGGCCGATTTTCTCTCCCGCATTATCAGCATCGAGAAAAACATTAATTTTGAAGAAAGAAAATCTTAATTTTTATGTAATTTAATTTGTAAATTTAACCTTCCTGTTCCAAGGTCACGATAGAAATGTTACAAATAATTAATATACCAATTACACAGAGAATAAATTTTAAAGCAGACACAGAACATATAGCTAATAATTATTATTATAGAAATTTAGTTATTAAGAGATAGAAGTTTAGATATAATAATATAAATATACATATCGTGACCTTGGAACAAGAAGGTTAAATTTGCAAATTAAATTACATAAAAATTAAGATTTTCTTGTTCTTAGGTCACGATATGTATGTTAGAATAAAATAAGTTTAATTAGAAATGTATTTATTTATAAGTATGTAAGATATATAGGTATTATTACTAGGTTAAAAAATTTTTATGACAAATAGTTTTTTGAATTTAATTTTATGACAAAAAAGAAAAATATTTTTTCATAAATTTGTTATCGTTTTGTTATTTTTAATAAAATTTGTTAATTAATTTCCTGAAGATGCTAACCAAAGGTTAGCGAAATATCGAAAATAATAAATATAATATTTTTTATAAATATAAAGACCTCAATCTTATACTACGTTTCCACGGTACATGCTTTGCTCTCTATTCATGCTTCACACCCCAATCATGAGTGAAACAACTTGATTCACCATACAAAATTATAAGAGCGAATCAAGTAGATTCATATTGAATCAACTTGCGAAGCACGAAAAATTGCACTCTTCTCTAATTTTTATCGCAAGTTTATCTTCACTAGCTGTAAAAATTTAATATTATTGTAAAGAAAGCAAATTATTTTCTTGTTGCTGGAAGTAAAGAAAGTAAATACGTACGAATGTATGTTTTTTTCAAATAAGCTAACTGATTTCCACTCAGTTTTTTTGTCCAATAAAAAAAATATTTTCCACAAATTCTAAATTCTGTTTTTTTTATTCTGTTTGTTTATTAAAAACAACTGTCAAATCGAATCAAGTTTTTTGGTCATGTAAACAGCATGATTCATAAACATGATTCAGAGAGCGAAGCAGGTGATTCAAGTCGTCGTGGAAACATAGTATTAAATAATTAAAAAAGTCATTTTTTTATTTTTTTTTTGTAAAAGTGTAAGAAGTATTCAGTGATCGTTTTCTTTCGTGAAAGAAATTTATTGCAGTCCAAAATTCATTTTAAACAAAATTAAGTTAAGTTATTTGATATTTATGTAAAAAAAATATTTATTATAAATTTCCGTGAAATGGCAAGCCAGTTCAGGTTTGAACAAAGAAAAATGGGGCACCGTTGAACATGTTAATTTATCAATTGAAGTACCAAACATTGTTGATTCTCTCTTATTTTCTGAAAATGACGAATCCAATTCTGATCATGATGCTTTAAAGGAAAATGTAATGTCACCTGAAATCGCAAGGCCTTTTCCGTCTTAATAATATAAAACTTATTTTTGATCTGAATTTTTTTTATTTTTTGTTAATTGATTTTGAAGTTGAGGGATGC
The DNA here is from genome assembly GCA_916048285.2 of Bellardia pandia. Taxonomy (NCBI): domain Eukaryota; kingdom Metazoa; phylum Arthropoda; class Insecta; order Diptera; family Calliphoridae; genus Bellardia; species Bellardia pandia. The sequence continues at coordinate 76,779,113 of OU696530.1, forward strand.
GTTTGGTTTTTCTAGGTCCGCCTGTCAGCTTATAATGTCGTATCTGGTTGGTAAGTCGCAATTTGTTGTAGTAAATGGTGTTTCTTCTAGTTTACTTCCACTCCACACGGGTGTCCCACAGGGATCTATTTTGGGTCCTCTCCTATTTGTGCTTTATGTGAATGAGGTTGTTGACGTTATTCAAACCAGTAATTGTAAACCGTTTCTGTTTGCAGATGATGTTTTTCTTTTATATAGAGGTAATAGAAGATGATGAGGATGATATTAACTCTAATTTGAACCATATTAGACATTGGATGATTGCTAATTCATTAAAGGTTAACACAACTAAGACTAAAGCCATGATGTTTGGTCCTACCAATCGTTTCTTTCCTAATTTAGATGTGTTCTTAGGCGATGATCTAATACAATTTGTTGAACATCATAAATGTTTGGGTGTGGTTTTAGACTCTAAACTTTCCTTCAAGAATCATTTTGACTCTGTGTCGGGTAGAATTTGGGGTTCTTTACGTAGGATTTATCGTACTAATCTATTTTTATCTAAGGATGTTAGAACAAAATTAGCACATGCGATCCTGATGCCACAGATTCTTTACTGTTTACTATCGGATTGTGTCTTACTAGATTGAAACGCTTGGTGAATTTGATAGCTAGATTTGCTTTCAACATTCGACGTAGAGAACATGTTTCCGAGACCGTGAAATATGCTTTCTTGGTTGGTCTTTTAGTGAATTTGTAAAGTTTCATAATTTGCTAAAGTTTTATAAAATTATGAAAAGTGGTAGACCTTCTGTTATATGCGATGCATTTATTTTTTCTTCCCGCAACAGAAATCCTCACTTTGTTCCCCCTAGAATATTTAAATCTTTTTTCAGTTGGTCTTTTGTTGTTAGGATCACAGGCTATTGGAATTAGAGTTGCGAATTGCTAATAATGTTTTCAAAGTAAAACTTTTGCAATATTTTTCAGACCCTTTGTGATCTCTTCTATTAATGTGGTTCTTGTCCTAACTATCCCTAACTGGACCGTATTTCATTTGTCTCTTTTTATACCCTTCACCATCGTGAGAAGGGTATATATAAGTTTGTCATTCCGTGTGAAATTTCCACAATATAATTTTCCGACCCTATAAAGTATATATATTCTGGATCCTTATAGATAGCGAAGTCGATTAAGCCATGTCCGTCTGTCTGTCTGCCTGTCTGTCTGTCTGTCTGTCTGGATGTTGAAATCAGTTTTTTGAAGTCCCAAGATATGTTCGGGATCCAAACCTTCAATAATTCTGTCAGAAGTGCTTTCGAGAAGTTTGCTATTTAAAATCAGCAAAATCGGTTTAGGTTAACCAGAGTTATGAACCAATATGTGAGACCACCTCCATAAAAATTTGATATTTTTCGTCCATTTTATTGCAATATTTTGAAATATATTGCAGATAATACCATGAAATTTTGTATACGTTTGTACTATAAAAGAAGAAAGTGTGCGGAAAATAGTAAAAATCGGTCCATGATTTCTCATAGCCCCCATACAAATATATATATTCCCGAAATATGGCTTAATGATAAATAAATGCCTATAAAATTGGAATATCAAGACAAAATTCAGCAAAAATAAGTTTTATACAAAAACAAATCACAAACCGAAATTTTTTTTAGTTCGGTCCATATTTGACCATAGACCCCATATAAAGTCCACTTACAAAATTCACTTAAATACATATAAAACAGATATAAATAATGTTAAACGGCTAAAATTTGACATAAATACTCTTTATAGGCAAATAAATTATTGTACCAAATTTTATGGTGGTTGGCCCAGAAATGGTCATAGCCCCCATACAAAAATCTTCCCGAAATATTGCTCAATTATACATAAATGCCTATAAAATTGGAATATCAAGACAAAATTCAGCAAAACTAAGTTTTGTGCAAAAAGAAATCGCAAAACGAAATTTTTTTTAGTTCGGTCCATGTTTGACGATAGACCCCATATAAAGTCCACTTCCGAAATTCACTTAAATGCGCATAAAACAGATATAAATAATGTTAAATGGCTAAACTTTGACATAAATACTCTTTATAGGCAAATAAATTGTTGTACTAAATTTTATGGTGGTCGGCCCACAACTGGTCATAGCTTCCATACAAGGACCACATCTGAAAAAGACATTTTTCCCTATATATATTGTATAAATATCGTTACCGACTCAAAACTTTCCACAGATCATTTACATATATACAAAAATCATTCCACACAATTTTGTTAATTTCGGTCTATTTTTAACCGTATGCCCCATATAAAGCCCTCTTCGGAAAATCCCTTTAATACTCATAAATCGCTTATAAATAAGGGTACCAATCCAAAATTTTACACGGATTATTTACATACATGCCTAAATCTAACTGCTGGATTTTGAGAATATCGGTCCATATTTGACTATATCCCCCACATAAGGTCCACTACCGAAATCCACGTTAATACTAATATATATCTTAAATATACCGTTATTACGTTGAAATTCTACGTGAAATATCCCCATATGCATGAAAATAACTGTTCCAAAATTTAAGAAAATCGGTCCATAATTTGTCATACCTGCCATATAGAAGCATTTCCAAAAAACAAATAAATTCGGGTCAAAAAATATTCTTTTCGGATTTAACCCATATTCGGTGATATATATCGTTGGAAAGGTATTTTTAATACCTTTTATTTAATGTATTACAAATTATCAGACACCTAGTAGTTCCCGAGATATAGGCCTATATATTTTCAACTTTAAGGGCCCGCCCCCTCGAAAATAGGCGTGACCGCCAACAAATTTTTTTTTGCTGGTATCTCCTCTAAAAGCCCTATTTGATTTTGTTTTTTTTTTTTTTTTGAGCAAAATCACTAAAACCGAATTGTACCCCTTTTTTATACTCTGTTTGTTAAGTTACACTCAAGATTATTATGAACATCAGACAAACTCTGTAAATTATGGTAAGAATTGGTAATTAAATCAATTAAAAATGGTGAAATTAAATAAAATTTTACAATATTTAACATAAATTATGTTGGTCGTAAAATTGTCTTTCAAACAATATATCAAATACATACTAATAAAATTTGCACTAAGACTGAATAGAAAACACAGAATTAGGATATTCTAGTCTAGTGTAGTTTCTGTATTTCTTATTACGCTTAGGTGAAGGGTATTTAAGATTCGGCACAGCCGAATATAGCACTCTTACTTGTTTATACTCTGTTTGTTAAGTTACACTCAAGATTATTATGAACATCAGACAAACTCTGTAAATTATGGTAAGAATTGGTAATTAAATCAATTAAAAATGGTGAAAATTAAATAAAATTTTACAATATTTAACATAAATTATGTTGGTCGTAAAATTGTCTTTCAAACAATATATCAAATACATACTAATAAAATTTGCACTAAGACTGAATAGAAAACACAGAATTAGGATATTCTAGTCTAGTGTAGTTTCTGTATTTCTTATTACGCTTAGGTGAAGGGTATTTAAGATTCGGCACAGCCGAATATAGCACTCTTACTTGTTTTTATTAAATCTTGACATACTTATCTACACTTTTTTATCACGGCTGGGGACCCCATTTGATAGTATTGTAAAATGAAATTTATTGAATATTTAACCTTGCTTTTATACTTAGGTTTATGGTATTACTATGTAATATTATTTTGGCCTAATTGGCTTTTTATTACTGAATAAATAAATAAATAAATAATGTTTATGTTTTTCTTTATAAATAAATCGAATTTATTATATATATAAAAAATATAACTGTTTATGTTATTTTTGGACATACTTGACGCTTAAAATGTTTAGAAAGCTTAAAACGCGTTGACGCCAAAACGCGAGTTGTGGACCTCCAGCTTTACCTCTTTTTGCGACCATCCCCATGTGCACATCGAATTAAAACTTCGATTTTAAAACTTTAAACTAATATATGTAAGCCGTGTTTATAGAATTAATAAATATTTACCCCCTATTCACAAAACTTTTCAAAGGTGAAACATTTCAAAACGCACCAAAATGGAGAAAAAAGCGCACCGTTTACAAAATTAATTTAAAATTTTTTAATATCATAAATTCTATAAAAAACTTTTTATCAACGATTACTAGTAAAAGTAATAATAGTAAAAGCCTTTTTTTAATAAATGAGCTAATAAAGATAAAATAAGCATAAGCACAATATGATATTCGGAACTAATACTATGTTTCCACGGTACATGCTTCGCTCTCTATTCATGCTTCACACCCCAATCATGAGCGAAACAACTTTTTTCACCATACAAAATTTTAAGAGCGAATCAAGTAGATTCATATTGAATCTACTTGCGAAGCACGAAAAATTGCACTCTTCTCTAATTTTTATCGCAAGTTTATCTGCACTAGCTGTAAAAATTTAATATTATTGTAAACAAAGCAAATTATTTTCTTGTTGCTGGAAATAAAGAAAGTAAATGCGTACGAATGTATGTTTTTTTTCAAATAAGCTAACTAATATCCACTCACTTTTGTTTGTCCATTAAAAAAAATTATTTTCCACAAATTGTAAATTCTGTTTTTTTTTATTCTGTTTGTTTATTAAAGACAACTGTCAAATCGAATCAAGTTTGTTAGTCAAGTAAACAGCATGATTCATAAACATGATTCAGAACGCGAAGCAGCTGATTCAAGTCATCGTGGAAACATAGTATAACGCAAGGTGAATTTATACTAGGTGACAGCATAGCGCCAGCTGATTATTCATGGTGAAATTGAAAATGTCAAAAAGTTGTTTACAAATAGTCAAAGTTTATAGAAAAAAAAAAACTTTTTGACAGTGACGAAAGTTTTTACACAAACAAAAATGCCGGTTGTTCTTGCCTTGTTGTAATTGTTGTAGCAATGCTGTCACCTAGTATTTAATTTCACCATGGTATAACGTACTAGTTGGTAAAAAATCTAATTTCAGTACATATTTGGTACTTTTTATATATTTTTGTTTTCTAGTTAAAGTACTTCTATTTGATTTTTTCCTTATAAAATTTGTTAGGATTCCACAGGTACTCTAACCCTGGTTGTTCGTCTACAGTTCAGTGGACAAACCATCAGTTTATACAAGAATTTTTATTTAGTCCCCTTTTCCACAGGCAAATTTTTATTTGGCAAATTCTGAGTTTGTAGGCGAGAGGGGTGCGAGGAAGAGAAACAAAACTTTGCCTGTTCAGAATTTGCGGTACACGCACTTTTGACGTTTCTTTCTTTCTTTTGTATTTTGATTCGCAAATTTGGCAAAGAAAAATTTGCTAGTGGAAAAGCAAGCGAAAATTTCAAAAGAGAAAACAAAAAATTTGCTAAATAAAAATTTGCCTGTGGAAAAGGGGACTTACATGTTTAAAATGTTAATTTGATTTTCAAACAAAGATTTTTAAAGAATTTGATTTCATTTATCATACATTCGTATTTAAAATACATTTTTTCATTGTATAGATTTCATGAGTTATGAATTATTAAAAGACTGCAATTAAAAATTAGTAAAAATAAAGATTTCATCACATTTTCGAAAAAATTAAAAAACGCGCCGAAATACACAAAAAAAGTTTTGCAGTGTTGAATGAAATGGTACTCAAACAGGTGTATTTTTTTGTAGAAAGATTTTTTCCCACACTGAAACAAAAAGTTGTGTTGAATTTGCTTTGGTGCCACCAAAAATTAAAAAGGGCACCAAAATTTAACAAAAAGTGCACCGCGCACCAACTAAAGAATTTTTCGCACCACAAAGCCCAACGTTTCAACGTACGTAAGTAGATAATACCATTTTATAACATCGACTACTTTTCGGCACGGCAACGACAACCGTAATAAGGGTGATTATATTGATTAATTAAAAATATGCATAAATCCTATAAGTAATTTTATTCTATTTTCTTCGACCTTTTTAATGTTTTTTATAAAAGATTTTTTTATTTTTATATATTGTAATTATAAATATTTGAGTCAACCTGTAGCCAAAAAATCAAACAAGGTGATCCAAGTAATATTATGCTTGCTACCAGTGTTGTCAATTCCGAATAGCATACATGAGTATTTTTACTATTAAGCTATACTGCGTTTCCACGGTACATGCTTCGCTCTCTATTCATTCTTCACACCCCAATCATGTGCGAAACAACTTTCTTCACCATACAAAATTTTAAGAGCGAATCAAGTAGATTCATATTGAATCTACTTGCGAAGCACGAAAAATTGCACTCTTCTCTAATTTTTATCGCAAGTTTATCTGCACTAGCTGTAAAAATTTAATATTATTGTAAACAAAGCCAATTATTTTCATGTTGCTGGAAGTAAAGAAAGTAAATACGAACGAATGTATTTTTTTTTTTTCAAATAAGCTAACTAATTTCCACTCACTTTTGTTTGTCCATTAAAAAAAAAATTATTTTCCCCAAATTGTAAGTTCTGTTTTTATACCCTTCACCATCGTGAGAAGGGTATATATAAGTTTGTCATTCCGTGTGTAATTTCCACAAAAAAATTTTCCGACCCTATAAAGTATATATATTCTGGATCCTTATAGATAGCGAAGTCGATTAAGCGATGTCCGTCTGTCTGTCTGTCTGTCTGTCTGTTGAAATCAGTTTTTTGAAGTCCCCAGATATTCTCGGGATCCAAACCTTCAATAATTCTGTCAGAAGTGCTTTCGAGAAGTTTGCTATTTAAAATCAGCAAAATCGGTTTAGGTCAACCAGAGTTATGAACCAATATGTGAGACCACCTCTATAAAAATTTGATATTTTTCGTCCATTTTATTGCAATATTTTGAAATATATTGGAGATAATACTATGAAATTTTGTATACGTTGTTTGTATGACAAAAGAAGAAAGTGTGCGGAAAATAGTAAGAATCGGTCCATGATTTCTCATAGCCCCCATACAAATATATATATTCCCGAAATATGGCTTAATGATAAAATAGGGATATCAAGACAAAATTCAGCTAAAATAAGTTTTTTTGTTAATTTCGGTCTATTTTTAACCGTATGCCCCATATAAAGCCCTCTTCCGAAAATCACTTTAATACTCATAAATCGCTTATAAATAAGGGTACCAATCCAAAATTTTACACGGATCATTTATATACATGCCTAAATCTAACTGCTGGATTTTGAGAATATCGGTCCATATTTGACTATATCCCCCACATAAGGTCCACTCTCGAAATCCACGTTAATACTAATATATATCTTAAATATACCGTTATTACGTTGAAATTCTACGTGAAATATCCCCATATGCATGAAAATAACTGTTCCAAAATTTAAGAAGATCGGCCCATAATTTGTCATACCTGCCATATAGAAGCATTTCCAAAAACAAATAAATTCGGGTCAAAAAATATTCTTTTCGGATTTAACCCATATTCGGTCCATATTTTATAATCATGATATATATCGTTGGAAAGCTATTTTTAATACCTTTTATTTAATGTATTACAAATTATCAGACACCCAGTAGTTCCCGAGATATAGGCCTATATATTTTCAACTTTAAGGGCCCGCCCCCTCGAAAATAGGCGTGGCCGCCAAAAAAATTTTTTTTTGCTGGTATCTCTTCTAAAATCCCTATTTGTTTTTTTTTTTTTAACAAAATCACTAAAACCGAATTGTACCCCTTTTTTATACTCTGTTTGTTAAATTACACTGAAGATTATTATGAACATCAGACAGACTCTGTAAATTATGGTAAGAATTGGTAATTAAATCAATTAAAAATGGTAAAAATTAGACAACATTTGAAAATATTTTACATAAATTATGTTGGTCGTAAAATTGTCTTTCAAACAATATATCAAATACTAATAAAATTTGCACTATGTTTCCACGACGACTTGAATCACCTGCTTCGCTCTCTGAATCATGTTTATGAATAATGCTGTTTACATGACCAAAAAACTTGATTCGATTTGACAGTTGTTTTTAATAAATAAACAGAATAAAAAACAAGTAAGAGTGCTATATTCGGCTGTGCCGAATCTTAAATACCCTTCACCTAAGCGTAATAAGAAATACAGAAACTACACTAGACTAGAATATCCTAATTCTGTGTTTTCTATTCAGTCTTAGTGCAAATTGAATTAGTATTTGATATATTGTTTGAAAGACAATTTTACGACCAACATAATTTATGTTAAATATTTTGAAATTTTGTCTAATTTTTACCATTTTTAATTGATTTAATTACCAATTCTTACCATAACTTTCAGAGTCTGTCTGATGTTCATAATAATCTTCAGTGTAATTTAACAAACAGAGTATAAAAAACAAATAGAGTATAAACAAACAGAGTATAAAAAAGGGGTACAATTCGATTTTAGTGATTTTGTTAAAAAAAAAAAAACAAATAGGGATTTTAGAAGAGATACCAGCAAAAAAAAATTTATTGGCGGTCACGCCTATTTTCGAAGGGGCGGGCCCGTAAAGTTGAAAATATATAGGCCTATATCTCGGGAACTACTGGGTGCTTGATAATTTGTAATACACTAAATGAAAGGTATTAAAAATACCTTTCCAACGATATATATCATGATTATAAAATATAGACCGAATATGGGTTAAATAAAAAAGAATATTTTTTGACCCGAATTTATTTGTTTTTGGAAATGCTTCTATATGGCAGGTATGACAAATTATGGGCCGATCTTCTTAAATTTTGGAACAGTTATTTTCATGCATATGGGGATATTTCACGTAGAATTTTAACATAATAACGGTATATTTAAGATATATATTAGTATTAACGTGGATTTCGGTAGTGGACCTTATGTGGGGGATATAGTCTAATATGGACCGAACTAAAAAAAATTTCGTTTTGCGATTTCTTTTTGCACAAAACTTAGTTTTGCTGAATTTTGTCTTGATATTCCAATTTTATAGGCATTTATGTATAATTGAGCAATATTTCGGGAAGATTTTTGTATGGGGGCTATGACCATTTCTGGGCCGATCACCATAAAATTTGGTACAATAATTTATTTGCCTATAAAGAGTATTTATGTCAAATTTTAGCCGTTTAACATTATTTATATCTGTTTTATGCGTATTTAAGTGAATTTTGTAAGTGGACTTTATATGGGGTCTATGGTCAAATATGGACCGAACTAAAAAAAAATTTCAGTTTGTGATTTCTTTTTGTATAAAACTTATGTTTGCTGAATTTTGTCTTGATATTCCAATTTTATAGGCATTTATTTATCATTAAGCCATATTTCGGGAATATATATATTTGTATGGGGGCTATGAGAAATCATGGACCGATTTTTACTTTTTTCCGCACACTTTCTTCTTTTATAGTACAAACAACGTATACAAAATTTCATGGTATTATCTGCAATATATTTCAAAATATTGCAATAAAATGGACGAAAAATATCAAATTTTTATGGAGGTGGTCTCACATATTGGTTCATAACTCTGGTTAACCTAAACCGATTTTGCTGATTTTAAATAGCAAACTTCTCGAAAGCACTTCTGACAGAATTATTGAAGGTTTGGATCCCGAACATATCTTGGGACTTCACAAAACTGATTTCAACATCCAGACAGACAGACGGACATGGCTTAATCGACTTCGCTATCTATAAGGATCCAGAATATATATACTTTATAGGGTCGGAAAATTATATTGTGGAAATTTCACACGGAATGACAAACTTATATATACCCTTCTCACGATGGTGAAGGGTATAAAAACAGAATTTACAATTTGTGGAAAATATTTTTTTTTAATGGACAAAAAAACTGAGTGAAAATTAGTTAGCTTATATGAAAAAAAGCATACATTCGTACGTATTTACTTTCTTTACTTCCAGCAAAAAGAAAATAATTTGCTTTGTTTACAATAATATTAAATTTTTACAGCTAGTGCAGATAAACTTGCGATAAAACTTAGAGAAGAGTGCAATTTTTCGTGCTTCGCAAGTAAATTCAATATGAATCTACTTGATTCGCTCTTAAAATTTTGTATGGTGAAGCAAGTTGTTTCGCACATGATTGGGGTGTGAAGCATGAATAGAGAGCGAAGCATGTACCGTGGAAACATAGTATAAAGTGGCAATTGTTTCACGTGGAATTTTCAATATCAGTTGACTGTCATCCAAAAGCTCTTCTGTCGCAGCAATATATGTATATTACTTGTTGTGCTGCTGCCCATGCGGCCAGTAATATTTGTTTATTCATTTTAATTTAACGATTTCGATTCAACACAGATATATGTGTTTTGTTTACAAAAGTACATTAGCTACACGTCAAATTTTCCGTATGAAATAATTAATGTTGCTCAACATTTTCCCCAAATTTGAACAGAGTACTTTTTTAAAAAGTTAACCCTGCCTTTCTTTACACATGCAAGTACTTGCACGCGAGTGCTGTGTACGTATTATATACGAAAACTTATTCGAAAAACTCGACTAGCTCTGCAAGTGAGAAAAATGTAAGTGTATTGAGTTTTTCGAACTGTTACTTGCATGTGTAACCCCGGGTAAAAAATAAATTAATTACATCTGATACAAAAAACAAATTTGTTTAGTTTATTTTTTATTTTTGTTAAGTTTTTTATTTTTTTATAAATCCACTGAATGAACTGTTGAAGACTGTTATTAATATTATATTTTTTATGTGAAATTTTTCAATAAACTTTTATTAAATAAAAAAGAAAATCTAAATTTGGTGCGATTTTTTTCAAATGGCGCGTTTTTTTCTCCATGTTGGTGCGTTTTGAAATTTCAAAGTTGACAACGCTGATTTTGTCAGTGGAAGAAAAAACAACAAATGAATCGTAAATAATAGAGAAGTTGTTGAAAAGAAAAGAACAAACAAATTACATCGTAGAATATTGTGAAATAGTATAAAAATATAATACTTTAAAACTATTTTTTCCATTAAATGAATCATATAAGTAAAATGAACATGATTAGTCTAAATTAGAAATATAAAAATTATATACAATATTGTTGTTGCATTCAACGAAGAAACAATTCTTGTTACAAATAATAACAATTATCGATTATTACATTTTGTGTGTTGTGTGAAAATCGAAAAACAAAAATAATAGAAAGAAATTTAATTAACATTGAATTTTATTCGCATCAGGTTAAAATTAGCTACAGATGGTGTTTCGCTGGCTATATAGTAATAAAAATGTTATTAAGAAGCTTGTCTCTGGCATTTCCAGCCGGTCCATTTTGGTTGATTCACTAATACTTGTGTTTATTTTTGGTACCAGTTGCTGTGATGCAACTGCTACCGATATTGCGCTTGATGCCAAGGCGACGTTAACGCATCGCATTGACAGCCTTAACCTTCTTGTGTACACCTTCCTGCTGACCTTGACTGTATTGACAATATGGTTGTTTAAGCATCATCGCGTCTCATGGTTACATGAGACTGGCCTCGCTGTGATATATGGTAAGCTTTTGATGTTTTTTTTTCATTTTGATGGAACCTAGATGGAAATGTGTAGTTTATAATACCTCTCAGTTTTTAGACATGTTGACACCCATTAGTAGTGTAGAAAACACGACTACTTTTGTTGTGTTTGTTGACTTTAAGAACCACAAATCGATTTATAATTATTAGCTTTTTTTGTTATTGCTTGATTTGCCTCTTTCCAGTTTTGGTTTCTACGCAGTTTCAAAACCTTGTAAACTAAGCAATACACCTGTTGAATTGCACTGTGTAACAAGGAATTCCCAATTATATTTAAATGGAATTTAGAACAGTTTTTCATGCCAAAATTTTTAAGTCGTATTTTAATTTTAAATGATGAATACTACATAATAATTTCAGGTTTTTGCTACGTTTAACAGGAATTGTGTATTTAAATATACTTTGCAAATTAACTCTGTATTACACAATTTTTAAGTCTCATAAATAAATTTAAACTTTGAAATGAAGTATGTACGTGGTCATACAGGGTTTTTTTTAAATGAGTGTAACTATTCACCTATTGGTCCTAGCAAAAATTGTCCAAAGGACTTTAGATAGCTATTTCTTCAATCATTTCAAAAATATTTTTTTTTTTTAATTTAAAAAAAATTTGTTTTATTTTTTTTTTTTAAATTTTTTTTTTAATTTTTTCAATTTGGGCCTTTTTTTCTCAAAAGAAAGCTTTTACAATTTACTTTAAGGGCTTTATAATCGCTTAATGGGATGCGAGTGGGATATCTATCAAAAAAATATTTTTAACTCAAGGGGCCTTGCAAAATTTAGAGCATTTTCTGATAGGAGGATTACTTTTGCGCCACCCTGTATATGAGATTTATATACTTATGTTTTACTCAGAACTGTTATTGAAGATTTATTTGTACAATGTAATTTTATATTTTTACAGAATATTGTATATTTTGAAAGAGGAAATAGCATTGAAGGATTCCAACAATATTTTTAAATGCATAATTTTACTTCTTTCTCAATAGAAATTTAATCAGCTTAAAAAATGCTAATTGTTTCAGGCTTAATTGTAGGAGCTGCAATACGATATTCAGCTTCATCAAAACCTCTAGTGCATTTGGAAGTTGAGCCTGAACCAAATACAAAATTTAACCAAACTCTACCACCTGATACGCTTTGGTTACAAGTGAGTGTTTTTTTTTGCAAACTTTATTTTATTTTTTTTCTAATTTATTAAATTTTTAACAGTTTCCTGGCAAGTTAACACCTCCTAATAACAGTGAAATCTTAGAAAATAAAACGTATGCATACACCTTTCGAAGTCAAGTTTATGATGTGGTAGAGAATGAAATCGATTTAAAAGCTACATTTGATCCTGAAATATTTTTCAATATAATATTACCACCCATTATTTTTCACGCTGGCTACAGCTTGAAAAAGGTAATTACCACTTACAAATAAATACATTTTGTGAACAGTATTATATTTAAATGAATGTTTTATTTTTTAGAAATATTTTTTTCGTAATCTGGGTGCCATTTTAACATTCGCTATATTGGGCACAACATTATCAGCGTTCCTAATCGGTACCATTATGTACGGTTGTGTGAAACTGATGCCATCATATTTGAGCAGCAGTTTTACATTTCTGGACACACTGTATTTTGGAGCGTTGATTTCTCCAACAGATCCACTAACAATACTAGCCATTTTTCATGATCTACATGTTGATGTTAATCTCTATGCGCTGGTTTTTGGTGAATCTGTTTTGAATGATGCAGTCGCCATTGTTTTAAGCGGGTAAGTAAAAAAAAAAAAAAATTATTTGATCAAAACAAAATTCACATTTCGTGCCAAAAGTACGTTGTATATTTACAAAACGAATCCGTTTTGTATTTTATTAACATATCTATTTATCTTTTTAGAGCAATACAAAACTATGGAGAGCACTATTCAAGCACTGGAGAATTCGAGACATATGCCTTCTTTAGAGCTTTGAGTGATTTCTTTGGAATTTTTATGTTGTCATTATTAATTGGAGCTTTGATGGGCTGCTTTACAGCATTGATATCCTTTTTTAAACTTGTTTATACAATTTACGTTATGTCATAAGAGTGGATATATTCAGACTGATATTATCTATTGATATTCTAAAATACTAAAACATACTACTAATATTTACAACTATAAACTGCAACATTATTATATTACATTGTTAAACATTATTTATATATGCTATTCCTTAACTTGTTTCACACTTGACTAAATTTACTCGAGTTCGAGATTTTCCTCTACTGGAGTCGGCGCTATTTGTTTTGATGTCCTATAGTACCTTCCTTATAGCAGAGGCTTCCGAATTAACTGGTGTAGTAGCAGTATTATTCTGCGGCATCTGTCAAGCGCATTACACCTACAATAATTTGTCTGAAAATTCTCGCACGAGAACCAAAGAGATATTCGAGCTATTAAATTTCTTAGCAGAGAATTTCATATTTTCATATATAGGTGTTTCCATGTTCACCTTCCCAAAACACCATTTCGACGCAGTATTCATAATAACTGGTTTTGTAAGTTTCATAAACCTTTAACCAATTAAGAAGTATTGTTGGAAAATATATTTTACGGTGCCTTATAGATATGTGCTGCAATTGGACGTGCTGTTAATATTTATCCACTATCATGGTTGTTGAATTTAAACCGTAAACCTAAAATTTCTTCGAATTTCCAACACATGTTATTCTTTGCAGGTATGTTACAATTACATTTTAACTAATAAAGAAACGTTACCAAAACACTTAATTTGTTAAGGTTTGCGAGGCGCCATGTCATTTGCTCTAGCTATACGTAACACCATATCAGAGGCTCGTCAAACTATGTTAACAGCGACATCTTTAATTGTTATATTTACTGTTGTTATACAAGGTGGCGCATCAAACTTTCTATTGAGTTGGCTTAAGATACCGTAAGTAAATGTTGGTTTGTCAATTCTTGGTTTCAGTAATAACTAAATGTTATACAAATTACAGTGTGGGTGTAGACGAAGAGACTGAACAATTAAATAATTATCAGATTCATAGTGTGAGTATAGTACATTTATTTAATAATCCCAATAATACCTAGGTATAGAGTAGATTTCTTTTATTTTTATTCTTTTTTGTCGTGACAATTTACTTTGTGTACTTGTGTACATTTGCAAGCTTTTTTGTTATAATTATTTTAAGCATTGCAACATTTTTTTCTTAATACTTATATTAAAAAAAATTGCTTTACTTTTTCAATTTTTTTTTTCAACATTTTTGTATGCAAAAATTACCAAAAAAAAGGTTTACAATTCAATGGAAAATACAACAAACGCGGTATGTGTAAATATTTTCATCACTTCAATTTATGTGTAAAATACTTGAGTTATAATTTTAGCACACTTTTACATACATTAACAAAAACACTGCAAGCTCCAAAGGTTTAGGATGCACGTTTAATAAAGTTTTTAATTTGAGCAATTGGACAATTTTTCTTTGTAGCCTCCATATAATAAAGACATAGGAAGGAAATGCTAATGAAAAAATACTATGTTTTAACACATATGGTTGACAAAATAACAATATATGTGGCTGTATATTCTCATGAATTAAACAACAAACTCAAAATTTTTGACAATCTAATTGCCTACTGAAAAATTGCTGTACATTTCAGTTTTTGAAATGAGTTTCAAATAATAAATATATGTACATATATGCAAGAATTCTTAACATATATGTAGCTCATTTATGACGAGATAAAAAATCGGTCTATAAATGGCTGAAATATGAGCAAAAATTCACGATTTGTCTACATACTTTTGTAGATATTTAAAATACTAGATTAGGTTAGAATACTAAGTTCTATATAGAAAATATACATACATACATGTAATTGGATAAAACGTATGCAATAATAACATGTAATAGTGTTTATTTATTATAATGAGAGGTCGATCTAGCAAAAGGTAACGTAACTAAAAAGCGATACTTTCTTTCCTAAATAATTGAATACTTATCAATAAAAATTAATTTTCAACGACATGTTAAAGGTGCCATCAGACGGGATGTATTTTACATATGTACTGTCACTTTTCTTACCCATATGTAATTCCGTATGTATGTCAAAATTTCCATTTTACATACGATTCATAATTTTTGCTATCACACCTGCTTATGTTTTTCCGTATGACATAACCTATAAATGTAAACAGAAGCTGACTTTTTAACGTGTATAAATTTCAATAATTGCTTCTTTTGGCCAATCTAACTGCAATAAATATAATAAATATAATTTAATTTATTAAAAATTAATTTTCTTTAATTTTTTTTACAATATATTTTTTCAAACAATTTTGTTTCAAAACAAAACAGCTGTTTTGTTTATGTTTGTCACAGGAAAATAGAGCGTGTTCTAATCGAAAAAATTACATATGTATTTCCACATGTATTTTACATATGCAAAGTTTCATATGTATCACACGATGTGTACAACTTTTACAGATGGAAAATTTGACAGTACATATGTAAAATACATCCCGTCTGATGGCACCTTAAGTAAACTAATTTATCAACAATTAAATATATTAAATTTTTTCGTATAATTTTATGTCTGGCTTCAAATCGCTTAAATAGTTCCGATTAATATTCCTTTTATATATTTATCACAGATTAATATATAAAAGAGATTTTATATATAAATATACTTGTTATCATTTAAGCAACATTTTCAAAATCATTATTCATTTTCATCATCATTTAGACAAACAGAGTTGTTGTATTTTTTAAGAACATGATTTTACATTGATGACACAAATTGTGACGATTATTACGACGATTATTTTGTTAAACGAAACCAAAAGAACTTTATCCAAATTTTTCGTTACAAAATAATCGTCTAAGTATGTCTAAAATTTAAATATATGTATGTATATGTGTGTATTGTATGTATGTTTATAACACAGCCACATTTTATTGCAGATAATTTTTGAATAGATTAGATTTATTTCTATAATTAATTGTAGTTACTTTATTATGTTTTTACTGCTGTTTTTAAAGTATAGAAACAACATAATATTTAAAAATAGTCTAATGGTTATTTACAGGATTGTGGTGATATCGAAAATAATGGCACTCCTGGCAATGGAAGCGGAAGTAACGGTAGACGCAATGAAAAAGCAGTTCTTGCCAGACTGTGGAGTAGCTTTGATACTAAGTAAGTAGTAAAAAAAACTTTATAAATATTTAAATTCGATCTTTTATTAATTAATATAACTAGTAACAGCGTTGTTCCACAATAAGTTGGACAATTCAAAGCTGTTGAATAAATTATTTAATATATGTATATAGTATATGTATCAGTGATAGAAAAATGAAAAATTGAAATGGTACTGACCGTCAACAAAAAGAGTACTTTTTTCAACATTTTGGTACTTTTTAGGAAACATTTTTATTCAAAAATAAAATTAAAAATCCATTTAAAAATAATTCCAAAATAAAATTAATTCAGTTTAATTCAAAACTGTTATAACAACAAACTAAAAATTAATTAATTTTTATGTAAAAATATATGTTTCAAAAATTTTTATTTGTTGTGGGTAATATATCTTTCACCAATATGTTTGAAGTTTTATGATATACAAAAAATCTCAAACAAGAAATGAGAATTACAAAAATTTACGAAACATAAGAAATTTAAAAAATTTATCAAAATAGTACCACAAACACCTTTAATTCTTTATGCATCTGTTTACTTTTGTAGATTAGCTTATCCCACTTCAAATAAATAACATGAATAATGAATTTGTCCATTCCTTATGTTCTTGTTTTGAAACCAATGTTGTCAATGATTATAAAAATAGTAACGCTGGCTTTCTAAACAGGGACCAAAGCAAAACAAACAAAGAGTACTAAATATGATGTGGGGGTACTGTGGTATTTTTGTTGTGAAAAAGTACTGAAAATAGTACAATATTATTGAATTTTCCATCACTGATATGTATATAATATAATTTATTCGACAGCTTAATAGATTTCGTATTCTCTTAAAAATGTTTCAAATGTTTAAAATAGCTCGGCAACGAGGTAAAAAATTAATCAACATATTTATATATTTTTTTCCCGGCATTTTTCGGGATTTTTGTTTCTTATTAAAACAAATTGGTTTATTAATAATAAAAACTATTTATTTAAAAAACGTAACTAATACATATTAACTATAAATATAAAACAATTATATTTTATTTTTCGAAAACAAGGTCTAATATTCTTTTTATTTTTATTTTTTATTTCTTCTGATATTTATTTTTCAAAAATAAAAGTAATTGTCAAAATTTAAGTATTGCACAAACAAAAATATTAATATGAAAAATATTTTAGTTTTTAGTTTTTGTGTTTTTATAAATTAAGTCTCTATAAGTTTGAGCAACATTATCTGTATCTACTTTAAAATTAATTCTAAGATTTTTTGGTACATTAATAATTTCTAACATTTCTAACCTATAACGACGTTTATAATTATTTTCTGTTTTTAAAAACTGATATGTTCTCAAAGTCGGGATAGTGATTCAAATTTGCACAATGTGATGATACTGCTGTTTTTTGTGATGATATATCTCTATATTTTTGATCAGATTTGTGTCCAGCTATTCTAGTTTTTAATTTAGTTTTATTTATACCTACATATACTTTGCTACATTTGTCATTGTTATTACCATTACATGGTATTTTATAAACTACGTTTGACATTTAATTTAGGTATCCTATCTTTTATTTTACTGAATAATCTGCTTACTATATTATACATTTTTGGAGCCATTTTATATTTGATTTTTCTAATTTTTCGGATATTTTAGGTACATAAGTTAAAGATTTATATATTTTAGGTTCAGAAAATCTTTTTGTGTTATTCATTTTATTTTTGAATTGTCTTATTAATTTACAAATTATATTAATAGGGAAATTATTATCCTTTAATATTTTGTTAATCGTTTCTATATTTTTCTTGTGGAATTCCTTATCACTTATTGTCAATATTCTCTCTATAAGATTTTTAGCTGTATTAATAATAATTCTTTTAGGATGTTTTGAATAGCAATTAATGATTCTTCCTGATGATGTAAGTTTTGATATTAATCTATAAATAATTTATTTCCTATTTTTATTATTTAAGTGTCTAAATAAGGAAGTATAAATTACATTCTTTTTGTATAGTAAATTTAATATTTAGATGAAAAAAGTTAAAAATCATCAAAATATATTCTATTTCACTTTCTGAAATTATGCAAAACAGATCATCTACATCAGGAGTGCCCAAAAGTTGCTTATGTAAGAGCAAACACCAATACGTTTAAATAAAAACTAATTTTTATTTAGTATTTTTTGTTGTAAAAGCCAATACATACAAAGAAACAACACACTTTAAACAAAAACAAAATCTACATTGACGATCGCAGTCACCAATGTTTACCAGTAGAGCCATTCCCACGACAGCCGGTTCTACGCACCGGAATGACCCGAGATCACTCGGCCAAGGGCTGTCAACTCAGCAATTACTGCTGTTACAACAACAACAACAACCAGTAGAGCATACGAAAGTGTTGTTGCTTTGCGCTTGCGTGTATAGAGTGAAGTACGACAAAAAAACAAATAAGGCAAAGTTGTTTGTGTATTTCGTATTGCTAGTGCTGAGTGCTGTAATGAGTATACAAAACACACAGCCTATAGCTAAGAGTTTTTACAAATACAAAAGAGCACCAAGAGTATAGGCCTTGTGCACTCCTGATCTACATATTTTGTTAAAATTTTTGGTTTTTGTGTTGACAAAAGCTTACGACTGGACAACAAACTCAACGGAGTAAAATTTGTTTTTCATTTATTTATTTTAAATAACCCCTGAAGATGGTCAACAAAGTTGACCGAAATATTGGGAATAAAATAAAATAAAAATTTTTAAAACAAAATATTTTTATTAATTAGAGATGGAAAAATGAACTACTATTTCTTAATTTTTAAGAGAAAAGTTTTATTCAGGCTACTAGTTCAAATAATTAAGAATACTATTGTAAAGTACTGGAACAATTGGCAAATTGGAATGCATTTTCTACCCGGCCAAGGGCGTCTTCAGCAATCTTCATTGTCCACTATCACTATGTAAATATCATCTATTTAACTCACCGTTTTTTGAGAAATAGCGTACAAGAATTATGATATTTTTTTTTAACGTGTTGTGAGTTAGAACGAAATTTACGTACGTTTACAATGTGTGTGTATTCTTTATTATTGTTTATGAAACTTGTATTACTACAAATTTGTTTTTGCTTTTCTTGCTGCGTCTACCTTTTTTGTAGATCAATAACAGCAATTGTATGTATGTTTTTGTTGTCATATCTCCTTTTATTTCTCCTTTTTTGGTTGATTGAGTTATTTTTTGTAACTACGAAAACCGGAGATGGGATGATGACTACATACTTTGATACACCGCGCCATGGTATTTATTATGTTATTAATTAGAGATGGAAAAATGAACTACTATTTCTTAATTTTTAAGAGAAAAGTTTTATTCAGGCTACTAGTTCAAATAATTAAGAATACTATTGTAAAGTACTGGAACAATTGGCAAATTGGAATGCATTTTCTACCCGGCCAAGGGCGTCTTCAGCAATCTTCATTGTCCACTATCACTATGTAAATATCATCTATTTAACTCACCGTTTTTTGAGAAATAGCGTACAAGAATTATGATATTTCTTTTTAAAGGTAGACGCAGCAAGAAAAGCAAAAACAAATTTGTAGTAATACAAGTTTCATAAACAATAATAAAGAATACACACACATTGTAAATGTACGTAAATTTCGTTCTAACTCACAACACGTTAAAAAGAAATATCATAATTCTTGTACGCTATTTCTCAAAAAACGGTGAGTTAAATAGATGATATTTACATAGTGATAGTGGACAATGAAGATTGCTGAAGACGCCCTTGGCCGGGTAGAAAATGCATTCCAATTTGCCAATTGTTCCAGTACTTTACAATAGTATTCTTAATTATTTGAACTAGTAGCCTGAATAAAACTTTTCTCTTCAAAATATTTTTATATTTTTCATTTAAAAATTTGTTACCTTATGACCTTATGCCGAACAAAATTTACAAACAATTTTTGGTTTTATAATCAATTTTTTAATACAAGTGTCAAGTGACTTTTCCATGACAATAGCAGCAATAACTGGAGAAGCTGGTGATCCCGTTGGAAAGCCTATTTTCTGTACATATATTTTGTTATTGTATTGAAAATATCTGCTATCAATTATACAAAATTTTAAAATACGTAAAAATAGATCTTTAGAAATATTTGTATGTTCTATTATATTCCATTTTTCATCTACATATAATATACTAATACTTATTGCTAAGTCTACAAGGGGCTAATTCTCGCATTTGTATGCGAATAAATTTTCATTGGAACGTTCGAATTTTTTATCATTTGGGATTCCCTCATTTGATAGCGAATAAAATGTATTGAAATTTCTAATGATGGCATTCGATTACGAATTATCATTCGAACGCAACCTTGCGAGTTTTTACTCGTAAGCAGGGCTGCCAGATGAATTTCGGAAAAAATCGTCAAAATCCCGATAAAAAAAGAAAAAAATCGTCATTTCGAATTTTAAAAATCGTCAAAAAAGTCGGAAAAATAAAGTCACTATTTCTAATAGTATTTTGAAATTTTTATTTAAACGAAAAAATAAAAATTCAATTTTATATAGTCTCTTGTACAATACATATAAAAATACGTAAATTTTAACTTTTTACATAACAAATCACAAAAAATTTTATGTTAAACACAACTTGTGTAATATTTTTATAATATCTTAGTCCGTTTTCACTTCTATAATTCTGACGCGTCAAGGCAAGTATTTTTGGATGAGAAGGGAAATAAGAACAAAAGGGGTACAAACTTGACGGTAATGTCAATTTTCTTATTTCCTTTTATTTTTTTTTCATGCATGTTGATTTAAATTAAAAAGTACGAAAATTCATTTGACGTATGTAAATGAAATGGCAAGTTCAAAAGAGAATTAAACAAAAAGTAGTGAGTTAAAACTGGCGAGTGGGAAACAAGACTACAGTATTTTATAAATAAATATCTGAATTTAGCATATCTGATTAATTCAGGTTAAATTAGAATGTCAAGACAATTTAATTTATTAAGTTTTAAATATCATTTTGAGTATAGAATTCAATTCATCCATCATATACGAGTACAGGTACTTACATATTTTCAAAGAATTCCGTATTTTTGTTATTTAAATTTATTCGGCTGAATATGCTTTCGACATTTTGTTAAAATAGGAGAAGTTTTTGTAGAAGAATTTCCCCGTGGAAATTTAGAAATTGTTTCCTCTTAAAATTTTAGTTCATGGAATTCAGTTAAATAAGTTATTTCGACTATCCTGTCTCAATATTATTTGGAATTATTTTACTTGAACTTAACAACAATAATTAAGAAAACACTACTATCACTTAGTTGTGTTTTTGAAATAGTTGTTGTCTCAAAAAAAGAGAGAATTTGGTAACAAAAACATTAATAAAACTAACAAATGATAGAAATTTTTAATAATTCAGAAAATCGTCACTTTCAATGAAAAAATCGTCAAATCGTCAAATCTGGCAGCTATGCTCGTAAGCAAAGAAGCATTCGAAATAACGTTTTTTTTTAGCAAACAGAAGAAAGAAAGAAAATGTTAGTAAAAAATTTGTTACTTACTTTAAAAAATATGATAATATTAATAATTTTATTACTTTTAGGTCAAAAATAAATTTTACCTATGCTTGCTTTGTGAGCCTAAAACGTCTTTTGAGTCTAGAAAAACACATGTATGTATGTATGTATTTATTTATACTTACTCATTGTTTGTCAATCTTAAGGGGCCGAAGGTGTTTCTTATTTGTTTCCTTATGTCATTTATGTTTTCAATCTCGTCAGAATCAAAAGACGATGAGTAATAAAACATAACTGGATCCATTTTTAATTTAAAATAATTTCTTTAAACATTTTGTTTTTACTTGAGTTATTTTTGCAGAACCATATGTTTTTTGTTTATATTTTCTTTTATTTTATTCAGTGTTGTAATTCGTACTTATTTAAGTTTTTACAACACTGAAGCAATGCATCGATTTGATTCGTGTCGAGTACCATCATTAGAAAATTTTACACTGTCGAAATAAATTTCGACCACAACTGCCAGAATTAGCCCCCAGGGGCCAAATTACCGCATTCGATATCGAGTAAAATTTATCGTAATTTTTTTATTTGAGATTATGGCATACGATATCGAGCAAGAAATTTAGTACATTTTATCATAATTTCGATATCGAAATCATTTTTCGATACGATAGCTCATTCGATCACGAATGCGGTAATTTGGCCCCAGGTATGCTAGGGAACAATGATACAATATCAAGTGAAATAAGTTTTTCATTCTTATGAATTGTTACATCCTTTATCTTATCTTTGAATTCTAATGAATTCTTTACAATCACCCCTATCGTGAATAAAAATTCCACGTAAAATTTGTTCACTTTTCACATTTTCCTATTTAAATTCAATGTTAAAAAAATAAAAGTGAAAAAATTTCACGTGGAATTTTTATTCGCGGTAGGGGTGATTATATTTAGAGTTTAAAGTTAATTTTTTAAGAATGTCAGTAATATATATACAAAGTTCATATGATGGAGAGTTAATACATG
This sequence comes from Bellardia pandia, assembly GCA_916048285.2. Taxonomy (NCBI): domain Eukaryota; kingdom Metazoa; phylum Arthropoda; class Insecta; order Diptera; family Calliphoridae; genus Bellardia; species Bellardia pandia. The sequence goes on from OU696530.1 coordinate 76,802,335, forward strand.
AACAAATTGGTATTAAAGGAAATGTCTCTTTATGAATTTTTGGTAATCCATATAATTTAGGAGCTGTTGCCACATTTGTTCTAAGATTGTTTTGTAATATTAAAAGAAACGTTAACTTCTTGCGAGCAACTTATAGTGTCGCTCAAACAAGTGTTGTTTTTATTCTGTATTACACTGGTTTACAGCCAAAAAATACCAAGAACGCCACTTATCTAGATAAGTTAATTGGGACCTCCTGAACACGAAAAACGCTGTAATTTTTTTTTCTAGTACCGTTTTTTAGATAACGGTACTTTTGTGTTTTTCGGTGTATGGTCCCATTCAAACCCTTGTGGAGCCCAACCGAGCTGGGCTCTGTACGGTGACCAAGCATTTAATGAGTGTTAAGGCCCAGCTCATTTGGAGGCATGGGAAGCATTCCAGGATATCGTTCACAACTTTTTGGGAAACTACAGAAGTCCTGATTACGCAGAGAAGATCGATACATTACTGCAAAAATTCAATGCCATTGGTAAGCGTTGAGTGAAAACATGTATATCAAAAAGGCCGTTATGATTTAAAATTTATTCTTTTTAACCTTTAGGTTCAAATATGACACCTAAATTACACTTCTTATTCAGTCATTTGGATATTTTCCCCACCAACTTGGGCTCCGAAAGTGATGAACAAGGTGAAAGATTTCACCAAGAAATGGAAGAAATCGAGAGACGTTACAAAGGCTGGTGGGACGAACAAATGATGGCGGACTATTGTTGGTTCCTCATTCGCGAAGATCCATCCGAAAAAACGTAAGAGTTCAAGGCGCTCGCCATTTTAATTTAAATTTTTTGAATTTACGCCGAATATAGTGCGTAAGCAATGAAGATGAAAATATTGTCGTTCCACAAAATCCTTAATAAAAACTATATTTTTCATCCGATTTTTTTCAAATTACGCTTAAAATGTTGGTAATTAAATAAACTATTTGGATAAAAAATAAAACATTCCAGATATTAACTGTAACGTAGAAAAAAAATTAAATGAAAAAGAAAAATTTTGAAAAAAACGTAAAAAATAGGCAAATTTCGAACTTTGAGGTGTCATAACTCAGCTATTTCTTATCAGATAGAAATTTGCAGCATATCGGCGGAAAAGGCATTCGATTACCTTTCCAACGATATGCCACTCATCTCGATCGGGCTCTTCGGTTGGGCTCCACAAGGGTTTGAATGGGACCATACACCGAAAAACACAAAAGTACCGTTATCTAAAAAACGGTACTTAGAAAAAAAATTACAGCGTTTTTCGTGTTCAGGAGGTCCCAATTAACTTATCTAGGCAAGTGGTGTTCTTGGTATTTTTCCAAATTAAAAATTTGTAAACCAGTGTTATTTATACAATTATTTGGGCTTATATACTACGTATGAAAATAATGATTAGCCTAATATTAATAATACTTATTAACTAACGCATGGGAACCGTTAACGCAATATGATCGTTGTATAATAGGTGGTTCCCATACAATATAAATATTTACAGTATGCCGATTGAACAATGCACGCTTGCAAAAGTGCCGACGCTGCACATTAGTTAATCGTGAGGAACTGACCAACGACAATAAGTGTCAGTTTCAAGTGTTTATGTGCAGGTCTCTAAAATAATGCAAACATGAGTTTAATCGTACTACAGTTTCTCTCAAAAATTTTAATTATTTTTTATTTGAAAAGATCATCAACGATATTATTATTTATGTTCTGTAATTTGTTTGTAGGGTCCTTATTTAATATCTGATATGATGAAGTATTATCTAAACTATCATTCATCCTTGATTCATAATCAGTTTTATCAATAGCTGCAGTATTATTTCCTTTATCTGAATTTAAAATAATTATGTTTCTATTACATTCTAAATGTTAGAAATGTTAGAAATTATTAATGTACCAAAAAATCTTAGAATTAATTTTAAAGTAGATACAGATAATGTTGCTCAAACTTATAGAGACTTAATTTATAAAAACACAAAAACTAAAAACTAAAATATTTTTCATATTAATATTTTTGTTTGTGTAATATTTAAATTTTGACAATTACTGTTATTTTTGAAAAATATTTTTATTGTTATTAATCATGGTGTAACTATACAAGGTGAGTGCAGTAGCCCAGCTGACTGACTTTGTTTACAATTTACTTATGTCAGAAGTAATACATTTTCAAGTATTTTTGACAGTAGTACATTATTTTACACAAACAAAATGCCTGTTGTTTCTGTTTTGTGTTGTATTTGTTGTCGATTTGCACTCACCTTGTATAGTTGCACCATGTTATTAATTTTAAATTTTGTTATTGTTTCCCTGAATATGCTACACATTGTTGTAGCGAAATATCGGAAGAAATAAAAAAATCAAAATAAAAAGAATATTAGACCTTATTTTCGAAAAATAAAATATAATTGTTTAATAAATAAAAAGGTCGAACAATGAGTTAAATAATCAACTAAAAATATGTTAAAAAAACAAAAATTTTATATCCTCATAGCTTTAATATTTAAATTTACTAAAAATTTATAAAGATAATTTTTTATTTTATAAACAAAATTTTATTAATCATTAATCATTTAAAAACGTAATAACATTATATTGAAAATTAGATAGAGAAAAATAATATGTCATTTCGCTTTAATTTCTAAATTCATTTAAAAGCATATTATCGTTCACAATCAACACATGTGGGCAAAATTGTTAAAAAATTATTGTATGCTGATTGCATTTCTCACTCTCACTCGAAATAAATAATTACACATATTTCTTATTCAATATTTGATTCCATATCATTACAGACATTATCAGGTTTTGTGGCGGGCTTTTACACATTTCAGTTACATTCATTATTTCATTGGTTTCGCAATAAGTGTTTTTAATTTATTTCTAATAAAAAATATTTCTATTTCTTTACAAATTCACTATTTAATTTTGGATTTTTTTTTTCAAAAATTTTATAAGTTTTGAGTAAATCATCCTTGATTTCTGGTCCCACCAGTTCATCGCTTAATATGCAGTCAATTTTTGATATCTCTATGAGCTTAAATAAAAGTGCAACATCGGCAGAGATTCATATCACTGTGGCTAACGTCTTCACTGTTACTTTAACCGGATTTAAAATGACTTTTTGTTTCAGTCAAAAATAAAGTGCGTTCGAGTTTGGTAATCCAAAATTAATGTTTATTCTTGCACTTTCATTTCTTCAACATGGTAGGTAGGTAGGTAGGAAGGCTGGTGTGAGGATTACTCACCCAGAGACCAATATGGTCCATTGCGATGCCTTAGATAGGAAGAGAAGGTGAAATGAAAGCGAAAGTGAAAGACAAGAAGGGAATAGCAAAGAGATAAAGGAGAAGAAAGAAACATACTTTTGTAAAATTTTAATTTTTGTTAATAAATAGTTTTGAAACGTTTCTGACCTTTTCAATTTGTGATTTAATGTGTGTCTAAAATTATATGTTTTAGACACAAAACTAAATATCTATTGTGAATTATTATTAATTATTATTAAAAATGTAAAATTAAATGTTAAAGTACGAATTACTTAAAGTTATTGTGAATTATAAGCAACCATAGAAATAAGTTTCCGGTCTAGCTTTAAGATAAAAAAGAACTAACTATCACTTCTCAGAATATAAGTAAAGGGTGAGCATCTAACTCAGAAAAATAAATAAAACCTCTAACCTCTCTTGAATTCCAACAATTCCTTTTTTTTTATTTATTATCCATCTAATTTATAATACCCACTTCATTTTGGGTATTATAAAACTATTGAGGCAAAGGCATTTTTTTCTTCAGGACCACAGCTCTATTGTATACAGTCCACCACATCCCTCCCAGAATTAATCATCTTCCCATACGAAGATATTTGATTTCCAGGAATAAAAAAGACGCAATTTGTTCAATGTGGAATCTGTTTATTTTCTCTTATTAAAAATGCTAAAAAATATATTGATTAAAGATGTTTTGTATTTGTTATGCCAAAAAAGCAGATAAAAACAATTATACTTCACTGGATCTTTTACACAAATACTAATTATCGGGATTCCGGATTTGACGGAATTTGATTTCGGGATTGGCATTCCTACGTTATATATTGACAACTCCTTCTAATACATACTTACATATATGTAGATGGTTATTGTACCATGAGATAATTTCTTAAAAATGTTTAGCAAATACATAATTATATGTAATTATATAAATGGAAGTGCACTTTATGCACTACCCTTCTATCCTATCCTATCCTATCCTACATTATTATAATGAAATTAAAATAAAATACTGACCAAAAATAAAAAAAAATAGTTTGGCCTTTATTTCATTTTGGAGTTATTTAATAATGAAATAGTTTGTTAATTAAAAAGTAAATAACATCTTAATATAAAACGAAGCCCAATTTGTGTTGATTTTTGTTATTTGCCTAATTTAATGTTAGGTTATTTAGGGTATTGTTTTGATATGACTAAAATTTCAAAGGAGAACTAATAAATACTGTGAGCGTCAATATAAAGTAAACAACTAATATTGTTTAAAAAAAATGTTTTATTATATATACTACAAGTATAAATTTGAAACAAAATATATTGCATAATTCAAAGGTAACTTAAGCAAAATATAACTAACTCTTTAACAAAATCTAGAAAAATAAAAACATAAAAAATAATTAAATTTTATCGGAAAAGTACCAGATTTTTCGTGTCAAAATAAAGTAAACAGGTATATTAAAATTTTTTACAGTCCTTTTGCTTTTATCATAGCTGACAATCTTATAGACATATGTATAATCAAAGTGTTGTTTTTTTTAGTGAAATTAGGCAAAATTTTGTTCATTCATCCTGTATTACTGCCTTTATGTTATCCTTGCAATTAATATTTATTTTCCTAATTTTTTGTCCAGATATTTCCACAGGTGATCAATTGGATTGAGGTCTGGCTTGCAGACTGCGGAGGATGATCTTAAGTATTTTGACAATGATTGAGCAATTTTGGTGGTATGCTTAGGAACATTGTCCTGTTGGAAAATCCAGCTAGTTCTAATTTCTCTACACTAGACGCTACACAGTTTTTTTTTTTTTTTTAATTTTGAGCTATTCTTTTTATTGTAGATTCTACCGTGTTGGTAACATATTTATTACAAAAGGTTTCGTTCTTGGTTCGCCACATTTTTGATTGGTTTTTGAAAACATTTGGTTTTGTTGTTCTTCGATACAAAGAGCTTCTTACGTGGCACTCTGTCATGTAGGCTATTTTAATGCAAAGGTGTTTTAATCGTACTCGCGCATACAGGTTTTCAGAGATTTTCGTAACATTTTCAGCTATTTTCATAGCACTAGATGTTGGATTTGCTCTTACTTATCAGCTCCTGCTATAGCTCTTATTTCAGTTTTTGTAAGATGCTTTGGTCGTAAATAAATACAGTAGATAGTAGATTTTCTACTGCATTGTGTTTGGTATACTTTTCTGTATTTTTTTTTTATTGTACAGTGATGCCTTCAAAAGATTTTATCAATTTCACGCATGAATTTAACTTTTCTATGTAAGTCTATTATTATTTGCCGACTCTCAATTGATGTTTGTCTTCCCATTGTAAATTTTTCACTACTTAACGTTACAACTAAATCTCTTTTAATGATAAATTATCAAACTTGCAAATATTTTGAACTCCACTTTAGCGTTATACTTTCAAACCAAGAAAAATTTTGCCACTAATTTTGAAACAATAGGGTATTTTTGCATAAGGATGATGCCACTTTTTACTTTATTTTGACGTGTATAAATTGGTATATTTTAACAATAAATTAATTAAAATTGTATTTTTGTTTCTTTTTTTTTTGTGATTTCAATTCTTCTTCAATAACTATATAAAAATGCAATATAATTTTCTAATACAATATCATTTAAATTAATTTATGTAATTAGTAATATGTGGTGTTGCTTTTATATTGACGCTCACAGTATGTGTGTAAATGTGTAAAACATTTTTATATATAAATACTTTCTTGTATTATTTTAGATATATGAAACCATTGTTAACACATTCAAGACCAACTTTATTGGAGACCTTGCCTGTGTGCTGTAATCCTGTGGCACGACTTTTAACAACCACCGAACAGTTAACACAGGTAATAATTGCTCTTGTGTATAAACATTTCTCGCAAAATATTTCATGCTTTTGGTCACTCCTTCGTTATAAATATTTCATTGTGGTGCTTGCACATTAGGATGGTGGTTTAAGGCGCACAGATTCAGATTCTGATATTTGCATAGACGACAATGACGTAGGTCGTAGTCGTAGCGGAAGTGGTGGAGGCTCAGTTACAGGCGCGACAGGTGATCCACGCCGTAACTCGATTAATCGCGTAAGTATCCTATTTACGGCAGATGATCGTAGTATTCTTGCTAAATACAAAAATTGTGAATGATCCAAATCAAAACATGTGTTGTGCTACTACAACTCCACTACTAGTCATTCTATTGTGTTTAGACATTTTATCAATTGAAACCACAAAATAAACAATAATACATTTTAATATTAAAAGCCATACCAAATTACTTACAAAACTTTCTGTTAAAAAAATATAACAATAATAATGATAATAACGATAACAAAAACGACTATTTAAACTAACAAAAAATATCTATTTGTCTAAAACTCTTTAAATGTTTACAAAATTGGCTTCTTTCTATGAATGGCTTGTAAATTAAAAATATTTTATTTTTTTTTTAATTAAACGCTTTTTTTTAATTTATCCCTTTCCTTAACATTTCAATCTAAATTTGAATCGATCACACCTATCTAACTTCTTCTATGTCTTAATTTGATTGAATATTGTGTTTAATTTCTACATAATTTTTTTCGTTTGTATTTCTTTCGTTTTCTTTTTTTTTAATTTATTTTTAAACAATGTAGTAAAACAATTAACAAATAAAAAAAGAAACAAACTTGTAAATATGTATGTACGTATTAAGTAGGTATTTATTTTAAATGTATTTTATTTTATTCATATTTTTGCATGCTGTTTTAATCAAAATTAATAAATTAATATATGAAGCCTTTGAATCTTTAAATAAAAAAAACTATAATAAACAATTGTTTAATTTTTTTCTTCTTCTTTTCTATAAAAATTTCATTTGGTTCTCTAAATCTCGTTCTAATTTTTGGTGGATTTGTTCTGAATTAAAATAATAATAAACTGACTAACCATAAAACTAAACTACTTAAATCACAAATAACAACCTATCTAATACAATACAATAAACTACAACAAATTTACTTTTTGACCAAATACATTAAATCTTAAACCTCAAACTCGAAAACAAAAATTGTTTGTAATTAATAATTAGTCAAATATATTAAATGAAACTAATCAAATAATTGCCGATCTTACTGTGGTAACAAATAATTTTATGTAAAAAATCTAATCAAATCAAATAAAGACAAAATAAACATTTAATATCAAAGGATAGTTGAACAAACAAACAAATGATACAAACATATATGTTTCATAAACTAGAAAAAAAGGTTGGTTTTTTGTTAACTGCTGTACTTTTTGTCCTTCACGCTCATTTTTCAGATGTTTCTTTGACATTAAGTTTTTAATACATTTTTCGAATATTTTAAGACTATATTCTTAAAAACGCATAACTACATAAACATGACACAATTTATTTAAAATCTTTAAACGCTTTTATACATAATTGTTATTCTAATACTTTTTTTAAATTTGCATGCTTTTATTATTAGTTTTACTAAAGCCGCCTTTGCTTTGTCTAAGTTCTCATTTGAGTTGAACAGCTAATACAGTTAGGCCGATTTTTTCCTTCAGCTGTTTCAGAAAAGCTTTCTGACAAAACATCTACGAAACGTCGGGAAAAATGTAAATAAAAGCTTTTTAATTACAATGGAAAAGTTTAGGCCTGATTAGCTTAAATAAGAAATATTTAATAAATTTTAACTTTGGCCAACATTCAACATACAAATATTAGTTGTCTATTAGTTGTGCCCCTATTGCCGTTCTCAACTCAACTAAGTTTGGTCGTCTGTCAGTCAACCCGACTTTAACTCTACATTAACTCTACTACATTTAAGTTGTGAATGGCAATACCGATTTATGAAAGACGACCAAATTATTTAAAAAGTTGTGAACCGCAATAGGGGCATTGGTTTTGGATAAACAAAAAAACTTCAAATTCAATAAATTCAGGTGAGAACCCAGATAGTGTAAAAGTAGCTTTATCATTTTTAATTTCTCCTATTAATAATGGCCAATATATGTATAACTTACGTTGTTAGTACTTAAGAATAAGTTTGTAAATAAAATTTAGTATCCTACAAATACTCAAGCGGGTAGTTATGCTCGTATGTGTTATTAATTTAACATACGTTATAAGTATTTATTTATAAAAGTACAATGGCAAAAATGTCGAAACTTATCTCCAGATATCTTGCAAAATATGTTAGCATTAAGACGAGAAAAATCTCTTGTTTCTCCTCTATCAACAATTTAATTCTTAATTCAATTTCATATCAAATTAAATTTTATCTTTTTATCATTCGATTTTAGAATTCTTTACTAATCAATTCATAGGCATTATTCTCTAGTACTACTTCATTCCTTTGACAATTTATTCTTTAGATAATTAAATTTATAAAATAAATAATAATGTCTTACACTATTACGCTATAAACATAAATACGAGGATATGCGGCTTTAAAATCAAGAAAAAACTTCAAAATAAAAATATATTTTTTCTAAACGAAATTATTATATTATTTCTCCAATCCAACAAATAATTAAAAATAAATACTATTTTAAATCTATGTTATGTTTGGTCACAAAGGAATGAATGATTTAGAAATTAAAATAATATTAAAACGTTATTGCGACATTAATTTAAAACTGGAACAATCCAAAAAAGGAAGAAAATAATAAAACAAATAATATATTATAGTCATCTAATGGACATAGCACCAATTAATAAGAAATTATTAATTTCTGAGCATAAGGAACTTATTTATATTGACTTCATTTAGATATTTAAAGATTTGCGCACGTTAAAATATTTTTCTGATGTGGACATCAATTAATTATGATTAATTAATTTTGGAACTACATATCTTCATATAATTTAGTGGCATAAATTTATTATGGGAGTTGTGGTCATTAATAATAGATAGTAGGCTGTTGCACTAAATGCATTTAAATTCAAAAACATTTGCTTTTTTAAACATTCTCATACTAATTCCAAGTACAAAAGAGAAGCAAAGCAAATAAATGCCAAACAAAAAATACACAATGAAGAATTTTATTCTTTTTATACTCTCAGAGTATTTGTATTTACTCATTCTTGCTCGCTGTAAGTAAAGTAAAGTAAACATTTTTTTTTTGCTAATTTACTGTAGTATTTTGCAAGGTTCTTATTTTACAATATGGGTATTTTAAGAACTAAGTGCAAGCAATGGTTATGGTTGTTTAATTTGTCTTTTTTGCAGATGATTACTTATTATTAAAGTAAAAACTACATATTACTTTGTTTAGCCGTTATTTATATTTTGTCTATTATGGTAACTGTTGTAGTTTTAATGTAGTATTGATGGAACAATTATATTAAGAACATATAGACTAGGCGATAGTGTGCCGGACTATCAGTCAGAGAGTTGCGGGTTCGATTCCTGCCAAAGACTCTGGGTGTTTTCTGCAGACAAGCCAAGGCTTCGCAGTTTGTGTTTGTTAAAAAAAAAAAAAAAAACACGCATATCATTAGTTGAAATTCCAAAAAACGTAACTACGAGTAATATCTAAAAAAATGACAACCTAAGCCAAAAATGCTTAGTACAAAAATGTCTATGAAAACGTTGCAGTTTTTATTATTTCCGATAAAAACATTTTAAATAACAAAAATATTGGGATTTAATTCTATAATTCTATTTTAATATGCAACATTACATATTTTGCATTTCAGCTAACGATATGCATTTTGTTTTTAGTCTTTTTCTTCTCCTGTAATATTTTTCCAATTTCATACAAATAAAATAAAACTTGCAAAATATTCGAGTATTTCAATAAGTAGTTTAAGAACTGCCTCTCCAAACACGTGCATATTCGTATTCTTTAACACTTATTGTATTTATTTAGTACAAAGACAATATTTATTGTGTTTGTACTGTAAGAGAAAGAGCATTTTACTTTATAAAGAGAAGATTGAATAAAGCAAGTAAACGAAAATAGGTAAATGTAATTCGGTCGCATGATTTTGGGTAAGTGGGATTAGTTACTGACCGATCTTTAACAGATTTGGATATTTGGATTCTTACACAAAATTTATTTGTGCAGAATATTATAGCCATTTTAAAAATCGTCAACTAGAGACAATTTTGGCTCAAATTTCCCAAATGAGATGCAATTTTCGTACCCGTACACCAAAGAATCAGAACTTTGTGCTTTTTTTGTTTAAAAATCATTCAAAATGTTATTGTACTGGAAAAAATAAGATTTTTAATTAAAAATTAAATATCGGAAAGTTGTCCAACACAATCACGCACAAAAGATGTCGATTCTTAATTAAAATTTTTCACCTATTTTTTCGAAAATGGCTGCGTTAAAACGTCACGGATTTTGAAATTTAAGGCTGTAATCGATTCGTTTGCTCTGTATAGACTCCATCATTAACATAGCCCCACAAAAAATTATCAAGTGGTGTTAAATGATCGAGGCGGCCAATTCAGAGCTGAATTTAGTGAATTTATGTGATCGGGAAATTTGGTTTGCAAAAAATTTATTGTTTCGGTGGCTGTGTGACATGTTCTGTTGTAATTACATTTATGACATGTGGTTACAACAGGATGGTGTCGCATGTCGTCAATAATAGACCAAAATGTAGATGTTAACAACTCGATAGCGTAATTAAACGATTTGCATTCAAAGGCTTTTCAACAATTGGTCTTGGATTTTCAGAATCGCAAATATGGCAAATTTTATTGACCAAATTCTTAAAATATCAACAATTTTACGAAATGTAGCTTTTACAGATCTACTATTTTCATAGTGAATTTTTGAGGGAAATTGAATTCATAATTTACCTAAGTAGTTATGAAGTAGCGACTTAAATGCTAGTTTAAAATATTTTATCATTTATTGGCCATTTTTAATAAATCTAAGTAAGTATTATGTTCAATGTTACAATATTATGTTGAGTTAATTTTTTAAGATTTTGTTTTTAGTAAGTTTTAAAGAATTGTTTAACATTTTATTTTTTTTTATTAATTTCTTGTTTTATTTCAGATTGATAATCCTTTACACGCCTGTCATTTGTAGCTTTAACGAGTTCTTGTTAATTTTAAAATAATCTTTTATTTTTTTAAATAACACTGTTTTTGAATCTCTTACAAATAACTTTTGTTTTACATATATTATTTAATTTTATTTTATTTTTAAATTTCCTAAATATTGTGATTTAAACTAAGTTGCTTTAAAAGAATTACACTATTTTTTAAATTAAGTTCAATTAGAGTGAGAATTTAATACTTAAAAATACAATTGGGTGTGATATTTTTTTATTCTATTTTGTTATAAAAAGTTTTAAATAAATATTATAAATCATTATGTAGAAACTTTCAATGTACACATTAAAACAAAAAATAAATCCTGAACAGAAAATAAAAAGTCTTTTAATCTAAATGCAAAATATAATATTTTTAAGTTATTTCTGTTACACTCTTCATTTTCCATTTTCCAATTTCTTTAAAAACATGTGCAATTTTTATATTTCTATATGTTTTTCTTTTTACAAAAATATATTTATAAAAGAAAATATTAAACACGCTCTGAAGAAAATGTTTGACAATTTGATACGTATATTAATAATTTTATTAAATTCTCTACCATGTGTATTCGTTTTCAGTAAATAAGTATTTTTACATTTAAAACATGAAGCAATAAACACAGATGGCGCATTCCTCTCTTTAAAAAAAATTTCTACTGTGCATCTACGTCATCAGAGCGCACAACTGTTTGTATGTTATGAAAACAGTATGAGATTTGTGGTGGAAATGAAAAATATTATGGTTATTTTTTATTTTTAATAAAATAAAACGAAAAATCAGAATTTTCTTTTTTCATATTTAATTTTGTTGTTATAAACATATTTTATTCCGTTTGTAAAACACTTTATTGTTTTATATGTACTTGTTTGTTTTTTATTATTTATAAATTGATATATTGATTTTTTATGTTTTGAATATTTTGTAATTATAAAAAAAAAATATTGAGATTGAGACATTGTAATAAACTTTTTTCCTGTGTTTTTATTTTTAAATAATTATGTTATTAATATAAAATAAGAAATTTAATTTATTATTTTTTTATATTTTCTTTTTCTCGAACTCGAAAGGGTTTTTACTTTTTTGTCACATTCAATAAATCAGCCTGTTGTACTTGAGACTTTATGAAGTATAATTAGCAAGCCTTGTCTATTGTTTTCTTCGAAAATATTTTCAAGGTCTTGCATGTGTTCCATAGTTTTTTGAGTCGGTTTTGATAGTCAAACCTCAGACAAATGGTCAACCCACGAATACAATGTACATTATTCGTTTTCTGCTATGGATTTATTTTATTTTTCCGGCAACAAATACTTATCCATTGCTTTAATAACTTTGGATCTGCCGGAAAGTTAAATAAACTGATTGTACACGGCTTTTTTCTATTATTGTTACAAGAATTTTTCACTGCACACCATATTTTAGTTTTTAATTTACACGATTTTTTTAACTTTAATGACTTTTTACTTTTCACAATAAACCACAATGCCCTCTGTCTACGTCACTCAATCAGCTGAGTGAGAGCAACAAAACTAACGGACCTGCGCAATGGGTAATCTTGTTTCTTTCATTCATGCATCTAAAATGTATGTACATATATGCCCCTGTTCTCTAAACGAATATTAAATATAAAAATTAAAACATTTAAATTTTATGCGAAGAGAAAAAATATGGAAAAAGTAATATTATTTACTAAATTATTTATAAACTGTTTAATATTCGGTTTAATTTAAAAGTAAAAAACAGTTCTTTATTAATGATTAAATTTCAAGTGCAAAATAAAACGTTATTATTCAAGAAGGTATAAAAAAGGAATGACAAAATGAAAAAGAAAAATACAGAATATAAGTAGCGTCGTTCACACTGTTATTAAAAGAGTTGCCATATTGGCCATAAACTCCCAACACTCCTCCTCAATGTGAATGGTGATTTACAAAACAGAAAAACAAAATAAGTTTCTCATGCCAATTTCATGAGTTGAACAAAATCCAAGTGCTTATTCTTCGAAAGATTTTTAATCAGTATATCCGCTATCATATGTTGAGTTGGACAATAATTCAAGAATATCTCTCCTCTCTTCACTACCTCGCGCACATGATGGAATCGAATGTTGATATGCTTAGTGCGTTTATGATACACTGGTTTAGTTGCCAATTTTTCCGCATCTTGATTGTCGATATTTAGGATGACAGCTTCGTCCGTTAAGTATCCAATTTCCATAAGTAATTTTTTCAAAAATATCGTCTCTTTTGCCGCGTCGGACATTGCCATGTATTCCGCCTCTGTTGAGCTCAGAGCAACACACGATTGTTTCCGGGACTCCCATGAAACTGGACAATCGTTCACGTGTACGATTTTCGATCTAAAGCATTGCCACCCCAATCTGCGTCAACAAAACCAATCACTAAGTTTTCTCCATCCTGGTAAACGATTTTCTTCTCAATAGTACCACGAAGGTAGCGCAAAATACGTTTGACTGCCTGCATATGCTCCACATGCGGGCTAGAGTTTCTCTGTGCCAGCTTGGCAACAAATTGAAAGATATCAGGTCTACTAGTTAAAGCAAGGTACATAAGGGCACATATTGCAGACTGATAATCCTGCAGATTAATTTCTTTACAATCTTATCACATATTACCTGGGGGTTACTCTCTATTGCGATGTGAAAGCAAATTCGATGCGTAAGAGTATCAATTTGTACGCTTATGCATCGAATTTGCTTTCGCATCGCAATAGAGAGTTACCCCCTGGTAGTTGGCTTCTAGTGGCGTTGACACAGGCTTCCAATTTTCCATCCCGTATTCCTTAAGTAATTCACGAATGTATTGGGACTGTGATAAAGTTATCGCGCCAACGTCCCCCTCACGTTCTACTTCTATACCAAGATGGTAGTGTAGCTACGCCCTTGTCAGTAACTGGGAAACTTTGTGGTAATAATTTTTTTCACTTCAGAAACTATCACTGCGTTCCTGCAACCGATGAGTATGTCATCTACGTACACAGCCAGTAACACTAATTCGCCTTTAAATGACATCATATATAAGCAGGGCTCATTTTCACATTGGTGAAACCCCATTTCCTGGGGGGTTACTGTGTATTTCGATTCGAAAGCAAAAGCTTTCGATATACAATGTAAAAAGTATACAAATTCGAATGATTTTCTTTTCGAATCGAAATACACAGTAACCCCCCTGAAGTACACAGCTGAGCCTATCAAACCACTCTTTGCCTGATTGTTTCAAGCCATATATTGCTTTACGGAATTTAAGAACTCTGTTCGGATGTTATGAGTCAACAAACAATTCAGGTTGTCGCATATATATCTCGTGTTGCACCTCACTGTTTGAGTACGCTGAACTTACGTCAATCTTATGCAAATGCATTTTCCAATACACTGCCAAAGCTAACACCATACGAATTGTAGAATACCTGACTACAGGGGAAAACGTTTCACTGTAGTCTATGGCAAATTTTTGGTTACAGGCTTTTGCAACAATTCGGGCTTTAAATCGCTCAATCTGGCCAAGTTCGTTCTTTTTTAAAAAAAATACCCACTTTGAATTAATCACCCTGGCATAATTCGGCATGTCTACTAAAGTCCAAGTTTCATTGTTCTGCAACGATGTCATCTCCGATTGCATGGCATTCCGCCAATTGATACTGTTTGCACTGTGTAGAGCCTCCTCTACTGTGGTTGGAATACTTTCCAATTCTAAACGTTTTCTTGGTCTGCCTGGTTTGCCAGTTCGAATCACTTTTGGCCTACTCCTTTTATTAGTGCCAACATGCTCCTCCTGAATAGAACTTTCTATTTTCGATTCAACTTCATCAGCTGTTTCAAAACCAGCAAAATCAGAATCGTTAGAAATCATTTCTTCATCATGATCGCCGTCATTAGACACAGGCTCTCCATCAGACTGAATTTCATTGTTCACCTTTGGTACATTTTGTTTTGACACATCAATTATGTTTTTGTGGTTTTTGGTTTCGCGAAGCAACTCTCGTCAAAAAGGACATCACGTCGCTCTATTATTTTTCCAGTATCTTCATCATATAAGCGGTAAGCCTTAGCCACCTGGAAATAACCAACCATAACAAAATTATCACCCTTAGCTCCAAATTTACCACTACCTCCGGCTTTGTTTAGTGCTACAGCATGAGATCCAAAAATTTGTAAATGTTTTACATTTGGCTTACGATCGAACTTCATATGGTGTTTTATACCCCAATATTCTAGTAGGGCATCTATTGCGTAGGTATGCCGCCGTGTTAATCGCCTCAGCCCATAAGTCTTGCTGAATATTCACGTGCACCATCAACGAACGTGCTATTTCTATTAAGGTACGATTAGCGCGTTCGGCAACGCCATTTTGTTGGAGAGTATATGGAACTGTAAGCTGACGTGTAATGCCTTCAAGTTTCAAAAAAGTGTCAAACTGTCTATTTATGAATTCACGTACATTATCACTTCTAATCGTCTTAATTTTGTGGCCAGTGTGCCTCTCCACCATTTGTTTAAACATCTTAAACAACACTGTTCAACTTTTTTCTGGTACTAACGTGAAAACCATATGGTTATGTTTGGATTAGCCCCCTGACTACTACTCCACCGATGAAAATAACAATTTAGCTCATTGGGAAAAATGTATGGCATTTTGTTTGAACTTCGGTCAATTTATCAATTTTTGACCATTTCCAGGCCATTTAAGTCGTTTTTCGTATTCGAAATTTCTTGTGTTATCTTTAGACGGCTCGCAATTACTATTTCCACCATTAAAATGCACATTTAAACCGATAAAATCAACATTTTTAACCTATTTTCATGATTTTTGCCCATTTTTCCATCGATTTTCCCCATTTTTTGCGCTCTTTCCGGCAAACAATGATGAAGCATTCTTGAAAATTTTTATATAAAATTAATATTGAATTCAGGTGTGTTGAATGACCAGCCATTCGCAAACTGATGAAGGATGAAGAATTCAACAATGTCCTTCAAGAGGCGGAACTCATCGCTTGGGATAGCCTGAAAGCAGTGACCGAAAAAGTTCTCGGCATTCATCGGGTGGACAATTGGCATGAATCAGACGAGCATGAGGAAAGTTTCCACCAGATATCAGCGCAGTTGGAACTTTGGTACAGTGAAAAAAAATAGATTCACTTTTGGTGGATCTTTGCTGGAACTTGTTGCATATTTTTTTATTTCAATTGCCAATTTAAAATAAATTACATTATTACGGAGAAACACGCATTTCCATTCATTTTTATATCGAAAAAGCGTAAAAAAGGATGATTTTTGTATTTAAAAAGTGTGTTGAGTTTCTTCAAATAGCAATAATATTGCATAATATATTGTAAAAAGGAAAAACGGTAAGAATTATGTCGATAAGTTTGCGCAAGAACTAAAACATAAAAACAGCAAAAAGTGGGGAAAATCGATGAAAAATGGGCAAAAATCATGGAAATAGGTTAAAAATGTTGATTTTCTCAGTTTAAATGTGCATTTTAATGGTGAAAATAGTAATTGCGAGCCGTCTAAAGATAACACAAGAAATTTCAAAATTGACAAATTGACCGAAGTTCAAACAAAACGCCATAAATGTTTCCCAATGAGCCAAATTGGCACTTTCATCGGTGGAGTAGTAGTCAAGGGGCTCATCCAAACACAACCATATGATTTTCACCTTAGTACCATTTTACAACTTGAACAGTGTAATTAATTGAAAACGAATACTAATTCTAAAATGAAAAGGCTAATCTTTTAAAAACATTTTGTTTGATGTCAAATATATTTTTACTTTGTGTGTCTATAGCAAAAAACAGTTAATAACGCAATATGTAACAAATACTAGTTTAAACAATTGTTTTGTCTTTTTCTTTCGTCCTTTAATATCTAAAACATTGAAGATGGAAATTCTGGAACATGTTCAAAGTCCCGTATCGACACGTATTAGACTTTTAGGGTTTTATGGAAAAAATTTATAGAACAATGGTAAACATAAATTTTTATACAAATAGCAAAATAAAAAACAATAAATACCAAACAACTAACAACTATATAAATAATACAATTTTTTTTTATATATGTATAACAAATCTATTTAAAATATTAAGTAAAATCGTGCTAGCTGACATTTAATAATACTATATACATATGTACTAATATTATTTACATAATAGTATACTATTTATGAAAATATAGAATTCAATGTAGGTATGCAGAATTATTTGCTAATACAAAATTTAAATAAACATAAAAACACATACAAAAAACTGTTACTCCTTAATAATAATTAAAGCTAATCATAGTGTTGAAATATAATTGAAAAAACAATGAAATTAATATAAATTCATAAATATATATATATAGTTATTTTTAAATATACATACAATGAAATTCAAAAAATAAAATAAAAATAAAAACTTTTTATATGAAATCATAAAACCTACAATACATACAAATAAATGTGTTTAATAAGAAATTTAAAATGTAAATTTTTCAAAAATTAAGCTTGTACTATTTTCTGGACTTTCAGATTATATTTGTGTTTATATTTTGTACGAAATGTAATTTTTAGAAATTAATTGTCTCATACATACATACATATACTAAATACTTCAAAAAAATATTTAAATAATTCCGATATGTTACTATTGTTGTATTTAATTTATAAAATTTGCTAAAGTTTTTATTTTAACTATTCGTAAAAGTATATCAAATTAAATTGAATAAATGGAATATAAACTAAGCAAATTATTGTATAATTTTGTAATTTCATAAGCTGTTCGAACCAATCTAAATTTTCAGCTACTTAGGACTAAATGATATTTGTTATATAATGCTGTTTATCAAAGTTAGAAAATTTCACTAACATCAGCAGTGCACATTTTAAAATAAAGTTGTTTATTCGAGTTTTTTATAATTACCCGATAACAGAAATTTATTAAACTAAATCTAAAACCTCTAATATAAATAAATTCGATTAAATTCATTTAAACAGCTTGTATAAGATAATTTTTTAAAATGCTTACCATTTTCACTATTTTGTTCACCATTTTTGATAAGAGCAGATTATGTATTGGGGGCTAGTAAAAGCATTGGAAATCAATATAAATTTCTAAATGATTTTTACCTTTCGAGTAAAAACTCGCCCATTAACCAAAATTTTTATCTATTTTATTAGATGCCGAATAAGGGAATACCAAAAATAAAAAACAACAGTAATACTTGAGATTTGACTAGATTGAATGGACACAAATATTTCAACTACCGATATACATATGTATAAGTAAAACTTAAGGCTCAGTTAGCCGACTGTAATGGAATGTAACTACAACAGTAATAAACAGCTGATGAATATTGTTATGTGTAAAGTAATGCAAATGGTTATGGAGATGTAAAGTAACGCAACACCGTAATGTATGAATCTGTAAGAAATAGAATTTCCTTACATTTCTACGTCATTACACAACATTCCGTTAAGCTAGATTTACACGATTGAAATTTTCTTCAAAATTTCTCTTCAAAATGCTTTAAACTCGTGTAAACAGCAAAATTTTTTCAAAATTTATTGATCAAAATTTATTGATCAAAATTTATTGAACAAAACTTTTGAAGATTTTATTGATGCCGTGTAAATGAGCATCAAAATCGCATCTGGCAATATTGATAACAATAAATAATTTGACAGCATGTTCATTCTTTTGATTCAAAACCATATCAATACATATACATACATGTGCTGGTGCTATAATATTGATGTGTTTTCCATCTAATGCCCCGATTGAATTGGGAAAATTCCACATTTCATTTATACTTTGGGAAATACTCTCCCATTCCTCTTCTGTTGCTGGCATCTGTACCAATAGATATTATTTTTGATATGTTTTTTATTTAATAAATTAGGTTTTACCTTTAAAAATTCATCTTTTAATACTTTATATAATGCAGCGCAGACTTCAGGCACAATATTGCATATCGATGATATTGATCTTTTAAACAAGAACATCAGTAATTGCCAGACGTTTTCCGGGGCATAAAGATTCCCGCATATTAGTATTAGCCTTTTCTATTGATGGGGTGACGATATTAAGCAAATAATCAAAATCGTCTGGTGACATTCGCTCCCTAAAAGAGGCATACCTTCCAAAAGAAAAGGTCGAACCCTATGTTCCTTTTGTTTTCTTCTTTTTTTTTGCATTATTATCAGCTACTTCTTATTCCAATAGTAAAAATGCTGATGCTATGATGATTGTGTCGTCGTAGCTACTTCTTATTCCAATAGTAAAAATGCTGATGCTATGATGATTGTGTCGTCGTCCATACTTATTAATTGTTTTTTTTTTATAACAATAAATTATTTCACAAAAGAAGCAAAACAGCTGATCAAAGTCAATATTTTCAATATAAAAAGTTTACCAATAGTGTAAATTAGCTTCAAAAAGTTTTGATCAAATTTTTATCAAAAGATTTTGAAATATGTATATTGAAAGAATATTTTGATCAAATTATTGAAACGTGTAAATAGAACATCAAAATAAATTTTCAAAATTTTGATAAGACTTCAAAATACCTTCAATCGTGTAAATCTAGCTTTACAGTCGGCTAACTGAGGCTTTAAGTTTGAAAAAAAAACCCAAAGTTTATTAGTCGTTTATTTATTATAGTAAATGCTTGACACCGACAAGCTTTTTAAAAATAATTTTTTATTTTTATTATTTTTGAAGTTATTAAGTTTATTAAATCAAAAAATAAGCCATTCATTGACTTTTCAGGTCTCGATTTTTAAATAATAAAATAAACATAAACATAAAGAACGTTTTAAAATAAAAAAAAACAAAAAAAGTCATTCATTGACTTTTCAGTTCTTGATTTTTCAATCATGTAAACACAAATATAAAAAGCGCATTAAAAAAAATAAGTCATTCATTGACTTTTATCACGATTTTCGAATCATAAATAACTAAAAATAAAAAAGGAACATTTATAATTAAACTATAGATATTTATCACTTAATTTCACTTTTTTCAAAAGTAAAATCTCTTCTTCTGTGTTCAAATATTTTTTGAATTCAGTGCAGCTCATTCTGAAATTTTGTTTTATTATGAGTAGTGATGGCAAAAAAAAAAAAGAATAATCGATTAATGGATTATATAATACTATGTTTCCACGACGACTTGAATCACCTGCTTCGCCTTCTGTATCATGTTTATGAATCATGCTGTTTACATGACTAATAAACTTCATTCGATTTGACAGTTTTTAATAAACAATCAGAATAAAAAAAAAACAGAATTTACAATTTGTGGAAAATAATTTTTTTAATGAACAAAGATAAGTGAATGGAAATTAGTTAGCTTATTTGAAAAAAACATACATTCGTACGTATTTACTTTCTTTACTTCCAGCAACAAGAAAATAAATTGCTTTGTTGACAATAATATTAAATTTTTACAGCTAGTGCAGATAAACTTGCGATAAAAATTAGAGAAGAGTGCATTTTTTCGTGCTTCGCAAGTTGATTCAATATGAATCTAGTTGATTCGCTCTTAAAATTTTGTATGGTGAAGCAAGTTGTTTCGCACATGATTGGGGTGTGAAGCATGAATAGAGAGCGAAGCATGTACCGTGGAAACGTAGTATAATTAATCGAAAAGAAAAAATAATTGATTGCAATTAATTGGAAAGATTTATTCGATTAATCGATATTTTTAAGTAAAATTGAAAATTATCATAAATAAAAAAATTATTTCAATTAATTCTAATTTTTCAAGCTTAAGGTCTTTTTAACATTTATTTAAATCCAATATTTCGGCACTTCCTTGAGTGCCTTCGTCAGGGTTTTTTTCTTTCTAATTTTACAAATTTTTAACAAATTATAACAAATTTAATAATAACTGACAAATTAAAAAATTTTTAAATTCAAAAAACAAAGAAATATTTTTCAAATGAAACTTAATCTATATGTAAATAAATTATTTTTTTATCTTTCGTTTCTATTTTTATAAATTAAATGTCTATAATTTTGTGCTACATTTTCAGTGTCTGACTTAAAATTAATTCTCGAAATTGTCGGAACCTTTATAATTTGTAACATTTCTAACATAAATCTACGTTTATAATTATTTTCTGTGTTTAAAAAAATGATTATTACTTATTTAAAAAAATCATTTATTTAGCACAGAATTTAAAAATAGGAGCTTTGACAGCCGTTTCGTGGTTAATCTGTTCCGTTTTTGCGTTATTATTGCACCTGCTTTGGAAAAAAGCCGCTTGGATGGTACAGATGTACCAATCAAAAAGTAATATTTTTGTGCAAGAGAGTACAACTTAAGGTAGACCGATTTCATTTCTTCCCATGCGTCTATTACGTTGCGCTTTAATTCTGGTACTAGAGCATTGAGAAAGAAGCTTAGTTCATCTTGAGGAAGTGTTGAGTCATTGTTCTTTCTTCTTCGTTGGTGGGCTAAAGATTTATGGTGAGCCCATAAATCAAATTCCACTTCACCAACAGAAGACGTTTCACTGCCGCTTCCAATGCTGTAATCTAAATGAGCAATTTCTGCCATTTCATTTCTTAGATGTCTCATGACTGTTGATTAAGCTAAGGGATCTTCAAAATTAATTTTTTTAAATCTGGCAGTCACGAAAAACGCTCAACCATGCGTTTGTTCCTCTTCTCTTTTTCTATTTCTTTTCGTTCCTGGATGTCTATCGATTATTTTTTGGAATAATCGATTAACTCAATTAATCGAAAGAGAATTCACGATACAATTAAATCGTTAATTAAAAAAAATAATCGATTATTACTAGTTTTTCGATTAATCGTGCCATCACTAATTATGAGCTCTGCTTCCACTGTTTCTAAATGCATTCGGTGTCCCTATTTTCTCCAAGAATTCCCCATCAAACTGAAAATTATTTCGGTGATGCATTGGCATGTGGAATTAAATAGATAAAACTTAATATTCTTAAAATATTTTTAGATCTGGCCCCACTAGGGAGAACAGTAAACTGAAAAAAATATTAAAAAAAATTTAACGAAAATACCCCTGCAAGAAATGTGTGACCGAAACTAACCCATAAACAATTTTGCATTAACACAGCAGTGTGAAAGAACTTATGTTTACTGTATGCAACACGTATTAGGGAGAGAAAAAAAAATAAGTGGAAGGGAGATAGAAAATCACAAAAGTCTCTATAATTTTGTTCATATTGCCCTTAAACTTTGATGGATATATCTCTCATCAGTGACAGTTATTTTATCTATCAAATGACCGACACTGTTCTTGTAGGGACGTTACCGCTTGGACAGAAACGACGCGATTTAACGCTAGCATACTCGACGCGACAGCTAAATCATTGTATATAAATTAATTAACAACATTTTAGAAATTGTTTCTGTTTGAACGGTGATTAAAAAATATAATTATAAAATTTTGATCCATCTCGTCCAGCTCTAGCATTGAATCTGGCGTGATTTTTGAAAATAAAGCGTGACACGCCAGGAAGATTTCAAAAGTGTGACAATCACGCCAAAAGCGTGACGTCTGTTACTGAATCGCACTACTGGACACCCTAGTACTATACTATGCTCTATATTTCACTACGAAGTAAAACTGAATTCGTTTTCAATTCCACATGGACAATTTCACGGCGTTCTAGAAAACGAGTGAAAATATGAACCAAACTTTTTAAAATTTTCACAAAATCTAGAACACAAACTTAATGAAAATTTCACTTCTACTTCATTTTACAAATGTAGAACCCAGGTGATAGTTTTTTATTTTTATATGTGTTTATAGCAGGAAAGTGATGGTTGGAAACTGAAGAGGAGATCAGTGGAATGTAAATAAAATAACTTTGATTATTTTATTTACTCGAAATAAAACCCCAATAAGAAATGAAAAGAAATGAACAAATAAAATATTAGGGTTTTGGACAAATTTAATTTCTTTTATTGCGGATTGAATTACCTCTTTTCTTGTTAAGCTCAGAACTCACACTTAATTATAATATAGAAAAAAAACGGAAGCAGTGTTAGGACATATTTAGCCAACTTGACGTTTACCTTTAGGCGTTAATAAACTTAGAAAGAGATGAATAGTTATGTTTATAATTATTCATCTAGGTAAGTTACAGCTTTTATATATAATAAACGAAAACTAAGTTTGTTAGAGTTATAGGGTTAAAACATGAACATATTATGTTGTTGGCGTAAACATTGCCGCCCGCCTTGCAGGATACGTGCAAATTAATGAAGGAAGTCATGTGGCCATGTCCTAATACTGCTGTAGAACAAACATTATTTAGAAAAGGTAGACTTAAAATTAATAAGTAAAAAAAAGAATTAATAATAATTAATAAGAATTTAATTCAATTTTAGTAATATTCAAGTTCTTACATACTAAATACAAATGTAAATTTTGTAGAAATTAACAATTCAATGAATAAGATTAAATAAATGTACGTTTCGTATTTTGCATGCCTAAAAGTGCATTTCGAAATTATAGTGAACATGGACCATAAATAGTCCACCCGAAAATGGTGCTTTGTGCTGTAGGACAGCCAGGTTTTGAAAAAACACCTTCAAGATTGACCTTATGATAAAGGTCTGCACCGATAATGATGTCGATCGAAGCCGATTCGTAGAATTTAGAATCGGCGAGGAACATATCACGGAAATGTTTCTTATAGTGTTCGGGAATGGATTCAGACGGGGTTCGGAGAGTTATGCGATTGTCGACACGGAATGTTCCCTCGATTTTGGAACTCGAATCGAATCGGGATTTTAGAATTATTGGACAAAATGTTTCGTCTCGTAAACTAAACGCTGTTAAGTTCAGTTTATCCACGAACCTTTTCGAAACTCTACTAACGGTAGATCCTGAGTCAAGTAAACATCTTGCGTGGGTAGAAGAAACCTTAACAAGGACGGTAGGCAAAAGGATTACTATATTTTGGCGTAATATCGAGGTCAATGAAGTTGATTTTGAGGTCAAAGGTATTGATGTTTCTGCTTCAGACTTGGACGAAGAGTTGCTTTTCCGATAGTTTGTAGGACGTGGAGAAGGCGAACGAGATCTTGAGCGGCGTGACAATAAGTCTTTCACTAGACGTGGATTCACATGCAGGAGGGTGTGGTGGCATTTGTGGCAATGCTTGCATCCGTGCTTTGAAAAGCATATGCCATGTGAATGCTCATGTGCTAGGCAGTTGGAACAATATTTGTGCTTACGAACAGCATTGATGCGATCACTTATATTCATCGCCAAAAATTTCCTACAGGTGCGCAAAGGATGTGGTCTGTTACATATTCTGCATGGAAAAGCATTATATGATCTGGTAAGTCCATCGCGGAAACTTTTCGAGTTGGAGGAAGTGGTTTTAGGCATGTTAATCTGAAAAAGAAAATATAATAAGTAAAGAAAAGAGTAGAAAAGTAGACACCTAAGATTCTGTCGGCAGAAGAATAAGTTTAACGATTGGACGAGTTATCATTCCTCGTTGTGTTAATATTTCAGCAACGCGTACTCGATTATCTAACCCACTGTAGATTTTCGAAACTCTACCAAGTCACCATGAATTTGGTGGTAGGTTTTCATCTCTTACGACGACGAGTGCACCTTCCTGTAGATTTTGTTCAGGATTTTTCCATTTTATTCTCTTATGAAGCTCTTTCAGATATTCATTTTTCCATCGTTGGCAGAAATTTTGGTGAACAAGTTTTAATTTTTGCCATCGGTTAGTTATGGATACGGAAGAATCATTTATTTGTGGGTCTATAGGTGCGAGGATAGGCGATCCTATAAGGAAATGACCTGGAGTTAGGGCGCAGAGATCTGATGGATCAGTGGACATAGGAGATATCGGACGGGAATTCAAGCAAGATTCAATTTTTGACAATAGTGTGGAGAACTCTTCATATGTGTATTTAAAACAACCTGCCGTTTTCCGGAAATGAGCTTTAAAACTTTTTACTCCAGCCTCCCATAGTCCGCCCATATGAGGGGCACCTGCTGGAATAAAATGCCACGTGATATTTTGTTGTGCATAGATCGTTTGAATGCGTTGTTGTGTAGTTTTAAGAAACTCTTTCGCTAGTATGCGAGATGCCCCAACGAAGTTTGTGCCATTGTCCGAATAAAGGTTTAAAGGGCATCCCCGACGTGACACGAATCTACTGAATGCTGCTAGGAAGACGGGAGATGAGAGGTCGGATGTAGCCTCTAAATGAATAGCTTTTGTAGAAAAACAAACGAAGACACATACATATCCTTTTGTAATTCGGCAACCTCGACCAGAATAGCTCTTAATGTCGAAAGGACCCGCGAAATCTAGTCCTGTATTAGTAAATGGACGACTGAATTCACAACGTTCGGGCGGCAAAGCTGCCATTATTTGCTTTTGACAGCGTTTCTTATATATGAGACATGTCTTACATTTGTTTATTGTAGATTTTATGAGATTTTTGGCTTTCGGGATCCAATATTGTGTACGAAGCACTCGAAGAACTAATTGATTTCCACCGTGTAAACTGATATCGTGGATAAATTTTACCAGAAGTCTAGCGAATTGTGAATTGTATGGTATGATTATCGGGTGTTTTTCATTATACGATAGGTTCGAAGACAACTCCAATCGACCACAAGAACGGATTAAACCTTCTGGATCCAAAAACGGGTTAAGGTTCAGAATACTGCTAGATTTTGGAAGAATTTGTCGAGATGAAAGAGCTTTGTAGTCATTTGCAAACGCAACCTTTTGACAAACAGAAATAAGTTTGTCGCGGATCGAAATTATTTCGAAACTAGTAATCGAGGTGGAGTCTCTGTAGAAATTTGAACGAAATCGTGGATGAGTTCTGTAGAAAAACCTGTAAACATATGCCATCACACGCATTGCCCTGGAAAAGGATGAAAACCTTTCTAACAAATCTTCAAAGTCCGAAAAGTATGTAAAATGTACTCGAATAGGCTTGATTTCTAGGTTTGTAGTTGGAATATTAGACAAATTTCGACTTGGCCAATCGGAAACAGACTTCTTAAGCCAAGATGGACCAAACCACCATATTTCACTCTTCTTTAATTCAAGGGGTGAGAGCCCACGGCTTGCTAAATCAGCAGGATTTTCCTCGGAGGCTACATGATTCCATCTAGAAAAGGGGACGATTTGCGTAATTTTTGAAACACGGTTAGCTACGAAAGTTAGCCAATTACATGGTGGTTTTGCTAGCCAAGAAATCACAATAGTCGAATCTGTCCAGCATGATATTGTATAGTTATCGATATCTAGAAACGGCAGCACGTTTTCAATCATCTCAGCAAGAAGTAGTGCTCCACACAGTTCAAGTCGCGGAATGGACAGGGTCTTGATTGGAGCAACTTTGGTTTTAGAAGATATCAAGTTTGTTTGAACCGAACTATTTGTTGAAACTCGAATGTATAATGCTGCTGCGTATGCCTTCTCCGAGGCATCGCAGAATCCATGGAATTGGACTTCAGAAAGTGTTCATGAAGTAAATGGTCCTTTGGAATATCTTCTAATATGTCCACGGAATTGGACGTCCATTTTCTCAGCTCGAACCCAGCTGATTGTAGAGCTCGGATTAGCTCGTTTTTTGCTTGAATAGCATCGCTTTTTGAATGTGATCCGGTCAAAACGTCGTCTACATACATTGATTTTTGAAGAATTGAGCTTGCTAATGGAAAAGTGTTCTGAACATCGTCCGATAGCTGTAGAAGCGTTCGAATTGCCAAATATGGCGCACAATTCACACCGAAGGTGACTGTTTTCAATTCATAGTCATGTATTGGACTATTTGGAGAATCGCGGAATAGAATTCGCTGGTATGGAGTGTGTCTTGGATCCACTAGTATCTGCCTATACATTTTTTGAATGTCAGCATTGAAAACAAACTTAAAGAATCGCCACCGAAGAATGAGTAATGTAAGATCGTTTTGCAGTATCGGACCTACATGTAGAACAGAATTCAGACTCGACCCATTAGAAGAAGGAGACGAGGCATTGAAAACTACACGGACCTTCGTAGTGATGCTCTCAGGCTTAATGACGGCATGATGCGGAAGATAGTATACCTTATCTTCTGTCAACTTGGGAGAGTTGACTTTGGTCATATGACCAAGTTCTTCGTATTCACGTACAACTTTGTCATATTCTAATTTAAGGTCAGGATTTCGAATCAGTCTAGCTTCATTTCTAAGAAATTGTGCCATTGCACTGGATCTAGAATTACCAATGTTTGGATTATTTGGAAAATCTTCCTTAAAAGGTAACGAAACCACGTAACGGCCATCTGAATTTCTCGTTGTCGTTTGAACATACAGTTCTTCACATGCTCGATCAGAAGCAGATAAAAAGTTCTTCTTTGGAAGATTCTCCACCTCCCAAAAGCGTGAAATTGCCTTATCTAAGGTAATTTCACAAAAATTTGAAACAACAGTAAGACTGGGATTGGAGTGACGAGAAATTGGACCAGTAAGAATCCACCCGAAAATGGGCTAAAAGCGATTCACAAACGTTATATATAATCCCTGAACGAAGAATCAAAGGAAAAACGTCACTACCAATCAACATGTCAATTTTCGAACTTGAATAGAACTTAGGGTCTGCTAACTGAATATCAGGCAAATTCGAAAATGTAGAAAGAGAAAGGCTTTGAGAGGGGAGATTATTAGATAAGTGAGGAACTACTAGAGCTGTAACAGGAATTGCAATGTCGCTATTTATGTTGGACCCTAATACCAGCGTACATTGATGTTGAACTTTTGCGGAAATGGTATTATTTAACCCCGAAATCTGAGCATTAATAGGGTTTGATGGTAGATTATAGGTGTTAAAAAGGCGTTCTGAGATAAAGGTACCTTCTGACCCAGAATCTATTAACGCTCTCACTTGGTATTTCATGCCTAAATGAAGAATATTCACCCAAGCTGTTCCCAAAAGTACACCCTTTGAATTCGAAGCGAAACAAGATTGAACATGAGCTGAAGTTGAAGCTTTGGTGGACTGTATTGTATTTGAATTCGAAGATGAAAAGGGAGCTGAATTAGGATTGAGGGTAGAACTCGAACTTGGACCTTGGAAATTTGCATGAGAGTTATCAACTTCCTTATGGAGAAGAGTATTGTGCTGTTTTTTGCATTTGAAACATTTATGTTTGCTAGTGCAGTTTTTTACGCTATGGGTTTTTGAAAAGCAATTCAGACACAAGCCCTCCTTTTTTATCTCAGTAAAGCGTTGTTCATAACTCATTTTCAGAAATTTAGGGCACTTACGGATCGTATGTTCTTCTTTTGGACACAGTTGACACTTAGGAAGGGATACATTAGTCTGAAAGCTATGAACCTTTTTATTGGAAGTAGAATTGGAATTATTCTTTGCTTTCGAATCAGTAGGTTTAGGTCCACTTGACCCACGAATCTCAGACACCGATTCTAGAGTCCTATAGCGGTTAGTTAGGAATTTATCTAATTCTAACCACTGTGGAATAGAGGTCTTATCTTTCAACTGTTGTTCCCATAATGTTAATGTATTCTCTGGAAGTTTACTTGTACATAAAAATACGAAAATAGGATCCCAGCTTGCTACATCTATATTGTACAGTTTGAGGATAGAGAGACAGGAATTAATATCTCTTTGCAATTGTTTTATAGAGTTGCCAGATTCGGAATGACAAGCCTTTAGGTTAAATAGAATCTTTAGCTGACCGTTAACCAATATCCTTCGGTTTTCATATTGTAAACATAGATTTCTCCATGCCAAGTCGAAACCTTGATTTGTTAAGGGACATTTTTGAACTATTTCTCTGGCTTCACCTGTTGTTTTTCGCGTTAAAAAGAACAATTTTTCGACATTGCTGGCCCGAGAATTGGATACGACAGCGTTAAACATATCTCGAAAGGTTGGCCAGGAGGAATAGTCACCATTAAAAGTTTCGATATCCACAGGCGGCAAGTGAAAACTTCCGGAATTGGAGGACAAATTTTGTGCTAAATCATGCGATGAACAAGGTCGATCGGAAATACCGGCTTGAGGAGGTAATACTTCGGGCTTTGAAGTTTGCTGGCTACGAAGCTCATCCGAAATCTGGCACAATTTTGTCAAACAATTACAATAGGTGATATACGTATTTTTGTACTTTTCCTTAAATGATTCTAAATCAATTGGATCATCAGGCTCTCTAGTCTCCTTTTCCGCTTCCACTAAAAATTCTGAGTAGGCCATTCCAATACGGCTCCAGCTCGTCTTAATTTCGTTGCGATGCACCTCGAGTGCATGTTGCGAAGTCAACGGATACCTGTTGCTATTTAAATCAGCCTCAAACTCAACTATATTATCTGCGAGTCGAATAAATTTATCTAACGACATCTTGAATCTTTTTAAACAATATCAGATATTGTATGAATTTCGAACAAAAGTAGGTTTGAAAACAAATGAGCGACTAAATTATGAAAAGCCAAGCGAAATCTTATACCAAATATCAAAGAATGAGCAATCGATAATAGTATGATATGACAAAATGGTAGAGAAATAATAACGCAAAGATTAATTAAGGAAATATGTATAAATGCCAAATTATGTATATCGAATCTTTACAAATAGAACAAAAAAAAATTTTAAGATCTTATTTTCGAAAATTGGACTAAAATGTAAATCAAAACTTTAATGAACAATTAAGAATTGATTCATTGGAATCACTGCAATGAAAAAAGTTTGAATCTATTTAATTATCTGAAGCTACAATCAGCTGTTGACTATGGAAAAACCAACTAAAGTTCATTAACCTTTTAGATAGTGGATGCAAAAGTAAATATATTGGAACGATTTGAAAATAATAGGCCTGTTCACTGATCGATGATCGAAAAAGGAAAGAATTTTATGAAAAATTGCAATTATTTTCGAAATTTCTAAACAAGTATAATTGTACTAGTAATATTCTGAAAATGTCACTATACTCAAGGTACAAAAAAATACTAAAACAAGAAATATAGTTCCGCTCACAAATCCAAGAAATTGATTTACAAGTTGAATGAGCGCACCTATTGTTTTCTTTTACTTGTACAAAATCACTGGAATGTATGTTAAAAACCAAACAGAGTTACCGCGGTGCTTTTTTTTAATTATATTGTTTATTATATATTTCAAATTCTCGGGATAAGAAATGGAGTTTAAAGGAAAATTGGACAAAGGAAAGGCTGTTAAACGAATTAAAATTGAATAGATTCAAGTTTAACTTATATGTAGGTATATTAAATTTTTCCCAATACAACCTTTAAATTAAATTTGCAATGTAACTTCTAATCCAATTTTATTTTAAATCTGCTGCAAATTTTTTCAGGAATAGAAAAATAATAACAAGAAACAAGAGAAATTGTAATTTTATCGAATTTTAAACAAATAATTTTTTTCTTTAATTTTATGAATTGTTTGTCTTGTATGTATACTGTTTTTCTAATTAGTAAAATAAATTTCTGGTAACCCTTATGCTTTGGAATGAATTCTCAGTAGAAGAGACTAAGAGTCCGAAGTAGAAAAAGAGAAAGATAGAAGGGGAAACAATGTTTGGAAGAGATCAACAAAAATTCTTTAAGCTAAAAGAGTTTAACTGCTCGTACCCTTTGATAATAAATGTAAGAGAGCAACAAATTGTATGTAAATAAACAGAGAATAAAAGGGGTAAATGTATTAAATATAAATAGGAGAATGTAGGAACAAATTGAAAGGTAATTTTTACGAGGAAAAAATGTATGGAAAAAAGGGAAATTTATAAACGGAGTAAATTTTTGTTAAACTGAAAAAAAGGGAAAAGAAATATTTATGTTCGTACCGTTAAGAATAGGAAAAAAGATGAAAGATGCCCTACACAACGCACTGGACGAACGATTTGAAGTTTGTGTGTTATGAAATTTTTTTTTTTGTAGGTATAAGATGAAAAACTTACGGCCAATGATAAAATTTTCTTCCTCTGCAGTTTGTCACGTTTTTCAGAAATAACTCTGACTCTTTTCCTATATGTTGTTATCCTCTTTCTTTAGGTTTTCTTTTTGAAAATTTCGTTTTTCTTTTTCTCACTTTTTAAATTTATTTCTTTTTGAATTTCTTTTTAGTTTTAATATAAAAATTCTAATTTTCTTTATTATGTTATTATGTATGTATGTTATTTATTATTTATTTTCAAAAATCTTCAATTTGATGAATTGATTTTGTTCTACATACAGCACGTTGTAACGAGAACCGAACAAAAAAGGTAGCACTGACGCGTAGGAATCGAAATGCACTCACTAACTAAATTGGAATAAATGCAAAATACTAAACGTACCTTAATGTTAAGAACTAGATGATGAGATGATGTTTGTTGTAATTATAATCCAATCGCAAGAGAATGAAAGACTGATTTCCAATCCGGTTCGAAGGACCAATGTTTATAGCAGGAAAGTGATGGTTGGAAACTGAAGAGGAGATCAGTGGAATGTAAATAAAATAACTTTGATTATTTTATTTACTCGAAATAAAACCCCAATAAGAAATGAAAAGAAATGAACAAATAAAATATTAGGGTTTTGGACAAATTTAATTTCTTTTATTGCGGATTGAATTACCTCTTTTCTTGTTAAGCTCAGAACTCACACTTAATTATAATATAGAAAAAAAACGGAAGCAGTGTTAGGACATATTTAGCCAACTTGACGTTTACCTTTAGGCGTTAATAAACTTAGAAAGAGATGAATAGTTATGTTTATAATTATTCATCTAGGTAAGTTACAGCTTTTATATATAATAAACGAAAACTAAGTTTGTTAGAGTTATAGGGTTAAAACATGAACATATTATGTTGTTGGCGTAAACAATATGTCAACGCCTAATCAAACATTCCTGCGTTATCATCTTTGCATCATTCCAATTCCATACATTTTTTAATCAAAAATTTTTAATTTATAATTAAATAAAATATTGCGGCAACATTAAAAACTAGATTCAGTATGACTATTGTACTAATATTATTATATATTAATAAAGAAATCATCGATTAACTCAAAAACTAAGCAATAAATTGGACAAGTTGTATGTATATACGAGTATGATGATATACATATATATCAAAGTATATTTTATATATCATAGCATTCCCACGACAGCTGTCAACTCATCAACCACTGCTGTTATAACAACATCAAGTTATACATATTTTATATATCAACTAAACCTTATGGAGAAAACACTACAGCAGTATAATATTTATTTTTAAACTAGAATACTGCCTGTTTTTATATTTTTTAGTCCATTAAATTCGTCACAACAACGAAAGAAAATTTGTTTCAGGGGGGTTATTGTGTATTTCGATTCGAGTCGAAAATACTTTCGAAAGCAATTTCCGATACGAAAACTAAACCGTATTACTAAACCCCTATCGTGAATAAAAATTCCACATACAATTTGTTCCCTTTTATTTTTTTTTAACATTGAATTTTAATAGGAAAATGTGAAAAGGGAACAAATTTCATGTGGAATTTTTATTCACGATAGGGGTGATTATGTAATACGTTCGAGAGTTGTATTTACATTTTGACGGTTAAAACCAAGTGGCGCAAAATCTAATCATGTTAAAAATTGCTGCACTTTTTTGTAAATGTCAAAATTACTTTGATAAATAATTACGTTAATAAACATTAACTAGACCAAAAACCAGCAAACTTATCAATGGATTGTGTTTTTCATAAATTTAAAGTTTTATGGCCTGTTTCTACATAACAAGTACGTTAGTTGCCTTGGTAATATTGAGTTGTTATATTGCATTATTGCCAAATTATTTAATTAGATATTTTGTTTACTTTTTTCCATGTTATTATTCAATATTTTAATATTTTAGGGGCAACTCTATAAACCAAAATAAAAACAGCTGCGTTTTTTTTTTTACAATACAAAAATAATTTATGTGAATTGAAATTGCTATGAATTTTTTAATTTTGTAATAAATTTAATGGAAAATGTTTCAATTTATCGCAATTAACATTGAAATTGAAAGTTAAGGTAGTGGAAAACAGTTTATGCTGTAGAAATATACAAAATAATATATAAAATATTGTTTTGTGATGCACACAAGCACTTATTTCTACTTGTCTGTTTTTGACAGTAGGACAATTGAAATTGCAATGTAGGAACCATAAAAAAATAGTCTTACGTTTTCACACAAGAGAATTGACACTAGTGGTATAAAACCGCAAAACTAATTTTTGTACTTATTTGGGCGAAAAATTTGAGTCACTTGTTATTTAGAAACATGCCATTATTAATTCGCAAGTTTATTTTAACTTATTTATTTTAATTGGCGTAAGGTTATCATTAAAAAATCTAAATTTGTTGTTCGTAATAAATAATCCTCATTAAAATTTTTTCTTTGTTACTACTTTGAGACATTTATTCACCCCTCTTCTGAGTTTCGATTCGAATCGAAATTTTCTCCGTTTGGCAAATTTGGTATTCAGAGTTTCTTTCGATTGTAGGTATTCTGTATTACGATCGTAGTTAATTTTTTCTACGCTTATATTTTAGCAACGGAATTTTTTCGATTACTCTTTTTATAAACTTAAAAAGTGTTTAATTTAATTAAAATTTCAGGTAGTTTTTTATTACTTTTATGTAATTTATGTAATATATTTTTATTTTGGCCGAGAAGGCTTAATATTACAAATAAATAAATAAAAATGTAAGTATAAAATGTTTAAAAAGTGATTTATATAAATTTTTGTTGTACGGCCAATCAAGAGGTGATATGCAGCAACAAAGAACATGGTTAAACAAATGTGTAATGGTAGAACGAAGGAGTTTTGAAATACTGTCAGTACAAACAGGAAAGCAGCCTATTTATTTATTTTTCCAGGTCAAAAACAACGACATCAGAGCAAACAGGATATTGCTTGCGGCTACCATAAACGATCCAAGGAGGAAGTTCAGGGGGGTTACTCCGTATTTTGATTCGAAAAGAAAATCAAAAGCAAAAGCTTTCGAATCGAAATACGGAGTAATTCC
Source organism: Bellardia pandia (assembly GCA_916048285.2). Taxonomy (NCBI): domain Eukaryota; kingdom Metazoa; phylum Arthropoda; class Insecta; order Diptera; family Calliphoridae; genus Bellardia; species Bellardia pandia. Next base: position 76,836,719 of record OU696530.1, read on the forward strand.
CCAGTTTTTGTTTGGAATACCAATTTTCGATAAAATTGGTTGGGGAGCTGATTAGTTGCGTTATGCATGTTATGTACATACATATATACAAATGTTCAGCCCAATCATGAATAAAAATTCCGCGGGAGTTTTTTCCCTTTTTATGTTTTTAACATTGAATTTGAATAGGAAAAATGGGAAAAGGGAAAAAACTCCCACGGAATTTTTTTTCATGATTGGGCTGGTTATAATTTTCATGGCATTGTCGTCCACTTGATTAAAAACTTCCGTAACAATTAACGAAGCGGTTTTTATGTTCGCTTCTCATATCCATTATTTTCACAGCTATTCATTTTAATAGTGTTATGGAACAGAAACTATTTGATCCTCCTTAAGTGACTGAAATACTATATTTGTGCCGAACGGACTTCATTTTAATGTATTGTTAATAGTTTGTCATTTGTAAATACAGTTTTTCTAAAATTATTACAATATTTTTAAAATTTGTCTACTTCATAACAATTTCATTCACCTACTTTTTACATTTATATTGTTTTTGTGTCCTATTGCCAAATGAATGCTGAACAATAAAATCCTCTGGTATCTCACATTGTCTTAGCATATTAACTTTTAATGAAAAATTAAATTTTTTTACATACATTTAAAATATTTTTTCGCTTTCGCAAGAAAAATAACATTCGAACGATTTACGAACGTAAGTAATGATTTTGACACTTGCTTTCGTATTACATATTCAGGTATGTGATGGAAATCGAAAACGAAAACGAGAGAGTTTTAGAAGTTAATTTTTTCGTAATATTTCTGTATTGAAACAGTTTTATCCCACAAAATATAAAGATAATTTGCTATTAAAGAGAATCTTAAAACAAAAATGTTAAAAATTTGATTAGAAATACTTTAAAATTGACTTCAAAAACTCACTCGTTTTCGTTTTCGATTTCCATCACATACCTGATTTGCTTTTACAATTCGTTAATATTCTGCTGCGAATCGAAATACACAATAACCCCTGAGATTGATCGAAATCATGGGTACCACCTTTTTAAATATTTTGGTTTTTATTATTTACTTAAAAAATATCGTATATAAAAGTTAGGAAATAAATATTCTTGAATCAGAAATTAAGAACTATGAAATCAAACTCCGTTGAGGTACCTGTAAAATGCAAAACACGTTTCTAACATTGATTGTAATTGATATTAAATTGATTAACCATTTCATTTAAATATTTTGCTTTCTTTTCATCCCTTTAGTCATCGATAGTCCGACATGGAAAACTTACCGCAAAACAACAAAATACATAAAAAGAAAAGCAACATACTGCTACTGGTTTAATTTCTTTTGCAAAAATTTTATTTCAAACCAAAATTCAATAGTACATTTATATTCATTGTTTATCATTAAATTAATATCTAAATTAGTAAACAAATATAAAAATAATAAAGAAAAACTACGTTCATTGGCTCTTTTGTATTTTACAAAAAAAAAAAAAATAAGAATTTAATGCAAGAGAAACATCGATATAATCATTTTCACTAAAATTAAATCAATACTTTTGATAGACTTCAATTGTTTTACAAAGTTTGTTAAAACTAAATTGAAATTAAAAATTATGTTTTGTTTTTCATTTCTTAAAAATTTCACTAATACAAAAAGTTCTGATTTTTTCTGTTATTATTTTTTGGTATGTTTATAATTATTTTTAATGTTTATATTGTTTTTTTTTCTTTAGTAATGGCTTTGTTAAAAAAATAAAAATTATGAAAGAAATTTAAGAACAATTTCAATAGTACGATAATGATTGTTGGATAGAAAAAGTTTAAAGAAGAAAAAATACTTCCACAAAAGTTATGCAAAATCCTTAGGAAAAGAATTTATCTTATATGTTTAATAATTAAGTGTGCAAAGTTTTTGATTTAAAAGCTTTGATGATCACTTGATGATTTGTGTTGTTGTAGTTCATGTTGGAAAATATAATCTGCCATTGCTTCGGCATCTTGGCGACGTCGTCTATCCAATTCAGGTTTCATAAATATGCGATAACTAACACTAATAATCAATGTCGAAAAAATTCCAATGGTCATAAGACCAGTTGTTGAGGTGGTAAATTGTTTCAAATTTCTAATTAAACTCATCTGCAAAGAAATAAAAGCAAGTTAAATAAAATTAGAAATTTATCACTGTTTTTTAAAAGCACATCTTTTATATTTAAAATATAATTCCTTTAGTATTTTAAAGAACTGACTTTGCTGAAGATTCTGTGACGGGGCCGGCAGTTATTGTTCCAGTAGTTTGTTCCTTTTTATCACTGGTTTCTTTTTTCCACTTAACAATGAGTGGTTGCCAAATATAAACACCACCTAAAAATCCTAATGCAGTAACTACCATTAACTGTGTAACTGTTATACCGCGAGGACGACGTATTTGCATAATAAAATTTTAAAATTTACACACTACAAATATTGTATAACTACCAAGCATTTGATTTTGTTTTGTCAAAAACATATGGCTGACTCTCCACTCAGCGATTTTTTCTAAACATGTACATAGTTGCCATATTAACAAACAAAATACAACGCGTGTGTATATAAATTATCGTAACGCAACGTAACAATTTGTTCCGTATTATTTTTTTTTTCTTAAACTTTAACATACAACCAGCGCTGCCAGAAGTAAGATTTTACCTTATTTACCTTATAAGATTTTTTCCAAAAAAAAAATTATTTATTTATTTATTAAAAAATTTATTATAATTAAAATTACAATAAATCTAAGGCTAAAAGCACTAGCATCAATGGCTATTTTTGTTTTGTCTAGACCATTGGTGCCCAAAAGTTGCTTATGTAAGAGCAAACACGAATACATTTAAATAAAAACTAATTTTTATTCAGTATTTTTTGTTGTAAAAACCAATACATACAAATTTCTGAGTCATACTGCGTGCCGGCTCAGGACAGTAACAACCCAGCAAGCCATATGAGTCCGAAAAAAGTATTTTCTGACACTTTTTCGGAGCGTTAACGCTCTTTATGAGCCCAAAAAACAATCATAATTGCTCCGAAAACCTTCAGAAAAGAGAGTCATTAAATTCGAAAATGGTCCGTCAGAAAGAGCTCTTAGATAATGCCAGAAGTCTTTTATGAGGGTTTTTTTGGGCTCTTAAAGAGCTCTTAGATAATGCCAGAAAAGAGAGTTTTATGAGGTTTTTCTTGGGCTCTGTGTAATCTTGTTTTTATCATTCTTGTGTGGTACAGCTGTTTTTTTTTTTTTTTTTTGTTCAAAGCACAAATAGCAGGAGAACAACGCTTTGGTACACACATAATTATGTGGAATTTCTGAGTCATACTGCGTGCCGACTCAGGACAATAACAAGCAAATTTTTCTTTCCCTCCGAAAATGCTCTTTAGTTGGACTCTTTTCTGACTCCTTTTTTCGGAGCGCTCCGAAAATGCTCTTTTGTTGGACTCTTTTCTGACTCCTTTTTCGGAGCGCTCCTAAAATGGTATGCTGGGAATTAAGTGGAATTTCTGAGTCATACTGTGTGCCGACTCAGGACAGTAGCAAGCTAATTTTTCTTTCGCTCCGAAAATGCTCTTTAGTTGGACTCTTTTCTGACTCCTTTTTTCGGAGCGCTCCGAAAATGCTCTTTTGTTGCACTCTTTTCTGACTCCTTTTTCGGAGCGCTCCTAGAATGGTATGCTGGGAAGAAACAACACACATTTTTAAACGGTATAATACGTTAAACAAAAACAAAATCTACATTGACGATCGCAGTCACCAATGCTTACCAGTAAAGCATACGAAAGTGTTGTTGCTTTGCGCTTGCGTGTATAGAGTGAAGTACGACAAAAAAACAATTGCCTTATTTGTTGTGTATTTCGTATTGCCAGTGCTGATTGCTGTAATGAGTATACAAAACACACAGCCTATAGCTAAGAGTTTTTATAAATACAAAAGAGCACCAAGAGTATAGGGCTTGGGCACTCCTGGTCGAGACCAGTGATGTTCAAAAATAAAATGTAGATGTATTTGTGAGAGATTTTGCATAGCAAACATATTGTCAAACGCTTAAAATCAGAAAAAAGTAAAGAATTTTTTCCAAATATAAACACCTTATGAAACAATATCAGGGACCGTAAATAACAATATCAGGGATCGTAAATAACAATTATCAATATCGAAAACCAATTTTAGAACAGTTATTTTGATAAAAAAACAAAAATAAGTCTATCTTTTATTTTTCGTCTTCAATTGTAATTGAATCGCGTGTGTTTGCTATGCTTCGATCAACAAGGAGCAACAAATTTCTGAAAAAAATGACGATAATCCGTCGCATGTGTTCTCATCGCTTGCTCAACGACGACTGAATGAATGTTTTTAAAAGAGCATAACAAATGTGTGTAAATTTTTCAAACAATTGTTGTATGGGCTGAACATCACTGGTGTAGACAAAGGTTAGGTTCAAATAAAAAAAAATCGTCTTTCCCATTTAAAAAAATTTAAACTAATCGATCTGAAAAAATGTACAATTTAGTATAAGAAAATTAATTTTTGTTGTTATTTTTTTGGTTAGTGTTAAATAAAATATGAATTGTTTTTTTTTTATTTATAATGAAAAAAAAACTACTTATTTCCAAAAATAAGATTTTTTCCTCAAATTAAGGCGAAATTAAGATTTTTTGATGAAAATTTCTGGCAGCCCTGCATACAGTAGCCTAACAGCCATACATAAATACCGACGGAAAGCGTTTTTTAAATGTCAAAATTACTAAAGCTATGTGTCCACGATGGTCAGACATTACAACGTTATCCGAAAAATGTGCAGAAAATGTCTAACAACCGTGTAAACTTAAAATTTTTGTCTTCCAACGTTGTAAGAAAAACCAGTTTCAGTACATTGGAAGACAAAAATATTTTCAGACATCTAACAATCGTGTAAACACACAATTTTGTCATTGTCATTGTTTTAAGACAATTGACAAACACTTTTCATTGTCATATGTGCAAAGTTTATGCATCTGCCAATGGCAGCATTGAAAAAAGTGGAAGAAAATTAGAGAATTAAATTAAAGTGTGCATTAATTTACAACTCGATCTAGTTAAAATTGAATATTGGGTCAAAGACCTTTGTTGTTAGTACCTAAGCTTTTTTTGTATTCATAATTAATTATGTCTATAAACTTTGTAAATAAATAAATAAAATTTTTAAACACACACACAGAGCGGCAAAACGAATTTGACAATGCCACACAACAATCTGACAACCGTGTAAACTGACAATTTCGGTTGACAGATAAATTCATTGTGTGACAATTGTGTGCAAATGAAATTGTTAGTTTTCTTACAGTCGTGTAAACTGACAATTTACCTTTTGCTAAAAATGTATCAATGTCAGTACATTGGTAGATATGACGTTGTAATATCTGACCATCGTGGACACATAGCTTAATGCTCATACATTTTGTAGCGTATGTGAAGAAATAAACAGTGCAAATCAACCGCAACAGCAACATTTTCTTCCTATGCTGGAATCATATAAAAAATACACGTGCATGTAAAACAACAACAACAAAAATTAAACAAAAAGTTGCAAAAATATGGAAAGTTACCAACAAGTCAATTTTTAACGAATTTTAAAATTTTTAAAGAACCACTGACAGAGAAACCCCTCAGGAACCTAATTTTGTGGTGCCCACGTTATAAATTTTAGTATTTTTTAAAAAAATAAGGTTTCAAATATCAAGTTTCATTTGAATATTTCTAGTTATTTTAGAGGTTTTTGAATTTTGAAAATGGATTTCAATAGCCTGTAACTAGGGCTATTGAAATTCACAACTGTCACTTTCCAAAAATTAGGCTTTTATAGGGCATTCCATTTTAGAGTAAACAAATTTTTAAAGAGGTTGTTAAAAGGTTGTTGCTCTGTAAATCTTTCACATTGAGCGGTTTACGCATTTTGAAAGCCTTCACTATCATGAGAAGGGTATATATAAGTTTTTAAATTTTTTTTACTCTAAAATGAAATGTCTTAGAATTTACTTATATTAAAAGCGGATAAGTGTAATGCCACAGTGCTAATGGAGAAAAAGGATTATGATGTTAGAATGAAGAATATCCTTAATGATATGATGACATATAGGTGAACAAATAAAGATCCCACATTATCGCTAAAGAAGAACCATGATCTGGTAGATGAACTATTTTTGTGCAATAATATAACTGTGATAGAAAAGAAAAGACTGAAGAATGACGCAGCACTGCACCTAGAATATATGGACTTCCTAAAATCCATAAGCAAGATTACCCTCTTAGACCAATCTGTGCATCAGTTAATTCGCCGTCCAGCGAACTATGCAAATTACTGACAAATGTTTTGAAAAAACTTACTGAATTTTCGGTTCACAATGTAAGGGATGCAGTGCAATTTAGAAATAAGGTAAACAACAGTGAGATAGATACGGACGAAAAATTAGTTTCGTTTAATGTGGTATCACTTTTTCCAAGTATACCAGTGGACTACGCAATAGATGCCATAAAGAACAAATGGATTGACATAGAGAAACATACAAATATACCAAAGGAACTATTTTTGAGAATTCTAAGATTTTGCATCAAGGACAACAGATATTTTAAGTACAACGACAAAGTATACATCCAATGCAAATGACTGCCAATGGGTTCACCGGCATCACCTATAGGTATAGCAGCATACAGTGATGGAGGAACTCCTTGGAACATGTATGAAGAATCTGGACGAAAAACCTAAATTATTGACGAAATATGTGAACGACCTATGTGGAATTATAAAGATAAGTGCAATAAAAAAGACCTTAGAACAACTGAACACATTTCACAAAAACAATAAATTTACAATGGAGGAGGTAAATGGAAAACTCCCATACTTAGATACCCTGATCATAAGCGGAAATAAAATTAAAATAGACTGGTACCAAAAACCGACGGCTTCAGGGAGAATTGTAAATTTCCATTCTTGTCAACCAAAGAAGATAATAATGAATACGGCCAACAATTTGATTAACAGGGTTTTTTCCATTAGCGATGAGTCATTCCATTCTCACAATAAAGAAAAAATTAAATGTATTCTTAAAAGAAACTCTTTCCCTGAAAATATAATAAATACTTTAATTAAAAACTATGGAAAAAACTCACCCAGGGTACATAAAGAGGATAAGAAAATATTTAAATCAAAGAATTCTGAAATTTATAATAAGGACAAATTTATGATTGGACACACATCGACGAATACATTAAAAAAAACTTTTCTCAAACACCAAATGTAAACTTGACAAATTAGACAACAATAACGTAATATATAAGATTAGTTGCACAGGAAATGACCAGGATATATGCGATCAAGTTTATGTCGGTACTACAAAAAATAAGCTTAGGACACGTATAGCTGGACATAAATCAGATTTTAAAAACATTAATAAAACATCAACACAAAAAACTGCACTCGCATCCCATTGTGCAGAGAGACATCATAAACCAAACCTGGAAAATGTGGAGATATTACAAAGAGAGGACAAATATAATAAACGGTATACTTTGGAGATGCTCCATATAATTAACAAAGAAAAGTAAATAGTTAAGTTAGTTCATTATTGAATGTGGGGGCAATAATACGTCTCTTAAAAATATAATTGTAACTCATTGTAAGTGTTTTGTTTTTTCCTTTTTGTTGTTCTTTTTTGTTGTTATTATGTTTTTGTTTTTTATTATTTTTATTTAAAACATTTGTGTTTTTTCTTTTCTTATATTGTTACTACAGCCTTGATAATGATATCCGAAGGATATCGAAATATTGGAAGAAATAATTTAATAAATAATATATACATTTTTTACAAACAATTGGCCTCGAGCTCGAAAAAACTTTTTATTTTAATAAAACATCAACACGATAACACAGGAACTACATTAACAAACGAAAAACTTTGAAGAAACGTCAACTGAATGCGATGTCTACAATTACATTTCTTATGAGATGCAAGAATACAGGTATTATACGAAATTTTTTGGACAATTCAACAAAAAACGTTGTCAAAATCTTTGAACACAATCGGACAATTCCCAACAAAATCGACAGTGCATTACATTTTCATAGTCGAAGTAAATGAAATGGAGGAAGATAAATAAACATTTGACACCAGACGAAAAAACACAACTTTGGAGTAGTGAAGAGACACTAATGACGAAAAGTTATATTAACATAAAGTCTAATCACAGAAAGAAATTTGACAATTTACGAGAAAAACAAATAAAAGGGCTGAACATTATCTGCAATGACAATTGGTTTGTTAACAAAACAGACATAGACATACCTAAAGAGACTCAATGGCTCTTATAACTAGGAGAGAAATACGCGATACCAACAGAGAAGAGAAAATTCCCACTTTTTATGATGATTGCTGATGGAGAAGATTGCATCCAGACTATAGAGGACAGAGAAGAGCAAGATACAGCTAGAACGCAGTTTACTTCAATGCTGGAGAATCACATCAACAAGCAAAATCTGCCGAATCTTAAATACCCTCCACCTAAACGTATTAAGACATAGAACAACTACACTGGTTATAGGACTAGAATATTCTTATTCTGAGTTTTCTCAAACATGGACCGAACTAAAAAAAAATTCGTTTTGCGATTTCTTTTTGTATAAGACTTATTTTTGCTGAATTTTGTTTAGATATTACAATTTTATAGGCATTTATTTATCATTAAGCCATATTTCGGGAATATATATATTTGTATGGGGGCTATAAGAAATCATGGACCGATTCTTACTATTTTCCGCACACTTTCCTCTTTTATCATAAAAACAACGTATACAAAATTTCATGGTATTATCTGCAATATATTTCAAAATATTGCAATAAAATGGACGAAAAATATCAAATTTTTATGGAGGTTGTTTCACATATTGGTCCATAACTCTGGTTGACCTAAACCGATTTTGCTGATTTTAAATAGCAAACTTCTCGAAAGCACTTCTGACAGAATTATTGAAGATTTGGATCCCGAATATATCTCGGGACTTCAAAAAACTGATTTCAACACTCAGACAGACAGACATACAGACAGACGGACATGGCTTAATCGACTCCGCTATCTATAAGGATCCAGAATATATATACTTTATAGGGTCGAAAAATTTTTTTGTGGAAATTACACAAGGAATGACAAACTTATATATACCCTTCTCATGAAGGTGAAGGGTATAAAAAGGAAAAAGTTAAAATTTTTCCAAAAAAAAAAATCAAAACTTTTCGGATAAACAAAACATTTTTACAAATATAATTTTTTATTTTAAATCAAAATTATTAATGACAAAATATGACAAGCATGTGTTCTTCGACGCCAGCTCTTAGCTCGACTTAAACCGTGCCGGTGAATTTCCCATGTGTTGGAAGGTTGCTAATGTAACGCCAATTCCTAAAAAGGGAGAGTCTACAAACCCTGAAAATTCCCCAATTGCAATCTGTTCTGCACTTTCCAAAGTCATGAAAAGTATGGTAAATTACCATCTTGTGAAATATTTAGAGTCCAACAATTTACTTAGCGACCGCCAGTACGGCTTCCGTAGAGGACGCTCTACGGGTGACGTACTGGCCTTCCTATCGTTTTGGCGAAAGTAAGGTGGTGGCTCTAGATATTTCTAAGGCGTTCGACAGAGTCTGACATGGTGCTCTCTTATCGAAACTTATTGCTTTTGGTGTCGGCGATAATTTCTTTAGATTTATATCAAGTTTCCTCAGAAATCGCACTATACGAGTTGTTTTAGAAGGGATCTCATCAGACGAGTTCAAGATTAATTCAGGGGTACCGCAAGGCTCCTTTCTTTCTCCCACTTTATTTCTCATCTTTGTAAATGACCTTCTTTGTCAAACTTCAAACCATATCTACTCTTTTGCAGATGATAGCAACATGTGCCATTCATACTCATTTAACCATAGACCGAACCCTTTGGAGATTGGGAAAATGAGACAAAAAAAATACGCTGAACCGAGATCATGAAACAATCTCGGAATGGGGTTCTGCGAATAGAGTCGATTTTAACGCACGTAAGACTCAGTGTTGTTTATTAACGCACAAACGCACAATAGATCATGTTGCTTCATCTGGTTTTATGGGCGATGTAAATATTAAGGAATCAGACGCTCTTGACGTTCTAGGCATGAGAATCCAGTGTGATGTCTGCTGGAACAAACACATTTTTCAAGTGTCGAAAGAAGCACTCAAGTGCCTTGGTTTTTTAAAACGGTGCAGAAAATACTTCACTCCATCTGATCTTCTTACTATTTACACCACCTATATTCGACCGAAAATGAAATACAACTCTCATGTATGGGCCGGTGCTTCGAAGTCTATTTTGTAGTTACTCGACCGCGTACAGGAGGGCGAAGATGCTTATCGGTGACAGTAGGGTATCCAACTCTATTGATTCATTGGAGCATCGTCGCAATGTGGGTTGTGTTTCACTGTTCTATCGATACTATAATGGAATGTGTTCTGCTGAAATCAGGGAACTTGTTCCTGAAACACGTAGTTTTTTACGTAATACACGTTTTTCAGTCAGGGCTCATCCATTTGTGATCGACTGGACAGTGGATCGCACAACACACTACAGGGAAACTTCGTTCTTTAGCCGTACTGACCATATGTGGAACAAACTACCAGCAGAAGTATTCCCTGCCACTTTCAATATTGGAAAATTCAAGTCAAATGTTCACAAACACTACTCCCTCTATCCTCCCTCCCATAACCTATTTCCCTAGTTCCAAGACAATGCATTGCATAAGTAGGGGTCGTCCCCTGAGTGCTGGTCCAAGAGAAAAAAAAATATATATATTTATTGTATACTATTTGTTATATACTACAAGGTGGCGCAAAAGTAATCCTCCTATCAGAAAATGCTATGTTCTTAAGATACATGTATAATTGGCCACAAGGCTTTCTATGTATTGAAAATAAAGAATTGAATTGAAATTTTGCGAGGCCCTTAATGTCAGTTCTGTTTTGACATTTGTGTAGTAAACACATGCGAAATACACGTTAATAAACAATGTTATGCTACATTGCTCCAGAACGCGGAATATTGCTGACAGAACTGACATTAGGGGCCTCGCAAAATTTATAGCATTTTCTGGGGGGTTACTGTGTACTTTTTACATTGCATTTCGAATCGAAATACACGTAACCCCCTGATAGGAGGATTACTTTTGCACCACCTTGTATGTTTTAAAAACATATTGTGAAGGATAATAGCATCTCAAACATGATTAAAAAAAACTTTAGTATTTTTTTTAAACTTCTTCTAAAGTACTATTATACTTTACTTAATTTTTGGTCTGTTGGGATGAAAATATGACAGCCGGTTATACACACCGGAATGACTGTTACAACAACAACATAATCAGCTGTTGTAGTAATCCATTTATATCAGAGGTGATCAAAATTTAAATGCTTATGTATTGGTGAGAAAATGAGACAAACGAAACGAAAAAGTAAACGATCGATTTTTATAAAATAGTAAACCTAAAAAATTGTTTCGGTTTAAAAAATATTAAAAAATTATTTCGCTTCGCAAAATATTGAGTTCCGTTTGAATTTTTAACTCATATTTTGTAACTTCAACTTTAAAGAGGGCTTTAAAAAGATCAAGAAATGGTTCAAGGGCATCAAAATCTTTAAACCTATCTTGAAAATTAAAAAAGGGTTTCCCAGTGACCTTTAAATGTTTTATAACACAAAAGGCATTGAGAATTACCAAATGCATTTTTGATTACAAAAAATTCTCGTAATGGTACCATAATTTTTTAACGTACTGTTTTAAAAAAACATTCAAAGCATCCGCTAAGCATGTGTACCATTTGCCTTGTGAAAGACAACTGAATTAAAAGAGCATAACAAAGTAGTGGGTTGGGCCAATAAGCAATTGTTCTATGAAATGATCACCTCTGATTTATATCTTAAAGGTGCCACTTAAAGCTGTGTTCACATTGTGTGTATTTGTCATGTGGAATGTCACTTTTCTATCCACATGTGTTTTCATGTGTATGTCAAAAATTGAGTTTCACATACGGTTTATAATTTACATGTTCAAATGTTGGTATGTCAATTACATTTGACATAACCTATCAAAAAAAAAAAATCTTAAAACAGCTGATATGGTAAAACTTATTCCGCGGGTTATACAAGTATTCCTTCTCTTGCCACATTTCGATCAACTGTAGAATCGCTTCTTTGCATCAGTCATACTTTAACAACATAAAAATAACTATAAAAATTGCAATAAAAAATACATATGTACTTACTTTTGTTAACTACTTTTCAATTTTTCCCTCCATTTTCAATAATAAATTTGTATAGTTTTTTTTGTATTTTTGTTTTACTATTTATAAATTATATTTATTAAAATTTCAATTAATTTTTGGCGCCACAAAATTTTTGTTATAAAAAACAGCTGATGTCAGATGGTTTGTCACTTGAAAATAGAACTCGTTCTAAATAAAAAATGTCATGTGTATTGCACACATAAAAATAACACATGATATTGTTTGAAGGTGTTCAGACTATATGTACAAATTTGACATGCGAAAAAGTGACAGTCCACATGACAAATACACATAATGTAAACACACCTTAAGACTTTAATTTTTAAAAAGTTGCGTTTTATTTATGAAACATGAAGAACATATGTACATGATTCCAGACATGCTAATCAACTTTACTTATTTTTATTAATATAAAATATAATATTATTGATTTTAATTTTGTATTTTGCTTTTTATTTTATTTAATTTGCTTTACACATTTTGCTATATGGTCAACACTGTTTTTGTTTTGTCGCCAAGAAGAATAAAAATTCGTTTAATTTGACAGCGACAAAGAAATCAGCATGGACAACAATATGCAGTCGTGTTGCCTGCTGTCGTCAATATAGTCACTCTCATATAAACGTGTGTATTTTATTTTTGACATATTGTAGTCGATAGCCTGATGTCTCGAATGTGTTTAAAGGCCCAACTATAACTGGGGAGGTTAAGCAAACGTGCAAACACATATAAATTGTATGTGGCAAACTATAATGTACTTAACGAAACTTTTCGTTAAGTTTTTCAACTGTCATTTGCTTAAGCAAAAAACGAAAAGGCCCAACTATAATATGCATAAGCAGGATTAAGCAAATTGCAAAAGTTACCGAAAAGGCTGTCAAATGCATAACCAGCTCAGAGTTAACTTTCAGGTGGCTACAATGACTTTGAAACTTTTTGTCCACAGTTGCTCATTTATGTTTAAAAAAAATGTTTCGCAAATTCTGTACGGAATCAGCTGTTTGTTGTTGTTTGTTTGTGTTTTGAACAAAATGGAGAAAGAAGAAAATATATTTATTTTAAATTTAATAGAAAATGCGGAAAAAATAAGTGCCTTTACAATAAAAGGGACCCTTTTTATTTTAACAAAAATGTCTTTCTGTCGCGGTTTATTTCTCTGACAGAACAAGAGCGTCTTCTTCTTTTATAGTGTAGTTCACTTATTTCTCTTAATGTGCACAGGCCTTCAAGCGCTAACTTTAATATTTTTATATTATTTAAATTTTTAAGTTTTTTCTCCATTTTTGCAAACACAATACGAAAATTAACAAAACATATGTAAAGGTTTATTACTATTTATTATTAAGTTTATAACAGGAAAATAAAAAAAAAATTGGACTCTTTTATAAAGGTAATAATTATAATAACAAATCAACGAATTCAGTACGATATTTAAGTTAGAAGATCAATGTAATAAAGATTATAGGTACTTTTGATTTTGGTAAATTAAAAGAATAAAGGCCCAACTATAATATGCATCAGCAAGCTTAAGCAAATTGCAAAAGTTAAAATAATTATGGTAATAATTTATACGGCTGGGGAGCCGCTTATATATAATCTAAATTTTTTATTATAATCACATTAATTAAAATATAATTAAATAATATACATACATATATAATGACATGAATATAGTTCTTAAGATACATGTATAATTGGCCACAAGGCTTTCTATGTATTGAAAATAAAGAATTGAATTGAATTGAAAAGGCTGTCAAATGCATAACCAGTTCAGAGTTAACTTTCAGGTGGCTACAATGACTTTGAAACTTTTTGTCCACAGTTGCTCATTTATGTTTAAAAAAATGTTTTTATTTTAACAAAAAGCCATTAAATGACTATATTTTATAAATATTATTATATTATTTTATAATTAAAAGAAAACTTCGTACCCGAAACGCATAATTTTTCCTTTTTTTTAAATTTATCGGCAAAAGTACTAAAATGTACAGCTGTGGCAGCACTAAAATATAAATAATAATAAACGTTTACATATGTTTTGTTAATTTTCGTATTGTGTTTGCAAAAATGGAGAAAAAACTTAAAAATTTAAATAATATAAAAATATTAAAGTTAGCGCTTGAAGGCCTGTGCGCATTAAAAGAAATAAGTGAACTACTCTGTAAAAGAAGAAGACGCTCTTGTTCTGTCAGAGAAATAAACCGCGACAGAAAGACATTTTTGTTAAAATTAAAAGGGTCCCTCCTTTTATTGTAAAGGCACTTATTTTTTCCGCATTTTCTATTAAATTTAAAATAAATATATTTTCTTCCATTTTGTTCAAAACACAAACAACAACAAACAGCTGATTCCGTACAGAATGTGCGATCAGTTTAGGCCCAACTATAATATGCATATGCTAGCTTAAGCAAACGTGCGAACACATAAATTGTATGTGGCAAACTATAATGTACTTAACGAAACTTTTCGTTAAGTTTTTCAACTGTCATTTGCTTAAGCAAAAAGCGAAACTGATCGCACATTCTGTACGGAATCAGCTGTTTGTTTGTGTTTTGAACAAAATGGAGAAAGAATAAAATATATTTATTTTAAATTTAATAGAAAATGCGGAAAAAAATAAGTGCCTTTACAATAAAAGGGACCCTTTTTATTTTAACAAAAATGTCTTTCTGTCGCGGTTTATTTCTCTGACAGAACAAGAGCGTCGTCTTCTTTTACAGTGTAGTTCACTTATTTCTTTTAATGTGCACAGGCCTTCAATCGCTACCTTTAATATGTTTATATTATTTAATTTTTAAGTTTTTTCTCCATTTTTGCAACACAATACGAAAATTAACAAAACATATGTAAACGTTTATTATTATTTACAATGTAGTGCTGACACAGCTGTATTTTTTAGTACTTTTGCCGATAAATTAAAAAAAAGGAAAAATTATGCGTTTCGGGTACGAAGTTTTCTTTTAATTATAAAATAATATAATAATATTTAAAAAATATAGTCATTTAATGGCTTTTTGTTAAAATAAAAACATTTTTTTTAAACATAAATGAGCAACTGTGGACAAAAAGTTTCAAAGTCATTGTAGCCACCTGAAAGTTAATTCTGAACTGGTTATGCATTTGACAGCCTTTTCGTTAACTTTTGCATTTTGCTTAAGCTAGCATATGCACATTATAGTTGGGCCTTTTCGCTTTTTGCTTAAGCAAATGACAGTTGAAAAACTTAACGAAAAGTTTCGTTAAGTACATTATAGTTTGCCACATACAATTTATATGTGTTCGCACGTTTGCTTAAGCTAGCATATGCACATTATAGTTGGCAAACTATAATGTACTTAACGAAACTTTTCGTTAAGTTTTTCAACTGTCATTTGCTTAAGCAAAAAGCGAAACTGATCGCACATTCTGTACGGAATCAGCTGTTTGTTGTTGCTTGTTTGTGTTTTGAACAAAATGGAGAAAGAAGAAAATATATTTATTTTAAATTTAATAGAAAATGCGGAAAAAAATAAGTGCCTTTACAATAAAAGGGACCCTTTTTATTTTAACAAAAATGTCTTTCTGTCGCGGTTATTTCTCTGACAGAACAAGAGCGTCTTCTTCTTTTATAGTGTAGTTCACTTATTTCTTTTAATGTGCACAACCCTTCAAGCGCTAACTTTAATATTTTTATATTATTTAAATTTTTAAGTTTTTTCTCCATTTTTGCAAACACAATACGAAAATTAACAAAACATATGTAAACGTTTATTATTATTTACAATGTAGTGCTGCCACAGCTGTACATTTTAGTACTTTTGCCGATAAATTAAAAAAAAAGGAAAAATTATGCGTTTCGGGTACGAAGTTTTCTTTTAATTATAAAATAATATAATAATATTTATAAAATATAGTCATTTAATGGCTTTTTGTTAAAATAAAAACATTTTTTTAAACATAAATGGGCAACTGTGGACAAAAAGTTTCAAAGTCATTGTAGCCACCTAAAAGTTAACTCTGAACTAGTTATGCATTTGACAGCCTTTTCGTTAACTTTTGCAATTTGCTTAAGCTGGCTTATGCAGATTATAGTTGGGCCTTAAGAAAAAAATCCATGCGTGTTGTTTTCATTGTGGCGAACGACAACCATGCATGTGTGAGGGAAATTTATATTCAGTAGCTTGATAGCTTTCAACAAAGAAGGTGGTTAGCGGAGTTTTTTTCTCCCTTTAAAATTTTAAGAGAACTAAATTTTGTTTTTGCTACACTGAGAATTGTTGATAACAAGCTACATTTTGAAATTAATTAATGTTTTTTATACAGCATATTAAAAGGAAATATGTATTAAACGTATACAAAGGTATGTGGGAAGTTAAATGGGAAACGCTTTTTTTATTTTTGTTGAACACATTTAAGAAAGCAGAATGCCTTGTATGTAATTAGGGTGAAGATCAAGTGTTATTAGAAGAAAATAGATATTGATAAGGTAATCGATTTTATAAAACACAAGGAAAAATGATTTATATTTTTTTAAATACAAGAAATAAAAAAAATAATACATAAGAATTAAATTTAAAAATTAAAAGTGTTTTCGGATCTTGAATTTTTTCCTATTTGTTGAGAAGAATATTTTTTAGTTTAAATAATTGTTATAATAATGAAAGAAACCAAAAATAGGAAAAGTTATGATTTCTTTCAGTGCAATATTCTCATTGTAATTGTGTTTATCTTTGTTGTGGACAGTGTTGCCAGAAAATGAATTTCAAAATATGCTAAAACTTGAAAAACTAAGTGCTAATTTTTTTTTAATGTAACAATAAAATTTTTACAAATATTAATTATAGTTCATTTACTTACCACACCGAAAGTTTAGTTGAAATATTAATAAAAGTTATTTTGTATTTCTCCAAAAGTATTTTTTGGAGTAAAATAGTAAAAAATTTTTCGAGAAAAAATTTTTTTATCAAACAAATTATGCTAAAAAGCATTTAGCATAATTTTTAAAAATTTCAATGCATTTTCGAGAAACAAAATGCTAAATCTAGCACTGAAAGTGCTAAAATGGCAACACTGGTTGTGATTTTAGTTGGAGCGCGATGCGCTTTTTTTTAAATTTTGGTGCGTTTTTAATTTTTCCAAAAATGTGATGAAATCTTTATTTTTACTAATTTTTAATTGCAATTTTTTAATAATTCATTATCATGAAATCTATTTGATGAAAAAGGAGCTTATTAAAGGTATCTTAAATACGAATGTATGATAAATAAATTCGTCACATGAAGGTTAATGCTAAAGGTGAATAGGGCGAAAATCTTTGTTTGAAATTAAATGAAATTAACATTTTAAGCATGGAAATAAAAATTCCAAACCTGATGGTTTGGTCTACTGAACTGTAGACGAACAACCAGGGTTAGAGTGAGTCCCAGTACTAGAAGTACTTACAAGAGAATATAAAAATATTTAAAAAATATGTACTGAAATTAGCCCTTCTTAGCAATTAGTACTTCAGTTCCGAATAGCATATTGTGAGTAAAATTTTGAGTGGTTATATGCTTATTTTATCTTTATTAGTTCGTTTATTTAAAAAAGGCATTTACTATTATTACTTTTATTCTTAATCGTTGATCTCTTTTAAAAAAGTTACAAAAAGAAAAAAAATAATTTCATATCTAGTACAAAGGAATACAAATTTGTTTAGTTTATTTTTTATGTTTGTTAAGTTTCATTTTTTTTTTTTTTTTTTTGTTTGTTATATTTATAATACAAAAATTTTATACTTTTTATGTGAAATTAATTCAATAAACATTTTAAATAAAAAAAAAGAAAATCTAAACTTGGTGCGAATTTTTTCAAATCGCGCGTTTTTTTCTCCATTTTGGTGCGTTTTGAAATTTCAAAGTTGACAACGCTGTCAAACATACATAAAAATTTCACAAAACAAAAACAATGTGTACTAAAATAAATATTTTAAGCACTGGTCCAAAGTGTTTAATAAAAACAAAATGTACATATGTAAATGTAAACTATATACATATGGAATACTCTTCATAAAGAGAAGATCGAAGAACATAGAACTGAACTGCGGAATTTCAAGTTTATTTTTAATACTTGTTTTGATGCTCTCATGGAAATAGCGGGACCTCACAAACACACATAAATATAATTTTATTAATATTCATACACACATCGAAGATGTGTAATAATCACATGCATATAAGATTTGCAAAAGAAACTGGTTTTAAAATTTAAATGCAAAATCAAAATTTAAAATCATTTAAAGATTAAATGTTAAACGTGCAAGATCGAAGAAGAAAAGTACGAATAAATTCAAATCTGTAGTTAGAAATCAAATATTAAACAAACAATATAATATATTTTAAAGCGCTCATTTGGAATCATCTTATTAATTAATAACGTAAAAACGAAAGAAAAGATGATAAACAAAAAAATTTTAATTAAAAAATTAATTATATTTTTTATAATATTTAACTACTGTACAGTATGTGTTAGAGCAGAAACAAAATTAACAAATATGCCTGAACCACTGCCAGCACAATCTCCAACAACTACAATCTTAGCATCTGCCTCGAATGCGATTACTCCAACTGGAATTTTTAATGCTATACCACAAACATTTGACAGCGGTTTTTATGCCTACGACGATATAGATGACTACGTGCCATTTAGCAGCGATGCTCACGATCATTTCTCATGGGAACTGCTAAGAGATGTACTTGAAGAGGAGAACACAAACGTTATTATATCTCCTTTTTCCGTAAAAATACTTTTGGCACTATTGGCTGAAGCAGCAGGCAATAATACACAAACACAAAGGGAGTTGATCAAAACACTGGAAGTGATAAAATCGCCAGATAATTTACGTGGTTTCTATAAAAAGATTCTGACCTCATTGAAGAAGGAAAATCCATACACAACTTTAAATTTGGAAACAAAAATGTTCACGGATGAGTTCATTGAACCTAAACAAAGATACGCAGCAATGTTGGCAACGTATTACGGTACAGATATCGAACGTTTAAACTTTAAAGATGCTCAAGCATCGGCAGATCACATCAACACCTGGTGTAAAAATGTCACTCGTGGCCGATTGCAAAATCTTGTAACTAAAGAAAATGTACAGAATAGTGTACTCTTATTAACTAATGCCATCTATTTTAATGGGTTGTGGCGTCGCCAATTTAATGTAACCTATGAGGGAGTTTTCTTTAAGACACCTGAAACCCAATCTCGTGTTCAATATATGGAACAAACCGAGTACTTTTACTATTATGACCACAGCTCAATAAATACCAAAATATTACGACTACCGTATAAAGGTAAAAAGTTGTCAATGTTCATATTGTTGCCTAAAACTAAAGGTGGTGTCGAGGAACTGACACATGTCCTGCAAAATGATCAAGTCAAACGAATGCAATTTATGATGGAGAATACCAAGTTAAAAGTTACTTTGCCGAAATTTAAATTTGAATTTGATAAAAATCTTAAAAATACACTTTCCTCATTGGGCATTAATGACATTTTCACAGACGATGCATCTTTGCCAGGTCTAGATAGAGGTGCTGAGGTGGCTGGAAAATTAAAGGTATCAAACGTTATTCAAAAAGCCGGCATCGATGTAAATGAAAAAGGTACTGAAGCGTTTGCCTCCACAGTCTTTGAAATTGGCAATAAATTCGGAGGAAATCCTGTTATTGAAGAGTTCACTGTAAATCGTCCATTCATCTTTTTTATAGAGGAGGAAGCCACTGGAAGTATTATATTTGCAGGAAAAGTATTAGAACCTGTTCTATAATTGTAAAGACAACTTTTTTCATTGTGTATGCAAATATAACTACCTAAATTTGTGTATGAATTATGTGTATGAGTATATACGAATCAATAAAAATAAAGATACTTTTATTTAAGAGATATTTCTAAGAAAAAACAAGTGGGGATTTTTGTTTTTTAATTTCTGTTTCCATTAAATTCATTTATTAATTTCTTTACGTGGGTTATTTTTGTGTTTACATAAGAATGAGCAGCTTAAAGTGTTTTGTGTGTATTTTAAATGTGAAATAAAGAAATTCAAACGATAATTGTTTGTGTCATTAAATATGTACTAATAAGTATTAAGTTGTTTTTTTCTTAAAGTATTTTCTTGGTATTATGTTGAGCTTTTACTAACTGTTTTAAAGTTTAAGATATGTATTAATAAAATAAAAAAATAAGAACTTAAAAACATTAATATATGTATGTAGATTAGGATGTCCCAAAAAAAATTTCGTTCTGATTTTCATAGGTGCTCAATCAAAATTTTAAACCTTATAGGGTAAAGTATTTTTGATTGTTTTTTAAGAATTTTCGGAATAGGTTTAGAGGTGGCGCAAATGGAGTTTTCATAAAAAACCGGAGTTTTCGGCCTTTTTTTAACTTTACTCATAACGTGGTTAATACCACGGGTTTCTTCACTCATGAGGAAATAGTTTTAAAGAAAAGTATTCAAGCTTTATTCTTGTGTGAAAAACTTATAAGTTATGGTGATGAGTTTACTCCTTTGGATACCCTTAATTACAATTTTTCATAATTTTTTAAAAAAATTTGTAATAACGCTTTACAATTTGTTCTTACCATTCCTGAGTTATAGCCGTTTTTATCTTTATACCCAGTATATGTTATTATAAGCTGTTTGCCAGTTCACCAATCATACCCAATCAACAAAAAAAACTTTTCTTTTGCTCTGTGAAAAATCATTTACTGAGGTTCTTGCAATGTAATTCTATACCTTGCAATAAATTCTGGAAATTAGTTTAAGAAGTTGTGACATTAATATAAGTATTAGCAAATAATATAAATCATATAGAATGCGCATCAAGTACAAAAAAAATTTCTTATGACAGGTTGTATCATTACGACCCGCCCACATATAATTTCGCTCTCGAATTTTACAAAGACAATTTGTTGTTGGTTTGTGTTCACACATAGAGAACTAAAGAGAGCAAAATCCACATGCATTAATCCATACACATGTTTGCTCTTTTTACCATCCAGTGGATATGTGTTTCTTTTGTATACCCCACACCACAATAGTGGAGAGGGTATATTGGATTTGTGCTGATGTTTGCAACGCCCAGAAATATTGTATGGTCCCCATACAAAAGTTCTCCCGAAATTGGGGTTTACCGATCATAAATGTTTGAATTATACAAGGAACCACACAAATTTCATCACAAATGAGTGGTAAATGAAGCCAAATCACATCTACAAATTTCGTGCAGATCGTAGCTCCCATATAAGGCCCACTTCCGAAAATCACTTTAACCTCTTCAGACCGTAGGTACACATGTGTACCTTAACTTATTACAAGTTTTAAACACGAGTGGCATCGTGTGATCACTAGCAACTGTTTTATTACTTGCTTTAAGCTACTGGGCTTAAAAAACATATCAGTAGATGGTGCTGCTTATACCCCTGACAGACATAGGATTTCTATACCATAATACAAATACTATGGTTTTTGATACTAAATTGCCTTGACAGACATGTAGTACATATACTAGTATATTTGTTTTTACTTTCCCAATAAACATATTGGCAAGCGTTTTGTAAATTAAGATTGCAGCAAGCTTGCATAAATAAGGATTTTGCGAATGTCGTTG
This sequence comes from Bellardia pandia, assembly GCA_916048285.2. Classification (NCBI taxonomy): domain Eukaryota; kingdom Metazoa; phylum Arthropoda; class Insecta; order Diptera; family Calliphoridae; genus Bellardia; species Bellardia pandia. Next base: position 76,858,710 of record OU696530.1, read on the forward strand.
ACTATTTGCTTGCTAATGCAAGTGTTTTGCGAACGTCGTTGACAATTTGCTTGCAAATGCAAGTGTTTCATAAATTTAAGCAAAACGTGTCATTATCGCTGTTAAAAATTGTCCTAATAAGTTGTGTTAATAAATAGTGTAAATAAATAGTGTTAAATTGTTGTTAAATTAAGTGTGTTTGATACTTTTAATTATCATTTTCTATTAAAAAAGGTAATTAACTGCTTACTTAATGTCTGTAGCAAAAAGGAAGAAAAGTGTTATGCGCAGAAGCACCGAAATTTTTGAGCATATATGAAACGGTGCAGCTACAAGTTCTGTACTGAAAAATATAGATACATTTTCCTTGCTTACATCTGAACGCTTATTTTTATATGTAAATGCAGGCTGGGTTTTGATCAAAAAAAAAAAAAAATGAAAAGAAATTAAATAAAATATAAATGTCATTAAAAGAACTGACAAACGATTTTGTGAGAGGGTTTCCCCAATGTTTATTGAACACAGCTACAGACAACATACATACTACATTTATACCACGATTATTTTCGTAGTATTGAAACCAGATATAAAGCAGCTTGTTTTATGGTTTAATTGTAGTACAAGTTAACACACATGTAGTATAGTATACTAATATGGTATGCAAATCCTATGTCTGTTTAGGGTATTAGAAGTTGTAGGCAATATTTTTGAATTTGAATTTAACAGTTTGAAAAAATTTCTACTAGGTCTTGGCATAATTGTAAAAAAAAAAAATAATAAATATGTAGTTCTTCAGTAAGGTTAGTACTTTTTGAAGATTTCTATAGTAAACTTGTTGAGAAACGTGAAAAAAAGTAAGTTTTTTTATTTTTAGTGGTTTTTCACAATGAAATACTACTTTCTTTTCGTGGTACACATATGTGTCCTCCGGTTTAAAAGTTAGTTTTACGAAAACATTGAATATTTGTTAGCTTATATATGGATAAACAGCAGATTGCAGATATGCTCAATGATAGCGAATTTGATTTCTCAGGAGACGATGATGATGATGAGTACTTGCTTCCAGAAGTCATCCGAGGGCTCCAGTCATCTGAAGAGTGGGTGAGAGATGAAGAAGATTTGCAAAATGAGGCAGATGATGAAGATGAAGTTGCAAGTTCACACACACCGCGTTTTTTGGAGAACAAAAGAAATGGCTAAATCTGGACCAGATATGAAGGATGATATCCTAACTTCTGAGGGTAGCTCTGACAGAAACTTTCTTTACTAAACATAATCCACTTGGACTAGAAAACTTTGTCTTGGCTGCTCGGGATGGGTTGGTACTATACTTTGAGATCTATGTTGGGAAGGATACATTACCTCAAGACGTTATGAAAAATCTTGGATTAGGAGCAGGAATTGTGGATAAACTTTGTCGTACAATCACCGACAGCTGTGTTTTGTATACAAACAGATTTTTTACCAGCCTAAAGCTGGCTAATCATTTAAATGAAAAAAAGCGGAATTTTTCTGACTGGAACTATAATGGGAAATAGTATTGGACCAGAGGCACAAAAACTAAAACCCGACAAGCAGTTAAAAAGGGGAGAATGGGACGAGAAAGTGAGAAGTGATGATAAAGTCTGCATCATTAAATGGATGGACAGGAAATCAGTTACGATGCTATCTACGTGTTCATGAAGCGCTTCTGCAGATACTTGCAAAAAAGAAATAAAAAATTGAAGTAACTCGGCCAGCTGCTGTAAATAACTATAACTCCTGCATGGGTGACATAAATTTATGCGATAGATTGATAGCTTACTATCGATGTTCAATGCGGACGAAAAAATGGCCCGTCAGAGCTTTCTGCCATTTCTTAGACCTAGTTGTCGTTAATTGCTGGGTCATGTACACGCGTTGCTGTGTACAAGAAAATTGTAAAAAATAACTGTTTTTAACACTACCATAGCGTTAAGTCTATTGTTACCCACTAACTACTTATTTAAACCTGAAGTACACATATGTGCACCTCCTTTTTCTAACACTTTAAATAAAAAATTAAAAAAAAATAATAAGAACTCAATCGGTTCACGTTCAGGTCTTAAGAGGTTAAAGAGCATAACTCTCTCAAAAATGTTGGTATCCAAATAATATTGAACGCAAATATATTATAATCGATCCACAATTAGTCGTAGCTCCCATAGAAGGCCCACTTCCGAAAATCACTTTAACGATCATAAATTTTTTAAGAATGTTGGTAATCAAATAAAATTCGACACAAACAATATACAGAAATGATAACACCTAATTTTATAATGGTCGGTCCGTAATTAGTCGAAACTCCCAAATAAGACCCTCCCGTAATCAACTTTAACCTTCATAAATCATTTAAAAGTATTTATATCGAGATAAAGTTTAATACATATAATATTTATATTCACAGACATCATGGCACTAAATTTTTGGATGATCGGTTCACAATAGGTCATAGCTCCCATACAAGGACCACATCTGAAAAACACATTTATCCCTATATATATTGTATAAATATCGGTATTTACTCAAAACTTTGCACAGATCATTTAAATATACATATACAAAAATCATCCCACAAAATTTTGTGAATTTCGGTCTATTTTTAACCGTATGCCCCATATAAAGCCCTCTTCCGAAAATCACTTTAATACTCATAAATCTCTTATAAATAAGGGTACCAATCCAAAATTTTACATGGATTTTGAGAATATCGGTCCATATTTGACAATATCCCCCACATAAGGTCTACTCTCGAAATCCACTACGCTTCTATAGAAAAAGCAAAAGCAAAAATATTTTCGGAACGTGTGTATAGCAAGCGCCCGAGACTATAAAACAACAACAACAAATGAGATAACTGTATTTTTTTTTTTGTTGTAATCGATGTATTTTTACTTATTGAACACAACTGCAACAAAATCTCAATTTCTAAAAAAAAAGTGGACTTAGGCCTTTAAGCCAGCGATATAATATTTTATTGCATCATTTTAAGTTCAATTAGACGTGCCACAGACGTAAAAATATACAACCAATCATGTATGCAATGACACAAAAAATATAAATTCTGTTTTCTTATACAGTGGCTTCCCGGTTTAACGAATTATATATTTTCAGGCCCATTCGTTATATCGAAAAATTCGTTAAATCCGGCAGTTTTTTAAATATGTTTTATTAAATAAAAAATCATGTTTATTTATTCTAATTCATAACAAAAACAAAAAAAAAATAATAATTAGTTTATATCACATTCAAAGAAATAATTAGTTCAAACAAAACTAAAAAATGACTGTAACGTATAAATTTTGATTTTGGCGAGCGAAAAATTTCTGCACATACAAATAAATTTTTCTTTTAATCCATTTTTTTCGTAAAGCGTCTCTTATAACATTGTACAAATGTAATTGCAATGACTCTCTTTTGATTTCATTTATTGTTTTAAATTGTTTGCAAAAATTCGAGTACATGACATTTTCATTTGTTCGTAATACATATAAGGTATTCAATGGAAAGAATATGACTGTTCGTTAAAACGCGAATTCGTTAATTCACTGTATATTACAAAATATATTTCGGCATGATTTTCTTAAATGTGCTTGCATTAAAAACAAAACAAATTCCTGAAAGAGAGCGAAGTTTCATAATACATCAAAGAACTGTTGACAAATGGTTATAACTATATGCAGCGTTGCCATATATTTTTTTAAGAAAACTTTTTATTTCTAAAAAAAAAAAAGTTTTTTTTTTTTTAGAAAAAAAAAACTTTTTTAAGTACATAGTAAAATTTCAAAACCCAATTTTATTGAAAACAAAACAACTTTTATTTTTACATATTTACTTGAGTACTCCTAACGTCCAACTCCATATATATCGTCCCCTCAATATAACAATAGCGTATGTGCTTATACGCTATTATTTTTTATTGCATATTTAAAATCTCCATCATTGATTTTTTGACTGGTCAAAATTTCGTTAAATTCTACTTCCAAAAAGTGGGTCAAAATATCGTTGGAAAAAATAGTGTATAATGTCTTGTTAAAAATTTTCCTTCAATAAGTGAGTAATCTCATATGCGCTATTTTACTTGAAATGTCACTCCAAAGTTGTTAAAAGAATAATAGCATTATATTCCATTTTAGCCTGTAGAAAAAAAAAAATACAATTTATGAAAACTTTAACTCATAAAATAGCTTATAATAATATACACTATTGTTTGATAAATAGTTTCCATTTCTATGTCCAAAATAATGTAATTCCTCGTGGCTCGCAGTCAAGGTGGAAAGAAGCGAAATTGTTTAGATGAGCCAGATAGCAGAGGAAGAGAAAGAAGACGAATGAATTTCTAGTTATTTTTGATTTACGCAATGTATGTATACCTTAATTTGTCATCATTTTTTGTTTAAAATAACGAAAATTGGAAAGAAATGAATATGTGCCACTTTATTAACAAAACTATGAATTATAATGTTACAACTTGATATTTTTGAGATCAAATATTTTAATAAAAATACCGTAAAATTAGTAAATAAAACAGCGTATACCACACAAAATAAAATAGTGTATCTGATACATCATACGAACTCCTTAAAAAATTAACTAGCCTATATGGAGGACTTGCGGTTTGAATGAGAGAATTGTGGTCTTTAAGGATGCGTAGAAAATTGGCCAATTTAAAGACAAGAAACGGTATTAGGAATTCGCCGAAAAATCCAATATGAAGAATTTTTATTTACCGCAATATTGAGACATCCGATTTGACAAAAACTTTAAACTCTCCTTTCTCAAAACCCCAAAAAAATTACACGCTATTGTTATAATGAGGGGACGATATGTACTCGTATGCACAAAATAAAGAATTTATTTGTGTTGTAAACTGTTAACCTTTTATAAATATTTATATGACATTTATTGTACTTAAGACGGGGTAATACTAAATTAAACATTGTTGCAGTAAAAATGGATTAAAAAGGTATAATATCGTTAAATTACTAACGCAGTCCAGCATAGTAGAAAAAGCATTATGTATTTTGTTAATGGTGAAAATAATTTGTTTTATAATCTAAATTAAACTCATAAATAAATTATAAATATTCAAAAAACTTTTTTTTTTAGAATAAAACTTGAAAACTTTTTCGCATCTCAAAAAACTTGCAAAAAAAGGTAAAACTTGACAAATGGCAACGCTGACTATATGTAATCTAGATGTTAGAACAAAAAACATGCGATAGATTTGGAGTATCAAAAAATTAGGTAGACCCATCATTGATGAAAAGTCAATTGCACCTTTTTTGAGTTTTTGAAGGGCGAGACCCACCCTATTGCACATTTACCTTTCTTTCTTCATTTTCCTCTTTTAACACTTTTTTTATTTCTAATTAGTTGTTGTTGCACTTTTTTCTGTACCATTTTTTCTATACCATTCTTCTTGTTGTTATTTTTATTACATTTATGCAACAGGTATACGCCCACAATTTATTAGTTATTTGTTGATAACCTTAAATGCTTAGGGATATATTTGGATAATCGACTTAATTTTGACTGTTGCTAATAATTTATTTGCTAAAGTCTTTCGTAAATTGCGCCATATTTATTCTAACAGTGCATATCTGCCTTGGCGTATAAAATATCTATAAATCAGCTTATGCTCTCTTAATGCCTCATATATTTTATGGGCTTGAAGTGGTATCTGGCACTGTGGCTTGTATTTTGGTTAAACTTAATCGCTTAGTCAGTGTTATTGTGAATATGTCAGTATTTTTGGATGTTATTTTAGAGACTTTGTTGATATTTGCAAATAAATGTATTTCTATATTGTTATTCGATCTCTGTTCTGAGTTTTACTTTTCTCACTCTACAAGAAATCATCAGATTACTATTCCTAGGATCACGTGCAGTGTAAGAAATCACAAAACAAAATTTTGTTTTGTTCGGTCTTTGTTTGACCATAGACCCCATTTAAAGTCCACATCTAAAATTTACTTAAATACGTATAAATCTGGTATATATAAATTGTTGTACTAAATTTTATGATGGTCGGTCCATAATTGGTCATAGCTCCCATATAGGGACCACATCCGAAAGTAATTTATCTTTATATATATGTATGTATCTTATAAATATTGGTATCATCTCAAAACTATACATAGATTATTTACATATACACAAAAATCATACTACAGAAATTTGCGAATTTCGGTCCGTATTTGGCCTTATTCAATGAAGCGCTCTTCCGAAAATACGGAGCATTTACATATACGACAAAATCAAACTGCTGGATTTTGAAAATATCGGTCCATATTTGACCATATCCCCTATATAAGTTTCAGTTCCGAAATTCACGTTAATAATAATATGAATCTTAAATATTCTATTATTATATTGAAATTCAACGTGGAATATCATTATATGTATAAAATTCTCTGTTCCGAAATTTAAGAAGATCGACCCATGTTTTGTAATTGCTCACATATACGTAAAACTCCCAAAAAAAAAACAAGTTAACCTCAAATAATGTCCTATAAATATTGATATCGAATAAACATTTTATACAGATCAGAAATTTTAATCCAGAAATCATACTAATACCGGAATTATGCTACTAAATTTTGTAGCTGTCAGTCCATATTTGACAATAGCTCCCAAATTAAGTCCACTTCCGAGTATAACAACCAATCATACAACATATGGAAAAATGTGTTTTTTATTTTATAAATTGTTAAATTACACTCAAGATTGTTATGAATAACAGACAAACTGTAAATTATTGGTAATTACATTAATTTTAAGTGGCCAAAATTAGCTAAAATTTCTGAACATTTGAAATAAATTATGTTGTTCGTAAAATTGTCTTTCAAACAATATAAAAAAACACTGGGCGAATATTTTTACAAAATTGTACATTTCTTATTTTTGTTTATTTGACCTTTTTTTTATTAAGATTTTGGTAATTATTAAAGCTTTAGGTCTTTTTTATAAAATATTTAAATTTTTATTTCAATATTTCGCTACTCTTTGAGTAGCTTATTCAGGATAAAAATTTTATAATTTTATAAATTTCAAAAATTATTTGCCAATAATTACCAAAATTTTAATAAAAAAATTGTATATTGTTAAATTTTTAAAAAAAAAATTAATGATCCAAATAAGTAACATCATGACGATTAATGTCATGACTGTCAATGTTGTTAATACTCAATACAACGAGAGTGTATCCAATGAGAAGTAATAGGATGTCAATTGGTTGGACCCATCAGACTATTCCGCGCGAAGCAGTTGATATTTCAACATTGGAAGAAGTGAGATGTTACACAAAGATGTGATAAATTGAACTTAGCGCCTGTACTCATCACTACAAAACAACAACAACAAATTAGATAACTGTATTTTTTTTTTTTGTTGTAATCGATGTATTTTTACTTATTGAACACAACTGCATCAAAATCTCAATTTCAAAAAAAGATATGGAGTTTGTGTATGTGTTAGGTGAAAGTGCTCTTCCATATGCAACAGTAAAAAATTAGGTTGCTGAATTTAAACGTGGTCATACAAGCAGTTAGGATGAACCACGTAGTGGACGTCCAAAAACAGCAACAACAACAGAAATTGTAGCTAAAGTGCATGGTATGGTATTAAATGATCGCTGAAGTAAAGTTCGTAAAATAGCATCTCAAATGATAGAGTCCATTTAATTTTGCATGAACAACTATAAATGAAAAATCTGTTTGCAAGATGGGTGCCGCATTTGTTAACAGTCGATTAAAAATGCACAAGAATGAAAATTTCTCAAGTTTGTTTGGATCGTTTTAAGAAAAATAAAATGGATTTTAATTTTCGTTTCATAACTGTTGATAAGACATGCATCACTCACTATACTCCAGAGCAGGGAAAGACAACCTATACTATTACATTTTGCAATTGTATTAGTAATATACTCCCCAGCATACCATTCTAGGAGCGCTCCGAAAAAGGAGTCAGAAAAGAGTCCAACAAAAGAGCATTTTCGGAGCGCTCCGAAAAAAGGAGTCAGAAGAGAGTCCAACTAAAGAGCATTTTCGGAGCCAAAGAAAAATTTGCTTGTTACTGTCCTGAGTCGGCACGCAGTATGACTCAGAAATTTCACTTAATTATGTGTGTACCAAAGCGTTGTTGTCCTGTTATTTGTGCTTTGAACAAAAAAAATCATAGCTGTACCGCACAAGAATGATAAAAACAAGATTACACAGAGCCCAAGAAAAACCTCATAAGACACTTTTCTGACATTATCTAAGAGCTCTTTCTGACGGACCATTTTCGAATGTAATGACTCTCTTTTCTGAAGGTTTTCGGAGCAATTATGATTGTTTTTTGGGCTCATAAAGAGCGTTAACGCTCCGAAAAAGGTGTCAAAAAAGACTTTTTTCGGACTCATATGGCTTGTTGGGTCTCTTCGCTCTCAACACAAATCGGAGTTGCCAGAAAAACTTCGTCACTTATCCCCAATTAAAAATTTAAAATCTCCAAAAATCTCTATTTTATTATTTGCGAAAAATTAGAAAATCAGTCAGGAAATTGCATTATATCTTCAACATTTATTTCATATGGGGAAAATTTTATGCGTATTAAATTTTCAAATGTCCAGCAAAACCTTCTTTTTTACCCAACATTACATTGGCACCATCAGTGCATACAGAAGAAAGCTTACTCTTATCAGTAAAAGAAAGAACTTTTTTTTACAATATCATAAATAAGTTTTCCTTTTACATTCCATATAGGGAAAACATTTCTTCGTGGACGTCAAAATTTTCATTGACAGTTCTAACACAAATAATTAGCTGTGATATATCGTTCAGATCAGTGCATTCATCTAGGCATATGGAAAAAATTGGCAATTAAGCATTCTTTTCTTAATGTTTGAATAGATAAATGCACTGATATGCTCAGTCCGTCGAATAATTGTTCGAGCGGACAGGGGAATGCCATTTATAATTTTCCGTATCTCTTCAGACTTTTCACCAAAGCATTTTAAAACGTCATTGCTTAGCTCTTTGAAAAACACTCCATCGTCAAAAAGACGGCAACGTTTAGCAAGAGACGTAACAACAAAAGATGCCTTTCTTTTTAAAAAAACTTTTCAGTTTCTTGTGTTTCTTGTTCAGAGTTTGGTTTACTCGAATCAGCAATCATTTTTTCATAAAAATTTTTCTTAAGATTAATAATGAGGGCTTCTCTTTTATCACCAGTAATACTTTCGTATTCCTTGTGATATGCAAGAAAATGCCTTTGCATGTCATGTTTTTTAGTGCGTGATAACGCACGTTGGCAAACCAAGCATTCTGGTTTGTCATAATAATTTAAAGAAAATAAAAAATTCATTTCATATTCATCTCACATTTTTAAAAAAGTTGGGAAACAAATTTTTTTCTGGCAACGCTGATTTTTAAATTACACAACCTGTCTGTTTGAATGCTGAAGCTAGTCTCATTAAACTTTGTTTATTTCTCTACAATGCGTGTGCACACGTACGTAAGAGAAGAGTAAATGAAAAACGCGGCGCCCATGTTTTGCCTTTCCCTGCTCCAGAGACAAAAGAACAATCCAAGCAATGGACTGAAGCTAGAGGAAGTGCCCCAAAGAAGGCAAAAACAAATCAATCGGCTGGTAAGGTTATGGCAACGGGTTTTTGGTGTGTGCCATTTCTCTAGAAAAATATAGTTTTCACAATTGTATTCTTCGAGCAATTAATTAAAAACGAACTCAAGCCTAATTAAGAATATTATCTAATATATAAATATTAAAAGTTTGAAATAATATTCTCTAAAAATTAATTCTCTATCTGTGCTAGGCTAAGAAGTCTCCTAACCGCCTTCGTAGTAGTAAATAAAGGATCCGCCAAATAATTTTTTTTTTTTTTTTGAAAATGCTATAAAAAAACTACTGAATATTTTCTCAATCCTTCTGGTTAATAATGGAAAATAATAATGGACAAAATCCGCAGCAAACAGTGACTTGTTTTGGGTGCATCGGCTTTTCAATGTATGCGTGCGGGTTTTCTGTGCCTCAAATGCAACAATTTTGCTTGTTTACATACCCGCCAAGATCAAAATGAGCTTCATCTGAAAAGATGATTTTTTTTGCCAAAATCGGCATCTTCTGTAAGTCGATCACAGGCCCACTTAACGAAGCGAAAACGCATTGGATGGTCAGTTGGCTTCAACTCCTGACCCAATTGGACTTTGTATGGCGTCATACCAAGGCCTTTATGCAAAATTCGTCTCAATGATCGTCGAAATGTTCAATTGTTACTACTACATTTATTATACGAATGCTTTTACTCGTTTCGGCCAAAATTTATCCCCGGTTCAACCGTCAACAGTAGATATTCTTTTGTCTAATTCTTGTCTTCCTTTTACGAACTTAGACTCGCTGCCTAACATACTACAGTCTGACCATGTTCCAATTTCGTGCTACATCTTGGGACAGGTTCAACACAGAATGCAAAGTATTCCTATGTATAGCTGTGCAGATTGGCCAGCAATTAGAAATTGGGTGGTGGAAGAAATCACGAACCGGAGTATTGATTCAACAGTAACTAATCCTGAAGCCCTTGAGCTGTCGTTGAGTAAACTAATAACTATTGTGAAGGAGGCTTTTAAAAAATCCCAATTGCTCGTAAAAACTCCTGGCATAGGGAAATTTCAGATACGAGTAAAATGCTAATTTCACAGAGAAATAAATACAGGCGTAAATTTCAAAGATGTTACGATATAGACCATTAACACAATTAAACTGTATTGTTAAACAGTTGAATCGCTTAATAGATTTCCACCTTAATAAGGATAGAAATGAGTCATGGTCAAAATTTCTTTCTAAACTACCTCCTGGCTCTAAAAAGTTTTGGAAATTAACTAAAGTTATTAGGGGAAAGAACTCGAGTATTAGCGACCTTTATTTGGATAGTAAGGTTTTAAAATCTGCGGCTGAAAAAGCAGAGGCTATTGCAGATGTTTTTGGTAAGTCCCACGAAACTACTATAAACTACCCATCGCCTTTTAATTCTGATGTATCTAATTATGTACTTAGTCTTGATAATGAAACACTTATTGACAGTTCCCATGTAAACCTTACAAATACCCAAGAGGTAAAGACTTTCGTTCTAACACTGAAAAACAATAAATCTCCTGGGTTGGATGAGATAAATAGCATTATACTTAAAAATATGCCTGACTTCTTTTTTGAAACATTAAGTAAACTGTTTAACTTTTGTCTTAAAAATGGATATTTTCCAACTGCCTTCAAAAAGGCTAAAGTTATTCCTGTTATAAAACTTGATAAAGATCCTAAACTACCGTCCAGCTATAGGCCAATTAGTATATTAAGCCTGTTGGATAAGGTTTTTGAGAAAATTATATTTAAAAGATTATTGGATTATTCAACCAGTAACAATATTATTAATTGCCAACAATTTGGATTCAGAAAGGGACACTCCACTGTCCACCAGGTGAAGAGAGTGGTGAATTATATTAATAATAACAAAAGGAATCGATTGAGTACTGGAATTGTGTTTCTTGATATTGAAAAAGCTTTTGATTCCATTTGGCATGACGGACTTGTGTTCAAACTAGACAGATTTGGCTACCCAAAGTACCTTCAAAAGATTATTAGAAGTTTCTTAAATAACCGATCATTTGTCGTATGCATTGACAACATTTTCTCAGATGAAAGACAAATTTCGGCAGGATTACCGCAAGGGTCCGTACTGTCACCTACCCTTTACTCAATTTACACCTCGGATATCTCATTTCGCAGTAACCATGAAGCCGCGTTCTATGCCGATGACAGTGCGTTTATATGTCGTGGCAAAGGCTCGAAGGCAATAATCAAGAGAATGCAAGATAACATTAACCTAATCCAAACATATTTTGACAATTGGAAAATAAAAGTTAATAATAGTAAAACACAAGCTATTATTTTCCCGTTTAATAAATCACCAAAACGTATACCCACGATGAATATAATCTTTGGAGGGATAGTTATTCCTTTAAAAAACGAAATAAAGTATCTAGGTGTGATACTGGATAAAAAGCTTACGTTTAAACAACATATAGTAGGCACTTGTAAGAAAGCAATAAGATGTGGTTGTGCCCTTTATCCATTGCTAAACAGAAAGTCGAAGCTTAACCTGAAAAACAAAATACTTATTTATAAAATGTGTATTAGACCGATAATGGCATATGCCTGCCAAGTTTGGTTTCATAAAGCTGCTAAAACGTACAAGAAGAAGCTGCAGATTATAGAAAATAAAAATTTGAAAATAATTCATAACCTACCACCAAGATTTTCCACAGACCGGTTACATAGGAATTTTGAGCATAAGTTACTCAGTACATACACCAAGGAACTGACTCTGTCATTTAATGAAAAATGTAGAGTATCTGACTTCGAATTAATAAGAATTTTGCCAAACAATCACTAGTGAATCTTTCGTAAAGAAAGATTTGGATAGTGATTGTTGTTAAAAATTTTTATGACATATTGATTGTTACAGGGTTTTTTATTAAAATATTTCCCTATCTTCTGTGATATTAATATTAGTTCGCTTATTGAATTACTCAGTTGTTAAATGTTGTAATACTTATAAGTAAAATCTCATGTCAATATTCTCGGGTGTACGCACTGTTTTTGGATTTTCACGCTTAGTGTATGGATGAGGATGCCAGTTTCTTTCACTTTTTTCACAAGATAACGAACATACGGAGCTGAGAGTGCTTCTCTTCTTCCAAAATCCGTACGCAATTTTCGCACACATTCTGCAACATTACCATGATTTTCAAAATAATGTCCCAATATTTCCCAGCGTTGTTCAAGCGTATACACAACCATATTCGTTTAGCGGAAGAATAAAACTAATTATCTGTCAAATCAGACATAAGCTAAGTGTTACCATTCACGAAATAAGCACTAGTTGAAAAAAAACGTTAGATGACGGACCCGTTATATTGCAAATGAAAAATTTTTATTTTGTGTTGTGGATTAGAATAAATGTAAGAAATATTTCTACCATGAAGCTATTTCGTTGGTTAATACATAGTTTGTATATTTTTAGTATGTAAAAATTAGATATTACTTTCTTAAAATATATCAATAGTTTTCCTATAAAATTATGAAATATAGAAGTAATTTTAAACTCTGCTTACTATACATTTTTGTCAAAAGCAGATAGCATTTGTGGTCGTTATTACATTAGCTCCCTGTTCTGTATATAGATTTACAAAACAGAGGGGCGGTTGTTGGTTTGTTTCTTTTTTATTACAATATATTGACAGGTTAGTGTACTCGAAAGTAAAACAAGTAAATAACTTGGATTAGATTTTCAGAAAACCAAATATGTATATGTGACTTCGTTTAAAACGGAAAACATTACTCGGATTCAGGGGGGTTATTCGATTCGAAAGCAAAAGCTTTCGAAATACAATGTAAAAAGAATACAAATTCGAACGATTTCTTTTCGAAATGAACAATAACCCCCAGTTACTTTACTTTATTTTCGATCGTAGTTGAAACCGACCAAAAAGGCACATTTGACCTGGTTGTTTGTCCGATTATTTTTTTTGCGTTTCTGAACTACATATTTAAAAATTCAAAAATAACTATTATCTATATATTATATCTGGTTAGTAGCAATTTTGATATTTTGACACTAAGATCAAATCATTGACACTAACAAATATATAGATTTTATCTGTAAATTTCTTATTAATTTATTATATAGTTGGGTTTTTTATTTATGTGTAATTTTTTTTGTTATAGTTGATAATTAATAAATAAGTGATAAAGGTTAAAATATATTAATAAAAAAATGCTACTTACTTCCACCTCCTGAAAGAATTACTGCTGGTTGTTGTGCTGGAATTTGAATCTTATTCGTTCGTCCTGCATGATGCGTATGAGAATTTGGCATAACTGAATTTGGATAATGTGTCTGATGCTGTTGTTGTTGTTGTTGATAGTGATGTTCAATTTCTGGCACTAACTTTTGAGGTATTCCCGATGTGGCTCCAGATGAACGTCTGCGTTGATTTTGAATATTAGCATTACGATTGTTGCGAAAATTTGTACCACTAATGTTATTAGTATTCGCCCCAATATTGGCGGCATTCAGATTCTGTTGCTGTTGCATATTATCGACCATACCATTTGAGTCATTAAATAAATTTTGAAGTGCCTGTAGTCGACGACTGCCAGCTGTAGCGCGATTTATATTTTGAGTGTTTTGATTACCAGGAGCACTGATGTTACGATTCTGAGTTTGGTGTTGTTGTTGCTGCTGTTTAGCTACTTGTGCAGCTGCATTTAATTGTAAGATTTTTTGTAATCCGAAAGCATTTGTTTGCTCTTCAATTTTACGTTTTAATAATGCATTCTGCATTATTATATTTGCATGAGTTTGAAGTTCTTCTTGACTCATAGGTTGCATTGTCGTCAAACGCTTGTTACCACCACCTTGCAATTGTTGCTGCTGTTGTTGAGCTGCCAAAGTATGTTGAACAATAGCTAAATTTTGAAGATTTTGCAATTGATGCATTATTAAATTATTCGATAATGCATCAAATTGCTGTTGTTGTTGCTGCTGCTGAGCCGAGGTAAAAGTAAGAACAGCAGTTATAGCTTCACGATCTCTTTGAGGTAAACGTGGATTTGCCAGTTGTATAACAAGACCATGTTTGGAAATATCTCCTGTTTTTTAATTTAAACAATATATTTATAATTATTGCATAACTAGACTAATTTTCGTTTTTAAAAATTATAATAAATTTAATTACCTTTGGCTAATCCTAATAACAACATTTGAGCTTCAGGACGACTTAGAATGGCCTTCAGCTGCAAATTGGCAAGAAGGGCGGCTTGTTGCTGTTGGATTAAAACATTCTGTTTGTTGTACTGTTGGTGTAAGAGATTTGTTTGTTGCATCCCAACTGTGGATGGTTGTTGATGTTGCAAGTGCTTTTGTTGCAACTGTTGTTTAAATATAAAGGTCGAAAGATTATCATTATTCGTATTGATGTTATTGTTAGTATACAAATTATTTTGAGATTTATTTTGCTGTTGTTGATCAGATTTTGGGGTCATTACAGATGTCGGAGCGATTGTAACGCAGTTATTCAACTGACCAATAAGCTTCTTGAAATTTTCCGAATCTCTATTAACATTGTTATTGTTAGCATCATTGTGAACGCTTTCTACATTTTTAACATTTTTTCCAACGGTCGATGCATTTTTTCGCCATTTAGCTTCCAATTCGTCAACAGAAGGTATTTCAGTTATATTAATATTTGATGAAGAACGTGTATTTGTAGTACCTGTATTTTGTTGTTGAGTATGCGGCATAATCAAATGCAGTGGATCGGTCTTTTTTTGAGAGTTCATGGCCTGCTTGAAGAATTCGTTTAGCGATGCAGAAGAACCACTCTTTTCCAACTGTTCACTTAAATTATTTCTGGATGGATGGTCCGCTCCAAAGAATGGTAAAAATCTTGAACTTCCGTTTTGATTTTGATAGTGATGTGCACCAGTACCGCTCATTTCACCCCCATTACGATTCTGCAGCGTGTGTGAACGTGACTTTCCAGAGAATTGATCGTATTGGAATGGTATCGATTTCTTAGTTCCATGATCGGATTTTTCGTTGTGATTATTTGTTTTAGGGGCATCTGCATTTTTAATGTCATTTGAATCACTTTTGTTATTGATTTTTCTATATTTATTAAAATTATCTGTCCATTTCGATTTACCAGACAATTCAATCTACAAATATAAAGAATGACATTTATTAATAGTTAATTTAACACCAATCATATATAAAACAAAATACAGTTTTTTTATTATATCCATCATATACAACAAGAGTGCCATAATTCAAAATAAACTTTTTGTAGATGATGTTGTAGACTTAAAAGTAACCTGGTAACAAGAAAATATCTGTCATGAATAAACATTAGATAAAATAATTTACTTTCAACAACTTGCAATGGTCAAATGTAAAATGGCCATTGTTATTCATATTTTTAAACCACATAATTGTGCCCCAGTAAAACCTAAAATCAATTGTCATTTCTTTAAAATAAATAATTTTCAAAAACTTACATATCTACTCTGTACCAAGAGCATAATACTAAAACCAATAAAGTAAATGATTGTTTTTAATCTTAAAAAAGTAACTGATACGTTCATACAATAACGCAGTGTGTGGAACTAGACGAAAATGTAATATGGTTTGAATAATTTTCAACGGGACACATTTTGAAATTCTATTAAAAAATGTCCACTAATCAGAAAGAGATTTTGGTGTTATGTGATAAAATGGCCTCATATTCCTTTAATATATTGTGGGAAGTATAAAACGTTTGAAATACGATATTATCTAGAAAATAGATAATGTGGGAAGTATAAATCGTTTGAAATACGATATTGTCTAGAAAATAGATAATGGTTAGCAAAAATTATCTTAAAGTTAATTAGCTTATACTAATATGTTCGAAAAATATTGTAATAACTTATGGCTCGTATGACATACAAAAAATGTATGTATATGCACAAATCCCATTCTAAAATTATCTTGTAAAAAAGAGTTGTTTACATACACAGTTCATGCAAAAAACTTACTCTAAAACAAACTATCAGGGGTGTTCTGAAAACCGCGTGATTTGAAATCACGCACCGTTTTTACGTGATTTTACGGTTTTCGGCGTGGTTTTAATTTTTTGAAAACACGAGAAAACAGCTGACTTTTTAAATATGTGCTTTGTTTGTTTATATTGGTTATTATTAATGAAAATAAAAAGTGGACATTTAGTAAGTCCCCTTTTCCACAGGCAAATTTTTATTTGGCAAATTTTTTGTTTTCTCTTTTGAAATTTTCGCTTGCTTTTCCACTAGCAAATTTTTCTTTGCCAAATTTGCGAATCAAAATACAAAAGAAAGAAAGAAACGTCAAAAGTGTTTACATTTTAAAGAATTTTTCGAAGAAGTGTATATATTTTTTTTTATATAAATTGCAAAAATTAAAAATTAAATTTCACTTGCACAAATTAAAGCAAAAGGTTTGTAAACAAAAGCCGGTTGTGTGTCAGTAAAACGAATAGGTTAAAAAGAAAATGTCAACATAATTGTTTTCAACGAACAGAGCAAAGCAGAATTTGCGTGTACCGCAAATTCTGAACAGGCAAAGTTTTGTTTCTCTTCCTCGCACCCCTCTCGCCTTTGCCTGTGGAAAAGGGGACTAAATAAAAATGCCGGGAGCTACTTTATTGGCAGTAATTAATTTAAGAAAACAGCATTAAAAAAATGAACGTGTTAAAGAACGTCATTTACGGGACTCATCAAATCCTATGGATACAAGTAAAACCTAGTAAGTAAGCACTATTTAAAATAATATAAAAATAACAAAGTTGCTACTGTTTTTATCGATGAAACTTGCTTACATTTTGCACTTACTTATTTCTTAAAATGCACAAAAACTACTAAATTATTAAATATTTTTAAATTTTTTATCAACAGTAATTAAATTTTGTCCTAAGTAAGGAACAGGATGGTATAAATTCAATAAATCTTACATGCCATTTTACGACTGTGTTAATTTGGCAACCTTAAAAGTATCTTCGAAAAAACAAACCACCTGACTCCTAATGAGAAAAAGTAAATCATGAACATTGGTAAACAAAGCAAAATAATTTCTTACAAAACAAGCAGCGTCTTTATATAAACCCTAATTTTATTACAAAAATCAATAAAAAACACATCGTACTTAATACAAAATACCATTTAAAGTGAATTCTCTACAAATAACATAGACAAAATAGGCAAGTGATTTCAAATCGTCAGTCATTTAGCTGACCGGTTTTAAATCACGTGATTTCAATATTTTTTATGCGCAGAACACCTTTTGCGTGATTTGAAATCACTTTGACAAAAAGTGATTTTCAGAACACCCCTGTATGTAATTAGTAATTGTACAGTAAAAAATTGCACAGTAAAAAATATTCACAATTGTTTAATATTATTTACCTTATTTGAATTTTGTGTGTGATTTTCATTGCTTTCTTTGCTATTAATATCACCTTCACCAACCTCAATGGCAGCACCACTAGTACTAACACTACTACTATTATGTTCACTATTTAAATGCTGTTGTTCATCGTCTTCATCAAAGCCACACAATTCAATTGTATCTAAACGTGACGTTGGTCCACAGCTAAACCATTCAGGTTCTTCGCTTTGTTGATTTTTATACTGTTGTTCGTATTTTTCTTCTCTTTCTCGATCCTTTGGATTAGAAACAACTAAAAAACCAGACATAACCCGTTTTACATAGTTTGATTTTCCAACATCTTTAGCAGCAGTTCGATCATCGCATGATTTATCATTCGAAACTAAAGGGAAACACAAAAATATTTCAATTTTCTTTAAATTTACGTTAAATAATTTTTTAAACAGGATAATTTTATTATCAGGTATATGATGGAAATCGAAAACGAAAACGAGTGAGTTTTAGAAGTTAATTTTTTTCTTAATATTTCTGTATTGAAACAGTTTTATCCCACAAATTATAAAGATAATTTGCTTTTAAAGAGAATCTTAAAAGAAAAATTTTAAAAATTTGATTAGAAATACTTTAAAATGGACTTCAAAAACTCACTCGTTTTCGATTTCCATCACATACCTGTATAACATCTTTATATATAACAGAAAATGTTATTTTTAAACTTTAGGAAATAAAAACTTATTTTCTCATTATATGGAACTAGAATTCATTAAATTTTTAAAAACATACATCAAAATAAAATATGTATGTACATAGATGACTATATTTGTATGTTTTCTATTACTTATTTAGTATTTATATTTAGAGCCAAAAAAATCATTGAATTATATAATTATTGTAGTTACCAATACCTATATCTCATTAGGATATTAATGATTTTTTTTCTATCTTTAAAGTTGGATAAAATTAAATTTAGTTTTTTTACCCGTTACGTTGTTATCACCGTTCAGTTGTTTGTTAAATTGACTGCATTCCGATAATTTTGGATGGCAATGTTGATTGTCATACTGTGGTTGATAATTACCAGACCATTTAATATGTGATATGCGTCCGCTGCCAATGCGGCGTTGGTTCGTTATGATAGCAGGATCCTAATGCAGATAAGAAGCTATAATAAATATGCAGACTTAAAATAACAATAACTTGCCTTAAAATCAAGTAGTTGTGGTGGTTGGCTGCTAATAATTGATTCATCCAAAAATTTACGTTTTACAAAAGATGGCATCATGTCATTGCATCGCGACTTCAAATTATTACCGTTATTATTATTATTACCGTTGTTGTTGTTGTGACAGATATTACTGATATTACTGTTATTATGGTTATTGTTATTACCGTATAAAGATGCATCCGCATCAGAAGTCATTTTCAAAATGTTAAAACGTTTAAGACGTGCTTCCAATTCGATTACATCACAATTAACAATGTTCGGTGGCACAACCGGTGAAAGATATTGTTTTAATTTTGTATTAAACATTTCATTACGAAGCATGTGAAGATTGGGTCGGGAGTAGCGTATAACTGAATCGACGTTAATTGCATGTATAGTGGATTTAGTTTCGGAAATAATTTGTCCACATCCATTAGTAATTGGTACAGATGGGGCAGATTTTGATGCAGTCACAGTAATCTTTTTTGTTTTTAGATTCTGGCGCATATCCCTAACATTGTGTTTGCAATTATTGCCGACATCATCTTTAACCGGGCTCACATGTTCGGATACGTTTTCCAAGTCACAACTAGCGGCAGTAGAGGACATGGGCTGAGTATATGGTGTAGAAGAGCGAGCAGATAGAACATGAAGTGATAACAGCTCTTCATCGTTGTGATGATTATTATCATGATGATGAAGGCATGCAGTAGTCATTTGATTGCTTGTAATCGCCCTCTTCGATATTTCATTGCCATTTTTATCGGCAAATGCAATGTTTTCTTCTCCGCCATTCATGGTCAGCAAAATGTCCATAGATACCAATGCCGTTGTTGGTGGTGGTAGAGGAATCGCTACAGAAACTGCCGATGGTTTAATCATCGATTGTTTTTCTAGTAATTTCTGAATTTTCCAAGTTCGTTCAGTTAATTTTAAAATCTCATCAAATTTAGACTTTTTCGGTAATTCCATCAATGTTAACGATTGTAAATCATGCTGCCTTTCGCTTACGTCCACTATTATTTCAATCTGGAATTAGTAAACAAAATCATTTTTATTTAAAACTACCTAATTTAAGTACGTTTTTTTTTTTAAATTAAAAAAATGTAGAACTGAGCAAATATAATTGAAACAAAGTTCTCTCCCTCCAATACAAACATTACTTTTTTCTGTTGCTTTTAGGTCTAGTACGCTGCGTGTCACAAGTATAAACGCATTAATTAGATATATAGCAAGACTAGGGCTTCAAAATTTTAAAAGTATTAAATAAAAAATTGGCTAAATTCATGTGAAAACGAAAGATCAAATTTGATACTAAAAACATCCAGGTTATTTTTTATATTTATTAATTGAAAACACAGTAGAGTATATTGACTTTTATTACATATTTGCTGAAGTATAAGTATTAAGTTAATTCTTTTTTTAAGTATTAAATTTAAAATAATACTTGGAAATTCTATGAAGAGCTACCATTGTTGATCAACGCATTTCAGATCAGTAGTGAAGGATCGGTCTTAAAGATATGCTAGCGCTTTGAATTATTTATGGATTCCCACGGAACTTTCTATTCATAGTTATGTTATACACGTAACGTCTTAAAACGCTAGAAAAAATTATTATTAGCGAAAAATAATAACACAATTTGTAATGTTTCTAAGTGGCGTTTCTTTTGTGCAAAAATGACATTATATAGTAGAAATCGTTATGTAAACAAATGTTCTGACAACGTTGTTCGGAAAATAACATAAAGCCTCAGTTAGCTGACTGTAACGGAATGTAAAGGTGGATTCACCCATTCGTTCTTAACAAAAAATTTGTTCGAACACTATTTTTTTTACATGAAGTTTGACGTCTCTCTTTTTGAGAGAGAGAAAATATTTTTTACGAACTTGAATTGGTTTAATTTTATATTTTTTCTGAACAAAAATGAATTGAGTTGCTAATAGGTTGCATTTTTTCATATAAATAACAATGCCTTATGTATTTCCATGGCCATCAGCAAAAGCAACTTTCTTTTTTCATTCATTTTGAATTTGTATCTGTGATTTTGAATACAAAATACTGTAAAATAATTTAATATTTGTATTTTGACACTTAAAACCCAAAGCAAATTAAATTAATGGCCGCACTTCTAAAACTAATAGATTTTGTTTACATATGGCAGCTTTGATTTTTCAGAAAAATCGTTCGAAATGGGTGAATCGTGCTGCAAAAAACTCTCAGTAAAAAATTTTTTCTCTGGAAAAAATTTTTGTTAAGAACAAATGGGTGAATCCACCTTAACTGCAACAGTAAGAAACAGCTGATGGATATTGTTATGTGTAAAGTAATGCAAATGGTTATGGAGAGTGCATGACTTATCGAAAATAGACCAATGGTTAAAAATGAATAAACTGAAATTAAATAAAAATAAAACTAAGGCAATGGAAATAAATATGAACAGTGAAATTGTGATGAAAATAAACAATACAGAAATAGAAAAAGTAGAAAAAATTAAATATCTCGGTTTTGTAATTGACAAAAATTTTAAATTTAAGGAACATATTGAATTTATTTGCAAGAAAATTGGAAAAAAGATAGGTTTTTTTAAACGACTAAGACCAAAAGTGTCAACATTAACGGCAATAAACATTTATAATGTATTAATAAAACCACATTTTGAATATGGATCCACAATATTATTTTCATGCTGTACAAATCTACAAATTGAACGACTACAAAAACTGCAAAACAGAGCAATGCGAGCTATTTTAAGATGCAACAGATATATGTACGTCAGTTCAACTCATGCTTGACACCAGAGATTAGTTATGAGTACTGAAAAAGTGAGTATACTTGAATCATGACTTATAATTTGTCGTACTTCTACGTACTCATACTTGTCTCAATATCATCAAACCAATATTCATATTTAAAGTTTGAAGTACTCATTATATTCAGATTAATAGCCTGTTCGCCGATCTCGAACGTTAACGTTCGCTTAGATAAGACTTAAGACACAAACTTTTTATCGTATCTATTTTTTTACTCAATCAAGTTTGTTTATTCCACAATCAAGTTTATGTCTTAAGTCTTATCTAAGCGAACGTTGACGTTCGAGATCGGCGAACAGGCTATTAATCTCATGTATGATGTTGTTTATTTTGACTCTCCTTAACTCAATGTACGTAGACGATAAAAAAAATAAGTATGACTCGCATACACTCATGTGTCGTTCATTTTTTACAGCCTGCTTATAAAAATTATATAAAATAATAAATTTTATATTTTCCCCAATATGTTTTCCTATAAACTTACTTGTATGTTTTTATATTTCTTTTTTACTTATCTATATATATAAAATGGAATGTATGTATGTAACGTATGGACTCCAAAACGGCTGAACCGATTTTGATAAAATTTTCACAGCATGTTACTATGACTCTGGAAGGAATAATAGGCTATATGAAGTTTTGATTGTGCAAACGGGGGTGGCACCGACCATGCATATAACCCAAAAATTTAAATCGCCATATTTTGAGCATTTTTTGACCTACGTCAATGATATTTGGTACAGATGGTATTGGCATAATTAGAAATACGTACTAGCAGAAATACTAAAATAAAATAATAAGTCCAGCCAGTGCTAGACAAAATATTATGATACTACAACAAAATTACATCCACTGATCCAGTCATCTATTTTGCGCTTGAGCAAGGGTATCCCTCCTTCTCAACCGAACATGGCCACTAAAGTTAAGGATGTCTCGTGCAAGTGGGTTTGGATGGTGTTCAAGTTTGCTGACATATTTTGAGGCGTGTTTTGTAAATTCGACTTTCACCAAAGGAATGCCTAGATCTTTGTGGATTCGAGAATTTTTTAACATACCATGGAGCTGCAGTAATTGTACGTAGAATCTTATTTTGACCCCTTTGAATTTTTTCAATGTTGGATGCTGAGGCAGTACCCCATAATTGAATTCCATAACACCAGATTGGCTTTAGAATTGCATTGTACAACAAAAGTTTGCAATCCAACTTTATTGTAAAATTTCTGCCGATTAGCCAATTAATTTGCACTGCTTTTAATCTCATCTGGGTAAGTTTTGCGTCGATATGAGACTTCCAAGTTAAACGACGATCGAGGTGGATTCCGAGGTATTTGACTTCATTGTGTTGCGGGATAATTTGATTATTTATTCTGATGAACGAGCAGGTATCTTTTCGCAATGTGAAAGTTATATGAATACATTTCTGTTCGTTAACCCTGATTTTCCAAAGCTCAAGCCAATTCTCTAGTTTATAAACATATTTCTGCAAGTTCTGTGATGCTATTTGATGGT
The DNA here is from genome assembly GCA_916048285.2 of Bellardia pandia. NCBI lineage: Eukaryota > Metazoa > Arthropoda > Insecta > Diptera > Calliphoridae > Bellardia > Bellardia pandia. Next base: position 76,882,252 of record OU696530.1, read on the forward strand.
CCTTATGAACGCTAATAAAGGCTGTATCGTCTGCAAAAGTTGAAGTATGTATTATGGGGTCTGACGGCATATCGGATGCATAAATCAAATATAAAGTTGGACCCAGTATGCTACCCTGGGGTACTCCTGCTTCAATTGGCTGAGCGGTACTTAAAAAATCGCCTTCTTTGATTGTAAATTTGCGACCATATAAATACCTTTTCATAAGTTTGTGGGTGTTAGCAGGCCGAGTTAATTTAATTTTATGCATTAAACCTTCATGCCAGACTTTGTCGAACGCTTGGGAAACATCAATGAAAAGCGCGGAACAGTATTTTTTGTCTTCAAACGACTGTCTTATCACATTTACCAATCTGTGTGTTTGTTCGATGGTACTGTGTTTAGCTCTGAACCCGAATTGGTGATTAGGAATACATTCAGTGTCATTCAGAATTGGAGTCAACTTAGTCATTAACAATTTTTCAAACAGTTTTGAAATTGTCGGCAGTAGACTAATTGGCCTATATGACTCTACTTTAGTGGGGTCCTTCCCTGGCTTAGGAATCATGGTAATCATAGATACCTTCCAATCTGCAGGATAGTATTCTAGGCGTAAAATAGCATTGAAAATAAATAGGATAATTCTTCTAGCTGATTTTATCCATACCTGGAGCTTTTTTAAGATTCAGAGTACCAATAGCGCTTTGAACATCATTAAAGCTAAGTCTTAGAGGTACAAAAGGTCTAATAACGAGTGGAGGCAAATCAGATGCATTATTTGAGTTGTTTATAGTAAACACATTTCTCAAATGGTTAACAAATAAAATCCCCTTCTCGGAATCATTTCTAGCCCAGTCACCAGTCGGATTTCGCAGAGGAGGCTTTCCTCTAACTGGTCTTTTTAAACCTCGTGCCGCCTTCCATAACGAATAGTCAGATTGTGGGGTACCATCAAGACCCTCCAAGTAAGATCTAAGTGAGGCCGTTCTTTGGATTTCTAAGAAATTTCTTAGTATATTTCTGCATTCTCGTAGCCTAGCTTTCAGTTGAGGAGACCTGTGAATTTGCCACTCTCTTCTAACTCTTCTTTTTTCTGTCAGGAGATGATCGAGTTCAGCGAAATAAGTTCTGTTTGTCCCACTTCTGCACTCAACGTCATATGTGGAGGCGTGATGTACAGTTCTTCGTATGTCCTCAGTAAACTTGCCAATCGACCCATCAATATCCTCGGTAGTTCTCAACACTATATTTTCCGTGCAGTGGGAACTTAAATACTTTTTATACTTTATCCAACTTACTCTGGTTTTAGATATGTCCTGAAATGGACAGCCATTCCCTTGAAGGAAACACATTGAAATAATAGAGGAAGAGTGATCTGAAGACAAGTCTGAAGTGATCTGAAGACAAGCTCCACTTGTATCGATTCGTATCGGGATGCCCGCTTGAGAGTACATCTAAGCCCATTTTGGCAATGGTGTTGAAGAGCTCACGACCCTTCGGGGTCACCAGACGTGAACCCCAAAATGTGTGTTTGGCGTTAAAGTCACCAGCAACTAAAAATCGAGCTCCAAGGGAATTGAAGAAGCTGTAGTATTGGTGTTGTTTTATTGAAAATCGTGGCGGCGAATAAATTGATGATAAAACAAAATTGTATTGACAGAATTCAATACAAATGTTTGTTGTTTGTAGGTAATCCTCACATATGTTGTTCATTAAATAATGTTTTATTCTGTTCTTTATAAGAATTGCCGAACCTCCACATGCTCTTCCGCGGGGATCTTTAGTATCATACAACACGTAGCCATTAATATTGAAGTACCCTGTCGCCGTCAAGTGAGTTTCAGCAATCATCATGACATCAATCTGCTTATCCATCAGGAAGTGTTCAAGTTCGTTTTTATGTTGGCGGAGGCCGTTCGCATTCCAAAAACAAATGTTTAAACAAATCATTTCTTTAAAATGGCTTGTAAGATAGTGGATTGTATTTTCAGCATTTCCTGCATCATGGATGTCATAGTGGTCGTAAAGGTGTTCATAGTTTGGACAAGTGTCTGCAATGTAGTCTCTAGAGTGTTAATATTAGGCTCGTAATATTGAGATTTAGGTTCCTGCTCCAAACGTTTGCGTAAGAAACTTGTCTAGAACTAGGCGCGTTTACATAAACTCATAAATCTCTTATAAATAAGGGTACCAATCCAAAATTTTACACGGATCATTTACATACTGCTGGATTTTGAGAATATCGGTCCATATTTGACTATATCCCCCACATAAGGTCCACTACCGAAATCCATGTTAATACTAATATAAATCTTTTATATACCGTTATTATGTTGAAATTCGACGTGAAATATCCTCATATGCATGAAAATAACTGTTCCAAAATTTAAGAAGATCGGCCCATAATTTGTCAAATTATGGGCCGATCAAATCAGATGCATTATTTGAGTTGTTTATAGTAAACACATTTCTCAAATGGTTAACAAATAAAATCCCCTTCTCGGAATCATTTCTAGCCCAGTCACCAGTCGGATTTCGCAGAGGAGGCTTTCCTCTAACTGGTCTTTTTAAACCTCGTGCCGCCTTCCATAACGAATAGTCAGATTGTGGGGTACTATCAAGACCCTCCAAGTAAGATTTAAGTGAAGCTATTCTTTGGGTTTCTAAGAAATTTCTTAGTATATCTCTGCATACCCGTAGCCTAGCTTTCCGTTCAGGAGACCTGTGAATTTGCCTCTTCTTTTTTCTGACAGGAGATGATCGAGTTCAGCGAAATAAGTTCTATTTATCCCACTTCTGCACTCAACGTCGTATGTGGAGGCGTGATGTACAGCTCTTCGTATGTCCTCAGTAAACTTGCCAATCGACCCATCAATATCCTCGGTAGTTCTCAACACTACATTTTCCGTGCAGTGGGAACTTAAATACTTTTTATACTTTATCCAACTTACTCTGGTTTTAGATATGTCCCGAAATGGAGAGCCATTCCCTTGAAGGAAACGCATTGAAATAATAGGAGAGTGATCTGAAGACAAGTCTAATGAAGGCTCCACTTGTATCGATTCTACAGGGATATTTTTCACTACTCCGACATCAATAACATCGGGAATCTTCCGTCGGTCCGTCGGCCAGTAGGTGGGATGCCCGCTTGAGAGTACATCTAATCCCATTTTGGCAATGGTGTTGAAGAGTTCACGACCCTTCGGGGTCACTAGACGTGAACCCCAAAAAGTGTGTTTGGCGTTAAAGTCACCAGCAACTAAAAATCTAGCTCCAAGGGAATTGAAGAAGCTGTAGTATTGGTGTTCTTTTATTGAAAATCGAGGTGGCGAATAAATTGATGATAAAACAAAATTGTATTGACAGAATTCAATACAAATGTTTGTTGCTTGTAGGTAATCCTCACATATGTTGTTCATTAAATAATGTTTTATTCTGTTCTTTATAAGAATTGCCGAACCTCCACATGCTCTTCCGCGTGGATCTTTAGTATCATATAACACGTAGCCATTAATTTTGAAGTACGCTGTCGCCGTCAAGTGAGTTTCAGAAATCATCATGACATCAATCTGCTTATCCATCAGGAAGTGTTCCAGTTCGTTTTTATGTTGGCGGAGGCCGTTCGCGTTCCAAAAACAAATTTTTAAACAAATCATTTCTTTAAAATGGCTTGTAAGATAGTGGATTGCATTTTCAGCATTTCCTGCATCATGGATGTCATAGTGGTCGTAAAAGTGTTCATAGTTTGGACAAGAGTCTGCAATGTAGTCTCTAGAGTGTTAATATTAGGCTCGAAATATTGTGATTTAGGTTCCTGCTCCAAACCTGGCATATTAGATTTAACCACGTTTGCGTAAGAAACTTGTCTAGAAGTAGGCGCGTTTACATGACTAGTGGACCGTAACAATTGAGGGAAATTGTTACTCGAAGCAAAATTAGGCTGTTGAGGACGATCAGGTAATACTGACGTCTTGTTGGTTCTTATGCCTTTCAAATGAGTGTAAATTGGACAACCTCTATAATTTGCGGTATGATTACCTCCGCAGTTACTGCATTTTTTGATTTTTGAATCAGTTTTCGACTTATCGCATTGAGCAGTTGCATGTAGCTCCCCACACGCAACACAAACTGACGGAAATTTACAATACGCCTTGGTGTGACCAAATTCTTGACAGTTAACACACTGGACGGGTCCCTGACGCTTATGCGGTTCTTCCACGGTGATTCTACGATGCAGAAGGTAAATCAGATTGTAGATGGGATGGGACTCGTTTTTCTTTAATACGACATCTCCAGGTTCCAATTCCACCCTAAACATAGGCTGTGGAATCTTTTCACGGTTTCTAATATTCACAACACTCTTAATTTTGAACCCTTTGTCCATTAAGCCGGTCTTTATCTCCGCAGGATCAACACATGGGTCTATACCCTTTAGAACGACTTGGAGACCTTTTGCGCTTTTGAGCTGATAGGTGTAGAAATCCCTAGCCTCCCTCTCCAACTGGTTGGACAATTTTCGAAAATCATCTTCCTTTTTCACTTGAATTTTGGTTTCGCTGATATTTCCATGTTTAATTGATGTTACGCTAAACATATTTTCACCTATTACCGAAACAATTCTTTGTACCAATTTACTGGAAGTGGGCTCTCTCAGATAAATTGGTGGGGGCTTAAACGTCTTCTTAGGAAGTTCTGGCTCATCCGTCTGGAGGAGAGCAAACCTATTTTGATCATTACTCACAGTCTTAGGAGATTTTGAATTTGATGACACTTGAGCAGATGTCGGGCTCCTCTGTCGCTTAAGAACTGTGACGTATTTATCCATACCTAGTTGTTTTCTAGGTTTGATTGCACTATTTGATGTAGAAGGTGTTGATGTTCCTTCATCTATTGAAATTACTATATTGGGCGAACAGGAACGACGCCGTTCCACGGCTCTTGCAGTGAGAAAATTCTCCAGAGATTTTTTTATGGATTCTTCCTCAGAGACCCATCTAGTTTTTCTAGTCGAGCTAAGCTCTTTCTCAGAATTACATCTGAGAGGAACACTCATACAGTTTTTATGTGATGTTTAATGTTTTTTTTTATATTTTTACCTATTACGATTTTTTCACTTTTTTGTTTAATTTCAACTTTTTACACTTTTTCACCTATTACGATTTTTTCACCGAAAATTCAGCCGCACTAAAAAAACACGTCCGAACAGTTCGATGAGACGAGACTGAATATGCTGAAATTTTTTTTCAATGACTCAACTGAGTTGAATACTTTATGAGTATGTGAGTATTTTTCTTAAAATGTAAATCTTAATACCGTTGTTTATGAATCAAACATATTGGGAATGGTATGAGCTCGAAGTCGGCGTAGTACTCATACGTATATCCACCCGCATTTATAAGTCAACGTTGTTGTGAGTTTGAGTAACTCAGAATAGTTAAATTTCAATGATGTAAAACCACTTATACTTAAAATGTTATGAGTAGTTGTGAATCGTAAAAAACGATTCACTGCCGATCTCTGCTTGACACACTAAAATGGCTGAATATTTAACAGAGGCTGAAATTAAATACAATTTACTTCATAAAGAAAATGAAAATGGGTAATGCACCTCAATATTTGTGTGAACAATTGGAGTATGTTGGTGAAATACTACCGTATTATCTACGCAAATGATGTGAAGAATGAGAGAAATATATGCGTTTTCAACAGGAAAATTGTGAATTTTATAAAAAAATGATTTAATAGCAATATAGGGTAAATGCACCTAAAGTCGGCATGCACCAATAGTCGGCACAAAAGTAAATTTACATATAAGTACAATTACGCTTTAATTCTTAACACACTCAATTCTCCAAATCTATTATTCACAATTGGATGAAATGAGTAGTTTGATCTTTATTTGTCCTCATTCCTGACGACCTTTTGATACGTGCGGTAGTGCTTGTGTTTTAAGTTTTTTTTTAGTGCGAACGTGAATTGAAACAAGTAATTAAATACACCTTTTTAAGTACAGTGAACTCGCGGTAATGTGAACATCCAATATAATGAACTATCCACTAATATGAACACTCAGTTTTTTTATATGGGCGCTCTAAATAGTGAACAAAGTTTAATGGCTCTAAATAATGAACAATTTTTTTTTTTAATTTTTGGGGATTTTTTAGTTTGTAGAAGCATTTAGTTTTAATGTTAGGAATCCCCGAATTAATAAATACCATAGTATGCCATTATTTTAAAGGTATTTAATGCTAGTCGCTTTATGTAACTTGTTGCGGTAGGTTCGTGAATTTATTTTTAAAATTAGTAATGTCTAAAAACAGTCGAAAGTTTTTATCCTTAAATGTAAAATGCGAAATTTTGAAATATTTAAAAAAAGGATCGAGTGTTACAGTGTTAAGTAAAAAGTATAAAGTTGCAAAATCAACGATATGTTCAATAAAAAATACAAAAGACAATATTTTAAAATGTGTGAACAATACGTTTTATGGACCCGGAAAACGCAAAACATTACGATCTTCAGAGCTTTCAAAAATGGAAAAATCGCTCTATAAGTGGTTTATTTGCATGCTGAATAAAAACCTCCCTGTAAGTGGGTTGATGTTGAAAGAGAAAGACAAACAAATTCACAAAAACATAAATGAAAACGGAAATGACTTCAATGCTAGCGATGGGTGGCTACAAAAATGTAAAAAGAGATACGGAATTCGGCTCCTTCAGATAAGCGGTGAAAAACTTTCTGCGCAATCTGTTCGTAAATCCTTTTAAAATTAAATTGAAAGCAAAGATGGAAGATTTGGGTTTATCCAATGATCAGTTGTATAATGCCGATGAGTCTGGTCTATATTGGAAACTTCTCCCACAAAAGACATATGTAACGTCATTGGAGAAAAGCGCTCCAGGTGCAAAAATAGAAAAGCAAAGGATAACATTTTTATGCTGTGCAAATGCGTCAGGATCTCATAAAATAAAACTTTTAGTAATAGGAAAATCGAAAAATCCTCGCAGTTTTAAAAATTTTATCTGTCCCGTAAACTACAGAAATTCAAAGTCTGATTGGATGACTTCTTCCATTTTTAAAGAATGGTTTCACAACTGTTTTGTGCCAGAGGTAAGTAAACATGTAAAAATAGTTCAATTGGGATTCTTACTGTTTTAGTTTTCATTAAGGTGACAGATTTTTTAACGAAGAAAGGATTGCCAGTAAAAGCTTTACTCCTAATAGATAATGCCCCATCCCATCCACCAGAATCCGACCTTAAATCCGAGGATGGTTCCATAGAAGCTATGTTCATGCCTCCAAATGTAACGGCTCTGATCCAGCCAATGGATCAAAATGCAATTAGAATCACCAAACTTCATTATAGAAACAGTCTTATGGCAACAACTGTTGCAAAAGATGGGGATTTGCTTGAATCGATGAAAAAAATCACACTTAAAGAAGGAGTTTCTATTCTAGAGGCATCCTGGAACCGAGTTGGTAAAGAAACTTTATCTAACTATTGGAAAAATATTTTGACTTTAGTAAATGATGAAGACGATCCTGAATTTAGTGTTCCTTTGAGCGTTTTAAAAGAAAAGTGGCAATTAGAGGTTAGATCTTTAGAAAATACTGCTGCAGATCTTCTACAGACATTGTGCCCTCAGGAAGTATTTACTGCTGTAAACATTAGAGATTGGATCAATAATGCTTGTGAGGACGTCACGCCATTTGACGACTGTTTTATTGAAGCGCCTGAAAACAACATTAAAGCCAAAGAAGCTGCCGAAATTTTTAACAAAGCTGTCCAATGGGCTGAATTTCAAATGGTCGATCAAACTGACATTAAAGTATTGAAAAAAATCAGGGAATTGGCGGTAAATAAGCTGGTCGAACAAAAGAAAAACAGAAAATAACCGATTATTTCCATATTTAATTATATATGTATGTACCTATCTTTTTTCATTGTAAATTTTATTTATTTTTTTGTCGTAATATTTTGTTTGTTTTTTATGTACATACTACGTATGTACTCTTTATAAAATGGATTTTTAAAAACTTTTTATGTTCCAAATTAATTACAAAAAGTTTTTTTAGTAATCTTTGCATTTTCATTCCTTGATTATTAGAAAGAATAACTTAGTAATATATATATAAAAAATTCGAAAATATGAACTACCCCGAAAAAAAAAAAAAAAAAAAAAGATGTAAAGTAACGCAAAACCGTAATGTATGAATCTGTAAAGCCTCAGTTAGCCGACTGTAACGGAATGTTGTGTAATGACGTAGAAATGTAAGGAAATTCTATTTCTTACAGATTCATACATTACGGTGTTGCGTTACTTTACATCTCCATAACCATTTGCATTACTTTACACATAACAATATCCATCAGCTGTTTCTCACTGTTGCAGTTACATTCCATTACAGTCTAACTGAGGCTTAAGGTGTTACCAAATACTATATAATCTATAGCAGTGATGTTCAGCCCATACAACAATTGTTTGAAAAATTTACACACATTTGTTATGCTCTTTTAAAAACATTCATTCAGTCGTCGTTGAGCAAGCGATGAGAACACATGCGATGGACTATCGTCATTTTTTTCAGAAATTTGTTAAGCATTGTTGTTGCTTCTTGTTGGACGAAGCATAGCAAACACACGCGATTCAATTACAATTGAAGACGAAAAATAAAAGATAGACTTATTTTTGTTTTTTATCAAAATAACTGTTCTAAAATTGGTTGTTTATATCTGGCTAAAACTCTTTCTTTTTTTTCTTATTTTAAGAGTTTGACAATATGTTTGCTGGGAAAAATTTCTCACCAATACATCTTCATTTTTATTTTTGAACACCACTGATCTATAGTATAGATCAGGAGTGCCCAAGCCCTATACTCTTGGTGCTCTTTTGTATTTGTAAAAACTCTTAGCTATAGGCTGTGTGTATTGTATACTCATTACAGCACTCGGCACTAGCAATACGAAATACACAAACAACTTTGCCTTACGTACGTACTTCACTCTATACACGCAAGCGCAAAGCAACAAAAAAAAAAAAAAAAAATGCCGATTCCACAATCGCACCCAAATAAATAGAACGCTGGGTTATACTATTGCGGGACAAAGGTAATTTTTCAATGAAATTTGTTTTATGATGAAGTTTTTCAAAAACTTTACTCAATATATTTTTGACAAATGTCCCATATGAAAATGGCCTTCCCTTTTTTACAATATCTAAACTTATTAAGAGCTAGTTTCTGGGATAAAGATAATCTACATTTTTCGCTTAAACCTAGATTAAACTAAAAATTGTGTTTCTCAGTTATTATTTATTTGATATATAATCTAGGCATCATTGGTGAAAAGCTGAAAATTGGTGAAAAGCTGAAAAATAAAATAAACAATTCAACAATTGAAAAGAAATTAACGACATTTTAACAAAAATTAAAAAAAAATGGATTATTCTAGTGATGATGAGGATTTAATTGATTCAAACACATATAATAACTTAAATATGTCAATTGTTAGAAAGATACGAACAATAAGGACTCGTCCAAATCATATCTGCATTTATACCGACGCCGAATTCTTTCAAAGATTTCGCTTAACGAAACAATCCGCATATAATGTTTTAGAACTAAATCCATTTTTTTTTTTAAATTTTTTTCAAAGTTAAAGTTTTCAAATACTGTTATTGACGCGGTTGCTTTTTTGCGAAAATTTAAGATGTTGCCATATTTATATAAAAAAATAGGAGGAATGCCATATGTATTTTGACTGAACAGTACGGCAATGCTAACAAAATTGACAGGAGGTAATCCACTACTGAGAAACACAATCAGTAGTTAAATCCCGGCAAAATATATTTGAGGTTTAATATAACAGTGTGTTAAGCTGAGTTTAACTGACAAGTAAAAAACTAGCTCTAAGTTAGATAAACCCATTTTTAAATTCTCCTCCACCATATCTTCATCATTTTTTTCAGAATTAATTACCCATTCCTTCAACTTTTTAATAAAAATTTTCTTATAAATTTTAAATTGTTTTTCTTTTTCTTCCCCCTGCAAATTATTCATATCTTTGTGAACATCTTCAAAATGTTTTTTTTTTAATTATATGTCTTAGTTTTTTTAAATGTCTTATGACAAATAAGACATTGCATGTCATCAAAAGCATTTTGTAACATAAAATACTTCTCGGGTGACATCATTAAACGCCCAACTATAATATGCATAAGCAAGCTTAAGCAAATTGCAAAAGTTAACGAAAAGACTGTCAAATGCATAACCAGTTCAGAGTTAAGTTTTAGGTGGCTACAATGACTTTGAAACTTTTTGTCCACAGTTGCTCATTTATGTTAAAAAAAATGTTTTTATTTTAACAAAAAGCCATTAAATGACTATATTTTATAAATATTATTATATTATTTTATAATTAAAAGAAAACTTCGTACCAGAAACGCATAATTTTTCCTTTTTCTTAATTTATCGGCAAAAGTACTAAAATGTACAGCTGTGGCAGCACTACATTGTAAATAATAATAAACGTTTACATATGTTTTGTTAATTTTCGTATTGTGTTTGCAAAAATGGAGAAAAAACTTAAAAATTTAAATAATATAAAAATGTTAAAGTTAGCGCTTGAAGGCCTGCGCACTGTAAAAGAAGAAGACGCTCTTGTTCTGTCAGAGAAATAAACCGTGACAGAAAGACATTTTTGTTAAAATAAAAAGGGTCCCTTTTATTGTAAAGGCACTTATTTTTTCCGCATTTTCTATTAAATTTTAAATAAATATATTTTCTTCTTTCTCCATTTTGTTCAAAACACAAACAAACAACAACAAACAGCTGATTCCGTACAGAATGTGCGATCAGTTTCGCTTTTTGCTTAAGCAAATGACAGTTGAAAAACTTAACGAAAAGTTTCGTTAAGTACAGCCACATACAATTTATATGTGTTCGCACGTTTGCTTAAGCTAGCATATGCATATTATAGTTGGGCCTTAATATATCGCAATAATTTCAATTTATGTGTTCACTGACAGCAGTCTCGATGACGATTCCTTTTTGATTTCCATTGTTTGTTCCAAAAATATTTTAGTAATTGGTATTCGTTTTCTTTTATCTTGAATCATGGATAAGACACAGCAGTTCTGCAAGTGTATTTTGTCTCTCCCACTCAACATGCTGATTTCCTATTGGTTGATTGTCAGTGGTGTCAATTATGATTGTGTTAGTGTGATTACTCTTGACTTTTACGAGGCCTCATCACAGTTATTCTTGATACTACAACAAGTACACCTCGTACAAAAACCACAAGCAATTTGTTTTTTTAAATCATTGTACAATGTTAAAAACAAAAATAAAACAAAATGGCCCATAATCATAGTCATAGAAAAAGCATAATTTAAGCAAAAGCATTCTTTTGTTTTAAATTCAGAACAAAATGTATATGTTTTTGTTGTTTAAAAGTCTACTTTTACTTAAAGTATGCTTTTTCTATGACTATGATTATGAGTCAATAGAAACAAAGATAATAAATAATAAATATATTATTTCCGTTTAGAGGCCTCAAAACAAGACGTGCGATACTTCCCGCTGAATGAGAGTGTTTTGCAGTAAACAATTATATTTTACGCTCGCAAAATAAAAGAGCGTAAGCGTACATGTGAGTTTTGCTTACACAATTGTGTATGACGCTGACATCCCTGCTCTACTGGTAAACATTGGTGACTGCGATCGTCAATGTAGATTTTGTTTTTGTTTAACATATCCCAGCTAGCATTTTCAATCGTCACGACTCTTTCACGATCGGTAATCGTGAGCGATGTCGTATTTCAATCGCGCACGTTCAGAGCAACTGAAGTAACTGTGTCATGACGGCGACTCTTCCTTTCCAGTCGTCAACGATGAGCAAAATCCAATCGTCGACGATGAGCAAAGAATACTTAAACGACGATTGTGGGGTAACATAAAAAACACTCGTCCGACAAACATTTAAATGACTCGTGAAAGTATCATTTTGAACAGCTAAATACGATCGTTGACTGCAAACAATCTTCCAATGCTCGCCAAAATGCGTAAATGGCGATTCACTCGTCGAAATGACTTGCAAAAGCCCCGTTTGGAAGCGAAAAATATAAATCTACTCTAACAGTCGTCTGAACGATTAAAAAAAGAGTCGCGAAATGATCGCGCTCGTCAAACAATCATCCAAATGCTAGCTGGGATATAAACACCTAAAGAAAAAACATCAGGGACGGTAAATAACAATTATCAATATCAAAAAATAATTTTAGAACAGTTCTTTTGAGAAAAACAAAAAGAAGTTCATCTAAAACAGTTTTTTATTTTTCGTATTCAATTGTAATTGAATCGCGTGCGTTTTCTAGCTTCGTCCAACAAGAAACAACAACAATGCTTAATAAATTTCTAAAAAAAAAAAATGACAATGACCATACCAGTGTTGTCAGATTAGGGGTTTCCCCCTAGATTTAGAGTTTTTTTGCTATTTAGGGGCAGATTTAGGGGTTAATATTATTTAGGGGGAAATTTGGGTGTAAGAAAATTTTATTTATGGGATTTTTAGGGGATTTTCGAATTTATAGTTTTGTATAGTACATTTTACAATTTAACAACTGAGCATGTCGAAGATATTGTAACGAAAAGACGATTCAGGGGCCAAATTACCGCATTCGATATCGAGTGAAATTTATCGTAGTTTTCTTATTTGAGATTATGGCATTCGATATCGAGCAAGAAATTTAGTACATTTTATCATAATTTCGATATCGAAATCATTTTTCGATACGATAGCTCATTCGATCACGAATGCGGTAATTTGGCCCCAGATTCTAAATTTTAGAAAGTAATCTGGCAACTACAAACATTAAAACATTTTTCGAAGCATAGAGAAGACATTATGCTCATTAACGAAAATTGCAAAACTTTTACTTTCGCAACATGTTTCACAAATAAAAAAAACACTTCCAGATAGTATTGATCTTATGAAAAAATTGTCAGTTTTCCCTCGAAAATGCACAGAAAGCTTAAAAACCAGACATTACCAGTATCGTTGTTCATTTCAAAAACATTTGTGAATATATCGATGCAACTCTTAGTGAGTGGAACAACTTGCACTTTATATCGTGGAGTAATACGACCTCTTTATAAAAAGTTTGGTATGAAGTTTTACAAAAGAGGGATGCTGGCAATAACCCAAAATTTTCTAGAATTAGTAAACTAGGATTATCTTTATTACTACTACCTTATTCCAATGCATCAGTTGAAAGAGCTTTCTCTATGTTTAATGTGGTAAAAAATAAGCTGCGAAACAGAATAAATATTTCAACAGTTGAAAGTATTTTAAGAGTCAAGTTAAACAATAAATATCAAGATTTAATTCCAACATCTGAAATGCTCAAACTTTTCAATTCGAATGATATTTACAAAGCTCGTGAAGAAGACTCAGCAACTCTTGAAATTTTGGAAAAACCCGATTTTAATAAAACTAACCATCGAGATGTATAAATGTATCGTTTGTCTCATGTAGAAAGGCCCTAACTAACCGTGAAGTGTGGTTTGTGTCATTATCATGCTGGAAAATGTATTGGACGCGCATATTCTTAGACGCGCATATACGGTTCCAAAAGGTTTTTATATTGATGCTGATCCATTAACATGCAAACTCTTTTGTATTTTTGTACAAGTGAATTGCACAAAATACCATTTTTTTGAGCAAGAAAACTTTTATGCAATAGCCGACATTGAAAGTTGATTTTTGGTAACACTGCATTAATCGTCTCATTTCTGAAGTACATGACATGTTTTTGCCCATTTTCGAAACTAAGCCGTTTCAAAATTATTACAAGTTAATCTATTGTTTAACAAATTATAGGTACTCACTTTGTCTCTAATATTTACAAAAGTTTAAAAGTTGAAGAGAAAAAAATGTGCGTTTCTAATTACGTTGCCAGCAAAAACAAAAAGAATGAATGAACATTTATCTAATAATATTTATCTTGCACTCTATTTTATATTGTTAATATAACCCATTTTTATGTAACTCTGTTTTTTAGTATGAAATACAATGTTATATTATGTTTAATTTCTCTATAAAAATGTATTTAACATAAATTATCATTAAATCGGTTCATTTTTCGAGATACATATCATAATTTTTGAGAAAAAAGCTCAATATAAAAAAAAACATAAATTCAGTTGTAGACTCACAATGTGGGTTAATGGATTACGTCATATGTACATATATATATCTGGCTGTTTTGATAAACGCAGTATGCAATGCAACATTTTATTGCATCGAGTTCATAATAGCATTTAGAATATAATTTAAAAACTTTTATCACATAAAATATAAAGATATTGGACTAATAAAAAGAATCTTAAAACACAAATTTTTAAATTATATTTCTAAATGCTATTATGAACTCTATGCAATGAAATGTTGCATTGCATACTGTGTTTATGAAAACAGCCTATACTTATCTGGTATATTAGATATTTACAGTTATATATCAAAACTTTAAAGGTGAATAACTCGGAAACCATAATAAACCATAATACCATAATAAGAATGAATGAGAATTTATCTAATTAATAATATTTCTCTTGCACTCTATTTTATCAGGCATGTGATGGAAATCGAAAACGAATGAGTTTTAGAATTCAATTTTTTCGTAATATTTCTATATGGAAAAACTTGTATCGCATAAAATATAAAGATATTGTGCTACTAAAGAGAATCTTAAAAGAAAAATTTTTATAATCAAATTAGAAATGCATTAAAATGTACTTCCAAAACTCATTCGTTTTCGTTTTCGATTTCCATCACATGCCTGTATATTGTTAATATAACCAAGTACTTAACAGTACGGAACGGATTCGAGTAAAAACTTTTTTCTAGTAGCCGGCCTTTAAAAACGAAATTACATAAAAACAATTTAATTGGGATAAAAATAAGCCTTAATCCAATCATTTAAATATATGTATGTAGTATATGTATTTATTTAAGCAGAACTCACGTTTTCTTTTTGATTACTATTGTTCGTGATAGCAGATTTCAAAGCAAGCTTGGCCATTTTGATGTCGGATTTAAAGCTAACACTTTGAACTTTTTTATTCTTGAAGTACGCCAAAGGTGTTGGTGGCATTGGAGGAGGGGGTGGAACTGCAGACATATTCTCCCATTTATCATAGGATATAGTTTCATCAATGATTTCAGACACTAGTTGATCATTTAACGTATTTGCATCAACTGGCTCTTTATCGGCATCTTTATGTTGAACTGGAGTAGTTGGTGGTGGTGGCGGTGGAGTCATATGTACATCATCTTTAGTAGTTGTCGTTTGCTTAGACAAACATTTTGAGACATCTCCAATGACTTTTTGATTTACATTTGGTGGGGCATTAACAATATGATCATCTGTCGATGACATGGCGCCTGCGCCATTTTCTTTTTGTTGTTTTTCAACTTCTATACTCTCGTCAATCTTGGATAGACTATTTTCCAATATTTCACAGGTTGACATCTTATTGTATTATTATTGTGGCTAAATTATATAATAAACGTCATTGAATAAAAACTATTTTATTTTTAATTTAATAAATTAGACTTACTAAGCAAATAATTTGTTTCTACTGAAAATAGTGCTAGACAGATATGTATGTATGTAGATATTTAAATAAACACAATAATAATTTTTTTTACAAATGACTTATGTTTTAAAGAATTTGATCAGAAAGTAATGTTTAATAAAATTAATTTAAAATTTGTATTTTTTATAAATTACAAAATGAAGGTCGCGAAAAACTGAAATTCTATTAGGTTTCTTCGACTTTTACATTTAGTACAGATATAAAATAGAGATGCCGTTATTTAACGTTAGTGTTTTTGTAATTTTCTTGGAATCAGATCATTTTCAAATGTTAATGCAAATATTTCCAATAAGCTTAATTCACAGGGTATCTCATAATACAAACAGTGATGTTAACTTCATTTGACGAAAACAGCTAGAATCTAACTAGATTCATTTTCAATTGCTTAAAAATTTTACTTGCTATTTTCAAAGTTTAATATTGAAAATAAATAAACCTTTTAGGTTTTAATAAAATCTAAGCTTGAGGTCACTTTATGTTTTTTATAAAAGGTTTTTTATTTTTATATATAATTAACTCGATATATCGATTTCCTTTGGAAATCTTCTTCAGGAGTTATTTTAATATTTAAAAAATAACAAATTTTTTATGTGAAAATAAATATTTTGATTTAGTTTCCTATATGCAGGCTTTCAAGGTCATTAATTTAATGTAAATAAAAGATTATTTATTTCATTTTCAATTAAATCCGACGTTTCGTTGGTATTCTTTCCAACTTCTTCAGGGATTTGAGTTTTTTATTAAAATCTGGTAACAATAATCTTTTTTGTCAGTCTACATCAATTTATGATTTATATCACAGTAGTTTTTTTTGTATATGTGGACAACACAACACAAAACTTAAAATATTTAAAAATGAATGTAAATTAAAATATATATATATATCACAGAAAATTTGTCGTTTTTTCTTGGTCACAGTTGTTATTAGTATTCTCAAACAAAAAAAAGGTCGATAAACACTTATACATATAAATATTTTGATATAAGTTAATTTTTAGAGAATACTATGTTTGAACTTTTTATATTTTATTATTAAAGAAAATTTTTCATTTGGCATGAATGAAAAATGTTCTCTAATAATTTTGAATAAGTTTGAAAGGGTTGACAAAAATTTAAAAAATAAATAATTTTTAAGCTAGAGGTCACTTTTTGTTTTTTATATAAATAATATTAAAATAACTCCTGAAGAAGATTTCCAAAGGAAATCGAAATATCGAGTTAATTATATATAAAAATAAAAAATATTTTATAAAAAACAAAAAGTGACCTCAAGCTTAAAAATTATTTAATAAAAATCATGCAAAAACGTCGAAGAAAATAGAATAAAATTATTTACAAAGAGAAGCTAAGCACAATGAATTATCAAGATTTCAAAAAATGTGATACTGTTTCCAAGACGACTTGAATCACCTGCTTCGCCTTCTGAATCATGTTTATGAATCATGCTGTTTACATGACTAATAAACTTGATTCGATTTGACAGTTGTATTTAATAAACAAACAGAATAAAAAAAAAACAGAATTTACAATTTGTGGAAAATTATTTTTTTTTAATGGACAAACAAAAGTGAGTGGAAATTAGTTAGCTTATTTGAAAAAAAAACATACATTCGTACGTATTTACTTTCTTTACTTCCAGCAACAAGAAAATAATTTGCTGTGTTTACAATAATATTCAATTTTTACAGGTAGTGCAGATAAAATTGCGATAAAAATTAGAGAAGAGTGCAATTTTTTGGGCTTCGCAAGTAGATTCAATATGAATCTACTTGGTTCGCTCTTAAAATTTTGTATGGTGAAGCAAGCAGCGTTGCCGTTTTTGGTTATTTCTAACCAAAATTGGTTATTTTTTTTCTCAATGTGTACATGTGTAGATTTTTTCTGTTTTGGTTATTTTTTTTTACTGAAAATATTTAGATTTTAAGACAATTAGTAATATCAAGCAAAAGAATTGTGCAAAAATCAACAAAATGCCCATTTTGTTTGGTCTGCCAAAGACAAATTTCAAAACTCAAGCTGTGACATTTTAAGTAAAAGTGATCTCCATATTTATTGTAATATAATTACATGTTTTTTAGTATTTAAGAGAGTAACTTTCTAGTTCCTTATTTTATTGCCAATGAACAATTTTTTGTTTTTATTATATACTTTTTATTTTTGTTTAAGACATTAAAAATTAATAATTAAACTTGCAAAACTTAATGTAAAGTATTGGAATTTTAAATTTTACAAATTGTAGCATTAGCTTATGTTTCTTTGCATTACTTTTTGCAAAATATGACGCTTAGTTTTTTAAAAAAATTATTTTTTAGTATTAGGAGTTGTGTTGTAAAATACGTTGTTTTATGTTTTTTTTTTGTTACCTTAAAGTACAAATTATAGTTAAAATTACAAAAAATAAATAAATAGTACATGCATTTAAATTTGGTTATTTTTTTTTAAATTTGGTTATTTTTTTCATAAATGTTGGTTACAAAAATTTTTTTTTCGTGGCAACACTGGAAGCAAGTTGTTTCGCTCATGATTGGGGTGTGAAGCATGAATAGAGAGCGAAGCTTGTATCGTGGAAACATAGTATGAGGGTTGCATCATGGTGCAACTATACAAGGTGAGTGCAAATCGACAACATATACAACACAAAACAGAAACAACAGGCATTTTGTTTCTGTAAAATAATGTACTACTGTCAGAAATACTTGAAAAAGTATTACTTTTGACATAAGTAAATTGTATACAAAGCCAGTCAGATGGTCTACTGCACTCACCTTGTATAGTTGCACCATGGATTTCATCATGAGACAAAGTCCCCTTTTACAGTTGAGAAATTGAAATACAAAGGGGGCTTTGTAAACAAAACCATGTTTTTGCAGCTTTGGCGTAAGAAAAATAAAAACAAAAGAAAATCAAAAGAAACGTTTAAAAGTGAGATTTTTGTAATTTGAAAGAAAATATGTAAGTGATATTATAGAAAAATTAATTGAATAAGTACAAAAGCATGATTGCATATATAATTTGCAGTCGCCATTGTACAAAAATTTTTATTTAAAACAAGATTTGTGGACAAAAATTGGAAAAGCCGTCGGCATTACAGGTTGCTACACAGAAGAAATATAAAAACATTAAATGATAGTTCGTGAAGTTGCAGCCGTCGTTTCAATTATGGGTCTGTTTTCTCTGAGAGTCGTTTTTGCTTGAAGTTGCGGTCGTATTCTGTTTCATCATTTAAGTCACACACACAAAAGCGTAGGACGCGCTGACGCTTGAAACGCGAAAAGTTCGTTTACTTTCTACTTTTGAACGTGGTGCTGACATTGTCAAATGCAAAGCAAATTTATTTTAAAGATGATGTCACCAAAAAAATGACAGTTGAAATAACATTTTTTATATGAGTTTGACAAACAAACCGATAAAAAACTTCGTATAAAAAAAATCAGCTGGGCTACGGCATCACCTTCAAAAGTACATACATATAAAAAAAATATTGACGCGAAAAATCTTCGCATGTAACTTGAAATGCCTGACGCTTAAAACGTTTAGAAAGCTTAAAACGCGTTGACGCCAAAACGCGAGTTGTAGACCTCCAGCTTAACAATTTCATTTGCACACAATTGTCACACAATGAATTTATCTGTCAACCGAAATTGTCAGTTCACACGGTTGTCAGATTGTTGTGTGGCATTTTGCAGCTCTGTGTGTGTTTTTAAAAATTTTAAATAATGTCATGGAACAAAAAAGAGCAATTGGAACCATTTTATCTGCTTATGTCCTAATGCACACTTTAATTTAATTCTTTAATTTTCTTCTAATTTTTTGAAAAATTTTATCAATGCACACTTGTTTGCTTATTAATGTATATACAGAGTTGCATTTAGAAATAATTTCTATGAAAATGCTGCCATTGGCAGATGCATAAACTTTTCACATATGACAATGAAAAGTGTTTGACAATTATCTTAAAACAATGACAAAATTGTATGTTTACACGATTGTTAGATGTCTGACAATATTTTTGTCTTCCAATGTACTTAAAATGCTTTTTCTTACAACGTTGGAAGACAAAAATTTTAAATTTACACGTTTGTTAGACATTTTCTGAACATTTTTTGGACAACGTTGTAATATCTGACGATCGTGTATACATAGATTTACATACAATTTAAACCAGATTTTAGATAAAAAAAACATTGGAAAATTTTTTAAAATATGAAGACATAAAACCTGAAAAATTTTATTATTATTATTTTTTTTTATTATTATTTATTATCTCTTAACTTTGGTTTACATTGTTATTTTTTACAAATGATACAATTTTTCTTCTAAATATGTTTGCATTTAATTAATTTTTAATATTATTTTGTATTGTATTAAAGAGATTCAGTCCTTTATAAAATAGTGATCGTTGCATGGTGTTGTTATCCGCTGGCGACTTTAACGCCAAACACACATTTTGGGGTTCATGTCTGGTAACCCCCAAAGGGTCGCGTACTCTTCAACACCATTGCTAAAATGGGCTTAGATGTACTCTCAAGTGGATATCCCACCTATTGGCCGACGGACCGACGGAAGATTCCCGATGTTATTGACTTTGGAGTAGTGAAAAATATCCCTGTAGAATGGATGCAAGTGGATCCTTCACTAGACTTGTCCTCAGTTCACTCTCCTACTATTATTTCAATGCATTTCCCTCAAGTATGGTTCTTCATTTATGAACATGACTAAGACCCGAGTAAGTTGTATAAAATACAAAAAGTATTTAAGTTCTCATTGCACGGAAAATGTTGTGTTGAGAACTACCGACGATATTGATGAGTCGATTGGCAACTTTACCGAGCACCTTCGACGAGCTGTGCATCACGCTTCCACTTATCACGTTGAATGTAGAAACAGGACAAACAGAACTTATTTATCTGAACTCGAACATCTCCTACCAGAAAAAAGAAGAATGAGAAGAGAGTGGCAAATTCACAGGTCTCCTGAACTAAAAGCTAGGCTACCGGTATGCAGAGATACCAAGCACCTTCGACGAGCTGTGCATCACGCTTCCACTTATCACGTTGAATGTAGAAATAGGACAAACAGAACTTATTTATCTGAACTCAAACATCTCCTATCAGAAAAAAGAAGAATGAGAAGAGAGTGGCAAATTCACAGGTCTCCTGAACTGAAAGCTAGGCTACGGGTATGCAGAGATATACTAAGACATTTCTTAGAAACCCAGAAAACTGCCTCACTTAGATCTTACTTGGAGGGTCTTGATAGTACCCCACAATCTGACTACTCGTTATGGAGGGCGGCAAGAGGTTTAAAAAGACCAGTGAGAGGAAAACCTCCTTTGCGAAATCCGACTGGTGACTGGGCTAGACATTAGAAAGGGACATTATTTGTTTACCATTTGAGAAATGTGTTTACTATAAACAACTCAAATAACGTATCTGATTTGCCACCTCTTGTTATAAGACCTCCTGTACCTCTAAGACTAAACTTTCGTGATGTCCAAAGCGCTATTGGTACTCTGAACCTTAGAAAGGCTCCAGGTATGGATAAAATCTGCAATAAAATGCTTGTGGAGTTACCTCTTTTAGCTAGAAGAATTATCCTCTTTATCTTCAACGCCATTTTACGCCTAGAATACTATCCTGCAGATTGGAAGGTGTCTATGATCACTATGATTCCTAAGTCAGGGAAGGACCACACCAAAGTGGAGTCATATAGGCCAATTAGTCTACTGCCGACAATTTCTAAACTGTTCGAAAAATTGTTAATGACTAAGTTGACTCCAATTCTGAATGACACTGAATGTATTCCTAATCATCAATTCGGCTTCAGAGCTAAACCCAGCACCATCGAACAAACACACAGATTGGTAAATGTGATAAGAGGGTCGTTTGAAGACAAAAAATACTGCTCCGCCCTTTTCATTGATGTGTCCCAAGCGTTCGACAAAGTTTGGCATGACGGTTTAATGCACAAAATAAAATTAACTCTGCCTGCTAACACCCATAAACTCATGGAAAGTTATTTATACGGTCGCAAATTTAAAATCAAAGAAGGCGATTTTTTAAGTACCGCTCAGCCAATTGAATCAGGTGTGCCACAGGGTAGCATACTGGGTCCTATTTTATATTTGATTTATGCCTCCGACATGCCGTCAGACCCCAAAATCCATACGTCAACTTTTGCAGACGATACAGCCTTTATCAGCGTCCATAAGGACCACCAAGTTGCATCACAGAATTTGCAGAATTATGTTTATAAACTAGAGAATTGGCTAGAGCTTTGGAAAATCAGGGTAAATGAACAAAAATGTATTCATATCACTTTCACATTGCGAAAAGATACACTGAACCAAAAAAGTACATAAAAACAAGGAAAAAGTTCATTATTTCAATGGATATTTATTCCTTAATTTTGACCTAAGACACAGGTACATTGAATCAATGAACTGCAGTTCATTGAAATTCTTACAATTTTTAACTTCAATGTATAAGTTCATTGCCGCAATGAAATCGTTCATTGATTCAATGAACTTTTTTTCCTTGAATTTAATGAACCTATACATTGACCCAATGAACTAATACATTGAATCAGTGAAAATTTTTCCTTGAATTTAATGAACCTATACGTTGACCCAATGAACTAATACATTGAATCAGTGTACATTTTTCCTTGAATTTAATGAACCTATACGTTGACCCAATGAACTAATACATTGAATCAGTGAACATTTTTCCTTGAATTTAATGAACCTATACATTGACCCAATGAACTAATACATTGAATCAGTGAATGAAAATATAAAACAAAACAAAAAACAAAAATATACAGTAATATACATATGTACATATTTATTTTATTAATTAAAGTATCTATAAATACATTCATATTTTAAAATTAAGTGAAATTAGTGAAAATTAAATTTAGTTGCCGACATACACATGTTCAAATTGTATCTCTTAGTTGCTCGGTCATTATACGTACTTTTGAAGAAGCTTTAGAAACTTTGATCTGATTAAAATAAGATTCAATTAAACTCCAAAATTGTACACAAGCTGGAGGATAAAAAGTACATAAAAACAAGGAAAAAGTTCATTATTTCAATGGATTTATTCCTTAATTTTGACCTAAGACACAGGTACATTGAATCAATGAACTGGAGTTCATTGAAATTCTTACAATTTTTAACTTCAATGTATAAGTTCATTGCCGCAATGAAATCGTTCATTGATTCAATGAACTTTTTTTCCTTGAATTTAATGAACCTATACATTGACCCAATGAACTAATACATTGAATCAGTGAACATTTTTCCTTGAATTTAATGAACCTATACGTTGACCCAATGAACTAATACATTGAATCAGTGAACATTTTTCCTTGAATTTAATGAACCTATACGTTGACCCAATGAACTAATACATTGAATCAGTGAACATTTTTCCTTGAATTTAATGAACCTATACATTGACCCAATGAACTAATACATTGAATCAGTGAATGAAAAAATAAAACAAAACAAAAAACAAAAATATACAGTAACTAGCGGACCCCGATGCACTTCGTTGCAACCAACCAAAAAAAGAAATGAAATATTCTAGATTTTTTTTATGAAATGAATGCATTGTATTTAAAAATTATTAATGTTAATCCAAAACATTTGGATATACAATATTTTTCGTTTGCCCATTTGAAGCGAGCACAAACAAACAATTTGGAGTTCCAACTCTTGAGCAGGCCACGTATAGCTGTCCATGTGAAAAGCACGGCTCCCCCAAATTTAATCCGCATATTTGAAGCGGTTGTCCTTGCGCCTTATTGATGGACATGGCAAATGATAGACGCACTGGGAATTGCAAACGCTTAAATTCAAAGGGCATGTCTGTTGGAATCAGTGGAATACGTGGTATGAGCACAATTTCACCTTTCGCTGTTCCGGTCAATATTGTGGTTTCAATTAAATTCGGCATCAATTTTTTTACTGCCAATCTTGTGCCATTGCACAATTTCGGTGCATTTAAATTCCGTAGTAAAATAATTGATGAGCCAACCTTTAAATTCAAACAATGCGGTGGCATACCAGGTGGCTCCAATGAATTCAAAAATTCAATTGGATAATTCACTGCATCATCTGCATTCATTGCGCTATCAACAGATTTATATGATGTCACTGCACCTGGCAATTTTTCTTGAATCTGATAATTGATTTCATTGACGTATACATTTTTTGGTGCCAGTATTGCGCGTTCTCTCAACCAATTAAGATTCCTGTAATTTTGAACAAAAAAGCACCGTACGCAGTAACAACAATGTCCACATTACGAATGAATTCGATATTGAGTACACGCTAAATGGATGATGCAATAAGATGAAATTATGGAAAAAAATCACTTTTCACTATATTTTCTGGAATCCAAACACATTTTTTGCACTGAACACACTTAAAATCACCTTTTAAATTTTCAATACTTACCAATATTTATGAAACTCAAAAAAAAAAAAAAAAAATCACTTGTAATAAAATTCCAATTGGAAAGCAGCGAATGTATGACCGGCTGTATCAGAATCCAAGAGTGAAAGAAAGTGATTTGCAAACATGTGCATTTCAACAGGTTCATCTGTTTGACATTTGTATGCTGTCAATCAGCGTTACCGTTGATGCGACTAAAGTGGCAATTTGACCCTTTTACAGATGCCTTGCCACTTTTTGTGTACCTTTTTTTTTATTTTACTTGATACATATTAGTGTTTTTATTAATTTTTTTATTATATGCATATGTAAACATACATCATATACAACATTTAAATGAAAAAAAATACGATTTTTATTTTGTTTATTTTCCGTCTTTTTAAGAGTGGTGCCCCCTTTTTTTTAATAAATCCCCTTTTTGTGCGACTTTCTCAAATTTTCCAACGGTAACGCTGCTGTCAATCTAATGAATGTGTGTATGTATGAGTTTGTGTATTAGGTTGGATAGATTTTTTTCGTTAGGTCGAACCGAAATTTAAACTTTTTTTTCAAATGTTGAATTTTTTCAGGAAAAAAATCATAACTGGAGAATGGCTAGACCGATTTTCACTCCTCCCTGTACCTTCCCTAAAAATTTTATGGCAATCGGTCGAGCCGTTCTCGAGTTATGGAGTGACAATCAAAATGTACACTTCTTTTTATATATATAGATATACATATGTACATATTTATTTTATTAATTAAAGTATCTATAAATACATTCATATTTTAAAATTAAGTGAAATTAGTGAAAATTAAATTTAGTCGCCGACATACACATGTTCAAATTGTATCTCTTAGTTGCTCGGTCATTATACGTACTTTTGAAGAAGCTTTAGAAACTTTGATCTGATTAAAATAAGATTCAATTAAACTCCAAAATTGTACACAAGCTGGAGGATATTTTAAATGAAATAATTGGAAACATTTAAAGCAAATATCTAAAGCTCTTAACCCTTTGTCGACCGACGGTACTTATAAGTACCATAACATTATTTTGCCTGCAAAATGAAAATGTAATATATTTGTAGTATTATTGACCAACGACACTTTAAAGTACCATTTTGTCTTTCAAATATAATATTTGTTTTGCTAATTAGCAACTTTGTTTGTCTAGAATAACGGTAAACTTAAATGTATTTCAGCTGCACACGTAAAGTTTTGTGACATCTTCTTAAATTGCAGAAAAAAGTTGTAATATCACTCCTATCATTTTAAAATCTTTTTTTAATTGAAAACTAATTAGTTTTGCGCATATAAACGTATAAGAATTTAATAAAAAGTTGTTAGTTACGCTTTGTTTTATATAAAATTAAAGAGGACTGGTAAGTACCGTTGGGCTGTGCTTGCTTTTTTATACCAAGAAAATCACAGTATTTCTAATTATCAATAATAGGACAATGGCAGGAATTCGTTCAAAACGTCTCACAACAAATGAAATTCTGACAATTTTGGAGTCAATTCCTCTTGATAATAACAATGACACCGATGTTGAGAGTGAAGATGTATATGAATCTGGTGATGCCACATTGAATGAGTGCTTACAAAAATTGTTAGATGAAACGGATTCATCCAACAATCATGAAGAATGTGAGAGAGAATTGCAACGAAAAGACTTTGATATTGAAATCCACGATGAAAATGATGAGGATGGTATGATCCAAATTGCACCTAGCACCAGCAAGCCAATAAGAGAACCTGAGCCTAGTCGCCGATGGAAATCTAAAACCCACGAAACTATTATTCCCGAATTTTCTTTACCGGAGGGTCATTTAGAAGGAGTATTTGATAATTGTAACACTCCTACTGAATATTTTCTTTTATTTATTGACGATATAGCAGAAAAAATAATATGAAAAAGAGTGGGGAAAAATAAAATAGTTTTCTTTGATAACTATTTTACATCAATTCGCCTTCTAGAAAAACTAAAAACTAAACTGAGCAAACGACTGTTTCTAGGAGAGACTGCAGTGGTAATTTAAAAGCTGTAGATTGTCCAACTGTTATCAAGGACTACAATTCATATATGGGCGGAGTTGATCATGCTGACGAAGTGCCTACGGTATTGACCGAATATCAAAGAAATGATGGCACCGCATTTTTTGGGGTGTATTAGAAATGACATTTATGAATTCTTATATAATATATTGTCAGTCATATGAAAAATAACTCTTTTGGAATTCAGGCGATCTGTAGCTTTGGGCTTGATGACATTGAATAATCCAACCGTAAGCCGTAGAAGCTTGATATCTATAGCCACAGATGACCATTCCTCCCCAAGCTCTAAGAAACGTCGTGGAAAGGCCGAATCTGTTCCAAAGGATGTTCGGCTAGGAAATCTTGGTATGCATTGGCCAAATTTTGTCCAAACACGTGGAAGATGCGAACTTTGTAGTATAAATAAAGTTCAGTCGAAGCCATACTCCAAATGCTCCCATTGTGGTGTTTATTTATGTTGCAATGATAAAAAGAATTGCTTTGTAAAATACCATGACATAAATTTATAATAAGATTTAATGTAATATGTTTTACTAAACAACGACAATGATAATTGAATAAAATCTTTCTGTTTCTGTTAAACTTTTTTGCATATACTGACCCAACGGTACTTCAAAGTACCATGTCCTTTTCGGTCCCTTGCAAGTCATTTTCAAAAATAAAAATTTTGTAGATAAATTTAAGATGATATTATGTTCAATATTTTATAGAAGAGATTTCATTTTTTCAGCGATTAAGGTCCTTGGTCCACAAAGGGTTAAAAAACTAGAAAACTGAAAAGATATTTCATCTAAATAAAGAAAAAAAATTTCAAAAGATGTTAACTCTTCTGCTCCAACAGCTAGTATAAATGGTTGAACGTATCTAGGCTTAGATGATATCATATATATATGATCATGGATCTGCTGTGTGTTCCTTCCAACGAACAAAAAAGCATCTTGTGAGTTTCGCACTGTATATTTTATGTAGGACTTCTTATTATTTTCTTTTATAACGCTAACCGTTGGAATAAAAAAACCATGGATACACCACATAAGCCTAACAGCAAAATCGTCTGTAAAAGAAAAAAATAAATGTTAAAAAAATTAAACTATTAAACAGAGTTTGCTTTTGGTCTGTTATAACTCAGTAAATAATAAAGTATTTAAAATTTTAAGATCCATAAATAACCATTCTGCGCACAATTAAAAAAAATTGTTAAACATTTGAAATTGTACTTACCATTATTGCATTGTGATTCATCCAAATTATTCAACAGATCTTTCATGGCTTTGTCTCGCAAATTACTTATCAGAAAGTCTTTTATTTTGCAAGAATGTTCTGGCCAGTTTTCAAGAACACCTGGACGGTTACCAAACATAGCACCAAAATCTTTATCAATCTAAAATATGCACATCTATATATATAAAAAGAAGTGTACATTTTGATTGTCACTCCATAACTCGAGAACGGCTCGACCGATTGCCATAAAATTTTTAGGGAAGGTACAGGGAGGAGTGATGATGGTTAGTTGATTTTGAAATCCAAAATCGGTCTAGCCATTCTCCAGTTATGATTTTTTTCCTGAAAAAATTCAACATTTGAAAAAAAAGTTTAAATTTCGGTTCGACCTAACGAAAAAAATCTATCCAACCTAATACACAAACTCATACATACACACATTCATTAGATTGACAGCAGCGTTACCGTTGGAAAATTTGAGAAAGTCGCACAAAAAGGGGATTTATTAAAAAAAAGGGGGCACCACTCTTAAAAAGACGGAAAATAAACAAAATAAAAATCGTATTTTTTTTCATTTAAATGTTGTATATGATGTATGTTTACATATGCATATAATAAAAAAATTAATAAAAACACTAATATGTATCAAGTAAAATAAAAAAAAAGGTACACAAAAAGTGGCAAGGCATCTGTAAAAGGGTCAAATTGCCACTTTAGTCGCATCAACGGTAACGCTGATTGACAGCATACAAATGTCAAACAGATGAACCTGTTGAAATGCACATGTTTGCAAATCACTTTCTTTCACTCTTGGATTCTGATACAGCCGGTCATACATTCGCTGCTTTCCAATTGGAATTTTATTACAAGTGATTTTTTTTTTTTTTTTTTTTGAGTTTCATAAATATTGGTAAGTATTGAAAATTTAAAAGGTGATTTTAAGTGTGTTCAGTGCAAAAAATGTGTTTGGATTCCAGAAAACATAGTGAAAAGTGATTTTTTTCCATAATTTCATCTTATTGCATCATCCATTTAGCGTGTACTCAATATCGAATTCATTCGTAATGTGGACATTGTTGTTACTGCGTACGGTGCTTTTTTGTTCAAAATTACAGGAATCTTAATTGGTTGAGAGAACGCGCAATACTGGCACCAAAAAATGTATACGTCAATGAAATCAATTATCAGATTCAAGAAAAATTGCCAGGTGCAGTGACATCATATAAATCTGTTGATAGCGCAATGAATGCAGATGATGCAGTGAATTATCCAATTGAATTTTTGAATTCATTGGAGCCACCTGGTATGCCACCGCATTGTTTGAATTTAAAGGTTGGCTCATCAATTATTTTACTACGGAATTTAAATGCACCGAAATTGTGCAATGGCACAAGATTGGCAGTAAAAAAATTGATGCCGAATTTAATTGAAACCACAATATTGACCGGAACAGCGAAAGGTGAAATTGTGCTCATACCACGTATTCCACTGATTCCAACAGACATGCCCTTTGAATTTAAGCGTTTTCAATTCCCAGTGCGTCTATCATTTGCCATGTCCATCAATAAGGCGCAAGGACAACCGCTTCAAATATGCGGATTAAATTTGGGGGAGCCGTGCTTTTCACATGGACAGCTATACGTGGCCTGCTCAAGAGTTGGAACTCCAAATTGTTTGTTTGTGCTCGCTTCAAATGGGCAAACGAAAAATATTGTATATCCAAATGTTTTGGATTAACATTAATAATTTTTAAATACAATGCATTCATTTCATAAAAAAAATCTAGAATATTTCATTTCTTTTTTTGGTTGGTTGCAACGAAGTGCATCGGGGTCCGCTAGTTTTAATATAAATTATTTAGTAAGCACTTATAGGAAAATGTGTGGAAAAAATTTACTCTTACATATCGAAATCCACTAGGTTTTTTATATTCAGGCCATTTTTTGAATATTTCAGCTGAAGACAAAGCTTGGTTGATTTCATTTATTCTAAAATTACAGCATGCTTGCCAACATATGTCAAAATCCAGCGCATTTAAGTCGTCATACTTTAAACTTCTTACACATTCAACTGCGTTACTTTCTAAACCTTATAATATACATAGTTATATAAATTAGTTTACATATAGATATGTGTATTATGTTAAAAATATATACTTACAGAAAACTTTAGTTACGGAAATATCAGCATTCTTTTCAGGTTCTTCCGTATTTGTATTTATTTTTAAATCTTTCCGAGTTAGTTTAGAGTTACAATATTTTACATAAATTTTTCCTCTTTTTGAAGTACGGTAGTAGTCTATCTTTTTGGTGGGAAAGCGTTGTAGTATTTCTTCTTCTAGGTTATAGCTCATTCCTAGTGGCATAAGAATATTTTTTTCTTCAAAATATTGGGAAATACTATTAATTAACATAGATCGGTGATGACATTGTAACCGTAAATTTTTAGTG
Organism: Bellardia pandia; assembly: GCA_916048285.2. Lineage (NCBI taxonomy): Eukaryota > Metazoa > Arthropoda > Insecta > Diptera > Calliphoridae > Bellardia > Bellardia pandia. Next base: position 76,912,058 of record OU696530.1, read on the forward strand.
TAATACTCCGTCAGTGATTGTGACTTCTTGTTTTGGTTTAAAATTTCTGCCAAGGTTACATCAGGCGTATAAGTTCCGCTTGGACTTCCCGTAAGTGTGCATGGTGACAATTGGGATGAGCATTTCGACCAGGACTGTGATGGTTGTAGAGTTATATCTTGAATAGTAACTGAGTGTGATTTTGTCCATTCTTTTAAGTGATGTTCAAAAAGAATCATATCTCCCATTTTTTGATTTTTGAATAACAATGGAATGTGGTGATGTTGCATAACCTTTAATACCGCTACTGTAATTTTTTCTGCTACAGGTTATATGTAAACAAATTGTGTTTTTATTTAAGTATTATTGATAATAATATTTTTTGTTTCACTTACACATAAAGAAATCCAATAAATGCTCTAAATTCCAACTTTGGAGTAATTCACTCAGTTTCTTACACTCAGAAGTTGAACTTATGTTACAGCTCGAGAAAGGAATCCATATCCAAGATACTGGATATAAAATTATGATTTCTTTTTTGCAATCAAAACAATTTTTATTCCCCAATTTAACTGCTTTGAATAGTTGACACTCACGACACTCTTACTTAAAAGTCAATTACAAACTGAATATGAAGTTATATTTTATGCGTCTGTTTTGGTTGCTTTAGTTTTTGCTTATGCTGGTGCTTGTGTTTGTGTTGTTTTATTTTTCGGTTTACTTTTATTTTTGGTTTAATCCCGTTATAAAACAATGAATGAGTACGTTAAACTAATGAAAAAGTTCATTCAATCAAGATACTAATTCTTTATATGTTTTTATACACTTATTTTTTTGCCATTCTCACGTTGTTTAGTTTTATATCAATGTACTGGTACATTGAGTCAAGTAACAAGTTCATTAAAGTTGCTGATGCTTATGTTTGTGTTTTTTTTAATTTTATTCCCGTCAGAAAACAATGAATGCGTACGTTGAGTTAATGAAAAAGTTCATTAAATCAAGATACTAATTCTTAATTTGTTTTTATACGTTTACTTTCTTTTTATTTTTCACGCGTTATTAGGTTTGAGTTCAAATATCAATGTACTGGTACATTGAGTCAAGTAAAAGGTTCATTAAAGTTGCTGGTGTTTATCTTTAATGAATGCTTTCAATGTACTTTTCATACGTACATAAAAGCCAACATTGATTGTCAATGAATATATTCATTGAAACAATAAACTAATACATTGATTCAAGGTATTTTTGGGAAAATATTAATGAATTCAAGTTAATGAACCTCGTTCATTGGTTTTATGAACAATACTTTTTTCAGTGTACCTGCTCGTCCATCAGAATAAATAATCAAATTATTCCGCAACACAATGAAGTCAAATACCTCGGAATCCACCTCGATCGTCGTTTAACTTGGAAGTCTCATATCGACGCAAAACTTACTCAGATGAGATTAAAAGCAGTGCAACTTAATTGGCTAATCGGCAGAAATTCTACATTAAAGTTGGATTGCAAACTTTTGTTGTACAATGCAATTCTAAAGCCAATCTGGTGTTATGAAATACAATTATGGGGTACGGCCTCAGCATCAAATATTGAAAAAATTCAAAGGGGCCAAAATAAAATTCTACGTATAATTACTGCAGCTCCATGCTATGTTAAAAATTCTCGAATCCACAAAGATCTAGGCGTGCCATTAGTAAAAGTCGAATTTACAAAATATGCGTCAAAGTACGTCAGCAAACTTGAACACCATCCAAACCCACTTGCACGAGACATCCTTAACTTTAGTGGACACAATCGGTTGAGAAGGAGGGATACCCGTGCTTTAACTCAAGCGCAAAACAGATGACTGGATCAGTTGATGTGAAATTTTTTTAGTATCATACAAATTTTTGTCTAGCACTGGCTGGGCTTATTATTTTCTTTTTAGTATTAAGATTTGAAAACTTATTGTCATTTCATGATATGAAGATTCAATAAATAAATAAAAGCTAAAAAAAAAAAATAATGAATCTACTTGCGAAGCACGAAAATTTGCACTCTTCTCTAATTTTTATCGCAAGTTTATCTGCACTAGCTGTAAAAATTTAATATTATTGTAAACAAAGCAAATTATTTTCTTGTTGCTGGAAGTAAAAAAAGTAAATACGTACGAATGTATGTTTTTTTTTCAAATAAGCTAACTAATTTCCAATCACTTTTTTTGTCCATTAAAAAAAAATTATTTTCCACAAATTGTAAATTCTGTTTTTTTATTCTGTTTGTTTATTAAAAACAACTGTCAAATCGAATCAAGTTTAGTAGTCATGTAAATAGCATGATTCATAAACATGATTCAGAAGGCGAAGAAGGTGATTCAAGTCGTCATGGAAACATAGTATAATTCCGCTTTCGCCTCTAATTGCTAATTTGCATTTACTGCAATCAGCCATAATAGTTTGTTTTTAGCAAATATTTTATTAATTATTTATATCACACTATATTTATTATATTCTTATGTTTTTATAGTCACTGTCTATCATTGATTTTTATTTTTTTTTTATTAATTAATTAATTAACTAACGAAAAAAGAAAAACAAATACATACATATAAAAAAGTTTAATTGTTGTGTATTGAAAATTTAAAATTATTTTTTCTGTTAACATTCTTTTACATTTTTGCCAACCCTTTCAAACTTATATCAAAATATTTATTTTCACAAAAAAAATTTGTTATTTTTAAATATTAAAATAACTCCTGAAGAAGATTTCCAAAGGAAATCGAAATATCGAGTTAATCTATATATATAAAAAGAAGTGTACATTTTGATTGTCACTCCATAACTCGAGAACGGCTCGACCGATTGCCATAAAATTTTTAGGGAAGGTACAGGGAGGAGTGATGATGGTTAGTTGATTTTGAAATCCAAAATCGGTCTAGCCATTCTCCAGTTATGATTTTTTTCCTGAAAAAATTCAACATTTGAAAAAAAAAGTTTAAATTTCGGTTCGACCTAACGAAAAAAATCTATCCAACCTAATACACAAACTCATACATACACACATTCATTTGATTGACAGCAGCGTTACCGTTGGAAAATTTGAGAAAGTCGCACAAAAAGGGGATTTATTAAAAAAAAGGGGGCACCACTCTTAAAAAGACGGAAAATAAACAAAACAAAAATAAAAATCGTATTTTTTTTCATTTAAATGTTGTATATGATGTATGTTTACATATGCATATAATAAAAAAATTAATAAAAACACTAATATGTATCAAGTAAAATAAAAAAAAGGTACACAAAAAGTGGCAAGGCATCTGTAAAAGGGTCAAATTGCCACTTTAGTCGCATCAACGGTAACGCTGATTGACAGCATACAAATGTCAAACAGATGAACCTGTTGAAATGCACATGTTTGCAAATCACTTTCTTTCACTCTTGGATTCTGATACAGCCGGTCATACATTCGCTGCTTTCCAATTGGAATTTTATTACAAGTGATTTTTTTTTTTTTTTTTTTGAGTTTCATAAATATTGGTAAGTATTGAAAATTTAAAAGGTGATTTTAAGTGTGTTCAGTGCAAAAAATGTGTTTGGATTCCAGAAAACATAGTGAAAAGTGATTTTTTTCCATAATTTCATCTTATTGCATCATCCATTTAGCGTGTACTCAATATCGAATTCATTCGTAATGTGGACATTGTTGTTACTGCGTACGGTGCTTTTTTGTTCAAAATTACAGGAATCTTAATTGGTTGAGAGAACGCGCAATACTGGCACCAAAAAATGTATACGTCAATGAAATCAATTATCAGATTCAAGAAAAATTGCCAGGTGCAGTGACATCATATAAATCTGTTGATAGCGCAATGAATGCAGATGATGCAGTGAATTATCCAATTGAATTTTTGAATTCATTGGAGCCACCTGGTATGCCACCGCATTGTTTGAATTTAAAGGTTGGCTCATCAATTATTTTACTACGGAATTTAAATGCACCGAAATTGTGCAATGGCACAAGATTGGCAGTAAAAAAATTGATGCCGAATTTAATTGAAACCACAATATTGACCGGAACAGCGAAAGGTGAAATTGTGCTCATACCACGTATTCCACTGATTCCAACAGACATGCCCTTTGAATTTAAGCGTTTGCAATTCCCAGTGCGTCTATCATTTGCCATGTCCATCAATAAGGCGCAAGGACAACCGCTTCAAATATGCGGATTAAATTTGGGGGAGCCGTGCTTTTCACATGGACAGCTATACGTGGCCTGCTCAAGAGTTGGAACTCCAAATTGTTTGTTTGTGCTCGCTTCAAATGGGCAAACGAAAAATATTGTATATCCAAATGTTTTGGATTAACATTAATAATTTTTAAATACAATGCATTCATTTCATAAAAAAAATCTAGAATATTTCATTTCTTTTTTTGGTTGGTTGCAACGAAGTGCATCGGGGTCCGCTAGTTATATATAAAAATAAAAAACCTCAAGCTTAAAAATTATTTAATAAAAATCATACAAAAAGGTCGAAGAAAACAGGATAAAATTAGATATAATCTGTAGAAAATTGTTAAAATACAAGCTGTTTTTACGATCTTGATGAGTTCCGACCTTTTAAAATATTATTTTATATTATATTATTTAACAATAACTTTTTTATATCGTAATTTTGCAAATTATTTCAATTATAATATAATATTATTTAAATTATTTAAAAATATATTTTTCATCTGCCATAAATCGCTAAATGTCTCATTATCATCACTGCATGCTTTTATTTTTTATTTATATTATTAACTTGGCTGCACTTATCGCAATGCCACATTTGTAATAGATTGGTGTCAAGCAGCCATTTCTGTTTTTTCATTCGCTTGTAATATAAAAAAGTATTTTTTATACCATTGTAAATTTAAATATATTATAATTTAACTGATTTAAAAAAGCTTAAGTGGGTGTAAAATATATAATCAATTCTATAATTAATAAAATAATTGTGTATTGCATTTTGCAATGAAGAGGTGAGATGAGAAAATCGATGAAAATATTTTATCTTTACACTAACCTAAAAATTGTAATTAAAAAAAAAAACATTACTCAGGTTTGTATAAATTTTGTGCGAGGAAAAAAGGATCCCCAATTTCAAAGGAAGTTTGAAGCAAATTAAAAGAAAACAAAAAGTAAGCAATTAAAGGCGTTCAAAATGACACAATACCTACCGCCAAATTTATTGGCACTATTTGCCGCACGGGACCCCATACCGTTTATGACGCCGGTTGATAAGTTGCCGCATGAAAAGAAATCCCGAGGTTATTTGGGTGTAGGTAATTTCCTTAATGACTTTGAAGACCCTAAGGATACCCCACCACCCAAAAAGATGGAGACACGCCAAGAGCGTCTCGAAAGGCGTCGTCGAGAAAAGGCTGAACAGGTAGCGTATAAACTGGAACGTGAAATAGCACTATGGGATCCCCAAGAAATTAAAAATGCAACTGAAGACCCCTTTCGCACTTTGTTTGTGGCTCGTATTAATTACGATACATCAGAGTCAAAATTAAGAAGAGAATTTGAAATTTATGGTCCCATCAAGAAAATAGTTATGATCACCGATCCGGAGACTGTTAAGCCCAAGGGTTATGCTTTTATTGAGTATGAACATGAACGTGACATGCATGCTGCTTACAAACATGCTGATGGCAAAAAAATTGATGGTAAACGAGTGTTAGTCGATGTGGAAAGAGCTAGGACTGTTAAAGGATGGTTACCAAGACGCTTAGGTGGCGGCTTGGGTGGTACTCGTCGTGGTGGCAACGATGTTAATATTAAACATTCGGGTCGTGAAGACAACGAACGGGAACGCGAACGTTATCGCTTGGAGCGTGAGAGAGAAGATCGCGAGAATGCTCGTGTCGTTGAGAGAGGTGCTCCACGATTTGGTGAGAATGCTCGCCGTCGTTCACGTTCAAGAGATCGTGTGCGAGAAAGAGAACGTGAACGTCCACGGCGTTCACGTAGTAGATCACGAGAGCGTAGAAAGCGTCGAGGCAGTCGTGAACGCGAATTCGATGACTACGAAAGACGTGATCGGCGTGAAAAAGATCGCGAACGCGATCGTGAACGTGATCGCAAAAAGAAACGCTCCAAGTCACGCGAAAGAGATTCATCACGTGAACGCCGAGAAAGAAAACGCGAACGACGTGACAAAGAACGTGATCGTCGTGACAGCAAAGAACGTAAGCCAGACTTCCGTGAAATGGATACTATAAAGATAAAAGAAGAGCCCATAGACGATGGCTATCCAACATATCCAATGTACCCATCAGCCTCCATTAAACGCGAAACTGACGAAGAGAAAGAAGAAAAATTCCGACCACCACACGATATGTTCAGTGTGCCACCACCACCCATACCAGGTCGTAGTGGAGCAAGTGGCTCCAATGAAAATGGTCAAAATACTGGTGACAGCCAACAATCATGGTGGCATTGAAGCAACCATACATAATATTGTTAGTACTGTAAGGCTTGAATTTCTCTATTTGAACATTATTTATTACAGTAACATCAATAACAACTTAAACACCCACAAAAGAAAATGGAAACTAATTGTTACATTTAAAACGAAAAACAAAAAATACTTTATTATGTATCATTTATATTAGTTTCAATTTGCTGCTATCAATTTGGTAAAAACGAGATTTGATAGTTTTAGTTCTTAAACAGTGGACAAAAAAATGAAATTTGAAAATACTTGTTTAAATACTATTTTGCTTTATGTGATGTGTAAATACCTAGATGATAGATGTTAAAAATCACGGTAAATTCGAATAGATATTCACGAAAGACTGTTCTTAACAATAATTTCGAAACCTAACAGCAAAAAATCTTTATACATTACATATTGTAGTTGCTTATATTTTTGTGTAATCCTAAAATTGCTTTTGATTGTACAATCAAGTGACGGAAAGATTTTATATGTATAGCAAATTAAATTTATTAAATTTTTACAGATGATGTAAATTATAGATTTTCATCAAAAACATTTGCATAGAAATTAAAAAATAACTTTTTTCGGTCCTTGGTTGAAAAAAAAAACAACAGTACCAATTAGATAAATTAATAAAATTTTTGGGAATATTGGGTATTTATATCTTCTTAACATTATTTGATTATACATTTGTGTTTCAAATTTCATTTCGTTGTCATGTTTTCCTAAAAAAAATAAGCTTTTAATTTTACATATTAAAACAATTTTAAAAATTTTCTTGTTTTTATATTCCTTAAAAATAATTCCTACCATAAAAATGCACAAAATATACGTGATTTTCGGTGATTTTTTAAAAGCTTATTTTACAAAGAGAAAATCTTATTCTTAATCAAACAAAAAATAGTTTATAACAAATGTAACAATTTTAAATATTAAGTAATGAACCCACATTGTGTGTGAGTATGAACAAAAACAAAAAGTAAGTAAAAAAGAAAAATATAAGAAAATAAACCTCGTCGTATGTGTATATTTAATGTATGTATATATTAATATGTATGTGGTAAACTACATATGAGTTTAGTTTTCCCTCTCAGGTAAGGGGAGGGGGTCAACGTTCGATTTAATTGAATGCGGTCTTACGTTAATAATTCTAAAAAGATACGGCAAACTGGTCTCAATCAAAGATAAACAATATAGTACAATGATATGGTTGGTTACTGATCCCATGGTGGTACGTGGGTTGATTATTTATTTTAGAATCAATATTTTAATTTCTCCTAATTTTTTAATATATTTATACAAATTATTAAATTTTAGTTAGAACTGTTTGTCCACCAACAACTAATTTGTCTTTGTTGATAAGAACATTTAGTAATATCCAATTTTTTCTTTCTTTTTACAGTTTAAATTTGAAAGTACAATATTTATGAAAATATTTTGTTCTGAAATTCTGTTTGTTAAACTGATCTCTGGGGAATAATGATAAAACAGTAAGTCAGTCGTACTTCAAAAAGTTGTTTTGTGTTGAGACCTACAGCAATGATAGAAATATTAAAAGCTAAATATGGTAAAATATGCATTTTAGGAATATTTGCAATTTGAAATAAGTTGTGTTAATTTTAATGTTTTGTCTAAAATACTTTTGCAATAAAAGTTATAAAAATAATTCAATCGAGATTTATAATCAAACCCCACCCATTTCAAATTGTAAAAATATCCTTAAAGCATACTTTTTGTTTGTTTGAACAATCAACAAAACTGGTTATGTTTAAAGGTAAATTGTTTGTTGTTACAACATTGACTAACACAATTTCCTATTCTAGGGACTCGTTATATGACTTGCCAATACATTTTACCGCCCACCCAATACAAATCTAAAGTTATAATGGTATAGACAGATGGTTGGTTGTTCTAACTTACGGAAAAGCAGATTACTAAACGATACTAATGTCCTCCATCTCCACCACTTCCACTCTGCGTCCGTGTATTATGTAAGTGAAATTAAAAATGAGGTTTTCTTAATTATTTCTAGAATGAAATGATCCTGTTTGGGTATTGATCATTGAAAAAGTGATCAGAGCATAAGCTAAAGAGAAACTAGGTAAATTGTTTAAAAGGTAATAATTATGTTAAATGCAAGGGTAAGCATTTTTTAAATTTCTTTTAATTTCTTTGCACACAATATTTGTTTTTTTTTTTACTTCCGAATATGGATTTGTGTTGATAAATGTACAAAATAAGTTGGTAAACAAAAAGTTTTTAATCAATTATGATGCTCTACACAGTAACAAGTTTTCAATTTGTGTGAGGTATTGAAAATAAAGGTTTGTTGTATTTTTTTAAACAAATATGGTAAGATTTCTTGTCTTATTCGAGGTCCCTAAAATACAAAAAATTGGCATATTACATATTTTTGGTAAGGTTTTTTCCATTTCATAAAAAAACTATTCTCAAATTTCAAATCTTTTGTTAAAAACGATCAACTCTTAAATAAAATAATGTTTTATAAATAATATAATATACCAAACTCGTTATTATTTATCTTACAAGATTTGTCAAAGGTAATAAATATAACGAACGTGTGTGAAACAAAACAAGAATATTTCATTCTGCAACTATATTGTAACAGCAATTATTGGTAATGTATTTTATAGTGGACTAGCTAAACCCGGTGTGCTTTGCTACCCCCCCCCTCGTCATAAAATAAAATAAAACGTATTTATATATTTACAAACATTTATTTATTTAATTTTAAATGTATTTATTGCAATGCTTCAGGCGAGACCATGCCCCTTTGTCCACTTACATAGTCAAGAATTTAATATTTCGTAAGAATATCCTGTTGTGAAAATTTAATGACGATCGGTCCAGTAGTTAAGACTATATTACGATGTTTAATTTTCCTAAAAAGGGGCGTGGTCCCACTCACTTTTCTCCTGGTACGTATTCCTAATTATGCCAATACCATATGCACCAAATATCACCGACGTACGTCAAAAAATGCCCAAAATATGGCGGGTTAAATTTGTGGGTTATATGGGCGGTGCCACCCCCGTTTGTACAATCAAAACTTCATATAGCCTATTATTCCTTCCAGAGTCACAGTAACATGCTGTACAAATTTCAGGCAGATTGGTCCAAGGGTTTGGCCTCCTATTAAGCACAAACATACAGACACACATTCATTTATATATATATAGATTAAAAGCAATATAATTGAAGGTGAAATGGGGCGAAAAATGGGGATTTGGTAATAAAAAAATGTATGTAGTTAAAAAGTATATAAAACTTTAGGTAAATACATATTACAAAAAAAGTATTTTGTATAGCAAACATTGTTAGTGGTATACGTAAGTATCTGAATTAAAAAAAGGGGGCGATGAAGTAGGCGTAGTTCATAGTTATATGGCGACGTTAACAGTATTAAGAGCAATATACTACCAAATAAAAAAAATACGTTGGAATGAACAAATTTGTATAGAGAATAAAACTTTCAAAAATTTGGCGTGAAAAGGGGCGTGAAAGGGCCGTGGCTTAAGAAATATTTATTTTTACCTCGCCTGGAGTATATAATGTGTATACAATTTGAAGTAAATCTATTAAAAACTATATGGGAGCAATTACATAATTTTTAAAAAGTGGGCGTAAAATGGGCGTGGTAAAAAAAAGTACCCTATTAATCATACCAGAGTCCCAGTTAAATGCTGTGAAAATTTCAAAAATATCGGTCCAGAGGTTTGGTCTCCAATTACAATATTTAAAAAAGTGGGCGTAAAAGTGGGCGTGGTAAAAAAGTACCCTATTATTCCTTCCAGAGTCACAGTAACATGCTGTGAAAATTTCATCAAAATCGGCTCAGCCGTTTTGGAGTCTATACGTTACATACATACATATATACATACATTGAATTTTATATATATAGATTCATTATTAATAGATACTATAACACCATTTCCAAAATAATTTCAAAAGTTTCTAATTGTATTTCAGAAATTTCCAATTGTATTTCAGAATTTTCCATTTGTATTTCAGAAATATAATTAGAAATTTCTGAAATTCAATTAGAAGTTTCTGAAATATAATTTGAATATTCTGAAACACAATTAGACAATTCTGAATTATAATTGGAAATTTCTGAAATATAATTAGAAGATTCTGAAATACAATTGAAATGGTGTAGAAATAAGTATTAAACTGCTTAGTAATCTATGTATGTACATTTATGTAAGGATACATTTCTTCAACTCAATTTCCTAATCCTTCCCCAATAACATTCAATAAATTCCATTAGCCACACAAAAAAAAAGGCATAGCAAAAATTAATTATTTTATTTACATAATATTATATTTGTTACGCAAATGTGTTTTGTAAGAGGAAACAGCATCAAATAAAACTAAAATTCTATTGTGATTTGTCATTAGCAAAAGAAGTTTTCCAAATAAAGAAAAAATTAAAACAAATTTTATTTAGTGGTTACGTCACTTTCGTCAGGTATTTGCCATGTGTGATCCTTTAAGTTTTCAAATTGAGAAAAAAAACAATTTGAATTTCAGAAATCCAAATTGATATTGAAATATAGCAAATTAAAATTCAGAAATCGAAATTAATATTGAGAAATAACAATTGAAACTCTGAAAACCATTTTTATTGAGAACAAGCAAATTAGAATTCAGAAACGCAAATTGATATTGAGAAATAACAATTCAAAATGAAAAATACAAATTGATAATGAGAAAAAACAAATTAAAATTAAGAAATGTTAATTAATGATAATATACAAATTAAAATTAAGAGATCGAAATTGATATTGAGAAAACACAAATTGAAATTGTGTTGGTATATTGTGTGTGTTTGAGTATATATTTGGGTGTTATTCTAGTGAGAATACCTAGTCTTTCAGTTAAAGGATATTTAATCAACAATTCTGAACATGCAGGTTTAACAGCTACATATCGTTGGTCTCATGTCGAAAGGCCCTAACTCGCTTTTTTCGAAATTTTTTTTTTGCGATTCCAATGCATTTAACGCAAATACACCTCACAAAAATGTATTGCAATAGTGTAAAAAATAACGCTTTTATAAGCCGTTGTACAAAAAAAGTTACATGTTGAATATTACAGTTTCTATTATGTTTTTACCTTCTCCTGTAAAGTTTTAAATATGCGAGTTAGGGCCTTTTTACATGAGACCATCGATATGCATAATTGTTACCTTGTATTCCGGTAAGCCCATATTTCATCGTGGTATTACCTTTGAATATTTTTTTTATATATAATTAACAAGCACAAACTGCGAAGCGTTTGGCTTATCTGCAGAATCCATATATTCCATATATATTTATATACATATGTATGTATATATATTATTTGTTTGTTCCGCAATCACACCTATACAGCTGAATCGATTTTATTTAAATTCAGAACGTAGATAATCTATGCTTGGAAGCGTCAATAGACAAATTTTTCCAGCTTTGTACCAGGAAGGGATAAAATGGTAAAATTGGTACCTTTTTTCTTAAACAACAATCCCAAACCGCTAAACCGATTTTATTGAAATTTAGTATGTACTTGGAAGTGCCATAAGGATTTTAATTTTTTCCAGACTTGGAGTAGAAAGGGATAAAAAGGGGAAAATTGGGTTGAATTTTAATATTTTTTCTTAAATAATGGGCGGTATTATTGATTCCGCACGGAAAGGAAAACTAAGTGGAAAGAAATATCAATCGATATGTAAAATGTAATTATTCATTCCTGCCGCATGCCGCAATACTGTCTGTGTAGAGATGATACCACAAAAAGAAAAAATACCTTAGCAAAATAATGAATAATTTCAAATTATGCATACGCACAAAAAAATTATTTCCGCAATCACGGAACGAAATGAATAATTCGACCCAATGATTAACTTTGTTATAAAGCAATAGTATTATTGTTTTTTTTTTCTTTCTATAGCCACAAAAATGTGTATTAGAAAAGTACATTTCAGAAGGAATTCTTTCAAGGGAGTAAAAAAATTGAATTTTCTGTTAATACAAAAATGGGAAAACCGATAAGCTGAAACGGCTAAATTCATTCCCACGACAGCCGGTTCTACGCACCGGAATGACCTGAGATCACTCGGCCAAGGGCTGTCAACTCAGCAATTACTGCTGTTACAACAACGGCTAAATTTGAAACGTGGATAGATCCTTGCTTGAAAGCGTCAACAGGCAATATATTTTTTCAAAATCAGTAGCTCGTTTCTGTATTTCTCGCATCGAAAAATTTCTCACATGAAGTGTGAAACAAAAAATTCCATCGTTTCTCGATTTGTGAGAAAAAAGTGTTTCTGTACTTGAATGCGAAAACAGACAACGCTGATTCTGTTTTTATTGGAATATTTCCAGTAAGTGTCAAATGCAAGCCAAACGTCAACGAAGAAAAAAAATTTCATTCAGTCGTCGTTGAGCAACACAAAGTATACAGAGGGGACAACTTTGACGTTTCAAAAGCGCTACAATCAGCTACAATAAGGCAGTTCTCTTAAAAAGAGAAAGAAAATATTTTGTGGTAGTATTTGATAATCTGAAAAAGCAAAGCACTATATACAACAAGAATTTTGTGGACAAAACAATTTGAGTAGAATATTTGAATTGAAATTTTGTTTATATGTTTGTGAATTCAATAACTTACTAAATTGTATTTTAATAATTGTTATACTTTGTGACCAAAATTAAATTTTATTGCGCCAGAAAAAAAAGTAACATAAAGAAAACAAAAAGGTAGTTCTCAAAGAAAGAGAAAGGTATAAAACTACATTTTCTGTCACCTCTGTATACTTTGTGTTGAGCAAGCGATGAGAACACATGCTGATGGTTATTGTCATTTTTTCAGAAATTTATTAAGCATTGTTGTTGCTTCTTGTTGGACGAAGTATAGCAAACATACGCGATTCAATTACAATTGAACACGAAAAATAAAAAACTGCTTAAATGGACTTATTTTTGTTTTTTCTCAAAATAACTGTTCTAAAATTATTTTTTAATATTAATATTTACGGTTCCTGAGGTTTTTTTCTTTAGATGTTTATATTTGGCAAAAACGCTTTCTTTTTTTTTTTCTTATTTTAAGCGTTTGCCAATATGTTACATATTTTAAAATATCTACATACCAGAGACCTGCAACAAGTATGAACGAGCCGACTTATTCACTAACGTTGAATTTTAAGAAGAATACAAAAAAGTATGATTCAATTTTATGCTTATTCACTTTTTATGCACACACAGAAAATTCAGCAACGAGTATAAATCATTTCCAACACTTGGTTCGAACTGCAATGTTTGAAAACAAAAATTCTTGTTTATACACAGTTTGTTTTTTGCATGTCGGCTTTGTTGTGCATGATCTGATTGGAATTGAACTAAAAACACACGAGCCACTTATAAGTAAAAAGCGGCTGGCAGAAAAATATGAAAACATAAAAAATGTGCATTTACTACCTATTTAACATTATTTCGTCGAAAAGAAAACTTATTTGACAAAGCAATGATAAAATTTGTAATATGTACAGTTTGTCAAATATATCTTTGCACAGCAAAAAAAAAAATTAAAGAAAAAATGTAAAATGAGCTGCTTCATACATTTAACGACACAGTCGAACATTCATGTTCGCACAAAACAACAAATGAATAAAATACATGTTCGGCTAACAACACGTTGGCTTTGATGTAAAACGAGCTTCATACATTTAACGACACAGTCAGAATATTCATGTTCGCAAAAAACAACCAGTGAATAAAACTGAATGTTTGAAACGAACGGTTGCGTAAACGAGCGTTTTGTGCATTTGAACAAAAACGATTAAATCATAAAAATCAATGTGCATGATTAAGTATACCCGAAAATTTAGTACTCGTTGCAGGTCTCTGCTACATACATATATATTTTGAATTGTGTATTTTTCGCACCAATTTGAAATGTGAATTTTTTTGACAGCAACACTTTTTCTCACATTCTTCCAATAATTATTGGAAAACTTTAAATGACAGATATTTCTCGCAAAATAAAGTTCCAGAAACACTTGTGTGAGAAAAACCATTTTTTGTTTCATTTTACACTGTTTTTGTTGCAATTCACTAATTTCATGCGAAAAAATTTACAATGCGAGAAATACAGAAACGAGCTACAGGTCGGGATAAAATGTAGTGGAAGTGAAAATTTCATTAAGTTTGTGTTCTAATTTTAGTGAAAATGATCTGAAAAATAATCCAGATTGGTTCACCATAGAATAAAAGTTTCACTCGTGTTCTAGAACGCCGTGAAATTGTCTATGTGGATTTTGTCTATGTAGAGTTGAAAACGATAGAACCTAGGCGTATATGGGTAAAAAGTGATAATTTTAAATACAGTGGTTTCCCGGTTTAACGAATTATATATTGTCAGGCCCATTCGTTATATTAAATAAGAAATCATGTTTATTTATTCTAATTCATAACAAAAACAAAAAAAAAAAATAATTAGTTTATATCACATTCAATTAAATAATTAGTTCAAACAAAACTAAAAAATGATTTTGTAACGTATAAATTTTGATTTTGGCGAGTGAAAAATTTCTTCACGTACAAATAAATTTTTCTCTTGATCCATTTTTTTCGTAAACCGTCTCTTATAACATTGTACAAATGTAATTGCAATGACTCTCTTTTGATTTCATTTATTTTTTTAACTTTTTTGCAAAAATTCGTTAAACCGAGTACATGACATTTTCATTTGTTCGTAATAGGTACTCAATGGAAAGAACATGACTGTTAGTTAAATTGAGTATACGTTAAATCGGGAAACCACTGTACATACATTTGGGAAATTCAAACTAAAGGGATAAAAAGGGTAAAGATTTGAGTTTTTGGTACCTTTTGTATCTGTTATACTACGTTTCCACGGTACATGCTTCGCTCTCTATTCATTCTTCACACCACAATCATTAGTGAAACAACTTGCTTCACCATACAAAATTTTAAGAGCGAATAAAGTAGATTCATATTGAATCAACTTGCGAAGCACGAAAAATTGCACTCTTCTCTAATTTGTATCGCAAGTTTATCTGCACTAGCTGTAAAAATTTAATATTATTGTAAACAAAGCAAATTATTTTCTTGTGTCTGGAAGTAAAGAAAGTAAATACGTACGAATGTATGTTTTTTTTAAATAAGCTAACTAATTTCCACTCAGTTTTTTTGTCCATTAAAAAAAAATATTTTCCACAAATTGTTAATTCTGTTTGTTTATTAAAAACAACTGTCAAATCGAATCAAATTTTTTGGTCATGTAAACAGCATTTTTCATAAACATGATTCAGAGAGCGAAGCCGGTGATTCAAGTCGTCGTGGAAACATAGTATTAGATGTAAAAATGGTAATTTTGCATTTCTTTGAAATGAATTACAACCAGACTTAAATATGGATTCTTATAATGGAATATAAATTACCAAACAGCATATATTGTTTAAATTCAAAATTAGAGGGCCAAAAAGAGATAAATTATATAGTTGGAACCAGTGCTGATATTCAGCCGGTTCGGACCGGTTCGCTCGAACCGGTTGTTAAAATTTTAAAAATTTTGCGAACCGGTTGTTGCATATTCACCCTTCTCGTGAATAAAAATTCCATATGAAATTTGTTGGGGTGATTATGTTTTTTGTTTTAACGGTTTTATATAATGTGTATTTATCAAGGTGATTAGTCTCGGCAACAAACACAATATTGTTCAGTTGTCCATTGTCCAAACGTACAAACAAATGATTTTATTTTGGTCATATGATGATGATGTTTTCGATAGCGTTTTCTTCAATCTTTTGAGAAAAAAAATAAAGCAATTTTTTTTGACTTTTATTTTGCAAAATCAAAACTATTTTTTTATTAAACAAAAGTTTATATCATTTCCTTCAAGAGGCTTGTGGTCTGTTACTGGAATGCGACTTTAAAATTTTCGCTATTTTTATCAAAATTTGGCAAAAATATAATTTTTTTAAGCGAACCGGTTGTTAATTGTTTCGAATATCACCACTGGTTGGAACAAAGTATATGTTTTAAACCGATAAAAATTATTTTTTGGCTTAGATTCACACAAATTTTTATTTGCAAATTATCTTTTCCATTAAACGACAGTTAGGCGGTAATCACGGGTAATAAGGAAAATTTTGTTTAAGCTAATGAACTATTAACATACAATTTTAAATATTTTTATTTTTTTAATCACAAAAATTCAAAATTTTTAGATACTTTTTTATATTTTGTGCTGAAGTCACAAAATTTGGGTTGTTGCTCTCTGCAATCAAAAAATTATTTATTTAGAAAATGGGTTGGGGCTTTTTAGTACCTTTTTTATTAAGGGCCCGATAATCGTTCACAACACTAAAATGTTGTGTTGTCTCGACTACAACACAACATGCATTTTTCATACGATTAAGCTGATAAGCGTTGTGAATCGTAATCGCAGTTTACAACATACAACATCAAAATACTTGGTGTTGTGAACGAAAATCGGGGCCTAATTTTTTTTACATTGATAAAATTTGTGATTATTTGTTTAGACCTTTTTTAAATTTAAATAAAACGCTTAAAATAAGACTGATGTGTCGATTATGTAGGCAACGCAACTGACATGCAAGTTGTTATTATGTAAAGTAACTTGAAAATAACACTGCAAAAATTTAATATACATATGTATATACCAAAATGTGTACATATTTAAAAAGACACATATTTCTTCTTTCTGAAACCGTTTAAAAATTGAAAATCGGATTAAAATCAACTGATATGGTGTTCAGACATGTATTTTTAATTGAGTCAATTATTGGTTAATTAAAGTGTTCACACATGCTCAATATTGCTAATTTAATTAGCGTTTGACAGCAGCTGACAAAAAAGAATACAATTACAGTTTACTCGGGAAAACGTCAACGCTCGTTTACGTCAACATCCCAAAACGTCAAGTCTTTTTTTACATTACCTACTCTAAAATTTTATGAAATAAATAGAGAGAAGGCTCTCTTCCAAGTGTTGAAAAGAAAAAACAGCAGAAAAAATAACAGATTTTTTTAATTTGTTAAACGTCAACACCCGCGGTTTTAATTAGTTGACGTTTTCCCTAGTGCACTGTATTTGGTTGTAATATTATAATTTTCAGCCTAAAAATATTCTTTATTAATTTAAAAGCGAATCAACTGCCATTTTAGTTATTACTTGTCACAGGATTGTATTTTTATTTTAACAATTATTAGAACAATTAACTCTTAATGAAGCAATTATCTTAATTGAAATTTTGTATGGATAATTGAATTTAGGCGTTAATTAAAAAATTTCAATTAAAAATGCATGTGTGAACACCATATGAGTTACGTGTTAATAAGTACTCAAACCTACCCGAAAACAGTTTTTTCGGAATAACTCCGAAATTTGAGGGTATTTCCGAACTTTTAAAAATTGACTTATGATCTACCCAATAAGGCCTACAACTTACACTAGGTCACTTTCCAACGCAACTAACATGCAAGTTGTTATTACCCTGCCTTTATACATGCAAGTACTTGCATGCAAGTGCCGTGTACGTATTATATACGAAAACTTATTCGAAAAACTCGACTAGCTCTGCAAGTAAAAAAATGTTAGTGTATTAGTAAAAAAGTATGAATGTATTGACTTTTTCGAACTTGCATGTGTAAATGCCGGGTTATGTAAGGCAACTTTCGTGTTTAATTTGTTTTTCGAATTTTCGAGTAGAAAACAAACATTTATATGTTAAAAATATAAATAATTTAACAACAAAATAACTAATATTTAAAATTTACTACTTAAAATAAAAATCAAAGCAACCACAAATTCTCGGTTGCCGTGTCCGTCAACTGTAGTTAACCCTGCCTTTACACATGCAAGTACTTGCATGCAAGTGCCGTGTACGTATTATATACGAAAACTTATTCGAAACACTCGACAAGCTCTGCAAGTGAAAAAATGTGAGTGTATTAGTAAAAAAGTGTGAATGTATTGACTTTTTCGAACTTGCACTTGCATGTGTAAATGCCGGGTAACAACACAGTTATCAGTTGCCATCTGTAATATGTTTTGGCATTTTAAATTATATTTCTAAATGCTATTATGAACTCTATGCAATGAAATGTTGCATTGCAGACTACGTTTATGAAAACAGGGGTCAAATTACCGCATTCGTGATCGAATGAGCTATCGTATCGAAAACTGATTTCGATATCGAAATTATGATAAAATGTACTAAATTTCTTGCTCGATATCGAATGCCATAATCGCAAATAAGAAAATTACGATCAATTCTACTCGATATCGAATGCGGTAATTTGGCCCCAGCCTATATGTATATACAGTGTACTCTCTCTTAAGCGGATGCCTAAGGGACTGACGAGTTTGTCCGTTTATAAGAGAAACACAAAAAGAGCAATCAATAATCTTTAATATTGTACATACTTACATACATATACAGTGAACTCGCAGAAACGTGAACAAATTTTTACCGAGGGTGTTCACGTTTTCGATATTTTACACCAAATAAATAAACAGAAAACATTCATTTCCCCGATAGCCGGTTCTACGCACCGGAATAACCCGAGATCAGTCGGCCAAGGGCTGTCAACTCAGCAATTACTGCTGTTACAACAACAACAGAAAACATTGCCTATCCGCTGGCCTTAAGATGAAGTAATAAATAAATAAATTTTCTAATTTTCCTTAAATACATGCGTTTCTTTTTTGATTGAGCCCATAGCTACACCATATGTAAGTTATTCCATGGATTTTTATTTAAAGGCCGTACATTTCGTTAAAAGATTAATTTAAATCGTGTAGTAATACAACACTAATGTTTGCTTAGGGTCAGCTAATTTTAAATAATTTTGAAAGTGTTTCGATCACCACAAACTCTTCAGTTTTTTATTTCTAAAATACTTTGTAGGTATGTAAATAATTATGTTAGTCAATATAGCAATTCTATATTGTACAATATAACATATTGTGTTTAATACTTAAAAAACAGAGTTACACAAAAATGGATTATATTAACAATATAAAATAGAGAGCAAGAGAAATAGTATTAATTAGATAAATGCTCATTCATTCCCAACACGGTTGATTTTATAATTTTAAGAATTAAAAAATGCCGTTAGTTATTTAAAGATTAATAAGTTTTTATTTTGATTGCAAAATGATAACGTAAAAAGAGTTCACTCATATAAGTACATTTAAAATAATAGTAAAATTCAATGCAAAGCATGTTAAAACTATTCTATAATTATAATTTGTTGGAAATCTTAAAAAGACTATTAATCAGATTTTGACTATATTCGACCGTTATATTTTCCCATTTCATTTGCAGCGCCATTCTTAAGTCCTGGCGATTGCTTATTTTGTGTTTTCAATGTTTCTCAAGAATTTCCATAAATTCTCAATAACATTAACATCTGGTGATTGGGCTTGTGTATTAACGAGGACTATTCCAAACTAGCCATGTTTGCACAAATTGTAATTTATGCTTTTGGTCATTGTCTTGATAGAACCGAAAATTTTTTGAAAGACCTAACTTTTCAGAACTTTGTGATAAATTGTCTTTCATACTTATTTTTGTTTATAGTGGCATCGATAAAGCCTAAGTTTCCGACACAAGCTGACAACATGCACCCACATACCATCACATGTTTTCCACCATTTTTTACTGTGCCGCGTAAACTTTTTGGTTGTAGTTCCTTATTTGACTTTCGCCAGAAATGAATACCATCGGAACCAAAAATATTAAATTTTCTTTGACGTTTTTTAGCCAATCTATTTTCTCGAACTTTACTATTTCGCCAATTTTGATTGATTTTGAAGTTTAACGACCCATAGCAAATATATAACTATGTAATTGAAATCTTAAAGCTTCAAAATATCGCATTTATTAAAACATATGCTAAATTTATGTGAATACAAGAATTTCTTAACTACTTTCGGTTGGTTCTAGCACCGGAATGATATCATTTTATTCGTCAAGAACTACCGCTGTCACAGCAATAACAAAATAATGCCCATATATTCACATATTTTATGTTATTTTTTATTAGTTCACTAAACAAGAAATCGAAAAACATTAAATTCTGCTATAAAAAATTCAATAAAAATTGTTTTTTTTTTACCAATTTTAGTACTTCTATTAAATGAGCAAGATTAATAAAAGTATATAATATATGAACAACACTTTGCTACAAAATAAAAATTAAATACACTCGCCAATGAACATAATGCAGGTTGTGAGTCTTGTTGATAACATAAAAATAAATTTTTCTTATACTTCTAATAATTTAGAGTTGTTTAAAAAAAGCTTTTTAGACTATATTTTCTTACAAAACTAAGTTCCAATTTACACGAAGCAATTCTTTAAGCTAAGCTGATTACATTTTAGACATCGGGATGTGGGGAAGATAAGACGAGTACATACTTGATTGTACTAGCAATTCGTGTTACTCTCTTATTCGTATTACATATTTGTATACAAATGTGTGTAACCTCTCAAATAAAAATACGAGCGATTTAAGCAATTAAATTGTGCTGTACGAACACCGCAGAAACTTCAAGGAAAAAATTGTATCAATATTTTCAATAAAAATTGCTTCGTGTAAATTGGGACTAAACAATAAGTAAGATTTTAATAAAGTTAAAGGAATTGAGCTTTTTATTATACAAAAACACGCTCGGGGCAGAGCTAGTGTTCATTAAAAGTTCTTAATTAGCGGGTGAAAATTTATATTGACCAAAAAATAAATATGTACATATGTATGTATACTCATACATATATACTACGAGATAAACGTAAATTAGTTTTTATGAACATCGCAGTAAATCAAATTCAAAATTAAAAAAAAATTAGAGGTACAAATAGAAAATATTTTAAGTTTATTTTCTAAAATGAGGTGACTAAATACTCAACATTCCTACAATCTATATTGTCATTTGGCAAGTGTTTTTCACTATATTACCATATATTCTTTAACTAATGCTAATAAACAGCAATTAACCAAAATAAACATTATTTCCTTTGTACAAAAATGATGGGCAGCATTGCAGGATCTCATTGTTTCAATCTGTGCCCATTCTAAATTACGATAACTTTACGCGGCGCTAGCGGGAATTTCTGATTTTGCCCAATCTCTTGGATTCTTTAAAACGTCATTTAATTTACCCTCTTCAGAATTTGCTAATGGTGTATGCATATATTCCCAGCGAGCTGTTAAGGGCAACGACATTAATATACTTTCGTAACGAGCTCCGGGTGTGTAAAGGCCGAATTTTGTACCACGATCATATATCAAATTAAATTCTACGTAACGACCACGACGCAGCAATTGCCATTGACGCTCTCTGTCGCCATATTCATCGTTTTTATGTAGGCGTACAATGGGCAGATAAGATGGTATGACCGCTTCAGCACAATCTGTGACAAACTTGAAAGCTTCTTTTTGACTCGGTGAATCAATGTCATCGAAGAAAATGCCTCCGACGCCTCTACTCTCATTTCGATGAGTTATGCGGAAGTAGTCATCGCACCATTTCTTAAAATTTGGATAATATTTGGTGTCACTTTGATCGCAAGCATCCTTAAGAGTCTTGTGGAAATGCACAACATCTGATTCGTCTAAATAGTAGGGGGTTAAATCAGTGCCACCGCCAAACCACCACTGCTTTGAACCGTCATTATTGGTGACCTCAAAGTAACGATAGTTAAAATGTATTGTAGGGATCATGGGATTGCGCGGATGTATGACAGCACTTACGCCGGCTGCAAAGAACGGTAAAGAAGATCCTTCGCTTAAGTTTTTACCGCGACTACGCATTTGTTGTACGGCTTGTGGTGGCAAATTTCCTTTTACAACAGATATATTTACTCCAGCCTTTTCGAAAACTTCGCCGTCCTGAAGTACGCAGGTAATACCACCCCCACCTTCCTTGCGTAACCATCTATCAACTTTAAATTTTTGACCCGCATATTCTTCCGCCTCCAAAGCCTTGCAAAAATCAGCCTGAATCTTCATAATCATTAGTTCCATTTTAGTTTTCATATCATCTTCACTATTTAATAAATCCACCGTATCTGTTATTGGCTCTGCCATATACATTGATGTATTCAGTTTTTGGCGTCTTCCACTTTCCATTTGTGCCACAGAAACCGTAAGGAAAGTTGTTAATCCGGTACCGATAATAAAACCTCTTACATGACGCTTACTTGTCCTACGTGATAATTGGTACGTACTTAACGAGGCCAAATTTTGCAACGCATGACGAATATGATTTGCAAAAGACATGATACTACTTCATACTATTATGACAATATATGAAGAAGACGTTGTCCTTTTTGTTACCGAAGATTTATAATTTTAAGTTTCTAATATTCATTTATTTTACAACAAAAATTAATGATATCAGTGTCTTATCTATAATAAAATTTTCACTTTTTTAACTCCAAAGTTCTTCGTTTATAAAAAAAACACAGATTATGTGCAACCGGTGTCGAAGGTGTTGCCAGAAAAAATATATTAATGAAACTGAAATAATTAAACGTACTCTTATAGGGTAGTTCTTTTTATAGTTTAAATAAAATATTGATAAATATGTTTGGTGTTATTTAAAAAATATTGTTAATTTGGTATCGTTATAAATTTACTTCCCTGAAAATGCTACTCAATGTTATATAATAATAATAAATTAATATAGGAAAATACAATATATACATAAAAAGAGATCATGACTGCAAAATTTTTTGCCCGCTCTCGTATGGTTTATGAGTTATTCACCGTTTAGGTTTTTATATATAACTTTCAATATCTACTATACCAGATAATATATTTGGTCAATATGGGTACCGTCTTAAAGTGCTTGGAAAGGTCTTTCAAATAATATATAATATGACGTAATCTATTAACCCATTGTGAGCCTAGAACTGAATTTATGTTTTTTAATTTTGAGTTTTTTTTTACAAAAGTGCTGGTATCTTGAAAATGAACACATTGAATAATAATTTATGTTATATACAAGTTTTCTTTCCAAACTTTCATTTGACTTATACCACTTAGTCCTAATACTTTTAATGTCGCAGTTATGTGATGTTAAAAATGATTAATTAAAAAAATAAATACTTTTTTAAACAATTTACGCCGGTACAGATTTCCTGTACTACCCATGGTGAAATTAAATACCAGGTGACAGCATTGCTACAACAATTACAACAAGGCAAGAACAACAGGCATTTTTCTATATGAAAAACTTTCGTCACTGTCAAAAAGTTTTTTTTTTATATAACTTTTTGACATTTTCAAATTCACCATGAATAATCAGCTGGCGCTACGCTGTCACCTAGTATTTAAATTCACCTTGGTACTACCTATGGTATAAAGATTTTTTGTATTTTTTATGTTTTTTTTAATATCTTCGGATCTATATTACCTACACGGTCATATACCTCAAATTAATTATTGAATGCTCCTTCAACCGAAGAGCCGTCTCAACTGATTTTCTATTTACGTGCTGAGATGGCGATAGTAGTCCTTGGTCAATTAGGCTTCCTATATGAATATCTATGATTCTTTCCAAGGTTTTTAAAAGGAAAAAAATTTCCAAAGTCCTTTGCTTTGCGTGCGAGATTCTTCCTCCGTTTGGAATGAATGATACATCACATTCGGTTCATCGTAAAGTTATGTATGACCATGATAAATGAAAGGCTTGATAAATGTTAATCAGCCAAGGAGTGACTAGATCTATATTGTGTTCTAGATCAGCTGGTACAATCCCATCTGGGCCCGGAGATTTGTAGGCTTCGAAGCTTTGTATAGCCCTTTTTAGTATGTTCTCATCAAAATTGATCGAGGGGGTAACCAAAAGTGCAGTTGGGATATACTAGTCGAGGTCATCGGAAAGTTTCCCGGGAAGTGAGTGTCCATGAACACTTCCAGTGTGTCATGTCCATCTTTTGTTCAGTTACGATCTAGTTTCTGAATGTAACCTTGGATTACTAGTGTTTTCGACAGAATTTTACACAAACGACTGGTTTCGGATGAACTTTTGAGGCCACTGCAAACGTTTATCCAAGATTTACACTTCGCGCCTGACCTAGTTTTTAAATTTATTCAACGCTGACTTATATATCGACCAGTTACCTCGTTAAAAGTTTGCGACAACTACTTCTAGTATTCGCTATGTCTGTAGACCATCACGGTGCTCTTGCTTTACCTCTACATACAGTGCTGATCATGGTGAAATTAAATACCAGGTGACAGCATTGCTACAACAATTACAACAAGGCAAGAACAACAGGCATTTTTCTATATGAAAAACTTTCGTCACTGTCAAAAAGTTTTTTTTTTATATAACTTTTTGACATTTTCAAATTCACCATGAATAATCAGCTGGCGCTACGCTGCCACCTAGTATTTAAATTCACCTTGGTGCTGATATTCAGCCGGTTCGGAACGGTTCCCTCGAACCGGTTGTTAAAATTTTAAAAATTTTCCGTACCGGTTGTTGCATATTCACCCTTATCGTGAATAAAAATTCCACATGAAATATGTTCCCTTTTATTTTTTAACATTGAATTTTAATAGGAAAAATGTGAAAAGGGAACAAATTTCATGTGAAATTTTTATTCCCGATAGGTGTGATTATGTTTTTTGCTTTAACGGTTTTATATAATGTGTATTTATCAAGGTGATATAGTCTCGACAACAAACACAATATTGTTCAGTTGTTCATTGTCCAAACGTACAAACAAATGATTTTATTTTGGTCATATGATGATGATGTTTTCGATAGCGTTTTCTTCAATCTTTTGAGAATAAAATAAAACAATTTTTTTTTGACTTTTATTTTGCAAAATCAAAACTATTTTTTTTTACAACGTAACTTTTTTTTGATTAAACGAAAGTTTATATCATTTCCTTCAAGAGGCTTGTGGTCTGTTACTGGGATGCGACTTTATAATGTTCGCTATTTTTATCAAAATTTGGCAAAAATATATTTTTTTTAAGCGAACCGGTTGTTAATTGTTTCGAATATCACCACTGCCTACATATAGAGGGTATGAACGTTTGTTCGATTTAGGAATGGAGTTTTCCTTTCCGGAATTTTGCTTATTGTGTATATCAGATATCTATGATATGATATCTATGTATATCAGATATCTATGTACCTATATTCATAACATGCACTTGCAAGTGTAATGTCAAGAACCTCCTGTATATTCGCAACTACGAAGGTAGGTTGTGAACCTTTGTTGACTATTATCAAATTCATTTGATATATATGTATATCGTCTAATAAAGAAATGTAGTTTTCAATAAATATCTAAATATATTACATATTATAAACTTTTGAGCCCCGCCCAATCGAAAATAGGCGTGGACGATAATTTTTTTTTTATTTTAATCAGAATTTAAAACTGTTAATAATAAAATTTTGGAAATATTTTGAAAAATGTCAGTAAAACCCACTTAAGTCTTAATTTGTTCGAGTATTTTTAATGTTTTTTGCGTTTTGTATTTTATATACTAATTAAATATAATTAAAATTTTACTGGGCTTCAATCTAGTTTACCGACGCAGCTCCAAATAAATAGATAGAAAATTGAAAAATAAAAAGAAAAAATTAATTAAAAATATTGGCGCAAACGCTTAGTTTTCGAGTTATGGGCGTTTTTAGTTTTCATAGAAATATGTGATTTGGCTCGTGCATCTTAAAGGGCTACGAAAAAAATAAAAAAAAATATGCCACCCAATTCAGAATAAAAAAGGAAAAAAACCAAATTAAAATTTAAGGGGGCTGAGGTTAATTTAAGTATTTTTTAGGTGCAGAAAAGTTTTAGTTAGCGAAGCCGATGTTTGTTATACCATAGAGGAGAAAATCCTTGCCGAAGGCCAGCTATGCAGAGAAGCTTTACTTAGTGGAAAAATTACATATTTTTATGAAAACTAGAAACGTCCATAACTTGAAAACTAAGCGTTTGCGCCAATTTTTTTTTTTATTTTTTCTTATTTTTCAATTTTATATCACCCTTCGTACTTTTTTTTTTGGAGCTGCGTCGATAAACTAGATTTTTCCTTTTACTGTTTTAAATCAATATTTTTGTAATTTTTTCAATGTATTGTTATTCTTAATAAACACAACTCAATTAATGCAACCCTGTTTAATATATTTTCTGTATAATTGTTGGCAGCAGTGCTTTTATTTTTTTGTTGCGGCATTTTTAAAAAAATATATTTAACGTGTGAGGCAGATGCTATAGTTTTATAATCCAATTCAAACCCCTATTCGAGTAAGCATTTTCTTCTAAAATAGTAAACAGTGTATGTTTATTTGTTTTAATTTAGTCTGTGTATTAAAATTTGTTGTGAATCATGTCGGGTTTGGAAAAATTCCAAGCAAGTGAAGCTTGGCGCACGAATTTTAAGAAGTTTCTCTTTATGGAACGGTAAATGGTTAAAAATATTAAATTAACATGTAATCTTTAAATGAAACAAAAAGAATCAACTTAATTTTCAAGTATTTTAGCTTTGTAAACAATCATTTATTTACATATACCATGAAAAAAATAAATCAAGAGCTAGCTATAGATAAGGGCTAGTGGAGAACTTGAACATACGTACAATGTATGTAGTATGTGTGAATCGGTCCTTATAAATGTATAAGTTCTCATATATAAGGTTGGCAAGACTCGGGACTCTTGATATACATAGGCTTGCATAGGATGGAGATTACCTAACTACCCAGCATACCATTTTAGGAGCGCGCCGAAAAAGGAGTCAGAAAAGAGTCCAACAAAAGAGCATTTTCGGAGCGCTCCGAAAAAAGGAGTCAGAAAAGAGTCCAACTAAAGAGCATTTTCGGAGCGAAAGAAAAATTTGCTTGTTACTGTCCTGAGTCGGCACGCAGTATTACTCAGAAATTCCACTTAATTATGTGTGTACCAAAGCGTTGTTCTGCTATTTGTGCTTTGAACAAAAAAAAAAACATAGCTGTACCACACAAGAATGATAAAAACAAGATTACACAGAGCCCAAGAAAAACCTCATAAAAGACTCTTTTCTGGCATTATCTAAGAGCTCTTTAAGAGCCCAAAAAACCCTCATAAAAGACTCTTTTCTGACATTATCTAAGAGCTCTTTCTGACGGACCATTTTCGAATGTAATGACCCTGTTTTCTGAAGGTTTTCGGAGCAATTATGATTGTTTTTGGGCTCATAAAGAGCGTTAATGCTCCGAAAAAGTTGTCAGAAAAGACTCTTTTTCGGACTCATATGGCTTGCTGGGTATAATTTCTTGTTGTAAGATTTAAAAAATGTTAATACGTAGATTATTTTTCATCCATATTCTACCATGAGTCTAAATTAGCTTAAATTTATGTTGGGGTATAAGTCAGCGATCGTTAAATTTTTTTTACCAATTATACGGCTTTGAAATCTAAGATTGTGATATATGCTTTAAAATGTTTCGCATATAATTATTTTACATTTTTTTTCAAATTACTATTGACTATATTATTTCTTAAAAATTGCACTATATTTCTTTTATATATATTAATATTTCTTTCTCTTTTTATTATTTCTGGTAATGTATTATATAGTTTAAGACCTTTAAAGAATAGAGATCGTTGCATTGCAGTTGTTGTTGCCCTTGGTTGTCTGAAATTCTCTGCGTTTCTGAGGTAGTATTGTTGTGCTTTTCTCACATAGCTAAGTTGTTCGGTAAGGTATTCTGGTGCGTTTCCAATTTTCATTTTCTGAATGAATTGTAGTGTATTTAGTTCCAGTCCTTGTTGAATATTTAACCATTTTAGTGTTTCTAGCATTAGTTGAATTGGAGCATACACATATATTGTATTTTAATATTGACCGCATAGCTTTATTTTGTAATTTTTTTCGTCTTTCTATTTGTGTTGTTGTGCAGCAGGTGTATAAAATTGTGGAGCCGAATTCAAAATGTGGTTTTATCATTGTGTTATACATGTGTATTGCTGTTATTGGAGATACTTTTTCTAACTCGTTTAAAGAAACCGATTTTTTTTTTTACCAATTTTCTTACATATATAATCAATTAGTTTTAAGTCTTTATCTATTATAAAACCGAGGTATTTAATTTTATTTATTTTTTGTATTGTTTCATTATTAATTGTAATCATATATTCACTGTTCATATTTATTTCAAGTATTTTAGTTTTGAATTCGTTAAGTTTTAATTTATTCATTTTAAGCCAGTTATTTATGTCGTGCATTAGGTTTTCCCTACATTGTTCATCAGTGTCTCCTTCCGCATAAATTAATCTGTCATCTGCATACAGAACTATTTCACATTTCTTTAGTATATTTGGCATATCATTTATGTATATTATAAATAATGTTGCGCCTAGGATAGAACCTTGTGGAACTCCAAATTCATTTTTTACTTCATTTGATTTTATACCATTCACCTTTGTGATCTGCCTAATAGAAGTAAGATATGATTTAAACCAATTTAATTCAACTTCTCTTATACCATACATATATATTCCGAATCAGTATTTCTCTATCAATTGTCTCAAATGCTCTTTTGAAGTCCAAAAACATTGCCACAAATTTCCATCTGTTTATCACATAATTACCCGTTGTTTCGCATGATAAGTTTTTTCTAAATCCCGATTGATATTTTGAAAATAAGTTTTGTTGTTCCATATACATATGTTTCCAGTTGTTCCTTAATAATTTGTTCACATGTTTTTTGAGTGTTTACTGGTGGGAATTCGTCACATTTATTTGCTTTTGTAATTTTTTCTATTGGTGGTATGCAAAGATGTACTGGCTGTCTCGCTTCTTTAAAAAAAAAACCAAACATTTTTTTTACTTTATTTGTATTTCAATACAGAGGATCCAGTTTCTTCTTCATCTGAATTTTCAATATCTGGCAATTGAGCATCGAGATTAGGTGTAAAAATCAACGGATTTGTTTATCGGTTCCAAAAATGGAACGGCATGCCCCAACAATGTTTGGTTCGTTATCAGTTATAACTGCATCCACATTACATTCATTGATGTTCCACGACTTCCAAATTGAGGTAAGAGAAATTTCTAAATTTGAAATAGTTTTTTTTTTGCCAACAATCTGTTTCGCTCCAATATCAACAGATTTAAGATCAATGCCTAAATATTATTAGAGTAAAGTAAAAACATATTATTCGAACTTCAAAAATCTTATCATCAACATAGTGCGCAGTTACTCCCAAAAAGCTCTTGACGTGCATTATTTCTGGCCACAAATCCAATCTTTTGAAAAATATACGTTTGAGGTGCTCATATTTGTTTTGCATCATATTTTCCCTTTCAAACAGGGAGCCTTATAAAGGGGTTGAATAAATTTACAAACATTTTTCGAACCCTCTTTTTTCGACCACTTTGAATGGCATATTGTCTACCGCAATCATGTAAAGTAGGGCGTCATTAATTTTAAATGTTTTCTATCTATCTTCTAAATAGTGATGGCAAAAAGAAAAGAATAATCGATTAATGGATTATATGATTAATCGAAAAGAAAAAATAATTGATTGCAATTAATTGGAAAGATTTAATCAATTAATCGATATTTTTAGGTAAAATTGAAAATTATCATAAAAAAATTATTATTACTTATCAAAAAAAATCATTTATTTAGCACAATTTAAGAATAGGAGCTTTGATAGCCGTTTCGTGGTTAATCTGTTCCGTTTTTGCGTTACTATGGTACAGATGTACCAATCAAAAACCAATATTTTTGGGCAAGAGAGTACAGCTTAAGGTAGACCGATTTCATTTATTCCCATGCGTCTATTACGTTGCGCTTTAATTCTGGTACTAGAGCATTGAGAAAGAAGCTTAGTTCATCTTGAGGAAGTGTTGAGTCATTGTTCTTTCTTCTTCGTTTGTGGGCTAAAAATTTATGGTGAGCCCATAAATCAAATTCCACTTCACCAACAGAAGACGTTTCACTGTCGCTTCCAATGCTGTCATCTATATGAGCAATTTCTGTCATTTCATTTCTTAGATGTCTCATGACTGTTGATAAAGCTAAGGGATCTTCAAAATTAATTTTTTTATTAAGTATCGAAACATTATTTTATTTCATAATATTATCAAATTTAGAAGGCCAATTCCATTGTACAGATCTTTCACTTTTTCACGATCCATTAGAAATCCTCAAATTTGTATACCCAGAATTTCATCTTCTTTCTTTGATAAATCTTTTGTTGTGAGAATTGCTAGATTGTGGAATATTCTACATAATCCTTGCGAATTTTTTCTCAATCCAATAATGTTTTTCGTTTAAAAATCATGGAATTCTTATCTACTACTCACTGATGACTTCTAATTTATGAATAGCTATAGTTTTCTTCAATATTATAATGCCTTTTGTTTTAATTGTGGAATTATCTTATTATACTTATCGATGATTTATTTTGAACCTATGTACGCCTATATATAGCTGCTGATGGGACCTGTGTGGGTTTTTATCCATTAGTTTACTACTTATATGTTATTACGGCTGGAGAGCCATAAAATGTTTTTTCTTTTATATGCATAATTAATATTCTTATTTCAATTTATATTGAATTATTATTGTTTAAGATGATTTTTTTTTGTAATCATTATAGAATTTACACTATGTAATATTGATATTCTGGCCAGCTAGGCTTAATATTACGAAATGTTACAGTAAGGGTAAATGCAGATATAAAACATAACTCACGGCTGAAGTAATTATTGTAAATTTAATGTTACGACCGAAGATGATTATTACAATATAATTTATTGAAATATACTTTATAAATTGATTTACAAAATACATAAAAGAATATAAAAACAAAAACAAGATAAGTTATGTTAAAAAAAATAAAATTATAATAATTTGCAGTGACGATGAATACTAATTTAAATATCATAAATGCCATGTTTATAAAATTATTGTTAAATTTCTGATAACTGACAGGGATTTATAAACACCTCAAGTTGTTTCTAAACTTAAAAATGTTGTTTAATACAAGATGGTGACAAGTATCTTCAGTAATTAGTGAAAGATTAATAGCTTTTTTGGCTGCATTTTCCGCAAGTTCGTTTCCAATTATGCCAATATGTATCCATAAAATAAGGATAGAGCAATGCAAATTAGGATAAATACTTTTAACAACACTGAGACTATCCGTGCATATTTTCGCTGTTGAATCCTTTTCAATGGCATAAATGAATGCTGCATTAATGGTAGCAAGCTCAGCCGAAAAAATACCAGCATATACCTGCAATTGACTTTGTTTAACCAGCAACCAATTTGAGTCATTTTGATGTTGTACCACAGCATAAGATGTTAAACTATGTACATATAGATTTATAATAATCAAAACATTTATTGTAATGATATATTTTAAAAACTGGAAGATGTAGATACTCGCCTATGTTCTATATTCCACTATGAAGCTTAATTCGTTTTCAAATTCAAAAAAAAAAAAAATGTATCACAGTCGCGATGATCGGCTTCCCCTATCCGCCACCTGGGGACGCGTCCCCTCCACACGGACTGCATTTAAAAGAAATTGTCTATTTTTTGTAAAAAACAATGTACATTAGAGCCATTAAAATTTAAAGTAAAATCAATTAAATTGTTATATAGTTAAGATAAAGTATTCAAAATACTACTAAGTAAATAAATAATAATAATGCTTAACCTGTATTTATGTCGCTGATCATAGTGTCTTCAGTTATATTTTGATCAAAGTTTGGATTCATTTCTATATCTGAAAATTTGTCGTCATCAGAGGTTACATTAAGCCAATCATATTCTGTTGTTTTGAATACAGATCAGGTGATGGGTGAATTGTCTGTTGTTGTCGAGCCTGTTGCAGAAAATAGGGTATTGCCAGTTGTTTGGTTTTCTTGGGTATAATTTTTTGATGTTTGTACTAAAGTTAAGAATATGTTAAATACGTTTTGAGGTGTTTGATCGTTTAGTGCATCAATTGGCATGTTAATTTCAGAAGTTGTATGTTCTTGATGATGGTGGTAGACAATATTCCGTTGAAAGAGCTTATATGTGTTCATGTGTTTTTGTATTAATCTGCTTTGCGTTATCTTCAGATTTCTTTTATTGTTGACTTTTTGTTGGCGCCATTTCTTCAGATGATTTATCATTTAATATTTGAGCGTATGTTTGTGAATTTTTTGTATTTTTTCTTGTAGTCTTTAAAGTATTGACGATTGAGTTGTCATTATAGATTTCCCAGGCTTCACGATTTGTGCATCGTTTTAATATGCGAATATGCTTCAAATGTTGTTGGTCAGTCAGGATCGTTCGATGGAAAATGTAAACCACAATTTACACAGTATTTACGTACATACATAAATATGGGGTATGTGGTGACGGCATACTACATTCTTTACATATTTCCACATTGCGGCGTTTATTCATATGACCAAGTTTCTGGAAATTTTGAACCTTCATTGAATTAGGAATGTACTTCTCTATTGGAACTCTCTTCCAACCAAGCTTAGAGTTTCTGGGCGATATAGTAGGTCGAAAGTTAGAACTGCTTCTCCAGCCGGTTTCATATCATTACCATCACGTTTTAGAATTTTTCTTACTTCTACAACTTTTTGTGGTTTGAGTCCAAAAGTTCTTCGGGTATATCAATAATTTTTCTTGAGAATATGCGTCCTTGGATACTATTTAGTGTTTTGTGCAGTTCAATTTTAACGTGGATACAATTAATGTATTTTGCCTTGAGATATTGCTCTGCAACTTTCTCATTTGGTACCTATATCAATAGATCGTCACTTCTCATTTCCGTAACCTCTAGTATTTTCTTGCTTACAAAGTTTAGTCCATGTTTTAATTTGGAAAACATTGTAGGATGCAAGGGAAGGTACTTCAGTATCTGGTTTAGCTGGTATTGTCGATGCAATTAAGTATTGAGAGAAGGTGTTGTTCAGTGATAGCAGCTTGCGGTAAAGGAACAAATTCCTCAGTTCGCAAACGCTTATTCGTGATCCTGCTTTTTCGGTTGAGGAACCCATTTCCTTAAACCGATTCATGTTTTGGGGAAGCCCCCAATCTTGCGAAAATTCAATAAAAATAACTCGAAAACACGCAATAAAGAGAACGTGAAAATAAAACATACTATCAGAGCTTACGATGTTGACATGGCGAATGGCCGACATAAATTAATTATAAAATAGTAATGGCGAAAATAAGCTTTGAAAATGTAAGAATATGTTTTTAAAAGAAAATATGATAATATGATTAATCGATGACAAAATCCATCTAGCATCTCCCAGCTACTTGATCAAAGTTGTAAATCTAATTTAAAACCAAAAACATTACATTGTATTCGTTTTTATTTCTTCTTTGATTTGTTTCTGATGTTTTAGGGTATTTGCAGATGTCAATGCTGAGATTAATATTTTTCAATATTTTTTTATCATATAAAAAATCATAGTCTTACAGACACATTTATAACAAATTGAGTTCAATTTGGAATTGATTTGACTATCTTGGATAATTTAAACAAAGAATTTTTATTAATATATTGGATAATGTGAAATTAATATAAAAAATTCGCGATATACTGGGTCAGCAACACTAAATATAATTGTATGTCGGAATTTTTATTATGTCCCGAATGAACAATCTTCGACATTTGCTTTCTAAGGATAGTTTCATTTATTATCTGCCAGCCTAGCGATATTTAAGGAAGAAGTTTTTCCAAAAATTATATTGCTGAATAATTTAACCCTAGAAGGATAACATAATGGCCCATAATCATAGTCATAGAAAAAGCATACTTTAAGTAAAAGTAGACTTTTAAACAACAAAAACATATAAATTTTGTTCTGAATTTAAAACAAAAGCATGCTTTTGCTTAAAGTATGTATGCTTTTTCTATGACTATGATTATGGGCCAATTTAATTATACGTTAAAACTAACACCACGTAAATTTGACGTACTATGGAAGTTTTCCTAAAACGCTTCAGTTAATGTGGGCAAATTTGTTTTTTTTTTTCTTTTTATTTATTAAATAACTTTATTTAGTCAAACTCATATTAAATTCAATAAACAAAACATAGTGCCCCATTTTTACAAATGATTTTTTTTTTTTAGTAAGGGCAATATTTACAATATGTACCCAATAGACCAAAACCCTTTAGAGCTACATAGTTTTTTACTTGTCAGTTAAACTCAGCTTAACACACTGTTACATTAAACCTCAAATATATTTTGCCGGGATTTAACTACTGATTGTGTTTCTCAGTAGTGGATTACCTCCTGTCAATTTTGTTAGCATTGCCGTACTGTTCAGTCAAAATACATATGGCATTCCTCAATCCCAATAGACCAAAACCCTTTAGAAAAATATTATAATAAAGCTTGCGAGCATAAGCCCTAAGCTTTAAAAAGACTTGAGAAACTATAGAAAAACACTTTTAAATTATTGTAGAATAATCAAAAAGGAACCCTCGTGATAATAGTACTGAAATAATTATTTAATAAGCTTATATTCTCAATTTTAGAAAAAGCTTCTCCAAATAATATTTTATTAAACTAAATAAAGATAAGCTTATACCTACAATTGTAGAATAAGCTCAATCAAGTTTGTTTATTCCACAATCAAGTTTGTGTCTTAAGTCTTATATAAGCGAACGTTATCGTTCGACATCGTGTGCCAGGGGGTAACTTTTTCCAAAAAAAAAAAAAAAAATCAAAACTTTTCGAATAAACAAAACATTTTTACAAATATAATTTTTTATTTTAAATCAAAATTAACAATGTCAAAATATGACAAGCATGTTTAATATATATTTATTGTATAATATTTATTATATAATATGTGTAAAAACATATTGTGAAGGATAATAGTTTCTCAAACATGATTAAAAAAAACTTTAGTATTTTAAAAAAAAAAGCTTCTTCTAAAGTATTATTATACTTTACTTATTTTTTTGGTCTGTTGGGTATATACATATGTATATATAAATTTTAAGTACCTCTTTTAATGTTCTCGCTTCAAGGCACTTCAATGACTAAAAATGCCTTGTTTATATATATGCACTTGCGTAGAAACTATTGAAAAAAGCACTTGCTGAATTTGGTATCGTTAGATTACTAGATGCATGTATGTTAGCTTTCTATGGTTAAAGACATCCCTTCAGAAATAAACATAGAAGACTTCACTGAATTAATTCTTATTTGAAACTGAAATGTTATGTTAATTTATTACATTAATTTAATTAAAGATTTTTTACAAATCTTCACTCAGTATTGTCGTTTCTGAAAATATATGTATACTATCTGTTGTTGTACATAATTTTTGCATTATAAATCTAAGTAGTTAGTGTATAGATTTGTGTATCAGGCCTTAACAGATTCGCCGCAGCAGACTATCGACTACAATATTTCAAAATATTTCGACGACAGCAGGGCAAACTAATCATTCAGATATAAACGTGTTTATTTTATTTTTGACATAGTGTTGTAGTTGGTAGCCTGCTGTGGCGAATGTGTTTAATGCTTCAAACAGAGAAATATTATTATTTTCAATATCATTTCAAAAAAATATAGAAAACCAGAAGTTGTCCAAAAAACATTAACAATAACTGAAAGTCAACGTTATAGTTTGGATATAGGCGAAGATTTAAAAAATATAATTGAACAAAAAAAGAAGCTGAAAACAGTTCAAATCAATTTGAATGCAGAAATTATAAATATTCCAAACACAACAAAGAAGAAATATAATCAACAAGAACCTAATATGAATCCATATGATGAAACTGCATATGGAGAACTGCCTATGTGGCAGAAAACATCAGATGAAAGTTTTGAAGCTTTAGAGAAGATGTGTGAAAAAACGGTATCCGATCCGAACAGCACGCTGTTTAAATATCTTAACGGAGAAGATGAGGAACAAAAAGGTAACAATGTTGTAGTTTGGCAAAAGTCTTCCGACGAAAGCTTTGAAGCCTTAGAAAGGATGTGCGACAAAACAGCATCCGATCCAGATAGTACTCTTTTTCAATATTTACATAGTGATCGCAAAGAACAGGTCATGGCTGAAGTTAAAAAGCGGAGTGCAAATGGAAATAACTTAAATGCACAACAACTAACAGAAGGTAAGTTCGTATAAACTGTCAAAAAAGTGGTAATAAAGAAATGAAAAGTTATTGCAGATAAATTGCTAATGAAACTTAATAATTGTACATTATTGGATGATATCGAGGAACCATCACGCATGTGGGAAAATACCATATGTGGTAATACTATCCTTCAAACCTCACCTATTAAAATGGTGGGTTTATTAAGACCTTCCACAATAATTGAGGAAGCACCAGATGACTCAGCAAATTCCGATGTATCATCTCAAATGAGTTTTCGAACAGCTACTAAAGGTGTCCATAGCGATGTCTCCTCAAGTGCCTACGAATCTGCACATGATTCAACGGTAGCTAGTGGTCGTACAGATGTTTCTAAAAAATGCCCCCAGCAAGATCTAAAAGTCATTGATGTTGATAACATCGTGTTTGCAGCATTAGCGAAAAATGAACAACTGATAAAAGACACTGAAGGCGGCGATTTTATTCCTAACCTTGAAATATTGGAAGCTACTATTATTGAATCAAGCACTTTAACTAATAAATGTGAAGGTGAAAATAATTCGAATGCCGTTGACATATCAGCAGATTTAATAAATTTCGAAAAAACATTTGGGCCGCTACAAAGCTCACCTCATTCTTCTATACTAGAAGAATGCGTCACTAAAGATGATTCAGATCAAAATATGCAATGTAATGCAAATGAATTGGAAGATGATAACATACTAGATGATTCTATTATTGAAATACTATCGGATGAAGATGATGTTGATGAAACTGAAGATGTGCAAAGCAAAGATGAGGAAGAACAAATACATTATACCAATATCAAAATTGAAACGTCTTCAAAAACGAGCTCATTCAGTATTAATCACGATACCTATAGTTTTAATGAGTCATTGGATAATAATAAGGAAAATTGTAGTGCGACCCTTGAATCATCGGAGAAGTCTATGCAATTCAATGACACAATGGAAGAGGTTGAGTATATGCTCAAAAAAGGTATGGAATATATGGCTGCTGAAGCAGCTGCCAAAAAAAGTCTGCCAAAAGCGAAAGCTACTGTTCCGGCATCTAATATTAAAGTTTCTACAATCCAACCGAATTCGCCTATGCCACGTAAAAAGCCGGGTACAAATGCGCCATCTTCCGTCTCAAAAGGTATTTAAGTCGTTTAACTTAAAAATATTTTTTGTTTTAGATCAATACTGCAATCAAAATAAATAAAATTAAGAACATCAATCTTTTTAGACAATAATTTTTTAAATTTAAAATAAAATTAATATTGTAATTCTAACAATAATAAGTTTTAAGATTTTGGTAATTATATAAAAAATTTAAATATTATTTCAATATTTCGCTACTCTTTCAGTAGCTTCTTCTTTTTTTTAAATTTAAAATTTTTTCAGGATAAAATTTTTATTTCAAGAAGCTACTCAAAGAGTAGCGAAATATTGAAATAAAATTTAATTTTTTTTTATAAAAAAGGCCTAAAGCTTAACTGACGTATTCATAAAAAATAAAGTAGGTTTGAAGTGCGCTTTTAGACAAAATTTTCTTAAAGTACATTTAAAGTCTATTCTAATTTTTTATGAATTAGACCGTAAATAATTACTAAAATCAATAATAAGAGAAATAATAAGTTTTGATAAATCACAATATTTGAAACGTTCTTGTTATATTAAATTTTTTTTTAAAGATGTTTAAAACCATTAATGTTGTTTTTGAGTAAAAATATCATGTTTAACGTTAACTTTTTAAAATTCCTTCAGTGAAATCAGCAACATATACAACGCCAGCCAAGAATGTGCCCTTATCTAAAGGTCACAATTCATCATCAAAACGTTTTGATATCGATATAAGACCATTTCCAAAATTAGATATATTTGCTAAGCCTGCTGTACATGCTCGCACTAAAGAGCTTACAAGCAAACAACAAAAGTTTTCTCACATTGTTAGTCCTATTGGTGCCTATATGAAAAATACCGCCAAAACTCCGCTAATGTCCTCGATAAATTGCAGAAATAAGAACTACCTTAACTCAACGGCAATTATGGAACTTGAAAATGAATCTCGCCTGTACCAGCCAAATTTTGTACCCAAATTGCCTGGATTAACAAGCGGTGCGAAACGACCACTACCAAAAAAGGCATACATATCGTCTGATTTGAAACATGTAAGTATGGATTACTTACATATGTATTTACAAGAGTTCAAAATTACTACTACTATTTTTATTTTAAAATATATTTTATTTAAGTATAAATTCGACATTATTATTATTAATAAATATTTTAACTTTTTTATTTAAAATTTAGATTGTTGATGAACGAACCCCCGTAACGATCCCTGGGGGTAAAAAAATACAAAAATATCTCGAGAATGCAATGATGCCAGCTGTATTACGTCACGAAGGTAAACTTAAAATGCCTGGCTATATGAGTAACAAGTTAAACACGCCATCAACATCTTCACTACCAGTCCCCTCTAAGATGCCGTTAAAGGCTTCTGATACAAATTCAAAATCATCCACGTACACACCACGACGTAACAACGCCAGTCTTGCAGATTTGTCAGTAATGTCTGGCGATGTATCCATGTATACAATAATGGATGCTCAGAAATTTTAATATTATTTATCCATTCCACACTTTTTATGGATTTTAACGTTAGCACATAGTTTTATATGTTTATTATTAATTTGTATACTATAATTTTATAAAACATTATTTTTTCAAATAAATTTGTCTAATCGGTAAAATGTACTTATATCGTACGAAATTTAATGTCTGTGATGTTTGAGGAATTAAATATTCAAGATTTGTGACAATCGTAATACTAGCTTATAAAACAACTCGATTTTAACGAAGAGACTCGCATTTTAAGGTGCAAAATATAGAAATCCTTAGATGTGAACCCTTTACTTTTTTTTAATAAAATTATAATTAAAACAAAAAGGTTTAATAATATTACATTGAAAAAGTTACAAGTAATGTATATATTTTTACATGTTAACTCATAAGGTATATACACTGGCGTGCAAAACCGAGTGCATGGTCAATATTATTTAAAGGGTCATATAATGATAAATAATGAAAGAAGTTTTTTTTTTAAATTTTTACCCTTTACTATTTATTGTACTAGCAAAAAAATATAATATTGAAGTAATGATGATAAAAAATTCAATAGCGCAATTCACAATCTTGCAAATAGGTTTAGCATATTTTTGCTCTTGCCGTGTATTTTGTTAATGTAGAGCAAAAATATGCTAAACGTTTTTGCAAATGCAATGATGCAATATCATTTCCACAAGACTGTGCTAATATAAAAACATAAAGCATTAAACACAACTCATTTTTGCACGTTTTCCAAAATCCATTAAAAAGTGTTTTTCTTAGTATGTTTCTAATAACGCTTTTCATGCGTTATTGATTCCGCACGGATAGCAAAACTAAGCGAAAAGAAATATCGATCGATATGTAAAATATAATTATTCATTTCTGCGGCATGTCGCATACTATCTGTGCAAAAAGGAAAAATACCGCAACAACGGAATAAATAATTTCAAATTATGCTTCCGCACAAAAAATTTCTTTCCGCAATCGCGGAACGGAATGAAAAAGCGATCCAATATTTATTGAAAAATTATTTTATTTGCACTTAAGCACGGAAAAATAAATGCCATAGTTTTCTTTATCACAATATTCTTAAATTTATACACATATTTCGTAAATCATTCGTTTTTCGTAGCTTGGGTACCTTTCCAAGCGCGATTGACTTTAGACTCGGATTGTCTACCCAATTGGTTGCAAATGTAACGTCCAACCGATATTAATTTATCCAAATCGACACCAGTTTCTATATCCATGCCGTGCAACATATATACGACATCTTCAGTGGCTGCGTTACCAGATGCGCCGCGAGCATAAGGACAACCACCCAAACCGGAAACGGATGCATCTACTACCGAAATACCATATTCGAGAGATGTAAGAATGTTCGATAATGCTTGCCCATATGTATCGTGGCAATGTACTGCCAGCTTATCTGCCGGAACCACGCGAACAACTTCGTCCAACATTTTGCGCATTGTACCTGGTGTACCAACGCCAATAGTATCACCCAGTGATACTTCATAGCATCCCATGTCATACAGAGCATCGACAACCTTTACGACATCTTTGGGTTTTATAGCGCCTTGATATGGACAACCAATAATTGTAGAAACATAACCGCGTACTTTGATATTATTCTTTTTTGCTGCATCCAAGATAGGCCTGAACCGCTCAATGCTCTCAGCTGCAGTACAATTGACATTTTTTAGTGAAAATGCGTCGGATGCAGCTCCAAAAACTGCTACTTCTTTAGCACCGGACTTCAAAGCACTTTCAAATCCCTTTAGATTTGGTGTTAACACTGTGTAGGAAATACCTGGTACTTTACGGATTCCCTGCAATACTTCGGCGTTATCACCCATCTGAGGCACCCACTTAGGGCTGACAAAGCTTGTCACCTCAATTGTTTTCAAGCCGGTCTCGGACAATTGATCAATTAAAGAAATTTTTACATCTGCTGGCAAAAGTTTTGGTTCGTTTTGCAAGCCATCTCTTGGTCCAACCTCAACTATACGCACCTGAGTTGGCAATGTTTTAGCTTGCTATAATATAATTTATTTTTAATTATATTTAAATATGAATAAATTTTAATTTACCGTGGCCAAATAACGCTGAGTCCCCACTGTAACCAATTGTTGAAATTTGTTTATTCTAAACATTTTGTTTTCTTAAAAAATAAGTCTATTAATTAGAACTGTTGCACAATCCGAAAACGTTTGATACTCAACTAGTGGTGGTACATGAACAGCTGTTTCTTATCAATATAACACGGCAACAGCAGTGTCAAGAAAAATGGCATTGATTAATATTTTTCAATTTAATTTACTCTGCCTTTAGACATGCAAGTGCCGTGTACGTATTATATACGAAAACTTATTCGAAAAACTCGACTAGCTCTGCAAGTGAAAAAATGTGAGTGTATTAGTAAAAAAGTGTGAATGTATTGACTTTTTCGAACTTGCACTTGCATGTGTAAATGCCGGGTTGAACTAATTTGTTTAATTGCCAAACATATAAGTACATATTGCAAAATTGTAAATTTTACAATATATGGTTATGTGATGTCATTAAGTTTGACTTATTATTCATTGTTTGTATTGTATTTAATTTATTAATTATTTATTTAATTCGGTGTCGTGTAGTCCAGTTTTTTAAAATTAAATAATTGAAAAGTGCAATATAAATGTAAACCTAAATTCATTGTTACAAAATAAAAAAAATATCCCTGATGAAGTTCGAAAAAAGCGAACGAAACGTTGGGTAAAACAAATATATAAAAAACTAGTAATGTTTTCTATTTACATTTGTTAAAGAAAAGGAGGAGAGAAATTGTTGATCAAAAAATAGCCCGTGAGGAAAAACAAAAAACCTAAATAATAATAACTGACATCGTCCGATGAAAAACTAATCAAATGAATGTGGCGTTCTGAAGCAGTGTTTTCTGTATGTTTCTTTGTTAAGCTGGAGGTCCACAACTCGCGTTTTAAGCGTCAAGTCTTTCAAGTTACATGCGAAGATTTTTCGCGTCAATCATTTGTGTTTTATATAGACCTGTTTCACACTCATCAGTTCTGAGAAAATTATCTTTTTCCTTCTCATTGAAAAAATACTTGACAGTCAGAACTGATGAGTGTGAAACAGGACATACATACATATGTATATGTATGCGCTTTCTGAGGTGATGCTAAGCCTAGCTAATTTTGTTTTTATATGAAGTTTTTTTATCGGTTCGTTTCTCAATTTCATATAAAAAATGTTTTTCCAACTGTCATTTTTTTTTGTGACCAGTGATGCCATTAGGATACGAAAGATACATTTTTCGTATCTTTTGATGACTTCAGGTACCATGTATAATCCTGACATTTTTCTATCTTTTGAATCTTTACGAAAAATGTACAAAAATAAAATATTTTTTTGAGTAATGACATTACGAAAATTTATTTGGAATTTATGTCGTACACTTTGGAACTTTTAAACGATTTTAATCTAATATTCCAGGCGGAAAAGCCTCGTCTACACCTTTTGCAATCTGAAGTTGAAAAATTAATTAAAAGACTTGCAAGCAACTAAAAAAAACATTTTTTATGTGTATGAAATTGACAAACAAACCGATAAAAAACTTCATATAAAAACAAAATTAGCTGGGCTTACGTCATCACCTCCAAAAGTACATACATATGTATATAAAACACAAATTATTGACGCGAAAAATCTTCGCATGTAACTTGAAATACTTGGCGCTTAAAACGCTTTGACGCCAAAATGCGAGTTGTGGACCTCCAGCTTTATTGTCACAGGTACTTTGTAGAAAAAGGCGAAACTAATCGCACATTCAGTATGGAATCAGTTGTTTGTTTAATTTGTATGTAGTACAACGTGCACAAAGATAGCGTCGATTAATAAGGTCGTAAACTCCAAAATATATTACCGATTTTGGGAATTCAGAAAAATGGGAATTTAAAAATACGCAAATCATAATCATAAAAGCACAAACAATAGGATTAGGAATTCAGCACAGAATTTAAATTATAAAAATAAAAAATATTTTATAAGAAAAGTTGGTTCAAAATAGTCAGACAAATTTAGGATTTCGTATTTCATGGAATACAGGCGACGTCAAGAAAGTAGCTATATAAATTATGAAAGTACATCATCTAAGTTATTTAAAACGCCTTCCGTGCAAAAAAATCTAGAAAACTGGGTTCATCCAAAATGGTTAGAAAAATCTGGGATTACATATTTATTTTTTGGCAACGTCAAGGAACTACCTAAATAGATTATGAAAGTATATATCCTTAGGTATTTAAAACGCCAGTGCAAAAAATCCGATGGCCAGTTTTTTCCGACCATTTTGGATGAACCCAGTTTTTGAGGTCACCGTTATATAAAATTTGACGTATACAATGTAAACAAGTCAGAGTGCTATATTCGGCTGTGCCGAATCTTAAATACCCTTCACCTAAACGTAATAAGAAATACAGAAACTACACTAGGCTAGAATATCCTAATTCTGTGTTTTCTATTCAGTCTTTGTGCAAATTTTATTAGTATTTGATATATTGTTTGAAAGACAATTTTACGAGCAACATAATTTATGTTAAATATTTTGAAATGTTGTCTAATTTTTACCATTTTTAATTGATTTAATTACCAATTCTTATCATAATTTACAGAGTCTGTCTGATGTTCATAATAATCTTCAGTGTAATTTAACAAACAGAGTATAAAAAAGGGGTACAATTCGGTTTTAGTGATTTTGCTCAAAAAAAAAAAAAAAAAACAAAATGAAATAGGACTTTTAGAGGAGATACCAGCAAAACAAAAATTTGTTGGCGGTCACGCCTCTTTTCGAGGGGGCGGGTTCGTAAAGTTGAAAATATATAGGCTTATATCTCGGGAACTACTGGGTGCTTGATAATTTGTAATA
The DNA here is from genome assembly GCA_916048285.2 of Bellardia pandia. Taxonomy (NCBI): domain Eukaryota; kingdom Metazoa; phylum Arthropoda; class Insecta; order Diptera; family Calliphoridae; genus Bellardia; species Bellardia pandia. Next base: position 76,956,194 of record OU696530.1, read on the forward strand.
CATTAAATAAAAGGTATTAAAAATACCTTTCCAACGATATATATGATGATTATAAAATATGGACCGGATATGGGTTAAATCCGAAAAGAATATTGTTTGACCCGAATTTATTCGTTTTTTGGAAATGGTTCTTATATGGCAGCTATGACAAATTATGGGCCGATCTTCTTAAATTTTGGAACAGTTATTTTCATGCATATGAGGATATTTCACGTCGAATTTCAACATAATAACGGTATATAAAAGATTTATATTAGTATTAACATGGATTTCGGTAGTGGACCTTATGTGGGGGATATAGTCAAATATGGACCGATATTCTCAAAATCCAGCAGTATGTAAATGATCCGTGTAAAATTTTGGATTGGTACCCTTATTTATAAGAGATTTATGAGTTTATGTAAACGCGCCTAGTTCTAGACAAGTTTCTTACGCAAACGTTTGGAGCAGGAACCTAAATCTCAATATTACGAGCCTAATATTAACACTCTAGAGACTACATTGCAGACACTTGTCCAAACTATGAACACCTTTACGACCACTATGACATCCATGATGCAGGAAATGCTGAAAATACAATCCACTATCTTACAAGCCATTTTAAAGAAATGATTTGTTTAAACATTTGTTTTTGGAATGCGAACGGCCTCCGCCAACATAAAAACGAACTTGAACACTTCCTGATGGATAAGCAGATTGATGTCATGATGATTGCTGAAACTCACTTGACGGCGACAGGGTACTTCAATATTAATGGCTACGTGTTGTATGATACTAAAGATCCCCGCGGAAGAGCATGTGGAGGTTCGGCAATTCTTATAAAGAACAGAATAAAACATTATTTAATGAACAACATATGTGAGGATTACCTACAAACAACAAACATTTGTATTGAATTCTGTCAATACAATTTTGTTTTATCATCAATTTATTCGCCGCCACGATTTTCAATAAAACAACACCAATACTACAGCTTCTTCAATTCCCTTGGAGCTCGATTTTTAGTTGCTGGTGACTTTAACGCCAAACACACATTTTGGGGTTCACGTCTGGTGACCCCGAAGGGTCGTGAGCTCTTCAACACCATTGCCAAAATGGGCTTAGATGTACTCTCAAGCGGGCATCCCGATACGAATCGATACAAGTGGAGCTTGTCTTCAGATCACTTCAGACTTGTCTTCAGATCACTCTTCCTCTATTATTTCAATGTGTTTCCTTCAAGGGAATGGCTGTCCATTTCAGGACATATCTAAAACCAGAGTAAGTTGGATAAAGTATAAAAAGTATTTAAGTTCCCACTGCACGGAAAATATAGTGTTGAGAACTACCGAGGATATTGATGGGTCGATTGGCAAGTTTACTGAGGACATACGAAGAACTGTACATCACGCCTCCACATATGACGTTGAGTGCAGAAGTGGGACAAACAGAACTTATTTCGCTGAACTCGATCATCTCCTGACAGAAAAAAGAAGAGTTAGAAGAGAGTGGCAAATTCACAGGTCTCCTCAACTGAAAGCTAGGCTACGAGAATGCAGAAATATACTAAGAAATTTCTTAGAAATCCAAAGAACGGCCTCACTTAGATCTTACTTGGAGGGTCTTGATGGTACCCCACAATCTGACTATTCGTTATGGAAGGCGGCACGAGGTTTAAAAAGACCAGTTAGAGGAAAGCCTCCTCTGCGAAATCCGACTGGAGACTGGGCTAGAAATGATTCCGAGAAGGGGACTTTATTTCTTAACCATTTGAGAAATGTGTTTACTATAAACAACTCAAATAATGCATCTGATTTGCCTCCACTCGTTATTAGACCTCCTGTACCTCTAAGACTTAGCTTTAATGATGTTCACAGCGCTATTGGTACTCTGAATCTTAAAAAAGCTCCAGGTATGGATAAAATCAGCAACAAAATGCTTGTGGAGTTACCTCGTGTAGCTAGAAGAATTATCCTCTTTATTATTTTCAATGCTATTTTACGCCTAGAATACTATCCTGCAGATTGGAAGGTATCTATGATTACCATGATTCCTAAGTCAGGGAAGGACCACACCAAAGTGGAGTCATATAGGCCAATTAGCCTACTGCCGACAATTTCTAAACTGTTCGAAAAATTGTTAATGACTAAGTTGACTCCAATTCTGAATGACACTGAATGTATTCCTAATCATCAATTCGGCTTCAGAGCTAAACACAGCACCATCGAACAAACACACAGATTGGTAAATGTGATAAGACGGTCGTTTGAAGAGAAAAAATACTGCTCCGCCCTTTTCATTGATGTGTCCCAAGCGTTCGACAAAGTTTGGCATTACGATTTAATGCACAAAATAAAATTAACTCTGCCTGCTAACACCCACAAAATTATGAAAAGTTATTTATATGGTCGCAAATCAAAGAAGGCGATTTTTTAAGCCCCGCTCAGCCAATTGAATCAGGTGTGCCACAGGGTAGCATATTGGGTCCTACTTTATATTTGATTTATGCCTCCGACATGCCGTCAGACCCCAAAATCCACATGTCAACTTTTGCAGACGATACAGCCTTTATCAGCGTCCATAAGAGCTTTGGAAAATCAGGGTAAATGAACAGAAATGTATTCATATCACTTTCACATTGCGAAAAGAAACTTGCTCGTTCATCAAAATAAATAATCAAATTATTCCTCAACATAATGAAGTCAAATACCTCGGTATTCACCTCGACCGCCGTTTAACTTGGAAGTCTCATATTAAAGCGAAACTTACACAAATGAGATTAAAAGCAGTGAAACTTAATTGGTTAATCGGCAGAAATTCTTCACTAAAGTTGGATTGCAAACTATTGTTGTACAATGCAATACTAAAGCCAATCTGGTGCTATGGAATTCAATTATGGGGTACGGCCTCAGCATCAAACATTGAAAAAATTCAAAGGGGTCAAAATAAAATTCTACGTATAATTACTGCAGCTCCATGGTAAAAAAATTCTCGAATCCACAAAGATCTAAACGTGCCATTAGTAAAAGTCGAATTTACAAAATATGCGTCAAAGTACGTCAGCAAACTTGAACACCATCCAAACCCACTTGCACGAGACATCCTTAACTTTAGTGGCCACAATCGGTTGAGAAGGAGGGATACCCTTGCTTTAACTCAAGCGCAAAACAGATGACTGGATCAGTTGAAGTGAAATTTTTTTTAGTATCATAAACATTTTTTGTCTAGCACTGGCTGGGCGAAATTATGCGTTCATCGAATGTTTCCTTCAATAAATCGATTGTGGCGTGCGCTGTGTGGCATGTAGCGCCGTCTTGTTGGAACCACAACTCATCCACATTCATGCCATCCAATTCGGGAACAAAATAGTCGGTTATCATGGCTCTATACCGGTCTCCATTAACGGTAACTGCCTCTCCAGCATTATTTCGGAAGAAGTATGGCCCAATGACTCCACCAGCCCATAGAGCACACCAAACAGTCAGTTTTTGTGGATGTAAAGGCGTCTCAAGGGTTTCATGTGAATTCTCTTCACTCCAAATGCGGCAATTTTGCTTGTTGACGTAGCCATTCAACCAAAAATGAGCCTCATCAGTGAACAAAATTTTGCGATGAAAATCAGCATCGAGATCAATCTCATTTTCGGCCCATACACCAAAATCACGACGCATTGCATGGTCTCGCGGCTTTAATTATTGCACAAGCTGGATCTTGTAAGGTCGCAAGCCAAGATCTTTGAGCAAAATCTTCCATAAAGTTGATGGACAAAGCTCCAATTGCTGTGCACGGTGGCGAATCGATTCATTCGGGTCCTCTTCAACACTTTGCTCTACAGCGGCAATTGTTTCTTCGGTGCGCACTGTTCGACGTCTCTGCAGATGCGTATTATCACACAGAGTAAACGTAGTGCGAAAACGATCCATGGTTAACCGAATTAATTGCTCTGATGGACGATTATGTCGACCATAAAATGGACGGAGCTTGCGGTAAACTTCGCGAACTGAACCGTTATTTTCGAAATAAATTTGCACGATTTGCAAGCGTTGTTCTTTTGTCAACCTGTTCATGATGAAATGGCAAACCAAACTGAACATAAATGACATTAGAGTTGCCAGATTTGACCACAAAATGCTAGTTTTATCTCTTTTCGAAAAACAAACCTGTAAAAAAACACCCATTTTAGAAATTTTTGAAGAAAAGAAAAACTCCCATGATTCGCAGACTTTCGCATGTACGTAACTATGCCTTAAAACCACTTCCGTTTTTGTCACGTACGTTATCACCTTATTGTGATCGGATATTTTCGACACCAAAGTTTCGAGGTTGCCCATTTTTTCTCATACATAGAAGCTTTTGATTGCAACATAACTGTAATATTATTTTTCATTAACTTTATTTTTGTGAGATTTATATTACTCCATATGCGTACGAATGTAACGTACGGCTGTATGAAAATACCCATATGTATATAAAAATTAAATGGCATCACGGGGAAACGGCTGGAGCGATTTGGCTCATTTTTTTTTTATTCTATTCAAAATTTTCAGGAGATGGTTTGTAAAAAAAATTTAAAAATTCCTGCCAAAACTCGGAAATTTTAAGTTTTTAATATATTCAGGCATGTGATGGAAATCGAAATGCATTTATAATCTAAATTTTAAAATTTTTCTTTTAAGATTCTCTTTAGTAGCCCAATATCTTTATATTTTATGTGATAAAAGTTTTTCAATACAGAAATATTACGAAAAAATTGACTTCTAAAACTTACATATTTGTTTTCGATTTCAATCACATGCCTGATTGCCTCCTTTTCACTTCTAATTTTTCTTAATAAGAGACATTTTTTGAAGAAACTTGAAGAACTGACACCAAAGCCTCCTTTTCACTTCTCATTTTTTTAAGTATGCGAAAATTTTTGCAAAACTCAATGAACTAAATTTTACTGCCTCCTTTTCACTTCTCAGTTTTTCTTAATTAGCAAAATTTTCTGAAATACAAATCATTAGTAAATACCGAGCGAAGCCAAGGCGGTCAGCTAGTTCTAAATAATTTCTAGATTTGCTGAACAATTTTGACGTTATTGGGATAAATATTGAAAACTCTCACTAATATTTATACTTTTTTATACCCTACACAACCATAGTAGGGAGGGTATATTGGATTTGTGCTGACGTTTGTAACACCCAAAAATATTGGTCCAACACCCACCTTAAAGTATACCGATCGACTCAGAATAAATTCCTGATTCGATTTAACGATGTCCGTCCGTTTGGCTGTGACGTGGCGTGACAAAAATAGAAGTTGGTTTTTTCCTTGTTAGCAAAAATGCAAAACTCTGCGAACTTCGTCGGAATGTTTTGGAAATATTTTTTGTCATTTTGTCAACATTATAAGTATTTTTTTTTTAATTTTCTGAATTGACGAAACTTTTCTTGACTATCCCCTACAGCCCGTTGTTTGGTTCGTGACGTTACGTGACATAGTTCACAATGTGATACTTGTACAAAATTTTGTTTTCAGTAACTGTTTGTTTTTTAATTCATTAAAGAAAACAGGTTATAAATTTTATTTGATGGTTTAATTTTGTAAATTAAATGAATTCAATTATTTTTAAATTTATGAATTATAAAAAATAGGGTCCTAATTCACAAAGAAGACAACAAGGCAATTGAGAAAATTTTGTATGAAAAAAATACTCAAATTGAGATCCTTTTCATACAAATTTTTGAAAAGTATCCTGCTGTCTTCTTTGTGATTAGGGGGTAGATGATTTTTTGATTTAAATATTACTTTTTGGGGAATATTAGTTGAAGCTTTTTTTGTTTCAAATTCTTCATTACACGAAAAACAATGTTTTTTTAATTTTGTCATATGCCAAACTTTTCTTTTCACTTTTCATCTGCTGCACAAGTGTTTCTAAGAAGCAACAAACATGAAACTTATTGTCATCACTTATTATTGCAAAAGATTTTGTGCCGCCACTAAACCAGGCAACACACGTAAAAATCGTAACTTGACGGTAGAAAAAGTGAGCGCTCTGAATTTCATTTTGACATATTAGACGGTAATTCTCTGCAAAATCTATTTGTATTATCATGTTTCCGGCCCTAATATCATTCTTAGTTTCAGAATATTTTTCTTGGGCACATTTTACGAAAAAATGGTGATTGAATGATGGTTAATGCAACCGTTCTTTAGTTTTTCGAAGGTTTGTTTGCAATCTTTTTTTTAATTTTTCTCTATACCTCCGAGCTTTTTTCTCTCGTAATAAAATATATAATTAAAAAAAAACCACAATGCAAAATTCTGGTTACGGACGTGACGAAGTTTAAAGTACTATAAAAATATAAAAGTGTATGATATGGTCTAACTTAATGTTTCAATAAATTAAGATCAATAAACTGGATTAACGTAGCAAGTTCGAAACACTTGCGACCACTGACTCAGAAGAAATGACAATTTATGATGTTTTGTTGTCACGAGTGTGACATTAAAATATTAATGAAAACAAATTAAAAATTTACCGTTAACTGATCTTTATATTCAGATATTTTTATGTTTTGTTAATTTATTATTGTTGTAAGAACTGTTTATTACAAATAGTATTCTCCCATCACCACTCTTAATGAAGTAAATATCTAAGAGAAAGTACCATTAAAAACTCTAAAAAGGTGACCAAAAACCTTGCACAACTTTGAAGTCCAATATTTGCCACGGAAATAAAAATACGTTTCGGACTCTTTAGTTTAATTAATTTTAAGTGTTTTTCTTTAATAAATCATTAAAAAAGAAACGGGGTTTCAGCTTTTATTTTTTCAAACGTGGTTGACATTTCTGTGGAAATAGCCATATATAATATTTATATTCACAGACATCAGGACACTAAATTCTTGGATGATCGGTCCATAATAGTTATATCTCCCATATATTTTAATACCAATTTTATTTACTTTTTCTTTTTGATAAAGTTAAAATTTACAAAAACCATTTTGCTTTTTTTTTTATAAAATTTGCGTTTATTATTAGTTAAAGCCCGCACACATTTGTTACTGGTTAAACTTAACATCGTGTAAAGCTAGATTTACATAATAGAAATTTTCTTCAAAATTGCTCTTCAAAATCCTTCAAACTCGTGTAAACAGCAAAATTTCTTCAAAAAGATACATTTAACTAACAATGAATAAAAAACTAGCTTTTTAATTTTTTAATAAATAATTGTACCATAGAAGGGAATGAAGCGAGGTATTTAAAGACACATTTAGAATTTGAAGTCTACTTAAAAAATCAGCAAAGAGGAGCAAACGAATAATTTTTAAATTTTTGGAATCGTCAAGTAAATGCTATTTTGTTTGTGTGGGGCTAAACAAGTTTCGTGAACAACAACTTATTTATGTACAAGCGATCAGTACAGTTGAGAAATTCAAAACTTAAATATAGTTAACATTGTTTATCTAATCAATACATACACAACATATAGATTATCATAGGTTGTTTCCTCGAAACTACAAATTCTTTATTTTATCTTGCAATTTAACTTAATTACGGGAAGTCAACCTATGACTATCGATACATATTTATAATAGAATATGGAATATACACATACATAGCTACGCAACAAAACCAAATAAAACATAATATTGCAATTCTCCGATATTATACGATTTAACATAAAATTTAATAATTAAATATGTAAAACAAAAAATAACAAAACTTAACACAACAACAGGTGTATGGAGGATGTATGTGAGTGTTCAACAATGCAAACACACAAATTCTCATGTTGTCTTTGGCTAGGTTTTTTTAATGTTGTTAGCAATGTGACTTCAACTGTTGGCGTCTGTTTCATTGCTGCTATTTTCTGCAGCTTCTGGAACAGTTGCAGTCATACTGGCACGTTTTTCGGCTAACCAAGTTTGTATTTTTTGTTTGAGATCTTCATTGGGCTTTATTTTATCCATAGTTAAGGGAGCACGATTGAACGGATCGGTCTGATCACTTAATAAATGTCGAGCAATAGTAGAACGATCGACAGTTACATTGGAGCTGGGTAATATGACAGGATCCAGCATTACTGTAGACATTATAGGATCAAGATATTCTTCTGGGGCATCGGCCATTACTTCTTGCTCTTGCTTATATTGTCTTTCCATTCTTTGCACTTTATGCGCAAACTCACCCATTTCACCAATAAGTTGGCCGCCACCAATGCGTATCAAAATACTTTCGGAATAAATAAATAACATTGAACTGTAGGAGCGACCATCCTGAGAAACCGCTAAACAGAAATTATCGCTACTACTTAGATTTATGTAAATATGACAAATTTCCAAAACTGTCTTGGCCGGATCAAATTCAAATTCTTTTTTATCTTTCACCTTAAATTTCTCCTTTTTTGGACCAACCAAATTTAAAAGAAAATAGTTTAGCATGGCTGTTATACGGTCAACCATACTGCTGTGACAGAAAATGCTCTTAATTTCAGTGGTTATCAGTTTCAGCACATTTATGGTATCGCGACCAAGAATATTATCAAAACGAGCCAGTATACCCAGATGGTTTAGATTGGAAATATGTTGTTGGCGTTCATTTTGTGGCAAAATATTCCATTCATCGCTACTTTGGATATCTTGCAATTGGCGAATTTGTTGTAAATGGTTAAGAGATTCATCTATGAGAGAGCGAAAGAGAAACAAACAAATATTTGTTAATGTAAAAGTTGAGCAATAAAATAATTTTAGTCTTACCCAATAAAAAGATGGCATCGTTTATTAATAAATTGATGAAACGTAAGAACAATGGCGGTTCAATTGCTTCCATATTATCTTCAGCTTCTGCTGCTAAATCTCGAAAACATTGTATGCATTCTTCTTTACTCCATAAATATTCCATAATAGCATACATGGGTCGTCTATAATTGAACTTTTGTTCAAACTGCACGGACTGACCAGTCATTTCTATTGACACAAACACATTCAACAAACTGGATACAACTTTTAAGCGTTCGTTATGATTGTCAAACACATGTGAAAGAAATGCGCCACTTGTGGAACGCTTTGGCAAAAATAACTCTAATGCTTCGGCCAATTTGGCTCTCAAATGTGGATTTTTAACCAACTCAGAACTGCCCATAAACAGAACGATCATTTTAAAAAAAGCATCATGCGACGAAGGATACATTTGTATGAATTGACCAGGGGGGAAATGACGGCTAAATTTTAAATAGGCCACAATGTTATCGATAATGTTTTCCGGTACACAACGTAGTGTATCTGGAACAAATTCAACTTTTATTGGTAATTCTCTATTTAATTTTTTATGAGGGGCAAAATCATGACTCTCCTTCAACTGTTTATCATATTCTTCTGAAGATATTAGAGCTATTTCAGTCAGCCACACAGCCGAAGCTTCGAAGAATTTCAAAATGGCTGTATCATTTTCTGGTTCCGTTAGACAATTGCGCAAACATAGATATTGTTGCATGTGTTCCTTTAACATGCGCATCAAGTTATTGGCCATATCGTTATTGGGATCGGTAGCGGCGGCATCCTGATAAGCTACTCGTAAATTATGGAGCTCTCGTGTCATTTTTGTAAAACGTTCAAAGCTAGCGCGATAGCTTAGCTCAAATGCTTTATGTGTCAAATAAAAGAGTTCTGTGACAAAATTGAATTTTTCTCCGGTAACACGTTTCGAATTCTCTTCGGTTGGCAGTAAACATGTCTCTTCGAAAGCTTTAATCATATTAACTTGTTTTGCTTGACGTTCATCGTCAGGTACAGCACAATAGGTTGGATCAACTAATAACACCTAATAAAAATATAAATTTTAATTACTTTTTCACTTTAAGCAAATACAATATACATAAATATATATACATATAAACTATTTTCTTGAAATAAAGGGCCATTAATATGGATCTTCAACGATTAATGAAAATATAGCATTAAATCTAAATTAGCCAGAGAATAATAAATTAGAGCCGTAATTTGCTGTTTAATGGGAACTTTGTAAGTCTGCTGCGCAATGGAAAAATAGAAAGAAAATCGTGTACAAATTCTTTAAAAATCCGACATTGTCGCGATCAAGAAAGCACAGATCATAAACAAATTGAAAGCAAAAACTATAGAAACCAGGAACTTTTATAAAAAATAAAGTGTAAGTACTGCAAAAATTATACCTGGCTGATGGTTTGCAGAACTATAGTGTAATTAAATAGCCAAATCGTAGTGAAAAGTCCAACGGCGTTGCTATCAGACGGACACACATTCTTTACAAAATTCAAGAACTGCTATATAAATGAACCAAAAATATAAATATACAATACACACACACACACAGATATATTTGGTAAAATGTATATATTTGTGGTCAGAAGATAACAATATTTACATATATACAATAAAATAATTTCTGCAGAAACGTTTTCTGCATTTATTTATACGTGACATCTCTTCTCTACAGTATGAACGCCCCTATTGTACCGAGTATCGGCCAATAAAAAAAGGAAAGCTAATGCGAATGTTAGCGATTTGGAATAAGTAAGCTGCGCAGGTGGATCGAAATGCTGTATTAGAGTTATTGCAAACCATCAAAACAAAAATACGGTTTTGTAGGCTTTCTCAAACTATTTATAAATGAAATTTGTGGTTTACTTTTTTTCAAATAGCAAATATGTAATTTTATATTTAAAACAAACATTAGATTACCAATGGACCCAACAACTAAATTACAAAAACAGAACAATAAATTGGCAAATGATCTGTACAAAAAAAAAAAACAAAATAACAAGAATACAAAAATTTACAATGACAAACTATGCAGCTGCGGCACCCGAACTTTACGGATTACCAAAAATCCACAAGGAAAATACCCCTTTACGACCCATATCACCATCAATGAAGGTTCCATGTTATAAGTTATCGAAACATATTGGTTCTGTATTAAGAAATTTGATTTCTCCTGACTATAATATAAAAAACTCAAGAGAATTAAAAGATAAACTTAGTGAAATAACTCTTGACGATGATGGCATTATTGTCTCTTTTGACGTGGTTTCACTTTTCACAAATATACCGATACACTTAGCCGTAAATAACATAATGGACAAATGGGAAATACTTGAAAAATACACTACAATAGATAGATCTCAATTCCTAAGACTACTAAAGTTTTGCTTCACAGATAACAATTATTTTACTTATAACGGGAAATATTACCATCAAACTTAAGCTAGATTTACACGATTGAAATTTTCTTCAAAATTGCTCTTCAAAATGCTTCAAACTCGTGTAATACTATGTTTCCACGACGACTTGAATCACCTGCTTCGCCCTCTGAATCATGTTTATGAATCATGCTGTTTACATGACTAATTAACTTGATTCGATTTGATAGTTGTCTTTAATAAACAAACAGAATTTACAATTTGTGGAAAATAATTTTTTTAATGGACAAACAAAAGTGAGTGGAAATTAGTTAGCTTATTTGAAAAAAAAAAACATTCGTACGTATTTACTTTCTTTACTTCCAGCAACAAGAAAATAATTTGCTTTGTGTACAATAATATTAAATTTTTACAGCTAGTGCAGATAAACTTGCGATAAAAATTAGAGAAGAGTGCAATTTTTCGTGCTTCGCAAGTAGATTCAATATGAATCTACTTGATTCGCTCTTAAAATTTTGTATGGTGAAGCAAGTTGTTTCGCACATGATTGGGGTGTGAAGCATGAATAGAGAGCGAAGCATGTACCGTGGAAACATAGTATAAACAGAAGCATGTACCGTGGAAACATAGTATAAACAGCAAAAATTCTTCAAAATTTATTTATTTAATAGTTATTAATAGTTATTAAATAAATAAATTTTGAAAAAAAAAAAATTCCTGTTTACACGAGTTTGAAGCATTTTGAAGAAAATTTCAATCGTGTAAATCTAGCTTTATGGTATGCCAATGGACAACCCCCTATCACCTACAATAGCTGATATAGTATTAGACACCTTGCTTGACGAAATAATTAATAGACTAAAATTCAAGGATATTCCCATAAAGTTCATAACAAAATACGTTGACGATCTTTTCGCAGTTATTAACAAGAAAGATGAGAAAACTGTGGGAGTACAATCGAATTCCACTTTATAAAAATATACTTTATTATTTTTATTTTATTCTAATCAAATTATTTCTGACTTTTGAGTTTCTAAAATATTTTGTATAAAAAAATATGTTGTTAGAGTTAAACCTAGATATAAAATGTCAAAATAGAAACAGCTGAAAAATAAAATAAACAATTCAACAATTGAAAAGAAATTTACGACATTTTAACAAAAATTAAAAAAAAATGGATTATTCTAGTGATGATGAGGATTTAAGTGATTCAAACACATATAATAACTTAAATATGTATGTCAATTGTTAGAAATCAAATCATTTTTGCATTTATACCGACGCCGAATTCTTTCAAAGATTTCGCTTAACGTATATAATGTTTTAGAACTAATTGGACCACACATTAAATCCATTTTTTTTAATTTTTTTCAAAGTTAAAGTTTTCAAATACTGTTATTGACGCGGTTGCTTTTTTGCGAAAATTTAAGATATTGCCATATTTATATAAAAAATTAGGAGGAATGCTATAAGTATTTTGACTGAACAGTACGGCAATGCTAACAAAATTGACAGGAGGTAATCCACTACTGAGAAACATAATCAGTAGTTAAATCCCGGCAAAATATATTTGAGGTTTAATATAACAGTGTGTTAAGCTGAGTTTAACTTAAAAGTAAAAAACTAGCTCTTAGTTGTTTATAATCTTTTTTCAATAAATATACGTTTTAATCTTTTATAAATAATTGCGGACCTCTAATGGGCTTTAACGCAATGGATTTAATGAAGACATCTTTCGCTAAACTGAATGCAGACAACTACCATCTATGGAAATTTTAACTGGAGTTGGTCTTGCGCAAGGATGGTTTGTGGAATCATGTAATTGATGAAATTCCCGTGACGCCTCATGATGTTTGGAAACGTAAGAATGAAGAAGCTATTGTGATAATTGGTCTATCAATTGAAGGCAGTCAACTAATGTTAATCAAAAAGGCTAAAAACGCCCATGAGGCATGGGAGATTTTGCGAAAACATCATGAAAAAGATACACTTGGAACTAGTGTGCGCTTAATGAAGCAGATATGCAGAATGAAATATTCTCAAGACACAAATATATCAGAACATATAATGAATATGAAGCTGTTATTTGAAAATTGAAAAAGCTGTTGGTGAAACATTTTCTGAACGTTGGTTAGTGGCTATGTTATTAAGTAGTCTACCACGTTCTTATGATACGCTTGTAACTGCTTTGGAAGCAAGAAATGTGGTGGAGACATTTTTAATTGAAGAAAGCCAAAGAAATTCACAGATACCACAAAATTCGGTGTTAAAAAGTTCGAACTACAAAGATAATCCTAACATAAAAACATGCCATTTTTGTAAAGCAAAGGGTCATATTAAATGTGACTGTTGGAAATTAAAGAAGACAAAGAATAATAAGGCAAACGAGGTGACAGCATCCAGTAGCAACAGAAATAATAATTTTTGTTTTTCTTTGAGCAATGGTTCTAAATCGTGGGTCCTTGATACCGGAGCAACTTGCCATATTTGTTCAGATCGTTCAATGTTTTCTATGTTGGATCTCAATATTCGTGAGGAAGTGACAGTAGCAAATGGTCAAAGTGTAGTAAGTAGCGGTAGAGGTATATGTAAAATATCCTTATGCAATTCCAAAGGTGAAATCTCCGAGATTGATGCACATGATGTGCTGTTTATTCCGTCGTTTTACGGAAATCTGATGTCTGTCAATTAAATATTAAGTAAGAATTTTCAAGTGAACTTCAAGGGAAAATTTATCCAAATGAGGATAAAGAAATCGGTGAAGCTGTTCTAACAAATGGATTATATCAATTGCAACTAGAAGTTAAACAAAATGCCATGGCGGCAACATGCAATATGAAGAGCTGTGTTCATTATTGGCACAAGGTATTTGGACATCGTGATAGTAATACAATAAGAGAAATGGAAAAGAGACAACTGGTAAGTCATTTGAAAATACGTGACTGTGGAATTAAAAAATGTTGTGATGTTTGCATTATGTAATTGTAAAATGACAAAGGCACCATTTAATAAGCAAAGTCAGTCAATCCGAAAAGGTTTTAAATTTAATACATACTGACATTTGTAAATTGTACTTGCTGGAACTCGGACTTAGAATCATTTGATCAATTTCTGCAAGACCTCAGACCTATTAATTTTTGTATAGTCGGAGATTTAAATGCGAGAATGGCGGACGAACAAATTTTAGATCCGAATTTTTTATCTTTCCTGCCACATATCCGTGATTTTAGATGCTCCAAAGATAAAATTATTAATATGCAAGGTAAAAAGCTCCTAGAACTTTTTGAAAATATTGGAGGAATTATTTTAAATGGTAGAACTGATAAAGACAGTCAAGGTGAACTCAGCTTTTGTGGTGCAATTGGATGCTCTGTTGTTGTTGTTGTAACAGCAGTAATTGCTGAGTTGACAGCCCTTGGCCGAGTGATATCGGGTCATTCCGGTGCGTAGAACCGGCTGTCGTGGGAATGCTCTGTTATTGACTATGCTGTATGTTCCCTAGGGTATTCAATTAATCGAGGTTTTAGTTTAATCGGTTAATCGAGCAAATAATTAATCGGGTTGAGATTTAATCGGTTAATAATCGGTTAATTAAGGATTATTCGGTTAACCGAACAATTTAAATTTAAATAAATAGATTGGTTAATATTAAAATAAACACTTATTTTATGTTTAGAATTTATATTTTATTAATAAAAAAAACAAATAAAACGTAACAATTCATAAGTAATAAAATATTAAAGTAAATAAGATCCTTCTTTGTACATATGTATATGAGTTAAACTAAGGTTTTAAAGGGATCTTGTGAAATAATCTTTTAAAAAAAGAATATTATTCAAATGAATAGCTTTTAAACGGTTTTTTCTTTATTTTTAATAATACTTGACTTGGAAAAAACTCTCTCGCTGGTTGTGGATGTTGGAGAAATCGAAAGTAAGGCATTATTAAGAATATCCAATTTATCAGTTCTGTTCTTTGTTTTTTCTAAGCATACAAAATCATCCATTATACCATTGAAGTCCTTTTTAGAATTTTTTACATTTTTAATACTATTAATAGTTTCGTTTAGTTCTAAAAAAAGACTATTTTCATTAATGTCAGAAGTTTCTTCTATTATCATGTCGTCATCCGAGTCATTATGACATAGTTCATCATGGAACATTCTAGAAAAAAGTTCATTTCCAAATTCCTTAGTTTCAGTTTTAAAGCTATATTTCAAAAAACTATTGCTAGAAGGAAATGTTCGGTTAATCGGCACAAATTAACCGATTTATTTTTTATTTGAAAATCGCCAATATCAAATTATTCGAACAGTTAATCGACCCAAATTAACCGGTTAACCGATTGAATACCCTAATGTTCCCACAGTTTTCTCAGATATGTGGATGACTTTCATATCTCATATAAGCCATATTCCGACCACATGCCTCTATGTTTAATAATTAAAACTCCAGATCACAATAATATTACGAATCAGAAAATAAAATTGCATTGGAATGAGAGATATAAATAAAAATATGTGGAAAATATCACTTTTTTATCGTCTCAGGTTAATTTACAATCAAATACAAACATTGATGACATCGTTGAGGAAACTGTAGCTAAAATAAAACAATCTGCAATAAGTACACCTAACAACATAGTTTTTGAACCAAAACAACCTTGGTTTGATTGGACATGTGAGCGTCACCGGAGATATGTATCACAAAATTTGTCACTATTCCGCAAAAATCAAACTACTATTACTAAAGCACGATACTTAGTCTCTAAGGCAAAATATACTCAACTCTGTAGTAAGAAAAAATTAGATTTCTATAACAGAAGGATACATCAACTTAATGAAGTAAAAAGCAGTAGTGACTGGTGGAAATTAGCAAATGCAATGAAAACTTATAGGCATAATATTAAAGGGAACTTAAACATAGATGATTTTCATAACCATTTCAGTTTACTGTTACAAAATGAAGACAGTCAGCCTCTGATGTGGTATATGCCTTACGTCATTGATCCTGTCTTGGATTCTCCAATTGAGCTGATAGAAATTTTAAATGTCGTCGATTCCTTAAAAAATAATAAATCGCCTGGTGAAGACGGAATTCCGTATGAGTTCTACAAATACGCTCCTCGCTGCTTAATAAATGAACTTTTATCGTTATTTAATAAAATTTTTTTACACGAGAATATTCCGACAAGCTTTTGCACATCTTTACTAATTCCTCTGTTCAAAAAAGGAGATCCAAACAATGCAGCGAACTATCGCGGACTGTCGTTGATCAACACAATTTGTAAAATTTTTAATACCATAATAATTAACAGAATAACTGAGTGGATAGATCAAAATAATATATTAAACGAATTCCAAGCTGGATTTAGAAAGAACTATTCAACGGTTGATAACATATTCAATTTTGTAAACATTGTCAATCTTAATAAACAGAATGGTAATAATACTTACGCTTTTTTCGTGGACTTTTCATGTGCCTTTGACACGATACCAAGGAATAGTCTCTTTTACAAACTTTCCTGTATCGGGTTATCGTCAAAAATAATTAGAATACTACAAAATTCTTATAAAAATACTACTAGCTGTATTTGGGACGGGAATTCTATGTCTGATTCATTTAACATTAATGTAGGTGTGAAACAAGGCTGTATTTTAAGTCCTCTTCTATTTTCATTATATGTGAACGACTTGGTGGATATACTTCCTGGGGGCGTTAATATTAGCAACTCATCAATCAAAATTTTATTATATGCTGATGATATAGTATTGTTATCGAATTCTCCAATATACCTGCAAATGATGATTGATGCTTTGCATCAATATTGCGAAACGTGGAAACTAAAGGTCAATCTCAATAAATTTAAAATTATGGTAATGCGTTATTGCACAAGAATCTATAGTTGTTTAAAATAGAGTTACGGTGGAGATAATATTGAAATAGTTAATAAATACAAGTATTTGGGCTTTGACATTACGTATAATTTGTTCTGTAACACCCACCTAAAAAACAAATTGGCTACGGCTAAACTGACAATCAACACAACTTGGCTAAAATATATAAATAATCCAAAAATTTCCAATATGAACAAGCTCAAGATCGTCGTCGCTGCCTCTCGTTATATGTACCCACAACTTAATCATAACTTTATGCCTGTACCATTATTAAATTACTCGTCACGTGTCACCTGTCTTCTTATTAAAACTAGAGGTGGATTATTAGAACTGAATGGCAGATCTTTTACTAATACTACATCAACTTATTGTACAATATGTAATACTAATGAAGTAGAAAATACATTTCACTTTTTGGGAGTCTGTCCAATTTATAATGAAATACGTTGAACCTGTTTTAATAAAATAAATCTTTCTGTAAATAATGTTATCAGTATTCTAAATGTTTATAATTTTTCTAATTTATATAAATATATTGAACTATGTTTAAAATACCGTAAGCTAATATTAAATGAGTTTTCCTAGTCACATATTTTATATATAATAAATTATAAATAGAAAAAATCACATTTTATACCAATCTGGCTCACAACAAATATGTTTGGCCATATATAGATTAAAAATAATATTTAAGACTGAATTTTGTAAATAAAAACTGAATTTGTATATTAAAATATTATATAATCTATTAATAAATAAATAATAATAATAATAATAATAATACTGACATTTGTGGTCCAATGCAAACAATGACTCCTGGAAAGAAACGGTATTATTTGACATTTATTGACGACTATAGTCGTTACACAGTTGTCTACTTGCTAAATTCAAAAAACGAAACTTTCGAAAAACTCAAATGTTATTTTGAAATGGTTAAGAATAAGTTCTCTAGATATCCGATGACTATAAGGTCTGATAATGGTGGCGAATACACAGCCAAACATGTCCAAAATTACCTTGATTCAAAAGGTATTCAGTATCAATATACTGTTCCCTATTGCCCTCAGCAAAACGGAATTGCTGAAAGGAAGAATAGAAGTTTAACTGAAATGGCTAAATTACCAAATACGTTTTGGGGAGAGGCCATTAATACAGCAAATTTTATTCAGAATAGGTGTTATTCAAAGGCAATAGATAGTACTCCTTTTCAGTTATGGGAAGGAAAGATTGCTGATGTAGAAAACTTTCAAATTTTTGGTAAAAATGGCCACGTTCTAGTCCCTAAAGAGAAACGTCAAAAATTAGATAACAAAACCGAAGTTTTGACTTTTGTCGGATATGATGAGCACTCGAAAGGCTATCGAATAGTTAATTTAAATACATTTAAAGTCACAGTTAGTCGTGATGTGAAGTTTATAGATCAAGATGCATATACCGATAACAGTTTAGTTGATCCCATTAAGAGTCCCGAAGTATCTGTTGATTTATCAAATGTAATCTCAAGAAATAATGAAAAATGTTCTCAAGAATGTACTAATTAAAAAACGTATTGTCCGATGACGATACATCATATCAAAGCCTAGAATATGTCGCAGATGTGGATGAAGAGTCAAGCCGCCTAGTTGATGACAATAATGCAGCGGTGGAGAATAATCAGCATGAAAATTTGGTCGAACAAAATCCTCAAGAAATTCGTACATCATCTAGAAGTACTAAAGGTAAACAACCAGATCGTTTTGGTTATAATGCTGTTTGTACAAGTAATGACGTAGTGAAACCCAAATCGTATAAAGAAGCTCTTAATTCAAAGGAAAAAGACAAATGGGTTGATGCAATGAAAGAAGAATATACATTTTTAAAAGACTCAAACACATGGGAGTTGGTGGCTGCTCCAACTAATGCAAATGTCGTAAGTTGTAAATGGACATTTAAAGTTAAATGTGATGTTGAAGGTAAGCCCCAGAGGTTTAAAGTACGTTTAGTTGCTCGTGGCTTTACACAAAAATACGGAGATGACTACGATGAGGTTTATGCACCTGTTGTCAGACAAACAACATTAAGAGCATTATTGTCAGTGTTGCTAGTATCAAGAAAATGTCAATAGTCCATTTTGATGTTAAATCTGCATTCCTTAATGGAGATCTCAAGTAGGTTATATTTATGAAACAACCGCCAGGTTTCGAAGAAGGAACTAAACTTGTATGCAAACTGAAGAAGAGCATTTATTGACTCAAACAGGCTGCTCATGTATGGAATAAAACATTACATGATGTTATATGTTCAGGTGGATACAAGCAATCAAATGCTGATTCATGTTTATACACAAAATACACCAACGAGTTGATGATATTTTGGTTGCTAGTCAAAAAGAAACAAGTATAGTTCGTGTAGAAAAATTGTTGTCCCAAAATTTTTAAATAAATTGTCTTGGAAAGGCAAATCATTATTTGGGAATTGAAATATTTCAAAATGAAAATTTAAATTATTGCATTAGTCATTCAACATACATATATCAAAAATCTTGTTAAAGAATTTGGCATAGAGGATTCAAAAATTTCTCAATACCCACTAGACCCTGGATACGGTAAAACTGAATCTGAGAATATGCTAAATAACGAAAAATATCAAAAACTGATTGGATCACTATTGTACTTAAGTGTTTTATCAAGACCCGATATTGCTGCAAGCGTTTCAATACTTGCTCGTAAAGTTAGTTGCCCTACTCAAGAAGATTGGTCGGAGTTGAAAAGAGTACGTAAGTATTTGAAGGGCACTGAAAAATATTTTTTGAGAATGAGTGATGGAAATGTCAATCCAAACATATTAATAGGATATGCAGACTCGAATTGGGCAGAAATTAGGCTAGATAGAAAATCTAACTCTGGTTATGTTTTTCAAATTAATGGCGGTACAATAAGCTGGTCATGAAGAAAGCAAACACTTGTCGCCCTGTCGTCAACAGAAGCTGAATTTATTGCGTTATCCGAAACGTGCAAAGAAGCGATTTGGATAAAACAGCTCTTAGATGACATGCACATACCACAAAACTTTCCAATTGTAATATAAGAAGATAACCAAAGCTGTTTACATATGATAAAAGAACAACAGCTAAGTTCCAGGACTAAACACATTGATACTAAGGTTCATTTCGTAAAGGATCATATCGATAAAGGTGATATCAGATGCGTATACTGTCCCTCAAATGATATGTTAGCTGATGTTTTGACAAACCCGCTATCGAAACCCCAATTTACGAAATTGCGATCTCTATTACGAGTGGAATCCAATTGAGGAAGGGTGTGGGAGAACAATCGAATTCCACTTTATAAAAATATACTTTATTATTTTTATTTTATTCTAATCAAACTATTTCTGACTTTTGAGTTTCTAAAATATTTTGTATGAAAAAATATGTTGTCTTAGTTGTCTATAATCTTTATTCAATAAATATACGTTTTAATCTTTTATAAATAATTGCGGACCTCTAATAAAAACAATTTTGGAAACAATGAACACATATCATAAGAAAATACAATTTACTGTTGAAAAGGAAAATTTTGCACAGATACCATACTTAGACATGAACATAATAAGAGATGGAGAACATATTATGTATCACTAATTGGTACACGAAACCGACTTCCTCTGGACGACTCATCAATTTTAATTCTACCCAACCAATCAAAATGAAAATAAACGCAGTCACAAATTTCGTCGATAATATAATCAACATGAGCCACGTACAATTCAGAAACGAAAACATTCAGAGAATTAGACAAATACTAAAAAAGAACGATTACCCATCACACATCATAATCAACACCATTAACAAAATCCTCAGTAGAAATACAAACAGAAATAAAGACGACGAAACGAACGAAACAATTTTTTGTAGTGTACCATTTATTCCTAAACTGACAGAAAACAGAACCTTAAGGAATATAATAAACAACAAAAACATAATGATAGCTCACAAATGAAATTCCACACTGAGGCGTGTGTTTACTAACAGAAAAAGCAAAATAGAAAGCAAATGAAAACAGAAAATGTTGTTTACGAAATTGCATGTAAAGGGAATGAAAGCGATCAGTGTAATAAAGTTTATGTAGGGACTACGAGACGCATGTTGGGAACGAGAATAGCAGAACATGAAGCAGACGTAAGAAAGGGAAAGGAATCAACTGGACTCTCACAACAAGAAAAAGAGCGCGGACATACCGTTGATTTTAAGAGTGGGAAAATACTTGAAAAGGAGAAATCCGAAAATAAGAGATACACATTGGAGAGCTTAAGAATACAGGAACGACTATTGAATACTCTCAACAACAAAGAAGATAGAAATAATACTAAGCTCCAATACATGCCTGCAATTAAGTATAAGTAGTTGTTCTGTGATATCCGTAGTTATAAGTTTGACAATTCTGTGATTTATTTTATTTTTATACAATTGTAATTATTTATTCATTTAATTTAATTAACTTGGTGTCGTGTTAGTCCCGTTTTAATTACAATATATATTTTTAATAATAACAAATGATGTAATATAAGATAAATTATCTTAATAAAATAGCCACTGAAGAAATCGAAAACCCACATCGACGAAACGTAGAGCAAATTGAAGAACTAAATTGTTTCATTTATATCATTTAAAAAAAATATATATAATTGACCGAAATTAGCCCGTATGGATAATATCCAAACATTAATATAAAACTGTAATTGGTCATATATAATACCTAATTAGACATACTATTTTATCACAAACATAGATTTGCTTTGACACAAATCAAATTAGATTTCAATCCAATTACATCTTACACTTTTTAAGAGAACTGCACTGAATAATGAAAACTCAAATTTTCATACTTGTTGTTGTAACAGTGCAACTATTGTCGGGAGTTAGTTCTTAGGAAGAAACTTTTGGCGGATACAACTGTCTCTGAGTTGTATTGATAACTGGTTTTGTATGTTTACAAATCTTTTTTGTTGGGTTTTTATTGATAACAATTACATACATTAAAAATTAAATAAAACCCCATCTCTTAATCTCCAGTATATCTATTATAATATGGACAAATACTAAAAAGGCTTAGCTTCTCTGTAAAAAATTATATAAATTTGTTCTCAAAATGTGAACTTTGTTACTTAAATATTTGTACACATAAGTATTTGAAAACATTTTATAGTAAATTATGTAATTTGTAACGCATACCTTCATGGAGGGCTCGCAAAGTGGTGCACACAAACGCAAAAGAACAGATGTTAGTCCGATCATAAAAGCATCACTAGCATTTTGATGAACAAAATTATTAACGCCAGCATTTAAATTATTCCAAAGATGGCCACGGGCAACATTAGCATGTATACATTTAGAAAACCACTGCAAAGTCTTCTGCTTGGTAGTGGGGCTTTGTACCAAAAGCTGTTTGACAGTGTTGAATATTGCAATTTGATGACAAGACATGCATTGCCATAACGCGGGATCCGAGCTTTTCGTTTCCATACTGATCTCACCACAAAACTCGTAAGGTCCATTTTGTTTTTTTGGCATAATCGATAAACTAAGCAAGTCTCCAAAAAGTGTATCCATATAGGCAGCACCTTTAAAAACAATAAATAAATATTTATACACACTAATCTAATATTTTGAAAAAGAAACTAACCATTAGTATTGGGATTGGGCATGGTGTAGTCAATTAGGACTTCGCCCATTTGTGGTGTACGTTTATCGCGTACAAAGAAACTTAACATCCAAAACACACTCTTCTTTAATGTTATTAAATTGGCTTCACTAATATCTGTATGAATTTTACTTAATAATGGGTAAAAATTAGCTTTTAATGTTCCCAGTGCTTCCAGCGGTTCATCATCCGAATATATTCTTTGTACACATGGAACTAAAAAATCCATAACGTCTGCAGAATCATTATCTTCAGACTCTTCCATCAATTGTCTCCACTGTTCCCAAATAGTACGACCAGGATATAAATCAGGTTGACGCATGCAAGTACTAGCATTTGTTATAATAAGCGAATTAATTTTTTCACAATCATTCTTACGCTCCGGGATCATTTGTTTAGCTTGTTCGCAAGCAATAAATGCACGATATAAATATAAGATAGTATCAATTTCTAGAGCGTCTTTTGCATGTAGTCCATAAACTAAATAGTCTTTAGTGTTTGTCAGCATCAAACGCTCAAATATAGCGAGTGCCAAATGTTCTTCAGACATTTCGGTGTCTGTGCTGACATCGAATACAACAACATCAGCCAAATTTAAAATGGCTCTATTTTTCGACGACGATGATTGATATTTTTTCAATGTAAACAAGAAAATTTCCTCAATTAGATTTTTATCTATACCAGATTTTACTTTACCCAAAAGGGCTGCAAATGGATTATCGCTATCCGCCATAATAAGTACAATTTGAATAAGAACGTTTGATTATAATAATTTGAAGATAATTTGCAGCTGAAAATACAATTTTTTTTCGTTTTAATTATTTTTAATTTCCAGGGCTGGAAAATAGAACTGTACTTTAAAGAAAATGGTACATTTTTGCAATTAGTAGTAGTAAATAGTGTGGCCAGATAAACGTCAGAAAAATTAAACGAGTGCAAATATGTGACAACATTACGACCTGGCAATATTTACTTGACGAACACCATCCACATAAAAACAACTCTGTTTTTCCCCGTAATCGTATCTTGCTTTCATACAATTTTCTTATTTGCCTGTCAGTACAGCGTTGTCAGTTTAGGGGATTTATCCCCAAATTGAGGATTTTTTTCGTGATTTGGGATAAAAATTTCATCTTGATGATCCAGGGATTTGTTGGGGATGACAACACAATTTTAAGGGATTTTTGGGGATATTTTTTTAAAAGTGAAGGTAACAGGAATGATTTTGGATCTAAAAAATATGCGTCTGGCAAGTCTTAAAATTTCCTG
This sequence comes from Bellardia pandia, assembly GCA_916048285.2. Classification (NCBI taxonomy): domain Eukaryota; kingdom Metazoa; phylum Arthropoda; class Insecta; order Diptera; family Calliphoridae; genus Bellardia; species Bellardia pandia. Next base: position 76,980,183 of record OU696530.1, read on the forward strand.
TCAGTAGCATATTTTTTGTTGTTCAAATGTGTTGGAACTAGTGAAAATTTTTGATTTTTGGAGAATATATTTTCTCAATTTGGTTTCTAAAACGCATAATTGTTTATTGAGGAAATTCCAACCAAAAAGCAATACAAAATATACAAACAATTAATGAGCGCTGCAAAGAAATATCTACACCAAATTTGCCGTTTAGAGATTACGTCTGCATAAAAAAAAACCCAAAAAATGTAATTTTAAATAAAATGTACGTACAACAGAAAGAAAATCGAAAAAAAAAAACAAAAAATTCCATTAAAATTAAAAAAAGCTATAATATTTAACTTTTGCATATGTGACGTTTTTATAAATTTATTAATTTTCTTTGCAAAATAAATACTTAATACATGTAAATGTGTGAGTTATAGCATATGCACACACAATACATCTACATACATATGTTTTTTTTTTTGTTGTTTCCCTCATCTGCTGTTTTGCGAGTATTGGTTGTTGTTGTTCTGTAAATGAACAAATTTTGCGAAATTACTACTAATACTATTAATTTGCATAATCGTTAATAATAAGTATAAAAATCTAATATTTTTATACAATTTTTCCCAGGCGAAATTTAAGATATTCAACTACTAGAAATTCAATGTTGATGTAGGTATACATAAATATACCAAAAATTTTAACCAAACATGTACATACATATGTATGTACGTAGTTATGTACATCACACAATAATGTCGACTATCCTTATTAATTAAATATTATTGAAGTTAAAAATCTATTCCTGTCAAATTTTTGTGGTTGAGATTTACTCAAAGTGAGACAAATTTATAAAATAAACCAGTGTGCTGGTATAATTATAATTATCACATAGGTATGGAAATTAAAATCAAGCGATATGTTGGAAAGGTATTAAAATCAAAAAACGATACTCCTGCATTTTTAAAATACACCGAAAGCAAAAGATTCAATATTAATCATACTAATTTGAACAATATGATTATAAATGTATCATAGTGCTACATACAGAACACGGCAATCTTAATAGAGAAACATATACATACATACAAGTATATATACATATACGTATATATATAGTCAAGGAAAGTTTTAGAAAAATGTCCAAGCAAACCATAGTTATTTAAAACCTATAAAGAAAAACTTGACCAAAAGCCAGCTAAGAATGTATGTTTCTACAGCATTGAATTTTCCTCCGAATGTCACTTGGCAGACCTATTAGAACAATAAATTGTACTTCTATAGATTTGCAAAGAAATGGAATTAAAATGTTTGGAAAGGTATAATAATATGTACAGGGTGGGCCAACTTGGACTGACTGATTTGAAATGCTTATAACTTTTGCATTTTTAATTTAATACTCAATTGAACATCTCCAGAACATCGCTACGACGTATTCTAAAAGTTGATCTGAAGATGTTTCCATATAAAATTCAATTGGCCCAAGAATTATTGCCGAGGGATGCACCACAACGGCTACAATATGCCAATAGAGTTCAAATCATTCAGTCAAACTTGGCCCACCCTGTACCTATACACATTATGTATATAGATATTGGTAAACATAAAAATAAATTGCTAATAAGAATATTTCATTGTCCCAAATTATACATTTTTGATTTTTGAAACTAATACCTTAAATGCACAATAAGAATTATAAATATATTCAGCCTCTTTGGTTTGCCTCCTGTTTTTACTATTTTCAAACATTTTGTTTACTTTTTATTGAACTAATAGAAAAATTAAAACTGGAAACAAGCAAAGAAACGAAGTCTAGATTTTACTGTCAACCTACGAACACGATCCACAACATATTACAAATGTACTAAAAAGGTACACTTTTTCCCAACGCTGTTAAAGATTTGTTTTTGCGTGTATTTGCTCTCACTATTCTGTCTTTTGGTTTTTCGCCGTCATTGTGGTTGGTCGTCGGTTGAAAATAGCGTTTTCTGTGCAAGTACGAAATAATTTTTTTTTTTTCACTTAAATAAATAAAAAAATATATGTAATATATATCTGTAAAAAAGAATACATGCAACAAATATAATCCAAATTACCGAAAATATAATAATAGTTAATAAATGCTAACAAAGCATTCTATGGGCCACTTAAATAAATTGTATGTGAAAAATAATCAAACGTCTTTGAAATTGTGTAACCGCAAGAAGGTCGAATTTACAGAGAACTTTGAAAAAATGAAATAAAAACTCAAACTAAAATAAAGTTTTTACTCTTTCCAACAAAGCGAGAAAGAAAAATATATTGAAAAAAAAACAGTAAATATAAAAATTTTATAAGTGCAAACACAAAAATCAAAATAAAAATGTTTTTAAAGGGTTTAAAAAGAAAACAAAAGAAATAAAAATAAAAATTCATACCTAATACTAAATTATATTTTAATTATCCATGTGTATTGTCATTTGTCTAACAGTGTACGTGTAAATGAGTCTGCATGAGTATGAGTGTATGTACCTATAAGTGAATATGTACTGGCAATAGCAATTTATTACTCAGGTGATAAAAGTCGTGCAAATAAAACAAATAATTATTAGAAATGTTTATAAAAATACTTTGCTAAACTAAATAAACATAGAACGAAAAAAGTTTTGTTGTTTTCTAAATACAATAGATATATATTTTAATTTAGATGTTATATCAATAACGAAAATTATTTATATTAGCTAGCAGATCAATGTTTTTAAAAGAAAATAAAAATGTCAAAATGAAAATGTAAATGAAGGAAAATACAAACAAAGTGAAAACTTTAATTAAAAGCAAGAATTAAATTCAAAACAAACTAGAGAAAAAATACGCATTAACAATTATCAAAAAACATAAATAAATACATAAAATATTTACCTATAACGCGCGCGCAACTTATACACAAATAAAATAAATTTACTTTTTATGTACCAGCAAAGTATGGTTTAAGTCAACATTAAATTATAAAATAAAAACACAAGTAAAGATTCATAATTTCTTTTATAAAATATCTGAAAAATACTAACAATCACAAGCAGCAGCAAATAATAGAATAAATAATAAAAAAAAATCGTGTCTTTTCTTCCCTCTTTCTCTATACATTTAATATTTCTTGGCAAAGTCGCTGCTAATTTTATTCTACCTTAAATTATTGTCATCAAGTTTGTTTTGTAGATAATATACATATTTGGTAGTGAATGTGTAATGTGGTGTGCTGTGTGGTGGTTAATAAGAAAAATAAAAACAAAAAATAGTGGGAGATAAAAACAAAACAAAAAACAACATCTAAATAATCAACATCAACACGTCGACATGTTAGGTAATGTTGTTATTTTTTTAGTGTACGTCTTATTTGTTTCTCATATTTTCGTTAGTTCGTTCCATTCTATTATTTTTCATTTGTATTATTTTTTCTTTTTGTTTTTCTTATTGCCATGCGCATGTTGTTCACATGTGTTATGTTTTTGTTTAAAGTCATTATTGTAAATAGAAGATTCATATGTAGGTATATGTAATCTATGTATGTATGCACATTTATGCATGTAAAAATTACCCTGCAGGAAATGTCAATAGTAAAATTATACTGCTTACCTATTGACGATGTCACCATTACCTATTGACGAATTATACCCTTACTAATGCTATCTACTTTTGACATTTAGCACAGGCTTGTCCTACGAAATCTACCAGTAGACTGCGTCAATACTGACTAAGTAGTTCTTTTGGGACCACATTGCCTACACTTTGGTACTTTTCTGAAATAGAAAATAAAAATGCATTTTTTTTGCTAATGTTTGGAGTTTTATTAAAAAAAAAAATAAAATACAAAAAAATATTTAATTAAAAATAAATTCGAAAACGCCCAGAGTCTTTGGCGGGAATCGAACTCGCAACCCTCTGAACGATAGTCCGGCACACTATTGGGTAGTCTATCGCGGCTCAGAATTGAAAAAAAGTAATTGTATAATAATAACCATTGTGACAATGCTGTTGACAATGTCGCCAAACTGTTACCAAAATAGTAGACGAAAGTGGTGACTTGGAGACACTTGACCCCAGGTTTTCTTCAGGGTACATTCGTACATACAATCATACTGTTACATATAAAATAAAAATATTTACCTACATACCCATGTATGTATGGATTAATTAAAACGTGTATGCACCTACATATCGTCACCTAAAATGCTCAAAGACGTAACCCATACTTTTATAGGATAAGCAAAAACCGTTATAAAATGAAAACTGTTTAATTGACAATCGCGATATGTACATATCGTCACTTGAAGTTTGTCGTCTATCTTAAGACAAGATGTGAAGAAATCGCGATTTTCAATTAAACAGTTTTCATTTTATAACGTTTTTTGCTTCTCCTTTAAAATTATGATAATGAGGGTTACGACTTTGGGCATTTTAGGTGACGATATATATGAAAATCCTGGGGTCTTTAAAATATTACTATGATATAGAATAACTTTAGTGGCTATGACTATACTCATTTATCAGAAATAAGTGCCTATGTATCAGTTAAAAGTGCTTTGAAATACATTTCAAATGACGTTTAATGTGAGCCCTTTTATTGATCATTACATCCAAAATTCAAAAAACGTTCATTTTCTTAGGGCCATTTTTTTTTTACAAAAGTCCCGTTATTTCGAAAATTCATCGATATAACGGTACAAAAATATCAAGTGATCAATAGAAAATATTTCAACCTTTCATTTGATATACCTCTTATATACATAGGTACATATACATACCTATATCTTTATAAATGAAGACGATAGGTATTTAGGTTTAAAAAAAAAAGATTTTCAAATTTAATATTCTTCGATTTGCAAATCTTAGGCCCATTATTACAACTTGGCAATAGTTCAAGGTATGTTGTTATCGGTCAGATAAGAAGTATTTGGTTATTATAAGTTTACTTTAATCTAAACAGACCGATAAGCTAAAGGGAAGATCATCTTGCCTTTAAATTTTATAGTGAGGTTTAACGTGCGCCAAGATAGCATCGAAAAATAGCAACGCCGGAAATGAAAACGAGGGAATTTTCTAATATCGTTTAGGGGAATCGAGTGGCAGCAAATGATTTTAGGCATTCAGGGGCAACGAAAACTGGAACATATTTTAGCAATTTCGAGAGCAAGAAAGCCCGAAAACGATGTTAGGAATTAAGCGGTAATGTAATTATTCAGCATAAAAAAATCCAGAGAAATTCGAGCTCCTCCAAAAATGGTCAGAAAATCTGGGATTCTAAATAAAATAGAATCTGGGCAGTGTCAGGGCATAGACTCAATGAAAATTGAAAATATATGTACATCCCACTAAATATATTAAAAGCTTTCCGAGCACTGACACTGCCCAGATTCAATTTTATTTAGAATCCCAGATTTTCTGACCATTTTTGGAGGAGCTCGAATTTCTCTGGAACGGCTCTGACAATTTTTTGCACGGAAAGCGTTTTATATTCAGTGGGATGTATACTTTCAATTTCCATTGAGTCTATGCCCTGACACTGCCCAGATTCTATTTTATTTAGAATCCCAGATTTTCTGACCATTTTTGGAGGAGCTCGAATTTCTCTGGAACGGCTCTGACAATTTTTTGCACGCAAAGCGTTTTATATTCAGTGGGATGTATACTTTCAATTTCCATTGAGTCTATGCTCTGACACTGCCCAGATTCTATTTTATTTAGAATCCAAGATTTTCTGACCATTTTTGGAGGAGCTCGAATTTCTCTGGAACGACTCTGACAATTTTTTGCACGGAAAGCGTTTTATATTCAGTGGGATGTATACTTTCAATTTCCATTTTCCAATCCCAGACAATTTTTTGCACGGAAAACTATCTATATTCAGTGGGATTCGTTGCTGTTAAAAAATCTCCTCAATTCCTTCAATTCATTTTCGGTGATGCCACTCAAATTCAAGAAAACGGGATTGCAAATTTCATTTCCTCCGTTGCTATTTTTCGATGCTATCTTGGCGCACGTTGAGGTTTATGCATTTGAAGTTGTCATATGTTCTGGAAAAAATGACAACTTCATGAAAAATAAATTCATTTTAAATTTGTTTTGCCAATAAATAATTTGATAAACAAAAATGGATTAATAACCTGGAGAATATTTTTGAATACAGTCAGCCTCAAAGTAGACTGTTGAATTTTAATTTTTTTTTTCACAAACAAATATTTATTGTACCTATTGCCATATTTTAGAAAAAAATTATTTAATTTTACAAGGAAGTTGTAATAACGAAATATTTTAAAGGTCACTATACCTTTTACTATTAAGAACATTAGAGGCAAGTTGTAATAATGGCCCTTAGAGATATAGTAATATATGTATGTATATATGTACATACTCACATATATATGAGCTTTAAATCTCTATAACATCAAAACAAAAGCTTCTTACACATAAAAGCTTTTTAAAATTAGCATGTTTTTAACACTCCGTTTAAAAATAAAAAATTGTTTACTTTAAGCCAATGGTGTTTAGTTCCGATACATATGTATATTGTCCGATAATCGTAAAGATATAGTAATACACATATATACCTACCTATCTGAGCTTTAAAGCTTTATAACTTCCTAACCGAAAGCTTCTCGCCCAAAACACATATGTATGTATATCACTAATGTTATATTTAAAAGCCGTATAAATGGTAAACAAAATTTAAACGATCGGTGACATATAGCCAACATAAATATAATCCCCGATTAATTTTTAATTAGCACCACAAGTAGTGAATGAGTGAATATGTATATAAATTCGCCATTACGTGTGAAACATTGGGAAATATTAATCCGTGATCCTCATTAAATTCTTATATTGAGTTATGTCCGTTTGTGTGTCTATGCAAAACACTTTCATGTTCCAAAGACACAACCACAACTAATGAGATTTTCAAAAAAAGTCAACATCCATTAATGCAAATTTTTAATTTTATAAATTGTTTAATTGCACACAATATATTATGATAAACAGATATAATAGTATAGCACGTAAACATTATTATAGACTAAGAATGAAATATTTACATGGAAATGTGTATAATAGTTCTTGATATTGAAAATAACAGTAGTATGTATATATAAAATTATTTTTTTCTAGATACATTTATATGATTCTGTATTTTCTGTGGACAAATTGCAACACAGAAATAGTTTTATTAAAAATAATTAAAAAAAATTAAATTTGTGGGAATAAAATACTATTGAAACAATATTTTTATAACGAATAAATATTTTATTTTCCATCTCTGATTTCAAACACATATTAAATTTTGATAAAATACCTTTTATAAACCATTGTTAGGTATTCAAATTTTGAATTTAATTTAATTTTATTTTATTGAAACTTTTTTCAAGAATAATTGTGGTTTTAAAAAAATACATATTAAAGTAACATTTAAGATTATAATGTAATGTCTTAAAATAATTGTGAAAGTGAATATACAGTACCAAACTTGACAATAAATGTATAAAATCTTTTGTGAAAAATTTAATGCAAATGCCCTTGCTCCCGAGGCTAACAATGTCGTGAGAGTAAATCCCATAGTAGAATAAACTTAAAACTAATACTTACATACTAGAGAAAATAACAAAAAAAGAAAAAAAAAAACAAAAAAATAAAAAATTAACTTCAAATATATTTTTTAATCCCTGTGAGATCCAGGAAGAGTTTTTTTTTTTTAAATCCGGTGAAGAAATAGCCATATTGATAACATTATTTTCATTTTGTAATCCAAGAGGAGACATATAAGGAGTATTAGTCCAATTGTATCCACTTTGAGAATCAATTACATCATTTAAAATGTCATTATCATGAAAATGTAATCTATTAATATATTTTCTAATTATATCAATTACATAACAGCTTAATGTTATTACCCCTGACTCCTTGTAAATTACAACATTTGAGAATCTTTTAATTCTTGAAATAAAATTCTTACCAATGCATGATCGTAAGACTTTTCTTTCAAAAATTTCAAATTTATTCATTAGGGTGGGAGAAATATGGAACCAAACTGGAAATCCGTATAACAATACAGGCCTTAAACATGTTTTATAAATTAATAATTTTGACCTAATTGGTAATGATCTATGAGTCAAAATTCTACCAAAACATCCCTTTATTTTATAGGCTTTATTTAACATTAATTTACCATGGTCATTGAATTTAAATAGCTTATTAAAATAAATACCAAGGTATTCAAATTTATCTTTGAAAGGTATTTCAACACCATTTAAACTAATTTTTAATTTTTTACTCTCTGGGACAACATGTACCAGAAGCATTTCTTAAACAAATTCCAGAATTGAACCTTGAGGTACTTCACATGAAACTTGACCAATATCATACAAATAATCATTTAATTGTACACAAAAACGTCTGTTAAAAAAAAAACTTTTGAAAAGTTTAATTATATGAAGATGAATTCCTATATTTTTAATTTTGAAAATAATTCCATTGTGAAACGCTCTATCAAAGGCCTTTTCTACGTCAAGTGAAAGAGCAACTGTACAACTCTTTTTTTCGTAAATTGCAAATAACGTCATTTTGAAACTTTGTAAGAGCGTCCACAGTAGAGTGACATTTTTTGAAACCGAATTGCAAGTTTGGTATATAGCTTTCATTTAAACCAAAATCCATTTTTTCACGAATAAATTTCTCAAATAGTTTTCCTATATTTGATAATAAAGAAATAGGTCTTAGATTATTAATATCACAAGAGTTAGTTTTCTTTTTAATTGGAACAATTTTTGAAAATTTCCAACTATCAGGAAAATAGGCATTATTCAAGCAATTATTGAAAATTATAACTAAAAATTCAAAAGCTTCAACAGGAATTTTTTTTATTATAAAATTCGAAATTTGATTGTAATATACGACAAAGTGTACGGAAGTGATTTTTTTAAGTTTATGCGAAAAAAATTTTAAATAAATTTTTACATCGCTATAAAATCAACAAAACTGTTTATAAACTGTGATACGGGGCTCAATTCAATACCAACAACTGAAAGTTTTAAATTTAATTGGTTTTTGTGAGTGATAATTTTGCAAATTTAACTTTTGCCAGACGATGCCTGATTGCAGTAAATGCAAGTCAGCCATACGTGGCGAGACTGGAATACAATGTGAAGGAGTGTGTAAGAAGGAGTTTCATCCGACACTGAAATGCAGCGGATTGGATCAATATAGTTTAAAAATTATAGATTCGAACAACTATATTCGTTTTATGTGTGATGACTGATGATGAACAAAATAAGCTTTTATCAAAATATCAATCAGGTTTTAGAAAAAAACATTCATGTGAGACAGCAGTTAACTACGTAATAAACAGATGTAAATTTATGAAGAAAAATAATAAAATAATGGCAATTTTTTTGGACTTTAAAAGAGCATTTGAAACAATAGATAGGAATATACTATTAAAAAAATTATATAATTACGGAATTCAACATACGGAACTTAAATGGTTTGAATCATATCTAAATAATCGTCGACAGATCACAAAGATTAACAATATTGTTGTATTTCAGGAAATAAATAAATAAATAATGCACGAGTTTTCTTTAGTTTAATTATGTATATATTAATATGACTTTAATAATTCAATTTCAATTTAAATAATGGAAAGGTGTTTAGAAAAGATGTCCGATCTAGTTAATGGTAATTTAAGAAGTGAACAATTATTTATGTATATCAAGAATGGAAAGAAGAAAAGAGAATGGTAATTATGTAACAGCGGTGATGCCATATCGACACTTGGGGAAGTAATCCACTTGATTACAACAATTCTCCCTCACTTAAAACAAACTTAAGTCAGTACCGCACATAATCGCTATGATAACCGGGAGGTTTCCTTTGTCGACCAGATGTACGTTGGCTTGGTATTACTTCGGTATCTTCTGAAGTGGCTAGCTGAGATGGGTCCCGCTGTGGTTCTGTTGTTGTATTAGTATTAGGCACTGAAGAACCATGGGCAAATACCTGAGCCGGAATTAGGGGCAGTAAATCTTGATGTTGAAGACTTTGTTGGTCTGCATCTGGTTGATTCTCGGCATCAATATCAGGGTGTAGATTTGTTGATGTTCCAGGTAGTTGCACATTAGTAGCTCGTAATTGGTTTATGTGGCGTTTGAATACGAACCCGTTAACAAGACGAACAAGGTAATGGAGACGACCAAGTTTTTTAGTGATGATACCAAGTTTCCATGTAGGCTTATTTGCGGTGTAATATTTAGCTTGAACGCGATCTCCCTCACTTAGCTGTCTGACTATTATATCGGGAACAGTATTTTTAAAACTTTTTGTTGGTTTCAAAGCATCTAGTTGAATTCTAATTTGTCTACCAAGGTACTGTTCAGATGGCGATTTTCCATTACGTAGCGGGGTTGCCCTGTATCGGAAAAGTATTTCGCGAACCTTTTTAGATATAGGTGTCATGTCATCTGCCATAGCTCTTAAGCGTTTCTTTAATGTCTGTACATTCCTTTCAGCCAATCCGTTTGTAGCCGGATGACCAGGAGCAATAAATTTTTGAAATATGCCAGAGTTGCGGCAAAATTGTATAAACTCGTCACTTTTGAAAATAGTTGCGTTATCAGACACCATAACATCTGGATATCCATTTCTGGCGAATATATTAGATAACATTTCTATGGTTGAAGATGATGTTGGTGCAGAAGAGCATACACCCACTTCTGCCCACTTGGACTTAGAGTCGATAACTACCAGAAATTGATGACCTTGATATGGTCCTGCGTAGTCAATATGAATACGTTGCCAATTCTGTTGTGGTTCATCCCAGGGATGTAAAATAACTTTTGGAGGATTATTTTGGACAGATGCACAAGCAGCACACGAACGAACATAATTCTCGATGTCTTTGTCTATCGAAGACCAGAAAACATACCTTCGTGCCAGCTGTTTCATTTTTGTTATGCCAATATGCGTGTAATGAAGTTCGTTGAGTACAGCTTGTTGAAGTGAACTAGGAACCATAATCCTTTTTCCTCGGAACAAAATATCTGAATCAATGGTATATTCCGTATCGGCCACATTGGAACTACGTAATTCCGCTATAATTTTTGAAAGTTTTTCATCTCTTTTTGTGGCATTTCGAATTGAATTGTAGTTTAAGGTTATTGAATTTATTTGTAGCAAACTTGAATCACAAAGTGTGTGGACTTCTTCGTCCATAACATTTATATAACTCATACCTGTGGTTGAAGGTGCTCTTGACAAGCAATCAGCATTAACATTTTCCTCGCTTTTTTTTGTAATAACCTCATAATTGTATCCGGTCAGAAAAGCTGCATACCTTTGTAGCCTGGACGATGTCATTTGTGGTAATTTTGAATTTTGGTGAAAAATCCGGGCCAATGGTTGGTTGTCTGTAACGAGTCTGAAAAGTCTACCATAGACATATTCGTGAAAGTGTTGCACAGAATACACAATTGCCAAAGCCTCTCGGTCAAGCTGCGAATAATTTTGCTCCGCCGGGGTTAACGACCTCGACGCAAACCCAATAGGCCTCTCTTCGCCCTCAATTATGTGAGACAAAACACCCGCTATCCCTGTGGGACTAGCATCACACGCAAGTTGAACCTTCAACTCCGGATTGAACGGTATTAGAACTCGATCGCTGGCAATTTCTTTTTTTAAATCATTGAATGCTTTTTGACAGCTAGAACTCCATTTAAAAATGGCTTTTTTTTGTAACATTAAACGTAACGGGGTAGTTAGTGTGGAAGCATTTGGTATAAACCTGGAGTAGTATGTGACCATACCGAGAAATCGGCGGACATCTTCCACACATTTTGGTTGAGGCATCTCAACAATGGCCTTTATCTTAGAAGCGGACTTTCGAATTTTGTTGTACTCCACAGTGTGACCCAAAAATTCAATTTGTTTTTGATAGAACAAACACTTTGACAGATTCAAGTGAAGGTCGTACTTTTGTAATTGAGACAAGCAGGTTTTCAAATTAGCTTTGCACTCGGCTAATGACTTACCATGCACCACAATATCATCAAAATATGATTCTGTCTTTGGAATTTCACGCAATATTTGGTCCACTATTCTGTTAAACTCAGCTGGTGCGGTTTTAATACCGAAAGACAGGCGGTTCATACGAAATGTACCTCGATGCGTTGAAATTGTTTGTATTTCCGATGAAAAATCATCAACGGGGACGTGTAAATACGCTTTGTATAGATCGAGGCGACAATAATATTCTGAATCTTTCAGGCTATTAAAAATTTGATCAATTTTTCTTATAGGGTAGTGTGCATCTACCAATCTTTGGTTTACACCTACCTTATAGTCGACGCAAAGTCGGACTCCACCGTCTGCTTTAGGTATAACTACTAAAGGTGAACCCCAGTCACTGTTGGCTACTTTTGTGATGATTCCTCCCCTTTCCAATTCGTCGAGCTCCTTGTCTACACGCTCTGCCAACGCATAAGGAATTTGACGTTCTTTTGTGTAAGTAGGTTTGACGTTTTCACGTAGCTGTAATGAAACCTTGTAGTTAGGGATACATCCAATTTTTTGTTCAAAAACAGATGCAAATTCGGTCATTAACTCTTCGATTGGATTTGAATTATTAATAGAATTGGTCATAGTCATGTTCGAATTAGTTTGATCTAATTCATTTAAGCTAATGCCTAAGCGACGTATCCAGGTTCTGCCTATTAAAGCCGCACACCCGTCCGGTACAATATAAATGTCATCAAAAATTGAAACATTGTTGAATTGAATATGCACTCGTACTTTCCCGTCTGCAGTAAATGTATTTTGTGTGTAGGAACGAAAAACTATATTTGTAGGGGTTATTTTGTTAGATAACTTTAATGATTTAAATAAAGAACGAGGCAAAAATGAATATCCGGAACCAGAGTCTACTTCAAATTTTATGATTTTTCCTTCTATTGAAATCTCTGCATAGTAGCGATCAGAATTTGTATTTGTGTAATCACTGCTGTAAACATCAACAATTTTATAAATTCCATAATCAGAATTATCATTTCGTACTTGATTTGTTGACACACTCCGTGTATTGGATTTATTTTTAGGTCCGGCATTAGGACTATCTGCCAAAAGAGAAGCAATGCAGACTTTTGCTACATGACCTTGCTTTGCACACAAATTGCATTTTAGTTTTGAGCTTGAACGACATTCCTTTGCAAAATGGTCGTTTTTACCACATCGTAAACATAATCCAGCAATACCCAATTGCTCATAGTTAATTTTACGTGTACATTTGTTTTGTTGAAATTTCGGACGATTTGTAATTTTTTTCTTATTAAAAATTTTATTTATCGTTGTACTGGATGAGTTTGTCGCAGCATGTGACAATTCCTTCGAATCAAACTTCGCTGCCTCGATGGCCAACGCTTTTGAAACAATTTCTTCAAATTTTGAATATTCAGATTGAAGTAACTGTTCACGCATTCCATTATCAGTAATACCACGGATAAATTGTGCCCTCAAAAATACATCAGCAATCGAACTTTTACAATTGCATTCTGACACAAATTCACAATCTGTAATCTCAGTGCGGAGTGCTGCTACAAAATCTGTCACTGACTGTCCTTCACTCTGGTATTTTGATAAAAATCTGTGTTGCGCCACCAGCACATTTCTTTTTGGCGCTAAATAATTCTCCAACAGCTTTAACAAATCCTCGTACGGTAGTTCTGTTGCTAATTTTGGTGCTGCTAGTGCTGTCACTCTATCAAAATGTTTAGCACCAATTGAATTTAAGAGCAGCTTTGTACAATACTCTTTGTTACCATCTACGCTCTTCATGTTTATATAATTATTAAAACGCTGTATATAATTGCGATACGTCTCCTTGGCCGGATCAAATGCTTCGAAGTTAGGAACCAATGCCGTGTTGATAATGTTGCTGTTGACCGGGGCTGCACTCGAAGAAGAGGTACCAAGAGCCAATCTAGATATTTGGTTCATCAGATCTTGTTGCGTTTTTATAAAAATGGCGAATTGTTCGGCCTCCATTTTCTTCTAAGCTTGCACTTGCTCTTAAGAAAAAAAATTCCACTATTTAAATTTGCCAAAAAAGAATTTTATTTGAACGAATGTTTACCTCGTCGCCAAACTGTTGTATTTCAGGAAATAAATAAATAAATAATGCACGAGTTTTCTTTAGTTTAATTATGTATATATTAATATGACTTTAATAATTCAATTTCAATTTAAATAATGGAAAGGTGTTTAGAAAAGATGTCCGATCTAGTTAATGGTAATTTAAGAAGTGAACAATTATTTATGTATATCAAGAATGGAAAGAAGAAAAGAGAATGGTAATTATGTAACAGCGGTGATGCCATATCGACACTTGGGGAAGTAATCCACTTGATTACAACAAATATATTATCAAATGATATTGAAAATGATTTTGGAGTACCACAAGGATCAATATTAGGAGCACTTTTATTTATATTATATATTAATGATATGGAGAAAGTTTTAGATAAGTGTGAAATTGTCTTATACGCAGATGATACTCTAATCTTCACAGAAACACCCACCGAAGAGATATGTTACAGCAATTTAACAAATGATATGGACAACATTAATATATGGTTAAAAATTAATAAACTAAAGTTAAACGAAAACAAGACAAAAATAATGGAAATAATAATGAACACTAATATAACATTTAAAATTAATAATGTAATAATAGAAAAAGTGAACAATATAAAATATCTGGGTTTTCTTATAGATAAAGACATAAAATTAAAAGATCATATTGAATATATATGTAAAAAAATTGGATTTTTCAAACGTTTAAGAAACAAAATATCTATTATAACAGCAGTAAATATATATAATACGATGATAAAGCCACATTTTGAATATGGTTCAACTGTGCTATACACATGCTGTACAGATCAGCAATTATCAAGACTACAGAAATTACAAAATAAGCTATGCGTTCAATACTTAAATGTAATCGATATACATCAATACAACATATGTTAGCTACGCTTAAATGGTTAAACATAAAACAACGACTGGAATTAAACACAATCAACTTTATTCAAAAGATGAAAGTAGGAAATGCACCTGAATATTTGGTTGAACAATTAAGATACGTGGGTGAAGTACAACCATATAGCCTAAGAAACGCCTTTAGAATTCAACGAGCGGATAACAACATCATGCAACGATCACTATTTTATAAAGGACTGACTCTCTTTAATACAATGCCAAATAATATTAAGAATGAATTAAATTCAAACATATTTAGAAGAAAAATTGTATCATTTGTAAAAAATAACAATTTAAACCAAAATTAAAAATGTAGTTTGTTAAAAAATGTAAAAAGCATTATAAAAGTATTTAAAATACTACTAATAAAATAATAATAATAATGACTGCGTTCAATATATACATAACCTTGACTTAGTATTGGCAGAGGTACAAGAGGAGGTGAAAAAAACAAACAACACTTGGTGGATTACAAACACGAATTTGAAAGATCATTAAAGCATAATGAACAAGAAATGAAGAAACTATTAGAGGTAATGGAAAAAGGATATCAAGGAATACTAAAAAATTTGGAAGATGTACAAAGAAGATGTGAAAAAAATGTTAAGGAACTGAACAAAATGTGTGAAAATGTCAACGATAATAAGAGCAAGAACAAAGATCTGTATAATGAAATATATACGTGAAGAAAATGAGAAGATTCGGGATGAAATAAAAAAGGCAATTAGTGACAACAATGATAAACAAAATAAACCGCTGTATTCTGAAGCTTTAAAAGGAGTGTTACCAGATTCAACAAAAAAGATACCAGTAATAGTGAAGCCAAAAGAGAAACAAAGTTCTGATTAAACAAAAGAGGAGTTAAATAAAAAAGTCGATCCCATGAATTTGAAAATTTCAAACATTAAAAATTTCAAACATTAAAAATAGGAGTAATGGAACATTAATAATAACAAGTGTAAATGATGAAGAAAGAGATAAAATAAAAACTTTGTAAGAGCGTCCACAGTAGAGTGACATTTTTTGAAACCGAATTGCAAGTTTGGTATATAGCTTTCATTTAAACCAAAATCCATTTTTTCACGAATAAATTTCTCAAATAGTTTTCCTATATTTGATAATAAAGAAATAGGTCTTAGATTATTAATATCACAAGAGTTAGTTTTCTTTTTAATTGGAACAATTTTTGAAAATTTCCAACTATCAGGAAAATAGGCATTATTCAAGCAATTATTGAAAATTATAACTAAAAATTCAAAAGCTTCAACAGGAATTTTTTTTATTATAAAATTCGAAATTTTATCGATTCCAGCTGATTGTAATATACGACAAAGTGTACGGAAGTGATTTTTTTAAGTTTATGCGAAAAAAATTTTAAATAAATTTTTACATCGCTATAAAATCAACAAAACTGTTTATAAACTGTGATACGGGGCTCAATTCAATACCAACAACTGAAAGTTTTAAATTTAATTGGTTTTTGTGAGTGATAATTTTGCAAATTTAACTTTTGCCAGACGATGCCTGATTGCAGTAAATGCAAGTCAGCCATACGTGGCGAGACTGGAATACAATGTGAAGGAGTGTGTAAGAAGGAGTTTCATCCGACACTGAAATGCAGCGGATTGGATCAATATAGTTTAAAAATTATAGATTCGAACAACTATATTCGTTTTATGTGTGATGACTGATGATGAACAAAATAAGCTTTTATCAAAATATCAATCAGGTTTTAGAAAAAAACATTCATGTGAGACAGCAGTTAACTACGTAATAAACAGATGTAAATTTATGAAGAAAAATAATAAAATAATGGCAATTTTTTTGGACTTTAAAAGAGCATTTGAAACAATAGATAGGAATATACTATTAAAAAAATTATATAATTACGGAATTCAACATACGGAACTTAAATGGTTTGAATCATATCTAAATAATCGTCGACAGATCACAAAGATTAACAATATTGTTGTATTTCAGGAAATAAATAAATAAATAATGCACGAGTTTTCTTTAGTTTAATTATGTATATATTAATATGACTTTAATAATTCAATTTCAATTTAAATAATGGAAAGGTGTTTAGAAAAGATGTCCGATCTAGTTAATGGTAATTTAAGAAGTGAACAATTATTTATGTATATCAAGAATGGAAAGAAGAAAAGAGAATGGTAATTATGTAACAGCGGTGATGCCATATCGACACTTGGGGAAGTAATCCACTTGATTACAACAATTCTCCCTCACTTAAAACAAACTTAAGTCAGTACCGCACATAATCGCTATGATAACCGGGAGGTTTCCTTTGTCGACCAGATGTACGTTGGCTTGGTATTACTTCGGTATCTTCTGAAGTGGCTAGCTGAGATGGGTCCCGCTGTGGTTCTGTTGTTGTATTAGTATTAGGCACTGAAGAACCATGGGCAAATACCTGAGCCGGAATTAGGGGCAGTAAATCTTGATGTTGAAGACTTTGTTGGTCTGCATCTGGTTGATTCTCGGCATCAATATCAGGGTGTAGATTTGTTGATGTTCCAGGTAGTTGCACATTAGTAGCTCGTAATTGGTTTATGTGGCGTTTGAATACGAACCCGTTAACAAGACGAACAAGGTAATGGAGACGACCAAGTTTTTTAGTGATGATACCAAGTTTCCATGTAGGCTTATTTGCGGTGTAATATTTAGCTTGAACGCGATCTCCCTCACTTAGCTGTCTGACTATTATATCGGGAACAGTATTTTTAAAACTTTTTGTTGGTTTCAAAGCATCTAGTTGAATTCTAATTTGTCTACCAAGGTACTGTTCAGATGGCGATTTTCCATTACGTAGCGGGGTTGCCCTGTATCGGAAAAGTATTTCGCGAACCTTTTTAGATATAGGTGTCATGTCATCTGCCATAGCTCTTAAGCGTTTCTTTAATGTCTGTACATTCCTTTCAGCCAATCCGTTTGTAGCCGGATGACCAGGAGCAATAAATTTTTGAAATATGCCAGAGTTGCGGCAAAATTGTATAAACTCGTCACTTTTGAAAATAGTTGCGTTATCAGACACCATAACATCTGGATATCCATTTCTGGCGAATATATTAGATAACATTTCTATGGTTGAAGATGATGTTGGTGCAGAAGAGCATACACCCACTTCTGCCCACTTGGACTTAGAGTCGATAACTACCAGAAATTGATGACCTTGATATGGTCCTGCGTAGTCAATATGAATACGTTGCCAATTCTGTTGTGGTTCATCCCAGGGATGTAAAATAACTTTTGGAGGATTATTTTGGACAGATGCACAAGCAGCACACGAACGAACATAATTCTCGATGTCTTTGTCTATCGAAGACCAGAAAACATACCTTCGTGCCAGCTGTTTCATTTTTGTTATGCCAATATGCGTGTAATGAAGTTCGTTGAGTACAGCTTGTTGAAGTGAACTAGGAACCATAATCCTTTTTCCTCGGAACAAAATATCTGAATCAATGGTATATTCCGTATCGGCCACATTGGAACTACGTAATTCCGCTATAATTTTTGAAAGTTTTTCATCTCTTTTTGTGGCATTTCGAATTGAATTGTAGTTTAAGGTTATTGAATTTATTTGTAGCAAACTTGAATCACAAAGTGTGTGGACTTCTTCGTCCATAACATTTATATAACTCATACCTGTGGTTGAAGGTGCTCTTGACAAGCAATCAGCATTAACATTTTCCTCGCTTTTTTTTGTAATAACCTCATAATTGTATCCGGTCAGAAAAGCTGCATACCTTTGTAGCCTGGACGATGTCATTTGTGGTAATTTTGAATTTTGGTGAAAAATCCGGGCCAATGGTTGGTTGTCTGTAACGAGTCTGAAAAGTCTACCATAGACATATTCGTGAAAGTGTTGCACAGAATACACAATTGCCAAAGCCTCTCGGTCAAGCTGCGAATAATTTTGCTCCGCCGGGGTTAACGACCTCGACGCAAACCCAATAGGCCTCTCTTCGCCCTCAATTATGTGAGACAAAACACCCGCTATCCCTGTGGGACTAGCATCACACGCAAGTTGAACCTTCAACTCCGGATTGAACGGTATTAGAACTCGATCGCTGGCAATTTCTTTTTTTAAATCATTGAATGCTTTTTGACAGCTAGAACTCCATTTAAAAATGGCTTTTTTTTGTAACATTAAACGTAACGGGGTAGTTAGTGTGGAAGCATTTGGTATAAACCTGGAGTAGTATGTGACCATACCGAGAAATCGGCGGACATCTTCCACACATTTTGGTTGAGGCATCTCAACAATGGCCTTTATCTTAGAAGCGGACTTTCGAATTTTGTTGTACTCCACAGTGTGACCCAAAAATTCAATTTGTTTTTGATAGAACAAACACTTTGACAGATTCAAGTGAAGGTCGTACTTTTGTAATTGAGACAAGCAGGTTTTCAAATTAGCTTTGCACTCGGCTAATGACTTACCATGCACCACAATATCATCAAAATATGATTCTGTCTTTGGAATTTCACGCAATATTTGGTCCACTATTCTGTTAAACTCAGCTGGTGCGGTTTTAATACCGAAAGACAGGCGGTTCATACGAAATGTACCTCGATGCGTTGAAATTGTTTGTATTTCCGATGAAAAATCATCAACGGGGACGTGTAAATACGCTTTGTATAGATCGAGGCGACAATAATATTCTGAATCTTTCAGGCTATTAAAAATTTGATCAATTTTTCTTATAGGGTAGTGTGCATCTACCAATCTTTGGTTTACACCTACCTTATAGTCGACGCAAAGTCGGACTCCACCGTCTGCTTTAGGTATAACTACTAAAGGTGAACCCCAGTCACTGTTGGCTACTTTTGTGATGATTCCTCCCCTTTCCAATTCGTCGAGCTCCTTGTCTACACGCTCTGCCAACGCATAAGGAATTTGACGTTCTTTTGTGTAAGTAGGTTTGACGTTTTCACGTAGCTGTAATGAAACCTTGTAGTTAGGGATACATCCAATTTTTTGTTCAAAAACAGATGCAAATTCGGTCATTAACTCTTCGATTGGATTTGAATTATTAATAGAATTGGTCATAGTCATGTTCGAATTAGTTTGATCTAATTCATTTAAGCTAATGCCTAAGCGACGTATCCAGGTTCTGCCTATTAAAGCCGCACACCCGTCCGGTACAATATAAATGTCATCAAAAATTGAAACATTGTTGAATTGAATATGCACTCGTACTTTCCCGTCTGCAGTAAATGTATTTTGTGTGTAGGAACGAAAAACTATATTTGTAGGGGTTATTTTGTTAGATAACTTTAATGATTTAAATAAAGAACGAGGCAAAAATGAATATCCGGAACCAGAGTCTACTTCAAATTTTATGATTTTTCCTTCTATTGAAATCTCTGCATAGTAGCGATCAGAATTTGTATTTGTGTAATCACTGCTGTAAACATCAACAATTTTATAAATTCCATAATCAGAATTATCATTTCGTACTTGATTTGTTGACACACTCCGTGTATTGGATTTATTTTTAGGTCCGGCATTAGGACTATCTGCCAAAAGAGAAGCAATGCAGACTTTTGCTACATGACCTTGCTTTGCACACAAATTGCATTTTAGTTTTGAGCTTGAACGACATTCCTTTGCAAAATGGTCGTTTTTACCACATCGTAAACATAATCCAGCAATACCCAATTGCTCATAGTTAATTTTACGTGTACATTTGTTTTGTTGAAATTTCGGACGATTTGTAATTTTTTTCTTATTAAAAATTTTATTTATCGTTGTACTGGATGAGTTTGTCGCAGCATGTGACAATTCCTTCGAATCAAACTTCGCTGCCTCGATGGCCAACGCTTTTGAAACAATTTCTTCAAATTTTGAATATTCAGATTGAAGTAACTGTTCACGCATTCCATTATCAGTAATACCACGGATAAATTGTGCCCTCAAAAATACATCAGCAATCGAACTTTTACAATTGCATTCTGACACAAATTCACAATCTGTAATCTCAGTGCGGAGTGCTGCTACAAAATCTGTCACTGACTGTCCTTCACTCTGGTATTTTGATAAAAATCTGTGTTGCGCCACCAGCACATTTCTTTTTGGCGCTAAATAATTCTCCAACAGCTTTAACAAATCCTCGTACGGTAGTTCTGTTGCTAATTTTGGTGCTGCTAGTGCTGTCACTCTATCAAAATGTTTAGCACCAATTGAATTTAAGAGCAGCTTTGTACAATACTCTTTGTTACCATCTACGCTCTTCATGTTTATATAATTATTAAAACGCTGTATATAATTGCGATACGTCTCCTTGGCCGGATCAAATGCTTCGAAGTTAGGAACCAATGCCGTGTTGATAATGTTGCTGTTGACCGGGGCTGCACTCGAAGAAGAGGTACCAAGAGCCAATCTAGATATTTGGTTCATCAGATCTTGTTGCGTTTTTATAAAAATGGCGAATTGTTCGGCCTCCATTTTCTTCTAAGCTTGCACTTGCTCTTAAGAAAAAAAATTCCACTATTTAAATTTGCCAAAAAAGAATTTTATTTGAACGAATGTTTACCTCGTCGCCAAACTGTTGTATTTCAGGAAATAAATAAATAAATAATGCACGAGTTTTCTTTAGTTTAATTATGTATATATTAATATGACTTTAATAATTCAATTTCAATTTAAATAATGGAAAGGTGTTTAGAAAAGATGTCCGATCTAGTTAATGGTAATTTAAGAAGTGAACAATTATTTATGTATATCAAGAATGGAAAGAAGAAAAGAGAATGGTAATTATGTAACAGCGGTGATGCCATATCGACACTTGGGGAAGTAATCCACTTGATTACAACAAATATATTATCAAATGATATTGAAAATGATTTTGGAGTACCACAAGGATCAATATTAGGAGCACTTTTATTTATATTATATATTAATGATATGGAGAAAGTTTTAGATAAGTGTGAAATTGTCTTATACGCAGATGATACTCTAATCTTCACAGAAACACCCACCGAAGAGATATGTTACAGCAATTTAACAAATGATATGGACAACATTAATATATGGTTAAAAATTAATAAACTAAAGTTAAACGAAAACAAGACAAAAATAATGGAAATAATAATGAACACTAATATAACATTTAAAATTAATAATGTAATAATAGAAAAAGTGAACAATATAAAATATCTGGGTTTTCTTATAGATAAAGACATAAAATTAAAAGATCATATTGAATATATATGTAAAAAAATTGGATTTTTCAAACGTTTAAGAAACAAAATATCTATTATAACAGCAGTAAATATATATAATACGATGATAAAGCCACATTTTGAATATGGTTCAACTGTGCTATACACATGCTGTACAGATCAGCAATTATCAAGACTACAGAAATTACAAAATAAGCTATGCGTTCAATACTTAAATGTAATCGATATACATCAATACAACATATGTTAGCTACGCTTAAATGGTTAAACATAAAACAACGACTGGAATTAAACACAATCAACTTTATTCAAAAGATGAAAGTAGGAAATGCACCTGAATATTTGGTTGAACAATTAAGATACGTGGGTGAAGTACAACCATATAGCCTAAGAAACGCCTTTAGAATTCAACGAGCGGATAACAACATCATGCAACGATCACTATTTTATAAAGGACTGACTCTCTTTAATACAATGCCAAATAATATTAAGAATGAATTAAATTCAAACATATTTAGAAGAAAAATTGTATCATTTGTAAAAAATAACAATTTAAACCAAAATTAAAAATGTAGTTTGTTAAAAAATGTAAAAAGCATTATAAAAGTATTTAAAATACTACTAATAAAATAATAATAATAATGACTGCGTTCAATATATACATAACCTTGACTTAGTATTGGCAGAGGTACAAGAGGAGGTGAAAAAAACAAACAACACTTGGTGGATTACAAACACGAATTTGAAAGATCATTAAAGCATAATGAACAAGAAATGAAGAAACTATTAGAGGTAATGGAAAAAGGATATCAAGGAATACTAAAAAATTTGGAAGATGTACAAAGAAGATGTGAAAAAAATGTTAAGGAACTGAACAAAATGTGTGAAAATGTCAACGATAATAAGAGCAAGAACAAAGATCTGTATAATGAAATATATACGTGAAGAAAATGAGAAGATTCGGGATGAAATAAAAAAGGCAATTAGTGACAACAATGATAAACAAAATAAACCGCTGTATTCTGAAGCTTTAAAAGGAGTGTTACCAGATTCAACAAAAAAGATACCAGTAATAGTGAAGCCAAAAGAGAAACAAAGTTCTGATTAAACAAAAGAGGAGTTAAATAAAAAAGTCGATCCCATGAATTTGAAAATTTCAAACATTAAAAATTTCAAACATTAAAAATAGGAGTAATGGAACATTAATAATAACAAGTGTAAATGATGAAGAAAGAGATAAAATAAAAAATTCCATTGAAGACAAAATGGGTGAAAATTATGAAGTGAAAGTAGCTAATCCTATTGAATTTTTAATAACAATAACTGATATTTCTTTTAAATATACGGAGGAAGAAGTTTTTTTGAAACTGATGAAAAAGAATCCTATAATTGGTATTAAAACCATTAAATTAATAAACGTATTTGAGACAAAACGAAATAATAAGACAATATACAATTTAAAAATAAAAACAGATGGAAAAACTTCAGCGTACCCGAATTAGGTTAAACCGCCAGGTGCCCCGTTTGTCACAAAAAAAAGTGTCAAATTCTAGCACAGTGTTATTAATCCATCGAAATTTATAGAAAAGTTTGCTATTTTTGATAAACAATTTTCCAATTGAGTGGTATTAAAGTTACAAGGGATATAGATTGATCCAATCAAGAATTTTGTAATTAAATTGTTTACTGAGATGCGTATCTCGATAAAAATATTTGGAAAGGATAAACCAGTAATTTCGATCACCTTGTGATGATAAGTCTCTTACTAGATGGAAGTTATCTAAACAAACTTTTTGATTTGATTTTAAATGTGTTTCCTGGATAAAAGCAAAATCAATATTATTTCAATTGAGCAAATTTAACAAATCTATTCTTTTACTTCTTTCTACAAGAGATCTAACATTAAAAGTACACATTTTGAATACCTTACGGACCATAAGTTGATAAAACTTCTGGTAACAAACTTTTACATTCGACTATTGCCTGAGATTTAGAAATTGATTTAAAATTTTTCATAAAATTCATTATTCTGACTTCTAATGAATCAGGTTTACATAAAACTTTAGCTATTTTTAGAAATTCATTTACAATATTAGGCTTATTTTGAGATTCATTACTAAAATGACTTGCAAAAGATCGACTGGGATCCATACAACTCGAATTTATAGCTACAGAAACATTATTGGAAACTTGATTTCTTTTTTCTTTAGCTTTATCTGAGATTTTCTTCTTTAGATCTAAATATTTTTTAAAAGAAGGACAACCACGCCAACTAGCCGGATGACCATAACTTTGGCAATTGGAACAAAATGGTTGACTATTAGAATCAGGGGTAAACAAACATTTTCCAGGTTCATGATTTGAAGAGCACTTGACACATGCAAAAGAACGATTACAATTCGTTGACATGTTACCCCAATTCTGACATCGATAACATTGTACAGTGCAAGCTCGGTATTCGCGACTAATTGAAAACCAGGCCAGTCGCCAAAACTGAATTTTCGCGATAACAGAACCCAAAATTTTATTGAAAAATTGTATGTAATTTTTAAAATTAAAGCTGTTTTAATTGATATACATATTTACATTTTAAAGATTGTTAAAGAAATTGAAGATTTTGAGATGCTTTTTTGGCAAATTATTTTTTAAAATAACAGCTGAATCACGTAGTTCATATAGTGCAGTTGTCGGCTTATCATTTTCCAAAGCCCATTGTTTATCAATATTATACAATCGTCCACTTTAATTTTGAATTCTACTTGACCACTATCGTATAAATCCGCCGATTCCGTATCTGATAATTCCATTTGCTCCTCATTACTTTCCACTTGAAATTCTTCTTGAATCTAGTTGTTTATGTCAGCATTCGTAAAAATATGTTCCCTACGAATTTGAGCTACAAGTGTACCAATAGTTGAAAGATCTTCGTTTTCTTCCTGAATTATATTTTGTAAAATATTTAAGGTCATCTTATCCTTTTCACTCCATTCGCTACCGAATTCGAGCAAGGCGTTCCACGATTTTCGGATGTTGGACACTGATATTTTATCCCAGGACGTAGCTAGAATCTGAACTGCATTTTTGAGATTGAAGTTTTTTAGTTTGAGCTCCAAATTTGTTCCCTTCTCGCCAAGCAAGCGGGTGAGCAGTTGTTTTTTTTTATAATTTAATTTGACTAAGTTGATAACGTTTTGATCTAACGGTTGAATAAGCGCACTGCAATTGGGTGGTAGATTCATTGCTTTAATTAAGCCATCATCACTTTTTAGTTCCTCAACTGGGTGACACGTCGCGTTATCTAAAAGCTAAACTGCTTTTTGCGGAAGACCTTTTTAAGCCAAAAACTCTCGAACCTAAAAATTTTTAATTATGAAGAACTACTTTTACTAATTGCTGAAAATTAACTTACGTGGGGAACAAATTCGTGATGGAACCAGTTCTTGAATATAAATGATGTCATCCAGGCGTCATTACTGGAGTTGTATATTACAGGATTGTTGAAAAAGCATTTAAAGGCGCGTGGGTTTTTCGATTTTCCAACAACCAACAATTTCAGTTTGTCAGTGCCATTCGCATTTGAACAAGGCAAAAAAGTTATTCACTCTTTACATATTTTTCTTCCGGGAACCGTTTTCTCATTACATGTGACAAGAGTGTGATTTGGAAGCATCCTATAATATAAACCGGATTCGTCGGCATTGTCGATTTGGTTAAGAGTCAACCCATGCTCATCAACGTAATCCTTAAACTCTTGCACAAATGAATCAATAAGATGAGGTTTCGAAGACAATTTCTCGCCTGTTATTTTTAAAAATCTAATTCCATGTCGACGCTTAAATTTCTTCAACCATCCATCACTGGCATTGAAACCTGAATTGGTTTGATAAATTTTGGAATACAAATGACTGGCTTTTGATCGTAAAATCGCTGCTGATATTGGAACATTTTTCTCCCTTTGTTTTACAAACCACTTGTAAAGCATTTTTTCCATTCTTGGGTATTCAGCTTTCTTTAAAGCGCAAATTTGCCAGGGCCACTTTCTGTTGTATATACGAACTTTTTTAATGAATTTTCTTGCTTTATAATGCGGTAAACCGAAGATTTATGCAACTTGTAATTCATGCAAATTGAATTTATGGAATCTTCACTTTTAAATTTTTTTTAAAATATCTAATTTTTGAGAAATGGTTGGCTTTAAAATATGTTGAACTTTTCCCATATTAAGAAATGTATTTACACAACAAATGACACGAATAAAATCATCCAAAAAGGTTAACAAACCAAAAGACAGGGATTCACCTTCTTTGTAATCCTTGTAATCAAATTAAAAAAAAAAACAGGTAAAAGTTGCGAAAATAGAATCCGTTTTTCGTAAATTGTCGCGATTATAGAACCTGCAATTTAAAAAATCAAGCCGTCGCGATAATGGGTAGTCGCGAATACCGAGCTTGCACTGTACAACCTTTTGATTTTTTTTAGGGTTTTCCCATGTTATTACCTGATTTAAAATAAAGTGAATACTAGTCAAATCATTTAACCGTTTACCCTCCTTAAGAGTAATTAAAAAAGTCCTGTTTCTAAATAATTTTTTTTTTGAAAAAGCTGTTGTGAATTTAGAGACGATTGAACTGTATCAGGTACCAATTTGTTTAAATCAGTTTCAATATCTGAAACATTTGTATCATAATAAAGACCTCGTAGTACTAAGGATTGACGTCTTAATTCCGAAGGAGTAAACGAATATGACTCAATATTTTTTTTCAGAAGTAATAGCATCATCTCAGAATGTGCTGAAACATCTTTTAAGTAAAGTTTACTTTTTAAATTACTTTTATTAATTACACTGTCCAACACCATTTTTGGAACAGAATAGCGACCCTATAATTCTGAAAGGGTATGTTGAGTAGATCATTTTTGTAGAACAAACTTATGGTCCAGCACGTCTGAGTTTTTTTTTACAGTGGGTCAAAATTTTCATTTTTTGGTCGAAGGGAGCATTATACTATATGAATAAAATGTTGTAAGTTAATGTCTGAGAGAATTCTTATGGTCAGAGTTGTATTGTGGAATTGTATGAGGATTATTTTTGTGGAAGATCTTAACCCTCTAACTGGTCTCTTTATGGGTCAATTTGACCCTTTTTTCGATAAAATAAAAAAATATCCTTTAAAAAAGGACATTTAAGGATTAAAATATTCTACGAAAATGTTTGGCGGAAAATTTCAGTGGGGGTCGCCAAAGACACCATTGTTGTAAATAAAGCTCTTTACGATTAATTGGCAAAATTACACGCCAACACATACAAAGCAGGTAAAAACATCGTCAAGTTCGACCGGGCCAAACACTGAGTTCTCGCGTCTAGTCAGCTGTGACTTACAAATCAGCTTACAAATCGTAAAGAGCTTTATTTACAACAATGGTGTCTTTGGCGACCCCCACTGAAATTTTCCGCCAAACATTTTCGTAGAATATTTTAATCCTTAAATGTCCTTTTTTAAAGGATATTTTTTGATTTTATCGAAAAAAGGGTCAAATTGACCCATATTCTGTTCCATTCAAAAACTCTTAATTTGTTAGACAGTGTTATTTTAAATTCAAGTTCCTTTGCTTCAACTAACGATTTAATGTTAACTCCATAGAGAAAAATAGGTGGACAAAATTTGTTGTTAATACGTTGCTTTTTCGTCACCGGATTTTTTTTACATTATTAATTTCATTTGCCTCAAGATTCAAATTTTCTAAAATTGAAAACCTATTTTGACTAGAGCAAGGTCTACTAATAATATCAACAGAACGTAATTTAGATAAATCTATTTTAAAATTGCCTTTGGAATTCCTTTTGTATTTTTTATTTTTAACTACTTCATAATCAATTTCGTCACCTGAGGATTTCGCCATATCAAAATCTTTATCTTGAGAAATATAGTTTGATTGAATATCATCGTTGCAATGAGATTGTTGACTAAAATTGTCTGATTGTAAATCTTCATCCAAGTTTGTGACCATTTTATTATTGTTATCCTTTTGTAATAGTTGAATTGAGCTAGATCCATTGACAGTATATTGATGTGTATTAGAGGCTTTTGAATTTTGAACATCTGAGGAAGGTCCAGGGCCATTATTATGATATTGACTTTTATTGGGTGGCTTTGAAAATCCATCATGTTGAGCCAAATTACATCTAGTAACAGTTGATGAATAATTCCAACATTTATTCGGTGGTTTTTTAATTTGATTACCAATTGGTACAAGATTTTTATCAATATTCAAGGACAAAATTATTAATTTGAAAACTTTTTTTTTTAAGTTTCAAAAACAAATTTTTTCTTTTTTTATAATTATTTTTTATTATTTGATCAAAACACGTCTGCCTACTACGAAAATTCGATTCATTTCTTCTTCAAATTTTGAAGTTGGCTCGAAATAATAATCGCTTTGTTCCAAATAAATACACGCTTTGAGTTCTCTTTACAGACTAACATAAGACTTTATTTTTGAATATTCATTACATTTGACATTTCTCTTAGATTTGACATTTGGTGTGAACATACATATGTATATGACATCTCTTCACCCCTTAAGATTATTTCAAAGTTCAAATATATATATTTTTTTTAAAATAATGTTTAAATTTTAATGGAATTTAATTATTATAAAAAATGTATTATTATACAATGAAAATATGATATTTATAAGAATTAAATTGAAAATGTAAATGAATTCACTCTTATTCCAGTTGTCGTCATTGACACTTAACGACGTCGTTTTGTATAGTTTGTTTCAAATTGGTAATCTAGTTGTCGTTATAGAAGATTATCGATTACTATTGACAGATATTTGGTATTCTGTAAGAAAATGTGATGACGATATTGTGTTGATGCGACTCTGTTCTTATCGTCATAATTTTTGTTAACAACTAAAGTGTTTTAAAGAAATTTTTTAAGAAATAAAAAAAATGGAAGAACAACAAAAAAAGAAAGTAACAAATCTGCAACAATGTGATGAACTTGTAGAAGAAATGCAAAAAATCCTTCTCTTGCAAAAGGATTTCAGAGAGGTACATTTAATAGTAATTTCAAAGAAAAGTGGAACGAAATTACCAAAGCATTAAATTCCCTTGGCCCGCCAAGGAGAGATGGAGATGGTTTGCATAAAGTAAGGAAATCATTTAAGGAGTGTAGTATTAAAATATAAAAAAAATTGTATTTACAGGTTTGGCGACAGCATATGATAGATAACTGTTCAGCCTATGAAATGAGCGTTTGGAAAGGGTGCTACGCTTTGTAGGGGCCTACTTATGGGTTATCAAAGTTAAAATTAGTAGAAAAATCAATTTTATGGTAACTAAAAAAAATTATTTTTACATTTTTAGATTGTTTTTATTTTTTTTCTTTAGGGTTTTATGTTTTAAATTATTACCCAACAAATTAAAAAAAAAAAAAAATTTTTTTAAATTTATTTTTTCAATTTTCTGTAAAATATTCATCCATTACCATAAAATTGATTTTTCTACTAATTTTAACTTTGATAACCCATAAGTAGGCCCCTACAAAGCGTAGCACCCTTTCCAAGCGCTCATTTCATAGGCTGAACAGTTATCTAGCTACAAAAGGTTGACAAAAGAACAACGTTTGCAAATCGTGCAAATTTATTTCGAAAATAACGGTTCAGTTCGCGAAGTTTACCGCAAGCTCCGTCCATTTTATGGTCGACATAATCGTCCATCAGAGCAATTAATTCGGTTAACCATGGATCGTTTTCGCACTACGTTCACTCTATGTGATAATACGCATCTGCAGAGACGTCGAACAGTGCGCACCGAAGAAGCAATTGCCGCTTAGAGCAAAGTGTTGAAGAGAACCCGAATGAATCGATTCGCCACCGTGCACAGCAATTGGAGCTTTGTCCATCAACTTTATGGAAGATTTTGCGCAAAGATCTTGGCTTGCGACCTTACAAGATCCAGCTTGTGCAAGAATTAAAGCCGCGAGACCATGCAATGCGTCGTGATTTTGGTGTATGGGCCGAAAATGAGATTGATCTCGATGCTGATTTTCATCGCAAAATTTTGTTCAGTGATGAGGCTCGTTTTTGGTTGAATGGCTACGTCAACAAGCAAAATTGCCGCATTTGGAGTGAAGAGAATTCACATGAAACCCTTGAGACGCCTTTACATCCACAAAAACTGACTGTTTGGTGTGCTCTATGGGCTGGTGGAGTCATTGGGCCATACTTCTTCCGAAATAATGCTGGAGAGGCAGTTACCGTTAATGGAGACCGGTATAGAGCCATGATAACCGACTATTTTGTTCCCGAATTGGATGGCATGAATGTGGATGAGTTGTGGTTCCAACAAGACGGCGCTACATGCCACACAGCGCACACCACAATCGATTTATTGAAGGAAACATTCCATGAGCGCATAATTTCGCGGAATGGACCTGTCAATTGGCCACCAAGATCGTGTGATTTGACACCATTGGATTATTTTCTTTGGGGATATGTGAAGTCGCTCGTCTACACCAACAAACCAGAAACGTTAGGGGAATTGGAAGCCAACATTCGTGGCGTTATTGCCGACATACGGCCCCATATGCTCGAA
The DNA here is from genome assembly GCA_916048285.2 of Bellardia pandia. Taxonomy (NCBI): domain Eukaryota; kingdom Metazoa; phylum Arthropoda; class Insecta; order Diptera; family Calliphoridae; genus Bellardia; species Bellardia pandia. The sequence goes on from OU696530.1 coordinate 77,011,012, forward strand.
AAAGTGGTTGAAAATTGGACCTGTAGAATTGGCTTTATTCGAGCCAGCCGCGGCGGCCACATGCCTGAAATCATATTTAAACATTAATGACATAAAATTATCCTTCCAATAAAGCCAAATTGATGGTCATTAAAACGATTTTCTTGCGATAAAAATAAAGACCAAATATATATCTGAAGGTTCAATTACCTTAAATGTTCTTTAATTACTCACCATTATTTAGCAATAAAATACAATAGTTTGTCTGGCAACTCTAGAATTGTAAAGGGTGGTTAAATTGTAAGGGCTGATGTTGAATGTGAACCACACCTAAACGCCAAGCTTTTTTCCGAATTTTATTTGACATTTCTCTATTTCAGACTTACTCAATTTGAACCATGGAGGGATACACAATCCAACAACGTGTTAAAGTTATCCAGACTTATTATGAAAATGGGCGTTCAAATCAAAATGCATATCGTGCACTTCGTGATTTTTTTGGTCAATTTGGTCGTCCAAATGTGCGTACAATCGCAAAAATCGTGGAAAAATTCGAGCAAACCGGGTCTGTAGAAGATGTGAGAACACCAGTGCATGCTCGTACAGCTCGTACTGCAGAAAATATTGCTGCTGTTCGCGATAGTGTGGCTGAAGAGCCGTCCACCTCAACTCGTCGTCGTGCCCAACAATTGCACCTCTCACGCTCGTCGTTGATGAACATTATGCATAAAGACTTGCATTTACACGCTTACAAGGTGCAATTGGCTCAATAACTAAAGCCTCTTGACCATTCCAAACGTCGTGAATGGGCAGAATGGTGGCAAGAAATGGCAACAGTGGATGATCAATTTTCGAAGAAAATCATCTTCAGTGATGAGGCACATTTTCACCTCAGTGGATTCGTCAATAAACAGAATTGCCGCATTTGGGCGAATGAGAATCCAAGAGTGATTGTCGAAAAACCAATGCACCCACAAAGAGTGACTGTTTGGTGCGGTTTATGGGCTGGCGGCATCATCCGTTTTAATTCATCACAATAACTATATTGGTGACCCCTACAATTTCATGCAAATTCTGAGAAATATACAACTGTGAAATTCTTTGCAACATTTTTTTCTTGGAAGCAGCGCAGTCGTAGCATATTTGAATTCAACGAAACTTTCTTGCTTATGCTTGTTCACCACGATTCAGCTTATGAATTGAAACAGTTACAATTTGAGAAGCAAAGAAAAAACTGCAGCACGTAAGAAACATTCATCGAGCGGCGACGAAATAGAATTCTTCGAAAGACAACTTTTAATATGGCTGAAATGGACAATATTATGGCAAAAATGGAGGCACTTCAGCGAGAAGTGAACACCTTACGTGAAAATCACTGAAATACAAACGAAGCAGCTAGATTAAATCTTCAAAAAGTTCATGTACCTAAATTTAATAAACATCACCCTCAACTTGAACGGTCGTTTGCTTTATGTGGAGTTTCATCAGACATTGAAAAATTTGATTTTGTATCTGTCCGTCTTGAGGATGATGTACTATTAGCAGTGGAAGATTTAATTACTAACCCACCGATCGCCGAAAAATTTGTCGGTCTAAAAGAAAGACTGATTTCTAAATTTGCTGAGTCATCAGAATCCAAATTACGAAGATTTCTACAAGGTGGGGAAACTATAGGCTTGAAATCATCCGAAATATTAGAGCATATGAAACGACTTGCACCAGGTAAAGGTAATGAAGCAATAATTCGCACACTTTTTCTTGGACAAATGCCGGAATCAATCCGTCCTCTTTTGACGATATGGGAAGAAGATGATTTAGATAAACTTGCGAAGATGGCTGACAAAATGATCGAAGTAAACAACAACGATGTCCGAACTAATTCAATCAATTAAGACATTGGGTGATAAAATTGATCAAATTAATTCGAACAACAACAGCGACAACAATTATCGTCGTAATAGATCAAGATCTCGTAGTTCTCGTAACCGTTCACAAAGTAAACGTAATGCAACCGAAACTGAAATGTGTTGGTACCATCAAAAATTTGGCGATAATGCCAAACGTTGTAAACCAACTTGCCCGCGCTACAACAAAAATTCGGAAAACTAGGGTGGCTGTCCTCAAACAACAAAATTGACGGCGGCCGCAGTGATAATAAAACCATTATGGAAAATCGATTACATATATATGATAACTCAACAAAAGCCAAATTTTTAATTGATTCTGGATCGGTGGTGTCTGGTGCCACCAACTTTAATTAAGGCGAAACTTTTTCCATCCAACGTGAAACTCCTTTTCACAAAGTGTTGCTTGAACTGGTCGGACGTGTTATTTTTAGTGCGGCTGAATTTTTGTAATAGGTGAAAAAAAAAAATAATAATAAAATAAATATATAAAGATATCGTAATAGGTGGAAAAATATATCTATAGTAGTTTTTCGGTAATTTAAAAATCGAATAACAACTGCATGAGTGATCCTCTCAGATGTAATTCTGAGAAAGAGCTAAGCTACAGTAGAAAAAATCTACGGATCTCTGAGGAAGAATCTTTAAGAAAATCCGTGGAGTCTCTTCTTACTACAAGAGAAGAAATACGGCGCCGTTCCTGTTCGCCCAATATAGTTATCTCATCCCATGAGAAACCATCATCTTCATCAAATAGTGCAGTCAAACCCAAAAAACAAGTAGGTATGGATAAGTACATTACCGTTTTCAAGCGACAGAGGAGCCCGACGTCTGCTCAAATGTCTTCCAATTCAAAAGTTCCTAAGACCGTCAATAGTGATAAGCCAAATGATCAAAACAGATTTGCTCTACTTCAGACGGATGACTCAGAAATACCGAAAAAGACGTTTAAGCCCCTACCAATTTACCTGAGAGAGCCCACATCCAATAAACTGATACAAGGAGTTGTTGCTGTAATAGGTGAGAACATGTTTAACGTAACCTCAATTAAACGGAAAAATCTGCGAGACAAAGATCCAAGTGAAAAGGGAAGATGATTTTCGAAAATTGTCCAACCAGTTGGAGAGGGAGACTAGGGTTTTCTATACCTATCAGCTCAAAAGCGCAAAAGGACTCCAAGTCGTTCTAAAGAATTGGAACCTGGAGATGTTGTCTTAAAGAAAAACGAGTCCCACCCAATCTACAAACTTATTTATCTTCTGCATCGTAGAATTACCGTGGAGGAACCGCACAAGCGTGTTGGACCCGTCCAGTGTCTTAATTGTCAAGAATTTGGCCACACCAAAGCGTATTGTAAATTGCCGTCTGTTTGTGTTGCGTGTGGGGAACTACATGCAACTGCTCAATGTAATAAGTCTAAAACTGACGTAAAAATAAAAAAATGCAGTAACTGTGGAGGAAATCATACCGCAAATTATAGAGGTTGTCCAGTTTATACTTACTTGAAGGGCATAACGACCAATAAGTCGGCAGTATTACCTGATCATCATCAACTACCTAATTTCATGTCGAGTTTAATTTTCCTCAAATTGTACGACCAACTACTCACGAAAACGCTTCTAATTCTAGACAAGTTTCTTACGCAAACGTGGTTACATATAATATGCCAGGTCTGGAGCAGGAACCTAAATCCCAATATTCTGAGCCGCATATCAACAATCTAGAGACAACATTGCAGACACTTGTCCAAACTATGAACACTTACGACCACCATGACATCTATCATGCAGGAAATGCTGAAAATGCAATCCACTATCTTGCAAGCCATGTTAAAGAAATGATTTATTTAAAAATTTGTTTCTGGAACGCGAATGGCCTTCGCCAACATAAAAATGAACTGGAATACTTCCTGATGGATAAGCAGATTGATGTTATGATGATTGCTGAAACTCACTTGACGTCGACAGGGTACTTCAAAATTAATGGCTACGTGTTGTACGATACTAAAGATCCCCGCGGAAGAGCTTGTGGAGGTTCGGCAATTCTTATAAAGAACAGAATAAAGCATTATCTAATGAATAACATAAGTGAGGATTACCTCCAAGCAACAAACATTTGCATTGAATTCTGTCAATACAAATTTGTTTTATCATCGATTTATTCTCCGCCTCGATTTTCTTTAAATCCCTTCGAGCTAGATATTTAGTTGCTGGCGACTTTAACGCCAAACACACATTTTGCGGTTCACGTCTGGTAACCACAAAAGGGCTAAAGTGGGCTTAGATGTACTCTCAAGTGGACATCCCACCTATTGGCCGACGGACCGACGGAAGATTCCCGATGTTATTGACTTTGTAGTAGTGAAAAATATCCCTGTAGAATGGATGCAAGTGGATCCTTCACTAGACCTGTCCTCAGATCACTCTCCTACTATTATTTCAATGCATTTTCCTCAAGTGTGTGGTTCTCCATTTATAAACATGACTAAGACCCGAGTAAGTTGGATAAAATACAAAAAGTATTTAAGTTCTCAATGCACGGAAAATGTTGTGTTGAAAACTACTAACGATATTGATGAGTCGATTAGCAACTTTACTGAGGACCTTCGACGCTTCCACTTATCACGTTGAATGTAGAAATAGGACAAACAGAACTTATTTCTCTGAACTCGAACATCTCTTATCAGAAAAAAGAAGAATGAGAAGAGAGTGGCAAATTCACAGGTCTCCTGAACTGAAAGCTAGGCTACAGGTATGCAGAGATATACTAAGACATTTCTTAGAAACCCAAAGAACGGCCTCACTTAGATCTTACTTGGAGGGTCTTGATAGTACATTGTGGGGTACTGACTACTCGTTATGAAGGGCGGCAAGAGGTTTAAAAAGACCAGTGAGAGGAAAACCTCCTTTGCGAAATCCGAAATGATTCCGAGAAAGGGACATTATTTGTTAACCATTTGAGAAATGTGTTTACTATAAACAACTCAAATAACGTATCTGATTTGCCACTACTTGTTACAAGACCTCCTGTACCTCTAAGAGTAAACTTTCGTGATATCCAAAGCGCTATTGGTACTCTGAACCTTTGAAAGGCTCCAGGTATGGATAAAATCAGCAATAAAATGCTTGTGGAGTTACCTCGTGTAGCTAGAAGAATTATCCTCTTTATCTTCAACTCTATTTTACGCCTAGAATACTATCCTGCAGATTGGAAGGTGTCTATGATCACTATGATTCCTAAGTCAGGGAAGGACCACACCAAAGTGGAGTCATATAGGCCAATTAGTCTACTGCCGACAATTTCTAAACTGTTCGAAAAACTTAGTCATTAAGTTGACTCCAATTTTGAATGACACTGATAGCCTGTTCGCCGATCTCGAACGTTAACGTTCGCTTAGATAAGACTTAAGACACAAACTTTTTATCGTATCTATTTTTTTACTCAATCAAGTTTGTTTATTCCACAATCAAGTTTATGTCTTAAGTCTTATCTAAGCGAACATTAACGTTCGAGATCGGCGAACAGGCTATGAATGTATTCCTAATTATTAATTCGGCTTCAGAGCTAAACACAGCACCATCGAACAAACACACATATTGGTAAATGTGATAAGACGGTCGTTTGAAGACAAAAAATTCTGCTCCGCCCTTTTCATTGATGTGTCCCAAGCGTTCGACAAAGTTTGGCATGACGGTTTAATGCACAAAATAAAATTAACTCTGCCTGCTAACACCCATAAACTCATGGAAAGTTATTTATACGGTCGCAAATTTAAAATCAAGAAGACAAAGACAAAGAAGAAAGTACCGCTCATGTTATACTATGTATCCACGATGACTTGAATCACCTGCTTTGCTTTCTGAATCATGTTTACGAATCATGCTGTTTACATGACTAATAAACTTGATTAAATTTGACATTTGTTTTTAATAAACAAACAGAATTTACAATTTGTGGAAAATAATTTTTTTAATAGACAAAAAAAGTGAATGGAAATAGTTAGATTATTTGAAAAAAAAAACACATTCGTACGTATTTACTTTCTTTACAGCAACAAGAAAATAATTTGCTTTGTTTACAATAATATTGAATTTTTACAGCTAGTGCAGATAAACTTGCGATAAAAATTAGAGAAGAGTGCAATTTTTCGTGCTTCGCAATGAATCAATATGAATCTACTTGATTCGCTCTTAAAATTTTGTATGGTGAAGCAAGTTGTTTCGCTCATGATTGGGGTGTGAAGCATGAATAGAGAGCGTTAAAGTTTTAAAACACTTTGATGTTTACATAGGTCGCCCACCAACGGGTATCACAATAAGATCAACATGATGGACCCAAGTGAGCTGTTTCCAAAAACGGCTACCCACGGAACCTAACCTAACCTTGATGTTTACACAACATTGGTTCACAATAAACTGATAAACTTGATTGGCCCTGTTAGTCTATTTAAAGAGCAATCATAATTTCTGGAATGTTCGAAACTAAGACACTTGAATGTTCATGACTGCAAGTCTAGAATATTCAGCCAATGTCGTTAAAACTCAATGTTGCCTATTCCTCAGCTATGTTTATAACAGGGTGTTCTCAATAAATTTAAATTTCTACAAATGCTGAACAAGTTTTATGTCGATGAACAATGATAAAGATGTTGTATGTTGATAAACACACCATCTGTTGATAAAGATGTACAATTGGAATACAATCAGCCCAACCATGAATAAAAAATCCGCGGGAGTTTTTTCCCTATTTATTTTTTTAACATTGAATTTGAATAGGAAAAGGGAAAAAACTCCCGCGGAATTTTTGTTCATGATTGGGCTGAATATCGCAACAATATGTATAGTAACTCGAAAATTTTTGTCTACTTTTTGTTTGTTTGTTTTGGTGCATATAAACAAAAAGTATGGTGCATATCAGAGAACAGAAAGAGACCATTCACATTTGCTAACCATTCGCAAATTCATTGCTTTTACTCGACAATAATAAAAATGTGCATTGCTGTTTGTTTACTCATTACTTATTACTGTTTGCTATTTTACATTCCCTTTTTGTTATGCGGTTATACATCAAGCAACGAAATAATTCAATGCCACATGAAAAAACTAAAAACATTCACACCATTCGTCCAGTAGTCGTTGCTTACAGTAAATGAAAACATAAAGAAAGAGCAAAAACAATACAAAACCTAATGAGAAAATAAATATTTTTTTGGTTGTTGCTTTATGTGCGATATGTTGACAGTAAACTAGTAAAGTTTGATATTTTTTGTAAGTATGTACAACTTATACAATCAGCATTGAAACCATTCATACCAATCGTTAAACATTCGTACCAATCGTTAAGTATTCGTTGCTTTTGGGAGTATACGTTTACATTTGTACAAGACATGCAATGCAAGCATCATTTTTCGTTACACTCCGTTTCGTAAATAATGACATGTATTGCTTTACGGAATTAATTTATGTTGTCAACATGAGGTTCGTTTTTTGTGATTGTATTCAAAATCTAAAATTAACCAATCAATCCGTTCTCTGGTGCATATAAACAAAAAGTAGACAAAAATTTTCGAAATTTTTATACATACGAGTATACTATGTATACATATTGTTACGATATTCAGCCCAATCATGAACAAAAATTCCGCGGGAGTTTTTTCCCTTTTCCTATTCAAATTCACTGTTAAAAAAATAAATAGGGAAAAAACTCCCGTTTATGCAATTATCAGAGTTTTTATATTTGCATTTCCCGCTAATATGTATGCACAGAAAGTTCTGCATTTTAAGGAATGCATATAACCGATAAATACTGTATTCTGTTTCAATTTTGGAAACAGCTTGCTTTTTAAATCTTTTTTGAATATGTGCATTGGAAGGCATATACTATACATACATACATATACATTTGCAAAAATTTCTCAAGTACATTTCAGGACTACAACTTGCATTAGGTCAGTTGATCAGATATCAATATGTAGTTAGTATGTATGTACATATATCTATTGTAAATCAATTATTAATTTTCATCCAAGTTAAATATGTGTCTAATTATACGTACGTACGCATATAGTACGAGTATGTATCCCTAATATTGAGTTTTTTCAAATTGACGAATCATAATCAAAATAAAACCATGTGATTGTATTAAGTTACATACATTAAAAATTTGCTTTACAATACTAATTTGTTATTTTATCGCTTAATTTTTTCTAGATTTTGAACTTTGATGAGCAAACAAAAAATACAACAACAACTAAAACACCAACGAATTAAATAAATAAAATTGAATAAAACATTTTGAAGAATAAATTAAAAACTAAGAGGTTGCAATAAATAACAAATTAAAAAAAAAAACGTGAATATGAGTAGTTTTGTTAACGATATTGTAAGTGAAAGCAAAAAACAGGAACAACAAATAACTGGAAACCAACAAAATATTAAAGAAACAATAGCAACAACAGCATCAGAAAAAAACAATCAAACAGAAAGAGAAACACTAACAACTACTGCAACAATAAGTAAAAATGATAATAAAGTTAACAACAAACCTGATGACACATCAAACAATGAAAATACAAAAACAATAAATGAAAATAAAAGTGAAAAAATAAACGAAAATGAACTAACAAAAACGACTAAATCGACAACAACAACAACAGCAACAAATGTAAACAATTATGGCAATAAGAAAAGCCGTAACGATGTTGTTGTTGCCACCGCCGATAAAGATAAAAACAAAGATAAGTATGAAGATAATGTCGTTATTACTATAGATAATAATCTCAATTTAAGCAATCAAACAGACGATAATAAATTGACAACAGCACAAATAAGTACAAGCGCAGCAGCCGCGGCTGCATTGTATGCCGCCACTTGTTGTGTGTCAAATATGCTACCAGGCGATGTGGCATCTAAACAAACGACAGTAGCTTCTAACACCCATAGCATTGTATTGTCAACAACAATAACAACTGAAAGCAACAATGAAGAAGGTAACACATTACAAACATTGATAACATCACCGTTGCCTACTGAAATAGAGAGTAATGCAAAAGCATTGTCTACAGCATTGCCTGCAACAGCAACCTCGCCTTTGCCACCACTACCACCACTGGGTTTAACAACAGTTTCTCATTTGCCACATATTTGCAGTGAACCCACTTTTGGCGTACAATTACGCAATAGAAATATAGAAGATCAACAGCACAATAATAGTAACAATTACATTATCTCAGCAAATACAAACGGCAGTGGAAGTAGTGCTCGTGATTGGCGCCCAAATACATCAGCGCCCAACTATAGCAGTGTTGTTAAATCGGGCACTGTGAGTGCATCAGCTTCGCCCAGTATGGTGCGTAAAACATCGGATTCGTCAGTTTTACTACCACGTCGCGTATCGTTTCCAAAAAGTGATAATGAATTGGTCACTGGCTATTTAGAACCAGCTAATCCCTGGGAACATGGTAAGTTTTATGTCCGTTATTATTAGATTTATGTATATATTTATGGAAATATTTTGTATTGTTGGAATTTTATAGAAAAATACTGCTATGTATGTAAAATATTTACTTATAAATTTTGAATTTTAAATCGCGGAATTGAAAAAGCATAAATACTATGTATTACTACCCACTTTGGGTATCATTAAGGTGTCTTTTGTAAAGCAGACCTCGGTTATATTTAGCTGGTAGAGTTTGGTGGAGGTAACTTTAAAGCAATTGTTTTGGAAGTTTATGCCAATTCTATTGCATACATAATTTTACTAGTTTTACTACAAATTGAAAATTTTAAATTTAATTATAGGTACTTATTTCAATTAGATGTTTAGATATAATGTTGTATATAAAAAATAATTATTAAATAGCATGTATTTTCAAAATTCTACATTTTCGAATTATGATATGCGAATAAGCAATGACCTCTTTAATGATTTAAGAGGAAATATAAAAACTAAAATAATAGATATTTAATTTTTTTCGATTATGTTCAGTAATTACTAAAAATAGAATTCGGAGAGAAATAAATTTAAGAAATGTGTTAACTATACTTTCATTTGTTCGAATTTAGTTAATTACAAATCGATACAAATTGTGTGATTCGACTTTATTTCAATAGATATTCCAATGGTTTTAGCAGCGAAAGTATTGAATTCTATAATTACTATCAAAATTCAGTATAGTATTTATAATAATAGAAAAAGCTTACTTCAAATCAAATCATTTAAAATTTTTTATTTTTAATTAAAAGAAATTCCTTTAAACTTGTTACAGTACATATTCCCAGTATAGTAAAAATATTGTTACACATTTTCTCAACAACAATAAAATGCGGAAGTTTATATTTTGCCGTCATACATGTATGTCTTTTTAGAAAAAAAGAATATATTTTACACTTTAATCATTACTATTACTTTCCTTACTTACAACACACTACACTTCCTGTGATTTATTTCAATTAAATTGATTTATTTATTGTCATTTATTCAAACTATGTAGGTATGCTTTTTGTACTTAATTTCTCGCAAAAATTTTATTTGTTTGTAAAAATTCAAATGCTGTTGAGTATGCAATACGCCGTGTGTATACATAAATAATATTTTCGTATTTTTTATATTTTTTTTGTTCAAAACAAAGATGACGTCGTCTCCGACGACATGATGTCTCCTTTGTTCGTTCTATATGAACTTGTATGTATTTAGCCATACATATATTATTACACATACATATCTACATCCCTTGTTTTTTTTTTTTTTTTTTTTTTTTTTTTTTTTTTTCGTTCAGTCTCATTTCGTGTGATGTTTTGTGGTGGGTGTTTCTTGTGTGTGGCTGTTATGGTCGCTAAAACCCCTTGTTCTTTTGCCAATTTTTATAAGTATAATATGCATGTATTTATTCTGCTATTTATTAATAATTATTTTCGCTGTTGTCTCAACAAACTATTGGTGTAGGTACCTATAATGGATGTGTGGCTGAAAATGAATCATTTTTGTGCAATTGTCAATAGAACAAGATATTCACATATATTTTTTTAATTTACACCATTTATGGCTAAATAGGTGACATTTTATTAAATACCTATTTATATTTCTATTTTCTCCTTACGTATACTTACTGTCATATCGCAGCAAACACCGACATTAGTTAATCGAGTAAGCATTAATCGACTTTTATTTTTGCCTTAAAAAATTAAAAGCTAAAAAATAACTTTTTTTCTTGACTTTTTCGATAAAAGTCATAACAGTTACGGTACCTGGTGGAAACCTTTACTATCTTATCTTAAATTTCTTCTATGCGCAACTGAGAATTAAGTACCAATTATCTATCTACCTTAAGGTGATATCAGACGGGATGTATTTTACATATGTACTGTCAAATTTTCCATCTGTAAAAGTTGTACACATCGTGTGATACATATGAAACTTTGCATGTGTAAAATACATATGGAAATACATATGTAATTTTTTCGCTCTATTTTCCTGTGACAAACATAAACAAAACAGCTGGTTTGTTTTGAAACAAAATTGTTTGAAAGAATATATTGGAAAGAAAAATTAAAGAAAATGGATTTTTCGATTTTTAATAAAGTAAATTATGTTTATTATATTTATTGCAGTTAGATTGGCCAAAAGAAGCAATTCTAGAAATTTATAAACGTTAAAAAGACAGCTTTTGTTTACATTTATAGGTTATGTCATATGGAAAACCATAAGCAGGTGTGAAAGCAAAAATTATGAATCGTATGTAAAATGGAAATTTTGACATACATACGGAATTACATATGGGTAAGAAAAGGGACAGTACATATGTAGAATACATCCCGTATGATAGCACCTTTAATATAACACGTTTTATTGAACTACAAATGTATGCAGCATAAAGCATTAAACACATTCGATACAGCAGGCTACCTACGACAATATGTCAAAAATAAAATACACACATTTATATGAGAGTGATTATATTGACGACAGCAGGCAACACTACTGCAGGTTCTACGCACCGGAATTACCCGATATCACTCGGCCAAGGGCTGTCAACTCGGCAATTACTGCTGTTACAACAACAACAACTGCAGGTTGTTGTCCATGCTGAATTTTTCGTCGCTGTTGGCGACAAAACAAAAACAGTGTTGACCATATAGCAAAATGTGTAAAGCAAATTTAATAAAATAAAAAGCAAAATACAAAATAAAATTTTTTGTGATATTGATGGCATTGTGTTAATTGTTGTTGGCTGCTTGGTGAAGAAGGTATAACACTGGTTACTAGGCAGCCTCTTTAACGACAATTAATCTCATTGTTATTTATATCATAATTAATAGACATTTTACTTGAATTTTGTAAAAATTGTAATAACAGGTTGTTTCCGAATCGGCTTCTGTAACATGCGAGTGTTAAGAGCGAATTTTTTCTCTGTGTATGCTCACGTTTGTCTTCATCGGCCGGATGTTTTCGCCTTATGTGAAACCCAGGTATCCGAGAATGCTGATCCACAGGATTTTCATATACCTGGTTATCACTTTATATCGCTTTTTAATTTCCGTCGGGGCATTGCCATGTACATACGCAATGAAGTCGTGTAACAGTACCAGCAATCATTAGGTACGTATGATGCAGAATTTAACTGTCTATGGGTTAAGTTAAGCATTTCGGGTTTCTACCATATCTGGCTTCGATATCCTTTCCGATTCCATAACAAAGATTCTTGAGAGTTGTACTAGCAGTGAAATTGTTGTTGCTGGTGATTTCAATGTTCACAACTCCTCGTGGCTTCGCCATTCAAGCCATACAACTACTGAAGGCCAATATGTTGAGTTATTCGCAGCGCACAATCACCTTGCGTAACTAGTGAATGAACCAACGCATATTCCATGCGTTGATTGGCACCAAAACAACACCCTCGACCTTTTTCTAACCTCACACCCTAATAAGTATGAGGTAGATGTTCTTGCACCACTTGGTAATTCGGATCATTGCACCATTTCCGCCTCCTTTTCGCTCTCCGAACTTCGTAACGTTTCAAGACCAGCTACGAAACGTTCAACTTTTGTATACGAAAAAGCTCGTTGGACTGAGCTCAACGAATTCTTCCGGCATTTTAATTGGAAACTTTGTTTCTTAGAGAATAATATCAATGTCATGGCGAATATGGTCGAAAATATAATTATGATGGGGATGAAAAAATTCATACCATCAAAGAAAATTTCGATTAAATCTAAAGAAACATCTTGGTTTAATCAGAAGTGCAAAATTGCAATCAGATCCAGAGAGGAAGCACTCAGAATTTGGCGAAATAATAAAAACGCCGAAACTGATTCGCTACGCAAACGAGCGAGGTCTTCGTGTGCCAAAGTGCTGAGGCGTGAAAAATCTCTACACGATCAACGCCTCCGTGCAAAAGTTCTTACTGCTCCCCGGGGCAGTAAAAGCTTTTGGTCATTCGTTAAAAGAATAAAGGATAATGCTAGTTCTTCAATTCCTACTCTTTTAAAGAATGACCAACTATTCACATACCCGGTTGACAAAGCTAACCTTTGGGGCTGAATTATTTGCAAATAATTCAAACTTACCGGAAAGCAATTAACCAACGCCCGTGCTCGAAAGAGTATCAGTAACTATGCCTAATATATTCTTCCGCACGCGAGCAGTTAAAAGGGTTGTAGCGGATCTTAACATTAATAAGTCTCCTGGGCCAGATGGTATACCAGCACTGGTCTTGAAGCAGTGTTCTTCGACGCTAGCTTGTCCATTAGCTAACCTTTTCAGTATCTTATACCGTGCCGGTGAATTTCCCATGTGTTGGAAGGTTGCTAATGTAACGCCAATTCCTAAAAAGGGAGAGGCTACAAACTCTGAAAATTATCGCCCAATTGCAATCTGTTCTGCACTTTCCAAAGTCATGGAAAGTATGGTAAATTACCATCTTGTGAAATATAACGGGACTAGTCCCAAAACTACTCCTTGTAACTACATCAAATGTTTTTAAACAACGATTACGGTGGTTAAAGCACGAATAATTGTCGTGTAACAAGAAGTTCTGATTTGAAAATGAAATGGTCCACAAGTGCATTACATAAGACCATGATGTAGTCACTACATTTTAGCTACAATGGACCACGTACTCTACAGATTTTTGCAGGGATAAATGTATACATTACATACAAATGTATACAAAATAACAAACGAATTTTTAATTGAGGTTTATTTAAACATTACATGTTATTTCTTTCTGTGTAGTGTCACCTATACATACATATGCCATTACCAAATCCTCTCTTTCTGCGGGACACTGCTTTAAATCATATTTTTTGACGTAAACCTTGAGTCGTAAAAATTGATATTTGACAATATTTTCACAAAATATTTTTTTCTATAGTGCTATTTTTTTACAGTCAAAATTTTGATACTTCAACTGAAATTTAAATCTTTTCAATAAAAGTTACAGAAATCTTTCTTACGTTGAATAAATGATTGACATATTTCAATTATGTGTCACGGGCATAACTAGGAAACTAAATCCAAGAAAAATTCATATGTAGAGTCGAGTTCTGCCTTCAGTGCTATTTTTTTTACCGCAGCTGTATTTCTCTTGTTTAATTTTTAAAACATTATTATATGTTTCATACCTATGACTTTTTATATTATATTTTTTTAATCATCACTCTAAAATACATATACAATAATAAAATGAAATATTTATTTCTTATCTGAAAACATTTTCGTAAGTTAAAATTACATTACAGAAACAGAGTAAAGACAGTTGACTTATGATTTATGAATGTTGTAGAAAATATAATATGTTATGTTAAATTCTAATTAATTCTGGGAATCTATCTACACCATATATTCCAAACCATAGAAATCAAAGTCAAATATTATTATCGTCAGAAATTAGAGAACTGTTAAGAAACAAAAGAAGACTAAGAAACGTTTGGCAAAACAGTAGGAATCCAAATGACAAACGAGCCTATAATAGATCTGTTAAAGATTTAAAAATAGCTCTACAAAATCTTAAAAATGAGCAGATTGGTAACTTTCTTACAAATCTTAACCCAGTGAATAAAAGAAATGATGAGTTTAGCTTATGGAAGGCAACAAGATATATAAAAAGACCCACCAAAAGAAATATACCAGTTAAAGATTTAAACGGTGATTGGTGTAAATCAAATAAATCTAAAGCTGAAGCGTTTGCTCTACATCTCCAAACTACGTTCCAACCTCATTCACAAAACAACCCTTGTGCTGAAGAAATGTTACAATATATATATAGTCCTTGCCCTATGGATTGGCCAATAAAACACATAACTCCTCATGAAGTTAGAGAGGAGATCAAAATTCTCAATTGTAAAAAGTCCCCAGGCTACGACAGCATTGATGCTAAAATAGTGAAAGCCCTGCCGAAGAAAGGTGTTCTCTTTCTCACATTGTTATACAACTCGGTATTGAGATTAAATTACTTCCCCTCACAATGGAAATGTGCAGAGATCGTAATGGTAAACAAACCGAACAAACCAGAGAATCATGTAACATCCTATATACCAATAAGCCTTCTGGTTGTATTCTCCAAAATATTCGAAAGAATATTCTTGAAAAGATTACTACCAGTTCTGGAAAAATTTAATATCATACCTGAATACCAATTTGGTTTCAGACATAAGCATGGTACCCCCGAGAAATGTCATCGTATCATTGCTTATATAAGAGATGCACTGGAAACCAAAAAATATTGCTCAGGTGTATTTTTAGATGTTCAACAGGCATTTGACAAAGTTTGGCACACCGGGCTATTTTATAAATTAAAAAAACTACTTCCAACTCCTTTTTATCTACTGTTAAAATCATATCTAACTAACAGAAACTTTTATGTAAAAGTTCACGATGCGTCATCTAAAATTTATGACATCAATGCTGGCGTACCACAAGGTAGCGTTTTAGGACCAGTTCTATTTACCATATTTACATCAGATATGCCAATTATTGAAAACGTACTGGTTGCAACGTATGCAGATGACACTGCGGTATTAGTCTCTGACATATGCCCAAACAATGCATCAAACTTAGCGCAAAGAGAACTCAACGAAATTGAAACTTGGTTAAACAAATGGAATATAAAAGTTAACTCCGAAAAATCCTTACATATAACTTTCTCCTTACGACGAGGAAATTGCAATAATGTATACATGAATGGCATTCAAATTCCACAAAGTGATTGATTCAAATACTTAGGAATACACATAGATAGAAGGCTGACATGGAAAACACATATTAAATATAAAAAACAACAACTAAGTATTAAAACAAAACGACTTTATTGGCTTTTGGGTCACAAATCACAACTACGGTTAGAACACAAAATATTAATTTATAAATCAATTCTAAAACCTGTTTGGACGTACGGAATACAACTATGGGGAACAGCCAGCAATTCCAACATTGAAATCTTGCAAAGATATCAGTCCAAAACTCTAAGGTCTATTGTAACAGCTCCATGGCTTGTAACCAATAAATCGATTCACGATGATCTTCATATCCCAACAGTTAAAGATGAAATCAGAAGATTCAGCGAGAACTATCTTGAAAGATTAAGTAATCATACTAACCCATTAGCTATTTCTCTACTTGATGACTCAGAAGAAGTAAGAAGACTTAAAAAATACCACATTCTGGATCTGCCTTTTCGATTCTAAATCAAAAATTTCTAATACAATGTACATATGTAATAAATTTGTAAATACTGTTTAAACTGTCTAAATTTTATATTATCCCAAGAATTATATTATGCTGTTGTTCTTAGTGGAGTTCAACACTAAATGTTATATGATTGTTATACAATTTACTTATTATCCTTAAATGGATAGATTGTAAATAAATGAATTATAAAAAAAAAAAATTCTAATATTGTATTTTGTATATTAATTAATTAATACCTACATAATTTTTTTATTTTTTGTCAAGCAGTAACAGACCGCAGCGTAACCTCGAATCTAATCATTTGCATTTTACATTAACAAAATATACGATAATAAGTTTACGATAATTCAATTGACAGCTGCAATAATTTAATGAAATTTTTTTGTCTATCGATATCGCGTGCGATCAATTTAGGCGATACAATTGTCTGTATAACACTGGGTTGATCTGGTTGTATTAACGATACTATAATCCTATATCGTTAACTTAAAACCGTTAATTTCTTCTTACCAACACACATTCTCTTTACAAAAATACGCTTTTAATTTGCATTTAATGTAATTCTTTTTGTCCAGGAATTCACTACATTCATCTGACCAACGATTCTTAAATAGAAAACTATCTGAAAAGTATTACATACCTATTAAACATGATGCAAAAGTTTTTGTATATTGTAAAACTAGTCGAAATAATTTCTGTACAAAACTTTCTATAAAGAACACTAAAGAGTTTTGTAAAAATCGTAATAGTCTACTTTTTAAAAATTATAAAATGTCGAAATATTGAACATGTTTTGAATTTTGGCAAAATTTCGTAAATACTCGTATAACAATATTTATTGTACTAAAGTAACATGCAATATTTAATGCCGGCCTTTGGTTAGGTTATAAAAGCAACCAGTTACAAAAGCTCACTTGGGTCCATACATTGAAGCATTAAAATAAACCTGTTTCTATACAATAGCGGTAATCACTCTTCATAGAACACTATATTAAAATTCAAGAATAGGATTAACCCGTGATTTTTCGAAGAGAATACTGTTTACATTTTTTAACTTTAGCAGACGGCTAGTACCAGAGTGTGTCTAGACACTAAACTTAGAAAACAACATAGTGGCAAATAAGTTTGTTGATCAATAAAAAAAATCGATTTAGTAAATAATAAGAAGTAAATAATAATAATAATAATAGTACAAAATTTTGAAATTAAAAATTAATAAAGTATTTTAAAAACATAAGTAAATAAATACATACTACAAATAAATACTACGAAATACATACATACATACATACATATGTACGTATCGCTCATTTGCGAAAAAAATAATGACATAAGTATGTATGTATCTCAAAACACGATTTTGATATTGTCTATTATTTTTTTAATGATAAATAATCACTTAAATGACCTGATCAATTTATTTTACCTAAAAAATTAATTTTTATTTTGCTGTTCATGATCACAAATTTCCGAAATCACAGCGAAAATAATGAAAATTTGAATAAGAAAATACCTAATAAATTATGTACTCTGTTTGAAAAACACAAATTTTGAGTTATGACCTTCTTGTCGTAAATAAACGATGTGTACATATTTCTCAGATTGTTTTTGTTAACTTCTAGTTTTTTGTTTGCTTGGTATTTGTGAATTTATAGTATTTTTCGATTTGCTTTTTTTTTTACCATATCAAATAAAAATGTGATGTCATCGACAGCAATTTCAATGACAAAAAAGTGTAAAAAACATAAGCACATTTACAAAAAAACAAAAACAAAAATACAAACACAAACAATACTCAAAAGAATAAAACTAAAAAAATAAAACAAGTTTGACTATAAATCCGAACAACGTGCAGAATATTTTTTCTTCTTTTCGTTATATGATACAAGTACATAATATATACATACATACATACATCATATACATATATTATACACTCCTCGAAATAAGTATAGGACACAATTTTTTTTTATTACCAAGTAACGATTATAATATTAATTAATATTATATTTAATCATTATTTTTCAAGGAAAATTGTTTCCTCGTAAAGAAAAATTTATGTTTTGAGTTTTATGTTTTGTTCAAAAAATAAAACTTATTTTCTAACTTGTAATTTTTAAAAAAATAATAATTATTCTATCAGTTTTATTTATTATTCAAAAATAATAATTTTATGTGAGTTTTATTTATTTATTTATTAATAAAAACAAAACTTATGTAAGGACTTTATTATTAAAATTATTCACGATTTTTATACGAAAATGCATATATATTATTTAATAATTAACTAACAATTATAATACTCAGAAACATGCATTCTCTATAGAAAAATACATCTCATATAAACGTGTGTATTTTATTTTTGACATATTGTACTCGGTATGTAGTTCTAGACTCATTAAAACAAAATGTTATAAAATAAATAAACAAACTTAATAAATATAAAAGAAATTTATTGCAAAATGATATTAATAAAGATTTACAATTATATAATAATTGCTATTTCACACGTTTCAGTTTTAGCTGACCAATTCTTTTTTGAACCTGCCATTTCGTTTACACGCGTATTTTAAATTTTCTTGCTCTTTACCATCAAGTTTTTACTTTCTCATGTAAACAACTTCGCGCAGAATAAGACGGTCAAAATAAAAGAAGAAAACAAAAGGAAATAAGAAAATTGACTAGTACCATCAAGTACGTATACCTTTACTTTTCTTTTCCCTTCTCACCTAACATTGCTTGTCTTGAAGAGTCAGAATTAAAATGTGTGAAAGCGGACTAACTACTTTAAATCTATTTATTTGAAGTATATATTTTGGATTTTGTAATTATTAACTTTTTAATATATATGTATAGAAAGTAATTCTTTAATATAAAACAAGTAAGAGTGCTATATTCGGCTATGCCGAATCTTATATACTCTTCACATTTGTTGTGGATGCATAATTATATACATATATGCATATTATTACGTTTTCACCTTTTTAAAATGGTGGTTTATTTCCTTTAAATAAACCGGATTCTTTTTAATTTCAAAATAAAAGCGTCAAGTAGTTTGAAGAAAATATGTATAACGAGTCTTTATTTATTTAAATCTACACAAATGAACACACTGTCTTTTTACACACTTATATTACGGTTTAAGAACACACTTAAAGTTTTCGAACACTTTGTTTGATCAACGCCATCTGTTGATGAAGTTTTTTTGATGAAATTTTCAAAGGTTGTTTTGGATTTTTGCTCATATCTCCGTTATTTATGGACGGATTTTGCTGATTTTAAATAGCAATCTTCTCGAAAGCATGTCTGACAGAATTATTGAAGATTTGGATCCCGAAGATATCTGTAGCTTAATTGCCGTATAACCGATACTAATATGATTTCTGGATTAAAATTTCTGATTCATATAAAAGTTGGTTCGATATCGATATTTATTAGACATTTTTGTGGGTTTATTTGTTTTTGGAAATGGTTCTTATATGGCAGCTATGACAAATTATGGGCCGATCTTCTTAAATTTTGGAACAGTTATTTTCATGCATATGAGGATATTTCACGTCGAATTTCAACATAATAACGGTATATTTAAGATATATATTAGTATTATCGTGGATTTTGGGAGTGGATCTTATGTGGGGGATGTAGTCAAATATCCAGGGGCCAAATTGCCGCATGCGATATCGAGTAAAATTTATCGTAGTTGTCTTATTTGAGATTATGGCATTCGATATCGAGTAAAAAATTTAGTACATTTTATCATAATTTCGATATCGAAATCAGTTTTCGATACGATAGCTCATTCTATCACGAATGCGGTAATTTGGCCCCAGCAGTTTGATTTAGGCATGCATGTAAATGATCCGTGTAAAATTTTGGATCGGTACCCTTATTTATAAGAGATTTATGAGTATTAAAGTGATTTTCGGAAAAGGGCTTTATATGGGGCATACGGTTAAAAATGGAATGGGATGATTTTTGTATATATGTGAATGATCTGTGCAAAGTTTTGAGTCGGTACCGATAGAAAGATAAATGTCTTTTTCAGATGTGGTCCTTATATGGCAGCTATGACCAATTCTGGGCCGACCACCATAAAATTTAGTACAACAATTTATTTGCCTATAAAGATTATTTATGTCAAATTTTAGCCATTTACCATTATTTATATCGTTTTATACGTATTTAAGTGAATTTTGGAAGTGGACTTTATATGGGGTCTATGGTCAAACATGGACCGAACTAAAAAAAATTTCGTTTTGCGATTTCTTTTTTTTTTTTTTTTTTTTTTTATTTTTGCTGAATATTGTCTTGATATTCCAATTTTATAGGCATTTATGTATCATTGAGCAATATTTCGGGAGGATTTTTTTTTTGTATGTGGGCTATGAGAAATCATGGACCGATTCTTACTATTTTCCGCACACTTTCTTCTTTTATCATACAAACAACGTATACAAAATTTCATGGTATTATCTGCAATATATATATATACAAAAAATATCAAATTTTTATGGAGGTTGTCTCACATTTTGGTCCATAACTCTGGTTGGACTAAACCGATTTTTCTGATTTTAAATAGCAAACTTCTCGAAAGCATGTCTGACAGAATTATTGAAGATTTGGATCCCGTAGATATCTGGGGACTTCAAAAAACTGATTTCAACAGACAGACAGACAGACAGACGGACATGGCTTAATCGACTCCGCTATCTATAAGGATCCAGAATATATATACTTTATAGGGTCAGAAAATTATATTGTGCAAATTACAAACGGAATGACAAACTTATATATACCCTTCTCATGAAGGTGAAGGGTCTTAAATTCATTGTTTTGTTAGTACCATATACTAACATACATATACATATGTATGTATTCACGCATATATTACACATATAAACAATGTTTGTTCTTGTTTACTTTACCATACATTATTTGTGTTGGACACTTCAAGTTAATATAGTAAGAAATGCTTTTTCCTAAATACTCATACCTCATATTGTTTTAAATGGAAAAGTACTTAAATTGATAAACAAATTAAATCAACATAAAACAAGTAATAAAGTATAGTCGGTCAAGCCCGACTATATAATACCCTACACCCAGTATGTATATGTATAAAACAGTTTTTCAGAAATGGGCGCTATATGGGAGATATAACCTATTATGGACCGATCATCCAAGAATTTAGTGTCATGATATCTATGAATATAAATATTATGTAAAGGGTCCGCCAAATAACTTTTTTTTTTTTTTTTTGAAAATGCTATAAAAAACTACTGAATATTTTCTTAAATTTATTTTTTTATTTGAAAGTACAATCCTTCGGGTTAATAATGGAAAATAATTTCATTCAAATGGCTACCTCGGCTGGCCATGCAGTAGCCAACACGATCGGTCCAATTTTTAAGCACAATCAATTGTGTGCAGTTGTATTTCTCCAATGGCTTCACGAATATTGTCCTTTAAAGCGTCAATTGTCTCTGGCTTGTCGGCGTAACACTTATCTTTGACGGCACCCCACAAATAATAGTCCAACGGTGTCAAATCGCAGCTCCGAGGTGGCCAAACGACATCAGCTCTGCGGCTGATACTGCGATCTTCAAAAACAGAGCGCAAAACATCAAGTGTAGCTTCGGCTGTGTGGCACGTAGCGCCGTCCTATTGAAACCAAATGTTGCTGAAGAGGAGGATCTTAAATTTTTGTGAACAAAAATTCGTTCAACATGGCCCGATAGCGATCGCCATTGACTAACGGCCACTCCTTGCTCATTTTCGAAGAAAAATGTACGTACTGTTTTTGGCTTTTCACGCTTTGGTTTATAGATGAGGATACCAGTGTCTTTCACTTTTTTCACAAGATAACGAACATACGGAGCTGACGGTGCTTCTCTTTTTCCAAAATCCGTACGCAATTTTCGCACACATTCTGTAACATTACCATGATTTTCAAAGTAATGTCGCAATATTTCCCAGCGTTGTTCAAGCGTATACACAACCATATTCGTTCAGCGGAAGGATAAAACTAATTATCTGTCAAATCAGACATGACCTAAGTGTTACCATTCACGAAATAAGCACTAGTTGAAAAAAAAAAAACGTTAGATGGCAGACCCGTTATGTTGAACTTTATCTCGATATAAATACTTTTAAAATATTTATGGAGCTTAAATTGAATTACGGAGAGGGTCTTATATGGGAGTTTGGACTAATTATGGACCGACCATTATAAAATTAGGTGTCATTATTTCTGTATAAATGAAACTTATTTGTGCCAAATTTGAATACCAACATTTTTAAGAAATTTGTGATCGTTAAAGTGAATTTCAAAAGTGAGCCTTCTATGCTACGTCAAATTATGGACCGATCAAAAGAAAATTGTACCGTATTGTTTGTATGCATATGAAATATATTTGTGTTAAATATTATTTGGATACCAATTGTACCATTGTACTCGGTATGTACTCGAAGATATCTGTAGCTTAATTGCCGTATAACCGATACTAATATGATTTCTGGATTAAAATTTCTGATTCATATAAAAGTTGGTTCGATATCGATATTTATTAGACATTTTTGTGGGTTTATTTGTTTTTGGAAATGGTTCTTATATGGCAGCTATGACAAATTATGGGCCGATCTTCTTAAATTTTGGAACAGTTATTTTCATGCATATGAGGATATTTCACGTCGAATTTCAACATAATAACGGTATATTTAAGATATATATTAGTATTATCGTGGATTTTGGGAGTGGATCTTATGTGGGGGATGTAGTCAAATATCCAGGGGCCAAATTGCCGCATGCGATATCGAGTAAAATTTATCGTAGTTGTCTTATTTGAGATTATGGCATTCGATATCGAGTAAAAAATTTAGTACATTTTATCATAATTTCGATATCGAAATCAGTTTTCGATACGATAGCTCATTCTATCACGAATGCGGTAATTTGGCCCCAGCAGTTTGATTTAGGCATGCATGTAAATGATCCGTGTAAAATTTTGGATCGGTACCCTTATTTATAAGAGATTTATGAGTATTAAAGTGATTTTCGGAAAAGGGCTTTATATGGGGCATACGGTTAAAAATGGAATGGGATGATTTTTGTATATATGTGAATGATCTGTGCAAAGTTTTGAGTCGGTACCGATAGAAAGATAAATGTCTTTTTCAGATGTGGTCCTTATATGGCAGCTATGACCAATTCTGGGCCGACCACCATAAAATTTAGTACAACAATTTATTTGCCTATAAAGATTATTTATGTCAAATTTTAGCCATTTACCATTATTTATATCGTTTTATACGTATTTAAGTGAATTTTGGAAGTGGACTTTATATGGGGTCTATGGTCAAACATGGACCGAACTAAAAAAAATTTCGTTTTGCGATTTCTTTTTTTTTTTTTTTTTTTTTTTATTTTTGCTGAATATTGTCTTGATATTCCAATTTTATAGGCATTTATGTATCATTGAGCAATATTTCGGGAGGATTTTTTTTTTGTATGTGGGCTATGAGAAATCATGGACCGATTCTTACTATTTTCCGCACACTTTCTTCTTTTATCATACAAACAACGTATACAAAATTTCATGGTATTATCTGCAATATATATATATACAAAAAATATCAAATTTTTATGGAGGTTGTCTCACATTTTGGTCCATAACTCTGGTTGGACTAAACCGATTTTTCTGATTTTAAATAGCAAACTTCTCGAAAGCATGTCTGACAGAATTATTGAAGATTTGGATCCCGTAGATATCTGGGGACTTCAAAAAACTGATTTCAACAGACAGACAGACAGACAGACGGACATGGCTTAATCGACTCCGCTATCTATAAGGATCCAGAATATATATACTTTATAGGGTCAGAAAATTATATTGTGCAAATTACAAACGGAATGACAAACTTATATATACCCTTCTCATGAAGGTGAAGGGTCTTAAATTCATTGTTTTGTTAGTACCATATACTAACATACATATACATATGTATGTATTCACGCATATATTACACATATAAACAATGTTTGTTCTTGTTTACTTTACCATACATTATTTGTGTTGGACACTTCAAGTTAATATAGTAAGAAATGCTTTTTCCTAAATACTCATACCTCATATTGTTTTAAATGGAAAAGTACTTAAATTGATAAACAAATTAAATCAACATAAAACAAGTAATAAAGTATAGTCGGTCAAGCCCGACTATATAATACCCTACACCCAGTATGTATATGTATAAAACAGTTTTTCAGAAATGGGCGCTATATGGGAGATATAACCTATTATGGACCGATCATCCAAGAATTTAGTGTCATGATATCTATGAATATAAATATTATGTAAAGGGTCCGCCAAATAACTTTTTTTTTTTTTTTTTGAAAATGCTATAAAAAACTACTGAATATTTTCTTAAATTTATTTTTTTATTTGAAAGTACAATCCTTCGGGTTAATAATGGAAAATAATTTCATTCAAATGGCTACCTCGGCTGGCCATGCAGTAGCCAACACGATCGGTCCAATTTTTAAGCACAATCAATTGTGTGCAGTTGTATTTCTCCAATGGCTTCACGAATATTGTCCTTTAAAGCGTCAATTGTCTCTGGCTTGTCGGCGTAACACTTATCTTTGACGGCACCCCACAAATAATAGTCCAACGGTGTCAAATCGCAGCTCCGAGGTGGCCAAACGACATCAGCTCTGCGGCTGATACTGCGATCTTCAAAAACAGAGCGCAAAACATCAAGTGTAGCTTCGGCTGTGTGGCACGTAGCGCCGTCCTATTGAAACCAAATGTTGCTGAAGAGGAGGATCTTAAATTTTTGTGAACAAAAATTCGTTCAACATGGCCCGATAGCGATCGCCATTGACTAACGGCCACTCCTTGCTCATTTTCGAAGAAAAATGTACGTACTGTTTTTGGCTTTTCACGCTTTGGTTTATAGATGAGGATACCAGTGTCTTTCACTTTTTTCACAAGATAACGAACATACGGAGCTGACGGTGCTTCTCTTTTTCCAAAATCCGTACGCAATTTTCGCACACATTCTGTAACATTACCATGATTTTCAAAGTAATGTCGCAATATTTCCCAGCGTTGTTCAAGCGTATACACAACCATATTCGTTCAGCGGAAGGATAAAACTAATTATCTGTCAAATCAGACATGACCTAAGTGTTACCATTCACGAAATAAGCACTAGTTGAAAAAAAAAAAACGTTAGATGGCAGACCCGTTATGTTGAACTTTATCTCGATATAAATACTTTTAAAATATTTATGGAGCTTAAATTGAATTACGGAGAGGGTCTTATATGGGAGTTTGGACTAATTATGGACCGACCATTATAAAATTAGGTGTCATTATTTCTGTATAAATGAAACTTATTTGTGCCAAATTTGAATACCAACATTTTTAAGAAATTTGTGATCGTTAAAGTGAATTTCAAAAGTGAGCCTTCTATGCTACGTCAAATTATGGACCGATCAAAAGAAAATTGTACCGTATTGTTTGTATGCATATGAAATATATTTGTGTTAAATATTATTTGGATACCAACATTTTTGAGAGAGTTATGCTCTTTAGGGTGATTTTCGGAAGTGGGCCTTATATGGGAGCTACGACTATTATGGAGCGATATGCACGCAATTTGTAGATGTGATTTGGCTTTATTTACCACTCATTTGTGATGAAATTTGTTTGGATACTTGCATAATTCAAATATTTATGCTATTTAAACCCCAATTTCGGGAGGACATTTGTATTGTATGGGGGCCAGGTGAAATAGTGGACCGATATCCAACAGTTTCAATCTCATCCGTCCTTGGGCCGAAAATATATCACGTACTAAATTTTATATCTTCAAAATTGCGACCTGTACTCTGCGCACAAGCTTTACATGGACAGCCAGCCAGACGGACGGACAGACGGACATCGTTAAATCGACTCAGAAAGTGAGTCGATCGGTATACTTTAGGGTAGCTGTTGGACCAATATTTCAGGGCGTTACAAACATCAGCACAAATCCAATATACCCTCCCCACTATGGTGGTGTAGGGCATAAATAGAACGAATTTTATATTTTTGTGATCGATTTCTACAACTCTATAGTGTAGTTATACAAGGTGAGTACAGTAGCACAGCTGACTGACTTTGTTTACAAATTACTTATCAAAATAAAAATAATACTTTATCAAGTGTTTTTGACAGCAGTACATGTTTTTTGTTTCTGTATTGTGTTGTACTTGTTGCCGATTTGCACTCACTTTGAATAGTTACACCATGTGCAACTCGTTTCGAAATTTATAGATTTTTAAATTGCAATTCTGTAATACGTATTATTGCAATAATTACTTGCGAAATTTTCCCTACCATCTAAATGCGTTTTCTTTTCTGGCAAAAATGTTACACGTTTTTCCCATTTCGCACCTTTTTTAATTTTTTTGTGTTCTTTTCTGAAAAAATGTCAACACTGCTAAAGTGTAGTGTGTTCTTTTCTATAAATGTCACACTATAAATTAAAAAAACGGTGCACCTTTCACACTATTTTTAGAGGGGGAGATTCGCACGATAAAACAGCTGACATTTGTTTTGTTTATGAATGTGTATTTGGGTGAAGATACAAAAAAAAAATATACAAAATGGAAAATATTACTACTTTTTTTTTTTTTTTTTTTTTTTTTTTTTTTTAATTCAACTTTATTTACAATCTATTTTACAATATTTAGCAAATTCAATGATTTAAATAATATTATCACATATGTTATTAAACTACAATAAGTTTAATAAACTATATAGGATATACATATGTAAGTATGTACGTGTTTAAATAAATATACATATAAAGATTGTTGTTCTTAGAGCTTAACTTTGTTTCATTTTCTATATTGGAGATCTAGCACGTGAAATCTGTTCAGTCTTCTAATTTCATTTGTTTCATCTAATAAGGAAATCGCCAATGGGTTTTGATGGTTGCTTAGTCTATTTATATACCTAGCACTATATCTGTTTATTTCATTGAAAATAAATGGTACTTTCAGATCATAAACCATGGAGCGCCAGAAATATACCTTAAGGTTTTGGACTGATAGCGTTGCAATATCTCAATATTTGAATTACTGGCCGTTCCCCACAGCTCAATGCCATAGGTCCATATAGGCTTTAATATAGCTTTATATAATTTTATTTTGTTCTCTAAACTAAGTTGAGACTTGTTCCTAAGTAACCAGTTCATTTTCTTGGTTTTCACATTAAGGTAATTTTTTTTGCTTTTGATGTGGTCTTTCCATGTGAGACGTTTGTCTATATACATTCCCAAATACTTTACGCAATTCGATTTCGGTAATTGTAAGCCATTTATATATATCGGAGGACACTCTTCTTTCCTTAAGGTAAATGTTATATGATTGCATTTTTCTACGTTTATAGTAATTTTCCAGTTGTTTAACCATTGCTGTAGCGAATTTAGCTCTCTTTGCATTACAGATGAAGCTTCGATGTGACATTTATTGGAAGATATTATGGCGGTGTCGTCCGCATAAGTCGCAACTTCGACATTAGCGGATGTAGGCATATCAGAAGTATATAAAGTGTATAGTATTGGCCCTAAAACACTGCCTTGCGGTACTCCGCTATATATTTGATTTATACTTGATGCTTCGTCATCAACTTTCACATAAAATGTTCGATTGTGCAGATATGATTTAAGCAACGCAAAAAATGGAGCAGGTAGAATTTTTTTCAGTTTAAATAACAATCCGTTATGCCACACTCTATCAAATGCCTGCTTTATGTCAAGAAACGCTGCAGAGCAATACATTTTTCTCTCTAGTGAGTCCGCTATAACTCTTACTATTCTGTGACACTGTTCTGGTGTTCCATGATGTTGACGAAATCCAAACTGGTGATCAGGTATAATATTTTGTTTCGCTAAAATCGGCAATAGCCTTGTTACAAACAACTTTTCGAATATTTTCGAAAATGTTGTTAGTAGACTTATTGGCCTGTAGGATGAAATCTTGTTCTCTGGTTTATTTGGTTTTTGGATCATTATAATTTCCGCTCTTTTCCAAATAGATGGAAAATATGAAAGTCTCAACATAGAATTATATATAAGTGTTAAAAATATAATGCCTTTCTTTGAAAGTGATTTTGCAACTATCGCGTCCATTTTATCATGTCCTGGAGACTTTTTACTATTAAGTTTGGAAATGACCTTTTGTACTTCTCTTGGAGAGATAGGTTTTACTGGAAGATCCATTTGGTATGGGGATTCCAAAAATTCTAATACGTTATTTTCGTTATTTACTTTTTATGTGCTGAAAAATTTTTGGATCATCTGATGATGATAAAATGATGATAAAATATTTTATATGATTATAGAAAGAAATCCACAACCGGGAGTGAAAGGCTTTGTAGAGAATGTAATTAATGAATACTCTGAAGTTGATGTACATATGTATGCCAAATTTCATAGGACAATATCTCCTACTTCTTATATACATATGTAATGTATGTTTATATATATAATTTTTATAGTTTAAGAAGAATTTGCGTATTAGTCGGAAAGGTAGACCAATGGCACCTTTTGATAAATATTCATTGTCTTATTTCAAGCGAGCTGGAAGCAGTTAGCTCCCTGGCTCTACATGAAAAAAGTGTTACACTGTTGTAATTTTAGGTTCTATTCTGACCATTAAAAATGCGACATCTTTAATATGTAAACATTATAAAGGTAAACATTATAAAAATGTACATAATAAAGGTGTAACGTTTTATTTCAGAAAAGAAAACACCATAAATGATCCGGAAAATGTGTAAACGTGGCATCCATTAGACGACAGTTAAGAGACAGCTCAAATCATATATGCTCTTGAAGAAGGCTGTACTTTTTGCGCTCTAATCTATTTTGGGGTTGTTTTATGTTTTCCACTTGTTGTGAACGCTTCAATTCATTCAGAAATATGTTCTGGTTGTTGTGGTTCGTGAGACTTGTTTAGCTCCCTGTAACTCCTGTCTAATATCTGCAATATCTGTCGGATATCACGAAAAGTATCTCGGGTACATTTGTTGGATTAACAACACGAACTGCTGTTTTCTAGTTATTTGTAACATTTTCAAATCTGACAGTACATAACAAATATATAAATATTAAAAATACAAATATGTATATACATTAGGCCGGACCAATTTGTATGGAGCCGAAAAAATCGATTAGAGCCGCCCCCTAGGATGATTCTATGGGCAATTCTAAGCAACTTTGGTGAAGGAACCATGGGTCTATCTCGATTTTCGAGTCTCCCACTTTTCAAAAAATGATTTTTTTCCCCTATAACATCATTTTGATTCGAAATTCGATTTTTTATTCATCGTTATATTATATTTTTTATGTGTATGTGGGGGGTTTTTGGGGTCGAGAAATTCATTTTTGATCTTTATTTTTACCTATGAACACCACCAGAGGGCGTTTCATGCATATTTGTAATATTTTTCGTCTATTTTCCGAGAAAAATTTTTCGGTAATTTCAGTTATTTTTTAATTCTTTTAGTAAAAGTGTACAATGGATCCAAAGCATTGCCGTCTACATCGCAAACCACAACAACATCAACGAGTACCGAAAGTCATTTGAAGCATTTGTCTTCGCACGATGTTGCATTTTTTGAAAAGTGGGAGACTCGAAAATCGAGATAGACCCATGGTTCCTTCACCAAAGTTGCTTAGAATTGTCCATAGAATCATCCTAGGGGGCGGCTCTAATCGACAAAAAATTTGGCCCGCCCTAATATACATATATAATTATTTTATTGACCTAGGAAACTGATTTTAGCTTTTTTTTTTTAAGTATTGAAGTCTTACCCGTTAGGGTAGTCTATAAGCCATAGTTGCCCAGTTTAATTAAATAATGGCGATATGTTGTTGTTTGTCTCTCGTTATGACTTTATGGTTTTAAAACTATAATTTTTCTAATCAAATTCTTGACTACCAAAAGAAAACAAAACAACAGCAATAATCAAACCGAAATTAATTAATAACAAAAAAAAATTAACTAAACACAAAACAACTCCCCGTCTTTTACGTCATTTATTTGTTTAAAGCTTTTAAAGCCAAAACAAATAAGTTGTGAATTAAATTTGAAACTTAATAGTTACTTGATATAAAGAACAATAGAACAATTAAAAATAGATATAAAGATAGTGAGACGGACGGATGGACTCTAATACAAATAGGCAGATCCATACACTCTAAATATATTTACAAAATTAACAGTGGCTCACAGCTTATTTTATGCAGTGATTTTTTTTTTGTTTGCAAAACTCCATACAAAAAACTAACAGGAAATTAAAACAACTTAGAGTGCTATATTCAGCTGTGCCGAATCTTAAATACCCTCCACCTAAGAAATAGAAAAACTACACTGGTTATAGTACTAGAATATTCTTATTCTGTGTTTTTTATTCAGTCTTAGTGCAAATTTTATTAGTATTTGATATTTTATGATATTTATTAATATTTGATAATTTATGTTAAATATTTTGAAATTTTATCTAATTTCGACCATTTATAATTGATGTAATTACCGATTCTTAATGCAATTTATAGAGTTTGTTTGATTTTTCTAATATGTAACCTTGATTGTAATTTAACAATTTATAAAATTAAAAGAAAATTTTTCCATACTCACAACAAGTTAAGAAACAGAGTATAAAGAATAAGATATAAGATGAGGCTTTTTTGTTTGAATCTCAATATGATCTCATAGAAGAAATCACTAATGTGATTTCTATGTATTTTTGGATTATATTGGTTGCATTTCATCTCAATAGCGTTATTTACAAGAGTTGTATGGTTGGTTGTTTTGCTCGGAAGTGGACTTAATTCAGGAGCTATTACTGACTGACAGCTACAAAATACCAGTAGCTTAATTGCCGTATAACTGATACTAATATGATTTCTGGATTAAAATTTCTGATCCATATAAAAGTTGGTGCGATATCGATATTTATTAGAAATTTTTGTGGGTTTATTTGTTTTTTGGAAATGGTTCTTATATGGCAGCTATGACAAATTATAGGCTGATCTTCTTAAATTTTGGAACAGTTATTTTCGTGCATATCAGGATATTTGACGTCGAATTTCAACATAATAACGCTATATTTAAGATATATATTAGTATTATCGTGGATTTTGGGAGTGGATCTTATGTGTGGGGATATAGTCAAATATGGACCGATATTCTTAAAATCCAGCAGTTTGATTTAGGCATGTATGTAAATGATCCGTGTAAAATTTTGGATTGGTACCCTTATTTATAAGAGATTTATGAGTATTAAAGTGATTTTCGGAAGAGGGCTTTATATGGGGCATACGGTTAAAAATAGACCGAAATTCACAAAATTTTGTGGGATGATTTTTGTATATATTTAAATGATCTGTGCAAAGTTTTGAGTCGATACCGATATTTATACAATATATATAGGGATAAATGTCTTTTTCAGATGTGGTCCTTGTATGGGAGCTATGACCAGTTCTGGGCCGACCACCATAAAATTTAGTACAACAATTTATTTGCCTATAAAGATTATTTATGCCAAGTTGTAGGTATTTACCATTATTTATATCTGTTTTATACGTATTTAAGTGAATTTTAAAAGTGGACTTTATATGGGATCTATGGTCAAACATGGACCGCAGTAATAAAAATTCGTTTTATGATTTATTTTTGCATGAAACTTATTCCTACTGAATTTTGTATTGATATTCCAATTTTACAGTCATTTATGTATACTTGAGCAATATTTCGGGAAGATTTTTGTATGGGGGCTATGAGAAATCATGGACCGATTCTTACTATTTTCCGCACACTTTCTTTTTTTATCATAAAAACAACGTATACAAAATTTCATGGGAATATCTGCAATATACATATTTACAAAAATTGGAATAAAATATTTAAAAATATCATAACTCTGGTTCTAACTCTGGTTCTACTAAACTGATTATGCTGATTGTCAATACCAAACTGCTTAGGAGAATTATAAACAGGTGTTTTTAAACAATGTTGATTTTGGCTGTGTCTTTTAGACGTGAGAGTGTTTTACACAGACAGATGAATATTTCTCAGTGTTACACACGGAATGACAAACTTATGGTGGTGAAGGGTATAAAAAGAAATTGGTGTCATTGAAAAAAAAAATGTTATAGTCTAAAGGTACGCTCACACTTGGCAAATATTTTCCGAAAAAGACGTAATCACTAAATAAAATATTTTTGAACTCGTTTATTTATTAAAAAAACATCGTTCATTTAGGGCAAGACATAACAAATATTTAGTCTTATTTT
The DNA here is from genome assembly GCA_916048285.2 of Bellardia pandia. NCBI lineage: Eukaryota > Metazoa > Arthropoda > Insecta > Diptera > Calliphoridae > Bellardia > Bellardia pandia. The sequence continues at coordinate 77,043,933 of OU696530.1, forward strand.
ATTTAATGTGACCCTACCTTAACAACCAAAATATATTTATTGCAAAAATGTACTTTTAATATATTAAAACTAAAACACAAAAAATGCTCATTTTTTCACGTCACAGCTTATTTTTGCAATCAATGTACCGATATTGTTGGGTTTTCTCTACTTCTATCAATATTTTCTGCTGAGTTGTAAGTCGGATTTTATAACGTCAAAATTCAATTTAAAATAACAACGAGAATTGATTTTAAACCATTTGCAAAATGGTCACTTTTAGTGGAAAATAGCAGAAATGTTTAACATTAAAGTTTCCACAGTCCAAAAAATCATTGAGCGTTTAACCCATGAAAATCGGGTTCATAAAAAGGCAGAAGGCATCAAATAAATTTTTCAATGAGCATGATGAGCGACACTTTTCAAAGAAAAATAAGGTTAAATCAATTCAAAATTGAAGATGTCCTGAGTAAACAATGTTGCGTTGAAACTGTTCGTCGTGTTTTGCGCCAACATGATTTTAATGGCCGAGTTGCACGCAAGAAACCGTTTATAAATCCGAAAACAGACTGTGCAGGCTAAATTTCGCCAGAGAACAAGGAATCTGAACTTTGGAATTCAATCATCTTCGCCGATGAATGTAAAGCTAAATTTACACGATTGAAATTTTCTTCAAAAATGAAGAAATTTTGCTGTTTACACGAGTTTGAAGCATTTTGAAGAAAATTTCAATCGTGTAAATCTAGCTTAAGTTTAACATATTCGATTCAAATGGCATGTCGTACGTTTGGTAAAAACCAAATACAAAACTCAACAAAGAAAACCTAAATGCAACAGTTTCATGGTTTGGACCTGTATGTCAGCTGCCGGTATTGCGAATTTAACATTTGCTGAAACAAGCATGGACACCTAGCTTCAGATTCTTGTTGGACAACTTGTTGGAAAGAGCAGAATAACGATCCAAAGCACAAATCGGATATTGTGCAAACATGGCTAAACATTTAAAGACACCGCCACTACAGTCGCCAGACCTTAATGTTAACGACAATTGATGGTCAATCCTAGCAACCAGCATAAGGAAAAACACAAAATGTCAACAAAAACGATTTTAAAAAATCGCTACCGACGGAGTTGTTGAATATTTCACCGATTACCCAAAAACTTGTTGCATCTCTGTCAATTTGCCTCAAATCTAAAGTAGATAATAAAGGCTATTACACCAAATATTAAATCGTTTAATTGACAGTTTTAATTTCAAGTTTTGGAAACCCATTAGTGCCTGCATAGAATAAGCTGTGATGTAAAAAAACGAGCTTTTTTTTTATTTTTAGTCAGGCGGCACTAAAGTGCAGGACTGTAGGAGAGCTCTAGAGGAGCTATTGGTACTCTACCAAGTTAGATTGTGTTGGGTACCAGGGCACTGTGACATACAGGGAAATGAGGTGGCAGATGAGCTGGCTAGACATGGTTCTGGTTTGGACCATGATACTAGAGAAAGTGAGGTCAAGCCACCTATTTGTCACTTCTAAAGGCTGATTCAGGAAAAATTCCGTGACTGTGCAGACCAATCCTGGGGCAGTAGGTCGGATTGTATAGTGTCCAGGTTCTTATGGTCAGGACTAAATGCAAACGCGACCGAAACGCTGATGGAATTGGACAGACATAGTCTAAGGATTCTAGTAGGAGTGATAACCGGGCACTGTTTGATTGGGACCTTCAGAGGCAAATGGGATAACGACACACAGGATTTCTGTAGAGTGTGTGGTGGGGATGCAGAGGAGCCAGAGACAATAGAGCACATCATGTGCCATTGTACTGGGTTGCAGAGTCGTATACTTAAGTGGCTAGGAAATAGGTTCCTGGACGAACTCAGTGATGTTGCTGGCTGCAAACCGAGTAACATCCTGGGTTTCATTAGGGGAATATGGTGGCTATTTAAGGGATATTCTACGGCGACTCCAAATCCGTAAGGGGATTTTTCACTCTTTCTTTCTTTCTTCTTTCTCCCCCTTAACAAGCGGTTTTGGTTGTCCTTATTTCTATATCTATCCTATCTTTATTTTCTCTTTTTATTCTCTCTACTGAGGGGAACCACAATGGACCACAAGGTCTCCGGGTGGAAGTGCACTTTATGCACTACCCTTCTATCCTATCCTATCCTAAAATGTACATTTTTGCAATAAATTATCTTTGTCTGTTAGACTATAACAATTTTTCTTTTTGAAATTTCTGTTAGGTTTCTTCTTATGGTTTTTTGAAAACAAACAAAAAAATGCACTGCATAAAATAAGTTGTGAGTCACTGTATATATATACCCACATACATACATATAAAACATGTGTGTTAAAACTATTAAATTGTTTATAAACACAATCGCAAAATTTATTTAATAATTGAAATTTGTATTTTATGACCGCTACCATTATTTATTTGTTTGTTTCTTTAAAAAACCTGCAATATTTATTAAACTCTTGAAATTTTATATAGTTTTAAGAATAAATTTAATTAAACAATACAAAATTGTTATTTGTAAGTTTGTTCAGATATCAGTTTAACACATTGATTGTGTTTTCAAGTGTCCTTTATTATTAAGTATCCTTAACGAAAGTAGCACTTTGTGTTCCTCTAGAAATACTTTTTTTTTTATCAGAGATACTCTAATAAACAAATGTAAGGTTAAAAAAATATCTAATAAGATATAAAATACAAAAATTTGTTAAGAAACAATAATGTTATTAAGTATCTATTTCCCAGGCCATTAATGTGTTTCAAACCACATGAATAAGAAATTTAGAAACAAATTTATAAATTTTAGAAATATTCAAACAAAAGAATATATTTACTTTAATATGTATATATTAATATATACACATTAGGGCTATAACTTTTTAACAATTTTTGCGAATTTCAAAATTGGCATACTATAGTCCAATAGGCCATTAAAAACTATGAACAAATATGTTTTTACTTTTTCGCTAGCGTCAAAAAAGTTCACCCACCAACAGCGATGAAGTTTAGAATATGAATATGGAAACAAAAAACAATTTTGTCAAACTTCATTTTACTTTTAATGGATCAGCAATGCACGATGGAATTCGAGGGCCATCCTTGCACTTTTAGCTTTTATACTAATACCAAAATATCGGTCTGAGTTATACCCAATTTGTGATTTTATTTGCGGTCAATGGTACGATATATGGTTCTCAGATCACCAATTCAACGAAGATAATTTTCAGCTTTTAAACCTATCATTAGCAAGATTCGAAAACGCCAAGAAATGCTTTCTTAAACATTGGGTACAAGATGATTCATTCATCAAAAATCAGCAAAGGAGCAATATTTGTGCAGAACGTGCAATAAAAATTGTCCAGGATATATACCCATTTTGCAAATCTACACGTACTTTAAACTTAAAATTTTTATCCTACAATAGTAATTAAATGGATGCTATGATATTGTTGTGTTTTATTTTTAATATAACAATTGTATATGAAGTTTAATAACTCGTTATGATATGAAATAAAATTACTTAAATTTTAATTTTTTTTAATTTTTTTTGTATTGATTTACAAAATGCGTTTGGTGGGTGAAGTTTTTTTCTTAAAATGATGCAAGATAATGCTTTTCATTAATAAAACATCATGGCGCATCTCGTGGTACTATGCCAAAAAATTGGTTATAGCCCTAATACACATATTATATATACATACATACATATTATAAGGTAAATATATTCTTCACTTGTATATGAGTTTTTATTTTCGTAGCATAATAATAACACAAAATGACCACCGAATAGGCCTAAGTGAGCTGTACTAATTATGGCTGCCTGCTGACCATGTATGTTTTTCTGTACCAGCGATTTTAATTTGTTTTGAATTTTAAGTAAAAGCCATTCAGAATATTATAGTTTAGATACTGTTAAATTATTTTCGAAAGTTTTACTCAAAACAGACAACGTTTACCTTTGAATCGTGAAGGTTAAAGGTCAAATTTCGCATTTTGTGTCGACTTTTATGAAATTTAACAAAAATATATCTTAAAGTTCAAATTTTACAATAAATGCGCAAAAATCTAAATTAACCCCTAAACTTGGGCCCAAAATTATTCAAACTTTAAAAACCACGAAACCCCAATTTAATGGTGCTTTTGATTAATAATGAAAGCAAACTAAAATGTTTTATTGTGTATAAAATTGTGGCGCTTTCCCAACATAGTTCGGATAAATTTGATCCAATATTTATGAAAAGGAATTTGTACAATTAAATAATTTAATTTTGTATTGTGGATTAAATATTTTTAATAGACTATACACTAGAGCCCCGATTTGCGTCGTTAATAGGGGACCGGAGAAATGCGACGCAAATCGAATCACTTTTTTCTATACAAATGTACTGATTTTTTGTTGAATGGGTCCAAAATTTAAAAATTTAGCAAGCAAAATCATAATAACTATTAAATAAATAAATTTTGAAAAATTTTGCTGTATACACGAGTTTGAAGCATTTTGAAGTAGTGCTGGCAACTTCTACTACTTTCCATTACTCAATAATATTCAATACTTTTCATTTGGGTACTCAATACTACTCGATACTTTTAACGGATTTTTTGAAATTGTAACGCACAGTTTTTATCTGCAAATTGATGTAGTTTCTTCAACAAATAAAAATAGATCTTCAACTATTATTGGTTTTGTATGTCTTTTATTATTAAATCAAAAATAAATATAAAGCCAACTTTTAATTTAACATTAACAACAACTTAAGAAATAATAGACAGCTTTATTTCGGCGGTTGGTTTAATTTTGTATCTTACAGATTGTTATCTTTTTATACATTGATGTATTTTTATGCACTATTTTACCCACTCAACTTGCTTAAAAATACAACTCAGAAAGTATCGAGTAACTACTTTTGAGTATTGAGTATCCAAAAAAAGGGCAAATACTCGATACTCGGTACCCATTACTCAATACTTTGCCAGCACTATTTTGAAGAAAATTTCAATCGTGTATATCTAGCTTTACTCACGAAATTTGAAAATAACGGTTATATAAAGTTATAAAAAAATTTCCAATATACTCGTACATGTTTGTTAAAGTTTCAGTTCCTACATTTTGTATAATTCAAAATATGTAGATCAATAAATTTTTTTTATCATAATAAAAAAATATATTCCTCTGTGTAGGTCATCCACTTACCTATGTTACTGGTTTGAGTTTTTTTTAAATAAATCTTAGAAAACTATTGTTTTGATTTATTATATTTGCATTGAGGAATTCATATCATTTAGTTTCCAAATACATAAATGCCTTTAGCCTAGTGTCAAGCAAATTTTGCTTGTCTAGGATTGAAATGCCAAAGAGTTTTAAGTTCTATATCGGTTTTCTAAATATGTACATTTTAACGAAAGGTGTCGAAAATGATGAAATGAGTATTATTTATTATTCGCAGATTTTTAAACCAAATAATTAGACTCATAATTATAATAAATAATGCTCATACACTAATTTTATTTATATATTTTTATTACGTATTGCTTAGTTTTCACTATGTCAGTTTTGTTGTCAAATTGTCCAAATTGTTGGTAATTTCATAACAATTTAGACAATTTGACAACAAAACTGACATAGTGAAAACCAAGCATATGCAAATAATGTGAAAAAGTCATAGCCCTAATAACACATACAAACATATGTACGTATATGCATGTATGTATGTATATGTTTACTTATTTGCAAACACATTGTTAACACAGTGCTGTTTTGATAACTAGCACAGTAATTTCGAAGTTTTGTATTGTATTATTATCTTTATTTGGAAATGCTTTAATTAAAACCCCATGGTTCTAATTGCTGCCTAAATTCGATATCACATGATATTTTCTTACAACTTATGATTTAAAATTGCTCATAGAATATAAAAAAAAACTAACACCACAATACTGTAATATTGTGAAAGCAAAAATATTGTAGCTAGAAATATTATTGCAGTCAAAAATTCTTTATCAAAATAAGAATACGAGTATAAAAAACTATACTAGGTTTAGCACCACAACACCTAAAATACAAAAGCACGACTCTATGGCGAATCCAAATACAAACAAACATTGCGACATTGGCGTTATCACTTCAATGTAGGTATAACTTGGCTAACATGGAATTGATTATTGTATTTATTGCCTTTTTCTGATAGAAATGAAAATGGCGTTTTTAATTTATACTTTAACTCTGTATTTTCCAAATTAGAAACTACCGCAACACTATAATTACAATTTAATGTTTCATTTTTGTTTTGTAGTGATATTAAATATTTGAGAAGAGTAAGTGTCCTGATTTATGTTTCAATATGTTTTAAAACTCCATTTTCCGGATTTAAATTTATTTTATAAAAATTTTCAAAAAGCCTTTTATGTTTGTGATTTTAGTCGGTATGTATGGAAACATTTTATTTAAGGAATTCGCTTAGATATTAAGTGAATTGATGAAAAATGTTAAACCAATCGTGTGCATACGCCGAAAAAGTTGCAAGTACAATTGTTATTGATTTACAACATGATAAATTTTAATCAATTGGTTTATTGCAAAGAGAAAAATTAAAGCGTAGTGTTATAGCGTAGACAGACGACACAGTTAATTTGCATTAGCAGTCTTAATTCAAATTAACTCGTGAATTATCCCCATCCTAATGTGCATTAGGTTAGACGTAAATGCACAAAATCAGAGTGAATTTATGCTGAATTTAGCTATTTCAATATGGCAACATCGTCGACAATCAATCATATGTTATCAAATTGTTTACTATTGTAAAAGAAGAATTAGACATGAAAAATTTTTGCATTATGGAGCAGTTTCAGCTAAAGTAATTTCAGCGTTTCTTTTCCAAATTAATACTGATTTTTCACCAACAGCACAGCTGTTTACTAAATGCAAAAACTGTCGTCTGTCAGGGTAAAATCTTAATTCACATTAGGGAGAGTTTAATGCAAATTGACGCTGTCATCTGTCTACGCTATTATGTACTGTAGTTCCTGACAAATTTTGTTTACTGTTTTGGAATAAGCATGCTGCACAGGTGGATCAAAATGTTGTGCAACAGTTAATGCGATCCACCATAACAAAATACAATTTGTGGTTCAAAACTATTCATCAAAGGTAACACATTTATCCGAGCGGATTGTATGTGAACAAAAATAATAGAATAAGACCAGTATAAAGCAAATGTATATTTTTGGCGTGTGCTATTTAGAAAACAAAAACTGTTAATGTTTGGTTATGATTAAAGGCCCAACCATAATGTGCATAAGCTAGCTTAAGCAACTGTCAAAAATGAACGAAAAGTCTGTCAAATGCATAAGTAAACTTAAGAAGACTTTTAGGTGGCCATAATGTACTTACATGATGCATGTAACCTTGTTGCATATTTGTGCAGTATTTTATCTTTTTGCGAGTACTTTAAATTAAAAAGTACCAAAAATTACAGCCCTGTATTTGTTTATTGTATGCTTTATTTTATTGATAATTTGCAAACAGTAAAAACTTCTAATTGTTGAATAAATAATAAAAAAGTGATAAGATATGAGTAATATCATCTATTTATTGATTTTGCATACTAATTTTTTTTATTTTTCTTTTAATGAAATCAAAAAAAAAACAGATGTTTCCGTACGCAAAGTGCGTTCAGTTTAGCATTTTGCTTAAGCAAATGACATTTGACGAAACTTGACTTGAGAAGTTTCATTAAGTACATTATGGTTTGTCACATACGTTTTACATGTATTCGCACAGTTGCTTAAGCTGGCTTAAGCTAGTTTATGCACATTACGGTTGAGCCTTAAAGACTTGAAAGTAATAATTTAGATAAAGAAATAAGTCGTAAAAATAATTTTATGTTGTAAACTGGTATTAAACAGCGTTTGTTGTCCGACCACGTGAATTAGAAAAACAAAAAATTAAAATGCGATCACAATAAGTCCAATAACAAACAAAAATCATTTTGTCAATTGATACTACTACGAGAACAAATCAATAAATACTTTAACAAATAAAAACAAAGTACATGTGCACATACATATGTATGTATGTCTGTACATACGAGTATGTAAGTATGTACATATGTATGGAAGTGATAGCATGTTTATTTTAATTTAAATTTAAGTAGACCCACAATAACTTTGGACTGGACATAAATATAATAACAAAATATAAATACTCGTATAAATACAAAAGATTGTATTCAAAAGTTTTTATCTTGAGTTGTTATTTGTTTATTTTAAAATTCAAAATTTATTTGTTTTTTATTTTTTTAGTCGTCTATACTTTTGGTTTGTGTTTGTATTTTATTTAATTTTTTTTTAGGTAATTCCAGGTGCTTACAATGAAATGAAATGTATACAGCACGGTACACAGCACATCGCTCTTTATAGTTCTTGTTGATTTGTTTTATTTTTTAATAAACATTGCGGTTACTTGTCAAAATATTTAATGATTTGTTTTCTTATATTTTTCTTTTTCAATTTAAAGAAACAATATTTATATTTGCTGATTATTGTTGAGCGATAATATTATCAAATATTGAGACAAATTATGTTTAAACATTTATTGTTATTTAAAAATTATAAAATAAGTATCTATTTATAAAAGATCTTTAGGAAAGAAATGTGATTTGTAGGGAGGGAGTTGAACTTGAAATAGTTAATCATTTGGAGATTACAGTTAATGTTTCAATATTAATTATTACTAATATACAAAACTTTAATTGACTTTCCTAACTAATTTGAACTCTTAAATGTGCGATTTCTATAAATATAAAATAGCTATAAATTTAAAAAATATTTAAAAAGAAAATTTAAAAAAAAAAAAAAAAAAAATCCTGTCACAACCAGTTGTATATAGAATGCGTTTAATCACACATTATTTTAAAAGCGGATCGGGATTTAGTAGCTTAATCACAAACTAGTTTTAAGGGAACTTTACTGAGCAACCACACATATTTAAAAACAGTTCTAGACCTAGTACTTTTATCAGTTATTTTTGTTTAAAATTCTCGCACTCAGAACTAGTTTTAAGAAACAGATGTGGAATTGTTATCGTTTCAATTCTTAAAATATAGAATTAGCCTGGGAAGACTTACACTTACTGAAAATGATAACATTGTTTGAAAATAGATTCGTTTCCCAAATATTTTCGCATAACGCAATTTTGTATTATTTCCAACATTCCCAGTATGAATAATGATTTTAATTTTTAAGTCATATTTGTATTATTTTTCAAAAAATTAAACTAATTCTAAAAAGTTGTTTTAGAACTCAACCAGTTCTAGAGCCAGTTTAAAAGAAATCTAAAGAACTGGTTCCTTAAAACACATATAGAAATGCTTTAAAATTACCATAACGTTCCACATAATTGGTTTCAGAAGTAAATGCGACATGACTTGTTAGCAGACTATCTCAAGTGGTTCTAATTACACTCGTTATACAGGGTGACCCAAAATTACCGAAGGGGTTTGAATTGCTTATAACTTTTTTATTATAATTTTTTTCTTTTCTTTTCAGTATTTTGTACAGAAGACTTGAGGAATTTAAAATGGAGCAGTACTCAATTGAACAACATGCCCAAATTGTTGAACATTATTTTTTAAATCAACGATGCATTGTTTTGACCCAGCGTACATATCATTGTTATTTTAATGTGCGGGTTGGACCGTTAGAGACAACAATAAACCGTCTGGTTGCAAATTTTCGACAACAAGAGGCAGTAAGGAACCTTCCTGGTGCTGGCAGATGACGAACGGTGCACACGGTTGACAATATTGAACTGGTACAGAGGAGAAAGATGGAGAAACATCAACCAGGAGACGTTCGACACAGCTTGCCCTCTGACGAGCGTCGCTGCAGAGAATTTTGCACACAATAGAAATGTTTCCATACGAGATTCAGCTTGTCCAACAAGATGGAGCCACATCGCACACAGCAAGGTACACAATGGATATTTTACGGGACATCTTTGGTGAACGAATTATTTCGTGATTTTAATTGGCCTCCGCGTTCACCGGATTAATCCGCCCCAGATTGTTTTCTTTGGTGTTATTGGAAAGGAAAAGTCTACATTAATAAGCCTAGAACCATCCATCAATGAAAAAGCAATATACGCAACGAACAATATAACACCTGAAGTTTTGCGAAAGGTTATGGAAAATGTGTTGGAAAGATCACGAATTTGCGAGATATTATTTTTTCATAACTAAACTGCAAATATTCCCAATTTTTATAATGTATTGAAAAAAAAAAAAAAATAATTATTTCTTAAATAAAAAGTTATAACGAATTCAAACCCCTTCGTTAATTTTGGGCCACCCTGTTTTAAATTATATTTAAATAATAATATAAAAAATCAATAAATCTAAAAAATTTCTTGCCATTATATAGTTACAAATAGGGGTTTTTTTGCGGGATCCCGGGAAATACAAAAACTGGCAACTCGCTCCTTATACTTAAAAAGGGAGTTAAAAATGTTGAAGGAAGCGGTCAAAGAACTCAAAATATTAAATACTTGTTTAATGCACTTTTAACTATTCGTCCAACTTCGGTAGAAAGTGAACTAGTTTTTTCAGTAAAGCGGGCAATTTGTAAATAAAATCAGAAATAGACTTTCTAAGCCGTTAAAATTTTAGTATAGTTATTTAAAATATTTAGTTGTTTTATTCGACCTTTTTTCAATATTCTATAATTTCTTTTTTTTAAGCAATTAGGTCACTTTTAGTATTTATTTCACTATCACAATGGATAGTCCCCTTTTACAGTTGAGAAATTGAAAGACAGACGAAGTTTGTAGGCGATAGGAAGAGTATGCGGTAGACCTCTACTGTACTGGACCAAGGCATATTGATTATAATAAATATGCCTTGGTCCAGTACAGTAGAGGTCTACCGCACACTATTGATTATAATAAATATGCCTTGGTCCAGTACAGTAGAGGTCTACCGCACACTCTTCCTCTTCAATACATCGCCTACAAACTTCGTCTGTCTGTCTTTCAATTTCTCAACTGTAAAAGAGGACATAGCTTCTTCAGGGAAAATAACAAATTTTTGAATTATAAAATAATAATAATATTTTGTTATTATCCCTGAAGAATCTATCCATTGTGATAGTGAAATATTGGATATAAAAATAAATATATAGAACATTTTTATATAAATACTAAAAGTGACCTAATTGATTGAAAAAAAGAAATTATAGTTATTTAAAATATATTATATATTTTATGAATTAAATTTTAAATTTTTTGATCTCATATCTTGATACATGACTTTGTTTTTTTTACTATTTTTTATGAATTAAATTTGTTATGTTTATGTTTCTTTTTTATCTAGTACATAATAATAAGAAATTTACATTTAAAAGCGTAATGTAATAATTCAAGTTCCTCTTTCAATTAAAACTAATTTTTTTAGTATTTAAGCATTTTTTCCCTCACGTTTTTTAAAAAAATTTTTTTCATAAATAAGACAAATTTACGTTTTATTTTTTCTATGGAGCGAGATCCCGGGAAATTAAAAAAATTTCCCGCTTTCCCGGTAAGCGAAAATCTGCGAGAAAAAAATAGTTATAAAGTATAAGTAGTAGAATAATATTCATATTTGAAAGGTTTTTCTTTAAATGAAATCAATTAAATTCTGTTTGCATATGCCGGGTATTGAGTATAAATAACTTTGATATTATAATACAATTGAAGTCATTATTATGTGATAATTAAAATATTTTTTAATAGACAGTTTGGTATTAAAAATCAGCAAAATCAAAGTTATGGACCATAATGTCAACAACCTCTATAAAAATTTGATATTTTTTAACCAATGTTTTGCAATTTTTTTTAAATATATTGCAGATAATACCATGCAATTTTGTACACGTTATTTCTATGACAAAAAGAAAAACTGTGATGAAAGTATTAATAATCGGCCGATGATTTCTCATAGCTCCCAACAAATTTCTTACCGAAATATGTAAAATTAAGTTTCATCTAAAAAGAAATCGAAAAATGAAATATTGTTTAGTTCGGTCCATGTTTGACCATAGAGCCCATAAAAAATCCACGTCCACAATTTACTTTAATACCTCTAAATCTGGTATAAATATTGTTACCAATATAAATTGTTGCACTTAATTTTATGATGGTCGGCCTATAATTGGTCATATCTCTCACATTAGGACCACATCCGAAAAAGTCATTAATATATATTTATTTATTAATCTATATTTATCATTTACACATAAACACTAACACTACTACGGAGTTTTGTGAATTTCGGTTCATATTTGACCATATCCCTCATTTATTTATTTATTTATTTTAGGTCTACGGAATAAATCCTTACAGACCAATTATAAAAAATTTATATAATATACAAAATAATAAAAAAAATTAGACAACCATTTAATTACACTGATTAAGGTACAAAGTGATATTACGTTTAATTACATTAACATTAACAGAAAAATCAATTGGAAAATAAAAATAATGTTTACACAATTTTCTAAGAGAATCAGAATTAGCATAATTTGTTTGATTAATTTGAATATAAATTGGAATGTAGAAACGAGTTAATCGATGAGGAACATTAAAGTTTATGTTGCTGAGTAGGAAGTCAGAACAGACTGCACCATTTATTAGGTTAAATAAAAATAAAACGCTAAGCATAGTTCTTCTGCTCTCCAACGTTGGTAATTTTATTAATGCAAGCCTTGTAGTATAAGGAGGAATAATGACGTTAGGATTCCATGTTGAATTACCCAAACAAAAAAGAAGAAACTGTTTTTGCACTGATTCTATTATGTTTTTAAGATAATCCGCATCCGGATCCCAAATAACAGATCCATATTCCAAGATTGGTCTGACTAAAGATGTGTATAACCGTTTAGTAATGATTGGTTCAGTAAACTCCTTAGCCCAACGTTTTATAAAAGCCAACACACCACGAGCTTTGTTTACCATCATATGTATGTGTTTTTTGAAATTTAATTTAGGATCCAAAAGTACTCCAAGATCTGAAAATTCCGTAACCAAATCAAGTTGATGTCCGCCCAATGTAAAGTTAAATAAAGCGTTATCATTTCTTGAAAAACGCATATGTTTGCATTTTTTCAGATTCAGTTCCATTAAATTAAGCACGCACCATTGAGATAGTTCATCTAAATCATGTTGCAGCAAATTTTTTTCAATGTTATTGTTATAGCTATGAAATATCTTCACATCATCGGCATACATTCAGACGTTACAATATTTAATTGCACACGGCAAGTCATTGATGAATAAAGAAAATAAAATTGGACCAATGTGACTGCCTTGGGGCACTCCAGAACTTACAATAATATTTTTTGATGTAGTATTATTGAAAACAACATTTTGTTTTCAGTTTGTTAAATATGATTTAATCCAATTTAAGCTCCCGTGTGTGAGTCCCATATCATGAAGCTTTATCAGAAGTAATTTATGATTGACTTTATCAAAAGCTTTACTAAAATCCGTGTAAATACAATCTGTAAATTTCCTTTTAATAAATCCACGATTTACTATAGTGGTCAGTTGCATGAGATTAGTTACTGTTGAACGACCTTTACTAAAACCGTGCTGACAGGAAGAAAGTAGGGACGAAATTTGATGCAGGAGATTGTCGGTAACACACTTTTCAAAAAGGGATTGCACTTAACTTTGCTATGCCTCTATAGTTTGAACACATGACTTACTGCCAGATTTAAACAGCGGAATAATAAAGGAATCTTTCCACGACTGAGGAAAATAACCATATTTTAAGGATATATTAAATATTATGCTTAATGGAGTAACTATTGCATGTGCGCAATTCTTCAGAACACAACTAGGAACACCATCAGGACCCATATGGTATGAAGACTTAACAATATAAAGCCCTCTTTCGAGATGTAATTCAACCAAAATAAACCGCCTAAAATACGTAGAAACCACTTCAGTGGATACTGGATTTAGAAGCTATCAGTCCATAATTGGTCCACTTCTACTATGCCACACATAAATCTCTTGTAAATACATAATGCTGCTGAGATCAAATTCAACCAAAAGAAGCCTAACCTTATAATCTTACCCTTTTTATATCATATACCACCATAAGTGGTGAATGAGGATATATATAAGTTTGTTATTTCGTGTTTAACACTCAGAAATATTTATCTGAGACCCAACAAAGTATATATGTATATTCTTGATCCTTATGAAATTCTAAGTCGATTGAGCTATGCCCGTCTGTCTGTCTCTGTAAAACACTCTCACGTCCAAAAAACACAACCAAAAACAGCAAAGTTTACAAAAACCCATTTATAATTCTCCTAAGCACTTAGGTATTGAAAATCAGCAAAATCAGTATAGTAGAACCAGAGTTATGGACCAAAATGTGAGACAACCTCAATAAAAATGTAATATTTTTAAACATTTTTCTTTCAATTTTTTAAAATATATTGCAGATATTGCCATGAGTGTTTGCACACGTTATTTTTATGTTAAAAGAAGAAAGTGTGAGGAAAATAGTACGAATAGGTCCAAGATTTCTCATAGCCCCCATACAATAATCTTCCCGAAATATTGCTCAATGATACATAAATGCCTATAAAATTAAAATAAATAATGTTAAACGGCTAAAATTTGACATAAATAATCCTTATAGTTAAGTAAATTGTTGTACTAAATTTTATGGTAGTCGGCCCATAATTGGCCATAGCTCCCATATAAGGACCACATCCGAAAAAGCCATTTATATTTATATATATCGTATAAATATTGGTACCGATTCAAAACTTTGCACAGATCATTTACATACATATATACAAAAATCACCCCACAAAATTTTGTGAATTTCGGTCCATATTTCACTATATCCCCTATATAAAGCCCTCTTCCGAAAATCACATTAATACTAATATATATCTTAAATATACCGTTATTATGTTGAAATTCGACGTGAAATATCCTCATATGCATGAAAATAACTGTTCCAAAATTTAAGAAGATCGGCCCATAATTTGTCATAGCTGCCATTAAAGAACCATTTTCGAAAAACAATTTAACCCACAAAAATGTCTAATAAATATCGATATCGAACCAACTTTTATATAGATCAGAAATTTTAATCCAGAAATGATACTAATATCTGTTATACGGCAATTATGCTACTAGATTTTGTAGCCAATAATTGACAATAGCTCTGGAATTAAGTCCACTTCCGAGAATACTAAACAACCATATAACTCTTGTAAATAACGTTATTAAGATGAAGTTCAACCAAAATAAGCCTAAAATAGATTTAGAAGCTATCAGTCATAATTGGTCCACTTCTACTATGCCACCTATAAATCTCTTGTAAATAAAGTTATTGAGATCAAATTCAACCAAAAGCAAACTCATCTAATAATCAGTGTTGCCAAAACATGCCAGAAAAAATAGCCAGAATGGATAAAAAAACGCAAAAACCGCTAAACGTTAAAAATGAATCAGCTGAGATTCGTCTAAATACTACCATGTATAAACCTTAACTGTTACATGTATGATTTAAATGCTTTAATTACATGCTGTTTTTATACCCTACACCACCATAGTAAGGAGGGTATATTGGATTTGTGCTGATGTTTGTAACGCCCAGAAATGTTGGTCCAACACCCACCTTCAATTATACCGATCGACTCATAATCATTTCCTGAGTCGATTTAAAGCTTGTGCGCAGAGTACAGATCGCAATTTTGAAGATATTTCGATAAAATTTGGTACGTAAAGTTTTTTATAAATGTTTGAATTATGCAAGTATGCAAACAGATTTCACCACAAATGAGTGGTAAATAAAGCCAAATCAGATCTACAAATTTTGTGCAGATCCATAATTTATCATACCTCCCATATAAGGCCCACTCCCGAAAATCACTTTAATTAGCATAAGTCCCTAAAAAATTTTTGTATCTAAATAATATTGAACGCAAATATATTTCATAAATATATGTATATACGAATAATATGGTACAATTGTATGATGATCGATCCATAATTAGTCATAGCTCCCATATAAGACCCACTTCCGAAAATTACTTTAATTAAACATCATAAATTTCTTAAAAATGTTGTTCAACACACATAAGTTTCATATATACAGAAATGATGACACATAATTTTATAATGGTCGGTCCACAATTAATCGAAATCATCAGTTTCTTGAATCCAGTCTTTAAGCATTGGCTTATGGCGTTTTCTTTTCTGGCAAAAATGTTACACGTTTTTCCCACTTCGCATCTTTTTTAATTTTTTTGTGTTCTTTTCTGAAAAAATATCAACGCTGCTAAAGTGTAGTGTGTTCTTTTCTATAAATGTCACACTATAAATTAAAAAAATGGTGCACCTTTCACACTCTGTATTTTTAGAGGGGGAGAATCGCACGATAAAACAGTTGACCAGTGATGCCAACTTTTGAGACTCAAAACGCGTAAACATTTTTGAAAAAAGGGCTAAATGGAAAAAAATTGCCAGCTACAACTGACATTTGTTTTGTTTCTGAATGTGTATTTGTGTTAAGAAACAAAAAAAAAATATACAAAATGGAAAATATTACTACTTTTGTATGTGCTTAAAAAATTTTTGATGACTTGTTGAATTCATCTTCATCATCTGATGATGATAAAATATTTTATATGATTATGGGAAAGTGAAAGGCTTTGTAGAGAATGTAATTATGAATACTCTGAAGTTGATGTATGTCAAATTTAATAGGACAATATCTCCTACTTCTTATATATGTAATGTATGTATATATATATAATTTTTATACCTAGTTTAAGAAGAATTTGCGTATTAGTCGGGAAGGTGTCATTGGTCTTTTTGATAAATATTCATTGTCTTATTTCAAACGATCTTATCAGGGAGCTATCTGCTTCTTCTTTTTTAACAAAAAAAAAAAAACAGCTGTACATGATAATAAAGTGTTACACTGTTGTAATTTTATGTTCTATTCTGACCATTAAATATGCGACATCTTTAAAATGTGGGGTAAACATTATAAAAATGTACATAATAACGGTGTAACATTTTATTTCAGAAAAGAAAACACCATTAGTCTTCCACTCCTGTCTAAGGTTTTGAACATATGAAAGTAGGATAACCTATATTTACTGAAATAAAAAACATTAATTCTATGTAAAAATGAGTGGCATTTGATTAAAACTTGCATATGTTTATTTAGTACGCTAAGATAATTAGATGTTCTTTTTTAAGATTTAACAAATACATATGTACATACATATGTACTTCGTTTGCTCTCTTTCTATTACTTTTGAGTTTGTGGGTGAGAGGGGAAAGAAGAGTGTGTGACCCGGCACTTACCGATCACAAGCAACACAAAGTAGTAAAAATACATCGCAAAATTAAAGTGCTGCCCACTGGAAAAATCGCTAAAAAACGCAGAAATAAAAAAGTAGCTAAAAAACAGTTCAGCTGTTTTTACACAAACTTTCCGGTAATTGACAAAATAAAAACACCATATCTGGCCGAAAAACCGCTGAAATGGCAACGCTGCTTATAATGAATATGGAAAAATGTTTTTTGTTAACCCATAACGCCCAAAAGGCAACTGTAGGTGAAAAAATGTTTTTGTTGTTATTTATTAATTCAATGTTAACTAAATAAATGGAATAATAAAAAAAAAAACTTAAAAATTTGTATTCACTTTTTAGAAAACTGGGTGTCCTCATATGGGGACATTGGGCGTACTAAGTATGAAAATGCCCAAAACAGTGTTTTTCAACGCAAAGCGTTTTTGTACATAATACACATCTCCAGCGACATTTACTATGACAAACAACACATCGCAATTGGTTTACAATCCGTTATGGATTACGACCGTTGTTTTTGAGATTAGGACCAACTATAGTGTATGATATTTGACGCCACTTTAATGCTTTGGGCTGCAATAGGACCGCGCAATACTCCGTCTGAATGATAGTTGGTCCATCAGAATGGTATTTTCAGCTTTACATAGTATTACGTGCAATCGCCAAACGTTACTGACTGCCAAATCTAAAATATATTCAAATATTAGCCACCACTATTTTTGCCTCTCATGATTTTCGACTATGTTTTCGACTTGGTTTTCGACTACCAAATCAAGAACACTGGTCAAATATGTTTTTAACCAAAACTCAAGGGCTGTGGCCGTTCACATTTTTAACGAAATCATCAACTCTACTACTCATTGCATTATATGTTGTGCTATAAGTTGGTTCTTCACGTCTCCATCTAGGATTTTGTTGGTTATTTTGATTCTATTTTCTTAGAAAACTTAAGAGTGGCTCATCATCACTATCACTCCAATCTGACGTAGAATTATCATTTTGTTGTTTCATAGCAATTTATATTTCTCTCGGTACATCATTTGTCATATTTGTACAAAGTAAATCTTGTTCATCACCTTTATCGACATCACTTACAGCAGCAACATCTGGTGGCATGACTAAAATATCATATGTATCATCATCATCATTTTCCATTATGTAATTAACAGCATCTTCAAGTCGTAAAAAGCTGTTCCGACCTCTAAAAAGATTTCTGTGCGTCATATTGAAGAAGATCAAAAAGCCTGTGAAATTGTAGAATTTATTAATACTTTTGCCCGTTGTCCCCAATTGGGGACAGTCGAATAAAACTATCCCTTCTAAATCACTTTTTTACTTTATTGTTAAACAAATGGAATTTAAAGATTGTTAACACTCTAAACAAAATATTTTGTCGATAAAAACGAATTTTTAAATCAATAGTATTGAAAAAAAAAACTGGAAGATGATCAACAAAATACACCCGAACAAAATACAATATTAGAAATACTAAATACTGCAAATACTTCTTATTTTATAACACGTGTCTCTGATTATAAGTTCAACTAAGCCTAAAGAAGCGGTATATATGTTTACATTAACTAAAATATCGGTTTAAGTTAGAGTTTCCAGCTTTTGAACATGTGTACTCATATGGGGACAGTGGGCGGTAATGGGTTAATTTCATAAATTGTTAAATTACACTCAAGATTATTATGAAAAGCAGACAAACTCTGTAACTTATGGTAAGAATCGGTAATTACATCAATTATAAAAGGTCAAAATTAGATAAAATTTCAAAACATTTAAAATAAATTATGTTGGTCGTAAAATTGTGTTTCAAACAATATACGAATATAAAATAATAATTCAAATTGCACTAAGATTGAATAGAAAACACAGAATAAGGATATTCTAGTCCTATAACCAGTATAGTTTTTGTATTTCTTATTACGTTTAGGTGGGGAGTATTTAATATTGCACTCTGACTTGGTAATAATAGTTTTTTTTTACATAGTTTTTTTCCATAATATTGATGAACTTGATTTTTTGTTTTAAATGACATTCTTATAAATCTTTTTCATTATTTTACAGTTTATATGATTAAAAGTATTTCGGAAATTGCTGAATTGTACATAACGTCATGTCAAAAGCACAACACAAAACCATTGCAATCAATATTGGACCATCTAAAGGCAGTGGATCTCACCAAACAATTGAGGCGACAACCACTACTATCACTAAAGTCAATCAAATTGGCGCCAAGTGACTGTGAAGCATTAGAAGAAGTATTAAAAAGGGTAAGTGAAGAACGTTAAAGTAAAGTAAAGAACAGAGGATGTATATTACAAATGAAAAACTTTTACATGTTAAATAGACAAGACAGAATAAAAGACGGGTAGACGCATGGACGCAATCATCATTATATTGTCGTCTAAAAATGAAAAATTTTTATATGAAATTTGAAGGATAATCATTTTATATTATGTGTGTGTGTATGTGTCTTTGGTAACACCCTGAAATATTGTTCTTCACATGATAAAATGTAGAGTAGAGTAATTGAATAACAGAAAATAACAGTCTTGACCTAAAAAATACTACCAAAATGACAAAGTTGGTCAATAACAAAGTTATTTCATAGTAGTATTTCTTTGTAACTACTAAGTAAGTTTGATTTTCTTTCTATGTTGTCATTAGAAAATGTAAACAAAACAAAAATTGAAGGTATAATTTTAATTTGCAAGAAATAAAAAAATTATAAATATGAACTAATTCAATTTCTAATCTTATTTGTATTAGTATGCTTATGTACATTTTAAAATGCAAATATTAGAAAAGAAAAATAACAATCATGTGAGTAATAGATTTACATATAAATTTGTAACTTACTATATAGCTGATTCAAAAAGTGAGTGCATAATTTACATTCTTTAAGATGCTCTTTTTGGTTATTAAAGTCCTTTGTGATTTTAATTCCAAATACATACATTTATTCTCAGTGCATGTACCCTTATTGAAACCAGAAAAGTGCTCATCACTAAAAAGCTTTGATTTGAAAACAAATAACGGAATACTTTGCAACAACAATAAATTTAAAATGTCAAATTATTTTATTAACGGTTGTTGCCAAAATAGTTAATGAATTAAAAAAGTTGAAAAAATATCACCAAAGCGAAAAGAAACCACGAAATCAGAACGCTGATTCAGCCTTATTATGAGTATCGTTTTCTTTTTACGACAACGACTGTTTCGTAATAGATTAAAGAAACAAATTTAATTTTATCTTTAATTTATTACGTAAGAGTCGTTGTCGTAAAAAGAAAACGACACTCATAATAAGGCTGATTAACACAGTCATCTACTAGTAGCTGACGTGATAATAAATGTTTAACCGATATACTTGTATATGGTGTTTTTTTAAATGTATAGAATTTTGAACTTAACCCATTACCGCCCACTGTCCCCATATGAGTACACATGTTCAAAAGCTGGAAACTCTAACTTAAACCGATATTTTAGTTAATTTAAACATATATACCGCTTCTTTAGGCTTAGTTGAACTTATAATCAGAGACACGTGCTATAAAATAAGAAGTATTTGCAGTATTTAGTATTTCTAATATTGTATTTTGTTCGGGTGTATTTTGTTCATCATCTTCCAGTTTTTTTTTCAATACTGTTGATTTAAAAATTCGTTTTTATCGACAAAATATTTTGTTTAGAGTGTTAACAATCTTTAAATTCCATTTGTTTGACAAAAAAGTAAAAAAGTGATTTAGAAGGGATAGTTTTATTCGACTGTCCCCAATTGGGGACAACGGGCAAAAGTATTAATAAATTCTACAATTTCACAGGCTTTTTGATCTTCTTCAATATGACGCACAGAAATCTTTTTAGAGGTCGGAACAGCTTTTTACGACTTGAAGATGCTGTTAATTACATAATGGAAAATGATGATGATGATACATATGATATTTTAGTCATGCCACCAGATGTTGCTGCTGTAAGTGATGTCGATAAAGGTGATGAACAAGATTTACTTTCTACAAATATGACAAATGATGTACCGAGAGAAATATAAATTGCTATGAAACAACAAAATGATAATTCTACGTCAGATTGGAGTGATAGTGATGATGAGCCACTCTTAAGTTTTCTAAGAAAATAGAATCAAAATAACCAACAAAATCCTAGATGGAGACGTGAAGAACCAACTTATAGCACAACATATAATGCAATGAGTAGTAGAGTTGATGATTTCGTTAAAAATGTGAACGGCCACAGCCCTTGAGTTTTGGTTGAAAACATATTTGACCAGTGTTCTTGATTTGGTAGTCGAAAACCAAGTCGAAAACATAGTCGAAAATCATGAGAGGCAAAAATAGTGGTGGCTAATATTTGAATATATTTTAGATTTGGCAGTCAGTAACGTTTGGCGATTGCACGTAATACTATGTAAAGCTGAAAATACCATTCTGATGGACCAACTATCATTCAGACGGAGTATTGCGCGGTCCTATTGCAGCCCAAAGCATTAAAGTGGCGTCAAATATCATACACTATAGTTGGTCCTAATCTCAAAAACAACGGTCGTAATCCATAACGGATTGTAAACCAATTGCGATGTGTTGTTTGTCATAGTAAATGTCGCTGGAGATGTGTATTATGTACAAAAACGCTTTGCGTTGAAAAACACTGTTTTGGGCATTTTCATACTTAGTACGCCCAATGTCCCCATATGAGGACACCCAGTTTTCTAAAAAGTGAATACAAATTTTTAAGTTTTTTTTTATTATTCCATTTATTTAGTTGACATTGAATTAATAAATAACAACAAAAACATTTTTTCACCTACAGTTGCCTTTTGGGCGTTAATGGGTTAAATAAAACAAAGATGTTTTTTTTTTAAATGACTTGAAATTTACTTTATTCTATTCAAAAGATAATCTTCTGTCATTATAATTGTGAGTATAATTTAATATAATACGATTTACCATCAGATTGGAACAAGTTAAACTTAGATTGATCGCTCCAGAGAACTCTATTCCAGTAACGTGGATCTTTTCTGAGCATTTCTCTTGCAAACCGCTACTGCTTCATAATATGTATACCCTACACCACCATAGTGGGAAGTGATGTTTGTAACGCCCAGAAATATTGGTCCAACACCCACCAACCGATCGACTCAGAATCACTTCCTGAGTCGATTTAACGATGTCCGTCCGTCTGGCTGTCCATGTAAAGCTTGTGCGCATAGTACAGGGGCCAAATTACCGCATTCGATATCGAGTAAAATTGATCGTAATTTTCTTATTTGAAATTATGGCACACGATATCGAGCAAGAAATTTAGTACATTTTATCATAATTTCGATATCTAAATCATTTTTCGATGCGATAGCTCATTCGATCACGAATGCGGTAATTTGGCCCCAGGTCGCAATTTTGCAGATATTTCGATAAAATTTGGTACGTGAAATTTTTTCGGCCCAAAGACGGATGGGATTGAAACTGGTGGAAATCGGTCGAATATTTCACCTGGCCACCATACAATGTCCTCCCGAAATTAGGATTTAAAGATCATAAATGTTTGAATTATGCAAGTATCTAAACAAATTTCACCACAAATGAGTGGTAAATGATCGGCCCATAATTAGTCATAGCTCCCATATAAGGCCCACTCCCGAAAATCACTTTAAAGAGCATAACTCCCTCGAAAATGTCGGTATTTAAATAATATTGAACACAAATATATCTCTTATATATAAATATAATATGGTACAATTTTATGATGATCGGTCCATAATTATTCGAAACTCCCATATAAGAGACCGTAATTTATGTTAACCTTCATAAATCTTTTAAAAGTATTTACATCGAGATAATTTATAACATACATAATATTTATATTCACAGAAATCATGACACTAAATTTTTGGTCTAAATTTGGTCCATAATAGGTTATATCTCCCATATAGCGCCTATTTCTGAAAAACTGTTTTATACATATACATACTGGGTGTAGAGTATTATATGGTCGGGCTTGACCGACTATACTTTTTTACTTGTTTTTTTTTTTTTTTTTATTTGAGACAAGGTTTTTTTCGTGCAATGCAACCACGAAGTCCTGACTCATTTAAGCGTCTTCTTATTGTCCGTGTGGATATTTCTGCGCTTATTTGCTGTCCAATTTCAGCCTCTATTACGCGCAAATATAAAAATGGGTTTTTTTACTGGCTCTACAAATATCTATCTATCTTCTGCTAAAGTGGTCTTTTGTGTCCAGGTTGCAAATTCCTTTGAATTTTTGTACAAGTGAATTGCACAAAATACAATTTTTTTGACCATTGAAAATTTTTCATTTTGATAGCACTGCACAAATTAACCGTCTCATTTCTCATTTCTGGAGTACATGACTTGTTTTTGCCCATTTTCGAAACTAAACCGTATCAAAATTATTACAAGTTAATCTATTGTTTATCAAATTATACTCACTTTGTCCCTAATATTCGGAAAAGTTTTACAGTTGAAAAAAATTCGCGTTTCTAATTACGTGGCCAGCAAAAAAAAAAAAAAACAATTGTAAAAAAAAATATTTTTATATATTTTTTTTAATTTAACTTAGAACTCAACGTGTTGTGTATCAATGTTGATTGTTTACTCATTGAATAATGGTAAAAACAATTTACAGTGTAGGTCTCTAAAGAAGCTACACGGCGATCTTATTATATCAAAGCATTGTTTCTAATTATATGGCCACCAATGTATATTAAATATGTACTTAAATTTTTCTACATACATATGTGGAACATACATTGGTGGAACGACTAACTTAAAACACTTCAAAAAGAATAACTTTGGAAACAATTGAAACGTTTAATGACGACTGAAAACCTAATAATGCACAAAAATAAAAATTCGAAATTCAATAGAGAAAAATATATGTATGTATAGCCAAAAGAGACTTTTACAAAAAAAAAAAAAAAAAAAAAAAAAAAAAAAAAAATAATCCAAAAACAAGTACAAGTGTAATTTGGAGAAATATTCGCTAATTAACTGGTACCTATGCGCCTGAAACAATAAGTGTTCTAAATTACAACAATCGAAGATCCAATTGAGGGTGATGTAGCTTAATTGGTTAGCGCATTTGATTATTAAGCATGAGATGGTATTTATAGCCCGGTTTCGATTCCCAGCCGCTGCCATTCAAACAACATCAGTTTCTGATAATTATTAGTTTTCTTTTCTATCCTATCATAACTAATATTTATCACAGCGCCCTCCTTCGGTGGTATAGCATTCAAATGCCACCGAAGTAAAATAATTAAATAAAGGCTATAAAATCAAGCATTAACATTAATGCGCCTACTCACCACCAGAGGCGCTGCAATTATGCACTAAAAACAAACATAATGCGCAATTGCAGAATTGTGGTATAAAAAGCTTTCTTCTTTCACCACCTTTACTTCTTCAACTATCCCCTTTCCAAAGAAAGTAACGCAATTATATATAGTCATATTAAGTGCCTGAGTGTTACTTCTCTTAATAAAAAAAAATTTTAAATCTAACGCATTGCAACTAACTAACTATGCTTTACTTCTCTAACATCCAATAAATATAATCGCATTTAATTGCAGTTTAAGTTCCACAAATCAACTATATTAATTTAAAACAAGTAAGAGTGCTATATGTATTCGGCTATGCCGAATCTTATAAACCCTTCACCTTTGTTGTGGATGCATAATTATATTATATCCATACATACATATATATATTATATTGTTACGTGTTTACCTTTTAAAAACGGTGGTTTATTTCCTTTAAATAAACCGGATTATTTTTAATTGCAAAATAGAAGCGTCAAGTAGTTTGACGAAAATATGTATAACGAGTTTTTATTTATTTAAATGTACAATTAAAAATGAAAAGAGGTTGTCTTTTTACACACTTATATTACGGTTTAAGAACACACTTATAGTTTTCGAACACTTTGTTTGATCAACGCCATCTGTTGATGAACAATATTAATACACCAAGTTTTTTTGATGAAATTTTCAGAAGTTGTCTCGGATTTTTGCTCATATCTAAGTTATTTATGGACCGATTTTGCTGATTGTAAATAGAAAACTTCTGGAAAGCATGTCTGACAGAATTATTGAAGATTTGGATCCCGAAGATATCTGGGGACTTCAGAAAATTGATTTTAACATCCAGACAGACAGACGGACATGGCTTAATAGACTCCGCTATCTATAAGGATCCAGAATATATATACTTTATAGGGTCGGAAAATTGTGGAAATTACAAACGGAATGACAAACTCATGAAGGTGAAGGGTATAAAAAATGAAACAAAAAATTTTAAAACTTTAAAACAGTGGTCCTCACTAGTATTGTTCAGAATACGAAGATTTTCGGCTATTTACATGTACACAACACGATCGCAAACAATACTCACAACAAGAGCGTAAAAATACTAATATTTCATTCAGTTGTTAGTCAACATTCAACAAAGCAGGTCTATGCCGCATGTTTTTTCTTTTCCAACTAATTTTTGTTGTTGTTTTCAGTACACTGAGAAGCAGCGATCACATAAATGTATACATTTTTGTAATTGAGGTTTATTTAAACATTACATGTTATTTCTTTCTGTATAGTGTCACCCATACATATGTAATTACCAAATCCTCTCTTTTTGAGGACCACTGCTTTAAAACAATATTTCTAACACTAGTATAATTTCCCAATCATATAAGACTGCTATTATTGTACAGTCGGGCCTCGTGATTCGGTTAACCGGTAACCCCGATTAACCGTGATGGAAAAATATCAGAGTATTGTTTTTTGTTTGCAATGTTTTTAAATTGTTTGCTTCAATTAACCGTGATTACCTCTATTATCCGTGATGGCAGATTTTTTTTTTTTTAATAATTAACAAACACAAACTTCAAATTTATACATAAAATATGATAAACATCTTTGTTTCTCAAGAGATCAGGTTGTTCACTACCCTTAATTGTGAAACTTCGAACTGCGAAAACGAAATGCAAAAACGAAATGCCGAAATGTTGTCTACTAAATTGAAAATTAAAAGTTGAAAATCGAAAATTTAATAATAATAATAATTAAATAATAAACATAAAAACGGGGAATTTTATGAAAACGGGTTGTCATCAATAAATTTAATTTTTTGCAATCATCATTGCAAACATAGATGACGCCATATGACAACCCGTGACTTTTCAACCGATGGAGATATTTAAGTAATTTTTTGTGAAATCGGTTCAATAGTTGATTTTTTGTAGCATTTAGTATGAAAATACGGGATTTTTGTTTTCTTGAATCTGATTTTTTTTTATTATAAACAAATGCACAAGCTGATAAAAAAGAACATTTAATTAATACCCAGTATAATTTTGTGAACAGGTATCCACTAATAATTCTACAATAGGTTCCATTAAAACCGGTTCCAATAGAACCGGCTTTTTATTATTTATTTTCTTTTTTTATTTAAATAACAATAAGGACAAACAAATTCATTTTTTACTTAAATAACAATAAAAGCAAATTATAATCATTATTCATTCGGTTGAAAAAATTGCCCGCAAATATTCCATATTAAGTTCTGTATTGTTTCTTCCTCTAGCAGCCATTTTTTCTACTTCATTTCTATTTTCTATTTTCCATTGATTTCGAATGCTAGAGATGAGTGGATCTGACGTTGCTAATAATATATTAAATAGATCATCATGTGTTAAATTTCGTGATGTTTTTCTGGTATTGTGCTCTCTATAAAATCTGTAATATTTATTTATTAAAGGAGGTGAAAGGGGATGAGTGGGATGAGGGAAGAGACAGTTTTGGTCCGCGGGTTGTAATAAGGAAGTGATGGGAGGGGATCATATTACCAATAGTAAACATTCATGAAAAAATATCACTAATTCCTAAACTACCAGTTTACACCCTATTGCAACCACTTGTTTAAAGCGTATCGAAAGGGAGTGACAACTGGCTCTTCCAACTACTTAATACAACCCAGCTATGTGAAAGTGTCAAGACCATTTTGTTAAGAAATCATGTCACTTTGACATCGCTCGAGCATTCAGCATTTTCTGTGACCATTTGTACAATGTATTACAAAACACGATGAGGCTGTCAACTCCACACGGAATTTATGCACTAACTAGTCCCAGAAGTCTTTAGCACAGGTACAAACCACTTTGATGGTTAAGACTCTAACCAAAATAAAGAGCGAACCATACAATGCGGCAGTCCCGCATTATCTATGTCAGATTAGATTCCTGCCCCAGGTCTTATGACCTATTTGAATTTTAGTTAAGACTTCTGGTATATAAATTAGAAGTTAAAATATCTAAGAAGCAACAAGGGTCCAAATAGTTTAAAAAGACAATTTGCCGTTTCCTATCGGCGCTCGACGACATTCTACGGTATTCAGCTACCGCGGAATTTATATGGATATAGTAAACTTTTGATCTACCACACATAACCGGACCAAAAGAACTATAGTAAAAAGAAAACTGATTAATTTCTGGAACTGGACAGATAAATAGTACATCTAACGTGCGGACGTGTTTTTTTTCCTCGCTCCGTATAAAATCATCTTTTAAGTACAAAAATTATATAAAAAGCATATAAAAATATTGCGAAAAGACGCTAAAAAAAAAATAAACAAAATTAAAATAAATCAGCTATCATTATCCGCTGTTAATGATGCTACATACTAAATAATAAACAAAAGTTTAAAATATAAATAAGCATAGAAAATATAAAAATGCCCATTGAGCGCTCTCCCCCGCCGGAGAGGTGCCGCTCCCCTAACAATAAAAAAAGTGATAAACATCTGTCTCAGTCAAACCTTACTACAGTAAATAGCTTATGTGTTATAAGTGCGAATGGTCAAGCACCATCAATAAGCTCAAACTCTCTTCCCACTCAAAATACTTATGCATCTGCATCAGATTACAATCCGAATGATCACCAAAAATATCCTAGTCTCACTGCGCAATCGCAATTGAAACCCCTCTCTTGGAGCTCTCAATGTACTACTCCAACAACTGATACTCAAATAACTGCAACTACATTCCAATTTATTTCAACAACCCCCACACTTACAACTAATAACACAACTCCTTACTCTTTGGTTACTACTCTCGCACCAACAACTACAACTACCACAACATCGTACTCAGCAATAACAACTCTAGCTTTAGCAACAACAACAGTAACATCAACAGCCTTCTCATACTTACCAATAATGACAACAAGTAAGTTACATGAAATTCATACTCCCTTAAATAAAGAGAAATTAAAAAACAGTAACATATCAAAGAGGCCTCGTAACTCACCCACAAAACTTATTGAAAACACAAACAGCAATAAAAAAGTTAAAACTAAAGAGCAGCCACAAAAAACACTAAAATCATACTGGTTAAGCCAACCTTCAACCCCAAATAGGTTTGAAATATTATCTATTGATGATAATGAAAATAAAGAAGACCAAATTCAAAATGATGGTGTTCCCCACAAACAACCAGAAAAAAATAAACCTACAAAGCCCCCACCAATATATGTTCAAAACGTGCAATTCATAGATAACCTCAATAATGCTTTAAACTCCTTACCAAATTGTCATTACGAAATACGTGTTCTTAAAGAAAATGAAATAAAAATTCAACCTTTAGAATCTATTCACTACACCCAAATAGTAAACCTATTAAGAGCTAAAAACACCCAATACTACACTTATAAACCCAAAGAACAAAAAGGTTTCAAGGTTTTCTTGCGTAATATGCATTATTCAACCGATAAAGAGGAAATAAAAAAAGAACTATGTGAACTAGGACACGAAGTAACACATATCCAAAATATCCTACAAACTGGTACAAAAAAACCACTATCTCTGTTTTCTATTGAACTTAAATCAAGTCAAAATAATAAGGAAATATATTCTTTAACCCACCTTTTACACTGTAAAATTAGTTTTGAACCTCCACGTTCAAAAAGAACTTTACCTCAATGTACAAACTGCCAAAAATATGGCCACACCAAAAACTTTTGCAACAAAATCCCCGTTTGCGTTAAATGTGCTGGAGATCACAAAACTATGCTTTGCCCAATCAAACAGAAAAGCGAACATATTAAATGCGCGTTATGCGGTGAAAACCATACCGCAAATTATAAAGGATGTATGGTATACAAATCCCTCAAAATTAAGCAATTTCCACCACTAAGAAACAAAGAAAAAATAACCGTCCAAGAACACCAAACACAACAAGCTGATAATTCTCGAAACGTACCTACAACAAACAGTAGAATAAATCCAACAGTGACTTACGCTCAAGCAACAGCACAGAGTCAAAACCCTAATACTGAGGAAATGTCCATTATTAGTAATTCTTTATTCAGTTCCACTACACCGCAAATAAGTAATGATATGCAAGACCTTAAAGATATGATGAAGCAACTGATTTCTCAAGTATCTAACATGATGAACATTATCACAGTACTTCTAACTAAGCTCGATGGACAGACTAAGTAAACTTAATATAGTACAATGGAACGCGAACGGGCTTATCCAACACACACTCGAACTAAAATTATTTTTAAATCGCTCTTCAGTAGACGTGCTACTTGTCTCTGAAACCCACTTCACGCAAAAAAGCTTTATAGCCATACCAAACTACTCAATCTTTTATACAAATCATCCTCACAACACAGCGCATGGGGGTACAGCAATAATAATACGAAAATCCATTAAATGTACTGA
The DNA here is from genome assembly GCA_916048285.2 of Bellardia pandia. Taxonomy (NCBI): domain Eukaryota; kingdom Metazoa; phylum Arthropoda; class Insecta; order Diptera; family Calliphoridae; genus Bellardia; species Bellardia pandia. Next base: position 77,074,073 of record OU696530.1, read on the forward strand.
ATTACAGAATTTTAGAAAAGATTATATTCAAGCTACTTCCATTTTAATAGAAGATATACACGGTCCATTTGTATTATCTGCAGTCTACTGCCCGCCGAAACATAATAACACAAAAATTGAATATCTTGAACTCCTTAAATCTCTTGGGAATCGGTTTATAGTGGGTGGTGATTTTAACTCCAAAAATACAGTTTGGGGATCTCGATTAACACTATCGAAAGGAAAAAATTTGCTAGAGGCAATAAATGAATTCAAATGCAAATTTATAAGTACTGGAGAGCCTACTTACTGGCCTACAAACATTCACAAAAAACCAGATCTCTTAGACTTTTTTATTACCAAGAATATAAGACATGATTATCTAAATATAAAATCATGCTTTGAATTATCTTCTGACCACTCTCCAGTGGTACTTATATACCAAACCGATGTACTTCTATCCAATCAAAATAAATTTATATACAACAAGAAAACCGACTGGGATTGTTTCAGAGAAATCTTAGAGACAAAACTCGAGACAAATATATCGCTAAAAACCGAAGAAGAATTGGATAATTCTATAACTTTTTTCAATGATACGCTTATAAACGCGGTTAGTGATTCTACTCCATCCAGAACACACACAGTAGATAAATTCAGTATCCCACCTCACATTCAAGAGAAAATAAAAGCCAAACGAAGATTAAGAAAAAGATGGCAAACTACAAGGTCAATTCAGGACAAAACCCACCTTAATAGGCTCACAAAAGATCTCAAAAACTTGCTAAAGAAGGACAAAGAAGATAAACTACAAAGATATCTTACTAACCTTGACTCATCAGCTACAACAAATTACTCGCTCTGGAAAGCAACCAAAAAAATAAATAATGGAATTTTACATCAGCCGCCGATCCAAAAACCTGATCTCACATGGGCCCGCACAAATGAAGAAAAAGCTAATGTTCTTGCAGATCATTTTTCTAAAACCTTTACAAATCCAATGGACGAAAAGGATATAACTCTTCAAAGTTTTCCAAACAGCTCTTCCAACTCTCATATCAGAAGAATTTCAATTAATGAAATTAAAAAAATTATAAAAACAACAAAAGATAATAAATCTCCTGGTTATGATCAGATCACCGGAAAACTACTAAAAGAATTGCCGAATAAGGCCCTAGTCTATTTAAGAAATTTATTTAATTCAGTTATAGATATTAAATATTTCCCAAAAGTATGGAAAGTCGCTGAGATAATCGCTATTCCTAAACCAAACAAAGATGCCTCAAAAACAACATCTTACAGGCCAATTAGCCTTCTGCCACTGCTGTCAAAGATCTTCGAAAAACTCTTCTATGAACGTATTGAACCAATTCTTCTAGAAAGACAACTCATCCCCAAACACCAATTTGGATTTAGGCGAAAGTTCTCTACTATACAACAAATTCATAGAGTAACAAATAAAATATCGTCTGATATTGACAAAAAAAACTTTTGCGTTGCAACATACCTCGACGTTGCAAAGGCGTTTGATAGCGTATGGCACAAAGGTCTTCTTCATAAACTAAAAAATCAATTGCCAAAAGAATTCTTCTTAATACTACAAAACTACCTACAAAACCGAAGATTCTATGTTAAATATAAAGACGAGTATTCAAAAATACTTTCTATAAAAGCTGGAGTACCTCAAGGTAGTGTCCTCGGACCAATGCTTTACCTCCTGTTTACATCAGATATTCCAACTCCTACAACAAATAACAATATGATAGCAACATTTGCTGACGACACTGTTCTACTATCATCACACGCAAACATCAAATGGGCTATGCAAAACTTACAACAACTGCTCAATAATACAATGAATTGGTTCCGTAGTTGGGGAATTCAAGTAAACAGTGATAAAACAATTCAAGTAATCTACACTAATAGAAAGATAACAAACTTTCAACCTATCCAAATAAATACTCTACCAATTCTTATGGATACAAAGGCGAAGTATCTTGGCATTATAATTGACTCAAAACTTAACTGGAAAGATCACATCACTCAAAAGAAAAAAGAAATAAACAACAGGTTTAGACAATTATTTTGGCTGTTAGGGAGAGAATCTAAACTAACAACTCAAAGCAAACTACTTATATACAACACAATTATAGCGCCAATTTGGAAGTACGGGGTAGAAATATGGGGTACAGCTAGCACAACAAACTTAAAAATTATTCAACGAGTTCAATCTAAAATATTGCGAACTATTGTCAACGCAGAATGGTATATTAGAGATGAGGACATACATCGAGATCTAAACGTCAAAACAATAAAAGAAATTATCCGTATCAGCAGCATTAAACATACAACTCGTTTAACACAACATTCCAACATGGAACTCAGACAGTTGCCGGCAAACGAAATCCTGGCACCTAGAAGACTTAAACGGTTTACACCTTCAGATCTAGCTGAGCGATACTAAAAAATTTATATATTACTTATCATTCAATAACTCGATTTAAGTTATCTTAGGTACTGATTTAAGATAATTATCATCCCACCTCTGTAAATTAAATTACTTATTGTCATCTTGTTGACAGGTGTAATAATAAAGGGAAGTTAAAAAAAAAAAAAAAAATTTCTGGAACTGCATATAATGCTTTCAATATAAAAATCCACAGTCGCCTTTTTAACTTCTCACACTAAGAAAAAAATTGTAAAGACGCTTGCTATAGGGTGTTTTTTTGAGAGGTATAGAACTTCGAATTGAAATAAAACACAAGAAAATCGTTTTAATGACCATCAATTTGGCTTTATTGGAAGGATAATTTTATGCCATTAATGTTTAAATATGATTTCAGGCATGTGGCCGCCGCGGCTGGCTCGAATAAAGCCAATTCTACAGGTCCAATTTTCAACCGCCGTATGTCGGCAATAACGCCACGAATGTTGGCTTCCAATTCCCCTAACGTTTCTGGTTTGTTGGCGTAGACGAGCGACTTCACATATCCCCAAAGAAAATAATCCAATGGTGTCAAATCACACGATCTTGGTGGCCAATTGACAGGTCCATTCCGCGAAATTATGCGCTCATCGAATGTTTCCTTCAATAAATCGATTGTGGCGTGCGCTGTGTGGCATGTAGCGCCGTCTTGTTGGAACCACAACTCATCCACATTTATGCCATCCAATTCGGGAACAAAATAGTCGGTTATCATGGCTCTATACCGGTCACGGTGGCGTATCGATTCATTCGGGTCCTCTTCAACACTTTGCTCTACAACGGCAATTGTTTCTTCGGTGCGCACTGTTCGACGTCTCTGCGGATGCGTATTATCACATAGAGTAAACGTAGTGCGAAAACGATCCATGGTTAACCGAATTAATTGCTCTGATGGACGATTATGTCGACCATAAAATGGACGGAGCTTGCGGTAAACTTCGCGAACTGAACCGTTATTTTCGAAATAAATTTGCACGATTTGCAAGCGTTGTTCTTTTGTCAACCTGTTCATGATAAAATGGCAAACCAAACTGAACATAAATGACATTAGTGTTGCCAGATTTGACCACAAAATGCCAGTTTTATCTCTTTTCGAAAAACAAACCTGTAAAAAAAATTAGCAATTACCTATTTGTTTTTTTTAATGTAAATACGATCGTTTAAAATTCTATACAAACAATCCAACGAATGTAACTAGACATGACAGGTTTTAGATAGACAGTTTTGGTCGGTCATATTTCGCTAATCGGACAAAACGTTTTAGAATCTAAAAACAAAAAAAGAAAAAAAAATAAACATATTTTACTTTTACGTTTACGAATTTAGGTGCAGTACAAATTCATTGATCTCTCAGATTGTAAACTGGACGAAGTGGCGGCCAGTGCTCTTTTTGATATGATTGAATATTATGAGGCTGCGCATGAATTAGACATTTCGTCAAATGCTTCAGGCATGACACATCGAGGTTGGTCATCATGCAATTACATGATAAGTCACAGTCAGGAACTGCAGGTGCTAAATGCTGAAGGTAATCCAATATCAAAACTAAGTGCAGATCATTTAGGAAATGCTTTAAACACTTCCAATTTGCATACGTTAAAATTAGAACATTGTGGTTTAAAAGGAGCACCGTTGAGCGGTTTATGTAAGTACAAAGACTTTACCAAAGAAGAAAAAATACACACATTTAATAATATAAATAATGTTAATCTGCAGGTTTTAAACTATTTCACAATAAAGTTTTAAAAGAGCTTTGGCTGGCGCACAATGATTTAGATTGTAATGATGCTGATACCATAGCTGAAATGCTAAAGTGCAATCATTACATAGAACTAATCGATATAAGCAATAATAATATAAGGGACGAGGGTTTGCGGCACATAGTTAAGGCTCTGATTCTGCAATCGAAACAGTTGGAACGACAAACAACGTTTCAACGAGCAGCTGCCATAGATGATGATGGTGACTGTATGTCGCCAGTTGATTCTTCTCCACCTGTTGATCTGGCTGACAATAATGATAATACATCATTAGATTGGAGTACAAAAAAGGACCAGGAACCAAACGAAACACAGTCATTAAAATCAACATCAAAAAACAGTGATTTTGTCGGCGAGAGCAACTCGAGTAAGGATTCCTCAAGCTTGCCATCAATTGCTGAAAAAGTGAAAGGAATTGAAGTTGAAACGGGGTGTGATGGTGTCGAACATGAACAACATAAAGTTAAACCACCATTAATATCATCAGTTGGATCGACAATCGATGAAAATGATGGCGATGAAGATACTGACGACACGGTACGTTCCAGTACAATAAGAAACCCATTACAAAGTAACTGTGGCGGTCAATCCATGCTTGATAAACTGTTATCGATGAATAGTGAAAGCAGCAGCGATGATGGTGCGTCCAATATATCGACAGACACTTTGGCTGCCTGTAATTCTGAGGATGCTAGTTTAATTAGTGATGACATATTCGATTCAGCTGCAACTACCACAACAAGTACAAGTACAAATACGAAAGCACCAACAAGCTCGCTCAGCTTGGAAGTAACATCTCTAAGTGTGGGTTCAGTTACGGTGACAAGTGCCATTGTAAATCCCACAACTACAACTACTGCATCGTCGGAAACACAACATGAGGGAGGAGAAGCAGCCACGACTTTTCAAAACTCTCCGCGAGATTGTGCGTTTATTGAACGCAATAAAGTCACACTGGATGAAACAAATGTAGTTTTAGATAATTCGTCTGCCACTTTAACTAATTCAATAAATATCCAAAGTTCACTTGTAGTTAATAATAATAATAACAACAATAATAATAACAATAATGCCGCCCCCCAAACAACCAATATGCCGCCATCCGCTTCACAAACTGCGTGTTCACCCGCCTTCTCAAATAATGCCGATGATCAAAATATAGCAAGTTCGGGCATATTTGAAGTGACGGCAGAGGAGAGTGACTGCCTAGTGAGCAGTCATGGTGTCTCACGAGTAATGGTCGGTGATGACGTCGACATGCATTCAGGGGATCACTCAAATGTGAAGCAACATCATGCTACCAGTCGAGCTTTGGATGTTAACAAGAATACGAAACTGGGAGAAGACTTCGATGACACCCACAGTACGGACTCTGCATTCGAAAGTGCCTCGGAAGGTGATATTAGTCGTCATCTCCCAGAAGAATTTACCCGCCTATCCACATCGCTCGAAAGTACAAGGTTCGATGACATTGCCAAAGAGTTGGCCATTGAGACAGCCACTATTGCATCAGAATCGAATGAATGCCTAATAGCGGCCGCAGCTCAAGTGACGCCATCATCAACACCCACCCCACCAACTCCACCACTTACAAATCGTTCAACGCCTTTGACAGAAAGAGAACGCCTGGCAGTTGATTCGCCCATGAATTCTTGCCTTTCTTCTTCGCTGCCCACAGTTACGACCGCAACATCTCCCACGGTTCAAGTAGGCTTTTCTATTTTGGATGAGCCTACGGATTCTCCTATTGCACCCGCAAAAGAAGTTAGCGATAAAATGCCAAAAGTGACAATTGCTCAGGATAGCTTTCCACAGAAGTACAAATCGAATAGTGCTATATGTACTAGTCCCAGTCCCAGTCCCACACCTACACCGCCGCCTCCATCCACATCTCCGGGCGGAGCAAGCAGTGGTCTACGGCGTTCAGAATCTAACTGCGGATTCTTGACACAATCGTCTCGCAATCGGTCTCAAAGTACCGATAGTCTGTGCAGCGACAATTCTTTGGATGGAAGTATAGGCAGTGGCGATATGAATTTCTCATCCTCATCCCATCTAAATGAAAAAATCACAAAAAACGATACACTAACGCGGCAACAGCGGCCTATGGATGCTATGCCAGAGTTTGGCACAAGAACTCCCGGCGGTCTTAAGGCACTTGCAGTGTGGAACAACAACTTAACCAAAGAGTCTGGCCGCTACATCTCAGATCTGCTGGCGGAAACTGTGTCGCTAGAACTGCTCAATATTGGTAAGAATTGTCTGTCAAATGAGTTTGTAACTTCCGTAAAAGAAAACCTTACGAAAAATACAACATTAACTACCCTGGGCTTACAGAGCGCCCATCTCAGTGCCAAAGGTATAGAGACGCTATCGTCTGTTCTAACTTTTGGTGGCAACAGCATCCTGCAACGTATCGACATACGCAACAACAAGTTAGAAGTAGAAAGTTTGACGAAAATTGCCGAGGTTTTAAAATCAAATACTACCGTAACGCAAATCGACATTGACGATGAGCCTAAACGGCTTTCTGTGGGCAGTGAAGCCCACTTAGACTACGCCCGTATCTTGGAAAACGTACGATCGATGTGTTCGCGCAATGAAAAAGCCCAAGCTCAAATTCAACAGGAAAAAACAACGGCAAATATTATGGCCAAGAGACGAGGAGGTTATTACCTTGGTTCGCGAAAGATATCATTAACTTGCCAAAGCCGACCAGTGGTGGATGTGACGAAAAATATTGTAGTTGCAGCGCCCAATAGTAAATTAGATATTAAACGGAAAGCAGGCACAAGACTGCGATCCCCAGTACCAAGTCCAACAACAGTATCACCATCGTCCTCACCAAATCGTGCAAGTAGGTTTCAAGTATTTCGGGTGCCAGAAGCCAGCCCACTAACATCACCAAGTTCACAAAAACCAATTGGCAACAACCTTGTTGCTGCAAAGGTGGTTTCTATGAGTAGCGCAGCTATACCATTATCCTCAACATCAGAAAGAGGTGGTAATGATCCAAATTATCCAAACATAACATCTACCTCTCTGCCAACATCCTGTTCGCTACCATCAATGGCAACAATTTCGTCATCAACACAATCTATTAAGCGATTGTCGGTTTCACCACGTTCCCGCTTCCTGGTACGAAAGGTTTACGAGGATCCCAATCTACCGTTGTCCAGTCGGTACACCCAACAAGTAACACCTCCAATTAATCCCCCACCAACGCCCATATCGCGAAATGCTAGAGACTCAACAAAGGAATATTTAGAGACTACGCCACCTACACAGTCCTATAAACGTGTAGAAGACCTGCGGCAAGATTCATTAATATGTAGTAGTACACCAGCAGTAGCAGTATCTGTAGCAACACAGGTTACATCGCCAACAACATTTGTTACGCCACCCGCCATAATTACACCGCAGAATGAATTCAATACTACCACCGATACAATAACTACTACACCAATTTTAAAATTATATCAAGACACTTCTGCAACGGCAAGACAAGCAGAAACAAAAGCCACAACACAGGAATGTGAACAAAGTACAAATAATACAGTAACAAATGACAACAACATTACCAATCAGGCACAAACGACAACAATACAAACAACAACAACAACACCGACAACATTATCAACGACACCAGTCACCGTACCAATAAGTTCCAATAACCTGCAACCTTCACCATTTATCCTCACCACGTTATCCTCCTCATCAGACTCATCATCATCATCGTCGTCATCCTCATCTACTTCCCCTGCTAGCAACACTGATAGCTCAGACTCCTCATCATCACCAGCATCTTCAGTTCATTCTAATGAAGCATTGAGCAAACAGCAGCAACAATTTGAGTTAACTGGTTCTGGCCAATGCCCAATTGCAGTATTTAGTGACAATGACATAACGTTAACCAAAAATACTGTCAATGAGGTGTTTGGCTCTGTTGCGGCTGTAGCAGCTGCTACTGCAGCTAAAGAAAACTTTGACAATATTGTTGAAACTTCCAATGAAAATACAGTGCAAGCTGCTGCACAGCAGCAGCAAGATCACTTAGAACAGCAGCAACGTGTACGTAAGGTATCCTGGATATCAAATCCAACAGCAGTTGATAAACTGTTGACATTATTTCACAATCCATCTACCATCTTTCAGCGTAGCTCATCGCCGGAATCGAAACCAATATCAACATTAACAACAACTATGGCAGACTCACAAGTGAGTCAGTGTAAGTATTGTTTTGGGCTTCATTTGCATTAAACATGTTCTTTTGCCTCTCAACCAAATCAACCGACATATTGGAATTACCAGAAATAAACCCACCCAATAGAAAGCAAGCATATGGTCAAAGTATCCTAAGGCTTCAGCATAAAGTTTAAAGGCTAAACGAGGGGCAACAAAATAGGAATAGTATTGATTATATATACTATTATATATATGCATAAGTGCTTAGTTTTTATGTCCTCTGGACCAATAAATTTTATTTATTTTTTAATTTACATTGTTAATTTAAAAAAGTTTTTTGAAGAGATACTCAAAAAATCAGTTTTTCGTTACCTCCTTCGGTGGTATAGCATTCAAACGCCACCGAAGTAAAATAATTAAATAAAGGCTATAAAATCAAGCTTTAACGTTAATACTCACCACCAGAGGCACTGCAATTCTGCACTAAAAACAAACATAATGCGCAATTGCAGAGTTGTGGTACAAAAAGCTTTCTTCTTCCACCACCTTTACTTCTTCAACTATCCCCTTTCCAAAGAAAGTAACGCAAGTATATATAGGCATATTAATTGCCTGAGTATTACTTCTCTTTTTATAAAAAATATAATAAATAAATATTCACCCTATGACAAACATGCTTTTATAGATTTTAGCACTTCCTATTTAAAATTAAAAACTTTTAAATTAGTGTTGTTTTTATCCGACCTTTCAGTTATAATTTTCAACATATAGCTAGTAGTAGTTAACTTTCCCTTATGGAAATTTACTCACACACAAATTAGCCATTCGTTAATATTTAAAATTAGTAATAAAGTTTTCACAAATCAAAAATAATCTATTGTATAGTTATTCTGTTCTGCATTGTGTTTTTGTTATTCTGTAATTTGCACAATATGCATTTGCAACATCGGCTTGTATTTAATTTGTTTATCTTTAAAAATAAAAATGTTTTGCCATTTAATTTTCTACAATATAATTATAATTATATATTATATCACAAACTAAAATTAATCAAAATAACATGTTATACATGTATTATTTTAAAAAATATTATAACATTCACTTTAACTTTATGCGAAAGGGAAATGCACAAACGCATTAGAGAGTATCAATTGTTCGATTTCATACGATTTTTCTTTCGCGAAAGCAAATTCGATGCGTAAGAGTATCAATTTGTACGCTTATCGCATCGCATTTGCTTTTGCATCGCAATAGAGAGTAAAGCCTCAGTTAGACGACTCTAATGGAATGTAACTGCAATAGTAAGAAACAGCTGATGTATATTGTTTTGTGTGAAGTAATGCAAATGGTTATGGAGATGTAAAGTAACGCAACACCGTAATGTATGAATCTGTAAGAAATAGAATTTCCTTACATTTTTACGTCATTACACTACATTCCGTTACAGTCGGCTAACTGAGGCTTAACCCCCCCAGATATGGTAAAAAACGAAACAAATCTAATCCTGCGGAAGGATCATTATGGTGCCCCGATAGACTAGGCGATAGAGTGCCGGACTATCAGTTCGCGGGTTCGATTCCCGCCAAAGACTGGGTAGACCAGTCAGACATATGGAGATAAGTCACACATTTGTAGACCAGTCAGACATATATAGACCAGTCAGACATATGTAGACGACCCAGACATATATAGACCAGTCAGACATTTTGGTAGAGAATCTAAGGCATCGCAATGGACCATACTGGTCTCTGGGTAACCTAACCTAACGTTATATACGTTGTATTATATTAAAAAGGTATTTAAGGTGCTTCTTGGCACCACGTACAAACCGGTTAAAAAAATATTTTTAATTGTATTTAGAAAATTTTTTCCAAAAAAAACCAGTAAGGAACAGTCGAATATTGCACTTTACCTTTTTATTTTCGTGAATCTATTTTTACACCCTTCACCATTATATATTTAAGTGGAAGTGTAAGTGTATACATGTATAAGTTTGTCATTCCATTTGTAATTCCTGCAATAGGTAAGGTAAGCAGGTGGCCGTAAAGTACACAGCACTGGTCCTACACATATAACTAGTCCTTTTGTGTTGCCTGAAAAGATAAGAAAAGGAAGAAAAGAGAAAGAGATGGATATACATATATAGACAGTAAGTAGATGTAGACAAGGTAGAAGGTGTCGGGTTCATAAATTTGTAGGGAAAAAGATGGAGTAATCACTTCGAGTCATTTTACCAAAAAGGATCGCGGTAGCCAATTACTTCTTCTAATGAAGGCATCAATACTATCTAACTTCATATCAGGGGAGTTACTCTCTATTGTGATGTGAAAGAAAAATGAAACGTAATTGAACAATTGGTAACCTTTATTGCGTTTTCGTATTTTCTCTTCGTCCGTTAAGCGCAAATCTCTTGCAATAACACAATATCAAACGCAAAGGGAACGCATCATGTAAGTAATCAAATGTTTTGATTTACAAGTGTTGACATTTAATTTTGTCTTTCTTCGCTATTGTTTACTTTGTGGTGCCAATGTTGCTACTTCTTCAAATTATTTTGTGAAAGCGTTTGCGTGAACGATACAGAGTACTAATTTGTACTCTTATCGCATCGAATTTGCTTTTGCATCGCAATAGAGAGTAACCACCCTTATATTTCAGATAGACTATTAAAGGATGATTGTCTCAGAAAAATGTTACGCAAAATACTCATTGCTGGACATTGACACAGATTATCTTCCATATTACAACTTCTGCAGAAGTCGTTGTAGCGTAGACCTAGTCTTCTTGCATAATTGCCGAATTTACAGTTTTCTATGATCACTGAGTAAGTAACTGCAATGGCATTCTTATTGACAGGTGAGTCTGTTAAAATTAAATTTCCGAAAATAACGTGCGAATAGGAATGATACTTCAATATATCGGGTATGGCTCCGATTACGTTATTGAAATTAAATTCTGGAGATCTGTCAAAAATACTTTGTAGAAGAGGTCTCAACAAATCAGCCAAATTAGTCAATAAATTGCGGAAATAGCCAAACTAGTTCACCAAGAAACCAAGTTTTAACAAAAAAAAAAAAAAATAAATAATTTGTTTAATAAGAATTGATTTTAATTTTTTTTTCTTAAATTGTATACTAAATTGTATATAAGATTCGGCACAGCCAAACATGACACTATCACTTGTTAATTATCAAAATTTTAAAGATTTCAATTAAGATTGTGCATTATTATTATAATTTGCCAAATTTTAGAGGTTTTTTCTGTTGTGAGAAAATCGACTAAGATTGTTTTTTTTTTTTTTATTAATCTATTTTTAAATTTATAATTTTTAGCACCACCTACATATGCAGAAGCTGCAGCAGCAGCAGCAGTTTTATCTACACAACAACAACAACAGCAACAAAAGTCAGAAACAAGTCTAGTACCTTTGCGAAAGCAATCCCCACCATCATGGTCGAAACTTGGCAATGATATTATAACTGCAGCTGCTACGAATAACGTAGACCTGGCTAATATCGTGGCAACGACTGCAGCTGCGGTTGTAACCGAACAATCAAGATCATTTTTCGATGCCGCAAAACAATTTCGAGATTTTAGCAAACAAGTATTTCGTCAGAATTTGTCATTTGGCAATGAACCAGTAACCACAGCGTCTACCAGCAGCGCCACAATGACCACAGCCTGTGCTTTTTATGTACAACCGACAGCCAGCGAAAGTGCCGGCGGAATGATGTTGGGAAGGCCAAGAGAGTTCTGTGGCTGCGATTGTGTTGGCACAACCACTGGTTGTTTGTGTGGCAGTACGCTAACCACTGAATGCAATGCTGATTTTATACCCACCGAAGTAAAGCAGGAGATAAAAGAAAATATATCACCTGAACATACAATTAATGAAGAAACCTTGCATACAATGCAAAAATTATGCGGCAGCAGTGCTGCTGTGATTACAGCAACACCAGCACCAACAATAAATTTTGACACTATTGATGATGATTGTAATGATTGTATAAATGCAAAAGATTCTTCCGCTATTACAACTCGTATGCCATCAGTGTCACCAGCAGCCGGATCAACTGCAGCATTATCAAACCCACTAATACCGCCTACACAAACGACACAAATACCGCATTCAACTGTTGCAGCAATTAGTGGCATTGAAAGCGAATTACCTGCGCACAATACTTAAACAACAGCAATAACAATAACAATACAACATTTAATACTAAATTGCAGAGACAGTTGTTGCATAAATATGGCACAAACGATTTTATTTTTTTTTTTGTGCTAAATGTGCAGCCTGATACTCACACATAAACTTAAACACAAACCACAACACTCAAACACAAATAACATTCTACCCAACACCCTTTTTAAATCTTACTTTGTTGTCTTGTTGTAAGTTGTTTATTATTAAATTATTAATTTTGTTATATATTTTTTTAAAACTACCCTACCGCCCCCTTTCTCTCCCCAGTCCCCTTTATTTTATTTTATTTTGTTTTATAGTTATTATAATTATTTTTTTCGTTATGAATTTTGCGTACACAACTATTTTTTATTTTTATTTTAAGTTTTTCATTTATATTTCTTAATATTATTGTTTTATCCATTTATAGTTTAAGCCATTTTTTATAATAATGATATTATTTTCATTATAATTTCTTTTTTAGTAATTGTGAATTTTTTCTGTCGTATTCGTATCTAATTAAGTGTGATATTTAGCTAAAAGTTAAACAAAAATCATTAACAAACAAAATATATATATATGTAATAAAAAAAAAGTAACAATGGTATTTGCTAGACTTACGTATGATATGTACATTTATAGACATACATATATACATACTTACATATATGTACATATGTAGACATAAGCAACTAGACATTATCAGTTAGTTACAGTAACGTGCAAAATCTTAAGGCAATGTTTTGTGTTTATGCCAGTATACAATTTACTTTTATTGTTGATGATGCCTTGTAATTGAATTGGATGAGACTGAATTTGACAACATTTATCCAGAAATATACTACATACTTGCTTACTTGTATTTAAATTTTACATATCACTTGTACTTAAAAAGTGCTTACATTTAGACCACTTAACAATTATTGAAATATAAAATGTAAAAGTGCTTAACTGACTTTCAATATTTTTACATCTGAAACTCTTTGTTGCGTTTTAAAATGAGAATGTGTATGAAAAGATTTTTTAAATGTTGCCATTTCTGTGTATTTTTAAAAATGGTGTACAAATATGTAGGTATGCACTTTTACAACATATTTATTTATTTATTTTTTTATTAAAAAAGTTGTTATGCCAAAATATTAAAAATGTTAGTTGCAACGTATTGTTGTTATTTATAATATTAACTTTCCAAGCGTACTTAATTACATACTTTTTGTATAAAATCACTTTTGTTTATTGATTTAAATACCATTAACATCAACTCTGCAAAACATCCATGAAATAAAATGTTTTTTTTTTTTAATTTTTCATTTCAAAGCCATATTTTCTTTAAATTTTTAATTTCAAAGCAGTCTGAACGAATTAACTTCAAACTTTGTCTTCACGTCGACTTCTTTTATATACGATAATAGTCAAAGCGGATTAATTCTACCATCAATTCTTTTATCAAGCAAAATAATTAGATTTTTTTGTTGTACACACATTAAAAATTGTAATAAAATTTTAAAATAGAATACACGTGTCTCATTATAAGTTATTAGCTTCTATCAGTTACCATAAGCTGAAGCCCTTAAATTTATATTGGTTACAATGGATCATGTTTTTTCTACCTCCAAAAACGTCTCCCTGAACAGGGGTTTCAAGATTTATAAAGCATATTGATTTGATATCTAAATAAAATTCACTATAAATTATTTTTCTGAGATTCGATCCATAAATTACTACGAGGTATTTTTCTGATCCCTACGGCATTCTACTGCAGCAGCTTTTGTTCTGCTGAGAGAAAGTTAGTAGGTGTAATTAACAGGTGTAAACGACGGCGTTCCCACTACAATCGGATCTTCGCTCTGAAGTGACCCAGTCTCAATCGACCAAAGTTTTCTCCCCAAGGAAATTCCTGAAATGATTACCTACATATACACAAATCAGCATCCCTTTTTTAACTTTTGCTTCCTCCAACCAAATCAGTAAACAGCAAATTTTATAAATACAAATAGATTTTTAAGGTTTCATTAGTCTTTACTTTCTGTTGCTGTTCTGTTCCGTGTCGTTCTGTTGTTAAATTTTTGTAGTTAGTTTTTCCCTATAAACGTATCAGATGTTTTAGGTAAATCAAAAAATACCTACAAATCAAAGTTTTTTATTGTACAATATGTCATTACTTTCGACTAAAGTAATGAGTTTTTCGTCATCCATCGTTTATTTTTTATATTTTTATAACTTTTATACAAAAACTTAATTAAATTCAAAGAAATTGAAAATTTTTGTAATAAACCAAAACTTTTTTGCTGTGCGGATGTCAGCTGTTTTGTGCTGTCACTTACAATTACTTAGCAAATTTTTTTTTCAACAGGTTCGTCCGCAACGTCACGGAAAGTAACAAAACAACTAACGACTTCTACACATTTTCTATTTAACAGAATCAAGTCAGCTGATTCGGAACGGAACAGAAAGTAAAGACTAAAGGTGGATTCACCCATTTGTTCTTAACAAAAATTTTTTCCGGAGAAAATTTTTTTTACTGAGAGTTTTTTGCAGCACGATTCACCCATTTCGAACGATTTTTCTGAAAAATCAAAGCTGCCATATGTAAACAAAATCTATTAGTTTTACAAGTGCGGCCATTGATTTATTTTGCTTTGGGTTTTAAGTGTTAAAATACAAATATTAAATTATTTTAAAGTATTGTGTATTCAAATCAGAGATATAAATTCAAAATGAATGAAAAAATAAAGTTGCTTTTGCTGATGGCCATGGATATACATAAGGCATTGTTATTTGTATGAAAAAAATGCAACCTATTGGCAACTCAATTCATTTTTGTCCAGAAAAAATATAAAATTAAACCAATTCAAGTTCGGAAAAAATATTTTCTCTCTCTCGAAAAGAGAGACGTCAAACTTCATATAAAAAAAAATTGTTCGAACAAAATTTTTGTTAAAAACGAATGGGTGAATCCACCTTTATTCTGACTTTAATAGATTACAAAACTTAACTCCACACGATCTACAAGGCAGACTGAACAATACAATTTGTATAAAAACAAAAGCATAAAATCCTTTATTTGCACACATGGAAGGCGCTATAACAAACTACTTAATTTTTTTACTAAAATATTCTCATCACTTAGTTTTTTTTTTTGACAACAGACTTAGGCCTTTGGCAATTAAATGTCGTCTCTATGATTTTATGACTTTGTTTAAAC
Source organism: Bellardia pandia (assembly GCA_916048285.2). NCBI lineage: Eukaryota > Metazoa > Arthropoda > Insecta > Diptera > Calliphoridae > Bellardia > Bellardia pandia. Next base: position 77,089,873 of record OU696530.1, read on the forward strand.
TGGTTTCATCTCACTATAACTGTGAACTTTAAATATGAATGTTTAAAATTTGAATTCATGTATGTACATATGTATGTAACTTGTCATTAAAGACATTGCCTTATTTTTTTGTCCAACTTACTATAGGGTGACCTCCAGTCAAATAGACGGCACATTTGAAATGTGTAAGAACTTAACACAAAAAAAAAAAAAAAAAACAGCAAAAAATACAAAGATTAAAACAAAACTGTAATAAAAGCAACATAAGGCTCACTTACAATACAATTTAATGGAAATTTAATTATTAAAAAAAAAAAAATTATAGAATCTATCAACAATCGATTTAATTATAAAACATAGACACACATTTATGTATGTACAATATATTTTTTTGTTTCTTTTTTTATTTATTTATTAAGTCTGCTCCAGCACATCCTCCGTTTCAGTCGTAATTGTAATTTATGCGTGAATTGTTAATTGTTTTATTTTTTACTATTAATAGAAAGAAAGAAAGCAACAAGCAACCAAAATTCTTCTTATTAGTTTATGTCTGTAAATATAAACAAATACATAATATTTAAAAACATATATTTATATAAAATACAAATACTAAAACAAAATAAAACACATAATTATGTTTATTAGGGACACAAAAACAAAGAAACAAATGATAAACTCTAAAAAACAATACAAATCTATGTAAAATTAGAATAATTTAAATCAATTTTTAATTAAGTCCTTATTTAATATCAATCACAATAATCTCTATTTTAAAAACAACTACATACATACATATGTATGTATGTAGTTACATTCGAGTTTCATATGGCGTTTAGTTTAGTGTAATTTAATTTTATTTTGTATATTAGCCAAGCTAGAAAACAATTGTGTATAAACAATGTATGTATGTATGTAAATATGAGCTGATGACTAGTTATCAGCAGAGGTGTTAGAAAGCGAGTTAAACAAGTACTTCGGTTACATTAATTTAAATACATCATTGAGCTAATACGTTATATGAAATAAAACTTATAAAAAACCTAACAGATTGTATTGTATGTATGTAGGTATTCTTTTAAATATTCTCTCTGTATATTTTACAAACAACATAAAACCAAACTATGTATGAACAAAAAAGAAGGTTGTGCAGGATTGTGTTTTAATAATTATTATTTTCAAAACTCTTACAACACAATTCATTATATACATTTAATTTTAAATAACTATGTACATATCGTCTCCTAAAATGCCCAAAGACGTAACCCTCATTATCATAATTTTACAGGAGAAGCAAAAAACGTCATAAAATGAAAACTGTTTAATAGAAAATCGCGATTTCTTCACATATTGTCTTAAGATAGACGACAAACTTCAGGTGACGATATATACATATCGCGATTTTCAATTAAACAGTTTTCATTTTATAACGTTTTTTGCTTCTCCTGTAAAATTATAATAATGAGTGAGGGTTACGTCCTTCGGCATTTTAGGTGACGATATGTATTGTATGTATTTCACTACATTACGTTTTATATTGCCTGAACCATACAATTGAGATTTTTAAAATGGGGAAATTGAGAAATCCACTTTTTATAATCTGTTTAAAAGTGAAAACCTAAAAACCCTTAACACTAGGACATTTTACATTTTTGAAGACTTTTTCATATGCGCTAATATATGTACATACAAAAACTTAAATAGATTTTGTAAAGATTTCAAAATTGTTGGAATTATATTGTAATTTAAAAAGCTTATTCTTCTAATCAAATTAAGTAATAACATCCAACGATAACTTTACGACATTTTTGGAGATTCTGCTGATAGTTGAGAAAATGTGTGAGGATATGATTTTTTTTTTATAAAGACAAAGGTAAAAAAGCAGCAGAGATTAGAAATTTGGTGTTTCAAGAAAAAAGTCTCCTCATCACATTCGTGTTAGCAACAAAATGCGTGCAGAATCGGTTTGTCTGGCCACACGGCTTTTGCAAATAGAATCCACATATTTGTTCACCACAATCATAATAAAATCCACATATTTTCACCCATATTAACTACAGCAACTCTCTGTTTTACCTTATATCGATGAAATACAAATTGCTTCGTTGGATAGTTGGATACGCATCCTGACAGAAATTACGACTTACACTACAATACAATTTTGCGTCACCATATCTAATGGTAAGAGAATTTTTTTTGTACATTTATTTATAGCATCTTCATTAAAAATGAACTAACAATAAGTTTTTAAAATTTTATATCTAAAAAAGAAAAAAAGAAAGAGAAATAAGCGTATTATTTTTGTTGTAACGAGATTGTGACAAAATTGAAATTTAGACTCGTGGGAGAGTTATTAGATGCTTTCATTTGTATATTGCAGTCAGAATTTATAGAAAAGCGTTTTAGTACTTAAGTAATTTTTTTTTTACTTTTTAAATAAATTCTGTTCAAATCGGCCTAAATGTTTCTCAATTTCTCTAGTTTCAAAAAAAAAAAAAACAAGTCAATTGTCATTACAAAAAAGAACGACTAAACTCCCAAATAATTTACACAGTTAAATGAATATGTAACTAAAAACAATATGAATATTGTCGTAAATTAATTAAGTTTGAAAGTAGTAAAAATATAAGAATATTATATTAAACATTTGCCATGCATGTATGTATGTTTGTTTACAAGAATTAAGAATTCAACAGTTATTTAAAAACAATTTTAAGAAACCTTTATATGGATATGAAAGTAGAAAACGAAGCAGTTTGATATCAATGGTATCAATTATCAACCTAGACACTCCTCCAACATCCCAACCCCCAATTGATCTCAATGTTATGTGATAATGTCGCAACGCTTAAAGTAGTTGCGTCGCTTACTAATGCAGTTCTATTTTTTTTAATAGTGTTTCTTGTTTTGTTTAAACAGTTAGTCAAACTACAGTAAATAAAACAAATAAAATGTGTTGTTATTTTTATTATGATTTATTTTTGTTTACAACATTTTTTTAATAAATAAATATAATTTTATAGGCTCCTCTGTTGATTCCCGTAATAAATGCTGCTGCTGACTGTTTTCAAATTGGTTTTAAATAAAGTTTTGTAACATTTTATTTTTAATTCTTGTAAATAAACAAAAACAAAACCATTAACTGCAAATAATATAAAAAAAATGTAATTAAAAAAAAAAAAAAAAAATAAAAAAATATAAATAAAATAATTAAATTTGTAAATCCACTGGCAGTTACAATACGAGTACACGTACACACATAGTACATAGAATTACATACATACGAGTACATATTTAATATTAAGATGATATTTAAGAAAAATATTAAATGTGAAAATACCTAAATAAATCAAGACAAACATATAAATAGAGTAATATGTATGTAGTATGTACAATATATAAAAATAAAACAAATAGTAAAGCAACAAACAAACACACACAGTAAAAATAACCACACTTACATAAATGTATGATTTATAACTGAATTAAATTTAGGTAGTTAATACCTACATACATACATATATATATATATATACTTACACACAAATAAGCCTACAGTAAATAGAAAACAATTAGACAAACAAACATCAAAACATAACATTAAACTACATAAGTATGTAAATTAAATTATTCAATTTATTGTGATTGTAAAACAAGAAAAACTAAATAATAAAACAAAACAACACAAAAAATCAAACAAAATCAAAATTCATTCTAAATCATATTAAAATATATTACAAAACAAAAGCATTGCAGCAACAACTGTGTTTAATTTTGTTTTGTTTTTATTTAATTTGGTTTTCTTTTTACTTAAATGAACTTTAAGCACTGATTTATACACCCATCTAAAATATATCGTACTATACTTTATTGTACTTTAAAAAAGAAAATTGTTTTTGTATTAAAATTACCATTCTAATTATTTTTACTATTAATTAATTACTTTATTAACCAACTACACCACTTAAATATATTTTTTGTTTTGTTTTTGGCATTAACACTTAAAAAAAATATACTATTTTACAATACATTTATGAAAAATTGATTTTAAATCTGAATGAATGAATAAATAAATCGTTAATAATTATTAAGTTTAAAAATCATAAATATAAAACAAGTATTTTTTTATGTTCTTCTTTCAATTAGGGCTTTAAAGTTTAAACTATTCATTGCTTAATCAGAACTTGAAAATGTTGTTGGAATTTAATAAATTAAAATAAAATAAATAAAACATAAATAAAATTAGATGTTTTAGACATAAAAAATTTTATTTTTTTTTTTAAGCAAAACCCATTTGTCTTCAGTTTTCCTTTTAACGGAGAATGTTATCCATCAAAAAAGTGAGGAAAATAAAGTAGACAAATCAACACACTACTACACACTGAGTGCTTCAAATTCAACATGTCGTGCTAACTAATGACCATAATTTCCTCAATCTGTTTAATTGATAAATTAAAAATTTTCACATTTTAAAGCCCATTTTAAAGAATTACTAAAAGTCAACGAACAAATTATATCAAAGAAGTTTAAATAACTATTATTTAAAAGTTAAAAAATAAGTAATACCTACTTTGGATGTAAAGAGTGATAGAGAAATATATGAAATCTTTATTTGAGTCGATATAACTATCTATCTGTATACATCCCTATCGTGAATAAAAATTCCACATGAAATTTGTTCCCTTTTCAAATTTTTCCTCTTAAAATTCAATGTTAACAAAATAAAAGGGAACAAATTTCATGTGGAATTTTTATTCACGACAGGGGTGTATATAATTCAATGTTGTAAGATGATTTCATGTAAATGTTGACCACGGTTACTCCTCGATATCTCACGAATAAATTCTTCAATATTAGCTACCAGTGCATTGCATGCTTATTTCGCACAGTCTTGTTGAAACCACATATAATCCAAGTTTAGCACTTTCATTTTGGACAAACAAATGTATAATCATCACTTGCCATTCACAGTAACGTTATTGCCTTCGTCGTCTTTGAAAATCTACAGTCCAATGATGCCAGCGGCTCATAATCCACACCAAACAATGCATTTTTCGGAATGCATTGGCAGTTCTTGTAATGCTTTTGGCTGCTCTTCCCACCAAATACGTCAATTTTGCTTGTTTACGTATCCATTTAACCAGTAATGAGTTTCGTCGCTGAACATAATCTTCAACCAACTGAATTGTGCTAATAAAATTAAATATTTTGTAAGCATTGCTCGTTTTTGAGTCGATTCATGGCTAAATTATAGACCATACTGAACATGTTTAACAGTAATATGTCACATGAAAACAGCTGAGCTGCCAAAAACAGTCTTGCAAAAAGAAAGTTTCTAAAAAGTCACCCTTTAATTAATCAGGTATGTGATGTAAATCGAAAACGAATGAGTTTTGGAAGTACATTTTAATGCATTTCTAATCTAATCTTTAAAATTTTTCTTTTAAGATTCTCTTTAGTAGCACAATATCTTTGTATTTTATGTGATAAAAGTTTTTCAATACAGAAAATTACGAAAAAATTGAATTCTAAAACTTATTCGTTTTCGTTTTCGATTTGTATCACATGCCTGAATATGTCGTTTCTAAAGAACGACTTTCATTATTTTTTACTGGGTATTGATATAAAGTTAGATACAACTACATACAGCAGCTCACAGCTTATTTTATGCAGTGCTTTTTATTGCTTTCAAAACTCCATAAAAAGAAAACTAACAGGAACTTAAAAAGTAACAAAGAATGTTAAGGATGGATCGATTAGGTTATAAGTAATTCATTTATTAAACAAAAATTAAATAAAAGTTAATGTAACATAAAAAACTATTAAAGAATAAAATGATTTCCGTGCTTGCGTCCGTTCATTTCGAATGCACAACAACGACTGATTGCTCTTAAGTTGACAGCTCGGCCTCTCCTGAAACGTACATCTTCATCATCGGAATCCAATTCGATGTCGGGGTTGCCATTACACCATGGATACATATCTGTGGAATTTTGACAAAACAACCAATGTCGAAAAACTGAATTTTACAGGGTCACAGAATCGTCCCAGAGCATATCTAAGCAAATGTAACCTATTTTTATGGTGGAGAATTTAAATACCTTTATTTTACAATTTGCATCTTTCTTCCAGATACAACTGTTGCCGAGAAAATGTCCAAAAACCGAGATGTGTTGTTTTGTTAAAATAATTTTTGATCGAAAAATCAACCCATCTCTAGATAAACTCTTTTTTCATACTGAAAAGTAACAAATATTTCGCAACCTTTGTGGGGACTAGTGCTTTTATTAAAATGAAATAAGAAAAATTCAGTGACATATGTTATTTTCTTAAATAGAATTCAGTTTACTTTAAACGAATATTATAAAAAGTTATGCTTTCTATTAGACCAATTACATGTATTTTTAGGTATGAAAAAGAAAAGTTGAAATTAATTGAATTAAAAATACAAATACGAAATAGTTAATATATTATAATATATTGTAGTTCACATTTATATTAAATTGCTTTAATTTTTATTATTCAGAAAAATTAAAGAATAATTCAGTCTACAGCTAATCATATTCATCAATATCCTAATCATCTTCCAATTGTACTTCACCTTCAACGTGAAAGTTATTGTAAAAATTATGAAACTCTGCATTTATAAATGACAGAACACGACTGTAAATCACTTTTTTTATTAGAAGATATTGGAAAAAGATCAGAATAACATTTATTAAATTTTAAATTTGTTATTTTCCGTCGTCGCTATGTTATGTCTAGTTCCTTGAAGTACTCGTCCGGCTGTAAAGATAGCTTGTACTGTAAAATTCCAGACTTAGATTTCTCACATCGCATCTTGTCGCCTTTACAATTTGTCACCTTTACAAAACAACAAATAAAAATTATACTAAAAATATACAAACATAAGTAGTGTTACACGCACCTAATGTATTAGTATTTCTCCATGTGTATTTGTTTTTTAATATACTACCAAAGTCAAAGTATTGATCTTGAACCATCTCGATTGCATTGTATTTGTGATTTGTAGTTGCTATTAAAGTAGGCCAGTCATGTGGGTGATGTATGGAATTTACACCTTTTTTCTTCTTTTTTTTCTATTTGGGAATGAACCGTGTCACATTCCATATGCGTGTGTCCAACAACCAAAAACTTGTAATAAATTAATTCTATAGTATGATGATCTTCTAAATATCGGTAGTTAAACAAAGGTGCACAAACACGGCACCCTCAAGAAAAGTCGAAAATTCTAAAATCATTGAAAATTCCATACAAATTGACAAACTTTTTGGAGCCATGACGTAGGTACCTTCAAAAATGCTGATAATTGCCGTAATCTTGTAAATCCATAATTCTTGTAGTCAATGTATTCACTTGCGAGAGAGTCACTGCTCCTCCAAAACTTTGGAACCTTTGTTTTTTTTTTTGTTTATGTTTTTCTATATTAGGAAACAACATATTTTCATTAAAAACGTCTTAATTTGTTTCACATGTACACGACAAAAGCACTTGATTTGATATAGGTTCCTCTTATTTCATTAATTCCTACTACACTAAAGCACTCATGTTAACATAGTTAGAAGAGAGTGGCAAATTCACAGGTCTCCTGAACTGAAAGCTAGGCTACGGGTATGCAGAGATATACTAAGAAATTTCTTAGAAACCCAAAGAATGGCTTCACTTAAATCTTACTTGGAGGGTCTTGATAGTACCCCACAATCTGACTATTCGTTATGGAAGGCGGCACGAGGTTTAAAAAGACCAGTTAGAGGAAAGCCTCCTCTGCGAAATCCGACTAGTGACTGAGCTAGAAATGATTCCGAGAAGGGGACTTTATTTGTTAATCATTTGAGAAAAGTGTTTACTATAAACAACTCAAATAATGTATCTGATTTGCCTCCACTCGTTATTAGACCTCCTGTACCTCTAAGACTAAACTTTCGTGATGTCCAAAACGCTATTGGTACTCTGAACCTTAGAAAGGCTCCAGGTATGGATAAAATCAGCAATAAAATGCTTGTGGAGTTACCTCGTGTAGCAAGAAAGATTATCCTCTTTATCTTCAACGCTATTTTACGCCTAGAATACTATCCTGCAGATTGGAAGGTGTCTATGATCACTATGATTCCTAAGTCAGGGAAGGACCACACCAAAGTGGAGTAATATAGGCCAATTAGCCTACTGCCGACAATTTCTAAACTGTTCGAAAAATTGTTAATGACTAAGTTGACTCCAATTCTGAATGACACTGAATGTATTCCAAATCATCAATTCGGATTCAGAGCTAAACACAGTACCATCGAACAAACTTACAGAATGGTAAATGTGATAAGAGGGTCGTTTGAAGATAAAAAATACTGCTCCGCCCTTTTCATTGATGTATCCCAAGCGTTCGACAAAGTTTGGCATGATGGTTTAATGCACAAAATAAAATTAACTCTGCCTGCTAACACCCATAAACTCATGGAAAGTTATTTATACGGTCGCAAATTTAAAATCAAAGAAGGTGATTTTTTAAGTACCGCTCAGCCAATTGAATCAGGTGTGCCACAGGGTAGCATACTGGGTCCTACTTTATATTTGATTTATGCCTCCGACATGCCGTCAGACCCCAAAATCCACACGTCAACTTTTGCAGACGATACAGCCTTTGTCAGCGTCTATAAGGACCACCAAGTTGCATCACAGAATTTGCAGAATTATGTTTATAAACTAGAGAATTGGCTAGAGCTTTGGAAAATCAGGGTAAATGAACAAAAATGTATTCATATCACTTTCACATTGCGAAAAGATACCTGCTCGTCCATCAGAATAAATAATCAAATTATTCCTCAACATAATGAAGTCAAATACCTCGGCATTCACATCGACCGCCGTTTAACTTGGAAGTCTCATATTGAAGCGAAACTTACACAAATGAGATTAAAAGCAGTGCAACTTAATTGGTTAATCGGCAGAAACTCTACATTGAAATTGGATTGCAAACTTTTGTTGTACAATGCAATTCTAAAGCCAATCTGGTGTTATGGAATTCAATTATGAGGTACTGCCTCAGCATCAAACATTGAAAAAATTCAAAGGGGTCAAAATAAAATTCTACGTATAATTACTGCAGCTCCATGGTATGTTAAAAATTCTCGAATCCACAAAGATCTAGGCGTGCCATTAGTAAAAGTCGAATTTACAAAATATGCGTCAAAGTATGTCAGCAAACCTGAACACCATCCAAACCCACTTGCACGAGACATCCTTAACTTTAGTGGCCACAATCGGTTGAGAAGGAGGGAATACCCTTGCTTTAACTCAAGCGCAAAATAGATGACTGGATCAGTTGATGTGAAATTTTTTTAGTATCATAAAAATTTTTGTCTAGCACTGGCTGGGCTTATTATTTTCTTTTTAGTATTAAGATGTGAATACTTATTGTCATTTCAAATATGAAGATTCAATAAATAATTAAATGCAAAAAAAAAATGTTAACATCATAGGTTGTTTTGTCAAAATGAATGCTAATGATCAAATGCCTATTAAAAGAACTTAACTTTAGAAGGGAACGTGTTATTTTCGTTTATGCATTTGATAAAAGAACATGAGTGCAAATAGGTTGTTTTGTCAAAATAATTTTAGTAAATTATTGGAAACCCATATTCAAATAGGTTCTTCTGTAAAAACTACGTTATGATATTTCTCTTTGTTCCCTGCAGCATATTTCGATATGTGTTCTTTTGTCAAAAGCAGATTGTAAAAATTGCGAGATAGGTTAATTTGGGGGCTCCTATATCTTCCGATCTACACTATCTAGAAACACGCTGAAAAGACAGAAAGATGCGCTTTTAAAATTTATACATATGGTTTAAAAATTGGAAAAATGTACGATCTCGAGTTAGGTTCTTTTGTCAAAACTCCACAGATATGGTCTGTAGACATGACATTACAATATCTTCTCTGGGTTATAAGCAAATCCGGTAAATCTTCTACGATATATTCATAATTTCCGATATTTTTTGTGACGATATGACGACCTTTGTATTTTGGATCCAACTTGTGTGATTCACCGGTTGCCTGTGGTACATAATCAACAACAACTAAGTCACCAACATTATAGGTCCTAGGCTTTATATGACGGCTGTCATAACGAGATTTCCATTTTAACCTTTCATCATCTATATTCGTCAGAGCTTGTTCACGTTTACTTTGGAGCTCTGCAATCCTTTCATCGTCATCGTTCAAGGCCTGTACAATTCGATTGCAGCTGGCATTTCGTGAGTTAAAGTTGAATAATAATTCGTTTGGACTGAATTTGGTTGTAGCATATGTTCATGCTCCATTGTGGAACATCTTAATGAATCTAAAAACGTTTTATTTGCTCTTTCCGACTGGCTATTTGTTCAATTCAATTGAGTTTTATTGAGACTTAAAATTTAGCTTACATAAGCTGTTGTATAAAGTTAACATTTATATATATATACAGTGAATCACAGTGAAAATGGCCCACCATGAAATTAATCAGTATTTTGTTAATATTTAATAAAAAGGAAGAAAATAAAAAATATATTTTTGTTTAAAATAAAGTTTATTTGGTATTTAATATAAGGAACTAAAAAATTATTTTAATTACATTATTAATTCTTTGATTTTTTACATTAGAAACAAAAACCGTTCAAATTTAGGTCACAATGAAAATGGCCCATTATATTATTATTAAAGAAATAACGTTTTTTTTTTTTTTTTTTTTTAATATTTTGTAGGAAAGCCTTTTTGACTGATTACCGATTTTAAACGATTAGGAATGGATTCTACTAACTTTTCGGTGTAACTTGGTAAAATTTTTTCCCATTCCTCCTGTAAAGCCGCCTTGAGGTCGTTCACATTAGATATTTGGTGTTTTCTAACTTCCAACTCTAGCTTATGCCACAAATTTTCGATTATATTGAGGTCTGGTGATTGTGGCGGAGTTTTAATAACCTTTGGACAGTTATATAATAACCATTCTTTGACAACTCCAGCGGTATGTTTCGGGTCGTTGTCCTGGTAGCAGTGGAAAGTGTCCTTTATTCCTAATTTTTCTGCACTCTGTTTTAGGTTATTGTTTAAAATTGACAAATACTGAAATTTGTCCATGTTTCCCTCCACAAAGTGCAAATTTCCAACTCCAGCCGCAGAACACGTGACCACCTCTATGTTTCACTGTGGGTCGCAAGTGCTTCGGATTTAGCTCCTCGTTGGGCTTTCTCCACACATTAATCTTGCCGTCCGCTCCAAAAATATTAAACTTCGATTCATCTACGAACAAAACGTGTTGCGAAAAAGAAAAATCTTTCATCAAATATGTATGGGCGAAATCCAATCTTAGTTTTTATTTTTTGAGCTCACGAAAGGTTTTTTTCGAGCAATTCTTCCATGCAATCCAGCTTTTCTGAGAACTCCTCGTATTGTTTCTGCATTGCAGCTAATATGTAAATGTTGCTCAACCATGTCTCTTAATTTTGGAACACTTAACCTTGGGTAATTTCTGGATTTATGGAGTATCCAACGTTCGTCACGTTCAGAAAAAAGTTTTTTTGGGCTGAGTTTTGTTTTTCTAGCGATTCGTTTTTCATCATTAAACCTTTTGATAATATTTTTTACTGTTCCTCGTGGTATTTTGATAATTTCCGCGATTTCTCGCTGGCTTTTTCCGCCTTTGTAGTGATCAATTACCAGTTTTCTTATTTCAATTGTGGTATGACGACCCATCTTCTTAAAACCGAATTTAATACTGATTTATAATCATAATATTTTTATAATATAATAATATGAAGTAAAATTAAAAAGAAGTAATAATATTTTATTTCAACTAGAAATTTACCGTTATATGAGTACATTTTTTAAATGGGTCATTTTCATTGTGAGATAAAAAATTGACATTCTCATTTTATTTTTACATATTTTTGTTGTTGTTGTAAAAAACTTAAGTTTATATTAAATATACTAAAACTAAGATGACCAGCTTTAAAAATATGTGTGACATAAATAGTATTTTTAAATGTTATATTAGAAATTTTGCAACAAAAAATATTAACGGTGGGCCATTTTCACTGTGATTCACTGTATATAACTTAAAACTATATCGTATTGTTCTAATAAACATTAAACACATTATTTGATTAATAACGCTACATGCTCAATAATTACAAAGTGTACAAAATTTTAACATCGGACGATAAACATAAAATTATATTGCTCAAAATATAATAAAAGTTTACATTAACTGTTGATTAGTTAAAATGAGATCAAAAACAATACTTAAAACTAAACTAAAACTAGGACAACATATATACAAAGAAACACAATACATATGTAACAACCCGCGGAAGCGAGAGGGCGACCCCTCACGCCCCCCATCACGAACAACAAAATTAATTCGTGATTTGGAGGCATGATCAAAAGCACCCCTCGCAGGTGGCTATTTGTTCTTGGGGTACGCACTGCACTAACAAATGGGTCTGCATTAGCATAATTTGTACTACAGAATTTTACATGCAAAAGCTTATAGTATCGAGAATTACGACGTGGAACATTAAATTTTACAAATTTTAAAAGATATTCACAATTAATATTTCCATTTACAATATTCAACATAAAACATACATTTAACACAATACGACGACTTTTCAAGGTGGGTAATTTAATTAAAGCCAATCTGCTCGTATAAGATGGTAAATTAGAGTAATTCCATTGCAAACTTCTTAAACAAAAAAGCAAAAATTGTTTTTGCATGGACTCAATTTGTTCATTATAAATCTCATAATAAGGATCCCATATGATGGATCCATATTCCAGAATGGGCCTAACTAGCGATACATACAGTTTATTTATAAAAGCAAGGACACCTCTAGCCTTGTTTACAGTTAAAGTTATATGAGGTATGAAGTTTAATTTTATATCAAGTAGAATTCCAAGATCAATAAATGATTCGACAAGATCCAAATGATGATTACCGAGGTAATAGTTGACCGCTATGAAATTATTTCTATAAAACCGCATGTATTTACATTTTTTTAGGTTTAGCTCCATCTTATTTTATTCGCACCAAGGGAAAAAGTTATCAAGATCATTTTGAAGCAAATCATGGCCAGTATAATCGTTAAAATATTAACTCTAATTTGAACCATATTAGACTTTGGATGGTTGCCAATTCATTAAAGGTTAACACAACTAAGAATAAAGCCATGATGTTCGGTCCTACCAATCGCTTCTTTCCTAATTTAAATGTGTTCCTAGGTGATGATCTAATACAATTTGTTGAACATCATAAATGTTTGGGTGTGGTTTTAGACTCTAAACTTTCCTTCAAGAATCATATTGACTCTGTGTCGGGTAGAATTTGGGGTTCTTTACGTAGGATTTATCGTACTAATCTATTTTTATCTAAGGATGTTAGAACAAAATTAGCACATGCGATCCTGATGCCACAGATCCTTTACTGTTTTGAAGTTGTTTCCGAGAATATCGGATTGTGTCTTACTAGATTGAAGCGCTTGGTGAATTCGATAGTTAGATTTGCTTTCAACATTCGACGTAGAGAACATGTTTCCGAGTCTGTGAAATATGCTTTCTTGGTTGGTCTTTTAGTGAATTTGTAAAGTTTCGTAATTTGCTAAAGTTTTATAAAATTGTGAAAACTGGTAGACCTTCTGTTATATGCGATGCATTTATTTTTTCTCCCCGCAACAGAAATCCTCACTTTGTTCCCCCTAGAATATTTAAATCTTTTTTCAGTTGGTCTTTTGTTGTTAGGATTACAAGCTATTGGAATAGTCTGCCATTAGAGTTGCGAATTTTTACGCACTCTAATAATGTTTTCAAAGTAAAACTTTTGCAATATTTTTCAGACCCTTTGTGATCTCTTCTATTAATGTGGTTCTTGTCCAAACTATCCCTAACTGGACCGTATTTCATTTGTCTCTTTTTCTTTATTAAATCTTGACATACCTATCTACACTTTTTTATCACGGCTGGGGAGCCCATTTGATAGTATTGTAACATGAAATTTATTGAATATTTAACCTTGCTTTTATACTTAGGTTTATTGTATTACTATGTAATATTATTTTGGCCTAATTGGCTTTTATTACTGAATAAATAAATAAATAAAAAAAAAAAATATTTTTATACATACATTAGGGAGGTCATTTATAAACAATGAAAACAGCAGTAGTACAAGATAACTTCCTTGTGATACACCCGATGGAACAGATATACATTTAGATGTACAGTTGTTAAATCGAACATTCTGTTTCCTGGACGTCAGATATGATTTTATCCAATTTAAATTATTTGAAGTAACACCCAAGAGATCCAATTTAAGTAAAAGAAGCGAATGATTAACTTTATCAAACGCCGTATATATAACGTCCGTTTGCTTTTCATGTTCAAATGCAGAATTAACTTCAGTTGTTAACTGAATAATATTAGTTATAGTCGAGCAGCCTTTTCTAAAACCATGTTGGCAAGGTGATAATAAGGATGATGTCTGATGGCATAGGATATCAGTAATTATGTTTTCAAATACTTTTGGTATCGCACTTAATTTAGCAATTCCTCTATAATTAGCAATTTATTGCCACATTTATGCAGAGGTATAATATATGATTTTTTTTTTCCAAAATTCGGGAAAATAGCCAAATTTTAACGAAATGTTGAATAATATAGTTAATGGTATAGTGAAAGACTCAGCAAAGTGATTTAAAATTCCAGCAGGAACACCATCAGGACCATGAGTAAATGCAATCTTTAATTTTTTCAGGTTAATTAAGATAGAGTTAGAATCAAGTGTTGGAAAATATATACATAATTTGGTTAGATGCAATCTCATATGGATAATTATTTTTAACTCTATCGAGAATAACCGTTTACAGACGGTCATTCTTTTTTCTTCATTCACGACGTTATAGTAGGCCGTGTGTTTTCAAATTGGTCCAATTTGTTTGTTGTAAATATGTTGTTTATATGTAATGAAAGTCAATTTAGTACATGTCGATTCAGTGCTTTGCAAAACGCATTCAAGTGCAGAAGTGAGTTAAATTTTTGCAAAAAAATTATTTCATAAATTTACGTTTTTCTAACGCGTGTGAACTTAGTTGTGTTTGGTGGACTATTTTAAAAAAAATTATTTTTTTTAAGGTAAGTGAGTATATTTTACCCTCGTATTAAAATTTGAGTGAAAACTTTTTAAAAAGTATGTTTTTTTCATCAAAAAGTAATGACCGTTTGTAGACGGTTATTGCCACTTACGTGATATTTTTTGTATGCATTCAATAGTAAAAAGACCTGTTACTATTAGTAAGGTAAACGAGCGTTTTGATTCTGTTCCCAAATCTTCTCGCTTGTGTGTGGATGAACAGATGTGCGCAACTAAAATGAAGCATCATCTCCGGCAGTGTATGCCGAACAAACCCCATAAATGGGGTGTTAAACTGTTCGTAATTTGCGATTCAAAAGGGTTTGCCTATCGCTTTGAAATTTATAATGGCGCAGGTGATAATGTGGTACTTCCAGGCGCACCAGATCTTGGAGCTACATCTAACGTAGTTGTCCGACTTTCACAAACTATTCCTGACTTCGCTAACCACATTGTATACTTCGACAGCCTTTATACTTCTTTACCATTGCTGGTATATCTACGTGCACGAGGTATATATTCATTGGGCACAATCCGTGCGAACAGAATTCCTGGTTGTAAATTGTCTGGAGATAAACAATTAGCAAAAATTAATCGTGGATATTCTGAAGAATATACTGGAACTGTATATGGTATTAGTTTGACCAATATTTTATGGAAAGAAACTAAAGTTGTTAGACTTGCTTCAACTTATGTTGGCATTCAGCCGTTTGAAGGAGGGACTCCGCAATCTGGGAAAATAGCACGATACGATGGAAAGATAAAATCGTATGTAAACGTGGATTGCCCACACATAATAAAATAATACAACGCCCATATGGGTGGGGTGGACCTAATGGATGGGCTGATGGACAGATACCACATTCGGTTGAAAACACGAAATGCAGCTACTCGTATTTTCTACCACTTACTGGATATGACGAATGCATATATTTTATATCACCGAATAAATCCATCTAAAGAAGCAAGGCAAATGCTGCCGAATCTGTTGCAGTAAGTCTGTCCAAATGCAAGCAAGGTTTGGTGGGTAGACCATATGCAGGAATAGCAAAGTCTTCTTCTACAGGCACTGGAACGAAAGCCAAAATACCACGCGATGAGGATCGATATGATGGGTATGGACATAGCCCTGGAATGTCTGATTCTAAGGGGGAAAAAAGATGCAAATTTTGCAAAACCTCGGATACACAAATATATTGCATGAAATGTGGACTGAATTTGTTCCTTACGCCAGTTAAGAACTGCTTTCATGACTTTCACAAACCCACAAAATAATTTTTTTTATATTATATGCCATATTTTATAACTAATTTTCCAAGCTTAAGGTCTTTCTTTTAAATATAAAAACTTTTTAACTTTATTTAAAACCAATATTTCGGCACTTCCTTGAGTGCCTTCGTCAGGGTTTTTTTCTTCCTAATTAAATAATAATAATTTGTTATAATTTGTTAAAAATTTGTAAAATTAGGAAGAAAAAAACCCTGACGAAGGCACTCAAGGAAGTGCCGAAATATTGGTTTTAAATAAAGTTAAAAAGTTTTTATATTTAAAAGAAAGACCTTAAGCTTGGAAAATTAGTTATAAAATCTATATATATAAAATTCAATGTATGTATGTATGTATGTATGTAACGTATAGACTCCAAAACGGCTGAGCCGATTTTGATGAAATTTTCACAGCATGTTACTGTGACTCTGGAAGGAATAATAGGGTACTTTTTTTTACCACGCTCACTTTTACGCCCACTTTTTTAAAATATTTTAATTGAAGACCAAACCTCTGGACCGATATTTTTGAAATTTTCACAGCATTTAACTGGGACTCTGGTATGATTAATAGGGTACTTTTTTTGACAACGCCCATTTTTACGCCCACTTTTTAAAAATTATGTAATTGCTCCCATATAGTTTTTAACAGATTTACTTCAAATTGTATACACATTATATACTCCAGGCGAGGTAAAAATAAAGATTTCTTAAGCCACGCCCCTTTCACGCCGCTTTTCACGCCAAATTTTTGAAAGTTTTATACTTTTTGTTCTCTATACAAATTTGTTCATTCCAACGTATTTTTTTTATTTGGTAGTATATTGCTCTTAATACTGTTAACGTCGCCATATAATTATGAACCACGCCTACTTCATCGCCCCTTTTTTTAATTCAGATACTTACTTATACCACTAACAATGTTTGCTATACAAAATACTTTTTTTGTAATATGTATTCACCTAAAGTTTTATATACTTTTTAACTACATACATTTTTTTATTACCAAATCCCCATTTTTCGCCCCATTTCACCTTAAATTATATTGCTTTTAATCTATCTATATATATAAAATTCAATGTATGTATGTATGTATGTATGTATGTATGTATGTATGTATGTATGTATGTATGTATGTAACGTATAGACTCCAAAACGGCTGAGCCGATTTTGATGAAATTTTCACAGCATGTTACTGTGACTCTGGAAGGAATAATAGGGTACTTTTTTTTACCACGCTCACTTTTACGCCCACTTTTTTAAAATATTTTAATTGAAGACCAAACCTCTGGACCGATATTTTTGAAATTTTCACAGCATTTAACTGGGACTCTGGTATGATTAATAGGTTACTTTTTTTTGACCACGCCTATTTTTACGCCCACTTTTTAAAAATTATGTAATTGCTCCCATATAGTTTTTAACAGATTTACTTCAAATTGTATACACATTATATACTCCAGGCGAGGTAAAATTAAAAATTTCTTAAGCCACGCCCCTTTCACGCCCTTTTTCACGCCAAATTTTTGAAAGTTTTATACTTTTTGTTCTCTATACAAATTTGTTCATTCCAACGTATTTTTTTTATTTGGTAGTATATTGCTCTTAATACTGTTAACGTCGCCATATAACTATGAACCACGCCTACTTCATCGCCCCCTTTTTTTAACTCAGATACTTACTTATACCACTAACAATGTTTGCTATACAAAATACTTTTTTGTAATATGTATTTACCTAAAGTTTTATATACTTTTTAACTACATACATTTTTTTATTACCAAATCCCCATTTTTCCCCCCATTTCACCTTAAATTATATTGTTTTTAATCTATATATATATAAATGAATGTGTGTCTGTATGTTTGTGCTTAATAGGAGGCCAAACCCTTGGACCAATCTGCCTGAAATTTTTACAGCATGTTACTGTGACTCTGGAAGGAATAATAGGCTATATGAAGTTTTAATTGTACAAACGGGGGTGGCACCGCCTATATAACCCAAAAATTTAAATCCCCATATTTTGGGCATTTTTTGACCTTCATTCGTCAATGATATGTGGTACATATAGTATTGGCATAATTTGGAATACGTACCAGGAGAAAAGTGGGTGAGACCACGCCCCTTTTTAGGAAAATTAAAAATCGTAAAATATTCTTAACTACTAGACCGATCGTCATTAAATTTTCACAATAGGATATTCTTACGAAATAATAAATTCTTGGCTATGTAAGTGGACAAAAGGAGCATTGTAATAAATACATTAAAATTAAATAGATAAATGTTTGTAAATATATAAATACGTTTTATTTTATTTTATGACGAGGGGGGGTAGCGAAGCACACCGGGTTTAGCTAGTAAATAATAAAGGTCGAATAAAAATACATATTCATTATATGCCATATACATATGTTTTATATTACTGATTTACTTTTCTGAGATCATATCCTTAGTATATATTTACAAATATTGAATAAAATGTAACTTGAATTTGTGCCTCACGCCGGCGAAAAACTGCTTTTATGGCTTTATAATCCATCCAAATAATTAGTTATTTCTTTTTATATATTTTTTTGCTAATTTTTTCACTTTTTGTTCACTTATAGTATATGTAATAAAAATGAGTCAATAAATTATTGTATGTTCGCAAGTGAAAAATTTGTACACTTTACTGGGAATAACCGTCAGTAGACGGTCATTCTGATTCTGCTCCTGGAGGATGAACCGTTGATGGAAAGGGAAAAGCGAGGTCAGATTTGTAATTTTCATGACCAGTTTACCCTAATATGAATTTTATGCCGATTTGTACCCAGTATTTAGATTTGGCCCGATAGAGGGTTAACATCATACACAGCATCGGAATAAGTAGTTGAAAAGAAGTCTGCAAACATATCACTTACGACATTCATGTTACTGGATTCCTCATTGTTAAATTTCATTACAGCTGGGTAACCGTTGGATTTTCTTTTAGAGTTAACGTATGAATAGAAAGATTTAGGATCACGTAAAAAATTTTGTTTTGTTTTCAATAAATAATTCTTGTATAGGGAATGATTAAGTATGTTATAGCGTGTTCAGATATGCACATTAATTGCGATGATCGCAATTAACGCCATTATTGAGCTCAATATTCCATATAAAATCTCAATTAATTATTGCGCAATAAGTACGAAATTGTTATAATATTGAGTAAGATTTCGAATGCAACACTGTTCACAACTGTGTTTAGTGATCAAAATTGTACAAAATTGCAAATGTCAACAAAAGAAATCATTAAAAAATCAATGTGAAGGTAAGTTTGTTTACATAGAAACACAACAACCATTTAGAGTATTTTTGTATTATTTCCCAGCTGTCAAATGATTATTGATTAAGCTGAAAATTGCGTATGCCTGAACACTAAATAATATAGTCAGTTAACCGAATATTGACTTAATTAAGTTTCATATCTGAACACAGTATTATACTCCGAACGACTCACAGAGTACCTTGCATAATCAACAGCAGATCCAGTTTTTAAGATGTGATAATTGTTTATTATTCCAAGGTGGTTCAACAGAAAAAAAAGAATAGATTTTCTTGTAAAAGGCTGAAATTATTAGGTCGATGTCTGAAACATTTATAGGAATGTCCAACACTTTATTCCAACAAGTGTTACAAATAAGATTATCTAATAAAATTAGATCAGTTCTTCTGAAGCAAAACGTTTTCTCAGTAGAAGCTGGCTTTAACTTATCTTCGGATGGAATGGGCAAAGTAATCGAAATAGTGGGATGATATCGATCTTCCGAAAAACTTAATGGCTCTGAACGTGAAATGGAACAACCGTCAACATCGTTAAGAAATACTAAATCGAGTAGTTTCCCAAAACAATGGCACACATTATTAATTGGAAATAAGGATAATCCAAAAATATTATTCAAAAACTCATCATTCCAGCTTGAATTTTTCATCAGGATCAAATATGGAAAATCAGATGTCAATTTCCAAGAAATTGGCGGCAGGTTAAAATCACCAACAACAATTACGGGGTCATTAATATCAGTCCTTAAGGCAACTGATTTAATGGCTTGAGCATAAATAAGATAAACAGTATGATCTAAATCTGGAGGAATATATGAGCAAGTCAAAAAAATCTTTTTATGCTTCAATTTAACAACAACAGCAACAAATTCAATATCTGCTATATCAGTAACAATGCCTTCCGATGGATATAAACAATTTACAGCAATCAGAACACCACCTCCCCTACGAATATTGCGTTTATATCTGTATATTTCGTAGTTTTTACAAATGATTTCCTCATTGAATACACCATTATTAAGCCATGTTTCAGTAAGAATAATGACATCAAAGGTAAAATTATAGCTATTAACCAAAAGAGTCGACAATTTAGTGTTTCAGCCACGAACATTTTGGTATATAATATTTATATAATCTTTAGCTATATTCAGTTTTTTGGAGCAGAAGCGCTTCTAGTTGGTAGATTTGCTATGTTACTAGTTCTTCTTGGGTTTTCCTTAAATAAGTATCCTGAACGAAAATATTTTCAGGCCAATAACTAGGGTTAACAACCAATTCATAGATATGCGGGGGAACAGCTATTTTAAAAGAAGTTATATTTCTAGGTTGGGAATATGAAAATTTGTTTATAGAAAATTTGATATTAGTATTCAACATCTTCAGTGGCTGTATTCCATGCCAAACGTGAAACAAATATACATATATCTATTGGAAGGGATAACAGTTAACGGCTTAGGAGCATTTGATTCAACAGCATTTTTCGTCATGCCAGAGCCCGATGGACTGGATAGGAGAGCAGCTGAATCCATCTCAGTATGAACTAAATCCGGATTGACAAAATTTAAGGAACTGGGACGGGAACATTAGAACAGCCAACTGAAACAGCCAATACAGTTTCAGGCTGATTCGGTGGAATTACAAGTTCATTGCTAGGTTTATTTTTATTTCTAGCCGATTTACGACGTTTTGGTGATAACTCAGGAGTTTGAAAGCTTTTGAGTTGTTTGAAATCTTCAAACAAATTTCCATAAGCATCGATTTCACTAGATGACGCAGACAATTTATTTTTTAGGTTAAAAAAAAAACGGAAAAATTCTACATCAATATTTTGACAATCACTGCAGCACCATTTTAAGCCTTTAATGCTCTGTACAGCTTTAGCGACGAGTGTTTTTAGTCCACTGCATTTAGAACATAGGTCGGCATCCTATAGCACAATAGTGCAGAGAGCACTTCACACATACACTTAATCTCTTCCATTCAATCGTCATTGAGACAGCAATGTGTGCACTTGCGGCGGATGCTTTTATATTTTTTTCAGAAATACTTCCTAACAAACATTTCAAATTAATAGTGAATTACGAAAAATATTTTATAATTGATAATGCATTTGGTAACATGCATGTAATCAGCTTTTGAAGTATTAGAAGTTCCGTTTGTATATCAATCTCGTTGTTAATTTCTTATATGTTACGGAAAATACATTGTGAGTGTATGTTTCCTATCTAAGTTGTTATGTATAATTTATATAATTATGTTTATGTTTGCTGGGTAGTTTGCTCACACACACAACCTCATTTTACGCTTTGCCTACCTCTGATTTATAATGAAAAAGACCATGACATAGCCAGCAACTAATCATCCTCTCATCATCATCAGATATTGAACAGTTTTTTATTACACATTTATATTTTGATTCGCTCATAGTTTAAATTGATAAAGCGTAAGTTTTATTTGATAAATGCAATGTAAAAACTTTTTCGTTTACAGTCGTTAAAATTCAAACTTAACGGAAAAAATGTTCAGCTTGAAAAACAAATTTGCAAATAGAAGATTTCATGTAAAAAGTTAATTTTGTTTTTATAATTAAAACAATATAGTCAACACTTTCCTTTGAATTACACAGTTTATAATATGATTAAGAATTCTTTTTATGAGTTTATTGAATTTTTTTTAGTAGATTATAACACAGTTTTTAAACTTGAACTCGGGGAGCGAATGAAAAACCAAAATACTCCTCAAGTAGACTACTTATTGAAGCACGCTGATCCTCACTGACATTTTCACCAATATCAAAACTCGCATTTACAGCTGACTCTATTTTCAATACACCAGATTCAATAATTATACGTTCATCCTCTTTACATAAAACATCTCTACCAAGCAACACATCATATGGCATCATTTCCTCTGGAATGATGTACACTTTCACTATAGCCTGGTTCCCATCCAAAATTATCTGAGATTCAAAAAATTCTAGTACAGCAACTGTTGGTTGATCCACCAAACCCGCTCATACGTTTCATTAATGGCTTCAGTAAAACATTTTCAGGTATAGATGCTCCCCTCATCAAAGTGAAATCACTACCGGTGTCTACGAAAGCTGAAAATTCTCTGCCATTAATCTTCACTTGTTTCATTACAGGAAGACAGCTTTGTACTAACGCCACTTTCTCATTCCGTTTTGCCACCGTTGGTCTATTTCTACACTGTCTTGCCTCGTGACCAATTTTGAAACAGTTGTCGCACTTTTGTTTTCTTTGGGGTAGCGAACACTTTGCAGCTATGTGTTCCCAATTATTGCAATTGAAGCACTTAGAACCTTTACGTTCTTTATTCGCTTCAGGGACGACAAGTTTTCATCATCTTCATCACTCTTTGCACTCATTTTCCTATTTGGGCCTGCTACAGTCATGTTCTTAAGGTAGTTCAACAATTCGTAACAATTATGTATGTATGCCAAAAGGGTTCTTGCCAAATTACTATAATTCAAACCATTTGTTATATATGATAAAATCTACGCCTCATCAATCTCACCTTTTTGACCTATGGCCAACATTGAATAGTAATACTCAGTTAAAGTTTCGCTGGAATTCCGTTTTTGTGCCATCAACTTACGCTGTATATCGGAAACACTAAATCTACATTGAAAGTCTTCTAAAAATAAGCCCCTGATTCTTCCCATGTTTCCATAACTGGTAATGCATCAATCCAATTCTTAGCGAGTCATTTCATCTTATGATGTACAGCAAATAAAAGAATGTCATTCGACCAGTTGCAGTTTCTCAATTTTGTCAACAAGTTGTCTTGATGTTATAGTTTTCTTTATCGGATCAAAATCTGGGATCAACACTATAATCTCTCAGGGCATCTGTCATGTGTGCTGACGCATGCGGTTGAACATTCGACATCGCTGTAACCCGCTTTGGAATATCTTGTTGATCACTATTGATATCGCTTACTTGTGGCCGTGTAGTTGCAACCTGCTGTGTATGCCTGGAATCTATAGTTAATTGATAAACACTTTGTGCCAAATTAAACACCACCTTATTTAACTCTTCAATTTGTTTTTGCCACGTTTCAGCAGCTTGGTCATTAAAACCACAAAAATCCTCTTGAAATTCGTCTTCATCAATTTCCACCTCTTCTGATTCATAAACCTGCCTCAGCTTTTCTTTCTTCTCGGCCTTCATACCAGAAATCGGCAATTTGTTAGCCTTTAACAATTTATTCAATTGTGAAACCTTCACGTTGTAATTAAAAATCCTCCTTCTTTTTTTTAATTTTTTCCACTCCAATTTTATTTCTTAAATTCCACAAAACAACCGTTCGTTCTATCTTTTCTTTTCTTCTATTCACGTTATTCGCCCTTCTTACACACTTGTTTTCTTAAAACCTTGAGCTTCTGATTTTGCACTGTGTTTCTAAATTTGCCAAATTCTGATTGGTTACCTTTTCTTAAACAATAGCAATTCCCCTCACAAATTCACTTAACTTTTAAATTCTTTTTTATTTAAACTTACTTTACCATCTGTCTTTGGTCGTTGATTTCTTTACTTTATTAATTGCGAATATTATCCTACTTCTGATTTGTCAAGGATGGATTAGGTTATAAGTAATTCATTTATTGAACAAAAACTAAGTAAGAGTTAATGTAACATAAAAAACTTTAAAAGAATAAAATGAGTTCCCTACTCGCGTCCGTTCATTTCGAATGCACAACAACGACTGACTTCTCTCAAGTTGACAAGAACAAATCTTTATAGTTTAACAAACAAAAATGTACATTTTTATATATCGGGGTTTTCAATAAGAGCGCTACAAAAGTTTTTTTAAATAAAACTAAAACGGTTTTGGATATCTATGAAATTCTTTATTCCTGTAAAAGTACGTTCGATGCCATTATGTATGGAACTCGATTTCTTTTGCATGGCCACCACGGGTACGCTTGCAGAAGTCCAGACGCTGAAACCAATTTTCGAGGGTTTTCAAGACTAAATCGGCCGATACTGCTGCAATTTCACGTTCGATATTCGTACGAAGCTCATCAATCGTCGTTGGCTTGTTGGCATAGACCATAGACTTGACGTAGCCCCACAGGAAGTAGTCTAACGTAAAATAAGATTTCCAATAAATTGATTGTGACAATTGCTGTTTGGCTTGTGGCGCCGTCCTGTTGGAACCATATGTCCTCCAAGTCCATATCATCCAATTGCGCCCAAAAATATTCTGTTATCATTGAACGGTAGTGATTCCCATTCACAGTAACGTAACATCACGGAAAAAGTACGGCCCAATGACGCCGCGGGCCCATAAACCGCACCAAACAGTAATGATGATTTTTTGATGAAAATCCGAATCATTTTCAAGTTATTGCTCAGCCCAATTCACGAACATACGACGCTTCTGGTGATCAAGCGGCTTCAGTTCTTGCGTCAATTTGATCTTGTAAGGATGTAGGCCAAAATCTTTTGCAAAATTCGCCACAACGACGTCACAGAGATGCCCAACGCTTGAGAACGACGTGTGAGAGACACATTTGGGCTTTCTTCAACTAAAGCCTCAGCGGCAGCAATATTTTCGAGACTGCGGGCACTTCTTTGTCTCACTGGCACGGGAACATTTTGTGCCTGTGGATTCTAATTTTTCCACTAGACGCTCAATTGTTGATCTGGTAGGACGATTATGACGACCATAAATTGGACGTAGCGCTCTTAATGTTGAGGCCACTGACACCGAATTTCGGTAGTAAATTTTAAGAATTTCGACTTACTGAAGAGAAATGTCAAAAGAGCGGCAAAAAATATGGCGTTGTTTGCTGTCCCTATCGGTCTACTTTTGTAGCGTCCCTGTTGAAAAACGTTTTATTAAAACTAAAAAAAAAACGTCACAGCTTATTTTATGCAAGCATTTTGTGCATATCTCGAGCAAATTTTTGAAATTCATACCTTTACTTAATTGTGAATAAATGTGAAACGCGTTCATCGATTTTCATGATTTATGTCTAATTTTGTTGATAGGTTATGCGACTTTACGTGAAAGTAATAGGACTTGACACTTTTACACCTTTTCGGATTTTTTATGAATTAAAAATAAAAAAATTAAAATTTTTAGGCAAAAAATAGGGAAACGCCGGGACACGTATAACTGCTTTTTTACCGTTATAACATTTCCCGTTGGTTTCATCCCATCCCGATTTTGACTGTCGTATAGTGTAATTATTTAATTTCTACAGTCTCAAGTGGATTTATTCAATCTTTAACTTGGTGCGGATTATTCCAAATTAATCCTATTTATAATGCTCATGGTAGACTTCTGGACCTCGCTTTTGTTAATCAGCCGACGGATGTATTTGTACGTAACTCACCCCCTTTAACATCCCCTGAAGATATCCACCATCCTACTATTGAAGTTGAAATTACAAACTTTTTATGTAAAAAATCTTTTGAAAAACTTTAATTTTTACATTAAATAACACGGTGCGTCAGTCCAAAAAACCTAAGACTGGATATTATTTTTCTTGTAGGGCTTGTCAAGTAAAACAAGATTCCAATAGTGAAATATGTCTTATAAGCCTGTAATTTTGTTGATACTTAAAGCTAAACAGCTTTAAGTAAGTCAATCAGTTGTCATGAGAGTCAATAAAATGCGTTCTATTGTCCGGAAACCACAAGTCAGTGCTCTCAAAAAGCTATTAAGGATTCACCCATTTGTTCTTAACAAAAAATTTTTCCGGAGAAAAATTTTTTTACTGAGAGTTTTTTGCAGCACGATTCACCAATTTCGAACGATTTTTCTGAAAAATAAAAGCTGCCATATGTAAGCAAAATCTATTAGTTTTACAAGTGCGGCCATTGATTTATTTTGCTTTGGGTTTTAAGTGTCAAAATACAAATATTTATTAAATTATTTTAAAGCATTGTGTATTCAAAATCACAGATATAAATTCAAAATGAATGAAAAAAGAAAGTTGCTTTTGCTGATGGCCATGGAAGTACATAAGGCATTGTTATTTGTATGAAAAAAATGCAACCTATTGGCAACTCAATTCATTTTTGTTCAGATAAAATTAAACCAATTGAAGTTCGGAAAAAATATTTTCTCTCTCTCAAAAAGAGAGTCGTCAAACTTCATATAAAAAAAAATTGTTCGAACAAAATTTTTGTTAAGAACGAATGGGTGAATCCACCTTTACTGTAAGCAGCGTTACCGTTGTTGCGACTAAAGTCGCAATTTGACCCTTTTACAGATGCCTTGCCACTTTTTGCGTACCTTTCTTTTGTTTTACTTGATACATATTAGTTTTTTTAATTAATTTTTTTTTTATTATATGAAACTTATGTTAAAAAATTAATAAATTGTTGAGTATATGTATGTATATGTGAACATACATCATATACAACATTTAAATGAAAAAAAATACGATTTTTATTTTTGCTTTGTTTATTTTCCATCTTTTTAAAAGTGGTGCCCCTTTTTAAGCCCTTTTTGAGCGACTTTCTCAAATTTCCTAACGGTAACGCTGACTGTAAGCAGACGCACATCTCATGAGAATACATAAGAAAAGAGAAAAGTGTTTAATAGCAAAATTTCCTCCTGTAGCAATATAGCACTTGGCGATATTCGTTATATTTTAGCAGTAAAAAATTAAAACCTACGATCAAAAATGTTAAGGCACGGTTAAAGCTTGCCAGAGAGCACACAGAGACAGTAGATGACTGTAAAGGTGTTATCTGGTCAGATGAATCTAAATTTAATTGCTTTCAATCCGAATGTAAACTACATTGTTGGCGTCGAATAGTCCAGAGAACTTAAACACACCTAGTAAGAACATTGGGAGGAACGCCATGATATGGGGTTGCTTTACAATGTGTCACTTGAAAACACTGCAAAGATTCGAAGGAATAATGAGGAAAGAAGCCTATCTGCGTATTTTGCAAACTCATCTTCTCGATATTGTAGAAAAGTCTGGCTTTTATGTGGATGAAGTTATTTTAAGACAAGTTAAAGTTTATATTCGGCTGTGCCGAATCTTATATACCCACCACCCAATCACCTAATATGGGGTGATCGTCATTTAATATTGTACCGTAATTTCTATTTATTTTTATTTATAGCAGAACATTTCGGAAAAATATCAACTTGTTGGGATGTTGTCTCACATTTCAGTCCATAAATCTGGTTCTAATTTGCCAATTTTGTCCATTTTCAATCAAATAATATTTTTAAAATCAAGCTGTGCTGTATTTGTTCCGAATTAAATATAGTAATTTAGGTATTCAAAATTAATTAAAGTATGTAAGTATAAATTATGAAATATACCTTACACATATTAAATTCGAAGGATATTAAACGTAAATTGAAATGAACCTTATGTACAATAATCAGCCTTATTATGAGTGTCGTTTTCTTTTTACGACAACGACTCTTTCGTAAGAGATTTAAGATAAAATTAAACAATGAAATTGTTATTAATCAATGCAACTTTGTCTGTGTGAAATTTAAAAACATGTAAGAAAGTATAGTCGGTCAGTCACGACCAGTCACTGAATATGCGAGTAAAAACAGTTTTTTAGAAATGAAAGCCCCCATAGCAGCATTATTTGCATTGAATTTTACCTCGATATCAACACGTGTAATGTTAAAGTCCTTATAAAATTAGGTGTCATGGTTTCTGTATATATGAAACTTATTTGTGTTGAATTTTATTTTTAAGAAATTTTTAAGGTCGTTAAATTGATTTTCGGAAGTGGATCTTATAAGGGAGCTATGACTAATAATGGACTGATCATCATAAAATTTAACCGAATGTTTTGTGTATTTATGAAACATATTTGTGTTAAATATATGTATGTACATTAGAGTGTCTCGAAAAAAAAAGTTCGCGGTACACCACCGAATATGAAGTATTGTTGCAAGACAATTTCGAAACAAAAATTTTTTTTTGCCGAAAGTAGGGGTCGCCAAAATAAATTTTTTGTTATATCTTCGGCATTTATAGTCCGATCTCAAAGTGTGATATATCGATGTTTTTGTCTTGATGAGATCTATCGATTGTATTATCGTGCATTTACCTCAAATATCCCGTTTTAGTATTTACTCACCAGATCTCAGTTTGTACCACCCTAATGTACCACCCTAATATCAGAAAATAAAAGCTCACAAAAAATCATTAAACTTTTGTTAAGGAAATTTTTCGATAATTCCAACAGAACTATTGAAAAAATGAAATTTTGTTTTTTTGCCGAATTTTTTATTTTTTTTTAATTTTTTTTTTGTCATATCATCGGTGTGATATATCGATGTTTTTGTCTTGAGGAGACCAATGTTTTGCATTTACTCACCAGATCTCAGTTCCTACCACCCTAATATCAGAAAATTAAAGCTCACAAAAAATCATTAAACAGGAAAATTTTATATTTAAATCATTAAAAAAATTTAATCAATCATATTTTGAAATGAACCAGGTTTACTGTATTTATGCCGGTTCTCGAGTTTGGAAAAGATGTGGCCCATGCGTTGCTCATCGGTGACAGCCATGGCAGATTCATGTACTACATGAACAAAACGCTCGGTGTTTTGAGAATGGCATGGATAAGCTGCGAAAATAATTAAATTTAGCAAACAAGACTATCAAATAAAGTTATATTCCCTGTGCTAACCTGGTATTGCAATTATTTCTTCCGAAAATTGTAATGTTTCCAGCTGGACTTGCATGTAAAACTGCAAGCATGGCGGCTCAGTCAATTGACATTTTTTTACTTTATTTTAATTAATTTTTAACGTTTTATAATTGAAACCAACACAACGCGATATTAGTAAATACAGACGAAATTCCAACAATTATTTCACGGATAGAACGAATAGCAAAACAAAGTAAGAGAGTAGCAACGGTATTATTTCATTTCTTAAGGGATCTAAACAGTGACTTTTTACATGATTTTTCTCATTACTTTAAAGCATGCCTTTTCTGTTTGTAAATACCGATGATATGACAAAAAAAAATAAAAAGTTAACCCCTACGTTCGGCAAAAAAACAAAAATTCATATTTTCAATAGTTCTGTTGGCATTATCGAAAAACTGTTAAACTTTATTTCGATATAAATACTTTTAAAAGATTTATGGAGGTTAAAGTTGATTACGGGGAGGGTCTTATATGGGAGTTTCGACTAATTACGGACCGATCTTCACGAAATTTGTAGATATGATTTAGCATCATTTATTACTTATTTTGGTGAAATTTGTTTGAATACTTGCATAATTCAAAGATTTATGACCGGTAAACCCCAATTTCGGGAGGACATTTGTATGGGGGCTAGGTGAAATAATGGACCGATTTTCACCAGTTTCAATCCCATCCATCCTTGGGCCGAAAAATATCACGTACCAAATTTTATCGAAATATCTTCAAAATTGCGACCTGTACTCTGCGCACAAGCTTTACATGGACAGCCAGCAAGACGGACGGATGGACGGACATAGTTAAATCGACTCAGAAAGTGATTCTGAGTCGATCGGTATAATTTAAGGTGGGTGTTGGACCAATATTTCTGGGCGTTACAAACATATGCACAAATCCAATATACCCTCCCCACTATGGTGGTGTAGGGTATAAACACCATTACTGGCCGAAAAACCGCTGAAATGGCAACGCTGCTTATACCCGACATAAATTTAAGCTAACATTTTTTAATAATGCCCGAAATTTTAATTGTTGCTGTTTTAAATGAACCAAGACACCAAAACGCAGTTGAAAAGCTACGAAGAAGAAATTTAAGGGATGCATCTGATCCTCAGTCATATTCCAGTACTCTGTAAATATTTTTAATTTTTGTCATTTTTTGAGAAAATATTTCTTGTTGCTGACATTAACTTTGAAATTTTTAACATTTTATTTAAAAATCAATGAAATAATAAAATTAATTATTTAATTATCATTATAAATTAGTAGTATGACTTTTTTTCAGTATAAAAACATATAAAATTACAATTCCACTTTAGAAATCTAAAGTGGTTTCATTCCGAAAAAAAATGGTTTTTCGTTTTCTAAAGAGTAAATTTACGGAATCAAAACCACTTTCGATCGGAATTGAGTTCTGTGATATGGCTGATAATTTGAATACCAACACTCTCGGAAGTGGGACTTATATGGCAGCTATATTCAATTATGGACCCATCTGTACATTAGGCTCCATGTACTACTTATTCGTTTAAATATGTACATAATAAACCCTATTTTGTGAGTATATTTTTTATGGGAGCTAGGTGAAATAATGGACCGATTGCAATCAAATTCAATTGTCTTCAATCATCTTTGGGCCGTACAAAGTTCTCATACTAAATTGTGTCGAAGTATCTTCAAAATTGCGACCTGAACTCATCGTACAAGGTTTACATGGATATTCAAGCCATCCAGCCAACCAGCCGGACATCGTTTAATCGACCCAGAAAAACAGCGTTCCATGAGAAATATTTTTCATGCACTTCGAAAATAAATGAATTTACATATTAAGAAATCATTGTGGTAAGCAGCTAATTTCGTATTTTGGACCATTTCACAATGGTCGCGTAATGCTCTTGATTTGTTTTCCGTAACTCGCGAGAAACCGGTATCAACCGGTACAACATTGATCATTGATATAATGATCTTTAAAAGTAAATGTCAGAGCTTCTTAATTATAATAAAGATTTCGCCAACCAATTACATTTTAAATGTTTTATTTCAAATTCTATTATCATTATCATAGATCAGAGCCGATGCTGTTCGGGTTCGGGTCCAATTTGCCTTAAAATCACATATTTGAGTGTTTTAAAATAATCTAAATAATGAAACAATCTTTGGATTTTCGAAATCAAAACGAATTTATTTTTAAAGTAATATATTTTTGATATTCCTCGTACATACTTACATACTCATTTTGCATATTTTACCCTGTTATTTTTTGAAAACAAAAAGCGACTATTTTATAGAAAATGCAATACATAACTTATTAAAAATGTAACTGATGTACAACATAAATACATACAAGCAAATTTATTTACTTGATTAATAATAAATTTTAAATTTAAAGGAATTTAATGTACTCGTACATAAAAATATATAATAACCGTGAACAACAACAACTTCTACTAAAAGAAGTTTTTTAGTTGAAAATTTATATTTTCTACTTTACAAATACCTAAAGATTTTCTAAGGATGAAGTTGGAAATCGCTTTTTTAATAAATAAATTACAAACCTGATACTGTTTAAGAGACTCAACTATTTAATTTGTACAAATGAGAAATTTTGAGAAGATATAAAAATATTTTAAAAATTTCAAAATTTGTTTGTTTTTTGAAATGATTTTTTAAAAATAAAAGAAAACAACAAAAGTAATAATTAGTTTATAAGGACATGCAATACAACAAGAAATAAAATAATTAAAAATACATGATAGCTACCTACATACATATGTACATATGTAAATGTATATTAATTTATATATGTATATTCATCTACTTAATTACAATGTGTTTGTTTATTAAGATTACTTACATATATTTTAATAAAAAATATAAATAAATAAATAAAAAATTCAGAAAATAGTAAAGAGTTTTAATTCAATAAATAACGAGACTCCTTAAAATAATATCGGTTTTATAACCGCTTCAATAGCCAATTTACGTATCGAGGTTTAATACCCCAATTTCTACCTATAGCTTTTTTGCAGACATTCAAAGTCGACATTACCTTAGATGTTTCTGCTAATATATTTTGTTTCCATGATAATTTACTGTCAAGGATAACACCTAAGAATTTTGCGTTATCCGAGATTGTTAGTTCTATACCGTTCAATCTAGGAAGCTTGAAAGTGGAAATTTTATATTTTCTAGTGAATACTAAGAGTTCTGATTTACCTGGATTCACACTTAAACCACTATCAGTACCCATTCACTTAGTGTTCTAAGTGCATTTTCCATTCTTAGCGAAATAGTTTGCAAATGGAATCCTGAGACTGCCACTGCCACGTCGTCCGCGTAAGCAACAGTCTTATGTCCAGTGATATCCAATTTTCTAAGCATATTATTTATGGCTATGTTTACCAAGAGTGGAGATAACACGCCTACTTGAGAAGTGCTTCTTCGGACAAATCTTGTGATTTTTGTTGCACCAATTTTGAAATTTATGGTCCTATAGTCAAGTAGATTCTTTATAAATCTAGTTAACGACTCGTCAGTAACTATCCGAGTTTTACCCGCAATTTTTGAATTTTTTTCTTTACAAACCATCTCCTGAGAATTTGGAATCGAATAAAAAAAATAAGCCAAATCGCTAAAGCCGTTCTCACGTGATGTCATTACATACATGGACTATTTGATTTTTATATATTTAGATTAATGAATGAAAAATTTAAAAATCAACCACAAGTAAACTGTTAAGAAAATCCCAGACTATTACTCGACAAAAGCTGGGACTTGAATTCGCTAAAAGAAGCTTATAAACTAACTGGAAACATAGTTCTACTATTTATTAAATAGTATTTAAACATAGATTTGCATATTCGATTCCGATGAGAAAAAAATTCAATGTTGATGGTTCAAATGGTTTTACAGCTATTGGAGAGACCTACGGAAGGAACAAGAATATTTTTTAAAAATAACTGTAAGAAGCAGTCTTTTGATGGTTTGGGGAGCTTCTTGTGAAGACAGTAGGCTTGATTTGACGTTTTCAAGCACCAACATTAATTTTTCTGATTACGCAAAATTAAGTCGTGAAACAAAGGGATGGTTGTTTTCGAAAAACATAAATGTACTTGAACGGCGCGCATGTTCTCCAGATCGGAATCCCATTGAGAACGTTTGGGGAATATTAAACAGTTGAATTTATGGTGAAAACCGACAAGATAAAATCATATATCACCTAAAAGAAGCTGTTATATGTAGATACTATTTGTTTAATTGCGCTGATCCTGTTATCGGTCTTCTAATGACCTTCTTTCTGATATAGATGCTTGGAGATCTACTATATCCGAAGATATAAGATTAAATCTGGTGAATACTATGCCTGATAGAATTTTTGAGTTGATTCACATTAGCACATTATAAAAGTCTAATTTTTTGTGTATTTTAAGTTATTTTCGTTTCCATGTATTTATAGTTATGAAACACTAATTTATTTCTTTATACATTTTTAAGAGGTAAAATAAAAATGAGTTTTTTGTTAAATAATATTTGTTTTTTTTTTGTTTGTTTCACATATGTACATTAGGGATATAACTTTTTGCAATTTTTGCAAATATCAAAAATACCACCGCATATCCGTGTGGGGCATGAAAAAATATTAAAAAATATGCTGTCACATTTCCTCTATCGTGAATAAAGTTTCCGCACCGAACGGGTTAAAACTTTAACTTAAACTTCTTATTTACATATTTATTTTTTTCCATTAAAACAGTTCTCTTGCTTTGTCTTAAATATCTAAATAGTTCGTGAAGTCCTTGTTATTACAAATGTAAAATTTCGCTAATTATTTCTGTTGGTTCTTAAAATGAAGTATAAAAAAGTAAAATATCTGTTATAAAAAACTCAAAAATCTGGCCAAAAAATTTTACAAAAAATAAGGATGGTATTGAAAAATGTAAAAAAAACACAAAAAGTCGAAATACCTTTAAGTGAGTTGAACAAGATCCCAAAGGAAGAAATTATTATTGGAAGATTTATCGCTTTATGCAAGACAAATAAATATAAAGAGGAGAGGTATGTTAAAATGTCTAAGGAGTTACATAATTTGTGGACCAAGCTAAATATAAGAACCATGCGCGTGGATCTTATAAAAAGAAAAATTACACGGTTGGTTCTATTTGTTTGTGCTTCCTGGTTTTAAATTTGGTTTGGTGGTCATTGCTGCAACGAGGATGATTTTGAAGCATTAAGTAAATCTTTAAAAAACTTGACGAAAGCTAAAGAATGCTTCTTAAGGCATTGGGTTATAGAACCGTCTAAAATTAAAGATCATCAGCGCAGCAAAATATGCGCCGAGCTTGCGATTAAAGGGATGCAGGATATATATCCACAGTGCAAAAGCATACGCACATTAAACTCAAAGTTTATATCTTATAATTCCAGTATTTTTGTACAATAATGAAAAATCTTAATTTTTAAAAAATAAAAATTTAAAGCACTTTAGAAGTCACTTTCGGTGCGGACACTTTTTTCACCGAATCAACCTAAAAAACAGTTTTTCATTATCAGAACAACATTCACCACATGGTACTAAAGTGGTATTTTGCACTCCAAAAAAAGTTATGACCCTAATGTACATGTAGTTTAAACTGTTTTACTTTTTTCTTAAAAGTTACACAGTGTATGATTAGTCTTTTTCTGTTTATGAAAAGAAAAGCAAAATGCTTGCCCAGAGTCTGACAAAGCATTTTTTTTTTCTATTTTTGACTTTTAAAATATCCCGTAATTTAATAAGGATTTTTTCTGAATTTACTATTTAAATAAACATTTGTTCAAAACTATAGTAAATTTTCATTCGATTTCTTAAGAAATAGAAAATTACAATAATTTACTAACCATTGATATTTCTTTTTATTTCGGCTCGGTAATACTGGTTAAAGGATTGATGTTTGACTGTTGGCTAGCGGGCACCGCAGTGGTGCAGAGGGTCAGAACGTAAAGAATTCTGATGAGAGAAAGTGGTGTTTCTCGAAACATATGTAAATTCAACCAACAACCCAGGTTCGAATCCTAAGCCAAGAAAAATTATCAATAAATTTTAATAATAATTTTCAGTAAAAATAATTTAATGAAAAATTAAATTTAATGAACTCGAGCCGAAATAAAAAGAAATATCAATGATTTATAATTTACTAACTTTTATCTTAGAAAGTTCAGTAACTATTCCAAATATTCATTTGCATCTGTGATTTGTTTATCAATATGGAAAATACGACAATGTATTAAATACCCAAACATTGTGCTGCTACTTCACAAGTATCTTGGTAGGACACAGACTGTGGGTGAGTGAAACATTGCTTGATTCTCTATCTACATACCCATGCATGTATGTATGTATGTGCATATGTACTCGTATGTATGTATATGAGAATAAATGCATGTGGTTACCAGGTAATAATGTTACATTCTGATAAGAATTATTCGGGATCACGCTTTTTATTGTTGTTATTCAAACCCACATGAAAAATGAAACAAAAAAAAAAAAAAACAAAACAAAACAATATGAAAATATGTGCGTAATTTAATTGTCGATGAAGACTCTTCATCATGTTTGTTTGGCTGGACCGTGCGTGTGCATCCGAATGAATCATGTATGTATTATAATTTAAAGTTTTTAATCCCACTTATAAATAAATACTTGTACATTTGATACTTATTGTTCATGCATATGTATGCATGTATATTAGGGTGGCCCCAAAATAAAGTTGCGGATGTTCCCAACTAATATGAACATTTGATTCACTTTTAAGACTACCTTTCTCAATTTTTTTGTCCTGGGGTCAATATTTGCTGCGCTGGATCAAAGGATAAAAATGTCCTTTTTAAAGGTTTTTTAAATAAATATGTATTTGAAATTTCTTGATTATAAACATCACGAAATTTAACCCAAATGGTTTTCCCGTTTTTTAGCTTATAAAATTTACGTTATTTTAATACTCATTACATTAACGAATTGAGTTAACAGAGATTGTCAGATAGGAAAGAATTTAGGTTAAAAAAAAAAATTAATAAAAATTTAAATAGATAGAATTTAAAAAAACGCGAAAAACTATTTGGGTTAAATTGCATGATGTTTATAATCAAGAAATTTCAATTTTTGATAACTCATTGAATGCGCCTCTCAAAGACCTTTCATATGATACCAAATTTACATATAGTTCCTTTGGAAGAAATGTGAAAATATCAAAAAACCTCTAAAAGGACATTTTTATCCTTTGATCCAGCTCACCAGATATTGACCCCAGAACAAAAAAATGAAAAACGTAGTCTTAAAATGAATCAAATTTTCATATTAGTGGGAACATCGATACCTTATTTTTTCTCCATACAAACGGGGCCACCCTAATGTATATACATACATAAATACATAGTAAATTGACGATTTAACGTACTCGTACATACTCGTACATGAATGAATGCCCCAAAATTTCAATGTACAACTCACTAGAAAAATTATGCTATTACAAAATGCAAACGAATATTACAGTCTACGAGTATATAAATATATTTAAACCAGTATTATTGATTTTTATTTTCTCTAAATCTAAAATCTTTCTAAATTTTAATGTTTGTAATTATCCAGATGTAATAATTCCTTTGAGAACTTGAACTTTT
Organism: Bellardia pandia; assembly: GCA_916048285.2. Classification (NCBI taxonomy): domain Eukaryota; kingdom Metazoa; phylum Arthropoda; class Insecta; order Diptera; family Calliphoridae; genus Bellardia; species Bellardia pandia. The sequence continues at coordinate 77,126,922 of OU696530.1, forward strand.
AATTTGTATTCCTACCAGAAATAGTATTTTTTTTTTGTTTAAATTTTTCGGTTTTTGTCATACAGGGAAAATAGTATTTCCGTTTAAATGTTCAGATAACTATAAAAATATTTATTCTGCAGATGTCGAACGGCTCTTGAATGGAAAAAGAAGAATTCGAAGAGAGTGTCAATTGCACAGTTCACCCCAACTCAAATCTAAAGCTGAAAGATTGCATAAAAAGACTTAAAGAGCTTCTGGAATATCGGAAAACTGAATCACTAAATAAATATTTAGAAAGTCTGGATGCAACTCCGCAATCAGATTACTCATTATGGCGAGCCACTAAAAATCTTAAAAGACTTGTGTCATGCGAAATTTAAGTGGTGGTTGGGCAAGAAATGACACTGCAAAAGGGAATCTTTTTGTTAATCATTTAAAAAAGTATTTACTCCAAACACTTTAAATGAAGCAATTGACTTGCCACCAGTCACACACCAATTAAAAGCAACTATACTCCTACGTTTTGAGATTCGAGAGATCCAAAAGTCTATAATTGATTTAAACTCTAAGAAAGCACCTAATATTGACAAGATCAGCAATACTTTTTATTTTTAACGCTATATTACGCCTTGAATATTATCCACCAGAATGGGAGGTTTCACTGGTCACCATGTTGGGAAAAATCGGGAAAAGTGGATCATACAAAAGTAGAATCATATAGACCCATCAGCCTATTGTCGAATATATCAAAGCTATTCGAGAAGAGACTACATAAGATATTGGAAAGTTACTTAACTGGTCGAATATATAAGCTTAAAGGAGATTTTTTAAGCTCCGCACAACCTATTGCAGCAGGAGTACCTCAAGGAAGTATCCTGGGACCCTTCTGATATGCCAACAAACAATCGTACTCACAAATCAACATCTACTGATGATTCTGATCTCGCTACCAACAAAATCATATTTTTGAAATATAACAAGTGCAAGTTTATATATTATATTATGGGGCGGACTTTATAAAATATTGAACCGTAATTTATATTTATTTTAGGTTTGTTTTAATTGAATTTCATCTCAATAACGATAATTATAAGTATTTTATGCATATTCCAGTTAGAATCAATAATTAACACTTTCTTTTTTTATACCCACCACCAATAAGATGGGCTATATAAAGTTTGTCAATCCGTTTGTAACACACCGAAATAATGGTCGTAGACCCAAAAAGTCTATATATTCTGGATTCTTATAAGATTCTAAAACGAACTAGCCATGTCCGTTCGTCTGTTGAAATTACGATGGAGTTTCGAAAAAAAGACATAGAACAATGTAAATTTTACCAAACATTCTATGATCTACCGAAATGTTTGGTGTTGAAAATGGATAAAATCGGTCCAGTAGTATCCAAGTTATAGATCAAAGTTTCAGACTATCTCGATATTTTTTGCTACTTCCTTTAAATATAATGCAGATAAAACTAGAAATTCTGCACACTTTAGTTTTATAATAGAACGACAAGTCCTGTTGAAAACTGTAGGAATTGGTCCACGTAAATGGAAAGCCGTATCTACAAAAAATGCTACAACAATAAATTTCATGCAAAGTGAAATTTCAAACGATATTTTGTTTGCATCGGTCCATATTTTGACCACACTCCCATACAAAATCACTTAAATCTTTTATAAAAATCACTAACACGTCGAAATTCAAATCAAGTAATCTGTAGAAATTGTCGTACTAAATTTGATGATGATCGGCCCATATTTGACCATATCACCACTTCCGGAAATCACTTAAAAACGCATAAATCTCCTATAAGCGTCAGCAGCAAGTTTAAATTCGACACATATATAGAAATATTCACACCCAATTTAATGACGATCGGTCCATATTTGACCCTAGTCGTCATATAAAGGTCACTTAGAAAAATCACTTCAATGCGCATCAATCTCTTATAAAAATCATTACCTATTACGTTGAAATTCAACAAAAATAATTCGCATGTCGTTGTACAGACTTTCATGACGATCGACCCGTAATAGGTCATAGTTCCCTTATGAGGACTATTCCCAAAAACTCATTAACCTACATAAACATCCATATCGAACCAAAATTTTACACAGATCAGTTGAAGGTATGTAAAAATTATACTATTGACTTTTGTGAAAGTTGATCCATAATTGAACACCACTTCCGAAAATAGCTACAGAGTATACAGTGTTGACAATTTTGACGTTTTTTTTAAGACAAAAATAGTTGCCTAGGACTTTTTGGTACTTAATATATTGTTTGTTAAAGTAAATCTTTTTATGTTACACACTGCAAAAATAAAAACAACGTGTGAATTGTTGATTATAACGGGAATAAACATAAAATTCTTATAAATAAATGCGTTAACGCTCCCAAAAAACAATCATATTTGCTTCAAAACCTTCATTTCATTACATTTGAAAATGGTCCGTAAGAAAGAGCTCTTAGATAATGTCAGAAAAATATTCCGTACGAAAGAGCTTTTAGATAATGTCCAAAAAGAGTCTTTTATGAGGTTTTTTTGGGCTCTGTGTAATCTTGTTTTTATCATTCTTGTGTGTTTTTATGTTTTTTTTATTCAAAGCAGAAATAATAGGACAACAACGCTTTGGTACACACATAATTAGGTGGAATTTCTGAGTCATACTGCGTGCAGACTCAGGACAGTAACAAGCAAATTTTTCTTTCGCTCCGAAAATGCCCTTTTGTTTGACACTTTTCTGACTCCTTTTTCGGAGCGCTCCTAGAATGGTATGCTGGGATATTTTTGATAATGTTCCATGTCACCCTATTTCATGTAAAAAAATTAAATAAGTCCCAACAGTTTTTTTTGCTGAGAGTTATTTTATTTGGGCGGAAGGATTTTCTCCTCTATGGTATACAGAATACCAGCTTCGCATTGCACAAGTTTCTTGTATTGCCGTTAATTCATTTTTATTGGGATTTATTTTTACATTTTGAAATAAGTCCCAAAAAATTGGAAAAATTATAGTGGAAAACTATTAATTTTTCCTTTTACGAAATGTTTGCACCTTTAATTCCTGGAGCTTGGAAATTTAGGATTTTTTTAAATCATTAATTTCATAGATAAATAGGCATATCAAGTGAAATAAAGCATTTGTTACGCAAAACATCAATGGGACATAAAATTGGTATGAGACTTAAGGCAATATCAAAATTATGGCTTTATGTCCGTTTGAATTGAGACATAAAACCATTATGGCTTTATGTCCTATGACTTTATGACACCCCACCACTATGTACATATTCAATAAAAATTGTTTATTGTCTATATCAAAATCTTTTATGTTCGATTATTTTAAAATAATGAAATGAACACTTTAACTCCAGTTAGCCCTCGTAAAAGCTATGACAAATTATGGACCGATCAGTCAAACATGTTTTGTCATGACTTCTGAGCATATGTTTAAATATTGGTTATATTAAATTTTATCTCGATATAAACACTTTTAAACTATTTATTTATGTTAAAGTGATTTTCAGAAATAGGAAATAGGGAACTATGACTGATTATGGACCGATCACCATAAAATTGGGCCAAATTATTTGTGTATACTTATATGAAACATATTTGTGTTGAATATTATATGAATGCCAATATGAAGTGAGCCTTAAATGGGAGCTATGATCAAATATAGACCGATCTGCACAACATTCGTGGGTGTAGTTTGGTTTCAAATTTATTTGTGGAAAAATTAGTTTTGGTACGTTTATAAATCCCTATTTCGGAGTGTCAGCCAAACAGACGGACGGACGCCGTTAAATCGACTCTGAAAGTGATTCAAAGTCGATGGATTCTTAGTGCCCCTGAACTCAATTATTATCAATATTTTTATTGAGTGTAATCCACTCAAATGTCATTATATGTGTGAGCGTACATTTGAACGTGTTCACAAACAATTAAATGTGTATTAAGTACATATTAAATAATCGGTGAAAAATGAAAAGTTTATTACTTTATATGGATTTATTATGCAAATTTACAATTTAATACTCATATCATTGTGGATGGTTGTTGGTTGTTACTTGTTATTCGAAATGCTCGTATAGATAAAAATTGTATTTATTCTTTTTCTAATTCGCAACAGATAACAATTGTAAGCAGCAAATAAATAAATATATATCTATACATTGTAGGTACATACTCGTACACACATGTGCCTGTGCTCTCATCTAATTTATTTTCAGTTTTAAATTTCATTTTCATTTTTAAATATAATAAATAATGCAATCTTGCAAACAATAGTCGAAAAAATTTTGGAAAAATTTAATTCGGCCAGAAGATTGTCTGAATCTTTAGTGTAACCCATTCGATATCATCAATACAAAGAGATCCTAAAGTACTAAACACTAAGAAATCTGTTACATTTTCAATTTGTAACGACATCTTCTTTTCAAAACACTTCCTTACTTCCCTCTTTGTAGGCTACATACTTAAATTGTATATTTAAATATTGCTGAAGGAAGAAGGAAATCAGAATGAATAAAAAAAATCAACTTAATACTCGTGTGTACCTACTACATGAACATTAGAGTGGTTCAAAAATTATTTTTATTGCGTACATTTCAATTTGCCTATAATTATGAAATTATTATATTATATATGTATGTATGTACTCGTATATATATATATATTTTCAAGATTTCTTTTTAGATAATCAACCTATGTGTGTATGTATATGATCGTGCAGCACAGTTTGATGTCATCATAATTTTAGTTACGCTGACTTGTAGTTTGTTTTGGTGCTATTTAGGGGAACCACTTTAAAGTTTGTACATCCCTTCAAGTATTAATTTCTGAAGCATTATAATATATTTGGGATTTTCGTTAAATGCCTGTTGATGTGGGAACAATGTACGGAATGTGGTACGTGTACGATGAATGAATAAAAGTGCATGCATGCAGCAGTGGTAGAATAGCGTGATATCCGTGTTGTAAACAACACTTGACACAGAATACGTGTCGGTGTTGTTGGCGTTTGCGTTTTGTGTATGAGTCTGTCCTTATAAGTGTAGTTTGAGTTCGTACCTGTTCATAGAGATGAACAGTAGAGCATGTTCGATAGAACAGACACCTTGATATCACGGACTTATAAGCTAATACCCTTGTTGTTATTTGTTATCAAATACACTTTAATTAAAAATGCTGTTAAATTTAGGTAGAATTTAATTTATTTAATTCACTATATAGTATAATGAACTACCAAAAATTAGATGAAAGAATAAAAGAAAATATTTGCACAAAATTAACATAACCGAGTTCAAACTTTAACGTCTGTCCTTGTTAATCCGTATTACATCTTTTATACGCCCATACCGTTCACTCTCTATTCTGTCGTCTCAGTTCCCATTTACACCAGTTCCCTAATCTCCCAATCTCTTTCACATCCTCTGTATTCTGTTCTATTCTTACACTTATATTTAGTTCAATTCATCTAATATATAGTGGAGAAGGGGGTACCTTAGAACACTTTATGCTTTCAAGCCACATACAAATTTATATTTTTGAATTATTGTTTTTTTACATAATTTAACTAATATATATGGAAAAAAACTTTAGCTTAAGTCTAAAAGTAACTTTTAGTTCGATTTATATTTTTTTTTAATGGATGAAGTCATTGTGTTCAAATGTGGACCCCATACGAGGCAGCTTTGAACTAGGCTGGGGCAGTTTTGAACGGCAATTTTTCTTGTAGCGCTTATGTCCTCAAATAACATAAACAGTTATATTTTTATATATATACTTATATAATAAATTCGATTTATTTATTAAGAAAAACTTAAACATTAACAATTGAAAAAAAAAAAAAATTCAGATCAAAAATAAGTTTTAAATTATTAAGACGGAAAAGGCCTTGTGATTTCAGGTGACATTACATTTTCCTTTAATTATTAGCATTGGATTCGTCATTTTCAGAAAATAAGAAAGAATCAACAATGTTTGGTACTTCGGTTGATAAATTAAAATGTTCAAAGGTGCCCCCTTTTTCTTTGTTCAAATCTGAACTGGCTTGCCATTTCACGGAAATTTATAATAAATATTTTTTTTTACATAAATATCAAACAACTTAACTTAATTTTGTTTGAAATTAATTTTGGACTGCAATAAATTTCTTTTACGAAAGAAAACGATCACTGAATACTTCTTACAAAAAAAAAAAATAAAAAAATTTACAATGGCACTGCGAAAACTTGTTCACCCAACAACATTCGGTCGACGACTGAAAAAATTAGCAAACGTTGTTAACGTTGCTAGAAAACAAGGTTGCCATGTGAAAAACTCGGTTAAGGGTCGAAAAACTGAGATTTTATCAACATAGTTCAAAGGTGCCCCGGGTATAAACGTGACCCCCTCTCACCTAATAATTATATAATATATGTATGTATAATAATTTAAGCGGACCAAAGCTTTCCTAACCATTCGTCTCCAATCAAAAAACATAAAGTCTATATATAAAATATAATATAAAATATATATTTAAACGTTTTGAGGCCTAGAACTTTCTAATTATATGTACTACATAGTGATTATGATAAAATCCCTAGCAAGTTCATCATTAGAAGTTCGGATACATTGGGCATGCAAAAGTCTAATCAACTAATGGTCTCGTCTACGAGTACACCGAAATATATCATTAAATATTTTGTATTCAACAAATTTGAATTGTTTGAAACAATGTTTAAAGTTGTTTTTCGGCGAATTGCTACCATCAAATATTTCCATATTTGCATAGAACGAAACTTTGAGACCAAAATTCCGGTGTTTTTACATGGTTTTCTGTGTCGAAAATTGCTTGACCATATAATATACCAGGGTCATGTTTTCATCAAAATTGTGGTCTTGACAGGGTATCAATTTGTTCGTTCAGCGAACAATTTCTTGTCCGTCCATAAATTTATCTTATTATCAGTATTTCGTGATTTTTGTTTCATATTAAAACAAATTGGCTTATTAAAAATTAAAACTATATATGTATGTATGTATGTACTATATCAAAAAAGTAACTTATATTAAATATAAATATGTTTGAAAGCAAACATTTTCTGTTCTCACAGCTATAATTTTTAAATTTATTAAAAGTTTAAAAAAAATTTTATATTTTGTTAACTAAATTTTATAAACCATTAATAATTCAAAAACGTAATAACTTTACATTGAAACATTAAATCATGGCGCATTAATAAGGTGTATGCAACAGATCAGCTGATTATTAATTCCCTGTCTAACTTTCTTTTATTTACATATGTTATATAAAATAAAAGACGAAGTAAGGAACAATAAAATTATTTAAGAGTTTGAAAATGTAAAAAAATAAAAATAAATAAATTCACAAAAATAAATTCGCCTGGATTTTGACATTTCACATACATATGTATGTATTAAAAAAAAAACAAAATGCCTGTTGTTTTTGGATTGTTGTAGTGTCGCATACACCTTACATTAAATTAATAAAAATAATAAGGGTCCTCGTGATATCGTTTAAAAGTCTCGCAAACTGTGCATTTTTACGCCCTCGTAAATGGATTGTCAAAAATTACGTGAAAAATTATTTACACAAATGTACTTCGTAAATTTTCCAACAATTATGGCTCGTAAACTTGCATTGTTCAATTGTGCTCAACCGCTGATTTTTATTTACTTTTGAAAAAAGACATCACAGAGTAAGATAGAAGAGGCAAGTTCTGTCTAAAGATCATTCTGATAAAGAAATTGCTTGCAGGAATGATGTCCAAGAAAAACTTCGCCATTTTTTATCAAATTTAGAATTGTTTGAAATCCATGCCAATTGACTCCAACAATTTGTTTAAATCTGCTCTCATCTAAACTAGGCAACACATTGAATAGAAAATTGTGTGATTTCGAGACTGAATGATGAACGAGTGGCGTTGCAAAGCGAAAATATTCTCCATCTGCAAGAACGTAAGTGAAATCTTCCAAAACCTTTTCTACCGCCTTACGTTCATTATCTACAAACAACCAAAAAAGAAAAGTAACATAGTGACATATACGAGAGGATTTATGCTTACTATAATTTTTAGCAAAAAATTCAAGTGTTAACATATCACAAACGGTTACATCTTCAAATAATCTGAGTAATGTAGTCTTTTGGCTTTCTTTAGGCATTTTTAAAAATAAATATCTATTTTAAAACAAAAATTTTAAGTTTGTTTTATTTATTATACCGTTCACCTTCATGAGAAGGGGATATATAAGTTTGTCATTCCGTTTGTAATTTCCACAATATAATTTTCCGACCCTATAAAGTATATATATTGTGGATCCTTATAGATAGCGGTGTCGATTAAGCCATGTCCGTCTGTCTGTCTGGATGTGGAAATAAATTTTCTGAAGTTCCCAGATATCTTCGGGATACAAATCTTCAATAGTTCTGTCAGACATGCTTTCGAGAAGTTTGCTATTTAAAATCAGCAAAATCCGTCCATAAATAACGGAGATATGAGCAAAAATCCAAAACAACCTATGAAAATTTCATCAAAAAAACTTCATCAACAGATGGCGTTGATCAAACAAAGTGTTCGAAAACATTAAGTGTGTTCTTAAACCGTAATATAAGTGTGTAAAAAGTTTTCGAAAACTTTAAGTGTGTTCTTAAACCGTAATATAAATGTGTAAAGAGACAGTGTGTTCATTATACCCCTTTTTTAATTGTGTTTGTGTACATTTAAATAAATAAAGACTCGTTATACACATTTTCTTCAAACTACTTGACGCTTTTATTTTGCAATTAAAAAGAATCCGGTTTATTTAAAGGAAATAAACCACCGTTTTTAAAAGGTAAAAACGTAACAATATAATATATCGTCACCTAAAATGCCCAAAGATATAATTTTACAGGAGAAGCAAAAACCGTTATAAAATTAAAACTATTTAATTTGAAATCGCGATTTCTTCACATCTTGTCTTAAGATAGACGACAAACTTCAGGTGACGATATGTACATATTGCGATTTTTAATTAAACAATTTTCATTTTATAATTTATTATGCATCCACAACAAAGGTGAAGGGTATATAAGATTCGGCATAGCCGAATATAGCACTTTTACTTGTTTGAATTGACGTTTCTCATAAACTGATGTTAGATTGCACAAAACTTATAAATGGGCTTCATGAAAAAAGTCTCGCATGTTTGCCCAATTGCACAAACAGCAATTTTAAGCAATATCATGAGTACCCTTAATATATATGTATTTATGTCATTTCGCCTACTATTTCAAAAACAGTAAAATATCGAGATTTGCGTGATCGGGATTTCTGGATTGGCATCTAGTAGATGTAGACAACTCTTGTAGATGTTATTTTCTTGTTCGAAAGGACCGCCATTTTAGAAAATTTTGTGATTAAACATCTAACCGAAGAACGAAATATTTTTTCAAGTGTAATGGCTGCGGGAATGAATGAATGAATGAATGTAAGTAAGCCTTGTCGTTGTAAATACTGTAAAGTATGATGATGACGATGTTGATGTCATGAATGCATGCGTAAGATAAACTCATTCACATTCGCTCAGTCAGCAGGAATATGAGTAAAAATAAATGCCGGCAAATTCCAACTTATACTCGTACTTAGTTACTTATTTATTCACACGACGAGTACATACTATTACTATGATGCTCTGAAATGTGTTTGGTTAGCATTTTGTTTTGATTCCTTAACACTGCCAACGCAAAAAGAGATGAAAAAGGAAAATATTAAATAACAGAAACTTTGAAAGCGTCTTTAACTTGTAATAGAAAATAAACGCGCGCCAAAAGACCAGTCCACTCAACAACCCACACATCCACACACACAGTGTTAAGTGTTGTTATTATTATGATTTACCCAGTTACATATGTATGTGGGGGTGTTTTTTATTTACTGTCGTAGCTGTTGTCTGACGTCTGTCTTCTGTACTGTAAACTTTAACAGAACCAACAATTACAATTAACAGTGTCCACAACCCCCTTATGGTATTGGGTCGGTGGTTGGCAATATTTTCGTTTTAATTAATATAGTACGAGTACATATGTATGTACTACTTGTGTTCCATGTTTGTTTTCCAAAAGACAAACGAATAAAATAATAAAAACAAATGTAAAGATCTTTTCCTACAAACAACAGTAGCAGCAACTTCTGTTACTGTTTGTGGATTAAATGTAGAATGTGTGTGTTGTACAAATCCTCACAATGTTTGGGTTTCGTGTGCGCCGATGTTATTTAATTGTGCATCCGAGACGGAACTTTAATGGAATTCATGTTTAAAATCATCGTTTAGTTCTATTTATCGCGCCGTTTGGTAAAGTTGTTTGCCATCAACGTTAGAACATTTATTTAACAGGATATTTGAATTGTAACGGAAACAATTGTGCTTTATATTAACTTTGAAATTTTCAAAATATAAGACAATAAATGTAATATGTAATAAGAAATCGTACCAAGAATGCTATAAAAATTATAAAAACTTGTGTAAGCGTTTGTGAAATATTAAAAGTGAAAAAGAAAATTTAAAATGAATAATAACAACGGAGCAAATCCAGTTGAAACTCCAGCAACAGTAGATCGAGGTTCCTCGTCAAAGGATGTTTTTAAAGACACACAAAGTTTTGGTTGGAGCCGTTTCAAGCCAAAATATTTGCAACGATTTTGTACAGCAAAATGGGCTTTATTTTGGTTGTGTTGGGGAGGAGCAATGCAAGGTAAAAAAAAAATTGGCCCGCAATGAAAATAAATTGTGCTCGATTAAAATATTTTATAGAAATTAAATTTCTCAAAAGAATTTTAAAATATCCAGTCGCGAATCCTAATGCTTTTTTTTAATTAGCAATTACTGTTTACAATACTTTTAGTTTTATATTTCGTTGATAGTATGTAATATAACATATGCATGAATCGCGTCCAAGTTAGAGAAAATTTCATATCTAAGAACTCTTTCCGAGAGCTCTATTTGTGTGCAAATTTGATTAAGGATGCAATAAATAATTCATTTCAAGGGGAATACATAGTATTAAACAAGTTTCGAAGAAAACACTTGTAGATAAAAATAAAAAGTATATTTTAAAAAGGAAATGTTTAAAATATAAGAATTTTTTTTTACCAATTTCAGTGGACATTTTATTGTTATTATTTGAAAATATAATTTTTGTTTTCAATAATTGAGTTCAGTTCATTGAAATCTAGATAAATTATAACTATGTATCACGTTATTTAGAACAGGGTTTTTAATCAATGATTTTTGTTTGAAATTGTCAGCCTCGTGAATAGTTTTAGGGGAAGAAACAGTTCTAGAACTAGTCTTTTCATCAGTGATTTTTGTTTTAATTTTTTTTTCGCTTGAAAGAATTATTCTTATTTAATTGATTTATTTATTGAATTAATCTTAGAAGACTTATATGTACGGATATTTATATTTATTTATTTATTTAGTCTATGGATAAAATCCTTACATACCATTTGCAAAAGTACATACATACATATATATATATATATTTTGACACCTTAATACAATTAATTATTTAGATTTAATATAATGTTACGTTTTATGGTATTTACATTTAAAGAAAAGTCTATCAAATTAAACATTTCGTTAAAACAACAACACAATTTTCTAAACGCATCTGCCATAGCAGAATTTGTTCGAAAAGTTTTAACATAAAGTAGATTGTTATAGAGGCGCAGTGAACGTTGGGGAACACTAAATAATAATTTGTTTAATAGAAATTCAGAGCAGACATTTCCATTTATAATATTTACTAAAAAAGAGATGTTAAGCTTTTTAATGTTGGTAATTTTATCAAACGTAATCTTGTTGAATATGATGGAAGTGATGCATATCTTCGGTATATATCCTTCAAACAAAAAAAAAAAGGAATTGTTTTTGAACGGATTCAATATGATCAGTATGTACAATATATTGAGGGTCCCATGCAACAGAACCATACTCTAAAATCGGTCTTACTAGAGAAGTATATAAACATTTAGTGATGTGGGGATCATTGAATTCTTTTGCCCATCGTTTTATATAGGCTAAAATACCACGAGCTTTATTAACAGTCATCGTTATATGTTGTACAAAATTTAACTTTGCATCTAACAAAATCTCAAGATCCATAATTGAATTTACAAACTCTAGTTTATTATCACTTAACATGTAAAAATTGACAGCATCATAATTTCTTGAAAAGTGCATATGTTTGCATTTCTTCAGGTTTAATTCCATTAAATTAAGGTCACACCAGTTATTAAAATGATCCAAATCATATTGCAGATAAATATGATCTGCTGAATTTTTAAAACTAGAAAATATTTTCACATCATCCGCAAACATCAATATATTTGAGTATTTGATTGCTTCAGGCATGTCGTTTACAAACAGCAAAAACAAAATAGGGCCCAGATGCCTTCCTTGCGGGACGCCGGACTTTACCAATATCTTTTTGGAAATTGCACCATTAAATTTTACGGATTGTGTTCTATTTAAAAGATATGTTTTTAACCAGTTTAAACAAATGTTGTTGAAACCCATAACATCCAATTTTTTTAACAGAAGATTGTGGTTAACTTTGTCAAAGGCTTTACTAAAATCTGTGTAAATGGCGTCAGTAAGTTGACCGTTGACAAAGCCATCATAGCTGATGATCCTTTGCGAAAACCATGTTAAAAAGGTGTTAGTAACGAAGAAATTTGGTGTGAAAGACAATTAGTGATGCATTTCTCAAATAGTTTTGGGATTGCACTAAGTTTAGCTCTATGCCTCTGTAATTCGTTATGTGTGATTTATTACCAGATTTAAATAGAGGAATAATATATTATTCTTTCCAAATATTGGGAAAGTAGCCATTCCATCAAAACACAGTTTGGTATGCCATCAGTCCCATTTGAAAATGAATATTTAAAACTTTTTAAACATTCAATACTGTGTGTAGTCTTGATCGATGAAAAAGATATTGTTTGACTATGGAAAATTCTGTATGGATAGACAATATTAAAACTCATTCGTTTTCGATTTCCATCACATGTCTGACTGTAAAATCATAATTGGTTTAAATAATATTAGGATTCAGAAATTGAAGTAAAGTTTTATTTTTCATTTATAACGACAACTTTTAACAAAAAAGCTAAATTATAGTTATTTTTATTAAAACAATTGTAGTAAATTAAGTCACAAGCTTTGAAAATGTATATGTATTAAACAATGAAAAAACCTACAAACGTCGTTATATGTTAGAAATGTTACAGGTAATTAATGTACCTACAACTAAAAGGATCAACTACAAAGCAGATACTGAAAATGTAACACAGATTTACAGACTTTTAATACATAAAAAATAACACAACTTGCAAATATTTTATAATTAGTAATATGTTCTACTTGTTATAAATTGTTTTAATATTTTGTTATGTTAAAGTTTTTATATCCTTTTTTTCCTAGGACAAATAATGTTTGCAATTTATAAAATTATAAAAATTTTTATCCTGAAGAAGCACTCAAAGAGTAGCGAAAAATTGAAATATAATTAAAATTTTTTATAAAAAATCTTAAAACAATAAAGTTTTCAAAGCAAATTATTGACATACATATGTACATAAATTTTATTATAATTTTTATGCGAATTATATCTACCTGGGTCAATTTAAAAAAAAAAACACGAGTTTTTTTGCTTATTTTTTAAAGTTCTTTTTAATTCGCCTGTAAGAGTGTCCAATTTATGTATGTATGTAGAAATTGATGAAGAATCCGGTGGTATTATTAGGCTCTCAAAAAATCAATATTTTTGGATTTTTTTAGGTATCTATTATTTAATTTATTTAAATGTAAACTATAAACTAGTAATATTACTTGTTTTATAAAAAAGTTACGCTCAATGCAAATTGTGGGGACAACCTTTCGCGCTAATTAATGCCCCTATTGCGGTTCACAACTTTTTTAATAATTTGGTCGTCTTTCATAAATCGGTATTGCCATTCACAACTTAAATGTAGTTGACTTTTTGGTTGTGCGGCTGATTATTTGGTTGTGTTTAATAGTATTGCGGTTCACCATTTTGGATGAGTTTGGTTGACAAAAACGATAAATATACACAACTGCTTATTAGCAGTTGAGTCTTTGTCGGTTAAAGATTTAAATAAAATTTTTAATACATTTCCTTTAAAAAATAATAATAAAAAAGATAAAAAATGAAAAAATCGTAAGTATAGATGTTTTTTCATCTTAATATAATTAATTAAAAGATTAATACACATACGCAGGACAGTCAAAATAACAACCAAAGCCCAATTTGAGCGACTTGTGCAGCTGATGGAAAAAATCCAGAACTTGCTAAAGGAAAGCAAAAATTTGAGTGTAAGGAAGCGTGGGAAGGATTTACAATAGAATTGAATAGCTTGGGCCCACCTACAAGAACATCCTTCGAATGGCAACGTGTAAGTATATGCCATCTTAATTATTGTAAACAGACAATTTATTAGAATTTTTACTTCATATAGGTTTGGATTCATTACAAAGCAAGTATTAAAAAAAACTTGCTAATAATAAATAAAACCAACAAGCAGCAGGTGGTGGTCCTTCACAAGAAATTCCGCTTAATGTACTTGAGGATTGCGTGTCCCTGCTGTTATCACTAAATGACCAAGTAGCACCATCTGGACACACTTTCGGCATTGAAAACGTTGGTCCGTCAACAAGTCAGGCTTTAGAAACTCCTCAAAATCTCGACATGGAACAAATCGTTACAAATTAACCTGAGATAATAAACACACTAGCCAAGAAAAGAAAAAAATCACCAGAACAAGAGCGTCTGGAACTTCTGAGAAAACAATGCGAGACACAAGCTAAACTTTAAAAACGTATTAAGGATTTGGTGAAAAACAGTTATAAAAATTATGAAATAAACAAGCAGCTTTTACAAATTAAGCAAAAAAAAATTGCCTCTATGAAAAATAATACTTATTATACAAACATATTTGTTACTTATTTTGGAAATTTCTTACTTCGCACTGGGTAGCTCAAGAGGATTGGAATCATCGCGTATTTTTCTACGTATACGTAGAACATTTGTATTAGCGTCATGATTTTCGTCTTCAAAAAATAAATCCACACTTAAATCCATTCTTTTTAAATTATAAAAACTAGATTTTTTTGCGTTTTTTTCTTCACTTTACAAATAAAATGCATGGTGTTGCCAACATGAAATCGATATTTCATGTCGGCAACGCCATAACAATTACAACTAAAAATCGTTGTGTTACACAATACCAAAAAATAATTTGGTTGAGTTAAAGTCGGGTTGACTGACAGACGACCAAACTTAGTTGAGT
This sequence comes from Bellardia pandia, assembly GCA_916048285.2. Taxonomy (NCBI): domain Eukaryota; kingdom Metazoa; phylum Arthropoda; class Insecta; order Diptera; family Calliphoridae; genus Bellardia; species Bellardia pandia. Next base: position 77,142,270 of record OU696530.1, read on the forward strand.
CACAGAGTATAACAGAGGGGACAACTTTGACAGTTCAAAATCGCTACAATCAGCTGACACAGTAGGTATATTAAAAAGAGAAAGAAAATATTTTCTGTTAGTAAATTTGTAATGTGAAAAAGCAAAGCACTATATAAAAGACGAAATTTGTGAACAAAGCAAAATAAACAAAACAATTTTGTGTCAAAGCAAAATCTGTGGCAAAATAAATCAAACAATTAATTTGTGTTGTGTTAAATTATTTAATTTTCAGTGATTCCTTTAAATATAATTAATTATAATCTGTGCTTTGTATATTTTACGGTTAAGTACGTTGTGTTTTGTATAATCTGCAAAAATAATAATAATAGAAATACATGCACTTACCTTTTCCACCAAAATTGAATTTTATTTGAGTCAGAAATAAAGAAAAATAGTAACATAAAGAAACCGACAAGGCAGTTCTCAAAGAAAGAGACAAGAAAAAACCTACACTATCTTTGCTCTTCTGTCACCTCTGTTATACTCTGTGGTTGAGTTGAGAACGGCAATAGGGGCATAAGTTTTGGCGACTATAACAAATCAAAACACAAGAAAGAAACGCAATAATTCGAAAACTGTTATTAAATGTTGCATATTTACTTTTTTCTTTATTTTATTTTGTTTCCTAAAAATTCTAACGCTTTTGTATGGAAGCAGTCAGAGGGAGAAACAAAACACCATTATGAATAAAAAAAGAAACAAACATACAAAATTGAGAATTACGTTCTTTTGTTGCATATTCCTCGCTGATCACTCTCACGTTTTTGTTTTTTTTTACCTAAAGTAGCAGTGTAAAGTGCGGGGACACAAAAAATTGCGTTTTTTTTTTAAATTGACCCACCTACATACTCGTATACACCTACATACGTATAATGTATGCTCAATATAATGTTTAATTTTAAAATTAATTTCAAATAAAACCTATCCAATCAATATACTCAATATGTATGTAGTTTCATAAAAGTTGACTCAGGGATTTATAATATACCTACCAGAGATCAGTTATGAGTACTGAAAAAGTGAGTATACTTGAATCATGATTTATAATTTATCGTACTTATACGTACTCATACTTGTCTCAATATCATCAAACCAATATTCATATTTAAAGTTTGAAGTACTCATTATATTCAGATCTAATCTCATGTATGATGTTGTTTATTTTGACTCTCCTTAACTCAATGTAAGTAGACGATAAAAAAAATAAGTATGACTCGCATACACTCATGTGTCGTTCATTTTTTACAGCCTGCTTATAAAAATTATATAAAATAATAAATTTTATATTTTCCCCAATATGTTTTCCTATAAACTTACTTGTATGTTTTTATATTTCTTTTTTACTTATTTTGTATAAATACCTGACGGAATATGCTGCCTTTTTTTTTCAATGACTCAACTGAGTTGAATACTTTATGAGTATGTGAGTATTTTTCTTAAAATGTAAATCTAAATACCGTTCTTTATGAATCAAACATATTGGGAATGGTATGAGCTCGAAGTCGGCGTAGTACTCATACTTATATCCACTTGCATTTATAAGTCAACGTTGTTGTAAGTTTGAGTATCTCAGAGTAGTTAAAATGCAATGATGTAAAACCACTTATACTTAAAATGTTATGAGTAGTTGTGAATCGTAACAAAACGATTCATTGCCGATCTCTGATACCTACTCGTATAGCATATTTATATATAGCAAAATTTGTCCGTTTCGAGTAAATATTAGAGGAGTACTCGTATTTAACAGTATTTGGACAAGAAAATATTTTTCCCGAAATCCACTTATTATTGACTTTTGTTCCCTCATATGTATCTCCTTAATACATCCCAAAGAGATGTTCTAAAAATTCCAAATTTTGATAAAATAAAAAGGTCGAAGAAATCAAAATTTAATTTATTCTAAATTTTGTTTAATATTAAAACCAACTGCAGATTTAATTTGGAAATAGTCTTTGGAAAATAAAATTCCTTCAATGGTTTTTGATTCCAAAAAATTTCTTACTTTAGTTTTGTTAATATTGAAGATTTTTTTTAAAACCATTAAATTACATACAAAATCACATAAGTTAGGAAAAGCGAGTTTAATAAAATCTATGATTTGAGTTTTCTTCATAAAATATTCTTATCGAATGTATTTTCATCAACATTTCAACAAAAATCTCAATTCTTTCAAAGTTAATTAGGAAATCTTTTCTTTTAAAACAATTCCAAAATAAACTTCCTTTTTTTCATGAAATTGTTTTGGATCATTTAGTGGAGTATTTTTATATAATCATATTTTAAAAATTTTTTAAAACAGTTTTAAAACGTCTTTGAACGTCAAAATGTTAGAGATTGCGTAGAAAAAAGTTACATCAAAATATCGTCTTTTCGATATGATGAAATTAAATGAAAACGAGAGATAAGAAAATTAAGATGACATGAATACAGAAAATACTGAAAGTGGTTTGAATATGGAATAATATCATAGTTAGATCGTGTCAATTTTTTCATACCAGGTAAGTCGATAAATAAGTCCGACAATACAGAAGCATACATACAGTGTTGGACAAAGTTATAAGAGCAGCTTCTTCATTTTCAATGATGCGAAGAATAACTAACTGACTTCAAAACGAATAACGTTGTTCATTCAAAATTTCAAACTATTGATATTCTTATGATGAATTTAAACTGATAAGCTTTCTATGAATCTTTTTACTGGTCAAATTAAAATTTTTAATTTAGAGAAAATATAAATTGAAGATATGAAATCCAAATGAAAAATTTTAATTTTATTAAAAAATTATAATTGAATGAAGGCTCAATTTTCGTAAATTTTTAAAATCATAAAAAGTTTTTACCAATTTATTTTAATTCATTTAACAATAATTAACCCTATCACTAAGATCGATCATGTTTGGATAAAGTTTTGTTATTTTTTATAGAAAATTTTGCATAATTTAATATTAATTCCGAATTTGGGTTTCTAAACCTTTAATAGCATATATTTAAACTAATTCAAGTATATATAGGTATATATGTAGATATACGAGGGCGGTCCGGAAACTTCTTAAGGTATCGTCACACATGTCACATGTATTTACTTGTTGTAGCATGACTTTGTTTGACGTTGTTAACTCTTACAAGAGTTTTGCAAGAACAAACAGAATCAAATAAAGTAAAACTAAATATTTGTTGTGATTTGGCCTAAATAAGAAAATGTTTTTTTTTTTAATAAATAAACGAATTTCAATATATGTTATTTAGTGGTTACGTCTTTTTCGGCGAATATTTGCCAAATGTGACCATACCTTTAGCCTAGAACAGAAAGCGCGGTATAAACAGAAAAATGTTAAGTGTTTTGGAAACTTCCATCTGTGCTATGAACACATGATAAATTTCTTTTCGATCTGGCAACTCCTTCATAGATATATAAACAGGTGTTCAAAAAGGACGCATCCGCGATTTTTTTACAATGGAAAAGTTAGAAATTCGTAGTATCATTAAATAATTAAATAAAAATAGTTTATCGGGACAAGAAATTCACAATGATATGGTGGATGTGTTAGGTGAAATTGTAGCCCAAGTGCATGATATGGTATTAAATAATCAACGAATAAAAGTGCGTGAAATAGCTAATATCATGGGCATCTCAAATGATCGAGTTCATTTAATTTTGCATGAAGAACTACAGATGAACAAACCATTCTTTCATTCATTTGTTAACAGTCGACTAAAAACGCATAATAATGAACATTTTTCAAGCTTGTTTGGATCGTTTTAAGAAAAATAAAATGGATTTTAAGCCTCGTTTCATAACTGTTGAGGACATGCATCCACCACTGAAGCTGGAGAAAGTGCCCCAAAGAAGGCAAAACAATTCAATCAGCTGGTAAGGTAATGGCAACGGTTGCTTTGGGACTTTAAAGGTATTTTATTGATTGGCTATCTGTCAAAGGGTAAAGTATTCAGAGTACTATTGCAACATTTTGTATCAATAAAATATAAAAATTCGAGAAACACAAAAAATTAATTTTTCATCAAGACAACGTAGCAGCGCAAGAGAGTATTTTAACAATGGCTAAAATCTTATTCTCCTGATTTAGCTCTCAGTAACTTTTACCAGTTCCCAAATCTAAAAAAATCCTAGCTGGCAAGTGTTTTAGCTCAAATGAAGATGCAATTACAGTTGTAAACCACTATTTTGAAGAAAACTATTTTAATCAAGGGATAGAATCGCTAGATAAGCATTGGACAAAGTTTCAGGAGGTTATATTGAAAAATAAAAATGTTTTTGAAAAACTAACTATTCTCTTTCTTTGCTAGGCTAAGCATTTCCGAACCGCCCTCGTATGTAACGACAATCGATTTTATTATTATTTCCATTAAAGTGCTAAAAGGTTTATTAAATCAAAAAAATTGTTATTTAAAATTCTTCCTCAACTGTCACGCCTATTTTAGTTTTAAGCTAAAACAAGTAAATAGTTTATTTGAATCATTTGCAATGATGCCGGAGATTAAGTGTTGTCTGATCAAATGGTGTATTCTTTTGTTCTTGGAAGGCTGCTGCTCTTTAAGTCAAAATAATGAATTCAATTTAATTGAATGTGTAGGTGTGTTCTATCGTTCCTTCTCTTTTTTATTTTTGAATTTAAATTAGAAAAGTGTGTTTGTGTGTGTGTGTGCTTTAAGTAGAATTTAATTTTTTCACACTTAAAATGCCCCTATTCCATGAAGATTTCTCCATTATTATTTAATGTTTTATCTTTAACTGTGTTAAATGTGGTTAAATAGTTAAAAGGTCAATTGTGATAATGGCATGAACTTTTAATTAAGTGCCAGAATGTAATTGTTTATATTCAAGCTCAAAGAATGTATTTTATTTAATCGAGTGATTATGACAATTTGGAAAACTGGGATAATCCATAAAATTGAGAAAAGAATAAATATATTAAAAAAAATGTCTAAATACAGTTATGTGAAAAATAATAGGGACAGCCGAAACCAAAGTTTACAACTAAACTAATTTTATTAAGTTAGTTTTAATATTAAAGTAAATTTGTTTAAATAAAATCCCTATCTGTACGATAGGAATCATTCACAAGCATTCTTCTTGATGTACACTTGTGTTGTTCCTTTTGCGAGTTAATAATCGATGACACCAGGAATTTGATTTGATTAATTTCGGCAACTCCGATTGCCAGGTTGCAGCTATAACCACATCTGATAATCTAATCCTGCACGCGGAGTTTCTTATGTTTAGGGACATCAGTAATGGTTGGGCTATAATTAGCCAATACAGACTAAAAGTGTTTATCCTCATATGGAGTAAGATGTCTCTCCAAATGCCAATATATGTACTCGTGAGTATGTATGTAACATGATCTGACTAAAGGTCGTGATACACTATCCTACACAATCGTACGATTCATGCACTGGAAAATCTGACCAATTTCTATCACACTAAAAAAAATCGCAACAAAGTCTGTCACAGGTGCCACACTATTACACAAAAAAGATGCAAAAACATAAGTTTTCAGAGGGTCATTACATTCGAAAATGGTCCGTCAGAAAGAGCTCTTAGACAATGTCAGAAAAGAGTCTTTTATGAGGGGGTTTTGGGCTCTGTGTAATCTTTTTTTTATCATTCTTGTGTGTTTTTATGTTTTTTTTTGTTCAAAGCAGAAATAATAGGACAACAACGCTTTGGTACACACATAATTAAGTGAAATTTCTAAGTCATACTGCGTGCAGACTCAGGACAGTAACAAGCAAATTTTTCTTTCGCTCCGAAAATGCTCTTTTGTTGGACTCTTTTCTGACTCCTTTTTTCGGAGCGCTCCTAAAATGGTATGCTGGGGCCAAATTACCGCATTCAATATCGATTAAAATTTATCGTAATTTTCTTATTTGAGATTATGGCATTCGATATCGAGCAAGAAAATTTAGTACATTTTATCATAATTTCGATATCGAAATCATTTTTCGATACGATAGCTCATTCGATCACGAATCTTGTGCGATTGTAGAACATTAAATATGTAAGTATGTGTATAATAAATATTTAATTGTAATCTCTATATGATTTTAATGAATTGTTAATTTGTTAATTTTTTAAAATTTTCACGTTTGCTCGTATGCCTGAAAAACTCTTACATTTGACGCGTTAAACGTAATTATTTTGGAAATCTTAATTTTTAAGCTGTGCAAACTATTTGCTGGGTTGATCGGCCAAGTCGAAGGTCTATCTAAAATTTAATTTTATAGATTTGACGATTTCAACTCATAGAGGATCTATCAATGATTCTAGGCTCATTAAAGTAACATGCGTAACATTAAAATAAAGAAAAATTTCTATTTAATTTATTTAAAGATAAAGTTATTAAAAAGTAACTCGTATGCGTAATTAAATGTGTTGAGGTCCAGCACCTAGTTGTCACTACCTAAATGCCATTAAGCCCCCTATTCTTGATTCTTACTTCTCTCAGAAGCATAACCAACTTTTATGACGATTAATTAAATAATTGAATATATGTATTAAAAAAGCACTATTTGGAGAAAAAACAATTTTCAATCTCCAGTCCATTTTTTTGTAGCGCAGATAACCCTACATACTACTATTCACATCTGTTTAAAAAGTACAAATCTGTTGTCCGGATATGTCACAATCTTCCCCTTTGATCTCGAGCTCCAAATAGCATCCGCTTAATATTAAATATATTATAAAAATTGTTTTAATAATTTCGATATTTATTTGTCCTCATTAAGATGATACAAGTTTTATTCAAATAAACTTCAGCCGGAGAATTTCCCATGTGGCGGTAGATTGCTAATGTAACGCCAATAACAATCTAAAGATATGGATTTTGTTGAATATCTGGAGTCCAACAATTTAGTAATCAAACTTAGCGGACGATTTTACTTTTTATTTTTCTACATGATCTTCTACGTCAAACTTCCAACTCCATCTATTCTTTTGCAAATGATAGCAACATTTGCCATTCATATTTATTCAACATTCAGCTGTTGGAGATTGGGGCAATGAGACAAAACATGAATGATGCACTTATGCAAGATCATGTGACAATCTCCGAATGGGGTTGTGCGAATAGAGTTGCTTTTAACGCACGTATGAATCAATGTTGTGTGTTAACACACTTACGCTTCATCTGTATGAGCGGTGTTAATATTAAGGAATCAGAAACCCTTGATTAGTGGTTATATACACCAATACCTCGCTTAACGTGGTTTCGTTTTGCGTTCTTTTCGAAGTTGAGTCGCTGCTTAATTAGTACTAATTTTTACTGTGCGTCGTTAGATTTTCGAGGTTGCGTTGTTGGGTTCAAATTTGATGAGTATTATATATAGTATTCACATATATTTTTAACATGTTCCTACATACCTCCAAAATCAGATCAACTAACTAACATGAAACATTTTGAATCCATAAAATCTGTTGTGTCTAAAGTTTAGCCTGAGGACTTCGTTTATGTTTTTGGCGATTTTAACTGTAATTTGGACATTTTTGCCAGACTCATACAGTTATGCATCAATAAAATCTGATGCCATTATTGAGGAGCTTCTCAATAATTTATCTGATTTATGTCTTTAAAAAAAAAAATGGGATTTGTAATAAATATGGAAACACTCTAGATTTGGTTTTTGTGAACGAACCAACTTACTGCACCATCACTCGAACATTACCAGTTAAGAGACCAGAAGATCGCTACCACCCTACTCTTGAAGTTAGTCACAATATTTTGTCTGATGCCTTTTGTAATCAGGATGATACAAACGATAAAAAGTTATGTTTTAAGAAAACAAATTACGATGAACTGAACTATTTTTTGACCAATACTAATTGGCATCCATTCCGAATGGTACCCCAGCTTTAATTGACTCTATGATTTTATACTACTATGAATCATTTTTTTTTTGAGGAATGTGTGCCGAAACTTTTCGTGATTAAACATTCAGGTCCACCGTGGAATTCTCCTCATCTATCAAGATTAAAAAATGTAAAAAACAAATGATATAAAAAATATAAGCAATATAGAACAGCTTATGATTATAGCAAATACTGTGTGTCTAGAGTAGAATATAATCTTCTCAACAGGAGAGGAACTTTAAACGTGACCCAAAATCATTTTATAATTTTGTACATTCGAAAAGAAAATCTACTGGCTATCCAAGAGTTATGAAGTATTTAATTAATGAATCTAATATTAATTTGATTCCAAGCAACAGTACGATACATCAACTGAATACCCGTTTTCTCTGATGGAACATCAGGCAATATCATTTTCTTCTATTGATACTTCTCAGGTTGTTTTATCTTTAAAAACAATAAAATCGTCATTGTGTAGTGGACCAGATGGCATCCCTGCTTACGTTTTAAAAAATTGTGCTCATGCTGTGGCTACTCCTTTGACTATTATGTTTAATGTGCCATTAAAATACGGATATTTTCCCCTTTATGATACCGATATTTAAATCAGGAAACAAGTCGGACATAACGAATTATAGAGGCATTGCAAAATTGAGTGCAATTCCTAAACTTTTTGAAAAACAGACTCTCTCTGCCACAGTGTATCCTCAATGTTATCACCATACCAGTATGGATTCAGGAAAGGTTGTTTTGCAGTAACAAATATTTTACAACTTACAACTCTAACAAATCGAGCTTTTAAGGATGGCCAACTTATGGACGTTATTTATACTGACTTCAGCAAAGCTTTTGATAAAATCAACCATAGTCTACTTCTCACTAAACTGAGTTTATTAGTTGGTTTACTAGCAACGCTTTGTGCTGGTTACGGTCGTACCTAGCCTGCAGGACACAGTGTGTTCTTTTTGATAATACCAACTCCAATGAAATTTTTGTTAGCTCCGGTGTCCCCCAAAAAGTCACCTTGGCTCTTTGCTATTTTCGCTTTTCATAAATGATTTGCCGCTTGCAATGAAGCATTGTAATGTTTTAATGTACGCTGATGCATCATGATATTAAGATGTTTCTCAGCTACAAATTATATTCAGATGGGGCGTATTTGCAGCAGGATTTAAATAGTTTTTACGCATGGTGTAAATATAATCAAATGGAGCTAAACTTAAAAAACTGCAAGCATATGCGATTTCCTAGAAATTGCACATCAATGCTACACTATTTCCTGGACGGGTATCAACTAGAGTTAGTTGGAGAATTTCTGGATCTTGGTATTCTACTTGATCCTAAGGTAGATTTCTGCAAACATATTACAATGACGATAAATAAAGCTCGTGGTGTGCTTGCTTATATAAAACGATGGTCTTAAGCAGGGGCTTCCATTTCATAGCACAATTGTGCCTACCACTACCAAGACATATTTTTATGTTCTTCAATTCAGTCGTCGATGTGACTCCGACAAGTGCACATGTCTAGCGGATGCTACGTTATTTTTTTTAGGTTAACACGCAAAAAATATTGTGCGGTCAAAAATGCTTTTGGTAACATACATAGCAAATTATAAATATAAAATACTAGCTGACCGCCCCGGCTTCGCTCGGTATTTACTATTGATTTGTATTTCATAGAATAAGATGTATTCACAACCTGCCTGCTCTTATTTATTTGCAAATTTGTACAGCATACTTTAGGGGACTTTTTTTTTCAAATGTTGAATTTTTTTAGGAAAAAAATCATAACTGGAGAATGGCTGGACCGATTTTGGATTTCAAAATCAACTAACCATCATCACTCCTCCCTGTACCTTCCCTAAAAATTTTATGGCAATCGGTCGAGCCGTTCTCGAGTTATGGAGTGACAATCAAAATGTACACTTATTTTTATATATAAAAAATATGTATATTACTAACATTTTTCTGCGGCTTTAAATAAATGCATTCTCTCAATTTAATTACTCTCTGGTACTCACTAATACACAACCAAGCAATTTTTGGAAGCCCCTGGTTTAAAGAGTTTACAGATCCCAAGGTAACGAAACAACTATACACATCCCACATGGGTATTTTTCGTTTATTTTGGCATAAACTCTAATTTTAAAGCTATTGAATTGAAATTTTGTTTGTGTACATTTTTTATGCTTCCAAAATGACCTACCAAGTTTCATATGATTTGGTGCACTATTTCATATAGCTGATCTGGCCAACATGCAACTAGGTTTTTGACGTTTCCATTAAAAATATTATTTTTAAATTTTCTATTAAATTCAAATATCAGTATGCATCTCCTATAGTGGTAGTATGTATGAGTAAGGGAGCTAAGTTGTTATTCTCTTCTGAAAGTTCCGCGGCTAATTTTCTTTTCAGAAGAGGACCAGCACTTTTGTAGTAACATTTTGGGCGACCCACTTTATTTGCTAACGCATAATGACCAGTGATTTCTATGAATATGCTTTTGGCAATCCATTTTGAGTGATTTCCCTTAAATCTTTCCAGAGTTAAATTACACTTCGGCAAGTGTTTATTTATATAATTGACGAAGGCTTTTACTTTTTCATTTATTGACTTAATGTTCTCGTTATTTAAATGCTTTTGAGCAATGCTATCTAATATGTGCTGTTGTATGATGTCTCCTAAGCGATTGTTGTTGCTCCAAATGTCAACCAGCTCAGCACAATTTGTACTACAAAAAATTTGATTTTTTCGAAAACGTGTGGATTCGGACAAAAAAGATTAGTTTCTTATTAATCTGCACACTTTGGTTAATAACTTGTCATTAACAACTTTTTGCAACGCTTTGCCATGCAAAAGTATTGATCCACGAAACACAACTACACCTTTTAAGCTCATTCTAAAAATACACATAAACAAAACACAGTACAATTGCACAAAAACACATAAAAACCACACAAACATTAGTAAACTATAGTTTTACATACCTGGACAATCGTTTTCCATATTAATCCTTTTCACTTTTGTATAAACTTTCGCCAGAACAAACAATCAAAGTTGCAAAATTTTTCCCGCCAATTTCACACAAAACGTCTGGTACATAATCAGCTGACTTTAACAGCACGCAAACAGAATAGTGTTGCTCCACATGTTAAAGATAAATATGTTTTTATCTAACTAGGGTGTTTAAAAATTAAAAATCAACAAAATTTTAAAATACTTAACAAAAAAAATTGACTTTATGCCAAAAAAAAATGAAAAAAAACCATTGTGCATCCCTAGTAAGACCAATTTTGGAGACAATAGACCCAATTGTCTGGGATCCTGAAATTAATGATAAGAACGACTTCTTCATATTCAATGATCCGAAGAAGTAAAACTTAAAAACGAAAACCTTTGTTAGTTCTTATTAGTGAATCTACATTGATAACCTTTCCATGAACCTCTTTAGAGGTCATAAGATAATTGCCTAAATTTTATGGAACATTTTAATATGCTTAGAAAAAATAACAAGAACGACATTTTCAATATTTTGTATATTAGCTCTAACCATGTGAAAATTCTACACCACTGTGCATCCCTTTTAAGCATCTTCAAACTTGAAATAGCTAGGGAAATGAAGCCTCACCACGTAATGTAAAATTTTAGATTAATTAGACTTGAATAAAGGCTAACAACTTTATTCGATAACTTAAGTTTATAATATATTTTATATTTTATTTCGTTTTATTTCAAGTAAAAAATGTTACTCCTTTTAATACAAAATTGAGTCACAAAATTGCAATTAGGGTTGGTCACATAGAATGATGGTATGAATAATGTTGTTTATCTCTGTAAACCACAATTATTTATTTAGCCTATTTCCATCATTCATCTTCAATGGGGTAAGAATGATATACTTACGAGTAGTAGACACATAAGTAAGTAGAATCTTTAAAAAATGTTACACATGTATTTCAAATCAAACATTGGCACATATTTGGCGCAATTAAAATATCCGAATATGAATGTGTTTTACATTTTTAAATGGCATCCATAAAATTAACCTGAATGGTTGCAAACTGATGGTGTTCCCGTTTGCCCATTAAAAGAGCATTTTTATTAATGTTGACCTCATATGAAAAACATGAATTAAATGAATAGAAACAAATTTAAAATAAAAAAATAATGGAAAAAAGAAAAATGTTTATGTTTATGTTTAGGGATATAAATAGGGATATATTAAATTCTATGCAATACTAACACATTTATATACAGCCTCACTCACCCATGTGTATGCCTTGAAGTAAGTGGGTGTGTGTGTGTGTGTGTTTAGTGTGGCAGGATACTTTATGAATATGGTTTGTATTTTTAAGGATGAATATAATGGAATGGAATAAATAAATATAATGGCTGTTGCTTGGTTGGTTGGCTGTATGGATGAATGTTTAAATGGAGATTATTTCAATATGCCAGAATTGTTGAAAACATTAAAAATTTCTTACAGCCAAAACAAAATTATTTGTTTATAAATATTTCGTATTTGTATTTTTTCTCACATTTTTAGCAGCGGTAGCAGCAGTTATTCCCATAACAAATGTAAGTGTGTATTTAAAATGATTAAATAGATGACTGACCAGCCGTACATGAATAACTCGGCATTATACGTTTTTATGGGCACTAAGGTGTCCAAGAATATTTTCAAATACTTCGGGATTATGATTATTTTACAACCAGCGTAAACCAATATTTCAGGCTAGTGTTTTTTTTTTTTTGATAATTTGCCGTCCCTAACCATACTTCACTTCGTCCAATGGATTTATGAACCACTCCAGTACAAGTAGCCCAGTTTCTTGGTCTGGAACTCATTGCAGAACCCCCGGATTAAAAATTATTTAGTTCTAGCTGTTACAACAACAACAAATTTAACTTCTTAACTATAAATAATTCTCAGGCATCCAGCGCTTTAGGGACCTTATTCGTTGATTCAAAAATTAATAGTAGCTAACTTAGGATGTACGGTGTTATGATGTTGGCGTTTAGCAATTAAGTTCTTTCCTTAATTGTTTTTCTTGCTTTTTTATATTTATTTATAAAATATCAGATTGAGGTGCCCAAACACACACAAAATAACCAACTGCTCGTTTGTATTAAAGTTTATGTAAGCTTGTATGTATGAAAGCATGACAGTTTCTGCATTATGGAATGTTCTACTAGACTGCTCCTGAAAAACTTTTAACTATAACTTTCCTATGATTTTTAGCTGGGATTGTAAAACTCGCACATTATTTGGATAACCAGATATTATAAATACATGGTTTAAAGGTTGGAGAGAATGTGTTTACAAGAAGACAACTGTCACCCAAGTCTTGCAAAAATTTTAAATTTAAGACAGTCTCGTCTCATCGAACTGTTCGGACGTGTTTTTTTTTAGTGCGGCTGAATTTTCGGTGAAAAAATCGTAATAGGTGAAAAAGTGTAAAAAGTTGAAATTAAATAAAACGTAAAAAAAAATCGTAATAGGTTAAAATATATATATAAAAAAAAAAAACATTAAAAATCGTATAAAAACTGTATGAGTGTTCCTCTCAGATGTAATTCTGAGAAAGAGCTTAGCTCGTCTAGAAAAACTAAATGGATCTCTGAGGAAGAATCCATAAAAAAATCTCTGGAGAATTTTCTCACTACAAGAGCCGTAGAACGGCGTCGTTCCTGTTCCCCCAATATAGTGATTTCAACAGATGAGAAAACATCATCTTCATCAAATAGTGCAGTGAAACCCAAAAAACAAGTAGGTATGGATAAGTACATCACCGTTCTCAAGCGACAGAGGAGCCCGACGTCTGCTCAAGTGTCATCAAATTCAAAAGCTCCTAAGACCGTGAGTAATAATCAAAATAGGTTTGCTCTCCTCCAGCCAGAACTTCCTAAGAAGACGTTTAAGCCCTCACCAATTTATCTGAGAGAGCCCACTTCCAGTAAATTGGTACAAAGAATTGTTTCGGTAATAGGTGAAAATATGTTTAGCGTAACATCAATTAAACATGGAAATATCAGCGAAACCAAAATTCAAGTGAATAGGGAAGATGATTTTCGAAAATTGTCCAACCAGTTGGAGAGGGAGACTAGGGATTTCTATACCTACCAGCTGAAAAGCGCAAAAGGACTCCAAGTCGTTCTAAAGGGTATAGACCAATGTGTTGATCCTACGGAGATAAAGACCGGTTTAATGGACAAAGGGTTCAAAATCAAGAGCGTAGTGAATATTAGAAACCGTGAAAAGATCCCTCAGCCCATGTTCAGGGTAGAATTGGAACCTGGAGATGTTGTCTTAAAGAAAAACGAGTCCCATCCCATCTACAATCTGATGTACCTTCTGCATCGTAGAATCACCGTGGAAGAACCACATAAGCGTCAGGGACCCGTCCAGTGTCTCAACTGTCAAGAATTTGGTCACACCAAGGCGTACTGTAAATTGCCGTCAGTTTGTGTTGCGTGTGGGGAGCTACATGCAACTGCTCAATGTGATAAGTCGAAAACTGATTCAAAAATCAAAAAATGCAGTAACTGCGGAGGTAATCATACCGCAAATTATAGAGGTTGTCCAATTTACACTCATTTGAAAGGCATAAGTACCAACAAGACGTCAGTATTACCTGATCATCGTCAACAGCCTATTTTGGCATCGAGTGACAATTTCCCGCAATTGTTACGGTCCACTAGTCATGTAAACGCGCCTAGTTCTAGACAAGTTTCTTACGCAAACGTCGTTAAATCTACTATGCCAGGTCTGGAGCAGGAACCTAAACCCTAATATTCTGAGCCGCATATCAACAATCTAGAGACAACATTGCAGACACTTGTCCAAACTATGAACACTTTCACGACCACCATGACATCCATGATGCAGGAAATGCTGAAAATGCAATCCACCATCTTACAAGCCATTTTAAAGAAATTATTTGTTTAAACATTTGTTTTTGGAACGCGAACGGCCTCCGCCAACATAAAAACGAACTGGAACACTTCCTGATGGATAAGCAGATTGATGTCATGATGATTTTTAAAACTCACTTGACGGCGACAGCGTACATCAAAATTAATGGCTACGTGTTGTATGATACTAAAGATCCCCGCGGAAGAGCATGTGGAGGATCGGCAATTCTTATAAAGAACAGAATAAAACATTATTTAATGAACAACATATGTGAGGATTACCTACAAGCAACAAACATTTGTATTGAATTCTGTCAATACAATTTTGTTTTATCATCAATTTATTCGCCGCCTCGATTTTCAATAAAAGAACACCAATACTACAGCTTCTTCAATTCCCTTGGAGCTAGATTTTTAGTTGCTGGTGACTTTAACGCCAAACACACTTTTTGGGGTTCACGTCTGGTGACCCCGAAGGGTCGTGAACTCTTCAACACCATTGCCAAAATGGGATTAGATGTACTCTCAAGCGGGCATCCCACCTACTGGCTGACGGACCGACGGAAGATTCCCGATGTTATTGACTTCGGAGTAGTGAAAAATATCCCTGTAGAATCGATACAAGTGGAGCCTTCATTAGACTTGTCTTCAGATCACTCTCCTTCAATTATTTCAATGCTCTCCATTTCGGATTTAACAAATTTCAAATAAGTCAGTTTTATGTTGAAGGGTTTATTTAAGATATACCAAGGTTTCCAAAAAAAAGAAAAAAGTCCTTTCTCCAGTTTCTAACTTTGTTCAGGTTCATATGACTCTAATTTCATGTTTCTAGATTTATTAATTACATTTTTTTTACATAAATATCAATCAGCGAACCGTTTTATGTCTGAATTCTTAAGCCTTCAAGATGACGTGTATTTCTTTTCATGTTTGCAGGTTCATCATAATGAACAAATCTCGAAATTGCCATCATGAATTGAAAAAGTACTATTAATTCAGTAGCGTTTATATTTAATATCCTGTTCCTGTAAGAAAAAAAAAGTGTCACTAAGTTCCCCTTTGCGTTCGTTCTTAATTCAGAATAAAATAAGCGTTGTACTCGTACAATAATGAATCAGTGAGTAACGCTGCACTTTTGTTTTCACACAGGAAAACCAAAATAATTTTCCTCCATACAATCATGGAGCACTCTAATGTGCCACATATTGGAGTAAATAGCATACATACTGTAAAGTTTATTTGCATGTTTCGTTTTTTCATACATATGTATGTAGTTCTCTCGTATTATTCCCATAATTCATGCAAATTTCACGTTGGCTGATTAATATTTTTGGTCACGTGCCGTAAAGCATCAGAGGGAGCTAGCGCAGCTGTAATGAAAGCGTTTACAAAAAGATTTATTGCCAGCATACAATGGGGCGCGTGGAAGGTAATACTTTCATAATATTTGATTACAACAAGTATTGAAAAGCTGTGTCATCATTTCGTACTCATGAATTTATACCTTTTGGAAGTAAAACATTATTGTGTATTTTTTTTTTTTTTTAATTGTCAAGTGTTGCTGCAACATGCAACAGATATTTGTTGTTTAACTAATATTTATCCTGCCTACCACAATATAACCGAAAACATAAAAATAAAAAGAAAGAAAAAACTCAATGACTTATAAAGTGACTAGCTGACGGTCGGTCTGCTTCACTGACTGCCTGTGTGTCTAATAATTGGTTGCAGTGACCATTGACATTGTATTAAAGAATTTCAAACTCTACGTGAGTCGTGTGCACGTAATCTGTAACGGCTGTATTCAAATTTCAAAAAATAAACTCCTTCATTTATTGCTTGTTGATGATATGAGCATTTTCGTTTTGGATGTTTTGTTTGTTTTCAATCCTGAATTGTTTTCAAATTTATCTGTGGTTTTTCTTTCATTAGAACTAGTAAATTTGAATACTTATTCGAGTATCAACCACAAAAATATTCATATTTATCTATGTTCGCCTACAATTGAATGAATTTATGAAATGTTCATTTATATGCACCAGTATGTAGTCTGTCTGAGAGTGTTTCATAAATAAAAGAGGATTATTGCAAATACATTGTTAAATAGCTATTCAATGGTTACATTCATACACACACATAAATATACATAAATATACATACATATATCTATCTAAAATTATAATTTGACCTGACACCAGAAATAAAGTCGGAATAAATTCTGGCAAACAAAAAAAAAAAAAAAAAAAGACCACCACCCGTCATCATTATCGCAGACTAGTAGGAAATGAAATATTTAATTATAATACCGTTTTGGAACACTCCTAAAGTATACGAGTTTATTTCAATGTATGTATTCACATGATCAGTGATCAATCAAGATGTGCTTATATTCGTACTTTAATTCATAATGAAATTATTATGTTAATAATAACACTGTGCTAGTTGGAAAATGTGACAAACGGGGCACCTGGTGGGTTAACCTAATTCGGGTACGCTGAATCCAATGGTGCTAACCGTTTTTTTAGGTTAGCTCGTTTTTTTCGAAATATACCGTTATTTCGAAAATGGAGGAGGTTGCACAACATATATTCGCGTAACTCAAAAACGGTTCAGTTTATTGATTAAACTAAAAAAACCGAAACTCCGCAATGAAGTTTTCTTTAAGTAAGGTTAAACTTTTTTCCAATATGAGCGTCGTTGTAGAAACATAATTTTTTTTTTGACCAAAAAATAGTTTTTTTAGCAAAATTTCAAAAATTTTGTTTTTTAAAACGGCATAAAAAATTGGAAAACGCAGCTGTGCTTCTAATTTTTTCTGCAGGTATAGCAAACAAAGTTCCAAACAAAACAAGACATAAATAATTAAAATCTGTCTACAACTTTTGATTCTATTCACAAAAGATGAAATATATAATAACCAGACGAAACTTCAAAAATTAAAACATTTATTTTTGTTGTTAATTAAAGTTTAAGTTTTTATTTACAAATTTATTCTTCTTCCTCCTGCAGATTCCAAAAAATATCCCGTAATAGCGAATCAAGTTGTTTGCCACTATACCAGTGTTCGAGTCTGGCTGTTACTTGGTGAAATCTCTCGCCATGTTCATCAGACTCGGCTGGTGATTGTTCATTAAATTTTTCTGCATGACAATGCAAAAAATTAAGTTTAATCAATAAACTAAACCGTTTTTGAGTTACGCGAATATATGTAGTGCAACCTCCTCCATTTTCGAAATAACGGTATATTTCGAAAAAACGAGCTAACCTAAAAAACGGTTAGCACCACTGGATTCAGCGTACCCGAATTAGGTTAACCCGCCAGGTGCCCCGTTTGTCACAAAAAAAGTGTCAAATTCTAGCACAGTGTAATTATTTATGGATGTATATACTCGTATGTACATACCATACATACATATGATACAAGCAACCCTTAAGCAGAGATCGTAAATAGAAAGAAAGCGAAAATACTCGTATTATTAAATGAAACTTACAAAAAGAAAAAGAGTAAAAGCCCTGTATAACGTATCGCACTTTAACGAATATTTAAGGCAAGTCTCAATTTACACAAAGCAATTTTTTAAGCTTAACTGATTATCTTTTAGACATCGGGGTAGGGGAAGATAAGACGAGTACACACTTGATTGTACAGGCAATTCCTGTCACTCTCTTATTCGTATGACATATGTATGTGTATACAAATGTGTGCATACTCTCAAATAAAAATACAAGCGATGTAAGCAATAAGAATTGTGCTGTGTGAACACCGAAGAAATTTCAAGCAAAATTAATGTTTTCAATAAAAATAGCTTCGTGTAAATGTTCAGCAAATTGTGTGCCCAATACAAAAAATGTTGAGAAAACTAGAACAAAATCAAACGCACTTAGTTAACTTTGTTAATTATATGAAGCTACCAAGAATGACTTAAATAATAAATAACAATAAAAAACAATCTATGGTTGGTTATCTATAATATAGATATAGATTCTATATTCAAAAAATAATACGTTGTAAGATTTCTTAAACAATCATGTTTCCATGTTTTAAACAAGTAAGAAAGTATAGTCGGTCAAGCCCGACCATATATGTATAAACAGTATTGTGGATCGATCATCCAAAAATTTAGTTCATGATGTCTGTGAATATAAATATTATATGTGTTAAACTTTATCTCGATATAAATGCTTTTAAACGATTTATGGAGCTTAAAGTGAATTACGGAGAGGGTCTTATATGGGAGCTTCGACTAATTACGGACCGACCATTATAAAATTATGTGCCATTATTTCTGTATATAAGAAACTTATTTGTGTCGAATTTTATTTGATTACCATCATTCTTAAGAAATTTATAATCGTTAAAGTGATTTTCGGAAGTGGGCCTTATATGGGAGCTACGACTAATTGTGGACCGATCTGCACAAAATTTGTAGAGGTGATTTGGCGTCATTTACCATTCATTTGTGATGAAATTTGTTTGGTGCCTTGCATAATTCAAACATTTATGATCGGTACACCCCAATTTCGGGAGGAAATTTGTATGGGGGCCAGGTACATCTGTCCTTGGGCCGAAAAAATATCACGTACCAGGTTTGATCAAAATATCTTCTAAATTGGGACCTGTACTCTGCGCACAAGCTTTACATGGACAGCCAGCCAGCCAGACGGACGGACATCTGAGTCGATCGGTATACTTTAAAGTGGGTGTTGGACCGATATTTCTGGGCGTTAGA
Source organism: Bellardia pandia (assembly GCA_916048285.2). Classification (NCBI taxonomy): domain Eukaryota; kingdom Metazoa; phylum Arthropoda; class Insecta; order Diptera; family Calliphoridae; genus Bellardia; species Bellardia pandia. The sequence continues at coordinate 77,161,805 of OU696530.1, forward strand.
AACACCAGCACAAATCCATAACACCATACACACTATGGTGGTGTAGGGTATAATTAAAACATAAAACGCACTAGACCGCTTTACTTTGGAATTTTCAAAATCATGCTTTATATATTTATTTTGTGTTTAACTATGGTTGAAGGCTGGATATAAATTCGTTACGTCATTCTCTACGATTTCTCTGAAGCTCGAATATCCAGCTTGAATGTCATGGGGAAGATGCCAAGTTTGCGATGTCGAAGTTTGAATGTGTTTAAGAACCCTACATAGTATTGAAAGGTCAAATTCCACAAAAACAGACAAAAGTAGGGGAATCTTATGTCATAGTTGATGGTTGGGTTTTGAAGTGTATCACTCTCCAATGAGGACTAGAGCTCGGAATGGCATCTTGCACGCCAAGAATTATAGAACTTCAACTTTGTTCAAATGAACTTTATTTAAGATATGAAAATATTAAACATCCTACTAACTAACATAATCATTATTAAATCAAAAGGATCTTACTACATATTATAAACACTCATCATACTCATCATACTAGTATGATGAGTATTTTAGGAATATTTAAAATTCAATATCAATAATAATTTATTACTTTACAGGTGAACAACTACATACGTACTTAAATACTAAGAAATCTATTGAGAACGTGACATTACATTGATATTAAGTAATTGTCTATAAATTATATGTATGTATATCAATTTGAATGCAATTAACTCCATCATGAGTTACGAGAGTACAAGTAATATTCTCCCAGTTGACATTTGTGAATCTTTTTTAAATATGTACTTACAAGTATCTTGTGATTGTGATAAGACGCGTTCAGTACAGAAGTTATATTATTATTGAGTGTACTCTATACATTATTTAATATACTATAAATATCATGATTTATTAAAGAAATAATTTATTTGCGTAAACTTGCATACATATCAATTGTTTATACTCGTATATACATACATACATCCTTTTTACTTTAAAGCAGTGGAGGGCGTTTTTTTAAATGCTATAAACGCGTGTATAGGAACAAAATTCTGTGTCCGCGACGTTGACACACGTATACTAGAGCTGCAAAACTATCGATGGTACGTACTATCAATAGTTTAATTTTTGGTGTACTATCAATTGTTTTTTTTCCGATAGCGATACTATCGACAAAAATTTTCATTATTAAAATAACAGCGTAGCTGAGAAGAATTGGTCGGCGGCATATTTTAAATTATTTGTTCGGCAAAAAATTTCGGCGCCGGTGGATATTTTTAAAGCTTAAATATGAAATTAGTCAATAAGATTGAAATTTTACCTTTTTTTCAATATAAGGCGTTAATAAAATAAATTAGTTCAACAAGTGTTAACTAGTTTAAGTGATATATTCAAGGAAAATATGGGCAAAACTGGCTACTTATATCGCAAGGCATCAGCGGATAAAAATATTTTAACGGCGGATAACACACAATGTCATCCAACCGACTTTGCTTTATTTTTGCAATTTGCTGGTGACGTTTTGGTTTTTTGTAAGTAGGTTAGGTTAGAAGGCCGGTGTGAGGTTGTCCCCAGTGTGAGGTTGTCCCCACACCATCACCCAGACACCAATACGGTCCATTGTGATGCCTTTCGGAAATGATTTGAGACACTTAGTACGTTCCAAGAGCGAAACGCCTAAGCCCTCACAAAGCCCCTTCCCCTGTTGCGCAGCCAGGCCATATTCATTACGAATCCTTTGAGATCCCCGAGCTTACAACCCGAGACATCCCCTAATTCGCTTATGAATCTACTACCTAGCCACCTCAACCTGCTAACTTGTAACCTGGGACAATGGCACAGAATGTGCTCGATCGTCTCCAGCTCCTCTAGGTCCTCGCATAACCCACATATGTCTGACAATTCAGATCCCATTATCCTTGCCATTCTACCTATCATACAATGGCCCGTGATAACGCCTATCATGGTTCTTACGCAGACCTTGCTCTCGCTCAGTAGCGATTCCGAGTCGGACTTCCTGAGCACGGACCATATCGTCCTTGACACTCCGTAGTCCGTTCGGTTTCCCCAGGCCCTATTTGTCTCGCCTAGAACCCATTCCCTGATTTTCCCATAATAGAAACTTTTTGTAAGTAAATTGTTAAGAAAAAGTTTAAAACTTTTTTCACTCATTGGCCTTCATATTAAATTAGCCATTCTATTTCTTGTATTAAATGAAGATTGAAAATTGTTCAATTACATGTGAGTTTATATTCTTTAATTTTGACCGAAGGTTACCAGCCGTATGCAAAAACGATTGCTGGTTTTAATATATCTTTAAGCAAATTTTTGTAGAAAAAGAAAAGTCCAAGACATACGTACTTTAAGTTAAGAATTGTTTTTGCATACAGTTTTTAAAATTCGATACTATCGATAGTATCGATAGTTTTATGACAAACTATCGAAACTATCGATTGTGACCACTATCGAAACTATCGGGTGGGGCGACTATCGACAGTTTTGCATCTCTAACGTATACTATAACCTGTTTTGCTGTCTGATCTCGCTGCCCATTTTTTTGAGTACACTCAAACCAAAATGTTTAATGAAGAATGGGGAAATGATTTTTTTTTATAGAAAACATGGATGACGACGCACAATGCTTGATTTGTCATCGCATTGTAAGTCAAAAAATATTTAATTATACATGATGTTTATGTTGTTTATCATTAAATTTTAATATTAATAATTAACAACGAAAGAAAATATATACAAATAATATTAAATAATAAAATAATATATGTACATAAATATGTATAATTAAATAAATTATAATTTAATTTTGCAAATCAAATAAAAATACTAAAATCCAAAAAATGCTTTTAATTTAGGCAACTGAAAAATTATTTGAGTGTACAATTATTGTCGGTCGTTCGTTTTTTGCTGCTTCCAACACTAGCACGTATGAGTGAGTATGTGTATGCCCGACACTGCTTTAAAGCAACGAATTTGGACGCTGTGAAAAAATTATCAACTAAAATAATTTAACAATTTAATAATATTAAAAGCGTTGTTGATTTCAACAGAGAATTATTACCGTTATAATCCAGTCCAAAAAGAGTCTTTTCTGGCACCTTTTCCGGACCGTTCATGCTCTTTATGAGCCCAAAAAACAATCATTATTGCTCCGAAAGCCTTCAGAAAAGAGGGTCATTACATTTGAAAATGGTCCGTCAGAAAGAGCTCTTACATTATGTCAGAAAAGAGTCATTGCAATTTTAAATACAAAAAATTAAAAGTTCACATTTATTATTTTTTGTTAAAAGCACAAATAACAGGAACGCTTTGGTACACTCAAAATATTTCATGCATAAAAATACGAAACTGTTTTTCGTAAAATTATTTTCGTACATTTTACTAAAATTTTGTATATAATATGAAATTTTAGTAATTTTTTTATTATGCAAACTTACAAAATTCGTTAATTTACAAAAAAAATTTCGTAGAATTATTTTTGTATATTGTACAAAAATTTCGTTTATAATACAAAACTTTCGTGTTTACATCTTGTAGAAAATTTTGTAAATTTAGAAATTTTTTGAATTTTACAAATTAAATTTCGTTAATGTTTTTTTGTTTATTTTACAAAAATTTCTCGAAAAATACGAAACTTTCGTATTAAATGCAGAGACAAATTTCGTAAATTTAGAAATTTCGTTCATTTCACAAATATAATTCGTAAAATAAAATATACCGTTTTAAATGCAACTTAAAAATAAAAAACAAGTCATGCTTTTACTGACAATAGTTTGGTTTTATTAAAATAAAAATTTAGTATAAGAAAATGAATTGTTGTTTGTGTCAAATATATTTTCCTAATGAAACATTCATATCTAAGCATTTTAGACTAATGTACAATAGAAAAGAAACTAGCACATAAGTACATATAAATGCAAATGTAAAAATTGTGAAAAATACATTACAAAAATTCAACATTTTGCCGAGCATCTCACCGAACTTCCATTGATTTGCTTCCAATGCTACAAACTATGAAACATATAATTCTGAATCTATTTTAAATGTTAATCAAACTACGCCAAATTCAGAACAACATTTGGATATGTTAACAAACAAAAATGGTGTAATGTTTTCATTGTGGTGTCATAACAAATCCAATTTTTGAAGAAAAGATGTGAACGAAGTTCAAAAAAGAGTTAAACATTGCCTATAATAAGCAGAAATTCTATTATTTTTTTCATTTACTATTATTTATAAAATAAACAAATCTTTTCGTGTAATAAAAAAATGTTAACGAAACGTTTTCTAAAATAAACAAAAATTTTTTTTTATTTTTACACAATTTTAGTAACTTTACGAAATAATTTTAGAAAATTTTCTAAATTTAACAATTTTTAGCAGACTTTTCTTGTATTAACGAAACTTTTCGTGTATTTAGGAAAAATTTTCGTGATTTTACAAAATATATTTCGTTTTTTTTACAAAATTTTATAAAATAAACGGAAAAAATATGAAATTTTTCTTATACCTACAAAATGTTTTTCGTAAGTTTAGAAAATTTCGTAAAACAGAGGCAATATTTCTAAAATTAACAAAATAATTTTGTATTTTTACGAAATTTATCATAATTTTTACGAATTTTTTTCATTAAATAAACATTTATTTTGTAATTTAACAAAATAATCTTGGTAAATACACAAATATTTCGTGAAATGCAAAAAAATAAAAACTCCCAATAAGAACGAAAACCATTGGTATATTATACAAAATATTTCGTTTTGTCAAAATAACGAAAAATTTAGTAAAATGAACCACGATTTTCGTTTATTTTACCTATAAAATATTTTGAGTGTACACACATAATTAGGTGGAATTTCTAAGTATACTGCGTGCCGACTCAGGACAGTAACAAGCAAATTTTTCTTTCGCTCCGAAAATGCTTCTTAGTTGAACTCTTTTCTGACTCCTAGAATGGTATGCTGGGAATGATTTTATATGTATGTACACACATACATACATACTCGTATGTATACAAATAAATATAATGAAATACTTTGTTTTCTTTGATTTTTAAGGACTCATAGTTAATGGCTTTGTAAATGTTGTAATAACAACCATCGAAAGACGTTTTGGATTGCGTTCACGTCAAACAGGTCTGGTGGCAAGTGGTTATGATATCGCCTCATTCCTGTGTCTAGTTCCCGTAACATATTTTGGTGGTCGCCTTGGCGCTTCAAAGCCACGCATTATCGCTTGGGGCACGATAATATTGGGACTGGGGTCATTAACATTTTCCTTGTCACACTTCCTAGTGGGACCATATCGTGCTACCATGTCTACGACAAATACATGTTTGGCTTTAAGCACCACTAACAACACCATACAGGTACGAATATAAAAAACTACATTTAGATTTATGTACATATGTATGTACGAGTATGTACATATGTAAAAATAAGTACATACATACTTACTACATACCTACATAAATATTTGAAAAATAACTTGCTTTTATAAAATGTACTTGTATAATTTTGTTTTCACCATAACAAAAACAAAACAGTCATGTGAATTAAATGGCATGGCAACGGCTGATGATGCTGGGGACGAGATTGACAATACCGAAAATCTAACATGGACTATGTGGATATTTTTTGCCGCTCAACTGTTGCATGGTGCAGGGGCATCGCCGCTGTTTACGCTTGGCGTTACTTATATTGATGAGAATGTATCGAAGAAAATGTCGTCTGTTTATTTGGGTAAGTTCTATTTGAATTCTTTTTCTTATTTATTACGGTGCTTTCTATAAAATTTCGTTTGAAACGCCTTAGTTTCAGGGATTAAAACGAGTGAATTCTTTAATGAGTTTTTTTTTAGAAATTTCAAACTTACAACATACATGTGTGTAAAAGAATTCATTAATTCATCGGAATGCTATTATTAAAATATGAAAACCAATATTAAAAAATGTATTTCTACAACGAAATTTGTTTTTGTAATTTTATTTAAATTTTGTTGTTTTTTTTTATTGAACGTTGTTAATGCCGCTGCATTATCTAATCAAAGTTTAAGAGTAAAATCATCTGTCAACTCTTCTTAGACGTCTATATATTGCAAAAAAGATAGTATTAGCTGACTTGTAAGAAGAGATACCATATACATAGTTAATAGTTGGAAGAGTCTTGATTGTTTTCTCTGCAGTTTTCCAATGTAGGATGAAGAGGCTGTTCCCCATAGCTGGATGCCCTACGAACATTTATTTTTATTTTATTTATTAATTAATTTATTCGAGTTTGAAGATAAAACACTATTAGACACAAAGAATGCTGATGACGGCTTTAGCAGGCCAGAAAATGCATTACATTTTGCTGGTGTCTCTTTGAATATTTTTGTATGATTTTGCATTATGCTTTCCAACGGAAGGCTATGTAAGACATATAACAGAAATATTCAAAAATAAATGTAGTGTAACAATTTATTTTCAAATAAATTGTATATTTAACTTGAAGGCAACTTCAAATAAACTTTTTTAAAATTTTAAATTTAATTTTACTTCCATTTTTGTTTTGATTGAAAAATAGAGTTGCCGAGTTGATCACATAAAAATTTTTTATGAGGGAAAATTTTCATTACCAATAATTATGTATTATGATTTTAGTGATACTTATTCTACAAAATTAAAACATTTTGTTTATCAATATTATTTGAAACAAATTTGTTTACAATCACTCATAAAACAAACTAAAATTTAATTATAAATATTATACACTGTATATACACTGTATTATCCACTTTCTATTTATTAGAAAATATACATGGCAATATTATTTTATTATTTGACGTTTACTGGCATAAGAGTGTCAAACATTCAATCGTATGCAAGTTTAGCTGCGAGTAGCTTTGCAAGTTCGAAAAATGTGAGTGCCCAGCAAGCCATATGAGTCCGAAAAGAGTCTTTTCTGGCACCTTTTCCGGAGCGTTCATGCTCTTTATGAGCCCAAAAAACAACCATAATTGCTTCGAAAACCTTCAGAAAAGAGGATCATTACATTCGAAAATGGTCCGTCAAAAAGAGCTCTTAGATAATGTCAGAAAACAGTCTTTTATGAGGGTTTTTTTGGGCTCTGTGTAAACTTGTTTTTATCATTCTTGTGTGGTGCAGCTATGTTTTTTTTTTGTTCAATGCAAAAATAACAGGACAACAACGCTTGGTACACACATAATTAAGTGGAATTTATGAGTCATACTGCGTGCCGACTCAGGACAGTAACAAGCAAATATTTCTTTCGCTTCGAAAATGCTCTTTAATTGGAATCTTTTCTGACTCCTTTTTCGGAGCGCTCCTAGAATGGTATTTATTTATTTATTTATTTATTTATTTATTTATTTATTTATTTATTTATTTATTTCCAATTCTATACACAAGACTTAAAGTCTCTTATTGCAGTATAGAACATTGTTTTAGCAGAAACATTAAAAAGAAAAAAAAAATTATAATTCTTAAAGATAAAGTGTTTAAACTAATTAATTTATAAATTTATAAAAGAAAACAAAAAAGAAAAAGAAAAGTGTTTAGTTAACAAATTAACATGTAAAAAAATTAATAATGCATTTTTTAAATCTCAATGCGTTACTTATTATATGTATGTTGTGCGGGAGTAGATTCCAAAGCCGGATTGCATTAAGAAAAAATTGCCAATCAGAAGTTAAACAATGATGTCTAAACAATAAGATTCGCTTTCCTCTATTAGAACTCAATAGGGTTAAGCGGTTATAGAGATGTTGTGGTTGTTGGGTATACACGATTTTGTGCATGAACAGGAGTACTCTTGTTTTGAGTATGGCATCAAACTGCATACCATATAGTTTTGCCGTAAAAGGCGAAACAGAATCAAACCTTTTCACGCCATATACATAGCGCACAATACTTTTGTAAACTGAGTTTAGTTTTCCTGTACTTGCGGTATCGCATTTGGCAAACAATTCGCATCCATACATCAGAACTGGCAATAAATAGGTTTTTGCAAGAAGTACTCTTATTTTGACAGGTGTGCAATACTGCGTTTGCCAGAGAGTTCTAAGCATGGAATACATACGGCCACATGCATAATTAATATGATTGCTCCATGTCAGGTTCTTATTAAAGATAATTCCAAGATTTTTTGCTGAGTTTACCCTTTCTATACGTATGTCATTAGGAAAAATATCCGGTATATGATCACTTATAGTAGTCCGTTTTTGGATTAGAAGATATTTAGACTTTTTTGGATTGATACTAAGACCATTAGCAGTAGCCCATTTATAAATATGTTTTAACTCGGTATTTAGAGTTAAGACACACTGTTCAATTTTAGATAAATCACAACTGATGTAAATTTGTATATCGTCAGCATACATTCTGATTTTACTGTGCGTAAGTTGACTCGGCAGGTCATTAGCATAAAGCGAGAATAGTAGAGGCCCAATAATTGACCCCTGCGGTACACCTCTCATAACAGGTAGTAAATTTGATTTATCGTTACCACTTTGAACATACTGATGCCTGTTGGTAAGATATGTAAATACTAGTTGTGTAGCGGCTGTAGAAAACATAAACATGTGCTGTAGTTTATAACATAGGACGTTATGATCGACTGTATCAAAAGCTTTCGAATGGTCTAAAAGTACTAAAATATTGGTTTTTCGTTCATCTATCTCACTTCTTATATCTTCCGCAACATCTACAAGAGCAGTTATGCAACTGTGTTTTTGCCGAAACCCAGATTGCTTATCATTAAGCAAATTATGATCATTTACGAAATTAGATATCTGACTATGTATTATCCTCTCAAATATTTTGGACATAAAGGGTAAAATAGCGATTGGCCTATATTCTGATTTAGTTTTAGGTATTGGTATAATTTTAGATTTTTTCCAATTTGAGGGAAAATGACTAGTGGTAATTATATTGTTGAATATATGTGTAACATAGGGCAATATTATTGGAAGAATTATTTTAAAGAATCTTGGGTGAATTTCGTCGACGCCAACTGCATTTGATTTTATTAACATATAGTTCCTTATAACATCGAACTGATCTACGCAATCGAAAGAGAAGTTATAATGAGGATTGTTATGGCTATGATTGTAAAAACTAATATCAGCTTCTACAAAAGGAATATTCAAAAATTTTTCATTAAGAACATCTGGTACAATAAAAACAGGGTCATAATTTCTAGATTTACCAACACCAATTTCTTTTACAATATCCCAGGTTTTCTTTGATCCCAGAGCCGTGGAGAATTTTTCAGTGTAAAATTTAGATTTTTCCTGCTTAATTATTTTGTGTACTGTCTTTCTTGCTGAACAATATTCAACGTGTAGATCGTTTGTTTTAAACCGTTTCCAACGAGAAAAAGCTAAGTCTCTTTGCTTAATAGCTTGCTTAATATATGGTGAAAACCATGGTCTATTTTTTTGACCCACTATTTTGGTTTTTATTGGAACAGATTTATCAAACAAACATAATATATTACGCTCAAGAAAGGCTAGTTGATCCTCTGGTGAAGCCATAAAATAGATTGCATTCCAATTAACTCTGAGTAATTCTAGTTCCAGTGTGGTGTAATTAATATTTTCGAAATCACGAAAAGTTATTGAATAGGGTGGTACTTGCAATTGAAAATTATAGGTCATGAACAATAAATCGTGTTTCGAAAAACACGAGGCGGACAGTTGGTCGTAAAATAGAACATTCCTGTATTTACCAACAAAGAGAAGATCTATTAGAGTGCTATTGGACGAGGTAAAGTGAGTAGGTGTGGTTACGTTAGTTGGAACAAGTCCTAATGGTGCCAAGATGTCGATAATGCTACTGTCAGTCAAAAGGTTTGAGTTGAAATCACCCACAAGGACAACGTCATTATATAAAGCTGTGAAGTTCTCCAAAATTGAAAAAAAAACGGTTCCATTGGTATATTATTATTAGGCCTGTACAAGCTTCCAACCAGTAATTTTCTTCTATCGGATATGACTTCTATTAAGACGTATTCCACCAAGCAATTATTACTATCACCATCATCATTACTATAAGATGTGTTTTTAATATTGTAAGCTATGCCTTTTCTAATATAAATAGCCACTCCACCACCGCGCCTAACTCTATGCTGGGTGTATTCGTAAAAAAATGTGAGTGTATTGAGTTATTCGAACTGTTACTCGCATGTGTAAACGCTAGGTAAAAATGTTGAGATTCAAATGCAATGAAACATTAGAAATCATAGCACCTAATTTGATAACGATTGGTTGATAATTATAATCACTTCAACATGCATTTTAATCGGGCTTGACCGACTATTCATTCTTACTTGGTTTTTATAGAATTCATTCCACTAAATATGCGTTCAACTTCTGAATTACTAAATGGCAAAACTAAAATCTTCATAACAAAAGATGAAAGCGAGTTTTCATTAAACGCATTCTTGTGTTCACAAACTTGCTTCAAAAATTCGACGGTTGAGTTGTGATTTTCGCACTCATATGAAGTTAATTTTTGCCATTTTAGTTCAGGAGTTGTAATTTCATCTGTTAATAAATTTGTCATTTATTCTTTAAAATGTTCATATAATTTTCCATTTCTTATTTTCAAGCTATTTTCAACAAAAAATAAATTAGTATTCTTGATTTTTAAGATGCTAAAAAATGGTAAACATATTATTAAGAAATGCTAAATAAAATGTCAATGCTAAATGTGAACTTTTGCAGCTAAATCAAAATAAAATAAGATACAATCAAATGGGTATTCATATTATCTTTCCCTCAGCACGATGTCTGAAAGGCAATCAATCAGCTTTGCTTCAAAAATTGCTTCATGTGAATTGGGACTAAGTGTTTTTCAATAAATAGGTATATGTACTCGTATAGTGTTCACAGTACTACTGCTAAGAAACATTCTTTTAGAGTGCCAGTGTTAATGAGGTAAATTATTTGCAAAAAATGAGAACAGAAGATTCGATTATACGAGTACATTATTTAGGGAGATTTCACGAGGAAGAACAGACAGCGGTATAACGACTCAGAAATTGATTCTAACTTTCCAAAGTACAAAATCAGCAGACTTGCTTGCCATCAATGGCATAACAATACAATATTGAGTTAATGAATGAAAAGTTAATAGTTGAATGTGTTTTCTGAGAATGAACCACTATTTCTGTAATTCTTATTTACGTCAGTTTGAATAATAAATTCCTTTAAACTACGATACAATATTGCGATACTTGCTCAAGTTATAATAAAGAACTATCAAGTGATGCATAAATATCTATTTGTAAGTTTCTATTGTATTAAGTTTTTTTATTATTTAAATAGAACATCATGAAAGTGAAGTAAAGTAAATATTTTCGACGAAGCGAATATTTTCGATCATCTAAAGATGAGAGTTTATTGTCTTATTTTCTTACCAAATGTAAGATGCTGTTAAGTCTTCAGCATAGTAAATTACAATTGCAAACTCATTCATACATGAGGATGAGTGTGTGCAAACATATAACTACAAAGGATATAATACCTATTTGTTTACCGTTTGACAAATAATTCCTTTTTTCCAGACTCTTACACAAACAGAATCACACACTCACACACTCACGCAAAAGAGCACATCCCATATAACCAATTTAAAAAGTGGGAGTGATATTTATCTTGGTGCTTTTTTGATGAAGAATGCTTTTTTTTTTTTGTTGGCGACCGTCTCAAATGCAAACAACCGCCTGCCGCTCTCTCTCCTTCCAAACATTTTTGTCACGCTTATCAAAAGTGTTTTGGTGTAATTTTGTGTGTGACCCAGTTTAAAGAAATATTCAGCAAAAATAACAGACAGACACAAGCGTATTGTTTTGTGTTGGAAAACATCTAAGTAGTTGCTGTTGTTGTTGGTGTTCGTTCGTCTCTACGCAACTAAATCATTTGAAGCTTATTAAAGCGGGTGTTTTACAAAATACTTATTCAGGACTTTTCTTCGGAATTCAAATACAATCAGCATTTTTGGTGTTTGTTGCACAATACGAATGAATACAGTCGTCTCCAAAATAAAGTGCAACAAATATATTTGATACTTGTGCATTTCCTTGGTAAGTGAATGGCCAGATTTTATGTGAAAAATGCTTCATAAATATTTTGCTTATCGGTTTGGAACATCCTGACACCTTTTATTAACCTTTTTATTTCCGAACCGCAAAGTGAGGAAGTTCAGAAAGTAATGCTGCTTTTCAGGAAAATTTTTCTGTAAGGAGCTTGACTCATAAGCAAAGAAACATACGAGTATATTGCTAATTTGACTAGTTTAGAATTTCTTATTTCACGAAAACAGAATTTATGTTCATCTCAAGTGTTTGTTTTTTCGTTTGCTCTTGCCGCCCTCAAAAAGCATATAATTTTTACAACCAGCTAAAACTGCTAAAAGAGGATATTGGTCTTTAATATGAAAACAAAATAGCAAAACCGTACCTAGTAATTCAGCGCCACAAAAGCGCTGATGAAGAATTTGAAACGGTTATATTCCTGACGGTCACCACAAGCATTGGTGTGATACAAGACGCCCTTGTGAGACGTGTTTTAAGCGAAACCACGGTGGTGGATCTCTGATGGTGTGGGCTACATTTGGATCTCAAGGAAAGTCCTGAATATGTATTGTGCCAAGCAAAATGAATGCTGAAATATATGTAGACCTTTTAGAAAATAATTCAATTGCTGAGTTATATTGTGATAATTGGACATTCCAACCAGATAACGCTTCGATTCATGTCTCACGTAAAACAAAGAAAGAAACTTTGGGCAATTCTTTCCGCCAAAGTGTTTTCAAAGGCAAAACAATATACAACTTTAAAAGATTTAAAAAAATGCAATGTTGACAGAGTGGAATAAAATTGATATAACAGCTTAAAAACTTGGTAAGATCAATGCCTCCTAGGCTGCAACAAGTTTTAATACAAAAGGGGATGCTATCCCCTTTCATATTAATATTATAAATTATTATTTTAAAGAGTAAACATTTCGTATTAATAATAGTTAATTCTCGTATTATTTTATGCACATATAAATATTTTCTATGAAGTTCATATTATATTTTCTTTTTGGTTTTATTTTTATGAAATTTTTATTATCACCGTAAACATACCTAAAAATAAAAATAATTAAATACAAATTTAATGTAATAAAAATAATTATTAAAAAAGTTTTTGTTTTTTTTCAATATTAATTCACTATAACACATTGCACATACATATTATTATTTGTCATAAGTTTAAGGCTTTAAGACTTTACAAAGAGTGCAAAGACTTTGCAAAAATTTGCTTAGTGCAAAGTGAGAAACATTTATTATTTTGCCAAAAAATGCAATTTAATAAGTGCAAATTGAAAAGTTGATAAGTTGTTTGGGAAATAGGGCCCAGTAGTAAAAGCTTACATTGAATTAATTTTCAATCGAAAATCGCATTTGAATATAACAAATTTACTATAACAATGGTGGATCTGTAAAAGCTTTCTTTCTGTTTTTCAGACATTTACAAATAAGAAATTCCATATATGTACAAGGTGGCGCAAAAGTAATCCTCCTATCAGAAAATGCTATAAATTTTGCGAGGCCCCTAATGAAGTTTACGTTGCTAGTACAATACGGTTTAAATCTAATTAATTTTGTTTTATTGGCATTTAATATAAGTTTATTTATTTTCGTAAATTCGGATATAAGAGCAGCATCACGTTCCATGTAGGCTTTTGCAACGGCTTCGTGTTTGTATGGGTAAAATAGGCAAATATCATCAGCGTAAATAAAAAGTTGGCCTGATAGACCAAGGATTTTTATATCATTTAGCTAGAGTGTAAACAATAACTTCTTATAAGCAATAATTTGTTATTTATTGTTGTTTAGCGCTTGTGTAGAATTAATTCAAGCAAAAGTTATTAATTAGAGAATTGAATTGAATTAGTAGTAGTAGTAGTAGTAGTAGCGGTGTGAGTCTCTCCATGATGAATTTCAAACATTACTGAATAAAAATAAGATTAACAGTACGTATGACCTTGAAAACTTTCTTCATCTCGACAAATTTGCAAAATAAAATAAAGAACTTGACAAACGGTAACACACTTGACTAAATTATCCTATTCGTTGTTTTCGGCAAAAGAACTCGGTTGATACCAGATATGGTATCAGTGCCCAAAATACATACGATTGAAATGTATTGGCTTAAAAATTGAAACTGTGATTACACCATGTTTTATTAAGACAATAAAAAAGTGTAGCTAATAATTATAGAACAGACTGTAAATGGCTTTTATGTGAAAATGTGCGTCTAACAAATTTTACTTGTTTCCCCATACATACATATGTACATTGACTATGCATCATCACATCTCATCAGATATTAACCGACATCATCATACAGTGCTTACATCTAAATATACATACATACTCGTATGTGTGCGCACTAAGTAAAGAGGGTTTCTATGGTAGTTGCAAGAGTATTGTCATCTTTGAAATTTGTTTTTCTTTAGTTTAGTTTTTATTTGATTTGTTTTTTCTTCTATCTGTAAATACTCGCAGTATTTGATCTGTTGTTTTGTCTATTTAAAACAACTTTGTGCGAATAAACACGAGTAAACACAATAAAAATATTATAAAATTTATTGGTTTCTAGTTAAGATAATCTTCAAGACCTCAATCAAGCAATTGCAGACGGAAATTTACACAAAAACAAAATAACAGCAAATGCACAAGAAAAGAAAAGAAAAGACATTTGCTTCGCCCGATTCAAATGATGTAGGAGGAGGATAAGAAACAATTATAAGGGCAGAAGTAGATAGATACAAGCAAGCATTTGTCAATTGATACATTCATATTGAATTTGAATTTGTGCGTATTTACATTACATACGATTACATACATACAAATAAATACTTATTTAGTAATTCTTGTTCCTTGTTTGTTAAGTATTTTTGTAACGTCTTAACGTCTCTTAACAATTGTTGTTTTTATTAGCAGTTGAGTTTAATTGGAATTTTTTACTGGGAATAAACGACTTCATTGAAATACATATAAAACTTGTGAAGAATTTTATTCATGGAAATACAAACTAATTTTAAATGATTTTCTTTGCAGGTACTTATTACACCATGACAATGATTGGTCCTGCTATGGGCTATGTTCTGGGTGGACAATTGCTGCTGATTTATACCGATTTTCTGCAGGTTGACGTTACAGAGTGAGTAATCGTTTTTGATGCTTAAAATGCATTTATCAAATTCAAACAAATATGAATATTCTCTATGTACATCGAGAACCTTGACATTTCTAGAAATTCTATCCTGATCAGGGATGCAAAAGTTGATACAATTGTACTTTTTTTAGCACTATTTAAGAGTCAAAAGTACAATATTACCACGATGACTAATTTAGCACTATTAAAAAGTTTTCCCTATATTATTATACAATACATACAATTTAGAAATAAGTAAGAATGAGATTCAGATCTCAACAACTAATAGTGTTTATGTAGTAAGAGAATATGTACCTTTTGAAATTAAAACATCCCAGCTAGCATTTGGAAAATTGTTTGACGAGCGCGATCATTTCGCGACTCTTTAATCGTTCAGATAATTGTTAGAGTATATTTATATTTTTCGCTTCCAAAGGGTGCTTTTGCGAGTCATTTCACCGTTTGTTGGACGAGCGAATCGTCGTTTACGCATTTTGGCGAGCATTGTAAGATTGTTTGCAGTCAACGATCGTATTTAGCTCTTCAAAATGATACTTTCACGAGTCATATTGATGTTTGTCGGACGAGTGTTTTTTATGTTACCCCACAAGGATTCTGGCGATCATTGAAAAACTGCTATTTCATCACAGTCGTATATTACTCTTGTATCTACGATTAAAAATGCCAGCTGGGATGTAAGTACTTAGTACGAAGGAATTTTAATGTATTTTTATATTAATTGCAAAGTTTTTTACACACATACATATATACGAGTATGTACAAATGAATTGTTATGTAAATTTGTAGTTAATTTTTAGAAGAATTTAGTACAATTGGGCTGAAAAAAGTACACTTTACTTGAAATTTAGTACAATTTGTAAAATCTTATTTTGCATTCCTGATCCTGGTACAATAAACTAAACTAAACATTATTAAATAATCGAAACGTAAAATTCGACAAAGACGTTTTACTTCACATAACGCGATAGAACAAAAATTTACAGGTGTGATCTAGGCGGCCAGTTGACAGGTTCGAAACGTGAAATAATGTTCCGCGGTATGTGTGTGCCGTAGCACCATATTGCTAAAATCGAATGCTGTCGAAAACACGGGTTTCAAGTTGAAACTTTCAAATTAGGCTACAAAAATTCGTTGTCATTTTGAGGTGGCGTTTGCCATTGACGAATATGTTCTATTTGGCATCAATTTTAAAGAAATATGGACCGATGATTCCACCAGCTATTTATTATTCTTCTCAAGATAAAAACACTCTATAAATCGTGAATAATATATTTAATGTCTTTAAATCACAATTTGCAAACAAATATTTTCGGAATTCATAAACAAACAGATTTAAGAAAGAATCTGCTAATGATGAATGTGTTGCGAAAGTCATCATAAATCAAATCATCGTATTTGAAAATACCTTTGCATTATTTACTTTGCAAATATTTATAAATATGTATTTATTACAAGTTACATTTGCCCGTACGTACGTACAAGTATTTACATCTTGTATAAGACATGTTCGCATCATACATGACTTACATGCAGCTAATCTCAATGAACAGAAATACAGTGTACTCTCTCCTAAAGGACACCTCCCATAAGCGGACACCTCCCATATACGGACACTTTTTTCAGTACCAAAAAAATTGTAAGGGATTTTCAAAATATTTCCCTCTTAAGCGGACAACCCTCCCATAACAGGATGCGGACAGTTTTTTAAACGATGTATGACATTTTATTTCCCCATAACCGGACAGTTTGACAATGAAAAGTTTTTTTTTTTTTTTTTTTTTTTTTAATACATTTTATTTATTTATTGAATCTTCAGAAATGAAATGACAATAAGTTTTCGAATCTTAATACTAAAAGAAAATAATAAGTCCAGTCAGTGCTAGACAAAATATTATGATACTACAACAAATTTATATCCACTGATCCAGTCATCTGTTTTGCGCTTGAGTTAAAGCAAGGGTATCCCTCCTTCTCAACCGAACATGGCCACTAAAGTTAAGGATGTCTCGTGCAAGTGGGTTTGGATGGTGTTCAAGTTTGCTGACATATTTTGAGGCGTATTTTGTAAGTTCGACTTTCACCAAAGGAATGCCTAGATCTTTGTGAATTCTAGAATTTTTAACGTACCATGGAGCTGCAGTAATTGTACGTAGAATCTTATTTTGACCCCTTTGAATTTTTTCAATGTTGGATGTTGAGGCAGTACCCCATAATTGAATTCCATAACACCAGATTGGCTTTAGAATTGCATTGTACAACAAAAGTTTGCAATCCAACTTTAATGTAGAATTTCTGCCGATTAGCCAATTAATTTGCACTGCTTTTAATCTCATCTGGGTAAGTTTTGCGTCGATATGAGACTTCCAAGTTAAACGACGATCGAGGTGGATTCCGAGGTATTTGACTTCATTGTGTTGCGGGATAATTTGATTATTTATTCTGATGAACGAGCAGGTATCTTTCGCAATGAGATACATTTCTGTTCGTTAACCCTGATTTTCCAAAGCTCAAGCCAATTCTCTAGCTTATAAACATATTTCTGCAACTTCTGTGATGCTATTTGATGGTCCTTATGAACGCTAATAAAGGCTATATCGTCTGCAAAAGTTGAAGTATGTATTATGGGGTCTAACGGCATATCGGATGCATAAATCAAATATAAAGTTGGACCCAGTATGCTACCCTGGGGTACTCCTGCTTCAATTGGCTGAGCGGGACTTAAAAAATCGCCTTCTTTGATTGTAAATTTGCGACCGTATAAATAACTTTCCATGAGTTTATGGGTGTTAGCAGGCAGAGTTAATTTTATTTTGTGCATTAAACCGTCATGCCAAACTTTGTCGAACGCTTGCGACACATCAATGAAAAGGGCGGAGCAGTATTTTTTCTCTTCAAACGACCGTCTTATCACATTTACCAATCTGCGTGTTTGTTCGATGGTACTGTGTTTAGCTCTGAACCCGAATTGGTGATTTGGGATACATTGAGTGTCGTTCAGAATTGGAATCAACTTAGCCAATAACAATTTTTCAAACAGTTTTGAAATTGTCGGCAGTAGACTAATTGGCCTATATGACTCTACTTTAGTGGGATCCTTCCCTGGCTTAGGAATCATGGTAATCATAGATACCTTCCAATCTGCAGGATAGTATTCTAGGCGTAAAATAGCATTGAAAATAAATAGGATAATTTTTCTAGCTACACGAGGTAACTCCACAAGCATTTTGTTGCTGATTTTATCCATACCTGGAGCTTTTTTAAGATTCAGAGTACCAATAGCGCTTTGAACATCATTAAAGCTAAGTCTTAGAGGCACAGGAGGTCTAATAACGAGTGGAGGCAAATCAGATACATTATTTGAGTTGTTTATAGTAAACACTTTTCTCAAATGATTAACAAATAAAGTCCCCTTCTCGGAATCATTTCTAGCCCAGTCACCAGTCGGATTTCGCAGAGGAGGCTTTCCTCTAACCGGTCTTTTTAAACCTCGTGCCGCCTTCCATAACGAATAGTCAGATTGTGGGGTACTATCAAGACCCTCCAAGTAAGATTTAAGTGAAGCCATTCTTTGGGTTTCTAAGAAATTTCTTAGTATATCTCTGCATACCCGTAGCCTAGCTTTCAGTTCAGGAGACCTGTGGATTTGCCACTCTCTTCTAACTCTTCTTTTTTCTGACAGGAGATGCTCGAGTTCAGCGAAATAAGTTCTATTTGTCCCACTTCTGCACTCAACGTCGTATGTGGAGGCGTGATGTACAGCTCTTCGTATGTCCTCAGTAAACTTGCCAATCGACCCATCAATATCCTCGGCAGTTCTCAACACTACATTTTCCGTGCAGTGGGAACTTAAATACTTTTTATACTTTATCCAACTTACTCTGGTTTTAGATATGTCCCGAAATGGAGAGCCATTCCCTTGAAGGAAACGCATTGAAATAATAGAAGGAGAGTGATCTGAAGACAAGTCTAATGAAGGCTCCACTTGTATCGATTCTACAGGGCAGTGAAAAGTTGCTTCAGAAAAGCTGGTTTTAGAGAAAGTTATAGCCCAAATGATGATGGCTGTTCTCCGATATCGTTAATCGAGTTCACAGCCAGATACAAGTTGACGTCATATATCAATTTAGATTATGACTTAGTTATTAATGATAAAGATGTGGAAAGCATTAGTACTGAAATGTGAATAGCTTTCGAAGAAATGGTGGAAAGCTCGTCTGAAGATGAGCTAGAAAATGAAATTGAAGACAAGTTAACTTCTTATAAAGAGGCTTATTTAGTCATAAGAAAACTTAAAGGGGTTTCTTTATATCTCAGTGATATTGAAAGTATTAAAATGCTGACTGATCTTCAAATGAGTTTCCAAGATATTGAAATTAAAGACAAAACTCGCCAAGCTAAAATTTCGGACTTTTTTAAATCCAGTTGAATATCTGGTCTTTCAAGCTTTTTCTTTTTTATTCGCAAAAATATTAATGAATATTTTGTTTACTTTGCCTTGTATTTAAATTTTTTTGGTTCTTCGCAAGAACATAAATGAAAATTCTGTTTATTTTGTCTTATGTTTTTGTTTTGCAAGTAATAGTGTTTAAAGATAAATATATGTACTATGTACAATATTACAGATTATTGATTACTCTTTTTGTGTTTCTCTCAGAAACGGACACTTCTCATAAGCGGAGAAACTCGTCAGTCCCTTAGGTGTCCGCTTAAGAGAGAGTACACTGTATATGTATATCAAAATAAAAGACTGTGAGAACGTGATACGCATCTTTAAGATTTGCGGAAGGAATACAAATTAAAGGAATTTAATGAAGTTCTACATAAATGATTTGAAAGAAATGTGTTTTAACAATGGCAAAATACCTAAAACTTAACTTTTGGAACATAAAATTACCTCGGAAAAATGGCTTCAGTATAATATGGAGAATTTCGTTATATTCTACACATTTACAGTGGGTTAGGGTATACTTTTCATCCAATATATTAACTACAAATTGAAATCATTGTACAAACACCTGCAACATCAAGGAGGGGGTGGGTGTTTCTAAGCAAAAATAATGATATAAATGAACAATAAGCAACCATAAATACTTATATTTTTTATGTAAACCGCGTTAAGTCAGCAGTAAATCACTTTCGCACAAATTGTGCGACTACACGAACAGAGAATTAAGTGTCTGGGGACTAATAAAACAAACTTTTACTCGTGCTTAACACTGACAGCTAACTACGTTACACATTACGTGTTGACAGAGTTTAAAAAGTGAACCAATACAGGAGCAGAAGCAAAAACAAGAAACAATATTGAAAATTATCCTTGCGAGCGTGATGATCATCCCTTGCGTACTTAATTTACGAATATTTATTTCTTTCTTTATTTGTTTTGGTAACCAAAGTAATGAGATTCATATGAATGAGTATTTATAATTATACTCGTATCTTTTGATTTGTGAGGTAGAAATGGTGCTACTGTGTTCATTCACACATTGTTCACTCGTTGTTAACTTGGTGCGTTTCGCACCATATTTGGTGCTTTTTTAAATTTTTGTGTGAAAAGTTCTTTAGTTGGTGTGATGACATCTTTATTTACACTAATTATACCCTACACCACCATAGTGGTGCAACACCCACCTTAAAGTATACCTATCGATTTAGAATCACTTTCTGAGTGGATTTAACGATGTCCGTCGGCCCGTCCGTCTGGCTGGCTGGCTGTCCATGTAAAGCTTGTGCGCAGAGTACAGGTCGCAATTTTGCAGATATTTCGATAAAATTTGGTACGTGATATTTTTTCTGCCCAAGGATAGATGGGATTGAAACTGGTGGAAATCGGTACATTATTTCACCTGGCCCCCATACAAAAGTCCTCCCGAAATTGTGGTTTACCTATCAGAAATGTTTGAATTATGCAAGGAACCAAACACATTTCATCACAAAGTGAGTGGTAAATGAAGCCAAATGACATTTACAAATTTTGTGCAGATCGGTCCATAATTAGTCGTAGCTCCCATATAAGGCCCACTTCCGAAAATCACTTTAACGATCATAAATTTCATAAAAATGTTGGTAATCAAATAAAATTCGACACAAATAATATACAGAAATGATGATACCTAATTTTATAATGGTCGGTCCATAATTAGTCGTAGCTCCCATATAAGACCCTCCCCGTAATCAACTTTAACCTCCATAAATCGTTTAAAAGTATTTATATCGAGATAAAGTTTAACATACACAATATTTGTATTCACAGAAATCATCAGTTTTATACATATACTGGATGTAGGGTATTATATGGTCGGGCTTGACCGACTATACTTTCTTACTTGTTTTTAATTGCAGTTTTTTAATAATTCATTATCATGAAATCTATACGATAAAAAGCGCGGTTTTTCTCCATTGTGATGCGTTTTGAAATTTAAAAGTTGACAACGCTGGCATTTGTTAATGAAACTAGTAAGAGAGCTAGAGAGAGAAGCTATTTTCCCCTATACAACCTGCTTCTAGAAGGCATGATTATTATATACTACATAGGTATATTGAATTCTTAATTGGAAGCATATACTCGTATCTGGAATACAACCTGCTTTCTCGTAAAGGATTAGAATAAGTTCAATAATTCTTTAATGGTTTCGCTTACAACGTGCTTCTCTGTAAGGAATATTTATTAATATTTAATTTATTTTCGATTACATTAATATAGAAATCATTAAATGGCATTCGCTTATTTACTGCTTCTTATTAAAGGCTATAAAGTAATCGAATAAAAGAGCAGTCCCTTTAGCTTCCAAAAATCTGAAATGTTTTTACTGGGATCTTATACACCTTTCACTACAGAATAATACATAGATAAAGCTCCTACTCGTTTCCTATTAAAAATGCTCTCTTTCTTTTCTATCTCTCTCTCTCTCTTTCTGTAAACTTTGTAAGAGCAAGAAGTTTTTTTTACCGTCAAAATAATCACATGGCTCCAGATAATTCTTTTGATATCTGTCCTAGTATGTAAATATGTCCTTCTCCTTATTTGTAGACTGAAATTCAGAAAACATTTTGTAATTTTGATATGATTAGATGCATCCAAACCCAATATAATGATATTATCTAATAAATTTCTCTAACATGTAAATGTCTCTTTCCTTACAGATTAAGTCTGACCAGTGCTAGCAAAGTTTGGATTGGAGCTTGGTGGATAGGATTCGTAGTAGCGGCCTTTGTCTGTTTCCTTCTATCCATACCAATCTTTGCTTATCCCCGCTCATTGCCAGGCTCTGAGAAATTGCAGCAGGGAAAAGTATCCGAAGCCTATAATTCCAACAAAAAAGCCAAACAGTCCAGCAACTTTACGAAACTACGGGAGTTGCCAATGGCTTTATTATCTCTGCTGAAAAATCCAACATTTGTGTTTTTGAATTTGGCAGGAGCTTCGGAGGGCATGATTATAGCTGGGTTTGCTACTTTTCTGCCCAAACAAATTGAAAACCAATTTAGTATTTCCCCCGTATGGTCGGCATTGCTAATGGGTTTGATAACTGTGCCGGCCGGAGGAGGTGGTACTTTTTTGGGTGGTTACCTAGTTAAAAAGTTCAATCTCAATTGTAGCGGCATTATAAAGATGTGTCTGATGGTTACCATTTTAGCCACAGCCTTCACCAGTTGTTTTTTGTTGTCTTGTCCAAATCTTCAATTTGCTGGAGTAACAACACCATACGAGGGAAGAGTAATAAAGTCTGGGCTAACAATTTCCAAGCCGTATACTTTGGAAGCGCATTGTAATACGAATTGTTCCTGTAGCAGACTGCTGTTTGATCCTGTATGCGGTACCAATAACGTCATGTACTACAATCCCTGTTTTGCCGGCTGTACGTTGGAGTCGGCCAATAATGAGAGTAAGTCGTACAAGGATTGCGAATGTATTTCGCCGACAGTTGATAATACAACCACAGTTGGCGCTAATGGGTATGATGCCACTAATACAATGTGCTCGTCATCCTGTCAACATCTTCCGTATTTTGTGGCACTTTGTTTTATGTTGATGTTATTTACGTTTTTGGCCACGATGCCTGCCCTGTCAGCCACATTGAGGTAAATTAAACTGCGTTTAATCGAAATGAAGACTCAGTGATAAAATAAATGAATTTCTGCTTTCCAGATGTGTATACGATGACCAACGTTCATTTGCTTTGGGTATACAGTGGATTAAAGTTCGTCTGCTGGGCACAATTCCAGCACCCATGATCTTTGGGGCTTTAATTGATAAAACGTGTATATTGTGGGAAGAAACATGTGATGAAGAAACTGGAGCTTGTCTGGTTTATGAAAATTCTAATATGAGCAGGTGAGTGAGTAATAAGAGTTACTTTTTCTCTTGTTATCAATGTATGATGCTTGTGGGAAAGATAAAATACATATATTTTAAAGGGGAAAAAGATTATTTAATTTTTTAACATTCTTACGGGTTCTCGGTATCCCATTGACATTAAATTTTGCACAAGTTAGTTTTAACTGCTAAAGTTCAAAATCCAAAGTAAATCTATTTTTAAGGGCGGGTCTAATGTATTAATAGACTAGATACAACTTAAGCCTATTCCTTTAAACATTCTCAGCTACGTTAAACACTCGCTCAGGTTTGTATCCCTCTTCATAACACAATGAATACGTATTTAAATATATACAGAAATATATAAAACAATCAAAACAATTTAAAACGGGTTTTCCTAAGATTTTTATAAAAAACGGAAATCAATTTTGAACAATGTCAATCTAGGTATTGCTGTATTTTTGAATCTACCTGTGAGGATCATTTTAGTTCTCAAATTATATTTCTATGTCACATTGATATTTAGGATTGACACTTAATATTCAATAGGTATAATTTTTCCCCATTTTAATCTTTATATTACACTGTACAACACATAATTTCGGGACTCAATTCTGATAATTGTATATGAAAGTAGCCCCAAAAAGAAGAACTTCTGTATCATTCGTTTGGTCATTTTACATGAAGAAGTAATTTAAAAACTAATTTGAAGTTAGTAAGTATCGTCTAGGGAATTTGTCACGTTTTAGGCTCTTTTGTTTGTCATAACTCGAGAACCACTAGTCTAGTAAGAAATTGAAAATAGGATCATTACCAACAAAATTACAGGCTTATAAGTGCGCAAAGGTTCAAAAACCGGGTTTTTAACCGTGGAGGTGTCCGGCATATTTCGCTATTGGAATCTTCTTTTATTCGAAAATCCCTACAAGAAAAATAATATCGGGTCCCAGGTTTTTCTATCATTTTGTATCACTGTGTAATGTGAGGATATATTCCACAACAAAACGTAAAACTTTAAAATGATCCTTGCTTTAATATGCTAATAACATTTATACCCTTTTACATTGTTACTGTTTTCGTTCATGTTTTTGTTTTGTTTTTTCTTTTTTTTTACAGATACATGTGGATTCTGGCTTTGACTAGTAAATTGTGTTCAGTGGTGTTTTTCTTTGCGGCCTGGTGGTTTTACATACCACCCAAAGAAGTGCCAAATGATGAGAATGTTAAGGACAACAGTAACATTACAGTAGCAGCCATCAGTATCGTGGATGAAGATGTTATGACGGTATCAAGTTAAACAGCTGTTGATGCGACCGGTTTGTGTTCGGTGGCTACTTACAGCACAGTTAACATCATCCACATCTATCTCGTTCTCTTTGTACATCAATCTCATCTCGCCATCATGAACTGCTCGTACATTTAGATTCAACAAGTGTTGAAGTGGACATGCACAAGCACCAGCATTGCATGTGGCACGTGCAACACGTACATTTTTCTCGTACAGCTGATTCATTCATAAGAAAAATCTTAAGATCTCATACACATGCGTAATTTAATCATATGATATTTGTTTAGTTTTGGTTTTTTTTTCATTTCTTTTGTATTTAATAGATGTAGAAACACTAGTATCTACATAAGTGCATGTGTACTTGAAGGTAATGGTACATAAATACATATGTATGTATGTACATACGTATGCGGACAATAAATGTCCTTTGGTATTTTAGATGTAGGGCTTTTATAGATATAAGAAAATATTCATATGTATGTGTGCAGGTATTATTTTGTATGTGTATAACTAATATGTGTAGTTTTAGATTTTATACATATGTACTTAAATACATACCTACATTATTACTATATACATAACTATGGATGTATGTACTCGTATATATGTATGTACATATGTACCTTTTTTTTTTTTGACATACATATATGTATACTTAAATATTAATAAAATACTTAAATATATACTTAAATATTAATAATAAAAAAAAACATAAAATATTTACATATACATATCTAGTTTATTAATACATACTCGTTATTGAACTACTCATTGCAGGAGAGGTTGTTAAAAATCTGGTCGCAAAACTTTCCTCAAAATAATTTTTTCTCTCAAAAAATTTAATCTTTCGCAATACTCGTATACATAATATGTATTTGTTCGAATGTTAAATAATGGAAAATCCAAATAGAAAGAAAATCGTGCATAAATTCGTTGAAAATCAAAGATTGTCGAATTCAAGGATTGCAAAAACGCTAAACTTTCCAAAAAAAAATACTCTAAATGATGTTAAAAAGTGATGCAAGCAAACCTTAACCCTTAAATGCTCAGATCTTTGCAAAAAATATATACGAGTAATATACGAAAACCAACAAAACGAATAATAACTAAAAAAATATTTGTTTTTTTGATATAATAAAGAAAAAACTAGTTATATCCTTTATACTACGTTTCCACGGTACATGCTTCGCTCTCTATTCATGCTTCACACCCCAAGCTTTAGTGAAACAACTTGCTTCACCATACAAAATTTTAAGAGCGAATCAAGTAGATTCATATTGAATCAACTTGCGAAGCACGAAAAATTGCACTCTTCTCTAATTTTTATCGCACTAGCTGTAAAAATTTAATATTATTGTAAACAAAGAAAATTATTTTCTTGTTGCTGGAAGTAAAGAAAGTAAATACGTACGAATGTATGCTTTTTTTCATATAAGCTAAAAAATTTTCACTCGGTTTTTTGTCCATTAAAAAAAAATATTTTCCACAAATTGTAAATTCTGTTTTTTTATTCTGTTTGTTTATTAAAAACAACTGTCAAATCGAATCAAGTTTTTTGGTCATGTAAATAGCATGATTCATAAACATGATTCAGAGAGCGAAGCAGGTGATTCAAGTCGTCGTGGAAACATACGAGATTAAGATACTTTATACCTTAAGATTCACTCCCCGCATAGAGATAAAATAGCATCAGAGAAGCAACGACTGGTTGGTTGGTTGGTTTGCGTGGTAGTTCACTACGTGCAAACACTTAAGTAGAGTCGAAGGGACCTCGTTTTTATAAGACCACACCACTTGTCAGATTTAATGTCGTATACAACATACTGTAACTAAAATGTGTGTACAAAAAGTCGTGTCTTGCTAGACCCAACCTGTAGCTGTGAGATATCTCAGTAGGTCATTGAGTTTTCACCCGGCTACCTCACCAAGGTTGTTCAATGTATAGTTTCCCATGAATTTATGTCTCTTGACACTCAGGGCTGGGCATTCGCAGAGAAGGTCGAAAATCGTTTTCTCTTTTTCCCTATCCTTACAACTACGATAATGGTCGTTAAAAGGGAGTCCCAGGCCATTAGCGTGCTTGCCTAACGTCTAGTGTCCCGTTAATACTGCCATCAATCTTGATATATCCTTTCTATTCCGGGTTATCAATTGCATAATACGTTTCTTGTTAAAAGATGGCCACTTGAACTTGGCTACCCTACATGTGTCTAAATTACGCCATACTCAGCCTTTGTAAGAAAATGTCTGAAGATGATGCCTTTGATAGTCCCCAGTGGAATTGTTACTGAGGCCGCATTGGAGATACATATTTAAGGCAGATCCCGTTCTGGCTAGTTCGTCTGCCCGTTCATTGCCGTGGTGGTCCCTGTGCGCAGGTACCCAAACCAAGGTAATGTCAGATAGACGACCTAGCCTTGAAAGAGAGTTCCTACATTGCCTAACTAGTGAAGATGAAATTGTGTAGGCATTCAGTGAGAGGAGTGCCGCCTGACTGTCGACAAAAATACATATTGAGAACCTGTTTTTTTTAGTTTTCAAAACAGTTTTTCTCAGTCATAAGACATAAATTTAGTTGACATTTACTGCAAAACATCTTCGTCTGGCCTGTACAACCCGGCATTTTACACCTTCCTTTCTTACTTACCAAAGTGGTCCAATGTTGAGTTCCATGTGGTCTTACATCTTTGGTAATTCGGATTACGTTTTTTCTTCTGGATTTCAGTTTCGAGGTTTGGTCGACGGCGAAATGAAATATCTTTCAAATGATTTTTACTTTTTTATACTTGGTTTGCCTTGGGTAATTATATTACAAAGAATCCAGGCACTGTTGCAGGTCATGCCTAAAAGATGGTAAAATAATCTATTTGTCCACTTCCTGCTTTTCATAGTGGGTCTGTGGCGGCTCATAGAACTGTCCAATAGATCAACGCCCCTATATTTTTATTGTAGTCCTTCACAATTTTGCAATTTTGTTCTGCTTTTTATCAAAACTACGAACAGAAATGCATTCATACATATATTCATTTGGCACCATTGAGGAAAACGCTTTCTTAGTTCCTATATGTACTCGTATATGGCGGTACCAGATTAACAACTTTTGTATCTTTTCATTAAATAGAAGTAACATTTATTCCATAGACACTAGCTACGAATTTTCTACTACTTCCTCGTTCAAACTTCATCGTGGGTTTTTCTTCTAGAAACTTGCAATCTTCAATCCTGTATAAAAATAATTCCCTGGGTTCTAACGTATAAAAGCAAACGTATTGTGGTGTAGTAATTATCAAAGTATATAGCGTAGTTTGTGAACATACATAAACATGACATAAATGTTAATAGCATAACATAATTTATTGTTAAAATTTTCATTTATTTTATACACATATCTAAGAGAAAATTTTTAAAACTATTGTTATACTATATCGACAGTTCAATTCCAAACCATGCTATGTCGACTTAGCATGTTTTTAATTTTTTTGCGTTTTTGAATTTCAACTTAAATTCTATCAAATTTTGGTTGTGATTGGCTAGTCCCATCAATAGTTATAAACAACAAAGTTCTACCTCATAATGCTTTTTTAGATATCGCCTGTAAACTTTAGGAGCTTTTCCTGCAAAATTCACTTTTTCGACTTGAGCTATCGATAATTAAATTTATTTTGTGTGTTTAAAAAGAGCTATTTTATTTCATTGAATTCAAGGCATGGACTGTTTTAAGGAGTATGACTCTATCTAAATTGGTTTGTCTTTATGACAGATCTTAAACTTTCATTCAAAGATTATTGACAGTGTGGTCTGGTGGTTGGTCCAAACATTGTGGAATTGAATCGGTGCTGTTCATTGCTATGGACAAATTATACTCTAGTTTATCATCTATCTTCTACTGCACGATCTATAGTCAATTTTATGTGCTATTCGATTATTTCTTCTGGCTGAACACCTAAAAAAGCTTTGTGAAATGATTGCAGGTATGTTGCGGCTCACAGGAGCGCTGAAGGTGCTGTAGCTTAATTGATTAGCGCGTTTTATCGTAAAGCATGAGTTGGTATTTGTGTCCTGGGTTCGATTCCCAGCTGCTGCCACTCAAAACCAACATCAGTTTCTGATAATTATTAGTTTTTCTATCCTATCATGACTAATATTTATCACAGCGCCCTCCTTCGGTGGTATAGCATTCAAACGCCACCGAAGTAAAATAATGGCTATAAATCAAACTTTAACATTAATGCGCCTACTCACCACCAGAGGCGCTGAAATACTGTGCTATTAATAAACATAACGCGCAATTACAGTGTTGTCATATGAAAAGCTTTTCTCTACTTTCACCACCTAATCTTCTTCTACCTATCCCTTTCCAAAGAAACTAAAACATTTAATTAATTAATTAATTAATACCTATATAGGCATATTAATTGCCTGAGTGTTACTTCTCTTAAAAAGGTAGTTATAGTTCCGTTTAAGAAGCTTGTCCACTTGTCTTCATATGACATGATCACAAAAAACATCCGCGCACTGAAAAACAAAGGTATTGGAAGTCATTATTAGGGATAATCCCTTAAAAACTGATTGTTGATGAGATCCCCCGATAATTCAGAGTCACGACCACTAACATTCTTGACAAAGCATCACGTTGGCCTTAAATTATGCCCCTTAACAAGTTCAGATATTATATATCTGAAAAAATAGCTTCATCATGGTAACCCAGATGAGCATGTAATATTTAATTATGAAAAATTTACATACTTTTATTAGACGAAAGCAAAATCAGTTTCAGGAATTTTAGAATCTTTTTAGTATATTGGATTCTCTATATTAAGAGATAACAAATCACTTTCGTTAAATTGTTTCAATTGTAATAAAACTGCAAACAAAGTTTTATTCAGCAAGCGTCCTAGATTGAAATGGCGTCTGGCCTTAAAAAGATGGAACTTTAAAACTAATAAACTAGGTGATACTTCCATGCTAAAATAATAACTGCTCATCTAACATACAGTGTATCATAAAACTATTTTGCCTATTCATAAGTGTAAGAAATAAGTAAAACCATTAAATGCATTTTTTGCAATTGTTAATAGATTTTATGTAGAATAGGAAAACCCAAAAAAATTAAAAAGATATTGATTTTTATTCAGGTAATGTTGCATTTTATTAATTCGCATAATCATTTTGAAGGTCACATAAGTATTTTGCTTTCTTATGAATATCCACCACCAAAAAGATGGGCCGTATATTACGTTTGTCATACCGCATGCAACACATCGAAATAATGGTCGTAAAGCCAAAATCTGGGTTCTTATAAGATTCCGTATGTCGGTCTGTTGAAATCACGATGGAGCTTCGAAAAAAAAGACATAGAACAATAAAATGTTTACCAAACATTCTTTGAGCCACCGAAATGTTTGGTATTGCAAATGGGCAAAATCGGTTCAGTAGAATCCGAGTTATAGATCAAAGTTTCAGACTACCTCGATATTTTTTGCTATTTTCTTCAAATATAAGGCAGATAATCTCATGAAATTTTGCAAACTTTAATTTTGTTATAGAAGGACAAATCCTGTTGAAAATGGTAGGAATCGGTATACGATTTCTCACAGTCCCCATACAAATATCTTTCCGGAATGTGGCTCTATGGTACATAAATGTCTATAGAGAAGCCGTATCTAAACAAGTTTAATTCAAAGTGAAATCTCAAAACCATAATTTGTTTGCATCGGTCCATAATTTTAATAATAGCCTCTTTCATAAACTTATATAGTTCTAATATGACAAATTTAATTTATAGGCGTCGGACACTGCAAAACTGTTCGTACAAAAATATAGTTGGGTTTATATGCCTGTTACTGTGCACAAAGTACTAATGCATGGTAAGGATATAATGGATGCTTTCAAAGGAAGTCAAAAAAAAAGATTACAGGAAGTATCGAATGATGTTTTCGAGAAAGTGTGATCGAATTTCCACACATATTCAATTAAAACATTGTATATTATATTTTATTTTTTATCAAGCTGAAAGCTGAAGGTATAAATCACCTCATTTGGCGTCTCAATATTGCCAACACCATTTTTTCATTAAAAAGCATTAAAAAGGATTCATAACTGTATTTTATATCAATTTGTTTCAATGACTTAGGTGTTAAGCTATGTGTCCACGATCGTCAGATATTACAACGTTGTCATATCTAGCAATGTGCTAGATTTTTAATTTGCACACAATTGTCACACAATGAATTTATCTGTCAACCGAGATTTTTTTCCAAAATGTTATTAATGCACACTTGTTTGTTTATTTATGTATTATACATAGTTGCATTTAGAAATAATTTCTATGACAATGCTGCCATTGGCAGATACATAAACTTTGGCAATGAAAAGTGTTTGACAATTGTCTTAAAACAATGACAATGACAAAATTGTGTGTTTACACGATTGTTAGATGTCTGACAATATTTTTGGCTTGCAATGTACTGAAAATGCTTTTTCTTACAACGTTGGAAGCCAAAAATTTCAAGTTTACACGGTTGTTAGACATTTTCTGAACATTTTTCGGACAACGTTGTAATAGTTGTAATATCTGATGATCGTGGACACATAGCTTTACAGACTTTAACTTGGCATACATTTGTGCGATATTTTCGGTGTATTTGAAGGCAAATATCTTTCGCGGAGGGTTGTTAGGAATATTCTCTTCTTTTGTATGGAGACAACACATGTTTAACTTTTGAATAAAAATTAACATTTTTCAACTTACATATATGAAATTTTCATATGATTCTAGACAGGGGAAAAAACACCTAAAATCTACAACTTTCAATGGTCGTCAAATCTAAAGTAGACGTGGTATCCCCAATATGTTTAATTTTTTTCATAAGGAACTCAGTTAAGAAGTGTCCCGAATTTCAATTCCCTAGGTCCAAAAATAAAAATTTTGGCAAGTGCAGTGGTTGTGGGTGTGTCAGTGGGCGGTTTTCCAAGATTTTTTCAAAATTTCTTAATTTAGCCCAGAGAAGTTTCATTGCTGTACGGCCACTCCTTCTATTTTTTTCCAAGAAATGTATGGGGCGGTGCCACTGTGCCGCGCACCAATTTTTCGCAAAAAAGCCCTAAAAGTGGTGTGAAAAGTACCAAGCTGACACGCTGGTAGAGAGACAGAGAGTAAATAGCCCTTTTCGGGCAGGATTTAGCCCGATTTTAGTCACTCAAAATGCGAAAAAAGAAAATTGGATGTGGCTTTAAACAGATTTTTTCCATTTAGCCCTTTTTACAAAAATGTTTACTCGTTTTGAATCTCAAAAGTTGGCATTACTGGTACATTCATTTTAAATACATATGTACATATGTATGTATGTAAAAGCGACTTCTGTTTCATGGTGCATGGCCAATGCAAGGCGAAATCTTTATAAGGTGGTGGCAATACTACAACAAGTACAACAATACAAAAAC
This sequence comes from Bellardia pandia, assembly GCA_916048285.2. Lineage (NCBI taxonomy): Eukaryota > Metazoa > Arthropoda > Insecta > Diptera > Calliphoridae > Bellardia > Bellardia pandia. Next base: position 77,194,083 of record OU696530.1, read on the forward strand.
AACATGGTTATTTGTTTTTGCCTTCCGGTTTTGAATGTCAAAAGCAGCTGACTGAAGCTTACTAACATTCGTTGTATTTATTTGCAAACAATGAAAATGTTAAGGAAAAAGTGAAAACAATTGTTATATTTAGCAATAATATTTTATAGTAATTTGTTTATAAAAATCCATCTCTTTAATTACGGTGGCATTCACTTTGACCAGGTTGCACTCCAACTCTATAATTATGTTTTTCAATGCTTGCACTTTTTTTGAATAGTGCTCACGTTCTAACGTGTAATCTAGTGTTACTGGGCTAAAATCGTAAAATGTAAATGCAAACTGATATTTTATTTTGTAATAAAACTTACTCAGTTTGCGTTTGCTTTTCTGCAAAGAACTTCTCTACGCGTACATAGGGGGTAATCCACGGGAAACTCACGTTTGGTAGTTTGTGTTGGCATGATAACTTCATGGGTTGGCATGAAAACTTCATGGGTTTGGGTTGGCTGTTATGTGTATGTACATACTTACAATAATGTAAACACATGTAAATAAAGGGTGTCTCAACTAGAACGCAATTTTTAAATTTTAAATAAAACACAGATATTTAAAAAAAATCGTGAAACTTTATTATATCGTAAAGTAGACAGAATGAGGTTATGTATTTAACAAGATATCGTGCAGATGGTTGCCGCGGCTTTGCTGGCACACACGCGCTCTTTTAATGAAATTTTCAATGACCTTTTTGCATAAATGTTGCGGTATTTCATTAATTCAGCGTCAAATTTCCTCTTTTAAGGCTTGAGCGTCGTCGGCTTATTGGCGTAAACCATCGACTTCAAAAACCCCCAAAGAAAAAAATCTAAAGGTGTTAAATCGCACGATCTATGCGCCCAATTCTGATCTCCAAAACGCGAAATAACACGACCGGGAAATGACTGATGCAGCAATTGAATTGTTTCTCTGGCTGTATGACATGTGGCGCCGTCTCGTTGAAACCACATACCCTCCACATTCATTTCTTCAATTCTAGGCAAGCAAAAACTGGTTATCATTTCACGATACCGAACACCATTGACACCATTGCGTTCACAGCATTCGGAAATAACAAAACTTTTCGTCCAGTTGTTACAATGTGTGATGAAGCAAAGTGGTCCATACACACAACGTCGTGACGGCGGAAATCCATGCTGCAAATTTTACTCCACTTAAGCCTGCGGTCGTCATTAGATACACAATAGAAACAACCACTTTCATTTTTTTTTTACAAATTTTGCAATATTTCATTTTATAAAATAAAAATAACAATTGAACAAGTTTTAATATAAACAAAGATCACAGTGAAAAACAATAACAATTTTTGAAAACAAATTTGTAAACATAAACAACTTTTGACATTACAAAAGGGACCAAAAATAAAAAATCAGCTGGGTCTTCAACACCACCTTATAATGAATTCGCCTTGGGCCAATGCAAGAGGTAATAAATCCATCCATATATTTTTTTTAGATGAGTGTGTGGGAAAAACAATTTTAGTAAAACGAAACAAAATAAAACATTTTGTTTATATTTTAAAAATTTAATGATAAATACTTTGTTTTTTGCAAGAAATAAGTGCGTGTTTAATTAAGGGGTTAACGTTATACTTAAGGTAGAATTATGCGAACGTAATGTAATGTAATGGAACGTAACGTACGTCTTTGAGTATACCAAAACAATGTAAAAGCTTACTGAAATTAACTGTCACGTTGCCGGAACGTATCAACCTGTATAAATTAGATTTTTACGACGCCGTTAAGTGACAGTCGTAAGCCAGTGCTGGCACTCATATGAATAAAATACAATTGCGGGACATTTACCCATTTTCGGTACATTAGAAATGATATCATTTTGGTTCATAAAAGTACGAATTGTAATAAATTAAATAATAATAATTGATAAATAATAACAATTTTAATAACAATAATAACAACAATGATAATAATTTTAGTAACAGAAAAATAGTAACAATAAGAATGACAAAAACAAATAATAAAAATAAAAATAACAATGATAATAATAATGGTTTTAATAATAAAAATAAAATAAAATTATTAATTTGTAATACAATATACATTTTTTTAAATAAATATAATTATTATAATAACAATAATAATGATAAAAATTGTATAAATTATCCCTCGAAGCCAATTTAGTACTTTTTTCAATTTCATATGTACGAAAATAAATTAACATTGCCCATCACTATGCCAAACAGCTGACATCAATATTGTGTTAGTTTTTGTGTTGAAAAAAATTTTTTTTAAAGTGTTTTATAAAATAAATAAACGATATGGATGATGAAAAACTTATTTTACTTGTACAGGCAAATGAGTGCCTATACAACAAAAGCTGTATAGGCTTCAAGATGGTAGAAAAAAAGAGGTGTGTGGCAACAATTATGCTGCACAATATTTTGTTTTTGTTTATTTTATTGACGTCTGTTACATTTTTAACTTTTCTATAACTACATATACGTACGTACGTTACATTACGTTGCGTTTTTCTTAAAACAACGTTCGCATAACGAGGCCTTTATTAAGCTTTAGGATTTATTTTTCTTAAATTGTTGCTTGACTAAACAAAATACTTATATTTTTTGCAAAAAATAAAAAATTGTCAGTAAGTGAGTATTGTGAGGTATTGCCAGATGCAGTAAAAATTAAAAAGCAAATGCAATTTCATTTGTATGTATGTACCTATGTATGTACTTACCAGGGATGATAAATGAGAAAACCAATATCGTACTAACGAACTTTTAAAATCGTACTTTTTCGACCCCAATTATACTAAATTATTTTTGTACAATTTTTAACAAAAATTTAATACAACAAAAACAAAAGGTACTTTAAATTCATTGGTACATGTAAAGTATGGTCATATAAAATATTAGTAAGGTACAATCAAATAAATGAGATCAAATCGATACATTTTTTGATAACAAACCAGTTGCTATATTAAAGTTGTAACAACAAGAGTTTTATTTTAGTACCACTTGCAAAAAAACTAAGACGACGCTTTCATACTGCAAAAACCGTATTGAAGTTTTTTCTAGTCGTTTAATAAAATTAAGCGCGTGCCATGTATTTTAACAAGATGATTGCTACTCTACAACAAAGCATTTCGTTCCCTGTTTTCATTAAACTGTATAAACTTTACAATTGCTCTCTTTATTTTATATATGAAGTTTAACAACAACATTAAAACATTAGCTGAATACTAAAAACCACCTGCTATTTATTCCCAATGAACAAGTGCAAAAATCTATTCACAATATTCATTCAGTAAATAAGCGTTGCCATTTTATATCAATTTAAATTTTATATCAATTTGAAAATTTTGGAAATAGTACCAAATGAGCCATGTACCATCGTACTTTTTAGTTCTGAATTGCACTAAGAAAAGTACGATTGTACCAACTTTATCAACCCTGGTACCCACCTATTTATATTTGCAAATAAACTCAAACATGGGAATAATTAGAGCAAGTAGATATTTGTAAGAGAGAGTTTATTGTATTACAAAAGCATCGGTGCTGATGAATGGTACCGACCCTATTGTACAGTTTCAATTCTAGGTTGGCTAGTGGTAGGGTGTCCAGACGTCACGCTTTTGGCGTGATTTTCACACTTTTGAAATCTTACTGGCGTGTCACGCTAGAGCTAGACGAGATGGATCAAAATTTTATAATTATATTTTTTAAGCACCGTTCAAACAGAAACAATTTCTAAAATGTTGTTAGTTAATTTATATACAATGATTTAGCTGTCGCGTCGTTTCTGTCCAAGCGGTAACGTCCCTACAATAACAGTGTCGGTCATTTGATAGGTAAAATGACTGTCACTTATGGGAGATATATCCATCAAAGTTTCTACCAAGTTATTAAGGGCAATATGAAGAAAATGATAGCGACTTTTGTGTCCGTGTGATTTTCTATCTCCCTTCCACTTATTTGTTGTCTCTCCCTAACACATGTTGCATACAGTAAACATAAGTTCTTTCACACTGCTGTGTTAGTGCAAAATTGTTTATGGGTTAGTTTCGGTCACACATTTCTTGCAGGGGTATTTTCGTTAAATTTTTTTTTTTTAATTTTTACTGTTCTCTCCAGTGGGGCCAGATCTAAAAATATTTTAAGAGTATTAAGTTTTATCTATTCAATTCCACATGCCAATGCATCTTCCGAAAGAATTTTCAGTTTGATGGAGAATTCTTGGAGAAAAGAGAGAAACCGAATGCATTTAGAAACAGTGGAAGCAGAGCTCATAATAAAACAAAATTTCAGAATGAGCTGCACTGAATTCAAAAAATATTTATACACCGAAGAAGGGATTACTTTTGAAAAAAAGTGAAATTAAGTTATAAATATCTTTAGTTTAATTATAAATGTTCCTTTATTATTTTGAGTTATTTGTGATTCGAAAACCGTGATAAAAATAAGTGACTTATATTTTTATTTTTAATACGCTTTTTATATTTGTGTTTACATGATTGAAAAATCAAGAACTGAAAAGTCAATGAATGACTTTTTTTGTTTTTTTTTTTTATTTTAAAACGTTGTTTATGTTTATTTAATTATTTAGAAATCGAGACCTGAAAAGTCAATGAATGACTTATTTATTTGATTTAATAAAATTAATAACTTTAAAAATAATAAAAATAAAAAATTATTTTTAGAAAACTTGTGGGTGTCAAGCACTTACTATAATAAATAAACGACTAATAAACTTTAGGTTTGAATGTTTTTTTTCAAACTTGTCACGCCGTCGAAAAAATTAGATCTGGACACCCTAGCTAGTGGTGAAAATACTTCCTTATAGTATTTATAATTGGTACCAATAATAATGCTGAAGTATGTATGTACAAACACATACATGTATATACATGAGAGGTATAGAACTTCGAATTGAAATAAAACACAAGAAAATCGTTTTAATGACCATCAATTTGGCTTTATTGGAAGGATAATTTTATGCCATTAATGTTTGAATATGATTTCAGGCATGTGGCCGCCGCGGCTGGCTCGAATAAAGCCAATTCTACAGGTCCAATTTTCAACCACTTTTTCGAGCATATGGGGCCGTATGTCGGCAATAACGCCAGGAATGTTAGCTTGCAATTCCCCTAACGTTTCTGGTTTGTTGGCGTAGACGAGCGACTTCACATATCCCCAAAGAAAATAATCCAATGGTGTCAAATCACACGATCTTGGTGGCCAATTGACAGGTCCATTCCGCGAAATTATGCGCTCATCGAATGTTTCCTTCAATAAATCGATTGTGGCGTGCGCTGTGTGGCATGTAGCGCCGTCTTGTTGGAACCACAACTCATCCACATATATGCCATCCAATTCGGGAACAAAATAGTCGGTTATCATGGCTCTATACCGGTCACGGTGGCGAATCGATTCATTCGGGTCCTCTTCAACACTTTGCTCTACAGCGGCAATTGTTTCTTCGGTGCGCACTGTTCGACGTCTCTGCGGATGCGTATTATCACATAGAGTAAACGTAGTGCGAAAACGATCCATGGTTAACCGAATTTATTGCTCTGATGGACGATTATGCCGACCATAATATGGACGGAGCTTGCGGTAAACTTCGCGAACTGAACCGTTATTTTCGAAATAAATTTGCACGATTTGCAAGCGTTGTTCTTTTGTCAACCTGTTCATGATGAAATGGCAAACCAAACTGAACATAAATGACATTAGAGTTGCCAGATTTGACCACAAAATGCCAGTTTTATCTCTTTTCGAAAAACAAACCTGTAAAAAAAAACACCCTTTATATCTGTCTGTAACACAAATAAGGATCCGGTGTTTTTTTTATCGTGTATATTTTTGTTAGGCAACAATTTTAAATATTAAGAACTCTAAGGATTCTATACTAAAACTAATAACTTTAACTTTAAAAACTACTTAAATATTTTCTTTTATTCCACGAGATTTTATATACTCATAGTTAGGGAATCATAATTGGGCTATCTTATATAAATAATTATGAAGATGCATAGGTTGGGAGAGTATTCTTCTCTTGAATATAGATTCAAACTTTATACTTTATTTTTCTTTATTTCCTTATTAAGTTAATATTCAGGTCCTATAGCAGACAACCACTCCAAACCCGGGGCACGCATAAGGCTTGATAAGGTATGAACAGTTACAACAGCTACTAATTAACACATGAGCTTGAAGCAAATAATACGCAAGGTTTAATGATATTCTTAAAATGTGTCGTAGTTTAGTCCATTAAACTCTTACTCCAAGAAATAAGTGCATATTGTGTCAAAATAATTATTATTTATAAATCTGTGAGTCATATTTTCAAATATTTCAGTCGTACATACATATAATTAAGGTTATACCACAAATTTTACAAAAAAAGTATTTATTTAAAAGTAAATCAATATTTTGTTGCAAATGCATTGTTGTCGATAACAGCTTTACATCTGCGAGGCATTGAGGTCACCAAATTTTTACAAACACTACTTGAAATGGTTTGCCAAGCTTTCTTTGTTTCGGCAAAGAGATCAATAAAATTCCATATATTTTTCAAAGTGTTTTTGGTCTTTACAACTTTCCATAATTTCTTAATCGGTTTGAGATCAGGACTGCATGAAGGAGAGTCAATAACAGTAACCAAATTGTTAATAAAAAAAATATTGAACCCTATCCAATGGAGGTACTTTTTTGGAAATTCGTCCCCTTTTTCGGTTACGTTCAGACAATAATGGCTTCTTTAGTGAAATTTTTATAACATAAACCAATTTACTTTAACAAACAATAAATTAGGTACCAACAGCTCTAGGAAACTGTTTTTTTACTTTTTAAAATTGTCCCAAAATTGCAAAAAAAAAAAAAAAAAAAAGACTAATTGCGTACATTCTTGCTTATTTAGTACTTACCAATTATTTGAATCTTTCACTTAAAAACTTTAACATACGCCTTTAAAACAAAAACTTATTTTTTAACTCCAACAGAATAAAAGTCGACCACTTACAAAATTAAATTTTTTTTAACTGACTCCAAGAACGATTTTTAAATATAAAACAGATCGTTGCTCTCTTAATTCTCTGAGAGCTTCAAACTATTAAGCATTGGGTCGAATTATTCATTCCGTTCCGCGATTGCAGAAAGAAATTTTTGTGCGAAAGCATAATTTAAAATTATTCATTCCGTTGCTGTGGTATTTTCCTTTTTGCGGTATCATCTCTACACATATCGATCGATATTTCTTTCCGCTTAGTTTTCCTTTCCGTGCGGAACCAATAATACCACCCATTGTCAGTTTAAGAAAAAAGCTATAATACCACATTACGCACTTACTCTACCTTTTAAGTTTTCTTAAAAAATTAGCAAAATCTTTACGTTGTTAGATGGTCTTCGACTGTCTTTCGCTTTTGGAGACTATATAATATGAATAATCATTTTAAAATAGTTTTGTATTTGATACACTACGTATAATAAGAGCTAATTTTAATGTTTACATATGTAAAATTTCAAGTATGGATTTTTATATACCAAAAAAAGTTAACTGTAAGTTATTTATTATTATTACTGTTAGCTAAATTAGTTAGAAATTTTAAAACAAAATACAATCGAAAATTTGTTAAACTTCACACGCTTCTCTTACAAATTAAAAAAGTACTATGTCATTACAAGATTGGTACTAATTTCAAGAATATTTCAAATCATCACTGTTTATTATTACAGCAACTGTTTTACATCACACTGGGATTCGTGGATACACAAAATCTCACCACCACTACAGATATAAACAGCTGTTGTTATTATTTATTATTGCTTCTCTTCTCTTTTTCAAAACTAATTTCAAATATATTCTCTTAAATTGTGTTGTAAAATTATCGGGTCTGATGTCTCTGTTCTTCGCATTCGTTGCTTGTTCGATGAGCAACATCAAGTTGGAATTGAAACGAAACCATTCACGTCAATTCAGTTTATTGGTGTTAACTCAGTTATTCGGTCGCAAAATCGGGGCAAGAAAACGATAATAGAATAAATATAAAAAACTAAAACTTAACCTGCATACATACATACATACTTACATGTACATACATATGTATACAAAAAAAAAAACAAAGAAAATCTCTGTGAATTTGAATAAATCTTTTTCATTTATGATTTTTTCTTTTTGGTGTGAGAAATACAAAAGAATCTAAAGTGAATTGGTGTGAGTAAATGTGTATCTTGAAGGCATGAAAAAAGTCTACGTAATATATCCACATGTACATAGATACTGCACGGTTGAGAGAGTGTATGGGTTAAAGTCTGAAAAATTTGTTATTTTGCATCCAACCATCTATAAATCATTTACAAAAGCAGAAACAAGAAATAAAAAATTGGAAAATGCAAAAAAAGAAGAGGAATAATTCACATTAATTGTGCGATTTGTGAAAAATTCTGTGCGTTCTGTAGCTAGAGCTAGTTGGTGCCACAACTAAAAGGTCAATCACCTGAATATTTTTGTGCGAGTGTTTAAAATTACTATCTGTGTGTTTAGGTATACATAAATGCAAGTGTGTGTGTGAGTTGTTGTTGTGCATGTGTTCCTGTTTGCAAACAAGTGTATCTCTAGAATTGGTGTAAAATGGCACAGAATTGAAATTGGGAAGAGAGAACAAAACAAAAATTTAAAACCAATAAGAAAAAATCAATAAATTTAAAATATACCACAACATGAATACAAACGACACCAACAACAATCATAATACAAAAGCAGCATGCACAAACATGTCCTCGTTTATTGAGTTTGAAACATGTCTTTATTGAATTAAAAAAAAAACAAATACATAAAAACCCTAAACATTATGTGGTTTAGTTCTTTGTTTGGTAAATTATTTACACAAGTGTATTTCAAAGTGTTGCAGAATAATGTGAAATTAAAAAAATAGGAAATAAAATTGTTTCATTCATTTCATGTACATATTTATTTATGTACATACATATGTGTTTAAGTTTTATTTCAAGTTAGCACAACAACACAATAATCAACGCCAACATTAGCAATAATTTCTTAATTCTTTGTTTTATTTCTAGTTTATTATTATTAAGTTACACATTGGCTTTAAAACAGATTAACTTAATGAAATACATATATACATACATACATATGCATGTGAGTATAATACATACTAAAACGACCAGAAATCAACCCATCGACCGATCAAGCAAACACTCAACCGCACCGATCCAACCATCCCATCCATCCATTCATTCTTCCAACTAAACAAACTTAAAACAACATGCCTTTTGGTTTCCGTCCGTCTTGTTCTCTGTCTGTCTGTCTATCTTTTCATCTCTCCATCTGACATTAACAAACATCAACTACAACAGTATTGGATGGCAAGTATTACTCGGATGGAAACATGATTAAACTTAATTAAAGGTACCTTTTTAGCTTCGAAAAACATATTTGTGTCTTGGGTTAATTTCGTAGTTTTTATTAAATTACTCGTAAGGTTGTTTCAATAGTTTGTAATATTTTTTTATGTCAGTTATCTTATTATGATTCCCGATGTCTGCGTTATATTTTACATAAATCTTACGTTTCCTAAATCTCTATTGTATCAAAATTACGTATAATTTCAAGTTTTTAGAAATTGTATACAGCAAAAGAGTTGTTTTATTGCTCAATTGACAAGAGATGGGAAGAGGGTAAATACCCAACTGGGTAAAAATGGGTAAATACCCAGGTATTTACCTAAAAGATGGGTATAAACTATGTTGTAGAAAATTGGGTGAACAAACACTTTGCGATGCATAATTTAGTGTGTTTTATAATAAATTTTATAAATATTAATAAAAATACTTACTGAGCAGTAGAAAAGTAACAACTTAAGATAATTACTATATTATATAGACACATTTATTGTTGCAATATTTCTTTACATTAATCAAAATCACTGTCACTGTCATTATCAGTTTCACTCTAAAAATATCTAAAAGACGAGTGAGGTGTAGAATGGGTAAAACCAGTGGAAGTGGAAGGTGCTTCTTCAAATGAATTTGCAGAATTCATGATTGCATCCTCAGCAGGTAAATCGTTTTGGATAGTATCCTTTTGCCGTATGTCTTTATTGCAGAGATTCCAATTATGTGATATAAAACATAATTTTACGGCCTTATCTGCAGTTAATCTGTTTCGTTTTTTTGAGTGGTTAAAACTTTGAGTGCTGAATGAGCGTTCAGTGGCTGCTGAAGTACATGGAACAGTCAATATACGAACCTCTATTCTGGTCAATTCTGTGGTCTCACACATACTTTTCCATCATGTACAAGGAGATATTTCTTGTATGCAGCTCCACACAAAATTGTTAGCCCACAAATCCTCTCTAGCTTTATAGTTTGTTAGGTCCACCATTACATTTACATTGAAATTGGTACCCATATCATAAATAAATTGCATCGCAATAAGATAATCGGATGAAGTTAAGTCGTGCCCTTGACTATTGGGGTCAAGGAAACTAGCTGCCAAATGTATTGGTTTAACAGACATTTTCATCCTTTTATCATAGTGGCATATACAGCATTTGCAATGCATTTTATAAATACCCAAATAAATTCCAAAAAAAGAGATTTACCCGGTATTTACCCACACATCGGGTAAATACCGGGTAGAATTCCAATTCTCGGAATTAATTTCTTTTTTGTAATAAACAATCAATTGTTAGTGTCTGATTTACTCAAAACTAATGTGAAACGATTTCATAATTTGTATGAGTTTTTGGGATGTACTAAATTGTTTAATAACACTTACTTAGGCTTACCCACCAAGACTTAACTTGAACATGCCGATCAATGAGTTCTCTGAAAATAATTCAAAATCCTGTACCATCTGGAAATTCACTTTTGGCATGGCATCGGCTTAACCTAGAATGATCATTTAATATCATTATGAAGTCAATGTTGATTTGATAACAAAACTTGGTACGTGTCATTTACATAATCACCACTGGTACAATGAGAACCTGTCTTTCAGGTTCCTTGTCCGCTATTGTGATAAAAGTCCAGGCCTGCAAATCTGTAATTCTCTCTCCTTTGTGGTTCCCAAGGGCCATTTCTAACAACCTTTCTGACGAGAATACTTGTGAAAAAGGAAATGGGTGCAATAATTATTATGTAGTCTTGAGGTAGATTCACTCATTCACGTATTTGTTCGGAACGAATGGGTGAATTTTAGGAATATTCGGTTCTTATTATCGTATAAAGAACGGTAGGGAGTTGTTATAGGCTGGGGATGATAGGTGTTGTTAGGGACTCGACGTGCTTGTTCGACACAAAACAATTGACACTAGTTTCTATCTGTTCAAGTTATGTTGGAATTCAGTGTCATTTTAAAGTCTCAATTTTCCAGCTCTGTACCATCATGAACAGAAACCAAACAAACAGCTCTATTGTTGTCGCCACTATTGCACCTTTTCGTGTATTTGTAGTTAGTTGTACTAGTTATTGTTGAAGTATGATGTTACGTGTCTGATTTGCTCTGGTTACTCTACTCTCTTACTCTCTGTTGTTATTTGGTTCATTTCTGCGCCCTACTATGTGTAAAAATTCAAACATTCTAGTTTACAATATCCGCATAACATGAATTGATTAAGTATTAAATTGATTAATGTGAATATTGTGCTAAATCATGGAACTAATCTCCTAATCAGTCTTGAACATGTTTCATACAATCTAAATCGAGGGAAGTTGAATAAGGACCATTGATCTATCATTATTTTTAGGTATTTCATTTATCTATAGTTTAATTTTTTTTTAATTTACGTAACTTTCATGAATAATTTGGACCGCTGAAAATTACTATACATATGCACGTTTAATTCCTTTATTTACGATGTAGTTTCTTACACAGAAGTTCAGTCATAGATTATTATACATAATTTTGTAGTTATATTCCATCAACTCTTTATTTACATATATAAGTATGTATGTAGGTACTTAACAAAGTAAATAATATATGTATGTATATATATTACTAATACGAAATTATATGTAAGTTCATCTCTATGAAAATACATTAGCCAGTTGTTTAAACATTTCCAAGAAACATTCATTAAATAAATACATACATATAAATATGTTAAATATTCAGATTTATTTAATTAAAAGAAACAACTTTTTGTCTGATAAATAAATAGACAAAATTAAAAAATATTTCGCCACAATATTAATAAACTTGTGGATAGAGCGTATTGAAGTCGATTTCAACTGACTATAATTTATTTTGTTCTTTTTTTCACATTTCTTTCTTTGTTTTATTTCACGTATTTATTGTGAATTGGATTTTTTTACATTAAAATTTATTTACGTACATATAGATATGAATTTGTGTATGCATTTCGTGTACACATATGGATATACATAGATACATAAGTATGTAGGTATTTATCTAGCTACATATGTACATATGTATATAAAGAAGACTTAAATTATTTTGAAACGTTATAACAGAAATGGACTAAATATTTACCACTCACAGTTACAACCTTAAGCAGGTCATTATAATTTTTTAATGAATCGACACTTTTGTTAGGTAAAAAAGCAAAACCCACACAAATAAATCAATTCAGTTTACAATCAATCTTCATTGTAAACGTAATTAATTTTAACAAAACGACATTGAAACGTCAAAAGAAAATTGAAAATTTGTTTGTAGTTTTGAGTGTGTACAAAGATTTAAGCTAGATTTAATAGTTATTTAGTTATTAAATAAATAAATTTAATATAATTTTGCTGTTTACACAAGTTTGAAGCATTTTGAAGGGCAATTTTGAAGAAAATTTCAATCGTGTAAATCTAGCTTTACTCTGTAAAATTTTAGTAATTATTTAAGCTTTAGGTCTTTTTTTATAAAAATAAACAATAATAAGATATTCATAAACGATTATTAAATTTAACAAACGTTTATTAAGCAAATTTTTATATGCAAATCTGTCTTAATAAACGTTTGTTAAATTTAAAAATCGTTTTTGAATAAGGGGGTTAATCTGTAGTTATAGTTTTCTTCAATTGAACTTACTTAATTTTTGTGTTATAACCAAAGTCTGTTTAAGAAGGGTGTGCTGATTGACATATAAGCAATCAGCGAATGTGCATATGTATCTTCGGTCCAAACATAGATCCGTAAAAACAAGTTCCTTGGCCATCATCTCCCTTAGAGAGACATAACTTTTTGTCAACAAGTATTTGCAAACATTTATTATCTCAAGACCCAAATACCGTACAATGCTCATTAGTATCCTTTTGTTGAGCATGTGCACCTAGACTAGTAATGACCAGGCCAGTGTTGCCAGAAAATGAATTTCAAAATATGCTAAAACTTGAAAAACTAAGTGCTAAAATGTTCTACAGAAGAAAAAATAAGTGCTAAATTTTTTCAATGTAACAATACAATTTTTGTTTTAAATGTTACAAATATAAATTATAGTTTTTTCTAATTTTGTTCATAACAATTGTTGACTTGTTTTAATAGATTACATTTCATATATTAATTCAAAAAATTCCGTGTTCATTTACTTACCACACCGAAATAAATTTAGTTGAAATTTTAATAAAAGTTATTTTTTTATTTCTCCAAAAGTATTTTTTGGAGTAAAAAAGTAAACATTTTTTCGAGAAATTTTTTTTTGTTTTATTTTTAAAAATGTCAATGCATTTTCGAGAAACAAAATGGTAAATCTAGCACTGAAAGTGCTAAAATGGCAACACTGGACCAGGCCGCCATGAATTTGGGCTTATTATCTCAACTTTTGTGCCAATGAGCAACAATTTATGTGAAATTTAAACTCATTTAAATCTTGCCCCACTAGTAGCGGTTTTGTATCAGTAAATATGTGTACAATCTATGTGATACTGATATCTGTTTTGTTTTGATGGTTATAATTTTGACATGAATTACCGTATCCCGGTAGCCTGAGGAACCAGGAAAGTTTAACTGGTCCGAGAATATTGGCAACCTGTTATGAGTAGTGAACAGCGAGCAGATTTCCGCAATTTATTTTATTTGTTGGTCTAAAATAATTTAATTTAAATTTGTGTAATTTCCTTGATTTAAGGATTAAGAAATTCCTCACATCCTTGAGACGCAGCCCGACACCATATTAATAATAGTTGTGGGACAGATTCTAGTATTTTCTAGAATTTTTGTCTCATATAAAAAGCTTATTACTGTAAATTCGTTTGTTTTTCCTCCTGAAGAGTTAAGAGACGCTGTCTATTTTGATGGTGCATTTGAAAGTCGCGAACAGGGCACCATTTCAAGGTAGTGCTGTATTTCGGGTGAATGTTGATTTACTTTTATTATTGTGCTTAATACAAGCTTCGCAAATTGTTGCATTTTCTAATTCTTTCCAGTAAAGAACATAGATGCTCATTTCCAAGTCAAATAAATTATGTAATCCAATAATAAGCCTCAGGCTTTTGCGTCTAATTTTTAGTAGAGTTAATGTTCTCAGATGCTCACCTTAGGCATTGGATGCAATAAAAATTAATGATAAGAAATGAAAAAGTTTATTTTAAATAAATTATTCATGCTTTTCTTGAGATATGCTATTTGCTAAAAAAAATCTAGAAAATTCTCTGCAATGACAACATACACTAATCATTAATTCAAAGGAGAACCTCGGGCATTTGTATAGAATATTTAAAGCAGCATTAAAATATTTTTTTCTTAAATTTTGATTTGTATCTCTTTGTATAATCTGTATATATGTACATACCTACAAATCATACATTTCATGTAGACTATAAATACAACAATTCATTTAAAATATTAATTTCTGTATAACAAAATACTCGTATGTATTTATGTATAAAACGCCTAAACTCACTAACACGACAATACACTTGTTACTATGGTCATGCACGCATACCAGGCGCCAAGTATAAAACTTTTCTGAACATTTTTTTGTTTCCCCGATATTTTAGTTTGTTTTCGTTGTCACCCAACTTTAAAAAATTTCATATTTAAAAGTTTATGTGCCAGAGTATGTGTGTGCATGATATTTCATCTGCTTATTATCGTGTATGATTTTTTTTAATTTTTTATAGAAAAAAAAAACTTTTTCTATCATGTAGTCGCATTCGGTCTGCTACTAATTATTGTAGATTGTTGCAGTGTATGAACACGAGTACAATGCGGACTGAAAGAAACAACATCTTAAAAATGGATTAGCCTCAATTTTTAAAGAAAGAAAACCTAAATACTCTGTGTACTTACATGCAACACACAGATATATCTGCAACATGCATAAATACATACACGTTTGAATGCATGTACGTACATACATACATATGTACTTGTATTGTACTTTACAACATTGAGGTTTTGCTTTTTCTTGCCTTTTAATACCCATACAACAAGTTTATTTGTTTGTGTAGCGAGGGAGGAGGAAGTGGTGCAAAAGGCACCAAATATGACAGATATTGATTCGTAGCAAATGATAGAAATTTATATTTTCATAAAACCACACTGATACATCGTTCGAAGCAGTTACGAAATTCGTTTATACAGATACATATTATCATAGTATGTATTTGTATTTGGGTCCATAATCCAGTTCTCTTTTGACATTATAATTACATAATCCTACAATTCGCTGGTGAATTTAACTTGTCTTAAAATACCATTTTCATAACAGCAGATCCAGGTTTGGTCGAGTGCTTTTATAGACATCCATTGAAACAGCGCTATTGATTTTTTTTATATTCCTCCAAATAAACTCTTTCATTTTGATCGACTGGAAAATATCCAAATAGTATCCAAAGTTTAGAAATATTTTTATGGCCAAAAGTTCACGTAATACTAAATGTATGCGAGTGAAACAAATACTACCTTTTACCGCAAATCATATCATATGGCCTCTTCGTTGTAACGCAATTGGGGGTTTCAGGTCCAAAAAACTTTAATTCCTGGATTATGTATTCAGGTTCCAATTTCTTTTATGCTATTTGCATAAAGTTTATATAACTCCTTTGATCCTAGTAGATTGTAAGTAAATTGTGGAATATTTGATCGCCTAGTAAACAGTACAGATATATTTCCAAGAAAACTTTGGATTTATTCGAGTTGCATAGAGTGGTTTTAATACGACTGTGGTTTAAGTATTTTGAAGAAGGCATCCTATAGTTCAAAAATTAACGACGATAGTGACTGAAAGCCTTCTCAATAACGAGTTAATGTTTTCATACGCTTTCCAATTTGATCAGATTTGAGTTTCATTAACTCCACTTCTATAAGAGCCCATAGTATGAATCATTAACAGAGCCTTTTGTAGGTCCCTTGGAGAATGCAGTTTTCGTCGAAGGGAGCAACGTTGGCACACGAATAATAATATAATTTGTAAACAGGCTGTCCTATTGGAAGGAATCATTGAATCGTTTCCCTGTTGTTATTTTGACAACATTGTCAAAAAAACAACTCACAATACATACAATCTGCATGACTAATTTGTCATATCGCAACATTGAGAATTTTTAGTATAATAAATTAGCTTAGAGTACTCGTACCTTAATATGCCCTAAAGTGAATGACGATTGTGAGTTAAAATCGAAATTTAAAGGTACGTACTTTGCTCAAATGAAAATAAATTCACTCCTCACTCTCGGAGACAATTGTCGTGGAGCATATGGTATAAAAGGATGGCATTAGAAGAAGGAGATGCCGAAAGTTAATGAACCATTGGATCATTGTGTGTGTCCTTTTACTAAAGACGCTTGGACGGTTGCTAAAATGAGGCCGAGTTTTATACGTATTTAGATAAAAGTACGGGTCATTCAAATAGAATGAAATAGACATTTTATGTTACAGACCGTTTTGCCTGGCGAGGTTCTCAGCTAGCTTTGGCATGCTCTTCTCGGGCAGGTCCCAACCCTCTCGCCAGATGCGTGTCCTAACACAAAAACAATAGATATTCCTAACCACCACATATTAATACATTTGATTACAGCGACAGATGTTCGTCTCCTGTGCTCCCAACCTTGCCGTATTAGATATCCTCAATGTTGTCCACGACCCATAACACTCCGTTCACGCACTTACCTGTACACCATTGCCAGATTTAGATTATTAAGCTTGACTCATAACGAACTATGCCAACAGTGAAATGTATTCGAGTCTAATTGTTTAATTTCAGACCAAATGGATCGAAACATAAAAGGGTTTCAAGTTGTCTTCGAGTAGTTTTTCTTACTAAATATGGATCCTTCCCTTGATAATTCAATATATTTTTTTTTTTGTTTTTCTTTCTCATTGTTGTTACTTGTATTTTGAATACAGGCACATTCGCCGAGTAGAGCAGAAGGTATAAAAAAAAAACAAATACAAGAAACACTCTTATTTGGTAAATATTGCTGTGTATCTGAAACGAAAAAGCATGTTAGTCGTCAGTCCATAATTCATGCGGCTGAAGGTGGTTGGTTGGTTGCTTGGCTGGCTGTCTGGTTTCGGATAGTTGTTGGTTTAATAAAAATATTTGGCAATTTATGTTGTATTTAGTTCCTTGTGGGAAAAGACTTGTAAAAGAAAAATAACAAAAAAAAAGAAATCAAGTTAAATAAAAATGTTTCAGTGTATTTATTGTTGTTCTTTTTTCATTGCCTTTCCTTTTTGCACTCCAACTTGTGTGTTTATTTAAAGTTATTACATAAAATATATTTATTAAATTACCAGTAAATTTCTTTCATCACCTCTTAGTAATTTTCTACAACGTTTAATAAAATTATCAAAAAATAAAAAAAAAACTGAAGTGTTAAATTAAATATCAAATAAATAATAACAAAATCAATAAATATACAAACATACTTATAAAATATTATACAAGAAAAGAAATCCAACATATGTATAATTATTCTTTAAAGAACAAATAAAAAACTGTGTTTGTTAGTTAATTTTAACATTTGACATTTAAAATTTGTGGAGAATGACAAGAGCAAATACATAATACATACATACATACATACATATGTATACAAGTACAGCAGCAGCAGAAATCTTTTAAAACGACAAAGAAAAACAGACCAGACCCCCTACATTTACATCTCTTCTCCTAGAATCTTTAAAAAACAAGGTAAGACATTTCATTGTTTCTGTTTTGTTTTTAAATTCATTTCTTTTTATTATAATTTATTGTTTTTTATTTATCATTTTTATAGCTTCCATCTATTCATTCATCTCTTTCTATTTATTAAATGTATTGTATTGTTTCTTATTGTACCTATCTAAAGATTTATTTTATTTTTATTTTGTTGTTATCTTTAGTTTTATTTGAAAATAGTCAGAGTTCAGTGGGGTACCTGTCAAAATCCAAATACCTATTTGCCAAAAAATAAGAAAAAAGGAAATACTTGTATTTGTTGTTGTTGTCGTTTATTTTACCTATCCGTGATAGATTTGAGAGAGTTTGTAGATGAAATGTGGTTGCCATATTTTAAACATATTTATTTCGTAGTTTATATTAAAGCTGAAAAACTCTTCATCGTTACACTGGATCCAGATCGTTTTGTTTGAACAGCAGCAAATCGTCGACAGAATTACGAGCAGAAATTTGTGCATTTCTGTGTAGGAAACACGTGTCGATATTCATTTTCATAAACCCCCGGCTTTCACATGGCATCTATGTCTCCCATCAAATGGCATTTTCATGCTAAATGACCGTCATTTAAAAACATTACTAAAAGTATGAATTTGAACATCTACACGTTTACCCCCACATAGAATATCATTAACAAATTTGTGTTTGTAATTCTGCCGACGTTTTGTTAATGCGCGCGGAAAAATATGGCTTGTGAATACGTGGAATAATTTTTTTTATTTATATATCATAAAGCAGCCGTAATACGAGTCGAAAAATATCCCTATAAATCAGCAAATGATATTCGGATTGCTGCAGTCTTTAGCCAAAATGATGCAAATTCGTTTGTGAATACAGTAAAACATTGATTGCGAGAAGTTAGACTGTTTGGAAGAATTTCACGAAAAAGCCATTATTGTCTAAATGTAACCGAAAGAAGAGACTCAAATTCGCAAAGAAGTACCTCCATTGGACGGATGCAGAATGGAAAAGAGTATTATTTTTGTACGACACAAAAATTAATAGGATCTCTCCAGATGGAAAAAATATGTTCGACGACTAAAATTGAAAAAATTTGATCCAAAGTACATCCGCGCCACTTTGAAGGATGGATTAAGTTATATAATGCTTTGAGGTGCTATGTCATCACGTGGTGTTGGGCAGCTGCACAAAATTGAGGGAAATAAGGTTAAGTTTCAGTATGCAAGACTTCCCAGCGATACAATCAATGATGCCGAATGCTGTTGAAAACATGCCAGTAGCATGAATATCAACAAGATAACGATCCGAAGCATACGGCTCATCACGTCAAGCAATCATTTTTTTTTAAATTTTGGGTACTGTTCTTGAATGGCCTTCATGCAGTCCTAATCTCAATCCGATTAAGAACTTATGGCAAGTTCCAAAGACCCAAGTAAGCTCTGTAAAAATAAGCAATTTTAATAATCTCTTTGCCGAAAAAAAGACAGCTTGGGAAGCCATTCCAAGTAGTGTATGTAGAAATTTGGTGACCTTAATGCTTTACAGATGTCAAGCTGTTGATAACAATGGATTTGCAACAAAATATTGATTTATTTTTAAATAAATATCATTAATTATATATGCACGACTGATATAATTCTTGTTTGAGAAGATGACTCACAGATTTATAAATAATAATTAATTTGACTTAATATGATGTTATTTTCTTCATGCTCACATGTTAGTATAGTGTCCTTAATTAGTTGCACGTAGCTGTACGTAGGTTATATACATATGTAGATAATGATATATTCCCTAACGGTAGCTAATGAAAACATTTATCAAATCAACATGTTAAAAATTGGATACCAATATAATTATTATTTTTGTTTCGAAAACTTAAGATACATATAACTAAAACTCAATTTTTTACACTATTTTAGCAGTGAATGCTGTTACAAAAACCGTTTGAAAATGAACAAATTAAGATTTTTCAACTATTGCAATTGCCAAAATGTTAGAAAATTTTAATTTATATACACAATTAAACAACAATATTTTAGTCAATCAAACATCAGAACGTTTATTTCGAAGCCATTAATTATTCCCCATCTGGCAGCCCTGCTCGCTATATGTTTCATTTTCACAAGTATTTGAAGCAGGGTTGGCAAACATGGTACAATTGTACTCTTTTGAATACATTTTAGACGCACTTAGTACCGTGGTACTACCACGAGGCATTTGGTACAAAATCAAAATACTATTGCATGAAAATAGGAAATACATAAATACATAATTTAAGTTCGCATGCCGAAGAGATGATGATGATTTCATTAAATTCCATGTACATTTTGGAACTGATATACATATGATATTTAAATATGCACCTATAAAATGGTTAATACGACTAGAAATTGTTGGTTGAATTATCAAACAATAAGAGCCTCTGAAATATTAATTAACATTAAATGATTTTGAGGCTGAATCCAAAATCCATTAAAGCTTAAAATTTTGTTATTCAGGATTTCAAAAACTTTAGAATTAACCGTTTTATTTCATAAAAAAATGCTTAAAATAATAAATCTAGTAATTTTGGAAATGCAACCTAAGGATGCAGCAATTATAACTTTTCGCAAATAATTTAAATATCAAACATGAGTGGCTTTGCAATTATTCCTGTATATCGACACTATAACAACCAACATTATTTTACTCACTTTGTTATACGAGCAATAAAAATGAATACATATAAAGAGTTAAACGGCGGTCGTAACGCCGTTTAACTTGGAAGTCTCATATTGAAGCGAAACTTACACAAATGAGATTAAAAGCAGTGCAACTTAATTGGTTAATCGGCAGAAACTCTACATTGAAATTGGATTGCAAACTTTTGTTGTACAATGCAATTCTAAAGCCAATCTGGTGTTATGGAATTCAATTATGGGGTACTGCCTCAGCATCCAACATTGAAAAAATTCAAAGGGGTCAAAATAAAATTCTACGTATAATTACTGCAGCTCCATGGTATGTTAAAAATTCTCGAATCCACAAAGATCTAGGCGTGCCATTAGTAAAAGTCGAATTTACAAAATATGCGTCAAAGTATGTCAGCAAACTTGAACACCATCCAAACCCACTTGCACGAGACATCCTTAACTTTAGTGGCCACAATCGGTTGAGAAGGAGGGATACCCTTGCTTTAACTCAAGCGCAAAATAGATGACTGGATCAGTTGATGTGAAATTTTTTTAGTATCATAAAAATTTTTGTCTAGCACTGGCTGGGCTTATTATTTTCTTTTTAGTATTAAGATTTGAATACTTAGTGTCATTTCAAATATGAAGATTCAATAAATAATTAAATGCAAAAAAAAAAAAAAAAAAAAAAAATATAAAGAGTGTCTATAAATTTTGTCTTTTATGAAAGTTTGTGGTACAAAGTACGCGTGAAGCAGTACTTCATGTACAAAAATACATGTGAATTGTGCTGAATTGATAAAGAATATTTTTTCCTTAATGAAATTATAAATTTAGTAGACTTTTAATTACGTCTTCTATGAGGCAGACCTTCTAATTGCCCTTCTGAAGTAGGCCTTCTATCAGGTATCTAACCAGAAGGCCTTGATTATCAATGGCATGCCCTGTAAAATTGAAACGATTTTGCAATGCGGCTGAAAGTCCTTGTGACTTTAAAATAAGGCCGCTGTGAACAAATAATATATTCTAAATATGGTTTATTTGAATGAATATTGTCAATATAAAAAATTTGGTCGTTCGCTAAATCGAGTATAAAATTGTGTAAACATAATGAATGTTAATGGTAATATTGAAAATTTTGGCGTAAGTTAGTCATATCGAATTTTCGATAAAGTGAGTTTGTGGATAAGTTTTATCATTTTTTATTAAATACTAAAAATGTTAGTGTGGACAAAATACAAAAAGCCATTTTCCATCCCTGATTTGAGGCAATTTAAGAGTAAGAACAATTTAAATTCTCTATGAAACTTTTTAGTGGTGGCTCTCTTTATTTTTTTAATATCTCTTTAGGTTGCAGCATTTATTTAATAAACATACAATATTCGTATGGCCGAGTGTGTTTGTGAGTGATAAAAATATTACGGTAACAATAAAAGTTTTCTATCTCTATTTGTATTATGTTTCGTAAATATTTTTGTAATTGTTTACGGTTTTGTTTTTGTTTTGAAATCTCACAAACAAACTGATTGGTGACATGTGTTGTCAGCAACAAAGCAAAAAAAAAAAAAAAACAACTTTTGGCTACATATCGCTAGCTACAGCTGTCCAAAACAATGTTTGTTAAAAATGTAGATATGTAATAAATATTCTTACGAAAATAAGAAAAGAAATATTTGTTAATTAAAATTTAAAAATAGTCTTAACACTGACAGTGAAAAAGAAATCAATGTGTGTAAAGAAATGAGTTTTTATTATTTAATGAAAGGTAAAACTTAGCGAGTGTAAATAATTTTGATTTGTTTGATATAAATAAATTATGTAAAATATAAATATGTACATACATACATACATACATACGTAATTGGTTTAAATTTGTTTTTGCTGTTATTTAATTCAAACAGTATAACGGTCTAATATACATACATATGTATGAAATAAATTTTGTTTTATGAAATAAAATTTCACTGTGAATAAAAGCTTTTATTATCTGCACCAAAAGTTATTAAGTCATTTTATAATTTTACTCTTGCTTAAAGTAAAATCTAAACATTTTATTTTAAATATTATTATTTATTTCCGCGGACTTAACATTTATTTTGTTGTATTTTTTGTGTATTTTTTTGTTTAAATGATTCACACACAACTTTCACCTACAACCCAAAAACGTAAGAAAATTCAAAAAAAAACTAAAAGTTACACCTTAAATCAAAACCAAAATAATATTTAATTAAAACGGAAGCGCAATAAAAAATTCACATTAAATACTCACTATTTAGTAAATATTCTCACAATTTTTGTTATAAATATTTTAGTGTCTACGAAAACGAAAAAAAAGACTCGCACATATTGTGATTCTTTATTTGGCATTGTCTACACTCAACGTTTAAGTTTTGAATTTGTTTCGTTTTTTATATCTATCACTTTTACTGCAAATTATGTAAATATCTACATGTGAATTTTATATTTTAAACAATAAAGTCATAATACATTTATTTAAATATATGTAGATGTTTGTAGTCTGCATGCGGCACACTTTTCTTTGCGTTTATTAAATTATATTGTCAAATTTAATAATGCGGATTTATTTTTATTTCCAATTCTTTATTGTTTTTTTTAAACTAAATTTATTTTCGACCTGTTAGGATACGAAAGATACATTTTTCGTATCTTTTGATGACTTCAGGTACCATGTATAATCCTGACATTTTTCGTATCTTTTGAATCTGTACGAAAAATAAAATATTTTTTTGAGTAATGACATTACGAAAATTTATTTGCAATTTATGTCATACACTATGGAACTTTTAAACGATTTTAATCTAATATTGCTTTTGCAATATGAAGTTGAAAAATTAATTAAAAGAATTGCTAGCAACTATTTAGAATTTAACTATGTAAAGGCAATAGATGCTTTGAAAATAGAATTTTCAAATCCAAATTATTTTTTACTAATTGAAAAAATTTATTCAGGTGTTTTAGCTCATATTTCGCTTGCTACCCTAATAGAAATCAAGATACGAAATATGATTTACTAAAAAAATTGCCAATTATTTTATATTGAAGTTTTAAAACAAATCAATACAAATGATTTAACTCGTATATTAATTTTTACAAAAATTAATTTGTTTTAATAATATCCAAATATATTTACATATAATTAATTTTAAAGTTTGCTTCTTGTATTTTTAAAAATTACATGCCTAATATTTATGACTTAAATAAATATAAAAATGAATTAATATATCATTTTCTTTACAATATTCATAAAATATGAAAAAAATCACCAACACCAAATTTGTATTTTAAAGTATTGATGGTGGTGTGGTGTGTGCTGTGCTGTGCTCTTCAAGGTGTTTTATGGACAAAAATAATTTGAAAATTTTCTTAGGAATATCCGGTAGATTTAACAAAACTATGGCATAGTTCCAAAATGGTATTTGTATCACTAGTTATTGCTGACAATTTTCTACATGGTAGAATTATGAAGATGATATAAAATAGTGGCAATAATAAGAAATCTGTGGCACTTGCTATTAATTTTTATAGATACTTAAGAAGTATGAATTTAAATGCACTAGATTTTTAAAGAAATAATGAACCAAAACTCAAATACAGTGCAATCAATTGATTGCATTAGAGTGTTATTTTATATCTCAGAAATACTTTGTATGGCATGTACTTATGTATGAAAGAAACGAAAAATACAGTTTGCTAAAACAATGTTGCATAAAACAAGAGTGTTATGTAATTGTGTGGCTTTTGTTGTTGTTACTGTGTGCGGTTGGTGTCGTGGTTATTGTCGTTGTTTATTAATTTTTCTGCATTTTAGTGTTCTTTTTTTTTTTTGTTATTTAGTTGTATCTTTAAGATAAAAGTTAGATACACATCCGTTTGCAAATAAATTTATTTTACAATCGTAGAAAGACCTGTAAAATATTATTTTATCTTGACTGTTGATTGATGTTTTAGTCGACGTTAATATTGTTGTTGCTGCAGTTATTGCTTTCTGCTTCTGTTTCGTCTTTCTTTTCCTATTTCTTTGTTCTTTTTTGCTCAAAGTTGTTGGTTGAAATAATTTGTTATTAATTAAGAAGTTAAAGAAAAACACACTAAACATTTAGTAAACATATTTATTATTAAACATATTTATTATAGTGGGGAGGGTATATTGGATTTGTGCTGATGTTTGTAACGCCCATAAATATTGGTCCAATACCAATCGACTCAGAATCGCTCCCTGAATCGATTAAACGATGTCCATTCGTCCGTCCGTCTGGCTGGCTGGCTGGCTGTCCATGTTAAATCGTTGTAGAAATATAGTGTGTTTCAGAGAGATGCATACATATACAGAAATAGTCAGACAGAAAACAAACAATATATGTAATCGTATGTGCGCATAAACAAGTTTGTGTGATAAGTTATGGGTCCAGATATCAAATATTTTATTGTTTGTTTATATTTAGGCCTTTGACTCTAAATGTCATTATGTCTTTGAGGTTATATATTCCTTTACTTTAGTACCCATTCAAATGTCAAATGTTTCAAGTCCATTTTCTGTAGATTTTAAACAGTTATCAATTTTTCGCCCGTATTCTAATATTGTATCACAGACCTTATAAACCACGTCATTTCAGTACTGTTGACCTTTTGCGCACATTTCAGCTAAAGTAGGAGATGTGTGAAAAACGAATTCATTTAAGCTTTAAATAAATGTAAAATCATTGCGATTTATAGGCCACGTCATTTCAGAACTCTTGAGAACTTACTGAGATTTCAGCAAAAGTAAAAGATTTGTGGAAAATGTTGAAACAAACACATTTTAACTAAGGGCGGCTGTGTGATAAACGCCTGAAAAGTCATTCATTTTTATTGCCTTTTCCTCCACAAAACTATAAAAAGCAATATGTACACAATATCGACATTTATTTAATAAGAATGACATACATACATTAACAACTATTGTTATTCTTTTCATTTGAGTGAATCTTATCTTTGTAGTCGCTCTACTTGCAGTTGAAGTATGTTTCTGTTCCATTGTAATTAAATTTCGTTTCTTTGTGTGTACAAAGATATTGAATCATACACTTAACCCTTTAAGTGCTTGATTTTCATTTGTAAATGATCACTGGCGTGATTATTCTTTTTTCATTATTATTCTTTTGTTTGTGTTTAATGAAGATGTGCTTGTCATTAAAAATAAAAACGCTGTTAGGCACAAATTAGAAATCTGACAAAACTCTAGTTTACGTAACTGACGTGGTGTTATTTGTGTGATACTAAAGTATTAAACTATTTCTAACCAACAACAGGGTTAAAAAAGTGCCCGATAGACTAGGCGATAATGTGCCGGACTATCAGTCAGAGGGTTGCGGGTTCGATTCCCGCCAAAGACTCTGGGTGTTTTCTGCAGACAAGCCAAAAAAAGCTTCGCAGTTTGTGTTTGTTAATTATTAAGTTAAAAACTGAATTAATTAAAATTGAATAATTACAAATTACATTATTTGGAATTATATTATTAAAAAAAAAAAAAAAAAAAAAAGTGCCTGAATTTGATTCATTTAAAATGTAGAACAATGGACATTAAACAAACGTAAATGGAATATTAGTATTGCTTGGATTTACATTGGACAAGTTTACTGATACGTCTTCTTTTCACATGTGACAGGACTAGAGAGTTCAAAACAATATAAACAAATTTCTCGGAGGGTTGTACCAGTCTGAAAGATTACCACGCAACACCAAACTGGATTCTGGCTCAAAATGACTCTAAAAAGGAGCAATCAAAAAGTACACAGTATCCGAATTTTAGAGTTATACTACTCCGACTTAAACCAAGAACCGTTCTCAGACTGACAGCCTGGTATCCACCTCTATGTTAAATCGTTGTATCTTCCAATTCGTTGGGATATGTACATGCAACTCCCGACTTTTACAATATAATGAAGACTTAAGCCTGACTATTCAACTTCTCATGAATTCGTTTACCCCTTAACCTCTTCTTCAGACACTCTAGGGCCAGATATATTTCCCATGGGAAACATTTTAGCTTTTTGTTATTTGGATCTTATAAATGTGCTCCTTCATAAAATTATTTATACTGGTAAGCCTTTTTATCTTTATCAGAAAATTAACTTTAATGCTTTTAAGAAAAATCTTTTTGAAATCTTTAAGTGATTTTTAAATAATTTTGTTTAAAAAACTTCCTAACTTGTACATAAAACTTCATAATACTTTAATTTAATTTTAATTCCATTTTACTACTTTTTATACCCTTCACCTTCATGAGCAGGGTATACATAAGTTTGTCATTCCGTGTGTAATTTCCATAATATAATTTTTCGTCCCTATAAAGTATACATATTCTGGATCCTTATAGATAGCGAAGTCGATTAAGCCATGTCCGTCTGTCTGTCTGTCTGTTGAAATCAGTTTTTTGAAGTCCCCAGATATACTCGGGATCCAAACCTTCAATAATTCTGTCAGAAGTGCTTTCCAGAAGTTTGCTGTTTAAAATCAGCAAAATCGGTTAAGTTCAACCAGAGTTATGGACCAATATGTGAGACAACCTCCATAAAAATTTGATATTTTTCGTCCATTTTATTGCAATATTTTGAAATATATTGCAGATAATACCATGAAATTCTGTATACGTTGTTTTTATGATAGAAGAAGAAAGTGTGCGGAAAATAGTAAGAATCGGTCCATGATTTCTCATAGCCCCCATACAAATATGGCTTAATGATAAATAAATGCCTATAAATTTGGAATATCAAGACAAAATTCAGCAAAAATAAGTTGTTCGGTCCATGTTTGATCATAGACCCCATATAAAGTCCACTTGCAAAATTCACTTAAATACGTATAATACAGATATATTCGGGATCCAAATCTTCAATAAATCTGTTAGACATACTTTCCAGAAGTTTGCTGTTTAAAATCAGCAAAATCGGTTTAGGCCAACCACAGTTATGGACCAATATGTGAGACAACCTCCATAAAAATTTGATATTTTTTCTCTATGGTATACAGAACACCGGCTTCGCATAGTACAGAATGTATTTTTATGGTGAAATGTCATAATCTTTCTTTAATATCTTCGGATCTATATTACCTACATGATCATATTATACCTTAAATTGAAGCTTAATTCCTTAACTTTAAAATTTTGTAATTTATATATCTACTCATATAGACCTTCTTCCAGGATTTTTAAGGTTGTTTAAAAATATAGGATCAAAAAATCATTTTCCGAAAAATCATTTTCCGAAGTGGTCTATATAAATAGGTCTTTAAAATGTCTATCATTTGATGTATATGTATATCGTTTAATAAAGAAATGCAGTTTTCAAGATATATCTAAATATATTATAAACTTTGGAGTCCAGCCAACTCGAAAGTAGGCGTGGCCGCCAAAATTTTTTTTATTTTAATCAGAATTTAAAACTCTATGAGTGATGAAATTTTGGAAGTGATTTGAAAAAAGTCACTAAAACCGACTTAAGCCAAATTTATTGTAAACATTTTTACTTCTTTATTTTCTTTTTTTAACTTTTATACAAAAAAAAAACACAAATTTTCTCGTATCTGTTCAAATATTTTGCAAACAAACATTCAAGTGTCCCTTTATTAAATGGTTAAAGTTGGGTAGAGAACACAATAAAAATATCAAAACATACAAGTGACTTGTAACCAGCTAACGAGCTATTATACATTTATGAATACAATTTTATCGTATTTTTCTTGTCATTGCCTTTTTACCCTGTTATAATGTATTTAGCAATTAGACGGTTAGTCTACATCGTCTTAATAAATGATTAAAATAAGTAATTAGTTCATTAACTTTAAAAGTAATTAACAAATCATTGACGAAAAATGCCACATAAGCAATTTAATAAAAATTAAATAATAAAATTTCATCTCTTCTAGAATTTTTACAAAATCCCCACAAATAATCACACGCATAAATTTGCATTAATATCAGCAATAATGAATAAACATTTTATGAACTTATTTAAAAAATGCATTAGTTGACTTTTTTAATGAGAGTAATTAAATGTTGTTGTATTGCTTTTAAGGATAGCCAGGAAAGTATGCTTTCTTTTTCTACCAATACATATTGCAATTACATATGTTTATTTATAGGTTAAACTATTAAACTATCAGGTTACTTATTTTATAGATGTCAAAATTTAATTGTGCACTTTTTCTATTATCTTAAGAATTTTAGTTTTTATTAAATTTCACAATTGTTAAAGTTTATTTCATATAAAATTAGTTTTAATTTCATTCCTTTTCATCTCTGCATGCATGCATGCAGAAAAGTCATTGTTTTATGACATTTGTGCAGTCACTGCACTAAACATCATGCACAGCAGTTGAATTTAATACAATTTTAACATGTGAAACTCTTGCAAGTGCAATTGTGCTGATGCACTAAAAAAATATATTATTACAAATGAACAAAGCATTAACATACATATTTGCATATAATAAAACATACAATTAAATCTAAAGTAAATTAACGTATAGGTATGTATGTATGTATATGTATTAAAAAAATATTGGAGGAGGTCGTTGAAATATTAGTTATTCTCTAGAAGAATATTGCTCAAGGTGGAAGAAGTTCTGCTTCGATCATATAAAGGGTGTCCCAACTAGAACGCAATGGTGTCAGTGGTGTTTGGTATCGTGAAATGATAACCAGTTTTTCTTGCCTAGAATTGAAGAAATTAATGTGGAGGGCATGTGGTTTCAACAAGATGGCGCCACATGTCATACAGCCAGAGAAAATGCATCAGCCATTTCCCGGTCGTGTTATTTCGCGTTTTGGAGACCAGAATTGGCCGCATAGATCGTGCGATTTAACACCTTTAGATTTTTTTCTTTGGGGTTTTTTTAAGTCGATGGTTTACGCGAATAAGCCGACGGCGGCTCAAGCCTTAAAAGAGGAAATTGGACGCTGCATTAATGAAATACCGCAGCAGTTATGCAAAAATTTCATTAAAAGATCGCGTGTGTGCCAGCAAAGCCGCGGCGGCCATCTGCACGATATCTTGTTCCATACATAACCTCATTCTGTCTACATTACGATATAATAAAGTTTCACGATTTTTTTTAAATATCTGTTTTATTTAATATTTAAAAATTGCGTTCTAGTTGGGACACCCTTTACATGGTTTTATCGCAACTATTTTCCATCTTCTCCTTTTATAGCAGATTTTAAAAATCAAGTATGTTTTTCAACTATCACTTCTGATATTAATATAAAAGAAACGTTTCCCGACTCTTATGAGACTACACCACTCGTCAGTAGAGTTTTTGCCCGATTAGGTTATTGTAATTATTTAAATTGATTGGTATCGAAGAAATCAGGTCGACGTAACAGACAAATATATGAATCCCTCCAATTGTCCCAGTTCGGCCAATAAGGTAAAGGAAAATGTTTTGTAAAAGTTAAAGCAAAATATCAAAATTTTTATAAGAGGAATTAATTTTAGTTTATTTTTAGCTTTCCTTAAATGTTAATAAATGAGTATCAAACAAGTTGTGGTTCGAATAATCAATGTTACATAAATATTTAACAATTTATGCGACCGGTGTTTATGTGAACAATGCTTTAGGGTTGCAAATGTAAATTGTAATTTACTAATTACTAATTTTTTTACCACCTCTCACTTTTTACTTACGTAACCTAATTATTTTCTACTCAAAAGAAAGCAAATTTTAACTCAAAAATGTAATTTTGTATTCATGACAAACAGTTTTTAATAATTAAATTTTCTTAATTAGAACAGCTTATTTTAGAAATTCGTTATTATAATTATGCAATATTTGAATATTGATCTTAAAATTGTACCTACTTCCTTTAGCCAAATTTGTTGATTCATAGAATTTTATAAAAAATTATTTAGTTATTTACTTATCTACATAAGGATGTTCTTAAATATCTGCAAAATAAATTTAAATGAAACCAAAATATAAAGCAAATGTATAATCAATAAAAACAAGTATGAGAGTATAGTCGTCAAGGCCTACAATACAATACCCTACACCCAGTATATAAATTAAACAGTTTTTCAGCAATGGGCGTTATATGGGAGATATAACCTATTGTGCACCAATCATCCAAAAATTTAGTGTCATGATTTCTATGAATATAAACATTGTGTATGTTAAACTTTATCTCGATATAAATGCTTTTAAACGATTTATGGAGCTTAAAGTTGATTACGGGGAGGGTCTTATATGGGAGTTTCGACTAATTACGGACCGACCATTATAAAATTAGGTGTCATTATTTCTGTATATAAGAAACTTATTTGTGTCAAATTTTATTTGATTACCAATATTTTTAATAAATTTATGATCGTTAAAGTGATTTTCGGAAGTGGGCCATATATGAGAGCTACGAGTAATTATGGGCCTATCATCATAAAATTGGACCACTATGGTGGTGTAGGGTATACATATTAAATAAAACTTGGTTTTTCTTTAAATGTTTGCTCTTCCATTTTTGGAATTTTTGGGCACCACTGCCAGGGCTGCCAGATGAATTTCGGAAATAATCGTCAAAATCCCGATAAAAAAAGAAAAATATCTTCATTTCGAATTTTAAAAATCGGAAAAATAAAATGTCACTATATATTTCTAATACTATTTTAAAATTTTTTTAAACGAAAACATACAAAAGATAAAAATTCAAGTTTATATACCTACTGACGTATTCATAAAAAATAAAGTAGGTTTGGAGTGTGCTTTTGGACACAATTTTCATACAAAATATTCTTAAAGTACATTTGAAGTCTACTTTAATTTTTTAAATAAGAGATCACAACAAATATAATGATAAACACAACTTGTGTAATATTTTTATAATATCTTACAGTATTTTATAAATAAATATCTGAATTTAGCATATTTTATTAATTCACGATAAATTACAATCTCAAAACAATTTAGTTTATTAAGTTTTAAATAACATTGTGAGTAAAACAACCAATTCATCATCCAACATATAAAGGTACTTATTTTCAAAGAATTCCGTATTTTTGTTTTATTTAAATTTTTTGGCTAAATATTCTTTCGACGTTTTGTTAAAATAGGAGATGTTGCTGTAGAATTTCCCCGTTGAAATTCAGAAATTATTTCCTTTAAAAATTTTAATTCATGGAATTCAGCATTTAAAATTGCTTTTCATGTTTACCAATGGATACGTAATTTCTACTATACTGACTTAAACTCAACAATTGTCAGTAATTAACAAAACACCACTATAATTTAGTTTTGTTCTAGAAAACTCATGTCATGTTCTTCTTAATATTTATGATATGATATCTCCAAAAAAGAGAGAATTTGGTAACAAAAACGTTAATAAAAAAAACAAATCATGGAAAATTTTAATAATTCAGAAAATCGTCACTTTTAATGAAAAAATCGTCACTTTGCAATTTTTGAGACAAAAAATCGTCAAATCTGGCAGCTATGACCACTGCTGAAAAGTAATTGTAAATACTCATACATAAATGTACAAATATTTAGATAGGTATACAACACTTACACAACCATTTAAACTTTAAATAATTTAAATAGTAAAATTTCAAATGTTTTTTATATTGAAATTTTAAAGGTATGACTAACAAAAATAAACAAAATCTCACATAATTTACTCTAAATTTGTACAAACAAGCAAATAAACGACGAAAATATAGTAATTGTTTTTATACCGTTCACCACCATAGTGGGGAGTGTATGTTGGATTTGTGCTGATGTTTGTAACGCCCACCTTAAAGTTTACCGATCGACTCAGAATTACTTCCTGGGTCGATTTAACCATGTCCGAACGTCCGTCCATCCGTCCGTCTGGCTTTCCATGTAAAGTTTGTGCACAAAGTATAGGTCACAATTTTTAAGATATTTCGGCTAAAGGACGGTTGGGATTGAATTTGCCCCCATACAAATGACCTCCCGAAATGGTGGTTTCACCACAAATAAATTGTACATGAAGCCTAATCACATACAAATTTTGTGCAGTTCGGTCCATCATTGACCATAGCTTTCGTATAAGGCGCAATTCTGAAATTCACTGTAAAGAGCATAACTCTCTTAAAAATGTTGGTATCCAAATAAAATTCAACACAAATAAGTTTCATTTGCACATACGAGTATATACCGAAATAATGACACCTAGTTTTATAACAGTCGGTCCATAACAAGTCAAAGCTTAAAGAAATCATGCCACTATATTTTTGAACGATTGGTCCATAATAGACTCCATAATAGCTCCCATTTCTGACAAATTATTTTACACATATACTGGGTGTAGGCCGGGCTTGACCGACTATACTTTCTTATTTGTATCTATGTACAAACAAATGTATGACTGTTTGTTTATATGAATGTAATTAGGTATGTATGTATGTAGGTATAGACAAATATATATTTATATAATGCAAGAAACCGGTTATATGTTGTACATATGTATGTATGTATGTATGTATGTACGAGTATGTGCTTAAGTATATAAATGAATAAATCGACATTTTGTTACTGTTTTAAAGTTACGTCTCTGATTTATTGGTGACACAAGTGACAAAAGTGTTTATTTATACCAATATTACACGCTACATCACGCATACATAAGTTGTCAGAAAGGACTCGATTCTCATTCTGTGTCGATTATTTAAATTTAAAATTTTGTTCATTAAATACCAATAAGAAGCTTCGGGAATGGTTTTTTTTATTACAAGGTGGAAAGGCAGCAAGTGCATTAAGTATGAGTATGCAGTAAAACAGAAAAAAAATATGCTCTGAAAAACAAAATTTTCATTATCACATTATCCACAGCAATACAAATTTTCATTTAATATTTAAATTGATTAGTTTTTCCAATATATGTAGTTGGATTTCAAATTTAAACAATAATATTTGTCATATTATTGAGAATATTTACTGATTTCGATATTTGTTCAGAAGTTTTCATAGTAATTTTTACATTAAGATACAATGAAAGTGTTTACACAAATTTAATAATAAAACAATTAAGAATGTATCGTCGGTTAAAACCGACCATATAATATCTTACCCTACACCGTGTATATACGCAAAAGCAGTTTGTTATGGACTAGTCGTCATAAAATTAATTATTTAGTGCATATAGATCTGCACTGTCTTGTGAAAGAATCTTAATTCGGGATTGGTCGGATAATGTCAGAACTGCTCTGCTAAGATGCCCGTCACTTTTTGTTGTTTTATACAATATCACAATAGAATTTAAAAAATATTTAAATGATCAAAATGAAATTCGCATGCGTGTTTTGAAATTGTTATTATAGATAGTTATTAATTACTATCCAAACCAACAATAATTAATAAAAAAAAAACGTCATAATTACATTCTTCCAAAGTGATAAGAGTTTTTGCATCAATGAAAACCTTAGCCCACAATTATGGTATATTTAAAACAGCGATTGGACTAAAAAAGGATATGCTATTGAAAACAGTTTATACTTTTCCAGATCAATTGAGGCAGTTTTTTCGCTATCCTACATAAGTTTTTTAATTACCTTATGATAATGACTCTATATTTTTATGTTGCTTTACTAATTGTTTTGAACAACATTTAATTTAGTTTTACTTTTTCAATACTTTGTTATTTTTGCTTCAATTCCAATGATTCCATTTCTTAATTTAATATATATAATTTCTGATTTTGTTAACATTACACACATTATTATACACTTTTATGACCTTTATCGGTGATGAGCGTGGAAGGTCCAAAGATTTAACAATGAATATGGTTAGAATTTTGGCTAACTATAAAAGAGGTTTTAAAATTGTACACATAAATGCACAAAGTTTAAATAATAAATTGGATGAATTTAAAATTGTTTTTGATAACTCTGGTATTGATGTTATTTATGTTTCGGAAACATGGCTGTTAACATCAACCCCAGATAATAATATATGTCCCAATGGGTACAAGGTATTTAAAGATGATAGAGGAAGTGGCAATTTTTACTAAGAATAGCATTTCTTGCAAAATATGCAACAAGTCATCTTTGGCATACAGTACAACTGAGCAAGCGGTTGAGTTTATATTTATTGAAATTTCTTCATTTGGCAAAAAGATACTGGTAGGTTGTGTTTATAGGCCAAATAAGAGAATACCATTAACTGTTTTGTATTCAACACTAGAAACTCTCGCCACAGTGTATAATGATATAGTCATTACTGGTGATTTTAATTCAATCGTATTAGTGGAGACGACGCTCTATGATAATATGTTATCGCTTGGTCTTTTTCCAGTCAACATGATTAATCCAACGCACAGTGGTATTTTTTTGGCAAACAGTCTATTTTTTTACAGTTATTTTTTAGAAATCTAATGATGAAATTCTGTAGAGAAATATTTTATTAGTAGAAAACCATGATTTGTTTTCGAAAAAATAAAATATTGTATAAAAAAAAGTGTGGTGAAGTTATCTAAATATTATACAACGAAAACTGATGAAAATTTTACTACATTTCAGTTGTTTATACAATAAATATGGTTCAACTACCAATAGTTTTAGAGCATTTTTATTAAAATATAGTATTTTAAATTTAATAGGAAAGAAAAAATATTTAAATTACATATATAGTTTAAGAGATCTGAGCAAATCAAAATGACTCCAAAAAATTTAGCATTTTCAGTTTTCATTAGAAAAGAAATAAGTTAGCTCGGTCTACCTCCGTGTTAGTACTACTTCTAAATGAAAGTTTGGAATATTTTCTTTTATTTTATTTAAAAAAAATCTGCGACTTTTTGCGATCGCTGAACAAACTTATAAATTTTGTGATAAAACTCACGTATTTTTTATGAATATTTACAATAAATTGCAATGCATATTTACAATAAAAGGTTTTGTATACTTTTTTAGGCTTTTACTTTTACTTTTTAATAATTGATTGACAGCAATATCGAAAAAGGGCATAACAAAAAAAGAAAAACAAAACCATATGATTAATTAAACCGGTATTTAAAATAATAATATTTGCAAAAAAAAGTCTAAGAAAATTATTAAACGTAACTAATTTTTAAAATGAATTCATTTTGTTTTTCATATAGTGAATTGTGCAAGGAACTTATAAATTGCAATAGTAATGTGGATTTATTAACTGATTTCATAAAAACTAAAAACATGGTGCTTACTATTAATAAAATCAGTTTAGAAGCGATTTCTTAGTCACTTTTTAAAACGTTAGGTTTCAAAACAAAATAATTAATGTGTACTTTGAATATAATTGAAAATTTTTAGATATATTTGAAATATCACTTGCTGATGAGCAACCTAGTTGTTCAACAAAGATGGGCGGTGGGTAGTGGGCGTGGCCAATTTTGATGAAACTTTATATTTTTCTTATTTGAGCTAACCAAAGGCTCTGTGCCAAATTTCAAAAACTTTGCACCAAAAATAAATTTTCGGTTCTATGGGCGGTGAGTAGTGGGCGTGACTAATTTTGATGAACTTTATATTTTTCTTATTTGAGCTAACCAAAGGCTCTGTGCCAAATTTCAAAAACTTTGGACCAAAAATAAATTTTCGGTTCTATGGGCGGTGGGTAGTGGGCGTGGCCAATTTTTATGAAACTTTATATTTTTCTTAATTAAGCCAACCAAAGGCTCTGTGCCAAATTTCAAAAACTTTGCACCAAAAATAAATTTTCGGTTCTATGGGCGGTGGGTAGTGGGCGTGGCCAATTTTTATGAAACTTTATATTTTTCTTATTTGAGCTAACCAAAGGCTCTGTGCCAAATTTCAACATTCTACGAGCACTCCTTATATTTTTTGCCAAACATTGTATGAACAAATACCATTGTGCAACGCACCATACATCCACAACAAGCACGCTGATTGACCTTTTATTTGTGTCCAACACTACGAATATAGTTCTGTATGATCAAATATCTGCTCCGTGTTTTTTTGGCAATACTAATAATCGTACAGATTGTAATGTGGATGCAAACATGCTTAACAGAACTTTCACTGCCATACCTGTAGTACAGGCAAATCCCACTTTTTTTAATTTTTCCTCAAGCTCGCCAAATACAAATACTGGAATAATTAGTGAACATTTCCAATTTTCGTGCGTTACTCAATATGACGTTATTTCAACAAGCTCTTTGATAAAATCAAATGTAGTTTATAAGATTACTTTTACCTATGATTCTACCGTATGTTACTTATCTATTTAATACTATTATAATGTCAAGTACGTATCCGTTAAACTGGAAACACGCAAAAATTATACCATTACCTAAATCGAATGGAGAATATAGACCGATAGTTATCTTGTGTTTTCTATCGAAGGTTTTAGAGAAGCTCTTGTATAAACAAATGATGGAATATATTGATACTTTCCAGCATGCAATCGGGGTTTCGTCAGAATCACAGCTGCGTTACGGCTCTTGTGGAGGTTAGCGAAAATATACGTCAAGGATTAGATGAAGGTAGTATGAATTTTTTAGTACTTCTAGACCATTATAAGGCGTTCTATACGGTAGACCATGACATACTCATTAAAAAACTGAACCACTTTTTTCGGTTTAACGACACTTCTACTAAACTTATATCTTCGTATCTTACGAACCGCACACAATCGGTGTCTGTGAACAATACATGGTCAGATAGCGTATCCCTTAATAGAGGAGTACCCCAAGGCTCTATTTTAGGACCACTCTTATATTATTTATATATAAACGATTTGCCAAACCAACTCTCTAAATGCAACATCAATTTATACGCAGATGACGTGTAACTTACTTACCTCTGGGCTTGTGCAAATGCACTCTGTTTGAATCCACACAAATCTAAATGCATTGTGATATGTAAAAGGAGCTTAAATCGTTACATTTCTGAAGATATTGTTTTAAATGGCGAAAAAATTGAAATTGTTAATTCAGCGAAAAATCTCGGTATCATTTTCAATAGCAATCTGACATGGACTGATCATATAAACTCACTGGTTGGTCAAGCATACATAAAGTTACGAGCTGTCTGGTCTACAAATATTTTACACGAGTTGTTTGGAAGCTGTGATTCAAGTAGTAAAAGTAAGCTTAATATATTGTTTAACAACATTATAAGATATGTGTATGGATTGAGAAGGTTTGATCATGTTTCTGCTGTTTACAATAAACTTTACGGTGTTTCACTTGATAGTCTATTAAAAATTCGTATTCTTGTATTCTTGCACAAAATAATAAATACTCAAACCCCCAAATATATATTTGAAAAAATACGTTTCTTCCAATCGTCTCGAAATCGAAATATTATAATACCTCGACATCAATACCAAGTGTCTGAATGGCACTTTTATGTACATGCCGCTCGCCTTTGGAACAATCTTCCTTGAAATCAACAAATAAATAGTAATGCTGAAATCATCAATGTATGTATATGTATAATCATGATTCTCCGTATTCTAATCATCGTTGGTTGTTGAAATTTGTTCACTACATTACGATATGGTTGTGCCATGAAATTGTTCTACGTTTTTCAACTTGTGTACTTTTTGCACTTGCTTTTTTTCATCAAAATAAAACTAATAAAGAAAATTTAAAAGAGTTTTTTGTCATTTATTTTATGTCAATCTTTAATAAAAATAATTTATAAGCCAAAACTAAAAGCATCAAGTTCTAAGAAAACAAAAACAATTTAAACTGAACAACAACTTTAGGGAATAATAGTATTTTTAATATTTAGCCCAAAGCCAGTTATTTCGTAAAACACTTTTTACACTTTCTGGCATATTATGAAGTAAGTTTTCAATTAGTTCATTTCGAACTAATCTCTCACTATTGTCCCAACCGTCTCATCACGATTGTTCACAAATTCTCAATCGGATTGAGGTTGGTACATTTTGTTGGTCACTACATAAAAAAGAAATTCTCCTCTCTAATCGATTCTTTCATGATTTTGTAAGTGTTCTTTGGTTTACCATCCAGCTGAGAAA
Source organism: Bellardia pandia (assembly GCA_916048285.2). NCBI lineage: Eukaryota > Metazoa > Arthropoda > Insecta > Diptera > Calliphoridae > Bellardia > Bellardia pandia. The sequence goes on from OU696530.1 coordinate 77,232,848, forward strand.
TAACTTCATCCACATGATAGACGCTCTTATCTACAAAATCATGAATATGTGTTTGAAAGATAAGCACATAGTCTTTGTTCGTCATTATTCCCTCGATTCGTTGTAGTGGTAAAATCATAAAGTTCCTTTTACCGTGCTTCATTGATTCCTTAACATGGTGTCTTTAAATTCGGTATCGCGTAGAATATCTACTTCTTGTCATTGCTAGAATATTGCCCTCATAGCTCTTGGCAGTTTCTTCATTATTTATTATAATTTGATTTGTGTTAGATAATTTGCAAAAAGTGTTTACCACACAAAGTTAAATTAATATCAAACTAATGATTTTTTGAAGTCACAAACAAAACAAATACTTACAAATCTAACAAATCATTAAAAACGAACTAACAATAAGTATTGAAAATCTGTAGTCCAGCCAGTGCCGGAAGAAAATTGTTTATCCAGTGTTGTTTATACATACATATGTATTAAGTTGGCATTCTCCCTTCTTGCCTTTGGTTCAGATCAGCTGTATCCCTTCTTCTCAGTCGAATATAGCCACTATTTATTAATATGGCGCGGGCTAATAGGTTTGGATGTACTTCAAGCTTTTTTAAATATTTTCTGCATACTTTTGGATCTCAGTTTTTACCAAATATTCGAATTTTTTGTATACCAGAGGGCAATTGTGATCATTCATAGCAATTTGTTTTGTGGCAGCAACACAATGAAGAGTTTTGGTTAATGGTTAATGAATGTGAGATAAATGTGTCCAAGTCAATCATAAGGAGACTGTTAAAAAAAATCCTAGACTCAAGTACTCGACAAAAGCTGTTCTCTGTGCAAAGGCTATTACTCCGACACAAAATTGAAATTGATTATTAAACATGCATATATTTGATTAAGGTGATTTTTTTGATGAAAAAAATTTAATCTTGATGGTCCAGAACATGTAAGTCGTCTAACAAAGGGATGGTTATCTTCGAAAAATATTAATTTACTTAATTGCCCGCATATTAGTCAGATCTGAACCCCATTGAAAACATTTGGGAAATATTAGGCAGTCAAATTTAAGCTAAAAACCAACGATATGAAAGCATAAGAAGCTGTTACAGATGCTGGTGATCGAATTTTTAAGTTGATTCAAAACAAGTAAACATTTTTTGTGACTACTGTTATTTCAAGTTATTTTAATTTCAGTGTATTTATAGTTATGAAATACTAATTCATTTCTTTATACATTTTTAAGAGGTAAAATGTTTTGTTTTTTTTTTTTGTTCGTTTCACATGCCTTTAGGTTTCCTTTAAGTTACAAAATTGAGAAAAGTTATATTTATATGTATTTATAGTTATGCAACGCAGTGTATTTTTAAACAAATTTTAAACTCCTGCTTTATTGCAATTTGAAATAAAATGTTTTTGTAGCTGTAATAATCAATAATTATTTTGTCTTAATATTAATTAATTGTTTTTCTATTTTTTTATTCCAGGTAATTTTCCAAGGATTTTTAATTGAAATTAACTGTATGTATATCTTCATATGTATATCTAAGTATTTTCAAGTTTAATTTATAGTTGTTAGCTTTCTTAAACTATGTATAGACGGTCATCAGATATGTGCTAGCAATGTACTGATATTGAAAAATTGTTAGCAAAAGGTAAATTGTCAGTTCAGACGACTGTAAGAAAACTAACATTTTCATTGGCACACAATTGTCACACAATGAATTTATCTGTCAACCGAGATTTTTTTCCAAAATGTTATTAATGCACACTTGTTTGTTTATTTATGTATTATACATAGTTGCATTTAGAAATAATTTCTATGACAATGCTGCCATTGGCAGATACATAATGAAAAGTGTTTGACAATTGTCTTAAAACAATGACAATGAAAAATTTTTTAGATGTCTGACAATATTTTTGTCTTGCAATGTACTGAAAATGCTTTTTCTTACAACGTTGGAAGACAAAAATTTAAAGTTCACAACGGTTGTTAGACATTTTCTGAATATTTTTCGGACAACGTTGTAATATCTGACGATCGTCTATACATAACTTTAGTACATTTATCATAATCATATTCTAATTGGAATAATCGTGAACTTCTCCTTTACGACTTCTTCTAAATGTCACAAGTTAATATTCTACATAGTTAATATTTATCCATAACGGACAGTAAATTTATATACATATTCTGATATGTCATTTTTGATTTTAATGAAATTTTCCACAGATATATCCAAGGTGAATTTAAATACTAGGTGATAGCGTAGCGCCAGCTGATTATTCATGGTGAATTTGAAAATGCCAAAAAGTTATATAAAAAAAAAACTTTTTGACAGTGACGAAAGTTTTTCATATAGAAAAATGCCTGTTGTTCTTGCCTTGTTGTAATTGTTGTAGCAATGCGGTCACCTGGTATTTAATTTCACCATGGATATATCTATATATGTATTCCAGTGTTAATTTCCTAATTGGAATTCCTTTTAGAAATGCAAAATATAATACGTTATATTTTATTGAAAATAACTGCAAAGCTTAATAAAAAAGTTCATAAGTATCTGTTCATATATACATACTAGCTAAAACCCGGTGTGCTTCGCTACCCGTATCGTAATGAAATAAAAAGTTTAAAGTTAAACAAATATACCATATTTGCCGGACGATAAGACGCACCCTTATTTTAGGTCAAATTTTCAGATTAAAAAGGTGCGTCTTATCGTCCGACAAATACGGTATTTATTAAGTTATTAAAACCTACAGTTTTCCTTTTGTATACAAATTCTAACATTTACTTAATATTGTTGCTAAGCAGCGCATTGGTGTCCTAAATGTTAATATTGGTAACTAAAATAGCTTTCCCTATATATAATTTGTCATCATATCTATGGGAGGTGCCACGCCCACTATTGATAGTCCGCCCATTCTTGTCCTAAATATTAATATTGATGGTAAAATTACCGTACCATATATCTTATTGTATACCATATATTTGATTTTTTAAATTATCATCATGTGGGAGGTGTCACACCCCCTGTCCGCAATATTTAAACAAACATGCAAAATTTAAGTGCTATATCTATTATAGTTTCCTAAGTATTTGATTTTTAAAATTAACTTTGTTTGGCAGGTACCACGCCCACTTAAAATTTCAGAAAAAAAGTAGCCTATAGCTCCTTCCAGACATACAGAAATATACTGTGAAAATTTCAAGCAAATCGGTTCAGCCGTTTAGCCGTCTATAGATCCCAAACTAATAATAATAAACATACATACAGACAAACAATCACTTTTATATATATAGATAGATAGATAGATATCGCACCCTAAATACAAAAGGGTCTCAAATGCTGAAATTTTCAGGAGAGACAAAAAACTGTTTATCGTGCACAAGCAACACACATAACATAAAAATAGACATATGTAACTGTATTTTTCCAGTTAAAGAAGATAGAGATGTGAAAGAAATTTTTGCAGTAGTTAGAGATGTGTAATCTGAATTAATTTATGGAAAAAAATTATTTTTGGAAAATTTTGAGTTGTGACCCTTTTGTAACTATTTAGGGTGCGATATGTGTACATATGTTCAAGAAGTGAAATTTTTGGGTCGAAAAGGTTTTGGTGTCAAATATTAATAGTAATTATATTAATTGTGGTTAATCTCATTGCTTATTTAACTGTCATTGAAATTCGAGATGTCAACTCCAGCTGCCCATCGTTTTGAGATTGATTCCCTCAATTGTAGCTTTTAAATCGATAATTTCATTTAAGTCATGGCTACCAAATCTATCGAAATTTATTTTCTATTTTTGTTTATTTTTTGATTTCATAGGATTGTGTATTTGTTTTGTCAAGTAAATATTTGATCATTTAGCATAAACTTTTTATAACAAGTAATAATTCAAACTGAACAAAAAAAAATCATTTGTGTAAACAACTATTAAAATTAAAAATTCACAAAAATTAAAAAGAAAACAATGAAATAAAGTAGAAAAACAAAACAACATTTATGTATTTGAAATTCACTGATAAGACTGCGGCCATTAAGAAACATGTGTCAGTTCAGTTTGCTTGTTATTTATTTGAGTTCGTTCAATCCTAAACCTCTAAAACATCAGATCAACTAAAAATGAGTTTCAACAGTGTGGTTTTATTTACTTTTTGTGTAAATACAAATAAATAATTTCTAAAATCACTGATAATACTTAATGTCGTTTCAAGAAAAATAACAAAGAAAAAAAAACATTTAATTTTCATAGAACAATGTAAATCTTATTTAATTTTGTTCTATTATGGTCTGCTGCGGCATGACAATTAAACTTTAAAAATAATAAAAATTGCAAACAAAAGTCAATTATTTTAACAAATTACATAAATTAATCAAGAGACAATTAAAAATTCAAGACATGAACATTTATGACTCGCCTGACTAAACTGCATTCCACTGTGAGTATAAAAATTATTCATAATTTCATTCGCTTTTTCTGCATGTCTTTGTTGTTGGTCTTTCAACAAATTTGTATAAAAGGAGACAATAAATAATAAAGTTTTTAAAGTCAACAAACATATTCTTTCAGGCAACAACGACTGACTGCTTGTTTTATAAGTTTATTTTTTCTTAAGCGAAAAAACCTCATTTATTTGCCTCAATGATGTCAAATTCATTGTTGCCCGCTGGTTAAAATAATGTCTTGATTTAAAGAAATGGAGAGTGATGAATAAGTTTTAGGAATTTAAGAATTCTTAATTCCTTTGTCACTTCCTCCGTTCACATCTTATGTTATTCGATGATTTAGTCTTCAGTTACGAGTTAAGAAATTTTTATATCCCAGCAAAAGTATTTGTTTCAAAATTGGTCTCCTGAACGTTTAAAATATTTTACTCTTTTAAAATTATTTGCCAAATGATTAACTGATTGATTCATAAAGAAATGAATCTGTTTATGTTAGAACGTCTCCAATCAGATACCTTGATCAGCCACGTAAACGTATGACATTGTATCGAAAACTCACCTCCCATGCAAGAACTACTGCTTATGGAAGGGCTTTTAATCATGCCAATAATAACCATAATATTTTATATTAGGACATGCTATGTTCAATCCAGTACCGGAGCTTTCAATCGTATATTCAGTGAATACCGCAAAACCTAGCAGTCTTGCAGTCCCTCTGAACTTTTTCAGATATATCTCTCTCTCTGAGATTTTCACTGTGAGTGCCCTTCCAAAGTCGATTTCCGTGAACATAAAGTCCTAGATAACCTGATTTCATTGAGTCCATATTTTGTAAAGCAATTCAGTAAATGCCATTGCTTTACTTTGTTCTTAGTAGCAGAGCTGACTTGTAAAAGCTGAGTAATCTTGTTGCTGTCATTCGCACTATATGCTCCATGGTCACCTGTGTCATGCTTTTGGTGGCAATGATAATTCCACTTCAGGCACATTTTTGTACTTTAGCCGGTATCTATGATACGGTACTCAATTGGAATTGGTCTCTCAACCTACATACATATGTGTAGATCCAGATCACCGCAAATACAGTTTAAGTATATTTTACTATCCACCTAAAATCCTTCTTAATTTCACAGTTTTTCGATCTCTCTATGGACAAGTTCGGTGCTTTTTATCACCTTGACCTTAAATTTGTTTTATTTTTATTTTCACCCAAAGTTAAAACACTTATCTGAACAATAAAATTATATTAGCTGCTACTGCTACATATACATACATACATATCGATGGTCTCATGTAGAAAGGCCCTAACTCGCTATATTTCGAAATTTGTTTTTTTGCGATTGCAATGCATTTAACGCAAATACACCTCCTCACAAAAATTTATTGCAATAGTGTAAAAAATAACGCTTTTATAAGCAGTTGTACAAAAAAAGTTACATGTTGAATATTATAGTTTCTATTATGTTTTTAGCTTCTCCTGTAAAGTTTCAAATACGCGAGTTAGGGCCTTTCTACATGAGACCATCGATATGTATCTGGTTTAATCATAATTTACACTTTTGAACAATTACTAATTGCAAATGGCAAATACTTTTTACTGAACATTATTATTCACAGAGTTGTTTAGTTAACAATTTCAATTAATAATTTCGCAATGATCCTTTATAGCCCTGACTGTTGGTTGCAATTGATTCCATCATGAAAACAATATTTCAATAAGAAAATTGACTTAAATGACATGTATTTTAAATTGCAAAAAAAAAACGTCAGACAAATCGATTTAAATTTGTTTTGAGTGTTTGTTATTGATTTTTGTATGGAGCACATTCAAACAAATGCATTAAATGACATTTCAATTAAAAAACATTAACTAATATCAATATCAATAAACATCTTTTTCAATAAACATGATTTGTATTTGCAATATAGAAAAATATATTTTACCTATAGTTTAGCCGAAATACTAGATAAGTTTTACATTCAATCAAATCAATTGGACAAATAAAATGAGTAGCACGACTAAACCGTACAAAATATTGGTTGCCTCAATTAAAAATATGTAAAAAACTAAGAAAAAAGTTAATTTTTACAACTGAGTTGCTCGATGTTCAACTTATTCGGTTGTCATAACAAAAAAAGAAAAAAAACTATCAACTTTTCAAAAACAAAATAATAAAAAGCATCCATGCAAATACAAACACTTGAAAAATCATAATTTAAAATCATTAAAAAGCCCAAATATTGAAACAACTCTTGTCAATATCTATCAAACGGAAGTGAAAATTTGTATCTTTCATGAATAAAATCAATTGATTTTAATATGGGTGTTGCAACTTAAACATGTTCCTCTTTACTTACACTTATCTATATGTACATATAAATAAATATATATTGTATTTATGTACGAGTATAATAATATAATTGAGTTGAAAACGCTCGCTCACTCACTCATTTGTTCGGGTAGCAAAATCACACTTAATGGTTGATATATTTATGAAGAAAATCTCGTTTAATTTTTTTTTATTTCATTTATATAATAACGGATTCACTGGACCACGTCTTAACAACAAGCTCAATAACCAAATACCAACAATCAAAAAATAACATTTCATTGAATAAAATGATAAAAGACCAGTTTTATAGTACGAACATAAACTTTGTTTATAACCAGTTGACTACTAAGATACAGGCCTTAGTGACTCATTTCTCAAACGTTAATATTTTTGGCTCGTGTGGCTGAAATGCGCTGTTCAAGTACTTAAAGAAACATAAGTAATAATCGTAAAATTAAGATAATTGAGTCTTAAAAATAAATTTAAATTAAATTATTTTCTTCCTGTAGAAAGTATTTAGAATGTGTGTGAAGATAAATTCAAATTTGAGTAGCACAGACAAAAACCATATTTGCTAACATTGATACTGTTACAGTCAACAGACCAGACTGTTAACAGCACTTAACAGTCATATTTACTTGCATTTTGAAAAAATAATTTTGGAATTTGAATAAATCAATTTGAATAAATTTCATCCTAAAAGATAATTTTTCCAAAAATACATTTTTTTCAAATTCGATTTATTCAAATTCCAAAATTATTTCAGAAATTCGACTAATGTAGTCTCATTTAGGACCCTTTGGACTACCCTTTCTATATAGTGGGATACGTGTGCAACTCGATATTTGTCCAAATTCTTCTAGAGAATTTCACCTAAAAGTTAATTTTTCCAAAAATACATTTTTTTCAAATTCGATTTATTCAAATTCCAAAATTATTTCAGAAATTCGACTAATGTAGTCTCATTTAGGACCCTTTGGACTACCCTTTCTATATAGTGGGATACGTGTGCAACTCGATATTTGTCCAAATTCTTCTAGAGAATTTCACCTAAAAGTTAATTTTTCCAAAAATACATTTTTTTCAAATTCGATTTATTCATTGAAATAAAGCTATTTTTTATTAGCAATATTTGTGATAGCAATATTCGCAAATCTAAAGGAATTGAAGTGATTGTTTTGTCCTCTTTCAAGTTTTTATACCACCACAGTGGGGAGGGTATATTGGATTTGTGCTGATGTTTGTAACGCCCAGAAATATTGGTCCAACTCCCACCTTAAAGTATACCGATCGACTCAGAATCATTTTCTGAATCGATTTAACGATGTCCGTCCGTTCATCTGGCTGGCTGGCTGTCCATGTAAAGCTTGTGCGCAGAGTACAGGTCGCAATTTTGAAGATATTTCGATAAAAATGTTCGGCCCAAAGACGGATGGTATTGAAACTGGTGGAAATCGGTCCATTATTTCACCTGGCCCCCATACAAATGTTCTCCCGAAATTGGGTTTACCGTTCATAAATGTTTGAATTATGCAAGTATCCAAACAAATTTCATCATTGAGTGCCCGATAGACTAGGCGATAATGTGCCGGACTATCAGTCAGAGGGTTGCGGGTTCGATTCCCGCCAAAGACTCTGGGTGTTTTCTGCAGACAAGCCAAAAAAAAGCTTCGCAGTTTGTGTTTGTTAATTATTAAGTTAAAAACTGAATTAATTAAAATTGAATTGATAATCAACTTTAACTTTACTTACTTTTACTTTAACAAATTTCATCACAAATGCGTGGTAAATGAAACCAAATCACATCTACAAATATTGTGCAGATCGGTCCATAATTAGTCGTTACTCCCATATAAGGCCCACTTCCGAAAATCACTTTAACGATCATCAATTTCTTAAAAATGTTGTTATTCAAATTTGACACAAATAAGTTTCTTTTATACAGAATAAATAATAATACCTAATTTTATAATGGTCGGTCCATAATTAGTCGAGACTCCCATATAAGAACCTCTCCATAATTCACTTTAAGCTCCATAATACTTTAAAAGTTTTTATATCGAGATAAAGTTTAACATACACAATATTTATATTCACAGACATTATGACACTAACTTTTCGGATGATCGGTCCACAATAGGTTATATCTCCCATATAGCGCCCATTTCTGAAAAACTGTGTTATACATATACTGGGTGTAGGGTATTATATGGTCGGGCTTGACCGACTATACTTTCTTACTTGTTTAAATACAATATTTATTTAGCAGAGAAGACGTGAAATACAAAACCATGAAAAATATCCACTAACTGATATTCGATCCTTTCTATATTTTGCCCTATCAACATCGGCAGATTCATGAATGAGATAACATGTACTTCAAGATGCCGAATATTATTCCAAATATTCGAATATCCAAATTTTGTTAAACATTTTTAATACTCGTTTCTTGTAATAATTTTTTCCTTAAGAAACAAAATTTCGAATTTGGTTGACAAATCACTCTTGAGTTCCTCACTTGGTTTCTGGCAATAAATAAGTCACTCACATTTAAAACCACATCAGAATTATGTCTTTCATATACCTACAGACAATATTCTCTATGCTGATCTTAGCAATCTAAACGATAGCAAAAACTTATTAAACTTGATCCAACTATGTGAGGCTTGTTTAGCTAATCAGCGTTACCGTTGAGAATTTTCAAAAAGTCACTCAAAATGTCGTTAAAAAAAAAGTCGCACAAAAAAGTCGTTTTGAAAAATAAAAGTCGCAAACTTTTTTAATAACCTTCCTTAGACTTAAATGATTGGTTTTTGCTAATCCCGCGTAACCCTAGTTTCATATCTGCAATTGTAACGCTTTTACGAAAGTTGCTGTTTCTCTTCGGCAAAAACTATTGTAGTTGCATTTTTGTATTTTCAGACGCTTCTTTAATGTTAGTTATATGTTTTTTTGTGCTTTCATGTCACTGTAGATGATTGTTTTGATTTATCAGGAGCTGTTTACAAGCAATGCAAAAAGAACGCTTCTTCGCTTCATCTTGCTTAAAGGTTCAGTTAGCCGACTGTAATGGAATGTAACTGCAACAGTAAGAAACAGCTGATGGATATTGTTATGTGTAAAGTAATGCAAATGGTTATGGAGATGTAAAGTAACGCAACACCGTAATGTATGAGTCTGTAAGAAATAGAATTTCCTTACATTTTTACGTCATTACACTACATTCCGTTACAGTCGGCTAACTGAGGCTTAAGCCATTTATATTTAAGTTCCCTTTCTTTGGAATAATATCGCGACACATTAGTTTTCTTAGAGGAAATTGTAGCGTTTTTGACATTTTGTGGCTCAGGGTCTGATTCTGATTCAGAGTGGGACTGTGAGCACGCGTCTATGGTTTTTTTAGGATTTCACAATAAATCTATTCTTTAAGAATAACATTTTATACCGGTTCTTTTTTAAATAAAAAAGTATACACATTTCCACGTTTGAAAATATTACGAAAAATACGTACATATATTAAACCGACAATGTGTCAAAAAAAATATATAAAACAATGTTGCCAAACGAAGAACAATTTGTTGATTTCTTTTAATACTATGGCGTCGATGCCATACTATTTCACTGTTCATCATTTGGCAATTTTTTATTAAAAAAAATAACAAACAAAAACAGTAAATTTGCAATGCATTGAAAAATAAACTTTTGTGTAGGTAACTATACAAAAAAAAAAGGGGAAAAAGTCGCAACAAAATTAAAAAAGTCTCAAAATTAGGTAATTTTAAAAAGTCTCATAAAAAGTCGCAAGCCGCCAAAAAAGGGTCAAATTGCGACTTTAGTCGGCGAACCCACAACACATTGAACAATGTTGTACCTTTTCGATGTTAGGTACAATTTGTGAAATTTTAAATAAAAGTAAAATATAAAAATAAATTTAGATTACTTTTCATAAATAAATATTGAATAACCCAATAAATAAAGAACAAAATTATAAAATTTTACTCTTTATAATTTCAATTCTAATATTTGTAAACCTCTCATTGAGGGTGCTGTAGCTTAATTGGTTAGCGGATTTGATCATTAAGCATGAGTTGGTTTTTATTTGCAGCCCGGGTTCGATTCCCAGGCGCCGAAATAAAGCTGTCTATTATTTCTTAAGTTGTTGTTGACGTTGAATTAAAAGTTAGATTTACATTTATTTTTGATTTAATAATAAAAGACATACAAAACCAATAATAGTTGAAGATATATTTTTATTTTTTAAAGAAACTACTTCAATTTGCAGATAAAAACTATGCGTTACAATTTCAAAAAATCCGTTAAAAGTATCGAGTAGTATTGAGTACCCAAATGAAAAGTATTGAATATTATTGAGTAATGGAAAGTAGTAGAATTTGCCAGCACTTCTTAACTAACAAGGCTTATTAAATATGTATTTTAAAATTTTATTTTATTTTGCAAGAATTCAAATTCTCACACCTTTTTTTATAATACTGGTAAAAATCATACTGATCGAAACTGTAAAATTTTCAAAATGTTAGATAGGGCCGTTTGCCTTTTAGCTAATGATCAAAAAACGCGTATTTTGAACAAATCATTCTTCTTTGCATTCCATATTTCAGCAGGTGTTTGATAGTTTGGTATCAAATTTTTTAGACACGCCTTCATGACACATTTTTTTTAGAGATTCTATTGAAACAACTAAAATAATGCAATTTAGTTTCTGAAGGGATCAATGGAAAGGATAATTTGTTTAACAAATTCAGTCAATTAATCAAAAATAAAAGATTATGATAATCTTTTGCTAAATAACATGCAAATATTTTGTTGATTGATTGATTCTTTTGCACTTTATCAACATTGTCCTTGATTTATTCTTCAAAGAACTGACAAACCAAATTCGCAGTAGTAATTGGGAGTGCGAACAGAATATAAATTATCATTTGTTTTGAAGTTTAAACCTGCATGGATTAACATTTAAGCCATTAACTGTCTAAAGTTTAACTTAGATAAATATACTCAATTCAAATCAACACCGCTTAACTGGCTCTTCGTCAAAGTGTGTGAGTGGCTTAACAAGCACTTGTGCAAATAATGTTAAACAATATTTCAAATTAAGCTATTATTGGGTGTTCCTACTACGTAGGTACGAGTACGTAAGTATTTATGCAAATTTACTTAATTAATAACACGAAACAATATTCTGTAGTTATTTTTTTAACTTGACTAGAGTTACTTTGGTTAGATGTGTGCAAATACATACATACATTGTGCAGTACATAAGTAGTTACGACTAGTTCAATGAACTTTATCTTGTTGTCATCTGCTACTTTTATGTATGTCGTTGCTTCTAATACAAAACGAGGAAGCAAAAGAAAAGTATAAAACAAGATTTAGTTGGTAATATGCCACCAGCGTTAGGCCTTGTCTAATATAAAACAAGGAACATATTTAAAAAGGAAACGAAACTGAGTTTAACAAAGTTATAATCGTAAAATAGGGGTAAAAGCTTAAGACTATCATAAAAGAATGACAGATAGCCTTAAAGACAGACATACGGCTGTACAGTCAGTCAGTTGGGTAATATATACCAAGTGCTTGTAATGACATTTGCTAAACTTAAATATATAAATATTTGTAATAAATACTTTTTTTGCACAAATTTAACGACTCTATTGTGTCTACTAACCAGTGATGACAATAAAACAAAACAAAAACTTCAAAACATTATTTCATTTCGCTAGCCAGTATTCAAAGGAGATGTTTTTTTCTAATTAGATTTAGGCCCGTTTTCTCAATGTGTCGACAAACTGCCTGTTACTAAATGTCGACATAAATTTATTAGACTGATAATATGTCCGTTAAGAATTTTGGTTTTCTCAATATACCGACAGAAACATTATTTTCATTTGGCAATACCTCTCAAAATGTATGTGAAAATTGGGAACTCTGCCTTCGAGTTCAAGTTGTTGACATAAATCAGCTGTTTTCCAAATGTGAAAAAATAACAAAAAATAAAACCAAAAAAACAAATATTTTAGAAAATATATAAATCCGGTGGGGTGTCATAAAGCCATATGGCGTCAAGTCTCAATGGAATGGGACTTTACGCCATAAATTTTTTTCCAAAACTGAGACATAAAGCCATATTTTTGATAATGTTGTCACCCTATTTCATGTAAAAAATGGGTACAGTGCAATAACTCCCAAATGAAATAAGTCCCAACAGTTTTTTTGTTCGGAGTTATTTCATTTGGGCGGAAGGCTTTTCTCCTCTATGGTATACAGAATACCGGCTTCGCATTGCACAAACTTCTTGTATTGCCGTTAATTCATTTTTATTGGGATTTATTTTTACATTTTGAAATAAGTCCCAAAAAATTGGGAAAATTATAGTGCAAAACTATTAATTTTTCCTTTTACGAAATGTTTGCACCTTTAATTTCTAGAGCTTAGAAATTTAGAATTTTTTAAATCATTAATTTCATAGATAAATAGGCATATCAAGTGAAATTAAGCATTTGTTACGCAAAACATCAAATGGGACATAAAGCCATTATGGTTTCATTTCACTAAAATTGGTATGAGACTTAGGGCCATATCAAAATTATGGCTTTATGTCCGTTTGAATTGAGACATAAAGCCATTATGACTTTATGGCCTATGGATTTATGGGAGCCCACCATCCATGTCTGCCAGGTAGTTTGGTCTGTCATGATAAACTCTTTCAACATTCAGTTGGAATTCATGTTCTTCGAGTTCATCCTCCATCAAATTAATGTTTATTCCTCTATTAAACATTTTTTCTAAAATCTATTTAATTTTTTTACAAAAACTCAAGGTATTGCCACATAAAAAATATGAACAACAGTCAGCTGATTGAATTTATCTGTACAACAAATTAATAATCGGCAGATGCGGGCTGGTTAGTTCTGCGACAGAAAATGAAGCAAATGAGACATTGAGAAAACCAAATTTCTTTAATCGGCAGTTTTTCGTTGGGAAAAACGATAATCGCCTAATGAGAAAGCTCTTAATTTTAGAGATCCAAACTCTTTTATTTAATACAACGTTTTTTATATATTTTATTTTCTGCTAAATAGCCAGATAAACACGCTACTATTCAATTTAACCTCTAAATTATCATCACTGACATAATGCAAGTGACATCCAATATACGAGTATCTTTACCTTTAAATGCCCTTCTATTCCGTTTATCCATATAGAGTTATGCATTCGTTTGTATCCATGTACATTGTACAATTTACAAGTATCAAATGTCGTTGTGCTCCAAGTGTTATTTGGGTAGAGTACTGCTTGCTTCAAGTAGTGTTACTTTAACTAACTACACATGTAGATACAAACTATCTTCCCGCATTTTACATAGCTGCTCGTATTCCTCATATTACTTAAGCTGCAAAAAAAACGTATTTATTTATAGGATGACAATTTTACCACCTATAAAGTTGGAGTGATATTATGCTTTCATCATCACAGTAGTAACATTTCGAAAATCATTCATAAATATCAAGTTCGATATAGTGAATTTTTATTCTATTTGGTCTTATTTTACTAATTGAGACCAGGAGAAAAGTGTGGCAGGAACTCATATACGAGTGCATATTAATTTTGAATTTTCTAGGATTCTAAAATTTTATTTTAACTGTAAGAAATTTGTTTCACTCCGAATTTCAGACTATTAGAGACCGACAAATAATTGAATGCTTGCCAGCTTTACATGGCGGACACAGGTAAGGTTCAATTGGCAGCCGCCAGAAGCCTAGCTCACTTGGGTCACTGTTCATTCTAATCGAGTTTTCTGCAAATCCATATTGGGTTAGATTATTCTTAAAGTTGGGTTGAAGTTTCCTTCTTTTCTTGAAATTTCTCAGATTCAACTGATCCAAGACGATGCTACATCGCACCTTATAGTGAAATCTTGATCCGACAGAGACCATTTGGGTGGCATACTACGTAAGATGATGTCATTAAAACGTGGAATCGTCAAGGCAAGGCAATTATGTTACTTTTATTGGAATATTCCATTCAGTTAATAGACGAACGGCTTTCTGGCAAGTTGAATGTGTGCGAAATGTAATGAGTCTTGTAATTCTCTCAGCCATATCTAAATACCGGCGGAAGACGGAACGTATTTTTATGCTGAGCATTAGCGCTGATACTCCATCCCTAAGCAAAAGCGGCAACGGCAAACAATAAAAACAGGGTTATCAAACAAATAAATAAAACGACCCTGTGTATTGTAACAGCTGGACATTGTTGTTTTATTTCTCTTTTTTTTTTGTTTTGTTTTCTTTTGCAGCTAACTTCACTGTGAAACGCCTAGTCAAAATTGGATTTTCCAATAGCAAAGCGTTGCCGCCGCGTTGTTTCGGTATGCTCCATGCAAAATGTATGAGCATGAGAAATTTTGACATTTAAAAAACGCCTTCCGTCGGTATTTAGGGATGACAGTCAAGCATAAAACATCGCTCATGAACTTAGTAATACAATTCTTTTCCATCTCAAGTACATGAAATAAGAATTAGTAAAAAAATGCCAATTATTGTCATTATCGATAATTATTAAAATATAGGTTAGGTTTAATTGGCAACGGCTTGAATCATAGACCACTTAGAGCTTGTGTTCATCGAACCATTCGTCTTTTATTTCTTTGGCGTCAGCCCTCACCAGCCAACCTGTATGTTTAATAAAGCTGTGGATCTTCCGTAAATCTCCTGTTGATAGACTGGTTTTGTCATTAAGCATTTGATGTACAGGAGTACTACCTCTTAGACTAACAAATGACTGACTGTGACAAAGCCTTGTTTATGCATACCTAGAGGCCAGTGTTTGTTAATGACCGCTACGATGTTTTTTGGATGGGTTCTTGTCAGATTTATCGCACATCGTGTCCTATATATGTACATCCATATTGGGCAAGATTTTTCCAGTCTCTTTGCAACTGGGTTCATTTTCCCATCCTTCATTACAATTAATTTATTTCCATAAAACGTTTGAATTATTATAAAATATCCTTTTTCGAGCTTGAAAAAACTTTTTATTTTATCAAAAAAAAAAAAGGTCGAAGAAATCAAAATTTAATTTAATTTATCCTTAAAAACTTTCAAAATGTCCAGGGTGCTGTAGCTTAATTGGTTAGCGCATTTGATCATTAAGCATGAGTTGGTATTTTTAGCCCGGGTGCGATTCCCAGCCGCTGCCACTCAAACAACATCAGTTTCTGACAATTCTAAGTTGTCTATCCTATCATAACTAATATTTAACACAGCGCCCTCCTTCGGTGGTATAGCATTCAAACGCCACCGAAGTAAAATGATTAAATAAAGGCTATAAAATCAAGCTTTAACATTAATGCACCTACTCACCACCAGAGGCGCTGCAATTCTGCACTAAAAACAAACATAATGCGCAATTGCAGTGTTGTGATATAAAAAGCTTTCTTCTTTAACTATCCCCTTTCCAAAGAAAGTAACGCAATTATATATAGGCATATTAATTGCCTGAGTGTTGCTTCTCTTTAAAAAAAAAAAAAAATGGGATCTATCAAAAATTGACGATCTGTATATTTTCTAGTAATAAATCAATAAATCTACTAGAATAATTAGGGTATGTTCCCCAATATCACTACCATCAGGTAGTTAGTTCACTTAACTTATTTATTCCCATGAAATACTCGTAAAGCTGTTGTTACGCTTCTATTAAAATGTATATTATTTATACAATAAAAACCTCGAATACATTAAATTTCAAATTCTTGTAAAATTTCCCAACTTTGGTTACAAATATCCAAGTTTGGCAAGCCTGACTGAGGATATGTTGGCAGGCGTATTTTGCTGTTAATGCTGTCTAACTTTAATTGTTTAATCCCTGTGAAAAATAATACTAACTAAACATTGAATGCAAAGTAGAGTAAATTAAATTTCTTGGACGTACATGCATATACGAGTACGAGTATATCTCCATAATGGTTATGGAAAATTTGCATCTTTTCCTCAACGAGTATAAAAGAATTTACTTTCTTTTTGTAATGGCCATGCCTTGAATTTTAGTTTGTTGTATTTATAGGGGAAATAGCAAAAGTAGCTATACGAATTTTCAACTAATTTAAAATTGTTTGCTTTTCTTACAACAGATGCCATTTTCGTAATAAAATTGAATTCAAATTATATTTGCTTTCTTATTATTCTCCCTAGAAATATTTCATATTCACTAGTATTTATGTACATTGCAAATGCCTATTATATGACCCTTGGAAAGTAGTAAAAATAATAATAAAAAATACTTTAACATTATATTAATAATAAACAAGGTTATTGTAAAATTGCTATTATTTGGTGCACTCACTCTTTCATATAGAGAGAGATTCATTTGTATTCGTATTGAGTTTGTGCAGCGGCACGATTGCCTGCCTGTCATGGAATGTCATGGCTGCCGTTTATTTGGTTTATAATAGAATATCATCATATTATTATTATTTTGTTTTTAGCATTATCGTTTTTGTTGGTTAGGTCCTTTGCATTGGTTGGTTGGTGGGAAGCTGGTGTTTGTGAATGAATCGTAACAAAAGTCTTGCAATGGAGAAAAAGCAAAAAATTTAAAATTCTAAAAACAAAAAATTTAAATCAAATGTCCTTACGTGACCATGAAATTTCGTTAGGCATTTTTAGAGTATCCTTGATGAATAATACTAGTGTGTAAATGCACTTGAAGACACACAAAGGAAGGATTAGGAACAGTAATGTGTGAGATAATAGCACTTCAATAAGCGATTTAAAGCGAATTACTTTTATTCTATTCGTATATTGTGTGCTATAGTTAGGCTCTTCAATGTAAATATTTAAAATGTTTGTTGATAATATTGCCCTTCTTCTTTCGTTATTTCATTTCACTTGGGGAAAGTTATTTAAGACCGAGTGCACTCACTCACTCACGACGCTTACTGCATTGGCGTAAAGTTCGATTTGAACGAATTTACTCAATAAAATCAAAATTAGTTTTTCTGTTCAAGACAAGGACATTGATTCTTTGCATGCTTGCAAGAGAAAACAAAAATACAATTTCAATATGTTTAAAGTCACGAAAGAATATATGCGAGGGTACGTTGAAATGTTTATTAATTTTTTATTTATTGTAGTGCATCAAAAGCCAGTGTGTATTTTATATTTTAAACAATACATTTTTCCATTAAACCCTTTAACATATTGCAGTTTGCAACATTAAACAATTCATTCTGCAGACGATTACCAGATGGAACCAGACCCATATAAAAAATTATATAGGAGTGGTACTCCAAGAGAACTAACTGAAATATTTATGGAATTTGAACAAACAAAAAATCCTCAGAGAATCAGATGTCAAAATCGACTTGAAATTGAGAATTCCCGTGGCCACAACGTGCACTGTAGGCATAATTCGAGGTACTGCAGGCACCAATTCATATTCATCACTGTTTAACGCTATTTGAAGAATTGGTTCCAAAATTAAAAGTTAAGTGAAGTCATGTATGAAAATATCAACAATAAATTCTGCTCATGTTTGGAGAACAAATGCTATTATATCTTGAAGAATTAATTAACAATTCTAAGTTCTGAATAAATACTGGAGATTAAAAATATCGCTTCGGATTTCGATGATATGACTATTGATCCGTAACACTACGATTTTGTCTCATATTTCTTTAATCCATATTATTTATGTTTGTAGGGTAATAAAAGAATTGAAATACAAAATTTCTCAATTCCAATTGATATTTTCTTCATTTTAATAAGAAATTCTTACTTTCAATTGAATTTATTTATTTATTTCTTAATTTTAAATAGAAGTTTTTGATTTGTTTTTTTAAATTTTACATATTGAAATTCTCAATTTATTTGGAATTTCTCCCCAATTTAATATTGGAAAATTCTAAATTTAAAGTAGAAATTCGCAATTTATTTGGAAATGTATGTTCGCAATTTCAATTAAAAATGATATAGAACATTAAGTTCTTTTTTCTTGGTTCTTTTATTATTTTAACAAAAACTTGGTAATGACTGGCAATTACTCAATAACTTACTTTTCATTAACTGCTGCATACCGCCTGCATTACAGAGAAGTACTTGTATAATGAGTTAGCATTCTGTTTTTACTGATACGGTCGTTTGTGACAACTAGCTTTTAATGAGAAATTTAAGTCAATTCAAGTAAGAAGTAGTTGCTGAGTAGAACAAACTTTGACTATTACCCTCATATTTTACATGCCTGTATGCACTTCAATTTAAATACTAACTTGTTTACCTTAAACTGACATTATTTACAACATTATCTACATACTACAAATCGTACATACTAGTACTAACTAGTCGTACAAATATTTGCCATCGAAATACTAATTTAAAAGAATTCTCTATAAAAAGTACAAAAGTAAATCATCATGATAAAATATAAATATTTGTTTGTTCTTTTACTTTTCGTGTCCATTGAAAATTATATAAAAGATTCACGGAGATTCAACGGAGTACTCAGTCAGCCAATCATTCATACAAAACTTATACAGTGGCTCACAGCTTATTTTATGGAGTGCATTTTTTTTTTTGTTTTCAAATCTCCATAAAAAGAAAATAACAAAAACTTTAAAAAGAAATCATTTCATTTGTCATTTAAAAGAAAAAATGTCATAGTCTAACAAACAAAAAACATTTATTGCAAAAAAAATGCTCGTTTTTTCGCATCACAGCTTATTTTATGCATTCAACTGTACCGATCGCTCAATGCAGCGTTGATGGTTTTTCGTTTTTCTTTTTTTATACTTTTATCAATATTTTTTGTTTAATTGTCGGTCCGATTTTGTAACGTCAAGTGTCAATTTAAAATAGTTCAAATGAGTCCGCGTACAAGAAACCGTTTATACACCCGAAAAACAGACTGTGCAGGCTACATTTCGTATGCAACATGTTTGCAAGGAATCTGCATTTTGGAATTCGGTCATCTTCGCCGATGAATCCAAGTTTAACATATTCGGTTCAGATGGCATGCCGCATGTTTGCCGGAAACCAAATACAAAACTTAACAAAGTAAGCCTAAAGGCAACTGTGAAGCATGGTAGTGGCAGTGTCATGCTGGTGCAAGTTTAAATACCTTCAGATTCTAAAGGACACCTTGTTGAAAAGCGTAGAGAACCTGCGTATAAGATAGGTTTTTCGATTTGAACCGTTATCCTTGATGACACCGCCACGACACATTAATTTATGGTCAATCTTAGAAATCAGCATAAGGAAACACAACATTTCTAACAGAAACGATTTAAAAAAGCGCTACTGACGGAATGGTCGAATATTTCGCCGACTATTATCTTAATCTTATTATCTTATTGAATCTGTTGTAGATAATGAAGACTTTCATAAAGAATTTTCAGTTTTAATTGCAAAATATAAACTGTGACATGAAAAAAACCAGCATTTTTTGTTTTGTTAAGTTTTAATATATAAAATTTACATTTTTGCAATAAATTATATTTTGATAAAGAGGTAACCACTAAATAACATATATTTTAACTCGTTTATTTAGGCCAAATCACAACAAATATTTAGTTTTAATTTATTTGATCTTTTTTTTTTTTTTAGTAACATAAAAATTTTTGTCTAGCACTGGCTGGGCTTATTATTTTCTTTTTAGTATTAAGATTTGAATACTTATTGTCATTTCATTTTGAAGATTCAATAAATAATTAAATGCAAAAAAAAAAAAAAAAAAAAAAAAAAAAAAAAAAAATTTATTTGATCTTGCAAAACTTTTGTAAGAGTAAACAACATCAAATAAATTTGTGCTAAAACAAGTGGCTACGCTTTTTTGAGTAAATATTTGCCAAATGTGACCGTACCTTTAGACTATAACCTTTTTTTAGTTAGTTTTTTATTGATGGAGTTTTGAAAACAAAAAAATGCACGGCATAAAATAAGCTGCGAGCCACTGTTTACATTATTTGCCTATTTTTATTATTCTTTCTCATAATTTTACGACATTTTATCACTAAATCTTATTTATGAAAATCAATACAATAATATTTCATTTGCTATTTAAAAGGAATACGATTATGTATGTATTTTTCTAATCGGTACTCAAGTGATTTTATGTTCAGAATATAATTTACTTAATCTGAAATATACGGGTATGTGTAAAATTATATGTAGTTTGAGGCTTTTATAAGATCTAAAGATAAAGTAACTGATTTAAAATGTCGGTGAGAAGTGTTTCTGCTAAATAATAACTCGATGAAATTCGAGCGTTACAAACTTTGAATTATTCCTTCAGCTAGAAAAACAAATTCATGTTATTAAGATTTGTTCAACATTAATATCATTTGAATGATTTAATTTTTGATGAGCCGTATGTTCTGATATTGAACTTCGATAATCATTTACATCTCTTGAAGTGTCTTGAAAATAAGAAAACTCTTGCCAGAAAATGTTTACATTTTTTTTTTTTAATGTACAATTTATTTTACTAAATTTCCATAAAATCAGTTTTAATTGCAATTTATCACGAAAAGGAAAATTTTAACCAACAAAATAAAAATAAAAACCACAAAATTTCACACAATTCTTATGTTAAATAGGGGGTATCAAATTAAAAACACTGTTTGTTTATCAATTCATGTCTTCATAAATATTTACAAACATTTTACTTACAGTTTTTCTCCATTAGATTTTTGCAAAATATTGTATCTAAACTCGCATGTCTGGCTGTCTGTCTGTCTGTCTGTCTGTCTGTCTGTTTCAGAGCATTAATACCAGAAGTTCAACATGGAATAATGTTTGCGTGAATGTGTTTGGTTTGGTTTTCTACCATCTACATACTTCAGTTAGGCTCATGGAGTGAATGAATGAATGAAGGTGCTTGAAAATTATGAAAAGAAAATAATTTTACCGCATGTTTCATACGCTCTAATTAATATACAATAAATGCAAGATAGTTGTTAAGTGTACCCAACACTATTAAAGTATTTTATTATTATTAAAATTAAAAAGCTTTTGCAAATATTACTTTAGACAAATTATAATGAATGTGATGAGCAGACGTACCCACCATTCAAAAGTTTTGTGACATTTTTGTTCAACAAAAAAAAAATAAAAATAGGTTGGGAAATACTTTTTTTATTTCAAAAACATTAAAATTAAGAATTTCAAATGGGTGTTTCTTACATAACAAACAAATATAATTATATGTACCCTGCAGTTCTTGGAACTAAGTCAGCATAGACGAATGTTTTTGCTAAAGAGTGACAAATTTGGGGTTAGCCAGTTTGTCTGTCAAATGAGAAATGCCCGAATTGAGCACTTGTTGCATGAGAAATTTTCCGGTCGCGTAATTTCTCGATTTGGCAATGCCAGTAGTAATGTCAGTACGTTGTGTTGATCTTTAATTTAAAATGATTGAACGGGAATGACTAGCTTTCATTTTTTTTACACATTTGAATTGCAAATCAAATACACACACAACACTCATTGGGCTACCAAATACATTTGTGCAGACCTCTAGTCAGTACCTTGTTCTTCTGACTTCAGCATTGAGTTGAGTTTATTGAGAAAATTCAAAATGCCAAGGAACCATTTTAATAAAATCAGCGCTGTATTGACAAGGTTTGTAAAAAGAGGGCACATTTGCCGACGCCGTAGATGTGGCGATGTGCCCGCCAATATAATCCATTATTAATTCCGATATTTCTAACTTATCCTATTTTAAGCTAAAAAACTATTTGTTGGATATTCTTACTTGCAAGACATTTAACTGGGGAATTTATCATACATCTATTATTGCTAGAAAATCAATTGACACTCCCTGTAACAAATTCGATGATATGCAGACGATATAACCAGTGCAAAGTTGGCAATTGCCACCTTTAAAACTACAATGCAGCATACACATAGAAATCACCATTTTTTTACCTTTGTATTTATATTCATTACCACAGTTTGTGAAAACACACTTTTTTCATCATCTTACGTACATACATACATATGTACATACATAATTTGTACATTAATCTTGAAATTCCCAATTTTGTAATTTTAACGTTTTTGCTATTTCTAATAGTTAATTTTTTTGTGGTTTTTTTCGCGACAACAACCTGACACAACATCTTTAATAAATGATTTGAATTCAAGACGCAATTTCATTCTAAACAACTCAAATTAATAAATTTTAAGTTTGATAAAAGAAGTTGAAAGAAAAATCACACACCGACATAGTTATACGATATTTCAAACTGAAATCAGTGAAATAATTATTATACGTGTGCAAACCATAAACATGTTCAGCTGATAAAATCAATGTGAAATTTACCAGAGGCAACCGAATCAATTGGCGGAAGAAATTTAAGATTTTAGAAACATCAGGATGTGTTGTGACTTTATTATTGCATGCTTAGTATTTATTTTTACTACCTTCGTAATTGTATTTTTAAAACTAGCATCAATCTGTGTTTTTTTTTTTTGTTTCTTATACAGCGCATAAAATAATTATACAAACATGTATGTTTGTATGTATGTATATGTGTGTGTATACCCTGCAAATAACGCGACTAGTGTCCATACATGCATGTAAAGACTAGTCCAAAGAGGAGTAGGAGTACTCCAAAACTACTCCAAATATATGAAAAAAAGGTGGTCCATTTAACATAGCGATGCCCTAGGACTGGACCATATAACCCATCGGAGTAGTCCCAAAACTACTCCATGGAGTACTCACGAGGGTTAGTTTTAAACAACAACAACAACAACTCAATATGAAATCGTGTTAACACGAAACCATGTCGTTTAACTTCAAACTCTTGTTTAACTATGACATGGTCCATGACTGCATTATATTGGACCATGTTGTAAGTAGTCCATTTCATCTAAAATGGATCACGTAGTCCAATATTATTTGCAGGGTATTAGAGTGCTTCAAGAATTTATGGACGAAAAAACTTTCAAGCCGTCCCTACCACTACAATTGTTCTACGAATTGTAGAAACACTTTCTGAACAAGTAAGAGTTTATATTCGGCTGTGCCGAATCTCTTGTTCAAAATGTTCCTTCAATAAGTGTGTATGCTCATATGCGATATTTTACTTGAAATTGCCACTCCAAAGTTGTTAAAAGAATAATAGTATATACGCATTACACTCCATTTTAGCTTGTAGAAAAAAATACAATTTATGAAGACTTTAACTCATAAAATGGCTTATAATAATATACACTATTGTTTCAGAAATAGCTTCATTCCGATCCTTTCTATCGGTCATGTCACAGAATTTAATTCCGTTCGGAAGTGGAATTAATGTCGTATTTTTCTTCTATAGAAAAAGCCAAACGAACATTTTTTCGGAATGAAACCAATTTTAATTTGCTATGTGGAATTGTAATTTTAAGAATTTCTAGGTTTCATTCTGAAAAAAAGTTTCGTTTTACGGAATTAATACTAGTTCCGAACGGAATTAAATTCTGTGACATGTCTGTATATCCCACATACATACAACGAAAACAATTATTATACAAGGAGAAATGGGATGGAGACTTCAAAGTAATTGATATTGGAGGAACGCGAAAAACAAAAGAGGGATCAACTTTTCGTTTACTGAAAAATACAATAATTTCAATTTGTAATCGACAGCTGCATGATCTTCAAAATTTGTGCAAAAAGAATGTAATTTCTCGTGGCTCGCAGTCATTTTTTTAACTTACAAGGTGGAAAGAAGCGAAATTGTTTAGATGAGCCAGATGTAGCAGAGGAAGAGAAAGAAGACGAATGAATTTCTAGTTATTTTTGATTTACGCAATGTATATGTACCTTAATTTGTCACAATTTTTTGTTTATAATAACCCAAATTGGAAAATAATGAATAAGTGCCACTTTATGAACAAAACTATGAATTAATCACTGTTGTATAATGTTACAAATTGATATTTTTGAGATCAAATACTTTAATAAAAATACCGTAAAATTATTGAATAAAACAAAATACAAAATAAAATAGTGTATCTGATACATCATACGAATTCCTCAAAAAATAAACTAGCCTATATGGTGGACTTGCGCTTTGAATGATAGAATTATGATCTTAAAGGATGCGTAGAATAAAAAAAAATTTGCCAATTTAAAGACAAGAAACAGTGTTAGGTATTCGCCGAAAAATCCAATATGAAGAATTTTTATTTACCGCTATATTGAGGTTTTAATAGACATCCGATTTGACAAAAATTATACACTATTTTTATATTGAGGGGACGATATTTATTTGAGGCTTATTTTGTTTAAATTTCATCTCAGCAATAACATTTACAATAATATAAAGAAATATGATAATTCTCGAAATTTCTCAAAAAACGGTGAGTTAAATAGATGATGTTTACAGATAGATCGTGGACAAATGTGTTCAAGTTTAACGTGAAGCACCTGCCAGGATGGCTTATCTTCACGGCGCACTCAAACGCAGGACGGACTCGGCCCGTCAACCGCATTGTGTGTCCTACCAAAACATAGGAATAGCCTCTAGGAGACTACTTTGTGTACCTTACCAGGGTCACACAATTAGCAATTTCTCAATACTTGACTGCAAGATCAGAGTAAAGATCACCTTGCTTAAGAGATTGGGCTATCTAATCCCTGCCATCAGTAACGCAGCACAATTAACATAGCCCAGGAAAGCAACGAAAAGCAAGAACCAACGCAGCATTGCATAGAGCAAAGCTGGGTCAAGGTCTATGATCTGCTATGCATCGAACCAAATCCGAAGACCCGGTCAACACAAATGCTACGAAGGCCCCGCCCTCCACTACTTCCTGAGCACAGAGCTAAGAGTCTACGCTACATTTTAACGGCTCTGTTGAGTTCGGCAACAGCACCTAGGACAATTTGATAGCCTGAAGTATGCTTACTTGCGCAAGCATACATCGGACCTTTAAATTGATCGTGGACAATGAAAACTGCTGATGACGCGCTTGGCAGAAAAATATAACTTTACAGTGGTTTAATTTGAGTTATTAATTAAAAATGAACTCAAGCCAAAATAATAAGAAATCTTCTCTAATAATTTACAATAATTTTATGCATATTCCAGTCATTGCACAAAGTATTCGGAGGTGAAAGATGAGAACATTTTATATGTATGTATCTCTTTCTTTCAGAATCCCCCTTGTTTATATTGTTGCAGAGTGTAACGATTTACTTTGACACACAATAAAAAAAAACTCTGTAGTTATTCTCGGAAGTGGACGTTGTATGGGAGTCCATGACCAATTATGGACTAATTTTCACAAATAATATAATTTTTACATACTTATAACTGATCTGCGTAAAATTTCGGCGCGATATGAATTATGTTTTTCGGAAGTAGTCCTCACAAGAGACCTATCACGTATAAAATAAAATTATGTACAACGATTTATATGTTTAAGTGAATGATCTTTATTTTGAATATCAACTTGATAGTGATGTTTACAAGATATTTATGCGCATTTAAAATGGACTGATCATTACGAAATTTGGTACGGCGATTTATATGTAAACATGGATTATTTTTGTTGAATGTGATTTTTATAAGGGATTTATGCGCATTTAAGCGATTTTCGCAAGTGGACTTTGTATAAGACTATATCCAAATAGGGACCGATGCAAACAAAATATCGTTTTGAGATTTCTCGTTGCATGAAACTAATTTTTTCTGAAGTTTGTATGGATAATGCTTTTCTATAGACATTTATGTACCATCAAACCATTTCGGTAACGCATTTGTATAGGGGCTATGAGAAGTCGTTGATCGGTTTTTACTATTTCCAACGGGACTTGTCATTCTATAATAAAAATAAAGTGCAAAATTTCATGATATTATCTGCATTATATTTGAAGAAAATTGCAAAAAATAGTCGATATTGGTCCAAATTCTTCTAGAGAATTTTATCCAGAAAGCTACATTTTTCAAAATTCAAATAAATATGACTGTTAAGTGCTTACAGTCTGTTGACTGTAACATTATCAATGTTAAGAAATATGGGTTTTGTCTGTGCTAGTTAAATTCGAATTTATCCTTAGAACAATTCGCAATTTGATTTTTTTGGAGCACTCTAATGCATACGATGTACATATGTATGTAAATACGTACGAGTATACCCACTTGACCATGGCTGTCGATAATGAAATCACCATCGAAGTTTTCTCAATAATTTCTCGTGTAAAACATTCGAAAACGGTTATCGAAAGCGACAAGAGAATGTGCTTCTAGAGCTCACCTGTCGCTCAGTTTGCGGCAGCAAATCTTTCGATCTCGAAGTTTCGCTTACGATATCAATAGCGAGTATTTAGCGATATTAATTATGAATTAAAAAAAAACATCTTTTAAGTTTCTATCTCGATATTGAGAAAAGTATATAAAATGTTTTTTATTGATATTGCAATCATGTTCGTAAATGATGCATTTAACGAAATCGAGACACATTCGTCAGCGATATCGTTAAGAGTTTACATTCGATATTGCTAAAGATTCGTTGGTAATGCGATAGCAATACTTCGAGAAAGAATATTTTGTTTCAATTCCATTTTATTCACATAAAAAAGGCTATTCTTAGTATTACTTTAAAAAAACTTAACAATTTATTTCATATTTATTCATTACATTTCATATAACTAAAAATATCTAATAATAAAAAATAAATTAATAAATACAAACATAAACTTATTAATAAATAGTGTTAGTTTAATAATAATTATTTATAAATATTAAACTATTAAGGTGGTAGCTGCTCGTTGTCATGTTTTGTTTTTTTGGAAGCGTATTTGAAACATTTTGTCAGCCTGTCATGGGCGTACTGAAAATGCTTTTGAGTTATTTTGTCAAAATCCTCGTTAGTGTTCGTTCCTCTCCACGAAAACTGATCCGCAAGGTTGTCGGAAAACATTTTTTTCCAGCAGCTACGGATAAATTTATCAAAAGATTTTTCTGAGGACAAGGAAAGTTCTTTAACCTTAATGAAATAAAAATAGTTATTGATAATAAAATTATAGTACATAAATTAAATTTTTAAATGTTAACTTACAAATTGTTTTTCTTACCTTTGAATTTATTTTCACTTTATAGGTATTTGTTTATATTTATTCCGATTTAAAACTAATATTGTTTTCTGTTTTGTGCTTTTGGTTGCACAAAAAAAGTACCGTTACTTTATTGTTTTTTCATAAAAAAAATGCATTTATTTTCTTTCGTTAAACATACAGTCGCAATATCACTTTCGAGCCTTGCAAGGACACAACATATTTTTTTTTTTGGTTTCTAAGCATCAGAAAAAAATACTTTGCTAAAAACAAGATCACAGTATCATTAATAAATCATTGGCGTCAATTTAGTGAAGTTTTTTTTTGTAAAACGAACCTTCGAGAAATTTTGAAGTATAGATAATTTCTCGAACATTTTCGTTTCGAAATTTTAACGAAAAAAACGTATTATCGACAAATTATCGAGGATTCAAATTTTTTGAAATTTTCGATGTTTTCTCAAACATTTTTATTTCGAAATTTCTTAATTTTAGTGAATAATCTTTATTTTCGAAACTCAGGTCGGGTGGGTAAATACATACATATGTATGTATCTATAATTCGTTATAATTAGGAAATCTTTTTAATTACATATTCATCTTTTAGGCAAGTTTTGCGTGATTTATACACATTATTCATAAATAAAACGTAAACTACTTAAATGTGTAAAAAAATACAATTAAATTATGATGTTTGTGTTCGTGTACGAGTACGTTTTAAAGTAAAACATAACATTTTAGTATTTTTGTCATTTCATTTGCAAAACATGTATGGTTTGCTAATAAATCTCAAAAGGCAAAGTAAAATCCAATACCCACAAAACTTAGAGAAAAATCATGTTTCTATTGGAGGAATAAAATCCAACATAGTCAAAACTAAGATAGAAAGTATTTAGAACACACTAGTAAGAGTTTTATATTCTTAAATCTTAATATAAAAAATCTTTAATGAATTCCCGCTTCGGGGAGAAAAAAGTCGGAATAATCCCAAACACTAGACAAAGGGTGACTGTAGCTTAATTGGTTAGCGCATTTGATCATTAAGCATGAGTTGATATTTTTAGCCCGGGTTTGATTCCCAGCCGCTGCCACTCAAACAACTTCAGTTTCTGATAATTATTAGTTTTCTTTTCTATCCATCATAACTAATATTTATCACAGTGCCCTTCTTCGGTGGTATATCATTCAGATGACACCGAATGTAAAATAATTAAATAAAGGCTATAAAATCAAGCTTTAACATTAATGCGCCTACTCACCACCAGAGGCGCTGCAATTCTGCAGTAAAAACAAACATAATGTGCAATTGCAGAGTTGTGATATAAAAAGTTTACTTCTTTCACCACCTTTAAATAGGCATATTAATTGCCTGAGTGTTGCTTCTCTTAAAAAAAAAAAACAAAATTAATTTTTGCACTCTGTGTCGTGCCATGGAACTATCCTAAACGAATCCCCTTTGCATATTAAATGACTGGTCATAAAGTTAGATTTCAATAAAATAATTATACATATAGTATATTGTACCAGCTTTGTTAAATCTCTTTGATAAATTATCAAGATTTTGCAAGAATTAAACAAGTGAAGTGACACAAATTTCCCGTGTGAACAATAATATTTATTAATTGTCAATAGAAATATTTAAGTATTAGTTTAGTCATTAATAATATTATTGAATATTTATTAAAGCCAATATTTAACCTTCTAGACTATTTTTGTGATCGGTATTAGAAATTAAAAAGTAAATATTCATTTTCAAATAGGTTATTTTACTTTTTACAAAAGAAATAAAATATGCCCCAAGGATATATGTAGGTTAGGTAGGAAGGCTGGTGTGAGTCACCTCACACCCTCACCTAGAGGCCAATATGATCCATTGCGATGCCTTAGATTATCTACCAAATGTCTGACTAGTTTACATATGTCTGACTGGTCTACATATGTCTAACTCGTCTACCCAGAGTCTTTGGCGGGAATCGAACCCGCAACCCTTTGACTGATAGCCCGGTACTCTATCGCCTAGTCTATCGGGGCACCCAAGGATATACTTGAGCATGTTGTGTTAGGGTGTCCCCTGATTTTATATTTATATACACATTTAATTAAATTTCAAAAATATCATTAAACTATATATCAATAAACTATACATATATAGCAACTTAATTAAAATGTATCTCTTGCAATTACTTAAAATTTCCCAATTCATTTTAAAAATATAAAGGCACACCCTAATAATTTTACGATTTACACAGACATGTACATACATATGTTTTATACCTATACATATGTAAATATGTACATCTAACTGTTTTTTACATTTTTATTACAATAAATTTAAACAACAGAAAAATTAGTTTTAATTGTTATTACCAGGTATTTAATATTTTAGTTGGTGTTATCTGTCGACAATCTCAGTCAGTGTACTCACATTTAAATTGTCTTGTAAAATGGAACACCATATGTGGAAAATAAATGCAAAATCAACTAAATCACAACAATAATAACAAACGCGACAGTTGTTACATCAGAACATTTGCAATAAATGAAATACTAATTACATACGAGTGCATGCAAAATTGTAGCTTAATTGTTCATGTTTTTTTTTGGTTTAATATATGTACATACATATGTACTCGTAAATACGTACTCGTACATATTTATAATAATATACTTATATTTAAACATTGTGAAACTTAATTTAAACTCATCTTTATAATTTGCACTCTATTTTTTGTACACTTTCAGCAACACATGCAGTAGTAGATGCCAGCACAATATTTAAATAATAGAATTGCAAACTGCGAATGAGTTAATAATGACTGGAAAGAAACCGGAAAAGTCCGGTCATTGTAGCTGCTCAACGGATCAACAGTATGTGAACCCCTCTTTTGAACAGGATGGTAATGTTGGCAGTGTTGCTGGAGCCACTGGTAGTGTTCCTTCCACATACAACAATAGGCGTCCTAGTGAAAATTTTGCCCATTCACTAGATGGCGGAACTGGAGGTGTCAATTCAAAGGATTGTACCTCAAACGACAGCGGATGTTGTGCAATGCATAACAATTCAAATAGTACTACACATCGCAAGGGTCACAGGTATGTGTTCACACTCTCCATCTATCTCTCTATCGTTTGTATGAATAAACATCCGTGTTTTAAGTTACTGATTGTTATTCAGTGTACAAGTACTTACGATTTAACAAATACGTACGAAAACACGCAGTTATACAGGACAACAGAAATTGAGGGAATTTAAAAATACGAGTATATATTTTTCGGCAAAGTGATTAGATATCAAACACCGCTTAAAATTGCTGAAATATTGAAGCAAAACAGTGTAATCGAGAAACAAAAATCACATTAATACGTTTAATTAAAGCTCAATGGAAAATATGATCTCTTGTGATCTTGCTTTCTCTGAGAGTGATTAAGCATAATATGAAACTATCTTCAACATGGCGTTCGTAAATGACTATATACATAAGTGCAGCGTTCTCGGGTTAGACCAGGGGCTTCCAAAAATTTTTTGTTTATGTATTAGTGAGTACGAGAGAGTAATAAAATTGAGAGAATCTATTTATTTAAAGCCGCAAAAAAATGTTAGTAATATACATATTTTATAATTTGCTATGTATGTTACCAAAAGCATTTTTGATCGCACAATATTTTTTGAGTGTCATCATCTGTTAACCTGAAAAAAATAACATAGCATCCGCTAGACATGTGCACTTGTCGAAGTCACATCGACGACTGAATTGAAGAGCATAAAAATATGTCTTGGTAGTGGTAGGCTCAATTGAGCTATGAAATGGAAACCCCTGGGTTAGACTCTTGTTTTAGAATCCTGGTTAATACTTTCTTAGCTTTTCTTTTGACTGGTCACCTTAATACATGCATATGTAATGTTTGCAGCGCACTTTATAGCCACACTAATCCTTAGATTGTCTTCTGACAAGATGAAAGAACCACCGAAATCGTGGATCAGGAAACATAGCAATCAAAGAGCAAGGATAAAACCTCACCACACAGGCTCTCCTTTAAAATTTTAGAGAACTTATTTCCTTCTCTTTTACTTCAGTGTAAATTCAAACTTGCCTACTTCTATTCAAATTATGAAGGCGATTTGCACTGGTCTTTAACCGAAAAGTCCATTGTCACCCAGCAATTATCTACAAGATAGTTATTGCAGGTCCCAATTTACACGAAGAAGTTTTTATTAAAATTTCTTTGGTGTTCACACAATATAATTGCTTAAATCCTTCATAAGTAATACAAATAAGATATTAACTCCAATTGCTATTACAATCAAGTGGATACTCGTCCTTTCTTCCCTCCACCCCGATGTCTAATAGGTCAATAACTGTCTCCCTGTTCTTATTTCTGAATGTCGGCATATAACCTAGCTGCTTATTGTGAGATAATTCACTTCATTTGCTTAAGTTATCACTTCTTTAACTGTTGCACTCCGTTAGCTGAGTGATTTTTTTTAATATAAATTCAATAACTGGCTTCAAAAAGACGTTCGGGTATGCGGAACTTGAACTTTTTTTGCAAATTGTAAAATGTTTAGTTATATACTCCGGAAGTCACCTCCTTGTTAAAGTAATCAGGTTATTAAATGAACCATTAAACGTTTGCCCTTTTTGTTCGGCATATATACCATGGCCAGTTTAAATATTGGTTTTCGTTTGCCCACTTTCTTAACGATCAAAAAGTCACCACAACTGAAAGATTAAACATTTTAAGATTCTATTCATTATTTTTCAAGATACATGTCATCATAAACGTCATACCTTTTCTGAACTAGAGAGGAAGAAAATGAATAAATTATCTGTACCACTCCTTTTTTTTTTGTCAGGTTTCGAAAGACGGAGCCTTAATTTTTCAAAGATATTCACTCCTATCGTGAATAAAAATTCCACATGAAATTTGTTCCCTTTTCACATTTTTCCTATTAAAATTCAATGTTAAAGAAATAAAAGAGAACAAATTTCATGTGGAATTTTTATTCACGATAGGGGGATTAAAAGACTCCTGATCTACTTCAAATCTAAAGTCTCTTCTAGTGTTCTAGTCTTCAAACTTCCGCAACTCGTTCCAGGGACTTGAGTTGGGCGCCACCTGCTTTTACCATATTACGTATAATTTGCGTCAACGACAACACACATACAAATTCACAGTAAATTCATTTGAATTTAGCTACTTCCTGAAAAGCTTAGAATGTATCTTTTCCCTAGATATCCTCCGTCCTTCAATTCCATTGCATTTCCTGTTAACTACCTGAAAGTGATAAAATGTATGAATATACAATCAGTCGAATACAACAAACAATAAGACAAACAGACATTATTGCATTTTTTATACTCCATGAATAATTGATTTGATATCAAAGTATAAAAGTTGGTATGTAAACCCAACTGCTAAAATCAATAGAATATTTTATATTACTTATAGTACTTGTATGTCCTAATGTAATGTATAGGTTGATATAACACTTGGCAAGTACATTTTTGGTCAACGAAATACTTACATACGTACGAATAATAATTTTATTTAACTCTAACACACATGCTGTCTGTATTGTAGACGTGTCAGGATAATCATGCCACCGAGCATGTAAAACCATAAAACAACCTCTTCCTACTCCCGCTACTCGTCTGCGGTGTAATTGTTGCTAGTACGAGTGTAAAAAAAAATTACGAAAGAATTTAGTTAGTGGCCCAGTTGATTATTGGAAAAGTGAAGAAGAAATGTACGAGTACAAGAGTTTTATTTTGGGTTCATGCCATTTCTAATTCCATTATTTCGTGTTTATATTTTGTTGTCAATAGCATTTAAACGCTTCAAAAGTTCCCCCCTTTTATTTGGTTTTTGCTGCAAAAAGGCACAGAAAACAGAGTCATAACTTTAAAAACGTTTTACTTCCTCGTCCAGTAGACTTGAGGAGAACAAACGTAAGAAGACGTTGTTATGTTGTGCGCGTAGGAAGAATTGCAAGTGTTTAAAAATTGTTATTCTATTAATTAGATGTTGCATATTGTTATAATGTACGAGGGATGATCGGAAAGTGCTGATAGTGTATATCAAATAAAATAAATATTCATGAAACTACATACATACATACATGTGAGTTGCTTTCAATAATCCGTATTTTGATACTTTTGGATGAGTTAATGACATTCTTGCCGGTGTTTGCTGGACATAAGAAAATCGATGGCGTGGCTGAATAACTTTGAAAATTGATACAGTAAATTTGCCATTAATCATAATCATTGCCAATAACTGATGCAAAAAATAAGCATTTAAACAGAGACCGAAAATAACTCGTTCATATAATTACAAAATCAAAATTGTGATTTAGATTTTATTTTCAAAAATAAAGAACTCAATATAACTTTTATAAAATTTAAATTTTAAATTTTGTTTACATTAGTTTTTATTGGTATTTATTAGTTTTGTTGTTTTTAATGCTCTGGTGAGAGACTGTTAATAATATTTTTATTCTTTTATTTACATACATACATATAAAATTTTTATAAATTTTTAGCAAATTGTAAATATAATATGTTGAATATGAACTAAGGCAGCGTCGATATTGGGCAAGAAGTAACAAAAAATCGAATTTTATATTCAAGCTTCATTGATTTGCATTAAATGAACTTTTGCCATTTATTTTAAAAGTTAAAAATTATAAACTGACCTTTACGAAAAAAATTAATTAATTATATCATCTTGATTATTTCCGTTATTTTCTTTTCTGTTTCTCTCAACCACGAACCTAAAATGTTCTTATACGAATATACTCGTAAATAATTCTCTCAGTGACATAAAAGAAAAAACGAATTTTAAAGGGTTACCCGTTATTTTCGGTCTCTGCATTTAATACATTCGAATTCCAAGCAGTTGTCAATGCTTAATTTGTATACCCTACACCACCATAGTAGGTAGGGTATATTGCACATGTGCTGATGTATGTAATAGCCAAATACATTACTCTAACACCCACTTAAAGTATACATACCTATCGAATCACTCAGAATCACTTAGTTAACCTATTTAACAATGTTCGCCCGTCCGTTTGAGTGTCCATGTAATACGGGAAATCACTGTAATGAGCATTGGAGTCTGAAAAATGTTGGCAAGTAAATAAAATTCAACATAAACATGTTTCATATACATACATATACTCAAATCATTTCACCAAATTTTATAACTATCGGTCCATAATTAGTATTAGTTCTCATATTAGAACTTCTTCTGAAACTTGTAAATAATTCTCTTTCAAAACTTGATATCGAGATAAAATTTTTATAAATAATTTTACATGTAGAGAAGTCATTACTAAATTTTACGATGACATAGCATCCAGATATCCGACCAATTCTGGAAAACTCTTTTTGCTCATATACTCGGTATTATATTGTCGGGTATTATACGATATTTTCGGGCTTGACCAACTATACATTCTGACTTGTTTTTATTTTGAAAATGTCCAATCCAAATGACTGATAGCAATTCCAATATAAAAAGATTATGCAGTTACTGGATAAAAATTGAAGATTCCACAACTAGTTCTAGAAAGATTGCTTAAGGGCAGAACTCGGTAAAGTTTAGCGTAAGAATTTTTTTTCGAAATTGCCACACTATGAAATGTAGCGTGTCATAATGTCTACAGACGTTATGAAGCACTAAAAAGTGTTATAGTGTCCATCTCTATGATATAATCTAATGCCAATTAACTGGTTCTAAGAAAAATATGGAAAGTATAGAAGTACTTTAGACCCAGCGAAAAAAATAATTCTTCCGTGAATGACCTGAAACCATATGGTGTCAATAACGTATCAACTCCATATTTGAACAAATTGTATACGAACGTTTTAAATTCGACTCCATATCGTTGTGGATCTGGCACCATCCGTTGTTGGTTCGATTCATACCTAAACAAATTATAAACATAAGTTTTTCAAAAATTTCAAAGATTCGGATGTAAATGACATCCCGATCTTTTTAAGCAATACAAACATTGTTACTCGTATAATCAAATGTTATTATAAAACATTACTAGAGTCTGGCATTTCGACTTTGCCCAACTATGCAGGCATAGCTTCACCAAAATCCTCTCAATATATCAATATTCTGTTTAATAAAAATTCTTTGTTTGTAAATGAATTAATATTTTTATTAATAAAAATCTTTCTATTTTATTAGTTCGGCTAGAGGTCCCTTTTATTAAAAATATAAAAACTCTTGTTCGTTTTTAATTTTTATTATATTTTATTTATTTCCAATATTTCGACCAACTTTGTTGATCATCTTCAGGGAAGAAATATAATAATTTACTTAATGTTTAATACAGTGTTGTCCGATGTTAATATCTTAAGTTTACTTCACTAACTTTTATTAATTTCATAATTTTTTACAGACGTCAAGAGTCCATGTATCAGATGACTGGCCTCTACTCGGAAACAAATAGTGGTGATGACAGCAGCATCGATTTAGCTGAAAATCACTTGGGAAATACAAATGCAATTGGCAGTACAGCGACAACGACAACGATATCCTCGACAATGCCGTCAAGTAATGCAACAGTGCTGGCAAATAATGGCCGCAATTTACATGCTAAAACGTCCTCCTTCTCTGATACTGCTATCAAGTGCCACAGCCGTCAGTCGTCGGCTGTACTTGGTAATATGCAGCATAATCACAGTAATTTGCATGCTGGCCAACACAATGCAGCAAGCAATAACCCTACATGTGGCCTTAATAGTGAAGACGAGGATGACTTGTGTTCACAAGACTGTGGCATATTGGGATGTCGGCCAGGGGGCATACAGAAATTTGCCCGCATTAAAATATTCGTTCTATTGCTGTCGATGTTGGTCATGTTGCAGCAGGCCTTAAGTTCGGGTTACATTAATTCCGTGATAACAACAATTGAGAAACGTTTCGAAATACCATCTAGCTATTCGGGCCTAATAGCGTCCAGTTATGAAATTGGTAACGTCATCACCGTGATATTTGTCAGTTATTTGGGTAGTCGTCGTCATATACCTGTATGGATTGGCATTGGTAAGTTTTGAAAACAATTACTCTACTACCGATCGGTAATTGACAATTTTTGTTGAAATTTCTTAAAGGTGCCGTTATTATGGGCATTGGCTCATTGGTGTTTATGGTACCACATTTCACAAGTGAACCCAATCCAGGTGTTTCTATTGCCAATGAAACCAGTGACAATATATGTCGCAGTGCTTTAGTGCGCAATCAAGATATGGATTTGGGCAGACTTTCAAGTGGTCTATCAAATCCTCCTTTGGCACCGCACACTCTACGCGAGGACAATTGTCTCGAGGGCAAACTATCAACATTTGGCCCGGTGCTGCTGTTTGTCATTGCCCAATTGTTGTTGGGTTGTGGCGGCAGTCCTTTATTTACGTTGGGCACGACATATGTTGACGACCATGTCAAGACGGAGAGTTCTTCCATGTACATTGGTTGCATGTATAGCATGGCGGCATTTGGTCCCGTTGTTGGTTTTCTGCTAGGTGCATATTTATTATCGTTTCACATGGATTCGCTTTCCTCGTCTATAATTTCCATTGGTAAGTACAAAAGCCACAAACATGTAAATTGTGGACGTATTATCCATATATCCATATTACTTGTAATTTGTTATTGTTATTTTTCATGTTTTTTTTTCTGTTTCCTTCTATTTCAGATCAAGGAGATCGTCGTTGGGTTGGCATGTGGTGGGGTGGCTTTTTGCTGTGCGGTGTTTTGCTGCTAATTGTTGCAATACCCTTCTTCTCTTTTCCCAAGGTAAATATTCATTAAATCTATAACATGTTTTCTTTAATCGTTGTTGCACATGAACCCACTGCTTTTAAGATTCAATTTAAGCAGGTCGATTAAATGCAAAACTATGTATGCATGTATGTATGTTCATATGTATGTACGTTTACATCTTCTGGGAATTAAATTAATAAATAAACTGTAAGTAAACTTTTTGAATGCAATTAAAAGCAATTTAAAATGTTTGCAATTGCCACCATAAAGGCAGTGGGAAGAATATGAAAATTACATGAAATTCTTTTGGGCATGTTACATGAAGGCAGTCATTTTCAGTCTAACTCATAAAAACTTATCAAGGGTTTATAACAGTCTTATAGAGCAAATATCCATACAAAATTTGCTTTATAAGCCTGTTATAAACCTTTGACAAGTTTTATGAATATTAGCTTTAATTACTATTTTAAAATATTTATAATAAAATTAATTTAAAACATAATTAATATATAATAATATAATTATTATATTGGTTAATTTTAAGCAAAACTTATGTTTGGGCAATAACTTCGCACTATACGCGATGATGGTGAACTCTTTTTAGATTGCAATGTAACCAGTAGTGACAGAAATGACAGTTGATAATTTACCAAAAGGCATGTCATTCATTACGTTTCAAATTAGATGCGTTTCATTATAGTTTCAAATACATTTGCTTTTATTTAGAATTTTTCGAATTTTCAAGTTTTGTGGAATTATTCATTGTCATTCCTCCTGTTTGTTGGCCAACACCAAAATGTGTTGGATGTGATAATAAACAATTTAACTAAAATAATCGCCAATTGAAAAAACAAAGGTTATGTTGCCTACAAAATCCACTTAAAAATAGCGACAAATAAACATAAAAATATAAACCATTTTTAGACTGCCTATTTAAATTTGCAATGCCCACTTCGTACTATAAAAACTCTTATCCGTTTTTGATAATCTGATAATCAAATACTTTTAAAATATCAACTGTAAAAACCTGTCAGATGCCGCCTAATAGAAGAAAGTTGAACTTTTAGAAATAGAAATATTAATCTGTAAACAAAATTTTGCAGGTCTTAACACATGAAAAGAAAAAGATTCGCAAAGGGTCTGTGGTAATACAGCCAGCTGTACCCAATAATTCCAACAGCTTGCCGCGCAATACCGATGAAACGGGTAAAATTAGAAAGGAAATCGTTTCCGTGGCCACTAAAGAAGAACCCGAGAAACATAAAGTAGATACCGGTTACGGAAAGGATATTAAAGGTATAAAGCCACTTACCCATACTGCTTTATATAATAAATAAATAATTAACAGTATTAATTTAATTTGCAGATATACCGCAATCTATGCTGCGTCTTGTCACCAACCCCATTTATATTGTAACGTGTCTGGGTGCCTGTATGGAACTGATGATTGTCTCCGGTTTTGTGGTATTCTTGCCGAAATATTTGGAAACCCAATTCAGTTTGGGCAAAAGTCAGGCGAGTGTTTTTACAGGATCCATTGCTATACCGGGAGCCTGTATTGGCATCTTTGTTGGCGGCTGTATACTTAAACGGTTTCAATTGAAACCCAAGGGAGCGGTGACATTTGTGCTCATTTCGAATGTCATTTGTTTGTGTCTCTTTGCCATGCTGTTCTTTTTGGGCTGTGACAATTTGAAAATGGCCGGCACTACCATGCCGTATTATAATAGTTCCAAACCGGGATCGCTGGAACCATTCCAGGTTAATTTGACGGCAGCTTGTAATTTTGGTTGCGAGTGCTTGACCAGTGATGTTGAACCGGTGTGTGGAAATAATGGTCTCACCTATTTCAGTCCCTGTCATGCGGGTTGTACGGCTTTCTCGTCCAGTTCAAATTATACAAATTGTGCATGTAAGTGTTGCATTATTTGGAATGATTGAATTGTCTATTTATTGCTTTTTTTTGTTGTACTTGTACATTTTTGCAGGTGTTCATGCTAATATCTCCAGTAGCATTTATTTGGGTGCTGGAGGTAGCCAGGCTCAAGCCCTTAATGCCAATGAAAATTTCGCTGAAGTTACTGTAGTTCCTGTTGCCACTGCCGGTCCTTGTGCCAATCCCTGCCGCAATATCTATCCATTCCTTATACTGCTCTTCTTCATGACCTTCATTGTGGCTGCCACTCAAATGCCTCTACTCATGATTGTCCTACGCTCGGTGTCCGAAGAAGAGCGCTCATTTGCTTTAGGCATGCAATTTGTTATATTCCGTCTATTTGGTTATATACCAGCACCTATACTTTTTGGTAATCTCATCGATTCCACCTGTTTGCTGTGGAAGTCATCGTGTGGTCAGAAAGGTGGTCGTTGCCTTATTTACGACATTGAAAAGTTTCGTTATAAGTAAGTGAATCTATGATTTGGTGTAAGAACGTAAAATGCTAAGTTGCCTATATAATTTCAGATATGTGGGACTTTGTGCTTCAGTGAAAATTATAGCATTGGCCATATTTATGGTGGATTGGTGGTTGGTTAGACGACGTAAGCAATTGGATAAAATGAAGCCATTGAATGCAAGTGATCCTATAATTGGATCCATAATAAGTTTAGACAAACGTGAGTATTTCAAAATGTCAGACATTTTATCAGCCCAATCATGAATAAAAACCCCTTTTTCCATTTTTCCTATTCAAATTCAATGTCAAAAAATAAAAAGGGAAAAAACTCCCGCGGATTTTTTATTCATGATTGGACCGTATGTTTATTTATTTGGTATAAGTCGGTTTATTACTCTCAAACGAATAAAATTATCTAGAAATTGTTTCCGCATTCAAATAATCATTAAATAAAGCCATTAAATATGAAAACAAAACTTCAGTCTTGAATTTTTACGTTCCATTTCAATCTTTCTTTTTAGTTTTTGAAGAAAAGCTGTCCGGTCATGACAACAATCCCAACTATGATGATGGTGAATTGGCTTTGAAATCGGATAATTATTGTCATTCTCGTAATAACTCTCGCACTATTCAACTTGAATATGGGTAAGATTTTCTAACAAGCCATTTTCGTATTTATTCATTTGAAATTTGTAATTTATTTTCGTCCCCAGCTATGACAAATGCAACAATGCCATGATGGCAAATACCCAAATAGTTCCTCAAACGAAATCAAAGAAACATTTCCGTAGTGCTTCGTGTGATGTGAAAATGATACGAAGCTTTTCCAAGGATCATAACGCGAACCCAGCCATGGATGTTTGTGAGATTTCGAAGTTCAAGAATCTGAAAAAACTTCATACACATTCCCGCAACAATTCAAGTGACCTTAATACAGAATTCCGCCACAAATTGGTGGCTCACTCCAATTCATGTTCCCGAGATGATCCTAATTTCAGTATACGTTTTATACAAAATCAACTGAAGCCCCAAGAAGACGAAGAGGATGAAGATGAGCTGACCACCGGCTGTGGTCATTTCGTGCGCAAGCATTCACGCAATCACTCATACGATCAAATCTATATGCCCAACAATATTCGATTCGATCCAGAATTCTTCCGTGGTCATAACAACCACCACCACAATAACCATCATCTTCATTACAACAACAACACCAACAACAACAACAATAAGAAAAACGTTAATTTGCTCAAAAATATGGTGGAATGTAAATTGAAAAACTCAAACGAGACTAACGAATCCGGCTCACGCGGCCATTCACGCAACAATTCAAAGGACTTGAACATAAAGGTTTCACAAACAAATAATACTAATGCCGGTGTCAGCAATAATGCCGGCCCCACTAGTACCGCTTCAATAGCTGAATCAGCTTTAAGTATATTAAGACATCGCCGTACAAATTCTAAAGACTTAAATCACGTAGCTAATTCTAGCACCAGTGATCATCCGATAGCTACCGGTGTTGTAGTCGTTGGCACGGGTGCCCTGAGTAAC
Source organism: Bellardia pandia (assembly GCA_916048285.2). Lineage (NCBI taxonomy): Eukaryota > Metazoa > Arthropoda > Insecta > Diptera > Calliphoridae > Bellardia > Bellardia pandia. Next base: position 77,274,411 of record OU696530.1, read on the forward strand.
AATAGCAACAAAAAGCATTCTCGCAACTCTTCTCATCAGAAAATCCAAATAGATGACGATCGCAGTGGTCTAATAGACAATGACAACAACGAAAACGATGACGACGATGATGATGAAGTAGCAGAGCAGCAACAAGAAATTGTCAATATCTAAAGAAGACTTTTATTATTTTATTACTATTTTTATTCCTTTTTTTTCTTGTTTTTTTTCAAATGTGCAATACATTCCCTTTTAATAGTTAGCTAAAGAAAAAAGGATTTCCTTTTTGTTCCTTTTAATCGTATTTGGGAAAAGTGATCAAATTTATAATTTAATATTAAAGAATAGTGTTTAGATTATTTTCATTTAAAAATATTGTTTTGTCAGTTTTATTCCATAAACGAATTGAAAATTTTGATACCGATTTAAATTGTTCATTTTAATTAAATTTCTTTCAGTAATTACTTTCCGTAATTTGTTCAGGAATTTGGTTACACTCCGATTAATATTATCTTGGTAATAAAAAAAAACTGAAAAAATTCTTCTGGGAGAACCCAAACCAACAGAAAATTAACATTTTCGGTTTTACCATTTCTAATTTCAATTAAATTTACCCCAGATGTTTTAGAAAGCAGCAAAACTTAATAAAGTTTTTCAATAGCTCAGTGATCAACAACTGGGGTACAAAATTCAATGTAAATCGACAATCACTTTTGTTGGAAATGCATATTTCATACTACATTTTGCTTCATAACTTTAAAACGAATTAAATATTCAACTTGAAACTTTGCATGAGTATAGAAGATAGTGTTTTGTTATCGTTACATATTTTCTCAAATTTAAAATAGTCAGTTTTGTTACAATATTTAGTTTTGTTTATAAAGGGTGTTTTTTTTTTTTGAATGTATAGAACTTTAAAATTTTAATAAAACAAAGATGATTTTTTAAATTGGCATAAAATTTACTTTATTCGAAAGATAATCTTCTGGCATTATGACTGGCTCGGACGTAGTCTAATCTGGAGGTCCAATTTTCGATGACTTTTTCTAACATTTCTGGCCGTATATCGGTAGTAATGCGGCGAATGTTGTCCTCCGAGTGGTCAATCTTTTCGGGCTTATTATGGTTTCAACAAGACGGCGCAACATGTCATACAGCTCGTGCCACTATTGATTGATTGATGGTATGCATTGTGGAATTTATGCATTTGTTAGATGATGTAAACTCAGTCTTTTATGATTGTATCAAACAATCAAAATTACTCTGTGCCAAAAATTAATTTTATGGCTCCAGAAAAATAGTAACATAAAGAAAACAAAAAGGTAGTTCTCAAAGAAAGATACAAATATAAAACTTCATTATCTTTCTTTTCGTGACACCTCGGTTTACCCTGTGGTTCAGGCGTCAGTCTACTCATGTTGAAATGCCAAATCAAACTAAACATAAATCACTTGACAGCTGAGAGAATGGCCGCCATTTAAAATGTGTTGACAACTTAAAGTAATATACATCTAAAAAAAACACCCTATATTATCTCAAGATTTTTAACTATCAAAAGAAAGTATTTTTTATTTAATACATACTTGCAATAGATAATAAGAAGTGGTAAATATTATTGAAATCGGTGTAAAAAAAAAACAAAAATTGTCCGCTTTCAGGTAACTCCTCACTTTCTAGTTTTAGTTCCTTTTAAATAGTTTAATTGATTGATAGATACTGGTTTAGAAAAGAAAATCGTTAGAAGCAAATTATACAGTACTTTTGCCAAAATATTTATTTCTGCTAATGAATTCTATGGAAAATTAAAAACAGAAATTGAGAAAACTATTTCGTAAAGTTTTATAAATATTCCTGTTGCACAACATTTTTATTATAATCCTTTTTCTTTAACATTTGATCACTGTTCCATATGTTCAATTGATTTGTACTTAATTTTAAATGATTCTTCCTTTTTGTTTAACAAAAATTATATTGCAATTTCTTTTGCTTAAATACCGAGCAAAGGCGACAAAGTCATCTCTACATATTTAAATTGGAATCCATTGTTGCATTCCAGAATGTGTATGAGGGCGAGTGCTCGTGTTAGAGAATGTGTAGTAAAAACAATAATTATAAAATAATTAATTCACAATAATTAAGTCTAGCAATTATTAGCAATTACATATAATGCAGAAATAATAGTAATAACTATAATACTTATTATAAATAGTTTTATTTTATAGTTTTTAAGTAGATGGACACTGTCTGTATGAGTGTGATATGAATGAAACTGAAGCAAAATAAACTTAATCTCGTAATACAAAACAAACAAAAATTAAAAAAATAAATTCTTAAATTTTACATTAGAAAGACGAAAAGAAAGTAAATGATACAAAAAAAAAAAAAAAAAGAAACAAGATTGAAATTTCATCATACAACTATTTAAATAAATATTTAGAAAATTCAATTTAAACATAATTTTACACCCACTATTTATATGAAACAGTAAATAATTTAGAGATAATTCAAATACTACTATTTAAATATTTACATACAATACATCCCATAAGTAGTAAATATTTAGCGAATAAATAAGTTTAACACAAATATACAAGAAATAAAATTTGAATAAAACACAAACCCATTTATTTCCAATGTCAATGTTAAAGGAAATCTTGCAGAAAAATGGTACACAACTTGCAATTAAAAAAAAACACTTTCAATTAAATGGCAGACAAAATGTCGGTTTTAGTTTACAAATTCAAAAGTTATTGCTACAAAAAACTAACTAAATTACTCACTCAATTCACTAAAAGAATTAACAAGTAATAATAATTTAAACATAAATGCAAACATGAATAATTAATAAATAACAATTGTCAATGAAATAAAGTGCTGTGAACAGATATCTGAGTAAAATCAGTTTAACCAGTAGAAAAACAAATAATTACATACATTTTAATACATACACATAATTGTAATAATTAATAATCTAAACAAACTGATTTTATTAAATAAAACAAAAATTAAACATTTTAAAAGCCAGCAAACAAATATGTAATACATACAATTCAACAATATCAACCTGATTTATGTACGAGTGCATGATATCTGAATCAATCGTTTCGTGTGTAAATGACTTGATTATTTTTGATTTGTTTTGTCCAAAATTATTCAACAACAGAAATCAATTTTAAAAGGAACATTGCATCATAAAACAATGTTTAAAAAAGTTTTAAATTTTTTTAAATAAAGAGAGAATTTAAATTTTACACAATATGAATATTTTGTAATTAGTTGAAAATTATGCCTTAATTAAAACTAATTTATATAATATAAATTATTATTGAAAAATAAAGTATTTTAAGCAAAATATTAGCCAAAACAAAAAAAAAAACAAAACAAACAATTAAAGTCTTTTATTTTTCGACTTTATTTATGATAAGATACGACTTGGGTAATTTCATTCAATGTTGTATTTATATCTTGTTAGAAAGCTTTTAAATAAAATATGCAGAATAAAGCATAATAATTTACATATTAAATGATATTAAATGATATTTCTCTTTGAAACATTAATAGGATGTGATATATCAATAACATTATAGCAATCATTAAAATTTTTGCAAATGCGACGGAACGAATCATTATTAGCGTAGACAGATCTGTTATGCGACAGTCTTAGAAGTTGAAAATTGCGACTTGTTCCAGCTGGAATATTAAAATTTATTTGGCCAAGCAGGAACTGGGAATTTACTTCACCAAGCAGAAATGTAATACCCAGCATTATACGGCGACTTTTTAAAGTTGGAAGCTTTATAAGCTTGAGTCTGTTCTCGTATGGTGGCAGCACAAAAGAGTTCCATCCGAGGTGACGTAAACAAAATATGAATACTGTAGCAATGATCCCAAATGATACAACCTTATTCTAGCTGTTTGGTAATATATGGATCAGAAAACTCCTTAGACCAGCGTTTCATGAATCCAAGCACACCGAAAGCTTTATTAACTGTTAGCGCAATATGATCACAGAATTTAGCCTGTGATCTAGCAAAATTCCAAGATCAACAATAGTGTTAACTTCCATGGTTGTACTATTTATATTATAGTTCGAATTAATTTTGTTATTTCTGTAAAACGACATGTGTTTGCATTTTTTAATATTAAGTCCCATTAAATGAATTCTGCACCATTGAGAAAACATGTCTAGATCTTCCTGTAGAAGACGTATATCATTAGAATTTTCCAAGCTCTTAAAAATCTTGACGTCGTCGGCATACATTAGTACTTTAGAATGGACGATGACATTGGGAAGATCATTTATAAAAAGTGTAAATAGAACAGGACCAAGGTGAGTGCCCTGAGGTACTCCTGAAGTAACTTTAATAACGTTTAAAACAGCTTCTCTAAACTTTACTTGTTGAGTTCTATTAGATAAGTAAGAACTCAACCATTTTAAAGACGGAATGCTAAAACCCATCAGCGATAATTTTTGCAGTAAAATAACGTTGTTTACTTTGTCAAATGCCTTACTAAAATCTGTGTACATATATTACGTCAGTTTGCAGTTTATTTACAAAACCATTATTTATTAAAGTAGTAAATTCAAGTAAGTTTGTTGTTGTAGAACGCAATTTGCAGAAACCATGTTGACGAGCAGACAATAAAGAAAATGTTTGATGCGATAGGATATCAGTAAGGATTTTCTCTAATAATTTAGGGATAGCATTTAATTTAGCGATTCCACGGTAGTTTGATACTTCAATTTTGCTTCCACTTTTAAACAACGGATTAATATACGATTTTTTCCATAATTGTGGCAAATAACATAGTTCAATAGATTTGTTAAAAATTGCAGTTAGTGGGCCACACAATGTTTCGGCACAGTTTTTGGGAAGACAACTGGGAATTTCATCCGGACCAGCGTTAAATGAGGATTTTAATGATTTAAAATTTGATGAAACGGTTTCAATGTCGATAGATGAAAAATTTATATTCGATGAATGCTTTTTTATTGTTCATATTGCATAAGTTCTTTTTTTTTTTGGTACTCTATTAACTTCGGCTACTTACTTATACGTATTTAATAAGCAAACATTCTCTTCACATCCCTACTTGTTCTCTGAGTAAGAGTACAAATATATACTACATTCGACAGCGAGTTTCACACATGAAGAAAAAAACTTACTCGTTGCAGCTCTCTAATATATACAAATGTCATTTGACATAAATAATTATAAAGATCGGTTTATAATTAGTCATAGCTCCCAAATAAGAACCACTTCTGAAAATCACTTTAACATGCAATAATATTTTACAAATGTTTATATCGAGATAAAATTTATCACAAATAATATTTATGTACGATATATGCACATATCGGTCCATAATATACTTTCTTACTTGTTTTATTTGTGTTACTTTAGCTTTCATTAAGCTATCTATAAAAATATTTATTGTAACCGCCATCTGCTATGAATGTTGGACCCAAAAAACGGTAAATTGTCAATAAACTGATCTCGATTGACACATTAGCATTTCAGAAAGAAAGAGTTTATTACATTAAATTAAAGACTTACCATCAGGTATTACTGCACCCTCTTTCAAATGTGATGTATGTATGTAGGTATATATTTTGATTCGATATAATTATACAGCCATGTCACACAACTCAATTCCGATCGAAAGTGGTTTTGATTCCGTAAATTGAGCCTTTAGAAAACGAAAATAAATCTAAAGTGGAATTGCTATTTTTTATGATTTTATACTGAAAAAAAACTCATACTACTAATTTATGATGACAATTAAATAATTGATTTTATTATTTCCTGGTTTTTAATTATCTCATTGATTTTTAAAAGAAAATGTTAAAAATTTCAAAGTTGAGGTCAGCAACAAGAAATCTTTTGTCAAAAAAATGACAAAAATTAAAAATATTTACAGACAACTGGAATATGACAGAGGATTAGATGCATCCCTTAAATTTGTTCTTTGTTGCTTTTCAACTTTGATGTCTTTGTTTATTTAAAACAGCAACATTGCCATTTCATCATGAACAGGTTGACAAAAGAACAACGCTTACAAATCGTGCAAATTTATTTCGAAAATAACGATTCAGTTCGCGAAGTTTACCGCAAGCTCCGTCCATTTTATGGTCGACATAATCGTCCATCAGAGCAATTAATTCGGTTAACCATGGATCGTTTTCGCACTACGTTTACTCTATGTGATAATACGCATCCGCAGAGACGTCGAACAGTGCGCACCGAAGAAACAATTGCCGCTGTAGAGCAAAGTGTTGAAGAGGACCCGAATTAATGGAGACCGGTATAGCGCCATGATAACCGACTATTTTGTTCCCGAATTGGATGGCATGAATGTGGATGAGTTGTGGTTCCCACATGCCACACAGCGCACGCCACAATCGATTTATTGAAGGAAACATTTGATGAGCGCATAATTTCGCGGAATGGACCTGTCAATTGGCCACCAAGATCGTGTGATTTGACACCATTGGATTATTTTCTTTGGGGATATGTGAAGTCGCTCGTCTACGCCAACAAACCAGAAACGTTAGGGGAATTGGAAGCCAACATTCGTGGCGTTATTGCCGACATACGGCCCCATATCCTCGAAAAAGTGGTTTGAGACAATCTTATTCCGAAGATTGTATGGTTTATTGTATGATTTCATACAAAAAAAAGATAACACAATTTATATATATAAAAGAAAATATTTATTGAATATCAATTTACAAAAGCAGGTTATTTTCCTTGTTCAACAAAAAAAAAGGCACGTCCTGTAACTAAAACAGTCCGGACAATGTTCTTCATTGTTTGAACGATAGAATGCTACTCAAATTTTATACAGCAATGTTGCTGCTTTTATACAAACTTTAAGCATGAAAATTATTAAACAATTGAACATAGTTGGCTTCTGAATAATATTCATAAAAACATAGGTTTGTTTGATTTGTTAAATTCAAATATTAATTTAAATAATAAAAATACTTATAATAATATGTGGGTTGCTACAGGTTGAAAATTGGACCTGTAGAATTGGCTTTATTCGAGACAGCCGCGGCGGCCACATGCCTGAAATCATATTCAAACATTAATGGCATAAAATTATCCTTCCAATAAAGCCAAATTGATGGTCATTAGACCTCGCCTCAATTGTATGGAAAAATTTTTTTTTTCGAATTTTGCATTTGGGGATTGGTTAAATATGCCATTTGATGTAAAAATTCATGTGGTAAAATTTGAAGTCGACCAGAGTGTGCCAACCCGTGCCACGCTGAGGTCAAAGTTCAAAATATATAGAAAACAATCGTTTTTTCATTGATGACAAGTTATTTATTATAAAAAAAACATGCAGTTCATATAATGTGTTCTTAATTTGCAATTTTTTATATTCAAACATTTCATTAACAAAAAAGAAGAGAATTAATATTATTAAATTATTATAAGAGCGACGATTTAGTATATGCTGGGAATTCCTTTCGGTAGTTCTCAACAACATGAAACAAGTACTGCTTGTCTTCTTCGCTATGTGTTAAGGACCGGTTAAAATCTGTAATAAGTTTGACTTTTCTCTCAGCAGCATCATTAACAACATTAATATTTTTCAGAATTTAAACGCCTTTAATGTATTCTGCTCTTTCGTACCAATTTGAGGGATCAAAGTTTAAGAAATTGGTGTCTATTTACAAACGTGCAAAAAAATTTTATTTTATGTGTTACAAAGCAACTCAAATCTTTAGATTGAAATTCTTTTAATTCTTCAATACTAGCGCAAACTTTTTTAGGCAGTGGAAATTACATTGTCTTCCTCAGTTTCGATCTCAGTTGCAAGTGCCGCAACCATTTTTTTTTTAGTCAAAGGGTACGTTGCAATCAAAAACGCAAGTGCAACTAACTCTTCCGATAAATACCATATGTGGTTTCGGATTTTTGCTAATAATGGTATTGATATGTTTGGTTTCAATATAACTTGCAATCTTTATAACCAGCTGTAAATCGTTCTTTGGTGCTTCGACAGCATAAGTGGTTCTGAACCAGTACGGAACATACAGGCGTACCAGAAATATACAAATATTTCGCAAACCATTCAACTGGGGCCAAATTATCGCATTCGATATCGAGTAAAATTTATCGTAATTTTCTTATTTGAGATTATGGCATTCGATATCGAGTAAGAAATTTAGTACATTTTATCATAATTTTGATATCGAAATCATTTTTCGATACGATAGCTCATTCGATCACGAATGCGGTAATTTGGCCCCTGGCTGGAAGACATTTGAAACTGTCTGTAAAGCATATATTTTTAAATCGTGCATGGGATGTTGCCGCAGGTGCATGAAATGCGAAATTTGGGATGCTGCCACCAAGAAAAATATACGTAATAACTCTTTATAATCATGTCGAATATTGTCTTTTCCTAAATGTTTAATACAAAACTCTTTGCTAAAGTTACATTCTTCGACACTTACAGCACGTTGCACTTCTTCATTCATAATACCAACTTTGAAATCTTCCAACTTAAAAGTGTTCCTTATTAATTAGAGAAGGAATTGAACTAATATTTATCTTTTTAAGAGAAAAGTTTTTTTTTATTCAGGCTATCTTCATTGTCCACGATCAATCTGTAAACATCATCTATTTAACTCACCGTTTTTTGATTTTGATTGTGCGATTGCTGCTCCAGATCCAATTTCAATAATTGGAATTACAATTAACTTGGGATGGTAAACTACTTTCTGCAATGGCTGGAAAAGAAAAAGTTGACCGCCTACCTATTGTTTTCACTGCAGAAAATATTGAAAAGTTAATTGACATTCCAATTATTGAAGTTGGATCTGGAGCAGCAATCGCACAATCAATATATGATTATTTAACAAAAATGAACATGATAAATTCATTAGAAATGGTGTGCTTTGACACAACTACTACCAACACTGGTCAACATAATAGGGCAGCAATGTTGCTGAAGAAAAAATTAGATCGGAGTTGGATGTCGTTACCGTGCAGGCATCTTACTGCGAGCTGTTTTTGAGATATATTTTGGAAAATCTCGTGGTCCAGAAGTTGGTATATTTGAACGTTTTTCACGGGAATGGAACACTTTTAAGTTGGAAGATTTCAAAGTTGGAAATAGACACCAATTTCTTAAACTTTGATCCCTCAAATTGGCACGAAAGAGCAGAATACATTAAAGGCGTTTAAATTCTGAAAAATATTAATGTTGTTAATGATGCTGCTGAGAGAAAAGTCAAACTTATTACAGATTTTAACCGGTCCTTAACACATAGCGAAGAAGACAAGCAGTACTTGTTTCATGTTGTTGAGAACTACCGAAAGGAATTCCCAGCATATACTAAATCGTCGCTCTTATAATAATTTAATAATATTAATTCTCTTCTTTTTTGTTAATGAAATGTTTGAATATAAAAAATTGCAAATTAAGAACACATTATATGAACTGCATGTTTTTTTTATAATAAATAACTTGTCATCAATGAAAAAACGATTGTTTTCTATATATTTTGAACTTTGACCTCAGCGTGGCACGGGTTGGCACACTCTGGTCGACTTCAAATTTTACCACATGAATTTTCACATCAAATGGCATATTTAACCAATCCCCAAATGCAAAATTCGAAAAAAAAATTTTGAGGCGAGGTCTAATGGTCATTAAAACGATTTTCTTGTGTTTTATTTCAATTCGAAGTTCTATACCTCTCAAAAAAACACCCTATACTTACAAAAATCATATATTTTTTATTTTGGTTATAAAACTTTAACATATTTAAGTTAAAAATCGGGATTTAAAAATGTTTTGGGAATAAACAAAATCAATCGGAATCTAGAGAACGCAAAGCAAAAGTAATCGATTTGCAAATACGGAATTGAATCCATTCAGATCGAATTATGTGAGATGCCTATTAATTGTAACTCTAATTATTTGGCCAACACTGTAAGACTTGTTAAGGTTATTGTTGTTCACCATTGTGGTTCGGATATTTGCTAAATGGTGAGAAAAAGCCCACTACACCTGTGATTCATTTGAGTTATTTTCTCGTACAACAAAGTTTTATTTGCCCTTATATTCTTATCGAATAGCAACAAAATTGATAATAGAAAACAGAAATTGAGTTTATTAGTTCATTATTATTTGATAAACACACAAATTCAACTATTTTCCATTCAATTCTACTTTTAGACACAACAAGTAAAAAATTCGCAAAATACACAATATTTAGAAACTGAAACGGAATAAATACTAGAGAAAGAACATGAACCAATCTTCGAATGTGGACTTTCTAAAGGCTCAATTGGATGTTGGTATCAGCGTTGCCAAATGTGCAGATTTATCTGTTTTTTGCAGTTTTTTGAAGTGCAAAACAGGCTTGCAGATTTTTACTCCAAAAAACAGTTTTTTTAAATCAATGCAGATTTTTCAATTTTATTCGAATAAAACAAAGAAGCAATCAATATTATTATTCCCACTCTATGTGGAATTTTGTGGACCAAAGATTTAAAAAAAAAAATTCAATTGCACAAATTTTGTACAACCAAAAGAAATGGAAACTAAATTTAATATGAATATGTACAACTATGATCTCTATACATATGTATGTGATAATTTAAATGAAGTATTATACGTTATGTTTTTACTGTTAATTTTATATACATATGTATATTTTATATCAAATATAAAAATTATATTTTGTTTTCTTTTTTTCTTCAATAAATTAAATATGTATATACAAATATCATTTTATTACATACCGCACACATTCTTCAAAAGTGACTCAATTCAAAATTTTAATTTTTCGGGTTTGTATGCTTAAACAACACACAACACACTTGTTTATCTATAAGAAAAAGATCAAAGCATTTTGTAACAGTTAACAAGTTATAAAAAACAGTTAAGTCTTTCTTTATATTTCATTTGGTATAAAGTTGCAATTTAATAGTGATTTATTTTTAGTTGTGTCATATAATAAAAATTTTAAATTGAGTCACTTTTGAAGAATGTGTACGATATTATTTAATTTTGTTTTGAAGGTGCAGATTTTTTTCAAAAAAACCAGATTTTTTTTTGGAAATTGTCAGATTTTGTAAAAAAAATTATGGCAACGCTGGTTGGTATGAACATCAGAACTTTAGTTTAATACATGATTATTTTCTATTTTTTTTTTTTGGTATATAGCAAATGCCCAAAACGTGCGATTGCGTCAAGAGAATGCTTCATTACGGGAACAACAGCAGAGTTTAACAAATACGGAACACTCCAATGCCACTGTACACATTGAGGCCAAATTAAAAGCATTCAAATTTGAGGAGGAACGCGATCGCATGTATGAAAAATTAGAGAAGATTAAACGTAAATATAATCAACTGCATGAAGCTTATTTGCAAAAAGTTAAACGCTGTAAAGCCTTCGAAGATGTTTTCAATCGTCAGAAGACCCTTAATGGTCTTGTCATGAAATCATCCATAGATCAAAGGCAAAAAGGTAAAACGAATATTCTATGTATATGTTTGTTTACATACATAGATCCTAAAATATTGTTTGCCAACACAAACAGATTTCTAATGATAAATAAAGCTGTTGCTAATTAATCGAGGCTATAGACACATACAGAGTGTTCAAATGTCATATTGTGACATAGATTGTGACCTAAATTAATAATCACAATGAATGCATCTGTACAATCTGACCAAATATATAAAAATAAAATCCTTGTCTAATATTTAAGTACCTATTTATGTATGTATGTATGTATATATGCACGAGTATGTACATATGTATGTATGTATGCCAAAGTGATTTATAATTCTCTAAATTCCTTTACAGAACAAGTTGTTGCTCTTGATAGACGACAGTCGAAAAACATGGAAAAGCAAACTATAGAGAGTTTAGAGTCGCAGGTGGCAAACTTGAAAACCGCCATGGAAGAGGCATACGATATAATTGATGAACTTGAATTTGAATTGGAAAGTGTAAGTGGTTGAAATCATAATAAACTGCAAGTTTTTTTAATGTGTGTTTTGCTCTGCTGCATGTTTGTTGTTTACAATACAGGTGGATTTTCTAGAAATGGAAAATGAACGTTTGCGAAACGAGTTGGAGTCATACAAAAAAGATAAACAGAAATTGAGAAGAGCCATTAACAGCAGCCATCCCATGGAAGAAGGAGAAACAGTACAAGACAATTATGACGAACTACCCGAATACAGGCCCAATGATGACAAGACATCCAGATATGATACCGACTCAAATGTCTCATCCTTAGCTGACTCTATAGTGGGTGATATAGATCCAGCGACCATGGAAAGATCAGTCTTAACCGAAAGTGTAAGAAATTAAAATAAATTTATAATTTATTTACTCTAGTTTTAACACAATCAATTCCAGTTGGTGAAGACAGCCGAAAGTGAAGGCAATTGTTTAAGGCGTGAACTATTACGATCACGTCTGCGTAATGCATATCGACCTTCTATTAGGCCAACCAGTAGTGATGTATAACGTTCATACGAGTACATATTTGAATGGAAAATAAACATCATATGTGTTGCAAACTGCAGTTTTATTTCATTTATCTAGATTCTAGACCATTTACAATACAAGCATTCAGTTATTTACAAACATTTTTATTAAAAGTTGACAGTTTTTTAAATTTTCTCTTCTTTCTTTTTAACAAATTGTTGTTGGTAAATTTAGCAATTTATTTTTCGAACAAATGCCCATATTCAGCATTTAATATTTATTTAACCCATCTGCCTGAATTTGTTGTTTTACAATTCAGTAGGTAATTGGGTTTAGAACGAATTAATGTTCCAATTAAAATTGAGTTACTTTCGTATGCAGAAAAATATGTGTAATAAATGAATCTACAGTGTGGGACAAAATAAAAAATACACATTTAAAACTTTCATCAAAATCTTAAAGTAGAATTGTTTGTAATAAAATTTATAAAGATGTTTGATGTAGCATCTCGAATATAGCAGCAACAAGTAGGGGAGAGGGGGCACGTTTATACCCGGGCACATTAATAATATTAAATTTATAATATAAAATTTATTTTTGATCTGAATTTTTTTTATTTTTTAATTGTTAATGTTTATGTTTTTCTTAATAAATAAATCGAATTTATTATATAAGTATATATATAAAAATATAACTGTTTATGTTATTTGTGGACATAAGCGCTACAAGAAAAATTGCCGTTCAAAACTGTCCCAGCCTAGTTCAAAGCTGCCCCGTATGGGGGGCACATTTGAACACAATGACTTCATCCATTAAAAAAATAAAAAAAAATATATAAATCGAACTAAAAATAAGTTACTTGTAGACTTAAGCTAAAGTTTATTTCCATATATATTAGTTAAATTATGTAAAAAGTCAATAATAAAAAAATATAAATTTTTATGTGACTTGAAAGCAAAAAGTGTTCTAAGGTGCCCCCCTCTCCCCTATTATTTTATTTTTATTTATTTATTTAATAGATATATTATATATATTATACAAAATTCAATTATAGTTTACAAAATTCATTTAAATATAATTAATTATCTATAACTGGCATAACTTTTAGTTGTGAGCCAGATTGGCAAAATAAATGCTGCTTATACAAATATTTATATATTAATATGTATGTTAATTGACTTATACAAATTCGTTAAGTATGAGTTTTCTGTATTTTGAACAACAGTCTAAATAATTTACAAGATTGATATAAGATATCGTGGTATAAGATAAAAATAATCATTATTAAATTTTGCAGTTAATACTATATTGCCACCAGCGAGATTTAAAAATTTAAAATGAAATATTTTTCTTAATTCTTTTTTATAATTCTTTTTTATAACCGTAGAGACATTCACCACTAGCACGACCAGAATTATGAATCTTTAGGGCATTAATCCAGAATAAATTGTAATTTTGTTAAAAATTAGAGAAAAAAACGTTTGTTTATCAGCCAAAACATGGGTTTCTATTATCAAGATTAGCAACATTATAAGATAGAATATGACATAAATTGTATTGCTATTGTATATTTGTATTTGTGAAGGTGGGCATATCAGAATCCGAATCCGCATTAACTTTTACCGAGACTTCAATGGGGTAGTTGGCTTTCAGCAGTAAGCTTTTTAGTAATTCAGCATCTGTATTAGAGTAGGCGACAATTTTACCTGAAACCCAGGAATATTTTTTGTTGTTGATAAAGGTGCAGAATTCACCAAGTCTGACTTTAACGTTCAAATTATGATTTGATATTCTTTTGTTCAACTGTCTTAAATTATAACGACTATTTTGCTCGTCTTTTGTATAATCTTTTTGAATAAAGACATTACTTCCCTTTAATTTTTCTTTGGCACCTAGAATATTCACGGCTTGCAAATACGTTTCCAATGTAAACAAAAAGGTATTTCGGGTTGGAAGCTTGCGAACAGTAACGACATTAGCGTTTACATTCAATTTGTTACTACATACGTTCAAGAAATCTATTTTTGCGGCGGCAGCATTGGCACTAACAAGACCATTGACAACAATGTTTGTGGATCGTGACCTACGGTCAATTTGTTCCATACGTGTTGAAAACATTTTTACTTCACTCCGAAGCTTAGAATTCTCCTCTCGCAACTCATCTATTTCAGTTTTTATTGATAGAACATCATCCTTTTTAGCTACATCTTTTAACTTTACATCCAGTAGACTAGAAAATTTTTCCCAAGAGAAAACATCACCGGCAGCATTGTGTTTGACTTCCATATTCTGTTCGGTTTGTTTATTTATTGTGTTTCTACCTTTATTTTGTTTTTTGCTACTATTCAAAATCAGCTGTTCAGGAGACAACTGTCTAGAACGTTTATTGTTCATGAATATTAAAGCATACGTTTAGGCATTAACTTAAAGACAAGAGATGAACTACCAACAGCGTTACCGTTGATGCGACTAAAGTGGCAATTTGACCCTTTTACAGATGCCTTGCCACTTTTTGTGTACCTTTTTTTGGTTTACTTGATACTTATTAGTTTTTTTTTATTAATTTTTTTATTATATGCATATGTAAACATACATCATATACAACATTTGAATGAAAAAAATACGATTTTTATTTTTGTTTTGTTTATTTTCCATCTTTTTAAAAGTGGTGCCCCTTTTTTTTAATAAATCCCCTTTTTGTGCGACTTTCTGAAATTTGCCAACGGTAACGCTGACTACCAACCTAGAGCCGGCAAATATAAAGAAACAAAAGAAAAAGAAAAACTCGCAAACACCAAGAAGTCCACGGCAGCCACTTACAAAAATTAGGGGATGATAGCCAAAAAATGCAATGTACTCCAATAAACTGATGAAAAGCACCACACAAATATGAATAAAATAACAATTTAAACCGTATTTATTTATATTTATTAATAAAAACGAAATTAATTATATCACAGCAAGAATTTTATGCTTTTTGACAGTTCACAGATAGGGTTGCCTCTCCCCTACTATAGGTATTGATAAAAAAGGGCCTTCCTCTGAATACTATTAATATAATTTCATTCCATTAAAATACTTGGCCTAGTGTGTAAGCAAAGAATTGATTGGATAACAAAGTGTGCATGGAAAGCCATTGAAAAACGAGAAAGTAAAAAGTCTACACAAAAAGAGCGAGTACGAATAAGGTATGACAATCAACTCTTCTCCTCGATTTAACAAGGCAAGGTTATATTTAATCTCCTCTATTGCGTAGATTTTTGCCACCAACTACGAATGGAACATCTGCTTGCTCTTGTGTACGCTTACGTTTGATTTTGCATGCAGAGCAAGATAAACAAATAAAATTTTATATTCGGCTGTGCCGAATAACCAGTAGTGTGATTTTTTCATATCTCAAACTACTACATTTTCTATCGATAACGACATATATACGAGTTAATTTATTTTTCGGATACCTCACATAGGAGCTATCACTTATTATCGGGCGAACGTCATAAAATATGTTGCCATTATTTCTATCTATTTGAGCCTTACTTTGGTTGAACTTCATCTCAATAACGATATTTTCAAGAATTTCATGGGTATTCCAGGATTTATATGGGAGCTATGGCCAATTATGAATTAACCTTCACAAAATCCAATAGTAAAGTTGTTGTATACATATAACTGATCTGTGTAAAATTTCGGTTCGATATCGATATATACAAGATATTTACGTAGATCATCCTATGGAAACTATGATCTATTATGGGCCGATCATGGGTATTATAACGGGTCCGCCATCTAACGTTTTTTTTTCAACTAGTGCTTATTTCGTGAATGGTAACACTTAGGTCATGTCTGATTTTATCCTTCCGCTGAACGATTATGGTTGTGTATACGCTTGAACAACGCTGGGAAATATCGCGACATTACTTTGAAAATGATGGTAATGTTGCAGAATGTGTGCGAAAATTGCGTACGGATTTTGGAAGAAGAGAAGCACCGCCAGCTCCGTATGTTCGTTATCTTGTGAAAAAAGTGAAAGAAACTGGCATCCTCATCGATAAACCAAAGCATGAAAGAGGTGCTGTAGCTTAATTGGTTAGCGCATTTGATCATTAAGCATGAGTTGGTATATGTAGCCCGAGTTCGATTCCCAGCCGCTGCCACTCAAGCAACATCAGTTTCTGATAATTATTAGTTTTCTTTTCTATCCATCATAACTAATATTTATCACAGTGCCCTCCTTCGGTGGTATATCATTCAAACGCCACCGAAGTAAAATAATTAAATAAAGACTATAAAATCAAGCTTTCACATTATTGCTCCTACTCACCACCAGAGGCGCTGCAATTCTGCACTAAAAACAAACATAATGCGCAATTGCAGAGTTGTGATATAAAAAAAAGCTTTCTTCTTTCACCACCTTTACTTCTTCAACTATCCCCTTTCCAAAGAAAATAACGCAAGTGTATAAATCAGTGATATTCAGCCCATACAACAATTGTTTGAAAAATTTACACACATTTGTTATGCTCTTTTAAAAACATTCATTCAGTCGTCGTTGAGCAAGCGATGAGAACACATGCGACGGAGTATCGTCATTTTTTTCAGAAATTTGTTAAGCATTGTTGTTGCTTCTTGTTGGACGAAGTATAGCAAACACACGCGTTTCAATTACAATTGAACACAAAAAATAAAAAACTGTCTTAGATGGACTTATTTTTGTTTTTTCTGAAAATAACTGTTCTAAAATAGTTTTTTGCTATTGATAATTGTTATTTATGGTCCCTGATATTTTTTCTTAAGGTGTTTATATCTGGCGAAAACTCTTTCTTTGTTTTCTTATTTTAAGCGTTTGACAATATGTTTGCTGGGAAAAACCTCTCACCAATACATCTTTATTTTTATTTTTGAACATCACTGGCAGCGTTACCGTTGGCAAATTTGAGAAAGTCGCCCAAAAAGGGGATTTATTAAAAAAAAGGGGCACCACTTTTAAAAAGATGGAAAATAAACAAAACAAAAATAAAAATCGTATTTTTTTTATTTAAATGTTGTATATGATGTATGTTTACATATGCATATAATAAAAAAATTAATAAAAAAAAACTAATAAGTATCAAGTAAAACAAAAAAAGGTACACAAAAAGTGGCAAGGCATCTGTAAAAGGGTCAAATTGCCACTTTAGTCGCATCAACGGTAACGCTGATCACTGGTATAAATGCATATTAATTGCCTGAGTGTTACTTCTCTTTAAAAAAAAAAAAAAAAAAAACAGTGCGTACACCCGAGAATATTGCTGATGTGGCAAAAAGTATGCATACAGCGCCATCAACATCAATTCACCTTCGTTCTCAACAATTGAACATTTCAGAGACATCATTGAGACGAATTTCGCCATACAAAGTCCAATTGGTTCAGGGGGGTTACTCTCTATGGCGATGCGAAAGCAAATTCGATGCGATAAGCGTACAAATTGATACTCTTACGCATCGAATTTGCTTTCGCATCGCAATAGAGAGTAACGCCCCAGGAGTTGAAGCCAACTGACCATCCAATGCGTTTTCGCTTCGCTAAGTGGGCCTGCGATTGACTTACAAAAGATGCAGATTTTGCAAAAAAAAAAAAATCATCTTTTCAGATGAAGCTCATTTTGATCTTGGCGGGTATGTAAACAAGCAAAATTGTCGCATTTGGGGCACAGAAAACCCGCACGCATACATTGAAAAACCGAAAATGAGCAAGGCGTGACCGTTACAGTCAATGGCGATCGTTATCGGGGCATGTTGAAAGAATTCTTGGTCACAACAGGACGGCGCTACGTGTCACACAGCCGAAGCTACACTCGATGTTTTGCAAGGTTAAAAAGAAACTAAATTTGTATCCAATTTGTTTAATACTCTAAATTACATATGTGAAAGACAAGACCCTTGAAAACATCAATCAGTGGCAGACGATAATTAATGGCTATTTAAGCTGCACCATGCTGATTGGTGGCGATAAGCAGGAAAAGTAAAATTTCACTGGGCAAATTAGGGACTTTTCAATATAGAGACGGGATCTTCGATTCCGAACGGGAGGGTCAAGACTGGAACAACACCTGCCAGTATAGTTTTGACTACACGGCTGGTATGATACTTTGTGTGTACGTCTGCCAACAGGTATTATATTTCCAAACAAGCGATTTGTACAAATGTCATTTAAAGAATAATTAAAGTACTTAATATGTTCAAGGACATTTGGCTGGATGTGTTTTTTTGAAAAGGACAGATGTATATTTCAAACTTCTATGTTTACCGATTACCATAAACTTACCCAGAATCTTCTTGATGGGGCGATAAATTCAGTTCTACATATTTCAATAATTAAATAAATTATAGAACAAGTAAGTATCACATATTACATCACATTGATTGTACCTATAAAATAAATCTTTTAGTATTAATATTTTACGTTAACAAAATTTTGAATGAATGATTTTATTGGTTATGGATTACCACATTTTATGTTTACATATATTTTTGTTATTTTGAAACAAGTTTTACCAAAGGCGTATTGATTAAACCCCTCCCCTGCCCTTCTTGATTAATACAGTTTTACAGTCAGGGTCACATATTCTTCATTCCACTTAATTTAATTTGAGGACATATAAATATATAAAACTTTGTAAAAAATAAATTAAATAAATTAAATGCTACTCGATTATTTGAACAAACTGGCAACAAATGTTCCCAAAGCTGATTTTAATAATAATAATACTAAAGGCCACTACTGACTATCCTATTTAGTCGTACAGTATGCCAAAAAAATCGTGTGTGTTCATAAAGTATGATAGTGTGGCCTAAAAATTTAACTAAATGAGAGATTTTTTTTGACAAGTCTGTCCGCAAAAGTTCTTAAAAATTTTCATAAAATGATAGTTTCTATGCGATCAGAGTTGTATTTTCTAATACAGCTGATAAGAAAACAACAATGTCAATGTAATTTAAAGGGCGGAAAACTGCGTTTGTTTACATTAGTAAAAACATATGTTTTTGCATCGTTTTTGTGTAATAGTGTGGTCTAAAAGTACTTTCGATAAGAAAAGGCCTCTCCTACGAGCTGCAAATGCGGTACAAAAACTATTAGACTTTGCAAAAAAAAAACACTTAAATAGAAGATAAAACAGTAACTTAAATAAAAATATAATTTATAATTATTAGAAAATAATAAATGCATGTTTTAAAAAACAGGAAATATTTGAAACCGCACTTTAGTTTGCCCGACACTGTAACTGATCTGTGTGGAATTTTGATTCGATATCGATATTTCTGTAGGTTAATGAGTTTTACGCAAGGGTTTTTTATATGGAGTCTATGACCAATAATGGTATAATCTTCTTAAAATACGATTTATATAAATATAAATGGTGATGTTAATAAGAGATTTATGTGCATTTATGAGAGTTTAGGAAATGGACTTTAAAAATAAATAGCGCTTCTTGATTTCTCTTTACATAAAACATATTTTTGTAGAATGACATTACGATGACAAAACAACATATTCCGCACATACACATATTCTATTTAATTTTTATTAAAAACAAAATTAATATCATTTAAAATCTCCTATTTTCATTTTAGTTAATTAAAAAAAAATGACATGACATGACAAATATTGCAAATGTAATAATTTTAGCGTATTGCCTTGTAATCACAAGATAATAATTAAGTTGCCTATTACCAAAAAATACCAATTTCATTAACCTTGACACACTGCATTGTGTGGCATGGCAGACATTACGACGATATCTTCTTAAACTTGTGTATGTTTAATTAATTACATGAACATTTATTTGCCTTTTCCAATTTGAGTTATAAGTAGAGCGGAATTTCAATACAAATCGATTAGATAGTGAAACTAGGCTGGACGGAAACGGAAATCATGACAAAAACACTTTTTAAACGAAATTAAACATGAGGAAAATGTGGTTGTTTTCGAGGTCACAGTGACGATACATGAATTCATTTCACAAAACCAGAATCCCATTTTTGGCCAAAGCAATAGATTTATCATCCTAATCCTTGAAAATGTGGCGCAATAATTGTGAAATATGTACGTAGTACGAGTATGTATAAATTTCGAGTTTTATTTTCATCATTTGCATTAACTTTGTTGCAATTAAATCTAGTCTGTCTGGTCTACATGCGAGTGAGTGAGTGAGTGCTCTAGTCACAAGACGCATAAATTACAATTTCATTATTGCAATCGCTTGCACACAAAATTCAACTGACATAAATACAAAAATCATTTTAATTTTTTCAGCAAAAGGCAAAAAACAAACTAGAAATTTAACAACAAATTTTATTTACAAATATTTGTTAATTTCGTTTACAATTTTAGTCTTTAGTTTTCAGCTTGGTTTCTTTTTGTAGAAACGCTAATTAAAAATAATTTTATTTCTGTTTAATGTCTACACGCGTTTTTTATGCAGATACTAGTGGGGAAAACAGTATGTGTTTATTTTAATATATTTTTTAATAAAATAATATGAATAGTAGGCAAGACAAGATTAACGATTATTTATTTATTTAAACAAAATTCTTAAATTATTTTGTCAATATTTGTAGCTGTTTAATGCATTTTTCTCTTGTTTTTGTTTTTTGTTTCGGTAAAATGTTTCAGTAGTTTTCTTTTTTTATTTTAAAAATAAATTTAACCCAGATTTGTTGGGACAAGTTGTACTAAACCAGAACAAGAAAATCCACTTACAATTTCATTTGATTTGATATCAAAACTGATCGCTTAGACCGTTTGCAATAAACGTAAATGATAAAGACATACAAAGATAACCGCATGCGAGGGTAAACCAATACTTTTCCTACAATTTCATTTATAACTGAACAAAGAATAACAAACCGAATAACAAAGAATATATATTGCGAGTATCTGGTGAAAGGAGCAGCAATTGTCAGATAGAAATTGCACTATGTATGTAAATGATCGATAAATGGCCGGCCATGGGTTTACATATGCATACATACATATCTACATATACATATATGTTTATGCTCTTACTAAATATCCCAGCATACCATTCTAGGAGCGCTCCGGAAAAGGTGTCAGAAAAGACTCTTTTCGGACTCATATGGATTGCTGGGATGTATGTTCAGTGGTGGACTTGAGGTTAGCACATTACACATATTCTGTTTTGGAAAGTATTTTGTTTTTAAATGATTATAATTATTATTAACTGTAATTTTCGTCCATTTACTGTATTCTTTATTAATAATTTCTTCTATTTGTGTTTAATTGCAATTATGTAATGGGCAATTTGAGCTGGACAGTAATTTAAAACGTGAAAGTGAAAGGCGGGTGTTTATTTATTATTTTGTACTTTATTGCTTTCTTTTACAATATAAGTTGGAATTTTTTATTTATATAAACATACAGGAACTTTAAATGTTTACTTACCCAGCAAAAATTCTACTTACATTCTTAATTTTAATGACATCCAGAATTATATATCTTAAATCATAATTATAAAATCAAAAAAATTTACTTCAAATAAATAGATTTAGAGGAGTTAGTCCGCTTTCAATTCTGACTCTTCAAGGCAAGTATTTTTGGGTCAGAATTTTCAAGGGAAAAGAGAATAAAAGGGTACATACATAGTTGAAGTTACTAGTAAGTAGATTTTCTAAATTTCTACAAAGAATAAATCTTTATTAATATCATTTGCAATAAGTTTCCCTAATATTTATTAAGTTTGTTTACTTATTTTATAATATTTTGTTCTAACAAGTCTACAACTACAAATTTTTATAAAACTTTTAAGTATAAAAAACAAGTAAGAGTGCTATATTCGGCTATGCCGAGTCTTATATACCCTTCACCTTTGTTGTGGATGCATAATTATATTATATACATACATATATATGTATATATATTATAATGTTACGTTTTTATCTTTTAAATATTGTTACGTTTTTACCTTTTAAAAACGGTAGTTTATTTCCTTTAAATAAACCGGATTCTTTTTAATTGCAAAATAAAAGCGTCAAGTAGTTTGAAGAAAATATGTATAACGAGTCTTTATTTATTTAAATGTACACAAACACAATTAAAAACAAGTAATAGTGCTATATTCGGCTGTGCCGAATCTTAAATACCCTTCACCTAAGCGTAATAAGAAATACAGAAACTACACTAGACTAGAATATCCCAATTCTGTGTTTTCTATTCAGTCTAAGTGCAAATTTTATTAGTATTTGATATATTGTTTGAAAGACAATTTTACGACCAACATAATTTATGTTAAATATTTTGAAATTTTGTCTAATTTTCACTATTTTTAATTGATTTAATTATCAATTCTTACCATAATTTACAGAGTCTGTCTGATGTTCATAATAATCTTGAGTGTAACTTAACAAAGTATAAAAAAGGGGTACAATTCGGTTTTAGTGACTTTGCTCAAAAAAAAAAAAACAAAATCAAATAGGGCTTTTAGAGAAGATGCCAGCAAAAAAAATTTGTTGGCGGTCACGCCTGTTTTGGAGGGGGCGGGCCCTTAAAGTTGAAAATATATAGGCCTATATCTCGGGAACTACTGGGTGTCTGATAATTTGTAATACATTAAATAAAAGGTATTAAAAATACCTTTCCAACGATATATATCATGATTATAAAATGTGGACCGAATATGGGTTAAATCCGAAAAGAATATTTTTTGACCCGAATTTATTTGTTTTTTGGAAATGGTTCTTATATGGCAGCTATGACAAAATATGGGCCGATCTTCTCAAATTTTGGAACAGTTAATTTCATGCATATGAGGATATTTCACGTCGAATTTTAACATAATAACGGTATATTTAAGATATATATTAGTATTAACGTGGATTTCGAGAGTGGACCTTATGTGGGGGATATTTTTAAATATGGACCGATATTCTCAAAATCCAGCAGTTAGATTTAGGCATGTATGTAAATGATCCGTGTAAAATTTTGGATTGGTACCCTTATTTATAAGCGATTTATGAGTATTAAAGTGATTTTCGGAAGAGGGTTTTATATGGGGCATACGGTTAAAAATAGACCGAAATTTACAAAATTTTGTGGGATGATTTTTGTATATATTAAAATGATCTGTGCAACGTTTTGAGTCGGTACCGATATTTATACAATATATATAGGGAAAAATGTCTTTTTCAGATGTGGTCCTTGTATGGGAGCTACGACCAATTCTGGGCCGACAACCATAAAATTTAGTACAACAATTTATTTGCCTATAAAGAGTATTATTCAGGTATGTGATGGAAATCGAAAACGAAAACGAGTGAGTTTTAGAAGTTAATTTGTTCGTAATATTTCTGTATTGAAACAGTTTTATCCCACAAAATATAAAGATAATTTGCTATTAATGAGAATCTTAAAACAAAAATTTTAAAAATTTGATTAGAAATGCTTTAAAATGGACTCCAAAAACTCACTCGTTTTCGTTTTCGATTTCCATCACATACCTGTATGTCAAATTTTAGCCGTTTAACATTATTTATATCTATTTAATACGTATGTAGGTGAATTTTGGAAGTGGACTTTATATGGGGTCTATGGGCAAACATGTATAATTGAGTAATATTTCGGGAAGATTTTTGTATTGGGGCTATGAGAAATCATGTACCGATTCTTACTATTTTCCGCACACTTTCTTCTTTTATCATAAAAACAACGTATACAAAATGTCATGATATTATCTGGAATATATTTCAAAATATTGCAATAAAATGTACAAAAAATATCAAATTTTTATAGAGGTTGTGTCACATATTGGTCCATAACTATGGTTGGCCTAAACCGATTTTGCTGATTTTAAATAGCAAACTTCTGGAAAGCATGTCTAACAGAGTTATTGAAGATTTGGATCCTGAAGATATCTGAAGACTTCAGAAAATTGATTTCAACAGACAGACGGACATGACTTAATCGACTCCGCTATCTATAAGGATCCAGAATATATATACTTTATAGGGTCGGAAAATTATATTGTGGAAATTACAAACTGAATGACAAACTTATATATACCTTTCTCATGAAGGTGAAGGGTATAATAAGTTATTAATTCTTTGCTTAAAAGTGGCAAAATTATAACGGATTACTTTTGGGACATAGCGAACAAAAATAAGCACTTTTTCTAGTAGATTTGTAAGTAGTCTGGTCGACAATTTCCTATTACTTTTTAACTTGATTTGTAAGTAAAGTTTTTACTGGGTATTGAATAATTATATATTTAATTATGAAATATTTTTTAGTAAAAAAAAAATATTTTTGGTTCATTTATCATTACCAAAGCCTTATGTTGAAGCTCCAGTTCCCGGTTCTATAATTTCAACCGGAATTATATTGAAATTAGGAGGGTATGGTTTATTAAGAGTTTTTTCCTTTTTACAATTAATGTGATTATATATTTTGTTAGTTTTTAGAAATTAATTAATTTCTGAAAAATTTTGAAACCACTATTTAGACAGGTCTAAAACAAAGTGGTGCAGAGAGGAACAGCGTACGTTTATTCAGCAGATGAACTTTACAGAGAGCACCATTGTCGGGTTTGCAAGTATTTTAATTTGCTTAAGGAAAATGGTCTACAAGGCATGTTTAAACCTATGGGATATATAAAATTATTACACATGCTACAAGATGTAGAAAAACAATCTGTAAAGAAGACGATTTAATTTACAGAACCTTAGTGACATACCTATTTAAAAGCTCCTACGCAATTCGATGAGATCTTTCAACAAAATTCGGAACTATAGAAAATTCAATGCATTTGTTGGTTCAGCGTAATCCACATGGTTCAAATAAACTTGCAGTCGCGGATTTCTTTTGCCAGCGAGCATTCAGAGAAACCAATCCATCTGGGGCGATGAATATAATTTTTGTAGTTTCGGATCAAACATGCAGAACAACAAATTGCTAAGACCATAAAGTACGGTGCTGGGAATGTGATGGTGTGGGCATTGTTTTCTGTGCATGTTGTTGGTTGGTCTTATACATAAGACCAATGCATCAATGGATCAGTATGCTTAGCAAAGTGTACTTATATGTAAATACAATGAATGCAAACACTGATCAATATGCCACTTAGCAGGAGCAACATATAACGGCAGTAAGATCAAAAAATTTGGATGATTTGTTGAATGAAATCTAAAGTTCTTGTTACCCAATTCCAAAAGAGCTCTGTATGGCTCTGTTGGTGAGTATGTCCAGCAGATGAGCAGCTGTTATTAAAAACAAGGATATCCTACTAAATTATAAGATTTAATTAAAGTTTTTTGTGTTTTTTGTTTCTTTTATTAGAATTAAAATTTTATTTAGTGCTAAATTACTGTCAAGTTTTTTTTTTTTTGATAGTTATATTCTGGAGAGCGAACCATCGAAATGTAAAAAATTAATAAAAGAAAACGTACAGTGACGAACAAGTGTGTTAGCTTCAGGTCCACCACTGTAGTTCTTATATTAAATTTTTGGCAATTTTTTTCATAGTAAACTAAAATTTAGTATGACTCTCGTATATTTATATTAATTTACATGCTTACATACATTTCCACATAATTAATACTCCCATATAAAATATTTGATTGCAAAAAAGCACAAGCAATAAAAACAAACACAACTCGAGTGACATTTATAAATAATGCAATAATCTGTGTTTTTATAACTTTTTCATATTTATCCCAAGTTGGGAAGTAACAGGGGAAGTTATGGACAAGAAAATAAACTTGAGTAAAGAAGTCCGTCGTCCGACAAATAATGGGTTCTCGAATTGATTATGAAGGTGTCCATTAGACCCGGTGTTAAAAACTTTTTTTGGAAACTTGAATATGAGTAGCGATGAAAATATGCGATTTAATGCCAAAATTTATGTAGCAAATTTTCAGGCTGATCGGATAGTGCCAACCCGTGCCATAATGAGGTCAAAGGTCAAAATCTTAAAAACCTACCAAAATACTCCTTTTTTGCATTTTATAAATTTTTTTAATAGGAACTACTAACAAATATAATGTTTTTTTTTAATTTTTAATTTTTTTTATTACGCCTATTATTTTTATTTTAAATCGATTAAAAAAGTCCTTGCTTTAGTCCTCTATATTATGTAACAAGTACTATTTATCAGCTTCGTTATATATTAAGTAAGCATCTGATAAAGCCAGTTATTAGTTTGGCTTTTCTTTCGGCAGTTTCAGTCACAACTAGAATTTTTTTCCCGGGAATTCCCGTTTCCCGGGATTTTTTTGCGGGATCCCGGGAAATACAAAAACTGGCAACTCGCTTCTTATACTTAAAAAAGTAGTTACAAATATTGAAGAAAGCGGTCAAAGAACTTAAAATATTGAATACTTGTTGAATGCACTTTTAACTATTCGTCCAACTTCGGTAGAAAGTGAACGAGTTTTTTCAGTAAAGCGGCAAATTTGTAAATAAAATCAGAAATAGACTTTCTGACGACTCAATAAACGCTTATAGTGTGTTAAAAAGTTATTTCCTAAGCCGTTAAAATTTTAGTATAGTTATTTAAAATATATTATATATTTTATGAATTAAATTTTAAATTTTTTGATCTCATATCTTGAATACCTGAATTTGTTTTTTTTTTTACTATTTTTTATGAATTAAATTGTTATGTTTATGTTTCTTTTTTATCTAATATTTAGAGCAAAATAATAAGAAATTTACATTTAAAAGCGCAATGTAATAATTCAAGTTCCTCTTTCAATTAAAACTAATTTTTGTAGTATTTAGGTATTTTTTCAGAAATAAAGACAAAAAAAAAATTTTGTTTTAAGATTCTCTATAATAGTCCAATATGTATCTTCATATTTTATGTGATAAAAGTTTTTAAATTATATTCTAAATGCTATTATGAACTCTATATGTACAATGAAATGTTGCATTGCATACTGCGTTTATGAAAACAGCCAAATTTACGTTTTATTTTTTCTATGGAGCGGGATCTCGGGAAATTAAAAAAAATTCCCGCTTTCCCGGGAAGCGAAAAACTGCGAGAAAAAAAAACTACTTACATTGTCTCATCGTCAATGTAAACTAGACACTTAGTTAGTTTAAAGGTGTTTAAATTGGATTTTATGAACCTAATGCGATGTTTAAAATGGTGGAGTTGCTAGAAGCATTGACTGGATGGATGTTGGAGAGAACTATTTAGCCACGTAAAGAAAAAAACAAATATTTAGTTAGTGGCATGAAAAATAATTCGGTTATTTCTTCTTAATAATCAGAAATGCAAGAGAAAATCTATATTAAATCTAACTTCCGAATATAAACTTACGAGTATGTAGGGTGTACAATTTACTTAGCTTCTAATTCATAATGTGCGTTTTAATTAAATAATTGTACGTTCACTTCTAATTTAAAACTAATAATAATAATAACACACAAAACCCACATCTTCTTCGTCTGGCCACCTTGTCAACGAACAGACCAACAAGATAATAATTTTAATGTTAGTGGCAGTGCGTTAGGCACGAGTCAAATTCTAAATTCCACCAACATTCAGAAAACCAAATACTAAATCAAATTAAAGTGTATAATTTTGTCATTCTTAAACAAAATAATAAAACATTTTACGGCCATTTTGACGAATTAAAATGCAAGCCAAAAAAAAAAAAATGAGTAAAAAATAAAGCAAAACGCTTCAAACTGTCCGTAATGACAAATTTCTGACAATTACGTTGTCATGAACGGACACACAGACATCAATAGACACAACACAGTCAGCGACGTTGCTCGTTACTTGTCAACCCCAGAATCACTTACATACATACTTACATGATGTTGAACTGTGCTCGTCTAGTTAATCTGGACTATAACACCAACAACAACGCAACTTGGTGATATAGAAAAATTCCCCATACAGACAGACATTCCGATAGAGTCGCAAATAAGTTAATGTTCAATCTGTAATAATTTTGTAATTGTAACGAAAACGAAATTGAGCTACAAACATTCAAATATACATACGAGTACATACATACATACATATGTATGTAAGTATATTTATTTATTAACACACAGAATAGATGTCTAGAAAATAATCTTATTTGTATACTACGCAAATAAATAAGTACACTTAACTGTGCTGGAATAAATAATAAGTAGGAAAGTTTTGGTACTTTGTTCATGCAAGAAAATATCACCGTAATAAATTAATTGCATTTTCTTCTCGCTAAGCGTTAGCAATCTAATCTAATCTATAGAACCTTGATCTAATAACACCACGATTCTTCACAAATAGACTTAAATAGACTACTAGGTGCAACCTGTGACATTCATGTCTTCAACATTCACATTCAGTCTAATTACGGACACCTTAGATAATTAGTTTATGTATACGTATAATGAAGAACCTACCTACGTCTTCTTGCTTCATAATTATAATATGTTCTTTAAATTAACAGAGGAAATCAACACTCCAAAATTTCTATCAATTACGCCCAAGTCATTATGCCTGTTGTTTCTGTATTGTGTTGTATTTGTTTCTGATTTGCATTCACCTTGTATAATTACACCATGTAAAGAACAGAAATTCTATTTCAACACTTTTGCAAATTTCTCAAAATATGAAAATATTAATCTATTTGTACACTTTCAATGCGTTTTGGCATACTCTCTACCGAATTGTGAATAATTTTGTCCGGTCTTGTGTATTCTCTACCACAGTTCATCTAATTTTCCTGGTCCTCTTCAAACGTCCAAACTTCTTTTGTAAAGAGCCTATAAATTAACATTTCTATCTGATTGAAAACGGTTAAATAAATTTCGTTTCAATAGACAACTGTCCAATTTTCATAATTTTTACTGCATTTGCAGGTTTGATTCTAAGACTAATTGATTACGACATATAGATACATTCATATTTCTGTTCATTCGCGATAGTGAGATACGTGGGATACGTAACCACAATTCCCGTACATTTACTAAGCACAGAGCTAAAAGTCATCACTACTTTCAATGGCTCTGTTGTTTCGGCAACAGCACCTAGAGACAATTTGGTTGCCCGAAATTTGTTGCTCAAACAAACATCAGTCATTTAACCAACTGCCATTCTCCTCGCTTTGAGTAACAATCACAGCCACCACGTTCCCTCAAAGAGGTCTCACCAATTATCAGTTAGGGGAACCGCACCCTAATGGTTAAAATAGGGATCAATCCCCGGGCTTTTAACCGATACCCTTTGTCCTAGATTGAGACTCTAGTCAGCTTCAAGTCTTATTGGGTGTAATCAATCTATCAAGTTTGAAGCTCGTGGAAGCTCATGGCACCAGCTTCGTCATATCTCTCCCATGTATGGTAATAGCGTCAAGGTGTTGGAATTACACCAAAACATATTAGCCACTTGGGCTCTATGAAGTGAACAATTGAGAAGAGAATTTATAATGAACTCAGGTTGTACATTATTCGCATCCATCAAGACTCTTCAATGTCCAGTAAGGCCACCGATTATCCAAGACTAATGTATATTCCATATGATTGTTTGATTTTTCGACAATCGCTGACATACAAAGCGGCTGGTACAAATCCACCGAAAAATGTACTGTCGAGTCTAAAAAAGTACTCTAAGGTTTGAAAACTCATTATGCATATTCCATCCCCGTTACTTAAGTAGATAATTGGAGTAGTATCTGTGAGTGTGTGTGTTTATTTGTACGAGTACGAGTATGTTGAATGTAGCCAAATTTAGAGTTTGTACATACATACATATGTACATATGTAAAATGTTTAATCAATGCAAATGTGGTCTATTGCAAGAGGTTCTACCAGTATCATGTGGTAAGATTTCTTGTCTTCAGCATATTTTGAAAAATGTGTATTTCATAAACCAGTGTCACAAATTAGAGTAGAATTGCATCAGATGCCATCCACTAACATCAACATTTTATTTATTCATTTCTTTATTAATACACGCATGTTGCACAAATCTATACAAACACAGTCACACTTTTTCATATACATACTTATGAACTCGCGCACTTACTCGTACTGGCAGCAATGGTTGCATGCCGCACTGCATTCATTGCTCTGTACTAGGTGCAGTAACTAGGCATGTAGTGCAATAAGATTCATGAATTTATGAATTCAATTTTAAGTTCTGCATGTTGTATTAGAGTCTGACAGGGTGAGTGCATGTACGACGAGTACTTACTACACATGCACTTGTACATATGTATGTGTGTATTGTATCTAAGCAAAACGCATTTAAATAATTATTATCAAACCACTTGTTGCCACTATATATGTACTACTTACTTCTACGTTACGTACTCGTACAACAAAAAACAAACAACATTGCAATGCATTGGTCTAAATCAGTTTAAATGGAAAATTAAAAAAAAAAAAAAAAAAAAAAAAAAAAAAAAGTTTAAATGAGTTTGCCGAACGCCTTCTTCATTTCTACCACAAACGATGCTTTGCTTTTGGGGTAGAAGTCATCTACAAATCGCACTAATTTTTT
Source organism: Bellardia pandia (assembly GCA_916048285.2). Taxonomy (NCBI): domain Eukaryota; kingdom Metazoa; phylum Arthropoda; class Insecta; order Diptera; family Calliphoridae; genus Bellardia; species Bellardia pandia. The sequence goes on from OU696530.1 coordinate 77,305,364, forward strand.
GTTCACTTGCCTACAAAATCTGTGACGGATTCGACTATATAAACGTGTACAGGATTTGATTTTAATTATAAACATTTAAACACTTGTTCTGTCAACACATTCAGTGGAAAACACAAAATAACTAAAATGGCTTTGAAGGTAAGCATTTAAACAGAATCCTTCGTAAAATTGTTTCTTCAATCATTTTATGATCAAAATGTTGGTCCTTCGAGCTGAATTAAAGCTGTGATTAAATCAAAGTTTAATTTCCTTAAGTGTTTATTTTAAACATTGAATCGAACGAAAGTGAATAATTAAAAAAAGTGATTGTTTAAAAAGTTTTACCCTCGAAATTTAGAAATTTTGGGATACACTAAAATTAATCTCAATTGGAAATTCTTAAATATATTGGCTTAGTTTACATTTGTCATGCAATAGATACATATGTGAATATTAATAATGAACGCCAAATATTTACAATTTTAATAATCAAGAAATTCAAAGGATCTTCTAATAAACATTAAATGAAAAGAAATTTTAACGAGATAATCTATTGAAACCAAGATTTTTTTTTTATGAAATAGCAATAGAATCTTAGCAACTTGACAAAACTAATTAATTTAAATGATAAATTATTTTTTAACAGATTGTTATCTGCTTAATGGCTATTGCCCACATTGCTGTCGGCATCGAACTTAAAGCAGAGCCCGAGTATGGCCCAGTTGCCTATGAATTCCACTATTCGGTTCACGATCCTCATACCGGTGATATCAAGAGTCAAAAGGAAGTACGCAAAGACGATAAAGTCGAAGGAAGCTACGAATTGATTGATTCCGATGGCCATCGTCGTTTGGTTACATACAAGGCCGACGACCATAACGGTTTTGAAGCCATCGTTTTGCGGGAACCAACCGACATTAAGATTCCCATTCCAGAACCTCAACATGGTGGTAAAATATTGACTGCCACCAAGATTTTGGCACCAGCTCCTTTGGTACATTACGCCGCACCGAAGCATGTGTTGTTGGCCAAGCCAGCAACAGGTCATGCTCCCGAATATGGAAACTTTGTATCATTCTCAGGACCCTCACACAATTATAAATATTAGACAAAAGCCAGTCAGTCATAAGTAGAACAAGAATATTAAGACAACAAACAAGCTACCAAAATCCATTTAATTGAATGCAATTGATAAAATGACCAGACTTTAATACGGAAATAATCATCTAAATAAAAGATACATATGTAAATACATACATACATATGTCAATATATTAGGATGAAGTATTTTACATTAAAATAATCTCATTTACCTAAGATACCTACATACAACTTACATACATTCAAACTCACTCAATCACACAACTCAAGTATACTTTCTGTTTTTATTTTCTTATTTTTACTTTTATTGTTATTGTACATACAAGCGACCTATCCATCCATCCTATTATCCATCCTTCTGTTTAACCTGATGCATCCTTCTATAATTTCCTCCATCAGTCTTCATAATCAAACTCAAACATCAATTTTTTTTTTATCATCGACAAATCTGATGACAACCAGCCACACTGTGAAAAATGCAATTCTACTTTAGTAAATAGTTTTCTACTTGTATGAATGTGAAAATAATGAATTTATGTATATTTTATTAATAAGAAACAAAAATTAATTGTAAATAAAGAACTGCAATGGAACTGCATCGTGTAATGTGCACTGTTCTATACAAGAACGCAAACATGTTCGTTTTATTCTTGCCCAACAATGGTAACAAATATGGTACATATGTATGTACGTATGTATGTATTAGCAACTGGTCCAACGTGTCCAAAACTTGGAACATCAATAAAGGATAAGTATATTAATCAGAATTTTGTGATTGAAAATAAAAAAATAAAATTGTAAATTTCTTCAATCCTTTACTTAAACGCAGCGTTGCCGATTACTGTGTAATTATCCAAAAATGGGACAAAATAAAAATTTTCGGATAATTTTTGTGTAAAGATTTTTTTGTGTAATTTCCGTGTAATTTCTGGTGAAACATTTAAACTAAATCTACGTAATAGTTTTAGAGATATAATAAAAATATTTCAGAAAAACTAAAAATTTTATTAAATATGTTTGCCTTTTAAAAATTCATAAAAAATACAAAATCAACAGATATCCAATTTTATATTCATTAACATGCATCTTAATAAATAGTTAATAAAAATAGTCACTATCATTTGATTTCGTTCAAAATTTAGTAAAAGAGCTCTATTGATAAAATCGTTTCTTTCTATACAACCGAAAATGTTTGAAATTAAAAAATTTTTCAATTAATTTTTATTTGTTTAAGGTTACAAAATTCCATGCAACATTTGTAGGCAAAAAAAATTAAAAGCTTCAAATATTTTACTGTTCTTTCAATACAGTTTGTACTTTTACGAGTTTTTAAGACAGAAACATTAAAATTTTTAATTTTTCTGAATCTACTAGGCATATCAAGGAACAATATTTTCATGATTTAAAGATAATTTTGGTATAGGATTTTTTTGTTTCATTCACAAATTTTGGTATGTACATCGTACAAGTGCCCTTATTTTTAATATAACGATATATCTCAAAAACAAGAGCTACTGAAAAAAAAAACAAAGATCAGATTCAAATATACGACTTCGAATTCGGAAGATCAGTCACAAAACTTTATGCAACACAAAAAATACTTAAATTTGTTTGTTTATTGACCCTCTAATGTTAATCAGTCAAAGTTTATTTTTTGAAAGTTCATAATATTTTTAGAAGTTTTGTTAAGTTTGTCTTTAATCTTTATCTTTAAATAAAAATAAAAAACTAAGTTTTGTGTAATTTTTCGAATTTTGTGTAATTTTGTGTAAAATTTATTTGCGCTTCCGGCAACACTGCCTAAACGTTATACACAAACATCGGAATCACTCTCTCATTTATATATACATGCATACGAGTACTGTGAGCATCAAAATAAATTCAATACTACCAGCGTTATCAACTTTAGAATTTCAAAACGCACTAAAACGAAGAAAAAACGCGCCATTTAACAAAAACGCACCAAGTTTAGAATTTCTTTTTTATTTAAAATATTTATTGACTTCTTGATAATTTTTAGTCAGGCTCAAGTTCATTAAATTTAATTTTCATTAAATTATTATTTTTACTGAAGTTAGGAATTGTTTTTACAACATGAAATCTTATTAAAATTTTTTTTAATTTTAAATTTTTTTGACTTTCATAAATTCTATATAAAATTTCTTAAAAAGAGATCAACGATTAATAGTGAAAATAATAATAGTAAAAGCCTTTTTTTAATAAACGAGCTAATTTAACCACTCAAAACTTAACTCACAATATGCTATTCAGAACTGAAGTACTAATTGGAAAAAGGGCTAATTTCAGTACATATTTGCTACTTTCCTAAATTATTTGTGTTTTCTATTTGAATTTTTTCAATAAAATTTGTTAGGGCTCCACTGGGACTCTAACCCTGGTTGTTCGCCTGCAGTTGATCAGACCAAACCATCAGGCTTCACATTAAGTTTTATTTTCATGTTTAAAATGTTAGTTTTATTATCAAACAAAGATTTTCAACCTATTCACTTTTAGCAATAACCTTCTTGTATCGAAGTTGATATTGTGTATTCATTTATCGTACATTCATATTTAAAATACATTTAATGAGATCCTTTTTCATCGTATAGATTTCATGATAATGAATTATTAAAAAATTGCAATTAAAAATTAATAAAAAGAAAGATTTCATAAAATTACAAAACGCAGCGAAATTAAAAATACCGTGCCAACCGCACAGCAACTAAGGAATTTTTCACACAAAAAATTTACAAAAGCACCAAAAATAGTTGACGATGCTGAATATATGTAAATAATATTATATTAGAAAATTTAATTAAAATCGGATGCACAAAAAAAAAAAGAAACAGAAACATAAACGTTTACTAATTTAATTGATTTATTGTTCAAATAGACCAATTTTTACGCGTCAAAATAAAGTAAACAGTGGCATTATTCTTATGCAAAAAAACCTGTCGTAGTGGCAATTCTTTTAATTTTTCTTTGTTTGAAAATAGAACGGGAAAGTAACGTTCAAAATAATTCAAAAGTTTCAGAATTTATCATTAAAAGAGATTAAGTTGTGACGTTAAGTAGTAGAAGAAAAATTTATAATAGACTTACATAGAAAATCTAAATCAAAAAGCGGGATATTACGAATTAAAACGTAAATTTGAAAATTATAATATAAAAAAGCGTTTTTTTTTAATTAATCACATATTTATTTTTTGCTTTTAAAAATGTGTATGTTCCTTATTATAGTTTGATTTGACTTCTTTTTTATTAATATTTTAGTAAGTGTTCAAGCTTACGGTCATTTTTTTAAATAAAATTGTTTGATTTTATACTAAGAAAATAAAATTAAAATTTGATTGAAGAAAAAAAACCTGCAGATTGAACAATTACTAAAATATTGTGTATGTTCTTTGAAAAATTGTTAATTCTAGAACTAGAAAATTGGATGCATTCCTTTTAACTAGAAGGTGCCATAAAAAATTAAACAAACTATGCTGGAAACGGAGATGTATCCGAACTAGTGATTCAAAATGATTTGTGCCGCATATTAGTTTCGAGTGTTATACTTATTAAAATAAAAACATTGTTAAAAGTCCATTATGAAATTAAATTAAAGAAAATAATTAAAATTTGTTCCTAATATGTATTATGTTCTTTTTTTTAACTAAACATTTTTGTTGGTATTTCTCATAATAGTTTCAATTAGCTTCTAATAACATAAAAAATGTATACACATGTATATATATAGACGAGTATATATGTATTTATGTATATTTTGTTTATAATTTAATTTGGAGAGAAAATCAGAATCTACTTTATATTTGATTTATAGCTCTTTCATAAAGTTAATACGCTATTTCAAACAAAAAACATTAACCCTACACTGAAAGACTTATATTTATATTTGATCGAAAAAAATATTTTTTAAGGGGAAACAGTAAAAATATTAAAAAAAAATTAAAACAATAATTTAGTAGATATTATGCAATTTTCATTTGTATCACCAGTGATACACTATGCAGTAGGGAAATGTATAACATAATAATAAATAATAATATTTCAATAATAAAATTGTGTATCACCAGTGATACAATATGAAGTGTAGGGTTAATTTATGAACCAGTTCCGCATTCATTACAATATAGAGTAACATACATATATGTAGAAGCATTGAACTTTTTTAAAATTTAATAATTCTTTAAGAATATTCAAAATTAACAGTGGGGCAGAATCGAAATTTTTTGGAAATAAAATTTTAAGTGTTTGTAGTTAAAGTTTTGATATTGGATATCATGTGGCATTTCTTGGGTTTTCATCGATTTCATACAACCTAAATATTTTACAATGATCGCTTTTGATCTAGAGACATGAGACTAAATTGTCAGAACATTCATTTAAATTATGGTTGTTTCAAATTAAACATAGAAATTACCTCCAAAGTTGAAGTATTAATATCAATGTGCAAATAGGGCATAACATAGTCGTTATATCTACATATGCGTTACAATATGTTTTTGATTTACTTATCAATCATGCCTGAAAACGATACTCTTCGTCAATGATTTATAAATGCATGCATTCACAGTCACAAAAAAAAAAAAGACAGTGTAGAAATTATTGTTGCATCAGACAGAAAACTCATGGCTATAAAACCGGAAAAAACTCACGCTTCACGTTTAGAAGTAACTACCCAGTGCTCAAGTTAAAAACAATCAAACAATTCCGCATTCAACACCAAAGAAAGACAAAAACGAAGAACAAAGAAGAATGAAATTAAAATTTACAACTCTACATTTAACAAGAATACTTTGTGTTTATGCAATTTTTAATACAAAATTGATCTTTAGTCAGGCGTATCATGCTCCGCTAATAATACAATATCTCCAACATCATCAACCGGATCATCATTATCAGCAGCATCAGTTTCATGGTAACCTGCAAAGCAACGAAGAGTTAGCAGCAAAGGAATCTGAAAGCCCTAAACAAATAATAGACTATAATGGAGAAACAGCTAATGATCATTACATCAGCCACCATAATCATCAGAATCATCAGCAAAATTTCAATGATCTACATTTAAAAGAATTGGCAGAGTCAGCCAGGGATCCCAAGAATTTAAGGAATGGTATTTATCACGATGGTGCCGTTACTTACGACTTGGGTTTACCAAATTATGAAATCTTAAACCCCCACGAACCACCAGAAATTATTACACCTGATCATCCACACTACGAAGAGCAGTTGAATCACATAAAAGAGAGCAACAATTTTACTATTGAAGATTTTGGTGTAACTCCAATGGCAGACAGCGATACCGCAAGTACCTCTACTACAGACATCATTGCCACAATCAAAATGACAGAAAGAACAACAACAACAGCCACAAGCAAACGATTTTTAGCAAATGCTGCAACAACAACAACGACTACACCATCACCAATGAAAAAATTCAAAAACATGAAAAGTGACATTGAAAAACATTTGAGTAAAACCAAAGAAAAACTACAAATTTTAAATGATGAACGGGATTTGAAAAATAAAAAACATAAAATCTCCGCAACTTCTGCCAACAATACGAAGGAGTTCAAATTCGTTATCAGAAGAAAAAATAATAATCGAAACAAACATCTGACATCACCTACACCATTTCCATCCTCCCATACAAATAACTTGAACTATACAACCCATCCAACCAACCAGCCATTGAATGAAAATAATATTCAAATGCAACAACCGTCCACAGAGTCTCCAATTTCTTCATTTGATACAGATTCAAAATTTATCAAACGTTTTTATGGACAATCAGTTCTACTGCCGTCCGAACGTGTTCACTTCCCAAGTTTGCCGTATGAAATTGGAAATACAATGACCCCAATGGCATATTACAACCGCCACTTTGTATACCCACCCCCTGTCTCCAATAATTATCTGTCATCTCTGAACCAACATAATGTTTCACCTAACACAATCCCTAGTAACCTTGATCGCATGTATCACTCGCCTTCATCGCACTCTTCTTCGACTGAAAATAATTTAAAAGCTCCAGCTTAAATACCATCCACACCATTTTTATACAACGAAACATAATTTGTTTAAGTATTTAATGTTAATCTTCTTAGTGAATTTATTGTCAAGACAAGATTTTATAAATAAATTTTATAATTTTGTAAAAAAAAAAAATATATCAAGACACATATATACAATCATACATATCATACATATGTAAAAATTACATTTAATCTCAATAATGATATTTACAAGAATTTTATGCATATTCCAGTTACATATAATCAAGAATTTATATTTAATATGTATTTGTCTCTTTCTTTCTTTTAAAACTGCGCTTTGTTCATATTTTTCCAGCGATTTACTTTAACTGACAATAAATTAGGTACCAAAAAGAAGCTTGTATGGGAGCTATGGTCAATTATGGATTAACTTTCACAAAAGTCAATTGTATAATATGTATTTACATACTTATAACTGATCGGAGTAAAATTTCGGTTCGATATGGATGTTGACTTATTACAAGTCGATCATCATGAAATTCTGAAAGACGATTTCTATGTACATGCGAATTATTTTTGTTCAATTTCAACTTAATACTGATTTTTATAAGAGATAAGATGTGCATTTAGGTAAGTTTTCAAAGTGGGCTTGATATGGGGCCTACGGTGAAATATGGACCGATGCAAACAAAATATTGTTTTGAGATTTCACTTTGCATGAAACTTATTTTTGCAAAATTTTGTTTAGATACGTCTTTTCTATAGACATTTATGTACCACAATGTCATATTTCGGGAAGACATTTTTATTGGGGGCTATAATAAATCGTAGACCGATTCCTATCATTTTCAACAGGATTTGTTCCTCTATAATAAAAATAAACTATGCAGAATTTCTTCATATTATCTGCATTAAAATATAAATGGAAAATGTCAAGGTTGTCTGAAATTTTGGTCTATAACCCGGATTGTCCTGGACCTATTTTGCCCATTTTTTGTGGGAAAAATTGCATTGTTGTAAGTCTTTTTTTAAGGCTCAACATAGCTAGATCGACTTAGAATTTAATAAGGACCCAGACCCTAAATTTTTAATTATTTATCTCAGGTAATTATTTCTTCTTGTAACAAAATTTCCATTAAATCAATTTTAATTTTTAAAAACTTTTTGAAATAAAAAAAAAAACATTACGCCTTAAATTAAATTTTTGATTCAAACTTATATATTTATTGTTATAATAAAACAAGTAAAAAAGTATAGTCGGTCAAGCCCGACCATATAATACCCTACACCCAGTATATGTATAAAGCAGAGTTTCAGGAATGAGCGTTATATGGGAGATATAACCTATTGTCTCGATATAAATACTTTTAAACTATTTATATGGGAGTTTCGACTAATTATGGACCGATCATAATAAAATTGTACCGTATTATTTTTATACATATAAAATATATTTTCGTTCAATATTATTTGGATACCAATATTTTTGAGAGAGTTATGCTCTTTAAAGTGATTTTCGGAAGTGGGCCTTATATGGGAGCTACGACTAATTATGGGCCGATCTGCATAAAATTTGTAAATGTGATTTAGCTTCATTTACCATTCATTTGTGAAGAAATTTGTTTGGATACTTGCATAATTAAACATTTATGATCAGTAAACCCCAATTTCGGGAGGGCATTTGTATGGGGGCCAAGTGAAATAATGGTCCGATTTACACCAGTTTCAATCCGATCCATCCTTGTGCCGAAAAAATATCACGTAGCAAATTTTATCGAAATATCTTAAAAATTGCGACCTGTACTCTGCACACAAGGTTTACATGGGCAGCCAGCCAGACGGACGGACGGACGGACATCGTTAAATCTACTCAGAAAGTGATTCTGAGTCGATCGGTATACTTTAAGGTGGGTATTGGACCAATATTTCTAGACGTTACAAACATCAGCACCAATCCAATATACCCTCCCCACTATGGCGGTGTAGGGTATAAAAATTAAAAATAAATGTATGAAGAAAAAAAATATTTTTTGCCTAAAATATTAAATGTTTTTTATTTTTTAAATTCATAAAAAATCCAAAACGGAAAAAAGTGTCAATTCCTATTACTTTCACGTAAAGTCACATAACCTTTAAACAAAATGAGGCATAGATCATGAAAATCGATCTCATTTTGACAAGAATATTGATTTTATGTTTCAATGAATTTGGATAATATTTATTATATATTATTTATTATAATTATTAACACGTAAAATTAAAATATATTACAGGTAATTATTAGGTCATTACATAGATACATAGATTAGATTATAAAAATCGATAGACGCAAAACTTATTTTCGTTTGTTTGTGGAATTGGTATTTCATTCGAATGCGGTAGAGATATTTGTGCACTTTTAACAGATATGTAAACTCTTCGTTTAAGGCCTTTACGATTTACTCCACATATTTTGTTTGCGCAAGCGTAACAGTTGTCGGACCCAGTGAAACGCCGGGACACGTATAACTTCTTTTTTACCGGTATAGCTTTCCCCGGTAGTTTTAACCCTTCCCGATCACTGACCCCTACCATTTGTCTCACAGTGTTGTAATGTGTTAATAATTATAATTATTATTTATAAATATGACGAAGTAAATGAGCAAAAACTGTTTTTCAGGAATGGGTGCTAGCAATGAACTATTAAGGATCCATTATGCCTATAATAAGGGAGCCATGACTAATAACTATAGACCCATCGTTATAAAATATGGTGGCATGACTTTTGAATATACGAATCCCATTTTTGTTGAAAATTATTTAAGAAATTTATGGGAGTTAAATTTATGGGTGCGATTTGGTTTATACTCGTATATGCAAATTATTTGTGGCAAAATTTGTTTGGATACGTGTGTAAATTAAACAGTTATGAATAATTTCAGAAGGACATTTGTATGGATTCTAGGTGAAATAATGGATCGATATCACCCAATTTTAATCAAGCTCAAAGAAAATTCACTTACTAAATTTTATCGAAATACATATCTTCAAAATTCCGACCTATGTTTTGCGCACAAGTTTTAGAAAGTGATTCCGAATAATTATCTGAAATATATTTATGTATGTAGACATAAAACATATCTCCTATGTAAGCCATAAACTACTCAAAAATGCCTCAAAAATAAAAAAAAATAAAAATTAAACCCTGATTAATTTCATTGCATACGAATATACGAGTATACGAGTATAAATAAGTTTCATTTACAATAATTAATTTAAGCAGCAAATGTTTTTTAAAAATGTTAATATGTACATACATATAGTAGATATTACTACTAACTGTTACTAGTTTTAATATAAATTTTGTCTTAAATCTTTTTATATCATTAAGTCAGCCATTTTGTCAACAAAATGAAGTCCGTTTAAAAGAATATTTTTCAACAGAATTCTTATTGAATGAAGCTACTTTTAAATCATCTGCCATGAAAGACATCTCACATGGATGAAAACTTTAAACGACAGTGTGAACGATAATTTTATATAACTTCATAACCTATCTTTCATATCTTTCACTCTCCTACTACTACCCTGCTCACTCTTTCACTCTTTCTCTTTTCTCTATAAGCCTCTATCCAAACAGGTATCACAATGGGACCAATGATTTGGACCTAAGTGGGCCGTTTTACATGGCCGCCTGCTAACCTAACCTAACCTAATGGGTTATATTGTAAATGAAAAAGAACGAAAAATATGTTATCACACATTGTGATGGAAGTTGTGTAATACTTATTTGACCAACAGATCAATTGTGCACGTTTTTCTAGCTGTGGATTTTGCTTAAAAAGATCGTCTGCCAATAAATCATTGATTAAAAGTAAACAAATGTCTGAAGACTTTGAAGCTCCCTCACCCAGTGTAAACATACATTTGAACTGTACACTAAAACTGAAAAGAAATAAAAAAAAAAAAAAACAAAATAAAATGCAACTGAAAATCACTGACACGATTGCAATAGTCAGAATCAGCATGCTGCTCCCTTTACTATTCATTACGGGATTTGTGCAACAACCATTTATACTGATTTCGAAATTTCCAAGTAGCAACCAGACAATAGCTCAAACAATCGTACGTGTTAATTGACTAAACTTCTGTTCTTAATTGCTAATCTGCAATGCGCCACAACATTTTCGCATTTTTTCGCAGATGAACTTTTAACAGAAGAAAAAAAAGAACAGAAAAATAAGACAAAACCTGTAACGTATTCATTATAAAAAGTCTGTATTGGTCATAAGCTTAACTTAGAATAGTATAGCTGACGTCTTGTTAACAACTCTGCATAACAACTACTACCACGATCACCTCAATTACCTTGAATACCAGCATTACTTTGTTGTCATACTCTATTAATTTAATTGCAAATTAAATTAATAATTGCAAGTTGCTTAAATATTTAGAATTTCATGCGCTTTATGGAACGTGCAAAATGCAATTAAAGGTGAGTTTTATTTTAGCTCGGAGAGGAATGTGAGAGATTATAGTTTGTATTTGCATTTCTGACAGATTACGGTGCATTTAATTTTGTTTGCATGCCTGGTGTCGTCCATGAGGGGCAAGGCCTTACATCCTAACGGATGTTATGAGTGCGAAGAAGAAGTTTGGGAAGAAGTGCCTTGTGATGAAATACCTTCGAATAGTACAACCGTATCAACAACTTCTACGCCAACCTTTAAACCAACCACATCCAGTCCAAAACCCGCAACACTCAAACCAACTACAGCACCCCCACCAAAGAAATATACAACTATTAATCCTGAGCATACCACACCAAAAGATCCCAACATGAAATGTTACTGTCAGTGTAAACTTGGCTGCAAGGAATTCTGTCGAAAAGTCGCCATCAATCCCCCAGACAAGCAAATCGTACAAGTATCGAAAATATCACAGCCTGTGGCAAAGGGTCGTATTGAATCAACTCACTTTCTTCAACGAGAACTTATAGCAGAAAGCGATCACAATTACGTTAAATCTTACGATGGTGATGATGAGAAACCAGATAACGACAAATGCTCCAAGTACGATGGAACAACTCCACCATCTATACCAATGCCAACACTGCCCAATTATGAAGAAAAACTTGATCCTACTCTCTGTGCAGCTTATCATGACAATGTTCCTACCGAATTCCTACCGAATGTGCCCACTATAGATTGCCATTCCAAGCCGATTGCTCATCCAATTCAACCTATCTATCATGGTCCATACGCAACAGTTAAAACGGGTGTTAACGACCTCCGTTCCTATGCTTCATGTCCACCAAATCCACCACATCCTTCCTTCCATAGTTCTCCAAGTTCTGGTACATACAACTTCCCCATATTTTCCAGAGTTTCTAAAACTCTATTTGATCCTGTAGAAAACATGCAAATATCATTAGATGATTCTAGTAAAATAATTGGCAGTTCTGCCTACTCAAAACCCTCATACTCATCACAGACACCAGTGAGCAATTTTCAATTAGAAACTCGTAACTCTTTGGGCAACGGTTTAAACTTTGATCATTCGTTCGATTCACTTATTAAAGAATTCTTAAGTAACAATCCTTCAAATGTGGCACCATATCAAGCGTTTCCCAAACCATTCTATTCAGTGTCGTATAGTAAGTAGATAATAAGCTTTACGGTAGGGTGTGGGGGTGTATACCATTTGGGTTACACATATTTCGTTTATTTATTAAATTTATATTTATATTATATTATCGATGGATGGAACAAATGATACGCATTGTTCAGCTACATATACATATTTGTTATTAAAGTTGTTTTTTTTCAATCTCAAATTTTTTATTTCTTTTATATTACTGGAGTAAGGATAGGGAAAAATTCAAGTTGAAATACGTATGAACCTGAATTACATACTTGAGTTTGATATACATATGATTTATTGGTAATTTTGAATTATTTAAACATTGAAAGACAAAACGCTATTATAGGTCCCTGTCACTGCTTAGATTAAGTGTAAAAATCACCCTTAAAAACATATTGAGTTGCATGCAAGTCGTCCAATCTTCTTTTCAGGTTTTCCCTAAATCCACATGAACATGGAATAATACAAAAGTAAAAGTATATTTATATTTATTTATTAATTCATTAAATATCAACCGAAAATTAGAGTACAAATGATGAAAATTTGTCACACACCGACAATAGTCATAATATTTTATAATCTATTTGACTCTGCATTTGTCACGATCAATTGCAATGTGTACGAATATTCAATACAGCCCACGCTTAAATTATTTTATTTAAGTTTCTATAATGTGTGTAAATACTTTTTTTTTACGAGCATTATGTATGTATATTGCGAAATTATCAGACAAAAACTCTAGAAGTAACACCTCCAAGAGACACCCTACCGGTTGGATGAAAATTGAATACATTTTTTTTACAGAAGTCTACTAATTGTTTGTGACGTTTTGAAAATATTCTTAAAGTAAATCCTGTTTCACACACTTCAGATTTAGCTGACCTGTTTTTGTTCAATTCTCTTTTTCATGAATGAAAGAAAAACGCCCTTCCCTTCTCACCACAAATGAATTAAAAACAAGTAAGAAGGTATAGTCGGTCAAGCCCGAGCCAGTATATAAATAAAACATTTTTTCAGAATTGGGCGCTATATGGGAGATTAACATATTATGGACTGATGATCCAAAAATTGAGTGCCATGACTTCCGTAAATATAAATACTTTATCTCGATATAAATACTTTTAAAAGATTTATGGAGTTTAAAGTGAATTACGAAGAGAGTCTTATATGGGAGTTTTGACTAATTATGGACCGATCATTATAAAATTAGTTGTCATCATTTCTGTACATGCGAAACTCATTTTTGTTGAATTTTATTCGGATAACAACATTTTAAAGAGAGTGAATTTCAGAAGTGGGCCTTATATGGGAGCTACGAGCGATCTTCACAAAATTTGTAGATATGATTTATTTATTACTCATTTGTGGTGAAATTTGTTTGGATACTTTCACAATTCAAACATTTATGATCGTTAAATACCTATTTCGGGAGGACATTTCCTCCAGTTTTAATTCCATCCGTCCTTGGGCCGAAAAAATATCACGTACCAAATTTTATTGAAAATATATTCAAAATTGCAACCTATACTCTGCGCACAAGCTTTACATGGACAGCCAGCCAGACGGACGGACGGATGGACATCGTTAAATCGATTCAGGAGGTGATGCTGAGTAGATCGGTATCCAATATACCCACCCTACTATTGTGGTGTAGGGTATAAAAAGAAGATTGTTTATGCAATCAGATTACAGTTTTGCCCACAAACGATGTAAACGACAACAACATTAAATCAATATTCTCTTATAGATACCTTAATATTTTTAAGAAGCTTTATCGATCGATAATATTCTGTTGCTTTCAAATTAATTTTGGGATTCCTCGCGAGTTCACTGTATAATGTTATTATATTTTTTATTTATTAATGATTTATAAACTTTTAATCAATTTATGTATAAATTATAGCTATGAGGACAAAAATGTTTTTGTTTTCAAACATATGAATATTTAAAATAAATAACTTTTTTGAAATAAATAGTTTTTATTATAAATAAACCAATTTGATTCAATATGAAATAAAACTCTCGGGATCCCGCGATTTACATTTATGAAATCCCGAATCCCGGGATTTGAAACCCCAGTACCATTTGGCATCTCTACTTCCGACTGATTAAATTTTTGGAATACAAAGTGTTGCCACTGGGTTCTTAAAGAAAAGCTTGTGTAATGTGGTCGGATTTTGTGTACATAACTTAGTAGCCGAGTTATAGGCCAAAATAAATATGTCAAAAAAGAGATAGTCGTGCTTTTTTTTTCTTTTAATTATTATTAGCCGATTTAGTTGATTCTCAATGACACTTCTTATTATTCTTGTGAATATACATACATACATATGTATGTACGAGTATGTATATGATGTTGGTACCATATATGGATTTCTGGGTACCTTAAAAAACCTATTTCAACCAACACACAATTAGACGGCTAACATTCCTACATTTTACACTTTATATGTAGATTAATAGGTCTATACTCAAATATGTATGACAACATATACAAAGTAGGGTACAATTTAATACGAATGTAACCATGTCACTCACATACATATGTACATACTCGTACCCCTGCAAATAACGCGACTAGTCCATACATGCATGTAAAGACTAGTCCAAAGAGGAGTAGGAGTACTCCAAAACTACTCCAAATATATGAAAAAAAGGTGGTCCATTTAACATTGCGATGTCCTAGGACTGGACCATATGACCCATCGAAGTAGTCCCAAAACTACTCCATAGAGTACTCACGAGGGTTAGTTTTAAACAACAAAAACAACTCAATATGCAATCGTGTTAACACGAAACCATGTCGTTTAACTACAAACTCTTGTTTAACTATGACATGGTCCATGACTGCATTACAATGGACCATGTTGTAAGTAGTCCATTTCATCTAAAATGGATCACGTAGTCCAATATTATTTGCAGGGTATGCACGAGTACATGTCGCTATAAAAAGTTTGTTTTTCTTTAAAAAGACAAAATTAAATTGGGTTGGGCCATAAAAACCACATCAGACGCGTGCTCTTGTTGTCTGCGGCATACTTTATTTAAGTTTAAACTTTAAAGGCTTAAAGAATTCTTCAAGTTTTTATAAGTGCGTGTGTGTGTATGCACGCATGTTCGAAGATTTCTTTCCTTTTGCATTTTTTTTCTTAGATATTAATACGATACTCTAGTTAAGCAGTTAGAGTTAGCACGAGTATGAGACTTAGACTTAGTGGTAATATTAATCTAATGGCAATAAAAATCTTTTGAAATAATTTATTCGTTGTGAATTCTAGGGAGCATGTTTGATTAAGTAACAGTCTGCTGTAAATCTATACACTCGATAGCTTTTTTCATATTTTATTAACTTTTATTAACATATTAAAAAATAAAAAATGATGTTTTCTAACGAACAGCAAGTGCAGAACAACATGACATGAAAGATATATACATGTTTACATGAAATTTGGCATTAAGATAAGACGTTCGAAATTTATTGCAACCATCACTTATACATCAACATTTCGAGATCAATAAAAAAATGTATCTAACAGCACAGAATTTTATAAGGATTTAGAAGTCACTAGGAACGAATGGCATTCTTCCGCAGATGCTGCAGATGTGTTCGAGATTATCGTGGGCTCGTGACTCTTAGGCCTTACTCCACGGCGCATTCATGCATGTCTTGCCAGAAACATTCAATTAGCAATTTATGATGATTGCAACGATCAATGTAAAGAGCACCCTGCTTAAGAGCTTGGGCTATCTAATCGCTGCCATCCAGTAGCTTAATCAATCAACAATGCCCAGGACAATTATCAGATCAGTATCCAACCGCTTTACTACTTTCAATAGCTTAGTCATTTAGCATCAACCAGGGATCAATACCAAAAAAACAGTAATCGCCTCGAACCAACAACCTAAATGCATTGACAGCAAATCAATAGATCCTGTCAATGACGTCTGCCAAGCCCTCAACGAAAAACTAATCACAAAACATACCCTGAGCACAGAGCTAATGTCACCACTACTTTCAACATCAACATCACCTAGGACAATTTGGTGAACCGAAATTTGCTATTCAAACAAACATAGACATATTTTAACCAACTTCTATTCTCCCCGCTGTGGATATCAAACCGCAGCCACTACGCGTATCCCGAAGGAAGGGGAGGAATCCCCGGACTTCTAACTGATCCCGTAGTTCTAGATAAGACTTTAGTCAGCTGCGAGTTCAAAAGGTTTGAATCAATTAAACTCTAACCAGTTTCGAGACCATGCAAGCTCATGGCACCGGTGTCGTCATATCTCTCCCCAGCATGGTAACAGCGTCAAGGTGATGAAATTACACCAGGGCATATTTTCTCTGGGGAAGCTGCACAGTGCAGTGATATCTTTTACTTCTTTAAATCCCATCCATGAAATATATAACTATCAGTTTCAACCAAGTTCCAGAAAGATGCGAAAGACTGCCGTTTAACAATTCTAAGAGCAATTCCTTTTAAATGACTCATCTGATCATTACAAATAATTTGCAAATATTAGAAAGCAATATTCGATTTTAGTTACAAGTTTGTTAATTGGTTGTTCAGCACGATTGCACATATAATATTAACTCTTGAATATGAACATTGGTGGATCGCCCCAGAATACAAATATCTATGTACTTGCATCAGAATCACGGGTTCAAAACAAACTAATGCTAATGAGGATCTCAACACTATTTTGCATCTAACTGTAATATACCTTTACTTGATGGCTATATCTTCCTGCAGTTATAAGCCAGATATTTAGAACATATGCTTTCCTTTCTCGTAAATCCCTAACTTGAATACATAACACCTCTCACAAACTTTAAAAATCTTATTCCTTCCGTGCGGGAATACAGGGTTGTCAAATGACAAATTAATATCAAGACTAGAATCTCAAAAAAAAAAACTCTAAATTAATCACACTATTCTATATTAAAATATAATATCTTGGAAGCAGATACACTAACAGGGCCCCTGCAATTATACATTTCTTTTTATTCCTACCAGGCATTATATTTAGAGCATCCAACACCACAAGTGTTACACACGTTTGTCATTCCGTATGTAACACTGAAAAATATTCATGTGCTACCCAACAAAGTGTATATAGTATATTACAGTCAAACCTCGATATAACGGCCCTCACTATATAGTGAGTTATATAACGAATTCCTCGATTTAACGAAATTTTTGAAATCCCCTACAACGCTCCATAAAATTTAATACAAAATAAACCTCTCTATTACGAATACATTTGTCAATAGCCTCGTTATAACGAATTTACATTCACTGCAGACTAACGAAATAGAAAAAATTATTTACATCTATTTAACGAATTTTGTCAACTTACAACCTTTTCATAACGATTTCTATCAATTAATCCAAATTATATTAAACATTAGACTAACGGCTGAAATATTCGAAGAAAAATTTATTGTTGACAAGAGCTTGTACGCCTGTTGCAGCAGTTGTTGTTGCAATCTAGCTAGCTAACACTGGCTCAGACTTATTATTTTATAAATGTAAACTATTTTTGAATTAAATACATACGATACTATTTTTAAATTTTATAACTACAAAATACAGTGTTTTCCTTCAAATGTGTTTTGATTTATTAGCGGAAATCGTTTGCAGGAAAAAAATGGGCGGGATCGGACCAGTGGGAGTGACAGCTCCCATACAAAGTAAATATTTAATATCATATATCTATAGTTCTATAATAGCCAGAGTGTTAGAAATTTGTGCACGTTGATTATATTATAAATAGTCATGGGAAAAATGGGCGGGATCGGACCAGTGGGAGTGGCAGCTTCCATACAAAGTGCATATTTAGCTCATATACAAAATTAAGATTAATATTAAATATCTAGGGTTCTATATTAGCTATATAGCCTTGTACGAGACCATTAATCTGATCATGTGATGATCTTCGGCAAAGTTGTTGTGCATGAGACCGGGAAGGTTTCTGAGTTGGTACAACCACGCCTACTTTAACACCCACTTTTTTTAAATTGATTAATTGCTTCTGCATGGGTTTTTACAGATTTACTTCACACAATTTGTATACACGTCTTACTGAAGGCGGGGCATCTCAAAAAATGAATGTTTGTATGTATGTCCTTTATAGAATCGTAAACTGTGTATTTGATCATGTGATGATCTTCGGCAAAGTTGTTGTGATTGAGTGCGGGAAGGTTTCTCAGTTGGTACGACCACGCCTACTCTAACGCCCAATTGATTAATTTCTTTTGCATGGGTTTTTACAGATTTACTTCAAACAATTTGTATACACATCTTACTGAAAAAATAAAAAATAAAAATTGTATGTGCCAAAGCTTCTTATTTCTTTCGACTACTCCTACTTTTTTAAATTGTGTAATTGATTCTACTCGGATTTTAACATATTTACTTCAAATCGAATACACATGTTACTCTAGGTGAGGTAAAAATTAAGATTCATACTCCACGCCCCATCTCTTGCAGGACAACGCCTGCCGGGAAGGCCAGACCGCTGGACCGATCTTACTAAAAATTTGACGGAATAAAACTAAGACTCCGGAATGACTAAGAATACTTCTTTCGACCGACCGCCTACCAACAAATTAAATCGCCATATTTTGTACATTTGTTTTACCTACGTCGGTGATATTTGATACATAGTTGTGAGTGGGTAAAGGGGCGTGGCCTCGGCCATATAACCCGAAATTTAAAATTGACATATTTTGGGCATTTTTTGACCAACAGCGGCAGTATTTGCTATATATGGTATTGTCATGAATAGAAATACGTACCAAAAGAAAAGTGGGAGGAGCACGCCCCATTGTTTGCGATATATTGAAGACTGGACCTGTTAACCAATCTTAAATTTTCACAGCGTGTAGCTTTGACTCAGGAATACTTATTACATGATAATATTTTTTGACCACTTCTGCACCTAATTTTTTTTACTACGTTCATTAACGGCTTTACCTCAAAGGGGGATAGCGAAGAACACCGGGTTCAGCTAGTAAGTTTCATATAAAACAAAACTCGAAAAACGAAATTTGATTAGTTCGGTTTATGTTAGACTATAAACCCTATACAAAGTCCACTTTCGAAAATCACATAAAAGAGTAGAAATCTGTTATAAATAACGGGTACCGATCCAAATTTTTCACAGATCATGTATATACTATGTATTCAAAATTATTCAAATAGAATTAGTATGAGAACTAGCTAATTCTATTGTATTTTATTTGGTGGAATTAAATTAGAGGTTGGTAAGAGGGTGAGGTACACACACAATGAGGTTAGGCTTTTATAACCGGGATGGTTATATGGATAGATTATGTGGATATCTTCTGGTATTATAAGAGGATCTTATAATAATACAAAAATGAAAGAGTTTCTATTTCTATTCATGTGACTTACATTTATTAATTTCAAATATATTTGCTGGCATGGGAGCAATTGAGGTCCGGCCTTATGGTTTGCTGGCTACTAATGAACTGTACTTTTATGGTATTTAAAATCGCATTAAGCTACAATTTTAATTTGTTGGTTATAAATTCAGTCACAATAATGTGAACAGTTTAAATTACAATAATATAAACAAGTTAAATTCAATTACAATAGTATAAACAGGGTTGGGTAATTTAATTCAAATGATAAAAGAAGTTCTAATTTAAATATACTGGTCCCATTGGCCAATATGACCAACTGATTTATATAGTTTTGGGTAGGTAGTATAATGCTCGAAGTGCACCCATCAATATGTGTTTCGGCTGTTGTCTCGTTTGATTACCTGAACCAAACGGGTGGGAGCGTGGGCGTGAATATGGGAGAAAACGATCTGATATCCATGTAGATACATGACGGGGAAAGTGTAGTAAGTTATGATACATATGTCCAACCACCAACCTCTTCTGACGTGCAGTTATCGTGTAACGTGCGACATGGCTAGGCAATTGAGGCAATAACCGTTGATTTGCACCTCCTTTTTCTGTTGTTCTACGCTCAAATTAAATTAAATAAATAAATAAATAAAGTATACTGCCGTGTATCATTATAACAACCATTAAACTTTTGTAAATTACGTTATTGAGATAAAATTCTACCTAAATAAGCCTCATCTTTCTTAAATTGGTGAATATGGAAAAATCTTGAACGTATTTTTATTTTTATAAATTGTTAAATAACATACGAGGGCGGTTCGGAAACATCTTTGCCTAGAACACAAAGCGCGGTATAAACAGAAAAAAGTTCAGTGTTTTGAAAACATCCATCTGTGCTATGAACACATGTTAAATTTCTTTTCGAACTGACAACTCCTTCATTGATATAGAAACAGGTGTTCAAAAAAGACGCCTCCGCGATTTTTTACAATGGAAAAATTAGAAATGCGTGGTGTCATTAAATATTTAAATAAAAAAGTTTTATCGGGACAAGAAATTCATATGAAACAATGAAAATTTTAACGTGGTCGTACAAGCATTGAGAATAAACCACGTAGTGAACGTCCAAAAACAGTAACAACAACAGAAAGTGCGTGAAATAGCTAATATCATGGGCATCTCAAATGATCGAGTCCATTTAATGATGAAAAAGGTTTCTGTAAGATGGGTGCCGCATTTGTTAACAGTCAAAAAAAAAACGCATAAGAATAAAAATTTCTCAAGTTTCATAACTGTTGATGAGACATGGATCCACCACTATACTCCAGAAACAAAAGAACAATCCAAGCAATGGACTGAAGCTAGAGAAAGTGACCCAAAAAAGGCAAAAACAATTCAATCGGCTGGTAACGGTTATGGTAACGGTTTTTTGTTACTTCAAAGGTATTTTATTGATTGACTATCCGCAAAAGGGTAAAACAATAAATTCAGAGTACTATTGCAAAATTTTGAATCAATTAAATGTAAAAATTTGCGAAAAACGACCTGGCTTACAACACAAAAAATTTGATTCTACTTCTGTGATACTTAGTTTAATACAATTTAATTATACTGTGATAGTTTTATTTTTATTTATAATTTTGCATTTGTTTTGTTTAACTAAATTTATGTTTTATGTTGTGTTTATGTTAAACAGAATGTGTGTTAAATATTCTAAATGCAGAACTATTGACGAAAGATTATATATCTAATAAAATATCCCTGATGATGTTGGGAATCTCCAACGAAACGTCGGAAAAATAAATTATGAAATAATCTTTTATTTGCATAGAATACATGACCTTAATAAGCCCGATTTAGAATTTTCTAAACAAATCAATAATAAAATAAGGAAAAGGTCGATAAAAAACAATGGCTAAAATCAACTAATTTAAATACGAGTTGCTTGAACATTCAATTTATTCTCCTGATTTAGCTTCCAGTGACTTTTACCAGTTGCCAAATCTAAAAAAATTCTTAGCTGACTTAGCTTGAGGAAAACTATTTTAATCAAGGGATAGAATTGTTAGATAAGTGCTGGACTAAAGGTACGGTCACATTTGGCAAATATTTTCCGAAAAAGACATAACCACTAAATAACATACAAATATTTGAACTCGTTTATTTATTAACAAAAAACTTTTCTTATTTAAGCCAAAGCGCAACGAATATTTAGTTTTAATTTATTTAATGCTGTTTGTGAAGTGGTTGCGCTTTTTTTAGTAAATATGAGTGCCAAATGTGACTGTACCTTAAGTGTTTTGAAGTTTCAGGAGATTATATTGAAAAAAAAAAATGTTTTTGAAAAACTAACTATTCTCTTTCTCTGCTAGGCTAAAAAGTTTCCGAACCGCCCTCGTATAAGATTGTTATGATGAACATGCAAACTCTGTAAATAATAATAAGAGTCAGTAATTACATTAAAATTAGTTAAAATTAGATAAAAATTAAATCATCTGAAATAAATTATATTATGCGAAAACTTGTCTATCAAACAATATAGAAAATACTTTTAAAATATGCGCTAAAACTGAATAAAAAAAATGCTGAATAATTTTGTTCTGGTCCTAGCAACTGCGTAGTTTTTGTAATTCTTATTTAATTTATGTGGAGGGTATATAAGATTCGGCACTGCCGAATATAGCACTCTAACTTGTTTTAAATCAGGAAACTAAAAACAAAATTTAAATAAATTTATTTTTTATAAATTAGCAACAACACTTTTATCCTTTATCTACTTGTCAACTTTTTACTTTTGATTGTCGCTTGTATGCAAACAATTTGATTTAATCTCGATTAAAACAACAATGTTTTATCTAGATTCTAGAAAGCGTAACAAAAAACGCGTAAATTTGGAATTTTAGAATTTGAACATAAATCAAATCAAATGCAATCCACCACTCGTACAGCACTCGCACTCAAACACATACGAGTTCACATGCACATTCCCATTCACACTCTCTACGTTGCAAGTACGTGCAGTTTTTTTTAAAAAGTAAGGTTAACAATCAACAACAACAAACTAATCTAATTGAGTAATATAATGCAAAATAAAATTAAAAAATAAAAGAAACCAACGAAATTTTTATCTATGAATTGGAAAAAACAAGAAAAAAAAATTAACTGTAGGTAAATTTTTGAATAACAAGTCCGAACAAACACACTAACTCCACTCACTCGCACTCCAAAACAAAAAAAATGCTCTACATAAAATGATAAAATGTTTGAGAACAATAACAACAAAAACAACAAATGCAAATACAAATAAATACAACATCAATAATATTTAAATGAATAAACTTTATTAGTAAAAACCCAACTAACAAGAATTTTAAATACATTCGAACAAGTAAAATTGAAATTTGATTATTGGAAATTGATGACTGCACAATTCCCTACCACATGTGGCAAATACATATTATTTGAGTTTTAAATATCAATTGGCAATATTTAACCTATACACATGTTTCACTGAGTTCGCAAAGACACATTTTACCAATCTAGGCAAATTTATATAAAAATATTCTTGACATAAAATCCGGTTGCATAAATACTCATATTTTTAATATTTATGTATGTAATAAAAAATTCTATTAAATACTTACGAACCACAAATTGACAATAATTTTTTCATATTTAAGAAAAAAAAAACACAATTGTGTATATACTATTAAATAAAAATACAAGCGATTTAAGCAATAAGAATTGTACTGTGTGAACACCGAAGAAATTCCAAGGAAAAAAATTGCATCAATCTTTTCAATAAGTATTGCTGCGTGTAAGTTGGCACTTGGGATCTGTGCTTTAGAAGCATACATTCATTTAGCGACCAATTTCTAGTCCGCACATGGTGTTAAATGTTATTTTATTTTTGAAACAACATTTCTTCGCCCAAGTTTCATTTCAAAAATTACAAAGAAAGCTATGAAGACATGTCAACCCGTGTGATTAATACAATAGCTTATGACCTTTACTTTAAAACTCGGTTGCAGAATCCTCTCTATTAAAAATGTTTTTGAGTATATAATCCTCCATTTATCATAATAGCAAGAACTTTATCTGATTGATTTCTCTATAAATATCCGTGATTAATTGTTGAAGTACGTCCTGGAAAGAACAGCATGATGAGTCATTCCATTACATATTCAGCCCAATCATGAATAAAATTCCGCGGGAGGTTTTTCCCTTTTCTCATTTTTCCTATTTAAATTCAATGTTAAAAAAATTAAAAGGGAAAAAAACTCCCGCGGAATTTTTATTCATGATTGGGCTGATTATAATTCAAAAATTCAAATTAAAGACTTTTTTAAACAAAATTAGCCCAATTTACTTTGAAATACCTACATATCCTTTATGATGTATATTGGGTGTTTTTTAGATGACGTTTTAAATTGATATGCAATTTTCTTCATTCGAAGGATAATCTTCTGGCACTATAATTTAAATATGAAATCTTGCATATGTCTGCGACGTCTGGCTCGGACGTAGTCTAATCAGGAGGTCCAATTTTCGATGTCTTTTTTCAACATATTATTGCCGTATATCGGCAATAATGCGGCGAATGTTGTCAATCGTTTCGGGCTAATCGGCATAGATAAACGACTTCAAATATCCCCACAGAAAATAGTCAACAGACGTTAAATCGCACAATCTTGGAGGCCAATTCACGGGTCCGAAACGTGAAACTATGCGGTAACCAAACGTTTCCTTCAATAAATCAATTGTGGCACGAGCTGTGTGACATATTGCACCGTCCTCTTGAAACCACAATAAGCCCGAAAAAGTCACCGAAAATTGGTTATCGAGATTAGTCTACATACGTAGGAGCCAGGACCTCTAATGAATTTTAATTTTTTAGTCCTGCCAGTGCTGCACGAAAACTGTTTATGTCTCATTTTTTAGTATTAAGTTGGCATTCTTTCTTCTTGTGTTTGGCTCAGATCCACTGTATATATTCTTCTTACTCGAATATACTAATATGCATACTTTTGGATCTCAGCATTTACCAATGGCACGTTTAGACCCTTATGTTTATTACGCATCTTACGAATTTTTTATATATGTACCAGGGGGCAATTAATTCATAGCAATTTGTTTTGGCGTCTTTGAATTCTGTTTACATATGAATTTGCGGCCGTGCCCCATAACTGTATTATTATAGGTTTTATTATTGAGTTATAAGGTAGGAGACTACAATCTAAACTAAGTTTAGAGTTTCTCTCAATGAGCTAATTAAGTTGAATTAATTTCAAGTGATTTAACTTCGGATTGTTGTGTTATTGCTTGATTATTGATATATGTAAATAGCAGATCATGATTCTCTACGCAATGTAAAGGTTATGTGTGTGTATTTCGGTTCATTAACTTTTTTCCTCTATTGCTTTAACCATATTTCTAATTGAAACATATAATTTTGTAGGTAGCGAGACGCTTCTTAAGGGTTTTCATAAATGTTTAGAATAGAAGTATAGGAACCAGCTAAGTATAGGTAGCTTTCTGGTACTTTATGTGATTTGCAGGTAAATTTAGTTTTAGTTTGTATATTAAGCCATTATGCCACATTTTATCAAATGTTTTTCTTACGATGTTAACAAGTCTATGGGTGTGTTCGATAGTATTATGTTTTCTTTTAAATTCAAATTTATGATTGGGGAAAAAATTGTTTTCAATTAAAATCGGGTATAACTTGTTCATGGGTATATTCTGGAATAGCTTCGATATATTCGACAATAGACTGATGGGTCTATATGATTCAACTTTTGTATGATCTTTTCCCGGCTTAGGTATCATGGCGACAAGTGAAAGCTTCCAAGCATCTTGTTAATGATTTAGGCAATACCAGGTGCTTTCTTTTAGTCAACAATAGCCCTTTCGATCTCTCGCATCTCAAAACGTAGAGATACAGCTGCTACAAAATGGTGTCCAACTGGTGTCATGTGAATTGTTTCATTTGATGTGTTTGGGGTAAATACGTTTTTTAAATAAATACTTTTTTTGTCGCAAGGAAGACAGGTTTTTTAAGACTTAGTGGTTCGCCACTAAACCGATTGTGGAGTTGTGTCAAGATTTTCAATATATTTATATAGTGATTCAATTTTCCGATCTGTGCAGTTGTCCTCTCTTCAAGTTTTAATTGATTAGTCGGGGAGGTTGGGTAGCAAGTTGAGTAGCCAGTTTAAGATCATTATCCGAGATATAGCCAAATATATTTGCGCATAAATAATATACGAGTATATACATATATTGACTTCGATGATACTTTCGAAGAATAAATTCATTTTTAACACACCGATGAATTCGTTTCAAATATCATGTTGTTGTAGTTGAGTATCTTATGTACATACGTTATGGGAAATATTATATATGATGATGCGCTGTAAGATAGAGGGAGATTATTGTCTAAACTGAGGAAAATATTCGAGAATTCTACCACTCCAAGACCTAAAAAATTAACAATCTCGATAGATCCTTTAACAAGGCAGTTAGGGGTGGTGGTGGAAACATATTTTAACATCATATTTTAAAATTAAATCAAAACCATTCGCTTCATGGTAAAATTGTCCAGACAGCCACTTACTTATTTATATAAATCACTGGACTGTAACAACTTCATCTATTAAAAATTCAGTTGGAATTCAGATGAGGTAGAGGAAACTAATAATCAAGTCCTAATTATTACAGTTCATAGCATTAAAAATACAACGCTGTGCTAAGTGATCTTCAATCGTTCTGATTTGGATTATATCAGCTTCCGATTCACCTCTTAAGCTGTGTTTTTATTCTTTGTGGTAATAGTGAACTGTTTTATGAAGTTTTGTTAAAAATTTTTGACCTACACGATCTAGTCGGCCAATTGATTGATTGATTCTCAATAAAGATATTGTCTTTAATTTTAAGGCAACAAAAAATCAAAATCATGGTGCCATTAACGAAATTTCGAGCGATGATTCCACCAGCCCATAAACCACACCAAATAGTTAATTTTTGTCGTTGTAATGGTAGTTCGAGAATCCCATCGGGTTGTTGATCGAAGTGCACGAAAAGCTTTTCTCACCCCGATATTGATATACCATTAATTTGTTCACTTAGCGAACAACTTCTTGTCCGCACATGAATCTGTCTTGTGTGGACAACCCTTGTCAATATTATGGTCCTGTTAAAGAACGTTGTTATTTGTCTGCCATCAAATGTAATTTTTATACAAAAGGAACGCTGTTTTAGAAAATTGCAAAAAAAAATTATTAAAATGAACATCAACACGTTTTCCCCTATGAACATGTAAAAATGTATGTGTGTAATTCTGCTAACGTTTTGTTCATGTTCACACAAAACAACTCTTCGTCTCGACAAGTCATCAACGTTGTTGCTGTTGCTTTTGATCCTTTCTATGATGAATTGCCAACACCAGTCATGCGTAATCTGTGAAAAAAAAAAGAAATGAGAAAGTGTATAAATGGAGCAACCATCGTTAGCTGCCAATTTCCATGGATCACCACCTATTTCTTATTTTAGTTTTCATAAAACCTTTAGTTTTTTTACTGCTGAGGTCCTAAAGCGATAACAAAGTGTTTTAGGATCTTACTATGGTATATCTAAGTCCATTGAGAAAAATATATTATAATGTTAACTTTGCAGAATCTTCAGTTACATTAAAAGCGTTGCATCGCTTTAGCTACCTATCGACATCTAATTTTTAATCAAAAAATTTGATTCGTATCTATAAAGATCCCAGATAAATATTTGCTTTCAGGAGTTCTTGAAATTTTGGTGGTATTAATTACATTTCTCCAAGATGAAATAGTGATGCCGAGCGATTCTTATATCAAAATTACAGAAATTGCCTTTGTTAAAGACATTTATAGCTTAAGTTCATTAAAAGTTTAGTAAAATTATACAGATTCTAATTAATTATGTAAGTATGTAAGTATTTCTGAGTAATTTAACAATATTATTTCCTTTTTGTCAGTATTGCAAGATGTAAATTGCAACAGTTTGTACTTAATGTAGTGTACTTGTAATAAAAACACACACATAGTTATGCTTACACATTTACAGACACAAATATACGGCTTACGCACTATGACGGCCTATTGAAATTGACCGGCCGGCCACACCATACGAATCCAACAACACCAGCAGATCTAAATGATACGAACAAACCATTTCATATATAAATGTCTGCATCTAATTGACAAGAATCGTAGTTCACCTCAGGAGTTTCAAGTGATACAACAAACAAACAAGCAACAAGTTCCTTGTCTTGCCACGAAAAAAAATAACTGTCAACCGCAAACACCACAGAGTCATTCTTTCGTAAAAGATACATAACTTTTTTCAAAGTACAAAAACACAAAATATATTCAACATGTTCAAAGTAAGTTGAGCAAGGATTGAGCAAGGATCCAAAGGAGTAAAATAAAATAATAATTTTAATTAATCATATATTGCTATCTGTTCCACAGTTATTTGGTCTTTTAATTGTTGGTGTAAGTGCCGTCCTTGCAATTGAATATCCTTTGGTGCATCAACATGCCTTAATTAAACCCCTAGTGAAGACAGTTGAGGTAGAGGCTCCTGCCCATTATGACTTCTCCTATTCGGTACATGACGAACACACCGGTGATGTCAAGAGCCAGTCTGAATCTCGCAAGGGAGACGTTGTACATGGCCAATACACTTTGATTGATGCTGATGGCTACTTGCGTACCGTAGACTATACCTCCGATGCCCACAATGGTTTCAATGCTGTTGTGCGTCGTGATCCTTTGGGCCACAAAGTAAAAGCTATTGCTCCCGTTGCCAAGGTATTAGTGGGAGCTCCTAAATTGGGCCTACCATTGGGTTACCACTAAACACCTGAAAACAAAGCATCCTATAAATAATTGACGACTTTCATACTCGTACATCGAAACAATCAACCAACCATTGCGCCCACGTAAATATCACATTTATACAATAAGAACTGCTTGCTGACCATTACCAATACCATTATAATTTTTTGTTTCTTAATTAAATTAATTTAAATTGTAAAGAAAAATTAAACGAAAAATGGAAAAATATTCTAATCTAAATCAGAGATTGTACTCTTAAGTTACTATGCATACTTTATGTTTATATTCTCATTTAGCCATTACTAAGCGAATGCCATTTGTGGATGACACGACACTCCTTACCAACTTCCAACACACGGGACCAATATCATTTATCCCAATTCCTTTCCTTCCATACACACATGATGATCTCTCTCCGGTCTGTTCTTTAAATCGTACTTCCAATTTCCAAGCATTCCTACAGCCGCAAACACTTCTGCTCTTTGTCTACACCGCAATGGGAATGGTGGGTGCTTAAAGGTGTGTCGAATAACCTACATTTGGCATTCATTTCGATGTGTTTTTTATTTTATTTCAATCATATTGTAAATATTTCATTTTGTGTTAATTATTAATCTAATTTACTTACATACTTTATACAAACATTTATTTCTACATAGACACATACACTCAACACACATCACAAGTGTGTATGTGTGCAATGTACAAATTCACACACATGCCATATAAATTGCAAAAGAGCATTTTATAAATGAATAAAAATTTAAAATGCAACTTAAACAAACTGTTATTATTTCACTTGAGTTTATTATTCTTGAATGTTTAACGGCGTTTTCAAAATATTGACCAACAAATTAAAGCATACTTTCAGGCTGGCGAAATGTTTGTCAGGCACAGGTATGTACAATTACTTTACAACAGTAATGTTCAGCCCATACAACAATTGTTTAAAAAATTTACACACATTTGTAATGCACTTTTAAAAACATTCATTCAGTCGTCGTCAGCGTTACCGTTGTTGCGACTAAAGTCGCAATTTGACCCTTTTACAGATGTGTACCTTTTTTTGTTTTACTTGATACATATTAGTTTTTTTATTAAATTTTTTTTTATTATATGAAAAAAGACGATTTTTATTTTTGTTTTCTTTATTTTCCATCTTTTTAAAACTGGTGTCCCTTCTTAACCCCTTTTTGAGCGACTTATTTTTAAGAAATCTCCTTTTTGTGCGACTTTCTCAAATTTGCCAACGGTAACGCTGGTCGTCGTTGAGCAAGCGATGAGAACACATGCGACGGACAATTGTCATTTTTTTCAGAAATTTGTTAAGCATTGTTATTGCTTCTTGTTGGACGAAGCATAGCAAATACACGCGATTCAATAACAATTGAACACAAAAAATAAAAAACTGTTTTAGATGGACTTATTTTTGTTTTTTTCTGAAAATAACTGTTCTGAAATTGTTTTTTGATATTGATAATTGTTATTTATGGTCCCTGATATTTTTTCTTAAGGTGTTTATATCTGGCTAAAATTCTTTCTTTTTTCTTATTTTAAGCGTTTGACAATATGTTTGCTGGGATTTAACGATGTCCGTCCGTCCGTCCGTCTGGCTGGCTGTCCATGTAAAGCTTGTGCGCAGAGTACATGTCGCAATTTTGAAGATATTTCGACAAAATTTGGTACGTGATATTTCTTCGGCCCAAGGATGGATGGGATTGAAACTGGTGGAAATCGATTCATTATTTCCCCCGGCCCCCATACAAATGTCCTCCTGAAATTGGGATTTAACGATCATAAATGTTTGAATTATGCAAGTATTCAAACAAATTTCATCACAAATCAGTGGTAAATGAAGCCAAATTACATCTACAAATTTTGTGCAGATCGGTTTATAATTACTGGTAGCTCCCACTCAAGTCCGACTTTCGAAATTTACTTTAACGATCATAAATTTTTCAAAAATATTGGTATCCAAATAATATTGAACACAAACATGTTTCGTATATATACATATAATATGGTAGAATTTTATAATAGTCGGTCCATAATTATTCGAAACTCCCATATAAGACACTCTCCGTAATTTACTTTAAGCTCCATAAATCTTTTTTCTAGATAAAGTTTAACACATATAATATTTATATTCACATCATGACACTAAATGTTTGGATGATCGGTCAACAATAGGTTATATCTCCCATATCACGCCCATTTCTGAAAAACTTTAATTTATATACTGGGTGTAGGGTATTATATGGTCTAGCTTGACCGACTATACTTTCTTACTTGTTGTTTTTAGAGGCATTCCTAAATACCGTCGGTAAGCACAACGTTTTTTTACAGTGAGCATTAACGCTGATACGCCATGCCTAAACAAAAGCGGCAACGTTATGTCAAAACGATTAAAGTAGGGTTATCAAGCAAATAAATAAACGACCCTGTTTATTGTAACTGCTGGTCATTGTTGTTTTATTTTTCTTTTTTTTTGCTTCGTTTTCTTTTGCAACTAAATTCACTGTGAAACGCCTTGTCAAAATCGGATTTTCCAATAGCAAAGCGTTGCTGTCGCGTTGTTTCGGTATGGTCCATACAAAATGTATGACCATGAGAAATTTTAACAGTTAAAAAACGCTTGCAGCCGTTATTTAGGGAAGGCTCTTAAAGGTACATAAACAATTGTATTAAAAAATTCTTGTTTTTTGCATTGTTGTAAAACTTTTGTCAACTTTTAAATATCAAAACGCACCAACATTGATAAAAAAAAAACGCACTAAGTTAAGAATTTATTTTTTTTTTAATGTTTATTGAATTAATTTTAAATTTTTTTAATTTCATAAATTCTATATAAAACTTTTTAAAAAGATATCAACGATTTATACAAAATGTAATAATAGTAAAAGCTTTTTTCCATAAACGAGATAATAAAGATAAAAAAAGCATTTAACCACTCAAAACTTAACTCACAATATGCTTTTCGGAACTTAAGTACTTATTGATAAAAAAAAGGACTACTTTCAGTACATATGTATATGGTACTTTTTTATTTATTTTTTTTTTCTATTTTAAGAACATATGTACTTTTATTTGAATTTTTTCAATAAAATTTGTTAGGGCTCCACTGGGGCTCTAACCCTGGTTGTTTATCTACAGTTCAGTAGACCAAACCATCAAATTCCAGTTAAACGATTAACTTGTTCAATTATTCCGTGACGTTCACGAAAACTAAATTGATGAATTGGGATAATATTTTTCCGAATAGCTTCGACATACATGAAAGTAAGCTAATATGTCTATAGGACATGGTATCATTATTATCGAAGAAATATTTTACCTAATCGGAAAAACTTCTAGTTTAAAGACCGCATTAAATATTACACATAACATTATTATTGCCATATTCGACAGGTTCTTAATCATATTGGCGTTACTGAATCGTTTCCTGGAGATTTTTTTAAACTTGTGTTCTCTTCGATAACTTTGTTTATGTCATCTGGGCCTTTAGCCATTATGTCCACATAAGGTAATGTAGGAACAGGCGGATCTTCAAGTTCAAAATCATTTGTTGGCAAGTTTGGTTGCAAGACTCTACATAAGTGATCCGCAAATATTTTTGGCTGAGTACCCAGGGACCCCAGATTTTCTTAATAGGCTTTGTGCCTCTACCGGTGGCTAGATATTTGGTATTTATCATACTTTGAATATAATTTATTTTGCTTTGTGCTCTTTTTAGTTTTTAACTCGAAATATATCTTTTTTTTCTTTTCGAAAAGAAGTCGTTCAATATTTGTTATAGTTGTAGGAAATATTTGAAGCGTTTGCAGAAACAAATAACAAATTTTTTGTTATGAGGATTTGTATGTTTTGGTTTTGCACTCTTAAAAGCTCTTGTTGTTGTTTTGCATAGATGACATAAAGTTTGACCTATTTTGATTAAGAGAATTAAAATTCTGAATAATGGCTTGCATAAGAGTTTTCAACACTCTCATATCTTGGAAAACTATAAGTTGTTGGTTGCCCGTTCTCGAAACATTAGCAAAAGAGCCTATTCCAGGCTTAGTCAGCACTTCGTTCATTTAAAAATGCGTTTTCGTTTAAAGGCGAAACTTCAGAATTAACTGGATTAGCTGCGTTTTCCAATCCCCGCGGTAATTGCCTGAGTGATTGCCACCACAGTAACCACGTTTCCTTCTGAGAACTTTCGTAATGATATGACTTTATGATGAAGAATGAAAGTCACACACACTATACGTCGTACAGTAGTATTTTGTATGTTCAAACTATTGGCTCTCTTACCGCATTGGACAGGACGATTTCTTTTAATAGGTTCTATGGTTATTCTGCAATTCATCAGGTATCGCATGGAGTATGTTGAGTGAGTTTTATTACCGTTTAATTTATTTTCTTTCTGACTCCAACTTAACTCTAAACATTGGCTGGCAAATTTTATTTTTTATTAAAAATTATAACTACAACTCTTATTTCAACACTGGACTCTTTACCTTAAATGACAACTGTCAAGCCTTTTCTGCTTTTCCTATAACAATCCTCAGTGTATGCTACTTATTCGTCTCTTGCACGCCACCTTTTCTTATTACAACAATATGGAAATTGGCTTTTCATTTAAGCTTACTATTTTAACCAAAGCATTGGAACTGAATTTACGTAGAGATATAGGTGGGAGTTTTAAATTTGAAGATATTTGATAATCTGTTTCTTAAAGGTGTTTCCACCCAGCATACCATTCTAGGATCGTTTCGAAAAAGGTGTCAAAAAAGAGTCCAACAAAAGAGCATTTTCGGAGCGAAAAAAAAATTTGCTTGGTGCTGTCCTGAGTCGGCACGAAGTATGACTCACAAATTCCACTTAATTATGTGTGCACCAAAGCATTGTTGTCCTGTTATTTGTGCTTTGAACAAAAAAAAAAACATAGCTGTACCACACAAGAATGATAAAAACAAGATTACACAGAGCCCAAAACCCCTCATAAAAGACTCTTTTCTGACATTATCTAAGAGCTCTTTCAGAGCCCAAGAAACCCTCATAAAAGACTCTTTTCAGACATTATCTAAGAGCTCTTTCTGACGGACCGTTTTCGAATGTAATGACCATCTTTTCTGAAGGTTTTCAGAGCAATTATGATTGTGTTTTGGGCTCATAAAAAGCGTTAACGCTCCGAAAAAGGTGCCAGAAAAGACTCTTTTCGGACTCATATGGATTGCTGAGCATTACTTTGGCCACTTAAGGTTATTTTATTAATACTTACATTCTATCTAAGCATAGCTAGTAGAACAGAAGAACTGAAAATACTTATCTTTTTGCCCACATTGCGTGTACGAGTACCATCATTATTTCTGGCTGCTTTTTCGTATTAAAGACATTCAAACTCTCAATATGCATTGTTAGTTTGCATCAACTAAATTTCTTTCCATAAATATTGTTACGTTTTTACCATTTTTAAAACGGTGGTTTATTTCTTTTAAATAAACCGGATTCCTTTTAATTGCAAAATAAAAGTGTCAAGTAGTTTGAAGAAAATATAACGACTCTTTATTAATTTAAATGTACACAAAAATTAACACTCTGTCTTTTAAATTAATTAAATTACTGTTTGAGAACACTTTCTTGTTTACTCACTCATTTGTTAGTCATAATTTCTAGATGGTTCAGAACTAAGATAGTAGAATGTTCATGACTGCAAGTCTAGAATGCTCGTGTCTAGAATATTCAGCATATGGTGTAACTATACAAGGTGAGTGCAGTAGTACAGCTGACTGACTTTGTTTATAATTTACTTATGTCAAAAGTAAAGGCTCAGTTAGCCGACTGTAATGGAATGTAACTGCAACAGTAAGAAACAGCTAATGGATATTGTTATGTGTAAAGTAATGCAAATGGTTATGGAGATGTAAAATAACGCAACACCGTAATGTATGAATCTGTAAGAAATAGAATTTCCTTACATTTTTACGTCATTACACTACATTCCGTTACAGTCGGCTAACTGAGCCTTAATACTTTTTCAAGTGTGTTGTATTTGTTGCCGATAGTAGAATGTTCATGACTGCAAGTCTAGAATGCTCGTGTCTAGAATATTCAGCCCATGGTGTAATTATACAAGGTGAGTGCAGTAGCACAGCTGACTGACTTTGTTTACAATTTACTTATGTCAAAAGTAATACTTTTTCAAGTGTATTGTATTTGTTGCCGATTTGCACTCACCTTGTTACACCATGGTTCAGCCAAATTGCTCACCTATGTTCATAACAGGGTGTTTTTAATAATGATTATAAATTGAAACTTCGTTAAATTTAAATTGAAATATTTTTTAATTTAACAATTAAAGTAATCCTAATTATCATCCTAATTAATCGTTACTACCCATACAATGAATTAAAATTGTCATTATTCAGTGAATAGACGAGAAATTGTTTAATATTTCCAAAATTGTATATAATGAACAAACGACACACCAACGGAAGTATTAAAAGTTCAAACTGGAAACACAGAAATTAATCGTTGGAAACTTGAGATCTCTTCGGCGAACTATAAATTGAGTCACTAGACTACTGCGGTAAATGTGTGTAAATAGCGGTAATTGTGATGGTTGTGTCAGTGTGAAGTTTGAAGGGCCAACAAAATGCACAATAAAAATTCATATAAATTTTTATAAAACCTCTTAACACACACACCATTAACTTATCAAATGACAAACTGACTGTGTCACAGTCTAAGAGTCTGACTGGTTGACTGCTGTATTGAGTGACAGGTTGACTAACTAACTGAAGCTTTACATACATACACACACGCATACATATATACATACATATGTATGCATACATATAAGTACGATCGAATGTTAGATATTGGATATCATTTCCTCTTTGAAGTTAGTTAAAATGGCTGTTGTTGGTTGTGTATGCAACACAAAATATTGCATAATTTCTTCATTTTTATGTTTTTCGGTATATTTTTGCAACAAATATGAAAATCATACGTCTGTAGTCTTGCACATGATGAGGGTATCAATATACACATTATTCAGCAATTCACTGTACTCTTTCATAGCCAAACATTTGAGCAGCCATTGCAAGACGATCTAAAGTGTAACAAAAAAAGTTATCATCATCAAACGTTAGCTGCTGCAGATGACGATGGCGGTGATCATAATGGGGGTATAAAAAGAACTAGCACGACAAATTTTTAACATTAGACATCTTCTATTCAAATAGTAGTTATCATACTTTACCAACTTTGAAATATTTCAATAATGAAACTTATTGTAAGTATTTGGATTATTAGTGGATTTCTTTGCTCGGTTTGCTTGGAAGTTGAATTGGAACATTATTATCATTACAGTGCTTCTCGTTTGTCTTGGCTGTAGTGTGTGTTTTGGCCAATGCCAGTATCATTGGACATCCGGCAACAATTGAGCTGGAGGAATCCAGTCCACCGCATTATGAATTTCAATATTCTGTACATGACACCCACACTGGAGATATAAAAGATCAATTCGAACATCGTCGTGGTGAATACGTGACCGGACGTTATTCCCTTGTAGAGCCCGATGGTCATCGTCGTGTTGTTGATTATAGCTCCGATCCACTATTGGGTTTCTCAGCACAAGTGCGTCGTGAGTCGCCCACTTTGTTGACCGGACATGCTGTTGTAGCACCGGTCGTCGAAGAATGGCCAGCACCAACACATCGCCGTTAAATGAAAATTTCATGTTTCTTAAAATGAAAGCAAAACTATAACAAACAAACATCTTCACAAGAAAAACAACAGATTCTTAATTACTTTCCGAACATTAACAATAATATTTTTTATTTACAATTTGTTTTGTGTTTATTTTATCTCTTGCTCTCTTACTATCATCTATCTATCTCTTTAAAATAATCTTACTTAAAATACAATAAATAAATAGTAATTTTATTACAATCATACATACAATACAAACATTTTTTATTTGATTTTATTTGATTTGATTTTTATTCTTTAATTTTAAATGTTCTTTTGTTTAACTTTTTATGTCTATTTTTAGTTTTGTTTTTATCACAGAAACAATTAATTCAATTAAAATCAAGAGTTTAATTTTTACTTTAAGCTTTATTCATCACTTTCTCAAGTACTATTTATTCAGCCTTATTATGAGTGTCGTTTTCTTTTTACGACAACGACTCTTTCGTAATAGATTAAAGATAAAATTAAGTTTGTTTCTTTAATTTATTACGAAACAGTCGTTGTCGTAAAAAGAAAACGACACTCATAATAAGGCTGATTATGTCATTAAGTCCTTTTTGAAAATTCCAGTAGAAATAGAAAAGAACATTTGTTTCTTAAAAATCCATCTCGTTAAAAGCATTACAAATATTGTTAAGAAAATCAATTTGTTAATATAGTTACTTATAAATGAGCAAAGAACTCTTGGTCTCCAAACCTAAAGATTAAACTCCATCAGTCCCTTAAAGGGTTATGAGTAGTCCAATATCAGAAACAGAAAGTCTAGGCATACCCCAGATAGAACATATTCTTGTATTACTATTACAATAATCATTGATGAACTGCCCCAGAAAACATATGGTATGGATAAAATTACTTCCACAATACCTAATTCTCTAATATGCTGGATACTTCTCGACCTCACGGAAATTATCATTTATAGTAATGCTTTACAAGCACGGAAAAGCGTTAATCAAGTAACGTCTTATTACACATTGAGTCTGCCCATGAGCACACTAACTCGCACGCTTTTGTACCCATTGACAAAACTATATCGTTAGCATCCGAACAACGTCAGTCAATCTCACATCAATGAATTGGAGAAATGTCTATATAAATGGAAAACACAAGTAAATGCTACGAAATGTTTCCACTTTATGTTCTCACTAATATGGTATAGTTGTCCTCCGATACAGATAAATAATATCAGAATTCCCGAACATAATAATAACCGGACCAGCGTCTAATATGGGCCCACCATATTAAATGTAAACTAGCACAAACAAAAGTCTGCACTGTCAGCCCTAGACTAGGGCTGACTCTTGTATAAAGCTGTTAAATGAAATACAGTATCCGGCTATGGATGGAATATCGAACAACTACAAACGAAACACTCAAGACTATTAAGAATAATTGGAACCTATTCTCCATTTTGTATTACATGAACAAATTACTAAATCATCAAAATCACCTAGCTGGGCAATTGCTATTCTTTAAGGGTCACGCACGTCTTACAATAACGAAAACCTTTCACCTAATCATTATTGTAATCTTATTGATGAATACTTTGTATTGAATGTTGCAGAGACAATAACAAATTTATTTATAATTTAGGCCAAGATGTTAATGTGTATTTATTAATTATTAATAGAAACGCGACATGTTGTCTAAGTTGTCCTCAATACTACAATGTTAAATTAAAGGCGTTGTAAAGACATTGTTGCTCATCTGGTGGTCTACATAAATAGTTTGAAAAACGACACAATGCATGTAATTGACGTTCACTTTAACCTTAACGTATTTCAGTTACTGACGGATGATAACTTGTAGAAATTGTCGCGGATATTCCTAGAAACAGATACCTACAATTGAAATTGTCACTCACATGCCAGAAAAAAAATCGTGTTTTTTGAAACACTTTAGAGAAAAAGCGCATTGGAGCAATAAATGCTTACGAATAAAATGTACAAAAAAGATGTTTTTTTAGTGCTGACAACGAAGAAGGTTTTATAGCAAAAAAATAAAAGTGAAATTATAGCCTACAGATTTACATATGACAACAAAAGTCAATTACAAAACGAGTATCGCGCTTCTCAGTTACTATGAATTTTTCTTAAGCAAAAACATTCAGATAGAATTAAAACAACACTTTAGGAAAGTGCTTTATTTGCATGTTTGATTAGGTTAAAAGAAGCGCTTATTATCAGCAGAAAGTAGTCCTCCAAACCGGGAATACCTCATACAAAAATCATGCATCCCATCAGCAGGTTTGAAGCGATTTGAGGTATGAATTCATACATAAAACCAGCTGCTTTTGGAGCACATTTTTTACTGGGATTGTCCTTAATATATTTTTATTTTATCTCAACAGTATCGAGATTAAATGAAATAATATTTAAAATGTTTACAATAATTTTTAATAATTTTTGCTTTTTTAAGTTTTCACCCGTTTTGACACTTTTATTCGATTGGGTCAATCAATTTTTTACTCCAATAAATTTCTATTTGAGACAAATCTGCAGTACAAATTGCATGTACATATATATCTAGCTTTAGGCGCTTGAATCAGTCCGCCAGTTACGTTACAATTAAACTGATAATAGCTGAGAGTTTAGACTTGATGACAGTACGAGTATAGATGTTGTAATAAAAATAAATAGTGTTAACTGAAAACTTCTAACCTAATCATGTATTTTATAAATTAATTATATATATTTATTCATTGTCCATCCGTTGCATTAAATATATACAATTGCCGTTAATTTCCATGCACATTTTTCTGTTTTAAAGCTTAAATATTATTGAGTTTTTAATTGTTCAGGTACAAGGATGAAGTCCTTAACGCATTGCATTTATAATGATGATGTTTTTGATGCTGCTTCCGCTGTAGTGGTTGATGAAAACAGTGCGATCCATTTGGTGTATAATTTTCTAAAAGGGGTTCTAATCCTAAATGGAATTGAAATAATAAATATATTTTTTGTTGTGTCTTATTTAACGTTTCCACAATGAGAATGCAGTTTAAATGATATGACGCGTAACAACTTGTTGCAGTATATAACTACTGGATCTACTGTTGAACTTATATTTTAGTTTTTATATTTACAGGTGTTGGCTATTTACGAAAATTTGTGGTTAGAGTGAAAAAGAATTTAATTTTGTTTAGTTCAGTTGAGTGAGATTTGAGCTGAATTATTTAGTTTCTTAAGTTGACTGTCAGACCGATTGGGGATTGTGATTGGCTACATTCTCTAAATGTTGTTTGCATACTTTAATTTACCATTGTCAGAGACCATCCAGGCTGTTAGTTTTTCATCTTCCGTTTTATTCGTTTCATCCCAGGGGAATTGCGTGTTTTGGTTTCCCTGAAATTTGGCTCTAAAAAGAAAGTTTCAATGTCAATAAAATTTATGTACTCGTATGTAAAACAGTGCGAAAAAGAGAAACAGCTACATATATTCTATAGCCAATTTTATTGTATTAAAATTATGTTTTATAAATATTTAATAAAATGTTGTACAATTTAGGAATATACCGTGAGTGCCAAAATAAAGTCAACACCACATATTTTTAAACGAAAAGCTTAATAATATTATATTTAAGTAGAATTGAATTCACAAAAAAAATGAAACAAAAACAAACTTAATTGATTTATTGTTAAAATGGACCAATTTTTACGCGTCGAAATAAAGTAAACAGTGGCATCATCCTTATGCTAAAAACCTGTGTCATTCCAAAAGTTGTGGAAATTCTTTTAATTTGTCTGTTTTTGAAAGTATAACGGTAAAGTGCCGTTGAAAATAATTTATCATTTAAAGAGCATAAGTTGTGACGTTTAGTGGTGAACAATTTACAATTGGAGACTAATAACAGTTGAGACTCGGCACATTAAACTTACTTAGAAGAGGTAAATCCCTACCTAAAATAGGTAACTTTGTTGGAAGGCATCACTGTACAATAAAAACAAAATCATACCTAACACAATAAGGTAGAAAATTATTCCGGTGCAAAACGACAAAAGCGACTTACAAAAACGGAAGTAAGAGCAGTAGGAGCAAACACAGCATCTAGTGCAGTAAAAATAGACGGTAAAACATGACGGCGGCTTAATAATGGTCTGTGGTGGGTCGTACATGTGATGAGGGTCGTACATTTATAAAATCTACAATAATAAACGAAGATTATCTCGACATTAAAAAAATGTAGCTCATAGTGTAGGGAAATTAGAACTAGCGATGAAACTGGATTTTCCAACAGGACAATGATCCTAAGCATACCTGCAAAATTGTTTAATAGTGGTTGCATAATCATTACCCAAAAAGTTTAGATCATCCTCCGCAGTTCCCTCAATCCAAGGAAATATTTCTTGCAAGGATGATTGTTACAAAATTTCACCAGATTTCACTTAAGCTATGATAAAGGACTACAAAGAAAATATTAAATACAATGTTTTACATAATTTTAATAGACCTGTTAACTGTATTTTGACGCGAAAATTCTGGTATTTTTACATTAAAATTGAATTATTTTTTTAATATGGTCCTTATTTTTCTAGTTTTTGCTAATGCGTTATATTTTGCTTAAATTACTTATGAATTATGCAATATATTTTGTTCTTGTGCATGTAGTATAAAACAGTTTTTAAACAATATTAGGTGTTTACTTTATATTGACGCTTACAGTAGTTGAAAATTTATAAAATATGGTGAAATTAATGTGTGATGAATTATGAAATGCTGTGCGTGTCAGAAATTTTATGGAATCTCTAAGTGAAAAACCCAATCATTAAATTGAAAAGGTTGTGGTAATAAAAATGTAATTTGCTTCAAACAAACAAAGGAAGCATACAATGTAAAATTAGTAAATCCAATTGAAACAAATAAGAAAGTATAGTCGGTCAAGCCCGACCATATAATACCCTACACCCAGTATATGTATAAAACAGTTTTTCATAAATGACCGTTATATGGGACCGATGATCCAAAAATTTAGTGTCATGATGTCTGTGAATATAAGTATTATGTATGTTAAACTTTATCTCGATATAAATACTTTTAAACGATTTATGGAGCTTAAACTGAATTACCGAGAGGGTCTTATATGGGAATTTCGACTAATTATAGACCGATCATAATAAAATTGTACCGTATTATATTTAGACATATGAAATATATTTTCGTTCAATATTATTTGGATATCAACATTTTTGAGAGAGTTATGCTCTTTAAAGCGATTTTCGGAAGTGGGTCTTATATGGGAGCTACGACTAATTATGGACCGATCATAATAATATTGGACCGTATTATTTTTATACATATGAAATATATTTGTGTTCAATATTATTTGGATACCGACATTTTTGAGAGAGTTATGCTCTTTAAAGCGATTTTCGGAAATGATGCTTATATGGGAGCTATGATCAATTATAGACCGATCTTCACAAAACTTGTAGATATAATTTGGCTTCATTTATTACTCATCTGTGGTGAAATTTGTTTGGATATTTGCATAATTCAAACATACAAATATTTTTAACCCTCTAACTGGGGTGCTTAATTAAATACAATTCTGAGGCGAATTTTGAACACATAGTGATGGCATAAAAGACTCTTATTTATGTGTGGACTCTTGTTCATTATTCATTATTATAAAAAGGTACCCCTTGTGGAAGACATATTGAATTAATTTTTTAAGTTCTCATTTAATGGATTCAAACTCATTCAGGATCAAATATTATTAAGTTCGTAAGCAATTTTTAAAGTTCGAAAGAATGATATAAAAAAGCACCCAAAAGAGATCCCTTTGTTACAGCATTAAGTCCCCTAGTTTACTTCAACCAGAAGCATGCCATTTATTTCAGATTATAGTAATACTAATCGATATTTTAGCATACTCGTACA
Source organism: Bellardia pandia (assembly GCA_916048285.2). Classification (NCBI taxonomy): domain Eukaryota; kingdom Metazoa; phylum Arthropoda; class Insecta; order Diptera; family Calliphoridae; genus Bellardia; species Bellardia pandia. Next base: position 77,347,947 of record OU696530.1, read on the forward strand.
TCAATAACACAAAGATTAACCCCGTGATTAAATATTAATCTTTACTTGACTAAACAATGTTAACTTATTTTTCCAACGAAATAATAATGTAGAAATTTAGAAAAAATATTTAGACGTTAACTAAAGATAAAAGAATATATTATTTTTACTATGGTTTAGTTCATTATTAATAATCTACAACTTAGCTACATGATCAATCATATTCGTACATATCTACATTTTTAATTACTTCTATTGCAGATAAGGTCTAAATAGGAATTCATAAATGTAGTAAGGTACTGTTATGGTGTTTACCTTATGGGCCAGAATTGGCAATCGTCTTCATCATTCGAACATATATTGCTGTGATCTTTGGGTGAAAGGTCTCTATGCCACATAAATATATAAAATGATCAATGAGGTGTAATTATGATTGAATTAAATAAAAGAAAATCAAAAATGAAGAATGATTTTATATGAATTGATTTTTGTGAAGCAAATATTAAACACAAACCAAACAATATTCAGAAATATATTTCACTTACGAATTTGTTGCAAAAGAATCCGTTCGACTGCCATTATTTGCCTCGATACTACTCAGTTGGTTTGTATGTTTTTTTATGGGTATATTCGATGTACGATTCGTAACGAGTTGATCCGGGAATTTTGTATCACTCACATCTGAATCCATGGATAGATGACCGAAAAGATCCTCTAAGAGAATATTTGATTTTGAATTCCTTTGCTTCTTGGCAGAGCTTTTCAACTTGGTTCTATGGAATGGATGGATAACAAAATATAAGTTTTAATCTCCTGCCTAGTAATAAAACAGCACTTTAGTATTTTCGTAATATAATATAAATAATAATAAATCAGCACATTTTTAAAACAAGCCTTTATTTCAATGCTTTAAAATTAAGCTTTTTCGAACCTTTATTCGTATGAGTCGTGACTGCTTCGCAGTTTCTGTCAATGTTCCGTCTCTAGTTACCTAAATTCCATTTTTATATCAATAAATATTTTTTAGTAATAATTTGGTAGCCTGAAATTCAATTGATATGAGTAGATGTCACGTGCGACACTTTCATGAGATCTTGAACAGTCAAATAATATTTAGATGACGTTCCCCTGAAGGTGGACCCAAAAATAGTGATTTGGTAATTTGTCTTCTATGTATAAAGCTAATCAGCACCCCGATTCTATATAATATAATTTGATATAATTTGAATATGCAGTTGATATGATGATAAAATGACTTCTTAGCTTACTAGTAAAAATTCCCTCTATATCGAAGACGTCATTATAAATGTCTATACATTTTAGATATTTAGATTTCAGAGTTGTGGTATACACGCAACAAAATAAATGACTGCATGGTAAATTTCCTGTTTTTACTTAGCAGCAATCAGTGATTGAAGTTTGACGTTCTTGAATGCATACTCTATAACCATGTGTGTCACAGTAGAGCTACCTTCTGTAGATATGTTGAACCTTGGTCTGAAAGAGAGACTTTAATGTAGACGTCTTGATTCTTTCAAAAGTTGTAAGTAGAAAAGAGGATTGGTCCGAAATGTTTTCCAAGTGAATGAACCCTTTCTCTTCTTGTGGAATGAAAACAATTTTATATCCTGTATAATTTAATGGTACATATCTGAGACGGAAGCGGGGCCTAACATTTATCAACATTAATATAATTAAGTTGTCCTAGATATATGTATAAAGGAATGGACGCTTTTATGCAATTATTAGCGTTTGATAAGATCAAATCAAATGGATTAAACAAAAGTGTATAATAACCCCAAAATGGTGAAAGTATCGACGCCCACTTTCCAATAGGAAGGCCAGTAGGTCTCCCGTATAAAGTCTAATAGTAAATTATTGGACTTAGTTACTGATATCTTTAAATTTCAGACTGTGGTTGCATCCTATCGACAAGATCCCCTTCCCCTTATGTCTGAATTCACTCTTACCGTCGAACAGTAATTTGAAAATTCGAAAATTGATTGTGATTAAACAAACAAATCTGAATTTAAGAGAAATTAGCGATATTGATAATATTCGATTAATGAAAAAACTAAAACTCTAGATATTTTTAAAGAAGTAATTTTTATAGCCAAAACCATTTACATAATATTATTTTAATAAAATATTTTTACTTATTACATATTTTCCATTGTCCACTTACCCCAGTATTGTATCCAATTCATCTCCATTTTCATGCATTTTTAAATTGTTCTCATAAATAGACTCATCATTGGCCAACACCAATTCATTTTGTGATCGTGCCGATAAATGTTCATTATTTGTATAGACTTTGCTTCCCAATGTTGGTTCATATGAGTTGCGTACAATCAGTTTAGCAGGTGCATTATTTTGTTTCATGCCCACCTTCGAAAACATATTGTAGACTTTGCTAGAATCATTTAAACTATAATCCTGTGATGGCCTGGTATAGACATAATAGCCCCCAGTTTTGGCCGAATTTTTTGCATTTTTAGCAGCAGTTTCATAAAGGGCATAATTTCGTGTGCCGTTGACGTAGATTGCATTACTGCCTCGGTTACTGTTGCCCATAATGTTGCCATTATGGAAGGACACATTCGGACGTTGTGGCTGTATAGGTACATTGGAGGCTGGTGTTTGACTCAGACCGAATAACTGAGATATATTGCGATTCAAGAATATATCATTTATCGATTCATTGCGAGTCAAATTTTCGGAACTCTGATTTAGATTTCCGGTACTAAGGTAAATGTTACTCGAGGGTGCGAGTATTGTATTGTATCGTATTGTTTCGCTCTTCACTGAGCCGGATTCGTTTAGCGATTTCTGTTGAAATTTATTTTGCGGTGGATTTATCAGATCGTTTGTGTTCATTGTTAGAAAACTTATTTTCGGTATTTGGCTGACATTTTTGGCTTGTTGTACTATAATGTGACCGTTTTTTGAACTACTTAAATTGGCCGCTGAGATCTCAGTATTGTTAATGTTGTTGTTAGTGGTATTATTATTGTTATTGTTGTTATTTTTATTATTATTTATATTACTGCGTTGTATTATTTCAGTTAGAGTTTGTAGCTTTTCTTGTACCGGAAGAACATTGCTTGACAAATTATGTGTCGAATTGTTGCCATATTTGGCGGTCAATTTGACATTGGCTTTTGTGGCTGCCGCTGGTGATATACGTTTCATTGCATTGAAATACGGATATTTAAGGCTCTGCTGTGCGGTTGGTCTTTTATCTGGATCATAGAGTAACAAATCTTCAAGTAGATCCAAACCGGATTGACTACATCGCGTTACTATTGAATTCAATGGGACTCGCACACAGTCGGGATAGCGAAAATGTATGGCAGCAGCCAATCTATAACCATCCGGCCAATCGCTCTATAAGTAAATAAGATCAAATGAAATTGTTATCAATATTTCTCATTATAAACTTATTTAAAGGGTAAAACCTTTTCCGATTTTGCGATAAAATATATTTGAATTCAATGCTTTTGACAAACCGCAACAAATTCGTACATACAGTATTCCACGGATAAATACCTCACCAAAAATGTCCAAATTTGTTGGGTATTTATCCGGGGAAGGTATTTAAACGTCCACGTTTATTTACCTCTCAGAGGCACTTATACGAATACGCTTAATTTTATTTAAGGGATAATTATGCGAATATTACTTCATTTCTTGGCATTAAAGTAAATAAAGAAAACACAATTAAAAATTAAACAAAACATTTTATTAAATAGGAATTCATATCAGAAAAAGTAAATAAAAATTTTTACTTCATAGATAGGGACGTTTTCTTGGGAGCCATTTCGTTAAATCCTTATTTAAATTTTATGATTTGGGATTTTTTTATTTAATTACCCACATTTATAAGAAATTTAAAAAGAAATGTAAAAAAGATATATTGAAGCAAATAAACGAAGATGCATCAAGGAATATATCAGTGTTGGGAATTTTTTTGAGGTAATTACCCGAATTGGGTATTTAAGCGAAAGGTATTAAACCGCATAGTTTTGTTTGAAAAAGTATGAAAAATTTATGGGGATTTACAGTGCGAGGTAAATAAGTGAAAAATGTAATTAAGCGTCGGGTATTTAGCCGTGGTATACTGTATTTAGTTTTATTTGATTTGATGCTTGCAAACAATCTCAGTGAAATTTAGATTGTTTACATTCAGAGATTTCGGTAATCAAGACTAAGATCGACATTAACCCTTTGTTGCATAGTGTTGCATATCTGCATCATACTTTTAAATGCTCTCTATTTAAAAAAATAAGTAACGGTTTGTATTTGTTGTACTTTATTTTTTTTTCTTTTACTTATGTTTTTGATAACTTAACTGCTTTTGTTTTTAAATTATGCTCAATTTTAAAATAAATTGGCTTTCAAGTGAACGGAAAGTGCACGTGTTAAAAACTAAAATTTAGTGTTAGTGTTTTATTAAAAAGTTGAATATCCAACAAGTGTTTCACGAGTAAGTATTTATTTTTTAATTATTTGTATATTTGACTATCGAATAAAAATTAAATCGATCATATTTTATAAAGAAAAACATTTAATTTTCATGAAATAAACTATGATGCATATTTGCATCACCATGCACTTACTTATACTTTTATTTATGATTTTTAGTATGCCTTTATTTTTATCTGATGAAGAGCTGGAGAGGGTTTTGGAAGAATGGGTTGACAGTGAAGCTGACTTTGGTAATGAAAGTGGTGAAGAAATGCTCGACAACGAAAATCTGGTGATTGTTACGAAATGTGGCGAGGGCACAGACCCAGATGATGTAACAAAACCAGTGGACGTAGAAGATGTGGATATTTTATCAGCGGAAATTTTATACACGGAACAACCACCATCAACATCAGCTACTGTTGAAGTGAGGGACTTTAAAAAGGAAATTTCTGAATTAAAGGAAAAGTATAAAAAGGTATTGTGAAAACAAAATCATTTTAACTTCGATTCGGAGCAAACTAAATTTAAAGGTGATTGTTCTTTGTCCGAGTCAGTACTTGAGCTATCCACGCCACTTAGCTTCTTCAACTACTTTTATTCTGACGATATAATAAATCATATTGTATCAGAATCAGCCCTGTATGCGACTAAAATAAATCCCAATCATTTGGTTTCAATATCTCCTGCTCATATAAAAAAATATATTGGGATATGCATTTTAATGTCAGTGGTTCAAGTACCAAACATTCGGCGTTATTGGAGCCCTATTGTTGGAAATGAAACCATAGCGAACACTATGACTGTGAATGAATTTGAAAAAATTCGACGATATATGCATTTTAATACAAATATCAGCATGATGCCAAGGGATCACCCTAAACATGATAGACTACATAAAATTAGACCTCTTTTGGCCCATCTGTTAATAAATTTTCAACGATCCCACGAGAGGAGTGTTTATCTTTAGATGAACAGATAGTTGTCGAGCTGGCAAAAAAAGAAATATACTCCGTTGGCACTATTCGCAGAAATAGAATAACAAACTGTAAGCTTTCAACGGAAAAAGAACTAAACAAAGAGCCAAGAGGAAGGCAGTTGAATTTTTTGCCAACATTGATAATGTCGACATATGTTCACTTTGCTGGAAAGGCAATAAAGCTGTAAATTTGTTGTCAACATTCGTTAGAGCTCACCCAATCTTAACTGTAAAAAGATACGATAAAACCAAGATGCAGCACATTGAAATAGACTGCCCCAATATAATTAAACAATATAATATGCACATGGGTGGTGTTGACTTAACATACAGCCTTATTAGACGATATCGAATAAAAATAAAGTCCCGAAAGTGGTATATGCGGATATTTTACCATTAATTAGATATTACAGTCGTTAACTCATGGATCTTATATAAAAAAGTATGTTGAATAAAACAATAACTGCTTCCAAACTTTCCATTTCTAGAAAGGTATCAAAATATTTGTTATATCTTTTAACAGAGATTGATTGTACCAAGTTTTTTTTAGAAATTAATTCTTTATTTTGTACCAACAATTTTATATACATATATTCTTTTAAATACTACGATTAGACATGTTTGATGATATCAGATTAATAAATATCACTAAAAACTTAAGAACTTTGTTTTTTACTTTTGCATGTATAAATGCATGATGATGCAGATTTGCAACGGGACGAAAAATATGTTTTCCGGAAAATCGGGCAGCGGAAATTTTTTTCCAATATTTTTTTTGAGTTTGTGAGATCAATTTTTATTAAAATCAATTTATTTGGTTCCACAAGAAAAAATCATGCAACAAAGGGTTAACAAGACTTCTTCTTTTTTTTATTACCTGGCAGATCTGTCGGATATGGACGTCAGAAGAATAAATGCCTTCGTTCGTTCAATTTATTGGTTTGGTAAAGGAACCGTTTTTGTCAAACATTCGATCTACCGATCTCACAATGACCATCTCTTTCCAGATTTCACAACCGGCACGATAATAAAGGAGCTATTCGCGTCATTAATGATTAGGACATTCATTCAAGATTTTATTTAATCAGTAAAGGGTATCCAACCAAAAAATCAACAGTTTGACAATTTACGGTTATAAAAAGAAGAATAAAGTGTTTTCATTATTGTTGAATGAAGCGATAAGGCACATTTTCTTCTTAATGGCCTTACTAATCTTCAGAATAGCCACGTTTGCTATTCAGACCCACATGTGATTACATCCAAATGTATCACGGTTTGGTACAGATTTTAAACATTTTAACAATTCGAACGTAGTTTTTAAAAAACTTGATATACAAATCTTTGAGTTTTCAATGCAATTCAGTATTTGCATTTCATAGAATTGTTTAGCAATTTACCTTGTCTGGTGTCCCTAAAACGGAACATATTTTATAAAGTTGATCAATTTCACTGCTTCCCGGAAATAAAGGGCGAAATGTATACAACTCAGACATAATACAACCCATGGCCCACATATCAATAGAGCTGCCGTATGTTGTTGAGTGCAATAAAACTTCAGGAGCCCGATACCTTTAAAAATATAAATTATTTTAAATTTAGAACGACATAAATTTATAATTAATATAATTATCCAATAATATTAACCATCTCGTTGATACATAGTCGGTAAAGGGTGGTCTTGAGCGTATTTCCCTTGCTAAGCCAAAATCGGCTATTTTTATTAGTTCTGGTCCAGAGCACAGTAAATTTTCTGGTTTTAAATCACGATGGAAAAAGCCATGGCGATGCATAAAAGCCAAACCAGTAAAAACCTAAAATTTAGAATAAAAATAAAATAATTGAAATATTATTATAATCATATTCTTCAATAAAAAAAAACAGCTGATTATTGTTTTTAAAACAAGCAACACTTTGAAAACTTACCTGAAATAAAACACTTTTTAGGGTCGGTTCGGGCAAATGTGTCTCACGATCTTTGATCATCTGATACAGATTTTCTTTCATGTATTCGAATACGAAATATAATGTATCATTTTCTCTTATTACTTCTTTTAGTTTCACTATATTTGGATGGGATAGTTTTTTAAGCGACTGCAAGTAAAAGTATATTTTAACAACTTTAAATATTACAAATATTAATTCAAGGATATACGATTTTACTTTAACTTCCCGCAGATTCATTGCTTCCTCCCATGAATAATATTTTCGTTTCATGCGTTTGATGGCCACCTTTTCTCCAGTATCCTTTCTCTGTCCCAGTACTACCGTGCCGTAGGTACCGTCTCCCAATTGACTTAAGGTAATATATCGATTCATAATTCATTCATTTAAACACTGGAATTAAACACGAATTGTGCTTATTAATTATTATCAACGATATTCTAAAAGACATTCTAAAATTTAATATACATGTATTCTTTCATATCTAGGGTAGCCAGATTTGAAATACGGAAAAACAGTACATCTTATACAAAAAAACAGTACAATTCAAAAAAAAACAGTACATTTTATTTTTTAATGAATACATAACAACTCTTTATTCATGTAATAACATTTTTGTAATATTAATTTAATAAGCAACAAAAAAATTTTTAAAAATACTTAAAAATATGAGATCAGAACATATATCTATATATATAAAAATGGTGTAAAAAATGTATAGTAATTCATCAAATGAGAACGGCTGGGCCGATTTCTATAAAACTTTTTGTCAGTTGTTCGTATTTTCGAGGAGAAGGTTCTTACGGAAGAAAATTTTGGAAAATCCCTCCGGAAAAGTCGGAAAATTGGAAAATCGAGTTTTTGACTTAATGACTTTCCAACTAAAAAAATAGAAATTTCTTAGTGTAAATCATGAAAAATGCGAAATGCGAAACGCGGAAAATTGGAAAATCTCTTCGCAAAAGTCGGAAAATGGGAAAAATTGGAAAATTGAATTTTTTGTACGAAATTTTGTGTGAAATTATTCCTGTTGTATTATATTATTACTCTAAAGTTTGTCTGAAGGCCTAAAATTGGGGCGAGGCAAAGTTCGCCGGGTCCGCTAGTTATGAACGTTTTTGAAGAAGGTACATAGAAAATACAATTTGAATGACATATTGTATCTTTTATATCATCGAAATCCTTTTAGATTACAATATTTTTGCTTTGCTTGTAATACAAAATTTAAATTTATTAGTTTTTGTAAATCAATCTGTATATGTATTAATTTACATTACAAAAGTGAACTTTAAATTTAATGTCAACTCAATTTTACTCATTTTTCAATATTTTTTATTAAGAATAATGTTGTTCCAATTTACATGGTGTAGAAATTTATTATTTAAAAATCAAGAAGTATCATTTATTGAAAAAAAAATCCAAGTAACATTTTATCTTAACCCTCTATAACATGACTACTTTAAAATTAAATGTGCCATCAGCTTTTCGAAAAATGTATTTAAATACGTTGTATAAACAACGATATATTTATGAAATCCAATTTGTTTTTTTAATATTCTTCATGTTAATCTACATTGTTTAATAGTTAGAAATGTCTTTAGATGATGTGATTTCATGAAACAATTGTTGTTGTATTCATTTCATATGGACAGACAAATTTTTTTGGACACCAATGTTTTAGAGCCATTACCACTGATCCCCTAATCAACTTTAAAGTAGATGAAACCCTGATGAATAAATCCTTTTTTTAATAAAGCAATACACTGAACAAAAATTTTTTTTATCAATATGTTTTTCAATTTTAATATAAATAAGCTTTTAACGAAAAAACAGTACAACGAGTAAAAACAGTACATTTGCGTACTGTTTTGAGTCTTGTGCATAAAACAGTACATTTGAAAAAAAACAGTACGTGTACTGCTAAAAACAGTACGTCTGGCACCCCTATTCATATCCTAGAATGTTTCTTTAAACTACATTCCATTCGGCTTTGTGAAAATTTATTGATTTGCATACAAACTTTTAAAATAGATATACGAGTACATTTAAGGCATACATACATACATACATATATATATATATGTAAATGGGCCAAGCAACTACCCTGCAAATAACGCGATTAGTCCATACATGCATGTAAAGACTAGTCCAAAGAGGAGTAGGAGTACTCCAAAACTACTCCAAATATATGAAAAAAGGTAGTCCATTTAACATTGCGATGTCCTAGGATTGGACCATATAACCCATCGGAGTAGTCCCAAAACTACTCCATGGAGTACTCACGAGGGTTAGTTTTAAACAACAACAACAACTCAATATGCAATCGTGTTAACACGAAACCATGTCGTTTAACTACAAACTCTTGTTTAACTATGACATGGTCCATGACTGCATTACATTGGACCATGTTGTAAGTAGTTCATTTCATCTAAAATGGATCACGTAGTCCAATATTATTTGCAGGGTACTTTGTTTTTCTTATTTCTAAATATTTAGAACAATCATTTTAAGTTTTTTTTTTTTTGTAAAGAAGTAGAAGAGTACAGTTTCCGGCATGAATTGCTTTAGATCGCAATTAATTGAAAAATGGTCTAGTCCATTTTAAAAATGTTCATTTACGTATATATATCGTAAACTTTTACAATTGCGGTAATTTGTTTTATCTGAAAAAACTCTGTAATTAATTAATCAATATTTTAGTGAAAGAAAAACAAAACAAAAATGACTTGCTTTTGAAAACATAAATGTCAATGGATATTTAGTAAAGTAAACTGAAATTTGTGTATTCAAGGTCATTGTCATTTTCCGTGTGGCATACTTTGATTGACTTATTTTAGTAGGAGGACATACATGTACACACAGTGGGGAGCACAAATGAGTACTTTGTGCATTTGATATTTCATAAAAATGAAACTAATGAAGACAATTAAAAAAATGTTTTTTGTCAAAAACATAAATATGTTTAACCCTTCGTCTTACACATGAGTCTGGCCAGACCTTTTTCAATTTGAAATGTTCTTATAATATATTTAACACTTAGTTAGAGACTTGAAATTTCAGGTACCCTTCTACAATTTAGTTTGCTATAAATATTTAAAAAATAAATTCTGGAAAGAATGTAGAAGGTCAGTCAGACCCATATATATGTACATAATTTGCATTGTAAATGCTGTTTTTTTATATTTTTCTTGCTGGTTTTAATTATATTTTATCCAGTTATCTTTTACTATTTATTTATATCTATTAAACAAGGGTAGGTAAATTCAGGAAAAAATTCTTAATTCTACTTAATTCATAAGGTACAAGTTTTATTGAAACTGTCCTTACACTTTTCACCACCTCTGCTTTATGTTTGTGTTGATGATATTAAAGGTTGTGATTCCCCTTTTACCATATGAATATGTATTTATATGTTATTTAAAAATTATTATACATCCCAGCAAGCCATATGAGTCCGACACCTTTTTCGGAGCGTTAACGCTCTTTATGAGCCCAAAAAACAATCATCATTGCTCCGAAACCTTCAGAAAAGAGTGTCATTCCATTCGAAAATGGTCCGCCAGAAAGAGCTCTTAGATAATGTCAGAAAAGAGTCTTTTATGAGGTTTTTTGGGCTCTGTGTAATCTTGTTTTTTGCTGTTTCTCTGATGACGTACTAATAATGAATATGTCGGTTGAGATGAAATACTTTAATACTTTTTTTTTTATTTTGATATTTAACATTTTTTTGCATTTTCGTAAATTTTTCATATGGTTCTATATTTATACCTTACACCACCATAGTGGGATCACTTTCTGCGTCGATTTAACGATGTCCGTCTGGCTGACTGACTGGCTGGCTGGTTGTCCATGTAAAGCTTGTGCGCAGAAAACAGGTCGCAATTTTAAAGATATTTCGATAAAATTTGGTACGTGCAATTTTTCAGCCCAAGGACGGATGAGATTGAAATTGGTGGAAATCAGTCCATTATTTCTCCTGGCCCCCATAGAAATGTCCTCTTGAAATTAGGGTTTAAATATCATAAATGTTTGAATCATGCAAGTATGCAAACAAATTTCACCACAAATTAGTGATAAATTAAGCCAAATCAGATCTACAAATTTTGTGCAGATCGGTCCATAATTTATCATAGCTCCCATATAAGGCCCACTCCCGAAAATCACTTTAAAGAATATTTAACACAAATATATCTCATATGTATACAAACAATACGGTACAATTTTATTGTGATCGGTCCATAATTAGTCGTAGCTCCCATATAAGGCCCACTTCCGAAAATCACTTTAATGTCCATACATTTTTTAAAAATGTTGGTATCTAAATAAAATTCAACACAAATAAGTTTCATATATACAGAAATGATGAAACCTAATTTTATAATGGTCGGTCCATAATTAGTCGAAACTCCCATGTAAGAGACCGTAATTTACTTTAACCTCCATAAATCTTTTAAAAGTATTTATATCGAGATAAAGTTTAACACATATAATATTTATATTCACAGAAATCATGCAACTAATTTTTTGGATGATCGGTCCATAATAGGTTATATCTCCCATATAGCGCCCATTTCTAAAAAACTTTTTATACATATACTGGGTGTAGGGTATTATGTGATCGAGCTTGACCGACTATACTTTTTTACTTGTTTATTATTACGGACAATTTTAGCTTAAGTGACAAGCCGCTGTCACACAAAATATAAACAAACTATCAATATGCGCTTAACCCTGCCTTTACACATGCAAGTACTTGCATGCAAGTGCCGTGTACGTTTATATACGAAAACTTATTCGAAACACTCGACTAGCTCTGCAAGTGAAAAAATGTGAGTGTGTTAGTAAAAAAGTGTGAACGTATTGACTTTTTCGAACTTGCACTTGCATGTGTAAATGCCGGGTAAGCTAAAATTGTTTTTGCTATAAATTCGTAACGGTACATTGTATGACAATGCAATTTAAAGAGATGATGCGACTGATGCCAATGAACAAATATACAGAAAAACACGTTTTTTGAAAATTGTGTCGCTTAAGCTATTTCCGTGGTTAAGGCACGATATGTATGCACATTTAATCAAAAAAATTAAAAAGAGTGCGTCTGGCTAGACCTAATCCGTTACGAATGTGAAAATCAAAACATGTGTAAACCGGAGGGTTAATATTTAACAAAATAAAACAAAATAAGGGGTTAATATTTAAAAAAAATCAATTTTAAATCAAAACGGAAATCATCACGTTCTTATAAAAACACAAACAAAAATAAAACAATTCACATGTACTCCATTTTGCAAAGCTTTTTTTTCCTAAAACACTTTCAACACATTTTGGCATAATCTCCACCAATTTAGCAATTACTTCATTTGGAATACTTCCCGCTGAATCCACTGCTCCAAATGGGTTGAAGTTAATCGGTATTGTCCCACGATTGACTACAAATTCTCCATCGGACTAGGGTTTTTCATGTTTTTGTAAATGTGCTTTGTGTCACCATCCAGCTGAAAAGTAACACATTATAGACGGTTTTATCTACAAAATCGGGAAAATGAGTTTGCAAAATACGCAGATAATCTTCTTTCCTCATTATTTCTTCGAGTCGTTGCAATGGTCGTTAATAGCTTTTTGCAATTTTTTGTATTTGCTTTATGTCCATGTACTCATTTGTGATCCCCACTGTATATTTAAATTTTTTGTATAAGTAATCAATGTATCACTTTATTTACTTGACACTTCACTAAAATAGTTTTAACCGGCCAAAGATGCAAATTACGATAACTGCTATAGAAATTATAACTCTTTGAGCTGTTATATTTATTATTAACTAGCTGACCGGAGCGGCTTCGCTCTGTATTTACTAATGATTTGTATTTCATGTAGAATTAAAAATTAAGACACAAAAATTTCAGTAAAAGAAAAAATAACAAAAATTTGTTTCAATTTATTGCTTAAAAAGTTTCTTGAAAATTCGATTATTGAAACAATTATTAATTAAAAAACAAAAAAGAAGTCATTTTAAAGCTTGATAGTAAACAATGTTTTTTGTTCTTCTATTGGGGCAAAAAATGAATAGTCCTGACGGTTTACCGACTCTCGAGCACGCAACATACAATTGGCCGTGGGAAAAACATTAGGATTCTAGATTTAACCCACACACTTTTAAATATTGTCCTTGAGATTTGTTTGTCGTCATTGCGAATCAAAGCGAACTGGAAATTGGACGCGTTTAAAATTAAATTGTAGATCACTTGGTTTCATAGGTATCCAAAATCCCCACGATTCCTTTTGGCTGGCATCACCAATTTAATTTCGAAATATAGTTAATCATTATTATACTAACTTAACGAAAAAATTAATTGTCAAAAAGCGTCTTACCGCCTTCGCCATTTTTATAATAATCATAAAGCGGTTCAGACGTGATAACCTTTTTTTATTTTAAGAACAGAATACATACATATATACTAGGGTGACCGCAAAAAATCAATGTCGGAATCTTGTTCGTCTTAACCCCACAAAACGAACCCCCTTTCCAGATATTGGGATAGCCAAAATTTGAGCCCGATTAAACGACGGTAACACGTGCCGCTCGTCGCTTAAAATTTGAAAAAAAAGAATTTTTTGGCCAAAAAGTTGACGTATTGAGCCATAACTCGAGAACGGTAAATAATAAAAACACGCACGATATCACAAAAGATAGCTTATTTTGTTCTTCAAAATTTATGTTATGAACAAAATTGTTGTAACTCTGAGTCAAACCGAGTTACGGCAGCCTTTAGCTCCGAAAACGTGACCTGGTGCCACCAGGAGCATACTTCATATATTATGTTATTACGTGATAAATTTTTAATTTTTTTGGTATATTTTTAAGTTTAAAGTAGAAATGTAATAAAAAACACAAGTAATACAGTTAAATTTAAGAACATTTTTATTTTAATATATAAAAATCAGGGATATATTCGATAATAATACATAGTTATCCAATTTATTATAAAGCTTTTGTTAAAGTACTTTTTGAAACGTCGGGATACAATGCTCGGCATTTGCTTGCAACTTGCAGGACATATTGCTTTTGTTCTTCATCTTTTGTCGGTGTAAGGTATCCGACAGAAATGCCACGAGAATTTTAATAGCTACACTAGGGGCACTTAACCTTGACCCTCTTAAGTACAAAGTCTCCAAAACTTTCTTACATACTAGAAGGAAAATGTTCAGAGAACAGTATACTAAAAATATTTCAGATAAAGTAAACATTCCAGAAAAAGAGGCCTTGGTTTTCCATTGGGACGGTAAACTTTTACCGGGCGTTTTAAAAAATGAGGAATGTGAGCGAATAGCTCACAAGGAACAACTGCTTTGAGTTCCTGTAACAGAAAACAGCTCAGGAGAGGATCAAGCAATTGCCGTATATGAATGCCTACAGCAATGGGGTCTTCCCAACACCGTCAAGGCGATGTGCTTTGATACTACAGTATCCAACACTGGAAGATTTAAAGGAGCATGCGTCATATTGCAGCAAATGTTAGGAAGCGAATTACTGCACCTAGCTTGCCGTCACCATATCTTGGAAATTATGTTAAGAGGCGTATTCGACAGAAAAATGGGTTCACCCACGGGACCTCATCCAGACATTTTCAAAAGATTTCTCTTGCGAGGCCCAAGATAGACAAACAAAAATATGACACAGGTATTAGTGACAATCTAATACAAAAGCAGCTATCTCTAGAACTAATTGCATGTTACTGCTGAATTCAAAAAGAAATTAACTGAAAACCATCCAAGAGATGACTACAAGGAGCTGTTGCAGTTGGTTCTCGTATTTGTAGGATCACTAGACGGCAATGTTGTGGGTTTTAGAACTCCAGGCGCCATTCATCACGCCAGATGGATGGCAAAGGCTATTTACTGCTTTAAAATATTTATTTTTCGGCGCCAATTTAAGATGTCTAGAGGAGAAGAAAGTTCTGTAAGTGCTATTGCTGTTTTTCTAGTTAAAATTTACTGTAAAGCTTGGTTCAATGCTCCAAAAGCTCATCTAGCGCCAAAGCAAGATTTGGACATTTTGCGTAGTCTATTAGACTATAAAGAATGTGACAACGACATCGCAGAAATAGCACTCACTAAATTTTCGAATCATTTGTGGTATTTGAATACAGAGTTGGTTGGATTGTCGTTCTTTGATCCCACCATTACAGACGATGAAAAGTTATTAATGGCTAATAAATTGTTCAGTAGCACAGATGAACCATCAGAGCAAGCTAGGGTTGTAAATCCAAAAGTTAGGAAAGAAAAGTTAGAAGAGTTGGTTGATGGAGGATTAATTAATTTACTTTCCAAAGAAACGTTTAATTTTTTTGACCGATTTAATATAAAAATAGATTTTCTTAGACAAAATCTAAACACCTGGCCTCAAAATAATAACTTCCAAGAAGGATTGAAAATTGTCAAAACATTAAAAGTAGTAAATGATATGGCTGAGCGTGGTATTAAATTAATAACTGACTTCAACAACCTTCTGACAAAAGATGAAGAACAAAAGCAATATGTCCTGCAAGTTGAAAGCAAATGCCGAGCATTGTATCCCGACGTTTCAAAAAGTACTTTAACAAAAGCTTTATAATAAATTGGATAACTATGTATTATTATCGAATATATCCCTGATTTTTATATATTAAAATAAAAATGTTCTTAAATTTAACTGTATTGTGTTTTTTATTACATTTCTACTTTAAACTTAAAAATATACCAAAAAAATTAAAAATTTATCACGTAATAACATAATATATGAAGTATGCTCCTGGTGGCACCAGGTCACGTTTTCGGAGCTAAAGGCTGCCGTAACTCGGTTTGACTCAGAGTTACAACAATTTTGTTCATAACATATAAATTTTGAAGAACAAAATAAGCTATCTTTTGTGATATCGTGCGTGTTTTTATTATTTACCGTTCTCGAGTTATGGCTCAATACGTCAACTTTTTGGCCAAAAAATTCTTTTTTTTCAAATTTTGAGCGACGAGCGGCACGTTTAATCGGGCTCAAATTTTGGCTATCCCAATATCTGGAAAGGGGATTCGTTTTGTCGGGTTAAGACGAACAAGATTCCGACATTTTTTTTGCCCCATATAAGTTGCGGTCACTCTAATATATACACTTGAATTTTCCAAAAGTTTCCTTACCAAAAAGAATTTTAAAATTGTTGAGAATGCTATCGGCCGAGCCAGCAATTTCCTCGGAATTTTGAATAAAATAATATTGCGTAAGAATTGAAACCCTTTGTTGCGCTTTGTTATTTATTCAAAATCCCGAGGAAATTGCTGGCTCGGCCGATAGCCTTCTCAACACTGGGGATAAGCACTTCTTCACCTTTAAACTTTCCTATAATTATCTTTGCTTTAATAGTGTTTGGCATCAGCGTTTTAATAACTAATCTAGTATAGATATGTATAGAATAATACTATGTTTCCACGATACATGCTTCGCTCTCTATTCATGATTCACACCCCAATCATGTGCGAAACAACTTGCTTCACCATACAAAATTTTAAGAGCGAATCAAGTAGATTCATATTGAATCTACTTGCGAAGCACGAAAAATTGCACTCTTCTCTAATTTTTATCGCAGGTTTATCTGCACTAGCTGTAAAAATTTAATATTATTGTAAACAAAGCAAATTATTTTCTTGTTGCTGGAAGTAAAGAAAGTAAATACGTACGAATGAATGTTTTTTCAAATAAGCTAACTAATTTCCACTCACTTTTGTTTGTCCATTAAAAAAAATCATTTTCCACAAAGTGTAAATTCTGTTTTTTTTTTTTATTCTGTTTGTTTATTAAAGACAACTGTCAAATCGAATCAAGTTTATTAGTCATGTAAACAGCACGATTCATAAACATGATTCAGAAGGCGAAGAATGTGATTCAAGTCGTCGTGGAAACATAGTATAAGATGTATTCACAACCTGCCTGTTCTTATTTATTTGCAAATAATATATCAAAAATTGTACAGCATACTTTAGGGGGCTTTTTTTTATTAAGGTGGACTGGACTCACAAAAAAATTCCTAGTTTTATCCGGAATTTTTGAATTTTTTTTCTTTACAAACCATCTCCTGAGAATTTCGAATCGAATAAAAAAAATCAGCCACATCGCTCCAGCCGTTCTCACGTGATGCCATTGCATACATGGACCATTTAATTTTTATATACATATATAGATTAATAAAGGACCAAAAACTTTCTGAATTAAGATCAAAATATACAGCCATGTCACAGAATTTAATTCGGTTCGGATGTGGAATTAATGCTGTATTTTTCTTCTATAGAAAAAGTACAAGGAAAATTTTTTATCGGAATGAAACCACTTTTAATTTGCTATGGGGAATTGTAATTTTGAGCATTTCTAGGTTTCATTCCGAAAAAATTGTCCTTGTACTTTTTCTATAGAAGCAAAATACGGAATTAATACCACTTCCGAACGGAATTAAATTTTGTGACAAGTTTTTCCCATTCGCATAGGTGTAATCTAAAAATAAATATGTACTATGGATGTACATTTATGTAAATATGTACTCTAGGGTGGTTTTTCAAAATTCATTTTCGATTTTTAAAGGTGCTCACATCTAGAATTATGTAATTTAGTGTTAAAATATAATTGGGAAAATTTTAGCTCAATCGAACTATGCCTTCCCGTGCCGAAAGAGCCTCAAAGTTTTCAAAAATGCCTGTTTTTCACGAAATAGCGCCATGTTTCTGCTTTAGTTATAAATGCCATAATTTATTAAAATAAATTTACTATCAAATGAAAGGTAATTATAATGACTTTAAAATATTCAAGCACAAAATATTCAAGCAGAAATTAAAAATCGGGGAGTTCCCAATTTGATTTTGACGTTGCGCGTGTAATGTTACTTTAAGAGAAATATTAATTTAAAGGTTTTTGTGTTAAGTGAACAGTTCGTACAAGAAAGATATTTAAGTCAAAATGGCAGTACATACTTCGTTCAATGTTCATATCCGTGCTAAAACTCAGATTTATTTAATTGGACATTCATCTCAACAAATAACCGGCAGCAAGTTACCATCAAACCATCAGGTACATACAAGGCATTTGTTTATAACATGCGTAACATTGGATTACCCCTCTGTGAAGCCGCAAAAACTCAAAACTCAAAAACTAAGTTTCTACCATATTTGCCCAAGTTTAATAAAAAAAATAAATATTGGAATCTATCTATATAATGTGTTATTTTTCTCACTGCAATAGAAAATTTACAAAATATCTCATTCTCTTCTGAATCGGAAGTGGAAGAAATGGCTTCTGACGATGTATTTACCGGCGATGGAAAAATCGTAAAATTAGAAACTGAGAGTAAAAAGAAGAAATACAGTCGCGGATATAAAAAAAGTTATAACCGAACAGCTATCAATTTTATTAGATAGGTGCATTTTCGAAAACTTTGGGGCTTTTTCGGCACGGGAAGGCATAGTCCGATTGAGCTAAAACTTTTACAATTGTATTTTAACACTAAATAGAACATTTCTAAGCGTGAGCACTTACAAATTTCGAAAAAAAATTGTTTCCCATATTCAATAAAACCACCCTAATGTACTCTTATAAGAAGGTTGTGAATTATTATATTATAAACACATTTTTTCGTCCCCACTTCTATGTTAGATAAGTAGATTTTAAATTATTATGAGATGCATTTAGTTTGAATCCATCGATAAGTAGTGATATTTACCTTCTAGTAAGATGTTTATTATGTTTTGCTGCCATTTAATTTGATGCTAATTTCAGATTCTGGCAATATTTCCAAAATTCCAAAAACGGTTCGATGAAGTACATAACAAGCGCTATCGTAATTCACTTGCTGATAGTGTTGTTTTTTTAGTTATTAAGGTTTAAAGAGATTTTTGAATATTTCAATTAATTATACTTAACAAAGGTGTTTATATATTAGCTAGATTTATTCCCTTCTGTTTATTACTTCACCATTTGATTCATTAATATGTACATACAATATGTATATACAACAAGTAAGAAAGTATAGTCGGTAAAGCCCGACCATATAATACCCTACACCCAGTATAAGTATAAAGCAGCGGTAAATGAGCGCTACGTGGGAGATATGACCTATTATGGACCGATCATCCAAAAATTTAGTGTCATGATTTCTGTGAATATAAATATTATATGTGGTAAACTTTATCTCGATACAAATACTTTTAAAAGATTTATGGAGGTTAATGTTGATTACGGGGAGGGTCTTATATGGGAGTTTCGACTAATTATGGACCGACCATTATAAAATTAGGTGTCATCAGAAAGTGATTCTGAGTCGATCGGTTTACTTTAAGGTTGGTGTTGGACCAATATTTCTGGGCGTTACAAACATATGCACAAATCCAATATATTATCCTCACTATGGTGGTGTAGGGTATACAAATTTAAATAAACTAGAAAACCCAATCGACCCTTCTGAAACACTTAGGAAAAGAATAATAATTTTCTGGTTGTAACTTTTAAGTACGAGTACATACAAATTTGGGATATGAACTAGATCTAATACTTATGTATGTATAAAGAAAACATGTCACAGTTTGAACTAAAAGCACATCCTTCGTCTTCTGTCTTTGCTCGTCGCATTCTCGACAATTAGATTTTAAATTATTACAGTCATTAATAAATAATAAAAAACCAACTTGAATACAACGGTCGTACTAACAAATTTTCACCACAAAACTTGCAGTTAAGTATATCTATTCGAGTCACAGCACTTTAATAAATAAATATATGTATGTATGTATATTGAGATTTGATTTAAATTCTTAAAAAATATGTACTTTGTCTAAACTTTACTTACGCCTTGTTAAAAGAAATCACCGAACCAAGGGTAATAAAAAGTCAGGCCGACAGACTCAATGGTTGTTGTTTTTATAGTATTTTTTTCACCAGGATTTAATTGCTGCCTTTTATCGATTAAATCAAAATTAATTTCTGCTTATAATAAAACTCTATTTTGTCGGTTTTTATGACTAGCCACAAGGTTTACTTTTCGGCTTTGTTCAATAAACTTTTTTACAAAAACAAATAATTTTAATTTACAACACTTTTATTTGACATTTAGTTACAGTCAATTTTCACTTTTCTTTTTTGTTTTTTTTTTTAAGCGATTATTTTAAATTTGTATAAAATTCTTCTTTTACAATTTGTGGCACTTGAAAATACTTTTTATCGAGGAAAAAAACGTACGAAACTGATACCACAACCACCACGAATGTAACTACCACTAGCACAGACGTTGCCAAGAACTTTTCAGCGGATCTAGCCATTAAAGAGTTTCATTACTAACAAACAGCAACAACAAAACCAACGAACTTAATAAAAAGACGTCAAGAGCGAAAGGGCAAACATATGTTTGTGTCTGCCAAGGTATAAGTGAGTAAATTAGTGCGAGAATGAGTGTTTGTTTGTTTGTGAGTAGAGCGTAAACGGATGAATAAACGAGCCAACATACGAAGGACTAGACACGCACACAGGATGTTAAATTAAATTAAATATAGAAGTTTCAACTTTCAACTACCCCGTTTTGAAATGCAAGACCAACGAACGAGCGACGGACTGAAACCACAACAACTTTATAGGCGGAAATTTTACCCGAATCGTGGTCTTGGGGTAACAATTGCACCTGTTAAGATTGTTTTATTTCTGTTCTTTTCGGCTATTTCGATTAACTTTCTAAATATTATTTTAAAGTATAATAAATTGCAAGAACACCTTAAGGTGGGTGTCACTGAACTAAACAAATTACTGTGTACATTGTGGAAGACTTCTTTAAGCAAGGGTTGTTTATCTAAAAGAAACTTTAGGCACAAAACTATTCATTCCTTTTTGTTGTTACTATTGGAAACGGTGTGTAAGCCATAAAGACCAAAACAATAATTGAAATACTTAATATTTTTTATTTAGTAATCGGTATCGTTTTCCGTTATATTTAAACATTTTATTTTGAACAGGAGTATATCAAGATCAAGCATATTAGGAGGAAAATTATCTTTTGTTTTTGTAATTATTTATTTATTTATTTATTTTTTTTTTATTTATTTATTTATTTATTTAGTCTATGGATAAAATCCTTACAGACCATTTGCAAAAGTACATACATATATATATATTTTGACACCTTAGTACAATTAATTATTTAGATATAAGATAATGTTACGTTTTATGATATTTACATTTAAAGAAAAGTCTATCAAATTAAACATTTCGTTAAAACAACAACATAATTTTCTAAACGGATCTGCCATAGCAAAATTTGTTCGAAAAGTTTTAACATAAAGTGGATTGTTATAGAGGCGCAGTGAACGTTGGGGAACACTAAATAATAATTTGTTCATTAGAAATTCAGAGCAGACATTTCCATTTAAAAGATTTACTAAAAAAGAGATGTTAAGCATTATTCTACGGCTTTTTAATGTTGGTAATTTTATCAAACGTAATCTTGTTGAATATGATGGAAGTGATGCATATCTTCGGTATATATCCTTCAAACAAAAAAGAAGGAATTGTTTTTGAACGGATTCAATATGATCAGTATGTACAATATATTGAGGGTCCCATGCAACAGAACCATACTCTAAAATCGGTCTTACTAGAGAAGTATATAAACATTTAGTTATCAGTATGTAGAATATATTGAGGGTCCCATGCAACAGAACCATACTCTAAAATCGGTCTTACTAGAGAAGTATATAAACATTTAGTTATCAGTATGTACAATATATTGAGGGTCCCATGCAACAGAACCATACTCTAAAATCGGTCTTACTAGAGAAGTATATAAACATTTAGTGATGTGGGGACCATTGAATTCTTTTGCCCATCGTTTTATATAGGCTAAAATACCACGAGCTTTATTAACAGTCATCGTTATATGTTGTACAAAATTTAACTTTGCATCTAACAAAATCTCAAGATCCATAATTGAGTTTACAAACTCTAGTTTATTATCACTTAACATGTAAAAATTGACAGCATCATAATTTCTTGAAAAGTGCATATGTTTGCATTTCTTCAGGTTTAATTCCATTAAATTAAGGTCACACCAGTTATTAAAATGATCCAAATCATACTGCAGATAAATATGATTAAAACTAGAAAATATTTTCATATCATCCGCAAACATCAATATATTTGAGCATTTGATTGCTTCAGGCATGTCGTTTACAAACAGCAAAAACAAAAATGGAAATGGCACCATTAAATTTTACGGATTGTGTTCTATTTAAAAGATATGTTTTTAACCAGTTTAAACAAATGTTGTTGAAACCCATAACATCCAATTTTTTTAACAGAAGATTGTGGTTAACTTTGTCAAAGGCTTTACTAAAATCTGTGTAAATGGCGTCAGTAAGTTGACCGTTGACAAAGCCATCATAGCTGATGATCCTTTGCGAACACCATGTAGAAGAGGTGTTAGTAACGAAGAAATTTGGTGTGAAAGAAAATTAGTGATGCATTTCTCAAATAGTTTTGGGATTGCACTAAGTTTAGCTCTATGCCTCTATAATTCGTTATGTGTGATTTATTACCAGATTTAAATAGAGGAATAATATAATATTCTTTCCAAATATTGAGAAAGTAGCCATTCCATCAAAACACAGTTTGGTATGCCATCTGGCCCATTTGAAAATGAATATTTAAAACTTTTTAAACATTCAATAATGTGGGTAGTGTTGATCGATGAAAAATATATTGTTTGACTATGGCAAATTTTGTATGGATAGACAATATTACCATCATATTGGGCCTCAGAGTAAATAGAAGAGATGAAGTCGGCGAATAAATCATTGATTACCGCCTCATCACAAGATTCAGTATTTAAATATTTTATGTATTTTACTGTACCATTAGTCTTCCTTTTTGAGTTTACAAACTTAAAAAATTACCTTGGATCGTGTTTGAGATTATGTTTCATTCTCACTAAGCAATCGCTATACATTTTATTGTTGAGCAAGTTATATTTTGCACGCAGTACAGAATATTTCATGTAGTGTTGATGACAGCCAGATTTTTTATATTTTCTGGACCAGGCTTTGAATGTTGTAACATTTTTGGAATACAATTGAAGCCAATTGTTGTCATACAAAAGATTATTAAGATCGTTGTAGTTTGCACGTTTGAAACAATACACTTTATCCTTTCTAGTGCAGATTTTATCACGACGAGAACTTTGAATATTGCAACTTATCTCAATTGTAGGATGATAACGATCTTCCGGTAAGGTAACTGGATCAACACGTTTTACTGTGCATTCATTTGGTACATTAACAAATACCAGATCAAGCAATTTTCCTAAATTGTTGTATATTCCATTAATTTGGTGCAGACACAGATTTGAAATTTTATTAAATATATCGTCACTATTTTCTTCTGAATTTATAGGCATATAGCTACAACTTTCGATAAAAAATTTCCAACTTATTTGCGGCAAATTCAAATCACCAAGAACAAAGATCAGGATTAGTTTTTAAATAAACCATTTTAATTGCTGAAATATGCTGATAATAAATTGATAAATCCGATTGAGGGGGAATGTAGGAACTATTAGAAATATTTATTTAAGGAAGCTAAATTTATTCTCTTCCCTCAATCTTTGGCTGATCCCATTTTAAAAAATGGAATCTATTTATTTATAATATTATTTCTTTATAAATGGGTTTTCTTTGTGAAGGGGATTACAGCATAAAACTTAAAATTCATGACGTGATTACCGAAATATATTTTTTTGTGATAAAAATGCTTGTTAAAAATCCCTGAACATTGCACTTTATACTGTACTAGCTGACCGCCCCGGCTTTGCTCGGTATTTACTATTGATTTGTATTTCATAGAATAAGATGTATTCACAACCTGCCTGCTCTTATTTATTTGCAAATTTGTACAGCATACTTTAGGGGACTTTTTTTTCAAATGTTGAATTTTTTCAGGAAAAAAATCATAACTGGAGAATGGCTAGACCGATTTTGGATTTCAACTAACCATCATCACTCCTCCCTGTACCTTCCCTAAAAATTTTATGGCAATCGGTCGAGCCGTTCTCGAGTTATGGAGTGACAATCAAAATGTACACTTATTTTTATATATATAGATTTCTATATTTGGGTCGTTTTTTTCCAAAATTGACCAATTGTCGATCCAAACAAGTAAGAAAGTAGATTCGCTCAATCACGATCATATAATAACAAATACCGAGTATATGAGCAAACAGTTTTCTTGAAATTTTTTTCTGAAGTTGATCTAGGAGCTATGACCAATTATGGAGCGATCGTCACAAAATTTGGGCCGTGATTTGTATGTGTAAGAAACTTGTCAGAAAAGAGGGTCCTTACATTCGAAAATGGTCCGTCAGAAAGAGCACTTAGATAATGTCAGAAACGAGTCGTTTATGAGGTTTTTTGGGCTCTGTGTAATCTTGTTTTTATCATTATTTTTGTGGTACAGCTATGTTTTTTTGTGTTCAAAGCAAAAATAACAGGACAACAACGCTTTGGTACACACATAATTAAGTGGAATTTCTGAGTCATACTGCGTGCCGATTCAGGACAGTAACAAGCAAATTTTTCTTTCGGTCCGAAAATGCTCTTTAATTGGACTCTTTTCTGACTCCTTTTTTCGAAGCGCTCCGAAAATGCTCTTTTGTTGGACTCTTTTCTGACTCCTTTTTCGGAGCGCACCTAGAATTGTATGCTGGGTAATTATGGACCGATCGTATGGAGGACATTTGTATGAAGGCTAGGCCGAAGCAAATTCACTTACTAAATTCTATAGACATTAGGGTGAATCGCTTGTGTATAGGAAAAATAAAAGTTAATTAATAAAGTAGATCTTGAAAATTGCGACCTGTGCTTTGCCAACAAACTGTTTATTTCAAAGACACACTAACTACTTTTAAAGTATGCTAATGTATTTACAAATGTATAACACATTTGTCCAAAGAAAACTCCTTGGCAACCAACAAACATATCGAAGCTTCCGGTTAATTGACAAAATTTATTTAATATATTGATAGTTTGTACTAAAATATGGCACAGACAACAGCGGATAAAAATAAAAAGATAGATAATCTCAAATCACTGAATGAGATAATATATCCAGAAATTGAACCCGGTATTATAAGTAAAAACATGATCGAAAAATCATATTTAGAAGATGGCTACAAAGGAGAAGAGGCACGATTGCATCAAATGGAACCCGTAATTTATGAACGCATAACAACATTGCGTTTAGATTTCCGAAGTTAGTATTAAGCTCAGTTTGCATTATAACCTACATACATATATTATTGTAAATTTTTGTGATTTGGCAGATATTTTACGCATAGATCACTTATGGATTTTGCCGAATTTAACCAAGTTGGCTTTAAATTGTAATAAAATCGAAGTTATTGAAAATATTGAAATGTTGGTGAACCTTAAAGAGCTCGATCTTAGTTTTAACTATATAGAACGAATTGAAAATCTCGATAAATTGATAAATCTAGAAGTTTTGTCACTATTCAGCAACATGATAACAAAATTGCTGAATTTGGACACACTAGAGAAATTAGTTATATTAAGTATTGGTAATAATCTAATAAGTTCCACGGAGGGTGTAAGTGTTTTCCTGTGGGAATTATGTATTGAATGTATGTTTATATCTTATTTTGGTTTTCAGATTGAACGCTTGCGTTTTCTAACACATTTAAAAGTTTTGAATTTGGAAGGAAACCCTTTATCAAATGATCCCCAGTTTTGTTTGGCTGACTATATTGCTGCTGTGTTACCGCATGTCAAATATTATGAGTATGTAGCCATCAAAGATGAGGATCGCCAAAAGGCCAAAGAACGTTATTAGTAAGTATTAAAAATAATTAGAATATGAACGAAAATGGCTGCAAAAATAATTAGGTCTGCTGTCAAAAATCTAATAAAATAAGAACATTAATTTTTTCCGAAAAAATAAATACTCGAGAAAATATTCTCTATCGATCTTTAATCGCATGTCCAAAATATTGTACACTTGTATTTATCAATCTCAGTAGGGAACTTCGTGAAATTGAGGCTAACGAAGAAATCGAACTTCAAACACGTGCACACAAAGTTAAAGAAGAACGAGATGCTGAACGACTATGCTTGAGTTTCGTCGAACATTTAAATGAACATCAACTGTATGAATCATTATGGAAGGATGACGAGGATGGACGTATACTCATGATGGTCGGCTCTCCAGCCGATGATCTAGCCGAAGAATATGATAAAGATATTTTTGAGTTGACTCAGGAAATCTATAAACTGGGCTTGGAAAAGTTTGAAGAACGTCAACAAGAAATTGAACAATTTAGCAACAGTATGGAAGAAGGTCACTTGGAAGTACAACAAATGGGTCACAAGATATTGGAAGAATTTCAACGGTATAAAGAAAATATATTTGAAGAAGCCATTGTATGTCACAAATACTTAGAGAGTAGAGCAATCCGGGGTGAAGATGAGGAAACTGAAGAGAGCTTACAATATTCAGATAAATTGGATCGTTTAGCTGTGCAATTTGATGATGTTGTTAATAATGTATGGCAGCAATTGATGAGCCAGGAACTACATTTACACGAGGCAACAGAGGTATTTACATACATATGTACATATATTAAGTATATTAGATATTATAGGTAGAAATTATTAAAAACATAAAAACATTTTAGGAAACAATTATTATATTTCAAAGGAGTCTCCAGGAAATGGTTGCAAAATTTGTAGAGCAAGCTCAAACATATTTCGGTCAATTGCGTGATATTGCTGTGCATTTTTCCGAAAATTTGGGTGAACTTGTGAATCGTTATATAGCGACCCAATTGGCCTTACAAGATTTTGAAGGTGTTCCTGAGCCACTTCGAAATTGCATGGAAGATCGTGAAGCTATAGCAAATTTAATAGCTGGCATGAAGGATTACCATACACAACGCATTGATGAACGTGAAGATCGTTTGATGACTCGTAGCAAAATCTTCATTGATGACATGATCGATAAATTAAATAGGTAAGTTACAATTCAGCATCTTTTGGTATTCCTCTTTTGTTTGCC
This sequence comes from Bellardia pandia, assembly GCA_916048285.2. NCBI lineage: Eukaryota > Metazoa > Arthropoda > Insecta > Diptera > Calliphoridae > Bellardia > Bellardia pandia. The sequence continues at coordinate 77,375,423 of OU696530.1, forward strand.
CTTCACCGTGGAGATGGAGGGATAACTTAGAAATTTAATTAAAATAAGGCCCTAACACTACACTTAAATTTGTTTAAATTTCGATATATTTTGCTTCAATGTGATTTTTGTATAATACTAGCTAAACCCGGTGTGATTCGCTACACCCCCCCCCCCCCCTCGTTATAAAATAAAATAAAACGTATTTATATATTTACAAACATTTATTTATTTAGCTTTAATGTTTTTTTTTGCAATGCTTTAGATATACAATATTTTTAGTTTGTCCATCAGGAGCAAACACATATACACGGGTTATCAACCAGGAAAAAATTTTTTAAAATCGAATGGTAAATCTGTTGGTAGCATTGGAATGCGTAGCAAAAGTGCATCTGTACCTTTAATTTTCCTGTTATAATGGTAGCTTCTATTAAATTATTTCTCAGTTTTTTTCTACTGCAAGTCGAGAGCCATTGAAAGCCGTGATGATCGATATTACGCAGTAAAATAATTGGCACTCCAATTTGAAGTTGTAGCACATGTGCTGGAAAGCCTGGCACATCGAGTGAATTTAAGAACTCAACAGGATAATTAACGGCCTTACGGGTTGCCTGATTGGTTTGATGCATTTTAAAGTGATATCCATTTTCTCCATATGGAAAAATAATAGGATACTGAAGCGCGTCATATAAGCGATGCATTTCAGTAGGCGATGCCATGCCCCTTTGTACACTTACATATTCAAAAATTTATTATTTAGTAAGAATATCCTATTGTGAAAATTTAATGACGATCAGTCCAGTAGTTAAGACTATATTACGATTTTTCATTTTCCTAAAAATGGGCGTGGGCCCCCCACTTTTCTCTTGGTACGTATTCCTAATTATGCCAATACCATAAGTACCACATATCATTGACGTATGTAGGTCAAAAAATGCCCAAAATATAGCGATTTAAATTTTTGGGTTATATGGGCGGTGGGTGCCACCCCCGTTTGTACAATCAAAACTGCAAATAGTCTATTATTCTTTCTAGAGTCACAGTAACATGCTGTGAAAATTTCGGGCAGATCGGTACAAGGGTTTGGCCTCCAATTACAATATTTTAAAAAAGCAGGCGTAAATGTGGATGTGGTCAAAAAAAGTTAATCACACCAGAGCAGTGTTGCCAAAACATTATTGGGAAAAAATGCTAGATTTTTCTCAAAAAAATGCTAAAAAGTGCTAAAAATTTAAAAAAAGTGCTAAAAAAAAGTGCTAACAAAAATAAATAAAAAAAATTGGCTTTATAGTAAACTATGAGATCTGTATTTCTTTAAAATTCATTTTCATACTTAAATATGAATAAAGAAATTGAAAATACATCTTTTCTTAAAAAAAAAATCAAAAATAAAATGTTCTATTCATTTTTAAAAACAAAAATCGAAAGTAAATTCTTGAAAAACAAAAAGTCTTTACATTACTATTTAAAAATTAACTTTTTAAATTCATATTTTATCACATAAGTTTTAAGATCACGAAAATTATTTGATGAATTTAAAAATTCCAGTCATTATCATCATTATTATTATTATCATAACTTTCACTAGATCCAATTAATTTCAGAAAATTCGTTGGGACATCATATTGGCAACAACACTTTCCGCTTCCTTTTAATCCGTATCTAAAATGTTATTAAATTATATCATAAAATTAAGAAATTAAAATTTAACAATAAAGTCTTACCTAATTGCTAAAACAGAATGTAATGTAATCGGTTTCTTATATTTGTCTTTACGATGTTCATTTGACTGAACACACTTTCAACGTCCGCATTAGACCACGGAAGACTGAGAAGTTTTAAAACAAAATTGGCAATTTCCTCGAATCTCTTGTTACCTCCGGCATCTCTATATGCTTTTACCTCTGCCCAGAAAGATACTGTGTTGTTTTTATTAATCCATTTTATATATTGAATGCTGGAATATTGGTCAATTATTTTTCCAATTTGTTTCTCGCTAATACAAAATAATTTTAAAATTGGTAAAATTTCGCCTTTTTGGGAACTTAAAACGTTTTGGACCGAAAAAAAATCTGTATTTTGTAAAACTTTTATATTGTCTGGTAATTTTAAATAAAGAAGGGGTTAGTTTATGTATTTTTTAATGCATATTTATATACATAGTTTAATTTAAAACACAAATTAACTTGATTGTTAAAGATATTTTTGCGGGAAAATAATTAAAAAATTCTTAAAATACCAAAAATTTAAAAAAATGCTAAAAATGCTAGAAAAATATTTAAAAATGCTAAAAAAAAGTGCTAGGTGCTAGATTCCTTTTTTTGGTGCTAAATGAGTTTAAAAAGTGCTAGATCTAGCACTAAAAGTGCTAAATTGGCAACACTGCACCAGAGTCCCAGTTAAATGCTGTGAAAAATTCAAAAATATCGGTCCAGAGGTTTGGTCTCCAATTACAATATTTTAAAAAAGTGGGCGTGGTCAAAAAAAGTTCCCTATTAATCACACCAGAGTCCCAGTTAAATGCTGTGAAAATTTCAAAAATATCGGTCCAGAGGTTTGGTCTCCTATAAGGTACACACAAACAAACCGTTTTGTAATGGACCTCGTTGTTGATGTTGTAACAGCTAGACTATATAAATCAGGGCGCGATATTGGCCACATGCCGGGCATACATTTGGCACGGCACAGTCTATGCGAGACCAAGAGGCATTTAGTCTGTTGCTCTACCCCGACCACAGTCGTGCCAGAACTACTATTGTTTCCCGCAGCAGTTGTTTTTATATTTCTGCTATGGGCGGTAGGCGACCTCCAAGTACGATATTTATGCAGTATTTATCGCGTCTCTGTGAATGTCGTTCAAATGCCATTCCTTACATGCCTTAGGGGAAACTGTGTGATGTTAAAGCTTGGATGACTCCTCCGATGACATCCCAGGAAGAACTGTTTCGTCAACATGACATTATGTTCCATTACAGGTAAAACCTTCGTTTCCTTCCTTCGTAGAAGGCAGACAGATGTGGCGTCAGGATCCCACCCTGAGAAACTCCTTACTTAACTCTACGACGTTCTGAGCGTTTGTCTCTAAGCTCAACGAACGACTGACGGCCACTCAGACAGTTCATGATATATTTCTTCATGTTTGTATGTATTGTGGATCCTGGATATCCTGGCAAGGCTGACAGTATCGAAGGCCTTCTATAGCTCGAGTGCCACGAGGATCGTATTTTGATAAGGAATCTGCTAGTTCAACCCCTCTGTGATATGAGTGGTAATGGGAGTTAATGTTGTGGTGGTGCTATGCATTTTATAGAATCCATGCTGGTGCCGAGCTGCTGGTAGATGGCGTATTAGCTGGGGGAGGAGAAGATCCTTCAAAGTCTTTTCGATCGGTAATAAGAGAGATATCGGCCTGTAAGAATGTCCCTCAGTCGCGACCTTCCTGGGTTTTCAAATGGCGATGACTACCATTTTTCCAGACTTAAGGTGTCTACTGACTATCCTATTTAGTCGTACGATATGTCAACAAAATCGTATGTGTTCATAAAGTATGATAGTGTAGCCTAAAAATTTAACAAAATAACAGATTTTTTTGACAAGTCTGTCCGACTTGCAAAAATTTTTAAAAATTTTCATAAAATGATAGTTTCTATGCGATCAGAGTTGTATTTTCTAATACAGCTGAAAAGAAAACAACAATATCGGATTCATTGATTTAAAAAATCATTTATAATTTAAAGGACAGACGTTTAACATTTTTTAATTGTTTGTAAAGTTTATACAATTTATTATTTTCACATATAACAACAAAATACAATGAATATAAGTTAATTTAAAAGGCGGAAAACTGCGTTTGTTTACATTAGCAAAAACATATGTTTTTGCATCTTTTTTGTGTAATAGAGGCCTTTCTCTTTTAAAATTGCTACGTAAAATGTTGTGCATTTATACGATGCAATTTTACGTGCAACAAATCATGCAATTTTTTGACGTTTAATTACACATTCCTCTTTAGTTTTTCATTCGCAACAAAGAAAACAAAATTTTAAAATATATGTAAATATAATATAGAAAAAATATATGTACATAAAAATGTATGTATATAAAATAATATACATACATTTACATAAATACAATATACACAAATTTTAAAAAATATAAAAAATGGAAGATTTTAATACAGAAGAAGTAATTGAAAATTTTCTTGCGCATTAATTTTTATAACGCACACTTCAAAGTCAGAATAAGAATAAAACAAAATTAGTAAAACACAAACGATGGTAAAAGGAAATGTCAAAAAATTGCATGACAAACGAAGTCGTGCAACTTTTTCTACCCCTCTTGCTTCTCTCACCCGTTTGCCAACAAACATCAGTTGCATGCAATTAATTGCATGCAAAATTGCATCGTCTAAATGGCCTCATAGTGTGGCACCTATGACATACTTTGATGCGATTTTCTTTTGAGTGTGATAGAAAACGGTAAGATTTTCCAGTGAATGAATCGTACGATTGTGTAGGATAGTGTATCACGACCTTAAAGGTTATTCATCTACTGTTATAAGAAACACGCCGGTAATTAATATTGTTACGTTTTTACCTTTTTAAAACTGTGGCTTATTGCCTTTAAATAAACCGGATTCCTTTCAATTGCAAAATAAAAGCGTCGAGTAGTTTGAAATTATAACGGGTCTCTATTTATTCAAATGTACACAAAACAATTTTAATAATCACTCTGTCTTTTAACACTCTTTTACAATTTCCTTTAAACACAATTACAAGTTTGAGAACGCTTTGATGTTCACTCAACGATGACTCACAATAGATTAAACTTCGAATGGACCTGTTTGTTCTATTTATACACTAGCACTATATTCTAGAGAAGACAATCGAAAGTTCTTTTCTATAATGTTCAATCAAAGCCGTTAGAACTTAAAACTGCTTAACTTTGTTAATAACAGCGTGTTGTCAACAATGTTTGTAAATAGAAATTTCTACTAATGCAAATGTATATTGATAAAGATACTGTATGTTGACACCAGCCGTTACAAAACTTTAAATTGAAATACAATTTCGTAACAATATAATCCTCAAGACATATTTAGAGCGAATGTTCTTTGGTTATTGTGAACACTTTAATTTGGGATAAAACGTTCTCATACACTTTTAAGGATGCTGTGTGATTACACTGTCTAAACTGAAAATGTTTACGTCAAATTTGTAAGATCTAATATGAATTATTGATACAATAATAACAAAAAACAAGAATGTTGACGAAGGGCAATAATATGATTAAACAGAGGACGTTACAGACAGGACGAATAATGGGGTGCCAGGTACTGAACTGATAATTACTAACAATTCTTCTTATAAAGACCGGAAATTCGGATATTTAAGGAAGAGTGATATATATTTCGAAACTGATGTTTTCTTAGTTGACCTTTTTAATCTTATATTTCTAATATTACTCTTTATTACTACTAAAATCACAAAAGAAATCACATTTAAAAATGTTTTGCTTATCGGTCGATAATTTACCGTACCATCGCATCCGATTACTTCAACGAGCATAATACTATGTTTCCACGACGACTTGAATCACCTGCTTCGCCTTCTGAATCATGTTTATGAATCATGCTGTTTACATGCCTAATAAACTTGATTCGATTTGAAAGTTGTATTTAATAAGCAAACAGAATAAAAAAAACAGAATTTACAATTTGTGAAAAATAATTTTTTTTAATGGACAAGCAAACGTGAGTGGAAATTAGTTAGCTTATTTAAAAAAAAAACATACATTCGTACGTATTTACTTTCTTTACTTCCAACAACAAGAAAATAATTTGCTTTGTTTACAATAACATTAAATTTTTACAGCTAGTGCAGATAAACTTGCGATAAAAATTAGAGAAGAGTGCAATTTTTCGTGCTTCGCAAGTAGATTCAATATGAATCTACTTGATTCGCTCTTAAAATTTTGTATGGTGAAGCAAGTTGTTTCGCACATGATTGGGGTGTGAAGCATGAATAGAGAGCGAAGCATGTACCGTGGAAACCATGGTGAAATTAAATACCAGGTGACCGCATTGCTACAACAATTACAACAAGGCAAGAACAACAGGCATTTTTCTATATGAAAAACTTTCGTCACTGTCAAAAAGTTTTTTTTTATATAACTTTTTGACATTTTCAAATTCACCATGAATAATCAGCTGGCGCTACGCTATCACCTAGTATTTAAATTCACCTTGGTGGAAACATAGTATAAGTGTCTTATTAATGTTGGTATCCAAATTAAATGCAACACAAATAAACTATGTGTCCACGACGACTTGAATCACCTGCTTCGCCTTCTGAATCATGTTTATGAATCATGCTGTTTACATGACTAATAAACTTGATTCGATTTGACAGTTGTCTTTAATAAACAAACAGAATAAAAAAAAACAGAATTTACAATTTGTGGAAAATTTTTTTAATGGACAAACAAAAGTGAGTGGTAATTAGTTAGCTTATTTGAAAAAAAACATACATTCGTACGTATTTAATTTTTTTTTACTTCCAGCAACAAGAAAATAATTTGCTTTGTTTACAATAATATTCAATTTTTACAGTTAGTGCAAATAAACTTGCGATAAAAATTAGAGAAGAGTGCAATTTTTCGTGCTTCGCAAGTAAATTCAATATGAATCTTCTTGATTCGCTCTTAAAATTTTGTATGGTGAAGCAAGTTGTTTCGCTCATGATTGGGGTGTGAAGCATGAATAGAGAGCGAAGCATGTACCGTGGAAACATAGTATAAGTTTCATTCATACAAATTAATATGCCAACTAATTTTACAATGATCGGTTCATAATTAACATACATTAATATTTTACAAGTATTGATATAATGGTAAAATTTAACAAAAAATTGCACAGAAATCATGCTACTAAATTTAATGATGATCGGTCTATAATAGATCATAGCTCCCACTTCTGAAAAACTGTTATCTGGCTTGGCCGAACATACTTCCTACACTTTAATATTATAATATTTTTGTTAGTGTTGTTGTTTTCAGCTTGATGTTTTCTTGCACTTTTGGTAATGCCGTAGTCGGTAATGGAATTAAAAAGTTGTATGACAAATCAGAAATTTTTTGCACAAATTAGAAAACTTGTTTTCAGTTGAGTTGTTGTGCATTTCAACATGAAAGACTAACGCCTGAACAACGCTTTCAAATTGTGCAAAGTTATATGGTGTTCACACATGTATTTTTAATTGACGTTTTCCCGAGTGCACTGTAGATGTATTCTTTTTTGTCAGCTGCTGTTAAACGCTAATTAAATTAGCAATATTGAGTATATGTGAACACTTTTTAATTAACCAATATTTGACTCAATTAAAAATACATGTCTGAACACCATATTAGTTTAAAAATCATGGTTCTATTCAAAATACGAAATCCCGATTTTCATAAGCGAATTCTGTTTAGCTTTCAACTTTTGGTCAATACGTCAATAAACAAAACTGCCGTATTTGGAGTGATGATAATCCTAAAGTGTATGCTGAGACACCGTTACATCCAGAAAAACTGACTGTTTGGTGTGCTTTATGGGCTGGTGAAATAATTGGTCCATACTTCTTTAAAACGAAGCTGGCCAGAACGTTACAGTCAGTGGTGACCGTATGGTGATATTTAAATTTTTACGGGTGAAAACAAGTACTAACGCCAAACGTAATCATGTTAATAATTTGACATTAGTTTTAAAAATTACTACACTTTTTGGTAAATGAAAAAATTACTTTGAAAAATAATTATAAAAACAAGTAAGAGTGCTATATTCGGCTGTGCCGAATCTTAAATACCCTCCACCTAACCGTAATAAGAAATACAAAAACTACACTGGTTATAGGACAGCATATCCTAATTCTGTGTTTTCTATTCAGTCTTAGTGCAAATTTTATTAGTATTTGTCTAATTTTCACTATTTTTAATCGATTTAATTACCAATTCTTACCATAATTTATAGAGATTGCCTGATGTCCATAATAATCTTGAGTGTAACTTAACAAACAGAGTATAAACAAGTAAGAGTGCTATATTCGGCTGTGCCGAATCTTAAATACCCTTCACCTAAGCGTAATAAGAAATACAGAAACTACACTAGACTAGAATATCCTAATTCTGTGTTTTCTATTCAGTCTTAGTGCAAATTTTATTAGTATTTGATATATTGTTTGAAAGACAATTTTACGACCAACATAATTTATGTTAAATATTTTGAAATTTTGTCTAATTTTCACCATTTTTAATTAATTTAATTACCAATTCTTACCATAATTTACAGAGTTTGTCTGATGTTCATAATAATCTTGAGTGTAACTTAACAAAGTATAAAAAAAGGGGTACAATTCGGTTTTAGTGACTTTGCTCAAAAAACAAAATCAAATAGGGCTTTTAGAGAAGATGCCAGCAAAAAAAATTTGTTGGTGGTCACGCCTGTTTTGGAGGGGGCGGGCCCTTAAAGTTGAAAATATATAGGCCTATATCTCGGGAACTACTGGGTGTCTGATAATTTGTAATACATTAAATAAAAGGTATTAAAAATACCTTTCCAACGATATACATCATGATTATAAAATGTGGACCGAATATGGGTTAAATCCGAAAAGAATATTTTTTGACCCGAATTTATTTGTTTTTTGGAAATGGTTCTTATATGGCAGCTATGACAAATTATGGGCCGATCTTCTTAAATTTTGGAACAGTTATTTTCATGCATATGAGGATACTTCACGTCGAATTTCAACATAATAACGCTATATATACGATATATATTAGTATTAACGTGGATTTTGAGAGTGGACCTTATATGGGGGATATAGTCAAATATGGACCGATATTCTCAAAATCCAGCAGTTAGATTTAGGCATGTATGTAAATGATCCGTGTAAAATTTTGGATTGGTACCCTTATTTATAAGCAATTTATGAGTATTAAAGTGATTTTCGGAAGAGGGCTTTATATGGGGCATACGGTTAAAAATAGACCGAAATTCACAAAATTTTGTGGGATGATTTCTGTATATATTAAAATGATCTGTGCAAAGTTTTGAGTCGGCACCGATATTTATACAATATATATGGGGAAAATGTATTTTTCAGATGTGGTCCTTGTATGGGAGCTATGACCAGTTCTGGTCCGACTACCATAAAATTTAGTACAACAATTTATTTGCCTATAAAGAGTATTTATGTCAAATTTTAACCGTTTAACATTATTTATATCACTTTTATACGTATTTAAGTGAATTTTGGAAGTGGACTTTATATGGGGTCTATGGTCAAATATGGACCGAACTAAAAACAAATTCGTTTTGCGACTTCTTTTTGTATAAAACTTATTTTTGCCGAATTTTGTCTTGATATTCCAAATTTATGGGCATTTATTTATCATTAAGCCATATTTCGGGAATATATATATTTGTATGGGGGCTATGAGAAATCATGGACCGATTCTTACTATTTTCCGCACACTTTCTTCTTTTATCCTACAAACAACGTATACAAAATTTCATGGTATTATCTGTAATATATTTCAAAATATTGCAATAAAATGGACGAAAAATATCAAATTTTTATGGAGGTGGTCTCACATATTGGTTCATAACTCTGGTTGACCTAAACCGATTTTGCTGATTTTAAATAGCAAACTTCTCGAAAGCACTTCTGACAGAATTATTGAAGGTTTGGATCCCGAGTATATCTGGGGACTTCAAAAAACTGATTTAGAAAACTTTACCTAGAGCAAAAACTAACAACCTTATCAATGGATCGTGTTTTTTATAAATTCGAATTTTTATTAATTCGCAAGTTTATTTTATTTGTGTTCGCCCATATCCATTACTTTCACCGATGCGCTCGTTAATCAGGTTTATCATTCTAATAGTGTTATGGAACAGAAACTCTTTGGCCCTCCTTTGGTGACTGCAAGGCTATATTTGTGGCGAACGAACTTCATGTTAATGTATTGTTAATACATTTGTAAACACAGTTTTTCTAAATTTAATACAATATTTTTAAAATTTTCTACTTCATAACAATTCCATTCATCTACTTTTTACATATGCATCGATTTTGTGTCCTTTTGCCATTTTAAAAATTTTCTTTGCTTTCGCAAGCAAAATAGCATTCCAACGATTTACGAACATAAGTAATGATTTCACACTTGTTATCGTATTACATAATTGCTTTTACAAAAGCAAATTTTTGATTTTTCGAAGCAATTTTTATTCAAAATATTGATAAAATTGTTTCCTTCAAATTTCTTAGGTGTTTCCACAGGACAATTTTATTGCTTAAATTTTTATTTGAGAGCATACATACATTTGTATACACATACATATGTATGTATATAATACAAATAAGAGAGCAAACGAATTGCAATTACAATCAAGTGTGTACTCGTTTTATCTTCCCCTTACCACGATGTCTAAAAGGTAATCAGCTTAGCTTAAAGAATTGTTTCGTGTAAATTGCCACTTAACAAATTTATCACGACAGCCGGTTCTACGCACCAGAATGACCCGAGATCACTTGGCCAAGGGCTGTCAACTCAGCAATTGCTGCTGTTACAATAACAGCACCAAAATTGTTCATTCCCACCACAGAGTAGGCAGTTATATTAAAAAGAGAAAGAAAATATTTTCTGGTAGTAAATTTGTAATGTGAAAAAGCAACGCACTATATACAACAAGAATTTTCAACATGTCACACAGCTCATGCCACAATTGATTTATTGAAGGAAACGTTAGGTAACCGCTTAGTTTCACGTTTCTAACCCGTGAATTGGCCGCAAGACCGTGCGATTTAACGCTGCTTCACTATTTTCTGTGGGGATATGTGAAGTCGCTAGTCTAAGCCCGAAACGATTGACCACTTGGAGGACAACATTCGCCGCATTATTACCGAAATACGGCCACAAAGATTAGACTACGTCCGAGCCTGACATGACGGTCCAATGCCAGATGTCATATTTACATTACAATGTTAGATAATTTTTCAAATAAAGTAAATTTCATGTCAATTTAAAAAATCATCTTCGTTTTTTCCATTTCACAGTTCTATACATCTAAAAAAAAAACGCCCCTTATATCAAAAGAATAATCATACCAATTTTTTCGAATCATTTTCCTAACTCAATTTTGTTTAATAAATTCAATTCCTTTATGACTTAAGTTTTACTTCCGCTTGTTATTTTTCTTTCAGAGATGAACTTGAACGCAATCGTGCGAAAATTTTAGAGATAAATACATTTCTAGATTTGATGACTGAGAACCTACAATCGTTGCAACAAGAAGTACGAGATGAACTCCAGAAAGAAGAAGGATAAATTTGAGTGTGAGTTAGCCAATGATTTTTCAATAAAATCAATCAATTTAAATGTGTAATTTGTATTTCTAAATAAAAACATACAATTAAATGCATTCCAACAATAATCAATTTCAGTAACTTTAAAGTCTCTTAAATTTCAGCTTCATTATATGATTTCAAATCTTTATTTGGATTTCTTTTTAAGGCTCTCCAAATAAAGTCCCAAGCCCTTCTGAACGCTGGGCTGATTAACAAAGAATACAAAAGCTTCTAAATCCTGTGACCTTTCATCTTCGAGTTGTTGCAAGTCTTTCGATCTAAACTGTTGTTTGGTCATAGCACGAGCAAAAGGATTCGTTTTGGCGAAGGTAGCAAAGAATTGTTCACACTTTGCCAAAGCCTCTTCTTTTGTTTGTGCTAATTCATCAACTAAACCTGCTTTAAAAGCTTCCTCACTGCTAAACATTTTTCCTTGGGTCAAAGCTAATTCTGCTACACGACGAGGTAAAACATTGCAAAAGCTAGACATAAACCATTTGGGTGCCACTATTCCCAATTTTGTTTCATTTAGACCAATAGTATAATTAGGCAACATTACACGATATTCGCAGCATGTGGCCAACAGACATCCACCGGCTGGTGAATGACCCTAAAAAATAAATGATTAATATAAAAAGATAATAATTATTAAAATATATATTGCCTACATTTATGGCAGCAGCTGTGGGCACACTTGATCCATATAAAGCCAACCAGGTATCTTGCAAAGCAGTCCAAAATTGTTTTAGTCTATCTTGATCGGGTTTATACATTTCCATAATATCTAAACCGGCTGAAAATATGGTGCTAGAAGACTAAGCATTTTATTTAAATAAACAAAAAAGTCTAGCCATTATCTTTTCAACAATCTTACCGAAGTCAATATTAGTCCACGGCTTTTATTCGATTCAATTTCATCAATCGAATTATGAATATCACGTAATAATTCTAAATTCAAACCATTTACCGGGGGCCGGTTCATGGTCAAAGTGGCTACGCCGGTTTTCTCATTCACTTCGACCGTCGCAAATTTTCCCGCAGAGGATGAAGACATACAGCGCAAGACTGTCACCGGCTTGCGGAACAATGTTGTAAATGGTCTCAAAGCTGCGGACTGCATTTTTAAAAACTTCAAGTGAAAAATAATAAAATTGGACTTTGAACACTATATGTACGTTAAAGTGGGCCATTAATATTACCTGATAAAATTTTTCTAAAATATTAATTAAGAAGAATACTTTAATACTAAACGTATAGTTGTTACAGAAGTTTAACTTTTTTAGATATTTTATTAAAAAACCAAAATAACTTAAAAAGAAAGTAAAACTGAAATAGTAAACGGTTTGAAACAACAAATATGTATGTTCGTATCAGGGTTGGCAAACATGGTACAATTATACTTTTTTTGATAAATTTTAGACTGAGATGGTGCCGTGGTACAACCACAACTCATTTTGTACAAAATCAGGATCTCAAAAACTTTAGAAGTTAATCCTTCTATTTCTTTGGTAATAGATTAAATATAGTAATTTTGAAAATGCAATCGGAGGTTGCACGAATATATTTATTTACCTTTTTTTATAGTTTTTACAAAATCTCAAAAAGCTCTGGCAACCCTACATCCATACATATCCAAATTTATTATGATTAGTTCGTATTTATTCCTACGTATAGATGGCGATATATCAATAATTAGCAGTTTCTTTGATTTTTTAACTCACCGCGATTTGTATTCACTATGATTTGTATTCACCATGGTTTTTTCAACACACGAAAATTTTTTATATTTCTTTACCTCTGTCTGTTGTGTGTACGAATATTGACATCTAGATGTCTCTGTTAAGAATAACAAATATAGTTGTTTTAAAATTTAATAGAGGGCGCTTTAGGATAAAAGGACTTGGCAACTCTGTTTACACGTCATATTAGTTTTTTGACAGGCTCTTGATTTCGTATTTGCATTCGTCGGTTGGTGAGTTCGGTCCACAGAAAACACTTTCTCTTCAAAATAAAGGCTATAGTTTGGTGTTCAATTTGTTTTAGCTTCAAATAATAAATTATTAACAAATAAATAAAATGGGTGCCGACAAGAAACAACAAAAAGTACAATCCTCTGGATTCACCAAGGAAGAAGAGCTTTTATTGCAAGATTTCAGCCGCAATGTCAGCACAAAATCATCAGCTTTATTCTACGGCAATGCTTTCATCGTCTCTGCGGTTCCCATCTGTAAGTAGTTTTTGACACGTCGATAGACTTGCACTATTTTATGTTTGTGATTGTTCTTTTGTAACTAATGTATATTTGTTCTTTTAGGGCTTTTCTGGCGTGTCCACAGTATGGATTTATTGTCTAGTGCTATATTCTTTATCCTAATGACTGGTGCCAGCACCTATTTGATGGCCATGGCATACAAAAATGTTAAATTCCAGTTGAAACATAAAATTGCTGGACGCCGTGAAGGTGCTGTCACCCGTGAAGTCAACCGTCAAATGGGCGATGACAAGAAAGTAACTCGCAAGGAAAAGGAGGAACGTATTTTGTGGAAAAAGAATGAAGTCGCTGACTATGAGGCTACCACCTATTCCATCTTTTACAACAATGCCCTCTTCTTGGCAATCACCATTTTCATCAGTTTCTTCTTGTTAAAGAACTCTGCTCCCCTCCTAAACTACGTCTTCTCCATTGGTTTGGCCAGTGGTGCCTTAGCGCTCTTCTCTACCAGCACACAAACGAACTGAAATGTTGCAAGTTGCGGCGCGTCGTCGTAGACTACTTTAGTTTTAAATTTCCATTTTTTAATTATGTGGAGAGAGATTAATTATCATGCAGTTCGTTCGCTTTTGGGATAAATCGATCGATCGTTTATTTTAATTCCTTCCTTTTGTTTAAATTAAAAATCATTTTATAGTGTTACGAAGCATGGACAATGTATTTTTTCATTACATATTACTGGATATTTTTGCCTGTGGCAAGAATAAAATGAAAACATTTTTTTATTGTAAATTTTCTTCTAAGGAGAACACGAATAAAATTAAAAACAACGTAAAAATATAAATTTTAAAGTTTTACTATTCACGATACAGCATAAGTTGCTTATATCAATAAGTAGGTATTAGTGATGTGGCATAAATTTGGACTGTTAATGTAAATAAAAATAAACTACATACTCGGATATATGTATATGTATGTATGTTCATTAAAAATCACTAAGTTGTATACAAGCAAAACCAAAGCGAACATTTTGTTTTGAATATTTAGTTAATTTTAAATAAATACATGTTTACATATTAAATAATATATACATAATTTTCCACGAAAACCATTTAGTATAAAATTATTAGTTATAGGTAACATATTATGTTGCTAATGAATGTGCAATGTTTCATTTAGTTTTTTAATCCTCATTTACAATGGCGCCAATAATTAAATTTGTTCGTCTCTATTTTAATATCCTTAATTTTAATTTTTAGTAGGTATAAAAAAGTAAATCAACTGAAACAATTGCACTGCATCTATTAAAAATTGTGGAAAATCTAAGTTATAGAGAAGAACTAAGGGCAACGGTGTTAGAATAAAATACCTGTCTTCCAAAAAAGGGTGGTCAAGAAAGGCGAAAGAGACGACATAACATGAAAATATTGTTCTTGATTAGTGTGAGCAAAACCGGGACATTTTTCGAAAAAAGTTCTAAAATCCGGAACATTCAAACTTAAAACCGGGCCATTTTTTATGGGGAAAAAACTTTATAAATAATATTAAATTTAGACAATTATAATGTTATAAGTAATTTGAATTTAATTTTCTGTCGCTTTTTATTTAAAATCGTATTTATCCTGTGATGAAATTTGCTTTAGCAATATTGGGGATTCTTTGAAAAAATTGTAAAATTCAACGCATTCGTACTTTAAATTATATTTGAGAAATATCATAGGTACTTATGTTTCAAAGTAACTAGCTTGAGTTGCGATTTTTCTTTTGTCCATAATTTTGCGATCAACGAAAATATACGCTCTACACTTGCAGATGTTGCTGACAAACCAAATATGAATTTAAGATTCTTTGGAAATTTAATAGTTTCTTTTTATAAGCAATAAGGTCACTTGAATTTTATATAAAAATATTTAATTTATTTATAAAAACTATTAAACAAAAAAACTATTAAATATTGAAAAAGGTCAAATAAACGAACTAAATAATTCTTTGGAAATGTTTGAAACTTTCCACCCAACTTTGACGTGGTGTAGTTGAACATGGCTTAGTAGAAGGATTATTTTTATTCCATTCGCTAATTTTCTCTGGGGTAATAAATTTCAATATGTAACCAAACTCGTCAAACAATTCTACATTGTTGTCTTCAGGTTTTAACCAATTCTTTTCAACCATAAATTTGATCGTTGTTTCTACATCTTTCCAATTCGGTGCAGCAGCGAGTTTAAGTAAAAACAATAAAAAAAAACAAGTAAGAAAGTATAGTCGGTCAAGCCCGACCATATAATACCCTACACCCAGTATATGTATAAAACAATTTTTCAGAAATGAGCGCTATATGAGATATGACCTATATGGACCGATCATTAAAAAATTTAGTGTCATGATTTCTATGAATATAAATATTGTGTATGTTAAACTTTATCTCGATACAAATACTTTTAAAAGATTTATGGATGTTAAAGTTGATTACGGGGAGGGTCTTATATGGGAGTTTCGACTAATTACGGACCGACCATTATAAAATTAGGTGTCATCATTTCTGTATATTATTTGTGTCGAATTTTATTTGATTACCAACATTCTTAAGAAATTTATGATCGTTAAAGTGATTTTCGGAAATGGGCCTTATATGGGAGCTACGACTAATTATGGACCGATCTTCATGAAATGTGTAGATATGATTTCGCACCATTTATTACTTATTTTTGAAGAAAATTTGTTTGCATACTTGCATAATTCAAAGATCCCATCCATCCTTGGGCCGAAAAAATATCACGTGCTAAATTTTATCGAAATATCTAAAAATTGCGACCTGTACTCTGCGCACAAGCTTTACATGGACAGCCAGCCAGACGGACGGACGGACCGACATCGTTAAATCGACTCAGAAAGTGATTCTGAGTTGATCGGTATACTTTAAAGTGGGTATTGGACCAATATTTCTGGGCGTTACAAACATATGCACAAATCCAATATACCCTCCCCACTATGGTGGAGTAGGGTATAATAATAAATGCGACCTTTAAATTTGTTGTATTTAAAATTGCAATGACTCTTTTTTGACATGATGTAAGAGCTCTTTCTGAGCCCAAAAAACCCTCATAAAAGACTTTTTTCTGACATTATATAAGATCTCTTAATGACGGACCATTTTCGAATGTAATGACCCTCTTTTCTGAAAGTTTTCGGAGCAATAATGATTGTTTTTTGGGCTCATAAAGAGCATGAAAGCTCCAGAAAAGGTGTCAGAAAATACTCTTTTCGGACTCATATGGCTTGCTGGGGATATGCATAGACACATGATTTTAAAATGAATCATTCAAAAGAAATAATTTCCATTAAAATATGATAGATAGAACACACCCAGTAAAAAAAATTCGTGTTTTTTGAAGCACTTAAGAGAAAAAGCGCATAATGGAGCGTTTCAATAAAAGCGCTCTTTTGAAGCAGTAAATGCTTACGAATAAAATATACAAAAAAGATGATTTTTTAGCGCTGACAACGAAGAAGGTTTTAAAGCGAAAAAACCAAAATGAAATACGCTATTCATTCCGATTGTTTCACATCAAAATAGTGGTCGTAGAACCAAAAAGTCTATATATTCTGAGTTCTTATAAGATTTTAAGACGATCTAGCCATTTCCAACCGTCTGTCCGTGTTTCCGTCTGTTATTGGCACGATAGAGCTTCGAAAAAAAGACATAGAACCATGAAATTTTGACCATACATTCTTCGATCCACCGAAATGTTTGGTATTGAAAATGGGCAAACTCGGTCCAGTAGGATCTGAATTATAGATCAAAGTTTCAGACTACCTCGATATCAGATATTTTTTGCTATTTTCTGCAAATATAATGCAGTTAATATCATGCAATTTTGCACATTTTATTTTTATTATAGAAGGACAAGTTCTGTTGAAAATGGTAGGAAGCCGTCTACGATTTCTTATAGCCCCCATACAAAAGTCTTCCCGGAATATGGCTTAATCATACATAAATGTCTACAGAAAATCCGTATCCATAAAAAATTCTGCAATAATAAGTTTCATGCAAAGTCCCATACAAAGACCTCTTCCGAAAGTCACTTAAATGTGCATAATTATTTTATAAAAATCACTATTAAGTTAGATCGGTTCATTTGACATTTACAAAGTTTTTTCATATCTCTCTCTTAAAAAGATAGACGTCAAATTTCATATAAAAAAACTTTGTCCGTACAAATAGTTTTTCGGAACGAATGTGTGCATCCACCTTAACTAAATTTTGTCATCAATCATTTGTTATATCAAAAAATAGTACAATCAATGTACAATATTTTAAAAATTATTATTAACGGAATGAACACATTCGAACTATTTCTGTATTAAACACAACCAAGAGTTAGTTACATGCCTGTACGGCCTTGTTATTTGTATATTGCTATTATTATGGCTTGGAGAATGCAGACGTACCATGTCATTGCTTTTTTAACGAATACGTTTACCAGATGATATTTCACATGGGCAAATCGAAATTTCAAACAGTTGTTAAATTTTTATAATAACAATGGGAGTTATAGCGTACTTCATCCATAGACAATGGATAAACAAAGAATTGAATGTTTTAAAGGTGAAACTTTTACAAACGATTAACAATCTTATCGTCAAGAAAACGAAAACTGAAGAGTGTCTATACGAAGTAAATATTCATGAAATTGATGAGATTGCAAAAGAAACGATCGCAACCGAAAATTCTAATAATGTGGATATTTTGCATTAAATTTAAAACATGTAAAATATAAAATTCGTAGTAAAACTATAACAATTATAAACTCCATGTTTTAAGAGTATTTTATTTGTTTGTATATTTTGAGGATGTATTAAAGATTTATTATTTATAAAAAAAATATACTATTAACAGATTTATATATAAATTAACTTATACTAATGGTTTTGTTAAGGTTTTATAAATGCAAAATCATTTTAACAAAAACTTATACATATTACTATTTAACAAGATTCAATCAACAAAGCAATACCTTGACCGCCGCCAATGCAAGCTGAACCGATGGCGTACTTGAGCTTTTTACGTCTATAAAATAACAAGATTTACATATATACATTAATTTCTTCATTCACAGTATCACATTTTCAATAAAATACTTACTGCAACTCATGGGTTAAGTGACCAATAATACGATTGCCACTGGCACCCAAAGGATGACCCAAAGCAATGGCACCACCATTGACATTTAATTTATTCATATCCAAGCCAAGAGCATCGGCACAGGCAAGTGTTTGGGAGGCGAAGGCTTCGTTAATTTCAATCAAATCAATATCTTCCATCTTAAGACCACTGACTTTCAAAACATTTGTAATGGCAGATACTGGGCCAATGCCCATAATTTCTGGTGGACAACCAACATATGAGTAGCCCACTAAACGGGCCAAAGGTTTCAAGTTATATTCCTTAAGTGCCTCCTCTGAAGCAATAACAACAGCTGAAGCACCATCACAAATACCCTAGAGAATAAATTTAATTTTTATATATGTATGTACATACTCGTATGTGGATTTTATTGTTACATACACTCCACACCCATTTATCATATTGACTTACCGATGCAGTACCAGCAGTAACTACACCATTCTTTTTGAATAAAGATGGCAATTTAGCCAAACCTTCAAGTGTAGTCTTTGGTCTGGGATGTTCATCAACAGCAAAATCAACTTCCTTGCCTTTCACCTTCAATTTAATGGGTGTGATTTCCGATTTGAAAACGCCTTCATTTTGAGCCTTCTCCCAGTTTCTTTGTGAGCGCAATGAGAATTCATCAACACGTTCACGAGAAATTTTATATTGATCGGCCAAGTTTTCTGCTGTTAAAGCCATCGGTAATTTACAATAGGTATCGGTAAGACCAGCCCACAATGAATCTTCCAAATTGTAGTTGGTACCCAAGGTTGTACCAAATCGCATATTGCGAGCAATAAATGGGGCTTGGGACATATTCTCTACACCACCAGTGAGAGATACCTTAGCACTACCCATAATGATATCTTGAGCACCGTTGACGATCGATTGGAAACCGGAGCCACACAAACGATTGACACCAAGAGCTGGTTTTTCTACTGGAACACCGCAACCAAGGGAAACGTGACGAGGCATGTAGGTACCATCGGTAGATGATGACTGATTAAAAAATTAAAAAAATAAGTTGATAAGAAATTTAAACGTACATATGTACCTACATAAATTTGTATAAACAAGTAAGAAAATATAGTCGGTCAAGCCCGACTATATAAAACAGTTTTTTAGAAATGGGCGCTATATGGGAGATATGACCTATTATGGACTGATCATTCAAAAGTTAAGTGCCAAGACTGTGAATATAAATATTATGTATTTTAAATTTCATCTCGATATATAAAAATACTTTTAAAAGATTTACAAATGTTAAAGTGAATTACCGAGAGGGTCTTATATGGGAGTTTCGACTAATTACGGACCGACCATTATAAAATTAGGTGTCATCATTTATGTTTATATGAAACATATTTGTGTTCAATATTATTTGGATACCAACATTTTTAAGAGAGTTATTTTCTTTAAAGTGATTTTCGGAAGTAGGCCATATATGGGAGCTATAATCAATTATGGAAAATTTGTAAATGTGATTTGGCTTCATTTACCACTCATTTATGGTGAAAGTTGTTTGGATACTTGCATAATTAAAAACATTTATGATCGTTAAACCCGAATAAATATCATGTACCAAATTTTATCTAAATATTGCACCTCGACTCAGGAAGTGAGTCGATTTAATTTATACTTAAAGGTGGGTGTTTGAGCAATAATTATGGGCGTTACAAACATCAGCACAAATCCAATATACTATGGTGGTGTAGGGTATAAAAATGTACTTAATTTTTTTTTACAATTTTCACACAATACAGAAACAAATCAGGAGATATATCAATATTTTAAATATTCAATTTTACGTTGGTAGATTACTAAATTAAAAACAACAAAAATTGGATAGCTTTACAATTAAGAGACTATTCTACTAATTCGCCTCATATTAAATGTTTAACTCACAATGAATATTAATAGATTAGCTGTACTATAACTATTAATTAAGAGAAATTATATTGAAAGAACGAAAAGTACCATTAAAATTAGAGTTTTTCTTTTGTTAGGAGCACGAATATTAAATTTCTAAGTCAGTGTAAAGAATTCATGTGGAACAGGTTCTAAAGATTAAAGGTTCTAAAGAAAGAAAATAAATAAATAAATATCTTTTACACGTTTTATCAAAACCTTCAATTCATTGTTTTTTGACAGAGCATATTTTACAACTAAGTTTAAACTTTAAAGTATGCTTTATTTTTAATAAATTAACGGCTGCAACAATATTTGCAGCATTGGCGGTACAATAATTCCTGATAATTCCCATTTTGTTATAATATCATATAAAACTTGCTTCAAATATTCAGTCGTGTGAATACGAACAATCTTTTCTGCAGAAATAACTGCAGCTATAAGCTATATCAGAGTCATGCTCTTTAAAATGGCACGTTGCATTAATATAGCCTTTTGTATTAGAAGATGTCCATGTATCAGTAGTTATCGCACAAACGTGAATATTTTTTAACATTTTCTTTAATTTTGTTTGTGAATTTTGATACACGTTTGGTAAAAGAGTAACCGTCGAGATGGAAGCTCAAAATTGTTATCCAACGCATTTACAAATTTCTTAATCCCAGCAAATAACAATAGTTTTTGCAAAAATAATTTGTGTCCGCAGCTGTTCACATCGTACGTTAAACCTTTGGCTGAAAAGTATGACTGCAGATGCATTTGACCAGACGATGAAGTCTCATTTTGAATTTATTTATTCCATTGAGACATACATACATATGGATGTATTCTTCGCATATGACGATATACATATATATATTAAATAGATATTTGAAAGACCTTTCCAACGATATGTATATAACATGACCTATTTATATGGACCACCTATAGGTCAATTTCGGAAAATAATTTTTGTATCCGATATTTTTTTAAAAAAATCTAATAAATTCGGGAAAAAGTTCTATACGAATAGGTATATAAATTACAAAATTTTAAAGTCAAATTCAGCTTGAATTTAAGGTATATTATGACCATGTAGGTAATATAGATCCGAAAATATTAAAGAAAGATTATGACATTTCACCAGAAAAAATACAATCTGTACTATGCGAAGCCGGTGATGTGAATACCATAGAGGAGAAAATCCTTTGCTGTATACAAAATTTTTAAAAAATATGTTTTTTTTTAATATTTCAGATCTTATAATTCTGTTATTATAGTACCTACAGACACATATCATACCTTAAATTAAAGCTTAATATCTTGGTTATTTATATTAATAAACTGAAATAGTTTTTTTTTTAATTTTTTAGATATTAAAAAAAACTAGGTAAAAAAAATATTGTTTTCGGATTTAACCCATAGTCGGTCCATATTTTATTATCACGATATACGAGTAAATTGTTGGTAAGGTATTTTTAATAATTTTAATTTGATGTATTACAAATTATCACACACCCAGTAGTTTCCGAGATATAGGCTTATATTTTAAACTTTGAGCGCCCGACACTCGAAAATAGGCGTGGCCGCCAAAAAAAAAATGTTATTGCTTTTACCTCCTCTCAAAGCCCTATTTGATGAATTTGTTTGTGTTGCCATACAAATATCGTTGTGGTGGAATTTATTTATAGTTTTTAAATCCATTAAATCCATTTACATTGCACCGAAAACTTGTAGCTTTCCTATACAAAGCTGTATTTATGTAAATCGGGTTTTTATACCCGGGTTTATATATAAGTTTGTCATTCCGTGTGTAGCACTGAGAAATATTCATCTGAGACCCAATAAAGTATTTATATTCTTGATCCTTATGGAAATCTAAGTCGATTGAGTTATGTCCGTCTGTCTGTCTGTGTAAAACACTCTTACGTCCAAAAGACACAACTAAAATCAACCAAGTTTACAAAAAACCGTTTATAGTTTTCCTAAGCAGTTTGATATTTAAAATTGGCAAAATCGGTATAGTAGAACAAGAGTTATGAACCAAAATGTGAGATAACCTTCATAAAAATTGTATATGTATTTTTAAATATTTTTCTTGCAATTATTTAAATATATTGCAGATATTGCCATAAAATTTTGTACAAGTTATTTTTATAATAAAAGCAGAAAGTAAAGGAAAATATACTTTCTCATAACCCCCATATAAATATCTTCCCGAAATATGCCTTAATGATAAATAAATGTCTAAAAACTTAAAATATTAATACAAAATTCACCAAAAATAAGTGGCATGTAAGAAGAAATCGGAAAACGATTTGTTCGGTCCATGTTTGACTATAGATCATATAAAGTCCAGTTCCGAAAATCACTTAAATGCACATAAATCCCTTACAAACCCCACTATTAAGTTTAAATTCAACACAAATAGTCCATACATATGTATATAGAAATCGTACATTTCAATATGTTGATGATCGGTCCACATTTGACCTTAGCCCCAATATAAAGTTCACTTTCGAAAATCACTAAAATTCGCATAAATCTCTTATTAAAATGACTATCAAGTTGAAATTTGACGTAATTTCAGGATGATCGGTCCTAGACTTTATTCTATATATTATATTGACTTGTTCTATATATTAAATTGACTTGTTCTATATTTTATATTGACATTTTTATCATAATGTGATATCATTTTCAAAATGATAAGGGGGTTATTGTGTATTGTATTTTACAAATTTAATAAAAAGGAAATATGTGCATACATACTCGTATGTATCTTATCTGGATGGCCCGATTTTATTTATATGAATTTTGATCCAACATTTTTACCGGTTCAACCTATTATATACATTTTTGGACATACATATGTATGTATGTACGTACATACGATATCAAAATATAATTTTGAATAAAGTTGTTCATATAATTTGATCTGGTTTAAAATACTTTGTCCATTTTTTGACACATAACTAAGATATTAGTAATAACAATTTGTAGCAAATTAATTGCTTTTAGTGGATTATAAAATAAAACAATTTTATAAGATTCTACTTACTGACATAATGTGACCAATGACTACAGTGTCAACTTGTTCAGGACTTAAGCCTGAAGCAGCAATAGCTGCCTTGGCAGCTGTGGTCTGCAATTGAGTTTGATTGATGTTCTTGAAAACTCCTCCGAAGGTGCCGAAAGCTGTGCGCTTGGCAGCAACAATGTACACTCCTTAAAATAAATAAATAAATTAATAAACATTTATAAAAATCTCTTTGTAATTACATAGTTCGAACAAAAATGTAATATATAATAATAATAACAACAGAAACAACATTCAAGTTTATTTTAATTTGGCCCACATTCAAACATATGAAGTGGAAAAAACAATTTCAAAACATGTTCAAAGTTCATTTGTCTCTCTGCTGTGTGTGGAACCGGTGAACGTTAGATGGCAAAAACAGACAAAAGTGTTGGTATAAAGATAAGAAAATTAGCAAACAAACAAAAATAATATTACACACATAGACGTTGACTACACACACTGTGAACAGAGGCAAAAGTCCAAAGTACAAATAATTTAAAATAATATAACAAACATTAAACGTCATCAACAACTGAACAACATCATTAGGCAAATATTAGCACAATTCCTTTTTAATTAAAAACAAAATAACATATGTATGTAGGTACATATTTACCTTTTGTAACAGCAGACATGTTAAAACAATTTCTTTTAAAATGTGTAGGTACTTGCAAAGTAAAAAGTTTATTTAATTCGTTTGCAAATTATTTGCCGTCCAAATCCTATGACTAGCAAATAACGTCTGTTATTTCCATTGCTTCAAGTTGAGTTGTCGAGTTAAAAAAATACGAACTTTTTTATAAACTCTTATCAATAATTTTCTCTTATCAACGCTCTCTCTTTTTTTTGCAAATAACTAAATAACAACTTTTTACGATCTACAAATTAAATTGTGCTCAGCGTCGTCATATCGGTATACATATTTTGAAGAAAACTTTTTATTAAAAAAAAAAACATTATCCTAAAAAACATTTTTTATATAAAACTTAAATTTGTTTAAGAAAATTATCAATTTTATTTATTACTTACTAATGATTTTATCAACCGAAATCAATAATCAGAATTGCACAAAATCTAAATCACGCCATTTCCTGTGAGTTTTGTGAACATTATTTATAGTTTTTGAATTCCAAAAAACTTTTTTTCATAAAAAAAACTTTTTGCCTCTCGAAAACCTTGCAAAAAAGGGAAAACTTGATAGATGGCAACGCTGATTGTGCTACAGCGAAAAAGTTGGTGGAAATATTCGAGACTTGCTGGCATATTTCCAAATTGCATATTCAAAATTTTAGTGAATTTAGCAAATAGAAATCAAAGAAGAGCATCGATCGATTTCAAGAACAATTTTGAAAGAATAGCAAAGGCATCTCTATCAAAATAAAGACGAGATGACAAATAGCAAATAAATTACATAGTTTTAAAATATATGTAAATATTATGCAAAAGAAATTTAAAAAAAAAATACACTTACCAACCTTATATTTGATATTTAATGAAATTAAAAATTGCTGAATTCTCAAGAATTAAAAGATTTGTAACCGTTTCCTTCAGAGTTGCTATAACTAGTAGTATTAAATACTTTAGTCACGGTCACACGAAGTGTTTTACATTTTGCTTTAATACATACACCTACGCAAAATCTAGTAGATTTTAATTAAAATCTTAACCCTTTGACAACCAGAGGCAAATATACTTGCCCAGGGCATTTTGCATCATATAATTTTTCACGTAAGAGATAGAGTAAATATGTTCAAAACGGATTTGTAGCGGAAGGCTGGGGCAACAAATATGTGGTAAGTTGTGGGGGCCTGTCTGGCCCCATTTTCCCGCTAGGTGGCCTCAAAGTTGGAATAGGGCGAATCTATTCCCATGAGACTAAATACTTCATGGGAAAATTTCAAATCTAATGGAAATTGATTCAATTACAATCCCAAGAAATTAAAAATTCATGGATTTGCTGATGCTTCAATTCGAGCATATGGGTGTTGCTTATACATTAGAAGTTCTGATGCTAACAAAACCGTATCAAGGCTGCTAACAGCTAAATCTAAAGTTGCTTCGCTCAAGACCAAATCTCTTCCGAGACTTGAGTTGTGTGCTGCACACTTATTAGTTAAGTTGTGGACTCGAATTAAGTTAATGATGAGCTTTGAAATCGAGATTGTTAATTTCTGGACTGATTCAGAAATTACACTACACTGAATAAAGACACATCCGTCCTCACTCACAACATTTGTATCGAATCGAGTTGCTGAGATCCAGGAATGTTCAGACGAAGTTTCATGGAAGTTTCGGCTGACATTGTATCAAGAGGATGTGATGTCAATTAATTAAAAAATTCCATTTGGTTTGAAGGACCTTCGTTTTTGCTAAGCGATAGTTCGAAATGGCCTGTTAACAAACATTTTAATTTAACAGAGAACCAAAAAATATTAGAAAAGAAGAAAACTAATGTGTTTCTAGCAGTAGAGGATTCACAAAACTATTTGTTGGATCTAACGGAAAAATATTCTTCATACAAAAAATTGCTCCGAGTAACTTCCTTTGTATTCAGATTTGTTGATATTCTGAAAAAACGCAAAATATGTAAAGATTCTGTACCTACTGCAAAAGAGTTAAAATGGTAATTTTTACAACTTGTAGAGACAATCCAGAAATATAATTTTTCCGAGGAAATTATTAAGATGCAAAAATCTCTTGTCTTGCCTTCAAATATTCAAAAATTGACCCCATTTATACATACATTCGAAGATGAAAAGAGAAAGTTTTCACTAATAAGCAGTGCTGATATTCAGCCGGTTCGGACCGGTTCGCTCGAACCGGTTGTTAAAATTTTAAAAATTTTGCGAACCGGTTGTTGCATATTCACCCTTCTCGTGAATAAAAATTCCATATGAAATTTGTTGGGGTGATTATGTTTTTTGTTTTAACGGTTTTATATAATGTGTATTTATCAAGGTGATTAGTCTCGGCAACAAACACAATATTGTTCAGTTGTTCATTGTCCAAACGTACAAACAAATGATTTTATTTTGGTCATACATTGAATTCTTGGATGATGATGTTTTCGATAGCGTTTTCTTCAATCTTTTGAGAAAAAAATAAAGCAATTTTTTTTGACTTTTATTTTGCAAAATCAAAACTATTTTTTTATTAAACATAAGTTTATATCATTTCCTTCAAGAGGCTTGTGGTCTGTTACTGGAATGCGACTTTAAAATTTTCGCTATTTTTATCAAAATTTTACAAAAATATAATTTTTTTAAGCGAACCGGTTGTTAATTGTTTCGAATATCACCACTGCTAATAAGGGTAGGTGGGAGATTGCTAAATGCAAATTTGGAATATATGTAATACCAAATTCCCACTATTATTACCGAAAAGAAACAGCTTTGTCACACTCTATTTGCGAAATCTTCATTTCGACAATTGTCATGTTGAAACATTTGGCTCATAAACGCCAAAGAAGAGTGTAGCAGGATAGTTCGAAAATGTGTACATTGCTTCCGCTATAAACCAAAACTCATGTCCCAAGTAATGGGAAATTTACCCACTAATAGAGTGAGAGCTACTCGACCATTTTTAACGGTTGGAGTAGAATTTTGTGGTCCTATCAACGTTTCAGTGAGAATTCGTGGTAGAACCCCTTTGAAAATGTATATAGCGGTTTTCGTGTGTTTCACTTCTAAGGCGGTACATTTAGAATTGGTGTCTGATTTATCGACTGATGCTTTACTTCTTTCTTTTAAAAGGTTTGCTGCCAGGAGAGGACTACCGCAAACGGTGTATTGCGACAACGCGACGAATTTTGTCGGGGCGAGCCGAGTTCTCAAAGAACTTCAGCAGGGGTTCGACAGGAGTCGACAAGCCGTCGAATCGTTCGCAACGTCATCCGGGGTGAGGTTCAGCTTCATACCACCCCCCACTTCGGAGGGCTGTGGGAAGCCGCCATCAAGCAAGCGAAGTTCCTGCTTCTGCGAGCCGTGGGCAATGCATCGCTAACTCAAGAAGAAATGGCAACAAAACAATGCTCGCAGAAGTAGAGGCGGTGATCAACAGTCGCCCAATAGCACCGCTGTCTCCAGACCCGAGCGACGGAGAAGCGCTGACACCAGCACACCTACTAAACGGCGAGGGTCTGCGTTCGCAGCCGTTAGAATCCGCAGAAGACGTGAGAGGCAGCGCGGGGAAGTTATGCAAGCGCTGGCGTCAGCTATGCGCTCTCAAGCAGACATTTTGGCAGGCTTGGCTCGCGATTACATTCTGGGTCTTCAAGGCAAGGCGAAATGAAGCCACGAGATGCCCAAACTCGAAGTCGGTCAAGTGGTTATAATCCACGAAGACAATTACCCGCCACAGCAATGGCTGACTGGGAGAGTCGTCAAGGTCATCGAAGGCGAAGACGGCAAGGTCAGGATGGCGGAGGTCAAGACAAGAAACGGCGTATATAGACGCCCAATCCATAAATCGGCTCCACTACCACTTCTTTGAAGACTTCCAGTTGAATCATATTTATCCTTTATATACTTATATATTCTAATAATACTAATAATAATAAATAAATTTATAATACTTACTACCCTAATAATTTTAAGAACTAATATAAGTTGTAAACCCTTACAGCTTACAATATTAAGTGTAACGGATTTGCTGAAAATAGCCCTTAGGAAAAGTAGGCTTTTTTGTACATAAACGATAAATAAATACTTGCAATTTTGAATCTTTAATTTAAGTTTATTTAAGTTTTCACCAGTGCCCATATAAAATTTTAAATAAAAACACAACCGAATGATTTAAAGTCTTTCCCAGCATACCTTTCTAGGAGCGTTCCGAGAAAGGAGTCAGAAAAAAGTCTAACAAAAGAGCATTTTCAGAGCGAAAGAAAAATTTGCTTTCCAGCAAGCCATATGAGTCTGAAAAGAGTCTTTTCATGACACCTTTTTCGGAGCGTTAACGCTCTTTATGAGCCCAAAAAACAACCATAATTGCTCCGAAAACCTTCAGAAAAGAGGATCATTACATTCGAAAATGGTCCGTCAGAAAGAGCTCTTAGATAATGTCAGAAAAGAGTCTTTTATGAGGTTTTTTTTTGGGCTCTGTGTAATCTTGTTTTTATCATTCTTGGTACACTCATAATTAAGTGGAATTTCTGAGTATATTTTATTATTTAACATAAATTATGTTGGTCGTAAAATTGTCTTTCAAACAATATATCAAATACTAATAAAATTTGCACTAAGACTGAATAGAAAACACAGAATAAGGATATTCTAGTCCTATAACCCGTGTAGTTTTTGTATTTCTTATTACGTTTAGGTGGAGGGTATTTAAGATTCGGCACAGCCGAATATAGCACTATTACTTGTTTTAATTGTGTTTGTGTACATTTAAATAAATAA
The DNA here is from genome assembly GCA_916048285.2 of Bellardia pandia. Classification (NCBI taxonomy): domain Eukaryota; kingdom Metazoa; phylum Arthropoda; class Insecta; order Diptera; family Calliphoridae; genus Bellardia; species Bellardia pandia. The sequence continues at coordinate 77,404,542 of OU696530.1, forward strand.
AGACTCGTTATACATATTTTCTTCAAACTACTTGACGCTTTTATTTTGCAATTAAAAAGAATCCGGTTTATTTAATGGAAATAAACCACCGTTTTTAAAAGGTAAATACGTAACAATATAATATATATATGTATGTATGTATATAATATAATTATGCATCCACAACAAAGACAAGGGTATATAAGATGCGGCATAGCCGAATATAGCACTCTTACTTGTTCTTGTATAGTTTTATCCTTTTCTAATTTTTTGTATTTGAATTTAAACATTTAACCGTTTACTTGTAATACTAACGTTTTTCATTCATGAACAAGTTTTACTATTATTTTCCCACAGTGTTTTTAATAGTATTCGCAACAACGTACGGCAACTCTCTACTGAACATACTGCATCCTATTGTTTCATATGTCGCAGGACAAAAGGAAAAAAAACATATACGTAATTCAAACCACATACATATATAACTTTAAACTATTTAAATTTAAATTTAAATTAATTTGAAAGAAATGCATTACACAAATATTCAATTCATTTTGAGTAATTTTATTGATTTTGTTTATTTTGAAATAAAGTAGGCGGTCGAAAAAAGTATTCTTAGTCATCCCGTCAAAGTTTTAGTAAGATCGGTCCAGCGGACTTCCCGGCAGGCGTTGTAATTAATTAAAAAAAGTTGGCGTTAGAGTAGGCGTGTTCATACCAACATGTGTACATACAAACATTTATTTTTTGAGATGGGGTATGCAAGTGGGCGTGGCACATAATATTTTTATTTTTACCTCGCCTTCAGTAAAATGTATATACAATTTGTTAGAAGTAAATCTGTAAAAAGCTATGCAGAGGCGTTAAAGTAGGCGTGGTCAAACCAACTTAGAAACCTTCCCGGGCTCATGCACAATAACTTTGCCGAAGATAAACATGATCAGATGCATAGTTTGCGAGAATGAATAGAAGAAATGAATTTCAAAAAAGTACCAATATAAGTGTACTTAAATTTGGCCCTTTTTACACCTTTACATTTGAGTCATGAATAGCATGTTCTGGGTTCTTTTTTGTGTGGATGGAAGAATATTTTATCTTTTTTTTATTTTTAAAATGAATAAATGATATCAAATGTCCGTTTTTACCCCGTTTTTGTCCCTTTTTTGTCACCCGTTAAAAATTAATTTTAAAAAAAGTACCTATTAATTATCCGTAATACGTACTATTTGAAAATAATAGTTCATGGAATTTTTAGTGTGAGAATACATTTTGATAAAAAAGTACCACAAAAGAATACAACTTTTAGGCCATAGGAATTCGAATTTCAAAAAAGTACCAAAAAGATTTCTAGTCTTTATTGATCTGATCCAGCTGCATTTAATATAGTATTTCTATGTTTATTTATGTAGGAGATATACAGTACTTTTCGCTTATAGTCCACTACTATAGTTGCACAACTTTTGTGGACTTTAAGCGAATTTGGAATATAACCGGAATGGACTATAAGCGAAAAGCACTGTATATGTTAACGGGGCGTTCTACGGGGACTATTTTTACCCCATATGGTCAGTTGAGTTTCGAATTTCAAAAAAGTACCAGACTCCTGTCGGTTCTTTTTTTGAGTAAAGGCAGACGCATTTAAAATATTATTTCTAAGTTTATTTGTTTTGGAGATAAAGAGGTACTGGTTTTACCCGTTTTTGCCCCATTTGTTCCCCTTAACGACCGAATTTCCAAAAATCCCTTCTTATTGGATCTACATGTTGTAAAAGGAACCCATTACCCAAATTTCAAGTTTTAGCGGTTTGGGCTATGCGATGATGAATGAATCAGTCAGTCAGTCACGTTACTCTTTTATATACAAGTATAGATTATTTATGTGCATAAATCTAAAAAAAATTTCATTTTAGGTTAAATCGGAATATATTAGGTGATGGTTGCGGCTCTACCAATAATATATTGAGCTCGAGGAGAAGGTTGTGGTGCTATGCTCCACCACGCAACAAACAACTGTTTGTTTCAATTTCTGGCATTTCTGTTTCATTCCACACATTTTTCTCGACGCGCACATTACAGAACATGGATATTGAGAGCTTAAAACGCAAGTCTGTTGTCAAAAAACAGCCTTTAGCAGCCTTCTGTGCAGAACATAATGTTCCATTTTCGGCAATGGATCATTTGGTTCCTTTACTCCAAGAAACTATTGAGGAGTCAGCACTCTTCAAAAAAAAACAAAATGTGCTAGAACAAAAACAACATCTAAAGTAAAAAACGTTATCGGCGAGACTCATTAAGAAGAACTCTGTAATATTAAGCGAACAAAAATGTTTTTTTTGTGTGTTGATGAATCGATAGACATATCAACTACTAAAGGCCCAACTATAATATGCATAAGCAAGATTAAAGGCCCAACTATAATATGCATATGCTAGCTTAAGCAAACGTGCGAACACATATAAATTGTATGTGGCAAACTATAATGTACTTAACGAAACTTTTCATTAAGTTTTTCAACTGTCATTTACTTAAGCAAAAAGCGAAACTGATCGCATATTCCGTACGGAATCAGCTGTTTGTTGTTTGTTTGTGTTTTTAACAAAATGGAGAAAGAAGAAAATACATTATTTTAAATTTAATAGAAAATGTGGAAAAAATAAGTGCCTTTATAATAAAAGGGCCCTTTTTATTTTAACAAAAATGTCTCTGTCGTGGTTTATTTCTTTGACAGAACAAGAGCGTCTTCTTCTTTTACAGTGTAGTTCACTTATTTCTTTTAATGTGCACAGGCCTTCAAGCGCTAACTTTAATATTTTTATATTATTTAAATTTTTAAGTTTTTTCTCCATTTTTACCAACACAATACGAAAATTAACAAAACATATGTAAACGTTTATTATTATTTACAATTTAGTGCTGCCACAGCTGTACATTTTAGTACTTTTGCCGATAAATTAAAAAAGGAAAAATTATGCGTTTCGGGTACGAAGTTTTCTTTTAATTATAAAACAATATAATAATATTTATAAAATATAGTCATTTAATGGCTTTTTGTTAAAATAAAAACATTTTTTTAAACATAAATGAGCAACTGTGGACAAAAAGTTTCAAATCAATTTGAAATATTTACAGAGCAACAACCTTTTCGCAAAATTTAAAAAAAAAATTGTTTTGATATGGAATGCCCCATAATCGGCTAATTTCTCGAAAGTGACATTCCTGGATTTTAACAGCCCTAGATGGGGGCTATTGAAATCCGCTTTCAAAATGCGTAAACTACTCAATTTGAAAGAGTTATTCAACAACAACTTTTTTGAATTTTTTTACTTTGATATGGAATGCCCCATAATCGGCTAATTTCTCGAAAGTGACATTCCGGGATTTTAACAGCCCTAGATGGGGGCTATTGAAATCCGCTTTCAAAATGCGTAAACCGCTTAATTTGAAATATTTACAGAGCAACAACCTTTTTGCAAAATTTAAAAAAAAATTTATTTTGATATGGAATGCCCCATAATCGGCTAATTTCTCGAAAGTGACATTCCTGGATTTTAACAGCCCTAGATGGGGGCTATTGAAATCCGCTTTCAAAATGCGTAAACCGCTCAATTTGAAATATTTACAGAGCAACAACCTTTTTGCAAAATTTAAAAAAAAATTTATTTTGATATGGAATGCCCCATAATCGGCTAATTTCTCGAAAGTGACATTCCTGGATTTTAACAGCCCTAGATGGGGGCTATTGAAATCCGCTTTCAAAATGCGTAAACCGCTCAATTTGAAATATTTACAGAGCAACAACCTTTTTGCAAAATTTATAAAAAAAATTATTTTGATATGGAATGCCCCATAATTGGCTAATTTCTCGAAAGTGACAGTTGTGAATTACAATAGCCCTAGTTACAGGCTATTGAAATCCGTTTTCAAAATTCAAAAACCGCTAAATTAACTGGAAATATTCAAATGAAACTTGATATTTTAGGTTTGATTTAAAACCTGAAGCAGCTTATTATTTATTTTTCATTATTTTATTTATTTTTCTTAACATTAATTACTTTTATGTCATTTCTATGGAATTATTATTTAAATTTTACTTTTAACGTTTATTTTTGAATTTAACGTATTTTACCGAATACAACTTTGTTGTTCCTTTATTGTTACTGTTTTATGCAACTCTGTTTATACATTCTGATTGTTACTTAATGTTTACAACTGTGTATTGAAAAATAGTATATAAGCAGCGCCAGTTGCATGAATAAACAGACTTTGCTTTCTACCTTCAATGAGTCAACAGCTTTGTCTAGTATTAAATTACCGGACGGGTTGAGAATTATTTGAAGCTAATAAAGAAAAGTAGTCAAACTTAAAATCGTTTGTGTTTTTACTGCCAGTTTTGTGCAAATGAACAATTATTATAATCTTAGAAATAAGATTATTTCATTGGCGCCCAACGTGGGGCTACGAATACAACCACAGAAAACACTACAGAATCAAAGTACGAAGCTGACGTGGAAAACGCAACGCTTATAGAAGAAGAATTTGAAGCTGAACAAGGGAACGTGGAGATGGCTACTTTTTCAAATGAGCAGTTCCAACAGATTTTAGCTGCGATGAGTGGCAATGGTAGAAGTGGCTCGTTTACGCAGTGTACCGCTCGATTTAAAGGACAACGAGATCCAGCTGCCGTTGAGGAGTTTTTGTCTGCAATCGGCGTTTTTAAAGACATCGAGAAAATTTCTGATATTGATGCCTTGCGCGGAATGCCATTGATATTGGAAGATTACGCCGCATCATGGTGGCTTGGTGTAAAGGACAGCGTATGTACGTTTGAGCAGGCTATATCGCTCATTCGGACTACATTTACCCCTCCTGTTCCTGACTGGCGAATTTTTTCCAACTTTTTTGAGACGAAACAACAGAAGAATGAACCGACTGATGTATTTATATGCAAGAAAAGACTTCTTTTGTCACAACTGAAGGTGCCTCCAACTGAAGTCATTCAATTAAATATGATGTATGGCCTCCTTTATATTAGCATTAGAGAACGTGTTCGCCGTGAAAGTTTTAATACTTTTGAACAATTAATTTCTGCCAGCCGAGAAGCAGAGATGTTTTTCGAAGAAAGCCAACCGTTAACAACAGTTGCTAATGAGGTTAAAAAAGATGTTGCTAATACAAATCGCTGCAGTTTTTGCCGAATTAAGGGTCACTCTATAGAAACATGTTTTAAAAAGAAAAAACGTGATGACCAACAGGTGACACAACGAAACCAAAATGTACCAGATAATCAACCACGTCGACAACAGCAGCCAGAATTGATGAGAAAACCTATATTTTCTTGCTATGGATGTGGTGCACCTGGTGTATACAGGTCCAACTGCACTACTTGCAATGGAAGCGGTAAGGATAGTCCACAGTATTTGTCCTTCAACTCAATATCTACCACTATTGTTGGACATTCATTGCCGATGACACACGTGGAATTTTTTGGCCTTAAGGGTGAAGCTATATTCGATAGTGGTGCTAAAACCAGTGTTGCGAGTCTAGAATTAAAGAAAATACTAACTGCAAATAAATGTGTGTTTCAAGACGTTCGTGCAGAAATCACACTTGCGGATGGCTCTACCAGTACAGGGAAGGTTATGTCTACCATTTGTAATGTGAAGATTGGCAACAGAATATGCAAACTAAGATTAATTTACCTTCCAAATGCCACGAAAAACAGAACACTTCTTGGTGCCGACTTCCTTGAACAGGCAGGCATTGTACTCAACATGGCCCAGAAGTATTGGTATTTCGAGGATCAACCTAAGCAAAAGTTTTCCTTTACGAATTTAATGGAAACAAAAATTTGTAGTCTGCAACTTAGTGAAGAGACTTCTCCATGTACAAAGGCCATGAAAGAGATGTCCTCGTTCATAAAATTTTATGAAGGTAATAATGTAATATCACCAATACTGGGGACTCCACAATCCAACATAAGAGTGAGAAATGCGACACCTTTGCCAAAAACACCCACATATGTCAATAATGTCGATACGACTTATTCTCTTGGCAAATTATTAGAAAACAAATTATTGGCTGAAAGTTTAAGAACCCAACAACGATCGCCAGATCAATTTTCATCTCCAATGCGTACATCTGGCGACAATTATTCTCCACATTATATCCAATCGATATTTAGGGATACAATGAATATTGAAGAGCAACTGCAACAAAGTGTAGTTACAGCACCGACAAAAGTACGAAAAATTCAACAAAATGAATACACAGATGACTGTTTTACACCTTTGTTTTCTATGGATATCAGAATTTTAAAGGAGTCTGATGGTGTTGGCCTTACTACTGACCAGAAATATGAGTTAGACAAAATCCTAGTTTTAAACCAGTCTATATTTGAGGAATCTACCGGGGCCACGCCTTATACTATCCATCGTATTCATACCGAGGACCATGATCCGATTGCAATACCTCCTTATCGGTTGTCTTCAGCTAGGAAAAATTCTCTGAAAACCGAAATTGAAAAGATGTTAGAGTCTGGAGTAATTGTTGAATGTCAATCATCATGGGCTGCTCCTGTAGTTATTGTTCCTAAGAAAACTGGTGGGATTCGTGTGTGCATTGACTATCGTGAACTTAATTCTATAACGAAACCTGATCGTTACCCTTTGCCAAGAGTGGATGATATATTGCACGAGGCCAAAGCTACAAACTACATGTCAACAATAGATCTACAAAGCGGTTACTGGCAAATTGGTGTTCACCCTTTGGATCAAGATAAAACAGCTTTCGTAACTCCTTTTGGTATGTATAAATTTACACGTATGCCATTTGGATTAAGAAACGCTCCAGCAACATTCCAACGATTAATTGATCGACTAAAAACTTCGCTGGGGGACACAATTCTATTGGCATACTTGGATGACATCATTTCTTGTTCCCAAAGTTTTGAAGAACACATGCAGGATCTTCAACACATTTTTCAGCGTATTCAAGAATTTGGTCTTAAAGTTAACCTGGCAAAATGTCGTTTCGCCTGCAATGAAGTAAAATACCTAGGTCATCTGCTTACCCCGAAAGGAATTATGACCGACCCTGGAAAAATAGCGGCATTATACAATAGAAATCGGCCAAGAAATGTTAAAGAAGTTTTGTCATTCCTACAAGCATGTTCATGGTATCGTCGCTTTATACCATCCTTTGCTGACGTGTCCAAACCGTTATCTGCTCTTTCAAAGAAGAATGCTGTGTGGTGTTGGGGTTTGGAACAACAAAAATCATTCGATCATCTGAAAACACTTTTGACATCAACTCCAATATTAAAACAAGCAGTTGATGGTGAGCCATTCGTTTTAAAAACAGATGCCAGTGGTTATGCTCTAGGGGCAGTTTTGCTCCAGGGGGAGGGTCAAGATGAACATCCCATCGAGTACGCAAGCAGGCTTTTATCCGATGCAGAACGTAACTATTCCACAATTGAACGTGAGGCGCTTGCAATCGTTTGGGCTGTCCATAAATACCGTGGTTATATTGAAGGAGCTCAAGTTAAACTTGTCACTGACCATCAACCTTTAAAATGGTTAATGAAAATAAAAACACCAACTGGACGCCTAGCACGCTGGGCTCTACAGCTTCAACCGTTTGATATTCAAATTGAATATAAACCAGGAAAAACAAATGTGATTGCTGATACTTTATCAAGGCCACCATGCGAGGACCATCATGATGTTTTAAATCCTTGCGAAATCTGCTCATTCTCCATCGAGATGCCAAGAAAAAACGCTGGTGAAATTAGAAAAAGTCAGCTAAATGATGAACAACTTAAAACAATTATTGAAAGCCTTGAGAATAATACTGATGATATAGCTTATTGGTCAAAAAGAGGTTACACAATGAATGATGGCGTCTTATATTGCTACGATGATGACGATGCTGAAGATGCTCAACTTGTGATACCCAGAAATGAAAGACAAGATATCCTGAAATATTATCACAATGATGAAACTGCCGGTCACTATGGGATAGAAAGGACAACATCGAAAATCACCTCGAGATACTATTGGCCTGGAATGCGAAAGGATATTGAAAAGCATGTTAAAGAATGTATAGAATGCCAAAGATACAAGGCAACAAATCTAAAACCTGCGGGACTATACCAAACAGTATCATCTAACCAAAGATTTGAAGTTGTTGCCATCGATCTTTTTGGTCCATTGCCTGTTACGCCAAAACAATTTCAGTGGATATTTATAATAGAGGACGTAGCCAGCAGATGGGTTGAACTTTTCCCTTTAAAAATTGCTACAGCTGAGGCCTGTGCCAAAACCTTAGTAGATGAAGTTTTCCTACGCTACGGGGTGCCCAGAAAAATCATCAGCGACAACGGTGTTCAATTTATTTCAGCTGTTATGCAGAAAGTGGTTTATTGTTTAAATATTGACCACATATTAACTCCAGTTTATCACCCTGAAGCCAATCCGGTCGAACGTAAGAATCGTGATATGAAGGCACAACTCGCTATTTTAGTTGGAAACGATCATAAATCCTGGGACGAGAAGTTGCCTAGTATTCGGTTTGCGATGAACACAACATTATGCCAAAGCACAAAGTACACACCTGCATATCTAACATTTGGTCGTCAACTCCGAACTTTAGATGACGTGCAACATGATTTGAGATCGGTAATTCAATCTGAAAATTTTTTGTCCGAGATAACACCATATCTACATAACCTGGTAAAAGTTTTCAAGGACGTTAAAGAAAATGTCTATAAACAACAGGACCACAACAAACAAAACAGCAACAGTCATAGACGTAACCAACCACCATTGGAAATTGGTTCAAAAGTTTTGGTGACTACTCACGTTTTAAGCAATACAAGCATGGGCGTTTCTTCCAAATTTGTTCCAAAACGAGATGGCCCATATATTATTATGGAGAAAAAGGGCACTACCTCTTACGTAATAGCTCATGAAGATAACGTGAATATGCCACTAGGAACCTATCATGCTTCTGCCCTAACACCTGTAGTGGGGTCAATAGATCAACCTATTCAGCCAGTACGGAAAATGCGAACTAGAGGTCGACCTAGACGATAAGGCAGATTTGATGCCTATCGGGACGATTTCAGCATCAAAAGGGGGAGAATGAAGCAGCTTATTATTTATTTTTCATTATTTTATTTATTTTTCTTAACATTAATTACTTTTATGTCATTTCTATGGAATTATTATTTAAATTTTACTTTTAACGTTTATTTTTGAATTTAACGTATTTTACCGAATACAACTTTGTTGTTCCTTTATTGTTACTGTTTTATGCAACTCTGTTTATACATTCTGATTGTTACTTAATGTTTACAACTGTGTATTGAAAAATAGTATATAAGCAGCGCCAGTTGCGTGAATAAACAGACTTTGCTTTCTACCTTCAATGAGTCAACAGCTTTGTCTAGTATTAAATTACCGGACGGGTTGAGAATTATTTGAAGCTAATAAAGAAAAGTAGTCAAACTTAAAATCGTTTGTGTTTTTACTGCCAGTTTTGTGCAAATGAACAATTATTATAATCTTAGAAATAAGATTATTTCAAACCTTATTTTTTTAAAAAAAATACTAAAATTTATAACGTGGGCACCACAAAATTAGGTTCCTGAGTGAATTCTCTGTCCGTGGTTCTTTAATATTTTGAAATTCGTTAAAAATTGACTTGTTGGTAATAAGCGAAACTTTGCTATATTTTTGTCTTTGTTTTGTTTACATTTTTGTTTGTTTTTATTGTGCACATGGTAAACACGTGCGTAAAAGAAAAAAATGTTGCTGTTGCGGTTGATTTTACACTGTTTATTTCTTCACATACGCACATTTACATATGTTTTGTTAATTTTCGTATTGTGTTTGCAAAAATGGAGAAAAAACTTAAAAATTTAAATAATATAAAAATATAAAAGTTAGCGCTTGAAGGCCTGTGCACATTAAAATAAATAAGTGAACTACACTGTAAAAGAAGAAGACGCTCTTGTTCTGTCAGAGAAATAAACCACGACAGAAAGACATTTTTGTTAAAATAAAAAGGGCCTCTTTTATTGTAAAGGCACTTATTTGTTTCCGCATTTTCTATTAAATTTAAAATCAATATATTTTCTTCCATTTTGTTCAAAACACAAACAAACAACAACAAACAGCTGTTTCCGTACAGAATGTGCGATCAGTTTCGCTTTTTGCTTAAGCAGATGACAGTTGAAAAACTTAACGAAAAGTTTCGTTAAGTACATTATAGTTTGCCACATACAATTTATATGTGTTCGCACGTTTGCTTAAGCTAGCATATGCACATTATAGTTGGGCCTTTAGTCTATTTATACAGCAATCATAATTTCTGGAAGGTTCGAAACTAAGATACTAGAATGTTCGTGACTTCAAGTCTAGAATGTTCGTCTCTAGAATATTCAGTCAAAGTCGTTAAAACTCACACAATAAAATTTTCCGACCCTATAAAGTATATATATTCTGGATCCTTATAGATAGTGGAGTTGATTAAGCCATGTCCACCTGTCTGTCTGTTTGTTGAAATCAGTTTTCTGAAGTCCCCAGATATCTTCGGGATCCAAATCTTTAATAATTCTGTCTGACATGCTTTCGAGAAGTTTGCTATTTAAAATCAGAAAATTCCGCCCATAAATAACGGAGATATGAGCAAAAATCCAACAACCTCTGAAAATTTCATCAAAAAAAAACTTATGGCCTTATTCATAAAACTTATAACAGGTTTATAAGAGTTTTATAAAGCAATTATTGTATGGAAATTTGCTTTATAAACCTGTTGTAAGTTTTTATGAATAAGGGGTTAGTATATTAATATTGTTCATCAACAGATGGCGTTGATCAATCAAAGTGTTCGAAAACTTTAAGTGTGTTCTTAAACCGTAATATAAGTGTGTAAAAAGACAGTGTTGTTGTGAATTCTGTCAATTTAACTGACATAATTTGATTTTTATTTTAATGATTTTATTTTAAACAACTCTGAGACTTAAGGCCCAACTATAATATGCATAAGCAAGCTTAAGCAAATTGCAAAAGTTAACGAAAAGGCTGTCAAATGCATAACCAGTTCAGAATTAACTTTTAGGTGGCTACAATGACTTTGAAACTTTTTGTCCACAGTTGCTCATTTATGTTTAAAAAAAATGTTTTTATTTTAACAAAAACCCATTAAATGACTATATTTTATAAATATTATTATATTATTTTATAATTAAAAGAAAACTTCGTACCAGAAACGCATAATTTTTCCTTTTTTTTTTAATTTATCGGCAAAAGTAATAAAATGTACAGCTGTGGCAGCACTACATTGTAAATAATAATAAACGTTTACATATGTTTTGTTAATTTTCGTATTGTGTTTGCAAAAATGGAGAAAAGACTAGATAATATAAAAATATTAAAGTTAGCGCTTGAAGGCCTGTGCACATTAAAAGAAATAAGTGAACTACACTGTAAAAGAAGAAGACGCTCTTGTTCTGTCAGAGAAATAAACCACGACAGAGACATTTTTGTTAAAATAAAAAGGGCCCTTTTATTATAAAGGCAGTTATTTTTTCCACATTTTCTATTAAATTTAAAATAAATGTATTTTCTTCTTTCTCCATTTTGTTAAAAACACAAACAAACAACAAACAGCTGATTCCGTACGGAATATGCGATCAGTTTCGCTTTTTGCTTAAGCAAATGACAGTTGAAAAACTTAACGAAAAGTCTCGTTAAGTACATTATAGTTTGCCACATACAATTTATATGTATTCGCAGGGTTGCTTAAGCTAGCATATGCACATTATAGTTGGGCCTTTAAGTTGCAGCCACAACAAGTGTGTTCATTATACCCTTTTTTTAAATTGTGTTTGTGTACATTTAAATAAATAAAGACTCGTTATACATAGTTTCTTCAAACTACTTGACGCTTTTATTGTGCAATTAAAAAGAATCCGGTTAATTTAAAGGAAATAAACTACCGTTTTTAAAAGGTAAAAACGTAACAATATAATATATGTGTATGTATGTAAATTATGCATCCACAACAAAGATTCGGCATAGCCGAATATAGCACTCTTACTTGTTATCATTGACATTTGTTTCTCCTTCTTTTCTATGTATGTATTTATTATTGGCATTAATAGCAAGCACAAAAGTCTCTAAGATTTTAAAAACCCGCTTATTAATCGCTGGAAAATAGCTGAATTTATTTACAAACGCAGATCAAAAGAATTAAACAGCTTCGCTACCCGTATCGTAATGAAATAAAAAGTTCAAAGTTAAGGCCCAACTATAATATGCATATGCTAGCTTAAGCAAACGTGCGAACACATATAAATTGTATGTGGCAAACTATAATGTACTTAACGAAACTTTTCGTTAAGTTTTTCAACTGTCATTTGCTTAAGCAAAAAGCGAAACTGATCGCACATTCTGTACGGAATCAGCTGTTTGTTGTTGTTTGTTTGTGTTTTGAACAAAATGGAGAAAGAAGAAAATATATTTATTTAAAATTTAATAGAAAATGCGGAAAAAATAAGTGCCTTTACAATAAAAGGGACCCTTTTTATTTTAACAAAAATGTCTTTCTGTCGCGGTTTATTTCTCTGACAGAACAAGAGCGTCTTCTTCTTTTACAGTGTAGTTCACTTATTTCTTTTAATGTGCGCAGGCCTTCAAGCGCTAACTTTAACATTTTTATATTATTTAAATTTTTAAGTTTTTTCTCCATTTTTGCAAACACAATACGAAAATTAACAAAACATATGTAAACGTTTATTATTATTTACAATGTAGTGTTGCCACAGCTGTACATTTTAGTACTTTTGCCGATAAATTAAGAAAAAGGAAAAATTATGCGTTTCTGGTACGAAGTTTTCTTTTAATTATAAAATAATATAATAATATTTATAAAATATAGTTATTTAATGGCTTTTTGTTAAAATAAAAACATTTTTTTTAACATAAATGAGCAACTGTGGACAAAAAGTTTCAAAGTCATTGTAGCCACCTAAAAGTTAACTCTGAACTGGTTATGCATTTGACAGTCTTTTCGTTAACTTTTGCAATTTGCTTAAGCTTGCTTATGCATATTATAGTTGGGCCTTTAAACAAATATACCGCATTTGCCGGACAATAAGACGCACCCTGATTTTAGGTAAAATTTTCAGAGTAAAAAAGTGCGTGTTATCGTCCGGCAAATACGGTATTTATTAAGTTATTAAAGCCTACAGTTTTCCTTTTAAATTAAATCTTATTACATTATCATATTATGATTTACAATATACAAACAAACACACATTTCAAATGTATACAAATTTTAACATGTACTTAATATTGTTGTTAGTCAGCGCATTGGTGTTCTAAATATTAATATTGATAGCTGATATAGCTTTCCTTATATATAATTTTTCATCATATCTATGGGAGGTGCCACGCCCAATATTGATAGTCCGCCCATTCTTGTCCTAAATATTAATATTGATTGTAGAATAACCGTACCATATATCTTATTGTATACCATATATTTGATATATTTTTAATTATCATCATGTGGGAGGTGCCACGCCCCCTGTCGCTACTACTCCCATTTTTTCCGCAAATATTTAAACAAGCAATGGAATTGCTCATGTAAAATTTAAGTACTATAGCTATTATAGTTTCCCAAGTATTTGATTTTTAAAATTAACTTTGTACCACGCCCACTTATAATTTCAAAAAAAATAGCCTATAGCTCCTTCCAGACATACAGAAATATACTGTGAAAATTTCAAGCAAATCGGTTCAGCCATTTAGCCGTCTATAGATCCCAAACTAATAATAATAAACATACATACAAACACACAATCACTTTTATATATATAGATAGATACATCAATATAATAATTTTAAAATTGTAAATCCCTGAAGAAGTTATCCATTGTGATAACGAAATATTGGATATATAAATATGTAAATATAAAGAACATTTTTATATAAATACTAAGTGACCTAATTGCTTAAGCCCTTATGACACTACATTTTTAATGCAAGAAATTATAGAATATTAAAAAAAAGTCGAATAAAAGAACTAAATAATTAAAAAATTAATATAAATTATTTTCATGACTATATTCATGTTACACTTTAACGTTATTAATTTGAATTTCGAACTAAAAATATTTAAAACCTCATCCCCAGCTAAAACTATTTAATCATCACTAAATAGTGTACAAAATCGCTAGATATAAAAGGGAAATCGCAAGATAAACATCACTTACTCAAATTTTGTTCGCATCAACACGAGCGGGATAAATAGCAAACAGAGAAATACGCTCGTACGAATTTGTCTCACAAAAGAAGTGCAAGAAAATAGAAGAAAATTTCATAAATGTGTTAAATGCTAAAGAAAATTAAATTCAGTTCCAACTAAAATTGTATTAGTTTTTTGTTTAAATTTACAAATATTAAAAGCGTATAAGGAAAATACAGCAAATAATTAAGTAAAACAATTTTTAAAATGTCTGAAGCCGAATCCACTACAGTGGTTAAACCACCACCACCGAAATCAAGCCTGAGCGATTTGAGACAATTCCGTATTAATAAAAATGCCGCAACAGCGGGAGCTGCAGCAAAAACAGGTAAGTGAAGTGGAAAATAAATTAATAAAATATGTGGACAATTGTTAATATTGCGATTATTTAGAGCGTGTTCCAGGTAAGAAGCGAATTCAGGTTATGGCAGACAGTGACACCGATGAGGCTGATGTTAATTATCCAAAGAAAACCAAGATGGAACTAACGGTCAAAGAGAAGGAAGAACGCTTCTTAGCGGCAGCCAAAATATCATCAGAATATGATACCATGGTAAGTAGTTAGAAATGCCAGAGCATTTTACACTAACTAATTGCTAACGATATATTGCATTGGAAGGATATACAAGATGCCTTGGTGCACAGCGGTTGGGATGTATCGGCGGCCTTACGTCATCTCAAAGAAAAATGTCAACCCAAAAGTCGTTCAGGCCAATCGACGGGTAATTCTTCAGCACCCAAAACAACAACGACGACTGATACAGCAAAATCTGCCACCAACGGCAGTTCGAAGCATCACTCATCGAAATCTAAGAAATCTGGTAATTATGATTCCGAAGGTGACGATACGGCTGATGAATCCTACGAAAAAGGACAGGTATACGATAGCGAAGATAGTGATGGCGATGAGTCAAGAGAGATAACTGGTCAGCGCAAGAAAGTATTTGAATTTATGAACACTGCCACATTGATGGAACTGCAAACAGTTAAGAGTCTGTCCGAAAAGAAAGCCAGCCTTATTTTTGATTTAAGACCCTTTAAGGATTGGGCAGATCTTCGCAAAAAACTGGAATCAAATAAAGCCCTGTCTGCTGAATTGCTAAACAATGCCCAGGAACTTATCAATAAGCAAAATAATGTGGCTAATATCTTGACAAAATGCAACAAATTAGTACAACGGTTAGAAGCTGCCATCGAGGCTGGGGCTGGCATTGTAGAGCAACCGAAAATTCTCAATGACAAGTTCAAATTGGCAGACTACCAGCTGATCGGCCTCAATTGGTTGACAGTGATGAATAAGCAACAGATGAATGGCATTTTGGCAGATGAAATGGGTCTGGGCAAAACCATACAAGTTATAGCATTCTTAGCATATCTGAAGGAAAATAAACTCTCCAAGGCAGCACATTTAATTGTTGTTCCCTCGTCTACACTGGACAATTGGGCTGCTGAGTTGTCCCGATGGTGTCCCAGCCTAAATTTCGAAAAATATCATGGGACCCAGGAAGAAAGAAGGCGTATGCGTATACGTTTCGCTAAAGAAGGTTTTAGTGGCTTTGATGTTCTGTTAACAACGTAAGCTTCTTAAATTTCTTTTTGTTTTCTTGCTCAAATTTAAATATGTCACCAAATGAAATTATATTTCTAGGTACCACATTGTTTCCAGTACACCCGAGGAACGAAAAATGTTCCGTGTTTGTAAATTGCACTATGTGATCTTCGATGAGGCGCATATGTTGAAAAACATGACAACAATGCGCTATGCCAACTTAATTACAATCAATGCCGAAATGCGCATTTTATTAACAGGTACACCACTTCAAAACAATCTCTTGGAATTGATGTCACTGCTGTGCTTTGTCATGCCCAGTTTCTTTGGTAAAAATGTAGAAGACATTAAAAGCTTATTTGGCAAGGTAAGTTAATTTTATTTAATTTATTTCTGTACCACATAGATCTCGCTAACAAAACAAAGGTTTTAAGAAATTATAAATTTAATTATATATCTATGAATTATTCTCAAAACAGAAAGGCAAAACAGAAAATGCCAATGAAGAGGTCTCACAGTTTCAAGAAACACAAGTTGAGAGAGCTAAGCGTATTATGAAACCTTTTGTATTGAGACGTTTGAAGAAAGATGTTTTGAGCAATTTGCCCAAAAAAACATCTTACGTTGTAAGTTACAATTGAGATGAACTTGAAACTGTTTAGTTTTTATGCATTGGTTTTCTTGTAGGAAAAAGTGTCAATGACCGAGACTCAAAGGAATTACTACAGCGAACTGGTGGACTACTATTCAACAAACCGAGCAGAATTGTGCAGTGGTGATCGCGCCGGTGTCACAATTATGATGGAAATGCGCAAATTAGCTAATCATCCACTGTTGGCACGTTACTTCTTCAGCGATCAAAAGCTGAGGGAGTTTTCGAAGCGTTTGGCAAATGTAACGACATATAAGAAAACAAATCCCCAATATATATTTGAGGAGATGGCAGTTATGTCTGATTTTCAAGTAATGCAACTCTGTAATAAACATGTAAGTATTATTAACAACATTGAGGAAGATTATATTTATTATAAACAAATTTCGTGTCATTATTTAGGAACTTTTTGATGTCAAGATACCTGATAGACTTATATTGGATTCTGCTAAATTTAAACATTTAGACAATTTATTGCCCAAACTGAAGGAGGACGGTCATCGAGTATTGATTTTTAGCCAATTTACCATGATGTTGGATATTGTGGAGCGATATCTCACCATACGTAAACATGGTTTTTGCCGACTTGATGGCTCAACGGCCGTAGAAGAACGTCAGGATATGATAAACGATTTCAATAATGATTCCGAAATTTTCATCTTTCTGCTGTCCACCAAGGCAGGTGGTGTTGGTATAAATTTAACAGCGGCCGATACTTGCATCATACACGATATCGATTTCAATCCCTACAATGACAAACAGGCCGAAGATCGTTGCCATCGCATGGGCCAAACAAGACCAGTGAGCATTTATCGTTTAATAACGGAAGGCACAATTGAGGACGGCATGCTGATGGTGGCCGAGGAGAAACTTAAACTAGAGCAAGATATCACTGCAAATGAAAAGGGGGAGGTGCAAGAAACCAAGTGCGTTGTGAGGCTTTTAACTATGGCATTAGGCCTGGATAAAGACGAAGAGGAACAATTAAATAAATCAATTAATAACTCATTAACACCTCCTTCCAAATAGAATTTTATTTAGTTTTATTATGAAAATTCATAAAATGAAATTCTCTTCGTCACTATTCGATTCGATACTAATTATTATAAATCTATTACTTAATTTGGTACAAACTAAAAATTTTATTTTATTACTCCTCAATTCCATTTGAATTGACCTTTTATTCCCCCCTCTTCTCTCTATCTATCTATTCATCTACCTTCTTAGTAGTTGAAAATTTGTATCACCTCACCTCAAGCAATCCTTCACTCACAAAAGTAAAGCAAAAGAACGTATTAAGTTATTGTTTTGATCCGATATTTAATTTTAAATTATTGTTATTACAATTTATGTGGCTGTATTTGCTTGCACTACGTCTATACATTCTTGTAATTATTCAACGCGTAAGAATTATTTTTTAATAATATACTAACATATATTTACCTTAGAACTTTTGCTAATATAATACATTATATTATTTGTGCTCTTGTTAATAAAAAAAGGAAAATTGTACACTTGCTTAGATTGGAACATGAATATTTATCATCTCTTTTTTTCTTTTTTTTTTTTGATACAAACGAAGATTTTATTTTCATTTATACAATATGCTATTATTTATTTAAATAACAAAACAATTCCCAATACATTATTTAAGAAAGTACATTTATTATAAATAAAGAATATACAACTAGATACAGAAATGAGATACATTTGTTGTTATATGTTTTGATGAGTAGGAACTGATTATGTTCAAAAAGCGATATCATATTTTTATGAAAAATATGTCAAATTCGGAAGAATGTAGCGGCAGCATATTTGAAAAAATGGATATGTTTTTTATATTAATATGTGCCCCTATTACGGTTCACAACTTTTTTAATAATTTGGTCGTCTTTCATAAATCGGTATTGCCATTCACAACTTATATGTAGTAGAGTTAATGTAGAGTTAAAGTCGGGTTGACTGACAGACGACCAAACTTAGTTGAGTTGAGAACGGCAATAGGGGCAATGATCTCTACTAATAAACCTTTCAGAAAAATATAAACTTATTATATGTCCTTAAAGAAAGTTTAATTTTTTATTTATTTATTTTTTTTTATTAAGTTAATTAATGATTTTCATCTATGATTTTTCAAATTGAAAACTATTCATTTTTGGAACCTTGAAATATTATTGCTTAAAAACTGTTTGATTGAAAATAAAATTTAGGGAAATCGGTAAAAAATTCTGTCCGGTATTTAAAAAAACCCGAACGAGGGTAAGGCAACATTTTTATTTTTAAATGCGTACAACTTGAAAACTTCAAGACAAAAATGTACATGCAAATAGTTTCCTACTTTGAACTACCATTGCGTGTGAATGGGCGCCATTTACAAAATTTAAATTCGAATACTTCTTGGCTACGGACATGTAAATCTTATCCCATTTAGAAATTGTAGATTTATTTCCAAGAATTTTTGATTCTGACCATTGTGAACATTACTTAATGGCCAAAAATAATTTTTATAGGAAAAATATCCAATTATATGTGATCTATCGAAATTTATATTTGTTTTCGTTATTAAAAACATGGGATATTGTGTAGGAAAGCTATTTAATAAATACAACAATTAAAGTTGTTATTCCAATTTACATAAAGCAATTTTTATTGAAAAGATTGATACAATCTTCTTCTTTAAATTTCTTTGGTGTTCACACAGCTCAATTTTATTGCTTAAATCACTCGTATTTAAATTTGAGAGTATACACACATTTGTATACACATATGTAATACGAATAAGAGAGTAACACGAATTGCTAGTACAATCAAGTGTGTGTACTCGTCTTATCTTCCTGAAAGGTAATCATCTTAGCTAAAAGAATTGCTTCGTGTAAATTGGGACTTACACAAGGATGTTTTCAGCAATTCATCTTGTAATATATGTATATTGAATATTTCGAAGAGGTAAATAAAGAATTTATTTTTATATTCACCACCAAAAATTCAAAGCTATGTATGTCGATCCGTCTGCAGTCAGAAATGTGTGAAATTGAATATGAGAAAGATCGGTTATGCGGAATTATGGACCAAAATGTGAGGCAAATAATATGACATTTTGCATGCGTTATTTGTACAATTAAAGAACAAGCTTTGTTGAAAATGGTAAGGTCGTATAAATCACATAAGCATATATTTCTTATAAACATTGTTATCAAGTGGAAAATCGAAATCAGTAATCATCATGCCCATTCACTACTGAGTTTTATGAAGATCGTTTTTTATAGGCGTTAACTGCGATATAAGGTCAGTTTCGATCGTTATAACAATAAACTTATAAATATATTCTACATATGGGATAATCCTGCGTTACGAACGTTACATTCGCACGCAAATTTACTTGTTAAAATTTTCACAGCTGGCCTTATATCGCAGTGGAATATTTTTATGAAATTTTTTGCAAAATGCAGTTCTTTGGGAGTACTTCAAAACTTGTTTTAAATTAAAAGATTAACTGTTTTTGAAAAAAGGTTATGCTAGCTTAAAGTTCCGTTACTAACGTTACAAAAAACGGAAAACGATTTTGAGGCTTGTGCGCATTGCACACTTTTTTAGCTAATTTTACATAAACAAAAAAAATTCCAAATACAAAAAATTAATTGGAATATATGACCATATCAATCCAGCTTAGAAAAGAAGGCTAAGTAGTCTCGTTAAACAAAAATCTTAATTTTTGTCTGTTACTGACGTTACACTTTTTCCATTAAACCCAATTGCGTATATAAAAAACATTCATGTATTTAAAAATCTTTTTAACCTTGTAATTATTAATTTATTAGTTATAAAAAAAAATTATAGAATATTTCCTTTCTCTTATATTAGCTTTGTGGAAGGCAACAAAATACATACATAAAACGTCCTACAAAAGGAAATGTACCATTTAAAGATGTTAACAATGCATGGTGTAAAAATGACAAATCTAAAGCTGAAGCATTCTCGTGTCACCTACAGAATACATTTCAACATCATGCAAACACAAATTCATGCATCGATGAAATAGTTACATTTTTAGATAGTCCTTGTCCTATGGATTGGCCAATAAAACATATTACACCACAAGAAGTTAAAGATCAAATAAAAACATAAACTGTAAAAAATCTCCTGGTTATGACAGTATAAATGGAAAAGTAGTTCAAACCCTGCCTAAAAAGAGCATTTTATACCTAACTTATATATAATGCAATACATACTAAGATTAAATTACATTCCAGTGCAATAGAAGTGCGCAGAGATTGTTATAATTAACAAGCCTAACAAGCCTGAAAACATTGTTTCATCCTACCGTCCAATTAGTTTACTGGCTTTATTCTCCAAAATATTTGAAAGAATATTTCTGAAAAGATTATTACCAGTTTTAGATAAATTTAACATCATTCCTGAATACCAATTTGGTTTTAGAAGCCATCATGGCACTCCTGAGCAATGTCATCGTATCATTGCTCATATAAGAGATACTTTGGAACCTAAAAAATATTGCTCAGGAGTATTCCTGGATGTTCAACAAGCATTTGATAAAGTATGGCATACTGGGTTATATTATTTAAGCTTCTTCCAACTCCTTTCTACCTTCTGTTGAAATCATATCTTACAGACAGAAGCTTTTTTGTTAAAGTTAATGATGAATCCTCCAAAATATATAAAATCAAGGCCGGAGTTCCTCAAGGTAGTGTACTCGGTCCTATTCTCTATACGGTATTTACATCTGACATGCCAATTATTGAGGATGTTTTAGTTGCAACTTATGCAGATGACACTGCAATCCTGACTTCAGATAAATGCTCTAACAACGCATCAATTTTAATGCAACGACAACTCAACGCAATTGCAAATTGGTTAAATTAATGGAACATAAAAGATAATACATACTGAAAAATCTATAAATGTTACGTTTTCTCTACGACGTGGAAACTGTTCTGAAGTATTTCTGAAAAACAATCCAATTCCTCAGGCTGAATGCGTTAAATATCTAGGAATGCATATTGACAAGAGATTAACGTGGAAGTCACATATAAAGGCAAAGAAGCATCAATTGAATATAAAACAAAACGCTTAAATTGGTTGTTAGGACCAAAATCAAAATTAGATTTGAACAACAAAATATTAATTTATAAAACAATCCTAAAACCAGTTTGGACTTTTGTGGGGAACAGCTAGCAACTCGAATATTGAAATATTGCAAAGATACCAGTCAAAAACTCTTAGATTAATTGTCAATGCACCATGGTTTGTATCCAATAATTCAATTCATAAAGATCTTTCTATTCCGCGAGTTATGGACGAAATCAAAAGGTTTAGTGAAAGATATTTGGAGAGGTTAAGTCAGCATGTAAACCCATTAGCTATAGTTCTACTTGATGACACTGATGAAATAAGAAGACTCAAAAGACATCACATTCTGGATTTGCAATTCCGGAATTAACGTTTTATGGTTGTATTACAATAGACTTTTTTAAATATTTATTAATACTTTTTATGTATGTACTAGCTAAACCCGGTGTGCCTCGCTACCCCCCCTCGTTATAAAGTAAAATAAAACGTATTTATATATTATTCACACGTCAACATTTGCTGATGATACGGCATTTTTCAGTACTCACAAAGATCCAAAAGATGCCTCGATTCAATTACAGCACCACGTAACGCAAGTGGAGAAATGGGCAAGACAATGGGGAATAAAAATAAATGAACAGAAATGCACCCACGTAACATTTACTCTACGTTGGGAATCATGTCCCCCTATTCGTATTAATGACCATATAGTGCCTCAAAACTCACACGTGAAATATCTTGGTATTCATCTGGACCGTCGCCTCACATAGAAACCACATATAGATGCTAAGCTGACTCAAATGAAACTGAAAGCAGCCCAAATTCATTGGCTCATCGGCAGAAACTCCGTCCTTCGGCTCGATTGTAAGCTTCTACTCTACAACTCAATCTTAAAGCCAATTTGGTGCTATGGTATTCAGTTATGCGGCACTGCCTCCAACTCCAATATTGAGAAAATTCAACGCCGTCAAAACAAAATTCTACGAATGATAACTACCGCTCCTTGGTATATTAAAAACAACAACATACACAACGATCTTGATGTTCCACTTGTCAAATGGGAAATAACTAAACACGTGGCCCTTTATTTGGGTAAGCTGGAAACTCATCCAAATCCCCTCGCTCGAGACATCTTACAACATCCCGGTCATAGCCGTTTGAGAAGGAGGGACACCACCGCTCTCAGATGAATAAATACAAGTGCTCATTATATCCTATCGAATTTGAAAACTAGATTTTGCCTAGCATTGGCTGGACTTATCTTAATTAACTTTAGTTTTAAGATTTGAATACCTATTGTTAGTTCATTTAAAATGAAGATACAATAAAAAAGAATATGCAAAAAAAAAAAATATATTTACAAACATTTATTTATTTAGCTTTAATGTTTTTTTTTGCAATGCTTTAGATATACAATATTTTTAGTTTGTCCATCAGGAGCAAACACATATACACGGGATATCAACCTTAAGCTTTGTTAACAGTCATCTTAAATGGTAAATCTGTTAGTAGCATTGGAATGAGTAGCAAAAGTACATCTGTACCTTTATATTTTCCTGTTATAAAGGTCGCTTCTATTAAATTATTTCTCAGTTTTTTTTTTTACTGCAAGTCGAGAGCCATTGAAAGCCGTGATGATCGATATTACGCAGTAAAATAATTGGCACTCCAATTTTAAGTTGTAGCACATGTGGTGGAAAGCCTGGCACATCGAGTGAATTTAAGAACTCAACAGGATAATTAACGGCCTTACGGGTTGCCTGATTGATTTGATGCATTTTAAAGTGATATCCATTTTCTCCATATGGAAAAATAATAGGATACTGAAGCGCGTCATGTCATGCCATGCCCCTTTATTCACTTAAATTTAATGACGATCGGTCCAGTAGTTAAGACTATATTACGATTTTTCATTTTCTTAAAAAGGGGCGTGGTTCCACCCACTTTTCTCCTGGTACGTATTCCTAATTATGCCAATACCATATGTACCACATATCATTAACGTATGTAGGTCAAAAAATGCCCAAAATATGGCGATTTAAATTTTTGGGTTATATAGGCGGTGCCACCCCCGTTTGTACAATCAAAACTTCATATAGCCTCTTGTTCCTTCCAGAGTCACAGTAACATGCTGTGAAAATTTCAGGCAGATCGCTCCAGAGGTTTGGTCTCCAATTACAATATTTTAAAAAAGCAGGCGTAAATGTGGGTGTGGTCAAAAAAAGTACCCTGTTAATCACACCAGAGTCCCAGTTAAATGCTGTGAAAATTTTAAAAATATCGGTCCAGAGGTTTGGTCTCCAATTACAATATTTTAAAAAAGTGGGTGTAAAAGTGGGCGTGGTAAAAAAAAGTACCAGAGTCCCAGTTAAATGCTGTGAAAATTTTAAAAATATCGGTCCAGAGGTTTGGTCTCCTATAAGTACGGTGACCATTTTTGGGACAAATACAAAATTATGTTAAAAATGAAAAGAAAAACAGAAAAAATAATCATATAATATATGTATTATTATTATTATAAAATTAAGTAACAACAAAAACAAGTCTTCTTGACTAGAATAAAAAGTTTTTATATACATATTATAATTTAAAAAAATAAATTTGGTTTTATAAACAGTCTCCTTGACTAAGGCTAACAAAAAAAATATAAAATAACTACATAAATGATAAATTTAGTTATGAAGTTTGATATTTTTCCACAGAATGGATTTTTTTTAAAACATTTGGATTGTTAATTAAAAATCATTCATTTTGTAATTAATAATGATCTTAAAGTATTTACTTTTAATTGCGATTTTTCGGTGGTCCAAATATTATTCATTATTGAAAACACTCTCTCGATAGCAGCATTTGAAGCTGGTAGACATAGACAAAATTCAACAAGTATCAATATATTTGTATATGCAATCACATTTGTCTTAAAGTGATTAAAAATTTCAATCCATCTTTCATCTACTGATATATTTTTTACCCTCCATTCTTCTATTTTTTCATTATTTGCAAAATTTTTCACACAGCTCACTTCGTAAAATAAATCTTCATTATTTATTTTTAATTCATTTCTAAATTCATTTAGATAGGATAAAGTTTTTTCAATCTTGTCCCAAGATAACAAATTTCATAACAATATCCAGTCTAAAATTTCTACATCTCTAAAAGCCTTATCCCACTGATTTAGGTAATCAATGCATGTTTGGTAAAAATTTGTTATATGTTCTCTGTAATTGGAGAATAATATTTTTGACGGTAACCAATTCCGTTCGACCAATTTAAATTTTAAATCTTTTAAAATAGTTGAAGCCTCAGGCATTGAAATATTTTGTGATTCTACATTAAGAATAGCTTTATGAAATGTTGAAGCTTGGCTATATGCAAAAGATAACCATAATTCAGCACAAGGATTCATAAAAAAATTTCGTAATATTGTCGGACATTTTGGTTGAGACATAAAATATAATTTTAAAGCTTCAAATAGTTTTATGATTGTTTGCAAAACTGCCATTAAAGTTAACCATCGAGTTTTGCTATGTCCTAGTAACTTTTTATATTCTATTTCAATATCTTCACATATTTCTTTGAAATTTTCAATTCTAACTGCCAGATTATAGGAAATTTCCCATATCCCAGTAAACAAATTTTTCACTTTTGGAAATGTAGGGAAAGTATACAGTTGGATTTTTATGATAATTTTGTATTAATGTTCGTGCAATGTATATGCTAAAAAGAGGACATTTGCATATCAAATTAGGAAATAAGGGACAATGTACTGTCCTGTATTTACAAAAAAATCTCAAGGGACAGCATGTTAAAAAACAGGACTGTCCTGTAAAATACAGGGCGGATGGTCACCGTACCTATAAGGTACATACAAACAAACACACATTCAATATTATGTATATAGATTAATTGTTACATAGATAAATTTATAATTTTTATTTGATATCCCTAATGTTTATTAAAGTTTGCTGTTGTTCTTAATGGAGTACAACATAAAGACTATTTTTTATATTATATCTCATTTGCTTATTATCCTTAAATGGATAGATTATAAATAAAGAAATACAAAAAAAAAAATTTATTTTTTTATATAACTGTTTAATATACCCAGCTGTTCGAGCTACATACTTTTATAATATTGTCATTGGAAAAGCCCGAAAAATAATGATATGATTTAAGAGCTGGAATATTTTTTACATTTAACCATGTTTTTGATATTTCATCAGCTGTAGTTTTGACTTAATTTTTACCAACGTAAATTAGGAAAACCCATTTATATTTTTTTTTTGCTAATTTTAAAAATCTCGAGCGTTTTTTAAGATGGGCTTTTACTAGTTGCCAAACTTTTTGCTCTGTCTGCATTTTAACTCAATTTAATTTATATATTTGTCACCACGCGCTTTTATAATTGAAATGAAGTTTGGAAAATTTTGAGATCAAAGCAAGAATTTATTAAAGATTTCTAACGGAAAATCCAGTACGTAAACATTGCATTTGATGAGAGGCATGGGTTTGCGGTTTACAACATGGTTATTAATTATTGATTTTCAGAAATTATTTTAGGTTTCAGAAGAATTTGAAATTTACCTCAATTTAAGTTGCAGATTGTGGGATCGCATGTTATTTAAACAAACTTTTTGTTACTTTGAGGTGAAGTTTTTCGGATTCTCGGCAACATAGAGCAATTTTAAGCCCAGATTCAGATTCAGCAGGTGAAAATCCATTATAAACACTTATACTATGTTTCCACGGTACATGCTTCGCTCTCTATTCATGCTTCACACCCCAATCATGAGCGAAACAACTTGCTTCACCATACAAAATTTTAAGAGCGAATCAAGTAGATTCAATATGAATCCACTTGCGAATCACGAAAAATTGCACTCTTCTCTAATTTTTATCGCAAGTTTATCTGCACTAGCTGTAAAAATGCTTTTTTCAAATAAGCTAACTAATTTTCACTCAGTTTTTTTGTCCATTAAAAAAAAATATTTTCCACAAATTGTAAATTCTGTTTTTATACCCTTCACCATCGTGAGAAGGGTATATATAAGTTTGTCATTCCATGTGTAATTTCCACAAAAAAATTTTCCGACCCTATAAAGTATATATATTCTGGATCCTTATAGATAGCGAAGTCGATTAAGCCATGTCCGTCTGTCTGTCTGTCTGTCTGTCTGTTGAAATCAGTTTTTTGAAGTCCCCAGATATACTCGGGATCCAAACCTTCAATAATTCTGTGAGAAGTGCTTTCGAGAAGTTTGCTATTTAAAATCAGCAAAATCGGTTTAGGTCAACCAGAGTTATAAACCAATATGTGAGGCCACCTCCATAAAAATTTGATATTTTTCGTCCATTTTATTGCAATATTTTGAAATATATTGCAGATAATACGTATAAATATCGGTACCGACTCAAAACTTTGCACATATCATTTTAATATATACAAAAATCATCCCACAGCTATGACAAATTATGGGCCGATCTTCTTAAATTTTGGAACAGTTATTTTCATGCATATGAGGATATTTCACGTCGAATTTTAACATAATAACGGTATATTTAAGATATATGTATATTAGTATTAACGTGGATTTCGAGAGTGGACCTTATGTGGGGGATATTTTCAAATATGGACCGATATTCTCAAAATCCAACAGTTAGATTTAGGCATGTATGTAAATGATCTGTGTAAAATTTTGGATTGGTACCCTTATTTATAAGAGATTTATGAGTATTAAAGTGATTTTCGGAAAAGGGCTTTATATGGGGCATACGGTTAAAAATAGACCGAAATTCACAAAATTTTGTGGGATGATTTTTGTATATATTAAAATGATCTGTGCAAAGTTTTGACTCGGTACCGATATTTATACAATATATATGGGGAAAAATGTCTTTTTCAGATGTGGTCCTTGTATGGGAGCTATGACCAGTTCTGGGCCGACCACCATAAAATTTAGTACAACAATTTATTTGCCTATAAAGAGTATTTATGTCAAATTTTAGCCGTTTAACATTATTTATATCTGTTTTATACATATTTAAGTGAATTTTGGAAGTGGACTTTATATGGGGTCTATGGTCAAACATGAACCGAACTAAAAAAAAATTTCGTTTTGCGATTTCTTTTTGTATAAGACTTATTTTTGCTGAATTTTGTCTTGATCTTCCAATTTTATAGGAGAAATCATGGCCTGATTCTTACTATTTTCCGCACACTTTCTTCTTTTATCATAAAAATAACGTTTACAAAATTTCATGGTATTATCTGCAATATATTTCAAAATATTGCAATAAAATGGACAAAAAATATCAAATTTTTATGGAGGTTGTCTCACATATTGGTCCATAACTCTGGTTGACCTAAACCGATTTTGCTGATTTTAAATAGCAAACTTCTCGAAAGCATTTCTGACAGAATTATTGAAGATTTGGATCCCGAATATATCTGGGGACTTCAAAAAACTGATTTCAACAGCCAGACAGACAGACAGACGGACATGGCTTAATCGACTCCACTATCTATAAGGATCCAGAATATATATACTTTATAGGGTCGGAAAATTTTATTGTGGAAATTACACACGGAATGACAAACTTATATATATATACCTTTCTCATGAAGGTGAAGGGTATAAAAATTAAAAATTTTTTTCTCAAAAAATTTTTCTATTTTACTCCAAACAATACTTTTGGAGAAATAAAAAATAACTTTTATTAATATTTCAACTAAATTTCTTTCGGTGTGGTAGGTTAATGAACACGGAAATTTTTGAATTTATATATGAAATTGTAATCTATTAAAACAAGTCAACAATTGTTATAAACAAAATTAGAGAAAACTATAATTTATATTTGTAACATTTGAAATAAAAATTGTATTGTTACATTGAAAAAATTTAGCACTTATTTTTTCTTCTGTAGAACATTTTAGCACTTAGTTTTTCAAGTTTTAGCATAATTTGAAATTAATTTTCTGGCAACACTGACTAATTGACGCTTTTAAAGGGTGTCCCAACTAGAACGCGTTTTTCAAATTTGGCGCCATTCGAAGTGTCTTTGTTTGACATTTGAAGAATTGTTATTGTTTGCTAGTAGAAGGTACGAGGTTAGTAAAAATGGAGCGCTACACGAATGAAAAACGCCTTCTCATTGTGAAATTGTTTTACCAAAATGGTGAAAGTGTTGCGGCTACAGTTCGCAAATTGCGATCAATTAGGGGTCACAATAATGCTCCAAAAGAGTCAACTGTAAAGACATTAATGGATAAATTTGCCGAAACTGGGTCTGTTAGTGATGTAAAGACAACAACGCGCCTTCGACCAGGTCGATCGACCGAAAATGTCGTAGCTGTACGTGATGATATCACTCAAACTCCATCCACCTCAATTCGACACCGAGCTCAGCAAATTGGTGTCTCCAAATCCACTATGCAGCGAATTTGGACGTAAGATTTGCATCTTCATGCATACAAAGTTCAATTGACTCAGGAACTGAAGCTAGCTGACAATGGACAGCGAAGGGAGTTCGTTAATTGGGTATTGGAGAGACAACATGAAAATGCTGATTTTGCCGCTAAAATCATCTTCAGTGACGAGGCCCATTTCCATCTTGATGGCTTCGTCAATAGGCAGAATTGTCGTATTTGGGGTGAGGAAAATCCTCGAGTGATTCACGAGAAGCAAATGCATCCTCAACGTGTCACTGTGTGGTGTGGTTTTTGGGCTGGAGGAATCATTGGAAAATGAGGCAGGTCAAGGGCAAACTGTCAATAGTGTTCGGTATCGTGAAATGATAACCAGTTTTTTCTTGCCTAGAATTGAAGAAATGAATGTGGAGGGCATGTGGTTTCCACAAGACGGCACCACATGTCATACAGCCAGAGAAACTATTCAATTGCTGCATGAGTCATTTCCCGGTCGTGTTATTTCGCGTTTTGGAGACCAGAATTGGGCGCCTAGATCGTGCGATTTAACATCTTTAGATTATTTGCTTTGGGGGGTTTTGAAATCGATGGTTTACGCGAATAAACCGACGACGACTCAAGCCTTAAAAGAGGAAATTGGACCCTGCATTAATGAAATACCGCAGCATTTATGCAAAAAGGTCATTGAAAATTTCATTAAAAGATCGCGTGTGTGCCAGCAAAGCCGCGGCGGCCATCTGCGCGATATCTTGTTCCATACATAACCTAATTCTGTTTCACGATTGTTTTTAAATATCTGTGTTTTATTTAAAATTTAAAAATTGCGTTCTAGTTGGGACACCTTTTATTTTGCAATTAAAAAGAATCCGGTTTATTTAAAGAAAATAAACCACCGTTATTAAAAGGTAAAAACGTAACAATATTTAAAAGATAAAAACATAACAATATAATATACATTTATATGTATGTATGTATATAATATAATTATGCATCCACAACAAAGGTGAAGGGTATATAAGATTCGGCATAGCCGAATATAGCACTCTTACTTGTTTTTTTTTTTTTTTTTTTTACCTAAAATAGTAGTGTAAAGTGCAGGGACACAAAAATTGCGTTTTTTTTAATTGACCCATATATATGAGCTTTAAAGCTCTATAACATCAAAACCAAAAGCTTCTTGCCCATAAAAGCTTTTTGAAATGAACATGTTTTTGACGTCATTTAAAAAAAATAAAAATAAAAATCAGTCACTATCAGCCAATGGTGTTGAATTCCCATTTACATATGTACCATTGAGCTATATTTTGAGAAATTGTGGACCGATTCTTACCATTTTTAACAGGATTTGTCTTTCTATAATAAAAATGAGGTGGGTAAAATTGTATGATATTATCTGCATTATATTAGAAGAAAACAAATGGACCGATTTTACCCATTTCTTTTTTTGAATCTATATCGTGCATTCAACAGACGGAAAAATGAACGGACATTGTTAAATCGTTTTGGAGTCTTATAAAGGCCCATATATACATACATATATAATTTTTGTTTCTACCACCAATATTTCGATATATTACAAACGGAATGACAAAATTAAATGGGGGGTACATTAAGTTTGTCACTTTGTTATGTATGGTGTTAGGTATAAAATCAAGGTAAAATGTTTTATGAGATCCCCCCTTAATAGGTCAAAATTTCTAGACCACAATTTAAGCGCGAATATATCCACCAATCAATACCACCACCAAAAATATATGGTGGATTTTGTATTCCGAATATAACACAACAAAATATTAGTCGTAGACCTACAAAATTATAAATATGTAGCGTACCGACCACAATTATTGGCACCCATAAGGAATTTTCTACTTGTTGCATGGGATATACCGTCTGGTTTTATAAGAGCCTATCTTGTGTTATTTTTGTTTAATTCTTTGATATGTTTTCTATTAGATACAGTTTTTGATATAATAATATAAACTCTGTGCGATTTTTAGTAATTAAAATAAAAATAACCTTTAAAAAAATATAGTTATTGGCACTCAAGTACAACTATTGGCACATTAAATTATATAGTCATTGGCACTTGACTACAATTATTGGCCCTTTAAAAACTATAATTATTGGCACATTACCATAATTATTAACACCCCTAAAAGTTGAATTGTTGGCACCATGGTAACTCAAAAAACTTTTAAAACTTAACTAGTTAGCTAGGTAGAGGATTGTGATAATTCTTTCTCTGTTGAACAAGAGAAATAAGCTAAACTAATTTTATTCACGCATTAATTCATATTAGCTATATAAAAAATAGAATATATTTAACAGGTTTATATTTGGTTTAATTTTTGCTTGGTCATCCAACCGTTATCGCTTATTCCATAACCCCAATTTTCGGGAATAGTTTTTCGAATTTCATCCCTCATTCTTTTGTAAGGATAAATGATCATCGGTGGTGTCATGAATACTGCTAAACCTCTGTCTACATCGTATATATTTTTAGCTCCCTTTGCTGCTAGTACACTTTTAGCCTTAGGACATAGCATGAACTTGGTTTCATCTCCATTAAAAATTCTGGTAGGGTCGGATAGTATAGCAAAGTAGTTGTTTTCAACCCAGTAGTTTTTTATCTTGTCAAACCAGCCAAAAATGTCAGAAGCAGCTACATTGTCGCTGGCGGATGAGACGGCATCGGTGGCTCTAAAGGCTAATGTTAGATGCACTTTAAAAATGAAGTAAACCATCCTTTACGCGGCAAATTTTCTTCTCCAAAAGGGTGTTGCCGCGCATTTACATCGAGAAAGTCTTTAACGGCATGGAGTACGTCTTCCTTTCTTTTGGGAAAACCTTTCCGCTGAGAGACTTTCACCCAATCGACAATGGCTTCTTCTTCTGCTTCTGTTAAAATGGTTAGTGGACCTGGTCGAATTTTAGAAAATTTAGGGCCTAAACGAAATTGTAGCATTTACCGTGATATCCCATAAGTTTTTGATGCAGCTTTTTTTTTGAAATTTTGCCATCCCTAATTTCGGACAAAGCTTTCAGAAGACTTTCTTCATATGAATTGTTTTTTAGGCATTTCAAAAATTCTGAAAATACACAAAATTCAGTTATTGGCACTAAAA
Organism: Bellardia pandia; assembly: GCA_916048285.2. Taxonomy (NCBI): domain Eukaryota; kingdom Metazoa; phylum Arthropoda; class Insecta; order Diptera; family Calliphoridae; genus Bellardia; species Bellardia pandia. The sequence continues at coordinate 77,436,677 of OU696530.1, forward strand.
AAAGGTACAATTAGTGGCAGTGCCAATTATTGTAGTAATTACAAATTCAATTATTGGCACCAACTGCCAATAATAGAACTTATAGTTTTTTGGAACCTGTTGTTGGCACTGATGTTTTATTACAATACTTTGAAAATATTGTGTTTATTAAGGTAAAACTAGATTATTTAATGTTTTAGTATGTCAATGAATCAAAAGGCTTAATTAAAAAATCTATAAATAAAATAATAATGGTACTTACCAAACTTCTGCTCGCTATTGAAACCCACACTAAAAACAGCGCACAATCCCCCTTTCAAAACACCCTTCTTATTAGGAAGATTACAAGCAACTGAGCGTTTTAATGTTTTGCATCAGTTCAGAAAAAATGATGGAAAGAGATCATAGAGTGAGATAAAATGAACTTAGAACCAACGGGACTTTAACGATGTCTCCTAAATGCTATGCAAGTAGGAGGTGCCAATAATTAGGGCAATATTTTGTAGTGCCAATAATTGTAGTCGGTACGCTATTGTGATTCCTTATAATATTCTTTTTTTAGTTCTGTCCAGCGGTGTCTGTTGAAGACTTTACGGAGACACACATTTTACCAAATATTCTTCTCTGGTCAAAAATATTTGGTATTGAAATAGGCAAAATCGGTCCAACCAAACATTTTACAATTTATTTGGAATTATCACCATACATATTTAGTTTTATATCACATTAAAATGGATGAAAATTTGACATAAATTTTTAATTTTAAATGCGAAGTTTTATTAGCATATTAGTGCATATTTTGCAATTAAAAGCGTATTTTTACATTTTTTAGTTTTTACAGTTTTTACTCATATTTTGATTTTGGGTTTATTTTTTTATCAAAAATATTGTTTTTATCATTATCTTAAAATGTACCAAGGTGATGGGTACCTAAATTATAAAATTTTCTTTTGTTCGAATAATTCGAATAAAACATTTTAACTTGATCAAATAATTCAATCACAAATTTGAAATTAATCGAAATATTCGATTAACTTAAACATTTTTAAATAAACAGAAAGTAGTATCTTCTAAAGTCACCTTTAGAAATAAAACTTATAAAAATTTAAAAAATGTGTTCTTTGTCAATTTCAACGTTCATCATCATCATCATCAGTGTCATCTTAAATATACATCAGTTTCTTCCACATATTCAACATCTGATTCACCACCATCTTAACTTGTAATGATGGCACTGGTTCAATTAAAAACCAGTGTAAACTGAAACCAAAGCGGTCCATTATGATTTCATTTCTATTATTTAGTATGTTTTCTTGCATATTATAGGTATTTGAATTTAATGTTTTTTTATATGTTTTAGTAATAACCTCAGGTTTCCAAAAGTTTCTTACTGTATTTGACTTTTGATTTATCCCATATAATACACTATGCATGTAAGTATTTTGTATGCAATCACTTTCTTAGAAGCTCTCAGTAAGGGCAAATATATAACGTAGGTAATATAATATTTCCTCAAAATGTGGACTCTAAAATATCTGTTTCGAAAAACATTTCAAGCTCGTTTTTAATTATTATTTTTTTTTTTACTAAATATCAGTTTTTTTTAAGAAAAATTACTTATTGCAATAACATTCATATATTTGTATAAGGAGCTATCAGAACCATTCATATTTGTGTTTGTGATACAAATATTTAATATAATTTCGTATTGTAGTTTTTCATTAGACAACTGTTTAGACTCATGAAATTCAAAATGTTATTATCAAAAAAATCTTTAAATAACAGATAATAATAAATTAATTTATATACCTAAATAACTGTTTATTAAACATGTCTAATTATGTAAATAAAATTAAAACGGAATAGTGTAAATTATGAATTTTAATTATCAAATTCTGAAAAAATTTAAACAGAAACGATAAATTAACATAAACATATTTATTCGTTTTATTCGATTATTTTGCATTATTCGAAAATGGTCATTTTGAAATTCTTCGAAAACTTATTCGTAAGAAATTGTTTGATTATTCCAACGATCATTATTCAAATGGATACAGTAGTATACATATAAGATTCGGTACAGCCGATTAGAGGTTTTCTTTTTATGTATGAATGTATGTATATACTTGTATATGCGTCTGTCATTTCGTGTGTAACATTTAGAAATATTAGTCCAATATATACTTTATATTTCCTCGATCCTTGTGAAATTCTGAGTCGATTGAACTTTGTCCGTCTGTCTGTTCATCTGTGTGTCTGTATCAAAGATTCTCACATAAAAAATACACAACCACAACTAACCACGTGTCCAAAAAATGTTTGTTATTACAAGCAGCTTCTAAAATTATCGAAATCGGCCAAACCAGAGTTATGAACAAAAATGTGAGAATACCTCAAAATTTTTTTTTATTTTTATATTTTTCAGTTTTGTTTTTACACGTAAAACCATGAAATTTTGAACACGTGATTCCCATGATTAAAGGACAAATTGTGATTAAATTGTAAGAATACAATTTTATTCCCGAAGTATGGCCCAATGGTGCTTAATGCTTATGCAATTGCAATATCAATACAAAATTTTGCGAAAATAAGTTTTATATAAAAGTAAGTACACAAAATGATGTTTTATTTAGATCGGTTCATGTTTGATCATTGACCCCACTCCAAGTCCATTTTCTAAATCACTTATAAATATCGATTTCGAACCAAAGTTTTACACAAACTACTGAGTATCGTAAATATCGGTCCATATTTGATCATAGCCCCCATATAAAATCCACTTTTCTTAAATACGTATAAATCTGTATATAATTATCAGGTTAAAATTCGATTCAAATAATATTTATAGATATGTACATATATACATATATATGTATGTTCATATACATATGTATGTATAAATCACTGCACATAATTTATTGGCTATAGACCCATAAATGGCCATACGTATAAGGACCACATCCGAAAATACATCTTCTAAACGGTACTATTGAAAATTTTACACGGATCATTTATATACATATATATCGGTCCATATTTGATCATAACCCCCTAATAAGGTTCACTTACGAATAAATATCAATATCGAACCAACATTTTATACAAATCTGTAATTTTAATCCATAAATCATACTAATATCGGTCATACAGCAATTATACTACAGGATTTTGCAGCTTTCAGTCCATAATTGATCAAAGCTCCCAAATAAAGTCCACATCCGAGTATCACATAATACCCATAAAATTTTTGCAAATAACGTTATTGAGATCAAATTCAAACAAAATAAGCATCAAATACATGAAATCACGTTACTTAATTCTGGATTTTGTAGCTATCAGTTCATAATTGGTCTACTTCCATTTAATTTTTTCATTTAAGATTTTTTAGAGCATATTTTTTAAATTTAAATAGGGACACAACTTTTATAGAGTATATTTCCAGTTTCCCCAGTTATTACTAAAAGATTACTAGATACATTTTTTTTATTAACAAATACAAACGGCGAAGCTTTTTGGTTTATCTGCAGAAAACACCCAGAGTCTTTGGCGGGAATCGAACCCGCATCCTCTGACTGATAGTCTGGCACTCTATCGGGGCACATAGCGGCTAGTTAAGGCTCACAGAAGCTGTTATTAATAAAAATATAATGAATGACTAGAAAGTTAGCAGTTAGGTATATCTATAACAGATAATAAAAAACTTATAAGTGGTCAGGAAAATTTAATAAGTAGGAAGTTGCAATAAATTTATATGTACAGAATAATTCTTGTTTAAAATAAAAGCATCAGATATTAACACACCCAGTTAAAAGTTAAATTTGATTGAGAGAAATTGCAAACAAAACAAATATAGACTAAAAAATATCTAGCAGATACGAGTAAAAAGAGAAACTCGGCACAACAACTAATGACCGAATTCTCAGTCATTAGTTAACCATTGGTAAACTAAAATACTAACTATTGTTTAACTATTACTTGTTATTCTTATGGCAAACTAAGCATTGCGAATAAAGAATCATTAGTTAAGCCTTTGCCAGTAGCTAACTAAAGACTGTGAATTTAGCCATAAGAGAAATAAAATCAATACAAACACAAATGCAATAAAATGCTGACTGTTTCTTGTTCATTCTGAACAATATCATCGTTTATGCAGAGAACAAAAAAAAAATGAAACGAAAGAAAAGCAAAGCAAAAACAACTAAATCGTTTAGTCTAAATGCCAAAATACAAGTAATAAACGCATGAGTCATAAAGTGATTACTTCATTCATACGAAGCGTCAAATTAACCAACCAGCCAATTATTTAGAATGTTACTGCCAAAACAGCAACAACAACAACAACAAAAAAACAACTTAAAAGAAAATAATAAAAAAAAATAAACGAACTGGCCAAACAACAAATAAAACTGAACAGCTGAGTGAGAGTACATACATAATGACAATAACAAAACTGTCTAAAGAATTTTAGTTTTATTTTTATTAAATAAAAAAAAAAAACAAACAACGAAATTTCTAATTAAACATGTGTTTGAATGGCGATCAGCAGCAATGTAGCCAGATCCAGTCAATTTTTCTACAAATGGGAATTTTTAAAGTGATGATTTTCAACAATGTCTTTGTTACTACGATAAAAAATTGTCATTAATTTTGTTTGCATAATTTTTTGTTCGCTTTGCCAAATGGGCACAAAAATTTTAGCAGTAATAGTATTAAAGTCCGTTTCAGCGATTTGACATTTAGAAAACCTAATGTCTATTATCGATCAATCCATTTTGAAAGTTCTGATCAGACTTCATACTGCTACGTTTTTATCGTGTAATAAAACGCATTCTTTTAAAAATGGTTTGTTCAAATTTACAACGACAATGTAAATATGTAGTCAGTCCGCTTTCACACTCTTCAATTCTGAATCGCCAAGGCAAATATTTTTGGGTGAGTAGGGAAAAGAGAATAAAAGGGATACAAACTTGACGGTACTAGTCAATTTTCTTATTTCTTTTATTCATGTTGATTTGCATGAAAAAGTACGAACATTGAATTGACGTGTGTGAATGAAATGGCAAGTTCAAAAGAGAATTGAACAAAAACTGGTCAGCTAAAACTAAACTAAAACAGGACTCACTCTTTGCTATAAATTAAGAGAACCTTTTAGTCCTGTTTCACACTCTTCTGTTTTAGCTGACCACTTTTTATTCCCCAGCGCCATCTTCTAGCAAGTTCCGGCAAGAATGATAAAATAAAGATTACGCCAACGGGCGTAAAATTTTAAAATGTTCTGCGCATTTAGGCCCTGTGACGTCACACATTCTGTGTTTCTATTGGCTAATTTTTTCTCACTTGTTTTTTTTAATCATGCTTTGCTTGCATTTGCTCACTGCACTCTTCATGTTTATATTTTTTGTTGTTTTTTTTTTGTTGTTCTTTTTTAAACAGATTTTATTTTAGAACTCTCAGAGAATTCATTTGCAAGGTTGCCAACTATCACATAAAACACACATTTTTCGCAAGAAATTTTAATTCTAACACATGAAACATTATTGGTAACCCTTAGAAAGGCCCTTCTACGTCACACAACGGGAAATAATGCTCATGGCGTAATCTTTATTTTATCATTCTTGAGTTCCGGCATCTTATTTTTTCTGCAATTATTTCCTTAAAATTTCTTTTATTTTTACATAGCAGAAATTTTTTTAAATCACTCGTATTTTTATTTGTATATACATACATATGTATGTGTTACACTCTCATTCGTATGTAGCAAGTACAAGAATTACTAGTACAATCGAGTGTATACTCGTTTTGTCTTCCCCTCACACCGATGGCTAAAAGGTAAACAATTTCTTTGTAATATTTTCGCCGTGTAAATGGGGACTAATAAAAATGGCTTCTTCATTTTCAATAATACCAATAAGATAAACTTAAACACAAAATTTGATAATTCTTACTATCAACTATTGATAGATAATCTTATATTGAGTCTACACATGGTTGGCGAACATGATATAATTGTACTCATTTTTTTTGTACAATTTCTAAATACTGTTGCATCAAAATTTTAAACAGATAAATATATGATTTAAGTTTCCATTTGTGTAACATTTTGGAGCTGATATTCATATGAGCTTTAAATATTCTATAAGAAATTGTTGGTTGAATTATCGAACAATGGGAGCATCCGAAAAATTAATTCACATTAAATGATTTTATTTCTTCAATATATCCTTAAAATAATAAATCTAATAATTTTGAAAATATGTACATATATTTTTAACAATGTTTACTTTTCTCAAAGGTTAATGTTATAGATAATCGTGATAATAAACCAAAATAATATTCTTAAAGACTCAGAAGTAGCCGTCTAAATACAAAAAAAAAAATAAAAAAAATACAAGCAAATCCCGAAGGAAAATAAATTATATACTGGAGACATTTTATTACGATATGTTTCTTTGCCTTTCCAAGAAGAAGAGGAGGCTTCCGTTTCTTTGTTACTCTATCCTTTGAGAAATTTCTTCTTCTAAAAACTAGTATTCCATAGTTTTTTTTATCTGGTAAAGTGTTTGTTCTCTATTTTCCAATAGAGACCAGTTTTTTGCATTTAGAATATCACCAAAAGTAGGATTGTGATTCTTGAAAGAAAACTTACTCCAATAGATCCACCATTATAAATCCCATTTCTATTGCTTAGATTTATAAAACAATTCAATTAACTTAACTGAATATTTTAAATATATGTATGTTTTTCCTACATTTCCATAACAGTTCGACGATTTATTGAGATAATTGTCAATATTAAAAAAATTATCCGTAAGTTATGAAACGGTATTGCCGAAATTCGGACTGATTTTTTGAAAAAAAAACCTGTAAAAATTTTACCTTCAGATTACGCCGTTCACATGCGCAAAATCACATTTAAACAATAATGGCATATACAAGCTATATTTTCAATAAACACAAATGCTTTTTAAAACGTATTCATTTTTATTTTGGAAATTTTTATATTCATATATTCTAGATTTAGATTCAATAAAAATATATGGTAACACTCGATAGAAGTTTAGTGGAGGTATGTAGGCAGGCAGCCAGTACAATACTCGTCTAGTTGATCGTTAAAAACCAAACACAAAGAGTAAAATTAAATGAGCATAAAAATGTTGTATGTTTATTATAATTTAATGATTTATATCACATTGAGAAGCGAGAGCAAACTGAAAACTGACAAAAAATAAGGGAAAACAAAAACAACTAAACGCTGAAAAGAAGACAAATTTGTTGTACGAGTACCTATGTATTTTGTTCAGCCATTGCGAAACAAATGGCAAAATAAATTTGCTTTTTCTAAATCAGTCTATCACTGATCGCCCAATGATTAAATTTAAATATTTTTAAGTACGAAGAGTTTTTTATCTAAAAAGCAAGCAATCAACATTTTGAAAACGTTCAAATTGAATTGAATATAATTTTTTCTCTAAAAAAGGAATATCAAAAAATTAGAAAGAAAATTTCTGCATCTACATGTTAAATCTATATTCAAGAAACAACAAAATAGCAACAGCAACGAAACGAACTACGTCAATTTAAAAAGGTACCAAAATAAAACGGATACGCAAATTTGAAATTTCAAAAAAAAAATCAAATGCATAAATCTATAAAAAAAAAATAATAAAACGGTTACTTAACAACGATTTCCTGTCATACTCAAATAAAAGTGAAAATTTCAAAGAAAAGTTTTATAATAGAATTTACTATTTCTGTGCATATATGTACATATGTATATATCCAGCTAGATATATGTATGTACATTTATAAGTGTGTTTTAGAGATATATATGTATATATAATACACATATGTACATACATATAGTTTTATAAAATTAAATTCTCTTAATGTGTTTAAAAATAAATACAAATATGTATATTCTTACATTTGGTCATACATATGCACATGTGATGTACATACATACATACATATATAGTATATAGGTACATAAATATATATATATAAATTATACATATGTATGTGTGTATGTTTTCAATGTACAAAAATAACTATTAAATTATTGTAACAAAAAATTACAATATTGTTATTAAATTAAAAGACATTTTCAAATGTGACAACAAGATCCACAGATACATATATATATATGTATATATATATGAATACACATATATAAATATAAATAAATTTTGCAATTAACGGAAATTTGAAAAAATTTAATTTTTGAATTATTTTACAATCGCAAAAGATTAATGAATATCATGAGCCAAATAATTACCAACAATAACAACAAAAGTGACAACATCGCACACAATAAATTAAAAATTTTAAGAAAAAAAACGAAATAGCGTGAAAATAATTTGTTAAATACGTCATCCTTGGTTCATACTGATCCATACGTACATGTGCAAAAGTTCATGGATACTTATATGTACATATGTATATATATATACATACATATGCATACTATACTTACAAAAACAACATTAACAACAACTATCAACAGAATCGTAAATTAACGGAAGGCAAAGCGGAAGAATTATTTATCCATAGTTTTAATTTATTTAACATTATTTATCTATTTTTTTTAAAGCGATCACAACTAATCATCATCAACGAAAATAGATGAAAATGATGAGACTTTTAACATAGAAATATGGTGAAACAAAAAAATTATCTTTTTGTAACTAATTGGCAAGTCAAATTGGAACTAAAACTTAGAATCCAAATTATTAGGATAAAAGTCGTCTACTACTCAAGATACATTAAGTCAAAAGCCTGACAAATGAGTAAACTTAAAATGTTGCAAATATAAAATTTTAAAAATTGTGTGAACCTGGATTTTTTGTTTATAATTTTTATATATTTTTCACAATTTTCCATTTCTTACCAAAAGTATTATTTCGGTCTTATAAAAAACTATTTGAAAGTTTGCAAACAAAAGTGACGTTAAAATTCATCATTATAGTTATTTTGAGTTTTAGCTACTTTTTGTTCAATATTTACATTCACATAATAGCAACTGAATCACAGATCCTTCCAAATTTAGTCCATTTTGTGTCAAAATTTGCAATGTAGACTGTTTGCTTTAAAATCTCAAAGCTGGGTATATCCAATAAAATACAATTTTAGAAACCTTTTTTTTTTGTAAAATACTCCAGATCTAATGGTCTAGTTTGATTTGTATAATTATATATTATATTCATAATTATAGAATCTACCTAAATATGTAGATTATTTCATAAGAAGATTCAACAACCAGATTTTTAAAAACCGGGTATATCTTATCCCACGAACATTTATACATACGAGTACATATATCGAACTATTCTGGTAATCGCCAATGCACAGTGGCTTAAAAATGCTTTTTCACAAATAGTCCTTCAGAAAATCTAAAAAAAGTGCTTACATGTGTAAGTTATCTCTCTTAGTTGAAGAGATATTTAGGTTTATTTATTGTTTTATTTTGCACGATATTTGAAGGTTTTTTTTATACGTAGGGTTGAAAAATGTTTCTAAAATAATAGCTCTATTTGTGATAAAATTCTAAATAAAATTAAAAAAAAACTTGCTGACAATTATGTCGTACCTATAAAAAGTTACACGTATCCAAAGTAGAAACATATAAAAAGTTCCATATTTTTTACGTTTTTCCTTTTATATGAAAAAATAATATATAAGCCTGTTCTAAATACCTCTTGAACTAAAAGGGAAGGACTATTTCTATTTTAAATCATAAATGGATTTGTTTAAAAAATGTAAGACCCAAGGTACCCAAATTAGAGGGATCATTCTGCCTACGAATTCGAAAAACTGTAAATCATCTCGAAAACATCTCAGCTCTTATGTGAAATTTCGTTACGATATCTCCAATAGCTCCCGAGATTCCGAATTATATCCAAAACAGAAAAGAAAGCGTTACTAAACCTCTGTGCAAGGGAATATAATTTTAGAAGCTCTAATGTGTCCTGAATACTCCTGGCCAATTGTAAAACTAAATTAGTTAAAATTTCGATTTTCTTTTTAATCCATTTATTTTAAGTTGTTTTTATGAAACATGACTGAATAAAAAAAACAAAAAGTCATTTCTTAGAATCTCAATACAGAATTTTAATAAAAATGTAATACATACTCGTACATACATACATGTATACTAGGGCGGGCCAAATTTTTTGTCGATTAGAGCCGCCCCCTAGGATGATTCTATGGACAATTCTAAGCAACTTTGGTGAAGGAACCATGGGTCTATCTCGATTTTCGAGTCTCCCACTTTTCAAAAAATAATTTTTTTCCCCAGACTTGAATGCAAGAAAGACTTTCAAAAATAACTTATTCCGCTTTTCTTCCACTAAATTAATTTTTTTTACACATGTTCTTATTTTTTAGATTGAATTTCTGTTGAAAAAAATAAAATAAATATCAATTTTACCGAACATTTTCTCTCGGAAAATAGACGAAAAATATTACAAATATGCATGAAACGCCCTCTGGTGGTGTTATTAGGTAAAAATAAAGATCAAAAATGAATTTCTCGACCCCAAAAACCCTCCATATACACATAAAAAAGATAATATAACGATGAATAAAAAATCTAATTTCGAATCAAAATGATTGCCCCTATTGCGGTTCACAACTTTTTTAATAATTTGGTCGTCTTTCATAAATCGGTATTGCCATTCACAACTTAAATGCAGTAGAGTTAATGTAAAGTTAAAGTCAGACAGACGACCAAACTTAGTTGAGTTGAGAACGGCAATAGGGGCAGATGTTATAGGGGAAAAAATCATTTTTTGAAAAGTGGGAGACTCGAAAAACGAGATAGACCCATGGTTCCTTCACCAAAGTTGCTTAGAATTGTCCATAGAATCATCCTAGGGGGCGGCTCTAATCGACAAAAAATTTGGCCCGCCCTAGTATACATGTATGTATGTACGAGTATGTATTACATTTTTATTAAAATTCTATATTGAGATTCTAAGAAATGACTTTTTGTTTTTTTTATTCAGTCATGTTTCATAAAAACAACTTAAAATAAATGGATTAAAAAGAAAATCGAAATTTTAACTAATTTAGTTTTACAATTGGCCAGGAGTATTCAGAACACATTAGAGCTTCTAAAATTATATTCCCTTGCACAGAGGTTTAGTAACGCTTTCTTTTCTGTTTTGGATATAATTCGGAATCTCTATAATTGGCTCCATACAAATTGGCCCGGCCTAATGTATACATACGTCTTTTAAAGAAGATTTGTTTAATATTTGAAATAATGCAGCGTGTATAGATTCTAGATTAAGTTCATTATTTCTACTTAATCTTTTTCGAAATAAGCAGTTCTAAGGGGAAAGTAAAGTTAGATTATGGACTTGCTATAATATTGTACTATATATGAAAGGGATTATTGGTCAAAATATTTATAAAAATGTGTCACCATATTGGCCTTAAATTCATTGAGAAATTGTTTCATTATATTAGGTCCATTTTCACAGGTCACGTCGGTACTGTTGTGATTAAACAATTTACAAACATTTCATGCTGGAACTGAACTGCATAAACGATTTGTGCTTATTTTGAATCTACAGCTGAAATATGATCATGTGATGTACCTAATTACATATATATATTTTAGCAACGATAAACGTTCTTTGGGTTTTTTAATATTCGAAAGCTACAAACATGAACACACAAAATTAGAAAACTAATAAGTAATAAAAGCTATCAAAGCGTACATATTTTATGAATTTGACTCATTAATGACAATAAAAAATTATTGTTTTTTTTTTGTCTAATTAACTGGTTTTTAATAGAAGCAAACAATTAGTATATGGGTGTTTCCATGGTTATGCACGCGACATTTGTACACGTTTAATTGTCTTTGAATATTGTGAAAATGGAAGTTGATTGGAATTTTAGAATGGAATTTCAGAATCGTTACATTGTATGTGATGAGTCTTTCCTGGGTACCCAAGTTCCATGCAATCAAAGTTGACTTACGCACGTGACAAAAAATGGAAGTGCCTTTTAGGACCGCTTGTCAAACTTTTCGCTTTACCACAGCGCCATTCCATCGACGGCGCCTTTGGCATGCGAAGTCGCCAAGAAGTTCCACTAAATGCTTACAGCCAAATTCGCTAACAAAAGAAGGAATATTTATTTTTGAATTGACAGGTGCTGCCATCATAGAATATGAAAACCGTGGAAATTTCTTTGTATTGACTTTGAATTTTGTACACAATTTTTGTAAGGAAACAATAGAAGTCATATTTGTTGTGGCTTAGTTTGTCAATAATGACAACAAAAGATTCAGGTTCACCTCACAGTCATGCAACGCAAGTAAAAATAGTAACTTGTTGGTAGCTGAAGTGAGCTTCTTGTATCTCATTCTGATAGATCAATTTTTTTTTGTTTGTCATTAAAATATTTTTGCTGAGCGCGCTTTATAAAATAATAAAGTTTAAAAGCTTGCAGCTGAATTTCCAGTTCATATAACAAATCCGCTAATGGAGCTATGGTATAGCTTAATGGTAAGCGATCATCAACTTTTCTCCAATAGCTTGATTTAACATTTTCTTCCAATTTGGTTAAAAAAGATGTTTCTCACAGTCACTAACCAGGCACTTCTCGTCCAATACATTGCAACATGTTAATCTCAAAAAAGGTTTAAAATGAGATGGAAACCGAGGCATAGCTTTAGCGCATCCCTTTAGCAAAAATGCGGAGATTGCATGGTATTTACAAACACACATATTGTGCGGAAGTTTGTCCAGTAATTCAACGTGTCTGGGTCGATGGTGAAAAAATTGTGATTTACAAAGACATTCTGAAGTGACCTCGCTTTTGTACAGTTGATAAGCTTCTGATACAGTTACTATCATAAATCGCTTTGCAACAACTTGCTTATTGCAGACTAAAGACTCTTTCCGGCTGGGAGCTTGAACACTTACATATATCATCTCATCGTGGACTGCCTAAATGTTTTCCGGCATATTATCGATTGAATATACTGGTATCTCAGCTACATTATTCGAGACTTTGGGATACTTTTTATACAAAGCTTGTAGCACTTTATCTTTCTTTATTGCGTCCATGGTAACACCCTCTCTAGCTTCTTTATAGCTTTATAGTTTTTGTTTACACAAGGAACCACTTTTGAATTGGGTAATTGAATTTTTCTTGATTGATCTACACTTTTGTCTCTTTCTTTTTTTCACATAGTACAATCTCAATAGTTTTTTGTCAATTTTCTATGCTTAAAAAAATTATGCGAGCATTTTGATTTTTTAAGTCACGGTGAACCATTTCATGGAAATACCCATATGTCTTGTATACAAGCAATGCATTCTTTTTTATTTATTATCAGTTTTAATAAAATCAAAAAAGTCGAAAATTTTCGGAAACAATGACAATAATTCTACTGATAAGACAATGATTACGAAAACTGAACAAGGTCAAACTATAGTTGTTTTTAGTATGGCCTACTTTAAAGTATATACCTATTCTTAATATTTACTTAGTCAAAAAATATATAAACCGTAAATAAACTAACAAATGCCACCACACTCCACCACCCTTTGCTGCTCTATAAAGTGAAATAAGGAATTAATAATTTTCATTAAAGTCTGAATAGGAATATTCGAAATTTAAATCAGAATTCCGCATTCTTCTTTATTTTAAAGTGTATTTACAATACAATAAATATGCTTATTTATTTAAAAATAATAACCACAATATTAATCAAATTCCTAAAAGTTTCTCGTTAAAATGTTTGATTTTTAAATGAAAAATTAATAACTTGAAACTCGAATTTGTTGAAGATCAACTATTAAATTATTCGAAAATTTAATTATCACAACATTTACCCGCCGTCTTCTCATCCCATTCATTTGTTCTTACTGGACGTGGTCTTATCAAGTCAACGATAAACAAAACGTCGGAAGAATTACACACACAATATTCTCCATGTTCTTCTATAAGGAGTATACTTTTTGTTGTTCAAATTTATAATTTGTTTGTAATTTTCTAAAATAGCAGTCTTTTTGGGTGAAAATTACAGACAACCAGATCATAACATTGACAAGAGTTGCCCACACAAGATAAAATCTTGTGCGAACAAATTGATGACATGTCAAGACCTGAGGTTACAGCCAACAAGTTCTTGTCCGCTCATGAATTTATCTTGTGAGGAAAACTCTTGAACAACTTTGGTAGAACGTTTGTGCGTACAACAAATGTCATTTTCATACTATCACATCACCATTTTTAAAAATTACAATGAATAGTATGATGATTAATGAATATCAACACGTTTGCCTTACACGGAAAAACGCTTTGTTCACGTGCGCACAATAGGATGGCTCGTCAAAACCTGGTGTAATGACGTTTGTTATCATGACAAAGTTGTCTAAATCCCCGTCTTGGCATGTCAGTAATTTAGGTTAGGTTAGGTCAGCAGGCAGCCATAGTTAGTACAGCTCACTTAGGTCCATTCATTGGTCCTTTTGTGTTGCCTGAAAAGAGATGAATAGAAGACAGAAGAAAGGGGATAGATGTTGTAGAGACAGATAGAGAGTAGATGCCTATCCAACTGTCAAGAGAAGAAGAAGATGTCGGGTCCGCTATTCCTAATGAAGGCATTGATACGCACTAATTTTAAGTCTGATACTTCAGATAGATTATTGAAGAAGGTGTTACGCATGGTGCACATTTCTGTACAATGACAGAGAAGATGAGAGACTGTTTCCTCCTCTTCTTCATCTTTACAACTCCTGCAAAAATCATTGTAGGGAAGATCTTCTGGCATGTTTGCCGAATTTGCAGTGTCCAGTAATCACTGACACTAAGACACTTAATTGTAATCGTTGTAGTTTTAGCACGTACAACGTTCGTTCTCTGTTTAGCCTAGGCCTAGATAAGTCGTGTTATTACATAGATGTGTTAATTTGCCCACCTGGTCTGAGCAAGCTCATAGTAAAATTTGTTAATTCGTTGGCTTGCATGCTGATAATGGAACACCGCATAGATGATTAATATCATCATAAGGTAGCATGGAACCATTTATTGCTAAATTATCAGCAACAAGGTTTTCAATTGTGTCTCCACCCATACGAGTGATACTATTGAATGTCTCGCCATCCTATTTAAGGATTTGCGGAATTCCTGGACCAAGGTCAATATAGTTAGAGACTTTATTGCAGGCTAGCTATCAGTATATATACGAATATCCCTACCTGATATTTTGTTATAACTGATCCAATTAGTTGCTCTTTTTATAGCCGATATCTCGGACTGTAGATGGTTGCATACATTTGAAATTTTAAACAACATTCTAATTTCAAATTCTTCAATATAGACTCCATCAGTAATTTATTCGCATATGAATTTGTCTTGTGTGCACAACTCTTGTTGATGTTATGTTCTTGTTCTGACAACATTGTTAAATGATTTGTTCGCAAAACTATGTCTGCCACCAAATGTACATATTTTTCATACAAAAAGACCGCCATTTTAAAAAATCCAAAGAAAAAAATTAAAATTAACATATATAGACACGTTTTCGCCACAAAGATAAGTATGAACAAACTTGTGTTCATCAATACTGTCAATGTTTTTTTTTTTGTGAGAAGAAAACGATTACTTGTCAAGACGTGTTGTAAGCTGATGCTCTAAGAATTTTGTCATAACGATGGAATAACACAATAAATGGAGACTATAACTGATGTATAACGCAATACAAATCGAAAGATTATTAAAAGAAATTGTATTGTGTTTTGTATATGTAGATAAACCAGCACACATGGATTTTTTGCTCCTCCTGTAGTTGTGAGTTGTATGTAGGGCTATTGACAACAAATGGTTGGGTCGTTCTGGAAAGAAGATTACTACGTAAAAACTACCTCCACAAAATGTTCATTTCATAGACCGCTTTCGGAACTTGAATTTTAAAGTTTTGTTACATATACATAGATATTAATTCTAATGGTACGGTCACACTTGGCAAATATTTGCCGAAAAAGACGTAACCACTAAATAACATGTATTTTAACTCGTTTATTTATTTAAAGAAGCTTTTCTTATTTAGGCCAAAGCACAACAAATATTAAGTTTTATTTAATTTAATGCTGTTTGATCTTGCAAAACTCTTGTAAGAATAAACATCGTCAAACATATTTGTGCTAAGTAGTTACGCTTTTGTCAGTAAATATATTCTAAATGTGACCGTACCTTGAGAATGTAAGAAATGTACGTTTCATGATTGTATTAAAAAAATATATGAGAATAAATACAAGAATATGGCTTTGAACTTTAAAGATTTTTGGCAATAATTTCTTAAATACCTATGCTACTATTTTATACTATTGCTGATTTTGGTTTCACAGAAATTTATAACCGACATTAAAAATTTGGAATTTTTTATGAAAAGTTAAGGAATTAGTTTATATTTATTAGCAGATTTGTGTGATACTTCAGATGAGAATTTAAGAATAGAGAATACAGAATGAGGTTTGAAAATTAAATGTTAATCAAAATAAAACCTTTGATGTATTTAAGATCAAAGTAAACCCAATTTCTTAAATTCTTAAAGCACTGTCTGATTAAAATGTTTAAAAGACAAAATTTAGAACAAGAGAAAAATAATAAATATGCAAATTGAGTCAAACAAATTGTTCGGTAAATAAAAGGATTAACTTTCACCTTTTTACTTTCAATATAATTTTTTGGTTAAATATTTTTCTAAAGTTACTTTCAAATCGACTTATAAACACATTTCTTTCGCCATATTTCAATAAAAATTTGAAAATATATAAAATGTTGACCTTTGACATTGGTGGCAGAAGGGTTAGTGTTTAACAATTCCGGTAAAATCATCGTAATATACATATTTCCTATGCATTGAGTAATAATATTCTGTATATGTTTTATAAATACTGAGCAACAGCTTAAAATATTACAAAACTTCATATCAGAGCTTTTAGCGATCTTAGAAATGTCAGAATACTTTTGCATTAAAAATTACAGGTTTTTTCTTACGTTTTCCTTTTCATATGGTTTGAGACACATAAAGTTTGATGCGATTTCTAATTACTCAAACATTTTCCCACTTATTTTTTACTTCTGTATCTCTTATATATATTTTAAACTATTAAATACCTATACTTTAAAACTATAATCAAGAGTCGAAATTTCAAATATTAGTTTGTTCATAGATCACTAAAAATGTTCTATGCCAGTGTTTAATTCCGAAATTAAGTTGATTTCCGTTGTAATTTCAGTACAGCACAACTTATTATAGAAAATATTCTATGTAGTTCTTTATATTTAAACTTTTTAATGATATCATTTAAATAAATAATTAAAATATTCAAGCCGAAAGTAATAACAATTCGAAATTTCTAATGACATGCGGTCAAATAATTTCTATTATACTATGCTCTGTTAAATATTAGCTTTATTTATTTATTTTTTCTTTTTGGTTCACTGTATCTATTTTTGTAATTGTATTTTGCAGATATATTTTCAACAACAACAACAATATACGAGTATATAAACAATTCTATTCACATATAATAATTCATACATAACGAGAAAAGTTATAAGTAGATACAAAAAATAAAACAAAAATTATTTGCAAAAGAACAGAAACAGTGGAGATGCAATAGACAATAAACTAAACGATACAAGTAAAATACCGCCTACATACACATCAATACAAGAGAACGATCGGCACACGTTTATTTCTTAAAATTTTTCAAACAAAATATAAGAGGCGTAATTGCTGTTACTCTTAAGATAATTGAACTGTTTGAAAAGAGCGCACTTGAAAGAGAATTCATTGAAATTTAAAATAAAAAACCATTTCATCGAACGAAACTAATTTTATTTAACAATTTGCAGAGCGATCATACGAACGAATTATAAAGCTTTAAGAAGAAACAAGTTAAAGAACCCTAAAAAGAAAAGCAATAAGAGGAAAAACAAAACAAAAATTTACAACAAGCACAAATATAAATAAAACGTGAAGATTTGTATGCGATTTTCACCACAAGAACAAACAACAACAGTAAAAAATAGAAAAAACAAGCAACGTCACTCTATTAGAAAAAGAAACAACTATAAAAAAAACTCTATTTTATATTATTTGCGGTTTGATGGTGAAAATCCATCAATATTTATAAATATTAAAATAAACCACTGAACTCACCTCACAACACAACAATAACAACAGCAGCAGCAAAATAGAAGAAATTGCATCACAAATAAATGTTGTTGTTGTAGTAGTTTAAAATACAAGCAACAACAAACAACTGAGTAAATAGCAAAAACATAAAATATTAATCAGAGAAATACGACAAATAAGATTGATCGCCTAGACACTTATTTATTATTTAATATTCTTTTATCCATTTATTATTGTTTATTTATGCGTGGTGTTGGATATTTTTGTTTAAACGAAATTCTTAAAAAAAAAATAATTCAAATAAATACGAATAACTTTCAACGATCTAAGAATAAAATATATAAATTAATTCTTAAAAAAATTAAAAAATTAACGAATTAAAAAGAATTCAATTAATTATTGCAAAAAATAAATTAATATTCTACGATTGTATGCAGAAACCCCTTTTATGTTGAATCAAAACAAAATTAAAAAAAAAACAAACGCACACACAATCACAAATCTATAATCAAAGAAAAGAAAAGAAAACAACAAATAAGCAACAACAACATACACACTAACTTGACAACGACTACGACGAAAACAAAAAACCAACCAAAAGGTGCGAGAAAGAGGGAGAGAGCGACATCGAGAGCTAAAACGACAAAAGAATAATATAAGTATATTCAAATATTCTTATTTAAATTTAAAGCGGAAGAATCGCAAACATCGGAAGGCAAACATCACAAATCCTAACTAAAAAGGTAAACAAACAATAATAATCTTTATCTTTACTATTCGTTTATAGAATTAATAAATTATAAATAGTTTTGCAATAAACACAACAACAACAACACGACGCGGCGTATGTGTAGTAATTATTAAACATTTTTTCAGTATCAAGTATACGCAACATGGACTTTAAATTTAGAAGTTCTGGCAAAGACAGTGACTGCCAAATATGGTGGTGTTGATTGTGTAAACGAAATTCAAATTCTGGCTTCTTTTTATTGCTGGCACATTTTAAATCGTCTAGCAATTCATTAAAATACAACATTTATTTATATATGTATGTATGTAAACTAAAAAGTCAGATTTATTGAACTTTAATGCTTGTACATTTTTTAAAAAAGTTAGTTTGAATTTATAAAAATTATAAAATATGTATGTATGTACATTGGTATAATTAATTTGTTGAACCTTGAAACACAATAGAGCCACCTTAAACGCAACATTGATAATTAAAAAATATTTTTAATTTTATTTGATGAAGAATTGTCACGCATCGAAAGCGTTTAATATTTAAATATGTAATAGCAAAAACTACATTTCAATTAAAAAGTGATCACTAAAATTAAATATAATATGTATAAGAGTCTGTGCAAAAATTAAATCAATTGACGTGGAATTTGTGGTAAATGGTCTTGCAATAAAATACCGTTATCATCATTATCGCCTTTATCGAAAATACCGTTATCGTCATTCTACAAAATAATTCCAGTTATGAAAATAGTAATTTTTATTAAAATGTTTTAATATGTATAACCACATTGTCAACTTATTTTAATTTTTTTATAATTTTAGCAAATATCGAATCGAATATCTTTACCAAAAAAAAAAGTTAAAATACTGCTATTTCAAAGTAAAAGCTTTAAAATAAATTACAGATAAAACTTATTTTACCTTTCATGAAGAATTTATATTAAAGCCAATATAACAAGAATATCAAATAGTCTTAAGTTTGGGGGAAAAATAATATGTAGTTATAAAAATCTTTACTGCCTTGACATTGTGATTCCAAATTTAAAATTTCTTCGTGGATTTACAAGTGGATATTTATAAAAGGGCAATGAATCCAATAATTATGTTTAAAAGACTCTGTATTTCGTCGACTTTCTGAGTCTAGCTGGCTGGCTGGCTGTCCATGTAAAGCTTTTGCGCAGAGTACAGGTCGCAATTTTGAAGATATTTCGATAAAATGTGGTACGTGATATTTTTTCGGCCCAAGGATGGATGGGATTGAAACTGGTGAAAAACGGTCCATTATTTCACCTAGCCTCCATACAAATGTCCTCCCAAAATTGGAGTTTACCGGTCATAAATCTTTGAATTATGCAAGTATGCAACCAATTTCACCAAAAATAAGTAATAAATGATGCTAAATCATATCTACAAATTTCGTGAAGATCGGTCCATAATTAGTCGTAGCTCCCATATAAGGCCCAATTCCGAAAATCACTTTAACGATCATAAATTTCTTAAGAATGTTGGTAATCAAATAAAATTCGACACAAATAATATACAGAAACGATGACACCTAATTTTATAATGGTCGGTCCGTAATTAGTCGAAACTCCCATATAAGACCCTCCCCGTAATCAACTTTAACCTCCATAAATCTTTTAAAAGTATTTATATCGAGATAAAGTTTAACATACACAATATTTATATTTGCAGAAGTCATGGCACTAAATTTTTGGATGATCGCTCCATAATAGGTCATATCTCTAATAGAGCGCCCATTTCTGAAAATTGTTTTATACATATACTGGGTGTAGGGTATTATATTGTCGGGCTTGACCGACTAAACTTTCTTACTTGTTTTAATTAATTAAAAACGATGGATACACATTTTAGGATCTATTGTCGTTAAAAAAATTTAATTCTATTTTATAGAAATAAAAAATTATTTTAAGTTCGTTTAGCAAAGTTGCTTTAATGTGCTTTCAAAAAACCTAATGCATTTAATAACTCATCTTACAGCCAACTTGTTATTTTACTGGCAATGTTTTCGTCATTCGCATTATAAAGATTTTTTGTTCGATTTCCATTTGCTTTAATTGCATTATTTTCGTTCTTAAACTTTACATATTTTGGAAATGGTGTAGAATTTATGAATATTAGCTGTTAATACAGGATGTTTATATACCTACTGACCCCTAAATAGAGTGGAACAAGTACTTAATCTACTCTTTCTTATTGCGTTCTGTAGTTTAAGAAATGACTAGATCATCCCCATAATTATTTCCAACCTAGTCGCAAACTCTAAATTCTTTCTCTACATACATCTCGAGTCAGACGGCTTTTATGAAATTAAATTTCATCAAAAATGTTTTAAATGTTTCATTGTTTTTGTCATTGAAACACACCGATTGCTCAAGGAAGCTTATGGTGAATAAGATCCATCGGCATTACTACATACAAATTGTTGTCAAACTCAAAAGAGCTTGCAAAATAATTTCAAAGCGTTTGCGTGCATCAGGATTCATTTAAAATATCCAGACTTTGTGGCCAGACATAAAAGCGTAATATTTCCTCATGACATATGCTTCAAAACATGAGCAGTTCTTTTATTGCGAAATCCATACTCGTATGTTGCCAGAAAGATGGGAAGAGTTTATAACAAAAAAATGCTTTCAATAAATTTAAATTAAACAAATGTTTAAAAAAAGCTTAAAATTTTAAAAAAATAACGCATTTTTAGCAAAAATTAAAAGTTACAAATTAAAAAATATGTACATACAACTTAATTGTTTGTCAAAAATCGCTCATCTTTCGTAAAATAAATTTATAGTTATTTGAGTTTAAAATCTTTGGTGCAAAAACTTAATTTGCTGTTTTCTTTTGTATATTAATATTTACAGCAATAATAAGTTTTTATTTAAATTTAACTTCGTTAAACATTTCAAAAATACAAATTTGTTTGTTTTTCCAGGAAATTTAAAAATTTTTGCCGGGAATTTCCGGACCCCAAACCCTATATGTAACCAAAAAAATGGTACAAATGTAATTGAGTACGGCGATTTGTATGTATATTACCTATATATGTAGATTATTTGTGTTTAATTTTAACTTGATACTGATATTTATAATAGACTAGCTAAAACCCGGTGTGCTTCGCTACCCGTATCGTAGTGAAAGTTGAAAGTTTAGAGTTAAATAAATATAATTATTAAGTTATTAAACCTACAGTTTCCCTTTTAAATTAAATCTTATTATATTATCTTATTATGATTTACAATATACAAACAAACAAACACACATTCACTTTTATATATAGATAAGGGTTTTAAATGTATACAAATTTTAACATTTACTTAATATTGTTGCTAGTCAGAGCATTGGTGTCCTTATATATAATTTGTCATAATATCTATGGGAGGTACCACGCCCACTATTGATAGTCCGCCCATTCTTGTCCTAAATATTAATATTGATGGTAGAATAACCGTACCATATATCTTTTGTATACCATATATTTGATTTTTTTTTAATTATCATCCGCAAATATTTAAACAACCAATGGAATTGATCATGCAAAATTTGAGTACTATAGCTGTTATAGTTTCCTAAGTATTTGATTTTTAAAATTAACTTTGTATGGGAGGTACCATGCCCACTTAAAATTTCAGAAAAAAAGTAGCATATAGCTCCTTCCAGACATACAGAAATATACTGTGAAAATTTCAAGCGAATCGGTTCAGCTGTTTAGCCGTCTATAGATCCCAAACTAATAATAATAAACATTCATACATACATACAGATACATAATCACTTTTATATACATATATAGATCTATGAGCATTTAAGTGATTTTCGGAAGTGGACTTTATATTTCGTTTTGAGATTTATTTTGTATGTATACTGATACGGCATTTAAATACCATAAAGCCATATTTTGGGAAGACATTTGTATGGGGACCAATTCTTACCATTTTGAAAAAGTAGAAATTTGAAATTTTAAAAAATACATTTATAGCAAAAAGAAAAATGTAATATATCATGAGGCATATAAAGGAGGGGGACAAGATTTTTTGATTCTTTCTTCTTTTGATTCTTTTTTTTAAATCTCATATTTAAAGTACTAGAATAAGTAGAAGAGGATTAAAAAATATACATTAAATAAACGATAATTTAAATGCCTTTATATCCTTATTAGTTTTTAAACTATGAGTTATTTAGTTAAGCATAAATTTCTCTCATGAAAAGCACACGAAAAAACTATTATATGCGATTGAAACTAAAATGCTTTCTGCGATTACAAAAAGATATACATAATTGCAATATATATATTTCCAAATTTACATCGAACACGATATAACAAATTGTGTTTAAAGCGGACACTTTTCTGTGGTCCCATTAATTGTACTCTGATAACTCATCGAAATTACTATGTTTATAATAACAAAAATTAAAAACATTTTAGAGGCCCGTTAAATAAAATTCCATATCTTCCATAAAAACAACATTGTAGTAGGTTAAGTTAGGTCAGAAGGCCGGTGTGAGGTTGTCCCAACACCATTACCCAGAGACCAATACGGTCCATTGTGATACCTTGCAGAAATGATAGGAAACATTGTAGTAAGTTTTTAAAATTAGTTAACAAAATTCGATAATTTTTCTCAGAAAGAAATCAACATAGTATGAATACTAGGTGTAAAAGAATGGTTGGAATGATCCAGTCATTTCTTAAGCTAAAGAACGCAATAAAATGAGAGACTAGTTCCACAATTAAAAACATTAGTAAATGTGTTAAAATCTATTAAGGTCACATTTAGAAAATATTTACTCAAAAGAGCGTAACCACTTGTTTTAGCACAAATTTGTTTAGCGTTGTTTACTCTTACAAGAGTTTTTGTAAGATCAAACAGCATCAAATAAATTAAAGCTAAATATTTGTTGTGCTTTGGCCTAAATAAGAAAAGTTTTTTTTTTTAAAAATAAACGAGTTCAAAAATATGTTCGGCAAATATTTGCCAAATGTGACCGTACCTTTACCTTTATGAACGTCTACTGTCAATTAATTGCACACATTTACAAAATATGTAAGGTTAATAATATTAATGACATTGATAAATTACATAAAAACTTCCCAAAATACAATTAAAAGAAGTGCAAATTGATCAAAAAATTATTTTGTTGCTTGTCTTTATTAATGCGAAAGACTTGAAACTTTACTACTAAAATAATAAATCGTTGTCATGCGACCATAAATTTCTTTGAAGATGACTCGGATACGTCGAAGGTTATTTGCAGCATGGATTTTGGCAAATGTACGAGTACCTTAAACATGTATTCGATTCGCCATCAAATGACAATTTAGAACTGGCTACCAGTTCTTGTGTTCAAGTTGATTGCTTTTAACGATATCTTGACACTCTTTACTACAGGCGCGAATATGTCGAGGATGAAATAATATACGGCTTTTGACAAACATAGCCATCAAAGTTTTCTTGCCACAGTGAGCCAACTTCACGTTGACCTTATGGCTAAAAGCGTAGCTTTCAATGTTGTCATGAAACCGGTGAAATTTCGATCTTAGGGCTACCTTGGCTTTTACTTCATGGATGTAGGGACTAGTAGGATACAATATCTCCAAGTAAACCTATTTGAGTTTTTCACTGATGGATGTCAGATGACTTACTAAATGCATTAGTTATTTTAAAAGCACGTTAAAAATGTGCTAAACTAACTTAAAATAAAAATAAAAAATAAACAAACTTAAAATTACACAATTGTATAAAATACTTTGAGCTTTAATGAAGTTCCCGGGGTTCCCAATCCCGTTTACCGAGGGAAAAATAGTCCGAGAAATCCCAAACCCTAGTAGTGACCTATCTTAGCTAAAAGCCTCTCTATTATTACCTCTAGTTTGAATTTTTTGTTTATTAAATACTATTTCTATATCAATTGTCACCACTGTGCGTTATTTATTGCAAGATGTTAATTAAGAGCTAAAAATCCACTGTCATGGTACGAGCAAACAATTAGTCACACAAACAAATGCCCCAACTCGCAAACAATACAAATGCTTCAAAATAGACATGACACATTGTTGCATTTCAATTGTATTAGTATGAATAATAGAAGAATGAGAATAAAACCGAAAACCGGTAACTGATTTTAATTGTTAACTGCCAGAGAATAAGATAAAGATGACATAAGCGAGTGCACATGTATATTTATCAAGTATGAAATACAATCGGGTTGGTTGGTTTACGTGGTAGTTCACTACGTGCGAACACTTAAGTAGAGTCGAAGGGACCCCGTTTTAAAAACAATCGGGCAAGTCGAATATATGACACCTTACACCGTCAACATTATTTAAGATAAAACCAAATTTTTCTAATTCTTGGATAATTTGTTTAAAGTCATATTAAAATATCTTTGAAGGCAACACTTGTGATAAATACCTATTGATTTAAACATTCTTAAAGAATAATTTGGCACAAGAACATGTGTGTACTATATTAATTTGTATTTATTTATTACTTGAATGATTGATTAAATACCTCAACCATATAAGAGAACTAGCTTTTTGAACCCGGCGTTGCCCGGTGATTTCTTATCTTTTATTCCTGACCACGGATCATTTTAAATTTTGAATTTTTTTTCTATCAAACACCCGTGATCAAAAATTTAAAAATTTACCGAACGGTATATTTAGATATGCAAAAAATACTTATCTAATACAATTTTTTTTTGATTGTACAATGCGAATAATTCAATTCTGTCCTTTAATGAAAAAGGTACAAAAAAAAGCACCAAAACTCTTAAGTATTTTCGCTATTATTCTTGAATTTCCAAACATACTAACTTTGATCCCTTAAATAAATCTATACTTTAAAGCTTGAGCACTTATAATAATCCTTGAAGGTTAACTATCGAAAAAGTACTTTCCTAATAAATATTTTATTATATTAATATATAAATGAAAATGATACATGTGCCAAATATTGAAAAATCCTATTCTTGAGTTAAAAAATAATTTTTTTGATAGATATCCCACTTGCATCCCATTAAGCGATTATAAAGGCCTTAAAGTAAATTGTATAAGCTTTCTTTTGAGAAAAAAAGGCCCAAATTGAAAAAAAATATTTAAAAAAAAATTTTTTTTAAAATTAAAAAAAATATTTTTGAAATGATTGAAGAAATATCTATCTACAGTCCTTTGGACAATTTTTGCTAGGACCAATAGGTAAAAAAAAGTTACAGGTATAAGTGTTGATCGACCTTTTTTTTGTTTGCTATTAATAGTTTATATAGTTTCCTATATGCAGGCTTTCAAGGTCATTAATTTAATGTAAATAAAAGATTATTTATTTCATTTTCTATTAAATCCGACGTTTCGTTGGTATTCTTTCCAACTTCTTCAGGGATTTGAGTTTTTTATTAAAATCTGGTGACATTGTAAAAATACAAAAGAAACATTTAGTCAATAATAACAATAATTACAAGCTTAATTTTTGACAAATTAACTTACAATAATCTTTTTTGTCAGTCTTTACATCAACTTATGATTTATATCACAGTAGTTTTTTGTATATGTGGACAACACAACACAAAACTTAAAATATTTAAAAAAATTAATGTAAATTAAAATATAAATATATCACAGAAAATTTGTGGTTTTTTTCCTTTGGTCACAGTTGTTATTAGTACTAAAGTATTGCAATGGTGTAGTTTGCATTTGTATTGTCTTTGTCTTCTTTTGTGTTTATTGCAATTGTCGATTTTTGTTGTATTCTCAAGCTCTCCAACGTGTATCTCTTATTTTCCCTTTTCTCTTTATCTAAAATTTTCACTTTTTCAAAGTTTGGTTTGTGTCCGTTTTCAATACAGTGTTGTGCAAGTGCAGTTGATTGTTTTCCTCTTTTTATGTCAGCTTTATGTTCGTCTAATCTCACGCCTAAATTTCTCTTCGTTGTACCAATGTAGATTTTTCCACACTCCTCATTATCATCGCCATCACATTCAATTTGGTAAACAACATCACTTTGATCCCTACACTCAATCTTTGTTTTTGTTTGTGTAAATAAATTATGTATTGTATTGTTTGATTTATGTGCGAATATTATTTGTTCGTCGTTTATTATCTCTCTTAGTTTTTTGTTCTCAGTTAGTCTTGGAATAAACGGCAGGCTATAGTATTTGGTGTTGCCAGATGTGTCCTTTTTGTTTCCTTCCCCTGAAGAAATATTATTTTTAACTTTGGTCATTAATGAATTAATCAACCCATTTGGAAAATTGTTTTTCATTAAGATATCCTTTATTCTTGTCATATTCTTATATTTAAATTTTACGTCGCTTATTTTTATAACTTTGTCAATTAGATTCATTGCCGTATTTATCTTCTGTTTCATGGGTTGTGTTGAGTGAAAATTCATCAAGCGTCCAGAAGCAATTGGTTTCATATACCAATCTGTTATTATTTTGTTATTTTGTCGGAATATCTTCATATCTAGATATGGTATAGCATTGTTCCTCTCCCTCTCTAGAGTAAATTTCAATTTGTTATGATATGCGTTAAATGTTTTCAATATTATGTCTTCGTCTTTAAATTTTATTATGGCAAACAAATCATCTACATATTTTGTGATCAGTCTTATTCGTATGTTGTTCATTTCCAGTTCCTCGATGCATTGTTCCATTAGGTGGTCCAATATAATGTCGGCTACAGTCGGTGACAATGGGTTGCCCATTGGCATCCCGTATGTCTGTTGGTATAATTTGCTATCATGCATAAAATAATTATTATCATTAAGACAAAATTTTAGTATTTTCAGAAATTGTGATCTTGGTATTTTAGTGTGATTCTGTAGCACATTCCATTTTGTCATAATATTACTTATCGCTAGGTGTATAGGTATGTTTGTAAATAACGATACCACGTCCAATGATACAAGAATCTCATCTTCGTCCAAAGTAAGTGTATCCAGTTTTGTCTTTAATTCCAATGAGTTTTTTATATTAAATTTCTCAAGTATAATGTTTTTCAATATATTCCCAATATATTTTGATAACCCATAGCAGGGTACTCCTACCGATGATGATATTGGTCGAAGTGGGTTATTAGGTTTATGGATTTTCGGGAGTCCATAAAGTCGGGGTGCTGTTGCGGCATTTGATGTCAATATTTTTCTGTCATATCCACTTATATATTCTTTTTTATATAAGTCCATAATAATATTGTTGTTTGTCCTTTGTAATTTTTGTGTTGGATCAATCAATATACGTTTGTATGTGTGTTTATCTTCCAGTAATTTGCTCATTCCATCGTCATAATCCTTTTTGTACATTAAAACTGTTTTATTTCCCTTGTCTGCCTTAGTTATGACTATCTCGTCTTTATATTGTCTTAGAAATCTTCTTGTATCCTCATAAATGCCTAGTATGAATTTTTCCTTACCATCATTTTTCATTGTCCTTTTGTGGGTCATAATTCTGTTCGCTATCCTTGATCTTGTGATATCTTTTTCTCTATCATTTGTAAGAGTTTGTACCCACTGTTCCAAATCTGCTATCAATCCGATCGTACAGAAGTTTTTATTGTTGATTGGTAAAGCAAACTTCGAACCAAGAGAAAGAAGCCATTTGCTATCATCAGGAATAGTTATTGTTGTATTGTTGACAAACCAATCGGAATTGAATGTTAGGTTATATTTCGCCAATTTCTCTCTCTTTAAGTTGTCAATTTTTAATAAATGTGATTTTTTGTTCTCCAAAGTTACACTCATTTAAAAAAATTTACCAAAATGTCCAACTTTGACCCCCTCTAACTCCGGCACTTCTGGACTGATAGAGCTGCAAGTACTATCCAATAGTACTAACCTTGGTGCAAATTTCATCCAAATCGGAAGACATCGATTTTTAAAATTGGGTCACTTGACGTGAAATTCACCATATATTAAACATTTTACGTTAGTTCATTATTTTTTTACCCGTCGTTAACGTCTAACTGTCGTTTTATAAAAAAGTTACTTTTCAAATAAATCTACGAATATACGACGGTACAAAATAATTTTTGTCAACTAAGAACAAAGTATTCAAAAGTTCTAAAAAAGTACCCTCCTATATTCCGTTATAGAAATTCATATTTAACATTTCAACTCTGTATCTCCTTTTTACCTGTTATTTCCTTCTAAGGGTCGTATTATAAAGAAATTACTTCTCAAATATTTATTCTTGTGATTGCATAAATATAAAATTTTTTTTGTCTTTTAATATATCAATATTTAAACAAACAAACAAACTTACAAAGCCATTTATATGTACTCGTATATGGATTGTCAACTTTTAAAGTCTTATATAAAAGGTGTAGTTAACATTTAAGATGTGCTGTGCTTGTTAATATTGGGTGATTCATTTAGACTGTTTTTAAAATTGAAATAAAACACTTAAAAGAACTTTATGTCGGAATATTTATTAGTGCCCTAAATAATGATTTAACATTTGCTTTTTAAAAATAATTTAATTTAAATGTTGACAAAGACTACGCTGTTTGTTGCCCATTCGGAAGGTCTAATTATCGAGCATTCTTTTCATACTAGTGCCTTGCCTTGAATGCTTGAAACTAATTTTTGTTACATTTTGTATCGGTATCGATAATTATTCTGGTTATGTTATTTTGCGGATTATTTTGTTTAAGTTTCATCGCAGTAATAACATTTACAAGAATTTTATGCATATTCCAGTACTAAATTTTATGATTTACGAAAATCACATCAATCTCAATAACATCATTATCAAGTTGAAATTCAACATAAATCATTCACATACAAATACGAGTATATCGTCGTATATAATTTTATGCTGAATGGTTCGTAATAGGCCATATATCTCTTATGAGGACTACTTCCGAAAAACTCATTAACCTACATAAACATCCACATCGAACCGAAATTTTACACCGATCAGTTATAAGTATGTAAAAATCATACTATTGGCTTTTGTGAAAGTTGATCCATATTTGGTCATAGTTCCCATACAAGCACCACTTCCGAGAATAACCACAGAGTAAACAGTTTTGACGTTTCAAAAAGGTAAAATCAGTTTCCTGGGGCTTTTTGGTATCTAATTCATTGTGTGTCAAAATTACATTACACGCTGCAAAAATATAAACAAAGGGCAGTTATGAAAGAAAGAGATTTCACTTTGCATGATACGGCTTTTCTATAGACATTTATGTCCCACAAAGCCATATTCCGGGAAGACATTTGTATGGGGGCTATGAGAAATCGTGGACCAATTCCTAATATTTTCAACAGGACTTGTCTCTCTATAATAAAAATAAAAAAATAGCAAAAAATATCGAGATTGTCTAAAACTTTGTTATGAAACCATTTTCAGTACCAAACATTTCGGTGGATCAAAGAATGTTTGGTAAGAATTTCAATGGTATGTGTCTTTTTTTCGAAGCTCTATCGAGCCAAAATAAACGGACAGACGGACGGAAATCGCTAGGTCGTCTTAGAATTTTAAAAGGACCCAGAATATATGAAATGACAAACTTATCATTTTGGTGGTGAATATAAAGGGGTCAAAATTTATCACCCTTTAGTCACCCCGCTGTGTATAGTTATGATGTCATGGAATTAAAAACGTTGAATTAAAAACTTCTACCCACTTAAAGATCTTGACTATGTTGCTCGTTGCTAAATGCTAAAGTGTTTTCTTCAAATGTTAATTGTTGAAATAATGGACTTATACAAAATGTTTATTGTGTTTGTATTTATAAAATATGAATATGACATAATGTATTTATGCATAAATATGAACAATGAACTTGTCTGGTATGCAAATAGGAAATGAGTGTTGATTATTTAAATTTGATTTATTATTTTCTGTGTGATGTTATAATTGTAAGAAAATGGTCAAGCAACATGTAATTAAAGTGCAGTAACAGCCCAGAGAATTGTTTTACTGTAACAACTTAAGGATGATGGGATATCTTTAACGCCTAAAACATCAGCCCTAAATTGATTGATTAAATTTAAGTTTAATGCTCTGAAATCCCAATTCATAAAACCCATTTTAATGTGACTTCTTTATTTGAATTAAATTAATTCATAATATAATTCATTCAGATTTAATCCAAATTGAGAAAATAAAGAAAAAATTTCTGTCTGTCTATTAATTTCGCAACTCTAAAAGGTTTACCGCCTGTTTACCTAGCGTTTACACATGCGAGTAACAGTTCGAAAAACTTAATACACTCACATTTTTTACTAATGCACACACATTTTTCGCACTTGCAGAGCTACTCGCAGCGAAATTTGCATACGAGTGAATGTTTGACACTCTAGTAAACGTCAAATAAAAAAATAATGTTGCCATGTATATTTTTCAATGAATAGAAAGTGGATAATATAATATTTATAATTGAAATTTTAGTTTGTTTTATGAGTGATTGTAAACAAATTTCTTTCAAATAATATTGATAAACAAAATGTTTTAATTTTGGAGAATAAATATCATTAAAAGCATAATAATTATTGTTAATAAAATTTTTCCCTCATGAAAAATTTTTATATGATCAACTCGGCAACTCTATTTTTTAACTAAAACAAAAATGGAAGTAAAATTAAATTTAAAAAATATAATAAAATTTATTTATTTATATCGTTCCCATCCTCTTCTGTGGGATATGAGTGATAAAGCATATAGGAGGAACGATTTGAAAAGCAAGACCTTCGAAGCAATTGCAAATCAAATGCAGCTGCCGGTAGAAGTTTACGCTTTGATAACATTTTGAAAATGAACTCTCACTGTCCTGTGTAAACAGTTGTGCAAATGATTCGAGTTTTTCGAATAAGTTTTCGTATATAATAAGTACACAGCACTCGCATGCGAGTAATCGCATGTGTAAACGGGGGGTTAACCAATCATCCCAAAAGTTTGTGTCAAGACTTTTGAGCATAAAAATATTATTTGTGTAGAATTTCATTTCTATATCTCAATACTTTGAAGTGAGTCTCATATGTGAGCTTTGACTAATTATGATTTCCGTATATGTACATACATATACATAGATATTAAACATTTTTGAATTGAATATAATTTGGATACCATAATTTTTAAGAGAGTTAAGCTATGTATCCACGATCGTCAGATATTACAACGTTGTCCGAAAAATATTCAGAAAATGTCTAACAACCTAAATGTTTGCCTTCCAACGTTGTAAGGAAAAGCATTTTCAGTACATTGGAAGACAAAAATATTGTCAGACTTCTAACAATCGTGTAAACACACAATTTTGTCATTGTCATTGTTTTAAGACAATTAACAAACACTTTTCATTGTCATATGTGCAAAGTTTATGCATCTGCCAATGGCAGCATTGTCACAGAAATTATTTCTAAATGCAACTCTGTATATACATAAATAATAAACAAACAAGTGTGCATTGATAAAATTTTTGGAAAAAAGTGGAAGAAAATTAAAGAATTAAATTAAATTTTGCACACACAGAGCTGCAAAACGAATTTGACAATGCCACACAACAATCTGACAACCGTATAAGCTGACAATTTCGGTTGACAGATAAATTCATTGTGTGACAATTGTGTGCAAATGAAATTGTTAGTTTTCTTACAGTCGTCTAAACTGACAATTTACCTCTTGCTAAAAATTTTTCAATGTCAGTACATTACTAGCACATTGCTAGATATGACAACGTTGTAATATCTGACGATCGTGGACACATAGCTTTATGCTCGTTAAAGTGATTTTCGGAAACGGACCTTATACATATGTATGTATGTATGTATATGAACTATGGTCAATTTAGAGGTGTAGTTAGTTTTCATATACAAATTATTGATAGCGAAATTTTTGTGGATACGTTTGTAAATCAAACATTTATGACCGATAAAGCCCTTTTTCGGAATGACTAGGTGAAATAATGGATCGATTTCAATCCCAATCGTCCTTGGGCCGACGAAAGTTCACATACTAAATTTTATCGAAATATCTTTAAAATTACGACCAATAAATGGACTTAGAAAGTTTGGGCGTTTCAAATCTAATATAACTTATATCTACTACAGTGTTGTAAAATATAATGATATAGAATAGATGTCGATTCTTTTATCAACAATTTCAATCACATTTTGTCAAAATGGCAAATCTAGTTCGTCAACAACGTCACGGATTTTATGTTTTAAGTGTGTAATGCCTTTGATTTGTTCTTCATAGACTCTTTACATAGCTCCAGCTTTAAAATAGCCTCACAAAAAAAAATCCAGTAATCATAAATCGCAAGATCGGGGCGGCCAATAAACAGCTGAATTTCGTAAAATTAAGCGGTCGGTTAATTTGATTTGCAATTAATTCATTTTTTCGCTTTCTGTATTTGATTTTCAGTTATTTCGGTAACAGTATTTTAGAGTAACTTAGAGGTCATGCTGAAATTGTATATTGTAAAAGAATCAAGTTAGTTTAAGTAAACCTGACCATTTTCTACATACTATACAGTGGAGGACTTATAATTAGAAACGACTTTTCAGAATATATATTTGTTCATATTTTTTAAAAATTTAGTTCAACATATTAAAACTAATAACTAAAAATAGTAAAGTAACAAATTATTATTACGGACTTACCCCCTTATTCATAAACGATTATTAAATTTAACAAACGTTTATTAAGACAGATTTGCATATAAAAATTTGCTTAATAAACGTTTGTTAAATTTAATATTCGTTTATGAATAAGGGGGTTATACTTTAATATTTTGTTGACAACATTCGCGAGTCTTTTGGGTAAACTCTTAAGTTACACTTGGCAAATATTGTCAAAAAAGACTTAACCATTAAATAAAATATATTTGAATTCGTTTATTTATTTAAAAAAAAAACTTCTTTTATTTAGGACAAGACACAACAAATATTTAATCTTATTTTATTTGATGCTGTATGATTTTGCAAAACTCTTGTAAGAGTAAACAACGTCAAACAAATTTGTGCTAAAACAAGTGGTTACGCTTTTTTTGAGTAAATATTTGCCAATTGTGACCGTACCTTTAGTTAAACGCTTGCATGTTTGCAGTTTGTTGCATCAACTGAAACAATTCATCATTATTTCGTAGATTTTTGTCGTTTAGGTCACTTTTTACAATTTCCCATAAGTTTTCAATTGGGTTAAGATCAGGACTTTGGGGTGTCCAGTCAAGAACATCAATAGTTTGATCCAAAAGCCAACACTTCACTAACCGTGAAGTGTGCTTTGGGTCATTATCGTGCTGGAAAATGTATTGGACGGGTATATTCTCAAAGCAATACGGTTTCACTACATTTTCCACAATGTTTTTATATTGATGCAAATCCATTATTCCCTGAACTCGTGCAATTAGACTCACACCACACCAAGAAAAGGCACCCCAGACCATAACAGTGTACCTGGGGTCTAAGGCTTTATTTGGAGAACATACTGTTTTCTATCAGATTGGAACAAGTTAAACTTAAAATAGATCCAGTAACGTGCATCTTTTCTGAGCATTTCTTTTGCAAACCGCAACCGCTTAATGTTATTTTTTTTTTGAGACATGAGTTTTTTTTTGTGCAATGCAAGTTAATAACTATATTGTTTAACAAATGATACTCACTAATAATTAGAAAAGTTTACAAATTGAAGAAACAATGCGCGTTTCTAATTACGTGTCCAGCAAAAACATAAAACAATTGTGAAAATTATATTTTTATATTTTTTTTTAATTTAATATAGAACTCAACGTGTTGTGCATCAACAACAATGTTAATTGTTTACTCATTAAAAAAAGAAGGTAAAAAAAGCTACACAGCGATCTTATAATATCAAAGCATCGTTTCTAATTATATTGCCACCACTGTGCATACATACATATACATTTATTTCTAATTGTTAATATTTAATAATTTCAAATAACTTAGTCTGACTAATATCAAATTGTAACCTTCTTTCATTATTTCTTTGCTACAGGATTATCAACTACAAAATACTCTTCGAACACAAAATACGATAACTTAATAAAGAATACAACTAAAATTAAAACAAATTAAATAAGATATTAATAAAAGTAAACATAAACATATACTGTGTATATAAACAACAAACAAAAACGAAACAAAACAAAAGAAATATAAACAGAAAATAATATTTAGAACTATTTGTTTTTAGTTTTATAATTAAACATTGAATGTGATATTTGAAATTATTAATTTAGACAAACAACAAATAATATTACAGCCGAAGTAAAAAAGGAAAATCATAAAAAAAAATAAAATAAAGAAAGAAAAAGAGGACAATTTTGAAAAATAAAAACATTTTAGCATCAGTTTTTCATTTAATTTACACCAAAGAATTATAAATCTAAAAGATTTTTGGTAAAAAAAAAGAAAACAAACGAACAAACAAACAAATAAAAACTAAATTTCAAAAGATATAAAGAAAATAAATTTTAAAAAATGGCTGAAAAAGTAGAACAATCCCAACAGATGAACAACAATCAAAATGATGTTCGAAAAATTCGCACATCTCCAGATTTTCAAACACAACAGGTTATTGTACCAGCCAGCATAACGAGGGAAAGAAGTTTTGTGCGCACTTCAAATCATCAGGTAAATAATTACTTTGGCTCATATTTTATTGAAATTAAAATAATTTATTAATATATTGTATGTAGATACACACATACATACATATGTACGAGCATGTATGAAAATAATACAATAACAGTTTTTTCCTTACTACAACTTTTCTAATACTGTGCAAATTTGATTAAAAGATTTTGTCGTAATCAAAATGCCTGAATTTGTTTTTTTAATTAAAGATATAATTATATACATACATACATATGTACATATGCATAGGTATGTATGCAGGGGCCAAATTACCGCATTCGTGATCGAATGGGCTATCGTATCGAAAAATGATTTCGATATCGAAATTATGATAAAATGTACTAAATTTCTTGCTCGATATCGAATGCCATAATCTCAAATAAGAAAATTACGATCAATTTTACTCGATATCGAATGCGGTAATTTAGCCCCAGTATAGTGTTTTATGTTTAGTAATTTCTGATAATTAGATATTCTTGTATTCGCCCCCTGAAAATAGATACATACGTTTTTTAACTAAGTTCGGGTTTTTACTTGAAAATAAAATGCCAATAAATTGCTGCTCTCCAACATGTCGCCTAACGAGTACATCGATCGGCTTTCTAATTAAAATGTGATCTGAAAGATTTTGTAAAATCCTAGTAATTTAATCCTAGTATATAAAGATCGACTTGTTCGAAGTCGTTCGCATAGCTTCTGTTATCTATTATCTTCAAAAAGAGTGACAGTCTAAAGCCTGTTTAATACTTTGCACCAGACGGAAACCCAATAGAATAGTATCGGCAGAAGTTTGGGTTTACAGCATTGTTTATTGTCAGGAATAGAACATGGGGATTTTGGGCTGTGCGAAAGTGGGAATTCCAAACATTCAATCGGGGCAGCGTCAAAAATATGTAGATATCATGTAAAGTGTCCGCCAAATATTTTTTTTTTTTTTTTTTTTTTTGAAAATGCTATAAAAAAAAGCTACTGAATATTTTCTCAAATTTCTTTTTTTATTTGAAAGTACAATCCTTCCGGTTAATAATTGAAAACAATTTCATTCAAATGGCTGCCTCGGCTGGCCATGCAGTAGCCTACATGATCGGTCCAATTTTTAAGCACATTATCGATTGTGTGCAGCTGTATTTCACCAATAGCTTCACGAATATTGTCCTTTAAAGCGTAAATTGTCTCTGGCTTGTCGGCGTAACACTTATCTTTGACGGCACCCCACAAATAATAGTCCAACGGTGTCAAATCGCAGCTCCGAGGTGGCCAAACGACATCAGCTCTGCGGCTGATAATGCGATCGTCAAAAACAGGGCGCAAAACATCGATTGTAGCTTCGGCTGTGTGGCACTTAGCGCCGTCCTGTTGAAACCAAATGTTGCCAATATCATCCTCTTCAATTTTTGTGAACAAAAATTCGTTCAACATGGCCGGATAACGATCGTCATTGACTGTAACGGTCACCCCTTGCTTATTTTCGAAAAAAAATGGCCCAATTATGCCTCTGAACCAAAATCCGCACCAAACAGTAACTCGTTTTGGGTGCATCGCTTTTTCAATGTTTGCGTGCGGGTTATCTGTGCCCCAAATGCGACAATTTTGCTTGTTTACACCCGCCAAGATCAAAATGAGCTTCATCTGAAAACATGATTTTTTGTTGCAAAATCTGCATCTTCTGTAAGTCAATCGCAGGCCCACTTAGCGAAGCGGAAACGCATTCAACTCCTGAACCAATTGGACTTGTATGGCGTCATACCAAGGTCTTTATGCAAAATTCGTCTCAATGATGTCTCCGAAATGTTCAATTGTTGAGAACGACGGTGAATTGATGTTGATGGCGCTTCACGCACACTTTCTACCACAGCAGCAATATTCTCGGGTGTACGCACTGTTTTTGGCTTTTCACGCTTGGGTTTATCGATGAGCTAAGTGTTACCATTCACGAAATAAGCACTAGTTGAAAAAAAAAACGTTAGATGGCGGACCCGTTATCATCTTATAAATAATTGTTTAACTTGAGTTCAAAATTTTTCTCGGATTTACAATCAGTCCACTATCGATGCTCCATCGACATCGCATTTTAATTACCTTTTCCAGTCTCTGTGGTATCGAATTCAAGTGAAAACCTGAAACCTGCAATTTTAAAGATGTTTTTAACAATCAGTTGATGGCTAAGATTTGCTACACTTTTGACTATTCAAAACTGCTTAATTTAGCAAATAAAACAATATAATCAACGGTTCAAGAGCAACATTTAAAAGTTAATTTCACATTATTCACTAATCTTCTAGTCAACAACCGACTCTAAATAGCACGACTTTGTTTAAATATTTAAGTAAAATAATAACTATTAATTCGATAACAAATACTTTGTACGAGTATATAAATATTTACAATTATATTCGAAAACTACATTGCATTTTTATTTTTAAATAGAACTGAATTCACAAAAAAACGCGTTTACAAATTTAATTACATAATTTATTGTTAAAATACACCAATTTTTACGCGTCATAATAAAGTAAACAGTGGCATCATCTTTATGCAAAAAATCCTGCTCATTCCAAAGGTAGTGGCAATTCTTTTATTTTTTCTTTGTTTAAAAGTATAACCTTTAAAAGTATAAGTGTCATTCAAAAAAATTCCAAGTTTTATAATTTATCATTAAAAAAATAAAGTTGTAATGTTGAGTGGTGAAAAATGTACAATGGGAACACAAATATCCCTCCGAGAAATAGGTAAAATCGTTAAAAGTATATAAGTATACCAAGCACAATACCGTAGAAAATTTGCCTGGTGCAATACGACCAAATCGTTTTGAAAAACTGAAGTAAGAGAAGTAAGAGCATACAGCATACAGCCAGTGCTGTAAAAATAGCTGAAAATATTACGAATATTTCTGGAAAACCTTTAAGTGTGCGTACGATTGAGAGAAGAGTAGGAAGCCCTTTATATCAAAGAACAACCAAACCAAACGTTTGAATTTCGCAAAAAAAAAATATAACAAGCCTGAAATTTTTTGGAATAATATACTTTTTTCCGATTGAAAAAAGTTTGAGATTTTTGGAGTCCCAAAAATATGGTAAATCAAGAACAAAGCCCTTATACTATGTTTCCACGACGACTTGAATCACCTGCTTCGCTCTCTGAATCATGTTTATGAATCATGTTTACATGACCAAAAAACTTGATTCGATTTGACAGTTGTTTTTAATAAACAAACAGAATAAAAAAAACAGAATTTACAATTTGTGGAAAATATTTTTTTTAAATGGACAAAAAAACTGTGTGAAAATTAGTTAGCTTATTTGAAAAAAGCATACATTCGTACGTATTTACTTTCTTTACTTCCAGCAACAAGAAAATAATTTGTTTACAATAATATTAAATTTTTACAGCTAGTGCAGATAAACTTGCGATAAAAATTAGAGAAGAGTGCAAATTTTCGTGCTTCGCAAGTTGATTCAATATGAATCTACTTGATCCGCTCTTAAAATTTTGTATGGTGAAGCAAGTTGTTTCACTAAAGATTGGGGTGTGAAGCATGAATAGAGAGCGAAGCATGTACCGTGAAAACGTAGTATTAGTGATAAAAATGTTACAAATACAGTAAAACATGGCGGTAATGTAATGTTCTGGGGTTGTATGGCGACATCAGGGTCGGTAATCTTACATTTATAGAATCTACAATGAAAAGGAAAGATAATCTCTAAATTTAAAAAAAACATTGTAGTCCGTTGTGTAGACAAATTCAAACTAGCGCAGAACAGGACAACAATGTTAAGCATAGCTCCGAAATTGTGAAAGATTGGTTGCTCAATCATTGACCAACAACTTTAGATTATCCTTCGCAGTTCCCAGATCTCAATCGAATTGAGCACCTGCAGGAACAAAAAAATAGATAAAGAAATATTTCTTACAAGGATATCCTAAGGGCAGTAATACAGGATGAATGGAACAAAATTTCGCCTGATTTCAGGAAGCTGTGATAAAGGCAAGAGACTACAAACAAAATATTAAATGCAATGTTTTACATAATTTTAATATTTGTACCTGTTTACTTATTAGAAAAAATTTCATATTATTTTGGCTTGAGTTCATTTTTAATTAATAACTCAAAGACCACCATTGTACCTGTTTACTTTATTTTAAGAAGAAAAATTTGGTACTTTTCCGTTAAAATTAAATTATTTTTCTAGTTTTTGTTAATTAGTTATATTTTGTTGTTAATTTACTTTTATATAAGAAATGAAAACATCCACAGAGATCTAGAAGTACCATTGGTAAAGGATGAATTCAGAAGGGTCCGCGAGAACTACATCAAAAAGCTACAAACCCACCCGAATCCGCTTGCTAGAATTCTAGCTCAGAGGCAGACGGAGTCGAGGCTTCGTAGAGCTTAACAGCTCTGTTAGAGAGTAATTAGATTTAAGAACAATTATTATTAATTAGATTTATTTTAGTTTTAAGATTTGAATACTAATTGTTAGGCCTAAGAAAATAATAAGGCAGATTCAATAAATAATAAAAAAATAAAAAAAAATTTACTTTTGAATTGTGCAATACATTTTGTTTTAAATTTGTACTTGCAGTATATATAATAAAACATTTTTTTTAACAATATTAGGTGTTTACTTTATATTGATGCTCACAGTATATTAAGGCAAAGGGCTTTACTATAAAATAATTCCAAGAAAATATACTTGACAAATACCACAAATGCATGAAAGCTAAAATTAAAAAAAAATTGTTTATATGTATGTACCTACAAATAGTATAGTGATATTCATTTAGATCTTTTTTAATTTTTAAAATTAGCTGCTCTGTGAAAATGTTTTTTTCTCACAGAACGCTGATTTTCGTAATATAGCTGGATAATTTGAAAATGTTGTGGTGTGAGCTTTTTCGTGATGAATTGTCAATCAATACTGAATAAATATAAAATTACAGTATGAAACTAATTACGCATTATCTGTGAATAAAAAAAAACAATTGAAAAAAGTCTAAAGTGAACACCCTATATACATACTTATACGAGTATAAGAGAATATGAGAGAGAATATTTAATGAAATAAGTCTTAAGTAAACATTATGTATTGTTTTGCAAAAATAAAATTACCTATTAGTTGTTTCTAATAAAAAATAAAAACAGACTGTTCCATTCCCATTAGTAGTGTAAATAAACACCGAAAAGAACATCAACAATGTTTTAATATTTGAACGCAAACAACGGATAGAAAAATTTCCCTTTAAAAAATGTTTCCCGTAAATATTAAAAATTTTGTGTGGAAATAAACTTGGCAACTTTCCAAATAGATAGATAGAATAAATACTTGTATATGACCTCAATTATAACACATACTATGTACATATGTATGTACATATTAATAATTCTATTTAATTTGTCATTTCATTGGTAACATATTGACAAGACTATTGAGGTTGAAGTTAAAGTTGAAGCTTGAATCTGTTTTATTAATAACACTTTATTTATTTTTTCAATTTTTAAGAGGACTCAAGACTATAAAAGTGTTTTTAAACCGACCGTTTTCCACTATCAAGGCAGATTTGTTCGACTTCCCAAAGACCCTTAATTAAAATAAAGCAAGGAATTTCCAGCATCTGATAAGGGTTTTTTCTCAAAATTGCCTATGGAAAAATTAAATTTATGGGGTCAGCATCAAA
Organism: Bellardia pandia; assembly: GCA_916048285.2. Taxonomy (NCBI): domain Eukaryota; kingdom Metazoa; phylum Arthropoda; class Insecta; order Diptera; family Calliphoridae; genus Bellardia; species Bellardia pandia. Next base: position 77,477,858 of record OU696530.1, read on the forward strand.
TGTTTTAGTGGGTCCATAAAACTCCAATACTAATATTATGTATATGATGCAGGATCACATCAATAAATGCTGGACAGCGAAGCCAATTAAAAAAAATAATTAATGTAAAGAAAATATTGCAAATGATTGTCTTAATTCTCTAAATTTCTGTATTTCTTTCTTAGCATAAACGATACTCTAATATTTTTTTTAAAAACTACTCCGGATTCGTTATCAATTTTTGTTAAAATTTAAACAACTTAAAAAAAACTTCATGACATTCTAAGTATATAAATCACCTTTATAATCAAAATAATTTAAAACCATTTAAGTAAATGTTAACTTAACCCAATGAAAATGAAAAATGAAAACGGGATTTAAGATTTTGATTTCAGAATGTTTTATTAATAGAAACGAGCATAAACAAGCACAAAATGAAAGAAAAATTATATATTTTTTTTGGGGTGTACTCAAATGAGTACACAAAGTGTTTTAACGCATTTTTTGCACTGCCAACGTACTCTGGAATGGCAAATTACTCACCGTAACTGATTTTCTATTTTAGCGGGATAGTGCTCAACTCCATCTTGGGGTAAACCTTCAGGTATTGATGCAGACTGCCGTGATTTGTTTTGCCCACTTTCGCGTAAATAATAACGTGCAATGTGACGGCGAAACAAGAGTTGATCCATGGGACTCTCATTGATCAGTACATGTAGCCGCCAAGCGTTAGAAATTGTTAAATCAATCATGTATGTGAATAAAACCCACCACCACTTCTTTCCATGAACAGCAACCCTATACAAAAAGATTGATTGATCGAGCTCGTCAACTCCACCCATAGCTTTATTGTAATTTTGAAATAAATTAGGTATAACCACGTCAGTTTTCTTGAAAGAGCTTTGGCCAATATCTCATTTCCAATATCTTCATCCAAGGACCAGTATATTGGTTCGCGTGGTAATTTATTGTAACCGGATAATATCAAAACTCCTAGGAACTTTTTCAAATCACACTCATTCAGGTGAAATTTGTGCCTGTTGTTCTGTTTTGCGTAAGTTGTCGAATTGGAGATAATCAAGTCTATGATTTTCTCATCAAATAACTTTTAAAATATTTGCACTGGGTTAAGATCCTTTAGTTCCTCACAAATTGTATTTGCTCTGTCATAAACTACAGAGTTCTGCTGAGAAGCTGGTCTTGGTGGTGGCTGACATTTGTGTCAAATAGGATTTCTTTGGGTTGCAGAAGTTAGTCGAGCGCGCTTTGACTCTAATGGTTCATCATCACTGTCATAGTCACTGCGTCTTACAAAAAGTTCTATTGTTCCAGGAATATCTTGCGGTAGGGCAGACGGTATCACATCATCCTCAACACCTTCCTCTTCGTCAGTTAGTTCACTTGGATTAGGTGGTATGATTACCACAACAATTTCCTCCTCTTCACTATCGGCTAATATGCTATCAACGGCCTCTTGAAGTCCTCTGAAACTCTGCTGGCCCTTAAAACGTATTCCACTCATATTTCAAATCTAACAAAAAAAAAATATTTTTTACTTATAAATATCGAAGAATACACAACCCGAAACACTCATAAATGCGAATTGGAATTGTCCTAGCAAAGAGAACAGTAACCTTATAAGGCATCAGGACCGTAAGAGACATTTACTGCTCTCCTTCTTACTGGAAATCTTAGCAAGTTTTGGTTTATATGGGGGTTTTTCAAATCCTTGAGAAAGTTTGATATACACCTCTATTTTGTCGCCTAGATAAGTCCTGTAGTTCTTTATCATTTGCAAATCATACTTTCTTAATGAATGCCAATTTCGTAGGGCGCTAAATTTGTGTAAAACTAGATAGTGTTAAAATGTTTCTAATATATTATAAAGGGTGTCCCAACTAGAACGAAATTTTTAAATTTGGCGCCATTCGAAGTGTCATTGTTTAACTTTTGAACAATTATTATTGTTTGCTAGTAGAAGGTACGAGGTTAGTAAAAATGGAGCGCTACAGGAATGAGACAACAATAAAATGCTGATTATGCCGATAAAATCATCTTCAGTGAAGAGGCCCATTTCCATCTTGATGGCTTCGTCAATACTCAGAATTGTCACATTTAGGGTGAGGAAAATCCTCGAGTAATTCACGAGAAGCAAATGCATCCTCAACGTGTCACTGTGTGGTGTGGTTTTTGGGCTGGAGGAATCATTGGACCTTTTTTTATGAAAATGAGGCAGGTCAAGGGCAAACAGTCAATGGTGTTCGGTATCGTGAAATGATAACCAGTTTTTTGGTTTCCACAAAACGGCGCCACATGTCATACAGCCAGAGAAACTATTCAATTGCTGCATGAGTCATTTCCCGGTCGTGTTATTTCGCGTTTTGGAGACCAGAATTGGCCGCCTAGATCGTGCGATTTAACACCTCTAGATTTTTTTCTTTGGGGTTTTTTGAAGTCGATGGTTTACGCGAACAAGCCGACGACGACTCAAGCCTTAAAAGAGGAAAGTGGACGCTGCATTTATGCAAAAAGGTCATTGAAAGATCGTGTGTGTGCCAGCAAAGCGATATAATAAAGTTTCACGATTTTTCTTAAATATCTGTGTTTTATTTACAATTTAAAAATTGCGTTCTAGTTGGGACACACCCTTTATATTGTTACGTTTTTACCTTTTAAAAACGGTGGTTTATATCCTTTAAATAAACCGAATTCCTTTTAATTGCAAAATAAAAGCGTCAAATAGTTTAAAGAAAATATAATGATTATATATTTAAATGTACACAAAAATACACTTATATTACGGTTTAAGAAGACATTCAAATTCATGTTTGAAAACACTTGATGTTCACACAACAATGACTCACAATAAACTGTTAAGGTATGGTCACACATGGCAAATATTTTAGCACAAATTTGTTTGACGTTGTTTACTCTTACAAGAGTTTTGCAAGATCACACATCATTAAATTGTGACCGTACCTTTATCTATTTATACGCCAATCATAATTCGGTGCTAAGATACTAGAATGTTCTTGTCTAGATTGTTTGTATCTAGAATTTTCAGCAAAAGCCGTTAAAACTTACTTAATGTTGCCATATTGCTCACATATATATGTTTATAACAGGATGTTATCAACAATGCTTATAAATAGAAACTTTTACAAATGAATGCTAAACAAGTTGTTTGTTGATAAGCATGCCGTATGTTTATAAACATGTTGTATGTTGATAAACATGTTGTATGTTGGAAAACATGTTGTATGTTGATAAACAAGCTGTATATTTGAAATACAATTTCGTAACAATAGTTTCTTCTCTTTCAGAACATCAACAAAAGACGCAGCTTGGCCTTTAATCTACAGACCGGTGGTAACACTCAGACTGTACAAATGCGTGGTAAACCAACAATGGACATTTATAGACCACCAAGTAAGTTGAATTATTTAAATGTACATATGTAGATATCAAACAGATATTGCTGTAAATTGGCGATAAGCTTGAAAATACGATTGCTTCAAATTATTTCTGTTGGCGAGGGTGTTGTACCGAGTCATTATAAACAAGTAAGAAAGTATAGTCGGTCAAGCCCGACCATATAATACCCTACACCCAGTATATGTATAAAACAGTTTTTCAAAAACGAGCGCTATATGGGATATATTACTTATTATGGACCGATCATCCAAAAATTTAGTTCCATGATTTCTGTTAATATAAATATTATATGTGTTAAACTTTATCTCGATATAAATACTTTTAAAAGATTTATGGAGGTTAAACTGAATTACGTAGAGAGTCTTATATGGGAGTTTCGACTAATTATGGACCGACCATTATAAAATTAGGTGTCACCATTTCTGTATATATGAAACAGTTTTAAAAGAGTTATGCTCTTTAAAGTGATTTTCGGATGTGGGCCTTATATGGAGGCTACGACTAATTATGGACCAATCTTGACAAACTTTGTAGATGTGATTTAGCTTCATTTATTACTCATTTGTGGTGAAATTTGTTTGCATACTTTCATAATTCAAACATTTCTGATCGTTAAACTCCTATTTCGGGAGGACATTTGTATGGGGGCCAAGTGAAATTATGGACCGATTTCCCCCAGTTTCAATCCCATCCGTCCTTGGGCCGAAAAAATATCACGTACCAAATTTTATTGAAATATCTTCAAAATTGCGACCTGTACTCTGTATTCTCATAGACAGCCAGCCAGCCAAACGGACGGACGGACATCGTTAAATCGACTCAGAAAGTGATTCTGAGTCGATCGGTATACTTTAGGGTGGGTGTTGGAACAATATTTCTGGGCGTTACAGAAATCAGCACAAATCCAATATACCATCCCCACTATGGCGGTGTATGGTATAAAAATTATGTATGAGTTTATTTTATTTAGCTAGTGCTACAGTTATAATGATGACGTCGATTTAAATTGTTTTTTGTTAAAATTAATACTGCGCTTCACATTTTCATATTTTAATACAACATTTTGTAATAAAAATTAACTTTCTAATTAGAGTATCCAAAAACCGACTTTTTTCAAAAAAGAGCATTTAGAAAAAACAGTTTGACTGCGATTTTAGTTGAAGTTTTTTTATTTTTACAAAAAAATTGATTTTAAAGTAGAAATTATTTTTTTAATTAACAATTAAACTGGGCCAAAGATCATTAGTTCTACTCCATATTAGGAAATCAAAAGTCAAAAGTATTTCCAAATATAAAATTTTATTCGAGTGCAGATTCGGGAGATTCGAGAGATCTCAAATGATATCTAAATAATCTTAAAAATACTTTATTTGCTTGTTTTTACATTTTCGATATGAAAATAAGAAAATATTGTAAAAAATATTAAATCAAATAGATACAAAAAGTACAAATAATAAATGTTCTTAATTATAGAAACCAATACAAAAAACCGGTTTGAAAAAAGCGGTTAGCCGATTTGCGGTTTCGGTTTTTGAATACTGTAATTGAAATTAAAGAAGGGGTGAGTATGAATTTCATCATAGGATCATCACTGTTGTTAGTAGTTTATTTCCAAAATGCTAAAAATGCTTTTGAAATTTGTATGGCTGTATAAAATAAATGTTACCATTTTAACATTTCTACCAATAAACATTTAAGCTATGAATGAATTTGCATCGAAGCCAGTTTTAAATGCAGACTTCCTTTTCTCTCTCTCTCTTTTCTTTGTCTCTTTTGTGCAATGAAACTCATCAACATTAATTCTCTCGTTTGTAACATGTGTATTACATTTATTCAAATTATTGTTGTATGTACAATAAATTAATTATGTATGTTCTTTTTGGGACATTGGGACATTAATTCCACAATTTTGACATTGCACTTGCTTAAAAGATGTCCGTAATGACAGTGGTACTAAACTAAATGCTAACGCTCAGGAATTTAAATATCCGGTCACTGTGAATACAAGATCTACCACACCACCGCCACAATCACTTGTGCCAGCGGCAGCACCAACAGATACACTTGACAATTGGTAACGTTAGTGATTGTACAAATAATTAGAAACATTTAATTTTCATTTACAGAAATAAACTACAATATACAACATTCTTCCAGTTCGTCTATGGTTTTCCCGATGAATTCACCCACCGGATTACAGCCACAAATGCAGTATGTGTCCAATAATGCCATGATGAATCGACGACAGGCCGGACTCTCCTTAGGTAGCATGCCCTTGGGAAATATGAATCATAATAAACAGCATAATATGACTGGTGGGCATCGTCCCATACTCGTGACACACTCACATCCCATGCAAATGGGCCATATGACACATGGTGTCTCGCAGCAGGTGCCATTGATTAATTCACCATCAAGTGGAAATATTTTACATGTAAGTAGGTATATATTTCTCATTTCCTGTATAAATAAGTACTTTGCAGTGATGCACAATGGGCTACTTTGCTAAACAATTGGACAAATCAGTGCAAAAAGTTTAATTTTTCAAAATAATTCAGAATATATTGGGTCACACAAAACAGGTTTCCATCTAACTTATATAAAAAATAGGTGCACAATGGGCTACTTTGCTAAACAATTGGACAAATCAGTGCAAAAAATTTAATTTTTCAAAATAATTCAGAATATATTGCGTCACACAAAACAGGTTTTCCAGCTAACTTATATAAAAAAAAATAGGTGTAATTTTGTTTCTTAATTAGATTCCTGTGACTTTGCCCCGTCTATGAATAAGTTCCTACTTAAAAGCTTAAACTCAAATCCGCTATACCTTTTACATAACCTTATTAAAATCTGACTATGCGTTTCGAAATTACGTTACAAAATTAAATCATATGGTCGACTATTCTTTCGTTTTTAATTAAAAATTAATTTTTCGTCATTTATTATTCTTTAAACTTATAGCAAGCTGCCACAACAAATCGTGTAAAATTTGCCCCAGAACCCCAGAAACATCATCACAATAAGAGTCAAATGAATATGGTGCAGATGAACAACAATTTAAATCAAAACTATCAGCAACATCAACAAATGAACGTCTTGAATCCCTACATTATGGCCAACAGTCCAATGGGAAACGGACCTATGGATCCGTATATGAATATAACGCCATTGCAGCGATCGAAATCACTGTCATCTGCTGATGCCTTGACTCGTGGTATCGCTGGTCTTGGCTTAGGTCTAGGCAATGAAGTCACCGATATTGGCCAATTTACACCAGAAATACAATCTCTTATTGATACTGCACTCGAAGATCCAAATAAATTGAATGCTCGTTGCCTAATGGAATTGACCTCTCATTTTATTAAACGTGCTGTAGAGGGTCGTCGTTATGCTTTGCCGATAGCTAGACTTTGCTTGAATATTATAGGCAAAGAGCAAAAGGAGACATTTTTGGAAGCATTGTTGAATACGTGTCGTCAGTGGTATCAAGAGAGAGAAAAGGTTGGTCAAATTGCTCTTATTTTAAATAAAATTTTCAAATTCGTTGGAAAGCATCTTGAAAGTAAAATAAAATGTTTCTCATTGTAGCTTCTATTCACAATCCAGGGAATGAAATCACCATCTAGAGCTCGTTTCACCGCTTTCATGGCATTTCTCACCGAAATGTTTTGTCAATTAAAGCGGCGTCAATTACAATTGCGCACTCAATGTGAGGGAGCACCTCCACCACTGGTATTACTAACACTTTTATCAAAGTGTTGTGAAGACTGTGTAAAACCACCAGTCAGATCCTTGTCTGAGGTAAGTTTCATCAGAAGATGAACGAAACTTGAGTTTAACTACAAATACAAACATTATATACAAATGTAACTATGTATGTATTTCAGATTGAATGTCTCTTCTATGTATTGACCTGTATTGGTCAAGATCTGGAAATGCAATTGCCACAACAGTTGGAACTACTTTTGTCCATGATACGAGATGCCTTTTTGAATGCCGGCGACTCGGCACCCGCCATACGTCGCACTCTATTGCAGCTCATTGAATTGCAGGCATCGCATTGGCAGTTACCAGGCAACACGGTGCTCTACTATTATCCATCCAACAAATAATCTACCAGTTTAGATAGTTGTTCCATTTGTTGGATAAGAAATTGGAACTGATACGACTTTTTTTTGTTTGTTATAAAAAATTACCTAAAATTATAAACATAGATTCATAAATACACATACATACATACATACATACATATGTACATACATATATTGCATTTATAACAGATGCAAATGTTTTGTTGGAGCAATGATCCCTCATAGAAATCCTACAGTACATTACATATTAAGTTATTAAATTTTCTTTTTTTATTTTATTTAATATCATTTCTACTTACTAACAATAATAAACAAACTATTTTTGATCATGATCATGATATCTCTATTCTTAAAATTATATTATACTATATTTTATTATAACTATATTCGTAATTTTAATTTATATCTGTAGTATCTAATTATTTATAATACCTCTACAATATTAGGTAGTATATATATACAATACATAAATAATACATATACAAAAGCAATAAATATACCTACATACATACATATATTTATTTACATACATATGTATGTGTAAAGTATATTAGAGAACGTTAGATGCAACACATAGACCAAGAAATCTTACAACAATGCGTTCTCTAATGTATCTGTAATGTAATTTTCTGAAGCATTTTTGAGCTCAAAAATACTTTTTCCCCACAAGATATTATTAAACAAAGAAACTGTAACATCACAAACAAACAAAAAAATTAACTACTAATCCCAAATTTATTAATATCTTTCTAATACTAGTCAAAAAACAAAAAAAAATATTTTTTAAAAATAAAGTGATTTTCAAATAAATAAATAAAGAAAATATTTTTAATTTGTTTTAAACCAACTACAAATTCGAGGATTTTTTTAGTACCCTAGGAGATTGTTTCCTGACTTTGGTGATTGTAAAGAAAAACACACATATTGGGTCTCTCTCTATACAGGAATCTAGTTGATTGAAAGAACTGCTTGGATTGATAGATTTTTCCACAACGAAAAACATAAATAGAAATTGTATTACAACGGAATTATCATACGACGATCTTCTGACATTTCCCCTGTAATTTTAAGACATTACGTGAAAAATACACTCAATTCTGTTTTTATGCGGCTTTTTTTAATGCGATTTTAAACTTTTGCGCTTTTTTAGTACAAATTTTTATACGATTTTAATTTAAATATTTAATTTTTGTTAAAATTCCTAGTTTAATTGTCGACCATGCATTATCATCCAAGTTGCCAAAAAAAAAGTCTGATAGTGTAGGGGCTAAACGGTGGCAGACTTAAAGTTTATCAGATTTTGCTATTAATAACTATTAAATAAATAAATTTTGAAGAATTTTGGCTGTTTACACGAGTTTGAAGCATTTTGAAGAGCAATATTGAAGAAAATTTCAATCGTGTAAATCTAGCTAAACACAATATTTCCAAACTAATTAGTTCAAATATAAAAAATATATCAGCAGTCATATCCACACTTTGAGAAAGATATCAATAATTATGCCAAGTAGTTACTTTACACGTCTTTGATTTTTCCGTTGAATTTCTCAAAAAAAAATTAAAAGTCAGAAAACGTATTGAATGATATATGTTCTTTCTGTTATGGGTGTTGTTATATGTATGTATGTAAATATCCGATCTTCTTTAGAATCTGTTCAACATGAATTCTTTACACTGACCTAAGAACATACTATGTATTTAATATTCGTGCTCCTGACAAAAGAAAAACTCTAATTTTAATGGTACTTTTCGTTATTTAAATACAATTTCTCTTAATTAATAGTTATAGAAAAACTAAAGCTAATGGCCCATAATCATAGTCATAGAAAAAGCATACTTTTAGCAAAAACATGCTTTTGTTTTACATTCAGAACAAAATTTATATGTTTTTGTTGTTTAAAAGTCTACTTTTACTTAAAGTATGCTTTTTCTATGACTATGATTATGGGCCAATGTATTTATGTTCATTTATGAGTTAAACATTTAATATGAGGCGAATTAGTAGAAGAGTCTCTTAATTGTAAAGCTATCCAATTTTTGTTATTTTTAATTTAGTAAAACTGAATGTTTAAAATTTTGATATCCCTCCTGATTTGTTTCTGTGTTGGGTAAAAATTGGAAAAAAAATTTATAGGTTTAATTTTTTAAGACATTTTTATACCCTACATCTCCATAGTGGGAAAGGTATATTGGATTTGTGCTGATGTTTTTAACGCCCATAAATATTGATCCAACACCTACCGATAGAATCAGAATCGCTTCGTGAGTCAATTTAAGTACATGCTACAATGAAGATATTGCGATTAAAAATGGTACATGATATTTTTTGGCCTAGGATGCTTGAGATTGAAACTGGTGGAAATCGATTTATTATTTCACCTGTCCCTTATACATATGTCCTCCCGAAATAGGGGTATACCGATCCATAATTGATCATAGCTTTCATATAAGGCCTACTTCCGAAAATCACTTGAACGACCATAAATCTCTTAAAAACGCTAGTATCCAAATCAAATTCAACACAAATAAGTTTCATATACGGTCCATAATTAGTCGAAACTCCCATATAAGACCCTCTCCGTAATTCACTTTAACCTCCATTTATGTTTTGAAATTATCAAAATGACGATAAATCGTCAAATCTAGCAGCTATGGTTGGAATATGTAGAAGCAATGGTTGATTTAATAAAAAACAAGTAAGAAAGTATAGTCGGTCGGTATTTAAGATTCGACACAGCCGAATATTACACTCTAACTTGTTATACCCTACACCACAATAGTGGGGAGGGTATATTGGATTTGTGCTGATGTTTGTAACGCCCAGAAATATTGGTCCAACACCCACCTTAAAGTATACCGATCGACTCAGAATCACTTTCTGAGTCGATTTAACGATGTCCGTCCGTCCGTCTGGCTGGCTGGCTGTCCATGTAAAGCTTGTGCGCAGAGTACAGGTCGCAATTTTGAAGTTATTTTGATAAAATTTGGTAAGTGATATTTTTTCGGCCCAAGGACGGATGGGATTAAAACTGGTGCAAATCGGTCCATTATTTCACTGGCCCCCATACAAATGTCCTCCCGAAATTGGGTTTACTGATCATAAATGTTTGATTTATGCAAGGAACCAAACAAATTTCATCACAAATGCGTGGTAAATAAAGCCAAATCACATCTACAAAGTTCGTGAAGATCGGTCCATATCTAGTCGTAGCTCCCATATAAGGCTCACTACCCGAAATCACTTTATGGACCATAAATCTCTTAAAAATTTCGATATCCAAATAATATTAAATACAAATAAGTTTCGTATATATACAAATAGGATGGCATTTAATTTTATAATATTTAAGTTCATAAATAGTCAAAACTCCTATATATGACCCTCTTCGTAATTCAATTTAACCTCCATAAATCTTTTAAAAGTATTTATATCGAGACAAAGTTTAACATATATAATACTTATATTCATAGACATCATGGCACTAACTTTTTGGATGAATATATCTCCCATTAAACGCCCATTTCTTTGAGTTTTGAAGTGATTTTCGGAAGAGGGCATTATATGGGGGATATGGTCAAATATGGACCGAAATTTACAAAATTCTGTAGTATTTTTTTTGTGTATATGTAAATGATCTATGTAAAGTTTTGGGTCAGTACCGATATTTGTAGGATATATACAAGGTGGCGCATAAGTTGTCCTCCTTTCAGAAAATGCTATAAATTTTGCGAGGCCCCTAATGTCAGTTCTGTTTTGACATTTGTGTAGTAAACACATGCGAAATACACGTTAATAAACAATGTTACGCTACACTGCTCCAGAACGCGGAATATTGCTGCCAGAACTCATACGAGGATTACTTTTGCGCCACCTTGTATATATGTACAGTGAATCACTAAAATAGTATGCACTTCATACTTTTCATCAAGATCATAATTTTTTATATTTTCTTTTTATTGTGCCTCAACTATTTCTTCACATACTTCAACTTGCTAGTATGTAGATAACAAAAACAATATTTTTAATTGCTATGTATGCCCGTTATTATTATTGTGCTGACAATAAATTTTTGGATGATTGGTCCACAATAGATTATATCTCCCATTTAACGCCCATTTCTCGAAAACTGTTTTATACATATACTGGGTCGGGCTTGACCGACTATACTTTCTTACTTGTTTTTTTTTTTTTTTTTTTTAAGAGAAAATGCTAGTTTTGTAATCACAAAAGTAAGTATGCAATAAATGAGTATCAAGTTGTATATTAACATTAAAATAAAAGGTTGTTTGTGTCTTCGTATATTAAAAACGATCTGTACAAGTGTACTAATCTAAAAAATATAAGAGTAATTGAATAAAACTAATATTTTTACAATGCCACCAAGAGGGCCGGAGTTATCTAAGGATTTGAAGGATTTGATAATAAAGCTGTTCAAAGAAAATAACTCGCAAAGACAAATTGCCCGTATTGTAAATAAAAGTAATGCTACTGTACAAAAGAAAAATACAATACAATAGAAAAATATAATTCCGAAGGATCTACAGAAAATCGGCCACGATCGGGTCGCCCAAAATGTTTACAAGCCCAGAAGAAAGGATTATTGTTCGAAAAGTTAAGGCAAATCCAAAGATGAGTGAAACAAAAATACAATCAGAAATGGAAAGAGAAGTCGGAAAGTCCTGCCAGAAACAATTTGCCGCGTGTTACACAATGCTGGATATCATGGCCGAAGTATAAGAAAAAAAAACCATTCATTAGCCAAGTAAACCGGAAGAAGAGAGTAAACTTTGCTAAAGAGCACATAAACCAGTGAGAATCATTTTGGAACACTGTAATATTTTCGGACGAGACTAAAATAAATATTCATAGATCTGATGGGCGTAAAGTGTGGCGTAAAGCAAATTCCGAGCTTGAACCGGAAAATATGACTGGTACTGTAAAACATGGAGGTGGCTCGGTATTAGTTTGGGGTTGCATGGCAGCATCTGGAGCCGGAAGACTTGTTTTCATTGATGGAATTATGGATAAGTATTTGTACCTGAACTGCGATTTATTTTTACATGAAAATTATTTTTGCTGAACTTTGTATTAATATTCCAAGTTTATATTCATTTATGTATTATTGAGTCATATTTCGGGAAGATATTTGTATGGGGCTATGAGAAATCATGGACCGATTCTTACGATTTCCCTATAGTTGCTTCTTTTATCATAGAAATAATGTGTACAAAATTGCATGGTATTATCTGGAATATATTTAAAAAAAAATTCCAAAAAATGGATAAAAGTATCAAATTTTTATGAATGCCTCACATTTTTTTTCATAATTCTGGTTCCACTATACCGATCAATACCAAATCGACCTACAAAATTAGAAATATTTTTGTGGAAATATCGTTAAGTTAAGTTGTGTATTGTGGACGTGAGAGTGTTTAATACAGACGGACAGAAGGGCATAGATCAATCGACTTAGGATTTCATAAGGATCAAAGATATATATACTTTGTTGGGTCTCAGATAAATATTAACATGGAATGACAAACGTAATATACACACATTCACCACTTGTGGTGGTGGATGGTATAAAACTTAAGACATTGCACGTGGTTTTAGCCAACGTTCCAGCAGATGTGAGAAAAATCTGGTTAGATTTAGCACTAACATTAAATGGTTCGACCCGCCTCTTAAAAATGCCGGTGGTTGGAGCAAGGTGATCGAGTTTTATTTTTAAAAATTTTGTTTGTATGAGTATGTATCAGTATCTTGCTAAAAGAAACTCGGAATATTTACAGAATATTTTACGTTAATAGTTTTGGCGTTTCAAGAAATCCAAAACAAACAAAAGAAACAAAATTTATTAATGCAGGAAATTTAGGAAAGTTTGACGTTAGAAATTGGGAATAAGGAAACAAGTATATGACTCAATAAAAGTTTTGTATTATTTGATTTCTTATTTTGTTTGCTTCTTCGCTAATATCATCCTCAACAACAAGATATCTTCTTCTTCGGGTAATGACAATAAAATTTGTATCTGATTAGATGGTAGTATTTTATAAGAGTATTAAACCGTGTATTTTTTATAATTACCAACATACATAAATTACTAAATATGTAATAAAATACTCCAACAAACAATCACATCTATTTTCCCAGAAAAAATTTTAATATATTAACAAAAAAGTGACACAAAACTTATTTTACAACTTTGTTTGAAAACTTAACAACTAATTGAATTATACTTAAATTACATATTTCATGCAACTGCATCAACATTTGAATAGGAAAAACACCTTTAACTGCCCATGAGTACTTAAACATATGTACATATGTATGTATGTGTGTATATAGTATACACACAATAGACAACAAATGAAGAAATGAAAACAAAAATTAAGGAAGCTGAATATTAATCAAAATTATAAAATATGAGAAAAATAAAAACTAAATATGTATTATAGATACATATACATAGTTGAATACTTGTATGTATTGTGTGCCAATTTAATTCCTCCTTAATTATCACATACACATACAAACTTGCTCACATACATACGTTTTTATGTCTGAAAATTAGAAAATAAATAAATATTGTTTGTAATAAACACAAGGATTGCAAACGAGTGTGTTCGACAGCAGTCAAATTTGGATTAGGAAGCGATATGTTCAACCAACCATGTGGTGCCGGGATAACAGCAATCAGATACATTCATATCTGCGAGGGTAATCTGAAAGTGTTTTTAAAAATTCAAGATATTTTTTTGTCAAATTATCAGTTATATTGATAATTAATGTCATATTTTCTTGTGAAATTTGCAGCTACATATATTGATAATTAATGTGTTTGTATGGCTAATGTCAATTAAACAACTATTTTTATATCGGGTGTAAAAAAAAATGTGTCAAATTTTGGAAAGAAATTAAATTGGGGTGAATAGACGTATAAGAATCAGTCATGCCATAATTATATTGTATGTACATATTCGTACATATATAGCACGATAAGAGTGAGTGCGTTACGGCAATTGAACAACAAAATTCAAATTAAATGCATTAAGTTAAAATTCAAATAAGTTTTTATTAATTTCCCTTTTTTTCAGATAAGTAACATATCCTTACAGTTACTCTATTTTTTTTTTTTATATAAATTTGGTTGGCGGAGAATTAATCCCTCAAATTGCCAGGTTATCCCACTATTGATTCAAGTAAGTCCCAAGTCGACCTATACCTTCATATAGTAAGCTGGAATCTTGTATTAAAAAAAAATTTTAGCATGTGACTAATGCACAACTTCGAAAAACCGTAATGCTGTACAGTTAGACGACGCCAAGCATTAACCAATGCAACAGTGAGACGCAAATCTCTCGAAGGCGGCGAAAAAAGGACGGCCTGATTGACCTCAAGCGATAATGACAATGACGCGCGAGTTCTTTATTCACACAGAGCTGAATTACGACTGAGTTACTCTATTTCATTTGTTATAATCAAAAAATATAATTGTAAATAAAGTTTGATAAATGACTTACATTTTGCCACGGCGAATTCATAATCAGCTGATTTTATTAATACTCCTTGCATTGCTCTATAAAAACTTGATCTGATAATTATTAGATGTTCTGTGGCAAATGATGTGTGAGCAGCTAATTTTAAATTCCGAGTCTGTGATCTGGTGGCTCAGATTGTGTGATATCACAACTTTGCTGCTGGAAAGAGTGATACAAAATTAGACCTTCCAAATGGTCAACCAATAGCCTAATCACTGTTTGATTTCAAGGAAATTATTTTTAAAAAGCAATTGTCAAAGATTGTTCTTTCGAACAATAATAAAATTTCCGACATCCAGTTCCATTTTAAGGTTTTATTTAAAATTAAAAAAGATCTAAATGACTCAATGGCCTGCACTGTCGCGCAATCGGCTAAAATATTTTTGCTCAATTTTATTGCAGAATCTGGAGCACTATAAGGGTATGATAGTATGGAGGACTAGAGAGTATTGATAGTATTAAAATACACAAAGCTAAAGGACAACTTTTCTGAAATGTTCGAAGGATGACTACGCTGTACCTATTAATGCCGTTTCTGATGAGGAAGCTATCGATAGCGACTCCTCAGATATCTATGGATCAATAATGGTGTTGTGAAATTCACACATTAATTGTGTAAGTCTCTTTTAACCGAATACGTAAAATATATGTACAAAAATTACATTACCTGAAATTAGAATGTTTTTTTATTTTCATAAATTATTTTCAGACTGCCCTCACTTGTTTGTAGGAGTATGCACATATGTATGTGTACGATTTTCTTTTTAATTTTAAAACACTTCTCATAGTTTTGTCGTATTATTAATTACTCGACTTTTGTAGTTTTATGTTGGTTTTTTCAATTAATTTATTTATTTATATGTATTATTAAAATGCAATACATAAACAAAATACCTGCTCTTATGTAACGGTTTTTATTACAAATTTTAAGTAGCTCAACGAAAACATACATTTATGCATGTACATGAGTGTGATTAGTTTTTTTTTACAACTCTTGAACACGCGATCGTTGCGGTAAAAGACGAGGCTTGCAACTAATTAAAACGGCAGCATTAAACTTTAATTCACTGATAAATTTACCTTGCACTTGAACGAAGACAAACAAATGTACATACCTACCAATATATGTACATACATACGTATAAAAAAAAAAATATAAACAAAAACACTTTTGCTTTATTACAATATTGTAATACTGGGGTATTGTTTGGTGATAAATTATGCGATTATGTGTAAAAGTACATTGGTACTTTTTAAGTAAATTATGTAGAAACATTAGGGTGGTGCCGTTTGTAAGCCAAACATGTGTTGTTCTCAAGTTTCATTATTTTTTAATATAAATTAAGGTTTTCCTCTCAAGGTTTTTTCTCAACTTAAATTGTGCAAATATTAATTTCTATGATTAAATTTGCATTTTTTTATTTTTAATATTATGTACCTATATGGAACTTTTTCAATGCAATGTTTTCTCAGTGTTTTTTTGTTTCTTCTCGATATTATTTTGATTTTTTGAATATCAGTTTTTAATTTCTTAATTTGACCTTGTAATTCTTGGTGAGGTCAAAGTACAAAAAATTTGTTTCACTTTTTTCTTATTGTACATCCTTTTGGTATATCACTATGTTTCTTTTCTTTTTTGGTTGTTTATAGATAATAAACATAAGGCGGGAAAAAGATTTTGGAAGATTGTACTGTTTGATTGTATGTTCTTGCAGCTGTGGAATATTTTCGCTATGCAATGCCATTTGTTCATCATACACTTCCGAAATCACACAATTTTCTTTTTCAAATATCTTTTTTTTTTTAATAAATAAAAATCAGCTGTTGAGTTAAATGCACAACGAGCCAAAATTGTTGGGCAAATTTACGAAGTATGTACATATGTATGTATATTGTACATATGTGTAAATAATTTTCCATGTAAATTTTGACAATTTATTTACGAGGGCGTAAAAATGCACAGGTTGCGAGATTTTTAACAATATCATGAGGACCTTTAATAATCACTATTAAAATACGAGAATTTTCATAGCCTCTCCATATATAACACTTTATATCCTTTCTTAAAAGTAAATATGCAAATTAATCGAGTCCGATTGAATATTCGGTTTCGGTTTGAGCCTAATACCGCATTGCACCTAAGTCAGAGGCAAAATATAGATTAATCAAATTTTAAAGGAGAAACATGTTGAGAATATAATAAATTAAACACAAAACTTAAGGTGGATTCACCCATTCTTCTCAACAAAATATTTGTTTGGGCAAAGTTTTTTTCTCTCTTAAAAAGAGAGACGTCAAATATGAAAAAAACTTTGGCCGAACAAATATTTTGTAAAATAACGAGTGGGATGAATCCACCTTTATATTTTATTGCAAAATATTTAAGCATTCAGTACAAGATAAAAAAGAGTTTAATGGAGTCCACGATGTAAAGTGACTGTTGCAGGATATCTAAAGCTGAGCAGAAACCTTCTCTAAATAAAATATTTTATTTTCGAAAGTTGATAGTACATTTGGAAAGATTCGTATTAGGGCGAACATTATGTTCTATAAATAAATTTGAACTGATTCTGTCAGACAAAAATCATTTAAATGTTTTGTTACAACCTTTTTGAACTCAAAATTAGTCGATCAACAAGTTTCCGATTAAAATATATATATAATATACATATGTATATGTATTACATATGTATGAAAAACTACCATTACACATATTTTGTTCACGATAGATAACATTGAAATGCATGATCTGAGCAAGATAAAATTTACCTCTGATATTTTCTAGTACTAAAAATATGAAATAAATGAATATTAAAAAAAACATGTTTCAAACAAGCATTTATTTTATTGCTCCAAAAATAAGAAAATAAACTTGCATGAACATTTCGATATTAGCTTTCAAGTTTGAAATTTGAAAATGAAACTAAAATAATTTTGTATGAATCTTCACGATCTAGAGATCATTTTATAAGCTTTGAACATAACCTCGAATTTTTTATTTAATTTCGGTATTTCATGTTTTCTCTATGGTATTTAGAAGATGCAACTTCTTGTGGTGTACTCCGCACAGCTCAATGCTGAAATCGCTGAGAGCAGATCCATTGCACATTTATTTTAAAAGTCTTACGACAAATGAGATGACCGTGTAAACAGTTGACTCATATCGATAATATCTGTATCAAGAAAGGCAACTTTCCCTTCTTTGGGGATAACTACGGTGACCATCCGTCCTGTATTATACAGGACAGTCCTGTTTTTTAACATGCTGTCCCTTGAGATTTTTTTGTAAATACAGGACAGTACATTGTCCCTTATTTCCTAATTTGATATGCAAATGTCCTCTTTTTAGCATATACATTGCACGAACATTAATACAAAATTATCATAAAAATCCAACTGTATACTTTCCCTACATTTCCAAAACTGAAAAATTTGTTTACTGGGATATGGGAAATTTCCTATAATCTGGCAGTTAGAATTGAAAATTTCAAAGAAATATGTGAAGATATTGAAATAGAATATAAAAAGTTACTAGGACATAGCAAAACTCGATGGTTAACTTTAATGCCTGCTTTGGAAAGAATCATAAAACTTTTTGAAGCTTTAAAATTATATTTTATGTCTCAACTAAAATGTCCGACAATATTACGAAATTTTTTATGAATCCTTGTGCTGAATTATGGTTATCTTTTGCATATAGCCAAGCTTCAACATTTCATAAAGCTATTCTTAACATAGAATCACAAAATATTTCAATGCCTGAGGCTTCAACTATTTTAAAAGATTTAAATTTAAATTGGTCGAACGGAAAAAGGAACTGTTTTTACCCCTTACCGTCAAAAATATTATTCTCCAATTACAGAAAAGTAATGATTTTGATAAAACAATAACTAAAGAACATATAACAAATTTTTACCAAACATGCATTGATTACCTAAATCAGTGGGATAAAGCTTTTAGAGATGTAGAAATTTTAGACTGGATATTGTTATGAAATTTGTTATCTTGGGACAAGATTGAAAAAACTTTATCCTATCTAAATGAATTTAGAAATGAATTAAAAATAAATAGCTAATGAAGATTTATTTTATGAAGCGAGCTGCGTGAAAAATTTTGCAAATATTGAAAAAATAGAAGAATGGAGGGTAAAAAATATATCAGTAGACGAAAGATGGATTGAAATTTTTAATCACTTTAAGACAAATGTGATTGCATATTAAAATATATTGATACTTGTTGAATTTTGTCTATGTCTACCAGCTTCAAATGCTGCTATCGAGAGAGTGTTTTCAATAATGAATAATATTTGGACCACCGAAAAATCGCAATTAAAAGTAAATACTTTAAGATCATTATTAATTACAAAATGAAATTTTAAAATGAATTGCTCAGAATTTAAAGGATTTTTAATTAACAATCCAAATGTTTAAAAAAAAATCCATTCTGTGGAAAAATATCAAACTTCATAACTAAATTTATCATTTATGTAGTTTTTTTCTATTTTTTTTTTTGTTAGCCTTAGTCAAGGAGACTGTTTATAAAACCAAATTTATTTTTTTAAATTATAATATATAAAAACTTTTTATTTAACTTTTTATTCTAGTCAAGAAGACTTGTTTTTGTTGTTACTTAATTTTATAATAATAATAATACATATATTATATGATTATTTTTTCTGTTTTTCTTTTCATTTTTAACATAATTTTGTATTTGTCCTGTATTTTCCTTTCCCAAAAATGGTCACCGTAGGGATAACATAAGTACAAGCAGGCCCTGATGTTTGTCAATATTCTAGATTTAAAGGAATGGAAGCTGTTAACAGCCTATCTTATGTGATGCTCTGTGTTTGGTATATCCGATATCTCATATGCAGTTATATTATTCATAGACAGAGTTTAGTCTTAATAGATTTTCTATAGCTTCGTTGTGCAGTAAAAGTAGCAAAATTAAAAAAAGAAAGCCATATGACTTTTAGATAAAAGAGAACAATTTTAGACCTTAGAAGCACTGAAGCTCGAAAATTTTTAATATAAGAACCACCCTAATGTACATTGGAGTTAAATTTTGTATATTGTTAGTAAAAGTAAATTTAGATGATGTAGGGCTAGAAAATGCAAGTTCTGTAGTATATAAATGGATTCAAACTTTGTATTAACCCATTGAGCCCAAACAAAAACCACCGGAAAAAAAATAATTTTTTTTTATTTTATTATTAAATTCATTACATATAAACAAAAAAAATTAAAAAAGATATATTTTTTTGAAAATATGTTATACATAATGTCTGAACTTTCAGTTAATCAATAATGCAAACATATTATGAATAATGTCAAAAACTTAGTTGTATAGCGGCAATATTGAAGTGTTCCCAAATTGGTACAGCATCCGAATTTTATTAATTAAAAAATCAAGTTCTGACAAAGTTGTATGTCTGCTTCTTATCGAAACGTTGCCGAAACAGTCTTTGCTAATACTAACTCATCTTCAATTGTTTTAACTTTAGAAAAGTACCACTAGGTAAAGAAATAAATTTTAAACATTTCGTTTGAAAAATTTAGTTCAGTTTTCCTTTCATATTTGTTTTACGGGGTTACACTTGAGTGACCAGAGTATTGAGAGTTTTTTTTTTTTTTTGAATAAAAAAACATTTTATAAACAAAATGCAACACAATTTTTAACTAATTGTTCTACTTTCATACCCTCATACAAAAATGTACATATAAAAGAAAACAAACAATAAAACTCTACTCATAATAGATATTTAATGAAAAATAACAAATAATAATAATGTTGCAATAGTTATAAATATTGAAGCATTTAAGCTGCATAATTCAGTTTAAACTGAACACGAATAGCAAACGGATTATAACGGAATACATCGTCAAATATAGCGGAAGCAACAACACATAGACACACAGCTAAAACTAAAACTTCAATTTAAAGGATACAATTATGAAGTTATTGGTAAGATGCAACCAAAGTACAAAAATACCAACGAGTATGTGTGACACATACACTCGCTCTACTTCCTTGATTAATTGTGAAAGTGAGAATGTAACTGCGTATTCAAAAAATTGTATAAATTAAACAAGTGATGTGATCAAATGATAAAAAACAATGGCCTAAGAATAAATGTTTTTAATTATAACATTTTTATGGCAATGAATAATAAAATATTTAAAAAAAATAGGAAAAATTATCTCAACATCTTAAATACAAACATTTAAACTTAAACATTACAAAATCCAAATCCAAAATGTTTACAAGAATAATACACCATTAAAGGACTTCAAATTAGACTATAATCTTAGATGATACCCTCTACTCATCTGATGAGATTGAAAAAATTGTTTGTTTTGTTTTGTGGAATTGGCCAATTTGATTTCAATCAAATTTATCACAATTATTGTGAAGGTATATGTAGGTATATACCGAATCAATACAAATACGACAATAATGGATTATATGGATTATAGTGAAAAAACGTAATCATTTCAAAAACAAGTAAGACTGTATAGTCGGTCAAGCCCAACCATATAATACCCTACGTCAGTATATGTATAAAATAGTTTTTCAGAAATGGGCGCTATATGGAAGATATGACCTATTATGGACCGATCATCCAAAAATTTAGTACCATGACTTCTGTGAATATAAGTATTATATATGTTAAATTTTATCTCGATATAAATACATTTAAAAGATTTATGGAGGTTAAAGTGAATTACGGAAAGGGTCTTATATGAAAGTTTCGACTAATTATGGGCCGACCATTATAATTTTTTTTAATATACTTTCTTTTCTTTTAACTTACTTTCTTTGCAAAGGGGATTGTTCGAAAAAGTAAAGGCGGCGAAAGACGAAAGCTTTTTGTATATCACATCTCGCAATTGCGCATTATGTTTGTTTTTAGTGCAGCATTGCAGCGCCTCTAGTGGTGAGTAGGTGCACTATTTTTAAAACTTGATTTTATAGCCTTTATTTAATTATTTTACTTCGGTGGCGTTTCAATGATATACCTGTGATAAATGTTAGTTACGATAGATAGAAAACTAATATTTATCAGAAACTAATATTGTTTGAGTGGCAACAGCTAGGAATCGAACCCGGGCTACAAATACCCTCCCCACTATGGTGGTGTAGGGTATAAAAATGTTGTTGCAGACTGTTTACAACAAAATGTTATAGAATCAATAATCAAACTTAACAAATCCTAAGTAAACTTGTTACAAAACAAGTAATTGTTTATATTCGGCTGTGCCGAATCTTATATACCCACCAACAAATCACCTATTATGGAGATTTATAAGAGATTTATACTCATTTTCGTGATTTCCGGAAATAGGCTTTATATGGGGACTACGGTCAAATATGGACCGATCGTCATGAAATTTGGTACGACGATTTAAATGTACATTTTGATTATGTTTGTCTATAGACATTTATGTATGGGGCCATGAGAAATCGTGGACCGATTGCTACCATTTTCAACAGGACTTATCCTGTTGTGTCATGATATTATCTGCATTTGAAGAAAATAGCAAAAAATAGGAACAATTATTATTTTTATTTGAACTGTTAATTTTAAATCATTGATATTTCTTTTATTTAGGCTCAAGTTCATTAAATTTAATATTTCATTGAATTATTTTTACTGAAGGTAGGAATTGTTACATGAAAATTATTATATAAATTTATTGATAATTTTTCTTGGCTTAGGACTCTAACCTGGGTTGTTGGTTGAATTTACATATGTTTCGAGAAACGCCACTTTCTCTCATCAGAATTCTTTACGTTCTGACCCTCTGCACCACTGCGGTGCCCGCTAGCCTACAGTCAAACATCAATCCTTTAACCAGTATTACCGGTGGTTCGAAATTTGCTGTAATTATCATTTTTCATTTATTTTACATGCCTCGTTTTTCTACAGTTTTTTTCTCGTATTCATGCCAAGACTTCGTCTCGAAAACCTGAATACATTTTTATTATGTTTGTTGTCTACTTTCGTCGACATTTTTAATGTACTCTAACCTAAGAGTAGTTTCTGCTAATTATACAATTAATTTTTTTAATTACTTTTTATTATACCCAACACCACCACAGTGGGGAGTGTAGATTGGATTTGTGGAAATGTTTGTAACGCCTAATAATATTACAGTAGCACCCACCTTAAAGTATACCGATCAACCTCAGTCACTCAGTCACAATCAACTTTCTGAGTCGATTTAATTTTGTATATTCGTTTTTAACCCAAAAAAAGCTCAAAAAAAATAAAATTTCATCAAATAGGGCTTTTAGAGGAGATGACAGCAAAAAAAAATAGGCGGTCACGCCTATTTTCGAGTGGCCGGGCCTATATCTCGGGAACTACTGGGTGTATGATAACTTGTAATACATTAAATTAAAGGTATTAAAAATACCTTTCCAACAATATATATCATGATTATAAAATATGGACCGACTATGGATTAAATCCGAAAAGAATATTTTTTGACCCAATTTTTTTTTTAAATTTAAAAAATTAAAAAAAAAGTCGATATAAGTGTTATTTTAGTTTATTAATATAAATAGCCAAGACTTTAAGCTTTAATTTAAAGTATTATATGTGTCTGTAGGTACTATAATCATAGAATTATAAGATCTGAAAAATTAAAAAAAAAACACATTTTCTCCTCCATGGTATACAGAACACCGGCTTCACATAGTACAGATTGTATTTTTTATGGTGAAATGTCATAATCTTTCTTTAATATCTTCGGATTTATATTACCTATGTTATACCTTAAATTAAAGCTTAATTTCTTGACTTGAAAATATTGTAATTTACCTAATTACTCATATAGACCTTTTTCACGGATTTTTAAGATTTTTTAAAAAAATTTCGGATCAAAAAATAATTTTGCGAAATTTATCAATAGGTGTCATATCGTTGGAAAGGTCTTTAAAATACCTATCATTTGATATATATATATATATCGTGTAATAAAAAAAATTAGTTTTCAAGATATAGCTAAACATATTGCAAACAATTTTTTTATTTTAATCAGAATTCAAAACTCTATTAGTGATAAAATTTTGGTAGTGATTTGAAAAAACTCACTAAAACCGACTTAAGCCATAAAACTCAACACAAATATATTTCATGTCATTTCATTCGGCCTAATTTATGATGATCGATCGCTTAATAATAAGTCATAACTCCCATATTAGAACCATCTCTGAAAATGACTTTAACCAGCATAAATCGTTTACAAATATTTACAACTAATATTTATATTTATGTACAGAAGGCATGCTATTAGATTGGCTGATCGCCCCATAATATTGTAGGTCCTATTTGCACATATACAAGGTGGCGCAAAAGTAATCCTCCTATCAGAAAATGCTATAAATTTTGCGATTAACCCCAGTTCAGTTTTTTTTTTTTTTTTTTTTTTGTTTTTTATAGAAAAAACTTTTCTACAGAAAAAATTTATTTGTACAAAATATTTTAAATTCATTTCAATTTCGGCCTCAGCGCCGTAAGGCATTATTGAGGCAAGTTGGCAAATTAATTAATTTACAAAAGTACAAATAAAAGACTTAACTTAAAGTTAAGATTATTAAATTACAAAAAATATGTATAAAAACTGTTTTAAAAAAAATAAAAATTACAAAAGCGTTTCGATGTTGTTAAATAAATGTTGTTTACAAGACGATTTAAATAGTGAAATTCGATTAATTGATTTCAAATCTGCATGTAAATTATTGAATTTTACAGCACCCACGTAATCAATACGTTGCTTGGTAGTTTCTAGTCTACATCGAGGAATTCTTAAATTTGTTCTGTTTCGTGTGTTAAAACTAGATTGCTGTTGAGAAAATGTCATGCTTTGGTGACCAATATGGTTAATGCATTTAAAAACAAACATTAACACCTGATACACATGCAATCCATAAATTGGTAAAATTGTTTTGCTTATATCTTTGAACAATGTGACAGTTGAATTTAGAATTGGTAGTTTGTAAACAATTTTTAATGCTTTGTTTTGCATGCATTGAAGCGATTTCAGTGAAATGTTATTTTTATTGTAAGCATATATAATTGCTAAGTAATTCAAATGCGATTGAATCAATGATTGATCCTTGATTTAACATCCAGTTTATTTTTTAATTTATATAAAATCCCAATTGCTGGAGCTATTTTCCTTTTCAAGTCGGTTATATGTAAATCCCATGACAAGTTACTTTGCAATGTGATTCCCAAATACTTAACGGAATGGGATTCGTAAACAGCTTTTCCATTAATAAACACGTTGAAATCACTATTTATACTTAAAGCATGTGGTCTAAAGCGTATTAATTTGGTTTTATCAGGGTTAAGAACTAATCGATTTAATCGCGCAAATTCAAATATTAAAGCGGCATCTCTTTCAATTCTTGTTTTAAGTGATAAATCATACTTGTAGGGGTAAAACAAGCACACATCATCTGCAAACATAAAGAGTTGCCCATCTAAATTTAAATTTTTTAAATCATTTAAATATATAGAAAACAAAAGAGGGCCCAATCCACTACCCTGCGGTACACCATAAACAACAGAACCAAAAAAACTGTCCGTGTTGTTTATATTAACATATTGTTTTCTATTAACGAAATAATTTTTAAACAATAAGAGTTCTCGTCCCTGAATACCATATTTCATTAATTTCTGTATCATTATTTAATGATCTACTAAATCAAAAGCTTTAGTAAAATCAAAAAATATTCCAGCAACTCCACTAGAACCACCATCAAGCCCACTACAAATGAACCGCACTACAGTCAACACAGCATCTTCAGTACTACAACCCCTTCGAAATCCAAATTGATAATTATATAAAAAAGTATTTTCCTCCATATAAAATAGAAGTTTGTCATAAAGAATCTTCTCAAAAATTTTATCAATTGTAGAAAGAACAGCAATAGGTCTATATTTATCTATATTTGTTGCATTAACTTCTTTCGGAATTGGAACTATTTTGTGCACTTTTAAGATGTCAGGGTACACTGAATTGTTAACGATTTTATTAAAAATATCTTTTAATATCGGGATTATAATATCTCTACATTCTTTTACAAATTTAGGCGAAATACCATCAAAGCCTGGACTTTTATTATCTTTCAAATTTTGGATTATTTCAAACATATCATTATCATTAACGTTACAAAGTGTAAAACGATGAGGTGACTGTGGAAGAGTCCGTAAGGAATTGAACACATCACCAGGATAAATTTCAATTTCCCTTTTAAGATTTTCCACACTCGTAATAAAATAATTATTAAGGCAATTCACTTTATCTTGGTCACATATTATTGGTTGCCCTTGAAAATCCTTGAGGTTAATGACGTTACTCTTTGTTCGACCAAGAGTACTATTTATAAATTTCCACGATTTCTTAGGATCATTACCTGCTTTCAATAAATTTCCAGCGTAATAATCATCTCTACACTTTTTTGTAGAAATTTTTATAACTTTGCTGATTCTCTTTAAAATATCATAAACGTTCTGTTTGTTTTTCGATTTATGTCTTTTCCTTAAAAGTTTTTCTTTAAATAAAATTAAATCTTGAAGATTCTTGTTAATCCATGGAGTTAGCTCAAAACGTAATGGTTTTTTACATTTAGTTACTACAGTTGAATTATTTATAGCACCTTTAATACAATGCACCAAGACAGTTGTTAATTCTGAAGAATTAAATGATTCATAGTTGTCAGGTAAATTATTAAGTAAGTATTCTCTAGCTTTTTCATAGTCACAGTGTGTTTTGCAATCTCAATATATTCATTTTTCATAACATTTTTCTTAAATTTACAGCAAATTATATTGTGATCAGATAGATTACATTCAACTGAATCAACATAAATTTCTTCAGAAAAATTGCTAAAAACATGATCAATACACGTTCCACTGACAGGTCTTGTTATTAAATTATGAGCACTGTCACAATCATAATTTTGAAAAACGGTAAACAAATCAATAAAATAAGGATTTTGAGTGAGATCAATGTTAGAATCTCCAACAATAATTATTGGACTCCGAGCATGTCCGCTTAAAATACTGTCAAAAATATTAATAAAGTCATTTACTTTTGCGATCGATAAAATGACACTATCTTCAAAGGTTTGTTTTCAACTTTAACACTGTTCAAAGTCAAAACTATAAGTTTAACAAAATTACTACTCTTGCATACTTCAACACTGAATTGTATGTTAATATATCGAGCCATTACCGCCAAAATAATGTATCCCACACCATAATCGATTGTTGTTTTTTATCGAAATCGATAGTTCAACATCATTTAAAATTATTAAAATTAAATGTATTACACAAAACAATATTTGCATTATAAATTTTAAAATAATGGCTTTATTCAAACTGATTTTATTTAAAAAAAACCTTCCCCTGTAAAATTTTGAGTTTGTGGGATACATTTTTTCGGCGGTTATGGCTCGATATATAGTCGTACCACCATAAGCATCTTCTCTACAACAATGTATATTATTAAAACCTGGAAGTTTGTAAATTTATATAATATAATATGTATTATATAATATCCAGGTTTCTTGGACAGCTATTATATCCGGTAACTTGGGAAAGCTTGATATCAACGATTTAAATTTATTAAATTTATCAACAGACGAAACGCTTCTGATATTTATACTAATAATATTAAAAAAAAAAAAAAAAAAAAAAAAAAAAAAAATTTTAATTTTGTTTATTAATACTCGCAAGAGGAATAATTCTCATATAACTAATAATATTAAGAAAATTGAAATTCAAATTACAAAAATAAGTTTTAAAATTTGCAAATTGTTGAAAATATTGGTTTTTTATCATAAAAGAAATAGAAAAATTATAAGATTATAAAAATTAAATATAAAACTTCCTTTTTATGGAGAAACGTAAGCAGCACCGTCATCTCCATCATCACTTGTATTTGCACCATCAACACTTCTGCCATTAATCATAGATCTTCTCTTCCAATGTTTATTAGTAGTTGCTTCCAATAACATATTATCGACATCATTTTCATCTCTGATAAGTTGTTGTTTTGTAATATCACTTTTTCTAGAATAGACTCTACCATTTCTAACATAAATATGTTGATAACCAATAGTTTTTAATGATTTGGCATAATAAAAAAGGTTCATAGTTTCCTTGCTATGAAAATCATTTACAAACACTTCCTTTGTATTTCCATTTTCTTTCAGTTTTGATTTTTTCTGTTTTGACATTTGTGTAGTAAACACATGCGAAATACACGTTAATAAACAATGTTACGCTACACTGTGTTTACTACACAAATGTCAAAACAGAACTGAACTGGGGCCAATCGCAAAATTTATAGCATTTTCTGATAGGATGATTACTTTTGCGCCACCTTGTATGTACTCGGTGTAGATAATTAGTATTTTTATGCAGCTTAGTGTAATTTCAAATAAGTTCCATTGGTTTCTAAAGTTATAATCGTTTTTACAAGCTTTTATTTGATTAAAAAAAACTGTTAAAATTATCTCTATATTGTGGATTCATAAAAAATTATTTTAGTTCTACTTGAAGCCAATTTCTTACATTTAAAAATTTTAACTTGAACATATTTTGGAAAAAGAGCTTTAATGATTTGCGAGATATGTCCGATATTATATTAGAATTATTCAACATGATTTAAAAATAAATTATGATACTGGGCCAAACATTCGTTAGAATCAAGAGCAAACCATTAGGTAGTTAGTTAACTTTGAAATTTAAAATTTACAAACAATTGAAATTTAAAAGAAATTGACCAAAGACCAATTTGATTTATTTGGCGTAGTACCATCAATACCAAGTAGTTAGTTTTTGATATTATATATGTATGTAGGTATAAATCGTATACTGTATAGTACATTAGGTGTCCTAATTTTCTTGGTCTTTTACTATTTCAGAATAATCTTTTCATCTCTCGGTTTTCTCGGTTTTTAATTAAAATAATCTACAGATATAGTTTTTATTTATCTTATCAAATGTTACACACAATTAAATTTTGTCTCTCTATTTAAACAGGAATTCGGCCTACCCGTGCTACTCATTTTGCTTCTTTTCGCCGACAATTCGCTTGCAAAAAGGCGAAGGAGCGATATTACGAACACTGAAGAGAGCGAGTACGAAGTTCATCATCATAATTATGAAGAGCAAACAATATCTACATCGGGTAGTGATTTAAATGCACAAGAATCTAGAAAGATCGAGTATAAGGTCCACCCTGACTCAAATACCAATGTTTCACGTGGCAAACGGGGATCACAAAAGTATCGACAAACAGCTTTAATTAAACCTGTAAATCGTCGCAAAAAGCATGTTCTTCTAAAGTTGCAACCCAGACACAAAAGGCCTATACACAACCAAGTCTCCGAAAATGTAAAGAATTTTTCGAATGCGCCCAGCGAAGAAGTAAAGGTATATCATACCTTTGAAGAGACTCACGAACACATTGAAGAAAAGGATGAAACTCCCATTGAACAACATGAACAACATGAGCAACATGAACAACCATCGGATAATCAAACGGCTGAATCCACAGAACAATTGGAATTTCAAGCAGAACAAAAATTTAATGATCCCATAACGGAAGAAACTCAAAATTTTCACTCTGAAGAGGAAAAGCCTAAGAAAATTAAGATAAAACATCACCACCACCATCATCATCACAATCATGTCAAAGAAATCATCAAGAAAATACCAGAACCATATCCCGTAGAGAAGATCGTTCACATACCTGTAGAAAAAATCATTGAGAAGGTTGTACATGTGCCAAAGCCCTATCCCGTTGAGAAAATCATTAAAGTTCCAGTGGAAAAACTGATACATGTGCCCAAACCATACGCGGTTGAAAAGATTGTGGAGAAAAAGGTACCCTATCCCGTGGAGAAAATAGTTGAAAAAATTGTAGAGAAAAAAGTACCATATCCAGTGGAAAAGATTGTTCATGTGCCGGTCGAAAAAATTGTTGAAAAAATTATTCATATTCCAAAGCCATATCCGGTTGAAAAAATTGTAGAAAAGATTGTACATGTACCGGTCGAAAAAATCGTTGAGAAAAGGGTACCCTATGCGGTAGAGAAAAGGGTACCATATCCTGTGGAAAAGATAGTTCATGTTCCAGTGGAGAAAATTGTTGAAAAAATAGTACATGTTCCCAAACCGTATCCGGTGGAAAAGGTGGTAAATCAAGTTGTTGCCGTACCAAGGCCATATCCAGTGGTACAGCGTGTCCCTTATCCCGTGGAGGTTAAAGTTCCTATTCACGTTGAAAAGCCAGTTCCATATGCAGTGGAAAAGGTAGTACCGGCTCCATATAAGGTTGAGGTAGAAAAGAGAGTACCAGTTTATATTCACACAAAGGAACCCTACAAATACGAACGCGCGAAACAAGATGACTCAAATCAAAAACACATCGACGATGACTTTATAGATCATGAGCACAAAGGCTTCGAGCATAGCCATGAAATCGAACATTACAATCATCATGCACATGACTTATCCGTTTTCCCATCAAATCACAAGCCCAGAATAACAAGCCATAATAAAAATGAACCCCAAAAACAGTCACCTGCGATTCGTGCGGAGTTATTGCACCAACAAATTCACAATTTTGGTTTCAAAAACCAACAACAACAGCAGCTGCAACACCAACACCAACAAATTCAGCAACACCAGCAACTGCAACAACAACATCAACAAATTCAACAGCAGCAGCAACAGAAAATACAACAACAACAGCAAGAAATTAAACAGTTGCAGCATCAGCAGCAGCAACATCAACAGCAACAACAGCTACAACATCAACAACAGCAACACCAACAGGAACAGCAGCATCTGCAGCAACAACAAAAATCTTTATCGGTTTCTCAAGATCCTTGCATTCAAGAAAGCCGCAATATCGAAGTTTCGGTTCCACCAAAATCAAATCCAAAATTCCAAATAAATGTTCAGGATATTGAATCGGCTGCCAGCGAGACATCATCGGTATCGGTCCCGTATTCGGACATGCAAACGCAAGCCTCTACCAATTCTTATGAAGTTGTGTCGCCGTTACAGCCCATTGCACTGCCTCTTCACTTCTTTCAATATCATCACATGCCTTTCCAACAGCCTCTCGGTTTCACTTTAGCTGCGTCTGGCAATTAATCATCATAATGTCAAATCATTATGAACTTCATACTTACGAGTATGTTAAAGTTTTTAGTCTAAAATCTTTACATTGTGTTTAAGTTTTATATATGTAAGTGTATGTATCTGAAATAGTGTAATTTGTTTATTTAATATTACAATTATCCTTAAAAATAGACCATAGATGTGGGTATATATTTTTGAGAAATAAAAAATATTGTTTTAATTTTCTTTAACATTTACAAGAAAATCTTAAACTTTTGGAATTTGAAAAGCTATTTTCTTCCTATTCCTTCTGTTAAGTAATGACTAGCCAAAAGAATTTTTATCTATGTATATGGTCATCCAAAGATTCCAGGAGTTTGCCTATAAGTATACTTTGTCACAGAATTTATTCTGGGACAAACAGTATTTATGATATGTATTGTCTAGTGAAAGATTTTAATTGTAATCTTTTTGACCAATTTTTCCTAAATTCCTACGCCTCGCATCTCCCAGCCTATGTTATTGGTATTTATACCCTACACCACCATAGTGAGGAGTGTGTATTGAATTTGTGCTGAAGTTTTTAGCGCCAAAAATATAAGATTCGACTTAGAATCACTATCCAAACAAATTTCGCAACAAA
This sequence comes from Bellardia pandia, assembly GCA_916048285.2. Taxonomy (NCBI): domain Eukaryota; kingdom Metazoa; phylum Arthropoda; class Insecta; order Diptera; family Calliphoridae; genus Bellardia; species Bellardia pandia. Next base: position 77,509,707 of record OU696530.1, read on the forward strand.
TAAGTTTTACATGAAGGTTTATCACACCTACAAATTTTGTGCCTATCGATCCATAATTGCCCATAGCTTCCATATAAAGCCAATTCATAAAATCGCTTTAAAGAGCATATTCAGCACAAATATGTTTCATATACATATATGTACATAAATCAATCGGCCTAATTTAATGATGATCGGTTTATTATTAGTCAAAGCTCTGACATAAGGCCCATTTCCGAAAATCAGTGTAACTTTTATTTTTTTTACTTTTTTGTTATTTATTTATTGAATCAGCCTTTACTTCATAGGCCTTGCAATATTCAAATCTTATACCTAAACCGTAAAAACTATTTGCTCTCAGTTGAGAGCGCCATAGTACACAAATGAGCCTGAAATTAGTAAGGTAGTAAATCAGCCCCACGAAGCCTTGTTTCTATTTGAGTTCTAGTATTTAATCTCACAAACGGGTTCGCATGGTTTTGCAACTTTAAGATATATCTCTCACGAATTTCTGAATTCATCTTAAACCAATGGTCCTTATACGAAGGCGGTTCGGAAACATCTTAGCTTAACACAAAAAGAGAAGGGTTAGTTTTTCAAAAACTTTTTTATTAAAAGTTTTCCTCAAGGCCTTCAAGGCCTGGGGGGTTACTCCGTATTTCGATTCGAAAGCAAAAGCTTTCGAAATACAATGTAAAAAGTATACAAATTCGAATGATTTTCTTTTCGAATCGAAATACGGAGTAACCCCCCTGATTTACAACTGTTATTTCATCTTCATTTGAGGTAAAACGCTTGCTTTTTTTAGATTTGAGAACAGGTAAAAGTCACTGGGAGCTAAATCAGGACAATAAGGTGGGTGGTCAAGCAACTTGTACTTTAATTCGTTGATTTTAGTCATTGTTAAAATACTCTTGTGCGCTGGTGCGTTGTCTTGATGAAAAATTATTTTTTTGCGTTGTAAGATAGGTCGTTTTTGTCGAATTTTTACATTTAATTTATTCAAAATGTTGCAATAGTACTCTGAATTTATTATTTTACCTTTTTACAGATAATCAATCAATAAAATACCTTTGAAGTCTCAAAAAATCGTTGCCATAACCTTACCAACCGATTGAATTGTTTTTGCTTTGTTTGGGGCACTTTCTCCAGCTTCAGAGTATTGCTTGGATTGTTCTTTTGTCTCTGGAGTATGGTGGTAGATCCATGTCTCATCAACAGTTATGAAAGGCCGCTTAAAATCCATTTTATTTTTCTTAAAACGATCCAAACATGCCTGAGAAATTTTCATTTTTATGCGTTTTTGGTGGACTGTTAACAAATGCGGCACACATCTTGCAGAAAGCTTTTTCATCTGTACTCCTTCATGTAAAATTAAATGGGCTCGATCATTTGAGATACCCATAATATTTCACGCACTTTCATTTGTCGATCATTTAATACCATACCATGCACTTTGGCTACAATTTCTGTTGTTGTTGCTGTTTTTGGACGTCCATTACGTGGTTCATTCTCAATTCTTGTACGACGACGTTGAAATTCAGCAACCCAATTTTTTACTGTTGCATATGAAGGACCAGTTGCACCTAACACTTTCACCATATCATTAGGAATTTTTTGTCCCGATAAACCTTTTTTATTTAAATATTAAATGATTTTTTTTATTGCAAAAAAAATCGCGGAGGCGTCTTTTTTGCACACCTGTTTCTATATGAAGGAGCTGGCAGATCGGAAAAAAATTCAACATGTGTTCATAGCACAGATGAAAGTTTCCAAAATACTTAACTTTTGTCTGTTAATATCGAGCTTTCTGTTCTAGGCTAAGAAGTTTCCGAACCGCCCTCACATATTATAGTGCTCCCTACATGGTCCTAAGAATTTTCGATTTTATACAGGGTGACGTTACAATCAAGGATTAATTTAGATTGGTCGTTAATTACTCAGTGCAGATTCGAAAATTTTATTCTTATGTGGCCCCTGTTAGTTTCTATGTGGCGACGACAGCTAAGGCGTCTTTCCATATGAATGCCGATATATGTAACTGTGGAATATTCACATTGTTTAGTGAAACAGGTGAACAATTCCCTGTCCCTACACGTATTCTCCATTTTTTAACCACATCTTCACACGTCTGAGATAATTATCCAGTTCTCTAGATGCCACACTTGAATCCACATGTGAGCTAAGAATGGCAGTGTTATCTGCAAATGTAGAAATGGTTAAATTTTCACTCGTGGGCAAATCAGAGGTATTTATCAAGTAAAGTGTTGGTGCGAGAACATTCCCCTGTAGAACTCCAGCTCTGATTTCGTAGTCACTTGTCACATAGTCACTGTATTGAACCCTAAATAAGCGATCCGATAGGTACGACTCTTGAAACCTGTGAGAAGCCAGCAAGCATTTAATCTTATGTATTAGACTTTTAATCCAAACTTTATCAAAGGCCTGTGCATCATATAAAAAGATAACCGAACAATATTGTTTAAGCTCAAAAGATTTTCTTATCTCTCCAGTTAAGCGGTTAACTTGCTCTATAGTTCCATGTTGTTCACGGAAACCAAATTGGTGAACTGGGATAATGTTTTGATCATTCGAGAACATTATAATTTTCTTTTGAAATATTTCCTTAAATAGTTTCGACAGACAAGATAGTAAGCTAATTGGTCTAAAAGAGGATGGTACCGTCAAATCCTTTCAATATAATTTAGGAAATTTTACTATTATTGTATGCCATCTATTTCCAACACGCAAACATTATTTTGACTACTATAAACATAATTTTATTTGCATTTAAAACTAGTTTATTGATTCTTGTGAACTTTGAAATAAATTCCGCATCATGCTCAATTAAAGATTTAAGTACTTCTACTTTATAGATAAAAAATGCACAGATCATCTGCATATATAAACGCTTTTCCTTTCAGTCCGATATTCTGAAGATCATTAATATAAATTTTCAAAAGCAGATGTCCTAATACGCTGTCCTGCGCTACCACATATTTTATGTGTTCCATCGAACTATGTTTTGAATTTATACCAACATACTGTCCATACATACTGCAAGGCCCTAAAAGGTATTTTTTTTTTTCTAATAAAATTGAAAGTTCCACCAAAGCAAACGCCTTAGAAAAGTCATAGAATAATCCTCCAACACCAGTATGACCTCTGTCTAAACAATCACAAATATAACTTACAACATTGATAACTGCTTTATCAGTGCCGCATCCCTTTCGGAATCCGTATTGATCACTTGTTAGTAAATTTTTCATTTCTAAATAAGCTGATAGTTGTTTATGAATAAGTTTTTAAAAAATTTTACCCAGTATTGACAGAACAGCAATTGGACGATATTTCTCCAATTTATCTGCTGAAATTTCTTTTGGAATCGGAATTACATACATATCTTTAGGATTTTTAATAAATCTGGAAAAATTAAAGTACTAATAGAGTTATTGAAAATAATTACGATATGTGGAGTTAGTTCATCAGCACATTCAACAATTAATTTACTTGAAATATTATCAAAACCAGGAGAATTATGAACATCTAAACCTTCCACAAATTCTCGTGTTTCATTGATGTCAGTATATTGAAGTCTAAAAATGTTTCGATGTCGTCGAAGTGATCAGTGATATTTTGCCAAAATTTGCTATTAATGTTTTGAACTTATTGAACTTTGCAAGAGACGATATGCTTCTTACGTTTATAAATAGCATAAAACAAAATATAAAATTTTTCATTTTCCAGCCCAATTTCCTCATGTAAAATAGCTGAAATATGATATGAACCCATTCTATTATAAAAATTTTTTATAATCATAAACAATAAAACACGATGATTATCAACATTTTATTTTTGGATCCTGGTTGATCATTTGCAGGAAATGCCCATATCCATAAACACCTAAACGTGCCTTTGAGATCCAAAAAAATACAGAAAAAACTTAAAAAAGCTTGAAGTACACCCAAACCCATTAGCCCGCAACATATTACTGGGGCCAAATTACCGCATTCGATATCGAGTAAAATTTATTGTAATTTTCTTATTTGGGATTATGCCATTCGATATTGAGCAAGAAGTTTAGTACATTTTATCATAATTTCGCTATCGAAATCATTTTTCGATACGATAGCTCATTCGATCCCGAATGCGGTAATTTGACCCCTGAATAGTGCATATATTCGACTAAGAAGAAGAGATACAGCGGATTTGAGCCGAAGATAAAAAGAAAGAATTTCTACTTATTACTTATAACCAACAATGGGCAAACAATTTTCGCCCGGCATTGGCTAGACTAATAATTAAATATTTTTAGATATAAGATTTGATATAGGCTGTTTTCATAAACGCAGTATGTAATGCAACATTTCATTGCATAGAGTTCATAATAGCATTTAGAATATAATTTTAAAACTTTTATCACATAAAATATAAATATATTGGACTATTAAAGAGAATCTTAAAACAAAAATGTTTAAATTATATTTCTAAATGCTATTATGAACTCTATGCAATGAAACATTGCATTGGATACTGCGTTTATGAAAACAGCCATACTTATTGTTAGTTCATTTTTAATGAAGATACAATAAAAAAAACAATTGAAAAATAAGGTCCACAAGTTACAGAGAACATGTGCTGTGGTCTTCGTCGTCATTACAGCATTGACAGAAGTGGTATTCTCAACTATTTAGCATCAACATCTGGAGGCCAGTGTCCAGTAATGACCGTTATGCGGCCCTTAGATGATTCTAAGCAGATTTATCGCAAATCGCGTTCTCTGCATATCCGTCTTGGGTCAGATTTTTATCGTCTTACATGCGGGTTCTCTTTCCCATCTTCTGTTGGCATTTAAATAAAGTTTGTGTAAAATCAGTTCCTTTTCCGTCAAGAGAGAAATATTGTAACATTAAGTTTTAACGCCTTTGGCGGAACGTTCTCGACATGAACGCTCTAGTATCTTAGCTCCGAGCCATCTAGAAATTATGATTGATGTAAAAATAGACTGAGGGCCACTCAAATTAATCAGTTTATTGTGTTATCGTTAAGTAAACATTGAAGTGTTCTCAAACTGTAACTTAAGTGTGTTCTTAAACCGTAGGTGTAGTAAAAGACTAGTGTTCATTTAAAATTGTTTTTGTGGATTTCAATAAATAAAGACTCCTTATAGCTACATATATTTTCTTTAAACTGCATGAGGCTTTCATTTTGCCATTAAAAGAAATCCGCTTTATTTAAAGGAAATAAACTACCGTTTTAAAATGTAAAAACGTAACAATATACATATATTAAAAATATACATTTTAGAAAATAGGTAAAACAGTTCCTATTATATACATATATCATGCATTTTCAGGACTTTTGTATTTTTTATTTGTACTTATTTTATATATGTAGGTAAAATATATGTATGTATGTATGTATATCTTTACAACATCTATTAAAGAAATCCGTAAAATAAACTATAAACAATAACATGTAGTATTAGCATTATCAAGCAATAACTTCTTGCTTAAGAATTCCTGCATCCTCCAACAATTGTTGAAATCCATTTGGTATTCGGTCATCATTTAATTCAGAACTCCATTGTTTGTACTAAAATAAAAATCATAAATTAAAGTGTAGATTATCATAGTTATCGAGAAGCAATGGTATGATTGGCCAATTAAATTGTTTAATAAGCATTTAAAATTTTATTAAATTAGGCCGCTTTCAGATTAGGCAACTTTATTTGCGCAAGTCTTGTGTTTGTGGATGTGAGAGGAAAGGTCGGTTGAAAGGGCAAAGGATTGCCGAATTGCTGTTTGTACTTGGCAATTTTGTAGCTGGTGTCATTCTTGTCTTGGGATATTTATTTGTTTTTGACGTTCAAAAGAAAATAAATAAAAATGAAAATTATACTTGCGCAATTAAAGTTGCCTAATCTGAAATGGACCTTAGTATTAAAAGTTCAAATATTTCTTTAGACCAATCATTTATTACTTGTTTATATTTTATAAAATTGTTTTGTACTGACTTACACGCTCCAGTTCAGCACGTAAAGCTAACACTGCTTTCTCACGATCGGCAACCAGTTCTTCTAAATATTGATAACGTAATTTTTTCCGAGCCCTACACTCTCGTGCACTTTGACGACTGCGTTCTTTAAATGTTAATTGGTATTTGTTGCTTTAGTTTACAATTAATTTATTGATTGCATTATAAAACTTACCCAATTTCGCTTTCATATCGACTTTCTCATTTGATGCTTTACGTCCTGGCTTACGTCCCCTCTTACCACCCTCTTTACGTTCCTAATATAATAAAATTTGTAATATTAACCAAAGATTAACATTATTTAATTTATTTATGTTAAACATAGAGATATGTAATAAAATTACTGCATAAATCAAGATTAGAGCTGTGTCGTTATGAACGAACGGGTTAAAATGAACGGATCACTTCATTGAACGGAATGAGCCGGTCATTTAACTGAACGGTTTTCGTTCAATAGTGTACGGATCAATTTCGTTCAGCTGGTGTTTATTAAAAGACAAGAAGAAAATCACATTCAATAAGGGTTGTATTCATTCGTTCAAAGTGAACGATTGAACGAATTGAATGAACGAATCAGTCTCGGATAAATGAACGAAAATGACCGGTCATTGAAATGAACCGGGCACAACTCTAATCAAGATCGTGACAACAGCTTATGTTTTAATAATTTTTTTTTGGGTTGGCATCTCTCTTAAGGTATGGTCACACATGCCAAATATTTACTCAAAACCACTTGTTTTAGCACAAATTTGTTTAACGTTGTTTACTCTTACAAGAGTTTTGCAAGATCAAACAGCATCAAATAAAATAAAACTAAATATTTGGTGTGTCTTGTCCTAAATAAACGATTTTTTAATAAATAAACGAATTCAAGAATATTTTAGTTTGTGGCAGGGTTTAAAAATGCTTAACTATTTTCAAGCACTGCGTATGTGCTTAATTTTAACTAGAAGAAAATACACAAGCAAAAGCAGAGCACAAAGTCAAAAAACAAATATAAAACTATTGACTGTAGCTTAACTATGTGATTTTATTTGCTGACACAGTCAGCCACAGCAATTCACTTTGAAAAATTTGCTGCTGCTTAAAATTTACAGTTTTTGAATTTTTCTTTAATGCTTTTGCTGAGCTAAAAACTGTAAAGGTGGATTCACCCATTCGTTCTTAACAAAAATTTTGTTCGAACAATTTTTTTTTATATAAAGTTTGACGTCTCTCTTTTTGAGAGAGAGAAAATATTTTTTCCGAACTTGAATTGGTTTAATTTTATATTTTTTCTGGACAAAAATGAATTGAGTTGCCAATAGGTTGCATTTTTTTCATACAAATAACAATGCCTTATGTATATCCATGGCCATCAGCAAAAGCAACTTTATTTTTTCATTCATTTCGAATTTATATCTGTGATTTTGAATACACAATACTTTAAAATAATTTAATATTTGTATTTTAACACTTAAAACCCAAAGCAAAATAAATCAATGGCCACACTTGTAAAACTAATAGATTTTGTTTACATATGGCAGCTTTGATTTTTCAGAAAAATCTTTCAAAATGGGTGAATCGTGCTGCAAAAAACTCTCTGAAAAAAAAAAACTCTGGAAAAAATTTTTGTTAAGAACAAATGGGTGAATCCACCTTAAACGTTTGTAGTGCTGAAGTTAAGCAAGTCTTATTTTCGTTGTATTGCTTGCTTGTGTTACAGTTCTCTTTGTTGTGTCGTATATATGTACATATGTATGTATGTGTTTTTTTATTTGTGTTTTTTTATATTGTGCACACTTTATACACTATAAAAAAAACATAAGCACTACATACCCATGACAGCCGGTTCTACGCACCGGAATGACCCGAGATCACTCGGCCAAGGGCTGTCAACTCAGCAATTACTGCTGTTACAACAACAACAACAACAACAACATAGTTAAGCTACAGTCAATAGTTTTATTTTTGTTTTGTTTGGCTTGCGCTGCGCTGTTGCTTGTTCACTAACAAAGTTTTTAGTGTAAGCTAAGCAGAAATTTGTGTGTTTTTGGTAATTCATAGTCAGCAAATTCAACGCTGGTTTGTAGTTACGTCTCTTTTGGCAAATATTTGCCAAGTGTGACCGTACCTTTACTTTAAATGTTATGTGTTTGAAAAAATTGTATACATAATAGTAAATATACTCGCATCTTATAGTTAATAAATTGTATGAACAATGTGGATATCATTGAATAGTGCTTCAGAATACCTTCTCATATGATATGTACTATGATATAATTTATTAACATTGCGAACCAAAAAAAATACATTGAGAATCTATGTACATACATATATGACAGTACAGAAGAAAATGTTGATATACTGAAAAAGTATTTATAGCGAAGCCGTTGTTCGATATACCACACAGTTTAATGTCCACGCGTTCGGCCAATAATGCAGGCAGTGGCTGTTTTCATAAATGGAGCATTTCATTGCATAGAGTTCATAATAGCATTTAGAATATAATTTAAAAACTCTTATCACATAAAATATAAAGATATTGGACTATTAAGAGAATCTTAAAACAAAATTTTTTAAATTATATTTCTAAATGGTATTATGAACTCTATGCAATGAAATGTTGCATTGGATACTGCGTTTATGAAAACAGCCAGTGTTACAGGGATCTTAATTTCTTCCAAATTACTGGGGCCAAATTACCACATTCGATATCGCGTAGAATTGATCGTAATTTTCTTATTTGAAATTATGGCATACGATATCGGCAAGAAATTTAGTACATTTTATCATAATTTCGATATCGAAATCATTTTTCGATACGATAGCTCATTCGATCACGAATGCAGTAATTTGGTCCCTGCATGTGCGTAGGTATACGAGTATGTACAGGGTGGCCCAAAAAAGACTGAAGGATTAAAAATAGTTATATCTTTTTTGTGTTTAATAATTTTTTTTTTTTTGTCTTTTGCAGGTTATTTACTGGTTTTTGGAGATAAATCATGCCTACATATGATGTGCAGAAACGCGTCAAAATCATTGAATTTTTTTATTCTTCTGGAAGGTTACAACTCAACGAAATTATCGTCATTTTAATGTCCGAACAGCACCCAGTGACAACATGATTAGGAACTTAGTCTCCCGTTTTGAGGAACATGGAAGAGTGTGAGATCTTCCAGGAAGAGGAAGAGGTCGATCTGTGCGCAATGAAGCAGTTGTAGAGGCTGTACGGCAGAGTGTAAACGAAGATCCATCTGTCTCTACTCGTCGTCGTTCTGCTCAATTGGGAATGTCCAGAACATCCCTGCAAAGAATTTTGAAGCGGGATCTTAAAATGTTTCCGTATAAAATTCAAATGGTACAGCAACTGCTTCCTTAAGATCATCCTTTCATTAATCATCATTAATCCTTCAGTCTTTTTTGGGCCACCCTGTATTTATATGTAATTAAAAATTAACAAAATTATATATGTAATAACTTTTCCATCCCTGCTTAAATATGTAAACACTTTATGTGCGTATGTATAGTATGTATCCCAGTCATTTTAATATTTGTAAACAATGAAGACATGAAATTCTTTTTATCATACAAAAAGTTTCTTGTTGTTGAACCTTTAGACTTCAAAATTGCTCATTCAACTCAAACATAAGATGCTTTAATTTAGTACACATATACAACCCCCTTAATAATTGCTTCAGAAAAATTACTGCGCAATTTAAATGTTTATCTAATACACAAACAATTTCATCAAACTGTACTCTGAATTATTTTCTAATAAATTATTAATAACTAAAATGTTGATTTTTTTTAGTAAGAACATTTTTATAAAGTCAAGCTTATTTTTTTTTTGTTTAAATTACTATATTTACAAAATTAATGTTAAAGAAAGTTTATAAGTACTAATATTTTGTTTATTAATTTATAAACTTACCGACAAATTTGGTTCCTCGGAAATTATCATTTGCATATCCTCACAATCCATTTTATATAGTTCAACGTTCTATTTCTTATTACTTAATTTCTATTTAGCTTTCACAGTATTTAATTGATTGTTTTAATTCTTTATTGATTTCTTCTTACTAAGCACTAATCTTCTTTGTATTTATACTATCAACATATAGAATATAAAGGCAGCGTTGTCAACTTTGAAATTTCAAAACGCACCAAAATGGAGAAAAAAGCGCACCATTTACAAAAAACGCACCAAGTTAAGAATTTCGTTTTTGTTTCAAATATTTATTGAATTAATTTAAATGTTTTTAATATCACAAATTCTATAAAAACTTTTTATCAACGATTATTAGTAAAAGTAATAATAGTAAAAGCCTTTTTTTAATAAATGAGCTAATAAAGATAAAACAAGCATTTAACCACTCAAAATTTAACTCACAATATGATAATCGGAACTAAAGTACTAATTGGTAAAAAAGCTAATTTCAGTACATATTTGGTACTTTATTATATATTTTTGTTTTCTAGTAAAAGTACTTCTATTTGATTTTTTCTAGGCTTGGGCTTAATCGTTCATTTGAGTGATTGTTCATTTTAGTTCAGTTGAAAAAAGTGAACTAGGTCGTTCTTTTCGTTCAGTTGTTCACTGAACAGCTGATTGTATCATGGTGCTGATTTACACATTTGTTATGCTCTTTTTAAAAATTCATTTAGTCGTCGTTGAGCAAGCGATGTGAACACATGCGGATGGTTATTGACATTTTTTTTCAGAAATTTATTAAACATTGTTGTTGCTTCTTGTTGGACGAAGCATAGCAAACACACGCGGTTCAATTACAATTGAACACGAAAAATAAAAAAAATGCTTTAGATGGACTTATTATGGTTTTTTTTTTAATAACTGTTCTAGAATTATTTTTTAATATTGATAATTGTTATATACGGTCCCTGATGTTTTTTCTTTAGGTGTTTATATCTGGCATAAACTTTCTTTTTTTTTCTTATATTAAGTGTTAGACAATATGTTTGCTGGGCAAAATCTCTTACCAATACATCTTCATTATTATTTTTGAACACAACTGGTGTAAATATCCAAGGTGAGTGCAAATCGGCAACACAATACAGAAACAACAGGCATTTTTGTTTGTGTATAACAATGTACTACTGTCAAAAACACTTGAAAAAGTATTACTTTTGACATAAGTAACATGTAAAGAAACTCTGTCAGCTGGGCTCTTGCACTCACTTTATAAATTACTACACACATTAGAAAATTTTCGAGTGGCAATATTGAACAAAATGAATAAAAGTCAATTGAATAAAAGACCAAGTGAACGAAAAGAACAAACATACAGAAAAACTGATAGAAAAGACACAACTATAGTATAGTGAGTTCATTTAGTTGCATCATGCAGTTTTTAAAAAAATATATATGGTAACGCTGGTTGCATACTATATAAACCTGAACTAAATGAACTGAACTAAATGAACTGAACGATATGAACTGAACTAAATGAACTGAACGATATGAACTGAACTAAATGAACTGAACTATATCGTTCAGTTCATTTAGTTCAGTTCATTTATACTATATCGTTCAGTTCATTTAGTTCAATTCATTTAGATCAGGTTTATATAGTATGCAACCAGCGTTACCATATATATTTTTTAAAAACTTCTTATATCTGAAAAAAAGAACTACGTTTCCAAAAAATTTTTTTTGTTACAAAAGTACCAAAATTTTAAAAGAAAACACAAACATTTAAAATTAAAATGCCTATTGATATATATATCGTCTAATAAAAAAATGTAGTTTTCAAGATATAGCTAAATATATTACAAGCCCCAATTTTTTTTATTTTAATCAGAATTTAAAATTCTATTAGTGATAAAATTTTTATAGTGATTTGGAAAAAGTTACTAAAACCGACTTAAGCCAAAAACATGAGATCTTTAAAAAATATCACATACATTTATAAATTTATTTCTTATTTACATTTAAAGCCTTTTCTTTTATATGTTTATATTTTTTCAAAAACTTATTTTTACCCGATAAATATAAAACTTTTTGGCATCTCAAAAAACTTGCAAAAAAAAAGTGAAAACTTGACAAATGGTAACGCTGCATGCAACTAAATGAACTCACTATACTATAGTTGTTTCTTTTCTCTCAGTTTTTCTGTATGTTTGTTCTTTTCGTTCACTTGGTCTTTTATTCAATTGACTTTTATTCATTTTGTTCAATATTGCCACTCGAAAATTTTCTAATGTGTGTAGTAATTTATAAAGTGAGTGCAAGAGCCCAGCTGACAGAGTTTCTTTACATGTTACTTATGTCAAAAGTAATACTTTTTCAAGTGTTTTTGACAGTAGTACATTGTTATACACAAACAAAAATGCCTGTTGTTTCTGTATTGTGTTGCCGATTTGCACTCACCTTGGATATTTACACCAGTTGTGTTCAAAAATAATAATGAAGATGTATTGGTAAGAGATTTTGCCCAGCAAACATATTGTCTAACACTTAATATAAGAAAAAAAAAGAAAGTTTATGCCAGATATAAACACCTAAAGAAAAAACATCAGGGACCGTATATAACAATTATCAATATTAAAAAATAATTCTAGAACAGGTATTAAAAAAAAAAAAAAACAAAAACAAGTCCATCTAAAGCAGTTTTTTATTTTTCGTGTTCAATTGTAATTGAATCGCGTGTGTTTGCTATGCTTCGTCTAACAAGAACCAACAAAAATGCTTACTAAATTTCTGAAAAAAAAATGCGATGACCATCCGCATGCATTCTCATCGCTTGCTCAACTAAATGAATTTTTAAAAAATTCATAACAAATGTGTAAATCAGCGTTGCCGTTTTGGTTATTTTTAACCAAAAATGGTTATTTTTTCTTCAATGTGGAGATGTGAACTTTTTTCATTTTGGTAATTTTATGGGGAATCAAAAATATAAATGTTTTGTTGTCTATTTAATTTGATAAATTTGCTTGTTTTTTTGCTTTTTAATATTATTTAAAAATAAACGTTGTTATAAACACGTTTTTTTACGTAAAAATTTTTATGTAAAAATTTCTTTGAATTGTCATACACGAAAAAAACGCGCATTAAATTATTTTAAACAAATGCGAAATGGATAAGAAGTATTTTTATTTTTTCATATTTGAATCTATTTAAATGCAATAATATTTTTTAACTTCGGTTTAGGTTTTTATTGAGCAAGATGAAACCGAAGAATTATCACCTGAAAAATAAAAGGTCAAAAAACAAACTAAATAATTATAAAAAAATGTTGGTAATTTTTTTCTCATTTGGTAACTTTTTGGTTACAAAATTTTTTTGGTAGTGGCAACACTGCATCTGAACAAAAAGACAAAATGAACTGAACTAAATGAACTGAACGATATGAACTGAACTAAATGAACTGAACGATATGAACTGAACTAAATGAACTGAACTAAATGAACTGAACAACTGAACAAAAAGAACAAGTGAACAAAAAGAACGAACAACTGAACAAAAAGAACAACTGAACAAAAAAGAACGAAAAGACTGAACGACATCACATCGTTCATATAAGTGAATAGTTCAATTGAACTAGGTCGTTCATGAACGACACAACTCTAATTTTTTCCAATAAAATTTATTAGGATTCCACTGGTACTCTAACCCTGGTTGTTCATCTACAATTCAGTAGACCAAACTATCAGGTTATACAAGAATTTTTATTTACATGTTTAAAATGTTGATTTGATTTTCAAACAAAGATTTTTGAAGAATTTGATTTCATTTATCATACATTCGTATTTAAAATACATTTTTTCATCGTATAGATTTCATGAGTTATGAATTATTAAAAAACTGCAATTAAAAATTAGTGAAAATAAAGATTTCATCACATTTTCGAAAAAATTAAAAAACGCACCGAAATACACGAAAACTATTTTGCAGTGTTGAGTGAAATGGTACTCAAACAGGTTATATTATTGTAGAATAATTTTTTCTCACACTGAAATAAAAAGTTGTGTTGCATTTCTTTTGGTGCCACCAAAAATTAAAAAGCGCACCAAAATTAAAAAAAAGCGCACCGGGCACTTCTTTAGACAACCTGTAACCAAAAAATCAAACAAGGTGATCCAAGTAATATTATGCAAATATTTTTACTATTAAGCCTAGTAATCTGTTCAAAATTTCAATTGGAATGCTGTCAAAATACATGTTAAAAAAATCACATGAACTTTTTATGAGAAGATGTTGCAGAAGTTCATTTTGTTCATTTTGTGAAAAACATATGAAATGTATCTGAGAATCAACGTTGTCAACTTGGTGCGTTTCGCACCATTTTTGGTGCTTTTTTAAGTTTTTGGTGCGAAAAATTATTTAGTTGGTGCGTAATGCGTTTTTTTCTCTATTTTGGTGCGTTTTGATTTTGATTGGCAATGCGAATGAAAATATATGGTGTTGCCATATCTATAAATCAGAAACTACACCGAGAGAAATGTCACCATGGAAATATAGAGATTAAATAAAACAACATATTTCACAATAATTTTTCATTCATTCTTTCACATTAAAAGGTTTTGCAACGTGATTTGTCGCTATATATCGAAAAACGACTTGCTTAGAGCAAAACAACTTTTTTTGGGTTAATACTGATGTTTTTTTTGATTTTGTGTAATACTATGTTTCCACGACGACTTGAATCACCTGCTTCGCCTTCTGAATCATGTTTATGAATCATGCTGTTTACATGACTAATAAACTTGATTCGATTCGACAGTTGTCTTTAATAAACAAACAGAATAAAAAACAGAATTTACAATTTGTGGAAAATTTTCCAAAAATTTTAATCGAAGTTACCTTCAAGTTAAATATACAATTTATTTGAAAACAAATTGTTACACTACATTTATTTTTGAATATTTCTGTTATATGTTCTACATAGCCTTCCGTTGGAAAGCATAAATGTAAAAACATACAAAAATATTCAGAGACACTAGCAAAATGTAATGCATTTTCTGGCCTGCTAAAGCCGTCATCAGCATTCTTTGTGTCTAATAGTGTTTTATTTTCAAACTTTTTGTAGAACATATAACAGAAATATTCAAAAATAAATGTAGTGTAACAATTTGTTTTCAAATAAATTGTATATTTAACTTGAAGATAACTTCGATTAAAATTTTTGGAAAATTTGTTTATTAATACTCGCAAGAGGAATAATTCTCATTTAATTTGTGGAAAATAATTTTTTTTAATGGACAAACAAAAGTGAGTGGAAATTAGTTAGCTTATTTGAGAAAAAAACATACATTCATACGTATTTACTTTCTTTACTTCCAGCAACAAGAAAATAATTTGCTTTGTTTACAATAATATTAAATTTTTACAGCTAGTGCAGATAAACTTGCGATAAAAATTAGAGAAGAGTGCAATTTTTTGTTCTTCGCAAGTAGATTCAATATGAATCTACTTGATTCGCTCTTAAAATTTTGTATGGTGAAGCAAGTTGTTTCGCACATGATTGGGGTGTGAAGCATGAATAGAGAGCGAAGCATGTACCGTGAAAACATAGTATAAAACTTGTTATTGTGAATTCAGCTTTGGTTTTTGTTATATTTCACCATTAATAGAGGAATAAAGATATACAGGCATGTGATAGAAATCGAAAACGAATGAGTTTTAGACGTCAATTTTTTCGTAATATTTCTGTATTGAAACTCTTTTATTACATAAAATAAAAAAATATTGGGCTACTAAAGAGAATCTTAAAACAAAAATTTTAAAAATTAGATTATAAATACATTAAAACGTATTTCCAAAACTGATTCGTTTTCGATTTTCATCACATGCCTGCTACAGACTTGCAAGTCCACTAAATTAGTTTTGTTTCTTTTCCATTATCACAAAAACTAAACAAAGCAATTCATATAGATATATCTGAAATAAAATTTTCCTTTGTGTACTAATGGCAAGTTAAAAACATATATAAATTTCAGGAATCTTTTCAATATGGACTGGTACACCGAAGAATTTCTGACGAAGTACGTTTCCCCCCGAAGCAATTATTTTTTCCGCAATAATATTTTTGATAACCAATCTTGTAAAATACATATGTATATATAATATAGGGTCTTTTTTGAGATGCATAGAACTTTAAGCTGACAATACTTTTAAACTGGCGGTCATTTTGTCAGCTGTCAAGTGAATTATGTTTAGTTTGGGTTTGGGATTTTAATATGAATTGCCTGAACAACGCTTCCAACTGTGCAAATTTATTTAGAAAATCATGGTTCTCTGTTCTTTTAGATGTATAGAGCTTTGAAATAGAATAAAACAAAAATGATTTTTTTAAATTGACATGCAATTTACTTTATTCAAACATAAATCACAAACATAAATCACTTGACAGCTGACAAAATGGCCGAGAATTAAAAAAGTGCTGCCAACTTAAAGTTATATACATCTAAAAAAACACCCTATATTATTACCACATAAAAAAATAATTTGGTTGCTGATTTCCCAATCCCTGAAAATATTTTATCCCGTTAGTATGTACTCTGTCTACTACGAAAAATAATCTTCACTGGGTAAAAAATAGCAACGAACAAATTTGTTAATTTGCGAAAAATTGCATATATATTGTTTTGTAAAAAGATTTAAATATACAAATATGGAAAAGGTAGAAAAAAACGAAACTATCAATAGAGACGAACTGATCATGCAGCAACAAAGGGTAATAGAGAAAGAGGTGTGTGGAAATGTTCTTAGTCCATTTCGCAAAATCATCCAAGCCGCTAATTCTTGTCTTGTTTTTTATTTTGTTTGTCTTTTTGTGTTTATGTGTCTTTCCATAGATAAGTGAATCAATACCATTGGTTAGTGAACAATTGCCGGTAACCTGTTTAAATGCAGAGTATTTGGGAGATGTTGTATTTACATCTAAGATACAAGATTTGGCCAGTAAATATAAGTTTATGCGTCGCACAAGACCTGATGGTAATTGCTTTTTTAGGGCATTTGCATATGCTTACTTAGAACATTTGATCTCAAACAAAGAAGACTATGAAAAATTCCGTCAATTGGCTGAGGACTCCAAAGAAAAATTAGTGAAACTGGGTTTTCCCAGGTTTACTTTGGAAGATTTTCATGAAACGGTAGGAAACAATATATATATGTCAAATAATTATATGTGCAAAATTATTATGGCTGTTTTCATAAACGCAGTATGCAATGCAACATTTCATTTCATAGAGTTCATAATAGCATTTAGAAATATAATTTAAACATTTTTGTTTAAGATTCTCTTTAATAGTCCAATATCTTTATATTTTATGTGATAAAAGTTTTTAAATTATTTTCTAAATGCTATTATTAACTCTATGAAATGAAATGTTGCATTGCATACTGCGTTTATGAAAACAGCCTATCTTACTTTCATAATACACGTAACGGTACTTTAATTTTGACTGCACAATATGATTGCTGTAATGTTATCTTTTAAAATCAAACATACATATATAATGTATTTGTTGTTATTTTTTTTAACTTCATTTGTTAATCCGTTATTTGAAATTTTTATTCTTAAATTAAAACTACATATGTACTTATGTAGATATATTTATTTATAGGTAGTATGTGCATTGCTTGGCAGTCAAGTTTCAGATGATGAAAAGTTATAACAATATTTCTTCTATAGTAGAGTTGTGCCCGGTCGTTCATTTCAGTGACCGGTCATTTTCGTTCATTTATCCGAGACTGATTCGTTCACTTTGAACGAATGAATACAACCCTTATTGAATGTGATTTTCTTCTTGTCTTTTGATAAACAGCAGCTGAACGAAATTGATTCGTACACTATTGAACGAAAACCGTTCAGTTAAATGACCGGCTCATTCCGTTCAATGAAGTGATCCGTTCATTTTAACCCGTTCGTTCATGAACGACACAGCTCTATTCTATAGGTAGGTAGGTATATTTTTAAATAAATTCATAAATAAAAAATCCGCGGGAGTTTTTTTCCCTTTTTATTTTTTTAACATTGAACTTGAAAAGGGAAAAACTCCCGCGGAATTTTATTCATGATTGGGTTGATAGTATACTGTTTGCGATGTAAATATTGCATATACAGTGGGGAGCAGAGGTGAGTACATGTTCTTATTTTCTGCATTTGCAGGTGCATAAAAATGGTAATAACAAAGCGATTTAAATTATTACTTTTTTATTTTATTTATTAATTAGTGGATTACAATAATGATCTTAAAGCAAAACAAAAAAACTACGTATTCAGGGAACAAACTAAATTAAATAAAATTAAATCTTATGTACTCAGTTTTGCACTTTCAGGAAACAAACAAAAACTTTTAAATTTTTAGTACTTAGTCCACAGCTCTTTATTTTTTAATACACTATTTATGCGATTGGGCATACTTTCAACCAACTTTTGGATAATTTCATGTGGAATTCTCTGCCACTCCAGCTCCACACGTTGCCACAACTCAGCGAAGTTCGACGGAGCTGTTCGATACTGTCCCAACCGTCTTTTCACAATTTACCACAAATTTTCAATTGGATTGAGGTCGGGACTTTGCGGAGGCCACTGCATCAATTGAAATGTTTGCCCATTCAACCATTCCTTAACGATTTTCGAGGTGTGTTTTGGGTCTCTATCCTGTTGAAACACAACTTCTTCCGCAGGGTAGACGCTCAGATCTACAAAATCGGGAAGTTGAATCTGCAATATTTTTAAACAGTCTTCTTTTCTCATGATTTCATAAATTTTTTGTAATCTACCAACATGCCACAATGTAAAGTAACCCCAAACCATGATGATGCTTTACAATCTGTTTAACATGGTGTCGTTGTATACTCTCCCGCTGTCGACGCCAATAATACTTTTTACCGTCAGATTGATATCGGTTAAACTTGGATTTATCTGACCATATTACGCGTTTCCAGTCATCAACAGTCCAATCTCTGTGTAGTCTGTCGAATTTTAAACGTGCTGAAACATTTTTATCTGACAGTGCTGGTTTAGGTTTTTTACAGCTGAGATGTATCCAATATTGTGTAGCGCTCTTCTTGCTGTACATCGGCTAACATTTTTATTTATTGCTCAGGAAGCTTCTTTTAGGACTAAAGACGTGTCTGCTCTCATTTTTCTCATTATAGGGCGTGCGTCTCCATCAGATAATAATCGTTGGCGACTGAAAAACCTGTCTTTAGGAGCTACATTTCGCCGTTGGCTTATAATAAGCTCTTTTGCTATCATACGTGAAGAGGAGTCATCCTTTGTTTTATTTATTATCAAATTTTCCACGGCTATCGGCTAAAACTATGTTTTTGGAACACGGAGTTATTCAATTATTATATAAAACTAAAATTCATACTGACAAAATTAAAGATTGCAGCAACAAATTTAAAAACTTAATTTCAAATAACGGTAAATTAAAAAATTATTCAATAATTTGGTTGATAACAAGTGTGAGCAAAACTGAGTACATACAAGTTGTTTTGTTGTTATTTAGATTACAATCTTGTTTTATTGGGTTTTTATTTCTCTTATTAAGAATTATGTAAAGAACTAAATAAGAATTAAAATAGAAAAAGAAATTTAAAAATCGCTCCATTATTACCATTTTTATGATCTTTACAATGTAGAAAATACAAACATGTACTCACCTCTGCTCCCCACTGTACATACATACAGTGAACCAATTAAGTTTAAGTACACCTTATTATTACTCAGAAACACTAATAATTACTATACAGATCCTATTAAAATCGATTGTTTTGTCTCAATAATCTTAAAAGCGTTCTGTGTTGTCATGAGAACGTTATTCTTTTTCCGGTTACTTTTTCAAAAATGTAAAGGCCCAACTATAATGTGCATATGCTAGCTTAAGCAACCCTGCGAATACATATAAATTGTATGTGGCAAACTATAATGTACTTAACGAAACTTTTCGTTAAGTTTTTCAACTGTCATTTGCTTAAGCAAAAAGCGAAACTGATCGCATATTCCGTACGGAATCAGCTGTTTGCTGTTTGTTTGTGTTTTTAACAAAATGGAGAAAGAAGAAAATACATTTATTTTAAATTTAATAAAAAATGCGGAAAAAATAAGTGCCTTTATAATAAAAGGGCCCTTTTTATTTTAACAAAAATGTCGCTGTCGTGGTTTATTTCTCTGACAGAACAAGAGCGTCTTCTTCTTTTACAGTGTAGTTCACTTATTTCTTTTAATGTGCACAGGCCTTCAAGCGCTAACTTTAATATTTTTATATTATTTAAATTTTTAAGTCTTTTCTCCATTTTTACAAACACAATATGAAAATTAACAAAACATATGTAAACGTTTATTATTATTTACAATTTAGTGCTTCCACAGCTGTACATTTTAGTACTTTTGCCGAAAAATTAAAAAAAGGAAAAATTATGCGTTTCGGGTACGAAGTTTTCTTTTAATTATAAAATAATATAATAATATTTATAAAATATAGTCATTTAATGGCTTTTTGTTAAAATAAAAACATTTTTTTTAAACATAAATGAGCAACTGTGGACAAAAAGTTTCAAAGTCATTGTAGCCACCTGAAAGTTAACTCTGAACTAGTTATGCATTTGACAGCCTTTTCGTTAACTTTTGCAATTTGCTTAAGCTTGCTTATGCATATTATAGTTGGGCCTTAAATATACAATCGAATCTGCAATCGAGATGAAAACTAGACAAAAAAAGTTTAAGTACGTCAATATTTTATATACTAAAATTGTTGTTTTTGTAAAAATAACGGTTCCTTGTTTTTTAAGACAAGAATGTGCCAATGCAGTTAAAGTATTTTATTGCTGGTAATTCTAGTAGTTGTGTTCAGACGTTACTTCTAAGCTGACGAAATGGGTAAAGGTAAATAAATATCAACAGAAGTGTGAAAATTGATAATTAAATTGTTTTTGGATAAAAATCTATCCGTGAAATTGGGAAAATAATTGGAAAAAGTCACTCTAGTCTTTAAAATATTACTAATTTATACCGAAATAGTGGCAATTTGAATAAAAAAACCGCGATGTGGCCGTCCGAATAAACTTTTATTGCGTGAAGAGAGGCATATTGTAAATGCAGGGGAGTTACTCTCTATTGCGATGCGATAAGCATACAAATTGTACGGTTATCGCATCGCATTTGCTTTCGCATCGCAATAGAGAGTAACCCCCCTGTTAAAGCTGATCCAAAAATATCTGCTCCGAAAATACGCGAAGAATTGTTGCAAGGCACACAAACAAGCGTCCACCCTCAGACCATTCGAAATGTGCTCCATAGAGCTGGTTACAATGCGCGAATTCCCCGCAAGAGACACCTTACATAACCAATCAACAAAAGGAAGCGGCTGGATTGTGCAAAGCAGCATTTGGATAAGCCAGATTCCTTTTGGGAAAATATTATATTTAGTAATGAGTCAAAATATAATATTTTTGGACCGGATGGTGCTAACAAAATATGGAGAAAACCTAATGAAGAAATGCTCCTAAAAAATATAGTTCCAACCGTCAAACACGGTGGCGGTAATGTTATGGTTTGGTGGTGTATGGCGGCGGCTGGTGCGGGAAAAATGGTATTTGTTGAAAGTACAATGGATAAGCATTTGCACTTAAATATTCTGCGCGAAAACCTCAAAGAAAGCGCATCGAAATTGGGGCTGGACGAGAAGTCATTCCTTTTCCAACAAGATAATGACCCCAAGCACATGTCGTATTTGGTTAAGGAATGTCTTCTTTACAATTGCAAGCAACTGCATACACATCTGGGATTTGCTAGAAAAAAGGATACGTAAGCATAAAGTAACCTCGAAGGAAACACTTAAAAATGCATTATCAGCCGAATGGGCCAAATTAACAGAAAGTGATACAAGAAGATTAGTAAGAAGCATGCGTCGACGTCTACAAGCCGTTATTAATACTGGTGGAGGACCAACAAAATATTAATTTACCCTTAAACTATTTTTTTTTTGTTTTTCCAACCATTGGTTACTAAGTGTACTTAAAATTTTTTTACATGAATTAACGAAAATGCCATGTTTTTTTTGTTGTTTTTCATAGCTTTTAAAATGTGTTCAAATTAAAAGTCTGATTTTATGTTCTTTATATATGTACAAATAATATATATATACAAAAATATACCCTAATTGGATATATAGTAATATATATGGGTTTTTGTTTTTTATCGTTAAGTGTACTTAAACTTAATTGGTTCACTGTACATAAATATTCTATACATATATAGGAAAAATGGTTTTGGTAAACAATGACACGTGGAACTGAATTAACTGACGAGGAACGCGTAAAAATAGTGCAATTAACCGGCATCGAAATACGGATTTTAATTTGGATGGTCCTGACGGTCACTACAAACGTTAGCGTTATACAAGACGGCCTCCTGAGACGAGTTTTAAGCGAAGAAAGCATTTGGAGATCGAGGAAAGTCCCGAAAGTGCCGAACAAAATTAATGCTAAAATATGTGTAGATATTCAAGGGAATAATTTAATAGACTTTGCAACTGCGTTATATGGTAATAATTGGACATTCCAAAAAGATAACGCTCCGAATTATGTCGCACGCAAAGCAAATAATTTTTTTAACACCTAATACCATTAGAGTAGCCAGCCGTGAGTCCCGATCTTAATCAAATAGAAGACCATTGGATAATTCTTTTCGCCAAAGTGTTTTCAAAGGCAAAACAATACACAACTTTAAAAGATTAAAAATGTAATATTGACAGAGTAGGATAATTGATAAACCAACTTGATACGATCAATGCCTCGTAGGTTGCAACAAGTGTTAATACAAAAGGGGAATACCGTATCGTAATAATATTATAAATATTTTTTAAAGAGTAAACATTTTGTATTGATACCAATACAAGGTGGCGCAAAAGTAAACTTCCGATGTTTTTGGCTGTAATTAAAAAAAATAAATAGTCCGCATTCTGGAGCAGTGTAGCGTAACATTGTTTATTAACGTGTATTTCGCATGTGTTTACTACACAAATGTCAAAACAGAACTGACATTAGGGGCCAATCGCAAAATTTATAGCATTTTCTGATAGGAGGATTACTTTTGCGCCACCTTGTAGTTTATATTATTTCATGCAAATATAAATATTTTCTATGAAGTGCAAATATTATTTTCTTGTTTTTCTTTTTATGAAATAAAATAAAAATTATATTTTTTTGTTCATTTTAAATCACCGTAAGACATACTTAATAAAAAAAATAATTATTAAAGAAAAATTGTGTTTTTTTAAAAATAATTCACTATAAAAATTGCACATATAATTATTTGTCACAGGTACATTACTAAAGTATTTGTTTTTTATTTTGTTAAAATCTATAACTTTTATCGTTGCAGTTTATGGAGGTAGTTAAACGAGTTGATCCGTCAGGAACTGCTGCGGTGGATATAAATGAGCAATTGCACAAAGTTTTTAATGATCAGGGTTATTCTGATTATGTGGTCGTCTATTTGAGATTACTTACGTCGGGAAAACTACAAGAAGAGGCGGATTTCTATCAGAATTTTATCGAGGGAAATTTTACTATTGAAGAATTTCGGCATCAAGAGGTGGAACCCATGTACAAAGAATCGGATCATATTCACATCATTGCTCTATGTTCAGCATTGGGTGTAGGTGTTCGTGTTGAATACATGGATCGGGGAGAAGGTGGTACTGTCAAGGCTCACGATTTTCCTGAAGGTACCACTCCCAAGGTGTTCTTAATTTATAGGCCCGGTCACTATGATATTCTATATCCTAAATAAATGATTTGGAAAAGAATTATAACCGCTGATCTAATATTGTTTCAGATAGTGCTTAAAATCGGATGTTAAAACATTTTTAAATGAAAAAATAATATTTATATAACCCTCTAAGATTGTGTCGAAATGAGGTTTTAAATTTCATCTTTTTATTGATCAAATTGTCGATATAATCGATAGTCATACCTCTATTTTAAAATTATAAATAAATACACCTCATTATTTGTAATTTTAAATATAATTAATTTTGTTTTCAATTTTTATATATGAGTGTTATTTCCTCCCATTATGTATAGTAGAGTTAAATTTAATTTTCCAGTCATATTTAAATTCACATTTTTGATACTGTAACAAAAATAAAATTGAAAACTGAAAAAAGAAAGCCATGTAAATGTAATTTGTTATGGGTTTTCGAAGTTTTTGTATTGTGCAAATTCTTTTGTTTTCTTATTATAGTTTATTTGACCTTTTATACCCTTCACCTTCATGAGAAGGGTATATAAGTTTGTCATTCCGTTTGTAATTTCCACAATATAATTTTCCGACCCTATAAAGTATATATATTCTGGATCCTTATAGATAGCGGAGTCGATTAAGCCATATCCGTATGTCTGTTGAAATTAATTTTCTGAAGTCCCCAGATATCTTCGGCATCCAAATCTTCAATAATTCTGTCAGACATGCTTTCGAGAAGTTTGCTATTTAAAATCAGCAAAATCGGTTTAGGCCAACCAGAGTTATGGACCAACCTCCATAAAAATTTGATATTTTTTGTCCATTTTATTGCAATATTTTGAAATATTATTTATTTATTTTAATATTATTACAATCAAAATTATAATAAACCTTAAAATTAAAGCCCTAGCAACATAGGCTATCGGCTTGAGAATATTTACAAATTAGATTAAATTTCATGTTGAATATTGACATGTTTAAGAAATTTGTTCGTTAAATTTATATTTTGCTCTGATGGGGTTGTTAATAATATAATAATAAACGGCTTAAATTTGACATAAATAATCTTTAGAATAAAACGGGGGTTTGAACACTATTTTTATCTTGATTAATTTCAATAGCGCAAAACAGTTAAAAAGTTACAGGTACAAAAAAGAAAGAAAAAACAAAGTCAATTCAAAAAATACGTTGTAATATAAAAACATAAAAGACAATAGGATAAACGTCAAAACAAATACATAATACTAAAAATAACATTGTTGCCATCAATCGAAATACTTCGTTTATTTCAACATTTATAGTCAAATAAATTGTTGTACTAAATTCTATGGTGGTCGGCCAGAATTGGTCATAGCTCCCATACAAGGACCACACCTGAAAAAGACATTTATCCCTATATATATTGTAAAAATATCGGTACCGACTCAAAACTTTGCACAGATCATTTACATATATACAAAAATCATCCCACAAAATTTTGTGAATTTCGGCCTATTTTTAACCGTATGCCCGCTTCCGAAAATCACTTTAATACTCATAAATCTCTTATAAATAAGGGTACCAATCCAAAATTTTACACGGATCATTTACATGCATGCCTAAATCAAACTGCTGGATTTTGAGAATATCGGTCCATATTTGACTATATCCCCCACATAAGGTCCACTACCGAAATCCACGTTAATACTAATATATATCTTAAATATACCATTATTATGTTGAAATTCGACGTGAAATATCCTTAAGAAGATCGGCCCATAATTTGTCATAGGCCATATATTATTATTATTATTAAGTGAGGCCTCAAGCACTACGACCTATAAGATCTTTTGAGCAGCCTTGAAGTTTCATTATGTTAGATTTATGCTGTGTATAAATCCAATTATTCTGTTAGATGAGAGATCAATTACATCCCCTGGGGCCATAAAGGCCCTTCCGAGCCATCTTGTTCTGCGCATTGCCAGCATTGGGCAGTCGCAAAGAATATGTTCAGAGGTTTCGGCTACAAGTTCACAAAACCTACACTGTTCAATCGCAACATTACCTAAAATAAATTGGTGATATCTAAAGCTACCATGTCCTTTGAATAATCCAGTAAGCAATCTCAATTCATCCTTTCCGAGCGATAACAGCAATTGAGATCTTCGTTTGGATAGAGTAATAAACCTTTTGGACTGTCTGAGTCCTGGTAAGTTGTTCCAAGAACACGAAAATTCCGATTCAACCCAAGAACTAATTCGTTCCATAGTGTATCCACGTGGAATGCCAAAGAATGGTTCCGGGCCTATGAATGGGCGTCGAGCACCTCTATTGGCTAAGCAATCAGCACGTTCATTACCAGCATGGCCTTCATGCCAAGGTACCCAGCACAAGGTAAGTTCATTATGCGTGCCGAGTTCATTCAGTGATGTCCAGCAGTCCATAACTACCCTAGACCTTATTTCATATGAAGATAAGGCTCTGAGAGCAGCTTGGCTATCAGACATGATAAAACTCCTATTATGCCTAACTCTGCGTCTCAGACATTCGTTAGAGCATATAAGAATGGCGTAAATTTCCGCCTGAAATATAGATGGGAATGTACCCATTGGGATACCCCTTTGAAAATTGGGCCCACATATGCCAGCCCCAGTGCCACCATTAGCCTGTTTGGAACCATCGGTAAACCACACTTGATCGGCATCAGTTTGCCACCATGTATGATTTGACCATTCATCCCTTTTAGGTATAAGGACGTTAAACCTCCTATTTAACACCAGAGTCTTTGACATATAATCTGGTACTGCAATACTAGGATCATTCGCAAAGAAATCTAGTATGCTCATGTGCAATAGACGGGATAGTCTGGATGCACTCCTATAGGCCTCCTCCATTATCATTAAATGTAGGGGTGGGATATGGATATGCACCCAGAGCATGAGTGGGGCAGGTCCTAATGGACCCAGTAAGAGAAATACAGATGAGCCGATAGACCTCATAGCCGATAGCCGAAAAGACCAGTAAATCATCTTCGGTCTTAACTCCCATGTTTTACCAAAAAGTCGCTGGCAGGCATATAATGCTCTAGTAGCTCTTTTGATAGTGTTGGATAAGTGAGAATTCCAAGTGAGAGTACTATCAAGTATAACCCCAAGATATTTTACCTCCTTAGAAAACCCGATATATGAGCCATTCAATGTAGGCTCTACGAGTCTAATAACTCTACGTTTTGTAAATGGCACCAGAATTGTCTTAGCTGGGTTGATGGTTAAACCCCCATCCAAGCACCACTTGTTGGTTATATTTAGAGCAGTCTGCATCCTTTCCGATATCGTTACGTCATCCCACCCAGTAACAGAAATTACTAAGTCATCGGCGTAGCCATATGTACTGAATCCTTGGTTGTTAAGTTCTTCCAGTAGTTCATTGATAACTAGAGTCCACAATAAAGGCGATAATACGCCACCTTGTGGGCATTCCCTGGTTGCCCGTATGGTTTTCGATGACCCTCCTAAGTCCAACTTAACAACCCTGGATGACAACATTTCCAAAATCCATTTCCTTATAATATGCGGAACTCCTTTTCTATATAGTGATGAGTCAATTGCTCTGTATGACGTGTTGTCGAATACCCCCTGAATGTCAATAAACGCACAAAGTGTTATGTTATTGGCACCAATGGCCCTTTCGATTTGCGTCGTTAATTGATGAATGGCAGTCACCGTAGATTTACCAGGTTGGGAGGCAAACTGGAAACGATACATGAAAATAACTGATTCAAAATTTAAGAAGATCGGCCATAATTTGTCATAGCTGCTATATAAGAACCATTTCCAAAAAACAAATTCGGGTCAAAAAATATTATTTTCGAATTTAACCCATATTCGATCCATATTTTATAATCATGATATATATCGTTGGAAAGGTATTTTTAATACCTTTTGTTTAATGTATTTAAGATTATATATAGATATAGCACTCTTACTTGTTTATACTCTGTTAAGTTACACTCAAGATTATTATGAACATCAGACAAACTCTGTAAATTATGGTAAGAATTGGTAATTAAATCAATTAAAAATAGTGAAAATTAGACAAAATTTCAAAATATTTAACATAAATTATGCTGCTCGTAAAATTGTCTTTCAAACAATATATCAAATACTAATAAACTTTGCACTAAGACTGAAGAGAATGCACAAAATAAGGATATTCTACTCCTATAACCAGTGTAGTTTTTCTTTTTCTTATTACGTTTAGGTGGAGGGTATTTAAGATTCGGCACAGCCGAATATAGCACTCTTACTTGTTAAGTCTTCTGTTGGTATTTCATAGCTTTGAGTGTTTGGCATTTGCATTGCTGCCTTTGTAAGAACATTTGGTTAGAATTTTGATTTTTAAAATATAATGGCGCTGTTTGAAAACGGGGCAGTTTTTTACTGGTGGAGCGATGTGCGTGATTACATTTTATGCATTGTATTTTAGTGCAGGGTGTTGGGTCGTGTACTGTTGAGGCGCAAATATCACAATTTTCAATATTGCCACAATATTTCCGTGTGTGTCGCAATTTATAGTATTTTTTACATTGGATAGGATTAGGTATAAATGGTTCGACTTTACAATTCAGGAAACCAATCTTAATTTTATTTGGGAGTTTGTAAAGGTTAAAACTGAATATGTGAAGAGAGGTGTTAATTATTTTGTTATCAGCGAATTTTGTAATTTTTTTTACATTCAATGACTTCTTGTCTTCTTCTTTGAGATTTTTAAGAGTTGGAGCAAAAATTACACCTTTAACTACATTCAGAGTTGGATATAGAAAACTCTCAATTGGACATACTCCAAGTAAGTTGGTTGCTTTTAAAAATTTGTTGGTTTGAGATTCATTCTTACTAACACAGACTATAAATCTATATATATAAATAAATATATATATATGTATATATATTCAGTCTTTGCCTGGCAATAGCCGAGTGCACACGTTTTTGTCTTGCGTCGGTCGATTACGTCTATTGGTTATTGTTGGGCTTTTTAGAGTATTAAACTCTGTTTCTACTTTTGCTCTTGATTGTTTTTGGTTTTTTCTTGATCTTGGAGACTTTGTTTACGGGATGAACGGGGTTGATCCCCCCAACAGGAACCGCCGAGCTGTTCTCCAACGTGAAGAATAAAGCGAATAAAAACAAACGCCTACGTCCAGATGATTTTGTGCCTCTACCTACTGTTTTCTCCAGTGAACGCAATATGCCAACAAGATAGTTGCTGCCGCAATAAGTTTTAACGAAAATGAAATACCTCGATCTCTAGCATCTTACAACGTCTTCCAGGTTGAAAAAGGTTTAAACTATATTTCCACAAACCGCCTCGAAGTAAATGAGATGAGAAGTGGAGACTTATTAATCAAGGTTGCAAGTCATGATATTGCGGAGAAGTTCTTAAAAGCAAATTATATTGATAGCATTCCTGTTAAAATATCTTTGCACAAGACACTTAATACAATACAAGGCAGAATCTACTCTAGAAAAATAATAGACATACCTGAAGAAGAACTACAATTGGATCTAAGAGATCAGAAAGTCGTTGAAATATACAAAATAATGAAAAAGATGGTGATAAAATGGTAGCAACTGGGGCCGCCATTGTTACCTTTGACCTTATTAAACGTCCGGTAAAAATAAAATTAGGTTGGGAATTAGTAAAAGTTGATGAATTCATACCAAACCCTATGCGGTCTTAACTGCCAAAAACTTGGTCATACTAAGAAAAGATGTCGAAACAAACAACAATGTAAAGAATGCGGCTACCAACTAGCACATGAGCAATGTCTCCGTTAATTTTGTATTAATTGCCAGACCGAAAGCCATACATCAAACGACCCTGATTGTCCAACATTCTGGAAGCACAAGTCCGTGAATTATTTGCGAATCACACGTAAATGTACAACAAGAGAAGCCTGGGCCATCTACAACGACAATCCTTCAATGAACACACTCAAACCACCTACAAGAAAAAACAAATTGTCATACGCGCATATTTTAAAAGACAACGTGCAAGAAAAACAACATGCAGAACAAAACAAAGGCAAATAATGGAACTCCATCTACAACAATAAATACAGGCGCAATACCTAATACAATCGCACACATTTTAAAAAACAACGCCGTTACAAATCAACAAAAAGAATTAAAAGAAACAATAAATATTTGAAACAAAAATGAAATTCTTAACTTGGTGCGTTTTTTGTAAATGGTGCGCTTTTTTCTCCATTTTGGTGCTTTTTGAAATTTCAAAGTTGACAACGCTGATTCCAACTCCAAACAAGAATATGCCCATGGTGCAAATATACAAGGTGAGTGCAAATCGACAACAAATACAACACAAAACAGAAACAACAGGCATTTTGTTTGTGTAAAATAATGTACTACTGTCAAAAATACTTGAAAGAGTATTACCAAAGACTATAAATATATAAAGATGTTGCACGCAGTGTATTTAAAATTGACAAAATTGTGTGCTTCTTTATGATGCGGGAGAGAAGACAAAAGGGAAAGAAGCACAAAGAAAGAGCGTAACAATCTGTCGTTCTCTTGTTGTGTATAAGATCTTTTATAGTATTTGGTATTACTTTTGACATAAGTAAATTATAAACAAAGTCAGTCAGCTGGGCTACTGCACTCACCTTGTATAGTTGCACCATGAATATGCCTCTCACAAAAAACCAAGATAAAACTAAAATTAAAAAACAAAAATTACTCTCTTTAAAAGCTTCACTCAACTCCTCAACAGAATCTCTTAATTTCAATGAAACACCAGCTGTTCAGTAAAACTTAGACAAAAGCTTTTCAAGTGATGACAACGATATCTTTTATGAAAACAATCAAGTAGAAACACCCATCATGATTGATGAAAACCTTTCAGAAGAAATTATCCTCAATGACATACAAAATGGATTGGGTTTAAACACCCTCACAAAGTCTGATCTGCCGTATACCAACCAAATGTCTCCTTGCTCCCAACTCTATGAAAATTTTTCAGATTTAAATACAATAATAACACCAAAAACTTACAAAGAAACATCATTGTTATATAAAAATGGATAGTGGTTTGAACATCAACATTTTACAGTGGAACATACAGGGATTTTTAGTCCACAAATACGCCTTGGAATTGCTCGTTACTAGACATAAACCCAATATTATAGCACTACAAGAAACACATATTACAGAAAATAATTTACATCTTTTACATTTACCAGGTTACAAGGTCTTTCACCATAACAAAGAATACACACGCCAAATCCAGCATAGCTATTTTTGTTAAAATCAATTTTAACGTTTAACATAATCATGTTTCAAATTGCGATCTTTTACATTAACCTGTTACATTAAAAGGTGCAATTGACTTAAAAATTACAAACATATATAAAGAATGCGACATAAGGCTTACTGATCAAATGATAAATAGTATATCCACCCCAAGTAACTCCCATCACCTTGTGCTTGGAGATTTTAACTCTCAACATTGTCTATGGGGTTCTGCAGAAAATTCTCCTAGCGGATGTATCTGGGAGAAATTTGCGAATGACCAGGATCTTGTCATACTCAATGATGGTTCGCCTACACTTCTTAATACACGGAACACTTTAACATCGGTTGATGTAACAATGTGCAGCGTCGACCTCGCACCCAACCTAACCTTTGAAAGTTGTGGGTGACCTTTGATGATAAAAAGTAACACGTATACTCAACCAGTGAGGAAATTTGTACCTCGCTTTCTGGACAAGAAGGCCGATTGGGAATTGTTTGATAGAAAAGTTACAATTTTTAATGGGAAGTTCCCAATATTAACAAATATTAACAAGGAGGCAGCACAAATAAGCCGAATAATAAAAAGCGCAGCAAATGAATCAATCCCACTTAACCGTCAGTCAATCAAAAATAATCCAGTTTGGTTCAATTCAGAAATTTCGAAACTTATCCGCCAAAGACAAATCGCATGGAGGATGTTTAAAAGACATCGAAGCCAACAAAACGCTATAGAGTACAGGAGAACTTGTGCAAAAGTTAAAAGAGAGAGCAAAATTGCTAAAAGAGTAACTTGGGAGAATGTTCTTAACTCCCTAAATCCATCTATGGACGTTCGATATTTGTGGAGTAAAGTAAAAAATCTAAGATCCAACAGAATCGACGGTTTCCCGATAATATTTGATGATGATAGTTGCTTTTCACATCCCCAACAAATAGCTAATGGCTTTGGTAAATTCTGGTCATCGTTAAGCTCAGATAGGGCGTTTGATTGTGATATTATAACCAAAAAAGTAAATTTTAACATCTATGAACTATCAACATCTAGCAACCAACACACTGAAATGATCGGCAGAATTGAAATGTGGGAACTTACTGAGGTTCTTAAAACCCTGAAAGGCTCAACTCCGGCAAGCGAGAAAATTACTTACAACATGATAAAAAAAATTCTCCAATTGTGTTAAAATTCCGACTAAATGAACTGTACAACAAAATACTTATGAGCGGATTTTTCCCTTATCAATGGAAGATGGTTACTTTATCTCCAATCTCAAAACCTAATAAAAATCCTAATGTGCTTGAAGGTTATAGACCCATATCGCTGCTGCCAGTCATGTCTAAAATTTTTGAGAAAATTATTTCGAGAAGATTTTGGAAGTTCTGCAAAGATAAACTCAGCACAAAACAGCATGCCTTTTTACCAAGACGCGGTGTTCACAGTTTCTGTCACAAATTGGAGGAAACCTTGCGGCTTAATTTGAAAAAGAGAAAACATACTCTAATATTGTCGGAAGACATTGAGAAAGCATTTGACCGTGTGGTAAAGACAGACACACTTCGGGAACTTGATGACTGGAATGTACCAATAGAAACTATAAGACTCATAAAATCTTTTCTTACAAATCGAGCAGTGAAAGTAAAGATTGACGGTTTTATGTCACTATCTTATCAACTTGACAACGGTGTTCCGCAAGGATCTCCTCTTTCAGTAGTCCTTTACGCCATATATGCAAACTCCTTGTCAAAAGCTGTGGAAAACCTACCAGGTATTGATTACGTGGGGATCTATGCGGATAATATATTTGCAGTTGCCTCTGGAGAAGCAACGACAGTGGTAGAGAATCTAAACAATCTGGACAACTCTGTTAAAAAGTGGGCAAAAGGCAGAGGTGCTGTAATACCCGTTGATAAAGCGGAGATATTACACGTCTGCAGGCGCAGAAACTGTGAAGAAACTACCATTCAACTCAGAGATGCACATATGGACATCAAGGAAGAAATGAGAATTCTCGGATTAATTTTCACCAGAAACCTTCTCTGGAATAAACATATTAAACAACTGACCAATAAAATGACGAAAATAAACAATTTGCTGAAGTTAATCTGTTCCAGAAGCAAGGGACCTCACATGGAGACAGCTCTGTCTATCTGTAAATCCCTCTCCATTGGCAGCATTCAACATGGAATCACTCTGTATGGTTGGACATCAAACAAAAATATCAACAAACTGAATACTGCAATAAATAAATGCTTCAGAACCGCATCAGGCCTTCTTCGACCCACGCCATTAGGGCTATTAAGAACTGAAGCTGAGTTCTCTGACTTTAGGTCCCTACTTAAGAAAAAAACTGTGGCAATGGCTTCAAAGTCTATTACAACCCCAAGTGATTTGCTTCACGACACTTTTTGGAAGAACTTGGAAAAACCAATTAACGCGGGAACATCAATTAAGAAAATAATTTATCTTCTTAAACAGGCTAAAATGTCACTA
Organism: Bellardia pandia; assembly: GCA_916048285.2. NCBI lineage: Eukaryota > Metazoa > Arthropoda > Insecta > Diptera > Calliphoridae > Bellardia > Bellardia pandia. The sequence continues at coordinate 77,543,201 of OU696530.1, forward strand.
CCTCTTAAGCCGCAACCAGCTATTATTACCAAATATTCTTTGAACATCGACGACAGCCTTTCCTATTTCAACAAAAATAGCACAGATCCTGTTGTCTTCAAAAAGCTGATGCTCGAAAAAATTGACTGCTTCTCTCCAAACATGCTATTCAGTTTCGATTACGTCTCCGCATTCAGTTACGCTACGATCGAAAATTGGTATTCCAAACAAAAACTGAGTCGAAAGAACAAGAAGAAGACAACAATGTTTACAAAACCAATTTGTTACTATGAAATGTGGAATAGAAACAAAGAAATGAGCAAGTTTGTTACTATTTTAATAAACAAAAGTCACAACAAACAATAAAAATAGGAAAATAAAAAAACTTGTGCGATTAATAAGGAGAAATAATAAAAATAAAATAATACAAAAGACTTGTGATTTAATATTCAAAATATTTAAGTGCTAAGAATCCTGTCAAGCCGGAGGTGGTATTTTTAGTTTTTGTATTTGAAGGAGAAATGGAATCCATAGCAGTGGCTTTATTGGTTGAAGAGGAGAACAACGTGACTCAGAACACACGAGGTAAGGCTTGAAAAGAAAATATCTGAACTTCCTCCTTGCATCGTTTATGGTAGCCGCAAGCAATATCCTGTTTTGTTGACATTAAACTTGCCAGCTTTTCGTATTGCTCTGATGTCGTTGTTTTTGACCTGGAGAAATAAATAGGCTGCTTACCTGTTTGTAGTGACAGTAATTCAAAAATCCTTCGTTCTACCATTACACATTTGTTTAACCATGTTCTTTGTTGCTGCATATTACCTCTTGATTGGCCGTACAACAAAAATTTATATAAATCACTTTTTAAACATTTTATACTTAGATTTTTATTTATTTGTAATATTAAGCCTTCTCGGCCAAAATAAAAATATATTACATAGTAATAAAAAACTACCTGAAATTTTAATTAAATTAAACATTTTTTAAGTTTATAAAAAGAGCAATCGAGAAAATTCCGTTGCTAAAATATAAGCGTAGAAAAACGTAACTACGATCGTAATTCAGAATACCTACAATCGAAAGAAACGTAGCGGAATCGAAATTCTGAATACCAAATTTGCCAAACGGAGAAAATTTCGATTCGAATCGAAACTCAGAATAGGGGTGATTATTCACTGACGGCTCTTTCTATAATGGAATATCAGCTTCCTCATTAGTTCAAAGTACTGATTCAGCGTTGTCCTGGAGAAACGCTTACCAGACTTTGGTGGGGTCTTCGTTGCCGAATTACACGCAATTAAACTGGCTGTTAACTTTGCTGTACAAGAAGAAAAAAAAATCAATTATTTTCACCGATAGCCTGAGCGCAATTAAAGCTATAAAAAAATTGCAATGGGATATATGACGACATTCTGCACCTCCCAGATGCTAGTAGCTCGCTGTTGTTATTTTGGATTCCATCACATATCGGGATCCAAGAGAACGAAGCCGCGGATTATGCAGCAAAAAATGCTTTAAAATTTAATAACGTTCACGATGTTCCATGCTTTCCCAGGGCCCTGTCAAACCCTTTCAATAACTTTGAGAGGCAACAAAATCCAGTGGCTAAAAGATCCAAATACAACAACAATCTAACACGCATGGAATGCATTACACTCGGTCGTTTAAGGGTAGGGAAAACTTTATTTACGACACAACATTACTACGACAGATGCGACCCGGCTTTGTGTAGTTTTCGCAACGAAATACTCACTGTATTTTACAGTCTGTGATCAAGAGATTACCGTCTCTAGTGAATGAGATCTTTTGTATTGGCTCACTAGAAATTTCTTCTATGGCTTTGGAAACAAGAAAAATATTAAAGTTTTGGATAGGTTTCTCACTAATTTTGCTTTTTATTACAATAAATTTGGGGCATTGTTGTTTAGCGCTTTTTGGTGTTTTTTCGTCAATTTTAGGAAAGGTTTAAATTATTTTTATATTTTTTGCGTTTTGGAGATGGAGTAGATTTATGTTTGTCTGGGTCCAGAACAAAGAAAAAATTTCCTCCAGAGGTTACATGTATTTAATGCAAAACAAAAAGTCTTCGCAATTAACACGGTGAATATTAATTAATTAAATATTATTAATTAAAAGAAATTCATATAAAGCACAAGTGTAGATACGAAGTTTTATACTGAGCGGGTGTGTAGCAACGATCGCGATAAAGACAAATCGAACTTGTTGTCGACTGTGCTCAGACAAATATTTCTCATTGTGTTTTCTTTTCTGAAATAAAATGTTACACTTTTATTATGTACATTTGTATAATGTTTACCCCACATTTTAAAGATGTCGCATTTTTAATGGTCAGAATAAAACATAAAATTACAACAGTGTAACACTTTTTACATGAAAGCTGTTTTTTTTTTTTTGTTAAAAAAGAAGCAGATAGCTCCCTGGTAAGATCGCTTGAAATAAGATAATGAATATTTATCAAAAAGACCAATGGCACCTTCCCGACTAATACGCAAATTCTTCTATATATAAGAAGTAGGAGATATTGCCCTATGAAATTTGGCATACATCAACTTCAGAGTATTCATTAATTACGTTCTCTACAAAGCCTGTCACTCGCGGTTGTGGGTTTCTTTCCATAATCATATAAAATATTTTATCATCATCAGATGATGAAGATGAATCCAATATAATGTACGTGTAACGTATATTGTAAGTGGGTATTTGGTCTTTAGAGGTTTGCTAGAATTTTTGAATGTTGCATCTAGCTGCAACACGTTTTAATTCTTCTAAGCACCTTTTGAGTGCTCGGGTAGAATATTGAGAAAAACAAGTTAATGTGTTAAGATTAAAAAGTATTCTGATTTTTATTAAATTATTCTGTGCTATTTATACTAGATTTTAATATTTACAATTATTAATTCATATATCTGTTTACCTCTTTCTATCACACTATTTGACCTACTTAACTTACTATACTTGATTTCATTGGTCAGCATTTGACTCAAATGTTACTCAATACATTGTTTGAGTTGTAATTGAGCAACATATGGAATTATTTGCATAGTAGTATTTCAAGTGCTTTGACCCTTGTTGATTCACACTGTTTGTGTTCATGTGTGGTATGGGATATTATTACAAGTACTGCTTTAACTGTGTCATACAATGTTTTAGCTGTAGTTCGTGTGTGGTATTACTAGTGCTGATGAATGTGTTATTACTTTGGAAAAATGTTTAAAGTGTGTCACGGTTGTGTTTAGGGTTTTATGTTACAAAGAAAGAATATTATTTGTGTTTAATTGTTTTCATGCATTTTGGGTAGTTGGCATGTGTTGTGACAAATGCACTACACCTCTGCCCTTAAGATTGAATTTATGAATAAAATGAAATGAATTAAATCTTTAAAAATATTTTTACTTAATTGGTAAATATAAAAATGTCTTATTATTGTTTTATAATTATTTTCTTATTGTCTATTTGTTACATTAGGTTTATATAACTTAAGTGTATTATTATGGTAATATTTTTCTAAATTATCTATTTTTAATAGAGAATTTACTCCTAGTCTTTTTATTATCTTATACTGACCTTTGTATGGACTTTGATTTTTTTTTCTAGATTCTAATTTTATTAATACTAAGTCACCTACATTGAAGTTACTAATGTTTATTTTCTTATCATATATTTCTTTTGACTTATGTTTAGATATTTCTATTAGTTTCCTTGCGTTTTCCAAGGATTTTTTCAATCTTAATTTTACTTCATTTGCGTAATTTTCAATGTCATACATTTTTGTAGTATTGTTTATATTGTCTGTAGGTAATGTTGCTAGTTTGCCGTATATTAATTCAAAAGGTGAGTAGTTAGTGTTAATATGTGGTGTTGTGTTGTAAGCAAATGTATAGTATGGTATCCATTTATCCCATTCATAATCATCTACAAATTTTAATAAATATTCATTTAATACTCGATGATTGCGTTCTATAGAACCTATGGATTGGTGGTGATATGGTGCTGAAAATTTTTGGTTTATATTTAGTAAACCGCAAACTTCTTTTAACAATTCGTTGTTAAATTCAGTACCTCTATCAGATTTTAAAATTTTAAAACATCCATACTTTAAGATAAACTGTTCAACTAATGTTTTGGCAATACTTTTAGCATCTTTTGTTTCAATAGGGTGTGCTATTACATATTTAGTTAATTCGCATTGTAACGTAAATATATATCTGTAACCATTTGACATTCTTAAAGGACCTACAGTATCTATTTCTAACCATTTTTCGCATGTTTTTCCATACATATCGTTGTTTCAATTTCAATACTGTCTTTCTAATACCGAAATGTCCTGATATTGGCGAATTGTGGAATTGTTTTATGATATTTTTTTTTTTTTTGTTGTTTTGTTTTCTATAGAAAAAACTTTTCTACAGAAAAAATTTATTTGTACAAAATATTTTAAATACATTTCAATTTCGGCCTCAGCGCCGTAAGGCATTATTGAGGCAAGTTGGCAAATTAATTAATTTCAAAAGTACAAATAAAAGACTTAACTTAAAATTAAGATTATTAAATTACAAAAAATATGTATATAAACTGTTTTACAAAAAATAAAAATTACAAAAGCGTTTCGATGTTGTTAAATAAATGTTGTTTACAAGACGATTTAAATAGTGAAATTCGATTAATTGATTTCAAATCTGCATGTAAATTATTGAATTTTACAGCACCCACGTAATCAATACGTTGCTTGGTAGTTTCTAGTCTACATCGAGGAATTCTTAAATTTGTTCTGTTTCGTGTGTTAAAACTAGATTGCTGTTGAGAAAATGTCATGCTTTGGTGACCAATATGGTTAATGCATTTAAAAACAAACATTAACACCTGATACACATGCAATCCATAAATTGGTAAAATTGTTTTGCTTATATCTTTGAACAATGTGACAGTTGAATTTAGAATTGGTAGTTTGTAAACAATTTTTAATGCTTTGTTTTGCATGCATTGAAGCGATTTCAGTGAAATGTTATTTTTATTGTAAGCATATATAATTGCTAAGTAATTCAGATGCGATTGAATCAATGATTGAAATATCATCATCCTTGATTTAACATCCAGTTTATTTTTTAATTTATATAAAATCCCAATTGCTGGAGCTATTTTCCTTTTTAAGTCGGTTATATGTAAATCCCATGACAAGTTACTTTGCAATGTGATTCCCAAATACTTAACGGAATGGGATTCGTGAACAGCTTTTCCATTAATAATCACGTTGAAATCACTATTTATACTTAAAGCATGTGGTCTAAAGCGTATTAATTTGGTTTTATCAGGGTTAAGAACTAATCGATTTAATCGCGCAAATTCAAATATTAAAGCGGCATCTCTTTCAATTCTTGTTTTAAGTGATAAATCATACTTGTAGGGGTAAAACAAGCACACATCATCTGCAAACATAAAGAGTTGCCCATCTAAATTTAAATTTTTTAAATCATTTAAATATATAGAAAACAAAAGAGGGCCTAATCCACTACCCTGCGGTACACCATAAACAACAGAACCAAAAAAACTGCCCGTGTTGTTTATATTAACATATTGTTTTCTATTAACGAAATAATTTTTAAACAATAAGAGTTCTCGTCCCTGAATACCATATTTCATTAATTTATGTATCATTATTTCATGATCTACTAAATCAAAAGCTTTAGTAAAATCAAAAAATATTCCAGCAACTCCACTAGAACCACCATCAAGCCCACTACAAATGAACCGAACTACATTCAACACAGCATCTTCAGTACTACAACCCCTTCGAAATCCAAATTGATAATTGTATAAAAAAGTATTTTCCTCCATATAAAATAGAAGTTTGTCATAAAGAATCTGTTACGTAATTAAATTAATGGGCACAACCTTTTTCAAGTTTGAATAGCTTGAACAATTTATTAAGAGTAAAAATTTAAATGAAAAATATTGACAATCTAAAAATAATTTCAAAGCTGAAATGATTAAAATATTTTAACAAAGTATTTTACATAAAACAAGTTGTTTGGTATTATAATTGTATTAAATTCTTAACACCCTTCCTCAAACGACTTGTATCCCAGCTTTATTACGGTGCCATTCTAATTTTGTTGAATTTAGTGGTTTAGTGAGCATGTTGGCTAACAAATTCTCACTTGGACAATAAACGCATTTGATATGACCATCATCTACATGTTGCTTGATAAAATATTTTTTTGTATCGATATGTTTTGTTCTGCAGCTAAATCGTCCATCTTCAACTAAACGCAAACAGCTTTGATTGTCTTCATATATAATTGTAGGTTCGTTTTGTTTTAGGTTCATGTCTTCTAATAGATTACGCAACCATAAAGCTTCCTTGCATGTTTCAGAAAGTGCTATAAATTCTGACTCAGTAGATGATAAGGCTACACAGGTTTGCTTTTTACAACACCAACTAATACTACCATTATTGATTTGAAAAATAAAACCAGTATTAGATTTACGATCGGTATTATTTTCTGCCCAGCTAGCATATGCAAAGCCTATTAAACAATTATAACTAGGTTTGTTGTCGCTGAGTTTGAGGTACATTTCTGACGAACCCTTTAAATATCGCAAGACTCTTTTAACCTCGTTCCAATCTTCTTTATTAGGAGAGCAAACCTTTTGAGCTAGTATTGAAACACTAGATGCGATATCAGGCCGAGTATTGACGCTAATATATAATAGTGAACCGATTAATTTTCTGTATTCGTCATTGGACACTAAATTTTCTGAAACTGATTTTCCATATCCAGGATCTAAAGGGAATTTTGAGGATTTTGCGTTCTCTAAACCGTACTCTTTAACTAAATTTTTAATGTAATTATTTTGTCGAATACAAAAATTGTTGTTTTTATCTTTAGTAACTTCGAGACCCAGATAATGATGAATTTCACCAAGATTGTTGATTTCAAAATTATTCTTTAACAAATTTTCAACGACATCGATGAATTTCTTATTTTTAGCAGCAATCAAAATATCATCGACGTATATAAGTAAGTATATATTCCCTTCCTCGACGAGATATTTTGTATAAAGGCATGGATCTGCTGAATTTTGAATAAAACCACCTTTCAATAATATGTTATGAAGTGTTTTATTCCATACACAGGCGGCCTGCTTTAGTCCATATAGACTTTTCTTAAGCTTACAAACATGTAGGGAGTTCTTTTCTTCAAAACCAGGAGGTTGCTTCATGTAGATATCGTTTTCTAATATGCCATTTAAAAATGCGGATTTGATATCTATGTGTATAACTATCATTTTGTTAACTCCTGCAACTGATAGCATTGTCCTCAAAGTGGTTTGTCGAACGACTGGGGCAAATATTTCATTATAATCAGATCCATACTTCTGACTAAATCCTTTAGCTACTAGTCGTGCTTTATATTGCTTTATGTTATCATCGACATCACGTTTAATTTTATAAATCCATTTGCAACTTACTACGTTAACATTCGGAGGTACAATCACCAACTCCCAAGTATTATTTTTCTTTAACATATCAATCTCATCTTCCATAGCATGTAGCCATTCATTCTTTTGAGAAGATTGAATTGCCTCATTGTAAGTCTTGGGTTCTATTGTTTCACTATTACTAGATCGAAGGGTTAAAATATCTGGTTTCTTTCTTTTAGTAGTTCTAGCGGATCTTCTAAGGTTGTTTCCTTGGTTACTAACAATAGGACAATCTGAAACTAAACCTTCTCTAACTTGAACAGAATTTTCAACATAGTCGTCAAGACTACAAAAGGAGTTATCATCAGAGAGAGTATTTTCGTTTATATTACCGCTACTTTCGCATTCTTCAATAGATATTACTTCCGCATCATTTATATCAACACCTCTCTTAGAACAAATTTCTTCTATAAGTACCTCAGATTTATTGTCGCTTACATTGTTTTTACCGCTACACACAGGAACTTCTACTGAACTTTCAATAAATTGAACGTCTCTGCTAATCACTATATGGTTTGTTGCTATATCAAGTAATCGATAACCTTTGGATTGACTATCATATCCCACAAAAATATACTCTTGACTTCTGTCATCTAATTTTCTCAATTTCTCCTTAGGAATTAAAGCAAACACCTTTGAGCCAAATAATTTTAAATGTTCCACATCAGGTTTCTTATTTTCCCATAATTCGTATGGAGTGGTTGGAACTGAACTAGTTACTAAACGATTTTGTATGTAGTTTGCTCTCAGAATAGCCTCGCCCCACAAATAATTAGATAGTTTTGCATCATTTAGTAAACACCTGACCATTTCAACTAAAGATCTATTCTTTCTTTCAGCAACTCCATTTTGCTGTGGGTTATACGGTACTGTAAATTGTTGAACTACTCCAAGATCCTCAAGATATTGTTTTAACATGTTAGAAGTATAGATGCTAATGCTGTTGAAAAAGTTTCTGATAATCCACTAATTGCATCTTCATCTTCATCTACCAGTTCTTCCTTGTCGTTGGTTCACCCATTAACAACTGAAAAAAGTCCTGCAACTATTTCTATACCCTCATCTGACTTAATAAACAATGTACCATTATCTTTAAATCTTAATTCAACAAGTTCACCTGTTCCCATGAATCTAAATCAACTCGCTCCTGTTTTTAAACCACCAAACCACAAAACTATTCAACAAGTTCTTAATCCGCCAAACAATTCAACAAGTTCATCTGTTTCAACTAACTTAAATCCGCCCACTCCTGTTGCTATACCGTCTAACAATACTCCAATTCTTCAAGTTATTTCTCCAAAAAAAACTATATTTGCTGCTCGATTTGCTTCCTTTACAACTACTGATGACATTAAACATTACATAACTGATAAAATTGGCTCCAATATTGATATGATTGTTTTCAAATTTAAATATTCTGAACCAAGAAATAAAGCATCTTTTAAAATAATCGTCCCTCAAGAGTACTTTGATACAATTGTGAATCTAGATTTTTGGCCGCCAAATGCTCTTATTCGTGAATACGAGTATAAAAATACTTCAACATCTGGCATTGTTCATCTACCGCAATCATCTTCAAAAAACTAACTCAACTATCGATAGATAATCTCATTAATATTATTTACCAAAATGTACGGGGTCTCAATACTAAATTAACTAATCTTTTTGCAAACAGTTTTGATTTTTCATACCACATTATTGTATTTACCGAAACCTGGCTGAATGATAAAAAATGTATTCATAACAATGAAATTCTATGTTCCAAATATCAAATATTTAGATATGATCGTATGCGAAAACTTGGTGGTGGAGTACTTATTGCTGTCCTTGATGTTTTGCTATGTGAGATTATAGAAAATGTTTTAATTGATGACATTGATGATGAAATTGAGTTTATTGCGGTTAAAATTCGTGTTGGTCATAGACAATTATTTGTCACGTGTTCTTATATACCACCTAACTCATCTCTTTTAATATATAATAAACATTTTTCCGCTATTAAATTCGTTCTGAATCAATCAAACACATCCGATATAGTACTTCTACTTGGCGATTTTAATATTCCAAATGTAAAATGGGTTCAATCCTTTGATTGTAATTATTTGCTACCAACAATTATGTCCGATTTTTTAAACTCCCTGCATGGATGCGGATTTTTCCAATTAAACCATATAACAAATGAATCCGGAAATATTCTTGATCTTGCTTTCGTTAATTATCCTCTGGAATTTTGTCTTCGTGATACATTGCCTGTGTCGTATCCCGTTGACCTTCACCATCCTCCTTTTGAAATTGGTTTATCATTGCCGGATAATGAACAATCTATGGCTAGAATACAAAATGTTATACCATTGCAATCTTACTGTTTTACTCGCACTAACTATACTGTACTTAACAGCTTGCTATCTAATGTCAATTGGGATTATGTACTTGCTGATGATAACTTAGATAATAATGTATCAAGCTTTTATAATATTTTGCATAATTTCATTAGTATCACAGTTCCAAAAAGTAAATTCTACAATAATAATGGGCCGCCATGGAATAATCAACACTTACGAAATGCTAAAAATAAGAAAAATAAATGTTTTGCTAAATATTTGAGAACTGGTGCACTGGTTGATTTTCGTAAATATGCTATAGCAAGATCTGAATACAACACTACTAATAAACTTGCATACAATAACTATATTTATCGTATTAAAAACAATATAAGAGTAAACCCCAAATCTTTCTATAAATTCGTAAACTCCAAGCGTCGCTCTTCATGTTATCCAAAGCAATTGAAGTATGGCTCCTTAACTGCTGATGACGATGTTTCAATAAGCAATATATTTGCTGACTTCTTTTCAACAACTTATTCTACCAAGTCCTATTCTAACACAACAAAATATCCTTATACTACGACTCATTCATGTGGGATTTACTTTCCATTTATAAATATTGATACTGTGCTTTCGAACTTAAAGTCGCTGAAGAACTCGTTTAGTCCAGGTCCTGATGGTATTCCAAGCAGTATCCTTAAAAACTGTGCAGCATCACTGTCCGCGCCTCTTACTGCATTATTTAACAAATCTGTTGTAGCGTGTTATTTGCCATCAGTGTGGAAAACATCATATATAATTCCTTTATTCAAGAATGGCAGTAAAAATGATGTATCTAACTACAGAGGTATCGCTAAAATTAATGCAATTCCAAAACTCCTTGAAAAAATTCTTACAGATTGCTTATATCATCAAATTTCTTCCCTTCTATCACCATGTCAACATGGGTTTCGTAAGTCCCGTTCAACTACAACTAATGTTTTGGAACTCACTACTATCGTCAATGAAGGTTTTACAAATAAAATGCAAACTGATGTGATATACACGGATTTTAGTAAGGCGTTTGATAAAGTTAACCACAATCTTCTATTACACAAATTATCACTTATGGGCTTTAGTTTCTCAGCTATAAAATGGTTAAACTCTTATCTATCACAAAGAACTCAACAAGTCAAATTTGGGAATGTTATATCAAAAATTATTCAAGTACATTCTGGTGTTCCTCAAGGTAGCCACCTGGGTCCAATTTTGTTCACGCTATTCATCAATGATCTTCCTACTGTTATTTTGCATTCTAATGTACTGATGTATGCCGATGATGTTAAACTTTTTAACTCTTTTAATGATACAAATGGACATAGTTTACTAAGTGCCGACTTTTACAATTTTTCTCAATGGTGCAGATTTAATTTATTGGAGTTAAATATTAAGAAATGCAAACACATGTCATTTTTTAGACACAATCCGATTGAGACTTCTTATTATATTGATACTGTTATTTTAAATAAAGTTCAAACCATATGGGATCTTGGCTTACTGTTGGATCATAGACTTGATTTTCGCGATCACATCTCTATAATGGTAAATAAAGCCTATGGGGTACTTGGATTCATGAAGCGCTGGTCTAAGGAATTTTTAGATCCTTATATTACAAAACTTTTATATACTTCTCTTGTTCGACCAATTCTTGAGTATGGATCAATTGTTTGGGATCCTTGTTATTCAATTCATATCAATAGTATTGAATCGGTACAAAAGCAATTTTTAATTTTCTGTCTCCGTGATCTTGGTTGGAATTCTTATGTCTTGCCACCGTATGAAAGTAGACTTGCTTTGATAAAATTGCCAACTCTAAATAGTCGACGATTGATGCTGAGTGCTTTATTTGTTCTGGGCATAATTCGTGGTGATGTTGATTCGGAGTTCCTGCTTAGTCAACTAAACTTCAATGTTCCTGTTAGACCAACCCGCAATTTTGAACTCTTAGCATTAAAATACTACCGTTCTGTATATGCTAATAACGATTCTTTTCGTCGTGCATGTGTTAACTTCAATAAATGCTATCACCTTATGAACATATCTGAGAGTAACGACGTACTGAAGAAAAAAATTACTTTATATCTAAATTGTTGAACTAATTATTTATATATATATATATTACTGTTTTGTCATTTATATGTAGTCAGTAAGGATGTAAAATCTATTGACCTAAATAAATAAATAAATAAAAAATATTCTCCCCCATTATCTGACCTTATTATTTGGGGATACCGTTTAAACTTATTCTTCATCATTTCTAAAAATATTTTTGTCTTTTCATAAACTTCTGCTTTATTATGAAGTAGATAAACTACGGTGTAACGACTAAAATCGTCTATGAATGTAAGAAAGTATCGAAAACCATTAGCTGTAGGAGTCTGCATTGGACCGCAGATGTCGGTATGAATTAAATCTATCACATTCTTCGATACAGAATTAGAGTTTTCAAAAGAAGTCTTAATCATTTTGCTCTTTATACATACTTCACATTTCTTTCGAACGCCGCAATCAATAATTTTAAATTCGCTTACCGTTTTTCCATTTTGCATATTTCGTACATCATTAATATTTCTATGACCAAAAATTCTATGCCAGTAGTGTTGACATTTTTGTTCTTTACATTCAGCAACCAAAGCTCGTTCCCCATTAGAAACTCGTAAAACAAATAAACCGTTCTTATTGTCTGCAACAGCAACTTCCTTACCAGATCTGTCTTGAATAGTACATAATGATTTGTGGAAAACTACCTGAAATCCATTATTGATTATTTTCGTTACTGATAATAGGTTACCATGAAACTTCGGAATATATAAAGTATCTTTCACATCAACAATTTGTTTTTCATTTTTGCTGTTTATTACTTCGATTTTGCATATACCTTTTCCAGAGGATGTAACTGTTTCACCACTTGCAACCGTCACGCTCTCTTTTATTGATTTATCAATTGAAATAAAGTCAGATATTTGTGTACTTATATGACATGTTGCACCCGAATCCAAGATCCAATTGCTATTATCACTTGTCATTCCAAAACACATGTGATTTTGATTTGATTCGCTTACCAAGTTTTGATGATTATCTCCAGATTTTGATTTCTTAAGCTTCCAGCAATTCTTCATGATATGACCCTTTAATTTACAATGATGACATACCTTTTGTTTGTGATAATCTCGCGAAGTAGATTTCATAGCAGTATTTGATTTAGTATCTTTTGTTTGACGTTGGTATTCCTCAATCAAGCTAGTTTCAACCACCTTTAATGTTAATTCTTCTAACTTACGTGCTTCCAAAGCAGTTACCAATGTATCAAACGAAGAAGGCAAACTACTTAACACCATTGCCACAAGCCAACGCTCCGTAAATTGTTCACCCAAAACTTCAAGTTTTTCAAACAAGACTTTAATTTCCATTATATGTTCAGAAATATCGCGTTCCATGGAAAACCTCAATCCACATATCTTACGCATCAACCGAACACTGGATCCAAATGTGTCCTTCTCATGGTGACATCTTAATATATTCCAAGCATCATGTGCGGATTCCGCTTTCTTGATTAAAAATAATTGTGGATCTTCCACCGACAAACCTATTATTGCTGTAGCTTCATCGTTTTGCTTTCTCCAATCGGATGTTAAATTTTCTGGTGGTATTTCACATACACAGGTCCAAAGCTTTTCACGCTTCAAAATGAGCTCCAATTTATATTTCCACAAATTATAGTTATCACCATTGAGTTTGGTAAAAGATGACTTCAATATATCCATTGTTATGAACGTCTGGGCCCATAACCTGTTACGTAATTAAATTAATGGACACAACCTTTTTCAAGTTTGAATAGCTTGAACAATTTATTAAGAGTAAAAATTTAAATGAAAAATATTGACAATCTAAAAATAATTTCAAAGCTGAAATGATTAAAATATTTTAACAAAGTATTTTACATAAAACAAGTTGTTTGGTATTATAATTGTATTAAATTCTTAACAGAATCTTCTCAAAAATTTTATCAATTGTAGAAAGAACAGCAATAGGTCTATATTTATCTATATTTGTTGCATTAACTTCTTTCGGAATTGGAACTATTTTTTACTACTTTTAAGATGTCAGGGTACACTGAATTGTTAACGATTTTATTAAAAATATCTTTTAATATCGGGATTATAATATCTCTACATTCTTTTACAAATTTAGGCGAAATACCATCAAAGCCTGGACTTTTATTATCTTTCAAATTTTGGATTATTTCAAACATATCATTATCATTAACGTTACAAAGTGTAAAACGATGAGGTGACTGTGGAAGAGGCCGTAAGGAATTGAACACATCACCAGGATAAATTTCAATTTCCCTTTAAAGATTTTCCACACTCATAATAAAATAATTATTAAGGCAATTCACTTTATCTTGGTCACATATTATTGGTTGCCCTTGAGAATCCTTGAGGTTAATGACGTTACTCTTTGTTCGACCAAGAGTACTATTTATAAATTTCCACGATTTCTTAGGATCATTACCTGCTTTCAATAAATTTCCAGCATAATAATCATCTCTACACTTTTTTGTAGAAATTTTTATAACTTTGCTGACTCTCTTTAAAATATCATAAACGTTCTGTTTGTTTTTCGATTTATGTCTTTTCCTTAAAAGTTTTTCTTTAAATAAAATTAAATCTTTAAGATTCTTGTTAATCCATGGAGTTAGCTCAAAACGTAATGGTTTTTTTACATTTAGTTACTACAGTTGAATTATTTATAGCACCTTTAATACAATGCACCAAGACAGTTGTTAATTCTGAAGAATTAAATGATTCATAGTTGTCAGGTAAATTATTAAGTAAGTATTCTCTAGCTTTTTCATAGTCACAGTGTGTTTTTTCAATCTCAATATATTCATTTTTCATAACATTTTTCTTAAATTTACAGCAAATTATATTGTGATCAGATAAATTACATTCAACTGAATCAACATAAATTTCTTCAGAAAAATTGCTAAAAACATGATCAATACACGTTCTACTGACAGGTCTTGTTATTAAATTATGAGCACTGTCACAATCATAATTTTGAAAAACGGTCAACAAATCAATAAAATAAGGATTTTGAGTGAGATCAATGTTAGAATCTCCAACAATAATTATTGGACTCCGAGCATGTCCGCTTAAAATACTGTCAAAAATATTAATAAAGTCATTTACGCTACACTTTTGCGATCGATAAAATGATACTATCTTCAAAGGTTTGTTTTCAACCTATTATTAAGAAATTGAAATTCAAATTATCAAAATAAGTTTTAAAATTTGCAAATTGTTGAAAATATTGATTTTTTATCATAAAAGAAATAGAAAAATTATAAGATTATAAAAAATTAAATATAAAACTTCCTTTTTAAGGGGAAACGTAAGCAGCACCGTCATCTCCATCATCACTTGTATTTGCACCATCAACACTTCTGCCATTAATCATAGATCTTCTCTTCCAATGTTTATTAGTAGTTGCTTCCAATAACATATTATCGACATCATCTTCATCTCTGATAAGCTGTTGTTTTGTAATATCACTTTTTCTACAATAGACTCTACCATTTCTAACATAAATATGTTGATAACCAATAGTTTTTAATGATTTGGCATAATAAAAAAGGTTCATAGTTTCCTTGCTATGAAAATCATTTACAAACACCTCCTTTGTACTTCCATTTTCTTTCAGTTTTGATTTAGAAGCCATCAGTCGTTCCTTATGAAAGTTGGAAGAAAATTTGACCACAACAGTTTTTTTCCCATCCTCAGATTCTTTTTTAGTTTTAAGAAAATATGCAGCATTAACAGCATTCGGTTCAAAATCAACACCAACATCCTTAGAAAGATTAACTACTAACATTTGTGAATTTTTATTTGTAATGTACTGCAAAGGTTTATATAGTATGATATTTAGTTCGAAATTTCTATACTTGTTTGATTTCAATATTTTTTGGTATACCTCATTATAAGTTTTATTCAAATATTCCATTGATATGAGCTCAAAAATTTTATCTTCGCATGATAAAGCGAGATTTTTTATATTCTGCTTATGCATATAAATAATCAATTTCTCTAGAGACAAAACGTATTTTGCTAGATCTTCATTAATATTCATTACAAAGCTGTTATCTTTATTTTCTATGGTACCATCTTTAGGTCCATCTTTCATATTTATTCTACCGGTTTTTATAATATTGAATTTTAATTCGCGAATGTTCTTTATATCTTGTAAAGATGTACATTCCCACAAGTGATTTTTATGTTGGCCTTGGGCACAGAGTATAACAGAGGGGACAACTTTGACAGTTCAAAATCGCTACAATCAGCTGACACAGTAGGTATATTAAAAAGAGAAAGAAAATATTTTCTGTTAGTAAATTTGTAATGTGAAAAAGCAAAGCACTATATAAAAGACGAAATTTGTGAACAAAGCAAAATAAACAAAACAATTTTGTGTCAAAGCAAAATCTGTGGCAAAATAAATCAAACAATTAATTTGTGTTGTGTTAAATTATTTAATTTTCAGTGATTCCTTTAAATATAATTAATTATAATCTGTGCTTTGTATATTTTACGGTTAAGTACGTTGTGTTTTGTATAATCTGCAAAAATAATAATAATAGAAATACATGCACTTACCTTTTCCACCAAAATTGAATTTTATTTGAGTCAGAAATAAAGAAAAATAGTAACATAAAGAAACCGACAAGGCAGTTCTCAAAGAAAGAGACAAGAAAAAACCTACACTATCTTTGCTCTTCTGTCACCTCTGTTATACTCTGTGCCTTGGGATATGTTACTATCATTATTTATTATTACATTGTTAGAAATTTCCTTTGCTTTCATTCCACGTGTTGTTACTAAAATTTTAGATGGTTTACTACATGGTGGGCCAAGTTTGACTGAATGATTTGAACTCTATTGGCATATTGTAGCCGTTGTGGTGCATCCCTCGGCAATAATTCTTGGGCCAATTGAATTTTATATGGAAACATCTTCAGATCAACTTTTAGAATACGTCGTAGCGATGTTCTGGAGATGTTCAATTGAGTTTTAAATTAAAAATGCAAAAGTTATAAGCATTTCAAATCAGAAAGAAAAGATAAACTGTTCAACTAATGTTTTGGCAATACTTTTAGCATCTTTTGTTTCAATAGGGTGTGCTATTACATATTTAGTTAATTCGCATTGTAACGTAAATATATATCTGTAACCATTTGACATTCTTAAAGGACCTACAGTATCTATTTCTAACCATTTTTCGCATGTTTTTCCATACATATCGTTGTTTCAATTTCAATACTGTCTTTCTAATACCGAAATGTCCTGATATTGGCGAATTGTGGAATTGTTTTATGATATTTTTTTTTTTTTTGTTGTTTTGTTTTCTATAGAAAAAACTTTTCTACAGAAAAAATTTATTTGTACAAAATATTTTAAATACATTTCAATTTCGGCCTCAGCGCCGTAAGGCATTATTGAGGCAAGTTGGCAAATTAATTAATTTCAAAAGTACAAATAAAAGACTTAACTTAAAATTAAGATTATTAAATTACAAAAAATATGTATATAAACTGTTTTACAAAAAATAAAAATTACAAAAGCGTTTCGATGTTGTTAAATAAATGTTGTTTACAAGACGATTTAAATAGTGAAATTCGATTAATTGATTTCAAATCTGCATGTAAATTATTGAATTTTACAGCACCCACGTAATCAATACGTTGCTTGGTAGTTTCTAGTCTACATCGAGGAATTCTTAAATTTGTTCTGTTTCGTGTGTTAAAACTAGATTGCTGTTGAGAAAATGTCATGCTTTGGTGACCAATATGGTTAATGCATTTAAAAACAAACATTAACACCTGATACACATGCAATCCATAAATTGGTAAAATTGTTTTGCTTATATCTTTGAACAATGTGACAGTTGAATTTAGAATTGGTAGTTTGTAAACAATTTTTAATGCTTTGTTTTGCATGCATTGAAGCGATTTCAGTGAAATGTTATTTTTATTGTAAGCATATATAATTGCTAAGTAATTCAGATGCGATTGAATCAATGATTGAAATATCATCATCCTTGATTTAACATCCAGTTTATTTTTTAATTTATATAAAATCCCAATTGCTGGAGCTATTTTCCTTTTTAAGTCGGTTATATGTAAATCCCATGACAAGTTACTTTGCAATGTGATTCCCAAATACTTAACGGAATGGGATTCGTGAACAGCTTTTCCATTAATAATCACGTTGAAATCACTATTTATACTTAAAGCATGTGGTCTAAAGCGTATTAATTTGGTTTTATCAGGGTTAAGAACTAATCGATTTAATCGCGCAAATTCAAATATTAAAGCGGCATCTCTTTCAATTCTTGTTTTAAGTGATAAATCATACTTGTAGGGGTAAAACAAGCACACATCATCTGCAAACATAAAGAGTTGCCCATCTAAATTTAAATTTTTTAAATCATTTAAATATATAGAAAACAAAAGAGGGCCTAATCCACTACCCTGCGGTACACCATAAACAACAGAACCAAAAAAACTGCCCGTGTTGTTTATATTAACATATTGTTTTCTATTAACGAAATAATTTTTAAACAATAAGAGTTCTCGTCCCTGAATACCATATTTCATTAATTTATGTATCATTATTTCATGATCTACTAAATCAAAAGCTTTAGTAAAATCAAAAAATATTCCAGCAACTCCACTAGAACCACCATCAAGCCCACTACAAATGAACCGAACTACATTCAACACAGCATCTTCAGTACTACAACCCCTTCGAAATCCAAATTGATAATTGTATAAAAAAGTATTTTCCTCCATATAAAATAGAAGTTTGTCATAAAGAATCTGTTACGTAATTAAATTAATGGGCACAACCTTTTTCAAGTTTGAATAGCTTGAACAATTTATTAAGAGTAAAAATTTAAATGAAAAATATTGACAATCTAAAAATAATTTCAAAGCTGAAATGATTAAAATATTTTAACAAAGTATTTTACATAAAACAAGTTGTTTGGTATTATAATTGTATTAAATTCTTAACACCCTTCCTCAAACGACTTGTATCCCAGCTTTATTACGGTGCCATTCTAATTTTGTTGAATTTAGTGGTTTAGTGAGCATGTTGGCTAACAAATTCTCACTTGGACAATAAACGCATTTGATATGACCATCATCTACATGTTGCTTGATAAAATATTTTTTTGTATCGATATGTTTTGTTCTGCAGCTAAATCGTCCATCTTCAACTAAACGCAAACAGCTTTGATTGTCTTCATATATAATTGTAGGTTCGTTTTGTTTTAGGTTCATGTCTTCTAATAGATTACGCAACCATAAAGCTTCCTTGCATGTTTCAGAAAGTGCTATAAATTCTGACTCAGTAGATGATAAGGCTACACAGGTTTGCTTTTTACAACACCAACTAATACTACCATTATTGATTTGAAAAATAAAACCAGTATTAGATTTACGATCGGTATTATTTTCTGCCCAGCTAGCATATGCAAAGCCTATTAAACAATTATAACTAGGTTTGTTGTCGCTGAGTTTGAGGTACATTTCTGACGAACCCTTTAAATATCGCAAGACTCTTTTAACCTCGTTCCAATCTTCTTTATTAGGAGAGCAAACCTTTTGAGCTAGTATTGAAACACTAGATGCGATATCAGGCCGAGTATTGACGCTAATATATAATAGTGAACCGATTAATTTTCTGTATTCGTCATTGGACACTAAATTTTCTGAAACTGATTTTCCATATCCAGGATCTAAAGGGAATTTTGAGGATTTTGCGTTCTCTAAACCGTACTCTTTAACTAAATTTTTAATGTAATTATTTTGTCGAATACAAAAATTGTTGTTTTTATCTTTAGTAACTTCGAGACCCAGATAATGATGAATTTCACCAAGATTGTTGATTTCAAAATTATTCTTTAACAAATTTTCAACGACATCGATGAATTTCTTATTTTTAGCAGCAATCAAAATATCATCGACGTATATAAGTAAGTATATATTCCCTTCCTCGACGAGATATTTTGTATAAAGGCATGGATCTGCTGAATTTTGAATAAAACCACCTTTCAATAATATGTTATGAAGTGTTTTATTCCATACACAGGCGGCCTGCTTTAGTCCATATAGACTTTTCTTAAGCTTACAAACATGTAGGGAGTTCTTTTCTTCAAAACCAGGAGGTTGCTTCATGTAGATATCGTTTTCTAATATGCCATTTAAAAATGCGGATTTGATATCTATGTGTATAACTATCATTTTGTTAACTCCTGCAACTGATAGCATTGTCCTCAAAGTGGTTTGTCGAACGACTGGGGCAAATATTTCATTATAATCAGATCCATACTTCTGACTAAATCCTTTAGCTACTAGTCGTGCTTTATATTGCTTTATGTTATCATCGACATCACGTTTAATTTTATAAGTCCATTTGCAACTTACTACGTTAACATTCGGAGGTACAATCACCAACTCCCAAGTATTATTTTTCTTTAACATATCAATCTCATCTTCCATAGCATGTAGCCATTCATTCTTTTGAGAAGATTGAATTGCCTCATTGTAAGTCTTGGGTTCTATTGTTTCACTATTACTAGATCGAAGGGTTAAAATATCTGGTTTCTTTCCTTTAGTAGTTCTAGCGGATCTTCTAAGGTTGTTTCCTTGGTTACTAACAATAGGACAATCTGAAACTAAACCTTCTCTAACTTGAACAGAATTTTCAACATAGTCGTCAAGACTACAAAAGGAGTTATCATCAGAGAGAGTATTTTCGTTTATATTACCGCTACTTTCGCATTCTTCAATAGATATTACTTCCGCATCATTTATATCAACACCTCTCTTAGAACAAATTTCTTCTATAAGTACCTCAGATTTATTGTCGCTTACATTGTTTTTACCGCTACACACAGGAACTTCTACTGAACTTTCAATAAATTGAACGTCTCTGCTAATCACTATATGGTTTGTTGCTATATCAAGTAATCGATAACCTTTGGATTGACTATCATATCCCACAAAAATATACTCTTGACTTCTGTCATCTAATTTTCTCAATTTCTCCTTAGGAATTAAAGCAAACACCTTTGAGCCAAATAATTTTAAATGTTCCACATCAGGTTTCTTATTTTCCCATAATTCGTATGGAGTGGTTGGAACTGAACTAGTTACTAAACGATTTTGTATGTAGTTTGCTCTCAGAATAGCCTCGCCCCACAAATAATTAGATAGTTTTGCATCATTTAGTAAACACCTGACCATTTCAACTAAAGATCTATTCTTTCTTTCAGCAACTCCATTTTGCTGTGGGTTATACGGTACTGTAAATTGTTGAACTACTCCAAGATCCTCAAGATATTGTTTTAACATGTTAGAAGTATATTCTCCCCCATTATCTGACCTTATTATTTGGGGATACCGTTTAAACTTATTCTTCATCATTTCTAAAAATATTTTTGTCTTTTCATAAACTTCTGCTTTATTATGAAGTAGATAAACTACGGTGTAACGACTAAAATCGTCTATGAATGTAAGAAAGTATCGAAAACCATTAGCTGTAGGAGTCTGCATTGGACCGCAGATGTCGGTATGAATTAAATCTATCACATTCTTCGATACAGAATTAGAGTTTTCAAAAGAAGTCTTAATCATTTTGCTCTTTATACATACTTCACATTTCTTTCGAACGCCGCAATCAATAATTTTAAATTCGCTTACCGTTTTTCCATTTTGCATATTTCGTACATCATTAATATTTCTATGACCAAAAATTCTATGCCAGTAGTGTTGACATTTTTGTTCTTTACATTCAGCAACCAAAGCTCGTTCCCCATTAGAAACTCGTAAAACAAATAAACCGTTCTTATTGTCTGCAACAGCAACTTCCTTACCAGATCTGTCTTGAATAGTACATAATGATTTGTGGAAAACTACCTGAAATCCATTATTGATTATTTTCGTTACTGATAATAGGTTACCATGAAACTTCGGAATATATAAAGTATCTTTCACATCAACAATTTGTTTTTCATTTTTGCTGTTTATTACTTCGATTTTGCATATACCTTTTCCAGAGGATGTAACTGTTTCACCACTTGCAACCGTCACGCTCTCTTTTATTGATTTATCAATTGAAATAAAGTCAGATATTTGTGTACTTATATGACATGTTGCACCCGAATCCAAGATCCAATTGCTATTATCACTTGTCATTCCAAAACACATGTGATTTTGATTTGATTCGCTTACCAAGTTTTGATGATTATCTCCAGATTTTGATTTCTTAAGCTTCCAGCAATTCTTCATGATATGACCCTTTAATTTACAATGATGACATACCTTTTGTTTGTGATAATCTCGCGAAGTAGATTTCATAGCAGTATTTGATTTAGTATCTTTTGTTTGACGTTGGTATTCCTCAATCAAGCTAGTTTCAACCACCTTTAATGTTAATTCTTCTAACTTACGTGCTTCCAAAGCAGTTACCAATGTATCAAACGAAGAAGGCAAACTACTTAACACCATTGCCACAAGCCAACGCTCCGTAAATTGTTCACCCAAAACTTCAAGTTTTTCAAACAAGACTTTAATTTCCATTATATGTTCAGAAATATCGCGTTCCATGGAAAACCTCAATCCACATATCTTACGCATCAACCGAACACTGGATCCAAATGTGTCCTTCTCATGGTGACATCTTAATATATTCCAAGCATCATGTGCGGATTCCGCTTTCTTGATTAAAAATAATTGTGGATCTTCCACCGACAAACCTATTATTGCTGTAGCTTCATCGTTTTGCTTTCTCCAATCGGATGTTAAATTTTCTGGTGGTATTTCACATACACAGGTCCAAAGCTTTTCACGCTTCAAAATGAGCTCCAATTTATATTTCCACAAATTATAGTTATCACCATTGAGTTTGGTAAAAGATGACTTCAATATATCCATTGTTATGAACGTCTGGGCCCATAACCTGTTACGTAATTAAATTAATGGACACAACCTTTTTCAAGTTTGAATAGCTTGAACAATTTATTAAGAGTAAAAATTTAAATGAAAAATATTGACAATCTAAAAATAATTTCAAAGCTGAAATGATTAAAATATTTTAACAAAGTATTTTACATAAAACAAGTTGTTTGGTATTATAATTGTATTAAATTCTTAACAGAATCTTCTCAAAAATTTTATCAATTGTAGAAAGAACAGCAATAGGTCTATATTTATCTATATTTGTTGCATTAACTTCTTTCGGAATTGGAACTATTTTTTACTACTTTTAAGATGTCAGGGTACACTGAATTGTTAACGATTTTATTAAAAATATCTTTTAATATCGGGATTATAATATCTCTACATTCTTTTACAAATTTAGGCGAAATACCATCAAAGCCTGGACTTTTATTATCTTTCAAATTTTGGATTATTTCAAACATATCATTATCATTAACGTTACAAAGTGTAAAACGATGAGGTGACTGTGGAAGAGGCCGTAAGGAATTGAACACATCACCAGGATAAATTTCAATTTCCCTTTAAAGATTTTCCACACTCATAATAAAATAATTATTAAGGCAATTCACTTTATCTTGGTCACATATTATTGGTTGCCCTTGAGAATCCTTGAGGTTAATGACGTTACTCTTTGTTCGACCAAGAGTACTATTTATAAATTTCCACGATTTCTTAGGATCATTACCTGCTTTCAATAAATTTCCAGCATAATAATCATCTCTACACTTTTTTGTAGAAATTTTTATAACTTTGCTGACTCTCTTTAAAATATCATAAACGTTCTGTTTGTTTTTCGATTTATGTCTTTTCCTTAAAAGTTTTTCTTTAAATAAAATTAAATCTTTAAGATTCTTGTTAATCCATGGAGTTAGCTCAAAACGTAATGGTTTTTTTACATTTAGTTACTACAGTTGAATTATTTATAGCACCTTTAATACAATGCACCAAGACAGTTGTTAATTCTGAAGAATTAAATGATTCATAGTTGTCAGGTAAATTATTAAGTAAGTATTCTCTAGCTTTTTCATAGTCACAGTGTGTTTTTTCAATCTCAATATATTCATTTTTCATAACATTTTTCTTAAATTTACAGCAAATTATATTGTGATCAGATAAATTACATTCAACTGAATCAACATAAATTTCTTCAGAAAAATTGCTAAAAACATGATCAATACACGTTCTACTGACAGGTCTTGTTATTAAATTATGAGCACTGTCACAATCATAATTTTGAAAAACGGTCAACAAATCAATAAAATAAGGATTTTGAGTGAGATCAATGTTAGAATCTCCAACAATAATTATTGGACTCCGAGCATGTCCGCTTAAAATACTGTCAAAAATATTAATAAAGTCATTTACGCTACACTTTTGCGATCGATAAAATGATACTATCTTCAAAGGTTTGTTTTCAACCTATTATTAAGAAATTGAAATTCAAATTATCAAAATAAGTTTTAAAATTTGCAAATTGTTGAAAATATTGATTTTTTATCATAAAAGAAATAGAAAAATTATAAGATTATAAAAAATTAAATATAAAACTTCCTTTTTAAGGGGAAACGTAAGCAGCACCGTCATCTCCATCATCACTTGTATTTGCACCATCAACACTTCTGCCATTAATCATAGATCTTCTCTTCCAATGTTTATTAGTAGTTGCTTCCAATAACATATTATCGACATCATCTTCATCTCTGATAAGCTGTTGTTTTGTAATATCACTTTTTCTACAATAGACTCTACCATTTCTAACATAAATATGTTGATAACCAATAGTTTTTAATGATTTGGCATAATAAAAAAGGTTCATAGTTTCCTTGCTATGAAAATCATTTACAAACACCTCCTTTGTACTTCCATTTTCTTTCAGTTTTGATTTAGAAGCCATCAGTCGTTCCTTATGAAAGTTGGAAGAAAATTTGACCACAACAGTTTTTTTCCCATCCTCAGATTCTTTTTTAGTTTTAAGAAAATATGCAGCATTAACAGCATTCGGTTCAAAATCAACACCAACATCCTTAGAAAGATTAACTACTAACATTTGTGAATTTTTATTTGTAATGTACTGCAAAGGTTTATATAGTATGATATTTAGTTCGAAATTTCTATACTTGTTTGATTTCAATATTTTTTGGTATACCTCATTATAAGTTTTATTCAAATATTCCATTGATATGAGCTCAAAAATTTTATCTTCGCATGATAAAGCGAGATTTTTTATATTCTGCTTATGCATATAAATAATCAATTTCTCTAGAGACAAAACGTATTTTGCTAGATCTTCATTAATATTCATTACAAAGCTGTTATCTTTATTTTCTATGGTACCATCTTTAGGTCCATCTTTCATATTTATTCTACCGGTTTTTATAATATTGAATTTTAATTCGCGAATGTTCTTTATATCTTGTAAAGATGTACATTCCCACAAGTGATTTTTATGTTGGCCTTGGGCACAGAGTATAACAGAGGGGACAACTTTGACAGTTCAAAATCGCTACAATCAGCTGACACAGTAGGTATATTAAAAAGAGAAAGAAAATATTTTCTGTTAGTAAATTTGTAATGTGAAAAAGCAAAGCACTATATAAAAGACGAAATTTGTGAACAAAGCAAAATAAACAAAACAATTTTGTGTCAAAGCAAAATCTGTGGCAAAATAAATCAAACAATTAATTTGTGTTGTGTTAAATTATTTAATTTTCAGTGATTCCTTTAAATATAATTAATTATAATCTGTGCTTTGTATATTTTACGGTTAAGTACGTTGTGTTTTGTATAATCTGCAAAAATAATAATAATAGAAATACATGCACTTACCTTTTCCACCAAAATTGAATTTTATTTGAGTCAGAAATAAAGAAAAATAGTAACATAAAGAAACCGACAAGGCAGTTCTCAAAGAAAGAGACAAGAAAAAACCTACACTATCTTTGCTCTTCTGTCACCTCTGTTATACTCTGTGCCTTGGGATATGTTACTATCATTATTTATTATTACATTGTTAGAAATTTCCTTTGCTTTCATTCCACGTGTTGTTACTAAAATTTTAGATGGTTTACTACATGGTGGGCCAAGTTTGACTGAATGATTTGAACTCTATTGGCATATTGTAGCCGTTGTGGTGCATCCCTCGGCAATAATTCTTGGGCCAATTGAATTTTATATGGAAACATCTTCAGATCAACTTTTAGAATACGTCGTAGCGATGTTCTGGAGATGTTCAATTGAGTTTTAAATTAAAAATGCAAAAGTTATAAGCATTTCAAATCAGTCAGTCCAAGTTGGCCCACCCTGTACTATCATCTTCTATAGGAATCATATTCTTTAACATATCTGAATCTAATTTTATTCTAGATAAAGCGTCTGCGTTAGTATTTATCTTTCCTTTTTTATAAATAATTTCGAAATCATAATCTGACAAATCTATTCTCATGCGAGTTAACTTTGAAGAAGGATTTTTATGAGAAAAAAGTGAAACAAGTGGTCTATGATCTGTTACTACAATGAACTTTTTACCAAATAAATAAGGTCTAAAGAATTCTATACCCCAGTGTATAGCAAGAAGTTCTTTTTCAATAACCGGTTTGTTTAAATCATGTTTTCCTAATGTTTTGCTTGCATATGAGATAGGTAAATCTTCTCCTATATTTCCTTGTGATAATATGGCTCCTAAAGCATAGTTTGATGCGTCAGTAGTCAATATAAAAGGTTGTTCAAAATCTGAGTATCTTAATATTGGTGCGTTTATTAATTTATTTTTTAATAACTCAAAAGCCTGTTGACAATCTTTAGTCCATTCAAATTCTTTTCCCTTTTTAGTTTGGTCGTTTAGACATTTTGTGATTTCCGCAAAATTTTTTATGAAGCGTCTATAATAATTACAGAATGCTACAAACCTTTTAGTCTCGTCTTTGTCTTTAGGAATTGGATACTGTTCTATTACTTTATGTTTTGAAGGATCTGTCCGTATGCCGTCTTTCGTTATTTGATGTCCTAAATAAATTACCTCTGATTTCAAAAATACACATTTTGATGCGTTTAATTTTAGGTTATATTTTGATAAGCGCTCAAATACTCTGACTAGATTTTCATTGTGGTGTTTTAAACTACAACCAAATACAATAATATCGTCCACGTATAAAAATGCTTTGGAATCTAGTCCACTAAATGCTATTGTTAGCATTCTTTGGAAACTATTTGAAGAGATCTTCAAACCAAATGGTAATCTTTTGAATTGATAATGACCATTACTAGTTGAAAATGCAGTTAAATTTCTTGAGTCTTCGTCTAGATTTATTTGATGGAATGAGCTAGTCATATCCAAAGTTGAAAAATATTTGGCTCTTCCAAGACGATCTAAAACATCTTCTAACCTTGTTAATGGAAATTTATCATTTACTATCTTTTTATTAAGTTGTCTATCTACAACTAGTCTCCATTTTGCTTTTCCGTTTTCGTCCTTTTTTGGTACTACCAATAAAGGTGAATTGTATGCACTATTTGATGGTTCGATAATATCGTCATCCAATAACTGTTGTACTTGAGTATTGATCTCATCATGTTGTGTATGTGGTAATTTATAATTTTTTATGTAGACGGGTGTATTGTCCGAAACTTTTAGACTTTGTGTATAGAAATTATTTGAAGTTAATGTTTCTCCTTTTAAATGAAAAATATCCTGATAATCCTTGAAAATTTGTATTAATTCTGTTTTAGCTTTTTCGTCTTTAACGTCAAACTTTAAAGTGTCTATTAATTTACTAAATCTGTATTTGTCGAAATTCGTTTTTCTTTGTCTCTGTAATATGGTGTAATTTCGTAAGGGTTCTATTTCAAAATTGATGTTCTCTAAAATTACATCGTTTTCTGTTGTGTTCAGTATTTTTACATGTCGATTGCCGTTTCCTGGGGTCAAATTACCGCATTCGATATCAATTAAAATTTATCGTAGTTTTCTTATTTGAGTTTATGGCATTCGATATCGTGCAAGAAATTTAGTACATTTTATCATAATTTCGATATCGAAAATAGTTTTCGATACGATAGCTCATTCGATCACGAATGCGGTAATTTGGCCCCAGGTATTATAGTGTTACTAATAAATATACCTGGCTGAATTTTCTTGTTAAGAATAATGCTGTCTTCCTGTATATCCAGATTTATAGGATGAATACTCTCCGATCGTTTTTCTACTTTTATGCAAAAATTTTTGTTTATCCATGATTTCATAGGTACTGTAATTTCTTCATTTTGCAAAGTGAGTGTCATTGTAAATGTTTCATAGTCAATCTTGCATAAGAATTTCGTAAAGAAATCTCTTCCTAAAATTCCGTCTGTTGGTATTGGGAAATTTTCGTCTATGATATGAAATGTATGGTTTTCGTTTATATCTATATATATAAAAATGGTGTAAAAAATGTATAGTAATTCATCAAATGAGAACGGCTGGACCGATTTCTATAAAACTTTTTGTCAGTTGTTCGTATTTTCGAGGAGAAGGTTCTTACGGAAGAAAATTTTGGAAAATCCCTCCGGAAAAGTCGGAAAATTGGAAAATCGAGTTTTTGACTTAATGACTTTCCAACTAAAAAAATAGAAATTTCTTAGTGTAAATCATGAAAAATGCGAAATGCGAAACGCGGAAAATTGGAAAATCTCTTCGCAAAAGTCGGAAAATGGGAAAAATTGAATTTTTTGTACGAAATTTTGTGTGAAATTATTCCTGTTGTATTATATTATTACTCTAAAGTTTGTCTGAAGGCCTAAAATTGGGGCGAGGCAAAGTTCGCCGGGTCCGCTAGTTTATAATAAAATTTAGGTCTGATGTTCCAATAGATTTAATTTTTTCTGACGTTATTCCTGTGAAACTACTTGATTGTTCCCTATCTATGTTTATTGAATCTTCTTTTAATTTGTTTAATTTGCACAAAGAGATGTCTGCTCCCGTGTCTATTAAGAATGTAAGTGTTACATCTTTGCCTAAGTTTAAGTTTATGAAATTGGTTAAATTATTTGATATTTGGAAAACATTATTTAATCTTCGTGTTGTTCCTCCGGATGGTGGGTATGTGCAGTTCCATGACTCACATCCAGGACCTGGTAGTTTTCCTGTACGATGTGTACATTTCTTTGATTATTTCGACCGTTGTTTCTATTATAATTATTGGTTCTATTATTATCATTTGTATTTCTCTGATTTGTTCCGTTATTGTAATTATTATAATTGTTTCTTCCATTATTCCTGCTTGTATTATTATTGTGACTATAGTTATTCGTTTGTCCGTTGTTGTTAGCTGGTCTGTTATTGTTGTTTGATCTGTTATTATAGCGTTTATTGTTGTTTCCTCTGTAATTATTATCCCTATTGGTGTTGTTACTATTTCTTCTGTTATCTTTTTTATAATTTGAAGAATACAGGACATGCTCATTGTTGCCGGAAAATTCTTTTTCTAATTCTAATGCTAGTTGTAGGGCTTCATTAAGACTCTTTGGTCTAGATGCAAAAACTGTCGGTTTAAGTTCTACATTCAAACCATTTTTAAACACATTTAGAGCATAGGTTTCATTTAGTTGTTTGATTGTATCAGACTGTGTAGTATTGCATTTTTGTATTTCCTCTATTTGGAGCTCGTTTAGTTCGGCTATCAAATTTAAAAGTTTCTCATGATATGTATGTACATTCATGTTCTTTTGTGAAAAAGTGCTAAGGGTAGCTTGTATGTGTGACACTGTTTTAGTTGTTTTGTATCTGCTAGAGAGTTTAATTTTTAATTCTTGAAATGTTGTTGGTGCAGATATCCCTAAAGATGTTCTTACTAAAGGTCTGCGCAAAACCACTTGGTTGTTTGTCAACAGTGAAGACTATGCTGCAGTGTATATGATAGTAATGTAAAAATCTGATTATTGTACACTGCACCATATAAAAAATCTAAGCGAGCGCACACAATAACAATACAACAAAAATTTTTTTGTATACATGTCATAACTGTGTTCAACTTGTTACTCATCAGCTATGTTCTCTCGTTGTTTATTATTGTTGTTGGCACATATTGTGTGTGTCATGCAAAACAAGAAGTAAGTGCATTGAAGTATTTGCTAAAAAATAAAATGTCTTAAGTGGCATTCAAGACAACATTTGCAACCCTTTAGTTCTTACTAAGCTGGTTAGTTTTACGTTGTATACGAAATTTAACAAAATAGGTTTCTGTTCTATTGCCAAACCATCGTTGATAAGTTCTACTATTGTGAGGAATGAATGAAGTTCTTTATAATTCCCTGAGAATTCAGGAATTACCTTTAAAGCAATTTCTAGATTAAAATTTGCCATTTTTAAAATTTGTTTTTGATTAGTTATGTTTTGTTGTGTACTAAGTGAATTTTCAAGAAGGAATTTTGCCTTATTATAATATTTTTCGAATTTTTCTGTATCTTTCTCTATTTCCTCTGTTTTAATGAGTTTGTTTTCTACCAAGTCTAAAAATTCTCTTTTTAACAATTCTATTTCTTCTAGCTTAATGAGTATTGTTGAAGCTTTGTAGCCTTTAGAACCTGATTTTTTAAAATTTATTAGAATTCTTTCTATCCTACTTATAACAGATTCCATAAAATTATTTTTGGTCTTTGTTTTATTTCTTACTTTTGTATTTTATTCTTATTTTAAACCTGTACCACGGCTTTCTTGTTAACATAGCTTTTAAAATATTTGTTTAATCTATAAATTGAATATATTATAACTAATATAGTAAGTAAAATAAATGTATCTATTTTAATATAATTTCCTAATTTCATGCTTTGGTTGTTGCTGATCGTACCACCATTGATGTTTTTGTTGATAGTTATGGTTTCTTGTTCTCTGGACTGCGTTTTGCCCATTTCTCAATTTGATGGAGTTTCTTGTATAGTTGTCTTTTCTTCTCGCCAGAAACTATTGCCATTTGTCGTCGGATTTCCTTTTTTTCGTTTTTTAAACGCAGCTTTTTTCCACCTCTCTTGGCCTTCTTTGTGATGTTTATTTCATGTGGTGCTGGTTTTGATGTAGTTTTATTTTTATAGTCCTCTTTGGTTATCGGCTTGGGGCCGTAATTTGATGGTATTGGAGTGTATTTGGGGTAGTCTTCCGTACCTCCTTCTGGTATATATTGTTCCAAATAATATTTAGAAGAAATGTTGTCTATCTCCTCTTGTGATGGAGTTGTTTCGAGCGACATCAAGAAAAATGTTGTTAAAGTATTTTCAAAGAATTTTACTTTATTCGAAAAGAAAGGCAGGATCGTAATTTGCAGGATCGCCGTATAATGTACGTGTAACGTCTTTAGAGGTTTGCTAGAATTTTTGAATGTTGCATCTAGCTGCAACACGTTTTAATTCTTCTAAGCACCTTTTGAGTGCTCGGGTAGAATATTGAGAAAAACAAGTTAATGTGTTAAGATTAAAAAGTATTCTGATTTTTATTAAATTATTCTGTGCTATTTATACTAGATTTTAATATTTACAATTATTAATTCATATATCTGTTTACCTCTTTCTATCACACTATTTGACCTACTTAACTTACTATACTTGATTTCATTGGTCAGCATTTGACTCAAATGTTACTCAATACATTGTTTGAGTTGTAATTGAGCAACATATGGAATTATTTGCATAGTAGTATTTCAAGTGCTTTGACCCTTGTTGATTCACACTGTTTGTGTTCATGTGTGGTATGGGATATTATTACAAGTACTGCTTTAACTGTGTCATACAATGTTTTAGCTGTAGTTCGTGTGTGGTATTACTAGTGCTGATGAATGTGTTATTACTTTGGAAAAATGTTTAAAGTGTGTCACTGTTGTGTTTAGGGTTTTATGTTACAAAGAAAGAATATTATTTGTGTTTAATTGTTTTCATGCATTTTGGGTAGTTGGCATGTGTTGTGACAAATGCACTACACCAACAAGTCATCCAAAATTTTTTCAGCACATAAAAAAGTAGTAATATTTTCCATTTTGTATATATCTTTTTTGTTTCTTAACACAAATACACATTCATAAACAAAACAAATGTCAGCTGCAGCGATTCCAATTTAGCCCTTTTCGGGCTAGATTTAGCCGGATTTTAGTCACTCAAAACGCGAAAAAAAAAAGAAAATTGGATGTGGTTTTATATGGATTTTTTTCCATTTAGCCCTTTTTCAAAAATGTTTACGCGTTTTGAGTCTCAAAAGTTGGCATCACTGGTCAGCTGTTTTATCGTGCGAAGCTCCCCCTCTAAAAATACAGTGTGAAAGGTGCACCATTTTTTAAATTTATAGTGTGACATTTATAGAAAAGAACACACTACACTTTAGCAGTGTTGACCTTTTTTCAGAAAAGAATACAAAAAAATTAAAAAAGATGCGAAATGGGAAAAACGTGTAACATTTTTGCCAGAAAATAAAACGCCATCAGTGTTACACACGGAATGACAAACTTATATATACTCTCATTCACCACTTATGGTGGTGGAGGGTATAAAAAGGTATAGCAAATTTGGATTACTTAGCTAACTGTATTTACGGTAATTTTGATTTTACTGCATTACAAGAAATGGGTATTTTCATAATACGTATCAATTATTTATAGGATAATGGTACTTTAGAATTGTTGGGAGGAATATTCGATTATTTAAAAAAATAGGGGTGTGTCACCCCTATCGTGAATAAAAATTCGACGTGAAATTTTTTCACTTTTTACATTTTCCTATTTAAATTCAATGTTAAAAAAATAAAAGTGAACAAATTTCACGTGGAATTTTTATTCACGATAGGGGCAACAGTTACGAACAAAATTGGTACATATTTTAGGGGTACTATTTTCCATTTGGTCCCGTCCCCGGAGTTTTTTTTTATATTTTCTCTTCGTCGGAATTTCTGCCCACGCAGATATAAATATAAAAGAACCTTTTCGGGAAGCATAGCTGAGGTGCTACGGGACGCCTCCGCAGTTTGCTGATAGCGGAGAACCCTACCATGTAGTAGGCGGGATAACTGCGAATTAAATAAGCAGTGGCGGACAACTCAGCGGATTGGAGAAGAGGGTCTCAGATGGACACGCCTGCCAACGTGTGACTTTAAGTTCTGAGTGCCGTAGAGGCTCCAATCGTCGTGGCGAAATATTGGCGCCATTCAATAACCAATGTCAACTACAGGTCCCTCGCCTTCAAGCAGGTTGGGCTGCGGGTTAATATCCCTCTCCCGAAAAAAAAATTATTACTTAAACGTCTACTTGACGCCCTATGTTCAAAATAAACTTTTTATATAATTAAGCGATATGTACAATATTAATTCATTTATATAAATAAAAGGAAATATATATATATATATTCCATTTGGCAACTGTAGTAAAGAAATTTATTACAAAAAGCTATGAAAACCAAATAATACAAAAACAAAATGGTATTTACTGTTTCTCAAGAAGAACAAGAAGGAATATAGGAGCTTAAAATTCAATTTAAACAATTGTTTTACCAAGTATTTTGTAAGATCAGACAGCATCAAATAAAATAAAACTACATTTTTATGTGTGAAAGAATTTAAATATATTTTACTTAGTTACGTCTTTTTCATCAAATTAGGGTTCCCATATGACTTATTTTCAAAAGAGAACTTTCGTTCTAAAAAAAAAGAGAACATTTTAACTAAAAAAGAGTTTACAATAAAAAAAATTATTTATTAAATAATTAATAATTTTATTGATGTTATAATTAATTAATTAATTATTATTAATGATAGAAACAACGAAATAAATATATAATAAAACAATAAAAAACAAAAAGAATCACATTTTCTTAAAAAAATAAACAAAATAAATTCAAAAATCACATTTTCTTAAAAAAAAACATAAACAAAATAAATTAATATATAAAAATTAATTGAGATCAATATCTGATTCTGATGAATCGGAATTATACTTTTTTGAGCTACTTATTAGGGCTAAGTATTGTTTATCGTTAATAATTAAATCTTTAAAAGATTTACATTTTAAATCCCTAAGATTGTATACAACCGTGAGAATCGATCTGATGGTTGAAATTTTGAGTTTGTTCCGCTCTTTCGTTCATAGTTCCGAATAATACTCTGAATTATTATTATTTTCAAAAAACTTTAACCATTTTGCACTTGATATTAGTTTTTTAAATTCATCATCGGTATCAGATAGATTTTCTCTTTTTCATCAATCATTTTCGTCTTCTCTTGTTACTCTTTGCAAATAACAATAAACAATTTGTATTTGATTTGACAGCAAACGGTTTGCT
The DNA here is from genome assembly GCA_916048285.2 of Bellardia pandia. NCBI lineage: Eukaryota > Metazoa > Arthropoda > Insecta > Diptera > Calliphoridae > Bellardia > Bellardia pandia. The sequence goes on from OU696530.1 coordinate 77,577,395, forward strand.
TTTGACAGATTTAACTTGTCAACAGATTTAACCCAGTAAACAATTAGAGCGTGTTATCGAAATGCCGAGAAAAAGTTCATAGCTCCGATTTCTGTGGCGAATTCCTACTAAATTTTTTTTTTTTTTTTTTTTTTTTTTTTTTTTTTTTTTATTCATTTAATTTATTTATTGGATCTTCAGAAATGAAATAACAATAAGTTTTCGAATCTTAATACTAAAAGAAAATAATAAGTCCAGCCAGTGCTAGACAAAATATTATGATACTACAAAAAATTTATATCCACTGATCCAGTCATCTGTTTTGCGCTTGAGTTAAAGCAAGGGTATCCCTCCTTCTCAACCGAACATGGCCAGTAAAGTTAAGGATGTCTCGTGCAAGTGGGTTTGGATGGTGTTCAAGTTTGCTGACATATTTTGAGGCGTGTTTTGTAAATTCGACTTTCACCAAAGGAATGCCTAGATCTTTATGGATTCGAGAATTTTTAACATACCATGGAGCTGCAGTAATTGTACGTAGAATCTTATTTTGACCCCTTTGAATTTTTTCAATGTTGGATGCTGAGGCAGTACCCCATAATTGAATTCCATAACACCAGATTGGCTTTAGAATTGCATTGTACAACAAAAGTTTGCAATCCAACTTTAATGTAGAATTTCTGCCAATTAGCCAATTAATTTGCACTGCTTTTAATCTCATCTGGGTAAGTTTTGCGTCGATATGAGACTTCCAAGTTAAACGACGATCGAGGTGGATTCCGAGGTATTTGACTTCATTGTGTTGCGGGATAATTTGATTATTTATTCTGATGAACGAGCATGTATCTTTTCGCAATGTGAAAGTTATATGAATACATTTCTGTTCGTTAACCCTGATTTTCCAAAGCTCAAGCCAATTCTCTAGTTTATAAACATATTTCTGCAAGTTCTGTGATGCTATTTGATGGTCCTTATGAACGCTAATAAAGGCTGTATCGTCTGCAAAAGTTGAAGTATGTATTATGGGGTCTAACGGCATATCGGATGCATAAATCAAATATAAAGTTGGACCCAGTATGCTACCCTGGGGTACTCCTGCTTCAATTGGCTGAGCGGGGCTTAAAAAATCGCCTTCTTTGATTGTAAATTTGCGACCATATAAATAACTTTTCATAAGTTTGTGGGTGTTAGCAGGCAGAGTTAATTTAATTTTATGCATTAAACCTTCATGCCAGACTTTGTCGAACGCTTGCGACACATCAATGAAAAGGGCGGAGCAGTATTTTTTCTCTTCAAACGACTGTCTTATCACTTTTACCAATCTGTGTGTTTGTTCGATGGTACTGTGTTTAGCTCTGAACCCGAATTGGTGATTTGGGATACATTGAGTGTCGTTCAGAATTGGAATCAACTTAGCCAATAACAATTTTTCAAACAGTTTTGAAATTGTCGGCAGTAGACTAATTGGCCTATATGACTCTACTTTAGTGGGGTCCTTCCCTGGCTTAGGAATCATGGTAACCATAGATACCTTCCAATCTGCAGGATAGTATTCTAGGCGTAAAATAGCATTGAAAATAAATAGGATAATTCTTTTAGCTACACGAGGTAACTCCACAAGCATTTTGTTGCTGATTTTATCCATACCTGGAGCTTTTTTAAGATTCAGAGTACCAATAGCGCTTTGAACATCATTAAAGCTAAGTCTTAGAGGTACATGAGGTCTAATAACGAGTGGAGGCAAATCAGATGCATTATTTGAGTTGTTTATAGTAAACACATTTCTCAAATGGTTAACAAATAAAATCCCCTTCTCGGAGTCATTTCTAGCCCAGTCACCAGTCGGATTTCGCAGAGGAGGCTTTCCTCTAACTGGTCTTTTTAAACCTCGTGCCGCCTTCCATAACGAATAGTCAGATTGTGGGGTACTATCAAGACCCTCCAAGTAAGATTTAAGTGAAGCCATTCTTTGGGTCTCTAAGAAATTTCTTAGTATATCTCTGCATACCCGTAGCCTAGCTTTCAGTTCAGGAGACCTGTGAATTTGCCACTCTTTTCTAACTCTTCTTTTTTCTGACAGGAGATGATCGAGTTCAGAGAAATAAGTACTGTTTGTCCTATTTCTACATTCAACGTGATAAGTGGAAGCATGATGCACAGCTCTTCGTACGTCCTCAGTAAACTTGCCAATCGACCCATCAATATCCTCGGTAGTTCTCAACACTACATTTTCCGTGCAGTGGGAACTTAAATACTTTTTATACTTTATCCAACTTACTCTGGTTTTAGATATGTCCCGAAATGGAGAGCCATTCCCTTGAAGGAAACGTATTGAAATAATAGAAGGAGAGTGATCTGAAGACAAGTCTAATGAAGGCTCCACTTGTATCGATTCTACAGGGATATTTTTCACTACTCCGAAGTCAATAACATCGGGAATCTTCCGTCGGTCCGTCGGCCAGTAGGTGGGATGACCGCTTGAGAGTACATCTAATCCCATTTTTGCAATGGTGTTGAAGAGTTCACGACCCTTCGGGGTCACCAGACGTGAACCCCAAAATGTGTGTTTGGCGTTAAAGTCACCAGCAACTAAAAATCTAGCTCCAAGGGAATTGAAGAAGCTGTAGTATTGGTGTTCTTTTATTGAAAATCGAGGTGGCGAATAAATTGATGATAAAACAAAATTGTATTGACAGAATTCAATGCAAATGTTTGTTGCTTGTAGGTAATCCTCACATATGTTGTTCATTAAATAATGTTTTATTCTGTTCTTTATAAGAATTGCCGAACCTCCACATGCTCTTCCGCGTGGATCTTTAGTATCATATAACACGTAGCCATTAATTTTGAAGTACGCTGTCGCCATCAAGTGAGTTTCAGAAATCATCATGACATCAATCTGCTTATCCATCAGGAAGTGTTCCAGTTCGTTTTTATGTTGGCGGAGGCCGTTCGCGTTCCAAAAACAAATTTTTAAACAAATCATTTCTTTAAAATGGCTTGTAAGATAGTGGATTGCATTTTCAGCATTTTCTGCATCATGGATGTCATAGTGGTCGTAAAAGTATTCATAGTTTGGACAAGAGTCTGCAATGTAGTCTCTAGAGAGTTAATATTAGGTTCGAAATATTGTGATTTAGGTTCCTGCTCCAAACCTGGCATATTAGATTTAACCACGTTTGCGTAAGAAACTTGTCTAGAACTAGGCACGTTTACATGACTAGTGGACCGTAACAATTGAGGGAAATTGTTGCTCGAAGCAAAATTAGGCTGTTGAGGACGATCAGGTAATACTGACGTCTTGTTGGTTCTTATGCCTTTCAAATGAGTGTAAATTGGACAACCTCTATAATTTGCGGTATGATTACCTCCGCAGTTACTGCATTTTTTGATTTTTGAGTCAGTTTTCGACTTGTCGCATTGAGCAGTTGCATGTAGCTCCCCACACGCAACACAAACTGACGGCAATTTACAATACGCCTTGGTGTGACCAAATTCTTGACAGTTAACACACTGGACGGGTCCCTGACGCTTATGCGGTTCTTCCACGGTGATTCTACGATGCAGAAGGTAAATCAGATTGTAGATGGGATGGGACTCGTTTTTCTTTAATACGACATCTCCAGGTTCCAATTCCACCCTAAACATAGGCTGTGGAATCTTTTCACGGTTTCTAATATTCACAACACTCTTAATTTTGAACCCTTTGTCCATTAAGCCGGTCTTTATCTCCGCAGGGTCAACACATGGGTCTATACCCTTTAGAACGACTTGGAGACCTTTTGCGCTTTTGAGCTGATAGGTGTAGAAATCCCTAGCCTCCCTCTCCAACTGGTTGGACAATTTTCGAAAATCATCTTCCTTTTTCACTTGAATATTGGTTTCGCTGATATTTCCATGTTTAATTGATGTTACGCTAAACATATTTTCACCTATTACCGAAACAATTCTTTGTACCAAGTTACTGGAAGTGGGCTCTCTCAGATAAATTGGTGGGGGCTTAAACGTCTTCTTAGGAAGTTCTGGCTCATCCGTCTGGAGGAGAGCAAACCTATTTTGATCATTACTCACGGTCTTAGGAGCTTTTGAATTTGATGATACTTGAGCAGATGTTGGGCTCCTCTGTCGCTTAAGAACTGTGACGTATTTATCCATACCTACTTGTTTTCTAGGTTTGATTGCACTATTTGATGTAGAAGGTGTTGATGTTCCTTCATCTATTGAAATTACTATATTGGGCGAACAGGAACGACGCCGTTCCACGGCTCTTGCAGTGAGAAGATTCTCCACAGATTTTTTTATGGATTCTTCCTCAGAGACCCATTTAGTTTTTCTAGTTGAGCTAAGCTCTTTCTCAGAATTACATCTGAGAGGAACACTCATACAGTTTTTATGTGATGTTTAATGTTTAATGTTTTTTTTTTTTTTTTTTTATATATTTTTACCTATTACGATTTTTTCACTTTTTTGTTTAATTTCAACTTTTTACACTTTTTCACCTATTACGATTTTTTCACCGAAAATTCAGCCGCACTAAAAAAAACACGTCCGAACAGTTCGATGAGACGAGACTGAATGATTCCTACTAAATAAATAAAATTCCATCAATCTAGGATTTTTTTTTTGAAATAGAGTACATAAAGAGCACTGTTGGACAAAAAACTACCGCACCAAAAAAAGAGAGTGAACAAAAAGATACGAACACAAAAATAGAACATGTTCTCTTTAAAAGAGATGTAATGGACAGCCTACATCAAATATTTGCCATGTATGACCGCACTTTTAGTCTGGTTAAAACATATTTTTCGTAAAATTGAAAATGAATGAGTAAGAATTAAATAAATAAACACATTTTTTGTCTGCACAAGAAATCAGTAACTTAGTGGTGCATTTCCAAATCCTTTGTTTGAATTCAACCATTTGAATTTTTAAATCGAAATACGGATTATTATACCATGTACATTTTTCAATCAAAAATAAATATGTTATTAAATATCGCAGCATTAAATACTCGATTAGAAACTCATAATATTAGAATTTGTAATTCTAGAGTACAAATTTTCATTTGAATTGAATTACGAAGTAATCGTTAATATTCTTTATATTGTAATTCGAATTTGCACGATGTATTAATATATTAGATGTATTACACTGATCCCTTAATTGAACAATACACATGTATGTAGGTATGTCCAGTGGGGAGCAGAGGTGAGTACATGTTCTTATTTTCTGCATTTGCAGGTGCATAAAAATGGTAATAACAAAGCGATTTAAATTATTACTTTTTTATTTTATTTATTAATTAGTGGATTACAATAATGATCTTAAAACAAAACAAAAAACTACGTATTCAGGGAACAAACTAAATTAAATAAAATTAAAACTTATGTACTCAGTTTTTCAGGAAACAAAAAAAACTTTTAAATTTTTAGTACTTAGTCCACAGCCCTTTATTTTTTAATACACTATTTATGCGATTGGGCATACTTTCAACCAACTTTTGGATAATTTCATGTGGAAGTCTCTGCCACTCCAGCTCCACACGTTGCCACTACTCAGCGAAGTTCGACGGAGCTGTTCGATACTGTCCCAACCGTCTTTTCACAATTTACCACAAATTTTCAATTGGATTGAAGTCGGGACTTCGCGGAGGCCACTGCATCAATTGAAATGTTTGCCCATTCAACCATTCCTTAACGATTTTCGAGGTGTGTTTTGGGTCTCTATCCTGTTGAAACACAACTTCTTACGCAGGGTAGACGCTCAGATCTACAAAATCGGGAAGTTGAATCTGCAATATTTTTAAATAGTCTTCTTTTCTCATGATTTCATAAATTTTTTGTAATCTACCAACATGCCACAATGTAAAGTAACCCCAAACCATGATGATGCTTTACAATCTGTTTAACATGGTGTCGTTGTATACTCTCCCGCTGTCGACGCCAATAATACTTTTTACCGTCAGATTGATATCGGTTAAACTTGGATTTATTTGACCATATTACGCGTTTCCAGTCATCAACAGTCCAATCTCTGTGTAGTCTGTCGAATTTTAAACGTGCTGAAACATTTTTATCTGACAGTGCTGGTTTAGGTTTTTTACAGCTGAGATGTATCCAATATTGTGTAGCGCTCTTCTTGCTGTACATCGGCTAACATTTTTATTTATTGCTCAGGAAGCTTCTTTTAGGACTAAAGACGTGTCTGCTCTCATTTTTCTCATTATAGGGCGTGCGTCTCCATCAGATAATAATCGTTGGCGACTGAAAGCATGTCTTTAGAAGCTACATTTCGCCGTTTTAACACTCTAACAACTACTGATTGGCTTATATTAAGCTCTTTTGCTATCATACGTGACGAGGAGTCATCCTTTGTTTTATTTATTATCAAATTTTCCACGGCTATCGATAGTTTCTTCATTTTTCAAAAAATATTAACTTTTACTTTTTTAAATTAAAAAAACGACGTTTTTAGAACACGGAGTTATTCAATTATGATTTAAAACTAAAATTCATATTGACAAAACTAAAGATTGCAGCAACAAATTTCAAAATTTAATTTCAAATAACGGTAATTTAATAAATGTTTCAATTATTTGGTTGATAACAAGTGTGAGCAAAACTGAGTACATACAAGTTGTTTTGTTGTTATTTAAATTACAATCTTGTTTTATTGGGCTTTTATTTCTCTTATTAAGAATTATGTAAAGAACTAAATAAGAATTAAAATAGAAAAAGAAATTTAAAAATCGCTCCATTATTACCATTTTTATGATCTTTACAATGCAGAAAATACAAACATGTACTCACCTCTACTCCCCACTGTATATTATACATACCTACATATTTAAAATATACACAAGTGGTTATTGTGTTTTTCGATTCGAAAAGCAAATCGTTCGAATTTGTAGAATTTTTACATTGTATTTCGAAAGCTTTTACTTTCGAATTGAAATACACAATAACCCCGAGGAAGAAAACTTTCATTTATTTAAATTGATTAACAATACAATGAACCCATTATTGTGTTTACATTACTAACGACATACATACATACTTCTTTAACACATATCAATTAATGAAACAAGTTTAAAAAATCTGTTTTAAATGTTATTTATTAACTTTATAATACACAAATATAATTTGTGATATAAAACAACAATTGTGTGAAATTACAAGTTGAGGATTAATTTCATATTCTAAATGCGTTGTTCTTAAAACGAATATCACTAAATTTAAGTAAATAAATTTTTGTAGAAGATGAATAGGAATCGGGAAACGAGAAAAATATTTATGAGTGATTGATTATACGACGGTATTGTTTGTGAGAGTTGTAATCAATTAGGTGTTACGCTTGGGTTTTACACGGACTTAACTCTATTTGCGGTGTAATTGTGATTGTTAACTAAATTAGTACTGAACTTATCCGTAATCACTTACAATTTGGAGTCTTTGGCGTCAGCTAGTCATTCAGCATTGCAGACAGCCATAGCTTCATTTTTCTCTTCTAACAACTCCTTGCCGGTGATGGCCAGTTTGGACTTCGCGAAATCGTCAAGGGACAAACCTTGGACAATCTTCCATTGCTTATTCTTGATTTCAAGGGGGAAGGAATAGATAACATCCTTGGGAGCGTTGTAACTGCCGTCGGAAATGACACCCATTGAAACGAAGTGACCAGCAGCAGTACCGTTCCACCAATCGTGCATATGGTCACAGGCAGCCTTTGCAGCTGACATAGCGGAGGACATTTTACGGGCACCAATTACAGCAGCACCACGCTTCTGGACGGTTTCAACAAAGGAACCCTTTAAGAATTCAGCATCACCGACAGCTTCTACAGCTGAAATTTCAGCACCAGCAACATTGACGACAGCATGACTGGCATCGGGGAATTGGGTGGAAGAGTGGTTGCCCCAGATAATGACATTCCTGACTTGGCTAACAGGAACTTTAGCCTTGGCAGCTACTTGAGCGGTAGCACGATTTTGATCCAAACGGGTCATAGCGGTGAAGTTTTCGCGAGGAATTGATGGAGCATAGAAGGAGCACACAACAGCATTGGTATTGGCTGGGTTGCCAACAACTAAAACTTTAACGTCCTTTCGGGCATATTGGTCCAAAGCTTGACCTTGAGCCTTGAAAATTTTAACGTTAGCGGACAACAAATCCTTACGTTCCATACCTTCCTTGCGGGGCATGGCGCCAACCAAGAAGGCAGCAGAAACATCTTTGAAGGCAACAGTGGGATCGGTGGTGGGTACAACTTCACGGAGCAAAGGCAAAGCACAATCGGCCAATTCCATAACAACACCCTCCAAAACACCAACCATTGGTGGGATGTCCAACAAGTGCAAAATCAAAGGTTGATCCTTGCCAAAGACTTCACCACGAGCAATCATATAGAGAAGGGAGTAGGCAATTTGACCAGCAGCGCCCGTGACAACAACACGAATAGGTTCAGCCTGTAAAAATAATTTTAATTAAAAAAATTATAATTTTATACATATGTATATATGTATGTAATATAAGGATCATGGTGTAAATATACAAGATGGGTGCAAATCGGGAACAAACACAACACAATACAGAAGGCATTTTGATTGTGTCAAATAATGTACTACTGTCAAAAACACTTGAAAAATTATTACTTTAGACACAAGTAAATTGTAAACAAAGTCAGCCAGCTGTGCTACTGCACTCACCTTGTATAGTTACACCATGTGATAAGGATTCTACGGCTGCCATTTTGACAACCAATAATTTCTAATTTTAATCTCTTTGTATGATTTTGAAAAATATGACGAAAAACGTCGTAAACATTTGAAATACATTTTATTTGTTTTAGCGATAACAGGTAAAACTTTTTCTCCTTACATTTTAATTTTTAATTATTTGTGAATCTATATGCTGATTTGTTTTGGAAGGTTATACCCGAGTTTTTATTTTGAAGTTTCTATTTATAGCGGTCTGGGCTTGGCATTGATAAACAAATCAGTCCGCCAGTTATTTTATTATATTATATGCATATGTATGTACATACATATGTATGTATGAATATTGTATATATGTATGTATATAAATATGTAGATTTTATATTTTTTATTAGCTGGGCGTTTCAGATTATTAATAAACTGTGTACATAAATGTCCGCTGCCTCTGCTGATATCCGATTGTATAATAAATGGTTTTCTAAATAGGAACATAAAATATTTGTATTTTCAGCCTTTTGATATTTGTAACATATGAAGTTAACAAAAGTGCAAAGTGGAAATTATTAAAAATTACTAGAAAAATTCTTAGTTAGCGACGCACCTTTGAGATCCATAAGCCAAATAGAAATTTGCTCAAGTAACAAAAATTCCATTGTATTACAAAAAACCCTAGTCCCTAGTTTTCCGTCTCAATTTTGAAAATTATTTTTGAGAAGAAATAGATGATTCTAAACTATATACACACATATGTACGTGTTTTGTTACAATGACAAAACAAAATTAAAAGCATTCTATAAAGAGTCTACTTGAAACAAAATATAGCAAGTTAACGAAAATTTGGCATGTATTTTTTGTTGTGATTTTTCATGAGTGATATATACCTCCTAGTTATATTATGTTGTTTTTATGTTTAATGCATGATAATTTTACAAAACTTCTTTTATGTGAAATCTTTTTGCTGCGATCATTAAAACTTTTTTGGGATCAATTAACAGTAACAACAGATTAGATTACTTTTGATATATGTATGTACATATCGAGCCATAACCGCCAAAATAATGTATCCCACACCATAATCGATTGTTGTTTTTTAATCGAAATCGATAGTTCAACATCATTTAAAATTATTAAAATTAAATGTATTACACAAAACAATATTTACATTATAAATTTTAAAATAATGGCTTTATTAAAACTGATTTTATTTAAAAAAAACTTCCCCTGTAAAATTTTGAGTTTGTGGGATACATTTTTTCGGCGGTTATGGCTCGATATGTATGAGCGAATTTTGATGAAATTTTCACATCATGTTACTCTGGAAGGAATAATAGGCTATAAGAAGTTTTGATTGTACAAACGGGGGTGGTACCGCCCATATAACCCAAAAATTTAAATCGCCATATTTTAGGAATTTTTTGACCTACGTCAATGATATGTGGTACATACGGTATTGGCATAATTAGGAATACGTACCAGAAGAAAAGTGGGTGGGTGGGACCACGCCCCTTTTTAGGAAAATTAAAAATCGTAATATAGTCTTAACTACTGGACCAATCGTCATTAAATTTTCACAATAGGATATTCTTACGAAATAATAAAGTCTTGACTATGTAAGTGGACAAAGGGGCATGGCCTCGCCCACTGAAATGCATCGCTCATATGGAGAAGATGGATATCACTTTGAAATGCGTCAAATCAATCAAGCAACCCGTAAGGCCGTTAATTATCCTGTTGAGTTCTTAAATTCACTCGATGTGCCAGGCTTTCCACCACATGTGCAACAACTTAAAATTGGAGTGCCAATTGTTTTACTGCGTAATATCGATCACCACGGCTTTGCAATGGCACTCGACTTGCAGTAAAAAAAACAGAGAAATAATTTACTAGAAGCGACCATTATAACAGGAAAATGTAAAGGTACAGATGTACTTTTGCTACGCATTCCAATGCTACCAACAGATTTACCATTTGATTTTGAACAATTTTTTCCTGTTCGGTTAACGTTTGCGATGACTGTTAACAAAGCTTAAGGTTAATAACCCGTGTATATGTGTATGCTCCTGATGGGCAAACTAAACCTAAAGCATTGCAATAAATACATTAAAATTAAATAAATAAATGTTTGTAAATATATAAATACGTTTTATTTTATATTATAACTAGTGGGGGGTAGCGAAGCACACCGCGTTTAGCTAGTTTAGCATAAAAGCAAAACAAATATCTGAAATGTTATTGTTCAAAAGTACAATTTATTTATACTACTATGTATATTAATACACATTCCAATTTGTCAAGTTGGGATTAAAATAAAGTGTATACACATATACATATGTACATACATATGTATGTATGTGATTGGTGCAACGTTTTATACAAAATGCATAAAATAAAATACGTAATAAGTATTAAAAAGTGGAACGGATATAACATTTGATGTATAAGTTATATTTCTTTCTAAAGGTTCTAATGATAGGTAGGTAACAATATAAAAATAAATAGTAATTGATAAGACTTTCTCAGACAAAAATACACATCCAATAACAAATATCTACATGGGCACACAGTCATGTTTATCAAAGTGAAACTTTGGACTAGACAAGAATATTTCAATCAAATCAAAAATGTATACCTATAGAAACACGAGCAAGTCAAAAACATTACTTTTTAAATGTTTTTAAAAATATGTATTAAGAAAGTGCTGTTGCTATATTCTGTGGAAATCATACGACAAGCCTCCGCAAGTAAAATATGCACATAAATATGTATATACATATATTCATATAAATACGTACATTGTATATGTGTGAATATATACATAATTTGTATGTTCATAAATATTATTTCTAGTCAACAAGAAACACCAAATAGCACAAGAATGTATAGATAGGGACAATCTTTTAACTTAAAATATTGTTTTGTTTGTTTACTCGAAAATAGACTAAACTAAAAACAATAAAATCTACTACATAACGTGTACCAAACAAAATAATTTTTTATAAAATATATAAAAACATACACATCTATTCCCTTTCACAGTATGATGCAGACCCCCTAACCCCACCCCATCTGTCATAAACTATTCATGTGGCACAATAAAAACAAAATTTTGTATACCTACATACATACATATGTATGTACATATGCATACCGTAAATACTCCCCAAATTTTTTCTACTGAAAGCAGTTGTTTTTTTCCTGTTTTTTGTTCACCCAAATGAATTTAAAATGCATGCCATCATACCGGCAGTGCATTTTATAAAAAATATTAAAGACAATAACTGGTATCAAGATACACAATTAAAAATCGCACCATAAACAAAGGTCAAATGAAAGTTATTTCTCCAGAAGAAAATAAAATATTATACAATATTGTATTATTAATAGTTAAAAAATATTAATAATTTATGTCATATTTGCACTCACCATTGTTTTTCTATTAGTTGAAATTCCCGTTTAACAGATTTTTGGAAATAAAGATAAACTTATATTGCACTGCCTCAGCGGTTGTCTAAATGCTGATGATCCAAACACTTTTATAGTACGAAAATATAAAATTATTAACTTAAAAAATTTTGGAGCTGACTAGCGGCGCCGACAGAATTGATTTTCAGTGTTGTATTTTTGTGTATTAAAGGGCAAAATATATCCCATTTTTATTCAATATTTTACACTTAAAAAAATAAAATGGTTAAAATTCATATTTTGTTTTTTTTATAATTCTCATTTAGTTTGAAATCTTTTCAGCATAAGTAATTAAGGTTGAGCAACGAAAAGCATACTTACCTGGCGTAGGGGTTACCGTGATCATGAAGGCGGTTCCCCCGGAGTGAGGCTCGGTCATTGCACTTACGATTGAGTTGACCTCCGCGATTATTCCTAATGCGAATAACTCGTGCGTGTTATTTTTGGTAGCCGGGAATGGCGTTCGCGCCGTCCCGACATTTTTTAATACATTTCAAATCAAAAAGTAAGATTTTGTTTTTTTAGGCTTTAAAACGAATTAATTTTGTATGATTTTGTAAAAATAGGCAAAAAAAACAGCGATGCCAACTTAGCCCTTTTCGGGCTAGATTTAGCCCGTTTTGAGTCACTCAAAACGCGAAAAAAGAAAATTGGCCCGAAACTAAAAAACGCGTAAATCTAGCACTTTTTACAATTATCTTTTAGCCCGTTATTACTTTTTGCTCGACATTTTAGTTTTTTCGTACTTTTTCTTCCTTTAATCTAATAATATCGAAATAACGATAGCTTGCTTTACAATTTATAAAAAGAAGAGGAATCTAAAATAATCTACATACATATATTTCTTTCAAATTGATGTGCTTTGAAAATTGTTCTACAAATTTAACCGTCATAATTGAAATTAGAGCAAAACTTCCATCCAACATACAAATATTTAAAAAAATATCGTTACTAAGTACTGAAAATATTTTTTTCGAATAATACGAAAAGCCTTCTACCAAGCTTTAAAAAAGAGTTTATTGTTGATGATAAAGAAATTGATTGTTTAGAGAATTGTCTTCTTAGTTTAAAAACATGTGAATGGAATAATACTGAAAGAACTGACAAGTTTTGGATCGGTGTTCATAATTACAAAAATGCTATTGGTAATAACCCATTCCTTAAATTATCCAGTTTTGCCTTACACATATTGACATATCCGTACTCAAACGCAGAAGTTGAGAGGAGTTTTAGTATCATGAATTTATTCAAAAATAAAATAAATACGTGTAACAGTTTAATACACATTAAATATAGCCTAACAAGAGATAATGTATGTTGTTCAAACTACAAAATACCTGCCGAAGTGTGCATTAAAATTAATTCGAACGAAACATGTAAAAAATCTAAATTTTTTATTGATAGTGTCTTATGGACTGAAAATGATGATGAACAAGAAATCGAAATTTTGTTCAGTAACGACCAATTTTAAATGTATACTATTTAATCTAGGTATGTTCCTTAGTTATTAAAATGTAATATGAAATGTAGATAATTTAGATATGTATCTCATTATAGTAATTTTTTTTCTATTGTTTTTTATGTCTTATGTAGACCTTTAATATTGCTAAAAATCTTTTTATTAAGTAAAAATATTTTTTTTTTAATAAATTATTTTATAAAAAAGTCTTTGCTGTTTTGATTTTTAAAAGAAACATTTATAATTTAGCCCCTTTTCGCACGTTATCGAAAATTTTGACAGGATGTGGCTTTAAATGATTTTTTTTTCAATTTAGCCCTTTTTAGCCCTTTTTTCAAAAATTTTTACGCGTTTTGAGTCTCAAAAGTTGGCATCCCTGAAAAAAACTGCAAAAATATAAAATTTTTAATGGAAGCAGTATTGTAATTGAAAAATGGAACATTTTTAATACAATAAAAAACGAATACACGCCTGTCACTTGAATAAGGAATCACATGTTTTTTAACTTTAAATTTACTAAACTAAAGTTCAGAAAAAAATAATTTTTTGCACAACCAAATTTCAAGGTGTTGGTTTTACATGAAGAAATAATAAATATTTATGATTTGTTATGATGAACAATTATTATTTTTAGTTGAACTTGTTAAATTTTTGATAATTTTTAGTTAGGCTTGAAATTTAATTTTTACAATGAAATCTTATTAAAATTTTTTTGATAATTTTTCTTGGCTGAGCTGTGTTGAATTTACATGTTTCATTTATTTAAAGAATTTATTTATTTCTGTGGTACATATCGTGTGTCATTTGAATAAGGTTAATGAATGAAAGTTATTTTCTAGCATTCAATTTAATGAGTAGTGCCATTTTTAAAAATAATCTCAAAAATACGATTTGGTTGTAATGAATCTAAGTAATTTAGCGAACTTGAACTCCATACTTCCGTTGCAAGCCAACCTTAACATTTTCAACTGGATTCAGGTCTGGTGAATATGTGGGCCAAACCAAAAGATGAACACCTTGTATTAATTAATCCACTATTTTACTGCTCTGGCGGTATGAATCGGAGCGTTGTAGTGTTGGTACGTCCAAGGTATTAGCTTTTGAAAATGTTTCCTCCAAAATGTTTCTAGTGCTTGCAGTCATTTTGTGGGATACAAAAACGAATTCTATGGTAACATAATACCAAATGACACCCCATACCATTATTCTGCCCTCTCGGCTGTGTCTGTGGCTCAAAATAATTTCTCCTTATTTTAGTCATGAAAGTAAAGTTATACCTGTAGGTAGGGTTGCCATACCCTACCACCATATAGTTATACCTGTAGGTAGGGTTGCCATACGTCCTCTTTTCCCCGGACACCGTCCTCTTTTTTAGGGCGTCCGGGGTAGTCCTACTTCTTTTTTTGCAAGTGTCCTGGGTTTGTCCTACTTTTAAAACTTTAATTTATAATTTCGTTTTATTGCATCGAAAGTATTGTTGGCATTGATGTATTATTATTTTTAAATACACACGATGGCATGACTCATGACATGCTTTCTTGTATAAACACATTGTGTTTGATGCTTTTTGGCCGCCATATAAGTATGCGCCGTCACAATTTTAAACGGCTTTGGCTTTTGGCCTTTGTCTACGTGTCTTATGCCCGTAATTTTAACAAATAGATAACTCTACTAGAGTTTATAATTACTTTTCCTTACCTAACCGGTAAAAAGAATTTGGTAATTTTAACGTTTTTTTACCTACGTGTAACTACCGACTGCATTCGGTGAAAAATGTGGTAACATTGGTGTTTGACGTTTGACAATTAATTATCAAATTTAATTCTTTGCAACGACTTTTAATTTTGTCCAGAAAAGGTGCCAAAAGAAGTGCTAGTTTATTGGAGGGGGAAAAACAGCTGATGCACTTTTCTTTGAAAGACGAAATCTTCTTATAAATTCCAAATCATTCCAAATTCCCTGAATGTGTGAATTTTGTTTTATGATATTTCTCAAAGTTCTTTGATATGAATTGGCAAGTAATATTTAAAAAAATAATAATAATAATGAAAGCGCTGAAAAATATACATGACACTTGACAACTTCTACTAAAAATTTATATAATACATGTGAAGTTTTAAAATGAATTTGTTAATTGTTGTTTTTATGTTGTAGTAGTTATGAGATCAGACTGATAAAATATAATTTTTTTAATATTTTGTTTAAGTTGTTTATGTAAATAGAATTTTAAATTTGTTTTTAAGGCGTTGTTTTTCTTAATATTTTGCTACAGTATTGTCCTCTTTTTAAGGGTAAATAAATATGTCCGGCTTTTTTATGGTCGACATCCTCTTTTTCTCAAAATGAATATGGTAACCATACCTGTAGGGACCATCAACATTAAACTTTTTTTAAGTTGTTTTTGGGAAGTGGTACATATACATACATATGTGAGCAATTACAAAAATGGGCTGATCTTCTTTAATTTAGAAACAGAAATTTTATACATATGAGGATATCCAACGTCGAATTTCAATCTAAATGGTACATTCAAGATACATATTAGTATTAACGTGAATTTCGAAAGAATCCCTTATATGAGGATATGGTCATATATGAACCGATATTTTCAAAATCCAGCAGTTTGATTTTGGCATATACATACTTATGTACATATATAAATACTCCGTGTAAAATTTTGGATCAGTATTGTTATTTATAAGAGATTTATAAGTATTGAAGAGATTTTCGGAAGAGCGCTTCATATAGTGAATAAGGTTATATATGGACTGATATTCACAAATTTCTGTAGTATTTATATGTAAATGATCTGTGCAAAGTTTTGAGTCTTTACCGATATTTATAAGATATATATAAAGATAAATGGCTTTTTCGGATATGGTCCTTATATGGGAGCTACGACCAATTATGGACCGACCATCATAAAATTAATACAATAATTTATATGTATATCTTCTATAAGAATTTGTGTAGAAATTTAACCTGGTATTCATACCAGATTTATACATATTTAAGTGAACTTTAGGGGTATATAGTCGAACATGGATATTGCATAAAAAGTGATAAAATTTATAAAGAAATTTAAAAATGTTTTTTGTCTTTTATTTTAGGTTTAAAGCTAAATTAGATATTTACAATACAGAAACGAAAATAATTAACGAATGCGGACACACGTTTCATGACAACACAAATAAATACAAGTTTTTAACACCAGAAGATGCTTCTACAGAAATAGGAAAACTCTTTTTTCGATGGACAGAGGGACGAGCCCTTGGTTACATCTCAGCGGCAAATAAAATGAAAACCTGCATTGTGGATAAAAAATGTTAAGGCAAGGTAAAGCTCGCCAGAGAGCACAGAAATTGGACAGTAAATAACTGGAAGACGAATTCAAACTTAATCGTTATTCTTCCGATGGTAAACAAGACACCATGTTAAGGAAACAATAAAGCACGTTATTCGTCATGATATAGAGTTGTTCTACATGATGACACCTCGACCACTACAAAGAATCGAAGGAATAATGAGCAAAGAAGACTATCTGCGTATTTGGCAAATCAACTTCCCGATTCTGGAGGTAAGAGCGTCTATCATGTGGCTGAAGTTACTTTTCAGCTGCATGGTGACTCAAAGAACACTTTCAAAATTGTGAAGAATGGCTTAGCGAGCGGAATTTCTTTTTAAAGCAGTTGCCAGCAATGAGTCCCGATCTCAATACGATTTAGAATTTGTGGTCAATCAAGATACAATTGGAACAATACCGATTAACTCATAGGCCCGTGGTGCTTTCAACAGACGTACTTAGCTAGATCGTCATTGAATTTCACAAGGAGCCTGTAAAATCGAAGTGAAAGCGGATAAGTTTTAGCAAATTTCAACAACTGGATTATTATGTGTGACGAAACATATGTATGTAGTAAAATGGACCTCAAACAGAGCCAAAACCAAAATTGTAAGACAAAATTTTTTAAATATAATTGTGCCCACTGAAACGTTTCCAAACTCTTATTAGACGTTAAAGTTTTGGCCCAATTAACTCTCATTCGTATCGAAAATATGATTGGCAATTTAAAATGCATTCTCTCAAAAGGAGAAAATAGGTTTTAGTTTCTTCTTTTCATAAATATTAAAATTTTTTATTAAGTTCAAGAGTTAAAAGTATTCAATCGCTTTTTTGTTATTAAAAATTTATAGGAACAGTGTTTTAAAATTCAACTTATTTCAAAATTTACAAAATTTTTTACGAGACCAGAATTTGGCTAAAATTTTTGCCTTAAATAGAAAAAGAGACGTATGTATGAGTTGTCTAAAATTTCAGTTAGGAGAATGTTTGTATGTATGTATGTGTTGTGGTGTTTTAAGTATGTGTAAATAAAAGTTCTGCGTCTACTTTATGGACACATTATTTCCATATACATACATACGTACATATGTATATATTACTATGTGTCTAATATAAAATTCTGTTAACCCTCCTAGAGAAATTCAATTAAAAGAACCTGTGTCAGAAACCGTAGAAAATTTTTAAAATAATTTTTTTTTTTTTTATTATTATAAACATTTTTTAAATACATTTAAGACAGTATATATAGGTGGAGGACATTTAAAATTCCAAACAGCTGTAATTCTTTTAAAGTTATTATTTCATATTCAAGCACAGAACAATTCCAATTGAAACAAAACAAAAACATCATTTTAAGTACAAAAATATTTAACTATTCACATGTACATATGCTCTATGTGGCTACTTAGGTACCCTGGTCATTCCATAAAAGGGTTATTTTTGCATATTTATTTATTTAAGGGTTAAATGTGGAGGAAATTTTCACTATTTCAATTGCATGTAAGTAAAAAGGATTCATTTGTCTAAGGAGAATATGCAAATATCATTGGAGTGATGTTGCGCCGCGCCATCCTCACATTATTTAATAAAATTTAAATATAACAAATTAAGAAATTGTATTTTGCGCCTGTCTGAAAATAAGTTATTTAAATAGTTTGTATTGATTTTGAAATTTTAAACATTTTAAATAATTAAAAAAAGCAACGAAACAATTTTTGTTTAAAATATTGATGCAATTTTTTCCTAGAAATTTCTTCGGTGTTCACACATCATATTGCTTAAAGAGTATACCCACATTTGTATACACATATGTATGTATGTAATACGAATAAGAGAGTAAAGCGAATTGGAATTACAATCAAGTGTTTACTCGTCTTATCTTCCACCCATCACGATGTGTAAGCTAAGCTTAAAGAATTGCTTCGTGTAAATTGGGACTAAATTTTGTCAAAACATTTATTTGTTGCGCAGCATTTCAATGCTTATTCGAAATCGTTATTGTCAAGAACTGCATTTATACTCCGTTTTAACTTTCCTTTGAATTAACCCAATATTATACAATTGGTTGATTAGGGGTTCATTTGGTCGATCTGATTTCGTTGATATCTATCCATTGCAGCTTTTGATTAATGTCAGGCAGGTAAATCGGATCTAAATCTATAGAGAAGCAGAAAACATTTCTGCAGGCAGGAATTTGCCTTCCAAGCTCATCAATTGCAGACGAAACATATTTATTTAAATCAAAGACTCTTTTCTGACATTATTTAAGAGCTCTTTAAGAACCCCAAAAAACCCTCATAAAAGACTCTTTTCTGACATTATCTAAGAGCTCTTTCTGACGGACCATTTTCGAATGTAATGACCCTCTTTTCTGAAGGTTTTCGGAGCATTAATGATTGTTTTTTGGGCTCATAAAGAGCATGAACGCTCCGAAAAAGGTGGCAGAAAAGACTCTTTTCGGACTGTTGTTGTTGTTGTTGTAACAGCTGTAATTGCTGAGTTGACAGCCTTTGGCCGAGTGATATCGGGTCATTCGGACTCATATGGCTTGCTGGTTAAAAACTCATTCAAACTCTTGTGGAAATGTACTTACTTACACATACAAGTAATAAATAATATTTTTTGTAATAAACATTTTTTGCATTAAGGCAGCTCCCTTTCTCCAAAATGTTGTACATGTTAACAACAAAAAAATGTACATACACTTCAACCTTGGTATAACGAATCTTAATGGGATTAGAAAAAAACGTTATATCGAATAATTCGTTACAATGAGGTTCGTTATATCGAGGTGAAATTGCACTTCTATTCGTTATAACGAGGTAATAAAAAATTTTGTATGTATATGTATTATTAATCATCATCTGCTTACCATGTTATAGCGAACGATTTCCGCTAATAAATCAAAACACATTTGAAGGAAAACACTGTATTTTGTAGTTTTAAAATTCAAAAATAGTATTGTATGCATTTAATTCAAAAATAGGATCAGGAAAAGCCGGAACCTGCAAATAAATCCACCAAAGAACAAGAGCTACTAGCGGAATATGTATCGAAATTGGTAGAAGAACTAGCGCCGCTATATAAAAATAAGGCAAAACAACTTTTAAAGAAACATGTTTCCATTTTCGTATTCCTCTAGCTACCCGCTACACAGAATTGATGATACTCTGGACACGTTTTGGTTATTGGCAAGTAGAAATTTCGGACAAAGACAAAGAGAAAACTGCATTATTGCTGGATTATTCCAGAAAGAAGTTAAGTATTTGGGGTATCGCTTGACAGCAGATGGCACATTAACAAATCAAGATAAAATATTTTATATACATTCCAGTGGACTGAAGCACAATAACAAGTATTCCAGATGCTCAAGAAACTATTATGTACGACACCAATTTTGTGGGGGGCAGTGACGCTAGAAGATACGGAAGAGGCGGTGTGCTTTCACAAGTGGTCTATGGTACAGAAAAAGTCATTCTTTAGCCGAGTACTTTCGAAGCCTGAGAAAACCACTGTGTAACGCGACGTCAACTCCTAGTAGTAGTCGAGTGCGTGAAACATTACCATAAGTATCTGTATTGACACTGCACTTTCAACTGAGAACCAATCATTTTGCCCTCAGGTGCTGCAACTTAAACACCTTGAAGGGCAACTGGCTCGTTGGATCGAATGGCTTATGATTTTAGTACTGAGCACAAAAAAGGTAGAACACATGGCAATGCTGATGCGTTCTCAAGACGCTCATGCAACATATAATGCAAGCATTGCAGAAAAGCCGAGGTAAACAAAAGCGTCATCGAAGTTCGTCTAACCCATATAGATTACACACACCCACCAGTGTGGCGCTCCATTTTTGCAAAGCTAAAAAAGAAGACAAAAAACCTACTCGCAATGAAATATCTGTCGAAAGCCCCCTGATAAAGTCATATTGGGCTCCATAGAATAGTCTTCAGTTGTTAAATGGCTGCTCATACCGTACATAAGACATTGCAAACGGCAAAACATTAACAAATCTAATTGTGGTGCTGGCCTCTAAAATAAATAAAATAAGTAGAGAATACCATGACGGTCCCAGTATTGGTCATCTTGGTCTGACAAAATCCCTAGAAAAGTTAAAACAACGGTTTTATTGGATCGGTTGTCAAGAAGCAGTAGAAAATTGAATTGCAAATTGTCCACAATGCATAGCAGTCAAGGGTCCAGTAAAAAGAAGTCGAGTACAATTTCAGCAGTACAACTTAGGTGAACCATTTGAGCGACTTGCAATGGATGTGGTAGGTCCTTTCACTGTCAGTGACGTTTGTAGACGAATTTGCAAAATGTTTGGTTGTGCAGCTATGGTGTTCCATTGGAGTTACACTTTGATCAGGAAATGTGTGATGTATATGGTAACATAAAAACCAGAAAAACTCCACTACATCAGCAGTCTGATGGCATGGTCGAATATTTAATATTCTCAAATATTGCTCCAGAGTCAAGAGGACTGGGATAAACACATACCAAAATCCTCGTTAGCATACAGATCAGCTGTTCACGACTCCACCTCTCAAACACTTGCAAAACTCGTCTTTGGAACTGAGCTCTAATTACCTGGTGATTTCGAATATGGTTTTCATCATTCATCAACAAATAAAGACAATAAAAACATTGTCATACCAAGGTCTTTATGCAAAATTCGTCTCAATGATGTCTCCGAAATGTTCAATTGTTGAGAACAACGGTGAATTGATGTTGATGGCGCTTCATGCACACTTTCTGCCACAGCAACAATATTCTCGGGTGTACGCACTGTTTTTGGCTTTTCACGCTTTTGAGGATGCCAGTTTCTTTCACTTTTTTCACAAGATAACGAACATACGGAGCTGACGGTGTTTCTCTTCTTCCAAAATCCGTACACAATTTTCGCACACATTCTGCAACATTACCATGATTTTCAAAGTAATGTCGCAATATTTCCCAGCGTTGTTCAAGCGTATACACAACCATATTCGTTCAGCGGAAGGATAAAAGCAATTATCTGTCCAATTAGACATGAGCTAAGTGTTACCATTCACGAATTAAGCATTAGTAAAAAAAAACGTTAGATGGCGGACTCGTTATATACCATTAGGTGGAGGGTATTAATGATTGCACTCTAACTTGTTTTTTTCAGTTTCAAAGCTACAGTGAAATATTACGTACTGTGTGTCGAGAAATTAAAAATAAATGACTAAAAAATTACAAATAAAAAATAACGCAATAAATAAAAAAATCTGTATGTACTAAAGAAATGAATGCGAGTACAAAAAACAAAAATAATCGGGTATAAAATGTTGCATAAAAAAATCTAAAAGGGTTTAAAAATGTTTAAATTTCCTTCGTCGGATATGATACTAGGTCAAATTTGGCGGGAGAAATGTCGAATTCCTGAGAAGAATTTTAATAAAAATCCGAAAATCATTTTTCAACTTTCCAACCGTACATATGGATGAAATGGAGGAAGAATCGGAAGATTTTAACGCAGAGTTCAGGTACTCCCAAAAAAAATAGATTTTGAAAATATCCGTATCTGCACAAATTGCGCAAAACAAATTTTGTTTGTAGATCAGTACAGAAAAAATATAGCAATCTTCTCAAAAAATACAAGAAATTATGACATCAAAGAGACCCATAAGATATGTCAGAAAGTTGAATCGTAAAAATACAGATAAGCCTTTTAGGGAATCGATTGATTCTTTACAAAATATAAGCACAGAAAGCAAAACTTTTTTTAAGCTTTTGATGACTTTCGCCCAAAGGAATATTCTGAAGATGTAAAATACTTAGCTCAGAACATATTTTACAAGTCTCAATCCACATATTTCTTTCTAAGGGACAAATTAAATTTAAGTTTCCCGCTGTACGTGATGATGTCGCTCAAACTCCATCCACCTCAATTCGACACCGAGCTCAGCAAATTGGTGTCTCCAAATCCACTATGCAGCGAATTTTGACGAAAGATTTGCATTTTCATGCATACAAAGTTCAATTGACTCAGGAACTGAAGCCAGCTGACCATGGACAGCGAAGGGAGTTCGTTAATTGGGTATTGGAGAGACAACATGAAAATGCTGATTTTGCCGATAAAATCATCTTCAGTGACGAGGCCCATTTCCATCTTGATGGCTTCGTCAATAGGCAGAATTGTCGCATTTGGGGTGAGGAAAATCCTCGAGTGATTCACGAGAAGCAAATGCATCCTCAACGTGTCACTGTGTGGTGTGGTTTTTAGGCTGGAGGAATCATTGGACCTTTTTTTATGAAAATGATGCAGGTCAAGCGCAAACAGTCAATGGTGTTCGGTATCGTGAAATGATAACCAGTTTTTTCTTGCCTAGAATTGAAGAGATTAATGTGGAGGGCATGTGGTTCCAACAAGACGGCGCCACATGTCATACAGCCAGAGAAACAATTCAATTGCTGCATCAGTCATTTCCCGGTCGTGTTATTTCGCGTTTTGGAGACCAGAATTGACCGCCTAGATCGTGCGATTTAACACCTTTAGATTTTTTTCTTTTGGGTTTTTTGAAGTCGATGGTTTACGCGAATAAGCCGACGATGACTCAAGCCTTAAAAGAGGAAATTGGACGCTACATTAATGAAATACCGCAGCATTTATGCAAAAAGGTCATTGAAAATTTCATTAAAAGATCGCGTGTGTGCCGCGACGGCCATATGCACGATATCTTGTTCCATACATAACCTCATTCTGTCTACTTTACGATATAATAAAGTTTCACCATTTTTTTAAATATCTGTTTTATTTAATATTTAAAAATTGCGTTCTAGTTGGGACATATTACTTATTATTACTTATTATGGATCGATCATCCAAAAATTTAGTTCCATGAATTCTGTGAATATAAATATTATATGTGTTAAATTACGTAAAGGGTCTTATATGGGAGTTTCGACTATTTATGGACAGACCATAATAAAATTAGGTGTAATCATTTCTGTATACATGAAATGTTGAATTTTATTTGGATGCCAACATTTTTAAGACATTTATGGTCGTTAAAGTGATTTTCGGAATTATGGACCGACAATAATAAAATTGTACCGTATTATTCGTATATATATGAAATATATTTGTGTTCAATATTATTTGGATACCAACATTTTTGAGAGAGCTATGGTCTTTAAAGTGATTTTCGAAAGTGGACCTTATATGGGAGCTATGACTAGTTATGGATTGACCATCTTAAAATTCTAACATATTATATGTATGTATACGAAACATATTTTAACCATACGCCAATTAAAATAAACTTGCGAATTAATAAAACTCCGAATTTTTTAAAAACACGATCCACTGATAATAAAGTAGTTTTGACATTTACCAAAAATTGCAGCAATTTTTAAAAGTTTATAACATGATTAGATTTGGCGCCACTTGGTTTTACCTGTAAAAAATGCAAATACAACTCTATAAATCTTTCGAATGTAATACATAATACGATTTAGTTTTTGTATCGGAAATTGCTTTCGAAAGTCTTTTCGATTTGAATTGAAATACACAATAACCCACCAGCTGACCTACCCACAACTAGAAAGTGGAAGATTTCTTTATTTTTATTAAAATACTAAGACTAATTCTGATTTAAAGTCTTCTGACATTGCTCTGAAGTTTATCCACCCTGTGAACAATCGTCAATAAATAATTTTGGTTTTCTAAACTCATACAGTTAATTTTGTGATCCTGCCCTAACCTTAATAGGTTTTCCTTTCTCTCCATTAAAAAAATATTATTTTAGAGATTTTAATAAGATTTATTTTTATTTAGACGATTCATGTTCATGTAACTCTTAAAAAATACACTTATGAACTAAAATTATTTAAATACGATAACATGGTGAATAATTAAGACGAAAAGCAAAGCTTAATTTTTTTTTTTTGCAAAATTTAATTTTAAAACTAACTTCAGTTTACATATAAAGTAAATCTAACCAAGGACAGATGATCAAAATAAGTGTAATTTTAATTTTAAACGTAACAAGGTGGCGCAAAAATAATCCTCCTATCAGAAAATGCTATAAATTTTGCGAGGCCCGTAATGTCAGTTCTGTTTTGACATTTGTGTAGTAAACACATGCGAAATACACGTTAATAAACAATGTTACGCTACACTGCTCCAGAACGCGGAATATTGCTGACAGAACTGACATTAGGGGCCTCTCAAAATTTATTGCATTTTCTGATAGGAGGATTACTTTTGCGCCACCTTGTATATTGATTGATTGACTAAAAAACCAAGCAAATTAAAATTAAATCAATTTAAACTTAAAAGCAAATTTTTAAAGTATGGGGATGAGAGTATATTTTTGTAAATATATTTAACCAAATTAGACCTAATATGGTGATATGAAATAAATTTGTTGTATTTTGTTACACATGATACTACTAAATGAATATATTTATGCAATATGAACAGGGTGTGAGTGAGTAGAGGAAACGGAAGGTTGATTGAAACATATTTTAACTATTTATGTAGTATGTTAAAAGGCAATTAACTAATAATAAACTTATCTTCTTCTCCCCTTTCCATTAATATTTGTTGAGTTTCAATTCGTTTTAAATATTTTTTTTTTGCTGTCGAATTCATCGTATAACAAAATAAAGTTTCAATATTTCATTAGTTTCTAATGATTGCAAAACTATTACTAAATGTGAAAAATATGTTGATGTAAATTAGCTATAAGTTTTCTTTTCTCTTTAATTTTTTGGTAGTTATATATTTTTTTTAAATCCTCGAATAAAATAGGGTGTTTTATTAAAAACTGTTAATAATAAATTTAATGTTTTTTTTCTTCACTTGTGTGTATGTATTTTAATCATTAGTATGTATGTATGTATATAAATATAAGCTTGAGATAAATGAATAAATTAAATTTATTTCAAATATTTACATAAAAGTTTCATTCTTTTTTTCGTTTGTTTAAAATATATTATAAGAAACACTTAAACAAATTTTGCTGTCAAAATTTAATATTATTCTATAGTAGTAAGTGGTAGTATATAGTAATAATAGTAAATGTTTGATGTTGTATTTGCTTTTGTTTTTTTCTGAAATAGTTAACAATGTTTTGGTTCAATTTTTTTTTATTTATTATAGTAACTAGTACTAATATGTATTAAAAAAATCGTGTTAGTTTTTCAGATCGTGTTAAACAATACCAGTCTACACACCACATACATACTTATTTTTATTGGAGTGAGGATAGAACTCTTTCGTACTATATATGTATATTATTACCCATGTATCCCTAATAAATCTTAACAGTTCTTGTTGTAATATTAGACAAAATTAACAATGATAAAAAAAATAGATAAAACAACATAAACCAAGCTATTTAAGGCGGTAGCAAAAAAAAAATAAAAAAGAGCAAGGGTAAATGTAAATTAACAATCAATTGCTTTGAATTTACAAACAATCGAAACGATGAACAATCGAAATATAAATAATATTAGTAGAAGAAGTAGCATCAACTTAATATAACAAATCTTAATTTATTAACTCTGTTTGTTTTCTATGCTTCTTCGGTGTGCCAAAAATACATCATCTCTTCATTGTGTTCATTGCTTTAGTATTATCAACGTAATTTCTTGTTAATATATATAATAATCAGAAGCAGAATATACATAAGACAAACATCATTATCATATTACATCGATATAGGATTAATAGTAAACAAATCAAAACAGTAAATAATAATAATAATAATAAATATTAAAGTGAGAATCAAATATAATCGATTGATTATTCACATTTTAATTTAAATGGAATCCTTTCTCTTTTGTCGCTGTTAGTAAACGTTCTTTCATGATATCTTCGGTCTGATAATCGGGCAATTTTAAATAGTGGACACAAGTGTTCACCGACGGATAGCTACCATCACCAGCATCTACTTTGCGTACCACTGTTAGGCGTGGATGTAAATTAGCCAAACCCCCAGGTGGTAAACTACTGCATCCAGTTGTAAATTGAAGGAATGCTTTGCGTTCCGGACCCGTCAAACTCATTAAAACGTTGACAAATCGCATAAAACCGGGACTAAAAGAAAACAAGTTCAGATTATTTTTTTTTTTCAGTTTGTTTTCAAAATTGATTTTTTTATAAAAACTATATACAATGAATATTTTAATTTAAAACAATAGAGCCAGGCCGAACTTTATACATATTACTTGGTATATTTTTTTTACGAAAATTCTATTAATTTAAATAAAATAATTTTCAAGTTAAAACAAAAATTTGGCAAACAAAACGGGTGAAAAATTTTTTATTTGAAATCAAAGTAAGTAAAATTATCCGAGATACATTTATGGACTCATTTTTCTCATACCAAAAACGTTAGTTCTTTCATTATATCTGATATACAATATTTGGTAAAACTAAATAGAGCCGTAGTTGAATATTGTAGAAATTACACATGGAATGACATAATTATACATATATGTACCTTTACTCATAGAAGACTGAACAAAATATAAACTTTTGTATGTTTTATGCAAAACAATTTGTATTGCGTAGTCAGGAATCAGTGCAAACTTAAGACTTTATCACTTATAATACTTTGCTTTCAAAATAAATCATGGTTTATTCTTAAATGCATTTCGTTTGATATTTAAATGAGACACTCTTTAATTAAAATTAAAACAATTTACTTACCTATCCTTAGAATAACCCAATTTCGGTTCTGTATAATTGATGAGATCTTCTCTGGTCCATTGTGGATGCTGTTCACCACATATCATCATACGAGCTTCGGCTGGACTAAATGCTGCTAACTTTTGTAGAGGGAAAACTTCACAAAAACCACGATGGAAGGCATCCAATTGTTTTGCAATGCCATCTTGCAGAGAGAAGTTTATCAAGGACTCACAATATTCCTCTAAATTATTGATGGTTACATCGATGTCAACACCGTTCGGTACTAATTCAGCATATTCATAACCATAAACAGATGAACTTGGTAAATACGTAAATGTCAAAGCCAAATCTTCCAGATTAACTATTGTGCCATTTCTACTATGTAATTTGAGGTTAGCAATAGCTGTCTGACGTTGTTCGGTTGTAAGGCTTAGATCGGCTTCAATGGATTGTTTGCGAGCTAAAAGGTCCTGCAACTCTTTTATGAATTCATAGCGTATGGTATCGATTTCGGCAAGATTTTCGTATGACAATATCCCGTCATACCATCTGGTCTCGGAGCGAAAATCGGTACCAAGTAACTTGGAACAAGTGTCTGCTAATTCGGAATCTTCTGACATTACCGAGGTCGCCATTAAATCTTCAGAAGCGGTGTTGGAACTTTTATGTGGAGTGCAACTAGATAAGATTTTGTTGTGACACAAAAGCTGAAGGAAAGAGTCTGACAGAGGTAAATCCACTAATCGCATATCTTGCAGAACTTTTGCAATGAATACACCCAAAAACCAGAAGTGTTTAGATGCTTTATCGCACACTTCTGAGTCTTGAGGCAATGGAGCAGGAAAAAGACCACTTTCTCGTCGATTTACGTAGTAACCGATTGGTTTATTAGGTTCCTTAAGGGATGCTGATGAAATTTCCTTTTCCTCTTCAATTTTTTCAATTAGCTCGCTTCGTTGTAATGGATCGTCATCACACACCCACATACACAAGTCTGATCTTTGCAATTCAGAAGCAACCTAAAAATTAAAGAATACATTTTAATTTAGTTTTCTATGATTTTATACAATATTAAACTTATAACTTACAAGAGCGAAAAATTCTAAAGTCGGTCCAAGACCTGTACCTTCTTCACCCATAAAACCAACTTCCAGAACAGATTTGCGATTACAATGTACTTTCATAACCTGCATGGCCCATTCCAACAAGTTTTCATCACGAGGAACTTTGACTCTTTCATGTTTAAGTCTTCCCACACGGAACTCATGTTGGTCATCGCGACGTGGACTCAATCCTGGCATCCGTTGTCTCTCGAGAGTAGCGTCCCTTTGGGATTGAAGACAAACAATGCTACGAGAAGCTCCAAATGCAGTGCAGTTAAAGTATAGTTGTCGTGTTTCAAACGGAAACAGGAACGGGCATGACTGATTCAAGTCTTCACACCAAATTGGTAAGGAATTGCTCGATAATACCAGAGGATCTTGAATTTGTTGCTGCAATTTGTTGGTGATTTTCTTACTCATGAAAATCTCTACTGGTAGGATTGTGGTGTTGCAATTAGTTGAGCCTTCGTTTAATTCAGTCGCTTCCTTAATCGTTTGGTTTAAAGTATTTAATTGACTTAAGAGTTGCAGTACATCTTCTACAGTGCAATTAACATTTTCCGATGTAATAAATTCACCCCGTACTGGAGAATTTGGCGACAATGTGGATGCACCACTTTTGGAGGATACAACAGGGGTATTGTTCCCTTCATCTGCATCAGCGGCTTCTTGGTTATGGGTGGGTTGTAGCTCACGGTACACAATGGTGTATGTTGGTTCCCAAGTTTTTCGAAACTTATCTATCTTGTTTAATTGAGAAGCTTGTAATAATTCTTGAACTGCACGGAAAATGGTCCAATCGTTGTTGGCCAATTCAATTTCAACATCAGGAACACCTCCAATTCCAGGTCCGCGTAAAGACAGAGCCAAAATGGGTTGCTGAATCGGTTCCTGTTCACTTGTGCATTCTGCTTCGGCACTCGTTCCGGGGGTAGGTATTTCTAGTTCTGATGTTTGATTGACATTTGTGCGACCAGGTCTGGGATCGAATGCTGGTATCAATGCGGAGAATTGACGTTTCAAAACAAATTCGTCATCCCATGATTTGCGTTTAGTGACACCAGCTAAACGATTTTCAAATGTTTCATCATCCATGAAGGTCAAAAGATTGCGTGACACCATTACTTGTAAAAGTGTGTTTCCAACCTCTTCGTATTCATCCTCATTTTCTTCATCGTCGTTGTCCTCATCCATATCGTCATCATCGTCCATGTCTCCCAATAAGGCTGGAGCACGACAGGTTTCGAGGAAGTCTTCCAAAGAAACCTGCTCACTGTCACTAGAGGTTGAAGTGAGGCTCATGGTAAGTGCTGGGTTTATAGAAGCTTGCCCTTGTTGGCCAGCCGAAGTATTTCCGGTGCCAGAATTAGCATTCGATCCTGCGGTATTAGCTGCATTGTTAGAAGATAAACTTGGATAACTCTGTGCTGTACTTAGAAGGCCAGAATGGAAGTTTGATGAAAGTGCAAGTTTCACCAAACTCGTTACGGAATTTGGACCTCTAGGGAAGAAAGAATTCGACCCTCCACCGGAATTCTGGTTATTTCGTTCATTTGAATTTGCATTTGTAGAGTTCATTATTTGATTGTTTTGTAAATTAGTTCCTTGAGACGTACGTCGCCGTGCCATAGCGGCAAATGTCTCTAATAAACCAGTATGAGTTGATGTCTCCGACTGCGATTGAGTCTCTGATGCCGAAGTAGTAGTTAAATTTGGTACACTAACACTCATTTGATTAGAAACTGACACAGAGACTTCGCTTTCATTATTTTCACTGTTCTGTGCAGATACCTGCGAATCATTACCCGCATCTGTGCCACCGGCTGAAGTTTCATTGTAAACGCCGCTTTCCACGTGCATATCATTTCCTCCACAATTCTTCTCGACGACAACTGTCGTGTCATTGCTACTGGCGATATTTGCTGTACCAGGACAATCAACACTTAGATTACTCAAGTTGTCTGTCATATCGCCAGTTCTAGGATTATTTGACTTCACACAAGCAGCAGCAAGTAAATTTGTTCCTGGCAATGACAAAATATCCGATGCCAAAATATTGTTAGTGTTGTTTCGTAACATATCTACGCCATCGCGCATTTTATCGATCATTTCGAGGGCCTCTGACGAGAATTGGGAAACACGTTGACTAGCAGAAGAGCCAGAACGTAAATTAACTAAAAGGCCTTTACCAATACTGCCACTGGCAGCCGAGTTGTTAGCATTCATCTTATTATTAGCCTCACAAGAGGATGACGTTGATGCTGATGAGCTAACATTACCAAATATTGTAGCTAGAGCATTTTTACTATTTGCATTCGAAGTGCCAAATCCTGTAGCAGCACAAGTTAATGTAGCCAATCCACTGGGTGGAGGATTATCGCTCATAGCCAAATTTTCTGTAATTGTAGCAAGATCAGATGCAACATTTGCATTTATTGCCTGCATTGAATTGTTTATTGTGGATAGATCTGTAATGTTGTCACGTTCTCTGAGTAATGTAGAAGTATTGCCCACTGGCACTAAGCCGGCACCTGATGATGTACTTTTACCTTGAATTCCCTGGTTTTCATCACCAACGACACCTGATCCAGAACCACCAGCTAGCATTTGCGATTTGGCCGATGAAAATACATCTTCAGTTATAGCTTCCACTGTTTGCTTCCAAGCCAAATTGTCTGCTGATGCAGCTTGATCTGGTGGCCCTTCGGAGTTACGATTAATTTCAGTTGCTTCCGGCAGCGAAGGTGTTGAACTTGATTTTCTTGAGTTTAAGGAGATTCCCTTCTTGCTGCTATTGCTAGTTGCACTGGGAGCGATTGCTGTTCCACCTTCAAACATCGAAATATTTTCACTATTGGCCAGTTTTAAATCGTATTTTCCTTCGGCACCCATGCGGTACGAGTTTCGCACACCATGATCCCATTTTACATCTATCCAACCATTATGTATTTCACCAGTTACAGTGCCTTCGCAACCACCGTCCTGATCATCCCAACGCCAGTCGACACCTCGCACAACACGGGCTCCCGTTGTTATATGCTTCAATTGCGCACGAATTTGACGGCGTTCACGACGTATTTTCGCTTCTGCTTCCTTCGAACCTTTACCAATATCATCGCATACACTGACAATACGGCCATAAATTTCAAATCCACTTAAACTCAGATAATGTGTTTGGCCAGATGCATTGCGACCATTTTGTTGAATGCGTATGTGACGGAAACCTTGGTTTTCATCAGGTGCACATACTATTGGCCAAGTTGATGTGCTGCCGGGTTCTAAGAGACTCTTGTCATCTGCATGTGTAACTAAAGTGGTCCAATTAACACTATCTTTAGATCCTTGCAACATCCAATTCCGCAAAGCAGAGCGCCCATAACCACGAGCATGGCGTAGTGTATAAGCATTTGGTATTACGTAAACACCCAAATCTATTGCGAACCAAGCTTTCTTATTATCCTTGGTATGACAATTTACTGATATGCTGTCACGAGAAAGAATATCCTCCAACTTTCCGTACGGCAGAGCTTTTCCTTCAGAACATGTGACCTGAACGAGACCATATTGCGCAGGATTTACCCACTCGCATGACTTACCATTCGAACCAATGTAGTATATAAGACCCTCTTCATCAAAATCATAATGGTGCTTAAATACCATGCCTTGTTTGTGTTCTCGTAATTTTTTCAAATACAAAAATGTGCTACGATCCATATCATACCACTGTTTCGCAACCATTTTAAGTAAGTACTTTGATAGTTGACCAACCGTGGCCAAAGGTTCCATTTTTAATGTTCTGCCGGTACGATCGAAAAGTGTAGTTTCACAAGCGGCCCGTTCCAAACGAAAACGCAAACGTTTGGTAAGTATTTGTAAGCCATATCCAGGACCAGGGGCATCGTATAAAAAGACGGGAAGTTTTTCAGTGCTTTCTAGAACGGCTACTAATTTTTGGACTAAAATTGAGGCGGTATTATTTGTTTTTATATTCAATTCGTTGCGTTCTAGAATACACTGTTTAAATATTGCAACACGTTGTTTTTGCAATTTATTCATTTTAGTACGAGACAAGCCATTGTCCCAGTAGTTTTTAGAGAGCACGGCAACCAAGGCTTGTACCAAACCAGATGAATGCATTTCATAAGCACTGACAACTCCGTCCTCTTGCAAAAGTTGTGACAACTCATTCAGAGCTTCACGTAATTTATCTTGCCAAAAGGTCTGACCAGGCAAACGTTGTTCTTCCAATGCAATTTCAATTATTTTCACTATATTAGTTAATTTGGCCACAGCTCCACGTGGAACTGCCTGTGCAGCCTTAAAGTATTTATTGTAAATATCACGAGCCATATTTTTAACCTGAGTTTTTTGAACTTCAGTTTTAGTTTTGATCTTCTTTTTCTTATTGGTTGACCAGCCCGTAGCGAAATCGGGTCCCAAAGTGGTTTCTGCTGTGAATGTGTGCTTCGTGCCACGATTACTTTCAAATATAAAACCAGGTAAATCATCTTGCAATATTGTAACCTGATGACCTTCGGTGTTGTGTATTTGCAACTGACTTTGTTTTTGAGATTGCAATACCCAGTTGCCAACAACTAGACGTAATACGCTGACCGTTGGTAAAATGGGCTGAGATGGAGTGCCAGGGCGTACCGCAGAGCGTGCACGTAATAGTTTTTCCAAAAATTCTCCACGATTTTCTAAAATTACATTAATGTTTTAAAGATACTTTTAAGAACTTTGTGTTCTTAGTTTTAATATTTATATTATTTTCTATAATAGATCGATTATTGAATTTAAATAATGCATTTAAGATAAAACAAAACTTTAAAAGTTTATTGAATTAAGATATTTTATTTATAAAATATTTAGATGGTCTAAAACAGGAGTGCCCAAGCCCTATACTCTTAATGCTCTTTTGTATTTGTAAAAACTCGTAGCTATAGGCTGTCTGTTTTGTATACTCATTACGGCACTCAGCACTAGCAGTACGAAATACACAAACAACTTTGCCTTATTTGTTTTTTTGTTGTACTTCACTCTATTTTTCTTTTAATGTATGATACCGTTTAAAAAGTGTGTAGTTTCTTTGTATGTATTGGATTTTACAACAAAAAATACTGAATAAAAATTTGTTTTTAATTAAATGTATTGGTGTTTGCACTTACATAAGCAACTTTTGGGCACTCCTGGTCTAAAATGTATTATTAAACTATATGAAAAGGAGGAGCTAAGATTCCAAGATAGCGAAGAGGTTTTAAAACCTTATTAGCGGCGCGACATATAACGCAATCGCTCTCTTTATTTTTTAGAAGCGATCAGCACCTTTATCAAATCGACAGGTTGCTTTAGCTTACGATTTATCACAACAAAACTTAACTCAAGTGATCTTTGCAATCGAAAATTACACTGAGATTGTCGGTTACTGTCCATCCATTAACGCGAATATCTGTATGTATGTACATATATGCTATGTATTAATTTATTTATAGAGCGAAAAGTCCTTAAGAACAAACATTATTTTAATATCTTTGTAGATTTTAATCAAATAAACCTTTCAAACTGAATGCTGTTTCAATTCAAATCGATATATTATTAAAAAATTATAAGAGTAATATGTGGGCTAGCTTCTTTACGAAAAAAAATATCAATATGAAATAATTTATATGGTATTGTGTTGCATGAGATTATTATTATTATTATTATTAATAATAAATAGTAATTACAATCCAAATTTTATAAATTTTATTTTAAATTCTAACAGCAAAAAACTACATTTTAGGTATTAATATAAGCCATTTGATTTAATGTTAATAACGTTTTTCTAACATGATGTTAAAACAATAAAGACAAAATAAAAATATAAAAGCAAAACATAAGATGAAACAATAGGAAAGAAACCAATTTAAACCAAATAAAGATCTCACCTTCACTATTGGAAGAATCCATGCCACGTCCCCTCCCTAAGTAAGATATAATAAAGATAGGTATTGCACAGTATAAGGTAAAATTAATCATAACAAATAATTTGAAAGGAAATTTAATTTAATTATTTAATAATTTAGTTAAACAGAAAGTAAACCAACCAAACCAAATACGATTAACATAAATTGCAAAAATAGCCCATTCAGTAGTTTCGTTATATTTTGCCATAACTTTCGCACAATCATCATATTATACAGTAAATTGCCTCTTTTAATACAAATTATATATTGGAATTTAAATAAATCGTTATAATATAAATTAAACATATTGCAGGATATAACGAAACACTGTCTAAATAAAGCTAAAGAATACATTGATTTAAAACACACGCACTAATAATTTTTTTTAACCATTTTATGACTTAGAACAATACAAACGATTTACAAAACACAATAAAAATGTGATTATAGACCAATTAAAAGTTTGATGAATTTGAAGCTAGACTTAATTTTTGTACGGGGGCAAAATAATAATATTTCCTTAACATAAGGATATAAACAAATAATAAATAACTTTCAAATACTTGCAAATTATGGAAACATTGCATTATAATTTAGATAATTCCAAAAGGTGAAATCGAATTTTATTTCCAAAATTGCAATAACAGAATAATTTATTTTATTGCCCATAACTTATGTAAAGAACATGCATTATAACATACCTGAACTGTCGTTGCCATTTTCAGGACTACCACTCGAGTACATCGTGGCCAGTTTTCCATCAAGTATAAATCTAAACCAGCCATTTGAGCCATTCGATAGTTCCAAAGCAGCTGAATCAGACCACACATATAAACAATCACGTCCACGACAAATACTCCACTCATGCCAATGATATGCTTTACATTGCAGTATTTCTTTTGCGTCTTCCATAACATCATCTGTAACAATACAATCTTAAAGTTAATACTGCATTGTAAGTGAACACACAATAACAAAACATTAGGTCTAGAAGAACGTTCAGAAATACAATTCTAATTACATATCATTATATGGGCTTGTCAGTATCCAACCAGTAATTGTTCATTGCACCAACAATTCCCTTACAATGTTATGTGTAATTACCGGTAAAAATATGCGGTTATTAATCAATGCCAATATGAATATCAGCAGGCTAGCTAACGAAAGGACTGGAATTCACCAAATTAATATTTGGTACAACTATTTTAATATCTGTGTTTTCAGAAAACAAAGGCAAATTTCCCGATATTTATGGAAAACAAATCCAGTGAAGTTTATGGAAC
This sequence comes from Bellardia pandia, assembly GCA_916048285.2. Classification (NCBI taxonomy): domain Eukaryota; kingdom Metazoa; phylum Arthropoda; class Insecta; order Diptera; family Calliphoridae; genus Bellardia; species Bellardia pandia. Next base: position 77,613,348 of record OU696530.1, read on the forward strand.
ACAGGACAACGAAGAGTTGAAAACATAGGTACACACTATAGGCACACTTGTCTGGGCAGTAGTTTCTTTGTTGGTCTTGCTGAATTAACCCATTGTTGAGTAGGTAATATCATCAAATTCACAAGGCCAATTAAATGGTTTAATTAGAGGAGAGTGTGTTGAGACTGGAATTTGTTTTTAGTTGTTAGTCCCTTTTTGTTCGTATTTCATTTTCAAAATCTTATATTCTTCTTATAGCAATATACATTTAGAACGATTATATGTATAAAAATAGGCAAAGAGCGGATGTCCCAGAGAGATCATATGTCGTGCCCTGCAAGGGAGAGGCATCTTCTCAGGAAGTTCCGCCAGTGGATCGCAAGATTCGAACGAATCTACGGGCCTACTAGTCCTGTCCTTTGAATATCCTGTTCCGAGACACAACCTGTATAGCCACAGCGCCAAAATATACGCGTCAGCGTACGGGAGCAATGACCACACTAACATGCAGTGTTAATGATGGGTTCACAGGGAGTGGAAGTCCAGTTATGCCGCTCACATCTTTGAAACGAGCTGATAAGAATGGTAAATCACCACACAGAGCCCGGGATATCCTGTTGAAGGGATATTGGAAATCTTCTATCCAGCCCAATTAAGGGAACTCAAACAGGGTCATTAAAAGTGCTAGGTCTGGAAACGACGAAACGATAAACCGGCACTACATTGAAGTAGCGTTTCAGCCGAAGTAACAAGGCTCCTCATCTCCGCCTAACTGGACGTATATTTTCATCAGAAATATAAATGAGCGACTTTATAAAATAGCAATATTTATGTAAATAATTCAGATACTCCAACAAATAACTTGGACTGTGAATAAATAGTAAATAATACATGTAGAAGAAAAATATCAAACAGTGTAGACCGTAGAAAAATAACCTTTTAACTAAAATTCATGAGATATATTCATGATATTTAAAACTTATAGAAATCCAGGACGTACAAAGTGTGGGTATTTAAATTAGTAGGGTCAAAATTAGGATACTCTTCAATGGGAGACCACTCACCCGAGGAAGTAGAAATAGAGGTTAAACTATCCTGTTCAATTACATTCCGGGTCAAAAGAAAACAGCCTGAATGGTTTGCATATTTGTAAAAAAATATTTTTACCTGTTGTTAAAGTTTGTAGTTGACTCAGTACTCCACCACCAGTAACAACTCCTATACTTGGCGTCGTTGATTCATCAGTTGTGACAGTCGTTGATACTGCAGTTATTGTAGTAGCTTTGACTGTTTCGTTTTCATTATCTGGCTCAATAAGAGCTTGAACTTTGGAAAATACTCCGAGACGTGCAAAATGATCCAAGAACTCATCTTGAGTTTTACTCATAAGTTCTTCAATTATTGTAAGTACAACAAGGTGTCCATCGTCATCGTCCTGTGAAGCAAACACAACAACGTAAAAAAATTTTAAAAATACATTAAAATTTCAATAGTTTACAAAGGAAAATCAAAAATTAATTATATTAATATAGTTTTTTACATTCAACACTTAATAAAGAGAAAAAGCAAATCAAGCAGTAAAAACAAAATAAACTGTAAAAACATATTTTCAAATCACATTCACACAAAAGAAAATAAAAATAAACTTATAAAATCATAAAATTTATGATGTCGTTAAATATGTAATACCTTTGCTGCGGATTAAATACCTCAAAATACGGTCACAATACGCAAATCAGCAACTGTTACAAATCTACTTTTTGAAGTATTTATTTCCATTAATTAATATTATGTAATATTTTTGGCAAAACTATTTCCATAAATATTTATTTGTCCAATGTGAACGTACCAATATACATACATATGTACATATGTAGTAACAAAATGTAATAATTATGTATGTATATAGCGCTATGTGTGTTTTAGAGGAGTCATAATTTTTATATGGCGACCTTTACGTGTCCCCATATAACAAATGATTCAAATATGTGTGTACTTACGTTGAACAATTAATGGCATTTATTTATAGGTATAGAAATGTTTTTTTCATTCAAATATTTAAATAGCATCTAAAATACTTGAATATTCCATTGATTTGAACAAATTCTAGGTGTATATTATCGAATGGTACAATACGCTATATATGTAGATTTGGATTTGATATTATGAATTTTATTTAATTCAGTAGTGTTAGGGTACAAAGAAATAATACGAGTACATATAAGTATGTATGTATGTATGTAGTATTTTGTTTTGAATGTAAAGAGGTTTCGCGAAAGACAGGCATATACAAGCAATTTTTATTTTTAATTGGCCATTAAAACGACAAGTGAATCTATTAATGCAAAGGCAAATAAATGTATTTTTGTTATTAAAACTCTCATTGCAAATTACTTTTTAACAACATTTCTTTAAATGGATTTTAAACAACAACAAAGATGTCTTTGGGTAAAGTATTAATAGTAAATGCAACCATGATTTTTGTAACCCTAAACACACAGAAATCGTTCGTTACCCTATAATCAGTTCTTGGCTCCAAGGGCACAATAAAGCGTGGATCCGCTGGCCCTGTTGTAGTACGAGCAGGTTTTAACATGCCGTTGCATAAAGACGGTCTTTGAGTTGGCCAACTGTAGCTTATCTATATATATAGTAGTATAGTAATACATATAATTATGTTTGATTTAGATTTAAATTGTTCAAAATAATATAAAAACTAAAACGAATCTAAATGTATGGAATGAGTGAGTGTATGTGGTGTGTATAGTTTTTGATTTTCCTTTTCTTTTCTCTTTATTCTCAAGTAAATGAACCGAATAATCATTGTGTATGCTGGCCTCATATCACTTACCTCATTATCCAAAACACTGGCTACAACTTCCACCAGCAGGGTGCCCAAATTGACACTTGTGCTAATGGTGACAAGAACTGGTACTTCAACATTGCTTGAATCCTGCTGAGTTTCGCAAAGTCCTTTAAGGACGTTAGGTTGTGCATATTGAACCATTTTTTTAATTAGACCCAAACTGGCGCGACGAACACTGCTAAGCATAGTGCCTTGAAAAGTACGACAAAACATAGGCAAAAAAAATTTTAAATATATTGGTGCCATTTCGGGGTCACCACGCGGCTCAATTGTTGTATTGTCCTCACTACCATCTTTGTTAACCAGACTATGTCCGGCTGCCATCCATTCGCCTGGCGATTGTAGTATAGCAGCTACTTCACGATGACCATCGTCATTGCGTTCCCTGGCCTTATCCAATGGAGTTTTGCCATCTTCATCGCGCAAATCTGGATAAGCTCCGTATTTTAAGAGAACTTTTGCTATTCCAGGTCGACCAAAACAAGCGGCATAGTGTAGAGATGAGCTGCGCTGACCTTTGTTGACATCTGCACCTTTTTCGCAAAGGTATTCAACCATTTCAAGGGTGCCAAAAGCAGAAGCCCAATTTAAAAGCGTTTGACCCACATCATCCATGCAGTTAACATCGATTCCTCCAGATTCTATGGCTTCTTGTAGCGCCTCAGTATCTTTAGAGCGAATGCAATCGATAAGTTGACGATGTGTTCTCTCTACGGTGGAATCATTACGACGGGCACGTGAAGTGAGCTGACCCTGACCACCTGCAGCACCTACTCTATTCAATGCCTGACGCCCTTCGAAAAGTAGTAAAAGTAGCAGGTCTGCTAATCTCATACAATCTAGGACACAACGCTCGTCCCCTTTGAGAGCCCTTTCAATAGCATCTGGTAGTTGAGAACGTAACAAATCATGTGTAATTGAAGATGAACCACGACAGAGAGTGGACAATAGTGAAATTGTTGTTGATATCGACTGAGATGAACGACTGGAATCAGTAGTTTGAGCTTTTTGAATGGGTGCAGTAATTGGGGCAGCCAAAGTTTCGCCCTGAGTTCCGGATGATGAAGGTGCACCAGATGTTGGAGTTGTTCCACCCGTAGATGTTAGTGCAGAACTTCCCACTGGCCCTGCGGCATTACTTAAGCGCTTAAGCAATTCGTTTACCAGGCCATATTCTGCAAGTGGCGCCGGGTCAACCCATTTGCGAGTAAAACGATCAGCGACTGAAGCAAAACATTTCAAAGCTCCATCGGACACCATAGGATCTTCATGTTGTAGCAAAGTACTAAGGCTCTCCACACAATTCTGTATGCAGGGAGTATTAGGTTCAACTTTTGTGCAAAGACGTGACACCACTGCCATGGCAGAGTGCAAAGTGTCCTTGTGCACCTGTGAGCCACAATCACGTATAAAGGAGAGTACACAGTTAAGGCCACCACCGTCAAATACAGCTCCAGCCTCACGAGTGCATATCAATTCCAACACTTTAATGCATTGTTCAGCTAAATCACGCGATGTTCGTGAAGATAAGTCTGCCACTACTAGACGATTGCAAATAGCTTTAATGGCGCCATCGATGGCTACAATACGACGCGTACACTCGGCAGATACATCCAAATAGTATGTAATGGCACGAGCCGTAACTTCAAGAACATTTTCTGGCGCCAACTCATCCAGGAATATTTTACAAAGTGCCGGTAGAAAAGTTCGTGGTGGACAACTGTAACAATTTAAATTTCAAATTCATATTCATCACTTTTGTTATGAAGAACTTACCTCTCAAAACACCTGTCCACATTATCAGACATCAGCAGAAGCATACAAAGCTGCTCGAGGGCAATCAATTGCATGTCACGTTCATCTCCCTGTCCCATTGAGAGCCATTCCAAAAGTGTTTCTGGATCAACGTCTCCCATCTGGAATCGAAGAGAAATATTTTAATAAAATATATTTTCAATAATAATGAACAAAAACAAAATAATAATTAGAAATTTTGATTGATTTAAAATGTTTATTATTTTTATGTCATAATTAAGTACAATTAAGTACACCATGGTGTAAATATACAAGGTGAGCGCAAATCGGCAATGATTTAGCTAGTCGACCATAACGTACAGTTTCCTTCTTTTTCCAAAAAAAATACTGGATTGGTTCCTTTTGTGATTTTTATAATAAATCATTATAATTCAGCTAAGAACAGATTTCGATTGAAATCTAATTAAAAAAATTTAACCGTTAAATATTTTTTTTACAATTATTCATTTGAACAATATTTGAGTATTTTACGTTTCCTTTGATTTGTAAACCTTTAAAGATATGCAAATATATGCATATGTATTTAAAACAAGTAAGAAAGTATACATATTAGGTCAAGCCTTACCATATAATACTCAACACTTAGAGCTAGTTTCTGGGATAAAGATGATCTACATTTTTCGCTTAAACCTAGATTAAACTAAAAATTGTGTTTCTCAGTTATTATTTATTTGATATATAATCTAGGTTTAACTGAGCATCATTGGTGAGTTAAACTTAGATATAAAATGTCAAAATACAAACAGCTGAAAAATAAAATAAACAATTTAACAATTGAAAAGAAATTTACGACATTTTAACAAAAATTAAAAAAAAATAGATTATTCTAGTGATGATGAGGATTTAAGTGATTCAAACACATATAATAACTTAAATATGTCAATTGTTATAAAGATACGAACAATAAGGACACGTCCAAATCGTTTCTGCATTTATACCGACGCCGAATTCTTTCAAAGATTTCGCTTAACAAAACAATCCGCATATAATGTTTTATAAATAATTGCACTACACATTAAATCCATTTTTTAATTTTTTTCAAAGTTAAAAGTTTTCAAATACTGTTGACGCGATTGCTTTTTTGCGAAAATATAAGATATTGCCATATTTATATAAAAAATTAGGAGGAATGTCATATGTATTTTGACTGAACAGTACGGCAATGTTAACAAAATTGACAGAAGATAATCCACTACTGAGAAACACAATCAGTAGTTAAATCCCGGCAAAATATATTTGAGGTTTAATATAACAGTGTGTTAAGCTGAGTTTAACTGACAAGAAAAAACTAGCTCTAAATCATTTAAATGTATAGAAAACAAAAGAGGGCCCAACCCACTACCCTGCGGTACACTATAATCAACAGAACCAAGAAAACTGTCCGTGTTGATTATATTAACATATTGTTTTCTATTAACGAAATAATTTTTAATTTTCGTCCTTGAATACCATATTTCATTAATTTCTGTATCATTATTTCATGATCTACTAAATCAAAAGCTTTAGTAAAATCAAAAAATATTCCAGCAACTCCACTAGAACCACCATCAATCAAGCCCACTACAAATGAACCGCAATACATTCAACACAGCATCTTCAGTACTACAACCCCTTCGAAATCCAAATTGATAATTGTATAAAAAAGTATTTTCCTCCATATAAAATAGAAGTTTGTTATAAAAAATCTTCTCAAAAATTTTATCAATTGTAGAAAGAACAGCAATAGGTCTATATTTATCTATATTTGTTGCATTAACTTCTTTCGGAATTGGAACTTTTTTGTGCACTTTTATGATGTCAGGGTAAACTGAATTGTTAACTATTGTATTAAAAATATCTTTTAATATCAGGATTATAATATCTCTACATTCTTTTACAAATTTAGGCGAAATACCATCAAAGCCTGGACTTTTATTATATTTAAAATTTGGGATTATTTCAAACATATCATTATCATTAACGTTACAAAGTGTAAAACGATGAGGTGACTGTGAAAGAGTCCGTAAAGAATTGAACACCTCACCAGGATAAATTTCAATTTCCCTTTGAAGATTTTCCACACTCGTAATAAAATAATTATTAAGGCAATTCACTTTATCTTGGTCACATATTATTGGTTACCCTTGAGAATCCTTGAGAGGTTAATGACGTTACTCTTTGTTCGACCAAGAGTACTATTTATAAATTTCCACGATTTCTTAGGATCATTACCTGCTTTCAATAAATTTCCAGCGTAATAATCATCTCTACACTTTTTTGTAGAAATTTTTATAACTTTGCTGATTCTCTTTAAAATATCATAAACGTTCTGTTTGTATTTCGATTTATGTCTTTTCCTTAAAAGTTTTTCTTTAAATAAAATTAAATCTTGAAGATTCTTGTTAAGCCATGGAGTTAAATCAAAACGTAACGGTTTTTTACATTTAGTTACTACAGTTAAATTATTTATAGCACCTTTTATACAATGCACCAAGACGGTTGTTAATTCTGAAGAATTAAATGATTCATAGTTGTCAGGTAAATTATTAAGCAAGTATTGTCTAGCCTTTTCAGCCTTCACAGTCTGTTTTTTTCAATCTCAACATATTCATTTTTCATAACATCTTTCTTAAATTTACAGCAAATTACAGTCCAGTACTATTTGCTTTATACTTGAACGACCTTGCGGATACTCTACCTGGAGCAATAGTTCTTGACAACATCTCAGTGAAAATTCTGCTTTATGCTGACGACATTGTCATATTATCTGACTCTCCAAGCGGTCTCCAAACAATGATCGACTCCCTTTATGAGTACAGTAACATGTGGCATTTAAATGTGAACTTGGCGAAATCAAAAATAGTGGTTTTTCGTAGTGGAAACAGATTAGCAGGGAGCTTAAACTGGAAGTATGGTGAAAATGTAGTTGAAATCGTTAACTCTTATAAGTACCTTGGTATGGAACTTTGTTTTAATCTATCGTTTAGCAAACATCTAGAAAACAAACTAGCAATATCAAAAATGGCCATTTCTTCCTCCTGGTCTAAATATATAAATCATCCCAAAATATCAAACAAAAATAAACTAAAAATATTCAACGCAGCATCCCGTTCTATTATGTTATACGGTGCTCAAATATGAGGTTACAAAAAATATGATGTAGTTGAAAAATTATTTCGATTTTTTATTAAAAAGATGTTATTCCTACCAAGCAACACTCCAAACTACATGCTCCTGCTAGAAACTGGTTTAAATTCATTGTAAATCACGTTAAATCTGCACTTTAATTATATTAATAAAGTACTAAACATGCCATATAACAGACTACCTCGCCAACTTGCTGAACAAATAATTGCAAAACAAACTTTTTGGGCTGAAGAGTGGACAAATCTGTGCGCTAAAATCAACTTTGTTCCTCCTACGAAAAGGAAAACTTAGTATCTGATGCAAGAAATTCTCAATTCCACGACTTATACTCACAGCTAAATTATTGCTTAATGGAAATTAATCAGCCTTATTATGAGTGTCGTTTTCTTTTTACGACAACGACTCTTTCGTAATAGATTAAAGATAAAATTAAATTTGTTTCTTTAATCTATTACGAAACAGTCGTTGTCGTAGAAAGAAAACGACACTCATAATAAGGCTGAATACCTCTAACCTCTCGTCACGGGCTATAAGTCTTATAATAAAAGCCAGAGGAGGCCTGCTGGACATAAATTCTAGACCTTTTAGAAGTGCAACGGACGGGTTATGTACACTTTGTAACCTTGATGCAACAGAAAACACTTTCCATATTATTGGCATCTGTCCTATTTTAAATGGATTCAGACGTCAATTCTTCAACAAAAACACTAAGGGCCATTATTACAACTTGCCTCTAATGTTCTTAATAGTAATAGGTAACTTTAATTAAAGTGAGGAATAAAGTGACCTTTAAGATTTTTCGTTATTACAACTTCCTTGTAAAATAAAATGATTTTTTTTCTAAAATATGGCAATACCAGTGAAAAACCGATTACTTTTGACAAATTACTGACAAGAAACAGTAAATTGTGTGTGTTTGTGAAAACATTTGTTTGTGAAAAAAATATGAATCAAACGTCTGCTTTCCATTTTTGTTTATCAAATTATTTATTGGCAAAACAAAATTAAAATTCATTTATTTTTCATGAATTTGACATTTTTTCCAGAACATATGGCAACTTCAACCACATACCTCACTATAAAATTTAAAGGCAAGATGATCTTCCCTTTAGCTTATCGGTTGGTTTTAGATTAAAGTAAACTTGTAATAACCAAATACTTCTTATCTGTCCGATAACATCATACTTTTAACTATTGCCAAGTTGTAATAATGGGCCTAAGCCTATCAGAAGTACTAAGCATTCTTAATGGTCAGCTCAGTAATTATATCAATCTTGTAAATTATTTAGACTGTTGTTCAAAATACAGAAAACTCATACATAACGAATTTGTATAAGTCAATTTACATATTAATATATAAATATTTGTATAAACAGCATTTATTTTGCCAATCTGGCTCACAACTATAAGTTATGCCAGTTATAGATAACTAATTATATTTAAATGAATTTTGTAAACTATATTTAAGTTTTGTATAATATATCTATTTAATAAATAAATAAAAAAATTTACAGCAAATTATATTGTGATCAGATAAATTACATTCAACTGAATCAACATAAATTTCTTCAGAAAAATTGCTAAAAACATGATCAATACACGTTCTACTACACTCTAAAATGAGGATTTTGAGTGAGATCAATGTTAGAATCTCCAACAATATTTATTGGACTTCGAGCATGTCCGCTTAAAATACTGTAAAAAATATTAATAAAGTCATTTACGCTACACTTTTGCGATTCTTAGTATATACAGGGTGGGCCAACTTGGACTGACTGATTTGAAATGCTTATAACTTTTGCATTTTTAATTTAATACTCAATTGAACATCTCCAGAACATCGCTACGACGTATTCTAAAAGTTGATCTGAAGATGTTTCCATATAAAATTCAATTGGCCCAAGAATTATTGCCGAGGATGCACCATAACGGCTACAATATGCCAATAGAGTTCAAATCATTCAGTCAAACTTGGCCCACCCTGTACAATAACAATATCTTCAAAGGTTTGCTTTTAACTTTAACACTGTTCAAAACTATAAGTCCAACAAAATTACTACTCTTGCATACTTCAACACTAAAGGGGACTATACACTACGTGTTTTTTACATTGTATATGTCAAATTTTACATATGGAATAAAAACATATAGTTGGTGACCTCATAAACTTTGCTTGTGTAAAATACATGTGGAAATACATATGTAATTTTTTCGATTAGAACACGCTCTATTTTCTTATGTTCAAACACATGTTTTCAAATGTATATGCCATGCGAAAAGATTTGTCGACGGTTAAATATCTGCGCTATCATTAGCCGGCCGTATGAAGAATTTGCATGTGATAAATTAAATATTTTTTTTATCTCATTTTGTTAATTTAATAACAATGATATAAATTATTTAAAAATTTTTGATACAAGCTTCACATATTGTATATTAAAAGACGAAAAACTTTAAATCAATATTTTTGACGCCGGCATTTTAGTGACGCCACCAAAAATTTTTGCAGCGGCTTTAACGCATTTTTCAAAGAAACGACATGGAAATTTATGTGTAAATAATCATGGCGATGTCACGTGTAATTGTACATACAAGTTGGTGACCAAAAATTAAAACCCTTATGTAAAATAACCAATTTTGACAGACATAAAGAAAAACATGTGGGTTGTAAACTTAAAAATACATAAGCAAATACACGTAGTGTATAGCCACCTTTAATTGTATGTTTTTATTATTATTTTTATTTATTAATATATTGGTTTTTACTCTCAAATTCATACTTTTTCCGTTCAATTTAAATTTTTTAAAAATCAAACTCAATTTTTTTCAAAACAACTTCAATGTTATTCGGAACAAATTAAATTATTTTCGACACATATTAATTTTTTTTTTCTTTTTGAATTAAATTTTATTTTTTTCCAACAACATCACCTGGTCGTCATCGCAGAAGACGTGAAAAATATAATCATATTAGCGTAGATAAAAAAAATATTTTGATCAAGTTTTATAACGAAGGAAAAACCATTGTTGAATTAGCCGAAATAGCTGGTATAAATAAAAAATACAGCTACATCCATTATAAATCGCTACAAGAAGGAAGGGTGCGTTATCACGAAAAACCGTGGTAGAAGACGTCATTCCAAATTGACTCCCGAAATATTGAAAAAAATTGAAGAGATAATTGAAAGAAATCCGTGTATAACATTAAGAGGTATTTTCGGAAAGATTCTAGAAATTCATAATGTAGATTTAAGTAAAACCAGCATACTGCATTAAAATCTTTGCTAATTACCTTAAAAACCGCGACAATTAACATAGATCGGTTAAATTCCGATGTTACAATTCAACGACACATACCGTATGCAATGAATTTTGCCCAAAACGCTCCGGAAATAAGGGAAAAAATAATATTTATCGACGAATCCGGTTTTAATTACCACCTTCGAAGAAATAAGGCTAGATCCAAAGTAAATACCACAGCACATGTAATTGTTCCCGCCGTTAGAGGACGCAATGTTTCCCTTATTGCAGCTACATGTGTACATATTGTACATAAAAAAGTAATTGCCAATTCCTCGGTTAATACCAATATTTTCACATCTTTCCTTGAAGAATTATTCGATAAATTAACTGAATCCAACATCACAGGTGCTTGGCTGATCCTTGACAATGCAAAGTGGTAAAGATAAAATTGCTGAGTCCGGTCATATTTTAGTTTTTCTTCCTCCATATTCCCCTATGCTAAACCCAATTGAAAAAGTTTTCTCAAAAACTAAACTCTGTGCTCGTAATATGCTAGCTGATCCAGAGAGTAACATGGACTTGGTCACCATAATTAACCGATCAGTAGAATCCGTAACACCTTCAGATTGCAACAATTATTATGTTGATATGACCAAGGTGAATTTAAATACAAGGTGACAGCATTGCTACAACAATTACAACAAGGCAAGAACAACAGGCATTTTTGTTTGTGTAAAAACTTTCGTTACTGTCAAAAACATCTTTTTTTATATAAACTTTGAATATTTGTAAACAACTTTTTGACATTTTCAATTTCACCATGAATAATCAGCTGGCGCTATGCTGTCACCTTGTATTTAAATTCACCTTGGATATGACTATGAACAAGAATGATAAAATAAAGATTACGCCAACGCGCGTAAAATTCTAAAATGTTTTGCGCATTTAGGCCCTGTGACGTCACACATTCTGTGTTTCTATTGGCTAATTTTTTCTCACTTGTTTTTTTTACTCATGTTTTGCTTGCATTTGCTCACTGTACTCTTCATGTTTATATTTTTTGTTGTTTTTTTTTTGTTTGTTTTTCTTTTTTACACAGATTTTATTTTAGAACTTTCAGAGATTTCAATTGCAAGGTTGCCAACTATCAAATAAAACATACATTTTTCGCAAGAAATTTTAATTCTAACACATGAAAAATTATTGGTAACCCTTAGAATGGCCCTTCTACGTCACATAACGGGAAATCATGCGCATGGTGTAATCTTTATTTTATCATTCTTGACTATGAATTTGTCATTTTTTTTTTATTTTTTTTTTTGAGAACCCTGGAGAACCCTTACATTGAAAACTTTATACAGCAAGTAAAATAAGTAATTTAATATTAATAAAAATTATTTTTCAAGTATTTTGCTTTTAATAAAAAAAATTAATTTAAAATTTAAATTTAATTTAAAATAAAAAAAAAAATAGTTTGTAATGAAAATTATTCAATATGATTTGTAAAAAGTTTAGTTTGTGTTGCAAATAATTTAATTTGAAAAAAATCGAGTTTGATTTGAAAAAATTTCAATTTGAATCGAAAAAGCGTTAATTTGAGAATAAAAACCTATATATAGTATATACCACCATAAGCATCTTCTCTACAACAATGTATATTATTAAAACCTGGAAGTTTGTAAATTTGTGTAATATCCTTCTTGCCTAATGTTTTTATCATGTAATTATATTAAAACATATTTACACTTTTTAAAATTTTTATTTGCCTGGGTACAGTGGGTAAAGTTAAATCGAGTACACTGAATCCAGTAGTGCTAACCATTTTTTGGGTTAGCTCTAGTTTTCGAGATGTAGCGTTATTTAACTAGCAAAGTGTTATTTTTGTTTATTTTGTTGTTGATGTTTATTTTTATGGTTTTTTTGTTTTGGTTATTTTACTATGATGCCTCATAAACCTAATGTTGGTCCTCTCTTTAGTGGCATATCTGATATTAATGCAATTTTACAACATTATGAAGAAAAACTTAATATAGCTCATTATAATTATAAATAAATAAATAAATAAATTGAAGTCTATATTAGTTGGATCCTCCATTAATATTGTTGCAGTACTGAAACTTGGTTAAAGCCTTATATAACCAGAAGTGCTGTCGAGTTGAGGTATCTGGATACAGATTTTGTCGTAATGATCGTCTGATCTCTAAAGGTGTGGGTATGGGGGATATATGTTGCCAATTGTCATTAATATAAAATATTTTTTAAAATATCTGTACTTGGTATCTATGAATCTCTCTTTTATTGAGCTAAGTTCTAATGGTTTTAAATTTCTTGCTCTGGTTGCATATTTGCCTATGGTAATCTTGTTTCGTTTGAAAATCTTCATAGTGAATTGTTTTTAAATTACTCTAACATTATTGGTGATTTCAATTGCAGTATCTTTGACGTTTATTTCTTTACTTTGGAACAGTATTGCCACATACTGAAATGAATTTCGATTGCGAATGCGAATGCGAAAGTCTTACAGAATACCAAATACCTTTCGATAAGTTTTCACAAAAGAAGCATACAAATTTTATATACAGTCGAACTTCTCTATAGTGAACTCTCGCTATTATGAATTGATTTCAAACACACAACTTTTTCCGTTCCAATTTCATTGTTTTTGATCTCCTTATAATGAATTTCCATACAATGAAGTTTTCTATACAATGAAGCAATTTTGCAGGTGTAATATTTGACTCATATGCGTTTTTGTCTCCATATAATGAATTTTTCAAACAATTTTCTGTTACGCACACTAACAACTCTGTGTACCAAGAAAGATACCACATATAATGAGGGGATTCCCAAAAGAGGAAAATAAGAACAAAAAAAAAAGAAGAAAGCCACATCAATAACAATTTTGACATCAGTTGCCGGTGGAAGAAAAATGGAAAAGTGTAACCCAAACTAATATGCCTAATTATTTTAAATAAAAAGTGGGGGAAAATATAATTTCTGTATAATGAAGTTTCTATATAAAGGTGGCTATACACTAAGTGTATTTGCTTATGTATTTTTAAGTTTACAACCCACATGTTTTTCTTTATGTCTGTCAAAATTGGTTATTTTACATAAGGGTTTTAATTTTTGGCCACCAACTTGTATGTACAATTATCGCCATGATTATTTACATATAAATTACCATGTCGTTTCTTTAAAAAATGCATTAAAGCCGTTGCAAAAATTGTTGGTGGCGTCACTAAAATGCCGGCGTCAAAAATATTGATTTACGATTTTTCGTCTTTTAATATACAATATGTGGAGCTTGTATGAAAAATTTTTAAATAATTTATATCATTGTTATTAAATTAACAAAATGAGATAAAAAATATTTAATTTATCACTTATGCAAATTCTTCATACGAGCGGCTAATGATAGCGCAGATATTTAACCGTCGACACATCTTTTCGCATGGCATATACATTTGAAAACATAAGAAAATAGAGCGTGTTCTAATCGAAAAAATTACATATGTATTTCCACATGTATTTTACACAAGCAAAGTTTATGATCACCCACTATATGTTTTTATTCCATATGTAAAATTTGACATATACAATGTAAAAAACACGTAGTGTATAGTCCCCTTAATAAAGTGATTTTCTGGTCCCGTCAAGATTCATTATAGGGAAGTTCGACTGTATGTAGGGGAGAGGGGGCACGTTTATACCCGGGCCACCTTTGAACTATGTTGATAAAATCTCAGTTTAACATTGTTTCCGATCCTTAACCGAGTTTTTCACATGGAAACCTTGTTTTCTAGCAACGTTTACAACTTTTGCTAGTTATTTCAGTCATCGATTGAATGTAGTTGGGTGAACAAGTTTTCGCAGTGCCATTGTAAATTTTTTTTTTGTAAGAGTGTAAGAAGTATTCAATGATCGTTTTCTTTCGTGAAAGAAATTTATTGCAGTCCAAAATTAATTTCAAACAAAATTAAATTAATATGTATAAGTGTTAAATTAAGTTAAGTTATTTGATATTTATGTAAAAAAAATATTTGAACATGTAAATTTATCAACCGAAGTATCAAACATTGTTGATTTTCTCTTATTTTCTGAAAATGACGAATGCTGATCATGATGCTTTAAAGGAAAATGTAATAATCTGAATTTTTTTTATTTTTTAATTGTCAATGTTTATGTTTTTCTTAATAAATAAATAGAATTTATTATATATATAAAAAATATAACTGTTTATGTTATTTTTGGACATAAGCGCTACAAGAAAAAATTGCCGTTCAAAACTGCCCCAGCCTTGTTCAAAGCTGCCCCGTATGGGGGCCACATTTAAACACAATGACTTCATCCATTAAAAAAATAAATCGAACTAAAAATAAGTTACTTGTAGACTTAAGCTAAAGTTTATTTCCATATATATTAGTTAAATTATGTAAAAAGTCAATAATTTAAAAATATAAATTTTTATGTGGCTTGAAAGCAGAAAGTGTTCTAAGGTGCCCCCTCTCCCCTACATATGAACATTTTTATAACATTTTCTCAACATGTTTTTAATCATTTAATATTTCTAAAAAAAATTGAATTCTTAATTTTTGTGGAGATTTACAACATGTTTTAAAGTCTGTAATATTGATATTTACTTTTATAAAGTTATGGCATTAATCAAATTATTTTATACCTACATATCTGTGGAGTTTTGACAAAAGAACCTAACTCGAGATCGGACAATTTTCCACTTTTTAAACCATATGTATAAGTTTTAAAAGCGCATCTTTCTGTCTTTTCAGCGTGTTTCTAGATAGTGTAGATCGGAAGATATAGAACCCCTCAAATCAACCTATCTCGCAATTTTTACAATCTGCTTTTGACAAAAGAACACATATCGAAATACGCTGCAGGGAACAAAGAGAAATATCATAACGTAATTTTTACAAAAGAACCTATTTGAATATGGGTTTCCAATAATTTACTAAAATTATTTTGACAAAACAACCTATTTGCACTCATGTTCTTTTATCAAATTCATAAACGAAAATAACACGTTCCCTTCTAAAGTTAAGTTCTTTTAATAGCCATTTGATCATTAGCATTCATTGTGACAAAACAACCTATGTTAACATGAGTGCTCTAGTGTAGTGGGAATTAATGAAATAAGAGGAACCTATATCAAATCAAGTGCTTTTGTCGTGTGCATGTGTAACAAATTAAGACGTTTTTAATGAAAATATGTTGTTTCCTAATATTGAAAAACAAAAATAATTTACAGAAGAAGACAAAAAAAAAACAAAGGTTCCAAAGTTTTGGAGGAGCAGTGACTCCCTCCCAAGTGAATACATTGACTACAAGAATTATAGATTTACAAGATTACGGCAATTATCAGCAAAGTTTGTCAATTTGTATGGAATTTTCAATGATTTATAATTTCCGACTTTTCCAGAGGGTGCCGTGTTTATCGAAGGAATTACACCTTTGTTCAACTGCCGATATTTAGAAGATCATCATACTATAGAATTAATTGATTACAAGTTTCTGGTTGTTGGACACACGCGTATGGAATGTGACACGGTTCATGCCCAAATAGAAAAAAAGAAGAAAAAATCTGTGAATTCCATGCATCACCCACATGACTGGGCTACTTTAATACCAACTACAAATCACAAATACAATGCAATCTAGATGAAACAAGATCAATACTTTGACTTTGGTAGTATATTAAAGAACAAATACACTAGGAGAAATACTAATACATTAGGTGCATGTAACACTACTTATGTTTGTATATTAGATCAATTCTTTGACTTTGGTAGTATATTAAAGAACAAATACACGTGGAGAAATACTAATACATTAGGTGCATGTAACACTACTTATGTTTGTATATTTTTAGTATACTTTTTATTTGTTGTTTTGTAAAGGTGACAAATTTGAATGGAAGCTAATACGTTGTATGCGATATGAAAAATCTAAGTCTGTAATTTTACAGTACAAGCTATATTTACAGCCGGAAGAGGACTTAAAGGAACGAGACATAACACAGCGACGACGGAAAATAACAAATTTCCAATTTAATAAATGTTATTCTGATCTTTTGCCAATATCTTCTAATAAAAAACGTAATTTACAGTCCGTTCTGCCATTTATAAATGCAGAGTTTCATAATTTTTACAATAACTTGCACGTTGAAGGTGAAGTACAATTGGAAGATGATTAGGATATTGACGAATATGATTAGCTGTAGACTTAATTATTCTTTAATTTTTCTGAATAATAAAAATTAAAGCAATTTAATATAAATGTGAACTAGAATATATTATAATATATTAACTATTTCGTATTTGTATTTTTAAATTAATTAATTTCAACTTTTCTTTTTCGTACCTAAAAATACATGTAATTGGTCTAATAGAAAGCATAACTTTTTATAATATTCATTTAAGATAAACTGAATTCTATTTAAGAAAACAACATATGTCACTGAATTTTTCTTATTTCATTTTAATAAAAGCACTAGTCCCGAGAAAGGTTGCGAAATATTTGTTACTTTTCTGTATGAAAAAGGAGTTTATCTAGAGAAGGGTTGATTTTTCGATCAAAAATTATTTTGACAAAACAACACATCTCGGTTTTTGGACATTTTCTCGGCAACAGTTGTATCTGAAAGAAAGATGCAAATTGTAAAATAAAGGTATTTAAATTCTCCACCGTAAAAATAGGTTACATTTGCTTAGATATGTTCTGGGACGATTCTGTGACCCTATAAAAGTGTTTTTTGGTCCTCCTGTAAAATTCAGTTTTTCGACATTGGTTGTTTTGTCAAAATTCCACAGATATGTATGTATATACAAAATAAAACTTAATTTAATTCTTAAATAATAAAATACTTACCGTGTATTTTTGTGTTTATACCGGTTACTGCAAGCCTTATGACTTTCAAATCAAATCGAGTTTTTTAGTTGATCTGCAAGAAACAAATATATATACATTGTATATAAATATTTTGACACATTTATGTACTATTTATTATTGATATTAGTTATTTATTCTTACTATTATTATTGTAACCCAAATTTTAATACAAAATTTTTTTTTTATATTTAAATTTCATTTTTCCTTTTCTTGAACTAGTCGAATTCGAAAAAAATAATAGTTATTCGTTTACTCATTCACTACACCCCTAATAATATTTACTATAACCTCGACTTTCCTAGTGTTGGTTTTCCAAAAAGTAATTGCTGTTTAATTTAGTCTAGTTTTTATAAATAAAAATTACACTTTTATGAACTTAAAAATATTTTCATAAGAAAATTTTTAAAAGAAATTGGTGTGAATATGTACCTACTACATATCAAGTCGTACATATTCATACATACATACGTATTTTAACAAACGTCCAATGACATAAATAATAACAACACTGAAAATCCCAACTATTGACTTTCGAATCAACAAACGTCCAAAGAAATATTTAATATATAAATACATATGTATGTATATACATTTGTATATACAAACATATAATCATAACGACAGAATTATATATGTACTACTGTGTATGTAAGTACATACAGTGAGGAACAAAACCGAATACATTTCCTGGGCACAACAATTTAGGCCACCATGCTGGAAGACTTGGGCTGCTTTTTACAATAACATGTAAGCATAAAGTATAAATAAAAAATTTGCGGGAGTTTTTTTTTCCTTTTTATTTTTTAACATTGAATTTGAATAGGAATGGGAAAACTCCTGCGGAATTTGTATTCATGATTGGGCTACAAGTTTCGGTATTCTGTCAAATTTTTATAAATTAAATAGTCAAAGAAATTTGATTCTTATTAAAGAATGTGTACATATGTCTACCCAGATAAAATATATTTTTCTTTTAAATTACGTTTTTTTTATTTTGTTTTGAAATACATTTTAGGATAGACATCGTAAGAGAAGAGTTATCCATCTGAAACAAATTCACAAGAATTTGTTAGCAGTACATATTATCAAATCCAGACGTAAGTTGAAGAAAAAGAGAAATGTAAAACTTGTTTATCTTCAGTTTCGCCAATCTTCTGGATACTTTGGAATGATAAACATACCCTCGATTTTGCTTCGCACTGTATATAAAAACACACAAACATTTAGCGTTGACGTGTACGCAGTAATTAACGAAAACCATGATGCGAACAATTTTGAAGAGAATAATATTCAAAATACACTATATACCGTGTGTGCATATGTGTGTTTGTACAGGTTTTTACACAATAACGACAAAAGAAAGAAACACAAACTAAGTTCAAATACAGTACCAGAAATGAAAAAGAATCAAAATCAAGATTCATTCTTTGATAGCAACAAAATCTAACAGTAGGAAGGCCTACAACCATCCCACAAATTACATGTTGTTAAAATTTTTAACTTTTTAATTCAAATATAATAAAATATTATTGCAACTATATATTTTTTTTATATTGCGCAGTGATTATAGATACTAATTATGTTTTTGTATAGAAAATTTGTGTTTTATATTAACTTGTTGGTCTTGTTATTCATAAACACAGAAAAATAGGCAATCATTCATTTTCTGTGTGGTAACCACTCAAAATACCCAACCCTACTTCCATTAAATAGTCTTAAAACAAGTGCAGAATAACACATGATTATAATGTTTAAAAATATAATTATATGTACGTTTGTTTTGAAAACAATTAAGGATTATCCTTTAACTGATAATAATTAAAAATATTTCAAAGTTATAAATTATGAACAAAAAATAATCCACAAAACAAAATTAGGGCCAAAAATAAGAAAAGGGACAATGTACACAAAACATTGTCCGCTTCGGTTATTTTGTTTTGTCGAACTACAGAGGTTTCGTTAATACGAAAAACAAAGGGGACATGCAATACAGACAACAACATTCGTCATTAATATTGTTACGGAATTATATTTCAATTTACCCTTAACGGCTGGTATAAACATACAGCATGTTTATCGACATATAACATGTTTATCTACATTTGTATTAGTAGAAGTTTCTATTTACAAACATTGTTAATAACACCCTTTTATAAACATAGATGAGCAATATGGCAACATTAATAGTGGAGGGTCAATGTAATAGCGTGTCCACATATGCACCTTAATTGCGTTAATCGCAATTAACGCCATTATTGAGCTCAATATTCCATATAAAATCTCAATTAATTATTGCGCAATAAGTCCGAAATTGTTATAATATTGAGTAAGATTTCGAATGCAACACTGTTCACAACTGTGTTTAGTGAACAAAATTGTATAAAATGGCAAATGTCAACAAAAGAAATCATTGAAAAATCAATGTGAAGGTAAGTTTGTTTAAATTGTCTTCCAACTGTCAAATGATTATTGAGTAAGCTGAAAATTGCGTATGCCTGAACACTTAAAATAATATTGTCAATTAACCGAATATTGACTCAATTAAGTTTCATATCTGAACATTCTAGTATCGTATCTTAGGCCCCGATTACCGTTCACAACACTAAGTATTTTGATGTTGTATGTTGTAAACTGCGATTACGATTCACAACACTTAACGGCTTAATCGTATGAAAAAAGCATGTTGTGTTGTAGTCGAGACAACACAAAATTTTAGTGTTGTGAACGATAATCGGGCCCTTAGCTCCGAACCATCCGAAAGTTATGGTTAGTGTATAAATAGACTAAGAGCCATCCCTAAATACCGACGGAAAGCGGAACGTATTTTTACGCTGAGCATTAGCGCTGATACCCCATCCGTAAACAAAAGCGTCAACGTTATTTCAAAACGATAAAAACAGGGTATCAAACAAATAAATAAAACGACCCTGTTTAGTGTAACAGCTGGGCATTGAGACCTTTACACGATGCAATTAATTGCATGAAATTTTTTCCATTCTCTTTTAAAATTGCTACGTAAAATACGATGCAATTTTACGTGCAACAAATCATGAAATTTTTCGACATACATATGTAAATAAGTTTGTATGTATATAAAATAATATACATATGTACATATACATAACGAATGGGACTGACAATATATAATTCGTTAAACCGGGAAACCACGTATATAAAATAATATACATACATATACATAGGGTTGCCATACGTCCTCTTTTCCCCGGACACCGTCCTCTTTTTTAGGGCGTCCGGGGTAGTCCTACTTCTTTTTTTGCAAGTGTCCTGGGTTTGTCCTACTTTTAAAACTTTAATCTATAATTTCGTTTTATTGCATCGAAAGTATTGTTGGCATTGATGTATTATTATTTTTAAAAACACACGATGTCATGACATGCTTTCTTGTGTAAACACATTGTGTTTGATGCTTTTTGGCCGCCATATAAGTATGCGCCATCTCAATTTTAAACGGCTTTGGCTTTTGGTATTTGTCTACCTGTCTTATGCTCGTAATTTTAATAAATAGATAACTACTAGAGTTTATACCTATTAGTTTTCCTTACCTAACCGGTAAAAGGAATTTGGTAATTTTAACATTTTTTTACCTACGTGTAACTACCGACTGCATTCGGTGAAAAATGTGGTAACATTGGTGTTTGACGTTTAGACTTACACCAATTAATTGCAAAATTTAATTGTTTGCAACGACGTTTTTAGTTTTGTCTAGAAATGTCTGGAAATAGTGGCAAAAGAAGTGCTAATTTATTGGAGGGGGAAAAACAGCTGATGCACTTTTCTTTGAAGACGAATCTTCTTATAAATTCCAAATCATTCCAAATTTTAAAATGGTCAATTCTTTCCCTGAATGTGTGTGTTAACCTTTGGGAATTTTGTTTTGTAATATTTCTCAAAGTTCTTAGTTCTAGAAGTTCTGAATTCAATGGACACCAGAAAGAAACAAATTAAACATAGAAACTATTTCTGATATTATTAGAGTGAAATATAATTTTGATATGAATTGTCAAGAGTTTTATGAATATTTAAAAAATGCCATAATAATATATTGGTTCAAATTGAAAGCGCTGAAAAATATACATGAAACTTGACAACTTCTACTAAAAATGTATATATATGTAGTACATCTGAAGTTTTAAAATGAATTTGTTAATTGTTATGTTTTTATATTATTATTATTATTATTATTATTATTATTATTTTATTTATAATTATTTAATTTTTTTAATATTTTGTTTAAGTTTTGTGTTGTTGTTATATGTAAATAGAATTTTAAATTTGTTTTTTGTATTTTAAGGCGTTGTTTTATTAATTTTTTGCTACCGAGTGCTGTCCTCTTTTTAAGGGTAAATGTCCGGCTTTTTTTTTTTTGGTCGAAGTCCTCTTTTTTATTTATTTATTTATTTAGTAGTATTTTCAATACTCTTTTCCTCACAAAAATAAATTACAATTATATTGCTATTAAATAATTTTTTATAAAATTCACAATTTTCCTGTTGAATATATGCGTTTTTCTCTCATTCTTCACATCATTTGGTAGCATGTTATATAGTTTAAGGCCCTTGTAGAATAAAGTGCGCTGTCCAGCTGCTGTTGATACCCATTGCATTCTGAAGTTGGTAGAATTGCGTAGATAATACGGTTGTATTTCACCAACATACTCCAATTGTTCACACAAATATTGAGGTGCATTACCCATTTTCATTTTCTTTATGAAGTAAATTGTATTTAATTTCAGCCTCTGTTGAATATTCAGCCATTTTAGTGTGTCAAGCATGAGTTGAACTGACGTATACCTGTTGCATCTTAAAATAGCTCGCATCGCTCTGTTTTGCAGTTTTTGTAGTCGTTCAATTTGTAGATTTGTACAGCACGAAAATAATATTGTGGATCCATATTCAAAATGTGGTTTTATTATTACATTATAAATGTTTATTGCCGTTAATGTTGACACTTTCGGTCTTAATCGTTTAAAAAAACCTATCTTTTTCCAATTTTCTTGCAAATAAATTCAATATGTTCCTTAAATTTTAAATTTTTGTCAATTACAAAGCCGAGGTATTTAATTTTTTCTACTTTTTCTATTTCTGTATTGTTTATTTTCATCACAATTTCACTGTTCATATTTATTTCCATTGCCTTAGTTTTATTTTCATTTCATTTCAGTTTATTAATTTTTAACCATTGGTCTATTTTCGATAAGTCATGCACTACATTTTCGTGACATTGTGCATTATTTTCTGCCTCACTAAAAATCAGAGTGTCGTCAGCATATAACACTATTTCACTTTTCTCTATAATGTTTGGCATATCATTAATGTAAATTATAAATAACAGTGCACCTAATATTGATCCTTGAGGAACACCAAAGTCATTGTTAATTGCATTTGATTTAACTCCATTCACTTTTGTTACTTGTTTTCTGTTCGTTAAATACGATTCAAACCATTTAAATTCCTTATCACGAATGCCATATAAATATAATTTTTGTACCAGTATTCCTCTGTCTATCGTTTCAAAGGCTCTTTTAAAGTCTAAAAAAATTGCCAAAATTTTGTTGTTTCTCTCAATTTTTTTCCACCTGTTTATTATATAATTCACCGCCGTTTCGCACGAAAAGTTTTTACGGAAACCTGATTGATATTTCGAGAAAAGTCCGTTTCTTTCCATATAATTTTCTAATTGCATTTTCACCACTTTTTCAATTATTTTTTCGCATGTTTTTAGTGTATTTATCGGCTGATATTCTTCGCATTTTCGCGTACTCTTTATTTTTTCAACGGGAGTCACCATTGTCTCCTTCCACGAGTCAGGAAATATTCCCGTTTTTAAAGAGTCATTTACTATACGTAATATTGCACCTCCCACAAGATTCCAATTGTCTAGTATAATTTTGATCGTCACTTTATTAAAGTCCGGCTTATTTTTCATAACTTTGCACACCTCTTTAAGTTCGTTTATATTTATTTCCTTAAAACTAAATTTAGAATTTGTTGCAGGTACATGACTTATATATTGCACATTTTGTATACTTTCTCTAATTTCGCTTACACTATCCACAAAATACTTATTAAATTGAGAAGCAATTTGGTAACTATCTCTATATTCAATCTGACCAAATATGACAGATTGTATCACAGGCCTATTCTTTCTTAGCACTAGGTCCTTAATTTTTCTCCACATTTCTTTTTGGTCTTTGGCATTTTCTATTTTATTTTTCACATATAAATTCTTATTAGAGACAATTTTGTTTTTATACATATTTCTTATTTTTTTATATTTATTCCATGCTTCATTCGTATTCTCTAACTTAGCAATACATATGCATATTGTAACCCTACATATACATAAATACAATATACAAAAATTTTAAAAAAATATAAAAAATGGAAGATTTTAATACAGAAGAAGTAACTGAAATTGTTCTTGTGCATTAATTTTTATAGCGCACACTTTAAAGTCAGAATAAGAATAAAACAAAATAAGTAAAACACAAACGATGGTAAAAGGAAACGTCAAAAAATTGCATGACAAAGTCCTGTTTCACACTCATCAGTTCTGACTTTCAAGTCAAGTATTTTTCAATTGTATGCAAAATTGCATCTTGTAAAGGGCCTCATTGTTGTTTTATTTCTATTTTTTATACCCTTCACCTTCATGAGAAGGGTATACATATATAAGTGTGTCATTCCGTTTGTAATTTCCATAATATAATTGTCCGACCCTATAAAGTATATATATTTTGCATCCTAATAAATAGCGGAGTCGATTAAGCCATGCCCGTCTGTCTGTCTGCTGAAATCAGTTTTCTGAAGTCCCCAGATATCTTCAGGATTAAAATCTTCAATAATTCTGTCAGACATGCTTTCGAGAAGTTTGCTATTTAAAATCAGCAAAATCGGTTTAGGCCAACCAGAGTTATGGACCAATATGTGAGACAACCTCCATAAAAATTAAATATTTTTTGTTCATTTTATTGCAATATTATGAAATATATTGCAGATAATACCATGAAATTTTGTATACGTTGTTTTTATGATAAAAGAAGAAAGCGTGCGGAAAATAGTAAGAATCCGTTGATGATTTCTCATAGCCCCCATACAAATATATATTCCCGAAATATGGCTTAATGATAAATAAATGCCTATAAAATTGGAATATCAAGACAAAATTCAGCAAAAATACATTTTATGCAAAAAGAAATCGCAAAACGAAATTTTTTTTAGTTCGGTCCATGTTTGACCATAGACCCCATATAAAGCCCACTTCCAAAATTCATTTAAATACGTATAAAACAGATATAAATAATGTTAAACGGCTAAAATTTTACATGAATACTCTTTATAGGCAAATAAATTGTTGTACTCAATTTTATGGTGGTCGGCCCAGAATTGGTCATAGCTCCCATACAAGGACCACATATGAAAGAGACATTTTTCCCTATATATTGTATAAATATCGGTACCGACTCAAAACGTTGCACAGATCATTTACATACATATACACAAAAATCATTCCGCAAAATTTTGTGAATTTCGGTCTATTTTTAACCGTATGCCCCATATAAAGCCCTCTTCCGAAAATCACTTTAATACATAGCTAACATATAAGAACCATTTCCAAAAAACAAACAAACTAAAATGTTTAACAATGACAAAATTAGAACTAAAAAAATTCTTCATAATTCGTCATTGACATAAAAGTTTCAAATATAGAATACACCATGGTGTAACTATACAAGGTGAGTGCAAATCAGCAACAAACACAACACAATACTGTCAGAAACACTTGAAAATGTATTATTTTTGACATAAGTAAATTGTAAACAAAGTCAGTCAGCTGTGCTTCTGCACTCACATGGAATACACTTTGGTTTAAATGTAAACAGTTTTTTTTTATATACATACGTATATATATATATATATATATATACATACATATATAACAAACTATTTAGGATCAATTTTATTATATAGAGCGATTACCAAAGTATCAAATATCACTACTGAATTAAAATTAAATAATTACTAAAACAAAACAATTTAGTAAATCTAAAACACTATCGCTTATTTAATTAAAGTTTATGCTTTGTAATAATATGCTGACATTGTTAATATTATTGTTTTAACAAAAATTATAATCATTAACCAGACATTATGAAAGTAAGACTGTACGATTTTCAAGTCTTGTCTATTTTGGTAACAGTGTTTTACGAGTTAGTCGCTAATGGTATTAGCGGTGTTATTTTGAACTACGTACATATATTAATGAAATAAATGAGAAAGTTTAATAAAATTATAAAAAAAACTTAACAGCATGTGTAGATGCAATATTGTACAAAATACAAAAAAAACTTACTGTGGATGTACATAACAGTATTTGCAGTTATTTCCGATTTCAAAGTGATAGATAACGTTAAATATGGACCGACTTAAATTATAAAAAAAAATACGTTCACAAATGTAGGTGTAGCTGCTTATGGGTGTACATACATACGTATACAATATATACAATGTACGTATATGTATGTATGTATGTATGTATATGCATTTATGTATAGTCTGAACATATGTACATAAGCTACATACTTTGATGGTTAGAAAGTAAAATAAATCTTGTAATACTGCACTTACAGACATATCTATACATGCATTTCAATTACCGTAGTCAAGTAAAAAGGACAAATAACTTATAAAGTACTTTAACTTTATTAAATGAATGTTGTTAGGCATGAAGTTACTGTATATGCGAAACTCAAAACATATTGGCGTGTTTAAAAGTATTTACATAGTATATAAAAAATGCTAAAATTATCGATAAAACATTTAAGAGTTTACAAGAAATGCACATGTTAAAGGGATCAAGTCTTTTAATACTCCCTTAAAAATAAAAAAAAAATTTAAATAGCTGACTTATTTTTTTCCACATAGAGAAGGGGCAAGTGATGAAAATAAAAACGAAATAATTAAGGTCTACATAAAATGCTTTGTAGTTAAATTTATTTTATCAATAATCAACTCTCATATTACTTTATTTTTCAACAGTTTTGTCATAATTTAAATTACTCACCAATATTTATTGTTTTTCTAACATTTTCTTTGTTAATTTTTCGATTTCTTTCGAATTTTTGTGTGTGTTACAAATGGAACGCAGAAAGAAAATGTATAATAGGGTTTCTTTTCATTCGTTTCGTTTTTATTTTACTTTTCCTTATGTGGACTTTTATCAGACCATTGATTTGGGAACTTTTAGAGAAGATTGTTTTTCCTACGTTGCAATTTAATTGCGTATTTAATTTTTATTTAACAATGATTATTGATTTTTTAGGAGTTCGCATATATAACACACGTTTTTTAAAATACTTTTTTTGCAAAGCACGATTTCACAAAATTTTCGAATAGCAGAATTTTTTTCAGTAGCACAGAAAAAGTTCTTTATTCACTGACGCTAGTTGTAAAATATAGTAGTAGAAATGAACTCTTCTTTTATGTGTCAAATATTAGTATCGGCATGCGTCACTAGCTGGCGCTGTAATTTGTCAAATATTTTCGTTTAAAGAGAAATAGTGTTTTCGAAAACAAAAAACCGACACAGTGAAACAAACAAGTACAAAGAAATCGCTTAAATTGTAATTTATACTTTATTGTTTTTTTTAATAATTTAGAGGTTTAAACTTAAAATTATTTTGAAAATAAATGTGCCAAATTAAATTATAACACATTAAATTAGTTGGTTCTGTTTAAAATGTAATCGTCGTTAAATCACAACGAAATAACCAGTTAAATAAATGATTTAAAATAGCACTCTGATATGATTTCCAATGACAATTTGATTTAAAAATTTAATACATTCATTATAATTACAATGGAAATCTCATTATATAAATAAATTTTGAAATTGTGCTAAATCGCAACGAATACGTAATATGTATATGTAAACTTCAATGCATTAATAAAATAAAATACGTTTTATTGCGATCATTTTAAAGAATTGTATTTATTATTTTTTTACCACACTTAAATTCTATGTCCGAAAAAAATAATATTAATAAGGGGAACCTTTTTTTTAGAGATAAAGCAATTTTCTGTTTAAAAAAAAATTAATAATTCAGAATCGGCACATTCAAAGAAAAAATCGTCAAATTGCCACTTTGCTATTTTTGAAACAAAAAAAACATTCAAAGGGACAATAAATCTGGCAGCTATGATGTCTGGATGATATCTTTTTCCAACACTATAAACTTGGTTTTCTCTAATAAAGCTCCACCTTTTGTACAGTAGATCAGTTATATTGCTTTTTTTATACAACCCCGTAACTGTCAAACACAGACTAACCTGTCAAACTACTACACGAAGCAAATAACAAAAGAAAAGTATTGAAAATAAAAAACTAAGAAAAATTGAAAAAAATAATCATTGAAAGAACACAAAAATAAAAATAGATGTATTAATTATATGTTGTTCAATATTCTCCTTTTCAAAATACACTTTTTGGTCATCTAAAAACAAATCTCAATAAATAGTATAAATTGTAAAGATTAAAGAAAAACAAATACGCATAAAGAGCATAAAATAGTTTGTAAAAATTCTATATAAAATAGACTCTTTTTCCTGTTCACATATTTCAAGGACGCCAATTTAATTGAAACCGAAAATCGTCAACAAGATCAGTAACAATCTGTAAAAAATCGAGAACAAAATATTGTTTGAGTTAGACATTCGAGAATAAGGTTTCAATAAATTGCCAAATTTGTCATGGCTACCGAAGATGACTTGCCCGAAGAACTGAATAAACTGGAAATAACACCAATATTACCACAAATTAAATTATTAGATAGTAATTTGCCTGTTCAGTTAAATCCCTTCTTTGAGAATGATCTCAAAGATACCGGCCCTGAGAGTGAAGTCGAGCAAAATGTATGTGCAAGATCAACAATACAACCATCGCAATCTTCAAACGCCACTCGAAAAACCACAATAAATTGTCGCCGATGCCGCTATCGCCGTGCTTCGGAAAGTGTTTTGGATGAATTGAAACATACTTCATCAAACGCGACTTCAGATACGCTTGATTGCATACGAACGCCACCAAACGGTGTACTAAAACAAACTTTGAAAAAGTCCACCACTTCATTAGTGGGTGGTCCAGGAAACCGTAAAATTTTACTGCGGGAACCAATTTTAAAAGCTCTACAGACATGCTTACATCCTCACGGAAATGTACGAAGAAAATTACTGGCCTCTGCTAATACCAATACAACTGTAGTTAGCAACGATGGTCCTATGACTACCAAAGGCATGTCCGATTTTCGAGATTTAATTGACGAGTGTCGCAATCTGTTATCAGAAGATGTAGACTTTAGTGGAAGACTAAATCAAATAAGTTTGAGTAATCGGAACTCGAAGAATTTTACCACTATACAGACACCCAAAATACAAAGTAATAAATTGCGCAAAAATAGAAGACCATCGCCATCTCCAGAACCAACAGTTTTGAATGAAAATCATCTTGATCCATACGCCATGCAATTGTTGCAGCCTCCCCTATTGGCTTCTAGTATTATCAGTACAAGTTTACAGCAACGTAACGTTAGCAATTTATCACCAGAGCATGCTTCGAATCATGCTCGTTGCAGCACGACCTGTTCCCAACAAGCTGGAAATTCTGCTGCTGCCGCCACCTGCGATGATGTAACCATTGATGAATTGGCTAGCTATTTTGATACCTTCGTGCATATCCCAAAAAAGATGTCCTCAATGGCTGAAATGATGTATATATAAGAAAATAGAAAAATGTATGTGTGCGTTTCATTTTTAGTTTTTGTGTCAATTGTGTGTATTTCATTTTTCGCCAGCATAAAAATAACTTAGCAATTCATAGTATGTACTATTGGATCTATTATTAATCAAACAATTATTGTTTAAAAAGAGTAAACTTTGTATTAAACATTCATTTATACAATTGCATTCGAAACCCAAATTTGAAACAAATAATACCAAGCATTCTGCATAAAAGTGTAAATATGAAAAAATAGAATAGTATGTACTTTCAGGAAGAAACAAATTATGGCTTTTTAAGCCCTTTTGCAATCGGAACAAATTTATATGATAATCAGAATACTGCTAGTTAATTAAATACATATGTTAATCTGTTTTAACTTATGTGTTGACAATAAAATTAGACAAAGTAAGACCATATTGGTATTGGCCAGAAGCTAAAGGATAAACAAATTCTGATACTACAACATGTAATTTCGACCAATGCAACAAATAGTATTAAAATTAAATTCTCTTTGCTGTCACATTGTAATTTTTGCTAAACCATATTAAGTTCAAATAAATTTTTAACTGCACATACTTTTTACAGTAGAAAATACATCCCTTTTTATCATCGATTTGAAAAGGAAATCAGTCGAATTTTATTGAATTATAACATTGTAATTCAAAAATGTTCTAGGAATAATGTTCATTCCAAAGAATTTAATACTAGCAAAATCTATGAAATTAAATCGAAAATTGTAATAAAAGGAGAAATTATCGTTTCATTTATTTAACAATAGATTTGTAACAAAAATAGGCATAGGTATCTAATTAACTTTTGGAATACTATGTAGATTTGTTGGAATATTATATAAAGTCTTAAATTGAAGTTATTTTATTTTGAAATGTTTAATTTTTATCGACCTTTTTATATTTTGATTTTGTTAAATTTTTTATTAGAAATTTCTAAATCAGGTATTTTTTATTAATTTTTATTTAATTTTATTTTAATTTTTTTTGTTATGAAAACATACACATTGCAAAATGTATGTTTAAAAGTGCGTTATTTTGAGTTTTAAGGTTTAAGTTCAATATTTCTCGCTCGATTTTAAATATGTCCAAAACCTAATTATACATTTTTATGATATAGGTATACATATGTACATACCTAGTTATCTTTTAAATATTTTCAACTTTTTTTTATATTTACTAACTTTTTATAAGAACTTGGTAAAGTTTCGTTATTTTGCATCAATTTTCATTATGAAGATTTTACACACATTAAACATCCATATTATTACATATGTACATACATATATATATAAATGTTTTAATACACTTGTCTCATTTATCTTATAATATTCTATTCTATAAAATTCTTATTATAATTATTAATTTCTATAAATATATTTTTTTTATTATTATTATTAACTGATATTTACTATTATTAATTATTTTTTTAGTTGTAATAATCACTTTTTACACGTATCGGTCCATAAGAATATAAAAGCATTGATTTGGAAATAATTATATTGAAACGAATTACAAATTTATATTTAAAATGCTGTGTAACAAATTGATGTTTTCTAGGATGAATGGATTTTATTGTCTAATAATAAATGTGTTAAAAAAATACAAAATTATATTTTTTTATTGGAAATGTGCGCCATGTCGTTCATTTTTAAATATTGACTGTGCTTATTTATCTTGAACAGATCAAAGTCGCACCAGTTCTAAAAGTTAAAGTTATGTCAGATATCATATAGTGATGATTTTTTAAGGGAATATGTTCGATGAAAAAATTACGTTCTTTTTCCATTTAAACGGATAATTTTTATTACTTTTTATACATAAGAATCGAGAATGTATTAACTTTTTATATTAACCTTCTGCGACTGCCGTGGTAGTCTAAGAGAACCTAACAAGCATAAAAAAGTCATTTGCAAATTATTGCTATTTTACTGCATTTAATATGAATTGTCCGTTTTTAATTAAGTTTTTACATATGTTTTTAATAATAACATGCATTCATATCGATTTACAAACATACAGTAGGTACGTTGTTTGTACTTGTTTGTATTCTGAATGAAATGAATAATAGCACGTGATAGTTCAAATGATCGACTTTTGTTCATAAAAAATTGTGTGTTTCTTAATTCGAATTGCAATATTTGTAACAGGTAAAAAAAAAACCTATATGTATGAATATACAAAAGGACCAACATATGGACATAAGTGGGCTGTACTAGATATGGCTGTCTGCCGACATTGAGTACAAAAGGATTTATTGCAAGATAGAAAATACAACAACAATAAGTTATGAATACAACAGCGTAATTATGAAATAAAATTGTGTGTAGGTATGCAACAACAACTGCAATATGGAAAATCCGTAACAACAAAATATGAACACAACTACGCACATGTTGAACAAATACATAAAACAATAATGATCGTGTAGGATTTTGAAAAATTTGGTACATAATGATTTACGTACATATGTAAATATTTAGGCAAAATGAACCTAACAACAATTCATGCTAAAAAAATAAATAAAGGGAAAACAAATAAGATCTGCTCCTGGAGCACAGAAATGAAAGAAAGGAATAAAATAAAGTACAGAATGATCTACAATCTAGGCAAATGAAATTATTTTTAACTGTTTGTTCAGAAAATTCAAATGTCAATAACAACTTTCGTAATTTAAAATGCAAACAGATTGCATGTGAGTGTGCTTGGCTGAGGGTTCGTATCAGGAGCATAATAAAAAGTATGTATACAATAAAGAATCTAAGGTCTGAAAGATAGGAATGCGGTGAAAGTGCATTAAAGAAGACGACTATGCATGTATGTGACATAAACCATTATTTCGATATCAGTGATGTATCTGATAAAGTTTTGTGTAAAATATGCAAAAAAAAAAAACGTTAAGTAATAGCAGGAAATATAATTTAAAATCACACTTAACAAACACTCAGAAGATTGAACTCATAAAAAATTCCACCAAATGTAATAAAAACAAGTAAGAGTGCTATATTCGGTTGTGCCGAATCTTAAATACCCTCCACCTAAACGTAATAAGAAATACAAAAACTACACTGGTTATAGGACTAGAATATTCTTATTCTGTGTTTTCTATTTAGTCTTAGTGTAAATTTTATTAGTATTTGGTACCTATAATTTACAGAGTCTGTCTGATGTTCATAATAATCTTGAGTGTAATTTAACAAACAGGGTATAAAAAAGGGGAACATTTCGGTTTTAGTGATTTTGCTAAAAAAAAACTTCATCAAATAGGGCTTTTAGAGGAGATGCCAGCAAAAAAAAAATTTGTTGGCGGTCACGCCTATTTTCGAGGGGGCGGGCCCGTCAAGTTGAAAATATATAGGCCTATATCTCGAGAACTACTGGGTGTCTGATAATTTGTAATACATTAAATAAAAGATATTAAATATTCCTTTATAACGATATATATCATGATTATAAAATATGGACCGAATATGGGTTAAATCCGAAAAGAATATTTTTTGACCCGAATTTATTTGTTTTTTGGAAATGGTTCTTATATGGCAGCTATAACAAATTATGGGCCGATCTTCTTAAATTTTGGAAGTTATTTTCATGCATATGAGGATATTTCACGTCGAATTTCAACATAATAACGGTATATATACGATATATATTAGTATTAACGTGGATTTCGGTAGTGGACCTTATGTGGGGGATATTGTCAAATATGGACCGATATTCCCAAAATCCAGCAGTTTGATTTAGGCATGTATGTAAATGATTCGTGTAAAATTTTGTATTAGTACCCTTTTTTGTAAGAGATTTATGAGTATTAGTGTGATTTTCGGAAGAGGGCTTTATATGGGGCATACAGTTAAAAATAGACCGAAATTCACAAAATTTTGTGGGATGATTTTTGTATATATCGATGGCTTAATATGAAAAAGTCGTATCTCAACTTTTAGCTACTTTACAGGAGAAGGAAAAAACTGAATAAAGTCAGAAAGATTTGTCAATATATATGTTTTTGAACGCAGTTTCTTAGTAAAAATGTAATGACCACTTTTATTTTGCATTTTTTTTTGAATATTAATGAAGATATGTAAGATAGGGCTTTTAGTTATGCTTTTTTAGACTACGGTGAAAATTAGATACATCTATATATGTAAAAGAGAGTGACGTTAGTTACTAGCTTTATAACTAAAGAACGCCAGGACCGATTGCAACGATTCGCACGAATTCAGGCTGGTCTCAGGCCAGAGAAGAAGAATACCCGGAAAAAATTCAGAAATTGACCACGCCTATTTTTTTTAAATTAATGTTTTTATGTGTGAGTGTGTGCATGTACTTTAAGATAAAATACAGATATTTGTTAAGGTAAAATATGGAGAAAACAAATTTATTGTTCAACGGTTTTAAAACAAGTAAGGAAAAATTATTTTTTTCATTTGAATTAAAATACAAATCATTTCAAAGACTACAAGATTTATAATTTACAAAGTATTTGAATACAAGTATTTAATTGAATATTTCAACACCCTTGTCCAATTAAATAAATCCAATATTATTTCTAAAATTTGTAAATGGCAGTTTAGATAGAGATTTTGTAAAGAAATCGGCAATCTGTTCTTTACTTGGCTTATATAGGATTTTCAAAATATTTTCTTGTATTAAATTTCGTACGAAATTATATTTTATATCGATATGCTTCATTCTTTGATGTTCTTTAGGTTCTTCAGCAATTTTTATACAAGACATATTATCCTCAAAAATACTAACAGGCGATTTTATTATTATATTGAAATCTTGCAGTAATTTCTTGATTGAAATAATTTCACATGCTGTAACACAGAGAGCTATAAATTCCGCTTCAGTGGATGATAGAGAAACAGTCGGTTGTTTCTTAGTAAGCCAAGAAACAGAACAGCCATATACTTTAATTAAGTAACCACTTATAGATTTTCTATCGTCCACATCATTTCCCCAATCTGCATCTGAATAACCAAATAATACTTCATCTGTTTTTCCATCATATAAAAGTTCCATGTTAGATGTATTTTTCAGATATCTAAGAACTCTTTTTAAATGATTCCAATGACAATCTGTAGCACAATTTTGAAAACGACTTAAGTAATTTACACTAACGCTGAGGTCAGGTCTTGAAGTTAGCATTAAATACATCAAACATCCAATTAATTCCTTGTATGGTTCTTTCGTAAGATTATCTTTAGAATGTTTAGATAAACACAATTTTGGTTCCATTGGAGTATCAGTACCATTACAGTTTTCCATTCCAAAACGCTTAAGTAAATTTAGTATAAATGATTTTTGATTGATTTTAATTTCAGACTTTTCAAAATTTCGTATTACTTTTACTCCCAAATATACATCAATATTTCCCAAATCTTTCATTTCAAATTCTTTCTTTAGTAATGATTTAACAATTTCAATTTCTTTCAAGTTGTTTCCAACTAGTAAGAGGTCATCTACATATAGTAATAAATATACTGTGTTATTGTTAATATTACGCATGTACAGGCAATAATCATTTTTGGACCGCTCAAATTTTAATTTCATAATATAATT
The DNA here is from genome assembly GCA_916048285.2 of Bellardia pandia. NCBI lineage: Eukaryota > Metazoa > Arthropoda > Insecta > Diptera > Calliphoridae > Bellardia > Bellardia pandia. Next base: position 77,648,655 of record OU696530.1, read on the forward strand.
ATTAAATCTCTCGTTCCACATGCGAGGAGCCTGCTTTAATCCGTATAAAGAACGATTTAATTTACATACCAAATTTGAATCACATTTAAGTCCTTTAGGGGGTTTCATAAATATTTCTTCACGCAGATATCCATTAAGAAACGCTGTCTTAACATCCATTTGGTGAATATGATATTTCAACTTATTGGCAACAGCAAGTAATATACGAAAAGTTCCAATTCGTGCAACAGGAGAATATGTTTCTTGAAAATCAAAACCTTGACGTTGTGTAAACCCTTTTGCTACAACCCGTGCCTTGTATTCGCCAGGATTATCATTACTGTCTAATTTTCGCTTGAATACCCATTTACTGTCGACAATACTTTTTCCTTCCGGACGTTCAACTAAATTCCATGTCTTATTTTTTTTTAATGATTCCAATTCGTTTTTAACAGCTTCGTACCATTCACTTGAATTATGACAACTTCGTATATCCTCATATGTTAACGGAGTTTCAGAAACAAATTGTTCAGCATTTAAAGCTAAAGCAATATAATTATTTATTTTTGTTTTTCTAATTCTTGCACTTCTACGTAACTGTGGTTCCTGTTGATCTACCTCGGAGTCTTCTATTATTATTTCATCAACAGTATCTGAATCTTCTACAATTATTTCATCAACAACTTCTTCACTTCTTTCAATGTTAGTTTCACTCTGATTTTTTTGTTGGCTTACTGCTTCTTCGAATTCACCTTCGCTGTCTTCAGAACTATCATATTGTGTGACTCTAACTGTATTTTGAATATTATTTGGGGAAGTTTCAATTTCGATACATTTTGAAATATTTTTGTTTATTGAGCCAAAATTTGCAAAAACATTTTCATTAAAAACAACATCTCTTGACAAAACAATTTTGCGTTTAATAGGACTCCATAATCTATATCCATTGCCGTTATATCCAACCATTATTAATTTCTCAGATTTCATATCCAATTTCTTCCGTTTTATTTTTGGAATATGAGAATATGCTACACAGCCAAAAATTCGTAAATTAGATAAGTTGGGTTTAATTCCAAACCAAATTTCTGCGGGAGTTTTATTGCAGGAAATAGCAGTTGTAGGACTTCTATTTGTCAAGTAATTTGAACAGTAAACAGCTTCCGTCCATAAATTCTTTTCTAAACCACAATTAAAAATTAACGATCTTGCCTTCTCAATCAAAGTACGATTCATTCTTTCAGATGTTCCATTTTGTTCAGGGGTATATGCATTCGTATATTGAATAGAAATTCCAGACGTTTTACAAAAATCTTTAAATTCAACAGACGAGTACTCGCCACCATTGTCACATCTTAAAGCAGCAATTTTACTATTATGTAAATTTTCAACCATAGACTTGAAAGTTTTAAAACAATTGAAAACCTCCGATTTCTTCGACATCATGTAAACTGAAGTAAAATGAGAGAAATCATCTATAAAAGTTACTATGTATCTTTTACCATCCCAAGAAATAGTGTCCATCGGACCACACACATCACTATGTATTAGTTGCAAAATTCTCGAAGTTTTTATTTTGGCATTTACTTTAAAAGGTTTTCGCGTTTGTTTTCCGAAAACACATGATTCACAAAATGACTTTTCACCTACAAAGTCATCCATACCATCCACAATTTTATTTAGCTTCTTCATGTCAGAAAAATTCAGGTGACCTAGACGATGATGCCACAAGCCAACAATACCTTGTTTGTCAGCAATGTTCACAGATGCACTTTGGTATTCCATATTGAATTCATAGAGTTTGCTTTTTCTTTCAGCTTCAAGCAACAGAGATTCGCCTTTATATATTTTTGCATTTTTGTTCTGAAACACGACCTTCATACCTTCATCTTCAATTCGACGAACAGAAAATAAATTACATTTTAAATCTTTGCAGAATAATACGTTTTTAATTGCAATTCTTAAAGTCTTTCCTTTTATGTTTATGATACCACGAACTGTTCCGACTTTATTAGCTTGAATAGAAAAACCATCCTTGGCAACACCAATAATCACTGGATTCTTAAGTACTTGTAAATTATCAAAGCAATGTTCATTATTTGACATGTGATCGCTGGCCCCAGAATCTATAATCCATTTCATTCGTGTAGTAGATTCAACACCAAAACAATCTTCATCCGCAATAAAAGTTACTTCAGAGTCTGTAAAATTCACATTCTTACCAGATTGATCCTTTTTCCACTTGAAACAGTTTTTCTTTTTGTGACCAACTTTTCCACAATAATGGCATTTGAATTTGAAGGTTGCTTTCATTGCAACATTTTCACTTGAATCAATTTTATTTACAACTTCTCGCTTACGTTCTTCTTCCAGCAATCGATTTTTGACGAAATCCAATTCCAGATTATTTGGGTTTAAGGTTTCAATAGCAGTAACAACGTTATTATATTTTTCCGGCAGTGTGATAAGCAAATGACAAATTATGTCAAGTTTTTCCATTTTTGCACCAGACGATATTAATTGCCTTACCAATCCGTCAAATTTTAAGAAAAATTCGTTTAAGCTTTCAGATTCTTCACATTTCATTGTTATTAGCTTCTTTCTTAAGAACAATTGATTTGAAATGCTTTTCTTTGCAAACACATTTATAAGCGCCTGCAAAACTTCATAAGAACTATTACAGTCCTTAACATATTCTAAATGAGAATCAGCTATTCTTCTGATGATTATGGATTTAGCCTTCCTGTCGCCTCTCTTAAACTCTTCCACCTTAGTAGCATTGGCTTCTTGAGCTACCAATTCTTCTACGTCTTGTTTTATTAAATTTAATAGTCCATGCTCATCTAGAACTGCTTCCAATCTGAATCTCCAATTATCAAAATTCCGACCCTCAAACAAATTTATAGAAAACATTTCTTCAGCCATGTCTGGGCCCATAACCAGATAAAATACAGATATTTGTTAAGGTAAAATATGGAGAAAACAAATTTATTGTTCAACGGTTTTAAAACAAGTAAGGAAAAACTATTTTTTTCATTTGAATTAAAATACAAATCATTTCAAAGACTACAAGATTTATAATTTACAAAGTATTTGAATACAAGTATTTAATTGAATATTTCAACACTTTATAGAATCGTAAATGATCATGTGATGATTTTCGGCAAAGTTGTTGTGCATGAGCCCGGGAAGGTTTGTAAGTTGGTACGACCACGCCCACTCTAACGCCTACTTTTTTTATTTAATTCTAAATGGGTTTTTACAGATTTACTTCAAATTGTATATACATCTTACTGTAGGCGAGGTAGAAATAAAAATTGTATGTGCCACGCCCACTTTCACGCCCCATCACATGCAAGACGCTTGCCAGGTAAGCCAGACCGCTGGAGCGATCTGCCTGAAATTTTCACATCACACCACTAAGTATTTATAGAATAATTCTTTTTTGCGACCACGCCTACTTTAACGCCTTCTTTTTTAAATTGTGTAATTGATTCTACTCTGATTTTAACATATTCACTTTACTCTAGGCGAAATCAAAAATTAAGATTCATACTCCACGCCTCCTTTCACGTCCCATCTCTAGCGATCTTTTTTGACCGCCTACTTTTTTTTAAATTGATGCCGTAGCAACGCCCGCAGTGTACAGCCGAATTCGACCACGCCTGCTTTAAAATTGTGTAATCGATTCTACAAGTGTTTTAAAAGACTTACTTCAAATTGTATCACCCATTACTTTTAATTATTATCTTCTAAAATCCAAAAATCAAATGTCGTTCTTTTGTATATCACAATTTTTACGACAATTGTTTTTCCACCTAATTTGATTGACAACTTTTTTTGTTCATTTTTTTTTTTACAAAAACAAATTCTGGTTCTGCTTTTGCCAGTAGATGGCGTTGTGTGCATAAACTTTTGGCACCTGATTTATTTTTGTAGTATTTACAAATTTTCAACCTTTTTTAAAAGTGACATTGTTTTTGTGACATTAACTGCTTTTGTGACATTAATTTCTCAGTGTTATTCATAATGCCGCGACCCAGAAGATCTGATCTTTCTCACTGAACCCGTAATGCAATTACAAATCGGAATATTACCAATCGATTGAATACGGATGAACAAGAAATCGCACGAGATCAGCGCCGTGTTAGTATGGCCCGACTTCGCGTAACGCAAACACAAGAAGAAAGACAGGCGACAAATGAAACGGCTCGATTAGCAATGAGAAATCATGGATTAAATCAAGCAATTCAACAACGTGAAAATCTAAATCAACGCGTAAGAAGAAGAGCTTCAAGTGTTGATTTGAATCGAGTAGCGTTTCATTACGATTGCACTTTTGACTACAGCTCGCATCCTTCCGTTCAAATTGGCCCAATGGAGATTGTGTGCAACCATTGTGGTGCATTAAAGTTCACCGGAGAATCGCCTGGGTTGTGCTGTCTCAGTGGTAAGGTCAAATTACCACCATTGCCTTCACCATTTGTACAACCACACTTACTCTAACGCCCACTTTTTTTAATTGATTAATTGCTTCTGCATGGGTTTTTACAGATTTACTTCATACAGATTGTATCCACATCTTACTGAAGGCGAGGTACAAATAAAAAAAATTAATGTTTGCATGGTTTTTCAGTCTGCGGACGCAGGGGCGTGGCAAAATTCAATTTTCATATTGCATCACCAATGACATACGAGCATACATACATATATTTTGCTTTTTTTTATTTTATTTCATTTTTTTCAAAGCCGTTGTCATGTTTTTCAAAACGAGATATCAAACTCTTAAATCGGTTATGTAGTTCCCAAGATATTTGCAAAAAACTTATGTTATTAACGATCCAATATCAAAATTTTAAAACTTTCGAAATGTTGCATTCAAAAATCCGAGTTTTCGGTTTATTTACAAAATATTTACATCATTCGATAACAGAAGATATTCCGCGCTTACTAAGGTGCAACATTATACAATAAGTTAAAAATAATATTATATCATCAATCGATGATAAAAAAAACTTTATGTACCCTTGCATTTAAGATACCTACATTTTGTGCACATTTGTGAGTTTTTTTCAAACGCTTTCATATCTTTCGAACCGAGTCGAGAAAATCACGCTATCGACGAACATGCGTGTGCATTTGTTCCAAACATTCTCAGAACAATTTTTTGACATCGGAAATGGAAAAATTCCAATTAATCGCGCCACGAACGAGATTTCGTTCCCGCCTAACTTCTGTCGAATGCAAATGAATATTCAAGCCGTTGTCGACAAGGTTTTCCCAAGTCTAACAATCTTCTACAAAAAATCGGATTGGCTGTGGGAACGTGCAATTTTGGCACCAACAAATTACGATGCCAACAAGCTCAATGAGCAAATTCAATTGAAACTGCCCGGCAAATTAATCAAATACAAATCGATCGATACAGTAATGGATGAAGAACAAGCCGTCAATTATCCCACTGAATTTTTAAATTCATTGGAACCACCCGGAATGCCACCGCATGTGTTAACATTAAACGTTGAATCACCGGTAATTTTTATTCGCAACTTAAACGCACCAAAGTTATGCAACGGAACCACATTGACCATCAAAAACTGCTCACCAAATTTAATCGAGGCAACAATCATCGGTGGCAGATTCAAAGGCGAAGATGTACATATTCCACGAATTCGGATGATTTCCAACGATTTACCATTCCAATTCAAGCGGCTCCAATTCCCTTTGCGTCTTACCTGTACTATTGCCATCAATAAAGCAAGAGTCACATCATTAACTATTGCTGGCTTAATTTTGGAAAATTTATGGCACGCCAAAAAACAAAAAACATTGTATATCCGCTGGCCCCAAGATCAAGTAATAAATAAATATAATTTCCAATTTGCCTTAAATAAATTTATTTAAAGGCCGTACATTTCTTTAAAAGCTTAATTTAAATCGTGTGGTAATACAACACTAATGTTTGCTTAGGGCCAGCAACGCGGACCGGGTCAGCTAGTATTTTAATAAAACAAAATAAATAAATAATTCATGTTATAAATAATGAAAAAACTCAACAAAAAAATTCAGATAAGAAACATATAATAGGTCACTTTTAACCAAAATTAGTGTCTAAACGGTAATTTATAATAAAAATAATGGCAATCCGATGGAAGGAATCTCTTTAAATCCTGCAAGTGGTCCCACTTTTTCTTCGTTAGTGGAATTTTTTCTTTGTGAAGACTTTCGGCGGGAATTTCTGCATTAATTCTTCTAACTGATCTCTGCGAAAGCAAGTCATAGTCGTCGGTTATTCTAGTTTTAAAATAAATTACTCCGGATGGTACATATGCAAGAGCTCGTATCATGCTTACTTTACTGTCGGTTCACCAACGACTCTGCCTAAAATTTAACATAATATGAGAGTATACATAAAATGTTCCTATAGAGTTAGAGCGCAATATTATTTACCTGGACGTATAGATGAGTACACTTGTGAACTTTTTTCATAATTCAAAAAATACTCATAATGCAAATGATGAGGTGTAGGGACTTTGCGCGCTTCCTTTATAAGTTGAACGAATTGTGATGGCAAATTTATTTGCTTTTTAGACATTTTTCTTTCAATACGCGAATGAGGTGCATCGCATTCCATTTGGGTATGGCCACTTATTTAATATTTTTGTTCAACAGTTATATTCATTATGTGATGTAGTATATTTGGAGAACGAGCAGTGAAATTTCGTAAGTGCTTAATAAGGCATGTTGCAAAAACGCAGGAGACTAGATTGCCATCTGTTTAATCCCAAACATAATTGTCTGAATCGTGTGTGACAATATCGTAGATGGTGAAGTTATGCAGTTGCAATTTCATTTTATAATAAGCAGCACTGGCATTGATTTGAGGCAGCAACTTTACTGCTTGCACATCCATACAAAAAACTGCACATAATCCGGCTTCGGCATTTTTAATATCGTGGTATTTTTCTTCACGCATTTCTTCAACGTCATGTCTATGTTTTTGATAATCTTCGTCCGAGACATTATTTGCTTTGTGAGATACACAAAAGTCGCACTGGTCCTTTCTAGGCTTAAAAATGCAATAATAATTTTTTTTTTTTTTTTTTTTTTTTTTGCAGTTAATTATTTATTGAATCTTCATATTTGAAATGACAATAAGTATTCAAATCTTAATACTAAAAAGAAAATAATAAGCCCAGCCAGTGCTAGACAAAAATTTTTATGATACTAAAAAAATTTCACATCAGCTGATCCAGTCATCTATTTTGCGCTTGAGTTAAAGCAAGGGTATCCCTCCTTCTCAACCGATTGTGGCCACTAAAGTTAAGGATGTCTCGTGCAAGTGGGTTTGGATGGTGTTCGAGTTTGCTGACATACTTTGACGCATATTTTGTAAATTCGACTTTTACTAATGGCACGCCTAGATCTTTGTGGATTCGAGAATTTTTAACATACCATGGTGCTGCAGTAATTATACGTAGAATTTTATTTTGACCCCTTTGAATTTTTTCAATGTTTGATGCTGAGGCAGTACCCCATAATTGAATTCCATAACACCAGATTGGCTTTAGAATTGCATTGTACAACAAAAGTTTGCAATCCAATTTCAATGTAGAGTTTCTGCCGATTAACCAATTAAGTTGCACTGCTTTTAATCTCATTTGTGTAAGTTTCGCTTCAATATGAGACTTCCAAGTTAAACGGCGGTCGAGGTGAATGCCGAGGTATTTGACTTCATTATGTTGAGGAATAATTTGATTATTTATTCTGATGGACGAGCAGGTATCTTTTCGCAATGTGAAAGTGATATGAATACATTTTTGTTCATTTACCCTGATTTTCCAAAGCTCTAGCCAATTCTCTAGTTTATAAACATAATTCTGCAAATTCCGTGATGCAACTTGATGGTCCTTATGAACGCTGACAAAGGCTGTATCGTCTGCAAAAGTTGACGTGTGGATTTTGGGGTCTGACGGCATGTCGGAGGCATAAATCAAATATAAAGTAGGGCCCAGTATGCTACCCTGTGGCACACCTGATTCAATTGGCTGAGCGGTACTTAAAAAATCACCTTCTTTGATTTTAAATTTGCGACCGTATAAATAACTTTCCATGAGTTTATGGGTGTTAGCAGGCAGAGTTGATTTTATTTTGTGCATTAAACCGTCATGCCAAACTTTGTCAAACGCTTGGGACACATCAATGAAAAGGGCGGAGCAGTATTTTTTATCTTCAAACGACCCTCTTATCACATTTACCAATCTGTGAGTTTGTTCGATGGTACTGTGTTTAGCTCTGAATCCGAATTGATGATTTGGAATACATTCAGTGTCATTCAGAATTGGAGTCAATTTAGTCATTAACAATTTTTCGAACAGTTTAGAAATTGTCGGCAGTAGGCTAATTGGCCTATATGACTCCACTTTGGTGTGGTCCTTCCCTGACTTAGGAATCATAGTGATCATAGACACCTTCCAATCTGCAGGATAGTATTCTAGGCGTAAAATAGCGTTGAAGATAAAGAGGATAATCTTTCTTGCTACACGAGGTAACTCCACAAGCATTTTATTGCTGATTTCATCCATACCTGGAGCCTTTCTAAGGTTCAGAGTACCAATAGCGTTTTGGACATCACGAAAGTTTAGTCTTAGAGGTACAGGAGGTCTAATAACGAGTGGAGGCAAATCAGATGCATTATTTGAGTTGTTTATAGTAAACACTTTTCTCAAATGATTAACAAATAAAGTCCCCTTCTCGGAATCATTTCTAGCCCAGTCACCAGTCGGATTTCGCAGAGGAGGCTTTCCTCTAACTGGTCTTTTTAAACCTCGTGCCGCCTTCCATAACGAATAGTCAGATTGTGGGGTACTATCAAGACCCTCCAAGTAAGATTTAAGTGAAGCCATTCTTTGGGTTTCTAAGAAATTTCTTAGTATATCTCTGCATACCCGTAGCCTAGCTTTCAGTTCAGGAGACCTGTGGATTTGCCACTCTCTTCTAACTCTTCTTTTTTCTGACAGGAGATGATCGAGTTCAGCGAAATAAGTTCTATTTGTCCCACTTCTGCACTCAACGTCGTATGTGGAGGCGTGATGTACAGCTCTTCGTATGTCCTCAGTAAACTTGCCAATCGACCCATCAATATCCTCGGTAGTTCTCAACACTACATTTTCCGTGCAGTGGGAACTTAAATACTTTTTATACTTTATCCAACTTACTCTGGTTTTAGATATGTCCCGAAATGGAGAGCCATTCCCTTGAAGGAAACGCATTGAAATAATAGAAGGAGAGTGATCTGAAGACAAGTCTAATGAAGGCTCCACTTGTATCGATTCTACAGGGATATTTTTCACTACTCCGAAGTCAATAACATCGGGAATCTTCCGTCGGTCCGTCGGCCAGTAGGTGGGATGCCCGCTTGAGAGTACATCTAATCCCATTTTGGCAATGGTGTTGAGGAGTTCACGACCCTTCGGGGTCACCAGACGTGAACCCCAAAAAGTGTGTTTGGCGTTAAAGTCACCAGCAACTAAAAATCTAGCTCCAAGGGAATTGAAGAAGCTGTAGTATTGGTGTTCTTTTATTGAAAATCGAGGCGGCGAATAAATTGATGATAAAACAAAATTGTATTGACAGAATTCAATACAAATGTTTGTTGCTTGTAGGTAATCCTCACATATGTTGTTCATTAAATAATGTTTTATTCTGTTCTTTATAAGAATTGCCGATCCTCCACATGCTCTTCCGCGGGGATCTTTAGTATCATACAACACGTAGCCATTAATTTTGAAGTACGCTGTCGCCGTCAAGTGAGTTTCAGCAATCATCATGACATCAATCTGCTTATCCATCAGGAAGTGTTCCAGTTCGTTTTTATGTTGGCGGAGGCCGTTCGCATTCCAAAAACAAATTTTTAAACAAATCATTTTTTTAAAATGGCTTGTAAGATAGTGGATTGCATTTTCAGCATTTCCTGCATCATGGATGTCATAGTGGTCGTAAAAGTGTTCATGGTTTGGACAAGTGTCTGCAATGTAGTCTCTAGAGTGTTAATATTAGGCTCGTAATATTGTGATTTAGGTGCCTGCTCCAAACCTGGCATATTAGATTTAACCACGTTAGCGTAAGAAACTTGTCTAGAACTAGGCGCGTTTACATGACTAGTGGACCGTAACAATTGCGGGAAATTGTCACTCGATGCCAAAATAGGCTGTTGATGATGATCAGGTAATACTGACGTCTTGTTGGTACTTATGGCTTTCAAATGCGTGTAAATTGGACAACCTCTATAATTTGCGGTATGATTACCTCCGCAGTTACTGCATTTTTTATTTTTACGTCAGTTTTGGACTTATTACATAGAGCAGTTGGATGTAGTTCCCCACACGCAACACAAACAGACGGCAATTTACAGTACGCTTTGGTGTGGCCAAATTCTTGACAATTAACACACTGGACGGGTCCAATGCGCTTATGCGGTTCCTCCACGGTAATTCTACGATGCAGAAGATAAATGAGATTGTAGATTGGATGGGACTCGTTTTTCTTTAAGACAACATCTCCAGGTTCCAATTCTACCCTGAACATGGGCTGAGGGATCTTTTCACGGTTTCTGATATTCACTACGCTCTTGATTTTGAACCCTTTGTCCATTAAACCGGTTTTTATCTCCGCGGGATCAACACATGGGTCTATACCCTTTAGAACGACTTGGAGTCCTTTTGCGCTTTTGAGCTGGTAGGTATAGAAGTCCCTAGTCTCCCTCTCCAACTGGTTGGACAATTTTCGAAAATCATCTTCCCTATTCACTTGGATCTTTGTCTCGCAGATATTTCCATGTTTAATTGAGGTTACGCTAAACATGTTTTCACCTATTACCGAAATAATTCCTTGTACCAATTTACTGGAAGTCGGCTCTCTCAGATAAATTGGTGGGGGCTTAAACGTCTTCTTAGTAAGTTCTGGCTCATCCGTCTGGAGGAGAGCAAACCTATTTTGATTATTAGTCACGGTCTTAGGAGCTTTTGAATTTGATGACACTTGAGCAGACGTCGGGCTCCTCTGTCGCTTGAGAACGGTGATGTACTTATCCATACCTACTTGTTTTTTTGGTTTGACTGCACTATTTGTTGAAGATGATGTTTTTTCATCTGTTGAAATCACTATATTGGGCGAACAGGAACGACGCCGTTCTGCGGCTCTTGTAGTGAGAAAATTCTCCGTAGATTTTTTTATGGATTCTTCCTCAGATACCCATTTAGTTTTTCTAGACGAGCTAAGCTCTTTCTCAGAATTACATCTGAGAGGAACGCTCATACAATTTTTATGCGATTTTTAGTGTTTTTTTAATTACTGATATTACCGTAGATTTTTTTTAACCTATTACGAGTTATTTTTTCACTTTTTGTGTTATTTCAACCTATTACACTTTTTCACCTATTACGATTTTTTCACCGAAAATTCAGCCGCACTAAAAGTAACACGTCCGAACAGTTCGATGAGATAATAATAATTTCTTTATTATTTCATCAAAAATAGGGTATGATAATTTCATGCTCTCATTTTCCTTTTTGGATTCACACTCGTGGACATAGATCCGGTAAATGTCTTGATATGAAAAAAATCCGTCTGAAAATATAATTTCTTGGAATCTTTCCGACAATAATGAGACTCTATTTTTGGTAACTCATCCAGCCACGTTTGTAGGAAAGAACGTCGTTTTTAATTGTGATTACCTGCTATTGTTGATAGATTAGCAGACTTGCGTATACTTAATGATTTGTCGGGGCTATTTTGCAAATCGTGTTTACCGGCAGAGTCGATCCAATTTCGAACCATCTTTTCCTTTAGTCCTAGTGTTGAATGACACATGTGGCGGCATACTTGTAAACTATTGGAATCCTGTTTGAGGAAGTATGTTATGGTATAAGCTCGTCTCGAATTTTCAGAGCTATTAATTTTTTTTATCCGAAATTTTAATAAGCCAGTAACATACATCCGCTTTTGTTCCCAGAACATTTCCCAAAACAATTTAAATATTTCCTTTCGAGTGGCCTCGGAAAACACTGAACAGTTTCTTAATGCACTTTTCACACAATACTGTGATGAACACGACTCACCGAGTTGTCGAGGAGGTTTTTGGGAAAGTTCTTTCTTAGATATGCCCACATATTGCTCACCTTCCATTCTTTTCTTTTTGTTGACGTTTGCTTTCCATTTGGATTTATTTGCAACGCTATTCCTCTTGCGAATATCATCTGAATTTACAGCGCCGAAGACAATATTTTTTGTTGAGCAATTCATATTATTCAAACTTTAATTATTTTTGACACTTCAATTTATTTTTCACGCTTCAATTATTTAAAGTCTCAGTTCTCCACACTTTTATATTACAATGATGCAAATTTCATACAATTTCACAACAATTTCGGGGAAACCCCATTCTTTTTTATTTCACCCAGTGGCACTCTATACTATACTATTGAATGCTACCCAGTTATTCTTTATACAATAAAAGCGACGCTGCTGTAAAAACTAATCCATCAACCACATCAATAAAGTGCATTGATATTAAAATGAGTTAGGGCTTTTTTTCTTCGAAGAATTTTCTCAAATTAGGGTTTTTTTTAAATGTTTATAAATTTTTTATTTGTTAACATAAAAACAAAAAATTTTTAAGAAACGAGAGCCTTTCGTCAGAATATGCAAAAAACGCGATTTTGTGAAAAAACGAGATACGACCTTTTCATATTAAACCATCGATATGTAAATGATCTGTGTAAAGTTTTGAATCGGTGCCGATATTTATAGAATATATAGGGAAAAATGTCTTTTTCAGATGTGGTCCTTGTATGGGAGCTATGACCAGTTCTGGGCCGACTACCATAAAATTTAGTACAACAATTTATTTGCCTATAAAGAGTATTTATGTATGTCAAATTTTAGCCGTTTAACATTATTTATATCTGTTTTATACGTATTTAACCCTGCTGTTAGGTTAGGGTCATTTGGTCCAAATTTTTTCAGTATTCCCTTGTAACTTTGGAACGGTGATATATACAGTAGACGCTCGGTTATATGAGGTTCTAAAGAGTGAACACAGCCTATCTCTATTATGTGAACAGCTTTCAACCGTTGATTTTTTTTTAATGTTTGTCTTATTAGAAGTATGTTTTTCCCCGAAATAAGTGAAGAACCTGCAACCGTTGATTTTTTTTAATGTTTTGAGTGTTGAGTTGTTGAGTTTTGAGTGGTTGTCTTTTGAGATCATTAGTGTTTCTTACATAGTGCATCGAAGATGAAACGCAAGGTGTTAACGTTATCCGAAAAAAGTTACATTTTGGCAAGCTTGGACAAAGGTGCAAGCTTTACTTCTCTTGCACATTTGAATTACTTATTTTATATTCTCTCGATTATGTGAACTTCTCCATTTAGTGAACAGGCTATGTTTGAATTAGTTCATATAACCGAGCGTCTACTGTACTGACTCAATTTTTCTGCTAATGGGATCTTTTAATAAAACAATGTTATGTGCGAAAAATAAATTTTCTAACTTTATTCAGGACTGAGAAAAATACAAAATGTCGAATCTTAGGTTAGAGGACAATTTGGTCCATAGTACATTTTTATAGATTTTTTTCAAAAAAATAAGAATTTATTAGTTGGTTTGAATAGATTTTTCATTGCAAGATAAGCACAATATTTTTTGGTTAGTTTTGCAAATAAAGTTGCTGCAAATGGAACATTTTATAGCAGACTTCGACTTGCAGCAACTAAAAATTCCACGCTTTGAGTCCTTGAATGAGAAGTTGGATTATTTAAGGAAGCCTCTGAAACTGTGCATGTTGTACAAATTTCTGTCAATAATTGTGCTGAGAACCCTTGTTGAGGTAATCTAGTCCGTTTCATCATATGAGCCTTAGCTAAAGAAAGTCCAAGTTGCACTTTCGATTCCGATCAGCTGGAGCCCATGAAATATCGATTTCCGAAAATAGTATGTACGCATTCAAAGCGGATATATCAAGTATGTTTGCAAATACAACGGTTGGCCATCGATTTGTTTTGCGTTTTGTGGAGTACGAGCCAATCATTTGATCAGCAGTATCCACACCACCTAAAAGAAACAAACCATGAGAAATTATAGGCGATCAAAAACTAGCATACCTTTTGTCGACTTGTAAAAAGAAACAATATCTGGTTTTTTCTTAGATCCAATTTCATCAACTGCATCATCTTTGTGCATTTTACTAATCAATATCGCTGCTTTGTTTTTATGACTTATGTATGATACTAATGTCGCAGTATTATTGAATGCAAAATTAGACGTTTACAAAGGGAGTTTTTTGACAGTTAGTAATTTTGGAGGAATGAAAGTTTTATTTTTGCGCACAGTTCTCACATATGTTAGCTTTCTTTCATGAAGTTTTATAGGGCGACCAAATTTTTCATCAAATAAACCGTGGACATCCTCATATATATTACAGAAATAAGTAAAACATGAATGTACATAGCGATAAACTCCAGCAAGAATGAGCACAGCTATATATGCGCGCAGTGCATCTTCATCAATATCTGTCCATTTGGCATCAAACTTGATCCTGCCGTGCTTATTAGTATTTTCAATGACAATTCTTTCTATTGGAGGCCGAAAAAACAAAAAAAAAAACAAAAAAACAGACAGCATGTCATCGCATCTAGACACTGCAAATCGAGTTGACCCTGCTTGTGTTGTGATAATATTCTCAGCCCCAGTTCTAATAGACTGAGGTAATAGAGTCGCTCTCCATTCCATGTTGTTTTTAGCAATAAAAAGACGATCAACGGAGCTAGTTTCAACTGACATGGTTTCCTGTTCACTTTCTGTTTCAGATGAACAGTCCGAAATTAAATCCGTCTCCGAATCGGAAATATCAGATTCACTTTCTTCATTTAGAATTTCACGTATCTCTTCTTCGTTCAACTGCGCCATTTCGTAACAAAAACACTTCCGGACTATTTAAAAAAACTTTCAAACTGAAAGAAGTACTGCACGTATCTGTGCTTCTTCACGACAAAAAATATTTTTTTACATTACAAAACAACAAGTGAATGTAAATTTATTGCAAAAATGGAAAATCCCAAAATTATTTTTTCATTACCAAGTGAATGTAAATTCATGTCAAATATTTAGAGGATGTTTTTGATATGTCAAATACTAACTTTAGAAATTATTGAACCAAAATAGTTACAATGAATAAGATAAAATTATTATTTTGCATGAAAATTGCATTACGGACCAAAAGTTTTTTCTAACCTAACAGCAGGGTTAAGTGAATTTTGGAAGTGGACTTTATATGGGGTCTATGGTCAAACATGGACCGAAGTAAAAAAGATTTCGTTTTGCGATTTCTTTTTGTATAAAACTTATTTTTGCTGAATTTTGTCTTGATATTCCAATTTTATAGGCACTTATGTATAATTGAGCAATATTTCGGGAAGATTTTTTTGTATAGGGGCTATGAGAAATCATGGACCGATTCTTACTATTTTCCGCACACTTTCTTCTTTTATCATAAAAACAACGTACATATACAAAATTGCATGATACTATCTGCAATATATTTCAAAATATTGCAATAAAATGGACAAAAAATATCAAATTTTTATGGAGGTTGTCTCACATATTGGTCCATAACTCTGGTTGCCCTACACCTATTTTGCTGATTTTAAATAGCAAACTTCTCGAAAGCATGTCTGACAGAATTATTGAAGATTTGGATCCCGAAGATATCTGCGGACTTTAGAAATTTGACTTCAACATCCAGACAGACAGACAGACGGACATGGCTTAATCGACTCCGCTATCTATAAGGATCCAGAATATATCGATGGTCTCATGCAGAAAGGCTCTAACTCGCATAATTGAAACTTTACAGGAGAAGGTAAAAACATAATAGAATCTGTAATATTCAACATGTAACTTTTTTTGTAAAAGCGTCATTTTTTACACTATTGCAATAAATTTTTGCGTTAAATGCATTGGAATCGCAAAAAAAAACAAACTTCGAAAAAATAGCGAGTTAGGGCCTTTCTACATGAGACCAACGATATATACTTTATAGGGTCGGAAAATTATATTGTGGAAATTTCACACGAAATGACAAACTTATATATACCTTTCTCATGAAGGTGAAGGGTATAAAAATAAACATAAAAAGTATGATGGAACAAAATGTCGCATTCGACACTGACTAAATTTAAATAAAAAGTAAACTACTTACCATGTTAGAATAAAATCAATATGTACCATTATTAAGATAAATGCATACCATTTTAAAATTAATCGCATTAAATTATTCCTTCAGGTTTCGCTGCAATTAGTGTTTGAGTTGTTTGCTTTGAAAGCGACTTTTGTTTTTATCGCATGCGAATGCCTTGGTTTTTTATAATTATCTTTAAAACGAAATAAACACCCCTATTCTGACTTTCGATTCGAATCGAAATTTTCGCCGTTGGCAAATTTGGTAATCAGTTTCGATTCCGCTACGTTTCTTTCGATTGTAGGTATTCTGTATTACGATCGTAGTTACGTTTTTCTACGCTTATATTTTAGCAACGGAATTTTTTTCGATTACTCTTTTTATAAACTTAAAAAGTGTTTAATTTATAAAAGGTAAGTATAAAATGCTTAAAAAGTGATTTATATAAATTTTTGTTGTACGGCCAATCAAGAGGTGATATGCAGCAACAAAGAACATAATTAAACAAATGTGTAATGGTAGAACAAAGGAGTTTTGAATTACTGTCACTACAAACAGGTAAGCAGCCTATTTATTTATTTCTCCAGGTCAAAAACAACGACAGCAGAGCAATACGAAAAGCTGGCAAGTTTAAGGTCAACAAAACAGGATATTGCTTGCGGCTACCATAAACTATCCAAGGAGAAAGTTCAGGTATTTTCTTTTCAAGCTTTTCAAGCCTTACCTCTGTGTTCTGAATCACGTTGTTCTCCTCTTCCACCACTGCCATGGATTCAAATACAAAAATTAAAAATACCACCTCCGGCTTGATAGGATTCTTAGCATTTAAATATTTTGCAAACAAGTCTTTTGTATTATTTTATTTTTATTATTGCTCCTTATTATATAATCGCACAAATTTTTTTATTTTCCTATTTTTATTGTTTGTTGTGATTTTTGTTTATTAAAATAGTAACAAACTTGCTCATTTCTTTGTTTCTCTTCCACATTTGCAAAAACATTGTTTAACTATGTCATTTGTATATGGGCAGTCGCAGGTAAAGAAGATTACAATTCTCAAATAAGAATTCTCCCAATTAAAGATATTAACTAAAAATTCCTTTTCAACCGAAATAAAAAAAAGTTATTACCTTTTAAAGTTTGTCGCATACGTTATTGTAAGTACGATAATTTAAATTAAATGCATCAAAATCAACGTTAAATGCAAATTTTCTATTTAGATTATTTTAAATAGTCGTAAAACCATGAAACGGTGGCGGGAAGAGTTACAAAAAGACGAAGCAAAACTAAAAGAGCACCAAAAAAAGGAGGCTAAAAGACAGCGGGCCTATCGCAAAAGGAATGCAGATGAAGCAAAAGAAGATGCCAAACTACTTCAATAAAAAAGAGAAAAATATCGTATTCGGCAGCAAAAAATGCGTCAACGTATAAATGTTGCTCGAACGGCTTACTCATTACGAAAAAATGTTACAGTTTAGTTAATAAGTATGTAATGAATTAATATTAATAAACATTTTATGAATTTGATATTGCAGTTATTTTCGTTTATAACGAACCCGTTTAATACGAACTTTCACCTAAAATGAACCAATTTTGAAAAGTACGCGTTTTATTTCTAATAAACCATGCAATTTTTTTCCGCTTATTACGAACCCGTTTTCCCCTCGCCTGGGTAACGATCTTGACGCGATGCGAGGGCTTATATACACTCTGTGGTCTGGAGCTTCATTGTGTTTGTGTATGCTTTGGCACTTTCACATGGGAGTCATGACTTTGAGGGTGTATTAACTAAAGGTTACTCATCTTGTCAAGATATCGGGATGATAGTGGATTACTTTAGCTGTTGCGTCGAATATTAAGACATATATTTACTCTCGTGACATACACACTTGTGGTCGCCACTTGTATAGTAGAGGCTTTACCAGGGTTGTCACGCAATAGATACACTTTTAAGGTCAAGGTGAGTGGTAGCAGTGCCGTGGGCCTGAATGGCTGGTTAGTGTTTAAATAAACCAGCAGATAACAGCTCCCCTCAGTGTCAGGGCAATACACTGTTGTAAGTAGTTGCCTAGTCCGCGTACGCCGTCACTGCGCGGATGGTCCGGTTTTTACGAGCTTGGGATTCGAACCTGGGTTGTTGGTTGAATTTACATATGTTTCGAGAAACACCACTTTCTCTCATCAGAATTCTTTGACTGTGGGCTAGCGGGCACCGCAGTGGTGCAGAGGGTCAGAACGTAAAGAATTCTGATAAGATAAAGTGGTGTTTCTCGAAACATATGTAAATTCAACCAACAACCCAGGTTCGAATCCTAAGCCAAGAAAAATTATCAATAAAAATTTTAATAATAATTTTTATGTAACAATTCCTACCTTCAGTAAAAATAATTTAATGTAAATTAAATTTAATGAACTCGAGCCTAAATAAAGAAATATCAAAGATTTAAAATTAACAGTTCAAAATAAAAATAATAATTACTAATTTTTTGTATTAAAATATCCTAATGTTTTAATAAATAGACTTATATAAATGGATTTTTTCAAGTCTTTATTTAAAGCGAACTTCGTTTAAAACGAACCATTTTGCCCAGTCCTATCAAGTTCGCAATAAGCGAAAAGTACTGATTTTTATTATTTGAATAAGTAAACACTTTTATTTTCTTTCCCCAAATTTATGTCTAAAATTATCTAGAAAATACATTTCATTATTTATATACGAGAAAAATTGTCACGTACGTTATTATGTTTTTTTATATAAAACTAACCAGAGATGATTTCTCTTTAAATAATAAAGGATTGTAAAGGTACATTATTTAGCTTATTTTAGGAATTTTTAAAGAAAAGAAAAACTCCCATGATTCGCAGACTTTCGCATGTAAGTAAATATGCCTTAAAACCACTTCCGTTTTTGTCACGTACGTTATCACCTTATTGTGATCGGATATTTTCGACACCAAAGTTTCGAGGCTGCCCATTTTTTTCTCAAACATAGAAGCTTTTGATTGCAACACAACTGTAATATTCTAATATTCTTCTAATGTCACGTACGGCTATATGAAAATACCCATATGTTTTTTTCACTTTGAATGCGTAATGAATTCATTGGAGAAATACCCATATATATTCATAACTTTCGGTGGTTGAGGCATAAACACAAAATTCCGCTTCCATGATTAAATAAGAAGCATAAAATATTGGTTTTTTCAAAGTTTTTTTTTTTTTTTATTTTTTATTTTTTATAAGGTGAAATATAACATGATCGAAGAAATTTATATTAAAAATACAATAATGTTAGTAGTACAATCATCATAATCTATTTAATTAATAATTATGAAAATAAAAATGATGTATAAATTTAAATACAATACATACATACATATGTAAATTTTTAATTAATTTAATTAATATTCTTAAAACAGTGTGGTTTTTTTTTTGTTTGCTTTATTTTTATTTGTTTTCATATAGATAATAATGACGACAATTAACGATTTAATTTAAAAAGGAAGAGAAAAACATTTCTTTAGTATATAATACTTTAATGTATTTAAATTAAAATAAAATCAACAAACACTGTTTCTAATTTTATTTTATTTAAAAAATATATTGGTATGATAAATTAGAATTTTGAATTTAAACACCAATTGTACCACTAAAAATTACAATTAATATCTTACAATTACAAAATAAAATTAGAAGAATTTAATTTATTATTTTTGTTTGTAATATATGTGTTTGTAATGTAGGCTTTTTTAGTTTGTTTGTTTTTTTTTTAATTGCAATTGAAAAAATAATTTTAATTATTAAAAAATTAATTCAAAACGTCACAATGGATCGTTTTTTTTTTGTTTGTTTGTTTGCAAATAACAACTCTTTTATATAATGATTATTATTCATTTTAATATTTACATACGAGTAAAATATTTTCTTTTTCACTTTTGCTCTGTATATTATTATTGTTAAATAGTTTAATAATGCTAATTTAATTTTAAATATTTAAGAGGTTTACAATTTGTTGTTGTTTTTATGACATTTATGCGATCGAACAAATGTGTGTGTTTTTTTTTTTTGCTTTAACACAAATTATGCATTTCCATATCTAGTATTTAACCCTTTGTGGACCAAGGACCTTAATCGCTGAAAAAATGAAATCTCTTCTATAAAATATTGAACATAATATCATCTGAAATTTATCTACAAAATTTTTATTTTTGAGAATGACTTGCAAGGGACCGAAAAGGACATGGTACTTTGAAGTACCGTTGGGTCAGTATATGCAAAAAAGTTTAACAGAAACAGAAAGATTTTATTCAATTATCATTGTCGTTGTTTAGTAAAACAAATTACATTAAATCTTATTATAAATTTATGTCATGGTATTTTACAAAGCAATTCTTTTTATCATTGCAACATAAATAAACACCACAATGGGAGCATTTGGAGTATGGCTTCGACTGAACTTTATTTATACTACAAAGTTCGCATCTTCCACGTGTTTGGACAAAATTTGGCCAATGCATACCAAGATTTCCTAGCCGAACATCCTTTGGAACAGATTCGGCCTTTCCACGACGTTTCTTAGAGCTTGGGGAGGAATGGTCATCTGTGGCTATAGATATCAAGCTTCTACGGCTTACGGTTGGATTATTCAATGTCATCAAGCTCAAAGCTACAGAGCGCCTGAATTCCAAAAGAGTTATTTTTCATATGACTGACAATATATTATATAAGAATTCATAAATGTCATTTCTAATACACCCCAAAAAAAGCGGTGCCATCATTTCTTTGATATTCGGTCAATACCGTAGGCACTTCGTCAGCATGATCAACTCCGCCCATATATGAATTGTAGTCCTTGATAACAGTTGGACAATCTACAGCTTTTAAATTACCACTGCAGTCTCTCCTAGAAACAGTCGTTTGCTCAGTTTAGTTTTTAGTTTTTCTAGAAGGCGAATTGATGTAAAATAGTTATCAAAGAAAACTATTTTATTTTTTCCCCACTCCTTTTCATATTATTTTTTCTGCTATATCGTCAATAAATAAAAGAAAATATTCAGTAGGAGTGTTACAATTATCAAATACTCCTTCTAAAGGACCCTCCGGTAAAGAAAATTCGGGAATAATAGTTTCGTGGGTTTTGGATTTCCATCGGCGACTAGGCTCAGGTTCTCTTATTGGCTTGCTGGTGCTAGGTGCAATTTGGATCATACCATCCTCATCATTTTCATCGTAGATTTCAATATCAAAGTCTTTTCGTTGCAATTCTCCCTCACATTCTTCATGATTGTTGGATAAATCCGTTTCATCTAACAATTTTTGTAAGCACTCATTCAATGTGACATCACCAGATTCATATACATCTTCACTCTCAACATCGGTGTCATTGTTATTATCAAGAGGAATTGACTCCAAAATTGTCAGAATTTCATTTGTTGTGAGACGTTTTGAACGAATTCCTGCCATTGTCCTATTATTTATAATTAGAAATACTGTGATTTTCTTGGTATAAAAAAGCAAGCACAGCCCAACGGTACTTACCAGTCCTCTTTAATTTTATATAAAACAAAGCGTAACTAACAACTTTTTATTAAATTCTTATACGTTTATATGCGCAAAACTAATTAATTTTCAATTAAAAAAAGATTTTAAAATGATAGGAGTGATATTACAACTTTTTTCGGCAATTTAAGAAGATGTCACAAAACTTTACGTGTGCAGCTGAAATACATTTAAGTTTACCGTTATTCTAGACAAACAAAGTTGCTAATTAGCAAAACAAATATTATATTTGAAAGACAAAATGGTACTTTAAAGTGTCGTTGGTCAATAATACTACAAATATATTACATTTTCATTTTGCAGGCAAATTAATGTTATGGTACTTATAAGTACCGTCGGTCGACAAAGGGTTAATACATAAGTAAGTATGTTTATCCAAAATATTTGGCATATTTTTAGGGGTTTTAAGAGTTTCTTAAAAGTTTGTTAAATATTTCCGATTAATAATAAATTCATTTGTGAATTTCACTATTATTTCAAATTGTATATATTTTTTTAATTGCTATGTACATATATAAAGTAAGAGAAGAAATATGATATAAATTTACGACGACATTTTATAATAAATAAATACATACATACTTTTAATTAGTGCACATAGTAAATATCGCGTTTTTTTTTTTGTTTATTTATTTATATAGTAAATATATTATAGTGGAAAAGAGATATACTGCCCTGTTCTGTAAATCGAATCGCTTTTAAAAACGAGAAATTTCTAAAACCGAATAAATCGCTTTCTGGTGTTCTGCAAATTACTCGTATTGATATGATTCGAAATTAAAAGAAAATTTTGCCGCGTTCAAAAATTGTTTGTGGTTTATTTTGCAAAAACATATGTTATACAATTCTAGAGTTGCCTGACAAAATATTGTATTTTATTGCTAAATAATGGTGAGTAATAAAAGAACATTTAAGGTAAATGAACCTTCAGATATATATTTGTGTCTTTAATTTTATCGTAAATATTTTAAAATTAATTTTTTATAACATACAAATACTGAGTTTGTACTAGACAAACTTTGACAGCTACATATTCACAAACAGTGGTGACTCTACTTTTTCGAAAATAAGAAAAAATGGTGATCGCCATATTAAAAATAAATTGTGTTTTTGCAAAATACTTGGTTGTGATTTACGCAATTATTTTATTTTAAATAAGTTTCTTTGAATTAAAATTTAATTTAGTTATAAAGTGTTTGTCATAAAAATTTTACTACAAGAGTGTTGCTTATTCAAATGCCTTTTATATTCTCTTCATTAAACTTTTTTTTGTCATTCTTAAAGCAAAAATATGTACATATGTATGTAGAACTTTTAGGGTGCTTTTAAAATATATTTTTTTAAAATTCAAATATATTAAAATGCATGTATGTAATTTTAATTGAATAAATAAAAAAGACTTTATATTTTATATTGCACTTGTTTTTTTGTAGTAATTTATTAAAATAATTACACATTCGATTTCCTTTCGACTAGGTTTGTTTACTCGGTTTCAAAACGAGAAAAATTATGTAAATTCGGTTTACAGAACACCAAAAAATGTGAATTCGTTTTAAAACGAGAAATTTACTGGGATTCGGTTTACAGAACAGGGCCGATAAACAGCTCCTGGGAAAAATTTTGTAAAATTCTATATATCTAAACATGCATGAGTATGTATAAAATTAAATAAGTTTTATAAAAAAAAAAAAACAATAAAAAAACAAGCACACTTTTAGGTGTGTATTTGAAACAACTTACATTTTAACGATCATATAGGTACATACTAATATTTCGCACCCTAAATACAAACTCACAACTCAAAATACTAAAATTTTCGGGAGACAAAAAAAGTCAGTTTTAGAAAATTTTAAGTTGTGACCCTTCTGTATTTAGGGTGCGATTTTTTGAGATTTTGTATGAAATTTATGATATTTTAACAAGCATTTAAATTTTCTAAAAAATTACTATGTATAACTCTATAAAATTTAATAAATGCATAGTATTTATATATAAGTACACAATTTGAATTCTTGGTAAAAATACAAATTAAGGCTTATTAACTTATCAAAATTTTAACCATACTTAACTATGACTTAATCGCTTTTTCATAAAAAATACATATTGTCATGTGAGGATAAGCTTGATAAGTTAATAGTATTAAATGAGGTTAGAGAAATGTAACAACAAATTATTATTATTTCCAACCATAGTAGTTCCATTCAAGAGAAAATTCTTGAATGTAACACTCCTATGACATGCAAGGCTGTGACTAATAATGACATGCCGTGTAAAATTGAAACGATTTTGCAATGCGGCTGAAAGTCCTTGTGAAAATAATGAGGCCTTTTAGAAGGCCTCTTTACAGCATCTCTTTCCCGCTGAGGAGCTTGCTGTCAAATTCTCGTCCCAATTGTGTGTTTCATTGAAGCAATCATTTGAAGTTGTCACAGTCGTAATTCAGCTCTGGTTGGAGGAAGAACTCGCGCATCATTGGCATTATCGCTTAAGGGCAATCAGGCCGTCCTTTTTATGCTGCCTTTGAGAGATTTGCGGCTCACTCTTACATTGATTAATGCTTGGCGTCGTCTAACTATACCGCGTTACAGTTTTTCGAAGTTGTCCATTAGTCACATGCGTTCGTTTTGGTTTTATTAGCTATAAATTATTTTAATACAAGATTTAAGCGTTCCAGCTTCCCATATGAAGGTATATGTCGACTTGAGTTTATAATCAAAAAAAAAAAAAGAATAGTTGTTTTCTTGACGATATTTTGAAAATAAATTGCTTTAAATTTGCGTGCTGCCTAAGTAACGGTTTTCAATTTTTGAGAATTTTTAAATTTATAATTTCAATTGTTAAACTTTAGAATCACAAGTAATCGAATAGAAAGCAATTTGGAAATCGACGCGTTTACTTATTTTATTGTGAAATTTTTGAAAATTCCAAAAGAAATTCCGAAATTGACAATTTCAATATCAAATTGAGAATTTTAATTAATTTAATTAACACCTTCAATTTAAAATTGAGAATTTCAATATGAAATTTGTAAAAAAATCCAAATGAAATTCAATTTGATTTTAATTTAAAATTCAATTGAAATTAAGGTTTAAATCAGACGAACATACAGACCAGTCAAGTTCGTTTTTATTAGCGATTTGTAGGGAAGAAGAAAGAAATAAGCGATCATTTCAAAAAGGATAACTTAGAAATTTACTTTGCTACAACACATATTCTCCGGATTTTCCTGCCAGCGACTTTAAAATAGATTTTAGACAAATGAGAAATGAAAATTTTGAGAACGTATGAATATTTCAAATAGTTTGATAAATGCAAACTTTCCATGAATATAGAACCATTGTTTTGCGAAAATTTGGATTTTCATGAATGAAAATATCAAACAAAGATTTTTAAATTTATTTTCATCAATTCATCTGTTCTGTAAACATAATTTGAGTAACGTTTTTTTTTTTGTTTAAAAACGAATCCAGATATTTTTGTGTATAAATCTTTACTTACGGATAAACAAGCCTGTTTCCATGTAGAAATCGTTATTAACATTACTCGATTTATAAAAGAGGAATAGTTTAAAATTCTAAAAAAAAAAAATAAAAATCGAAACACCAAACACAACGTAGGAATGTTGTATGTGTGTATTATAATCGAATAAAGAATATTTCCAACATGTTTACGTCAAATATCGAATACAATTGATGAATACTGGGGGGTTACTCCGTATTTCGATTCGAAAAGAAACTCATTCGAATTTGTATACTTTTTACACTGTATTTCGAAAGCCTTTGCCTTCGAATCGAAGTACGGAGTAACCTCCCTGTATTTTAATTTAAAACATTTTCTAACCAGTTTAATCCTTTGATTATAAATATATAAGAAACAACATTTATTTAATTCAATTTATAAAAAAAAAAAACTGTGTTTCTCGATATCGAACGAAAGCTCTCGGTGGCAATCAAATCAGATGAAATCTAATTTGGGTTTCATTAACTCTACTTACATATATGCAAACGATAAATAAATTTATATACATAAATTTGGGTTTATCTTTTTTCTCATCTGAGAACGTAAATAGGCAAATGTAAACTCAGTCAAACGGAATTTCGAAATTCGATATACAGGAAGAGTCGTTCGCTTTGCATTTCTTCGACATCGAGAAACAGGGTGTAAGTCTGCACAGTTATGTAAACAAAAATACACAAACAAATAATACAATCATAACAATGTGCAAATGAGATCAATTTTTTTTTTAAATATTGTACAATATGTATATTAAAATTTGTATTCATATACATACATATATATAATTTTTTTTTTAAATTCCGAAACAATCGCGCAATTCACAATCTTGTGCAAATGGTATTGCATCATTGCATTTGCAAAAAGGTTTAGCATATTTTTGTTCTTGCTGTGTATTTTGTTATAGCCTTTTCACACTTGTCAACATCTAACATCAATTTGCGAAGATGTTGAAATTTTCCCATAAGAAATGTACAGAGCTGAAAATCAACATCGTTCAACATCTTCACAAGATGTTCCTAACTCATTTTGTTCCCATTTACATCTTTCGATATTTTTAGTGTCATCACTAGCAAAACTGATATTGATTGATGTAATTTAAGTTACATCACTAACAAAAGTGACTTTTATAGTCAACAAAAAAAATATCTGGGTTTGCGCTTTCAAACGAATAATCAATCCTATTATTAAATCCTTTTCAAAATACATTTTACTTTTCAAAAGCGGCGTGGTTTTTGTTTATTTTGTCTACTTAACTGATGGTAGATGTTAGATGTTGCAAGTGTGAATGCATGTTTCACATTTTCAACATCTTCCATGCGTTCCTCCTAAATGTACGTAAATGTGAAAAGGCTATTAGTGTAGAGCAAAAATATGCTAAACCTTTTTTGCAATTGCAATGATGCAATACCATTTGCACAAGATTGTGAATTGCGCTAATATGTTTAAATTTTTTTTTTTTATTTAAAATATTGAAAATTTTCGAAATAATTGTACAACAACACGATCGAATAATTCGATTAGATTATTTGAATTATTTGTTTTATTCGATTAGTAGAAAAAGCGAATTTGGATACACTAGGTAATGTACATATATATGTATATGTAATTGTTAAAGAATCAACATGATCAACATGTTATGAATTCTTAGTACTTTTAATTAATTATAAGTTCTTTTAAAATTTTCTTCAAACAATCTAAAAGTGTTGTGTAACGAAAGAGAAGAGAGAGAGAGATTGAGGGCGTAGCGTTAGAGAGTAGATAAGACAAAATAAAATGTTTGCAAAAGTGTGTTTGTTTGTTTTGTTTAATAGTTGAAATGTATATTAATATAGTAAATTGTATAATATTTATGTTTTTCGTTTTGTTTTCAATTCATTAAAAACCTTTCTTTTCGTTTTTTTTTTTTTTTTTTTTTTTTTTTTGCCATACTTTAATATTATAATATATATTTTGTTTTTTTTATGATTTAAAATTCTAAAAATACAAATAAATGGCGTGCACTTTTGTTTTTAATAGATTTTGTTTCGAATTTTGTTTTTTTTTTTAATGAAGACAATAATTACAATTATAATAATAATTAAAATAGTAATTAGCATGTTGGTTTTTTTTTTTTTTTTTTTTTGATTTAACTACACTTTCAAAATGATTGAACATTAACCCAAAATAAAAAGGAAAGAAATACTTTATATAACTTATTGTTAGTTAAAAATAAACATAATATTATAATAAAATAAAAAATAATAATAATAAAGAAAAAGCCGAAATAATTATGTTTTTTAAGAAGTAAAAAAATACGAACATTTGAATACAATGGAAAGAAATAGAAAGTACAATTAAATATATAAATTATTTATGTATATATGTTGTTTTTTGTTTGTTTGTATATGTTTAAGATCACAATGATGGTGAAGCACTAAATTTTTAAAACATTTTCAGTAGCAGCAGCACCAACAGTAATTGGAGCACTCACGCGGTGGCAACAATTCTCAACTACATCATTTTTCTCCTCACCATCGGCAACATCATCATTATTAATTAATTAATAATATTTTGTTTTAATTTTTCAAATATTATAAAATTAAATATTTGTTGTTATTTGTTTTAATCTTTTTTCTTGTTTTGTATTGCAATGCCAATGATAGAAGTAGATGTAATGGTGATTTGAAACACTATGTATGTATTGTAGTAGAACAAATAGTGTGTAGTGTATTTTGTATAAATAAAAAATGCAGGTTACGTTGTTGTTTTTTCCTCTTGGTTTTGTGTTGTTGTTGTTGTGGTTTTCTAAATATTTTTTTTTTCACTTGGCTTCTTAATAAAATTCTTACGTGTGAGAACTTTATACCGCTTGCTGATCTGGTTGTCGTTCTTTAAACTTAAGAGTTTCTTCGAAAATTAATGTTTTTAATGTTTCTCTTGGAAGATCGTCGAGTTCCATGCCAATTCGGAAAGGTACTTCGGCAACGGGCTATATAAAAGAAACGGAAATTTTAATTTCTTATTATTCTTCGAAAATGTAAAAATAACTCTTTAACAATTTAATATTAAATAAAATATTTTTAGGCCTGATTTATTTTTACGTAAAATAGTATGAAATTTATGTGGATACCTATAAAATTAGACATTTATACAGATCGACAAGACATTTATAAAGGGAATAGGTGAAATAACGGACCGATTTAAAAAAAATAGACTTCGTCCTTGAACCAAAAAACGCATATGCAAAATTTTAAATCTTTCCAATTGTTATCTAAACTAATCGCACTTTAACATCCACTTAAAGTGAATCAGAATGTGATTCAGGTGGACTTAATACATAACATTAACAATGGTCAAACAATTTTCGTCCAACATTGGCTGGACTAATAATTAAAATTCATTACATACATAGGTATAAGATTTAAAATACTTATTGTTAGTTCGAAGATACAATAAATAAATATAATGAAAAATGCAGATTGTCTAACTTTGAGACAATTAGAAATTTACAAGGCGATCACTATGATACATTCGTAAGAATGAATTAATTTAGAGATGACCTAATAAATTTCTATTTAACTTCCATAGAGATCATAAAGGTTTTTGTGATAAATTTTCCTTAAGACTGTATCATTTAGTTCTTTATTAGTTATGTACATATATTTAATTTTAAGACTCATTGTTGTAGTACTTTTTAGTAAAATCTCATACTCATTGTACCTTATACATATATTTTTAAAATTGTAAATAAAATTGTTGTTGTTAAAAAAAAAAGAAAAAAAAAAAAAAAGAATGAAAAAGAGGTGGATGTTAGATTAACACATTCACAACAAATATAGGGTGTTTTTTTTTAGATGATAGAACTTTACGTTGGCAACACTTTTTTAACCTGCCGCCATTTTGTCAGCTGTTAAGTGATTTATATTTAGTTCAGTGGTGTCAATTATGATTGTGTTGGTGAGATTACTCTTGTCTTTTACATTCCCAGCGGGAGAAAACTGCGGTTGCGAGGCCTATTACGAGGCCTCATCACAGTTATTCTTGGACAAAATGGAGAAAGAAGAAAATACATTTATTTTGAATTTAATAGAAAATGTGGAAAAAATAAGTGCCTTTATAATAAAAGGGTCCTTTTTATTTTAACAAAAATGTCTTTCTGTCGTGGTTTATTTCTCTCACAGAACAAGAGCGTTTTCTTCTTTTACAGTGTAGTTCACTTATTTCTTTTAATGTGCACAGGCCTTCAAGCGCTAACTTTAATATTTTTATATTATTTAAATTTTTAATTTTTTTCTCCATTTTTACAAACACAATACGAAAATTAACAAAACATATGTAAACGTTTATTATTATTTACAATTTAGTGCTGCCACAGCTGTACATTTTAGTACTTTTGCCGATAAATTAAAAAAAAAATAAAATAATATAATAATATTTATAAAATATAGTCATTTAATGGCTTTTTGTTAAAATAAAAACATTTTTTTTAAACATAAATGAGCAACTGTGGACAAAAAGTTTCAGTCACTGTAGCCACCTAAAAGTTAACTCTGAACTGGTTATGCATTTGACAGCCTTTTCGTTAACTTTTGCAATTAGCTTAATCTTGCTTATGCATATTATAGTTGGGCCTTGAGTTTTGCTTACACAATTCTGTATGACGCTGACATCCCTGATTTAGTTTGACATTTCAACATAAATAGGCTGACGCATAAACAACGCTTCCAGATTGTGCAAATTTATTTTGAAAATCATGGTTCTGTTAGAAATACGTATCGAAGGTGTTTTAGATGTATAGAACTTTGATATTAAATAAAATTTAACTTTGAAAATATATTGAAATGAAACTTTATTCCAAAGATAATCTTTTGGTATTATAATTTAAATATGACTTCTGGCATATGATTGGCTCGGACGTAGTCTAATCTGGAGGTTCAATTTTCGATGACTTTTTCCAACATTTGTGGCCGTATATCGGCAATAACGTGGCGAATGTTGTCCTCCAAATGGTCAATCGTTTCGGACTTATCGGCGTAGACTAACGTCCGAGCCAGCCGTCGCGGTCATATGCCAGAAGTCATATTAAAATTATAATGCCAGAAGATTATTTTTGTATAAAGTAAATTTCATGTCAATTTAAAAAATCATATTTGTTTTATTAAATTACAAAGTTCTATAAAAGTAAAATAAAAAACTATATTTATAACTAGAAACTGTAGAGTAAACAAATTGCCATTTTAAAGCTATACTGGCTCCCTAATGCTTCTGTAGAACAAAAACGTCAAATAAATTAATTAAATTTACTAAAATATGAATTTAGAATTAAAATACCTTTAGTTTCATGCAAAGGCATTTATATGAATAAAATTCATTCGTTTTAATAGAATTTATTTATGCTACGAATTGAATAGCACTCATTTGACCCTTCAATTGAAGTAAAACTAAATGATTTCATAAAATTTTTTAAGCTAAATTTAAGTGGATTATTTAACAACTTAATAATGCAAAATAAAGTGAATTCTCAATGAAATGAATTCAATACGTTTGAAATATTAAGTATTGAGACTATGATTTAATGCGTAATGACTGAGGGAATGGAATGGCTAAGAAATTAAATTTAATTTTAAAAATTGAATTTCGCTACATTTAAGGAAGAAAATTTTCATTTTATTTTACATAAATTGTTTAACTTGCCTCATCTCCTGGATCGTAATACTGTTCCAAATATGGATGCGCTAATGCTTCTTCAACGGGTATTCTATTGTAAGGATTGAACGATAACATTTTATCCAGTAAATCTAAAGCCAATGGGTCGGCATTGGGGAAAAGCCGGGCCCATGGCACTTTTGGTTTAAATGGTAATGAGTCCAAATAGTTGCGGGCCTAAAAAAAATCAATAAACAAACAACAGCAAATTAATTGCAATACAAAAAAAAAATAAAATATTAATATGTACATATTCGTATATGAATTTTGAAACATACCTTTTCATTTATAATACACTGTAGATCCTCTTTGGAAGGTGATCCTAATACACCTAATATGTGATTTAATTGATCTAAATAATGTTTGCCTGGGAAAATGGGTCTATTGCTAAGCATTTCTGCTAAAATGCAACCTACTGACCAAATATCTATTGATTTGGTATAGCCCTTCGAGTTGAGCATAATTTCTGGTGCACGATACCAACGTGTGGCCACATATTCAGTAAGAAAACCAGTATGATCATGTTCGGGATCAGCAACACGGGCCAAACCAAAATCGCATATCTACAAATATAATAAGACAATAATAGCATTAGTTTCATAAGAGTATTGAAGTGAAATAAAATAGAAACTTACTTTCAAATCGCACGTTGTATTTAATAATAAATTGCTTGGTTTCAAATCTCTATGCAATACATTGGCCGAGTGTATGTATTTTAAACCACGCAATATTTGATAAAGAAAATAGCAGATGTGATCATTGCTTAGCCTCTGTAATCATTATAAATAAAATTTGTAATTTAATGTACAATCGATGAAATTTGAATTTTAAATCATTTAAAATTTACCTGAGTTTTAAGTAATTTATATAAATCAGTCTCCATTAAACACTGTACAATATATACATCACGCATTTGTTCTATACTGTCCACACGCAGAATATCACGTATATCAATGATCTGAAATTGAAATTTAATACCAAATACAAAATTTATTTATTATTCTTTTTCTTTTTCTTAATTAAGTTTATAGTTTAATGCAAATTTATACTTACATTTTCATGTTTGAAACGAGTTAGAATTTTGATTTCACGCAACGTACGCTGACAATATGTTTGATGTTCAAATGGTGATATTTTTTTAATCGCCACCTTTGTATTTGTTAGTGTGTCACAGGCAGATCTACAACGTAAAAGTAATGACAAAGAGTTTGTAAGTTTTTTTTCAAACATTTTGAAGACAATAGATAATGTATTCGAATTAAAATATATTCATTAGTAAACAAATTTTAATGAAGCTAGGGAACGCACTTTAAAAGATAAACATCCAAATTACCTTTTTAAATATCTAAAGAATTTTAAATACCGTATCAATATTTCAGCTAAGTTGCGTTTTTTTATTGCTTTAAAAATTAGACTTAATGTTGAGCTCATAAAAATCCATTAAAATGCATTCAGGTATATTTCTCTATTCATTTGCACTATGTATCATTGAATATATAATTAAAAGTATTTTTCGATGCATTTTTATATGTCGTGACATACATCGCTTAGTTGATACAGAACTTAATTAATCTTCCAGTCAGTTTTCTTTTAAACACAACGACATATAATCTGACTGACATCGTTAGATGGATTTTTCAGTCTATAAGATCCAGAAGAGATATATTGTATAGTGTAGCAAATTAATATTTCAAAAATTACAAACGGAATCGCATAATAAAAAACTGACTAAATAGCAGCAAATTTTACCACTAGGTAAGGTAGCACACACAAATGTTATAATTATAATGTTATTTTAGTGAAGAATACTTCTGTTAAGATATGGTGTTTGAGTCACTAACTTTTAATGTCTTTATATTACAATGAGTTATTATTCTTCAATTTATTTGTGTACTTTTAATTATAGAATATGAGCAAGGTATAATTTCATGAAATTATTTGCAATGAATAATTAATGAAATGAATTACAAACATTTTTAAATATTCCAAACCGATTTTTTGTTAATTGTTGGAAAAAATTATTCAGATTGAATGAACAAATATCGATGTGAATGTTTAATTTCAAAGACCTTTAACCGCAGTTACAGTTAATAAGGATTGTAGAAGCCGCCAGAAACAGTTATTTCCAGGCAGAAACCGAACTTAATTTTCGGCTTAAAATTGAATTCGGTATAATATAAAACAAACCGAAACTTTTCAATTTAAACGTTTTACTAATTTCTGAAATAATTTTAATTATGTATCTTAATTTTAAAGAATGTTTATATCAATTCATAGATTGCATAACTTGACTCTTCTTTAAAATGTATAAAAGTTTAAATGTATTTATAAAAGTTTCGCTTTGGTGTTTTCGCCAAATTCGTTGGTAACATTCAGACACCTTTTGCTTATCTCATTCCAGAACCCCGTAGTGTAAATTAAGCGATCGAGAGATAAGCAATGTATAGAATGATTGTTTTGAAGTTTTTAGTAAACTCAAAGTTGTTATTATATAGCAGTGGTTGCTGAGTTGGCAGTCCTTGGACAAGAGGGAATATGAACTTATTTTCTAAAATTTAAGATGAGCCAATATTTCCTTATTAAATTAATACATACTTAAATATGTTTAGAGTTTATTTAATAAGGTAGTTGTTATTTATAATCAGGTAATAAATTGCACGTTTTAGACTAAAGTTAGCATACCTATAATGTTTTGAAGATAGCTAGTTTTGTATACTACACCACAGTAATCTCACTTATGTACTTTACTATACGTATAGAATAGAAAATAAAAAAAAACTAACCATAAAATCTTGTCATGTGGAAAGCCTATGTGGCTTCAAATAATTTTATAACAATAATTTTTTTTAATATAAAAATTGGCAATTAATTTATGAATAAATTATTCTCGGTGTCCGCTTTGTTCTTATTATACAGATTCCTTTAATTATCCTAATATTTTCAACAAAAATACACTTATCACCTTAACTAACTCGGTATGATAATTACATAAGATAGGTACATTGGCCGATTTGCATGTAAATATATTTTATACCTATTAAGTAAATAACTGCACGCTTAGATATCCAAATAGCCCTGAACTATTACCAAACAATTTCCAAGTTATCCCATATGCAAAAAAAAATGCGTGGTATGAATGGCACAACTCTACATCACTGTGTTGGTGGTAAAAAAATATAAAACAAGGGGCATTTAGTATGAAAATATGTATATGTATAAATAAAAAATAAATTATAATAATTTATACCTATCTTAAAAAATAATATTAACAAATAACATTAAAATTTTATAGTAGGTACCTACATACAATATGATTTTTCTATGAGTAGAAATTAAAAATATACAAAGTTTTGTTCTGTATTATATAATATGTCTTATCCTTAAATGCCAAACATTTAATAATAGTAGTAATTATTGTAAAAGTTTACAAAAATAAATAAATAAAAGTTAATACTTACACCACCATGCCGTAAGCACCTTCACCAATGTAGGCCAAATGACGATAACGTGGACCAACTTCAAAAATTTGACCACGAATAACTTCGGCATTTGGATTATCCGAATGCACTATGGCTGCACTAGCAGCATTGTTATTCGGTTGTTGCTGTGACTGGCTGGAACAACCTGCTGCTGATGGTGCACTAGCTGCTGCCTCGGCCATACTTATACTCACTGCCACAGATTACTTTGAGGAGACCCTTAAACAAGATGATTTTTATTGATGGTAAATGACAATAATGTGCAACTGTTGTTGTGATGAGTCCTTAGAAAATAAATTAAAAGAACAACCAGCAGCAGCAAATATATATGTATACAGATGTTGCAAAATGTTCTGCCTGTTGGTGTAAAAACTTATGGCAAATTGTATTGTATGATGAAGAAACGAAGTAGAGAAAATGTGAGAGAGAGAAAAAAGTCCCAAAAAGGAATATATAGAAACTTATGGGTAACGCCTAGTGTAGTACCAACAGGTATCTTTTGACAATTTTTCGCTTCTATTCTTAGGTTACGGTAACGAGATCTACAACACCAGCACGACAACGTCGGCGATGGCTACGGACGATGTGAGCTAAACAGCGCATACACCATACACACGCGTTCAAAAGCACGCATACACAAATTGTTGGTATTTTTTATGTGTTTTTGTTGCTAAAGTTTGTACAAATTTCAACACACATATATATACACGACTTGGATATTAAAGTTGTTAGATGGCGGTTGCTGATTAGCTCGTTGTTGTTGCAACAAATCAAACAATTTTCAAAAATAGAAATATTGTTAACAATATTTTTATCGATGTTGCTTTTTTGAGTTTATACGTATTATGTTTGTATACTATGTCTTTACCTCCTCGGGCTGCACGCACACCTTTATAACGAACAGACAAACAACAAACCAATAAATAATATAGGCAACACCCTCAACTTTTTTGAGTGAAGCCTTAAAATGTTGCTGGCTGTAGTGTGCGATTTCGTTTGTTTGTTGTTGGCTAGTTTGATTCGTTGATTGCTGCTTCTTTCTTTCTTGTTTGCTTACGCCTTAGTTATTTATTCCTTTCTGCCTTTGCTTTCTATTTTTTCGTTATTTTATTAGTATGTCGGTTTAGCTGTGGTGTTTTTTGTTGCTGTTATTATTCGATTTATTTTGTAGTTGTTGTTGTTATTGCTATTCTTTTTTTACTTTCGTTCTCATTAACTTTTCATGTTAAAATATTTGACTTTTTTAAATACGCACTAAAATAGAAATTAATTATTAAAAATAAATGTACGAAACCAATAGACGATTTTTTTTGTGCACTTTTTGACACCTTTTTGTGAATTCTGAAATACCTATTTGCTTTTAAAACAGGCCAGCCAGAACCAAATCTAATTTCAAGTAATATTTTGTGTGGATGTGACAAATATTTAAGGCAATTTAATTGATTTACTTTGATTAAATTGTTTATAATTCAAATAATTAATTTTGGCAATTAACACAATTTTCAACTTGCCAAACAATTTTTATTTTCTATCTATGTGTGTACACTTAAGACGCAAAATCAACACAATTTTTGTCACTAGATACATTCCTGTTCTGCTGCGTCTGCTCGTAAATTTTTTGACTTTTACGATGAAAAAAAAACAACGATGACGACGACACCGTCGATGTCAACAATGACACTTGACAGTACCGAAAAATTAAATAAACGACAATAAAGTATACAAAGGACGAAAATCCAAAGTAAGCAGTTAAAAAAACTAATATGTACATATATTTCATGTATTTGCTATAGGTACTGTTGCTTTTCAGAATCTAATTATGTATTAACATTTGTACATTCTCCTCTACTGCAATAGATGTACATATGTATGTAGGTTAGATAAAATAAACAACAATCTTGTTTGTCATATTTTTTCATTATTATCACTTAATTTAGAAAATTATTAGAAAGTGAGTCACAGTGCAAATATTTTTCAAGTGACAAACAAAAACCACAATTTTTTAATTCTTTTTTATGATCAGTATTCGTTTGTCTGTATTATAATTTGCCGCACAAAAACAACAAAAGCACTTAAAAGATACAGATATAAAGAAGAGAGGTGTAGCCCCTAAAGTAACTACGTTTGATATATTTTTCAGATACATATTATTTTTGTATAAAAACAAATAATAAGCTTTTATTTTAAACAAACGAACAATTCTTTCAATTTCACAATTATATTGAACAATAAAAAATTTCATTATTTTAGTTTATAGCACTTTTGGAATAACTTTTTAAAATACCTATAACAATATTGAATTTTTTACACTTTAGTATTATTTTATTTAATAATTATCTTGAAAAAAAAGATTTTTCAGACTTCACAAGAAATTTCTGCAGAAAACACGACTACGCACTTCCAAAAAAAAAATACTTAATCGATGTAAAGAGAACAAACCGCAAAGCCATTTTTCCCTTTTACGCACAAGTGTGGTGAGCTTTCAATATTTTCGAGAACGTGGTGCATATATACAAGGTGAGTGCAAATCGACAACAAATACAACACAAAACAGAAACAACAGGTATTTTGTTTGTGTAAAATAATGTACTACTGTCAAAAATACTTGAAAAAGTATTACTTTTGACATAAGTAAATTGTAAACAAAGTCAGTCAGCTGGGCTACTGCACTCACCTTGTATATTTGCACCATGTTCGAGAACTAATACAAGATCTACATAATGCATGTTCACACGGCCACAAAAATTGGGGATATGGTATGCCATTCATGGTTCAGGTGGTGTTAAAAAGCCAGCTGTTTTTTTTTTAGTCATGTTCGTTATGTCAATTTTTGTTTTGTTTGTATATATACAGTGCCGAGCACACATGGCAGATGTTTTATAACTTATAACCACTTCTTAGCAATTTCGCGGGCTGAGTAATTATTATTTGTAATACCCACCACTTGGTTTTCTAAAAAGTCAGAAATTTTTCTCATTTTTATTTAAAGCACGCGATAAGCTAAAAATTTGCAAAAAAAAAAAATTAGGAACAATATAATTATCAAATAACGGTGCTTATGTACATAAATTCACTGCAACTGTCTATTGCTGTCAGATTAAACGAACTTTAACGTGCAAAAGTGGATACATTGCCATTTCACATAAATTTACCCTAAACTTCAAATTCGCTTTAATAATTATTGAATTTCAATTTATTTTAATTTTTGGTTTTATTTATTTAACATTTTAAATAAAAACCATTATTATTTTCAAAAATTTGAGAGTTTATTCGGTTTTTAAGTCATAGTTATAAAACATCTTCCATGTGTGCTCGCCACTGTATAAAAAAACACATGTGTCATCTTGAAATTTAAAATTGCATGTAAAGGGTGTTTTTTTTACAGGTTTGTTTTTCGAAAAGAGATAAAACTGGCATTTTGTGGTATAATCTGGCAACTCTATGTCATTTATGTTCAGTTTGGTTTGCCATTTCATCATGAACAGGTTGACAAAAGAACAACGCTTGCAAATCGTGCAAATTTGTTTAGAAAATAACGGTTCAGTTCGCGAAGTTTACATCGCAAAATTTTGTTCAGTGATGAGGCTCATTTTTGGTTGAATGGCTACGCCAACAAGCAAAATTGCCGCATTTGGAGTGAAAAGAATCCACATGAGACCCTTGAGACGCCATTACATCCACAACAACTGACTGTTTGGTGTGCTCTATGGGCTGGTGGAGTCATTGGGCCATACTTCTTCCGAAATAATGCTGGAGAGGCAGTTACCGTTAATGGAGACCGGTATAGAGCCATGATAACCGACTATTTTGTTCCCGAATTGGATGGCATGAATGTGGATGAGTTGTGGTTCCAACAAGACGGCGCTACATGCCACACAGCGCACGCCACAATCGATTTATTGAAGGAAACATTCGATGAGCGCATAATTTCGCGGAATGGACCTGTCAATTGGCCACCAATATCGTGTGATTTGACACCATTGGATTATTTTCTTTGGGGATATGTGAAGTCGCTCGTCTACGCCAACAAACCAGAAACGTTAGGGGAATTGGAAGCCAACATTCGTGGCGTTATTGCCGACATACGGCCCCATATGCTCGAAAAAATGGTTGAAAATTGGCTTTATTCGAGCCAGCCGCGGCGGTCACATGCCTGAAATCATATTTAAACATTAATGGCATAAAATTATCCTTCCAATAAAGCCAAATTGATGGTCATTAAAACGATTTTCTTGTGTTTTATTTCAATTCGAAGTTCTATACCTCTCAAAAAAACACCCTATATTCATTTTTTTCTATAGGAATGTTTGTAAACAGTAGTCAGTTGTTGTTGACATTACAAACATGAAAGCAAAAACAAAAATACCATGTTGTTTCTCTTGCTTTTGTATTATTGTAATCTCGATGTCACCATACAAAGTTTTGAGAGCGAACCATATTGTTTTATTCTGAATCTTATTGCGAAACAATCTCTAAAATATCTTTGAGTTCTTCTGTGTCAATGGTCCTTATTTTCATTGTAATTTTTTAAACTGATGATCCAGGCGAATTCATATGTAGGTAGCGGAGGCAAATTTCAGAAAAGAGCTTATTGGTTTAAATGAAAAATTAATTATATTAACATAAAATATTACGTTAATAAGTTAAGCAAAACATTATAAAACAAGATCTGAAAGCTGAAATTGCCATATTCTGTAATTTGTTTATATTTATAAACAATTTAGAAAAATTTAAAACATTGTTTAAATAAACTGTTATTATTCGTAAAATCTCATCAAATTTTTTGAAACTTTTGCAAAATCTAATATACACAAGATTTTTTTTAATAAACAATATTGTGATCTGCAATACTATCTTTTATAATAACAAAAGTCATAAATATAAAAACGACATTTTAACGATGTATAATCCCAATAAACTTTACTAATTAAAATCATAACTTGTATTTAATTTTAAAATTTTGTACAATAGGAGGACAATATGTATAACATATAACTCCACTAATGAAGTAGATTCATATAATTTTAAGTAGTTTCGTAGTAAGATTACTATAGTAATAAAAACTCAACATCACCACTGGATTCAGCGTACTCGAGCTTTACCCACTAGGTGCCACGTTTGTCGGTAAAAAAAAGTGTCAAAATCAGCGTAATTTAACAAGGTGGTGCTGAAGAGCCAGTTGTTTTTTTTAGTCATGTTCGTTATGTCAAATATAGTAAACAAAAACACAAACATATATCATGGTGAAAATTGTATGTATTTATTTTTTTTCTGCAAGAATATTTATAAACAATAGCCAGTTGTTTTGACGTTACAAACCTGAAAGCAAAAACAAAAATACCCTGTTGTTTTTGTTGCTTTTGCATTGTTGTTGTAAAGTTGATATCAACTTGTATAATTATTTCACCATGTTTATAAAATTGCTTCGTGTAAATTGGCACTTACACTGATAACAATTAGTGTACTAAAAATTATCATTGTAATAAACCGTCCAGATTTAAGAAACTGACTTTGAAATATTAATACTATTACACTGATACATGTTTCATATTATATTGCTATAAATTTATTATAAACTCGTGTCTATACATGATAAATTTTTTAATATGGTTTGCATTTATTCGGTTATTGTTGATAGCAATTTTAATCTCTAACAAAAAATAAAAATTATTTATAGGTGATGCATATTTCTAAATGGGCGTGACTTCAAATTTGCAAATAGGTTAGAAATAAGGTTCTGTACACCGTCAATATACATATATATATAACGAATGATAGAATTTGGATCAACAATTTTGAAGAAAATCGATTATTTCATTAATATTGATAAATCAGAATGTATACGATTAATTGCACCAGCATACAAGGACGTCGGACAGAAGGACATTGTAAAATAGTCTCCTATAAACATCTATAATTACTTTATAGTCGCAAATAAATATTATAGAAACTTCAAAATAAATAAGTCCGCCTTCACACTCTTCAATTCTGTCTCGTCAATGCAAATCTTTTTCAATGAGAAGGAAAGAGATAATTATCTCTTTCTTGAGATAGAATGACGAGACAGAATTGAAGAGTGTGAAAGCGGACTAACAAACTTACCACTTATACCACTCATTGTGAATTAATATATATCGTGTAAATTAAAAAAAAATTAAATGTCGAAATAAATTTTTGTTGCGTGCGGCGTATCTGATCCTAAAGCAGGGGCTTCCAAAAATTTTTTGGTTGTGTATTAGTGAGTACCAGAGAGTAATAAAATTGAGAGAATGCATTTATTTAAAGCCGCAGAAAAATGTTAGTAATATACATATTTTATAATTTGCTATGTATGTTACCAAAAGCATTTTTGACCGCACAATATTTTTTGAGTGTCATCATCTGTTAACCTGAAAAAAATAACGTAGCATCCGCTAGACATGTGCACTTATCGAAGTCACCACAGCACAGACTAAAGAAGTCACATCAACGACTGAATTGAAGAGCATAAAAATATGTCTTGGAAGTGGTAGGCACAATTGTGCTATGAAATGGAAGCCCCTGTCCTAAAGTGAATTAGTCTTATCGCCAACCTGTCGTATTACAACAATTACTCACTGTTTTTTAACTAAAATTTTGGTGATTATTACTCGAGTACACTTACAAATTAATTTTTTCAAGTGTAATTTTAGCCGTGACTGTAAGACGAACAGCTGATCGAAGACAAAATTTTCGACGATTTTATTTTAGTTATTGTGTTGTCAAAGAAAAAATTGTGTTGCACTTTTTAGAGGCCGTCACTTATTTTTATTATTATTGCTGTGATTGGTTTGTTTTAATAAAAGCATTTTAGAAACACAAATGGGGGAAAAACGGAACATCTAAAAAACTAATCTCTCAACCAAGGCATATTGATTCAATATGCCTTGCTCTCAACAACAGTGAAAACAGCGAATTTTAAAGCAAACAGTAAATAATATCAATAAAAACAAACTAATCAAATACGCATATTGTTGAAGAATGAGAATGAACTTTGTTAATATTATAACTTGTTTTATATATTGTAAATTGAATCAATATAGTTTGTTTTTTATTGTACAATGTTTTTAGAAATTAGAAAATAAATTTTCACTTTTTGACTGTTATTCTAAATATACGTATCACATACTAACAGGTTATGGGCCCCTCCGCGAAATAAGAGTTAAATTATAGTGCGTGAATATAAAAGTGAGTTCAAGAAGAATCAAGATTTAAGAAAACTCAAGATTCAAGATATTTCAAGACTCAAGATTCAAGATATTTTAAGACTCAAGATATTTCAAGATTCCAAATGGCAACCAACAATCACATTGAGAAGCTTCGTGGAAGCGAGAATTATGAAGATTGGAAATTTACGGTTGAGGCATATTTCCAAATGAAAGGTCTTTGGAATGTTGTCCTTGGTACTGAAACAATGGAGGATAAAAAGATTCAAGCAAAATCTGAATTAGTACTGTTGATGGATAAGAAGGTGTATCCCCACATTCGTGATTGCAGTAATGCACTAGAGATGTGGAATACACTAAAAACTATTTTTGAAGATAGCGGACTGGTAAGAAGAGTGGGATTAATTCAAAAATTTTGTTCTACAAAATTACAAAATTGTGCAAACATTGAAGAATATGTTAACGAAATTATAACGACAGCCCAAAAACTAAGAGCAGCTTGCCTCAATGTCGACGAAGAATGGGTAGGTTCAATGTTGTTAGCTGGATTACCAGAAGAATATAATCCAATGATAATGGGAATTCAAAGCTCAGGTATTAAAATAACTGGTGATGCTATCAAATTAAAATTATTACAAGATGTTAAAAAGGAATCATCAGACGTTGCTTTAGCTGGCCAAAAGAAGGTATTTAAAAATAAAGGACCTAAATGCTTTAATTGTAATCAATATGGACACATTGCTGCAAAATGTCCTAATAAAGGTACGAAATCAAAATTTAAGAAAAATGTAAATGCGATGTTGGGTTGTTTTTCTGCACGAGATTTAAATAAAAATGAATGGTATTTCGATTCTGGAGCAACTGCACACATGTGCTCAAATTCGAAATTTTTTGCTGATAATTTTCAAGAAGAAAATGCTGTAGTTACCATTGCCAATAATGAAACAATGCAAGTAAAGGGTAAAGGGTGGGGGATGTAGATGTTCAAATGAAGCCTATAGAATTAAGTTCTGATGAAACAATTACAAATTCTGAAGATATTTCAAATATTGTTGAAGAAAGTAGTTTAGAAGAACAATATTTTTCAGGAACTGATGACACGTCATTGAGAGAATTAGAAGATCAAAGTATTTCTTGGGCACCTGGACCATCGACGAGAAGAATCACAACTCTAGAAAATACAAGGAAGTCATCGAGAGTTCCAAAACAAGTACAAAGGTATGGTTTTAATGTGATTCAAGTTGATGAAGAACCCAAAACAATGAAACAGGCACTAGAAAGTCCTAATAAACAAAAATGGCAACAGGCAATGAATGAAGAACTAAACGCATTAATAGAAAATGGAACGTGGGATATTGTAAAATTACCAAAAGGCAAGAAACCTATTGATAGCAAATGGTGTTATAAAATCAAAAGAAATTCAGAAGGTGAGATTGAACGTTATAAAGCTAGATTAGTCATTAAAGGTTATTCTCAACGTTATGGAATCGACTACGAGGAAACTTTTTCACCTGTTGTTAGGTATTCTTCAATCAGATTACTTTTAAGTTTGG
This sequence comes from Bellardia pandia, assembly GCA_916048285.2. Classification (NCBI taxonomy): domain Eukaryota; kingdom Metazoa; phylum Arthropoda; class Insecta; order Diptera; family Calliphoridae; genus Bellardia; species Bellardia pandia. The sequence continues at coordinate 77,691,845 of OU696530.1, forward strand.
CTGTTCAACATGATTTGGATATCGATCAAATGGACGTAGTAACAGCATTTTTACAAAGTGAATTAGATGAGGAAATTTATATCAATATTCCCGAAGGTTTAAATGAAAACAAGGATTTGGTATGTAAACTTAAAAAGTCATTATATGGTCTCAAACAAGCAAGTAGAGTATGGAACAAAAAGTTAGACCAAACTTTAAAAAATATAGGACTATTTCAATCCAATACTGAAAATTGTATATATTATAAAGTAAATAGTAATGAAATAACATACGTCGCAATTTATGTTGATGATATTTTGATCTTTACAAATAATCCTGAAAGTAAGTCTAATATAAAGAAAAGCCTTACAAATATTTTTAAAATGAAAGATATTGGAGAAGCAAATTATATTCTGGGGATGAAAATTACAAGAGATCGATTGAACAAAAAATTATGGCTTGACCAAGAACAATATATATCTAAGGTTTTAAAAAAATTTAATATGGATGATTGCAAACCTATCTCAACTCCCTTAGACATAAATAAAACGGTTACCAAAGAGATGAGCCCACAATCTGAAGAAGAAGTTGAAGAAATGAAAAAGATTCCATATCAAGAAGCAATTGGAAGTATTATGTATGCAGCTCAAGTAAGTCGTCCAGATATTTCATTTGCAGTGGGGGCTTTAGCCAGATTTAATAATAACCCAGGAAAGGCACACTGGCAAGCTGTAAAGCGTATCATGAGGTATCTTAAAGGAACTATGAAATACAAACTACAATTTTCTAAGGATGAAAATGAATTCATCGAAGGATTCTCAGATGCAGATTGGGCTGGAGATGTAGATGAAAGAAAATCAACATCGGGTTATGTTTTTAAGTTTCAAGGTGGCTGTATTTCATGGAACTCTAAGAAGCAGCAAACAACAGCGTTATCCACAACAGAAGCGGAATATATGGCATTGGCAGCAGCTGGTCAAGAGGCGTTGTGGTTACAATCTTTGTTTAATGAACTTGGAAGACCATCATCAATTGTAATAAAATGTGATAACAAAAGTGCTATAAATTTGTCTCACAACAACACTTATCATGCTCGTTCAAAGCATATTGACATAAGACATCACTTTTTAAGAGAACTAGTTAATAATAAAAGGATCATTATTAACTATCTCAGTACCGAGAATATGGCAGCTGACATCTTAACAAAATCCCTATCAAGTGTGAAACATTTTCATTGCTGTGACCTGATGAATCTTGGCGTTCATTCTAGTGGGGGTGTTGAAGAATGAGAATGAACTTTGTTAATATTATAACTTGTTTTATATATTGTAAATTGAATCAATATAGTTTGTTTTTTATTGTACAATGTTTTTAGAAATTAGAAAATAAATTTTCACTTTTTGACTGTTATTCTAAATATACGTATCACATACTAACACATATGTATGTATGTTAGTACATATTACTTGACAAATATTTTTGTGGCTGTTTTTTAAGTTTGTTTTAATGTAGTGACTAATAATATTTATTTACAGTTTTGGAAATTGAAGAAAACATAAAAACATTCGCTTCGCTATACTGAAAAACGTAAGTTAAGAAGAACATAATGGCAATTTGTAATATTTAATGTTTTTTTTTTTTTATTTATTTTCATTAATTATTTGTAAGCAAATTGTACAATTAACATTTTCACATTTCCATGCTAAATTTCGTAATAATGAAAAAATAAAATATATGTTGTAATTAAATATGTATGCATGTATGTTTGCAGTGGGAAAATTGTTAGGAGAAGAGAATACATTAATTTTATTTCCTTGAATTATTTTGCCAGCCAGCCATTCATGATATTTAGATGGCCATTTAAATTAATGTACAGTAATGTATGTAATTAAGTGATCATTGTAGCTAAAATCGCACTCATCCATCCATACACCCAACCACTGTATAATTTATCGACATTTTAAGCCAGCAGCTCTTCCACTCCGCTTATCATCACTTGCTTTTCACATTATTCACTTTGGTTTAGTGCATTTTAAGTGTTGATTTAAAATTTTTATTTCTTTTTCCCCTAGTCCTCCTTCTCCTATATCCTTGAGTGTGTCATTCGTTGGGTTACATGATCTTGCAATATGGATGTTGAAATTCTTTCCAAATATGCCGTTCTCAAGCGCAACACCAAAGTGCGCCTTCATCAAAGTCCCGAAATTCTGTTCGAAGATGATGCTGATAATAATGATGAAATCACAATCAATGCTGGTGCATTAATAAAAATATTTCAATCAAAAACCCCACCTTCAACAGCTGGCCAAAGTTCTAGTGGTTCCAAAAATTTAAGTACTATTCAAGTACTTGATCTGGTCAATGAAATGCCTATCTATGAGAATCTTTACGAGTGTCCCCAGACCAGTTTGCGACGTGTAGACGAAACTCTTTGGCCTTATATTATCAGCATTGTGGATCCCGAACAGCGTTTACGCATGCTGCAAGATACATTTCATTGCAAGTGGCTGGTGTATTTAAAAATCAATGACATTGTCAGTGTATCGGGTGAAATGTTTAATAAACCTGGTACAAATTTCGATTGTATAATTCGGTACATTGGACCAGTTACGGAACTTCATTCTGTTGGTTACTTTTTTGGCATGGAAATATTGGTATGTTAACTATTAAGCAAAATCTAAAAAAGTAAAAACAATCGTATAAATTTTATTATCGTACTCATTAACAAATAAAAATAGAGAAAATGTAAAATGTACTAAGAAAAAATAGGTTATACATACCTAAATAGCTATAATATGTAAATACTTTTCAAATCATAATATTTCAACTAACAACGAAAACCGAGGTATTAAAAAAAATAAATTTTGCTTTTGTTTTTATTTTCATACAAAACTTAAATTGAAAATTGTATAACTAAACTAAACTTTATTTATTCTTATGTTGCAGGATTTAAACAATGGTTATTCACCGCAAGCGGATAAATTGACATTTGCCACAGTATACACGCAACGTGATCCAAAGTTATCTATTTTCACCACAGCTAATTGGATTTCGCAAATACCCAAAGAACAACAAAAGAAATTTTCTGCTCGTGACTTAATAAATGGTACAATAGAAAAGTTTAAATCTGCAATTGGTCCTAGCACTTCTTTAACGGGAAGTGTTGCCAGCAACACATCATCACTGAAAAGAGATAAAAAAGCCAAGAAAAATAAAACACCATCAGCCCAGTTTTATGATCAAATAGAGGACACCACAGATAGTTGTACCAACAATAATAACAACAACAATAAAATGGAACGCAGCAAAAAGGAATCATCAAATGTTATGACACTAAACAATGAAGAGTACAAACAGTCAATAGAAAATCGTGAGAAAAGTTTGGAACGTCGAGCCCCTACCAATACGGTACAGACCCAAACACAACCGCAAAGTGGTATATTAAAAAATAAACATAAAGATCAAGCGAAATGTACCACTATTGTACCGGTCAGTGGTCCCGAAATTGTGGTCATAAATAAGACTGACATGGATGAGTCGAAAGAAGCTAATGTTATTGTCATTGATAAGGAGCGTCATGATGTCGATTTAGTTGAAATACTTGGCAGTGATTGGCCAAAAACGGCTGGTGATGCTGCTGCTATTTTGAATAAACAAAAACTACAAAACGCCAACATCTTGGCCGGCGCTGGTAGCAGTACAGCGGGTAATAACAATGGTACTACAAAAAAAAGTAATCGCAATAAATCATCCAATCCATTGACACATTTTGCTGGCAGTAATGCAAAAAATACAAATGATTCGGCTTTGCCAAATAATAAAAATATCGACAGTAAAAAAATACAAAGTAAGTTCTTGAAAGACGTTTTGTTCTCTTGTATAGATATTGATAGCATTGCAGGATGTGTGCGTGTAAAGATAAATTCCAATTTAACTTGCAAAGACAAAATCCTCTAATTTAACAGAGCTCATTGGTTTTTCATTAAATGAACTTTAGAGAGAAAACTGATAAAATACAACATGTTATCACAAAACAATTTATTTCTACCATTTATGCTTTTAAGATAAGCGAGATTGAGTTTTTTTTTTTTGAGATCTACTTAAAAATAGTTTGAGAAATGGAAATAGATGTTCAAAAATCGAATACCAGTTAATTCTTTTTGCAAAACCAACCGGTTTCGAATATTTTATATGCTCGAATTATTCGACAAGCTGGTTTTTTGTATTATTTGATCGATTTTTATAATAAAGAGCACGGTGTAGCTATACAAGGTGAGTGCAGTAGCACAGTTTTGTTTACAAATTACTTATGTCAAAAGTAATACTTTTTCAAGTATTTTTGACAGTAGTACATTATTTTACACAAACAAAATGCCCGTTGTTTCTGTATTGTGTTGTATTTGTTCTCATTTGCACCCACCTTTAATAGTTACACCATGATAAAAAACTTTTCTAATTTTTGTCAAAAATATAAAAATTTTCTAACTTTTTGTAGTTAATTTGTCTGCTTTGACAATATTTTCTAATTTTTGTACGAAAATCTCACGCTGATTATAATAAGATTTAAAAACTAAATATTATATAAGCGAACAGAGTTCGCTTTCCAAAATGTCTTAATTTTGAAAATATTTAAAAAAGCTTTTGGCACATTTTACTAATACCGGGTCCGTCAAATAACTTTTTTTTTTGAAAATGCTATAAAAAAGCTACTGAATATTTTCTCAAATTTCTTTTTTTATTTGAAAGTACAATCCTTCCGGTTAATAATTGAAAATAATTTCATTCAAATGGCTGCCTCGGCTGGCCATGCAGTAGCCTACATGATCGGTCCAATTTTTAAGCACATTATCGATTGTGTGCAGCTGTATTTCACCAATGGCTTCATGAATATTGTCCTTTAAAGCGTCAATTGTCTCTGGCTTGTCGGCGTAACACTTTCTTTAACGGCACCCCACAAATAATAGTCTAACGGTGTCAGATCGCAGCTCCGAGGTGGCAAACGACATCAGCTCTGCGGCTGATAATACGATCTTCAAAAACAGGGCGCAAAACATCGAGTGTAGCTTCGGCTGTGTGGCACGTAGCGCCGTCCTGTTGAAACAAAAATGTTGCCAATATCCTTCTCTTCAATTTTTGTGAACAAAAATTCGTTCAACATGGCCCATTGACTGTAACGGCCACTCCTTGCTTATTTTCGAAGAAAAATGGCCCAATTATGCCTCTGGACCAAAATCCGCACCAAACAGTGACTCGTTTTGGCTTTTTAATGTATGCGTGCGGGTTTTCTGTGCCCCAAATGCGACAATTTTGCTTGTTTACATTCCAGCCAAGATCAAAATGAGCTTCATCTAAAAAGATGATTTTTTTTTGGCAAAATCGGCATCTTCTGTAAGGCAATCGCAGGCCCACATAGCGAAGCGAAAACGTATTGGATGGTCAGTTGGCTTCAACTCCTGAACCAATTGGACTTTGTATGGCGTCATACCAAGGTCTTTATGCAAAATTCGTCTCAATGATGTCTCCGAAATGTTCAATTGTTGAGATCGACGGTGAATTGATGGCGCTTCAAGCACACTTTTTGCCACAGCAGCAATATTCTCGGGTGTACGAACTGTTTTTGGCTTTTCACGCTTTGGTTTATCGATGAGGATGCCAGTTTCTTTCCCTTTTTTCACAAGATAACGAACATACGGAGCTGACGGTGCTTCTCTTCTTCCAAACTCCGTACGCAATTTTCGCACACATTCTGCAACATTACCATGATTTTCAAAGTAATGTCGCAATATTTCCCAGCGTTGTTAAACCATATTCGTTCAGCGGAAGGATAAAACTAATTATCTGTCAAATCAGACATGAGCTAAGTGTTACCATTCACGAAATAAGCACTAGTTGAAAAAAAAACGTTAGATGGCGGACCCGTTATATAGTAAATCTAACGCTCTTTGAAAACTTAAAAAATAGCTTTGATTAATATGGTTTATTATGTACTTATGTATTTATATACATACCTTACATCACCATAGTGAGGGTGAGGGTATATTGGATTTTTGCTCAAGTTCGTAAAGACGAAAAATATTAACTCAACATCCATCTTAAAGTATTATTATGAGCCCAGAATCAATTTCTGAGTTGATTTAACAATGTTCGTTTGTCTGTCTGGCAGTCCATGACAATTATTTATCGATTCGGTTGAATAAAATCGCATTTAATATTAATATTAATTTGATGTTACTCTTTACACCATTTATGTTCTTTATTTTGATTAGTTTGTTGTTTATTTTGATTAGTTTGTTGTTTATTTTGTTGTTGTTGTTGTTGTTATAACAGCAGTAATTGCTGAGTTGACAGCACTTGGCCGAGTGAACTCGGGTCATTCCGGTGCATAGAACCGGCTGCCGTGGGAATGTGTTTATTTTGTAAACTATATGGTTTCCTCTTTTATCGTTTTCGCAAATTATATATAATTTGCTCACTCTTCTGATTTAAATTTGAATGTTTTGTTTGAATTTATGTGTTATTTTTAAATTAAGGAACGGATCAGGAATTAATCGCATAAAACGAGATCTCTGTATAATTCACATATATATTTACAAATGTAAGTTTAATTTTTATTCATAATTAACGAATGAATAATGTCCAAAAATGAATGCTTTAAAAACTTGAAACTTTTTTTTTATTTTCTTCAGTTCTGTAATAATGTTAATTCTATTTTTGCACAATATACATATTTCAAATGTAGACAATAATGTGCCAGAAACCAAACACAATTGTCTAACAATTCCGGCAGATGTAGAATGCATAAAATATACACACAAACTAAAGATTTAAATAAGAGCAACAAATCAAATAAGGTAGATAGGGAGCAAGAGCAAAACTATTTTTAGATATTTTCAAATTCAACAAAATTGTAGTGATGTTGAAATAATATAGCGATGAAAAAATTTTATTGAACACGAATAAAAGAAAAATAACATAATTAGATAACTATTAGACAATCAATTGCACAAAATAAATTACTTATTATTTTTATTGATAAAGTTTTAACAATTTTACTATGTACATATAATATAATTTAATGTTATAAACGTAACGGCTACACATCTATTCTTCAGCGTTGTCAACTTTGAAATTTCAAAACGCACCAAAATGGAGAAAAAAGCGCACCATTTACAAAAAAACGCACCAAGTTAAGAATTTCGTTTTGTGTTTCAAATATTTAGCATGAATTCTATAACAACTTTTTATCAACGATTATTAGTAAAAGTAATAATAGTAAAAGCCTTTTTTTAATAAATGAGCTAATAAAGATAAAATAAGCATTTTTTAACCACTCAAAATTTAACTCACAATATGATATTCGGAACTAAAGTACTAATTGGTAAAAAGCTAATTTCAGTTCAGTAGACCAAACCATTAGGTTATACAATAATTTTTATTTACTTGTTTAAAATGTTAATTTGATTTTCAAACAAAGATTTTTGAAGAATTTGGTTTCATTTATCATACATTCGTATTTAAGATACATTTTTTCATCGTATAGATTTCATGAGTTATGAATTATTAAAAAATTGCAATTAAAAATTAGTAAAAATAAAGATTTCGAAAAAATTAAAAAACGCACCGCAATACACAAAACAAATTTTGCTGTGTTGAATGAAATGGTACTCAAACAGGTGTATTTTATTGTAGAAAGATTTTTTCTCACACTGAAACAAAAAGTTGTGTTGAATTTGCTTTGGTGCCACCAAAAATTAAAAAGCGCACCAAAAATGGTGCGAAACGCACCAAGTTGACAACGCTGCTATTCTTTTTTTAAACCGATTACTCAATATGTATTATGAATTTCGAAAATACTTTAAATACTCTCTCCCTATTTGAGAATGAGAGATTTATGTTGAACTTTTTATTTCAGTATTTTGGTATTTTGCCTGTGTTTATTGAACTGATAGATAATGTACATACATATGAATGCACATATATATGGCGGTGTATACCTTCCTTTCCCTATTCAAATTAAATTGCTTATTGTGACATTTAGCGTTAGTTGTGTTTTTAAACTGCAGTGAATAGTTCACGTAAATTTTAGTTTTAACATTTAAAATAATAAAAAAAAAAATACATTTTAAATCTGGAAGAGCAAGGGAAAAAGAAAGACACATATTTTATTTGAAAATGGAAATAGCTCGGACAGCTAGTGAGGCATCATTGTACCACAATATTCCATTGACAGTTTTAGAATTTTTCACCACATCACCTGTGGGCAGTCCCATTGAATATGGCTCATATATGTCAGGTTAAACACATGCCATTTCGATCCCCCCTATTATACTATTTATGCCTAATTTTATTTTTAATTTTCTTTTTAAATTATTATTTGTGTACGTATGTTTTATTCCATCCTATCCCCTGTCCATCCTCCAAATGTTCACATCTACAGAGTCTCATAACAGCAATCCCATACCGGAAACATATGATAAAATTGACACACAACAACCCTTGTATGCTAATACACCTTCCAATCAAATTGATATAGATGCAGCCTTTGAACCGCCTGAATTTTTGCCCGCTGTATTGGATAGTGACTTTATGCAAGAGGCATCCATGCAAGAGGTGCCCAACACAGAATTAGGTTTGGGCTCTATGGTCGAGGTTAATGTACCGGAGTCGAATAAACATTTGTATGGTGTTATACGTTGGATTGGCATATCACCTGACAACAAGGACATTTTAATTGGTGTGGAATTGGAAGATGAATGCATTGACAAACAACTTCTAACAACAGATGGCGGATATAATGGTGTTTCGTAAGTGTTTTGTCAGTGATGAAATATTTCATGAATTTTAAAATTATTTCTGTTTTGCGTTTTAGATTGTTTAAATGCCCAGTTGGTCGGGGTATTTTTGTTACTAGCGATCAGTGTTCGATTGACAGGCGATTTTTAGGAGCAGATGGTGGAGCTGTTGGCAATGGAATTACTGAAGCAAATGATATTAAAACAAAAACCACAAATGGTTTTCATGACGAACAGCAAACATTTGGTTTTATGGAATGCCCCATTGTACCAGGAGCAGTGTCACCTATCAGTAAGTCTTTTAGACATGTGTATATAACCTACATAAATATGTATATACCGTACATAATAACAGCGTCTCAGAAAAAATTATAATAATTACTGTAAACTTTGCAATCAATTACTTTTAAAGAATTGCCACACTACAGAAGCATTTTTTAAAAATCTGAAGAACAACACTTTCGTTTTTTCAACTATTTATTTTAAATACAGGTCCCGCTATTTTGTCAAAAAATTTAATCAGTGCTAAACAATGAAAAACTGAAATAGAAAGAATTTCCTTGAAAATCCGTAATTGTCGGTTTCAATGATTCCAAAATATTTAATGCTATCCATATGCATACGAGTATGTAGCTTTTACTAAGTATGATTTCAATCCCATTTTTTGTTATATAAATATTAAAACAATTACATATGTTACCGAATTTTGTGTGAAAAATATCTTATTTGGTTTTTGGTTATGACATAGATAGTAACCAACACCCAGGATGCACTTAAAAGATTACTCAATTTCTTCTTAATTCATTGAACAAATCAAAGTATGTTTAGCTGGCCAGTTTTATGCGAAATGTGAGTCCCCAAAAATAATGGCATCTATATGAACATCACATACATACATAAGAGGTCTGATAAAAAAATGACCGTTATTTTCAAATTTCGTGAGTTACGTATGTTCGATTTTCGAATTTTTTTTCTGTTATGTTGGTACACATGTCTGTTATATAAATGTTTTGGTAATTTCAGCCATTTTGTTTTTGACAGATAAAAAGGTTAGTCGTGTTTTGGTGTGCTCTTCGATTTTTTACTATTCAAAAAAATGGATCAAAGAAAGTGTATTAAGTTTTGTGTAAAAAATTAAATTAAATGCGCAAGGACATTTGAAATGTTGACTCTGGCGTTTGGCGAGTCTACTATGAGCAGAACACAAGTTCAATTGTGGTACATATAACCGTTTTAAGGAAGGCCGAGAAAATGCCAATGACGATGCTCGTCCTGGTCGCCCGAGTACGTCAACAAGCGATGAAAACATTGAAGCAGTGAAGAAAATGATTTTGGATAATCGTCGAATCACTATCAGAGAGTTTGCTGATGATGTTGGCATATCGTTCGGCTCATACCAAGCAATTTTTACGGATGTTTTAGGCATGAAACGTGCGGCAGCGAAGATTGCTCCAAAATTGCTAAATTTTGAGCAAAAACAACGTCGCATGGACATCGCTCAGGAGCTGTTGAACATCGTCAACGACGATACAGATTTCCTCAAAAAGGTCATAACTGGTGACGAATCATGGGATCATCCCAATGGAAACGTCCAGAAGAGCCAAGACCGAAAAAAGCAAATGTGAAGGTTTTGCTCACTGTTTTCTTCGACTGCAATGGCGTGGTGCATCACGAATTATTGCCACAAGTTATTGTGGAGAAACCAATCATGGATTTTGCACCATGATAACGCACCAGCTCGATGATTGTGCGTGAGTTTTTGGCCAAAAACAAAACCGTTATCATGCCTCAACCACCGTATTCACCGGACTTGGCCCCCGCTGACTTTTTCCTCTTCCCAAAATTGAAGACATAGATGAAAGGAAAGCGTTTTGCTACGATTGAGGAGATAAAAGAAAAATCGAAACAGGGGCTGTTGGCGATACTAAAAAGGATTGGAAAAAACACTGGCGTAAGTGTATTTTATCTGAGGGGGATTTGAAGGACACAAAATAGATAACAAGACAAGATGAACAGGGTAACCAGAAATATGCTCTATCATGTTTTTTCCTGAGCCTCGTATTGAGTAATGAATATAAGATTTATCTGTTTCAGAACAATTTAAGAATTTTTGGGGGTTACTCTCTATTGCGATGCGAATGCAAATGCAATGCGATAACAGTACAATTTGTATGCTTATCGCATCGTAATAGAGAGTAACCCCCTGGCATCGATTTGTTACAGCATATTTTGTCTTAAAGAGCCTATTTTGGAATATAAGCATATTTGTGGGCATATTTTAGTTTTTTTCTTTTAAAAAGAAACTTATTGTTTTTTTTGCGTGGTCAATTTTTTTTTAAACATCATTTGATTTTATTTTTAAACGTTTTTTGTGTGTTCGGTTGTTTTATATGTGTCTCATCTCTTGAGTTGACATTAATTTATTTATTTGTTGGCAGCACTGCCAATCGCCAACCTTTACGTTAAAATGTTGGAAAATCGCTAAGATTACTCGTTAGTTTACATATAAAATGCATTGAAAAAAGTATCAAGTGGTAAAACATTACTACATAGTTATTGTTTTGCAAACACTTGTTGAATTTACTCCCTTGCAAAACGCAATAAAAAAATATATAAACGGGGAAAATACACACATTTATTGCATTTAAACTACTTTTAACTTTATTCAAAAACAAAGTAAGTACATTTAATTGCAAACCAATGTATGTATATGAAGATTATTATACTTGTTTTTTAAGTGGTAAAACATTACTACATAGTTATTGTTTTGCAAACACTTGTTGAATTTACTCCCTTGCAAAACGCAATAAAAAAATATATAAACGGGGAAAATACACACATTTATTGCATTTAAACTACTTTTAACTTTATTCAAAAACAAAGTAAGTACATTTAATTGCAAACCAATGTATGTATATGAAGATTATTATACTTGTTTTTTGTTGTAGAAGATGCCAAAGATTAAAATTACTAAGGCTGCCAAATTGAGAAACTTCACCAGGGAGTATCCGGATTTCAAAACAGATGGAAATGTTTGTTTTGCACTATTTGCAACAAGTCCGTCGTAGCAGACAAAGTGTTTTTAGTCAAGCAACACATAGAAGGTACAAAACACATAAATTTAAAAGATAGACGGGTACAAAAAGAAAATTCACAAGTGTTTCTATCTGAATATACACAATTGAGCAAAGAAAGTCAGTTCCACGAAAAACTATGTGAAGCGTTTGTATCGGCAGACATTCCATTGTGTAAAATAAGAAATGCCCAAATTAAGCAGTTATTTGAAAATTTTACGGATTATAGAGACCCGTCGGAAACTATACTTCGGTCGAAATATACTAAAAATCTTTATACAAATTGCATGAAAAATATACGTAAATGCATAAAATATGAGTATCTATTAATTTCAATAGACGAAACTATGTATGCAACAGGTAGAAATGTGGCAAACGTCATTGTTGGCATATTGGATTGTAACGAAGACAATTAACACTGCTGTCTTGGATAAGACAAATCATTCGACCATTGCAAAGCTATTTGACAACTCGATAAAAAGACATGGATGCTAATTTTAATAAAGATTTGAATTTGCTGTTTGTGACAGATGCTGCACCCTACATGGTAAAAGCTGCCAAAGCAATTGAAGTGTTTTATCCAAGGATAGCACATGTGACGTGTATTGTCCACGGTTTTTATCGAATTTGTGAACGGATAAGGGATTCTATGAAAACGTTAATAAAGTTATTGCCAAAGTAAAGAAGGTTTTTTTAAAAGCTCCGAGTAGAGTAGACCTTTTTAAGGAAACTCATCCTGAGCTCCCTTTACCACCTGAGCCCATTACAACCCGTTAAGGGGCATGGCTTGAAGCCGTAAATTATTATGCCAATAATTATGAAAATGTTTTAGACGTTTTAGATATGCTGAATAATGAAGATGCTCAATCAATACAAGTTGCGCAAGAAATCTTACGAAATCCTAAAACTAAAACAGATTTGATTTTTATAGCCTCTAATTATGGAACACTCAGGAGAGGCTTAAAAAGGGTCTCAATGCCTACTATGCTTGCAGATCATCGATAGGTAGGAGCTGGGGACTTCGGCCATCAATGGTAGGATGGCTATACACTTCGGTGGTTAGACCCATACTTACGTATGGATGCTGTGTTTGGTGGGAGGCAATGAGACTGGCTAATCGGAGAAGCCTTCTGTCTAAACCTCAGAGATGTGCTTCAATTGGCATAACAGGGGCCATGAAAAGCACTCCTCAAGCGGCTCTGGATGTCATTCTTCATCTTCTGCCTATGGAGCAGTATGTGATGGGAATGGCAGCCAGAAGCATTCTTAGACTGAGGGAGATGGGACTGCTAAAAAATCAAACACAGGGTCACTCACGGATTCTGTGTGAGATTGAGCCAGGTAGATATTGCCTGGGATCGCCCGGCTCTACGGACTATGTGAGCACTAGGGTAGATTTCAGGCGTTACCGGAGGTGATATTACCGTCTAGGGAGAGCTGGTCGGGAAAAGACAAATTATATGAAGGATTTGCTATTTTCACGGATGGCTCGAAGATCAGAGTGTCATATAGGCTTCCTGACGACTGTAGTGTTTTTCAAGCGGAAGCTCAGGAATCTTGAGGGCCGTGGAACTGATGAAGGACAACATTGACAAAGGTTCGGAGGTCACGATTTATGTGGATAGCCAGACGGCTCTTTTGGCCATACGGGGCTGCTATGTGAACTCCAAACTAGTTGACAGTTGTAGGAGGGCTCTAGAGGAAGCCTTAGAGGAATATACGGTTAGGCTGTGCTGGGTACCAGGTCACTCGGACATCGCCGGCAATGAGATGGCTGATGAGCTGGCAAGGATGGGCTCAGTGACAGAGGACCGTAGCCGTATGGAGGCAGTTGGGCCTCCAATGGGATTCTATTATGGAAAGATCAATGAATGGGCCCTAAATGCGACCAATGAGGTCTGGGGAAACCGAACGGACTGCCAAGTGTCACGGACGTTGTGGCCGATGCTTAGGAAGTCCGATTCGGAATCGTTGCTGGGCAGGAGTAGGATCTGCATTAGGACCATGATAGGCATTATCACGCACCACTGCATGATAGGCAGGATGGCGGTGAGAATGGGATCCGAAGTTTCGGATATGTGCAGATTTGCGAGGACCCGGATGAACTGAAGACGGTTGAGCACATTCTATGCCACTGTCCCAGGTTGCAGGGTAGTACGCTGAGGTGGCTGGGTAATAGATTCCTGGGTGAATTAGGGGATGTCTCGAGCTGTGGGCTGGAGACTCTAATGGGATTCGTAATGGGAATGACTTGGCTACACGGCAGCAGAATGGGTGCTGGTCGCACAAATGGACATTTGTCCGAGTAGGATATGGTCAGGTTCTTCCTCTTTCCTCTTCTCTTTCTCTTTTCTTTCTTCTCCTTTATCTCTATGCACTTTGCTATTCCCTCTTTCACTTTCGCTTTCATTTCACCTTCTCTTCCTATCTAAGGCATCGCAATGGACCATATTGGTCTCTGGGTGATGGTTTGAGGACTACTCACACCAGCCTTCCTACCTACCTAATGGATTTATAGTAAATTTAATAAAAAAATTACAAACAAGTGGCCTCACACTGCTGGAACAAATAAAAATATTAACAGATGCGATTGAAAAAATTAACAACGTTCCTCATTCTGATATATTGTTCAAAACAAAGTAAAATCTATTCAAGATAAAAACAAAGGCCTGTAGGTTATAAAAAGTATTTGCAAAGAGTTGTGCGGGTCTCAATCAAATTCAGCTTTAAAATATGAAGTGAACGAAGTATTATCGTTTAAATTTGCGCCCATTACTTCAGTTGACGTAGAAAGAAGTTTTTCAATGTATAAAAATATTCTAAGATGTACCTAATAGACATAATTTTTTATTTGAGAATTTAAGTGAATACTTTATAGTTTATTGCAACAATAACATTAATTTAATAGTATAGATTTTTATATTAAACTCCAGTAAACTAAACTGAAACTCAAGATTAAATCAAGTTATACTTTAGTCTATTTTTCAAGTAGAAGCTTGAATTTATGTAAATTTCAATAATTGACTTGGCAAATAGACAAGTGTTCTATTTTTTAAAATAAAAATAATACTTTTTTATATATAAATACATATTATTTTTTTGCAGCCTTGTTTTATTTATCTAAGTACTTTAATATGGATTTAAAATATAAATTTTTTTTAACTTAAGGGTGCTTTAGTTTACAAAATATACCCCTTTGTGTATGTATTAATTTTTGTTAATTGTTGTAGTTAATTATTTTGTTTTTAATAAAAAATGTCAAAAAATTAATAATTTTTTATTAACATATTTTTAAAATTTTTAGAGCATATTCTTCGTTTTTTACGGCATATTTTATGGTCTTAAAACACATTTTTTAGAGCATATTTCTGGTTACCCTGTTGATGAATAAATAAATACTTATTGAAAAAATTTGAAAATAACGGTTATTTTTTGATCAGACCTCTATGTATGTAGGTCATATACACAAAGGTCCTTACTGACATCAGTATGATAATATCCCACGAGAAACTGTTTTGTCAAAATGTTATTACCTTTCATGACTAGGTGTAGATGGTAAATCTTTGCTTTATTGTGTACATTGTATTCCGTTGTAATTTGCATATACCCCGTGATAGTCCTAAAGGCAGAACTTTGCCAGTTTCCAATATTTCGTCAATGGGCATTACTTTACGAAATTGAGCACACTCGATCAGCGTAACTGACCACTGAGAAATTAATCGTCTTGTAGATCGACAATAAGGTTGGTCCTCCTAAATAGGGGACAATCGAAGAAAGAGTCGAAAACTCTTTAAGTCCTTGTCGAACAAATTAAACAACTATAATAAGAAATGCAAAACGCAGGTCTTGGAGATTCTTTTGTAACAGCATGGAGTTATCTTCTGAGACCAGGTACATTCGGAAACCGTGAGGCCGCTGGAAAACTGGTATACATGAGACCCTAGAAGTTTATGAAAATGAATGAAAGTGTGTATCTTTGACCTGCCTCGAGTGGTCTAATATTTCTGAGTCATGTACCAAGTCTCATACAAAACCGAAATACTACAGGCCTATTAGTCTGCCCTCATTTCTTCTCAAAAATATGTAAAGGTTAAATAATGTTCATATGATAGAAAAAATTTGTTAAAAAAGCGCTTCACTCGCTTGTGAGTCAAATTGAACCGGCTGGTGCAACTACCATCCACAAGATCATAAACCATGTTGAATGTAACATTAAATTCACTAGTCATATAGCTCGACTCTGTGGGTTGTAAGACTTTTGCGTATGAGTTGTAGTGTCTCGATGGCACTCCCGATATTGTCGTCATGAAGAGTTAAGCTAAAACTGATAATTTACTATTCTCAAAGAATTACAAGATCGCCATACGACGTCTTAATGGTGTGAAATGGATTCTATCAAATAACGCAAAGTATCTGGGAGCCATCCTCACTCAAAGCTTTTCTGGAATCAGAACATTCAGACGAGACTGTAACCATTGGTGTATGGAACCGACGAATTTACAACATTTAATATTGCACTCTTACCCCCTTATTCAGGTTTATAAAATTTCCATACAAAATTTGCTTTATAAACCTCTCATAAACCTGGGAGGTTACTCTATATTGCGATGCGAAAGCAAATGCGATGCGATAAGCATACAAATTGTACGGTTATCGCATCGCAATAGAGAGTAACCCCACTGTTGTAAGTTTTATGAATGAGGCCTTTAGAATCTTCTTCGAAAGGGACTTTAATGTGACAAATGGAAGGACTGATTGGACACAATCCCTCCAAGAGAAACCATTGGAGATTTTGACGGATGGCTCGAAATCGGATGTGGGTGGCTTTTAAATTGCTCTGACTAATACGAGTGTGTTTTTTAGACTACCGAACCAGTGTAGTGTTCTTCAGTCTGAAGTCACAGCCTTGTTTAAGGGGTTATTATGTATTTTGATTCAAAATCAAACGCTTTGGAAATACATACTATGTAAAAAGTATACAAATTGGAACGATTTTCTTTTCGACGACAAGGTCTATATGTTCCAATTATGACTATCGCAGAACTACAACTCTGATAACCATTCCATGTGATCGACTATGGAATGTAGTTGCTGTGGTCACAGTTTGATGTAGATGTTGTACAGTTTGATATAGAAGATGATATACCTAGACTTTTCTATCCGGTATCACGGGTCCCATGACTGTCAATCTCAGAAGTTAGCTGCCTGTAGAGACTAACCTAACATAAAGCATCATTGGCAAAATAATTCAATTAAATATAAGAAAATATAGTTACATTCCATTAGAAATCCTTTAATGCAAATGATGACCGGCTTATGTACATTCGAACAATGCAAAAATCTGTATGAAATAAATTTTTAATACAATTTCGTTTATCTTTTACTTACATCATACTATGTATATTATTTAAATTTTAGAATGTTCAAGTTTGAATGCATTGGAAGAGTTATGTGGCGACTTTAAAGGCATACAAGGTCATCACAATTCATGTTATTTGGACGTCACTCTATTTTCCATGTTTGCTTTTACTCCAGTATTCGATGCAATTCTGTATAGACCACCAGAAGAGGACGTAAGTTGAATAGTATATAAATAATTACACAGATATGTAGTAGCAGTACTCGTATCTTATAAAATACAATTCTAGGACATTTCACATTATACCGAAGTGCAAACAGTTCTGCGAGATGTGATTGTGAATCCTTTGCGCAAACATATGTTTGTAAGAGCTGATCGAGTTATGGAGTTGCGACAATTATTGGATAGACTGAGTTCGGTTAGTGGTTTGACGAGCGAAGAAAAAGATCCCGAAGAGTTTCTAAACTGTGTATTGTCGCAGATAATGAGAGCCGAACCATTTCTTAAGGTATGAGAATAATTATTTAATATTGAACATGTTTTCTATATAGTAATACCTTTACAGTTTAATTCTGGTCAGGATGCTTACTATTACCAGTTGTTTGTCGAGAAGGATGAGCGTTTATCATTTCCCAGTGTCCAACAGTTGTTCGAACAAAGTTTTTACTCATCTGATATTAAGCTGAAGGAAGTGCCATCGTGTCTTATAATACAAATGCCTCGATTCGGTAAAAGCTTTAAAATGTATCCGCGCATATTGCCCTCACAAGTATTGGATGTCACCGATATAATAGACGATTGTAGGTCCTTAAATTTTAACTGAATTGAAAGTGTTTAATATTATTTCGAAATTTTGTTTAACAGCACCACGGCAATGTTCCGTTTGCGGCAAATTGGCTGAATATGAATGTCGGGATTGTTTTGGGGTGTTACAGAATGGTATTGGCTTAGAGAGTACATCGTTTTGTCCCAAGTGCCTGGAAACTGTACATATGCATGCTAAAAGGTTAGTTGTACTGTACTGTTAAAAATGTTAAATTACACTGTGCAACAAATTCAAGTTAGCAGTCAAATGCCGTAAAAGCCAAATTATTGCTAGAGCCCTGTGCAACAATTAAAATTTAATTTGGCTTTTACAGATTTAAAAAATATCAATTAGTCGACGAGTTATAGCCAAAAAAAAACCATATAAACAATATGCTGAAAATCGGCATTTGACTGCAAAGTTCGTAGGTCGATTAAAAAAAAAAAAAATCGAAATAACATAAACAAACGCCGCGATACGGGTCTTTTAATTTAGCCTCTATTTTTACCCCCTCACTCGGAGAATCGACATAACTTTTGCTAACCTGAATTGGTTCTACAGTGTTATCATATGATTTAAATGATTATAAAACTATTTCGAGCCACATCTATTATGATATTTGTAAATATTCTTTGTAGATCCAATCATAAAAATCGCAAATTATCTGTGCCACAAGATTTTCGTGTAATGGCCGAACATATGACCGTGCCACGTTTGTATATGGAACTCTTCGCGGTGGTTTGCATTGAAACGTCGCATTATGTAACATTCGTAAAGGCTGGTTCGGGCCCCGATGCACCATGGTGTTTCTTTGATTCCATGGCAGATCGAAAAGGTAACATATGACTTCCCGCAACATAAATAAGATATTTAAATAAAGTAAATGTTTTTTTCATTTATTTTATTTTAGGTGAACAATATGGTTATAATATTCCAAAAATGATAACCGTACCCGATTTGCCGCAATGGCTGTCGGAGGATGGTGCACGTACCGTTAATGAATCTTCTTCCAATGATAAAATGCTACCAGAGCATGCCAAACGTTTGTTTTGTGATGCCTACATGTGCATGTATCAAAGTACAGATGTCATGATGTATCGTTAATTTAATATTACATACATATTATTATTGTCTGAATTTGTTAAAAAGTTAAGTTTTCTTTAATAATATTTTTAGTTTACATAACAGACTTATTTATCTTTTTGTTAAAGATACAAATATGTTTTTAGTCGCGTTAATTTACTGATTGTATTTATAATTTAGTAATATATGCAATTTTGTTTAATATAAATTTTGTTTCAATGACTGCCTTATAATTATTACCAAAATATAAATAGAAAAATGTGTAAACATAATCTTTCACACTATTTGAACTCATAATACCAGAAAGAAAAACATACATATGTATACAGGGAGATAAAGTAAGACCTTTTTATACCCTCCACCACCACCAAAAGTGGTATCATACGTTTGTCATTCCGTGTGAAACTTTTTTAATATTCATCTGAGACCCAACAAAGTATATATTTTCTTGCTCCTTATGAAATTCTAAGTCGATTTCGCCATGCCCGTCTGTGTAAATCACTCTCACGTTCAAACTATACAACTTAACTAAACGAAATTTCCAGAAAATTTTTTCTTATTTTGCAGGTAACTTTGGTATTTAAAATCGTATGACATAATCTCAAATAAGAAAATTACGATCAATTTTACTCGATATCGAATGCGGTAATTTGGCCCCAGCAAAATCGGTTTAGGGCAACCAGAGTTATGGACCAATATGTGAGACAACCTCCATAAAATTTTTATATTTTTCGTCCATTTTATTGCAATATTTTGAAATATATTGCAGATAATATCATGCAATTTTGTATACGTTGTTTTTATGATAAAAGAAGAAAGTGTGCGGAAAATAGTAAAAATCGGTCCATGATTACTCATAGCCCCCATACAAATATATATATTCCCGAAATATGGCTTAATGATAAATAAATGCCTATAAAATTGGAATATCAAGACAAAATTCAGCAAAAATAATTTTTATACAAAAAGAAATCGCAAAACGATTTTTTTTTTACTTCGGTCCATGTTTGACCATAGACCCCACTTCCAAAATTCATTTAAATACGTATAAAACAGATATAAATAATGTTAAACGGCTAAAATTTTACATAAATACTTCTTATAGGCAAAAAAATTGTTGTACTAAATTTTATGGGGGTCGGCCCAGAACTGGTCATAGCTCCCATACAAGGACCACATCTGAAAAAGACATTTTTCCCTATATATATTGTATAAATATCGGTACCGACTCAAAACTTTGCACAGATCATTTACATATATACAAAACTAGCGGACCCGGCGAACTTTGCCTCGCCCCAATTTTAGGCCTTCAGACAAACTTTAGAGTAATAATATAATACAACAGGAATAATTTCACACAAAATTTCGTACAAAAAATTCAATTTTCCAATTTTTCCCATTTTCCGACTTTTGCGAAGAGATTTTCCAATTTTCCGCGTTTCGCATTTCGCATTTTTCATGATTTACACTAAGAAATTTCTATTTTTTTAGTTGGAAAGTCATTAAGTCAAAAACTCGATTTTCCAATTTTCCGACTTTTCCGGAGGGATTTTCCAAAATTTTCTTCCGTAAGAACCTTCTCCTCGAAAATACGAACAACTGACAAAAAGTTTTATAGAAATCGGCCCAGCCGTTCTCATTTGATGAATTACTATACATTTTTTACACCATTTTTATATATATAGATTCATCCCACACAATTTTGTTAATTTCGGTCTATTTTTAACCGTATGCCCCATATAAAGCCCTCTTCCGAAAATCACTTTAATACTCATAAATCGCTTATCAATCCAAAATTTTACACGGATCATTTATATACATGCGTAAATCTAACTGCTGGATTTTAAGAATATCGCTCCATATTTGACTAATATATATCGTATATATACCGTTATTATGTTAAAATTCTACGTGAAATATCCTCATATGCATGAAAATAACTGTTGCAAAATTTAAGAAGATCGGCCCATAATTTGTCATGCCTGCCATATAGAACCATTTTCAAAAAACAAATAAATTCGGGTCAAAAAATATTCTTTTCGGATTTAACTCATATTCGGTCCATATTTTATAATCATGATATATATCGTTGGAAAGGTATTTTTAATACCTTTTATTTAATGTATTACAAATTAGCAGACACCCAGTAGTTCCCGAGATATAGGCCTATATATTTTCAACTTTAAGGGCCCGCTCCCTCGAAAATAGGCGGGACCGCGAACAAATTTTTTTGCTGGCATCCCCCCTAAAAGCCCTATTTGATTTTGTTTTTTTTTGAGCAGTCACTAAAACCGAAATGTTCCCCTTTTTTTATATCCTGTTTGTTAAATTACACTCAAGATTATTATGAACATCAGACAAACTCTATAAATTATGGTAAGAATTGGTAATTAGATCAATTAAAAATGGTGAAAATTAGACAAAATTTCAAAATATTTAACATAAATTATGTTGCTCGTAAAATTGTCTTTCAAACAATATATCAAATACTAATAAAATTTGCACTAAGACTGAATAGAAAATACAGAATAAGAATATTCTAGTCCTATAACCAGTGTAGTTTTTGTATTTCTTATTACTTTTATGTGGAGGGTGTTTAAGATTCGGCACAGCCGAATATAGCACTCGAACTTGTTTTTATTAATGTTTTTGATACCAAATTAAATGATCGTAAATAGCTATTTATTTATGATCGTAATAGCTACTATAGTAAGAAGAATATGATATATTTTAAGAACAAAATTAAATGATAGCGATGTTTTCTCAATTATTGTCAATTGTTGAGTTTAAGTACACATAATAATTCCAAATAACATTATTAAGTCAGTGAAGTATAAATTACTTCTTTTATTGGTAATTTTTTAGAGGAAACGATTTATGAAATTCATCGAGGGAATTCTACAACAACTTTAGCTATTTTAACAAAGTCCCAATTTACACAAATTATTATTATTTTATTAAAAAAATTGATACAATTTTTCCTAGAAATTTCTTTGGTGTTCACATAGCACAATTCTTATTGCTTAAATCGCTCGTATTTTTATTTGAGAATATACACATACATATACATACGAATAAGAGAGTAACACGAATTGATAGTACAATGAATGTGAGCTCGTCTTATCTTCCCCTAACCCCGATGCCTAAAAGGTAATCAGCTTAGCTTTAAGAATTGCTTCGTGTAAATTGGGACAAAACGTCGGAAGAATATTTAGCCAAATAAATTTAAATAGCCATGAATACTGCCGTGAGACTAAGTGAAACAGGCGCTTGGAAGCATGGTCATTATAGACATGCTAGCATCATGGGAAACATACAATGTCTGCCTGAACACATTGATTATCGCACTCCTAGACCCTCCTTCTTGTGAAGCTTCGTCTTCTCCATTCATGACAACATGGAATTGATTGTAGGTCTACTCCTTGATACTACGAGTCTATCTATATACACGGATGGCTCCAAAAAAGGGGAGAGAGTTGGCGGCGGGGTCTACATTCAGAAATTTGGAATCAGGATGTCTTTCAGAATTCCAAATGGATGTAGTATCATTCAGTCTGAAATATCAGCTATAAAACGAGCGGCTAATTGGATCAGTTATTACAGAATATCGGGAAGAGATATAAGTATATACACTGACAGTCAAGCTGCAATAAAGTCTCTGACAGATTTACATACTGGTCCAGGAATGCCGGACATCCTTAAACATGATGGCGAGACATTCAACAGTCACACACATATGGGTGCGCGGACATGGAGACATAATAGGTAACTGTATCGAAGATGACTTGGGAAAGAAAGGTGCCATGTTACCTGAAGATAACATTGACCATCTTTGCGGCATTCCGCTATCGAAATGTAAGCAAATAGTCAGCAACTTTTACTATGAGCTAGCTCAAACCAGGTGGAGAAATGAACGCACCTGTACAGTCACACGACTGATTTGGCCTATATTAAATATGAAACGTACGTTGTATGTACTAAAATTATAGCGACTACAACTCAGCAACTTAGTGTCAGTGATCACAGGACACTGCAAACTCGGCAATCATGCAAAACGACTGGGTTTACCCTATAATGATTTTTGCAGGAGTTGCAATAATGAAGAAGAGGAGGAAACGGTCTGTCATCTTTTATGTCAATGCCCAGCAATGAGTGGATCTCGTAGCATTCTTCTGGGGCAACCATACTTCGTCGACTTATCTGAATTCTCAGTTTTGAAGTTGGAGAATATTGATGCTTTTATCAGAGGCAGTAATTGGCTGCAGTAGCCTAATCTATTTATCTGGGTATATGCGCTCTTTAAATTTTGGTCTGCACATTTTTCACTCTCCTCACTATCCTTCGTATTCTTCTAAAATTAAAAAATACTATTAGAAATAGAGAATTTTTATTTTTCCGATTTTTTTGACGATTTTTCGAATTCAAAATAACCGTGTATGTTCTAGCTTCCGACAGATTTTAAAATCACATGAAATTGAATTTTCACATGAAATTAAAATTATATGTTCCCGTTTTTACATTGTTTTTCAATATTCGAAGTACTGTTCGAAACAAGTTTGACAAATGTCAAAATAAATTAAATTCTTATATTACTTTATTAATATTTAAATAAATTAAAGTATAAAATTTAAATTTTCATTATTTCTTTTGACCAAAAAGCACTATTTCATAAAGAAAAAGCTGATTCGTTTTGCTTTCACCAAACTATTTTTAAGTGAAAAGAATACGAATTTTTTAGTTCGTAAGTGAAAACGAGAACATCAAGAAAATGTGAAATCGTTCGTTTTCACATTTGATCTTGTGTATTCGAAAGCTAGAACATACACGAACGATTTTTTTCTTTTTATCGCGATTTTGACGATTTGACAATAGTGATTGCTTTGTGAGCAAGAGAGAGAAGATAATTCTGACAAATATACAATGGTTTTTGTCACTTGGCTTAAAATTTGCATTTCCGAATAGAAGTGAAACATGTATAACCGATGGCGAACATTGTATACAGACGATTGAGAATAAAGAAATGAAAAAATAAAAAACACTAAAATTTTGTCTGAAATTTAAAAAATTTTTGAATTTAATTTTTTTTATTTTTGATAACCCATTGAATGCGCTTCTCAAAGACCTTTCATATGATGCCAAATTTACATATAGTTCCTTTGGAAGAAATGTGAAAAAATCAAAAAACCTCTAAAAAGGACCTTTTTATCCTTTGATCCAGCTCACCAAATATTGACCCCAGGACAAAAAAATTGAGAAACGTAGTCTTAAAATGAATCAAATTTTCATATTAGTCGGGAACATCCGCAACTTTATTTTGGGGCCACCCTATAGACGATTGAAGAAAAATCCTACGTTAAGTATACAGGGGCCAAATTACCGCATTCGATATCGAGTAAAATTGATCGTAATTTTCTTATTTGAGATTATGGCATTCGATATCGAGCAAGAAATGTAGTACATATTATCATAATTTCGATAACGAAATCATTTTTCGATACGATAGCTCATTCGATCACGAATGCGGTAATTTGGCCCCAGAATAGAAACAACATTATTGTTGACGTACTATATAATTTAGGTTATCTGAAAAATAAATTGAATTGATATACCCCCAAGAATATATGGTCTTCCCAAGTATATAATTGACATTTTAAAGAACTTGACAAACAATTCTACATACAATGTAAAGAACGCGATGCAATTTAAAAGTAAGATGGATAATACATAATGGACGTCGATGAAGTCGAAGATATCATTTGATGTGATTTCACTATTCCCTAGCATTCCTGTTGACCCGGCTATTCAGACGATTGAGAGAAAATGGTTTATGTTAGAAGAACATACCAAAATTCCTAAAGAATTGTTTGTTATTAAAGTACACTGTATAATGGATTATAGATATTTCAAATTTAAGGATAATTTCTACAAGCAGAACAAAGGAATGCCAATTGGATCTGGAAGAATTATTAGACACAACTCTTAATAAATCAAGAATGACTGTATATATGACTACCTATTTGGGATTTTGAACAAATCAAGTTGAGAACACTTTGAAGACACTGAACTCATTTACCAGACAGATACAGTTTACACTGGAGAAGCAAACAGACAAAAAGTTTCCATATTTGGACTCCCAAGTCATGAGGAATGGCAATATAATTAAAATAAACTGCTACCAAATAACCTATGTATATCTTCATAAACACTGCTATAAACTTTACCACTAGATTGCTAGATACGAGTAATACAGAATTTCACAAGGAAAACAAAATGAAAACAAGTTAGAGTGAAATATTTGACTGTGCCGAATCTTAAATACCCTCCACCTAAATATAATAAGAAACACAAACACTACACTGGTTATAGGACTAGAATATCCTAATAGCTTAGCATTTTATATATTTTTTGAAAGACAATTTTACGAACAACAAATGTTAGAAATGAATTTTATTTAATTTTGACCATTTAAAATTGATGTAATTACCAATTCTCACCATAATTTACAGGGGCCAAATTACCGCATTCGTGATCGAATGAGCTATCGTATCGAAAAATGGTTTCGATATCGAAATTATGATAAAATGTACTAAATTTCTTGTTCGTTATCGAATTCCATAATCTCAAATAAGAAAACTACGATAAATTTGACTCGATATCAAATTTGGTCCCAGAGTTTGTCTTAAATTCATAACAATCTGGAGTGTGATTTAACAATTTATAAAATGAAAAAAATAGTTTTCCATATTCACCACAAGCTAAGAATCATATATAACTTTATTTACAAGAGATATATGGGTGGCCAATTTTTTTTTATTTATTTATTTATTTATTTGAAAGCTATTGCCAAATATGGACTAATAGCTACAAAATTCAGTAGCATAATTGCCATATATCCGATATTAATGTGATTTCTGGATTACAATTTCTGATCTGAAAATGTTGATTCAATATCGATATTTATTACACATAATTCAGGGTTAAGTTGTTTTTCGGAAGTGGTACATATATGTGAGAAATTAAAAAAACATGAGCCTATCTTCTTAAATCGATCTTCTTTAGGAAGATCAGAACTCCTGAAGAAGATTTCCAAAGCAAATCGAAATATTGAGTTAATTATATATAAAAATAAAAAAATCTTTTATAAAAAACAAAAAGTGACCTCAAGCTTAAAAATAAATTTAAAAAAAAGGAATTTGGTTTATAATAATTTAATTTTATAGCCATTTATTTATCATTAAACCATATTTCGGGAAGATATTTGTATGGGTGCTATGAGAAATCATGGACCGGATCTTATTATTTTCGTCAAACTTTCTTCTTTTATCATAAAAATAACGCGTAGAAAATTTCATGGCAATATCTGCAATATTGTTGTGAATAATTGAATAACCTATTTATACAAAGTAGTCAGTAAGTTATATCACTATCATATGTCATTGTATAATTTGAAGTTTTAAATAAAATGGCTGTTTTTTTTTAACTCTATCTACAACAGGTTATGGGCCGCATGACGCGCAAGAATTTTATAGAACATTTTGGTTAAATTTCAAAGCGATAATTAAATTTTTAAAGTAAATTAATTAAATTTAATTGTATTGATCGTGGTTTTATTGAAATTTCTCCCGGAAATCGTTGAGTACAACAATGGCTTCAAATAATTTGTCATTTCCATTTGAAAAATTGCGTGGACGTGAAAATTTCGACGTATGGAAACGCCATGCAAAATCTTATTTGGTGCTGAAGGGTTGTTGGCAAATTGTGGTAGTTGGGGCAGCTAATCCTCCCAATGCTAATGATGTTGAGAAGGACGAACGTGCACTAGCCGAGATTACTCTGATGATAGAGCCAGCCAATTTTGCTCATATATCGACGGCGAACACTGCAAAAGAGGCTTGGAACGCACTGTTGAATGCCTTTGAAGATACTGGTTTAACCAGAAAGGTGGAACTCCTAAAGCGATTAGTTCAACTAAAATTATCTGACTTTCAAAATGTACAGGAGTATGTAAGCGAGATAATCATGATGTCGCTTAAGGTTCAACAAACAGGCCTTAGACTCGACAATGAATTGGTGGCGTCGTTAATGCTAGCTGGATTGCCAGAGGAATTCACACCCCTTGTAATGGCAGTCGAAAATTCGAAGGCAAAATTAAGCGTAGACATGGTCAAAAATTTGCTTCTACAGGATGCAAAGTTTGATTCATCAAAGGTAGACGAAAAGGCTTTAGTTTCTAATAAGAAATTTATCACACGTAAGTCCGTAAAATGCTATGCATGCAAACAAGAGGGTCATATTGCCAAAAATTGTACACAAAAGGCAAAGTCGAATGCAACCAAGAAGAAGCATACAGTAGAGAAATCGTCGTTGGCTGCATCATTGTTTTCATCATCGTCAGCTTTACTTGCTGCAGAAAACAACATCCATGAGTGGTTCATTGACTCAGGGGCGACGTCGCACATGACAAATTCAAAAAATATTTTGCGAAACACAAAGCCAATGGTTGATAAACATGTGGTAATAGCAAACAATAAAAAAATGGCTATTGAGTGTGCAGGCGATGTTAGTGTTGTATTGCAGTCAGGCGAGAAAGAGACAAATGCATTTTTAAAAGATGTCGAATATGTTTCCGAAATGGCGGTTAATTTGCTTTCTGTACGACAAATGACATTAAAAGGCAACAAAGTAATTTTTGAAAATGATAGTTGCAAAATTTTTAATGATCGTGGTGAATTGTTAGCAACGGCTAAAGCTTTTGACAACTTATACAAATTACATTGTGTTGTGAATATAAACAAAAGCGAAAACGCAATGTTGGCTGCAGGCGATTTTGAATTATGGCACAGGCGACTTGCACATATTTGTGATGGTAATATGAAGAAGGTGATGGGTGCAACAAATGGTATACGGTGTGGTGATGGTGACGTAGATGTAAAATGTGTTGTTTGTATAAAAGGTAAGCAAACACGGGCATCATTTAAGGAACCTGGTCATCGTGCAAATAGTTTGTTACATATTGTACATTCGGACGTAATGGGTCCCCTACCAACAGAATCTTTTTCTGGTAATCGTTTTCTTTTAACCTTCGTCGACGACTACTCACGTAAAGTATTTGTGGTACCAATAAAACGTAAATCTGATGTTTTCGGAGAATTTCAACGTTTTAAAATTTTTGCCGAAAAACAGTGTGATGCACAAATAAAAATTTTGCGTACCGATAATGGTACTGAATATACTGGTAATCAGTTTAAAAAGTATTTGTCAGACTGTGGTATACAGCATCAGAAAACAACGCCATACACGCCAGAACAGAATGGCGTTGCTGAACGCATCAATCGCACAATCATGGAACGAGTGAGGTGTATGCTATTGGATGCAGGCTTAGATGAAATGTATTGGGCTGAAGCGGCTATGACATCAGCATATTTAATAAATCTTGTGCCTTGCCGGGGTAATGAAAGCTGTCCAGAGGAAATATGGTCGGGCAGAAAACCCAATTTGAAACATTTACGTGTTTTCGGCAGCAAAGCGTTCGTGCATATACCGAAACAGAAACGTAATAAATTGGATGCGAAGTCAACAGAATGCATTTTGATGGGGTATAGCAGCGAAAGTAAGGCGTATAGACTACAAGATCCGATCACTCACAACATCATCATTAGCCGTGATGTCGTTTTTATTGAGAACAACAACAACAAGGTATGTGTCAATCAGAATATTATTAACAATCGAAACTCTACCGTAGTCGACATTGGCGTTGAAGATGAAGTTGCCAATTCAGTGGAGGAAAGTGGCGTAGAATTGTCAACTGGTGAAGGAGATTTTCTTGGCTTCGACAGTGACGAGTATGAAGACGCATGCAGTAGCAACGATGATAACAACAACAACAGCGATAGCAACAGTGATGATAACATCGGCAGTGATTGCCAAATCAAAAAGGCAATTGAAAATCAAAATGGTACAACCCGCCGTTCAGAACGCATTGCGAATAAGCCTCAACGCAGATACAATTTATGTGTTCAACAAGACCAACGTGGTGGCATACAAGGTGTCCCCGAAACGCGGTAACAGCGTTTCTTAATGGTGAACTAGAGGAGCAGATTTTTATGGCACAACCTGAGGGTTTCGACGATGGCAGCGGTCGAGTATGTTCCTTAAAAAAATCTCTTTATGGCTTAAAGCAGTCCAGCCGGGTATGGAACAAAAAACTAAACGAAGTTCTTTTAAAGTTTGGTTTGCAACGTAGTGAAGTCGACCAATGTGTCTACTATTGCGTCAATGGTGAAGTTATACTTTATGTAGCCATTTATGTAGACGACGTTTTGGTGTTTTGCAACGACATGAATATGATCAATCAACTGAAACTTGATTTAGCCACGAACTTCAAAATGAAAGATCTAGGCGAAGCGTTTTCTGTTTTGGGCGTTAGAATCACGCGTGATGATCAAAGTGGCACAATCAAACTTGATCAGAGCAAATACATCGAGGATGTGTTAATTCGTTTTTCAATGAATGAATGCAAGCCGATATCAACACCTATGGATGCTGGTCAAAAATTAACATCGGAAATGTGTCCTACCGACGAGCATGAAAAACAAGAAATGGCGAAGGTACCCTATATGCAAGCTGTGGGATGTCTTTTGTTCGCAGCTCAAATAACTCGCCCTGATATTAGCTATGCCGTAAATTTGTTAAGTCGTTTTAACGCAAATCCTGGTAAAACCCATTGGGTCGCAGTGAAAAGAGTAATGAGGTATCTCAAGGGTACTATCAACAAGGGCCTAACGTATGTATATGAACCAAATAACTTAACTGGTTATTGTGATGCAGACTGGGCAGGGAACGTTGACGATAGGCGATCCACCACTGGTTATCTTTTTACATTGCAAAATGGTGCAATTTCATGGTGTACTAGGCGCCAACGTACTGTAGCACTGTCTTCAACTGAAGCAGAGTATATGGCAATGGTTTCAGCAATGCAAGAGTGCATATGGTTACAACGATTACAGCGTGAACTCATCCAGGGCCCTCAAGAGCCGATGATACTACACTGTGACAACAAAAGCGCAATTCTTATAGCGCAAAACAACTCGTTTTCTAATAGAACTAAACATGTTGATCTCAAAGTTAAATTTGTTAAGGAGAAGTTGGATAACAAAGAGATTCTTTTGAAATACGTGCATACCAACAACATGGTGGCTGACTTTCTCACTAAGGCTATTAGTGCCGATAAGCTTAATATGTTAGCTAGTAGATCTGGTTTAGGATGATTTTTTTATATTTAAATGTATAAATAATTTATTCAGGTGGAATGTTGTGAATAATTGAATAACCTATTTATACAAAGTAGTCAGTAAGTTATATCACTATCATATGTCATTGTATAATTTGAAGTTTTAAATAAAATGGCTGTTTTTTTTTAACTCTATCTACAACAAATATATTTAAAAAAATTGCAAGAAAAATGTTTAAAAATATCGCATTTTTATGGAGGTTGTCTCACATTTTGGCCCATAACTCTGGTTCTAGTACACCGATTTTTTCTAATTTTCAATACCAAACTGCTTAGGAAAATTATAAACTTTTTTGTAAAATCTGTTGATTTTGGTTGTGTGTTTTGGGCGTGAGAGTGTTTTACACAGACAGACAACCGGACATAGGTCGACTTAGAATTCCATAAGGATCAGGAATATATATACTTTGTTGGATCTCAGATGAATATTTCTCAGTGTAACACACGGAATGACGAACATATGTTTAAATACCCTCATTCACCACTTATGATGGTGGAGGGTATAAAAAACAATACCTTAAGTATTGTTCAGGGCATTTTTAGATCAATCAAACACTTGTCCGATTATACGTTGGAGCCACTGTATTTATATTCACAATAATAAAGAACTAAGATGAAGCCCCATTTTTCCAAGTCAAGTATTTTTCAACCTAAGTGTGATATTTTCTGTCAACAAAATCCTCCGGATGCCTTATATGAGATCTATTACATATTATGTTGAATTTCATCTCAATAACGATATTTTCATCTAAATATTTTTGAGTTTTTTTGGGTATTCTAGTTATTCTCGAAAATGGACATTATATGCGAACTGTGGCCAATTATGGACTGACCTTCACAAAATTCAATAGCAAAATTTTTACTTCCATTCATACATCACTGATCGATGAAAAATTTCTGTTTGATATCGATAATTATAAAATATTTACGTAGGTTAATGTGTTTTTCGGAAGTGGTCGCTAAATGAAAGCTATGACGACCAATGATTATGATATATATGGATTATTTGAGTCGAATTTCAATTTGAGAGTGATGCTTATAAAATTTTTTTGCACACTTAGGTAATTTTAGAAGAATAAGGTGGAAGCTTTTAGGCTACCGATACTAGGAGGTGTGGAACTTGCAGGAGAGACTTAAAAGAGGTCTCAATGCCTACTATACTTGCAGATCATCGATAGGTAGGAGTTGGAGTCTACGGCCGTCAGTTGTCAAATGGCTTTACACTTCGGTAGTTACTTATGGATGCTGTGTTTGGTGGGAGACATTGAGATTATCCAGTCGTAGGAACCTTCTGTCTAAGGCTCAGAGGTGTGCTTCGATCGGCATCACAGGGGCCATGAGAAGCATTCCTCAGGCGGCGCTGGATGTTATTCTACATCTTCTGCCGATTGAGCAGTATGTGATGGGAATAGCAGCCAGAAGACTTCTTAGACTGAGGGAGTTGGGGCTGTTAAGTAACTTCACTTAGGGTCATGTCAGGACACTGGGTGAGATTAGGGCTAACGGCTACCATCTGGGAACACCTGGATCCACGGATTACGCGGGGATTAGGGTTGATTTTGCACGTATACCGGTGTTAATTACGCCACTTAGAGAGAGCTGGTCAGATAAAAGCAGATTATACACAGGATTTGCTATATTTACTGATGGCTCGAAGATGAGGGGTACAGGGGCGGGGGTCTACATTAAGGATCTTGACATCAGAAGATCATATAGGCTTCCCGACGACTGTAGTGTTTTCCAGGCTGAGGTTCTAGGGATCTTAAATGCCGTAGAACTGATAAGAGACAACATTGACAAGGGGCTGGAGGTCACTATATATGTGGACAGCCAAGCGGCTCTTAGAGCGGTAGGGGGCTGTTATGTGACCTCCATGTTGGTCGATGATTGTAGGAGAGCTCTAGAAGAAATCTCAGGCGAATACGTGCTGAGACTTTGCTGGGTACCGGGTCATTCCAACATCAGTGGAAATGAAATGGCTGATGAGTTGGCGAGACTCGGCTCAGATTCGGAGGATCCTGATTGCCAGGCGGCGGTCAGGCCTCCAATAGGTTTCTTTTATGGGAAAATCAGGGAATAAGTTCTAGGCAAGACAAATAGGGCCTGGAGAAACCGAACGGACTGCCGAGTGTCAAGGACGATATGGCCGGTTCTCAGGAAGTCCGACTCGGAATCGTTACTGGGCGAAAGCAAGTTCTGCGTAAGAACCATGATAGGCGTTATCACGGGCCATTGTATGATAGGTAGAATGGCAAGGATAATGGGATCTGACTTGTCAGACATATGCGGGTTATGCGAGGACCCAGAGGAGCTGGAGACGATCGAGCACATTCTGTGCCATTGTCCCAGATTACAAGTTAGCAGGTTGAGGTGGCTAGGCAGTAGATTCATAAGCGAATTAGGGGATGTCTCGAGTTGTAGGATCGGGGATCTCAAAGGATTCGTAATGAATATGGCCTGGCTGCGCAACAGGGGAAGGGGCTTTGTGAGGGCTGAGGCGTTTCGCTCTTGGAACGCACTAAGTGTCTCAATTCATTTCCGAAAGGCATCACAATGGACCGTATTGGTCTCTGGGTGATGGTGTGGGGACAACCTCACACCGGCCTTCTAACCAAACCTAACCTAGGTGATTTTAGAAAGTGGACTTTATATGGAGGCTATGTTTAAATATGGACTGATGCACATAAAATATCCTTTTATGATTTTTCTTTGCATGCAAGTTATTTTTTCTAATTTGAGTATGAATACTGCTGTTCTATAGGTATTTATGTACTATAGAACCATATTCCGGGACGACATTTGTATACATAGTTGCTAAAAGAAATCGTGGAACGATTCTTATGATTTTCAACAAGACTTGTCCTTTTATAATGAAAATATAGTGTGCACAATTTCATGATAATATTTAAATATTCTTCGTCAAAATTTAAAAGATAGTGCCAGTAAGCTGGGCGTTTTGGAGTCATTCAAATTCTACCAAGATAACGATCCAAAACATAAGTCGCCTTTAATTCAAGAATGGCTACTTTATAATTGGTTCTCCAACCACCTGCTCAGTCCCCAGACCTCAATCCGATTGACAATTTGTGGGGTGAGTTGGACCGGCGTATCCGCAAACACAAAATAACATCAGTATCTGAGTTGAAATCGAGATTTCAAGAAGAATGGGACCTAATTCCGGTAGCCTATACAGCTAGCATAGTGAAAAACGTGCCAAATCCTTTCAGTGTTTTTATGCGTAATTTGTTACGTTCTCTAAAGTGCAAACCGAATATTAATGACGAACAATATATTGGCTACCTGAATCAATTTAGTTGTTTTATTATATTGTTATTGATTTTTTATAAATACAAAAGTGAATTCCCAAATGTCATTAGATATATCTATGTATGTTCTTAATAAATCGAAAAAAAAAATATTATAAAAATATGTAAATGTGCCTTAAATTTAATCAGTTGAATAAATATTTTTAGTAACACCGAATATTAATGACACTAACTGTAGGTAAACGTATTTTTCGGGAGTGGTCGCTATATGGGAGCTATGACCAATTATGGGCCGTTTGTGAAACAAATTTCATTGCTGTAAGTTTTTTTCAAAGCTCTAACCCAACAAACCAAGGCATAATCAAAATGTAACTAAATTCAAGAAATAACTTATAATTAAGAATTTTCTACAACATTTCATAAGCATACTTATGATAGGTTTATTTTATTGTAAATTATGAACACTTTTAAAATAATCCTTCAAAAACGCTTCGTATAACAATAATATTTGCAATAATACTTACTATATACTAAGTAAGAAAAACAAGATTTACAAATGTGATTATAAAAGACTTATACTCATAATAGTTTTGTAAGTGTTTTCGGTAAAAAGATCCCGTTATTTTATTTCTTGATTTTCTTATTATTGTTCTTCTTTATTTCAGTCTTTTTCTTTTGTTTGACCAAATCAGTGTATTAAATTGTTTAAGAGTGGTATTTTAATAAATTACAAAATATTCCACAAATATTTTAATTGAAACTCATTTTTATTTTTTTCTGTGTACGACCAATATTTCAAACGGAATGACAAACTTAATATAATCCCTGTCTGAAAAGTTCGTACATATTCATGTGTTTGACCAATATAATAATTTAATGCATCGAAAAAGAAAAGAGAAACTACCCACCATTGTGTAAATGTAAACACCGCTCACGTTTTAGCATAAAACACCAAAACTGTTAAATGATGATGATGATGCTGATGATTATGACGGTTGGTAACATGGTTATTAAGTTGGTATGCTGGATGACATTTTGTCTAGTGCGGCGTCCTGTCGGCAGGCTGATGGCACATTGACAGACGCGCACACAGTCACAAAGGCAGCCGGTAACAGTGACACAACGTCTAAAGTTGAACAACTAAATGACTTGAAAATGTTCCAAAAATTTTACAAATGAAACAACAACAAAGCGGCTGAAACTATAGCGTCACAGAGTCTACAAGTTAAATACGACTCAGGATAACAAAAAAATTAAAATGAAAGAAAATAAAATAAAAACCGACAAAGAAAAAGGAAGAATATAGCAAAAGTCTATAGAAATAGTTTAAAACAGTTCCACACAGGCACATTCACATAAATCGTCACTCACACTGGAATAAACTAACAAAATATACAATGCGAGTGTTCGAGTAAAATGTTGATGTCCTGTTTCGTGGGTGTTTGGCTGTTTTGTTAGATGGTGGATGGATAATGCACTGAAAACAATATATTTATCATCCTCATCTCCACCATCACCCTACTTACCAACAGAAAATCAACAACAATATGAAGAAAACTCAAAATAAAACAAGTAAGGAAGTGTAGTCGGTCAAGTCCGACCATATAATACCCTACACCCAGTATATGTGTAAATTCAGATTTTCTGAAATGTGCTCTATATAAGAGCTATCAGCTATTATGGACCGATCATTCAAAAATTTAGTGGCATGACTTTTGTGTTAAAGTTTATCGAGATATTAACACTTATAAAAGATTTATAGATGTTAAAGTGAAAGCGATATTATATTGAAACTTCGACTAATTATGAACCGTCCTTTATAAAATTTGTTGTCATGATTTCTGTATAAATGAAACTTAAAATGATTATGAGGCGATCGGTATACTTTAAGGTGGATATTGGAGTAATATTTTTGGACGTTACAAACATCAGCACAAATCCAATATACTCTCCCCATTATGGTAGTGTAGGGTATAATAAATAAATAAACATCTATGTAAGAATGAAAAAAAGAAAATTATGAAAGGTAAAGCAGAAAAATGGAAAACAATCTTGTAACCTTTATAGCGAGTTTATGATTTTTGAGGTCTAGAAATTGTAACGACTACTATTCAATTTTTGCCTTTAAGAGTTTCAGTTTAACAAAAATTCGATATAATGTTTCAGGATGTTTAGATGCGTATTTAAATGCTTTTGCATTTCCTAGCAAACAATTGATAGATATTGTTACGTTTTATAAGTACAATTATTATTTTAAGTCGAACTGTTAATTTTAAATTTTTGATATATTTCTTTAGTCAGGCTCGAGTTCATTAAATTTAATTTTCATTAAATTATTATTTTTACTGAAGGTAGGAATTGTTTAATAATAATAAAAACAAATGTATTCATGTTTTCAAGACAAAGTCTTAGAAAGAATACGAAAAAAACTGAAGAAAAAATGAAAGCAACATGTAAATAAATTGAAAAATGATAATTACAGCAAATTTCGAACCACCGGTAACACTGGTTAAAAGTTTGACGTTTGTTGGCTAGCAGGCACCGCAGTGGTGCAGAGGTTAGAACGCAAAGAATTCTGATGAGAGAATGTTATGATTCTCGAAACATGTAAATTCAACCCAGGTTCAATCCCCAGCTCAGCCAAGAAAAATTATCAATAAATTTTTAATAAGATTTCATATTGTAAAAACAATTCCTACCTTCAGTAAAAATAATGAT
This sequence comes from Bellardia pandia, assembly GCA_916048285.2. NCBI lineage: Eukaryota > Metazoa > Arthropoda > Insecta > Diptera > Calliphoridae > Bellardia > Bellardia pandia. The sequence continues at coordinate 77,728,211 of OU696530.1, forward strand.
TTAATGAAAGTTACGTTTTATATTTAAAAAAAACTTTGGTTAATTTCATGGTGTAATTATGCACCACCATGGTTAATTTTCTTTAACAACAATTTAAATAGTCAGAGTTTCATAAAATTCGACCCACAAATTTATTACATTTCGCTATCTTTCCATTAGAAATCCTAAATATAGCATAATTTGGACTTTGATATTTACGATTTAACGGTTAATGTTGTCCGTTTTGTGTAAAACTTACGGAAAGTATATAACAGTATTTGAACTATATAATTCTGGATAACATTAAAGAAATTATACTTATTCACCAAAATATGGCAAAGGCCGCGTTTTCACTATGTTTTCATTATGCCATTTTTGTTGTCAAATTGTCCAAATTGTTGGCAATTGTATGAAAACGGGTTGTCATATGACGTCATCTATGTTTGCAATGATGATTGCAAAAAATTAAATTTTTTGATGACAACCCGTTTTCATACAATTGCCAACAATTTGGACAATTTGACAACAAAAGTGACATAATGAAAACCAAGCATTACAAATTTGTTTTTCCCGAAATTCGCCAAATTTAAGTCGCGGGCACAGAAAAATGAGGGTATATTAGTTTGTCTTTCCGTGTGTAACACTGAAACGACCCAACAAAATATATATAAATATTATTGATCCTTATGGAATTTTAAGTCGATTATGACCGTCTGTCTGTCATAAAGACACAACCAAAAAACCATTATAATTCTCCTAAGCAGTTTGGTATTGAAAATTAGAAAAAAATCGATATAGTGGAATAAGAGTTATGGAGCAAAATGTGAGGCAAACTTCATAAAAATTTGATATATTTTTTTCATTTTATTGCAATATTTTTAAAGATATTGCAGATATTGCCATGCAATTTTTTCTACACGTTGTTTTTATGATAAAAGAAGAAAGTGTGCGGAAAATAGTGAGAATCGGTCCATGATTTCTCATAGCCTCCATACAAATATCTTCCCGAAATATGGTTTAATGATAAATAAATGGCTATAAAATTTAAATATTAATACAAAATTCGAAATTTTGTTTTGTTCGGTCCATGTTTGACCATAGTCCCCATAGAAAGTCCACATCTAAAATGCACTTAAATACGCATAAATCTGGTACAAATATTGTTACCAGGTTAAAATTTTACACAAATAATCCTTATAGGTAAATAAATTGTTGTACTAAATTTTATGATGGTCGGTCCATAGTTGTTCATAGCTCCCATAGAAGGATCATAGCCTAAAAAGCCATTTATAAAATAATTAAATGAGAATTTTTCCTCTGGCGAGTATTATTGTAAAAACTTTTTAAAAAAATTTTGTATTCGAAGATTTATTAAATTTATTAAATTTCAAATACATTTTATATTTAACTAGAAGTAAATCTTCGAATAAATTTTTTTTTTAATAATCAATAATAATAATAACAGAAACTTGTGAAATTCAGTCCATATTTGAGCATATTCACTATATGAAGGGCTCTTCCAAAAATCACTTCAACACTCATAAATCTCGTATGAATAATGATACCGATCCAAAATTTTACACGGAACATTTACATACATATATACCAAAACCAAACTGCTGGATTTTGACAAAAAAAAAAGGTGGCGCAAAAGTAATCCTCCTATCAGAAAATGCTATAAATTTTGCGAGGCCCCTAATGTCAGTTCTGTTTTGACATCTGTGTAGTAAACACATGCGAAATACACGTTAATAAACAATGTTACGCTACACTGCTCCAGAACGCGGAATATTGCTGACAGAACTGACATTAGGGGCCTCGCAAAAGTTATAGCATTTTCTGATAGGAGGACTACATTTGCGCCACCTTGTATCTTAAATATACTATTATTGAAATTAAACGTGGGATATTCTCATATGTATTAAATTCTCTGTTTCTAAATTTAAGAAGATCGGTCCATATTCGGCAATAGCTCCCAAATTAAGTCCAATTCCGAGTATATAGTAACAACCAACCACACAACTATTGTAAATAACGTTATTGAGATGAAATTCAATTAAAATAATCTTAAAAAACGTAGAAATCACATTAGTGTATCCTGGATTTGGAAGCAATCAGTCAATAATTGGTCTATTTCTGCTATGCCATCCATAAATCTCTTGTAAATAAACTTATTGAGATAAAATTCAACCAAAAGAAGCCTCACCTTAGAATCTTATCATTTTTTTTCTTAACTTGTGGTGAATATGCAAAAATGTTTTTTCATATTATTATGAAAATCAGACAAACTCTGTAAATTAGGGTGAGAATTGGTAATTACATCACTTTTAAATGTTCAAAATTAGATAAAATTTCTAAACATTTCAAATGAATTACATACAACTCGTATGTTGTTCGTAAAATTGTCTTTCAGACAATATATTTATAAAATGCTAAGCTGTTGGCAATAAAAAACACTGAATAAGGATATTCTAATCCTTTAACCAGTGTAGTTTTTGTATTTCTCATTATATTAATGTGGGGGAGGGTGTTTTATATTAGTTGTGTTTGATGAAATTCATTTATATTTATATGTTTATTGGGTGTATGACTTAAAAATGCGGGATTCATAACAGATGGTGTATATTTTGAATGCGATATAATTATTTTGATTGCTATCCGGGATATCTTCATAAGCATCTGGTTGTTGATTTTGTCAAAATCAGCAATATTCTTTATGATATCTTGAGGGAACAGCTATTCTAAAATGGGGGTACAACAAGTGGCAACTTAATTGTTTCGTTTGATGTGTTCGGGGTAAATATATTTTTTAAATGATTAACGAACACACGCTTTTCAATATTGTATCCTGACCAACCAGCACTCGAATTTCGCAAGGAGGTCTTTTGCGGCTTGCCATAGAGAGTAATCGGATTGCGGAGTTCGCGTTCGCATTCTCTAGATATTTATTTAGTTATTTATTTATATTATTTATTATACAACGGTCCATCCCTGTGATTAAGAAATTAAATGACGTGGCCAATAAAATACAGAAATATATTTGTCCCAACGAAAAAGTCTGAAATATAACAAACGTGTTTTTATATTCATTGTCTCATGCATTAATAGTTTTTTTTACAATTAATTAATCTATTGGCAAGTACATATTAATCAGTTAATACACCTATAAAATATCTCTAAATTTTCTCTACTGCAAAATCATGTTCTCGATCTGCCCTCGAACTGTCATACTTTTTAACATACTTACATATACATACATACATAAATACATCCTAATCAATTATGGTGTTATAACTATAAAGAAGACTCATTCATTCATTTATTGAAATCAAAGTCAAATACTTGCTGATTCATTGTTCAAATTGGTTTGTGAAATTTAATTGAGCATTTTTGAAAATCCATTTTGAATTCGTCGAAAAAAAAAACAAAAACCAACAAAAACACTCTTCACATTATTCATGAAAAAAACAAACAAACCAAAATCCTATTTGCTTTAGTTAAGTTTCTGTCATACAATATGAACACAGCATTCAATCTCTTTGTTAGTTCGATTGTAAGGATGACATAGAATTGCAAATAAAAAAAAAAGAAAAAAAAATTAAAAACAAAAGAAATATGAATGTACCAGTATTTATGAATGTGTATTTTTACTTGTATATCGTACGGCTAAGATGTTAAATAGAAAATATAAATTTTACACTAAATTGTCAGGTACTAAAAATCGTCACATAATTATCTGCAATGTCCCTATATCCTGGTACGTAACTATCCCCACTATCGACATCCGACATTCGTGCCTGAAATATGCTAGCTTAATCTTGAAGACGCATTGAGAATTCGTCACAGATTTGTGTCATCTGTGATCCAACACCACAATTCATATTCGAATCATCAGCGTATACTTTATGGTATATTCATCAATTCTCCATTATTCCTAGTAAGAGACCTGATGATAACCTGAATATTCACAGTCAGAAGAGATTATCATTATCAGAATTCCAATCAATGACGAAAACAAATGCAACATTTTTGGTTTGGTGAAAGCTGAATAAAGCTTTAAATATAAAAGCGTTTTAATGCATGTTGGTGGTTCAATGATGGTTTGGAGCTATATATCTACTCATGGAGTCAGTAATTTATGGATCACAATCCATTATGAAAAAATCGTAACTACAGTGTCAAAAAACGGGTCTACAAAGAAAAGCTTTTATTTTCAACATGATAATGACCCGAAACTCTCAGCTATAAAAGTAAGAGTGTTCCCAAAGACTGAACCTGATTCCCATTAACTTCAACATAAAGTTTTATTCCCAATACAGACAAATCATATCACATAATTTTATTTAATTAAATAATTTTAATAATAAATAATTTTATTTAGTTTAGTCTCATATTAACTAATTTTTGTAGCTACATATACATATGTCCCAACTTACACGAACCTGATTGATTACCTTTTAGACATCGGGGGGTTTTTTTGTTGTACATTTATTTATTTATTGTATCTTTATTAAAAATTAACTAAAAATAAGTTTTTCAAATCTTATATCTAAAAAATTTCAATCATTAGTCCAGCCAGTACCAGACGAAAATTGTTTGACCATACATCAGGGTGAGGGGAAGCTAAAACGATTGTACTAGCAATTCGTGTTTACTCTCTTATTCGTATTACATATGGATGTGTATGTAAATGTGTGTATACTCTCAATTAAAAATACAACCAATTTAAGCAATAAAATTGTGCTGCGTGAACACCGAATAAATTTCAAGAAAAAAATTGTATCAATCATTCAATAAAAATTGCTTCGTGTAAATTGGGACTATGTACAGAAATCATACTACAAAATTGTTTTGCGTGTAAATTCTGAAAACGCTTAAAAGCTAATGAATCTCTTAAAATCGCTAGTAATGCCAACAAATTTCGTACATATGAGTTTCGCGATATTTTAAATCATATTTGAAAATTTATATGAATTCTTATCATAACATCACGTATTCTTAAAATCTCTATTACTTTTGTGCCCATTTACCAAAGTGCTCCACGAAGAAAACAGTTTTCGCTCATATCCTCTGTGTAGGGTATTATATGTTAGAAAACTTTAAAAAAACTATATTATTTTATATTAAAATATTCCCATGTCTATATAATTTAAAGATGTTATACATTAAAAGATGTCATACAAGATGTGATCACATAAACTCACAAAAATTTTTCATAATTCAAAAATCGATAATCTTGAAATAAAACTAGAGTTTTTCAAAATTAGAAAAACTAAAAAGATAGATACAAAATATAGAAATATGGGTATAGTGGTAAATTGTGTGACTGATGTACGTTGCATAGTGGGGGAATTTGAAAAAAGGGAAATAAATCTGTAATTCCTAAACGCTAACACCGATTGCAATATAATTCTAAATGCTTATTATAGAAGGATTTTCAAGCTTAAATTTAAATTTAAATTTGTACCTCATAAATCCTCCAAAAACAGTACCACAGGTACACAAAGTTGGGCACCTTCTCACGGGTATGTGAGAAATTAAAACCGATCCCAATTCTTTGTTTGTGGTTCGATTTCAAAGATTATACACTATATGAAATCTATTGGTCTAGTATATCTTATAGTTTACTAGAAATTCGCTTATGGAAATAAAATTTGCAAGTTTTTCTCATCCTAGACTGGGTTTTTGCTTAAACGGATCCAAATATTTTTTAAATTTTCTTGAAACATTTTTTTCTGATTAACAACAATTTTATAGATCTAGTACAAAAATAATTGTTTAAAAATCATCACAGAGTTAAAAGTTATACGAGAATGTATTTAAACTTCAAAGTGTTAAAAATGTGATTTGTGGTAATTTTTTTTTTTCATAAAAATGTTTAAAGGTATTTTTACATTATTTAAGAAATTTCCAAGAAGACTTACAATGTATTTATGTTTTCGGAAAGCTAACGTAAAGAGAAATATTTTTATATGAAATAGAAATTAAAAAAACTTTTTTTACAAAGGGAATCAGAGTCATTCAAAATATAAATATTTTTTATGTAAATTTAATTTTTAGGGAAAATGTTCTCAAAATAGTCGATATCCATAAATAATAACCGATTTTAAATTGCTCAATATGTTCTTAATTATTCTGCAAAGGGTTTCGATAAACCCGTCTCTGATATAGAGAACGGGGTTATTTTTTAGATATTGTGGGGACCCTTATTGCAAATTTAAAATTTTGTTTCAGTATACTTTTAAGAGTCAGTGTTTTCTGGACATGGTGTTGGTCCTATACATAAGGTTGCGCTGAGGACAATATGCCAATTAGGTGGTGTTTTATACAAGACAATGAGGAATTGCTTAGAGCAGTCCAATCTCCGGATCTAAATTTCTTTAAGAACCTATGAAATGATGCGGAGCAAAATATAATGCCAGTAAGATCCAAGAATTAGGTCGATTTATGGAATGAAATTCAAAATGCTTGGTACGTAAAGGTGGATTCACCCATTTGTTCTTAACAAAAATTTTTTCCGGAGAAAAATTTTTTTACTGAAAGTGAAAAATTAAAATTGCCGTATGTAAACAAAATCTATTAGTTTTACATTGATTCATTTTGCTTTGGCTTTTAAGTGTCAAAATACAAATACATATTAATTCAAGTTTGTAAAAAATATTTTCTCTCTCTCAAAAAGGGAGACGTCAAACGTCATATAAATAAAAAAAATTGTTCGAACAAAATTTTTGTTAAGAACGAATGGGTGAATCCACCTTAATTCCGAATGAACGTTGTATGACTCTGGTGAAGAGTATACCGAGGAGATTAGCAGCTGTTATTAAAAACAAAGGACATCCTAATAACTATTAGAATTGCAATAGGTACATACTTCTCTTTTGAGAACACAGTCCAGGCATATTTTGGGTAGTTGTATTTAGGACAGAAAACCATCGAAATCCACAAAAAGTGGAGTGGCGTAATCTTAGAATGACATGTAACACGTTTGAAAAATAAAAGGTTAAAAAAAAACAAAGAACAGCAAAAATTTGCTTTAATTGGCAGATACCAAGTGTTCTAACCTCGTCTCGAACGCTGTATATGTATGTAGTATATATCAGAGGCGCAGTATAAAGGCTTTTGAAACGTTACATAGGGAGAGACTAGGCTCCTACTTGACTACGGTAACACTTTGTTTAGAGCGCACACCTAAGTATCTATCTGTTTTATCGCCCCTTTTTACAAGTTTTAATTAAAACAAATAAGTTTTCGTTCTAGATTCCTGGCTCTAACAAAAGTACATGCAATTGTACCACTTCTTTATCACTGATGTACAGTTAAATACATAATAGAACGACAACAATTTGCAAACAAATACACGTAAAAACTACGATTATTATACATTCATAAGTATATCACATACACATGTATGTAGGTACATCACAACTAGTCTGCCTATTAATCAAAACAATAATATAACAGTGGGCTAAACCACAATTAACACAACACAACTCAACACTATACGGCACCGTACTTGTGTACAAAAACGATTACAACACAAACAAAAGTGGAAAATGATAAAATAGTTTTTGAGAAAAACAAAAACAAAAAAGATGTTTTCAACACACAACAAAAGCAAAATCAAGAAAACTACAAAAACAACAAGCAAAATAATAGCAACAATTTTGCACACTTAAAAGAAACAAACCAACCAACTCTCTAACTGTAAACACCAAAAGCAACAGCAACAACAACAATAAAAACAACATGTATAAAACTAAATTGCCAGAATGCCTGGTGAAAACAACGCGCAATCTCTCATTAAATCTGATGCTCAATTTCTTTTGCTCTTGTTTTCTTTTGGGGTAACAGTGTGTGTACGAGTATGTGTGAGTGTTTGGAGCAGATTTTACTCTTTTCACATGGAGGAAATTTTGTACACACGGTGCTTTTCGCAAAGCGGCAGCAGCCATGAGCTTTCAGTCCCGGATTGGCTGTTGCTGGGTAATGTCAACCTCTGCTAAAACAAACGCGGTACTAAATGAGAATGGTTTTCCTTCAAACGCGCTAGCCTAATATATTTGCGGTTGTGATTTTTTTTTTGGCAAAAAAGAAGAAAATAAAAAACAGCAAAAATTATTATAAATTCTATAATTTGTGCGCTAAAGAAATTAATCATTAAATAAGTGAAATAATATAAAATATAACCAGAAAAGAAAGAAAAATTTAAGAAATTCGTGCGGTTTCTTTAAAAAATTTTTTTTGGTGACATTGAAAATGGTTATTTGAAAAAATGTATTAGATGATTAAGAGCAAAAATAGAAAAGTAAAATGAAAAAAAGTAATAAATTGTTTTAAACGAAGAAATAAAATTATTGGGAAATATGTAAATGTCTAATATGAAAGTGTTTCAAAGTTGCAACAAATAAAAATTAATCTGAATTAAAATTAAAAGTTATTACTTGTGGGTTACAATTTTCCAAAAAGCAAAAAAAAAAAAAAATTCGTTGATGAAAAAAGAACGGAAATAAAAATTGTATTACTAAAGAGATTTAAAGTTACGCCATTTTCTTGTATTTGTACTTTTTACTTCTTCTTGTTCTTGTTCTTCTACTGCTTCTGCTTTTGTCTGTGTGTGAGTGTAATCTGGTTCTTGTTCTTCTTGTTCGTCTTGTGGTATTTGTTTTTTTTTGTGTCTGCGTGCGTGCGTGCCTTTTTGTGTGTGTGACTGCGTGTGTCAGTATGTTGGTGTTTTTGCAAAATTTTAACCTTCACCAATACTCCAAGACTCGGACTCTTCTTCCGCATTGCAGCACTGCTATGGCTAGACTATTTACACACAACTCCGCTGCCAAATGTCTTCCATTGTCTTTAATCATCATGTCCCTGTCTATGTCCATTAAATCCAAGAGCCATCAACACCTCAATGGCCAGACTTTCCCACTGAACTAAACGTTGTTTCTTTCGATTTTATTCAACCAACACACAAACACACATCCACATTTAAATCTTTATATTGAACATTCAAATTACGAGTACATCCACCAACATCTCCAAATACCGGAGAGAAGCCAGTTTCATTTTTTTCTTCCATACACTAATGGCTGGTTACAATGAAATAAATGAAATATGTAATATGAAAATAAAAAGCAATCCTAGGAGAGTTTAGATTATGCTCCCATAGATAAACTGATAAACAACGACTATTAAACTTAACTCGGCTAAAAAACCAAGTCAACAAACCAACAAAAAAAAAAAAAAAAAAAAAAACAAATAAAAACAACAAACACACAAACTAACAAGTATCTCATGCTTTTTCTAAACACACACTTGTACGTTTATGTGAAAATAAACTCATTTTTCGTCATTAATTGTATCTTTGGCTTTTATTTAAAGCATATTTTTATTAAAATGCAAAGTTAAGCTATTTTGATCCTATTATCCAAAATCGAGGTTGTCTTCGGTACTATGTACGTAAACAAATCTGATTTACGTGTTTCTTCTCCAGGGAAACTCTTTCCTCGTTATAAGCAAAATAAATAGTTAGTCATATTCAGTGATCTTTAATATTAAACATGATAGGAATGTAAAAAAACAATAATACAAATCCTCAAATACTGTGACACTGAAAATTTGTGTTAAAATGAATAATGCTGCTAATCGTCTATGAAGTTTGGAAAAATTTATAATGCCAGACTATTTTCAAGTTCTTAAAATTCATTTATGTTCATATATGAATTTTTGTCTAATTAAACATTCCTATATGCAGCCAAAAAGGATATTATTTTATAATATTTTTAAAACTTAAATTTAAAAGTTTTTTACATGTTGTTAAACAATTTCATAACATTTAAGAATTGCTCCTCACAATCTAATAAAGAATATATGTATGTATGTACGAGTATAAGAGAATAAATGCCAAACAAGGTTGGGTCCAATTTAGATCTTGATATTCGGGGGAAAAATAACTTGTAATTTAACTCCATTTAAAGGCATTAAAAACTAACAAAATCACTTTGCATAAATATAATAAATATATAATAAAAGACGAATAAAAGAAGAGAACAATTTATTTCTCAGTCTCAGTTTTTGTTATAGACAAATTAATCGACTTCGAGTGGCTAAATATCGTTCGGAATCGGGAAACAAGTCATTTACTTTATACTTTATGTCATTGCTTGCAGCACTAAATCAAATTTGTTTGTAATATGTAGTTTGGAAACGTTTTTAACGACATCTTAACGTCTTTACATGCGTTTAAAGTCTAAATTTGTTTTAATATTTTCTCATAAAAATGTAGTATTTTTAAGTAAAAGCCACCGATTGATTGATTATTTTCTTCCACATGTTAAAAAATTTCTTTATTTATTTATTAGCACATTTAAAAACTCCATCGAGCTTGTGGAATTTCGTACTTGGGATTAAAAACCGTTTCAAAATACTTTTGAAAATGTTTAAATAATAAACTTTCGAGCATTTAAATATGGATTTATAAAAAGTTAGCAAAAGTTATCAAAATTTTAAAAAGAAATTCATAACACTGGTTTTATGAATCTTAGGAAGTTAGAACATGAATTCGGCAAAAGTTTTTCTTGCTATTTTTATACCCTACAGCACCATAGTGGGGAGGTTATATTGGATTTTGTGCTGATATTTTTAACGCCAATTGTACTGCATCGATCACACTTGACAAATTTGTCCAAAATTACAAACACAACACATGTCACTCTACTTCACTCAATAATATAAACATTGGGTCAGATTGCACCGATCTATAAAACATTACAATTGCTGACTAATACCATCCAAGAATAAACAATTAGTTCAACACTCACCTTAAATTATATCGGTCGACTCAGTATCACTTCCTGAGTCGATTTAACGTTATCCGTCTTATACGCAGAATACAGGTCGCAATTTTGAAGATATTTTCATAAAATTTGGTATATATTTTTTTCGGCCCAAAGACGGTTGGGACTGAAATTGGTTGAAATCGGTTAACCTAGCCCTCTTAGAAATTTTCTCCCGAAATGGAAGTTTATGGGTCATCAATGTATGATTTGTATACATATCCAAAGAAATTTCGTCACAAATAAGTTGTACATGAAGCCTAATCAATTCTACAAACATATACATATAATCATATCTACTTCTATAGATCGGTTCATAATTAACAATAGCTCCCATATATAGTCCATTTCAGAAAATTACTTTACAAGAACTCTCTTTAAAATGTTGGTATCCAAATAATTTTTAACAAATATGTTTGATATATACATACTAGTACACATATAAAGTCCACTTCTCAAAATATTTAAGATTAAGATAAATCTTTTTAAAGTGTTTAATCGAGATAAAATTTAACACAAACAATATTTATATGCTCAGAAGTCATGCCAAAACATTTTTGAATGATCGATCCATAATAGGTCATAGCCCTCATATAGCGGCCATTTCTGAAAAACTGTTTTTGCACATATACTGAGTGTAGGTTATTATATGGTCGGCCTTGAGCGACTATACTTTCTTTCTTGTTTTTATCTGGGATCAATGGACAATGGTAGGGACAAATTTGAATAACTTAGAAAGATATATGTGTTAAAAGTAAACCCATTTCCAAACTTCAGAGCCAGTGCAGCATGGCTTGCACTATGGGATTTGTGTCAATTGAAAGTAAGCATTTTAGTTTTGTACCACACCAACGTAATAGTTAGCTAAAAGATCAATGATTGGGACTCTGTCTATTATTAAAAAGGAAGTCAAAGGTAGAGTTTTGGAGTATTTTCTTAACGTGCAACTAAATGTTATTTATTTATTGACAGTATTTGTTGAAACTTGTTGAAAGTAAGTTTTTGCGACTTTCTAAAAATTAAATCTCTTACGTTACTACATAAGATTATTTTTACAAATGAATCCTCTTGCCTTTTTAATCGGCTCATTTTCACTCGTTCGAGGAGGAATAATAACCTAATTCAAATACATACGTTATAAAAAATTAGTTTCAGAACATTTATGTATTCTATTCGGAACTCGCTACCACCAAGAATACAGTTTTTGAGCAACACAGCGGAATTTAGGAAATCTATATTGGTTTATACCTACTTCACTATTATTGTTTTTATTATACCCTTCACCTTCATGAGAAGGGTATATATAAGTTTGTCAATATAATTTTCCGACCCTATAAAGTATATATGTTCTGGATCCTTATAGACAGCGGAGTCTATTAAGCCATATCCGTCTGTCTGTTGAAATTAATTTTCTGAAGTCCCCAGATATCTTCGGGATCCAAAGCTTCAATAATTCTCTCAGACATGCTTTCGAAAAGTTTGCTATTTAAAATCAGCAAAATCGGTTTAGGCCAACTAGAGTTATGGACCAATATGTGAGACAACCTCCATAAAAATTTGATATTTTTTGTCTATTTTATTGCAATATTTTGAAATATATTGCAGATAGTATCATGAAATTTAGTATACGTTGTTTGTATGATAAAAGAAGAAAGTGTGCGGAAAATATTAAGAATCGGTCCATGATTTCTTATAGCCCCCATACAAATATGTATACATATTCCCGAAATATGGCTTAATGATAAATAAATGCCTATAAAATTGGAATATCTAGACAAAATTCAGCAAAAATAAGTTTTATGCTAAAAGAAATCGCAAAACGAAATTTTTTTTAGTTCGGTTCATGTTTGACCATCCACTTCCAAAATTCACTTAAATACGTATAAAACAGATGTAAATAACGGTAAACGGCTAAAATTTGACATAAATAATCCTTATAGGCAAATAATTTGTTGTACTAAATTTTATGGTGGTCGGCCCAGATTTGGTCATAGCTCCCATACAAGGACCACATCTGAAAAAGACATTGTATAAATATCGGTACCGACTCAAAACTTTGCACAGATCATTTACATACATATAAACAAAAATCATCCCCATATAAAGCCCTCTTCCGAAAATCACTTTAATACTCATAAAGCTCTTATAAATACCAATCCAAAATTTTACACGGATCATTTACATACATGCCTAAATCAAACTGCTGGATTTTGAGAATATCGGTCCATATTTGACTATAACCCCCACATAAGGCCCACTCTCGAAATCCACTTTAATACTAATATATATCTTAAATATAGCGTTATTATGTTGAAATTCGACGTGAAGTATCCTCATATGCATGAAAATAACTGTTCCAAAATTTATGAAGATCGGCCCAGAATTTGTCATAGCTGCCATATAAAAACCATTTCCAAAATACAAATAAACCCACAAAAATGTCTAATAAATATCGATATCGAACCAAGTTTTATATGGATCAGAAATTTTAATCCAGAAATCATATTAGTATCGGTTATACGGCAATTAAGCTACTGGATTTTGTAGCTGCCAGTCAATAATAGCTCCTGAATTAAGCCCACTTCCGAGCATAACACAATAACACATAACACAACCAACCATACAATCACATTAGTGGATACTGGATTTAGAAGCTATCAGTCCATAATTGGTCAATTTCTTCTATGCCACCCATAAATCTTTTAATGAGATCAAATTCAAACAAAAAAGCCTCATCTTATATGTTATCCTTTTTTATACTCTGTTTCTTAACTTGTTTTTATTACCTTTAACTTCAACAGAATATTTGCAGGTGGAGGGTATTAAAGATTCGGCAAAGCCGAATATACTTTTCTGACTCGTTTATACTCTGTTTGTTAAATTACACTCAAGATTATTATGAACATCAGACAAATTCTGTAAATTATGGTAAGAATTGGTAATTAAATCAATTAAAAATGGTGAAAATTAGACAAAATTTCAAAATATTTAACATAAATTATGTTAATCGTAAAATTGTGTTTTAAACAATATATCAAATTTACACTAAGACTGACTAGAAAACACAGAATTAGGATATTCTAGTCTAGTGTAGTTTTTGTATTTCTTATTAGGTTTGGTGGAGGGTATTTAAGATTCGGCACAGCCGAATATAGCACTTGTTTTATTTCATTTTTATCTTTGATGTTATTTTCATTATATTTTATATGATCTTTTTGTCATTTTACTCTACATACTTTTTCACGTAAGACTCATCTTGTACTGTAATTATAAAACTTTTAGTTTTGTTGTACAGGGTATCAATAAATAAATAAATAAAATAAATAAATAAACTTTAGCCAAATAAAAAAAAAATTAACCCTTTCAAGCAATTGGGAAGCGAATGACTCACAAACAATATGTTTGCCAATTTTTAAATCAAGTGGATGGTTAAATTGTTGTTTTAACCCATATGAAAAACATATCAGTCAGTATCAGTGTTTTAAAGTGTTTTAAACAATGTATTTATTGGGTTAATTTAAACGAAAATTAAATCTTCAGAATTTTCAATAGAAGAAAACACTTTAATATTTCCATTACACTGTTATAGTCTTCAGCATATACCAGTACCTATAATCATTTTGACCTGTGTCAAAATATTCTAGAATTGTTTTATTAAAACAGAGTCTATTGACCTAAATTTTGGTCAACAATAAAATTCTAACCGAAATTCCTCAAATTGATAACGCAAGCTCGACTCAATTTTGAATGGTCCCTCCTCACCTTAAGGATAAAAAATAGAATTTAAACGATTTGTTTTTTTTTATTTATTTATTAGAATTTAGATTGCCAAATTTTCAGTGGAGTTAAAAAATACACTTCAAAGCCGTATTAAAAATTCCCAAAAATACAGTGGGCGCACATAAAATATAAATTAAATATAATATATTTGATTAATGAGGATTTAACCAATTTAAAATTTTATTTATTTTTTCATTAATTTGATTGATATTAAATTAAACTTATTTATTTGATTCATAAAATTTATGTGACATGTGTTGTCGTCTCGAAGATGCCGGTAAGAAGAACTCAAAAATACCAGTTACGTTAGCTGCAGTTATTATTATTATTTATCGTGATAAATTTGAAATTTATATACATATATTGTATGTAATATATTAATAACGTTCAAAGATTTTATTTGTTCTTTTTTATAATTTTATAGCTTAAATCGGAATACTTTGGTAGCATCATTATTAAAATGTTTAACTGCAGTTGCACACATTTTTCGAATATCCTTTATAGATTTCTTTCATATAATTAATATGTTTTTAAAAGAAAACAAAATGGCGATGATATCGTTCCAGAATACAATTATTATCTAATTATCTCATAACTTATTATGAAGTCTCAGAGAAATTTCATCATCCGATCGTAGATATTTATGGATTTTTGTAAAAAACGACCAACAATTCTTCAGAATTCTTAGTGTTTGATTTTAACAAATATTTTTTACAGTAGATCATTAACTTTCTTTTATAATTTAATGAAAAACAAAAAACATTATAACCGAACAGATGTTTATACTGGCATCATTAAAAATTTAACATTTTCGAAATATGTACTATTTTTTATTTTCTACCATTTCTTAATTTTTATATATAGATAAGCATGCAAATGTGATAAGAATGATAAAAACAAGATTACGCATTGCGTATGTTTTTCATTGTTTACAAAAAACAGCTGTTCAAAATACTACGTCACAGTAGAATAAAATTTTTAGACGCCAATCTATTAAAAGTAAAACTTACAAAATAAAGTGTATTAACATTAAAAAAATAAGAATAAATAAATAAAAAGTAAATAAATTAATAAAAAGTAAATATGAGATGCGCTGTAGCTGATTGCAATAGCTGCAACTAGTCTAAGGCTTGTGAGATAAGCGTTTTCTTTTTTCCAAAAGAGGCTGTTCTCCAGAAGAAATGTGGCATCATATTTACGCAAATGAATTTGCAACATGATGATGGAGAAAACGCTCAACAGGAAGAATTAGGTGATTTTTCTTATGATGGTTTAGAAAACCTCGCCGGATTGAAAGAGCACGAATCTAATATTTCAGTGCCAAGTGATGTGTTGAATGCTCAACCTTATACATGGGTCGATCAGCTCAGCGAAGGGGGTTTATCGAAACCAACTGAGGACACTATGTGCAAAATGCAGGCACTTAATAAAATTTTTCAGTCCATTAACAATGAAGGGTTGCTTATCAGTAAAGGCTTTTTGAAAATGCATATGGAATTGGCTCAAAGCATAGATTGCAGTGAAAATGTTAAAAAACTTTTCTTCCGATCTCGAATGTACTTCAAAATTCGATCTTTGAACGAGAAAATTTATGAATTTTGTAAACAAAGGAAACGCAAAATTAATAAAACGTTAACATAAAAGTTTAATAGCATGTTCAGATATGAACCTTAATTGCGTTAATCGCAATTAACGCCATTATTGAGCTCAATATTCCATATAAAATCTCAATTAATTATTGCACAATAAGTACGAAATTGTTATAATATTGAGTAAGATTTCGAATGCAACACTGTTCACAACTGTGTTTAGTGAACAAAATTGTATAAAATGACAAATGTCAACAAAAGAAATCATTAAAAAATCATTGTTTGTTTACATAAAAACACAATAACCATATAGAATATTTTTTGTATTGTTTTCCAACTATCAAATGATTATTGAGTAAGCAGAAAATTGCGTATGCCTGAACACTTAAAATAATATTGTCAATTAACCGAATATTCAATTAAATTTCATATCTGAACACAGTATAAGTTTATTTTATCAAATATCTAAGTATGTACACATAAAAACACAAATTGCTTTTATTTGAAAAAAAACGTACTCTGAAATTGCAACTACTATTAGTAACCTTGTTAATCCATCTTGGCTGTTCTAATTGTGTAATTAATAAGGTGAGTGCAGTAGCACAGCTGACTGATTTTGTTTACAATATACTTATATCAAAAGTAATAGCTTTTGAAAGTAGCACAATATGCTGCCGATTTGCACTCACCTTGTATACTTACACCATAGCTGTTGTATTGTGACGTAGATGCGCAGAACGAAAACATTTTTGCAGCCGGAATGCGTAATCTGGTTTTTATCATTCTTGGTTTAGCATGGCATTTTTGACAGAAGTGACATACATACGTAAAAAGCAAAATCTTTGGCTCAGATCCGCTGTTTTCCTTCTTCTTAGTCAAATATAGCCACTATTTTATAATATGTTGCGGGCTAATGGGGTTGGGTTTACTTCAAGCTTTTTAAGTATTTTTTTGCATTTCTCTGGATCTCAGTTTTTACTAAAGGTCCTTATGAATATTCGAATTTGTTATATACCAGGGGGCAATTGTGATCATTCGTAGCAATTTGTTTTGGCGTCTTTGAACTCTGTCTACATTTGAAACTGAGCTGTATTCCAGAACACCATATACTAGGTTTTATGATTGAGCTCTAAAGCAAGAGTTTGTAATTTAAATTAATTTGGATTAATTTCAATTTCATTTGAGACAATTTTGCATCTATGTATATGGGATTTCCATGTAATTCGACGATCGATTAGGATTGTTGTGTTATTTCTTGATTATTGATATAAATAGGAAAGCATGATTCTCTACGCAATGTTAAGGTTCTGTGATACATAGATCCAATGACTATTTCATCCAAAAAGGAGGTACAATAAATAAATCCAAATTATATTGGATGTAAACTTAAAAATGTGAGATTTCTTTAATGTTAAGCTGTTTTTTTTTTGAAACATTTGTACAGTATAAATTCATTCAAAGTATTGACCGTTGTTAGCTATGAACTTTTCCCAACTTTCTGGCAACATATGAAAATTGGCCGGGTTTCACCTTCGCTTCTTGTTATCGTAATGGATCTATTTTCTTCGCAAGTAATGATTCAGTGCAAAAACAATTTCCTTTTACAGCGTTTAATCAGCATTTCCGACATGCAAAATCATCTTTCAATGTCTCTCGGCTTCAGTTCATATGCTACCTAATTTTCCTGCTTCTCGATGAATCCTGCTGCTAATGTTTGGAAATTGCGTTTGGAATTGTAGAGATTTTTCTTTAATGTGTGCAATATTTTATTGTTTTATCTGCATAACATTTAAACAAATAAGAAAAAAATGAATATATGTACATTAAACTTTTTTGGAGGTTTCCTCACGTTTTGGTTCATAGCTGCGGTTCTGTTCAAGGAATTTTACTGATTTTCAATATCAAAATGCTTAGGAGAATGGTAGATGATTTTATGTAAATATTTTGGATTTCGCTTTTATATTTTGGACGTAAGAGTGTTTTACATTAGAAAGGCAGACTTAGAATTTCATTAAAAATATATATTTATACTTGGTGGGTTGGTGGTAGTGTTTTTTCCCCGCAGTTTTTCGCTTCCCGGGAAAGCGGGATTTTTTTTAATATCCAGGAAATCCCGGGAAAAAACCCTAGTTGGTGGGTTTCGGATAAATATTTCTCAATATTTTTAACGGCATGTCAAACGTATTTATACCCTAAATTCATCACTTTAGGTGGTGGAGGGTATAAAAATTACATTTAATAATGCTAAATGAACCAAATTCTATAGAAGCCGTATTTTGTGCCCATTCAAAAAGCTCGAAACTTTAAAGCAAAACTGTTTTTTGTCCATATACTTGGTAGATCATTAATAGTCGGAATTGGCCAACTATATTGTAAAAATGTGTAAAAGTAACAACTCTTCCAGTCCTGGTATACAAAATGTTTACTTCTACTTTTGTTTGTATATGTAGGTATGTACGAGTATCATCAATAGAATAGTGAGCATGGAATGTATTTGATGTTGTTGTGCTTGAAAAAGAAAAGAAAGATGAAATAAAACATAACAACAACATAAAGAAGAATGAACAAACAAAAAAGAAGCAGAAATTCAGTAGGCTCTGTAGATGATTAAAAGTGTTAATGCGACTTTTAGTAAAGCGAGAGTGTTGTGTTGTGCTTTTTCCCCCAAACAAATACACACACTCACACACACCACAAGAGTGGTTCTCTTTACAACCCAATCACATACACTCACACGCACTCACTCACGCATAAAGCACAATACAACAACCCCAACTTTGTTGTCTCAAAGTCTTATTTTTTACTTCTTTACTTTTCAACTCACTGGCACCTGTGAATAAAGTTCGAATGTGAGTGTATTAAGTAACTATTTACACATGTTGTTGCTGTAAAAAGATTTTTTTTATTTGTTTGTTTTAGAATATAAATATATATGTATGTATGTATATAAGTGTGTGTGTGTGTTTGTGTGAGTATGTATACGTGTGTTATTTCAAAGAGAACATGAAAAAACCACATTTTTTTTTGCTCTAACCAAAAAATAACTAACCTCGGATACCATTTATTATCAACATCATCACTGCCACCACCAGTACCCATGTATACTCGTACATATACATACTACGTACATAAAGTAAAGTACATCGTCAGTTCTAAACTATAGACCACACTTATACTACAACATACTGACATACATTAATACAACAACGTACATACACACTTACTATGTATTTACACTGGATAACGAATACATACCAATGCTACTGCTACTCGTAAGTACCGTTAACACAGTACAACAGTTGTTCGTTATTTCTTTATACCTTTGAACGGCTTTGCAGCTGTATGAGTTCGCCTGTGTATGGGAGAGTGTGTTCTCCGTTCGTTCGTCACTGTTGTCGGAAGCACGTAAATCACAAAATTTACTTCCGGTTAAAACGGTGTTTGTTTGTATTTTTCTACAAATTTTTTCTCCTGTGTTTTGTTCTTAAACGCCTCCGAAAAAAAACAACATACATACGTAAATAGAAAATAGAAGCGAAAAAAGAAAATAAATAGAAGGAAATAGTTGATATTTTATAATTGAACCTTTTTTTAACATTTGGGACTCGTATTGAATTTCCTGACCTTCTTCTTTGCAAATATCACCGTGTACAGAATTAATTTATACGTTTTTATGCATGTGTTTTTTTTTGTTATTTTAAATTTTATATTTTATTGCATTCGAGAGAGAATGTAACTAAATTTATTATATTTTTTTTAATATAGGTACAATTCTCAAAATATAAATTGTTTGTATTGTCCAATAGAATATTTAGAATTTAAATTCAGTAATTTCAATTCATCAACTTTTTAAAGGTTTTCGGAATTTAATAAAAAAAATATTTTTAATGCGGTTTTATTAGATCAAGTAAATTTGAAGATTACAGATTTAATATTAATACTACATATTTGTATAATAATATATAATTTAATAAAATAAAACAAGTAAGAAAGTATAGTCGGTCAAGCCCGACCATATAATACCCTACACCCAGTATATCAATAAAACAGTTTTTCAAATATGGGCGCTATATGGGAGATATTACCTATTATGGACCGATCATCCAAAAATTTAGTGCCATGACTTCCGTGAATATAAAAATTAAGTGTGTTAAACTTTATCTGGATATAAATACGTTTAAAAGATTTATGGAGGTTAAAGTGAATTACAAAGAGGGTCTAATATGGGAGTTTTGACTAATTACGGACCGATCATCATAAAATTCTACCATATTAAATGTATATACACAAAACATATTTGTGTTCAATATTATTTGGATACCAACATTTTTAAGAGAGTTGTGCTCGTTTAAGTGATTTTTGGAAGTGTAAAGTGGTTGTTGGACCAATATTTATGGGCGTTACAAACATCAGCACAAATCCAATATACCCTCCCTACTATTGTGGTGTAGGGTATAAAAACTTTGTTTTCACTATTTGACTTATCATCTGAGTTGAACAAGCGAAACTGTAATTTCAGTTGAGCCCCTATTGACTAGGGCATCCTTTCAAATAATCGTAATAATTATTCGAAGAATTGAAAAATTTCCATTTTTGAATAACGAACAATCCAAAAAATTTTAGGAGAATAAAATTCTACCCAAATATTTTTTGTTAATCGGGGCTGTTCGTTATTGAAAATGGGCGAAATTGATTCATTTAAATACATTGCAAATAATATCATGACATTTAGCATATACAGTGAACTCGCAGAAACGTGAACTTATTTTTACATTTCCGATAGTGTTCACGTTTTAGAAGGCATTTTTTCTATAACATATTTTCGTCTCTTATCTTTTTTTTAAATTAAAATAAAGTATGTACGTTATTTTACATCTACGAAACATGTTTTGATGCTACTTTTTGTAAGTTCCTGTCATATTTTAATATATGTACTACATATGAGTCATTCCATGTCTGCAAATTCTACTTTATCCCCGATGAGAAAAAAAATATGAAAATTGTTTTTTAAAAGTTATGCCCAATTGAACTTTGGTGAAATGGAGATTTTTCATAGAGGTGTGTTCATTCAATCGCATGTAACTCCTGAAATACTGGATTTTAATGTGATATACCTTGTTTTGAAGGTAATTTTAATTTCTTCTAAAATACCAAAGCGGTATGACATATCCCCATAGCATTTTTTTAAGTTTGTATCATTTTCATCCTTTTATTTCGATTTTCAAACTGATTACATCTTTTTTTTTAAATTTTGAGGGTGTGTTCTTATAGCTCTTTTTTACAGACTGTGCGAGTTTTGAAGTGGTGAAATAATGCGTATTTCACGACCGCATTCTCTGGCAAAATTTTATGTCAAACTGTATGGAAAACAGCGTTCAGCTCCAGTTCTGTTTCATCGTTTAATTACCAATTGAGCTTTTCGTCAAAGAGCGTTGGCTCTACTACATAATTATAAAATGTGTCAAAAGCATTTTCAAAATGAAGACTCTTTGGAGACCAAAAAGTCAAACAAATTTAAATATTTTTCATAAAACTGCTTTATAAAACAAAAAAAGTCATAAATATGTCGCAAATATTACCTAATCGAACACCTTTTATTTGTAAGTTTTTAGAACATATGTATTTAATTTGCGGCAGATTCACGATTCCAAAATAAGAAAATAATGTCAAATACAAAAAGTTTGAAAATTTTTATATTTTTTTATATTTTAAAACCCGTTTAACGAATTCAAAAAACGGGATTGTCGAATAATTCGAAAATATAAAATATTCGAAACCGTTCGGGTTTTCAAAGAAAACGAGAAAAACCGGTTAACCGGTATCCGGTTTCGGTGTTTGAATACTCTAGATGGATCGCTTTAACTGTTGCACAATATTTCGATCCACGTGCAATATACTTAATATTTTTTAGTTTAACTTTCGTTTGACAATAGACTAATATTTTTCAATTGCTCGAAAAGTAGGGCCGTTCATATAAATTCATATATACTGATTTCTTATACACATACCCATTCATTGCAGGGAGCTTAATCAGTTCAAAACTTTACTAAAGAGTGCTAATATCTAATAAGAACGTTTCTACCGGCATTCCTTTATTATACAAAGTCATATTTGCAGAAGTATTTGACCTTCAGACTAATTTTTGTATAATTATATGTTGGCTGGACATTTCCTTGTTTCGTTGCAACGTACAATTTGAATCCCGCTAGCTATTTTCGGTCAATTTTTACACGTTTTTCATCATCCATAATAAGATAGTTATTTAATTTTGTTTAATTGTTTGGATTAAATTGAGAATCAGCATTAACTCGTTATTTTCTTGCGCTACTTACACTGGTGTTGTATTTTTTGCACGGTCATTTTTGGAGAGATCCGTATGTAAATTTATTGAAATCAGTATCTATTTTCTTTGTAATTTCCTGATTTCTTTTAATAATATTTCTGTTTCATTTTCAAGGGACTTGCACATGATTCTATTTTTTTTTAGTTTGAATTTCCATTCCTCAGTAGTCGTACAAATGTATGCAGGCTATTAAAATTTATTGTCGACAGAATTATGTCAGTTTTTTAAGTGTTGCCGAAATTTATGTAAACTCTGCATAATTACTTATACGGAAGGCAGATTATAGATATCTTTTGATTCTTGGTTAATTGGTGTCAGTGGAGCATCTGGTTTTTAAGTCTGTGATGGTGTTTGTTATACATAAATATTTGGTAGGATTTAAACAGATATGGTAGATTTCTGCTGAAGCAACATTTTTGTAATGTTTCAGGATTTTTAAGATTTTTAGGGCGATAAAATTGACCAATTTTAAGTTGTTCCTAATTATTATTTATTTAATTGCACTGAAACAGCTTTGAATATAGAAAAAACAAACATCATATTAATATATTATTTTGAAATATAATTTCTTTAACACAATTTTTTGTCAATTCGTTTTAATTTTCATTTTGAATTAATATAAGTTAAAGTCAATTTAATACAATTTTTAATTCAAACACGTTTAATATTTTTAAATTCAACTTATTTTGTATTTTATTGATTATTAATACAATTTTTTTACAACTTAACACTAACTAACATTTAACTTCGCTTTCCTTACTGATGAGGATTGCTTATCTTACAATAGACAACTAAAAACTAAAACCGAAATGACAATTGATAGAACATAAAAAAGAGAGATTGCGAGTTGGGAGAACATAATTTGTTGTAAAAATATAATTATCATAACTGTCTTAACTACCCTCCCTCTTAAAAACCAGTCGTCTCGACTGTGAATCATAATTCTCCGAATGAGAATTGCTAAATACTTCATGCAAAATTGGTAATTAATTCATATGAAAATGAAAAAATTCGAGTTTTATTGTAAATTATCCTTATGAACAGGTCGATTTTCTATTAAAACATAGCTTCCCATATCTCTTTGAACAATTTTTTCAACAAAGCGTTTACTGAACTTATTGCCTAATCGTCTGTTAGTTTTTACAAATACTCTGTCCCCTGGGGAGAAATTTTTCGTTACCCTATGGGTGTTATGGTATGTCAGATCCCTGTCTTGAACTTTGTTTAGTGTTTCCCTTAAAGAATGTCTTAGCTTTTCAGAAATACAGTGAATAACATCGGCGGGTCTAAGTCCTGTTACCGAATGAATTGTTTGATTATATTTCGAAACAGCAATTAGAACTAGTTCCTTCGTATCGGCATACCTCTCTGCTGCTTTCAGACACCTTGCAATTTCGGCTAAAGTACTATGGAAGCGTTCGACTTGACCATTACTTGAACTATGAGCAGGCGGAACTGTGAAAATTTCAACGCTAAACTGGTTTAAAAGAATAGATTTTATACTCTCCGAATTAAAAGCCTTCTCATTGTCGCATACCATCGTTTTAGCTTTTGGAAAAAAGTTCATTATTGAAAGTAATGGAATTTTGATATCTACAATAGATCGAGAAGCAATTGGTAAAACTAGAGCGAATTTACTAAATTTGTCGATACAGGTAACAAAATGTGATTTATCTGTAGAAAAGATGTCTATATGTAAAAGTTCGCCTGGATTTTCAGGGATAGGAGATTTGCCAATTTGAGATTTTCGAGGATGCCTAAGATACTTCGCTTCCTTGCACGTTTTACAAGATGAAGCGATTTCGCTTAACCTCCTTCGGATTGTTGGAAAATAATATTCTCTGAGGATTTGGTTAAGATTTTCACGAATGTTACGATGTGCTCTGTTGTGTTCTTTTAATACAATCTCAAGCTGATCATCAGGATTGTGAATATCAATCACCATATTTCCGCTAAAGACAAATTTTACAGATGGAAAATCTTTTATAATGTCATTTTGGATTTGGCCTAACGTGTGATGATCGGAATGAATGCAATTTACCACAGAGGGGTTCACAGCTTTTTTAAAAAATCTCATAATATCTGCAATTTCATTAAAACTGATTAAGTGCCTCACCTGATTAGCAAACACGTTTTCTGAAACTAAAGATGATGTTGATGCTTCGATTAAAACGATCTGATTTTTGAAGCAATTTATTGGGTTCACAACAGACTTTATAACTTGTGTGGAAGACTCTTCACTATGAATTGTCCCAATGGTCGACGTCTCTGACGCTGTTAAAGTATCAGAACTATCAGGTCCTTCACTTGCAGTGATTGTCTCAGATCCTGTTAAAGTATCAGAACTATCAGGTCCTTCACTTGCAGTGATTGTCTCAGATCCTATTGTGGCATTTACACTCATGGAATCACTTTGCGTATGATGCATATACTGACGGGATAAAGCGTCTGCCACTACATTTTCCCTGCCAGGTTTATAGTGAAACTTTGGAGAAAATTCTTCTATAAATGCCTTCCACCTTCTGATTTTGGTGTTAGGATTTCTCTCCGAAAGAGAAAATGAGAGCGGTTGGTGATCTGTGTAAATATTTACATTTTTTGCACCATAAAGATAATTCCTTAACTTTTGAAGTGACCACACTATAGCCAAAAGTTCACGCTCATTGGTGGAATAGTTTTCCTCTGTTGAAGATAAAGTTCGTGAAATCATCGTTATAGGTCTGCCATTCTGCGTCAAGACAGCTCCAATTGCGCTAGACGAAGCATCGGTGATAAGTTCAAATGGTTCGTTAAAATTTGGATGAAGCAACAAGACATCTTCTGAAGCCAATATACGTTTTATTTTTTCAAATGCGGCAAGTGCCTCTTCGTCAAGGCAGACTTTGATATTGCGAGAGCACTTTGCTGACACGTTGCCATTCTCTCCGCGAAGATATTTTGTGAGGGGTTTTGTAATCAGTGCATAATCTTTCACAAAACGGCGGTAATAGCTTGATAACCCTAAAAATGACCTTAGGCTGCGCAATGTTTTGGGAACCTCATAATTTATAATGTCATTGACTTTTTCTTGACAGGTCTTAATACCGTCTTTTGAAACTAAAAAACCTAAAAACTCCACAGAATTTCTAAAGAACTTCGACTTCTCCCATGAGACTTTCATATTTGCCTTGTAAAGTTTTTGAAGGATTCTGTCAATGTCAGACAAATGCTGTTCAGCTGATGACGAAAAGATGATGATGTCATCGATATATACGTGGCAGGTTTTTCCGATTTCTTCACGTAAGATATCATCTATTGTTCGCTGGAAAATGCTTGGGGCATTCTTTAACCCAAACGGGAGCCGACAAAATTCGAATTTCCCGTTATTTACACTAAACGCTGTCTTTTCCCTGTCATTTTCCGCTAAGAGAATTTGATGGAATCCGGATTTTAAGTCTAGGGTAGTAAAGTAAGCAGATTTTCCTAGATTAGACAAAATAGTCGATGTGTCGGGTATTGGGTACCGATCGCTTGTAGTTTTTGAATTTAGCTTTCTAAAATCAATTACAAGCCTTTTCTTCGGCTTCCCGGACTCATCGAAACCTTTCTTATCAACTATCCATATAGGATTATTATATGGAGAGCGAGAAGGTCTGATTATTCCATTTTTCAATAGATCTGCTACCTCGGTATTAACAAACTCATTCAATGCCAAGGGATACGGATATGACTTTGAATATACTGGCTCTTGGTCTTCAGTTCTAATAGTGGCTACAACCTTAGTGACAAAGGGAAGGGACTCTACTGGGTGAGCAAAAACTCTTTCGTTAGCTTTCAGAAGGTTTCCAAGTTTTTCTATTAACTCAGGTGTTGCATCACTAATTTCATGACTAACTAAGTTATTAACTTCATTACAGGAAAAAAACGACAATTTTTCTTCTCCATTTTCAAACTTTAGTATTCCTGCTTTGCAGTCAATTTGCGCCTTTACTTGGTTTAAAAAGTCAAAACCAATTATTCCATCAAATGTAGTCAAGTCTGGTAAAATGAAAAAATGAGAAGTTGTACCCAATAAATAGGCTAAACATTTTGAAAAAATTTTCGAATTTCCATTGATTGATTTTACCAAAAACGGCTTATCGAGTGGTTTAACTGATTTTAAGTTTGGAAGATTCTTAATATAATTTTTGGATGTACCGGTGTCGATTAATATTTTTAACGTTTTTCCTCCCAACGATTTTTTTATGTAGGGGAGGAGGGACCTTGTTCTAAAAAATTGACCTCGTCTTGAATATTCTGTTCTTGAAGTTCAACTTCTGGGATATAAGACTGCTGAGGCTCCGGTGGCAAAAAATCAAAACTTGAATCAAATGGCTCGTCATAGTCATTAAAAAAGTTTTCCCCAGAATAATGTTGATTTAAATGATTAACTCTTTGGAATTTCGAGACATTTTGACGCAAACTATCAGCTGATCGTTTATGTTGCTGTTGGTTAAAACGGTTACTAGTATCGATATCCATCGGCTCGACATTTTGTCGATAATTGTTATAGCTATTTCTATTAAAAGTAACATGTGGATTAGGATTTCCGAACCTATTGCTATTTCCATTAAAGACTTGATTCTGTGGTGGTTGGTATCTATTGTCCGACTGATTATTAGAAATTAAATTTTGTTGTATTGCTCTATTATGAGAATAAGGTTGTCGAATGGGTTGGTATTGTGGTGAATTTGGAAAGCTATTGTTTTGAAAACGAGGATAATAAGGTGAATTATAATTTGAATTATGGACTGAATTATTCCAAAAGGTTGTTGCAAAATTATATCTCGTCTGATTGGTCTCAAGCTCTTGGGCTAGAGCTAGAGCAGAAGGCATATCTGGAGGTCTGCACGAAAACAACACATCCGACATTGGACGCCGTAACCCGGATATAAATACACGTAATGCATTTTCCCTGTATTTCTGACCAAGCGCTTCAATTAATGCAGGCTTTCCCTCATTACTCATAATCACTTTGTTCAAAATCAGTGACAATTTCTTCTCGACTTCATCGTGGAAATCAATAATGCCGCGAGCGCCTTGTTTTAATGTCGACAATTCCTGCTCAAGTGTGAATATTGATCTCTTGTCTCCAAATGAAAAATCTAGCCTAGATAAAATTGCCTTGAAATTCAACACGGTATTGTACGAGCTAAGTACTGTGTCTGCAGCACCTACGATTTTGTTTCTTATAATACCTACAGCCTGATAATAAGTGGAGCTGCCCTCGTATGGTTCATATAAATTATGGGCAGTTATTGCGGCCTGACGCCAAGACATATACTTCGTCGCAACTCCACTGAATTCTGGAATAGATTTCACTATATCTAAAGATTCAGAACACCTAACACCTACCCTGATAATTATAGGCTTATATTCTTCGACTTGTACAGGAGTTTCTAAGACAGATAATCTTCTGGTTAAATCATCTACTGTGTCCTGAAAACTTCGACGAGCTTGCTCAGTTGCCTGGGTCAAGGCAGTATTTAATAAGGCTTGCACGGTATTGGCGTCCATATTTCTAGAGTCTGACAAATTATTTTTCGAGCTAATTCTGAAATTCTCTATGTCTGCTATTAATTTATCGATGCTCATAAGGATAAAAAATTATGTTTTAAAAAATTTTAATTGTTGTAAATTTTGTTTATTTTAATTATACTTATAATTACCAATTTTAGTCATAAACCTAATTATAATAAGTAAAGTAGTTGCTTTTTTAATTTTTGAATCTATAAATAAAATATTTAGTTAAAGACAAAAATGACTTTACACATTGTTAGAAAATTATTAAATAAATATAAATATAAATTATTAAATTAATATAAATAAATTTCTCCCTTTTTTAAATCTTTTAATAGAAAATAGTTTGTTAATATTTGTTTTTTATCAGCAATATTTAGTTTTAACAGGTTTGGATTAGTAATATTTAACAATAAATAATCGGTTAATAAATGTAATAATAATAGTTTATCAAATTATAATAATTGACTAGTTAATATATTTGTAAGAATAATTATTTCTGGCAATGTAATAGTCTCTTTTATTTAAATTTATTAATAAAAAAAAATATTTAATTAATGCTCTTAACTTAATTAATACTACGCACGTATAGACAGGTTTCATTCAGGATCTCTTATTTAGTACAACTCTCTTAATATTCAGGTTTTCTCACAGATTTATAAGTTATTTGGCTCCACTTTCTCAGCTCTCAATTTATTAATTTATTTGGAGTACTTTAACTTAAAATTTTTAAACTCAATAACGGAATTTATCTAAACCCTTCTTTTCATCGCAGAATTTTTGTCAGTTTTTATTGTTGTAGTTTTATAAATGTTAATATTTTACAAACAGATTTTTGGTTTTTAAATTTTTTATAAATTTTTAGCATTTCATTTATCATTTTCTATTTACTGTTATTCTTTGTTATTTGTTGTTTTGTTTTTTTTTTAAAGTAGTCTAAATTGCGAATTACATGCATACATATATTTAATATTAGGTACGTATCACATTTATAATTTTTTTGGAGATTGTAGGTATTTGCAATTAACTTCTTTATTTACACAAATGTGAGATATTTTTTAATTAGCTTTATATGTTTCAGTTTATTGCTTTAATTATGTATTTCGTTATATTAAAAAATTATTGTTCTGTATTTTTTTGAAATGTAAGCTTTAAATTTATATTTTAATCATATTCACACAGTTTTTTTTTAAATGGTTATCTGGTGTCAGGTAAACTGATTTCAGTTGCTGCTTAGCACATGCTTTTCAATATATTTTCACATACATATATTTTGCATTGAAACTGACTAATTATTAATTTTTTATTAAATTCTTTAAACTTTATGAACAATTTTTGCATTGGTTCATTTTTGAATTATTTTAATTATTTATTTTTTAATTTATTTTGTAAATATAATTAGCGTTCTGTTTTTGCCTCAGCAGCCCCACGTTGGGCGCCAGTTAAAGTCAATTTAATACAATTTTTAATTCAAACACGTTTAATATTTTTAAATTCAACTTATTTTGTATTTTATTGATTATTAATACAATTTTTTTACAACTTAACACTAACTAACATTTAACTTCGCTTTCCTTACTGATGAGGATTGCTTATCTTACAATAGACAACTAAAAACTAAAACCGAAATGACAATTGATAGAACATAAAAAAGAGAGATTGCGAGTTGGGAGAACATAATTTGTTGTAAAAATATAATTATCATAACTGTCTTAACTTATACATACATACTATGTAAATATTAGTTGATCAAATAATTTAAATAAAATTAAATTTTAATTATAATTATAAAATTATGTACGTGTAAATAAATTCTCCATAAAACTTATAGTGACCAAGTTCTTGATTGGTTTATCTTCTTTAATGCAAAAGTTCTTTATAAGAAATAAAAATTTAACATAAAAGGAAAATTTAATTTATTTATTTAATTATCTACTACACAATTGCAGTCTGAGGTGAAGATCCGTATTAATAAAAAACTTTCAGTTTTAAATAACAATAAATAAATTTAAAAAAGAAAAATGCAAACAAATAATAAAATAAGTATAAATCAATAAATGAAAGAAAACTATTAAAAGTTAAAAGTGAAATAAAATCTGTGTACGAGTATGTATTTATGTTACTAGGAGAAAGTATTGGAAGTTGAGAGAGCGAATAAATAAATAAATAAAAGTGCATGCTTGCACATGCACGACTAGTTACACCAACATCAACACAAACAACCGCAATAACAACAAAAACGGTTGTGCGTATCAACTAACAACAACAACTTGGTCATCATCATCATCGTCAGCGTCAGCGTCGCAACATCATCGTCATACATCATTCTGCTGTTAATGGTAAAAATGTGTTTGTTTATTGAAGGCCTGTGTGTGAGAGTGTTTGTTAACACTGTCATTGACTACTAGTGGTCATTGTGGTGCGTTTAATATTTCAAATCGTACTCTTTACCCGAAAACCTACACATATGCAAATATGTTATATATATGGAAGTATGAATAAATATTTAAATGCAGGTTTTGTTCATCCATTCGTGCATTCGTTTACGTTTGTTTGTCTCTAGACGTAACGGCTATCGTGATTGAGTGACTGATTGGGTGAGTATGTGTGGTAGTGTTTGTATATGAGAGCCTTAAAGTGTATGCGTGCATTAACATGCGGTTTCCGGTTAAATAAAATAAAATAAAATTCTATTAAAATTTATGCTTGAAAGAAATAAGGAGAAAACAAATATATTTCTTTAAAATTTAACTTGAACAGTTTATACATTTCTAATTATTTTTACAACCCAACTGACTGCCTGCCTGCCTGCTTGTCTACCAATCACTCAGACTACACAATTGCTTCACAGAACAACCAGAATCAGCAATAGCAGCAGAATTAACAAAAACAACAACAGTAGTAGCAGGAGCAGCAAGAAATACAACAACACAACTACTACTTCTACTAATACTGCCAAATAAAAGAGGAAATAAAATAACAGAATGAAGTCAAAGTAAGTAAATCAGTTTGTTTTTTAAAATGAAAAGCGAAATTAAGCAAAATATGTGTGTTTTTATCATCACTATGTATTCTTTATGAACACACATATACAATATATTATTTTTTCAATGTACTTATACATATTTATATTTATATGTCTGTGTGAGTGTATCTGTCTAAATCAACATTTACACAAACAAATCCACAATACAATATGTTCCTTCTTATATAACCAGCAACATTAAGTCACAAACACAAAATTTGTACACAAGTATTTAAGTGGAGTCGGGTTTTTTTCAATTCAATTCTTTTCTTTTCTATTCGTCTGTTCTTTTCCATTTTGTTGTTTATTATTTCCAGTCTTTAATGTGTGTAATCGGTATTTATGTGCTGATATATATTGTTATTGTTATTGCTGGTCTGGTACCAGCATTTGACGTTTATAAATAACGGTGTCTTCTTAACATATTTGTTGTTATTCTTGTTTTCGGTTTGATCTATTTTTTTTGGTTTCTGGGCTTGGTTGGATTTGTACAACTTGTAATTAATTAATTAATAAATTAAGAAATTATTTTCTATTTTAGTTTTTAGTTTTTTTTTTTTAATAAAACCTACAATATTAAGTTTGTGTTATTTAATTTTCGCAATATGGATTTTTAAATGAACTGATGATTATTTGCACACGTGTGCGTTTACTAATTCCGCTGAAATTCGTTAGCAAACAATACTCGTATATTGATTTTAAATTCGCACATACACAAATAAACATGACCTACCTTTATTTTTGAACATATTATTTAATATGAAAAGAAATAAAATTTTTAATATTTTTCAAAAATACATGCATGCATATGAATGTATATTTTATTGTACATATTTACTTTCATTCTTCAATCTGATTGTTATTTCAACATATTACTCTAGCGTATGAGTAATGTGCTGCAAGCAAACAAACCAAAGAGTTGCTCATTGCGTATGAATATTATTGTATTATTAAACGAAAATATAAAACATACGCAACCAATATTAACGAAACACTAGTAAAAGATCTTTCTGTAATCATAAACAACCTTAACCAGAGCGATATAAAATGTTATGTTTGTCAAAAGAAAAAGCCCTAATTTCAAGTTAAAATATTTTAATAAATACGATTGTTATTTTTATATTAACGTGTGTAGATTAGACTGATTGTATTGTTTTTGTTGTGGCTCTTGTTGTTGTTGTTGTAAATACAAAACATAAGTCGTGACACAACAACAACTTAGAAATATTCATCACATTTCAGCAAATACACATACACACAAGTCAGTTAAAATAATATTTTTTTGTGCTTTTCCATCTACATACATACATACATATGTATGTATGTTTCTGGCATTTTTCTCAGATATATTACAGAAAATATTTCTGACTGACTAGCGTTTCCAGTATTTTGGATTTTGACAGAAAAGTAAAAAATTTTCAAGAAAGAATTCACAATAAAAAGTTAAAAAACTGTACTGAAATTATATATTCCATTGTTCTTATTGCTGTGGTGCCAACCTTAGACAAAACTGAACAAAACTCAAAAAAACCTCTGTCTTTAGAATAAAACGAAATACATTTGTTTCCAATACTAACAACTTAAGGTGGATTCACCCATTCGTTCTGAACAAAGTATTTGTTCGGATAAAGTTTTTTTTAAATGAAGTGTGACGTCTCTCTTTTTGAGAGAGAGAAAATATTTTTTACGAACAACTCTCAGCTTGAATTAGTTTAATTTTATATTTTGTCTGGACAAAAAAGAACTGAGTTGCTAATAGGTTACATTTGTTCATACAAATAATAACGCCTTCTTTATTGCCATGATCATCAGCAAAAGCAACTTTCTTTTTTTATTCATTTTAAATACACAATATTTTAAAATAATTTAATATTTGTTTTTTTTTGACATTTAAAGACCAAAGCAAAATAAATCAATGCCGCTGCATTGTTAAGTTTTTATGCGAAATAAGAACGAGTGTTATATAAACGTATTTAAATATTGCATTAAGTCAAAAATACTAAATTCTTTGTCCCTATTTTTTAGTGCTGAAACCCGAGAAAAATAAATTACACCAGTCTTCTAAAAATGGCAATTTAATGATTAATGGAGTTTTAGAGAAATTTTAAATTTGTATTATATGTAACAGAATGATTATCGAAATAAATCCCGGTATAACGAAAGATTAGTTGGCAGGCAGATCCATTCATTAAAACGGAATGCTCGTTGTTTCTGTATTGTGTTGTATTTGTTGCCGATTTGCATTAGTTAAAAAGATCTTAGTAGATTTTTTCCTTGAATTTTGAACATGCATTATTATTTAATTTTGATTTATTTCACCAATAAAGAAAAGATTTTCATAAGCCAATATTTTGTTAGATAGTGATGAAAGTTTATTTTGAATGTTTAAAAATGTACTTTGTACTTTGAAAGAAAACTATAGATTTCAATACCAATTTTTTGATGGACATTGCAGCACCAATGTAAACCTTTAAGGCCCAACTATAATATGCATATGCTACCTTATCAACCCTGCGAATACATATAAATTGTATGTGGCAAACTATAATGTACTTAATGAAACTTTTCGGCATATTATAGTTGGACCTTTAGTATTATAGACAGATTCAGCAACCAAACTGCACTTGAAATGACACATGCCATGACAAACACAGCAAACCGGCATTTTCTCATCATGATAAAGTACAGCTTTTGTTGAGTCATTTAAATTGGTCATTTATGGTTATTTCTTTAAGTGTATATTGATAATACCAGTTAATTGGTAAATAATACAACACTGGCTATTATAAGAACTTGGCAGCACTGATAAAATTGACAGTTAAATGTCCAGCTGATAGAATGTTCAGTATTTACAAACAAATTTCAAATTGAGTGAAATGTTTAATGAATATTAATGGCATGTTTCTAGATAACAAGTGACAGAAAATTTTCGCCCAAATGAGTATAAAAATTAGTTTTGGGGTTTTATAATTTCTCTTGAGTGAAAACGTAAGACTATCCTTTTTTATGGTTTCTACATTGCAATTTCAATTGTCCTACTATCAAAAACAGACAAGTAGAAATAAGAGCTTGTGTGCATCACAAAACAATATTTTATATTTATATTATTTCGTATCTTTCTACAGCATAAACTGTTGTCCACTACCTTAACTTTCAATTTCAATGTTAATTGCGATAAATGGAAACATTTTTCATTCAAATGATTACAAAATTAAAAAATTCATAGCAATTTCAATTCACATAAATTATTTTTGTATTGTAAATAAAACACAGCTGTTGGTTTCTAGGGTTGCCTCTAAAAAATTAATATATTGAATATTAACATGAAAAAAGTAAACAAAATACACTCGTTATATCGCTCTCTATTCATGCTTCACACCCCAATCATGAGCGAAACAACTTGCTTCACCAAGAGCGAATCAAGTAGATTCATATTGAATCAACTTGCGAAGCACGAAAAATTGCACTCTTCTCTAATTTTTATCGCAAGTTTATCTGCACTAGCTGTAAAAATTTAATATTATTGTAAATAATGCAAATTATGTATTTTCTTGTTGCTGGAAGTAAAGAAAGTAAATACGTATGAATGTATGTTTTTTTTCAAATAAGCTAACTAATTTTCACTCAGTTTTTTTGTACATTAAAAAAAATATTTTCCACAAATTGTAAATTCTGTTATTTATTAAAAACAACTCTCAAATCGAATCAAGTTTATTAGTCATGTAAACAGCATGATACATAAACATGATTCAGAAAGCGAAGCAGGTGATTCAAGTCGTCGTGGAAACATAGTATTATCGAGAAACATGCCGTAAAAGTCACTTTTGTTAGTGATGTAACTTAACTTTCATTTTCAATATCAGTTTTTCTAGTGATGACACTAAAAATATCGAAAGATGAGTTATACCAAGGTGAATTTAAATACTAGGTGATAGCGTAGCGCCAGCTGATTATTCATGGTGAATTTGAAAATGCCAAAAAGTTATATAAAAAAAAAACTTTTTGACAGTGACGAAAGTTTTTCATATAGAAAAATGCCTGTTGTTCTTGCCTTGTTGTAATTGTTGTAGCAATGCGGTCACCTGGTATTTAATTTCACCATGAGTTATACTATGTTTCCACGACGACTTGAATCACCTGTTTCGCCTTCTGAAACATGTTTATGAATCATGCTGTTTACATGACTAATAAACTTGATTCGATTTGACAGTTGTCTTTAATAAACAAACAGAATAAAAAAAAAACAGAATTTACAATTTGTGGAAAATATTTTTTTTTAATGGACAAACAAAAGTGAGTGGAAATTAGTTAGCTTATTTAAAAAAAAACATACATTCAAAAACATAGATTCAATATGAATCTACTTGATTCGCTCTTAAAATTTTGTATGGTGAAGCAAGTTGTTGCGCACATGATTGGGGTGTGAAGCATGAATAGAGAGCGAAGCATGTACCGTGGAAACATAGTATTAGGAACATCTTGTGAAGTTGTTGAAAGATGTTGATTTTCAGCTCTGTACATTTCTTATGGGAAAATTTCAACATCTTTGCAAATTGATGGTAGATGTTAGATGTTGACAAGTGTGAAAAGGCTATTACGTTAGTTACCTTGGTAATATTGAGTTGTTAAATTGCACATTAAAAGTCTAAACTATTTGTAAAAGTCGTAAATTATAACATAATAAATATGAAGAAATATTTTACGTGCTACTTATAAAACTGACACATGAAGAGTTCTACAGTGTGACAGTTTGTTGTGAAACATTTAAAAAGAAAAAAAAAATTATAGAAATTTCTTAACACAATTAAATAGTTAAGGTGTTTATAGCTTAAGAAAACGTTTTGTTTGTTAATTGTCTATTTTTATTTAATTTGACCACCAAAAGATTGAGTAAGACACGCACCATATTCCACGTACTTGATTTGTTTGTTTATTTAGGTTTTTATGCCAAAAATGCCAACAGTTCCAGGCAATGAGGAGTTAAAATGTGTCTTAAAATTACATATTCGCAATTTCCAATGTTAAATGCATTAATATTATTATGAGTATATTCATTCCTTGAAATGTATTCACATTTATTGTAGTTGTGAGTCTTTTAATTTGATTTATGCTGTTAAGTTATTTTTATAGTTTATAATTTACCGACATAAAATTAAATTAACTTTTACCAATTTTGTGTGTCATTTTAGATGTTCTAGTTGTAATTGGCATTGTTACAAAAATCTGTCAAGTATATTTGTGATATATAGTATAAGCATTTGTAATTATAATTTCAATTTACTATAAATTTATGCGAAATAAAACCATTTTTAATAGTTTATTTCAGTGCAAATTTAAGTGTTTTTATTTAAATTAAAATTGCAATACTTTCTATTTGTGTGTTTGGTATCATTGTGATTTATTTCAAACTCTGTCTATATGTTTGCGCTGAATATGAGGCCAAACCCTTGGACGGATCTTCCTGAAATTCACAGCATGTTACTGTGACTCTGGAAGGAATAATAGACTATATGAAGTTTTGATGCGACAAACGGGGGTGGCACCGCCTATATTATCCAAAATTTAAATCGCCATATTTTGAATATCAATATGTCGATGATATATGGTAATGGCATAATTAGGAATACGTACCAGAAGAAAATTAAAAATCGTCATATTGTCTTAACTACTGGATCGATCGTCATTAAATTTTCACAATAGGATATTCGTACAAAGTAATAAGTTCTTGAATATTTAAAGTTGTGAGTGAACAAAGGGGCAATATTTTGGGCATTTTTTGACCTACGTCGATGATATCTTGCGCATTTTTTGACCAACAGCGGCTGTATTTGCTATATATGGCATTGGTGGGAGGAGAACGGTCCTTTGTTTGCGATATATTGGAGGCTGGACCTGTTAACCGATCTTAAGTTTTCACAGCGTAAAATTTATAACGTGGATAGATCCATGCTTGGAAGCGTTAATATTTTTTCAAAACTTGGACCAGGTCGGGATAGAAAAGGGGCAAACCGGTAAGACCAAACGGCTAAACTAATTTTTATTGAAATGTAGAACGCAGACAGATCTATTTGCAAGACTAGGATTAGGAAGTGATAAATTGGGTAAAACCCAGTAAAATCTAATATAACGTTGATACCGGGAAGGGACAAAATTTGGAATTTTTTTTTTTTTAAATTTGTCTCTGAAATAATGATTGTCTTTGTTATGAAGAAACAGCATTTTTATTTTACATCATTTCTGTTGTCACAAAGTTGTGTATTAGAAGAGTAGTTCTTTGTAAGGGAATAAAAACGAGTAAGAAGTGAAATTATGCGCTTAATCTTAATAAGTGATCTACAGACTCGAACCTTTAAATACTGGTATATTAAGAAGCAAAAAAACTTATTTTAAAAACATACAAACTGAAATGGTAAAAAAGGGTAAATATTTGTGTTTTTGTACTTTTTTGGTACCATTTGTATCTGTTGTTTTAAGACAACGAAATTTCGGTAGTCAAACTTTAAGAATTGTTAAGTACATAAGAATTAAGTATATTTCCATTGATGACCTTAATGTTTTTTAATGTTACCCATATTTATTTATATAAACAGTAGTCTTACATACATAAAAATACTTAAAAAGGGAAATCGGTTCATCTGCTCCTTTAATGATGAAAAAATTTATTAGCACACAATTTTTAATAGCAATTAAGATCTTATACATTATGGCCAAAGACATGAAAATAACGAAACTTTGTTCTAACTTATAACACGTAAAAAGGAAATATGATAATTCTTGAATTCTATTTCTCCAAAAAACGGTGAGTTAAATAGATGATGTTTACAGATGGATCGTGGACAATAAAAATTGCTGATGACGCCCTTGGCAGATAAGAAAATGTAGTTTGCCAATTGTTCTAGTACTTTCCAATAGTATTCTTTAAAAATTTGAACTATTAGCCTGAAAGAATAAAACTCTTCTCTTAACGAAAGTTATTAAAATTTTAAATGTAAATTTATTAATTTTCAAAAATATGTACGACTAACAAGCTCAAATTTAAAAAACGCTTGCCGCCGGTATTTAGGGATGGCTCATACTTATGTATTTGTCTTGAATTTCTTTTGAATACCACCAGTTTTAAGATACAGGGTGGGGCAAAAGTCACGAAGGGGTTTAAAACAGTCATAACTTTTTTAATTTTTAATTTTATTTATTTTTTTTTACAAAATAATAATATATGATATTGGGAGATTTTTTAAATTTAGGTGTGAAAGATTACGTCACGTAAGTGAGCACCATTTTCAGTTACACCATTTCCATCGTTATTTTCGAAAAAGAATGGTCCAATAATTCTTTGGGACGTAATTGCGCACCATACTGTACATTTAAGTGGATGTAATTGTCTCTGAAGAACCACTCTTGGGTTCTCAATACCCCATATTCTGCAGTTCTGCTTGTTTACAAAACCATTTAATTGAAAATGTGCTTCATCGCTCATTATCAGATGATGAATGAAATCATTATGTCCTCTGGCCAATTCTTGGAAGCGAACTGCATAAATTATTCGTTCTTGGGAATCTCCTGGCTTTAGTTCTTGCACTAACTGCACCTTATATGGGAAAAGATGTAAATTTCCCTTTAATATTCTGCGTAAAGACCGCCGAGACATTTGCAGCTCAGCAGAGCGCCTTCGAGTTGATGTTTCAGGATTCTCCTCAACACTCTCCAGAACGCGTTGAATATTTACTTCACTAATTACAGAATGTGGTCTTCCGCTTCGTGGAAGATCCCTCACTGAGCCTTGTTCCTGAAAACGTGTCACTAAGCGTCGAATCATTGATTCGGATGGTGAATTCCGCACATTAAAATGACGACGATAAGCTCGTTGAGTTTGAATTATTGATCGATAATGTTCAAAATAAAGTTCTATGATTTTGGTTCGCTGGATAATGTTGTAACCTTCAATAATTAATCTCCCAGATTTATTTTACAAGTCCTAAAAAGAAAAATAAAAAAAAAATTAAATTAGAAAATTTATGACTGTTTTAAATCCCTTCACGACTTTTGCCCCACCCTGTATTTAAGTTCCTTAAAATCAATTCCAACGATTCGCAAACTAATGGTGTTTTCTTTTCTGAAATAAAATGTTACACAGTTATTATGTACATTTTTATAATGTTTACTCCACATTTTAAAGATGTCGCATTTTTAATGGTCAGAATAGAACATAAAATTACAACAGTGTAACATTTTTTTCATGTACAGCTGTTTTTGTTTTTTTGCTAAAAAAGAAGAAGCAGATAGCTCCCTGGTAAGATCGCTTGAAATAACACAATGAATATTTATCAAAATGACCTATGGCACTTTCCCGACTAATACGAAAATTCTTCTCAAATATAAAAATTATATATGTATATAAATATACATTACATATATAAGAAGTAGGAGATATTGTCCTATGAAATTTGACATACATCAACTTCAGAGTATTCATTAATTACGTTCTTTACAAAGCCTTTCACTCACGGTTGTGGATTTATTTCCATAATCATATAAAATATTTTATCATCATCTGATGATGAAGATGAATCCAACAAGTCATCCAAAATTTTTTAGCACATAAAAAATATTTTCCATTTTGTATATTTTTTTTGTTACTTAACACAAATACACATTCATAAACAAAACAAATGTCAGCTGCATCAATGCCAACTTAGCCCTTTTCGGGCTAGATTTAGCCGGATTTTAGTCACTCAAAACGCGAAAAAAAAGAAAATTGGATGTGGTTTTATATGGATTTTTCCATTTAGCCCTTTTTTCAAAAATGTTTACGCGTTTTGAGTCGCAAAAGTTGGCATCACTGGTCAGTTGTTTTATCGTGCGATTCTCCCCCTCTAAAAATACAGAGTGTGAAAGGTGCACCATTTTTTAAATTTATAGTGTGACATTTATAGAAAAGAACACACTACACTTTAGCAGTGTTGACATTTTTTCAGAAAAGAACACAAAAAAATTAAAAAAGATGCGAAATGGGAAAAACGTGTAACATTTTTGTCAGAAAAGAAAACGCCATAATTTTTGATTTGGTTTTTTTTATAAAAGTTATTTGAGATCAGACTTCTATTATCAAATAAGTTCTATTTTGAAAGGACACTTGCACGTAAAATAATGAATTCATTTTCAACAAATTGTAATGGGTTTGTACCTACGAACGTTATTAAATAGACTCAGAAAATAAGTTTGAGTCAATCTTAATGCTTTAATTTTAATTATTATTTCTTATATTAGTCACCATGTCTTTGAAGGCGATTGTTCAAATGTTGATAGATATTTCCCATTACGAGAAAAAATTAATTGTAACCTTAACATTCATCAGAAGAGCGAGCACGTTTTTACGATAAGAAACAACTTGTCATTGAAAACCAAAATAAATAAAACACACAAATACTTACACAAATAAAAATTTAAGGTACAAAATGTTAAAAATGCATGTTCATTTCAGCCTTTGATTTTCTCAAACGACCTTGATGTATTTACAATTTTAAAATTAAATATATGTATGTATGTATGCACGAGTATGCATGTATGTGTATTTATTTGCAATTTTTAGTTTGAAAAACAAACATAAAATCAATTTTTTTTAAATATTAAATATAGAAACACTAATGAATAAATGCATGCTTGCATGACTGCATGAAGGATGATCATTTTGGCACCTCTCAAAATCTAGTGCAGGAAATGCATTCGTTTCAAAAAATATTGCAAATAAAAAACTACTGTATGCGAGTGCTAGCTGCTGCATAGTCCATACAAAACGAAATGAATATTCGTCATCAAAATCACACTGTCAAAGAAAATTTGAAATGAATAATTATAAAATGTAAAAAAATTGTTAAACAAAACACAATAAACAATGCTAAATGAGAAAAACTGATTGAAATGTGAATTTTGCTTAGACTTGCATTTATTTATTGGTTTCAAATTGAATTGAAAACAAAATGGAAAATAAGTTTACAAAACACACACTGACTGACTGACTGACAGACAGACAGACATTCGTAACAAAAACAAACACACTAAAGCACAATAAAAAACATTGTCGTTTAAACTAAAACCTATAGGCAGTGAGTGGAAAACTTGTGTTTTTTAGCACCGCAAGACAATGTGACGACAGTGATACAAGTTACAGTGGTCTGATAGAGACAACTTTTTATGGCAGAAAAAGAGTTAAGGTGGATTCATACATTTGTTACGAAAGAAATTGTTCCTGAGAGTTTTTTGCAGCACGATTCAATCATTTGGATCGATTTTTCTGGAAAATCAAAGCAGCCATATGTAAACAAAATCTATTAGTTTTACAACTGGTAATATTTCGGCCATTGACTTATTTTGCTTTGGTCTTTAAATGTCAAAAAAAAAGAAAAAACAAATATTGAATTATTTTAAAATATTGGTATTCAAAATGAATGAAAACAAGTAAGAGTGCTATATTCGGCTTTGCCGAATCTTAAATACCCTTCACCTAAGAGTAATAAGAAATACAGAAACTACACTAGACTAGAATATCCTAATTCTGTGTTTTCTATTCAGTCTTAATGCAAATTTGATTAGTATTTGATATATTGTTTGAAAGACAATTTTACGACCAACATAATTTATGTTAAATAATTTGAAATTTTGTCTAATTTTCACCATTTTTAATTGATTTAATTACCAATTCTTACCATAATTTGCAGAGTCTGTCTGATGTTCATAATAATCTTGAGTGTAACTTAACAAACAGAGTATAAACAAGTAAGAGTGCTATATTCGGCTTTGCCGAATCTTAAATACCCTTCACCTAAGCGTAATAAGAAATACAGAAACTACACTAGACTAGAATATCCTAATTCTGTGTTTTCTACTCAGTCTTAGTGCAAATTTTATTAGTATATATCAATTGTTTGAAAGACAATTTTACGACCAACATAATTTATGTTAAATATTTTGAAATTTTGTCTAATTTTCACCATTTTTAATTGATTTAATTACCAATTCTTACCATAATTTGCAGAGTCTGTCTGATGTTCATAATAATCTTGAGTGTAACTTAACAAACAGAGTATAAACAAGTAAGAGTGCTATATTCGGCTTTGCCGAATCTTAAATACCCTTCACCTAAGCGTAATAAGAAATACAGAAACTACACTAGACTAGAATATCCTAATTCTGTGTTTTCTATTCAGTCTTAATGCAAATTTGATTAGTATTTGATATATTGTTTGAAAGACAATTTTACGACCAACATAATTTATGTTAAATAATTTGAAATTTTGTCTAATTTTCACCATTTTTAATTGATTTAATTACCAATTCTTACCATAATTTGCAGAGTCTGTCTGATGTTCATAATAATCTTGAGTGTAACTTAACAAACAGAGTATAAACAAGTAAGAGTGCTATATTCGGCTTTGCCGAATCTTAAATACCCTTCACCTAAGCGTAATAAGAAATACAGAAACTACACTAGACTAGAATATCCTAATTCTGTGTTTTCTATTCAGTCTTAATGCAAATTTGATTAGTATTTGATATATTGTTTGAAAGACAATTTTACGACCAACATAATTTATGTTAAATAATTTGAAATTTTGTCTAATTTTCACCATTTTTAATTGATTTAATTACCAATTCTTACCATAATTTGCAGAGTCTGTCTGATGTTCATAATAATCTTGAGTGTAACTTAACAAACAGAGTATAAACAAGTAAGAGTGCTATATTCGGCTTTGCCGAATCTTAAATACCCTTCACCTAAGCGTAATAAGAAATACAGAAACTACACTAGACTAGA
This sequence comes from Bellardia pandia, assembly GCA_916048285.2. Taxonomy (NCBI): domain Eukaryota; kingdom Metazoa; phylum Arthropoda; class Insecta; order Diptera; family Calliphoridae; genus Bellardia; species Bellardia pandia. Next base: position 77,771,106 of record OU696530.1, read on the forward strand.
ATATCCTAATTCTGTGTTTTCTACTCAGTCTTAGTGCAAATTTTATTAGTATATATCAATTGTTTGAAAGACAATTTTACGACCAACATAATTTATGTTAAATATTTTGAAATTTTGTCTAATTTTCACCATTTTTAATTGATTTAATTACCAATTCTTACCATAATTTGCAGAGTCTGTCTGATGTTCATAATAATCTTGAGTGTAACTTAACAAACAGAGTATAAAAAAGGGGTACAATTCGGTTTTAGTGATTTTGCTTAAAAAAAAAAAAAAAAACAAAATCAAATAGGGCTTTTAGAAGAGATACCAGCAAAAAAAAATTTGTTGGCGGTCACGCCTATTTTCGAGGGGGCGGGCCCTTAAAATTGAAAATATATAGGCCTATATCTCGGGAACTACTGGGTGTCTGATAATTTGTAATACATTAAATAAAAGGTATTAAAAATACCTTTCCAACGATATATATCATGATTATAAAATGTGGACCGAATATGGGTTAAATCCGAAAAGAATATTTTTTGAACGGAATTTATTTGTTTTTTGGAAATGGTTCTATATGGCAGGTATGACAAATTATGGGCCGATCTTCTTATATTTTGGAACAGTTATTTTCATGCATATGAGGATATTTCACGTCGAATTTCATCATAATAACGGTATATTTAAGATATACATATATTAGTATTAACGTGGATTTCGGTAGTGGGTCTTATGTGGGGGATATAGTCAAATATGGACCGATATTCTCAAAATCCAGCAGTTTGATTTAGGCATGTATGTAAATGATCCGTGTAAAATTTTGGATTGGTACCCTTATTTATAAGCGATTTATGAGTATGAAAGTGATTTTCGGAAGAGGGCTTTATATGGGGCATACGGTTAAAAATAGACTGAAATTCACAAAATTTTGTGGGATGATTTTTGTATATATTAAAATGATCTGTGCAAAGTTTTGAGTCGGTACCGATATTTATACAATATATATAGGGAAAAATCTCTTTTTCAGATGTGGTCCTTGTATGGGAGCTATGACCAGTTCTGGGCCGACCACCATAAAATTTAGTACAGCAATTTATTTGCCTATAAAGAGTATTTATGTCAAATTTTAGCCGTTTAACATTATTTATATCTGTTTTATATGTATTTAAGTGAATTTTGTAAGTGGACTTTATATTGGGTCTATGATCAAATATGGACCGAACTAAAAAAAATTTCGTTTTGCGATTTATTTTTGCACAAAACTTAGTTTTGCTGAATTTTGTCTTGATATTCCAATTTTATAGGCATTTATGTATAATTGAGCAATATTTCGGGAAGATTTTTGTATGGGGGCTATGACCATTTCTGGGCCGACCACCATAAAATTTGGTACAATAATTTATTTGCCTATAAAGAGTGTTTATGTCAAATTTTAGCCGTTTAACATTATTTATATCTGTTTTATATGTATTTAAGTGAATTTTGTAAGTGGACATTATATGGGGTCTATGGTCAAATATGGACCGAATTAAAAAAAAATTTCGGTTTGTGATTTCTTTTTGTATAAAACTTATTTTTGCTGAATTTTGTCTTGATATTCCAATTTTATAGGCATTTATTTATCATTAAGCCATATTTCGGGAATATATATATTTGTATGGGGGCTATGAGAAATCATGGACCGATTCTTACTATTTTCCGCACACTTTCTTCTCTTATAGTACAAACAACGTATACAAAATTTCATGGTATTATCTGCAATATATTTCAAAATATTGCAATAAAATGGACGAAAAATATCAAATTTTTATAGAGGTGGTCTCAAATATTGGTTCATAACTCTGGTTGACCTAAACCGATTTTGCTGATTTTAAATAGCAAACTTCTCGAAAGCACTTCTGACAGAATTATTGAAGGTTTGGATCCCGAACATATCTTGGGACTTCAAAAAACTGATTTCAACATCCAGACAGACAGACAGACAGACAGACAGACGGACATGGCTTAATCGACTTCGCTATCTATAAGGATCCAGAATATATATACTTTATAGGGTCGGAAAATTATATTGTGGAAATTTCACACGGAATGACAAACTTATATATACCCTTCTCACGATGGTGAAGGGTATAAAAATGTGTAACAAATTGTACTATTGTCAAAAGCACTTGAAAAAGTATTACTTTTGACATAAGTAAATTGTAAACAAAGACAGTCAGCTGTGCTACTGCACTCACCTTGTGTAGTAACACATATAATGAGTTTTGAAAAATTAAAATTTTGCAAATCAAAAGCTCAAACTTAATAAAATTTATAAATCAAAAGTAGGCTGCATACTTCAATGACGTCTTATGATGCTCAAAATATGTTTGTTGGCCGAGTTGCAGCTGATCATTAGAATATTTTTAAGGGGCAAAAATGTTTCTAAACCACTTTGCGTACAATGTTTCAAACTATGTATCTTTAAAGAAAATGAGATTATTTCTATTTAGAATTTTATTAGAAAACATATTCTTACTACTGATTATTTAAAACATAAATGAACTTTTACTACACGTTACACTGTCTCAATTAAGTAAAAACATACATACGAGTACATACATTTGTATCTAATTTTTATTATCGGTTAGATGTTTCGTTTACAATTTGATGGCAACAAAATTGATTTGCCTGAGTTGAGCTATGTAGACAATGAAGTTATGAAACATTATACGCTTGAATACTTCTGCTCTAATCAATTGAAAGGCCGGCCTGACTGTCGAATCTCACTCTCTCTCTGGGATTAATGAAAATAATATGATGTAAATGTTAATGAATGCTGATGGCCAATCATTTAAGTCATTGATGATTCATACGATAATAAGTAATGGCGTGTGGACACTTGCCTTTCTGAACAGCAACAATAGAGTAAACACCACTGTGACAAAGAACAATGAATGAGAAATTGATGGTTGAGTGGTGATTGTCATCATCAAGTCATTCAGGCAACTAAAATAGTTGTACATACATGTGTACGTATGAATATGAAAAATTTCGATATTTGCATGAATTATGTATGGGAACACGTACCGAGCACTCGTACCAAACACAAATGAATAATTGTATGTTGCAGAGACATTGGGGATAAAATACATACAGATACATACATATGTACATATGTATGCATTAATGTACACTTTACAAAACCAAGTGTAGAATGCGGCAGTACATAGCTGACAGACAGACAGACAGACAGACAAATATGTAGACATTTCGTGTACTTGCACGATAATCATATTATTCAATGTTAAGCCCAAGGTAAGAATAAAAACTAAAATCTTGCCAAGATTTTTCATTTCATTTAGTATTTACTCGCACAATCACAGATTTCGGAATACGAGTATGTAGTCGTTGTTGTTGTTATTGAATATGAATTTGAACAGGCGACATGGGGCAATATTATGAAGAGTTTCTGTAGATGCAGCAGCATTATGGATTCGGATTTAGATTTGGATTATGATGTGACTGATAATGATGCAAATGCAAATACGATGGCTTACAGTGCTAGGTGCCCATATTAAATACCTGCATGTGCGTGTGTGTGTATATATTTGTATATGTATAAAAGTGTTATGGTATGTGTGTGTATGTGGTATAAATGTGGTGTATATAGCTTTTAGGTGTGGTTTGCTTTGCTTTGCTTTGGTTTAGTTCAGTTTCCTCTCAAGTTAAAAGAACATTGAGGTTCGTTATTCGAACAGGCAATATAAACATTTCGAAATATATTCACGAATTTATTACCGGGTGGCAAAATATTAAAGTGTTGAGGCAAGCAAAATCAGTCAAGGTGTAAGTTAATGTTCCTACTACAGTGATAATTAATAAATTGTAACATTATTTTATTTTATTTTCTTTAGAAAGTTTTTATACTTTTTGAGACCTAAAAAATAGAACTTTTTTATATGTATTCTAATAAAATAATAATAAACTAAGAAACAAGTAAATCTAAAAATAATATTTATTGAATTCTTAGTTGTTTCTATTACATTGACATTCCCCTTGTTTGTACTCGGTTCAGGTAGCTATATTCAACCTTTTTAATCAAATTTGGATTTATGTGGATTTCAAGTTATTTGAAATAATGTGTATATAATTAAAATATGCTGGAGTTTTTAAAATTTTTACTTTTATCATCATTTGTGGCCAAGAACGAATCAGGCTAATTTCAGATACTGTTCTGAAGTGAAGCATACCTCAAAGCAGGCGTTCTGCGTCTATCGAAACAAATGGTAATGAGACTGGGCAAGGTCTGACTAAAAAGAGGGTGACGCAAAACTTTCCAACCCCTTCTTTTTATATAGTTTTTAAGAGGATTGTCATGATGAAATATTACATTTAAATAAATCAAATGCATTCTTTACAGGTCTCCTGTGATGGTCTGGTAAGATTTTAGTACTCCAAAACGGCCCCAATGGGTCTTGGTCCCACCAAATAGAGCATTCCCTTAGCGGCATTGGTTATTTTTGGTTATATTTGGTGTTGATTTATCTGACACAATGATTGTAATGTGACTCGGCGCAAAAATATTTTCCTTTAATAGCGTTTAATCAGCATTTCGATAATTTTAAATGGATTATCAAGGTCCGTCCCTTGGCTTCAATTCATCTGCTAACAAATTTCCCTGTTTTTGGAAGAGTCCTGCTGCTCTCAAACCTTTTGAAATTGCTGTTTGAGTAGTTCCCAATGATTTTGTAAACTCTTGTTAAGTTGGACAACAATTCTTGGTCTTCAAACTTTTTTGACTAACCTGGGCAATTTCCCGCATATGACCCTTTGTAGGCACAAAAAAAATTGTTCTTTGCACTAATTTGTTTAATAACTAAGTCATAATAACTGACCGAAAAGTAAATACAGAAACGGTGTTCAAAAGATACGTCATCTGTGATGAACCCCGCATTTTTTAATTATACATCCAATATTTATTTAAATGTTTTTCTATCTTAGTTTTTACCAAATTCACAAAATGTTCTTTATTTATATTCAAATATTTGATACAGCAGGATGCAAGTGTTCATAGAAACATTTGAAGCTTAGATTGTGCTCATTAGTTGAATCCGAAAATATCATATAGGATGATCCATTTAGAGCAGTGTTGTCAAAATTGAATTTTCAAAACGCACCAAAATGGAGAAAAAAGCGCAACATTTACAAAAAAAAAAAAAAAAACGTACCAAGTTTAGAATTTCTTTTTTGTTTTAAATGTTTATTGAATTAATTTGACAATTTTTTAATTTCATAAATTCTATATCAACAATTATTCGTAAAAGTAATAATAGTAAAAGCCTTTTTTTAAATAAACGAGTTAATAAAGATAATGTAAGCATTTAACCACTCAAAATTTAACTCATAATATGATAATCGGAACCAAAGTACTAATTGGTAAAAAGGGCTAATTTCAGTACATACAGCCAAGGAAGAAATTATGTGTACATGAGTTTTTTCTAAAAATCTCGTGGGCTTTAAAGCTAATGTAAAAGTTTATATATTTTTTATATTTATTAGAGAGAAACAAAATATTAAATTAAAAGATTTTCAAGGTTTGTTTATTTTTATTAAATACTTTTTACTGTTAATTCAAATTCTTATAGGAAATATTTATATGGTACAAAATAAGAAAAACTTCGAAACCTAAAACTAATGAAAAATATTCAACTAAAATATAAATTTGAATAATGCGAATGTCTTCCTCGATTTTTAATTATTTCATTTAATCGAAGTGGCATAGAGTTTATTAATTTTTGTAACACATCTTAAAAAATTTCTTTCCATTTTTTTACTAAAGCTTCTTTGATTTTCAACTGGATTTAGATCTTTAGTTTAGAGCTTTAGTTCTTTTGGCTTTAGTAAAATTATTTCCATAATTTTCCTCAGCAAACTCAATAAAAACACTGTCCAGTAACTCTACGTAATTCTCTGCATTCATTTAATGAGAAATAATACAAATTGGAGAACGTGCTCTATACCCAAAAGCAACCCAAGTCATCAAAGATCCTCCTTGAAAATTGCGTGCTATTCTGGTGTGTGTATCGCCGCCTTTTTTCCTCCAATAATATTGGAATCCATCAGGTCCATCAAGGTTTTTTTCCATCGCTGAATAACACATTACGCACCTCCTCTTCCCAAAATTTATACTTTTCAGCAAACGATAATCTGGCTGTCTTTTGTCTAGGAGTCAGTCGTGGTTTGGGAATCATTTTTTGTTTTGTCACATCTAGAAATTCATTTAGAATTTGGTTAATCCGTCTGTTGATCACATTTAGTCCCAGCTCCGACTTTATTTGGTTACAACTGAAATTATTTGTGATAGCTAGGCGCTTGATTGATCGTCTGTCGTGGTCAGTAACTGTTGGTTTTCTACCAGATCTTATTTTGGTGCCGTATGATTTTGGATCCGCCAAGTAATTTTGTATGGTGGTCTTAGATCTCTTAACACGGTTTGCTATGGACCTTATTGAGTGCCTATTTTCCCTCAACAACTCAATTTACGTACGTTCTATCAACGAAAGTTGGTTTCCACGTGGCATTTTGTTAGATAAATATGTTAAAAATTTTACTTGTACCAAATAATTATTTCATATGAAAACAACGATATAAAAACAGAATGCAAAAAATAACTGTAAATTTATGATGTCTAAATCAGAGAAGTTATTGTTGTTGGGAAGAGAATTGATGCAGCGTTATAATAAATAGCATTAAAAATTAGAGTTTTTACTTAATTATAATAAGTAAAAGGAATTTGTACCATATAATTTCTTCCTTGGCTGTATTTGGTACTTTTTTAATTATATTTGTATTGTACCTACTTTAAGTAACTCTATTTAAATTATTCCAATAAAATTTATTACTGCTCCACTGGGACTCTAACCCTGGTTGTTCGTCTACAGTTCAGTAGGCCAAACCATCAGGCTACATAAGAATTTACTGCATGTTTGAAATGTTAATTTTATTATCAAACAAAGATTTTCACTCTATTCACCTTAACTATGCACTAGTTAAGCAATTTTTCGGACAAAAAACATTTCAAAAAGTACCAAAAATGGTGCCAAACGCATCAAGTTGACAACGCATCAAACGTTTTTTTCATTTGTTTTTTATACCCTACACCACCATAGTGGGGAGGGTATATTGGATTTGTGCTGATGTGTGTAACGCCCATAAATATTGGTCCAACACCCACCTTAAAGTATACCGATCGACTCAGAATCACTTTCTGACTGGCAGTCCATGTAAAGCTTGTGCGCAGAGTACAGGTCGCAATTTTGAAGATTGCGATAAAATTTGGTAGGTGATATTTTTTTTGGCCCAAGGATAGATGGGATTGAAACTGGTGGAAATCGGTCCATTATTTCACCTGGCCCCCATATAAAAGTCCTCCCAAAATTGGGATTTACCGGTCATAAATCTTTGAATTATGCAAGTATGCAAACAAATTGCACAAAAATTGAGTAATAGATGAAGCCAAATCACATCTACAAGTTTCGTGAAGATCGGTCCATAATTAGTCGTAGCTCCCATATAAGGCCCACTTCCGAAAATCACTTAAGAGAGCATAACTCTTTAAAAAATGTTGGTATAATATTGAACAAAAATATGTCTCGTATATATACATATAATATTGTAAAATTTTGTGACGATCGGCCCATAATTAGTCGTAGTTCCCATATAAGCCCCACTTCCGAATATCCCTTTAAAGAGCATAACTCACTCAAAAATGTTGGTATCCCAATAATATTTAATACAAATATATCCCACATGTATACAAACAATACGGTGCAATTTTATTGTGATCGGTCTATAATAAGTCGTAGCTCCCATAAATGGCCCACTTCCGAAAATCACTTTAACGATCATAAATTTCTTAACAATGTTGGTAATCAAATAAAATTCGACACAAATAATATACAGAAATAATGACACCTAATTTTATAATGGGCGGTCCGTAATTAGTCGAAACTCCCATATAAGACCCTTCCCGTAATCAACTTTAACCTCCATAAATCTTTTAAAAGTATTTATATCAAGATAAAGTTTATCATACACAATATTTATATCACAGAAATCATGACACTAAATTTTTGGATGATCGGTCCATAATATGTCATATCTTCCATATAGAGAAATGCTCACTCCGCAACAACGTCTCCCAACTGTATTACGAAAATCAGCGTTGTGTGAGAAATTTTTGTGTATAATGAATTTATTAAGAAATCATTTGGTGAGCCGCTAACTTTGCTTTCCGGGCCTGTGATCTAGTCTAGTCTCTAGTCGCCCTTTGAGGTTAAGTTCAGTTAATCAGTTCTATTTTCAACGTTTAATTTAAAAAAGGTTTAAATCCCTCTATATTAGTTTTATAATCCAGTAGAGTTTCAGCCAACGAACCAATTTACTAGAATTGTTTTAAATTGCATTTGTGTCAACTTTGCATCTTTGTATACTGACCCAGCAAAAACTTGGTAATGACTTTGTAACTTACTTTGCAATGACTACTATATTCAGTTGGCATTACTTAGACGTGGACGTAAAATTACCCATTTATTATCTGCTTATTTTCTAGTAACTTACATGAGCGCATTTCGTTTTTGTGAGACCTAACTATTAATATGCTATTTAAGTCATTACTTGTAACCTGTTTTAGTTATATTAAAGTAATGGCATGGACATAGGACATTATGGTAGATATTTACTATGATATCACCATGGTTAAATAATGAGTTAGAACGCTATATGTGTAAATAGTAAAATGCCAGAATTTAGCATTTTAACTAATTACTTGGTAATGAAAGTTTTCGCTTTAGTTATACATAGTAATAAGAAACGCTTCGATTGTGAAGGACAAACAAAATTTTTATATTGATACACATTGTAGCTGTATACATACATATCGTTGGTCTCATGTAGAAAGGCCCTAACTCGCTATTTTTTCGAAATTTGTTTTTTTGCGATTCCAATGCATTTAACGCAAATACACCTCCTCACAAAAATTTATTGCAATAGTGTAAAAAATAACGCTTTTATAAGCAGTTGTACAAAAAAATTTACATGTTGAATATTACAGATTCTAATATGTTTTTAGCTTCTCCTGTAAAGTTTCAAATATGCGAGTTAGGGCCTTTCTACATGAGACCAACGATATGTACCTTGTTAATGATTAAGTTAAAATGAGGTTAATTTTTGGAGTTTAAATCAATTATTCATTTTTCTTGATTTAATCTTTTAAATCTCAAAACATAGCAGTACAACGGCTATAACTAGGATACAAACGGTAACAACTCAACTACCTTTATATTTGATATTTGAAAAAGGTTTTAATAAGGTTCTGAAATGAATTCATGAACAAATGAACTTCATTACGAATGTGATAATTCGGTTCGTGATATTATTTTTCAGTATCATTTCAGGTATTTTTCAAAGACTGCTTATATATTATGGGGTTTTAAGAGCTTCTGAATGATCAGATTGAGGATTAATATTGCGATCCACTAGAAACGGTTAAACATGCAATTATGCGGGATTTCAGCTGATTTTCAAGTCGTTTGGTATTCAGTTTTTAATTTGTGATGATCTGTGCAGTTACCACTTTTATGAACACTTATTTTTTCAGTCTAAACAGGCACAGGTCATCTGCTGAATAATTTTAAATGTATTTATTTCTAAATATTTATTTAGTTGTGTCGCCCTGACTATACAAATAATCGTCCAAAATCCTATGAATAAAAGTTTTACATATTTTGTAGATCTTTTAATATTCGTGAACAAAGTTCGAAAAAAAGTTAATTAATCACTCAAAGATTTGTGACAAATCACGTAAATGACAAAACGAATAATCGCTTAAATCCATTTAGATAATATTCCATAATGTAAAATTACCCAAATAGGTTGTATCGTATAGCGTCTTGAGCCCTGACTATAAATTATTGTCACCTAAAATCCGGTCGTAAATGTTTTGATATATTGGAAACAACAAAGCGATACACATGCGCTACATACTTATTCCAAATCGCTAACATTTTTTATCACCAAGAACTACAGTTACACTCCGCTCTAAAGTTTGATTGACAATAGCCCAATATTATTAAAATGGTACGTATTCTCATTGCGGTACTTACACTGATGTTGTATTTGTTTGAGTTTATTGCTCCTGTTCTTGGTTTCTTTCACAAACACTTTGGTTTTTTTAAATTCTCTATTCGGTATATTCTCTATACTAAATTTTACTTACTTTATACTACAGAAACAAAGTAAATATTTACTAAGCGAATTCGATTTTCAATCAAAAACCAAAGAAGAAACCCCTAGTGAAGATCGGAGATGCAGAATATCTTTATTATGTGAAACGTAAGGAATAACATTTTTCAGCCAGCCAGAATTTGTGTTGAGCATTACACTCGCTAGTTGTCTAACTATAAATAGGGGCCTAGTAATTTATAAAAATTATTTTTTGGTGTTTTTAAAATCTGCTAATGTTCAATATGTAATTTATGTAATAAATCTGACGGGTTCAATTTTTATAATTTTTATAATTGTAAAAAACACACCAAATATGTAACTAAATCTAACTGCAAATTCAATTTAACACCTGTTACACTTTCAACAGTCACTCTACAAGTGAATACATCCTAACAAACCAAAACGATTTAGAAATAACTTATAACAAGCTTACTAACATAAGCGTTAAGCTCAGAAAAGTGTTGTGATTACTATTATAAAAGGCTTGTTAAAAATATTTTAATAATGAAAACTTACCCTTAATATACCGTAAGCTTATAAAATAAGCTTACAGAAGAATAGTTCTCTAATCATGTTTGTAATTAGCTTACATTGGTAATATTTTTGTAAACTTAAAAATAAGAATTTTATTTGGTTTCAATTTAATAAAATATTATTAAAACATTTATAATATCTGTATTTCATAAAATATTTAAAATTTATATACCTATGTACTATTATTTTGCTTTTGTTTGACCACATAGTTTTTTCGGAACTGTTGTATTTTTTTTTAGCAAATTAAAAAAATATATTCTTTGTAATTGCATCATCTGTAAAAAAGTATATTAATATGTTAATTAACAAAATAAGTGAAACATTTTACTTCTTATGGCTTTAGTTGCTCTTATGCTCCGCACACTCTTTTTATATGACGTTCCTTTCCAGAGTAATTGTCTGCAAGCTCGTCTTGCAATAATTTGCGTCAACAGTTTTTTTTATAAAATTGGGACTTTTGGCCACCGTAAGCAGTTTTTCATTAAAAGAAAAAGTTTAATTTACAGTATTCTTACTTATGAAAAATTATTTATTTTAACTCGCAAATGTTTAAATTTATATGGCATAATTTCAAAAAATGTTTTAAATTTAAATATTCACTTCACTTTTCACAAAGACTGAAAACATTAACAAATTAATCAAAATTGAGGCACGGTACTTCATTCTCAGAAACACTTATAAAACTATTGCGAGAATAAGTCATTTGCAATCATACCTACTTGTAAAGAATTTTTAAAACACTATTTAAAAATTGTTACTTTTTTGTACTTTTTATGAGCAGACTTACAAATAGTTGTAGAAAATCTCTTATGATAAACTTATACAATATAGTTACATTTTGCTTAACAATTGGTTTGTTGGGATGAACACGTACATACATATACACACACATACTTACAGTATGGAATGATCCCATTAATATGTAGTCACAAAAAATGGTACATTTTCCTAACTAGAATAAAAGTTTCTACTAATTGTTAATTTAAAATAAATTCTATTAAAATAAAAGAAAACTTAAAAAAATTACTTTTTTGGTAGTTTCACTGCAGCAACGGCTAATTCTGGAGCATATTTTTTTAGAAATACTCTCTTAAAACAAACAAAACTTTCATTTTAGTTGGCAAAATCAACAACATTTATTTGAAAGCCTTCCTAACGTGCAGCAAATGCGGTGTGGTGTGTACGAGTATGTGCTGATTCAGATATTCAGATAAAATGTTACACATTCACTCACATTCAGTATTACACAAACATATGCTTCATATGTCGTTTATTGGTAATCAATTTTGTAACTAGACAAATTCACATACATATGCAAACACACTCATAGAAACACTAATGCCAGCATACATATACTCGTATTTGATTGTATTTATGTAGGTGACGTAAGCATTATAATGTGTGAAATGCATCACTATTGGAGCCATAAAATGGAACGGCATCTATCACGCAATCTAACAAATAAATCAAATCTATTTGTATATACATACACATACGATTACATTTATTACAATTTACTATGTACTTTATACTTTTATACACACAATCAAACTTACTCCTGTCACTTACACACATGCACATATTCTCATACAGACATACGAGTATTTATTCTGGTAACCCTTTCTGTATGTCTGCATGCTAGTGCAAGTGTGATTGCGATTGTGTATCTACCCTGTCGGACTTTGAGTTAACTTAAAACTAACTCATGGTCAATCCAAAATAAGTCACAAGTGACTCAAAAGCTAACTCATTTTCCATGTAAAAAGCTTTTTAGTTTTTCTACGCGTTGCCATCAGAATGAGTCAGTACTGACTCACTCTGCATAAGTTTCAGCTAACCACAAGCTAGCTCATTATGAGTTAGCTTGTGGCACATAAAGTAAGGGACACTATAAGTTAGCTACATATAAACTAACTAACTAATGATTAGGTTAAAAAACTATTTAAAATTAAAAGTTAAAAAAATCAATATTAAATTTTTACTATTATTTTTTATGTTTCTTAAAAAAATTAAAATTGTTTTAAATTAAATTGTTTTAGTTTTATAAAACTTGTAAACTGAGTAAAAATGAAAACAAAACAAATATGTATTTACACTTTTAACTGTTATGATCACGAAGAAAAAAAGTAAGAACTTGTTCTTTCTTCTTGTGTTCTTTGCATTTGACTCTCTTTAATGATTGTTTAATTCTGCACCAGCTTTGAGTGAGCCAATGATTAGTTTAATACACATCGAGAAGAAGTCAAATGTTTTAAAAAACAAATAGTTCATCTCTGCATCATTTTTGAGTTACTTCTGACAGTTGTAAATGAGCTAGAAATAAGTTAACTTTATTTTAAGTTAGCTCACAAAAATCCGACAGGGTATGTATGTATCTATTTATGTATGTATGTATGTATTTGCATTTGTATGTGTAAAATAGTTACAGAGTTGGTTACTTGGTTCTCTCGATTGTTTAGTTGGCTGAATAGTTTTTTCGTTTATTTTATATTGTTGCTGTTACTGACTGTTATCTTTCTTTCTTTATTCAAGCAGAAGAATGACTGCAAAAATGTTGAACGGAAATAAAACCTTTCGTTTTATTATACACAGCAGACATGAGCAGATCTACATACACAATACACACTAAAATGACCAGCTGTCCATGAGTATTAGTGCAACACTAAATATTTTTTCTAAATTTAAAATTTAAATGTTAAACTCAAGTCAACTCGCATGTATTTTCCGCTTAACACTTACAGGGTTTGTTGTATTGTAAAGATATCCAAGAAATTTTTTAGAACTATTAAATGCAAAACATAAAAAAAAATGCGGGACTTTTTCAATTTGTAATTATTTGTGCAATATAAATTTATTATACACTACACCACCAAAGTGTGAAGGGTATATTGGATTTGTGCTGATGTTTGTAACGCCCAGAAATATTGGTCCAACACCCACCTTAAAGTATACCGATCGACTCAGAATCACTTTCTGAGTCGATTTAACGATGTCCGTCCATCCGTCTGGCTGGCTCCATGTAGAGCTTGTGCGAAGAGTACAGGTCGCAATTTTGAAGATATTTTGATAAAACTTGGTACGTGATATTTTTTCTGCCCAACAGTGAATGAGATTGAAACTGGTGTAAATCGGTCCATTATTTCACCTGGACCCCATACAAATGTCCTTCCGAAATTATGGTTTACTGATCATAAATGTTTGAATTATGCAAGTATCCCAACAAATTTCATCAAAAATGACTGGTAAATGAAGGAGAATCACAATTTTTGTGCAGATCGGTCCATAATTACTCGTAGCTTCCATCACTTTAAAGAGCATAACTCTCTAAAAAATGTTGGTATCTAAATAATATTGAACGCAAATATATTTCATACGAATAAAAATAACACGGTACAATTTTATTATGATCGGTCCATAATTAGGCGAAACTCCCATACAAGACCCTCTTCGTAATTCACTTTTAGCTCCATAAATCTTTTAAAAGTATTTATATTGAGATAAAGTTTAACACATATAATATTTATATTCACAGACATTATGACACTCAATTTTTGGATGATCGGCCCACAATAGGTTATATCTTCCATTTAACGCCCATTTCTGAAAAACTGTTTTATACATATACCGGGCTTGACTGACTATACTTTCTTACTTGTTTTTGTTAGGTATTACCTTTTTCCATCATTCTGGCAGCATATGGATTTCGTGCAAAAATAACTGTGCAAGAACTTTTTAAGAACTAATCAAGCCAATTTCGGATAACCTGTTCTGAAGTGAAGTGCATCTCAGAGAAGGCGTTCGGCATCGATCGAAACAGTTATTAGTCGGAAAGGACAAGTTCTAAACTATAAGGCGGGTGAGGCAAAGCCACTTCTTTCTAAATAGTTCTTAACAACATGCATTGTCATGCTTTTATGTCTGGCAGCATATTTTGGGTGTTTTCGGCCACTGCTAGCTTCCAACGAATCAGTTGCATTCGGTACAGGATTCCTACGATGATGTGTCCAGATTTCAGAGAACTTTTCAAATGCAGAGCATTCCTTTAGCGCCAAGGATATTTGACATTGGTGTTGATTTGGACGAACTCTTACGCTTCTGGTAAATTTTTCACTGCAAGTAATGATTCGCATGCAAAATCGTCTTTTATGGTATTTCGATTTCAATTCATATGGTACCAAATTTCCCTTTTAAAATTGCTGCTTTAGTAGCTCCCAATGATTTTACAAACTCTTGTTGAGTTTTGACAACAATCTTCATGGAATAATGCCACTAATTCTTAATATTAATTTTTTTTGGCTGACCGCACAATACCACGGGACATCACCAAAATAGCACTTTGGAACCGATGCAAAGCATTCACCATTAGCTTCGGTGAGCAATCGGTGTGCGTTGGTGGTACTTTTATTTAAATTAAACAAGTAAGAAAGTGTAGTCGGTCAAGCCTTACCATATAATACCCTACACCCAGAAATGGTAGAAGTTTAGAGGCATGACTTTTGTGCATACAAATATATTTTTATTTTAAATTTGATCTCAATATAAACATCTATTATAAAATGTGACTTTCGAAGGGGACCGATCGTTCTAAAATTAGGTGGCATCATTTATGTACATGTGTATGTATATTTGAAACTTATGTGTATATATTGCATTTTATTTGGATACCAGGATTTTTAAGTAAATACACATTGCTATCTACCATATAGCAATGCTAATCCCCTTATGAACCTGAATATGTCATCTGTATTGCAGAGCCTGACATCCTCTAGTCCATTGTGGAATTCAGTGGCATATAATATTCTCCAACTCCTCTTCATCTTTGCATATTCTACAGAAGTCCGGAGTGTTATTATCCCATCTGTTTGTCCTTACCACTATCACTGTAATACTACTTTTATATTACTACTAATAATATTTTATTATATAGAGTCCTGGTAGCTGAATTATTTCTTGTTAGACCCCGGAGAATGATCCGTCAGTAAATACCGCTTAACCATCGTGCAGTCTGGCGGAGTTACTCCACTGATCCCTATCAGGAATCTCTATTACCGGAGTACTGTTGAAGTTTGTTTCCGTTATCATGTAATCCGTTATGATTGGATTTGATAATTTTGGATCCGTGATTATCGTAAAATAGCGGAATAATTTAAAGACGTTGTCACGGTTGATGAATTGTCTAAAGTAAAGTAAAGTTACTTAAAGAGCACAGCTCTCTTAAAAATCCTGATATCTAAATAAAATTCAATTCATACACATAAGTTTCAAATATACATACACATGTACATAAATGATGCCACCTAATTTTAGAACGATAAAAAAATTTGATAAAAAATCTGATAAAAAATGGATCAGCCTATACATTGCTTTTTAAAACTTGTCCCTAACGTGATAGTATCAAGCATAAATCACTGAGGGAAGAATTATTTTAAAACTGTTGGGAACTAGTTTCAAAATCGTTATAAATAACGAGTGATATATCCGCAACGGTTCTTTAGAATCAGTTCTGGAGGTGACAATTTGCAACAAAATTCATTGAAAAAAAAACTTTCTTGGTCTACAATATAAAGATATTTAAAAATTCATAACTTTGCATTTAAATTTAATTATTGCTTTCAACTTTGGTTTTTTTTATTCTAATTTTGAATACACTGTCCCACTAATATCGTTCTTAATAAAAATCATTACTAATGAAAGCCCTAAGCTACAACCATTAAGGGGTGTAGCAGGCGCTGTTAAAATACTATTAAGCAAAAGTACTTTTGTTACACTAAAGCGCTGTAGCGAAACATTTTGCTGATAAAGAACTAGTTCACAGAAATAGTTAAGAAAATTACTTCCTGTTTGTAGACTTTTGACATGAGACGAATGAGTAAACGATACAAAAGTATAATTTAGATTTAGTTTGTGTAGTTTTACGAATAAGTTTAATGCTTAATATTTTGAGCTTATATTAAAATTTAAGATTATTTATTGATTATGTATAAATATTAAATTTATTTAAAAAAAACAAGTTTTTTAGTGTCAGGTTTTTTTTAAATATCTGTTTTTTTTATCTCAAGTTACAAATTTATTCACGATTAGGTTTTAAAGTTTCATGAGGTATTAAAGAACAGTGCACACCGTTTTGGTCAGGCTACAGATTGCCAAGTTGAATAAAATACGCGATAGGGTTGCATTCAATTTAAGGAAGAAATAATAATAACAAACAATATCTCGTAAAACTGTAAACAACAAATTAACATACACCACACTTACATACATAAGACTACTTTGTGTAAAACGTGTTTTGCGACTGTGTGCGTAAATTGTAAATGGTATAAAATTTAAGTTAATAAAATTAACTTAAAACACATAATACATACAACTTTTCTCAATATTGTAAGTTAAGGAAAGTTTTTAACCTACATACATGTACTGTGTGCGTCAAAATAAAGTCAACACCACATAGATATATTATTAAAAAAAGCTTAATTATATTAGACAAATATATTGCGTTTTATATACATACATAGTTATTTAAGTAGAATTGAATTCACAAATTTAATTAATTTATTGTTAAAATAGATAAATTTTTATGCGTCAAAATAAAGTAAACAGTGACATCATCCTTATATGAAATAAAAAAAACTCTGTTATTCCAAAAGTAGTGGCAATTTAATTAATTTTTAATTTTTATTTAAAAGTATAAACGTAAAGTGCCGTTCAAAATTCATAATTTTTCATTAAAAGAGAATAAGTTGTTATGTTAAGTAGTGATAAATTTACAATGGACAAACATCAGTTGAGACTCGGCAAATTATAATTACATAGAAAAGGTAAATTCCTGCGAGAAAATGGTAAAATTGTTGGCAGGCCTCACTGTACAATAGCAAAACTTAAAGACAAGTATACCAAACACAATACCTTATGGCGTTTTCTTTTCTTGCAAAAATGTTACACGTTTTTCCCATTTCGCACCTTTTTTAATTTTTTTGTGTTCTTTTCTGAAAAAATGTCAACACTGCTGAAGTGTAGTGTGTTCTTTTCTATAAATGTACCACTATAAATTTAAAAAATGTCGCACCTTTCACACTCTGTATTTTTAGAGGGGGAGAATCGCACGATAAAACAGCTGACATTTGTTTTGTTTATGAATGTGTATTTGTGTTAAGAAAAAAAAAAATATACAAAATGGAAAATATTACCTGCCGTATTTATAAAAAATTAAAGTAGACTTGAAATGTACTTTAAGAAAATTTTGTATGAAAATTTTCTCTAAAAGCATACTTCAAGTCTACTTTATTTTTTATAAATACGGCAGTACTACTTTATGTGCTGAAAAATTTTGGATGACTTGTTGGATTTATCTTCATCATCTGATGATGATAAAATATTTTATATGATTATGGAAAGAAATCCACAACCGCGAGTGAAAGGCTTTGTAGAGAACGTAATTCATGAATACTCTGAAGTTGATGTATGTCAAATTTTATAGGACAATATCTCCTACTTCTTATATATGTAATGTATGTTTATATATATAATTTTTATAGTTTAAGAAGAATTTGCGTACTAGTCGGGAAGGTGCCATTGGTCTTTTTGAGAGATATTCATTGTCTTATTTCAAGCGATCTTACCAGGGAGCTATCTGCTTCTTCTTTTTTAACAAAAAAAAAAAAAAAAAAAAAAAAAAAAAAACAGCTGTACATGAAAAAAAGTGTTACACTGTTGTGATTTTATGTTTTATTTTGACCATTAAAAATGCGACATCTTCAAAATGTGGGGTAAACATTATAAAAATGTACATAATAAAGGTGTAACATTTTATTTCAGAAAAGAAAACGCCATTAGAAAACTTGCCTTTAAACCTAAATCACTTGACAGCTGATATAGTGGCCGCCAGTTAAATAAGTGTTGCCAACTTAAAGTTCTATACATCTAAAAAACACCCTATAGAATATACAATGAAAAAGTAAAGAAATGTTGCTCAATCATTGTCGAAAAACTGTAGGTCATTCTCTGCAGTCTCCAGACCTCAATCCAATTGATCACTTGTAGGACTATCTGGACAAAAAAAATAGACAAAGAAATATTTCTTTCAAGGTTTACCTAATTGCAGTAATACAAGATGAATGGAACAAACTTAAGCCTGATTTCACTAAAAACTCGTTGATTCTATGTCTAGTAGATTGTCAGCTGTGACAGAGGCAAAACAACTACAAACTAAATATTAAATACAACGTTTTACATTATTTTAATATATCTACACCTGTTTACTTTATATTGACGGCAAAAAAGTCTGGTACTTTTCCATTAAAATGTAATTATATTTTATGTTCCTTATTTTTCTAGGATTTTTATACCATTCACCAACATAGTGGGAAAGGTACATACATATGTATGTATATTGGATTTGTGCTGATGTTTGTAACGCCCAAAAATATTACTCCTACACCCACCTTAAAGTATACCGATCGACTCAGAATCACTAAACTTTTAACTTAAAATAACTAACCACTTTTAAATAACTTAAAATAACAATATTCATAACAAATTTACCCTCTATTTTTTTTAATGAATTTAAAAATTATATCAAGCATCACTATTCACCACATTTATTTTTATATCTTTAGATATAGTTTTCCAAGCATCTACGAATATAACAGCATCTTATATGTAATATATTATTTCATATTGTCGGTTTACAGCATAAATTCGACAGCTGATCTGGAGAACATGCGGACATTTGACGACATATACTCGTATGTTTATTTCCGTTGCCTTGTTGGAAAATAACTTGTTTTTACCTTACTATTTTTAAAAATGGCACATTTAGTTATTTTATGGAATTAGAAAAATGCATTTTGCTACTTCATAACGTCAAATCAAGAATCGCGTCCGAAATTTCTTTTTGAAAAATTTCGTGCTTTCTTCCGTAGGTTTCTCCAATAGCTGTTGAAACCATCTGGACCATCAGATTTTCTGATCTCAATCACCTTAAATAAATATATGTAGGTACTCGTATGCTTAAAAAGTGCAACTATTAACAAAGAATATCGGCTTTATTATATCTGGATTTAGATTATCAATTTCAAATAGTTTTTAAGGTTTAGGTGTAAGATATAAATACTTATTGCAAGGCCTATGAAGTAATAGCAGTTTCAATAAATATATAATAAAAAAGTTAAAAAAAAGATTATCAAACAATTTTATTTTTCGAGATTAAGGTCAGTTTTTATTTTTATTTTTTATTTTTTTTCCAATATTTCGCTACACAATGTGTAGCATCTTCAGGGAAACAATAACAAAATTAAAAATTAATAACAATCAAATTAATTTTTAATGCTACACATTGTGTAGCGAAATATTGGAAAAAAATAAAAAATAAAAATAAAAACTGACCTTAATCTCGAAAAATAAAATTGTTTAATTAATAAAAAGGTCGAACAATCAGTTAAATAATCAAAAAAGATTATCAGTATTAATATTGGATACACCTGCGATATTCCCACGTTTCATACAATTTTGATCCCGGTGGCTGCTTGGGGTCCATATTTATCATCTACAATAATGAAGTTGCGGTTTTACACTACTGCTTTTTTTCTGAATGAAGCTTGTGCCTATAATATCATAATACTTGAGAAATAAACCACAGACCCGATAGTTCGATGGATAGTTTTTGTATTTTTAAAACCGAAACGGAGGTTTTAATTTTTTACGTTTTTTTTTTTTGAAGAGCAAGTAGCTCAATTATTTTACTTTGAAACAAGTCTATTTTATTATATTAAGGGCTATTTTCTCATTAGGCGATTATCTTTTTTCCCAGCGAAAAACTGCCGATTAAAGAAATTTGGTTTCCTCAATGTCTCATTTGCTTCTATTCTGTTGCAAAACTAGCCAGCCCTCATCTGCCGATTATTTATTTGTTGTACAGATAAATTCAATCAGCTGACTGCTGTTCATATTTTTTATGTGGCAATACCTTGAGTTTTTGTAAAAAAATTAAATAGATTTTAATAGAGGAATAAACATTAATTTGATGGAGGATGAAATCGAAGAACATGAATTCCAAGTGAATGTTGAAAGAGTTTATCATGCCAGATTTTGATTTTATTTTTTGTTATTTTTTTACATTTGGAAAACAGCTGCTTTATGTCAACAACTTGTCACTTGAAGACAGATTTCCCAATTTTCACATAAATTTTGAGAGGTATTGCCAAATGAATATAATGTTTCTGTCAGTATATTGAGAAAACCAAAATTGTTAACGGACATATTATCAGTCTAATTAATTTATGTCGACAGGCAGTTTCTCGACACATTGAGAAAACGGGCTTTAGTGTTTTTAATGTTTCCGGCAACTTGCAGCTCTGTTTATTTCATGTCTATGTTTAATTCTTCCGGTGTGTGAAATGGGAAAAGAGTGTGAGGATAAAGCGTTTACTATAAATAACAAAGAAATGCTCGTTTAATGCTTCTCTTTCACTTAACATGATTAAAAACAATAAAAACTAATTTGTTCAAATTTGCAATGTTTCACTTGTTAAATGTTTAAATATTGTTGTAGTTGCAGTTTTTAGTTGTTGGCCGAACTCTAAATGTTTTGTTGTTATTGCAGTATCTGTGTGTTCATAAAATGGTATTTTTTTTTTAAATTTAGAGTTGCACACAACAGAGCAATTTTTAATTTCTCATTTTTCTGGGTGCTTGTTTGTTTGTGTGTCTACTGGTTGATTGTTAAAGAGCAGTGTTCCAATAACTAAGCCAAGGAACAATGAGGTAGTGCACATCACACAGTAACTAAAATCGGAACTTTCATAATTTAAGTTGTAATTTTATTATTATTGCGATAAGAGCCACGGTCGATATTAAGGGAAACTATAGGAAGCGGATACAATCTCGTCTACTACAACTAAAATAAATTTACGTGCAATGTAGATGGGATAGAAAGAAATACATTTATTGTTGGTTGGTTGCCACACCTGACTAAATACTCATAGTGTTTAAATAACTTGCTTCTCATTGCAATGTTGCACCAGTAGCAGTAAATAAGTAGGAGTAAGAAGTTGCTCAGGGAGTATTTACTATTTGAAAATAAATAAATATGGAAAAGTTTTTATAATAAATACGAACAGATAAAAGAAGCTTTTAAACACATACCACTCAATTAACAATAATTATTTTATCACATTTTTAACTTAAACATACATACGAGTATATACTCGTATGCACGAATTATTTTTCAACAAATATCTTTATTTAAACCAACATTGTTTGATGTCAAAGAGATAGATGATGTTCGAGTACAGCCAACAACTTATCGAAAGTTTCCATTCAGTACTTAAGTAATGCACCACTAAGCATTCTTTTTTTCTTTCTTTGAAAGATTTTTAAAATTGTTTAACATAAAAACAAGAAAAGAAGAACTGACATAAAAGAAACCAAGAGCAGAATAGAGAAAATAATAATAAAAGAAATATAAAATAAACGAAACTAGAACAAAAGGTTGGACGTTGTTTATTGCTGTTGTTGTTGCTGTCGTATCCTTGTACTTTGCAAACATTTATTTCTTCGATTGCCATCTTATCATGGTTAGTAATTTAAAAAATAAAATAAAAGCGAATAATTTACATACCATTCAATTTAGTTCAGTTCAGTTTAGTTCAATTCAATACGAAAATGCATACAAGTGAGAATATGAAACAGATTTTTTTTTTAGACTTAAATTGATAGTTTAGCAGTTGGTTGGCTCAGGCAACTTGGTAATTGTGTAGTAGTTGATTACGATAAAGACATTTTACGCGTGATCTGTGAATAGTACTAATAAACATGGTTATAAACTTATCTACATGTTAATTCATTTTAGAGGAGGACAAATTCAACAACGTAACTGCACTATCGCAATTCTTGACACAGTTAGAAGAAAAGCTTTTATGTACTCGTAAATCTAGCAATTTAAATAATGTACAATCAAAGACTATAAATATATATTTATAGTCTTTGGTACAATACTTGATATACGACTACATACAACAATATTGGATTAGGTACTAAATGCTTATTTGAGATCTGGCAAAATATTTATTTCTTTTAAAATCTGTTGTCGAAATAATTAATTCATATTAAAACGAAAGAATGCTGGTAGAAACTCACCAGCAAATGGTATAGAATTTGTGAGAATTGCTTCAATTAAAGGTCCATCTCCGAAAATTACCGGAACATATAAATATAACCTAACTTTCCTAATTAAAGTTCCATCTAAGTATTTGTCTAAGGCTTAGAAATAATATTGTAAGTGTAGAAGATGGCAATTACTCTTTTATGTCCTTTGGACAAAACTAATTTTAAAATTTTTCAAAACTATATACTCGCTCGTATGTATGTTCTAAATTTAATTGATCTTTATATTGATTTTTAATTTATATTTAATTTAAGCTTTACATAAAAAACGTAACTTTTTATAAAAACATCTAAATATTAAAAGATTTGACATTTGATTTCTCTTGTTCCTTTTTGTCAGTTTCCTCAAAGAATATCGGGCGTTCTATAGAATGTAGAGTTTCAACAAGCTTATTTATAGTCAATTTCCTTAGTTCATCCTTCAACTTCGAGAATAATTTTAGCCTGAAGGACAGTTATATGGTCTGGTACTTGCCTATATTTCGCATCAATTCATAAAAGTCCGTTGGCGTTTGGTCTCCTTTTTTAGAACAATCTGTATGCGAGTAAATATCTGTTTCTCGCTTATTCCTTATTTCTCCGTTCGGTATTATGGTGATGCAGTTGAAGTTTGTTTAGGATATCGTAGAGTTCTGTCAGTTTCAGACTTGCTCATTTATTGGCCATTCCCTTGCCGTTTGATTTTATGATGATGCAGTTACTGTTGAAGTATTATGTTTGAATTCTTTTAGAACTTTCAGTTGTAATATTACCCTATGGTAGGATATTTATTATCCTTTGTTGTCTGGTTGCAAAGTCATGTATTAGCAACTCTTTCATTGCCATTGCAGCCAGAGCTGCTTCATATTTTAATTGTATTTTGATCGGTAGTATTGATCGTCAGTAGCTTTTAAAGCGCAAAAACATTTTTATTTTTCAATATAATCTCCTGAAACTTCAATACACTTAGTCCAACGCTTATCTAGAAATTCTATCCCTTGATTAAGATAGTTTTCCTCAAGGCCTTCAAAATTGTGGTTTACAAATATAATTGCATCTTCATTTGAGGTAAAACGCTTGCCAGCTAGGAATTTTTTAGATTTGGGAACAGGTAAAAGTCACTGGGAGCTAAATCACTAGAATAAGGTGGGTAGCCAAGCAACTCGTACTTAAATTCTTTGAATTTAGCCACTCTTGTGCGCTGGTGCGTTGTCTTGATGACAACTTATTTTTTTTGTGTTGTAAGCCAGGACGTTTTTTATCCGAATTTTTACATTTAATTGATGCCTTTGAAGTAACAAAAAACCGTTGCCATAACCTTACCAGCCGATTGAATTGTTTTTGCCTTCTTTGGGGCATTTCCTTCAACTTTGTCTCTGGAGTAAAGTAGTTTATCCACGTCTCATCAACAGTTATGAAACTACGCTTAAAATATATTTTATTTTTCTTAAAACGATCCACCAAGCTTTAGAAATTTTCATTCTTATGCC
The DNA here is from genome assembly GCA_916048285.2 of Bellardia pandia. Classification (NCBI taxonomy): domain Eukaryota; kingdom Metazoa; phylum Arthropoda; class Insecta; order Diptera; family Calliphoridae; genus Bellardia; species Bellardia pandia. The sequence goes on from OU696530.1 coordinate 77,795,516, forward strand.
TTTTTGTTTGACTGTTAACAAATGCGGCACTCATCTTACAGAAAGCTTTTTCATCTGTAGTTCTTCATGCAAAATTAAACGGACTCGATCATTTGAGAAGCCCATGATATTAGCTATTTCACGTACTTTTATTCGTTGATAATTTAATACCAGCTCATGCACTTTGGCTACAATTTCTGACAAATTCACCATATTATTATGAATTTCTTGTCTCGATAAACCGTTTTTATTTAAATATTTAATGATACCACGAATTTCTAATTTTTCCATTGTAAAAAAAATCTCGGATGCGTCTTTTTTAAACATCTGTTTCTATATGAAGGAGTTGTCAGATGGAAAACAAATTTAACATGTGTTCATTGCACAAATGGAAGTTTCCAAAACACTTAACTTTTTTTCTGTTCTAGGTTAAGAAGTTTCCGAACCGCCCTCGTACATTTGTATGTATGTATGCATATAGTTTTATATCCGGACAGATTCCTTTAACCAAATTGAAAGTGCTGAGGTGCACCAAACTGTCGGTTTTCTTAGTGACTTAAACAATAAAAATCATAAAATCCGTAATAAACATGAATACTCGTAAAGCAACAAAGAAACAAACAAAAAAAAAAACTATAAAATCATCGTATTATAACAGTTGTTGTTAATTTAAATTTGGAGTGACATGTCAGTTTTGTCAGTTTCAGTTTCAGGCAGACAGACAGACAGACACCTTGCTAAAATTTGCCTTGCCACTTAAATGTTGAATGAATGATACACCTAAAAACAACAACAGCAATAACAAAACAATATGAAAACAAAATTAAAACAGTTGTTTGTTTTTTTTGTTTTTTGTTTATAAATACTCTTTCACTCGTAGAATTTCTCATGGAAAACGTATGGGAATGTAAATATGTAACAACAAAATATTATACAAACATACATACATGCATGCATACGTACATATGTATGTATGTACATGTGTAAAGTATTTGATTTGTTGTGAAATGTCTTTAAGATGGTGGTTGTTGGTGGGTGGGTGTTTGCTCGGTCGCCTGTTATTGTGGTTGTTATTTTTGTGTGGCATGTTTATGCACAATATTAAAAGAAAATAACAATATTTAAATAAATTATTTATTCAAGAATACCTAAATAATATTTTGCCATAAAAGATCTATAAAAATAAACTAAACACTTGTTTAACGACTCAATCTTGTTTAAGAAATATGTATGTATGTATGTATATGTACGAGTATGGTGTAAATGTGCTTAAACTGAAAAACACTGAAAGAAATCTTTTATAATAAACAGTAGCAAAATATTTTAAAAAAGTTATATCTACGTGCAATTAATTAAGGACACGATACTAACATACTTACGTGTGCGTTTGAAGCAAATACACCAATACCTCACTTTGCGTCGGGGTTACGTTCCAAAAAAAACCACGGCGCAAATTGAATTAAGATTTTCTATAGCAAACCTTCCTTCACATAAATTTCTTCCAATGTCTGCAGAACAGATTTTTTACAACGTAAAATAAATTTCATTGTAACAATTGTCTTTATTACTACCGCTAGCATTATCGTTGGATAATGCTTTGCTTTTTATGTCATCAAAAAAGCTTTTTCCTTTTGTCTGAAATACCATTTTACTCTGTGCAACTTGATTTTCAATTAACATAGAAAGCTAGGACTCCATTTCGATCAGCAAAGCACTTCTTGTAAGGGTCATCGTTTTAGCATCTAATGATGTTGCAGATTTTGCAAAAATTAAAAAAAAAATAAAGACACGAAAAAACAACGCAACCTTTAAAACCTAATGACGCACAGTGAAATTGAGTACTAATTAAACAGCGACGCAACTGCAAAACGAAAGGGCACACAGCGACGAGGTATTGGTAGAATGCGAAAGGTTTTATGATGTTCTCAAAACAATTCTCCTAGAAATAAATTATTATTTATGAATCTGTGAGTAATATTTTCAAATGAGGGCATACCAAAAATTTTACAAAAAAAGTATTTATTTAAAAATTAATTAATATTTTGTTGTTGTTATTGATAACAGCTTGACATCTGCGAGGCAGTGACGTCACGCGATTTTTACTTACTCTACTTGGAATGGTTTCCCAAGCTTTCTTTGTTTCGGCGAAGCGATCACTGAGCTTTGGTTTTTACAACTTGCCATAAGTTTTCAATCGGTTTGAGATCAAGACTGCATGAAGGCCAGTCAAGTACAGTAACCGAATTGTTAGGAAACATTTTTTGACGTGATGAGTTGTTTGCTTCGGATCGTTAAATTATTGAAATATCCATGTTATTGGCATGTTCTCATCAGCATACGGCATCGTTGTAGAATTCTTGCATACAGAAACTTATCCATATTCCCCTCAATGTGCAGCGGCCCAACATCACGTGACGACGTAGCATGCCAAAGCATTATAGAACCTTCTCCATCCTTCAAATTGGCGCGGGTACACTTTGGATCAAATTCTTTCAACTTTGGCTGGCGAACATATTTTTTTGCAATTAATTTTTGTTTAGTCCGAAAATAATACTCTTTTCCATTCTACATTCGTCCAATGGAGGTACTTCTTTGCGAATTCGAGTCTCTTCTTTCGGTTACGTTCAGAAAATAATTGCTCTCTTTCGTGAAATTCTCCCAAACAGTCAAATTTCTCGCAATCGACGTTTTACTGTATCATTTTGGCTAAAGACTGCAATTCGAATCTCATTTTCTGATTTATGCGGATTTTTTTCGTCTCAATCACAATCACGAACTGCTGTAATACGGCTTATTTTTTACGGTCCACTTTTTCTGTATTCAATTGCTTTCTGAAATATAAAACCACTTTAAAAACCAAGACATTTGGGATTTCCCCATAAGTGTTTCCATCCTGATGCATTTGTACAGTAATCTTTTGCGTACTGGTATCACATGATTTGCTTTTGTCGATGTTAAGCAAATATTAACAACATTTCATATACTGAAAAACACTCTGTGTAATCATAATTAATTTAATACAACTTTTAAAAATTAATTGAATTTAAAAATATTAATAAATTTATCACTGTCCACGATTAATTTATATCAAAAATTATAAAAAACACCACTATGAAAACAAATAAAAGTGTTAAATTTCAAGTTTTATTTAATAAATATTACCGTTGATATAAGGATTTAAATATTGAATACTACTGTCCTTAATTAGTTGCAAACAGCTGTATATACATACATATATACATACATATGTTTACAACATAAAGTTCTATAAATTCTCTAAATCTAATAAATTGAATACTTGACTTCGTGAAGAAAGCAGCAACATGTTATTTCGATGAATTGTATCTAATTTTAAACACTTTGTCTAGTACTAAATAAACTTGCAATGCCAGGTGCAATATACTCCGATTCGTTTGGCGATAGTGTAACTGTGCGTCAACTTCCCTGTCTGCATCTGAATACACAATATAAACATACATATGCCTATTATTCAATCCTGAATTGAATGTGAGATATATGTATTTACAGTGGTTTCCCGGTTTAACGAATTATAAATTGTCAGGCCCATTCGTTATATCGAAAAATTCGTTAAATCCGGCAGTTTTTTAAATATGTTTTATTCAATAAAAAATCATGTTTATTTATTCTAATTCATAACAAAAACAAAAAAAAAATAATTAGTTCATATCACATTCAATTAAATAATTAGTTCAAACAAAACTAAAAAATGACTTTGTAACGTATACATTTTGATTTTGGGGAGCGAAAAATTTCTTTACATGCAAATAAATTTGTCTCTTAATCCATTTTTTCGTAAAGCGTCTCTTATAACATTGTACAAATGTAATTGTAATAACTCTCTTTTCATTTCATTTATTTTTTATAACTTTTTTGCAAAAATTCGTTAAGCCGCGTACATGGCATTTTCATTTGTTCGTAATATAAGGTGCTCAATGGAAAGACTATGAGTGTTCGTTAAATCGCGAATTCGTTAAATTGAGTATACGTTAAGCCGGGAAACCACTGTATATGAATTATCTTCAGTTGCAAATTGAATCGGAATTGAATGTAATCACTAAACATAGATATAAGACTGCCAATTAATTCTCTGTAACGACTTTGTGTATTTTCAGGCACCGAATTATTTTCAAGTGTTAATTTTTGCTCCACAGATTCAATATCTTTGATATAATTCCCTACATGTAGCAAATCGTTAAATCAACATTAAGAAGCTAATTTTTCCGACCGCCTAAAGGTTAATTTTTGTATATAATCGTAAGACCTTTTGTACATATTGTTACGTTTTTATGGTGGTTTATATCCTTAAAATAAACCGGATTCCATTTAATTGCAAAATAAAAGCGTCAAGTAGTTTAAAGAAAATATAACAATTCTTTATTTATTTAAATGTACACAAAACAATTGAAATAGTCACTATTTCTTTCGCTGATCTTTTACAATTTACTTTTAACACGCACAAAAATTACAGTTCTGAGAACACTTTAATGTTCTCACAATAAATAATTTTTAGTTGCCCTGTTGGTTATTTTTATACAATAGCGCCATATTGTAGTATTTTCCGGGCGGCATCTAGAAAAGTTATTATGTTATTAACACGCAGTGAAACTTCTATTAATGGGAATGTTTATAAAAATGTTGTATGTCGATACCGGCCTTTAAATTTAAATTAAAATACAATTGCAAAACAATATAGAAAACTTTTACTTTGCAAAAAATCTCTTGCAACAACTTCGAGCCATCCCTAAATACCGGCGGTAAGCGGCACGTTCTTTTACGCTGAGCGTTAACGCTGATACCCCAACCTTATACAAAAGCGGCAACATTATGTCAAAACGATAAAAACAGGGTTATCAAACAAATTAAATAAAACGACCCTGTTTATTGTAACAGCTGGACATTGTTGTTTTATTTTTCTTTTTCTTTTTTTTTTTGTTTTGTTTTCTTTTGCAACTAACTTCACTGTGAAACGCCTTGTCAAAATCGGATTTTCCAACAGCAAAGTGTTGCCGCCAAGTTGTTTAGATATGCTCCATACAAAATTTTGTGAGCATGAGAAATTATGACAGTTAAGAAAACGCTTGCCGCCGGTATTTAGGGGTGGTTTTTAAGCTTTACATTCTCCCCTAGTTCCTTTTGTAACGGTTGTTTCAACAACAACAACAACTTTGTTTTGGCATAACATGAAATAGAAGCTTTGACATTTGTTACAATTACTTTAATTTTGCTAAACAAAAATTCACAATGAAAATGAAGGATCTGTAAAATTTCCCTATCGCATAATAAAACAAAATTCAACTTTTTTTTTTTTCTTCCTGATCATGTGATATTACACCACTCAATTATCAATCTTGTGAAGCTTTGTTAAAGATAAAGTCTCAAAATCCGTAACGCGATTAAAAAAATAAATCCGCCATTTAGCCAAATTTTTATTGAACATTTCTATAAAAATGTGGTCATGTTGGCATCGGTCTGATATAGTAATTGCCATAAGGTTTGGCAATACAATTCTTCAAATTTCAATAATATTTTTTGTTTTATTTTAAAGTTGAAAATCACATTATTGTTATTCACTCAAGAACATTCGTCAAAAATAACGTCTATTGTTAGAACAATTTAACGACTGTAATATTCTGTTGTATTAAAAAAAGGGCGCTCCCCAGCAATCACGTAAAACATGTGAGATAATCCATCTTAATTTAATTTTTAATTAAAATTTCTTAAATGTTCAGTTTTTGTTTAATATTATGAACGAGATATGAATGTATATTATTTTTCTATATACGGGACGGGACGAGATATAACGGACGTACAACCAGGAGTGGCAGCTCTTACTGAAATACAACACTGTTGTAGATATTTGACTATTAAAAGTAGCGATTGACAAACGGACGAATTATGACTTAATCGACGAACGAAAGCAGACAGAGAGTAGAGTTGTGTTTTAGAACTCGGCCTATTATACCCTACTACACCATCATAGTGGGGCTTAGGGCTGATGTTTATAGCGCCAATAAATATTGGTCCAACATCCTTAAAGTTATTCTAAGTCGATCGGTATAACTAAGAATCACTTTCTGAGTCGATTTAACGATGTCCGTCCGTCCGTCTAGCTGACTGGCTGGCTGTCCATGTAAAGCTTGTGCGCAGAGCAATTTAAAAGATATTTCGATCAAATTTGGTACATGATATTTTTTCGGCCCACGAAAGTATGGAATTGAAACTGGTGGAAATAGGTCCATTATTTCACCTGGCCCCCATACAAATGTTCTCCCGAAATAGGGATTTAACGATCATAAATGTTTGAATTGTGCAAGACTCCACAAAAATTTCACCACAAATGAGTGGCAAATGAAGCCAAATCACATGAACAAATTTAGAGCAGATTGGTCCATAATTGATCATAAGTTCCACTTCCGAAAATCACTTTAACCACCATAAGTGTCTTAAAAATTTTGTTATCCAAATAAAATTCAACACAAATATATTTCATATATACAGAAATTATGACACCTAATTTTATAATGGTGGGGCTATAATTAGTCAAATATCCCATATAATACCCTCTCCGTAATTCCTCCATAAATTTTTTTGTTGAAATTATTTATATCGCGTAACATACATAATACTTATATTCACAGAAGTTATGGCACTAAATTTTTGGATGACCATATAGCGCCCATTTCTGAAAAACTGTTTTATATATGTATATACTGGGTGTAGGGTATTATACAGTCGGGCATGACCGACTATACTTTTACACGTGTTTATTATTGAAATAGATTTGATAGAAATTCAACTTTCTATCACACTCAATAATTTTTCGTACTCTTAATTTCAAACGGATCATCGGTTTAGAAAATACATACATACACACACAGTTACTCCTATTTTTTTGAACACAGCTGTATGTACATAATATTTTCCATTTATTTTGAAATAAGACCCACTAAATGTATCATTTTGAGCGCGTAAGACTTATGATATTAATGAGTATGTTGAAAACACTTTAGACCGAAACTGTTTGGAACTCTGTTCAAATAAAAAAGAGAGTGCAATTATTATCAGATAGGTCCAGTCAATATATATTATTTGAGAAACTATAACAAATAAGTAAAATTTCAAATAAAAATAAATGTTTTTGCTTATTTTGTTTACTTTTTATATAAACAATTTCCAAAATTAACGAACAAAGCTTATATAACACGTGTGGCACGTTAAGGAGTTTCAAGAAAATGACTAGATAACTAAACGTTTGATTAATGTAGATTTCTCCTTTAAAAACCTTAAATATTATTTGATTAATTAATGAGATTTGTGTACAAAACCGGATAAACTTAATAAAGTACTAAAAAACCATTTAAGTCTGCCTAATGTTAGCAGTACCAATGTTGCAAATATTCGGTAAAATGTGGTCAATTTCACCAATCACTCTGTATATGTACATACGATTACATACATATGTAATGTGGGTGCTCCTTCCTACATTTACTTAGTTTATTTTTACAATTGAAAAGTTACAGTTTATTAAGACTGTTATAATCCAATCACTTTATCAAATGAAATTCCAGTTTATACAATCAATGAACTTAGAAACCAACTTCTTTCACATCTATCCTTAATTGATTTTATACTGCAATTTAGTTTTTGTTCTTTTTTTTTTTTTTTTTTTTTGGGGGCAAATATGTTTGCCAAAAAATTTGTGCTCGGTGTTGCAGATAAAATATTTATAAAATAGAAAAAAAAAACATACGAGTATATGTGTCCTGCAAATTTCCACATGTCGATGGTTGAGAGGTAAATGGGCTAAAACTACTCGTACATACATATTTAGATGTAAATTGAATTTTCCTTTTAAAGTAAAGTTGTATTTTTGGGTGGTCTAGTGAGAAAATTTTCTGAAATGAAAATGAATATTTGTATTTGTATGAGAATGTCAGATGCATTAAAATCAAAGTTGTATACGAATCTTTAAAGAGCTACTCTTGAACCAAAATAAATACGCACTGAAACTCTAAATAATATAAAGTACCATTGAATGGAAATAAAGTACCATGGAATATGAAGATACCTCACAATGGCATGTTCAAATTGAACTTGGAAAAACAGTGAATACTTGCATAAATAAAAATATTTTGAAATTCAAAAGGCACTTTGTTTTAGTGATGTAAGTGGCAAGAAGTAAATTTATAAATACAAATATGAATCTAGTAATAACCAAAAGAAGACAGAGGTGGCACTATTTACAAATAAAAGAACAAGTAGACGAACAAGATGAAAAAAGTGTTACAAAACTTTGCCTGGAATGTATTCCGCTCAAACAATAATAGTAAAAACTTAAAAAAGCACACTATGGATTATTTATTGTATATACTAATTATACCACTATGGATGTATGTTTTTGTACAGGAATTCGAAAATCTACATTTATTGAAGCAATGTGCAGAATATTGGCAACTGAACTTTCTAGATCTTAAGTTTTGCTAGCATTGGTTAAATGGGTAAGACGGAACATATAGTTTGTCATATCTTTGAAGTTGGGTATACACATAGGAAAAAAGATATTTGAATTCAGAATAGAAACTCAGTTTTTTTATATGATCAGACACTGCTCCGTCTAATAAATATCTATCTTTAATTCGACCAATAGCCAGCCGGTCACTGGTATAGGTAGGGTTCTAAAGTTTCTTCTTTTTTCACACAACTCCTATAGATTATATTGTCCGAAAGCTTAATGCGTGTAAAGTCTTTGACTTTAATTTAATATAGCCAGTTGGGGCTCCTAATAGTCAGCTTAATATTGGTCTCTTCAAATTCAAGAAGTACTAAGAGCCATCCCTAAATACCGGCGGCAAGCTTTTTTTTAATTGTCAAAATTTCTCATGTTCATACATACATTTTGTATGGAGCATACCGAAACAACGCGGCGGCAACGCTTTGCGATTGGAAAATCCGATTTTGACTAGGCGTTTCACAGTGAATGTCCAGCTGTTACAATAAATAGAGTCTTTTTATTTATTTGTTTGATAACCCTGTTTTTATCTTTTTAACATAACGTTGCCGCTTTTGTATAGGGTTGGGGTATCAGCGTTAACGCTCAGCGTAAAAAAACGTGGCGCTTACCGCCGGTATTTCGGGATGGCTCTAAGATTTTTCCTCAACTGGCTTTTCCTCAAACGGCGGATTCATGCCATTATCTTATGTGTTCAATGTATGCCCATTCAATACGACATTTCTAAACTTCCTGATAGATATAGCAATATGTATGTTGACTGTATCGGTGTTGGAACCAATCTTAGAACAATCGTCACCTTTTTCGTTGCATATGATGCAGCATCATTCAACCCGAAATATATGCTGTATTTGAGACGTGCCGCCCGTAAACTAAGAGACCAATAGCCCAGCGGCTTTAATACAGTTGGTGGCAGTAATATAACATCAACGGTAGTCAGGCGTTGTCGCAGAGTGCATCAGATTCTTAACCCCACGTCTTGACAAGTCATCATTTTGTTTGCACATAAACAAAACGTCGGCAGAATTGCAAACACAAATTTGTTGATGTTCTTCCGTGTTGTGAAAACGTGTTGGTGATTAAATTAATAATATTCTTTGTAATGTTCTTAGTCTGTATAAATTTCATTGGATGGCTGACATATACCTAAAACATTGACATGAGTTGCCCACATGATATCTGCGGACAAGAAATTGTTTGCTGAGTGAACAAACAAATTGATGGCATGTCAAGACCGGGGGTAAAGTACAACACGTATTAAAACTGTACTAGTTATTTGGTCGTAATAACATACACGACCGGAATACAGGAATTATAAAAATTCTTGATTGACGTCCTGGTACAGAAGGCCTACACTAGTGTAAGTGACATCATAAAACATTATGAAATTATTGGAAATTTAGAGCGTGAGAAAATATGTGGAAGTCGAAAAAGTGTACATCACACCGGATCGTTGTTGCTGCAATGGTTCAAAATGCAAAAGTTTCGCCTGTGAAATTGTGCGAAAAAAGGAAAACTTCAATCCACAAACCATATGAAATACTTTGCACAAAGCAGGTTATCAAAGAAAAGTTTCCCGTTGCAAGCTGATACTTTCAGAGGTAAACAGAAAAAATGTTGATTAAAAGTTCAACTTTATTGCTTCAGATGGTCCACAAAAAATTTGGCGAAAAGCAAACTAAGAGCTGCAAGAAAATAATGCTGTTAAGACTGTAAAATAGGGTGGTGGCATATGCTATGGTGTGGGCGGCATCTAAAGTGGGAGATCTTATCTTTAAATATGATAAAATGAACAAACACGCTTGTTTAAATATTCATAAATAAAATTTAACTGCAAGTTTTGCGAAACTGGGCTTCGATGGAAAGTTCTTGTTCCAACAAGATACACTGACCCACAACATTCGTCATATGTATCATTTAAATAACTTAAAACACCTACACATTCACCAGATACGAATACTTTAGAGCACGTTTGCTACTTATTGGAGAAAAAAAAATATGAAAACATCACATGACATCTAAAGAATCTCTTAAAGAAGCACTTTGCGTTGAATGGGAAAACATTACACCCGATGAAACAGCTTGGCTAGCAAGAGGTATTCCCCGTCGCTTAGAAGCAATAATCAAGGCCAAATCAAATATTAGGTTTACAAAAATCACAAATTTTTTTGGTTTTAAACACAATGCATCTTATTAACGACAGCAGAATTATTTTTTGAAGTTAAGGATGAGCAAAGTTATTGAGCGATTTCTCGTGGAAATCTTGGTGAGTCTACACTTAACTCTTATGTGTGCGGCACCTAATGCGTAGGTACCTGGGTACCTACATATATGGAAAAGCATTTTCGCGTAATTTAGAGATATTTTATATAATTTTTCTTAACGCCTTAAGGTTTACAACCTACTAACAACTTGAAGTAATATACTTGCAATGGCCGCTTTCTCATATAAAACACGTACAGGTACCCGGGTACCTTGATTCGCATTAAAGGGTGTTAAAAGTAAATTGGTGTCTCAGGCAAATTACAAAAAAAAGTCAAGGCGTACGGCTGAAAAAAAACTAAATTATTTGAAAGTTAGTACAGGGTGGCGCAAAAGTAATCCTCCTATCAGGAAAATGCTATAAATTTTGCGATTGGCCCCTAATGTCAGTTCTGCAATATTCCGCGTTCTGGAGTAGTGTAGCGTAACATTGTTTATTAACGTGTATTTCGCATGTGTTTACTACACAAATGTCAAAACAGAACTGACATTAGGGGCCTCGCAAAATTTATAGCATTTTCTGATAGGAGGATTACTTTTGCGCCACCCTGTAGTTCTCAAAAAGTTTCAGGTATACAAGTTATCAATTTCAATGAAAAAACTTTGACTGAAAATACCAAAGGTACCCGGGTACCTTGGTGCACACATAAGGGTTAAATGATCCACTGTATATTCTGTTTGGGCGAAAAATAATAAATAAAATATATCTCTAATAAATTAACCAATTTATTATTATATTAAACCTGAGTTCAGATCTATATGGATCTTACTTTTCCCATCATATTGTGTTACACAATAACAACATTTGCACCAACTACTATTACAAACCTTCATCTCTTCAGCTAACGTTACTATGGAATATATGTATGTATGTATGTACATATGTACATATTTATAGCAAAATTGCATTTATACTTAGATGTATCTAAGTACATACGAGTATACTTACTGACATAAATATATACAATAGGTAAATACTTACGTATGTAATATGCACTTTACCTGTTTCCGGATACTAAATAAAATTTTGCCACAGAGACACATAAATGGAGAAAAACAAAAAATAAAAAGGATGAGAAAATATTTATGAAATTTCTTGTTCATGCGAAAAATGTTTACCGCATGTAAAAAAAAATTGCTAAAAGCCGAAATTCTCAAGCGGAAAATTTGACCTTCTCTCCATTGAAATTTATTCTCATACGAGAGTGTGTACTTTTCATTTTTATGATGATTGGTTGGATGACAGTTGCACATTGTCGTTGGTTGTAAGGATTCTATAAAATTATCAAAAAAAAAAAAAAGAAAAACATTTCAAAAGAAATGTACTTACCACAAAACATTTGTTTGTCGTTATAACTGTCAGCAATTAAATTATGCACATGTTTAGCAATCCCAAAAGCAAAATTGAATAATGAAACAGTTCTTTTTTGTTTTATCTAACCAATAAAAATTTAATTTTATTTGTATTTATAAGCATTTAACTAGTCTTTTAAACCATGAATAATTAACAGCAACATAAAAGGTATAGTTCAGTTCAGTTCACAAACAAGATTTTATTTAAACGAACTATTTTCACAGATACATATTTACGAGTACAAGTACATCTCAATAACGTATTTATATGTATAACAGAATATTTATTACGAAAAGTATGAACACGTGTATCAAGTGTGTGTTTAATATCATCATGAAAATTAATAAAGTGGATCATTTTGATTGTGAAGAGTGTTTGTTCGCTTGTTCGTTTCACTTGACAAATTAGCCACGACCATCATCACTTGACATTAGTTACCAACGTTGTCATCATCAGCATCAATTAGTGCAACTATAATCATGATTTAGCTGTGTTTGGTCGTTATACGCGAACTCAGTGGGGGAATTAATTTAAAATGCTTTTGTATATTCCATGCTACATGTAGCACCAACACGATGTCAAAGATAATAAACTAATTAACGCTATAAACTATAATATGTATTATTAGATTTGTTCTCAATGTTAAAGGAGATGTGGACATTCAAAATCGATCTATTTATTATTAAAAACTCATCGGCGATAATATCCACATACATATATTACGAGGGCGGTTCGAAAACTTCTTAGCCTAGCACAGAAAGAGAGTGAGTTTTTCAAAACATTTTTATTTTTCAATATAGAAGGACTGATCAAAAAATAACCGTTATTTTCGTTTTTTTTTCAAAAAGTATTTGTTTATTCATCAATAACTATGATCTTGTCCCCTTCAAAGTAATCCCCCTCAGATATAATACACTTATGCCAATCCTCGAAACACTTCTGAAACGCGCTTTTTAGTATCACAACTATTATTAAGTATTAAATAAATAAATTTTGAAGAATTTTTTCTGTTTACACGAGTTTGAAGCATTTTGAAAAGCAATTTTGAAGAAAATTTCAATCGTGTAAATTTAGCTTTACAATCCAATAAATACAATTAACCCTTAAATGCAACATAACAAAAAGTAGTTTTGACTATTTTGAGTGGAAGTAAGTTCATACATTTAAATTATCATCTTATGTTGATCTTAAATGCATTAAGATTACTTAAATTGTTTTGTTAGAATAGAGAATAGAGAAAAAGTAAAAAGTTTTTGGTGTTTTTCCCGAAATCAGCAACATTAATAAATAATAAAATATTATATACATTATAAAATTAGTTTGAAAATACATGCATACACACATACATATAATTTCAATTCAAATCTTTGTAAACGTAATAAAATATTGGCCGAAGTATTTCGAAAAATGTTGACATACCAATTGGACAGATATTTGAAATAAATTAAATTTGGGATTTATACTACTACAATTACAATTTTCTAAAATGGAGGCAAAAAAAGTGCAACAACATTTTTTTAAAACGACAATATATTTCACAATTTTTAATTAAAATTGAAATCTACATATGCATATGGATCGGATAAGAGATTCAACAATTCGGGAACTTTTTTTAACCATTCGGTTGCGCTTTCAGTATGTTAGGCTGTGCTGGACATATTGAAATGTTTCTCCATTTGATATGGAATTTACTAATTTCATTTTGAATTCACGCAATCTAAATTCTCAATTTCTTTGAATTTTCTGTATTCATAATTGAAATTCTCAATTTTATTTGCAAGTCTCGCAATTTAAAATTTAAAAATTGTGTAAAATCAGGTTATGATTCCCTTATAATTTAAGACATCAGAATTGATGTGTCGCAAACCGCTATATTTTAAAATTCGATAAAATTTGAAGCAAAATTACTACATTTTTGAATTACACCAAATTTCCCATATTGCTATTTCCACCACACTTTCTAGTGGTAAAATCAACCTTTCACCCCTATTGACATTGCTTACCTATGAATGATATTTATTATTTAATAAAATTCGGAAATGCATCAATCACAAGCAGAAGAATGAAAATGATTTAACTGCATACATGTCCGTTATGGGCACATGACGTCTGAAATTGGTTAATTTTCCAAGTGGAATTTCTTGGCAGTGAGTGAATTAGTAAGTGGGCTTAAGTGGTGATTATAATTACGAGTGTGTGTACGACAACGAATATAATGAATAAATAATAATCTGGTGCAGAAAGAAATAAAGAAGTCTTCTACATGCAAGTGTTTGTGTACAAGAAGATTTGTGTGTTCCGTCCTCCATTCATGAGACTGTCAGGTGAGGGTCAAGCGTGTGGTGGTGGTGCTGGTGGTGGGTGCTCAAGTGTTCTCAATTAGTTTTTTGGTGATTTTTTGCGTTTTTTTTTTTCTATGTGAATATTTTTATTTATGTGTGTTTGTATGCATGAGTATCAGTGTGTGTGTGTGTGTGTGCTTGATTGTGTATAATAACAATTTTATATGTTCTTCTTTCCTCAAGTATGAGGTAAAATTAGAAAATTTGTTTATTTAGCTTTTCTAAATGAATAAAAAAAAGTCCATAAAAATATTTTCGTGAATAAGAGTCTTTATTTTAATTGTGTGAAATTAGTGGCAGATTTTGCCATCACTTTGTTTGTTGTGAGTGTTTGAATTATAAATAAATTTTCAATGTTATTTTTGTTTTTATATTCATGTTTTTCTTGTTGTCTTCATTTTTTTATTTCAATTTCGAGCTGTTGATATTTATTAGAGAAATAAATTTCGACGAGGTTAAATTGTTTTAATGATAAAAAAACACACTGCTGATAAATACATAATACAACCGTATAAATATTTACATGGGTCAATTTAAAAAAAAAAAACGCAAATTTTGTGTCCCCGCACTTTACACTACTATTTTAGGTAAAAAACAAAAACAAAAATGTGAGAGTGATCAGCGAGGGATATGTAACAAAAAAACGTAAATCTCAAATTTGTATGTTTGTTTTTTTTTGTTTATTCAGAATGGTGTTTTGTTTCTCCCTCTGACTGCTTCCATACAAAAGCATGTGTCCCCCGTTAGAATTTTTAGTAAACAAAATAAAATAAAATCAAGAAAAAAGTAAATATGCAACATTTAATAACAGTTTTCGAATTATTGTGTTTCTTTCTTGTGTTTTGAATTGTTATAGTTGTCAAAATTTAATTAGTGCGAATTTGGCGTTACAAAGAAAGGTTGTCCCCACAATTTGCATTGAGCGTCACTTTTTTATAAATAGTGTAATATTACTAGTTATCAATTTCAAGTTTAAATAAAGTAAATAACGTAAGGAAAGTACAAACTTTAATTATTACAAAAGTGAAAAAGCGAAAAAAAATCTATTAAAAAACGTGTGCATTTGCGTAGTTTTTGTGAACACCATGGTTAAATGGCGTGTTAAAATGTCATGAGCATCACGCTAATTTTTTTAAAAGTGAATATAATAAATGTAAAAAATTAAAGTTGACCATCATTGTTTACAGGGTTTCAACTCATTTTTTTTAATTTGTGAATTTGAGAAATAAATTGCCTACGAAAAAAACCAAAATATGCAAACATTTTATGAGCATCACTTTTGATATATACAGCTTCAGAGCTTAAAATGCTTAATTTTGATTTTATTTTTTAATTTTCAAGAGTAAAACAACAAAATTACTGGCGGCTGAAAGTGTATAATCGTGGTATATTTGAGTTTAATTTTTATTGTTATTGACTGATTCTGTTTTTGCCACAAACTTAATTCGAAAGTGGTAAAAATTAATGAGAATGAAAAAAACAACGCCGCTTGTCATTTCATGAAGTTCATACAGATTCAGAATAAGAATTCGAATGAAAATGTATAAATTAAATAAAGTTAAGTGAAGTTATTTTATTATATTAGATAAATACAATATAAAAAATTCACCGGAACTAAAGGAAAAATTAAGTGCAATATCTTTGGACAAAGACGAAATATTAATATCTCTAGACGTGGTATCGTTATTTACAAACATACCGATACATTTAGCAATAAGTAATATTATGGCTCAATGGAACGTTCTTAAAAACCACACGAAAATTCCGAGAACACAATTTCTTAATTTACTGAAATTTTGTCTAAACGACAACAATTATTTTATGTTTGGTGACACATTTTATAGCCAAACATACGGAATGCCAATGGGGAATCCATTATCCCCAACAATAGCAGACATTGTCCTGGATACCCTATTGGAACGAACAACTGAGGATTTGCGGAAAAACCAGAACATACAAATAAAACTAATTACTAAATATGTGGACGATCTTTTTGCAATTATCAAAAAACAAGACGAAGAGAAGATTTTAAAAACATTTAACAATTATCACACAAAATTAAAATTTACCATGGAAAAAGAGGAAAATAATTCAATACCATATCTCGATATGAGGCTACACAGGGAAAATGACAAAATTTTAACAGACTGGTACACTAAATCGATTGCGTCTGGCCGCATTATCAATTTTCACTCTACTCAACCAATGACACAAAAGATAAACACAGCATTAAATATGATTAACAAAGTTTTCCAATTAAGTGATAATAAATTTCTATCAAAAAACATAAACAAAATTAAAGAAATGTTAGTAAAAAACAGTTTTCCGAAAAAGATAATTAATAATTTAATACAGAAAGCCACAAATAAAAACACTGGGGAAATTAGCAATACCCAAAACAATAACACATCTGGCAGCACGAAATTCTACAGCTTAGCATTTATCCCCAAACTTACAGAAAATATACAAATGAGAGAGATAATAAAAGACAACAATATAATATTGGCACACAGAGCAAACAAAACAACGAATTCACTGTTCACGCAAACAAAAACAAAAATAGAAACAAGGGATAAAAGCAACGTAGTATATGAGATAAAATGTATTGGAAACGACCAAGAAAAGTGTGGAAAAATTTACATAGGCACAACAAAGAGAAGTTTAGGTACGAGAATAGACGAACATGAAGCTGACATTAAAAAGCAAAAACTAACAACAGGTCTCTCTCAACATTGTTTTGATAAAAAACATACGGTCGACCTTAAAAATGTGAGGATCTTAGAAGTAGAAAAGAAAGTTGGGAAAAGGTATACATTGGAAAGTTTAAGAATCCAGCAAAAAGCAGATCAAGTGATGAATAAGAAGGAAGATATAGACGGCGCTAACTCTAACTACATAATAGCAATAATTTAATTTAGTTTAACTTCAACTGTGATATTAGCGATAGGATAATTACTGTAATATTTTATTTTAATTAATTTGCATTAATTTTTTATTAATTGACTCTGTGTTTGTATCGTATGTTAAATGTTGTACAAAAAAGGTGCAATATATTTAAAAATAATGTATAATTGACGAAAAGACTATATGTAAGTGTAATTATTTTATTGTTAAATTTATGGTTGTTTGTTATTAATATTGTTATTTTCCTTTATATATTTATATGGTTGCCAGATTCAATAAAATTAATCCCTGAAGAGGTCGGAAAAATACCGACGAAACGTAGGATTGGAGAAAATGAATTAAACTAGTCTTTTATTTATTTTATAATAATTAAAAATACCTGACCTTGAAAGCCCAATTTAGAAATTTCTAATAAAACATTTAACTAAATTAAGTTAAGTTATTGTTTTGTGTCAAATATTTACATGTGTATAAGTTTATTCAAGAATTACTTCCTTTTTTCCATTTTTGTTAAAGACATCAAAGAATATGTACATTAGAGTGTCTCGAAAAGAAAAGTTCGCGGTACACCACCGAATATGAAGTATTGTTGCAAGACAATTTCGAAAAAAAAATTGTTTTTGTTTTTTTGCCGAAAGTAGGGGTCGCCAAAATACATTTTTTGGTTTATCTTCGGCATTTATAGTTCGATTTCAAAGTGTGATATATCGATGTTTTTGTCTTGAGGAGATCTATCGATGTTATTATCTTGCATTTACCTCAAATATCCCGTTTTAGTATTTACTCACCAGATCTCAGTTCCTACTACCCTAATGTACCACCCTAATATCAGAAAATAAAAGCTCACAAAAAATCATTAAACTTTTGTAAATGAATTTGTTCGATAATTCAAACAGAACTATTGAACAAATGAATTTTTGTTTTTTGCCGAACGTAGGGGTTACCTTTTTATATTTTTTTTTTCGAAATTGTCTTGCAACAATACTTCATATTCGGTGGTGTACCGCGAACTTTTTTTTGCATGTAAGGCGAGACACTCTAATGTACATGTTTAGTTTTGTATGACAATTTTTGTTTTTTTGAAGAATTTTTGTTTTTTTTATTTACTTTTTTATTTTACTTGTTTACGCGCACCAAAATCTCTTGATTGTCACAAAATATCTTGAGCGTCACACTTAGTTTTTTCCCTTAAAAACGCTTTTTTTTTAATGCATTGTTACAAGCCTATTACTTTGCAAGTAACCTCTAAGTTCAAGTCTTTTTTTAACAAAAATTTATATATTTTCATCTTAAAATTTTAAAATAACTAGTCACTTAAAAACAAATGAAAAATCAAGTTGAATCGTGATTTTTTGTTTATAATCGAAAAGGTGATTTTCGCAAAAGTCAATCTTGAGAAACAAGAAAACATCGTAAAAAGCTTGAATTTCAAATAATTTTATGTATGTATACAATATATGCAATATTTAATAATATGCATATAATTCGTTGTCTAAATTACTACTGAATGTGATTCATACAACTCGTGGTTAACTTAAAATTTTTCACTTTTATTTTGAAACATTTGTACAATATCAATTTAATCAAAATATTAGGCTGTGTTAGCTATTATGACCTTTTCCCAGATTTTTGACAACATATGGATTCCGCGCCAAAAAGAAAAAAACTGCTCAACTTTTGAGGCCAAGAATCAAGTCAATGGCTATGATTTTGTTGTGTTGTTAAGTTTGACAACAATCCTGGTCCTTCAAACTTTTTTGGCTGACCTGAGAGATCATTATCTTCCATGTCAAAATCACTATTTCTGAAGCTCACACCGTATGCTTCAGCGGCAAAAACCGCATTCAAAAGGAATCCCGCATATTTAAGTTATACACGCAATGAAATACTCTACAACACGTGTATAAGCCAACAATTTTCTTTAAACATTTTCGAAAGTGGCCTTCTAATGGGAGCTACAACTAATTTTACACCGGTTGTTATTACATTTTTGTGCAATTTATTTGTGCTGTTAAAGTGATAGGAGCTACGGTCGGTCACCGATCTGAACGGTATTTGTAGGTGTAAAGTATTTTTTTGGAACGATATTGTATTGGGGGCTAGGAAAGATAATGAAGCGATTTCCACCAATTTAAATTCCAGTCGTCCGTGGGCCGAAAAAAATCACCTACTAAATTTTATCGAAATATAACTTTGAAGATATTTATAATCGATTTAGCAAGTGGTTCTTAGTCGATGGATATAATTTAAGGGGGGTGTTGGATTAATATTTTTTGGCACAACAAATAGTAGCACAAGTCCCTCTCCAATTTGCATGATTGGGGTTAAATTTCATGAAATTAAACGATCGGGAAATTTTAATTAATTTTTATTATTTGTTCACCATCAATAAATCAAATGTTATTTGAAGTGCTGTATGGAGTCTGGCACTATCTTATTCGAACTACATATCAGTGATCTCAAGTCCATCTAATGGTAAGAAAATGTATTCGGCCAACATTAGATCAACTACATTGAGCGAAACATTGACAAAACATAATATTCATCCTTGAAAAATTCTGTCTAAATACTTCTCCCCACTTTAAAATTTTGTGGATGCAATGGCTCATCTAGAAGCAAATGCGGGTATGGTTTGTTAACCCACATTATTAGCAGAGTCATTAGGCCAAAAATGAGCTTTACCATAAATGAGGTTAGGAAATCTAAAAGCTAAAAACTAAGGCCACCGCTTCTGGTGTCTGCCATATTGTGCTGGATTTAAATATTTTTGTTTTCTTAAAAAGTAGTTTAATCATTATTTCAATATTTATATTCAATAAAATCACACGATATGTATGTATTTAAATTTGCGTCTGTTTGGGAATATATATTGAAAAATTAATTATTATTCAATTAAATTTATTGTCTTCACAATAATAAACTCAAAGTCTGCACCGGCTTGACAGCTTATAATATTAATCACGGTTTTTATTTTATTCACGCAACATTTCAAGTGGTGGTCAGTCAGTCTGTCTGCCCGTCCGTCAGCTATTCAGACGTTGCTAGTGAAAATGAAAATGAAAATTTTAATTCGCAAAATAGCAGTAATTCATTGGTCTCATTTCTGTCTTTTTGTGGCTGTGGAAACTTCTTGACACTTTTTTTCCATTTCATTTACATATTTTTCGTTTAATTTATACCTTAAAAATCATTTGAGCATTTCAGTTTATTTCCATAATTCGAATATTTAATTACAATTTAATAATAGAAAGTAACAACAGAAATAAAAGAAAAAAAAGAACTTACACAAAATGTTTGTATTTAAATAAAAAAAAAACTGCCTTTAACGAAATATTTAATTGAAATATTGCTGCTCGTTGTAAATAATTGCATAAATATCCTTACGAGTGAATACATGAGCTCAAGTGCTAATTACCAGATTTATATTTGTGAACATTATTCGAATTGAAAACATTTCTTGTACTTAAACGATTTCCATTTGGTTCCTTGTTTTCTTATTGAATGAGAAACACATTTGCATGTGAGCATGTCGGCAATGTCCTGAAATATGTAGCAACATTTGTTTTTTTTTTTTTTGGTTGGTAAAGTTCGATGGTATTATGCTCTATCGGAGAATAAAGTATATCATGAGACTCCTTCTTGTTTGAATATTTTATGCAGCAGGACTGTTGTAAACTTTAGAATGAAAGACTAGGTAGAAGGGAGAAAGATGATAAAACAGGTTATGTTACTTGAAATAAGAGATCCTATAAATCACACAGCCTCTTCATCAAGCCACCTGATCCTTTATAATTGAACCAAATATATATTCCATTCTGCAAGCATCGTTGAATAAATGGCTGGTAAATTTAACAAAATGTCATTGATATCCTCGTATATCATATAAAAATCCATATGATTACCTTACAGACCAGTTCAGATTTTTTTGCCACATAAGTTCGTCCAGAATCGTGGATGTCTTTTATAGTCCCCGTCTACATTGAATTTGTTCACACAGCAATTCAAAGCCTACAGTGATAGTGATCTACTATCTTCATAAATATTTACACCATTTCATCTACATAGTGATATTCTCGTTACAGACACAAGTGCATCTCAACATGTCTGTGAAATCTTACAGACCTTTTCTGGGTCATGATTTGGGATTTACTTCCCATTTTAATTATCAGTGTTCTGTAGTCTGTCATTCCCGAAAGAATACGGTCGGGTCCAAGGCGCCAAATTTCTTACGAAAAACATTGATGGCTTTTCTACATTTACTGTACTAAATCAGACTCATACATTGATTTATAATTCTTTTTTGGTTATTCCTTTTCAATATAATTCATAAACTAGGAAAATGCTCAAGTATTTTATCTCGTCCATTTCCTCGTAAAAAGCGATGCCTTTATTACTTTATATGAGGTGATAAAACCTTTTCTTGTAGTGTTCCTCTGCTCGTCTTTCTCCTGAGACTCTCATCAGCTAGATTCGAAATGATAACTCGGCTGCCAAGCAAGCGAATTATTAAATTCACCAGAAAATCCTTGATCCTTAGTACCTTAATAATAATGTTATTGAAGGATCCCTCCATATTCATGAACGCAGGAAAATCACTTCTAGTTTTAATTCCATGACGTCAGACAGTCTCTGAGCAAATAAAAGATTCAACAAATAACGAACACTTTCTCAGCATAGTACACAGTGAAATTAAATGGTGGATATGTACTTGAATACGAGCAAGGTTTGGGCGCGAAAGGATGTGTGTAAATATTTCATATAAATAAAGCAACATTTACAACTTTAGCGCAAGTTATATTTAATATTCGTTATAATATAAACTTTAATGAAAAAAAAGAAATATAAAATAGAACGGAATGCCATGTTATGGCAAAGGAAGACAGCGAAAATATGTGTTTTTGCAACGGATAAACTGGTTACGATGTACGAGTACTTACTGGCAAGAAGCCTTAAAATGACGAAATGAATATGTCTTTTTTTATATTTAATTTTGTTTTTTAATTTTTGTGGAATTCTTGCAATTACTTACATACATATATGAACTATATTACTTCATGGTTTTTTCGGAACTACACTTGAAGTGGAAGGTGTTGCATGCATGAATAAACGGATGAATGGAAGGGAGAGAGAGAGAGAGAAACAAAAATACATACAAATTGCGTGAAAATGTTCCAGCCGTTACAAATAGCCAACAACAGACCTTTGACCGTTTCATGTTTTTTTTATTTAATTTTCTGCTGGATTTTGGTTCTTAATTTTTGCTCAAGTTAATGACGTTGCATATCCTGTATAGTCCACCCAGCAGGCGTTTAGTACTGAAAAAATAGCAACACACACACACACAGTTAAATGCAACCTGTCGAGTTTTTTGTTGTATTTTTATTTTGTAAAGAAACATTATGTGTACATTTCAAGGGCCTTTCTGTGCGATTTCATTTCCGTTCTGAATTTATGGTAATCTGTCTCTATGGCGTGTGAGTTAACAATTGCCAAAAACATACGTTACATTTAAATGCCAACATACAAACTTGTATTTAAGCTGGCATTCACATAAACACGTACATCATTTGGACTTACATACCTTTAGACAAACCTACAAAACTACTTTTAAAATCTTTGTACAGTGTGCGATGAAAATATTAACAATAAAAAATAATCTAAAGTTTAGGGTTTGACATCGGACTAGGGTTTGGGATTTTCCGGACTATTTCATTTAGCATAAATATTTAAAAAACAGAAATATAATTCTAAAAACTTAGAACTCGCTAGAAGACAATTTGATGGCATTAACTCTAATGCTAACTCTAAAGGCCACTACTGACTATCCTATTTAGTCGTACGGTATGTCAAACAAATTGTGTGTGTTCATAAAGTATGATAGTGTGGCCTAAAATTTAACTAAATGACAGATTTTTTTTTGGCAAATCAAAAGTTTTTAAAAATTTTCATAAAATGATAGTTTCTATGTGATCAGAGTTGTATTTTCTAATACAGCTGATAATAAAACAACAATGTCGGCTTCATTGATTTAAAGCACGTACGTGCCCGTTTGGCTTCTAGAGGTAAAAAGGTTAAAAATACATGGTTGCATGGTTGCATGGCGCACATTGGCGCCATTTGCGTTTTTTCGTTGCAAAAATCATATCTTTTGAACGGAATAAGATAATTGAACAGTTTAAACAGCATATGATTGATAACTGTTCAGCCTATAAAATGAGCATTTCGAAAGGGTGCTACGCTTTGTAGGGGCCTACTTCTGGGTTATCAAAGTTAAAATTAGTAGAAAAATCAATTTTATGTTAACTAAAAAAAATTATTTTTACATTTTTAAAATAGTAACAAACTTGCTCATTTCTTTGTTTCTATTCCACATTTCATAGTAACAAATTGGTTTTGTAAACATTGTTGTCTTCTTCTTGTTTTTTCGATTCAGTTTTTGTTTGGAATACCAATTATCGATCGTAGCGTAACTGAATGCGGAGACGTAATCGAAAGTCAGAATAGGGGTGAATAAAAAATTCGAATATTTATAAAAACCTAAACGTGCCTTTGGTAAAAACTAAGATCAAAAAAAAAAAATCCAGAAAAGTACTTAAAAACTTGAAATTCCCCCAAAACCATTAATTTGCAACATATTACTGAATAATGGATATATACGACTAAGAAGAAGAGATACAGTGGATCTGAGCTAAAGATAAATAGGGAAGAATGCCAATTTAATAAACGTATCGTTAGTTCGTTTTAATGCATTTAACTATGCAGTCAGTATACGTTCAACTTTTGTTTCAAAAATTTTTACACACATTGTTTGTCAAAATTCTCAAAAATTTAAAACTGACGTGGGCTGCCGCAAATTTAAAACGATTCAGTTTCAAAATGTCGTCAAGAAAACAACATATTTATTAGTACTTTTTCATTATTATATTATTATTATTATTTTACATTATTTATAAAAAACGGAAGAACACAACACAAATAAGTTAGAGGGCAATATTCGGCTATGCCGAATCTTCAATTACCTCCAACTAGATATAACAACAAGTACAAAAACTACACTAGTTATAGGATTAGAATATCCTTATTGCATGTTTTTTTTTTATCAAGTTTTAGCACAAAGGGTGTTGACAAAAATAACGAGGATGTTAGTCACATCGGAGCTCAAGGGCCCTGATGTGAAGGCCATGCTGCCAGAAGAGGCCGAAACTTGCGCGACTGTGAGGCAGCAAATGAAGAGAATTTTACGAATGACATAATTTACAGAATATAAACAAGTTAGAGTGCAATATTCGGTTGTGCCCAATCTTTAATGGCCTCCAGCTAAATATAATGAGAATTATGTGGTTAGAACCAGAATATCATTATTCGGCATTTCCTATTTAGTTTTAGAGCAAATTTTATTAGTATTTTATATATTGTTTGATAGACAAGTTTACGACCAACATAATTTATTTCAAATGTTTTTATAAATTTTATCTAATTTTAACCATTTACCTAGACGAGTATAATTGATGTAATTGCCAATTCTTGCCATTATTTACAGAGTTTGTATATTTATCATAATAATCTTATGCGTACTCGTATGTAATGTAACAACCATTTATAAAACTAAAAATATTCTTAAAATGTTTCGATATTCACCAAGGACCAAATTACCGCATTTCGATATCGAAATTATGATAAAATATACTAAATTTCTTGCTCGATATCGAATGCCATAATCTCAAATAAGAAAATTACGATCAATTTTACTCGATATCGAATGCGGTAATTTGGCCCCAGGTTAAAGAAAAGAGTATAAAAAGGGTACGTACGGCTATAAGGCGAGGCCTGTATTATATCAATAACGTCATTTACAAAGTTTATATGTGTTATAATGGAAGTGGACCAATTATGAACTGATATCTTCAAAATCCAATAATCCAATAATGAGATTTCTATGTATTTGAAGCATATTTTGTTAGAATTTCATTTTAAAATTCAGTAGTATATTTGCCGTATAACCGATATTAGCATGATTTCTGATCAGTAATCAGTATAAAATGTTGTTTGACATCGATATTTATTACACTTTTTTGTGGGCTTATTTGTTTTTCGGAAATGGTTCTTATATGACAAATCGACGATCTTCTTAAATATCGGAACAGAGAATTTTATGCATATGAGGATATCTCACATCGAATTTCAACATAAAACGGTATATTTTTCCCCCCTTTAAATATGATTATCTTTATTTAAGATACATATTAGTATTAAAGTGAATTTCAGAAGAGAAACTTATATGGAGGATATAGTCAAATACGGGCCGATATTGGCAAAATTCAGTAGTTTGATTTTGACATATTAATAAATGCTCCGTGTAAAATGTTGGTTCGCTAAGGTATATATTGGATAATATGGTCAAATATGGACCGAAATTCACAAAATTCTGTAGTATTTTTTTATGTGTATATGATCTATGTAAAGTTTTGAGTCGGATTTTTATAAGATATATATAAAGATTAATGACTTTTTCGTCATTTATGGGCCAACCGCCATAAAAATTAGTCCAACAATTTATATACCTAAAAGGATTGTTTTGTTGAATTTTAACCAGTTTTATACGCATTTAAGTGAATTTTGGAAGTGTTCTTTATATGGGGTCTATGGTCAAACATGGACCGAACTAAAAAAAAGTTTCGTTTTGCTAATTCTTTTTACATGAAACTTATTTTTACTGAATTTTGTATTGAAATTCCAATTTTATACGCATTTATTTATCATTGAGCCATATTTGGTTAAGATATTTGTATGGGGACTATGAGAAATCATGGACCGATTCTTAATATTTTCATTTTCATCACAGTCTCTCCTTTTATCATAGAAATAACGTGTACAAAATTTCATGATAGTATCTACAATATATTAAAAAAATGGATAAAAAATATAAAATTTTTATGAAGGTTGCCTCCGATTTTGTTAATTTGCAATACCAAAATTACCTCTAAAATAAAAATATTTTTCTGAAAATTTTGTTAAATTAAGTTGTGTATTTGGGAGAGAGAGTGTTTTATACAGACGGACAGACAGAGAGTCAGGATAAAAAATATATTTACTTTGTTGGGTCTCGGATGAATATTATCAAAGTTTCACACGGAATGACAAACGTATATACGAGTATATCTCATTCACCACTTGTTGAGGTGGGGGGTGGAAGGTGGAAGATATTGTTGTTCAAGTAGATCAGAAATATAATTAAAACACTGTCCAAATAGTAAAAAGTTCTGCTCTACAGTTTTTTTTATAGAAATATTAAATTGTGTTGCAATATTAAACACACAAGTTTTCGAATTATCTTTATGGATAATACAATAATTAAAGGATTAAATAGTTATTTGAAACTAATTTGATTATAGTTTGTTTAAGCAAAGTTTGTTTATAATTTAGCCCTTCACTGTACTCCACCAAATACACCTTCACAGTCTTGCGGAACAAGCAAGAAACAAACGAACAAAACAAATAAATACTTTTAGAGTTTTAATTGTTTGTTTGTCTGTTGTAATATTTGGATGTGTATTTTTTATAAATGTAAATTTCTATTACAAACTAGAAACGAAAAAGGACAAGGTAAAAGGGAAACGTAGAAGAAAGGTATAGAATTGAAAACGGAATGAAAATTAAAAGAAAAACTTTCGACCTCTGACACTTTTGCCGCCAATATTCGCTGTATAATATGAGTTGAAACTTTTTGTTTGCTGAGAATGTGAACTTTGACTTACACACTCACACTCTCATACATAAATATGTATGTAGGTACCAAGCAGTTCTGGGAGAATGGGTCAAACTAGTGATTATACCTTTCATTTAGAAGAAGCACATATATTCACAGATTATAAATAGACTGTGTGATGGTTGATCCAAAGTAGTCAAAACATTAGATTCACATAGTGCTTATATAGAGTCAGTTGCCTTAGTAAGTACTAGTTACTCGACATAACCAGTTATTTTAATGAGTGCGCTTTCAAGGCGGAAGCTAATTAACCAAAATTTGTTATACTAAAAGACATATTCTAGTAGTAAACTCAACACGAACTTTGTTTTTCAATAGGGGCATATTCGATTGACATTTTACTTGTTACATATTAGTAGTAGAAACTATGACAATTATTACAATGATTTTAATATCGCTCGAATAGATTCATTGAATTCAGTCAATCATAAACCCGCTGGTTTTTCTATAAAAACATTTTATTTAGTTGAAACCCGTGTCGCGATCAGATAACATTTTTCATTTATAATTGTCAAACCTTTTGTTTTTTCTAAAAAGATAAAAATTTAAATGGTTTTCATTAGAATTCTTTGTTTTATTTTGTTTCAAAAAACAAAGTTCTCATTGAAAGGAATTCTAAAGAAACAATATAATAAGCTGTTCTTATTAGTTCACTTATTCTAAGGCAACTGAAGTATTAGTTACAGAGAGACAGTCCAGTAACTGGTTTCTTGTAACCAAACCATACGCCATCTAATATAAGCTTAAGACAATGCGACCAATTTGCCATATTACATCTACAATAGAACAAATAACCAGTAACAATTATTATTTTTAAATTATTAAATTATTTTTCTTATTAAATTATGTCGTAAATGTATAATTTCACTATTTTCTAATCTTTCCAAATGAAACACAATAATCCAAGCTCCCATTGTTTATATCTCTTACCACTGTTATACGTCGTCATGCATAAATTATGTCGTATGACAGCCGGACAGCTGGTTTGGGAGGTTGTCTCATATTTTGGAGGAATTGTTATTGCATACAAAATCAAAAAATATATTTACTTTTGGTTGTACGACTCTTTGTTGGAGTAAAAAAAAAAGTTAAACATACTACACTTCAGATCACAAAGGGATATTAAGTGACAACTTGCTCTCCAATAGATTAATTCTGATGGGTCTCAAGTACCGATTGACTTGATGATAGATTACCTAGGATGTATAAAGTAACCAATTGACTTCCCTCTGCAATACAAAGAGAACATACGGTCAAATGTTAAAAAATATATAAATTAGAGTCAGCCAAGTATTGAAAGTTACTGTCTTTAGGAGATACATTGAAAACATGTAAATCTGCTGGGTAGGGCTGAATGTTTATACCGCTACTTTACACTACTACAGCTTTTACAGCCCTATATACATAAATATGTATGTATATGTATGTAGGTATATATTTTTCGATTTGCTCACAACAGCAACAAACTTTTAAAGTAAAAGTTCTAAAAAGCGTTACCTATTGTACTTAAATGTTTGTATGTATGAAATATGCTTACATCCCAGCAAGCCATATGAGTCCGAAAAGAGTCTTTTCTAACACCTTTTCCGGAGCGTTCATGCTCTTTATGAGCCCAAAAAACAATCATTATTGCTCCGAAAACCTTCAGAAAAGAGGGTCATTACATTCGAAAATGGTCCGTCAGAAAGAGCTCTTAGATAATGTCAGAAAAGAGTCTTTTATGAAGGGTTTTTGGGCTCAGAAAAAGCTCTTACATCATGTCAAAAAAGAGTCATTGCAATTTAAAATACAAAAAATTAAAAGTTTACATTTTTTTTAAAATTGTTTTTACTTAAACAAGTAAACTAAATTAGAAATGGAAGAAAATTAAATAAATTGTATTTACAGTAAACAAAAAAATAAAATGGAATTTATTTAAATAAAATATATAAAAATGGAAAAAAATTAATTTTTTAAGCAAATTTTTCTTTCGCTCTGAAAATGTTCTTTAATTGGACTCTTTTCTGACTCGTTTTTCGGAGCGCTCCTAGAATGGTATGCTGGGTACGAGTATTATTTGTATAGAGTGGCTGTTTGTTTGTGTATTGTGTGCGCCCCAATTTTGCCACACACACACACACACATACATACACATAATCGTACATACCTTACAGATATTTATATTAAACATTCTATATAAGTATTTAAATTAAGATTTACTTTTATTGTTATATATTGTATGTGTGTATATTTGTTTGTTTGTATGTGATAGCATTTGTAACTATGACATTTTATGGTTTAATCCTTCGTATTTCTTCGTACACATGCACAGACACAGTAACTATACTAAAATGTATATATATTCTACAATGAATGTAAAATACAATCTTCTTTTGAAGATGTTTTCAAAAGGAGGCTAAATTTAATATTTAAGTTTTAATAGTATGTATTCTTATTTTATATTTTCGAATAAGTGGAGTGAAACTTATTTGCATATAATAATTGTATGAATGACTACGATGAGCAGTATTTGTATTTTATGGCTTGTTCTACTTTCTTCCTTGTTTTATAGTCTGTCAATATTTGAGTTTAAAAGCCAATTGCATTGTGCAGCAGCCAAAACGTTGCTTATCTTGGAATGGTTACATTTTCGAATTCTTAATAAACTTTAACAAAGAGGATAGGTATACGGAAACTAAGTTTGATTGAAAGATAATAATTTAAATTCCACAATTTAAATTTAAAGCTTTCATTTGAAATTTCATTTGAATACCTTTTGTATTGGAGCGTTCTTGATCCAGCTAAATATGCCACACTTTTTAATAATTTCCTTTTTGACAAGAAACCATTTGTTAAGCTTCTAAAAATAGGCCTCCTTTTTTTGACTTTGATTCCCCCAACGTCAGTCCATTTAATAAAATTTTAATCGGAAGCATCATATTCAAAAGGGATGTAAAGAAAACGACATTTTTCTTTCTGATTCCAAATACATACATACGTAAAATTATAACAAAATTTATTATTTAGTTCAATAGGCGGATGTATGATGGTAAAAGAACAGTATGAAGTTTTTCATATGGGGTTTTAGTAGATATTTACTTCACTAAAACGCGTTGACTTCGGTAACATCAAGAAGTCATAAAATAAATCGGCAATGTTGACCATTAGAGTGTAAATACTAAATTAGAGGAGTCTAATAATATTTATGTTTTGGGGTGTTAGGTGGGCACGAACCATCCAACGACTGCTTGCTAGTGGCTTAAATGGCTCCCATTAGTCCTTACTAGTATTTCCAAATAACAGATAGTTTCCTTCTTAATAAACATACTCGTAGAACAGATGTCATCTAGTTTACTTTTAGAGAATTTTCTCTTTGCAATTTTATATACATACATACATTTGTAAACCCCAGTACATTACATAAATTGGAGAAGATTGCTTCAAGTACGCTGACAGAACACGGGTCATTCCAGTGCTTACAAAGTAGTTACCCAGGTTTCGTACGTCTAAACATGTACATTGGATAAACAAATCGGAACTTTAAAGAAAAATAAAAAAAAAATTCAATATTTACTCGTCCATCCATTATCTTATACATATATCCACTTTTATATACAAAATAGGCCATCTTGAAATAGTTTGTTAAAGCGTTGGATTAAAATAGAAACATACTTGTTTAGACTTGTGGAAATTTCCTCAATTATTAATGACTAGCTGACCGGCCAGGCTTCGCTCGGTATTACTAATGATTTGTATTTCATAAAATAAGATGTACATATCAGAGATCGGCAATGAATCGTTTTTTTACGATTCACAACTACTCATAACATTTTAAATATAAGTGGTTTTACATCATTGCAATTTAACTACTCTGAGTTACTCAAACTCACAACAACGTTGACTTATAAATGCAAGTGGATATAAGTATGAATACTACACCGACTTCGAGCTCATACCATTCCCAATATGTTTGATTCATAAACAACGGTATTTAGATTTACATTTTAAAAAAAATACTCACATACTCATAAAGTATTCAACTCAGTTAAGTCATTGAAAAAAATGTTCAGCTAAATCCGTTAGGTATTTTTACAAAATAAGTAAAAAAGAAATATAAAAACATACAAGTAAGTTTATAGGAAAACATATTGGGGAAAATATAAAATTTATTATTTTATATAATTTTTATAAGCAGGCTGTAAAAAATGAACGACACATGAGTGTATGCGAGTCATACTTATTTTTTTTATCGTCTACGTACATTGAGTTGAGGAGAGTCAAAACAAACAACATCATACATGAGATTAAGTCTGAATATAATGAGTACTTCAAACTTTAAAGATGAATATTGGTTTGATGATATTGAGACAAGTATGAGTACGTATAAGTACAATAAATTATAAGTCATGATTCAAGTATACTCACTTTTTCAGTACTCATAACTGATCTCTGCTACATATACACAACCTGCCTGTTCTTATTTATTTGCAAATGAAATATCTAAATTTGTGCAGCATACTTGAAGGAGTTTTTTTTTTATTAAAGTTGACTTTATTCACAATTTTTCACAAATTTTTTTCTTTACAAACCATCTTCTGAAAATTTCGAATCGAATAAAAAACTCAGTCAAATCGCTCCAGCCGTTCTCACGTGATGTCATTACATACATGGACCACTTAATTTTTGTATATAGATCAGGAGTGCCCAAAAGTTGCTTATGGAAGAGCAAACACCAATACGTTTAAATAAAAACTAATTTTTATTCAGTATTTTTTGTTGTAAAAGCCAATACATACAAAGAAACAACACAGTTTTTTTAAACGGTATCATACGTTAAACAAAAACAAAATCTACATTGACGATCGCAGTCACCAATGTTTACCAGTACGACAAAAAAACAAATAAGGCAAAGTTGTTTGTGTATTGCTAGTGCTGAGTGCTGTAATGAGTATACAAAACACACAGCCTATAGCTAAGAGTTTTTACAAATACAAAAGAGCACCAAGAGTATAGGGCCTGGGCACTCCTGATATAGATAAAGCAGAAGTTTTAATTGTATTTTAGATATACAATAGAATATCACGTTCGAATACAATAAGTAAAAACTACACTACAATCTGCATACTTAACAGACTGATTAGTTTTATTCGGAAAAACTTTCAAGATATTTAGAATGTGGTTACCGGAAATGAACGTTTAAGATAATTAAGATTGATATTGCATAATATGTATTTTAAAAAAAACTTTGAAAAATATTAAATAGAGTATTTTTTTTTAGATGTATGTATAGAACTTTTAGTTTTTTAACCTGGCGGCCATTTTGTCAGCTGTCAAGTGATTTATGTGTGAAGTCGGTAGTCTACGCCGATAAGCCCGAAATTATTGACCACTTGGAGGACAACATTAGCCGCAGTATTGCCGATATACGGCCATAGATGATAAAAAAGTTATCGAAAATTGGACCTCCAAATTAGACTACGTCCGAGCCAGTCATATGCCAGAAGTCACATTTAAATGATTTCGAATAAAGTATATTTAAGGTCAATTTAAAATTATGTCATGTCATTTCAAAGTTTTATACATCTAAACAAAAAACACAGAACCATGATTTTCCAAATAAACAATTTGGAAGCGTTGTTCAGGTGTCAGTCTATTCAAAGCAAACTAAACATAAATCATTTGACAGCTGACAAAATGGCCGCCAGTTAAAAAAGTTTTGCCAACTTAAAAAAAAAAAACAACACCCATACTAGTGGGAATTTGGCTTTAGAGCTAGCGAAGAGCTGGTTTCGTACAATACGGAGAAGCTAAATCGAAGTAAAGCACGTTGGACCCTTTAATATGGGATTTTTTGAAATGGCACTTAACAGAATCAAAATTTGAGAGGTCTTAAACTTTTGTCTTTAATTTCAAGATATTTCATTACTAATTGTTGTTTTTCTAAATAGTGTTTTTCGTTACTTTATTAATCCAAAACAAATAACAACGTACAATTCTATAGAAATGTATGTATATGTAAACAATATTTTATTAGAATGTATCTGCATATCTACATATAAAAAAAAATTAATATATTTTACTATTCTCTCTGATTTTAGCAAATAAAGCAGAAGGTGTAATAAAAGAAAAAAGAAGAAGTAAAAAATAAAATACGAAAAAAGGCAGAGAAATAACGTGGTGTCATTGTTGGGTAATATTGGAAAATGTATGACGTATTACATTCAAGGTGGCAGTGGTGTTGTTGCTGATTTGGGAAAGCCTTCAGACAGTGAAAGTGTGCAGTGAAATTTCAATGGAGATAAATGATAAATTGCCGCCATCAAGCCATCATTTCAAATATGCGTCATTACAAAGGCCTTCGCGACAAGGCAGCTAAACTTTACTCTAGATGAAATGAGTGAAACAAACCAATCACACAAACCAACCAACCAATCAACCACTCACTACCTAATCAATCTAAAAACTCTTTACTATAAACAGTTCCAAGTGCTAAATAAAAAATAAATCAATTCTTCCACATTTACCCCCACCATCTCCAACTGAAAAAGTGTATTGATTTTATGTATGGCTTGGACTTCAAGTCACCAGCGTCAACAAATCAAATTTAGAGAGTGCCATCTATGTGTTCCCCATGTTTGCAGGACTTTACTCCTTATAACTATAAGTCTGCCCGTGTGTGTGAGAGAGTGAGGGGGTGTGTGCATGCGACTGTGGGCCTGTGTGTTTACAGGTGCGAGGGGAACATTATTTATACATATATAAATAATAAGCTGTGAGAGTTGAAGATTCCAGCCATTTATCGTAGAAGTGAAAACAAATTTCAATGCACGCAAACGTGACATCTGATAAAGGAGGAGGTGGTGGATCATGGCGTCTGCCTCCAGACGAAACATTACAAGTACAAGATTCAAAAATCAAAGATCCAGACTTAGACCTCGATGAGGGTCACAATTGGCGATCGATAATATTTTCGCTTCTAGTGATAAGTTTTGTTATAGCTGGCATTATAACGGCCATTTATTTATTAGGGTGAGTCAGCCGTTAAATACTCGTATTCTCTGCGGACTTTTGGAAGCAGTTTTATAATGATACAATAATTTGTATTTATTTGCAGTTATGTAGATGAATTACTTTATTGGTCGGGACGTCGCATGATACTGGATGAGTATCTGCAAGGAGATCTAACGCCATCTCGGTTGCAGCCCTCTTGGGTTACGACCAAAAAGTATGTTTTTCAATCGGACGATGGTGCCCTCTCCGTTTTAGATACTGCCACTAATACGGTTAGTACATTGGCCACTAATCACACTCTCAGACAACTAAATGTACAGGGCTATCAATGCTCCTACGATCTGAGATACGTCCTATTCAGACATAATGTTAAGAAGGTACATTACTCATTCACTATAATGTGGATATACATATGTAGAGAGATTGCATTAAAGATTCATTTTATTTTAGATTTTTAAAAAATCATTTACTGCGTTTTATACCATTTACGATGTTGAAAATGACCATCATATGCCTGTGAAATTAAAAGACTCGCCGAAGGTACAGAGAACTCGGCTGCAATATGCCTCCTGGCTGGGCAACACCACCTCACTGGTAATCGTAGCCGATAATGATATTTACCTGAGACAATCTCCAGCCGATGAAGAAGATTTACGAATAACAAATTCTGGCTATCAGAATTTGATATATAACGGTGTGCCCGACTGGTTGTATCAGGGTAAGTTCAGGATTAATAAACCCATAAACAAATATTTAATACAATATAATTTGCTTTTACTTACAGAGGAAATTTTCGATGAACCAGAAGCCATTTGGGCGTCACAAGATGGTACGCACTTTATGTATGCCTCCTTCAATGACAGTAATGTCGGCATGATGACCTATCCTTGGTTGGCATCTGGCGCTGTTTTGACCGGCTCTGGTATGTCAGCTGGCAGTTCGTTTCCTGAAACCAAAAACGTACGCTACCCAACACCGGGTACAACAAATCCAGAAGTGCAATTATGGATAGTTGATGTAACAAATGCCTCAAAAATTTATCATATCCTCCTGAAACCACCACCTTCCCTAGATGGACAGTAAGTGGAAAAACGACAACCTGACTGCAAGGATTTTTGTATTCTGATTTTATTAATGTATTTCTAGGGATTATTATTTAACGTCCGCCGGCTGGGTAACTACTGGTAATCGTCAAGTATCACTCGTTTACATGATGAGATCTCAAAATTACAGCATAATCGCAACTTGTTTTGCCGACACAAACTGGGAGTGTTCAGAGGTGAGATTTCAATAATGTTTTAAAAGTTTCAGCAAAAATAAATGAGTCAATTTAACGTTCTCTCAATACCTAGAAACTAATAAGAAGGAGGCATTTAGAAGAGCAAATCTTTTTTTAAATAATTTTAGTTTCATTGGTTATAATAACTAAGATAATAAAACGCAGATTTCTTTATCAAGTCTGAACGTCCATCATGGAAGGTTCTTGGACAGTAGTAAGTAGGAGTGGCCTGATAGACTAGGCGATAGAGTGCCGGAGTGCGGGTTCGATTCTCGCCAAAGACTCTAGATGTTTTTCTGCAGATAAGCCAAAAGCTTCGCAGTTTGTGTTTGTTAATTATTAAAAAAAATATATAGTGTGATGACATATACATATGTACAAGACGCAACAGATTATACCAGCTGGGATAAAGAGGATTGATCATAAGTTGCAACTTGAAAACTTAAATGTTGCTCCTAATTATTAACATATTATTTATTAATGATATCTCAGATCCTGTTGGATAGGCAATTTAGATATAAGGTCGAATTAACCACTTCTTTATGTGTAGCCTTTGTCAAGATTATCTGCATGCTTCTACAATCTTTCTTGAAGATTTTTATTGAAAGTCAGTCAATACGAGTCTATTCCCCCTTTAGAAATTCAGTTTAATACATTTTATGAATTACTAGAGCCACGTTTCCTGACAGCTGACTAAAGTATTTAAAATTAATCAAATTGAAACGTCACTAGAATTATCTTCAGATTATTCATTCAAAAATTTACTAAAGCAATGTAGTACAGAAAGTTTGCAGATCTTACAATGTTCTCAAGTCTGAAAATGTGCTGCTAATGTACTGACAATAAAAACTTCTTAGCAAAAGGTAAATTGTCAGTTCATATGATAGTAAGAAAAACTCACAATTTCATTGGCAGACGTATGCCACACAATAAATTTATGTATGTATGTGCCAACAGAAATTGTGAGTTGTATGGTAAAAATTGACAGATTTGATGCCAAGCATTGCCAGAACTATGTGTGTATTGAAAATGTTTAAATATTGTCATGGAATTTTCGCTGTATATGTATATACATACTCGTATGTATGTACTAGAAAGCAATGAAAGTTTGATTGTTTGGCGTAGTTAATTAATCTCTCACTATATGGCACTCTGTTTATGTTTATGTGTTCAGCAATGCAAATACACTGGAAAAAATAGTGGGACAAAAACACTCATAATATTTTTCTGACAATGGTGCCATATTCAGATGCGTAAACTACGCACATCTGACAATAAAAAGTGTATGACAATAATCTAACTATGGCAATTAAATGCGTTCACACGATTGTAAGATGTCTGACAATATTTTTGTCTTACAATGCACTGATAAAGCTTTTTCTGACAACGTTGAAAGACAAACGTGTTAAGTTCACACGGTTGTTAGACAGTTTCTGAACATTTTTCTGACAATACTGTAATATCTGTACGGTCGGCTTGTAATTAAGGCAAGATAATATATATAGAAAATACCTAAGTGCACATTCCTCCATGATACCTAATCCAGGAATAAATCACACAAAAGGAGAGTCACATAGCAAATTATCTACTATATTAAAACAATTTGAGAAGCTATACGAGTATATGTAGGTAGAGCAAACTCATATAATTTTAAATGTTGTAAAAAAAAAAAAAAAAAAATCATTTCAGTCTCGTCTCATCGAACTGTTCGGACGTGTTAATTTTAGTGCGGCTGAATTTTCGGTGAAAAAATCGTAATAGGTGAAAATTTGTAATAGGTTGAAATTAAACAAAAAAGTGAAAAAATAACTCGTAATAGGTTAAAATATATTATAAAAAAAAAAACATTAAAAATCGTATAAAAACTGTATGAGTGTTCCTCTCAGATGTAATTCTGAGAAAGAGCTTAGCTCGTCGAGAAAAACTAAATGGCCCTCTGAGGAAGAATCCATAAAAAAATCTCTGGAGAATTTTCTCACTACAAGAGCCGTAGAACGGCGTCGTTCCTGTTCGCCCAATATAGTGATTTCAACAGATGAGAAAACATCATCTTCACCAAATAGTGCAGTCAAACCCAAAAAACAAGTAGGTATGGATAAGTACATCACCGTTCTCAAGCGACAGAGGAGCCCGAAGTCTGCTCAAGTGTCATCAAATGCAAAAGCTTCTAAGACTGTGAGTAATGATCAAAATAGGTTTGCTCTCCTCCAGACGGATGAGCCAGAACTTCCTAAGAAGACGTTTAAGCCCCCACCAATTTATCTGAGAGAGCCCACTTCCAGTAAATTGGTACAAGGAATTGTTTCGGTAATAGGTGCAAATATGTTTAGCGTAACATCAATTAAACATGGAAATATCAGCAAAACCAAAATACAAGTGAAAAAGGAGGATGATTTTCGTAAATTGTCCAACCAGTTGGAGAGGGAAAGTAGGGATTTCTATACCTACCAGCTGAAAAGCGCAAAAGGACTCCAAGTCGTTCTAAAGGGTATAGACCCAGATGTTGATCCTGCCGAGATAAAGACTAGCTTAATGGAAAATAGCTTCAAAATTAAGAGCATAACGAATATTAGAAACCGTGAAAAGACTCCACAGCCTATGTTCAGGGTGGAATTGGAACCTGGAGATGTCGTATTAAAGAAAAACGAGTCCCATCCCATCTACAATCTGATGTACCTTCTGCATCGTAGAATCACCGTGGAAGAACCACATAAGCGTCAGGGACCCGTCCAGTGTCTCAACTGTCAAGAATTTGGTCACACCAAGGCGTATTGTAAATTGCCGACAGTTTGTGTTGCGTGTGGGGAGCTACATGCAACTGCTCAATGCGATAAGTCGAGAACTGACTCAAAAATCAAAAAATGCAGTAACTGCGGAGGTAATCATACCGCAAATTATAGAGGTTGTCCAATTTACACTCATTTGAAAGGCATAAGAACCAACAAGACGTCAGTATTGCCTAAACATCCTCAACAGCCAAATTTAGCATCGAGTGACAATTTCCCGCAATTGTTACGGTCCACTAGTCATGAAAACGCGCCTAGTTCTAGACAAGTTTCTTACGCTAACGTGGTTAAATCTAATATGCCAGGTTTGGAGCCGGCACCTAAATCACAATATTACGAGCCTAATATTAACACTCTAGAGACTACATTGCAGACACTTGTCCAAACCATGAACACTTTTACGACCACTATGACATCCATGATGCAGGAAATGCTGAAAATGCAATCCACTATCTTACAAGCCATTTTAAAGAAATGATTTGTTTAAAAATTTGT
Source organism: Bellardia pandia (assembly GCA_916048285.2). Taxonomy (NCBI): domain Eukaryota; kingdom Metazoa; phylum Arthropoda; class Insecta; order Diptera; family Calliphoridae; genus Bellardia; species Bellardia pandia. The sequence continues at coordinate 77,834,203 of OU696530.1, forward strand.
TTTTGGAATGCGAACGGCCTCCGCCAACATAAAAACGAACTGGAACACTTCCTGATGGATAAGCAGATTGATGTCATGATGATTGCTGAAACTCACTTGACGGAGACAACTTCAAAATTAATGGCTACGTGTTGTATGATACTAAAGATCCCCGCGGAAGAGCATGTGGAGGATCGGCAATTCTTATAAAGAACAGAATAAAACATTATTTAATGAACAACATATGTGAGGATTACCTACAAGCAACAAACATTTGTATTGAATTCTGTCAATACAATTTTGTTTTATCATCAATTTATTCGCCGCCTCGATTTTCAATAAAAGAACACCAATTTTTAGTTGCTGGTGACTTTAACGCCAAACACACATTTTGGGGTTCACGTCTGGTGACCCCGAAGGGTCGTGAACTCTTCAACACCATTGCCAAAATGGGATTAGATGTACTCTCAAGCGGGCATCCCACCTACTGGCCGATGGACCGACGGAAGATTCCCGATGTTATTGACTTCGGAGTAGTGAAAAATATCCCTGTAGAATCGATACAAGTGGAGCCTTCATTAGACTTGTCTTCAGATCACTCTCCTTCTATTATTTCAATGCGTTTCCTTCAAGGGAATTGCTCTCCATGTCGGGACATATCTAAAACCAGAGTAAGTTGGATAAAGTATAAAAAGTTGTTAAGTTCCCACTGCACGGAAAATGTAGTGTTGAGAACTACCGAGGATATTGATGGGTCGATTGGCAAGTTTACTGAGGACATACGAAGAGCTGTACATCACGCCTCCACATACGACGTTGAGTGCAGAAGTGGGACAAATAGAACTTATTTCGCTGAACTCGATCATCTCCTGTCAGAAAAAAGAAGAGTTAGAAGAGAGTGGCAAATCCACAGGTCTCCTGAACTGAAAGCTAGGCTACGGGTATGCAGAGATATACTAAGAAATTTCTTAGAAACCCAAAGAATGGCTTACTTAGAGGGTCTTGATAGTACCCCACAATCTGACTATTCGTTATGGAAGGCGGCACGAGGTTTAAAAAGACCAGTTAGAGGAAAACCTCCTCTGCGAAATCCGACTGGTGACTGGGCTAGAAATGATTCCGAGAAGGGGACTTTATTTGTTAATCATTTGAGAAAAGTGTTTACTATAAACAACTCAAATAATGCATCTGATTTGCCTCCACTCATTATTAGACCTCCTGTACCTCTAAGACTTAGCTTTAATGATGTTCAAAGCGCTATTGGTACTCTGAATCTTAAAAAAGCTCCAGGTATGGATAAAATCAGCAACAAAATGCTTGTGGAGTTACCTCGTGTAGCTAAAAGAATTATCCTATTTATTTTTAATGCTATTTTACGCCTAGAATACTATCCTGCAGATTGGAAGGTATCTATGATTACCATGATTCCTAAGCCAGGGAAGGACCCCACTAAAGTAGAGTCATATAGGCCAATTAGTCTACTGCCGACAATTTCAAAACTGTTTGAAAAATTGTTATTGGCTAAGTTGATTCCAATTCTGAACGACACTCAATGTATCCCAAATCGAACAAACACACAGATTGGTAAATGTGATAAGACAGTCGTTTGAAGAGAAAAAATACTGCTCCGCCCTTTTCATTGATGTGTCGCAAGCGTTCGACAAAGTCTGGCATGAAGGTTTAATGCATAAAATTAAATTAACTCTGCCTGCTAACACCCACAAACTTATGAAAAGTTATTTATATGGTCGCAAATTTACAATCAAAGAAGGCGATTTTTTAAGCCCCGCTCAGCCAATTAAAGCAGGAGTACCCCAGGGTAGCATACTGGGTCCAACTTTATATTTGATTTATGTATCCGATATGCCGTCAAACCCCAAAATCCACACGTCAACTTTTGCAGACGATACAGCCTTTATTAGCGTTCATAAGGACCATCAAGAAGCATCACAGAACTTGCAGAAATATGTTTATAAACTAGAGAATTGGTTTGAGCTTTGGAAAATCAGGGTTAACGAACAGAAATGTATTCATATAACTTTCACATTGCGAAAAGATACATGCTCGTTCATCAGAATAAATAATCAAATTATCCCGCAACACAATGAAGTCAAATACCTCGGAATCCACCTCGATCGTCGTTTAACTTGGAAGTCTCATATCGACGCAAAACTTACCCAGATGAGATTAAAAGCAGTGCAAATTAATTGGCTAATCGGCAGAAATTCTACATTAAAGTTGGATTGCAAACTTTTGTTGTACAATGCAATTCTAAAGCCAATCTGGTGTTATGGAATTCAATTATGGGGTACTGCCTCAGCATCCAACATTGAAAAAATTCAAAGGGGTCAAAATAAGATTCTACGTACAATTACTGCAGCTCCATGGTATGTTAAAAATTCTCGAATCCACAAAGATCTAGGCATTCCTTTGGTGAAAGTCGAATTTACAAAACACGCCTCAAAATATGTCAGCAAGCTTGAACACCATCCAAACCCACTTGCACTAGACATCTTTAACTTTACTGGCCATGTTCGGTTGAGAAGGAGGGATACCCTTGCTTTAATCCAAGCGCAAAACAGATGACTGGATCAGTGGATATAAATTTTTTGTAGTATCATAATATTTTGTCTAGCACTGGCTGGACTTATTATTTTCTTTTAGTATTAAGATTCGAAAACTTATTGTCATTTCATTTCTGAAGATTCAATAAATAAATTAAATGTATAAAAAAAAAAAAAATAAAAAAAAAAAAAAAAAATGTTGTAAAAAAAATATATTCAGGCATGTGATGGAAATCGAAATCGAAAACGAATCAGTTTTGTGAATACATTTTAATGTATTTATAATCTAATTTTTACAATTTTTGTTTTAAGATTCTCTTTAGTAGCCCAATATCTTTATATTTTATGTGATAAAAGTTTTTCAATACAGAAATATTACGAAAAAATTGACTTATAAAACTCATTCGTTTTCGTTTTCGATTTCCATCATATGCCTGATTGTTTGTACACTCTTCAGCAACGTTTTTTAAGCTTTTGATCAAGTTTCAAAAAGTCTAGTCTATAAGCTAATCGTTAAAAAAGTATATTTATTAAATTCTTAAAAACCTTTTGATTCCGAAGTTCCTCAAGACTCTGTCTGCACTTAGTCTAGATTGTAAACTCGATTACTTTAAAACTCGATTATTTGTATTTTCTAGATTCATTCTGAAAGAGCACCAGAAGACGAATGGCTTGATATACTGCCACATCCGGTATTTTCTCCAGATGGAAATAGTTTTTTAATATTAGCTAGTGTACAAGAATCGGGCAAGGAACATTTTACCCATATAAAACATGTAACCATATCACAACAAAGAATATCTGTTATTTCTCATGGCAGATATGAGGTCAGTTTCAGTTCCATATTTACTTAAACTCTATCAATATGAAAAATATAATAAATTCCTTTTTATCTATAATAAAGGTATTGAAAATTCTTTGCTGGGATACTGCAAATCATTTAGTTTATTATTTGGGTACTAAAGATAAGAAACCTGGACAGAGACATCTCTACACTGTAAGGGATCCAGTTAATGATGATAATAGAAAGTAAGTACATTTAATACCAATATTTTTTGCTATTGTTATCTTTAAGTACATAAATGTTTTACATAATGCTAATTTTATCAGAAACGTATATTGTAAATATTTAATAAAACAAATATTCCAGCTTTGCTTGTATTCGTATGTAGTAACTATTAAAGGAAACTATTTGCCTATCTACATATTAGTTGCTAGTATCTAGTGCTTGCATCTTTACTCATGTTGCTTTATTGCCAATGCTTTTTCAACTTGTGTAACGTGGATTTATGTTTATAGTTTTTTCATTTTTAGAACTGAGCCAACTTGCATAACATGCGATTTGGGCGAGGCTCTTTGGAGCAGTCGTTACTATTATCTTAACTGTTCTCATTTCGATGCCTTCATAATGCCAACGTCTTCCATTGCCACCCCACATGGAATTTCCTTTTATATACTGGAGTGCCAGGGTCCCGGATTGCCCGTATCGGGTGTTCATTTACATAAAACTCACAGTCTGGAGAGAATACTTTATGATAAACGTCCATTTTATATAGAACGATTGCAAAAGTTGGCCTTGCCCACACAAAGATCGTTCGAAATACCGTTGCCTCATGGCAGTCGAGCTCAAGTGCAATTATTGCTGCCGCCCAGTTGGCGAGAAGAATTGAGAGATGCAGCATTTCCCGTCATTGTAGAAGTGTAAGTTTGTCAACACAATGTTAAAATCTAACGCGGATAAATTATGTTCGAAGAATGTTTTGTGTTTACAGCAATGGCCGTCCTGGATCTGAATCGGTGTCAGAGAAATTTCGTGTAGACTGGGGCACTTATATGTCATCACGCAATGATGTCATTTATATACGCCTGGATGTAAGAGGAGCCAAGGGTCAGAGTAAAAGATCCCTTTACAGACACCTGGGCGGTGTAGAAGTTCAGGATCAAATTTCTGTGTTACGGTAAGACCAACCAGATAGACTGCTGCTAAATTCTATAAATAACTTAATAATACTAATAATAATTTCTTTGCATTAGTTATCTGCTGGATACCATAAGTTTTTTAGATGAAACTCGTGTTGGTATTTGGGGCTGGGGTTATGGTGGCTATGTCACCTCGATGGTCTTGGGCACCCAACAAGAAGTTTTCAAATGTGGTATAGCTGTCTCACCAATTGCCGACTGGCTTTACTACAGTACGTTTATTTCGATTTTCAATCGCGAATGTATTTTTGATGTAGATTTGTTCATGTTTCTTTCAGATTCAGCATTTACAGAGCGTATTATGGGTCTTCCAGCTGAAAATTACAAGGGTTATGTTGAAGCAGATGCAACTCAAAGAGCACGTCTGATCAAATCACATGCATTTTTTCTAATACACGGCTTAGCCGACTCTACAGCACCTTATATACATGGAGTTCAATTAGCTAAATCCCTGACGGACGCCAATGTCTTGTACAGGTATCAGGTAAAAAGGCATGCTTTAATAGACATTACAATTGTAGTTGGTAACAAATTTCATAAATGATATCGGGGTTTTTCAATAAGAGCGCTATAAAAGTTTTTTTTTAAATAAAAAAAAAAAACGGTTTGGATATCAATGAAATTCTTTATTCCTGTGAAAGTACGTTCGATGCCATTATGTATGGAACTCGATTTCTTTTCTTCTGTTATCATTGAACGGTAGCGATTCCCATTCACAGTAACGTGCCGGTCTTGATCATCACGGAAGAAGTTCGGCCCAATGACGCCGCTGGCCCATAAACCACACCAAACCGTAATTTTTACGGGATGCAATGATGACTCATGGAGTACGTGTGGATTGCTGTCTGACCAATAACGCATATTATCCTTATTGACGAAGCCATTCAGCCAGAAATGACCCTCATCGCTGAAAATGATTTTTCGATGAAAATCCGAATAATTTTCAAGTCCAAGCCCAAATTCACGAACATACGACGCTTCTGGTGGTCAAGCGGCTTCAGTTCTTGCGTCAATTTCATCTTGTAAGGATGTAAGCCATGATCTTTTCGCAAAATTCGCCACAACGATGTCACAGAGATGCCCAACGCTTGAGAACGACGTGTGAGAGACACATTTGGGCTTTCTTTAACTGAAGCCTCCGCGGCAGCAATATTCTCGGCACGGGAACATTTTGTACTGTGCCTGTTGATTAAAATTTTTCCACTAGAATTGGACGTAGCGCTCTTAACGTTGAGGCCACTGACTCTGAATTTCAGTAGTAAATTTTAATAATTTCGACTCGTTGTTGGCTCGTATATCTTGCCATCATCAAATGGCAAACCTTACTGAAGAGAAATGTCGAAAAAGCGGCAAAAAATATGGCGTCGTTTGCTGTCCCTATCGGTCTACTATTGTAGCGTCCCTGTTGAAAAACGCTTTAAATATGAGTTTTTATTGAAATTCTTAAGGTACGGTCACAGTTGGCAAATATTTAACCAAAAAAAGCGTAACCACTTGTTTTAGCACAAATTTATTTGACGTTGTTTACTCTTACAAAAGTTTTGCAAGAACAAACAGCATTAAATAAATTAAAACTAAATATTTGTTGTGCTTTTTTTTAAATAAATAAACGAGTTCATATATTTGCCAAATGTGACCGTACCTTTACCGCTTTGAAAATGCTTTGAATACATTTTCATTTATTTCTTTAGACTTATGCCGATGAAGGTCACGAACTTAGTGGTGTTTTAGAACATGTCTATTCTTCCATGGAACATTACTTTTCGGAATGCTTAAGTTTAGACCCAGATGATACTAAGCCAAATTTGGATCAAACTATAGTACCAGCCGAATAAGTATTTTACATACCTTTAGAAACTAACAATATTATAAATATTTAAATCAAACTTTAAGCCTTGTTAATAAATTTATTTACATATTTTACTTTTGTTGTTTAAAAACTACATATTTAAGTTTAACATTTCAAAAAGAATAACAAAACAAAAACTAGAACAATAAAGAAAGAGAAATAATTAAATTACATAATCACAACTGCAACTAATTAATTTAAACAAAACAAAACCAAACAAACCAAATAGGTAAAATTAATTAAATCTAGACTATTGCTCAAATCATATTAATTAATTAAAAAAAATTAATAAAACTTGTACTTCAAAATACTATTTCATACATAGGAAATGTTACAATAACAACAACAATAACAATAATAATAATAAAACATTTAAAAATGACAGACAGACATAGAAATGTTCATAATCAAACGTTCATTATAATACTAAAGACAAGTCTCACTTCACAGCAGGACAGCATTCAGTTCAACCAATCAGTCAATCAAAATGATGCAATATTAATTTTTAAAATTTACTGTTTAGAACAAATCTAATAAATATCTATCCAGATAATCTATTTGAAATTAAATTTAATGTTTATTTAAATAACATACAAATTTTGGTGAACACAAAAGACAAGAAACAAAAAAAGAAAACACACTGTCATTTTTTTTTCTCTGTAGAACACGATTTTCTATAGAAAATAATGCCATTTCTATTCTATTGTGTTTGCTTTGGAATCTGATTTTAATTTAGTTACTTGTTATGTAAATATGTATGTATATTATTTTACATCTTATTAAATTCGTTGAAGTGTATGTATGTTCTTTAAATAAACATTCTAAATATTCTAAAAAATAACTCTAGGTATAAACTATACATAAATAATAATAATAAAAAAACAAATTGCAAATATTATTAACTATTTAAGTCCACTAGATTTAAGAATTTTCTTTTATTATGAATTATGTAAATCTATCTACTCGTATACAACGCTAAATAAGACAACACAAAGAAAGAAAGAAAGGAAAACAAACAAACAAAAATTATTTTACTAAAAACAATGAAAAATTAACGATATTCTTACAACAAATGCAACGCGATTTTAAAACGATTTTTACTTCATGTCATTAAACTTATACACACACATATGTATGTATGTATGTATGTAAATACTTTTACTTGCATAGAGTATATTAAATATTTAAAACTAAATTCATAGACATACAATAATTAATTAATTTTCATAAACAAATAGTAAAAAAACGGCTTCATTTTGTTAAGCTTAATCTAAATACATACCTAACAAATTGGAAAGAAATGAAACAGAACTAGCCACATAGCTGACTCCTTGGGGATAGGAAACTGCTCTAATATTTTATATAAAAGAAAGATGTAGCTTTTACCTGTCATTATCACTTAAAATAGAAGAGACACACTAAACTATACGAATTTTTACTTAATTCATTGATAATAGGTTTACTTTTTAAATTGTTTATTATAATAGTTGTGTAAGTGATCCTCAATTCGAATAATATCACTCGCATGTTTAGAACAATTGACACAAGTGTCCCGAAAGTCTTTTATATGATGAATATACATATGTACATTAGGGGGGGCCCCGTTTGTATGGAGAAAAAATAAGGTATCGATGTTCCCGACTAATATGAAAATTTGATTCATTTTAACACTACGTTCCTCAATTTTTTTTTGGTCCTGGCGTCAATATTTGGTCAACTGGATCAAAGGATAAAAAGGTCCTTTTTAGATGTTTTTTTGATTTTTTTCACATTTTTCCCAAGGAAACTATATGTAAATTTAGTATCATATGAAAGGTCTTTAAGAGGCGCATTTAATGGGTTATCGAAAATTAAAAAAACATTTTTTTAAATTCAAAAATTTTGAAAATTTCAGACAAAATTTTTGTGTTTTTTTATTTTTTCATAGAATTTACTTAAATAAATAGTTGAAATTTCTTGATTATAAACATCATGCAATTTAACCCAAATAGTTTTTTCCGTTTTTTTAAAATTCTACCTATTTCAATTTTTATTAATTTTTTAAAACCTTAATTCTTCTCTATCTGACAATCTCTGTTAACTCAATTCGTTAATATAATGGGTATTAAAAAATGTAAATTTTATAAGCTAAAAAACGAGAAAAACCATTTGGGTTAAATTGCATGATGTTTATAATTAAGAAATGTCAACTATTTATTTAAGTAAATTCTATGAAAAAATAAATAAACACTAAAATTTTATTAATTAGAGATTAGGCTAATAGTTCGAATAAACAAGAATACTATTGTAAAGTACTGGAAAAATTGCCAAATTGGAATGCATTTTCTGAAATTTTCAAAATTTTTGAATTAAAAAAAATTGTTTTTAATTTTTGATAACCCATTGAGACCTTTCATATGATACCAAATTTACATATAGTTCCTTTGGAAGAAATGTGAAAAAAATAAAAAAACCTCTAAAAAGGTCCTTTTTATCCTTTGATCCAGCTCACCATATATTGACCCCAGAACAAAAAAATTGAGAAACGTAGTCTTAAAATGAATCAAATTTTCATATTAGTCGGGAACATCTGCAATTTTATTTTGGGGCCACACTAATGTACATAAATAGAAACGCAGAGCACAAAAATTAATTTATGTAAAATGGAGTTGTTACAAGCTAAAAATCAATGATACTTATGCCCAATAAAACAGTGCGTATTTAAGTGTAGTTTTAGTTAATTTTCATAAAATCTTAAGTTGCATTTAAATACATATTAATTTTTTCAGTCATACTTAATTGCTGTTATGATTTTGTGGTAAAAATATGGTAGCACTTTAAAATGTCAGAAAAATTATCGTTATTTTTCAGAAAACAGGTGATTTTTTGAATAAAATTTGCCAACAATTTCGGTTTTTGTGTTTATTGTTTTGTGTGTTTTATATATTAAATTTGATGGCATAAATATGGATAAAAGAAGTGCCAACTTTACCTTAATAGAGATTGACTTCTTGTTGGACGCTGTTAAGAAATTCAGAAAACAAACCAAAAAGAAATGTCAAAACCATATGTTCAATGTTTACAACTTAAGTTGTACTTAAATGAACATCGTTGGCCATTTAAGTTGAATTTAATTTTTCAGTGAAAAACAAAATTTTGTACCTCAATGCACTTTAAAAATAAATTGCACTTAAACACTGTTTTATTGGGTCTTAGGGTATGTACAGAGTGGCAGCTTGTTGCCGAGCCGAGCTGGTTGACGGTTATTGCGAGAACCAATGCGAGAAAACTCACAAGTACAAAAAAGCGCGAAGCGGTCATATTGGGCGCCGAGCTAGTCAAAGCGCAAAGCTGATTGAAGAAAAAGTAAATAAAACATGCAATCAAAAAATTAAAAAGAAAATAAAAATTTAAAAATAAAAATTAAACAAAAAAATAAAAATTCAAATAAATAATAATAAGTAAAATTTTAAAACTCAATGTCAGTTTTTTTTTGCACACAAACATACATAAAACACAAATAATAATAGATAAAATATCAGCGCTGATTCTCGCATCCAAGAATGATAATTATTTTATCATTCTTGCTCGCATCCACTATGAACACTCAAACTTGTTTCTCGCATGAACAATTCTCGCAATAAGCGTTAACCAGGGGGGTTACTCTCTATTGCGATGCGAAACCAAATGCGATGCGATAAGCATACAAATTGTATTCGGCTCGGCAACAAGCTGCCACTCTGTACATACCCTAACAAAAGGCAGATTTAAAGTTATTGTTAGAAACCCATAAACGTAATAATTTTCTTAAGTCAGCAAATGAAAGAATTGGCAACTGAAAAACTCTTTCGTTGTTTAAAATACGAAAGGACTCTGTAAGTTTCTTTTCATTTTGTTCTTAAAATAATTTTTATTAAATATTTACTCATAACAAATAACAAATAGTTAATAATGCATCGACATATCATTTACGTAACTGTGTAAACAGTTTTAAATCACCCCTCATTTCATTTCCCACTATCTTTACTCCTGATGCCTACACAAGAATGATAAAATAAAGATTACGCCAACACGCGTAAAATTTATGTATGTATGTGTAACACTCTCGCTCTTTCATTTATATTGATTAATAATAAAACATACATATGTATGTAAATGACAAGATAGGGATGTCAATATTACATTACATTTTTCATTTCATTTAATAATAAACTTTATAATCTCAATATTTAAGAAATTCTTAAGAAATAATGCCACCAACTAAGTTAAATCTGGAAAAATTAAATCAGAATGTATATAAACAAATTGAAATTACTATTGCTGTCATTATTTTCTCTATATATGAATATTTTTAACAGTTTTATTGTTTAGCATCCTAAAGGTACGGTCACTCTTGGCATATATTTTTGCAGATAAAGACGTAACCACTAAATAAATTATATTTCAACTTGTTTATTTATTTTAAAAACTTTGTTTGTTTATTTTTATTTTATTTGATGCTGTTTGATATTGCAAAACACTTGTAAGAGTAAACAACGTCAAACAAATTTGTGCTAAAACAAGTGGTTACGCTTTTTTTTTTTGTTAAATATTTGCCATATGTGACCATACCTTAATAATTCTTAAAAAGAACACACAATTTCAATTTGTATAAAGTCGATCTACTGGAAATTTTTATGTGCCTGTTTTAAATAAACAGTTTCCTGTTTTCAGTTGTGATGATCGAATTTATTGCTAATAAAATGCTGCAGTCTAAATAACTTATAATTATTCTGTTGTTCAGTGAGGATGGCAAAATAAAGGTTATTTAAATCGTAGCAACTTGGTTGCTGTTGCTGGTATCGAAATAATCTATAGATATAATCGAATCATTCGTTTGGCAACATACCACATCGAATCTGTTTTGTCAATGAGGAAATAAAACTGTAAAATTAAGAAGAAATCTTTAATTTCACGGTAATTTCTTTTGACCCGAAAAAAATCTGTTAAAAGACATAATATTTATTTTTTACATACGACGTTATCTGTTGGAAATTGTTGGGCATTGTGATCATCGCGTTCCTGCAGACAAAATACTCTCGGAATCCCTGCCGGTACAATTATTTCCAAAAATGTCTCTCTCATAGCATTTATTAATCGAATAAACTGATTACGACAGAGGCTAGGAGCTCAGCAGTAATATCTGTACAGGAGAGTTCACCAGACATCATCATTACTGGAACTTAGTTGCACATCCTGCAAAGTCTTTTGATTTAATTTTAATTTTATTTATTCTTGTTTGAGATCACACATAAATACGAGTATGTTCGTTATTATAAATTAATCAAAAGAACATAGGCAATGTACGCGGGCTTTATAGAATTCTTTGATATTAAGAGTTGTTAAAATTCTTCCCAGCAGGGATGGAAAATACAATTATTGTTCAGTATTTCTACAACAAAATACTAAAATTAAAGTTTTTAGTTGTTTCCTTATTATATGCACTGGGAATAACTAAAATAAAGAATCGTAATTTTTCAACTTTGAACGAGCAAACAAATGTTTGCTTGTTCGTGCCAAAACAAATTACGGCATAGTAGGATGCATTCATAAATCCGCCTTTTCTACAGCTTTGAGCCGTATCATATTTATTGAAATATAAAATAAAAGAGTTTAATTATTATAATTGGTCTTATCATAGATCAGAATTACAAATTCCTTCTAAAGAAGCGATTCGAAAATTTACATAAGCTCTTGGGAAAATTACCAGACAGTCTCTTTGTTATTTCATTCGATCTACAACTTAAATCTCATCTGCCATTTATCAGACAGTCTTATTAACAGAAATCTCTTTGGTAGTTTCATCGAACAGTATAAAAAGTACTTCCCGTTTCACAGCCTCAAGGCTTTTGGATCCAACTATAATATGCATAAACTAGCTTAAGCCAACTTAAGCAACTGTGCAAATACATGTAAAACGTATGTGACAAACCATAATGTACTTAATGAAACTTTTCGTCAAATGTCATTTGCTTAAGCAAAGTGCCAAACTGGACGCACTTTCCGTATGGAATCCTCTGTATATTGATTTCATTAAAAAAAAAAAAAAATTAGTATGCAAAATCAACAAATAGATGATATTACTCATATCTTATCAGTTTTTTATTATTTATTTAACAATTAGCAGTTTTTACTGTTTGCAAATTTCCAATAAAATAAAACATAAAATAAACAAATACAGGGCTGTATTTTTTGGTACTTTGTAATTTAACATACTCGCAAAAACATAAAATACTGCACAAATATGCAACAGGGGTTACATGCATCTTAAGTTCATGTAAGTACATTATGGCCACCTAAAATTTACTTATGCCATTGACAGACTTTTCGTATATTTTTGACAGTTGCTTAAGCTAGCTTATGCACATTATGGTTGGGCCTTAACTCAAGCTGGATATGGTCAAGTCAGGAGCAAAAAAAAATTCCTTCGTATAATGAAGATAATAGAAATTTCAACACATTCTCTTTTCAAAACCGTTAACGATATGAATGTAAATAAATATTCAAATTTCTTAATATTGAGATTATAAAAAAACTGTATTAGTCATGCTAAAGTAAAATATTAAATAGAAACTATGAAAGCAATATTGCAAATTTATACATATTACTCGTACTTGTACTTATAACTAAAATATAATAATACTCCTTTTTTAATTGCCCACCTAATATTCCTTGTAAACAAAATGCCGTCTCCTCCAAGTTTCTCCGCTTAACTTTAGCCAAACAATAAATATTAATTGTAGGTATATGAATTTACTAAAGAACGTCTTTAAGCTTGACATTGACTTAAAATCACATTTAGATTTAATTATTTACAGTTTTGCTAAAAAAAAAAGAAAAATAAAACATTCGTATTACCTCATTTATTTGAATAATGACTTTTTAAAAGTAGAATGATGGTGCATATTTTGAAATATTTTGACTCGTGTTTGTATACCTACATATAAATAAATATATAAAAACGTTTTTTAAAGTAGCAATATTTACAAATTTATTTATAATCAAAGCGCTTCAAATACAATGTATTTTTAATGTATTTGTGTATGTATGTATAGGTACTATTTAAATATGTGTGTGTTAAACAAAAAGTCTATTAATTACTCGGGTCGTCAATATTTTAGTTTTTGAAATTATTCATTTACACATACATACATACATAATTAATATACGACTTTTGACAAATTACCTCCTTATTCAGAAACGATTATTAAATTTAACAAGCGTTTATTAAGCAAATTTTTATATGCAAATCTGTCATAATAAACGTTTGTTAAATTTAATAATCGTTTTTGAATAAGGGAGTTAATAATTAGTACATCACTGGATTTTATTTTACACTACAAAGTTAAAGCTAAAGTCAGAGTAAATATTTTTAGATTATCTCTGCCAAAAAGGTTTCGATGTTGAAATGACATAAACCAACTCATTTAATTATGGAATATGGCATTGTTCAAATGTGTGCCGCAACATTGCATGGTGGCACAAGAGGTCCAATTTCAATGACTGTGCCGCATAGATCCAGCTGTGAAATCCCACAAACTTCAATGTCGCGTTCACTATGTGGTATTTACTATTATTGCTTTGTAGTGTTTTCCGTTGACCGCGACAGACATTGAACGTTGTCAATTAAAAAAATAATGAATACCTCACACATCTGATTTAATTCCATTTTAACATTCAAAATTGGTTTTTTTCATAATCCTGATAACATTTTTATTGAAACGGTTTTTAAAAACAGTTAAATATGACAATTTAGTAGTTTTGGCAAACTCCGCCTGATAGTCAACGCTTTTACTGCAAAAAGAAATATGTAAAGTGAAATACAAATTGCGTTAGAACTTGGTGTCTATATTATAAATAAATCATGGCTTCACAATTCCATATATTCAAGGTTAAAGGTCACATATATCTATGAATTCTATCAGTAAATCGAGGAAATATTATACAATTTTTTGAGAATGAAATTTTTTCAAACTCCATTACAACGAAAAAAGTGCTCTATAGCTCGAAAACCATTGATGTTATAGACAAATAAAGGTACGGTCACATTTGGCAAATATTTAATCAAAAAAGCGCAACCACTTGTTCTACCACAAATTTTTTTCACGTCGTTTAATCTTACCAAAGTTTTGCAAGATTAAACAGCATCAAATAAATTAAAATTAAATATTTGTTGTGCTGTGGCCTAAATAAAAAAAGTTTTTTTCTTTTTTAAATAAATAAACGATTTCAAATATATTTTATTTAGTGGTTACATCTTCTTCGGCAAATATTTGCCAAGTGTGACCGTACCTTAACAAATTGTAATAACTCCTAACCTTCTAAACTCTTGCTTAATAAAAATAAAACCGAGCTTGTTATCTTTGACCTTTATTATAACGGATACATTAATCATTAATGATTAATGATACATAAAGGATCTTTCACCATCTTTTATTTCACAATTTAGTTATTAATATGTCAAATTTTACTGGCCTATTTGTATTCCCATATTTAACAGCTCTCAATCATCTTCTAAGTTTTAATCGCACTACAAATTATATCATAACGCTCCCAGTAACAATCAGCTAACCAATAAATTTATGTTAGAATATTTGCTATTTTCCAAACTATAACAAAAAACTAAAAATAAAATTAAAAACTTTTATTAAAATTTTATAAAATTAATGAGCTTTTTTCAAAGACAGGAATTGACTTAAATATTTTTGTCAACGATTAAATAATTTTATTTACAAAACTTAATATTAAATAAAAATAATCTGTAAATTATTTAAAATTAACTATAAATAAATAAATAAATAACTGCATTTGTAAATAGTGTAAATATAATTAATGTACTTAAAAAAGTGTTAATTTTGTTGTTATCTTTTTAATTCGCCATTTTCTTCGTTTTGTTAAATCATTTAAATTAACGTTTTTGTTTTCGAATTAAATAATAAACATATTATTATTATATTAGTTAGTAATTGCATATATGTGTGTAAATTAATACGTATGTATGTAAATATGTATGTGGTTTGTATAAAAGTTTTGTCAAAATTTTAGAGAAATATATGTTGAACAGATTTAAAATTAAAAACAAAATTGTAATTAGCAAAGTTGTAATATAATTAAAGCCATATGGTTGTGAAATTCGCAATTAGAGCTTAGGTTTAAATTAAATTTAATTAAATAAAATTAAATTATAAAAGAAATGGAGATAATTATTAAATTCAATAAAAGAAAAAAAAATAAACATGAAATGAAAAATTTAAACAAAATTTAATAAACTTTTAGAACAATTATGCCAGAAAGAGAAACATATTATTTTACATGCAAATTATTCGTATTCAAATAAAAATATGTAAATATGAGTTTACATTACAGATGTCTCATCATTTACTTTACTTTTTATGCTCTTATCAGTTGTGTACATACTCGTATTATTGTTGTTGTTATCATTATCATGCTACTACTACATCATGGTGAAATTATATAACATGTGACAGCATAGCGCCAGCTGATTATTTTTGCTCTATTCATGGTGAAATTCTTGATACCATGAAAATGTCAAAAACTTGTTTACAAATAGTCAAAGTTTATATTAAAAAGTTAAAATATTATTTTGTATTTGAAAAAGTGAGTTTTGTCGCCGTTTTTTCTGCGTAAAATAGTTTAAAAGTGTTAAAGAACTATTTTATATTAAAGTGTCTTTATTTTTTGAGTTGTTTTACTAAAAGTCACTATTGTTTTCTGTTTTTATCCATGTTTGTATGTTTGTTTTCTTTATTTTATGCCAGATGTTTTTGACAGTAACGAAAGTACATATTACACAAACAAACATTTCTGTTGTTCTTGCCTTGTTGTAGTTGTTGTAGCAATGCTGTCACCTGATCTATAATTTCACCATGTAGTACATGATTGGGTTTACTCGTATTTGGACAGTTAGTGCGTGTGCGTGTGCATGGAGTGTGAGTGTGTATGTGTGTAGCAATTAGTGTGCGTGCGATAAATAATTTAGTTTAATAGTTTTCTTAATCAAATTATTATGCATAATTCACAGCAATTTTTGTTTATACGCTAGTAATGTATGTCACAATGCACTTAGTCATTAATGGCAGTAGTTCTCGCAAGAGAACTGACACCTGACTACTCCAAAGCAATCTACAGACTATAGTCAATTGGCACTTTACAGCCAGCAGGTTATCTATTGGGAATATACAACTATTCTTCTGGTGTGCTAAACCAGAGCAATGCGAAACTGTGACACCGCATCTATTAGTTACCTTGCTCTCTCAACAACGTACGAACGACATCTTAATATTCCTTTAGTGTGCATATAGTGCAATTCTGCCTGTACTTTTTCAGTCCTCATCACCAATTAATTTTCTTGTATCCCCAAAAAAATCCAATTAACCATTTATTATCTCTAAAGAATTCCCACTTATTTATTTGTAACCACTAAATAAAATATTTTTGAACTTAATAATGGAAAATAATTTCATTCAAATGGCTGCCTCGGCTGGCCATGCAGTAGCCTACACGATCGGTCCAATTTTAAGGCACATTATCGATTGTGTGCAGCTGTATTTCACCAATGCCTTCACGAATATTGTTCTCTTGTCGGCGTAACACTTATCTTTGACGGCACCCCACAAATAATAGTCCAACGGCGTCAAATCGCAGCTCCGAGGTGGCCAAACGACATCAGCTCTGCGGCTGTTAATGCGATAGTCAAAAACAGGGCGCAAAACATCGAATGTAGCTTCGGCTGTGTGGCACGTAGCGCCGTCCTGTTGAAACCAAATGTAGCCAATATCCTCCTCTTAAATGTTTGTAAAAAAAATTCGATCAATATGGCCCGATAACGATCGCCATTGACTGTAACGGCCACGCCTTGCTCATTTTCGAAGACAAATGCCCAATTATGCCTCTGGACCAAAATCCGCACCAAACATTGACTCGTTTTGGGTGCATCGGCTTTTCAGTGTATGCGTATGGGTTTTCTGTGCCCCAAATGCGACAATTTTGCTTGTTTACACCCGCCAAGATCAAAAGGAGCTTCATCTTTTTGGCAAAATAGGCATCTTCTGTAAGTCGATCGCAGGCCCACTTAGCGAAGCGAAAACGCATTGGATGGTCAGTTGGCTTCAACTCCTGAACCAATTGGACTTTGTATGGCGTCATGCCAAGGTCTTTATGCAAAATTCGTCTCAATGATGTCTCCGAAATGATTAATTGTTGAGAACGACGGTGAATTGATGTTGATGGTGCTTCACGCACACTTTCTGCCACAGCAGCAATATTCTGGGGTGTACGCACTGTTTTTGGCTTTCACGCTTTGGTTTGTTGATGAGGATGCCAGTTTCTTTCGCTTTTTTCACAAGATAACGAACATTTGGAGCTGACGGTGCTTCTCTTCTTCCAAAATCCGTACACAATTTTCGCACACATTCTGCAACATTACCATGATTTTCAAAGTAATGTCGCAATATTTCCCAGCGTTGTTCAAGCGCATACACAATCATATTCGTTCAGCGGAAGGATAAAGCTAATTTTCTGGCAACTCAGACATGAGATAAGTGTTACCATTCACGAAATAAGCACTAGTTGAAAAAAACGTTAGATGGCGGACCCGTTACAACGAATGTACTCAGATCCACTTTAGATTCTTTAATGACAGCCTTGAAACTAATGATCTGCAGTTAATTCTGAAAGGTATTGTAATTAAAAACTACTTCTATATGAATTTTTAGGAACTAGTTTTACATTGGTTTTAGACTGGGATCAACTTTTTGGAACACCTTTTTTTTGGAAAAATAAAAAAAAATTTAAATCAAAATTTGCTTGTGTAAATATTGAAAAAAGGGACAAATGTACTGGGAATGTTGAAAAAATTATAATATTGCCTCCTACAGCAATATTTTAAAAACGAATCTTTCTCTAAAACATTGACAATAGAATTAGTTTTAAATATAAGCCTTCTAGGGCTAATTTTATAAATTAACCATATAAATAATAAAAATGTGTTTCAGTTTCACAAAACAAGTTTCTAACGTCACAATTTCAAAGAAAATAAATGACGAAAGAAGAAGTTCTAAAAATAAGTGTTTGTTTCGTAAAACTTTTCTCGAACTAGTTCCGAGTGTGATCATTTCAAACAAGAGCATACATACATACCCATAGTGGGGAGGGTGGGTATATTAATTAGGTTTGTTCTGATATTCGTAACGCCTAAAATATATCTACATATGTAAACTGTTGTCGCAATTTTTGAGATATTTAGACAACATTTTTCACATTATTGAAATCGGTGCACGTTTTCACTAAGCCCTCATCCAAACGTCCTCCCGAAGAAAGAGTTTCCTCCACAAATAAGTTTTATATAAAAAAATCACATTTCTTGATCTATTTATAAATGATATAAGTAAGTTTTTATTATTTTAAAGAATAAACAAATTCTCCAGATCTCACAAACTTTGTCTATAACATTTAAAATTTCTCAGTCCCTCTGAGTACACGTAACGTGTTTGTTGTTGATTTAATTTAGTTTCTTTTTTTTCTACAAAAAGGTGTAAAAATTTTAATTTTTTCCATTAAATAGAAAAAATGCATTTAATGAGTGCAAAAATTATTTTAAAACTGAGTAACGTTATGGAAGACCGATGCCTATATAATTCGAGTTATCTAAAGATACATGTAAACAAAAATACGGCAGCTGACGGATAATAATGCTACGATGTCATCACAAGCCTTAATAATAGAGTGGAGGTGTGCAGCCGAAGATTTGCTTAATATTTGATAGATAAATACTTATACTTGCTCCACTGTGCATGCTGGCATTTATTAAATAAGCCTATCGAAAAGTAAATGCTAATTGTAAATGTGTAATATTTAACCAGCTGGCCAAATCGTTAAACTTGAAAACTCAATAGAAGAAAGGTTTCATTTTCATAATATTGTCTTTTATAGAATCAGTATTAAGCAAGACGGCACTACATATAATTGACTGTTTAGAAAAACAGAAAAACTTTTTCTTAGAAATTAAGAATTTTTGAGAATAATTTGAAAATTTTGATTTAAAATAAGTTTTACGAATTAAAAAATAATTTCAAAATTTTAATCATAAAATTCAAATTTCGAAAAGTAAAAATCTTTTAGTTGGTTTATATTTGCAAAACTTACAAGACAGGAAATGGGATTTACACTTTGGCGCTGTCTACAGTTAAAACCTATACCTGCAAAGACAATATTCTGAGAGACCAACCCCATCTCATCTCTATTGATGTTCCTGTAGCTTCTAAGAAGTCTGACTAATGGTTTTATTTATTTTAAAATAGGACCCACTGTGCAATATTATGTCTAATTTGCTCTTACACTGAATTAAAGATAAAAATACTTACAATTGCTGTGAATTGAATTCATTTTCATGTTTAATTCATCATCATTCATTACACGCATGTACAAAGTTTTTTTATAAGAATAAACTTTATTAAATAAAATTGACTTGAAATAGTATTATTAAATGTACGTTTTATAAAAATTTCATAAAATTTTTAAATCGCAGAACATATTTATAATTACTAAAAAAATGATATTAATTGATATTATTTATTAAAAACGTATACATACATATTAAATGGCAAAAAAAAAAGCAAATATATAAACTATTTAACAAATTTATAAATAAAACAAGTAAGAAAGAATAGTCGGCCAAGCCCGACCATATAATACCCTACACCCAGTATATGTGTGTTTCAGAAATGGGTGCAATATGGAAGCTATTATGGACCGATCATCCATACAATAGTTTTTGTTTAAAATTTTATTTCGATATAGACACTTTTAAAAGATTTATACATGTTAAAGTAATTTTCAAAGGTGGTCTTATATGGGAGCTTTTACTAATTATGGACCGACAATTAGGTGTCATGATATCTGTATATGTGAAACTGATTTGTGTTGAATTTTATTTAGATACCAAGAGATTTATGGCCGTTAAAGTATTTTTGGAAGTGGGCTTTATATGGAAGCTTTGACTAATAATGGACCGATCATCATAAAATTGGGTCAAATGATTTGTACATGTATATATGAAACTTATTTGCATTGAATATTTTGTATTCGGATACCAACATTTTACCAACAGTTATGCTCTTTAAAGTGATTTCCGGCAGTGGGCCTTATATGGTAGCTATGTTCAATTATAGACCACCGATCTACACAAAATTTGTAAATGTGATTAGGCTTCATGGACAACTTACTTGTAGCGAAATGTGTTTGGAAGTGTTTATAAATCATACATTTATGAATGATAAACTCTTATTTCGGAACTAGGTGAAATAATGGACCGATTTCAACTGATTTCAATCCCAGCCGTCCTTGTGCCGAAAAATATCATGTACCAAATTTCAGTAAATTAACTTCAAAAATTGCTACCTGTACTTTGCGCCCAAGCTTTGCATGGACAGCCAGACGGACAGACAGATGGACATTATTAAATAGACTCAGGAAATGATTCTGAGGTACAGTTTGAGGTCGGTGTTGAACTAATATTTATGGTCGTTGCAAACATCAGCACAAATCCAATATACACTACCCACTATGGTGATGTAGGGATATTAAAAGATATTTATTCCCTGGCCCACAATGTCGAACGATAACGTTCGCTTAGATAAGACTTAAGACACAAACTTGATTGTGGAATAAACAAACTTGATTGAGTAAAAAAAATAGATACGATAAAAAGTTTGTGTCTTAAGTCTTATCTAATCGAACGTTATTGTTCGACATCGTAGGCCAGGTGGTTAAAGAAACTGCTTAAATGTTAAATGGATAAATAAAATATTTCATATTTACATAGAAATATAATAAATATAATTTAAATGAAATTAAAACAAATAAAATAAATCGAAAATGAGACATTTTATATCAATCAAATATTGCCTTGATAGCTAGTTTATAAAGGATAATAAAGATTTAAGTAAGTAACTAATTAAATTAAAACTAAACTAATAAACTAATAAAGAATTCAATGATTAAATTTATTAATAGAAATATAAATAAAAATTTAAATATAAATATAACATTGTGCTGGTCATTATTTGAAATTTATTAAATATAGAAATACATACATATGTGTGTATGTATGTATGCATGTACATATATGTATATAATTTAACTAAACTTAATTGTTATTATTGTCTGCTTATTTCATTTAAATTTCAATTCAATTTTTATCTAATAAATAGTTACTTACATATATATATATATATGTATATGTATATGTTTGTATGTATGTAAATTATTAAATTATAATTTTTGTGTATATTTAACTGTGCTTCCATTAAATTCATTATATTAAATTTTAATTAAACACAAAATATTCACTATTCTTTCATATTCTTCGAAATGCATAAAATATTCATGTTCCCTTTTACACATAAAATAAAAATTGAAATTCCAGACACAAACAAGACAAAAACCTCATGCAAAAACCAATGCAACAAATATTCGTTTTACTTTATTAAATAAAACAATAAAAATTATAAGAATTCAAGTAAAATTATCTCAAGTTTTATTAAAAATACAATATCAAATCATGCCATCATTTAATGTTTGTAGATAAAGTGAAGTAAAATTTAAGGTAAACAAATCTAACGTAATGTAATGTAAAGTAAACTGATTAATGTATGATGTATAGTTTGTATGTATTTTAAAAAATATATTTAGTCATTTATGTGCTACTATTTATATACATACATATATGTACCTATGTATATTAGTTTATATAAATACTCAATATTTATGTATAGATACATAGTTATAGTAAAATATAATTAATTAAGTATGTAGTACATAAGTATGTATGTATATACTAATTTACTACTTATATACAAGTACATATGTATGTAATTGTAAATGTTAGTTTTAAATAAAATTTAAATGCAATTGTGAAATTAGTAAACAAAGAAAAGCGGTAAAATAAAACGAAAAAAAACTGTTAAAGAGTTGTTACAAATAGAAACCAAAAAACATCCTAGACAACACTCTTAACAAAATTAACACCAATTAGTTTTAAGCATTTAATTTAAATTATTTAGAATAAAAATCAAATCAATTTCAAAAATTTAATAAAAATGACAAATTTAAATAAATTCAGTTAACAAATACAAAATGTTGTTTCTTTTTATTAAGGCACCTATACACTATGTGTTTTTTACATTGTATACATATGTCAAATTTTACATAACGGAGTTGGTGACCTCAAATACTTTGCTTGTGTAAAATACATGTGGAAATGCATGTGTAATTTTTTCGATTAGAACACGCTCGATTTTCTTATGTTTAAACACATGTTTTCAAATGTTAAATTTTTAAATTTTTGATAATTTTTAGTTAGGCTTGAGTTCATTAAATTTAATTTTCATTAAATTCTTATTTTTACTGAAGGTAGGAATTGTTCTTACAACATGAAATCTTATTAAATTTTTTTTTTGATAATTTTTCCTGCTGAGCTGGGGATCGAATTTGGCTTGAATTTACATGTTTCAAGAATCACCATCATTTTTCATCAGAATTCTTTGAGTTCTAACCTCTGCACCACTGCGGTGCCTGCTAGCCAACAGTCAAACTTCAATCTTTAACCAGTGGTACTGGTGGTTCGAAATTTCGTACCTTCAGTAAAAATAATAATTTAATGAAAATTAAGTTTAATAAACTCAAGCCTAACTAAAAATTATCAAAAATAACGTAAATTTTATAAGCTACAAACGGGAAAACCCATTTGGTTTATGATGTTTATAATCAAGAAATTTCAACTATTTATTTAAGTAAATTCTATGAAAAAATAAAAAAAAACTAAAATTTTGTCTGAAATTTTCAAAATTTTTGAATTAAAAAAAATAGTTTTTTCATTTTTGATAACCCATTGAATGCGCCTCTCAAAGACCTTTCATATGATACCAAATTTACATATAGTTCCCTTGGGGAAAATGTGAAAAAAAATCAAAAAACATCTAAAAAGGACATTTTTATCCTTTGTCCAGCTCACCAAATATTGACGCCAGGACAAAAAAAAAAATTGAGAAACGTACTTAAAATGAATTAAATTTTCATATTAGTCGGGAACATCTGCAACTCAATTTTGGGGCCACCCTAATGTACATATATAAAAGAAGATTCAACACAGTGTATTATCTAAACCTAGATGGAACAGAATGGTTGGGATGATCCAATCACTTTATAATCTAAAGAACACAATAACCAAGGTGATTAAGTGCTTGTTCACATTTGAAAATATTAGTAGATGTTTTAAAATCTATTGAAGTTGCAGTAGGTGATGATACATACGAGTACATACATTCATACATATGTACATAAATATAAAAGCTCTCTTTATGAACAGCTATTACCAATAAATTCTACGCATTTCCTTGTACGTAAAGTTAATGAACGATTTTAATGTCATTGAAAAACTACATAAAAACTTTCTAAAAAACTTAAAGAACAAATTTGCGTCTTTTTTTTTATTCCTGGAAATCAGATTAATTCTGGGAGGGATGTGGTGGACTGTATATACTAGAGCTGTGGTCCTGAAGAAAAAAAACGCCTTTGCCTCAATAGTTTTATAATACCCAAAATGATGTGGGTATTATAAATTAGATGGATAATAAATAAAAAAAAAGGAATTGTTGCAATTCAATAAGATGATGATAAGTTATCAAATGATGAAATTAAAATACATATTATTTTATTTCGATAAAATAAAATATAATTTAATATTTTTATTAACAAATCATGTACATATGTATGTATGTATATCAAAATGTGTATCCCTTGTAATGCATGGTTTTTCTTAAAAAAAATTATAAATGACCTATTTTCTCATGTATAATTCGAATAATATTATTTTCCATTTCAGTTGGAACATACATTTGTCTTCTATCATTTCACTGCTCTTTTTTAAAAACTATTCCATCGATTAAATCGAAATGATCATTAGTGCTATTTTCTAATTTAATTCTCAATTCCTTAATTATATATACATGCGAGACTTTTAAATGTCTAATAAGTGTATATCAACTGAAATCTTGAAAGGTTTTTTATTTTGGTTAATTTTCGAGATAACAATTTTGTAGAAAAAACTCAAATGATTCAATTATTATACCTAGTGCGACCAACTGGCCCGGAAAATCCAGGACATGACCCGGTTTTGGAACCAATGTCCCGGTACCATCTTCCGGATGACCTAGATTTTTATTTTGAATTTAATTAACCCATTAACGCCCAAAAGGCAACTGTAGATGAAAAAATGTTTTTGTTGTTATTTATTAATTCAATGTTAACTAAATAAATGGAATAATAAAAAAAAACTTAAAAATTTGTATTCACTTTTTAGAAAACTGGGTGTCCTCATATGGGGACATTGGGCGTACTAAGAATGAAAATGCCCAAAACAGTTTTTTTAACGCAAAGCTTTTTTGTACATAATACACATCTCCAGCGACATTTGCTATGACAAACAACACATCGTAATTGGTTTACAATCCGTTACGGATTACGACCGTTGTTTTTGAGATTAGGACCAACTATAGTGGATGATATTTGACGCCACTTTAATGCTTTGGGCTGCAAATAGGACCGCACAATACTCCGTCTGAATGATAGTTGGTCCATCAGAGTGGTATTTTCAGCTTTACATAGTATTACGTGCAATAGCCAAGCCACCATTTTTGCCTCTCATGATTTTCGACTATGCTTTCGACTTGGTTTTCGACTACCAAATCAAGACACTGGTCAAATATGTTTTCAAACAAAACTCAAGGGCTGTGGCCGTTCATATTTTTAACGAAATCATCAACTCTACTACTTATTGCATCATTCCTATTATATGTTGTGCTATAAGTTGGTTCTTCACGTCTCCATCTAGGATTTTGTTGGTTATTTTGATTCTCTTTTCTTAGAAAACTTAAGAGTGGCTCATCATCACTATCACTCCAATCTGACGTAGAATTATCATTTTGTTGTTTCAAAGCAATTTCTATTTCTCCCGGTACATAATTTGTCATATTTGTACAAAGTAAATCTTGTTCATCACCTTTATCGACATCACTTACAGCAGCAACATCTGGTGGCATGACTAAAATATCATATGTATCATCATCATCATTTTCCATTATGTAATTAACAGCATCTTCAAGTCGTAAAAAGCTGTTCCGACCTCTAAAAAGATTTCTGTGCGTCATATTGAAGAAGATCAAAAAGCCTGTGAAATTGTAGAATTTATTAATACTTTCGCCCGTTGTCCCCAATTGGGGACAGTCGAATAAAACTATCCCTTCTAAATCACTTTTTTACTTTTTTGTCAAACAAATGGAATTTAAAGATTGTTAACACTCTAAACAAAATATTTTGTCGATAAAAACGAATTTTTAAATCAATAGTATTGAAAAAAAAAACTGGAAGATAATCAACAAAATACACCCGAACAAAATACAATATTAGAAATACTAAATACTGCAAATACTTCTTATTTTATAGCACGTGTCTCTGATTATAAGTTCAACTAAGCCTAAAGAAGCGGTATATATGTTTAAATTAACTGAAATATCGGTTTAAGTTAGAGTTTCCAGCTTTTGAACATGTGTACTCATATGGGGACAGTGGGCGGTAATGGGTTAAATAAAAAATATGTGGACTTGAACAACAAAACAGTCTATTTCATTGAAATTCGGCACAATCGCATCATATTTTAATGGAAATTAATTCTTTTGAATGATTCAGTTTAAAATCATGTGTCTATGCATATCCCCAGCAAGCCATATGATTCTGAAAAGAGTCTTTTCTGACACCTTTTCCGGAGCGTTCATGATCTTTATAAGCCCAAAAAAACAATCATTATTGCCCCGAAAACCTTCAGAAAAGAGGGTAATTACATTCGAAAATGGTCCGTCAGAAAGAGCTCTTAGATAATGTCAGAAAAAAGTCTTTTATGAGGGGGTTTTTTGGGCTCTGAAAGAGCTCTTACATCATATCAAAAAAAGAGTCGTTGCAGTTTTAAATACAACAAATTTAAAGGTCGCATTTATTATTTTTTTTAATTGTTTTTACTTAAACAAAATGGGACTCGCTGCTGCACCGAATTGGAAATATTAGAAACAACGATCAAATTTATGGTTGAAAAGAATTGGTTAAAACCTGACAAAAACAATGTAGTATTGTTTGACGATTGTTTGGTTTCATATTGAAATTTATTACCCCAGAGAAAATTAGGGAATGGAATAAAAATAATCCTCCTACTAAGCCACGTTCTACAAAACCACATCAACGTTGGATGGAATGTTTCAAACATTTTCAAAATAACAATGTACTGTACACTCACTTCGCGCGTGGACAAAAGAAAAATCGCAACTCAAGCTAGATACTTTGAAACATATGCTATTTCTCAAATATACAGCCATGTCACAGAACTCAATTCCGATCGAATGTGGTTTTGATTCCGTAAATTGAGTCTTTAGAAAACGAAAAACGAATTTTATTTTCGGAATGAAACCACTTTAGATTTCTAAAGTGGAATTGTTATTTTTTATGATTTTACACTGAAAAAACTCATACTACTAATTTGTAATGACAATTAAATAATTAATTTTAATATTTCATTGTTTTTTTAGTTCTCTCATTGATACTTCTATAAAATTTTAAAAATTTCAAAGTTGGTGTCAGCAACAAGAAAATTAATTACAAAAATTAAAAATATTTACACAGCACTGGAATATGACAGAGGAATTTCTTCTTCGTAGCTTTTCAACTGGGTTTTGATGTTTTTGTTCATTTAAAACAGCAACAATTAAAATTCTGGGCATTTTTAGAAAACTTTGTTGACTTTTATTTAAAATTTCTTTGTTAGCGTTTTTTTTTTGTTCACTTTTGTTAAACTTTTTATTACAAAACACTAATGTTTTTTGTTTTTAGGTTAAAAGTCGAGATTTAAAATTTTTTTTGTAATAAACAAAATCGATCGGAATCTAGAGATCGCAAAGTAAAAACGATCGATTTGCAAATACGGGATTGAAACCATTCCGATCGAATTATGTAACATGCCTGATAATTTAAAGTACAATTTAGAATTTTTTGAAAGAACATTGCCAACAAAGCGAGAGAAAATTAAATTCAAATTACTTATAATTGTCTAAATTTAACTTGAATAATAAAGTTTTTTCCCCATAAAAAATGGCCCGGTTTTAAGTTTGAATGTTCCGGATTTTAGTACTTTTTTCGAAAAATGTCCCGGTTTCGCTCAAAATTGAGGTGGTCACACTAATTATACCCTACACCACCATAGTGTCCATGTAAACCTTGTGCGCAGAGTACAGGTCGCAATTTTGAAGTTATTTCGATAAAATTTGGTACGTGATAAGTCCATTATATCACCTGGCCTCCATGCAAATGTCCTCCCGAAATTGGGGTTTACCGATCATAAATGTTTGAAATTTCATCACAAATCAGTGGTAAATGAAGCCAAATCACATTTACAAATTTTGTGCAGATCGGTTCATATTTAGTCGTAGCTTCCATATAAGACCCTCTCCGTAATTCACTTTTAGCTCCATAAATCGTTTAAAAGTATTTATATCGAGATAAAGTTTAACACATATAATATTTATATCACAGAAATCATGACACTAAATGTTTGGATGATCGGTCCATAATAGGTCGTATCTCCCATAAAGCGCCCATTTCTGAAAATCTGTTTTATACTGAGTGTAGTGTATTATATGGTCGGGCTTGACCGACTATACTTTCTTACTTGTTTTTGTTTAAAATTGTCTAGTCCAGCACAGTTTAAAATAAGCGTTTCTTTAATAGCAAATATTTGTTCTAAATTGTCACCCTTAAAACTAGTTATAGAGAAGCTATTTGAAAAGACAAATGCAGAATCAGTTCTAGAACTAGTTTTTCCGTCGGTTATTTTAGTTTGAAGTTTAGCTTTAGTAGAATGATTATTATTGATTCAAGATGAATTTGTCCTCTTTCCTCAAATGTTCTCTTTTTCCAGCATTCAATTTATGTCAATAATCTTAGAACTGTTACTGTTCTAAAGTATTAGGGAATTCATGGATAGTTAGAAATAAAACAAACTCTTTTATTAGGGAAATTTATTTCAATATTATGTATGTATGTATGTATACACAACTACATAAGCATATCCATATATGCATATGTATGTGTATAATATTATTTTTTTGGAACCGAACCAAAAAATCAACTTATGGAGTAAAATGATTAAATGGTATACCTCTGGCAGCCAATTTTTCTGAAATCCAGGGACGCAAATATGGTATATTGGCATAAATGCCAGGAACATTCTCTTCAGCACATCCAACACCCCAGGCAACAATACCGGCTTGATAGAAACGATTCTTAACACCGGGTATGGGACAAACCAATGGAGAACCACCATCGCCTTTGCAAGTATCCTTGTCCTTTTCACCGCCAGCACACAGAAAACTATCGTCCAAGTTGAAGTACAAGCCCAGGCGAGTGTCACGCAAGTATTTTTGGCAGGTGGCATGAGGAACCACGGGCAAATCAATTTTCTTCAAAATCACTTGATATTTACCCTCACGACCGAATTTGTCTTTACCCCAGCCGGTGGCGAAACAGCGACTGTGATCGAAGTTGGCATTGGGTTCGGGCAAGCAAATGGGGCGAATATTCTCTTGCCAAGCAATAGGCTCCTCCAGAATAAGCAGGGCAACATCATTGTATAGAGTGCCTTTCTTGTAATTTTCATGAGTGATGATCTCCTTTACAGGCTTGTCAACGTGATTAAGAATTTCGTTGGTATTTTGGGTGTCCCATTCACCACCACGCACGATCAATTGATGGGCCTTGCGATTGATGACACAATGTGTAGCGGTCAAGACAACATTTGGAGCAATGAACGAGCCGCCGCAATCGTACAAGTGAATTATTTCACCACCAGCATCTTCAGTACGGAGAATGGCAACCATCCAGGGGAATTCACCAAATTCAGATTCGTTGTCAGTATCACCAGTGATCTTATAGCCAACACCTTCATCGTTACGCCAGCCGCAACCATCGTGAAGTTGTGGGGGGACGGGTTTAATGACGGGCTCATTTCTCTGTAAATATCCAGAAGGAAATAATTAAATGACTTAAAACCGTTAAATATGTAACTCGGTTTGTAATTAGTTTGGCAGTTTAATTAAGTCATGCTTTTTATAGACATACATACGTACAGAAATCTGTATTTAATTTTATATTTTTAACCAAATCAGACAAATCAAACTTGTGCTGGATTGGTTCTAAATCATGGTGTAACTATACAAGGTGAGTGCAGTAGCACAGCTGACTGACTTTGTTTAATACATTTTCAAGTGTTTTTGACAGTAGTACATTATTTTACACAAACAAAATGCCTGTTGTTTCTATTTTGCGTTGTATTTGTCACCTTGTATAGTTACATCATGGTTCTAAATTTAAAAGGCTTTTTAATATAAATTCTATTCCCATAAAGACTTTGTTAATCTTGACAAGCCTTCAATTAGTTCTCTCGGTGAACAATTTCTCGCTACACATGGATTTGTAACGTGTGGACAACTCTTGTCGAAATTATGTTCTTGTTTGCCATCAAATTATATTTTCACCCAAAAATTTCGCCATTTTTATAAATTACAAATTACCCTACATCTTGCATGTCACCGTTTTGGGTAGACATGAACAACACGTCATCAGAAGTACACACACAAATTAGTTCATGTTTTTCTGTTGAGGAAAACACGTGAATGATCGAATTCATAATTTTCTCTGTAATTTTCTAAAATGGCTGTCTTGTCTTCTTGTGTGAACATTATTTTTGATAGCAGACCAAAAATTCTGACAACTTTGTTCCAACAAGAATATAACATCAAAAAGAATTGTCCACAAAAGTCATATTTATGACCGGGGGTTACCCACGTCCTGGCAAGCCATCATTTTGATCGCACATGAACAAAACGTCGGCAGAACTACACATACAAAATTGTTCATGTTCTTCTGGGAGGAGTGTGGGGAAAACGTGTTGATTTAAATATTTAAATAAATGAAGAAATATCTTACCTTATTGGGAATATCACAGCAAAGTTCGCTATAACTGCAGACATCATCGTTGATACGAATGTCAATGAAGTTTTCACCGGTTGTACTGATGGCACCATCAACGCACAAATGTCTGGGGACACATTCCTTGTCCACGCCACATGTTCTATAGCCTGTTTCGCCACTACGAGGTGGACTCAAAACAGTAGTTTTTGTTGGTGTAGGCTGGAAAGTTTCGGTTGTAGATTTTGTTGGTGTAGGCTGGAAAGTTTGGGTTGTAGTCTCCACCGGTTTGTTGTTATTAAAGACGTCATCAATAAGTTTGTCCAAAGTAAATTGTTGCGCACAAGTGTGGGCAAGAAATAAACTGAATACTATTAATGATACTTTTGCCGCCATGGTTTGACCTGTACCGAAAATATCAAAATAAAAATAAGGAACAAATTTAGTATTTACTTTTATTTTAAACTAATTAATAATATTTAATAATAATGTTACTAAAATATGTGTATCTGAGCACGAGTATATTTCTATATACATTCTCGCCATGTTGAAAAGTTCATCACAGGTTATCACTGTAAGCAATAATTATTTGTTTTCTTTTTTTCATTTATTTATATTCGTTTTAGATTTTGGAAAATATATGTAAATATATGTACATACATACATACATCATTGACATACATTTAGATGACCTAAAAACATCTCTACATACATACATATGTATGTACATGTATATTAAATTTTTAATCACAAACAAAAATTTAATGCATTAGTTGTTTCTAATATTTGCTGATTAAGTGGAAATGGAAATAATATTTTCATATTTTATGGGAATCCTATTCAATCACCTGGGTTCTACATTTGTAAAATGAAGTGGAAGTGAAAGTTTCATTAAGTATGTGTTCTAAATGTTGTGAAAGTGATTTGAAAAGTAAAATATTATTTCCAGTTTGGTTCATCGTAGAATGAATGTTTTACGAGGGCGGTTCGGAAACTTCTTAGCCTAGAACAGAGAAATGTTAACTGTTTTGGAAACTTCCATTTGTGCTATGAACACATGTTAAATTTCTTCTTGATCTGACAACTCCTTCATATAGAAACAGGTGTTCAAAAAAGACGCATCCGAGATTTTAGAACAGAAATTCGTGGTGTCATTAAATATTTAAATAAAAAAGACGTCCAAAAACAGCAATATCCAAAAGAAATTGTAGCCAAAGTGCATGAGCTGGTATTAAATGATCGACGAATAAAAATGCGTGAAATATCTAATATCATGGGCTTCTCAAATGATCGAGTCCATTTAATTTTGCATGAAGAACTACAGATGAAAAAGCTTTCTGTAAGATGAGTGCCGACCAAAAACGCATAAGAATGAAAATTTCTCAAGTTTGTTTGGATCGTTTTAAGAAAAATTAAATGGATTTTAAGCGTCGTTTTATAACTGTTGATGAGACATGAATCCACCACTATACTCTAGAGACAAAATAATAATCCAAGCAATGGACGAAAGCCAAAGGAAGTGCCCCAAAGAAGGCAAGAACAATTCAATCGGCTGGTAAGGCTATTTCATTGACTGACTATCTGCAAAAGGGTCAAATAATAAATTCAAATTACCATTGCAACATTTTGGATCAAATAAATGTAATAATTCGAGAAAAACGTCCTGGCTTACAACACAAAAAAAAATTATTTTTCATCAAGACAACGCACCAGCGCATAAGAGTGTTGCTTGACCACCCACCTTATTCTCCTGATTTAGCTCCCAGTGACTTTTACCTGGGGCCAAATTACCGCATTCGATATCGTGTAAAATTTATCGTAATTTTCTTATTTGAGATTATGGCATTCGATATCGAGCAAGAAATTTAGTACATTTTATCATAATTTCGATATCGAAATTATTTTTCGATACGATAGCTCATTCGATCACAATGCGGTAATTTGGCCCCTGTTCCCAAATCTAAAAAATCCTAGCTGGCAACCGTTTTACCTCAAATAGATATACAATTACAGTTGTAAACAACTATTTTGAAGGCCTTGAGGAAAACTATCTTAATCAAGGGATAGAATCGCTAGATAAGCATTGGACTAAGTCTGTTGAAGTTTCGGGATATTATATTGAAAAATAAAAATGTTTTTGAAAAACTAACTATTCTCTTTCTGCGCTAGGCTAGGAAGATAAGATTGTAGATCTTAGTTAAGATAAGATTGATTTAAAATTTTAAAAACAACATTTTATATATTTCCTACAAATAAAATACTATGTATTTCAAATCCAGTGTTCAAAACCCGTGTTGCTAACAAATTTCAAAGACTGTCTTATTATAAATCGTGAAACATGTAAAAATGGACCTCAAACAGATACTAAAATTATATGTTGCAGTGAATAGAAGGGATTTGCGCCAAAATATAAATATACAAAAGTGTCTTTTGTCACCTATTCAGCTATAACTTCTTATATTTACATTAATGTATAAAATAATGTCTGTAGGAACATATGCTGCCTTATACAAAATGTCATCAATATTTAGTAAAGTTTTGGTCCGATTATGCTGTCATTATTACACAAAAGCTGAAATGGATCCATAACAAAAAACAGACAGACGTAATAAAAACATATATGTATGTACCTATATATATGAACTCCCCTAGTTGTCCCCAGCTTCTGCCAATTGAAAAATGTTGTCAGGAGACAAAATATTGTTAGTTATTTGCATATTGCATTTGCATAATTGAAATTAAAATAAATTTTGGTTTAAAAAATGTGCTTTAATAATATTTTCTTGTTTCCGTAACGAAAATTTCAAGTTCAAATAAGTTGCTAAAATTAGCAAATAGTTGAACAATTTGTTTAAAAAATTTAATTTTTACTGTTAAAAATTTATTTTGTTTATTACGAGTATATACATATGTACATATTTCAAGTAAACGTTCGCTTCAGCAAATTAATACTTTTAAGAATACAAGCGAAAAAACATTACTATGTTACGGAATAGAAACCAATTAAGACAAGTAGTTATAAAGCTTATTTAACAAATAAAAAAAAACAACAATAATATGTACATTGTACATATTGGTTTTTTGTCTGTGATTCACAATTTTTTATGCAAAAATCCCCCAAAAGCTTAATATTTGTACGGTCACATTGTTCAAGTATTTAACGAAATGAGCGTGACCCAAAAAACAATATTTAAATTTAATTTAAACGAATACAAATATTTTTATTTTGGAAACTTATCATATTGTGTGACGTAGTTTGCTGTTACTAAAGTCTTCTAAGATCAAATAACGATTTATTGGAAATAGTGTTTAACCTCATTTCGTCATCAATTTGAACAATGTGAATCTAGTTTTATATGCATACTATACATATAATTGTGTGATTGTTTGGATAAATAAACGAATGCCAATAAATAACTTTATGAGTGTTGTTGACTTTTTTTTTATCAACGTACTTGAATAATTCTTGGAATCATCAGAGCCGCTCATTATTTCGTTAATGAAAATAAATAACTAACACAATGATACAAAATTGAATGAAATAGAAAAACCTGGGACCGTATATTATTTTTCTTGTAGGGCTTGTCGAGTAAAACAAGATTCCAATAGTGAAATATATATCATTCAGCTTTATATTATGAAATCACACATACATACATACATAAGTATGTATGTAGGTACAAAAAGATTTGCACTCTATGCTTAAAAGTAATGTAAAAAATGTATCTATGACAAGTTCATTTGATTATATGCACTAAAAGGGAATTCCCCCAAATTTGTGATACATATACAGCCATGTCACAGAATTTAATTCCGTTCGGAAGTGGAATTGATGCCGTTTTTTGCTTTTATAGATAAGATAAAACAAAGAATTTTTTCGGAATGAAACCTAGAAATTCTTAAAATTACAATTCTACATAGCAAATTAAAAGTGGTTTCATTCCGAAAATATTTGTGCATTTGCTTTTTCTATGCAAGCAAAAAAACGGAATCAATTCCACTTCCGAACGGAATTGAATTCTGTGACATGGCTGATAAACATATTTTGCAAAAATTCAATTTAACCAAAAAAAAATTTAGGACGAAAAGATTTGAAATCGTGCTAAATGGAATAACCGTGTTTAACCAAACCCGTGTAAAAAAACAGCGTGTAAAAACAGAATTAGGTGTATACATATTAACTTAGTCCAGACCAGAGGCTTCCAAAAATTTTTTGGTTGTGTATTAGTGAGTACCAGAGAGTACTAAAATTGAGAGAATTCATTTATTTAAAGTCCCAGAAAAATGTTAGTAATATACATATGTTATAATTTGCTATGTATGTTACCAAAAGCATTTTTGACCGCACAATATTTTTTGAGTGTCATCTGTTAACCTGAAAAAAATAACATAGCATCCGCTAGACATGTGCACTTGTCGAAGTCACATCGACGACTGAATTAAAGAGCATAAAAATATGTCTTGGTAGTGGTAGGCACAATTGTGCTATGAAATGGAAGCCCCTGGTCCAGACTCACAGAGTATCCGTTTCAGAGAAATTTGTTACACATTTATACATACAAAGTCATTATTGCCAAACACTATCAATCTCAAACGTTTATGTACATATTAGAAAGACTTAAATTATAATAATTCGCAATTTGAGATCATATAATGCAAATTTATTCACGATAAAAATATTTTCAACTTCGTTTCAAAAAACTAATACGTAATTTCCGTACGTCAGTATTTTTTTAATAAAACTATTTTTAGAATGTCAAGCATTGTCAATCTAAATCCATTAATAATATAAAATGATAATCAGTTCATAGGTAAAAGTTAACTCTGGATTACAAATCGTTATTTTATACAAATTAATTATGTAGTTCATATGTAACATAGTTAATATACTCGTACATATGTATGTATGTACATACATACATACATTTTTTATTGTTATGATTTTTAATTATGAATTCAAATGATCATTGGAATATTCATAGAAATTGTATCTATACATACAGTGACGGAAAAAACTCTACATACCACCCCTGATTTATGGCTTTTGCCCAATTGGTAACAAATTTATTTTTTTTTAATAATATTTAAGAGCTGCTAAAAGTATAATATTTTAAGCAAAAATTTATTTAAATTATTGAACATAAATCAAAATTTATGTGGGAAAAAAGTCTATATACACCTCTCTTAGGGCACGAACGTGTAGCATGCAATATTGATGGATCGCGATCCATATCGCAGAATGGCCTAAAATATGAAATCCAGATAGTGGATCTCGTGATAAATATTGAACGTATAACATTTTCATGATATTAAATCATGATACGTCAGTAAAAAGTAACAAATAAAAGAAATAAAATAATATAAAATACGCAGTGGAAAAAAATTAAGCAAAGAAAAGTAAGCAAATTAGCTAAACAGGGGCCAAATTACCGCATTCGTGATCAAAAACTGATTTCGATATCGAAATTATGATAAAATGTACTAAATTTTTTGCTCGATATCGAATGCCATAATCTCAAATAAGAAAACTACGATAAATTTTACTCTATATCGAATGCGGTAATTTGGTCCCAGGCATTCTTTTGGTTTTCTCGCAACATTGATAAACGACCCCCACAGCATAAAAATAACATAAATACTGACGCGATAAATATTGAACATGTAGCATACGCTCTTGGTCCATCAATACTTTAAAATAGATCGCGATCCAAATATCACGATATTTATTGAACGTGAAGCAGTGCCCTTAAAAATATTTCAAAAGGGTCACATCTCAAAATTTTTTAAAACTGACTTTTTTCCATAAATTAATTCAGAGTGCACATCTCTAACTACTGCAAAAATTTCTTTCACATCAATATCTTCTTTAACTCGAAAAATAAAGTTGTGACCATGGTGCAACTATACAAGGTGAGTGCAGGAGCCCAGCTGACTAACAATTTACTTATGTCAAAAGTAATACTTTTTCAAGTATTTTTGACAGTAGTACATTATTTTACACAAACAAAATGCCTGTTGTTTCTGTTTTGTGTTGTATTTGTTGTCGATTTCCACTCACCTTGTATTGTTGCACCATGGTTGTGACCCTTTTGTATTTAGTATGCGATATGTAAAAAAACTAAAGATATGGCAGCACATAGTTTTTACGTATTTTATTTTATTTTTTGTTTAAAGAAGGGTAAAACCTACAATAAAATTTCAGATTTTTTTATTGATGCTGTATTAAACGCTTAATAGCCTATTAATCGTTTATGAATGCAACTTTAAGGAATTTTGCTTAAAAGCGGTTTTTAAACCTACTGTAAGTTTTTATACATATGGATGTTATTGTTTTAGCGGCAGTTATAAAGTAGACCTTGAGAAAAAATAAAATGAAATAATTTTGATTTTCTTGCACAAAATCGCTAATAGAAAAGAAATTAATATTTCAGTGAGAAATTTGGCGGTTAAATTAAGAAAAGAAAATAAATCGTATAGAGAAATTTCAAAAACTTAAAAATTAAGTCGTTCTACGGTACAGACATTTATTAGAAATTATAATAATGCCAATACGATCGAAAATAAACCGCGATGTGGGAGACCAAAGAAATATTAACTGTATCCTTTTATTTTTATTAATACTACATCAACTTATTGAAGTAGAAAATACATTTCACTTTTTGGGAGTCTGTCCAATTTATAATGAAATACGTAGAACCTGTTTTAATAAAATAAATCTTTCTGTAAATGATGTTATCAGTATTCTAAATGGTTATAATTTTTCTACTTTATATAAATATATTGAACTATGTTTAAAATACCGTAAGCTAATATTAAATGAGTTTTCCTAGTCGCATATTTTATATATAATAAATTATAAATAGAAAAAATCACATTTTATACCAATCTGGCTCACAACAAATATGTTTGGCAATATATAGATTAAAAATAATATTTAAGACTGAATTTTGTAAATAAAAACTGAATTTGTATATTAAAATATTATATAATCTATTAATAAATAATAAATAATTAACTGTATCCTTAAAGAAGTCAACAAGAACCAACAAATAAGCACTTTAAAATTGGCGGAACAAATAGCACAAAGCACCAGCAAGAATGTTCACCCGAAAACAATTCAAAATGTTTGGCATAATAATGGCTTAAGAAGCTGAGTTGCTTGAAAAAAAACACATATTTCTGACAAAATCCGTAAACTTTGCCTTGACTTTGCTAAAAGAAATACATGCTCACAAGGATATGGATTTTTGGAATCGTGTGCTATTACCAGATGAAAGTAAATACAACAGTTTTGAA
This sequence comes from Bellardia pandia, assembly GCA_916048285.2. Taxonomy (NCBI): domain Eukaryota; kingdom Metazoa; phylum Arthropoda; class Insecta; order Diptera; family Calliphoridae; genus Bellardia; species Bellardia pandia. Next base: position 77,871,973 of record OU696530.1, read on the forward strand.
AATGATGGCCACTCCAGAGTTTGGAGAAAACCAAACACTGCACTTTATTCCAAGAATATCATACCCACTGTAAAACACGGAGTTTGAAACGTAATGGTTTGGGAAGCTATGACGTCATCTGGATTAGCTAAACTTGTTTTTATGATGGTAATTGACATGCGTATAAAAATACATTGGAACACAATTTGAAGCCGTCTGTCAAAAAACTGGGTCTTGGAAGTCAATGGATTTTCCAAGAGGAAAACGATCCTAACGACAATGCTCACGTTGTGCGGGACTTGCTGCTTTAATATGCCCGCCAATATTGAGCATATTTGGGATGTTCTGGAAAGAAAAGTCAGAAAATACGATATAAGCAGCCGTGAAAGCTTAAACACAACTTTAATTCGAGCATGGTCAGAAATAACCACCGCTATAACTAATGGCGCTATTGCAATAATAGAACAAGCAGGGCCACTCAAAGTGGAGTTTATTGAGAATGATCGTTGAGCGAACATCAACATTTCTTTAAACTATTTGCAATTAAAAGGAATCCGGTTGTTTTTAACGAAATAAACCACCGTTTTTAAAAGGTAAAAACGTAACAATATTAATAAATAACAAACTATTTTTATTGTTCGTTTTACATTTTCTGATAAAACTGAAAATGATTTCATTCGGTAAATTAGTGTTTGTTTTATTATTTTTCATAATTAATTCCAATATTAATAGGAATGGAATTATGCGACAGAGAACTGCATGTACAAATATGAGAGATTCATGTGTTAAATAAATGATGTATTGATACTAACGAGGGTTTTTACACTTTTTTAAGACATACAAATTTGATTTATTTGAAAATTCGTACATATTGAAGATAACAATAAATATTGGAGTTTGGCCGAAACCGAATCAAACCAAAATAGTTTTAGATGTAATGTTTTTATTTTTTTTAATTTGCAGCCCAATAATTGGAATATATTAAAAAGCCATGAAAATAGCCATTTATGCTTGACTCCCCAATAAACACTGAAAAACTTACAATGACCCACATCTTTTAAAATTTGCTATACAAACTGCTTTTATGGTCATCCTAGCCAGATTAACTGAACTAGATTGTTTAGAAGAAGAAAAAAACCTTTAAATCAAGTTTATTAACGTTGCAAAGAGAAAATATCAAACCGGTAATTTTGGACATCATTTGGCGAACTTTTAAATAATTCAGTATAACATCCAATCGTTCCTTAAAATCTATGAATCTCTTATTTGTTTTAAATCGTAATAATTTAAATAATAAATAAATTAATTAAAAACAATATTCAAATTGTGATTATAAGTGGTTATTTAATAATTACGAATATTGCAAATAACAAAAAAATAATATGTATTTATTATTATGAAGATGTTTGTTTGTTTGTTTGTTTGCGTGTGTGTCTGTCTACCGGTTACGTATGATCAAATTTTGAATTGAACAAAATTAATTGCAAATAAAAAAATAATACAATCAATTTGTTGTTGAGAAGTTTGTTTAGAGCACTCTGTGAAAAAACACCATTTTTATATTCTAATCCGCAAAAATTAATTTTATTTAAAATATTAATTAACAGCCAAAAACAAATTGCAAAAAAATCTTTTGGACGGAAAAAAAATTCCACAAGTTTAAATAAAATAAAAATTAAAGCAAAAATTTATTTAAAAAAACTGGTTTCCCATTGAACTTGACTATTAAGTTTAATGGTTATATTTATAACAGTTAAAACAACCGATCGATCAACTATAACTTGTTGTATTTTTTTTCTTCTTAGCAATTAAATTTTGGCACAACATGACCACACACACACAAACAAACAGGTATATACATACATACAATATATATTTACATGTATATGTAATATCAGTAAATCTATCTTAAAGTTTAAAACTCACAATTAATCTGATCTAAACAAAAACCAATAGAACGGGCAACTACGAGAACAAAACAATTTATTTGCTTTAGACAACCGTTCAGTTGAAGAATCTATTAAGAACTGATCGCACTCAAATCATTCATTCAATGATCGTCAGTAGCCCAACTTGAGCTGGGAATAAAACTTGAATATTTGTTGTTACTCATAGATATTTAATTAAATGTAGATACTAGGCACAGATACACTCAAAGGCGTATAGATGTGGATGGGTAAAAAGAAGATGAGCAAGTTTAGTAGGTGCGTAGCACTGCCAAACGGTGTGACCATTTTAGCAGTTTTGCGGTTAAATTTAGCTTATTTTATTTTGATTTAGCTGTAAAATTTCACATTTACCATTTTATGCGTTTTATGAAAACTCCCTTTCATCTTTTGTTATGAAGATTTTAGTTTTGCCATTTAGTAGTGCGAAGATTTATTGGAATAAATTCTATAAAAATCAAGTTAAAATGTATAGTCGGTCAAGCCCGATTATAATGCATGTTAAAGTGATTCTTATATGGGAGCCATGACTAATTATTGACTGATCTGCACAAAATTTGTATTAGGTTTCATATACAACTTATTTGTGGCAAAATTTATGTGGATACGTTTATAAATCACACATTTATGATCGAAAAAGCCCTATTTAGTGAGGACATTTGTATGAAGGTTAAGTGAATAGAAATATCTTCAAAACTGCGACCCTTATTTTGCTTGGACACCCATTAAATCGTATCAGAAAGTGATTCTACGTGGATTGGTATACTTTAAGACTTAATTAAAGCCTGATACAGTTAAAAAAAAATAATGAAAATTAGTACGAATATTACTCAAAAAATATTTAACAACTGAGTTGTCTTTAAGGTTAGACTCCTGAAGAGAACCTTCATTAGTTTTGTTTTTGAGTTCAAAGTTGTATTATTTATATAAAAAGTTGATTTTTAATAATGCGTACCTCAAATTGTAAAAAACTATTTCAAGAAAGTATTTTAAAAAAATTAACCTCATTTTTTGGTATTTTAAAATAAGTTTTAGCTTATTATACCGTACACCACCATAGTGGGGAGGATATATTGGATTTGTGCTGATGTTTGTAACGCCCAGAAATATTGGTCCAATACCCACCTTAAAGTATACCGATTGACTCAGAATTACTATCTGAGTCGATTTAACGATGTCCGTCCGATATTTCGTTAAAATTTGGTACATGATATTTTTTCGGCCCAAGGATGAATGGTATAGAAACTGGTGGAAATTGGTCCATTATTTCACCTGGCCTTCATACAAATGTCTTTCCGAAATTGGGGTTTACCTATTATATTATGCAAACAAATTTCACGACAAATGAGTAATAAATAAAGCTGTATCACATCTACAAATTTCGTGAAGATCGGTCCATAATTAGTCGTAGCTCTTATATAAGGCCCACTTCCGAAAATCACTTAAAAGAGCATAACTCTTTTAAAAATGTTGGTATCCAAATAATATTGAACACAAATATGTTTCGTATATATACATATAATATGGTAGAATTTTATGTTGATCGGCCCATAACTAGTCGTAGCTCCCATATAAGACCCACTTCCCGAAATCACTTTAAGGACCATAAATCTCTTAAAAATGTTGTTATCCGAATAAAATTTAACAAAAATGAGTTTCTTATGTACAAATAGGATGACACCTAAATTTATAATAGTCAGTTCATAAATAGTCAAAACTCCCGTATAAGACCCTCTTCGTAATTCACTTTAACCTCCATAAATCTTTTAAACGTATTTATATGGAGATAAAGTTTAACACACATAATATTTATATTCACTGAAGCCATGGCACTAAATTTTTTGATGATCGGTCCATAATAGGTAATATGTATCTCCAATAATGTTTTGTTGATATACTGGGTATAGGGTATTATATAGTCGGGCTTGACCGACTATACTTTCTTACTTGTTTTTAAACTGATTTAGCCGCTTAACTTTTTGAGATCCGGTCACATTGCTGCCAAAGCTTAATTTCCAAGCAGTGTTGCCGATTTGAGTTTTTCGTGCCAACATTTGGTATATCTCTTTTGTTTAGTGAAAACTTTGGAGTACAAATAATACAGATAATCCATGTTTTTGTTTTAAACTGTTACACAACATTTCGATTCACCTGCGCTGCATACTTTTATTTATTATTATATTTTTTAATTGTTTGATATCCAAAGTTATAGTTGAAATCTACAAATTGGTTGTCACCAATTTTATCGTTTTTTGTATATTTATATTTTGGATCAGCATCGTTTCGCTACAGCTTCTCATTGCGATTTGAATATTTAATTGGAATCTTCTATCCAAACCAGTAACTAAAATTTTCTGCGGCAACACTGAAGTTGAGCATTTTGTTTATTCACAGTTACTTCTTAAAAGCACAATAAACAATTCACAATAGAAAGCTAATATAAAACTGTTCACAATAACTAAGACGTTTTATTTTACGTTTAAAATTCTTGGGTTTTTTCATCAAATTGAATTTAGATTCTCACAATATTGCGTTATACGCACTGTATGGTATGTACTTGGAAAGCAAAAACAAAATACATTTTAGCTGCAAAAAGTATTGCAATTTTTTCACTGTGCTTTTTAATTCAATTCTAATGAAAAGTTTAAATTGGCCAAGAAACATTATATCACATTTCAATAAATTTTAGTGTATATACAGTAAATAGTTTAAAACTCGCATAAGAATTATTAAATAAGTATACATATGTACAAATAAAAGAAGTAAAATTTATTGTCTTTTAAATTCACACAGCTTATTATTTTTTTAGTATGAAAATTGAACACATTTTCAATACTTTCGTTGATATCAAGGTGAATTTAAATACTAGGTGATAGCGTAGCGCCAGCTGATTATTCATGGTGAATTTGAAAATGCCAAAAAGTTATATAAAAAAAAAACTTTTTGACAGTGACGAAAGTTTTTCATATAGAAAAATGCCTGTTGTTCTTGCCTTGTTGTAATTGTTGTAGCAATGCGGTCACCTGGTATTTAATTTCACCATGGTTGATATTGCGTTTGATTTCTGAAAATTTAAATGCCAAAATTCATTCCCGTTGTATTGCATTGATGACAAGTGGATGAGGTTGTAGTGCGCAGCTACTGTAGAGTATATTATTTATTCATCCATTCGATAAAATCAACATTTATTGGATACGTTGATGTATGTACGTGAGTTTGTTGGTACGTTCGTTTATTCATTCTTTATTCATCCAAATATATTTTTCTTTCTAAAAATTTTATTACGAACACAAGTGTTACGGACAAAAAAAGTGCTGTGAAAAAGGAGAACAAATATTAAATTAAGAAATAAATTTTCGAATCTTAAAAATGAATTAATTAAAACAAATTGAAAACAGTAATTGAATTGGCTAGAGTTTTAAATGTTGTGTACACAAAGTGGGGCAGACTGAGCTGGTTGATACAAATTGAATTGTGGCATATTGGTGGATTTTTTCGCTGGAGTAGACAATAATTATATGTAAATATAAAGACAACAACAAGAACAATAGTAAGTAACAACACAGAAAACAACAGAAAGCGCATATAAAGCATTTTTCTATATAAATAATTCCATTTTATTTATTGAATGCTAGAAATAAATTTAAAAATAAGCGTATCAAGAGTTCATCCATACATCATAATAACATTTTTGCAAAAGTCACAAGATTCAAACAGCAGCCTCGATTTGGGAGCGGAGAAAAACTAATTTATAAATCACATATGTACATAGAAGAAGAATAAGAAGATTAATATCAAAAGTATTTTGTGGTTATGTTGTTATTCTTCTTGTTTTCCCATTTGTTGCCAATATTTCATATTACAAAATAATCAAATTTCAAACTGAATACAACGCTGTGAGATTTTGACATAAAACGAATTCAAAGATAATTGAGATTTTTATCAATTGCCATGAACAAAATGGGTATCTCAACAGATCCTGGTCTTTTGGATGTTGAATTACCTGATACACTCATCGAATCTCCGTCGGTATCAACATTTCTACCAGAAGAAGAGGCCTCGATTTGTCCATTGCTTTCCTCCAATACAAATGGCAATACAACACCAATGACTTTTTCTCACCCCCTGACACCATGCATTGACAACGATAACGACAGTAATACTTCGGCGAATCTATGTAATGAGGATGGCAAGGTCGAAACAAGTTCATCGTCAGGCAGCAGCTCCGGCTTGGGCATGAGTGTTCCGGATGCAACGTCAACTGCACTTTTCAACAATCACTCGTACAAACATCTGCAAAAGAATAATTCATCAGTTCAGGTAACTACTGCATATTAATACAGACAGACATACATAAGTAAATATAATAAATATACCTACATATTTATTATTGAGTGAGGACATGTCCGAAATCCTAAAGAAGTTTAGTTCTTTTTTTAATTAGAAAAGGTTTAAATAAATTTAAAATATCCATATTATTTCATGAGAAATAATTGCTATTAAGGAGAGATAATTATTTAAAAAAGAAATATAATGTATTTTAGATACATACGAGTATGTATGTGGTTTTTGTACTTTAGTGCAATGTCAATTCTAAAAAAAATTTAAAAAACTGAAAAGTTAAAAAAGCATATTTTCAATTTGATTTCGCTTTACAAAATTCACTTTTTATTAACTTATTTTTACATCATCAACCTTTTTATACGACTGGCTAAGACGACTAAAATGTGACCGTACACATTTGGCAAATATGTATTTACTTAAAAAAGCGTAACCACTTGTTTTTGCACAAATTTGTTTGACGTTGTTTACTCTTGTTTTGCAGGATCAAACAGCATCAAATACACAATTCATATAACATTAATTAGGTTGTATAAAGACACTTAAGGTAAGGTCATACTTGGCAAATATTTGCCGAAAAAGACGTAACCACTAAATAACGTATATTTGAACTCGTTTATTTATTTAAAAAATCTTTTCTTATTTAGGCCAAAACACAACAAATGTTTAGTTTTAATTTATTTGATGCTGTTTGATTTTGCAAAACTCTTGTAAGAGTAAACAATTTAATTTATTATATAGCTGCAAACAAAAAGTAACTTTAGTTAATAAAAAAACTTAATAGAAAAACGGTTATCCTGAAACAATTTATGTTCGAGTAGTAAATAGGTTTATATCTATCACCAAGTTTGTTGTATTCCCTCAGAAATAGTTTTATTTATATTCTTAAATTTACAAGTCGCCTAAAAGTATACCGCATTTATTATGCGTAATAATAAGCTGTATTAATAATCTGTTTTAACTCAATTAAGTGTGAAAGTGTGCTTATATGGAATCACTTATTTTGTTAAGTTTTTCTTCCAACCATCATATTTTTCCCCACAAGTGGCATAGGGAAGGAAATATATTATTTACCTTTTCTATTCTTTATAGTAAATGCGTTAAGAAAGGTGTGAAATAACTCAAACTAAATTGTGAAGATCTCTTATACTCATCATATATCAAGTTCACAAGTGCGACTTTAGAAAAGATTGAACAGAAAATTATTTAGCTTTAAAAGATTGACTTTAGTAAGATGTAGAATTTAAATTTGTGTTATTTATCCAAACGATAACTAGAGAAACAGTATTGTACTAATTAATTGTGTTTATTTTTAGTTATGGTTGGTATTTTTTTTGGAATCAATTTTTATGATATGTATTTTATTCGTATTTGCGTTGTTAAATAAATATTTACGTTTTTAGTCACATTTTAATTTAAATTTTTTAACAGGATTCAAATGGCCATGGACTTAATGGAAATCTACAACTTACAAATGACACACCGTCATTTGTATCCTGGAATTGGCCAGTCATACGTAAATGTACATTTTTCGCTTTCATGTCCAGTTTGCTGGCCATGTGTGCCGTAGTGGTGGCTATGATTGTAACATTACCAAAGACCTGTAATCCTAGGTAAGTACATATTTAAACACGTTTAAAACTGAAACTCTGCATTAGTAAAACTGAATTTAACATTTCTTTTTAGAACTGCATGGTATCGTGGAAGTGTTTTTTACGAAATATTCCCGGCCAGCTATCAAGATTCCGATAATGATGGCATTGGTGATTTGCGTGGTATTGTCAAGAGCACCGACTATCTAAAATCACTGGGCGTTTCAGCCATACGTCTCAATTCTATATTTCCGTCTACCGAGTATCCCGATAATTATGAAAACATTACTTCGCTAGTAGAAGTTTCGCAAGTTTTAGGCACTTTGGATGACATGCATCAACTCAGCCAGTCTCTGCATGCACGCAATATATCGCTTATTTTGGACATACCATTGTTTCCCATCTTAAAAGTATTGGGTAAATCTGATGGAGCCGAAATGGTCAAGGTCTTGGAAAGCACACATTTAGATTACTCAGAAGCTGAGTCAGTTTCCACAACTACAGCTAGGCCAATTATTACCGAGAATACTATAACTCAGGCCCTGCAACATTGGGTGAAAGTGGGGGTGGATGGTTTTTATATCAAAGGCCTGGAGAAGTTGGATGATCTGGAGGATTTATCATACCATTTGGCAGAGTGGAAAGATATTATTGGTCGCGATCGTGTCTTAATTGTAAATGAGAAAATATTCGATAAGTTACAGGGAGCCCCGAGAAAATTGGCTTTAACACATATTGATCTGGTCGATGTCCACTTGAATGTATTCAATGGTACAGAGTATTTGGAAAATCGTATCAATTCCGTACTGGCTTCCGATTTTGGGCCCACTGATAACGGAGTATGGATTCACTGGTCATTGGCCGGTGTTGACAGACAACGACTTACAAGCGATAAACAGAGTGCCAATTACACCTTGGCTGCCACTATTATGCAACTAATGCTGCCCGGTACTCCAAACCTATTCTATGGCGACGAAATTGCTCTTCAAGCTGCCCACGACCAACTCAATGAACACAATGAAACTAAACATTTGCACCATTTGGCCACCATGCAATTTCCTCGCAACTTTACCCAACAATTTACAAATCGCGAAACACTTCCCTGGCTGCCGAAATCACCGCAAGCACAGTTAGACACATTCGTTCTCATATCGAAGATGATAAATTTACGAGATCGGTCACCTTCCATCTACAAAAACTCCATTTGTAAGACGGAAACTATACTTCCGAACACAGTGATAAGACGCAGTAACGATGACATCCTAATTGTGGAACGCACATATCCACGTCGCAATACTTTCGTCTCTGTTACGAATTTTGGACAGAAACGTTTGACCATGGATATGACCTCCATGTACTACAGTGGACATATTATGCTGGAGGTGGTTGACAGTGATAAAATCTTTTTTGGAGATTTTAAAATCGGTTCAATCGAGAGCATCGTGGTTAGATTGGATAAATAGAGAAATGTAGAGCTTCTGATACTGAAAACCACCGTAAAATGTACTTAGAATTGTTATAAATCATTATTTGTTATACATATGTACATACATACAGATACATATGTATGTAAGTATGTACTTAAGGTACAACCATTCGTTCCGAACAAAATATTTGTTCGGACAATGTTTCTTCCATATGAATATTTTCTCTCTCCTCTCTCTCTCTCTCTTAAGAAGAGAGGCATCAAAATTCATTTGAAAATAACTTTGTCCGAACAAATATTTTGTTCGGAACGAATGGGTGAATCCACATTTACTTACATATATACAGACATAAATATTTCACTTATTTTTTTTAATAAACAAAATTGTACTTTAATAAAAAAATAAAAAATAATAATACCTTGACATTTAATACTTGATTTTGTGAAAGGCAACAAAGATTCATCTGTAAAATTAGTTTTTAAACTATTTTTGAGTGATTTCGATAGACATTTTTCGTTCGTTTAACAAAATCAGATAGTTTGTTGAAAATCGCTTTCATAAAACTAGGATTATAGAAAAATTTCTTACAAAATAGAATAATATTTCCCTAAGAGCTATTGCCTATTGTACTATATACCAATTAATTGTATTCAATTTTATCTTCGAGAATCTTTCAAATTTTTTCGAAATATCTTCCAAATTCCTACTACTAGAACTAACTCTTGCATTTCTAAAAGGTTGGTCGAAATAATATTTTACAAAGGCGAAGCCAAGTAGTATTCCAGTTGGAGTTTTGAAGGGGCCTTTGCGATGGAATTTCTTTAAACGCGTTAAATTAGCTAGATCTTTAAAAACATGCGTGTGTGTGCTATTTATTTCATATGATTTTTGAGCTTTTAAAAATTTAAATTTAGAAATATTACCAAACAATGGTGATTTTCCTTAAATTTATTGTGTTATAGTAAAATTGTGGGTTGGTAAAATACTTTAAAGAAATAAGAAATGCATGAAGATTTTCTAGACTGCTTTCCGATTTGCAATCCAAGCTAAAGATAAGAACATATGGCCTAAAGTTGAAATTTTGAATAAAAATCGGTCAAATTAAGAACGGCGTATAGGCAACATATTTGTAAATGTTTTCTATATTAAAATGATCTCTATAGAAACACCTTCCACTTCTTAAAAAAAGTTTTTATACCCTACTGCTGATGTGTCTAACGCCCATAAATATTTGTGAGTCGATTTAACGATGTCCGTCCGTCTCGCTGTCCATGTAAAGCTTGTGCGCAGAGTACAGGTCACAATTTTGAAGATAATTCGATAAAATTTGGTACGTGATATTTTTCGGCCCAAGGACGGATGGGATTGAAACTGGTGGAAATCGGTCCATTATTTCACCTCGCCCCCATACAAATGTCTTCCCAAAATTGGGGTTAACAATAATAAATATTTGAATTATGAAAGTATGCAAATAAATTTCCCCACAAATGAGTAATAAATGAAGCTAAATCATATCTAAAAATTTTCTGAAGATCGGTCTATAATTAGTCGTAGCTCCCATATAAGGTCCACTTCCGAAAATCACTTTAAAGAGCATAACTCTCCCAAAAATGTTGATATCCAAATAATATTGAACGAAAATTTATTTCATATGTCTAAAAATAATACGGTATAAATTTATTATGCTGATTAGACGTAGCTCCTTTATAAGGCCCTCCCCGTAATTTACTTTGACCTTAATAAATCTTTTAAACGTATTTATATCGAGATAAATTTTAATACATATAATATTTATATTCATAGACATCATGACACTAAATTTTTGGAAGATCGGTCCACAATAGGTTATATCTTCCATATAACGCCCATTTCTGAAACACTGTTTTATACATATTCTGGGTGTAGGTTATTATATGGTCGGGCTTGACCGACTATACTTTCTTACTTGTTAGTGTTGTGTTGCTCCTATTTTATAAACAATAAAACAAATCCAACACACTAAAAAGCACTAATTAAAGTTAAATAAATATGTTTGCTGTATAGATGTTTCCTTGACGACATTTTGAAAAAATATTGCTTCAAATTTGCGTGCAGCCTACGTCACAGTTTTTAATTTTTGAGAATTTTGACAATTTTAAAAATTTGAAATTAAACTTGAACGTGTACCTACAGCGTCATATGATCTTGTAAATTCACTATGAATTCTTTGTGGTTCGCTTCTAAATTAAACCTTACTATTAAATAATTTGCATAGTACTTACACATATAATAGCGCAATGCACAATCTTGTGCAAGTGGTATTGTATCATTGCATTTGCAAAAAGGTTTAGCATATTTTGCTCTACACTACCAAACTACACAGCAGGAGCAAAAATATGCTAAACCTTTTTGCAAATGCAATGATGCAATACAATTTGCACAAGATTGTGAATTGCACTAATGTTTTAAATAACAGCAATCGAAAACATTTTTTCACTATGTTGGTCAGCACTTTACCGATGCTCACCCAATTTTTTAGGTTATGACGCACTAATTCAAACTAACTATAGATTATTACATAGTAAAATGCTAACGTGCCCAAAATTGAGCCTAAGACCAAGTTGTCATGACCTTTTGTATTCCATTAGTTTGTAATTTATAATTATCTCCTAATGTTTAAAATAAATAAAAAAATAAATACATAGTAAAATGATATGTGTTGCTTTATCCCTAACCCAATAAATATGTATGAACAGAATATCTCAAGAGTTTCTAAACGGCCATGCTAGTCCAAGTGCAGATTTTTTACCAACCAACATTAATTTACATGCATATACGAGTATGTATACACCCAGTTGGCCATGTCTTCAAGACAATGTTAAATCCTAGACGACAAGTAGGCAACAGCTCATACAAATCGTTGACAACTTTTGCGAACAAAGGGCACTAAAATCGTACACGACAATGTGAGCGACATTATTATGCACATTGTCGATGACGATCAGTTGGGTGACAATGTGTTTAAAGTTGTCATCGACGACTATATACATGACTTTTATCTCATGTCATCGTTGACGATAGTCTAGCGACTGTATTTTACATATTATCGTTGATGACATTATAGTGCACACTATCCATAATCCAGTCATCGACGTCAGTATATGCGACAATATTCCCACTTTGTCACCAGATTTTTTTTTTTTTGAAGAAATAAACATTTGTATTTTAATTTATTATAATAATTTATTAATTATTAATACAAATAAGAAAAAATTATGTGACTAAAATTAAAAAGTTTTTTTAATTAATTTTTAGATAATTTAAAAAAAATAATTAGTTCATTTAAAGTTATGATTATTAAAATTTTTTTAATATTAGTTTTCTACGTGTTCTTTATTATTTACGCTCTTTGTTTTTGTTTCTTTTCTTGCATTGGCTCTATTCATTGTATTTTTAAAACGATAAAGTGTTAATCGGAGTTCTTTTATAAATTCATCGTAAGTATAGCCCTCGGTTTTGATTGATTCAGCAATAAAACACAATGTTAAATATTATAACTTACTAGTGATACTTTTTTCAATGCTTACCATAAAGAGCATTTAATATGTTGCAATATTTTTTCAGAGATTTTTTTCTTTTAACACCATCGTAGTTATAATTATTAATAATACTTCGATTAATGTTTTTTAAACTACCAACCAGATAATAAGAAAATAATACAAATACTGAAATAATAATAATAATAATGACACAGAAAAAGTATAGTAAATAGATTACAATATATTTTTCTGCAGAAGTATAACTATACACGTTATTTTCAGCTATTAATTTCATATACATACCTACTTACCAATTAACAGATGTATGAATTGTAAAATGTTTTCACGAATATGTATACAACAAATTTCCACACGCACTTTAAAAACTCAACTGAATAATTCTGCGTTCCCTATTACTATAGTTTGTTTTTTTTTTCTTATTTTCTGTTAAAGTTCTGCTATTTTGATTTTTTTTCTCAACACAAAAACTTAAAAAAAAACTATCGCTTATTACTTTAAAATCGTAGGTAAAAAAAAAACCACTGAAGTCAATGGCATGTAAATGGATGTTTTGGCTAGCTCTGCCATCAGTGGCGTGGTTCTTGACCCGAATGTTTTGACGCGTAATCATAGCAAAATTCATGCCATTATTAATTGCCACACAAACACAATGTATATAAATGAGAAATGCTTAAAATTGCTGTTAATTCAAAAACACCGTAAACCGTGACAGAAACACGATAAATTATTGCAGTGTCGTCTTATTTGTCCTCAATATAGTTTAAATGAAAAAGTGTTAAAGACTTCGTCAATATAGTTTGAAAGACATCAAAATTCATGCAATTGTCGATAATTTGGTCCTAACAGCAGTTTTACTGACGATAAGATGAAGACATTGTCGCTCATCATGTCGTGGATGTGGCTTGATACAGGTCAAAATTCATGCACTTCTCGCTCACTTTGTCCTCAATAATATTTTATTCAAGACAAGTTCATGAAATTGTCGTTAGCTAATCAACAATGAAGTTTAAAACACGACAACATATGCGACTTTGATTATACTTGCCCTCAGAGGCATTGTATATACGACAAATTATACAACGTAACAAAATAAAAAAAATTTCATATGCTTTTAAAACCACTATACAATGTGATGTATCATGACTACCTTTGTACAAAAATGGTAAAATTTTTAAATTCTATGGATAGATTTTTTTTTTTAAAATTTTTTTGTAAAATTGCATTTTTTTTTTTTAGACGCTTTTTCACATTATTAGTGATAACTCAAAAACGGTTAATCGGATATTATTCAAATATAATCAGAAAAATTAAGATTTACATAGCCTTTAATCCGTCTATATCTTTTGCTTTAATCGGATCAACAGTTTCGGAGTTATAATAAAAAATGTAAGAAAAAAATATATTTTTTACGTAAAAATGGCAAAAATTTTTGTTTTAAAAAAATCATGAAAAATAGAAAACGGCAAAAAATGTTCAGATTCATTATTCTATTACAAAGCCAAAAATAATAGCAACAAAACGAGATATCGACCATAAAAATCGACTGATTATTTTCGAATTTATTCACAATTAAGTAAATTCGCTTATTTTCACAAAATTTTAGTTTTTTGCTTGTATTTTTCAAATGTATGAAAAGAAATAAATTTTCCAATTTCATGTCGGATTATTATGAGATTTGGTGACAAACTTTCACCCGCAAAATTTTAGTCGAATTTGGACAAGGTTAACACGTGGCGCCCAGGCCCCAAATCTGAAAAATAGCGTTTGAATGGAAAAAAATTTAAAAATTTTGAGTTTTTGCAAAATTAAAGCTATTTATTCCCCCTTTTGCAAAAAAGTGGATTCTGATTCTTAGTGCAAACACAATGAGATTTGCAAGAAGCTACATATCTTTAAAATCAGTTAAACAGTTTTCCAGTTATTACAATTTGCCCTGGCCATTACATGTACTTGAGGACTTGCCGAAGACAATTTACAAAAACATTTTACTTGGTTTAAAATTTTTTACGATTTTATCTTTTTTTTTCTACTTGTAAACAATAAAATATAAAATTTCATTAAAATTGACTGATATCTTCCTATTACACAACGCAACAAAATAAAAAAATAGATGCTTTTAAAACTACTATACAATATCCAAGTTCTGTTGAAGTGTTTTGGATGAATAAGAAATGTATGGCAAAAGAAGTACGCGAAATACTGTTTTGGGCAAAATATTACTTTGGCTACCTATAAGGTTGATTTTTTGCATAACATTCCTTAATTTTTTTTTATGATTATTGGGAATAGGTAAAAAATAGGAACCACATAAAGGATTATTCCAACTTTTAGTATCAGTATTTATAAGAGCTCCTTGAGCCATTTCTATTCATTCAAGAAGTGTTTGCGATAACAGAAGCATAATTTTCAATCAGCCATTCAGCCATGAGCAAGAAAACTAGAACATTTTTATGTAAAAACAATCCGGATTCATTTTGTTGTGTGTGCGGATAATATATCAACGAAAAAAAAAACGGAAGTGCTTCTCAACTTCATTGCAAAAGTCATATGAAGATTGCTTTAATATAAATCCGAAGAATTTGAAGCAGCATTGGACACCGAGTACTATATGTACTTCATGTCGATTCAATTTAACTATAAGCACATCTAACAAAAAGTAAGTATAGGTTAATACATTTAGAATATTTTATACTTAAAAAATTTCTTTACTAAATTTTTCATATTCGTAATTTAAAATTTTTTCAGACCACACTGGAGTTCTCAATCAGGAAGTTCAGATTCAGAACTACCAACTATATCTGAAAATGACGAGTTCATCCCGCACAAAAATTTCTCGCCGAGACCATGGAATCAAGACCAGCTAAATGATGTAATTAGAGAACTTGGATTGTCAAAAGCATCTTCGGAATTACTTGCATCCCGGATGAAGGAATCGGATCTCATAACGGAGGAAACTAAAGTTTCGTATTACCGTACTCGAGAAAAAGGCTTACTTCATTATTTTGCAGAAGAGGACGATTTTGTCTACTGCACAGATATTCCTGGTTTGATGACTGCCATGGGCTTACATGGATATGATTCAAGCGAATGGCGTTTATTTATTGACTCATCAAAACGCAGCTTGAAGTGTGTCCTTTTGCATAATGGAAATAAATTTCACTCCTTGCCAATCGCACATTCAACCAAAGTGAAAGAAGAATACTCTGTAATTGCATTGGTCATGAAGAAGATAAAGTATAGTGAACATAACTGGGTAATTTGTGTTGATTTTAAGATGGTAAATTTCCTATTAGGTCAACAAAGTGGCTATACCAAATACCCTTGTTTTTTATGTTTATGGGACAGCAGAGCTAAGTCAGAACACTGGAAGAGAAAACAGTGGCCTTATAGGGAAACACTGAATCCAGGTATGCCAAATGTTATAAATGTACCTCTGGTGCCCCGAGATCGTATCATATTACCCCCTCTTCACATTCAAATTTGAGTATGGAAAAGCTGAGAGCAGGAATATTTACCGGCCCACAAATTCGCAAATTGGTCAAAGATACCGATTTTCTCAGTTCAATGTCAGAAATTGAGAAAAATGCATGGGATTCGTTTGTATGGGTTATTCAAAATTTCTTAGGAAATAACAAGGATGATGATTATGTTGCGCACGTTGAAGAGATGTTAACTCACTTCCAGAATCTTGGATGCAACATGAGCGTCAAAGTACATTACCTTCACATTCACCTAGATCGTTTTCCTGAAAATCTAGCAGACTTCAGTGAGGAACAGGGCGAACGATTTCATCAAGATATTCGGACAATGGAGGAACGATACCAGGGTCGCTGGGATGCACACATGATGGCAGATTTTTGCTGGAGTATTCAGAGTAATACTTCGTTATTCAATAATAGAAAATCTCATAAAAGAAAATTCCACAGTTTGTAGTTTATAATATTTATTTTCTTATTTTATATGTTGTAATAAATTTAAATATAGGTTATTCACGGTTTGTTGCTTAATTTACTTAATTGTGAATAAATTCGAAAATAATCAGTCGATTTTTATGGTCGATATCTCGTTCTGTTGCTATTATTTTTGGCTTTGTAATAGAATAATGAATCTGAAATTTTTTGCCGTTTTCTATTTTTCATGATTTTTTTAAAACAAAAATTTTTGCCATTTTTACGTAAAAAATATATTTTTTTCTTACATTTTTTATTATAAATCCGAAACTGTTGATCCGATTAAAGCAAAAGATATAGACGGATTAAAGGCTATGTAAATCTTAATTTTTCTGATTATATTTGAATAATATCCGATTAGCCGTTTTTGAGTTATCACTAATAATGTGAAAAAGCGTCTAAAAAAATGCAATTTTACAAAAAAATTTACAAAAAAAAAAATCTATCCATAGAATTTAAAAATTTTACCATTTTTGTACTAAGGTACCCATGATACATCAAATGCATATAGTGGTTATTCGAGCATATTTTCGCTGTTGCCCTGTGTTATCAAATGTCCTGAAGACAACATCGACGAAAATTTCGTCTATGACTGTTTGACCAACTGGGTAATACTTTAGTATGTATGCATGTATGGCAAAATTAATTTAAACAATAAAGAGAAATTAATTCGTATTCAATATTGAGAACCAGAAATGCTTCCAAACATAAACGCTCCGAAACGTTAAGCGCTTTACGCACAATAAAAAAAAGACTGTTTACCATATTTTTTATAATTATTACGACATTCGCTGGTATTTGTATCCGTATATGTATCTGTGTGTTGTGTGAACTTTAATAATTTAGTTAGTCGATGAGCAAATGAGAGAATTTTATTTGAATATTAACTGTAGTACTGGTATGAGCCAAAGAAATATGTACATTAGGGTGGCCCAAAAATAAAATTGCGGATGTTCCCGACTAATATCAAAATTTGATTCATTTTAAGACTACGTTTCTCAATTTTTTTGTCCTGGGGTCAATATTTGGTGAGCTGGATCAAAGGATAAAAAGGTAATTTTTAGAGGTTTTTTGATTTTTTTTCACATTTCCCCCAAGGGAACTATATAAATAGTTGAAATTTCTTGATTATAAACATCATGCAATTTAACCCAAATGGTTTTTCTCGTTTTTTAGCTTATAAAATTTACGTTTTTTTAATACCCATCACATTAACGAATTCAGTTAACAGAGATTGTCAGATAGGGAAGAATTAAGATTTAAAAAAAAATTAATAAAATTGAAATAGGTTGAATTTTAAAAAACGGGAAAACCCATTTGGGTTAAATTGCATGATGTTTATAATCAAAAAATTTCAACAGTTTATTTAAGTAAATTCTATAAAAAAATAAAAAAAAAACAATAAAATTTTGTCTAAAATTTTCAAAATTTTTCAATTAAAAAAAAATCGAAAAACCTCTAAAAAGGACATTTTTATCCTTTGATCCAGCTCACCAAATATTGACCCCAGGACAAAAAAATTGAGAAACGTAGTCTTAAAATGAATCAAATTTTGATATTAGTCGGGAACATCCGCAATTTTATTTTTGGGCCACCCTAATGTACATATTGAGAAACGTAGTCTTAAAATGAATTAAATTTTCATATTAGTCGGGAACATCGATACCTTATTTTTTCTCCATACAAACGGGGTTACCTTAATGTACATACGTACAAAAGCCGTAAAACTACTTGTCAGTACGAGGTATGATACGGCATCAAAGAGAGTTTTTAATTTATTTTTATCTTTCAAACATCTTTAACTGCTGAGCAGATTGTGGCTGAATGCATATTTTTTGTTATTATTCGCATTGTTATTCACTATTTACATATCGTATGTACCTGTCGTATGTACATATATACACATATATGTATGTAGGTACATACAGTCAGTGACACGGGTGAGTATTATTTATAAATATTGATTTGTTTTCTTTTGCAAAGGTGTACAAATTTAAATAAATTAGTACCAAGGTACTTTTTTAACATGTAACAAAACATTTTTTATTTTTAACAAACATCAGGATAATTTATTGTAGCCTTATAATATGTTTCCACGGCACAAGCTTCGCTCTCTATTCATGCTTCACACCCCAATCATGTGCGAAACAACTTGCTTCACCATACAAAATTTTAAGAGCGAATCAAGTAGATTCATATTGAATCTACTTGCGAAGCACGATAAATTGCACTCTTCTCTAATTTTTATCGCAAGTTTATCTGCACTAGCTGTAAAAATTTAATATCATTTTAAACAAAGCAAATTATTTTCTTGTTTCTGGAACTAAAGAAAATACGTACGAATGTATGTTTTTTTTTTCAAATAAGCTAACTAATAGAGCTGTGTCGTTCATGAACGAACGGGTTAAAATGAACGGATCACTTCATTGAACGGAATGAGCCGGTCATTTAACTGAACGGTTTTCGTTCAATAGTGTACGGATCAATTTCGTTCAGCTGCTGTTTATCAAAAGACAAGAAGAAAATCACATTCAATAAGGGTTGTATTCATTCGTTCAAAGTAAACGATTGAACGAATTGAATAAACGAATCAGTCTTGGATAAATGAACGAAAATGACCGGTCACTGAAATGAACGACCGGGCACAACTCTACTAACTAATTTCCACTCATTTTCCATTCCATTAAAAAAAATATTTTCCACAAATTGTAAATTCTGTTTTTTTTATTCTGTTTGTTTATTAAAGACAACTGTCAAATCGAATCAAGTTTATTAGTCATGTAAACAGCATGATTCATAAACATGATTCAAAAAGCGAAGCAGGTGATTCAAGTCGTCGTGGAAACATAGTATTATAATATTTCGAGTAGACTTTGTTTGAAAAAAAGTAGCAGTATATTAACAAGTTTAAGATCCGAGCCTAACCTGCTTATAAGTCCTAATATTTCTCTAGAATTATAATCATAATTATAAAACTGCTCATATCATTAATTTTAAGTCACTATTTTTTCAGGAATAATGATTATAAAATAATCATAATAATTATAAAATAATCATTATTACAAAATAATCATTATTCCTGTTTTAGTGATCATAATTAATGTTGGCTGCAGTTGTAGAAATGATGGTCGGCCCCAACTTACCCATAATTATCCCGACACAAAGAAACTAAAAGCAACACTTCACCCAAAGCAGTTAATGTTATAGCATGCAGAATTTAAACATCCAAGGTCTTCGGGAGTATAAGAAAGCTCTGGAACTAAGTGAAAGTAACCCACTCATGAGCCTGTTGGATTTTTGTGTGATTGTTATTGAAACCATGTTAAAAAATTTGTCAAAATCAATGCCATGGTTTAAGCAAAATTGACAAGATTGCCAGGTACCACATTTTGGGTCTAACGTACATTTAACAGTTTTTGCTTAAAAAGTACTAAAGAGCACCAAAGCTAAACATTTCTTTCGAAAACGCACGTACAACATGTGGTGTAAACAAATGTCAGAGAGAAACCGCAGTTGCGTTCTACAGCAGATGCCGTTAACTACGAATATAGACCCCAATCGACATGATCAACATACAATGCGAAGGTAGCCGCATTGGTCAGTTGAGTTGGAAACATAGTTGAGAGAGCATTAAAGAAATTCAAGCTTACGCGCATAAGATTCCAAATTCCAAAATATAAAACAAAATAAAAACAATAAAGAAAGTGTTTTGCATTTACAGCTTATACGTTCGTGTGATCATAAGTTTGATAAATTGCGATCATTCAGACATTCATTTGTTCATTGATCAATCAATCAGTCGATCAACCAAATACAATAACACAGCACATTGATTGAAAATTATCAATTAGTGTTGCAAATATACATATGTGAGAAAAATAAAAACGAGAACAATAAAATAAATAATACATCATGTTGTACAGCATAACGGTGACCAAATCATTCATCTGTGGCATGATGTTGCTAGTGGTGTTACTAATGACCTCTATGTCTGTGGTGGAGAGCAAAGCTTTGGTCAAATCACGCAGTTTGCAAACGCATAATTCAAACTCCGAACATGTTGGCAAAAACAGCAGACAATTTCTGTTCTTGACGGGAGTCGGTCGCGAAACAAGTACCCCCGATTTTATACGTTTGGTAGTGATGCGTTTCATTTACGGTCTGGCCTCCAGCATGGGGGTCGAAGAACGTCTGGAAAGTTTATTCAATGGCGCCTTTGTGCCGCCCAATGCCGATGGCGATTTGTTTGGCTTTGGTGGCGACGGTGAAGACGGTGGAGACTTTGATGAAGCCGCTCTGGCAGGTCTATTCGGTGGTGATGCATTCTAACTGTAACAAGCTGAGATTGTATAATTGTATATAAATATAAAAAAAAAATCATTAGTGTAATTTAGTAAAGTATCTTCATATTTATTTATACATAATTTCAATTACGATATTTATTTATTTATTAGTTTTAATAATAATTAATTTAAATAAAAACAGTCTTGTGTTAAGTGTTGTTATGAAAAAGAATTATGTAAATTAGTTTTGTTCACTAAATTTAATTTTAAATTTGGTTTTGTTTTGTTTTCCTTATCTTGTCTTATGACATTTCTTTCTTGCGGTGATTAGGCGATTGCGAATTTTTGTTTTCACTTAATTAGGTCAGGACGTCATTTCATTTCATCATAAAACCAATACGGAAATCTACGAAATTGCGATTATTATCGCACATTTTGCGAATAACTAAAAGCACTTCACAACTATGTATTTACTACGAATTTGTGTTAGTGTTTAGTCCGACTGTGTGAGTGTTAAAACACTCTTATTCATATTAACATTCGAATGTGATCATATTCCAATGTGCACAAATACGAGTCCATACATATTTAATTTGTTTTGATTTTGTTTGTTTGTATTTGTCTTTAGCTCAATGTGTCAAATGAATATTTCGTCAGAGCACTTTCTTTTTTACACAGGTCTAAATGGTTAAACAAATAAATTTGTTTAACGTATTTAGTATTCATAACTGCATTATATTTTATAATTAAATCAAAAAAAAAAAACTAACCGATCAACAAAATATGGGCATATATTTGGAGTGTGTGTGAGCTTATGCATGTGCCATAATATATTATATATGTATGTATGGATTACGTATTTGTATCAGTTACCAGTTTTTGTTAAAGCCAATTATTCTTGTAATAATATTGTTGACTGGTGAGCCAAAGCAACATTTTCTTTTAGTAGGTCATGAGGCGCTTTAATTAAGGGCTTGGCCTACGCTGCACAGTGGTTTGAAAAGTAGGTTAAACTTAAATATTCGTATATGAATGTTTCCATATACATATGTACATATGTTCAGGAAGTAACATTATAAGACTAAACATCATCACTCATTTAGGATCACATGTCTCTAATTTTATGTTGCCATGACTGTTATTCCATAATAAAATTTAAACATTTTTCTACCTTACACCACTATAGTGGGAAGGGCATATTGGATTTGTGCTGATGTTTGTATAGCCCATATGTATTAGTCCAATACCTGCCTTAAACTATACCGATGAATTCAAAATCACTTCCTGAATTGATTTAACGATGTTCGTGCGTCCGTCCGTCTGGCTGGCTGGCTGTTCATGTAACCTAGTGCGCAGAGGTAGTAATTTTAAAGAAATGCTCTATAAACATGATATTTGTTTGGCCCAAGGACGGTTGGTCAAACTTCACATAGGGGTTTATCGGTCATAAATGTTTGATTTATGCACATATCCAAACAAATTTCGCATCAAATAAGTTGTATATAAAGCCTAATCACATCCATTAAACAACAGCATTTTAAGAATTTCACATGTTGCATGATTTTCACTTTCATGGACCGTTAAAGTAAATTTTAAAATATCGACAATTTCCCACCTAAATCTGTGTTAGCAAATTTGGTTTATTTAATTAATTACAAACGTTAAATGTGCAAGTAATTCTTTGTGAAACTGTATCTTGATACGGGTACGAGATCTGAGCAATACAAAGAAAATCATCGATGAATATTTGCAAAAATCCAATGATTAAAAAAAAGTTACAGCTTAGAAAAAGTACTGGGGCCAAATTACCGCATTCGTGATCGAATGAGCTATCGTATCGAAAAATGATTTCGATATCGAAATTATGATAAACTGTACTAAATATCTTGCTCGATATCGTATGCCATAATCTCAAATAAGAAAATTACGATCAATTTAACTCGATATCGAATGCGGTAATTTGGCCCCTGTAAATTATTATAAAATGATACAAGCAAATCTTAAGCACGGCTCATAAATAAAAACAAGTTAGAGTGCTATAATCGGCTGTGCCGAATCTTTAATACCCTCCACCTAAACGTAATAAGAAATACAAAAACTAGTACACCGGTTATAGGACTAGAATATCCAAATTCTGTGTTTTCTATTCAGTCTTAGTTAGTGATGGCAAAAAAAAAAAAAAAAGAATAATCGATTAATGGATTATATGATTAATCGAAAAGAAAAAATATCCGATTGCAATTAATTGCAATTAAAAAAAGATTTAATCGATTAATCTATTATTTTAGCTAAAATTAAAAATTATCATAAATAAAAAAAAATATTATTACTTATTAAAAAAAAGTCATTTATTTAGCACAGATTTTAAAAATAGAAACTTTGATAACCGTTTCATGGTTAATCTGTTCCGTTTTTGCGTTACTATTGCACCTGCTTTGGAAAAAAAGCCGCTCTGATGGTACAGATGTAACAATCAAAAATCAATATTTTTGTGCAAGAGAGTACAGCTTAGGGTAGACCGATTTCATTTCTTCCCATGCGTCTATTGCGTTGCGCTTTAATTCTACAACTGGAGCATTGAGAAAGAAGCTTAGTTCATCTTGAGGAAGTGTTGAGTCATTGTTCTTTCTTCTTCGTTTGTGGGCGAAAGATTTATGGTGAGCCCATAAATCAAATTCCACTTCACCAACAGAAGACGTTTCACTGCCGCTCCCAATGCTGTCATCCATATGAGCAATTTCTGCAATTTCATTTCTTAGATGTCTCATGGCTGTTGATAAAGCTAAGGGATCTTTAAAATGATTTTTTTTAAATCTTGGGTCTAGCAATGTTGATACTGCCAGTAGAAATGAATGTTCCATTTCCCCAAAGCGACGTTGAAACTGGTTCAAAATGTTTGTTTTTAAGTTACTTGTCAATGGAGATAAACATTCAATTTGCATGATTTGTTGTCAGCCTATAGTGAACAACGACAACGTTTGTAATAATTATACACAACAAAATGCAGGAAAAAGGGTCACATAGCTGCCAGATTTTACGATTTATCGTTAGTTTGACGATTTTATTTTCTTTTTTATCGGGCTTTTAATGATTTTTTCTGAAATTCATCTGGCTGTCAGGAAAAACGCTCAACCATGCGTTTGTTCCTCTTATCTTTTTCCATTTTTTTTTTGTTCCTGGATGTCTATCGATTATTTTTTTGAATAATCGATTAACTCAATTAATCGAAAGAGAATTCACGATACAATTAAATCGTTAATTAAAGAAAAATAATCGATTATTACTAGTTTTTGGATTAATCGTGCCATCACTAGTCTTGGTGCAAATTTTATTAGTATTTTATATACGAGTATTGTTTGAAAGACAACAATTCACTAATGTGATTTTATTTTAAATGTTTACAAATTTTATTTAATTTTGATCATTTATAATTGATGTAATTACCGATTACATCTAGATGAATACCGAGATATTTTGAGGTATTATTTGAATATTAATTGTAATAAGGGAGCATGATTCACGACGCAAGGTGAATGTGACGCATTTGTGTTCATTGATCTTTACATTGCTTTAACCACATTTCTAATTGAAATGCATGATCCTGTAAGAATCGGGATGCTACCCGACGGTTTTCGTGTACGCTTAGCAATGCCCTATCATCAGCAAATAGTGAAGTTTGGGTATATTTAGTTGTTGGCATATCAGAAGTATATATTAAATATAATAGAGGACCCAGAATGCTTCCATGAGGGATTCCAGCGTCAATTGGCTGAGGAGAACTTAAAAAGTCGCCTTCTTTAATAATAAATTTGCGACCTATTAAATAGCTTTCTAACAGCTTGTGTGTGTTAACTGGTAAGTTTTGCTTTCATGCCAGACTTTATCAAAGGCTTGAGAGACATCGATGAAGAGTGCGGAGCAATATTTTCTTTCTTCAAAGGTTTTTCCTATGTTTCCTTCTAAAACCGAATTGATGGTTTGGAATATTTTCATTTAAAAATGAAGTTAGTTTTGACACTATATAGCTTTGAGATATTAGATAATAAGCTAATAGGTCTATACGACTAGACTTTTGAGTGGTCTTTACCTGGTTTTGGAATCATGGTTACTAAGGAAACCTTCCATTCTTGAGGGTAGTATTCAAGGCGTAAAATCGCACTAAAAATAAAAAGAATAATCTTCTTTGCTATGCAGAGTTCTAAAAGCATTTTGTTACTGATCTTATCAATAACAGGAGCTTTTTTAGGGTTCAAATCACAGATAGCCTTTTCGAGTTCTCTTATTTCAAATGATAGGGGAATAGCTGCTCTTACATCAACTGGTGGTAAACCGACCGCTATATCTTGAGATGTATAACGGGAAAATACGTTTTTCAAATGAGTAACAAACAGATTTATTTTTGCGGTATCGTTTCTTGCCCAACTTCCATTTAAGTTTCGCTTATTATATTTACTATTTCCCTAAATTTTATTTACTTTTTATATTGAAGACACCCAATATTTACGTAGTATTAAAAATAGTTACAACTAGCAAGCAAACCAACCCATACCACACATCCATACATATATATGTATGTACTCGTATGTTTATCAATATTTTAACTTTTCCAAATAACATTTAATAAACAGCTTTTGGTAAACATATAATTGAATACTTTTGCAGTTTTAATAAAAAGATACAGGCAAATCCCATTATAACGAATTTCACTTTAAAGAAAATCCGATATAACGTACAGCAAAGTTTATAATATTAACTACCTTATATAACGAATGTTTTATTTATTGTATAGGTATAATATACTCGTACTCGTATGTATAATGAACGAAGAGAAATTTAAAACAAAAAGTCAAAAGAACAACAAAATTTTTAACATCGATAAACTATATGAAGAATAGATTAAAAACTCGTTCATTTTCCGTCTGCCTGTCTGTCTGTTGAAATAAATTTTTTGAAGTCCCCAGATATCTTCGGGATCCAAATCTTCAATAATTCTGTCAGACATGACTTTCGAGAAGTTTGCTATTTAAAATCAGCAAAATCCGTTCATAAATAAAGGAGATATGAGTAAAAATCCGAGACAACCTCTGAAAATTTCAACAAAAAAACTAAGTGTATTAATATACTTACGAACAAATTCATCAATAGATGGCGTTGATCAAACAAAGTGTAATAATATTGTTACGAACAAATTCATCAACATATGGCGTGTTTATCGACATAATTATGCATAATATAATTATGCATCCACAACAAAGGTGAAGGTTATATAACATTCGTCATAGCCGAATATAGCACTCTTACTTGTTTATGGTAAAATCATTTTTAGAACTGAAATACTCTCAATGAATGCATTAACATTCATCATCATAATGCAGCAAGTAACCCTCGCTAAGAACAATTACATAGTAAAAATTTGTATTCAAAACTTAAATTTAAATACAAATGGTCACAACTCAAAATTTTCCAAAACTGACTTTTTTCCATAAATTAATTCAGAGTACACATCTCTAACTACTTCAAAAATTTCCATCACATCACTATCTTCTTTAACTGGAAAAATGAAGTTACAGTCTATGTTTATGTTAAGTGTGTTGCTTGAGCACGATGAACTTTTTTTTTTGTCTCTCCTGAATATTTTAGTATTTTGAGTTGTGATCCTTTTGTATATAGGGTGCGATATGTATAACGATTTTTTTATTTTAACAAATAGGCCTGACAGCATACCATTCGTTATGCCGGGGTTTGCCTGTACTTGAATTAACATAAAAACTATATTTACTTAAATTTTGTCCGTTACTTTCAATTTCAGCATGGTTTTAAGTGGCAGTTAGAAATAGAAAATCATAATAAACAATCTGGTTTTTTTGTTTGTTTGTATATTTAATTTATTTAATCTTTTGACGTTTGTCGCTGTTACATGTATTTAAGCAAAAGTTTTGAGACAAATAAGAAAAACTTTTCAATTAAATACAAATGATGTGTTTTCTGGTCCATAGCATTTGCTTTTTCATTTACAAGACCATTGAACTCCATCCACATGGTACAAATTGTAGGTATTTGCAACTTTGGAATGTGTTCACAACAAGCAATCACAGTCAATTTGGCTTTAAAAAAATTTGACTAAATGAAGATTTCTATTATTACTTGGGCATCTAATTAGAGAATGTTTACATCTTAATTGTGACTTCAGAATCAAATTCAAATTCTCAGACGTGGAGTCTAAATTCATGTACTCGTATTATTTCTCAATCTACTTTAAATTAGGAATACGAGTATATCTGCAAAGGAAGGAAATCGTATTTAATTGAATACTTTTTTGGTCCAAAAAACAAGTAAGAAAGAATAGTCGGTCAAGCTCGAGCATATCATACCCCACACCTAGTATATGTGTAAAAACAGTTTTTCAAAAAGGAGCTATATGGAAGCTATGACCTATTATGGACCGATAATCCATAAATTTAAATTTTATTTCGATATAAACACTTTTAAAAGAATTATACATGTTAAAGTGATTTTCAAAGGGGGTTTATATCATAGCTTGGGAATTTCGATTAGAATTAGAAATCATTACGATTAGAAAAATAAAATAATCTAATCATTAGAATTGAATTTTGATAAAAATTTCAGATTACTAATTGATTAGATTAGAAATAATCAAAAATCGAATCACAATTAGTGACGATTAGCATTTCTAATGAAACCTAATCAAAACAACAACAACAAAGTGAACCAGCTGTGTCAAGTGTTTAGTTTAAGAACAGGGTGCACCGTATGCAATTTTATGCAATATTCAAAAACTGTTACATTATGTAAATATAGCAACAAATGTGATAAATAAATATTTTCTTTTCACAAAAATAGTTAAAAATAGTTAAACTAATCAAATCTAATCAAAAATAATCAAGAAATCTAATCAATTATTTTTTGGATTAGTTTTGATTAGATTTGATTTGAAATGCTAATCGTCACTAATTGTGATTAGATTTTTGATTATTTCTAATCTAATCAATTAGCAATCGTCTAAAATGGCTAACTAATCATAATTAATCAATTGTTCAGCACAATTAAAATTTATAATCCAATTGCTAATCATTAGGATTTCTAATCATTATTCCCAAGCTATGGTTTATATGGGAGCTTTGACTAATTATGGATTAAGAGAGTTATGCTCTTTAAAGTAATTTTCCGAAGTGGGCCTTATATGCGAGCTATGGTCAATTATGGACCGATTTAGACAAAATTTTGTAGATATGAGAAGGCTTCATGTACAACTTAGTTGTGGAGAAGTTTGTTGGCATATGTACATAAATCTTACATTTATTACCGATAAACTCCTATTTCGGAAAGTTATTCTAAGTCGGTCGGTATAATTTAAGGTGGGTGTTGGACTCTCCACAATGGTGGTGTAGGGTATAAAGAGAGTAGTGTTGAATTTTTGGTAAGAAAGTTAAAAAAGTTTGATGTGGAGTCATAAATATAGCCTCAAAAAATGTAAACATACGTTGCGATGAAAATCAGCATCGAGATCAACCTCATTTTCGGCCCATACACCAAAATCACGACGCATTGCATGGTCTCGCGGCTTTAATTCTTGCACAAGCTGGATCTTGTAAGGTCGCAAGCCAAGATCTTTGTGCAAAATCTTCCATAAAGTTGATAGACAAAGCTCCAATTGCTGTGCACGGTGGCGAATCGATTCATTCGGGTCCTCTTCAACACTTTGCTCTACAGCGGCAATTGTTTCTTCGGTGCGCACTGTTCGACGTCTCTGCGGATGCGTATTATCACATAGAGTAAACGTAGTGCGAAAACGATCCATGGTTAACCGAATTAATTGCTCTGATGGACGATTATGTCGACCATAAAATGGACGGAGCTTGCGGTAAACTTCGCGAACTGAACCGTTATTTACGAAATAAATTTGCACGATTTGCAAGCGTTGTTCTTTTGTCAACCTGTTCATGATGAAATGGCAAACCAAACTGAACATAAATGACATTAGAGTTGCCAGATTTGACCACAAAATGCCAGTTTTATCTCTTTTCGAAAAACAAACCTGTAAAATAACAATTTAATTTAGAAAAAAACAAGTAAGAGAGCTATGCCGAATCTTATATACCCTCCACCTTTGTTGTGGATGCATAATTATATTATATACATACATACATATAATGTATATTATATTGTTATGTTTTTACCTTTTAAATATTGTTACGTTTTTACCTTTTAAAAACGGTGGTTTATTTCCTTTAAATAAACCGGATTCTTTTTAATTGCAAAATAAAAGCGTCAAGTAGTTTGAAGAAAATATGTATAACGAGTCTTTATTTATTTAAATGTACACAAACACAATTAAAAATAAAAAGAGGTTTTGTTAAATTTTTTATTAGAAATTTCTAAATTGGGCTTTCAAGGTCAGGTATTTTTTTTTATTATAAAATAAATAAAAGACTAATTTATTTCATTTTCTCCAATCCTACGTTTCGTCGGTATTAATAACAAACAACCATAAATTTAACAATAAAATAATTACACTTACATATAGTCTTTTCGTCAATTTTACATTACTTTTAAATATATTACACCTTTTTTGTACAACATTTAACATACGATACAAACACAGAGTCAATTAATAAAAAATTAATGCAAAAATTAAAATAAAATATCACAGTAATTATCCTATCGCTAATATCACAGTTGAAGTTAAACTAAATTAAATTATTGCTATTATGTAGTTAGAGTTAGCGCCGTCTATATCTTCCTTCTTATTCATCACTTGATCTGCTTTTTGCTGGATTCTTAAACTTTCCAATGTATACCTTTTCCCAACTTTCTTTTCTACTTCTGGGATCCTCACATTTTTAAGGTCGGCCGTATGTTTTTTATCAAAACAATGTTGAGAGAGACCTGTTGTTAGTTTCTGCCTTTTAATGTCAGCTTCATGTTCGTCTATTCTCGTACGTAAACTTCTCTTTGTTGTGCCTATGTATGTAATAATTTTTTATTAATTGACTCTGTGTTTGTATCGTATGTTAAATGTTGTACAAAAAAGGTGTAATATATTTAAAAGTAATGTAAAATTGACGAAAAGACTATATGTAAGTGTAATTATTTTATTGTTAAATTTATGGTTGTTTGTTATTAATATTGTTATTTTCCTTTATATATTTATATGGTTGCCAGATTGAATAAAATTAATCCCTGAGGAGGTCGGAAAAATACCGACGAAACGTAGGATTGGAGAAAATGAAATAAATTAGTCTTTTATTTATTTTATAATAAAAAAAAAATACCTGACCTTGAAAGCCCAATTTAGAAATTTCTAATAAAAAATTTAACAAAATCAATATAGAAAAAGGTCGATAAAAAATTAAACATTTCAAAAAAAAAAAAGAGGTTGTGTTTTTACACACTTATATTACGGTTTAAGAACACACTTAAAGTTTTCGAACACTTTGATGTTAAACACGCCTATCTCCGTTATTTATGGACGGATTTTGATAATTTTAAATAGCAAACTTCTCGAAAGCATTTCTGACAGAATTATTGAAGATTTGGATCCCGAGTATATCTGGGGACTTCAAAAAACTGATTTCAACACTCAGACAGACAGACAGACGGCCATGGCTTAATAGACTCCGCTATCTATAAGGATCCAGAATATATATACTTTATAGGGTCGGAAAATTATATTGTGGAAATTACAAACGGAATGACAAACTTATATACATATACCATTCTCATGAAAGTGAAAGGTATAAAAAGTAAAATAAAATTTATGTTGAACCGATCAAATATTTTGAACTTATTACTATTTTGTCACTGATATTTTGATATGCTCTAGTAATATGACAAAATATAAAAGACACTTACGAAATATGTATGTATGTATATTTATTATTCAAACTATTAACGAATGTATAGAATCCCCCGGTGATTTTTTGTATTGGGGTTATTGCTGTTTCTAATTAGCACTTCCAGCTACAAATAACAATTAAATGTGACGTAAATTGTGACGTTGTTTTGCTTTCAATTTATCAAAAATCATTTCTTTATGATTAGTTTTATATAAAATGTTTAAATTAATAAAATTTATTGTCTGCAATTTTAGCAAATTCAAAGTCTCAAGATTTGGTTGACGATAGCAATATTTAAAAATAAAATAATATCAAGTAAATTTGTTTTAAATATTTATGTATGTAGATGATGAACTTGTGATTGATTAATTGTTTCTATTTACATCGGAAATTTATTCTTTGTGTAATTTGTTTTGTAATAAATTGTTTTTAATTATGTAATATTTGGTATTTTTCTAGAAGTTGTTTTTACATACTTTTTTTGTTATTCACACTTTAAATGTGGTTACAATCAAAAACCGCCCAAGTTGAGTTAATAAATAACAATAATTTATATTTACATGAAATTTGTATTTCAACATTCTTGAAACATAAATTTACAAACAAAGCCCTAAATTATGGTGGTTGAGGCATTTTTTTAGCACAAATTTGTTTGATAAAAAAAATAATAATCTTTGAAATTTATTTTTGTAAAGAAGATTTCATTCAAATATTGGCCGAGACTACGCTATAGTTGATCCATTTGGAAGGTCTAATTTCCGATTACTCCAGTTCTATTTAAAGTGTTTTATTTAGAATTAATAAAATGTATCTAATAAGAAGGACAGACATCTTCTTATTAGAGGTTATTACCACTTTTTTGGCACAAATTTGTTATTATTAGTCTTATTCAGAAACCAAACCATTTCTATATACAGGCCTGTCACACATTTTGTTGGGAATGGTTTCAATAGCATAATTATTATTCCGATCGATTTTATTTTACTTTCTTGAGATTCGATTTGAATATATAATATTTTAATTTTTTCTATCTTAATTTAGCAGCATTGTGTATATGAAAAAAGACCAGTTCAATTGATAAAAAATTACAGAATGGAATAAAATCCACTTTCGATCGGCATTGAATTCTGTGAGAGGCAGGAAAGCCTGTTTTTCTCGAAAGCATAATTTTTGACTTAGCCTGTTATTGCTTGTGACATAACATACAAAGTGTTTACATTAAGATTTTTAAATATGATAATAACATGATTTAAGTGCAACAAAATGTTACAAACACCTATTCATGTATTTATAATGTTTTCGATTGACAATTGTTTTCAAAACTTATGCACTAGAATGCTCTAGAATATTGGCTATTTAAGGTATAATTCAGACCATTTCTGGTCGTTTTGATTTATTTATACAAATATTATTGATTATCATTAGAGAAAATTTTTCATTTGGCTTAAGTTAATTTTTTTAAATTAATAACTCGAAGAATACCATTTTTCTAGACATATGGCACACTGGAATGCATTTTCTGCCCTGCCAAGGGCGTCATCAGCAATGTTTATTGTCCAAGATCTACTTGTAAACATCATCTATTTAACTCACCATTTATTGAGAAATATAAATTATTGATTATCTTCATAAAAATATGAATGTTTTGCAATAAATTCATTGTTAGTTTCTTCCGAAATATGTATTTACATTAGAGTGTCTGGCCTTACATGCAAAAAAAAAGTTCGCAGTACACCACCGAATATGAAGTATTGTTGCAAGACAATTTCGAAAAAAAATTTTTTTTTGTTTTTTTTGCCGAAAGTGGGGTCGCCAAAATACATTTTTTGTTATATCTTCGGCATTTATAGTTCGATCTCAAAGTGTGTTATATCGATATTTTTCTCTTGAGAGGAGATTTATCGATATTATTATCTTGATTTACCTCAAATGTCCCGTTTTAGTATTTACTCACCAGATCTCAGTTCCTACCACCCTAATGTACCACCCTAATATCAGAAAATAAAAGCTCACAAAAAATCATTAAACTTTTGTAAAGGAAGTTTTTCGATAATTCCAACAAAACTATTGAACAAATGAATTTTAGTGTTTTTGCCGAACGTAGGGGTTACTTTTTTAAATTTTTTTTTGTCATATCATCAGTATTTACAAAATATGTACATTGTACATATTTATCTTTCATGCTACAAATTCAATTGTTGTCGTAATCCTTTCGTATTACTGTGGTTACAAGAATTTGTGTTTATCAAAATAATATAAATTGAATATAACAGTTAAATACATTTTTAAATTATTTTTAAATAATGATAACCCTAATATGCTAAAAAGTTAAGGTTTGATGCGGAATTTGG
Organism: Bellardia pandia; assembly: GCA_916048285.2. Lineage (NCBI taxonomy): Eukaryota > Metazoa > Arthropoda > Insecta > Diptera > Calliphoridae > Bellardia > Bellardia pandia. The sequence continues at coordinate 77,905,238 of OU696530.1, forward strand.
GCTGACGGCGTCATTGGTCCACACGAAAACGACGTTGCTGAGGTAATCTTATTCAACGGCGAGTGCTACAGATTAAAGGAGAACCGTTCACATATTTATGTAATTTAAAGTGCTGCAAATTTACATTTTCTGCTTTACAAACATTATAACGAATGCAAATTATGTAAGGGGACATATCCGTAAAATCTTGTCCGAATTTCAACACTCTACGATAATTGGAACAACATATTTGTACATGATGTCATAAGAAATCTACAATATAGTTGATCCTTTAATTTTGAATGGTAATTTAACTAATAAAAACATCGAATTTAACCCCCTGGCCCACGATTTCGAACGAAAACGTTCGCTTAGATAAGACTATATTTAATACGAGTCTAACCGTCTAGGAACTGACATCCATACAAATAGTTTTTGCAGCCTTTGTCGGGGTCTTGATGTCCTTATTATGTAGCAAACATTCAATCTGCCGAGCATCACCATCAGAAAGCAGTCTTGTTCGACCCCCTTGGTTATTATAGCGAGTTATATTACGCCGTTTTTTATATCATTTACCGTGGATTTACTTAAATTTAATTTTTCAGCAATTTTACGGCATGAATAATTATTTTTCAACAAATTTATCACATCGTTTTCAATAACAGTTGGCGTTTTTCTCATTTTTAAAGATCTTTTAATTTAAATCATTGATATTTCTTTTATTTCGGCTCGAGTTCATTAAATTTAATTTTTCATTAAATTATTTTTACTGAAGGTAGGAATTGTTACATGAAAATTATTATTAAAATTGATCTTTTAATTTTTTGCTTAAAAATCAAATTAATCATTTGCTCTATTGTACAAATATAGTAATTTTAACAGAGCAATATTGTGATAATGTTTATTTCTTGTACTGTGCAAAAGTGTTCGAATAGTGAATTTTTTGTGTTTTTTTTTTTTGTTTTTTTTTTATTTTTTAAAGCAATTTATGTGAGTTTTTGTGTTTTATTATTTAGAATAAGGTTCAATTAAATAGAAAAGTACATATATACGAGTATGATAATAGTTATACTACCTACATACAATATTTGTATTATTTTCATTACCTTAATTGCAAAACATCCAGACAGCTTTGCTTCCCACTGTATACGTAAGATAAAATTTTAATGAATTCTTCCAATGTTTCAAAAAAATTATTGATGTTAGTTACAACCTTTTGCATTTCAGGTGACGATATGTATGTAAGTGCAATGACACTTACAATAATTTGCATTTATTTATAAAGAATCAAGAAAGAAAGTATAGTCGGTCAAGCCCGACCATATAATACTCTACACCCAGTATATGTATAAGACGGATTTCCACCAGTTTCAATCCCATCCATCCTTGGGCCGAAAAAATATCACGTACCAAATTTTACCGAAATATCTTCAAAATTGCGACCTGTTCTCTGCGCACAAGCTTTACATGAACAGCTAGCCACACGGACGGACGGATATCGTTAAATCGACTCAGAAAGTGATTCTGAGTCGATCGGCATACTTTAAGGTTAGAGTGTTGGACCAATATTTAAGGGCGTTACAAACATCAGCACAAATCCAATATACCCTCCCCACTATGGTGGTGTAGGGTATAATAAAATAACTTAAACAGATTATTCAGTATGCCTATAATGATAGAAATTATTCAAACTCAGCAAAATTGTGACAGATTTTTCATGAAATTTCATTCATGGTTTCCTTATAAAAACTAATATGTATTGATAAGTAAAATAAAGTCATAATCACAAACTAACTAAATAAAATATATATAGTACATATTAATTATTTTGTTTACATACTTTTTAATTAGATTTGGTGAAAATAGTAAATAGCTAATATCAAACAAATTTGTGTGTCTAGTTTATAAATGAGAATATTTGCTGGTCAATAACTGAATTAAATTTATAATAAACTATTTCAACTGTCGGCAATAATAAAAATATTAAATGTAATTTAGTTAAAAGAAATGGTTTTTTAAATACAAGAAAAACTCAAGCATTTGTTGGCTTTATCTAAGACACCAAAAACTAAGTACATACATGCATACATACTCGTGCATATAGGGAGGTCAAATGAGTAGGTACGTGTTTGTGCCTTGTGGACTTTTTATTTTATGGTCAAGCCCGACCATATAATACCCTACACCCAGTATATGTATAAAACAGTTTTTCAGATATGGGCGCTATATGGGAGATATAACCTATTGTGAACCGATCATCCAAAAATTTAGTATCATGATGTCTGTGAATATAATTAAGTATTATATGTGGTAAACTTTATCTCGATATAAATACGTTTAAAAGATTTATGGTGGTTAAAGTGAATTACGAAGAGGGTCTTATATGGGAGTTTTTACTATTTATGAACTGACTATTATAAAATTAGGTGTCATCCTATTTGTACATAAGAAACTCATGTTTGTTAAATTTTATTCCGATAACAACATTTTTAAGAGATTTATGGTTCTTAAAGTGATTTCGGGAAGTGAGCCTTATATGGGAGCTGCGACTAATTATGGGCCGATCATTATAAAATTCTACCATATTATATGTATATACACAAAACATATTTTAATATATTCAATATTTCAATATTATTTGGATACCAACATTTTTAAAAGAGTTATGCTCTTTAAAGTGATTTTCGGACGTGGGCCTTATATGGGAGCTACGAGTAATTATGGACCAATCTGCACAAAATTTGTAGATGTGATTAAGCTTCATTTATTAGTCATTTGTGTTGAAATTTGTTTGCATACTTGCTTAATTCAAAGATTTATGACCGTTAAACCCCAATTTCGGGAGGACATTTGTATGGGGGTCAGGTGAAATAATAGACCGATATCCACCCATAAAGGTATAAAGATCTTATAAAATTTCATGAACATTTTGGAACTGATATTAATTTGATCTTTAAATATGTATCTATACTATAGATTCTATATTATAAGATGATTATGACGACAAGAAATTTTTGGTTGAGTTATCGAACAATGGAAGCATTTGACATATTAATTCACATTAAATGATTTTGTAGCTAAATCCAAAAACTAAAGCTTAAAATGTAGTTAATCAAGATTTCAAAATCGTTACAAGGGTTAACTTCTATTTCTTCTATTCTTGAAATAATAAATTTAGTAATTTTGGAAATGCAATCGAAGTATATACATATTTACCAAGGTTAACTTTTCGTAAATAAGAATATTTTATATAATCGCATTAATAAACGGAACTAATATTCTTAAAGATTTAGAAGATTTATTATGAAACGAACTCTGTTTCTTTGCATTAAAATAAAATTGTTAGAGTATTCTTTGGTAGCTTTCTTTCTGGAAGACTAGTTGCTTATCGTGAACAAACGCAAAAATTGTCCAAAGGACTGTAGATAGCTATTTCTTCAATCATTTCAAATATTAAAAAATCCTATTCTTGAGTTAAAAAATTATTTTTTTGATAGATATCCCACTCGCATCCCATTAAGCGATTATAAAGACCTTAAAGTAAATTGTATAAGCTTTCTTAAAAAAAGCTTAATTAAAAAAAAATTTTAAAAATTAAAAAAAAAATATTTTTGAAATGATTGACAATTTTTGCTAGGATCAATAAGTGAAAAGTTACAATCATTTTAAAAAAACCATGTATGACCAAAATTTCCAAATTTGACCTCCTCTAACTCCGGCACTTCTGGACTGATAGAGCTGAAAATTTGTCTCTGGCCTACTATCCAATAGTACGAACCTTGGTGCAAATTTCATCAAAATCGGAAGACATCGAAGACTAAAAAAAAACAGCTGGCTTTTCAACATCACCTTGTAAAGTATTTTCACCATGGTTTACTTTCTACTTTTGAAAGCGTCGCAAACGTCGAACAACTGATCAAAACAAATGAAAAGCAAATTTATTTTAAAAGTGATGTCACTAGAAAAATTGACAGCTGAAAAAACAAACAAACCGATAAAAAACTACATACTTGTAAAAAAAATCAGCTGAGCTTACGACATCACCTTCAAAAATATGTATATGTATATAAAATAAAAATGATTGCTGCGAAAACAGTCTGAAAAACGCATTAATTGTCATTAATATGTTTATATTGTTTATATGTTAATTCGCCTGGATTTTGACATTTCACATACATACGTATTAACAAAAACAAAATGTATGTTGTTGGATTAATCCGCCTTAAATGAAACTTTAGGTCTTAAACCAATTTAGTTGTTTACCTAATTGTAAAAAGATTTTATTTCGTAGCTTTTTATGTTTTTAAATATTTGGAATAGAGAAATAAACAATTTAATAAGCGAAACACAAATTGTTTAATTATTTGAGTATTTCTTTCAAAAATGTCGTAGGTGACAAACTTTGGCTTAGTTAATTCACAATGGCGATTAACTTTTCATTATCATTTCAAAATTGTTGACTTAAAAAACGACTTGGTAAATGAAATCACCTGGATGTATGAGATTCAAAATAACATGTTAGAATTATAATCAGTGGCGTTTAATTCACATACATATGTACATACCTATATATACATACATATATGTACTTGTATACATATAATTCTTCAAAAGTACATATTTTCTAATGCAACTTGTTTACAAATTCTATATTCTAGTTGCTTTTGGTAAAATTTAGATGACTTGTTATGATTAGCACACGTTTATTAAATTAAATTATATATGCATACTCGTACATAATTTTAAGAATTTTATTTGAAACATAATTATCATTCGAAACTGAATGAATAAACCAATAAAATTTTAGGTACATAAATTGCGTCAATACAGTCGATATATTTCTTTGCAGTACCAAATCCAGATGTCGTCGTCGAATAACAACACTATATAGTCAATAACAGTAATCGGTTATCGAGTACAAAACTATATGTATCTACATGGGTATAACATTAAAAATATTAATACTTTTATAAAACACTCTGTGTGGAGAGAATTCCAAATAAACAATAAAATCATTGTATTTTATTTATATTTTTAGAAACAGAGGCAGAAGCAGAAGCAGAAACACAACAAAATCGTTTTATTTTTAAATCAAAAAAGTGTCATAAATTAGGAATTTACAAATGGCTTTTAATCCATCATTATGTTTAATATATGATATTAAAAGGGTATGTTTTTAAAACAAAAAATTAAGCAACAAAAACTATGAAAAAAAAAAGAAATGTTTGAAATATTTTAAAGAAATAATTCCATAAATTACTTGGATTGCAAATAAATGAATGAAGGTTATCTGGTGAATTTCATCTGCCAAAAATGAAAACAAACGTATTCATTCAAATTTAAATGAAGTAAATAATATTTAAATCATCCATTATATAGAAATGATTTCATCAAATTGTTTCTCAACATATGTACATATAAATTTAACTTTTGTCTATATACGAGGTCTGATCTATTTCGTTATTTTAATTTTTTTACAAAAAGTATTTATTTATTCATCAGTAACTATCTTGTCCCCTTCAAAGTAATCCCCCTTAGATATAAAACACTTATGCCAGCGTTTTTTCCAATCCTTGAAACACTTCTGAAACGCGCTTTTATCTCCTCAATCGTAGCAAAACGCTTTCTTTTCATCGGTGTCTTCAGTTTTGGGAAGAGGAAAAAGTCAGTGGGGGCCAAGTCCGGTGAGGCATGATAACGTTTTTGTTTTTGGCCAAAAACTCACGCTGGTGCGTTATCATGGTGCAAAATCCATGATTGGTTTTTCCACAATTCTGTGCGTTTCTGACTAATTGCTTCGCTCAAACGGCGCATAACTTCAAAGTAGTATTCGTTATTGAGCGTATGACCTTGTGGCAAGAATTCATGATGCACCACGCCATTGCAGTCGAAGAAAACAGTTAGCAAAACCTTCACATTTGACCGAACTTGAAGTGCTTTTTTCGGTATTGGCTCTTCTGGACGTTTCCATTAGTATGATTTGGCTTTAGTTTCAATGTCATACACCCAACAGTTATGACCTTTTTTAGAAATCGGGATCGTCGTTTACGACGTTGTTTTAGCTCAAAATTTTGCAATTTTGGAACAATCTTCGCTGCCGCACGTGTCATGCCTAAAACATCCATAAAAATTGCTGGGCATGAGCCGAATGATATACCAACATCATCAGCAACCTTTCTGATAGTGATTCGACGATTATCCAAAATTATTTTCTTCACTGCTTCAATGTTTTCATCGCTTGTTGACGTGCTCGGGCGACCGGTTATACCACAATTGAACTTGTGTACTTCTCATAGTAGACTCGCCAAACGCCACAGTCAACATTTCAAATGTCCTTGCGCATTTAATTTAATTTTTTACACAAAACTTAAGACAGTTTCTTTGATCCATTTTTTCGAATAGTAAAAAATCGAAAATCGAACATACGTAACTCACGAAATTTGAAAGTAACGGTTATTTTCAATCAGACCTCGTACGTAAGTACATACATACTCGTACATATATAAATAACTCAACACGTTTATAGGGTTTTGCATCTAGCTAGGTGCAATATAATGAGCTGGAGTCTGAACGAGTAGTACGCTTCAGGTGCACTTGTGTTTGGAAAATGGGTATTTTTTAATGTCAAATAAGTGGTTTGCTCCACTACTAGTCACATTTAGAGGTTTTAGTAAGAATTATTCAGAAAAACAACAAAATGTATTTATTGTCGAGACCGATTTCCTGCAAATCTGCCAAGCTGAAACGTAGTTGGTATTAGCAATGGCGTGTCAAAAGTTTTTATTAAAAAAATTAGGTTTATTAGTTTTTCTGAATTGCAAATTGTGGTTAAATAGTGTCACAGGGTCGTAAATCTGCTACATAATCAAATCATGGGCTGATAATAAAATTAGAAATGAAATGAAAATAGATTTTTTAATTTCTTATAATCTAAAATTAAAATATATAATCGAAAAACGATTACGTTGGCTAACAGTTTTGTTTTAATGTTTAAATTCTTTTTTTTTTTTTTTTGTATGACAGTTGTATGACATTATACGTATGAAGATTATCTCTAAGGACCTTTAAAAATTACATAGTAAATTTATAAATTGTAGATTTGCAGAATTGAAGAGGGGAACACTTTTTCCTACAAATGTAGATTTATACCGATTTTTTTCGATCTGTTTCCGTAACAATAACTACTCTGATTGTGCCCTCTAAGATGAATACAAAGTTACATCGTCTTCAACACTAAGCTCTAGAAATAAGAGAAGTGATCAACCACTGCGGCTGTGGATTAACCTACATATATATGTAGGTATCTTTGGTGTATGCGTTTGTTCTCTTGTGGCTATGTATATATCTTGGTGGTCTTCCCTTAATCAGACTTTACTTGTTTAAATGTTGGATTTAATCTAAATTTGTTGGACCTAAAAAAAAAAAAGTATTATAAGTACTTTTGGCCTCTTGATTCAAATCCGGATTTCTCAAATTCTGATTCTGGTATCTGGCTACATTTGAATGGATACTGTTTGAAGTAAAACGGGATACCCTGTTTTGAAGTAAAACATGTCCCAGAGAGAGAGAGCGTTCTGCATCAATCCGAACAAATATTAGCCGGACGAAGCAATTTAGCCAGATTTTAGCAGCTCATAAACGATAGGATCATTTCAGTCCCACCAAATACAGGAGCATTACCTTAACGCAGCGGATATTTGTTTTTGGTATCAATTCAGCTAATTGGCCGGGCTTCACATTTAATCACCTACGCTTCGTATGCATTTTTTAAAGACAATCACTTTGTTTGAGGGCTTACATGTGTACTCATAGGTGCGTGAGTTGTCTTGTTGAAAAATAAATTATTTTGCATTACTATTTTCTAAAAATGGCACTAGTTTCTCATCTAGTAATTTTGTGTAACCAGAAGAATTCATTTTGGTGCTTGGAAATGCCAACTCAAGCATACTGTCTTCACAGGAAGCTCTCCATCAAAGAACCGCCACCGAAATTTCTTTTTGACAAAATATTAAGAACATCTGGACGATTAAGATTGTATTTTTCCTTGTACTAAATTATCTTTTAGCTTACCTGTTTTCAGTTAGTTTTTAAGTTTCTTTTAACGAATTCAAGTCTAGCAGTTTTGTGCAGGAGTAAGTCTACGTTTATATTGTGAGGTTTTTGTCGCTGCCAATTTTTGTCGTTTCTTTTTTATTTATTTAAAATTGCATTTGCGTTTACTTTGTGTGATTTTTGTTGCAGCGATTTATTGTGGATGTATACTTGTATCCAAGAATGATAAAATAAAGATTACGCCAACGCGCGTAAAATTTTAAAATGTTCTGCGAATTTAGGCCCTGTGACGTCACACATTCTGTGTTTCTATTGGCAAATTTTTTCTCTCTTGTTTTTTTACTCATGTTTTGCTTGCATTTGCTCACTGCACTCTTCATGTTTATATTTTTTGTTGTTTTTTTTTTTTTTTGTTTTTTCTGTTTTAAACTCTCAGAGATTTCAATTGCAATATTGCTAACTATCAAGAATGATAAAATAAAGATTACGCCATGCGCATGATTTCCCGTTATGTGACGTAGAAGGGCCATTCTAAGGGTTACCAATAATGTTTCATGTGTTAGAATTAAAATTTCTTGCGAAAAATGTGTGTTTTATGTGATAGTTGGCAACCTTGCAATTGAAATCTCTGAGAGTTCTAAAATAAAATCTGTTTAAAAAAGAAAAGCAAACAAAACAAAAAACAACAAAAATATAAACATGAAGAGTGCAGTGAGCAAATGCAAGCAAAAAATGAGTAAAAAAAACAAGTGAGAAAAAATTAGCCAATAAAGACACAGAATGTGTGACGTCACATGGCCTAAATGCGCAGAACATTTTAAAATTTTACGCGCGTTGGCGTAATCTTTATTTTATCATTCTTGCTAACTATCACATAAAACACACATTTTTCGCAAGAAATTTTAATTCTAACAACTGAAACATTATTGGTAACCCATAGAATGGCCCTTCTACGTCACATAACGGGAAATCATGCGCATGGCGTAATCTTTATTTTATCATTCTTGCTTGTATCCATATTTTTCTTCACGTTTAAAACTTCGAATGAGAGTACAAAGCGTGTCTCAAGAGTACATGCATATCTTAACCCCTTGTAATACCTCTCACCGCTCTCGCCTACAAAGCATCGAATCGCAGCAACGAAAATCTCATAACGTCAACTAATAACCTTGGCTTAGACAATAGCTTTTGTCGAGTAATGGTCTGAAAGTTTTTTAACAGTATATTATGGTTGATTTGGACACATGTATTTATAATCTGACCAAGACTCTTCATTGTGATGCTGGCACAGTTTATAATTCTACAACATGTGACTTTTCGATTGCTCCAAAACTAAAGCCACTTTTTATATTAACTGAAATTTTAGTTTTTTCGAAATCATTATGGTACGAAGAACCACGCGGCATTTTACCACAAATTGTTGAAAATTGCATAATAAGAATAAATAATAGTTATATTTTTGTTTTCTAGTATTATCAAAGGAATGGGGTTGTGCAAACAGAGTCGATTTTAACGTACGTAAGATTCAGTGTTGTTTATTAACGCACAAACGCACAACAGATCATGGCTTCATTTGTTTTTATGGGCGGTGTAAATATTAAGGAATCAGACGCTCTTGACGTTCTAGGCATGAGAATCCAGAGTGAGATCCGCTGGACCAAACACATTTTTCAAGTGTCAAAAGAATTGAGCGCTTCTGCCTTTGTTTTTTAAAACGGTGTAGAAAATACTTCACTCCATCTGATCTTCTTACTATTTACACCACCTATGTATATTCGACCGTAAATGGAATATAACTCTCATGTAAGGGCCGGTGCTTCGTAGTCTATTTTGGAGTTACTCGACCGCGTACAGGAGAGGGCAAAGTTGCTTATCGGTGACAGTAGGGTATCCAACTCTATCGATTCATTGGAGCATCGTCGCAATGTGGGTTGTGTTTCACTGTTCTGCTGAAATCCGGGAACTTGTTTCTGAAACACGCAGTTTTTTACGTAATTCAAATTCGTTCTTTAGCCGTACTGTCCGTATGTGCAATAAACTACAAGTAGAAATATTCCCTGCCACTTTCAATATAGGAAAGACCCAATAAGTGTAAACTTCATGATATTTATATATGAACATCGATGTTCTGGGGCCAAGTAGTTATTTTATATTGGTATATTTCATATACGAACGAATACTTATTTAAATGTGCAAGTTTTTTAGTTTTATTCGATGTAGAATAAAGAGTTTAGAATAATAAGTTTTTGCTCGAAAACTAAAAAGCATTCGAAATTTGTTTCGATTACGAATGTCTTTTGTTGTTATTACCAGGGGCCAAATTACCGCATTCGTGATCGAATGAGCTATTGTATCGAAAAACTATTTCGATAGCGAAATTATGATAAAATGTACTAAATTTCTTGCTCGATATCGAATGACATAATCTTAAATAAGAAAATTACGATAAATTTTTCTCGGTATCGAATGCGGTAATTTGGCCCCAGGCATGAACGTTTCGCAACGGCTTAAACGCAGTAAATATTTACTGTGACAGTATCAATTGCTTAAAAATTAGTTTTAAAAAAATTGGGCAAAAATTGTTGTTAATTCATTTTAATTCTATTTTATGCCCAGCAATATCTAAACATTTGAATTAATTCAGTGTCCTGTTCCCGAGTATCTACAAAGTGTAGAACCCGTTCCTACGCCTGACATAACTAGCAGTTCTGAGGCAGTTTATTTCCCTATAGAATGGATAAAATACTTGACCGTGATTATAGATCATTGTTTAAGTATATAAACTGCGTGTCACGATTTCTTCCTGTAATCTATTCTATGTAATATGTATATTGGTATTCTAGATACGTTTACCCAGCATTTGAGTTGTGTGGACCACAAGCGTACATATGAAAGTACATAGTTGAAACCATTCAGTAGGTGAAGATAGATATTGTTGCTATTGATAAAAAGTTTTAATTGATAATATGCCAAACTATCGATGAATAAAGCTAAGGGATTTTGTTTGGATTCAAATCCCCATATCATTCTAATGATATCTTCAATTAGCATTTAAAAAAAACCCTGCAAATAACTTTGAATACATAATAAACAGGGTACTAAAATAAATAGATAATTAATTCAAAGTGGGCTGGGAATAAACACCTAAACGCTTTTGCACAGTGTATCAAATGTTGATAACCCCAGACAAAGGAACACCGGTTAGTGAGAAGCTCTGAAGAAGAATAATGATGTGAATCTGACTATATATACATACGCATATATATGTATAATATATGTTTAAAATATAGATGTTTAATCAATAACATTAATTTTGTTCTTGTACGTATGTTGCTGAATCCTCCTTATCTCTCGGATTTCATTTAGAATCACAAATTTGTATACCCACCACCAAAAAGATGGGGGGTATATAAAGTTTGTCATTTCGTTTGTAACACATCGAAATAATGGTCGTAGAACCAAAAAGTCTATATATAATCCGTCCGTCAGTAAAAAAAAGACAGAACAATAGAATTTTTACCAAACAATTTTTTAACCACCGAAATGATTGGTATTGAAAATCGGCAAAATAGCTCTTAAATCGGCTATGAGAAATCGTAGACCGATTCTTACGATTTTCAGCAGAACTTGTCCTTCTATAATAAACATAAAGTGTGGTAAAAATTTCATTGTTTCACGAAGCTCTATCGTGCCATCAACAGTCGGACAGACAGACGGCCGGACATGGTTAGATCATCATGGATCTTATAAGGACCCAGACGTTTTGGTTCTACAACCAATATTTCGATGTGTTACAAACGAAATGACAAACTTAATATACTCCCCCATCTTTTTGGTGGTGTGATAATAAATGAAATTATTTAATACTTCCCTAAGCCGAGAAATTCAGTCTTACTTGAACCATAGTAGTGAAAGAAAATGGCCAGTGTTAATTAAATCATTCAATTACACTCTACTAAGTTGTGTGATAATAATAATTCAGAAATTTTACCAAACTAACAAATTAAATCAGAAAAGAACAATTATACAATACTAATACATTTTAGTACAATTCAGAAAGTTTATTCAATTGCGCGATTTTATTTTCTTTTTTTAAAGAAAACAGTTTAATTTGTCAAAGGGTGTTTTGGAACATTATGCATATTTTATATTCGGTTAACTTCCTTATTGTTTTCAGTGGTATTTGTACAACCGGTTAAAAATACATTCAATTATTATCTCTCCCTCATTCCTAAAGTTGAAGAAATAGTTGAATTTTTAATCCATCCAAATAACAAACACCAAAACGAAAAGAAGAACGAAAGTGTAAGTTTTAAATTTGTATTCAGACATACATACATGCATACATATATCAGTGACATTAATCACTTTAAAAGACTTGAATAACTGATTGATTTGAAATATTTGTTCATTGTAGTTACTTTTGAAACGATCCTAGGTCATCCTTTAATAAAACCATTTAAATTGCGATTAAAATTGTTGTCTGTTTTAATGGAATTTTTTATTAATGACTATTAGTAAATAAAGGGTGTCCCAACTAGAACTCAATTTTTAAATTTGGCGCCATTCGAAGTGTCAGTGTTTGACATTTGAACAATTGTTATTGTTTGCTAGTAGAAGGAATGAGGTTAGTAAAAATGGCGCGCTGCACGAATGAACAACACATTCGCATTGTGAAATTGTTTTACCAAAATGGTGAAAGTTTTGCGGCTACAGTTCGCAAATTGCGATCAATTTGGGGTCACAATAATGCTCCAAAAGAGTCAACTGTAAAGAGATTAATGGATAAATTTGCGAAACTGGGTCTGTTGGTGATGTAAAGACAACAAAGCGCCTTCAACCAGGTCGATCAACCGAAAATGTCGCAGCTGTACGTGATGATATCGCTCAAACTCCATCCACCTCAATTCGACACCGAGCTCAGCAAATGCAGCGAATTTTGACGAAAGATTTGCATCTTCATGCATACAAAGTTCAATTGACTCAGGAACTGAAGCCAGCTGACCATGGACAGCGAAGGGAGTTCGTTAATTGGGTATTGGAGAGACAACATGAAAATGCTAATTTTGCCGATAAAATCATCTTCAGTGACGAGACCCATTTCCATCTTCATAGCTTCGTCAATAGGCAGAATTGTCGCATTTGGGTTGAGGAAAATCCTCGAGTGATTAACGAGAAGCAAATGCATCCTCAACGTATCACTGTGTGGTGTGGTTTTTGGGCTGGAGGAATCATTGGAGGCAGGTCAAGCGCAAACAGTCAATGGTGTTCGGTATCGTGAAATGATAACCAGTTTTTTCTTGCCTAGAATTGAAGAAATGAATGTGGAGGGCATGTGGTTTAGATGTTTTTCTTTGGGGTTTTTTGAAGTCGATGGTTTACGCGAATAAGCCGACGACGGCTCAAGCCTTAAAAGAGGAAATTGAACGCTGCATTAATGAAATACCGCAGCATTTATGCAAAAGGTCATTGAAAATTTCATTAAAAGATCGCGTGTGTGCCAGCAAAGCCGCGGCGGCCATCTGCACGATATCTTGTTCCATACATAACCTCATTCTGTCTACTTGACGATATAATAAAGTTTCACGATATCTGTTTTATTTAAAATTAAAAAATTGCGTTCTAGTTGGGACTCCCTTTATTTATTAATACATATACATAATTATGTACATATGTATACAATCGTATTTATTTGTTTGTTTCTATGAATTGACGTGAATTTCATTGCATTTATCAGATGTTTTTCTATATTAATGTGAATGTTTTCAGAAAAGCTATTTAGCTATGATTTTAATACATATTTTTTAATAATTTATTATGATTTAAATTGTTGCTAAATATCAATTTTGCAAAGTATTTTATAATTTACTAGCTAAACCCGGTGTGCTTCGCTACCCCCTCGCAAAACGCGCAAAGATATACACATTAAATTTTTTATGTGCACCCTCCACACAGACCCCAATCACCCCTGAAAATTTCATTGAAATCGGGCAAACCGTCTAGGAGGAGTATGCGAACAGGAAGTTTTGCCACTTAATTTTATATATATAGATATTATTGGAAGTAATTTTGTTGTCATTGCTATTGAAACATGATCACGTGAATAAGTTTTTACATACATATACATATACATATGTAAATAAATACAAAATATTGAATATTTTTTCTGACAAAATTCGATAAAGAATTCCAATAATTTAGCATATTATTTTTACTCAAATATTTTTTAGACAGAAGAATTGATGCCATGGTGTAACTTTGTTTACAATTTACTTACATACATACATATGTCATACATATGTTTTTCAAGTGTTTACGACAGTAGTACAATATTTTAAACAAATAAAAATTCCTGTTCTTTTTTGTATTATGTTGTATTTGTTGCCGATTTCCATTCACCCCGTATGTGTAGTTACACCATGATTATTGATCTTATCTTACTTTTTTTTAATGGCATCTGTCACCTAGAGAAGAAAAATAGACACCCTATAGATCCTCTGTGACAGTGGTAAGGAAACTAATCCAAATAAACTTGTTCCTTTTTTTAATCTTACTCGTATATTACTGGTCACAAAATTCAAATTTGTACTCGTACATATCTTGTTGTAGTTTCTTTGTTCAGTAGTTGAATTTTTTAGAGTTTTTTAAGATTTTTAGAGTTTTAGGGAGTTTCCTGAATAAAAAAAATACATATTTTTTTTATTATAAAAATAAAAATAAGGAAATTGTTAAATTAACTGACTAGAATAAGAATGGTTGCAATTAGAATTTTCTATTTACATATTTATGAATATGTACTCGTATGTATGAAATTGGCAATTTATTACTATCAAATACAATTTGACATGTATGTACATTAGAGTGGTTCGCCTTCCATTCAAGAAAAAGTTGTGTCAGTCACCCCCTAGGATTTGACACGCCTACAAATACCGCCCTTTTAGTATTTTGTTCACTTTGTCGCTAGTTTTAGTCCGATCATAACATTTTTGCCATGAACACGGCTCTGTAAGGGCTATATTTGTGTCCTTGATCATTTTCTACTACCACGTCAAATTCTAGTCATGACTTTAAAAAAAATGTTTAGCATTATTGTGAATACGAAACGAGTTTTTAAAAGTCGTGACTAGAATTTGATGATTGTAAACGATTGGAGATATTTCCATGAAACTTAACAGTTGAGTTGTATTTACGTGGGTTTGTGGCGAGATTGGCCTTTAGAAAATTATTAAAATTCTTGACCCGTATGTCAAGAAATTGTATATTTTGATAGTACGCGAAAATGTATAAAATATATGAGAGATGTTTATCTTAATTAAAAAATTATGATTTTTAAGATTCTTGTTTCAGATTCTAAATTTTTTTTTTAAAATATCTGTTATATTTCTAGTAAAATTTCAACTAAAAATTGATATTCAGAAAATGTAAAATAATACATACTTTTCCTATACTCTTCCTAAATTACCCATTGATACTAAATAAATATGTAGGTCCCAAAAGTGTATTTTTTAAACAATAGAAAAATATAACATAGGTAAAATCTGAAATCCCATCATTACAATATTGTGACCAAAATGACGTCGGCATTTATAAAAACAATATTAAAGTATTTTGTTATTATCATGAACAAAAAAACATGATCCCATTATCGGTAATGCCACGGTGGCAAACTCGTGATTATAATTAAATAATTATAAATAGAATAATTTATATTACAACCAGCAGTATGACACGCAATGAAATCTAAAATCGTTCAACGCCCTCATTTCTATCATTATGAATGTTTGTAATTCGAAGTTGGCTCTCGTGATTTTCTTTAAAATATAATAGCAACAAAATATACGAATGTATGTATATATTTAATAAATGATCGCTGCTAAAATTTTAATAAGAAGTCAAAAAGGTTACTTTTAGAAGATTAGCCAAAGTTTTAGATTTATTTGGAATAGAAACAAACAATCTAATATAATTTCAATTGTTGGCGCTTGGCAAAATGTGTTAACTTTGATTTAAATTATTATTTTTATTATTATTCTCCGCAAGCATTTAAATCTCTCTTTATCGGTTGAAAAATTTTAATGAATTATTTCCGACAATTCATTTCGAGTAGTATTAATGTATAGAGTCCGAAAGAGGGGGCAGAATTCGGTTTCTGAAATTGTACATGTTCATTCAGGAGAAATCAAAGTTGATTTTGAATGTAAAAGTTTTAGTAGAGGAAGAACTGAATCAACTTCGTTGCACGTTCAGGTGGAAAATATAAAATATATCGATTGAGATGAAAGGATAAAAAGTACATTAATTTCCATCCTTAATTTTGTTGTAGGCTCCTCCGTTTCAACACATTCATACGGTTAGTAAGTGAAATAGAAATCACCAGGGCCCTTAAATAATAACAATTCATATTCAAAATTCCTATATGAAAGCAATAGTTCAAGGGGCTGCTATAATTCGATTCAAAGTAAACGCTATTGCCATGTATTTTACAAACCTACTCGAACATCCTAATTTTCAATCCAGTTACGAAATAAACATCCATGAGCTTCTTTCACAAACTTTTAATTTTTTGAAATCGTTCCATGTCTAAAACTGGTTTTAAGATACAGTTCAATAGACACCATTTCGTTTATTGATAAGTATTTTTGTACTTTGATTCCAGAATCTTTATTCAGGACAAACAAATAAATCTATTTTTATAAACCATTTTAAGATCCTACCTACATATGTATATATTTCTTACAGTTCAAAACCCAACAAACCGATAATATAAGAGAAGCCAAAGTCAATTTGACAACAGCAGACAATTTTTGGAGTCCTAGAATGTCGCTTGATTTTTTAGCTGGTTGCATTGGAGGTACATACAAATTATTGGCACAAATGAATCTTTGAATAACTTCTATAAATTCTATTATATTTGCTAGGTTGTGCTGGTGTATTAGTCGGCCATCCCCTAGATACCGTAAAAGTTCATTTACAAACTCAAGATCCCAAAAATCCTAAATATAGAGGAACTTGGCATTGCATGACATCCATTGCCAAGCAGGAGAAATTTAGAGGTCTATATCGTGGCATCACAAGTCCTATTGGCGGCATTGGATTTGTAAATGCCATTGTATTTGGCGTATATGGAAATGTCCAGAGAAATACAAAAAATCCCGATTCTCTAGCATCACATGCATTGGCGGGCAGTATAGCAGGATTCTCACAGAGTATTGTTTGCGCTCCCATGGAATTGGCAAAAACACGTTTGCAGCTGCAACATGAAAGTTCCAACGGTCCAAAATTTAAAGGACCGATGGACTGCTTAAGGCACATCATTAAGCACGAGGGCTTACGTGGTACAATGAGAGGTTTAGCTTTTACCGCTGCCCGTGATATACCAGGTGAGAAAATGTTTACATACATATATTTTAGAAAATGCTTTTAATATGTTGAATTTGGTTTCATTAGGTTTCGCTACTTACTTTGTAAGTTATGAGTACATGATGCGTCAACCTAGTAAAAATAATGTGTTTTATGGTCTATGTGCCGGTGGTCTTGCTGGTATGTGCTCTTGGGTGGCCTGCTATCCCATAGATGTTGTTAAAACTTGTATACAGGCCGATGATCCAGCGAATCCCAAATACAGAGGTTACATGGATTGCATACGACAGGGCTATAGATCGAATGGCTGGAACTTTTTCTTTCGCGGTCTTAATTCAACTATGATACGATCATTTCCCATGAATGCTGCCTGTTTCTTTGTCGTCTCCTGGATTATGCAGTTAGCCAATAAAGGGGGTGTAGATGTTGTGGTACATACTGGCGATCCAATGGCTCTTGTTAGCCTAGCTACAAATCTACCCCTCTGTCATGTGTTGCACATTGATCACGCTGAAGAGAAAATGAGACTAAAACGTTCAGTCTTGGCACAGAGTTTAAGATCATTTGGGGCATTTAATGAAGCCATATGCCAAACTGAAGCCGCCGAATTGGCCAGTCAAATTTATCCTGATAAAGTTAATGATAAATACTATGTATTTGAAGATGAACGACTGTTAAGGGAGAATGTCCTCAAAGAAAACTCATCTAATTGTTAAATAGTCATTAAGTTGCGTCTCTTTCTCTCTCTCTCTCTCTCTCCCTCTCTCTCACTATCCCTCCTCCATCATACCACTAACTAGTTAATATTTTGTAATTTATGATTTTCTATTTGTACATATTGTTTTATAAAATTGTACAAATTTATATCGTTATTAAAGATTTCCATGAAATTATGAATGAATGTTTTCATAAAACGAAACTTTTAATAAGATTGTTTATTGTGAACTGTTTCTTTTGAAGGTATTTTTTATTTAAGTCCCAAAAAATTCGTCATTTTTTATGATGAGTTTAGAACAATTTTCAGTATTCAAAATATTGCATTAACAGGCCGAATCTTTAATACCCTCCACCTAAACGCAATAAGAAATGCAAAAATACAAAAACTAAACTGGTTATACGACTACATAGTATGTAAATCCTAATTCTGTCTTAGTGCAAATTTTATTAATATTTTATATATTCTTTGAAATACATTTTTGCGACCAACATAATTTATTTTAAATGTTTTGAAATTTTATCTAATTTTGACCATTTACAATTGATTTTTAATGTAATTTTCAGACTTTGTCTGATTTTCATAATAATCTTGAGTGTAATTTAACAATTTATAAATGAAGTTATGAAACAGTGTATAAAAAATGGTAAGATATAAGATGAGGCTATTTTTGTTTGAATTTGATTTGATCTCAATAACATTATTTGCAGAGATAGCAACATTTGCATTCATACTCATTTAACCATAGACCAAACCCTTTGGAGATTGGGAAAATGAAACGGAATATGAATGATAGGCTGAGCCGAGATCTTGAGACAATTTCGGAATGGGGTTGTGCGAACAGAGTCGATTTTAACGTACGTAAGACTCAGTGTTGTTTATTAACGCACAAACGCACAACAGATCATGTTGCTTCATTTGTTTTTATGGGCGGTGTAAATATTAAGGAATCAGATGTTCTTGACGTTCTAGGCATGAGAATCCAGTGTGATTTTCGCTGGACCAAACACATTTTTCAAGTGTCAAAAGAATTGAGCGCTTCTGCCTTTGTTTTTTAAAACGGTGTAGAAAATACTTCACTCCACCAACTGTAGAAAATATTTTATTTACACCACCTGTATTCGACCGAAAATGGAATACAACTCTCATGTAAGGGCCGGTGCTTCAAAGTCTATTTTGGAGTTACTCGACCGCGTACAGGAGAGGGCGAAGATGCTTATCCGGTAACTTGTTCCTAAAACACGCAGTTTTTTATGTAATACAACTTCTTCAGTCAGGGTTCATACATTTGTGATCGCTTGGACAGTTGATCGCACAACACACTACAGGGAAAATTCGTTCTTTAGCCGTACTGTCCGTATGTGGAATAAACTACAAGCAGAAGTATTCCCTGTCACTTTCAATATAGGAAAATTCAAGTTAAATGTTTACAAACACTACTCCCTCTATCCTCCCTTCCATAACCTATTTTCCTAGTTCCAACACAATGCATTGAATAAGTAGGGGTCGTCTCCTGAGTGCTGGTCCAAGAAAATAAAATAACATTATTTACAAAAGATTTATGGATGGTATAGTAGAGGTGGACCAGTTATGGACTGATAGCTTCTAAATCCAATATCCACTAATGTGATTTCTACATATTTTAGGCTTATTTTGGTTGATCTCAATAACTTTATTTACAATAGTTGTATGGTTGTTTAGTATAGTCGCAAGTGGACTTAATTCAGGAGCTATTGCCAATTATTGACAAAATCCAAAAGCATAATTGCCGTATAACCGATATTAGTATGATTTCTGGATTAAAATTTTTGATCCATATAAAAGTTGGTTCGATAGCAATATTTATTAAATATTTTTGTGGGCTAAATTGTTTTTCGGAAATGGTTCTTATATGGCAGCTATGATTAATTATGGGCCGATCTTTTTAAATTTTGTAACCGATATGCACCGATATTCTCAAAATCCAGCAGTTTGATTTTGACATGTATGTAAATGAACCGTGTTAAATTTTGAATCGGTACCTTTATTTATAAGAGATTTATGAGTATTAAAATGATTTTCGGAAGATGGTTTTATATGGTTGCTTAGGTCAAATATGGACCGAAATCCACAAACTTCTGTAGTATGATTTTTGCGTATATGTATGTAAATGATCTATAAAAAGTTTTGAGTCTGTACCGATATTTATAAGATATATATAAAGATTAATGACTTTTTCGGATATGGTCCTTATATGGAAGCTATGACCAATTATGGGTCGACCATCATTAAATTTAGTCTATAAGAATTATTTATATGAAATTTTAACCTTTTAGTGAATTTTAAAAGTGGACTTTATATGGGGTCTATGGTCAAACATGGACCGAACTAAAAAAAAATTCGTTTTGCGATTTCTTTTTGCATGAAACTCATTTTTGCTGAATTTTGTATTGATATTCCAATTTTATAGGCACTAATGTATAATGGAGCAATATTTCGGAAAGATGTTTGTATGGAGGGAATGAGAAATCATGGACCTATTTTTACCAGCTTAATCACACTTTCTTCTTTTATAGGAATAAAATAAATAAAACGTATAAAATTTTTATGGAGATTGCCTCACATTTTGGTCCATAATGATAATGATTTTCAATACCAAAGTTACCTGTAAAATAAGAAATATATTTTTGGAAATTTTGTTTAGTTAAGTTGTGTAGTTTGGACGTAAGAGTGTTTTTCACAGACGGACAGACAGACGGGCATGGCTCAATTGACTTGGAAAATATTTTTACTGATAAATATAAGAGAGATATACTTATTCTCAATACCAAACTCCATCTCATATAATATGAAGTAGTCGAGACTGCGAATGTCCCAAATAAAATTGTTATCAGTAAAATGCTATTTGTTTTGCAACAAATTCACTATGAGGTTAAACAAAATATAGAAAATATCTTATTAATTTAAATCACATGAAGATTTTTCATCAATAATTTCCATGGCTGAATCGTATCATTCAGTGAATCGCAATTGTAGTACAATGGGGCCATTAAAGTAATGTAAATGGTGTTTAACAGATTCTTTTTTTTTTCAAAAATAGAAGTAACACTCAGGCAATTAATATGCCTATATATAATTGCGTTACTTTGTTTGGAAAAGGATTAAAGAAGTAAAGATGATGAAAGTAGAAGAAAGCTTTATATCACAAATCTGCAATTGCGCATTATGTTTGTTTTAGTGCAGCATTGCAGCGCATCTGGTGGTGAGTAGGCGCATAATTTTTTAAAGCTTTTATAACCTTTGTTTAATTATTTTACTTCGGTGGCGTTTGAATGCTATACCACGGAAGAAGGGCTCTGTGATAAATATTAGTCATGATAGATAGAAAACTAATAATTAGAGAAATTGATGTTGTTTGAGTGGCAGCGGCTGGCAATCGAACCCGAGCTACAAATACCAACTAACGCTTTATGATCAAATGCGCTAACCAATTAAGCTACAGCACCCTCAAATAATATACATCTAATGTGTATAAATGGAAAAAGGGACGATCAAAAAATATGTTTTAACAGTTTAACTAGCAACCTCTGTACTTGACGGTTGGTGTACTTGACTATACATATGTATTTATATATATAGAGCAATTCCATATGAAAGCGATCACCTTTTGGACGACCCCTCTCCGATTTTAAAATAAATAGTCTCAATCGATTGCCCAGCAAAAAATAATGTACCTACATATTTTTTTTTTTTTTTATAGTGACTGGTTTAGTGGTGGTGTACGCCACTGTCTGTGACAAAATTGAAGAATTCTTCATAAGGGACCTCATTGAAAATTGTTTTAAAAAAAAACTACTAAAGCGATCGCAACGAGTGATAGTTCGTTGGAAAGGTATTGAATCAGGCTTTAATTAATAAATAAAATTTTCCTAATTTTTCTTAGAAATTTACCTTTAAATTTTCCCATGAAAATTAAATTTTCCGATTTTCCACAGAAGCTCCTAAATTTTCCGGCTAATTTTTTTTTTGGATTCCTCATAATTTTTGCTTTAAGAATCAGCAATAAAAAAATGGGCCCCGACTCCTTGTTTGGACAGGAGAAGAGCATTTAAGAGACCACCTTGTTAAAAATACGTTTTAAAAATTATTTTACAGTTAAAAATACATTTATGAAGAAAAAATCAATTTTTTTTAAGAGCCCCAAGTTGAGTGCTGTAAAGACAATTTAAAGTAAAATGAATAAATTTTGCTGCAATCCGTTTAACAAGAGTGGACATCGTTCGAAAAAGATAAAAGTATTAAAATTAACTGGTGTTTCGAAGCGATACATGAATGAGTTAAATATACAATACGGTGAAGAAGCAGAATTCATTTGCCCCAAGTGTAAAATCGATTTGTCTCAACAAGCAAATACATTGAAACAATGTAGTGAAAGAGTGAAATGACAAGTGAACAAAATGTTTCTTCTGATAGTGAGGCAGACATTCCGATGGTCAATATGTCTTTGAGTTCTTTGAATGAGGCAATTACCACTTTAGGTGAAACGCCTATTAGAAAAAGAAAGTGGCGAAGTGAAACATACAGGAAAGAGAAAAAAGGCAAGGTTATGAGTGCAATCGCGACAATATTTGATGAAGGCTCTGATAACGAATGCAGTCAAGCAGATGACGTTGATGACGGCAAACAAATGATTGAGCAGTTGAAAAGAAAATTCAATTTAGCGACCACTTTTCCGGAGAAATATCTCATTTTATCTGTGCGGCCTCAATCATGGTCTATACGCAAGATTTCTGAACAGTTTCAAACATCTTTTTACATCGCGAGAAGAAGCAAAGAATTAGTTCGACAGAAGGGCATATTGGCGACTCCCACCAAGAAATTTGGCTCAAGGACCCTCAGCGAAGCAACGGTGAAATTGCTTCAAGATTTTTACTGCAATGATGACAACAGCCGCGCCTGCCCAGGTACACGTGACTATGTTATCACACGTGAAGATGGAGAAAAAGTACACAAGCAGCGCAGATTATTATTATGTAATCTATCCGAAGCATACCATCAGTTCAATGAGAAATACCCAGCAAAAAAAGTGGGATTTTCTAAGTTTGCCATCCTACGACCAAAAGAATGCGTGCTGGCATTAGACAGGCACGGAACGCATTCAGTCTGCGTTTGCATGTTTCATCAAAACATAAAATTAATTTTCTTTCCATGCAAGAAATTGAAAGTATTTCACGGTGAAATTGAAACATATAGGGACCTCCTGTCGAAGTCGTTGTACGCATACCCCACAGAAAATTGCCATCTGTCCAAATGCGACAATTGTCCGAAGATTGACGAGCTAGAGCAATATTTGGCGGAAATGTTTGAACAGCTGTTATTTCAGGAGGTGCATTTCAAACAGTGGATAATTAGCAGCGGCAGATGTTCCCTTGAGACCGTGGTAAAGCAGATTCCGGAATTCATCGAGGAATTCGGATTCAAGTTGAATGAACTGAAGGCGCACCATTTCATATCCGAGATGCAATCGAAATTTCTAAAGGAAAGTAAGGAGAAATTAGCCCAAAATGAATTCATTGTGATAAGCGACTTTGCCGAGAATTACACTTTTCTCGTTCAGGATGAAATTCAGGCTTATCACTGGGTAAACGACCAGTGCACGGTGCATCCTTTTTGCATTTATTTCAAAAACGAACATAACGAACTACAGACCGTAAGCCTTGTTGTTGTCGCGGAGAGTTTAGCTCATAATTATGTGTCCGTTTATTTATTTCAAATGAAACTGTTTGAATTCTTAAGATCAAAATTCGATGCAATCGACAAAGTAACATCTTTCTCAGACGGCGCGGCTTCTCAGTACAAGAATAAAAAAAATTTTTACAATCTTTGAATAATTGAAGAAGAACAAAACTGCAAGGTCGAGTGGCACTTTTTCGCGACGTCTTAGGTAAGGGCCCATGCGATGCGTTAGGGGGAACCCTAAAACGCATGGCGACTAAGGCAAGTTTGCAAAGGCCATATACTGACCAGATCTTAAATGTACAACATTTGTTTTCGTGGATTCAAAGCAAGAAAATTGCCATTAACACAGTTTTATGCACTCAAAAAGAACACGATGCCATGGAGCGACGAATTCAAAACAGATATAATAATGTCAAAACTATAACTGGAACGCAAAAGTTTCATTGCTTCATACCAAATATTTCTGATATGTCAATTAATGTAAAGCGGTACTCTTCGTCTGCCGACGTGCTAAATTTAAAGTTACTTTAATTTTATAATGATGCCAAGACAATTGAAATTTTTAATAAATATTGTAATTAAGAATAAGCAGCAAAATAAGAAAGATTTTTTCTTCATAAATGTATTTTTAACTGTAAAATAATTTTTAAAACGTATTTTTAACAAGGTGGTCTCTTAAATGCTCTTCTCCTGTCCAAACAAGGAGTCGGGGCCCATTTTTTTATTGCTGATTCTTAAAGCAAAAATTATGAGGAATCCAAAAAAAAAAAATTAGCCGGAAAATTTAGGAGCTTCTGTGGAAAATCGGAAAATTTAATTTTCATGGGAAAATTTAAAGGTAAATTTCTAAGAAAAATTAGGAAAATTTTATTTTTCAATTAAAGCCTGATTCAATACCTTTCCAACGAACTATCACTCGTTGCGATCGCTTTAGTAGTTTTTTTTTAAAACAATTTTCAATGAGGTCCCTTATGAAGAATTCTTCAATTTTGTCACAGACAGTGGCGTACACCACCACTAAACCAGTCACTATAAAAAAAAAAAAAATATGTAGGTACATTATTTTTTGCTAGGCAATCGATTGAGACTATTTATTTTAAAATCGGAGAGGGGTCGTCCAAAAATTTGCCAATTTTGATCGTTTTCATATGGAATTGCTCTATAAATGTATATGTATATCTGCCTCCAGTTAGGGGTCAATTCTGACATTGTGAAATAAAAATAACTTAAAATTTTATAGGAATCAAATTACAGGAATATATGATTTTGTGTTTTATACTGCTAACTCCACTTCTTGACGAGTCAGCGTTTTTTGTGCTCAATACCAAAACGTTAGCAGGATTAGGGGCATACATTTTTTTCCCCTGTGTGCGAAAACGAGGCTATGTTCACGTTCATAGACAAGATTTGTCCACACGAGACAAATTCAAAATGTGCAGGCAAGAAATTATTTGCTGACTTAACAAATTGTTGCGTTGTCAAGATTGAGAGTTAAATTTCTCGCAGTACATTTTGTTTTCTTATTGCACACACTGTTAAATGGGCACGTCTCATCACAGAAACTTTAACATTTTAAACATACATATTTTTGGCCTTGGATAGTTCTAAGACCAATTAGCTTACTATGGTCAAAGCCAATTTGGTTCCCGTGAACATGTTGCAACTATCAAACAAGTTAACATTTCAACCGGAAAGATAAGAAAATCTCTTGAACACGTGGACTCAACTATGATACCTCGAGAATGAGAACTAGATTATCTCAGGTGTGTGGAAACGTGGTTGAAAAATAGAGAATAGAACAACGTGAACATTCCGCAGTCTGATCATGTCACATACATACCTTGGTATTTGCATGGATCTTCTATCTCATACCATTCACAGAAGTGTTATTACAAAAGACGCCAACCCTCCAGTCTCATTCTCCAATTCTTAGGACCATGATCAGGGCTGCCAGAAAAATTTCGTCAAAATCCATATAAAAAAGAAAAAATCGTCATTTCGAATTTTAAAATAAAAAGCCTCTATTTCTAACAGTATTTTTAAATTTTTATTTAAACGAAAACATAAAAATTCAAGTTTGTACAATATATATATATCAAAATACATAAATTTTAACTTTTTAAATAAGAAATCACTAAAAATATAATGTTATGCACAACTTGTGTTGTATTTTTATAATATCTTCCGCTTTTTTTAAATATGTGACCCGGCTTATGAAAAGGTGGCTTATGACTCACAACAAATTTTTACACTTTTTTTTGGTTTCGATAGTTTTTGAGACGCTCTTTCACGTGTTGAAAGTGTTGATTCCTCGAACCAGCCGCCATTGCAGATATAATATCATAACATTATTCTTATTTTGTCCAACACACTGACGAAATGCATTGTTTATATTTAACAGCTGTGTCTCGCAATTTCTTTTTTGAGTCATAAGCCACCTTTTCATAGGCCGGGTCACATATATTTTTTTCACACTTTTCAATTCTGACTCGTCAAGGCAAGTATTTTTGGATGAAAAGACAAAATAAAACAATCTTCATGTATTTTGGTTTGCATTAAAAAGTACGAAAATTGAATTGACGAGTGTAAATTAAATGGCAAGTTCAAAGAGAATTGAACAAAAACTAGTCAGCTAAAACTGAAGAGTGTGAATCAAGACTTACAGTATTTTATAATAAAAAATGTTTGAATTAAGCATATTTTATTACTTCAGGTTAAATTACAATGTCAAAACAATTTAGTTATATAACATTTTGAATAAAGAATCCAATTCATCCAACATAAAAAAGCACATATGTACTTATTTTCAAAGAATTCCGTATTTCTGTTATTTAAATTTATTTGGCTGAATATTCTTTCAACGTTTTGTTAAAATAGGAGAAGTATTTGAGGAATTTCCCCGTTGAAATTCACAAATTGTTTTCTCTAAAATTTTAGTTCATGGAATTTAGCATTTAAAATTGCTTTTTATGTTTGCAGATACATAAATAAGTAATTTCTACTATCCTCACTCAATACTATTTGGAATTATTATACTTGAACTTAACAATTGTCAATAATTAAGAAAACACTACTATTAATTAGTTTTGTTTTTGAAATATATCATGTTCTTCTTAATATTTATGATATTAAATGAGAAAAATAGTTGTTGTCTCAAAAAAAGAGAGAACCTTAATAAAACAAACAAATGATAAAAAAATTTAATAATTCAGAAAATCGTCACTATCAATAAAAAATATCGTCAAAAAAAATCGTTATAATGACGATAAATCATCAAATCTGGCAGACCATAATAATAATATTATTAGTTGTTAAACTTAAAATTCATTCTGTTAAATGCACATTTATTGGAAACCATCTATTTAATAAGGGTTGATAAAGAATTATTTACTTTTAATACCACTTGGTATATTACGTTTGTCATTCTGTGTGCAACTTTGTTAACATTCATCTGCGACCCAACAAAGTATATACATACATATATTCTTGATCCTTATGAAATTCCAAGTCGATTGATCCATGTCCGTCTGTCTGTCACTCTCACGTCCAAATCACACAACTAAACTTAACGAAATTTCAAGAAAAATATTTTCTTATTTTGTAGGCAAGTTTGGTATTAAAAAATTAGCAAAATCGATATAGCAGAACCAGAGTTATGGACCAAAATGTGAGGCAACCTTCATAAAAATTTTATATTTTTTATCCCTTTTTTTTGCAATTTTTGTAAAATATATTGCAGACATTGCCATGAAATTTTATATACGTTATTTCTATGATAAAACCAGAAACTTTCAGGAAAGTAGTAAGAATCGGTCCATAAGACAATATATTCCATGTTCGACCATAGACTCCGATAGTCCATTTCCAAAATTCACTTAAATACGTATAAAACTGGTTAAATATTGTTACCAGATTAGAAATTTGATATAAATAATTCTTATAGATATATAAAATTTAATGATGGTCGACCCATAATTGGTCATAGCTCCCATGCAAGGACCACATCCGAAAAAGGCATTTATCTTTATATATATCGTATAAATATCGCTATCGTCTCTAAACTTTGCACAGGTCATTTACAAATATACAAAAATCATCTCACAAAATTTTGTGACTTTCGGTCTATTTTTAACCGTATGCCCCATATAAAGCCCTCTTCCGAAAATCACTTTAATACTCATTAATATCTCATAAATAACGGTACCGATCCAAAATTTTACACGGATCATTTACATACACGCCAAAATCAAACTGCGGGATTTTGAGAATATCGGTCCATATTTGACAATATCCCCCATATAAGGTCCACTTCCGAAATTCACGTTAATACTAATATATATCGTATATATAGCGTTATTATGTTGAAATTCGACGTGAAGTATCCTCATATGCATCAAAATCACTGTTCCAAAATTTCAGAAGATCGGCCCATAATTTGTCATGGCTGCCATATAAGAACCATTTCCCAAAAACAAATAAACCCACAAAAATGTTTAATAAATATCGATATCGAACTAAATTTTATATAGAACAGTAATTTTAATAGAAAATCATACTATTATCGGTTATACGTCAATTATGATCCTGGATTTTGTAGCTGTCTGTCAATAATTGGCAATAGCTCCCGAATTAGATCCACTTCCGAGCATACTAAACAACCATACAACTCTTATAAATAACGTTATTGAGATACTGGATTTAGAAGCTATCAGTCCATAACTGGTCCACTTCTACTATGACACCAACAAATCTTTTGTAAATAATATTATTGAGATCAAATTCAAACAAAAGAGCCTCACCTTATAATCTTATCCTTTTTTATACGCTGTTTCTCAACTTGTTGTGAATATGGAAAAATTTCTTTTAATTTTATAAATTGTTAACTTACAATCAAGATTATTATGAAAAAATAAACAAACTCTGTAAATTAAAGTAAGAATCGGTAATTACGTTTGTCGTTATAAATGGTCAAAATTAGATAAAATTTCAAAACATTTAAAATACGACCAACATAATCGCAAAAATGTATTTCAAAAAATATATAAAATATTAATAAAATTTGCACTAAGATTGAATAGAAAACACAGAATAAGGATATTCTAGTCATATGACGAGTGTAGTTTCTGCATTTTTGTATTTCTTATTATATTTAGATGGAGGGTATTTAAGATGCGCTACAGCCGAATATTGCACTCTAACTTGTTTATTTATTTATTTACTCGCAATGTTATAAAATGGAATAGTTGCGGTAACTAGAGAACAAATTATGTTGGCAGTATATAAATAAAGCACTAGTCTGTTACTAAGAACAACCTATTAAATCATAACTTCACCTGCTTTAAGCGTTTTAAGGAAAATTCATATCAAGCATATCATTTTGAAATATTCAATAGATAAGAATTGCTAGCTAGTCTTTGCTACTGAACGAAAAAAAAATATATTTTATAGAAAAATAAAATAAATTAAGAAAATCTATCAATTAAATTGAAATAAAACGATTTAACTTCTTGCGATGGCAAATTACAAGTCTTTCGGTTTGGAGACTGAAAAAAAAGATGAGAACATATTTGGTGAAGATAATTCCATTGTTGAGAATTCTGAGGAAGCAGAAGTAGAAAAGGCTCCTGGTGATGAGTGCAACTACGAAAATATGCCTGACGAACCGGCATCAAATGAGCAGGATGATATCCCTTTGGCACTTTTACCTCCCGATCATCCCTTATTGGCCAAGTTTCAACAATCGCTCAAGGAGTTCCTTATACGCACCAGAGATCAATTGATTAATGAAATTGAAGAAATCAAATATTCCGTCAAACAAAAAGAACAACAGCGCGAAGAACAGGGTGCCATACTGTATGACAGACAACAAGAAATTCAACGACAAAACGAACAGCTCGAAGAATTTGCTCAACAAATTCAAGAAAATCTTCAGCAAAGACATCATGAAGAAGAGACTGTGAGTCAACTAAAGGCCGAGTATGAGGAAAAGTCCCAAATAACGAAGGAACAAAAAACTTTGTACAACAAACGTATGGCTGAGCTGCAGCACATGCAAGAACTCGAAAACAATATACGCAAATGGACCGATGACGTTGAGGACGAAGTAAAGAATGCCAAACGTGTTGTAAGTCGAGATGCTCAATTGCAACAACAATTGTCCGAGGAAAAGAAACGATCAGATTTGTTATTCTATCACTTGGATGTGGAAGTAAAGAAAAGCGAAACGGAATTAGAAATGGTTCAGAACGAAATAAAAGACATGGACGAAGTTTTGGAGGTATTAAATATGAGTGCTTCGAATGCAAATGCAGACTTAGAAGCATTGGAAAATGAACACAAACGTTTGACGCAATCTTGGTCGGAAGTGATTGTGGCAATTTCGTTGCGTGATCGTATACTCTATCAAGTTAAGGTGGAAACCGAGTAAGATTTGATGAAATTTACATTTTGTAGCTTAATATTAATCCAGCACAAAGTCAGCTAAAACTAAACTGGTCACTGATGCATTCGCTTTAAGTGTCGTAAATGCAATATCTATCGCAATACCAATTGGAACCATTAAAAGGGGAATTTTACGAAAATCTTCAGAAGTCTGACAATATGTGGCTCAAATTGAAAATAGGCATGAATTCCTGGCAGTATAGAACTCCTAAATAACAACCGAAAGGACATTTGGAATGGACAATAGAAATGTTAACTGGGACTTCGTTTCGACAGTTACTGTCATAGTTGCCTGGATCTCTGAAAGGAATAAATAGTTTTGCATTTCCTTTATGAATGGCCAGTTCTTCTTTTATTTAGATACAGATTTAAGCACATGCCTATACTAAATGATCTATCTGAGACATCGGCTACCAGACTGTCTGATCCATTTAGAAACGACAGGTTGGATCAAGTACTTCTTGTATTTGTTATCCAAACGGAATCAATTAATTTATAGTTTGGTCGTTTCGACCTAATCATACAATTTAATTTGATACCTTCTAAAAAATGCACAAAAGTTCTCGGGGTTGAAATCGGGTGTTAAATTTTTCGTTTATTCAGTTATAATGCTGGAGCGAATAGCATTAATCAAAAGTTTTATTAAAGATCATTAAGACAATTTTTATTTGCAGCAAAGGAAAAGAGACGATAAAATTAAATACGGCTGGAATTGAGGCTACACAGAAGCAGATTAAAAAAGAGTTACAAGTAAATGAAAAGTTAGAGACTTTTAAAAAGCGTCTAGCTGAGGATTTTATAACATTAAAGAAGGATTGTAAGTGCAATTTTATTATACTCCTTTAACAATGCATTTTATAAATTAAACGGTCATATTTCGAAAATAGGCAAACAACAATCTGATATTTTGGCGGGCCTAGAAAATAAACTCTCTGACATACCGCTACTACTCGATCAAACAGAAAAAGATCTTAAAGAGGCCAGGAAGGAAGGTACGCAATTGGAAACCGAAATTCGAGGATTGCAATGGAAAGTCGACAAACAGAACAATAAAAAATACGAAGTTGAAGAGAATATATTAAAATTGGCCCAAGATCACTTGATAACCGATAAAGCAAGTGAATATCGCTTAAAATTACTGAATAATGCTCAGGAGCAGAGAAGAGGCATGGAATTGAATCTAGCTCAGGCACAAAATCAATTGGCTGGCACTTTGTTGGATATGGAGCGTGTTAAAGGGAACAACTTTCGAATGAGTCAAGATAATGATACACTTAGTGAAGAACTAAATGCTTTAGAAAAGAAGTCGGATCATTTTAATGCTGAGTTAAAGTATTTGGAAACACAAATTGATATCAAAATGAAACGCATGGACAAATTAATGAATCAATTGGACGAATTAATAAGGAATAGTGAGGGCAGTGAAATAAGTCCAACTGAGTTGAAGGTAATTATTTTATTAAGAATATCAACATTTGCCAAACAACATTTGTAGTATGACGGAGTTATCTTATTACATGTTTTCTAACAAATTGTTAATAAATATCGACATATCAATGTTTGCACTATTTCAGATCAAACAATTAGAAAGATCTATACAATCCACAGAACAACAAGTTCTAGAATATCAGCAATTTTGGATAATGCTGCAAAATCATTTCGTCAATCTCACCCAGAAAAGAAGTGCACAAATGAATCAAATTCAAATTACCCAAAAACGTAAAATAACATTTCAAACAAATTAAATACAATATCCTTAACCTTTGTATACACAACATTTTTCCAGAATTATCCATTATAAAGCAAAAATCCCTAAAAGTTGACCAAGAGCTCGAACAGTCGGAAACAAGTAGCAAAGAATTGAATCGCGATATACAAATTTACCAGTCAAAATTGGAGCTCTTAAATGCCAAAATGGCCAAGAAACGTCAACAACATGAATCTGAAGAAAGTGAGTGTGAACAACAACATGCTGAATTATTGGAAAGGCTTAAGGTAATGAATCGTCTAATTAAATAATAATATGAAATAGTATCAAACATATCTTTTTTTTTACTCATATAAGGATAATGAAATGCATGTCTTAAGATTGGAGGAGGATATTAATGAAATGCAAACTGAAACTGAACATTACAAAGACATTGTGCTGGACAAACATCGGGAATCTTTGTCGTGGGAGACCAAATATAAACTTATAGAGGAAACTTTGCGTTGGCGCAAAGAGGAAAGCGCTCTTGACAGTGAGCTGGGCACAATGCGCAACGAGATTCATCGTATGCAAATACGTCACCAACAACTAAAACGGGCCCAGGAAAAACTAATCGGAGATCTTGATCACTGTGTTATGCATCGTGAACAGATTTTTGTATCTGCTGCTATAAAGCAAAACGTGGAATCAAAACCCACACGAATTAAACAGTCCAGTAACACGACCCAATATAAAATCAACGATTTGCGTAACAAACTTAAGCAAATACAAAACGACATAACTATACTCTCCGATCAGCAAATAGCCCAGGCTAAGAGAGAATACCAACAAATTCAGGATGAAATAAAAGTCTTACGTTACGAAGTCGATCAAGAAGACTCTCAAGATAGCTTGATACGTACGGAAATCGAACAGGATCTTCTATTGAAATATCAAAATCTTGAGAATATTGTACGAAAACAAAGTCGTGCCAAGTCCTACAGACGTCTCAATGCATCTACTCAACCACTTAAACTACCACGTAATGAAACGTCCATACAAGCTCAGATACTAAAACAAACGGCAATGAACGATCATTTGACCGATATTGTTCAAATACTGAGCACTGAACATCCTGAAAAACAACCGTTTTTTGCAAGACTTTTGCAGATTTTGAAAGATTAAACAGAAATTAATAATACATATTGTGCGATTTTAAATATTTTCACAAAATAAATACTTATGTATAATTTTCCTACACAAAACAAAATTACAATTTATGTCGTAGATATTTTTTGAGCGCACTGTTTTCTCTTTTTTTAAGGTTGTCTGATTATTTAATTTATAGAACATATAGAATATATATTACATCTTAATTATGAAATTAACCATACAAAATGGGAATCTTTTTTCCAATTCTAAGTAATACAGGGAAAAACAGAATTAAAAGAGTTTAATACGGCTGTGCCGAATCTTATATACCCACCACTAAATCACCTATTATGGGGCGAACTTCATAAAATATTGTACCATAATTTTTATTTTTTATTTTAGTTGAATTTCGTTTAAATAACGGTAAGTTGGGATTCAACACAAATAGTCCATACATATAAAAAAATCCATATTTGATCGTAGCTCCTATATAAACCAACCAACCACTTCCGGAAAGCACTTAAATGCGCATATCTCTAATAAGCATCAGCAGCAAGTTTGAATTCGACACAAATAGTCCATACGTATATAGAAATATTCACACCCAATTTTATGACGATCGGTCCATATTTGACCGTAGCCGTTATATGGCTATTTCCACAGAAATGTCAGCCACGTGTGAAAAAATAAAAGCTGAAACCCCGTTTCTTTTTTAATGATTTATTAAAGAAAAACACTTAAAATTTATTAAACTAAAGAGTCCGAAACGTATTTTTATTTCCGTGGCCAATTATTGGACTTCAAAGTTGTGCAAGGTTTTTGGTCACCTTTTGGGAGTTTTTAATGGTACTTTCTCTTAGATATTTACTTCCTTAAGAGTGGTGATGGGAAAATACTATTTCTAATAAACAGTTCTTACAACAATAATAAATTAACAAAACATAAAAATATCGGAATATAAAGATCAGTTAACGGTAAATTTTTAATTTGTTTTCATTAATATTTTAATGTCACACTCGTGACCACAAAACATCATAACTTGTCATTTCTTCTGAGTCAGTGGTCGCAAATCGCTACGTTAATCCAAACTTCGTCACGTCCGTCACCAGAATTTTGCATTGTGGTTCAGTGATGGAAAAATGAAAAATTGAAATGGTACTGACCGTCAACAAAACATTCAACATTTTGGTACTTTTTAGGAAACATATTTTTATTCAAAAATAAAATTAAAAATCCATTTAAAAATAATTCAAAAATAAAATTAATTTAGTTTAATTAAAAACTGTTATAACAACAAATTTTTATGTAAAAACTAGCTAAAACCCGGTGTGCTTCGCTACCCGTATTTTTTAAAATTAACTTTGTATGGGAGGTACCACGCCTACTTAAAATTTCCAAAAAAAAGTAGCCTATAGCTCCTTCCAGACATACAGAAATATACTGTGAAAATTTCAAGCAAATCGGTGATTTTTAAAATTAACTTTGTATGGGAGGTACCACGCCCACTTAAAATTTCCAAAAAAAAAGTAGCCTATAGCTCCTTCCAGACATACAGAAATATACTGTGAAAATTTCAAGCAAATCGGTGATTTTTAAAATTAACTTTGTATGGGAGGTACCACGCCCACTTAAAATTTCCAAAAAAAAGTAGCCTATAGCTCCTTCCAGACATACAGAAATATACTGTGAAAATTTCAAGCAAATCGGTGATTTTTAAAATTAACTTTGTATGAAAGGTACCACGCCCACTTAAAATTTCCAAAAAAAAAAGTAGCCTATAGCTCCTTCCAGACATACAGAAATATACTGTGAAAATTTCAAGCAAATCGGTGATTTTTAAAATTAACTTTGTATGGGAGGTACCACGCCCACTTAAAATTTCCAAAAAAAAGTAGCCTATAGCTCCTTCCAGACATACAGAAATATACTGTGAAAATTTCAAGCAAATCGGTTCAGCCGTTTAGCCGTCTATAGACTTCAAACTAATAATAATAAACATAACGACACACATTCACTTTTATATACATATATAGATAAAAATATATGTTTCATAAATTTTTATTTGTTGTGGATTAAGATAATAAACATATGAGCATGCCTGCATTTCGTTAGTGTTAATGACATATCATTAATAGATCTTTCACCAATATGTTTGAAGTTTTATGATATACCAAAAATCTCAAACAAGAAATGAGAATTACAAAAATTTACGAAACATAAGAAATTTAAAAAATTTATTAAAATAGTACCACAAACAACTTTAATTCTTTATGCATCTGTGAATAATGAATTTGTGCATTGCTTCTTAGCAACACTTGTGCAGCCGATGAAAAGTGAAAAGAAAAGTTTGGCAGATGACAAAAATAAAAATTTTGTATTGCAAAATGCTTTTTCGTTTTTCGAATGTGCTCCAAGTCATATTTCTGGTATTCACTTAATTTATATTTCCTCAGAGGACATAGAAAATTTTTCTGTACCTTTAGTCGAAAAATGAAAGGATGACGTGCCAAATACTCCTGGAATACAAAAAAAAGCTTCAACTACATATTCCCCAAAAAGTAATATTTAAATCAAAAAATCATCTACCCCATATTCACAAAGAAAACAGCAGGACACTTTTAAAAAATTTGTATGAAAATTTTTTTTATACAAAATTTTCTCAATTGCCTTACAAAATAAAACCATCTAATAAAATTTATAACCTGTCAAAATATGGCGATTTAAATTTTTGGGTTATATAGGCGGTGCCACCCCCGTTTGTACAATCAAAACTTCATATAGCCTATAATTCCTTCCAGATTCACAGTAACATGCTGTGAAAATTTCAGGCAGATCGGTACAAGGGTTTGGCCTCCAATTACAATATTTTAAAAAAGCAGGCGTAAATGTGGGCGTGGTCAAAAAAAAAGTACCCTGTTAATCACACCAGAGTCCCAGTTAAATGCTGTGAAAATTTCAAAAATATCGGTCCAGAGGTTTGGTCTCCAATTACAATATTTTAAAAAAGTGGGCGTGGTCAAAAAAAAGTACCCTATTAATCACACCAGAGTCCCAGTTAAATGCTGTGAAAATTTCAAAAAATATTTTTGAAATGATTGAGGAAATAGCTATCTACAGTCCTTCGGATAATTTTTGCTAGGACCAATAGGTAAAAAGTTACACTCATTTTAAAAAACCCTGTATGACCAAAATGTCCAACTTTGACCCCCTCTAACTTCGGCACTTCTGGACTGATAGAGCTGAAAATTTGTCTCTGGCCTACTATCCAATAGTACTAACCTTGGTGCAATTAAAATTGGGTCACATGACGTGAAATTCATCATATATTATACACAGTGGTGATATTCGAAACAATTAACAACCGGTTCGCTTAAAAAATTATATTTTTGCCAAATTTTGATAAAAATAGCGAAAATTTTAAAGTCGCATCCCAGTAACAGACCACAAGCCTCTCGAAGGAAATGATATAAACTTTTGTTTAATAAAAAATAGTTTTGATTTTGCAAAATAAAAGTCAAAAAAAAAATTGCTTTATTTTTTTCTCAAAAGATTGAAGAAAACGCTATCGAAAACATCATCATCCAAGAATTCAATGTATGACCAAAATAAAATCATTTGTTTGTACGTTTGGACAATGAACAACTGAACAATATTGTGTTTGTTGCCGAGACTAATTACCTTGATAAATACACATTATATAAAACCGTTAAAACAAAAAACATAATCACCCCAACAAATTTCATATGGAATTTTTATTCACGAGAAGGGTGAATATGCAACAACCGGTTCGCAAAATTTTTAAAATTTTAACAACCGGTTCGAGCGAACCGGTCCGAACCGGCTGAATATCAGCACTGATTATACATATATATATTCGGCCCTATTATCGTTGGCGTTGTAGTTTTAAAACGAGAAAAAAACGACAATTTGGCATCACCGTTGGTGTTATCGAAATTGAAACGTTATTACCTAATTTGAAACGATAATAAAAACGACAAAGGAACATGTATTTTTTGTCGTCGCCATTTTAAGTGACGAGATTAAAACGACTCTAATTTAAATAAATTTAAAATGAAAACAACAACAATGCAACTTTAGTTTCCGAAATGGAAAAGACGCCTGCTTATGCTAAGGGGTTTCGTAAGGGCATAAAACCCTTAAATTTCAAAATCTTTTGGAGAGAAACTTCAGAAAAATTAAATCCGCTTGGACCTCCAGTTAGTTACAGTGATGGTTGGCACAAAGTAAGTAAGAATAAAATAGCGATAACAAATAATTAAAATTGTATTAAAAAATTTATTTAATACAACTTAAAGGTGTGGAAGGACTTGAAGTTCAAAGTAAAAAAGAAGCTGGTAAAGAATAAAGCTGAATGTAGAGCAACAGGAGGAGGAGTTTATAAACAGGTTCTGTTATCTCCATTCGAAGAAGCTGTGGCTAATTTATTAGAATTTTAAAAGCAGGTAAACCCGACAGGTGATGAGTTAGGATTCGGAGAAGAATTGCAAGTTCCGGCGTACCCAATTGAACAAGGAACACACAATGCTACCTTGGAAAATTTAATTTTAACTTCCACCACAGAATCAAACGTTAATGACGGTTTACCTACTGTTTCGACAAGGATAAGGTTTACAGCTTCCAGCACAGAACCAGACGTTAATGACGATTTACCCACTGTTTCGACAAGGGTGAGGTCCAAAGCTTCTGAAAAGAACGCAAACCGAACTGCTACAAAAGAGATGCAGTTATTCCAAATCCATAAAGGGATATTTGAAAGATATATATAATTACCAGAAAAGGAGACTGCTAATAGAAGAGGAACGTCTTGAAATTTACAAAAGCAAAACAGAAAAAGAAGAAAAGCTCCTGTGGCTTGATGCCTCCATAAAAAAGAAAAATTAGAATTATTGGAAAATCAGCTGTTTAGTATTGGAAAAGAGAGTAATTAGTTTACTTTTATTTAATTTATTTGTATTTAAAAACGTTTTTATTAAAATAAATTGTCTTACACTGAATCGGGAATGGAGAAGATGTCAATCTGCTGTCGTAATTTCTTTCGGTGTGTAGTCATTTTAATTATTTCTTCTTCCTCACTTGAATAATAAAATTCAGTATTCGCCATTTTTTTATTTTTCGTTTGAAAATTTTAAATAAAAAAAGCAAAAATTTGTGAAAATGTAAAAAAAACAAGTTAAATTTGGCATCACTGTAATAGTGCTGCCTAATCTTTTTGGTTCTTTTCGATAATTTCTCGTCTTCGGTTCAATATGTTTCAAGAATGCCAGAATAGAAACGAAGCAACGATAAAAACGACAACGCCAACGGGAATAGGGCCGATTATATTAATACACTTTGTTTGATAGTTTTTTTTTTTTTTGATGAAATATTCAGGGGTTGTTTTGGATTTTTGCTCATATCTCCGTTATTTATGGACGGATTTTGCTGATTTTAAATTTGGATCCCGAAGATATCTGGGGACTTCAGAAAATTGATTTCAACAGGCAGACGGACATGGCTTAATAGACTCCGCTATCTATAAGGATCCAGAATATACATTATACTTTATAGGGTTGGAAAATTATATTGTGGAAATTACAAATGGAATGACAAACGAAAAGACAATTTTCCTATATTTTATTTATTTGTACATTTAAATAAATATTTTCTTCAAACTACTTGACGCTTTTAATTTAAAAGGAATCCGGTTTATTTAAAGGAAATAAAGCACCGTTTTTTAAAGGTAAAAACGTAACAGCACAAATAATATAACGTAATTTTAAGAAAAACATTATAACTAGAACCTTTTTCGAGCTCGATATAATTAGCTCAAGTATTTAAATATATATGCCCCTATTGCGGTTCACAACTTTTTTAATAATTTGGTCGTCTTTCATAAATCGGTATTGCCATTCACAACTTAAATGTAGTAGAGTTAATGTAGAGTTAAAGTCGGGTTGACTGACAGACGACCAAACTTAGTTGAGTTGAGAACGGCAATAGGGGCAATAATTTTAATTAAAATAAAAGATTCTTTAATTGTTTCGCTTGCAGGGGGGACCTTAACTACATCGAGCCATTACCGCCAAAATAATGTATCCCACACCATAATCGATTGTTGTTTTTTTATCGAAATCGATAGTTCAACATCATTTAAAATTATTAAAATTAAATGTATTACACAAAACAATATTTACATTATAAATTTTAAAATAATGGCTTTATTCAAACTGATTTTATTTAAAAAAAACCTTCCCCTGTAAAATTTTGAGTTTGTGGGATACATTTTTTCGGCGGTTATGGCTCGACATGCTGAGCATAAATTTGGGACGGCAAAGTCTAAGCAATGTTTTATTGCAGTCACTTACCAATTGTCTTGCAGTTTAAAAAAGATTCCATTTTGTAATTGACATTTTCTAGCTCCCCTTCAGCAATAAAATGTCGAATAATTAGATAAGCGCCATACAAATAATAGACACCAGGTAACATTTTAAGTACATTAATATACATGTGTATACAATATATTTTTTATAGTTTCAATAGCATTTAATAATACATGGTTTTTAATTATTTTATAAATTTTATTTATTTCGTTTTTTTGTTGATTTTTCTTTAATTATATAACATAATTTTTGCATTTTTTTTTTGTTGTTGTTGTTGTTTGTTTTGTAATTTACTTGAAAGAATTTTGTCGACCACAAATAAAATAAACAAAATAATATGTGTTTTATTCGTTTAAAAATATATATATAATATAAAAAAAAACTATTAAGAAAATAATTAAAATAAAATTAAGTATAAAATTTGTGATTTATTTTAATTTTTTATGAGCAATGTGACAACGACGACGACGATATTGTAAAATTAAAAATACATTTAAACAATAATTACATTTAAATAATATTAAAAAATTAATACATTTATAAAAAAATGGGGCTTTTGTAGACTTTTGTTAAACAATACTAAGGTAAAGTTACAAAAAAATATATGTATATGTATAAAAAAATTATATGGAAATGGAAACAAAATTCATACTAAAAACGATGATGATTGATTTCTAATGAAAATAGAACTTTCTTTTATGAAGTTGCCTTTTTAACAAAAAAGATGTAAAATTAAATTAAATAAAATAAAAATGGAAAATAAAATAAAGTACATATGTAATTGTAATGCCACATTGAATTTGAAATTTTGCTATAATACATGTTTTGTTTAATGGGTTTTAAGAGAAATAAATAAAACCAATCATTAATATATTGTAATTAATTGGTTCTATTTGAATTTCAATATAGATTTATGGTTTAAAAAATTTTTGGTCTAAACTACATACAAATTTATATGAAAATTCCAGGTAAAGCTGTGTGTTTTTTTATTTTCGTTTGTTATTAAAATTAGTTGTAAGTTTTATAAATTTGTATATTTTATATTTACATATATAACATACACAAGGAGTTTGTTGTTTAATGGTTTCTTAGCGTGTTGTCTTTTTTGTTAAATATAAATAAAAATTTTCCAAAAAACTCAACGGAAGTTGTAATAAAATCCTTTAACATTTTACAATATTAAGCCACGGCCTGATGATGTTGCCCGTTTGTTTGTTTGTTTAATTCTTTAAGAGATTTTATTCAAAATTCTGTTGAATTGTTTAAAATTTCAATTCAATTCAAACAGTTTAGTATAGAAGAGGTCTTTTGTTAAATATCAAAATGAATTTTAACCAAAAAGCTCTTCTGTCATTTTCGTATTTTAGTTACATTGAGAAAACTAACTGTAAAGATATATTTTTGAGCATTTTTCTTGTTTTTTATTTTCCTGGCAATACTTGGAATTTTCTAATATACAATCAAATCCCTTGACAGGGAATGATTGTTGTGGCTTTAAAGGGCTTAAACACTAATATCTCGTCTTATATTACTATCTCTTTTTTGGGGGGTGTTTTTTTTTTTATTTAATGTTTTATTTTATTTTTATTATTATTATTATTTTAATTAAATATACATTGTAATGTACTATATATGTATTTCTTTTGTATGTATATATAAACTATATTTTAAATATTTATTTATTTATTATTTATATTGTATGTATATAATAATATTTAACTTATTTTCATCATTTTGTGTTTTTCTCATTTGTGTATATGTGTTTTATTTATTTTGTTTTATTTATGATATACTTTTTATATTATATTTTGTGTGTGTGTGTTGGGTTTTTCTTTATTTTTTTGCAAGGACCCTAAATTTATAAATATGTATAACAAACAATTCCTTTTTTAAAATTAATATATATATATGTATGTATATGGCCCTTTTATTATTTTGAGAAAAATGTTACAATTTAATCTCATTTAAACTACTCAACTGGTGTTGACGTTTAAAAGTATAACCAAGAAACGTCTTAAAATTGTCTATACATATTACGATTGGCATCTTTTAATATGACGACTGTAATACATTTGTAATTATTGTTTGTGATTTAGACAAAATAAGATGAATCTAAAATATTTATTTTATAAATAAAGTAATAATTAATTAAGTGCTAATATTTTCAATGTAGACAATAGAAAAATTTAGGCGATTAAGAAGTCCCAACAAATTAAATTTCTATAAAATACCACACTGCGACATTATTCTAAGAAAAAGTGAATAACTTGATCTAACATTTCTTCTGAAGCCAAAAGTTTTTTGCTGGGGATAAAATCTGGTTGTACAACTTAGGGCCATTATTACAACTTGCCTCTAATGTTCTTAATAGTAAGAGGTAACTTTAATTAAAGTGAGCAATAAAGTGACCTTTAAAATTTTTCGTTATTACAACTTCCTTGTAAAATAAAATAATTTTTTTTTCTAAAATATGGCAATACCAGTGAAACCCCGATTACTTTTGACAAATTACTGACAACAAACAGTAAATTGTTTATGTTTGTGAAAATATTTGTTTGTGAAAAAAATATAAATCAAACGTCTGCTTTCGATTTTTGTTTATCAAATTATTTATTGGCAAAACAAAATTAAAATTAATTTATTTTTCATGAAGTAACATTTTTTCCAGAACATATGGCAACTTCATACAAAAACCTCACTATAAAATTTAATGGCAATATGATCTTCCCTTTACCTTATCGGTTGGTTTTAAATTAAAGTAATACTACGTTTCCACGGTACATGCTTCATGCTTCACACCCCAATCATGAGTGAAACAACTTGCTTCACCATACAAAATTTTAAGAGCGAATCAAGTAGATCAGTGATGTTCAGCCCATACAACAATTGTTTGAAAAATTTACACACATTTCTTATGCTCTTTGAAAAACATTCATTCAGTCGTCGTTGAGCAAGCGATGAGAACACATGCGATGGATTATCGTCATTTTTTTTCAGAAATTTGTTAAGCATTGTTGTTGCTTCTTGTTGATCAAAGCATAGCAAACACACGCAATTCAATTACAATTGAAGACGAAAAATAAAAAACTGTTTTAGATAGACTTATTTTTGTTTTTTTATCAAAAATAACTGTTCTAAAATTGGTTTTCGATATTGATAATTGTTATTTACGGTCCCTGATATTGTTTCATAAGGTGTTTATATTTGAAAAAAATTCTTTACTTGTTTCTGATTTTAAGCGTTTGACAATATGTTTGCTGTGCAAAATCTCTCACAAATACATCTACATTTTATTTTTGAACATCACTGAAGTAGATTCATATTGAATCTACTTGCGAAGCACGAATAATTGTACTCTTCTCTAATTTTTATCGCAAGTTCATCTGCACTAGCTGTAAAAATTTAATATTATTGTAAACAAAGCAAATTATTTTCTTGTTGCTGGAAGTAAAGAAAGTAAATACGTACGAATGTATGTTTTTTTTTTCAAATAAGCTAACTAATTTCCACTCGGTTTTTTTGTCCATTAAAAAAAAATATTTTCCACAAATTGTAAATTTTGTTTTTTTTTATTCTGTTTGTTTATTAAAAACAACTGTCAAATCGAATCAAGTTTTTTGGTCATGTAAACAGCATGATTCATAAACATGATTCAGACAGCGAAGCAGGTGATTCAAGTCGTCGTGGAAACATAGTATAAACTTGTAATAACCAAATACTTTTTATCTATCCGATAACATCATACCTTTAACTATTGCCAAGTTGTAATAATGGGCCTTAGGCTAGGAAAGTTCCTAAACAAATATCAAATTGTCTTGTAAATGAGCTGTAACAATAAATGGAGTTTGCTAAGCTTTAATTTATCGATACATGCCTTAAAACCTGAGAAACATTTTAACTACTTCAAAACTCATTTTATAGTCATGTACTTTATCATGAGTTTTATTCTATAAAAATTCAACAGAAAATAATAAAAATTTGTAACAAAAAAACTAAAGTTTTGTATTAGATCTAGCAATTGTGAAAATTTTTAAATATATGTAATAATTAATTATTTCAAACCCGAAATCGGTAGTGTCATTATACATTTAATTAAAAATACTTTAGCATTCGTTCGTAAAATTTTCCGGAAGTATTCATATATCATATAAATATCCCCAAGTTGTTAGTTACTGCGTAGATATTTTCCGATACTAATCTGCTCAAGTCAATAATTGGAAATTCACTTTAGAATTTTCTAATGTCGTAACCTTTAGTGCGGACTTTTGGCGCAAATATTTGCAGTATCCATTGAGTAACTACTTATGAACTAGCGGTCATGGGCATAACAAATTTTTGCTAATTAGAACAAATTTGCTTGTTATGAATAGCGCAATAGGACTTTTAAACGGATTATACTTTTCTGCGAATCTCATTATAAATATTACGAAATGTGTAATATGTATAAAAAAAAATCAAACAAGAATTTCTTTTAGAGCCATTACATAAAATCAGTTCTATGAATAGAATCAGTACATACTATATCAATTAATAAGAACTTGTTTCAGATTCATAACCTAAAACTTGTTCTAGAACTTGTACAAACTACATAGCTTGAACTATATATAAATATATGTAATTGTAAAACTACTATATTTTTCCGTTTTAATAACATAATAAATCACATACAATTTGTCCATTGTCAAATGTTTCTTAAAAATGTACAGCACTTAAATAAATCGACTTTATATAAATTTGTTAACTAGACCGAAATATAAAACAAAATACAGCAATTGTATTTAAAATAAAAA
Source organism: Bellardia pandia (assembly GCA_916048285.2). NCBI lineage: Eukaryota > Metazoa > Arthropoda > Insecta > Diptera > Calliphoridae > Bellardia > Bellardia pandia. The sequence continues at coordinate 77,949,512 of OU696530.1, forward strand.
TAATTACAAATATGTGTTTGTATTGTATTCTTGTTGCAAGCAAGTAAAAAATTATTCAATTTAATTTGATCTCTCTCTCTATATTAAACTATTTTATTTTTGAGCCTAAAAGTATACTATATATGTTTATATGAAATACATGAAAGTGAAATGGTTGCCCCTATTGCCGTTCTCAACTCAACTAAGTTTGGTCGTCTGTCAGTCAACCCGACTTTAACTCTACATTAACTCTACTACATATAAGTTGTGAATGGCAATACCGATTTATGAAAGACGACCAAATTATTAAAAAAGTTGTGAACCGTAAAGGGGCAGGTAAAATAGACAAATGTTAATACACAAACACAAGTTATTATTGTAGAAACATTATAAAAAAAAGAAAAATATGCAGATATTTTTGTTATTATTGTAAAAATGTAAGGACATAGGTACAAGAACAAATTCAAACTGTAGGTAGATCTATAGATCTACCTACTTTAAAAAACCAATACACAAACATGATTATTGCTTTTTAAATAAAAAGAAATATTGAGAAGAGAAAAATATGGCTGTTTAATATTTAGCATTTACAAGTACATAACTACTAAAAATTAGCAAAATAAAACAATAGACGAGAGCATACAATATCAAACATTAAGAAAAAGAAGAAACTTTAAACATACGAATATGTAGTTCTTAAATATTTATGAAATCCTATATGTATAACTCTGTACAACACATAATTTCGGGACTCAATTCTGATAATTGTTTATGAAAGTAGCCTCAAAAAGAAGAACTTCTGCATCATTCGTTTGGTCATTTTACATGAAGAAGTAATTTAAAAACTAATTTGAAGTTAGTAAGTATCGTATAGAGAATTTGTCACGTTTTAGGCTCTTTTGTTTGTCATAACTGTCTTTTCGGATTTAACCCATATTCGGTCCATATTTTATAATCATGATATATATCGTTGGAAAGGTATTTTTAATACCTTTAATTTAATGTATTACAAATTATCGGACACCCAGTAGTTCCCGAGATATAGGCCTATATATTTTCAACTTTACGGGCCCGCCCCTCGAAAATAGGCGTGACCGCCCCAATTTTTTTTTATTTTAATCAGAATTTAAAATTCTATTAGTGATAAAATTTTGATAGTGATTTGAAAAAAGTCACTAAAACCGACTTAGTTAAGCCAAATTTTGAAATTCATACCTTAACGTAATTGTGAATAAAAGCGAAACACGTTCATCGATTTTCATGATTTATGTCTCATTTTGTTCATAGGTTATGCGACTTTACGTGATAGGACTTGACATTTTTTTACCGTTTTGGATTTTTTATGAATTAAAAATAAAAAAAATCAATTTTTTAGGCAAAACATAGTTTTTTTCTTCATACATTTATTTATAACTGCGAAACTGTTGCTTATGTAGCGAAACGTTGTATGAACCGATTAAAGGAATTTTAATTCCTAATTTTTCTAGATTTGTTTCAGCTTATTCGGACTAGTGGTTCTCGAGTTATGACAAACAAAAGAGCCTAAAACGTGACAAATTCCCTATACGATACTTACTAACTTCAAATTAGTTTTTAAATTACTTCTTCCTGTAAAATGACCAAACGAATGATGCAGAAGTTCTTCTTTTTGGGGCTACTTTTATAAACAATTTTCAGAATTGAGTCCCGAACAATCACCTGAAAAATGTTGTACAGTGTAATACAATTAGAAATAATAAAATGAAACTAAAATATATTAAAAAAAAGGAGTAAAAACCTGTGTGGTGGGTGGACCTTGTCTATTGGTAACACATAATAGAAAATAAAATTTAATGAAAAGAGAGAAGGGCAAAAAAAAATTAAAAGATAAATGAATTACAATTAAAATCTTACTCAAATCACTTGATATTTGATATTTACAATTATTGTGTGACGACAGACACCATTCAGCGGTAGATAAGATGTACGTAGAAAAAGACATCCAACGAAACAGCAGCAACAATTTTCAACTATACTGGGGGAGGGGTAGAAAAGAGGAAATCACTTTGTTTGTATGCCTACAATTGGTGCTGATGATGTATATGATGTGGATGAGAAGGGAGCTGTTGAGGCAGCGTAGTAGAGATGGATCCAGACTGCGCAGTGGGATGGCGACGCCGAAACAGGCTCAGATTATTTAACAGATGCTGTTCCAAATCAGATCCGGAGCTCTGAAGTTGTGGTGGTTGTTGCAAGTGCTGCTGCTGCGGCTGTTGATGCTGACTGGCCTGATGAGCGGCGGCGGCAATATCTGTTGGCAGATGGGAAGTGGGCGGATCGTTGTGGCTGCTTGGCGCCTGCTATTGTGCATGTGGTGCCTGATTGTGGGGCTGTAAGTGTGGCGGCAGTTGAACACCTGGTTGCTGGGCTTGCAGTGGTGGTTGCCCTCCAGGAGGGACGCCACTTTGAGCTGTCGGTGGTAGATGTGGAGGTTGTCCATATACTCCAGGTGGAGGTTGCGGTAACATATGATGTTGTGCTGCAAGTTTTGGTCCATCTTCCGCCTTCTCTTCTTCTCTTCTCTTAAGACATGCGGCCTTAGGATTCAAATTTCTTTCTCTCACTTGCTGCTCTAGCGTCATTATCACTTCTACTGCCATATTCAGTATGCCCAATTTAGTTTGGGGCTTATCTGATTTTAGGTGTGTCATGCACATACGTCCCAGTTCTTTAAGAGCTTCATTTATATCGCGAATTCGAATACGTTCGCGTGCATTGTTGGCTTGGCGTCTTTCTTTTTCACGAATTGCTTTCACAGCTGGTTCGGCATCGTCGTCATCATCCGCTGAAGAGCAATAACGACGTGGTCGCTTCGATCCCTTTCCAGATGGCAATCCAAGTGAGCTTTCCATTGAACTGCTGGGCTTTGTGTCGGTGGCATCGATCATGCTATTTATTGTGGACGTTGAAGGACCATTACCGCCACTTCCTACACCAATGCCAGCACCACTACTTATTGCAGTCGCCGCCGCTGTTGCGTTGGGATCTTTTCGTTTCTTTCCTTTGGTTGGTCCAGTTGTTGTAGTCGATGTTGTACCAGATACAGCCGTTGAAGTGCGTTCCATTTTTATTTGCGGCGCTAGACCGCCCACCACGCCTCCCACATTTTGGACGGATGACGGACCCGCCGACATTACGTCGTGTGTTGTGTTGAGCACTGATGGGCCGGCACCACTCGCCACCATACCGTGTCCGGACGGAGAGGTTGGCACGAAAGAGGACAGTCCATCGATGTTGTCCATGGCAGATAGTGCTGCACCTACGCCGCCCAGCAGCTCGGGTTCGCAATGATTGCGCAGCACATTGAGTGCATCGTCGAGACGCTCTTCCATTCGAGCACCTTGAAACACCGCCGCCATTGAATGAAGACCGGATGGCACCATTTCTGGTGCATAACTACCGCTAGCACCACCTGCTACAGAACTACTACTGCTACTAGGACCAGCACCGTTCAGAACTGTATGTCCCCAACCAGAGCCAGATGGGCCAGGACCGCCCTTGTCTACTAACATTGAGGGGCCGACAAGGCCACTTTGTGTGAGTGGGGGCGGTGAATTTACAGGAGTCGAGGGATTTGAACTAAAACTGCTGATGGACTGGTCTGCGGTAGATGATGCCATATACATATGCTGACGCAAAGCGCTGTTGGGTCCACTTGGTCCGGGAACTCCTACAACAGATGACGTGTTTGTTGCCTTAGGACCAATATTGACACCCACACCTCCAGGAACACCTACTCCTCCAACGCCAAACGCGTCGTTTTGTATAGCAGGACTATGCTGAGACGCATGATGACTGGCCAGTGGATGATGCCCAGGATGACCGGATCCAGAGCTGGACATAGGGCCATGTGCTGTATTGTGTGGTTGTGGAGAGTTGTAAAGTGCGGGAGAATGGGCAGCTGGATTTCCGCCAATCTGTTGAATGCTGTTTGTTGGATTGCCACGAAATGAACTCATTGGAGGGAGTGAAGTTGTTGCTGGACTGTGCATATTGACATGGCCCGGATCCATTTGCAAGCCCATACTCGCATTTGGACCCATATGATGACCATCTGGATCGTGATGTTGCGGTGGTCCGCCCAAATGATGAGGACCCATTGGGCCATTATTCTGATAAGCCGTCTGCCCACCATAGCCTCCACCTCCCGGCACAGGCGAGCCATACCAACCACCACTGCTACTGGGACCACCTCCATTACCAATGCCCGTATCAAAATACTGCTCTACAGGAGCCCCACCTGAAAAGCGTACCCCACCAGCCGACGCGCCATCATGCATTGGATTAAAGTCATCGCCGCCGTACATGCCATTCTCCATGCCTCCGAGTCCGCCATATGGAGACTGATAACCACCATTGCGATCAGAAGTAACACCTGTGTTAGCACCACCAACAGTTGGCTGTTTGTTGGCTATTTTATTGAAACAATTTTGAAATACTTCATACAAATGCATAGGCTCATCATCGCTAGTTGCCATATTGCTTCCAACTTTTGTTATTTATATTTTCTATTAATATTATCTATTCGACTACTTGTATGAAGTCACACTCCAATGTCCTCTACAGCCGTTACTTGGGGCGCTACTTCTGTTGGAAAATCGACTGAAAAAGATAAATTAAATTAGCAATAGTTAGCGATATTTATTAAAATTATAAACTATAAAATTAAATTCACCAAAGCTTATTATAACGGCAAAAATTATGTTATTTGAAAATAAAACAATCACCAACATTTATTATACGAGAACTGAAATACATATGTATATTCACATAACTAAAAGATTTAAACCAAACTAACCAAAAATCTTTAAATGTAATTTTGTTTTATAAGTTAAAAAAAACTTAGTGTGGATTCACCCATTTGTTCTTAACAAAATTTTTTTACTGAGAGTTTCTCTCTCAAAAAGAGAGACGACAAACATCATATAAAAAAAATGTTCGAACAAAATTTTTGTTAAGAACGAATGGGTGAATCCATGGTGAAATTAAATACTAGGTGACAGCATTGCTACAACAATTACAACAAGGCAAGAACAACCGGCATTTTTGTTTGTGTAAAAACTTTCGTCACTGTCAAAAAGTTTTTTTTTATATAAACTTTGACTGTTTGTAAACAACTTTTTGACATTTTCAATTTCACCATGAATGATCAGCTGGCGCTATGCTGTCACCTAGTATAAATTCACCTTGGGTGAATCTACCTTTAGAGAACGTTAACTAACTGAGCCGACAAATGTACAGACAAACAGATGTTTAATGTCAATTACCATTGCACTGATACCTCAAATGATATCAATTGCATTAATATATAGCAACATGAGCCTTTTTATCCTATTCTGGATATTGAGACTACAGAATAATACTTAGTATTATCTATTGTTTGTAGTCTGATTCCATTCGGAGTCTGGAGTGTGATCTTTCGTCAGTCCGCTCAATCTTTTATATTGCAATATAGCATTATTTTCTGTGTTATTGTATATTTTTGTATAAAGGCTATTATTATTGAAACATTTTTCGATTTGTAGTGTTTGTTTTGTTTGCATATTTTCTATTTTTAGCTTATGAAAATCTGAGGCTTAATAATAAGGACATAACATAAAAAAAAAAAAAAAAAAAAAAAAAAAAAAGAGATTTCCCAGGATTTTAGAGACATATGCTCAAAACCCAGTAAAATTAATTTCAAACTCTCTCTAAATTCCCAGCGTTATAACAAGGTAGATAATCATACATGGGACGATTATACCTGAGCTTTTCGTCGAAACAACAACATTTCCTTACTGCATGTAATCTATTGATATCATCATTGAAGTAATTTTACCTAGATGAAGAAGTTAAAACTAAATTAAGGAATCAAGCTTAACGGCGAACAAATTCCGACAGAGAATTACCAGAATATCTTGCGTGTCACTTTTTACTTCAGTACACGTTTCTGCAATCACAAATAATTCACATATATGTAAGCATTTGAGCTTAGGGATATAAAAACCTTGCTAGCTATTTACAAAACGATTGATCGATTATTTATACGTATGTACGTATATACGAGTAAAGATACAGGCTCGCAGCATGTATATGACATAGGGTTGCCACATGGCCTGGAATGAGCTTGATTGTCAAGATTTTTGAGGTCCTGTCAAGTGTCAAGATAAAATATAATTTGTCCAGTTAATTTTTAAAATTAAAAAATTCAATATTAAAAAAATGTATCATCATTTGTTAAACACCAAACCCAAAAACTAATTCTTATTTTTTGTCCAACATCAATAATTCATTGCAATCGATAACCAAAACAGTATCAACACTTGTAATTCTATTGATAATGACATGTTATATACAGATTATTGCTGTCTTCGAGAAGTGTTCGATCAACTGCCAAAATATATTCCGATTGACAAAATATGGTCTTACTTTTTCAAAAAATGTGATAAAAATAACTTAATAAATATATTTAAACTGATCTTATTTATTTTTTCTATTCCAATTAGTAATGCTTTTTGTGAAAGAACATTTAGTACATTAAACAATTAATATTCGAAAGAAAGGAATAGAATGGGATTTGACCTTATAAAGGCTGAACTGTTAATAAGACAAAACTTTGATGAAAATTGTAAAAATTGTTATTTATAATTGATTCGGCTTGAGGTCATTAAAATATTAAAAAACAATTTTGCCTCCTTTAATTTTTAATATTTTTATTTTTATTTTTATTCCCAATATTTCGAGACAACTTCGTTGCTCATCTTCAAAAATAAAAATTTTCAAAATTTTTTACTAACGCCTAAAGGAACAGAACTAGTTAAGTTTGTTACTAAAAGTACAAAGTATATGTGGAAAAATTAACAGTTAAATGTAAATTAATTGTGGGGTATATATATTATTTGTTGTAGACTGAATTGTAATACGTTTTTGTTTTTTTTTTTTTTTTTTTTTAGTTTTTGTATAATTTGTTATGTTTTTATTGTATTTTTTTTAATAAAATTTAACAGTTTTTCTGGTAATTTTTACGTATGAGTTATTTTAATTGTCAATATATTTTTTCCAAATCAAGCTCATTTTAGGTGAGTGTCAAGCTGGCTGGCTTTTTGGATGTGGCAAGCCTAATATGACATCTTTAAACGAAATTTTTAGAGGCCATATCAATACAGCGGTAGCAGGATATCCTATGAATGCAGTAGTTGCGATCCCCATATCAGACGCTGAGAAGATTCTGCAGTGCCGTATTTGGCACAAATTTCATCAGTATAGAGAAGCAGGCATAATGGCTTATTGTCCCAAATAGACCGTGCCAACCCCAACTAATACCAAGCATGTGGTCAGGATACTCATGACACCTTTACATATTTAATTGATTAGCGATCAATATACGTACTACGTAGTTTTTGTTAAAGTTGAGGGTTATTTCTTAGTTTCATCCAACCATTGTATCTTACTACAATTTTAATGACTAATATATTGGAAATACGAAATATTTTTAAAATTTTTTATTATTATTATTATTCTTGTTTTTATACCCTTTATATATATATATATATATATATATAAGTTTGTCATTCCGTGTGTAATTTCCACAAAAAAATTTTCCGACCCTATAAAGTATATATATTCTGGATCCTTATAGATAGCGAAGTCGACTAAGCCATGTCCGTCTGTATGTCTGTCTGTTGAAATCAGTTTTTAGAAGTCCCCAGATATACTCGGGATCCAAATCTTCAATAATTCTGTCAGAAATGCTTTCGAGAAGTTTGATATTTAAAATCAGCAAAATCGGTTTAGGTCAACCAGAGTTATGGACCAATATGTGAGACAACCTCCATAAAAATTTGATATTTTTTGTATATTTTATTGCAATATTTTGAAATATATTGCAGATAATACCATGAAATTTTGTATACGTTGTTTTTATAATAAGAGAAGAAAGAGTGCGGAAAATAGTAAGAATCGGTCCATGATTTCTCATAGCCCCCATACAAACATCTTCCCGAAATATTGCTCAATTATACATAAATGCCTATAAAATTAGCATATCAAGACAAATTTCAGCAAAAATAAGTTTTATGCAAAAATAAATCGCAAAACGAAATTTTTTTTAGTTCGGCCCATGTTTGACCATATACCCCATATAAAGTCCACTTCCAAAATTCATTTAAATACGCATAAAACAGATATAAATAATGTTAAACGGCTAAAATTTGACATAAATACTTTTTATAGGCAAATAAATTGTTGTACTAAATTTTATGGTAGTCGGCCCAGAACTGGTCATTGCTCCCATACAAGGACCACATCTGAAAAAGACATTTTTCCCTATATACATTGTATAAATATCGGTACCGACTCAAAACTTTGCACAGATCATTTTAATATATACAAAAATCATCCCACAAAATTTTGTGAATTTCGGTATATTTTTAACCGTATGCCCCATATAAAGCCCTCTTCCGAAAATCACTTTAATACTCATAAATCGCTTATAAATAAGGGTACCGGTCCATATTTGACTATATCCCCCACATAAGGTCCACTCTCGAAATTCACGTTAATACTAATATATATCTTATATATACCGTTATTATGTTGAAATTCGACGTGAAATATCCTCATATGCATAAAAATAACTGTTCCAAAATTTAAGAAGATCGGCCCATAATTTGTCATAGCTGCCATATAAGAACCATTTCCAAAAAACAAATAAATTCGGGTGAAAAAATATTCTTCTCTGATTTAACCCATATACGGTCCATATTTTATAATCATGATATATATCGTTGGAAAGGTATTTTTTATTATTATGAACATCAGACAGACTCTGTAAATTATGGTGAGACTTGGTAATTAAATCAATTAAAAATGGTGAAAATTAGACAACATTTCAAAGTATTTAACATAAATTATGTTGGTCGTAAAATTGTCTTTCAAACAATATATCAAATACTAATAAAATTTGCACTAAGACTGAATAGAAAACACAGAATTGGGATATTCTAGTCTAGTATAGTTTCTGTATTTCTTATTACGTTTAGGTGGAGGGTATTTAAGATTCGGCACAGCCGAATATAGCACTCTTACTTGTTATTATTGAAATAGTTGATAATACATAGTACTATGAATATCACAAACGGTAAAATAATTAGACATATGTAAAATGACAATCTAATATATCTTGCGATATTCTTTTCGTTAGACATGGTTTGCCTAAATTCTTTTTTTTTCATACCTATATAAGACTATATTTTCAAGAACAGAAATCAAATTATTTCACTAATTATTCTTTAAAACTATTTATGATTTACCTTATGCGCCTAAATTTTTACAAGTAGCCTAATGCTATGTTTCCACGACGACTTGAATCACCTGCTTCGCCTTTTGAATCATGTTTATGAATCATGCTGTTTACATGACTAAAAAACTTGATTCGATTTGACAGTTGTTTTTAATAAACAAACAGAATAAAAAAAAAAACAAAATTTACAATTTGTGGAAAATATTTTTTTTTTAAATGGACAAAAAAACTGAGTGGAAATTAGTTAGCTTATTTGAAAAAAAAACATACATTCGTACGTATTTACTTTCTTTACTTCCAGCAACAAGAAAATAATTTGCTTTGTTTACAATAATATTAAATTTTTACAGCTAGTGCAGATAAACTTGCGATAAAAATTAGAGAAGAGTGCAATTTTTCGTGCTTCGCAAGTTGATTCAATATGAATCTACTTAGTTCGCTCTTAAAATTTTGTATGGTGAAGCAAGTTGTTTTACTCATGATTGGGGTGTGAAGCATGAATAGAGAGCGAAGCATGTATCGTGGAAACGTAGTATAACTTGATTTTGTTTGTTGGCAAAAAAAAATGCAATAAAAAGATACAAATGTGAAGGGTACATAATAGGGTTTTTTAATAGTTTATTTGTTCCTGTTATCAAAAATTCTCAATAAACGATTAATTAATAAAGTAGGTACCTATAAATCATAATTTCAAGGAAAAGTATAATTTTAAACTTAACTTAAAGCAATGTAAATTAATGCGCTTTGCAAGCCACAATCCTATTTCAACAAATTTTTTTCTGGGAAACTAATTCCGGTGCATAGAACCGGCTGTCGTGGGAATGATAGTCTTTAGTTGTTGTAAGCTCTAGCGTTTAATATTAGGGGCGTTATAAAATATTTATGAAACTACTATATTTTTCTGAAATTTAAACTTTAGTGGAATAGAACTTCTAGGGAACAAAAGGGAACAAAAGGGAACAAGAAACGTATAGCACCCGAAGAAAGGTGAAAGTGTCTTCTTTAACCCTATATATACTTTTGCACCCGCCACGACCCGCGGGTAGAACACTATTTTAATTTTAATGAAATTACTCTAAAAAAAATTCAAATTACGATAATTTAAACAGCCCTATAATTACTCGTATACAATGGTGTATTAAATTTTCACTTTTTCGCCTAAAGGTTTATGTTTTTTTACTTTAGACTACGTAAAACTAAAATAATTAATTATAATACCTGCGAAAGGGTTTTATGGCTTTGTTTTGATCAGCAAAAAAATAAGTCATAAAAATATCACAATAGGTTCTACAGTAAACATATGATCTATTTCTAATATACCTGTTATCAACTGTTAGGGTCAACGAAATTCATAAACAATTTTATAATAATAATCGCGACATTTTTTTTTTTTATTTATTTATTTATTAGTAGTATTTTAAATACTTTTATAATGCTTTTTACATTTTTTAACAAACTACATCTTTTAATTTTGGTTTAAATTGTTATTTTTTACAAATGATACAATTTTTCTTCTAAATATGTTTGAATTTAATTCATTTTTAATATTATTTGCATTGTATTAAAGAGAGTCAGTCCTTTATAAAATAGTGATCGTTGCATGGTGTTGTTATCCGCTCGTTGAATTCTAAAGTCTGAGGCGTTTCTTAGGCTATATGGTTGTACTTCACCCACGTATCTTAATTGTTCAACCAAATATTTAGGTGCATTTCCTACTTTCATCTTTTGAATAAAGTTGATTGTGTTTAATTCCAGTCGTTGTTTTATGTTTAACCATTTAAACGTAGCTAACATATGTTGTATTGATGTATATCGATTACATTTAAGTATTGAACGCATAGCTTGTAATTTCTGTAGTCTTGATAATTGCTGATCTGTACAGCATGTGTATAGCACAGTTGAACCATATTCAAAATGTGGCTTTATTATTGTATTATATATATTTACTGCTGTTATAATAGACATTTTGTTTCTTAAACGTTTGAAAAATCCAATTTTTTTACCAATTTTTTACATATATATTCAATATGATCTTTAATTTTATGTCTTATCTATAAGAAAACCCATTTATTTTATATTGTTCACTTTTTCTATTATTACATTATTAATTTTAAATGTTATATTAGTGTTCATATTTATTTCCATTATTTTTGTCTTGTTTTCGTTTAACTTTAGTTTATTCATTTTTAACCATATATTAATGTTGTCCATATCATTTGTTAAATTGCTGTAACATATCTGCTCTATGGGTGTTTCTGTGAAGATTAAAGTGTAATCTGCGTATAAGACAATTTCTCACTTATCTAAAACTTTCTCCATATCATTAATATATAATATAAATAAAAGTGCTCCTAATATTGATCCTTGTGGTACTCCAAAATCATTTTCAATGTCATTTGATAATATATTGTTAATCTTTGTGATCTGTCGACGATTATTTAGATATGATTCAAACCATTTAAGTTCCGTATCTTAAATTCCGTAATTATATAATTTTTTTAATAGTATATTCCTATCTATTGTTTCAAATGCTCTTTTAAAGTCCAAAAAAATTGCCATTATTTTATTATTTTTCTTCATAAATTTCCATCTGTTTATTACGTAGTTAACTGATGTCTCACATGAATGTTTTTTTCTAAAACCTGATTGATATTTTGATAAAAGCTTATATTGTTCTAAATAATTTTCTAATTGATTTTTTACAATTTTTTCAAATGTCTTAAGTGTGTTTATTGGTCGAAACTCTTCGCATTTTTTAGTGTTTTTAATTTTTTGTATAGGTGTTATCATTGATTCTTTCCAGTTGTTAGGGAAAACTCCCGTTTCTAAAGATTTGTTTATAATATTTAGCATAATGTTGCCGATAATACCCCAGTTATCTAATATTAAATTGTTGGTTATTTTTTTTAGTCTGGTTTTTTATTGATTTTCTTACATACTATTTTAAGTTCTTGTAAAGAAATTGCACGAAATTTAAATTTTAGATCTATCACAGATATTTTATTGTCACATTGCACATATTCAATGGAACTTCTAATTTCCTTGATGCTTTCAACAAAATAATTATTAAAATTTTTAGCTATTTGTAAATTATCCTTATATTCTATTTGGTTTATTATCACAATTTTTATAATATTTCTGGGTTTTCTTAGTACAAGTTCTTTTATTTTTGACCACATTTCTTTTTGGTTATGTGCATTACTAATTTTATTGTTTATAAATTTATTTTTTTCATTTTCAACTTTAACTTTATATATATTTCTTATTATTCTGTAGTTATTCCACGCTTCATTAGTATTTTGAGTAATTGCTATTTGGTATCTATAGATTTTTTCATATCTCAAAATTCTAAGTTCATTATTGAACTATTTATTTTTAAAATTTTCATTTATTTTCTTTTTTATACTAAAATTTCGTATTGTATGTTCGAAAGCATTATCAAAATTAAGTACGTTATAATTTAAATTTTTTGTTTCACCATATTGTATTATTGCATTTAGTTCTCTTTTAAAGCTGTTTTTATTGTATTTAAAAATATCTATGTCTTTAGTGTGGTATTCTTCATGTCTTGATTCATATTCAATAAATATGTCTATAGATTCATGATCTGATATTTTATTTTTAATATTATTTTTTGCCGAAGTATTTTCATTATTTGTTAAAATATAGTCTATTAAAGTTTTTTACGTTTGTGTTATTCTTGTGTATTCATTCATTATATGTCTGAGGCCATTATCGTTGAGAATACTTTGTAATTTATTTGTGTAGAAATCTTTATTCCAGTCAATATTAAAATCCCCGGACATTAAACCACTAAAGAAAAAAAAAACCCAATATTGGCGAGATACTAATTAGTTTTACCTGATATTAACCCTTTCGGCCGCACTTGAATTTAGCTGTGACTACCAAGATCCATAAGAAACAATGAAACCAACAAAGAGTTAAGAAGTTCAAAAAAGAAACATGTTCAAGATGAATATCGCAAATTTGGATTAATTATAGATCAGCCAAAACAAGGGTCAGACAATACAAATTATGGCAATACCACACGAAGATTATTTTCAGATCCAGAAACAGCATCTGAAATAACAGGAGTGAATTTTAACCTTATTTTCAGATTTAAAATAATCCTGGAAGTACTTGCGTGCAATGAAGAAATTGACGCTAGACAATTTGGAGATTATGCTAAGGAAACTGCAAAAATATATACAACCAACTACCCATGGAGAAATATGTCTGCAACAGTTCACAAAATCCTTTATCATGGAGAAGATATCATTAAATATCATTTGGTGCCACTTGGAGATCTATCAGAGGAGGCTCAGGAAAAAAGAAACAAGGAGTACAGATTTTATAGAGAGCACAATACTAAAAAAATTTCACGAAATTCCACAAATGAAGATCTTTTTAATATATTATTGGCAACATCAGATCCGTTCATCTCCAATATTCGAAATCAATGGAAAGTGGAACATCGGGATTTAGATGAAGAAGCCAAAAAAACTACTAAAGAACAGAAATAGCGCAGAACAAAATATAGAATATTTGCAATCAATATTTGTTTCAAATTAATAATAATTATAATTGCCTTCATTGTTATTTAAGTACGAAAAACATAGCTTTAGTAAATAATTCTTTAAAAAAAAAACCGACTTCAAAATTTCGGGCAAATAAAATGTTGGATTAATTTTCAAAAATGTTTAATATAACTAATGTTGTTGCACTTTTTTGATTGAAAGAAAATCTTGTTAATCTTCTAAAAAAAATCGATTTATGCTAAATCTATAATGTTTTCCCATTAACAGAGCTAAATTTTGGCACCCATATTCGATATATTCTTAAAAATCGGTTTATGCTATATTTCCCCGATATATCTCAATCAATTTCTGAAATTTTCATTTTTTACCTTAAATATATTTTTCTGCAAGCCATATCTTCCAAATAAAAAATTTATTTTTAAAATTGATTCATAAATTACGAAGTTATTCAACAATTTATAAGAGAAGCACAGAAAAAATATAGATAACGGTAAATAAAAAACCGTATGTCCGTCCGATCTTCATAAAAATTAAATGGGACTCACCTGCAAGCAAACCTTTTCAAACAAAAAAAGAATTTTTAAAATTGGTTCAAAAATGGCGGAGTTATCGTGGAACAAACATAAAAAAAGCAACATACCATTCGAATTGGTAACCTCCTCCCTCCTTTTTGAAGTCGGTTAAACATAATATTAAATAGAACCTACTATTTTTACAAATGCTAATACAATCTATTGCAGTTTTTATTTTTAAAATGTTTTTTAAAATTATCAAATCTGACAGCAAAAAAGAATAAATTTTTCTGTAGTAACAGCAAAATCTCCAGTTAATTTTACTATTTTTTTTTTTTAGTGTAAACATTTTTTTGAGTGTAAAAATTTTGAGTGTAACATTAAAAAAATTCCATTTTCACAAAAAATAATTATAATTATTATTAAGTTCCAAATATTAAATTTTTTAATATGTAAATAAAAAAAAATAAACCCATATTTCACTCCAAAAGTTAAAAAAAATCAAAAGTTCAACTTTGACCTAGAAGTCCTTAAAATGTCATCAATCAATTTTAATGTTATTAAAACTGAGTCAAGCTGAACTAAATATCTATCCATTAAAAAAAATTACTTCAATATTTTGATCGGTTCAAAAGTTACAGAATTTTGGCCAATGAAAAACGATTTTCAGCCACTGTGCGACGGCTTGATTTTTTAAATTGCAGGTTCTATTTTCGCGACTTTTGTCTTTTTTTTTAAATTTGATTACAATGTCTATAACCAAAAAAGGTGAATCCCCTTTTGTCTTTTTTTTTAAATTTGATTACAATGTCTATAACCAAAAAAAGGTGAATCCCCGTCTTTTGGTTTATTAACCTTTTTGGATGATTTTGATCGTGAATTTTGTCAGTTTATTCGTGTCATTTGTTGTGTAAATACATACATTTCTTAATATGGCAAAAGTTCAACATATTTTACAGCCAACGATTTCTCAAAAATTAGATATTTTAAAAAAATTTAAAAGTGGAGATTCCATAAATTCAATTTTCATGAATTACAAGTTGCATAAATCTTCGGTTTACCGCATTATAAAGCAAGAAAATTCATTAAAAAAGTTCGTACATACAACAGAAAGTGGCCTTGCAAACGTTGCACCTTAAAGAAAGCTGAGTACCCAAGAATGGAAAAAATGCTTTACAAGTGGTTTGTAAAACAAAGTGAGAAAAATGTTCCAATATTAGCAGCGATTTTACGATCTAAAGCCAGTCATTTGTATTCCAAAATTTATCAAACCAATTCAGGTTTCAATGCCAGTGAAGGATGGTTGAAGAAATTTAAGCGTCGACATGGAATTGGATTTTTAATGCCGACGAATCCTGTTTATATTATAGGATGCTTCCAAATCACACTCTTGTCACATGTAATGAGAAAACGGCTCCCGGAAGAAAAGTATGTAAAGAGCGAATAACTTTTTTGCGTTGTTCAAATGCGAATGGAACTGACAAACTGAAATTGTTGGTTGTTGGAAAATCGAAAAACCCACGCGTAATATACAACTCCAGTAATAACGCCTGGATGACATCATTTATATTCAAAAACTGGTTCCATCACGAATTTGTTCCCCACGTAAGTTAATTTTCAGCAATTAGTAAAAGTAAGTTCTTCATAATTAAAAATTTTTAAGTTTGAGAGTTTTTGGCTTCAAAAGGTCTTCCGCAAAAAGCAGTTTTGCTTCTAGATAACGCGACGTGTCACCCAGTTGAGGAACTAAAAAGTTATGACGGCTTAATTAAAGCAATGAATCTACCACCCAATTGCACTGCGCTTATTCAACCGTAAGATCAAAACGTTATCAACTTAGTCATATTAAATTATAAAAAACATCTACTCACCCACTTGCTTGGCGAGAAGGGAACAAATTTGGAGCTCAAACTTCAATCTCAAAAATACAGTTCAAAATATAATTCTGGAAGAAAACGAAGATCTTTCAACTATTGGTACACTTGTAGCTCAAATTCGTACGGAACATATTTTCACGAATGCTGACATAAACAACTGGATTCAAGAAGAATTTCAAGTGGAAAGTAATGAGGAGCAAATGGAATTATCAGATACGGAATCGGAAAATTTATACGATAGTGGTCAATTAGAATTCAAAATTAAAGTGGACGATTGTATAAAATCGATAAACATATGCATACAATGGGCTTTCGAAAATGATAAGCCGACAACTGAACTATATGAACTACGTGATTCAGCTGTTATTTTAAAAAATAATTTGCCAAAAACGCAACTCAAAATCTCCAATTTCTTTAACAATTTTTAAAGTGTAAATATATCAATAAAAACAACTTTAATTTTAAAAATTACATACAATTTTTCAATAAAATTTTGGGTTCTGTTTTCGCGAAAATTCAGTTTTGGCGACTGGCCTGGTTTTTAATTAGTCGCGAATACCGAGCTTGCACTGTATTTTGCTTACGTGGACTCCATTTCAACCCATTTAATTTACCATCATATACTGCTAGACTTGCTCTTATTAAGCTTCCTACATTAAAAAGTCGTAGAATTATGCTGAATATATCATTTATCCTGAATGTTATTAATGGTGATAGGTATATGCTCTGGTTTTCTAATCAATGAAATCTCTTTCAACATTCCGCAACGTTTATCCCGTAATTTTGCACCTCTATCTGTGGAATTTTATAGAGCCAATTATGCTGACGATGATCCTCTAAGAAGAATGTGTAATCAGTTTAACCAGATGTACAGATTTATTGATTTTTCGTTAAATGTTAATGTCATAAAAAAATTTATAATTGATTTTCTTAAACCCATAATTAATTGTTACATTTATTTTATTCCTTTATGTTAAATAATATTTTGTAAACTGTCTGTAAAGGTGGATTCACCCATTCGTTCTTAACAAAAATTTTGTTCAAACAATTTTTTTTTATATGAAGTTTGACGTCTCTCTTTTTGAGAGAGAGAAAATATTTTTTCCGAACTTGAATTGGTTTAATTTTATATTTTTTCTAGACAAAAATGAATTGAGTTGCCAATAGGTTGCATTTTTTTTATACAAATAACAATGCCTTATGTATATCCATGGCCATCAGCAAAAGCAACTTTATTTTTTCATTCATTTTGAATTTATATCTGTGATTTTGAATACACAATACTTTAAAATAATTTAATATTTGTATTTTAACACTTAAAACCCAAAGCAAAATAAATCAATGACCGCACTTGTAAAACTAATAGATTTTGTTTACATATGGCAGCTTTGATTTTTCAGAAAAATCTTTCGAAATGGGTGAATCGTGCTGCAAAAAACTCTCAGTAAAAAATGTTTTCTCTGGAAAAAATTTTTGTTAAGAACGAATGGGTGAATCCACCTTAAGGAATTCATTTCCATAGACAAATAAATAAAGAATAAGACAATTTTAAGGATTGAAATTTGTAGCCAATACATGAAAATTATATTATATTTTATATTTGCTTGTTTTAATAATAAACTAAAAATATGTATCATGTAGGTACCTAGTGATTTTAAATATTTTGAAAAATGTTCACAACAAAGGCAATTACATATGTATATGGAAGTAAAAGCAAAAATTATAAAAAATATGCTGAAATGCTAGCAAATCCTCAACAGATAAGAAATTTACATAAATTATGATAAAATTAATATTTTTAAAGAAATTTATAATTTGATATTGCTTACACATATACAAATTTCATGAATTTGTCTCTAAATAATATTAAAAGTATATATGTATGTACATAGGTACCTATGTATGTAGGTACATTAGTAAATCTCTTCTGAAAATAAATACCTATAGGTACATAGTTGTTGTTGCTTGGTTTTTATTTCGATGGCTTGGTGTCAATTTATAGTGATGGACAGTAAAAGGGTCAAATGTTAGAAATAATTAAACAATTGGCGAATGCTTTGAATTTTCTTTTTTTTTCATACTTTTTCGTCATTCGATAACAACAATTACGACAGCAACAATAGCATCATTTACAACAATAAACAATTTCTAGGGCTAACAATTAACAATCAAAAACAACAAGTTTGATTTTATTTAATAACTATTCAAAAATCTAATAATGTAGGAAAATAATATTGTAGCAAAATGAAAATGTTGTTAACAAAAGAAAAACCAGTAGAACCAGAAATGGAAGACAAGTAAGAAAAAAGCTGCAACAAAACTTGTTGCTAACAAAAAAATACAAATTACACACTAATATATGTAAATACACATGCAAGAAAAGTGAAAAGAAAACAAAATTATGAAAGGTAAAATAAATATTTAAAGCGATTAATTACAAATAATATTAAATAAAAATTTAACTTAAAAACATTCTGATTTTTATGCAGATTAAAAAACAACAATAAAAGTAACAACACATTCATACATACATGCACATGCAGCATACACACTCAATACATACTCAGTCGAAAAGCCACAATCAAACAAACAACAACAAAACAAGCAAGGAATCAAGCAAAATAAAAAAACTTACATTGAAGAGGGAAAGAGGTGCAGCAGCGCCCTCGTTTATTCAACTGCTCGTGTATAAAGTGCACTTCGCCTCCCTCACCCAAAACACTTGAGGTTTTGAGGGCGAAGTTCAATAGAAGAACAAGAACAAGGAGGAAGCTTGCCTTTTATTATTCTCAATATATTCTTCCTTAATCAAGCCGTATAGACGACACAGCCAACGTCAAAGTTTTAAATTATTTTTTTATATATTTATGTTTTTCTTAAAGACCTTAGTTTTATCAAAAAATACACGTAGTTTTTTCTTGTTACATGCAACTTTTAAACACAAATAATTATTGCTTCTTCATAGATTTTTTCTTTCTTTACTTTTTTTGTTATATTTTTCTTTTTGTCGTTTGAAACGATGACGATCACGCACGACCACTGTCTTATTATTTATTTTCCTTTTCTTGTAGTATTTGCTGCTTGAAGAGACTTTTTGTCTCCCTATGGTACAATTTGGTCAACAAGCTAAGCTTGTATTTTTCTTGGCTGACCACTATTAATATTTGAAAATTGTCAGCCTCTTTTTTTGCTGCTTTTACACTTTTTTCAATCTTGAATTTTTTTCTTGAGGTGGTTTGGCCAGCCAGTCAGCCCAACACTGCTTCTTCTTGCTTTACACTCACTCAACAAAATACACCATAAAAAATTAAATACAACCAACGAACCCAAATCGCTCACTACTACACACTACAATTCTGTTTTGGGCAAAGATTTTTCTTCTTTTTTCTTTTGATTTAAAACACTTTTAATTGCATTATTACGTAATGCATTTTATGAACAACCATTTTCAATAAGTTTTTTTTTAGCTTTTCTCACAATTTTATGCAAAAATAAATAAATTATTGTATATATTTTAATAAAATTGTTGCAATGAAAATTCTCTTGTTTCGTGATATTGTAAACTATTGACATAAAATGCACAAGAGAAAATGGCGGCGTACATGTTTTCGTTCAGTTTATTCGAGTTCATTGTGTAAAATTCTTCGTTCTATTTCGAGTTGTTTTCGTTAACATGTGTTGCCAAAACAGGTAATATTAAATGTGGCAACATTAACAACTACACACTGTTAGAACAAAATAATTGGCAATAACGATAATTTACAAATATCTGGCAATATTTTTTGTACTAAAAAAGCAAACACTTTCGTCAAAAAAATAATAACCCAGCGTTGTCAACTTGGCACCATTTATGGTACTTTTTTTAAAATTTTCGTGCGAAAAACTCTATTTTGGTGCGTTTTGAAATTTCAAAGATAACATTCAACGGCCACAGCAACCAACCAACAACAACACACACAAACAACGATGACGACCGACGGAAGAAGAAATTTAATTATTATGCGAGTGCATGAAGAGGAAGGAGAGAAGAAGAAGAAAGAAAGAAAAAAACAAGAAAACAAGGTGTGTGTGTGTGAATGTAGGTGGGATCTAGTTAAAAAAGGTAGTGTAAATTTTAGCGGAAAATTTTTTGCCCGTGTAGTAAGTGAATTTAAAAATGTGGTGAAAATATCGTGGTGAGTAAAAAATCGTGGTGAGTATAAAAAATCGTGGTGAGTATAAAAAATTGTGGTGAGTATAAAAAATCGTGGTGAGTAAAAAAATCGTGGTGAGTTTTTAGAAATTCACCACAAATTCCGTTATTCCAAATGTTTCAAGGTCATTGAAAATTTGTCATCCTAAAAGTAGGCAATGTGCTTTTTTTTAACAAAGTTTCTACAGCATAACTTAAGGATGCTAAAAAAATATTTGAGTCAACCTGTAGCCAAAAAATTAAACAAGGTGATCTAAGTAATATTATGCTTGTTGCAAGCGTTGTCAATTCCGAATAGTATATATGAGTATTTTTACTATCAATCCTAGTACTCTGTTCAAAATTTCAATTGGAATGCTGTCAAAATACATGTTAAAAAAATCACATTTTGTGAAAAACATATGAAATGTATCTGGCAATATTATTTTTTCACAGCAAAATAATTAAAATGGCAATTGTTTCACGTGGAATTTTCAATAACAGTTAACTGTCATCCAAAAGCTCTTCTGTGGCAACAATATCTATTACTTGTTGTGCTGCTGCACAAGCGCCCCGTAATATTTGTTTATTCATTTTTATTTAAGGATTTCGATTCAACACAGATTTTTAAATATTTTAACTTTTAGTTATTTTCGATTTAAATACACAAAAAGCAAAACATATGTGTTTTGTTTACAAAAGTACATAGCTACCCTCAAATTTTCCGTATGAAATAATTAATTTTGCTCAACATTTTTCCCAAATTTGAACAGACTACTTCTTTAAAAAGTTAACCAACCCTGCCTTTCTTTACACATGCAAGTACTTGCATACGAGTACTGTGTACGTATTATATACGAAAACTTATTAGAAAAACTCGACTAGCTCCCTGCAAATAACGCGACTAGTCCATACATGCATGTAAAGACTAGTCCAAAGAGGAGTAGGAGTACTCCAAAACTACTCCAAATATATGAAAAAAAGGTGGTTCATTTAACATTGCGATGTCCTAGGACTGGACCATATAACCCATCGGAGTAGTCCCAAAACTACTCCATGGAGTACTCACGAGGGTTAGTTTTAAACAACAACAACAACAACTCAATATGCAATCGTGTTAACACGAAACCATGTCGTTTAACTACAAACTCTTGTTTAACTATGACATGGTCCATGACTGCATCACATTGGACCATGTTGTGAGTAGTCCATATCATCTAAAATGGATCACGTAGTCCAATATTATTTGCAGGGGTGTATTAGTAAAAAATGTAAGTGTATTGAGTTTTTCGAACTGTTACTTGCATGTAAACGTGAAAAAACAAATTTGTTTAGTTTATTTTTTATTTTTGTTAAGGTTTTTATTTTTAATAAAAACACTGAATGAACTGTTGAAGACTGTTATTAATATTATATTTTTTATGTGAAATTTTTCAATAAACTTTTATTAAATAAAAATCTAAATAAAAATAAAATCTAAATTTAGTGCGATTTTTTTCAAATGGCGCGTATTGAAATTTCAAAGTTGACAATGCTGATAATACCTATATAAAATCGTTTAAAGCGAAAAGCATTTTAGAAATTGTGGGCATTTCCATGTTTTTGGTCTTGAAAGAATTATATTTAAAATAGTATGACATTTGAATATTTAATATTTGCCGCCAATATTTGTATTTATCATGGTTATTCAATCTAAAGAACGACTTTTAATAACACTTCGTAAATGTTGATTGATTTTCATTCTTTCTACTTTTCACATATGTACATAAAAGCCATTACAGGAGATGGGCGGTATAGAATTCATAATATTTTGCATATTAATTACCCATCATAATTTTTTTTTATTAATATGTTACCTACTTCTTATTAAGTGTATTATGATTTCGTTATAGCCGAGTGTTACTATATTTCAGTACTATTACTACAAGAACTACCAAAAAACGCTAATATAACTCAAACATGGACCACACTAATTTTTGACGCACTTTTGACACACGTTTTTATTTTATTTTTATTTACTTTTCTGCAGTCTTTTAAAACAAATTCTTAAAAATGTCTTTGAAACTATTAAAACAAAGTGTCGACATAATTGAAGAAGATCTTAAACAAACAAAAACCAAAAAAGGTATGTGTCAATAAATTCAAACTTAAAATAAATCCTCAAACTTTAAGAATAATTAAATTTTAATTTAAAGGTAAACAAACGTCAAATACAAACAACAAAACCCATAAAACTCTTAATAACATTATTGCGGAGAAACATTTTTCCAAGAACCACAAAAAGAGCATACAAGATGTGAAGCACGAATTGAAGTCTTCTAATAAAAAAACAGAGGAAAACGTAAAACGACTTTTGGCTTTGTCCATGAACACGGTTAAAGTGAAAGATGCAGAAAAGGTAACTTCTAAATAATCATATTTGCGGAAGTACATATCGAGCCATTACCGCCAAAATAATGTATCCCACACCATAATCGATTGTTGTTTTTTTTTATCGAAATCGATAGTTCAACATCATTTAAAATTATTAAAATTAAATGTATTACACAAAACAATATTTACATTATAAATTTTAAAATAATGGCTTTATTCAAACTGATTTTATTTAAAAAAAAACCTTCCCCTGTAAAATTTTGAGTTTGTGGGATACATTTTTTCGGCGGTTATGGCTCGATATGTATACTTATTTTTGTTTCTTTATGTTTTATAGATTGTTCAGCGAGCGCACAAAGGACGTTATGTGGAGAAAATTATACCAAAAGTTAAGCAGGAGTCTATATTCACAGAAGAAGATTTCCGTAAATTTGAAGAAGAATATCTTAAGTCATAGTTTATCATTTTTATTAATTTGTTAGATTTCGTTAGTGTTGTGTTAATGTTTTTTTAATACAAATACATTTTCTAATATGAAAAATATATTTTAATAGGTATATTAATATTTTTCTAATAAAAATGGATACTTACCTACATCTTTTAGTAGCAATTTGTTTTGCATTTATAAAATAAGAAAATGTATTTGAAGAAAACTATGTCAAGTGATAACAAGTAATAAAGTATATGCCCCTATTGCGGTTCACAACTTTTTTAATAATTTGGTCGTCTTTCATAAATCGGTATTGCCATTCACAACTTAAATGTAGTAGAGTTAATGTAGAGTTAAAGTCGGGTTGACTGACAGACGACCAAACTTAGTTGAGTTGAGAACGGCAATAGGGGCAATAGTCGGTCAAGCCCGACCATATAATACCCTACACCCAGTATATAAATACGTTTATCAGAAACGGTTCTTCGCACCGGAATCACCCGAATTTCTTCGGCCAAGGGCTGTCAAATATTATTGAATAAGAAATAAGATTTTTAGAAATAGAACCTTAAAATTGTTTAACAGGATCTGAGAAAAATACCGATTTATGAAAGACGACCAAATTATTAAAAAAGTTGTGAACCGCAATAGGGGCACTAGTTTCATTAAGTAGGCATTATTTATATTTAGGCATTTTGGCATTGATAAAATAAGTTTTTCCATATACATATTCGGAACTAATCTTTCCCCATTACTCAGTTAGTATTGTTTGATGGTTTTAAGTGGTTACGTATTCTCCTTTTTCATAAATCCCACAAATACTCTATGGGATTTAGGTCGGCGGTGGAATTTTTAATTGTGTTTACGTTATATAACAACCAAAGTTTTGTGTTATGTGCAAAATCTTTTGGGTCCCCAGCGCTCTGAAAAAGGAGTCAGAAAAGAGTCCAACTAAAGAACATTTTCGGAGCGCTCCGAAAAATGAGTCAGAAAATAGTCCAAATAAAAAGCATTTTCGGAGCGAAAGAAAAATTTGCTTAAAAAATAATTTTTTCTGTTCGCCATTACTTGCAATTTTTTGAAATTCAAAAACAAAAAAATTTCACAAAACCAACTTAATAATATTTTTCGAATATAT
Organism: Bellardia pandia; assembly: GCA_916048285.2. NCBI lineage: Eukaryota > Metazoa > Arthropoda > Insecta > Diptera > Calliphoridae > Bellardia > Bellardia pandia. The sequence continues at coordinate 77,973,849 of OU696530.1, forward strand.
TTAACGAGAAAAACAAAATTTTAAAGTAGGTATCTAGTTGTAATTCAGCGCTGGGTGGAGAAAGAACTGGCGCGTCATTATCTTTTAAGGGTAATCAGGCCGTTCTTGCTTCGCTGCCTTCGAGTGTATTGCGACTGACTCGCATTGGTTAATGATTGGTGTTGTATAACTTTACCGCGTTACGGTTTCTCGAAGTTTGCATTGACCACAGGCTATAGTTTTCTGGTTATAAAACGTATAAGTTTGTCGTGGTGGAGTACCAAACAAAACTCATTTTGGATATTGGTGGAGACCATTAAACTCAGGAGTTGAGTTCGAGAAGTCCGGTTTTCAATACAAAGGTATCAGCGTTGCCGTTTTGGGCTTTTCCTACCAAATTTGGTAGGATTTTTTTCGTTTGGTAGGATGGTAGTTTAAATTAATTTTTGGTATGTAGGTTGGATCAAAAAGTATTTATTGCTAAGCAGGCAAGTGAACAAACAATGTCAATTTTATAAATAAGAGGTTTTCATTAATTGTGGATGAAACTACTGACGTTTCAATGAGGAAATGTATTGTTTTAATTGCTCGTTACTTCGACGGTGTTGGTACTGTACAAGATAGATTTATCGCATTATTAGAGATCACTAAGCCAGATGCAGTTTCAATTTTTCAACTTATAACAGATTTCTTTTCGGCACATAACGTTCTTTTAAAAAACTTGATCGAATTGGCAACAGACGGTACTAACGTTATGGCTGGTGACGTTGGTGGACTGAAAAGGTTACTTACTAATGAAACAGACTTGTTTTACATTAAGTGCACATGCCACTCACTCCACCTCTGCTTTAGTTATGCATGCAAATTGTTGTCAAAAAATATTGAGCTTCTTTGTCGCAATATATATATGTACATACTTTTTTCTCGCATAGTCACAAAAGAATTAACGAGCTTAAAGAATTTCAGGAATACTGTTTTGTAAAATCTCATAAAATATTAAGTGTTTGCCAAACAAGATGGCTATCTTTAGAAGGTGTTATTGCAAGAATTATAGAAAAATAGGACAGTTTAAAATTGTATTTTAAATCATGTTTTTATGAGGTAAATGGTATAAGAGCAGCAGAACTGGCTGAAAGTATTATTCATATTGAAGTTCAAAAAATTTTTAAAGGCATAAAAGCAGAAATGTACATATACATACATATATGTACTTATATTGAAAACAATCTTAGCTTGGATGAAATATTTGAAGTTAAACATAATAGGTATATTAAAAGTTTATATCGTATTATTAAACCAAATAAACTCTAGATTTGACTTTAAACGTGAAGATATCAAACTTTTACAAATAATTACTTCATCGAAAGTACATACTCTCTAAAGAAGATTTGCCAATATTGTCCCTTGTTTTAAAATTTTCTAATCTTATAGACATAATCTAATCTTCGGACATAAATCTTTCAACTGATTTAAATATAGCTTTATTTTGGGATCAAATAAATTCAATTAAAAATGGTTTAGATGAGAGAACTTATAGTTTGGCTAACTTTTGGGTCGATTATGTATAGCAACTAAACTGGAGTTGGGTTGCCAATAGGCAACGCAACTGACATGCAAGTTGTTATTATGTAAGGCAACTTTCGTGTTTAATCTGTTTTTCGAATTATCGAGTAGGAAACAAACATTTATATGTTAAACATATAAATAGTTTAACAACAAAATAACTAACATTTAAAATTTTTCACTTAAAATAAAAATCAAAGCAACCACAAATTCTCGGTTGCCATGTTCGGCAACTGAAGTTAACAGCTTACAGTTGTCAGTTGCCATCTGTAATATGTTTTTTGCAACTGTCAACTCCACTTAGGTTCGGTTGCCATCCGTAATCGACCCATTTGTTTCCAATTTACTTTCGTTGCCACATAGTTCTGCGGCTGCTGCACGTAAGTTTTCGTCAATTTCTTTAATAAAAACTAAATTAAGAAACAAATTAGAAACTAGTACAGTTAATAGCATTATGCTTTGTAAGGAACTTGTAAAAAATAATGATCCCCGGTATGTGTGGTCAGCAAATAGAGATTTTCCTAAAAATTAAATACAAAATGTACATATGTTTTTACAACAACAAAATTAACGTTAAATAATTTTTACTGAAAATACTTACGTGGCGTATAGAAACTGACATGTATTTTTTTTTAGTTTAAGAATATTATTAGAAATTAATTTTTATATACCTTTTTTGTTATATTGTTATGTTTTGTTGCTTATTAATACATGTACAATTATATGTAAATACTTTTATAATAAAAAAGTCATAATTTATGAAATATATATATATATATATATATATATATATGATTTAAAAAAAATGGTAGGTTCAAAACGATTTTGGTAGTTTTTTGACAGAAATTTGGAAGAAGTAAAATTTGTTCAGTGGCAACGCTGGAAGGTATAGGACGATTCTCCTTTATGCTTGATTTTCACTATGTCAGTTTTGTTGTCAAATTGTCCAAATTGTTATGAAATTACCAACAATTTGGACAATTTGACAACAAAACTGACGCCAAGCATTAGGCGTAAGCCGTATATTGGTGATGACGCTGTGATATATGTATGATATATGTATGTCAAATAAATCCACCTATTAAGGATGCAACTTAAATACAAACAAATAAACTTTGCTTTTGTGTACGCAGACTTTTGCATACTTTTAAAGTAAATATTAAGTATTACCATTGTTTTACAGTTACTAATTAATAATTATTAATAATTAGTAATTATTGACAAACTTTGCAATTTCGAAAGGATAATAGTGTTTGTGACAAAATTTCTAAACATGAATGAAAATTTTTGGCGTTTATTCAACACTGAAATATTATTTAAGAAAATTGAACATTTCAAGAAAGGAAAAATAAATAAAGTAAATTTTTTAGTAAATTAAATATTTTTTTTCTAGAAATTAATTAATAATGTTGTAATCCATTATTTCATCATTCATTAATTATATACATATGTACGTGTAGTCAAATCACCCAAAACCTTCAAAGATTCTTTAAAAATAAGAGAAAACTAGTTGCGTGCAAACCAAAATTACAATTGTACGTAGTCAATGTAAATATTTATATATGTATGTACCTATGTATGTACATAATATGTATATTTACCGTATATTTGCAATATTGTCATTATTATTTGTTAGCGTTATTAACGCCTGGTCTATGTATAACATTTGAATATCAAGGATAGTAAGGTATATTTAGACAAGAATTAACATGAATGTTTTTGACAAAGTTTCTACCACCAAAATATCTTGGGTAATAGCGATAATGTTCTAAAAAGTTGGGTAATTCCAAAAATTAATAAAAAACTTGCAGATAACAAAAAACTGGAGTCAAAATACTGTTTAACAATAATTACTTTTTTCATATGAAATATAATCGTTACCATTCCAAAAATGCCTTCAGAATTTACATGTGCAAAAAGAAATTGATTTTAAACTATAGTGCAAAGTAGTTTATATGTACATGTACATACAGTGGCACAGTAAAGTATACATACCCGCTTGAAAAACGGGGTTTTGGGTTATCTATGAACAATTTAGCAATAAAGTTCATTTCAAACAAATTTAATCGAACAACAAACAATAAATTTTGACCAAAATTTTTTTCCACACAATATTTATTAACAAAAATATATAAAATTCATTTTGCAAACATAAAAAAGTCTACATATGGCTATGTGGAAAAGTAAATAAAATGGAACTCCGTACTTAAACAGTGCTACTACGCACTTCAGGCATCTTCACGAGATACTGTTATTTAGAAAAAAGTTTAATTGTTGTTAATTTTGCAGTTAATTTTGTTATTTAACGACAATGAGTAAAGAAATTTGTGTAAAAGCGCGTGAGCTTATTGTAAAGTTCCATAAAGAAAAAAATCTTTAATAGAGATTGAAAAACTAGTAGACTATGTTCACTTAAAACTTAACTAAAAAGTTAAGCCGCAGTAATTTGTTTGCCATGTAATTGCCAATAAATGTCAAATTGTCCGTTAACATATATTTTTTTAGCTGTGTACAAATGGTAAGTTGCGAGCAATATTTATAAACCTGAATTTTTAGTTATGTATCCACTTGAGAAACTGGCCTTTAATTGTAGACATTAACATATAACAGTTATCATATTGTCATTTGTATTTACAAAACATTTTTTTATGCATTATAAGTAATTGTCAGATTTTTGTTTATGTGTGGCAACACTGTACACATCCTTTAATTGAGAGAAACCGTTAGGTGTAGAAATTCTCTGTTTACATTACAAATAAATATAAACAAGAAACCGGCTAATTTAAAGATATTTTCAATGGCTGTATTCACGTGGTCTCTAAAGTGTTGAGAAGAATACTTGCGCAGCACACAAGTGCCACAAACAACAACCACCACCTTAAAATCAAAATTAGAACTCTGACTTTTTAAATAGATTCCATGGGTCAGTCAGTCTTTATAACAAAGTCGGTAGTAGTTAAATTGCGATCGATGACGGATTTCAACGGAAGTGTATAAACAACAACAATTTTCAACTTTATTTGCCAACAAATACAATTTTTCAAATTGTTTGCAACAAAATTATCTTAAATTAAATTAGGAAAATTTAGGTAAACTGCATTTAAAGTGTAAATAAACTTTCTAGAAATAAAAAAAACTAGACTGAATAAATTGCGTGTAAATGAAAAGAGGGTGGGTGGTTTCTGGGCGAAAACTTCTTAGACTTTTATAGAGTGTAAAGTAAAATTTTATCGATTTTTTTTCAATAGATTAATTGCAAGTATTTTACTTACTATGTTTTCTTTTCAACAAAAAATAGCTAATAAATGTTATTTTAAGTGAATTTAAAATAATTTTAAACTACAAGGTGTATATGAACAAGTGAGTGTTAATAAATGATAAACAATTATGTATGTATGTACATAGGTTTACAATGAAAAATAATGTCAAATAAATTTTAGTATATACATGGATTAATTTTCAAAAAAAGAAATCAATCCTGTAATAAATAGTAATGTAACAACAATTATTGTTTTTTGCGTAGTTAAAAAAATGTAAAATATGTATGTTTGTATTTAACAATTTACATAAAGTAATAATAAATTATTAAAATTCTCTTAATTGACTGACATATAGAAAAAAGTAAATACCTACATATGTACATGTATGTATTTATTTATTTATTTTTGAAATTGCAATGCGCATGTGTATGAAAGCAAATACCTAATTGTTAATAAATCTTCGTTGATGTGTAAGTCAAAAAAAAAAATCAATTTACGAATCCTTGCAAATATGTAATAACATCGTTCAAGGATAATAGAACTACGTATAATATTTCGTTGAAGAACAAAAAGAACAATAAATCAAATTAACCAAAAGAAACCTGTGAATTTTCAAAAGTCGACACAAAAAAACACCTTAGTGGCTTTTGATAAAAATCCAAGAGGTGCCAAGTTAAAGAAGAAAACATTTTCTAATGCAACAAAAATATGCATATGTAGATTTTAATGAATAATGAAAAAATACATACATATGTATAATTAATGACATCATATATTATTCGCATCTAGAACATACATTATTTTCTTTTACATAAAGACAAATTATTTGTTGGCTTTTAAAATTGCAAAATTCATCACAATAGATCCATCTAAAAATGCTGTCATAAACATTTTGTAAAAAAATTAAATACTATGTACATACTCGTACATACATATATGCATATGTATATTTGAAGCCTTTTAAGGTATTGTTAAATAAATATTTGTACTTGAAAATACATACTCGTATGTGATCTTAAAAATTAAAACATTTACTTGATTCTACTTTATAAAAAGTCCTTAATTAAAGGAATACGAAAAAATATATCTTTTAATTGTATTTATAACGTAGGTTCTAGGGGTTTTTTGGTTTTCAGGGAGTGCGGGTTGGATTAGTGTGACACTTCGTATATAACTGAAATGTAGAAAATTTTAGTCAAATCGAAAAGTTAAGCATCGGCTTTCAACTTTAGAAAAGTGTTTCAAGGCGAAACAATTAATTTTTTCCCGAATTTAGTAATACATAAGTAAAATACAATATCGATTTGAAAACTATCGAGTTATTAAAAATTCTCCCCGAAGGTGTTCTAGGCCACATGTTGGTTTCATATTCTCATCTAAGTTTTATTCAGTACATCGTGGTAAGCCTCTTACCACAAACACCTCTCCAAATTATTTAGATCCATTAAAAAACGGGGTTTTGTTGCATCATCGCCTTTCGTGAATTTTGCGTTCCGGCCGTGGGTGGCGAAATTATTAGTTACACTATATTAATTAAGATTCAACCGCTTTTAATACGTACATATATAAATTTATTTCTTGTACCAGATGTTTTCGTATTTTAATTCTGGTAATACTGTTAAATATTTTGTGCAGTGTCTACAATGATTGGTGACATTAGAGTACAGAAAATGTTCAAAAATGCATTCATAGCATGCCAAAAAGGTTGTACGAAATTTTAAGATTTTTTTTTTCAAAAAATTTTGGAATACATATTTCTTTTCCTCAAATATATATTTTTAAAACAAAAGAATTTATTTTTAATTGAATTAGAAACACTTAATTTACCTAAAAGAACAAACAAAAGGATAAATTTCCACAATTTTAAAATGTTATACGGCTTCAAACTAAACAATTTTGCATGTGTAACTAATAATTTGGCCACCCACTGTATATAAAAGAATAACAAAAAGTATTAGATCAATAACTTGACTGCGATTTTAAAAATTTTGGGGAAAACATTTTGCAGTAATTTGGATATCTCATCTCATAATTTATACAATAGATATAATGTTAAAATTTACATGTATTTTCGTATCAAGGGGTTTAAAACACTACCTTATAGAAATGGTTATAAACTAAAATTTGATTGGGTAAAAATTGTGATGATATATTCCCCAAGTTCAAAGTGTGATTCCTACTTTTCTAATCTTGTAAATAGAAAGTGTAAGCTTAAAAGTATACCAGCCCAATCATGAATAAAAATTCCGCGGGAGTTTTTTCCCATTTCCCATTTTTCCTATTCAAATTCAATGTTAAAAAAATAAAAAGGGAAAAAACTCCCGCGGAATTTTTATTCATGATTGGGCTGTACATTATATTTCTTGAATTATAAGAAAGATGCAAAAAATTATATTTGTTCTATATATGTATGCACATATGTAAGTATATATTTATTCATACACGACATAAAATTGAACAACCATATTCAGATTTCGAAATTGAAATCTATCTGGACAATATTATTTCTTTAGGATGAAGCAACATACGAGTAAGGTATATTTTGAATTTATTGTTTCGTTTTCAGTAGAGGGGAACCCTAGTTATTTTGTTTTAAGCAGATACCAAACATAACTCATCCATATAATCAAAAACAAAATTGTGATTTATATTTTGTTTTTTAAAATAAATCACTCAAAATAACTGTTATGAAATGATTTTTTAATTCACATGGTTTGGTACCTATGACCTTTATTAGGCTTTGTTGTTTTTTAATGCTTTGGTGAGAGACTAACTATTTCAATTGTGGTTGATCTTAATAAACGTATTTTTCTCTTTTATATAAGTATGTATGTATGTACATACTATAGACCAGACATGTGCAAACTGACACAAACGCATTTCAAATCAGTTTTACGAATTTTGCGACTGTGTTAAGTTGAACGGAGCAAGCAGAACAAAAGCAGAGAAAACAAAAGTAGTACACTGAGTAAAAAATTAAAATTAAAAAAATTAAAACTAAATCTTAAAAAAAAAAATCAAATATCAACATCTCCAATGATCAGGCATTGGGCATTATTTTTGCCATTTACAAACATAAAAATTTCTTTATATTCGTCCATGGCAATTAAAATTTTTTTTTTTAGTGTAGTGTTTTTTATTACAAATAATTTTGCTTGCAGAGCGATACGGTGTTTCTTTGTCAAATGCAGAATAGCAACTGACTTTGAATCGGTAAACAAGCAGCAAGCTTTCGGACATGTTGGTGTGAAAAAACGATCAAGCTACTATCGGTGTGAAAACACGATGACTCAAAAGAGTACTAGCTGCACATCTATGCTATAGACTATTTTTATAAATTTTTAGCAAAATGTAAATTGAATATGTTGAATATGAACTAAAACAGTGCCGATATTTGGCAAGTAGTAAAAAAATAGAATTTAATATTCAAAATAAAAGTTACAACCTGACCTTTATAAAAAAAAATAATTATAAATCACTCATCTTGATTATTTCCGTTATTTATTTATGCAAAATAAGATTTTACAAATTGTACTAAATATCAATAATAGTCGAAGGCCAATGTAAGCGGCATGCGGCCGCGGGCGAAAACCAGTAAATAAAAGTTTTGTGTTTTTACAAAATTATTCATACAAAAATGGTTAAGTATCGTAATTTACTTAATCTGGTAATGCTGCGAGAAGCGCCCAAGTAGAATTTTGTTCAACTTTTGTTCAAAAAGAACAGCTGATTGCCGCCCGCGGCCGCATGCCGCTTACATTGACCACACACTATAAAAAGTGTACTTTTTACAGGCCAATTGTACTAAATTCTTTTCTTATTATACTCTCCACCTTCACGAGAAGGATATATATAAGTTTGTCATTCTGTGTGTAATTTCCACAATATAATTTTCCGACCCAATAAAGTATATATATTCTGGATCCTTATAGATAGCGGAGTCTATTAAGCCATGTCCGTCTGTCTGACTGTTGAAATCAATTTTCTGAAGTCCCCAGATATCTTCGGGATACAAATCCGTCCATAAATAACGGAGATATAAGCAAAAATCCGAAACAACCTCTGAAAATTTCATCAAAAAAACCAAGTGTATTAATATTATTGTTACGAACAAACTCATCAACAGATGGCGTTGATCACACAAAGGGTATTAATATTGTTACGAACAAATTCATCAACAGATGTTTATCGACATAATTATGCATAATATAATTATGCATCCACAACAAAGGTGAAGGGTATATAAGATTCGGCATAGCCGAATATAGCACTCTTACTTGTTTTTTTTTTTTTTTGTTAATATTCCGTTTTCAGACTCTTAAATGATATTTCTCCTTACTTTGTTCGGAATCTAAGTTTGATTTAATGCACTCAACTTATTAATAGCCTTGCTCTTGTCGACAGATATGCTTTTTTATATTTCTCTTTCAAAGTTGTAGCTAGTTAGCATATAGTCGGAACTTCAAGAATAAATAAAATCAGAAGAACATTCAGTAAAATTCGAATTACCGATATCAGAATTAAGGCGACCCGGTAAATTTAGTGTTCAATATCACATTATTTTGTAAAAATTTCTGTTAAAACAAATTTGACCACACTTTTAACAAAAGATTTCCAATATCCAACATTCGCTAGTTAATCCATATGTACCTCTTCATTCAGTGAGTAGAGTCGGAAAGTTTCAAACTAAATTGTATTATTATGGAAGGCTAATCTGGTATTTATTTTGTATCCCGCTATTGAAACTAAAATCCCGCTTTTTGCAGTTAGCAGATCTGTAACTACACTTTTCTTAATAAAATATATAATCTCGAAATCTAATTTTTAAATATTTGATCAATTTAAAATTTTAACCGAATTTTTTAAATTTGAAAACTCATGCTTGGCACAAAAGTAATTACTAACAAGAAAAAATCAAAATAGAAAGAAAATCTTGCACAAGTTCTTTGAAAATCCGACATTTGTCGGGTAAAAAGCAACAAAGAAAATACTACTTTTAATAAAGAAAAATCTGGATATATCCGACAACGATCGTGCAGAAATGATGGGCTTCGAACAAATCGTATTACAGTGAACTATGACTTCAGATATTCACCTATGTATATATATAAAAGAAGGTCTGCAGAAACGTTTGCTGCCTATTATTAGACGTCATCACTCTACAGTAAAATTTCTACCCGATTTAGCTTTCTGTAAATGCATACATATAAGTTTTAGACATTCGACCTGTATAAAATGTGGATTAAAATTGGTAGAGTTTAGTTCAGATTTAAGGCACGAGTTAATACAGCTGATAAATTGATTGGAAAGACTGGAATTCTAATATTCTAAATAAATTACAATTTACTAAATTTTACTTATATTATTAAAATATTAATAATAACTAGGGATGCCAATTCCGATCCCGGAAATCCCTGAATTTTGACAAATCCCGGGATTTGTTTAAAAAAATTAGTATTTGTGTAAAGGAAGTAGACAAATACAAAACTCCTCCACTTAAATAATCAATTTACATTAATCAATTCTCTTAACATAAACAAAAATTTTCATAAGTATGTTGATTAAATAAAGGTGAAAGAATTGAAAGTAATTTTAAATTAACAAACTCGAACGCACTATTTAAATTGGAAATTCATATAAAAAAGCTTTAATTTATTTTAAAGCACAATAGATGACAGATGAAGAATTTGTTTTACTATTAACAAATAGTTGCCATTTTAACTCCGGTTAAAGTAACAGCGAAGCCATTTGTCCCAGTGATAAGAATCCCTGCCGATGTTTAAGCTCAAAAATATATCAAAAAAAGATTGCATATTAAGCGATGAATTGGTGAAATCACACTTTAAATGAAACCAAGAAAGAGGAATGATTTACTCAAAACTTTTACATTTTTTGAAAAAAAAAAACAAGAAATTAATTTAAAACGTTGATTGCGGAAGGAATGAAATAATGAATGAATTGAAATATGTAAAAGACTCCCCCCACCCACAACACCTAATAATGCCTGTAATGATATGGCATCAATCCGCTGAACGAATATGGTTGTGTATACGCTTGTCTTCGCTTCGCTAAATGGCCAGCCGATTAGAATGAAACTTTTTTCCATTATTAACCGGAAGGATTGTACTTTCAAAAAAAAAAATTTGGGAAAATATTCAGTAGTTTTTTTTATAGCATTTTCTAAAAAAAAATGTTATTTGGCGGACCCTTTATGAAAAAAATCCTAAAAATCCCGGGATTTGCAAAACCAGTACTGTTTGGCATCCATAATAATAACCCCTCTTGTGTTTACAAATGCTTACTACCATTTCAAAATTTTTAATATTTAGTTTGGAGTTTGATATTTAATGGGGTGATGTGATGAATGTGTATTTTTGTAGAAGGAGAGTATTCAGGTATGAAGGTGGTGGTGACACAGGACACCTTTTGCGGTATCTGTTTTCAGACAACTGCATCACAACATTGTATTATTTTACAAAAATTGAATCAGACCAATTCAAAACACACCCTTAATGCTTTTAACTTTAAATATGCAAAATTGTATATTTTTATTAAACGAGTACTAAGTTCTGACGTTCTATATGTACATAAGAATTTATTTTATTTATTTATTTATATGAACTCATTCATGTCCTAGCAAGGAAAACCTCTAAAAAAAACTCTTTACACACACACAAGAACTTGCACTCATGTTAGTATTTCGCGAAAAAATTGTTAAAGAAATGGGAGAATTACAATTCCATACAACACAACTCAAACCTACCGACCACTGGGGGATTTTATGTACTCGTTTTGTTTTCCTCTTTACATACCCCCAGAGATACAAAATTGACTCATTTTATTAAAAAAAAAAAAAAACAAATGAAAAAAAGCTGTATGAAACAAAAGTACACGAGCATGAAAATGGCAAAGTGAAAGAATTTTATTTGTTTGCGAGTGGATTTGTACGCCAGTTCGCCAATGCCCCAATGCTTGAATGTTGTTTATGAGCTGCTGACACGGCACACACAAATACTCATAAATACATACATAAATATACAAACAAAATTGTTTATCAAAAGCATATTATGAGTATATTTGAAAAAGATCTCAGCTTCATACTCCTTAGAATGCAGTTCAACTGGCAAAGGTAAAAGTACACGTCAAAAAATATTCCAACAATTTCCTTATTTATGTACCTATGTACATACATACATACATATCTAGTGAAGGACAGAACTTTAGATGTATTAAAACATTACAATTTAATTTTAATTATTATAATTTTAGATGACACTTAGTTCAATATTTATGTAATTTCGAATCTTGATTTTTAAAAGTACATACATACATATAAATAGAAATCAAAATATACATACCACAAGCTTTCATTTCCAGACCATTCGAAGGTATTCGAGTATTTTATTAGGAATTTTTAATAAGACACATTTAAAATTAGACATTTTATGCACCTGCGATCAAAAACTAGTGAGATACATTTCTGATGTTTAATAAAAATCAACTAATTAAGTGGTTTTAATCCACCCATGTTACCTTATGCATGGTCACAATGTTCTCTATTATCATTTTAGTATGACAGTATCCTCAATAGTATCCTCAATAGAGGATACTGTCTTCAATCCTGATCTCTACCTCCATGAACCAACTTTCTATGAATGTACTCAGTTTACTTTGAATAATATTTGTTGGCAGAAATGATGGACTCACAGGATGATCTCATTTATACTTGTTGTAGGACACCTTATATGTGTCCCAGTGCTGTTGATCCTGTTAAATAATACTCTTACTGGTGACTGTTGATTTCTCAGTTCCTTGGTCCGCCAACTCAACGCTTTCTCTACTTCCTCAGATAATTAATCACCTATTGAAGTATTCGCTAATTTTGATCACGAGTCTTGGGTTTCTAAAGCTGGATGTCCACAACTCGCGTCTACGCGTTCTAAGCAACTGTCAAAAAAGTAGAATCAATGTAGTTGTATGTTTTAAGTTACACACTCAAAAGCGTAGGACGCGTTGACGCTTGAAAAGCGGCGAACAGCTGACATTGAGAAATGCAAAGCAAATTTATTTTAAAGGTGATGTCACTAAAAAAATTACAGTTGAAAAAACATTTTTTATATGAAATTGACAAACAAACCGATAAAAAAAACTTCATATAAAAACAAAATTAGCTGGGCTTACGGCATCACCTCCGAAAGTACATATATATATATACATATGTATATAAAACACAAATGATTGACGCGAAAAATCTTCTCATGTAACTTGAAATACTTGACGCTTAAAACGTTTGGAAAGCTTAAAACGCGTTGACGCCAAAAAAACGCAAGTTGTGGACCTCCAGCTTAAAGGTCTCTACCTAGATTCTTTTAATAAATATTATTCTGCTGCAATACTACAACTCTCTCATTGCTTAAAGTGATGTCTATTCCTAGACTTGGACGTTGGCTTATCGCCCTTATTGTAGATTAGTAGATTGTTAGCAGTTTTAACATCAAACATTAAATCGCATCTTTCAATAGTATTCTCGGAATTGGAACTACTCAAAAAAAGAACTACCATAATACACTTTTGGAAATTGGCAAAAATGTTGCATATGAATGTCTCAGGTGCCTAAATATCGAACTACATAGTTCCGAATATTGCAAACATTAAAAGGTTAAATTTAATTTTCGTCTTTACTCAAGAAGTCTATTTTCCAATGGATTTATTTTTAAAGTCAAAGAACACTAGTTATTAATTGTCTTAAAACTATGCTCTGAATGCTAAAGTTACTCTGATACTCACAAACTCTGCTGAAATGTATACATACATATGTATATCCGACACTAATACAAGCCAAGTCAAGTTCTATCTATCCATTTGACCGATTAGATTCCAAAATATTACTCAGATTTTGTTTGGCTTGATTTAAACATTTCAAAGTAATATCATAATTCTTGGTAAAAAGTACCGATTTCATCATGCTAGGGTTGACCATCAAAAAATGCATGGTCCCATAACTGTAAGTAGTACAAAAATTGATAACATTTCCTACATAAAAAAAACATATTTTTCAATTTTGTCAACTCCTTTCAAACTTATATCAAAATATTTATTTACACATAGAAAATTTGTTATTTTTTAAACAATAAAATTATATAACTCCTGAAGAAGATTTCTAAAGGAAATCCAAATATCGAGTAATTTATATATGTATATAAAAGTGATTGTGTGTCTGCATGTATATTTATTATTCTTAGTTTGGGATCTATAGACGGCTAAACGGCTGAACCGATTTGCTTGAAATTTTCACAGTATATTTCTGTATGTCTGGAAGGAGCTATAGGCTACTTTTTTTTCTGAAATTTTAAGTGAGCGTGGTGCCTCCCATACAAAGTTAATTTTAAAAATTAAATACTTAGGAAACTATAATAGCTATAGTACTCAAATTTTGCATGATCAATTCCATTGTTTGTTTAAATATTTGCGCAAAAAATGGGAGTAGTAGCGACCGGGGGCGTGGCACCTCCCACATGATGATAATTAAAAATATATCAAATATATGGTATACAATAAGATATATGGTACGGTTATTCTACCATCAATATTAATATTTAGGACAAGAATGGGCGGAATAGTGGGCGTGGCACCTCCCATAGCTATGATGACAAATTATATATAGGGAAAGCTATATCAGCTATCAATATTAATATTTAGGACACCAATGCGCTGACTAGCAACAATATTAAGTAAATGTTAAAATTTGTATACATTTGAAACCCTTATCTATATATAAAAGTGAATGTTTGTTTGTTTGTATATTGTAAATCATAATAAGATAATATAGTAAGAATTAATTTAAAAGGAAAACTGTAGATTTTAATAATTTAATAATTATATTTATTTAACTCTAAACTTTTTATTTCACTACAATACGGGTAGCGAAGCACACCACCGGGTTTTAGCTAGTTTATATATAAAAATGAAAAATCTTTTTTTGAAAACAAAAAGTGACCTCAAGCTTAAAAATTATTTAATAAAAAAATCATACAAAAAGGTCGAAGAAAATCGAATAAAATTATTTAATACAGACATATGTATATAAAAAAAGAAAATATGTAAGACAAATTTTGTTAGCTGTCGGTATCGAAATTTCAAAAAAAAAAAACATAATTAAAGACTTTTGAATTTTAATCATGGATTTTAAATAACCACTTTTAGGCCGTTTGGAATTCCAAGTAAGTCTGACTTTATCTTCCGTAATTGGGGAAAGAAACATACACACAACTCCCGTTGGAAATGGCATCAATATCAGACTTCCTAGTTCATAAATAAATCTGGCAATCTTTAATTTACCAGCAATAAAACATAAATTATATAAATAAAAACTCCTAAATTTAAAAATAATTATTCAAGTACTTATTGTCTTTTAACAAATCCATTAATCTAAAGCACTGGCAATAGAAATTTTAAAAGAAGTACAGAAGACCTGCAGCAAAGCATTTGCTATGAACAAAATCGTATACTTGTGCAATAACAGAATTAGGCTGAAATTGTTTTTAGGGCTTAAAAACCACAAGAATGTAATTAGAAAATGAAAATAGCTTTTAAGCAAAACTGAAAGCCGAAAAACTTTTTTTAAAAAACACGAGTACAAAAGTCCGCAGGGTTGAACTTTAGCAACACTTCAATGGAAATATTTTCTTTTCTTTTTAAGTTGAGTTATGTCTCGTATATGAAAATTTGCATTGTCAATGATCTAAATCTCATATGTTAATTTCAGTAAATATGGAAAATATTTGCATACCCTTCACCATGAGTGAGTGATAAGGGCATTTTATTCTACAATTTATATTTTCCACCCTACAATGTAGTATATTCCTAAACCATTATTAAGGTACATTCTCCTCATAGGTACATCGATATAAGAATTAACGTATTGAAGATTAGTCAAATCGTTTCATAAACGGCAGAGAATTAAAACAAACTTGTTGGGTTTAGCAGACTTATGATGATATATGGAATTAGTTATTTGGAATGTAGAGAACAAACAGAGCTGGCTAACGGATGTGAATTAGCTTTGATGTTCTTTCAACAAAACCAAGAATGAATCTAATGCTGAAGTGAAATTGTTTTATTTTTCTGTGTTGTTAGAGATGAAAAATAAAAAAAATTAAAGGAAATGCAGGCATTAATACAATTTCTTTTACATAAATTATTTATATTTATAATATAAATTGCATTAAATTTATTATTAAATTTATTTTTGTTTTCCAGTCATTGAGCGTTATGCGAGTTCCCGATATTTCTGCAACAGCTGGTTACGCTGCATCTGTTTTTAATCCAATTAATAACCAACGAGAAAATCACAGCACAAATTCCCTGCTTTTTTCGGCACTAGGGACAGGGCACAATAAATTCGACAATACACCGATTACGGGAACATCCAATTATTATAGGGAAACGTCTACAACCACTCAAACTTTCACAGTTGCCTCAGCAGCATCCGCAAATACTGCTGCAACAGCGATAACAAATTTTGCCTCATCAGCTGATGAATTTATACAGAAGGCATTGAATTCTACACCTACAGAATATTCTCCACCAATATTGAATTATCTAAACGATAATAACACTCTACCGCACTATTGCTGCGGAGCACTACCAAAAGCACTCGTAAACCCCTTTGAAGATTGCTACGACAAAGACGGCAACAATACCGGCAACACTTACAAAAGTTTCAAGGAAATATTTAACACCAACAAAAGCTTTTACGAGGATTGTGTAAGAGATTTTGAAAATATTAATGTTAGTTCCAAATAATCATTCTATTTGTGTATTTGTGCATATTTATCCAAGGAACAAATTATCAGTGGAACATTTATTTTTTTTATTTCTTTATTTTTTACCTCTTAGTTGTTGAAAAATGGTTCAGACGATCATGTGACTGATACTGATTTGGATCCCATTCAATTGATCAATTCGCAACAAACACCTAATAGCAATAACGATTGTGATGGAAAACACATCTGTACAAATCCATTTGATGTGGCTTTTAGTGAATATAATGCAGCACATCGTAAACAGATTAAGTCGGATAACTTAGAACTTATTAATGATAAATCTGAGGATCTTTTCAATACGGAAAAAGTTGAGAATGGGTTTGAACCAGACGATAATGAATGCGATGATCATTCTATGATCGATTTATGCAGTGATACTAAATCAATTTACGATAGCGATGAAAAAGGTTGGTATTGTTTGAGTTTTAAATGATCGATCTGGTTCTATGGTTGGAATAGTTGTGTAATTTTTATTGATACAGCAGCTGGATTAGTTAGCAAGAACAAGAAACTCTTAATAATTAGAAATTAAAATTTATAAATTTATTATTTATACGAGTATATAAATTTATTTGCATTTATTTGCAGAAGATGACTTTTTGATATCAGCTTCATCATCTAGCGGCTCCTTGCACACACCAAAGCACTCATTTTTTCCCAGAGGTATAATTAATCCTAACTATCCGGGTTTTCAACATTTAGCTCACACCCTCTCAGAACATTTTATTACTAGTTCACCCTCCGATTCCTACGAGAGCGATATGTCAGAGTATGAAATGGAACTGAGTGCCGACAGTTTCGAAAGTCTAAACCAGGAGAAAACCCAAATACAATTGAACACCTATAACAATAACACTCCCGAAAAGACTATGAGCTCTAGTGAGCAGCAGAATAACTTGGATTTCACACAAAATGCAGAGGCAGATGAAGATCTTTGTCTAATGGATTGTAGCAAGGCTCATAGACCTTCTCTGGATGATGCTACCAATCGCAATAGCCACACTAACAATCAGCCATTTAATATTGCAGATTTGCAAGATCATTTAAAGAACACGCTCACTTTGCTGGAGAAGCAAGAGTGTCTTTTGCAAAGTCACAACAATATGCCATCAATTTCGATTACACCGGATATTCTAATTAAGAATTATAATCTGCACGTGCAACCGTTGCACAAAAAAGAAAATCGACCTGATCTCCTAAGAGGTGTAAGTCCTCATCTTGTACCCGAAAGAAAATATCATGATTCAAAGAATGCCAATTTGTCAAAAACGGAAAAACCACATGGCGTTAATGGTTATGGTATGCGCAGTACTGAAGTTAAGGACGAAATGTCCTTTGGCTTAACACCTGTTGATATAATTGGTGACTTTGGTCAGGAAGTGGAAAGGGAGTTTGGTTTATTGGTTAGTGGCTACAGACGTTTGGTTGATACCCAACATGTAATGCCATTACCAATGGATGAAGGCGAAAAAGTATGTACATTAAATGATATTTGTTCTCTTAATACAGTTCTTTATTTAACAGATTTCTGATGCGGTTTTGTCGGTAGCCAAAGATCAAATCGATACTAATAAATACTTGGAGGCCTTGAACAAACAACCCGATAATGAAGATACGTTTAAAATATCGCCTGAGTTAGCTGATGATAATGCTGTTGATTTACCATTGTCTCCGCAAAATTCTCATAAAAACTCCCCATCCAAAGTTCATATACAATCTAATTTAAATCCACAACAATCTCCCAAGCCCGATACACGTTCGAAACCTAAATATCAAAAATCTTCCTATGACGATCGACAATTACCCCCAGTTGCAATTGAGTACAAACGTTGCCAACAAGCATCACGTTCAAATAAGAAACCCCAGTCAAACAATGTTGAGAAATCGGCAAAAGTTATGAAAAATTCGAAACCGAGTATTGCAAGTCGCTTGTTTCACCCCAAACGTAAAAGTAAGAAAACCGATGGCAATTCAAGTCGCAAGCGAGAGGAAGCCGAATTGAATCAATATCAGGAATTAATCAGCGACAAAGAACAAATACTAAGCAATAGTAAATATGCAAAATTATCATCATGGGCTCAGTATCTTAACAACAATTCGGCTAACGATCGTGGTTCCCAGGGCAGTACAGATTTAATATCTCCAAGTGCGTTGGGTAAGTTTTTTTTTTTGTTTCTAGCACAAACAATTCTAAAGCTTTATCAAATGTATTTATGCAATCCTACAGAATTATTTGACGCTTATAAAATTGAAACCGAAGTTGATACGGAACAATTGCAGGAACATTTAAAAAAGGCCAAGGAAATAGAAAAGAAGGTAAGAAAGAGACTGATAAGAAGGGAGGAAAATTATTTAAATCTTATAGATACCTTGACAATTAACTTGTTCTATTAGTTGGATAAAAGTGCCATTAATTAAATGTTTCTTAAATGTTAAAATTTTCACAAATTACTGAAAATATACATATTTGGTAATTTTCGATCAGATCAGAGAGGAAAAGGATTTTAATTTGATTTTAATATTTAAAAAATAACTGTTACTTTTTAATGAATACTTTAAAAAATATAACGTTACCCAATTCACCCGTTTTTATACCCTTCACCATCATGAGAAGGGTATATATAAGTTTGTCATTCCGTGTGTAATTTCCACAATATAATATTCCGACCCTATAAAGTATATATATTCTGGATCCTTATAGATAGCGGAGTCTATTAAGCCATGTCCGTCTGTCTGAGTGTTGAAATCAGTTTTTTGAAGTCCCCAGATATACTCGGGATCCAAATCTTCAATAATTCTGTCAGAAATGCTTTCGAGAAGTTTGCTATTTAAAATCAGCAAAATCGGTTTAGGTCAACCAGAGTTATGGACCAATATGTGAGACAACCTCCATAAAAATTTGATATTTTTTGTACATTTTATTGCAATATTTTGAAATATATTGCAGATAATACCATGAAATTTTGTATACGTTGTTTGTACTATAAAAGAAGAAAGTGTGCGGAAAATAGTAAAAATTGGTCCATGATTTCTCATAGCCCCCATACAAAAATCTTCCTGAAATATTGCTCAATTATACATAAATGCCTATAAAATTGGAATATCAAGACAAAATTCAGCAAAAATAAGTTTTATGCAAAAATAAATCGCAAAACGAAATTTTTTTTAGTTCGGCCCATGTTTGACCATATACCCCATATAAAGTCCACTTCCAAAATTCACTTAAATACGTATAAAACAGATATAAATACGGTAAACGGCTAAAAGTTGACACGAATGTTCTTTATAGGCAAATAAATTGTTGTACAAAATTTTATGATGGTCGGCAGAGAACAGGTCATAGCTCCCATACAAGGACCACATCTGAAAAAGACATTTTTCCATATATAAATTAATTTTGTAGTTGTGTGTTGTTTATTTTTATTAATTTTAAGTTTATTTATTATTAGAATTTGTGATTTGTTTAAACTTATTTAATATTTATTTTATATTCATTCTATAGTCTTAAGTTTATTTTATATTATAAGTACTAATGCCTCTACTATGTAGATTTTTGATTTAGTCTTAACTTGTTTAATATTTATTTTCACTATGTGAAATTTCCTTTTTCCATCATTAAATACAGTTCTAATTTTATAATTTTTAATATAGTTTTTCAATATAGTTACAATTTAATATAGTTTTAAATTTTGCACTGTGTGCAATTTCTTTTTATTTAAATTTCAACTTAGTTTTATGTTTAATATTTATTTTATATTTATTCTATACTCTTAAGTTTATTTTATATTATAAATTCACACTTAAAATTAACTTAATTTATTTTAATTTCTACAAAATGTGAAATGTATTTACTGCTACTTCCTTTTTTGCGCGTGGTCTGTGACCGACTGCCTATATTTTATATCCAAAATCAAAAATATCAGTCAAAGAACTGTTTTATTAACTTTTACAATAACAAAAGATAGTAAACGAATATCAATAAACAGAAAATCAAAAACAATGAAACAGATTTACATGGTAACAAAACACAATAAACAAATAATGAAAACACGAATGAAGAGAAAATCAAAAACAATGAAACAGTTCTTAACATGTAACAAAACACAACAAACAAATAATGAAAATAATATTATGAATGAAAGGAAGAGCAGCAAAAGTAAAATAAATCATTATTCAACACATTCCTTAACTTATATATTGTATAAATATCGGTACCAACTTTACACAGATCATTTAAATATATACAAAAATCATCTCACAAAATTTTGTGACTTTCGGTCTATTTTTAACCGTATGCCCCATATAAAGCCCTCTTCCGAAAATCACTTTAATACTCATAAATCTATTATAAATAACGGTACCAATCCAAAATTTTACACGGATCATTTACATACATGTCAAAATCAAACTGCTGGATTTTGAGAATATCGGTCCATATTTGACAATATCCCCCATATAAGGTCCACTTCCGAAATTCACTTCAATACCAATATGTATCTTAAATATACCGTTATTATGTTGAAATTCGACGGGAAATATCCTCATATGCATAAAAATAACTGTTCCAAAATTTAAAAAGATCGGCCCATAATTTTTCATAGCTGCCATATAGAACCATTTCCAAAAAACAAATAAATTCGGGTCAAAAAATATTCTTTTCGGATTTAACCCATATTCGGTCCATATTTTATAATCATGTTATATATCGTTGGAAAGGTATTTTTAATACCTTTTATTTAATGTCTAACAAATTATCAGACACCCAGTAGTTCCCGAAATATAGGCCTATATATTTTCAATTTTAAGGGCCCGCCCCCTCGGAAATAGACGGGACCGCAAACACATTTTTTTGCTGGCATCTCCCCTAAAAGCCCTATTTGATTTTGTTTTTGTTTTTATACTCTGTTTGTTAAATTACACTCAAGATTATTATGAACACCAGACAAACTCTATAAATTATGGTAAGAATTGGTAATTAAATCAATTATGAATGGTCGAAATTAGATAAAATTTCAAAATATTTAACATAAATTATGTTGGTCGTAAAATTGTATTTCAAGCAATATATCAAATACTAATAAAATTTGCACTAAGACTGAATAGAAAACACAGAATAAGAATATTCTAGTCCTATAAGCAGTGTAGTTTTTGTATTTCTTAGTACGTTTAGGTGGAGGGTATTTAAGATTCGGCACAGCCGAATATAGCACTCGAACTTGTTTACTATAAAATTATATAAAAAAATAGATTTATATAGGTATAGATTTTCCCAACTTTATTATTTATGGAAAAACCCGACAATAATACACTGAGTCAACCATGCAGATCGTACTTCACTCACTTCACACGGGAGTTTGTGAAAGCTTTAAGTTTAAGCTGTAATTTCATTTGTTGCCATTATTATTTTTTGAAAATAATAAAATACAAAATATACTTTTGTTGCAATCTCTTTGCACATACAACAACGTTCACTATTCAGCCAGGGAAGCAGCCCACCAGCCAGCCAGCTTGATTTCAGTTGTAATTTTAAGTTCAGACCGCAAGCTTCACGGTGATAAACGGAACACTCGGAGTGTTTTAAACATAACTAATAAAGAAGAGTCAAGGTTATATAAAGCACCCTACCTCTCTTATAGTTCGCGTTTAAACCATTTAAATAATCACAAGCTGAATCACACACAAAATCAACTCCAACAAAAGCAGAGAGTGAAAAACAATTCATTACACAATTATCCAAATCAAAATAATTAAAAAAAAACAACATTATTTTTTTAACAACACAAAAATAATAAAGAAAACAAATCTACAAGATACAAAAACGAAAAGCATGTCGTGTTGCTGTCCATCCTCAAATACTCAGAGATACGAATAACGTTTCAGAAAACAAAATCAGTTAAAAAATCCCACATTCACAGTGTATTAAATATATTCGTTCGTGTTAAAGTGTGTTTTGTATCTTGTGGTTTATTAAAATTTATAACGATTCTTGTTTAAATACATGGTCGATCGTAACGTTAAGTTTATATGCCAAATAGACCGACCAAAAATAAAAAAAAACTTTTTTTTTGCTAAAATCAGTGGCCATGGCCACTGAAGATACATTTGATGATTTTGAGGAATCACTGAAATGCACTGCGCGAACGCGACGCCATTATAAGAAGGATTCTATGTTCGTGTTCGATTTATACACACTGTGCTACGACGAAAATGAAAGTGTGGACACAGTGGAACTATTTACATCGATTGTCAACAATACGGCTGGCAATTGGAAAGAAGAGGTAGCTACCTGTACATACGAGTACATACACTTGATATATTTGATTATCTTAACTACACTTTAAGCTAATTTATGAACTGCATAAAACCAACAAAATACTCGTATAATTAGCAACTTAAATTTTCAAACTGGTATAAGCAAAATAACTCATATCTTTCAAGTTCAAGCAGCAATATTTTGATTTTGTTTCAAAGATTAAGGCGGTTTTGTTTATTGAAAAAACAACAACAACAACAAAACAGAAAGTAACTAATTAAAGTAAAAAAAAAACTTGTTTTGTTTTAAAGTAAAAAACACAAAATTTTAATGAATGAGTAAATGAATGAATTTATATTTATACAAGACTCGTATACAAATCACTTGTAGCGTATGTCCTGGCGATACGTCATGGCGACGTTGGCGCTGATATTCCCGTGCCACAGCATATAAAATATTATCTACATTATTTAAGTTTTCAAAAGTTATTTTTAATTCAAAATATGATTCACTAATTACTCGCATCAACAGACTGCAACAGGAATGGAAAATTTAATACTATGCTAAATATCTTATTAAATATTAAATTACATATTTAGATTAACGGAATCGTAAGCGTTACAAAATTATCTATTCGTATGTATCTAACAATCAGTTGAACAATTTTCGGGTTATTAAAAAATTATTTGTCAATCAAAACTTTTACTTCTTTTGGCAAATTTTGAAAGGCAAGATTATTTTTACCGTCCCTTGTTTATTTTGTTTTAAGTGCTTTATGTTTTTTTCTAAGATTCATTACAGGCTTATGTTTTTTGTTACCAGAGCAAAAAAAAAGCACTTAAACATTAAAGATATGCTTTTAAAATCTAAAAAATATGCACTTGAATTTTAGTTTGAAAGTTTTATTTAAAAACTAGCTGACCGCCCCGGCTTCGCTCGGTATTTATTAATGATTTGTATTTCATATAGAATGAAAAGGAGGCTTTGGTGTCAGTTCTTCAAGTTTCTTAAAAAAATGTCTCTTATTAAGAAAACTGAGAAGTGAAAATGAGGCAGTAAAATTCAGTTCTTTGAGTTTTCACAAAATTGTCTCATACTTAAAAAATGAGAAGTGAAAAGGCGGCTTTGATGCCAGTTCTTCAAGTCTCTTCAAAGATGTCTCTAATTAAGAAGAAGAAGTGAAAAGTTTTACCCGGAATTTTGATTTTTTTTTCTTTACAAACGATCTCCTAAGAATTTCGAATCGAATAAAAAACAAATAAGAAAGTATAGTCGGTCAAGCCCGACCATATAATACCCTACACCCAGTATATGTATAAAACAGTTTTTGACAAATGTGCGCTATATGGGAGATTTGACCTATTATGGACCGATCATCCAAAAATTTATGGCGTTTTCTTTTCTGCCAAAAATGTTACTTATGTATATGTTACACTTTTTACCCATTTCCCATATAAAAAAGGAAAAAAGTGTAACATTTTTGCCAGAAAAGCAAACGCTATTAGTGTCATGATTTCTGTGAATATAAATATTATACGTGTTAAACTTCATCTCGATATAAATACTTATAAACGATTTATGGAGGTTAAAGTTGATTACGGGGAGGGTCTTATATGGGAGTTTCGACTAATTACGGACCGACCATTATAAAATTAGGTGACATCATTTCTGTATATTATTTGTGTCGCATTTTATTTGATTACCAACATTCTTAAGAAATTTATGATCGTTAAAGTGATTTTCGGAGGTGGGCCATTACGGGAGCTACGACTAATTATGAACCGATCACAATAAAATTTAATCGTATTGTTTGTATACATATGAAATATATTTGTGTTAAATATTATTTGGATACCAACATTTTTGAGTGAGTTATGGTCTTTAAAGTGATTTTCGGAAGTGGGCCTTATATGGGAGCTACGACTAATTATGGACCGATCTGTACAAAATTTGTAGATGTGATTTGTCTTCAGTTACCACTCATTTGTGATGAAATTTGTTTGGTTTCTTGCATAATTCAAACATTTATGATCGGTAAATCCCAATTTCGGGAGGACTTTTGTATAGGGGCCAGGTGAAATAATGGACCGATTTTCACCAGTTTCAATCTCATCCGTCCTTGGGCCGAAAAAATATCACTTACCAAATTTTATCAAAATATCTTCAAAATTGCGACCTGTACTCTGCGCACAAGCTTTACATGGACAGCCAGCCAGACGGACGGACGGACATCGTTAAATCGACTCAGAAAGTGATTCTGAGTCGATCGGTATACTTTAAGGTGGGTGTTAGACCAATATTTCTGGGCGTTACAAACATATGCACAAATCCAATATACCCTCCTCACTATGGTGGTGTAGGGTATAAAATCAGCCAAATAGCTCCAGCCGTTCTCACGTGATGCCATTACATACATGGACCATTTCATTTTTATATATATACTTATGCTTGGTTTTTACTATGTCATTTTTGTTGTCAAATTGTCCAAATTGTTGGCAATTGTGAAAACGGGTTGTCATATGGTGTCATCTGTGTTTGTAATCATGATTGATGACATAGATGTCGCCATATGGCAACCCGTTTTCATACAATTTGACTACAAAAATGACACAGTGAAGGCATAGTGAAAACGCGGCCTTAGATAAAATTAAAATTTTTTATAAAAAAGACATTCAGCTTAAATAATTACTAAAATCTTATTACGGCAAGATTTTATATGACGATTAAATTTGGATTCGTCTTTACATGTTTCCAGCCATCTACTGGCCAATATCTGTGCTCTCTGGCACACATTAACAGTGCCTTAACATGCAGGTTTTAATATTTTACTGCTGAGATGTAAGCAATATCGCGAAGGGCTCGTCTATAATCTCCACTGTATATACGTTTGTCATTCCGTGTGTAAGAAAAAAACAAAGCATATGTGTATATTATAGATCCTTATGAAATTCTAACACAAAAATTCACAAAACTTTATTTGTTAAAACAATAAAATATTTTGACGACACTTTAAAGTAGGTATGTAACTATTTGAGGTTATTATCGCTTTACCAGACGTACGAGTAAGTTGTTTTTGCATGATACTTTAAGGAATTTTGCTTAACCGAGGTTTATCAGCCTGTTTTAAATGTTTTCTATCCTAAGGCTGTAAGTCGATTGAGCTATGCCCGTCTGTCTGCATGTCTGTCTCTGTAAAACACTCTCACTTCAAAAATACAAAACTTAAGTCAAAAATATTTCCATAAAATCGTTTATTATTCTCCTAAGCAATTTGGTATTAAAAATCAGTAAAATCAATTCAGTATAACGAGAGTTATGAACAAAATGCGAGACAACCTCCAAAAAGTTTATATTTTTAAAAATTGTTGTTAATTTTGTTTAAATTTATTGCAGATAATCTCATGAACTTTCGCACACGTAATTTTTAACTTAAAAGAATTACCTCTGGTGTAAATGGTAAGAATCGGTCCATGATTTCTGCTAGCCCTCATACAAATTTCTTTACGGAATATGGGTCTAAGAATACCGATATCTGTACAAAATTCAGCACAAATAAGTTTTGTATTAGAACTGATAAGATCAAATTTATTGGGAATCACCCCGTGTTTGACCCTAGCCACCATATAAGGTCAACTTCGGAAAATCATTTAAAAACGTGTACATATTCATATATATTGTATATACAAATCGTCGTACCGATTTTTTTGAAGATCGGCCCATAATTGTTCATAGTTTCCATATAAACCATTTCCGACAAACACATTGACATTGAACCAAAATGCTTGTAGTTCCCATTAAGATTCGGCACCGCCGATTATACCACTCTAACTCGTTTTATGTTATTTTTCCTATTTGTGCAATAGTTTTGAATGAAAATGTAAAATTTTTTACACGTTTTTCATTATAAAATATTTGTGTGTGTATATTTTCAATTTACAGTAGACTCGCTGAAACTTGAACTATTAAAAACCGAGCGTGTTCACGTTTTCGAAGTTGTTCATGTTTAGGAAGGTGTAATTGTTTAAATTTTCCAAATAAATTAGACAAGTGTTTAAATCAAATTCATATATTTTTTTTTTATTAATTTGTGTGTTTTGTTAAGAAAAAATTTACATAAAAATTATTGAAAAAAGTGGGTTATCTTTTTCTGGATTTTCTGTTTTTGCAAATTGCTGAACACGGCCTTTTCTCTGAGACGTTTAAGTACGCTCACATTTGCTTGTCTGATGTTTTAATCTTCCGCCCATTCCAAAGCTTTATTGAAAATGTTGATTGCTGCACTAGGCTCTATTCTGGGCCATGCAATTTACAGAATAGTATCATCGCTTTCGCTTTCATCACTGGTCAAAACGTCATTCGTTTCGGTTGCGTTTTGAAGATCTTCAGTCCATTCACGGATATCAGCAAATGAAAAACTACCCTGCAAACACACAAATTGAAGCAAATGATTTACTAGACAGGTGAAAATGTTCAAACCTCTGAATTAATTGTATGAAGAAGTTCTATTGCGCGTTCTTGTTGGGTGTTAATTGGTGACTAAATTCTTTCTCTTAAAACAGCTAATGGGATATCCTCTTCACAGTCTTCTTCATCTCCTATAGAGAGACATCTTCAGTATTTGCCAATGAATCATGGAGTTGATAATGTAAATGAATGCATTCATTTGCTAATGTCTCTTATTTGCCTGAATTTTTAACCTCAGTTGTATCTATTTTATATAAATTATCAAAAAAAGCTGAAGTTTACAAAAAGCTTTTCATATGCGTTTTTACGTTCGGATAATTGTAAACTCAGAGTGTCCAAAATGGGATAGTAAATATTGTGCTCTTTCATTAACCCGTGATTCATCTGACCGAAGTTTTCTGGTTTTTCTGTGACGAGTATCATAATGATAATAATCCTGAACTCCAGATAGCGCTTTGGCTTTTTCTTCAAATTCTTCAAATTGTTTATTTCTCATATCCTGAAAAAATGCAGCTAGAGAATCGTAAATTTGGATAACAGATGATAAATGAGCGTGTGATCCCTGTAGTTTCTTAATATCAGCATTAAAACGGTCTAAAATTACATTCCAAACACTGACTAGAATAGCTGTTTCTAGATGATGTAATTTAAAACATTCTTTTACCTTTAAATTTTGGCGCCCTTTAAATATTGAACGCACAAATTAAATAATATCACCATAATAATAAAGATATGGTGAGTTCTATAATTGTAATATTATTTTATTTAATTTCGTGCCGCGATTGCGGAAAGTAATTTTTTGTGCGGAAGCATAATTTGAAATTATTTATTCCTTTGCTGCGGCATTTTTTCTTTTTGCGGTATCATCTCCACACAAGCAGTATTGCGACATGCCGCAGGAATGATTAATTACATTTTACATATCGATCGATATTTCTTTCCGCTCAGTTTTCCTTTCCGAGCGCAATCAATAATACTACCCAATAATTTTTGTTTTTATAAATAATTATTTCAATATGTCAATCTTAATTCCCTTATAACAGGTGTAATGTTTTTTTCAATGTATTACATGAATTATTTACTTTTATATAATTACAAATCTTTTTTTTCTAGGTACATAACTATGTATAATTAAGAAATTATTGTCGTCTAAAACATACTAAACTACCCTACCGTTTTGAAGAGACTTAAGACGGCAGGGTTGATATTAATTTTTAGTGAATCGAATAAAGTCTTTCGTTTTTTTTTACTTTATTACACAGTACAACACACGATTTCGGGACTCAATTGTGATAATTGTTATGAAAGTAGCCCAAAAAAAAAAGAACTTCTACATCATTCGTTTGGTCATTTAACATGAAGAAATAATTTAAAAACTAATTTGAAGTTACATAATAAGTATCTTATAGGGAATTTGTCACGTTTTAGGCTCTTTTGTTTGTCATAACTCGAGAACCACTAGTTCGAATAAGCTGAAACAAATTTAGAAAAATTAAGAATCACAATTCCTACTCACGTAAAGTTGCATAACCTATGAACAAAATGAGACATAAATCATGAACATCGATGAACGCGTTTCGCTTTTACTCACAATTAAGTAAAGGTATGAATTTCAAAAATTGGCTTAACTAAGTCGGTTTTAGAGACTTTTTTCAAATCACTATCAAAATTTTATCACTAATAGAAATTTATATTCTGATTAAAATAAAAAAAAATTGGGGCGGTCACGCCTATTTTCGAGTGGGTGGGCCCGTAAAGTTGAAAATATATAGACCTATATCTCGGGAACAACTGGGTGTCTTATAATTTGTAATACATTAGATAAAAGGTATTCAAAATACCTTTCCAACGATATATATCATGATAATAAAATTTGGACCGAATATGGGTTAAATACGAAAAGAATGTTTTTTGACCGTAGGTACTATAATCATAGAATTATAAGATCTGAAAAATTAAAAAAAACACATTTTTTCAAAATTTTGTATGCAGGATAGGATTAAAATAATTGTAATTCTTAATTTTTTTAAATTTGTTTCAGCTTATTCGAACTAGTGGTTCTCGAGTTATGACAAACAAAAGAGCCTAAAATGTGACAAATTCCACCCGTATACGATACTTACTAACTTCAAATTAGTTTTTAAATTATTTCTTCATGTAAAATGACCAAACGAATGATGCAGAAATTCTTCTTTTTGGGGCTACTTTTATAAACAATTATCACAATTGAGTCCCGAATCAATCACCTGAAAAATGTTGTTTTACGGGTTTTGGAAATCCACCTGCTAAATTTAATTTCCTATTTTCCTTATGATGTCCCTAAAGTACATTATTATATATGTTAGCCTTGGATCAAGTGTAAGTGCGTAAATATAGTGGCTTATAGCTTATTTTATGCAGTGCATTTATTTGTTTTCAAAGCTCCATAAAAAGAAAACTAACAAAAACTTAAAAAAGAAATTGTTGTCATTTTAAACAAAAAATGTTATAGTCTAACAAACAAAAATAATTAATTGCAGTCTAACAAAGATTAATACAATATTTGCCGATTTTTATCTAGACATTGACTAACATCTTTTGTTACAAAAATCCCAACCCTCAAATAATAAATACAGTTTAATATATGACACCGAAATTACACACACACACACACAGACTCATTCAAAGAGGAGGAATAGTCCAGATACACTGATGCATTCTTAGAATATGCTTGAATTGAGGGAGGTACAACAACAGCAGTTTAAGAAATTATACCTTCTTCAACGCTCAGTTGTTTTGCTTACTTTTAAGAAATATTTATTGAGAAACAAAAACAAAATAGAGTACGAAAGATTATTGAAAAATAAAAACATCTGTTCTATGTTTTTTTTTTGTAATCGTAATCAGTAACAGGGATGTAAATTACAATTATACGAATAAAGTTGATAAATGGTACTTTTTTTTAAATTGTACCACGATTTTATTAAGATATTTTGATTTCCAATTTCATTCATTTCGTCGCATGCGGTAAGAAATGGCAATAAATTTATTGAGGCTGGGCAAACAAAAAATACTAAAGGTGCCATCAGACGGGATGTATTTTACATATGTACTGTCAAATTTTCCATCTGTAAAAGTTGTACACATCGTGTGATACATATGAAACTTTGCGTATGTAAAATACATGTGGAAATACATATGTAATTTTTTCGATTAGAACACGCTCTATTTTCCTGTGACAAACATAAACAAAACAGCTGTTTTGTTTTGAAACAAAATTGTTTGAAAAAATATATTGTAAAAAAAATTAAAGAAAATTAATTTTTAATAAATTAAATTGTGTTTATTATATTTATTGCAGTTAGATTGGCCAAAAGAAGCAATTATTGAAATTTATACACGTTAAAAAGTCAGCTTTTGTTTACATTTATAGGTTATGTCATACGGAAAAACATAAGCAGGTGTGATAGCAAAAATTATGAACCGTATGTAAAATGGAAATTTTGACATACATACGGAATTACATATGGGTAAGAAAAGTGACAGTACATATGTAAAATACATCCCGTCTGATGGCACCTTAAGATTATAGAGGTTTTCGATACTAATATTGAAGTACGTTATGTTTTGATATTATACTTTAAAAAAAGTATTTGAAAATCTGCCTTTAGTGTTTTTAAAATGTTGAAAATATATTTGCAAGTTTTTCTATTTGCATCGGACACAGTTTTACCTCAGGTAGCCATGTAAGGCGGAATGTGTCTGTTTTGGAATAAGACCTATTATTGATAAGATATTGCAAGATATTGCATATAAGATTTACCAAAGAAGTCTATGCCTCTCCAAAAATCTGCTGTAAATTGCAAATTTTGACTTTTTTGAATTAGATTTGGCCTTCAATTATAATTCACATATTAAGAAATGCGAACACAAAGTGAATTCATATTCTCAGCACAGCCGGTTCCTCGCAACGCAATGACCATGTTATCTCGCCCAACGGCTGTCAACTCAGCTGTCAACTACTGTTGTCAAGCAACACATCAAAGTTAATAATTTATTAATAAGTAACGTCAAAGATTTTAATAATTTTTAGAGACTACTGTTTTTCTTAATGGAAAATTGTTGAACTTTATATTTATGATTAGTTCGGCTTGAGTTAATTTTAATTAATAATTGTAAAGTTATATGTTTTTGGACAATCGTTTGTTGTCCAAGATCTACTTGTAAACATCATGTATATAGCTCACCATTATTGAGAAATAAACTTCGGGAATTAATCAAATTTCTTATTACATTTTATGAAATTTACATACGTTTACAATGTGTTTTTAATAATATTATGTTTAGGTACAAAATATCTATATTTTTTACGTACAAAAGTTTTAAAGGAATCTAACCTTAACCTTAACCTTAATTGTATCAAAATATTTATTACCCTTTCTATTCTGACTTTTATGATATATTTTCAGTAAAGATATCTGTTGAAAATTGTATTTCCTGGTTCAATGTCTCTGTAGTTCATATCTATATATTATATCTACTACATGACTTTCAACAAGAACTTTGTTTTTCGAAATAATATATTCTGTTTGCTCGGTATGGAATCTATTTTTAGCATAGCTGCAAATGCACTGGTGTTGATTCGAATGACAACTGAATTTCGTGAAATTATGCGATCGGAAAATTAGTTTTGCAATAAATTTGTTGTTTCAGCATATGTGTGACCTGTAACATCACATGTCAGTGATTTCATATCATCAATAATAGGTCCAAATTTAGTTGTTAACAAATCTCAATAGTGTAATCGCATTTTCATCCGAATTTATAGCCCAATCACCGCATAGCGCACCATACAGCGACACATGCTAAGCATGATAAGGTTTATTAAATTGCTCTTGGATATTCAGAATCGCAAATGCGGTAATTTTATCGTAATTTAGGCAGAAAATATAACGAATTTTACGAAATCTCTCTTTTACAAATCCACCCTTTTCATAGTGAATTTTCGAGCGAAATTGAATTTATTTTAATAATTGTTTAAGCTTCTTCCGCCTAAATGTCAAAACGTTCGATTTATTCAAATATGCCCCTGTTCTTGTTGAAAAACTCATGCTTAAACGAATAAAAAATTAGGAAATTAAGAAGAGTTGTTGCTTTCAAATGGTTCCAAATAAGTTATTCGTGTAACAATGTGCAGTTGTACCAGCATTTTCATCCCTGTGTAGGAATGTACACGCATACAAACATACATACGAGTACATACATGTATTAATTACCCCTGAAACTAATCAGGGTTGAATAGAGAAGTGCTTGTAGTTATTGTTGTTGTTTTTTATTAATGTGCGAACGTATTTAAACGTTGTAAGAGAATTTGTATGTATTGTTGTTGTTTCATTTACTGATCTATTCAAAGGATGAATTAGTGAAAATATGTAGGTAGGTATTTGTAATATTTTTTTTCTTAAATGAAATCAGTATTAAATAGTCGGTAGGATCTTCAGCAACTAGTTTTTGCTCGTCTTTAAGCTAAAGTTTGTTTTTAATTATCAACACAGAGAAAATGTTTGATAAAATTGTGTTTGAAGGCAGAACAAAGTTCTTGACAAAATTTTATCGTAAATTGTACAAATATCGATCAAGCAGTAGTCAAAGTGATTATGATTGTGTCGATGGAATGTTTCCGCGCGTGTACTGTCAGAATAATTTGGCAAATATTGAATTGACTTTGTTTACAAAGGATGAATCGTGCATTGAACCCGAATTTCTCGTAAATATTGTTGATAAATTTTCACGAGTAACCGATCCCAGTGTAGAGGATGATAAAATATATAGTGTAAGCAATTTAAATCAAACATATACATACATATTTACGAAATGTAAATTATTTGAAGGTCCTCCTAGGTCAATAATTTCAATAATAAACTGAAGTTGGAATTTGGCTGGCAATATATATACATACATACTACGATAAAACTAATTTTTTCTATTTACGCGGGAAAATAAAATTCAGGATTCATAAACTGAGTACAACTTTTTTTAAAGGATTTGACCAACGCGAATATGAGCAAAGTGAAAGTAGTGGCGAATACAAGCATTTTGATTGATTATTTCTCAATCTCCATATGTGTGTTGTACGTTCGATTAAAAAATAATGAATTCGCTCTAATTGATTGATTATAGGGGCTGCTTTCTTGCACCATGTATAAATTCGCCTTGCTTAAATCCTCAGTTAAAGAATGTTTTCATATATGTACATGGATTAAAATTGTTCTTGCTTAAGTTTCAATTTGGTGAACTCCTACATATTTCTGTGAACAACTCAATACATTTTTCATTAATTTAGCGAAAAGAAGATATTTATAACTAATTAATTCTATTTTATTATTGTAGAGACGCAGTGATCGAGAGGAAATTCGCAGACGTTTGGCCATGGGTGCTGATGAGAATTCCAATGAACAGCAACAACAGACACAAACTCAACCAGAACGAATCATATGGAAACCCAGTATACAGTCGCGTTTACAAACTGGTAAATTAAATTACAAATTGTATTTATGTATTTAAAAACATATTAATAACTAAATGATTTGAACATTTTGTTTTAGATTTCAATCGCATTACAGAATTATCATCCGATACCGATGGTAATAGTTCCGATTCGGAAACTTGTCCGAAATTATCAAAATCAAAATCCCAAGTAGGCGCCTTCGCATTCAAAGACAGCCAATTATCAATAAACGATAATCAAGAAATGCATCCCTATAATGGACTACCCCTTTCAGTCAGCTGTTCAACTACATCAAATCTTAACAACAACAATAACACAACAACAAATACAACAACATCATCAACAAAAACACTAAACATACAACCAAGTAAAACATTTAGCAATGAAGATATGGAATGTGATTTCTTCACCAAACAAGCTAAATTACAGATTGAAGCCCGTATGGCCTTGTCACAGTCCAAAGAAATGGCCCACATGCAAATGGAGGTAAATTTCAATTAGTTTATTTTAGAATAAAATCTTTAAACGTTCTTATTTAATTTTCAGATTGAACGTCAAAATCAACGAGTCTCTCCCATAACAGCCATAATTCGTGATTCTTTGGATAAAGTTGGTGTACAAATAAAGCCTGGCAAACGTCGTTTATGCCGACAAATGTTAACCGACATGAATTTAGCACAATTACAGATTTTAGTCAATAATCTACACACTCGCATTGAGGATTTAAACGAATCACTTGTTAATTATCTAATGGAACGTGATGATTTACACGACAGTCAGGACACCATGCTAGTTGATATTGAGGAACTCACTCGTTATATGTAAGTATTTTGCGATTCTGTTTAATTTAATGAATTATGTACAATAATATCATAATGTCCAAATCAGAAACTGTTACATTCCAATTGCTTAAATATTAAAGTATTTAAGTTATTAGTTTTAACTAAAATTCAGTATTTTCAAAATAGAAATTATACGTTTTCTTCTGCTCGAAAATATATGATTTGACTGTGTTGAATGAACTATTCAAATCGGGGCCAAAATTTGTATCAATCATAACTTAATTTGAAGTTAATTAATTGATAAAATTCTGTATTAGAATGTTTTCAAATATTAATTATGTAAAAGGTTTCTTGTCTGCCATACGAAAAACAGTATGTTACTTCAACTTAATTTATTAATATATATTTTTACATCAATTTGAAATTAAGTTTATTTTATAATTTAGACTAGTTTTTATTGCATCTCTTTAAACTTTGGACCTGTGTCTAATACTTCTGATTTTACCAAACAAATGGAGATGTTTAGAATTACATTTTGATATAATTAAAAAAAAACTTGTTTATCAGTTTTCGATTTTCAGCCATGAAAAACCGCCGTATCAGTTATATGTGACGTTTTGAAATTTTTTTATATTGATTGAGTTTTAAAACTAATTTGTGTAGTTTTTAAAGTTTCCCCGAAAATTTGGATTATTCAAGAAGATTTTAGGAATTTTTAAAATTGTAAAATTTTAGTTTTATAATAAATTTGTCTCGGATTTGTTCACTTTTAATACTTTTACGGCTATTTTGTGTAGCGTTTCAAGTATCCCCCGTAATTAGAGGTTTTGCAAATTTTAAAAAATTATAAATTTATTGTATTACTTTTATTAATTCTAAAACTTGTTTGATTATTTTTTCTTGTCTCTGAGATGGGAATTTTTAAAATTATGAATTTTTTGTTTTAAAATTATTTATTTTGGATTCTTAAGCTAGATTTACACGATTGAAATTTTCTTCAAAATTGCTCTTCAAAATGCTTCAAACTCGTGTAAACAGCAAAAATTATTAAAATTTTATTTATTTAATAACTATTAATAACTACTAAATAAATAAAATTTTAAGAATTTTTGCTGTTTACACGAGTTTGAAGCATTTTGAAGAGCAATTTTGAAGAAAATTTCAATCGTGTAAATCTAGCTTTACTTCTAATAGTTTTAAGTGTTATTGCGGTATATTAAGTACTTTTTCTTATTATAGTTCCATTGTTTAGCGATAACTGATATTTGTTTTAAATAGAAATCATATAATAGGTCTAATTAATCAGATCTTCATTATTGCCGGTACAAGTACTGTCTGACTTGCAGACTCTCGAGACCTAAAAACTAAGGGTTTTAATGTATGCGTTAATTTTTTGTAAATTCTATATATACAAAATATTTTAACACTTGAAAATAGTATTACATGAATCAAATTATCACATTTATATAAATGTTCGAGTGTTTTCAGATTTGCGAAAAGTTTAAAACTCAGACTTCAGAACTGCAACAATCTTTTAGGTTTCTTTAACATTCATATACTTGTATTTCTGTTGTATAATTTTTATATCACTTACTAATATTCTTTTTCTATATTTTTCTTTAAATTTCAGAGGAGCAAAAGAACATATCGCCCAGCAAGAGCGGATATCATTTATAAAGAAATGTTTAAAGTAGATTATTATTATTATTATTCACACACAAATCCTTGAGAAGAAAACAAATTTAATTCAAAGAGAAAAGGAGAAGAAACCCCAAATACAAAGTGGCAATGTTTATTAATTTATAATTTATTTACAATATTATTAATTAATACTAACTACGAGTATATACATAAATACATACATACATACAACAAATGAAATAAATAAATAAATATTAAATAAACTATTTAAAAAATACCACACTTGCATACAATCTAAATATGTATTTACAAACAAATAAGAAATAAAAAAAATTTGCATACATATACGAGTACATCCTCTTATATACATACCAATACACAGTTAAACACCTACTACATGCATACATAAATAAATAAATACATATATATAATAAAATAACTACAACAATAATAACATAAAAATGTAATTATATTAAAATATATATACATATATTTATGATAATTATGAATTGTACCCCCACTACTATTTCAAACAACTTAATAGAGTGTTCCAAACTGCATCTCTCTTGAATAAAATTTAAAACAAGTTAAATTTCAAATTAACAAAATATATACATACGAGTACATACATATATAAATCTAATTGGAATTTAATTATCATAATGGGAGGTAAGTATGTATGTACATATATCTTCCTGGGGATTTAATCCTTGTTAATGGATATTGTAATTTTGTTATCAAACAACGTATTTAAAAATATTTACAATTTATATCGGAACATGTTTAAATTAAACGCATTTAGACCCATTATTAAGACCGTTAATTACATAAAGAAATATCAATAACAAGTTCTCGCCACTACCCAGTAAAAAATGTGATCCAAAAGGAGCAGGTTTTATATATGAATTCAT
Source organism: Bellardia pandia (assembly GCA_916048285.2). Taxonomy (NCBI): domain Eukaryota; kingdom Metazoa; phylum Arthropoda; class Insecta; order Diptera; family Calliphoridae; genus Bellardia; species Bellardia pandia. The sequence goes on from OU696530.1 coordinate 78,011,014, forward strand.
ACCTCAAATCGCTTTAAACCTGCTGATGGCATGCATCATTTTTGTATAAGGTGTTCCCGGTTTGTAGGACTACTTTCTGCTGACAATAAGCGCTTCTTTTAACCTAATCAAACATACAATTAAAACACTTTCCTAAATTGTTTTTATAATTCTATCTGAATGTTTTTGCTTAAGAAAAATTCATAGTAACTGAGAAGCGCGATATTCGTTTTGTAATTGACTTTTGTTGTCATATGTAAATCTGTAGGCTATAATTTCACTTTTATTTTTTTGCTATAAAACCTTCTTCGTTGTCAGCACTAAAAAAACATCTTTTTTGTATATTTTATTCCTAAGCATTTATTGCTTTAAAAGAGCGCTTTTATTGAAACGCTCGATTGTGCGCTTTTTCTCTTAAGTGCTTCAAAAAACACGATGTTTTTTACTGGGTATTTTCATTGTCATCTTTACAATTACTGCAGACATCATTAACGGTCAATAGCTTCAGACCAGCGTCAATCAGAATAAAAAAGAAACCTTTAAATGATAATGCATTGTTCCAAAAATTTATAGGACACATTGCTATTTTACTCCTAGCATTCGGCTTAGGGCGGATTTCTAGGTTTTTAAATATATTTTTCATGTACGAGGTCTGATCAAAAAATAACCATTACTTTCAAATTTCGTGAGTTACGTATGTTCGATTTTCGCATTTTTTTTTCTGTTATGTTGGTACACAATGTGTACCCCACCCTAGTACACATGTCTGTTATATATGTTGGTAATATCAGCCATTTTGGAATGTCAGTTTGTTTTTGACAGTTAAAAAGGTTAGTCGTGTTTTGGTGTGCTCTTCGATTTGTTACTATTCGAAAAAATTGATCAAAGAAAGTGTATTAAGTTTTGTGTAAAAAATTAAATTAAATGCGCAAGGACATTTGAAATGTTGACTCTGGCGTTTGGCGAGTCTACTATGAGCAGAACACAAGTTCAATTGTGGTATAACCGCCTGAGCACGTCAACAACATTAAAGCACTGAAGAAAATGATTTTGGATAATCGTCGAAACACTATCAGAGAGGTTGCTGATGATGTTGGCACATTTCGGTTCATGCCAAGCAATTCTTACGGATGTTTTAAGCATGAAACGTGCGGCAGCGAAGATTGTTCCAAAATTGCTAAATTTTTAGCAAAAACAGCGTCGCATGGAAATCGCTTAGGAGCTGTTGAACATCGTCAACGACGATCCAGATTTCCTCATAACTGGTGACGAATGATGGGTGTGTGGCTATGACATTGAAACCCAGGCCCAACGTCCAGAAGAGCCAAGACCGAAAAAAGCACGTCAAGTTCCGTAAAATGTGAAGGTTTTGCTCCGTGTTTTCTTCGACTGCAATGGCGTGGTGCATCATGAATTCTTGCCACAAAGTCGTACGCTCAATAACGAATACTACCTTGAAGTTATGCGCGGATTGAGCAAAGCAATTCGTCAGAAACGCACAGAATTGTGGAAAACCCAATCATGGATTTTGCACCATGATAACGCACCAGCTCACACATCGATGCTTGTGTGTGAGTTTTTGGCCAAAAACAAATCCGTTATCATGCCTCAACCACCGTATTCACCGGACTTGACCCCCGCTGACTTTTTCCTCTTTCCAAAACTGAAGACACCGATGAAAAGATGGGGATTACTTTGAAGGGGAGAAGATAGTTATTGATGGATAAATAAATACTTTTTGAACAAATTTAAAATAACGGTTATTTTTTGATCAGACCTCGTATATTTTTTTCATGGTGCAGCCGTCACGGCCTAAGAATTGACTCGATTTCCCCTTTGTATAAGTTCAATACTGCAATTGTTAGACGATCCCCATAATTAGATTCCATATGTCCAAATTGGTTTTTGACTTCATAGTCAAGGTTCAACATTGAATGGTTACTGATTAACCAATGAAGACTAGAGACTTTTAACTTTATGTGAAATATCTTGGCTTCTATATGAAGTCGTCTATCCAAATGAATGTGAAGGTAATTATCAGTATCTGTCTGTGGAATATTTATTTATGTCATTCATTGTGACTGCAGGACAATCGTTCCTTCTCAGAGTAAATGTAATCTGTTATATTTAAAGTTTTTGATATTTATTCCTCGTATAAACTAATTGGGCCTAAATTAGTCTATTGTAAATTAAAACCACATTTAATTACAATTTTTCCCAACGTTTCGTCATTTTTTTGTTGACTTCTTCAGGGGAACATCTATTTAAACATTTTTTTATTAATAACATTATTATAAACATTTTTTTTACTTTTAAATTAAATTTACACGCATACTCCAATTATTTTCTCAAAAATTTTATCCACAGCTGACAAGATAGAAACTCGTCTAACACTTTCAATATTTTATTAAAAATCATTTTATTAAAAATCTCAACATATTAACTACGACATTATCTCTTATCAAAAGCATTCTATGGGTAATATTATCATAACCCGGACTTTTTTTTTATTGTCCAAGGTATTTAAAATGTTTCCAACCTTAATTCTATTTACCTTCTTGAGCTCAAAAGTTGTTCTTTCAGGTATTAAAGTACGGGAAAAGTTAATGTCAGTATGTATTTCAATTTCTTGTTATATTCATTAAAAGCTTCAACTTTATCTTCTTCTTTTGTTAAGACACAACCATCCTGTTTTATAACATTTTTTACACCAGTTCTATTTGTATCTTGCGCTTTATTTAAAAATTGCCAAGTTTGTTTTGGATCTCCACTACAATCTTTCAAATAATGCGAGTAATAATCATTTATTAGTTTGTTATTGCTTATTTTGATGATCTTGCTAATTCTTTTTAATCGCTCAGATATGGATTTATGCCTACGATTTTTTCTTCTTGCTTTTAAAAGATTATTCTTTAGTGCAATTAACTTCAGCAAGTTATCTGTTATCCACGGTGTAAATAATTTACGATCATTTAAAGATTGTCTATTATGCTATGGCACAAATCTGATGAATTTCTATTTAATAAATTATTATCTAAGTAACTTTTGAAAATGTTGTAATCAATTTCATATTGTTTTTTAATCATTACATCCTGACTCAAAAAATTCCAAATCCAAATTACAACTTATCATATTATGAGCACTCAGATTTCTCTCAATAGAGTATATACATATGTATATATGTACTTGATTAGATAAATTCGTAAAAGCGCAGTCAATGGAAGTTCCACTTAAAGGCCTTGTTACAAGTATGCATATCAAGTTGAGAAGATGTTATTTAAAATATTCTGATCCTTGTTATTACACAACATATCAATATTAATATATCCTACGAAAAAAAATGGACCACCATTATTTAAAATAAGCAGATCTTTAATTTGTTTAAGAAATTTAGGTATACAGCATTTTTGTGACCGATAAACGGATACAATCGTTAAAGGTTTATTTATAATTTTCCATTGATATTAAGTCCAAAAATTCTACACTTAAACTTTGTTTAACTTTATAATTTAAAACAGACTTCACAAACACAGAAGTCCCACCATTTCCGTCCTTTCTACAACAATTAACAACTTCGTAACCAGAGATTGAGTATAGATTTATACATTGCATGTCAAATCAAGTCTCCTGAATAGCAATTATGTCAGGAAGTTCTTTAAACTTGCTAAATTCATATTTGAATTTATTAAATTTAGATATTGAAGAAACACTTTTAATATTTACAGATAAAATATTAAACATTTTCTTATTGTATTTATTAATGCACCAATTATAAGAATTTAAATTTTTAAAATACTTTGAATTCATAATTTATGTATAAAAAAATGTTTTATACAGGGGAAAAAATAAATAAAAATAATTAAAGAAATCTAAACATCAACTTCATTAGCGTTGCCATTATCATCATCATCACCAGAGACCTGCAACAAGTATGAACGAGCCGACTTATTCACTAACGTTGAATTTTAAGAACAATACAAAAAAGTATGATTCAATTTTATGCTTATTCACTTTTTATGCACACACAGAAAATTCAGCAACGAGTATAAATCATTTCCAACACTTGGTTCGAACTGCAATGTTTGAAAACAAAAATTCTTGTTTATACACAGTTTGTTTTTTGCATGTCGGCTTTGTTGTGCATGATCTGATTGGAATTGAACTAAAAACACACGAGCCACTTATAAGTAAAAATCGGCTGGCAGAAAAATATGAAAACATAAAAAATGTGCATTTACTACCTATTTAACATTATTTCGTCGAAAAGAAAACTTATTTGACAAAGCAATGATAAAATTTGTAATATGTACAGTTTGTCAAATATATCTTTGCACAGCAAAAAAAATTAAAGAAAAAATGTAAAATGAGCTGATTCATACATTTAACGACACAGTCGAACATTCATGTTCGCACAAAACAACAAATGAATAAAACACATGTTCGGCTAACAACACGTTGGCTTTGATGTAAAACGAGCTTCATACATTTAACGACACAGTCAGAATATTCATGTTCGCAAAAAACAACCAGTGAATAAAACTGAATGTTTGAAACGAACGGTTGCGTAAACGAGCGTTTTGTGCATTTGAACAAAAACGATTAAATCATAAAAATCAATGTGCATGATTAAGTATACCCGAAAATTTAGTACTCGTTGCAGGTCTCTGATCATCACTATCATCGTCAATTGTTTCAACATGAGACACAGAACCATTTCTTCTACCACCACCACCGGAACAGTTAAGTAAAATGTGATCCACATTTAAAGACGTGCAACAGTATACCCAAAAGTATTTGCAAAACAAATATACCATAAACATATCTGTTGAAATGGATATGAAAAAGCAAAAAAGAATACACAATATTGTATTTGGTTTTTTTTTTGTAACACACATTACTCATACCAACAATAACAGTTAAATTTTGATTTTGTACCAGTATATATAGGGTGGTTTTTTGAGAGGTATAGAACTTCGAATTGAAATAAAACACAAGAAAATCGTTTTAATGACCATCAATTTGGCTTTTGTATTTGTTTTTTATTCTCAAATAACTGTTATACCACAATTATTTGCAAAATATTTGTTGTACGAGAGATATTTTTGAGGAAAAATAACTTAATGTAAGAAATATTAATTGTGTATCGTTGAAAATATTTAAAAGAAATAATGTAAAAAAACGGACTTTGTTTTTCATATTTATAGTATGTACGTGTGAGTAAGTCGTGTTTTGACCTACATACATATGTATACATATTTAAATTTGTGTAAAATTGAAGAAAAACTTTTTGGAAAAATGAACAATCAACATATAAAAGAAAAAATTTAATCTAATTATTATAAAATTAGTGAAAACAAGTAAGAGTGCTATATTCGGCTGTGCCGAATCTTAAATACCCTCCACCTAATCGTACTGAGAAATACAAAAACTACACTGGTTATAGGACTAGAATATTCTTATTCTGTGCTTTCTTTTCAGTCTTAGTGCAAATTTTATTAGTATTTGATATATTGTTTGAAAGACAATTTTAAGACCAACATAATTTATGTTAAATATTTTGAAATTTTGTCTAATTTTCACTATTTTTAATCGATTTAATTACCAATTCTTACCATAATTTACAGAGCTTGTCTGATGTTCATAATAATCTTGAGTGTAATTTAACAAACAGAGTATAAAAAAGGGGTACAATTCAGTTTTAGTGATTTTGCTCAAAAAAAAAAAAAAACAAAATCAAATAGGACTTTTAGAGGAGATACCAGAAAAAAAAAATTTGTTGGCGGTCACACCAACAGGCCTATATCTCGGGAACTACTGGGTGCTTGATAATTTGTAATACACTAAATAAAAGGTATTAAAAATACCTTTCCAACGATATATATCATGATTATAAAATATGGACCGAATATGGGTTAAATCCGAAAAAAATATTTTTTGACCCGAATTTATTTGTTTTTTGGAAATGGTTCTTATATGGCAGCTATGACAAATTATGGGCCGATCTTCTTAAACAGTTATTTTCATGCATATGAGGATACTTCACGTCGAATTCCAACATAATAACGCTATATATACGATATATATTAGTATTAACGTGGATTTCGAGAGTGAACCTTATGTGGGGGATATAGTCAAATATGGACCGATATTCTCAAAATCCAGCAGTTAGATTTAGGCATGTATGTAAATGATCCGTGTAAAATTTTGGATTGGTACCCTTATTTATAAGCGATTTATGAGTATTAAAGTGATTTTCGGAAGAGGTCTTTATATGGGGCATACGGTTAAAAATAGACCAAAATTCACAAAATTTTGTGGGATGATTTTTGTATATATTAAAATGATCTGTGCAAAGTTTTGAGTCGGTACCGATATTTATACAATATATATAGGGAAAAATGTATTTTTCAGATGTGGTCCTTGTATGGGAGCTATGACCAGTTCTGGGCCGACCACCATAAAATTTGGTACAATAATTTATTTGCCTATAAAGAGTATTTATGTCAAATTTTAGCCGTTTAACATTATTTATATCTGTTTTATATGTATTTAAGAGAATTTTGTAAGTGGACTTTACATCTATGGTCAAATATGGACCGAACTAAAAAAAAAATCGGTTTGTGATTTCTTTTTGTATAAAATTTATTTTTGCTTAATTTTGTCTTGATATTCCAATTTTATAAACATTTATTTATCATTAAGCCATATTTCGGGAATATATATATTTGTATGGGGGCTATGAGAAATCATGGACCAATTTTTACTATTTTCTGCACACTTTCTTCTTTTATAGTACAAACAACGTATACACAATTTCATGGTATTGTCTGCAATATATTTCAAAATATTGCAATAAAATGGACGAAAAATATCAAATTTTTATGGAGGTGGTCTCACATATTGGTTCATAACTCTGGTTAACCTAAACCGATTTTGCTGATTTTAAATAGCAAACTTCTCGAAAGCATTTCTGACAGAATTATTGAAGATTTGGATCCCGAGTATATCTGGGGACTTCTAAAAACTGATTTCAACAGACAGACATACAGACGGACATGGCTTAGTCGACTCCGCTATCTATAAGGATCCAGAATATATATACTTTATAGGGTCGGAAAATTATATTGTGGAAATTTCACACGGAATGACAAACTTATATATACCCTTCTCATGATGGTGAAGGGTATAAAAATGCACACTTATTTTACAAAAAGAATTATTTTTTTGGTTATCATGTTATAACAATTTGCCCGAGTATCACAAATAACCATGTTATTAACATCAGTATTTGTTCATATCTGTTTTATGAAACAAATAAAAGTAAATATGTTACTCTCATTCTCTCTTTATCTACTCACACAGTCAGCGTTACCGTTGATGCGACTAAAGTGGCAATTTGACCCTTTTACAGATGCCTTGCCACTTTTTGTGTACCTTTTTTTGTTTTACTTGATACTTATTAGTTTTTTTTTATTAATTTTTTTATTATATGCATATGTAAACATACATCATATACAACATTTAAATGAAAAAAATACGATTTTTGTTTTTGTTTTGTTTATTTTCCATTTTTTTAAAAGTGGTGCCCCTTTTTTTTAATAAATCCCCTTTTTGTGCGACTTTCTGAAATTTGCCAACGGTAACGCTGCACACAGTAAGTATTTTGTACAATAACAATACTTACCAATACCAGAAACAAGAAAATATTTACCAATACATACCAGAAGTAGCAAACTAAGAGAAACTGATACTAACAGATAGAACTGTGCACGTGTTTAATCCACATCATCCATTGATTCTAAAATGTCTCGAATTAGAATCGTTCCTTGCAAATATATTACCTCCTCTAGCATAAACAAATATAATAAAACACTTCTATAGACTCCTTGCATAGAAAATCATTGCCATAGAAAATCATTGTGACTTGAAGATAATCTTAAAATCGCTGTAATCTATTAATAATTCATAATTTATTATTGAAGTGTCTAAATAAGTAAAAGCAGAATTACTTTCTTTTTTTATAGTAAATTTAATGTTAGGATTAAATGAGTTAAATATCGTCAACGTATATTCCATTTTACTTTCTGAAATTATACAAAATAAATCATCTAACATATTTAGTTGAAATTTTTAATTTTATTATAGTAAATTTTCCAATACAAGTTTCAAGTATTTTTCCATAACAATATCAGCTATAATTGGAGAAGTATGGAGGTGATCCCATTAAAAGGCCTATTTTTATACCCTTCACCACCAAGAGTGGTGAATGAGGGTATATTACGTTTGTCATTCCGTGTGAAACTTTTTTAATATTCATCTGCGACCCAACAAAGTATATATTTTCTCGATCCTTATGAAATTCTAAGTCGATTGAGCCATGCCCGTCTGTCTGTCTGTCTGTCCGTCTGTGTAAAACACTCTCACGTCCAAACTATACAACTTAACTAAACTAAATTTCCAGAAAAATATTTTTTATTTTGCAGGTAACTTTGGTATTGAAACCCAGCAAAATCGGTTTAGTCCAATATGTTATGGACCAATATGTAAGACAACCTCCATAAAAATTTTATATTTGTTGTCTATTTTATTGCAATATTTTGAAATATATTGCAGATAATACCATGTATACGTTGTTTTTATGATAAAACAAGAAAGTGTGTGGAAAATAGTAAGAATCGGTCCATGATTTCTCATAGCCCCCATACAAAAATCTTGCCGAAATATTGCTCAATTATACATAAATGCCTATAAAATTGGAATATCAAGACAAAATTCAGCAAAAATAAGTTTTATGCAAAAAGAAATCGCAACACGAATTTTTTGTTTGTTTGGTCCATGTTTGACCATAGACCCCATATAAACTCCACTTACAAAATTCACTTAAATACGTATAAAACAGATATAAATAATGTTAAACCGCTAAAATTTGACATAAATAATCTTTATAGGCAAATAAATTGTTGTACTAAATTTTATGGTGGTCGGTCCAGAATTGGTCATAGCTTCCATACAAGGACCACATCTGGAAAAGACATTTATCCCTATATATATTGTATTAATATTTCGGTCTATTTTTAACCGTATGCCCCATATAAAGCCCTCTTCCGAAAATCACTTTAATACTCATAAATCTCTTATAAATAAGGGTACCAATCCAATATTTTACACGGATCATTTACATACATGCCTAAATCTAACTGCTGGATTTTGAGAATATCGGTCCATATTTGACTATATCCCCCACATAAGGTCCACTACCGAAATCCACGTTAATACTAATATATATCGTATACGCTATATAATATATAGCGTTATTATGTTGAAATTCGACGTGTAATGTCCGCATATGCATAAAAATCACTGCTCCAAAATTTAAGAAGATCGGTCAATAATGTGTCATAAGAATCATTTCCAAAAAAGAAATAAACCCACAAATGTCTAATAAATATCGATATCGAACCAACTTTTATATGAATCAGAAATTTTAATCCAGAAATCATATTAGTATCGGTTATACGGAAATTAAGCTACTGGATTTTGTAGCTGTCAATCAATAATAGCACCTGAAATAAGTCCACTTCCGAGCATAATAACCAACCATAAAACTCTTGTAAATTACGCCATTGAGATGAAATTCAAACAATATAAAATACATAGACATCACATTAGTGGATACTGGATTTAGAAGCTATTAGTTTATAATTGGTCCATTTCTTCTATGCCACCCATAAATCTTTTAATGAGATCAAATTCAAACAAAAAAGCCTCATATTATATCTTATCCTTTTTTTATACTCTGTTTCTTAACTTGTTGTGAATATGGAAAAATGTTCTTTTAATTTAATAAATTGTTAAATTACAATCAAGATTATTATGAAAAACAAACAAACTCTGTAAATTACAGTAATACTACGTTTCCACGGTACATGCTTCGCTCTCTATTCATGCTTCACACACCAATCATGTGCAAAAAACTTGCTTCACCATACAAAATTTTAAGAGCGAATCAAGTAGATTCATATTGAATCTACTTGCGAAGCCCGAAAAATTGCACTCTTCTCTAATTTTTATCGCAAGTTTATCTGCACTAGATGTAAAAATTTAATATTATTGTAAACAAAGCAAATTATTTTCTTGTTGCTGGAAGTAAAGAAAGTAAATACGTACGAATGAATGTTTTTTTTTCAAATAAGCTAACTAATTTCTACTCACTTTTGTTTGTCCATTAAAAAAAATTATATTCCACAAATTGTAAATTCTGTTTTTTTTTTCTGTTTGTTTATTAAAGACAACTGTCAAATCGAATCAGTTTTTTTGTCATGTAAACAGCATGATTCATAAACATGATTCAGAAGACGAAGCAGGTGATTCAAGTCGTCGTGGAAACATAGTATAAGAATCGGTAATTACAACAATTATAAATGGCCGAAATTAGACAAAATTTCAAAATATTTAACATAAATTATGTTGGTCGTAAAATTGTCTTTCAAACAATATATAAAATACTAATAAAATTTGCACTAAGACTGAATAGAAAACGCAGAATAAGAATATTCTAGTCCTATAACCAGTGTAGTTTTAATATTTCTTTGTACGTTTAGATGGAGGGTATTTAAGATTCGGCACAGCCGAATATAGCACTCGAACTTGTTTTGTTTAAAAATTTCTTTATCATTATTAATTTTTACCCCCTTTATCTTATCCTTAAATTCTAATGAATTATTTACATTGTATCTAGAATCTATAGTTAACTTTTTAAGAAAATTTGTAACATATTTAAAAAGTTCGTAAAAAGGAGAGTTAATGCCTGCACAAATTGGTCTTAATGGAAATGCTTCTTTATGAATTTTTTGTAATCCGTATAATATGGGTTTGAGCTGCTGCCACATTTGTCCCAAGTTCGTTTCTCCTCGAACCTGTAATTATTTCTAATTTGAAAAGATCATCAACAATACTATTATTTAAGTTTTGTAATTTGTTTGTAGGACCCTTATTTAATATCTATTTGAAATGATGTAACATTACTCAAGTTTAATAAACGGTTTTTACCGTCTGGTTTCAACATCGACCATATATTGTATACTTTGCCATTTTATCAAATGTTTGGGAAACGTTAATGAAGAGGTTTAATACGATTTATTACAATTTATTTTGCTATTAGTTCCGCTGTGCGGCGATGTAAGAATCCAATTTGTTTATTGTAGAATAACGTTGGTACATGTTTGTAGATTAAAACAAATAACAAACATGAAAACAAATACACAGTTGGCCCCTGTGTTATGTTATGATAAAATGTACTAAATTTCTTGCTCGATATCGAATGCCATAATCTCAAATAAGAAAATTACGATCAATTTTACTCGATATCGAATGCGGTAATTTGGCCCCAGAAGTAATATTCTTGAATTTTCCTCAATTTATAGTATTTTTGAAATAATCTTAACAACACTAAATAAATATTTAATATTGATTTAGTGAAACGCCATCATAAACCAAACATGTTTATTTATTATTAAGCTGTATGTACTCGTACCACTGTGTTTGTTTTGACACCCATAGAAGTGTTTGTTTGTGCGATACGACTATGTATTGTTTAATGACAGTTTTAAAGAGTCAATGAAATAATTATCATTCATGGACTTGTTGATGCATTTAAAAGAAATGGCGTTTGTAGGACACATTTATAAATAAATATGTACTGGTACGTTTGTATGTAACATATACATACATACATATATACATACATACATACATACATAGTTAAGTTAAATATACTTGTTTGCAAGTTAAATATGCAGCAATCAACACCAACCATCCCTTTTGGAATATTGGAACAAAATTATGTATGTGTTCGTAAAATGTCTGATTAAATGCTTCATATTCCTTTAGGAATGCACACTAGGGTGGTGTGAAATTTTGTTTTGTCTTAAATCGTCTTCTAATAGCAAAATTTTGTTGTGTTTTGTCTAGTTCAAATAGAAGTCTTTAAAATTTTATTGAAATATTCTAAATGTAAGAGCCCGCGCATTGACTACAACAACAGCAAAATATTACTATTATAACTTTATTAATTAACTTTTATTTTTTCCCATACACAAGCGCCCCACCCTAATGCACACGCTTATTTACATATTACTAGGTATAAATAATATTATATTATACCTATAAATATAAATTATTTAAAATAAACAATAACAACAATTTGATTTTATTTACTGTACATTTAAAAATTTTAACTTTTTTGTTTTTATTGTTGGTTTTTATTCAGCCCTATTCCAGTATTTCGCTTCTGGAAATTATGAGATATTTTCTAACCAAAAAAAAAAAGATTACGATTTTTAGGGTCATCTGAACGAAAAGATTTTATTTTTATCAGTATACGGAGTATTCAAATAGAGACTAAATCGATTATGTTTGATCTGACATATTCAGAGATTGATGTTACAATGTCCCTTTGGAGTGTTTCCTCAGTTTTAATTTAGAAAATTTATGTAGCAGATAGAACACCCAAATTATTCTTAAATTTGGTTACTCAGATTCCATCTGTAAAGCGTACACACACAGAGAAAAAATATAGTTGTACATGTTTACCAAAAAAAATGTCAACATTTTTACAAGTTTCTCAACATAACCATAATATGTTTTAGATGATCAATCATATACAGTCATGTGAAAAATAATAGGGACAGTGCCCACCCAAACTTACAATTTATTTACAACCGGATATAAAATCGAAAATTCTTGTTTAAACGATTTATTTTTTTTTTAAACGGTAGAAAAAAGATTAATAAAAAAATGTTTGCTATTCCTATAATATATTTTGATTGTTTTGTGATTTTGTATGAATTCATATAGTTTAACATGTAAAGAAAAATAAGGACACTTCATGAAATTTTAAAACTATAACTAACTTAAGTAAAACTAAATAGATATTTATACTGAATACTTTTGCATAAAGCCTTATAATTTTGTTGCGGATCATTTGTTATCCAGAACAGTAGCACATATCTTAGGCATTGAGTTGACTAAATTTTGACGAGCATGTAGCGGTATTGCATTCCACACATCCTTTAAAAGATTCCAAAGCTCGTCGAAATTTGATGGACACTTTCCCCTGATTGCCCTTTTAACTTCTTTCCACAAATTTTCTATTGGGTTCAAAGCAGGGGACTGTGCTGGCCATTCTAAAACATTGATTTTGTTGTCCTGGAACCACTTCTTTGTGTACTTTGCCGTATGCTTTGGGTCATTATCCTGCTAGAAACTCCATTTGAGTGGCATATTTTCTTCTGCATACGGCAGCATTGTATTTTTCAAAATTTCAGTGTAATCAGCTGATTTTATTACATTCTGGATACGATATAGAGGACCCACACCATAATAAGAGAATGCCCCCCATACTATGATGCTACCACTACCATTTTTGACCGTCTTTAAAGTATATTTTGGATTGAATTCTTCATGGATTGGTCTTCTTACATGGTGGACATCTCAATCAGAAAAAAAACTAGTTTACTTTTGTTTCATCGGACCACAGAATGTTACACCATTTTCTTTAGGCCATTTGATATGATTTTTAGAAAACTCTAATCTTTGTTTTATATTCTTTATGGATAACAATGACACTTTTCTTGCACTACGGGCTCTACATTCCTCACCGATGAGTGTTTTTCGAACAGATGATGTGTCAACGCCAATGTTTAAATCATTTTTTATTCGTTTAAATGTGATAAATGGAGGTGTAATTTTTGGTTTTCTACCACGGGTTTCATCTTTGGGAATCCATTTCATAGCGTTGTTTTTGAAATACCGAGCATTTGTGAAATTTTTCTGTACGAATGTCCGCTTTTACTTATATTTTTAATATTATTTCGAGTAGCGTGGTCGCAATGCATACTTCTACCCATATTTGCCTATAAAGTTACAAAATGCAATTTATTTAGCAATTAATGTGAAGCTATGAATTTGTTTTACTCATTCACTTACAAAACAGTTTGTTTTTAATTTTTATTATTGTCTTTTTACCAAAACGAGAAACTGTCCCTATTATTTTTCACAGCAGAAATAGCGCAATTTACGAATAAAATAATTTGTTATCAAAACGAAGGGGAAAACACAAATTGTAACGGGATTTCTTAATGTCGTTTGCAATCATTGTAAAACAACTCTCTTTTATCACTAATTCTTTCATTTTATATGAATACGGAAGCACCAAAGACGGCGAATACGTGAATACAACTGTTCCTATTATTTTCCACATGACTGTATGTATATATTTGTTGCAATTATGTTTATTATTTGCTCTTGATTATGATAGAGAACAACTGATCACCATTAACATTACATAATTGCTATAATCATATATATGATTGATATAATCATGTGAATGGTAACTTAACCATATCATGGTTGCATATATTATATAAATAATGACAGTGATCATAATATGTATTAAAAAATTGTTCAAAATGTTGATATAGTTGTGGTAAACATGCACAACTATATTTTTTCTCTGCGTATAGTAAGATCATAAACCAAGGTTAATACCAAATTAGGCCTGATCGCAAAATTGTTGTAATTGGTTAATAAAACGAAATCATCGGAAACCAGGAAGGCCTACATGTTCTCTATACAGCGTCAGCACAGTATATTTTGAATTGGAGAACATTCTTGACTTTTCCATTTTACCGAATGTACAAAATTAAGTTTCTCAAAACAGCAACCGTTTGCTTCATTCGTTATGGTTGACTCACATATGAGCGTGACGATCCAAGGAACGTTCAGATCAAGCGAGACATCAGCAGGTTTTTAAAGAGGTATAATCCGAAAGAATTTTTTGACCGTTTCTAAAACTGCAACCTGATTTCCAAGTTAGCAACCTGAACGTGATGCTACAAGTGGGGACCGCAGTAGGACACTCTGAAATAAGAGAAAGGCAATTGTGGAAATTTATTTTTATTATTTTAATTTTACAATTGTCTTATGATTGATTGTCGACGATGTTGCCATATTAAAATAGCTAAATTCAGTATAAATTCACTCTGGTTTTGTGAATTTACGTCTAACCTAATGCGCATTATTATGGGGATAATTCACGAGTTAATTTTAATTAAGACTGCTAATTCAAATTAACTGTGTCGTCTGTCTGTTAGGGATTAAGTTTGCTGATAACATTATATTCGATAATGAAATGTCATCCGCGGAGGGATATTCATACTGGTTGATATCTCTCTTGTTATCTGTAGTGAAGACTCTTAAAAACACACAGAGGTATATTTAGGAACCTATGGATAGGAGCTCATGTACGGCAGCTTTAAACCTCATTAATAGGAACGCCATCAATTTTGTACAGTCATTGGATTCGTTTTAATCATATTTATGTAATAGATATTTACCATCTTATCAACACATTTTGTTATTTTTGAAAATACTCGTATACCTACTTACATATTTTGACAGTTTTCATACTGAAAATGTTTTCGTTTTTAACTTTATACAATATACTAGATAGATAGATTATCGATCGAATTGTATTATTACTCATTACCTGCTACCGCTTCGGAAGCATACATGTTGTTTGTTTTGAAATGAGGCAGAATTAATTTATTGTTATTCTTGTGCGATTTATACAAATATGAGTGTAAATTCATATCAATTTACATTCGAGTACACACATACATAAATACCTACCATAACATACCATAAATAATAATGTATGTATGTAAATATATATGTATATATTTTCTTTCTTATCAGGAATTTTCTTGAGTAGATCATTGATCAGCTCAAACAAAAAAATAAAAATAAATAAAAACAACAACAACAGAATGCAAGCAGGCAGGCAGCAGCAAGCATCACATTGGCGAGTATATTTTTAAAAATGCAGATTTTTAAAATAGTCTTTAAGTGAAGCGAGTCTGGAGCAGAAGAGATTCATTATTTTTGTGTTAATAAATTATTAATAAATAATAAATATAATTTTTGTGTTTGTTTTACGCTTGATTAAAATAACAATACGAGTACCTACGATATAAGAATGAATTATTATTACAATAACGATCGCTATGTTTCGTATCCCTGTGTACGAGCGCTACTAATGCTCTTTAATATTGCATTTTGGGTAAAGAGTTTTGATGGCTTCTTTTAAAAATGAAATTAAAATTTTAATTCATTAAACTAATAATGAGTGTATGTTGTGTGTGTTCTCAGATATCTGGTTTATCGTTAATATGGATTGGTATATGGATGCAAACGGACTTTCAAAATTATTTACAAATCAATGCTGCCTATTCGGATCAAGCCCCCTACGTACTGCTGATAATCGGCGCTATAATAGTGTTTGTAAGCTCACTGGCTTGCTCTTGCATTGTCAAAGAACAAACGTCAATGCTAGTTGTTGTAAGTATAAATAAATCAAATAGTAACTGATTAGTAACGATTGCCTCCTGGGGAATACATACTCGTACTTACATACTTACGCACCACTCTTAATGAGTACAATAAGAATGGCTTAGTAACATTAATAATTAATAGTTTTATTATTAAATAAATATGTACTTACTTTGACTTTATTTGTTTGGATTTCGCAATAATTTTAATTTGTTGTTTCTATTTTTATGTTTCTATTGTACATATATTTTTTACTATTAGTACGGTGGATTTTTGATAACAATGCTATTTTCGCTAATTTCGTTATCTGTCTACGTCTACACTTATAAAGATGAATTACTGGACGGCGTCTCGAGTGGCATTAGCGATCAAATCGAAAATTATGATCATCAACATCCAATGAATTCTGCAAACATAATGGATTTCATTCAGAGAAATGTAAGTACAAGCAATTCAAATATTATAAGCTGTTTTTCTTTTGAAGTACATATTAATGCAATTGAATTAGAATACTAATAAATATCAATACGGCCAATACAAAGTGTTCTCTGTAGGCGAAACTAAAAGCGTTCAAGTAATTGCTGCATAACAAGCCCCAATAAAAAGAAGTCAGCAAAACATATTTTGATTTTGTAAGCAGTTGCATTTATTTTAGCATTCACTGCAGCTTCTCAAAATATTTAGCTATCAAAAATGGTGAACATACATATTTTGTAAAGTAAGGCGATAAAACTGTCTACTGCTCCCTAAATACCGGCGGCAAGCGTTTTTTAACTGTCAAAATTTCTCATGCTCATACATTTTGTATGGAGCATACCGAAACAACGCGGCGCAACGCTTTGCTATTGGAAAATCCGATTTTAACAAGGCGTTTCACAGTGAAGTTAGTTGCAACAGAAAACACAACAAAAAAAAACGAAAAATAAAACAACAATGTATAGCTGTTACAATAAACAGGGTCATTTTATTTATTTGTTTGATAACCCTGTTTTTAATCTTTTTGACATGCTCAGCGTAAAAAAACGTGTCGCTTACCGCCGGTATTTAGGAATGGCTCTTAACCAAATTAACGAAGTGCCTGCAAATAATGAATCGCGAATGTAGTATTACAGTTCAATCGGAATCATTTATCATTTATTTAGCTCTGAAATATTATATGATTTGGTTCGTGTTTCCTAACTTAGCGACTCTGTTTTAATTTGACTTAAGGTACGGTCACAGTTGGCAAATATTTGCCGAAAAATACGTAACCACTAAATAACATATATTTGAATTACTTTATTTATTAAAAAAAATTTTTCTTAATTAGGCCAAATATTTAATTTTGATCTTGTTTGATCTTGCAAAACTCTTGTAAGAGTAAACAATGTCTAACAAATTTGTGCTAAAACAAGTGGTTACACTTTTTTGTGTAAATATTTGCCAAATGTGACAGTACCTTTAGTTCTTTCATAGCAGTTTTCACCATCCTGTGAGAAGCTGTATTCGTAGTTAAAAACAAACCCGATTCTTTCTGCATCCAAATCAATAACGTTTTGCTGGAGTCATACAGAGGCTAAAGGAAACATCTGAAGAGATAAATTTTATTTCAAACAGAAAGTTTTGTATTAAAGGTTTCAACTACATATATTTATTAACATCAATATCATATATTCAGTTTTCAAAAGACAGATTCCATAAATAAATAAAAAAAATTTAAAAAAAGTTTCCATCATTTCAAGACACGCTTCCCAGAACGTATGCTCTAGCACTAGCCATTAGTGAGATGGTAAAAAGGTCCCTTATAAGGTATTTTTCATTTTAACTTATTTGAGTCAAAAAAGTAGCGATAACTGTCCGAAGCAATCACACCCATTTAACACTGAATTAATATCTGCCAAAGAAGTTTGAAGAATTAGATGCATTATTTCATGAAATCTGGGGCGTTATTGTGTTAAAGTTATGTAAAAAGTATAAAAATTCGAACGATTTTCTTTTTGAATCGATATACACAATAACCCCCCTGGCTAGACCATTACAGGGAACACAGATACCGAATGCAACTAATTTGTTTGATGGGAGCATTGGTCGAAAATCGGGAATGCTGCAATACTTGTAAAAATGATTTAGAAAGCAGTGATTCGGTCGTTTAGATACAACCGCCTTATATTTGTTTCGATCGATGCAGAATGCTGTCTGCTAACTGAGATACGTTTCATTGCAGAACAGAATATACGAAATTGGCTTGATTCGTTCTTGGACCGAAAAGATGAGCAGTTTTTTTTGGCGCGGAATCAATATGTTGCCAGAAAGATAAGAAAAGGACATACTCGTACATAGCTAATAATGGTTAATACTTTGAATAAATTTATATTGTAAAAATTTTTCAAAATAAAACCTAAAAATTCGAAAAAATCTCACATTTTAAAATTATACACCCAATATTTTTCGGGAACTTTCTTGAAATCTTCCTTTACCCATGGAAGGCATGACGTTTCCAAGTTCCTGTGGTTGATCTTATATTAAACCACTGTAAAATATCAAGACTGGTGCTGCTGCCCGTTCTTCATAATTGTAGTCTATACGTCAAAGCTTAATTCTGATCACTGATTATGTGGCAGCGCAGATGAATAGCAAGTTGCATATGTGACATAATCAGAATGCGGCAAATTAAAATTGTTTAGTGCTACGGCTGGGTTAAAGTTGAAAAACAAAGCCGCTGAAGGTATTTTGTCTCCTATCTTGCTGGTTCCCTTTTGCCTTAATTACTTTTGAATAAATCGTTGAAATTATATTTTGAAGAAAAAAATTTCAAATTAAATTGTTTTGTTTTTAAGAGAAAAGTTTTTTTATTCAGGCTAATAGTTCGAATTTTCAAGAATACTATTGTAAAGTACTGGAACAATTGGCAATTATTTACAAATCTTGTATTATTACAAATTTGTTTTTGCTTTTATCTAAAAATGACAAATTGGTCATTGTAACGTAAGATTGATTATTTCTGTAGCATATCTAGTGTGACCACCTCAACTTTGAGCGAAACCGGGACATTTTTCGAAAAAAGTACTAAAATCCGGAACATTCAAACTTAAAACCGGGCCATTTTTTATGGGAAAAAAACTTTATTATTCAAGTTAAATTTAGACAATTATAATGTTATAAGTAATTTGATTTTAATTTTCTATCGCCTTTTGTTTAAAATCATATTTATCCTGTGATGAAATTTGCTTCAGCAATGTTGGGGATTCTTTCAAAAAATTGTAAAATTCGTACTTTAAATTATATTTGAGAAATAGCATATGTTTCAAAGTATCTAGCTTGAGTTGCGATTTTTCTTTTGTCCATAAGTTTGCGATCAACACTTGCAAATGTTGCTGGCAAACAAAATATAAATTCAATGATGCGCGCGAAGCGAGTGTACGGTACATTCTTACTTTGAAAATGTTTGAAACATTCCATCCAACGTTGATGTGGTTTAGTAGAACGTGGCTTAATAGGAGGATTATTTTTATTCCATTCGCTAATTTTCTCTGGGGTAATAAATTTCAATATGAAACCAAACAATCGTCAAACAATTCTTCAGGTTTTAACCATAAATTTGATCGTTGTTTCTAATGTTACCAATTCGGTGCAGCAGCGAGTCCCTTTTTGTTTAAGTAAAAACAATTAAAAAAAATAATAAATGCGACCTTTAAATTTGTTGTATTTAAAATTGCTCTTTCTGAGCCCAAAAAACCCTCATAAAAGACTCGTTTCTGACCTTATCTAAGAGCTCTTTCTGACGGACCATTTTCGAATATAATGACCCTCTTTTCTGAAGGTTTTCGAAGCAATAATGATTGTTTTTTTGGGCTCAGAAAGATCATGAACGCTCCGGAAAAGGTGTCAGAAAAGCCTCTTTTCAGAATCATATGGCTTGCTGGGGATATGCATAGACACATGATTTTAAACTGAATCATTCAAAAGAATTAATTTCCATTAAAATATGATGCGATTGTGCCAAATTTCAATGAAATAGAATGTTTTGTTGTTCAACTCCACATATTTTTTATTTAAATAAATTCAAAATAAAAATCCGGAACATTGGTTCCAAAACCGGGCCATGTCCTGGATTTTCCGGGCCAGTTGGTCGCACTAAGCATATCCCACAGAAATTACGAGTATCACGACGTGTATTGAGCATGTTACCAAATACTTAAATTTATTTCAACATTTATTACGTTTTAAAGAAATTCGACATATCAGTGCTATTGATTGGCTATTCTATTTCATTCTTCTATAATCACAAGAATTATATACATATACTCGTATCGATGCATGTGTTTAAAAATTTTTCTATCTAAGTCTGAACTTTTAATTTAACAAATAGCAACCTAAAAAATGTTTAATTATTCATTTATTATTAATTCATTTAAAATATATAAACAATCAGTTCTATAGTCCAGTTCAATGCCCAACTGATATTAAAAGATTTTTAATATCAATTTAATTGATATGAAAATTGAATTATTTTGCTTGTGAAATTTTGAAAACAATTTCATTTTAAATAAAAAATTCAAGAAATAACAAAATGAAATTGTTTACTAAAATTAGATTAATACATAGAATTACAATTATCTGAAAAAATTAATAAACTATTTTATAAACAAAAAGATTTTTGGGTCCATTATGCACATATGTAAATACAAACATACGCATATTGGCCATAATTTTGCCTAAGAATATTGTTAAATTTAATATTCATTTAATTAGCACTTATAATTTAATATCTCCCTTTCAGTTACAATGTTGCGGCAATGAAAGTTTCTTAGACTGGCCGCAAAACTTAGTACCATCTTCATGTTTCCGAACACAGAGAACGAATGTTCATAACACAACTACAGATGCCAATAATGTCTATGAAATTGTAAGTATTCTCCCTAATAACTATTAAAATACTGAATGAAGTAATTTATTGATATCTCGATTGCAGGGTTGTCTATATAAATTGCGAAATTTAATCAACACCAATTTCACCACAGTGGGTGTGGCAACATCCGCGATTGCACTATTTCCTCTATTCGGTTCTATTTTATCGATCGGTCTTTCAATGATGTACAATAAAGGCGGATACGAAATTATTATATAGAAATAAACTTTATTTTATTAAAACACAACTGCTACTTTTATAGTTTTTTCTTGATTCTTTATTATTTGCATTATTTTGGTTTTTTTAAAGCTTATTCTTAGGCATAGATGGAAGTGATACAAGCATAAATGTGCATAAAATGGTTTAGAGAACACATGGGTAAAATATTCCTAAGGTACGGTCACAATTGGCAAATATTAGTCAAAAAAGACGTAACCACTAAATAACATATGTATATTTGAACTCGTTTATTTATTTAAAAAAAACTATTTAGTTTTAATTTATTTGCTGCTGTTTGATCTTGCAAAACTCTTGTAAGCGTATACAATGTCAAACAAATTTGTGCTAAAACGAAAAATTACGCTTTATTGAGTAAATATTTGCCAAATGTGACCGTAGTAATTAGACATTAATGTTCACAATATTTTAAAATGATGCTTTCCTTTTTTAATATCTTAGCGTATTCCATTTTATTTGGACTTAATATTAATACCTTGATCTTAAATAATATAAAAAATAATTTGCATTTAATAATACTGGACATAGTTTTCATTTAGTGGCATTAGAAGATATACATATAATATTGATTGGTTAATAGCTATCAGAGGGTTTTTACTGCAAATTAAAATATTTGAAAATATATAGATACTTCAGATGTCAAATAGATTAACTGCCTAAAACATTATTTAGTATTATTAAAAGCCTAAACAGAATTATGTTTTAAACATATTTAAATATTTTTTTTTTAATCATGATATAAATGTTAAAGTAATCTATTTGAAAACTAAATAGTGTCATTTACCAGTTTTAAACAAAATTTTTATATAATTTTTTTGAATACAAATAGTCAACATTACAAACCAAAAAAAAAAAAATACGTGAAAATCGAGTTAATCAATTTGTCAAGCAAAGAATCCATATGTATAAAACTTATTCTCATACTATGCAAGAAAGTACCACTTGTTTAAATATTGTATAGGCAATCTCACTTATAGATTCAGCTTATTTAAATTCTTTAAACTGCAATATTACACATAGTACATGCCTCCTTAAAATATGGACATACATATTTTCTTTCTAAAAAAAACATTGGCATCATATTGTAAATTTTTTGAAAGAACTCCAGCTTCATATTCACTTTAACATAACCATATTACGATTTGAAAAACATACAGATAATTTTTTATTCAAGTAGACTGGTCCAGGTATAAAACATAATATAATTACTAAACTAAAACGTTAAAGTCATTATTGGATTGATTTGAAGTAAAACTGATGATTACAAAATACTACTAACTGCAAAACAAATCTTTTAACATGCATATGTACATTGGAATCTGGGAATACTTTTAGATATTGAAAGAATGAAAACACGATATTAATAAATGGAAAAAAAAAATACCAGGGATCATCCTGACTTTCTGATCTCAGCCAATCCAGTGCACTCGCGGTAACGTGAACTAATTAAAACCAAGAGAGTTCATGTTAGCGAATGTCATGAAAAAAATATATGTGTTCTTACACGCTTGAACGTGAAATGCTTTTATTATAATTTGCATTATGAAAATATAAAAATAAAATTATTAATTAAAATTCATTACAAAACAAATAGAGATCACGAGAAAATATTCATTGAAATAAAATTACATAATAAAATAAAGCAGACTTATCAGCATTATAGAGTTGGTCATTGCATAACTCCATTACTTCAATTTTTTGTTTCATTTTTAGCTTAAATGGATCCACCAATTCAGGCTTCGATGAGAGTTTTTATGCTGTTACTTTAAGAAATCTAACTCCGTACCTTTTCTTAAATCGCTGAAGTCATCCGTCAATAGCATTGAACCCGCCCTCGTTTTCTTTAAGTTGGGAATGTAATTCCTTAGCCAACCAACGCACAGTGGCGCCATTTGAGTTTTTTCGTTGCAAAAATCATATCTTTTGAACCGAATAAGATAATTGAACAGTTTAAACAGCATATGATAGATAACTGAAATGAGCGTTTGGAAAGGGTGCTACGCTTTCTAGGGGCCTACTTATTGGTTATCAAAGTTAAAATTAGTAGAAAAATCAATTTTATGGTAACTACAAAAAATTATTTTTAAATTTTTAGATTGTTTTTATGTTTTAAATTATTACCCAACAAATTAAAAAAAAAAAAAATTTTTTTTAAATTTGTTTTTTCAATTTTCTGTAAAATATTCATCACAATTCGTAAGAGAAGGTATATCTAAAAGACTAACCATTTCTAAACTATAATTATTCTCTAACTCTATTCGTGACTTCACATGCCGCAGGGAAGAAATAAGTGGATCGGAAGATGCTGCCAACATGTTGAAGAGGTCCTCATTTTGACTTACCCTTGATGCTTTGAATGTGTTTTGCAATCTATATTTTTTATAAAATTTGTTAAGAGACTCCTGTACTTCTTTAGAAAGCTCTGCAATTGCCATGCGCCAATATTTTATGGACGGTCGGGGTCAACTTCTTCTGTGGATACATTTCTGCTAAAAGAGATGGAATTTTCGACGCATGGTGTGGTTGACTTTCTAAACAGTTCAAATAATTTTAAATTGTTCAACGCCATGTTTTCAGTACTTAAATTGTTTAATGGTTTCAGTAATTGTTGCACCAACTTTCAGTCGTAGACTAATTCAGGCATTATGCTTATTTTGCAATATATAGGCTTATGCTACCATGCCTAAAAATTTACTACTAAAAAAAAACTACTGTCAGTCAAAACATATAAGGGATGGACGCCATACAATTTCTGCAACCATGTCTTTTTAACCTTTTTTACCTCTAGAAGCTAAACGGGCACGTACGGGCAGATAAAACCTGTTAAATTATGTAAAGAAATAATCAAAGAATAAGGTTTGCAAATATGGCAAATATACAAAAATAACATTTTTTTATTTTCCGTCAAAGTTGAAAAATAGTGAAAAAAACGGATAGTTTTTAAATGGTAATTTACTAGGAGAAACATAAAGCAAACAGGTAATTTTTTTTATCATTATACATTTAATAAATACATCAATCAAAACAAACAAAAAATATGGCGATTCGTTACCTATTTTTCGTGATATTACACCTGAAATGGCAACAAATTGACTAAAAATTGTGTGTTTTTTTGAAAACCGAAAATCGGTCAACTTTGAACGGCTATATCTCTAAACTAAAAATGTGATATTATTAAGAGTGACATATTTAAAATCTTTGAAAAGTTTCCTATAACATGGGTTTATTCAAAACTTCGTCGGCGCTCATGAAAATTTTGATTTTTGCAACCTCGTTTGCTCTACGGGCGCCACTGTGGAACGATAAAGAGTTTTTTTTTTGGAAATTCTGATGATTTTAAGGTTTTCTTTTTCCCGGTCCCTAGTATGCGAGGTTTACACATTTTAAAATTGCTTCTTTTTTCTTTGTAATGCTGCATATTGTTCACTTAGCGACATTATACTTTTTTCTAAACGTGACTTGTTCCTTTCTGCAAACTATCTAAAATGTTTGCCTTTTCTTCTAAATTCAAACATTTAGATTTTTTAACACTTATGCCGACTGATTGACCACTTTGCATAAAAACAGATTTAAAATAAAATTTTGATACTCAACAAAAAAAAATTAATTTAGAGGATACACACATTTTTTATATAACGGGATTCCCTAAACTTTAAACATCGAATTTAATGTATTTCAGTGTTGTTCACGTTACGGAGTATAGTCAACGTAAACAAAAGCTTGTTCACGTTAGACGGCGTTCATGTTACCGCGAGTGCACTGTATATTGTTTATGTATTATCTAAAACTTCTGCAGCACTTATGAACTTGACTCATGAAGGTCTTATAGTGAACATTAGCAAAAAGGTGACCTAACAAACTTTAAGAACTGGCCTAATTGAAGTTAATTAAGTTGTAGCTCAAATTATTAAAAGGTAAAGCAGGCTTCAGGCCCCAACAATCCTGTTGTCATACCGTAATAAGATTAACAATAAGGTTAACAAGTTTTCAAGTTAAATTTGACTTAATTCACTTTTATGTAGAGTCAAAATGTATTGGATATTGCTGATATTTAGACACGTTTGGCGCTTTGGCTGCTGATGGTGTTTGTTTGGAATAATATCTATGGAAGATTTTTGATTGATATTGTTGGTTTTGAAGCTACTGTTACTTAATCAATACTTTCGTTTGTGTTTCTTTTTACATAAAATCATGGTGCAACTATACAAGGTGAGTGCAAATCGACAACAAATATAACACAAAACAGAAACAACTGGCATTTTGTTTGTGTAAAATAATGTACTACTGTCAAAAATACTTGAAAAAATATTTATTTTGACATAAGTAAATTAAAACAAGATTTGTGGACAAAAATTGGAAAGCTGTTGGCATTACAGGTTGGTACACAGAAGAAAGATAAAAACTTAAATAACAGTTCGTGAAGCTGCAGCCGTCGTTTCAATTATAGGCCTGTTTTCTCTGATATTCGTTTTTGCTTGAAGTTGCGGTCGTGTTCTGTTTAATCATTACATCGTAAGAACACCAACAAATGTTTTGTAAACAAAGCAAAACAAAAAGTTTGATTCTTAATTGTTTGCTGGGTATGAGTGGTAAACGGACAAACAGTTTATAATAATATAATAAAAAGTGGGTACGGTTAAAAAAAGGATATAGCTCAGGAACGGTAAGAGCAAATTTAGAAATTATTTTGTATTATTATTATTTAGAATTAATAGAACTTTCAAACTGATTCATTAGTTTTTTTTTCATTGTCATATATGTATGTAAATTTCAAAAGTTATAAAGCGTTATTTACGAAATGTATGGAAAAATTGTAATGTAGGGTCATAAATGAGCAAATTCATTGCCAAAAACTTATAGTTTTTGCACATAAAAATAAAGCTTGACAATTTTTCTTTTAAATTGTTTCCTTCAAAGTGAAGAAAATCGTAGTTTTTGACAAAGTTATGAAGAAAACTTAAAAAACGGCCGGTAAAGCCGATTTTTGGCATAAATTAAAACCTATTTTGGGACACCCTAATGTACATAGTTATGCTTTCCTAAAAGAATTCGTGTTGGTTAAGTTTAATTCATTCAGAAAATGCAACCAGGTATATTCTGGTGACAACCAGCTGAATAGATCATTTGTAGGCCGAGTTTCAAGATTATGGAACTCTATTTCTATTGAACCTTATGGAGGACGAACTTTTTCATACTCGAAATTTAAAAAATATTGTTTTGGAAACTCTATAGAAGGTGGCTGCAAATATTTACCACAATCGAAATTGTTTTTTTTTTATTACTTTTAGTATTCAACATTTGTGCAATAGGGGGGTTAAAATTATATATACAGAAATTTTGAATTTTTTTTATATTAAATTATACTTTTGTATTTGCCATATGAATAATCTGGTTAATTAGGCCCTAAGGGCTTACAATATAAATAAATAAAATAAATAAATAAAAAAAATAGTTATTCACCCTATCGCGAATAAAAATTCCACATGAAATTTGTTCCTTTTTCACATTTTTCCTATTAAAGTTCAATGTTAAAAAAATAAAAGGGAACAAATTTCATGTGGAATTTTTATTCACGATAGAGGTGATTAATGAAACCAAATACGCAAACCGACATTCAGAAAAGTAAAAACTTGTTAATCACTTGCAATTACTGAATGCTGAACGCTTCATTCATACTGTTTAAATTACTTTCAAGTTAATTAATTATTTGATTCTGTGATTTCTTACGATCAATGAATTATTAAAGTTTTCAGTTGTAAATATTGTTAAGTAAAATTCTGTTGTATTGAAGTGAAGTTCCAGAACATTAGCCCTTTAACTTAGTTTGCTGGGAAAAGAAAGGATTAAGAATTACCAAATGTAGTACAGAAGATTTATTTGTTTTTTTCTGCTGAACAAACTACCAGCAGAAGAATTCCCTGCCACTTTCAATATGGGAAAATTCAAGTCAAATGTTCACAAACACTACCTCCTCTCATAACATATTTTCCTAGTTCCAACACAATGCATTGCATAAGTAGGGGTCGTCCCCTGAGTGCTGGTCCAAGAAAAAAAAATAGTAAATAAGATTTTGAATATTATGTATTGAATTGAATTGGTCAATCGTTTTCAGAACTATTGAAAAGAAGTGGCAACTGCTTGCTTAGATTTAAATATGTTAAAAAAAAACAATCAACTTAAATACTTTCTGATTTGAATCTCATCGTCCTCAATGTAAAATGATGCAATGAGTAAATGAAATAAGGACAATGACGAATATGAGACACAAATAAATAATAATGGCACATGAATTGAAGATTACAAAAAAAGCAAAAAATATACAGTAATGAAAAGTATTTACAAAAGCACTTTAAAAATGTAAACTCCATCTTCCTCTCAGTCTACATAGTCGGTATACGGCGTGCAGCATTTGGGCTTAATAGTTTATTCTTGCCTTCGATTGCATTCAAGCGTGTCATCGATATATTATTTTGCGTATAAGTAGAATTAGTAGCACCAATTCCGGCTGGACCATTCTTTAACGATTCGCTAGTACGCAAACCTGAAAAAAATGTAAATTATTTTTACAAACATTATCAAGAGATTTTTAAATGAAAACAAAATACTCACCAAATTTCTCCAGAACCGAGTACCAAACGCGTTTCTTAAATACGAATATGAAAAATACAAAGACTCCTAGTAAAACATTAAACGAATCACTGATGGCCCAGAAGAAAATCTTTTTGTGATCGTAAAATAAAATACTCAAGAGCTCTAGGAACCATGTTATGCCCATGACTACAAACAGTTTCGTGTTCATGGCAAATCTGGCCTTGTCCATAAAGAAACGTCTTTTCAGAACAGGCTTCTCATTATTTGAACTTTGCATGCGAAAGATTTCACGCTTAACACGATTGCAATAGCGCAGCGTTAAAATGAAGAGAATAAAATTTATGAGAAACAATAAGCCAATTGGACCGGAGAAAAATAATAGATTTGCAGAACTGGGAGAATCATCTGAAAACAGTTGTGTATTGAAATGTAAATATACCTATAGGCATAGTATGTACAATCTATTTATTATTCATATTTATTAACTTACATGTAAACCAACATCTGCCATGTCCAAAATTGGGTCGAATATTTTCACCTAAAACATGCGTTTTTGTTAGAGTTACTGTTATGGCTGTTATCAGCGTTGGTAGACCCCATCCGTACAAAGAGTAACACAAAAATCTCTTAGTTTGTTTCTTTTTAAATCCGTGCTTCTTTTTAGCAGATCTGAAAAATAATGAAAGATAATTGCTTGATTAAATAAATATTTGATAAGAAATTTCAATGAATTAACATTGACTCCTGCCACATACTATTAATTGTTTAAATTGCTTCTCATTATTAGTAACAATAAGTTATTACAAATATTCGTTTAAACTACATATTTTACAAATGTTATGGGAAAATATATCTACAGTTTATTACCACTGGAAACAACCAGTTTTATTCCTGATACATCCTTCCAACTGTCCTGAACTGTCTTTTTAATAAATTCTACTTGTTTTGTTAACATATACGAGTAAATACGAGTACATAAATATTTCTAATTGACACTTGTTGCATTGGTTATCAAATAAACGTTGCTACATTATAAATTACATACATACAGTAGGAAGCAAAACTTTCCGGATGTTTTGCATTAAGCAAGTAGTTAATGATATTAATACAAATGTATATATATATATTATTATACTCGTATATATGTTTTTTTTTATTTAATTGAACCTTATTCGAAATTATAAAGCACAAAAACTCACATAAATTGCTTCAAAGAAATAAAAAAATTAAAAAAAAATTATTATTCGGACACTTTAGCACAGTAAAAGAAATAAAAACAAGTAAAAAAGTATAGTCGGTCAAGCCCGACCATATATGTATAACAAGTTTTTTAGAAATGAGCGCTATATGGACGATATAAGCTATTATGGACCGATCATCCAAAAATTTAGTGTCAAGATTTCTGTAAATATAAATATTATGTATGTAATACTTTATCTCGATGTAAATACTTTTAAAAGATTAACGCTTAAAGTGCATTACGGAGAAGGTCTTATATGGGAGCTATGACTAATTATGGACCGATCATAATAAAATTGTACCGTATTATTGGTATGCATATGAAATATATTCGTGTTAAATATTATTTGGATACCAACATTTTTAAGAGAGTTATGCTCTTTTAAGTGATTTTCGGAAGTGGGTCTTATATGGGAGTTTCGACTAATTATGAACCGATCTGCACAAAATTTGTAGATCTGATTTGGCTTCATTTATCCTTCATTTGTGGGGAAATTTGTTTGGATACTTGCATAATTCAAACATTTATGATCTTAAAACCCTAATTTCGGGAGGACATTTGTATGGGGGCCATCCATCCTTGGTCCGAAAAAATATCACGTACCAAATTTTATCGAAATAACTTAAAAATTGCGACCTGTACTCTGCGCACAAGCTTTTCATGGACAGCCAGCCAGCCAGACGGACGGACGGACATCGTTAAATCGACTCATAAAGTGATTCGTTGTATGATAAAAGAAGAAAGTGTGCGGAAATAGTAAGAATCGGTCCATGATTTCTCATAGCCACCATACAAATATATATATTCCCGAAATATGGCTTAATGATAAATAAATGCCTATAACATTGGAATATCTAGACAAAATTCGGCAAAAATAAGTTTTATACAAAAAGAAATCCCAAAACGAAATTTTTTTTTAGTTCGGTCCATATTTGACAATATCCCCCACATAAGGTCCACTCTCGAAATGCACGTTAATACTAATATATATCGTATATATAGCGTTATTATGTTGAAATTCGACGTGAAATATCCTCATATGCATGAAAATAACTGTTCCAAAATTTAAGAAGATCGGCCCATAATTTGTCATAGCTGCCATATAAGACCATTTCCAATAAACAAATAAATTCGGGTCAAAAATATTCTTTTCGGATTTAACCCATATTCGGTCCATATTTTATAATCATGATATATATCGTTGGAAAGGTATTTTTAATACCTTTTATTTAATGTATTATCAAGCATCCAGTAGTTCCCGAGATATAGGCCTATACATTTTCAACTTTACGGGCCCGCCCCCTCGTGACCGCCAACAAATTTTTTTTGCTGGTATCTCCTCTAAAAGGAGCTGTTGAACATCGTCCACGACGATCCAGGTTTCCTCAAAAAGGACATAAATGGTGACGAATCATGGGTGTATGGCTATGACATTAAAACAAAGCCCAATCATCCCAATGAAAACGTCCAGAAGGACCAAGTTCGGTCAAATGTGAAGGTTTTGCTCCGTGTTTTCTTCGACTGCAATGACGTGGTGCATCATGAATTCTTGCCACAAGGTCGTACGCTCAATAACGAATACTACCTTTAAGTTATGCGCCGTTTGAGCGAAGCAATTCGTCAGAAACGCACAGAATTGTGGAAAAACCAATCATGGATTTTGCACCATGATAACGCACCAGCTCACACATCCATGCATGTGCGTGAGTTTTTGGCCAAAAACAAAACCGTTGGCATGCATCAACCACCGTATTTACCGGACTTGGCCCCCGCTGACTTTTTCCTCTTTCCAAAACTGAAGACATTGATGAAAGTAATCCCCCTCACTTTGAAGGGGACAAGATAGTTATTGATGAATAAATAAATACTTTTTAAAAAAATTCAAAATAACGGTTATTTTGTGATCAGACCTCGTACATGCATACATACATATCTACATAATAAACACACACCTTAACATTGTTTTCTTTTCTCATTCCAATCCATTCTTAACAACTAATTTCGTAATATGCAATTTATTGTTTGTCACTCCCAGAATTAGGCAAAAAATAATATTCGAATAATTTAAGGTATGTAGGTGCCACCTTAATGTTATAGACATATATATGATTTATATTATACATATATTTTATGGTTGTAGTAAGAATGTAATATACATATGTTTATGTACATACATAGATATGTATTTAATGTACAAATAATATAAATAACACGCTATTAAATATCGACTTTTATCGTTAATTGACAATTAATATATCCACGAAAATGTCATTAATTTTACTTCAGTGGACATTTATTCCTGGGGTAAATATTTTTTTGTTTTATGACATCCATCATCATGGAATGCAAACAATACGTGTCATAAATATTTTCAGTATAAAATACAATAAGTAAAGTAAATAGAATAGGAATTACACATTACAAATTAGTTATAAAAAATGTTTTGTTTAATATTAAAATGAAATTAAATACGTCATAATAAATTTAATGGTTTAAAAACAAATTTTAAAAACAAATTCGCCAATGGAGGTCCCTTTAATTTGCGTTTATTGTTTAATTATTAAATGAATTAAAGAAATAAACTAAAACTAGAGAAAGAAACAAAAATTAGGTGTAATTATTTGTGAATGTAGTTTTTTAAAGGTCTGGAGAATTTTTGATACACAGACCACTGGGGAGTGACTGGCAGACTAAATTTGTTATTTTTTTTTTTTTTTTTTTTGTTCATATAAAATTAATTAAATGTCATACTGAATTAGATAAATATACCAAGTGATAGTATGACTAGCATTGGTAATAATTCGACTCATTTAGATTTCTGCGGTGCTTTTGTTTATTTTTTTTTTTTATCAAAAAATATTTATTTAATTAACATTTATCAACTAGATTGTGAATAATATTTTCCAACTTTAGTATTTATTTAGCAAAGTTATACGGATTTACCACAAAGTATGGGATAATAATATTTTATTTCAATAAAACATACGGCAATGTAGAACTTTAATGGCACCCTACAAAATCAGCTGGTCCTACCGTTATAAAAGATGGTTGCAAAAATATTTTAAGTTTCACATTGGAATGGTTCAATGTTTGAATATATTTATATTATTTGTCGCCGACTGTCGAATCTGTTGTTTATTTTTTAATCAGCAAAGCCATATCAGCAATTAGAGACATACAGGTTTATAGACATTTTATTTTGGAATAATTCTGTAGCTTGTAAATTATTTGATATATTTAAATTAAATTATCCGAATTTTAAGAACTGATGTATGTATTTAGATATAATTTGAAAATATCTACTACAAATACGTTGTGTGGTTTATCTCTTTTAGTTACAGAAATATTTTTAAAAATTTTGATCAACTTCTTTTGATTCGACGGACATAATAGAATTATTAATCCTAGTTCTAAAATTCTCAATCATATAAAATTCAATATTCAAAATTATATAAATATAAAGTTAAGTGCTCTTAATAATGTTTTTTGGATTTCTTTCAGTTTGAATTCCTAAGATATCCAGTTTTGGTAAAATGTCCATGTGCAAGAATTCGTCATTAATTCGACTATAAGCAAGTCAGTAGCACATATGTATGTACAGTAGGGTGGGGAGAAATTTTGTTTTGTCTTAGATCGTCTTCGAATACCAAAATTTTGTTGTATTATTTGTTCAAAGAAGTCTTTAAAATTTTATTGAAATATTCTAAATGTAAGACTACAAGGTAGGGTGGATCGCTTGTGTATGGGAAAAATAAAAGTTAATTAATAAAGTTATAATAGTAATATTTTGCTGTCTTAGACTTAAAAAGGTAATACTTGAAAAAAAAAATATTAAATTAAGTGATATCTTTAGCCCGCGCATGCGTCTTAAAATTTTTGGAATTTTCATAAAAACATTTTTCATTTAAACTTTAATAATATCGCAGTTGTTGTAGAGTCTATGTAGTGTTTTATGTAAATGTATTAATTTTTAGTAACAAAATAACAAAATATTTAAATATTAATATACTGCCAGTCCATAATTGTCAATAGCTCCCAAATAAATTAAACTTCTCACTATCAGTATAACAGTCGTTAAACTCTTGTAAACAACGTGAATGAGATGAAATTCATCCCAAATTAGCATCAAATACATAGAAATCACTTAACGAGTAGTGGATACTGAATTTTGAAGTTAGCAGTCCATAACTGTTCTCCTACCATAAAAAACAACTCTTGAGATGAAATTCAGTTAAAATAAATAAGTCTCACCTAATCATTTTTGTGTACTATTTTTCTTTACCTGGTGAATATTTAAAAATGTTGAACCAGTTTTTAATTTTATAAATTGTTACATTACAGATCAGATTGTATTAAGGGTATTTAAGATTTGAATTAAGTTTAAGTTTTTATAATTAAGTATATTTTTATTTTTTGGAATATCTAGTTTGTATTAATTTTTGTATTTGT
Organism: Bellardia pandia; assembly: GCA_916048285.2. NCBI lineage: Eukaryota > Metazoa > Arthropoda > Insecta > Diptera > Calliphoridae > Bellardia > Bellardia pandia. The sequence continues at coordinate 78,044,787 of OU696530.1, forward strand.
TTTGACTGTTTTTTTTTTACACATTTTGTCAGTATTTTCTTACTTTGGTATCGAAAATCTCACTCTGATTAGAATATGCTGTAAAAACTGTTTGCCAGTTTGTAAAAAAATAACAAGTTTTAGGTTTCAATACTGATTTCAACTGATTAGGACATAGCCACCCCTATTCTGACTTTCGATTCGAATCGAAATTTTCTCCGTTTGACAACTTTGGTATTCAGAGTTTCGATTCCGCTACGTTTCTTTCGATTGTTGGTATTCTGTATTACGATCGTAATTAAGTTTTTCTACGCTTATATTTTATCAACAGAATTTTTTTCGATTGCTCTTTTTAAAAACTTAAAAAGTGTTTAATTTATAAAATATATAATATATAATATATAGTAGCCTGAATAAAAACTTTTCTCTTAAAAATTAAGAAATATTAGTTCAATTTCCATCTCTAATTATTATATAAATTTTTGTTGTACGGCCAATCAAGTTTTGAATTACTGTCACTACAAACAGGAAAGCAGCCTATTTATTTATTTTTCCAGATCAAAAACAACGACGTCAGAGCAATACCAAAAAAAGCTGGCAAGTTTAATGTCAACAAAACAGGATATTGCTTGCGGCTACCATAAACGATCCAAGAAGGAAGTTCAGGTATTTTATTTTCAAGCTTTCCAAGCCTTACCTCTGTGTTCTGAGTCACGTTGTTCTCCTCTTCCACCAATAAAGCCACTTCTATGGATTCCATTTCTCCTTCAAATACAAAAATTAAAAATACCACCTCCGGCTTGACAGGATTCTTAGCACTTAAATATTTTGCAAACAAAAATTATTACTTTTTTATTATTATTAATTCACATGATTTTTGTATTATTTTATTTTTATTATTTCTCCTTGTAAATCGCAGAAATTTTTTTATTTTCCTTTTTTATTGTTTGTTGTGGCTTTTGTTTATTAAAATAGTAACAAACTTGCTAATTTCTTTGTTTCTATTCCACATTTCATAGTAACAAATTGGTTTTGTAAACATTGTTGTCTTCTTCTTGGTCTTTTGATTCAGTTTTTTGTTTGGAATACCAATTTTCGATCATAGCTTAACTGAATGCGGAGATGTAACCGAAAGTCAGCATAGGGGTGAGTATTTCCTTTTATAAATACTTTTGACACATTTTACAGTAGATCTAATGATCTTTGTCGAACAGCTTTATTGGTAATTAAAAAAAATTGCTAAATTAGTTTTGATTAATATTCTGAATTTCTAATGAATTTGTTATTGTTTGTAAAAATTCTTCTTTTGAAATTAAATTTTTAGCTGGTAAAATTAAGAAAAACTTAAATATATCGAGAAACCGCTTAACCGGGTTTTCCCTAAAACCGTATTTGTCACCGTTTTTTTTTTTTTTTTTTGAAAATATAAATTTCATTATGTTTTTAATGTAAGTATTTAAAAATTTTTCTATATTGTACTGGGTCCAGCAATTAAAAGTTTTTTTTAACGCGATTGAAACAGAAATTTCTTGGTTATATGCTTTTTCAGACGATATTCAATTTCAATACGATATTGGATTGAGTTAATTCGTGAATGGTTTCTGGTTATATATGGTTCAAAGGGAAATTATATTAGATGATAGACTTGTCTTTTTATATCATATAAAAAAATCATATTAAATATTATATAAATATAGCGACAAACGAAAACTCTCACACTTAACTTACCCAAATGTCTGCCAGATATCGAAACACATGACATTCATCCAAGCAAATGCTGCCATTAAACAAAAATATATAAAGAAACCTAGAAAATATAAACAGACTTAAGTTGATTAAAATGGTTTTAAAAACTAACAATTAAATCAGAATATTCACATGAACATATTAAATATTTATTTGGAAATATACATATACATATGTATGTATGTATGTACTCGTATGTAATACTGTAAAAAAAAAATATTGTAAATGCAAGAATATCAACACTCGCCTGATGTAAAACATATAGTGTCATTTGGCGTTGGCATCAATTGTCCCAGGGCTATTCCCAAATATGCTGTAAACAAACTGCTCACCAAACAGATCAATATCTTTCCTGGTAAATTACGCAATCTCGCTATGCACAGATAGACCAATAGCGTGATGGCATAAAATGAACATGAAATCAATAGACCAATAGTGTAGACCTTAAAGCGTATTCGATCGTTGCCAACCACTTTTGAATCGAAGCAAAGAAATGTGTACAACTAATTTAAAAAAGTTTTATCGTAAAACATTGAATTTTTTGTTGTTAAGAAATTTCAGTATCGAATGGCGGTACTGGGCAAATTACCTTTTGATCGGCCCACGAGGAGTTGCGTATTTTCTCAACGCAATATTGTCCATTTGTGTAGTATTTCTTGGTGGCCATCACATACAGAGATCCATCACGTTCACTAATCGTGTGCGCTTCATCGGTATAAGCATCCGGATCTAAACGATATTTGAGACAATCAAGGCTGCGTAAAATTCCAAAAACTGTAAAGAAAATAACAATTATTTTGAAATTGTTTTTAGATTTTTCACACCATGGTGCGAAAAGTTTTTTAATTTGATAATTTCTTAAGTAATCGAGAGTTGTTTAAAAATGACAAGTTAAATATGAAATAAATATGTATAAATCTAACAAGTAAGAGTTTATATTTGTAGAATACGGTATACGCAAATAATTTATTTGAGACCCCAAAAAAAGAATATCAAACTGTTTCTATCTATCCTGTAGATTCGGACAGTCGCTTTGGAACTATCTGCAGCAACCATTAAAGGTAATTTTTATATGTACCAACGTACGTCGCATCAGTACTTCGTGGTTTATAACCTTAGACCACCTGTGTGTTATTTTCCGAAGCGTCCAATCTTCGATCACAATTAACAATTTTAATAAATGAATAATGTTTTTTGCAAATATTTTCTTTTGACAACTCTCGGACCGGTAACCATGTTTGATAATTGTTCCCAACAATTTTGAAATACAAATTTTCGCAAACAAATGTTAAATTCAACAATTATAAACTGTATGTATTTGATTTGTTTGAGCAAACAATTGTTAACAATTAAATGTAAAACTACTAAATAAATGATTGTTTAACCAAAGCTACGGTCACATCTCACAAATATTTACTGAAAAAAGCGTAAAGTAGTGGTACTTTTAGCACAAATTTGTTACATGATGTTTACTTTTACAAAAAAAAAAAAAGCAAAACAATTTAAACTAAATACCTAAAAATCTATTTTTCTTAGTGGTTACGTTTTTTTCGTCAAATATTTGTCATGTATGACCAAACCCCTTTACGGTTGATACAAATCGTTAACAGTTCTAGTATTAAATATTCTATTCTGATTTTTTTTTATTTATTCATGAATGGGTAATAAACGATTTACTAAATTAATAATAATAGTTGTGCGAAAAAAATTATAAAATGTTGTGCAAATAATATACTGTGAACATCAATATAAAGTTAAAAAAATGTTTTAGTATATATTTTGTCCTTGCAAGAAATATTTCTTTTTTGTCCAGATATTCCCACAGGTGCTCAATTTGATTGAGGTCTGGGGCCTGCGGAGGATGATCTAAAGTTTTTGTACAGTGCTTTATCAACCACTCTTTCACAATTTTGGAGGTATGCTTATGCTATTTGTAAAACATTTATTACTAAAGGCTTCGTTATAAATATGGGGTGGTGGGGTGGTTCAAACATACTTTCATCAATGAAAACAATCAGCCCAATCATGAATAAGAATTCCGCGGGATTTTATTTCCTTTTCTCATTTTTCCTAGGGAAAAAACTGCCGCGGAATTTTTATTCATGATTGGGCTGAATATTATTCCAAAAAAAATTTGAGGATCGTTTACATATTTTTGTTTACGAAATTCAAACCTTTGGTTTGGTTGTTCTTTGATATAAGAGGCTTCATAAGTGGCACTCCATGGCCTACTATGGTGGTGTAGGGTATAAAAAAGAGTTGTTAAAGTTGGACATTTTTAACCTTTAATCATCGTGCGACCTGTACTTTACGCACAAGGTTTAGGCATTAAGCCAGACGGACGGACGGACATCGTGAATGTTGATTCTTAACATTATTAATAAATAAATATCGCTCCAAGTGAACAATATACAAATGTGTATGTATATCTTTAAATTTTGTAAAAGTATTTAAATGTTAAAATTGTCAAAAATATTAAGAAGTTTTAAATTAATTGAAAAAATTCATTGTTTCCACTTATAAATGCATCTCCAAACATCAGATAACTCTCATTTACAATACTTGTTGTTTACTCTTACAAGAGTTTTGCAAGATCAAACAGCATCAAATAAATTTAAATTAAATATTTGTTTTTTTTAATAAATAAACGAGTTATTTAGTGGTTACACTTTGCAAAGGGCGCTAGAGGCAGATCATGTCATGGCACGAAAATTTTAATAAATATATACTCGAATTAAACACTACTTAATGTTTGATCTTTGTGAAGATTATCTCCAAGCTACTACGATCTGTATTGAAGATTGTTATCTTCACAGCTCTTGCTGTGTATTTTGTTAGTGTAGAGCAAAAATATGCTGTATCTTTTTGCAAATGCAATGATGCACAAAATTGTGAATTGCGCTAATAGTTTTAACATAGTTTTCGCATAGAAATCAAATTTTAATTTATGGGGGGTTTCCTTTACAAATTTAATTCAATGTAACGTGACGTCAACGAGACAAAAAACATTTTACTTTTATATTTTAGCATAAGGATTTTTTATTATTCTTGCTCTTGAATATAATCCAATAAATAAACAATCAAAATTATTTTAAATATGTATGTACATATGTACATCATGAAAACGATAGAATTATTGCAAATGAATTTGAAAGTGAACGCACATTTAGCCGGTGGGTATGATGACGTTTCTAAACTAAATAAATAAAGATTTTAACAATTAGTAGAAAACACATGTAAAATATTTATATACATATGTACAGTGGTGGCCGTATATGTATATGTAATTTTACCAATATATGTTACAGAGAGACTATTTCTAACAACCCAATCACTTAAGAAAATGAAAGATGTGAAATACCAGTTGTCACATCATTAGATATGAAAATTAATTGTGGTATAATGTTATGGCCTCTACTGTATATTCAGAAATACATACTCAAAGCTTACAGTGGTAGTATTTGTTATAGAGTTTAAATATTCGAATCAATGCTATTAAGATGCTTTTAAATAACAGAACAATTTGTTTATATTTTGTATTGTTGTATTTGCTTTGTTTACATACATTTTTTTAGTTTTTTATAGAATGAGCAAATTTCTGTTTAAGTAAAGGGTGGTTTAAATAGAAGTATCTTTTTAAAAATTTCCCATAAAACTACCAATTAGTGATTGTTTTTCGATTTTTAAAGTCAATTAATAGAATTGAAAACAAAATTTTTTGTTTTTGTTACCGAACATCAAATTTCCGAAACGGACTCCAGGATGTTTTTAAACGTTTAATCAATGTTCTTAACTGAACATCGATTACACTTTCTAAAGCCTTCAAATGAAGGAAGACTAAACCTATCGGTCCATGTCAGTCTATATACGAGTATGTATATTAAAATTTTAAGTGTTTGAGAGCACCAAAAAAAGAGACTGAATTAATATTAATAAACATTTTATGAATTTGATATTATTTTTATTATCACACCGTTTTTTGAATAAGTAAACACTTTTATTTTCCTTCCCCAAATTTATGTCTAAAATTATCTACAAAATATATTTTATTATTTATATGCGAGAAAATTTGTCACTTACGTTATTATGTTTTTCTTTTATATAAAACTAACCAAAGATGATTTCTCTTTAAATATTAAAGGATTGTAAAGGTACATTATTTAGCTTATTTTAGGAATTTTTAAAGAAAAGAAAAACTCCCATGATTCGCAGACTTTCGCACGTACGTAAATATGCCTTACAACCACTTCCGTTTTTGTCACGTACGTTATCGCATTATTTTGATCGAATATTTTCGACACCAAAGTTTCGAGGCTGCCCATTTTTTTCGCAAACAAAGAAGCTAGTTTCATTAAAAAAATAAGTAGTAAAAGTATTTCATTAAAAACTCTGATAAATTAGTTGAATTTAATTCTAACTTTTTTATGGAAGCGTTATGGATCCAATAACTCTTTGAGGGATCAGTTATGAACTAGTTCTGTATTCAATGATTTTTTTCTTGAAATTTCCACTTTTAACAATTTATCTAATTGCGTTCATTAATTGTTGAGGCTTGAAACAAGATTCGAAAAGCAGTTGAGATATTTTGTCATTTTTTTTTTTGCAAAATAAAATAAATTTTGAAATATTTACGGAAGAATTAGTCGCTTATCGACTCTTGAATTCATTAATTTGTCATTTCATTAGATATTAATTATCAGGAATCCTGCTGGAAACACTTTAATGTCGAATCATTGATATAATGCATTAAAATTAATTTCATGCTCAGATGAATATTCTGTGGGTTTCACTTACTTTATTTTCTTCAAAAATTATAGCAACCAACATAGACTTTGAAAGCAAATTAAATTAATTTTAGTAGATTAGTATCGACAACTTTCGTTCAGCTAAAAAAGAGTATTTTCAATCGAATTTAAAACATCAATATGTAGATATTTACATTTTTGTTAGACTTGTTGTTTGAGACAACGTTCGTATAGAATTGGAGTTAATCGAACGAAAGCATTCATAGTTTCATACAAATTGATTTTGTATATTTAAATGAAGTAAAATTAACATCTTCCCAGTGCAGGTGTATTTTTAGTTAATAAAGTTATTTTTTTCAACAGCAAGCTTCTTTTTTGCCGATATCTGACTAGATATTTGACTATTAGAATCTGGCAACCTTATTGGTATTGGAAAAAGTACGACACAGAACTAACCTATTCTGGATATGCATAGCTGACTAGTAATATCGAGATCCAGGATATTACTAGGTGTTGGCAGAAGTAGTTTTACAGTAATCATAGGTATGGTAATCATACGGGTCATTGCCTAATTATATCTACATATATATTTCATCGTCTAGGGATATCATTGTTTGTAAGCTTGTTGGTCGTGTTACCAACCAATATCAGTTGGTCATAACATGTGTTAATTTTAAAGATTTACTTCGAAAAGATACCTACATTTGGAGCACCCTTTAGAAAAACACAGAATTTCTCAGTAGATGATTTGATCACTTTAAATAAAATTAAATAATGTGTTAACTAATAGCGATTCCAAATCGTTTGAATTGATTGAGAAATTCTATTTGTATGCATGTAAGTACATATGTACTCGTATATATACATTTGAAGTCTACAGTAAATCGTTATTGTTTATACTATGTTTCCACGGTACATGCTTCGCTCTCTATTCATGCTTCACACCCCAATCATGTGCGAAACAACTTGCTTCACCATACAAAATTTTAAGAGCGAATCAAGTAGATTCATATTGAATCTACTTGCGAAGCACGAAAAATTGTACTCTTCTCTAATTTTTATCGCAAGTTTATCTGCACTAGCTGTAAAAATCTAATATTATTGTAAACAAAGCAAATTATTTTCGTGTTGCTGGAAGTAAAGAAAGCAAATACGTACGAATGTATGTTTTTTTTTCAAATAAGCTAACTAATTTCTACTCATTTTTGTTTGCCCATTAAAAAAAATAATTTTCCACAAATTGTAAATTCTGTTTTTTTTTATTCTGTTTGTTTATTAAAGAGAACTGTCAAATCGAATCAAGTTTATTAGTCATGTAAACAGCATTATTCATAAACATGATTCAGAAGGCGAAGCAGGTGATTCAAGTCGTCGTGGAAACATAGTATTAGCGTGACCGATAGCTACTGTTATCAATATTATCATGCTAACACTATCGCTTAACTAATTGTGTTCACACGTTCAATGAGTCTTTGGTTTTTCGAACCTTTAAACGTTCCGTTAAATGGCAATAAAAAAACGTATTCCCGGAATTGTTATTTTTTAAAATTTCCATTTCCATTTATTAAACTTATTAAATTTTTGTAAAACACATTTTGTATGGAAATTTATAAAAGAAGTTTTTATTATCTTAGCTCCGAACCATCCAGACACCACTAGAAATTATGTTATGGCGTTTTCTTTTCTGGCAAAAATGTTACACGTTTTTCCCATTTCGCATCTTTTTTAATTTTTTTGTGTTCTTTTCTGAAAAAATGTAAACACTGCCGTAGTGTAGTGTGTTCTTTTCTATAAATGTCACACTATAAATTAAAAAAATGGTGCACCTTTCACACTCTGTATTTTTAGAGGGGGAGAATCGCACGATAAAACAGCTGACCAGTGATGCCAACTTTTCAGACTCAAAACGCGTAAACATTTTTGAAAAAAGGGCTAAATGGAAAAAAATCCATATAAAACCACATCCAATTTTCTTTTTTTCGCGTTGTGAGTGACTAAAATCCGGCTAAATCTAGCCCGAAAAGGGCTAAGTTGGCATCGCTGCAGCTAACACTTGTTTTGTTTATGTATGTATTTGTGTTAAGAAACAAAAAAAAAATATACAAAATGGAAAATATTACTACTTTTTTATGTGCTGAAAAAATCTTGGATGACTTGTTGAATTCATCTTCATCATCTGATGATGATAAAATATTTTATATGATTATGGAAAAGTGAAAGGCTTTGTAGAGAACGTAATTATGAATACTCTGAAGATGATGTATGTCAAATTTCATAGGACAATATCTCCTACTTCTTATGTATAGCTATATGTTATGTATATATAATATATATAATTTTTATAGTTTAAGAAGAATTTGCGTGTTAGTCGGGAAGGTGCCATTGGTCTTTTTGATAAATATTCATTGTCTTATTTCAAGCGATCTTACCAGGGAGCTATCTGCTTCTTCTTTTTTAACAAAAAAAAACAAAAGCAGCTGTACATGAAAAAAAAGTGTTACACTGTTGTAATTTTATGTTCTATTCTAACCATTAAAAATGCGACATCTTTAAAATGTGGGGTAAACATTATAAAAATGTACATAATAAAGGTGTAACATTTTATTTCAGAAAAGAAAACACCATTAGTGTGTAACTGCCGTATGCTTGAAGTGTGCTTTTAGACAAAATTTTCATACAAAATTTTCTTAAAGTACATTTGAAGTCTACTTTAATTATACCCTACACCACCATAGTGGGGAGGGTATATTGGATTTGTGCATATGTTTGTAGCGCTCATAAATATTGGTCCAACACCCACCTTTAAGTATACCGATCGACTTTCTGAGTCACTTTCTGAGTCGATGTCCGCCCGTCCGTCTGACTGGCAGTCCATGTAAAGCTTGTGCGCAGAGTACAGGTCGCAATTTTGCAGATATTGCGAAAAAATTTGGTATTTGTTCGGCCCAAGGATGGATGGGATTGAAACTGGTGGAAATCGGTTCATTATTTCACATGACCCCCATACAAATGTCCTTCTGAAATTGGGGTTTACTGATCATAAATCTTTGAATTATGCAAGTATGCAAACAAATTTCACCACAAATTAAGCTAAATCACATCTACAAATTTCATAGAGATCGGTCCATAATTAGTCGTAGGTCCCATATAAGGCCCGCTTCCGAAAATCACTTAAAAGAGCATAACTCTCTTAAAAATGTTGGTATCCAAATAATATTGAACACAAATATGTTTCGTACATATACATATAATATGTTAGAATTTTATGCCGATCGGTCCATAATTAGTCGTAGCTCCCATATAAGGCCCGCTTCCGAAAATCACTTTAACGATCATAAATTTTTTAAGAATGTTGGTAATCAAATAAAATTCCACACAAATATTATACAGAAATGATGACACCTAATTTTATAATAGTCGGTCTGTAATTAGTCAAAACTCCCATATTAGACCCTCTTTGTAATTCACTTTAACCTCTATAAATCTTTTAAACGTATTTATATCGAGATAAAGTTTAACACACTTAATATTTATATTCACGGAAGTCATGGCACTAAATTTTTGGATGATCGGTCCATAATAGGTAATATCTCCCATATAGCGCCCATATCTGAAAAACTGTTTTATTGATATACTGGGTGTAGGGTATTATATGGTTGGGCTTGACCGACTATACTTTCTTACTTGCAGTAAATAGACTAACCGGGCCACTCAAGCAGTTGAGTTTATTATTATAATAAACAAGCGTTGAGCGTTCTTAAAACGTAACTTCAGTATGTGTTAAACTAAAATATAAAAGAGTATTAAAAGATAAAGTGATTAATAAAGTTATTTTGTATATTTGAATAAATAAAGACGCGTTATATTTTTAAAACTACTTTTATTTTGCAAAAAGGAAATCCGCTTTTTTGAAAGGTAAAAACGTAACATTATGTATACAATTTTTAATTTTGTAAGACCTATTTGAGTAGATAAATGTACTTTAAAACTAATTAAGGTTTCAAGCTAGAACTCCTCAATTATAAAATTAAAAATTGACAATACTTTTGAATAAATTTAGTTGAATTATATTGTTTGCATTATAAAATCTCAGAAAAATCATTAGTGCCAAAAGGGGTATAATTAGAACCACTTCGCTTTTAGAGCCCGTCCCTAAATTGCACATGTGTACATACATATGTATGTTCATGACTAGATACATACATATGTAGATCCCAAAGAAGTAAGGAACAAATGCGCGCCAAAGAAAAAAACCTTGATTTATGGGCCTCTAAGTAAAAAGACATATTTAATATTTGTTATCACATCGAAACAATTTTTACAATTTCTGATGCAAAGTTTTTTAAAATGTATTTTATTTTAAAAATTATCGTAATAATAATAACTATTATTTTATACACTAAATTGACGTCAAGATTTTTTGCTTTCATTTAAGACATATGTATGTACATATTAGCGATGCCAATACTGATCTTGTCCCGATTTGACACATACCGAATCCCGGGACTTGTTTTAAAAAATCCAGGGATTAACAAATCCCGAAAACTAGTATTTGTTTACAAAGTCCTCCACAAAAATTTAAATTTTAAAACGTTTGTCGAAGAAATAAAGATAAATTATATAAATGAATTATTATAAATTCCTATATAAAAACCTTTTATTGATTTAACTCATGGTGAAATTATACAAATACAATAATACAGAAACAACAGGCATTTTGTTTGTGTAAAATAATGTACTACCATGGTGAAATTAAATACTAGGTGACAGCATTGCTACAACAATTACAACAAGGCAAGAACAACAGGCATTTTTGTTTGTGTAAAAACTTTCGTTACTGTCAAAAACATCTGGCATAAAATAAAGAAAACAAACAATACAACAATACAAACAATAAACTTTGACTATTTGTGAACAACTTTTTGACATTTTCAATTTCACCATGAATAATCAGCTGGCGCTATGCTGTCACCTAGTATAAATTCACCTTGTGTACTACTGTCAAAAACAGCTGACTGCACCAGTCGTGGTGAATTATTTTATTTATTTTACATAAAGTGCTGTAAAGAAAAAAATTAAATTAAAATGAATTTAAATAAAAATTCAATCATATAATAACTAAAAAACTTTTTATTTTCTGTTTGATATATATGTATTTAACAACTACGAAAATAATGACTAGAGCAGGAGTGCCCAAAAGTTGCTTATGTAACAGCAAACACCAATACATTTAAATAAAAACTAATTTTTATTCAGTATTTTTTGTTGTAAAAGCCAATACATACAAAGAAACAACACACTTTTTTAAACGGTATCATACGTTAAACAAAAACAAAATCTACATTGACGATCGCAGTCACAAATGTTTACCAGTAGAGCATACGAAAGTGTTGTTGCTTTGCGCTTGCGTGTATAGAGTGAAGTACGACAAAAAAACAAATAAGGCAAAGTTGTTTGTGTATTTCGAATTGCTAGTGCTGATTGCTGTAATGAGTATACAAAACACACAGCCTATAGCTAATAGTTTTTACAAAAGAGCACGAAGAGTATAGGGCTTGGGCACTCCTGGACTAGAGTATTTGATGGAAAGCTATAATTTTTAAAGAAGTATTTTCATCATTTTCCTAAAGCCCATCACCACTTGTTTAAATGACGCACCCGAAAATAAATGCGGCATTTGAAAAATGTTTGCCTAACTATTTCCGGAAGGTTTACGGTTCGACTTTCTTCCATAAGCATTTTTTTTAAATTTTTAGAATGAAAAATTTCTGTTTCATTGATTTTAGAAAACATTTACTCTAATTTGTTTAACTGCTCCATAAAACTTGCGGAGGACTTTTTAAGAGATCCCTTGGACACCTGATCGATCCATGAAAACGAATATTCCTGAGATTGGAATTGCTCAAGATTGTGCTTTTCAATTATGTAGCCAGCTATATATTCTAAAAAGCTTTTATTGATTTAAGCCTTTGCATGATAATAAGAAAATATTGGTGATATAAATCAAGGTTAAAGAAAAAATTGTTAAAAATACTTAGTATATATTTATAGTATAAATTTAGCAAAAAAACAATATGGAAATTTCCATCATTGCGCAAAGATGGGTTAAAACCTCAAAAATTAAGATAAAGAATGTTACTTAAACAAATAGTTGTCATTTTAAAATTTAAATCCGGTTAAAGTAAAGGCTCTTTGTTGCAGTGTTTTGAATATCTTTTATTTATGCTCAAAGAGATATCAAAAAGTGATCTAGTGAAATCTCTTCTTAAAAGAAACCAAAAAGAAGGACGATTTTCTCGGCGTACGGTCATAGCGCCCAAGTGCATAACGCCCAAAACCCATATTGTCATAACGCCCAAGCATTGTAGAGCTTTTCCATTTGGGCTAAACGATATTGCATTTGGGCGAAATATCTTTTTCAAATTATAGTCTATGCCAAAACGATCAAAAAAGGAGCTGTCATAGCGCCCAAACATTTTAGCGTTTTGCCATTTGGGCTAAACGACATTGCACATTTTTTCAAAATTTTGTATGCAGGATAGGATTTTCTCCTCTATGGTATACAGAACACCGGCTTCGCATAATACAGATTCCCTGTGTTGCCGGCCTATGGCCGGGCGAAATGATTTTCTCCTCCATGGTATACAGAACACCGGCTTCGCATAGTACAGATTCCCTATATTGACAATCTTGTCATATGCATTTGGGCATTTGAGTGCCCTGATAGACTAGGCGATAGAGTGCCGGACTATTAGTCAAAGGGTTGCGGGTTCGATTCCCGCCAAAGACTCTGGGTGTTTTTCTGCAGATAAGCCAAAAACTTCGCAGTTTGTGTTTCGTAATTATTAATTTAAAAAAAAATAAAAAAAATTTGTTATTATTATTCGCGCGTTTTGGGCAATATGACAAGATTTTGGCGTTATGGCAATATGGGTTTTGGGCGTTATGCACTTGGGCGCTTTGACCATACGCCGATTTTCTCAACACTTTTAAATTTTTGAAAAAAACCCAAAATTGAAGAGTGAATTTGATATCAATATAATTATAATATTATCGATCGATAATATTCGGTTGCTTTTAAGTTAATACAGAAATTAAAGGCGAGATGATTATTTTTTCAATCTAAAGCTAAGTATAGACGATATGTTGAATCAGCATATTTATGCTGAAAAATTTGTGACATGTGCTTACATATCGTGTAAACGCAAAATTTTTTCAGCATACGTATGTTTATACTATGTTTCCACGACGACTTGAATAACCTGCTTCGCTTTCTGAATCATGTTTATGAATCATGCTGTTTACATGACCAAAAAACTTGATTCGATTTGACAGTTCTCTTTAATAAACAAACAGAATAAAAAAAAAACAGAATTTACAATTTGTGGAAAATATTTTTTTTTTTAATGGACAAAAAAACTGAGTGAAAATTAGTTAGCTTATTTCAAAAAAGCATACATTCGTACGTATTTACTTTCTTTACTTCCAGCAACAAGAAAATAATTTGCTTTATTTACAATAATATTAAATTTGTACAGCTAGTGCAGATAAACTTGCGATACAAATTAGAGAAGAGTACAATTTTTCGTGCTTCGCAAGTAGATTCAATATGAATCTACTTGATTCGCTCTTAAAATTTTGTATGGTGAAGCAAGTTGTTTCGCACATGATTGGTGTGTGAAGCATGAATAGAGAGCGAAGCATGTGCCGTGGAAACATAGTATTAACAACATTTGCTAACACTTTGTTAACAATGCCAACAAACGTATGTTGGTAATTTTAGCATATCGTGTAAACAGCATATTATTAGTGTTTGACAAATTTCCTGCGTATGTTGACAGATATGTTATTTGTTGAAAAGCGTATGCAAGCTTTTCAGCATATGGCAAATTCATATGCGATCAGAGTTGTATTTTCTAATAAAGCTGATAAGAAAACAACAATGTCGGCTTCATTGATTTAAATCACAAATTATAATCTAAAGGACAGACGACGTTTAACATTTTTTAATTGTTTGTATAGTTTATACAATTTATTATATTTACATATAACAAAATAATTGAACACAAATATTAATTTAAATGGCGGAAAACTGCGTTTGTTGACATTAGCAAAAACATATGTTTTTGCATCTTTTTTGTGTAATAGTGTGGCACCTATGACATACTTTGTTGCGATCTTTTTGAGTGTGATAGAAATCGGTCAGATTTTCCACTGAATGAATCGTACGATTGTGTACGATAGTGTATCACGACCTTTAAGGCTACCTGGCGATAGTTTTTTTTATGTAAATACAATTCTTGTTGCATATGCACCTACACACATACACACACAAGAACACAAAACGCAATATAATGGCCGGCGGCATTGTTCAAATTAATCGACAAATTACCGCATTGGTGATCGAATGAGCTAACGTATCGAAAAATGATTTCGATATCGAAATTATGATAAAATATACTAAATTTCTTGCTCGATATCGTATGCCATAATCTCAAATAAGAAAATTACGATAAATTTTACTCGATGTCGAATGCGATAATTTGGCCCCAGGTCTCTAGAAATAAATAATAACCCCCTTATTCAAAAACGATTATTAAATTGAACAAACGTTTATTAAGACAGATTTGCATATAAAAATTTGCATAAAAACGCAATAGCTAGATCAATTTCCTCCCACGTCATCATTTATGTTTTTTTTTTTATTGATATTTTTATTATTTACTTTTATTTCAAAAATTTCACATTAAATACAGAATTATGGATTAATATTTTGTATTGCTGGATTGATTTTATGGATTAATATTTTTTAGCTTTTATTTAGTGTTGCCTCTTTAAATCCGATAAATAAAAAACATTATTGTATTTTTTTACAAATTAGATCAATATATTTCGAACATCTTCTGTTCATCTTCAGGATCTATAAAATTTTTTAAATACAATAATAAGTTTTTTATTTTTAATTTTTATAAAAATTGAACAAAAATTGAAAAATATGTGTACGATAGTGTATCACGACCTTTAAGGCTACCTGGCGATAGTTTTTTTTATGTAAATACAATTCTTGTTGCATATGCACCTACACACATACACACACAAGAACACAAAACGCAATATAATGGCCGGCGGCATTGTTCAAATTAATCGACAAATTACCGCATTGGTGATCGAATGAGCTAACGTATCGAAAAATGATTTCGATATCGAAATTATGATAAAATATACTAAATTTCTTGCTCGATATCGTATGCCATAATCTCAAATAAGAAAATTACGATAAATTTTACTCGATGTCGAATGCGATAATTTGGCCCCAGGTCTCTAGAAATAAATAATAACCCCCTTATTCAAAAACGATTATTAAATTGAACAAACGTTTATTAAGACAGATTTGCATATAAAAATTTGCATAAAAACGCAATAGCTAGATCAATTTCCTCCCACGTCATCATTTATGTTTTTTTTTTATTGATATTTTTATTATTTACTTTTATTTCAAAAATTTCACAATTTTTCAATTTTTGTTCAATTTTTATAAAAATTAAAAATAAAAAACTTATTATTGTATTTAAAAAATTTTATAGATCCTGAAGATGAACAGAAGATGTTCGAAATATATTGATCTAATTTGTAAAAAAATACAATAATAATACAATAATGTTTTTTATTTATCGGATTTAAAGAGGCAACACTAAATAAAAGCTAAAAAATATTAAATACAGAAGTTGAATAATAATTGAAAAATGTTGTAAAACTGACTAATTTCACAAACAAATGTTTATACGACTCAGCATATGTAGCACCACATAAAATTCAACATATCGTATAAACACAAAAATCGTATGCTAACTCTTATGTTGACATTTCATTTGCTGACATATGCTGACACCAAAAAATTTGCTACTTTCATACACATATCGTGTAAACGTCTAACATATGACATAGGAATTTGCTGCTAATTGTAATCATATGGCTGTCAGCATATATATGCTGATTCAACATATCGTCTAAACTTACCTTAACATATTTATATTTAACACAAGTACCTTTTTTGAAATAAATTGTTATTATTTATAAACCAATTTATTTTAATATGAAACAAATATCCAGAAAATCCCGATCACGGAATCCCTGGATTCATTTATAAAATAACGAATTCCGAGATTTAAAAATTCAGTCCCGTATGGCATCCCTAATACATATAAGTTCAATAAAGCAAAATCAAGGTCTGTCCGACAATGACCGCTCAAAACAATACAACACCAGTGTAAGTACCGCAAGAAGATACTTGTGGATGATGATTTTCAAACCTCTCATTCAATTAAATATTCAAATCATAGTGAAAAGCTTCTTTACTAAAAAGTTTAACAAAAAATTCAACAACTGCCTTAATTTTAAAATTATTGAAACAAATGTAAATGTAATAGATCTCAACATCCCAGTAAAAAATATATGGATTAATCCATAATTGAGCAATAAAGGAGTAATGACTTGTTCATCCATTTGGAGTAATAAGCGAGCTATCAAAACTTTTTTTATTTTGTTGTCTATGCCTCGCTTAATACTCCAAATGGATCAATGAGGGATGTATCAGTTCGTTTTGGTTTTTTTTTTTCTTTGACATAACTGTAAAATATTTTCGTTTTGTTTTTCTATTTAGAGCTAGTTTCTGGGATAAAGATAAAAATCAGACAATTTTTTGCACGGAAAACTTTCTATATTCAGTGGGTTTCGTTGCTATTTTTCGTTGCTGTTAAAAAATCTCCTCAATTCCCTCAATTCATTTCCGGTGATGCCACTCAAATTCAAGAAAACGGGATTGGAAATTTCATTTCCGCCGTTGCTATTTTTCGAGGCTTTCTTGTTTTTGTAAAAAATAACCAAATTTGTATTTATGCTCTTTTAGGAGACAAAAATGATTACTCCCTTTATGTTCTTTTAGGAGACAAAAACGATTACTCCCGCTATGCTCTTTTAGTAGACAAAAACGATTACTTCCTCTGTCGTCATTTTCAAGATCAAAGGGAGTACTCCATAAGGAACTTAAAAGGAGTACTCGTGTCTGCGGACATGCTGTGTTAAAAATCCTACGAGGTTCGGAGTTTTATGAAGTAATCCATTACTCGCAAAGGAGCGCTCCAGGATTACTCTTTGGATGATCCTATTTTTTACTGGGATTTTACGTTGCAATAAAACGGCAATGGTAATTTGCATTGTCGCTTGAAGAGGTTCTCTATTCAACTATGCCTACGGACATTTTTATACAAAAATGCCTGCCAAAATGTTTACTGCCTTTCGCCATTGTTCAGTTAAGTTTTCTTCGTTTAGCTCCCTGTATTTATTCAACAGCTGCGAAGGGTTGCTAGCAAAGAATCAGGTCGAAGTAATAGACAAATTGAACCAAGCCAATCGAACATTATTGGGCTCTTGTTAAAAGGAAATGAACATCTTTCAGTGTTTCGTTTTTGTTGCATAAATTAACAAGCACTTATTCGACCACCCTGCCAGCAATTGGAAGTTTCTTTCATCGTCCATCTTCAAAGGCCTTACGTCTTACTCACTTCCAGACGTTAATTGGAAGATAGCAATAACAATTTACATTGCAGTCGTCTTTTAATCATCCAGACGACGTTTGGAAGATTGTTTGTTGTTTAAAACACCAGCCGAAAATGGCATGTCCCTTTATAAAGGCAAAAAAATCAAAAGCAAAAGAGAGGCAGAAGTGACTTCTTGAAGTTACTTCCGGGGGGTACAACTTCTCAATACGGAAGACGCTTCTACGATGAGAAAATGGTATCGCAGAAGATAAGTTTCAACTTCTTAGCGTCACTTCTGAGTCACTTCCGCAAAAGAAAATGTTGGCATTGCGGGTTTCATGTAAACAATGCTTTAAAATTTAAAGTTTAAATACAAAATAACGAGTAATGCGTTCTAGAAATAGCAAATGTAAATTCGCTTTCCTGTGATAAAGTAGTTCTTATTTTGTTGTTAAAATTGTTTGTTTTACAATTACCTACATGCTGGATTTTGTGAAGATCACGTGCAATCCTGCCTCGTAAGGATATTTATATAACAACTAGATAAAATTAAATATTATATTCATATTATACAATGCAACATCACCAATTTGTTAACATTGTTTAAACTTAATTTTATGGGTACTGACATTAACAAATTATTTGCGAGATCAATGTTTGTCAGCGCCTTAGTTTAGAATATTAATCGTTCGGAGTGGTTACAGTGTCGAAAAATTGATTCGACGGAATTGAATTGTTAAAAACAATTACTTTAAAATGGTGATGTCGTTGGAGGCGATTGCTTTCCAACAACAGATTTTAAGTTAGATATTATATGGATATCACTAAAACTAGTGACGAGTAACGACTGATTGATCCTAAGTACTCACAGTAACCGTTATCAGTAAAAACTGAATGTACTAGTGTTCAACACGGTAACGGATCAGGGGCTGCTTATGTACTAGAAAGTAAACAGTTACATACCACAAAAAAAAAATAAGTAATTACCTGACAACTTCTCAGTGAATTTGATGTTATGTACTAGCCACTGTAAAGTATGTTCAACAGTAATTACTTTATTAATTTAATATTTTTCATCAATTATTATAATTAATTTATGCACATATTTTTAAAGATTTTTTTTTTTAAGTTTGAGAATCACTTTTCAGGCAAATTCTCGCATAGCTAAATATTTGTTTTTCGTGAGTAGTTGTGGTGATTTAAGATAAACAATTACATATATGTACCTCATGCATATAAATAGAGATAAATATGTTTTCTTTATACACATATTTATATAGATTTTAAATCATTTCAATAACAATATAATAAATGCAGATGAATTAATAGGAATTATACTAACGAAATATATTAAATATAACAAATAAGAATTAAATACATATTTAATATTTACCTACCTGGTGGTTTAGAAAAATTGCCACTAATCTCCAGACTTTCGAAACTATGATAAGTGGTATCAGACTCATCACGTCTGCAGTATGAGGTGGCATTTCCCTTCGTAAACATTTCACCATCATTGCAGCATCTCCTAATGCACGGTATACGACGGCAGATGGTCGTTATATCATCACAAATTCGTATTAGAAACTGTTGCTCTCGTCTGAACATGATTGAGGACTGTAATACGTTTTCTGCGACAACATTTTGTGCCACGGCCTCGATACAATATTCCGAAAAGTCGAATTTTTTATTTAAACTTCTCAGAAACAATTGACCATTATCAATGGAAAATTTTAAATCATTTAACTGATATTCAACCAAAACTTTATTGCTTGGGCAGGCCAGGGAATTTCCATTGAAAATGGCATAGTTTTTAAATAATTTTCTATATAAATGATAATTTGCAGGAGCCTCCACACACTTACGCTGGTTGCTTTTATAGATGTAGCCGTTGGGACAGCACTTGTGTATGAAACTTATTGGCTGCTTCTTGTCACTGTAATCTGAAATGCAGGAAATAGCTGCCACACGATCCTCAGCCACCCCCATCAAACATGATAATGATGAAATTTCAAAATCTCCATCTATTGTATAGTCCACAAAGTGTTTACCCTCGCACATTGGTATAGTAGAATTAAACGTGTGATCTTTTGGTGCCTGTATACCGTATCCGAAGACTGGCGAACTCCTCTGAAAAGGTACAATTGCTGTATCCAGCGTTTCTTCCGTGCTAGCCTCCTTTGGCGGAATACAGATATAGTTGTCGTAACGAAATAAACCTCGTGATATTCTGGCCAATTTCCAACCGGTGACAGGGCAACATAATGGCACCGACGAGCGTTCAGGTGCTCCAGCTGTTATACTTTGTATGCCACCGTCTATAAACAACACGCAAATTACGGCGAATAACATTGATTGCGTAGCAAAACTCTCTGCACAGAAGACACACAAATAATATAAACAAAATTATTGTATTGAAAAATTCCTCAAAGAGGTCTTAATAAATTGAATTTTAAATATATACATACATACATATACATATGCATATACTCGTATAACTTCAAAACCATTCTCAACTTTCTAATTTAATTTAATTGCATATAGGACATTTTATTTATTTTACTTATTAATATTTACTAAAAGCAAAATTAAGCAAAATGTATTTGTAATAGATTATATAAATTAAACCCTTTTTTAGTCCGTTCATAAGTTTTATCGTCCAAAAATATTGCTTAGATGGCCATATACAACAACAAAGACTATTCTGAAAACTAAGTCTTCTAAGTTATATACTGATCAGAACATTAGTTTAGAAGTTCTAAATTAAGTACTTTTTATCGCTTATTTGAATTCAAAACACTGTAATTTTTGAGTACGCTGGCATATTGTGTCTAAGAGAGATGCTGTATCCGAGAGAAAGAGTTTAGTGTGAACACATGCACAGCTAAATAATTTAGCATTATTTAATATTTTTAATTAATACAATTTATACATAAATACTGCCATATTCTGACATTTATGTCAATCAATTAATGCCCAACAGTCGCAGAAATACGGGTCCGCCATCTAACGTTTTTTTCAACTAGTGCTTATTTTTTAGTATTATCCTTCCGCTGGACGAATATGGTTGTGTATATGCTTGAACAACGCCGGGAAATATTGCGACATTACTTTGAAAATCATGGTAATGTTGCAGAATGTGTGCGAAAATTGCGTACGGATTTTGGAAGAAGAGAAGCACCGCCAGTTCCGTATGTTCGTTATCTTGTGAAAAAAGTGAAAGAAACTGGCATCCTCATCGATAAACCAAAGCGTGAAAAGCCAAAAGCAGTGCGTACACCCGAGAATATTGCTGCTGTGGCAGAAAGTGTGCGTCAAGCGCCATCAACATCAATTCACCGTCGTATCATAGAGACGAATTTTGCATAAAGACCTTGATATGACGCCATACAAAGTCCAGTTGGTTCAGGAGTTGAAGCCAGCTAACTATCCAATGCGTTTTCGCTTCGCTAAGTGGGTCTGCCGATTTTGCCAAAAAATCATCTTTTCAGATGAAGCTCATTTTGATCTTGGCGGGTATGTAAACAAGCAAAATTTTCGCATTTGGGGCACAGAAAACCCGCACGAACACATTGAAAAGCCGATGTACGGTTTGGTGCGGATTTTGGTACAGAGGCATAATTGGGTCATTTTTCTTCGAAAATAAGCAAGGAGTGGCCGTTACAGTCAATGCCGATCGTTATCGGGCCATGTTGAACGAATTTTTGTTCACAAAAATTGAAGAGGATGCTATTGGCAACAATTGGTTTCAACAGGACGGCGCTACGTGCCACACAGCCGAAGCTACACTAGATGTGTTACGCCCTGTTTTTGAAGATCGCATTATCAGCCGCAGAGCTGATTTCGTTTGGCCACCTCGGAGCTGCGATTTGACACCGTTGGACTATTTAGTTCTTAGTCAAACGTCCATGTTCTTCTGTGTAGGCAAAACGTGTCGATATACATGTACATAGTTTTAATTTTTAAAAATGACAGTATTTTTGTGTGAAAATTACATTTGTTGGCATATTTGTACGAACAAAAGTTCTGGCAACGTTGGCCAAACAAGAACATAACATTGACAAGAGTAATCCACGCAATACAAATTCATGTGCGGACAATTATTAACAAATTGATGGCTTTTCACGATTAGCAGCTCCTCCTTTCTACTTAATATTGTGCAGGGGCAACTTACGCCGAAATATTTCAGACAAAACAGCCTTCTTTATAATTAGAATTTTAGACTAAATAATTGATGTCTATATTAGATGATTTCCCAGACCATATATATTCTATATTCTCAGCCTATACGAAACTATTTAACATTCATTGGTGAGCCATATGGAAAGATATGAGCTATAAAGAATACTCTTTTCAGTCAAACCTGAATAAGTTATTGTCTCTATGAGGCAGCTGAAAATAATCCTAATCCTAATAATCATTTCATTTGTCAGAAAACTGTTAAAAATAAAGAAGTTTCAATCCAATCTAGACACCTTGAAAATTTTCACAGTGGGAGTTCGGTGTGTTCTCCTAACTATACTGGAATCTAAACAGCAATACTCTGCTGAATGTCATGACAATTTCTAACGGATAAATATCAAAAAATACGGAGTGCTGCTGGAATTTGTTGCAGAACTATTGTTGGAGGGATATCAGGGAAATGGGCTGGCAGTAAATACAACTAAAAATGAACTGGTACTATTCATTATACGATAGTGACGGTAACATTATACTACAATGAAAGATATGTTGGACTAATACTGTGTAAATAAACTAAATTGTAACTTGAAAGTGATAACTGGACCTTATAGATGTAAAAAGCAATTGGCCTAAATTGACCTTAAGAACATTAGGCATAGCAGATTTTGATTTATATTTTGGGTGGATGGTAGGAAGCTCTAATTGTATTAATTTTATAAACACATTTTCAATATTATTAACATAAACTTTAACAAAAATGTTCCATAATTCACAGTGTTGAAATTATTTTTTTTTATTTTCACTTATTTTAAACTACAGCAAACTTTAAGTATATTTAGTACCTCTTTTAGTAATTAGTTGCCGTATTTGGGTTAATTGTTTTATTATATGTAGCTAATTTGCTTTTTATTATTTCATATATACGATCGTTATTTTTTAGCACAGCACATTTTCCGATCGAGTAAACAATATTTGATCAATTTGATTAATGACGTTTTTTTATTCTGTAATAACAGCAATAACAACAAACACATCAATAACACATATAGAAAGCATTGTTTTCTTCAGATAACGATATCAGCTGCTCAACTGCCATTAATATTTCGTTTTTTGAAATGATTCAAACAAAATGATGAAATTACCGAGGTTTCTTTTAATAATTCAAATTATAGCCATAATATTTGTATTAAAATTTGCATAAGTTCAGACAAACGCGTGTATTTGAATATAATCGTACAGGTAACGGATATTTAAGGCGAATAGTTTTGATTTTATTAGTCGTGAAATTCGCCCGTGTTTTCTTTTTACATGCTAAACATTGATATTCACAATTATTTCATTAAAACTAAATAAATAAACAAAATTAAAAATATTTTATTGTTGTTTCTGTTGATGAGTCCAACAAGTCCTAACAATTTGTTACTCAAGAAATATAAACAAACAATATCACACAAGATACACATACAAAGAAAGATATCGTTTTGTATTCGATAAAATTTTAAAATTTAATTCAATTCGCTTCCACTCGTTTTTATATCGTCCGCACTGTCCGAGTTCTCTTTATTAACTGATTGTTAGACAGTTTTGCAGAAGTGTTAAAGTGCTAAAATGTTTGTTGTTTTTATAAATGTTTCCTACTCATTTCTTGTCTAGTGGTCTGCACATTTGTTTATGTTTTTGAATGAATTTCATGTAAACAGAAATAATTGCAGACACAATAAGAGTAACAAAATGTTATTCAATTAAAGAAAGTATTCTTCTCAGTTCCTACAAACACTTAAGAAAAGTACCCCTATAAAAAACACACACAAATGACCATTTAATCTCTTTTGGAAACGAAAATGTTCCCAAGCATTTTGATAGTGATAAAATAAGCGCAAACGCTTTCATTTGTTCTAGTCACATTTAAATGCAGTTTAGTTTAATAGAATTCGCCTTTCCCTTCAAATGCATTTAAATTAAATTATTTTTCCTTTTTATACCAGCTTATAAGGAAAATAGTTCATTTAAGATTATCATCAAGTTAACATTAATTTAATGAAAAAAATTTACCTTAAAATTGACTTAATAAAGTTTTTCATATGAATTTGCTCAATAGTTTAATTGCATGTGTAGTAATATCATAAATACAATAATCCATATTCTCATACATTCATACACTCGTATGTACGGCGGAACGGCTGAACCGATTTTAATGAAATTCGGAAGGTAGATATGTAGATATATGCTTGGAAGCGTGAATAGGCTATATTTTTCAAGACTTGGACCAGGAAGTGATAAAATGGGTAAAAACCGGTAAAATTGTCACTTTTGTTTCTGAAACAACCAATCCAACGCTTTTTGGAATTTAGTATGCCTAAATACAGGTCTTAAATGAAATCTTAACACACTTAAAGATGGCATAGTAGCATATGCTAAGAATATCGGTCTGTTAGTTAAAGGTAAATTTCCGGATACTTTCTCTTGATCCTCAGAAAACAAACATGATTATGATTTTCGACTGCAAATTTAAATGCATTCATAATCCGATGGAAATATCTAGTTAAACCAAGAATAATTTATTTAATTTTAATGTATTTATTGCAATGCTTTAGTTTAGTGGGCGAGGCCATGCCCCTTTGTCCACTTACGCAGTCAAGAATTTATTAATTCTTAAGAATATCCTATTGTGAAAATTTAATGACGATCGGTCTAGTAGTTAAGACTATATTACGATTTTTAATTTTCCTAAAAAGGGGCGTGGTCTATATTACAATTTTTAATTTTCCTAAAAAGGGCCGTGGTCCCAGCCAATTTTCTCCTGGTACGTATTCCTAATTATGCCAATACCATGTGTACCTTGTATCATTGATGTAGGTCAAAAACTGCCCAAAATATGGCGATTTAAATTTTTGGGTTATATGGGCGGTGCCACCCCCGTTTGTACAATCAAAACTTCATATAGCCTATTATTCTTTCCAGAGTCCAGAGTGAAAATTTCATCAAAATCGGCTCAACCGTTTTTGAGTCCATACGTTACATACATACATACATACATTTAATTTTATATACATATATATATTACTTATAAGGTAAGTTTAGAAGATATGTTGAATCAGCATATATTGCTGACAGCCATATGATTAAAATTAGCAGCAATTTCCTATGTCATATGTTAGACGTTTACACGATATGTATATGAAAGTAGCAAATTTTTTGGTGTCAGCATATGTCAGCAAATGAAATGTCAACATAAGAGTTAGCATACGTATTTTGTGTTTATACGATATGTTGAATTTTATCTGGTGCTACATATGCTACATATAGTTTGACAACATTTTTTAATTATTATTCAACTTCTGTATTTTATGTGTAATTTTTGAAATAAAATTAAATAAAAATAATATCAATAAAAAAAAACATAAATGATGACGTGGGAGGAAATTGGTCTAGCTATTGCTTGTACAGTGCTGATCTTGGATGACGATGAAGTGGAATTAAAAACAAAAAGACGCATTTATAATAATTAATTGTTTATTTCCAGACACCTGTGTCGTTTGTGTGTTTTGTGTGCTTGTGTGTTTGTAGGTATATGGTAACCGATAATGATAGTTACCGAGACAATATGTGGAACACTGGAAATCGGAATTTGGACTAAATTTAGCCTGAAACAGAAAGATCATATTCGGCTATGCCGAATCTTATATACCCTTCACCTTTGTTGTGGATGCATAATTATATTATATACATACATACATACATACATATATATATATTATATTGTTACGTTTTTACCTTTTAAATATTGTTACGTTTTTACCTTTTAAAAACGGTGGTGTATTTCCTTTAAATAAACCGGATTCTTTTTAATTGCAAAATAAAAGCGTCAAGTGATTTGAAGAAAATATGTATATCGAGACTTTATTTATTTATTTAACCCCCTGTCCCACGATGTCGACGATTGGAGATATTACCTATTATGGACCGATCATCCAAATATTTAGTGCCATGACTTGCGTGAATATATATATTAAGTGTGTTAAACGTTATCTTGATATAAATACGTTTAAAAGATTTATGGAGGTTAAAGTGAATTACGAAGAGGGTCTCATATGAGAGTTTTGACTATTTATGAACTGACTATTATAAAATTAGGTGTCATCATATTTGTATATAAGAAACTCATTTTTGTTAAATTTTATTCGGATAACAACATTTTCAAAAGAGTTATGCTCTTTTAAGTGATTTTCGGAAGTGGGCCTTATATGGGAGCTACGACTAAATTTAAACCGATCTTCACGAAATTTGTAGATGTGATTTAGCTTCATTTATTACTCATTTGTGGTGAAATTTGTTTGCATACTTGCATAATTCAAAGATTTATGATCGGTAAACCCCAATTTCGGCAGGACATTTGTATGGGGGTCAGGTGAAATAATGCACCGATTTTCACCAGTTTCAATCCCATCCATCCTTGGGCCAAAAAAATAGCACGTACCAAATTTTATTGCAAAATCTACAAAATTGCGACCTGTACTCTGCGCACTAGCTTTACATGGACACCCAGCCAGCCAGACGGACGGACATCGTTAAATCGACTCAGAAAGTGATTCTGAGTCGATTGGTATACTTTAAGGTGGGTGTTGGACCAATATTTCTGGGCGTTACAAACATCAGCACAAATCCAATATACCCCCCCACTATGGTGGTGTAGGGTATAATAAATATAAATTACTTCACAATATTTTATGACGTGAAGTGGTGGAGAGTATGTAGTGTGTAGTTTTTGGTGTCAACTGTTTGTGTGGATGCGGTTTCAAATCGATCGTCAACGGCGTTCAAGATATCATTATGGGTATTGCCAAGGAGAGATACCTGGTAGTTTAGAGAATATGCCCCAATCTCCATTTATTGCACGCAATATTCGATTTGGTGCAATCATGGGTACCAGCTCCAATTCGGAAGATTCATTGTGGGTTGGCCTTATCGATAACTATTCTAAATTACCCATAACATATCTAGTGAACGAGTTGATGAATTATCATTGCGCTAGTAAAGAAACTGGGAGAAGACTCAAAATAAAGGTGTATTCAAAACGGAAATTGAAAATTGAAGTTACAAGGCAAGGAAGTTGATTTTGCTGTTGATGAACATCCCGGCCAAAGACACTCTGTAAGTCAATATGATAAATGGGAATGCCTGTAACAATAATATATATATAAAAATTAAATTTATTAGGGTATTTGTGGTGATGATTCATTTGTTGTTATTGCTTCAGAGGAGGCACTTACGGAATATAACTTGAAACTGCTCATATGTTGGTTGCCCACCAGAAATTATGGGCAATGGTCCATTGGTCTGCCATTATAAATTTTTAAAAGTCAGTGGTCTTAAGATGGAAGATAACGATTTAATAGAAATTAACGAAGCCTTCGCCTTTCAAACAGTTGCCTGTGATTTTGAATTTATAAAACCTTAAAGTACTAAACAAGACCATTAGTAGATAAAAGTTTATTAAAATGTCTGTTTTTTTTTTAATAAATAAATCTTATATATATTCTAAAAAAATACACACATATGTATAAACACTCTTAAAGAGTTTTTAATTTTTAAATTTTTACTACGAATTTTATATTTTTCAAATTTCTTGCAAAATATCACCATTATTAGGATTTACGGTTACGATCGGTTCTTCTGCGATCTCGTCAATTTTTTTGAATATTTACTTTGCACACTCTCCACTCTTCGTTTTCTTTTCGATTAGATTGTTAATCGTTTGTAAAAGTTTCACCTTCGAAACATTCAATTCTTTGTTATCCGTAAAACCAATTTCTTGCTCTAACACAAAGCATCTTAAGTCTAATAAATAGTTTCTCCAACGTCTATGGATGAAGTACGCTATAACTCCCATTGTTATTATAAGAATATGATAACTGTTTGACATTTCGATTTGCCCATATGAAATATCATATAAATCTGGCAAATGTATTCGCTTAAAAAGCAATGACATGGTACGTTTGCAATCTCCAAGCCATAATAATGGCAATATACAAATAACAAGACCGTATAGAAAAGTAACTATTGGTTGTGTTTGATCCAGAAATACTTCGTATGCGTTCATTCCGTTAATAATAAGTTTTAAAATATTGTAAATTGATTGTATTAATTTTATTTTATTAAACAAATGATTGATGACAAAATTTAGTTAACCCCACAAGCATTTAAATATTAAAATAAAATTAATATAAGGAATCAGTTTTAAATAAAACTATGCTAAAAATCGCAAAAGGTCTTTAAGTCACAGAATTTAATTCCGTTCGGAAATGCAATTAATTCCGTATTTTGCTTGTATAGAAAAAGTAAAACAAAATTTTTTTTTGGAATAAAACCCAGAAATGCTTAATATTACAATTCCATATAGCAAATTAAATATGGTGGCCAATTGACAGGTCCATTCCGCGAAATTATGCGCTCATCGAATGTTTCCTTCAATAAATCGATTGTGGCGTGCGCTGTGTGGCATGTAGCGCCGTCTTGTTGGAACCACAACTCATCCACATTCATGCCATCCAATTCGGGAAAAAAATAGTTGGTTATCATGGCTCTATACCGGTCTCCATTAATTCGGGTCCTCTTCAACGCTTTGCTCTACAGCGGCAATTGTTTCTTCGGTGCGCACTGTTCGACGTCTCTGCGGATACGTATTATCACATAGAGTAAACGTAGTGCGAAAACGATCCATGGTTAACCGAATTAATTGCTCTGATGGACGATTATGTCGACCATAAAATGGACGGAGCTTGCGGTAAACTTCGCGAACTGAACCGTTATTTTCGAAATAAATTTGCACGATTTGCAAGCGTTGTTCTTTTGTCAACCTGTTCATGATGAAATGGCAAACCAAACTGAACATAAATGGCATTAGAGTTGCCAGATTTGACCCCAAAATGCCAGTTTTATCTCTTTTCGAAAAACAAACCTATAAAAAAACACCCTGTAGAAGCAAAATACAGATTTAATTAATTCCACTTCCGAACGGAATTAAATTCTGTGACATGGCTGATTGTTACGTTTTTCCCTTTTAAAAACGGTGGTTTATTTAATTTAAATAAAACAGACTCTTTTTAATTGCAAAATAAAAGCGTCAGAAATTTAGAAAATATAATAAGTCTACAAATTAATATACTTGAACACACACTTAAATTACGGTTTCAGAACGCGCTGATATAACACTTCAATGCTTGCTTACGATGACTCACGATAAACTCACTATACTGAAAAAT
Source organism: Bellardia pandia (assembly GCA_916048285.2). Lineage (NCBI taxonomy): Eukaryota > Metazoa > Arthropoda > Insecta > Diptera > Calliphoridae > Bellardia > Bellardia pandia. Next base: position 78,074,238 of record OU696530.1, read on the forward strand.
ATAGAATGGCTTATAGGACTTATGTATATGGCTTACAAAAGAAATTTTGATTTGTCAAATGTCCTTGTGACGGAAATGATAAGGAAAATTGCAATAAAGTAACTAAATACAAGAATTGCTGGACATAAATCAGACCACAGATATACAGACAATATTAGTTTACAACAAGTAAGGCAGCCCAGCCCATACACGTTTCAATTCAATTGGCAACTGAGTCGGTTGTTGTGCAAATCAAAGCGTGTATGGCTTTGTCATTTGATTAGTTTGGCAGTTGACGAGTTGGTTGAAGAAAAATCAAAAGATTTTGATTTTTTCAAGTTGACTAACAAGTCTTTCGATTCGATTGTACTGTGTGTGTTCGAGTCTCTTGATTAGCTGTCAAAATTTAGGTTTGTAGTTTTCTTTTGCAAAGCAAAAGTTGTTTATTTTTAAAATCTTTTTTGATTTTAATGAATTTTAAATAAAAAAACAAGTAAAAAAGTATAGTCGGTCAAGCCCGACCATATAATACTCTACACCCAGTATATGTATAAAACAGTTTTTCAGAAATAGGCGTTATATGGTAGATATAACCTATTGTGGACCGATCATCCAAAAATTTAGTGTTATGATGTCTGTGAATATAAATCTTAATTTCAGGAGGACATTTGTATAGGGGCCAGGGGAAATTATCGACCGATTTCCAGCAGTTTCAATCCCATCCGTCCTTGAGCTGAAAAAATATCACGTACCAAATTTTATTGAAATATCTTCAAAATTGGAACCTGTACTCTGCGCACAAGCTTTACATGGACAGCCAGACGGACGGACGGACATCGTTAAATCGACTCAGGAAGTGATTTAAAATGCTTTGTTTGGGTGCTATTCTAATACAGACTTCGATAATGTTCAATGATCAGTGGCCAGGAATAAAAGATCAATAATATTCCGGGCAACGCTGGGTACAAAAAACTAGTAACTTTTTTTAAATCATTTATAAAATATAAATTTGTTATATAAAAATAACAAGTAAGAGTGCTATATTCGGCTATGCCGAATCTTATATAACCTTCACCTTTGTTGTGGATGCATAATTATATTATGCATAATTATGTCGATAAACATCTGTTGATGAATTTGTTCGTAACAATATTAATACACTTTGTGTGATCAACGCCATCTGTTGATGAATTTATTCGTAACAATATTAATACACTTTGTGTGATCAACGCCATCTGTTGAAGAAATTATTCGTAACAATATTAATATACTTAGTTTTTTATGAAATTTTCAGAGGTTGTTTTGGATTTTTGCTCATATCTCCGTTATTTATGGACGGATTTTGCTGATTTTAAATAGAAGACTTCTCGGAAGCATGTCAGAGAGAATTATTGAAGATTTGGATCTCGAAGATATCTGGGGACTTCAGAAAATTGATTTCAGCAGACAGACAGATGGACGGACATGGCTTAATAGACTCCGCTAAAGATTTTATTAAAAAAAACTTAAGCTTAAACAATTATTGGAAAGGTCAAATACACTACATATATTAAGAAATATGTATGTATTGACTTCAGATATTTTTAAGTATTTATAAAAGGAAATTCAGTTGTTTATTTTGTAATTGTTTGATTCGGAATAATAAATTTTTTTAAACAAAATTTTACATACATAAACATATTTATAAACGATTGCTATATTCATTTAAAAACAAGTTATAATTCAACAGTATGTTAATATTTTATATTTAAAAAACAAGACTTTTTAACGCACAAATTATCGCTATACTACCATCTCTAATTTTATTTAAAATAAATTCGGAGCACCCTGTGTAAAAAGGGCAGTTGTCAGCTGTTACTAACAGACCCTCACAAGTCAAACGTCAACATATTTTATTTTAAATTTCTTTAGCTTGTTCACGTGTTTGTTTATGTCTCTTAATTAAAATAAATTATCCATAACTAAAACTGAATTAGGAAACTCCAGCCTTTTAAAAATGGAGTCGAAATACACACTACCGAGTAAATCGCCTTTAAAGACATTCGGTTCCAACGTGCGCAGTGGTATAATACCATTAAAAAGAAAACTTCAAAGTTCTGATGCAGAAAATGGTGCTGGGAAAATTTTCAAGTCGGCCAATACAAATGGTCAGTCTGTTTCCAATAACAAAACAAATGGTGTGGCACAACAATCACAGCAAACATTCACAAAATTAACGCCATCCAAAGTTCAATTGGATCAACAGCGTCAAGCATTGCCAGTCACAAGTTGTCGAAAACGTTTGGTACAAGAGATACATAAATCGGATATATTGCTGATAATGGGTGAGACAGGTTCTGGCAAAACAACGCAAATACCACAGTTTCTATTGGGAGCTGGTTTTGGCAATAAAGGTATGATTGCCGTTACGCAGCCACGTCGTGTGGCTGCCATTACAGTTGCTAAACGTGTGGCTCAAGAGCAGCACTGTCAGCTGGGAGAATTAGTTGGCTATACAGTGCGTTTTGAAGATTGTACATCACATAAAACACGCATACGTTTCATGACCGATGGTTTTCTAATGCGTGAAGCTCTCGCTGATCGCTTGCTGCGCAATTATACAGTCATAATGTTGGATGAGGCTCACGAACGCACTGTAAGCACAGACGTCTTGTTTGGTGTTGTTAAGGAGGCTCAAAGACAGCGCAGATTGCGAAGTTTAACACCTTTAAAGGTAATTGTCACTTCGGCTACAATGGATATTGATCACTTTGGCCGTTACTTTGGTGTTAAAGGTATGTACTTGGAAGGTCGTACGCACCCTGTCAAAGTAATGCATACCAAAGAAACACAGTCGGACTACTTGCATGCTACACTAGTAACTCTGTTCGATATTCACCGCAATACACCAGCCAAGTAAGTGTATTTTATTGGTTTTAAAGAAATTGAACTTTTATATAATTATTTCATTTTCCTGTATAGTCACGATGTATTGATTTTCCTAACTGGCCAAGAAGAAATAGAGGCAATGGCTCAACAAATACGTCAAATTTCAAAGGTGTGTTCAAATGTAAAGTTTAACTGTTTAAGTTTCCATTGCTATCATTATTGAAAATTACAAACAAAAAAGGTAATGTTATTCTTTGATGGCAGTAGTAATCAATATGATTTCGCAATTTCTAAAACTTTTTTATTACAAAAAGGTCATATTTTCAGCTGGCTGTTTTTACCAGTCTCAAAATATACCGGTATTTCAAGTGATTCAAAGAAATTTCGGAAGTCTTCTATCAGATTGTCAGATACCTGAACTCTTTTCTAAGCGGAGAGTTACGCCATCGACATAGACTGTTAAAACTAGAGTTGTTTCCGGTCGTTCATTTCAGTGAGCGGTCATTTTCGTTCATTAATCCAAGACTGATTCGTTCAATCGTTCACTTTGAACCCTTATTGAATGTAATTTTCTTCTTGTCTTTTGATAATCACAGCTGAACGAGATTGATCCGTGTACTATTGAACGAAAACTGTCCAGTTAAATGACCGGCTCATTCCGTTCAATGAAGTGATCCGTTCATTCAAACCCGTTCGTTCATGAACGACACAGCTCTAGTTAAAACCCAACAATTCATCATAATTTTGCAGTAATCAAAGCTCTGAACTTGAAATTTATATACGGTCCAAATGTCTTCTCACACAGTCACAGACTATTTTACAGTTCTCTTTCAAGATTTGTTTTGGTTCTGCTGTTGTCGAGAGTTCTTTGCTGAGGAAACAAAAGTATTTGGATACAGGTGTCGCATGCTTGACAATATTTTGCTTGTCGTGTAAACGATTCAAACTTGTTGTTTTTGTAACAGCATTTCTTGCTGAGTTGGTAGCCTTTGGCCAAGAAACTCTGGTCATTGCGGTGCGTAGATTCGGATGTCGTGGGAATTAGTTTATCAGATATACAAATTATGAACCTGTTCGTTTTATTTTAGTTTTTTTTATTTTTTTTTATTTTTTATTAGCTTTACATGATATTTTAAATTTTAATGATTAAATAATTTTCGTATACATATTTTTTCTTACAGACCAATCTGAGTAATATTGCGGGCGTGCGAGTTTTTCCACTTTATTCCCAATTGCCACAAAATAAACAACTGGAGTGTTTTCTGCCGGCTCCAGCTAATGCACGTAAAATTGTTTTAGCTACAAATATTGCCGAGACTTCAGTCACCATACCTGGCATACGTTGTGTCATCGATGCAGGTTTTGTTAAACGTCGTATTTATAGTGCCAGTACAGGTCTAGATGTATTGAGAGTAGTTCGCATATCCCAAGCACAAGCTTGGCAGCGTTGCGGCCGTGCTGGACGTGATGCACCCGGAACTTGCTATCGCACCTACACACAACACGAAATGAATGGATTTGAAAAAATGCCAAAACCTGAAATATTGCGCAGCAATATTTGCTCTACAGTTTTGAATCTGCTAGCATTAGGTATCGATTGCAAAAGTTTTGATTTCCTAGATAGACCTTCTCCTGAAGCAATGGACTCTGCTTATCGGAAGCTTGAGTCTTTAGGTGCGGTACGAAATGCTGGCACAGTTCCCGAACTAACGCCCTTGGGCCGTCAAATGGCTCAATTTCCCCTGGATCCTCAGTACAGTAAATTGTTGCTGGCTGCTCCGCAATTTGGATGTATGGAAGAGATGTTAAGCTTGGTGGCGGTACTCTCAGGTGAAAATATCTTTATTTCGAGTGCTGAAAAGCGTGAACAGGCCACTTTGGCTCACGCCAAATTTCAATCCAAGCATGGTGATCACTTAACGCTGCTGAATGTTTTCAGTGCTTTTCAAAAGACTGAAAAAATTAAGGTAAATTAAATTAATTTTCACACATAATATAAATTTTAAATTAAATGTTTTTATTTACATTGCAGTTATGGTGTCATGACAATTTCCTTAACACCCGTAATCTTATGTACGCTCGTGAAGTCCGCAGCCAACTTTTAGAAATTGTCGAACGTTTAGCTCTGCAAGTCAATAGTTGTGGCAATAATTTTGATCAAGTACGAAAATGTTTACTGGTTGGTCTATTCGATAATATTGGAGAATTGCAGCGTGATAACTTCTATTTGACCATAACGGGTCGTCAACGTGCAAAAATTCATCCTTCAAGCGTATTTCATGGCAAATATCGTCCAGATTACATAATTTTCTCTGAAATTGTGCTCACCGAACGTAATTTCTTACGTCAAATAACAGAGATTTCGCCGGAATGGGTAGCCGAGGTTGTTCCTCAATTTGCCCATCTAAGTCGCATCAAAGTGTCATCCTAATTAGCGATACAATTACAAATTAACTAATGTTTCACTGTTACAGCAATTAGCAACATTAAAAAACTTTAATTCTATGTTAAAAACTATTTGGCGGTTCATGTTTTGGAGAAGATATATCTACACGTTTGTGTGTTAAATTATATTTTAAAAATTACGAAAATTGAATCGCTTTAAATACCTTAAATTCTTCTTTTATCAAAAAGTTTATACTATTTGCATTTTCTTTTATTATAGTGAAAACACGCTATTAGGTTAATTTTATAGTCCTATTATTTTGTCAGGTTTACAAATTATAATTACTTTTAACATTGTATTTAAGAACTTATTAAGAAAATAAAAGTTGAATTTTAAATATTAATATTAATTTAATAAACTATGTAATTAGTTTAAAATTAAGACATGTCATAAAATTACTTGTTTTCGGAAGGATAAAGCAAATTGTATACGTAAGTATTTATTATTTCGCGATGGTGTGATCAACAACACATTCAGCACAATCATGAATAAAAATTCCGTGGGAGTTTTTCCCCTTTTCCTATTTTTCCTATACAAATTCAATGTTAAAAAAATAAGGAAAAAAACTCCCGCGGATTTTTTATTCATGATGGGGCCGATTATATTACCTAACCGTCAGCATCCTGGTTTCTTCATGAAGCTAATCCAAACATTAGTCATCTTGACACATACGGTTGCGATACGGAATGATTAATGCTGGGCGACTTGTTAACCTCGCGATTGGTGCCGCTGAAGATTGAGGTCCATATTGGGGTAGATTAATTGAGAAGAGAACAAAAGAACAATGAAAATTTCGCGTGCCTCAAGGTGGACTTCTATCATCTATATCTTGACAAAATTTCTGCACAACGTCCTCCCTCCGCAAGATGCAACCTTCTCTCACGGTACAGAACCCGAAAATCCTCGAGTTAGTTTTCGATAGCCTCATCAACCAGAAATAATGTCCTAAAAGCTTTCGCTGGCACCTAATGTGACAATGATAAGGAAACGATTTTGAAAACATACAAAGCAATTGGTCGCTTTCTTCTCAATTAACTGCCCCAGTATGGACCTTATTTCTCAATGACTCTCAATGGCGAGTACTGCATACAGCCCAAATTCATGCACTCCAAATCGTCAAGATAACTTACGTACACAAATATTTAAATACGAATAATATTTGCCCCAGAAAATCATTCAGACAGTTTATTGTATGAGAATAGTTAAAATAAAAGATGTTACAAATGTGGAAAAGTTCAAAAGGTATCGATGGCTTAATATAGAAAAAGCGTATCTACACTTTTCGTTACTTTTCAGCAGAAGGAAAACACTGAATAAAACCTTAAAAACTTAAGATACAAACAACATTTTTATTGCAATTTTATTCAAAACAAGTAACCAGGGGGGTTACTCTTTATTTCGATGCGATAAGCGTACAAATTGATACCTCCATTTCAATTTCGGTTAAATTTTTTTATTATTTCATTTCTTTGAAGTTATTTTAGATAAGGCTTTTTGTTAATATTTTTCTTTTTGTTGTAAGTTAAAATTAGGATACACTAATATAATAATTCATGTTTGAAGTAAAAAAAAAAGAAATAATTAAAACTAAAATACATATTAAAGGCAGATGTTATTATACAGAAAATAAATTAGGTTTTATAGGGTAAATTTTCAGAAAAATGGTGGCAATTTGCTGGATAAAATTTTTTTAGATCTTGCAAATGGTCCCATTTTTTTATTTTAGATATGGCTATTTTCTCTTTATAAAGACAATCGGGGACACATTTCCAATCGAAACATGTTTACTGTATGATCTCCAATGCCTCTGACTGTAATTTAAGAAAAGTTTAAGTATGTACATACATACATATCAGTGTGTAATATTTTTACCTGGCCGTATTGATGTGTATATCTTTGAAATATTTTCGAATTTTAAAAATTAACCATAACACAAATGGTGCGCTTGTAGAGGTGCTGGAACTTTTCTAGCTTCCTAACAAATTCCTAGTTTGAACAAATTGAGACGGCAAGTTTATTTGTTTTTTATTTATTTTTCTCTCTATAAGGGAATGTGTTGCATCACATTCCGTATGACCACTTATTAAATACTTCTGTTCAATTGTTATTTCGGTTTCCTTAAAAAAATTCAACAGTATTACGATTTTGGTGAAATCAGGCAAGTGATGGAAAACGAAAACGAATGAGTTTTGGAAGTACATTTTAATGCATTTCTAATCTAATTTTTAAAATTTTTCTTTTAAGATTCTCTTTTCTACACAATATCTTTATATTTTATGTGATAAAAGTTTTTCAATAAAGAAATATTACGAAAAAATTTAATTCTAAAACTCATTCGTTTTCGATTTCCATCACATGCCTAAATGGGTTTCAGGCGATCGAGCCTGAAAATTTCTTAAGTGCTTAATAATTCATGTAGCAAAAACGGAAGAGACTAGATTTCCATCTGTTTCGTCCCACACATAATTATCTGATTTAAGCGTTATAATATTATGCATAGACAGTAAAGTTATGTAGTTAGTTGAAGCTTTATTTTATAATATGCAACAATCGCGTTTAGTTGAGGCATTAATTTAACTGCCTGCACATCCAAACAGAATACTGCACATAGTCCGGATACAATAAGAATAGACACACAATCATGGCTACAAAAAAATTCGCCAAGCAAAAACCTACATTTCGCCATTTTAGAAACAATTCTATCCTGACGAAATTTTAGTTTTGGCGGCAAATAGCATGGCGAATTTTTGAGTACCATACAAAATGTATTACAATTTCTTTTTAGTTGTGAATTCAACTTTCTTTCAAAAAAAAAAAAAAAAACTTCGAATGAGTTAGAGCTAGTTTCTGGGATAAAGATAATCTACATTTTTCGCTTAAACCTAGATTAAACTAAAAATTGTGTTTCTCAGTTATTATTTATTTGATATATAATCTAGGTTTAATTGAGCATCATTGGTGAGTTAAACCTAGATATAAAATGTCAAAATACAAACAGCTGAAAAATAAAATAAACAATTGAAAAGAAATTTACGACATTTTAACAAAAATTAAAAAAAAAATAGATTATTCTAGTGATGATGAGGATTTAAGTGATTCAAACACATATAATAACTTAAATATGTCAATTGTTATAAAGATACGAACAATAAGGACACGTCCAAATCATTTCTGCATTTATACCGACGCCGAATTCTTTCAAAGATTTCGCTTAACAAAACAATCCGCATATAATGTTTTAGAACTAATTGGACCACACATTAAATCCATTTTTTTAATTTTTTTCAAAGTTAAAGTTTTTAAATACTGTTACTGACGCGGTTGCTTTTTTGCGAAAATTTAAGATATTGCCATATTTATATAAAAAATTAGGAGGAATGCCATATGTATTTTGACTGAACAGTACGGCAATGCTAACAAAATTGACAGGAGGTAATCCACTACTGAGAAACACAATCAGTAGTTAAATCCCGGCAAAATATATTTGAGGTTTAATATAACAGTGTGTTAAGCTGAGTTTAACTGACAAGTAAAAAACTAGCTCTTAGGGGTTTTTTTATATGACCATAAATTCGTTATTTGCAATTATAGCCCACTAATTTTTTTTAGGGAAGGAGTATTTGACAGTGGTCTACCAGAATACATTAAAAACGCGATTTCAAAAAAAAAATGGACGAATAAAAGTAAATATGTCCAAACATTTATTTCGAATGATATCAAGAAGACCATAGATAGGATTTGGCATAAATTATTTTGTTCTCTTTGTGTATTCGAACATTCACTTTAAAATTTAAAGTTTAAATGTAGGAACACTCCAAATGTATGATTTTGCAAGAAAATAAATGAACATTTTTATACCCTACACCTCAATAGTGGCTGCATGTCCTTGTAAACCACGTGCGCATAGTCTATCAAAATCACTTTAACATCTATAAAATCTTATATAAGTAAATCGAGATAAAATTTAACACAAAGTATATTTTATTTAACATAGAAATGATGCCACGAAATTTCATGTTCTATGATAGATTATGTCGACGTGTGAAAGCAAAAATTATAAACTGCCTGTAAATTGCCAATTTTGACGGACATGTACAATCACATACATATGTATGTATGTATCGTACAACTGACAAGTACACTGCAAAATACATACCGTCTAAAAGCAACATTAGGTAGTAAACATTTTATTTAACGTTACAAAATAATTTTATTTCCAAATATCATGAGTACAAATATTTTTTTTTACATGTTTTATATACCTAAGAAATAATTTTTCAAAGACCGTGAAATACTTTCGGCCGTATACATTTTCAAACAGATCTGCATTGACTGTTGCTTAACAGCATTTTCAATTATTTTATTTTTATTTTCATTCAGTATCGAACGAAAATCGAAAAAGCTTTCGGTATTCGAAGGGGCTTCCGTTGAGGCAATAGACATTAAACGTGGTGATTTTGAGCCATAGGTTTTATAATCATCCTCATCGGAATTAAAAATTTCATTTTGCTCTATATTTAGATCATTATCGGGTACAGGCAGTTCAGTTGATGACAATTCTGACGTTTCAGTTGATGTTGTTCTCATAATGCTCGAATACATTTCCGATAAAATTATAAATGGATATTCGTAATAGGAACTTTCAGGATATGTAGTCACTAGATAGTTACCCAAACATTTTCCAAAGAGCACCTCTGGTATGTAGCGATTATAAAGATGTACCAGATGCACTGCTAGAGCTCGTATTTGACTAAACCACATTTTCATGGCTTCAACTATATCGTTAACAAAATTGGTAGCATTTTTTCTGAAAATAAGCAAATTATTAGAGATTGTATTTATGATATGAAATTTAAATTAGAGCTTACAATTGATGCAGCTGCTTAATGTGATCTGTTTTAAAGCTCTGTTCAAATGTCATCGCTATTTCTCGAAGTCCCACCAGTAAATGACGGATACCCATTAAAAATGTTACACGAGTTTTATCGGCAAATGAACTGAAAAAATGTATATATGTATATATTTAATTTGGTATTTGCAATGGTTGTGCATTGTATTTCTACTTACCTAAATTCTACATCGGTTGCATTAACATTTGGTAGTAGTTGTTCCACTGTGCCGAGAATATTACTCACACCTCGAAAGAACCATTTAACGTCATCGGTTAGCGCTGTATAATTATCTGCCAAAGATCTAAAGGAAAATAACGAAATAGAAAATAAGCTGTCTGTACAATTTACAATATTGTGCAAATGATATTGCATTTGCAAAAAGGTTTAGCATTCTTTATTCTACACTAACAAAATACACAGCAAGAGCAAAAATATGCACAAGATTGTGAATAGCGCTTATGTATTTATTATTATATTTGCAAAAGTCCTTACTTTCTCTGGCTGTTAGTCGGAGCACTGCAGCAAATTTGCAAATTAATAAATAGAATGAAAGCAACTGCAAATACTTGAATTATTGAGCGTTTCATTGTCGTCTTAATAACAGCGCACTCTGATTTAAACTAAATGAATTTTTCATGTTCTGCATCTTTAAATACTTTTGACAAGTATTTACCTTCATAAGGCTTAATTACTTTTTACCTGGAGTAACACACATTAGAATATTTATTTGGAATTGTTGTTTTCAAAATATCTTTCAAATTATCACGCTTTAAAAAGGTAAGCACGTGACGAATTTCTCTCGTTAAATTTAAGTTGTAGTATTTATGATCACGGGTTAACGAGGGTTGTATGTTAAGTTTAAAATTGTTCTCCACTATCTTAATATAACGAAGTTACAGATATGTGTTATGTACACATTTGTAGATGTTTGAAAATATTTTATAAGGCAATGATCTGGCACCCTGACAAAATTCATAAGAAATACCATTCAAATAATAAAATAGCCTATTGGCGAGATTTAGCATCGTCCGGTCTTCGCCAGAGATACAATCGATAATTCAAATCGTATTAAAATCTGATTTGGCTAATTAAAACAGAAAGTTTTTAAATCTAAAAAACAAAAAAATCTGAATTTTGTTGAAATAAATCTGGCATTTCTAAACGTGCTAAAATTCTACATGAACGTAGCCAAGGAGTATTCGAGTTATTTAACTTTTTAAGGACCTTTCAAGGATGGAACTGTGGGGACTCAAAATAGAGAACCTCTGAACATTTTAATATATTAATACTAAGAAAAACAAAAAATTCTTGTTTTTTCTTTAATTATACTCACTTTGCCACTAATATTGCGCGTTTCTAATTACAATTGTGAAAATATATATTCTGGATCCTTATAGATAGCGGAGTCGATTAAGCCAAGTCTGTCTGTCTCTTGAAATCAGTTTTTTGAAGTCCCCAGATATATTCGGGATCCAAATCTTCAATAATTCTGTCAGAAATGCTTTTGAGAAGTTTGCTATTTAAAATCAGCACAATCGGTTTAGGTCAACCAGAGTTATGGACCAATATGTGAGACAACCTCCATAAAAATTTGATATTTTTTGTCAATTTTATTGCAATATTTTGAAATATATTGCAGTTAATACCATGAAATTTTGTATACATTGTTTGTATGGTAAAAGAAGAAAGAGTGCGGAAAATAGTAAGAATCGGTCCATGATTTCTCATAGCCCCCATACAAATATATATATTGCCGAAATATGGCTTAATGATAAATAAATGTCTATAAAATTGGAATATCAAGACAAAATTCGGCAAAAATAAGTTTTATACAAAAATAAATCGCAAATCGAAATTTTTTTTAGTTCGGTCCATGTTTGACCATAGACCCCATATAAAGTTCACTTCCAAAATTCACTTAAACACGTATAAAACAGTTATAAATAATGTTAAACGGCTAAAATTTGACATAAATACTCTCTATAGGCAAATAAATTGTTGTACTAAATTTTATGGTGGTCGGCCCTGAACTGGTCATAGCTCCCATACAAGGACCACATCTGAAAAAGACATTTTGCCCTATATATATTGTATAAATATCGGTACCGACTCAAAACTTTGCACAGATCATTTTAATATATACAAAAATCATCCCACAAAATTTTGTGAATTTCGGTCTATTTTTAACCGTATGCCCCATATAAAGACCTTTTCCGAAAATCCCTTTAATATTTATAAATCTCTTACAAATAAGGGTACCAATCCAAAATTTTACACGGATCATTTACATACATACCTAAATCAAACTGTTCGGTCCATATTTGACTATATACCCCATATAAGGTCCACTCTCGAAATCCACGTTAATACTAATATATATCGTATATATAGCGTTATTATGTTGAAATTCGACGTGAAATATCCTCATATGCATGAAAATAACTGTTCCAAAATTAAGGAAAATCGACCCATAATTTGTCATAGCTGCCATATAAGAACTATTTCCAAAAAACAAATAAATTCGGGTCAAAAAATATTATTTTCGGATTTAACCCATATTTGGTCCATATTTTATAATCATGATATATATCGTTGGAAAGGTATTTTTTGATTTTTCTACTAATTTTAACTTTGATAACCCATAAGTAGGCCCCTACAAAGCGTAGCACCCTTTCATAGGCTGAACAGTTATCTATCATATGCTGTTTAAACTGTTCAATTATCTTATTCGATTCAAGAGATATGATTTTTGCAACGAAAAAACTCAAATGGCGCCACTGTGCGTCATACAATTTCTGCAACCATGTCTTTTGAACCTTTTTTACCTCTAGAAACCAAACGGGCACGTACGGGCAGGTAAAACCTTTTTAATTATGTAAAGAAATAATCCAAGAACAGGTTTTGCAAATATGGCAAATATACAAAAATATACATTTTTTTATTTTCAAAGTTGAAAAATAGTGAAAAAACGGATAGTTTTTAAATGATTATTTACCAGGAGAAACACAAAGCAAACAGGTAATTTTTTTTTATAATTATACATTTAATAAATACATCAATCAATACAAAGAAAAAAAATGGCGATTCGGTACCTATTTTTCGGGATATTACACCTGAAATCGCAACAAATTGTCTAAAAATTGAGTGTTTTTTTGAAAACCGAAAGTCGGTCAACTTTGAACGGTTATATCTTCTAAACTAAAAATGTGATATTATTAAGAGTGGCATATTTAAAATCGTTCCTATAACATGGGTTTATTCAAAACTTCGTGGCGCTCATGAAAATTTTGATTTTTGCAACCTCGTTTGCTCTACGGGCGCCACTGTGCGTCGTCAGCAATGTCATAAATTTTGGTTAATATTTCAAAGCAATATCTTTTCTAGGTCCAAATATATATAAATTTTAATTATAATAAGCTTAAAGGCCCAACTATAATATGCATAAGCAAGATTAAAGGCCCAACTATAATATGCATATGCTAGCTTAAGCAAACGTGCGAACACATATAAATTGTATGTGGCAAACTATAATGTACTTAACGAAACTTTTCGTTAAGTTTTTCAACTGTCATTTGCTTAAGCAAAAAGCGAAACTGATCGCACATTCTGTACGGAATCAGCTGTTTGTTGTTGTTTGTTTGTGTTTTGAACAAAATGGAAGAAAACATATTTATTTTAAATTTAATAGAAAATGCGGAAAAAATAAGTGCCTTTACAATAAAAGAGGCCCTTTTTATTTTAACAAAAATGTCTTTCTATCGCGGTTTATTTCTCTGGCAGAACAAGAGCGTCTTCTTCTTTTACAGTGTAGTTCACTTATTTCTTTTAATGTGCACAGGCCTTCAAGCGCTAACTTTAATATTTTTATATTATTAAAATTAAGTTTTTTCTCCATTTTTGCAAACACAATACGAAAATTAACAAAACATATGTAAACGTTTATTATTATTTACAATGTAGTGCTGCCACAGCTGTACATTTTAGTACTTTTGCCGATAAATTAAAAAAAAGGAAAAATTATGCGTTTCTGGTACGAAGTTTCCTTTTAATTATAAAATAATATAATAATATTTATAAAATATAGTCATTTAATGGGTTTTTGTTAAAATAAAAACATTTTTTTTAAACATAAATGAGCAACTGTGGACAAAAAGTTTCAAAGTCATTGTAGCCACCTAAAAGTTAACTCTGAACTGGTTATGCATTTGACAGCCTTTTCGTTAACTTTTGCAATTTGCTTAAGCTTGCTTATGCATATTATAGTTGGGCCTTAAGCAAATTGCAAAAGTTAACGAAAAGGCTGTCAAATGCATAACCAGTGCACATTAAAAGAAATAAGTGAACTACACTGTAAAAGAAGAAGACGCTCTTGTTCTGTCAGAGAAATAAGCAGCGACAGAAAGACATTTTTGTTAAAATAAAAAGGGTCCCTTTTATTGTAAAGGCACTTATTTTTTTCCGCATTTTCTATTAAATTTAAAATAAATATATTTTCTTCCATTTTGTTCAAAACACAAACAAACAAAAACAAACAGCTGATTCCGTACAGAATGTGCGATCAGTTTCGCTTTTTGCTTAAGCAAATGACAGTTGAAAAACTTAACGAAAAGTTTCGTTAAGTACATTATAGTTTGCCACATACAATTTATATCTGTTCGCACGTTTGCTTAAGCTAGCATATGCACATTATAGTTGGGCCTTTATACATAGCCATATTTACATACATATGTATGTATGTATAGGTACAATATAAATTTGAGTGCTACATTCGACAGTGACGAATTTTATGTATAGTATGTAGCACTCGTATATCATTTACCTAATACTATGTTTCCACGACGACTTGAATCGCCTGCTCCGCCTTCTGAATCATGTTTATGAATCATGCTGTTTACATGACTAATAAACTTGATTCGATTTGACAGTTGTTTTTAATAAACAAACAGAATAAAAAAAAGAATTTACAATTTGTGGAAAATAATTTTTTTTAATGGACAAAAAAAGTGAGGGGAAATTAGTTAGCTTATTTGAAAAAACATACATTCGTACGCATTTACTTTCTTTACTTCCAGCAACAAGAAAATAATTTGCATTGTTTACAATAATATTAAATTTTTACAGCTAGTGCAGATTAACTTGCGATAAAAATTAGAGAAGAGTGCAATTTTTCGTGCTTCGCAAGTAGATTCAATATGAATCTACTTGATTCGCTCTTAAAATTGTATATGGTGAAACAAGTTGTTTCGCACATGATTGGGGCGTGAAGCATCAATAGAGAGCGAAGCATGTACCGTGGAAACATAGTATTAGAGTTACATACCATCCGATTTCAACAAAAAAATTATTAATTAATCTTTATCTTAAACAATACTGAAGTTATAAAGTGGTGAAATGTTTAAACGTTTATAGAGCGCTCTTATTTGTTTAAAGGTACGATCACACTTGGCAAATATTTGCCTAAAAAGACGTAACCACTAAATAAAATATATTTGAACACAACAAATATTTATTTTATTTGATGCTGCTTGATCATGCAAAACTCTTGTAAGTGTAAACAACGTGAAACAAATTTGTGCTAAAACAAGTGGTTATGTTTTTTTGAGTAAATATAAGTATATGTGACCGTACCTTAAGTCTTCTTTGGGAGAAATTAAAAAGTTGCATAAGCAAAAATGTTACTTCAAAAAAACCAACTGTTATATTAATAAATTTCAATAGATTTAAGAAAAATATTTACTAAAAAGTAAGAGTTTTATTTATTTTTTCTATTTATTCTTAAGAGAAATTTTAATGAAATTTAACTTGAAATTACATACGCACATATGTACATTAGGGTGTCCCATTCCAAAAAAAAATTTGGGGATCATTCTTAATTTGAATAAGGCTAAGAATTTTTGAGATTTTTTTCCGATTTTTCGGAGGTGGTTTAGAGGTCGCGCAAATTGATTTTGTACCAAAAATCGACCTTTTTGGACTTTTTTTGAATTTTGGTTGAAAATTGGTAAAAAAAAATAGATATTTCTTCAGCTTTTGAGTCAATATTCTTAAAGAAAATTTTCTGATCTTTAATTTTGTGTGCATAAATAATAAGTTTCGTCAGGGATTTTCCACATTTTGATACATTATATAACAGTTTTTCGTAAATTTTCAGCAAATATGAAAAAAAATGCTTTATAACTTTTAAAATTTGTATGAAGACTAAAAAAACTAATGATGCAGTTTAAAATATTATGAAGTTTTAAATAAATTAGCGAAAAAAAAAAATGAATTTTCTCTCACCGTTCTCGAGTTATACCCTTTTAAAGCTTTGCACACATTGTATGAAATGTATAATATAATGTGTGAACTAGGTTTGCATTGCTTTAAACTTTAAATAATTGGATTTAGAAAATGTAAATAAATTACAAAAAAAAAAAAAAAACAATATAAAAGCTTTTATGCTAGAGCCCTCTCGCAGTAATTAGCAGTCACTATATATATAAAATCTGAAGTTTTATTGCTCCGGTAAGTTGAAATTATCATAAAGTAGTCCAAGAAATATTGGGTAATATTTTTTTAAAATAGATATGCCTTTGTCGAATACAAGGAATGTGTGGTGTGTGGGCAAAATGATTGATGACCTTGATACTGCCAAACCGCCGACAAAAAAGCAAATACTGCAAAGATTTTTTAAATTGCATTTAGTGGAAAAGTGCACTATTTCCAAAAGCGCCAGAATAATAGCAAAGAGTTTGAGAGATTTGTGGAATCCAAATCAGGAACTATGCAATATTTCTCGAAAAATACTAATATTGCACTCGAGGTGGGCAAAGTTATGTAAGGGTAAGTCTAGAAAAACCAAACTCGAAATTAAGAAAAGAAAGGACTTCGTGAACGACTTGAAGAGCGCGTTCTGCAATATAGGTCAACCTTTGACAAAATCTCAGCTCACAAATAAAGTTCAGAAGACCAAATCAGAACCGTTTGAAAAGGAGGATATCAGCAGCGTTGATAGCGATGATTCTGACGTTTCGGTCTATGAAAGATCAAAAAAAAATTGTTCAAAAGGAAATTTTCACTTTGCCAAAAAAATCAAAGCTTTGTGCAAGCCTTGACAGAACCGGGATTAGCTGCCGTAAGGCTTCGCTCATTCTGAATTCCTACGCTGATTCCGGACAGAGCAACGCAAAAGCTGCATGCTCAAAGAGTTCAATTTGGAGAGAACGTAAAAAGCAGCGGCTGATTGAGGCAGACTCAATTAAAAAATCGTTTGTTGCTTCAAATTATAACACGGTACATTGGGATGGAAAAATAATGCCTGACTTAAAAAACAAAAGGAATAAAAATGATCGGCTATCCATTAGTGTAACTGGTAATTCAGACTCCAAGCTTCTGGGAGAAGTACCACTTTCATCAGGAACAGGAGAGGCCCAAGCCGAGGCAGTATTTCAAACCTTAAAATCTTGGAATGTAACGGAAAATGTCCAATTTATGTGTGCGGACACAACCAGCTCCAATACAGGACGGCGGATTGGGGCTTGCGTATTACATCGCCAAAAATTAAAAAAAGACCTAATATTTTTGGCATGCCGCCATCATATGATGGAACTAGTTGCTGGATCAGCGTTGAAGGCCCTTAATATTGAGGATCAAATTACATCCCCACAAATTAAAATTTTCGTCACTCTTCAGGGAAGGTGGGACTCCATTGATAAAAAAAAAATTTCGGATTGTATAAACCACGAAATTGTTGGAAAAATTATTCCGGAGTTCATACGAAAAGATCTAATTATTTTTGTAAAAGGGCAGCTGGAGAATATGCAACCAAGGGAAGATTATAAAGAAATGCTGCAACTGAGCCTTATTTTTTTTGGGTGATAGACCTGAGCCCTATCCAACCATAAAATCTCCTGGAGCCATTAACCGAGCTCGCTGGATGATGAAAATTATATACTCTCTAAAAATATGCATTTTTCGAAACCAGCTACAACCTTTCATTCAAAATTCAAAAATTGATGCCTTGCTGGAGTTTATCTCATTTATTTTAAGAGTATATATTCAAAATTGGTACCTATGCCAATGCCCCCGATACGCTCCTCTCAATGACCTTAGACTTTTGAAACAATTGTATGATTACAAACGCTTTAATGAAAAAGTTGCACGCGAGACTCTGAAAACCTTTCTGCGGCATCAGTGGTACCTTTCCGAGAAGTTGGCAGCCTTATCGTTATTTGATGAACGTATAGATACCAAAACTTTGCGTTTAATGCTTAGAAACCTACATGAACCAAGTAATAACAACGAATTAGTGAAAGGAAATTTAACAGAAGACATGACTGAAAATAAACAAATTCAGTGTTTTATTACAAAAGCCAGCCTAACTTTTTTTGAAGCCTGCAACATTTCTACTGATTTTTTACAAACGGATCCAGAAAAATGGGAAAACAACAAATC
The DNA here is from genome assembly GCA_916048285.2 of Bellardia pandia. Classification (NCBI taxonomy): domain Eukaryota; kingdom Metazoa; phylum Arthropoda; class Insecta; order Diptera; family Calliphoridae; genus Bellardia; species Bellardia pandia. Next base: position 78,092,856 of record OU696530.1, read on the forward strand.
ATTTCAGGAAGCAAAACACAGAGTTCAACAATTGCAAGTTATAAATGATGTCGCAGAACGTGGTGTGGCCTTGGCTAATAGTTATATTAATATCACAACTTCTGAAACAGACTTTCAGAGTTTACTGCAGGGGGTAGAGCAGCATCGCAAGAACTATAATAAATGATTTATAACAATTCTATTTTTCTTTGTTTTTAATATAATTGTTATGTATGAGTGGTAAGTAACTATTATTTTATTTGTAAAAACATATTCTAAATCCAATTATTTAAAGTTTAAAGCAATGCAAACCTAGTTCACACATTATATTATACATTTCATACAATGTGTACAAAGCTTTAAAAGGGTATAACTCGAGAACGATCAGAGAAAATTCATTTTTTTTCGCTAATAATTTAAAACTTCATAATCTTTTAAACTGCATCATTAGTTTTTTTAGTCTTCATACAAATTTTAAAAGTTATAAAGCATTTTTTTCATATTTGCTGAAAATTTACGAAAAATGTTATATAATGTATCAAAATGTGGAAAATCCCTGACGAAACTTATTATTTATGCACATAAAATTAAAGATCGGAAAATTTTCTTTAAGAATATTTACTCAGAAGCCGAAAAATACCGATTTTTTTTTGCAATTTTCAATAATAATTCAATAAAAGTCAAAAACGCTAGATTTTTGGTACAAAATCAGTTTGCGCGACCTCTAAAGCACTTCTGAAAAATCTGATAAAATTCTCAAAAAAACTTTACCTAATGAGTATCCAAATTAGGAAAGATCTTCCGAGAAAATCCAAATTTTTATTTTTTTTGGGACAACCTAATGTACATGCGAGTTTATATTTACAAAAGCTTTATGTAAATTTAGATTTGCATTAAAAAAAATAACAAATTGTTGCCAATGTTTAATCTTAGAAGTATCTTATAGTTACAGTGAAGAGCAAAAATATTTTAAAAAACATGTAGAATTTTAATATGTATTTTGTATGGAATTTGTCGATAAACATTTACATACATATATTTATAAGCAAATTATAATTAGATTAATAATGATTTCCAAGAGATAACCTTATTTGGGCCATAATAGTAATAAATATTTCATTCCCTCATTTGTTTTTATAATTGTGGACAGTGCAATCATTCATTATGCATTTTATTGCAAAAAACTGGCAATTTCCTTGAGAATAAAACAAACAAATTAACAATTTAATTTTCTGCAAATAAAGCAATACAATAAAAATAAATATGAAACGATACACTATTTGTCAAGATTATTATTATTATACATATGTAGGTACAATAATTATTTTATTTATAACAATAACGCAACAAGTTTGTAACTCATCGTGATTATTATTTAAAATATAATTCGAGGTACTTTTGTAGGTATCTGTTGCCAAAGAAACGTGCAAAAATTTTCTTTAAACGCGACTGACTGTAAATGAGTTTAATTTGTATTTTTGCTTTTTTTATTATTGTGTTTTTTTTTTTTTTTTTTTTAATTCACTATTGTTAATATATTGTGTTTTTTTAATACTTTTTTCTATTTAATAAAGATAATAAATAGTTGCTGTTGTTACTCTTATTTAGTTGAATCAATATTTGCTGATTCCGCTGTTGTGTTACACTTGTATCAAGTGCCTAAAATTACCAACTGATGCTGCTATTTTATCAGATTCCTACATAATTTTTGTTGCCATTTTTCATCTCATTTTCCAAACAAAAATTAAATATTTTGATATATGTACATACATTGTTGTCAGTCGAAAGCAATAGAAATAACTTAGAAAATGAGTGGGTGAAATACGACAATTTGCAGTCTCTACAATTGAGATATAAGTACGTGTATGTATGTAAAACAAATTTCATCTTTTACTCGTAAATTAAAATTAATATCTATTTTTGATAAATGTTCCAAATAAAATGAAACTTGCTTAAACTAAACATAGCAATACCTAAAGTTCTTATCGTACTTGTCCGACACAATATTGGTTGTAAACTTGCTTTATACCCAGCAAGCCATATGTGTCCGAAAAGAGTCTTTTCTGACACCTTTTCCGGAGCGTTCATGCTCTTTATGAGCCCAAAAAACAATCATTATTGCTCCGAAAACCTTCAGAGGGTCATTACATTCGAAAATGGTCCGTCAGAAAGAGCTCTTAGATAATGTTAGAAAAGAGTATTTTATGAGGGTTTTTAGGTTTTGGGCTCAGAAAAAGCTCTTACATTATGTCAGAAAAGAGTCATTTCAATTTGAAATACAAAAAATTAAAAGTTCACATTTATTATTTTTTTTTTGTTTAATTGTTTTTACTTAAACAAAAAGGGAATTCATTTACAAATAAACTAAATTAGAAATGGAAAAAAATTAAATAAATTGTATTTACAGTAAAAAAAATAATAAAATGCAATTAATTTAAATAAAATATATAAAAATGAAAAAAAAAAATTAAATTTTTTAAGCAAATTTTTCTTTCGCTCCGAAAATGCTCTTTAGTTGGACACTTTTCTCACTCTTTTTTCGGAGCGCTCCTAGAATGGTATGCTGGGTACATATGTATGTATGTACATTCACCTAATTACAATTCTATTTCTGTTTTATCTATTTAAAACTTTGATTGCATTATCTTGTAGAACAGTAACTCTATCCAAGGCTCAACATGGAGCCATACAGAAATGTCCCTGAAGTGTGACTTTCTAAAAATTTAATCTACTCTGGGCACATATAAGTTTCTTATCGGGGTATACCACATGGAAATCTGGTCGCCCCATTGATCTAAACTCGTTTTATCAACAGTAATCCTCAAGCCATGGATAATGTGTATCCCTGAATATACAGGGTTTTCCAATAAGGACTTGACAACTTTTTTTTAAATAAAACGCAAACCGTTTGAGATGTGCTGTGTGGCTTGTGGCACCGTCTTGTTGAAACCACATGTCATCCAAGTCCATGTGTTCCAATTCGGGCCAAAAATAATCGCTAATCATTGCGCGATAACGATCGCCATTCACAGTAACGTGACGATCGTTATTGTCGACGAAAAAATATGGCCCAATGACGCCGCCGGCATGCAAAGCGCACCAAACAGTAATTTTTTGTGGATGAAGTGGTGATTCGTGAAGCACATGTGGATTTTCAGCAGACCAATAACGCATATTTTGCTTATTGACGAACCCATTGAGCCAAAAATGAGCTTCGTCACTGAAGATGATTTTGCGATGAAATTCATCATCTTGGTGCATCTTCTCCAGAGCCCAATCGGAGAACGTACGTCGACTCAAATGGTCCATCGGCTTCAATTCTTGAGTCAGCTTAATCTTGTATGGGTGTAAACCCAGATCCTTACGCAAAATTCGCCATAAAGTGGTCTTGGGGATGCCCAGTTCTTGAGAACGCCGCGGAATCGACTGATTTGAATCGTTTGCTACGGACGCCTGAACGGCAGCGATATTTTCGGAACTTCGACCAGGCCGTTGTCTCACTGGCACGACAGCATCACACAATGAATATGTAGACTCAAATTTTTGCACTAAACTTGTTATTGCTTGTCTACTAGGGCGAGAATTACGACCAAAAATTGGAGTTAACGCTCTTAAAGTTGCGGTCACCGACTCCGAATTTCGGTAGTACATTTGTATAATTTCCAAACTTTGTTCCTTCGTGTACTTTACCATAACGAAAATGTTAAGTTTACTGAAAAAAAAGAAAGCAACAATTAGATGATCAGTGAAATAGTGCGTTCACAATTTAAATTCAGAGTTGTCAAGTAGCTATTGCAAAACCCGTTATTTTATGGCGAATATACCCCATCACATGTGGTATCTTTTTGGACCTGTTACATTGTTAAATCTGGTAATTTTAATATTGTATGTAGTTTTAAAAGTAGCCGCAGAAGAAATTCAGTATCACCGGATATCCACATACTTATTGATAACAAAACGACCATTAGATCTCAATAGAATACATAAATTAAATAGAAACTTGTCCAATAATTTTGAATGGCTATGGAGGCAACAGCAAGTAATAAATCGGCGGCCCTCAAATGGGTTTCACTACATGAGAAAATTGCTGAAAAATTCAGACGTTGCGAATGTCAGCACGTCCCAATATTTGAATGTGTTTAACTTGTGATATGAGCAAAAATAATTTTTAGCCGTACTACCCATTTATAGAATAAATTGCAAAAGTCCTTACGGTCACTTTCGATATATAAATCAAATAAAATGTTTACAAACACTATTACCATTTATTCTCCTTCCCACAACCTATTTTTATAGTTCTAAAACAATTCTTTAGTAGGGTCATTTCCAGAGTGCTTGTTCAAGATAAAAAAAATAAAACTAATTTCAAATAAAACTTAAACCGCTTTCAATACAAGACTTAAAAAAGCAAGTACTTCCAAGGAGACCTAAAAAATATGCGGAGAGATTTGCAATAAATCTGCCTAAATTTCACTAAGAAAGCTCTTAGAGGTCATTACTTGTAAACACGCTTAAAGACTGCGACTCCACGAAACATGTACTCGTAAATATAAAAATATAATATGTTATTAAAAATATAAAAGGAGTTGGAAAAGAATTTTGTAAAATTGAAACATAACATTTCAATTATTCTGAATCTTTACTAAGAAGTCCAAAATGACAGCAAATTATTGCTGAGCCTTTGTATGAAGTTTTTAAGTCAAACCTCTTGTTTTTTAAAAAATACAAAGTTCAAGACTCTGCCATTAAGTGTAAAAAAGGTTTGGTTCATTATGTTGAATGTTATAAAGTTAACGACGGCCATTGTATGCCAGCTTGCCAAAATGAAAAGTTTCAAATGTTACTACTGACAGGCTGTAGTATTTATAAGATACACAAACGTAAGATTATCAGCTTGAACTGCGATAACGTAGAACTTACAGTAAAATGTAAATATTCGTAGACTACTATTTCAGAGAATAGAATTAAATTCTCCTGAATGTCAGTTAAGATTAAACTAGCAACAGACAGACAGCGGCAAGATGATTGGCCATCATAAATTATTTCTATAATAATGAAGTTTATTGCAACATTTTATTTAAACGCTCTACTCCACTCAAACCAAACGGTTCATAATTTCTAAAAATATTTAAAAGAAATTTATATAAAAAATAAAGTGCTAAAAAATTTTCTTTGCAAAATGAGCACAACTTTAAATATTGTGAAAACTTTGGCTGCTGTAATTGCCCTCTCCAGCACAGTGTGTAGTGCCAATCAACCCTCGTATCAAGTGTCTCTTTATGTGCATTTGCATCCCCAGGGACCGCCAGTCCATCTGTGCAATGGTATCATTGTACAAAGTCGTTTAATAATAACCACAGCTTCATGTGTGCATTACAAGTTTTCATCCAGCTATAGTCCAGTTTTTCCTATTGACCCCAGCATGATCAGTGTTATCAGTGGCAGTTCTACGGTATTTAATGAGGAATTAACACTACAGGTTACCCATATATTTGTGGCAGATAAATTTAATTATAGTACGGGCGAAAATGATTTAGCAATTATACGCTTAAATGGTATATTGCCACTGGACACGCGCAACGACATCAGTTGGATTACTTTGGCTGATGAAGAGGATTACGATGGATCTTGTATTGCGAATTTCTATGTGCGAAATGTAAGTTGTATGTGTAAATTTACATTTACATTTACATGTATGTATATCTTTATTACTCGAAATGTTAATAAAATGTTTTAATGTGACTTTTAAAAGCAGATTATTACAACACGAATAATAAAATACAAAGTTTACAAATTTTTAAGGTTAAATGAGTCAAAAGTTAGAGACATTTTTTACAAAACAAAGACCAATGACCGATATGTAGAATAATAGAAAATTTTTTATTAAAAAAAAATATATGAATAAGTATGAACTATAAATCTAATAATTTTGATCTTTATTCCTTGATTCAGTCTCTCAATGGCGCACCAAACTACATACAAAGTGAACAGTTGCCGTTATTAGATTCCGAGGCATGTGGAGCTGCATTCGAATATCCCAATGAACGTGAAAATGATGTCTGTTCCTTTTATTATCTTCCGGCTGGTTTCAATTGCAATGTACGTAAATATATATTACGAAAAAGTAAATCAAATTTCTATAATACACCAATACCTCGCTTTGCATTTTTTTTTTTTTTTAAGTTGCGTCGCTGCTAAATAAGTACTAGTTTTCTCTGTACGTCGGTAGATTTTCAAGTTTGCGTTGTTTTGGGTTCGAGTCTTTATTTTTTTTTTTTTTTTAAATTTTCACTTAGATGCTAAAACGATGACCCGTACAATAAGTGCATTGATGATCGAAATGGAGTCAAACAAAAAGCTTATTTGATGACATAAAGAGTAACTGCCGTATTCATAAAAAATAAAGTAGGTTTGAAGTGTGATTTTAAAAAAAATTGTCATACAAAATTTTCTTAAAGTACATTTGAAGTCAACTTTAATTTTTTATGAATAAGGGCATAAACGATAATGATAGTGGTAGTAATAGAGACAATTGCTACATTTTACGTTGCAAAAAAAAGCTGTTCAGCAAACATTGGAGCATTTTTTTTTTTTTGTGAAAAAAAGCCGACGACTTACTATTTTCGTATCCCTTAAACCAACTTCGATCTTTGCATGGTTTGCTATAGAAAATCTTAATTCACTTTGCTTCGTTTCCATTTGCGTCGTGTTTTTTATTTTGTTTGCTTAACCCCGGCGCAAAGTGAAGTATTGGTGTATTATCAAATCATTTTGAATTGTATTTATTTATTTTCAATTGACAGGCAATTGAAACATTTCAAAATTACAATGGCGACCGAGGCACCGGTTTAGTTTGCGGCAACAAATTGTTGGGCCTGTTATCAACTATTTTGCCAGTAAAAAATAAGAACGATTGCATGGAGAAGCCCATTAAAGCGTATTATACCGCTGTTGTTCAACATTTGTCTTGGATTTTTGATGTGATTACCGAAGAAGATTTAAATATGTTAAATGAGGGCGAGTACATCTCATCACCGCCTTATGCAGGAAAGACAAATGCATTTGTTGAACCGCAAGTGACAAGTAATATTCGATTCGAAAACTTTTACCACAGAAATGAAATCTAATTTATTTTGCAATTTATTGATAGTAGAACCTGCAACTACTTTAGCCAACACTGAGCCCTTTAATATAACGTCTGCAACGGAATCATCAGCCCAGCACAGTGCAGCTACAGACGTGGAAAATAATTTCAAATTATTCTCCATGATTTTTGGAATTTATTTTATTACACAGGTATTAAACGGCTGATTGTAGTCATCATCATCATTGTACTCGTATATAGTACTGCAATTATTTATACATAATAATAAATTATTATAGTATTATAAACAAACAGAAATTAAATTTTATATTGGCATATGGAAGCAATTCAAGAAGGCTGTAATGTTAAATCTTAATTTAAGAATATAAATACATATAATATTTAACAATTGATTATTTAACAATTATTCAAAAATAAAATGAATAACACAAAAAGATTTTCTGAACCTAAAATATATAAATCTTTAACTTATGTAACTAAAATATCCGAAAGATTAGAAAAATCTAATATATTTGATAACACCAAATATAAAATGGCTCCAAAAATGTATAATACAGTAGGCAGATTATTCAGTAAGATAAAAAATAGGATACCTAAATTAGAAATGTCAAACGTAGTTTATAAAATATCATGTAATGGTAATAACAATGAAAAATGTAGGAAAGTATATGTAGGTACAACTAAAAATAAATTAAAAACTAGAATAGCTGGACACAAATCTGATCAAAAATATAGAGATATATCATCACAGAAAACAGCATTATCATCACATTGTACAAATTTGAATCACTATCCCGACTTTGAGAACATTTCAGTTTGGAAAACAGAAAATAATTATAAACGTCGTTATATGTTAGAAATGTTAGAAATTATTAATGTACCCAAAAATCTTAGAATCAATTTTAAAGTAGATACAGATAATGTTGCTCAAACTTATACGACACTTAATTTATAAAAACACAAAAACTAAAAACTAAAATATTTTTCATATCAATATTTTTGTTTGTGTAATATTTAAATTCTGACAATTACTGTTATTTTTTGAAAAGTATTTTTATTGTTATTAATTTTAAATTTTGTTATTGTTTCCCTGAAGATGCTACACATTGTGTAGCGAAATATCGGAAAAAATAAAAAATAAAAATAAAAACTGACCTTAATCTCGAAAAATAAAATTGTTTAAAATTTTACAATTATTTATTTAAAATCGTACATATTTGGAATGGTGGAAATTTGTTGGTCAAGTTTCCCCTATAGCAATCGAACCAGGGCCTTACCATATTGACCTTCCAAAAGTTATTTTGAACCACGCGTATTAACATCCATATTTATAAGGATCCAATTGTGTAATGTTTGCAATTTGTTGCAAAGTTACAAACTATTTTTTAAAACGTGTACAATTTTTTAAGAGTACGTAATAATCTTTTCCACTTTGTTAATTTAAGAGAGATGACTATTATTTATTCCGTAACTTGGTGATTTGAAAAATTTTAGTTTATATTAAAAGTGGCTTAAGTTTTCGTGCAATTGCCAAAAAAAATTAACCAGTCACATGTTGTAGTAACAAAATTTTGCAAATAATCCGGATTATTTTTTGACCATTTGTTTGATCTTCTTCCTTCTTGTCTTTGGCTCAGATCCGCTGAATATCTTCTTCTTAGTCGAATATGGCCACTATTTTATAATATGTTGTGGGCAAATGGGTTTGGGTGTACTTCAATCTTTTTTTAGCTATTTTTCTGGATCTCAGTTTTTACTAAAGGCACGTTTAGGTTTTTATGAATATGAATTTGTTTTGACGTCTTTGAATTCTGCCTACATTGGAAGCTAAGCGCATTCTCCTGTTTTACACAAGACCATATAGGCTTTATCATCTAGTTATAAAGTAGGAGTTTACCATCTAAACTAATCTTAGAGTTTCTGCCAGTGATCCAATTAATTTGGATTAATTTTAATTTCATTTGAGTCAATTTCGAGGTGTATATCGGATTTTTGTTAAGGTTCATGTACACATTCCACTCATTAACTTTTACGCTCCATTGCTTTAAAACCATTTTTCTAATTCAGATATATGATTTTGTAGGTAGCGAGATGCTTTTTGAGGGTTTTCATGAATGCTTAGAAGAGCAGTATCATCCGCAAATGTTGATGAGTAGGTACGATTGTTTGTTGGCATATCAGAAATATACATGAAGTGAAGAAGGCTCCCACGATACTTCCTTCCTGCTTCAATAGGTTGTGCGGAGCTTAATAAATCTCTTTCTGTAAAAGTTCGACCAGTTAAGTAGCTTTCCAGTAGCTTATGTGTGTTTACGGATAAGTTTAGTTTCAACTTGTATATTAGACCATCATGCCACACTTTATTAAACGCTTAAGTAGTACTGTGTTTTCTTCTAAATCCAAACTGATGATTCGAAATACAATTGTTTTCAATTAAAATCTGGTATAACTTGTTCATGAGTATATTCCCGAATAGCTTCGATATATTCGACAATAGACAAGTCAACTGGTGTTTAATTTGGTGTATTTGGGATAAATACTTTTTCCAAATAATTAATAAATTTCATTTTTCAGTGTCATTTCTTGTCCAATTGCCACTTAAATTTCGCAAGGGAGGCTTACATTTTTAGTGGCTCGCCATAGTGAGTAATCAAAGTTCCACATTCCATGTCCACATTTCTCTAAATATTTTTTAGTAATTCAGTTTTCCAATATTCCAAGAGCTATTTTAGTCTTTTTATGCAATCTTTTAGCTTAGATTTGAGTTGTGGCGATCTGTTAAATTTCCACTCTCTTCGAATTCTTCTTTTATCATTTAAGAGCCTGATTAGTAGGGGGGTTTGTGTAGCAAGTTAAGCAGCCAGTTTAAGATCGTTATCCAAATTAATAAGAGCGTAATCGATATTTTATGGTGTTCTTAGCGGTATGTTTTCAAAACAATTTGTACATTGGGATTTTCCATATTTATTCCAATTTATACTTGTGCCTGTCATCGCTAAATTATTAGTCGGGCATACACTTTCTCGGGTGCTCGACAATTGTTACTATAATTGTCGGTGAGTGATCTGATGATAATTCTAACGAAATTGGGATATTTTTTATTACTACAAAATCAATAACATACGGTATCTTCTGTGGGTCAGTAGGCCAGTAACTAGATTTTCCGCTAGAAATCACCTTCAATCGGATTTTAGAAATTGTATTAAACAACAAACGAACTTTCCGAGTAGTCAGTCTTGATCGCCAGAATGTGTGCTTAGTGTTGTAGTCGCCAGGAAACTAGTGATTTAAAAACATTTTTCTATTGACTTTCCGTTATTTGTTCAAGGATCAGTAACGTCAGTATGTTCAAAACGAACTTTTATATAATTAAGCTATATGTACAATATTAACTCATTTATATAAATAAAAGGAAATATATATATACAATATTCCGTTATTTAAAATCTACTGCTATGCTTCCATAACAATCTTCAATACAGATCGTAGTGGCTTGAAAATAATCTTCACAAAAGTTCACTCATTAGGTAGCGTCTGGGGTTATTAGTACCATAAATGAGATACCCATTTATAAAAAAAAACTACGTGTTTCAGGAACAAGTTCCCTGATTTCAGCAGAACACATTCCATGATAGTATCTCCTGTACGCGGTCAAGTAACTCCAAAATAAACTTCGGCCCATACATGAGAGTTGTATTTCATTTTCGGTCGAATATAGGTAGTGTAAATAGTAAGCAGATCAGATGGAGTGTTTGGTCCAGCGGACATCACACTGGATTCTCATGTCAAGAACGTCAAGAGCGTCTGATTCCTTAATATTTACACCGCCCATAAAAACAGATGAAGCAACATGATCTGTTGTGTGTTTGTGCGTTAATAAACAACACTGAGTCTTACGTGCGTTAAAATCGACTCTGTTCGCACAACCCCATTCCGAGGGTTTGAAGGTTGAACAAGAAGGTCATTTATAAAGATGAGAAATAGAGTGGGAGAAAGAACGGAGCCTTGCGGTACCCCTGAATTAATCTTGAACTCGTCTGATGAGATCCCATCTATAACAACTCGTATAGTGCGATTTCTGAGGAAACTCGATATAAATCGAGAGAAGTTATCACCGACACCAAATGCAATGAGTTTTGATAAGAGAGCACCATGCCAGACTCTGTCGAACGCCTTAGAAATATCTAGAGCCACCATGACAATGTATAGAACGACACCATTTTTCCGATAGGAAGGCCAGTACGCGGTCGCTAAGTAAATTGTTGGACTCTAGATATTTCACAAGATGGTAATTTACCATACTTTCCATGACTTTCGAAAGTGCCGAACATATTGCAATTAAGCGATAATTTTCAGTGTGTGTAGCCTCTCCCTATTTAGGAATTGGCGTTATATTAGCAACCTTCCAACACATGGGAAATTCGCCGGCACGGTATAAGGTGCTGAAAAGGTTAGCTAATGAACGAGCTAGCGTCGAAGAACACTGCTTCAAGACCAGTGCTGGTCCAGGAGACTTATTTATGTTAAGATCCGCTAAAACCCTTTTAACTGCTCGCGTGCGAAATAATATATTTGGCATAGTTACTGATACTCTTTCGAGCACGGGCAGTGGTTGATTGCTTTCCGGTAAGTTTGAATTATTTGCAAATAATTCAGCTAAAAGGTTAGCTTTGTCAGCCGGGTATGTGAATGGTTGGGCATTCTTTAAAAGAGTAGGAATTGAAGAACTAGCATTATCCTTTATTCTTTTAACGAACTTACAATATGGACTAATATGATCATCTTCTTGTCATAAACTTCAGGTCATAAATTGGATGTGTTTCACCTTTCTTTAGTTAAATATAACGAGGTTCCAATTCTACTCGAAGAAGTGGTTGGGGGGTTTTTCCCAATTTTTAATGTTTATCACGTTCTTTATCTTGAAGCCTTTAGTTTCCAAACTGCTTTTTATTTTCTATTATTAATTAAGTCCGTTCTGAAAGAAAAAGATAAATATAAAATGTGATTATCTTCCGTCTCGTGACACCTCCATATACTTTGTGGAACAACTGAAATATGCATAAAATTCTTGTTAATATTGTTATTGAGATGAAATTTAAACAAAATAAACTTCAAATAAATAGAAATTAAATTTTGATTATTTTATAACATTTCGATTGAATGTTATAGACCAATCCTAAAATTTATGGATTAATTATAAATAATTTACGCTCCCCAGGCAGAAAGTAGGTTTTAAACCTACACTGCATGACTTTTTATATTTGATCGAAAAAAATGTTCTTTAAGGGGAAATTACCGTCTGATTACAGGAAAAATATTAAAAAAAAAATTAAAACAATAATTTAGTAGATACATATTATGCAATTTTCATATGTATCACCAGTGGATACACTATGCAGTAGGGAAATGTATAACATAATAATAAATAATAATATTCCAATAATAAAATTGTGTATCACCAGTGATACAATATGAAGTGTAGGGTTAATATTCATCACAAAAGGGTAAATATTAGATTAGACACATACTTGTGTTACCAATGTTGCCATTACCTAGCAAATTCCCAAACCAAACTAAATGATTTAATTTCAAATATGTAGTTGGTAACGTTTTGTATCCGCAATTTATAGCGTAGACAGACGACACAGTTAATTTGCATTAACAGTCTTACCTTCTGGTGGGAGCCCATCGAATTGGATATTTTACAATTCTGTGCACAGGATAATTGGGAGCAATGCCGCAAATAATACTGTAATTTTGAAAACATTTTCATTTGTAAGAATTAACATTTCATATATTTGAAAATAATTTAATTTAACAAAACATTTTCAATAATTAAATTTTATTAGGTAAATACACCAGATGCAAGCAGCCGTTACCATCGCCAGTGATGATTTCGTCGCCCTCTTCACCACTGCCTTCTCCTCAGCTGACGCAGCTTCGTCGTCCTCTAGAAGAAAGAGAAACTATTTAGGTGAAGTTATCAAAATGATGAAAGAACAAAATAAAATCTTAAAAAGTGTGGTAGAAGACAGCCAATCATTATCGAATGAAATTGTTAATGCGATTCGGGAGCAATGCGAAACTAGCAAAGAATTTATAACTTTAATGAAAACCTTAATAGACAACATTTAAAAATGTTATAATCTTCTTTCTTCTGTACATACCTACATACATATATAAAAATTAATTTGCGTTTTTGTTTGTTTATTTGTTTGTTTATTTGTGCCACATAGAAAGCTAAACCGCTGGACAGACCTATTAAATATCGCATATTTAAAAATATCGCAAAGTAAAATTAATATAATGTATGTATATTAGGCCGGGCCAATTTGTATGGAGCCGAAAAAATCGATTAGAGCCGCCCCCTAGGATGATTCTATGGACAATTCTAAGCAACTTTGGTGAAGGAACCATGGGTCTATCTCGATTTTCGAGTCTCCCACTTTTCAAAAAATGATTTTTTTCCCTATAACATCATTTTGATTCGAAATTCGATTTTTTTATTCATCGTTATATTATCTTTTTTATGTGTATATGGGAGGTTTTTGGGGTCGAGAAATTCATTTTTGATCTTTATTTTTACCTATGAACACCACCAGAGGGAGTTTCATGCATATTTGTAATATTTTTCGTCTATTTTCCGAGAAAAAATGTTCGGTAAAATTGATATTTATTTTATTTTTTTCAACAGAAATTCAACCTAAAAAATAAGAACATGTGTAAAAAAAATTAATTTAGTGGAAGAAAAGCGGAATAAGTTATTTTTGAAAGTCTTTCTTGCTTTCAAGTCTGGGGAAAAAAATCATTTTTTGAAAAATGGGAGACTCGAAAATCGAGATAGACCCATGGTTCCTTCACCAAAGTTGCTTAAAATTGTCCATAGAATCATCCTAGGGGGCGGCTCTAATCGACAAAAAATTTGGCCCGCCCTAATGTATATATGCATTGCGTGAAACATATTAACTTATAAATACATAATCATATAGCCTGTTTATAGATCACGAAAGATAAGCGAGCGTTATATAAGACTTAAGACACAAACTTTTAATCGTATCTATTTTTTACTCAATCAAGTTTGTTTATTCCACAATCAAGTTTGTGTCTTAAGTCTTATCTAACGTTCGCTTATCTTTCGTGATCTATAAACAGGCTAATAATATTTGTACTTACTAAAACTCAAAGCTATTGCATTCCTAATAGTTGATGCTGCCACGTCATTTTCGGCAATTCTTGTTGAGTGGTTGGGCTGGCTGTGTGTAGTTAAGTCTTCTGCAACAGTTTCCATCCATGCGGAAGAAACTTCGTCATTTTCAAGAAGTTGTGTAAAATGCAACATGTTTTTATTATAATGTTAACATTTTTTGGTGCTACTTGTAAACCTCTACCAATTCTTCTAAATCTAGCTTTAAGCTGGTCAAATGCATTTTCGATTACACGACGACATCTAAACAGTCGGTAGTTGAAGGTTTTTTCTATATCTGGTTGATTTATTGAATACGGAAATGGCTTCATCATATAACGCGATAAGCGAAAAGCAGAATCGCCAATAAGCAACAGTGATATCGGCAATTACTTTGCTGTTTTGTGAAAAAATGTTAGCGCTTTCATGAAATCTTTTTAAAGAACTGTTTTCAAAAATGTACGAGTCATTATTTTTTCCACTTGATCCAATGTTTATATATGTGAATTTTGATCTGCAAAAGCATGTACAAATGTAAATGTTTTCAATAAATACAAAAAAAAAATAAATTACCTGTGATCACAACTTGCTAATAAAACCACTGAATGTAATAAGTAGCTATTAAAATTAGTTATAATAAGTAGCTATTAAGATTAGTTATAGTTGACAACATTGTAATTAACAATTAAGTATAATAAGTAGCGATTAAGATTAGATATAGTTGACAGCATTGTAATTATTAACTACAATTAATAAAAGAGTGGCAATATTGTAAATGATAGAAGATGGCGATGCCATGAGGAAAACGCCATTGTTAATGGTGAAGTAGAAGCGTCTAGAAGTAAAAATACAATATAAAATATATCTAGAGCTAAAGACAGTTATAAATAATAAAATATCTAAAATAATAAAAATTATAAATAATCAAAGAAAACGCATTTTTCTTCAATAACATCACAATTGATGTTACATGGTGTCAGAAGTGCAAAGGCAATACATAGTACAAAAGTTTTTGTTTTAAAAAAAAATTTCTCGGAATGGCTGATCGTTTACCACCGGAGTTAGATTGTTCTAATCTAGCCAATGAGTGGCCAAATTGGAAACGCAGTTTCATGGTTTACATGATAGCTAGTGGCAAGTCGAAGGAGCCAGAAATGACGAAAATAGCCAATTTTATCTGGCTGATTGGCACAGGCGGTGCGAACATCTACAATTCGCTATTTCCTAACGACGGAACGGAGAAGTCTTTGTTGGGCACTACGACTGCAGGAGAAAAAACAAATCAACGCAAATTAGATGAGGTGCTGGAAAGGTTTGATGAACATTGCTTGCCCCAACGTAACGTGGCAATGGAGTCGTACAAGTTCAACATGATATCCCAGAAAGAACGTCAAACATTTGCCGAATTTGAAACCGAGCTCAGAACGCAAATGCGGTATTGCGAATTTAAGTGTAAATGCGGAGAAGTTTATGAAAACCGCATGCTTCGTGACCGGATTATTGTTGGCGTGCATGACAAAAAATTGCAGCTGAAATTGCTAGACGGTCGTGACGAAGAATTACCACGTGTTGTTGAGATGTGCAAAACCTACGAAACGGCAAACGCCAACAAAGACATATTGGATGCAAAATTAAAAATAAATGCCGTTAAAGCTATGGAGAAGTTCGAACCCATAACAGGAACATACAACAGATTCTGTTTCAACTGCGGAGGTCCATGGAAAGTTGGTCATCAAACTGAGTGCAAGGCCAAAGACATTACTTGTCATTCGTGCGGAAAAAAGGACATTTCAGGAAAATGTGCCGCAAACCCCGGGAGAAGGCATCTGACAACAAGTCCAGAGTAGCAGGAATAAATTGGAGTGAAACGGAAGGTAAAATTAGTGATTATTTTAGCAATTTAAGTAGTTTATTAAGTTCTAATTATATTCCTAGGGTAAATTCATTATTATCGGAAAGCAAACGTTGGAAGAAGAAGTATATAATAGGAAAAGAAAATGTAACATTTAAATTGGACACTGGGGCTGACGTGAACTGTATTCCACTGAAAATAATCAAAAAATTAGGTGTTAAGCTCAATAACAAAAATTGTGAATTACCAGTTTTTGATTATAATAATAATAAACTACAAGTTTTTGGCACTTGTGATTTAAAATTAATGGATTTAAAGAAAAAATTAATTAAATTGGCAGAGTTTGTTGTAGTTAGTGATAAATGTGAACCAATACTCGGATTAGAAGAATGTGAGAGACTGAAATTAATAAAACGATTAGACGTGGATAGCATTACTGGTATACATTCTAAAGCTTCATTCATGGATAAGTATAGTAGTGTTTTCAGAGGACTTGGAAAGTTTCCAAGATCATTTTCAATATCATTAAAGGAGAATTCGAAGCCCGTGCTTCACTATAGAAAGCGAATTCCTAATTCGCTATTAGGAAAATTAAAACTGGAACTTGAGAAAATGGTGGAAGACGGAATTATATCACAAGTTGATTATCCCACAGATTGGGTAAATAATTTACAATTGGTAGAAAAGACAAATGGTACAATCCGAATATGTCTGGACCCAAAAGCATTAAATGAGTGTATAAAGCGGGAATATTTTTTGATTCCGACAATTGATGATTTCACCTCCAATCTAGCGGGCAAACGAATTTTTTCGGTTCTAGATTTGAAAAGTGGGTTTTGGCATATGGAGCTGGACAAAAAGAGTTCAGACTTGACAACATTTTTAACACCTTTTGGGAGATTCAAATTTTTACGCGTGCCTTTTGGCCTAAATTGTGCCCCTGAAATGTTTCAGCAGGAAATGATTAGGATCTTTGGGGACTTAAAAGGGGTACTAGTTTATTTTGATGATTTGGTGATCTGCGCAGAAAATGAAGAAGAACATGATCGAATCATGGAATTAGTTATGAATCGGGCTAAAGCGAATAATATCAAGTTTAATCCGGAAAAAATTCAATATCGTCAAAGGGAAGTTAAATTTATGGGAAATATTTTATCGGAAGGGAAAATCAAAGCGGACTTTAAATATGTTGAAGCGATTATAGGAATGAAAAAACCTACTAATAAATCGGATGTTTTAAGGTTTCTGGGGCTTTTAAAATATTTGTCAAGATTTATTCCTAACTTATCAAGACAAACGGCTGGGTTACGTAATCTGACTCGAAATGACGTGGATTTTGAGTGGACGGAGACACATGACAAGGAATTTGAAAATTTACAGGGAATAGTGACAACAAGACCTGTTTTAGCTATTTTTGACCCAAATTTGCCAGTGGTTATACAAACTGACGCTTCTAAGGATGGGTTAGGTTGTGTTCTAATTCAAAATGGGCATCCAGTTGTATTTGCTTCTCGAACCCTCAGCAAGAGTGAGCAAAAATGGGCACAAATTGAGAAAGAATTATTAGCGATTGTGTTTTCCTGTCAAAGATTTCATTTTTTTTTGTACGGACGAGACTTCATTGTAGAGAGTGATCACAAACCCCTGGAATCCCTTGTTAAACGGGATATCGACAATGTGACCATGCGTTTGCAACGTATGTTCATGTTTCTTCTAAAGTATCCCCTTATGAAAGTAGTTTACAAACCGGGAAAAGACATGTTGGTAGCAGACTGTTTGTCTAGGGCACAACTGTCGGAAGTTTCGGAAATAGAAGGGTTAACGGGTGTTATTCATTCAGTGACGAAATCGGTTTGTCTTACTGAAGAGAATTATAATTTCTATAGGAACACACTAGAAAATGATTCGGCATATTCACGTGTTCGTGACTACATTGAAAATGGCTGGCCGAGGTTCAGTCGATTAGACCCATTAAGCCGACAATTTTTTAATTTAAGGTCTGAATTACATGTCGAGAATGGATTAGTATTTGTAAATCATAGATTAGTAATTCCGTCGGGCATGCAACGTAGATTACTCAATTGGGTACATTCCTCGCACCTTGGCATTGAAAAAACTCTCGCCCGGGCAAGAAAGTTATATTATTGGCCAGGAATGAATAAGGACATAAGGGATGTAGTATCCTCATGTAAGATTTGTGAGAAATTTAAAAGGAACCAGCAAAAGGAGCCTTTAGTACAGGAGGAACCTCCAAAATATCCATTTCACGTTGTGGGAATGGATATTTTTGAATACGCAGGACGAAATTATATAGCGCTGTTTGACGCATATTCAAATTTCCTCTTGTCAGTAAATCTACAGAATAAGACTTCTGGTCATGTCATTAATAAAATTATCGAAATGTTTAATATTATAGGCTACCCAACGATAATTAAATGTGACAACAGTCCGTTCAGTTCAGGGGAGTTCAAACGATTCGCGGATGAGTATAACATACAGTTCAAGTTTTCAAGTCCAGGGTACCCTCAAAGCAATGGATTGGCCGAAAAGGGTGTAGCAATAGCAAAAAACATTATTAAACGTTGTTTTGAAATGAATGAAGCTGACCGTTTTCAATATCATATACTAGACTATAATACTACTCCCTTGGCGGATATGCGGGTTGCTCCGACCGAATTATTTTTTGGGAGATTGTTAAAAACAAAATTACCAGTAAGCGATTCCTTGTTAATCAGGAATAAAATAGACGAACAGGAAATTTCAGATAAGTTGTATAAAAAAAAGGAAAGGCAAAAATATTATTATAATAGAAGTGCAAGATCATTACCGGCATTAGAGGAGGGTGACCTAGTCATGTTTAAAAAACAAGAAAAAAAATGGGATTATGGTCAAATCGTATCATCCTTTAATGGACGATCATACATAATCAGGGACAGTTTTAACAATTATTTTAGGCGTAACAGACGTTTTATTGTTAAAACGAGGAACACTGACTTCAATGCTAGTGACCTAGTATTTGAGGAAGAGTGTATAGGCGAGAGAAATAATAGTGATACAAGTCACAAGGGAACACAGAACCAAGCATATGACCAACATGACTTGAACAATGACATTGCAACTTATGAACGAAATAGTAGTAACGCAAATGAATCAATCCCTTCGGTGAACGTAGAAGCTCCTATGGAGAGAATCATTAACGAAATAATTCCCGAAGCGATTGAATCAAATGCCCCAGAACCCGTAACCCTACAGACAGATGTTGGACGGTCTCAAATAACTAGGAGTGGACGTGTCGTAAAGCCCCCAGCTCGTTACGGTCGAGATTACGGTGTATAATTGAATCAAATTAAAAAAAAAAAAAAAAAAAAAAAAGAAAGCATGTAATAAGTAGCTATTAAAATTAGTTATAATAAGTAGCTATTAAGATTAGTTATAGTTGACAACATTGTAATTAACAATTAAGTATAATAAGTAGCGATTAAGATTAGATATAGTTGACAGCATTGTAATTATTAACTACAATTAATAAAAGAGTGGCAATATTGTAAATGATAGAAGATGGCGATGCCATGAGGAAAACGCCATTGTTAATGGTGAAGTAGAAGCGTCTAGAAGTAAAAATACAATATAAAATATATCTAGAGCTAAAGACAGTTATAAATAATAAAATATCTAAAATAATAAAAATTATAAATAATCAAAGAAAACGCATTTTTCTTCAATAACATCACAATTGATGTTACACTGAATACCAGCCTTTATAATTGTGATATATGACATCCATCTACAGCTCCAAAGCATTGCTGTCCAACCTCTCCATATTTCTAACATGTTCACACACTTCTTGGAAAGCCTTCCTGTTGAGGCATAAGTTTTCCTTAAACCTATTATCGTCCATCGTAAGCACGTCATGCTCCCAAAAAGTGCTGTTGCGGTCCTTTAAACAATAGCATATATGAATCATATCCTCCAGAAAATATAATATTAAACCTACAAATTTCCACAATTGCTTTTCTCTTATTTCAGAGTGTCCTATTGCGGTCCTCACTTTGTAGCAACACGTTCAGGTTGATGGTTGCTAGTGCATGAACAATTTTTGCATTATGGAGCAGTCTCAGCAAAAGTAATTTCAGCTTTTTTCCAAAAAAATACTGATTTTTCACCAACAGCATAGCTGCTAATCTGAAGCCCCTAATTTTGAAAATCACTAGCGTTCAACGCATCACCAAAAATATGAAATTTTGTAAATTACTGCGTCATTGCGTTTAGCGAACGAAAAAAATATTATGTTGTTACAATACTGTCAATTAATTGCGTATTTAGTGTTGCTATTGTAAATGTTGATACTGAAATTTAAAATAAAAATTTACATAAAGCTACACCTATTTTGCATTGGCAATGCTACGAGCCTATCAGCTTTTTCAAGGAAATATTTAAAATTGTGAAGAAAAAAGTTTTTAAAGCAAATAACTATAAATGCATAGATTCTAAGGGGTATAAAAATATGTTCGCACTTATGGCTATGTCATCTTCATCGGATGATGACGATTCTTAAAGCGTCCTAGACATATCTATTGAAAAACCCAATTGCGCTCTACGATCAACATAATCGAATAATGAGTAAGAAAAATAACACTCTTGAGATTTACAATATTACAATATTTTTAATTTAGGTTAGGTTAGGTTCCGTGGGCAGCCGTTCTTGAAAACAGCTCACTTGGGTCCATCGTGTTGATCCCATTGTAGTTGGTGGACAACCTATCGGTTTCACTCCGCATTGGTTGCTTCCCTATCAAACCATCCAGATTCCTTGGCAAAGGTGCTGATGCATCTTGGATCTATCCTAGATAGTTCACCTAAACATGGAAGAAAAGGTGCCCCGAGTATCCGTTCCCTTTTCAGCGATAGGGCCAGGCATTCGCAGAGGAAGTGGATGACTGTCTCCTCCTCCTCCTCCTCGTTGTGACAGCATCTACAAAAGTCATTATCTTGCAGACCAAGTCTTCTGGCGTGTGTCCCAAAAGTACAGTGACCTGAAGAAATCTGAAGAAAAAAAATGCAGCTGTCCTGCCAGCAGTTGGAAGTTTCTTTCTTACTCACTTCCAGACGTTAATTGGAAGATAACAATAACAATTTACATTGCAGTCGTCTTTTAATCATCCAGACGACGTTTGGACGATTGTTTGTTGTTTACAACACCAGCCGAAAATAACATGTCCCATTATAAAAGAAATGAAAAGAATGCAAAAAAGAAGTTTAGGACATCATCGAAATTAGTTTTATTTTGTCATTTGCTGCGGTCGATCAGTGGTAAAGTGTGGTTTTGTTATTGTTATTGTTGTAGTTTTTACATATTTGTTATTCCATAGTCAATGTGAGTGTATTATCTGTAAAGACAAAAAAAATCAATAGCAAAAGAGAGGCGAATAAAATAACTTCTTGAAGTGACTTCTTGAAGTTAAGACGCTTCTACGATGAGAAAATGGTATCGCAGAAGATGAGTTTCAACTTCTTAGCATTACTTCTGAGTCACTTCCGCAATAGAAAATGTTGGCAGGGTGTGTTCCATCGGTTTCAATGTGTGAGTGATGGTTTGTGCATTTCAGAAAGCCAACCAAAAAAGTTCGAAGACCAAGAATTGAAGATATTACCCCCAGGCCCGGATTATCCATAAGGCAATTTAGGCAACTGCCTAGGGGCCCCACATCGGCTAGGGGCCCACACTCTGATTTTTTTATATTTATTTCTTCGAGTGAAAATTATATTTGAATATATTTTTTTTTTTATAAACAATTATTTCATCAAAAATTTATATTATTTACTATAAATAAACAAACAGTATAAAATAAATTTAATAATAAAGAAAATAATTTAGAGTACGTAGTCCCTTAAGCGGGCTATACTATTTTTATTTATTTATTTTATTTTGCATTTCATGTACAACAAGAGTAAATCTTATATTTATAGTACAGGAATTTAATATTGATACAGGATAGTTCACAGAGTTATAATATTAACTAAGGCTTTATCGAAAGGTTACAATAGTTTCCAGAAAGGATTGCAGTCTATTGCAGACGATGAGACTCAGACATCACAAGTGATTCACGAGGTCAGGTGTCTATTAAAGGATATGCAAAAAAAAAGAAAATGCTGTAATGACAGTATTCTGGGCTACCATACTAGATCGAATCAATGGTGTCAGTATAGCTCTACAAAAAGCCAATGTTGAACTTCGAACGGCAGTCGTTCTCTTAAAATCGCTTTTAGATTTTTTACTTTCACAGCGAGAATTATTTGACGATTACGAGAAAGCTGATACAGAATACAGTGATGCAAATCAGCGTGTGCGAAGAAGAAAAACGCATCACGATGACGGATGTGCAGAAGACGTTGTACACAGTGGGAAAGAGAAGTTAAGAATTAAGACATATTTGCCTGTACTAGACATGTTGTGCACAGAATTGTCACGGCGACTAGATGCTTATCGGGAAATCAATGCTTTGTTTGGATTTCTAACAGACTTTTCGACCAAATCCAACGATGAAATAAGAGAGGCTTGTACAAAGTTTAGGGAACATTATTCCGAGGACATTGAGCCTGAGTTTGTAGACGAGATGGTTCAGTTCAAGTACTTCATCTTACAATTAGAGGATGCCGGAAAAAATAAAATTGTACCTGCCGAGGAATCATATAAATTGATTTTTGATAATATGGCACAATCAACTTTTCCTAATGTAATGACTGCATTGCAAATATATAGAAGTCTGATGATTACAAATGCCACGGGCGAACGTAACTTTTCAAAATTAAAATTAATCAAAAACTGTCTTCGTTCATCACTGTCTCAGAACCGTTTAAATTCATTAGCGATAATGGCGATTGAAAATGATATATTGGAAAAGGTTAACTTTGAAGATGTTTTAAACGATTTTGTATCTAAAAAAGTTAGAAGAGTTCATATTTAAACACATTGTACTTTATAAAACAATTTTATAAAAAATACGCATATATTCCTTTCATTTGTTTAAATTTTTTTATTGAATAGGGTGATGTTATACCTTCGTAATGTGTCAAAAAAAACAGCGTAATTATGAAAAAATTACATTGTGGTAGAAAAAATATGTTTTATGAAGTATGAAAAGGCTGAAGGGGCCCAAGACATTCACTGCCTAAGGGCCCCGACATGGTTAATCCGGCCCTGATTACCCCGTGAAGATTGTTGTCAAATTCAACAAGCAGCAGGATTTTTCCAAAAACAGGAAAATTGGGTGCCATATGAATTGAAGCCAAAGTTAGAAGGACGATTTTGAATGTTCAAAATGCTGTTTAAACGCTTTAAGGAGAAATCATTTATACACCGAATCACTGCTTGCGTTGAAAAATGTATTCATTACGATAACCCGAAGAGTTAGAGATCGTATGTGAAGCCCGGTCAACCAGCCGAAACGACACAAATGCTTATTTGGTACCAAAGTAATGCTCTGTTTTTGGCGGAACCAAAAGTGTCACATCTATTATGAGCTGCTGAAATCTGGCCAAACCATTACCATTACAGGGAACCTGTACCGAATAAGCGGCCAAAATTTCAAATGGCTTTATCGTATACCCAAAACTCTTGATCATCTCAGATCGCAATCCTCAGATCTTATTCCAATTGATTAGTTCTATATATTTCCAAAGGAGCACTTTAAGATTTCCTGTCGTTTTAAATTTGTCGAAACAGAAAAATAATTATTTTCGTTCATTGATATAACTGACTTATTCACTTATCCACTCGCCTCTAATGCAGTGGTCGGAATATAGGGAATATGGATTATAATAACATGTTGTACACTTTATTGTAATCGGATAAGCTATTTATTTCCAATTATTTAAAATTGTGAACTGAATTTCCACTGTTCCAAATATCTTATGTAATATCATAATACATAAGTATATGTAATATATCATTATACGAGTACATATTCATATCCGGACAAGGTTTCTTCAAATAAACAAAACAATTTTGGTAATAAATATATTATTCAATGATTATTTAACTGATTTGGATATCGAGTAACAAAATCTTTACACTACAAATATTTGTTAAATACTTAACATTTATCAATCTTATTGTGACTCACTGTACATGTTAATGGGATTGATGAATATGTGTGACACTTGATTTGTTCACAGCAATTTGTCTTTGTATAAACATTGTTGTGTTGTTTTTTGTTTGCTACCGGACCGATAGCACGATAGACGTCATTCACAACATAAAAAAAGTTGATCATACATGTCTTGCGTTTGGCAAAACCACAATAAATACATGTGTTGTAAATGGTTTGCTATGTGAGTACAAGTTCAAATACAATCACATATTGTATGCTTGTTATCAATTGATAAAGTTAACTTTCAAGAAACACACACGCACACACCGAAAATAACGTAAATAATTTTCACTTAAAGACAAACAGACAGACATAGATACATGCGAGTACTTGTATACCTATACGAGTATATACATACATAACTACATATTTGTAAGCTTTCTCGCCTTAAAAAACTGCCTTGAAGTCAATTTAGTTTGAAATAAAAAAATTAAAAAGTATGGAAATTATGTAAATAGATCTTGAATATATTTACAACAATGTCAATAGGAAATTTATTGGATTAAGTGTAATATAGAGTCTTTTTGGGGCTAGGTGAAATAATTGACCGATATATGCTGAATTTAACTCGAATTATAGGATAAATAAAGAGATTGGTACAGTAATTTCATGATAGTATACTTAACATGGTTTTTGGTGGCTGTAGTCGATACATATGTGTGTACATATAAAAAATAATTGTAATAAGGAGGACTTATCTATTATCTATTACTGCAGTGACTCTGAAATAATACTAAGCTTGCCTTCTAAATGATTTGTAATTATTAATCTGCACAAACCAATCACACTAGTGCTATAAATCACATAAAGTTTCGGTAAATCTGAAAACGCTATCACCTTTAGGGGATCAATGCACCAAAATGGCGTTCATGGTTACCCACCACGCAAATAGCCTTATATGCTATCCCGAAATAGTGATGTACACTACTACAGATATATTGTGTAATCACTAGTTACACAATTAGCTATATGGCTAATTGTCCCAGACGAAAGTCAATTGACAAAACAAAAACAAAACGCCGGATTACAAAAGGACACTTATTGACAATTGGCTCTCCCCTATTTAGACTATAACGAAATAACTAAATTCTAAAGTGCATACAAAAAAGTTTTAAGATCAAATACAGTGCATACTCTTGTCTTGGCTGGGCTTCACATACGGTCTTTTACGCTTCGGGCTATAGTAATGGATTCATTTATCATCGGAAAAAATATTTCCGCTTAAAGCGTTTCATTTCATTTCAGACATGCAAAATTGCCTTTCAATGACAGTCATGTAGGTGGTCCATTCGGTATGGACAATTTTCGATCACTCTTTCATTGGTACCGTTATTCCGCGTTTTACGACTATTTCCTTCATTGCTACCAGTATCTCTCGTATTACGACTTTTGACTTCATATAACCCTAAATAAAAATAACTAGAGTTGTGATATCACACGATCTATGAGATCCAGAACAGCTCGTTTAATATTGCATATTTTGAATTCTTTAAATCTTTGTAAATATATACATATGTAGGTAAATATTTTCTAACAAGCAGTGACAAGAACAATAAAATAAATTTTTCAAATAAGTACCTATCTATATTTTTAGTTAAAGCAACCCATGATATCGGTGATCGCTACTTTGAAATCACTTCTTTCGTCTATATTTCCCACTGGTACACTTTTAATTACTAATTAATTTCGTAGCAAGTGGCGATGAGAAGGAAAAGCTTATTTCGGGAGCGTAAAATAGTAACAAATACACAGACAAATATACCTTGATACTTCTTAGTTCACACCAGCTGAATAATAATAAATAAAATACAGAAATTTTAAAGAAGCAACAAATAAAACAAGGTGTGCGAGCGTTGAACATTGATACCGCCATTATGTGAGCGAACATACGAACGAATGAAGCAACGAACAAACGAATGAATGAACAAATTAATAAAGAGGCAAAAACGAATAGCTGTTGTTTTTGTTATTGTTGTTGCTGTTATAGCTCATCAGCCATTTATTTGTTGTTGGCAGTTGGCTATCGGAGCAAATTTGCTACACCGATATTTTTTTCTAGACAATCAGTTCTAGTCTGAGACTCGTTGAGCGAGTTTCTTCATTTCAAAGAAATACAATTAAGTTGAAATAAAACGAAAATAAAACTTAACAAATGTAAATATTCCAAATATTCTTAATTCTTGGGTAAAATAATTTAAAAAAAAAACAGCTATTGATCTATGGATTGGTGGCCTCGTGTACGTTCGTTTAATAATTCGGTCGTGTTATTGTTATTTTGTCTCCTTTAGACTCCGTGTTGTTATTGTTGTTTTCAATATTTTTCATCGTCATTTTCTTCATCATCGTCAACAATAATAACAGCAACAAGAGAATTATAATATGTTATTATTTCTTATTATTGTTGTTTGTTCTTGGTCGTGTTGCTATAGTTGTTGTTATTATTGTTGAGAAACGACTGAGACTGATGTCAAATCAAAAAATAAATAAAATGAAATCCTACAATTTCGAGAGAAATAATAATAAATAATATACAAAATTATGTGTTTTACTTAATAATAGAAATTTAAACAAACAACTGCACAAAAATTTACAAAAAAAAAAATGCCCAAATAAAAACACATTAAACAAATTTATAAATAAAAAATATTAATATAAATACGAAATAAGAAATTCAAATGAATTTTACAGAAGTGAAGAAAAAATTTGTTGTGAAATTATGTGACTAAGTTTTAAAATGTTTAACTATTTAAAGAATTGAAACAATTTTTCATAAAATATCTAATTTTATAGTAAATAAAGAAATAAAATAAAGTAATCAAATATTTATAGATATTTTTCACTTGCCTTATTAAGAATACAGTGTTAATTTGTTTATTAAACTACTAAATTATTTGTTGCTGAAAAGTTACGTGGTTTTCTTTTTTCATAATTTCTGTTTCTTTTTTGAAATTACAGTGAAATTAAAAGTGTTCTTTAGCACAATAGCAAATTCCCAAACAAGAAAAGCTAAAACGTGCAATACAAATTAAAGCAACAACTTAATTGTTTTTACTCTCTTCCTCTCACTCGCATGACGGTGGGTGAATGTCTGTTATTTGGAATACCATTATACAACAGGTAGGTCCACTTACACTCCAAAAATACTCATACGTATCTGTTAAGAATCTGATAACGATATAAGCTTTTAAGTACTATTAAAAAAAATTTTAATTAGCTGAGTAAAGAAGACCCTCAATTGCTTCATTTTATTTTTATTTGAAATGTTTTTAAAGATTTGTTGATAATTTGGGATATTATATACAAATGCTTTTACTTTACCAGTTTTTACTCAAAAATTATATTTTAGCAGATTTGTTTCTTACAGAAATATTATCATTACAGAAATCTGTTGAATTTCTGTAATAACTGTAATAACTTCTTATTCAAGAAATTGCATTCTTTTAATTTCCACGACACTCTAACGCATTCTACAAACAAATTTCGTCCATTAAAATCCTCAGCCTGACCCCATTCATTCCTAATAGTAGCTTATTACCTGCTAAGTCCAACTTGAAACAATTTGCAGTTCAGTTGATCCCATCCATATACCGTTCAGTTATCTCTAAGTAAAAAGCTTAAAATTTGGTTAAGTTAGGAAGTGATTCTGAGTCGATCGGTATACTTTAAGGTGGGTGCTGGAACAATATTTATGGGCGTTACAAATATCACCACAAATCCAATACCCTTCCCACTATTCTGGTGTAGTTATAATTAAGTTTGCTGCGCTTTATAAGATGTCAAAGTAATGTGTCGCATTGTGCGATGATACCATTTAAAAACATCAATTTAAATTGATACAATTCAATCTTACATCGTTTCAAATTAAGAGCAAAAGGAGGCTAATGGCAGTATTAATTAATATTTGAACAATCGGTAGACATACGAGTATAAAAACATATAAACATATCTAACCTTTTCTTCGAACTTTCAGGTTATGAATGTTTATTTTGTCAAAGCTGCTAAGTTTTTCTCAAACTAAATAAAAACTTTTGTTAAAACTGCAACAATAATGCAATATTAATGAGAATTTAATAAATTTGTTGGCTTCTATTGGTTCACCGACTTAATTTAATAGACCTATTTTGTATACAGATATACAGGCTCACTCAACAGAGTGCTCAGTTTGAAATGTCTTAACTTCTGAGTTCCCTTTATCTAAATCATCAGAAAAGAGCAATATGAATAAAACATTTCATCAATATATATATATAATAGTTAAGCTACGTGTCCACGATCGTCAGATATTACAACGTTGTCCGAAAAATGTTCAGAAAATGTCTAACAACCGTGTAAAATTAAAATGTTTGCTTTCCAACGTTGTAAGAAAAAGCATTTTCAGTACATTGGAAGACAAAAATATTGTCAGACATCTAACAATCGTGTAAACACACAATTTTGTCATTGTCATGGTTTTAAGACAATTGACAAACACTTTTCATTTTCATATGTGCAAAGTTTATGCATCTGCCAATGCTGCATATTATTTCTAAATGCATCTCTGTATATACATAAATAATAAACAAACAAGTGAGCATTGATAAAATTTTTGAAAAAAGTGGAAGAAAATTAAAGAATTAAATTTAAGTGTGCATTAATAAAATTTTTGAACACACACACAGAGCTGCAAAACGAATTTACCAATGCCACACAACAATCTGACAACCGTGTAAACTGACAATTTCGGTCGACAGATAAATTCATTGTGTGACAATTGTGTGCAAATGAAATTGTTTGTTTTCTTACAGTCGTGTAAACTGACAATTTATTAGCACATTGCTAGATATGACAACGTTGTAATATCTGACGATCGTGGACACATAGCTTTAATATGTATATATAATTTTTTTTTGGATTTGTATCAAAAATTAGATATAATATTGACATTATTTCCATATTCTATAGGATATATCTTTCAATATCTCCATAAAATATTTAATTAAAAAAATATTAATCAAATCTTCATTTTTGGCGCTTATTAATTAGTTTGTTTTAGTTTTTATACCCTCCACCACCACAAGTGGTGAATGATGATATACATTTGTCATTCCATGTGAAACTTTGTTAATATTCATTTGAGACCTTGATCCTTATGTAATTCTAAATCGATTGAGCTATGTCCGTCTGTATGTCTGGCTGTGTAAAACACTCCTACGTCCAAAATACACAACTTAACTAAACGAAATTTCCATAAAAAGACTTATTATTTTGTAGGTAACTTTGGTATTGAAAATCAGCAAAATCGGTATAGTAGAACCAGAGTTATAAACAAAAATTTGATATTTTTTATCCATTTTTTTTACAATTTTTTTAAATATATTGCAGATAATACCATAACATTTTGTACACGTTATTTTTATGATAAAAGAAGAAAGTGTTAGAAAAATAGTAAGAATCGGTCCATGATTTCTTATAGCCCCCATTCAAAAATCTTTCCGAAATATTGCTCAATTATACATAAATAAAATTGTAATATCAATACAAAATTCAGCAAAAATAAATTTCATGCAAAAAAAATCGCAAAACGAAATATTGTTTAGTTCGATCCATGTTTGACCATGGACCCCACTTCCAAAATTCACTTAAATACGTATAAATAATGGTAAACGGCTAAAATTTGACATAAATAATCTTTATAGGCAAATAAATTATTGTAATTTATTTATTTTATTTATTTATTTATTTATTTTATTTATTTAGATTGTAAGCCCTTAGGGCCTAATTAATCCAGATTATTCATATGGCAAATACAAAAGTATAATTTAATTTAAAAAAAAAAAAATTCAAAATTTCTGTACATATAATTTTAACCCCCCTATTGCACAAATGTTGAATACTAAAATTAATAAAAAAAACAATTTGTATTGTGGTAAATGTTTACAGCCACCTTCTATAGATTTTGCAAAACAATATTTTTAAATTTCGATATTGAGTACGAAAAAGTTCGTTCTCTATAAGGTACAGTATAGTTCCATAATCTTGAAACTCGGACTACAAATGATCTATTCATAATCTGGGAAGAATATCTAGGCATTATTAGTGAACTAGTTCTAGTGGACAAGCCAAAATTAAATCTGTTGGAAAGGTACATTGGTTTCGCAAATTTCATAGTCTTATAAAATTGCAACAAAATTCTTAGGTCAATAAAACTTTCAAAATCACATTGCAGAAGATTAATAATAAAAGATGTCATATGTATATGAGAGCCATATTTTAATCCAAAGATATAACGAGCTACCCTATTAAAACATTGTTTAAGTTTTCTGATACCATTCCGTGATATACCCGAATATACCTCCAAACCATATAATAATATAGGAAGACACAATGCCATAGCTACTCGCCTTTTTACTTCAGCAGGTAAATACAAACCAGTATTATATAAACGTGTGAGAACAAAATTAATCCTAGAAATAACATAATTCACATGGAAGTCGAAATTTAAGTTGTTATCAATATATAAACCGAAATTTTTATAATATGAAACAAATTCGATCACATCAGTGTCTAATATCAGCAATGGTTTTCTAATACTTTGCGAAAACCACATGCATCGCGTTTTAGAAGGATTCAGACATAAACAATTCATATCAGACCACTCCTTAATAAGCCTCAAATCCTCATTAACGTTCCGTTCCAAAAAATCTAGACCAAGTCCCTTATCATCTGCTAGTAATTGAACGTCATCTGCATATGTATAACATTTACAAAATTGTATCTGCCGGTACAAGTCGTTCAAATAAATCATAAATAGAAGAGGTCCCAAAATAGATCCTTGGGGCACCCCTCTAAAGGTTTTTAAAGTTGTTGAAATAGTATCTCCAGACTGGACATATTGGTACCTGTCATGATGAAAAGACCAGATTAGCTTACAGGCCGATGAACCACAATCAAATTGTACTGATAATTTATTACATAAAATCTCATGGCTTAAGGAGTCAAAGGCTTTGCTATAATCAAGAAATATAAGAACTGTATTAAGTTTTCGGTCCATGTTACTTCTTATATCTTCGACACAATCTAACATTAAGCCCGTAGTACTATATCGCTTTCTAAATCCTGATTGGTACCTATTCAAATACTCGCGAGAATTAAGATGTTCCAAAAGCTGCTCTCTTAAAATAATCTCCATTTATGGTGGTCGGCTCATAATTGGTCATAGCTTCCATAACACGACCACATCTTATAATCTTATATCTTATAAATATCGGTACTGACTCAAAACTTTATATATATACATACATAAAAATCATTCCACAAAATTTTGTGAAATTCGGTCCTTATTTGACCGTATCCCCCATATAAAGACCTCTTCCGAAAATCACTTTAATGCACATAAATCTTTTTAAAATTTTACTCGGACCATATACATACATGCCGAAATCAAACTGCTGGATTTTGAGAATATCGGTCCATATTTGACTATATCCCCCATATAAGGTCCACTTCGAAAATTCACTTTAATACTAATATGTATCTTAAATAACCGTTATTATGTTGAAATTCGCATAAAAATCACCGTTCCAAAATTTAAAAAGATCGGCCCATGATTTCTCATAGCTGCCATATAAGAACCATTACCGAAAAACAATTTAAACCACAAAAATATATAATAAACCAACTTTTATACAGATCAGAAATTTTAATCTTGTAATAACGTTATTGAGATGAAGTTCAACCAAAAAATGCCTAAAATACATAAAAATCACATTAGTGGATACTGGGTTTAGAAGCTATCAGTCCATAATTGGTTCACTGCTACCATGCCACCCATAAATCTCTTGTAGCTAATGTTATTGAGATTAAATTCTGCCAAAAGAAGCCTCACATTATAATCTGTTTCTTAACTTGAATAACAGAATAAGGATATTCTAGTCCTATAACCAGTGTAGTTTTCGTATTTATATAGAAGGTATTTATTATCGTTTTTCGTTGAGTGTAAAGGTATGCAAAAATTCTTTATTAACGGTTGGTTATCAATTTTCATGTTATCGATATCGTCATTAGTGCAATATTTAATATTTTATAATATTTATACAAATATACGTTAACGAGTAGAGTTATTTACTCATATATTGAATGCAGCCAACAAACATTAATGATTTGTTTAATTACTTAAGTATGATTTGATATCACATGCTTGAAATTATTTTTTTTCAACATTGAAGGATTTCTCAGTAATGTAAAGGTTGTCATTGTATTTTTTTGCACTTAAGAATATGACAATGCCATCTAACAATTTTGGGATTTATTGAACATAATCCAGCAGCAATTGAAAACATTTGCGAGCAGCAGGAGTATTACAAAAACGGGAATATTGGATACCAGACATGATACGAGTAGAGTAATATTACATTATGAACACGCTTGTCCACATGTTGCAATATCTGTTAAAATCTATTTAGAAATAAATGGTTGCGAAATTTAGCCTCCAGATCTTGCTACATCTGTTGCTTTCGATGCAGAACTTTCTATCTGGGAACGCTTCACTTCAGAACAGTGTATCCGAAATTGGCATGATTCGTTCTTGGCCTCAAAATATGAACTAGCGTATTACTATTTTAGCCTTAAAAAATTAAAAGTTAAATAATAACTTTTATATTTTGAGTAAAATAATAAAAGTCAAAAATAACTTTTAATTTTTGCCTTAAAAAATAAAAGTTAAGAAATAACTTTTATTTCTGCCTTAAAAAATAAAAGTTAAAAAATAACTTTTGTTTTCTTGACTTTTTCGTAAAAGTCATAACAGTTACGGTCCCTGATATATATACGTTAATACATACATTGTACATACATTGTACATACATATGTACATATATTACTGTTCCCAGCATACCATTCTAGGAGCGCTCCGAAAAGGAGTCAGAAAAGAGTCCAACAAAAGAGCATTTTCGGAGCGTAAGAAAAATTTGCTTGTTACTGTCCTGAGTCGGCACGCAGTATGATTTAGAAATTCCACTTAATTATGTGTGTACCAAAGCGTTGTTGTCCTGTTATTTGTGCTTTGAACAAAAAAAAACATAGCTGTACCACACAAGAATGATAAAAAGAAGATTATACAGAGCCCAAGGAAAACCTCATAAAAGACTCTTTTCTGACATTATCAAAGAGCTCTTTAAGAGCCCAAAAAAACCCTCATAAAAGACTCTTTTCTAACATTATCTAAGAGCTCTTTCTGACGGACTATTTTCGAATGTAATGACCCTCTTTTCTGAAGGTTTTCGGAGCAATTATGATTGTTTTTTGGGCTCATAAAGAGCGTTAACGCTCCGAAAAAGGTGTCAGAAAAGACTCTTTTCGGACTCATATGGCTTGCTGGGTTGTTTTAGCTTCGACATTGCATGCCGTTTCAAGTTTCTTTTAGTAAGCGTAGAAATGAAGTATTCAAAACAACAAGTAAAGAAGCACAGGTGATTTTTGGCTTTAGCTTTGCATACCTTTTCTAGTTTCTTTTAGTAAACAACAAAATGAAGTATTAAAAACTTGTCTTACCATTGGAAGTACCTTACCAAATTTCCGACTGGGTATATTGTTGCTTAGAATTTTTTCACAAGTCTACCTAATTATTTGGTCATGGCTTTACATGCATATAAATATGTTTGTAAGTATGCATGTATGTTTATATTCATATAAAGGTTTACCTCTCCATTTCAAATTATTAGTAATATAAGCAAATAAAGACCTTTACTACTCATTAACTTAAAAACAAAAGGAATAGGTAGGTACAAGTAAAATATTAAAACACAATATAACAAATAATTAAATTAATAATTTAATTAACAAAATATTAAAATTTATAAAGTTTGTATTGTTGTGTTGTTCGCATTACATTCATCCATTACATTCTAAAAACTACAAAAACAATTAACAAACAAAAAACAAAAGCGAATTGTGATGGAGTAATGCTGACATAACCTCCCAAAAACAACAACAGCAGCAGCAAAAACTGTAATAATAAACACATTGAGGCTAATAAAACAAAAATAAGCTAAAATCAACAAAAGAGTGTAAAGGCAAAAAAAAAATTAGCAAATAAACACAAAATGTTGTAGGAAAATACAGCGAAAAAAAACAACAAAAACAAACCTGAAATATAAATTATTTTTAAACATTTAATCATCAGCACGCGTAAACAAACCACCATGCTCTAACATCACCACAGCACCAGCACTTATATTATTCCGATCGGCTGAAATAACTTCAAGTATTTTGTGTGCTTCTTTTCTAGTTCTGATGAAACAACACACCAACAACACATTAAGAAAACAACGAAGAAAATGAATTCGTTTAATTACAGTTCATTCTGTTCGATTTAAATCGAATCTATTCGATACGAGTACAACAGAACAACACAATACATCACAATCACAGAGTTTGTATTGTCTTTAGAACGTTTTTTGTGCACACATATGTACTTCTATCTACACACATGAAATGCACTCTACGTCCGGCTGTAGAGTTTGCAAAAATGTTAAAGTTTAACCTCCTTATTCAAAAACGATTTTTAAATTTAACAAACGTTTATTAAGCAAATTTTTACATGCAAATCTGTCATAATAAACGTTTGATAATTAAGACTAAAGATTGAAATAACGAGAGTTGAACAACTATGATTTTTACATATAAATATGTTTACCTACTTGAACTAATATTTTCTTAAAAGACTATTATATAGCAGATTATACTGAAGATTTCCTTTAGACAGTTATACTAATATATATAAAAATGCCTTTATATTCTAGATTTTCTTAAGATAATATAATTTGACATGTTACATAAAATATTTAAAATTTTTTGAAACTATCAAAAGAGAAGCGAGTGTACTGTGGTACCGGGGTTGGCAAACATGGTACAATTGTATTTTTTATACATTTTTTGATCAATGTTGGTACCATGGTACTACCACGTGTCATTTGGTAGTTCAAAATTATTTGTTTCAGATGAAATTTATAAATATGTATGTATATGATTTAAGAATACCATTTGTGTAGTGGTGCAAGCCAAAGAGATGATTTTATTAAATTTTATAAACACTGAACTGATATTCATATACATATGCCCTTATTCATACAAAATTAAAGTAGACTTCAAATGTACTTTAAGCAAATTTTGTATGAAAATTTTGTCTAAAAGCACACTTCAAAGTACGGGGTAGCTAGTGTCACAGGTTTTGTGAAACGAAGCGTTAAATTTGACATTTCTCTTTTGCATCTTGTATTATTTTCATTTCATTCACCAGCAGTGTTGCCAGTGTTGTTTCTTTACTAATACCATGTGCATAAAATACATACAAATGTATAATTAACAATTTATTCTTAAAATGTCGCAAGAATGGTGCAACAAATGTTTAAAGGCAGAATTAGTCTGTACTTTCTGTTTCGATCCGAAATGATTATGTTAAATAGAAAATGTGTATAAGTCGTTAGTTGTTTTGTTACTTTCCGTGCCGTTGCGGATGAACCTGTTGAAAACAAAAATTTGCTAAAGGTGCTAGCAGACGGGATGTATTTTACATATGTACTGTCAAATTTTCTATCTGTAAAAGTTGTACACATCGTGTAATACATATGAAACTTTGCATGTGTAAAATACATGTGGAAATACATATTTAATTTTTTCGATTAGAACACGCTCTATTTTCCTGTGACAAACATAAACAACACAGCTGGTTTGTTTTGAAACAAAATTGTGTGAAAAAATATATTGTAGAGAAAATGGATAATGGACATGGAAAATTAAGTATTTTTCGATTTTTAATAAATTAAATTATGTTTACTATATTGCAGTTAGTTTGGCCAAAAGAAGCAATTCTTGAAATTTATACACGTTACAAAGTTAGCTTTTGTTTACATTTATAGGTTATGTCATATGGAAAAACATAAGCAGGTGTGATAGCAAAAATTATGAATCGTATGTAAAATGAAAATTTTGACATACATACGGAATTACATATGGGTAAGAAAAGTGACAGTACATATGCAAAATACATCCCGTCTGATAGCACCTTATACTATGTTTCCACGACGACTTCAATCACCTGCTTCGTCTTCTGAATCTTGTTTATGAATCATGCTGTTTACATGACTAAAAAACTTGATTCGATTTGACAGTTGTCTTTAATAAACAAACAGAATAAAAAAACAGAATTTACAATTTGTGGAATATAATTTTTTTTAATGGACAAACAAAAGTGAGTGGAAATTAGTTAGCTTATTTGAAAAAAAAAACATTCATTCGTACGTATTTACTTTCTTTACTTCTAGCAACAAGAAAATAATTTGCTTTGTTTACAATAATATTAAATTTTTACAGCTAGTGCAGATAAACTTGCGATAAAAATTAGAGAAGAGTGCAATTTTTCGTGCTTCGCAAGTAGATTCAATATGAATCTACTTGATTCGCTCTTAAAATTTTGTATGGTGAAGCAAGTTGTTTCGCACATGATTGGTGTGTGAAGCATGAATAGAGAGCAAAGCAAGTACCGTGGAAACGTAGTATTAAGTAATTGTAAGTGACAGCACAAAACAGCTGACATCCGCACAGCAAAAAATTTTTGGTTTATTACAAAAATTTTCAATTTCTTTGAATTCAATTAAATTTTTGCATAAAAGTTATAAAAATATAACAAATAAACGATGGATGACGAAAAACTCATTACTTTAGTCGAAAGTAATGACATATTGTACAATAAAAAAAACTTTGATTTGTATTTTTTGATTTATTTTCGCGGTGTGTGGTGTCTGTTTACCTAAAACAGCTGATACGTTTATACGGAAAAAACTAACTACAAAAATTTAACAACAGAACGACACGTAACAGAACAGCAACAGAAAGTAAAGACTAATGAAGGCTTTATCATGTGAACAGACGATGAATATATAAGGGACACCAAAAGAGAACGTCAGCAGAGTCGCGGCGACAAATCGTAGCATGCGGGAAAATGTACAATTTAACTTTTATATATGCATGTACGTTTGTGGTTAAGTTTTCCGATTTACTCGTATTTTCATTTTAAAAGATGACAAGTAAGATTGCTACATCGAATCGTATATACACATCTGGTATCTGGTTCACCCGATTTGGTAAGTTTTTTATATTGTATTACTATCAAATATCTGCGGTAAATTACATCTTGATGTATTTAAATGTAAGTTCCGTATGTGGACATTATTTAAGAGCTCTATATAATTATGGATTAATAGTTACAAAATACAATATGCATACTCAAGAATAATCTGTTTTAATGTACATATCTTTTGAATGAAAGTCTAATAGAGGAGCCTTTTATTTATTCTGACTAATTTTGGTTGAATTTCATCTCAATAAAGATATTTATAAGAGTTTTATGGATGCTATAGCTATTGTCGCAATTGGACCGTCTTTATATGGGAGCTTTTTTAAGAGCAGTTTAGATGATTTTTGCATATCTGTTACAAGCATAGGGCTATATTTCATTAACCACGTCGCGGATTTTGAATTTTAAGACTGTAATCGATTTGATTGACTCCGTATAGACTTTATCTATAAGTCCATGAATAGCTTAATGAAATTCTCCCGCAATTTTAACCAAATGCGATTGAAATTTTTGATATTCCAGTGATTTTAAATCGCCTGATCGGGCATATTAAGAGCTGAATTTCGTGAAATTATGCAATCGGGAAATTTTGTTTTGCAATAAATTCTTTTTTTCGGTCAGTGATATGAATATCATTACATAATATATAAAAATTTAATTGTTAGCATCTCTCCATAACGTAATTCATTCATCGCAACTATATTTGTAGGCGAAAAATGTCGCAGTCACTTCTTCAGATCACACAACACACAGCTTTTCAACAATGGATATAAAGAAGCCAAAATGTGGAAATTTTGTTGACCACATTCTTGACCCTTTCGGTCCTATTGGGATAATACGTCCCAGAGTATATTTGAATAGGCCGATTTGTTCTTTAAAGCAAAGAAAACCATGTTTGAAAATATCACAGTCAGATTTGTAAGTTTCAGCTTATGGAATTAATAACGGTACTCCATTGGAGTAAATTTTATTATGAGATTTTAGAATTAGTTGATGAGAAGTTCTCGTGGAGGTAACGTCATTTGTTACTTATATACGAAATAAAAACGGCAATTATAACAGTATAGTAATACAAATTTGGATATTTGTTTGTAACAATTAGCTTTACCATTCGCGCGTGTTAAACTTTTGTTACTTTATAAGTACAGTTTTTTATATTGTCCCATTCGGTATTTTCATTGGGCTTACATGTTCCACTCGTATTATTTGCAGAAAAATATGTCGCATCTTAGTAAGGATCTTCAAGAGCTGTTAGAAGCCGATATTTCTGACTACAGTGAATTTAGCTGTTCTGAATCTGAAAACGATTCATCAGATTCTAGTGACGAAGAGGACAAAGGCTACGAACCAACAGATGGAATTATTCTTAATTAAAACGTTACAAATCCATACCTATGGTCACGACCAGACTCTAATTTTAAACCAAGAATGCAAATTCCAAACGTTTTTTAAAAGAATTAGATATTTTTAAAAAAAAATTTTCCAAAATCATTATTAATATTTATTATAAAATTATAAAATTAAAATCGCAAAAACTGATGAGTATGAAATTCTGATTGTGTTAGGATGTTGTCTAATCATGAGCTACAACAAAGTTCCGAGGATTCAAAATTACTGGAGTGTACATCCCTCTCTTGCAAACTCAGCCATAAAAAATGCAATCTCAAGAGATCGTTTTTAACTTATAATGTCCAAAATGTATTTCAACGATCCTAGAAAGCCAAGTGACTGCTCAAAATTGTACTATATAGAAGAAATAGTATCTTGCGTGAAGAAAACTTTTCCTGGTGCCAGAAAAGAATCTACGTTTCAAGCTATTGATGAATCAATTGCAAAGTTTAAGGATAGGTCATCGTTGAAACAATATCTACCATTAAAACCAATAAAGCGAGGTATTAAGTTATGGTTAAGATGTGACTCTAAAACAGGGTTTGTGTATGATCTCAATATATATAGCGGAAAGGAAGAAAGGGTTGTGGTATATGAATCTACATTAGGAGAAGGAGTTGTGGAAAAACTTTGTAATACTATACGCAGCAAAGACGTTATGATAAGTTTCGATAGATTTTTTACCAGCTGCCGTCTAATAAATTTCATTGACTTTCCGGCTGTGGGAACTATAATAAAAACTCGAAGAAATGTTCCTAAGTTCACTGAAAATTTAAGAAGAAATGAGAGTGAATTTATAATAAATTGTCTGGGAAAAACTGCCTGTCGTTGGTTAGACTCAAAAGAAGTAATAGTTCTGTCCAATTGTCATACGCCAACCATAAGCAAGACTACACGGAAGCAAAAAGTTGGGGGAAAAAAGTATGTTGATTGCCATGATGCTATTATAACATATATAGCTATAATGGGTGGAGTAGATATTGCGGACCAAAAAGTTGGTGTATATGATTTGAATCGAAAGTCCACTAAATGGTGGTAAAAGGTTTTCTTCAAAATATTAATGATGGCTGTAGTAAATGCGTGGATAGTTAACCAAGAAATAATTATTATTATTTATTATTCAGTTTATCATAAAATATAAAAATTAAATGAATTAAAATTAAAGTAACTATAATTTCAACTCTTATTATTTATTAATATAGAAAATTTTTATAGAATTTGTGCACAGATCCAATACTAATGGGACATATTGTCCATTTGTATGAAAAATCCGGTTGGGATAATAACCCCAAAAATACTATTGGGACAATATATCCCAGGATAATTTAAGGACTTACGGAAAAACTAAT
The DNA here is from genome assembly GCA_916048285.2 of Bellardia pandia. Lineage (NCBI taxonomy): Eukaryota > Metazoa > Arthropoda > Insecta > Diptera > Calliphoridae > Bellardia > Bellardia pandia. The sequence continues at coordinate 78,132,974 of OU696530.1, forward strand.
AATGCAAAGGATCATAAATTTTTATGCTATTTCAATTTATTAAAACAGATTTTTCATGTAAATTGTTGTTTCACTAAAAAAAAGTCGGACCGAAAGGGTTAAAAGAGTTACGATAATATTGAGCGAAAATAATACAAATTCTAAAAATAATACTGATCCACTATTATGACCCTGTTGGAAAAAAAGGGATTTTTGAAAACCCCTTGATTAATTACGTCCTGGTGATACCGATTTATTTAAGTGATTTTAGGAACTGGATTTTATATGGCTATTATTTTCAAATATTGACTAATCCACAAAAACAGTGATATTGAGATTTATTTTTATTCTGTTGCATTAGAAATAATTTGATACGCCAAATCCAAATAAGTAAAATTTGTTATTCCATAGAACCTTTATTGGTTTTAGAGATTAATGGTTTCTTGGCGGGACCTTGGCTAACAAATTTTATTCAATTATGAACATAAATTGAAATACCCATTTTATAGTTTTATTTTAAAATCTCACCCCAACATAAATCATTGACATTCCTTAGTATCCCTATCTGATTCCACAAAAACTGAAATCATACTATAAAAACATGTGGAAAAAGCTTTAAAAGCACCGAATCATTGTTTGTGCTCGTAGCAGGAAATATGGTCGGATAAGAAAATCTAGAATAGATCTTACTTATATTTCTGTATATGTAATACATTATTTTAAATCATTGTTCATTGTAGCCCAACGAAATCCAATGCATTCTTGTTATGTAGACCGTTAAGTAGTCGACTTTTGTCGGTTAAATTCTTAAACAAGATCTTTTTATTAATTTTTTTTTTTTTTTTTGAAAAATACTTTTCTATTTCACAGCGATCGACAAAGTTTCTTGCTGTCTTTGTTATTGTTGTTATTTGTGTGCGCTTACTTGTTATTTGTTGTACTCGAGCCCAATTGTATCTATGAGATTGTTTTGTTTTCACTGTTTTTATTATTATTAGTGTTATTTTGTTGTTTTATTGATTTACACAATCCCAAAACAATTGAAACGTTTAATTAAATCTGCACAAACAAAAAATATAAGAGCGTCTGTAAGTAGCACGAATAAATAGTTGTTGTATTGAGTAGTAGCACAGGCTTGTAGATGTTTGTTTTTTAATTTTTATATCTATAAGATGCACACTCATATCGATTGACAATTTAAATTATTTTATTTTATACTCTTTATTTAGTTGTTTTTTTTTTTTTTTTTTTGTGAAATTTCTCCAATAAATTGTGTTACATATTTGTTATTTATTGATCTTGTTTAATTTTATAAAAATTTTATTGTTTTCATCTTTCCCCTTCGCTGATCACAACGCATATTTTTCTTTTGTCTTATTGTTAATAAACAAAGTGGATCCATATCAGGTTTGTAAATATGAAACAAAAGCATATAACGCATTTCAGTTTCAATTTGTTGATTAGTAGAGGGCATAACCTCCGTTATTATTTTGCATCCAAATAGAACATCGTTAGATTAGTTAGAGTCTAAGCCGTCTGTCTAACTATATGTACATAAGTACGTCCTACTCAATAATTTAATAACAGTCATGTAATACCAGATACTCTAAGTTTTTGTTCTTTATTGTATTCTTACGAAATGCAATTTTATTGTAATGAAGTTCCATTCAATAAATTTTCATTTTAAATTTTTAAAAAGACTTTACATTACAAATATGTAAATATGTGGGCATTTAATTGAAGAAAAAACTAACTTGCAGTGGTGCAAGTATTATCTTGTATTGTAAAGTAATAGGCACTATTTTTAATAGAAAATCTTCAGAGCCATTGTACTTAACTAAACTAACCCTGGTACTTGTAAGATTTGTCCTTCATTCAGTATTTTACTATTTTTTAAAATCACAATTCTTTCTTTAAAATCAAGTTTTTCTGTTATTTTAAACAATCGTACAACTAGTTTGAGAGTTCATGAATGTAGATCTATAAAACCGTTCAAAACACATGGACTATTTGCTGTTTGCTTAACAAAGTTTTAAATAATTTTTATTATACAAAAGTTGTTAACAAAAGAAATTATGTAAATTTTGCATGCTTTTTATAAAATTTGTTTTGTTTAACACAAACATATTTATACAATAGCAACAAGTCGTACCAGACAAATTTTTTAACGAGGGTAACTTTAAAATGATTTTATAAAATCGTTTAAATCCAGTACATTTTTAATTTGTAATCTTATTAGAGAACATTTTATTTTGCTTGAGTTCATTAATTTAATAATTCAAAGAATATCACTGTAAAGTAATATTTTTAGACAATTTGTGAAAAGTCGACTTTATCTATTAAATTAAATGTTTTTTTTTCTTTTATGACAATTCTATTTTTTAGATTTTTGTTTTAATCTTTTAAAATGTAAATAAATTAACTTTGACCGCTAATTTACCGTTACCGTTACTAAAAGTACCGTTGCCGCTAACATACTGCTAATGATTTTACAATTTTTAATAATGAAAATACAGTATAAATACATTTGAAATGTATTTTTATACCGCGTGTGCCAGCTTATTTTAATTTTTTAAAATCAATATGTCAGGACGATATCACTGTAATCATAAAACTACCCTTAACAGCAAAATCGTTACCGAAATAATCCTAATTAGCGTTAGTATTACCTCGAGAATAGTATTACTATCGAGAATTATTAAAAATTTGAATGTTCACAATACCGAAAGTTAGTTAACAAATCTCGAGTGGCTCTTAATTAATATTGTTATCGAACATTCGGAAATTATAGTTTTGCTACATCCATCTGAGCGACAGGTAAAATATTTTCAAATCGTTTGCGATTTGCACGGTAATCGTTCGCATAAAGTTTGGTGTTGATATAGTTTCAAATACTCTGATCAGTTTCGAATCCTTTTAAATTTTTATTTAAAAACAAGTAAGAAAGTATAGTCGGTCAAGCCCGACTATATAACACCCTACACCCACTATATGTATAAAACAGTTTTTCAGAAATGGGCGTTGTATAGGAGATATAACCTAGTGTGGACCGATCATTCACAAAATTAGTGTCATGATGTCTGTGAATATACATATTATATGTGTTAAACTTTATCACGATATAAATACTTTTAAAATATTAAAGCTTAAAGTGCATTACGGAGAGGGTCTTATATGGAATTTTCGACTAATTATGGACCGACCATTATAAAATAAAGTGTCATTATTTCTGCATATAAAAAACTTATTTGTGTCGAATTTTATTTGATTACCAACATTCTTTAGAAATGTATGATCGTTAAAGTGAATTTCGGAAGTGAGCCTTATATGGGAGCTACGACTAATTATGGACCGATCATAATAAAATTGTACCGTATTATTTGTATACATATGAAATATATTTGCGTTCAATATTATTTGGACACCAACATTTTTGAGAGAGTTATGCTCTTTAAAGTGATTTTCAGAAGTGGGCCTTATATGGGAGCTACGAGTAATTATGGACCGACCTGCACAAAATTTGTAGATGTGATTTTGCTTCGTTTACCATTAAAACATTTATGATCACTAAACCCCAATTTCGGGAGGACATTTGTATGGGGGCCAGGTGAAATAATAGACCGATTTCCGTCAGTTTCAATCCCATCTATCCTTGGACCGAAAAAATATCACATACCAAATTTTATCGAAATATCTTCAAAATTGCGACCTGTACTCTGCGCACAAGCTTTACATAGACAGCAAGCCAGCCAGACGGACGGACCGACGGACATCGTTAAATCGACCCAGAAAGGTGGGTTTGGGCCAATATTTCTGGGCGTTACAAACATCAACACAAATCCAATATACTATGGTGGTATATGATATACATAATTACAATGTATTGTATTGGAATGAATTTTGTATTAAATATTATTGAACATGAGCATGACTTTTTGCTAAACTTTTTCATTGTAATTTTTTATTTCAATTATTAAATAACATTTTAGTGCACCCTCGTACAAAAACACCAAAATACTAACAAAATACACTTGTTTGTTAATGTAAAATATGTGTGTATAAGTTTTTTAATATTTGTATGTATGTATTAGGGTAACCAAATTATTCGATTTTACTTTTGTTCGAATAATTCGAATACGACATTTTAACTTTTTAATAAGCATATTTAAAATTAATTAAATTATTCGAATAATTCAAAAAAAATTAAATAAAGTATAATAAAACTTTTTTTGCTCCACCAAGTCCAACAGAAAGCAGTATCGTCTAAAGCCTTATATACATTTTAATAATTACTCCTTTGTCTATTTCAACGTTATTATCCTTAATATCAGTGCAAGGTTTATTGAAAGTAAATCGGTCCATTATAATTCCATTTATAATATTTCTTATGTTTTTTTTTGTATATTATAGGTATTTCAATTCGATTTTTGATACATTTTAGTAATATCATCCTCTTCTTCTGTATTGGCGATTTGATTCATACTATATTATACAGTATTTTGTATGCAACCGCGTTTCCAAAATAACGGTCGTTACCGATTTTCGGTGATTTTGAAAATAAAATTGCAACCTAAGGAAATATGCCACGAGGATTGCTTAATGCTTGCTTAAGAAATATAATTTCAATAATTTGTTTGACCATTATAAAGGTAAACAGCACATTTATAAAGTAACGACCGTTACCTTTTTAATGGTCAAAAAAAAAATAGAGCTTGAAACAAAAGCATTTTTATTTATTACACATGAGAAGGTCGAATAAAAACTACTTGAATTAAAAATGTCTTATTTTATAAGTGATATTAGTTTTAAATTATGTCTTTTTTAATTATAAAATTATGAAAATTTTTAAACAGATCGGACAAATTTTATATAAACATATTTATTCGTTTTATTCGATTATTCCTCATAAAATTATCGAATTATTCGTTATCCGTAAGAAATTGTTCGATTATTCGAATGGATACCCTAGTATGTAAATACTTACATATATAACGGAATTTTTTGTTCCATTTTGTAAAAAAAAAATCTAATAAATAGAAACAAATTATTTGTTTAAAAAGTAATAAATATTATAGGTACGAATATGTATAATAAATGTCTAAGGAAGTGTGTGTAAGAAACCAAATATGTATAATTATAATGAAAGAATTTATTAATAAAATCCGTTAAATGACGTCACACTCAAATTAATGTCTGTTTTTATTTTCAAATGTGTGTGCGTATGTTTGTATGCTAATTAATTTGCAAGTAAATAGGTAGCTATAGCTACATACTCGTACATTCAAAAATATACGAAAATATACCTACTCACTTGTAGAATAAAAAGAGAATAAGTAAAAAACTAAGTTTTCTACCATTTTGTTATTGTTTTACAATTTAATTTAATGACATACAAATACATACATCACCAATTAATTGACAACTGCATTGAGTACATATTGATTGTATGTTGTTCTTGTTTTTCTTATCAATAACAACATTTAGCAAATTGATAGAGAGTGGTGAAAAATAATTACATACATACTTATGTATGCATGTACATATGTACTTATGTTCATATAAATGTGCACCAGTGCAATATGAATGCAAAAGGAGACTGATGAACATTTCAAAGAAGAAGAAAAACAACAATACAAGTGTCATGATGAAAATTAAAAAAATAAACACTTTGATAGCAACTCTCACTAGGAGTGTCGCATCATGTGTGCCTGTCTATTCGTGTTTATTTGTATCTTTTAGATAAATACTACTACGTATTTTCCTATTTATAGTCAGTCAATAATATCTACCTCTGTATATATATAATCTACATATGTATATACGTATGTATATACATACCTACATATATGCTGTATATTTCATACTTACTTATATCGAAAAGTATATTTCATTTATATGATTAAAATTATTAACTTCAATTTATGTTCATTGGTGTACCCTACCATGTGGCCAGTCTATCCCGTTAATTGCAATTAATAGGCTATTTGAGCTAGGCAATAATTTAAGTAAAGTGTAAGTAAATTTATGTATTCACAAACATACATATACATATACGAGTATTTTGTTACTTTTTCGCGGTAAGTTTTTAGAAATTAATAATATCTGAAAATATTTTATGAAACAAGATATTAAAGGTACGGTCACACTTGGCAAATATTTGCCACTAAATAAAATATTTTTTGACTCGTTTATTTATTAAAAAAAAACAATAAATAAATATTTAGTCTTATTTTATTTGATGCTATTTGATCTTGCAAAACTCTTGTAAGAGTAGCCTACGTCAAACAAATTTTAGCTAAAACAATTGGTTACGCTTTTTTGAGTAAATACATGTGACATGTGTGACCATACCATAAAAGTCATATAATACTATTTAAACATGGCTAAAACAAAGCGATGCACAATGGAAAAGCGTAAGGTTATTCACCAGATAAATTCTAAAGGAACATGATCTACAAAGCATTAGGCCATATTCCAACCTATGGCACTTATAAAAATGTTACACAAGCTCCAAGACGTAGAAAAACAACCTGTAAAGATGACTCTTAAAAGCTCTACCACAATTAAAAGAGATCTTTCACCAAAATTCGTTATTGACTTCTCCTCTAAAACTATAAATCAATGAAAAAGACTTGGGTAAATGTCACATGTTTCAAAAAAGAACTTACAGTCTCACATTTCTTTTTCCCATGAACATTTAGAAAAATCATTAATTTTTTAGAAGAATATCTCCTCTGGAGCGATGAATTAAAATGTTGTGGGTTCGGATCTGATGGAAAATGATACGTATAGCATTCTCCAAATATATGGCAATATATGGAATGATATAACGGCAGTAAGATCAAAGAATTTGACCGATTTGGGGAATGAAATCCAAAATGCATGGTATGCAATTCCAAAAGACTGATGTATGTGTCTGGTGGAGAGAAAGAAACAAATTAATAAAACAAAAAGTGGTGTAGCGTGATTTTAGGAGACATGTAAGCCGTTTGAAAATAAAAAGGTTTTAAAAAATAACAAACAACAGAAAATATATCCTTTAATTGACAACATATATCAAGTGTGCTAATATTATGTCCATCACTGTACATACATATGTATATTCAAAATACAATACATGGCAGTCAAGTGGACTTTTGGTCTAATTTACATTCAAATATTTACACTCGTAGAAATTTATTAGAAACTGATATATGTACATTGTTGAAAAATCTGAACTATCCTAATATTTCAACTTTGCAATCATAAAATGTTTTAAGAACATTTTTGCAGCTAAATATTTCCCCAAACGATTGACGTGAATATGTGTTACTGTTTTGGGTTTAAAAATAAAAACAGTTTATCAAAATTCACCAAAAAATATAATGCAAATTAATTAAATATTCAGAAATTGTAACTCGGATAGAGAACTGCTTTCTTTAGCAACGGAAATTATTTTCTCACTGGAACGCAAATAGCATTCGCCAACATAAAAATGAACTCAAATATATACACAAAAATCACCATTTCAGATACCCATTTCGTATAAATGGGTATCTCATTAATGATAATAAGGACCCCAGCATGTGAAGGCAAAGCAATTTTAATAAAAACTCGAATTAAACACTACTTAATGAGCGATCAAGTCAGTACGATCTGTATTGAACATTATTATCGAAGTATAGTGATTTTGTTTATATATTCACAAAAAGTCAATACAATTTTTTTTAAATCACAAGTCCCCCGTTTTCTAGTAGCTGGCTTCTATAACACTAAGCACACATTCTGTGGATGAGGACTGATTACTCCGAAAGTTCGTTTGTTGTTTAATACAATTTCTAAAATTGGATTGAAAATGGTTTCGAGCGGAAAACCTATTTACTGGTCTACTGACTCACAGAATATACCCTATGTTATTGATTTTGGAGGGATAAAAGATTACTCACCCACAATTGTTACTATATTGAGCACTCGAGAAAGTGTATCCCCGACTGGTAATTAAACAATGACAGGCACAAGTATAAATTGGATTAAATATGGAAAACGTACACATTGTTTTGAAAATATACTGCAAAGAACACTAGAAAACATCGACCCGGACTAATAGAATTTATTATGCAAATGTCGAATGAAAAAAAAATATTGGAAGAGAGTGGCAATTGCACAGATAACCCCAACTCAAATCTAAGCTAAAAGATTGCATAAAAAGTATTAAAGAGCTCTTGGTATATCGGAAACTGAATCACTAAACAAATATTTAGAAAGTCTGGACGCAACTCCGGAATCAGATTACTCATTATGGCGAGCCACTAAAATTCACCTTGCGAAATTTAAGTGGAAATTGGGCAAGAAATTTGAAAAAAGTATTAACACATCAAATGAAACAATTGACTTGCCACACACCATTTAGAAGCATCTGTACCCCTACGTTTTGAGATTCGAGAGATCGAAAAGGATATTATTGATTTAAACTTTAAGAAAGCACCTGGTATTGACAAAATCAGTAACAAGGTGCTTATGGAGCTACCCTGGACAATAAGAATAATACTTCTTATTATTGCGCCTTGAATATTATCCACCAGAATGAAAGGTTTCACTTGTTACCATGGTAAGATCACACAAAAGGAGAATCATATAGATCCATTAGCCAATTGTCGAATATACTCATAAACATTTTCTATCCGATTTTAATTAAAAACAATTGTATTCCGAATCATCAATTTGGATTTAGAATAAAACTCATTGGCAGAAACTCTAAGCTTAATTCAGATTGTAAACTACTACTTTAAAACATAATCATAATATGGTGTTATAGAATACAGCTATGGGAAACGGACGGTCTCATCTTCACATATAGACAGAATTCAAAGACGCGAAAACAAATTGCTATGAATGATTACAATTGCCCCTTGGTATATAAAAAATTCGAATATGCATAAGGACCTAAACGTGCCTTTGGTAAAAACTGAGATCCAGAGAAATGCAGAAAAAATACTTAAAAAAGCTTGAAGTACACCCAGACCCTTTAGCCCGCAACATATTACTGAATAATGCATATATTGGAATAACAAGAAGAGATACAGAGGATCTGAGCCAAAGACAAGGGTGGACTTAATAATTAAAATTAATTAGATATAAGATTTTAAATACTTATTGTTAGTTCGTTTTAATGATTAATAAAAGAAATATATAGAAGTAAAAAAAAACTTTCAAGAAGACTTATAACCTATTTATATTTTTCGGAAAGCTAACTTTAAAGGTAATTCACATTTGCTAACCATTCGCAAATTCATTGCTTTTGCATTGCTTTTACTCGACAATAATAAAAATGTGCATTGCTGTTTGTTTATTCATTCCTTATTACTGTTTGCTATTTTACATTCCCTTTTTGTTATGCAGTTATACATCAAGCAACAAAATAATTCAATGCCACATGAAAAAACTAAAAACATTCACACCATTCGTCCAGTATTCGTTGCTTTCAGCGAATGAAAACATAAAGAAAGAGCAAAAACAATACAAAACCTAATGAGAAAATAATTATTTTTTGGTTGTTACTTTATGTGCGATTTGTTGACAGTAAACTAGTAAAGTTTGATATTTTTTGTTAGTATGTACAACTTATACAATCAGCATTGAAACCATTCATACCAATCGTTAACCATTCGTACCAATCGTTAAGTATTCGTTGCTTTTGGGAGTATACGTTTACATTTGTACAAGACATGCAATGCAAGCATCATTTTTCGTTACACTCCGTTTTGTGAATAATGACATGTATTGCTTTAAGGAATTGATTTATGTTGTCAACATTAGGTTCGTTTTTTGTGATTGCTTTCAAAATCTAAAATTAACCAATCAATCCGTTCTCTGATATGTATGTTGTAAAGTCGGTGTCGAAAAATAATAATCGATTTTATATGGCCCAATATGTTCTTAATTATTCTGCTCTCTAATATATACGAAATCTATAGCAGATAATCTTTGAAATGGGCACACAAGCGAAAAATTGGCATAATATGGATAATTTCGTTTAAACATTTATTAATATTTTTATAAATTTTTTGATATATTTCTTTAGTCAGGCTCGAGTTCATTAAATTTAATTTTCATTAAATTATTATTTTTACTGGAGGTAGGAATTGTTTTTACAACATGAAATCTTATTAAAAAATTTTTGATAATTTTTCTTGGCTGAGCTGATTGATTGAACCTGGGTTGAATTTACATGTTTCGAGAATCACCGCATTCTCTCATCAGAATTCTTTGCGTTCTAACCTCTGCACCACTGCAGTGCCTGTTCTGAAATTATTTTTTGATATTGATAATTGTTATTTACGGTCCCTGATGGTTTTTCTTTAGGTGTTTATATTTGGCAAAAGCTCTTCCTTTTTTTCTTATTTTAAACGTTTGACAATATGTTTGCTGGGCAAAATATCTCACCAATACATCTTCATTTTTATTTTTGAACACCACTGCTTTAATGCCTTTATAATCACTTAATGGGATGCGAGTGGGATATCTATCAAAAAAATTATTTTTTAACTCAAGAAGGGGATTTTTCAATATTAATTTTTTAAAAATTAAAAAAAAAACATTTTTAAAATGATTGAAGAAATAGCTATCTAAAGTCCTTTGAACAATTTTTGCTAGGACCAATAGGTGAAAATTTACACTCATTTTAAAAAACCCTGTATGACCAAAATTGCCCAAAATTTCCAACTTTGACCCCCTCTAACTCCGGTACTTCTGGACTGATAGAGCTGAAAATTTGTGTCTGGCCTATTATCCAATAGTACTAACCTTGGTGCAAATTTCATCGTCTTTTAAAATTGGGTCACTTGACTTGAAATTCACGTGCGTTCCTGTTTAAGTTCATAAATCACATTCACAATACCAGTCTTCGATTGGCAGAATAAGCAGAATGCTTAATGCGTAATCATGTTGTAATGTCGTCTCCACTAAATGAATTATTTATTTTGTAACATATGTATCGGGTTTTTCAATAAGAGCGCTACAAAAGTTTTTTTAAATAAAACAAAAACGGTTTTGGATATCAATGAAATTCTTTATTCCTGTGAAAGCATGTACGTTCGATGCCATTATATATGGAACTCGATTTCTTTTGCATGGCCACAATGGGCATGCTTGCAGAAGTCCAGACGCTTAACCCAATTTTCGACGGTTTTCAAGCATAAATCGGCCGATACTGCTGCAATTTCACGTTCGATATTCGTACGAACTTTATCAATCGTCGGTGGCTTGTTGGCATAGACCATAGAGTTGACGTAGCCCCACAGGAAATAGTCTAACGGCGTCAAATCGCACGACCGAGGCGGCCAATCGACTGGACCATTTCACGTTCTCCAAAATTGGTTTTCAATAAATTGATTGTGACATTCGCTGTGTGGCTTGTTGCGCCATCCTGTTGGAACCACATGTCCTCCAAGTCAATATCATCCAATTGGGGCTAAAAATATTCTGTTATCATTGAACGGTAGCGATTCCCATTCACAGTAACGTGCCGGTCTTGATTATCACGGAAGAAATACGGCCCAATGACGCCGCCGGCCCATAAACCGCACCAAACCGTAATTTTTTCGTTGTTTGTGGCTCAGCCCAATTCACGAACATACGACGCTTCTGGTGGTCAAGCGGCTTCAGTTTTTGCGTAAATTTCATCTTGTAAGGATGTAGGCCAAGATCTTTTCGCATAATTCGCCACAACGACGTCACAGAGATGCCCAACGCTTGAGAACGACGTGTGAGAGACACATTTAAGCTTTGTTCAACTGAAGCTACTACGGGCACTTCTTTGTCTCACTGGCACGGAAACATTTTGTACTGTGCCTGTGGATTAACATTTTATGACGACCATAAATTGGACGTAGCGCTCTTAACGTTGAGGCCACTGACTCCGAATATCGGTAGTAAATTTTAATAATTTCGACTCGTTGTTGTCTAGTATATATTTTCATCATGAAATGGCAAACCTTACTGAAGAGAAATGTCAAAAGAGCGACAAAAAATATGGTGCCGTTTGCTGTCCCTATCGCTCTACTTATGTAGCGTCCCTGTTGAAATACGCTTTATGTACAACTAACACATAAACTACTAATATTGAATAATTTTCAATATAAATGACTGCAAAAGTTTAAATAAATTGCAATACAAATTATAAAAAATGCGTACGTACATTAAAACATCGATCAAGTCCATAAAATCAAATGTTAATGTATGTATTTATTTGCACGAGGTCTTGTATTGTCTAGGTGGTATTTATTGTGTTGGAAAAATATGAATTCTATTCGGAATCTTTTACACATGACTTTAGATTTAATGAATGTGTCTTCTCGTCTGCCACTCTGTGGGATTGCATATTTACTTTTTTAGTACATACAAAGATACACACTCGTATTTATGTACAACAACTACATTATCATTAGCAAACAATGAATATTTAATTTATATTTAGTATAAGTAAATAAACAATTTCTTACTGATAATATTTTATTTTTATTTTTTTGAAATTTTTTTATTTTTGTTAACTTAATTATATTTTAAATGAAATTTATCAGTTAGTTTCATAGTTATTAAGTTGGTTGGTTGATAGCTTGAATAGAATAAAACAATCTAGGTTAAGTACATACAATCTACATACATACATAATATCTCTAAATATAGATAAAAAAAAATCTTCTGTATTTTACTTAACTTAAGGTACGGTCACACATGGAAAATATTTGCCGAAAAAGACGTAACCACTAAATAACATATATTTGAACTCGTTTATTTAATTAAAAAAAAAAACTTTTCTTATTTAGGGCAAAATACAACAAATATTTAGTTTTAATTTATGGGATGCTGTTTGATCTTGCAAAACTCTTGTAAGAGTAAACAACGTCAAACAAATTTGTGCTAAAACAAGTGGTTACGCTTTTTTGAGTAAACATTTGCCAAATATGACCGTACCCATTACTTCTTATTTGATTTGCTACGTACGAGTATTTGTGAAATTTAAAAGAAAAAGTGTAATTTTCTCTTATATACATTTTCAGATAGGAATGTAAAAGAAATTACGTTGTACACACGTCAAATGGAAGGGAATTTATAAAACAAATTGTGTCTTATGTTCCACTCATTGGTTTTAATTACTTTTTTTTACTGATACACACAGTTATAAGCATGAACATCATCATTACCACCATCATTATTACACGTATCATCATCAGCGTTGATTGTCATTGCCTCTTATTTAAATCGGCAATTAAAACATCTATTTAAATTTAGTCAGTTTTATTTTTGTTTTTCTTATTCCATGATTTATTTATGTTATACACACAGAATTGTTTAGCAAAAAACTTTACAACTAATGAAATCTAAATGTATGGGATTCAAAATGGTCCCTACAAAAATAACTGATGGTAAATAGAACCTGCTGTAGAAAATACTGGTATACTGATGATTTCCTATAGAAATAAACACAAGATTTTTTATAGAAAATACTGCTATACGCAAGTTTTTCAATGAACACGTAGTATCAAAAAAAAACCTTGATAGTATAAATTTTTTTCATCCATTCATATACAGTGGGGATCTTCAATGAGTACCTCGTGAACTCGTTATTCCCTAAAAATAAGACTAATAAAATATTTAACAAAATAATAATTTATTAATAATTTATTAATCAAAACTACAAATATCAAGTTCTAAGCAAAAATAGAAACGGAACGAAAACACCAACATGTTAAAATGGGCAAAATCGGTACAGCAAGACAAGAGTTATAGACCATAATATATTAATCATAGTAACGAATTTTATGTTTAGTGACCACTTCCCAAAAACACATTAACCTACATAAATATCTTATAAATATCGACTCGAAAATTTTACACAAATCAGTTATATGTATATATGTAAGTAAAAATGCTACTATTGGATTTTGTGAAAGTTAGTCTATAATTGGCCGTAGCTCGCATATAATGTTCATTTTCGGGAATAACTGGAAAACCCTAAAAAAATTCCAAAATATATCGTTGTTGAGATGAAATTCACCACACGTCTTAAATACAGTAAAATATCGTCCCATAACATGAAATAGATCCCATATAAAGGATCCGATAAATGAAACACAAATTTGTTTCAAGTATGCATAGATTACACATAATCAACAGAAAATATTTAGGCAAAATTTCATCCTCTAGAATGCTCTATACCCAATCAAGCCTTTCACAGATAAAGGATCTAACATAGCCAAAATGTTTTAGAAAGTCGCGATGTGTTACAAACGAATGATATTTATTTTTGTTGAAAATATTAAATCCGATATAGGTACATAAGTATTTTTATACCCTACACCACCATAGTGGAGAGGGTATATTGGATTTATGCTGATGTTTGTAGTGCCCATAAATATTGGTCCAATACTCACCTTAAAATATACCAATCGACTCAGAATCACTACCTGTAGCTCCTTTCTGTATTTCTCGCATTGTTAAATTTCTCACATGAAGTGTGAAACAGAGATCAGTTATGAGTACTGAAAAAGTGAGTATACTTGAATCATGACTTATAATTTGTTATACTTATACGTACTCATACTTGTCGCAATATCATCAAACCTCTACTAATTTTTAAAGTTTGAAGTATTCATTATATTCATACTTAATCTCATGTATGATGTTGTTTATTTAGACTCTCCTTAACTCAATGTACGTAGACGATAAAAAAATAAGTATGACTCGCGTACACTCATGCGAGTGTCGTTCATTTTTACAGTCCGCTTATAAAAATTATATAAAATTATAAATGTTATATTTTCCCCAATATGTTTTCCTATAAACTTACTTGTATGTTTTTATATTTCTTTTTTACTTATTTTGTATAAATACCTAACGGAATAAGCTGAATTTTTTTTAATTACTTAACTGAGTTGAATACTTTATGAGTATGTGAGTAGTTTTCTTAAAATGTAAATCTAAATACCGTTGTTTATGAATCAAACATATTGGGAATGGTATGAGCTCGAAGTCGGCGTAGTATTCATACTTATATCCACCCGCATTTATAAGTCAACGTTGTTGTGAGTTTGAGTAACTCAGAGTAGTTAAATTTCAATGATGTAAAACCACTTATACTTAAAATGTTATGAGTAGTTGTGAATCGTAAAAAAACGATTCATTGCCGATCTCTGGTGTAAAACAAAAAATTCCATCGTTTCTCGATTTGTGAGAAAAAAGTGTTTCTGTACATGAGTACGAAAACAGACAACGCTGATTCTGTTTTTATTGGAATATTTCCAGTAAGTAAGTGTCAAATGCAAGCCAAACGTCAGCAAAGACCATATAATACCCTAAATCCAGTATATGTATAAAAAATATTTTCAGAAATGAGCGCTATATGGGAGATATTACCTATTATGGACCGATCATCCAAAAATGTATTGCCAAGACTTCCGTCAATATAAATATTATGTATTATATACTTTATCTCGATATAAATCCATACTTTGAAAAAATTTATGAAGGTTAAAGTGAATTACGGACAGTATCTTATATGGGAGTTTTAACTAATTTTGGGCCGACTATTATAAAATTAGCTGTCATCATTATTGCATACATGAAACTTATTTTTGTTTAATATTATTTGGATACCGACATTTTTAAGAGAGTTATGCACTTTAAAGTGATTTTCGGAAGTGGGGCTTAGATAAGAGCTATGATCAATTATGGACCGATCTTCAGAAAATTTGTAAATGTGATTTGGCTTTATTTATTACTCATTTGTGGTGAAGTTTGTTTGGATACTTGCATAATTCAAACATTTATGATCGTTAAACTCCTATTTCGGGTGGACATTTGCCAGGTGAAATAATTTCTACCAATTTCAATCCCATTCGTTCTTGGGCCGAAAAAATAATATGTATCAAATTGTATTGAAATATCTTTAAATTTGCGACCTGTACTCTGCACACAAGCTTTACATGGACCCATATATTTCCCATATATGTATCGCCCATTTCTGGAAAAAAATTTATACATAATACCCTACACCCATTAGTAGGGTATTATATGGTCGGGCTTGACCGCCTATACTTTCTTACTTGTTTTTATTAAAATTTTGTATGTTCATACCCACTATGCGGCGGTATGTGAGAGGTAAACAAAACAAATATTTGTTTAATTACTAAATGACTTGAACAATTTCAATACAAAAACGTTTCTTTAATTTAAAATATTGTATTTTATGAATGTGTGTATACGTACCCAATAAATATTTGCATACAAATTATTTTCAATTTATTTTAAAAGACCGCTAAACTTAATTCATAATCCACAACAGTTGTTAATTAACATCTAATATAAAACAAATAATCATATTCATTACAATGTTTGCATTCTTATTTGCTTTCTCTGTCAAAATATTAATTTAAACAATCAATTAATTCTGTTCTATTCAATAAAGCTGGGTTGGAAGTAATATAAAACTTTAATCAAAAGAGAATCGTACCAGGGACAAAACCATAAAAATTCGAAGGAAAAATGGATTCAATTGAATAGATGTAGTACCTAGATACAATTGAGATGTAGTGCAACCTTGTTAAATTGTTGATAAGACACATTGGGTAATTTTTGAACTAACATAAAAACAAATTTTTAATAATCGTATTAATCATAGTGAAGTTTTTATTTAATTTTATACAGATTACAAATAAAGTCTAAATAATTTATTCAATTACTTTTTACTAAGAGGTTATCATTCACATTAACTGGGTTAAACGATAACGATTAATAAATATGTTTATGTAAATAAGTTTATAAATAAATATTAGTCATACAAACAATTGATTGTTTATTTCATGTTTTTGTGACTATTTTAATTCTAAGGCCTCGATTATCGTTTACAACACTTAAATGTTGTGTTGCCTTTTTTATACAATTAAGCCGATAAGTGTTGTGAATCGTAGTTTACAACATACAACATCAAAATACTTAGTGTTGTGAACGGTAATCGGGGCCTAAATGTACGATTTTATTTTGCGCCTCTTTTAAATGATTATTTATGATTATACCTATAATCAGAGATTCTATGGATGTTTTGAACAGGAATGAACTTCATCATCATATATCCTGCATCCTAAAATTTATGGCGGTTGGAATCAACTTTCCTAACTACTAATATGAATTCCTCAAGACTTTTTTTATATACATACATATTATAAAGCTTAATATCAGTTTCAAATCTAATTAGTTTTAAAATCTAATAACCATATACATAATTCATTTACCATCATCGGTTCAAATTGTATACGATAAATAATCCATACGATATGATACCAAAAAATGTTACGCATTCTAAAGCTATGTTGAGTTATAACTTTGAATGAAATGTGCCTTGTGGATTTCTTATTAGGCTATTCATAGTTAATTGTCAATGACTATCAAAATCATAATTTTCAAATTGAACCTTTTCACACATTTTCCTGTTAAAATGTTGCCTCTACTAAACTTTTTTTTTAACTTTTTTATTATTTATTGAATCTGCCTTTATTTCATAGGTCTTACAATAAGTATTTAAATCAGGAGTGCCCAAGCCCTATAATCTTGGTGCTCTTTTGTATTTGTAAAAACTCTTAGCTATAGGCTGTGTGTTTTGTATACTCATTACAGAACTCAGCACTAGCAATACGAAATACACAAACAACTTTGACTTATTTTTTTGTCGTACTTTACTTTATACACGCAATCGCAAAGAAACAACACTTTCGTATGTTCTACTGGTAAACATTGGTGACTGCGATCGTCAATGTAGATTTTGTTTAACGTATGTTGTTTATTTGTATGTATTGGCTTTTACAACAAAAAATATTGAATAAAAATTAGTTTTTATTTAAATGTATTGGTGTTTGCTCTTACATAAGCAACTTTCGGGCACTCCTGATTTAAATCTTATACCTAAACCTCAAAAACTATTTGCTTTTAGTTGAGAGAGCCATGGGCCCTAAATTAGTAGGGTGGTAGATCAGCTCTACAAAGCCTTGTTTCAGTTTGAGTTCTAGTAAGCACCCTTGCAAACGGGTTCGGATGGTTTTGCAACTTCAAGATATATCTCTCACGAACCTTTCTGAATTCATATTTAACCAATGGTACTTCTAAATCTCTATGGATGTTTTCATTCCTTATGTGCCATGATGCTCCCGTCATGGTTCTAAGAATTTTCGATAAGATCTCTACGAAACTAAAAACGAAATAATACATTGACTGAATTTAAGACACTATTAATTAATTAGTTTGACTTTTTCTGAAATGAATACATACTCGTATATTGAATCCAAAATAATTATTGATGACAGTAAAAAAATCGACTGTCATTACGAGTATTAAAAAAATGTTCTCATACACTTCTGATTTAACCGCAGTTAACAACAGATGGTTGCACGTCATTTGGCGCTTCGTACATTTGTAGAATACTTAAACAAAATGAAATCATATTTATTATTTGCAAATAATAAAAAGTATTTGATTTGTTTATTCACATACTGGTTTCGTCTTCATGAACAACGCATATTTGACGTACAAGAATGGCTCTGGTTTTGTCGTGAAGTTAGTTGCGGTTTGTTTTCATGTTTTTTTTACAAATTTATCTTAACCACTCAGAGTATCACCGCATCGGGTTTCACGTTTGAAAAACATTCGTAGTATATCAATTGCTTAGAGCCATCCCTAAATACCGGCACGTAAGCGGCACGTTTTTTTCCGCTGAGCGTTAACGCTGATACCCCATTCCTAAACAAAAGCGGCAACGTTATGTCAAAACGATAAAAACAGGGTTACCAAACAAATAAATAAAACGACCCTGTTTATTGTAACGCCTGGACATTGTTGTTTTATTTTTCTTTTTTTGTTTTGTTTTTCTTTTGCAACTAACTTCACTGTGAAACGCCTTGTCGAAATTGGATTTTCCAATAGCACAGCGTTGCCGCCGCGTTGTTTCGGTATGCTTCATACAAAATGTATGAGCATGAGAAATTTTGACAGTTAAAAAACGCTTGCCGCCGTTATTTAGGGATGGCTCTTAGCGAAATTTAAAATGCCAAGCGAACAATACGGAATTTCAATAACGAAATCGATTTTAATCCATCGACAATAAATACTTAATCTGAATTGAGCATTAACCAACCACTGGTATTAATATTAAAAAGGATTATTTAACAATTTCACACAATTATTGCTACCACTAAGTTGTAGTTAAGTTAATTCAACTGTAACTGAGCATTTTCGATATTAATACCTTTGATTAGTGCGAACTTCAAGTTAAGTTTATATTATGAATGGGGGTGTGAACTTTATCAACCAAGAGAACCCCTGTGAAAGACATTAATAATTAGTGCTACAATTAAAGTTACAAAGAAATTAATAAAAATTTGTTACTTTTAAAAAATGCATCTCCCACTATATTACAAAACATTTTTATGCAATACTTTATTTATATTTTATTATTTCCATTTTCAATATCTATTCACATGCATACATATTGCTGTCAAGAATATATATTTTTAACTTTTTTAATAGAGATATAATTTGTAAGTGTCTGTAAATAAATGAAACAATCAATAAAATGTTTATTTCTTAAACATATATGAGTAAAAATAATCTCAAAATTTCAATGCAATTAATAGCGAAACGAAAATAAGTTAGAGTGATATATTGGCTGTGTCGAATCTTAAATACCCTCCACCATTTCAAGTGGAAATTGAGAAAATACAATTTGAAATTCAGAAATGTAAATTCATATTGAGAAATATGAAATTGAAATTAAGAAATGTTAATTAATTCTCAATATTATGCAAATTGAAATTGAGATATTCAAATTGATATTGATTTTAAGAAAACACTTATTGAAATTGAGAAATAAAAATTGTTATTAGATTTGTAACTCAAAATCGTGTTATGTATTTTATAAGTAAAAAATATTTGAAAAATTTTTATTTCTCCATTACAATTTGTATTTTCTCAATATCAATTTGGAGTTCTCATTTTCAGCTTGTTATTTCTCAATATCAATTTGCTTTTCTAAATTTCAATTTGCTATTTCTCAATATCAATTTGGAATTTCACAATTTCAACTTGAAAATATGTAGAATATAAAAGGTCTATATGCATAGATAACACTAGAATATCCAATATCCTTATTTAGGATTGGTGCAATTTGTATTAGTTTACACCGAACTTAATTTATTTCAAATATTTAAATATTTCATTTAATTGTAAACATTTAAAAGTGATGTAATTAACGATTCTAACCATTAGTTACAGAATTTGTACGTTTATCGAAAGAATAGTGTGTGTATACAACCAGATTGGCTCGACATTTTTCCATTAATAGGAGTTTCTCCCTCAATACACTCACATTTTTTCCACTTGCAGAGCTACTCGCAGCTACATTTGCATACGAGTGAATGTTTGACACTCTCATGCCAGTAAATGTCAAATTAAAAAATAATGTGTTGCCATGCATAGAAAGTGGATAATATAATATTTATAATTGAAATTTTAGTTTGTTTTAGGTTGTCTCTCACTGTTCTGTATAAACAGTAATGCTACTTGCAAATGATTCGAGTTTTTCGAATAAATTTTCGTATATAATATGTACACAGCACTCGCATGTGTAAACGGGGGTTATAGGTATTTTTGCGATATTCAAAAGAGCTATGTCCACAATGTTCTGATAATTACAAAATTTTGTAGTTTCATTGTTGATAAATGAAAGAAATTTGCATTTTATTTCTATGTTGATATTTATGTGCGTTGTAAGCCTAAATAAAGAACACAAATATCGACTAATCCAAATTAATTTAATTTGTTTTCGCATGAAACTTATTTTTGCGGAATTTTGTGTGAACATACCTTTGAGCCATATTTTGGGAACAACTTGTATGTGGGCTATGAGAAAACAACGACCGATTCTTACTACTTTCTACAAAGTAGAAATTACTTTTAAAACTTCATTGCCTTATCTGCATGATATGTATTTAAACATTGATCTGGTTCTACTAGACCGAGTTGACTGATTTTCAAAACAAAACTGCTTAGGAGAACTAAAAATGTTTTTTTTTAACGTTTTTGATTTTAGTTGTGTATTGTGGACGGAAGTGTGTTTTACACAAATAGACGGACAGAAATACGGACATATCTCAATCGACTTGGAATTTCATAAATATCAGACAAATATATAATGGAAATGGATCTCAGATGACTATTTCTCAATGTTACAAACGGAATGACAAACTTATATACATATATGTACCTTCATTTCACACTTATGATGGTTTTATTTGACGTCAAAAGTATCTGTCAGCTCTAAATAGAAACAATTCTAATAAAATATTCGTCTGGAAATCTGCCGGGACGTTTACTGGAAAATTTCTAATTAAATGCATAGTCCCAATAAATAACCCTAAATCCTCTACTATCAATATACTGCTGTCTGAATTCGAAAACGTATCATTAACATTAAACAAGTTGATCAGCATGCTAGCACTGGTCTGAAAACAGTGCTGCTCGATGCTAGTAGCTCCTTCATTAGCCAATCTTTTCAGTATATCATATTGGTGGGTTTACTATATTGGAATAATATTCTCCAAAAACAGGAAGGTAAATTGTGGAAAATTATTAAGCCGCTGCCAGTACGGAGTTCATCGTGAACACTATATAGGCGTCTTACAGGCCTTTCCATAAAAAAAATGTGGCGTTCCATTTACTGTTTTCACGATAAACGGAAAAACAGGACAAGTTATTAAGTTCTTTCATAAAAACTAGTTGTTTTTGGTGTCGGTAATAACATCTCTCGATTTATCGATTCTGGGGTATCGATCTATACGATCTGTTGTAGCTGTAATCTTAAGTTCAAGATTAATTAAATGATACTGCAATCCTTAGCATAATTCTTCTACTCTGTTTTTTCTAATTTCTTTCAAGTATCTACTATTAATGACCATCTTTGGCATTCATTCCATTATAGGTCACAGGTATTACAAACTCATTGGATTCAATCGAGGAATCGAGTAGTGTTTCGTTTTTAACATGATTAAAGGGTTTCTTGACTTGGTAAGACTGGACGATAATTCTTGTTTCAAATTTAATTTATGCTATTAAAATTGAATGCGTTTATTTTCGTTTGATCTGTCCATAAAATTCGTTTCAGGATTGATTAAATTTTGCAACATTTAAAAAACTATTTTTGGTCCAATGCTTTTTAGCAGGATCAGAATTCGTCCAATTTGTTGTCAACGTTTGTGAAAGTTTCAACAAAATTTTCACATTTAAAAATACTTCTGCATTCAATTTGGCCATTTTATATTGGTCCAAGACAATGAACTATTTGGAGGAACCCACAGCCCTAGTACTGGTACCTAAAACGAAACAGTTATTTCGGTGGTGTAAGATAGTTTCTTCATTCCATCTCAATGTTTTCAGGAAGATTTCTCAGATTATTTAAGGTTTAAAAAGAATTTTGTTCTAATAAATAATTTTGTTCTTTTGTTATATATATCGATATTACAACCCACCCTATGTCCTGTTTTGTAAATTATAGAATCATGTATGAAATTATCATACATGCAGTCATCTTGCAAGATGTGTGATGTACCATGTGTGATGTATTGTGTAAGAAATACTTTAAAGAACACTACTGGACTGAACAAAAACTGTTTTTCAACTTATTGTATTCGCCATGGTGTAACTATACGAGGTGAGTGCAGTAGCACAACTGACTGGCTTTGTTTACAATTTACTTATGTCAGAAGTAATAATTTTTCAAGTGTTTTTGACAGTAGTACATTATTTTACACAAACAAAAATGTCTGTTGTTTCTGCATTGTGTTGTATTTGTTGCCGATTTGAACTCACCTTGTATAATTACACCATGATATTCGCCTTAGTTTAAGCACAAATATTTATTAAGAACTCCATAATTTTCTGTCACTCATGTTCTACAAAAAAAAATTCAGTTTAATTTCAGTTTTATTTAAAAAAATAAAAACATGGACAACAAAATTTTACTGTGAAAAATATGAAAATTTGCCAAAAACAAAAAAAAAATACCAGAATCCTATGTTCCTAATTGAAAGGGTGTTAAAATAAATCTTACACACATGAGTATGTAAGTTTCCGTAAGTTTTAATTTTTATTTTTCTTAAGAAAATTGTCCGCAAAAATAGTTGCAGAACTACTAGGCGACTTTCGATATACATATACTTTTTAGAGTCCGACCGAAACCGATTTTTACAGCCCAAAATTCGTCCTAATCCGAAAAAAAGCCTTTAAAAAACTAACTTTTATAAATTATTATTAACTTTCAAAAAAATATGTATTTATTTCAATTAGGTTAAATCATTTATAGGTGCCCTAAAGTACCAACAATAAATTGCGCACTTCATAAATCTTGCTTTTTCATCTTGAACGGACACATTTTTTATCGTATTCTTTAATATTTTACAATAAAATATAAATTATAAAGATAATATTCTATTAATTATATGTATGTATGTATGTATGTTTTTTATATTTTGACAGAATACCTAATATTATATTAGGCCGATTTTTGGTATAATACGAAAACGAAACCGAATACTCGGTGGAACTCTAATACTTTTACAATAACTATATATATAAATAGGAACTATATTTTGAGGGTTCTGTAGCTTAATTGGTTAGCGTATTTGATCATTAAGCATGAGTTGGTATTTTTACCCGGGTTCGATTCCCAGCCGCTGCCACTCAAACAACATCAATTTCTCTAATTATTAGTTTTCTTTCTATCCATCATAACTATTATTAATTACAGCACCCTCATTCGGTGGTATAGCATTCAAACGCCACCAAAGTAAAATAATTAAATTAAGGCTATAAAATCCAGCTTTAAAAAATAATGCGCCTACTCACCACTAGAGGCGCGCAATGCTACACTTAAAACAAACATAATGCGCAATTGCAGAGTTGTGATATAGAGCTTTCTTCTACTTTCACCACCTTTACTTCTTCAATATATCTCCATTCCAAAGAAAGTAACGCAATTATATATAGCAATATTAATTGCCTGAGTGTTACTTCTCTTTAAAAAAAATATACGGCCCACAGATATAACGTGTGTTATATAACTGTGTTTTTTGTAAAATAATAAAAATTCCCTTTTGAGAAGGAGATAGTTTCTCTTTTAATTGATCACCGAAAATAATTATTTAATTTTTAAATATGTCTGTGGCAATTTTTAAAACAATTCCATAATTATTTATCTCATTATTGTTTTTATTTATTCCACCTGTGGTATTTATTTACACACATATATTAAACATATTTAATTATTATTAAATATTCGTATACATAATTTTATTTGCGACAGATGTGCTTCTACCTGAGCAGCTTTTTTTATATAATTAGATATTAAATGATTGATTGCTTGTTTGATTTTATTTTTTATTTTATTTGCAGAACTGTAAATAGTGATAATGGGGAGTTTAAACGGTGACGTAATGGTAATACGCAATGGACGCTCAACCAGTCAAGTATCGGTGTATAATTATCCAGAACATTTAAATCCCTTCTACGAAGATGATCAACACAAACGTTTGCGATTTTGGAAGATAAGCAAGAAAGATAATGAGGGACGTAGAAATAGTTTTTCCATTGGAAATCTTAAGGATATGTGGTAATTGGATAGAACACATTTATAATTTCGATTAATAATAATAAATGAAAATCATTAAACAATGTTTAACAATTCTAATATTTCAGTTTATAATTTTAAAAGTTTTATATTTATATTTACATTTTCAATTTCTATTTTTTTAGGGCTTTCAAATCATTTCGCATGAAAAAGAAATCTTCCACACTGGGTATTAATAAAACATCTGAAAGTCCGCCAATAATGAGACGAGATTATGTTGTAGACAATGGCGCTTGGAATACCTTCGATAATCGTCTACGTAGCAGCAACACATCTTCCATAAATGGTGACAGTTTTCAACGTAATGCAACCTACAGAAGTTCATTGCAAACGTTGCCAACCAGTAATGTGAGTATCAACCAACCAAAGCTTCGAAAGAATTAATTCTTAATTTAATTTTCAGTAACAAACTAAAAGAATTCATTAAGAATTAATTCATACACTTATTTCTTTAGTAGGTTTTTGTCAATAATTTGAGAATGTAGTTTTCTTTAGTAATTTTTGTTCCATTGATTTGGCAAATTATTTAAAATAACAAACTAAAACAAATAAAATAACGACTACAATATGTAAAAAAATACATATCGCACACATAGTACAAAAGTGACTTAATTCAAAATTTTCCAAAATTTACTTTTTTCCATAAATTAACTCAGAGTGCACATCTCTAACTACTGCAAAAATTTCTTTCACATCACTATCTTCTTTAACGGGGAAAATACAAATTTGTCTATTTTTATGTTAATACTATGTTTCCACGACGACTTGAATCACCTGCTTCGCTCTCTGAATCATGTTTATGAATCATGCTGTTTACATGACCAAAAAACTTGTTTCGATTTGACAGTTGTTTTTAATAAACAAACAGAATAAAGAAAAACAGAATTTACAATTTGTGAAAAATATTTTTTTTAATGGACAAAAAAAGTGAGTGGAAATTCGTTAGCTTATTTGAAAAAAAAAACATACATTCGTACGTCTTTACTTCCAGCAAAAAGAAAATAATTTGCTTTGTTTACAATAATATTAAATTTGTACAGCTAGTGCAGATAAACTTGCGATAAAAATTAGAGAAGAGAGCAATTTTTCGTGCTTCGCAAGTAGATTCAATATGAATCTACTTGATTCGCTCTTGAAATTTTGTATGGTGAAGCAAGTTGTTTCGCTCATGATTGGGGTGTGAAGCATGAATAGAGAGCGAAGCATGTACCGTGGAAACATAGTATAAGTGTATTTTGCTTGTGCAGGATGAACTTTTTTTGTTCATCGAACAGATTTATTTTTTTATTAAAACGTCAGATTTCAGGATCAGCTGCTTACTATGTAGCTGTCGTTTTCAAAATAATTAAGGCGGCATAAGTACCCAGCGGCATTTGTACTCGTGTGTTCGTGTAGCCGGCTATCTCGAATGTGTTTAATGCTTAAGAGTTTGTATTCGGCCGTGCTGAATCTTAGTCCCAATTTACACGAAGCAATTGATACAATTAATTCCTTGAAATATAATATAATTGCTTAAATCACTCGTATTTTTATTTGATTTCTATAAACAGAGAGAAACAAAATTACACACCCCGATGGATGTCTGAAAGGTAATCAGCTAAGCTTACTGAATTGCTTCGTGTAAATTGGGACTTATATATATATACCCACCACCTTTGTATATGTAAGTAGTGTGATCTATGCATACTTGAAAAAAATTTGTGCAACATTTTGTATCGATAACGATATTTATACGATTTATTTTATTTTTCGGACTCCTTATGCTGGATCTATTACATGTTAAGTGATGATCGTTATAAAATGTTTTACTATCTTTTCATTCATCTTTTTCATCTGAATAACAATATCCCCCTGTCCCACGATGTCGAACGATAACGTTCGCTTAGATAAGACTTAAGACACAAACTTTTTATCGTATCTATTTTTTACTCAATCAAGTTTGTTTATTCCACAATCAAGTTTGTGTCTTAAGTCTTATCTAAGCAAACGTTATCGTTCGACATCGTGGGCCAGGGGGTAAATTTTAGAGATTTTTTTGGTATTGCAGTTATTCTCGGAAATGGACCTTATATGGGAGCTATGGACAATTATGGACTGACCTTCATAAAATCGTCTGTGTAAAATTTCAGTAATAGGTTTTTCGGAAGTGGTCCCCATATTGGACCAATTATGGCCGATTTTTATTAGAGATTCTTGAGCATTTATGTTTTTTAGTAATTGGAGTTTATATGGAAGCTATGGTCAAACATTTTACGTCAAACTAATATTTGCTGAATTTTGTATTGATAAAGGCATTTATATACCATAAAGCCATATTTTGGAAAGACATTTTTATGAGAAATCGACCGATTCTAACCATTTTCAACTGAAATTATCCCTCTATAATAAAAATGAAGTGTGCAAAATTAAGATTATCTGTATTATATTTCAAGAAAATAGCAAGAAATATCTGAAAAATATCGAGGTTATCATTGTTCTTTTTTTGTGCCTCCAACAGACGGACGGGCATGGCTAGAATCTTATAAAGACCCAGAATAGACTTTTCGGTTCTATGACTAATATTTCGATGTGTGTCAAACGGAATGACAAACCTAATATACCCCCATCTTTTTGGTGGTGGGTATAAAAACAAATTAAACAATGTTATGAATTAATTAAAATATGAATTAAGTCAACAATTAGTGAATTCTATTTAATCAAAAGCCTTTGCATTAAGCTAAAGAACTTGTTTTATTAGGAATAGTTTTATGGAATGGATTGTTGACATTTTTGAGTTGTAAATTTAGATTTTAGTGAATTAAGCTTAAATTTAATTCATTTATTTAAAGCTCGTGTATCAATTGTTGCATAAGTAAGTTATTTATAATTTATGCATTATCATGCTTCTTATTTGAGAGTCCTACTTAGAAATAATTCATAAATAGATTTTTAACTTAATATGCACATATTTAATAAGATTGTAATGATTAAAAAATGTCCAGCCCAATCATGAATAAAAATTCCGTGGGAGTTGTTTTCCTTTTCCCATTTTTCCTATTCAAATTCAATGTTAAAAAAATAAAATAGGAAAAAAACTCTCGCGGAATTTTTATTCATGATTGGGCTGGTCGTGTGCCAATTATATTCAAGTTTCATCAAATCTGAGCTTTAAGTTCAAAATAATTTACGCAAAGCGAAATATTAAAAAAAAAACTTTTTGTTTTAACTTTAATTCCAGGATCGTATTGGCTTAAATCGTAATGATGGCTATCGTAGCACAATACAGGTTACTCGTTCAAATCCCCGCTATCAGCCCCAACAAAAGCAACAGCAACTGCAACAACAAACTACGGGAGTATCACAAAATCGAAGGTATGTTTATGGTGGGTCAGTAACACCACAACCATTGCGTAACACTCGTACAAATGTCGGTAGAGGCCCATACGAATACGATAATGTCATGATCAGGCGGTGAGTCAGTCAGTCAATTTGTCTCAATATCTAATCTTTGAAAGCGATTACCAACACACATATCCATTCGTTTTGTACTTTAAACATTCTTCGTTCTTCGTGTGTTCTTGATGTCTCCTCGTTAATTGTATATTTGCATTTATTTGAATTACTCTTGTTTAAATACTTTTCGTTTATTTATGTGTGAAATGAAGGTGTTATCGGTGAATCGGAGCCACTCGTATTTATTGTATTATTAATTATTTTTATTACTATTGTTGTTATTGTTAAGCTTGATGCTTGGGAATTAAATGTTCCATATGTTCATGGTGATTTTTGTTTTGTTTGCATATTTCCTTTTGGAGGTGAAAAATGTCTTTATTTATACATATTTGTGATATTTGTTTATTATTAGCACCTTTTGGTTCATAATTATATTTTTATCTGTATTTGTGGTTTTTACGTTAATTGGGACTTTCATAATGAGTTGTTGGGAATGTATCTCAAGTGATGTCAATTAATTATAACACATGTATTATTTTTTTTAATTAACGCATATTAAAGTGGGATAATTTACCAAAACTATGGGCCCGATTATCGTTGACAACACAACATGCATTTTTTATACGATTAAACTGATAAGTGTTGTGAAAAGTAATCGCAGTTTACAAAATACAACATCAAAATACTTAGTGTTGTGCACGGTAGTCGAGGCCTATATCTAGGGGTTTTTTATTCAAGTTAATTGCCAGCTATAAAAACTACGCGCATACTATTTCTGTATGTAATAATATGTATAGGTACGAATACATATATTTTTTACCTAAGCTCTTAGCAAATTAAACTTTTCAATTGCCCCTTTGAAAAGCTGTAGTTTAATTGGCTAGCGCATTTGATCATTAAGCATGCATTGGTATATGTAGCCCGGGTTCGATTCCCAGCTTTAAAAATAATGCGCCTACTTACCACCAGAGGCGCTGCAATGCTGCACTAAAACAAACTATCTGCCGTGGACCAAAAACCTTCGTTGCCTTTAAAAATATCACCAGTCTCTTGTGTAAGGGAATTTCACGGCTTTAATTTGATCTGCCTTGGATCACTCTAAGTGCTAAATTCGAAACTTTCGAAAGAGAATTGTGGAATTGAAAATTATATTAAAAATTTAACAAACACCAAGAACATAAACTAAACGCAACTAGAAATATTACCTTTCCGGTAGAGGGAAAAAATCGATTAAAAAGTTGCTGCTTGTAACGAGCTAGAAATTTAACAAATTTTACAAAACTGAGTTTATATTAGCTCGAAATGCACAAAAATTAATTTAAACAACTTTTTAAAGCTATTTGAATTAAAGACTATTTAATAACGAATTATGTCTGTAATTATATAAATAATTTGTACTGAATGGAATATAATGGGGACGAGACTGAATTCATTTAATTTTGAAAATTTAAATAAGAATTAATTCTTTCGATTTCGGAATGGTTTCGATTTCGTTCATCATTCGATATCGAGTAAAATTGATCGTAATTTTCTTATTTGAGATTATGGCATTCGATATCGAGCAAGAAATTAGTACATTTTATCATAATTTCGATATCGAAATCATTTTTCGATACGATAGCTCATTCGATCACGAATGCGGTAATTTGGCCCCAGATTAACTTCCTTGGAGGGAAAAGAGCCGATTAGTTTCTGGGGGTAGAAACCGGTTTTACTTTTACCACTGTCAAGGTCTTGGCCAATGTTTCTGTACAGAAAACTGAATAAGAATTAAGTGATAATATTGACAAGTTTATTGAATTTCCCCTTTCATATGTTTCTCGAACTTTAGCTTTTAAAACAATCGACAGAAATTTTTCGCGGCAATTGCTTCAGTCAGTCAGATTGTTCTAGTTTTATAAAAGATTCAACTTTTAATCAGATCGATAATGGAGATTATTTTGTACCCTTACTTTGAAACAACCCAGCATTTCAATGGTATTCGCGTATTTACTGCTTCTTAGTAAGACTTCTCTGTAATCGAACAAAGGAGCACATTATTCCAAGTAAGTTGAAGAATTTTACGAAATAAATACAGGTATATTTGGAATTGAATTTTTAGTTTTAACCATCCATTAATTACCAAACCTATTTGCATCACCTAGGATACCTTCCCCCAGTTCTAGCGAATTTAATATGGCAACAAATTTTTTTTTAACAAAATTTACATACAAATATGTACAACAATACCTTTTATCAATTATAGTTATATTGTTAATTGCACATAGCAAAATAATTTATATTCTTTCTTCTCATTGCCCCTTTGTTTAATCCGATCGCTCTTATCTGTTATTAGATCATCACAGTCCAGTATGGTAAGCACAAATCCATTTGAGTCCGATGACGATGAGAATGAAGACATCAATTCGAGTGCCATGAGAAGTGTCAATGGTGGTTCTACCACAACTCTAACATCTCAAACGGCTCGCAAGAAGCGTCGAGCCCCAGCGCCACCAACACCAGTAAGTAACAGCAAAATAAATTTTATTTGTTTGGAAATATAATTTGCCATATATTTTTTTATTTAGTTGTTATTTAATTCAGTCAAGTTTTTCAGTATAATTATTTGTATATGTATATATGTACGCATGTTTTATAAACTTAGTCAGTTCGTTAGTGGTATTTACTTAAAGATAAATATTTTTTCCGATAAGATATCTTATACTCGTTTCGTGATGCATTGGGGGAGTTTAATAGCTTTTATAAGAAACGTAATACATTTAAATAAATAATTACTGCATTTTTTTGTTGTGGAAATAAATGTGTAATTCGTTTGTAGATTTCATAAAACAATACCTTAATTTAGTGAAATCTTTTAAAGTTTTAAAAACTAAATCTTAATAAAATATATTTGGCTCTAACGATCGTTTTATTAAAAGAAAATCTTGTTATATAAAATGTAAAACAAATTCACGTTTCACCAGAGTAGACCTCAATACAGTAATTTACACAAACCATCAATTAAGTGTGGGCCAATGTGTACCTAAATCCAGTAAAATAAATAATAAATAAAATTAATAAGATATCTCTTTAAGCACTTAAATAAATCAACATAATATATACAAATGGTGAATTTCACCTCAAGTGACCCAATTTTAAAAATCGATGTCTTCCGATTTTGCACCAAGGTTAGTGCTATTGGATAGTAGGCCAGACACAAATTTTCAGCTCTATCGGTCCAGAAGTGCCGGAGTTAGAGGGGGTCAAAGTTGGACATTTTGGTAAATTTTGGTCATACAGGGTTTTTTTAAATACGTGTAACTTTTTACCTATTGGTCCTAGCAAAAATTGTCCAAAGGACTGTAGATATCTATTTCTTCAATTAATTTAAAAATATTTTTTTTAATTTTTATAAAATATTTTTTTTTTTAATTTTTTTTTTCAATTTGGGCCCACTTCTCTAGTACTGTAAAATTAGCTGAAAATAATTAGTAGTATTTTGTTGAACTGTTAATATTTCAATTTTTGATATTTTCTATTAGTTAGGCTTAAGTTCATTGAATTTAATTTTCATTAAATTATTTTTACTGAAGAAGGAATTGTTTAACAACTTGAAAAATTTTTATTTTTGATAATTTTTCTGACTAGGATTCGAACCTGGGTTGTTGGTTGAATTTACATATGTTTCGAGAAACACCACTTTCTCTCATCAGAATTCTTTACGTTCTGACCCTTGCACCACTAAGGTGCCTGCTAGTCAACAGACAACATCAATCCTTTAACCAGTGACTGGGGGTTCGAAGTTTTCTGTAATTATCATTTTTTTTAAGCCTAACTAATAGAAAATATCAAAAATTGAAATTAGCTGAAAATGTTAAGAACAACAACAATATGTAAATGAGCCTTAAATTTCTTGAAATAATATTAGCGGTATTCACACCGAGCTTAACAAGCTCGGTCGTTAATCGTTACTTTTTTACACGCATTTTGTTTTTGTATATTTAACGCGCTAACGGATAAACATTTAACAAATTAACGACACGGCACCCCTGATAAAATAGTTGTTAGTTGGTAACTCACAATCAGCTGTTGCAGTTTCTAAATAAATATATTTAAAAAATCATTTGTGATACATTTCTAAAAAAATATTTGTGTACATTGAGAGTAAGTATGTTAAATAAATGATTTTTTATTTTATTTTAATAAATCAGCAAACGTTATTTGTGTCAAAGCATGAGTAATTAAATGGTTTACAATTGTTTTTTTTACACTTTCTCGTGGCATGTTTTATTTTTTCCAGAATAATAAATTGTGTCAAAACAATAAATCAGCTGTTTTACTACGAAAGTTACCAGACTAACAAAGTTTTAAAAAGGGGGTCGTTCACAGTTGGTAACTTTAACAAATTAACAAACTACCGACTAACAAACTAACAAGCTCGGTGTGAATACCGCTATTATTTTTACCGATGAAAGTAAGAACGAACCCTTTAGTAATAAATATGTGGCCAAGACAACAAAAATCCGGGCGGCGGCTCAGTAATGCTTTAGGGTTGTAGGGCAGCATCAGGGGTTGGTAATCTGACAATTATGGGATCTACAATGCAAAAGGAAGATTACCTCGCTATTTTTAAAAAATATTGTAGCCCCTAGTGTGGAGAAATTAAAACTAGCGCAAAACTGGATTTTCCAACAGAACAATGATTCTAAGCATGCCACCAAAAGAGTGGTTTCTCCATTATTGTCTAAAATCTTTAGATCATCCTCTGCAGTTCCCGGACCCAATCCAATTGAGCACCTGTGTGAATATCTGGACAAAAAATTAGGCAAAGAAATACTTCTTGGAAGGCAGTAATACAGGATGAATGGAACAAAATTTCTCCTGATTTCACTAAAAAAAACTCGTTGATTCTACGTGTAAAAGATCGTCAGATGTGATAAAGGCAACAAGACTACAAGTAAAATATAAAATACAAGGTTTTAAATAATTTCGATGCGAAAAATCTGGGACTTTTCCGTTGCAATTTAATTATTTTTTTATGTTCCTTATTTCTCTAGTTTTTTTTTAAGAGTTAGATTTTGCTTAAGTAACTTATGAATTATGCAATATATTTTGTTTAAAGTTGTACTTGTAGTATATATAATAAAACATTGATTTAAACAATATTAAGTGTTTGCTTTATATTGACGCGCACAGTATATTGTGTTGTCTATACAAAGTGCGCGAAATATAATGACCATAACCACTTTTATCATTTATTGAAATTTGATAGCAGCTTTCAAACATTCGGAAATTTCCTGGAAAGTTTAATTAAAAATAGTGAACACAAGCATTCGGATATAAAAGGAACATAATCCCTACAACAGAACACATGTACTATAGACAATATTCTAATTGATAACGTGCACTAATAATAATTCTAACCATCATTGCAAATAAGAACAGTATGTATATACTCGTATGCCATCACAATGAACTTTACCCGGCATTTACACATGCAAGTGCAAGTTCGAAAAAGTCAATACATTCACACTTTTTTACTAATACACTCACATTTTTTCACTTGCAGAGCTAGTCGAGTTTTTCGAATAAGTTTTCGTATATAATACGTACACGGCACTTGCATGCAAGTACTTGCATGTGTAAAGGCAGGGTTAACATCACTTTAACTTTCGAATAAAAATAAAATTATCCAAATGACCAAACGTCTTCGAAACTTCACAAACTATCAATAATCTGGGCCTTTAAATAGCCGACAAAAATAAAATTGTCGTAAAGCCAATATCAGTCTCTTTCAGGTAGGGGAATATCAAAGGCAAGTTTCCATTATTAGTATAAGTTGAATTTGACATTCAACAGATCACTAATCGGAGTATATAGCTTTAATCAATACTGTTATTGTGTCAACTCAGCGATGAAAATCAAATGCATTGCTAGCCTTGTTGTCCATGTCCGAAAAGTTTGAAAAATTCCTTCTGTCACATACCACGTTATCCGGAATTCTCCACATCATTCTACTGTTATCATCGTCAAACATTATAATACTCATATACAGCCCTGTCACAGAATTTAATTCCGTTCGGAAGTGGAATTAATTCCGTTTTTTGGTTCTATAGAAAAAGCAAAACGAACAATTTTTTCGGAATGAAACCCAAAAATGCTTAAAATAAAACTTGTCACAATTAATATTAATAAAAATAGCCGCATATGAATTGTAAGTGTTAAATTATATGTGACACCAAAATTCCAACACCACCACCCCTTCCAGCCTATATCGCATTACAGTTACCAATACATCTGATTAAAGTTCAGTAATAAGACGGTGAGTCTCCATTTTAGGCGATTTAAATGACCGATCTTTATGTACCTATGCATACTTTATGTTCCTATATATAAAGATCGGTCATATCACAATGAGCTTAAATTTATTCTAAAATAGAGCAATCAGTTATAATAGGTGCCATATATCTGTATTTTCTACCGTTTAAGTATCCAAGTTTTCAGATATTTAATTTCTTATCTGATGCTGAATTATTCCTTTCATTATAAAAACTTTCCTTCGCTCATTTCAGAATCACGGTCGCAGTAACGGTGCACCTATTCCAACTATCCGTATAGAATCTAGTCACGACAATACACAAGATGAGCTGCGTATTAAAGAGGACATAGATATTGCCAATTTAACAGCAGAAATAGAAAGTTTTGTAAAAACTAAAAGCAACGATGATGTTGAAATCACACAGAAGGATGATGTTCAAATCGCACCAACGACAACCTCATCAAATAATATGAAGACAGCTGAAGAAAAACAAGTGGAAGAAAAAGTTATAAAAGAAACAATACCAGCATCCAAACATACTTCCCCCACCATCTCCTCCACAGTAGTTACTGCAACTACATCGAAAGAGAAAACACTACCGTCAGCTAAAACAAATGGTCAAGTTACAACTGAAATTGTAACTGTGACAACGACAACAAAAACTAAAACAACTGATGTCACTAAACCCTTGGAGAACGAAAACCATGTGGCTCATGTTTCAACTGAAATCGTAACAAAAACTGATGAAAGTAAAGAAATTAAATCCAATGGAGCGATACCAAAGAAACCAAACAACCATTCGGTGGTCGGTACGTCAGTTGATCAGCAGCAGCAGTCACAAGCTACTAACGTTGTGGCAGATTTGTATATAAAAGAAACAAATACACAAGAGTTGCCACAAAAACCGGTGCCACTTAAACGTCAAACGATACCTGAAGCTGAGGCGGAAGTTGGTCATGTTGAGTGCATTCACGTCCACGTAGAAAGTCCGAGAGCAACACCGCGCAAAGAACATCCTAGTGGTGTTTCAAGTTTCAAATCAAATGAACATATTGAAGCCATTGAAACCATTACCACTAAAACTCCATTTATACTAACCAGTCCCCCAACTCAAAGAAGAAACCGCCAGCCAATGGAAAGTGAGCCGGCCATTAAGGAAACGGTCAAAATTGTGGGAACTACCCCTGGAAACGAACGAACCAACGAGTTGAATATTAAAGAAGAACGCTCCAATACAAAACCAGAAATTCTGATCAAACCCACATTGTCTCCCAAACCAGTCACAAAGGAACATGCTTTTGCCGAGATTCACAAACCCATGAGAAAGTTCACCAATACACAAAATGGTCATGTACGAAGAGCTTCTCGTGATGAAAGCATATCTCCACCCACTATTCCCCTACATACATCTAAAGAAGAGGAGAAGAAAATAAACTATTCAGTTCCTTCTGCTACTACTACCAGCAATACTAATGAGGAGAAACTGGAAGAATTAAAAATACCAGAAACTAAAACAGTTGAAGCTCTGAAAATCGTAGAAACGATAAAATCTATTAACGGTAATGGTGTTGCCAACCCCCAGGAGAAAGAGGAAGCAAAGGAGTTTAGAAAAATAAATTTTGAAAGCTCAGCTAGCACCACCTCCGTTTCTGCCCTTGAAAACCATAATGAGGGGCACAGACATGATGATGAATTCGACTTGTTGTACAGACCCAAGCCCGCCAGTCATATGGAATGGAAACGTTCTACCCTGGCTCCGCTGGAGACCAACATACCGCCAGAAAAACGAAAGTCAGTCAAAGATATAATAGAGTCCATTAATCGTAGTCAGCGTTTACTCAATGCGGCAGCTAATAAAGATTTTACAGCTTTACAAACTCAAACTACAACAACTACCAGCAACATCACTGGCTGTGAGACAGTATCAATACATCAGTCGTCCGAGACCCATAACAGCAGTAATTTAAATGATAACCTCAAAATCTTAGACGAGAGACAAAAAGAAATTGAACGTTTGGTTGAAGAGATGTCTCCAACTACAGCAGAGGAAGCAGATGGAGCAGCCAATTCTCCTTCGCCGGCGCCATCGAACTGCAACAACGAATATACAGAAGCTCAAAAACTAGATAATAATGAAATATTTCAGAAGTGTAAAGTCAAAAAGGAGGTGTACGACTATCGGGAAACATCGCCAATATCGTCCAATTTAGATTGGAACCCAGTGCCAAAACCAAAACGTACCAAGCCCGGCCACGAATAACAGCTCAAAGCTAAACGAAATTAAGTATTGTCTATTAATTTAGCAAGCAATACATAAATATAAATACTATAAGTGTTATTTACCAAATACAAACATCTACCTATAAGATCACATCTTGTATAACTATTTGAAATATTTTAATTCTGTTTTCATTATTATTACTATCATTAATAATAATAATAACTTAACACTTTTACATATAAACGGGGTTTGATTGCAATACTACATTAACTAATAGTGATTAGTGATTATTCTAAATTGTGCGTTTAAATAATCCTTATATAAAATAAAATATATATGTAAATCAATATATCATTTCAATGTCCTTATTTAGTGTGATCAATATAAAAATTTTAATACTATACATATTTATAAATTATTTTTATGTAAACAAATAAAAAAAAAATTATAACAATAATATGAACAAGTTTTAAATTTTACCAGCTCCAAATGTACTTCACAAATTGTTATTTTGTTATCCTTTGAATGTATTCTCAATTAGATTGATTTAATTAAGAAAAGAGAGTAGAGAGTACATTTGAAGTACATAAATCATATACAATAAATAATACAAATGGATAATAGAAAACTAAACCTAAACTAAAATGTTCTTATTCTAAAATTGTATATCCTTCAAATGTTTAGATTCGGTTTTTCCAACTTATACAACTATTTCAAGTATTTGAGTGCCCCGATAGATTAGGCGATAAAGTGCCGGACTATCAGACAAAGGGTTGCGGGTTCGATTCCCGCCAATGGCTCTGGGTGTTTTCTGCAGATAAGCTATAAGCTTCGCAGTTTGTGTTTGTTAATTATTTAAAAAAAAAAAAAAAAAAATACATACATATATTGTTTTCCTGACCATCAATTAAAATAGCATACACAAAAAAAACAGTTTTTTAGAAGTGGTCCCATATGGTCCCCATTATAGTTAACCGTGGATTTTACATTATACTTTAGGCTTTATTTGTTCAACTTCAATAAATTTTAAATTTCTCAATTTCAACTTTTAAAGGATGCCGCCGGATATTACTAGAAAATGGCGCTATTGTATAAATAGACTTACAGAGCCACTCAAGTTAAGTTAGTTTATAGTGAGTCATCGTTTTGTAAAGATCAAAGAGTTCTTAGAAAGTAATTTAAGTGTTTTAAAGTAAACTGTAAAAGAATAGTAGAAGGCAGAGGTTCATTTAAAATTGTTTTTTTTTGTACATTTGAATAAATAATTACTCGCCATATTTTCTTTAAATTCTTACTTTTAAAAGAAATCCAGGTTATTTAAAGGAAATAAACCACCGTTTTTAAAAAGTAAAAACGTAACAATAAGTATTCTTATGCATAAAATATAAATTGGAATTTAGGCTTATAGTGTTCAAAGTTCGGATTCCCTAACGTACAACAGTTTTACATTTAAATTCAACCACATTAGCGCATAACTAGCCACTGAACTATTTTTATATATTTTCCATCAAAAGTCCTAAAAAGCTAATATTTAAACTAGAATATTCTACGCCCATAAGAAATTTTGTGTCAAAGGGAATATCGGATTATAATATTCTGAAAAGGTTTTATTTGTTTTTACAATCCAATGAGCAATTTATACCTGCTGCTTGGTATTTTATCGGAAATATAATATTGGACTACACTCATACATATGTATATGTAGATGCACATACATATGTACATACTCCATTTTTCTATAACTACATTATCATAAATATTTCCCAGTGGTAAAATTCTTGAGGCCTTCGCTTCAGAGGCCTTTTATAAGGTCTCTTTAGCCCTTTTTTTGGATTTTGTTTCTCATGCTAGGCAGCCTTTCTGAAATGACCTCCTGTGCTCCTTTCTAAAAGATTCAATACTCATTCCAAATTCCCTTCTTTAAGAAGGGAAGCAACAACATGTACTTTTTTACATTCTGAGTAACAAAACCGTTACAAAAACCAGATCAACTTTGCAAAAATAAAAATAAAATAAATGCCCCTATTGCCGTTCTCAACTCAACTAAGTTTGGTCGTCTGTCAGTCAACCCGACTTTAACTCAACCAAATTATTTTTTGGTATTATGTAGCACAACGATTTTTAGTTGTAATTGTTATGGCGTTGCCGACACGAAATATTGATTTCTTGTTGGCAACACCATGTATTTTATTTGTAAAGTGAAGAAAAAAACGCAAAAAAATCAAGTTTTTATAAAATAAAAAGAATGGATTTAAGTGTGGATTTATTTTTTGAAGACGAAAATCATGACGCTAATACAAATGTTCTACGTATACGTAGAAAAATACGCGATGATTCCAATCCTCTTGAACTACCCAGTGCGAAGTAAGAAATTTCCAAAATAAGTAACAAATATGTTTGTATAATAAGTATTATTTTTCATAGAGGCAATTTTCTTTTGCTTAATTTGTAAAAGCTGCTTGTTTATTTCATAATTTTTATAACTGTTTTTCTCCAAATCCTTAATATTTTTTTAAAGTTTAGCTTGTGTCTCGCATTGTTTTCTCAGAAGTTCCAGACGCTCTTGTTCTGCTGATTTTTTTCTTTTCTTGGCTGATGTGTTTATTATCTCAGGTTCATTTGTAACGATTTGTTCCATGTCGAGATTTTGAGGAGTTTCTAAAGCCGGACTTGTTGACGGACCAACGTTTTCAACGCCGAAAGTGTGTCCAGATGGTGCTACTTGGTCATTTAGTGATAACAGCTGGGACACGCAATCCTCAAGTACATTAAGCGGAATTTCTTGTGAAGGAACACCACCTGCTGCTTGTTGGTTTTGTTTATTATTATGTATTAGTTTTTTTTTTAATACTTGCTTTGTAATGAATCCAAACCTATATGAAGTAAAAATTCTAATAAAATGTCTGTTTACAATAATTAAGATGTCATATACTTACACGTTGCCATTGGAAGGATGTTCTTGTAGGTGGGCCCAAGCTATTCAATTCTATTGTAAATCCTTCCCACGCTTCCTTACACTGAGTTTTAGTCATCTCAAATTTTTGCTTTCCTTTAGCAAGTTCCGGATTTTTTTCCATCAGCTGCACAAGTCGCTCAAATTGGGCTTTGGTTGTTATTTTGACTGTCCTGCGTATGTGTATTAATCATTAAGATCAAAAAACACCTATACTTACTATTTTTCCATTTTTTTATCTTTTTTGTATTATTTTTTTAAAGGAAATGTATTAAAAATTTTATTTAAATCTATAACCGACAAAGACTCAACTGCTAATAAGCAGTTGTGTATATTTATGGTTTTTGTCAACCAAACTCATCCAAAATGGTGAACCGCAATACTATTAAACACAACCAAAAAATCAGCAGCACAACCAAAAAGTCAACTACATTTAAGTTGTGAATGGCAATACCGATTTATGAAAGACGACCAAATTATTAAAAAAGTTGTGAACCGCAATAGGGGCAAAAGAAAAAAGCAAAAAACGAGAAAACAAAAACAACAAGTGTCATCAGTTGTTTTTCAGCTTCGAAAGTGTCGGTTGTGTTTCTCAGTGGTAAGAAATAATAAAAAGTGAATAAAAAACATGAATAAAAGAAATATTAAACGTTTAATAAAATTAGTGCCCCTATTGCCGTTCTCAACTCAACTAAGTTTGGTCGTCTGTCAGTCAACCCGACTTTAACTCTACATTAACTCTACTACATATAAGTTGTGAATGGCAATACCGATTTATGAAAGACGACCAAATTATTAAAAAAGTTGTGAACCGCAATAGGGGCATAGAAAAACAAAAAATGTTATTAAAATACACATAAAAATAAAAGTAAAGAACAGGAAAAGCAATGTTCCAATGAGATATTTAATATTGTAGATGACGAAAATCGTGATACAGAAAGTGATATCGAGTTAATTTCTAATGAAAAAAATGAGACATTGGTTCAAAAATTATTAAAATGGTATCACGATTTTCGTCCTACAAGAAGATGTGTTGATAGTTTACTTAATGTATTGAAATCTGAAAATCTTAGCGTTCCTACTATGTACTTGCAACGGCCTCCTAAAGACTGCAAAGAAAACTACTGTAATAAGAACAGTATCTCCAGGTACGTATAATCACCTAGGTTTAAAAAAACAATTATTAAAGATTCCAGACAATATTGCAAAAAAAACTTAGACATTATTTATATAGATGTAGGAGTAGATGGAATACCTCTCTTTAAAAGTTCCGGGACAACTCTTTGGCCCATATTAGGTAAATTAGTAAACATTCCAATTGTGGACGTTTTTTTAATAGGTTCTTATAGCGGAATAAAAAAAAACTAGTAATGTTGATAATTACCTCCATGATTTCATCTATGAAATGAATGATCTTAAAATGTAAGCATTAGATCATTTATATGCGACACACCAGCTCGCTCCTTTCTGTGCAATACAGTAGGTCACAATTAATTAAATGGGTGTCCAAGATGTTACCAAAAAGGCTCAAAATTAAACAATGTAGTAACATGCTCCTCCTCTTTATCAGATCTAAGAACTGATGAGGACATTTTTAACAGAAAGCAACCCAAGTTATTGTAGAGGGTAGCCGCAGCACTTTGGAAGACCATGTGTCATGGATAGGGTTAAAGACAAGAGAAACTAAAGGATTGGCAACGCAAACAAAAATAAAAATTGAGATAGAAAGAGAGAAAGCATATGATACCAAAAGAAACCCGGTAGACACTGTCGAAAAGAAAAGGAAAACAATACTGAAACAACATTAAGCCATATGATCAGACCGCTGAAAGGTTTTGGCGGAATAAAAAAATAAAAGATGGCTTTTGGGACGACATCTTTTTGAACCGGCTTATTTAATGGTGGAAAAGAAGATGGCAAGGAAGATTCTGGTTTGTGAGCTTGACGAGTGTGGAAATATATCGGAGGTGAAGAAAGAAAAATAATAAGAAAATAGTACGGAAAGAAGAAAAGTTAATTTTTATTGAATGTTTTTATATAAAGAAAAAGAAAATAAACGGACATTAATTTCGTGGAAAAAAAAATAAAAACATAAAATATACCAATCGTGACCAACTCACCAACAAGATCCAACTCACCAACAAGATCCAACTCACCAACAAGATCCAACTCACCAACAAGCTCCAACTCACCAACAAGCTCAAACTCATCAACGAGCTCCAACTCCTGTACAAACACCTGTACAAACACAAACACCTGTACAAGCACAAACACCTGTACAAACACCTGTACAAGCACAAACACCTGTACAAACACCTGTGCAAGCACAAACACCTGTACAACCAACACCAGCTTTTACATCAACAAAGAGGGAAGCCCTAGCAACAGCCAAACCCAGGGGCCAACACAAACAATAGCTCCAGCACCTGTACCAACTCATGTACAAACAACTGTACAAACACAAACACCGGTACAACCAAAGCACCAGTTTCTACCCCAACCCAAAGGAGGTCATAACAAGAGCCAACCCGAGGGCT
Source organism: Bellardia pandia (assembly GCA_916048285.2). Taxonomy (NCBI): domain Eukaryota; kingdom Metazoa; phylum Arthropoda; class Insecta; order Diptera; family Calliphoridae; genus Bellardia; species Bellardia pandia. The sequence continues at coordinate 78,175,097 of OU696530.1, forward strand.
AACAAAGAGTCACAGCATAAGCACCAGTACCCGCTCGAAAACAGCGCCCGCTCCTACAACAGGTATTTTGCTCTTTTGTTCAACAGGCAAACACCAGGTATATAATTGGTTATATATATAGTTTTTTTTGAAAAACTACAAAATTTTTAATAAAATACACAGAGTAGAGTGCAAATAACCTAACGTACAAACTACAACAAAATTTAGACGAACATAGTTACATATATATATATATGAGTTTATAGAATTTATTTCTTTTGTCAGATAGGGAAAGTTTAAGGCAAATCCAAAGTTCTACCGTTCTAGTCAGTCCCTGGCGGAGTTTTTGCCCAGGTGCGCGACACAGTTTAGGGGTTGAGCTCAGGCCTGTAACTTTTCGTAGGGTAATTGCCCAAGAGGTAGATTCTTTCATTTTCCTAACTTTCTAAAAAGAATAAAAATGATGAAACTAATATATATATAGAAATTTTTTTGAGATACCACTTAACTTGTACGGCCATAAACTTGTAAGACACTTCACGTACTGTCACTCTGAAGAAGTAACAAAAAAAAATATTCTTTTTAATTAATTTTGTTAAAATAAATAAAAATTTCTTAATTTGTAATTTTTAAATTCACAGTAAATATGAACATGTCATTTTAAACTAATGCTAAGAATAAAAATTTCAAATGCGAATTATAACGTATTTAAAAAGTATTGTATTTAATTTTAAAACTATGAGTGAATAAGCTCATTTGGGTAAAACAATAGGAGGGTGATGAGAGGGCAAACGATCGTATTTGGGGACGATCCAATCTACATTTATTTCAGGTCGTCATGGTGAAGTCCAACTGGATTTAAAGCGGGAGGAAGATCGTTGGTAAAACATCTGCCAACTCAATTCCTAGATAAGAGGTGCAGCAAAAAAACGTAAGTACACTGTGCAAAAAGGTTTTTAAATAGAAACAATAGATAGTTTTGTGTTCACTTTCGGGCTTCCTTTTTTTTTTATTTTTAATCTTTTCCATTGAAACATTTTGTTTTTGTAATTGGCTGGCATGAATCTTTTTGTAGCAGCCTAGTGTCAGGTTGGTTGGCAAGAACCACACCCCAATACGGCGAGCCCTAGCCGGACTTACGCCAGCATGCCAGCGCCGCCAACAATCTGGCCACCACAAACTAACAAGTTTTTTTGTGTTTCATTTATGAAACAACGAAGTGCTGCGACTACACATGGAATTAAAATGGTGACCCAATTTCCACTTGACCCTATGCACTTGGTTGATTTGGGTGTTACCAAAAAAATTATACTCTTATAAATAAATAACAAAAGTAGTAAAAGAAAATACTTTTACTTCATTCGGCATATCGCTTAGTGTCAGCACCAAAACACTTTTGTTCCAATATAAATAATGCTAATGAGCTACTGCACATATTTGTTGCAGATTTTAGAAAAATATTTGGGGAATCTAGCATAACTTTTAACGTTCATGGCCTGTTACATTTGTCGCAGTGTGTCAACAACAATGGTATAACGTCTAACTTTTCGGCCTACGCATTCGTAAACCTTTTGCAATATTTAAAAAAATCAATTCGTTGTCTTACCAAAATACTTAAACAAATAAATAATATATTATCTGATGCTCCGTTAAAAATAAACGAAAAAGTTCCGAAATTTAAAAAATCTCGTAATAATAATATATTGGGTTATCAAACTGAAGATTACTATTTAAATTTAATAAGTTCAAACAATTATTGTGCTATAAAACCGTTTGCCCCAATTGTTATTACAGGATTTTCCGTAGAAAACGGAGGTTATATTAAGGGAAAAAAATTCACAAACTTAAGAAACTTGTTTGAGGAGCCTGTGTCATCTTCAAGTTAAGGAATCCAAATAGGTGATCTTTTACCTGATTGAGGAGGAGTATTATTAATTTAAAGATGTGTTTTGCAAACTAATAGTTTTTCCTATTGACAATTCCTTCCTCTTGGTTCCACTTTTACATAGTTGCCATTAACACTTTAATTCCTAAAAAAAATTTCACCGTAAATAAACTTTACATTAATTCAATTTTTCAGAATAAGCATAATGGCAGAAAATGCTTACAAAATTTGGACGCGAAAATAAATGGTAAGTTTAAATGTATAAATATGAATAAAGAAAATAAAAACAATTTGATATTCTCTTTTAATTTACAGAATTACAAAAGCAAATATCTGAGGTTCAAAAGGACGTGGACAAACAATATGGATTAATTATAATTATCAATGAATTGGCGGAAAACACTTAATGGAATTTTCCCTACTAAAACAATTAACGATCTAAAAAACTTGGATGAAAAAGCATCAACAATTGGTGAAGAACAGTTAATTAATATAAACAAAAAAGTACGAACCGGAGGACTAATCAAAAATCTCCACAATTTACTTGGAGATGAAATAATAAGAGATTTAAATTATGATGGTCTTCAAAATAAAAAGGCATTCACATGTTTTTTAATGTTGATGCATTATTTTTTAAAGCTGTTGAGTCCAAAGTTAATACTTTTGATAATTATAATATTAAAAAAATGCTTTTAAAAACAAAAAAATAGAGGGTGTCCCAACTAGAACGCAATTTTTAAATTTGGCGCCATTCGAAGTGTCACATAGAAGGTAGGAGATTAATAAAAATGGAGCGCTACATGAATGAACAAGGCATTCTCATTGTGAAATTGTTTTAACAAAATGGTGAAAGTTTTGCGGCTACAATTCGCAAATTGCGATCAATTTGGAGCACAATAATGCTCTAAAGAGTCAACTGTAAAGAGATTAATGGATAAATTTGCCGAAACTGGGTCTGTTAGTGATGTAAAGACAACAACGCGTCGAAGGTCGATCGACCGAAAATGTCGCAGCTGTACGTGATGATGTCGCTCAAACTCCATCCACCTCAATTCGACATCGAGCTCAGCAATTTGGTGTCTCCAAATCCACTATGCAGCGAAGTTTGACGAAAGATTTGAATCTTCATGCATACAAAGTTCAATTGGCACAGGAACTGAAGCCAGATGACCATGGACAGCGAAGGGAGTTCGTTAATTGGGTATTGGAGAGACAACATGAAAATGCTGATTTTGCCGATAAAATCATCTTCAGTGGCGAGGCCCATTTCCATCTTGATGGCTTCGTCAATAGGCAGAATTGTCGCATTTGGGGTGAGGAAAATCCTCGAGTGATTCACGAGAAGCAAATGCATCCTCAACGTGTCACTGTGTGGTGTGGTTTTTGGGCTGGAGGAATCATTGGACCTTTTTTTATGAAAATGAGGCAGGTCAAGCGCAAACAGTCAATGGTGTTCGGTATCGTGAAATGATAACCAGTTTTTTCTTGCCCAGAATTTTGATGAAACTTATTTGATGAAACTTATTTCTTATTTGAGCTAACCAAAGGCTCTGTGCCAAATTTCAAAAACTTTGGACCAAAAATAAATTTTCGGTTCTATGGGCGGTGGGTAGAGGGCATGGCCAATTTTGATGAAACTTTATATTTTTCTTAATTAAGCCAACCAAAGGCTCTGTGCCAAATTTCAACATTCTACGAGCACTCCTTATATTTTTTGCCAAACATTGTATGAACAAATACCACTGTGCGGCGCCACATGTCATACAGCCAGAGAAACAATTCAATTGCTGCATCAGTCATTTCCCGGTCGTGTTATTTATTTTTTTTTTTTTTTTCTTTGGGGTTTTTTTAAGTCGATGGTTTACGCGAATAAGCCGACGACTACTCAAACCTCAAGAGGAAATTGGACGCTGCATTACTGAAATACCGCAGCATTTATGCAAAAAGGTCATTGAAAAGATCGCGTGTGTGCCAGCAAAGCCGCGGCGGCCATCTGAACGATATCTTGTTTCATACATAACCTCATTCTGCCTACTTTACGATATAAGAAAGCTTCACGATTTTCTTTTTAAATATATGTTTTATTTAAAATTTAAAAATTGCGTTCTAATTGGGACACTCTTTAGAATGTATAAAGAAAAATGTTTGAAAGAAAAAAAAAATAATGAGATACCTAATACAAATACTACAGTATAATTATTAAATATATAATTAAATGAGAATTATTCCTCTTGCGAGTATAAATTGTAAAATTTAAAAGTTTTTAATCGAAGTTCACTTCAAGTTAAATATACAATATATTTGAAAATAAATTGTATACACTACATTTATTTTTGAATATTTCTGTTAGATGTTTTACATAGCCTTCCGTTGGAAAGCATAAATGCAAAATCATACAAAAATAAATTTACAATCGAAGTTCACTTCAAGTTAAAAACTTTTAAATTTTACAATTTATACTCGCAAGAGGAATAATTCTCATTTAATTAATGAATAAAAAAAGTTAAATATACAAGGTTTGAAAATGAAACACTATTAGACACAAAGAATGCTGATGACGGCTTTAGCAGGCCAGAAAATGCATTACATTTTGCTAGTGTCTTTGAATATTTTTGTATGATTTTGCATTTATGCTTTCCAACGGAAGGCTATGTAAAACATCTAACAGAAATATTCAAAAATAAATGTAGTGTATACAATTTATTTTCAAATATATTGTATATTTAACTTGAAGTGAACTTCGATTAAAAACTTTTAAATTATTAAATATATATGTTACTTTTTATTAATAATAATGAATTGATCTCGTTTAAGTATTATTTTGTATTTAATGTTATTAAAAAACATGTATGTATGTAAACAAAATATAAAATACATATATATGTATATTATTTCTTAAAAACCCGATATGTAAGTTATTTTAAGAATAATATCTTAAGTTCCTTTATATAGAAGTAATGTTGGGTCGAATTATTCATTCCGTTCCGCGATTGCGGAAAGAAAATTTTTGTGCGGAAGCATAATTTAAAATTATTCATTCCGTTGCTGCGGTATTTTCCTTTTTGCGGTATCATCTCTACACAGAAAATATTGCGACATGCCGCAGGAATGAATAATTACATTTTACATATCGATCGATATTTCTTAGTTTTCCTTTCCGTGCGGAATCAATAATACACCCAGTTATTTTTTAATGATGAATAGTTATTTTTCCTTATTTTTTATTTTATTTAAATATTAAATAAGTTTTATTATTTAACTAGCTGTCCGCCCCGGCTTCGCTCGGTATTTACTATTGATTTGTATTTCATAGAATAAGATGTATTCACAACCTGCCTGCTCTTATTTATTTGCAAATTTGTACAGCATACTTTAGGGGACTTTTTTTTCAAATGTTGAATTTTTCAGGAAAAAAATCATAACTGGAGAATGGCTAGACCGATTTTGGATTTCAAAATCAACTAACCATCATCACTCCTCCCTGTACCTTCCCTAAAAATTTTATGGCAATCGGTCGAGCCGTTCTCGAGTTATGGAGTGACAATCAAAATGTACACTTATTTTTATATATATAAATAGATAAATGACATACAAATATGTAATATGTATTTATTTATATTTTAATTAATTTTTAGAAGGCATATTTACGGATGTTCTACAGAAGGGCTTCCAATAGATCTTCTATAGGCTACGTTCAAACATCCCTGCTTCGGAATGTCTTTTATCATTCCTACTTTAGGCTTCCTTTTATCATCCCTAGTTTAATTTTCCGTTTAGAAGGCCTTTAACTAAAAGCCTTTTAATAGCGCTATAATAAAAACCTTTCAGAAGGCCTTTATTGGAAAGCTTTTTAATAGGACTATAATTGAAAACTATTTAGAAGGCCTTTATCAGAAAGTTTTTAAATAGGGCTATAATTAGGAACCTTTTAGAATACCTTTAAGTAGATGCGAGCGGGTAAGGCCTTGTCCGCAATGACATCGCGTGTAAAAAATTCCTAAGTATGGAATTGGAGGCGTAGTTCTTATGTCTGCTAAATAAGGTCTCTTTACTCCTTCCATTTACCACTGGGTTATTATCATTATTCCAAATACATATATATGCATACTTATATATATGTATGTATACATCTATATATATAAACCCAGCCAGCATTTCGTGAAAATTTTAAACAAAAATGAGTAACATATGACTCTTCTAGATGATTAAAACAATCGAATATTCGCTCATTATTTAGTCGTAAGTTACTCTCCAGTCGTAAGGAAACGGTACCCTGCAATGACTATTCCTACAGAATAGTTTATGATTTATGCTTTAAATCAGTTTTTACGAGTATTTGATATAACTTTTTACTTAATTTGGCAATCGTTTTGTGGTAATATTTGAAATCATTTTATGATCATATTTGAAATCATATACAATCATTTTTTGATTATATTTAAAATCATTTTCGCCCCAATTTTATAGTCAGATATTACTATAATTATAATTCATTTTATGATTGAATGTGAAATAATTTTAAAATCAATTTTTTTTTTTTGTAATATTAATTTATTTCTATTCCATTTTAATTACATTTATTAAAGTTAATTAAATTTAAGTAAAAAAAAAAGTTAAACAGAATTTAAGTTAAAAAAGCAAAACAGAAAATAAAAACTTAATGTATACAAACTATAACTAATTTTTACATTGGCGTTTACGTTTTTGCAGGCGCTCTTTAGCATGCACAAAGTGTTGTTGGAGAATTCCATTAATTTCTTTCGCTTCAGCTTTATACTTCTGGTGGCAAATATCTGTAACAAAACATATTAAATACAAAATCATATTGTTATTTAAATTCATATAAATCTTAATTATGACTATGATTGTAATAAGCAACTTCTCAGCGCTTGGTTTTTCGTTGGTTCCCTTCCAACTGAATTGAGAAGCCAATTCATCAGAAAATACTTTCCTTATGGAACTTCTAAGGAACTGCGTCTGTCGCCACCAATATTTCCAATAAAATTTTTCTATGACAAAAAACAATCAAAAGAAAAAGTAACATAAAAATATGGGAAGGAATACATCGTTTCAATATACTTACAAAATCATCCAAGAATTCTTTGTCTTTCTCCAATTCACTATTGAAAGCGTTCAAATCATCCTTCAACATAAAAGGCAGTTTGTCAAATTTCGGGTTGTTCTTAAAGGCTATTGAATTGTGATGCTAAACTAAACTAAATGAATATAAATTTTATTTCAACTTCTCAAATTTTCAACTTGATATAAAAGTCCCGGTATAACTGTTTTAATAAAACACAAACATCAGTTTTCAATCATATAATTACCAAAAAATGATAGCACCTGCACATAGATCATATTTTAAACATATAATGAGTAAAAAATGATTTATATTTATTTATTTTTTTTAACCAAGAATACATTTTTGTTATTATCATTTTTTGGTCATCTAGTGTAATCTATAATGACTCAGAAAATGATTAAAAAAATATCTTCAGTTTTCAATCATAAAGAATAGTCATATTTGACTGTTTCTTTTGTTTGAATACATGAAAACTTAGTTTTCAATCACCGAAAGTAGTCAAAAATGAGCCAGTTAGATGACTGCTGAAAATTCAATCATCCAAATGCTGGCTGGGAAATTGAATGTATGTATGTATGTATGTATGTATGTATGTAACGTATAGACTTCAAAACGGCTGAGCCGATTTTGATGAAATTTTCACAGCATGTTACTGTGACTCTGGAAGGAATAATAGGGTACTTTTTTTTACCACGCCTACTTTTACGCCCACTTTTTTAAAATATTGTAATTGGAGACCAAACCTCTGGACCGATATTTTTGAAATTTTCACAGCATTTAACTGGCACTCTGGTATGATTAATAGGGTACTTTTTTTTGACAACGCCCATTTTTACGCCCACTTTTAAAAAATTATGTAATTGCTCCCATATAGTTTTTAACAGATTTACTTCAAATTGTATACACATTATATACTCCAGGCGAGGTAAAAATAAAGATTTCTTAAGCCACGCCTCTTTTCACGCCAAATTTTTGAAAGTTTTATACTTTTTGTTCTCTATACAAATTTCTTCATTCCAACGTATTTTTTTATTTGGTAGTATATTGCTCTTAATACTGTTAATGTCGCCATATAACTATGAACCACGCCTACTTCATCGCCCCCTTTTTTTAATTCAGATACTTACGTATACCACTAACAATGTTTGCTACACAAAATACTTTTTTTGTAATATGTATTTACCTAAAGTTTTATATACTTTTTAACTACATACATTTTTTTATTACCAAATCCCCATTTTTCGCCCCATTTCACCTTAAATTATATTGCTTTTAATCTATATATATATATAAATGAATGTGTGTCTGTATGTTTGTGCTTAATAGGAGGCCAAACCCTTGGACCAATCTGCCTGAAATTTTTACAGCATGTTACTGTGACTCTGGAAGGAATAATAGGCTATATGAAGTTTTGATTGTACAAACGGGGGTGGCACCGCCCATATAACCCACAAATTTAACCCGCCATATTTTGGGCATTTTTTGACGTACGTCGGTGATATTTGGTACATATGGTATTGGCATAATTAGGAATACATACCAGGAGAAAAGTGAGTGGGACCACGCCCCTTTTTAGGAAAATTAAACATCGTAATATAGTCTTAACTACTGGACCGATCGTCATTAAATTTTCACAACAGGATTTTCTTACGAAATAATAAATTCTTGACTATGTAAGTGGACAAAGGGGCATGGTCTCGCCTAAAGCATTGCAATAAATACATTAAAATTAAATAAATAAATGTTTGTAAATATATAAATACGTTTTATTTTATTTTATTTTATGACGAGGGGGGTAGCAAAGCACACCGGGTTTAGCTAGTATGTAAATAGATTTTGATTTTCAGCTAAAGAAAATTTATCAAATAACTTGGAAAATTCCGAAGTATTCATTAGCCGGATGAAGTACAAATGTTTTTATAATAATTTATAGATGAATTCTGAGAAGTGTCCTTTTCTTGAGCAATATTGTCCGGTTAAAAAATATGTACATATTTTTAGAGTCATTTTAAGGATTGAAGACATTTTAAGAAATTTCTTCGCTTTTTTCATCGATCGATCGATTATTATGTTTTTATAATAATTTATAGATGAATTCTGAGAAGTGTCCTTTTCTTGAGCAATATTGTCCGGTTAAAAAATATGTACATATTTTTAGAGTCATTTTAAGGATTGAAGACATTTTAAGAAATTTCTTCGCTTTTTTCATCGATCGATCGACTCAGAACACTTTCCGAGTCGATTTAACCATAGGTGTCCGTCCGTCAGGCTGTCCATGTAAACCTTGTGCGCAATTTTAAAGGTATTACGATAAAAATTGGTTTATTATATTTTTTTGAACTAAGAATGATTGGAATTGAATTTGGTTGACATCAGATCTTTATTTCAGCTAGCACCCATGCAAGACGCCTCCCAACATATAGCTTTATCGGCCATAAATGTTTAATTTATAGACGTTTCCAAGCAAATTTAGCCACAAATCAGTTGTACATGAAGTACCGACGAAAATTTCTTTAAAGAGCCTAACTCTCTTAAAATTTTGGTATCCAAATAATATTCAACACAAATATGTATGTATGTTTAATATGTATAGAAATAATTCGACCCAATTTTTTGATGATTGGTTCAATTAGTCATAGCTCCCATATAAGGTCCACTTCCAAAAATCACTTTAACGACTATAAATCTTTTAAAAATTTGTATATCCAAATACTATTTACCACAAAGAAGTGTCACATCTTGACAAACATGACACCTAATATTATAACGGTCGGTTCATAGTCAGTTAAAGCTCTCTGTAAATTTTGTTTAAATATAAACATTTTTTGTATTGAAACCTTAATTTAGATATGTCCTACTATTAAATTAAGTTTAAATTATTAAAAACCAAAATTATCTCAACAAATCTTTTACAAATTATTTTATTAACATTTGTATACAGTTTTTATTTAAAAGTTTAAAGAAATAAATGTTAATATTTAATATACTTAAACTAATATGTATTAAAAAACAAAAAATCCATAGTTTAAAATTCTTTAAAAATTCTACTTAAAAAAATTAACATAAATATTTATAATTTAAAATTTGTACTTAAAGGTTTATTAGTAATGTACAACATATTGTAGTTTTAAAGAAGCATTTTATGGTTTCCTTTAGCTGCAAATTTTTCAATAACTTTATTAGGGCATATTTCTTCTTCGTGATGAATATTCATCATTGTTAACTCGTTAAGTCTTTCTTCCGACATTGTTGATCTTAAATATGTTTTTATGCGGCGAAGTGTTGAAAATGACCTTTCTGCTGTAGCGTTACTAACTGGCATTGTGATAAATATTTTTAGTATTTTGTGGAGATTCAAAACAAATTTTTAATTTGGTTTTGGGGGGGGGGGAAATTTCCTCCCCCCCCCGTGCATCCGCGCCTGATTAAACTAATATAGATTCTGTAGTTAAACTGAAGTCAAAAATATTATTTAAAATATACTATGAATTTGTCAAGAACAATGAAAAGTAATTGTGAGATGTATGTTTTCAAAATATAGTTTAAATAAATGCTCTTTATTTATAAAAAAAATATTTTCGTTTATTCTTTTACTTTATAAAAATTGTTTGTCCACATTTCGAATATATAAAATATTCTAACAGAAAAGTTTAACTTATACGTGAATAGTTACTTCATTTCTTAACTAAAACATACAATATTATTTTATGAAGCAATTCTAGTACCATTTGCAAAATGATTGGCTTCTTTTTCTATGTATTTGGTAAATCGTGATAGATTTGTTAGCACCGTCTGCACGGCCGGGTAACGTTCCTTTAACTCTTTGCGCTGAGAACGCACTTTTGTTTTAAAATATTTTTCTAATTCTTTTATGGCAATTGGCAAATTAAGATCCACTAAAATTTGATGCCAGTCGTTGTCTGAAAACATGTCCATTAAGGCGTCCAAAGCTTCTGAAATAGTCCAAACGTCTTCTTCCTAAAAAAAGACAGAAAATCAAGATATTAAAAATTTTAATTTTACAGGAGAAAAAAGACAATTACCTGAGCACAAGTTTCAACAATAAATGAGACAATCATTTTAACTAAAGGTTCTGGTAGCAAACATCCCAGTGTGCCCAACATGCGCAACCAATTTGCACGTATTTCTGCCATAGTACAGTTTTTAACACCATCCAACATAAGCTTTAATAGAATAATTATTGCATTAAAATAAATAATTACCAAATAATAATATTAAAATTTTAATTTTTATTTTTATTACCTCTAAATCATTTTGAGTCATTTGATTAAATAGTTCTTTTTTGGTTTTCAAATGTTCCAGAGCTGCACGCATTAATGATGTTGAAGGTTCTAGTATCGATGTATCTTTAGGACCCTTAAATACTTGTTGACCCAAATCCACCCAAACACTGTATATGGCATCGTGACCGCCTAAATCTTCCGAGCTCAAACAATTGCACAAGTTTTGCAAACACAGCAACGAAGAAATACGTAAATTTTTAGATCTGAAAAAAATAACGTTTACGTTAGATATATGATGGCTTCATAATTAATTATACGAGGCTTACTTCATTATTAAGCCAATATTTGATTCGCGCAATAATTGCACCAGTCTATCTTCAAGGGGTTGAGCGCGTTGCCACAGCTAAAAAATACATTATGAAAAATTTAATAAATTGGATTTGAAATTTTCTATTCTTACCTTGTCGACTAGACCTAATGATTTAATTGCTTCCACAATTTCCAGTGGCAATTTATCATCTTCATTTACATTTGTCGTGCTTCCATTACTTTGGTTTGTTTCATAATCTACAACACTTTCACTTTCCGAAATTTCCTCATCTTCGACGTCATCCCATTCTTTAAAAATATTAAGTTTAAAAAAAGGTTTATTGTTGAAAAATATATACAAATCAATTTGATTTTATTGAAGAGAAAGACTTTGTAGAAATATGTACATGTACGCATATTCACAAAAGCTATATTTATTTGTATAAAGCACTTATAACATTATAAAGGGTTTCCCAACTAGAACGCAATTTTTAAATTTTAAATAAAACACAGATATTTAAAAAGAAAATCGTGAAACTTTATTATATCGTAAAGTAGACAGACTGAGGTTATGTATGGAACAAGATATCGTGCAGATGGCCGCCGCGGCTTTGCTGGCACACACGCGATCTTTCAATGACCTTTTTCCATAAATGCTGCGGTATTTCATTAATGCATCGTCCAATTTCCTCTTCTAAGGCTTGAGTCGTCGTCGGCTTATTCGCGTAAACCATCGACTTCAAAAAAACCCAAAGAAAAAAATCTAAAGGTGTTAAATTGCACGATCTAGGCGGCCAATTCTGGTCTCCAAAAACGCGAAATAATACGACCGGGAAATGACTGATACATTTTCTCTGGCTGTATGACACGTGGCGCCGTCTTGTTGAAACAACATGCCCTCCACATTCATTTCTTCAATTCTAGATAAGAAAAAACTGGTTATCATTTCACGATACCGAACACCATTGACACCATTGCGTTCTAGTTGGAACACCCTTTACAATCGGAAATTATTATTGTTAATGTTATACTATCCTTTTTTCACTTTTTCTAATTATACCCATTAAATTAATTAGGATCACTATGTTTAACTATTATATCTACCTTCTTCCTCGGATGAACATAAATTTGTTATTACTTCAGCGGCAATACGTTGAGCGTCCAATAAATAGCCAACTTCAAGCATAGCAATATCATCGGCTGTAGGTAATTCTTGACGTCTTCTACGATTGGCAGCAGCTTCTTCAGTTTCATCTACAAATACAGAGATTTACTTACGGTACTTTACCCTTTTCGCATTTTCCACAAACCATCTTGAGTATCCATTTTAATCTCCAATTCAGGAGCTTGATCCTTATTTTCTTTGCTGGGTATATTACTTATGCCATCGAGAGCCGTTTGATGATTTGTTTCCAGAACTTGTGTCAACGCTTGCAAAATACTGCCTGCATATAAAGCAGCCAATGCTGGGGCATTACACAATATTCCCGCAGACAATGTTCGCAGATAGGCATGGCCATAGCCCCCAGTTACAGTTAAAAGACAAAGGAAATTGGGTACATGCTGGTTTAAGACCAACCATGATTTTGGATTATTTTCGGTCACTACCAATAAGCATTGGGCCACAGAAATAGATATATCCAAACCAAAAACATTGTAGTCCAAGTATCTTATGAATCCCTCCATTAGTTGTGTTTGATTAAATGTATCTACAGCAATGGAAGTACTTTCACACAAATTCCACAAGAGATTGATGGCTTGCAAAAAGACATCTGAACGCAAATCCATTTGATCACACATAGCTGCATCAAATATGGGTTTCCATTCGCTGTCCAAGACATATTCTTGCAGTAAGGCGAGTAAGGGTGTCAGAATATCTTGATCCACTAGAAAGTCACAAACTTCAATACCGTTGACTGAAAGATTTCTTAATGCTCCGGCAGCAGCATTTCGAACTGATGCCTCTTTTTCACACAACAGAGGTGCAGCAATTCTCACCAAGTCGCTTTGGCATATAGACTGAACTTTATCTTTGCTGGCTGTTAGCACAGCCAATGATTGCAGACCATTTAGTTTCTCCTCTATGTTTGCATTTTGCAGTTGATCTCTGATTGCTTCAATGGGACCAATCCCTGAATTTTCCATCTCTTCGCAGGCATTTAAAAAGTCATCTACTTCGCGGCTGTCTAGTTCAGCCAAAGGATTCGTTTTGGCTGCGTATCTTGTTTTACTTTTTCTCGTTTTTCCCATTGTTGTTGTGGTTTATTTAACTTTCCACGGAGTTTCCAATCGAATGCAATAATATGATAATTTTTATAGAAATAGACCCCACGTGCAGCAAAAAAATTTACACTTTCATATTAAAACAACAACAATATAGTCGCGGATCACACACTACCACTTTTGCTGCGCAACTTTTGAGTTTATGGATGAGAGGGGGGGGAAAAAAGAGAGAGAGGGCACCACTCTTCTCTCCCCACTCAAAGGCAACGCAAAAGTTATTTAGCAAAAGTGGCAGTGTGTGATCCGGGTCATAGTTGTACACAAAACTGTCACAGTTGTAAATAACTGGTAGTATATTCATTCAATTATTTCATAATTTGCATATGCAAAGTAATAAACAGTCAAAATCAACCGCAAAATTAGTATAACAACATTATTTTAATTTGCCACGTGCTTGTATATATGTTAGATAGTATGTGCAGAAACAAACAGTGTAAATACAACGCAAATTCAGTTTAACAGAAACATTTTTTATATGCCACGTGCTTGCATATGTTGTTGTTAATAGTATATAAAAAAAATACACCTGCATATCAATTACGAAATGTGTAAACCGCTAAATTTGAAAGAGTTATATAACAACAACAACCTTATTACAAAATTTAAACAAACATTTATTTTGATATTGAGTGCCCTATAATCGGCTAATTTTTCGAAAATGGCATTCCTTAATTTCGATAACCCTAGTTAGAAGCTATTGAAATCCGCTTTCGAAATGCGTTAACCGTTAAATTTTAAAGAGTTGTTGCTCCTTTTTACAAAATTTTTTATTTTGATACTGACTATCCTATTTAGACGTACGATATGTCAAAAAAATCGTGTGTTCATAAAGTATGATAGTGTGGCCTAAAATTTAACTAAATAACAGATTTTTTTGCAAGTCGGATAAAGTTTTTAATAATTCTCATAAAATGAAATCATATCATAGTCATAGAAAAACCATACTTTAAGCAAAAGCATGCTTTTGTTTTAAATACAGAACAAAATTTATATGTTTTTGCTGTTTAAAAGTCTACTTTTACTTAAAGTATGCTTTTTCCATGACTATGATTATGGGCCATAGTTTCTATGCGATCAGAGTTGTATTTTCTAACACACCTAAAAGAAAACAACAATGTCGGATTCATTGATTTAAAAAATCAATTATAATTTTAAGGACAGACGTTTAACATTTTTTAATTGTGTGTATAGTTTATACAATTTATTATTTTTACATTGTTATATACAATAAATATAAGTTAATTTAAAAGGCGGAAAACTGCGTTTGTTTACATTAGCAAAAACATATGTTTTTGAATCTTTTTTGTGTAATATTGTGGCACCTATGACACACTTTGATGCGATTTTCTTTTGAGTGTGATAGAAAACGGCAAGATTTTCCAGTGAATGAATCGTACGATTGTGTAGGATAGTGTATCACGATCTTTACCCTAGAGGCTATTGAACACAGACTAAAAATTCTCCAATTCTTAGCAAATTTCGCGGGCTGAGTAATTATTATTTGCAATACCCACCACTTGGTTTTCTAAAAAGTCTGAAATTTTTCTCATTTTTATTAAAAGCACGCGATAAGCTAAAAATTTGAAAAAAAAATATGACAAATTCGAAATATTACATTTTAACATATATACATAAATTCGCTGCAACTTTCCATTTATTCTTGCTGCCAGATTAAATGAACTTTAACGTGAAAAAGTGGATACATTGCCATTTCACATAAATTTACCTTAAACTTCACATTAGCTTTAATAATTAATGAATTTCAGTTTATTTTCATTTTTGTTTTATTTATTTAACATTTATAAAAAAAAATTCTGTAAACAATAGTCAGTTGTTTTTGACATTACAAACATGAAAGCAAAAACAAAAATACCATGTTGTTTCTGTATTGTTGTAATCTCGATGTCACCTTGTAGTGATTTCACCATGGTACATAATAAGAGTTCATGTGAATAACATTTGCTAATTTTTAATATTCTTGAGCACCATTTTGAACTCGTTTAAAAATTGTTTCCACAAATATTTATACAACTCCAAATTGTTAAAAAATTTACTACAAAATGTAAAATCAAATCAGCTTTTCGAATCAGGTTTTTGCTTAAATTAAAAACAAGACAAAGCCAAGACAGATTCATGACATCAATTCAAATCAGAATCGATTTTCAATTCTGATAAATGACAATTAAAAACTAGTTATTGTGACTGACATATTTAATAATAATTAATATTCTTTCAGTGTAATCAAATGTTGCCACGATACTAAATCTAATTAGCTATTATTGTTAATGAAATATAAAATATTGGCAAATGCAGCCCTGTAAAATTGTGGTTCAAAGAAAACGGCGTAACTAAAGTGAAAAGACGGGAATAGACAGCAAGAAAAAATGGAGGAATTTTTATAAAAAATGAAAAATGTGAATTTAATATTGAAAATAGCAAAACAAATTTAAAAATAATATTTAAACATTATTGAAGTAAAAGCGTGTAAACATTAAATAAACGTGGTAATAAGCAAAAACAAATGTGCAATTATTTTCCAATCGTTAAACGATAATTATCGAATTTTATGTGTTTCTTGTGTTGCCCATTCCATTTTCTACAGCATTCTTTTCTTTGAGAAAATTGCTGTAAAGCAAGTGTCAGGACACCTCTAGCGTAAAAAAATGTCAAAGCAAGTGTCAGGATATTCTTTGCGAAAGAAAACTAAAAGCAAGTGTCAGGATAAGTCTCCAAAACGATAGCCTTTGCTGCCATATACATCGATAACTATTGCGCCGTATGCTTCGATCGCAAATTCGTGAATGGTGTCATCACTATTGACATTTTTGTTGAAAGAAAAGAAATATATTTCATTTTTTTCATTTGAGTTCACTTTTTTTTTTAGAAAAAAAGAAGAAAAAACGTGAAAATTTTACACAAATTATGAAAAAGTATGTAATATTAAAGTGAAATTGTTAAAATTTCAAAGATAATTCAATAAAAATGTCAATTTAGCGGATTTTTAGTTTAAAAAACTACTAGTAGTGGATATAAAGCAAATAAGAAAAAAGGAACGCATGTTCCATTGTGTGTTAAGCAAGCCCGAAGTTGTCCGGTTTCATACGAATCGCGTATGTACGTACCAAAAAGACGAGAAAAAAATGTCCGTCTGTTTTAAATAGTCTTACAGTGATTTTTTGTTTCTGCAATTTTCTTATAATTTTTTTCGCATTGTAGTGAGTTGAGTTACTCAAAAAGCAAATTGGAAAATAAATCCTGAATAAAAAGGATTAAAAAAGTGAAACAGGTAAATTTTGATGTTGCCATTTTGGTTGGTTGAATAGAGTAAAGATTTCTCAAAGGTTTTTTGTTCATTCTTTAGTTCTTCTTGGTTTTTTTTATGTGTGTGCTTAGCAGCAGAAGTACAATTAACCCATTAAGTTGGTTGAAGTGTTTGTATGTATAGTTGGTAGTTGCTTGTGTGTATAAAATTTTGTAGTGCACTTGCACACATAAACTCGAATGTATGTTAAACAAAAAATAAAAAATTAGCAGAGAACAGCAGTAACAGTGAAATAAGAAAAAGACAACGACCATAAAAAAAGATTTTTTCTATCCATAGCAACTTGATGTTGAGGGCTGCAGCAGGAAAACTTTTTTCGGTTGGTATCTAGTGTAGAGGAGTGTAGTGGTACTATTCAATCAGTTTGTCTGTCCGTCCATCCTTCAGTCAGTTTGTCGTTCAGTTCGACACTCAACAGTAAGTTGATTTTATGTCGTCTGTACGCCTTTAAGCTTATTAGTTGGTCGTGTGGTGTAGAGTGTAATATGATGTACTTACTCGGTAATTTATTGTTATTCCCTACTATTTATAAAGGAATAACAATATTATTGTGAATAACAATATTTGTATGTAGGTATAAACATATTTCAAAAAAAAAATATGCACGTATGAATATTTAATAAAAATGTTCACTTTGACAAATGTATCAAAGTACTATCTAGGCTAGTAAATCCAAGGTTTTAAAAATTTTAGTTTATGTCAGTACATTTATTATTTGTTGCAACAGAGCCCAGATTTGGATTAGTGGGGAGGATTTGTAAAGCTTTCTTTACATTTTCCTATAAGATCTTAACAAAAAAGCAAATAGCATTATTAAATGTGTACGCCATTCGAATTTTGCTAAGCATTTGTTTATAGTTCGAAACAATTTTATAATTTTATATTTTCAATTTATCTTACAGTATGGATTTGCCAACGATTGATTTATTATCAATTTAATATTGAGCGTCAAATCTGCCAAACAATCTCCCATTTAAAATAAATTGGAAATAAAATCGAGAACCGTGCCGTGAAACAAACTTAAACGAAGACGACAAGGAAAAAAGGAATACAAATTTAAAAAAAAATAATTATAACAACAACAAAATAAAATTAACCACCATCCCACAACACATCAATAGAGGCGGACCAAATTATATAGTCTTTTTTCAATCACTCAAACTTTACAATTTCTACAAAGAAAACATACAAAAATAAAAACATAATAGGTACTAAACAGAGCAAAATCACAACGGCTCCATAATGATGATCACTTTTGCAATCAAAAAACAATATCCATACAATTGAATATTTTTATGAAATTGTTGGGTTTTGGCAATTTTTTATGTATGTTTCAACAAGGAGGTAAATTTTTTTTAAATGCATCAAATTGGAGGCATTATCAGCAACTTAAGTACACAAATAATAACAACAATAAGGATAGATATCGAGATATCGGCAATTTAACCTCACAGCTAGATTTTAAAGAGCCCTCATGCAAATTGAAACATTTAAATAGGTTGAAAAAGACAAAACCAAACAGCCAAAAGACGGGTCTGAGAAAATCAAACAGCCTATATTGTGTTAGCAGCGTCAAAGAACGCTTAGCGAACGAGGCCGGTTCAAATACCGGCATCGATATTTACCGATTTAAACAGAAGATGGCCAATACTCTTTCCGTTATGACGAACGTATTGAGAAATGTGGTCAGCAAACAGCGTATACGCTACAAGGAGAAAGGTTTTAATTTGGATTTAGCCTGTAAGTTACACAAATGCTATACATATCGTATTATGGTTTACTAATATTGTTTTTATTGATATTACTAGATGTTTGTGATAATATTATTGCCATGGGTTATCCAGCGGACAATTATGAGAGCATGTACCGGAACCCTTTAGGGGATGTTTACAAATTTTTAGAAGATAATCATCATGATCATTATAAAATATACAATCTATGTCTTGAGCGCAGCTATGATATTACAAAATTTCATGGGGTAAGTGAGAAATATAGTTTTTTTATTTTTTATTTAAATTTTTTTTTTCAAGTAGATACATTAACAAATCTTCTAGAGAGTTATATGAACACATAAATATGTAAATTTTAAATTGGAATTTAATGTTGGATCTCTATTAAATATTCTTTTGAATGGTTATAATTTCAGTCCAGAATGGATACATGTGTCAAATTTCTTTTTTGTTTTAAAAAGTATCATCTGAAGAATGAATTCTATTCCTGATTCCTAAAATATTAAGTAACAAAAGTACTTTTTTATTTGTATGATTTGTGTCTCATTCAGTTTGTTAAATACGATGCATTAAAAAGTATCAAAAGGCCCAACAGAACACATTCATTATAGTCTATAGTCAGTGTTGTAATTGGAATGAAATCAATTGGAATTTTTTTTTCTGTTATCGATTGCAATATATAAAATTTCTGACCGGAATATAAAAACGTTATACACTTCAAATAAATCTAATTGGTATTGTGAAATTTTTTATCTTTTTAAGCGAGTTTCTGTTTACCCGTTTGAAGATCATAACCCACCTACAATAGAATTGATATTGAAATTTTGTGATGACGTGGACAATTGGCTAAAATCAGACACACTTAATGTGGCTGCCGTTCATTGTAAAGCTGGTAAAGGTAGGACTGGTAAGTAAAAATATCTGCTATAAATAACTGCTACGTAAATAAATAAAACTAAAACATCAATTATATTTTAACTCTTGCAGGAACCATGATCTGTTGTTATTTGCTTTATAGTGGCCAACAGCGTACAGCTGAAGATGCTTTAGCATGTTACGATGAAAAACGTACCAAGGATCGGAAGGGTGTAACGATTCCATCGCAACGGCGTTATGTTCAGTATTTTTCCAAATTAATGAGATTGGGTTTACCATATCAGCGTCGTACTCTACAGGTTGGTTGTCTGATTTACCTTATAATTACACCTTATTTAACTTTGTCTTTTTTTTTTTCTTGTTCATACTTAAGTTTTGCGAAATACGTTTTTCGAAGGCCAGTACGTTACATAGTCAGGGTACCGTACATTGCTCAATTTCTGTATTACAAGAAAAAGTGCAGGTATGAAATACTTTATTTTACCAATTTTGTTTGTACCCACTAAGAATTTTTTCCTGATTTTTGTATTTTAGCAATTGCAAAATTTTCCAATTGATTTTCGCAAAAATAATGTGCTGGATATGAAGAATCCAACCCTACCTGTAGCAGGTGATATTAAAGTCGAATTAACGAAAAATACTAAAAAAATATTTCATTTCTGGTTCAATACATTTTTTGTAACTGATTCTTCTGGTATGTTTTCTCAAGATAATAATAATTTGTATATGTTATTGTTTTTAATAACAAATATTTATCTTTGCAGTTATTGAGGGTGAAGGCAACGATGTTAAATTTGTTTATACTTTACAAAAATGGGAAATCGATGATGTACACAAGGATAAATGTTATCCTGAAGATTTTAAGGTATGTTTATTTCATTAATGTATGTTGGCCATTAAAAATATCATTGAAATTATCACCCATGTTCTGAAAAACGCAAAATGCTAGAAATTTGGCTTTTTCAAACCACTAGTGTATACTGAAGCTATCTGGCTTGTTTTATTGAAACTGCACATTAAACACATGATGAAATGATGCACAATTTAAATTTAATATGTTTTCTTTTTATTTAAGCTAAAGCTTGTAACATTTTTTCACGATTTTAATTGAAAACAAGTAAGAGTGCTATATTCGGCTATGCCGAATCTTATATACCCTTCACCTTTGTTGTGGATGCATAATTATATTATATACATACATACATACATATATATTATATTGTTACGTTTTTACCTTTTAAATATTGTTACGTTTTCACCTTTTAAAATCGGTAGTTTATTTCCATTAAATAAACCGGATTCTTTTTAATTGCAAAATAAAAGCGTCAAGTAGTTTGAAGAAAATATGTATAACGAGTCTTTATTGATTTATATGTCCACAAACACAATTAAAAAAAGGGTATAATGAACACACTGTCTTTTTGCACACTTATATTACGGTTTAAGAACACACTTAAAGTTTTCGAACACTTTGTTTGATAAACGCCATCTGTTGATGAACAATATTAATACACTAAATTTTTTTGATGAAATTTTCAGAGGTTGTCTCGGATTTTTCCTCATATCTCCGTTATTTATGGACGGATTTTGCTGATTTTAAATAGCAAACTTCTCGAAAGCATGTCTGACAGAATTATTGAAGATTTGGATCCCGAAGATATGTAGCTTAATTGCCGTATAACCGATACTAATATGATTTCTAGATTAAAATTTCTGATCATATAAAAGTTGGTTAGATATCGATATTTATTAGACATTTTTGTGGGTTTATTTGTTTTTTGGAAATGGTATGAGCTATGACAAATTATGGGCCGATCTTCTTAAATTTTGGAACAGTTATTTTCATGCATATGAGGATATTTCACGTCAACATAATAACGGTATATTTAAGATATATATTAGTATTAACGTGGATTTCGGTAGTGGACCTTATGTGGGGGATAAAGTCAAATATGGACCGATATTCTCAAAATCTAGCAGTTTGATTTAGGCATGCATGTAAATGATCCGTATAAAATTTTGGATTGGTACCTGTTAACTCACCAAGTGTGTGTCAAATTGGTTTTGTGGGACCTGTGAATTTGCTAACCAAGTTTCCAAACAACTTTGTTTGTTTTAATAAAAAAAGGGGTGGTTTTTAATTAGTGCAAATTTTAGCTTTTTATTGAAAATAAAAAGAAAACACTTTCCTTTGTCTTTTTTCAATGGTGTAGGTGTACAAAAATCGTTTATTTGAAGAATTCCAATTGCAGGCTCAATACAAATCAAAAAGGAGTTACTCAAGAAAAATTAACTTAATACTTTAAAGTCTAAGCAACGAATAATAAACAAAATGGCTCGAAAATCTAACATAATGTTAAAATGAAATTTAACGAAAAACTAACTTAAGCTAAAGTATATATAATAGCAGCGCTCTATGTTTTGTCGTATATTGTTGATGGTAACGTCATCTCCCAACAGGACAGAGACGGGAACACCAATACCATCCTTCAGACATGAACAGTACCCTTATTTATAAGAGATTTCTGAGTATTAAAGTGATATGAGGCATACGGTTAAAAATAGACCGAAATTCACAAAATTTTGTGGGATGATAATTGATCTGTGCAACGTTTTGAGTCGGTACCAATATTTATACAATCAGCCTTATTATGAGTGTCGTTTTCTTTTTACGACAACGACTCTTTCGTAATAGATTAAAGATAAAATGAATTTGTTTCTTTAATCTATTACGAAACAGTCGTTGTCGGAAAAAGAAAACGACACTCATAATAAGGCTGAATATATATAGGGATAAATGTCTTTTTCAGATGTGGTTCTTGTATGGGAGCTATGACCAGTTCTGGGCCGACCACCATAAAATTTAGTACAACAATTTATTTGCCTATAAAGATTATTTATGTCAAATTTTAGCCATTTACCATTATTTATTGTATCTGTTTTATACGTATTTATGTGAATTTTGGAAGTGGCCTTTATATGGTGTCTATGGTCAAACATGGACCGAACTAAAAAAATTTCATTTTGGGATTTGTTTTTGCATACAACTTATTTTTGTTGAATTTTGTCTTGATATTCCAATTTTATAGGCATTTATGTATAATTGAGCAATATTTCGGGAAGATTTTTGTATGGGGGCTATGAGAGCGATTCTTACTATTTTCCGCACACTTTCTTCTTTTATCATAAAAACAACGTATACAAAATTTCATGGTATTATCTGCAATATATTTCAAAATATTGCAATAAAATGAACAAAAAATATCAAATTATGTGGTCTCACATATTGGTCCATAACTCTGGTTGGCCTAAACCGATTTTGCTGATTTTAAATAGCAAACTTCTCGAAAGCATCTCTGACAGAATTATTGAAGATTTGGATCCCGAAGATATCTGGGGACTTTAGAAAATTGATTTCAACATCCAGACAGACAGACAGACGGACATGGCTTAATAGACTTCGCTATCGATAAGGATCCAGAATATATATACTTTATAGGGTCGGAAAATTATATTGTGGAAATTACAAACGGAATGACAAACTTATATGTATATACCCTTCTCATGAAGGTGAAGGGTATAAAAATATGCAATTTAAAAATTTTCTTTGAGTTTGTCAATTGCCTGTTTCAATTATTTACTTTTGAACTAGCGATTTGTGCAAACAGCTGATCAACTTGATCTTCGAAAAGTAGTGTAATGCATTTTAATTTGAAATTTATTTATTTGTTTGCGTTATTTTATGACAAAATATCTGTTTTTGTTGTTCGAACATACGCCCATGTTCTGAAAAACGCAGCGTTTTCAAATCGCATACAGGTGGGTTACTCCGTATTTCTATTCGAAAGCAAAAGCTTTCGAAATACAATGTAAAAAGCATGCAAATTTTAATGATTTTCTTTTCGAATCGAAATACAGAGTAACCCCCCAGTTTTAAAAACGCAAAACGCATTTTGACCTGTTCTGAAATCGCTACGATTTGCTAGCGTTTTGCCATTTTTCGAAGCTATGTTCAAACAATAAAAGCAGATGTTTTGTCATAAAATAATTTTAAGCGTTTTGCGTTTTTCAGAACATGGGCGATAGCTTCGAAAAATGGCAAAGCGCTAGCAAATCGTAGCGATTTCAGAACAAGTCAAAATGCGTTTTGCGTTTTTAAAACTGTATGCGATTTGAAAACACTGCGTTTTTCAGAACAGGGGCATATATCAGCATTTTTAGACTTTAGAAATACAATATAACAGAATAAATTGCACTTGCACTTTTGTCTTTGCGACAATTTTACAACGTTTGTGTAAATTTTTGTAACACATTTATGCAGTGGTGCCAACTTTTTAGACTCAAAACGCGTAAACATTTTTGAAAAAAGGGCTAAATTGAAGAAAAAAATAAAAGGGTCTAAATTATAAAATGTTTCTTTTAAAAATCAAAACAACAAACAAAATTTCGATTTCTTGTTCATTATAATTTTCAGTCCATAAAACACTATCAATAAAATATATAGATTTTTTATATGTTTCATTCGAATTAATTTTCGTCAGGTATTTTGTAGTTTGAACAACATACATTATCTATTTTTATGCTACATTTAATGTGTATTAAACTGTTACACGTATTTGACGACATTTTGTTTCTAATTTTATGTTTGAATAAATTCATGACACTAAAACTCCTCTGAATTTCTGCGTTTGAGTACGGATATGTCAATATGTTTATGGCAAAACTGGACAGTTTAAGAAATGGATTATTACTACCAATAGCATTATTTCTATATTATTAGATTAAAGGAAGAAAAAGTACGAAAAAACTAAAATGTAGCCATATCGAGCAAAAAATAATAACGGGCTAAAAGATAATTGTAAAACGTGCTGGATTTACGCGTTTTTTAGTTTAGGGCCAATTTTCTTTTTTCGCGTTTTGAGTGACTAAAATCGGGCTAAATTTAGCCCGAAAAGGGCTAAGTTGGCATCGCTGGATATTTTATTTTATTCATATTGATAGAATTGAAAGTAAGGCACGGAATTAGTCTTATGGTAATTTTAATGCATTTCATTTAATAATAGAGTGGAAAAGACAAAGCAGCGACAATTCGATTAAATCTAAAGAAACATCTTTTTAATCAGAAGTGCAAAATTGCAATCAGATCCAGAGAGGAAGCATTCAGAATTTGGCGAAATAATAAAAACGCCGAAACTGATTTGCTACGCAAACGAGCGATGTCTTCGTGTGCCAAAGTGCTGAGGCGTGAAAAATCTCTACACGAGCAACGCCTCCGTGCAAAAGTTCTTACTGCTCCCCGGGGCAGTAAAAGCTTTTGGTCATTCGTTAAAAGAAAAAAGGATAATGCTAGTTCTTCAATTCCTACTCTTTTAAAGAATGACCAACCATTCACATACCCGGTTGACAAAGCTAACCTTTTGGCTGAATTATTTGCAAATAATTAAAACTTACCAGAAAGCAATCAACCACTGCCCGTGCTCGAAAGAGTATCTGTAACTATGCCAAATATATTCTTCCGCACGCGAGCAGTTAAAAGGGTTTTAACGGATCTTAACATAAATAAGTCTCCTGGGCCAGATGGTATACCAGCACTGGTCTTGAAGCAGTGTTCTTCGACGCTAGCTCGTCCATTAGCTAACCTTTTCAGCACCTTATACCGTGCCGGTGAATTTCCCATGTGTTGGAAGGTTGCTAATATAACGCCAATTCCTAAAAAGGGAGAGGCTACAAACCCTGAAAATTATCGCCCAATTGCAATCTGTTCTGCACTTTCCAAAGTCATGGAAAGTATGGTAAATTACCATCTTGTGAAATATTTAGAGTCCAACAATTTACTTAGCGACCGCCAGTACGACTTCCGCAGAGGACGCTCTACGGGTGACGTATTGGCCTTCCTATCGGAAAAATGGTGTCGTACTATACATCGTTTTGGCGAAAATAAAGTGGTGGCTCTAGACATTTCTAAGGCGTTCGACAGAGTCTGGCATGGTGCTCTCTTATCGAAACTCATTGCATTTGGTGTCGGTGATAACTTCTCTCGATTTATATCGAGTTTCCTCAGAAATCGCACTATACGAGTTGTTATAGATGGGATCTCATCAGACGAGTTCAAGATTAATTCAGTGGTACCGCAAGGCTCCGTTCTTTCTCCCACTTTATTTCTCATCTTTATAAATGACCTTCTTTGTCAAACTTCAAACCCTATCTATTCTTTTGCAGATGATATCAACATTTGCCATTCATACTCATTTAACCATAGACCAAACCCTTTGGAGATTGGGGAAATGAGACGAAATATGAATGATACACTGAACCGAGATCTTGAAACAATCTCGTAATGGGGTTGTGCGAATAGAGTCGATTTTAACGCACGTGTTGTTGTTCTTATAGCAGCTAAAACATTTAACAAAATTTAATCCGGGGGTTCTGTCAGATCCAGTCCAAGAAATTTGTCTACTACCAGTGGGTAAGTCTACAGATCTTCAGGATAAAGTGAAGTAGGGCTGGCTGGACAGTTGAATATGTGGAGAGTGTCATGAGGACCTTGACAACATGCTGGGCACGGTCTAGGCATTAAGCCTGTTGCTCCATCCAGATATAAATTCCGTGTGAACATGCACGTTGTGGATTGTGGCTACTTGCGATCTGATTAATTATTGCCCAAGAGTTAACTTTTCAGATGTCGGTAATTACCATGTGGCTAATCGATCAAGCCAAGCAATTTTAGTTAATATTCTCAACTTCACTGGGAGTGGAGGTTTAGGCCTAGATATTCTAGGTATTTTTCATCAAACATTTATTAAATAACGTTATACATATGTTAATATGCACTATTAACATGATCGTCTACGTTGACCGATTGTTTTTAGGGACTGCCCACAAAACGTTGCTTAAAATAACGGCCATCAAAGCCATAATGTTCTGTTTTCTTACGGGCTATTTCAAGATTGATAGTTGACTAATCAAAACTTGAATATTTTCAGAATTTCCTTGAAAAACATACTAATTTTTATTATATTATAATTTGTTTCTTTGTGGGTTTACCAAAATATCTTTATATATAAGCGCTTAAATATGTTGTTATAACTTATAAGTTTATTATTAGAAAATATAGGGTCACAACAAGGGTTTGGGATTTCTCGCATCTGTTTAATTAATTTAATTAATGCTTAACAAATAAGTATAAATGTTAGGTATATAATACAATTGTATCATTTTATTAAAGAAAAAAAAACAACACATTAAAAGGTATACACATTTTAAGATGAGTTGTTACTAAAAAAGTTAAATTAAATTTTATAGAAATTAATTGAGAATTTTTCCTCTTGCGAGTATTGTAAAAATTTTTTATAAAAATTTTCTTATTCGAAGATTTACTTCTAGTTAAATATAAAATAATTTGAAATTTATTTTTGTATACCTCTGTTATATTCCACATTAGCCTTCCGTTGGAAAGCATAAATGTAAAATCATAGAGAGATATACAAAGAGACACTAGCAAAATGTAATGAATTTTCTGGCCTGCTAAAGCCTTCGTCAGCATTCTTTGTGTCTATTGGTGTTAATTTTCAAACCTCTTATATTCAACTTTTTAAATTAACTAATTGAGAATTTTTCCTCTTGCGAGTATTATTGTAAAAATTTTTTATAAAAATTTTCTTATTCGAAGATTTACTTCTAGTTAAATATAAAAGAATTTGAAATTTATTTTTGTATACCTCTGTTATATTTAACTAGAAGTAAATCTTCGAATAAGAAAATTTTTATAAAAAATTTTTACAATAATACTCGCAAGAGGAAAAATTCTCCATTAGTTAATTTAAAAAGTTGAATATAAGAGGTTTGAAAATTAACACCAATAGACACAAAGAATGCTGACGAAGGCTTTAGCAGGCCAGAAAATGCATTACATTTTGCTAGTGTCTCTTTGTATATCTCTCTATGATTTTACATTTATGCTTTCCAACGGAAGGCTAATGTGGAATATAACAGAGGTATACAAAAATAAATTTCAAATTATTTTATATTTAACTAGAAGTAAATCTTCGAATAAGAAAATTTTTATAAAAAATTTTTACAATAATACTCGCAAGAGGAAAAATTCTCAATTAGTTAATTTAAAAAGTTGAATATAAGAGGTTTGAAAATTAACACCAATAGACACAAAGAATGCTGACGAAGGCTTAGCAGGCCAGAAAATGCATTACATTTTGCTAGTGTCTCTTTGTATATCTCTCTATGATTTTACATTTATGCTTTCCAACGGAAGGCTAATGTGGAATATAACAGAGGTATACAAAAATAAATTTCAAATTCTTTTATATTTAACTAGAAGTAAATCTTCGAATAAGAAAATTTGTATAAAAAATTTTATAGAAATAAAATATTATTTTAAGTTCGTCTTGAAAAATTATTAATTTGTCAATGATATCGTAATGCGTACAATTTATAGATATTAGCTGGTTATAAAGAATGTTCATATACCTACTGGAACATTCTCTACGTCTACTAATGTTCCAAAATGTGGAACAAACCCTTTATCTGCTCTTTTTCTTGCGTTCTTCAGTTTAAAAAATGACCTATTACGCATACTTTGTTAAATTCCTTCTTTATGTAATTCTCGAGACAGGCGGCTTTTAAGAAAAGGAATTTCTTCAAAAATCTTTCAAATGTTTGATTGTGTTTTATATTGTGTTTGATGAAATTCATTGATGTATATGCACATATTTGGTGTATAACATAAAAATGTGCGATTCATAACAGAACTCGGGGTTTGTCTTTAGAAACTTATATGACATTTTCATGTCCTCAAAAAAGAACTAAAAATTTAAAAAATTTCGCATTTTAACCTGTACACACAATGCATAAACGAAAATTTACAAATTAAATTATTAAATTATTTGTCAAAAATTGCAAATCTTTGGCAAAATCAATCTTAAGTTTTTTAGTTAAATTAGTATAACTTATTATTAAAATTAACTACGTTAAATTTTTCAAAAAAGCTGTTTTTTTTTTGTTTTCCGGAGAAATTTAAAAAATTTTCCCGAAAAATTTACCGGTCGGTAATTCCCGAACCACAAATCCCAAACCCTAGACAATATATCTGAAATATGAGCAATAATAATTAAAAACTATGCATAAATTTATTAGAAAGCCAAAAATAATAAATCAAAAATCATAAAAATACACAAATAAATATGTATGTATGTATAATAAAACCCGATATATTATAATAATCAATGCCATCTTACATAATAATGGCATATGTGATTCGGTTACATAATTATTTAACGCCTAATTGAGTGATACGAAAAAAAATGTGTTCATATCTATATATATAAAATTGAATGCATGTATGTATGTATGTAACGTATGGACTCCAAAACGGCTGAGCCGATTTTGATAAAATTTTCACAGCATGTTACTATGACTCTGGAAGGAATAATAGGCTATATGAAGTTTTGATTGTGCAAACGGGGGTGGCACCGACCATATAACCAAAAAATTTAAATCGCCATATTTTGGGCATTTTTGATCTACGTCAATGATATTTGGTACAGATGGTATTGGCATAATTAGAATTACGTACTAGCAGAAAAGTGGGTGGGACCACGCCCCTTTTTAGGAAAATTAAAAATCGTAATATAGTCTTAATTACTGGTCCGATCGTCATTAAATTTTCACAATAGGATATTCTTAAGAAATAATAAATTCTTGACTACGTAAGTGGACAAAGGGGCATGGCCTCGCCCACTAAACTAAAGCATTGCAATAAATACATTAAAATTAAATAAATTAATGTTTGTAAATATATAAATACGTTCTATTTCATAACGAGGGGGGGGGGCAGCGAAGCACACCGGGTTTAGCTAGTACAATATAAAAGAGGATCTTTAGACTAAGAACATTTTAATAAAATCGAATTTATTAAACAATTGTTAATACTTATAGAATTAATATAAAAATATGTATTTTTTATTTAATTTTTAGGTGGAACTTGTGTTCTATTTTGACGACACCACTGTTGATCGTGATCATATGAAAGTTTCGAGTAGCAGTCGATTAACTTCAAATCATCGAACTACCATGCAAAATGCTGGAGCAGTGCGAATGTCATCACAGAATCAGCAGCAATCAAACAACTATTCGTTGCCACAGAATAATAGCAGTGGCAGTGAAATGAACTTCTTATGTGATCAGAAATCATCCTCATCGACATCGGTCAGCAGTAGTTTAGGGGTTGGTGGTGGAACGGACACCAGCAATGGATATGAGTCCATTAGAAGTACAACGCAACGAAAAAGTAATGTTGCGCAGCAAACGTTTAGTAATCATCATAGCAATCACTATATGACAGCTACAGATGTCGTCAATAATAGTGTTTCGTTTTCAGCGCCAACTTCTGTACAACAACATATGACGCTACCACCGAGTTATATGGAACATCATCAACTACAACAACAACAACAGCAGCATAAAAGTAATATGCCACAACAAAAACCGAATCAGCTACAACAGAATAATATGATGACGACAAACCAGAGACATTTGCAAAGACAAGTTGCTGGTGGTGGAGGAGTAGATGTACATGCTCATCATCCCAACAATATGGATGCTGCAACATGTCAACCGTCCACCAATCTAAATGCCAACAAATCCAACAATAGCAACAGCAGCAGTAGCAACAATAGCACCAATAATATGGCTAGCAACAGCTACAATCACAATCACAGTAACAATAGCAGCAAAACTAGTAGTGTCAGTAGCCAATCATCGTCATCGGCCATTGGAGATAATGAGGAGGACTGGGAATCCGGTGAGTCCCAAGCTAAACAACTTGAACACATTACATTACTACTTTCTTCTTCCTCTATTACAAATCCAACTTCAACTCTCCCTTCTTCTCCTTCTCCTCCTCCTTCCTCTACTTCTACTTCTACCTCTTCTTCCAATCAACCTGCTTCTCCTTCAATCACTACCACCCCAACCAGTTTTCCAAATACCTTAAGGAATTGTAAAAATAATAGGGGTATTTCAAACTTTTCCATAAACTCTTCCCAAGCTTCCTCCTCCCCATACGAATCCTCTGCCTCCAATTGTCCTTTTAACAATAAAAGTAAAACTAGCAATAGTAGTTGTACAAATAGAGTTGTTGGTGGTGATGATGATGATGATAATGATAATGATAATGATAAAAATAAAAATAATGACGACGACAGAAAATTAAAATTTAAGAAATCAAACTTGAACCGTGTGGTAAAACCAGTCCCCAATACGATAACAGATACTAACACCAAATCTGTAGAGTTCGAGGTCGGAGACAACAATATTGCAAGTAGTATTGCGTGTGAGACTGATCAAACGGCGTTAGTGCCGGTTACGTCGATCGCTCCCCCTACTCCTAATAATCGTCCCAAGTTAATGCATCTCTTAATGGCCCCCAAAAATCTGCAACAACAACAACAATCTCCTCACAAACCTATTTTTAAACGTAAATCCTCTTACAAGCTTGTTAAAGGTTCGAATTCAAATAGCAGCACCTTTGCTGCCGTCGACTGCTCAGATGATTCGTTGGCTTCCTCGATTGCCCTTGCTGCGGCAAGCGGTGGGGGAGTGGCGATCACTTCGAAGCTTAAATTGAAAATCAAATTAAAAAAAAACAAACTAAAGTTGTCACAAAAATTTCAATGGTTTCAAAACTATTTTCGCACTGATCCTGTGGATTTCTGTGAAAACTTTGTTCAACAGACCACCTCCATGAGGCGTAATAGTATGTGCAGTATGGCTAGTCGTACCCATAAATTGTCCACGACAACTCCGCCTTCTGTCACCCCTCCTCCGCCGGTTGCAAATGCGGGCTCTTCATGCGAACAACTAGACCGGGCCACCAGTGTTAATTCAGTGTTTACATCGAATGCTAGCATTGCCACCGGTGACCTATGTGAAGACTATTACTCGTCCATCTGTGACAATCAATTAAGCTTTAGTAACTCGCCCTGTAAAAGTCCACGCTCTATGGCGGACATGGCAAGTAGTATTAGTGGTGGTGGCGCTGTTGGTGGCGTAAGCATGAGCCACGGCAATAGCTTTGGTAGTAGTTTCACCAGAAGTGCTGGAATTTCAAATTCATACTTTCGCGAGCGTAGACAAACATTGCCCGGCTGCAGTTCTCATGTCAATAATCGACGGACCATTAATAATGTGGTCATTGTGGCAGCTAAGCCGGCTAAAATACATGCAATAGGATTCAATGTCAAAACGACGAATTTGGCCAGACAGGATTCATTCGACACGACTGGGGAAGAGGATGATGATTTCCAAGAATCACCGGCCAGTATTTATTATACACCGTCTAGCGCATTAATACCAACAGGTGACGCTAACGATCACACAAATACAGCATTTGTTTTTCCACAAATATCACACGAACCCGAGAAGACATTAGATAATGTTGATCAAAAAACCAACATTAGTAATGTCTCAACTGCGGGTTCTATATCTAAGCCACAGGCAAAATATTCTTTAAATTTGGTAATAGTGAAAGAATGCCCTGAACCACCAGCCTACTGTGAAATAGCGAAACCACCGTCAGCGGGCAGCAATAATGAATCGGACGGAATTGATTCAGACTGTTGTGATATCAACAGCCACAAGAGAATAGATGAACACATGCTTCAAGACGATATCGGTTCGGCCACACTGTCGGAAGAACTAGAAATGGGCCAAATAACAGCGACTACTACAGCCGCCTCTGTGTGCAGCAACAGTAGTAGCAGTGGCTTTTGTACCAGTGAATGTTGTACTACAAATAGTAGTAGCAGCAGTTGTAATTGCAATCCACTCGTTATGGATCTAGAGAGACATATGGCCTCGGCAAAACAAGATCAACAACAAAACACTCTACGAGAAGTTATTAAAGCTACTACCAACGATGAGAACGGCGATGAGGAGGACTCTACGAAGAACGAAACTATTGTAAATATCGCTTAACTCTCAACAGAGCTTTCCTTAAATTCGAACACAGAGGGTTCGACTTCTACTACTGATAAATGTAATCAACAATAGTATGATGTTTAGGTTTGATTTTCAATAGCTTCAAACAAATGTGTGGTGACAATATTTATTAGTTGTGTGTATGTGTGTAAATGTTTCTTTAAAATTGTTTAATTACAATACGTATTAATGCAGTAATGTAATGAAGGAATTACAAGGTTAGAGGAACAATTAGGACTCTCAATTGTTGTTTTGTTATTACTACTACAACTGTACTATTATTCAGAAGAATAAAAAACATACTCAATTCAGTTTTAATCGTATTTCACACTCTGTAATCAATCAATCATCATTCTTTTAAGATGAAACAAAATTTAAGAAAATTATTTTAATAATTAATTTAATTAAATTTTTAATTTGAACTATATTATAATTCCATCCAATTATTATTATTGTCTTTCTTACTGCACAAAATGTAGCTTTCGAATTCACTGTGTTTAATTTTAAATTTTTTTTACAAATTACAAATTTAAAATAGAACATGATCTCCAATCTAAGATTAGTACTCACTCATCTCTTTAATGTATAAGAAAAATCATCAATCAGCAGTTTATACTTTTATTTGTTCATTTGTTTTTTTCTTTTTTCTTTTATACATTTGTATTCAAAGCATTGAGAATTGTATAAAATCGAGTATTTAGTTAGAAATTCGAAAATATGTCGTAATTCGAATAAAATTATGATTATGAAACGATAAAGAGTTTAATTTTTTATTTTCTTTGGGGTTTTAAAAATTAAAAAAAAAGTAGCGAACATTACATTAGAAATTATTTAATATACGATATAAATATGTGCAAGTATTTTACTCAACTTAGAAGGAAGTTTCCAAGTGTGATAGTTATTTTAGTAGTTTTCAAATTTCTAAATTTCTTTATGCATACATACCAATAATTTAAAAATTTGCTTTTGCCTTAATATTGATACTGTCAATTTATTAAGAATGTGAATTTGTTTCTTAAAATTTTTATTTTAAAAAAACTAAACTCTCGTTATCAATTAAATCCTACCCTCGTAGGTAGTATTGATCGTGTGCACTACAAAATGTCAGATTATTTTTTAGTTAAATTCAAACATTTAAAAGTTTATTTTTCTTTGAATTTTTAATGGAGAATTTTAAAATTTTAAACCTATTGTTATTGCTTACATCAGTTTAAGTTATAATTGGCAATCGTAGTAAATTGACCTAATTACGAGAAAGACTATTTTCATTTTTATTTTATTTATCAGGAAAGCAAAAGAAGAATGTTTATCAAAACTGTAGTTTTTTATAACATTTATTTCTCATACTTACTGCCTATTTCAATAAATGCGAACAAATCTTTCTTTCGCACAAATACATTTAAAATACATTTAACATTTAGTTGTGCAAAAGAAAGATTTGTTCGCATTTAGTGAAATAGGCAGTTAGTCTCATGCAGAGGGACAACTTTGACGTTTCAGCTACAATAAGGCAGTTCTCTTAAAAAGAGAAAGAAACTATTTTGTAGTAGTATTTGGTAATGTGAAAAAGCAAAGCACTATATACAACAAGAATTTTGTGGACAAAACAAAACAAACAACACAATTTGAGTTAGAATATTTGAATTGAAATTTTGTTTATATGTTTGTGATTTCAATGACTTGCTAAATTGTATTTTAATAATTGTTATACTCTGTGGTATGCATTGTTAGATGATATAAATGCATTTTTTTATGATTGTATCAAACAATACAAAAATACTCTGTGACCAAAATTGAATTTTATTGCGCCAGAAAAATAGTAACATAAAGAAAACAAAAAGGCAGTTCTCAAAGAAAGAGAAAGGTATAAAACTACATTTTCTTTCCCCTTCTGTCACCTCTGTATACTTTGTGTTAGCGACTTCGGTATTCTGTGGATATTTTTCCCAGGGATTAACTTTCGATAATACATTACTAATAGTTCACTGTGTTTTTCAGTATCTTAATTCTAAAATGATTTTTTTTTTTTTCAAAAATTGATTCTTATATTTCGATTATCGTTGTAAGCATTATGGAAAATTACATTAAAAACTCAAACAAATAATTCCATTCAAATGCAAAAGTTTATTAAATTCGCTGTGGTCTTTCCAAACGAGTATGGTTTTAATACCTTTTTGACAAATATTATGTTCATTCTAATCGTATGACTGAGTAATCGCTCAGGGTGTTACTTGGTTGATTTCATTTTATATTGATTTCAAAAAACCGAATGTCATATTCTCCAAAATTTTCCTTTTTTGCAACTTATTTAAGCAAAGAACACTGATGTTATCGAAATAATTCGCATTTTGCGTTATATTTTATTTTTCGACAAACAAACAAAATGGCTTCGTAAATATTAAACTTTGAAAATTACGAATTTGAATTACATACATATATACATATGTATGTATATGTAGGTACGTATATGCAATTTGAATTCTTCGCGAATGCAACTCTGGTGATTACTCTTCAAAACTGTTACAAAATTTACCATACAAATACATACAAATTATTAATTTGGAATCAATTAATTTGGATTAGATCGTAATATTTCATTGAATGTGTGTTTTATCGATTCGAAATGAGTTTATTTAATGGTTAAAATCGGGATTATCATTTATATTTGTAATATATTACAATATGTACAATAATTCCGATTTTAATCATTAAATAAACTTTAGATCAATAGCTCATTTCGAATCGATAAAACACAACTGTCACATTCAATGAAATATTGCGATCCAACGAATGAATGAAAATTGAAATTGAAAAAATTATTCTCTCTCGAAATGTTATTACGTATTTTTTTTTGTATTTGATTCTCGAATTTCCAATTCACATTGAAATATTTGTTTAAATTATTTCACATTGACGAAACTTTTTAAATTGCTATTATGTAATTTCATTATTTTTGTATTGTAAATTTTTTTTTGGAAACTATGCTCTACTTAGAAATTTGATTAAAAAAAATTATAATTTCGTTATAGAAATTTTACCGTATTTATTAACACACAATGTTCGAACAGAAATAAATATCACAACTTTGAAACGAAAACACAAACACTCTACATAGAAGAATAATAAATGAAAAAATTGCAGCATTTGGAACCTACGGTTTTGCATGTTGTAATAATTTTTAACTCATACGCGAAATCGAAAAACAAATACTATAAATATATATTGTTGTCATCTAGCTGAACTCTGCTGATTTTTTAAACACGTTGAAAATCCTTAAGAAAAACCTTAAAAACATAAAACTGTAAATTACCACATTTTAGAGACAGTCAAGTTAAATTCTAATATTATATAATAATGAAAATGCAAAATAAAAAAAATTATATTAAAACATTTTTAAATTTTGTAGCTTAAATTAGTTGAAAGAAATTATATATACATACATATATATGTATGTATGTATATGAAAATGTATAATTTTGCAAAAATTAAAAAAAAAAAATCCATACACATTTAAAAATCGAATAATACTTCTGAAGCCGCTGTTTTCTCATTTCACTTTAGCAATTATAACAAAAAAAAAAAACACATTTTTATTGTTTAAGTTTTTTGTATTCACAACATTTATTTTTGTTAATTGATGGAAACAAACCAAAAAGGAGATTTTTTGTTTTTCCTTTTTTTTCAAAATAATTGTTGTTTGTAATAATTCAGCGGTTTGTTACGAATTAGTAATGATTTGATTTGATTTAGTTTAAATAATTAATAACTTTTAACTTAAAACTACAATTATTATTATTAATATTCTTTTTTTATATTTTTAACAACAAATTATTTAGTTTTTGATTTTTCTCTCGGTTCTTTATTTATTAATATTTTTTGTTTTATTATTATTATTATTATTTTATTATATAAACGTTTTAATTATTTAGTGTAGTTAAAGAAAAACAAAAATTAATTTGAAAATCAAACAACAAATAATATACATATTTTCTGTAATGTTCTCAATAGAAAGTAATTAAATTACTTACGTATACTACGACGATTTGTAAGGATATATCACGTAAAATATTAATTAAAAAATATTATTTTATACTTTAATTAATTAATTAATATTATTATTATCATTATTACATATTATTATTATTATTATATATTATTATATTATTATTATTATTATTTTTGTATAATTTACTACTTAAAACATGAAAAGTGTTAACATTTACTATTAAACAAAAAAAAAAAAACGAAAAGAAAAATAACTTTACAAAACAAACAAAACTGACGTTTTTTTTATTTAATTTTATTTTATTTAATTTTTATTTAAATTGTCCCTTACTTTTTGAGTGAATAATAATAATAGTAATAATAATAGAGTTTGAAAACACATCACTATGCAACCACTATGTGAGGACTTCAAATTTATAATTAGCTACATAATACATAATTTTATAAAGTGATTCTAATTGAGTGAATGCAAGCTAATTTTACAAATAAATTCCCAACAAAAATCATTCTATCTTAGGTGCTATAGAATGCCCTTGATATTTAAATTTTAAATAAAACACAGATATTTTAAAAAAAATCGTGAAACTTTATTTTATCGTAAAGTAGACAGAATGAGGTTATGTATGGAACAAGATATCGTGCAGATGGCCGCCGCGGCTTTGCTGGCACACATGCGATCTTTTAATGAAATTTCCAATGACCGTTTTGCATAAATGCTGCGGTATTTCATTAATGCAGCGTCCAATTTCCTTTTTTAAGGCTTGAGCCGTCGTCGGCTTATTCGCGTAAACCATCGACTTCAAAAAACCCCAAAGAAAAAAATCTAAGAAAAAACCATTGACTGTTTGCGCTTGACCTGCCTCATTTTCATAAAAAAGGCCCAAGATTCCTCCAGCCCAAAAACCACACCACACAGTGACACGTTGAGGATGCATTTGCTTCTCGTGAATCACTCGAGGATTTTCCTCACCCCAAATGCGACAATTGTGCCTATTGACGAAGGCATCAAGATGGAAATGGGCCTCGTCACTGAAGATGATTTTATCGGCAAAATCAGCATTTTCATGTTGTCTCTCCAATAGCCAATTAACGAACTCCCTTCGCTGTCCATGGTCAGCTGGCTTCAGTTCCTGTGCCAATTGAACTTTGTATGCATGAATGCAAATCTTTCGTCAAAATTCTCTGCATAGTGAATTTGGAGACACCAATTTGCTGAGCTCGATGTCGAATTGAGGTAGATGGAGTTTGAGCGACATTATCACGTACAGCTGTGACATTTTCGGTCGATCGACCTGGTCGAAGGCGCGTTTTTGTCTTTACATCTCTAACAGACCCAGTTTCGGCAAATCAATCTCTTTACATTTAAGAGAAAAGTTTTATTTAGGCTAATAGTTGGAATAATCAAGAATACTATTGTAAAGTACTGGAACAATTGGCAAATTGGAATGCATTTTCTACCCGGCCAAGGGCGTCATCAGCAATCTTCATTGTCCACTATCACTCTGTAAATATCATCTATTTAACTCACCGTTTTTGAGAAATAGAATACGAGAATTATCATATTTCTTTTTAACATGTTGTGAGTTAGGACGAAATTTACGTACATACGTTTACAATGTGTGTGTATTCTTTATTAGTATTTATAAAACTTGTATTATTACAAATTTGTTTTTGCTTTTCTTGCTGCGTCTACTTTTTTTGTAGATCAATAACAGCAATGTGCGTATGTTTTTGTTGTCATTTCTTCTTTTATTTTCTCCTTTTGGTGGATTATGTTATTTTTTGTAACTACGAAACACCGGAGATGGGATGATGACTACATCATCATCAGTTGACTCTTTTGGAGCATTATTGTGTCCCCAAATTGATCGCAATTTGCGAACTGTAGCCGCAAAACTTTCACCATTTTGGTAAAACAATTTCACAATGAGAATGCGTTGTTCATTTTTGTACCTTCTACTAGCAAACAATAACAATTGTTCAAATGCCAAACAATGACACTTCGAATGGCGCGAAATTTAAAAATTGAGTTCGAGTTGGGACACCCTTTACATATAATAAAATTTATCTGCAGAATACAAACAATAGTAGTATTTTTAGCTGGTATAACTATATTGCTGCTAGAGAGCCTATGATGTTCATATTACTCTTCTACCAAACTCAGTTTGTTAATTTTTATTTTTAGCATTTACTTGAGTAAGATAGAGTCTTAAGAGAATATGCTTGATAAATCAAGTGCATATACTCTTTAAAAAAAATATGGTGAAAAATCGTTAGACTTTGTAAAACAAATGGTTTTTTGATAAAACATTTTTGTGGTGAAACATCAATATTTTGCAGAAATCCCCTTTCATGAGAGCAATACATAAGAGTAACATCTTTTCGAAGGAAACTAGTTTTGTTAGATTTTCGTTGTGAATTGTAGCATTATTAAGCCTGCGCTTCGTCTGACAATACAGCAAGTGTCAGAAGTTTAAAATCAAACTTTTTAATCATACGAATTATTATGAATACAAGTTTCAAATATTAATTGATTAGTTGCAAATCACAGATGGCCATACAAGCCATGATTGTTTATCTTATCTCAATACTCTAAGTATCGAGAATTTGACTTATATACTAATCACACTTTGTGCTCTACTACTTTAAGAGATTTCATCTAGAATTTCATTTACGTGAAATGTCACGTATGCTTCTCATCGTGCATAGAGTTGTTATAATTTTAACACATTTGTGAAGATGATAAGATACTAGCAAAAATATTTATTTTTAAATTAGTCCCGAAAGGAAACACAATACTTTTGTAAACAAAATTTAGGTGTTGTGCCGAATTAAAACTGCAGAAAGCAAATATGTTGCATTTTTAAAAAGCAACATTGTTAGGGGCTTCACATGTTTGATTTTAAAAATGTCACCCTAAAGAGACAAAAATGTTTAAAATGATTTGCTTTTTATTTGTTTTTTTTTTTTTTATTAATAAGAACAAATTATTAACTGAAATCAGTGTTTTTAATTTGGTAATATTTTGTTCTATTAAAAATGGCATATTTTAATACTTTATATTGTGATAGCATAGCCCGATGTGAAAGGTTGCATAGTTTAAAATGTATGTATACCGAAAACGTCAAGTTCAACAGAAATTCCAAAAAATTGATGCAAGTAAACTTTGCACAAAGTAAATACAGAGCAGAGCGCTGATCATGAATCAAAACATGTCTAGTTTTGTTTTGAAGATAATAATACTGGGGCCAAATTACCGCATTCGATATCGAGTAAAATTGATGGTAATTTTCTTATTTGAGATTATGGCATACGATATCGAGCAAGAAATTTAGTATATTTTATCATAATATCGATTTTTCGATACGATAGCTGCGGTAATTTGGCCCCCGGTCACAAAATTAGATAAAATAAAATTTTTTTTAGATTAAAGATTAAAAATTAATTGGCTACTTTTTTACAGATTTGAAAATTAATCACAAAACTAGTATGTTTAGAACAATTCATAATAATTTCTAGATAAATTTCACACATTTTGGTTGCATAGTTTAAAATGAATGAAAGTATTCACATCACCGTTTTTAACTTTTAAGAAATTGTAAAATTTCACTCAAACACAACAACAATTTTGGACAAAAGTTGGCCATTACGCAAATGTATAAATAGGTGCCTTCAATTATCCTAAAATATTTAACAGAAAATTAAGAATAACATAAAAAAAATTACAAAAAGATGTTAAAATGTCTGAAAATTGTTAAGTAATATCATCTTTGGCTGAAATAAAACTGTGGGTGTTTATTTTCTTCTGTATTTAAATTGGAAAGAAAATAAAACTTAAATACATAAAACAACAAACTAATTTAATTATGTAAATATTCTATTCCTTTCTATTTTATTATTATTTTTTTTTAATTTCTACATGATCTGCAGATTTTAGATATTCGTCAATAATATTATTTCCTTAATGACGATAATTCAATGTCTCATTCGATTGTAAAACAAATGAAAACAGGAATTTTCTTTTTTATTACAATATTATTCTTAATTGTTTTGTATAATAGGAAGTCATACACCTCTATCGCGAATAAAAATTCCACATGAAATTTGTTCCCTTTTATTTTTTTAACATTGAATTTTAATAGGAAAATGTGAAAAGGGAACAAATTTCATGTGGAATTTTTATTCACGATAGGGGTGATAACATTTATTTTGTTTTTCACTAAAACGTTTTTTTAGTAATTATTAAAATACAATAGTTATTTATTACCAAACATATTATTATTGTAATCTACTTATAATTTTAATTAACTAAATGTCTCATTCAATTGTAATTCAAATTCATTTTCTTTTTTATTACACTATTATTATTATTAT
Source organism: Bellardia pandia (assembly GCA_916048285.2). Lineage (NCBI taxonomy): Eukaryota > Metazoa > Arthropoda > Insecta > Diptera > Calliphoridae > Bellardia > Bellardia pandia. Next base: position 78,216,180 of record OU696530.1, read on the forward strand.
AATTATTAATTGTTTTGTATCATAGGAAACCATTAAATTTATTTTGTTTTTCACTTGAACTTTTTTTGTAATTATTAAAATACAATAGATTATTATGATTAACCATATTATTAATTTACTTATAATTTAACTGAAATTATGAAAGAGTAAGAATGTGGAATTCATATAAATTGTTGCTTTGAAATAAAGATAATACCAGTATCAAATACATATTGTAAAAACTCTTTAATATAGAAATCAATATATTTGTATGTACGTACAAACTAACTAGGAGCTGCATGTATATGGATTTTATATCTATATAAATATTGTATATTTGCTGTGTATCTAGTTGATGATGAAATTATCTATGAGATATTATATTGATTTATTTAGAAGCAAAGAACAACCACAAAAATACATAAAATTAGTTAAAATAAAATCTTCATGTTTTTCTTTTTGAAACATTTTTGTTATTTTCTTTATTATATTTTTTTATACATGTATTATTTCATTATTCATACATACAATTTCTTTTTAACTTTCATTTCATAAAATTATTTTCTGTTAATTTTGTAATTTTAAAATTTAAAATTTAATTACATATGTTTTGCATTTATTTTCATTTTTTAGTTTTTTTTTTTTTTTATAAAACAGTGGCTTGAATTTTTTAGTATATACTGTGAGCGTCAATATAAAGTAAACACCTAGTATTGTTTAGAAAATGTTTTATTATATAAATATACTACAAGTATTAATTTGAAACAAAATATATTGCATAATTCAAAGGTAATTTACGCTAAATCTAACTCATTAACAAATACTAGAAAAATAAGGAACATAAAGAAATAATTAAATTTTAACGGAAAATTGCCAGATTTTACGTGTCAAAATAAAGTGAACGGTATATTATAATTATGGAAAACATTGTATTTAATACTCGTATTTTGTTAGTAGTTCTTTTGGCTTTATCACAGCTGACAATCTTCTAAAAATATTTTTAGTGAATTCAGACGAAATTTTGTTCCATTCAACCGAAACCTGATGTTGCTATACAATCCTAGACCATTACTGAGCCGCCGTAATGTTTTACCGTCTTGGTCATATTTTTGAGGAGTTTTGACTCCAAATATCTCAAACTTACTTTTATCGGTGAAAAGAATATTATTCCACAAAAATTATAGGCCAAAATTTAAAAAAAAAAAAAAAAATTTAAATATGTATATAAAATTTTTGCGAAATTCAAATGTTTGGTTTTGTTGTTCTTTGATATAAAAGAATTCTTTCATGGCACTGTATCAGAAATACCATTTTGATGCAAAGATCTTATAATCGTACTCGCGCTTACAATATTATCACAAGTTTTCGTAACATTTTCAGCTATTTTTACAGCACTAGATGTTAGATTTGCTTTTACTTTGCAAATTGCCACTACTTTTGAAATGACAGAGGCATAAGGATGATGCCGCTGTTTACTTTATTTTTACCCGTAAAATTAGGTTTATTTTAGCAATAAATCAATTGAATTTATATACGCTTTTGTTTTTATGCTATACACCACCATAGTGGTATACTGATTTCTCAGAATCATTTTCTGAGTCGATTTAACGATGTCCGTCCATCTGGCTGTCTGGCTGTCCATGTAAACCTTGTACAGGTCGCAATTTTAAAGATGTTTCGATAAAATTTGGTACATGATATTTTTTGGCCCAATGACGCTTGGGTTGAAATTGGTCCATTATTTCACCTAGCCCCCATACAAATGTCCTCCCTCCCGAAATAGGGGCTTATCGGTCATAAATGTTTCATGCACGTATCCCAACAAATTTCTCCAGAAATAAATTGTACATGAAAACTAATCTCATCATCAACAAATTTTGTGCAGATCGGTCCATAATTGACCATATAACGACCGCTGCCACATATTGCTTTAAAGTGCACAACTCTCTTAAAAATATTGATATCCAAATCATATTCAACATGTTTCACATACACAAAAATTATTTGGCCCAAATGTTGGGAATTCAATTCAATTTAAATAACTTTAAAAAAATGCAATATACTTTTCCAATACAATATTATTAATATTAATATAGTTAAGCCTTTATTTTAATAATATGCATGTGTTTTTGGCTTTATTTTGATGCTCGCAGTATTTACCATTGTCTGTACTAATCTATAACTCACTAACAATTAACCAGAAGTTACCACTAACTACAAGTCTTAATATCAAAAAAAAAAAATTCACATTATTTTTACTTTGTACCTACATACATACATATGTATATTGTTTTAATTTTAAGTGATAATTTTTAAAATTATGTGCTTCTAGTTAAGTTTTATTTTTGTTAATGGTGAACTTTTAAGAATGTGATGAATTTTAAAGCAAAAATTTTGATTTTTTTCTACAGTCGAGTCGAAATTTTTTGTTTAGACCAAAACCGAATATTACATTCACCATATTCCAGAACTAAATAATGTTTTCGGAATAATTTTATAATCTAAATTGCAGCAAACTGTTGCTTAATTTCAACTTACATCAACAGTTTTTTGGGTTAGCTTTAAAATATCTTCTATTTTAATTTTATTTAATTTTTTGGACGAATATTTGATCCAAAACTAAGTTTTCCTATTTTTGTGCTATAACGGATGTTGTAATTTTTTTTTCATTTATTTATTTATTGTCTCTGCATTAAAAATGAACTAACAATAAGTTTTTCAAATCTTATATATAAAAAACTTTTCAATTAGTATTCCAGCCAGTGCCGGACGAAGATTGTTTGACCATTATATATTCAGCCTTATTATGAGTGTCGTTTTCTTTATACGACCAAGACTCCTTCGTAATAGATTAAAGATAAAATTAAATTTGTTTCTTTAATCTATTACGAAACAGTCGTTGTCGTAAAAAGAAAACGACACTCATAATAAGGCTGATTTTATTTATTAAGTTGGCGTTCTTCCTTCTTGTCTTCGGTTCAGATCCGCTGTATCCCTTCTTTGTAGTTGAATATAGCCACCACTATTATTTAATATGTTGCGGGCTAATGGGTTTGGGTGTACTTCAAGATTTTTTAAGTGTTTTTCTGCATTTTTTTAGATCTCAGTTTTTACCAAAGGCACATTTAGGTCTTTATGAATATTCGATTTTTTATATACGAGGGGGCAATTGTGATCATTCGTAGCAATTTGTTTTGGCGTCTTTGAAGCAGAGGCTGTTCCCCATAGCTGTATTCCATAACACCATATAGGTTTTATGATTATGTTATAAAGTAATAGTTTACTATCTAAACTAAGCTTAAAGTTTCTGCCAATGAGCCAATTAATTTGAATCAATTTCATTTGAGTCAATTTTGCATCTACATATATGGGATTTCCATGTAAGACGACGATCGAGGTGTATACCAAGGTATGATACCAAGGTATGATACCAAGGTATGATGATTGATATAAATAGGAGAGCATGATTCTCTACGCAATGTAAAAGTTATGTGTGTGCATTTCTGCTCATTAACTTTTATCCTCCATTGCCCCTGGGGCCAAATTACCGCATTCGATAACGAGCAAAATTGATCGTAATTTTCTTATTTGAGATTATGGCATTCGATATCGAGCAAGAAATTTAGTACATTTTATCATAATTTCAATATCGAAATCATTTTTCGATACGATAGCTCATTCGATCACGAATGCGGTAATTTGGCCCCAGATATGTGATATTGTAGGTAGCGAGATGCTTCTTGAGGGTATCCATTAATGCTTAGAATAGCAGTATCATCAGCAAATGTAGATGTGTAAGTACGTTTGTTTGTTGGCATATCAGATGTATCAAATATAAGAAGGGTCCCAGGATACTTTTTTTGAGGTACTCCTGCTCCAATGAGCTGTGCGGAGCTTAAGAAATCTCCTTTAAGCTTAATTGTTCGACCAGTTAAGTAGCTTATGTGTGTTTACGGGTAAATTTAATTTCAACTTGCATATTAGACCACACTTTATCAAAAGCTTGAGAAATGTCAATAAAAAGAGCGGAACAATATTTTTTTTTTTTGATGATATTTTCGACCAATTTACACAATTTAAGAATAATTTTCTTTATATAGCTCAAAAATAACTTTAATTTATTATCTTATACAAATATGTTTCAACAGGGCAAAAACAAGCAACGTTTTTTAGCTTTGATAAAATTTAAGACTGTTATGATAAGAATTGTTTAGACTGAAATGCTAAGAAAAGTAAAAGCTACTCGTTCAAAATGTTGCTTTTTCACAAAAGATTAAAACATACAAATAAGATGCAGAAATAGACAACACTGTGAATGGGTGATGAGTAATTTTCTAAATAAAATAGAAAGGAAAATGTTTAAATTTGTATGGTTAATACAGTCGAATTACGGCAATTACTGGCTAAAGTTTATAGGGATGTTAAATTGAATGGGATATTATATAGGTATTTTGATTACTAAAAATCTGAACATATTTCCATGAACCATTGAATAATTTGTTTGAGTTTTTATATTAGTGGAAGGGGGTCTATATGGTACTAAATTTTTCGTAACAAAACCATTTAAAATGGGGTCTACCTACAAATATTCTAGGCAACTTAAAAATTTTCAATATGAAAAGTTATGTTAATTGTTTATGAAACAATTTCAAGTTTTCTTATATGATTTTTTCCTGATGCCTTTTTAAACAATAAAATCTTTTACTCTACTAACAAATGCAAACATATGAATTAAAATTTTATTTTTTAGCAAATACAACAAGTACTCAAAATTATACACAACCGAATGATGTTGTAGCATCAAAATTAAATACTTTAGATAATATTTCCTCAGTAGATGTGATAAAACAAAATAATAAACAGCCTAAAATATCATCAGAATCGGGAAGGAAGACAGCAGTAGTTGCAACAACAATAACACCAATTAATGAAACAAAATACAATCAAAAACGCAATAAGCAAATGAAGCAACATCACCATCAGCAGCAGCAACAACTACAACAACCACAAAAACTATGTAATGGTGTCATTAATAATGAGTTAACAACAACAACAACAACAACCACAACTACAGCAACAAGTAAAACAGCAAATAATTTAAATACAATTAATTCTACAATTAACAACACTAACACTACCACCAACAACACCACTACCAATACAAATGCAAACATAACATCTCCTCAGCAATTGCGTCACAGTTGTTTGCAAACGGGTGATCTGTCTTCGGAGCTTAAGTGCTGCTAAATTAAAAGAGTTCAAAGATGAAAGTTACTAGGAAAACAGATTCAAATGAACAGAAACGAAGAAAAAGAAAAACAAAAAGAAAAGCAAAAACTAGGTACTTTTAAGAATTTTGAATAAAAAAAATGATAAACAAAACCTACAATATAAAACAATGTAAAATTATTTACTAAAAAACCAAAAAAGTAAAATAATGAAACATTTTCTCTGTCTGTGACTGTACTGTACGCCTATATACTTATTAATTAATTCATTAAATAACTATTATGTATTATTATTCTTATTATTATTATTATTATTATGATAATTATATGTATTTGTATGTGTTGTTAGTTTTTACTTAAAAAGGATGAAATAATGAAAATAACAAGGAAAATAATTTAAAAAAATATAAACAATTTTTGGACGTATAGTACCCGCATTATTTATTAACAAAATAGAATAAAACGACACAGTTTTATGTTGCTAAATCTAGATAAAGTCAGGGAGGGGGCTACTAACTAATTGGATTTATAATAAAAAACAAATTTCCATTTTGTATGAATTCCTTAAAATCGCAATAGACAGAACCTCAAACTTTAACAACACATTCAACTATTTGTTAGTGAAATGTGTTTTTTCAACATAAAACTGTTTTATTTTAAACAAAATACTAGAAATCTAATAATTAAAACTCTTAACAAAAACAAAAACAAATGAATACCAAACAAATAATAAACAAAAAAAATTGTTAAATGTTGTAACGCAACCGTCTTTTTCTACTATAATGAAAATAAATTTAGAGAGAACAAACAAAATTATATATAAACATAAAAACATTAAAAAAAAATTTAAATGAAATGAAAGGAAACAAACCAGTGTCATTTATTAAGGACAACCAAAATGTTGAAAAAACGAAATTAATCATAAAATTTTGTAGTTGATATTAGTGTTTATAAGCCTCAAAAACAAAAATTACAAATTTAAAAAAAAAAAAAAAAACAAAAAACAAAATCTCAACTCAATGATAATGTATGAAGATAACTAAAAAAATATATTAACAAAAAAAAAAAAAAAACAAACAACCAAAATCTAATATAATAACAAAAAATGTTTACTATTTGTATTTGTAAAGATATGTATGTAGATGTTAATGATATTTATTACTATTATTACTAATTACTATAGAACTATAAGTAGATATTAAAAAAAACAATACATTAAACATACAACTGAATCAGCAACCGTTACCGAAAAATAGACCTAAACGCAAATTACAAATTATCCCCACTTAAACAAATGCTTACTTACATAAATACCTATTCTGTTTTCTTTAGATGGCGCTACTAACATATTGTTGTTTAAAAAATTATTTATTTTGCCGAATTTACTTAGTTAGTTGTGTTAGAATGATGTTAATTTCAAGTCTATCTATTCGTTATACAAATGAGTAGAAAAAGATAGAACTATTTCAATCTGCAGTTAGGAAATAGTTTATATTTTCTTAAGGTCATATGGGATCTTATTAATTTTCCTTGGTAAACACAAGTTTAAAGCTATGTGCCCACGATCGTCAGATATTACAACGTTGTCAGAAAAATGTGCAAAAATTGTCTAACAACCGTGTAAACTTCACATTTTTGTCTTCCAACGTTGTAAGAAAAAGCATTTTCAGTACATTGGAAGACAAAAATATTTTCAGACATCTAACAATCGTGTAAACACACAATTTTGTCATTGTCATTGTTTTAAGACAATTGACAAACACTTTTTATTGTCATATGTGCAAAGTTTATGCATCTGCCAATGACAGCATTGTCATAGAAATTATTTCTAAATGCAACTCTGTATATACATAAATAATAAACAAACAAGTGTGCATTGATAAAATTTTTGAAAAAAAGTGTAAGAAAATTAAATAATTAAATTAAAGTGAGCATTAACAAAATTTTTAAACACACACACATAGCTGCAAAACGAGTTTGACAATGCCACACAGCAATCTGACAACCGTGTAAACTGACAATTTCGGTTGACAGATAAATTTATTGTGTGACAATTGTGTGCAAATGAAATTGTTAGTTTTCTTACAGTCGTGTAAACTGACAATTTACCATTTACTAAAAGTTTTTCAATGTCAGTACATTGATAGCACATTGGTAGATACGACAACGTTGTAATATCTGACCATCGTGGACACATAGCTTAAGAGTTTAAGGTATTGAACTGATTTTTATAAATTATGAAGGTCTTTACTACTATTTCCTGTTATGTATAAATAATGTATAGGATCCTAATTGGGGGCAAACAAATTATATTGTGCACTTAGTTATTCTTTATATCAAATGACTTTTAATTTTGGATACGCTATGCGTAATGCTGTCGGCTTATATTTTACATCTGGGAAATTCTTTTTCGTTTGTTTATTGATCGTTAGTAACCAATTTAATTTTCTTAATTGTTGTCAATTTCAATTTTTCCATTTTTTTTAATAAATCGACTTTTTAAACATCTCACTTTTTTGAATTTTTGAAAAGTCGATTTTCTACATTTTCATTGTTTTCATAAATTCATTATACGACTTTGTTTATATAACATTTAAAATTTAAAAAAAAAATCGTGACTTAAATGTTAAATTTTGATATTAAAATTAATAAAACTATTAAAATGTTACATTACACCATTTTCAATTGTATTTCAGAAGTTTCTAATTGCATTTTACAAGTTATTAAAATATTTCTGAAAATTTACAATTATATTTCATAAAATTCTAATTTCTAAAAAAAACTGAATCCGTTTGTTATTTGCAAATGGCAAACAAAGTTAATAGAATCACTCTTTTACATAAATTAATTAATTATTTTATAGCTCATATAGTTTATAAAACAATGTAAAAATATCAAATGTGTTTCCATCACATCGATCGATTTGAAAACAGTCGAAATTGTGATAAACTTTTAGAAATTTCAAGTTCCATTTATAAACCAATTGTTCGTTTTGAAATAAAAAAAACTGACAGTATATCAGATTATTAAAATTAATTAAAATATTTTCAAGAAAAACATGTTACTAATAAATTTTTATCAAATCTATACAAAATAGTGTCTCAACTTCTTTTTGCTTTCATAACTAGGCTTGTCGAAACATTTCCCTCAGAATGATTTCAATTCCGTAATTACTATTTCGATAGATTTTTGTTTTTTGTTTGACATCATTTTGTTTATTAAAACCAAAGAGAGGTTCGCGAGTTAAGCTAGGGGTTAAGAGCAAAGACTTTTCCTACAGTCTTTGCTCTGGATAATTAAGAATTGATGTGTTTAAATTTGTACAAAACCATTAACTTTAAGATACATATTGAAACTTAAAATGAAACAAAGTTTTGTAACGAAATTCAAAACTTTAAAACTTTAAACTTTAAAAATACATTCTAATTTTATTATCACTTAGACAGTTAATGAACTAAGAGTTCATTATTAGGAGGTTTCAGATATTGTTGCTTAAGTATTTCATAAGGTATTGACAATAGCAAGGTACTTTTTAAAAGGTTTTATTTTTATAATACAAAACTAATTTCTAAGTTATTTTCAATACATTTGCTTCCTAGTGTTTTTTACGCAGTAAATCAGTTTTGCTATATAACTAAAGAAACAGTATCAGGTATTGTTTTTTTTATACATAATTAAAAAACAAACTCTCCCTAAAGGTCCATATTTATAAAAATATATAGGTACATACTTACATAAATACATACATACATACATATTTAGTTTATTTTTCAAAACGATAATAGAAAATACCAATAAAATAAACAATGAAAACAAAATTAATATTCAATATTCAGCAATGAAATATATGTATTAAAACAAAAAACAAGAAAGTAAAATAAAAAGAAAGAAATATTTAATATTTTACATACATATTCATACATACTACATACAATAAACATAAAAAAATTACAAACTTACAAACAAAAATAAAAATAAACAAAAAAAATATACAAGAACTCAAAAGTGATTTATATCACAAAAAAAAAAAAGAAAAACAAACAAACAAACCAACCAACAAATATTTTAGTAGTTTATTTTATAAAAAGAAGCATAGAAAATAAATAAAAAAAAAAGGAAATTTCTAAGTAAAACCAACACCCTGTTATGTATTAAAACAAAAAATAAATAAAAAACAATAATATTTAAGAATAATTAAATGAAAAATTAAAAAAAAAACTACTGACGAAATTTCAAAATGATAACGAGAAAAATCCCACATATTGGCAAACGGGCAATTTGTTAATTGTATAAACGAATGAATGCCGTTGTCGTTGCTGTTTCTTTCTTTTTAATTCTTTTGTATAAAAATATGTGATGCATAAATAATAGTATTTATATTAATTAAAAAATTTATTATAACAAAGATTTGATTTGTGTTATCGTAATAACAAAAATTTATTATTAACTGTTTTGTAGTATTTATTATGAATTGATTAATTAATTTTACTATAATTATAAATATGTACTATGATTGTTTTTAAATTATTGTACAATGTGCTGCTTTTATTACTTGAAACACTTACAGCCAATACAATTGAAAACACTTGCCACATTACATACTTACATCAACATACATACATACATACATACATACATTTTAATTTAATTCATTTAAATAATATTTAATATTAATAATAACACAATAACAATAACAATACATATATTGTTTTCTTCATAATCCATCCATCCATCCATTTTCCTAATTTGCCTCTTAAGACATTTTCACAAATCAACAATTATTTCAACTAATACACCTGGGCTTTTCTTTTATAAAAAGAAACTCAAAAAGAAAAATATTTATAAAAAGTCATCATCACATCGCAAACATATTGTTTCTGATAATAATTACTTTCTAATTGGTTCATTTTGGGTTCATTTACATACATACATTGATTTTAATTTATTTATATATTTTAATGAGTTTATATGGTTTTGGTTTCTTCGTTTCTCTTTTTCATTCACTTTTTCATTATTTTACAATATTTTTATATTATTTTAAAATTAAATACCTTTTTATTTTGATTTCAAAAATATTCCTGTTCACACTGCTATCATTTTCTTTTTTTCTTTTTTTTATGCAATATTATATACATACTATATACTATATGTATACTCGTATATATACATATGTATATATTATATTTAAAATTAGTCTAGTAAAATTTGTTGAAAATTTTACTAAGGCTTGGCATGGAAAATAGTGAAGAGAAAATTAACAGATTAAAGTCTGTTTTTAGGTTACTTTTAGTGTGCGTAATAATTAGTTGCCTTGAAAATTTTTCATTTGAATATTAAAAAGAGTTAAGAACTACTAAAACCTTTCCATCACGTTACTTTTGTTCTCGTAAAAATATTTAAAATTAGGTATCTGTGAAAGTTAAAGTGAGTTTCAGAAGCGAACTATACATACTCTGCTATGACCAATTATGAATCGGTACTCTTAGAATTGAGCAGTATGAAATTAAATGAAACTTTTCACACGAGCTCAGATTATTACAAATTGTAATTATTTTTGGAAGAAGACCTTAAAAGCACCAATTATTGATGGATCCTTATACAATTTGTTTGTATAATTTCGATGTAACTATTAATAACTATTAAATAAATAAATTTTGAAGAACTTTTGCTGTTTACACGAGTTTGAAGCATTTTGAAGATCAATTTTGAAGAAAATTTCAATCGTGTAAATCTAGCTTAACCTTTAAGCAAACACCAAATTGTGTGCACATAAGTGAACCCCAGGGCCTAGCTGGAACTTTTTATAATTTGTATGGCTTTAAATTAAAAATCTTTAATTTCTAACTCGTTTCCAATATCAGAAGCATTGTCTTCCTTTCCATCAACCTCATTCTGAATTTCGTTTTCTATATCATTGGCAATTGCCTCTGCCAATCTGTCATAGTTAGGGTGAGATTTTGAAACTGTTTCAAAGATTTTGTCTAATTTAGTACTCATTGTAACACTATTAACACTTGTTAACTGCCAATACAACAATAAAAAAAACTAATTTCTGAAACGTTCAAGCACATTGATTCGGCTTTTTATCGGTTTAATCTCTTTCTGGCTGGGCCCTGGTGTTACAAACATGTTGAGAGTAATTAACACGCCTAGAGATAAACAATTTTAAGTTTTTTTTAAATTTTTTTGTACAAAACACCTTTATTGAGGAATTCATAAAAAGTTATCTAAGTAAAAAACTATAAAAATGTTCAAAAATGTCTGGCCAGGCCAGGCCCTGGTATTCGTTTAAGGGTTAATACATAGTTGCTCCTCCTTTGTTATTAATGACCTCTCTCAATCTTTTTGGCAAACTTAGCGCAAGGTTCTTCAAAGTATTTGTTGGAAATGGCAATTTTATTTTCCCAAAACTTGTGTATGTTTTTTCTGGATTCCATCGTACTTTTGTCATCGTGGAGAGCCCAAAGATGCTCGATGGAGTTTAGAACTCAAAGCTTTCTGTTTCATCTCATTTTCACGATCCAACAAATTTTTTTCCCTGCGGGTAGCCTTATTTTGTGTATATGTATTTATATTTGTGAAATTAAATAAATAAGTATTTCACTATAATTTATTCACCCCTATCGTGAATAAAAATTCCACATGAAATTTGTTCCCTTTTATTTTTTTAACATTGAAATTAAATAGGAAAAATGTGAAAAGGGAACAAATTTCATGTGGAATTTTTATTCACGATAGGGGTGATTATTTTTTAAAAACTTACCACAAATTTTTCAAAAAAAAAAAAAAAAAAGAATCAGGAATTCAACTCTTATTTTAAGGTTAACAGAAAAGTGCACTTTATTATGTCGCGAAGATTTCTTGTGCTTTTCAATATATTTACATTAGAAATATAAATGAGCGACTTTATAAAGTTGTAATGTTTATGTAAATAATTTAAATACTCCAACAAATAACAAGAAGAAAAATATCAAAAAGGAATGAAGAAGGTTACAAAACCGCACGTTCTTTTGTCCGACAGTGTATATTCCTACTATGTAGTGGTGTGGTGTATAAATATGCGTATGTGGTATTTGGAATTGGATGTTGTACGTTGCCATATTTTCCACCTTTAATAACTAATTGTTCCCTACAACACCTTAAAGAACTATTTAATTTATTCCGTTTCTTTGAAAACCACAAACAACGTTGAACGTTACATTTAAAATGGTACAAACGCTGGTGTAGTATTAGGAATTGGAGCTTTTATGTTGCAATACTCCAACTCAAAGGACTATTTGTATGATGCAATGTTGTAAATTGTTATTTACTTTGCCATAGATCCACGTTAATTAATTTCTGTAGTAGTCTCTTCGGCGGCTAATAACACTGTCCAACACCATTTTTGGAACAGAATAGCGACCCTATAATTCTGAAAGGGTATGTTGAGTAGATCATTTTTGTAGAACAAACTTATGGTCCAGCACGTCTGAGTTTTTTTTTACAGTGGGTCAAAGTTTTCATTTTTTGGTCGAAGGGAGCATTATACTATATGAATAAAATGTTGTAAGTTAATGTCTGAGAGAATTCTTATGGTCAGAGTTGTATTGTGGAATTGTATGAGGATTATTTTTGTGGAAGGTCGCTATTCTGTTCCATTCAAAAACTCTTAATTTGTTAGACAGTGTAATTAATAAAAAATTAAACATAAACAAGTTACGTTGGTTGGCCCTAATGCACGAAGAAGGCCACTATTAAACTCCCTGTAACATAATACCATTCGGTATTTTGTTTTGATGTGTCCTGCACTTCCACCCAGTCCACTAACTTTACATTGTTGACTGCATTAATCTAGTTTTTATTCTATAAATAGTTTCGTACTCGTATAACTACATACTTGATTCTGTTAAAGTTATAATACGATTATTTCGTGTTTATGATCATCATATTGGGAGTAATAAAGCTTCACCTGTTGACATTTGTATCGCGTTGATGACATTTTCTCGTTATTAAATAATTTATCTAATATTTTAAATTATGTTTAAAATATTTCGAACATAATTTCATAAAATGTTGAACATTTCGATACATGATATAAATAATAATAACTTAATAACCTTGGCTTAATTATCAACCTTACTGAATTTGGTTATATATTGCATAAACATTCATCCTGGTTTGGAACATCAATGATGATATCAAACATGATCCCTAAAATTATTCAAAATTAATTCAAATCCAGACAGAGGTTTTTTAACTAAATTATGGAATGATAGATAGCGCCAAGTAAAGTCACAAAGCTTCATCTTTGTGTTGTATTTGAAGTGCAAAAAGGTCAAAGGTTACAAAACTCAGTTCGTGTACTATTAATTGTTTTCGAGTGCATTTACTTGACTTTTCGTTATAATCAGCCCAATCATGAATAAAAAATCCGTGGCAGTTTTTTCCCTTTTTATTTTTTTAGCATTGAATTTGAATAGGAAAAATGGGAAACACCCGCGGAATTTTCATTTATGATTGGGCTGAATGTGTTTTTCAAACTTCAATATATTGGATAAGAACAAAGTTAATATGATTATTTGCTTTTCAGCCATTAGCATTAAACATACATCTTTATTTAGTCAAGTCAAACAGAGCTAGTAGTTCAATTTGAAATTAGAAACGGAATAAGCTTAATTGTCAAATAACTTAAAATACCTTAAATCTTTAATTTAAGTTTAATTTTGAGAATCTCTTAATTTATAGTCGATTCTAATAAGGCAACAATAGCTTTTGTCAAGTATTTGCCAGATTTGAAGGTTTTACAGTAAATTTCTTAATTTCTTAGTTCAAACACTTTGTGCTGTTTTAAACGTTTCACTTTTAGCTGACCAGGGGCCAAATTATCGCATTCGATATCGAGTAAAATTGATTATTTGAGATTATGACATTTTATCATAATTTCGATATCGTAATCATTTTTCGATACGATAGCTCCTTTGATCACGAATGCGGTAATTTGACCCCAGTTTTTGTTTAATTTTCTTTTGAACATGATATTTCGTTCAGATGCGTATCTTAAATTTTCGTTCTCTTTACCAACAAGTTTCTACTTTATCATACAAATCAGCATGCCAACAATTTCGCGGAGAACGGAGAAAACAAAGGGAAATAAGAAAATTGACTACAAATTGACACCGTCAAGTATGTGCCCCTTTTATTTTTTTCTCCTTCACCCAAAAACACTTGTCAGAATTGAACCGTGTGAAAGTGGATTTTGTTTTCGTTTCAAAACGTTCAGCAATGCTTTTGAACTTAAAGATACAATATTAACTATATTGGAACTTTGGTGTCGCGCTCCTTGTAGAACAACCAATATCATACAATTTACAAAATGTCAAAATCATTCGACATTTTAGTATTATTGACAACATGCTCACATTTGATATGCTTAAAAAGTATTCTTTGTATAGGCGCATTTAATAAGCCTGAATGAATACATACTTTCACTGGTTTAAAAAATATAAAATCTGTGATAAACATTTTTAAATTTACTTGAAAATAATTTAATTTTTACTTGTCTTATTATGTTACAGTGTGAATAAAATTTTACTTTGGTTTAATTTTTTTTTTCAAATTATTTTTATCTTCAACCAGACAACAATAAATAGTTTAAAACTAACTACATTAAAATACAAACGAAAAACATTAAAGTAATAAACAAATCATTTGTATAAATTGTAAAATATTTATATTTTATTTAATAATTTATATTTAGATCACTCAAAACAAAATGGGGAAAAATGCAAAAAAGAATAACAAACAAACAAACATATTCTAATTAAAAGTAATAAATAAAACAAAACAAAACAAAAAAAACATTGAAAAAATAATAAATAAAAAACAAATTCTAATATTTTAAAAAAATTCGAACGTGTATGACTTTTTCGTTAACAAAAAATAGATATTCAGTTGAAATTTGCACAACCCTGCTGAACTGGGGCCAAATTTCCGCATTAGATATCGAATAAAATTGATCGTAATTTTCTTATTTGAGATTATGGCATTCGATATCGAGCAAGAAATTTAGTACATTTTATCATAATTTCGATATCGAAATCATTTTTCGATACGTAGCTCATTCGATCACGAATGCGATAATTTGGCCCCTGCATTTTAATCTGTCAGCTGGAAAAATCTGTAGGATTGTTAAGTGCAGTTGTAGTTGGTAATACATAATAACAATTTATTGACTTTAAATTAACTGAGTCAGGTTAAATTGGTATTATGTACTTGTTTACAATTGGGTGCTTTTTTAAAACATAGTGGAATATTTACAAAATTTAAGGTTGTTGGGTGTTCCACTAGGTACAATCGGTAAATTGGTACTTTTTGATTCGAATTGACTATTCTAATATTTTAAATTAACTACCCACCATAAGGTTAGCTAAATGAATGATTCAGAGTTACAATGAAGCTTAATGTAACCTTTTTTCTAATTGTACAAAAAAAAAAAAAAAATAGAGACCTATGTTATATTTTCATACATATTTTTAAAGGTACTTTTTACATTTTCATAATTATAAACCTAGAAACAAAAAATTATAAACTTTAGATAAACCATTGATCACTAAAAGAGCACTTAATAGAATTTTTCTTAATTTTCTATAAAAATTAATTTAATGCTTTAATTGCTTTCAACATAGTTAAACAGTAAAATTTCAATTAAAATTGATTTTTTTTTATCAAGTCTTATCAAGTCAAGATTAAGTCCATTTAACAAATATCATGTAATTTCATATAAATTAGCCAAAAAACGATATTACAAATAGCAATTTTTAACAACACACAAAACGAAAGTAATGGGTCGAATTATTCATTCCATTCTGCGATTGCGGAAAGAAATTTTTTGTACGGCATGCCGCAGGAATGAATAATTACATATCGATCGTTATTTCTTTCCGCTTAGTTTTCCTTTCCGTGCGGCGGAATCAATAATACATCCCAATATATTCATCAAAAACATTTTCGGTTTCAATCACTGATGGCAAACATGGTACAATTGTACTTTTTTGATACATTTTAAACACAGTTGGTACCGTGGTACTACCACGAGTCATATGGTACAATTTCAAAATACTGTTGCAGAAAAATTTGGTATTTCAGATGAAACAGATAAATATCAGCCATGTCACAAAATTTAATTCCGTTCGGAAGTGGAATTATTTCCGTATTTTGCTTCTAAAGAAAAAGTAAAACGAACAATTGGTTTCATTCCGAACAAATTTGTCGTTTTGCTTTTTCTATAGAAGCAAAAAATGGAACTAATTCCACTTCCGAACGGAATTAAATTCTGTGACATGGCTGTATATTATATAAGTTACTATTTGTATAATAGTGCAAGCAAAAGAGATTTTATTAAATTTCATGAACATTTTGGAACTGATATCAATTTGATCTTTAAATATGCATCTATAAGATGATTATTACCACAATAAATTTTTGGTTGAATTATCGAACAATATGAGTCTTTGACATATTCATTTACATTAAATGATTTTGAGGCTGAATTCAAAAACTAAAGCTTAAAATTTAGTTAATCAGGATTTCAAAATCGTTAGAAGTTAACTCTTCTATTTCTTTTATTCTTGCAATAATAATTCTAGTTATTTTGGAAATATATATATTTACCAAGGTTAACTTTTCGCAAATGACCCGATACTTCATAAATAAGAATATTTTTAGATAATCGCGACAATTAACGCAATAATGTTGCTGTAAGATATATCGAATTTTCGATAAAGTAAATTTGTGGTAAAGTTTTATGATTATTTAACAAATATTAAAAATGGTACCATGGAGGTCTAAAAAGTACATTTTATTTATATAGTTGAAACGAAAAACAAAAACCCATTTTTCATCACTGGTTTCAATACGATTAATTCTTAATAAGTTTTGAGGATTCTCAAAAGGCAGACTAATGATAATTCATTGTACTTTTAAGAGTACTTTTAAAATGTTCTATTGTAATCAACATGGAAACAAGAAATGTGATACCGAATGAGTGAGTGAGAATCCTTAAAGAGGGCCTTAGTGTAAATAATCATTGACAATCCACAGAGGCTGCCTGTGTCGATCCTGACGGAAGTAGTAACCCATTAATAGGCAACAAGCTGAACTTTTTTTAAATCTAAAAAAAAAAAATAAATAAATAATCTTAGAAAGGCGAACTACATACATTTGGACCTGAATAAAGTCAGTTAACAATTTCCTAAATTTCCCCTTTCTCAGGGAAAAATGTTTTTGAATTTAAGATATCTTTTGTTTACAATAGATCGCAGTACAAAAGCTCATGTTATTTGTTTTTACAAAAGTCATGTAAGATCAAATGAACATTTGACGAAAATAGTAACTACTGAAGTTCAATGTAATCTTTATACAATAGTGTAATGTCAATAGGAAAAATATAAAAACGTGGTGATGGTTTCATTATTTTAAAGTCTTTTGTTTTCAACTTAATAAGATACACTTAATTTTACTAATATCATTTTCATTCCCTACTACTAACACATTATGGATTAAGCTGATTAACCTTGTCCTTGGAAAGGTTTGAATAAATGAATAAACAATTTTGTATACAAATTATTTATAATGTTTTTTTTTTTTTTGTTAAATTTTTGCAACATTTTCATTTGTTTTATTTTGTCATTATCCTTTCAGGTGAATCCACATATTTATAAAAAAAAAAACACAATTTAAGTAATTTGAAGAAAAAAGCTAAATTTTATAAAACAAACAAAAAATGTTTTGTACTTTTTCCTTAAATCTATAAAATAGTTCTTTTATAAATCTCCTCCACCACCCTGTGACCTTTGTAAATATTATTAATTTAATTGTCTCTGTAAGTGTTTAATATTAAAATCAAATTAATAAGTGTCATTTTAAGACATGTGCTAAGGATTTTTTGAAAGAACAACATTTTGTACACAAGAGGAAACAGGAAAATGAAAGCAATTTAGTGTTTTTTATATCGTTGGTCACATGGCGGACACCTTATAACTAATTTTTTTCCCCAAATTATTGGGCAATCATTTGACAAAATTGTCTTATTTGTTTGGTAAAAAATTGTTAGTTAAGAAGTGGTTGTTAGGGTGTGACCACCGATTATGAATTGTGTGAGGTGCGTGTCTTCATTATTTTATATAATTTATTTTTTAGTTTTTATTTTTAAATAGTTTTAACAAATTTACTATAAGTAAATGTTAAGATTTTATTTGTTAACTGTAAATATTATTTATTTTTAAGTTAATTTTGCTTTAGAGAAAACAAAAATAATAATTTTAATTGACCATTCAAAAATTAAGTTTATCGATCGTTTTATTCATTTATTTGGATTTTAAAAAGGTAAGTAATAAAAATATGTAGACTAAATAAAGTCATTGCAAATGTATTTTTTGTTCATTAAAACTTGCTTCAAAAAGGTATAAAAAGCGCGAAAAACGGGTTAATAATTCACCCTTATTATGCTTGGCGTCTTCGACAATTTTGATTCAACGTCACTTTAAAGCTGGAGGTCCACACCAAGCGTCTACGCGTTTCACGCGTTCTAAGCAACTGTCAAAAAAGTAGAATCAATGTAGTTGTATGTTTTAAGCGTCAAAAGCATAGGACTGGGCTTACGGCATCACCTCCGAAAGACCATACATAAAAGGTGTCCCAACTAGAATGCAATTTTTAAATTTGGCGCCATTCGAAGTGTCATTGTTTGACATTTGAACAATTGTTATTGTTTGCTAGTAAAAGGTACGAGCAGGGCTGCCAGATGAATTTCGGAAAAAATCGTCAAAATCCCGATAAAAAAGAAAAAAATCGTCATTTCGAATTTTAAAAATCGTCAAAAAAATCGGAAAAATAAAAAGTCACTATTTCTAATAGTATTTTGAAATTTTTATTTAAACGAAAACATAAAAATTCAATTTTATATAGTCTCTTGTATAATACATAACAAAATACACAAATTTTAACTTTTTACATAACAAATCACAAAACAGATAATGTTAAACACAACTTGTGTAATATTTTTATAATATCTTAGTCCGTTTTCACTTTTATAATTCTGACTCGTCAAGGCAAGTATTTTTGGATGAGAAGGGAAATAAGAACAAAAGGGGTACAAAGTTGACGGTACTGTCAATTTTCTTATTTCTTTTTGTTTTTTTTTCATGCATGTTGATTTACATTAAAAAGTACGAAAATTGATTTAACGTATGTCAGGACAATTTATTTTATAAGTTCTAAATATCATTTTGCGTATAGAATTCAATTCATCCATCATATACGAGAACAGGTACTTATTTTCAAGGAATTCCGTATTTTTGTTATTTAAATTTATTTGGCTGAATATGCTTTCGACGTTTTGTTAAAATAGGAGAAGTTTTTGTAGAAGAATTTCCTCGAATTCAGTATTTAAAATTGATTTTTATGTTTACAGATAAATAAGTAATTTCGACTATCCTGTCTCAATATTATTTGGAATTATTTTACTTGAACTTAACAACAATAATTAAGAAAACACTACTATCACTTAGTTTTGTTTTTGAAATATGTCATGTTCTTCTTAATATTTATGATATTAAATGAGAACAATAGTTGTTGTCTCAAAAAAAGAGAGAATTTGGTAACAAAAACATTAATAAAACTAACAAATGTTAGAAATTTTTAATAATTCAGAAAATCGTCACTTTCAATGAAAAAATCGTCAAATCGTCATTTTGCTATTTTTGAAACAAAAAATCGTCAAAATGACGATAAATCGTCAAATCTGGCAGCTATGGGTACGAGGTTAGTAAAAATGGAGCGCTACACGAATGAACAACGCATTCTCATTGTGAAATTGTTTTACCAAAATGGTGAAAGTTTTGCGGCTACAGTTCGCAAATTGCGATCAATTTGGGGTCACAATAATGCTCCAAAAGAGTCAACTGTAAAAAGATTAATGGATAAATTTGCCGAAACGGGTTCTGTTAGTAATGTAAAGACAACAACGCACCTTCGACCAGGTCGATCGACCGAAAATGTCGCAGCTCCATCCACCTCAATTCAACACCGAGCTCAGCAAATTGGTTTCTCCAAATCTACTATGCAGCGAATTTTGACGAAAGATTTTACATCTTCATGCATACAAAGTTCAATTGACTCAGGAACTGAAGCCAGCTGACCATGGACAGCGAAGGGAGTTCGTTAATTGGGTATTGGAGAGACAACATGAAAATGCTGATTTTGCCGATAAAATCATCTTCAGTGACGAGGCCCATTTCCATCTTTATAGCTTTGTCAACAGGCAGAATTGGCGCATTTGGGGTGAGGAAAATCCTCGAGTGATTCACGTGAAGCAAATGCATCCTTAACGTGTCACTCTGTGGTGTGATTTTTGGGCTGGAGGAAACATTGGACCTTTTTTTATGAAAATGAGGCAGGTCAAGCGCAAACAGTCAATGGTTTTTTCTTGCCTAGAAATGAAGAAATGAATGTGGAGGGCATGTGGTTTCAACAAGACGGCGCCACATGTCATACAGCCAGAGAAACAATTCAATTGCTGCAAAGTCGATGGTTTACGCGAATAAGCCGACGACAACTCAAGCATTAAAAGAGGAAATTGCACGCTGCATTAATGAAATACCGCAGCATTTATGCAAAAAGGTCATTGAAAATTTCATTAAAAGATCGCGTGTGTGCCAGCAAAGCTGCGGCGACCATCTGCAAGATATCTTGTTCCATACATAACCTCTACTGTCTACTTTACAATATAATAAAGTTTCACGATTTTTTTTAAATACATATCTGTGTTTTATTTAAAATTTAAAAATGGCGTTCTAGTTGGGACACCCTTTATTACATACACGGTCATATTATATCTCAAATTAACGAACAGGGCTGACATTATATAGTTTGTTAAATCGAAAAAATAACTGTATGTTGTTCGTGAAATTGTTTTTCAAACAACATACATATGTATGTATATAAAATACTAACAAAATTTGCACGGTCCTATATAACCAGTGTAGTTTTTGTTTTTCTTAATCACCCCTATCGTGAATAAAAATTCCACGTGAAATTTGTTCACTTTTCACATTTTCCTATTTAAATACAATGTTAAAAAAATAAAAGTGAACAAATTTCACGTGGAATTTTTATTTACGATAGGGGTGATAATATTTAAGTGAAAGGTGTTTATAATTCGGCACAGCCGAATATTGAAATTTAACTTGTCTTTGACGCTGCTTGTAGCGTTGCAAAATGCAGCGTTGTTGATTTTTCGTTTTTCTTTTTTTCTACTTTCAATTTTTTTTGTTGAATTGTGAGTCTGATTTTGTTACGTCAAGTGTCAAGTTAAAATGGTTCAAATGAGCCCGCTTACAAGATTAGGGCAATGATGGTAGACAACAAATGATTGACATTAAAGCTTCCACAGTCCAAAAAATCATTGAGCGCTTCATACATGAAAATCGGGTCTATAACAAAGGCAGAAAGGCACAAAATAAAATTTTCAATAAATATGATGAGCGACATATTTTAAGAAAAATATGGCTATCAGCTTCACAAGCTGGCCTCCTAAGTTTAAGCTGACCATTGGACAAACGATGTTGAGTTTAAACTGTTCGTCGTGTCTTGCGCCAACATAATTTTAATGGCCAAATTGCACGCAAGAAACCATTTATAAACCCGGAAAACAGAATGTGCAGGATTAATTTCGCCAACGATCATGTTTGCACGGAATCTGAATTTTGGAATTCGGTCATGTTCGCGGATAAATCTAAGTTTGACATATTCGATTCAGATTGAAAGTCGTATGTTTGACGGAAAACGATATAACAAAAAGGCGCTACGGAGGGAGTGTTCGAATATTTTGCCGAGTATTACCCAAAAACTAGTTGCATGCCAAATCGCCCTAAATCTGTTGTAGATAATAAAGACCATCACACCAAGTATTACATCGTGTAATTGCCTGTTTTAATTTCAAGTTAAAAAACGTGGTGTACATTTTTGAAATAAATTAGATATTTTGTTTGTTAAACTATAATTTTTCTTTTAAATGACAGCAATTTCTGTTTTAAGTTCCTGTTAGTTTTCTTTTTGTGGATCTTTAAATGCATAAAATAAGCTGTGAGCCACTGTATTCAATTTCGAAATTTATTTGAATTTTTGATTCTAAACGACTAAAAAATCACAACGAATGCAGTATCTTTGAAATCCCATCGATTAAGTGAAACTCATAAGGAGTCGGGCTTCAACATCTAGATCTGCCGAAGCATTTGACCAGCACAACGTGCATCTGGAAGAAAAAAGATCACGAACATCAATATCAAGAGCTGCTGAAACATCTTCAAAAACTGAAACACGCCTTGAAATCCTCCCAGACATCTTCGGAACGTAGTGAGTGCCTTTAAATTTAACAACATCGTACCAAAATCAAGAAGAGCTGCTAAATGGATAGAGCAATTGGTTTTGCGCCGTGAACAAAATCGCAATCGAATTGTTAATCGTCGAAATGTCTTTCACATACATACATATGTACATATATATATTTATTAACTCTTAAATTTTTTATTTAATTACGATGGTGTTAGCGAAGCACGCCCGGTCTTAGCTAGTAAAAAATTAAATCAAAAATAAAAAAATAAATGACCAATAACTTTATAACATTATTTAAAAGCTGCAATAGATTGTTATCGAAGCAATCAGGCCGACGTAATATAAAAATAAATGAAATTATTATTAAATAAGTACATCAACATGAAACAATTGTTTTTTTTTTTTGAGTTTTTTTTATTTAAATTGTATTTATTATTATTCATTACCGTTACTGATACAAACATTTAATAGAATAATTATGTATATAAAGTATACTTTTGCTTTTAAAAATATGTTGGTTTTTTAAATAAAATTATAAAAAAAGAAACATTAACTTGTTGAATAAAATAGTAAATATATGTAATTAATTAAAAATTAACACTTGATAATTATATGCATAATAATTATTTAATAAATTAATTGAAAGATTTAACTGATTTGAAGTAAAATTCAATAGAAACAAAATAACAATTAAAATAACAATTAAAATGTAATATGAACAATATAAATATGTAGTAGATAATATAGATTAGTTTAGTTTATTTTCTTTTTATTAATTTGTTAATTATTATTGTGGTTGGTTAATTTTTGAAAAACTTTTTATATATTTTTTTTTGTATTAAATTCCAAAAAAAAAAATACTTGATTTTTTGTTTTAAAGAGAGTTAGAGAGAGACTTTACGATTAGTTAATAAAATTATGGGAGAGCAGATATTTTTTTTGTTTCTATAAATTATTATTACTATTATTTTTATAATTTTTGTTGTTGTGTTAATAAATAATGTTTTCGTTAACAAACTAGGCTTTTTTCAGACGATTCTACAACAGAGATGGAGATGATTAATTGCTATTACATTATATAGTATATGTATTTGGTTTAGTTTTGTTTCATTTTTTAACATTAGATACATTCCGATACCATTTTTAGTGATTATTTTTATGTTTAATTAGATATTACGATTTGTTCATTCTTTGTATGTATTTGTTTTCATATTTTTGGTTTTTTTAGGTTTAGTGTTTTATGATCTTTATTCATGTCATAGTTGTTAAAAGATTAAATTAAAAAAATAAAATAAACAAATTATATGCAATGGTTTATAAAAATAAAGAGACAAAAATATAATTAGAAATAGAAATGGAAGTAGTAATTATTATTTATGCATGTTGTTTAAGTTTTCTTTTTTAATTATTTATATATTTATGTAGTATGTTGTGCTTTTATTTTCATTTTTAATTTTCTTTATTTTTCTCTATGTTTTGTAAAAGTAACTCATTAAAAATAGTTTATAAATTAAATAGTATAACTTAATAAGGTAGTACTTAATGTTTTTTGTTTTATTGTTGTTGATGTTAAAATAAAAAACAGCGAAGACATTTACATTTAATAAATTTTGTTTTTACTTTTGTTTTGTGGTTACCCCATTTTTAGGCAGTTTACAGAGGACCAAACAGATAAACAGCTGGGTGATTATCGGCAGTGTTACCCATGAATTGGGCGTAGAGTTCCTTGTAACGATCCAAGTTCAAACCGCCAACTTTTCTATCTTCATCCTGAAAGTAGGCAATTCAAATTGTATATACCCATTTTATTTATTAGTGTTGGCAATTTTTATGTATTTAAAAGCACTTAAATCGAAAAATACTATTGTAAAAAAATCTTTATTTTCCTTTTAAAATAAGAACTTTCCAAATTAAAAAAACAAAAATATTTTTCATTTAGGATTCAGAAAATAACATTTGATATTTCAGTTCAATTTCAAAAAAAAAAATAATAAATAAATAAATACTCGTATTGTACATATGAGCTTCAGAGAAAACAATATGAAATTGACAATGTTAGTAAGCTTGTATTTTTTTTTTTTTTGTGAAAGCCTTGATATTTTTTTATTGTGCATGTCTCTGGGCTATAGTTGTGGGTTGGAACCTGCCTTCTGTAATCGCTTGAGTTAGCTAGCAACACAACGATAGCGCCTTGTAGGGACACGTAACAATATGATAAAAAAAAATTAATATTGACTTTAGTTTTATGTTACTAAATAATACCACTGTCAACCGACTCTCTACACAGCACTTGATGTTATTCATAAATAAAAAATGTGTATAAATTCGTACTTACAGTTAATAAAGATTCAAAAGCCTTGTCAATGGGCGCTACATCATCGATCGCCATTCTGGTAATGCAATTGTAACGGTATTCCTCAATGCCTACAATACCATCGCTGTTGATGTCAAGAATTTTGAAATTGGATTCAATAAATGCTTTCATAGCCTATAATTGCAAAAAAACTTAAACTTATAAACAAATGCATATTCGAATTAAAGTGTCAGCTAATTTACAAACCTGTGGGAAATCACTGTATTTTTTGCCAACGCAGGTCTTCTTGACGGCACCTTTGAATTCAGCATTGGAGATTTTTCCATCCTTAAGGTGGTTGGTAGAGTAACAAAATGTACATTTAAGTTTTTGTAATGGAAGTACATATTTTATTACGAATTTTATTTTTACAATACCTTGTCATCATCAGCAATATCGGAAATTTCTTTCCATAAATTTCCCATCAAAGTTTTGTATTCAGCCAAACGGGAAGCGCTGCAGTCACCCTTGCCTTCAACAACACAGGCTCTCACAGCCATGCATTGGAAATCGTTTTCATCGAGGACACCATTGTTGTCGATATCTAAAAAGTAAGTGCAACAAAAAATATGTTTTTGAAATTAATTTTTTTATATTTTTCCAATTTTTTTACATATGTAATGTATGTACATATATGCGCTTGGTGGTTCCAATTAGAATTTTATTCCATTCTGTTGAACCGTGTTCAAGACATTTTATTTCGAATAATAATTTGTAAAATTTTCTCTTAATTTATCTTTTATTTATCCCCTGATGAAGAGACATTAATTTATTTTATCTTGAACTCTTTTATTTCGCCTTAAAATAGAAGTATTTTTTTATACTTAGGTTTAGCATACATATGTACATATGTAGGGGAGAGGGGGGCACGTTTGAACGCGGGAAACCTTTAAACAATGTTGATAAAATCTCAGTTTAACATTCTTTCCGACCCTTAACTGAGTTTTTCACATGGAAACCTTGTTTTCTAGCAACGTCAACAACTTTTGCTCGTTTTTTCAGTCGTCTACCGAATGTAGTTGGGTGAACAAGTTTTCGCAGTGCCATTGTAAATTTTTAAAAAGTCAGTGATCGTTTTCTTTCGTGAAAGACATTTATTGCAGTCCAAAATTAATTTCAAACAAAATTAAGGTAAGTTATTTGATATTTATGTAGAAAAAAATATTTATTATAAATTTCCGTGAAATGGCAAGCCAGTTCAGGTTTGAACAAATAAAAAGGGGGCAGCTTTTAACATGTTAATTTATCAACCGAAGTACCAAACATTGTTGATTCTCTCTTATTTTCTGAAAATGACGAATCCAATGCTAATCATGATGCTTTAAAGGAAAATGTAATGTCACCTGAAATCGCAAGGTCTTTTCCGTCTTAATAATATAAAACTTAATATAATATAAACTTTGATCTGAATTTTTTATTTTTTAATTGTTAATGTTTATATTTTTCTTAATAAATAAATCGAATTTATTATATATATAAAAAATATAACTGTTTATGTTATTTCTGGACATAAGCGCTACAAGAAAAAATTGTCGTTCACAGCTGCCCCGTATGGGGGGCACATTTGAACACAATGACTTCATCCATTAAAAAAATAAAAAAAAAATTAAATCCAACTAAAATAAATTACTTGTAGACTTAAACTAAAGTTTATTTCCATACATATTAGTTAAATTATGTAAAAAGTCAATAATTCAAATATATAAATTTTTATTTGGCTTGGAAGCAAAAAGTGTTCAAAAGTGCCCCCCTCTCCCCTACACGAAATCACCTTTTGTTAGTTATAATTTTGAACTATATAAAGTCACAACAGCTTTTTGCTACTGAGGTTTTAAGAAAACCAGCGTGAGTTTAGGCAAACTTAACACATTCCATTTTTACTAAAACTTAAAAAATAGAAAAAAAGCATAAACACGAAATATGCTTCAGACTAAAATCAATTTTTACTACTTACATATAAACTACTGCTGCATATCTTGGAAAAATATTAATAAACACTAAAGGAGGAATTATGTATATTTAAAAAATGACACAGAAATAATCGTTTGAAAAATATATGTGCATATTTTTTCTAGTGAATGGATCCATATATTCCTTTCAGGATATTAGAGGATTTTAAAATCACTTGTTGATTCCTGCTTTGAAATTTTGTTTTAACTTTTTAGAGCAATTTGGCCTTTTATCTATATATATAAAAATGGTGTAAAAAATGTATAGTAATTCATCAAATGAGAACGGCTGGGCCGATTTCTATAAAATTTTTTGTCAGTTGTTCGTATTTTCGAGGAGAAGGTTCTTACGGAAGAAAATTTTGGAAAATCCCTCCGGAAAAGTCGGAAAATTGGAAAATCGAGTTTTTGACTTAATGACTTTCCAACTAAAAAAATAGAAATTTCTTAGTGTAAATCATGAAAAATGCGAAATGCGAAACGCGGAAAATTGGAAAATCTCTTCGCAAAAGTCGGAAAATGGGAAAAATTGGAAAATTGAATTTTTTGTACGAAATTTTGTGTGAAATTATTCCTGTTGTATTATATTATTACTCTAAAGTTTGTCTGAAGGCCTAAAATTGGGGCGAGGCAAAGTTCGCCGGGTCCGCTAGTTTATTATATAAATTATCATTTAATTTGAATTTTAAAATGCTGTTACCATTTTTTAATCTACCCCACGTCTTGACAAGCCATCGTTTTGTGAACACATGAAAAAAACTTCGAGTTCATGTATAAATTCATAAATTTCTTTGTAATTATCTTAAATGGCGGTCTTTATGTATGAAAATTACATTTCGCACCTGTTCAACAAAACGGTATTTTTTGAAATTTTCACTTTTTATTAAAAAACGATACATAATGATCTACTCTACCCACTGTAAAAATTCCCCATTATTTTGTCTACTCTTTCGTCAAAAAATACCGGTATGAAGAAATTTTTTATTTTGACATGTTGCGGCTCTTGTAACCCCAGGTCTTGACATGCCATCAATTTGATAGTTCACATATGAATTTATGTGGATATGAAGAGTTCATATCTTCAGAGTTACTATTTATATATCAACAGTTTTTTGCCTCTACTGAAAAATAGAAAATTTTGAGTTACTACCCTTTTGTTGAACAGGTGCGATTTGATGGCACATATACATCTGTACATAGTTGTGCGTACAAATGTTCTTACAAAGTATTTCAGAACATAATATCGACAACACAAATTCATATGTGAACTATCAAATTGGTGGCATGTCAAGAGCTGGGGTTACAAGAGCCGCAACATGTCGAAATAAAAAGTTTCTTCACTGATTAGAGTTGAGTGTCTCTGAACTAAATCTCAATTTTTTAGTAATTCTGTTAAAATATACTAGTTTGCAACTATAAACCCAGCGAGAAAAATATGCTGTAAAGAGGCCTTCAAGAAGGCCTTTTTTGCAGTAACAAGAAATTTTACACGGCGTGTCATTGGCAATCAAGGTTAGATGCATGATAGCAGGCCTACTTGAGAAGGGCAATTGGAAGCAGCGTTGCCGTTTTTGGTTATTTCTAACCAAAATTGGTTATTTTTTTTCTCAATGTGTACATGTGTAGATTTTTTCTGTTTTGGTTATTTTTTTTTACTGAAAATATTTAGATTTTAAGACAATTAGTAATATATTGCAAGCAAAAGAATTGTGCAAAAATCAACAAAATGCCCATTTTGTTTGGTCTGCCAAAGACAAATTTCAAAACTCAAGCTGTGACATTTTAAGTAAAAGTGATCTCCATATTTATTGTAATATAATTACATGTTTTTTAGTATTTAAGAGAGTAACTTTCTAGTTCCTTATTTTATTGCCAATGAAAAATTTTTTGTTTTTATTATATACTTTTTATTTTTGTTTAAGACATTAAAAATTAATAATTAAACTTGCAAAACTTAATGTAAAGTATTGGAATTTTCAATTTTACAAATTGTAGCATTAGCTTATGTTTCTTTGCATTACTTTTTGCAAAATATGACGCTTAGTTTTTTAAAAAAATTATTTTTTAGTATTAGGAGTTGTGTTGTAAAATACGTTGTTTTATGTTTTTTTTTTGTTACCTTAAAGTACAAATTATAGTTAAAATTACAAAAAATAAATAAATAGTACATGCATTTAAATTTGGTTATTTTTTTTTAAATTTGGTTATTTTTTTCATAAATGTTGGTTACAAAAAATTTTTTTTCGTGGCAACACTGATTGGAAGGTCTACCAAGTAAAGCCTTATATAAGGCGTAATTAAAGGTCCTCTGAATAAAAATAAATAAATAATAAATAAAAAATTTAAAAAATCACATGTATATACATAAAGTATTGCTTCACGCGTACTTTACACCACAAGCTTTCATAAATGACTAAATTTATAGAAGCTCACCTTCTGAGAGAAGGCATAGTGAAATTAGTATCGAATCTTTTACAATGTGTAAACAGGTCTTTTATAAGGCCTACAAATGAACGTGTTTCGTCCTTATTAAAAGAAATTTTATTAAAATTTAATTATTTAAAAATAATAAAATTCCCTTCAATTACTTATTATAAAAAATTATTATAGTTTTACAATTAATAGTCAATTAAAAATAACGGTAAGTATGAGAAAAACCTGAAGTAAAGAGAGACAAAAGTGTACATACACTACATTCTCTTCTGTTCTATTCAATTACATATTGAAAGGGCATTACGGGATCAAGGGTATGCAAACCCCTTGATATCTGACAATAATTAAAGAGTTCGGCTCCAATTTGCAAAACAACATTTAAATAAAGGCATTGATTTTTGGAAACGAATTTTATTTACTGTTTATTCGTAGGTTAGTAAGTAAAATAAAATTGAATTTTTTGATTTAAAATTTTTTTTCTTGTACTCTTTAATTAACGAAAATATGAAATTTTGGGTATCTACGAAAACTTAAATTCCTAACTGTATGTAAAAATGTTACTTAAACACCTCATGGGACCAAAATTTAAATTTAATAAAACGATTTGATAAGTATTTTAAATTGTGTTCTAAAAACCTACAATTTTGTCACCTCTTTCAAGTATGACTTCGGATATTTCAATACATACTCGTACATATGTATGTATGTATGTACATACGAGTATATAAAATAATGCCTGCAGAAACGTTTGTCGTCAGTTTTCAGAAATTGTTTAGCCCAATTTAATTAAAAAAAACAATTCAAAAAACTACAATGGATTGGGATTGTAAAAGGAAAGTTAAAGTGGAAATTAATTTTAGTTTCTTTTTATATTTCCTTTCTTTAAAACATATGTATATGCGACCGGAATTTATGAAAAAATATACCAACTTTTTACAAAATCTTTAATTTCACTCATTTCATTGCACTCATTGAAGCTTTCTGCATTTTAAAAACAAAACTTAAAAGAATAAATTAAAATTCTTCTACGAAAATTGTACATGGTGTAGTTAATAAATGAATCAATTAATTTACATGATACAATCAAACATAAATGAGTGCTGGCTGTTCCCAACGATGCATGCATGGGCGGATGGGTTCATCTTTAGCGAAATCTAGTACTAAATCAAGTTACACTACTACGACAAATTATAGCACTCTGACAAAAGCAAGAACAACTAGCAGAGCTAGTATAAATACATATGTATGTATGTATAGGTATATATGTATGTAAGTATTCTATCAGTTGTCTCGTTACTAAAAGGCCTTGAGAAGTGGTATTTGAATTTATGATTATCATTCCTACAAAAAAACGAGTACGTATCATGTTTGTACTCATGTTTAGTGTGCACCAGATAAAACTGTCTACATATGTATGTATATAACAAAAAACCGAACCACACCAAACTAAGGACCAACCAAACAGCAATAATAATGCGAATAAAATAATAATGCAACAAAAAATTACAATAAATAAATTGGCAAAGACATAGAATTTGTAAAATTTTGTAATTTGTCTTTGTTTATAGTTTGTTGCTGCTGCTAAGATAATGATTGAATGTTTGTTTTGGTTTTCGTTTTTATTACAATTGATCTTGTTTAAAGTCTAATGAAATTAAGGGACATTCATTTCACAAAAATATTAAATGAAAATAAAATTACAATGACCGTGTAAAAGATTACACATACATAAATACTATAATATAACAGATATTATAAATATATAAATACATATTTATGTGATATCATGTAAATCTTGTTTTATTTTGCAATTAAATTTATTTCTCTCACCTCACCCATCAATCCCTCTTGTTTTAGTTAAATCTATTTTGTTATTGTTTTTGTTTTGCTATAATTTGTTGTGGTCTAAATGACTGGTACTTTTTAATGCTTTTTACTTTTCTTTTTGATATGACGACGGTGTGATGTGAATTTGAACAGACAGCAAACAATAGAATCTGTTGCCCCAGCAGCTGCCCGTTTAAATATTTGCAGCATGTTTAAGATATTTGATTTTTTTAATTTGTATTTTAAATAAAATAAAAAGCAACATTGAAATATGTATGTATGTACACATGTTAAATTATTTTAATTTATAGAAAAAAATATGTATAGGTTAATATAAACTAAAGAATAAAAATTATGACCTAGTGAAATGCAAAAGAGAAGTTATAAGTTTGATGATGCTGAATTCAAATCTTGTCACACATACATACATACATATGTGTACTCTTTATCTGGTTATTTTCAAATTTATTAATGCTAATACCTTTTAAATAGTCGTATTGATTGACACTACTAAATATTAAAACAATTGGACCTCATTGGTGCGAGAACGGTTTTTAGACTTAAAAATTTGTAAAAATATTTAAACCAGTGAAATAATATTGTAAAAATTTATTTATTAACATTTAAATATCGTTTAAACTCACTTCTAATATTTTATAACGAAAAGTACTAAACACTAAAGCAACATTTCCCATAAACATATTATTCTGAAATGTTAAATTTAGCACTTTTAGTTTTTGTTTTTAAATAAATGGTCTACCATAATTTTATATTTATAACTATTTGTGCTAAATTTCAACATTTTCAATATCAAAAATGTTTTTTTCAACTGAAAAAATTACATACCTTCAACAGACAGACGGACATAACAAGCATTTCATAAGGACTCAGAATATCCTGGGGAATAGAATATGTCACAAGCCAATTGCTAAGTCTATTTTATCAAAGTTCAATTGAAAAAAAAAATTAGTTTTCGTATTTAATAAGGCACAAACAAGCCTTAAGTCCAAGCTACATTCGAATTAAATTGAGGACTTAATCCTAACATAGTAAATGGATGTATACGTCCAATTCTTACATATCAATCTCGTGCATGGTGGACTTGGCACACTAAGAACTAGTCATCTAGAGCTTCGGAACACTAGTCCAGTACTATTTTTTTCTTGGCCAATGGGTCTGAAGTTTAAAATTTCCTAAAAATTTCTTACGAAATTTCGTACACGTGATATAAATTTATTTCCAGAATATATAAATACTTATAGAATAGCGATATATTCACAAAAGCCAGCACATATAAGCTTTGTATTAAAAGAAATGATAAGATAATTTTGTTTTTGAGGATCGGCTCATATTTGACCATAGACCCCATATAAGGTCCACTTCCGAAAATCACTTAAATACGTACAAGTCTCTTAAAAAACGTTACCAAGTTAAAATTCAATATATATGTATATTCGTACCGAGTTTATTGAAGATCGGTCCATAATTGTGCATAACTGCCATAGCGGAAGTGCACTTAATTCCGACAAACACATTAACCTATATAAATCTCTTGATTTGCAGGATATTGTATCAACATTTGTTGTTTATATTTAGGTGGAGGGTATTTAAGATTTGGCACAATAACATGTTATTTATCGATATTCCACTTGTCTCTACAATTCAACCCGTCTCCTTTTAGGGGACTACAGTATTACAGTTCGATAATTCTTGAAAAGTTCTTTCCTGGATTTATATTCTTTGTTAGTGCCGGATCGAAGATACTACAATTGTCGTAATAATGATATATGTTTGTGAATTAAAGGGAAATCCTCCTACAAAGTATCTATGTCTATATCTAACATTCTACAATATACATATTTATCTAAAATATATGCATAAGGATGATTCTCGAAATGTTTTGCAATTTACAATGAAACTAAGAATGAGAATTTTTACAATCAGAATTTTATCCAGGGTGCTATAAGAATCACCATATGTCAATATATAAAAAATAAGTTTTACTAAACTTTTGCACAAAATAAAATTTAACTTTAAATATTTTAAGTTGTTTCTGTTTTCATTTAAATTTTCAAAATATTTTATAACTATTTTTGAATTTTAAATGTAAAAACCCAAATTTATTTGGAAAAAAATTTAATTTTAAATGTTTGCCAAACACAAAATTCTAATAAAATCTATTATTCATAATAAAATTTCAAATAAAATAAATTTAGTTTTAAAGTTTCATTTAGACAAATTTAATTATTATGTCAAAACAAAATCTAATTTAATTTTATAATATATAAATAAATAATCAAGTCAACAAGTTATTTATTTTTGAATAATATAAAGATTTTAATAAAAATCCCTTAAAACCAGGTGTCAGTTCAGCAATGTTCTAAAAATAGCTAGACGCGCGCAATTACAGAGCAGCCAACGGACCTTGAAGTCAAAATTTTGTATATTAGAAATATAAAAATCGCTGTGATTTCATTGTCACATGAATAGAGTTTTTTTTTTTTATTAAAAACGTTAGTTAATTATGCATTTTTTAAATAAAAATAACTTTAAATCAATTTTGTTGTTGCATATTGTGTTTTTACTATTTTTTGCATATTTTCTTTTTGTATTAAGGCGTCATTATCAATTTAAAAAATCTCATCACTTGCTTTAATAGTTAAAATTTTTAACGGTTATATTTCGAATATAGAAATAATTTGAAATATGTTTGAAACAAATTTGTATCACTTTCATTCCATTTAAATGTGAAACTATTTTCAAAAAACGAAACCACCTGCTCTGACATTAACACTATTTTCATATATTATTTAGTTAATTAATTGTTATTTTTCAAAATTTTTGAATAACCCTTGTGGATTTTTTTGAACTTACCGTACATATACCGAACAACAAAATCGACACGGTTATCCCAAGAGTAGGCCATTGCTTAAATTTTATTTGTTTTTTGGAATTTTAATTTAACACAATTTATCTAAAATAAATAGAAAATTAAATTATTTTTTTTTTGAAATAAAACTGTAACAATATTTATTTAAAAAAAATGTCACTTTTTGCAAAATATTTATAACTTTTATAAAAACTTTATGCAGTAAAAAACACTTTAAGTTTAATATTTCATTTCAAATATATTGTTTTAATTTTGGTTTCAATATTGAAATTTAGGCACAGGATTACTTATTATTTTATATAGTTTATGGAGATGTAATTCTTAATTTTGTTCTTTATCATATATCTTGTTATTTTTGTTCATCTTTGAGTTATAATATATTGTTTTTTATATTAGAGAGTAGTTTTTTCTTAATTTCTAATTTCCCGCTAACTACCTGAGGACCCGTTCGCTTCTGATTTACAAAATGTTTTTTGGTTAACAAGAGAGCTAGAAGCGTTTAATCGTATAGCTTTAGTATGGTCTAGACTAGACGATCGGCCCTAGTACAAGGTGCAGCCGATGTTAATGTATCGCAACACTAACGATCACATTAATTATTTGCACTGTCGGCAACATGTTGAGCAACATTACAATCTTGATCAATGCTAAGACGAGTAACAATCAGTGCAAATACATTTGTAGGTATTTAAGTTAAACATATACACATGTATTTGTGTTTGTTGTCTGCTCCCCAATATCATAGTCATCATCATCATCATGATCATCATTCTTTTGATCTGCAATATTCACACATTAATTTGTTGAAATATCTGCTGGTACATATTAAGAATTTATTTAAATTTATGTGATTATATCTTTTAATTTTATATGTTTGGCCAACAATCGCACTGTATTATTACAAGTATGTATATACTTAGACTTAAATGTATCTGAATGTTTCTTTCTACATACATAAATGTACAGTTAAGATCTTTAAGTATACATTTTCATTTAACCATCCGTGTTTGATTATTTGTGTATTTGAAACTGTGTGTAGTTTATACGAAAAAAGTTTTCAAGAATATTTACCATCCATACAATTTATTAACATTTTTCTATCTCTGCGAATTTGCTTATTTTTACGACTACTATTAGCTAAAATTCAAATTGTAAACAATTATGATTATCTTAAGTTATTTGTATTTTTGTATTACACAATTTCCACACTATGAAATTCTTTTTAACGGACTTCAATATTGCTTACTTCTAAAATCTTAACTAAAATGTATCTGAAAACAATGTGTTTGAGATAGCATTTAAAATGTAGTTGTAGAATAAAGATTTTCTAAGTACATACTTACTTTACACAATTCAAAACTATTGTTTTAGATAAATTTCAACACCCCACAACAAATATAGGTACAATACTTTGCCAGATTGTCAAACTCTAACTAATATTGGACATGGTGTAATTATTTGTAACAATAACAACGAAGAAACAGACAAAACTAATAATATTGCATTAGAACAAAAGCAAAAAAAAAAGATGCATCATTAGGAAGAATGAGGTGGTTGCAGTGGTCGTGGTTTTTTATTTAATTCCTGGTAGTATTGTATAAACAAAACAATTTCTATTCACGTATATTGTATTATTTAGTTTTTGATCAACCTTCATTGGGCAACAGAATCCGCAGTCGTAATAATTTCTTTTATAGTCGATTGGGTTATGTTTTTTTACACAATTCTTTTCCCGCTCAATTTAAATTTTTTGCATGTGTCCACCGATAATTTGATAATTGCATTTTCAATTTTACATGTACAAATTGTAATTATTTCTATACATTAAATTTGCATTTTTACATAATCTTATACATGTATATACATACATATGTACACTATAAATTTAAAAAATGTTGCAACTTTCACACTCTGTATTTTTAGAGGGTGAGAATCGCACGATAAAACAGCTGACATTTGTTTTGTTTATGAATGATCTTTGTGGATTCGAGAATTTTTAACATACCATGGAGCTGCAGTAATTATAGTTTTAATTTGACCCCTTTGAATTTTTTCAATATTTGATGCTGAGGCCGTACCCCATAATTGAATTCCATAGCACCAGATTGGCTTTAGTATTGCATTGTACAACAATAGTTTGCAATCCAACTTTAGTGAAGAATTTCTGCCAATTAGCCAATTAAGTTGCACTGCTTTTAATCTCATCTGTATAAGTTTCGCTTCAATATGAGACTTCCAAGTTAAACGGCGGTCGAGGTAAATGCCGAGGTATTTGACTTCATTATGTTGAGGAATAATTTGATTATTTATTTTGATGAACGAGC
Organism: Bellardia pandia; assembly: GCA_916048285.2. Classification (NCBI taxonomy): domain Eukaryota; kingdom Metazoa; phylum Arthropoda; class Insecta; order Diptera; family Calliphoridae; genus Bellardia; species Bellardia pandia. Next base: position 78,252,533 of record OU696530.1, read on the forward strand.
AAGTTTCTTTTCGCAATGTGAAAGTGATATGAATACATTTTTGTTCATTTACCCTGATTTTCCAAAGCTCTAGCCAATTCTCTAGTTTATAAACATAATTCTGCAAATTCTGTGATGTAACTTGGTGGTTCTTATGGACGCTGATAAAGGCTGTATTGTCTGCAAAAGTTGACGTGTGGATTTTGGGGTCTGACGGCATGTCGGAGGCATAAATCAAATAGGACCCAGTATGCTACCCTGTGGCACACCTAATTCAATTGGTTGAACAGTACTTAAAAAATTGCCTTCTTTGATTTTAAATTTGCGACCATATAAATACCTCTCCATGAATTTATGGGTGTTAGCAGGCAGAGTTAATTTTATTTTGTGCGTCTTATCACATTTACTAATCTGTGTGTTTGTTCGATGGTACTGTGTTTAGCTCTGAACCTGAATTGGTGATTTGGAATACATTGAGTGTCGTTCAGAATTGGAATTAACTTAGCCATTGACAATTTTTCAAACAGTTTTGAAATTGTCGGCAGTAGACTAATTGACCTATATGACTCTACTTTGGTAGGGTCCTTCCCTGGCTTAGGAATCATGGTAATCATAGATACCTTCCAATCTGCAGGATAGTATTCTAAGCGTAAAATAGCATTGAAGATAAAGAGGATAATTCTTCTAGCTACACGAGGTAACTCCACAAGCATTTTGTTGCTGATTTTATCCATACCTGGAGCTTTTTTAAGATTCAGAGTACCAATAGCGCTTTGAACATCATTAAAGCTAAGTCTTAGAGGTACAGGAGGTCTACTAACGAGTGGAGGCAAATCAGATGCATTATTTGAGTTGTTTATAGTAAACACATTTCTCAAATGGTTAACAAATAAAGTCCCCTTCTCGGAATCATTTCTAGCCCAGTCACCAGTCGGATTTCTCAGAGGAGGCTTTCCTCTAACTGGTCTTTTTAAACCTCGTGCCGAATAGTCAGATTGTGGGAAACTATCAATACCATCCAAGTATGATTTAAGTGAAGCCATTCTTTGGATTTCTAAGAAATTTCGTAGTATATCTCTGCATACCCGTAGCCTAGCTTTCAGTTCAGGAGACCTGTGAACTTGCCACTCTCTTCTAACTCTTCTTTTTTCTGACAGGAGATGATCGAGTTCAGCGAAATAAGTTCTATTTGTCCCACTTCTGCACTCAACGTCATATGTACAGCTCTTCGTATGTCCTCAGTAAACTTGCCAATCGACCCATCAATATCCTCGGTAGTTCTCAACACTACATTTTCCGTGCAGTGGGAACTTAAATACTTTTTATACTTTATCCAACTTACTCTGGTTTTAGATATGTCCCGAAATAGAGAGCCATTCCCTTGAAGGAAACGCATTGAAATAATAGAAGGAGAGTGATCTGAATACAAGTTTAGTGAAGGCTCCACTTGTATCGATTCTACAGGGATATTTTTTACTACTCCGAAGTCAATAACATCGGTTCGTCGGCCAGTAGGTGGGATGCCCGCTTGAGAGTACATCTAAGCCCATTTTCGCAAGGTGTTGAAGAGTTCACGACCCTTCGGGGTCACCAGACGTGAACCCCAAAATGTGTGTTTGGCGTTAAAGTCACCAGCAACTAAAAATCTAGCTCCAAGGGAATTGAAGAAGTTGTAGTATTGGTGTTCTTTTATTGAAAATCGAGGCGGTGAATAAATTGATGATAAAACAAAATTGTAATGACAGAATTCAATACAAATGTTTGTTGCTTGTAGGTCATCCTCACATATGTTGTTCATTAAATAATGTTTTATTCTGTTCTTTATAAGAATTGCCGAACCTCCACATGCTCTTCCGCGGGGATCTTTAGTATCATACAACACGTAGCCATTAATTTTGAAGTACCCTGTCACCGTCAAGTGAGTTTCAGCAATCATCATGACATCAATCTGCTTATCCATCAGGAAGTGTTCCAGTTCGTTTTTATGTTGGCGGAGGCCGTTCGCGTTCCAAAAACAAATTTTTAAACAAATCATTTCTTTAAAATGGCTTGTAAGATAGTGGATTGCATTTTCAGCATTTCCTGCATCATGGATGTCATAGTGGTCGTAAATGTGTTCATAATTTGGACAAGTGTCTGCAATGTAGTCTCTAGAGTAGGCGCGGATCCACGGGGGGAAAAAAGGAAATTTCCCCCCCACCCGAAAACCAAATTAAAAAATTTTTTTGAATCTCCACAAAATACTAAAAATATTTATCACAATGCCAGTTAGTAACGCTACAGCAGAAAGGTAATTTTCAACACTTCGCCGCATAAAAACATATTTAAGATCAAAAATGTCGGAAGAAAGACTTAACGGGTTAACAATGATGAATATTCATCACGAAGAAGAAATATGCCCTAATAAAGTTATTGAAAAATTTGCAGCTAAAGGAAACCATAAAATGCTTTAAAACTACAATATGTTGTACATTACTAATAAACCTTTAAGTACAAATTTTAAATTCAAAATATTTATGTTAATTTTTTTAAGTAGAATTTTTAAAGAATTTTAAACTATGGATTTTTTGTTTTTTAATGCATATTAGTTTAAGTATATTAAATATTAACATTTATTTCTTTAAACTAAATAAATAAATAGGTTAATAGTAAGACATATCTAAATTAAGGTTTCAATATTAAAACAAAATTTGTAAAATTTCCCCCCCAAAACCATTGGTTGGATCCGCGCCTGCTCTAGAGTGTTAATATTAGGCTCGTAATATATATTATATAATGTCAATATAATAATATAATTATTATTTTTCGTCGTTATTGTGCTTCATACGACGAATTTATACAGCGAATTGTCACCAACTAGTTCGTCGTGTCGTGGCGAAATTCATCTTAGACAATAAAAATTATTAGCGATTTGGAATAAATTTTTATAAGAAGAAATTAATTTTTGTTTCTTCCATTAGCTTTTCTTAAATATAAAGACGTGGATAATGTTTGTACATATGTATGTATATAAAAATGTAAAGACAAGTTACATTAATTCTAATACTGCACAATAATATTGAATAATTCGATCAAACCGTTACCTATACAACAAAACTGTGCTAAACAAATTCAAAATTCTATTGATCGTATTGAGTTTAATTCTCATAATTGTAATCATTACGTCATTGATTAAACAATTGAGAAACCATTATAAAAAATCATTGCAAGATTTCATTTAATTTTTTTCATTTAAATTTATCTGTGAAATTACGTGTAACAGGTATTTTTGAGTATTTTGTTGCATATACTTAAGTGCATTGTACATATGTATGTACATATATACATACTCGTATGTATAGAAATTATTAAATGAATGGCAATTAATTGTTGTTGCTGTTGTGACCGTGCAACATGAAAAACCACAAAATTATTGTTAATGACGTTCATTAATGTTTCCTCGACTTTCAAACATATTTTTGGCTCTATCTTTAATGTAGTTGTTGTTGTTGTTGTTGTGGTTAATTCCGCAGTTTTTGCATTTTGTTCTTGCTTTTGTTGTTTTCGGTTAAATGACAAACAATTAATATTTAAAGAAACCCTGTAGTTGTTTGGATGAATGGATGGATGGATGGTGGTGGTGGTTGAATAATTGGATGAATGGGTCGGTCAGTGTCGGACTTTTGTTAAGTGTTTGATAGACAGAAAAACGGGCGAACAGAAGGCCGGAGTGACAGCCAGAAGCATGCAATGTTGTTTATAACTATAATTATTTTTGACAAGTTTGTTCTGTTGCGTTTCATTATTTTTTTTTTTTTTGTTTTGTTTTCTTTTTTTAGGTTTTCAAATATTTTGCATAAAAACTTGGGCAATTAAAAAATGTTGTTCATGTTTTTGTTAGGTTCTTTTTTTAATACGAGTGTGTAACTACAAAATTTTCCTCTACTTTTATTAAATTTAATTTTAATTGTATTTGAATTTCATAGAATATGAAAAGACTATTATTGTACCAGAAGATTGTATACAACAAAGTGAGTATGAGAATAATAAAAATTTATGATATTTAAATTAACACATCGATCTTGTTTTTTTTTTTTGCCTTTTGATTATCTTTTTATTTAAATTTTTGAATACATGTACAATAGAAATTTCTTTGAATAAATATTTGAATTGAATACAATTCATCACTTTTGTGTGTTAAATTTAATGCAATGAGACGATACTGACGATGATGGTGATGATGGGGATGATGATGAGCTTGGCAGTTTTTTTTTTAATTTTGATGGTGATGCACAATTGTCCCTAATTTAATTTATATATCATCTTCATCATAATGATCATTTGTATGATGCCTTGATTTTATTTTATTTTCGTCTGTCGAGTATTATACATAAAAACATATACATATTACATATATATTATTTATACCTACATACATACATACATATGTACATATATTTACTCACACAGTTTATTATTAATGATAAATTTATTTTGATATGATATACAATGAAATTTATTTGTACTTGCATAGATATAGTTGACGACTACCAACAACCAAATCGGTACTTTATGTACCAAAATAAAATACAATAGAATTTATAGAGCAAATGGGTTGCCAAACTTACTTATATTTTTTTTTTATCAAATTCCATTGCATCATTATTGTGAATTGTATTTAAAGTATGTACAAGTAACATATAACACAGTGATACAAAATTGATCCAATGCAGGAGTCATTCTTTAGAGCAGAATGTGCAAAGTAGCTCTTAGAGCGTAAGTGAAGCCGATGTTCAGAGCCCAGTAATAGAAACACAAATGTGGCGGTAGATCTGACTAAAAAAATATTTCTTTTCAACCCCCACATTCTGCCAAAGAAAATGTGAAAAACATAACTGAATTGTTCGCAGTGTTGAACAAGTGACTAGTACACGTTAGAGTCCCAAGTAAAATTTTTTTCAAACATAAGTTTCGAAATATTTGATCAAATAAGATTTTCATTGCTCCCCATTGTAAGTAACCCGATGCCCAAGATTTTAAAGATATTTTTTATTTCATTATTAATTAATATAATAAAATAAAAAAATAATATAATTTTCGCCATTTTCTTTCAAGCTACTGTAATATTAAAATTAAATATTGCTAATTTGGTGCACGGTAGACTTCATACCTAAAGGGTGACAGACTTTAAGAGGGGTCTGTCGTCTTTTCTCTTGAAAGCATGAAATATATTATCGACTTGTTTCTCCAATCATTGATATGTTTAGCTCTGGAAGATTTTGGTTTTAAACCGGCATATTGTTCGCTTCTGACGATAGAATTAAAGCGCAATGTAATAGACGCATGGGAAGAAATGAAATCGGTCTATTTTAAGCTGTACTCTCTTGCACAAAAATATTGCTTTTTGATTGGTACATCTGTACCATCAGAGCGGCTTTTTTCCAAAGCAGGTGCAATAGTAACGCAAAAACGGAACAGATTAACCACGAAACGGTTATCAAAGCTCCTATTTTTAAATTCTGTGCTAAATAAATGATTTTTTTTTAATAAGTAATAATAATTTTTTTATTTATGATAATTTTCAATTTTAACTAAAAATATCGATTAATCGATTAAATCTTTCCAATTAATTTCAATCAATTATTTTTTCTTTTCGATTAATCATATAATCCATTAATCGATTATTCTTTTTTTTTTTGCCATCACTAGTAGTGACCCAAGGCACTACGCAGGAAGAAGTTTTGTCTTCACTCTGGCATTATGTCATTAACTGGTTTACTTGTTATGAATTCTGGAAAACGATCCTAGTACCCTATAGAAAGTGGTCTTAGTGGAGTGCGACTAAGGCTCTTGGTGGAACTAAGCTGCTGGTCAAAATTACATTTTGGCTCTAAACTGTCTTGGAACGTGAACAGGCTCAGTAAAGTGGGGACATGGATGTGTATATAACTTGTATTAATTTTTGAGTGGTCTGTTCTAGGCTACAGCGTTTTTCAGGTCGAGATTTCGGCTATTAAGATGGATATGTGGTGAGAATATTCAAAATTTTTCATGTGTGCACATCATCCAGATTGCTTTGTGAATGTCGGGTGTTTGACGATGAGCCATTCTAACTTTTAGTGTCGATGTTGTATATTAACTGTTTGCTTTTATAAAGTAGGACGTGTGTACAGCAGGAGCTTTATTGGTTCAATATCGATGATTATATCAGAACCTACAGTAACGGTTACGAGTTCTGAAAGCCGTCTTATGCTAGAAGATTGAGTCTTCTTGAGACGGTCCTCTGTCTTTAATCTGGTATTTAGAGGATAGGACTTTGACACAGGTGACCTTAATGGTTTATCATGGCTGGATATAAGGAAGTTGAATTTGTTAATTTGTGTTGGTTTGGTTTTAAACCTTGCACAAACATGCAAAGGTCCATATTTAGGGACCGAAACATAATTATTTTTACATATCATAAAGAACCCAGTTTTTGAACCTTATAATCTATTTTTATATAAACCGTTCATATAAGACGACTGTGCTAAGTTTTGGTTTTTGTCATACATTTTGCAAAATTGAAAAAACATTATTTGGACTATAAATTTACATATCTTAGGGATTCAGAACAGCAACGACTTGGTTCGACTAACACCAAAAAAACTAAGACACAAAATTATTTTTATATTATGTAATATTATTTTTTAAACTCTTATCAGCAAATTCAAAAGCTTATTTTCAGAAAAGGCAAAAAGTATTTCAATAAACGGATAGAGTTGGTCACTCGAACAACAGTCATACTTATCAGAATCTTAAAAATAATATTTCATTGTTGTTTCTTGTTCTTTTGTTTGTTAATTTTTTCGCATTATAATCTTGATCATTCTGACAAACAACCAGACCGTGGGATCTTCTAGGCAACTACAAGAAGACCTCGTATTTTTCTGTTTTTTTTTTTTTTTTTGTACAAACAATTAAAAGAAATTCTAATCAATCAGTAGTTGACGACACTTAATGTCTATTACAATTAAAAACGTTAAAATTTTAATTATAGGTGACAGTACGAACGCTCATAAATTAGCCAACAAGTGGTTAAACAAAATTTTATTTTCCTCAAACAAAGAATTATGAAAATAATTACAAGTACATGCGAATCAATTATTTAATAACGTGATTTCAAAAATACATTGAATGAAATTATCTAGGTATTTGCATAAGGATGAAAAAGGTATTATTGCTGATTACGGTACCATCAACGTTTTTTTTTTTACATGAGTGCTTAAATAAAATGTATAGCTCATAATGCAAACAGTTAAAAGGAGATAGTAATTGATTTAATAGGTTATATCGCAAACTTGTTTTCAGCATATCAAAAAAACTCCAAGTATTTCAAGAAGTTATTACTTTTTAAATACAATTAACAAATAACAATTGAATATATTTACATACAATAATAATATTGTGAAAATTCACATACCCACAAAACAAACTAACAATGCCGCTTCAAATTAGGGTAGTATGCTCTTTGATATATTAGTTTTTTGTCATTAAACTAAAACTAGGGACATTATTATACATATTGTATTCGGATTTTAATTTTACATATTTTATTTATTTATTTTTTTTTTTAATTTTACTCTTTTTGTTTTTGGCATTTTTTTCTTTTTATCTGATGCGCAACATTTCTTTGTTTTACTATTTCAAGGACTTCTTGTACGAGTGAGTATGAGTATTTTCTGTAGTTTAGATATTTTTGCAAACATTTTATTTGCCTTGATAAAACGCGATTTTTAAGTAATTAAATCAAGGATCTTAAATTATTTTTAATATTTTTATTATATGAAATAATGAATATATTAAATATATAATATTTAAATAAAAATTAAATATGTTAAAACAGATGCCAACATAATAAAGGACATCACAATTGAAGCTAATACGGAATTTATTTTTAGTTTTCTTGTCACTGTTTTATTTTTGATCATATCTAGTACCAATCAAAATATGATGAACAGTACATACAAGTTTTAATATAAAAATCGGTAGAATATTTTTGAACCACAAATTGATACTAATTTATTAATATTTGAGAAGAAAGCTAAAAGAAGAAACTAAAATTAATTTCATCTTATACAAATACCAGTTTATTTATGATTTATCGCATTAAAATTTTTCACAACATTTTGATTACCAAATCGCCGTACCACCCTGCTACAACTTTTCTTTTACTGTTGAGATGTTCCTTCACAATTGTTTTCGGAATTGGTCACAAACAAAACCAAAGACCTTTTAAATAATGACGACCTATTAATGCCTATATTCGAACATATATCTTCTATGGGATGCTGCAATAACATTAACTTCATATAACTGCTTCTCCAAGCCTGTAAAGACGCACAGTGGTTTAGAAACCGTTTATTTTGGAAATAATTCGGTATATCAGTGACAATTACAGATATCGTGGTTGGAGTTGAGGTGTTTCCAGGACGATTAACAGATTTTTGGCGTCGTAGGCGGAAGGAGCCAGTAGGTGGCCCCTCAAAGTTTGTCAATTCGACTCGCACATTTGAGAAAAAAATCCATTTATGATTCGAATGAGCGGAAATGTATAAAATATATACAGTGCTTGAGAAGATCTACAAAAAATACCCTTACATGTGTATGTTATCTCTTTTAGTTAAAAAGATATATATGTAGGTTTATATTTTTAATTGTGTTAACTTCGCTCGATTTATTTTAGGTTTTTTAGATATGGCGGATCTACGATAACATTATAAATAAATTTGAAAAAACTTGCTAGCGATTATCTCTTACCTATAAAAAGTTACACCCTTCCAAAGTTGTAAAATGTAAAAAGTACCATATTTTTTACGTTTTCCCCGAAAAAGTCCATATATATTTTATTTTATAGATAAAAATTTCGGGACTATAAATAATTTTTGTATAATCTGGAAAGAGAACTCAATGCATTCGAATCATAAATGGATTTTTACCGGTTTTTGTTCTTAAATGTGAGATCCGAGTTGACAAACTTTGAGGAGCCAACCAATGGGCCCCTTTTGAATAAAACGCTAAAAATAACTGTTAATCAACTCTAAATAGCTCCTTAGATACCGAATTATTTTCAAAATAAAACGTTTCTAAACCACTGTGAGACTTTATATGCAGATATAACCAATCTCACTAAACATTGTTATTTGCGTCAACACTAGTAGGCTGTTACAACATTTTACTAAAGAATTATATTGAATATATGTATGTACCTATCCTGTAGAGTTTAGGCTTTGTTGCAATACCAAACCATAATTAACAGCAGAAAATATTTAAAATTTCTTCGATCTCTTTGTTCTTGTACATATGTATTTCTGAAAGGTCGCTCATTTTGTACTTACCTGTAAGGAAACAAACACAACATTTAAAATATCACTTGATATATTTTTGGGCGTCCTTTTTTATTTATTAGTGATGATACCTTTTTAAAAGGTTTTAGCAAAAATATGTCAAATTACAATTACAGTCAAAAATAAAACAAAATTGTGCACAAATAATAGATTGATGAATTTTAAATTGAAATTTCTATAGTAATCTCAATATAACTATATAACTAAAATACGCGAGGAAATCATTTGTTGCATTCCCGACGTAGTTTCCTCGATTATATAAAAATGTTCATATAAATTAGAATGTCCTTAAGTGTTATTTCCTAACATGCTAATATTTTTTGTTCATAACGTTTTTGATAGTTCCAGGCAGACATATTTACATATGTATTTTTGCCTCGATACATTAAATAGATGTTGATATTGTAAAATCATAGTTGCGGAGTTGACAGCCCCTGACGGTGTAAACTGAGGTCACAACGGTGCATAGAAGCAGCAGCAGTTATAGTCATATCCATCAATTAAGCAAGATAAATAAGTTCAAAATGCGATTAATTATTCTTAGATAAATATAGTGTCAAATAAATATTAAAATAACTTATTTTTAATTTTATTATACATGAATTTAAACATTCATATGAAAAATGGATTTGATAGATATTCTTTGCCGCTGTAATATTTTGCAATAAACAATTTATCAGTTTGTAACAAAATATTTTTTGCTTAAGAGGAAAATAAATAAATAAAAATAAATGAAAGACAACAATTTAAGCAATCACTATTTATTGTTGTACTCATCCCATTCTTTTTTTTTATAAAATTAGAAATAATTTTTAATAAAACTAAGACAGTCAAGTCAATATTTTGGCTTTTGGTTTTATTTAATTTTTTTTTCTTATTTTGTTTTTGTCATCAAATTTCCAACCATGCGTTATAAAAATGAATTTATTTTAAATTAAAAATTGTAGACTATTTTATTTGAAATTATTTTACAATATTTATTTTTAAGTTTTTATTCACTGTAACTAAAATATTTCGCAAAATTCTTTAACTAAAGAAAAATCCCAGCCATTTGTACTGATTTTCTATGTCGAGCAAAATAAACGCCAACAAACAAACATTTAAAGATTTTGATTTTTATACAAAGATAAATAAATAAATATTTTAAATATGTACATACTCGTACATACATATATACATACATACATATGTATGTGTGTGTGTGTGAGTAATTTTTCGTACTAAAACCCTAATTTAAACAAAAATAAATACATACAGTGTATCGCAAAACTAAACTTTAAAAAATATTAATTTTTATTTAGCTATTGTTGCATTTTAACATCAATTAAAGAATTAAACATGTTCGAAAAAAAATATTTTTTACCTCTACGATTTATATAAGGTTCAGGTCCGAGCATTGAGGAGGTGTTGGAAAGTGTTTGATGGTGTACAAAAGCAAAATTTCAACATCTTAAACTGAATTTCTTTGTAGATCCATTTTTGTGCTCTGGAGTTACGGTTTGTTTTCGGAATGGGACAAAGTCCAGGGGTTTTACACGCGGTATCGTCAATAAGACTTGATCATATGGTGTTCTTCACACCGGGTTGACGAACGGCCAACCAACGCATTATATGCCTTGCAAGGACATACAATATTTCATGTCTCGCAATTAACAACTTCTCATATAGCAATTGCATAGATCACTGTAGAAACACCTTGTTAGAGAGTTCTAGCACTGCATTGGTCAACCACTACAGCCAAGGACGAGAAATTACAGCGGCCTTTCCTAAAACCGTTCTTGTAACCCTGTCCAGGGCGGGTTGTCAGCACAAATTGCCACCACTATTAATAAATGACTCTGTTGCTTCGGCAACAGCACCTAGAGATAGTTTGGTGGTCCGAAATTTGCCACTAGACATCAGTCTTTTAACCAACTATCTTCTTCCTACGATTTTAGGTTTAAACCACAGCCACCACATGTACCCCGAAGGGACCTGAAACCAATTACCAGTTAAGGGACGAATACCCGGGCTTATAAGTCTCTAGTCAACTTCGAGTTTCATGTGGTGATACAATCAACTCTTCCCAGTTTCGGGCTCCTGATAACCTCGTCAATCTGTTAACTTCTAAAAAAAAAGGTTTTTACCTTGCCTAGCGAATATTTATGACTCTCAGCGCCCTGTGATTCGTTGTTTACATTGGTTAGAGTGTTCTTCTTAATTGGTCGATATTCTGTGGTCGGAATAATTGTAGGTTTAAGTGGTTTTCCATGGGTATAGGTCTTTGCTCTCCTGGGGCCAAATTACCGCATTCGTGATCGAATGAGCTATCGTATCGAAAAATGATTTCGATATCGAAATTATAATAAAACGTATTAAATTTCTTGCTCGATATCGAATGCCATAATCTCAAATAAGAAAATTACGATCAATTTTACTCGATATCGAATGCGGTAATTTGGCCCCTGCATTCCACAACTTTGCATAACCATTTTGTAAATGCTTCCGCGACTATAGACCAATTTATTAAATTGTCAATATCTAATAAACATTTGCCCTAAAATAATTTTGCTGTAAAATAATTTTTCCTTCGAAAATGTTAAATTTTTTCCCTGTCGGCCTTTTTAACACAAAGATCTTAATACCTGCGCACAACAAGGACAAAATTATTACTAATAACAATTGAAAAATACATGGCACGCATCCTTTTATGGAGCGAAAGTCATTATAGATTGTACCGTAATTTCTATTTATTGAATCTCAATAACGATATTTATTAGAATTTTATGCATATTCCAGTTATAATCAAGAATTTATATTTGTCTCTGTCTTTCAGAACTGCGTTTTCCTTATATACACATATATATATTAGGTACCAAAAAGTCCTAGGGAACTGATTTTTGGCTTTTTAAAACGTCAAAATTGTCTGTGGTTATTCTCGGAAGTGGAGCTTGTATTGAAACTATGGCCAATTATGGACCAACTTTCACAAACATTTTACATATGTACTTATAACTGATCTGTGTAAAGTTTCGGTTCGATATGGATGTTTATGTAGGTTAATGAGTTTTCGGGAGTAGTCCTCATAAGGTAAATATGAGTTATTACGGGCCGATCATCATGAAATTCTGTATGTTAATTATTCTGTATGGTAATTATTTTTGCTGAATTCCAACATAATAGAGATTTTTATAAGCGATTTATGCACATTTAACTGATTTTTCGAAGTAAACGCTATTTGGGGACTACGGTCAAATATGGACCGATCATCATAAAATTAGCTATAAATATTTCAATATATGTATATATGGACTATTTGCGTCGGATTTAAACATGCTGCTGATGCTTATAAAAGATTTATGCGCATTTAAGTGATTTCCGTAAGTAGACTGTATATTGGGCTATATCAAAATATGGACCCATGCAAATAAAGTATGTATCGTTTTGCGATTTAACTTTGTATGAAACTTATTCGTGCAAAATTTTGTATGGATACGACTTTTCTATAGATATTTATGTACCATAAAGCCATATTTCGGGAAGACATTTGTATGGTGGGTATGAGAAATCGTGGACCGATTCCTAACATTTGCAATATGACTTGTCCTTCTATAATAAAAATAAAGTGTGCAAAATTTCATGATATTATCTGCATTATATTTGTAGAAAATAGCAAAAAAAAAATATATATTGTGGTAGTCTAAAACTTTGATCATACTGCACCGATTTTACCCATTATTAATACCAAACATTTCGATAGATCAAAGAATGTTTGTTAAAAATTTCGCCGTATTATGCCTTTTTTCGAAGCTCAATCGTGCCTTAAACAGATGGAGGGAAATGTTTTATGGTTGAATGAAAAACAAAATCTTTTGAAGATGTGTGTAGGCAATTTAGTTGTGTGACAAACTGTACTGTATGTATGTACGAGTATATATTTGTATACATACATATGTATGTATATATGTATGTAAATAAAAGTATTTATTCATAGTACATTTATTCACGAGTATTTTCGCATATTTTCGCATTTTTGTTATTTTAAATGATTTAGAAGTATTGTATGATAGATGCCCCTTAAAAACCGCTCGAGTCTTCAATCGATTATTGTATTGAAACCATACCATTAATATTGCTTAAAATCTAACAGAAAGAAGACAATTAAATGATATTAGCTGTCTAAAATTTTCTGGAAATAATATCAGGGGCCAAATTACCGCATTCGATATCGAGTAAAATTGATCGTAATTTTCTTATTTGAGATTATGGCATTCGATATCGAGCAAGAAATTTAGTACATTTTATCATAATTTCGATATCGAAATCAGTTTTCGATACGATAGCTCATTCGATTACGAATGCGGTAATTTGCCCCCAGAATTAATGGTCAGATGGAGGTGTTGTAATAAAAACAAGTTAGAGTGCAATATTCGGTGCCGAATCCTCAATACCCTCCACCTAAACGTAATAAGAAATACAGAAACTACACTGGTTATAGGACTAGAATATCCTTATTCTGTGTTTTCTATTCAGACTTAGTGCAAATTTTATTAGTATTTGATATATTGTTTAAAAGGCAATTTTACGAACAACATAATTTAATTTAAATGTTTTGAAATTTTATCTAATTTCGGCCATTTTTAATTGATTTAATTAACAATTCTCACCATAATTAACAGAGTTTGCTTAATTTTCATAATAATCTTGAGTGCTATTTAACAATTTATAAAATTAAAAGAACATTTTTCCATATTCACAACAAGTTAAGAAACAGAGTATAAAAAAGGATAATATATGAGGTGAGGCTTTTTTGTTTGAATTTTATCTCAATAACATTATTTACAAAATATTTATGGGTAGTATAGTAGAAGTAGACCAGTTATGGACTGAAAGCTTCTAAATCCAGTATCCACTAATGCGGTTTCTACGTATTTGAGGCTTATTTTGGTTGAATTTCATATCAATAACGTTATTTACAAGAGTTGTATGGTTGTTTAGTATGCTCGGAAGTGGACTTAAGTCGGGAGCTATTGTCAATTATTGACTGACAGCTACAAAATCCAGTAGCATAATTGCCGTATAACCGATATTTTTTTTATTTCTGGATTAAAATTACTCAGCTATATAAAAGTTGGTTCGATATCGATATTTATTAGACATTTTTGTGGGTTTATTTGTTTTTCGGAAATGGTCAAACTTCTTAAATATTGGAAGAGTGAACTTTCTCCATATGAGGATATTTCACGTCGAATTTAAACGTAATAACGGTATACATATTTAAGATACATATTAGTATTAAAGTGAATTTCGGAAGTGGGCCTTATATAAACCGATATTCTCAAAATCCAGCAGTTTGATTTTGGCATGTAAGCAGATGGTCAGTGTAAGTTTATGAGTATTAAAGTGGTTTTCGGAAGAGGGCTTTATATGGGATGATGATTTGTAGGATGATTTTTGTATATATGTAAATTATCTGTGCAACGTTTTACCGATATTTATATAATATATATAGGGATAAATGTCTTTTTCAGATGTGGTCCTTGTATGGGAGCTATGACCAGTTCTAGGCCGACCACCATAAAATTTAGTACAACAATTTATTTGCCTATAAAGATTATTTATGTAAAATTTTAACCGTTTAACATTACTTATACCAGTCAAGTGGACTTTATATGGGGTTAGGGTGTCCAGACGTCACGCTTTTGGCGTGATTGTCACACTTTTGAAATCTTCCTGGCGTGTCACGCTTTATTTTCAAAAATCACGCCAGATACAATGCTAGAGCTAGACGAGATGGATCAAAATTTTATAATTATATTTTTTAATCACCGTTCAAACAGAAACAATTTCTAAAATATTGTTAGTTAATTTATATACAATGATTTAGCTGTCGCGTCGTTTCTGTCCAATCGGTAACGTCCCTACAAGAACAGTGTCGGTCATTTGATAGGTAAAATGACTGTCACTGATGAGAGATATACATATCCATCAAAGTTTCTATCAAGTTATTAAGGGCAATATGAACAAAATGATAGAGACTTTTGTGTCCGTGTGATTTTCTATCTCCCTTCCACTTATTTTTTGTCTCTCCCTAACACATGTTGCATACAGTCAACAAAAATTCTTTCACACTGCTGTGTTAGTGCAAAATTGTTTATGGGTTAGTTTCGGTCACACATTTCTTGCAGGGGTATTTTCGTTAAATTTTTTTTTTTAATATTTTTTTCAGTTTACTGTTCTCTCCAGTGGGGCCAGATCTAAAAATATTTTAAGAGTATTAAGTTTTATCTATTCAATTCCACATGCCAATTCATCTTCCGAAAGAATTTTCAGTTTGATGGGGAATTCTTGGAGAAAAGAGAGAAACCGAATGCATTTAGAATCAGTGGAAGCAGAGCTCATAATAAAACAAAATTTCAGAATGAGCTGCACTGAATTAAAAAAAATATTTAAACACTGAAGAAGCTTCTAACACCCTAACCCAGTCGGAAATTTGGTAAGGTACTTCCAATGGTAAGACAAGTCTTTAATACTTCATTTTGTTGTTTGTGTTTTTCTTATATTGTTACAGCCTTGTAAATAATATCCGATTGGAACGAATAATTTAATAAATAATATATATATTTTTAAAAAATAATTGGCCTCGATCTCGAAGAAAATTTTTTATTTTATTTATTGTCACATACCTTGGACATGATAAGACTGTGAGATACTTACAATATTTATGAAACAGGTGGACAATTTCCTCTCCTAAGCGTTAACGTAACATGTCTACCTTTCGATTCATTTACACGTAGTCTCTAGTTTTTCATCCACGTCTCCACACGTCCAAGATAATTACCCAGTTCACTTGAATCCACATGTGAGCTAAGAATGACAGTCTGCAAATGTAGAAATGGTTAAACTTTCACTCATTGTCAAATCAGAGGTGTATATCAAGTAAAGTGTTGGTCCGAGAACACTCCCCTGTGGAACTTCGGCTCTGATTCCGTAGTCACTTGTCACATAATCACTGTATTTAATCCTAAATAAGCGATCCGACAACGGAATAGTTAGATAATTGGTCTATAAAAGGATGGCACGGTCAAATCCTTTTTTGGTTTTGGTATCATTATAATTTGGGAAATTTTCCAATCTTTTAGGAAAAACGCCTAGTTTTAAGATCGCATTAAATAATACTGTTAGCACAACAATAGCTACATTAGGTAGGTTTTTATCATGGATGGTGTTATTTGATAATAACCCGAAAACTTTCTTGGATTAATATTGTCTTTTATAGTTTTGTGAATTTCTTCAGGACTGAATGTGATAATTCCAGAGTATAATGAACTAATAGATGGTTAATCTAGTTCAAATTTGTTCATGGATGGGGTTTGATTCAATTACATTACTTAAATGTTCTGCGAATACGAAGGCCTTATTCTTAGCCCTTCGTGCCCAGGTGCCATCAGGTTTTCGTAGTGGACTTTGGCCATCTACGGGTGGTTTAATATTTTTAGCTGCCTTCCAAAGATAGAAATTTGTGTGCTTAGTATTTTTTAAATTTTTAATGAAATTTACATTTCTGCGATCCTCTTCTAAAAAAAACGGCCCTTTTTTTATTTTTTACTTGCAGCGGACAGCCTCTGTTTTGCAGCAAGTGATCTGCTTTGTTGCTATTCTCGTCTAAGTTTCCTCTTTTCGAGAAGAAGCTTCTCAAATCCGAGTTAGAAATATGTATACTTGGCTTTGAGGGAAATTGGCCGAAAAAATCAAAGACGTTAAGTCTCTGACATAATTATCGATATCTTCCTTACACTGTCTGTAGGGATCAGTGCGAATATGACTGCTGATATATTTTTTATATTTCAACCAATTAGTTTTGAAATATTGTCTTATTTTAAGTGCTATTTTTACCGTAATAGCTCAAAGTTACGGAAGAAAGGTCAGAAGATAGATTGTATGATAATACTGTAGTAATACAATTTCTATTTATGTATATTTCGATATGGCAAAATTTTTCCTAGAATCAGAGAGGCAGTAAATAGGTTGCCAGCGAATATGCAATTCAAACAGTTATTTCGATCAACTAGTCCTGTATAGCTGTCTATTTTTGGGATTAATTAATTGAGAGCCCCAATATATGTGCTTGGCATTATAATTACCACAAGCCAGGAAACAATCTGTACTAAAAAAAATCCTCGATTTTTCCCCTGGTCACAGAAAATCGTGGAGGACAATATACTGAGCTTAATGTTAATTTACCAACTCCGCATTCAAGTCGAATGTATTTTGCTTGTAATATATTCATTACAACAATTTTCTAGGGCATAAGACATTATTCTATTTCTAACTAGAATGCCAGTACTATCATATGCTTTACCATCAGGATGATTTGTGAAATGGAAAGTGAATCCTGGAATTTAAAAATTATCTATTGGTTTAATGCATCTCGGAAATTAACATCATATCTATACTCTTATTGCGGATGAAGTGGGACAGATTAGATTTGTGTTTGTTCAAGCCGTTAGCATTCTAGAAACAAATTTTCTCGTCAGGAGTATTTGAATCATTTGGTTATTCGCTATTAAAAGCTCTTGTATATTGTTTTGCATGGATGTCATAAAGTTCGAGGTGTTTTGATGGAGAGAGGTTATATTCTGGGTAAGTGCATTTATTAAGTTTTCCAACCCTACCGTATTTTGGGGATCAATAGGTTTTTGGTTGCCAGATTTTAAAATATGATAGGATACAATTCGAGATTTGGCTGAAAGTTCCAGATTATTATTTTTAATTTTTGAATTTGTACTGAATAAATTATATTTTCTTTAAGGATAGAATTGGAAATTCCGAATTGGAAGTGGTGTTGTAGTTGACCATTGGTGACTCCACTATTTCACCTCTTATTAGCTTTTGCCTCTCTCTTAATCTTTTTAATAAAGCTTTATAAACTGGACTTCCGGAATAGTTCGCCGTGTATATAGTCGTTCTCAGTGTATATAACAATTTTTGTTACCTGCACTCAAAACTTTCTTATGGAAACAATATGAAAACTGCTCTTCCCAATAAGGTCAATAAGAGTTTTAACTAAATTCTTTGAACTAGGTTCACGAGGGACTACCAATATTCAAAGATTTCCGTGTAGGATTATCATTCTGGACCTTTTCATTGTGAATACTTTTTGGGAGTATTATAGCATCTCTATTACAGATATTAACTAATGTGATGATGAGAAAGGGGGTTGATCTATAACAAGATTAAAGGGGGTAATCTATAATAAAGATATAATTATAATTACTCAGAAATTTAATAATTATAATTGTGGGTTGAGAGAAATTTAAGGGTTAGATGACAAAACTCATAGGCAGGTTCATGTAGTATAAATATCACCTTTTTTGTTTTCAATACAAAATTCAATTTGGAGTTCCTTTATTTGAATTCTTCAATTGGTTTATAATGACAATGTTAAGCTAAGTATTATTTTAAATATTTAAGCAATTATGTACAACTTTCAATTACAGGGTGGCGCAAAAGTAATCCTCCTATCAGAAAATGCGAGACCTCTAATGTCAGTTCTGTTTTGACATTTGTGTAGTAAACACATGCGAAGTACACGTGAACAATGTTACGCTACACTGCTCCAGAACGCGGAATATTGCAGAACTGACATTAGGGGCCAATCGCAAAATTTATAGCATTTTCCTGATAAGAAGATTAATTTTGCGCCATCCGTTATTTAGTTTTACGGTAAGTATAAAATTTAAGTAAGAACTGTACTTCGTGGTGGTTCTAGTGCAAGTAAATTTTCTTTTCTTGTTAAATCTATTAGTTAGTTATTAAATTTCCAGTACGTTAAAACTTCGTGTTTTTAACGAAAAACTGGCGATAGAAAAATTAGCGCTACCATATTTTGTATCTTTTACGATATAGCTTACACTACAAATGCTTATATTAATTGAGTTTCAATAATTAATATAAAAATTATATAAATGTACATATATTATAATTTTAGTGTTCAAACTAGTTTGGACACATTGCTTTCTTCACTCAATATTGCATAACGATTATTTTTCGAGGGATTTGCATTATTTTTTTGTTCTTTATTGATGTTTCAACCTTTTGGGGACTTAGATTTCTTCTATTTATACTTATATAGTATCTAAGCATACCTGCTAATACTGATGTTCTTGTTTTAGTATCTCGCTTCCAATTTTTGGTATAGCACCATTTAATGAAACATTATTACTACTTACGGTTCTCAAAGGGTTAATTACATTTACACGATTGATGACTAAAGAAATCTATGATCGCATGCACACAACATTTCTAATTAAGAAACATTTTAAAAAGAAGTTCAATGGTAAGTATTGCAAATATAATAAGTTCCTACGATTAATTTCGCTGATTGATTTTTTTTTTTTCGAAAATTCAGATCTAAACGCGGTAGCGGTGAATACATCACGATATCGAGATATGTTAACAACTTAATGCCTAATATTGATGATATGGTTTCAACATGTCACACAGCCCCTGAAACAATTACACCTATCACGATATTTAGCTGATAATTGGTCGCCCCAATCATGTTATTTAACACCACTGGATTATTTTTTGTGGGACTTTGTTAAATATGTTAAAAACAGAGTCCATACAGAAGCAATTAAATCGATGACAACCTTAAAATTCAATATCCGTGTGAGAAGAAAACAATATTAAACCGGTTAGGTGTAACGGTTGGAAGCGTAGATTACGAGATATAATTTTTTTGCTGGTGTTTGAATCCTAAAGATCAAATAAATAATTTTATTTACATACAAAATTTGAAGAGAAATTTTAAATTCTAATCGTGGTCTCGTATACATATCGATGGTCACAAGTATAAAGACCCTAACTCAAATAATTGTAACTTTACAGGAGAAGGTAAAAACATAATAGAAACTGTAATATTCAACATGTAACTTTTTTTGTACAACTGCTTATAAAAGCGAGGTGTATGTGCGAGGTGTATGTGCGTGAAATGTATAGGAATCACTGAAAACTCAATTTCGTATACAAAATACGAGTTAGCTCTTAAAAAGTTCGAATAAAAGTAAAATCATCGGCTAAACATAAAAAATTTTTATAAAATTTAGTCCAAAGATCAAGAATCTAAACAGGGTGTTGAAATGAAAGTAGTTTCTAAAAATGTTTTATGTTTGAATATGTTTGTACAAATTTAATAATTCTGAATCACACGATTAAAACGTAAATTTGTATCTGAATTCCTTTTATTATTACATGGATTAACTGATAGATTACACACACCTTCATAATTAAGGAGCAATCAGCTGATTACGATAAAAAACTTGTTGACAACATTTTGTAACTATTGTAGCTTTATACAGATATTTCAATTTACATATATTTAAGTCTTGTAGCTGATCATAAGAACAATTGAGACGCATCGAAATACATATTCACTTTTGGCATTCTTCTGCAAATGGGAATTCTAGTCCACAATTTTAAATGCGACAAACCCTTTTACCCACAAATATTAACCATATTATCATTGTTGAGGACGACAATGATGACAGAAACAGCGGCTAGAATGAATGGCAATAGCATTATCGACCAACAACAATTGGCAATGACTGGTACACAAAACAATATATTGTGGCGGAACATTTGTGGCATGCCACAACAAGAACACATACTATTATTAGATGCCAGAATTGCACAGATCACACATCATGATGACGATGTTTTGATTAATATGTTTTACAAATACTCGTACATATCTTTTTTGTTGTTGTTCGTATTCTGTTTCTATGAGCTGGTGGTGATGTCTGTTCGCTTGGTGGCAGAAAATCAATTAATAAAGATATTAAATTTATTTAGTTGTTTTGCGATTTTATTTTAGCATTTAGCAACAATTGGTGGCCTTTTGCGACCACTGGCTGGCTAGCTGCCTTTATATCAATAAATATGAAATATTTGTACACATTTATACAATCTGAAAATTGTGGTGGTTATCTTAATTGAGCATGCCTTCAAATTCGAACTATGTATGTATGTATGCATGTATGTGTATTTATGAATGTGCTTATATTTAAAACGCCTAACTAAACATTTTTTTTATGTGTATGATTTATATTAAAATAAGGGCTGCCAGAAATACACAAATTCTAATATAATAATGTTCAGAATAATATTCTATTTTCAAGGATTAGCTTAACTAAAATTCATTACCCGAATTGACTTTGTTATTCGTAATGTAACATACATATTTATTAACATATTTATACTCTTTTATATATTCCGTGTCCTTATGAAATTTTATGTAAATCATATCTAGACTTAAACCCCCAGAATATCAGGAAGAAATGTGTGGTATTGTTTCCCAAATGTTCCAACTAAAAATTTTACAATTTTGATGGTAAATTTCACCTAGATTCTTGATAAATGTTATATGTATATTATCGAGAACAAAATATTTTATATCTGTTGATCTAATTTTTTTTATCGGTTAAACTTGTTAATTTTTGGAAAAATTTTATATTAAAAACTATTTATGGCATATTCTTGTCTAAATTGTTTGCGTTTGTAATGACGGACGGCGGACATTTTGTTCTAAAATTGTTGGTTAGACAGATTTTGCATATTTCATTACCAAATATTTATAATCAACAAAGATATTAATGAATATTCTATATTCATTTATGTACCACAGAAGCCCATTTAAAATTTTTATGGGTGCTACAAGAAATTATGGAGCCATTCTTACCATTTTCAACAGAGCTTGTCCCTTTGTCATATACTGTGAGCGCCAATATAAAGTAAACACCTAATATTGTTTAAAATATCTTCGAATCGTACTCGCAGGTTTCCTAGAAGTTTTCGTATCAGCTATTTTTACAGCACTAGATGATGAGTTTGCTCTTACTTCTCTTACTTCAGTTTTTGTAAGACGCTTTGGTGGTTTTGCACCTGGAAAATTTTCTAAGCTATTGTGTTTGGTATACTTATCCATATTTTTTTATTGTATAGCAGGGATTTCCCTATTCTATGTAAATCTATTATGATTTCCCAAATATCAATTGATGTTTGTGTTCCCATTGTACTTAACGTCACAACATAATATATTAATTAATGATAAATTATTGTACTTGCAATAATTTGGAACGGCACTGTTTAACTTAATACTTTCAAACTTAGAAAAATTAAAAGAATTAACACTACTTTTGGATTTTTTTTTTCGATTTTTTCGCATAAGGATGATGCCACTGTTTACTTTATTTTGACGCGTAAAAATTGGTCTATTTTAAAAATAAATAATTTGAATTTGCATTTTTGATTCCAATAACTATATAAAAATGCAAAATAATTTTCAAATATTTATATTCATAAAATTAAGCTCTTCTTTTCTTAATATGTGTTGTTAATTTTATTTTGACGCCCACAGTACATGTGGAAAATTTCATGGTATTGTCTACTTATGAATACTTAAAGAAAATGGCAAAACCTTTTTGGGAGACTGTCTCATATTTTGGTCCATAGCTCTGGTTCAACTTGGCCCTGGTCAACTAAGATTATACAAAATATTTCATACCTTAGGTTCTTCCCTCGAGAGCCAGTAAACCCTCGACAAATCTGGCAGGCCTAATTAAAATTGCATATTTGTATATGTTTGTTGGTTGCACTATTTTATTATCCCGGTTTTTATTTTTTTATATACAAACATTCATAATCGTCTAATATTCGAATTAAAAATAGAACTATGTATTTATCTACAAATTACTACTTTTACCATTATTAAGAACGTCACAACACCACCGTCACTGAAATAAATCATCGTTGCACTTCAAAATAATCACCCTACAGCCTCTCACTACCCATCCATGTGATACTCACTACATATTACCCTCTCTTTCTAACTTAATTACACGAAGTATTTTAATAATTGAATATGTAAATAGAATAAAACAATTTAGAGATCAGTGCAATACGAGTATTTGAATTCGTTAAATAAGTGCTACAAAAAACAAATCAGAATTTAGATTTTAAAGAAGCAAACAAAATAAATGAAAGAAAATTTGATAAAAAAACATACAATTTAACAGAAATACTCGTATGTTGAATTTGTGATAAAATAAGAATATAAACTGAAATAAATATTTAAATTAAAGGGGAATGAAAAATAGGCTGTATTTATGTATGTAAGTAAGAGTGTATGTATGTACATAAATATTTATGTATGTATGTATGTTAGACGACTCGACCTCGTTTTCATTTAGTTTTCCCAATTTATTATAATTTTGAAAAACAAATTATCTGTAAATAAATTAAATAAAATTTACTTTAGGATTGGTAGTGAACTGGATATTTAACTAGCGAAAATCGTGTACCACTGTTTTTTTCACTTGCCACTATTGTCTGTGAGTTGTCAGTGTCATAGGGTCTTTCATTTAATCAGTCATATTTAAGCCTCAGTTAGCCGACTGTAACGGAATGTTGTGTAATGACGTAAAAATGTAAGGAAATTATATTTCTTACAGATTCATACAATACGGTGTTGTGTTACTTTACATCTCCATAACCATTTGTATTACTTTACACATAACAATATCCATCAGTTTTTCTTACTGTTGCAGTTACATTCCATTACAGTCGGCTAACTGAGCCTTTAGAGTCGGTAATTACTATGGAATTTTACCCGTCAATGGTCAAATTTGTTTTACACACATTTTATACCCATTTTGTAACACATCAAAATAAAATTATATAAATATATATATTCTGGGTCCTTTTAAAATTCTTAGACGATCTAGAGATAGGTCGATTATGTATGGCAACCACTCTGGAGTTGGGTTGCCAATAGGCAACGCAACTGACATGCAAGTTGTAATTATGTAAGGCAACTTTCGTGTTTAATCTGTTTTTCGAATTTTAGAGTGGAAAATAAACATTTATATGTTAGAAATATAAATAGTTTAACAACAAAATCACCCCTATCGTGAATAAAAATTCCCCATGAAATTTGTTCCCTTTTCACATTTTTCCTATTAAAATTCAATGTTAAAAAAAATAAAAGCGAACAAATTTCTTTTGCCATTTTCTTTAAATATGAGTAGATAATATCATGAAATTTTGCACACGTATTGTGAGCATCAAAATAAAGTCAACAACACTGAAAAGAAAAGCTTAATTTGATTAATATAAATCATATTATTTTAGAAAGTTATTTTTCATTTTAATATAGTTATTTAAGTAGAATTGATTTCACAAAAAAGATACAAAAGCAAAAGCTTATATAAATTCAAATGATTTTTTGTTAATATCAAAATTTTCCCTGATTTCACTAAAAACTATGTCTAAAAGATTGTCAGCTGTGATAAAGGCAAAAGGACTACAAACAAAATATTAAATACAATGTCTTACATAATTTTAATATACCTGTTTACTTTATTTTGACGCGAAAAATGTGGTACTTTTCCGTTAAAATTTAATTATTTTTTTTATGTTCCTTATTTTTCTAGTTGCTGTTAATGAGTTTTTGCATAAGTTAAATTTGTTTAATAAAATATTTTTTAACAATATTTGGTGTTTACTTTATATTGACGCTCACAGTGTAACGACGTTTATAATTATTTTGTGTATTCAAAACTGATATGTTTTGAAAGTCTGGATAATGATTTAAATTTGCACAATGTAATGATAATGCTGTTTTTGTGAAGCTATCAGGCATGTGAAGGAAATCGAAAACGAATGAGTTTTAGAAGTCAATTGTTTTCGTAATATTTCGGTATTGAAAAACTTTTATCATATTGGGCTACTAAAGAGAATTTTAAAAATTAGATTATAAATGCATTAAAATGTATTTCCAAAACTGATTCGTTTTCGATTTCCATCACATGCCTGTATGTCTCTATTTTTTTTTTGATCCGATTTTTTAGTTTTTAGCTTATTTTTTGTTGTACATACTCGTATGTACATATGTACATACACTTTCCTATATGTTTCATTGTCATTACCATGTATATGGTATTTTGTTAACTACGTTTGACATTTCTAACTCATGTATATAATTATTGATTTTATCATTAAAATGTGGAAATCTATAAAATATAAGACTCCAAAAGACTAAAAACCTAGCTCATGATAATTTCATTACTTCTTTATTCTAACCATGTCCTTCGGGCGTTGCAAAGGAAATTGTTAAAGCAAACTGGAAAGACGTCCGTCAAAATACTTGATCTATTTCAATTATTTATTTTTCATAAGTTTTATAGTTTAATGTGATATTTTTTGATGAAAACAAATGTCTTACTGGTAGATAAATGATTTAATAGGAACTATAGCTGCGGATGGAAGGAATCAAGATTTGCTTATTCATTTTCATTTTAACAGTACATCATTAATTATAGATATGTGGGAAGTATTGCTTCAATATGGTAATCTCGTCATAGCATTCTCTAGAACTAGGTAGAGTTCGTCGACATGTGCGAAGGTGCTGGTTACAAATTACTACATTTTTTGAAAATTAAAACGACTTCATATAAATCTAAATACTCGAGTTAATAAATCTTAATGTTAAAGTTTACCCTTGTATTTTTAGCATCAAATAACTATTTAAAAACAGTATTAGCAATTATGTCATATAATTCTGCTAAGTTTTTCTGGAATATTGACGGTACTAGTGCTTATTTTACCAAAAAGAAGCTGTTATCCATAATTGGTGAAAATAAATGTAAAAATTAAAAGCAAATATGGTAGAAATTATGCCGGAAATGTTACAAATACTTATTGTTCTTAAAAGCTTAAAAACGCGTATTTTTTTCACCAAACAATATAATTTTAATTGACTTACCAATTCATCAAATTTTAAGACATATTCGTTCAGACTTTCAGTTTCTTCACAAGTCATTGTCATTAGTTTAATTCTTGAAAACAATTCACTCCAAATGAGAATCTGCAATTCTTGTGATGATTATAGATGAAATAGAATAGAACTGAAACTGTTTTAATATTTTCAATACAATTTAATAATTCATTATTTATTTATTATTTCTTTCATTTGTTTCTTCATTTTCAGCCAGGTACCTTAAAACTAAAATTCATTAATATAAAAGAGAACAAAAAAATATTTAGATCTTTTTTCCTGTTTAAATGGTCTAGCGGTAAGTTAAATTTATTGTTGTTTTTCTTGTTTAATCGAATTCAATTTTATAAAAGTTTACACATATTACAAAAGATTTTGATTTAAAAACTTTTGTTATTACACATTTTGTTTCCAATTTTACTTGGAACTACTTGATTATCGCTTTTTGTTATTATTTTTAAATATTAAACTAGAAATAAAAAGTTCCTAAATATACATAGTTCATTATATTAATAGTTATTTTTCTTTGCACATTAATTTAAATGAAAAATAATTAAAAATTCAAAAGAAAACAACTATTTAAAAAACATAATATATTTTTTGTTTTACTGAAGGCCACATCGAGATTACACAAATACACAAGAGATTTTAACAATCATTTATATAACAACAAAAAATTCATTGTTATTCAATTTGTTTTTGCAGTTTCTTATAAAATTTCATACATTCTTTCAGTGTTAGTTTTTTTTTTTTTTTTTTGTTGTTGTTATACATATCATACATAAGTTATTGTAGTTTCGTTTGGTTTTGTTTTATTTTGTTGTAATTAATATACTCGTATTTAGATATATATTTATATATGTATATATGTACTATATTCCATTTACAAACTAATACATTATAAGTTTTTTTTTGTTTGTTTTTTTATTATATAGACATTTAGGAAATTTCTGTTTCAATTGTAGGTGTATAAAAAAGGACACAAATATGAAGTGATTTGTTTTATTTGTTGTTGGTGTTGATTTTGTTCTTAACTATGTATATTATTTTTGGGTTAAATATATATAATTCTTTTTAAATGTCCATAAATATATAGATTTAGTAATTTATATTTTTGTTTAATTTATAAGATTCCTTAACAAATCGCCTCATTTTAGTTTTGGAAAAAAAATTAATTAACTTTTATTAAATTGTTTTATTTTTTGTGTTTATTAACATAATGAAATCAGTAATAATACTAAATAATTATTAAAGTTTTCTAAAAACAAAGTTTTTTAAATGAATATTAAGAAAGTCAAACTAAAATTTTAAATTTCATTAAATGCGAATACAAAAATCTTGAGGTTTTGTGAAATCCCTAGAAACATTTTGCTTAGTTTCAAATACTAAAAGAGGTTTATCTCAGTTGTTTTTAAAGGTATGATGTTTCTATCTACCTGGCCCAAATTTCCTGTGTGACATTATCATAATCATGGTTAGATTTAACTGAAACTGCTTGAGATTATAAAGTAGTAAACTTCTTATTGAGTCCTAAAATCAGTAGGCAACTAATGCCTAATCCCATTCAAAAACCAGGGGGCTTATTCTGTATTGCGATGCGAAAGTCATAGCGATGCGCAAATGAATTGCGATCCGAAAGGTATTTGGTATTCTGTAAGACTTTCGCATTCGCAATCGCAATTAATTTCAGTATGTGGCAACACTGTTCCAAAGTAAGGAAATAAACGTCAAATTTATTTGGTTTGTGACAAGTTTAACAAGTTAAAAAAATTGTTAAGTTTTAACTATTAAAAATATACTCGTATACTTTAATTTACAAAAACAAAAAAACAATAAAAATTGTATTATTCGCAAAAATGGATTCTATTGTACTATAGGTATACATATATTTATTTTTCAGCTTCAGGTTGAATATTTCAAATTTGCGCGTCTGATGGTCTTATTGTTCGTCTCCCTGGATGAAATTTAATTATTAAAAGCAAATAATCTATTAGGTACCACAACAATAAGTGCTTTGCTGTTTTGCCATCGAATGAATTTTGCTATTTTTTACATTGTTTTCGCAATTAAGAATTCCAACTTGCTATCTTTTCGCATTTCAAATGCGATTAAAAAAGTACTTTTCCCAATAGAGAATAGCACTGTTCGCTTTTATGTATTTTCGTGTAGTATTTATTTTCGCGTCGCAATACAGAATAAGCCTCCAGAATATCAAAATTTGTTTCAATTCTACATTCATTAGCCATGTCACAGATTTTGTAGTATCAAAACGTATTGAAAACTTGATATTAATTTACTCTCGAAAAGAAAGTTGATAACAATGTTCGTAAATGTGTTACTGCACTGCATCTGATGCACAGCAAGTTGTGCAGAGAATTCTGCAATTGAGCATTATAAAAACGTATGATACAACGATTTTCTAACAATAAAAGTAGCGAGGTAAACAGCTTCACCATCAGTTTATGACTGAAAACTAATCATAGAACCGCTTCACCTGCAAAACAATAGTAATGTATTTGTATTATTTTAATTATGATTATTTTCCTTTCTTGTTGTGCACTAAAACAATTTGATTAAATAATTTATTGCATCTATCATTTTGTGATATGAGTTGTTCTTTTTTGCATTATTTTAGATTTTAAAGTAATGTATAGTGTAACATATACAATGTTAACCTTTTCAGATTTAGATTGAATAACGCCGTTTCTGATGTTTGGGTGTTAAAGAGTAGCTGAATTAAAAATTGCAATTCTGAAGTAGACGCTTTCTTATCATGGAAAATATATAAACAACAATAAAATCTGCCTAATTTTTTTTATTTAAAGCGAGCTTATTAATGACACATCAGCCGAATTTGTTGGGTAATTAGATTCGAAAAGAAATTATTTGTTGGTTTTGTTCGGCTACAGGTCGTTGAATAAATAAAAACTTTTGATTTTTATTTTAAATATTTTTATTATTGTTCCCAATATTTCAATTAGCGTCGCTAATCATCTTCGGGGGTCTAAATAAATACATAGAACAATTTTTTTCTATTATTATTAAACAAAAAACGAACATAAATAACACAAAAATTTTTCCTTATTTTACACTTATTGTCCCTCTGCTTGGATTTTTGTTACTAAACTAATTTTGTCGATCGTCTGTGTTTTTTAATTAATTGTCTATATATGTTTGCACAATTTTCTGTGTCTTGTCTGTAGTTGAGACGAAGCTCCGGTCTTACATTTATTATATGTAACATCTCTAATATATATCTCCTTGAGTAATTTCTCTCTTCTTGTAATATTTTTACCTCTTCAAATTTTGGTTTGTGGTTTGTTAGTGCACAATGGGCTGCTAATGCAGTTTTTTGGTCAATTGGTTTTTCAGTTGTCCTTTGGTCAGCTTTGTGAGATGATAGTCTAGTTTTTAGTTTTGTTTTTGTTGTTCCAACATATACTTTCTCACATATATTGGCCCCGTCACCATTGCACGGAATTTGATACACAACATTTGATTTTTCTTCTTTTTTTAGTTTAGATTTTGTTTTGCTAAACAGCCGATTCACAGTATTGTCTGACCTAAATGCTAATTCAAACTCTTCGGCGTTATAAATATCGGTGTTCTTCCATCTTTAGTTATGTTATGCTTTTATATCGTTTTGGTTTTCTTGCCTCCTGTCGTTTTGATTTTGCACGTTTTATTAGATCCTTAATTGTCTTTATCGGGAAGTCATTCATTTTTAAAATATCCATTATTTTTGCCTTATTATTTTTATGGAATACCGTGTCACTTATTTGAAGTACTCGTCTTATAAAATTGGATGCTGTATTTATGATGATCCTTCTAGGGTGTTTTGAATGGAAATTGATTAATCGTCCTGAAGCTGTTGGTTTTTGATACCAGTTGACTTTTAAATGATTGAAAGAAAATCATTACAATTTGTAATTTGCAATTAATTATATAAGGTACATTCTCTTTTGTGGTGCATCAAAGCGCAACTATTTGACTCAAAACAATATTGACGTAAAGCTGTGATGTCAAATATGCTTTTTTGAACACTAAACTTACTACATTTATGAACATATCCATATCTTGGGAATCTACACAGTAAATCTATTCGAAAGAGAAAGTTTAGGAATTTAAAACAAATCTTACTAAAGTCTTAATATGTTTAAATTTGGACATTTTTGTTTTGGAATCGAAATGTAGAGAAAGCAACTTTACCTACACTGAAACAGAATTAAGTAGTAACGTTTAATAGTTGTCAAATTGCTTGACGATTTTATTTTATTCCAAATACTTTGCAAAACTGTGTTATTGAAGCATTCTAATTTTAAAATTAATAAAAATATTTTGTAACAAATAAACAATTTTAAGCAATTCCTTTGTTAAATCAATTTCACAAAACCGCAAGCCAAAAATCTCTGCCTATTTATACTTAATAAATGTTTGATTTTGTTTTTAATAAAAAAATGATATAATGGAAAAATATTTCGAAATAGAAAATAATAATACAAGATTATGTATAAAACAAACATAAGGCAATTTTACCATTTTAATTATAAAAAAATATACAAATAAATAGTATGAGAAATAGAAAATTATAAAGTAGACAATTTCTGTTAACCACAATCAGTTCGAAATTAAAGAAATTTCCTCCGAAATCAGTGCTACAAAATAAAACTAAATAACAAAGGCATACAGTAATAGTAATAATATTATTAATAATAGTGGAAAAAATAAAATAAAAAATCTAAATAAATTGAAATGAGAGTAGAGAATGTTCGATTGATTATATTGTCTTTTTTTCGTTATAATCAACAGTTAAGTTTTTTCCCATAAGACAAAATAATCTTTAATTTAATAAGATATGCTGCTATCATTGTATTAGACTGCTCTGAAACTATTCGTGTAACACTTTTACTCCAACGTATAAGCAGAAGAAATAAAACTTATGTATGTATATTCATTTTCTTGATTTCACTTGTTACTTCGCGTAACGATTTATGATGGCTCAGCCATATTTGTGTTATTATCTAAGTTTCTATTTATATAAGTATGTGTATATGTTTGTATATGTATAATATTATTATAATTAATAATGAAAAAGAAAAAATATTAATTATAATAATAATTATTATTAAAACCTAATGTTCTGGTATGCGTCTATAACCAGTTGTGGGTTGTAGATTTGTTGCTGAGTTTATACTTCCGAAGGACGATTGGGAGGTTGATGTATACATTGGAGAAAAGCTGTTAGTAGTTTCGATGATTGCTTCGTCTGGATGAAAGCTTGTTGCTGGTGTTGGTGCTGCTGTGAATGTTGAATTGTTAGTATTGGTGGGTGTTGTTTTGGTTCTAATGTTACTGCTGGTTGATCTTCCACGGGGACCTTGCATCACGCCTATTTATAGTTAAATACAAAAAAATCAAATTAATATTTAAATTTAAAACTTAATTATTAAAAAAAACTAGAGGTTTGGCCAAATTTCACAATCTTCAAATTATTTTGGAACGTACATAAATTTAAACAAAATGTAGTTTATTAAATTAGATTTTAATTGAAGTTTGTGAAAGAATAGCCTTTTTATTAGGTATGTGTTAGTTAGTATTAGTTTTCATTATTAATTTTTTTATATTGTTTTGTTTTTGTAGGTGTTTGTTAATATGGATAATATGATTGAGTGTGTGGGTGTGTGTGGACAAAAGCGCAATAAAGCAGAGTTTAAATAAAGTTTAGTTTAGAGAGTTGACAGATAGTTTGTTTGTGTCACATTTTGTTGTTTTGTGTCTATTTAAACGATAGAGAAATCTCATAGAAAAAACACTGTAAAATACAACCATAAAAGTAAAAAAAAATACAAATATTATCATGCAAACACAGTATTTTTCAAATTAAAATATGTATCAAAATTTTTGAGAAAATATACATTATAAATATTAACAATAGCCTTGAAAACTCTCTTTTTAGTTTTGAAAATATTAAAAATATAAACAATTTTAGACATACCAGATAAATCAGCTTAAACTTATTAATTAAAATATATTTGCTTTGATCAGTTTATAAGTTATAATTATTAAGTATATAAATCTATTTCCATTATTAAAAATAGGGGATTTTATTCCGAATGCAGATGAAATGCAATGGATGTTTTAATGAGAAAAGCTTTTAAGTCTTTACAGTCAATTTACAGTAATTCATGACAATTTATGTTAAATGAAAACTGTTCTATTGTACTAAATATGGCTGCCTGCTGACCTAACCTGGCAAAGCTATCTGCTGAAAATTATGCAATTTTTCGAAGTGCGAAAATGCAATATTTTATGCGCAAATAAACTTTTAACACACATCAAATTTTTTCGAAATTAACAAATTTATGTACACAATATCGACCAAATAAGGAACCAATTTTTTAATTTATTTAAATTGTAGTTCCATAGAGGTCATCGTAATACATATGACCTAAACTAATTATGTCCAATAGAGCACTTGATTTGCTCTATCATTTCACAAGAATAAGAATTCTTCGTGTTAATCACACGCAGAAAGGCGCTATTTTGACGTGAATTCAAAGCTTATAATTAATTCATTCAATTTAAGCTTAATTCACTAAACTATTGTCAAACATTATAAAATGTAGGCAATTCATTTTACAAAACCATTTCTTTAGCTTCATTTGAATTCAATTTGAAGACTTGAATGATTCAGTATATTTTATAAAGCCATTTTGAAATAGATTTGAATGAAAACTTTTTATGGTGACTTAGATTTCTAAGTCAGTTTGTATGCATCTAGTGCCTATAATTCACTTTTTTGTATCATCTCTAGTTTTCGAGATATCATTTTTTTTAAGAAAGCTTTTTTAACAATAATATCTATTAAAACTATACTTAAATATTTGTTTCAGATTGGCTTCGTATTCAGTTAATAAATTATGCATTGTCGAGTGGCATTTATATATTAAGGTAATTATACGGGATTCTCTAATGTAAGCAGAATAAATACATATTTATATAATACAACATTTACACCTACGCAAAATCTAGTAGATTTTAATTAAAATCTTAAAGAAAATGTTTCACATATTGTTTATTTAATTTTCATAATAATAACAGCTGATTGAAAAAGAAAATAAATTATATTGTAAATTTTTAGTAACAAAAATGAAGACAAAAACAAATTGTATTATATTTTACATCTAGATCTGAAAAAAAACAATCGGAATTAACATTTTTGCGTAAAAAAAACAGCAGCATTTGTTAAACATAAGGTTTCACAAACTTTTGTAAATGTACTACACGCTATTATTATATAGGAGGTTGGAATGGACACACGTAAGTATGGGAAATAAGTTGGCGTAATTTAACTAAATACATACGTTTATATTATAGACTCGCGACGGCTCAGACAAAATAAAGAAATGTTTATTTATTTAGTATACGGTGTAGTTTGCCGCAAATTTATTTTATATTCCGCTCTTTTTATTATTTTTTTTTTTTAAATTTAGTTTTGTGGAACTGTCAAATTTTTCTTCTTCAGTGCTGTATTTTTTAGTACTTTAGTATGAAATTCAGAGTTGTATTGCAAGATTTTGTGAGATTTTCTAAAATCTCGTGACGAACTAGATTTTGTTTTGTATGGGAAATCTAGTAGAAATGAACAAGATTTCGCTCAAAATCTCTTAAGTACTAGATTTTGCGTAGGTGTAAATGTAGTATAATACAAGTTTTTTGATTGTACAAAGCTAAAAATCCAATTCTATCTTTTTAAAAAAATTGAATAAAAAGTTGCCAAAAAAAGCACCAAAACTCTTAAGTATTTTCGCTATTTTTCTTGAATTACCAAACACATGTAACATATTATTAAACTTTGATCCCTTAAATAAATCTATCAGGCATGTGATGGAAATCGAAAACGAAAACGAATGAGTGTTAGTAGAAGTCAATAGTTTTCGAAATATTTCTGTATTGAAAAACTTTTATCACATAAAATATAAAGATATTGGGCTACTAAAGAGAATCTTAAAACAAAAATTTTAAAAATTAGATTATAAATGCATTAAAATGTATTTCCAAAACTGATTCGTTTTCGATTTCGATTTTCATCACATGCCTGTCTACTTTAAAGCTTAACCACTTAATAATCCTTGAAGGTTGACTATCGACAAAGTACTTTCCTAATAAATATTTTTCTGATTGCATAGAGCAATTATTATTATTTTTTACCCGTCGTTAAATCCAATCGGTTGAGCCTCTTGGGATTACCGGTTTTTCCCCTTTTTATCAAGACCTGGTCCAAGTTTTGAAAAAAATATTTAGTCTGTCGACGCTTTTAAGCATGGTTATATATTTACGTTTCAAATTTCAATACAATCGGTTCAGCCGTTTGGTATTAACGGTTTTTGCCCTTTATGTCCCGACCTGGTCCAAGTTTTGAAAAATAATATAGCCTATTGACACTTCCCAGCATAGATCTATCTACGTTGCGAGTTTCATTAAAATCGGTTCAGCCGTTTAGGCGTGATTGCGAAACAAACA
Source organism: Bellardia pandia (assembly GCA_916048285.2). NCBI lineage: Eukaryota > Metazoa > Arthropoda > Insecta > Diptera > Calliphoridae > Bellardia > Bellardia pandia. Next base: position 78,287,213 of record OU696530.1, read on the forward strand.
AACAAACTTACAAAGCCATTTATAATATACTCGTATGTACATATATATGGATAAATCGTTATAAGCTCTACTAAAACGGGAAAAACTTAAATTTTAAAATAAATATTCTAAATAAAAAATCATATTTCATTTGCAATTTTCTAAAATAATAAATTGGAATAAATTAAAACGTAATAATTATAATTGAATGTATGATGTTTAATATACACAAAAAATCAATGGCAAATTATAATAATTAATAATGGCGCTAACAATTACAACTAATACAGTTAACACTATTCATATTTACACTTGCAAAGAAATGGAATTGTTTTTTGCACTGTTCTGGATTTAAGAACTTGAAAGTTGCTTTTTAATGTTTTTTTTTTTTCATTAGGTTAGATTTTTATCGTTGACCGCCCCGGCTTCGCTCGGTATTTACTAAGATTTTTATTTTATATAGAATGAAAAGGAGGCTTTGGTGTCAGTTCTTCAAGTTTCTTAAAAAAATTTCTCTTATTAAGAAAAATGAAAATTGAAAATGCAGTAATATTTAGTTTTTTGAGTTTTCATAAAATTGTCTCATACTTAAAAAATGAGAAGTGAAAAGGAGGCTTTGGTGCCAGTTCTACAAGTTTCTTCAAAGTTGTCTCTTATTAAGAAAAATGAGAAGTGAAAAGGAGGCAATATATTAAAAAGTTAAAATTTCCGAGTTTTAACCGTAATTTTTGATTTTTTTCTTTAAAAACCATCTCCTGGACCATGTTGCAATTAATTTGCAAATTAAGTATAAATAAGAGGGGCGAAAAACACCATTTATCACATTATCTCTTTACACGATCCATCTTGTTTGCCACGTGGAATTTGGCTTCAACACTGATAAAATTTCGATATATTTCGCGTTTTTTCATGAACTATGAACATTGAAACAGCTTGTAAAGGACATCGGAGATATTATCCGCCACTGTTAGTGAATCCTCTTTTATTAAAATTTTATATGACATGAAACAACAATATCTGTCACAAACATAACAAACATAGGTACTCTGCATTGATTTCATATGATTTTATTGATAATATCAGTTGCTAATCAATGAGTGATAGCAATGCACCCAACACGGGTAATCCTGATGAGTGGAGAAATACAGAACTTCTTTACTGCGTTTATGGAGTACAAATTCCGACAGCAATCGTCTCAAATACTCGTATTTTGGTGGTCACGATTACGAACCTCTTTTCCTCCTCGGCCAATTCTACTGCAATCACGCACAAATCGAAAAAGTAGAAACTAAACTCTCTAAGCGCTAGCAGGCTGCACTTGGAGCTTGGATAAAGAAACATAGTGGTCAATTACGATGCTTAATCGTTGAGTAAAACCCAGTGGATTAATATTCAAGCTGCCAGAATGGTGTCTTAAGAATTGTTACAGGCTCCATCATTTGCCTGTACCTTGGCGCAGAATCCCGGATTAGAAAATTACAGTATCGGACAAAACCTAAGCACCCCCTCAGAACATTTTTTTTAAATGATAATTTTTTTAAGAAAACAAAGTTTTTAACAATTTTTTTTATTTTTTTTTTTATTTATTTATATCTTTATTATTGAAAAACACTAACTTAAGGAATTCAGAATTTAAGAAAAAAAAGTTAAAATTCAAAAAGCAATTTAAGTCGGAAATATAAGTGGACAAAACTAAAGCACCCCCTATTATTGTGTTTAAAAAGTTTACTACGCTACTGCTACATTGCTGCATTAGTTAACGGTAAATTTCAAATATGCAACAGCTATTAAGCTGCAGTGTTAAGAAGAAGAACTTGTTCGAATTTATGCGAAAATTGTCATTGTTTTAAAGGTTTCGTTGAGATAAAGAGTAATGGCGCGCAATAAGTACTCAAGTGAATTTAAAATTAGAATTCTTGATGATTTTAGAGCCGGCTTATCAAGACATCAATTGAGTGCAAAATATTCGATCAACAGATCAATTATTTCTAGGCTAATTAAAAAGTTTTTGGAGACTGGTCGCACATCTTCTACTCACTCTGGAGGAAGGCCACGTGAGACTTCGCGACATGAAGACTCCTTAATTAAAAGGACAATCCAAAATGATCCTACAGCATCTTCTAGTCACATACGAAATCGCTTAGATTTAAAAATTAGCGAAAGAACGATTCGCAGAAGGGCGGTAGAGGCCGGATTATTCAGTCGACGACCAGCAAAAAAACCTTTCATATCGAAAAAAAAATAAAAGAGCCAGACTCGAATTCCATCTCAACTGGAGTGTCCAAAAATGGAGGACTGTGCTGTTTTCTGACGAATCTAAGTTTAATTTAAAGGATTCAGATGGCATAAGGCATGTACGCAGAGCAAATGGACAACGGTTAAATCCTAAATATTGCAAAGGCACTATAAAGCATGGAGGCGGTAACATAATGGTCTGGGGTTGTTTCTCTGGGCAAGGGATTGGGCCAATTCATAAGATTGATGGACTTATGAATCGTTTCATGTATCGTGACATACTAAAAGACGTGATGTTGCCTTATGCTGAAGAAGAGATGCCACTTAAATGGACATTCCAGCAAGATAACGACCCAAAACATACGTCAAAAGTCGTTAAAGAGTGGTTCCAGAACAATTCGATAAAAGTTCTTAGTTGGCCTGCCCAATCCCCCGATCTTAACCCAATCGAAAACTTGTGGGAGATCGTTAACTTAAAAATCAACCGAGAAAATTGCAAAACCAAAGAAAATTTAAATTGCTTTTTGAATTTTAACTTTTTTTTTCTTAAATTCTGAATTCCTTAAGTTAGTGTTTTTTAATAATAAAGATATAAATAAATAAAAAAATAAAAATAAAATTGTTAATAACTTTGTTTTCTTAAAAAAAATATCATTTAAAAAAAATGTACTGAGGGGGTGCTTAGGTTTTGACCGATACTGTATATAGTTCAAGCTGTTACAACAACAACATGAGTAATTAAAACTTATAAAAAAAAAATTAACAACATTTCTAATGCTTGGTTTTCACTATGTCAGTTTTGTTGTCAAATTGTCTAAATTGTTATGAAATTACCAACAATTTGGACAATTTGACAACAAAACTGACATAGTGAAAACCAAGCATAAGATTCCATTTTAAATAATATTCGATGCAAGTGCAAACAATGCGCATATAAAACTACATAAATAAATAAATACGTATTTAAAAATAAATTAAAATATGTTTTATATAATAAACACTAAGCTACTGGAAACAACAAGAGAAAAAGGAGTCTGTAAAATGTTTGTGTTTGTGGGCTTTTGTGTACGGTGCAAGTGTTTTTGTAAATGTTGTTGCCTTATAAATCGAATCCTTTTATATTTGTATGTATGATGCAATTGAGTGTAAACAGTGTATTTGTGGCCATATCTATATTTGTGAGATTTTCAGTGGACTATGTGGTTGGTGGTAGGTGAGTGAGCAAGTGAGTGTCGGTTGTTTTTAAGTGAAAGGAAATAGATTTAAAAAACATCAAAAAAGTAGCAAACCAATATCAATTAAGGCAGGCAGGCATTTTAAGTAGGCACTCATTTCATTTCTAGTATTATTTTTGTTATTTTGTTTTTCTGTTCTGTTTAGTTTCATTCATATTCCACACACATAAAAGGATGGATGAATTGAGAAAGAGATGTCTGTTTAGCGTACGGTTCAAGTTTCTTTTTTTTTTATTTTTTTTAAATATTTTTTTTTTTTTGTTTAAAACTTATTTTTTTTTTATTTGTATATAAAAAAATTATTATTTTATTTTAGTGTAGTTTTGGTTTCTTAAATATTTTTTGCATTTGTATAGTTTTATTTTTTTTATATTTTCGTTTTTTTTTTTCATTTTCGTTAGATTTTTTTTTATTTATTAATGTTTTTTTATTTTTTGCTAGTACTGTATTTATAAAAGAGACTTGATAGTTTATATATATTTTTTTTGGTATTTTTGTTTTGTATTTAGAAGTTTGCGTTAAAATCTTACAGTCGATAGCGATGTTTCTTGCACTTTAAATGCTTCACGACGAAAATTTTCCAGTTTAACTTTATTCATGGGTGCACCTGAAACGTAAAATGTACAGAGGGAAAAGAAGAAGAAAATGTAAAAAACAACAAATATTACAAATACATATACACATTTTGGATTGAAGATTGAATTTTTAAAAGCATAAAAGAAAAGAAATCGTGTAAACGAAGGTATGTGAAAAATCAAAAGAAATGCTCAGAAATTAAAGTTCAAATGTACAGCTACGAAATAATTCATTATATTCACTGGTAAAACAAAGTTGTTTGTAATTACTTTCCTATAAAATTTAAATATTTCTAAGAAATTGTTGAAAAATGTACCACAATTTTTGGTAACTTCATCTTTTAAAACTGTGTGTTGATTGCTTAAATCTGAAACCTAAATATTTTCAAAATTAAATGCATTTAAAACATGATTTGAGAGAACAAGGCAAAGGTTTTCAAATATTTTGTTTTATTTAAAACTTGTGTTTTATTTAAGGGAGAAAATAAAAATTTTTCCCAAGGAATATTTCTATATTTTCTTTATTTTTTCTAGTGTATTTCTGGTCAACATTTTAATATATTAAATACTTTTCTTTCTAACAAAGGATATTAAATAAAAAAGTTTATTGATTGAATATCATTTAACAAAATTCCTAATAATTGAAATTGTAATCGAAAAACTTATCTGTTATAATCTATTTACATACATTTTTATTTCCGACGCACTTTTATGTATGTTTGCTTCTGTCCTGAACTTTCTTAATATCGCCGAAAACCTAAAAAGTTAAAATTCGGAATCTTTATTTTAGCTCTTTTTTATGATTAATTAGCTTTAATATGAAATCAAGAAAGAGATAACACAATCTGACTAACATTACAATTAAAAGTATACATATATAGTAAATTTTGATCCTCTACAAAAACCAAACTAAATCGAATTTGAAAATATTGGAAAACTTTCAGTTTTGTATGCCAAATATATATAATCGAAATACGAAGAGGTGTCCATTTCGAAAAACCATTTTTACGATCCGAATTTGTTGGTTTGTCTTTATTATTGGTATCACAACAACCCATAAAGTACTTACGTACTGAACGGGGTTTTTTTTATTAATATGGATAAATTATATTATATTAGATATTAGTTTAATTGTTTTCGACGTTGTTCTTTTGCTGTTGTAATTAAATGATAAATTTAATAGTGGTAATTTCAGTTCAATGAATATGGTAAAACAAATTTCGGTCGTTTGTGATAACAACAGAAAGATGAATCCAAACAAAACACAAAGCACACATTTTAATGATAAGAGGGGGAAAAAGGACACAACATTTTTAAATATTTTTCAATAATGTTTTGATGACATTTTACACTTTACATATTTAGTTGAGTTAGATTTAAATATGCAAGGCATTAGGCATTTTGTTTGTTATAAAAAGCATTCTTTTTTTTTGGGAAAAGGAAATTAATTTTTAAGAAATATAATTAAAAAATGATGAAAAATACTATTATTAAACAAGCAGTTGAATTACTTACCAATATAACTTAGTAGAACTGGCAAAAATATTAAGCCATGTGCAGCACCAATCAAAACAATACCCAAATACATTCTAAAGTAGAAAACTTGGAAGATTTGACTTTTGGCGAAAGCCAATACTAAGATGCCGCCAAATTTCGTCAGCGTTATGCCCGAAAATATCGAACTGCCCATTTTGGTAAGACAATCCGCAGCACGTCTCTCTCGAGTTCCTTCGGTCGATATCGAAAAGCTATGGACCAAATGTGAACAGAATTCCACAGAAATACCAACAGCCATAACAAGATTAACCAAAGATACAGCATTCAGAGAAATATTCCAATAGTACATGTTGCCTCCGAGATTTATAACAATCATGGTTATCGTAATGACCACAACCAAAGACGAGTGTATATCAAAGCCCATCAATAGGAATGTCACTATGAAAATGGCCAACACTGATATGCCCATACTTTGTAATGTGTCTGGCCACATGGTCAGATATTGTTCGTAGAATACATAGAATACGGAATAGGGAAAAACTTCAACTTGAACGGCATCCTCGAAGGGTACACCCTGCGACATTAGGCGACCTTGTATCATGTGTGTTATATTTGCTGCTATTTTACGTGCAGAGCGCAAAGCGAAATAGTAATCTTCAGATGTTTTCAATATCGAGTGATAGGCCATAAAGTAGGATGACTCTACTGAGGTTTCGTTTGAGTTTGGTATATTTCTATAGCGCACACCATCACCATAGGCAGCATGTCCAGCTTTAGCACACGAGTCATCGGGATTATCTTGCAGGAAGAAGGGTAAATATTTACCGAAATCTATTTCGTCAGGACGTCTCAAACTGTTGCGGTTTATAACACAGGAATCACAAGAAGTATCTGTATAAAGTATAAAAAACAACATATTTACATACGGCACATTTCTCTGTATAATCAAATTGTAAATACTCGGGACGGAATATATATATTCCGTCAAGTAAATTATTTTATGAAAAAACGTTACAACTTACCTTGATGCGGACAAAAACCACCAGTTTTTGGTTCATATTTACAACAACTTGAGGCCTGACTCCAGCTGAAGTAATCATCAATCCAATTAGAAGCCGGTCGTGCTATATACGTAACGTTTGATCGTTTGCTGGCCAAATAAATTTGTATGCCCACACTGTCGTCATTGCAAAATTGCCCGGAACATACAAGATTTTGATCGAATGTTGTGGAAAAGTTTAAGCCCGATTTCAAAACAAAGTAAACTGGTGGCCCAATGCTCAGGTACTTATTTAACGATTGGAAGTAATGCAAAACAAAACTGTCTTCTGGCATAGAGAGTTCCTGGTTAAGGCCAATTTCAATTTGCGGTGCTATAGCAATACTTGAGCACAACCAACCAAAGAAAACAATCATAACCACTACACGTACAGTTTTCTTCATCAGGAAGGGTACATACACACTCTTGAAGAATTTGTACAGCAGACCTTCGGTAATGGGAGCGACATCTGTTTTCTTACCGCGTATAAAGCAACATACATCTAAGCGATTTTCCGCTTGACGTTTAGTATCCAAAGTCAACAAACTAACGAAACAGGTAATTTGCAACAGGAAATCGAAGAATAAAGCCATACCGGCATACAAAGCAAAAGCTTTTACGGCTGGCATATCGGAAAGACCGCCCAAAAAGAAACAACAGCTCTCACTAATTGATGTCAGCAGCATGGAGGGTCCTACACGACCTAATATTCTACCGATATGTTCTTCATGTGTTTCGTCGGTTCTACGATTGTCTCTCTGATACGTTTGCACCAAAATAAATATGTTGTCGACACCAACGGCCAGCACCAGAAATGGTATAACCTCTACAATAATCAAGGTAGCTGGAACGCCTATGTAGCCGAAGACACCAACAGATGATACCACCGAAGCCAATACAATAATCACACCTCCCACACCCAAGGTAATTTTACTATCAATGAAAGCACGTCCCACCTCTTGCACATGGCCCAAAGAGATGGCAATGTAAGCAAACATTATCAAGTACGACACCAGAATAGTTAAAACATCCGATTGAGATTCACGATTCAGTTCATCTTCAATTGAGCGCTCCGACGTAAAAGCTATATCCATGTGTTTGCTCATGTTGTATTTTGTATAGTTGACCATATAATCAACATAACGTTGCTCCCACTCTAAAGCTGGTCCCAACTTCTCCTTGTCGTGATGATTGCGTACCAAGAATGTTAAAATTAAAGCGGTAGCACGTTCGTATTTTGTATTTGAGCCTAATTGTTCACCCGGTTTCAAGAAACCGCCAAGACCAATGGCAGGATCAACTGGTCCGCCATAAGGAGCCAAACATAAGTAGGGATTTTGAATACACTGATACAATTCATCCAAGTAATTAACCTAAAAGTAATTAATTGCTATTCATTGTATATCCATTTGAATAAGTTTGAAGTCAAAAAAGTTACCTCAAAACCATTATCATCATCCTCATCATCTAAACGTTCCAAATCATCTTTGAAGTAACCCCATATTGACTGGACCACACAATCCTGAGTTTTCACTTTATCCTGACCACCTGACACCAAAGGTGCATAACAAATGTCCTTAAGCATTGTGGCGCCCTCGATATCGCTGCCCAAATTCCTTATATCCTCTTGCAGATTGTGTACATCAATTAGAAATTGTTTATCAAATACTGGACCAAATACTATTGGTCCATTTGAGGTGTTGTGCACAATGTTATCTAAATCAACAGCCTTAATTATAATTTGTTCGATGCGATAAAATGGCTGGAAGGTAGAGTCAAAGTATTCGCGTTCAACGCGTGAACGCGACTGAGGCGAAGCCCACAATTGTACAGGATCCGTAGTGATGTGCAGGAATTTAATACCGAAACCAAGAACAGCAACAAATACCAAGCCACCGATTAACGTCAGCCAAGGATAGGTGGCGAAAAATTTACCCCAAGCCGTAAACATAGTCTCCAGACATTTTTCTGTTTTAGCACCCAAGTGTTCAAAGTAACCAGACTCTGATTCGGTAACAATATCAATACCATCATTGTTCACGCCATCTACTTCGTTGCCATCACCTGTTTTCAAATATCAAATAGAAAGAATATTTTTAAGATTTTATAAGTTTATTGTATGTATGTAAGCAATGAATTCAGACTGTCTAAATAAATCTTTGGATTAGTGAGTGAGTAGTATTTTTTTTGGAGTTTTCTAAAAGAACGACAAATACAAAACAGTTTTAGCAGTTTAGGACAGTTTTTAGACATATTTCATTTAAAATTTTGACAAATGATAAACAGCTTTTTTATTTACACTAAAGTCATATAATAAATGTTTATTATTTATTACATCATTTTGAAATGCATTTTGGAAGATTAGTAAATAAATTAAATAAAAAAATATGAACAATTTTAAATAAAAACCAAATGAACTTTATAATATTGCCTAAAATACATACATACAATGTATGTATGTGTATCATACATATATAAATCAATTAAATAAAAATCAAATTAAGTTTTAAAACAAAAATAAACAAAAATGTTCAGCCATGGTGTAACTTCACAAGGTGAGTGCGTAGCACAGCTGACTGACTTTGTTTACAATTTACTTATGTCAAAAGTAATACTTTTTCAAGTGTTTTTGACAGTATACTGTTTGACTTTGAGTTAACTTAAAATTAACTCATGGTCAATCCAAAATAAGTCACAAGTAACTCAGAAGCTAACTCATTTTCCATTTAAAACGCTATTCAGTTTTTCCACGTTATCATCAGAATGAGTCAGTATTCACTCAGTCTGCATAAGTTTCAGCTAACCACAAGCTAGCTCATTATAAGTTAGCTTGTGGCACATAAAGTAAGGGGTACTATAAGTTAGCTATAAACAAATTAACTAATTATTAGGTTAAAAAAATATTTAAAATTAAAAGTTATTGAAATTCATATTAAATTTTTATTATTATTTTTATTTTTCTTAAAAAGATGTAAATTGTTTTAAAACTAAAAATTAATTTAATTTTGTTAAATTTTGTTAAATTATTTTCTTATTATTATTAATTTGGCTGTTGGTCTTCCTGCTGACAAGTATTTTCTTTTTTTAGTTTTATAAAAGTGACAAGTTTTCGACCTCAAATTACTAGATAAACTGAATAAAAATGAAAACAAAACAAATATGTATTTACAGTTTTAACTGATGATCATGAAGAAAAAAAGTAAGAACTTTTTTCTTCTTTTGTTCTTTGCATTTTACTCTCTTTAATGATTGTTTAATTCTACACCAGCTTTGAGTGAGCCAATGATTAGTTTAATACTTATCGAGAAGAAGTCAAATGTTTTAAAAAACAAATAGCTCATCTCTGCATCATTTTTGAGTTACTTCAAAAGTCAGTTGTAAATGAGCTAGCAATAAGTTAACTTTATTTTGAGTTAGCTCACAAAAATCCGCACTCACCTTGTATAGTTACACCATGTTTTCAGCTTTTAAAATAAAATTTAAATTTGTTTACTTTTTTTATTACAATTTTTTAAAATACATTTTGAAATGATGTACTATGGCTGACGTTATCATCGTTTTCTTAGGTTAGATTAAAAACAATAGACATTTTGTTTTCAGGATTTTTTATAAACAAGTGCTTCTAAACATCCCCAGACTACACAATTTTTATTTAACTGTAATTATAAAATGTTTCATCATATCTTCAATATGATATCAATCGTTTCTCATTTATTAAAACGTAAATTAACCAAATTTTGTGATTAAAAAAATCGATAAATCAAAAAATTTATAATTACAATTATGTTTCGTTATTTAATTTCCAAACATTTATATTAAACCATGTTATTTGGTAAAAAAGTGTGTAATATTTTTAAACTATTTTCAAGGTGGATCAAACCAATTCTCAAATTTAAATAAATGATAGTATGCTTAAAAAGTATGCCCATTCGAATTAGGGATATACATATGTATGTATATATTACCGAGATTGCGCGTGTCATTTACTGTTGATCTTAGATCTTTTATTTGGATACTAATATTATTAAGAGATTTATGGCTGTTAAAGTAATTTTGGAAAGTGGGCCTTAAATAGGAGCTATGGTCAATTTGTTAATGAGATTAGGCTTCATGTACAACTTATTTTTGGAGAAATTTGGGATACGTGCATAAATCAAACAGATAAGCCCCTAATAAATAATGAATAAAATAATGAACCGATATCAACCAGCTTCAATCCCAAGCGTCCTTGCGCCAAAAAAATATCATGTGAAGATATTTTATCGAAATATCTTCAAAATGCGACCTTAACTCTGTACACAAGGTTTACACGGACAGCCAGCCAGCCAGACGGACCCACTATGGTGGTGTAGGATATAAAAATTGGCATAGAGGAGTTGACTCTATGTTAAAAGCCACTATAAATAAGTATCCACTACTGGAGGTATTGAAGGTCAAAGGAATCTGAAAGCAGTTATTTGCAAATGTTTCGGCTATTACGAAATATGGGAGTTATACGAGGTCTGACATTATTTTCAAATTTCGTGAGTTACGTATGTTAGATTATCGTATTTTTTTTCCTTTTATGTTGGTACACATGTCTGTTATATATCGTCCCCTCAATATAACAATAGCGTATAATTTTTTGGGGGTTTTGAGAAAATAGAGTTTAAAGTTTTTGTCAAATCGGATGTCTATTAAAACCTCAATATCGCGGTAGATAAAAATTCTTCATATTGGATTTTCGGCGAATACATAAATAAAAATACCGTTTCTTGTCATTAAATTGGCCAATTTTTTTTATTCTACGCATCCTTTAAGACCATAATTATATCATTCAAAGCGCAAGTCCTCCATATAGGCTATTTTATTTTTTAAGGACTTCGTATGATGTGTATCTGATACACTATTTTATTTTGTATGGTATACGCTGTTTTATTCAATAATACGGTATTTTTATTAAAATATTTGATCTCAAAAATATCAATATTATAAAACAGTGATTCATTACTTTCCAATTTGGGTTATTATAAACAAAAAATTATGACAAATTAAGGTTTACATTGCGTAAATCAAAAATAACTAGAAATTCATTCGTCTTCTTTCCCTTCCTCTGCTACATCTGGCTCATCTAAACAATTTCGCTTCTTTCCACCTTGTAAGTTAAAAAAAATGACTGCGAGCCACGAGGAATTACATTCTTTTTGCACAAATTTTGGAGATCATGCAGCTTTCGATTACAAATTGGCAGCTCTTTATTGTATTCTCCAGTAAACGAAAAGTTGATCATCACTTTTGTTTTTCGTGTTCCTCCAATATGAATTACTTTCAAGTCTCCATCCCATTCATCCTTGTATAATAATAAGCCCAGCCAGTGCTAGACAAAAATTTTTATGATACTAAAAAAATTTCACATCAACTGATCCAGTCATCTGTTTTGCGCTTGAGTTAAAGCAAGGGTATCCCTCCTTCTCAACCGAATGTGGCCACTAAAGTTAAGGATGTCTCGTGCAAGTGGGTTTGGATGGTGTTCAAGTTTGCTGACGTACTTTGACGTATATTTTGTAAATTCTACTTTTACTAATGGCACGCCTAGATCTTTGTGGATTCGAGAATTTTTAACATGGAGCTGCAGTAATTATACGTAGAATTTTATTTTGACCCCTTTGAATTTTTTCAATGTTTGATGCTGAGGCAGTACCCCATAATTGAATTCCATAACACCAGATTGGCTTTAGAATTGCATTGTACAACAAAAGTTTGCAATCCAACTTTAATGTAGAATTTCTGCCGATTAGCCAATTAATCTCACCTGAGTAAGTTTTGCGTCGATATGAGACTTCCAAGTTAAACGAAGATCGAGGTGGATTCCGAGGTATTTGACTTCATTGTGTTGCGGGATAATTTGATTATTTATTCTGATGGACGAGCAGGTATCTTATATTGAGGGGACGATATGCTGGTAATATCAGCCATTTTGGATTGTCAGTTTGTTTTTGACAGATAAAAAGGTTAGTCGTGTTTTGGTATGCTCTTCGAAAAAATGGATCAAAGAAACTGTATTAAGTTTTGTGTAAAAAATGAAATTAAAAGCGCAAGGGCATGCATTTGAAATATTGACTGTGGCGAAGACACAAGACACGAAGACTGAAGACACCGATGAAAGGAAAGCGTTTTGCTACGATTGAGGAGATAAAAAAATCCAAACGATACCAAAGAGCGCGTTTCAGAAGAGTTTCGAGGATTGGAAAAAATGCTGGCATGAGTGTATTATATCTGAGGGGGATTACTTTGAAGGGGGCAAGATAGTTATTGATGAATAAATAAATACTTTTTGAAAAAAATTAAAATAACGGTTCTTTTTTTGATCGGATCTCGTAGACAAGAGTTTAAGAGTTATAACAACATTTTTGAAGAATAACATTTTCTACCTATATACATAAAGGGTGTCCCAACTAGAACGCAATTTTTAAATTTTAAATAAAACACAGATATTTAAAAAAATCGTGAAACTTTATTATATCGTAAAGTAGACAGAATGAGGTTATGTATGGAACAAGATATCGTGTAGATGGCCGCCGCAGCTTTGCTGGCACACGCGCGAACTTTTAATGAAATTTTCAATGACCTTTCTGCATAAATGCTACGGTATTTCATTAATGCAGCGTCTAATTTCCTCTTTTAAGGCTTGAGTCGTCGTCGGCTTATTCGCGTAAACCATCGACTTCAAAAAACCCTAAAGAAAAAAATCTAAAGGTGTTAAATCGCACGATCTAGGCGGCCAATTCTGGTCTCCAAAACGCGAAATAACACGACCGGGTAATGACTGATGCAGCAATTGAATTGTTTCTCTGGCTGTATGAGATGTGGCGCCGTCTTGTTGAAACCACATGCCCTCCACATTCATTTCTTCAATTCTAGGCAAGAAAAAACTGGTTATCATTTCACGATACCGAACACCATTGGCTGTTTGCGCTTGACCTGCCTCATTTTCATAAAAAAAGGTCCAATGATTCCTCCAGCCCAAAAACCACACCACACAGTGACATGTTGAGGATGAATTTGCTTCTCGTGAATCACTCGAGGATTTTCCTTACCCCAAATGCGACAATTCTGCCTATTGACGAAGCCATCAAGATGGAAATGGGCCTCGTCACTGAAGATGATTTTATCGGCAAAATCAGCATTTTTATGTTGTCTCTCCAATACCCAATTAACGAACTTCCTTCGCTGTCCATGGTCAGCTGGCTTCAGTCCCTGAGTCAATTGAACTTTGTATGCATGAAGATTCAAATCTTTCGTCAAACTTCGCTGCATAGTGGATTTGGAGATACCAAATTGCTGAGCTCGATGTCGAATTGAGGTGGATGGAGTTTGAGCGACATCATCACGTACAGCTGCGACATTTTCGGTCGATCGACCTGGTCGAAGGCGCGTTGTTGTCTTTACATCACTAACAGACCCAGTTTCGGCAAAAATATTCATTAATCTCTTTACAGAGCAATGAAAATGCGTTGTTCATTCGTGTAGCGCTCTATTTTTACTAACCTCGTACCTTCTACTAGCAAACAATAACAATTGTTCAAATGTCAAACAATGGCACTTCGAATGGCGCCAAATTTAAAAATTGCGTTCTAGTTGGGACACCCTTTATTATGACTACAGATAACTTTTGCGTTTCATTACCAGATAAATGTATTTATTTAAGTTAACAATTGATAACAATTTTAAAAATATTAAATTTTATTTTATTATTAATGATTTGTTTAAATTTGCAACTAACTAACCAGTATTTGTTAAAAAACAACTGGGAAAAAATTATTCACCCCTATCGTGAATAAAAATTCCACATGAAATTTGTTCCATTTTATTTTTGTAACATTGAATTTTAATAGGAAAAATGTGAAAAGGGAACAAATTTCATGTGAAATTTTTATTCACGAATATTTTTTTTTTTTTTTTTCAATTTTAAAATTCAAAACTCATACTACGAAAGAAGCAAATGATTACAATATCTTGTTTTATATTTTATATAAACCAAATCATTCTTTTAAAATTTTTCTTTTTTTATGTAATAAATGGAAAATATAAAATTAATTTGTTAGCAAATTAATTTACTGGATCGATGATTGATTTTATAAGGAATCCATTAATGTGTGTATGTGGTATTCGAGATTGATTGCTTAAATAAATATTAAATATTTCAATTTAAGCAAATCTATTTAGAGGTCGTATTTTCATGATATGAAAAACGAATGAAACGAGAAGTATTTTCGGCAATATATTCGCAAATGTATAAAATAATTTAATGAACTCATACCGGCAATCTTAAAGTCCAAGGGAAACTAAGATCCATGAGCTTTTTTCAACAATTTTAGTAAATACGTTTTTAATATCTCATTCTAGAGCAGATTATTAATTTTTTAATAACTGCATACTTGACCCAAAATAGGAATTATATAAATTGGAGAGACGTATGGTTATCGTAAATAAAAAAACATTTATTTTAAGTTTTAATAAAATTAATTAATTTAAATTCAATGAAGTCAAATTTGTTTTAATGTTAAAAGAGTCTGTACTTTTATCAATTTGTGCAACCATATGTAATTAACACTATTATATACATATTATGTATATTAATTTATATTGAATTTACCTGTTAAATTTTAACAAATTAATTTTTTTATTAATACCTTTAAAATGCAGTTTACTAAAAAAAATAAAATTAAATCTCCGTGAGAAAATAACAATAAAACAAATAAGAGAAAAAATCTAATTTGATCTGTTTAATTCTGTCCCATTTATGGCCATCTAACTACTTTCATTTTCAAAACAATAGAGTATAATAAAAGGGTCAGACAATTCTCAAATAAAAACAGAAAATGTTCTATAATACAAATACATACATACATTTATAATTAAACAAAAAATAAGTAAAATAACAGAATAACAAAATATAGGCCCCTTACAGATTAGGCAATTTTAAAGTATAATTTTCATTTTTATTTATTTTCTTTTAAACTTGCTTTTGTGTACACATTTAGTAACTTGGTTGCGCAAGTTTAATTTTCTTATGCTCGAATTTTCTTAATTTTTTGACGTTTTCTTTTATTTCTGTATTCATTGTAATTGTGAAAGTGATTTGAAAACAATTAAAGTTGAAGAAATATATAATTTAGTTAAAGATATTGTACATACTTGAATGCATCGGTGAAGCAGTTCATATAAATTCCGATGACAGTGATTAAGAAGATTTGGGTAATGGGTTTGTAAACCATAAATTCCTTCCAGTTTTTCTATGTAGTTTAAAGCCATTTTTAAAATTAAATGTTTCCGCCTTTTTATTGCAGTCTAAATATGAAAGTGAACGAACATTAAAAATGGATTTATTTTGTTCAACTAAATTGATTAGTTGTTCCGTTTCATTTTGCTTCCATTTTCTCCATTTAATAAAAATTTATTCACAAATAAATATAATATTTTCTTAACACAAAATTTGACAACACCGCAGAGTATACTCTGTGACAATACACCGAAGAAGAATGTCAAAAACAAATAAATATCCCAAGACAAGAATGACAGCAGCAACAGAATTGCCAAGTACAAACAAGCGTGTACTCAAGTCTCGGCAATTATTTGCCCTTCAAACCTACCTTTCCTCTCATACCCACAAACACAAGACTTACGCAAATAAAATTGCCTAATCTGAAAGGGGCCATATAAATAAATACATATTGAAGCAATAAATATGAAACAAATTCAGCACAATAACGAGAAACAGCAATAAAATTTTGTTATATTTTAGACAAAGAACAGAACAGACAAGCGTAAGCAGAAACAACAACAGCAGCAGACTTTTTAATTCTCATACTGCTCATGTCATTTATAATTGAATATTTATGTAAATGAGAATGAATGATTTGTAGTTTAAATACTTTCTCTAAATACATACATAGTTATTTTTGAAATATTTACAAGAGATGATAATGAATTTCAAAAGCAATCGTAGTTCTAAATTAAACATAATAAATATAAATTATAAGTGCCACCAAATACAATTAACAATTAAGTGTGTGTTTGTTTTTTCTTAAATCTTTTCTTGTAAATATCAAACCAAAACATACTGGATATTTTCGATTGCAGGGGTGAATCCTCCTCGGGTGCCAACTCATTGCTGACACTGTGATCACCAGCAAAACGTCTGCCAATGGACGAACTATAACGATTATCCACCAAACCATCACCTAACAAAACTTAAATAAATTTGTTTTTTTTTTGCCAATCAATATTATCAAACAACAATTAAAAAAAGTTAATTATAAGGAAAAAATATTAATTAATAAATACAAAATATAATGCTACACTAAATTGTTTTAAATAATAAAATATTCTTTTGTTTCGTGTGTTTCTGAATTCCACTCAATGTTTAATAATTAGAAATGTCTTTCTCCCACTTCAAATTATGAAAATGTTAAATATACACTAAAAAAAAAAGATTATGCCTTTTTTGAAAAACGATAAGAAGAGATTGCTTTTCATGTTGTCGTAGTATTTTAAAAAATTACATTATTGTAAATATATTAGTTTTATAAAAGCCGCTTGGTACTTCAGAATTAAAATGTGGAGCACATCTCGCCCTTTATCTTGCATTCAAACGAAAATAATACGACCTGAGGACATTTGGACTTTTCAGTTTTCAAAAGGAATATCAATATTAACATAATAAATAGTACATATGATCATAGCCTAAAATAAGATATTTTGGCAATCAAGGAAATATCTTAAATCTTCTCTAACAGTAAGGTCATTGTTAAGAACCTGGGACAGTTTAGTTTCCCTATGAAACAGTTCTCAAAGACACCAATACACTTTTCTAACAATGATAGTGTTTCCTTGCAGGAATAAGAACAGTAAAATTCTAAAATCTTTTGTTTCACGTGCCAAAAGAAAAATCGAACTACACGTGTAATGAGTTTGTCTGGCTCTAGAATAAGGAATCAGCAATTGCCCAGAAATGCCTTTAAGCTGTGTAAATTTGTTTGAAACGGAATCACGTTTAAGATTCTTACATCTCCATATTGCGATGCTGTTGGATAAAGTTATGTAAAAAAACTGCGCGTATTGCATTGTTGGCGTAATAGCAGATATTTGAAAATAATGTATTACTTTTTGTGTGTGGTTCGTTGTGATGGAGACGCAGTATTTTAGTGGTGCATAACTTTTGGGAGAACCGTAATTATGTAGAGACATTATTTTAGTGGTGTCGAATATTGCCAAGGTTCATAATTTCTACATGGGCAGAATGACGGAACTAATTCAAATTTCATTCACCCATATCGTGAATAAAAATTCCACGTGAAATTTGTTCACTTTTATTTTTTTAACATTGAATTTAAATAGGAAAATGTGAAAAGTGAACAAATTTCACGTGGAATTTTTATTCACGATAGGGGTGATTAAATGTTTCAAGCAATCTCTTGTTATTATATAAATATTAAACAAAAATCAATTATAAGTTAAATTGCCAAACACCATATTTCATGCTGTTTTTCGTTAATGTTTTTTACTGTTTTTTGTGTATTTCTGATTAAAGATAACTTGAATGTAATGACGGAATGATAAATATTTATTAAAAAAAATACAATATTTCCTATTTGGAGTGTAAAATTTATATTGAAAGGATTTTGCTTCCTACATTCAATATTTATCTCTACTACGAAAACCTGCAACTGTATTTGTTTAAACATTATGTAGTCCCTCCTATTGTCATTTAATAAAAAGTTGAAATGTTAATCGTTCTGCAGGTCATAAGCATTTAGATTCTATTTACAATCTTTTAAAACAATTAGCTTGTTGACATTTTTGTGACTAACATTCTATTAATACAAATCAAGCATAAAATCGCTTTGTTTTGTAACTCTAATAAGAAAATTAGTTTTCGGATGAATTTAGAAAATAAATATTTTATATTATAGAACATTAGCTCTGGTGCTTAACTGGCAATAATCTACATATATCTAACCATTCTATGTGTGCTAATTTTATAATTGCTCTATAATACTCTTGCTATAAAAGCAATATTGAATCATTGAAAATCATACAATATCTTATTAATCATAATTAAATTAATATTGAATTTAATATTTATTAATAAAGGCAAAAATATCATTATATTAAAACTTATTAATCATCAATACACATCGTATTCCGAATATTTTTACTTGCTAATATTGTTTTTATCCTAAACATGCAAGTATTTAAAATTCTTATCGTAGAAGATATTTTCCAAATTATATGTCTTATTATTTCTATTTATAAAATTAAATTTTATTATAATGATTATTCAAATATGAATTTACTCCATCATGCAAAATCAACAAAAAAAATATGTTTGTCACGTAATGCAGACCTATCTATTGAAAAAAAAAATAAATAAATAAAAACAATACAAAACAAAACACACTATGAAAATAAGAATTCATATTTCTAGACTCAAATGTGCTGACATATGAAATAAAATAAAGAAAAGTTGACCAAAAATATAAATTGTATTGTTTACAAAGTGGCGGTGGTTTACTCATGGTGCTAAAATCTTTTTTTTATTAATTAATTAAATAATAAAAACACAAGTAAAAAAATATAAAGACAAAAGTGGGAGTGAGAATGAAAACAAACAATAAACTTACCATCCATATTTCTGGAAGGGAATAAACACACGCCCATGAGGAATAATAAACTACCAACGATGAAGACGGCAATCATAATAACAGTAAAAGCATCAAAACCTGCTATAGTAAAAGGTTGTGGCGCTGGCGGTTCAGGGGGTGGTATAGGGCATGATGCTTCACAATCTGTACAGGAACAAGCTGGTGTCTTATCCTGTAATTCATACAAAGAATTGATTAATGTTGAAATGATTTGTCATCATATAGTTGTGAGTTTCTCACGTTTAATGGACTACTGCAAGGAACTGTTGGAGGATCCAATGGACGGTAACCGTCTATAGAGGACGAGTTATTCTCATGCTGCACATAAGTTATTTGAAAAGGTACATAAACGTTATTGGCATCACCCATATAGTTAAACCATTTGGTGGCACTACAGCGTGAGGCGCCATATTCACCACATACTATATCCATAGCAAGTTGACCAGTTGAAGGTACCGATACCTGAAATTAAGTAAAACATAATAATGTTTATTTTACTTATAATGTGATAAAAAAAAATAATTATAGAATAAAAGTGATTCCAGTCAAATTCTGTCTTGTAAAATGGTTAATTATATTCATTTATACTAATTTTTTTAAAGGAAATTACTTTCAAAATTTTTAAATTCATTTGTTTTGCAATAGATTATTTAATTTTAATTGCGTAAATTTCTACAATAGTATTGAACTGAAAATGTTTAAATGTTTAAAAAACACTTACCTGAGAGCATGATTTGTAGGTACTATTTGTGTAGTTGGCTGTTATATGTAAATCAATATTGTTGATGTATAATTTCCCTTTAAAAATAAAATATTTAAGAAGACAATTAATAATTTATTCTTATTTAAAATGCACATATGTATGTAGACAGATATATGCAATAACAATTGATGATTGTTGTCGTCATAATCTACATATAGAATCGTTTAAAATATATTTATATGCGGACAAAATGACGACAACACATTTATTTGGTTTTAATATACATACATATATACATACATACATACATATGTACGTATTATACGTAAATTGTTAAGGCATATCAATATATTATTTAAGGACTATATGGAATGTTCCTTCAATATTAAGTATTGATAGAGCTTTCGATATATGCACATATATTATATTCGAACGGTTTAATATACTATAGTGATTTGTATTATTATACGATGGATGTGCCAATTCGATAGATATATGTATATCAAATAAAGATTTAACCAGTAAATTCCCTTAAATTTATTTCATAAATGGAAAATAAAAAGGGTTAAACCACCGATTTCAGAACAGTGCCGATAAATTAATACCAGTATCAAGTATCAAAAGGTTTAGGTTTAAAAGATTTTAGTTTTTGCTCATATAACACAGTGCGACAGTCCAAAAAACCTGGGACCGGATATTATTTTTCTTGTAGCGTTTGTCGAGTAAAACAAGATTCCAATAGTGAAATATGCCGGAATGGGGTTGTGCGAATAGAGTCGATTTTAACGCACGTAAGACTCAGTGTTGTTTATTAACGCACAAACGCACAACTGATCATGTTGCTTCATCTGTTTTTATGGGCGGTGTAAATATTAAGGAATCAGACGCTCTTGACGTTCTAGGCATGAGAATCCAGTGTGATGTCCGCTGGACCAAACACATTTTTCAAGTGTCGAAAGAAGCGCTCGCTCAAGTGCCTTGGTTTTTTAAAACGGTGTAGAAAATACTTCACTCCATCTGATCTTCTTACTATTTACTCCACCTATATTCGTCCGAAAATGCAATACAACTCTCATGTATGGGCCGGTGCTTCGAAGTCTATTTTGGAGTTACTCGACCGCGTACAGGAGAGGGCGAAGATGCTTATCGGTGACAGTAGGGTATCCAACTCTATTGACTCATTGGAGCATCGTCGCAATGTGGGTTGTGTTTCACTATTCTATCGATACTATAATGGAATGTGTTCTGCTGAAATTAGGGAACTTGTTCCTGAAACACGCAGTTTTTTACGTAATACACGTTCTTCAATCAGGGCTCATCCTTTTGTGGTCGACTGAACAGTGGATCGCACAACACACTACAGGGAAAATTCGTTCTTTAGCCGTACTGTCCGTATGTGGAACAAACTGCCAGCAGAAGTATTCCCTGCCACTTTCAATATAGGAAGATTCAAGTCAAATCTTCACAAACACTACTCCCGCTACCCTCCCTCCCATAACCTATTTTCCTAGTTCCAACACAATGCATTGCATAAGTAGGGGTCATACCCTGAGTGCTGGTCCAAGAAAAAAAAAATATGCCGGACACCTCCAAAATCCGGTGTTACGGTTAAAAAATCGGTTAAAAAAAAAATAAAATAAAGTATTAAAACTTCACCAAAGTTGAAAATTTTTAAAAAATCTACAAAATTTGTGTTTGCTAGACAATAACACTAAAATTTTTCAAGGCTTCTTAGATAAATTATCATTCGAAAGATCTCAGTTTCTTCTTTCCAAATCTAGTAAGAAATTGAAAATCGGGTCATTGTCAACAAAATTACAGGCTTATAAGTGCGCAAAGGTACAAAAACCGATTTTTTTTTTTACCGTAAAACCGGATTTTGGAGGTGTCCGGCATATTTCACTATTGGAATCTTGTTTTACTCGACAAGCCCTACAAGAAAAGTAATATCCGGTCCCAGGTTTTTAAATTTCATTCAATTTTGTAAAACTGTGTAATTTGTTTCATTACATAAAGCATTGTTCCCATAAAATCCGGTTTCATAAAAAAAAAAAAATATTGGATATAATGCTTGATATTAAATATCCTTTCGGGTTAAAAAATACTGGATGTGATTATTTATAAAATTGTAAATCAATTGAGTAAATTTATTATAGATTTAAAACATTAAAACATATTTTATAACATAAAATTCAATTACAAAATGATTTAGAAATTATTGTTTTACAAAGTGTATTAAATACAGGTATTAAAAACATTTTGTTCAACATTAAATACTCTGGAACATAAATTGGTACTAATATTAATATTTTCTCTTAAAATCCAAGATTCTGTTTTGATTGATACCATTTATTAGTTCATTTATTGATCGATCCACCGGGTTGCATATTTATTTCAAATCGCTAACATTATATGCATATATTGTTACATACTGCAGTACCACGCTTTACTTTTCCCTTGCGTATAGCAAAATATTGTGCACTTGGTCGAAGATTGGAAAAAATAATAAATAATTTTAATTCCAATATTAATATTTACGATCTGTGCTTAAGGTATACTTCTAACATTTCATAAAATCATTTAGGGTATTTTTTAAAGCTTTTTGATTTTCCATTGCTTTGCACTTGTATAAATAAATTTCGACTGACTTTATAACAGAAAAATTAAAAAGTAGTTATTTGGTTTAAAAAAATCTATTACAGTATGGCCGGATTTTATGTGACCAATACCTTATGTATGTATATATATAAAGAAATACAGAGAAATAGATGGATGAGAACTTACCATCTTTGCTGTTTTCGGTTGAAACAACGTGCATAAATTCCGATTGCTTGGGTGAACATGTAAATTCGCATATATGTCGCACTAAATTAGCCATACATGAGGGACAACGATCTAGGAAATTACCAGCTAATTTAATATTCTTATTCAGAATATCCACCTTGTTTTTTATTTTTGTTTATAGTAAGAACATTGAAAAGAAATTTACAAATATAAACAATTTACATAAGTGATTTGAATTACAAATTAAACAGCAAATTGAAAACGAAATCTTATAGATTTATATTCAATAGTATTTGTCATTTTTTGTGCTTACCTGTTGACTATCACAGCAAAAATCCGTGGCATCGTTCTCTAAAAGATAGCCACAACGTTCTTGTAAAAGTGTTCTACCCTCTGCTGAAATGGGTTTCGCCGTACCATTGTATGCACAATACTGGTTACGTTGAAAATCATCTGTATTACAGACTCCATACCACACACAGTCCTACAAAAGAACAACAAAGAAAATGTAAACAATATTTAGTATATAATTGATAATTATTAGAGAATTATTACAGAGCTATTCAAATAATAACAATTGAAAACGATGTTTCAAATCTCAAGGGAATAAAATGTGTGTTAGTTGTTACAGTAGTCATTTTTAAGTCCAGAGGTGTCGTTTGAAATTATTTGTAATTATCACATATGAAAAAAAGCTGTAAAACATATTTTTCTTATCTTCGTTTAGCTTTGCTGAAATAAAACAATAAAACCCTGTTGTTGGCATTATAGTTAACTTAACGAACTGTTAAGTTAAGCTTATATTTTGTTACAATTTGATCATATAAAAGAAATTTGTAACTAGGTGATTTGTATCGCTTTACTAAAACTAAATAAATCTTCACGTTCGATGTCTTAATTTTGGAAATTTGTTTGACAAACTTTTATAACATGGCGATTGTATTCTGACGGGTGCAACATTTAGACGCTTTAAAAGTCTTTCACTAAAAGAAAGAAACACATTTTCAATTAAGTTATTTCTAGAAGGGGTAATATTTTTCTATATACTATTGTTATATATTTACAAGAATTTATATGAAATGACCAAATAGCCACGAGAGAGCTTTAAAGTGCATGGCGGGTGCAACCAAACTGGCCAACTTTCATAAGATCATACCACAAAAACACAAAACTCTGTTAATTTTTAAACTTTTATTGTATTATTCTTTTTTATTGTGAAAGATGAGAAATCAGACGATGATTATCAAATCAAACATCGTAGAGAAATATATTGCAATAATAAGAAATTTACTCTTTAAGCCATGACGGGTGCAACATGAATGAATTTTCTGTTCGCGCACAACAAATTTATATTTAAGCTTACGTCTAAAAAAATATTATTATAAAATATAGATATTTTACTTTAAATTTGTATCAAAAAAAGTATCAAATAGTGTGATTTGAAAATTGATGTTAAAAGTTGTCTAGAATAGGATCGCCCAACTGTTATACTTTTGTATTAGACAAAATTTGAACAAATGTTTTTAATGTTGTCCTAATCTTATACAAAACTCAAAAAAAAAAGTAAAATGAAATTCTTCATTATTTCATTTAATTGAAAATTTAAAAAATATCCGTATCTTTAATTTAGAGATACGATCTAAAAGACATTTGACTGATGTTAAATACATAATTATTATGGCAATCAAGTTATATAATAATTTAAATACAAATACAAGATATAAACTCCATAAAGTTAAATGAATTGTAAAATATTATTTTAATTGCAATTATTTATGTATAGAGAATGACATAAGTACGTAATAAATAAATTTTTTTCGTAATAAAACTGAAAACATTACAAATTTTTTATGCCAAAATTTATTAAACCATTAAAAGCAGTGCAGCCAAACAGCTAATAAATTATATTAAAAATAAAATTGTTGTTTAAACAGCTTAGTGATCATAATTTGTATAATTAGCTTCATTATAAAGCTTTAAAACCGTCCATTATATGAAATATGAGAATTTACAAAAATAAATGTGATTTAGAATTAACCACATAATTGTAAATATGTAGGTATTTATATTTTAATTGAAAGTTGGTTCTTTTTCAGTTCATGTGTACTTAATTTGACTTTATGTCACGTACACAGAGTGCTTACATTTAAGTCAGGATTCACATTTTGTTTTAAGTAATCAGATAAAAAGAGACCACTACCAAGCATACTGTAGTTAATGCTGGTTAGAATAACAAATTTGTGTTAATGACATTTAATCTATGACAATGTAATTAATTTAATTTTTAACAATATAACAAATAAAAAACAAAGGGAATTGTATAAAAAATTTATTTCTTTTTAAATAATTTTTAAAGTTCTTCTTAAAGATTAATTGATGAATCTTTAAGAAGAAAATAAAAAATTAACTTTTACTATAAATATTTAGTGGTACTTCGGAAAAGAATATTTCGTTGAATCAGCTGAGAAGCTGACCAAAAAGTAAGTTGCTATTAGAAAAATTAGAAACATATTGTATAAGATAGACAAAGTTAAGAGACAATGTATGCCAAAAAAAAGAAGAAATTCAAGTTAAAGTTATGGAAATCAATCAATTAATAATAATTAATATATTATTGAGGGAAAAGTATGTTACGTGTTAAATCATACCAAAGGTGGTAATAATAAAATCAATATAAACATTTCAACATGTCAACTTCAAACAGACATCTACATTATTCGACTTTATTTTAAAAAATATTACATTGTATTAGGCAATAGAAAACAAGGTAAATTTGTTGTCCCATTCGGGATATATTTTTTTTAATTGCTAATACACTGGAAACAACTTTGTTCACTAAACATGGTGCTCCTACCTGAAAATGTAAATAGAAAAAAAAATTTAAGATTTCTTTATTTCTTTCACTGTTGGGAAAATTAAGGAAATTACAATTTATTCTACTTGGCTATATTAAACTTCAATAATAATATTATATTATTTTATAAATGTCTGTTATTAATAATATATATGTATGTATATATTTTTAATTGATTTAACAATAAAATTTTTAAAATGAATTTTTAATTTGAGCAACCTTTAGACCTAAAGCAGAAACAATCATTGAAGCATAAAAAAATCTCAGTTCTCCATAAATGTATCGCATTGGTTTTATTTCATAGTGAAAATAAAACAAAAAATATTTCTAAGTACGATAACTTATAATAGACACTGTATGTTTACGAAAATCTGTTTAATTTTTGTTGAAATTGTCGCACGCAATTTCCGAAACATGGTAGCAATGAAAATTAAAAAAAAAAACAAACAAAATAAACGCATAAAAGGTATTGCCACATATGTATGTATGAATGTACATGTGACTATCGTATTAACCCAGTAAACATAATTAAACAAAAAAAAACTAATCGAAAATTTTAAATATCACAATAAAAGTTTACAGATTTTCTGCTACATTTTTAACATGTTTAAATTTATTTGCAGATTTTATCATGATTATAGTCGTGATTTAAATTCAATAAATAATAATGTTTGCTGGGTTTAAAACGCATTGCAAATAAATATTATATTTATATCTATAGCATGTACAAGGTGGCGCAAGAGTAAACTTTCAATGTTTTTTGGCTGTCACCGACCGATTATTGGTCAAATAAATAGTCAGCAATATTCCACGTTCTGGAGCAGTGTAGCGTAACATTGTTTATTAACGTGTATTTCGCATGTGTTTACTACACAAATGTCAAAACAGAACTGACATTAGGGGCCTCGCAAAATTTATAGCATTTTCTGATAGGAGGATTACTTTTGCGCCACCTTGTATATACATAAATAAAAATAAAATGGTCCATGTATGTAATGGCATCACGTGAGAACGGCTGGAGCGATTTGGCTGATTTTTTTTTATTCGATTTGAAATTCTCAGGAGATGGTTTGTAAAGAAAAAAAAATTCCAAAATTTCGGGTAAAACTCGGATTTTTTTTGTGAGTCAACTTTATTTTAAAAAATCACCCTAAAGTATGCTGTACAAATTTAGATATTTTATTTGCAAATAAATAAGAACAGGCAGGTTGTGAATACATCTTAAGCTATGTGTCCACGATGGTCAGATATTACAACGTTGTCATATCTATCAATGTGCTATCAATGTACTGACATTGAAAAATTTTTAGCAAAAGGTAAATTGTCAGTTTACACGACTGTAAGAAACCTAACAATTTAATTTGCACACAATTGTCACACAATGAATTTATCTGTCAACCGAAATTAACAGTTTACACGGTTGTCAGATTGTTGTGGCATTGTCAAATTCATTTTGCAGCTCTGTGTGTGTGTTTAAAAATTTTATTAATGCACACTTTAATTTAATTCTTTAATTTTCTTCCACTTTTTTCAAAAATTTTATTAATGCACATATGACAATGAAAAGTGTTTGTCAATTGTCTTAAAACAATGACAAAATTGTGTATTTACACGATTGTTAGATGTCTGAAAATATTTTTGTCTTCCAATGTACTGAAAATGCTTTTTCTTACAACGTTGCAAGACAAAAATTTTAAGTTTACACGGTTGTTAGACATTTTCTGCACATTTTTCTGACAACGTTGTAATATCTGACCATCGTGGACACATAGTTTTATTCTATATCTACATATAAAGGGTCCGCCAAATAACTGTTTTTTTGTAAATGCTATAAAAAAAACTACTGAATATTTTCTCAAATTTCTCTTTTTATTTCAAAGTAAAATCCTTCCGGTTCATAATGGAAAATAATTTCATTGAAATGACTGCCTCGGCTGGCCATGCAGTAGCCTACACGATCGGTCCAATTTTTAAGCACATTTTCGATTGTGTGCAGCTGTATTTCACCAATGGCTTTACGAATATTGTCCTTTAAAGCGTCAATTGTCTCTGGCTTGTCGGCGTAACACTTATCTTTGACGGCACCCCACAAATAATAGACCAACGGTGTCAAATCGCAGCTCCGAGGTGGCCAAACGGCATCAGCTCTGCGGCTGATAATGCGATCTTCAAAAACAGGGCGCAAAACATCGAGTGTAGCTTCGGCTGTGTGGCACGTAGCGCCGCACAGTTGTATTTTTTTTTTTGGCAAAAAGTCTATTTTTTTACAGTTATTTTTTAGAAATCTAATGATGCAATTCTGTAGAGACATGTTTCATTAGTAGAAAACCATGATTTGTTTTCGAAAAAAATAAAATTTTGTATAAAAAAAGTGTGGTGAAGTTATCTAAATATTATACAACGAAAACTGATGAAAATTTTACTACATTTCAGTTGTTTATACAATAAATATGGTTCAACTACCAATAGTTTTAGAGCATTTTTATTAAAATACTAGCTAAAACCCGGTGTGCTTCGCTACCCGTATTTTTTAAAATTAACTTTGTATGGGAGGTACCACGCCCACTTAAAATTTCCAAAAAAAAGTAGCCTATAGCTCCTTCCAGACATACAAAAATATACTGTGAAAATTTCAAGCAAATCGGTGATTTTTAAAATTAACTTTGTATGGGAGGTACCACGCCCACTTAAAATTTCCAAAAAAAAAAGTAGCCTATAGCTCCTTCCAGACATACAGAAATATACTGTGAAAATTTCAAGCAAATCGGTGATTTTTAAAATTAACTTTGTATGGGAGGTACCACGCCCACTTAAAATTTCCAAAAAAAAGTAGCCTATAGCTCCTTCCAGACATACAGAAATATACTGTGAAAATTTCAAGCAAATCGGTGATTTTTAAAATTAACTTTGTATGGGAGGTACCACGCCCACTTAAAATTTCCAAAAAAAAAGTAGCCTATAGCTCCTTCCAGACATACAGAAATATACTGTGAAAATTTCCAGCAAATCGGTTCAGCCGTTTAGCCGTCTATAGACTTCAAACTAATAATAATAAACATAACGACACACATTCACTTTTATATATATAGATTAAAATATAGTATTTTAAATTTAATAGGAAAGAAAAAATATTTAAATTACATATATAGTTTAAGAGATCTCAGCAAATCAAAATGACTCCAAAAAATTTAGCATTTTCAGTTTTCATTAGAAAATAAATAAGTTAGCTCGGTCTACCTCCGTCTTAGTACTACTTCTAAATGAAAGTTTGGAATATTTTCTTTCATTTTATGTAAAAAAATTCTGCGACTTTTTGCGATCGCTGAACAAACTTATAAATTTTGTGATAAAACTCACGTATTTTTTATGAATATTTACAATAAAAGGTTTTGTATACTTTTACCTCCTTATTCATAAACGATTATTAAATTTAACAAACGTTTATTAAGGCAAATTTTATATGGAAATCTGTTTTAATAAAGGTTTGTTAAATTTAATAATCCTTTTTGAATAAGGGGGTTAGGCTTTTACTTTTTAATAATTGATTGACAGCAATATCGAAAAAAGTGCATAACAAAAAAAGAAAAACAAAACCGTCATTTGAAATAATAATACATATTTGCAAAAAAAAGTCTAAGAAAATTATTAAACGTAACTAATTTTTAAAATGAATTCATTTTGTGTTTCATATAGTAAATTGTGCAAGGAACTTATAAATTGCAATAGTAATGTGGATTTATTAACTGATTTCATAAAAACTAAAAACATGGTGCTTACTATTAATGAAATTCAAATTGTGAAAAAATCAGTTCAGAAGCGATTTCTTAGTCACTTTTTAAAACGTTGGGCCGAATGTCACAGAAACACAACATAAATTTTTAAGAAAAATTATGCTTGGCTAAAAAGTACGTTTCAAAACAAAATAATTAATGTGTACTTTGAATATAATTGTACTATAGGTACGAAGGGTATCCGATAGGATAGCGAAACTTGATGATGATGAATAAAAGTCTATATTTAAATGCATGTATTGAAATTTATTTATAAAATAATTAGTTTTTGTAAAGAAACAAAAAGTTGTGGAAAAAAAAATATAATATGGGTTATATGGGCAGTAAGTGGTGGGCGTTAATTGAGCTAACCAAAGGCTCTGTGCCAAATTTCAAAAACTTTGGATCAAAAATAAATTTTCGGTTCTATGGGCGGTGGTTAGAGGGCATGGCCAATTTTGATGAAACTTTATATTCTTCTTAATTAAGCTAACCAAAGGCTCTGTGCCAAATTTCAACATTCTACGAGCACTCCTTATATTTTTTGCCAAACATTGTATGAACAAATACCACTGTGCGTCGTCCTGTTGAAACCAAATGTTGCCAATATCCTTCTCTTCAATTTTTGTGAACAAAAATTCGTTCAACATGGCCCGATAACGATCGCCATTGACTGTAACGGCCAATCCTTGCTCATTTTCGAAGAAAAATGGCCTAATTATGCCTCTGGACCAAAATCCGCACCAAACAGTGACTCGTTTTGGGTGCATCGGCTTTTCAATGTATGCGTGCGGGTTTTCTGTGTCCCAAATGCGTCAATTTTGCTTCTTTACATACCCGCCAAGATCAAAATAAGCTTCATCTGAAAAGATGATTTTTTTTTTTTTTGCAAAATCGGCATCTTCTGTAAGTCGATCGCAGGCCCACTTAGCAAAGCGAAAACGCATTGGATGGTCAGTTGGCTTCAACTCCTGAACCAATTGGACTTTGTATGGCGTCATACCAAGGTCTTTATGCAAAATTCGTCTCAATGATGTCTCCGAAATGTTCAATTGTTGAGAACGACGGTGAATTGATGTTGATGGCGCTTCACGCACACTTTCTGCCACAGCAGCAATATTCTCGGGTGTACGCACTGTTTTTGGCTTTTCACGCTTTGGTTAATCGATGAGGATGGCAGTTGTTTTTTCACTTTTTTCACAAGATAACGAACATACGGAGCTGACGGTGCTTCTCTTCTTCCAAAATCCGTACACAATTTTCGCACACATTCTGCAACATTACCATGATTTTCAAAGTAATGTCGCAATATTTCCCAGCGTTGTTCAAGCGCATACACAACCATATTCGTTTAGTGGAAGGATAAAACTAATTATCTGTCAAATCAGACATGAGCTAAGTGTTACCATTCACGAAATAAGCACTAGTTAAAAAAACGTTAGATGGCGGACCCGTTATATACAAAAATTAAATGGCATCACGTGAAAACGGCTGGATCGATTTGGCTGATTTTTTTATTCTATTAAAAATTTTCAGAAGATGGTGTAAAAAAAATTAAAAAATTCCTGGTAAAACTCGGAAATTTTAAGTTTTTAATATATTGCCTCCTTTTCACTTCTCATTTTTCATAATAAGAGACCTTTTTTGAAGAAATTTGAAGAAAATTTTAGCAAAACTCAATGAACTAATGGGTCGATTATGTATAGCAACCAAACTCGAGTTGGGTTGCCAATAGGCAACACAACTGGCATGCAAGTTGTTATTATGTAAGGCAACTTTTGTATTTAACACAGATATAACGTATTTAATCTGTTTTTCGAATTATCGAGTAGAAAAGAAACATTTATATGTTAAAAATAGTTTAACAACAAAATAACTAACATTTAAAATTTGCCACTTAAAATAAAAATCAAAGCAACCAGAAATTCTCGGTTGCCACGTTCGGCAACTGAAGTTAACAGCTTACAGTTGTCAGTTGCCATTTATAATATGTTTTTGGCAACTGTCAACTTCACTGAGGTTCGGTTGCCATCCGTAATCGACCCATAAGTTTTTACTGTCTCCTTTTCACTTCTCATTTTTCTTAATAAGCGAAATTTTTTGGAGAAACTTGAAGAGCTACAACATTGCCTCCTTTTCACTACTCAATTGTTTTACTTAACCTACGCCTAAACATTAGAAAGTTCCTAATGAGTGATATACATATGTGTTTGCTCTGTGATATAATTTAGTCGTGTTTGATAATATCAAAAGAATCGATTAGTTGTAAAAACGCTGATGCCAAACACTATTAAAGCAAAGATAATTATAGGAAAGTTTAAAGATGAAGAAGTGCTTATCCCTAGGGTACCTATGAAACCAAGTGATCTACAATTTAATTTTAAACGCGTCCAATTTCCAGTTCGCCTTGCATTCGCAAAGACGATAATTAAATCTCAAGGACAATATTTAAAGGTGTGTGGGTTAAATCTAGAATCCCAATGTCAATTATATGATGCGTGCTCGAGAGTCGGTACACCGTCAGGACTATTCACTTTTTGCCCCAATAGTAGAACAAAAAACATTGTTTATTTTTGTTTTTTGTTTAAAATGATTTTTTTTTGTTTTGTTTTGCATATAATAATAATCGAATTTTGAAGAAACTTTTTTAAGCAATAAATTCATTTTTTCAAAAATTTTAATCGAAGTTCACATTGTATATTTAACTTGAAGTGAACTTCGATTACAATTTTTGAAAAATTTGTTTATTAATACTCGCAAGAGGAATAATTCTCATTTAAGCAATAAATTCATACAAATTTTTGTTATTTTTTCTTTAATGAAATTGTTGTGTCTTAATTTTTAATTCTATATGAAATACAAATCATTAGTAAATACCGAGCGAAGCCGGGGCGGTCAGCTAGTTAATAATAAAATTAATTCAAAAGAAATATATATTAAATAAATAAAATCGAAATTAGTTAATATGCGAAACAAGATTCTTAAATTAATATACAAAGTACAATCGTACATACATACATATATGTACATACATACATACAATACATACTTATATAAAACAATTTAAACGTTTACGAGAAATTTGTTTAAACAAGTTTCTAAAACAATTACAATTTTACTTTTTTCATATTCTTTTTAAATATATTTTATTACAAGTAAAATTTACAACTTTTTACGAATTGTATGTAACCTTATGCATGTAAATCCGTACATCTATCAGTACTGATGAACACACTGTATTTTACGTATGACTAATTAGATGCGGATACGTACAACAACAAAAATGCGAATCGTTGAATTGACCATGAAATATTTAATAAAACATGTATGTACGTACACAATACAAACAAATTTTATTTATATGCCGGTAGATTGTTGCGAAAAACAGATTGTTCAATTACTTCAAATTCAATTTAATTACTTGCATAATTCTTTTAAATAAATAACCATAAAGTTGAAGATGGCTGTATGTTTGTATTACAATATAAACAAACGCAAATATTGAAATTATAAGAATTATATATTTTTAATGGAATTTTCGAGGCAAATTTTTTTCTCTCAGCATTATGTATATGTATATTAGGGTGGCAATGAAAATTATAAGGAAACATTTTTATCGTTATTCTAAATATTCATATATGTTGAAAAGCATTATACATATATTTTTTTTTTGTTAAATAATTTAATACATTTATTATTTAGAAAAATTATCAAAAATAATTGTTTAGCTTTAATTGAACTTATAAAGCTAGAATTTAAGGACATAATGTTGAGTTATTTAAACAAAAATTCCTAAATAAGTGTAAATTATAATAAAGTGATATACATACAATCGGAAATTTGTTAATTAAATAATTTAATATCGCAAATAGATTTCTTCTAATAATTTCCATTTATAAGACATATGTAGATCAGCAAGAAATTTTTCTGAAGGAACGTATCAAAGTAAACGACAGTGAAGAACTAAATTAAGACCCTCGCACAAATAAATAGTATTTAATTATGTTGAATAATATGTTTATTAACACAAATACCGATTCTCTTAACTAAAACATCCAAAGCCGTTTACCTGCTTTAGCAAGCAAGAGTAATATTTATGCTCTCATATTGGAAGTACTCTTATAATTTATTTTATTGAATAGAATGTTTTTCACATTAAGTTAAGTCAACAGATCAAATTAAATTTACATTTTTCAAAAGTTCAACACGCCTTAAAACGATTAATTTGAATGAATGAATACGTACGGATTGATTGAATAAATGAATGAATGTCTTCTCCGTCAGATGGAAAGAGCAATCGACAGTGGAAAACATTCTATTGTAAGAGTTCTATACTTGGAAAATAAATATCGACCAACCCAAACGACGAAAACTTTCTTACAATTATATATTTATTTATTTCTATAAAAGAACTGTGCATAAATTATGGAAACTACATTCATCACTTTATTTTCAACGTGTGTGATAGTGCGACCTCCATGATGGTACCACTGCAGTTTTTGCTCAATAGACCCTGCAAAACATCACGATCAGTGGCCGCAATGAGTGTAAACTTTTATGGTTTCTTTTTCGCACGACTACTTGTATTTGCACAATTGAAATTTCATTTAATTCAATTTTATTTAATTAAGAAATACAAATTTGTTTGTGTGTTAATATCTTTAGTACATTTTTATAAGTTTTGTTCTTCTTGTGAAAATTTTGTGATTTTATTTTAGATGTATTGTCTTCTAAAGAAATAGCTGTGTTCTTTAAAAGAAAAGGAATTTCGTCTTTCAATGCCATTAGGTCTCATATATATATTAATTACCAAACCCATATTTCATATTCTTAAAGATTCAAAAGTAGCCGTATAATTATATACATATTTAAAAAATACAAACAAATCAATAATGAAGATAATTTACAGGAAACATTTTATTACAAAAAGAGCTCTGTTTTTATGGCTTTCTTTGTTTTAGATGCATTATAATAAAATTGTTTCTCTATTCTCTGATAACTTTCTTCCTGGAACAGTAGTTGTATATCGTGAACAAACGATATTTAAATGGTATCATTTTCCAAAAGAGACCAGTTTTGTAGCATTTATAATATCACCAAAAGTTAGATTATGATGTATGATTATGATATTATAGAAGTCTTACTCCGTATTCTTTTTTATCACTAAAAGCCTAGTACTCTGTTCAAAATTTCAAGTGGAATGTTAAAAAAAATCACATGAAATTTTCATGAAAAAATGTTGCAGTTCATTTTGTGAAAAACATATGAAATGTATCTGGCAACATTATTTTTTCACAGCGAAATAATTAAAGTGGCAATTGTTTCACGTGGAATTTCCAATTACAGTTGACTGTCATCCAAAAGCTCTTCTGTCGCAACAACAATATATATTACTTGATGTGCTGCTGCACAAGCGGTCAGTAATATTTGTTTATACATTTTTATTTAACGATTTCGATTCAACACAGATTTTTAAATATTTTAACTTTAATTTATTTTCGATTTAAATTCACAAAAAAGCAAAACATATGTATGTGTTTTGTTTACAAAACTACATTAGCTACACGTCAAATTTTCCGTATGAAATAATTAATGTTGCTCATCAACATTTTCCCCAATACATCAATACAATTACAATAAATCAATACCAATCGAGTATAAAATTGTTTAAACACTCGTTATATAAGGTAATATTAAAAACTTTGCCTTAAGTTATATCGAATTTTTTTTAAGATAAGTAACACTCAGGCAATTAATATGCCTATATTTTTTTTTAAATAATTAACAAATACAAACTGCGAAGCTTTTGGCTTATCTGCAGAAAACACCCAGGGTCTTTTGCGGGAATCGAACCCGAAACCCTTTGACTGATAGTCCGGCACTCTATCGCCTAGTCTACCGGCTTCTAACTGAGCTCGTAGTTCTAGATAAAACTCGTGAAAGCTTTTGTACCGTTCATCTTCCTCTTCATTTTTAATAAAAAGAAAAATTCAAAAATTATCAAAAGATTTAACGCAAAAGTCCACTAATTTAAATCTGTAAAAACTGCATTTGAACAAAAGACATTTTTCAAATCAGAAGTATTAAAGTATTATTGTTATTATTTTCTCTCATTTTTTTGTCACACAGAGAAAACAGTTTTTATTGTGATAACTGAATATATTGCTCACCAAATAATTTGTTTTAAATGACCGAATTTTTCTGAGTTTTAAATCGTAATTATTCAAATGATTTTTTGTTGCTAGTAGTGAAAAAATCAATCAATACAAATCAACACAATTATTCGATTGGCAACAAATCACAACGAATCTGTTTTATTTGTGCAGAAATAATACTGTAACATTAAGAAGAAAACATTGTCGATAAGATATAAGACTCGCTACAATTAAAACAAGTAAGAAAGTATAGTCGGTCAAGCTTGACCATATAATACCCCACACCCAGTATATGTATACAACAGTTTTTCAGAAATGGGCGTTATATGGGAGATATAACCTATTGTGAACCGATCATCCAAAAATTTAGTGTCATGATGTCTGTGAATATAAGTATTAGGGTCTGGAGGGTCTTATATGGGAGTTTCGACTAATTATGGACCGATCATAATAAAATTGGACCGTGTTATTTTTAGACATATGAAATATATTTGCCTTAAATATTATTTGGATACCAACATTTTTGAGAGAGTTATTCTGTTTAACCCTACACTGAATGACTTTTTATATTTGATCGAAAAAAACATAATTCAAACATTTATGATCAGTAAACCCCAATTTCGGGAGGACATTTGTATGGCGGCCAGGTGAAATGATGGACGGATTTCCACCAGTTTGAATCCCATCCATCCTTGGGCCGAAAAAATATCAGGTACCAAATTTTATCGAAATATCTTCAAAATTTCGACCTGTACTCTGCGCACAAGCTTCACATGAACAGCCAGCCAAACGAACGGACGGACATCGTATAAGACCTTCTTCGCAATTCACTTTAACCTCCATAAATCTTTTCAAAGTAATTATATCGAGATAAAGTTTAACACACATAATATTTATATTCACGGAAGTTATGGCACTAAATTTTTGGACGATCAGTCAATAATAGGTAATATCTCCCATATAGCGCACATATCTGAAAAACTATTTTATTGATATACTGGGTGTAGGGTATTATATGGTCGTGCCTGACCGACTATACTTTCTTACTTGTTTTAAATTAGTTTTCTTTAGCTTAATAATTGTAATACGAGCAAAGTTCATTTAAAACAACATTTGCAGTTATTATTGTTCATTTATTATACCCTACACTACAATATTGGGGAGGGCATATTGGATGTGTGCTGATGTTTGTAACGCTCATAAATATTGGTCCAACACCCACCTTAAAGTATACCGATCGACTCAGAATCACTTCCTGAGTCGATGTCCGTCCGTCCGTCCATCCGTCTGGCTGGCTGGCTGTCCATGTAAAGCTTGTGCGTAGAGCACATATCGCAATTTTGAAGATATTTCAATAAAATTTGGTACGTAATATTTTTTCGGGCTAAGGACGGATGGGATTGAAACTGGTAGAAATTGGTCCATTATTTCACTTGGTCCCCATACAAATATCCTCCCGAAATAGGAGTTTAACGATCATAAATGTTTGAATTATGAAAGTATACAAACAAATTTCACCACAAATGAAATTGTGAAAATCGGTCCATAATTAGTCGTAGCTCCCATATAGGGCCCACTTCCGAAAATCATTTTAAGAACCATAAATCTCTTAAAAATGTTGTTATCCGAATAAAATTTAACAAAAATGAGTTTCTTATGTACAGAAATGATGACACCTAATTTTATAATGGTCAGTTCATAATTAGTCAAAACTCCCATATAAGACCCTCTTCGCAATTCACTTTAACCTCCATAAATCTTTTAAAAGTAATTATATCGAGATAAAGGTTAATACACATAATTTTTATATTAACGGAAGTCATGGCACTAAATTTTTGGATGATCAGTCAATAAGAGGTAATATCTCCCATATACCGCCCATATCTGAAAAACTCTTTTATTGATATACTGGGTGTAGGGTATTATATGGTCGGGCTTGACCGACTATACTTTCGTACTTGTTTTAAATTAGTTTTCTTTAGCTTAATAATTGTAATACGAGTAAAGTTCATTTAAAACAAGATTTGTGTTAGCTGCAGTTACTAAACAGATATATTTATTTACTAACCGCTTTTAATCATATCACTTTATTTATTAATTTATTCTGTAAAAGGCGTTTATTGCATGCACTTATTTCAAATGATTTAAACAGAAAATCACAGATATTTTAATTATTTAAAAAACATGTTTGTAGCAGCCTTAGAAACCCGTAAATCTAACGTGTAGATTTTATAAAAGATATTGAAGTGAAATTTTAAAGATTTGATTTTAAGGATTTGGCAATAAAATAAAAATGTTCTCTACAAATTGCACATATATGTACAAGATATTATGGTTCTGTTTCGTTAAATTTGCTACATCATTACAAATCACGGCGAATAACTGGCAAAATCCAAGTCTGGTAAAATAGAATGCAGATTTTGTGGATTTATATTGTTTATATTGTTATCTGTATATCTTAAGCTTACTTAAAATCTAACTTTTTATTAGGTCTTCATAAATAGTTTTAAAAGTGAGCACATAATACTACACATTTTTTACCAATGACAGTTTCTCATCAGTCAGTCAGTTTCTCGTCAGTCTCTTCTAAAATATTTCAAAATATCTAAGTTTTACACAAAGATGATGCTAATGCAATTAAGACATGTGAATATACCTACATACATTCATAAAATAAAATTACAATCTGACAATTAAATTTTTTAAATTTTATTTTTAGCAAAGTTTTATTTAAAACAATGTTGACCCTAAAATAACAATAAACTTTTTAATGTACAGAGGTGACATACATTAGTGTAAATGGGGTTTTTGTCAGAAATGTAAACATCCATTAAATTTAAAGTCGAAATAATGACAATTGTTACAAACACATATGTATTTAAGTTTAATTTATATATTACAATAATTTTTCACACCCTTATCTAAATAAATTTTGACTCATCATGGTTTCTAACGTATGAATACTAATCATAGTATAACGAACGATTAAAGGTCGTAAATATTTTCACATGCTATTCATAAGTATTATTTAAAAATTTATTTTAAATAAAGTTGTGTACAAAAATAAATTGATTGTAAACTAGTTTTTTAAGAAGATAATAAAATTTTATCAAATCATTTAATCTAAAGATTTCAATTATTAAGAAGAGTATTTACGAAATGATCGTGCTACTAATAAAAAACAAGTAAGAAAGTATAATCGGTCAAGCCCGACCATATAATACCCTACACCCAGTATATCAATAAAAGAGTTTTTCAGATATGGGCGGTATATGGGAGATATTACCTCTTATTGACTGATCATCCAAAAATTTAGTGCCATGACTTCCGTTAATATAAAAATTATGTGTATTAACCTTTATCTCGATATAATTACTTTTAAAAGATTTATGGAGGTTTAAGTGAATTACGGAGAGGGTCTTATATGGGAGTTTTGACTAATTATGGACCAACAATTATAAAATTGGGTGTCATCATTTCTGTACAGTACATATGAAACTTATTTTTATTAAATTTTATTAGGATAACAACATTTTGAAGAGATTTATATTCGTTAAAGTGATTTTCGGAAGGGAGCTATGATCAGTTATGGACCGATCTTCACAAACTTTGTAGATGTAATTTGGCTGTATTTACTACTCATTTGTGGTGAAATTTGTTTGGATACTTGCATAATTCAAACAATTATGATCGTTAGACTCCTATTTCGGGAGGACATTTGTATGGGGGCCAAGTGAAATAATGGACTGATTTCCGCCAGTTTCAATCCTCAGGAAGTGATTCTGAGTCGATCGGTATACTTTAAGGTGGGTGTTGGACCAATATTTATGGGCGTCACAAACATCAGCACAAATCCAATATGCCCTCCCCACTATTGTGATGTAGGGTACAAAAGTCTTGAAAGCGAAAAAATCAAAATGACTTAGTAAAAACGTATTAAATCAATTTAAACTTATTGTTTATTATAAACAAGATCTTTCCTAAAATGGAACAAGAATGACACAAAATGATAAATGTTTTGATTCGTTATAAAATTTAATCTCATCGATTACATAAACGTACAAATACAAAATCAAATATGACTTATTAGAACAGTTCCTAAAATTGCTTTCTTTAGCTAAAATAGTATTCGAAACAGATTTTTATGAATTTTATATCTTTTGAATAAGTCGCAAGCCGTGTATCAAAAACAAAAATGTTTGCCCTAAACAGACAAAATTCAATTATTTACAGAAAATAAAGACTTAATCTATATATATAAAAATAAGTGTACATTTTGATTGTCACTCCATAACTCGAGAACGGCTCGACCGATTGCCATAAAATTTTTAGGGAAGGTACAGGGAGGAGTGATGATGGTTAGTTGATTTTGAAATCCAAAATCGGTCTTGCCATTCTCCAGTTATGATTTTTTTCCTGAAAAAATTCAACATTTGAAAAAAAAGTCCCCTAAAGTATGCTGTACAAATTTGCAAATAAATAAGAGCAGGCAGGTTGTGATTACATCTTATTCTATGAAATACAAATCAATAGTAAATACCGAGCGAAGCCGGGGCGGTCAGCTAGTATAATATATAAATATATTAATATATATATATTAATATATAAAAGCATTATATTATAATTGTTAATTGAAAAATATAAGAACTTGAGCAATAATAATAAATTGACCTCATATTAACAATTAAATTTTCTATAAAATAAAGACAAAAAATTAAATTTTTAAAAAATATGTTCTTAATGCAATCTAATCTTCCAATGATTTATTGCAATTATAAAAATCTTTCTAACATTTATGTCGGACATTGGTTTTTTACAAAAAAAACATATTAAATATAAATTGATTTAATAAACAAAAACCGCAAAGCTTTAACATGCGATTAACTCTTCTAGGTTATATTATAATACAAATAAAATGAATACTGTTTAGAAATTAATTATGTTGACAAAAATACCGGAATAAATTAACGAAATAAATCGTTTAAATAAAAGTAAAAGTTAAATAAGTTGAATATATACATATATTTATTAAAGTTTTTTATAAGCTTCAGTGAGGAACTTAGGAATTTGTTTATTGATTTTTAAATGTAAATTGTGTACATAAAATGAATTATAATCTTATAATCTTAGGATATTTCAACTAGAGCAGCCAATGGATTCTGAAGTAATATCAAAGAATCATGTGCTAATTTCAACGGTTTTCATATAAACTATTTTTTGTACTCAATAATCCGTACAGAATAAGGGGAATACTGCTAAAATATAGTTTTTATTTAATTTAAAAAATTTTGCAAACAGAATGAAGTAGAAACAAATGGAAGATTTTAAAAATTATAAATATAAAATATCTTTAATCCAATCAGATAAGTAAAATTTATAATAATACAGGTGTTAATTGCAGTTTTTACTAACAACACATGATTTTATACACATTCCCTTACCCGCAACCGTTCTCGTCATAAAAATATCAAGATAATTCATACAAGTTACAAACATAAATTTACACTTCTGAAAATATTTTTAATATAAATATTTCGCTTTTATATTGTTTATACTCGATATTCGCAATACCATTTAAGTAGATATGTAGTATATATGTATGTATTTGTATGTATTTATTTATTTTCTGGTTTTCATTTCTTATAAATTATTTATTTATTTTTACTTTTAATTATCAATTATTCGTAAAGAGCATAAAAAGAAGATAAAGCTAGTTGGTTGGATGTGTTATTATTGCTGATATTGGGGGGATGAATCACATGAAAATGAACTCGATTTTATAAACAATATTTAAAGAAGGTTGTTGTAGATATTATAGCCGACATTTTATACAAATATGTAAGTTAAAATATTTTAATAGACCTTTAAAATATTATATTTTTATAATGAATGCGTAGTGCTTAATGACGAATATAATATTTGTTTGTATATTTTAAGTTTTCTTATCATTTAACATGCTGTTTAAAGTGTACATACATTTGTATATACATAGGTATTTGCCAAATGAATGAAAAAACTTTTTAAAGACTGTTGACATATTATTCAGCTAAATCACAATTTTTAATGTCAGTAATTTTTAAATCTTTTTCATAATAAACGCTTTCAAAAGATTTACATATATATTTTAAAGTGATTGTCGAATCATTTATAGCAGCTTTGATCGACCGTTACAAAGTTCGATATAGTATATGTAGAAAGTTTGTATGTATATGTGATATTTATTTCTGTTGAATTTTATTTGGATACCAAAATTTGTAAGAGATTTATGGTTGTTAAAGTCAATTTCGGAAGTGGGACTTATATGAGTGTTATGACTAATTAAGGACCGATCATCATAAAATTTGGCTGAATGATTTTTGTATACATATATGAAACATACATATTTATGTTCAATATTATTTCGATACCAATATTTTTAAGAAAGTTATGCTCTTTAAAGTGATTTTCGGCAATGGGCCTTATATGGGAGCTTTTGGACCTATACGCACAAAATTTTAAGATGTGATTAGGTATCATGTACAACTTATTCTTAGAGAAATTTGTTTTAATATTTGCATAAACCAAAGATTAAAGACCGACAATTCTCTATTTCGGAAGGACATTTGCATGGGGTCTAGGTGAAATAATTAACAAATTTCAATACCAACCGTCCTTGGGCAGAAAAAATATCATGTTCCAAATTTTATCAAAATATCTTTAAAATTGCGACCTGTACTCTGCACACAAGATTTACATGGACATCCAGCCAGACAATATATTATATATACACTATATATAAATTATCTGCGTTATGCATAATAAAAAGTTGGTAACTGTTTATAAACTGCTGGC
Organism: Bellardia pandia; assembly: GCA_916048285.2. Classification (NCBI taxonomy): domain Eukaryota; kingdom Metazoa; phylum Arthropoda; class Insecta; order Diptera; family Calliphoridae; genus Bellardia; species Bellardia pandia. Next base: position 78,329,556 of record OU696530.1, read on the forward strand.
AACTAGCTGCTAACTAGAATATATATTTGACTTAGCAGTTTATTAACAAAATGTTTATTCATAAACAATTTGCAAACGTATGCTGACTTTAAAAAAATCTACTATGAAAATGAACGATGCTACTACTAAAATTACTATTTTTGTTTATATCATCCCTGAATTTGACATTTAAAGTTTGTTTTCCCTCCATAACAAAATAAAAATTTGCAAAGCGTTAAAAATATTTTATAGTTTAAAATGGAAGTGCCGGTATTAAATAAAACAAAAATAGAAAAAACGAAAAGATCGGCAAATTGGCAACAGGATGAAAACAGCTGTTTATCAAAAGATGGTCAGTATTTGGTAACACGCTAACAAGTGTTTAGCAGTTTGTTTGCACATTATAGTTAAACTCTATGCTAACTTCATGCCAATTTTTTATTATACGCTGTATATAATTATTTTGGTAGAATTGAATTCACAAAAAAAAATAAACAAAATCAAAAGCACATTTAATTGATTTATTGTTAAGATATACCAATTTGTACACGTTAAATAAAGTAAAAAAGGCATCAGGGGTTGTTATTCATACATTTGTAGAATCTTCAATGATCTCGACATTTTAAAAAAGAATGTAACCTGTAGTGCAGAGAAATTAGAACTAGCGTAGATCTGAATTTTCCAACAGGACAATGGTCTTTATCATACCTCCAAAATTGTGAAAGAGTTGTCCAAAATCTTTAGATCATCCTCCGCAGTACCCAAACCTCAATCCAATTTAGCACCTGTGGGAATATCTTGACAAAAAAATAGACGAAGAAATATTTCTTGCAAGGAGAACCTAAGGACAGTAATACAGGATAATTGGAACAGAATTCTACTGATTTTACTAAAAAACATGTCTAGAAGATGTTCAGCTGTGATATAGGCAAAAGGCCTACAAAAAATATTAAATACAATGTTTTACATAATCTTAATGTACTTGTTTATTATTATATTTTTTATGTTCCTTAGTTTTTTAGTTTTTGTTAATGAGTTATATTTTGCTTAAGTTACAAATTTGAACTAGTATATACTACTACATATGTATAATAAAACATTTTCTTATACAATATTAGGTGTTTACTTTATATTGACGCTCCCTGTATGTATAGTCGAGATGACAAATTTTTACAAAGTTCAATTACCCTTTATTAACACAAATTATTTATAGAAAATACATTTAAATACTTAATATTCTTTAGAAAATACTGTTATACCAAAATGTTGTATAAAAAAAAAGCACTTTTACACAAATTTTTCTATAAAAAAAACTGTTATACACAACAAGATTGTCTATAGAGAATACTAAATGTTAAAACAAATTTATTTTCCTCTATATAAATTTTGTAAAAAATTTTTCGTTTGAATCATTTTAATAATTGAATTGAACTCATCCACATAATTTCTAATCAAGAACAAGATTTGAACTTTAAAATTAGATTTGAACTAGCAAATGACATACATTAACACTCATTTAAGTTTTATATTCATATATGTATGTAGTACATATGTACATTACTCAAATTATATTTGTATTGTTTTTTATTAATTTTAATTGAAATGGAATGTTACATTACCAATGTAACTTATTGTTTAAGTAAAATGTTTTTAATTCTAGTAACAATTGTTTACAATAAAGTTTGTCTCGCATGATAGTATTAATTTACGACATTTTAATAATTGGTATATAGTAATGTACATTATATTTAGCATTACCTATGCTATATATAATACATTTAAGAAAATTTATTTATAATTCAACAACATTGAAATAACAAATGAGTCAACTTTTTATGAACTTTGACAGATAGATATTTTTCAACGAAAAGCAAATTGAGAGTAAACTTGACGATATATGTACATAGAAAATATTTAATATTTTGCCATGATGTTTATATTGTAATTTTTTACGGAGAATAACTTTTAAAGAGTGAAAATAAACCGTCTATTGTTATCAATATAATACATCGTTATATAACATGATTTTATGTATTTCATAGGTATTATAAATATTTTTGTATGCACCTTTATATATGTAGAAAGACTAAATATTTAAAGATTTGTAACATTTATTACACGTTTGAAATGTACGTATTTATTTAAAATACACTACTGCTGTTTATATGAAATCGGTCCAGATATGTAAATTTTTAAATGCCAGTTTTTATTCTCAATTCTCTGAAAGTTTTTCCTTCATGCGACACGGCAGCTCTGAAATTTTTTTTCGAGAAATTAATTTTACTTTTTATAACTTATTGTATTTCTATTACAACGAACGAATAGTTTTTATCAAAAACAGAAAAAGAAAAAGTCTACGATCCGAAGCGACCCGAGTCTAACACGTCAAAAGATTACCAGTTTCAAGGTAACCGTACTTAATTGACTACTAAATTGTTTTAATATTTCAGATAAAGGTTTATTTTTTATAAAAATCTTAAAAATTATGTTTTATCTAGCTTTAAATTTAACCATTATTATATGAGAAAAATTCAATGAAATTCCCACAAGAAAACTATTTTACATTTTAAATAAAAGTTAAATTAGTTTTTGCTTATTCTTTACACCTGTCTTGTGTCTTGTTATCTATTTATTAGTACATATTTCTTATTTTATTATCTTCTAAATAATATTAACTAATATTACAACAGGAAATTGGGACATTCACACAAAATGAGTAAACAAGATTATATAGAAAATAAAACGTTATACACATATTTTCATTATTACTTTTCTAACGATTTACCACAGTAATTCTAGTGCAAAAAAAACAAAGATAAGAAATATAACATATCACCTTTGTTAATACTATACACAATATTCTTTTAATATCAATTAAAATCCCAAGAATATTACCCAACGTTGTAGAAACAGGTGTTACAAAATTTCAAATCCGGTAAAAAAAATTGTCAAAAATACAAATCAATAATTTTGTTATCTCTAATTATGAAACATAAAGGAAGTAATCATAATTATTCTATTATTCCTTCATTCATTATTCACACAACAAAACTTATTTAAGATTTTGTTCTTAATTTTTGTTTTATATTAAATGTGCCAATTTGTAATGAGCATTAAAAGTAAAAAACCATCAAATTATATTGAAATGTTTGAATACTTATACTGAATAAAAGCCGATAATCTCTCTATCAATTGTTTAATAAGCGTGATTTTGTTTTAAATACGAGTATATTGACAGTAAGTAGATAGTCTTTTTTATTGAAGAATGATACAATAAATAAACACAAAAATAAATATTCTATAATTTTGTTTATTATTTTACTGTGTGATATTGCAGTATATATTTAGTTAAACACAATAAATATTTAATTTGATATTAGGTTTTATTCTCATCATTATATGAGAACTATTTGGTATTATCAATTGAAATTAAGATTGTAATACAAATTAAATTACGATTTAAGGTAAACAAATCATTTTTTACGGTCATCACTTGAAATTTAGTATTTCGTCTATTATATTTATGCAAGACAATAATATGTATCTACATATGTAGGTAGTTTACTAAAATACAGATGATACATTGCGGCTGTGAACAAGTGTATATACCTAACTAGATATAAAAAATTATCTTGCTAATTATGCATAATGTTAATGTTGAATGGTGAACCATTTCGAATTAATCGATATATTCTTTACTGGAAATAAATGTCTGAATTTATTTACATTAATATTTTCAACCATTGCGAAATTGCATACCCAACAACAACACTCTATTATCTTAGTAAGGCCCCATAAAGTAATGAATCAACATTTAGTGTTTGTTTGTCAGAAGAAATCTTCAGCTAAGCGAAATTTCTCATAAATTTAAAATCGAAAAATGTTACTATCATGGATTTTATCTTTTAAAATAGCGGATATCCAATCAAGTTAGTGATAAAAAATATACTGTATGTATGTATACATAATTTTTCGATAAATAATGGAGCAAATATATTTATGTGATTAGGAATATTTCTATCCCATACATTTCATGCCTGATATATTATCTCCCAAATGTGCAAAAAAATACATATACATCATAATGTTCTAACTGCATTATCCCACATAATGGTCATACAAAAGATTTTTCAAGAATTTGTCCAATATTCCGAAGAGGTGAAAAAATAAATAGCTTTGCCAATCTAATACATTTTATGGTAAGTCTAATACCTATATCATTTTTACTCAATTTGTAATAAGAATAAAGGAAAATATAATTTTAAAATGACACCTCTTGAATTTTAATGTTAGTGTCGGCATATTTGCCATTAATATTCAGCAAAAAACTATAATTATACACTTTGACAATAAACAAAAAAAATTCTTAGAACAAACACAATCTCTCTAGTCATAAATAGTAAATTTGATACTTAAAACTTGAATCTCATAAAAAAAAGAAATTTTAATGAATCATACAAGTATATTTGTTGTAAACAAAATAATTTCAATAAATAATTGTCTTTATAGGTAGGTATTATAGTACTAAACATGGTGTATAACTATACAATTTACTTTTGTCAAAAGTAATATTTTTTAAAGTGTTTTTGACAGGAGTAAATTGTTTTACACAAACAAAATGCCTGTTATTTCTGTATTGTGTTGTATTTGTTGCCACCTTGTATAGTTACACCATGGTACTAATAGTAAAAAAAAAACAATATAAAATCTATTAAAATCATTATCAAATATTTACCTGAATACTGGGAGCAATTAAATTAAAAAATATCACAGTAAAGCATAATAGATGTAACAGCGATTTTGTTGCCGAAGGCGATGATGATGAGATGTGTGCTGATGATGCATAGTAGGATGAGGCGGACATTGTGTTGAAGTTACGACGAGTTTTTTGTGACGGCCTTGAAACTAGTTCCGCCGCCATTGTCATACTAATAGCGTATTATTAATTATAATATTAAACCCTGACTCGTTGCAGTAGTATTTGTTGGGGCAGAGAGGAAATTGTTATGGAATGAAGGAATAGTTCTATAGTTATTTACTACTAGGTATGTATTTTGTTTCTAGTATATTGGTAGTGTGCCCTTGAGAAGGCCAACTATTTTATATTTTAGCTTTTTTCACTTTTTCTTCTTTTAAGGGTGTTTTATTGTAGTTGTTGTTAGTTCATTCCCATTGTAAAGCAAGAACAATTTGTAGTAGACAGCAACAGTTCGTTAGGTTATTACGGAGAATTACCGTTACACAGATGTTTATAATGATTTTTTTTAATTCCGTTGCACTTTAAATGTCACAACAATACTCTATATGTGTGTGTATTTACTTTCTCTTTGGCTTCTCTTGCCTTTATTGTGAAAAGGATATTTGGTAATGTTTGATAATTTAAGTCCCACCCCAATGTAAATTTCTGAAAAAGTTCTTTGTTTTATTTTCTCCTTAACAACCCCAAATGAGAGTAAACATTCGTTTTTGGGTGGTGTCAAAAGTTAATTGGAGCTGGCTGAGATATATTTAGATGGAGAGTTTTTTCTTGTATAAATTAGCGACGTATTTGAAGAAAATATTGGCAAAATTTGATTTGAAATAAACCGTTTAATAAAATCAAATTCATTGACGAGGAGAGAAGAACGGTAATACGTTTAATATATATAATAACGGCGCGCAATGGGAACAATGTTAAAAATCAAAGAGAGAGTTTAATGCAGAACAAAAGAGGAAAACAGACAAAAGCCAGTGACGTATGATGATGGTTAATAAAATAAATATGGATATTGTAATTTTCAATTAATAGGTATTTTAAGTTTTATTTTTTGCTATTTTAAGCACTTCATCTTTTCTTTGATCTTTTGTTTTGTGAAACAAATCAAAATTTATTATTGTATTAAAAGAATCACTGTTATTTGATTTGTATTTTCATCACTTTTAAATACAACGTATATTTATTACTTTTATTTTTTGTGTTGCAATTTTTTTTCGATTGTGAACGTCAGTTTTTTTTTTTTTTTGTTATGTTATTGTTACTTTTCTTTTGTTTTTTAGTTTCTGCTATTTTCTTATTTGTTTGTATGATTTTTCTTCTTTCGTTCCTTGTTTTTTTCACTCGAGAGGGAGAGAAATCGAATTTTCACACATCTAAAGAAATGGTTGCAAAAAAAATCAATAAAAAGAAATTTAACTTGTTTTGCCTGTTTTTTTCAAAGTATTTTTTCAATGTAAATTTGTTATTATTTCGCTTTTAACGCAGGAAGCCATTTATTATTTACTTTTGTACGTTGTTTTTCTTTATTAACAAATTAAATTTTGCAATTACTATTAGTTTTCTGATTAGCTTTAAACAAAGGTATTTCCAATTGTGGAAAAATGCACTTTTATATAAAAAAAAATATAAACCAAATGTCTGTTTCTTATTACAAAAAACGAACACGAAGCAGACGCAGCCAAACAGTGACTGAAACACTATGCCCAAGGCGAATTCATTATTAGGTGGTGTTGAATACCCAGCTGATTTTTTTTGGTCCCTTTTGTAATGTCAAAAGCAAGGCATATTGATAAAGGTAGTGTTAAGATTACAACAAACACAATAAATAAACAAATTTTGACAATTAGAAACTTGTAAACATAAACGACGTTTGACATAAGAAAACTACCAAAAAAAAAAATCAGCTGTGTCTTCAACACTACCTTATAATCCATATGCCTTGGTCAAAAGTTTATATTTACAAATTTGTTTTCAAAAATTGTTATTGTTTTTCACTGTGATCTTTGTTATATTAAAACTTGTTCAATCGTTATTTTTAAAAAATAAATATAAAATGAAATATTGCAAAATTTGTAAAAAATTGCAACAAAAAAAATGGAAGTGATAGTTTCTTTTGTGCAAGGCATATTTATTATAAGGTGGTTTTGAAGACACAGCTGATTTTTTTTAATTCCACTTCAGAACGGAATTAAATTCTGTGACATGGCTGATATTTATCATATTTTTATTCAACAGTATTTTGAAATTGTACCATATGACTCGTGGTAGTACCACGGTACCAACTATATTTAAAATGTATCAAAAAAGTACAATTGTACAATGTTTGTCATCAGTGACCTGAATAAATACAAATAAAAACAACGAATGTTTGTAATTTTCAGTCAGCTGTTTTTGACAATGAAAAACCTCAAGCAAAAACAAATTACCATGTTGTTTTTGTATTGTTGTACTTGTTGTAATGTGGATCCTACCTTATAATAAATATGCCTTGCTTTTGTGTATCTATGACGACCGCAGGCTTAAGTGAGTAAAATTTGCAGCATGGATTTCCGCCGTCACGACGTTGTGTGTATGGACCACTTTGCTTCATCACACATTGGAACAACTGGACAAAAAGCTTTGTTATTGTGAATGCTGTGCCAATGTAAGTATTTACATACATATGTATATTTAAATTATTGTAAGTATGTACATTAGGGGTTCCCGCTTGTATGGAGAAAAAATAAGGTATCGATGTTGCCGACTAATATGAAAATTTGATTAATTTTAAAACTGCGTTTCTCAATTTTTTTGTCCTGGGGTCAATATTTGGCGAGCTGGATCAAAGGATAAAAATGTCCTTTTTAGAGGGTTTTTTGATTTTTTTCACATTTCTTCCAAAGGAACTATATGTAAATTTGGCATCATATGAAAGGTCTTTGAGAGGCGCATTCAATGGTTTATCAAAAATTAAAAAACAATTTTTTTTAATTCAAACATTTTGAAAATTTCAGACAAAATTTTAGTGTTTTTTTATTTTTTCATAGAATTTACTTAAATAAATTGTTGAAATTTCGTGATTTAAACATCATGCAATTTAACCCAACCATGTTGTTTTTGTATTGTTGTACTTGTTGTAGTATTGCCACCACCTTATAATGAATTCGCCTTGACTATGTTGCTAAAAAGTTTGTTTTCTTCAGCTGCGTATAAAACACTATGCCATACAGGGTTGATAAAGTTGGTACAATTGTACTTTTTTTTGGTACAATGCAAAACTAAAAAGTACGATGGTACCCCTGTGGCTCATTTTGTACTATTTCCAAATTTTTCAAACGCAAACATATTTTTAATTGATATTAAATGGCAACGCTCACCCCTATCGTGGATAAAAATTCCACATGAAATTTGTTCCCTTTTATTTTTTTAACATTGAATTTTAATAGGAAAATGTGAAAAGGGAACAAATTTCATGTGGAATTTTTATTCACGATAGTGGTGAATTATTTACTGAATGAATATTGTGAACATATTTTTGCACTTGTTCATTGGGAATAAATAGCAGGAGGTTTTTAGTATTCAGCTAATGTTTTCTTGTTGTTATTAAACTACATATATAAAATAAATAGAGCAATTGTAAAGTTTATACAGTTTGATAAAAGAAAAAGGGAACGAAATGCTTTGTTATAGAGTAGCAATCATCTTGGTAAAATACATGGCACGAGCTTAATTTTTTTAAACGACTAGAAAAAACTTCAATACGGTTTTTTCAGTATGAAAGCGTCGCTCAGTGACATTTTGGCGGAAAATAGGGGTTTTCAACTTTCCAATTTTAAAATTTTAATGATTTGGTTTTGTAAAGAAATATTTGGATAAGAAAAATTCTACAAGGTTTTTTATGAAAAGTGATATTTTGTAGTTAAAAAAACTAACAGAAGTCAACGGAAATTTATTCAATGGAATTAGAGTAAAATTATTGTCCAAATAAAAATTTTTTTGTGTGTAAGTTTATAGCTATGACTTTTGTTTTATTTTTTTAGTGAAAATATAGCACTTACTTTTTTATAAAAAAAAAGAATTATTGAAATTGGAAAAGTAAACTAATTATGTATTATAAATTATCAAAAATTATACTAACCTTCATTAGCCCTCTAACTATAACAAAATGAAAGGTCCGAGTATGTACTTTCAATTAAGATAAAAAACAACCGCCAATTACCGTTGATTTTAATTTAAAAAAAAAAGTACGATTTTAAAAGTTCGTTGGTACGATATTGGTTTTCTCATTTATCATCCCTGATGCCATATAAAACGTACATAGAAGGAAAGGAGAGAGAAATGTCAATGAAAAAACTTTTACAAAATCACTCTCTTTTCACATACATACAGTGGTGTCATATATTGTTATTTTTTAAATACTTGTATATCTGAAAAAAACTTAAGGCCCAACTATAATATGCATATGCTAGCTTAAGCAAACGTGCGAACACATATAAATTGTATGTGGCAAACTATAATGTACTTAACGAAACTTTTCGTTAAGTTTTTCAACTGTCATTTGCTTAAGCAAAAAGCGAAACTGATCGCACATTCTGTACGGAATCAGCTGTTTGTTGTTGTTTGTTTGTGTTTTGAACAAAATGGAAGAAATATATTTATTTTAAAGTTAATAGAAAATGTGGAAAAAATAAGTGCCTTTATAATAAAAGGGCCCCTTTTTATTTTAACAAAAATGTCTTTCTGTCGCGGTTTATTTCTCTGACAGAACAAGAGCGTCTTCTTCTTTTACAGTGTAGTTCACTTATTTCTTTTAATGTGCACAGGCCTTCAAGCGCTAACTTTAATATTTTTATATTATTTAAATTTTTTCTCCATTTTTGCAAACACAATACGAAAATTAACAAAACATAGCCACCTGAAAGTTAACTCTGAACTGGTTATGCATTTGACAGCCTTTTCGTTAACTTTTGCAATTTGCTTAAGCTTGCTTATGCATATTATAGTTGGGCCTTAAGACATTTTTCGTTTACAGTTTCCACCCTTCGAATTTTTCATGTTGTTGCTTCACATCATTTTTCTCACTTTAACGCGCGTATTGCAAAAATAATTATATTTATTAACCAAATAGATTTATTGATAACAAAAACTTTATAATTAACAGTTGTTTGAATATGTTTTTTAATTTCTTTTATTTTCAATGCGTTTTTATAATAAAAATTTTCACAACAATCAACATAGAAGAAGAACGAAAAAATAAACAAAACATTTCTGTCTGTCTATTAATTTCGCAACTCTAAAAGGTTTAGGCAAGTTCAAAGCGGAATGAGAAAAATGTCTGCCTTTTAATTTCTCAACTGTAAAAGGGGACTTACTGTGACTCTGAAAGGAATAATAGGCTATATGAAGTTTTGATTGTACAAACGGGGGTGGCACCGCCCATATAACCCAAAAATTTAAATCGCCATATTTTGGGCATTTTTTGGCCTATGTCGATGATATTTGGTACATATGGTATTAACATAATTAGGAATGCTGGATCGGTCATTAAATTTTTCCAATAGGATATTCTTAAGAAATAATAAATTCTTGACTACGTAAGTGGACAAAGGGGCATGGCCTCGCCCACTAAACTAAATATATAAATACGTTTTATTTTATAACGGGGGGAGGGGGTAGCGAAGCACACCGGGTTTAGCTAGTATTAAATAATTTTTAAGCTTGAAGTCACTTTTTGTGTTTTATAAAAGATTTTTTATTTTTATATATAATTATATTTTTTACACAATTTGTTATAATATTAAAATAACTCCCGAAGAAGATTTCCAAAGGAAATCGAAATATTGAGTTAATTATATCTAAAAATAAAAAATCTTTTATAAAAAACAAAAAGTGACCTCAATCAAAGAAAATAGAATAAAATTATTAATAAAAAATATAATTATATTATTTTGAAATTATTCAAAAATTACACAACTTTACTTTGAAAAGTACACAAATTTGCAACTGTGTTGGAAAAATAAAAGAAGAGGAATGAGAAAAAATGATTAGAAAATGGGAAAAATACCGTGTTGCCGGATGAGGGGATTTTATAAATACAGTACTTTTCGCTTATAGTCACATCCAAGGTGAATTTATACTAGGTGACAGCATAGCGCCAGCTGATTATTCATGGTGAAATTGAAAATGTCAAAAAGTTGTTTACAAATAGTCAAAGTTTATTGTTTGTGTTGTTTGTTTTCTTTATTTTATGCCAGATGCTTTTGACAGTAACGAAAGTTTTTACACAAACAAAAATGCCTGTTTTTCTTGCCTTGTTGTAATTGTTGTAGCAATGCTGTCACCTAGTATTTAATTTCACCATGGTCACATCGCTTAGTTGCACAAAATGTTGTGACCATGGTGAAATCACTACAAGATGACATCAAGATTACAACAATACAAGAACAACAGAATCAACATGGTATTTTTGTTTTCATGTTTGTAATGTCAAAAACAGCTGACTATTGTTTACAAACAGTCCTATAGAAAAAAATGAATACATACAATTTTTAATTTCAGATGACACATGTGTTTTTTTATACAGTGGCGAGCACACATGTTTTACAACTATGACTTAAAAACCGAATAAACTCTCAAATTTTTAAAAATAATAATGGGTTTTATTTAAAATGTTAAATAAATAAAACAAAAATGAAAATACATTGAAATTTATTAATTATTAAAGCTAATGTGAAGTTTAGGGTAAATTTATGTGAAATGGCAATGTATCCACTTTTGCACGTTAAACTTCATTTAATCTGGCAGCAAGAATAAATGGAAAGTTGCAGCGAATTTATGTACAAGGTGGCACAAAAGTCATCCTCCTATCAGAAAATGCTATAAATTTTGCGAGGCCCCTAATGTCATATATATATGGCATATATGTCAAATGTGATTATATCGCTCATGGACTACATCGTTAATATTTTGTATGAATTTGACTTATAGAGGGCTGTAAAAACGTGTAATTTGGACTATAAGCGACGTGACTATAAGCGAAAAGTAGTGTATAGACCAAAAAATTAAAATAGGTTTGATATTTGTTTCCACTAATGGACCCCGATTGTACATATTTTAGAATTTCTCATATATAGAATTAATATTATTTTCTTTCCGAAAATATGAGTACAAATGCATTTTCCAAACACTTCCCATATTATATTAAATATACTTTACACCCTGTAATGTACAAAGAACTGTTATTGTTTAGATAAGCAAAGAAGTAATCTAATAATAATTACAATAAATTTACAAAATATGGCAGCAAATTCAGATGAACCTTTTGAAAATCCAGATGTAAGTAAACTACGTTACTAAAAGAATGCTGTAATTAACTTTTGTTTAATTTCCAGTTTGATGAAGAAGAAGGCGAAGAACAATTTGTACCTACAAACGCTGGTCGCAAACGTTTGTTTAGCAAAGAACTGCGTTGCATGATGTACGGATTTGGTGATGACAAAAATCCTTACACTGAAAGTGTTGATCTATTGGAAGATCTGGTTATTGAATTCATTACCGAAATGACACACAGAGCCATGGAAATTGGTCGCACCGGACGAGTACAAGTTGAGGATATTATTTTCTTGGTACGCAAAGATCCGAGAAAATATGCCCGTGTCAAAGATTTGTTGACCATGAACGAAGAGCTAAAGAAGGCGCGCAAAGCTTTTGATGAAATTAAATATGTTGGTAAGTTGAATAAAATAGTTCTTACATTTTAGCAATTCAGCCAGTATTTGAAAGTTAGTTTAAACAAATCGAATTTATCCGGTTAGCAATACAGATCTTTGAATAGCTTACTTCCATCGCTTCATACTTGTTAAAATCTAAAACTTATTGATTTGAAGTGATCAAATTGGTTCTAAAATGGCCATCTCCAACCAAATTTTACTATATAGCCTCTTTAGAAATTCAAGTTCATTAAATCGTATGCCAAACAAAGGCATTTCATGTTGTAAAAACAATTCCTACCCTTCAGTAAAAATAATAATTTAATGAACTCGAGCCTGACTTAAGAAATATATCAAAAATTTAGAATTAACAGTTCGACTAAAAATAATAATTGGACTTATATTTGTTAATTTTAACCCGTATATTTGGATTTTAATATGCAGAAACAAATTTTTCTTAATTTAAAATACTGCAATGATTTCCAGCAAATTTACTGCTACATCTCGAGCAGAGTTCAAATATAACTAAAATGTATATACCATCCCAATATATAAATATTTGATATTTTTACAATTATGTATAAATGAATTTATTAAAAATAAGAGTTAATTTTCCACCTATTATTACATAATAATAAATTAATTTCACTTGTTTTCTTTTACAGGCAGTGAAGCCAAAATTAAATGACAGAAATCCAAATAGCCCACGGTCAATAATATTTCTAGTAAATAAAGTTTTTTTTATTCATTTAATTGTATTTCTTCAATAGTAATAAATATATATGTATACAGAAGTTTTATTTTTTATTTAATCAAAATAGTCTTCAATGTCAATGTCGGGATTAAGGATATCATCTCCAAATGGCGTTAAATCGATACCATTGAGAATAAGGTTTTCACAAGTTTCAGCCAATTCAGTATTGCCAATCAAAATAGCTCCCCTTAGTTTACCGTTTTGTAATACAAACTTAATATATTCATGGCCTGGTGTGCTTCGAATGAGGAGCTCATAGTCGGTACCCAATCCTTGACCATTGTAACGACCAAGTAGAACGACAGGTAAACCAAATAGTTGTGTAACATGGCCGAAAAGTTCGAAACAGAAATCTTGATAGACAATTTCCTTATTAAAAGCAGCAACCATACTGCGACCAGCCATGCAACCCATTTGTCTTGCTTGCGTCCACAAACGCATTTGAAACCAGTGGTCAGCCTTAGGCCATGTAGCAGAGCATACATCACCGGCGGCGTATATGAACTCATTTGAGGCTTGCATCATTTCATTAACTTGAATGCCATTGTCTTCTTCGGACAGTAAAAGCTCTGGCTTGCAAACGTAGTCTAGTCTTGGCACTACCCCAGTAGCAGATACTATGAAATCACAATTTATCTCTTCACCAGTAGTTAAGTTAATATTTAAAGAGTTTTTATTTGTATTTTCATCAGTCAATCTTTCCATTTTTTGCACGAGAGCTTTGTAGTAAATTATTGGTTTGGTTTTGCTGACATTTGCACCTCGCAAATCGAAATGTTGATGCCAATCGGGACCTAAGGCTGCTCCCTTTTTGAAGCCTACATCATTGGTGGGTGTTATTTCATCATAACGCAAACGTTTTACAATAGCTTTAGTTGTACTGGCGCTTGTATTGCTTTGCAGCTTCTGATCAATTCTTTTCTGGAAAAAATATGCGGCACCAGGATCTAAGAACGTGGATGCAATGTGATTGTCTTTGACCACCCAATGTACTTCAATATTCTCCAATTCATGTGCCAGTTCACTAGCTATGCCTCCATTTCCTACTAATACGATTTTCTTGGCGCTCTTTAGCCTTTTTTGCAATTCTAAAACAGAATCTGTATCACGAATTCCCAAAATTAAAGAATTATTGTCTTCTATAAGACGTGGTGTTCCTCCGGTGCACAAGCACAAGTATTTGTAATGGATTTTTTTGTTTTCTTTAGTCAGAATAAACTTTGATTCTGCTTCGATTTGTGTTAATTGGTCTACTGCAGTTATAATCGCTGGGGCTAAGAATTTGTTGCCCCCACGTAAAGATCTAGATGCCAAAGTCCTCTCCTGCACATCAAATTTATGCAGGTAACGAGCTACCGGCTCTAAATTGGCCACAGTTTTAATAACTGTAGATTCAGTCATTAATAAAATGGATTCTTCGGGACAACAAATGGCAATAGTTTCGGCACATGTTACGCCAGCAATTCCTCCTCCCACAATAACAAACGTAAATTTGGATTCCTCTTGTACTCTGGCCATTTTTTAATTTCTGTATATATAAATTCCACTTTTTTTTTATTTATTTTTTCGATTAACGCAACTTATGAAACTAGAAAACAATTTAATTTCTTTTGGGATTTCTAATTTTTATATTCAACTTTTTTATCGTAAAATTCACTATAATCGAATTCCCGATAGGGCACGTCAAAGGTTAACAAGCCGTAGTCCTTGGCCCTTTCAACGGCAACCAACAACTGCAAGTGTTTCTTTTGGCACAAGCCGGTCTTGGTGTAACTCAGCACTTCGCCGGATTGTGGTGAAATAAACTGTTTCAGCAGTTCAATGTTACGATGATCGAGTACCAAATATTCGTCCCTACAGATGGGACAGGGGTTGCCGGTTGTTATAGTGTCCTTGCGTATGCACGTCTTGCGAGTTTTACGTGGTGGAAATAATCCCTTGTGATTGCGTCTATATTGTTCCCAAACAAACTGTTGGCCGTATGTTTGCTGATAAGCGTCACTTTTTAAGTAACGAATCGATGTTTCTACGGGTATTTTTTGCGAACGATCTTTTCGTAATAACTTCAGTTCTTGCTCGGTTAATTCACGTTTTTCTTGTAGCTCTTTTGCTCCTCCATCAGCTGCTAAAGTACTGTCAGTAGCTTCTTCTTGTTGTTGCTGTTTAATTTCACAATCTAATGTACATGTGGTTTGCAATTTTCTGGCTAACTGGGCACTTGAACCCGTATTAGTGAAGGCGATACGCGTTAGTATATTTCCCAATCCACGGGAAAATGAAATCATATTGTGTGAATAATAATAACTTTTTCTCACAGAAATTATAATGAAATCGGTAACCTAAGGTAGGTTTTCTTCTCTTCGTCTTATGTGATTTACGTAGTGACCATTGACAACTTTTTACGTAAGACGTTAAAAATTTGTATTAAGCAGCTGTTAACAAAAGGCTGCCAGATCATTGGTGCAGCCATATCAATTATTTATAACAGTTGTATTAAATTCAAATTGACAATTTAAACAAACAAACAAACAAAATAAACAATTTATGGCGTCCCCCAAACATGAAGCACAACCCCAAAGTATATTTCTAAGACTATTCAGCAAGCTTGTGGAAAGTAATGGTGTTGAGATCCTATACATGCAGGAATGGATCAGTATGCTTATTACGTTCATTCATAACGTACCACAAATCATATGTAAAGTGTGAAGATTTTACATATAAACTGTAAAGCTTTAAAACTGAAAGTATAAAAGAATGTTTATTAAAGAATTTAAAGTTCTCTTCATGCATGCATAAAATTTTCAATAATTCTATTTGATGTCACAGAGGCTGTTGTTTTTTTTTTTTTTTTGTTCATGTGCTTGCACACAAAATATTATTTTTTTTTAAAATTTTAAATAAAAAAAATCTAAAAAACTTGGTGCGATTTTTTTCAAATGGCGCGTTTTTTTTCTCCATTTTCAAATTTCAAAGTGGACAACACTGTTGACAACGCTGGTAATACCAAACGAATAATTCCCAAATCCTTTTTTTTAAAGTTCGCTATATCAACGAACCCGGGTTTCTTCTAAGAATTTCAACGGCCACAGCAACCAACCAACCAACACACACAAACAACGACGACGACCGAAGGAAGAAAAACTTATTAGAGAGTGCATGAGGAGGAAGGAGAGAAGAAGAAGAAGAAAAACAAGGTGTGTGTGTGAGTGGGGGCTAGCTAATAATACCCTGCAAATAATATTGGACTACGTGATCCATTTTAGATGAAATGGACTACTCACAACATGGTCCAATGTAATGCAGTCATGGACCATGTCATAGTTAAACAAGAGTTTGTAGTTAAACGACATGGTTTCGTGTTAACACGATTGCATATTGAGTTGTTGTTGTTGTTTAAAACTAACCCTCGTGAGTACTCCATGGAGTAGTTTTGGGACTACTCCGATGGGTTATATGGTCCAGTCCTAGGACATCGCAATGTTAAATGGACCACCTTTTTTTCATATATTTGGAGTAGTTTTGGAGTACTCCTACTCCTCTTTGGACTAGTCTTTACATGCATGTATGGACTAGTCGCGTTATTTGCAGGGTAGGTGCTAGCTAGCTGGGGGAAATTTTTTTTGCTCGTGTAGTAGTGAATTTAAAAATAAATGTGGTGAAAATATCGTGGTGAGTAGGAAATCATGGTGTGTATAAAAAATCGTGGTGAGTATAAAAAAATCGTGGTGAGTATACATATTCGTGGTGAGTTTTTAGAAATTCACCACAAATTCCGTTATTCCAAATTTTTCAAGGTCATTGAAAATTTGCCATCCTAAAAGTAGGCATGTGCTTTTTTTTAAAGAAAGTTGCTACAGCATAACTTAAGGATGCTTTCTGCTGTTTTTTTCTTTCCAACACTTGGAAGAGAGCCTTCTCTCTATTTACATATTTCATAAAATTTTAGAGTAGGTAATGGAAAACAAGGGTTGACGTTTTGGGATGTTGACGTAAACGAGCGTTGACGTTTTCCCGAGTGCACTGTAATTGTATTTTTTTTTGTCAGCTGCTGTCAAACGCTAATTGAATTAGCAATATTGAGCATATGTGAACACTTTTTAATTAACCAATAATTGACTCAATTAAAAATACATGTCTGAACACCATATAAGACTCAGTCTTGTTGCACAGGAAATGAAAAAATTCAACAAATAAATAAATAAATATACACAACCGCAACAACAACAACAATAACATCAAAAACCTTATAAAATCTCTAAACAAATTCAATCTCATTTTCATCCCTACTTGTGCATCAATCACCCTCATCAACACGTATGACTCGAGCATCATCATCATTAATTCAACTTCCAGGTTTTTTTTTTATTAATGTTATTATATATTTATACTATATATGTATTTTATATTATCTATTATTGTAGACATAAGTGTATTGTAGGCTTAATAATAATATATGAATGTTTTTATTAAGTTTAATTTTTTTTATTATTGAAATAAAAGTGTGAATTCTTTTATCTGAGAGAAGCATGCTAAGCATAGATTTGGTAGGTATTACGCAGTGGAAGTTTCATGGGGTAACATGAGACAGAAGGTACCCATGTTGCCAATGGCATAATTCTATTGAATTTTTTTTTGGGAGGGAAATAGTGTACCCAGAATAGCATTACCATCAAGTCATTTCACATTTGCTCATTTTCGGAGATCTTAATATTGTTTTTTTTTTGGTGATTTTAAGGCAATTTTTTAATGATTACGTGGCGAAAATTAGGGCCAAGAAATATATCACCTCTGGCAGAGCTAGCCTATTTAACCTTTATATGCCTTAAGCCCAGTTTTTGTATTTCTCATCAATTTTAATAAAATTTAATAGACCGCGCGTAACAAAACAAAATGGGATGAAAAGGTTTTAGATAAACTAAAAATACATAAAACTTTTCTTAATTTTGTAAGTTAAAGCAAAAGTAAAACAGTTTAACCTACAGGTATGATGTATGTGCAACGAATAAAAAAACAAATATTAAACAAAAACTAACAAAAAGTAAGAAAATATAGTAGTCGGCCAAGCCCAACTATATAATACCATACATCGAGTATACAAGCAATAACAGTTTTTCATAAATAGGCCCGATAATCTTAAAATTTAGTAGCATGACTTCTGTGCATATACAATTATGTAATGCGAATAAGAGAGTAACACGAATTGCTAGTACAATCAAGTGTGTACTCGTCTTATCTTGCCTTAATCAGCTTAGTTTAAAGAATTGTTTCGTGTAAATTGGGACTAAGTATGTATTAATAGCTTCAAAGAAAGTGATATTGAAAGTGATTGCATACAAAATACTGATAATATGAGATATTACTAAAACATATCAATACAACGAATTGAAATATCTGAAATAATATACAAGACAATATAATAAATAACAAGAATGAAAAATAAAGTTTACGACATCCCGAACACAAAATTTTAAACTTTTGCGCAGGTCGTAAAAATGACGTCACACAAAAAACAACCCTAAACCTGGAGGTCCACAACTCGCGTTTTGGCGTCAACGCGTTTTAAGCGTCAGGCATTTCAAGTTACATGCGAAGATTTTTCGCGTCAATATTTTTTTTAAAAAGTATGTATTTTTGGAGGTGATACCGTATACCCAGTTGATTTTTTTATATGAAGTTTTTTATCGGTTTGTTTGTCAAACTTATATAAAAAATGTTATTTCAACTGTCATTTTTTCTGGTGACATCATCTTTAAAATAAATTTGCTTTGTATTTGTCAATGTCAGCTGTGACGCGTGCACCGCGTTTAAAAGTAGAAAGTAGACGAACTTTTCGCGTTTAAAGCGTCAACGCGTCCTACGCTTTTGAGTAACTTAACTCATACAACTACATTGAAACGCGTAGACAACTACATTGAAACGTGGACATATGGCTAATAATTCAAGCTGTCAAAATTTAAAAAAAGTTGTTGTAAAATAACAGTGGAACAATTTTCCGTCATATGTGTTTGCAAATATTCAGTTGTCAGTAACAACTTGTATACTCGTACATTTAACTTTATGAAAATTGCATCGCATAATGGAAACGTTTAAGCCATTAACGATTTTGAGAGCTTACTTAAGCCACCTTCACTAAGCTGATTAACCCATGAATAGGTCATTAACAGCAATGCTAGAATTTGTATTTTTTATTTTCCAAGCTGTCATACTGCAGGTTTTCCAGCTCAATTTCGTCATTTTCTTTCAGTAGTACGTCTTCTTTGATGAGAGCTTTAAAATTCTTAAGTATAGTGCCTTAAAAAATAAAGTTAATAATAATAAATACGTTACCCAAAGCTTCTTTTGTGCTTCATCTTTGGGGAAACTGTAATAGGCTACAGATTTTCCACCAGCTAAAAAAATATATTAACATTTTTTTAAAAACATTGATTATTTCCTCTTTTAGTATAATTTCTCACTTGATTTTTAAATGTTATTATGCTTGCATTTGCCCACTGCACACTTCATGAAAATAAAAAAAATTATTGCCAACTCTCACAAAATGCTTTTTTTTCTTATAATTGAAAATCTTAGGGATTTCTACACTTGTCAACCCTTAAAAAAGCACAATCTACGTCATTAAATGAGAAATCATGCGCATCACGTAATCATTATTTCTATAATTCTTGATAAATAATATAAATGGAATCATTTAATTGAACCAGTGTCATCTTCACAACCTAACCTAAGGTGGAGGAGAAAGAGATGCTGAATATGTGAAAGAAACTGATATTTAAGATGACATTATTAATAATGATAACGTTGAAATAGACAAAGAACATAATGATTAAAATGTATAGGGTGTTTTTTTGAGAGGTATAGAACTTCGAATTGAAATAAAACACAAGAAAATCGTTTTAATGACCATCAATTTGGCTTTACTGGAAGGATAATTTTATGCCATTAATGTTTAAATATGATTTCAGGTATGTGGCCGTCGCGGCTGGCTCGAATAAAGCCAATTCTACAGGTCCAATTTTCAACCACTTTTTCGAGCATATGGGGCCGTATGTCGGCAATAACGCCACGAATGTTGGCTTCCAATTGCCCTAACGTTTCTGGTTTGTTGGCATAGACAAGCGACTTCACATATCCCCAAAGAAAATAATCCAATGGTGTCAAATCACACGATCTTGGTGGCCAATTGACAGGTCCATTCCGCGAAATTATGCGCTCATCAAATGTTTCCTTCAATAAATCGATTGTGGCGTGCGCTGTGTGGCATGTAGCGCCGTCTTGTTGGAACCACAACTCATCCACATTCATGCCATCCAATTCGGGAACAAAATAGTCGGTTATCATGGCTCTATACCGGTCTCCATTAATTCGGGTCCTCTTCAACACTTTGATCTACAGCGGCAATTGTTTCTTCGGTGCGCACTGTTCGACGTCTCTGCGGATGCGTATTATCACATAGAGTAAACGTAGTGCGAAAACGATCCATGATTAACCGAATTAATTGCTCTGATGGACGATTATGTCGACCATATAATGGACGGAGCTTGCGGTAAACTTCGCGAACTGAACCGTTATTTTCGAAATAAATTTGCACGATTTGCAAGCGTTGTTCTTTTGTCAACCTGTTCATGATGAAATGGCAAACCAAACTGAACATAAATGACATTAGAGTTGCCAGATTTGACCACAAAATGCCAGTTTTATCTCTTTTCAAAAAACAAACCTGTAAAAAAAAGAAGTCTTTTTTGTATTTTCCTTCGCGGTCATACAGGGAAACATTGTTGTCGGAAACATTCCAGTTTATATTTGTTTTTTTTTGACATTTGTCTAATTGCAGTATTGTTTTTTTAAATTTATACTGTATAATTCTACTGATGAACAAAGCAAGCCGAAAAGAAATAAAACAAATGTCAAAAAGCATAGCAAATGCAGACAATAAGAATGAAAGCACAAAGCGTGTCTCCGAGAACGGGAAACAAATTTCATATTCTCTTCCCTTCCAAATGTTTCCCTGTGTAAACGAGGTGAGAGGGAAAAGAAGAGTGGTCCCCTCTTTCTCTCTTTTCCCCTCTCATTACTAAATATTACTAAAGGTGGCTTTAGACGATACTACTTTATGTATGATTTGATGAAGAAAAAAACTTGTTATTTTAGTTTCTTTGAAATATTTTTAATTATTCGAATAATTCAATTAATTTAAAACATGTGATCAATTTATTCGAACAAATTAAAATGTCATATTCGAATAATTCGTTTTATTCGAACAAAAGAAAAATCGAATAATTTGTTTATTCTTCTTACCGAAATAACTAAGTTACCGCTACAGAAATATGTAATCAAAAATACCACTGCTGTTATTTAATAATAAAATCTACACAAGTTGAAATGTAATATATCGCACCCTAAATACAAAAGGGCCACAACTCAAAATACTAAAATTTTCAGGAGAGACAAAAAACTTCATCGTACACAAGCAACATAAAAATAGACTTAACTGTATTTTTCCAGTTAAAGAAGATGTTAAAGTGATGTGAAAGAAATTTTTGCAGTAGTTAGAAATGTGTACTCTGAATTAATTTACGGAAAAATTCAGTTTTGGAAAATTTTGAGTTGTGCGATAGATAACGTCTAAATATTCGATTTTGGTTGTTTTTTATATTTAATCATGACGTATGACCAACATTAATTAAGAATAGTTAATGCCTCATGGTGACACATTTTAGTTTCACTTCCTGAATTTGTTTTTATACCCTCCACCATCATTTCGTGTGTAACACTGAGAAATACTCATATGAGACCCAACAAATTATATATATTCTTGGTCCTTACGAAATTCTAAGTCGATTGAGCCGTCCGTCTGTCTGTCTGTCTATCTGTATGTGAATAAAAGCGAAACTCGTTCATCGATTTTCATGATTTATGTCTCATTTTGTTCATAGGTTATGCGACTTTACGTGAAAGTAATAAGACTTGACACTTTTTTTACCATTTTGGATTTTTTTTCGCTATACTATACTTACTAACTTCAAATTAGTTTTTAAATTATTATTTGATGTAACATGGGGGCTACTTTTGGGACTACTTTCATAAACAATTATCAGAATTGAGTCCCGAATCAATCACCTGAAAAATGTTGTACAGTGTAATATTATTGAGATCAAATTCAAACAAAAAAGCCTCACTTTATATCTTATCCTTTTTATACCCTCCACCACCAAGAATGGTGAATGAGGGTATATTACGTTTGTCATTCCGTGTGAAGCTTTTTTAATATTCATCTTGATCCTTATGAAATTCTAAGTCGATTTAACCATGTCCGTCTGTCTGTCCGTCTGTACGTCTGTCTGTATAAAACACTCTCACGTCAAAACTATACAACTTAACTAAACGAAACCTCCAAAATTTCTAATTTTACAGGTAACTTTAGTATTGAAAATCAGCAAAATCAGTTTAGGTTAACCAGAGTTATGGACCAATATGTGATATTTTTTGTCGATTTTATTGCAATATTTTGAAATATATTGCATATAATACCATGAAATTTTGTATACGTTGTTTTTATGATAAAAGAAGAAAGTCTGCGGAAAATAGTAAGAATAGGTCCATGATTTCTCATAAAATCTTCCCGAAAAATTGGTCAATTATACATAAATGCCTATAAAATTGGAATATCAAGACAAAATTCAGCAAAAATAAATTTTATGTAAAAGGAAATCGCAAAACGAATTTTTTTTTAGTTCGGTCCATGTTTGACCATAGACCCCATATAAAGTCCACTTCCAAAATTCACTTAAATACGTATAAAATAGATAAAAATAATGGTAAACGACTAAAATTTGACATACATAATCTTTATAGGCAAATAAATTGTTGTACTAAATTTTATGGTGGTCGGCCTAGAATTGGTCATAGCTCCCATACAAGGCCCACATCTGAAAAAGACATATATATTTAACCGTATGCCCCATATAAAGCCCTCTTCCGAAAATCACTTTAATACTCATAAATCTCTTATAAATAAGGGTACCAATCCACGGAACATTTACATACATGCTTAAATCAAAGTGCTAGATTTTGAGAATATCGGTCCATATTTGACTATATCCCCAAATAGGGTCCACTCCAGAAATCTACGTTAATACTAATACATGTCTTAAATATACCGTTATTTTGTTGACATTCGACGTGAAATATCCTCATATGCATGAAAATACCTGTTCCAAAATTTAAGAAGATCGGGCCATAATTTGTCATAGCTGCCATATAAGAATCACTTCCAAAAAACAAATAAATCCACAAAAATGTCTAATAAATATCGATATCGAACCAACTTTTATATGGATCAGAAATTTTAATCCAGAAATTATATTAGTATCGGTTATACGGCAATTAAGCTACTGGATTTTGTAGCTGTCAGTCAATAATAGCTCCTGAATTAAGTCTACTTCCAAGCATAACAACCAACCATACAACTCTTGTAAATAACGCTATTGAGATGAAATTCAACCAAAATAAGCCTCAAATACGTAGAAACCGCATTAGTGGATACTGGATTTAGAAGCTTTCAGTCCATAAATATTTTGTAAATAATATTGTTGAGATCAAATTCAAACAGAAAAGCCTCATCTTATATCTTATCCTTTTTTTATACTCTGTTTCTTAACTTGTTGTGAATATGGAAAAATGTTCTTTTAATTTTATAAGTTGTTTAATTACACTCTAGGTTATTTTTAAAAGTCAGACAAACTCTTTAAATTATGGTGAGAATTAGTAATTAAATCAATTAAAAATGGTCAAAATTAGATAAACTTTCAAAAGATTTAAAATAAATTATGTTGGTCGTAAAATTGTCTTTTAAACAATATATAAAATACAAATAAAATTTGCACTAAGTCTGAATAGAAAACACAGAATAAGGATATTCTAGTCCTATAACCAGTGTAGTTTTTGTATTTCTTATTACGTTTATGTGGAGGGTATTAAAGATTCGGCACAGCCGAATATAGCACTCTAACTTGTTTTTATTAAAATTTATTTTAATTAAATGAGAATTATTCCTCTTGCGAGTATTAATTGTAAAATTTTTCTGTTATTTCCTTTGGAAAGCATAAATGCAAAATCATACAAAAATATAGAAAGAGACACTAGCAAAATGTAATGCATTTTCTGGCCTGCTAAAGCCGTCATCAGCATTCTTTGTGTCTAATAGTGTTTCATTTTCAAACCTTGTATATTTAACTTTTTTATTTAAGCATATAATAGAAATATACAAAAATAAATAGTAGTGTATACAATTTATTTTCAAATAAATTGTATATTTAACTTGAAGTGAACTTCGGTTAAAAATTTTTATAAAAAATTAAAGTTTATTTTATAATTTTTTTTTTATTTTATTAAAATAACGAATAACGCTTTTAAAATAACGGAAAATAACTTCAACTTTAAGGAGAGAATGAGTAAACTAAAAGCTACAAAGGAACTTCAAAATAAACCACCAAATTGTCGAAAAAAGCTTATTGCGTGTCATACAACAACAAAAGTAACAAATTCCACAACAATAACAATAAAAACAACAACAAAAGTATGAAACCCCCAATTGAACTGTTATTGTAACCGTCGTAGGTAGTTAAGTGGTTGCTTAAACAAATACAACTTATAGTATCGGCAGTAGTAGTATTTATGGAGCCGCAGCGAAAGGACACAATTTGAACAAATTTCAATTTTTAGATCACGTGCCTTATAAACATTATATACTTACATATACATACATATGTATATGCATATATATAAGTATACGTTTATATATAGTGTTATAGTTTCATTTAAATTTAAGTGAATTATTAGTGTGTGGCTGTGTGTTTATGTCGTGCCAGTAGTAGCATGTAGCTTTCTAACAAGACTGGCTGACTGGGGCACACAAAACAAAGTTATTAAAAGTTCAAAAAAAAAAAAATAAATGAACAAAAACGTGAAATAAAAAATACATACAACTAAAATAATAAGAGAAAAAAGAAATTGTTTTAAGTTTTAATACTTTAAAAGCAAGTGAAAATCCTTTTAACACCTTATGAATTGATACGCCTGTACCTGCAAAATCCTACTAAATCCTACTCGTCAGCGAGCGAATTGATATTGAAACGAGGTTGTTGATTCTATAGTAAGTACATAGTTGAATTAGAGTTAGTGTTTAGCAACATTTAAGGAGCTTACAACATAATAATAATAAAAATATAAAAAAATATACAAAATAAAAGGAAAGGAAAAAACGTGGCTATAAACAATTCACGACAGTGTAACGCGTTTGAGGTGAGTGAGTCAATTTATTAAAATTACTACTTCATTTTTTCAAACTTCAAATGAAATCATTAACATTATTAACAAAGCTAACAAATTATGCATATTAACATTACCACTACGAGTAGAAATAAACGTAATGGTTATAATCCATCAAATTCCCAAAATAATTTACTGCTCGTTTGTATGTTTACTTATCCTACAAAAGAAAATCTGAAAACAACAACAACTAAAAATATAAGATTTCATTCAAAGAAAGGCATAAAATTATTGTTAAATATCTTTATTTACCATTAATTTTAAGCAAAATAACAAAAACGGAAATAGAAATACAAAGAAAATATAATCAAAATATGTATGTAACTTACATTTACAATATCTACTATCATACTAACATAAATCAGCCATAAACACACTTCCATACAATGTACATCCACACATATGTACATTAGGGTGGTTTTATTGAATATGGGAAAATTTTTTTTTCCGAAATTTGTAAGTGCTCACTCTTAGAAATGTTCTATTTAGTGTTAAAATACAATTGTAAAAGTTTTAGCTCAATCGGACTATGCCTTTCCGTGCCGAAAAAGCCCCAAAGTTTTCGAAAATGCAACTATCTAATAAAATTGATAGCTGTTCGGTTATAACTTTTTTTATATCCGCGACTGTATTTCTTCTTTTTACTCTCAGTTTCTAATTTTCCGATTTTTCCATCGCCGGTAAATACATCGTCAGAAGCCATTTCTTCCACTTCCGATTCAGAAGAGAATGAGATATTTTGTAAATTTCTATTGCAGTGAGAAAAATAAAAATTTTTTTTATTAAACTTGATCAAATATTGTAGAAACTTAGTTTTTGAGTTTTGCGGCTTTGCAGAGGGGTAATCCAATGTTACACATGTTATAAAAAAATGCCTTGTATGTATGTACTTGATGGTTTGATGGTAGCTTGCTGCCGGTTATTTGTTGAGATTAATGTCCAATTAAAATTTAATTATTAAATAAATCTGAGTTTTAGCACGGATATGAACATTGAACGAAGTACTAGCCATTTTGACTTAAATATCTTTCTTGTACGAACTGTTCACTTAACACAAAAACCTTTAAATGAATATTTCTCTTAAAGTAACATTACACGCGCAACGTCAAAATCAAATTGGGGACTCCCCGATTTTTAATTTCTGCTTAAATATTTTGTGCTTGAATATTTTAAAGTCATTATACTTACCTTTCATTTGATAGTAAATTTATTGTAATAATTATGGCATTTATAACTAAAGCAGAAACATGGCGCTATTTCGTGAAAAACAGGCATTTTTGAAAACTTTGAGGCTCTTTCGGCACGGGAAGGCATAGTCCGATAGAGCTAAAATTTTCGCAATTGTATTTTAACACTAAATTACATAATTCTAGATGTGAGCACCTTTAAAAATCGAAAATCAATTTTGAAAAACCACCCTAATGTACATACATATAAAGAAGCATACTCGTGCACCCATCAAACAAATCAAAGCTTATTCAAATGTCGACACCATATAACCCGTTGTACACTTTAGCATTTATTTATAAATACCCTAATGATGACGAAAATATTTTTGGCGATAAAAAGTCAAATTTCGTTTTTCTTTTCGTTTCTGTGTTCTCGATAAAGCTCAGGAAACTCTGAAGGCAAACAAATGTTTTGCCTAACAATCGTAAGACATGGCATGAGAAGACATTTGATTTTTGACTTGTGACTATTAGAGTGGCCACTTTGTTATTTTTGATGACATATCATAAACGTAAATACATTTCGAGCATTAGCATTTCTAATAATAGTGTTAAGTATCCATTATTTGTTTACGCTTTTAGCATGCATACTCGTATAAGAAATCATTGTGCA
Organism: Bellardia pandia; assembly: GCA_916048285.2. Taxonomy (NCBI): domain Eukaryota; kingdom Metazoa; phylum Arthropoda; class Insecta; order Diptera; family Calliphoridae; genus Bellardia; species Bellardia pandia. Next base: position 78,356,902 of record OU696530.1, read on the forward strand.
TATACGAGTATGTCAGTGGTCGACACTCATAGTGACTGGGGGCGAAAGGTGATCGGTAATTTACTTGTAATCAACGTTAATGTCAATAAATTTCATACAAATTAGCAAATAAGCAACAAGAATCGCAATACAATATCTGGTCAGATAACAACAGAGAATTAAAGTGTTCATTATCTTATACTAATCCATAACATTGTTCTCTTAATACTGATCTAAGGTGAAGGTGGTCATAAAAGTCCAAAAGATTAGTTTTATTGTTCCCAAACCACAAGTTAGAGGTTTTAAACAGCTATTAACTAAACCGGACGAACGTCTGATGATAACGCACATGAAAAGAGACAAAAGATTCTTTTTTTTAACTTTTTTATTTATTTATTGAATCTGCCTTCATTTCTTAGCTCTTACCTAAAACTATTTGCTCTCAGTTGAGAGAGCCATAATGGAAAAATGGGCCTTAAATTAGTAGGGTGGTAAATCAGCTCTACGAAGCCTTGCTCCTGTTTGAGATCGAGTAAGTAATCTCTCAAGCCATGATCCTAAAAATTTTGCCATCCTAATAATTGATTTCCATATGTCTAAATTGGGTTTAAAACAGTCTTATAGAGGATGACTTTATAATCTACTTAATTTAGATTGGCCAGTGCATATTAGAAAATTTTAGTCTCATATGAATCCTCTTGGCTTCTATGTGGCGACTCCAGGTAACATGATCAGACAGTGGAATATTAATATGGTTAGTGCAACAGGTGGGAAACTTTCTCTTTTAAGCATAAACGTAACGGTTTCATTTACAAGTATTCCCCAGTTTTCAAAATTGGATCCGCATGTGAGCTAAGAATGGCAAAGTCATATGCAAATGTATAATTGCTTAAATTTTCGCTCGTTGGCAAATCAGAGTTGTATATCAAGTAAAGTCTAGGTCTGAGAACAGTCCCCTGTGGAACTCTAGCTCTGATTTTGTAGACACTTGTCAAATAATCACTGTTCTTAACTCTAAACAAGCGATCCAATAGGTAAGACTCTGGTAATCTATGAGTAGATACTAGGATACAGTATGCACTTAATTTTATGTATTAGACAAGTGTTTAACACCAAAAGACGCTTCTATAGTCAATGGACAGCAAGACCAGATTAGTTATATCTCAGCGGTAAAACAATGAAAACCAAACTTAATCATTTTCAATTCGATGGTTAACAATATTCCTGGTGCCGCCCTGGGGAGAGAATTCAAAGACATCATGTTAAGCATCATGATATGGGGTTAATTACATGGTGGCACCTTGGATTACTGCAAAGAGTCAAAGGAATAATGAGGAGAGAGCGTATTTTGTTAATCCATCTTCCCAAATACCATGTGAATAAAGTTACTTTTCAACAGGATGATTACTCAAAAATGGCTTAACGAGCAAAATTTCACTTTAATTGCCAACTTGGTAAAGAGTTTAGAAGTGTTTTACAAAAAAAAAGGGCATTGGACTTTCATGCCCTAGTTTTTTTGTATGGTGCAATATTTAATACATACGAGTTGTTTTAGTTTTATTTGTTTTTTCTTAGAACCTTATAAATTATTTAGTTAAATATTCATTTTAATAATACCGGCCCATAACACTGGTTTACAAATTTTTAATTTGGAAAAATACCAAGAACTCCACTTGCCTAGATAAGTTAATTGGGACCTCCTAAACACGAAAAACGCTGTAATTTTTTTTTCTAAGTACCGTTTTTTAGATAACGGTACTTTTGTGTTTTTCGGTGTATGGTCCCATTCAAACCCTTGTGGAGCCCAACCTAAGAGCCCGATCGAGATGAATGGCATATCGTTGGAAAGGTAATCGAATGCCTTTTCCGCCGATATGCTGCAAATTTCTATCTGATAAGAAATAGCTGAGTTATGGCACCTCAAAGTTCGAAATTTGCCTATTTTTTACGTTTTTTTCAAAATTTTTCTTTTTTATTTAATTTTTTTTCTACGTTACAGTTAATATCTGGAATGTTTTATTTTTTATCCAAATAGTTTATTTAATTACCAACATTTTAAGCGTAATTTGAAAAAAATCGGATGAAAAATATAGTTTTTATTAAGGATTTTGTGGAACGACAATATTTTCATCTTCATTGCTTACACACTATATTCGGCGTAAATTCAAAAAATTTAAATTAAAATGGCGAGCGACTTGAACTCTTACGTTTTTTTCGGATGGATCTTCGCGAATGAGGAACCAACAATAGTCCGCCATCATTTGTTCGTCCCACCAGCCTTTGTAACGTCTCTCGATTTCTTCCATTTCTTGGTGAAATCTTTCACCTTGTTCATCACTTTCGGAGCCCAAGTTGGTGGGGAAAATATCCAAATGACTGAATAAGAAGTGTAATTTAGGTGTCATATTTGAACCTAAAGGTTAAAAAGAATAAATTTTAAATCATAACGGCCTTTTTGATATACATGTTTTCACTCAACGCTTACCAATGGCATTGAATTTTTGCAGTAATGTATCGATATTCTCTGCGTAATCAGGACTTCTGTAGTTTCCCAAAAAGTTGTGAACGATGTCCTGGAATGCTTCCCATGCCTCCAAATGAGCTGGACCTTAACACTCATTAAATGCTTGGTCACCGTACAGAGCCCGAATTTGAGGGCCATCAAATATACCAGCTTCAATTTTGCTCGCTGTGGCTCTCGGAAATTTTTGTTTAAGGTAATTCATGGCAAGACTGTCATTTGGCAACGTTTTCACAATCTTTGTAAATAACCCAAGCTTAATATGTAATGGAGGAAGTATTATCTTCTCCAGAGGAATGATCGGGCTCTTAGGTTGGGCTCCACAAGGGTTTGAATGGGACCATACACCGAAAAACACAAAAGTACCGTTATCTAAAAAACGGTACTTAGAAAAAAAAATTACAGCGTTTTTCGTGTTCAGGAGGTCCCAATTAACTTATCTAGATAAGTGGCGTTCTTGGTATTTTTTGGCTGTAAACCAGTGTAATTGGTCATAGGTCCTATATAAAGACTACTTGCGAAAAACACATTAACCTTTATTAATATCTTATGAATATCGATATCGAAACAAAAAATTACATCTATTTTATGAATATCGGTCAATAGTAGATCATTTAATCTGAAATCTCTTTTAAATATAATTATTGGTTGAAAAGCGACATTAATTACACAGGTCAACAAAAAAAATTTTTTTTTTGAGTCTTTTATTTAGTGATTATTTTCTGATTATATAAATGGAAAAGTAAACAGGAACTCCATTAATAATAAATAAAGTTTGCTTTTGTACTTAATGGGAATAAATTTTCATCACTTCCTCTGGCTCAATCTGTAATGCTCAAAGAAAATTACGAAAGCGTTAAAATGGTTCTTCAAGTTTTAAAATATGAACAGTATGCCTGGCCCGTGATAGGGGATTTAAAAATGGTTGGTTTTCTGGTGGGAATGCAAGGGGGATACACTAAATATCCGTGTTACCTTTGCTTATGGGACAGTAGAGCCGATACACTTCACTACCAGCAGCATTCATGGCCTCAACGGAGCGAGTTTCAAATCGGACAACATAATGTAAAAAATAAACCAATTGTAGAGCCTGATCGTATTTTAATGCCTCCACTGCACATAAAATTAGGACAAAATTAAAATTAGGCAATTCGTAAAGGCTCTTCGCCAAGACTCACTCAAAGTGCACATGCTACATGCGCACTTGAATAAATTCAAAGATAACTTGGGTGAATATTCAGAAGAGCAAGGGGAACGCTACCACCAGGATATAATGAACTTTGAACAAAGATATCAAGGACAATATAATGAGAACATGATGGGTGACTACATTTGGATGCTCATACGAGAAAGTTCTGACGATTACACTAGAAATACTAAAAGTATTCATTTTTAAAGCTTCTTTTGTATCATTTTTTTGTATTTTTATGTTTATTTGTGCTGTCTTTTATAATAAACATTAATTAAAATATATAATTCATAACTTGTTTTAATTTTAAATATGATTAACATTGAAAAATAGACTTTTTCCATAAATGTTGAAATTTCGTTCTGGTATCTACAAAAGCAAACTTTATTAGATAAAAATATTTTTTCTTTCTTTAGTTTGGCATAGGTAATCAAAATCAGAGGTACAGAACTCAGACTTAAAAATCGTGTTGACCTGTGTTATCCTTGAATACATTAAAATCGCACTACTGAATTTTATGAGGATCGGCCCATAATTTTACTTAGCTTTCATATAAGGATTATTTTAAAATATTAGTATATAATCCTTATATTAACCTACATAAATATTCTCTAAATTTCGATATCAAGAATAGAATAATATTCAAAAAGAAATACAAATGGGGGAAATGATTCTGAGTCGATCGGTATACTTTAGGATGGGTATTCCAATAAAAAAGCACAAATACAATTAAAATTATTTTTAAATTCTTTGTAAGAGAAGAATTTTAAGTGGTTAATGTTAAACATCAACAAATACGTACAACAGTTAAATTTTGTAAAGATCATAATTGGCCATTTTATATTATATCCATAAAATTCTTGTAAACATTGTTATGTGATAAAATTCAACCAAAATAATGACAGTCGCCCCCATAAGGTGACAGCTTCCGTATAAGACATACGAAAAATACAATAACGCGTATAAATATCGTTATCGGTGTAAAACATAAAACAAATGTTTTTGAAGTATGAATAATTAGCACTACTGTATCATTAAATAGTTATAACTAGCGCTCATCTGGAAACATGTATGTATGTATATACATATATTCACCACCAAAAACATAGGGGTATATTGATCAATTCGTTTGTAGAACATCAGTCTGTCTATATTATATATTGATTTTGTCCCCTATAAAATTTACCACTGATATTTTCTACTAACCGAAAAATATAATGTAGAATTATGAATTTCACATATAATTGTTCCTTGCATTATGTTTTAGTAAATATTACATCATATAATAATTATTATATGATTAATATATAATATAATCATATTATATTATGATTATAATTAGTAAAAAAAATATGTAAATTTCAATTAAGTTATTTTTATTTAGTACAATTTTTAGTTACAATTTGAATATGCAAAGTAAAATTTTAGAAAGTGTCTGTTTTTATAGCTTCTATAGCTAAAGAGCTACTGAGTAAAATTGGAATTAATTTGGTTGACGTTTGTGTAAAAACACGGCCTTTTTTTTGGCGAAGGTTAATTTATATCTGTGAATATATATCTCACTTCGTGATATACTAAAGAAATGGCATCGAGCTAAACGTGAACAAGGTTTCGTTAAGTCGATGGAAATCTTCTTCAGAAGTTATTTTCTATGTGTAAATAAATATTTTGATATAAGTTTGAAAGGGGTTGACAAAATTGAAAAATATGATTTGCAGAAAAAATAATTTTAAATTTTCAATAATAACATTGAACAGTAAATAATTTTAACAGAAAGATAGTAACATTTTGAATAATAACATTTTGGAATGATAACAATTTTTAAATACATAAATTGTGTTAATTTCTCAATGTAATAATAATAATAAGCAATGTAACAAAATATATATGGGAACAACAGGATCAAAACTTAAAACTAGATTAGCAGGACATAGACATGACCAGAAATATAGAAATTACTTGTTACTGTCCTGAGTCGGCACGCAGTATGACTCAGAAATTCCACTTAATTATGTGTGTACCAAAGCGTTGTTGTCCTGTTATTTGTGCTTTAACAAAAAAAAAACATATCTGTACCACACAAGAATGATAAAAACAAGATTACACAGAGCCCAAGAAAAACCTCATAAAAGACTTTTTTCTGACATTATCTAAGAGCTCTTTAAGAGCCCAAAAAAACCCTCATAAAAGACTCTTTTCTGACATTATCTAAGAGCTCTTTCTGACGGACCATTTTCGAATGTAATGACCCTCTTTTCTGAAGGTTTTCGGAGCAATTATGATTGTTTTTTGGGCTCATAATGAGCGTTAACGCTCCGAAAAAGGTGTCAGAAAAGACTCTTTTCGGACTCATATGGCTTGCTGGGATGTTAGAAATGTTACATATCAATAATGTACCATCAGAAAAAAGAATAAATTTAAAAAAAGACACAGAAAACTTAGCTCAAAATTATAGACACCTATTGAACAAAAATATAAATGTTAACAATAGGAGAAATTAACACAATTTATGTATTTAAAAAATGTTACAATTGAATTTTTAGCAACACTGTTGCGTGTTTCACTACGATTTGGATGTTTAATTGGATGATGGGTTTGAAAATCGCAACGTACTTTTTTAGTGTTATTTACACACTGGTGTTGAAAGACCGGAGTTTTGCTTTATTTGAATATAATATTTTATTTGTTTACAACCTATGTACAAACAAACTGAAAAAAGAAAGGTTTTTTCTAATAATGTAGCTAAATTTTGTGTCAATAATCATTTATATATATACTTCGTTAGGGTATCATAAGCTTGGAGTAGCCTGACTATACAATTCTTTTTGTTCAGATTGCCTTTTTCAAAATATACCGGAATCATTTTTATCATTTTTATTACAGAACAAAAAGACAATATCGTTTTAGAGGACATTCAACAATTATGCAATCAAATAACTTATTTAAAAATCAAGTAAGAGTGCTATATTCGGCTCTGCCGAATCTTATATACCCTTCACCTTTGTTGTGGATGCATAATTATATTATATACATACATATACATATATATTATATTAATACACTTTGTTTGATAGTTTTTTTGATGAAATTTTCAGAGCTTGTCTCTGATTTTTGCTCATATCTTCGTTATTTATATACGGATTTTGCTGATTTTCAATAGCAAACTTCTTGATAGCATATCTGAATTATTGAAGATTTGGATCCCGAAGATATCTGGGGACTTCAGAAAATTGATTTCAACAGACAGAAGTCCCCAGATATCGTCGGGATCCAAATCTTCAATAATTCTGTCAGACATGCTTACGAGAAGTTTGCTATTTAAAATCAGCAAAATCCGTCCATAAATAACGAAGATATGAGCAAAATTCCGAGACAAGCTGTGAAAATTTCATCAAAAAAACAGACAAACAGTCAGACATGCTTAATAGACTCCGCTATCTATAAGGATCCAGAATATATATACTTTATTGTATTGTGGAAATTACAAACGGAATGACTAACTTATATATACCCTTCTCATGAAGGTGGAGGGTATAATAAAGGGTCACTTAACAGTATAAAATTTATTTATATAATTTTATTATTTATTAATTTATTTATATAATAGTTTCAACAACTAATAAAAAATAATACAAAGAAATTAAATTGGTTGGGTTCAATCAAAACAAACAAACAAAATCAGTGACTCTAACTGACAAAAATCATTTCAAATGGTCAGTCTAGACTAAACTACTGGTGTAAAATAATTGTCAACAGAAACAACAATAATAACAGCACACACATTTATCCTTGTTGCAGGTATGAGTGTCATACCAGTCTGTCTCTATGACAGCCTTTCAGTTGGCTTAGTCGGTTAGTCGGTTATTTATTATTCCATTACAAATAGGCGTTAGTGTTCCAACACCCATTGTGCTATGACTGTTGTTTTGTTTACCTAATTTTTATCCGTCAGTAAATACAATTTTAAAGGAAATTTGCGAAAAGTTCGTTGTATTAGTCGTGAACGTGTCGTCGAAATCAAAACACTCCCTTACACAATATTGTGACATACATTTTATATTCTATTATAGTAAGAACTATATGGGTATTTGTACATGTAAATGTTGAGAATGGAGAGCAAAAAGTACGATTTGTTAATACTTTTTTAAATTTAGTAAATATTTAGCAAATATTTTAATAGTTTTTAACGGAAAGCCAAATAACTAATTACTTTATAAAATAAACTCGTTTATTCAGAATAAATGGTAAGATTATGGTAGAAATAAATAATATATCTAAGAAGCAAAATCTGAACAGAGCTCTAGTAAAAGCAAACAAAATTAGTTTTTAAAAACTTTTTTCATCTGCAAGGTAGTAAATCATTCGGTGGCTTTCCTGAAACAAATTTGTTAAGGTAAAGCTGAAGAAAAAACCTGTGGAGTATAAAAATAAGGGCTATCGATTTCAATGATTCCAATGAATAAGTACTCAAACATTGTATCATCTCTGATATATTAATTTTGTAACCCGTATTGAATAAATTAACGTTTAATAAAAATAACTACAATATGTAAATAATTGGCAAAGAAATTTTATGAACACATAATGGTATATACACTGTCGGACAAAATAAAGTACGGTTTTGTAGCCTTTTTCATTCCTCTTTGATATTTTTCTTCTACATATATTATTTTATTTACTATTTATTCACAGTCCCGTTATTTGATAGAGTATCTGAGTTATTTACAAAAATATTGCGATTTACAAACAGTCGCTCATTTATGTCTATTTCTGATGTAAAAAATAAAACCTTAAAATAAGAGTTGTATTTCTGATTTCTTTTTGAAAAAGTTGTGGTAAGTTTTTGAAAAAAAAAATTATAGTGAAGTACATACTTATTTATTTAATTTAATATTACTTAAATATACACAAAATAAGGCTACCCGCAGACTTTTTCGAAATGAGGACTTTAACCGAAAAGGAAAAAAAATTGTTGGTACTAGACCGTGAAAATGGGATGAAACAGAAAGCTTTGAGTTCTTAGTATAAGATATCGGAATCTGCGGTCAGAAAAATAATTGCTTTGTATAAAATAAGAAAGTCAAGCAAAAGCCTAAAGAACTTATATGACAGAAAATGTAAGACCACGAATACAGTTCAACCTTGGTATAACGAATCTTAAGGGGATTATAAAAAAACGTTATATCGAATAATTCGCTACAATGAGGTTCGTTATATCGAGGTGAAGTTGCATTTATTATAACGAGGTAATAAAAAATGTTGTATCATCATCTGCTTACCATGTTATAGCGAACGATTTCCGCTAATACATCAAAACACATTTAAGGGAAAACACTGTATTTTGTAGTTTTAAAATTCAAAAATAGTATTGTATTGAATTCAAAAATAGTTTACACATATAAAATAATAAGTCTGAGCCAGTGATTAACTAGCTAGACTGCAAAAACAACTGCTGCAACAAGCGTACAAGCTCTTGGCAAAAATAAATTTTTTTTCGAATATTTCAGCCGTTAGTCTAATGCATGCTGCTGTCGACTTCGAATGTAGGTTTGCTGAAGACGTTGTCGTTGCAAACACAATAATTTTGTGTGTATCTGTTTCATATAATTTGGATTAAATAATAATATAATTTGGAAATCGTTATCAAAGGTTGTAAGTTGACAAAATTCGTTAAATATAGGTAAATAATTCTTTCTATTTCGTTAGTCTGCAGTGAATGAAAATTTGTTATACCGAGGCTATTGACAAATGTATTCGTAATAGAGAGGTTTATTTATTGTATTAAATCTTATGGAGCGTTGTAGGGGATTTAAAAAAAATCGTTAAATCGAGGAATTCGTTATAGTGAGGGCTGTTATATCGAGGTTTGACTGTATAATTATAATAATTATATTAATAGAAAAATAATTGTAAATATATACAAAACAATTATTTTTCTGACCGCAGATTCCGATATTTTATACATACTTAGAACTCAAAGCTTTCTGTTTAGAAAATAATTAAATACATGTTTTAATCAAATAAAGGGAAATATTTGAAACCGCTTTTTATTTTGTCCGACAGTGTACGTATGAACATTAGGGATATAATTCTAATTTATGCCAGATCATCTCACGATAGACAAACTTATTTTAATAAAATCATTAGCCATTCCAGATCAGACAATTTTGGAATAAAAATTTGATGCTGGGTATTTTAAAACTCGTTAATTTGGTAGTGTAGGTTGTAGGTGTGGTTGAGAACTTTCACCATTGAGCACCGAGTTAGCTATGGATGTACTACGCGGAAAATCAATTGACTCTATATAGATTACAAGGAGTCTGTGTGACAACTGATCCAATGTAATTCACACATGGGAATTTATATATCGGTTTACTCTATGTAACCGTTACATTATTAATAACGGTCAATGGCAATTTAAATTTTTCCTACGTTTTGGACTTGCTTCAAACAAAGCTAATTAATGTATGAAGAGATTTTTTATTTGAATATGAATTGTATATTGTAATTATTTTTTTTAATTTTTATCCATTTGGGACTCGGCAAAATAATAGATATGATTGTGTTATGAAGTTTTTAGGTAATTTATTAATGAGATCAATGTGCTTTATAAAGTTTATTTTACATATTATTTATGCACCATTTTTTTATCCCTTTGAGAACCAAACGTGTTTTTCTTTCTCATTTCTACAAAAAATATTTTTTTTGTAAAAAATTTTTATATTCCCGCAAAGATGATTTTTTAAAATTTTTCTGTGTATTTTTTTTTAAGGAAAAGGACCTCGCACAATCGTGTATGTTGGTTGAAAAGGCCTAAAATAATTACATTTTCCAAATGCATTTTCAGGTTGAGTAGTTTTATTAGAACAAGTATAAAATCTTCTTTTTATATAAAATTAAAATTTGTACTTCAGAAAACAAACACAATATATATATATATCAGTTCGTATGAATATACATATGCTTAAAATATTTTTTTTCACATTAAATAAAAGAAAATTAGATCAAATGGCATAAATGTATACTTCATTTGGTATGGTATTCTTTAAAACATTGTTTGTATTTTGCTAAACATAAATGCATATTGCATTTTTGGTATCTTCCCCTAGAGCGGCTTTCACATCCAACATTTCGGCATCGCTTCGCTGTACCATCTATAAATTCAGGCCAATGATCAAACCTATCATATCTTATTTCATCTGGTGTATTATGGAGACGATATTTGCTTCCATAGTATCCATCGGGCAAATGGAAAGGTTCTACTTTATGCGGCACATTTTTATACCATGCCACAACTTCTCCTAATTCCATTTTGAAGCTCAGAAACTTCTTAAACTTTTTTTTTTTTGACTTGAATTATTTCCGCATCTCTCCTATATTCTTTCCAACTGTTATAAATGACTAAGTCAAGAAAATTAAAAAATACCTTAACTGGCCACTTTCTTGTTTTTGTTTTTATGTGATAGTATTCCATCATTTGGTCTGCAATGTCAACACCACCCATTTTTTCATTATATAATTGAATAACAGCTGGAATTGGGACCGGTAAACGTCGTTTAAAATTTTTATTCCAGCGCTCTTTCTCACCTATCGGATCTTTTCCGCATATAGTTGACGCTGCCGTAACAAATTTTGTATCACATCACTTTACTACTGCAATTGCTTCATTTTTAACAAATTGAATCAATTCACCACGGGACATTTTATTGTCAGCAGGAAGACTTATTATTTTGCCTAAGCGATTTGCCATTATAGTTCCTGTGGCTTTATAACCCATTTCATCAAGTTTTTCTAAAAGGGGTATTGTAGTGAAAAACCTATCAAAGTATGTATGACATCCGTTGGGCAAGTATTTCGTAAGTCTCAAGACAATGGACGGCCCGTGCCCCAGTCCGCAATCTGGAAAGGTGCCGGCTCCATGGAATATCTCAAAATCGATTACAAGTCTATAAGATGTTGCACAGACAAAAATTTTCAAACCCACAGGGCGTGGGTTTTGATCGCATTTGAACCATTTGCTCGTTGTGACATCAGTAGCTAATTGATTACAACGGTTTCTAACCAAGTCAATCACAGGTTGCACTCTCCACAGTTTATTGGTCTGATGCGCTTTATTTGTATCAACGAAGTGAATTGTACTTCGCAATTTTATAAACTTGTGTCTCGACATTGCAAACGTAATAAGTTCATTCCGAAATCCTTCCGCCCAATACATATTAATCTGCGGATATCCAAGACAAAACATCGTTATTGCGCAGCCGAAAAAGTTTTTTATTTCGGACTCTGTTAAAGTCATTTCATCGCCAGTGGTAACATGAAAATATATTTTCGTATACGTAACCACGTCCTTGTAATGACTTTCGGGGAAATATTAGGAGAAGTATTCAGAAGGAGTACCAAGCTTTACAAAATTCTGACATTTGTGTACAATGGGAATTTCATGATATTCAAATTCTTTTTGTCGCCACAAGTAATCTCTGTTATTACTTAAGTTTCTAGTATGGTGCGTTTTAGATAAAAGAACTGTAAGATAAGCACAAAACTATTAAAATTGTTAAAAACCATACTGTATGATATACATATGTAATCCTCAAAATCTTCTTCCGACAAGAAAGTTTTCGCTGCGATTATTTGGCTCCTAACATGTGTCCTCAAGTTCATCATCAGATGAGAAATCAAGGTCAGAATTTTTAAGAATATCTTATGCCAGCTGAAGGTCTGGTTCCTTTGAAAAGTCAAAGTTTTTTTCCTAAAAATAAATCACATAGCACAATTGTGAGCTTGAATTCAAACAACACCTAAAATCCGCATGACACAATTGTGATATCTCATTTTCTTCTCAACAGAACTTTCAATTTTAATGCAAGCGACAGTTGAAAATATGCTGAATCATCAACAAGAGAGTAAATTTTGCAACTCATAAACTTTCTCAATAATTTTAAATAATAAAACCAAAAAAAAGTTGTACCTACCTCCGGGCATGATTCCGTTCGTACTAAGATCGCAAAGGAGACAGATTTTTTTTGGCTTCGTATTTGAATTTGTTTAAGTTTAAACGTTTCAAATAACGAAGAAAGAGTTAACACAAACACTGCTTTTGGTATTTTATCACTAAAATAATTTCTATTGCTTTGGGAATTTTTTTTAAACACATCGCACAATCGCTTAAGTTGGTTCTCAAAGTTTCTTAATGAGTTTAATTATAGGGTTTCAAACATCCACTACTACTACTTAATGTATAATAAAATCTTCACTACTTGGATCATCCCAACAATGCTGTTCCACTTAGTACGAACATCTAGGAATACTCTTGGCTAAAATTTTTCTTAAGACAGTTTTTTAATGGGATTTTTTGAATGTATGTATGTATTTATTTTACAATTCAGTATTTCCCCGCCGGAATTGCCGGACCACTTCTTTATAGCAGTCTAATATATGTAAGTAGTATGTTCTAACTAGCTAATTCTTTATTAAACTAGGATGAAATCAAGAGGATGAAATGTTTCCAAATATTCTCTTTAGAACAAACTTGGCGACCGTTTGACTGAAAGTTGGAATTTTGAAAAATGATTAAGTACAAAAAAAGAGGTATAGACGATTTTAAGTTTTGAATTTGAATAGAATATCGGGCTGTGTGTTACAAGATCCCAAAGTGGGACACTCCGGGTTTATGAAACATTTAAAACAATCTTAATTTTCTGTATTCGATCCTATCTGAAAGATTGTACTACTCGTATATATGGAGTCATAGTTAAATAGATAAACTATCAGATTATATTCGCATTTGAAAGCTTAAATAAAATTTTTGTGTCTATCAAGGAAAAATTTTCTTGTAATATATGTAAATAAAAAATTAATGAAACCAGAGTAATGTTTTTTATACAAAATGCACAGCAATTGGTGTCCGTATATATTGTTACGAAATCTATTTACATACAACATGTTTATCAACATTTGCATTAGTAGAAGTTTCTGTTTACAAACACTGTTGATACCACGCAGTTATTAACACGTCGGATGGCATGCATGTCTTTTCTAGATGCCGCTTAAAATTACTAGAATATGGCGCTATTGTATAAATAGAGCAAACAGGGTTACTCAAAGTTAGTTTATTGTGGGCCATAGTTGAGTAAACGTCAAAGCAAAAGACAGGGTATTTACTTTAATTATTTTGTACTTTTGAATAAATAAACCTCGTTATAATTTTAAATTACTTGACGTTTTTGTTTTGGAATTAAAAGGAATCCGTCTTATTTAAAGGAAGTAAACCACCGTTTTTAAAAGGTAAAAACGTAACAATACATATGTATACTTGTTAAAAATTTATTACAAAAATTAGATATGGTATGTATTAGATTATATTAGATTAGCCTGTGGTAAAAATGTGTATTTCATGTGCTCATACTTATGAAAATATATACTTATGTACTTATAAAATAAATTTTTAAAAGTTATCACCCTAATGTAGATTATACATACTCAAAATCCATAGAATTTCGTATACCTGTAAATGTATGTAGATGAATGAACGAGCGAGCACATGCATGTTGTGTTTGATTTCACATGCATACACTACACGTAGTTAGACGAAAAATTACCTTCGAAATAAAGAAAAAAAACTTACATTCATTTGGTTTAATATTTGTTATTTTACACTGCTTAGATAAATTTTGAGTATTTGGTATATTGTTATGCTGCTGGTAAAAGATCCTTCCTTATTACTTCAAGTTATTCAAATAAGCCATGGATAAAAATGCAGGTGAAACTATTTTTACATAATAAAAGTAGTTTGCTTCAGTTGTTGTTAAAATTCAAATAAATATGGCTCAATTTATGACAGCAGTCTATGGTTTCCAATAAATTTATTTATAGTTTTGACATACTTTTCAGAATACCCTCGTGTAAATACGTGTAGTAGTTATTGGCTGATTTTACAAGAAAAGTACATATAAAAATAGGACAAATAAGTAAAAGAGTAAAATTTAATATGATTATTACGGCAATACACAAGAAGAACAAGTCATTAAACACTAACCTGAAAATTGTCATGGATGTGTTTCAATCATGACTGACGGACTGAGTCAGCTTGAAAATAGATTAATTTACACAACAAATATGTACACGCTTCGTTTTCACATGCAACAGTTTCCAATAACACACTTAAATCATTACGCATGCACATGTCTACATTAGGAGGACACCATTTATGAGAATTTCAACGACCCTGTTCTTTAAATTGAGTGGCTTCAGAAAGGAAAAACTGACAAATGGATGTTCTTGAAATCACAGGATTTTGTAGATTGAAACAAATTTATCTACTACAAAGTGGATTATTCGATTTACAGAACACCAAAATATGTGAATTCGTTTTAAAATCATAAACATATTGATTTGAATATGATAATTTATGCAGAATAGAATTTTTTTAATACATACATATATTTTTTATTTTATCGCAAAATAACACAAACTATTTTTAAACATTTTGATAACTTTGAAACGATTTCCGGCTGAGGTTCCCATTTTTCAATTGCCTCAACTTCTGCTAGATGTTAACGAATAAAATAAGACCCATACAAGACACTTTTATTTTTTAAGGCGTATTTAATGTATTACAGTTGATTCAGAAAGTGAGTGCTCATCCATAAATCTTAAAAGAACATACTTTAGGCTAACTTTATTGTACTCAAAGAAAGTTGATAACGGTTGAGCTGTTAATAATTATTACTCATTAATACAAAAACGTAAATAAAAATATTGTTACGATTTTGTATTTCAATTTAAATGTAACGGTCGGTATCAACATACAGCTTGTTTGTCAACATACAACATGTTTATCTACATACAACTTGTTTAGCAACATTTGCATTTGTAGAATGTAATGTAAGGTGTGCACTCACTTTCTGAATCAACTGTTTACAATTACAATGTTACAATATACACGCATAAATTGATAAATAAATAAACAATTACAAAATTTAATTGCCTCACGTAAATATTTCATTAATAGTTTATTGATTTATAGAAACAAATTTGTTTAAAAAACTCTCACATCAAAACTTAACCACGTGTCTGTGTCATTAAAACGCAATTAGATAAACAAACTAGGATATAATCCTACAGCCTGACTTTAGTTTTTGAAATACAAGAAATATGATGTTGTTTTTATAATCTTCCTAAAACAGTTTCATAGGTGTGCCTGTACATTAGAAATAAACAAACAAATTAGGAAAGCAAAAATTATAATTATTAAATTAATGGAAATAATGTACATACATAAAACATTTTAATAAGTTTTTAATTTAGTGTTGGAATAAAGTTTCACCTCGAAAAAGTGAGATGTTGAATGACATTTAATTAGAATTAGTGTGCAATAAATACACTTACATAAAAACAACTAGAAAATTATTTATTTGAAGACAACGTTGGTTTTTGGAATATAAAATGTCTAGGTTTAAGTTGAGATATAGTCGGATGACTTAAAATATAGGTTTCATTTTTAATAAAAGTTTTTTAAATTTACATGAAATAAAAAAAGTCCAATTGGTATATTAAGACTTTACATTTCCTATAACCTCAAAAAAGTAAAGTCTTAAGGTCTTTTTTTAAATTTAGTCAATTAACTTATGACCATTAATGAGATTAATAAAAAGCTTATCCGTATATATTTATCATAACATCATCAGTAGTTTGAAAATATGTAAGAATAGACATACCGAATTTTATAACAATCATATCATAGCACCATTGGTTACTTAAATGTGCATAAATCTCAAGTTGATATACGGACGTGTTTATTTTTTACTCCACAATATGTACTACTACTAAATTTTACTTAAAATATATATGTATAAATATTTTATTAATAATTCATAGTCGACTGGAAATATTATGGAAATATTGTTATAAAACAATAAAACAAATAGTGTACAAAACAAAAATCAAACAATCAAAACAAAAAATCAGAAAATATTAAATTTTAAATAGCTTATATTCGTGTTCTGTTTAACTTACAAAGTAACAAAGAGTTTGCTAAAATACAAAGTGTCTTCACTCTTATGAGTTTTTCAAGCTAAGATTGTAGTGAGCGAAGGCAGTGATGTAAATGAAAATAAGAAAAGAATTGATTTTTCTATATAGCACTGAAAATTTCAATATGCCTAAAAGTATGCTCAATGAATCAAACGTAGTGAGTACAAATATTATCCCTAAATCGGGAGCTATACCCAAAATTGCGCAATCTGATCAAATTACTTAAAAATCCTCTTTACAAATGGGTATTGATAGGTGTATTACTGTATTGAAACGACGACAAAGACTGAACTCCTCAAAAGTGGCTTCTTATCCGAAAATATCAAAGGATATGGGAATTGATAGACTGAAATCGGAAAATCGTTTTGATTTATTAGATAATAAAATAACTGATTCTCCAAACACAATAAAATCTGTTAGAACCCCACCAAATGAGAGATCAAAACTCCAGAAAACTAGTGCAGGATTTCATTTCGTTAATTGACCAAAATTCGTTTTTCGTGGTCCCATTTAAGAGAGGTTATATCAACGAAACTAAAATTCAGGTAAAAAAAAAAAAAAAAAGAGCAGTAGAAGCCTTCAAATTGTTCGACTTTTGCTTAGAACCCCAAATTGTTGTATGGCAAAATTTGTCAAATTCATTAGAACTGTGTGTGTGTGTGTGTTTAAAAATGTTAAATATTATCATGGAACAAAAAAAAAAAAAGCAATTGAAACAATTTTAGCTGCATACATATGTACATATGTATGTTCATATTGTACTAGAAAGTAGCGAGAATTCCCAGCAAGCCATATGAGTCCGAAAAGAGTCTTTTCTGACACCCTTTTCGGCTCTTTATGAGCCCAAAAACAATCATAATTGCTCCGCAAACCTTCAGAAAAGAGGGTCATTACATTCGAAAATGGTCCGTCAGAAAGAGCTCTTAGATAATGCCAGAAAAGAGTCTTTTATGAGGGGTTTTTGGGCTCTTAAAGAGCTCTTAGATAATGCCAGAAAAGAGTCTTTTATGAGGTTTTTCTTGGGCTCTGTGTAATCTTGTTTTTATCATTCTTGTGTGGTACAGCTATGTTTTTTTTTTGTTCAAAGCACAAATAGCAGGAGACCAACGCTTTGGTACACACATAATTAAGTGGAATTTCTGAGTCATACTGCGTGCCGACTCAGGACAGTAACAAGCACATTTTTCTTTCGCTCCGAAAATGCTCTTTAGTTGGACTCTTTTCTGACTCCTTTTTGCGGAGCGCTCCGAAAATGCTCTTTTGTCGGACTCTTTTCTGACTCCTTTTTCGGAGCGCTCCTAAAATGGTATGCTGGGTTAAGACAAAATAACAAAAAAACGCCGCAGTTTGGGTGAAAGATTATATTTAACTGTATGGAATCTGCGACCTCTTGCCTTGTTTTTTTGCCTTCGGAAAATTAAATTCAATTGACTCAAGGCTGCACTCTATGATGCAGAATTCATTTATTGAAATGTAGCTATCCATTTATTATTTTCTTTAATTTAATTCTTAAATTTTCTTTCACTTTTCTTAAATGTTATTAATATACACATGGTGTAACTATACAAGGACTAGCACTCGTCCAGGCAAAAAAAAAAAATATGCAGTATCGGATTATTTGCGAAAAGTAAACCTTGTATATATATATTCGTGCATCCTTCAAAAATATAAGACATTATTAACTTCTAACGATTTTGAAATCCTGATTAACTAAATTTGAAGCATTAGTTTTTAGATTCAGCCAGAAAATCATTTAATGTAAATTAATATGTCAGAGGCTACAATTGTTCGATAATTCAACCAACAATTTCTTGTCGTAATAATTATTTTATACATAGATGCATATTTAAAGATCAAATTGATATTCTTCATGAAATTTATTAAGATCTCTTTGGCTTGCACTATTACACAAATAGTAACTTAAATGATATATTTATCTATTTTATTTGGAATACGAAATTTTGATGCAACAGCATTTTTAAATTGTACCAAATGACTTTTGGCAGTACCACAGTTGGTAGTGTCTAAAATGTATCAAAAAAAGTACTATTGCACCATGTTTGCCAACACTGTTATGGAATACATCTATGGGGAGCGTTCTCAGCTCCAAATATAGACAGAATTCAAAGACGCCTTAACAAATTGCTACAAATGATCACAATTACCCTCTGGTATATAAAAAATTCGAATTTCATAAGGAGCTAAACGTGCCATTGGTAAAAACTGAAGTACATACACCCAAACACATTAGCAAGCAAGATATTAATAAATAATGCTTATATTCGACTAAGAAGAAGGGATATAGCAGATCTGAGCCAGAGACAAGAAAAAATAATGCCAATTTAATACATACAAACAAAAATAGATAAACAATTTTTGTCCGGCACTGAATTAAAATTTATAAGATATAGGATTTGAAATACTTATTGTTGGTTTGAAGATACAATAAATAGTAGAAGTAAAACAAGTAATAGTGCTATATTCGGCTATGCCGAATCTTATATACCCTTCACCTTTGTCGTGGATGCATAATTATATTATGCGTAATTATGTCGATAATCACGCCAGCTGTTTGTTCGTAACAATATTAATACACTTTGTTTGATCATCGCCATCTGTTGATGAAATTATTCGTAACAATATTATTACACTTAGTTTTTTTGATGAAATTTTTAGAGGTTGTCTCGGATATTTGCTCATATCTCCGTTATTTAAGGTTGCTGATTTTAAATAGCAAACTGCTCGAAAGCATGTCTGACAGAATTATTGAAGATTTGGATCCCAAAGATATCTGGGGACTTCAGAAAATTGATTTCAACAGTTAGACAAGCAGACGGACATGTCTTAATAGACTCCGCTATCTATAAGGATCCAGAATATATATACTTTATAGGGTCGAGAAATTATATTGTGGAAATTACAAACGGAATGACAAACTTATATATACCCTTCTCATTAAGGTGAAGGGTATAAAAAAAACAATTTTTTTTAATATGTATTCAAAGAATCAAAAAACAGTAGCTATTGCTATAACTCGTATAATCGCTCGTATTTTTATTTGAGAGTATACACCCATTTGTATACATATACAGTGCCGGCAAAAATAATAGCACATCGATCATTTATTTCAAGTAAATGGCAAATGTCGAAATATTTTATGAACGGACGAGAGTAAAATCATTTTATTTGGTGGAAAAGATTCGCGTTCATATGTTAGACGTCACTCAAATGCAGAATACAATCCACAATTCACATCTAAGAAAGTAAAGCATGGAGATTCTAGCATTATGGTATGGAGATGCTTTTCATATTACGGAGTGGGGCCAATACATTGCATAAAATCAATAATGGATCAACATGTTTACGTCGATATGTTATGCTTCCCTATGCCATGGACGAAATGCCATTCTCTTCCAAAAAGACAACTTTCCAAAACATACAACAAAAAAGCACGTCAGTGGTTCATTGCCAACAATATTGCGGACATGAAGTGTCCAGCGCAGTCACCTGAGAATCTTTGGGCTGACGTAAAGAAAAGTGTATCTCAAATAAAATCGACTAATAAGAAGCTTCTTTATGCTGTAGTGAAGGAGTCGTGGTTGAAAATAAAACTCCATGCCGAAGCTATGCGTCGTCGTTATTGCCACCAAAGGCCATGTAACAAAATCTTACGTATTGTATTTTTATTGAAAATGTAATTTCCTAAATTTAAATACAAAACAAAACAATGGTGCGGCGTTTATACATAGTTGTGACACACACTGCAGTTTGTTAGCGAAATGAAAAATGTACATACTTACTTATTTTATTGATGGAGGCTACAAAAAGCTTATAGCACTCATAGTTAAAACTATGAAATTTATTATTATTAATGTAGGCAGCATGTTTTTTTTAGATATTCTTTTGACAATTTCTACATTAAGAACTTGCAAAGACCAAACATACATATGTACATAGGTACAATGTGCATATGACCAAAGGTCGGAGAATTAAGACGGTAATGTGAATCTTCCACCTGTAAATAAAATCATCTAAAATCATAATTTTTAAAACCACAAGGCCACAATTAGTTGTCCCGCCAACGTTTATAACTTTATACGCCTAATTCTGTTTTTGCACGGTCTTATTTTACACGGTTTTTTACACGATTTTATTCCATTTAGCACGATGCAAAATCTTTTGGGCTTCAGTTGTTTTGGTTAAATTTAATTTTTGCGAAATATGTTCATATCACAAATTTAGGGGAATTCCCTTTTAGTGCATACAATCAAATGAACTTGTCATATATACATATGTATGTATGTACATTTTTCTTACATTACCTTTCAGCTTAGAGTGCATATCTTTTTTCTTTAATAACTACCCTGCAGGAAATGTGAAACTGTGCTGACTTACTATTGACACAGTCACCAGTACTAGTGACTTAGTATACTCCAGACAATGCTAATTACTAATGACGCTTTGTTGACAGTGGTGACTTGGAGACACTTGAGATTCCTTCAGGGCAGGTTTCCTTCAGGGTATGTTTGTGTAAAAACACATTGTATGCATGTATGTGATTTAATATTTTAAACCTGAATAGTTGTTCTTAAAAAGTTTACCGGAATCAATTACCGTGTAAAAACAGAATTAGGTATATATGTATGTTTATAAAACATTATATGTAGTTATTACCAGATACAACCGTCCTTAATATTTATAATTTTCTAGGAGGAGTAATAACAAGTACAAACATACATACATAAGTAAATACCCTGCAAATAATATTGGACTACGTGATCCATTTTAGATGAAATGGACTACTCACAACATGGTCCAATGTAATGCAGTCATGGACCATGTCATAGTTAAACAAGAGTTTGTAGTTAAACGACATGGTTTCGTGTTAACACGATTGCATATTAAGTTGTTGTTGTTGTTTAAAACTAACCCTCGTGAGTACTCCATGGAGTAGTTTTGGGACTACTCCGATGGGTTATATGGTCCAGTCCTAGGACATCGCAATGTTAAATGGACCACCTTTTTTTCATATATTTGGAGTAGTTTTGGAGTACTCCTACTCCTCTTTGGACTAGTCTTTACATGCATGTATGGACTAGTCGCGTTATTTGCAGGGTAGTTACTTTAGGCACATACATACATATTTTGAATTAAGGAAAGTGATTCATTACTAAATGTCGTCACCATTTCTCATTTGTTAAATATGTAAATGTTCTTTACTGAGCTTTAAATGTTAACGTTTGTATGTATGTATGTACATATATAAAAATAGTTCTGATTATGGAGAATATTTAATAAATATGTATTGGAATATTACTGATAAAATAATGCCCACATAACAGAATGATCTTATTTTTTGTTTGTACACCTACTGAATCAAAAAGTGATTATCGGTTTAATTTTCTGTTAAATTCAATTGATTGTTCAGTAATTTATTTAATTAGCAAACTAGGCAACTATGGTTTCGTCAGGTACTTTTGTTTATTTTTAATCTACATACGTATTTCATTACATTGCTCATTTTCATCTTTATAAACCAATTGCATAAAAATTGCACATAAATTAAGTAATGCTGAAATGTATTTATTTTAAATAAAACATTTTTCTTTTAAAATTTGATGGATCAAACTACATATTTTGCTAGAGGAAAGATTACATATGTACATATGTACATACGAGTATTTAGTATTATTCAGTGGCCAATCATTTTAATTCACAAATTATTCTAGGCCATTCGTATACGAGTACAGTGACCATGTAGTGTAAAGGTACGGTCACATTTGGCAAATATTTACTCAAAAAAGCGTAACCACTTGTTTTAGCATAAATTTGTTTGACATTGTTTACTCTTACAAGAGTTTAGCAAGATCCAACAGCATTAAATAAATTAAAATTAAATATTTGTTGTGCTTTGGCCTAAATAAGAAGAGTTTTTTTTAAATAAATAAACGAGTTCAAATACATGCATATATGAATGTTAATTCGTGGTTACGTCTTTTTCGGCAAATATTTGCCAAGTGTGACCGTACCTTAAGTATTATATTCTAATAATTTGTGTTTTTAGACTCGCATGCGTGTATTTTTTTATTGTATTTGAATAACAATTTTTCTAAAGGTACGTGTAGATGTTCAGACAAATAAATTTACCCTCAACACGTGTCCGTTTCTCAAACTAACAACAGGTGTAATCTCAGCCAACAATTCTCATGCCAACAATTTTACAAGCAGTTTTCTTTGTCTTAGAAATAAATAAACACGTAAAATCAAATGATAAAAACTAAAACTAATACTGCGCAGTTCAAATTCTTACAAAATTACATATAACATACTACTACATTCGTATTAATTACTCTATATATTTGTTTTATTTATTTATTTGTTTGTTCTTTTCCAACCAATAACCAACAATGAAAGATGTCCTTAAAAAGTGATCAGGAGATATTGGAAAACTCAATGCACGAAGATGATCCAAATGGCAATTCCGCACTGGAACAAACATTTACAGAAAAAGCCTCACCAAGATGGGGTCCACAACATAAGGGAGCTCAAGAATTGGCAAAACTATATAGTCCAGGTATTTCATTATATTCTTTAGATCACACATAAATTGTTTGCACAAACAAATTCGATTTCATTAGTATTCCTTAATTTTTAAAGCAAACAAGAGATTTGATATTTAGGTCTATTCAGTAGACTGTTACAAGTTATTGCAAATTGTTTTACATTTTCTTATTGATATTATTCACGTAAATATTCCAAAATCTTGATTTAAAAAAGTTTTAAAAAAGTTAATAATTCTCTTGAATAATTCCGTTGGAAAATATCTGAAATTTTACTAATACGTCATTCCATTTCAGGAGAAATTAATTGATGTTTTCAATTAATGCTGAGAAAATGCGAATTGAAATCAAGAAATGTAAATGTAGTTAAATTGAGACTCAGAATAGCAAATTAATATGAAGAAAAACAAACTTAAATTAAAAAATCTTTAAGATCTTTTTTAAAAAAATTAAATCATTATTTTCAATATTTTGCTACGTCTTTGTGTAGTTTCTTCAGGGAAAAAATATTAATTTTATAAATTTCAAATTATTTGTCAGTATATGATAATTTTAACATAACAAAATATTAAAACAATTTATAACAAGTAGACTCGTAGTTCGACTAAAAATAATAATTGTTAAATGAGAATTTTTCCTCTTGCGAGTTTTAAACAATTTTTAAAAAATGTTATTCGAAGTAAAAACTTCAAGTCAAATATATAATTTGTTTGAAAACAATTATACACTATTATTATCTATATATATAAAAATAAGTGTACATTTTGATTGTCACTCCATAACTCGAGAACGGCTCGACCGATTGCCATAAAATTTTTAGGGAAGGTACAGGGAGGAGTGATGATGGTTAGTTGATTTTGAAATCCAAAATCGGTCTAGCCATTCTCCAGTTATGATTTTTTTCCTGCAAAATTCAACATTTGAAAAAAAAGTCCCCTAAAGTATGCTGTACAAATTTGCAAATAAATAAGAGCAGGCAGGTTGTGAATACATCTTATTCTATGAAATACAAATCAATAGTAAATACCGAGCGAAGCCGGGGCGGTCAGCTAGTTATTGTATGATTATTTTTGTATGATTTTACATTTATGTGAAACATATAACAGAAGTATACAAAAATAAATAATAGTGTATAATTGTTTTCAAACAAATTATATATTTGACTTGAAGTTTTTACTTCGAATAAAATTTTTTAAAAATAATAATTGTTCTTAAAAATAGCTATGGCACAAACTTCTAATGTTTGTAGTTATACTTCAAGTATTACACTTAAAAAAAATGTCGACGAAAGTGGACAAAAACATAATAAAATAAATGTATTCAGGTTTTCAAGACAAAGTCTTGACAGAAAGAATACGAAAATACTGAAAGAAAAAGGAAAGCAACATAAATTGCAAAATGATAATTACAGCAAATTTCGAACCACCGGTAACACTGGTTAAAAGATTGATGTTTGACTGTTTGTTAGCAGGCACCGCAGTGGTGCAGAATTCTGATGAGAGAATGTGGTGATTCTTGAAACATGTAAATTCAACCCAAGTTCGATCCCCAGCTCAGCCAAGAAAAATTATCAATAAATTTTAATAGAGATTTCATGTTGTGAAAACAATTCCTACCTTCAGTAAAAATAATTTAATGAAAATTAAATTTAATGAACTCGAGCCTGACTAAAGAAATATCAAAATATTTAACAAGTAGAAAATATTATTAATTATACGATATTTGTAGTAGTGTTATTCAAAAGGTCAAATAAACTATAATAAGAAATCCAAACTGATATTAAGAAATAATAAATTTTTATTTGTAAAAGTTTTAAACAATTTAAATTTTATGTATGATATTTTATCTTGTAAATATCATACATTTGAATTTTATAAGACATTTTTGATTGTCATCAATTTTTATATCTCAATTCCGTTCGGAAGTAATATTAATTAATTCCATATTTTGCTTCGGAATGAAACCACTTTTAATTTGCTATGTGGAATTGTAATTTTAAGAATTTCTAGGTTTCATTCCGAAATAATTTTCGTTTTACTTTTTCTATAGAAGCGAAATACGGAATTAAATCCACTTTCGAACGGAATTAAATTCTGTGACATGACTGAGTAACAGTGAGTTTGCGGCGAATTTCACATTTTTAATGTAATGTTAGGTTTAATAAAACTACCGATGACACCAAAATCCTTGTTGTACTCGTATATAGTTTATATTAGATATAGATAATTTCATATCACAACGTCAGAAGGCATTTCAAACTTCAATTTCTTGGTGCAAACTCTTCTTAATTTTTATTTTATTGATCGAAGTTTTCTCAGATTCTCTTTGACAGTTCTAACATCTCTTTTTTAAAACTTATATTCCTTTATCGATAATGTTTTTATTTGTTCACGTTTTTTGTTTATATTTCAACAATTAGGATCCAATTTTTCATTACTGCGTATATTCGAAAGTCTAACTAAAATTGTATTTTACAAAAGGTTGTAAAATTTCTATAAGAGAAATTATGTACATACATATATAATTATGTAAACAAATCTACAAAAACTAATAATTAAATCATAATAATAATAACATATTAGATCAATTTAATAAAAATATTTGTTGTGATTAAAAACGAGTGTCGATCACTGTATTTAGGTTTAAAAATTGGTTTGACAACATTTTTTTTATTACAAAACACATGGTGTAATTATACAATTATACAGCTGAATGACTTTGTTTACGATTTACTTATGTATGTCAAAAGTAATACTTTTTCAAGTGTTTTTGACAGTAGTAATTTTTTTTAAGAGAACTCAGACAATTAATATGCCTATATATTAATTATTAAATCGTGTTACTTTCTTTGGAAAGGGATAGATAGAAGAATAATAGGTGGTGAAAGTAGAGAGAAGCTTTTCATATGACAACACTGTAATTGCCCGTTATGTTTATTAATAGTACAGTATTGCAGCGCCTCTGGTGGTGAGTAGGCGCATTGATCAAAGCTTGATTTATAGCCATTATTTTAATTATTTTACTTCGGTGGCGTTTTTAAATGCTATACCACCGAAGGAGGGCGCTGTGATAAATATTAGTTATGATAGGATAGAAAAACTAATAATTATCAGAAACTGATGTTGTTTTGAGTGGCAGCGGCTGGGAATCGAACCCAGGCCACAAATATCAACTCATGCTTAATGATCAAACGCGCTAATCAATTAAGCTACAGCACCCTCAATAATTCGTATGATTGTTGGATATCTTATTCGGTTTGGGTTTGTTTAATATTTTTTAAATTTGTTTGGTAAATCTAGGATAAAAACTTACGGTTGCTTATTTCGTGGCTGTTGAGTAAATTCCATTTCTTGAAAAACAATACAGTAGCTTATGTGGATATTATAGTTTTGACAATCTCCGGTTAAAATTCTAAAGGTACGATCACACTTTGCAAATATTTGCCTAAAATGACATAACCACAATTTTGAACTCGGTTATATATTCAAAAAAAAAAACTTCGTTTATTTAGAAAAAGGAAGCAAAAAATTTTTATAATAATTATTTCTAATAAATATTTGATCTTGCATAACTCTTGCCAGAGCAAACAGCGTCAGACAAATTTGTTCTAAAAGAAGGGTTACACTTTTTTGAGTAAATATTTACCATGTGTGATCATACCTTAAGTATTAACCCGATTATATATGGGACATCGTAGTGATTTTTACGCATATTCCTCCGCAAGGAGTTTTGAGGATTCCACGGAATATTCGAAAAGGAAAGAAAGTTGTCATTGAGCAGTGGATTTTGATATTTCTTAGATTCCCAAATGGTTGTAGTATTCTACAGGCTAATATTTGGTCAGGTGCATGTCATTAAATGGAATCACGTTACATTCGACAATTACACTAATGTGGATACGTATATACACGGGACATTACATACAACTACGAGTATGTACCAAATAAACTGACAAAGAATGCTGACATTTTACTCGATGCATATTTAGTGTTCATGATTTATTTAGTACTCCTGCCTGCAGTTCATTAGAGATACTTTCGTTGAGCATTTTAACATTTCATACTCATGGCTTGGGTAATACTTCATCTTTTAGCAGCCTATTTTTTATCCAATCCAATACTTCCTTGGCATGCCACGAAGAGACTATAATTCATATCTAAATAGTCGACACATTTAAGCTCAGCCGTCGAATGAAAATTTTCGAAATAATCAATCTCAAACAATGTAAAAAAAAAACGATAGAACAAAAAACATGCAAAAACAACAATTAAATCCTTACTCAAGAGTTTGTTTTAAAAAGAGACTATGTGATAAAGAATTCTGACTGAATTCACATCAACACTTTTCTAAATAAACTTAGCAATAAGCCAGCTGAGCTACTTTTTGCAGTAATTAAATATGTATTTAAAAATGTTTTTGCTCTTTTGTAACTTTTATTGAAGTAACTTTTTTATAAAAGATTTCTAAATACAAGTGTTCATTTATATGTATATGTAATGCTGTAATGCTTCTTTTCAGGAAAACGTGCTCAGGAATTTCTTTGCGTTTATACATGTATTAGTCTAATGATTATTGATTTTATTTTAATATTAAAACATTTTCATTTCGATCGTATAATTGTCACCTGCATATCGGCAATATGTGGTATAATAACCGCAGATTTTGGTTCTGGTCTAGTGCATTGGGCAGCCGATACTTGGGGTTCAGTAGAACTCCCTATCATTGGGAAGGTATGTATATAAAATTAATAAAAACATAATAATATAAAAAAGTAAAAAATAAATATACATATGTACGTACATATGTATGTATTTCTTAATTGTAGAATTTCTTACGTCCATTTCGAGAACATCATTTAGATCCGACGTCCATAACACGTCATGATTTTATCGAGACAAATGGTGATAATTTTATGGTCAGCATTCCGATATTGGGATTTTTGGCTTATAGTTTTAATATAAAATCGCACAATGACATACAACAAGATTTTGGTTGGATTTCATATTTATTTTTATGTTCGATTTTTGTTGCCATGACCAATCAGGTAAGTTATCATTATCTAGTACAAGATAGATGGTTTGTTACATTAATTCTACTGATATTTTTACATTTTAGATTCACAAATGGTCCCACACATATTGGGGTCTACCGAAATGGGTACTATTTATGCAAAATTATCATATAGTATTGCCTCGCAAACACCATCGCATCCATCATGTTGCACCGCATGAAACTTATTTTTGCATAACGACCGGTTGGTTAAATTGGCCATTGGAGAAGTTAAGGTAAAGAAAATTTCCATTTTTTATTATATCTAACAATACGTTGACCCTGACTTTAATAGTTTATTTTAATCTTAATCGGAAAAGAGATATTTTTTAAAACAAAACCTTAAGGATTTTTGATATACCTATACATAAACTATGCATTTAATAATGGTAATAAATGATGAAATTTTAACGGAAGTTCCAGGATTTTCTATGTTAAGAAATCCTATTTTAAAACTTAAACAATATTTTGTAGACAAACAAATGCATGTCAAAAAATAGTTTTGCCTTCAACTCATGTAAATATCTTAACTAGATTGTCTTAAGGAGTTTGAGTCATATAAATATACGTGTATATGTATGTAAAACATGGGGACTAACATTTTGCATGCTCTAAAGCCAGAGTTAGCCGACTGTAACGGAATGTAGTGTAATGACGTAAAAATGTAAGGAAATTCTATTTCTTACAGATTCATACATTACGGCGTTGCGTTACTTTACATCTCCATAACCATTTGCATTACTTTACACATAACAATATGCATCAGCTGTTTCTTACTGTTGCAGTTACATTCCATTACAGTCGGCTAACTGAGGCTTAAAGGTGAATTCACCCATTTGTTCTTAACACAAATTTTTTCCAGAGAAACATTTTCTTACTGAGAGTTTTTTGCACCACGATTCACGATTCTGAAAAATCAAAGCTGCCATATGTAAACAAAATCTATTAGTTTTACAAGTGCGGCCATTGATTTATTTTGCTTTGTGTTTTAAGTGTCAAAATACAAATATTAAATTATTATAAAGCATTGTGTATTCAAAATCACAGATATAAATTCAAAATGAATGAAAAAAGAAAGTTGCTTTTGCTGATGGCCATGGAAATACATAAGGCATTGTTATTTGTATTAAAAATTGCAACCTATTGGCAACTCAATTCATTTTTGTCCAGAAAAAATATAAAATTAAACCAATTCAAGTTCTTAAAAAATATTTTCTCTCTCTCAAAAAGAGAGACGTCAAACTTCATATAAAAAAATTGTTCGAACAAATTTTGTGTTAAGAACGAATGGGTGAATCCACCTTAACCAAATTAATTAAAACTTCGAAACTTCCCAGATTTTTTGTATCATTTAATTACTCTTAAGCCTCTCTGTTTACTGGATGGATATTAAGTTCAAATTCAAATCCATTTATAATGTTTCATTTATAGTGTCTGGTTTTCACAAATAAAGTGGCTATGTTTCACACATGAAATTACTATTTTTAATTACACCAGAACGAATGCTGAAAGCTCCAATCCTAGACTCTAACCAGAAATACTAGGTAGGTAATATTTGAGATCTTAAACTCCTCGAATTCCATTGGAACGATGAGATCCTTATGGATGTTATTATTTCGAAGGTATCATGGAGTATCCATCTATCATGATTCTCCAGAGACTGGATGCAATACGACCATATTGTTCTTATAACTGCCTTATACAAAAAAGCCATGCAGTGCTTGTAGTGCATTTGAGTAGACTTTAACCTGGAAACATTTTGTAGCATAAACTTTATTTTCCTTTTGTGCAACCATTTATCAAACTCATTGCTGTGAGACTCGAAATGTTCAGATGTTACAGAAGAACCATTGTTGATACTTACAAATTCTTAAAAAATTTCATTCGCCTAACATAAGAAAAGAGATCAAAAATTAGTTCATATTTTTAATATGTAAAAGTCTTGAAACGTTATTTTATAAATGAGTTGGAGAACAATGAACTATATTATAGTAGAATACCTTGTGTTCATATTCGATATTTCTCAAAAAATATTGCATATTAATAAATTTAGAATATTTAAATTTGTAATAAGAATTTGTTAATTACATATATTCTTATTATATTAAATTTATAGATTTTGGTCACTGCTAGAAAGTCTCATCGAACATTTGACTGGTCTTAAGCCACGTGATGATGACCTAAAATGGGCTAAAAAAGTTACATAGCTATTTATAGAACACAAAAAATGGACCAATAAAATTTAATTTACGAAAACTACATACTACGACATCTACTACTATTTATTAAAAGTGAAAAAAGCAACACCAACAACTAAAAGAAGAATTCAACTATTTATCTTGCTGAATGTACAAACAAAAATTAACAACAATACGGACAAAATTTTACAATTTTCGCTACATTAAAAAGAAACTAAAATAATAATAATTATGTATTACAGAGAGTCAGAGTTTAGGCAATTAAGTTAATAATTTATTACAACAAAACTAAATTAAGTAAAAATGTTCTTGAAAATAGGCTACACAGAACTACTAAAAACTAACTCCCAGAAGTATGCTCTTGATATAATAGCGTAGACAGACGACACAGTTAATTTGTATTAACAGTCTTAATTCAAATTAACTTGTGAATTATCCATTTTTAATGCGCATTAAGTTTATACTGCATTTAGCTATTTCAATATGGCAACATCATCGAAAATCAATAATATGTTATCAAATTGTTTACTATTCTAAAATAAGAAGAAGACAATTGTAAAATTAAAATAATAAAAATAGATTTCCACAATTGCCTTTCTCTTATTTCAGAGTGTCCCACTGCGGTCCCCACATGTAGCACCACGTTCAGGTTGATGGTTGCTAGTGCATGAACAAGTTTTGCATTATGAAACAGTTTCAGCAAAAGTAATTTCAGCTTTTTTTCAAAGAAATACTGTTTTTTCAGCAAATGCCAAACAAATTTTTTCATAATTAAATAGTTGTTGACAAACAAACAGCTGTTACCTAAATGCAGTTTAAATGCAGAAACTGTCGTCTGTCACGGTAAAATCTTAATTCACATTAGTGAGTTTTTAATGCGCATTAACTCTGTCGTCTGTCTACGGTATAAAGTCCTTAATAAATTATACAAATCTCTAAATTCTAAACTGTAACTCTCTTGTTTTACATTAAACGCATAATTTATTTTTACAAATTTGTATATTGTTTAAATAAAATTAAAGAAAAATTATTTTTTTTACTGCACAACTATTATTAAAAAGTAATTTCTTTCATAGTCATCTTATATATATAAATAAATAAAAAGAATTCAAAAATTTAAATAAAAACAATAACAAGTTTTTTAGTATTAAGATTAACAACAACAATGTACACTAAAACAAGTTTTATTTAGTATTTTGATTTTTTTGATATTTAAAATAATTTAAGCAATACAAAAACTGACATAGAAAACAAAACAATTATATATTTATATTATAGCTACATACAGACATATGTATGTATGTATATATATAAGGTGAAAGAAATGAAAAGAAAAGGTACATTTAATACCTTTTTACTATAATTTAAGTTTAATTAGTTTTACTCGTACAATACAAAAAAGAAGGAAAAATTTTCATTAAAAAAACATACCTACAAATAATAAAAATCCACCACCATTGCTAGAAGCAAGAAAAAGAAATGAAAATGGTCTTATTAAAAAGAAATCAATCATTTCATTCTTATTATTGTTTTATGTTATACATTATTTTAGCTGAGAATATATGTACGTGGGTGTAAATTGCTATTTACACTTGCGAACAAAAATATGCAATCGAAATTTATAATATCATTCTTGAATGCTCCAACTGCTGCTTTCTTCAGAAATAATTGCCTGTTATAGAAATTTGATTTATTGTGTTAGGAATATTAATTAATTCAATACTGCGTATATATTTAAAACAATTATTTGAATATGTATGTATGTATGAATGTATGTAAGTAATTCTTTATTAACAATACACATTGCAATGGATTCAAAATTGTATATAAGTAATTGCGAATGAACATTTATGTACTTAAATATTTTGGGTTTGAATTTGGCGAAATCTTGTTCTGGTAACAAATTCGTTAAATTTATTTCTTTAAAAACTTTTCGTAGCCTATTTATACCTAATAGTGGGGAGGGTACAAGTCGCAATTTTGAAGATATTTCAATAAAATTTGATGGAAATCGGTCCAATATTTTACCTGGCCCCAATACAAATGTCCTCCCGAAATAGGAGTTTAACGATCATAAATGTTTAAATTATGCAAGTATCCAAACTATTTCACAACTGATTAAATGAAGCCAAATCACATCTAAAAATTTGTGAAGATCTGTCCATAAATGGTCATAGCTTCCATATAAGCCCCACTTCCTAAAATCACTTTAAAGTGCATAACTCTTTGGTATCAATATAATATTGAACACAAATATGTTTTTTATATATAAAAATAATATGGTACAATTTTATAATGATCGGTCCATAATTAGTCGTAACTTCCATATAAGTCCCACTTCCGAAAATTAGCACAAGTCTCATATGAATACCTACATTCATTCCAAATAATATTGAATACAAATATGTCATATACATATACATATGTATATACAAACCATTTCTTACAATTTTATGATGATCGGCCCATAATTAGTCGTAGCTTCCATATAAGTTCCATTACTTAAACGACTAATAAATCTCGTAAAAATTTTGGTATCCAAATAAAATTCAACACAAATACGTTTCATATATATATAAATAAGGACACCTAATTTTATAATGGTCGGTCCATAATTACAGTCAAAAAATTTTTTTTAAAAATATTTATATCATTTAACATACATACCTAATATTTATATTCACAGAATTCATGGCACTAAATTATTTGATGGCCATATAGCGCCCATTTCTGAAAAACTGTTTTTTACATAGGGTATTATTATATAGTCGAGCTTGACCAACTATACTTTCTTACTTGTTTTTATATTCCTTTAGTATGAATTATATTCGTGAATAGATGACAGAGAACGTAATATAACGGTATCCCCACATCCCTACACATTTCAGGCCAAAGTTAAATTACTGGAAAAACATTGTATTAAATGAGAAGTTGATAAACTAAAGCTATTCAACTTTGCAGATGAACTTTATGTCTTGAGTTTCATACGAAGTATTTTAAAAATGTTCTGTATGTTTAACAATTTTTGGTTCCTTCCCTCATGCTAAAATCAATATTTTCGGTTTAGAATACACATTTTTATTAGATATGTTTTTGTTGTTTTATGAAATAATGTCAATAATGTCAAAATTAATACAGTTACCAAACAGTGGCATTCAGAACTTCTACCCAGAACTGAAAAACCCAAGACCGATTGTTATTAAATATTCCTGATATATTATCTAAAACAGGTTTTAAAGTAGCTTCAACAGTACATATATGATTCTGCGAGAGATAAAAACATTTTGAATGTATTCGAGACTCTTTTGTTTGACACAAACAATTTAATAGCAAAATGTATAAAGCGATTTTTTATTCATAGGTTAAATAATATAATTAATTGTTTCCAATGCAAAAGTTAATTAAAATTTTGCAAATAAAATAATTTACGAAGAGTTTCCAAGGGATAAACAAACATTTGATTACAATCGGTAGAGTTTAAAAATTTCACATACGGGTTCAAATTCTTGAATTTATTTGTTTGCGGACTATAATGAAACTTCAGAACATTAACAGCCCAATCACGAATATTCCCAAGGAATTTTTTCTTAATTAAAAAATTTATTTAAACTAAAAGTTTAAACTTATTTGAAAGCCGCATGGAATTTAGCTCGTTTTCAGCATCTCTCCCAAATCGTGGAAGTGCCTCTTTGCTGCATTTAGAAAAGCCACAAGCAATGCCTGCATTGACTTCCATCAAAATAACCAAATGTTCTATTTGTGAAGTCTATTTTTATGTTAAGTGTATTGCTTGTGTACGATGAAGTTTTTTGTGTCTCCTGA
Organism: Bellardia pandia; assembly: GCA_916048285.2. Lineage (NCBI taxonomy): Eukaryota > Metazoa > Arthropoda > Insecta > Diptera > Calliphoridae > Bellardia > Bellardia pandia. The sequence continues at coordinate 78,391,252 of OU696530.1, forward strand.
AAATTTTAATATTTTGAGTTGTGGCCATTTTGTATTTAGGGTGCGATATATTCTTATTAATATATGTATATTTTTTATTCATTTAAATTAGTTCATGGTGTAACTATACAAGGTGAATGCAAATCGGCAACAAATGCAACACTAAACAGAAACAACAGGCATTTTGTTTGTGTAAAATAATGTACTACTGTCAAAAATACTTGAAACAGTATTAAACTAGATTTACACGATTGAAATTTTCTTCAAAATGTCGCTTCAAAATGCTTTAAACTCTTGTAAACAGCAAAATTTATTGATCAACATTTATTGAACAAAACTTTTGAAGATTTTATTCATGCCGTGTAAATGAGCATCAAAATCGCATCTGGCAATATTGATAACAATAAATAATTTGACAGCATATTCAATCTTTTGATTCAAAACCATATCAATACATATACTGGTGCTATATTATTGATGTGTTTTCCATCTAATGCCCCGATTGAATTGGGAAAATTCCACATTTTATTTATACTTTGGGAAATACTCTCCCATTCCTCTTCTGGCATCTGTACCAATAGATATTATTTTTGATATGTTTTTTTATTTAATAAATTAGGTTTTACCTTTAAAAATTCATCTTTTAATACTTTATATAATGCAGCGCAGACTTCAGGCACAATATTGCATATAGATGATCTTGATCTTGTAAACAAGAACATTAGACTTGGGTAACTATCTCCAGTCGATAAAAATCTCAAAGTAATTGCCAGGCGTTCTCCGGAGCATATAGATTCCCGCATATTAGTATTGGCCTTTTCTATTGATGGGGTGACGAGATTAAGTAAATAATTAAAATCGTCTGGTGAGATTCGAACAAAGTTTTTGTATAGGTCGGGATCATTCCTTATAAATCGCTCCCTAAAAATTATATACATACCAAAAAAGTCGAAACCAATGTTCCTTTTGTTTTATTATTTTTTTATTGCATTATTACCAGCTACTTCTTCCTTCAATATTAAAAATGTTGATGCTATGATGATTGTGTCGTCGTCCATACTTATTAATTGTTTTTTTTTTTATAATAATAAATTATTTCACAAAAGAAGCAAAACAGCTGATCAAAGTCAATATTTTCAATATAAAAAGTTAACAATAGTGTAAATTAGCTTCAAAAAATGTTGATCAATTTTTTATCAAAAGATTTTGAAATATATTGAAAGAAACGTGTAAATATCAAAATAAATTTTCAAAATTTTGATAAGACTTCAAAATACCTTCAATCGTATAAATCTAGCTTTACTTTTGACATAAGTAAATTGTAAACAAAGTCAGTCAGCCGTACTACTGCACTCACCTTGTATAGTTACACCATGAATTAGTTTAATACAACTTTTCTACATATGTACATACATGTTTGTAAAAACTCCCTTCTGTTTTAGAAATGATTTTTTTTTATGGAAAAAACCAAAACTGAAATCATTTAGAATCGCTACTTTTTCCCCTTAAATTTGTTTTCCCCTTTACACGGTTGATAAAAATGGCACATAACCAGGGAGAAGAGAAAAATGAGAAATTTCATTCGGATTTATTTATAATAGGAGGGATGTACTTTCAAAATAATAAACATTAATCTATGACAGTATTAAAACGAAAAAGTTGAATAGTTCCATAACTATTCATAGCTCCCATAACAGATCTTCGCTCCGACAACGACAATTGGCCAGAGATTTTCAACACAGCGACCGTTGCAAAACCCCGAAGTTTTTTTTTCCAAACCAAAAACTTTTTTAATTAGTAGAGCTGTTACAACTTTTCGTAGTTTATTTGCAAGTGCAGCAGATATACAATATTTACTAAAAATTATTATTTTTCTTTGTAAAAAATGCAACAGAAAGAAGTATTGTTTACAGTAGCAGATACATACATATACATATTTTTATTTTGTTGTTTTTTGTGCAACAGAATAAATGTTAAAATTAAGTTTTTTAATTAAAATTTTACCGTGTTTTGGCCAGTTTTAATTTTTAAATATTTTTAGACAATTTCGTTGTCAAAACACAATCGGAATTGGTTTCAAAAACGAACTTGGTATCATCGAAGGCATGTCCAGTTGACAAAAGCTACTATTAAAACTGAACGGTTTTTAATAGAACCTGCTCATTACTGAACAAACAAATGAAACTTTAATTATATTTAAAATTAAATTTTTATTATGTTTTATACTTTATTGCAAATATTTTCACAATCTTTTCACGCCCTTTAAACTCATTTATTGTAATATTGAGATTAGGTTGGGTGTGGTCGCGGAATTGTGAAATACATATGTTTAATTTATTAAGAACTACTTATTCGAAACTTATCATTGCAGCGAAAACTGGGAGTATTCAAATATGATAATTATTTATTTCACCACATAGTAGCTAATGTTTTTTTTTTATTTGACAAATAATTTGTTTATGTTGTGTTTAAGTGATGGTTGTGGAAAATCAAATGCTTTAAAAAAATGCCTTAATATTTACACATTAACAAATAAGCGATACGATAATGATTTTTTATTATAAATTATTATTTTTACCAATTAGCAACACGTCATTAATATAAATTAGCTTTATTACTTTTTAATGATAAGTACACGAGATTATTTAAAAAATCAAAAAACAATACAATGAAATTGAAATAAATTTGTTGTTTTATTTCAAAGAGTAGATTCGTAAACTGGTTAAAAGGTAAGTAAGTGCAAGTATAGGACTAAAAAGTTATATTTTTATACTGGAAAAACTGTATTAGTTGCTTAATTAGTTTCAGAACACATTCGTGAAACCAATGGATTTTGTTTAAAATGTTCAGCATTTGATTAAAATCTAAATAATAACTCGTTTAAATAATTAGCCATTAAACAATGTGAAACAAATTTGTAGAAAAATCTAAAGAATGCATTAAGAATTAAAAAAATAAACCAGTTTAGAGTCGCAATATTCTATTAATGATAGTGAAATCATTGGTTTCAAAAATGCTATTTAGTAATCTGATGTGGTGCATTCTACACCTATATATATATAGCATTAAATGGTCAAGTCTTAATGATTGTGTGTAAATTATAAGCCTTAATTTATTGTTAAAAATAAATCTGTAGAGCTGATAGATAGATGTTGTTTTTAGGTATTTGTTTATTTTTTATTACTTAATTAGCTTAAAGTATAATTTAGGCACATGTTTTATAGTTAATAATTTCCTAATATAATAAAAAATACAAAATAAACAATTTGTACAATATTTTTCATTGTTTAAAAACGAAAATCTTTTAATAGTATTTTCTTTTTCTTAATAAAAACAAATAAATGAAAAACTCCAAAATAGAAATAATAAAAACACATTTAGCCCCCCTGCGCAACACACCATTGTCGTAGCTAGCAGAAAAAGTATATTTACCAAAAGTATTGATTGAGCAGTTTTTAAAATAATCAAAATTTGTTTGTTTACCAAAGTGTATAAATTTGAGCAGATTTATCTAAAAAGCCAATAAATAACATTGTTATATATGTACATTAGGGTGGTTTTTCAAAATTGATTTTCGATTTTTAAAGGTGCTCACATCTAGAATTATGTAATTTAGTGTTAAAATACAATTGCGAAAATTTTAGCTCTATCGGACTATGCCTTCCCGTGCCGAAAGAGCCTCAAAGTTTTCAAAAATGCCTGTTTTTCACGAAATAGCGCCATGTTTCTGCTTTAGTTATAAATGCCATAATTATTACAATAAATTTACTATCAAATGAAAGGTAAGTATAATGACTTTAAAATATTCAAGCACAAAATATTCAAGCAGAAATTAAAAATCGGGGAGTCCCCAATTTGATTTTGACGTTGCGCGTGTAATGTTACTTTAAGAGAAATATTCATTTAAAGGTTTTTGTGTTAAGTGAACAGTTCGTACAAGAAAGATATTTAAGTCAAAATGGCTAGTACTTCGTTCAATGTTCATATCCGTGCTAAAACTCAGATTTATTTAATAATTAAATTTTAATTGGACATTCATCTCAACAAATAACCGGCAGCAAGCTACCATCAAACCATCAAGTACATACAGTGAGAAGCATAAGTCAAGGTACCTTGACATAAGTAAATAATTTCTTAATTTTTTTAAAATATAGGTAAGGAAATTTTTGGTTCATGTATTAAATTTTGTAAATATACTTCAGTACTATATTTTGGAAAAAAAATTACCCCTCTACACAAAAGAACAAGCGAAAAATATGATAAAGTTTCTGGCAACTCTATATTTTTGCACAGCAAAAGTCTTGGTACCCTACAAAATATTTTGGAAAAAAGTATTGGCAACCTTATTTTCTTTTTTTTATTTGCCTTGAAATTTATAACGGTAAATTTTAAATGCACCAGAAAACATTCTTTATAAATATCGGTAGCTAATAACGTGTTTTATGTAAAATTGTTTCATTAAAATGCCGCGAAAAGAACTCTCGATCGAGGAACGAAATATTATAGTTAATAACCATAAAATGGGGAAATCTTATTCTCAAATTGCAATTATAATAGGAATAAGTAAGTCTACCGTGCAAAAAGTAATAAATCGTTTTAAAAATGAAAAACGTATTGAAAACAAGCCAAGATCTGGACGTCCTCCAAAATTAAGTGCCAGAGAAGAAAGAAAAATAGTAGCTATAATAAATAATGATCCTTTTATAAGTGCACCAAAGATTGCTACGGAGTTGAAGGAGTCTTTGGATAAAAGTATATCCGCAGACACAGTGCGCAGATCGATCAAAAGAGCTGGTTACAATGCTCGTACAGCACGAAAAAAGCCCTTCATCAATGAAACAAACAGGAAAAAACGAATAGATTTCGCAAATGAGTATAAAACCAAGCCAAATGAATTTTGGGATAAAGTAATTTTTTCAGATGAGTCAAAATATAATATTTTTGGCTCTGACGGACGTGCCTTGGTATGGAGAAAGAAAAATGAAGAGCTCAATCCGAAGAATACACGTAAAACTGTAAAACATGGAGGTGGTAGTATCATGGTATGGGGATGTATGTCAGCAGCTGGTGTGGGTAATTTGGTTTTCATAGAGGAAATAATGAATAAAAGAGTATATCTAAATATTCTTAAAAATAATCTAACACAAAGTGCAGAAAAATTAAACCTTAGTAACGATTACTATTTCCAACAGGACAATGATCCAAAACACACAGCTGCTGACGTCAAGATGTGGCTTGTATATAACACTCCACACATGCTTAACACACCTCCTCAGAGTCCAGATATGAACCCCATAGAGAACTTGTGGGATCATTTAGAAAAACGAATACGCAACCATAAAATATCAAACAAAACCCAGCTCAAAAACATTCTTAGGACTGAATGGCAGCAAATATTACCGGATTATACGAAAAAACTTGTATATTCCATGCCAACCCGTCTAAATGAGATCCTTAGACTGAAAGGATATCCAACAAAATATTAGGTAAATTTTTTAACATCTTATCCAAATATTTAATTTGAATTATTATTTCGTTTTTTCAGGGTACCTAGAATTTTGCGGCATTAAAATGTGGGTTTATCACAAACTTAAATGAATGTTTTCTTTATTTTATCAAATATATGACTGTTTTTATACTTTTTTAATAAACTAATGAATAAATTAATTAACTAAATAAAATTCATCATGCACTTTCTTATAATTTTTTTTCTAAAATTCAGGAAATTGTTTAGATTACATTGGGTACCTTGACTTATGCTGCTCACTGTACATACAAGGCATTTTTTTATAACATGCGTAACATTGGATTACCCCTCTGTAAAGCCGCAAAACTCAAAAACTAAGTTTCTACAATATTTGATCAAGTTTAATAAAAAAATTTTTTATTTTTCTCACTGCAATAGAAATTTACAAAATATCTCATTCTCTTCTGAATCGGAAGTGGAAGAAATGGCTTCTGACGATGTATTTACCGGCGATGGAAAAATCGGAAAATTAGAAACTGAGAGTAAAAAGAAGAAATACAGTCGCGGATATAAAAAAAGTTATAACCGAACAGCTATCAATTTTATTAGATAGTTGCATTTTCGAAAACTTTGGGGCTTTTTCGGCACGGAAAGGCATAGTCCGATTGAGCTAAAACTTTTACAATTGTATTTTAACACTAAATAGAACATTTCTAAGAGTGAGCACTTACAAATTTCGAAAAAAAAATTTTCCCATATTCAATAAAACCACCCTAATGTACATAAATGTAATATGCCGCCATTTTACTTAGACAAGACATATGGATTGATTAATTGATTGATTGGCGTGTTATTGAGTGGGGCATTTTATCACTTTTTTTAACCTATATAAAATTATCTAAAGAAAAAAAATATTTAAAAAAATAACTGTTAATTTATTTTATAATTATGTTCCATGTAAATTCGGATGTTGTCCACTTGTATTATTGACAGCTTTGGCGATTTCTTCTGGTAACGTTGATGGTGGATCGGATAAAATGTCGGTCTTCATTGACAGATATTTTAATTTATTTGAGACGGCTGTTAAAAAATAAATATTTAATAAAATAAAACCTTTTACATATTAATAAAAGTAGCAGTTATTATATGTATTTTACCTGGCCTTAAGTCAATTAAAGAACAATGTTGATCCACCCATAAGAAGGCTGTGCGTCTTAATTCATCTAAACTAGCACTAGACACTGTGGAGGTATATGACGTTAATAAGGGCTCGAGAATGAGACCCAGCTGTAAAAGTTTAAATTCATGAATTAAAATGTATGATTAATAAAATTGTGCGACAAATAAATGCAGACAATATGAGATTTTTTAAAATTTTGAAAAGTTAAATCTTTAAAAAATTCCAAGTTTTGTCTGTAAAATTGGTTAATTTGTAAAAATTTTTAAATCCAACAAAAAAGTTTTTTCGAGCTCGAGGCCAATTATTTGTAAAAAATATATACAGGTGCCCCTCGATTTACGCGGTACTTTATTTGCGCGGTTTCGATATAACGCGATTTAATAATAGTGACCGTTTTTCTGTATAACGCGCTTTTTTACGCGTTTTTAGTATAACGCGATTTAAAAATAGTGGCAACCCTCAAATTGCGCGCATTTCACCATTATTTAGAACATTTAGAACAAAATTTTTAATTTTTTTTTTTTTTTTCAAATATTATTTTTACAAAAAATATTTTGTTATATCTACTGAAAAGTACAAATAAAATAAATTTAATTCAAATAATATTGTATACTAATAAGCATTTTTTAATATGGATTTTCGGTCCCAAATTTAAATTTTGTATATAGCTAGTGTTTCAATTTGCACGTTTTTATACCCTTCACCATCGTGTGTAATTTCCACAAAAAAATTTTCCGACCCTATAAAGTATATATATTCTGGATCCTTATAGATAGCGAAGTTGATTAAGCCATGTCCGTCTGTCTGTCTGTCTGTCTGTTGAAATCAGTTTTTTGAAGTCCCCAGATATACTCGGGATCCCAACCTTCAATAATTCTGTCAGAAGTGCTTTCGAGAAGTTTGCTATTTAAAATCAGCAAAATCGGTTTAGGTTAACCAGAGTTATGAACCTATATGTGAGACCACCTCCATAAAAATTTGATATTTTTCATCCATTTTATTGCAATATTTTGAAAACTATTGCAGATAATACCATGAAATTTTGTATACGTTGTTTGTACTATAAAAGAAGAAAGTGTGCGGAAAATAGTAAGAATCGGTCCATGATTTCTTATAGCCCCCATACAAATATATATATTCCCGAAATATGGCTTAATGATAAATAAATGCCTATAAAATTGGAATATCAAGACAAAATTAAGCAAAAATAAGTTTTATAGAAAAAGAAATCGCAAAACGAAATTTTTTTTAATTCGGTCCATGTTTGACCATAGACCCCATATAAAGTCCACTTCCAAAATTCACTTAAATACGTATAAAAGAGATATAAATAATGTTAAACGGCTAAAATTTGACATAAATACTCTTTATAGGCAAATAAATTGTTGTACTAAATTTTATGGTAGTCGGCCCAGAATTGGTCATAGCCCCCATACAAAAATCTTCCCGAAATATGGCTTAATGATAAATAAATGCCTATAAAATTGGAATATCAAGACAAAATTCAGCAAAAATAAGTTTTATACAAAAAGAAATCGCAAAACGAAATTTTTTTTAATTCGGTCCATGTTTGACCATAGACCCCATATAAAGTCCACTTCCAAAATTCACTTAAATACGTATAAAAGAGATATAAATAATGTTAAACGGCTAAAATTTGACATAAATATTCGTTATAGGCAAATAAATTGCTGTACTCAATTTTATGGTGGTCGGCCCAGAACTGGTCATAGCTCCCATACAAGGACCACATCTGAAAAAGAGATTTTTCCCTATATATATTGTATAAATATCGGTACCGACTCAAAACCTTGCACAGATCATTTTAATATATACAAAAATCATCCCACAAAATTTTGTGAATTTCGGTCTATTTTTAACCGTATGCCCCATATAAAGCCCTCTTCCGAAAATCACTTTAATACTCATAAATCGCTTATAAATAAGGGTACCAATCCAAAATTTTACACGGATCATTTATATACATGCCTAAATCTAACTGCTGGATTTTGAGAATATCGGTCCATATTTGACTATATCCCCCACATAAGGTCCACTCTCGAAATCCACGTTAATACTAATATATATCGTATATATACCGTTATTATGTTGAAATTCGACGTGAAATATCCTCATATGCATGAAAATAACTGTTCCAAAATCTAAGAAGATCGGCCCATAATTTGTCATACCTGCCATATAGAACCATTTCCAAAAAACAAATAAATTCGGGTCAAAAAATATTCTTTTCGGATTTAACCCATATTCGGTCCATATTTTATAATCATGATATATATCGTTGGAAAGGTATTTTTAATACCTTTTATTTAATGTATTATAAATTATCAGACACCCAGTAGTTCCCGAGATATAGGCCTATGTATTTTCAACTTTAAGGGCCCGCCCCCTCGAAAATAGGCGTGACCGGCAACAAATTTTTTTTTTTGCTGGTATCTCCTCTAAAAGCCCTATTTGATTTTGTTTTTTTTTTTTTTTTTTTGAGCAAAATCACTAAAACCGAATTGTACCCCTTTTTATACCCTTCACCATCGTGAGAAGGGTATATATAAGTTTGTCATTCCGTGTGTAATTTCCACAATAAAATTTTCCGACCCTATAAAGTATATATATTCTGGATCCTTATAGATAGCGAAGTCGATTAAGCCATGTCCGTCTGTCTGTCTGTCTGTCTGTCTGTCTGACTGTTGAAATCAGTTTTTTGAAGTCCCCAGATATACTCGGGATCCAAACCTTCAATAATTCTGTCAGAAGTGCTTTCGAGAAGTTTGCTATTTAAAATCAGCAAAATCGGTTTAGGTTAACCAGAGTTATGAACCTATATGTGAGACCACCTCCATAAAAATTTCATATTTTTCATCCATTTTATTGCAATATTTTGAAAACTATTGCAGATAATACCATGAAATTTTGTATACGTTGTTTGTACTATAAAAGAAGAAAGTGTGCGGAAAATAGTAAGAATCGGTCCATGATTTCTTATAGCCCCCATACAAATATATATATTCCCGAAATATGGCTTAATGATAAATAAATGCCTATAAAATTGGAATATCAAGACAAAATTCAGCAAAAATAAGTTCTATACAAAAAGAAATCGCAAAACGAAATTTTTTTTTAATTCGGTCCATGTTTGACCATAGACCCCATATAAAGTCCACTTACAAAATTCACTTAAATACGCATAAAACAGATATAAATAATGTTAAACGGCTAAAATTTGACATAAATAATCTCTATAGGCAAATAAATTATTGTACCAAATTTTATGGTGATCGGCCCAGAAATGGTCATAGCCCCCATACAAAAATCTTCCCGAAATATTGCTCAATTATACATAAATGCCTATAAAATTGGAATATCAAGACAAAATTCAGCAAAACTAAGTTTTGTGCAAAAAGAAATCGCAAAACGAAATTTTTTTTAGTTCGGTCCATATTTGACCATAGACCCCATATAAAGTCCACTTCCGAAATTTACTTAAATACGCATAAAACAGATATAAATAATGTTAAACGGCTAAAATTTTACATAAATACTCTTTATAGGCAAATAAATTGCTGTACTAAATTTTATGGTGGTCGGCCCAGAACTGGTCATAGCTCCCATACAAGGACCACATCTGAAAAAGAGATTTTTCGGTACCGACTCAAAACTTTGCACAGATCATTTTAATATATACAAAAATCATCCCACAAAATTTTGTGAATTTCGGTCTATTTTTAACCGTATGCCCCATATAAAGCCCTCTTCCGAAAATCACTTTAATACCCATAAATCGCTTATAAATAAGGGTACCAATCCAAAATTTTACACTGATCATTTACATACATGCCTAAATCTAACTGCTGGATTTTGAGAATATCGGTCCATATTTGACTATATCCCCCACATAAGGTCCACTCTCGAAATCCACGTTAATACTAATATATATCGTATATATAGCGTTATTATGTTGAAATTCGACGTGAAATATCCTCATATGCATGAAAATAACTGTTCCAAAATTTAAGAAGATCGGCCCATAATTTGTCATACCTGCCATATAGAACCATTTCCAAAAAACAAATAAATTCGGGTCAAAAAATATTCTTTTCGGATTTAACCCATATTCGGTCCATATTTTATAATCATGATATATATCGTTGGAAAGGTATTTTTAATACCTTTTATTTAATGTATTACAAATTATCAGACACCCAGTAGTTCCCGAGATATAGGCCTATGTATTTTCAACTTTAAGGGCCCGCCCCCTCGAAAATAGGCGTGACCGGCAACAAATTTTTTTTTTGCTGGTATCTCCTCTAAAAGCCCTATTCGATTTTGTTTTTTTTTTTTTTTTTTGAGCAAAATCACTAAAACCGAATTGTACCCCTTTTTTATACTCTGTTTGTTAAATTACACTCAAGATTATTATGAACATCAGACAGACTCTGTAAATTATGGTAGGAATTGGTAATTAAATCAATTAAAAATGGTAAAAATTAGACAACATTTCAAAATATTTAACATAAATTATGTTGGTCGTAAAATTGTCTTTCAAACAATATATCAAATACTAATAAAATTTGCACTAAGACTGAATAGAAAACACAGAATTAGGATATTCTAGTCTAGTGTAGTTTCTCTATTTCTTATTACGCTTAGGTGAAGGGTATTTAAGATTCGGCACAGCCGAATATAGCACTCTTACTTGTTTATTATATTTCTGGTCCCAAAACAGAATTTTGTATTGATAAATAATCTTTATTTACGCGGTTTTGAATTACGCGGTTTTTATTCGGTCCCAACGTACCGCGTAAATCGAGGGATACCTGTATATTATTTATTAAAATTATTTGTTCCAATATTTCTATATCCATCGGATATCTTTATCAAGGAATGAGTTACAATTATATTTGTAAGAGACGTATTGTTATCTTCACATTCAATAATGAACTATATAATTGTAACTCATTCCTTGATATAGAAATATCCGATGGATATAGAAATATTGGAACAAATAATTTTAATAAATAATATATATATATTTTACAAATAATTGACCACGAACTCGAAAAAACTTTTTTATTTTATTAAAAAAAAGATCGAAGAAATCAAAAATTAATTTAATCTTTAAATCCTTAATGTTAGTTTATTAAATATCGTATTTTTCAACTTACTATCCAAAATTTCCAATTATCTTGGGTCCGGCAGCGCACATATTGTTCATAAAGTTGTCTGACATGTTCAGTGCCCTGACGTGTAACTGGCGCTCCATTGGCTGGTAAGATTGAATGAAGATGACTAAAAACATACAACAAATAAAAAGAAATTAAAAATCTTAACACAAAAATCTTATTATTAGGCTCACGTTAATGAATTATTTAAGGCATCACGTTCCATACGCAAGGCATCCATGCGTTCTTTCAATACATTGCGTTCATTGCGTAAATGTTTGATATGTTCAGCACCTTTCTGGAGCATTGCAGCTTTACTTAACTGTAAACGTTTGAAAGATATTTAAAAGAAATTAAGAAAAATAAAAAAAAATACCACCCACCCACCTTGGCATTATTTTGCTGTAGTTGTGGTATCAAATCGTGCAGTTGATCAAAACCGTTCTTAATGTTGTAACGTCTCTTTTGCTCGGCATGTATATGACCAGCACGACGTTGACTATCACGTGGATACTTAAGACTTTGTGTGGGCGAGAGTGGTGAATCTTGGTCATGAAATGATTCTGGCGATAAACTAAGATGTGGTGAACAACCTGTTTGAGAACTTACAGTTAAGGGATAACTTAACATCTGAAAATTAGCAAGGGAAAAATAAAACAGTTGGATACATACATACATACTATATATAGTTTACATAGCTAATTCAACTTACTTTATTGGCTGGCGGGCTGCTTAATATAGATGGTGCCACCGGCGCTGGCAAGGATGTTGATTTCTTTGGCGATTTATGAGGCTGCTGCTGAAGATGAAATTGTTTTGTTTGCATGTGATTTTGTTGTTGCATGCTAATTGAAGATGTTGTGTTAATCAATGTTGGTGATGATGGCGATGACAATGATTGATTTTGTTGCTGTTGATATTGATTTTGCTGATGCTGCGCCGTTGTTGTGTACATATTCGTAGCTGGCCCCGTTATGGTTGGCACCTTATTTTGTACATTAATTTGTGTTGATTGCATTTGCAACGCTGCCATAGATGACATTGCCACATTTGGAGATGTTGCAATGTTACTTGTAGACACACTTTGTTGCTTGCCCAATGTAGATGACATACGGGAATCTGTTATGATCAAATTTATATTATTTTCGATAACTTTGTAATGCTATACATAAAATGCTCTGTGAAAATTAAACTAACTGTTTAGTTTTGTTAAATAATATGTAAGGTCATATTAGAATATAACTTGAATAATGAACTAAACGATATTATGACAATATTATTATCTAAGTGATAAAACAAAGTATTTGCTTGTCCAGGAGAAGATAGTTTAATTTTAATTGTAAACATTTTGCTTATCTACCGAGATTAATAGATAATACGACAAAGTTTTAACTACAATAAACGGCAAACTGTGGTAACGCCAGATTATATTTACATATTTTAAGATTAATTACTAGTAACATTAAATCTCAACCAGCCATTATTATCTCTAAGTTAAACATACTAGTTGATTAACTTTGAAGTTATCATATGGTGACCTTTGTTACTAATATACTATTTCGTATAGATTACACAATCTACAAAATATGAATTTATTTTTATTGCAATACTTGGAATAACTTATTTATTTAATTGATTTATTTCCTAGCCTTTCCATTTGCCTAAATTCCCTGTCAAGTCACACTTAACCAGTTGACATAAACATTCCAAAACTTACTTGTTGTTAAAAGCTGAGCTAATGTACTATTAAGCATTGGGTCACTGGTAGCAGCCTGTAATTGGGGATTTAGATTGAGAGTGTTGGAGCTTGAAATACTGCTGCCACCGCCGCCAACACCTCCAGCACCACTGTTAACAAGCATTGTATTTGTAGAAGATGTTGATGACGACGAAGGCGATGAATGTATCATGTGCTGATGTATTGAATTGCTGCGGGAACGTGTCTTACTACTTTTACCCACATGATACTTTGTTGGCACGGCGAAATTATTATCAGTTTGGTTTAAGCGTGTATCGAGCTTCTGCAGTGATACATTCAATGGTAAGCTATTCGATCGAAATATTTCTTTTGGCATCAAGGCATTGGTGGAAATTGTTGGCTGCGAAATTTGATGTTGTGGTTGTGGATGATGTTGCTGTTGGTGTTGTTGATGTTGTGAGTTTAAAATGTTTTGTAAATGTTGTGCCTGGTTAGACGTCTGCTGCTGCTGCTGATGATGTTGCTGTTGTTGTTGTTGCGTGGATTGTGGAGGTAAATTAAGTTGTTGCGTTATGATACGTTGCTGACTAGATTGTTGCATATTTGGTGGTGATAATTGTGGGGGTCGTGATTGCAAAGCATTTGCTAGACCAGGTAAATGTATGCCCAATGTAAGAGGTAATGAGTGTGTGTGCATGGTACCACCGGGAGACGATGACTGATCGTGTTGTTGTTGCATGTACATTTGATTGTTTGGTGATTGATTGCCTCTTATGTTTATATACGTACCAGTAGAAGAAGATTTTTTAAAGTTACCTGTATGATTGTATGGTTTATAGGGAACATACCCCTCGCCAGAGCCCTGTGACAAATTGAACATTGTCAGAACATCTGGAGATGGCACCTCAATTTTTATATTTTGTAAAGTGTTATTGTTCTGTTGATTGCTGGCATTTAATTGTGGTGTGGCCTGAGGAGATGCCATAAGACCATAACCACCGGTAGCATTGTTGCTGTTTATATTTTGATCCGTTAACTGACCACTCACCAAGTTTGCAATATTTTCCGATGAACTATCATAGCTTCCCGCATTATTTAGCAAGTTCGTATTATACTGTTGAGGTGATTGAGTAAAATTATTATTTATAGTCTGTTGCTGTTGTAGCTGTTGCTGCTGCTGTTGTTGTTGCTGGGTTGGCTGATAAACAGTGGCCTGGTGTTGAAGAGTGTTGCTCGTTAGACTGGGCTGCTGCAAATGTTGTGGATGCTGTTGCATTTGTTGAGTCTTTTGTTGTTCCGCCAACATCTGCTGATAGATTGTGGTCTGGTGCAGAGTCGGCTGGGCCTTGTCGTAATTGTGCGGCTCCCGCCTAAACAATAAAGTAATTTTTGTTTTTGGTTTGCCCAAGAATCTAAGCATGATAACAATAAAAACCCTATAAATTACCTAAAAGGTCTCTGAGAACTCTTTGAAATACGTCCTTTCTTCACGGGGAAATCATTGTTATTCTGACGTCCCATACCTATGCCCGATGAGCTAATATTGCTATTACTGTCTCCTACTCCTCCTCCACTCCCGCTTCCACCTCCTCCACCTACTATACCACCAACTGAATTGCTATAATGTTTTATTTGTTGTCGATTAACCTGTTGCATTAGGATGCTGTTTGTGGTATTTTGGACTTCACTCATAATGGCATCATCGTTTGTCAATGATTGCATTTGATTGGCGGAAGAATTTGAGCGATTAACAGGTGGAAGCATTTGAACATTACTACCACCGCCACTTCGTGTGGCAAACTGTTGTTCGATATCAGAAAACTGAAGAGTATTTATAGGTGTATTAAGTTCCATCATATTTGCATCATCATTGGTATTTGGCATTGACTGAACAACATTGGAGGAGGAGGAGACATCCATCATATTACTAGAATCTATTTGTTCGCCTCCTAAGAGATAACAATATGAAATAAAATTATTAAACAAATTAAATGTGTATAAAAACTCACCCATTATGGAAGAAAATCCATAATCAACATTTTTAATCATTTCATCTGAACCTTCTTCCGGTACAGGAGGTAAGCGGGAATTTTGTAATAATTCTAAAATGAAAATAAAAAATTACTCTTCAAAGAATTCAATACATTTTTCTGATATCAAGTGTTTACAAAACGATTTGAATTTTTTGCCAAACTTTATTTTCGCAGTAATTCCCTTTTACATACCAACAAATGTTAAATCAATATCATCTAAATTCGGTTGTAATGGCCCTAAACTAGGCTGTATAAAATCTGCAATTCCTGCTCCGCGTGCTACAAATGCAATTGAAATACATACGCATGTACATATTAGAATTAAAATTAGAATTAAGTTCTTAAATTCGGGATTGCTAAATATTACCAATTTCTCTTGAATCTGGAAATGGAAAAGGTCCATTAATCGCTGAGAACAACGTATCACTAGTCCAATCGTCCGATAACATCAAGCATCTGTCATTCAATGGTGACCATTCTAAAAAGTCAAATTCACTTTTCTACAAAAAAAAAAGGGAATTATTTTTAATTTTATAGAAAGTTAATTTCTATGTCAATATACATACATACTCGAGTATGTATGTATGTATTCATGCATGTTTGTATATATGTATGTATATAGTTTTTGATTAATTATTATTCGTTAGGTTATCTTACGTGTCTCTACCAATTTTAAATTTTTGCGACTAAAAAAACTCTTTTTATATCCATAATTCAAAATAACGTATCAACATGTCATTATTTTATGAATGCAAATGAACGTATCATCAAACTTGGGGTAAGAAATGAAAATCAAATATTTGAATTCTTAAATAACAAAGCATCGATTAGACCAGGTATGCATTATAAAATAAATACCTATAAACTTAAACAATTATTGAAAAATTTAGGGAAAAAATTGGAGATCCTACAGTTAATATGATCCGTGTTTTAGATTATGATCCATCGTAAATAATTTATTTTAAAACTGATATAAAAGATTATTGTAAGGTTCTTCCCCAACGAGCAGACAAAAACTACAAATTCACCCATCATAACCTCTTGCATCATGAAAGAATAAAAAAAAAAAAATATAAAAAATGGCAGTATTTAAAGAACCTTAAATTATTGCATACTTCGAACTGTCATTATTATTATGATAATATTCCTTCCATTCGAACATTGAAGTGCTTTGCTTTCTGTATACTAATTTTTGATGAACTTGAATTTCATATATGTATATTGTGTTTGGTATTATTAAAATTATAACATTATTACTTATCAAAAGATAATAATAAAAATAAAATAAATGCATTTAATCTTTCACTAAACTTAAAGCGTTAATAAAAGGAATTAAAAAATTACATATTTCATATTTTTTGTATTTTTGTTAAAAAAAATATTTATGATGATACGTCATTTAGTTTTAGAAAACACAAATATAACTTAAAAATATATTTTTTCGTTTAAATTATTTTAGTTGTTCTGTTTTAATTCAATATTCCATCAATTTTTTATATACGATATATAGTTAGTCCCAATTTACACGAAGCTATTTGCATTGAAAAGATTGATACAATTTTTGCCTTGAAATTTCTTCGGTGTTCACACAGCACAATTCTTATTGTTTAAATCGCTCGTATTTTTATTTGAGAGTATGAACACATTTCTATACACATACATACATATGTAATACGTATAAGAGAGTAAAACAAATTGCTAGTACAATCAAGTGTGTACTCGGCTTAGCTTAAAGAATTGATCCGTGTAAATTGGGACTTAAGGAACAAACTCTACATACATATCTTTTGTGTTTGTGTTTTTAAATTAATGAAATGTTTGCATAAATTAATGAAATGTTTGGCTGACTTCCTAAACATATATCGCTGGCTTATCATGTAAAGGCTCTAAGTCCATATTTTACAATATTACAGGAGAAACAAAAAACAATGAAACTTTTTTTGAATAAACATTTTTGAAATCTGTAAATGCAATTTGTTTTTGTATTTTTCTAGTTTTTTATTTGCGTAAAAGCAAAATGAAAAAATAAGTATTTGCCGAGATAAAAGCTTTTTTTGGACTTAGAGCTTTTTCTGTTGCTTAGTTTGTATGTTTTCATGGACGTAGATCTTTTTCTTAAAACTTGTCTCTACTTATATTTCTTACTTACTACAATGAAAATATACTTTTGTTGCTTTTTTATTGTTGTTATTTAAAAAGCTAATAATATGTAAAAAGTTAAAGTTTGTTTTGATTATTGTAAAAAAAGAAACAGAATTTATTCAAAAATATGAATAACATTATTATTGTAATTTAAATTTCGATATTTGTATACATATATGTATGTATGCACTTGTATATAATGAAAACAAAAATTGTTCAGTCTTATTTCATTGCTGTTATAAAAAAGTAATATTAGTTTAAATTTTTAATGGATTTAAAAGTAAGATAACTGGCGACGACTATTTTTATTCGTATGGCAAATCGTCATAAAATTTATGGTGTATTGTAGGCAAAGTGGATTTTAGATATTGCAAGTTTTCGAACTTTCTTTATTTTTCTTATTTCTTGATGAAGTTGGTGTAAATCCGACCACTCTAGTGCGACTACATTTTCATTTATTTTTTGGTGGAGATTTTTCCATTCATCAGGAAATCTAAGTTTGAAATTAATTTCACCATTTGGTGTGTATTGTATTCCTCGAATGTCCGTCACTTTGGAATCGCATTTTCCACGGTCAGGGCGAATATTTTTATAAAATTGTACATTGTTAAATTTTTTAAAACATGAATGATCCAAATACCAAGTACCATCATGACGATTAAAGTCATGACTGTCAATTGTGTTGATACTCAAAACAACGAGAGTGTAGCCAATTAGAAATAAGATGTGATAAATTAGACTTATCGCCTTTAATCATCACTGCAAAACAACAACAACAAATGCGATAACTGTATTTGTTTTAATCGAACACAACTGCATCAAAATCTCAATTTCTAAAAAAAGTGGACTTAGAGCCTTTACATGTTAAGCCAGCGATATTTACAATGTATCAATACAGTATTAATACCAAGTTGATACATTGTGTAGTTACTTTTTAAATACGTTGAATACTAATACTTTGCAACCCTATAAACGTTTAGGAACATTTATATACATACATTGTATTACTACTATTCAAAATAAAGTAAACAATAGCGGAAGAAGAGAATATTTTATTGCAATCTTTTTCTGTTCTGTGCGGCCATGGAAACTCCAGATTCCAAGCTGGGTTAAATTCGTTTCAATTAAACTTAATTAAAACTGCAAAAAAATACGAAACGAATTAAATTTACTTAAAATTGTCGTAGTAATGACCGCGTAATGCGAATAATTATTTTATAGGGAATTATTTCTTTTTAAACATTGTTAATGTAAATGAAATTTTTTAAATTTATTAAAGAGAAATGGCGAAAACTTAACCACAAATAATGATGTTTCCTTTGCAAAGGACACATATGTATATCAAACAAGCCTTGATGAGTAAAGAGAATCTATTGTAAATAAACGGCAAGCAAAATGTTAGATGAAATAGAATTCTACTATTGTTTATTAAAAATTGGCGGTTTGATGGCGGTGTATTACGATAACAAAGAAATGTTTTATAAAATGAAAAATTAACATCAAATATTTTACATATCAAATTTGCTTACAAATGATACCGATATTTGCGATTGTAATCTACGTATTTTATCCAGGTGGATAAAGTTCAATGAAAACAAAAAGACTGGCAACTATTTTAATCGAGCCTCTATAATTTCTTCATCGATTTCATTTATTAATTTCATGGTGGATGTCAAGACAACAAAAACAAACAGGAAGCGCCTTCTTTTCAATTATGAAAGATATTATTATTATACCAAATTCCGTGTTGGATCTCTTCTATTCGTTTTTGTAATTTACTGTCTTAGCATAATGCATGGGTTCTTTCAAATAACTGAACTTGATTTTTGCTATTTACCCTGGTTCGGCTATTACATACGATTGCATAATATAATATTTGTCATAATCTCATTAATTTATATTTGGATTGCCTTGACATTATCTGATTGCCTGGAATTTGTATTGATGTCTATGGAAAATGAAACATTAGAACTGAATAGTATGTATGAGTATTAAGAATTTCAGGAATTGTTTATACTTTACTATGAAATAATCACCTGGGTTCTGCATTTGTAAAATGAAGTGGAAGTGAAATTTTCATTAATTTTGTGTTTTGAATTTTGTGAAAATGATTTCAAAATTAAAATATCACTTTTAGTTTCGTTCATCGTAGTTAAAAGTTTTACCTCGTTTTCTAGAACGCCGTGAAATTGTCCATGTGGAAATGAAAACGATTTAGTTTCACTTCGTAGTGGAATGTAGAACATAGGCAATTATATCTGACGAGGTCTGTATGTGCAAATGCAAATTAACTGTATCGTCTGTCTACGCTATTATAAATTTGGTTTGGTACTCCTGCCCATTGTGACCTATGTAATGTTTTGCATCCCATCCGATCCATTTTTTCTAATATCGGTGAAATCACAGTTTTTGAAACAAAATTTGCAAAATTTGTTTTTGTAATGATTTTTGCATATACAAAGTGAGGTAAATAATAATACTGAAATTATATATAATCTAAATTTTTTATTATAATCACATTAATTAAAATATAATTAAATAATATACATACATATATAATGACATGAATATAGTTCTTAAGATACATGTATAATTGGCCACAAGGCTTTCTATGTATTGAAAATAAAGAATTGAATTCCATTTCAAAATAAATAATTATTTAAGCACATTATAATTAAACTAATATTTATTAACACATACAACACAAAAATATTTGCAAATAAATTCATTTAATTGAACAACTAATTCAAATCATTAGAAAAAAAAATAAAAAAAAAAATTCATCTATTACAAATTAAACAAACTAAAAGTGCCCCTCCTATTCCCAATAATACTTATGTAAACTATTTAAACTGACAAATAAATAATGTTTATATCTAATTAATTAAAATTAATATCAATAACATGATCTTAATGAATGGAAATTAATGGAAGTTAAACACTTTCGTTTAAAGTTACTTGCATCGACAATTTTTTCTCCTTTCCTACCAGTAAACGATTAGTGTTGTAATGTCGTTAAAGACTGTTATTAAACATCTTTTTAAACTCCTGCATTTGCTGGGCATTTCTCCAGCCATATTTTGTGAAATACAACAAAAATTAATTGTCACCAGGGAAAGTGAAAAACGCATGTTGCGTATAACATTAATAGTGGTGGTGGTAGAGGAAACGTGCTTTATCCTTTTGTGTGTTTTGTCATTTTCGGATGTTTTGAAGGTCTTTGACTCTAGCAAAACTGGCAATGTTTTAATTTTAATACAACTTTTACAGTGTGCCGGCATCCAATTGGTGTTGAGCATCATATTTTATGTGTTTCGTTTTCGGAATGTGAAAATATTTGAACAAATTTTCAAATTTGCCGAACACATCAATAGTGAAGAATGCAATAAGCGTATTATAAAAAGGTTTTACATACAATATCAATTGAATATTATACTGATTGTTGCGTTTTTTGGGAATATTGCTTTACTGGGTACGAACGGAGACCATTTAACATTGATCATGCACATGTTTCATGTGATTGTTTTTGGAATATATTTCACCTATATCACAATTTATTTAACCTGCTTCAGTTGTCTGCTTTTCGTAGCCGTAGAATCAATGGCATTTTTAAATGACTTTATTCGCAGGGCCCAGTCCACACAAGAGTTGATGAAGCTTTTAACACTTCGTAATCAGCTGCTGTCTTTGTGCACTCAAGACTTGCAATTTATTTACGGTTTTGTATTCTTTTTCCATTCTGGTTTCACAATCATTAGTATATCGAGTATGGTATTCCTAACAACTGTGGCTTTTGAATGGTTCAATCAGAAATTTACCGCAATTTTACTTGTTGTCACTCAAACATCTTTGTACGCTTTGCCATCTTTGATAATTTTTGTTAAAGCTATATGTGCAAATGATATTGATAAGGAGGTACATAGAATATTGATAAATAGTTTATCTTATAAGCCGAAGTAATTATTTACTTTAAACTTTTCTTCTTTAGGCAAACAAGACCGCACAAATCCTGGCCAAAATTCCTCGCACCAATACCAGTCTAGATCAACTGGTGGGTGCTAGAAACAATTTTACTTGACAAAATGTAACATTTTCAATTTCGTTTTGTATGTTTTTATTTCACAGATTGATAAATTTCTTTGGAAAAATTTACGCCCAAAGCCGATATTAACAGCGTTTGGCTTCTTTTCTCTGGATAGAAAAACATTATTTAAGGTAACAAAGGAAATAAAAATTAAATCGCAAGGCCGATTGCCAAAAATACGTGAATTTTTTTTATCTTTTCTTAGCTTTTTACGGCAATTTTCACTTATATGGTTATTTTGGTGCAATTCAAAGAAATGGAAAATACAACAACTACTCAATCCCACATACATAAATTACATCAATTAATAATTTGAATCTCTTATACATACGATGTACAACGTAATACAATAATTAATATAAATTCAAATATACTCGTAAACTTACCGTGTCATAAATTAAACATCCTGTCACTTTTGATTTATAATTTCTTCTCCATTTTCTATATTCGGCTTTTATTACGGCCAATTGTCTTTTCCAATATTTTCCTTCGAGTACAACGCTCTGCAAAATTTAATAAATAAAAAAAAAATTTTATAGTTTTTGTATATTTAAAAACGCTTTCGATGCTTAGATACATGGAATATGTGTAATATCGCTCCAAGATTAACATATGTACATACATTTTCTAATTAAGAGGGATAAGGGATTAAAGATAAGGATATTCAATTTAGCACCTACTTTTTTCGTTTTAAATATGTAAGTTTTCTAATATAAATTTCATTTCGAACCTTATAAAATGGGAACTTAAAGCCGGAGAGTATAACAAGAGGCACAACAACAAAATACATTGCTTTACATGTACTCTGAGCGTCAAAATAAAGTCAACACCACATATGATTAAAAGAAAAGCTTAATTATATTAAAGAAAATATATTATTTCAGAAAATTATATTGCACTAGAAAAAGCAACAAAAACAAAAGCCTATACAAATTTAATTGATTTATTGTTACAATTGACCAATTTTTACGCGTCAAAATAAAGTAAACAGTGGCATCATCCATCCATATACAAAAAAAAACCCTGTCATTCCAAAAGTATTGGCAATTCTTTTAATTTTTCTTTTTTTGAAAGTATAACGGCGCGTTAAAATAATTGCAAGTTTCATAATTTATCATTAAAAGAGATTCAAGTTGTGACGTTTAGTAGTGAAAAATTTGCAATGGAAAAACAAACATCAATTGAGACTCGGCAAATCATAATAAACTTACATAGAAAAGGTAAAACCCTCGTGAAATAGGTAAAATTGTTGAAAGATATGTACTGTACAATAAAATAAAAATTATAAACCTGTATACCAAACACAATACCGTAAAATTTTTTGCTGGCGCAAAACGACAAACGCGTCTTACAAAAACTAAGGAACTATAGTAAGAGAAATAAGTGCAAACACAACATCGAGTTCTGTAAAAATAGCTGAAAATGTTACGAAAACTTTACATGGTAGAGTGACGCCAATTTTTCGGAATAATATTATTTTCAACGATGAACGTAAGTTTGAGATATTTGGAATAAAAAACCCTCTAAAAGTATGGATAACCAAGAACGAAGCCTTTAGTAATAAATATGTTACCAAGACGAAAAAACATGGCAGCGGCTCACTAACAGTCTGGGGTTGTATGGCGGCAGCAGGAGTCGGTAATGTTACATTTACAGAATCTACAACGAAAAAGGAAGATTACCTCGACATTTTAAAACATAATGTAGCCCCAGTGTGTAGATATTAGAACTAGCCCAAAATTGGATTTTTCAACAGGTCAATAATCCTCAGCATACCTCCAAAATTATGAAAGAGTGATTGCTCAATCATTGTCTAAAAACTTTAGATCATCCTTCGCTGTCCCCAGACCTCAATCCAATTGAGCACCTGTGCGAATATCTGAACAAAGAAATATTTCTTGCAAAGATAACCTAAAGGCAGTAATACTGGAATAATGGAACAAAATTTCCATTTCACTTATAAACTCGTTGATTCTATGTGTAGAAGATTGTCAGCTGTGATCAAGGCAAAAAGGCTATAAACAAAATATTAAATACATACAATGTTATAGGCCCAATTAAGATAATGAATTTTTAATCATGAATTTTGTTTACTTTTAAATACATCTTCCAAAAACATGTATATGGAAATTTATATTTCATATATGTATATTTTTATTTTAGAGTTGATTTATTTCTTTATTATATTAATATGTTCTTTCGTATTTTAAATTGTAATTTGTATAAAACACAATACAAAACTAAAAAGCTCTTTGTTCCACATTTTTATCTTTAATATATTTTGAATACATTTGGGAGTATTATAAAATCTCTATTATAGATGTTAACTAATGTGATGATGGAAAGGGGGTTGATCTATAATATTTTCACTTGTGTAAAGCATTTGTCACTTTTATACAGAAAATTAATATAACATAAACAAATAAACGAAAGTAAATGGAAAAGGAAATAAAAATAAATCATTGAAAACAGAAATCGTGTCGTTTTTTCTACCCCTCTTTCCTTTCAACCCCGCTCGCATACAATAAAAAATGCATAAATTTATATCCACATCTAAATTGGGCCGTACAAAAGTACCAGATTTTTAAGGTGAAAAAAATTATGTATTTTAATTATTTAATTTTAATTTAATTATTTTTTATGTTCCTAATTTTTGTAGATTTTGTTAATAAGTTATATTTAAGTTGCTTATGAATTATGAATATATTTTGTTCTAAATTCGTACTTGTAACAATTTTTTGCCTATATATTTGCGTTACTGTCTTTGGAAAGGGAATAGTTGAAGAAGTAAAGATGGTGAAAGAAGAAAGCTTTTTATATCACAACTCTGCAATTGCGCATTATGTTTGTCTTAGTGCAGTGTTGCAGCGCCTCTGTTGGTGAGTAGGCGCATTATTTTTTAAAGCTTGATTTTATAGCCTTTATTTAATTATTAATACTTCGGTGGCGTTTGAATGTTATACCACCGAATAGAAAAAAAAACTAATAATTATCCGAAATTGATGTTGTTTTAAGTGGCAGCGGCTGGGAATCGAATCCGGGCTACAAATACTAACTCATGCTTAATAATCAAATGCGCTAACCAATTAAGCTACAGCACTCTTAAGGTTTTTTTACTCTCAGTTGCGTCTCTAGTTATACTCTATGCTTAAAAGTCTGATTTCTTACAGGTTTAAGCGTTTGGAAGTACTTAATATCGATTGGATTTCGAGCTATCCGAGTAACATTGAGTAAGTATAGGCAAATAGAAATAAAACACGCAAAATGCGGATAGATTGATTTTGCTTTTTTCAACGTAATGCATGTGTATTTACATGTGTGCTTAATTTAAAGTACCCTTTTAAGCTTTAGCTTTTTGAAATCAGTGAACCCGACAATGCGCGATTTTAAAGGAATATGTGCATATTTTTTTTCGACAAGCCACAAGCAACTCAAGATATGAAATTCGGGGCTGCTTTGACATTATAAGCGAAACGATTTTGCAAAATGTAGTTCCAAAATTTGTGAAAAGAATCGGAATCCTGCCGACAAAATATATATATAATCAGCCATGTCACAGAATTTAATTCCGTTCGGAAGTGGAATTAATTCGTATTTTGCTTCTATAGAAAGAGTACAAGGACAAATTTTATCGGAATCAAATCTAGAAGTGCTTAAAATTACAATTCCACATAGCAAATTAAAAGTAGTTTCATTTCAAAAAAAAATGTTCCTTGTACTTTTTCTATAGAAGCAACATACGAATTAATTCCACTTGAGAACGAAGTTAAATTTTGTGACATGGCTGAATGTTTAATTATTCATTCCACAATGGTATCAATAACATTTAATTTGTCAAAAAACGTATTGTAAAGTATATTTTTTAGCCAATTTACTTTACAATAGAGATTACACAAAATCTTCTTTTAAATACATACTTATGTATTTCTAAACATACTTCATACATTTCCTAGATTCTTAACAACTGATATAGGCAGTTTTTTTTAGAAAATCTCTTATCGCTCATAGTTCAAATATGACAAAATCATGAGTATTTTTCAATTGACAACCAACGACAAGCGATGACAGTAGCATTTTCAATAACAAACTTCCAAAATATTCCTATATAGGTATTTAAAAAAATACATTTTTAATCGAAATACTGCACTATTATTATTATTTCTGTTTGCGCCTAAAAATTTAGAAAAATAAATCAAGACCCCGAAAAAAACAATAATAAATGCTTTCTCACATCACGTGCACCAAAAACAAAACACATAAATAGAGTAATATGATGTGCTTGCTTATCAGTAGGCCAAACCATAAACTAAATCCAAACAAGAAACACAGAAAAAAAACCACGAGAAAACTATACTGCATACTCAACGCTATAATTTAAAGGTAAGTTTTTTTTTTTTTGCAAAATTCTAAATCTTTGCGAATATCGTATACTACAAATGTATGTTAGTAGTTTATATATGTAGATGAGGCCACACTTACGCATAATACGTGCAAATCATGTATAAAATGAGTGTCCATTATAAATGGATTGGTTAACGATAAGACGATATGTCGTGACGTGGGAGTTGACTATGATTATGGGTCTAAATATTACTAATTATTATGTCGAGTATTACTAAGTGAATTAGCATACAGACATATTTAACTAATCTATAGAAAAATCAGAAAAATATAGATATAGAAACCCAGTAAAAAAAATTCGTGTTTTTTTAAGCACTTAAGAGAAAAAGCGCATAATCGAGCACTTCAATAAAAGCGCTCTTTTGAAGCAGTAAATGCTTACGAATAAAATATACAAAAATAATGCTTTTTTAGTGCTGATAACGAAGAAGGTTTTAAAGCGAAAAAACAAAAATGAAATTATAGCCTACAGATTTACGTATGACAACGAAAGTCAATTACAAAACGAATATCGCACTTCTCACCCAGCAAGCCATATGAGTCCGAAAAGAGTCTTTTCTGACACCTTTTTCGGAGCGTTAACGCTCTTTATGAGCTCAAAAAATAATCATAATTTCTCCAAAAACCTTCAGAAAAGAGGGTCATTACATTCGAAAATGATCCGTCAGAAAGAGCTCTTAGATAATGTCAGAAACGAGTCTTTTATGAGGGTTTTTTGGGCTCGTAAAGAGCACTTAGATAATGTCAGAAAAGAGTCTTTTATGAGTTTTTTTTGGGCTCTGTTTTCTTGTTTTTATCATTCTTGTGTGGTACAGCTATGTTTTTTTCTTGGTCAAAGCACAAATAACAGGACAACAACGCTTTGGTATACACATAATTAAGTGGAATTTCTGAGTCATACTGCGTGCCGACTCAGGACAGTAACAAGCAAATTTTTCTTTCGCTCCGAAAATGCTTTTTAGTTGGTCTCTTTTTTGACTCCTTTTTTCGGAGCGGTATGCTGGGCAGTTACTATGAATTTGTCTTAAGCAAAAACATTCAGATAGAATTTGTTCTTTGATTGGTGTGCGCGAAGTGACGTAAAACACTTTAGGAAAGTTCTTTATTTGCATGTTTGATTAGGTTAAAAGAAGCGCTTATTGTCAGCAGAAAGTGGTCCTCCAAACTGGGAACACCTCACACAAAAATCATGCATCCCATCAGCAGGTTTGAAGCGATTTGAGGTATGAATTCATACATAAACCTGCTCCTTTTAGAGCACATTTTTTACTGGGAAGTGAAACATTGATATACTTACTTGCGGGTTGCTATGAATATCAACATCCAATGGTGAAGCAAATTGGCACACTGGAGTCCTACGTTTAAGTATAACTGAAAAAAATGTAGATTAGAAAAATAACATTAGTTATTTGCTTATTTATAAACACAAATTGAAACAACTAATAGAAAAGTAATAAATTCATAAATAATGCATTGTTCACATAAAATGCAATGGCAACACTTTCCTTTTTGAAACTAAAGTACTAGTAATCAAGTAGACAAAAGCCAAATAAAGCAAAATCCTGGTCTGCCCAACGACGTACACTTAAATAAATACAATAACAGTGTAAGAACCTCAAGGTGTGGATGGTGTTATTCAAAGCCATCGTTAAATATCAAAATGTTAGTGAAGATCAGAAGATGAAGAAAAATCAAACCATAACATTAACGAATCTCCTTCATGTTTGACAGTTTTTTGGGTAGACTTGTGGTCAATGTGGCCTTCGAGACAAGGATTTGACATCAAACAAATTTTACTTCGCTTCAACTCACTACAGCACATTTCTTTAATTTTACCTGTGTAAAAGTTTCTAGCGATATACACTCTATTTTTAACATAATGTTTGCTAATAGTACCCTCCTGATCTTTAAAGTGATTTTCAAAAGTGGGCCTTATATGGGAGCTATGACTAATTATAGACCGATCATCATAAAATTGTACCATATTATTTTTATTTATATGAAATATATTTGAGTTCAATATTATTTAGATACCGACATTTTTAAGGCAGTTACGCTCTTTAAAGTGATTTTCGGAAGTGGACCTTATATGGGAGCTATGATAAATTATGGACCGATCTGCACAAAATTTGTAGATCTGATTTGGCTTCACTTACCACTCATTTGTGGTGAAATTTGTTTGGATACTTGCATAATTCAAACATTTATGATCAGTAAACCCCAATTTCGGAAGGACAGTTGTATGGGGGCCAGGTGAAATAATGGACCGATTTCCACCAGTTTCAATCCCATCCGTCTTTAGGCCGAATAAATTTCACGTACCAAATTTCATAGAAATATCTTCAAAATTGCGATCTGTACTGTGCACACAAGCTTTACAAGGACAGCCAGCTAGCCAGATGGAGGGACCGACGGACGGAAATCGTTAAATCGACTCAGGAAGTGATTCTGGACCAATATTTTTGGGCGTTACAAACATCAGCACAAATCCAATATACCTCCATACTATGGTGGTGTAGTTTACAATTATTAAATGGCAATGAAATTATCAATTTGTATTCGAGTATTCGATCGCTTTTTTGTTACATAAATATTATGTAAATATGCGACCGGAATTTATGTGAACAAGTCTTGTTTCACACTCTTCAGTTTCAGTTGACCAGTTGTTGTTCAATTCTCTTTTGAACTTGACATTTTATTCACACATGTCAATTCAATTTTAGTACTTTTTAATGAAAGAAAAAACAAAAGGAAATAAGAAAATTGACTAGTCCCATCAAGTTCAAGTTCATCAAGTGGCGTTCGTCGTTAGTTCTCTTAAAGATTTAAGATATGTTTTATAAAATTTTTTTATTCGATTAATTATTATATTTAACTAGAAGTAAACCTTCGAATAAAAAAATTTTATAAAAAATTTTTACAATTAGTACTCGCAAGAGGAAAAATTCTCATTCAGTCGATTTAAGATATGTTTAAATCTGTAACGGTTTGAAAATGTGGATGATGTAAATCATGGTAAATCAAATTTAAAAAAACATTGTGACATGGTAGGGTTAATTTCTAGGTTTTGATTAAACGAAATGAAATTTTGAAAAGCTTTTATTTGCTGCTCTAGACATGGCAGGTCAAAGGATATTAAATTATTGTTTTTTTTTTTTAATTATTAATTCACGTAGGTATTGTTTATGTACATAAACATACATACCTTTAAAAAGTTTTTAAATTTTATACTTTTACATGTGTTTGCTACAAAGGTAACCACAACAATACTTAACCCATTAAAAGCCAAGACCATTAGCAAGTAAAAATTTTTTAATTCATTTATTTATTTAAACTATAGTATACTCAAATAACATGAAAAATATAAAAAAATTAAAAAAAAAAATCAGGAACTTTGTTTTTGGACCTGTACCTAAACGGGTACAATGGCGTAATGAGGGTGCTTAATTTTGTAATGTGTGAAATTTTTTAAAGCATTATTTTTCAACACAAAGTGCAACATCGCATTGCTCACACATCCATCTGATTCGACTATGACATTTTCGGCAACGTAAGGGATTTTTTATCTTTGTTTCTTTTTAAATAGGGCATTAGACTCTAGTGGACATTTTTTTGTTCTAGTATCACGTACAGTTCCAATAGCTCGAAATCCTTTTTCTTTTAACTTAACGAGTAGATCAAATGAAGTAAAAAAATTGTCGCTAAATACAATATGATCTGAGGAGTTTGGAACATTTTCTAAAAAATCAAGTACAATCCTTGATCCAAGTGGGATTTTTGATTTTTCTGAAGTAACACCTTTAGTTCCGCAGTAGGTATCAAATTGATATAAATAACCACAGCTACTTGTTAGCATCCAATTTTTAAAACCAAATCTTACTGGCTTGCCTCTTATAAATTGTTTGGATGAGTGGCTACCAAAATATCATTGATTCATCAACCGATAGTTTTTCCTGCATATAGCCATACTTACAAAAATTGGATGAAAGTAGTTGTGACAGAGGTCTTACTTTAGCCATTTTGTCGGTTACGTCCAAATGGCTATTATCAGCTAAATGAATAAACCTTTTAATTTCTTTGAATCTATTTCGCGACATATTTTCGGCAACAATCGGAGATCGAGTGTCCTCGCAAAGCTGCCAATACATATCTTCTCTTGGCATAGAGTGATATCCACTGTAGAGTAAAATCGCCAAGAATATTTTAAGATCTTCCGCGTTAAACGAAAAATTGTGCTCGTTAGCTTACGATGCATAAATGCAGGTTTGGTCAACGATTAAATTAACCACTTCCTCATCAAACAGTATTTCAAAACTCTCTACTGGTGATTTTCCATTTAGATCCAAGATCATATTTCGTTCATTGACCAAATAATAATTGGTTTTGCACATTTCAATATCGCATTGACGTTTTGTCCATTTGGGATTTTTTTGGTCAGATTTAGAACGTATTATGGAATGTCGCAGCTGCTCAAGTAGTATATCATCTTCGCTATCGCTGCCACAAAATACTTCCACATTCCCTGGAAGATCATTTGGCATACGATCACCGATAATGTCTTCTGCCACACCTTCCTCTTCATCCGTGTTACAATCGGGATCTGGGGGAATAATCGCAATATCAAATTGATGGTGATCTTCATCATTTTCCAAAAAATTTATTGCACTATTTAAGTTTTTAAAACATTTGCCGTAAAAAGCAGACATTTTGCTTGTTTGATGTTCCATTCGATCGTAGGTAAAAATCTAAAGAAAATGCATACCTTATAAGCCATTGTACTCAATTGGGTACACCGAGTTTGCAACTCACCTAACGTTATCCAATATAAATGTTTTTTATTTAAAGTTTCTAAAATATACACACACAATTGTAAGCTTTACAAAACTATAAAAATTAGCTTCTTGAATAATATATATTTTATACTACGCAGCTAAACTAATACTGACTTTGCAAATTTGCACACAACTGGTGCAGTAGTACGAAATCTTAACAAAAAATAAAATAACGGTACTATTTTTTTACACTTTGCTTACAAGTGTTTTTTTAACACAGTATGCTTAATTCAAAACCAAAATAAACTTTGCCTAATTTCTTTTCGTTTAAAATTTATGCGCATTTTATTATTGCCTTTTTTCTGTACTCAAGCAGGTACAATGGCTGGGAATGGGTTAATCGTATAATATAGTGTAGCTGACAGATTTAATTTAATAAATTTTTTCAACAACTAATCTTTCCACATGACAACAAATATTTTCTTCACGATAATATAGTTTGACTAGTTTGTTTTGAAT
Source organism: Bellardia pandia (assembly GCA_916048285.2). Classification (NCBI taxonomy): domain Eukaryota; kingdom Metazoa; phylum Arthropoda; class Insecta; order Diptera; family Calliphoridae; genus Bellardia; species Bellardia pandia. The sequence continues at coordinate 78,422,705 of OU696530.1, forward strand.
ATAAATATTCCATATTTTATAACAAATTCTCGCCATTTGTTGTCACTATGGCTGTCAGTCAATAATTAATATTTAAACTTATTGTTTTCACATATGTAAATAACAAAAAATGTTACGTATACGAGTATATGCATGTATGTTCATATATGCATATAAACGTAACTATCCATATATAATTAGAATTCTAAAACCCAGCCTTCAAGTCTAGTAGTTTTACATGTTTTATTAGTAGAAAAAATTACTATAGATAGATTTTTTTGGATTTAATGAAAAAAACAATTAATCTTTTTTAATTTAAATGTCCAACGAGAATACAATTGTTTAAATAACAAATTCTTTCTATTAAAGAATTTTGAAGATTATCAGAAAAAAATAAAAGAAAAATATAAGATTAGAACACGAGAAATAAAAGTATATTTTACACCCCGTTTACTCATGCGAGTAACAGTTCGAAAAACTGAATACAGTCACATTTTTTCACTTGCAGAGCTACATTTGCATAAGAGTGAATGTTTGACACTCTCATGCCAGTAAATGTCAAATAAAAAATAATGTTGCCATGTATATTTTCCAATAAATAGAAAGTGGATAATATAATATTTATAATTGAAATTTTAGTTTGTTTTGTGAGTGATTGTAAACAAATTTCTTTCAAATAATATTGATAAACAAAATGTTTTAATTATCGTTAATGAAAATTTTGCCTCATGAAAAATTTTTATGTTTATTTTTCAATCAAAACAAAAATGGAAGAAAAATTAAATTTAAAAAATATAATAAAATTAATTAATTTATATCGTTTCCATCCTCTTCTGTGGAATATGAGTGATAAAGCATATAGGAGGAACGATTTGAAAAGCAAAGCCTTCAAAGCAATTGCAAATCAAATGGAGCTGCCGGTAGAAGTTTACACTTTGACAACATTTTGAAAATGAACTATCATTGTCCTGTGTAAACAGTAATGCTAATTGCAAATGATTCGAGTTTTTCGAATAAGTTTTCGTATATAATACATACACAGCACTCGCATACGAGTACTCGCATGTGTAAACGGGGGGTTAAGCACAAAATTATGATATTTTTTATAAATATTTATATGTTACCACAGGACACGCGTTAAGCACACTTAGTATACATATGTATGTTGCCAAACAAATTGTTCGTTATTTTTTAAAAACGTGTTAACCTAGATCATGCTACTTTTTTTTCCATTTCGGTAATTTTCTTTTAGAATACCACTACCAAAAAAACCTCTGCACAGTAATTTAAATATTTAAATTCTCATAAGAGAAAAAAAAAATTAATTTCAATTCTAACATGACGTCAATCGATCTCTTTGAATTGCGGTGAAGCTCTTCAATGGGTCGGTTGTTTTTTTTTCTAAACTTGTAATCCTGCCAATTCTTTGCAAACTGAAACCTAAGCCTAATAAATGGCAATATAAATATTGAAAAAGACCATTGAAAACCGACTGTCTTGAGAAATATATAAAGGAAGACTTAACAAAGTGTATCATCGAATCCTCGATATCCGTACAAGGTGAAACAGCATGATTAGAATAATCCAGTCATTGCTTAAACTAAATAACGTAAAAAAAATGTATCTGATGAAAAAGTATAGTCGGTCAAGCCCGACCACAAGTATATGAGCAAATACTATTTTCTTTGAAAAATTTCGAAATTGAACCTAATATGGGAGCTAAAGTGATTTTCGGTTGCCTGTCTTAAATGGGGCCAATGGTCAACTATTCACCGATCCGCATGAAAATTGTAGGTTTGATTTATTTTTTATAAAACTTTTTATGACGAATATTGTGTAGATATCTATATAACAAAGGATTTTAAAATATAAATATATATAGTCCGGGAAATCTCAAATCCTATGCACACTAGTATTTCGATGTGTTACAAACGGAAAAACAAAATCAATATACCCACATTTTTTGTTGTTGGGGTTGGTTTACGTATTTGCCTGCTACATGCAAACATTCAAGTGAAATCTTTTGATTCCGTTTCAGTCGTTGAAATAAATGATAAGACTAGATCGTATTCAAATGCTAGTATGTAAGGAGTACTACAACCAGCCTGTTGCGTTCAAGTATCCGATAAAATCGCTCCATCTAATACTTGCTGTCTCCGCTAGATTGTTTAGTAAATGATTGTTGAAAAATTTGAGTCTAGAGCTTTGAAGAGCCTCTTTCTCACGGACCTGCGGCAACTGCGGCAGAGATTATTGAAAGGAAGTCCGCGTCTGTCAATCGTCCAGTGACCAGTCAGTTAGCACCGTTATAATTCTGGAGATGTCTTTGCTTTCTATATTCAGGAGCTGCAAACTGCGTTTCTCATTATACACTGGCCACATATTTTCTGGTTCTGCATAGTGTCTGAAAATTTCACTTTTAACGGTCCCAAGTGGTATTGCGACTGATACGGCAGTTGAGACATTTAAAGCGGATCCTTCTTTGGCCTGTTCAATCGATCGCTCATTACCGTAGAGTAATGTCAGTTAGACGACCCAGCTTAGAAAGTTCCTTTATATGAACAATTTTTTAGTGCATAAAGACAGGTAAACGTCCTCTTTCATTTAGCAATAAATCCTTGATGTCAAACCCAGCCAATTTCAGCAGTAAATAGTTACGAGGCTTCAGTTCTTAAGTTGACTTAAAAAAAAAATCTTTACAATGTAGACTACTAAACGGCGTGTAATAGTTTGATTTGACTAATTTTAAACGCCATAGCACCAAAGCTTAATGACTTAAAAATATAATAATAGTTATGTTCTTAAATATAGGTCAATAACTTTCCCCGTTATTGCCCCCGGCATTCTATAAGGTCCAAATTATTAACTAAACTATAGTCATAAAAAGTTTAATTATAATCGGATTATGTGTTCAGAAAGTACATATTATTAAGTCAATAACATTAAATACACAATTGTCGTTGTAGATGTTGAAATTTTTGATGTACCAATACTCCTTCTCTTTTAAAAATATCGAACCTGGTGTTCTGGAACTAAGACAGAGAGAGAGAGAGAGAGAGATAGAGATAAAAACTAAGGGTGATGTGTGGTCGTACTTTTGGTTTTAGAAGAACTATTTTCTAGTAGGTACATATTAGGGCGGGTCGATTTAATAATCACCCATGGCTCAGTGAAAATCGTATTCTAGGGATCAATATAAGAAACTTTGCCGAAGGAACCATACCTCTAAAACGAATTCTACTACCCCCAACTGTTCACTTTTGTCCCGTACAAACATTTAAAAAAATCACCATTTTGGCACTTTATTTTATTATTTTTTATTTATTTTATTTATTTTTAAATATTATTTTTTAAAAATTATTTTTTAAAAATAAATAAAATAATAAGCCATGGGCGATTTTTTTGCCTCCCCACAAATCGACCCGGCCTAGTACATATGTAGGTATATCAAAAATTATGAACAAACAATAAATAACATCATCAAAATTAAACGTGCTGAATAGTTCAAGAACGGATTTTAGATTGAGATTGTTGTGATTTTTATATATATATATAGAATGTGATTATTTTTTTTACTACTATATACATACATACGTATATACACATATATATGTATATATTTCAGTTATTAAACGCTATTTTCTTATATATTTAAATAAATTACTTGTTTTTCTTTAGTCAGTCGTTATTCAGTATTCAGACTCAGCCGGTAATAAGTTGTACATTTTTACAAAAAAAAATTTTTTCAATTAAAAATGCTTTAAATAAGCCGGAATTTTTTTTATTAAAAGTTTATTTTTTTATTTTCTTAAATTTATGATTTTTTTTACTGTTTGTGTTTGTGCATAATCGTATTAAGTGTGCGTTGTTTTTAAGTCCATAAATTATAAATATAACTTTATCATGGATTTATCAGTCATAAAAAGAGAATTAGTGCTTATGCTAAATTATGCAATTCACTATTAATTAAAGTGTTTATTTATTTTTAAAATATCTTAAAAAAGTATATGTATGTATAAGTATTTATTTTGTAAAAAATTAAATTTGAAGGGAGGATCCTTGTAAAATCAAAAGATAAACCAGTTTAATTATTGCAAACAACAAGTATGGTTGCTGTAGGCAAACCACGCCAAAAGAGAGGTAAGTAAGCCCATTAAATGGAAGTGATTTTGAAAATTTTATTAATTAACTTTTTTTCTACTGAACCTTTTTCGCTGATTTTCAATACCAATCTACTTCAAACAATTATAAATATTTTTGTATGAAACTCATTGGGTGGTATTATTGATTCCGCACGGAAAGGAAAATTGTGCGAAAAAAAATATCGATCGATATGCAAATGGCAATTATTCATTCCTGCGGTATACATTTTCCGCGAAGCAAATTTAACATCTCTGTTTTAATTAATTACGAGTTAATTTTGTGTCAGCTGATGAAAAAAAAAACATTTCAAGACAAGATTATAAATTGAAAAGTAAAAAAAGGTGTTTTTAGTAAATTATATGTGAAATTTTAAAAGGCAGTTAATATAAAATTAAAATATGTATACAATTGCCTTTTTTGATGATAGTAGTGGCGATGATTACTTGGGCATGCGGTTAGAAAGAAGAGTTTTACGCTATAAATCTGAAGATGTGTTACCAATGAACGATAGAGAGTAAGTTTAAAAATAAAAAATATCAGGAAAACTATTATTTATAATTTAATTTAAAGTAAAATTAATTTAATTATTTCACAGCTTTCAAAAAAATTTTCGCTTAAATAAGGCAGCGTTTAAATATGTTTTGTCTGAGCTGGAGTCTGCAAGCTCTGGAAGCGGTCGTCAAGGATCACTTTCTGCAAAAGATGAACTTTCTGCTTGCTTGAGGTTTTTTGCAGAAGGCAGCTACCAGCATTGTGTCGGTAAGGATTTCAATATCAACATTGCCCAATCAACGTTTTGCAAAGTGCTGGATGAGGTTTCGAACAAGCTAGAAAATTTGGTGTGCAGTAAATGGATGAATGGAGATGAAGAAAGAATAGCAAAAATTAATTTCCATGAAAAATGTGGTATTCCACAAGCAATGTCTTGATTTTTTTTCATTAAATCAACCATTGCTTCTATTTGCAATTTACTTGAGTATTTTTCTCTTTTATTCCTATAAAAATATAAAAGAAATCAAAATATTAATATTTAAAACAATTTTTCTTAAAAATTTTACAAATCCTTACATTTTTGTTCTTTCCGTTAGCTTTTCGTTATAAAATTTGAGCGTAAGCAAAATGAAGAAATATATCTACATTGCGGAATCAATAATATGGCAATGTAGAGATGATACCGCAACAACGGAAGGATACCGCAGAAACGGAATGAATAATTGCAAATTTTGCTTTCGCACAAAAAATGCCTTCCGCAATCGCGGAACGGAATGAATAATTAGACCCATTAATTTCGGTGTATTTGGAACGTGAACATGTTTTACACCAACATACAGAAGGACATACACATCATGTTACACATGATATGACAAACTATTTGATTTTTAACAAGTAGGATTTCTAATGTTTTCCAGTTTTTTTTTAATAATAAATTACCGGTCACTGATTGTATATCTTTTGAAATCAACAACAACTTAAAGTACATACATACGTACGAGGGCGGTTCTTAACTCTTTCATATAGAAACAGGTGTTCAAAAAACACAACCATCCGCGATTTTTTTACAATGGAAAAATTAGAAATTCAGGGTGTCATTAAATATTTAAATTAAACAAGCTTTATCGGGACAAGAAATTCATAATGATATGGTGAAAGTGCTCCGTGATATTCAACAGTAAAAAATTGGGTTGCTGAATTTAAAGGTGTCGTACAAGCATTGAGGATGAACCACGAAGTGGACGTCCAAAAACAGCAACAACAACAGAAATTGTAGCCAAAGTGCATGATCTGGTATTAATGATCGACGAATAAAAGTGCGTGAAATAGCTAATATCATGGGCATCTCAAATGATCGAGTCCATTTAATTTTGCATGAAGAACTACAGATGAAAAAGCTTTCTGCAAGATGGGTGCCACATTTGTTAACAGTCGACCAAAAACGCATAAGAATGAAAATTTCTCAAGCTTGTTTGGATCGTTTTAAGAAAAATAAAATGGATTTTAAGCGTCGTTTCATAACTGTGGATGAGACATGGATCCACCACTATACTCCAAAGACAAAAGAGCAATCCAAGCAATGGACTGAAGCTGGAGGAAGTGCCCCAAAGAAGGCAAAAACAATTCAATCGGCTTGTAAGATTATGGGAACGGTTTTTTGGGACTTCAAAAGTATTTTATTGATTGACTATCTGCAAAAGGGTAAAACAATAAATTCAGAGTACTATTGCAACATGATGGATTAATTAAATGTAAAAATTCGAGAAAAACGTTCTGGCTTACAACACAGAAAATTAATTTTTCATCAAAGCTAAAATCAACGAATTAAAGTACGAGCTGCTTGACCACCCACCTTATTCTCCTGATTTAGCTCCCAGTGAGTTTTACCTGTTCCCAAATCAAAAAAAAATTCCCAGCTGGCAAGCGTTTTACCTCAAATGAAGATACAATTAAAGTTTCAAACCACTATTGAGGAAAATTGTTTTAATCAAGGCATAGAATTGCTAGATAAGCGTTGGAATAAATGTATTGAAGTTTCAGGAGATTATATTGAAAAATAAAAATGTTTTTGGAAAACTAACTATTCTCTTTCTGTGCTAGGCTAAACAATTTCCGAACAACCCTCGTATATTCTTCTCAAAATTTGCTGTTGTAAAGTGATAATGATGAAATGTTAATTTAAGGTATTTATGCTGTGTAAGATAGAAAAAATAAAGAAGGTGGCAATATACATACATAATAATGGAATTAACAATAATAATAGCAATTAACCTTTATAAACTGTTGCTATGTTGTCAATTATTTAACAAACATTTATAACGACTCCGGCGCAAAATACAAAATATGATGCAACTGCGACAATAAATATGTAACATTTTTACTTTAGCAATAGCTTTGCAAGAGATAAATTTACGATGAACACGAACGAAAAAATCAAACTTTATTTAGTAGCAAAAAAAAACAAAAAAAAAAAAAAACAACTACAACTGCAAACACTATTGCAAATAGCAATAACCAGAGAAAAATAACCACTCGGAGAGATGCTGTTAATTGTTGGTGTTGCTGTCAATTTGGTTGGTGGTGATGTTTGTTGCAGATGTGTTTAGGACATGTGTTGACATGCGTTTTCTTACGTTTGAATAATAAATATTTTCATATTGATTTTGTTTTTGCACTTTTCCATAAACTTTATTTTTGTTTTATTTCATTATTTGTTTTGCTACGCTTAATAAAATTTGTATTTTCAATGACAATTAATTCGCCGTTTGTATAAAAAAAACAACTTAATATAAACAAACGTCCAACAGACCGACCGAACGAACGAACAAACAACCGACTCGCTGACCGTTTGGCGCTTTAAAACGTTCACTGGCTGACTATCAACACAGGCGAACAAACACACGAATTATATGAAATTGTTTTTTCACGTAAATGTGTACGAATAACGTCAACAATAGCTTGACACGATCACTCTGACGTATGAGTGTTGTATTAATCAAGTATACGCCTCAAGTGTGTTGTTAACAGGCTTATGAAGATAACTTGACTGTTTTATTTTCCGTTCATTTTTCTTGGTTTTAATGACTAAATAAATACATACTCTCACTCCCTTCCCTCCTGTTATCATCTCAAAAGGGTTGTATACTAAAAAAAAAATACACTTAATATTTGTTCGACGGCCTATTGGAGAGATAAGCTAAGGGATTCATGGACGTAATGAAAAGTAAGTCGTGAATCATACTTGTCTATGGAAAATAAATCATTTTTTTTAACGTGATTGTGTGCTGGCAAAGTTGTTTGAGAGCTGGGAAATATTAAAAGCACGTTGTGAATTTTTAAATGATCCACTACTGTAGTTTACATGATACAACTCGATCACATCAGTCTTATCAGTTGTCAAATATCATTCATTAAATGCTAATTCTGATAGCGAAAAGTACATTGCATTAAAATCTTTGACACGATATCTCTTGAAGTTTCATTTAGGCGTGATAAAAAAGATTACGATCTTGAATTATGATTTCGTAATGATTTTTTTTTGCTATTTATGATCATTTGTTTTCGTCACTAAAACAAGCACCTATTATGGGGCGAACTTCATAAATTATTGTACCGTAATTTATATTTATTTTACTTGAATTTCATTTCAATTGCGATATTTATAAGAATTTTATGCATATTTCAGTTATAATCAAGAATTTACAGTTTGTGTAACATAAAACGATTTACTTTAACACGTTATTATGTGTACATACATTTTTGTTATCATTTTATTATTTATTTTTATTATTTATTGAATCTGCCTTATTTCCTTAGGCCTAACAATAAGTATTCAAATCTTAAAACTAAAAACACATACATATTTACCAAAAAGCCATAGGAAACAGATTTTTGTCTTTTCCAAACGTCAAAATTGTCCCATCTGTATGTTCTGTGGTTATTCTCGGAAGTGGAGCTTGTACGGGAGCTATGCTCAATTATGGACCAACTTTCACAAAAGTCAATAGTATACATCTTTGCATACTTATAACTGATCTGTGTAAAATTTCGGTTCGATATGGATGTTTATGTAGGTTAATGAGTTTTATCACGAACCAATCATCATAAAATTCTGTACGTATATGCGAATTATTTCAACGTAATAATGTTTTTTATAAGAAATTTATGCGCATTTAAGTGATTTTTTGAAGTGAACCTTATATTGATTGGAGCAACAATGAAATATGGACCGATCACCATCATATTGAAATTAACGATTTTTATGTATGGATTATTTTTGGTGCATTCCAAATTGATAGTGGCTTCTATAACGAATTTATGTAAGTGATTTGCGGAACTGAACTTTATTTGGGGGCTATGGCCAAATAGGGACCAATCATCATGAAATTTGGTACGAACATTTAATGTATATTTTTATTAAACTTGTAGAATTTCAACTTGATAGTCATTTTGATAAGAGATTTATAGGAATTTTATTGACTTTCGGAAGTAGACTTTATATTGGGGCTACGGTCACATATGGATATAAGGGATTTATGCGCATTTAAATGATTTTCGGAACTAAACTTTATTTGGGGGCTATGGCCAAATTTTAGTGATTTTCGACAGTAAACTTTATATGGGGCTACGTTCAAGTATGTGCCAATCATTATCATATTGAGATGGACGATTTTTATATATGTACTAGCTAAAACCCAGTGTGCTTCGCCACCCGTATCGTAATGAAATAAAAAGTTTAGAGTTAAATAAATATTATTATTAAGGTATTAAAATCTACAGTTTTCCTTTTAAATTAATTCTTATTATATTATCTTATTATGATTTACAATATACAAACAAACAAACATACATTCACTTTTATATATAGATAAGGGTTTCAAATGTATACAAATTTTAACATTTACTTAATATTGTTGCTAGTCAGCGCATTGGTGTCCTAAATATTAATATTGATAGTCCGCCCATTCTTGTCCTAAATATTAATATTGATGGTAGAATAACCGTACCATATATCTTATTGTATACCATATATTTGATTTTTTTTTTTTAATTATCATCATATGGGAGGTGCCACGCCCCCTGTCACTACTACTCCCATTTTTTAAGCAAATATTTAAACAAGCAATGGAATTGCTCATGCAAAATTTGAGTACTATAGCTATTATAGTTTCCTAAGTATTTGATTTTTACTTAAAATTTCAGAAAAAAAGTAGCCTATAGCTCCTTTCAGACATACAGAAATATACTGTGAAAATTTCAAGCAAATCGATTCAGCCGTTTAGCCGTCTATAGATCCCAAACTAATAATAATAAACATACAGACACACAATCACTTTTATATATATAGATGGACTATTTTTGTTGAAATTAAACTTGTTAGTGGTTTTTATATACACATTTATGTATCATAAAGCCATATTCCGGGAAGACATTTGTATTGAGGTTATGAGAAATCGTGGACCGATTCCTACCATTTTCAACAGAACTTGTATTTTTTAGCAAAAAATATCTAGAAAATATCGAGGTAGTGTGAAACTTTGTTCTATAACTCAGATCTTACTGGACCGATTTTGCCCATTTTCAATAATGTTAATTGTTGTTTAAAAGTTTAGTAAAAATTTAATTGTTCTATGTCTTTTTTCGAAGCTTTATCGTGCCAACAACAGACGGACAGAAAGACTGAGGTAATTTGAACATAACATCAAAGGTAAATTCATACATTTGTTTCAAACAAAAATTTTGTCCGGAGAAAAATTTTTTTACTGAGAGTTTTTTGCAGCACGATTCACCCATTTCGAAAGATTTTTCTGGAAAATCAAAGCTGCCATATGTAAACAAAATCTATTAGTTTTACAAGTGGTAATACTGTGGCCATTGATTAATTTTGTTTTGGTTTTTAAGTGTCAAAAAAAAGAAACATTAAATTATAAATTTTTAATGAATAAATTAAATAAATAATTTAGTTTCACAAAAACCACAGATAGAAATGTAACCTATTGGCAACTCAATTAATTTTTGTAAAGACAAAATATAAAATTAAACAAATTCAAGCAGAGAGTTGTTCGTAAAAAATATTTTCTCTCTCTCAAAAAGAGAGACGTCAAACTTCATATGAAAAAAACTTTGTCTCAACAAATATTTTGTTCAGAACGAACGGGAATGTTTTGAAATACATATGCTTATTTATTACAAGATCTTGTCAAATCAAAAACATTGCGGGAATTCCCTATATGTAGTAATAATACACTAAAAACAAAATTAAAAGCCAAAATATTGGCATTTTTATTGCGTAATGTAATAACTCAGGAAAAGGGAAGTAGGTACGTATACTATATGACTTCCAGTAGCTTGTTGTTGTGGCTATTATTTGTATATCGAATTCGCAAAAGATGATGAAGTGTAAGGTAGAAATTACAAAATAAACAACAAATTTAAAAAAAGTCAAAGACAACTTATTTGTAACCCACTATTATTATTAACTTATTTTAAAATATAAACTTAAGTTGATGGTTAAACCATCAGCCCAATCATGGATAAAAATTCCGCGTCAATTATAGTTGCAAACAATTAATTAAACATAATTACATTTGAAACCAAGTGAAATGAAAAAGAAATATTTTTTTTTGTTCCTAATGCTTATAAACATTATCTAAAATTGTTTTATAGTTCTTCTCCGAATTCTATCATTTATGGTGTTAAAACTTTAGTGTTTTATACAAATTTAAACAAATTAATTCAAAAGATAAGTTTAAAAATACAACTGATAAGAAATAACAAAAAAGGCCTCTAGAGTAATAAAATAAACTGCTGTTTTGCTAAAAAGCAACGAAACGAAATGAAATACAAACTATGTATAATAATTATAAATTACAACAATAAAATAATAAAACCAAACTTTAACAAAACAGAAAATCAACAAAAATTATAACAATAACAACCGGCCGTATATAATAACAATAATAATAATAATACGAGTAAGAAGAAAAGTCAATAGTAGATAAATTGAGATTTTTTGCATGGGTACACCCTGCATTGAATCAAGTTGGTGTGTTAATTTTATTAATACATTTGAAACGCAACTACACATGAATATAATAAAACGGTTCAAAGAAGAGGACTAACTAATATCAGCGGCCAGTCACATCGCTCTAGTATTGTTTTCTCTGAAAATGTAAACTGGAATATTTGGCATTTGCTTGAATTAGACTTGTTTTAGTTGTTATTAGTTTTTCACCAGCAGAATGCAGTTAGGCTTACTCGCTCTTGTTATTACATATATTGTTTAATAGCATAATTTCCAAACTATAAACGTAATTTTTTTAGACCATCCCAACGTAGGGCTACATAAAACGACCCTCCTTTATTAATGCTACTTTTTGCCATATCTCTGATTGACGCTTTTAACAAGCAAACAAAAATTAAACACTATAATAAAACTATCACATCTTCAACAAGGAGGAGGAATTTATATTTATATTTATTAAACATATACTAAAACTAACCACACACTCACACAAGATCAATAAAGATAAAAAAGGGTGCAATTCCTAGAGATTAGAATAGCATTTTTTTAGTTACCCACTTGTGAAACCTGTTGTCAATAAAAAATGGATTGAGTGTCTTCTAGAGTTGTTATTATTAAATTGAATTTAGCAATACCAATGCAAAAATACAACAAAACTTAAAAACAAAACAAATACAATTAAAAATAATAAAATAAAATAAATTATATTTACAAGTTGTTTTTATTTGTTTTAATTCTTTAGATTCAAGTACATATGTGATTAAAATTTACTTACATTGCATGTGCCAACATCTCCAGATGACGTTATTCAAACGTATTTTATCCTTCCAGCGCAGACGGACACCTTTGAAATGATTCCATTTGGGCGAAGTTAATTTTTGACTGAAAAACAAAAATATTTCAAACTTCTTAAATTGGAAATTAGATAAAGATATATGTATATTGTACCGAAACTAAGTTCCAATTTACACGAAGCAATTTTTACTGAAAATATTGATACAATTTTTGCCTTGAAATTTCTTCGGTGTTCACACAGCACAATTCTTATTGCTTAAATCGCTCGTATTTTTATTTAAAGAGTATGAACACATTTGTATACACATACATATATAATACGTTTAAGAGAGTAACACGAATTGCTAGTACAATCAAGTGTGTACTCGACTTATCTTCCCCTCACCCCGCTTTCTAAAAGGTAATCAGCTTAGTTTAAAGCATTGCTTCGTGTAAATTGGAACTAAGATAAAACATAAGGAAAAAATAGCATTTATTAAATAATAAGAGCACTCGTTTTTAACGCTTAAGTTTCCCATTTGTAGAATTGAACAAATTTGTGTTGTATATTTTATAAAGTACCCTTGAAAAATTGTGAATTTTCTTCTTTTTTTTAAATCAATAAGTGCAAAACAAAAAAAAAAAAACAAAACAAAAAAATATTTAATATAGAAATAATTTACAGTGACTCACAGCTTATTTTATGCAGAGCATTTTTTATTTTCATAGCTCCAATTTCAAGTTTTCGAAGCTGTTCGTTTTTCACGTTACAGCTTATTTGGGTTTCAAAAATTTCAAATTAAAACTGGCAATTACACGATTTAATATTTGTTGTGATAGCCTTTATTCTCTACAGTTTTTGGCTAATACACGGCGAAATATTCGACCCTTCCGTCAGTAGCGCTTTTTTAAAAACGGTTTTTAATAGAAATTTTATGTTTCCTTATGCTGATTATTCCAAAACGGAATCAAAAGATGTCACTTGAATGCTTGCAGTCAGCAGGCAACCACGTGAACCAATGCTGATTTTTAAAATTGATCATAAATTTTCGATAACATAAGGCGACTGTGGTGTCGGTAAGCAGTTATATTTTATTATATACGTTTGCAAAATACCCGATATTTGTTTTGGATTATTATCCTGGTAAAATCGAAAATCTAATCTTGCTTTCTGCGCTTTCTAACAAGTTGTTCTTTAAAATATGAAGGTACTTGTACTTGTCCATTGTTATTTCAACAAGTGTTAAATTCGCAGTACCAGCAGCTGGCATACATGGTCAAATCATGACACTGCCACCACCATGCTTTACTGTTGCCTTTATGTTTTCTTTGTTGAGTTCTGTATTTGGTTTCCGGCAAACATACGACATGCCATCTGAACCAAATATGTTACCCTTAGATTCATCGGCGAAGATGACCAAATTCCAATATACAGATTTCTTGCAAACATGTTGTTTGGCGAAATTTAGCTATTACATTAAGTTTTCGGGTTTATAAACGGTTTCTTGTGTGTAACTCGGCCCTTAAAATCATATTGGGGCAAGACACGACAGTGTCAACTCAAGATTGTTTGCCCAGGTCATCTTGAAGCCGATAGCCTTGGATTTTGCCTTACTTTTCTAAAAATGTATCGCTCATCATGTTCATTGAAAATTTAATTTGGTGTCTTCCTGCCTCTGTTATGGAATGATTTTAATGGACGAAGTACACATTCAATAACCATTTGAAATTGACACTTGACGTTACAAAATCCGACACACAATTCAGAAAATATTGATAGAAGTAGAAGAAAAAGAAAAACGATAAACAAACAACGCTGCATTGAACTATCGGTACAGTAGAAATTGACTGCAATTGACTTTTGTTTTTTTTTAGTTTTAATAAAGGGTGTCCCAACTAGAACGCAATTTTTAAATTTGGCGCCATTCGAAGTGTCATTGTTTGACATTTGAACAATTGTTATTGTTTGCTAGTAGAAGGTACGAGGTTAGTAAAAATGGAGCGCTACACGAATGAGCAACGCATTCTCATTGTGAAATTGCAAATTGCAACCAATTTGGGGTCACAATAATGCTCCACAAGAGTCAACTGTAAAGAGATTAATGGATAAATTTGCCGAAACTGGGTCTGTTAGCAAATTGGTGTCTCCAAATCCACTATGCAGCGAATTTTGACGAAAGATTTGCTTCTTCATGCATACAAAGTTCAATTGACTCAGGAACTGAAGCCAGCTGACCATGGACAGCGAAAGGAGTTCGTTAATTGGGTATTGGAGAGACAACATGAAAATGCTGATTTTGCCGATAAAATCATCTTCAGTGACGAGGCCCATTTCCATCTTGATGGCTTCGTCAGTTGCCAGAATTATAGCATTTGGGGTGAGGAAAATCCTCAAGTGATTCAAGAGAAGCAAATGCATCCTCAACGTGTCACTGTGTGGTGTGGTTTTTGGGCTGGAGGAATCATTGGACTTTTTTTATGAAAATGAGGCAGGTCAAGCGCAATGGTGTTCGGTATCGTGAAATGATAACCAGTTTTTTCTTGCCTAGAATTGAAGAAATGAATGTGGAGGGCATGTGGTTTCAACAAGACGGCGCCACATTTCCTACAGCCAGAGAAACAATTCAATTGCTGCATCAGTCATTTAAATTAATAAAATTGCGTTCTGGTTGGGACACTCTTTATAAAAGTGCACATTTTTGCAATAAATGTTTTTTGTTTGTTAGACTATAACATATTTTCTGTTAAATGACAACAATTCCTTTTTTAGGTTTCTGTTAGTTTTCTTTTTATGGAGCTTTGAAAACAAAAAATGCACTCCATAAAATAACCTGTGAGCCACTGTATGAACATTTTAAAAAAATTCACAAGAAAATGCTTTCACAAGAGTCAAATTTGTTGCGCAAACTTTACGGAGCTGTGCAAATAGATTTCTATAATTTATATCACAATTTTTAATGCATTTAAGCATTTATACG
Organism: Bellardia pandia; assembly: GCA_916048285.2. Lineage (NCBI taxonomy): Eukaryota > Metazoa > Arthropoda > Insecta > Diptera > Calliphoridae > Bellardia > Bellardia pandia. The sequence continues at coordinate 78,438,095 of OU696530.1, forward strand.
AGGAGCCTAATTAAGCAAGCCATAAATTCATAAAATACTCATAAAAGTAATAACTACAAACAGACCAGAAGTAATTGCATCGACTATAATGTGGAGATACAGGCCACATGTTAAGATATTTGGTTTTACTATTCAAAATTGCAAACATTTGTGTAGTTTTATGAATGCTTTCTTTTGCACCCTAAACTTAGTTCGGATAATAGTGCTTTAACAACAAATCCTGTAATTTATTTTAGAGTTTGAATTATTTATAATTGCTAAATATACTTTCCAAACTCTTCAAACATCAAATTGTCCCACATTTAATGACCCAGTTGATAACGCTGTGTCCATCAAGGTTCGTCCAAAGTTTGCTTCCTTTGCTTCGATAGATTATACGACAGTGTACTTTTCGTCAGATATCAAAGCTGAGGATTGCGGATTCGATTGTCTCTAAGGACTCTGGGTGTAAATGTAGACAAACCATAAGATATTACATTTTTGTATTTGTTTAAATAAAGCAAATATTACCAGGTATTGCAACTGCTCAGTATCAGTTATTAATGTTTGCTGAGAAATCTAAAACTCTAATTGCAAGGATGGGTTAAAGTGTTTTTTTCCAGAGCAATGATTAATAATACAAACTCAAAGCGTTCAAATTGTCGTATTCCGTATTTGTGTTTCGTAAAGATTTCCAAGTCCATGCCTCTTGTCATAGTGTTACATAGCCAATGTTCCAACGTCTCATTATCCTTTTCGCACATCCAACAGAACAAGCTAATGGAGTTTTCCAGACGTATGAGTTGTAATATTAATTCAACATGAATATTAAGGGCATTTTTAAGTTTCTTCAGGATTAGACTATTATATTTGAGAAACCCCTTTGTTTGTTGTTTCGTGTTTATCATTTAGTCTGGAAAAGGTAGTTCTGGGACACAGAATACAAATCCTCACTTCACATTTTTCCAAATTGTTACCGGCTTTTCAGACAATGAATAAATTAGTAAAATCTTCACCATTAGTGGGTAAGTGTACGAGTATATATATTTTTCCATATAAAATATTAGCGAGAAAATCTACATAACAATATCCCTCTGTCTGTTGAAAGCAACTTTTCGAATAACTTACAAACAGCAATATTCTCGTATATTCATATTACTTCGGATCTGTAGCTCAAAGAAACCGGGATTCGAATTCACCGCTTAACATGACCTAGAATTATCACATTGATCTACAAGTTGACAGAAATATGGAAAGTTGTTAAATTTATGGCGGGATGTACTGATTCGGTTTTAAAATCATAGCTAATGGGTGTTTTTTTGAGAGGTATAGAACTTCGAATTGAAATAAAACACAAGAAAATCGTTTTAATGACCATCAATTTGGCTTTATTGGAAGGATAATTTTATGCCATTAATGTTTAAATATGATTTCAGGCATGTGGCCGCCGCGGCTGGCTCAAATAAAGCCAATTCTACAAGTCCAATTTTCAACCACTTTTTCGAGCATATGGGGCCGTATGTCGGCAATAACGCCACGAATGTTGGCTTCCAATTCCCCTAACGTTTCTGGTTTGTTGGCGTAGACGAGCGACTTCACATATCCCCAAAGAAAATAATCCAATGGTGTCAAATCACACGATCTTGGTGGCCAATTGACAGGTCCATTCCGCGAAATTATGCGCTCATCGAATGTTTCCTTCAATAAATCGATTGTGGCGTGCGCTGTGTGGCATGTAGCGCCGTCTTGTTGGAACCACAACTCATCCACATTCATGCCATCCAATTCGGGAACAAAATAGTCGGTTATCATGGCTCTATACCGGTCTCCATTAATTCGGGTCCTCTTCAACACTTTGCTCTACAGCGGCAATTGTTTCTTCGGTGCGCACTGTTCGACGTCTCTGCGGATGCGTATTATCACATAGAGTAAACGTAGTGCGAAAACGATCCATGATTAACCGAATTAATTGCTCTGATGGACGATTATGTCGACCATATAATGGACGGAGCTTGCGGTAAACTTCGCGAACTGAACCGTTATTTTCGAAATAAATTTGCACGATTTGCAAGCGTTGTTCTTTTGTCAACCTGTTCATGATGAAATGGCAAACCAAACTGAACATAAATGACATTAGAGTTGCCAGATTTGACCACAAAATGCCAGTTTTATCTCTTTTCGAAAAACAAACCTGTAAAAAAAACACCCTATATTTCCGATGATTTAATTTGACTAGATCCTGATACCTTTAACTTAAAATGTTAAAGTGTTGCATTTAAAATGCAATTGGAATGCAAAGCTCGACACACTTGTATTAATGTATAATGATTTCGTTTGCTTTCGTCCATTGAGTAAACGTACTCGTACATATGTATGTGTAAGAATGTTTTGGGTTTTCTCGAAATTCAAGATTTTGTCGTTCACAACTTTAGATATACTGATTGAAGACTGCAAACGAAATGATACCAACATTCGTATACCAATATCTTAATAGGAATAAAATGAATAATATTCTTTATCCCAGGCTAGTTAACGTCTAGTTCGTGTGGAAATTATCATATGTAGAGCACATTACAAGTTGGATTAGATAAACTAACCTCAGCTAATTAAAAATATCTTGTTCAATTTAGAGAAACTTTAGCATTAGAGAAATTTTATTTATTTAGCAGCAACACAAATTTCCAATATTATTATATTTACCCCTATCGTGAATAAAAATTCCACATGAAATTTGTTCCCTTTTATTTTTTTAACATTGAATTTTAATAGGAAAATGTGAAAAGGGAACAAATTTCATGTGGAATTTTTATTCACGATAGGGGTGATTGTTTTACAAACTGCGCAAAGCCGTTGTTTTCGCACGATACAGTCGTATATACCTTCATACATACATATTATGTAATAACATTGATTTGTATACCCTTCACCTTCATGAGAACGGTATACGGTTTGTCATTCCGTTTGTAATTTCCACAATATAATTTTCCGACTAGGGATGGACAAAAAACATCGATGTTTTAAAAACACTCGATATAATCCGATGTTTTTTTGCTCCTAAACAATCGGAAAACTTCGATGCTTTCTTTTGATGCATCGAAATGACAAATTGTATACAGAACGTGTATATTTGTATATTGGTATATAAACCTGTATACATATCTAACATTTTAGACCCTCGATTAAAAAAAAAATGCACTTTAATGAAGCCAATGCTTTATGCTTTATGAAAGATCAAGGAAAAATACTCTTTTGCAAAATGAAGATATTAAATCTGACTCAGAAAAATCCGACAAAAGTGAGGATACTTTTTCATTATAAACTAGCCATTATAAACTGGTTCATAGAAATTGGAAAAGCAACAAGACTGAAGATATATTGTCTGATGACGAAAATCCGTTGGATATTTGGAAAGATTGTAAATCACAGTTTCCCAAGCTTTACAAGATCGCTTTTAAATATCTTACAATGGTGGGAACATCGGTTCCGGTGGGAACATCGGACTCAACAAAGAAACAGATTGAGTGGTGAAAGACTTGGTAAAGTTTTATTTCTAAACAGTATTGAAAAAAAGTATTGGGAGCTGTAAAATAAATTTAAAATTTTTCGAAAATATAATAAGAAATAATTAAAAAAAAAACAATCGATGTATAAAAAACATCGATGTATTTTATGAAATATCGATGCAACATCGATGTATGTTTGTGATGCATCGCATAGAAAAAAACATCGATGTTTTTTACAGTGTCCATCCCTATTTCCGACCCTATAAAGTATATATTCTGGATCCTTATAGATAGCGGAGTCTATTAAGCCATGTCCGTCTGTCTGTCTGTTGAAATCAATTTTCTGAAGTCCTCCGATATCTTCGGGATCCAAATCTTCAATAATTCTGTCAGACATGCTTTCGAGAAGTTTGCTATTTAAAATCAGCAAAATCCGTCCATAAATCCGAGACAACCTCTGAAAATTTCATCAAAAAAACTATCAAACAAAGTGTATTAATTTATCAACAGATAAATTAATACACAGACGTGTTTATCGACATACAACTTGTTTAGCATTTGTAGTAGTTTTGATTTATAAACATTATTGTTATAAACTATTATAAACATAGCAATATGGCAACATTAAGTTTTAACAACTTTGGCTGAATATTATAGACACGAACATTCTAGACTTGCAGTCACGAACATTCTAGTATCTTAGTTTCGAACCGTCCAGAAATTATGATTGCTGTATGAATAGACTAACACGGCCAACCAAATGAATCAGTTTATTGTGAGTCATTGTGGTGTAAACATCAAAGTGTTCGAAAACTTTAAGTGTGTTTTTAAACCGTAATATAAGTGTGTAAAAAGACAGTGTGTTCATTTTTAATTGTGTTTGTGTACATTTAAATAAATAAAGACTCGTTATACATATTTTCTTCAAACTACTTGATGCTTTTATTTTGCAATTAAAAAGAAATTGGTTTATTTAAAGGAAATAAACCACCGTTTTTAAAAGGTAAAAACGTAACAATATATATATGTATGTATGTATATAATATAATTATGCATCCACAACAAAGGTGAAGGGTACATAAGATTCGGCATAGCCGAATATAGCACTCTTACTTGTTATCTTTGAAATCTTTGAAATTATAATTGTTATTGATTGTTTACCAAAACATTTTTAAAACTTTCTTTAATTGGTTTTATTAGTTTATTTATTGGTCATTTACACAACTATATACATAACATATTTCACAAAAATTTATGTAAAACTTGCGACTTTGATATTTGTATTAGATTCTTTCTTTTAGAATTTCAGACAAGTAATAAAAAACATTTAATAGAAAACATTAGTGTTCTATATAATTCTAACCGTAGGTGAAGTTTAGCTTTTAATTAAATGTTGCCAACTTTATAAAGCATTGAAAGCCGTTCATGATCCGTACCGAACATAATTCAAATAGGTTAAACCACAAAATATTTATTAGATATAAAGCATCTAGTCTAGTTCATTATAAAGGGTCTAACAAAACAATTGTATTTTTGAAACAAATGTTTTTTATATAATCTTTTAATCTAATTTTAAATTTATCTGCAGAAAATAATTCTAACAGTAGGTGAAAAGATAAGATTTCACACTTTAGTCTGTGAGACGGAATGCAAATATGTTAAAATAATTCACCCCTATCGTGAATAAAAATTCCACATGAAATTTGTTCCCTTTTATTTTTTTAACATTGAATTTTAATAGGAAAAATGTGAAAAGGGAACAAATTTCATGTGGAATTTTTATTCACGATAAAGCTGATTAATTGCAGTGTAATCTCCGCAGATGCTTTATTAACAACAACGATTACGAAGAATTCTATTAAGTGATTTTGTTTCCATATTTTGCATTTAATTGTTTAGTAAGTAATGAGTTTAGTTAATTATGAGTTTCTATTTACGAAATAGTTTAACTTTATTGATGATTTTCTCATCTTTTCTTTTCTTTTCTTTCTGATATCTACAAAAACCCATAAAAGTCGAACAAACAGTTATTTTACTCGTTCATCTGAAAGCCAATTTGATCGGATATGTTTCTACTTACCAAAGTTATCAAAAGTTTCCATGGCTTTCTTATACAAAATAAACGATTTTTTGCATTGCGCTATTTATGCTTGAGCATCTCAATTGTGAATTCCACGCCGAGTCTGTGTATGCAATCCAAATTTATTTTTAATCAATTTATTTTTATTTAATCATAAAATGTCAAAATTTAAACAAAACAGAAGATAATCGGCCAACTGCCATATTACATTTATGTTTTTGCTGTCAAACTATTATGATCTTATCTTAGGTAAAATTTACTGATTCAGACCAATTGAATTTTATAATTTAAGCCTCTAAGACCAAAAAATCACCCAGTTCCTCACTAGGAGAAAAGCAGCCGATTGAAACCCAGAGCTTACAATCTTAAGCCGAAAGAGACTGGGGTCGCTCTGGCACAAAAATCCAATTGTCGTGAGACCAGTTTATCATAGTTAGTTACTTTCAGTGTTACAGCAAACTTTTTAGCACTTTGATAGTAAATTTTCCCGAATGTAGCGTGCCATAGCTGAAATTACCCAAGTTTGTACTTAATAAATGTCAAAGGTTTGCAGCAAAATTCTTATAATCTCATCAATTCTTGCCTTAGGAAAATGTTTTCTTGGTTTTGTGTATTGCTTAGAAAATATCTGCTGCATTGCCGGACTTTGAATAGAATCAACGATTTTCTCATCTGGTATATATCGAAAATCGCCTATCGCTCAAAAAATATATAATAACTGAGCAAGTTTTTTTCAAATTTCGTCCGTATTACCAGATTAGGCTCTAATTCTTTTTAAGTGTCTAAAATACATATATTTTGTGGATAAACATTTTTTTTAAGGGAAGTAACACTCAGGCAATTAATATGCCTATATATTTGCGTTACTCTCTTTGGAAAGGTGGTGAAAGAAGAAAGGTGGTGAAAGAAGAAAGTTTTTTATATCACAACTCTGCAATTGCGTATTATGTTTGTGTTTTAGTGCAGAATTGCAGCGCCTCTGGAGGTGAGTAGGCGCATTAATACTAAAGCTTGATTTTATAGCCTTTATTTAATTATTGGCTACAAATACCAACTTATGCTTAATGATCAAATGCGCTAACCAATTAAGCTACAGCACCCTCAATATGCATTAAATTTTGTCTATTTTGTACTCTAACTGCTTATAGTCCGTTGCAAAAAAAAAAACTCTCCCTAGTACCCAAAGTCTTGTTGCTTAAAATAAATACCTTTGATTACGACATACTGGTAGATCATATAGCAATAGCCTGCATGTGCTCAGGTTCCTCCACATACTTCATTATCAAGACACTCTTTTTCCATTGCATTCATTGAACTTAACACAGATTCTCAATACCAAACTCCCGAAATAAAACGAATGATAATTTTACATTTATTTTTTAAATTTTTTTTTAAATTTCACTGCAAATATACTAGATTATAAAGTTTTGTTTAAGGTAGTACTTTGTTATTTGTTTATTTTTAAGTGCATATTTTTTGGTTCATATCTACGGCATTGGTTTACATTAACATTAGGGTGGCTACATAACTTGTAGATGTTCCCAATACACAGTTAACCTTATATCCATTTAGTTAAGGTAGTTGATTAGTATTAGTTTGAGCAGATTATTAATTTATTTAATGGAAGAAAACTCCTTTAATAAAATCGAATGAGAATTATTTTGTGAGAATTCAATTTATTAACACAACAGCTGCGAAATTTGTCTCAGGCCATTCGATGAAATTAAAATTTCATTTTGGAAAAATAGAAAAGTTTTTCCTATTTCAGCTCTCCAATGGTCAACAAATGGATAAACTTTTTAACAAATTGTAATTAAAAGTACAAAAAAAAACATTTATTGTAATTCAGAAAATTTAAAACTAACAAATAGTGCCACCTTAATGTTTACATAGGTATGAATTATGATTGTGAAAATTAAATCCATATTAGTATTGCAGTTGCAATCATATTCCAATATATAAGTATGTATACAATACTCATTTTAAGAAATATTGCTGATTTAAGTAAAATAGTTAAAAAAAAAACAACAAAATATACCAAAAACAAATGAACTTAAAGCTTAAATAAAAAGTTAAAAAAAAAAAACTTAAATCACGCTATGAACATGTGGTTTAAACCCTTAAATACTTGAAGCAATAACAAATATTATCCACTGGCGCAAAAAAAGTATAATAAAGAATAGATAGCAAATGCGAAATTTGATGAGGAAAATTCATAATAATTAAGGAAATTTTTAAATAATATTGTGTCGACTTACCTGTAGGCTAAATTCATGCATTTGAAGAGTTTCGTTAAAGACGTTTCAATTTCCAAATGGGAGGTAATTATACCATGCGATTCCGTGTTGCCGTATTTGTTTTGTTGGGCCATGTTGCGTGGCACATACAATTGCACTTCCATGCAGGTATTGGGTTCATCGTCCGCTTTCGATAGACTGGGATCTTCGGGATCCAACATTTTTATTTCACTATCATCGAGATCATCTTGAGCTTCTTCGGCCTCAAAAGTTGAGACCATAAATTGACCAGAATGTATTGATTCCCTTTCAGCTTTGCCGGAATTCGATGTCACCGATGAATTGGAATCATTTGAAAAGTTATTCGGTGCTGACAGCGTAAAACCACCCGAAGAAGGGCTGGTTGAAGAAGACGCTGCTGCCACTCCAGCTGCAGCTAAACTGGATGGGCTGTTGTTAGTATTCATGCCCATAATATTTGTGGCAGGCGAACGTGGATAATTATTGAATTTATTCGACGTATTTAACATCATGCTCGTTTGTTATTGTCTCAATTCTTAATAATATGTATTTTAACGCTACGCTACCGTTCTGTAATTTTATTCAGTAGACACGGTTGTTGTTGACGCGCGCGTAAAACACACAATGAAATAAATGTTTGTCGGCAGGAAATTTTGAAGTTTTCTATTATTGCAAGAAATTATTAAACTTTATTTGTTTGTGTATTTGTATGTGTCGGCGTCGAATTAATTATCAAGATTTGTTTATCATTATCATCACAATCACAGTCACAATCATTTTTACTCTAATTATTATTATTATTATTATTGTTATTGTTATAATACATTTAAAAGTGATAAGAAATGTAATAAACTATTCACACTATTATTACGATTATTTTTGTTTTTATTCTTATTTATATTTCTACAAGTCGGTTTGAAAAGATTTCTTTGCTCTGAAAAAATACACGAATAATATAAATTTTTATAATCTTTAATACTATCACAGTTTTTTATTGTTTCGAATTGCAGTGACAGCCACGGAGACAATGACAAAGACGAAAATTTGCTACAATTATTAGTGGCTTTTATCATTGGCGTTATTATTGCTTTTGTGATTTCAGTTGATATTGTAGTTGGTGATGATATCTTTTCCATTTCACAATCAACACTAAACGTTAACGTTTTTAACAGGCAACATTAACTTTTTTTCTGCTTCTGTTTCAACTTTGAATTTTTAATTTCTCTATTTTTTGCACTCTTTTGTTTTATTGTTACGTTTTTTTGTTCTTATTAAATGTTAATTCTCTCTCTTTGTTCTTTTTACGGTTTGTTTTTTTTTTTAAATTTTAATTAAATTTTATAAGATGTATACGAGAGACATTGATCGTTTTTGTTATTGGCCAAACACAATTTGAATTTGTTATCAGTTCTTTGTTGTTATTGCATTTTTAAAATAAATTTATTAGAATGAGTGTGTGTGTGAGAGAGTTTTTTTTTTAGAAAAGAGTCATCATGATTGTATGCTTCACCTATAAGATTGATTTGAGAAATGTAGAAATGTAAAGTAGCAGCACAATAACAATAATAATGAGTTAGTTTATCAGTTCAAATTTCATAAAGTGTAACAACCAATATTTATAATTGTATAATTTATACAGGGTGTTTTGTTTAAATGTATAGAACTTTAATTTGGCAACACTTTTTTAAATGGCGGCCATTTTGTCAGCTATCAAGTGATTTATTCCAGAAAAGGAATTAAGTATAGCAGATGCGTTATCGAGAAGAAAAAGCACAAGTACTTGAGGATGAAACTGAAATGTGTGTTAATTTGATTTCCGGTTGTTTTCCAGTAAGAGATCACTACTTGGAGAAGATAAAAACCGCTCAAAGCAAGGATATAATTCTACAAAAGTTACGCTTTTTTTGCTACAGTGTATGGCCATCACGAAGTAACAAACCAGATTTTTTAGTTCCATATTACCAGTATGGGAATGCGATATCTGTGGCAGATATATGGTAGTAGAATAATAATATCTGTTGAGTAACAGCAGGAAGTTATGCAATTTATTCACATGGGACACTAGGGTCTAACCAAATGTCGACGAAGGGCTTAGACAAGTGTTTGGTGGATAGTAGCCAGTTACAGAAAATAGTTAAGAATTGTAATATCTGTATAGAGACAAACCCATATTTTTAGGACAGGATTCCTACAAGACTTATGGCAGCAGCCGATTTATTAAAAACCAAAAATAACAACTCATGGTATTTAATAGTTATTGATTATGATTCACGATATTTTGAAATTTATAAATTGCAATCATTGACAGACTTGATGGTAATAGAGAATTTGGAATTTGTTCTGTCTTGCGAACGGAGAATGGTAGCCAATTCGACTCACATAATTAAAAAAAAATCAGTGATTTTGTAATATCACCACCAATTCTAATAGCCCTTAGCCTCAGTCAAATGGAACAATTCATCCTCACAACTATTATTAAGCTTTTCTCAGTTACACCTTTGGAAACGGATTTCCTTCGAAATTAAAACGCATTTACCAGTATTACCAGAGTGCCCCGATAGACTAGGCGATAGAGTGCCGGGCTATCAGTCAAATGGTTGCGGGTTCGATTCCCGCCAAAGACTCTGGGTAGATGAGTCAGACATATGTAGACCAGTCAGACATATGGAGATAAGTCACACATTTGTAGACCATTCAGACATATATAGACCAGTCAGACATATGTAAACTAGTCAGACATTTGTTAGAGAATCTAAGGCATCGCAATGGAACATATCGGCTTCTGGGTGAGGGTGTCAGGTGACTCACACCAGCCTTTCTACCTAACCCAACCTACTAGTATTACCAAGAGTATTGAAGGTGGATAACAAGGAAGTTATGAAACATAGTCAGAAAACTAGAGAGAAAAACGAAGTAAATTACAACAAACAAAAGAACAAATCTAAAGAACTTTCAGAACTAAAAGTAAGGTAATGAGTTTGGATAACAGATCTGAAAAGCTATGTTATCATTACAAAGAAATTAGAATATCTGCGCTCGTATTTGGTAAAGACGGACAAAGGCACATACCGAAGAAACCGTTGGCATCTGGTACCTGCTAGGATGGACCAACATCAAGACAACAATTACTCAGATGATATTAGTTTGAATGGGGAAATTAATTTTAGAGATTCTAGTGCGCAGAGTAGAATTGATAATGGTAACGTAACTATTAATACTAGGGATAGGATTGTAAACGAGACTACAGTTCCCCAAGTCGAAGTGGGCTGCATCCTTGGCAGGTATTTCTAGAACTAATAGAAAGATAAATCTTCCTTTTTTTAATGATTATATAGTTTACTAAAATAATTGGATGTAATCTGAAATTATGGCAACTGTGGAGGTAGAACTGTATGAAGATCTCTGTATCTGGCACACGTGCTTATTATTGTAGAAATGATATTGAATTGAATAGTAAAACCAAGAAATCAAACTTTGTAAAAAAAAAAAAACAAAACTTGATTTACTCAATAATACTATAGAATTTCGATGTTAATGTTAATTTAAAAATTAACATTTACAAAATACAAAGTTTTTTATTTTTAAATCATTTGAAAATAACAAATCATAATCAAGCCTTAAATTTAATTTTAATTTAAGAAATAAAGTTTTTGTTTGACCAACAATAAACTTATATATGTATATATGTATGTCACAAACGCATGGAAAAGTAAAAATTTATAGTATGCTTAGTTTTTTAGAATGTTATCTATTAAAGCAAGTTTAAGGCTTATTTTATATTTAATATAGAGATGTATGTTTTTCAAAAGATTTGAAACTAAATTTGCATAAATTAAACATGTTTTAATATATAAATTTTTGTTTTGACTTTTATAACAGCAAGCCTCTCTCACTCCGACTACCGGCTAAATTTATAAATCGTATGATGTATCTACAACACAGCAATAATAAGGTCTAATGTTTATCATAATACTCAATTAAATTGTTTGTATTAAACGATGTTTTCAAGAATTAAATAAAAATAACCAATATAATTGTTAAAAGGAAGCTGCACATATGTATGTCATTCCGACAACTCTCAAACTGATTTAAATATAAATACAATACATTACAGAAACTTATCTCGATAATTAATATATTACATACATACATACATTTTTAGTTGAAATAATTGTGGCAGTATAGCTGCGCAACTACAAATGTAATGACATTTTTTTTAAGGTAACATAAGTTAGTGGTTTTTTGAATAACCTCTTTTAATAAGAGTAATATGATTGTATAGGGTAATTAATTTAGAGGTTATCTTCACTAGTTTATCTTGCAAATCATGCGTCTACAAATTATACAGCTGTTAAGCTGAAAATCTGCGTTCTGTGATAAAACTTTTTGTTGCACAATGGCTTCATTGAGAAATCATTTTGGTGAGCAGCAAATTTTGCATTCATATAAAGTCAAAAGTTGTAATTCAGGATATACCGGTAGCAATAGATAGATGGTTCTTTCGGGACAAAAAAAAAAGAATATTTTAGACAATAATTAATATAGTTAAGAAAATTGTTATAATTATAATATTCTTGTTTTTTAGATTATATTGCTTTCCTGAAGATGATCAACAAAGTTGGTCGAAATATTGGAAACAAATAAAATATAATAAAAATTAAAAACGAATAAAAGTTTTTATATTTTTAATAAAAGAGACCTCAAGCCGAATTAATAAAGTAAAAAGATATTTTAGACATTTTTATTTAAAATTATAAAATTAATATAAATATACATGGAGCATGGTTTGTTAATTATATCATATAATTTTTGTTTCGTATTGCGGTGTTACACGTCACAGAACATTTTTGTAATGCAAAGCTGTTTTAAATTTTCCTTCTATTGAAGCTTACTAAAGCAAACAAACAATCTTAGAAACATGGAAAGAACTACTTTAATCATCAATGATTTTTTTGTGACTATCAAGCTAAGATTTGCTTTTATTCTTTCTTAGGTTCATTTATAGAATTATATTATTATATTTTATTTATTATAATTATATTTGCAAAAAATATGCTAAATAAAGAATTCTATTGAAAAAGTTTTGGCAAATAACTAATGCAAATTTACATAAAACAACCATTTTGTTTATGTTTTTATATTTTCTGTTGATGATTGCTTTAAATATTAGACTTAGTTTTTTACACGTGTTAATTCAGGCTAATTTTAAAAACATTTTTAAATAATGACATTGACAAGGCCAGGAGACAAATACAAATAACTTTAAAAATTGTTTGCAAACAATTTAAAGTTTATATTTTTTTAAATTCTCGTCCATTTAAAATAACTCCAATATTTAAAAATATTAGGAATAAACTGTTTTCATATTCATTAAATTAAGGCTTTTCATTTTTAAGATTTAGAAAGAAAATGCTCAAGTCTGGCAGGCCTGCTTATAAACAGATTACTTTTCTCTTGCATTAACTTTCTCTTTTGTCGAAGAAGTTAACTTTTAAGAGAAAATAAAAATTGAATTAAAAACTATACATATTAGCACAATTAAAAAAACAATAACAACATATTTATATAATTTTTTAATATATTTAGCAATAATATTATAAATAATTAATTAATTGGCAAAATATGTTAATTGCTCAAAAGAAAACTAGAAAAATAAAATATAAAAACTGTAAAAGCAAATCAAAGAATAATAATACAAATCAGCTGTCCTTTACAACGCGCTAAAAAGAAAAAGAGGGGCAATGACATAAAGTAAGAAATAGAATGAAATATAAAAAAAGATGTAGGTATGTATCTACTAGCATAACAAGTATCTAGCTAGCATATAATTTTTGTAATTTTGTAGTTTGTATTTCAGATATTTTTACATTTTTTTTAACAATACACACAAAGTGGGCTCGTCGATTGCTGGTGTATTATTTTTTTCTACAAACACATCAAGTCGTAAACATTTTTCCGCGATTGTTATTGTTTTGTTTATTATAAGTATGTAAAACATTTTAAATTACTTTGTTTGTATCAGTATGTATTTTTGTTTTTGTATTTGAAAAGTCAAACGGGTAATAAATGTGACTTTCATTATTGTTGTTTCATTTGGCGACACAATCTTCCATATCGTCAGCAGCACAAACAAGATCGTGTAACAGAAATTTATTGGAAATATGTACATATGTACTTATGTAGTAAATAGAACATAAAAATAGTTTTTTAATTGATAACAGCAACTTTTATATTATTCAATTCAGCAATGAAAAAATATACGTATGTATATAGATATTCTTCAAATTGATATTTTTAGGAAAGCATTGAAAATATTTTGCAATCATGAGAATTGTTCTACATACATATTTTGATATAAATGTTTTCAATATCTTCTTTTGCACATCTATAGATGTGCTTTTGATAGAGGGCAATAAAATCTATAAAACGTAACAATTTACTGACGTCGACACAAAAATTGTTGTGATGACGGTGATGGTAGACTGAGACTGCCTTGTCTCACTTGCTAAGATCGTTTGACATAGTATAAATAAGTAGCTCCGTGCTATTACTATTATCTATTTGTAGGTATATTTGTTTATTATGTTGTTTTTATTATTATTAACTTTATCATTACTCTTTCGTAGTATTTTCTTTTATTGTTTGTGTATTTTTATTATTATTATTAACATATACACACATATCATCACAATCATTTATCTTGACACTTGGCTGTTTGTTTCTGGCCTTTGACCATTCCTCTTTAACACTTTGTTTTTATTTTATTTCTCTCCACTTTCATAATTCACTACATTTTTACCTTTTTTGTTCACGTAATTGTTAATATTTTTACTTCTGTCTTATATGCCGATTACGTTTACACATTTCGGTTGTTTATATGAATTTAATAAAGATTCTAATCGCTAAATATTTTTCCATTACTATTTTATCAGCACAAGTAATAAAATAATTTGTAAATTGTAAAAAAAGAAAAACATCGAGAATTCTACAAATGCGATGTTTTGTGTCTTATATGACAGATAAGTGCTGCCAAGTTAATGTCCCAAAGTCAAAAGTTACCATATAATTGCTAATTGGAATACATTGACAGGGTAAAATTTAAAAAAAAAAATTAATATCTTTAGGAAATTGGATCTATACTCCAGAGTGACCAGAGTCTAACTCGAAAAGTTTACTAAAATAACGTATTAATGTTGGACATACTCGTTCTAATGCAGATACAAAAATTATTTGAAATTTTATATATATTTAATCTACAATGATCTGTCTTGAAAAAGTCAATCGTAACTTAGTGATTTCATTGATATATGATTAAACCGCTGAGAGTCTTGTCTGATCGTCGTAAATAGTGAAATTTTTTTGATGCAATTTTTTTAATGAATATGTAATTTTTAAAGTTTAAAAAATGTATTTTACAATAAACATGCCATATGAAACAATAGTGTTTTACACAATTTTAGAGCAGATACATCCCTATGTTTTGATTAAAACTTTAACGAATTACTAACAAGACTCTTATGAAGCTGAACCCAAAAAATTATTATCGCATAAAATTTTAGGTTTCACTGGTTACCATAAATAAACAAGAAATCCGTTTTTAAATGAAAATAGTTGTATCTCTAATCATCGATTTGGTTTTTGAAGAAAGTACAGCACTTTTAAAAATGCGAAATAAAAGTTGAAAGAAAAAAGCTTAAAGAAAAACCAAGTAAAACTATTATATTCGGTTGTCTTGAGTATAATATTTCGGTTAACGAGATTTCGTTAAAACTCACTGATAAATGATAAATGTCTATTAAAATGGATTGACGGACATTTTGTTCTATTCTATATTGCCCATTTTCAGTACCAACGATTTTTGATCAACTCAGAATATTTAGAAACTATAAAGATTCATCCAAACGATTGTTTATGTGTCGTCTTATCGAGTCATACTTTTGTTCGTATAATCATTTAGTGCGTTCAAATTACTGACACAAATATGTTAATTTTCTACTGCGTGGGGAAAACGTTTCGAGTTCATAATTTTCGGTGTATTTTTAAATGACGTCTTTTTATTTTAAATCTTTGAAATTTCTCAACCTTCAACAAGGTTTTTGTAATATTGGCTTTTTAGTAACAAAAACTTCAAAGTCAGATTACAAGGAAAAAATTGACTACATATATTCGGCAAAATTTTGTCTTTAAACTACATTATTTTATGGAAGTAAATGTTAATGTATAGAAAATTAGTCGTTAAAATTTTACACACTTACGTTTGACGAAACTCAGCTCCTATTTTCATTTAAAAGAAACCGTTATTTTACAGCATATATTATCAACTGGTAATAATTGAAGCAATACTCTCGATTACTCCTTATCGAACGTGTGAACAATTTGGTAGCATTTGCAATAACGACAAAATGTACCCAAACTAGAGGTTGATTGTAGTCTTGGGCGTAATTGTTCATTTCAGTGATCGTTCATTTTTCTTCAATTCAAAAAAATTAATTAGGTCGTTTTTTTCGCTCAGTTGTTTATATGGTGTACAAATACATATACTATACTTTCACTGAACAACTGAACTAAATGAACCACGGAACAAAAACAACTGAAAAAAATGAACCACGGAACAAAAGAAACAACTGAACGAAATGAATAAAAAATAACAAAAACTGAACGACATCACATCGTTCATCTGAGTGAATAGTTCAATTGAAATACTTCATGGTGTAAATATACAAGGTGAGTGCAGTAGCCCAGCTGACTGATACTATGTTTCCACGGTACATGCTTCGCTCTCTATTCATGCTTCACACCCCAATCATGAGCGAAACAACTTGCCTCACCATACAAAATTTTAAGAGCGAATCAAGTAGATTCATATTGAATCTACTTGCGAAGCACAAAAAATTGCACTCTTTAATTTTTATCGCAAGTTTATCTGCACTAGCTGTAAACAAAGCAAATTATTTTCTTGTTGCTGGAAGTAAAGAAAGTAAATACGTACGAATGTATGTTTTTTTTTCAAATAAGCTAACTAATTTCCACTCACTTTTGTTTGTCCATTAAAAAAAATTATTTTCCACAAATTGTAAATTCTGTTTTTTTTTTTATTCTGTTTGTTTATTAAAGACAACTGTCAAATCGAATCAAGTTTATTAGTCATGTAAACAGCATGATTCATAAACATGATGCAGACAGCGAAGCAGGTGATTCAAGTCGTCGTGGAAACATAGTATGACTTTGTTTACAATTTACTTATGTCAAAAGTAATACATTTTCAAGTGTTTTTGACTACATTATTTTACACAAACAAAATACCTGTTGTTTCTGTTTTGTGTTGCATTTGTTGTCAATTTGCACTCACCTTGTATAGTTGCACCATGGAACTACTTCGTTCATTAACTTGATTGATCTTAGCTGCCAGATCTGACAATTTTTATCGTCATTTTGATGATTTTTTGTTTCAAAAATAGCAAAGTGACGATTTGACGACGATTTTCTTTTGGAGTCACGATTCTGAAATATTAAAATTTTCTCAATCGACATTTATCATTTTTTAAATTATTTTTACCACATACACAAAAAATGACGACAGGGGGGTTACTCTCTATTGCGATGCGATAGCAAATTCGATGCGTAAGAGTATCAATTTGTACGCTTATCGCATCGAATTTGTTTTCGCATCGCAATAGAGAGTAACCCCCAGGGGCAAAATTACCGCATTCGTGATAGAATGAGCTATCGTATCAAAAAATGATTTTGATATCGAAATTATAATAAAATGTACTAAATTTCTTGCTCGAAAGAATATGGAAATTTTATGCAGAAACTTTTGTCATCTCTAAAAAATATGCGCCATCTATTGGCTGTTGGTGTACAGTTAGTAGCTAATCCCGTACTTTTAAAAACAGAGGTGTTTCTGACAACAGTCTTGCATTTTTGTGTGCTGACAAGGCGAATGAATTGATAGTGTTTTCTTTTCTGAAATAAAATTTTACGCCTTTATTATGTACATTTTTATAATGTGTACCCCACATTTTAAAGATGTCGCATGTTTAATGGTCAGAATAGAACATAAAATCACAACAGTGTAACACTTTTTTTTCATGTACACCTGTTTTTGTTAAAAAAGAAAAGCAGATAGCTCCCTGGTAAGATCGCTTGAAATAAGGCAATGAATACCTCTCAAAAAAACCAATTGCACCTTCCTTCTTCTTAAACTATAAAAATTATATATATAAACATACATTACATATATAAAAAGTAGGATATATTGTCCTATGAAATTTGACATACATCAACTTCAGAGTATTCTTTAATTACATTCTCTACAAAGCCTTTCACTCGCGGTTGTGAATTTCTTTCCATAATCATATAAAATATTTTATCATCATCAGATGATGAAGATGAATCCAACAAGTCATCCAGCACATAAAAAAGTAGTAATATTTTCCATTTTGTATATATCTTTTCTGTTTCTTAACACAAATACACATTCATAAACAAAACAAGTAAGAGTGCTATATTCGGCTGTGCCGAATCTTAAATACCCTTCACCTAAGCGTAATAAGAAATACAGAAACTACACTAGACTAGAATATCCTAATTCTGTGTTTTCTATTTAATCTTAGTGCAAATTTTATTAGTATTTGATATATTGTTTGAAAGACAATTTTACGACCAACATAATTTATGTTAAATATTTTCAAATGTTGTCTAATTTTTACCATTTTTAATTGATTTAATTACCAATTCTTACCATAATTTACAGAGTCTGTCTGATGTTCATAATAATCTTCAGTGTAATTTAACAAACAGAGTATAAAAAAGGGGTACAATTCGGTTTTAGTGATTTTGCTCAAAAAAAAAAAAAAACAAATAGGGATTTTAGAAGAGATACCAGCAAAAAAAATTTTTTTTGGCGGCCACGCCTATTTTCGAGGGGGCGGGCCCTTAAAGTTGAAAATATATAGGCCTATATTTCGGGAACTACTGGGTGTCTGATAATTTGTAATACATTAAATAAAAGGTATTAAAAATACCTTTCCAACGATATATATCACGATTATAAAATATGGACCGAATATGGGTTAAATCCGAAAAGAATATTTTTTGACCCGAATTTATTTGTTTTTGGAAATGCTTCTATATGGCAGGTATGACAAATTATGGGCCGATCTTCTTAAATTTTGGAACAGTTATTTTTATGCATATGGGGATATTTCACGTAGAATTTCAACGTAATAACGGTATATTTAAGATATATATTAGTATTAACGTGGATTTCGGTAGTGGACCTTATGTGGGGATATAGTCAAATATGGACCGATATTCTCAAAATCCAGCAGTTAGATTTAGGCATGTATGTAAATGATCCGTGTAAAATTTTGGATTGGTACCCTTATTTATAAGCGATTTATGAGTATTAAAGGGATTTTCCGAAGAGGGCTTTATATGGGGCATACGGTTAAAAATAGACCGAAATTAACAAAATTGTGTGGAATGATTTTTGTATATATGTACATGATCTGTACAAAGTTTTGAGTCGGTAACGATATTTATACAATATATATAGGGAAAAATGTCTTTTTCAGATGTGGTCCTTGTATGGGAGCTATGACCAGTTGTGGGCCGACCACTATAAAATTTAGTACAACAATTTATTTGCCTATAAAGAGTATTTATGTCAAATTTTAGCCGTTTAACATTATTTGTATCTGTTTTATGCGTATTTAAGTGAATTTCGGAAGTGGACTTTATATGGGGTCTATCGTCAAACATGGACCGAACTAAAAAAAATTTCGTTTTGCGATTTATTTTTGTATAAAACTTATTTTTGCTGAATTTTGTCTTGATATTCCAATTTTTTAGGCATTTATTTATCATTAAGCCATATTTCGGGAATATATATATTTGTATGGGGGCTATGAGAAATCATGGACCGATTTTTACTATTTTCCGCACACTTTCTTCTTTTATAGTACAAACAACGTATACAAAATTTCATGGTATTATCTGCAATATATTTCAAAATATTGCAATAAAATGGACGGAAAATATCAAATTTGTATGGAGGTGGTCTCACATATTGGTTCATAACTCTGGTTAACCTAAACCGATTTTGCTGATTTTAAATAGCAAACTTCTCGAAAGCACTTCTGACAGAATTATTGAAGGTTTGGATCCCGAACATATCTTGGGACTTCACAAAACTGATTTCAACATCCAGACAGACAGACAGACAGACGGACATGGCTTAATCGACTTCGCTATCTATAAGGATCCAGAATATATATACTTTATAGGGTCGGAAAATTATATTGTGGAAATTTCACACGGAATGACAAACTTATATATACCCTTCTCACGATGGTGAAGGGTATAACAAATGTCAGCTGCACCATTTTTTAAATTTATATTGTGAACACACTACACTTTAACAGTGTTGACATTTTTTCAAAAAAGAACACAAAAAAATTAAAAAAGGTGCGAAATGGGAAAATCGTGTCACATTTTTGCCAAAAAAGAAAACGCCATGAAATTGATTTGTTTTTATTTTTTTATCTAGATTTTGACGATTTTTTACGAAATTTATCTGGCAGCCCTGGGTGTGATTCAGTGTATAAATCAGAAATATACAGATTCGTCAAAACTGACTATTACAAAAGTGCTATATCAGCTGTACTTCATTTAACCCCATCGAAAGATAAGGATAGCAATACATATTACTAGAATATTTCCTATCTCTTACTTACGATGGGATTAAATATGTGATGTCACTTTACCACAACTTAATAGCACCACCGGTTGTGTCATATCTGGTGTTAACTGTGGTATAAATGTCCATGTTTTCTTCAGTACATTTTCCTCAATGAAACGTAAAAAGTGTGAATTTTATCTAGTGTTTTTCTTGCATTTATTATTAGGTGAAAATGTATATATAGTCAGATTTGCACCAAAGCAAACTAAAGCACCTAACGTGCCCAAAAGTGTTTAAAATTTTTTTGAAAATGTTTATCCAATTAACGTAAGTAATTTAATAATTAAAAAAAAATTCCCACATTTTTAATGGTTATAAACAAATTCATCATATGTGATTTTGGAACGATAAACAATTGTAAAAATGTGTGCGAGTGTGTGTTTTTGTGTGTATTAAGGAGAAAATAGAAGAAAAGGGGTAAAAATTATGGTGAAATTCATTTACAAAGGGAATATGAGCGTGTGCATTCCATTGGAGTGTTGTGTTATTTTTGTTGTATTATGAAAGGTTATAACGTTAAGGGGTATACGCCATGCAACTGAAATTTTTTATAAGCAAATGTTGGAACATGACTGACGCAATAAAAAAACTACCCCCAAAATTGTTCATATGAAGTAGATCAAATCAGGTCGATCGGCACCGTTTCTTTTTTTTTATAAGATTTCTTGTTGTTAATTTTTGTCTGTTTTGGATACCTGTTGGTAAAAAGTTGTTTTGCCATTTTTTTTATTAATTCCGATTTGTTGTAATTTACTGTTTTGGTATATTGTTGCAGTTTTCTTCAGTATGTTACTACTTGACTATCTTTATTGCCAACAATACACATTTTTTTTACAAGTCTTTACAAAAAACTGCCAAATCACTAACATAACGATGGACAAGTTTTGTAAATTTTACACACTTGCATAAAAATATCAAGTTTGCTATTTATTTTTATTCTGATGAATATACAATGCAAAGGAGTTGCCAGGTGGTGACAACGATGATACATATAATGCAACATTCTATTACATACATATGTATGTATTTATAAAATGGTACTCTCTAAAGGTGCTATCAGACGGGATGTATTTTACATATGTACTGTCACTTTTCTTACCCATATGTAATTCCGTATATGTCAAAATTTCCATTTTACATACGATTCATAATTTTTGCTATCACACGTGCTTATGTTTTTCCGTATGACATAACCTATAAATGTAAACTAAATCTGCCTTTTTAACGTTTATAAATTTCAAGAATTGCTTCTTTTGGCCAATCTAACTGCAATAAATATAATAAACATAATTTAATTTATTAAAAATCGAAAAATTAATTTTCTTTAATTTTTCTTTCCAATATATTCTTTAAAACAATTTTGTTTCAAAACAAATCAGCTGTTTTGTTTATTTTTGTCACAGGAAAATAGAGCGTGTTCTAATCGAAAAAAATTACCTATGTATTTCCACATGTATTTTACACATGCAAAGTTTCATATGTATCACACGATGTGTACAACTTTTACAGATGGAAAATTTGACAGTACATATGTAAAATACATCCCGTCTGATAGCACCTTAAGTTTTTTCTTTCTTTGGAAGTTCTAAGAATCTGTTTACTTTGAATAAATATTTACTTGCTGTATATTTGTTTCAGTGATGCAAAATGTTACACATGCAAAGTATTCAAGTTCAATAGTAGGGCCCTTTTTTCCTCTTATCTCTAACCCAATATCAGTCTGCCAGCCAGACTTTGTTATCAATAACTTTAGAAGTTGTTGGTATTCTGTTCAAATTTATTTATTTATTATTCTACTTACACCTAAACCTTCTACATAGGGTTGCCAGATATAAAATCGACAAAAAAAGTACAGATATCAAATCGAAGTAAAAACAGCAGTACAAATAAGAAAAAAAAGTACACTTTTTATTTTAAAAAGAGCATAAAATTCAGTACATAAAAGAAATAATTGATGTAACTAAGAACTAGGAAATTCAGTATTAACAATAACTATTCAATGAAGAAAATAACAAATAATAAAAACAAAACAAAAATAAGAGATCATATATATTTTTGTGTAATAAAAAATAACTTAAAATTAGTCAGGGGGTTACTCTCTATTGCGATGCGAAAGTAAATTTGATGCGTAAGAGTATCAATTTGTACGCTTATCGCGTACAAATATTTTAATATAACTTGTTTTTTGGCAACTTTAAAAAATTATAAATATTTATCGCTTTTTTGGACTTGGTTAACTATTCCATTTTTACCATCTTCCCCTTTTAAAAAATTACAAAATTCATTACCAGGGTACTCAAAATTTGTTTTTATTATTAATTCGCTTTCTACATTTTCAATTAGAAGCTTGTTTCGTTCCATTCTCCAAAAATTTAACATCAAACTAAAAATTCTCTCGGTTGCCGCATTAGAATGAGGAATTGAATATATAATAATACACATTTTTTCAAATTGGGATATGATCCACTTTTTAGGAATGTTTAAAATTTTTCTACAACAGAATTTTCTTCCGAAATATTTTGATATTGGGATTGTTTTTTTTAAGTTCAACACATACACTTTTCTTCACTCCAAAATTAACGTTCGCATTATCTACGCAAAAGCTTGTTACGCTAGTTATATGTATCTTATAACAATCGGGAAAGTTTTTATTACCTTTGTTGGACGCGTCGGTGGATATTGAAAATGGCTGAGAATTACCCAAATCTGTTAAGAGTGCTTCTACTGCGTACTTTTTACAGGGCGATTCAAATAACTAATATATTAGTAAATAATTGTAGGTACACGATGAGCTAGTACTTGAATGAAATTTGTAAAGTGTGACAACAAATGTCGTTTTTGCATGCTTTCTTATCATTCAATATTTTAGAATATTTACGACCATGATGTGGAAGAAATAGGTTATTTTGTTAATTTCTTTTGTAGTGTTTTCGTCTAGAATTTCATTCTGCTCATTAAAAATATTGTTTTTGCCGACCCTGACAATAAAGCTTTAACAACAACGTAGGTATTATTAGTAATATTCCATTCAAAACATTAAAAACAATCATAATACTCGTACAATAGAAAGACGATGACCTAGCTCATATCTGATGGAGCCAATATAGGGGTAAAGGGAATCATCTTGAGAGATAACTAGATAATCTTATACAAAGTTACCTCGTCGTCTTTAATATATAAACGTTTTGTCTAAATTTTCACATGATATTCTATTAAGATTTCTAATTACCCGGATTTTCCATTCTCTTTAAATATTAAAAAATTACCTAATTTCCGGTATATTTTTAATATTAAATTAAACAGAAAACTATTATATGTATTCAATAAGTAAACCCGCCGATATGGCGATTCAGCTAGGAGATACCTGGTCCTAAGTCCGGAACAATTCCTGAGGTGACTCCAGACCAAACACGAATCGCACCTGAATTGCATTGACTTATGGTATACTCGGTTCTGAAAAATCGTACCGAACCATGGTCCAAAATTTTCTTCTACTTCGGTTCTGATCAATAATATGCACAACAGCAATGTGAGAATGTGCAGTTGCAATATTAAAAAATGTTTGACAGTTGTTGCACGGTTGATTTGAACTTTGGAACATTCCTTTACCTAGAACATTCTATCGTTGGGATAAATGTGTAAACAGCTTTATAATTCCTTTCGAATGAAAACTTTTTTGATTCAGAATTAAAGAGACTTGTTTTTTTTTATAAAATTTTTTATTCGAAGATATACTTCTGTTAAACATAAAAATTTATTTGAAATTTATTTTTGTATACCTCTGTTATATGTTCTACATAGCTTTCCGTTGAAAAACATAAATGTAAAATCATATAGATATATACAAAGAGACTCTAGCAAAATGTAATGCATTTTCTGGCCAGAAGTAAACCTTCGAATAAAAAATTTTATAAAAAATTTTTACAATTAATACTCGCAAGAACAATAATTCTCATTCAGAGACTATTGTTATAATTTTTAATTAATATAAACATTCTAGTAGTTATATTGTATTATAATAATTCCTTTAATAAATAAGTTTTAAGTCTAAAGATACACATTTGGCAAATATTTACTCAAAAAATCGTAACCACTTGTTTTAGCACAAATTTCTTTGACGTTGTTTACTCTTACAAGAGCTTTGCAAGATCAAACAGCATCAAATAAATTAAAACTAAATATTTGTTGTGCTTTGGCCTAAATAAGAAACGTTTTTTTAATAAATAAACGAATTCAAATATATGTATGTTATTTAGTGGTTATGTCTTTTTCGGCAAATATTTGCCAAATGTGACCGTACCTTAAGTCTTACGACTTACTAAAAAGGTAAATTTTCAATCTCAAAAGTTAAATTTCTACTTAAGATAAAATAGTAAACGAGGATAATTTTTTTTAACTGATTTTAAGTTGATTAAACAGGAAAATTAAAAAATTCATGTATGTAGACTAATAAACTTGTGCAGAAATAACACAGTATGTATCTTTAAGAAAAAACTTACAAAGAACCATAAATTTATAAGCAATTGGAATTAATTTCCTCTTATAAAAATCCGAATTTTTCTTTATATGGATATCATTAACTGTTCAATAGTATTTTTATGCATATTTATTCCAAAAGGCCTAAAATGTTGGTGGAGAGTGGTGATGAATAGTAACAGTCAGCCATTATTGTATATAAATATACGACGTCATAGTTAAAGAAGTAACAAAAGGGGTGCTATTTAGATCACAACTGAAGTTACTTGCCAACCCATTGAATTTTAACCAAATTTTTCCAATATATTTTCTATTTTTATTTTGGATCGACATCCCCTCGTTTTCCTTCAACTAACAATTTTGGTTGCGGTAAAGTTTGAGGTCACATTATGTGTTGTACAACATCTTACTTACAGTAGTTTTCACACTTTATTTTTTTTGCAATCCTTGTACCCGACAATGTCGGAATTTTCTTTTCCAAGATAATTGGATATTCGCTCCGGAACGACCCGAGTCTCTCTCGGCCAACGATTGTCAACTCCGCGGCAGCTGTATCAACCGAAAGTTTTTTCCGACGGCACATTTCGACGACAGCAAATCTCTTACAACAACATGTAAGCCAGGGAAAACTTGAGAAAACTTTCAATGCTGTATTGAGATATGTTTTTAACTTAAGAGAGTATGATCATATTTCCCAATTTAAAAATAAATTTTATGGTGTTTCTCTGACTAACCTGTTGAAAATTAAAACCCTAATGCTATTACACAAAATAATATTTAAACATGAACCAGTGTATCTTTTTGACAGAATATCCTTTATGCGTTCAATAAGATCTTATGGTATAATTCATACTAGATATAGAAGTCAGGTTTCTGAGCGTCGTTTTTACGTCAATTCAATCCGCCTTTGGAACTCGCTACTACCTGCCAATAAATCCATCAGCAACGCCTCACAGTGGCACTTTTGCGGAAAAAATAGGGGTTTTCAACTTTTCAATTTTAAAATTTTAATGATTTGGTCTTGTAAAGAAGTATTTGTATAAGAAAAATTCAACAAGGTTTTTTATGAAAAGTGAAATTTTGTAGTTAAAAAACTAACAGAAGTCAACGGAAATTTTTTCAATGAAATTAGATTAAAATTACTGCCCAAATAAAGAACTTTTTTTGTGTTTAAGTTTATAGCTATGGCTTTTGTTTTATTTTTTAGTGAAAATATAGCACTTATTTTGAAATTGGAAAAGTAAACTAATTATTATAATTTATCAAAAATTATACTAAAAAATATCAACTTTTCACTTTTTGATGGAAAAAAACTTTATGTGCTTTGCCTTGCTTAGCCCTCTAACTATAAAAAAATTAAAGGTCCGAGTCTGTACTTCCAATTAAGAAAAAAAAAACTACCGCCAATTGCCGTACCTTTTAGTAACATCGATTTTAATTTCAAAAGTCACTTCCAATATTTCATAAAAATGGTCAATAAGACAAAAAATTGGGTATACTTTTAGGCTGTCGGGAATTAAAGTTTGAAACGATTTATAAGTAAAACATTATTTTTGTTTACGAATATGTAAGCGTAACGAAATTGAATAACATTTCACTCGAAATAAAAACATAATATAGTTTTCACGGCTTAAAATATATTGAATTTCATTCATAAACTTATATAGTTCATATTAATATGACAAATTTAAATTATATGCGTCGGACACTGCGAAACTGTTCGTACAAAAATATAGTTGGTTTTATATGCCAGTTACTGTGCACAAAGTACTAATGCATCGTAAGGCTATAATTGATGCTGCCGTATTACCAATAGGAATGCTTTCAGAGGAAGCCGAGGAAGCCAGAAACAAAGATTACAGGAAGTATCGATTGATGTTTTCGAGAAAGTGTGATCGAATTTCCACAAATACTGATTTATTCAACAGACTTCTTATAACTTCGGATCCTTACATAAGTAGCATAAGGCGTCATTCGAACAAAATTTCCTTCGAATTAGATCCCATTGGTGCTTGAATAATATTACAAATAAAAACTAACACAATTTTTCGCCTGATAGACGAATATCTGGCGGCCGGATAGTAAATTAAAGACTATTTTATTGAAACACTTAAGAATGACTTGCGACACGTCTTCCATCAGTAGTTGTTCATCGCCGTCTTCAACTAGACCTAAACAGTTACGATTAAATGAACCTGATTCAAATGTAGCTCGTGAATCTCACGAAACATTTTGGGATTGTTTTAATTAAGTGGCAGATGAAAACAACATTCAGTCTCGGTATAATGAGAAGAACGCAATTGCTACCGATATTGAATTCTTCTTGAAGGAAGTTCGAATTGATCGCAGCCAGGATCCGTACGCTTGGTGGTCGTTTAACTAATTTTAAATAAGCTTGCCAAAACGTTCATTTCAGCTCCTTGCAGCAGCGTTTATAGTGAAAGACTTTTTTCGGAAGCTGGCTTGGTGGCTTGATAACAAGCGAAATCGTTTATTGTCTGTGAACGATGAAGATTTAGTTTTTATTCACCATAATCTACCGCTTCTTTATTTTGAGTACTAATGCCAGTTGTTTTATTATTTGGCCGTTTTTAAGTTTTTAGTTTATACATAAATTTTTCAGTAAAGTGAATATCTCAAAACGTATTTTAAGTTTTTGGAAGATAATTTGTAATTTTTGTTACTTAAAATAATTCTAAGAAAATATGCGGCCGGATACCGGATAGTAGCTCATTATCCGGTATCCGTCCGAATAGTAAATTTAGGCCGGATATCCGGCAAACCCGATAGTTGCCGGATATCCGCTACATCTCTAATTATAAGACTTGTATCTTGTTGTATTGGAATCGAATAAATAAACATGTCGGCATATCGTATTCACATTTTGCTTTATAATCGATATAACCAAACTCTTATTTTTTTACATTAATTTTTATTAATGACATTAATTTAATTTCTTTCTACATTACAGAGCCATCATGGCTTCCCCAACTTCGGAAAGCGTCTATTCAGGACAAGACTCCTTACAATCACAACTTATATTATTTCCAACAACAACATCAATTTTAAACTTTATTGACCCCATCAACGGACATCATCAACAACAACATGAACAACAATACAACAATGGAGTCGCTAGCATTACCGCAGGACCTGTATTGGGACGGGAAAATGGAACCCATTTCACCGCACACTAACGAACTATTTTTCATATGTGAACCTTTAAATGGAAATTGGTTCGATGACGGTGATAATTTTGCAAACGGTATTTTATATATTTTTGCTTTTTTCGATTCTTTACTAATTCTAATATAATTGTTTTAACTAGATTTACCAACAATATGTTACGAAGAACTTGAATTAAAACATGATGATATGGATCTAACGAAACAATTATTAATTGGGGAAGAACTTGTCGTAGAGTTGTACAATTTAAAAGAAGGTAAGTTCAAAAGAAAATCATTTTATTAATATTGAGCTGTAAAATATCGAAGATATCTACTTGCATTCATATACAGTTCAACCTCTCTTAATGCAACTAATAGAAATTTCGGTTGTTGCGAAAACTGAGGTTGTTGCTAAATACGAGTCACATTTTTTAGGGCGCTTTTTCTTTTTGTGGTGAAAATTAAGAAAAAAAAAAAACAAATTATATATTAATTATTAATTCAATTATGATTCATCGAATGAGAATTTTTCCTCTTGCGAGTATTATTGTAAAATTTTTTATAAAATTTTTTATTGGAAGATTTACTTCTAGTTAAACATAAAATTTATTTGAAATTAATTTTTGTATACTTCTGTTATATGTTCTACATTAGCTTTCCGTTGGAAAGCATAAATGTAAAATCATATAGAAATATACAAAGTGACACTAGCAAAATGTAATGCATTTTCTGGCCTGCTAAAGCCGTCGTCAGCATTCTTTGTGTCTATTGTAGAACATATAACAGAAGTATACAAAAATAAATTTCAAAAAAATTTTCTGTTTAACTAGAAGTAAATCTTCGAATAAAAAACTTTATAAAAAATTATTATTCATCGCAAATCACTTTTAAAGATACACCTCTATCAAGTTTATCTAAGATATTTAAACTTTTTTGTTTTGTTTTTGTTATTGAAAGTTTTACAAATCGATATTTTACGCAGTACAGAGAGAAAAACCTTTTATGAAAAAATTTCTTTCAACTTAGTTAAATCTACAAAAATCAAATGCAATATGCACATTTGAAGATTCTTGGAATAGAGGTATATCTAAAGGTATTTAATCCCAAACGCAGTAGCTTTAAGCAGCAGTAAACAAAACAATTTCAATAAAAAATAAGTAAATAAAAAGACATATTTATGGCTTTTGCGTTAACTGAGTCAACAATGCAAATGTTTGACGTGTTGCAATAATCGAGGAGTTGCATTTATCGAGGGTTGCGTTAACCTTTAAATACTGTGGTGAAATATTTGGGGCAGTGGTAGTGGTAATTTTTACACCTTTTTAATTTAAAAAAATTTTTCCCAAAAAAAAGTTTATTTTTCATTATTTCTTTTCAATTGGAATAAGAAAATACATTTCTAAATTAATAAAGTAATCAAATTAAAGAAAGCAAAATTCTAGTTAGACAAACATTTTGTTTCAAGTAAAAAAACTGTACAAATATAAAAACGTAAGGGTAAAATTTACCTCAGTAGTTAAATGTCAAGTGAGGTGGCACTGTATATTTATTTGATAAATTTATTAATTTCGATTATTGGTAAACAATTTTGAATGTTTTCCAGTTAAAAGCTTAACTGCACTTTTACGCCATGAAAACATAATGTGGTTAATATCTTGAAAAATCTTCTAAATGGCCAAGTATGTTAAAATTCCGATATTATCTATTAATATTTAATAACTATATCATCAACATTGTATGGGGATTTAAGATTTTGTGTGAAATAACTAAAAAAACAAATATTAGATATTCAAACATGTTAGAACTTAAAAAAAGAAAATCCTCAGAACAACAATAATTTTAGTTGGTAGGTTATATATTTTAATTAAAAATATCGCTAATTTTTTTGTTGCCATAATATGATTCTGACTTTATCAATTTATTTGCCAAGAAATTTATTTACAAATATAAGTAAATATATATGGTTACCAGCACCGTGTGCTGTGTAATTAATAAACAATTTTGATGTCAGAATGGGAATCACGTAGCAAACACGTTTTATTTTTATTTTCTGTGTGTAATGTTTCATATTTTTGAAAATAGATCGTTTAAAAGAAGTCTAATAATTTGTTTTTGATGACACATCATTATTTCCCAACGTATTTTTTTATATTTGCGTCGTATAAAGAAATAATCTAAAAATATTTGATTGTAAAATTAATTAATTGGTTTAATTGCTCACGTCCACAAACTTATTCGATTTACAGGATTAATTTAGAATAATAAATGAAAAATAAAGTACAGAATACTTTATTGAAAAATCCAGGCTATAATCTGGAAAAACTGACTCGTATAAAAAAATGAAGGTATGTTTCCTATTCAAGTTCAATTTTTAATATAACTTCTAATAAGTAGTTTTCCAGAGAGTTATAATTTAGTACAGAAGTTTAATGATTTTTTTTATCAATTAAAGATAGTATTACTTGCAACGAAAAATTTTGCCATGTAGTAATGGGTAATTTGTTTCTAATAACTCTTTAGGGGCATAAACTTTGACCAGTATCACTGATCTAAATGACTACACTTTCTTATATTTACTTAGTAGATAAGACATTTTCTGAAAGAAACATTTTCATTTTTAGATTTTGAATATTGAATACTATTTATGTGGTCTTTATTATTCTGAAATCTATATTATATCATAATTGAAGTGTTAGCAGAAAAAGGTTGATGGTAAATTTAAGTATAAGGCGTCGATTAAGATTGCTAAGAAGAACGTTCAGATAGATTGTCCTAATATTTGAAGACGAATGATTAAAAACTATTTTAAGAAAAATCTTCTCTTATTAAGTAACTTGTGTTTTTATTTTACATCTTTTAAATTAATTATTATTAAAAGTTTAAAATTTTGTATTGCACAAATTTCAAGGCAATAATGTAAATACCTCCATGTCTTTACAATATTCTTAAAACATACAAGTTAGGGAAGGGTTTTTTACATCTAAAATAGAGTGGCATGATTCATGAGCAGCAATTTTTTTTTGCAATTTGTTATTGGAATAACACTCAATAAAAAACAAACAGTTTCTAAAATTTTATGATAATATATGTATGAAGAAAACTGTTTTATAATTTATAAAATTTCATACGTCGCAACATAAATATAATGAGAAAAGAGAGAAAAAAATATAAAATGCATTTTTAATTTTTGATAATTTTAGTTGGGCTCTAGTTCATTTAAATTTAATTTTCATTAAATTATTATTTTTACTGAAGGTAGGAATTGTTTTTACAACATGAAATCTAATTAAAATAATAATTTAATGAAAATTAAATTTAGATTAACTCGAGCCCAACTAAAATTATCAAAAATTGTAAAATTAACAGTTCAACTAAAAATAATAATTGTTCTTAAAATAGCTAGGGCACAAACTTCTAATGTTTTCATTTGTACTTTAAGTGGTACACATGAAAAATGTCGACGAAAGTGGACAAAAAACATAATAAACAAATGTATTTAGGATTTCAAGACGAAGTCTTGACAGAAAGAATACGAAAGAAACTGAAGGAAAAAAGGAAGCAACATGTAAATAAAATTAAAAAATGATAATTACAGCAAATATCGAACCACCGGTGGTAGCACTGGTTAAATATTGATGTTTGACTGTTGGCTAGCAGGCACCGCAGTTAGAACTCAAAGAATTCTGATGAAAGATGATGGTGATTCCTGAAACATGTAAATTCAACCTAGGTTCAATCCCCAGCTCAGCCAAGAAAAATTATCAATAAAAATTTTAATAAGATTTCATGTTGTAAAAACAATTCCTACCTTCAGTAAAAATAATAATTTAATGAAAATTAAATTTAAATGAACTCGAGCCCAACTAAAATTGTAAAATTAACAGTTCAACTAAAAATAATAATTGTTCTTATGCATTTTTATTTTTATAAAAAAATTTGGTAAAATTATGGTTTTTGCTTTACAGAATTGAAATTGAAATATTAGTTAGTTATTGCCAGTGGCATCAGTTTATTTTTCTGTATGGGGTATCTACTCTGATGTCACATTTATCTATTTATTTTTTGATTTCATTCAATTATGGATCCTAGCCAGAAGGCAATAATCGGTTCCATTTGGGGAAATACAATTGTTTCCTTTCTAATATACATACATATGTATGTACTCACCGTCCATCACTTGCATGAATAGTTTGTTATGACTGTCAATGACAAGATCTGACCTTAGAAAAGTGAATAAACTGTCTGATAAAATATAGAAATCATAAAATGCAGGAATTTTACCAGGGATATGACAACAATAACAGTTTATTACTACCTAAAAGCCTTATTTAGTGAATATATGTACATATATGTAGCAGATATGTATGCTGGTTTGTTTTGATTATCGAGCTGATTGATTAATAAATTCACAAAGCAGCAACAGAAAAAGCCATACATCATGGTATGGGATAAATTAAGAACAATTAAAAACGAAAAATAGAAAAATATAAACTAAAATAGAAAATATATAAAGTAAATCATGATTAATATGGTGTTCACATATGCATTTTTAATTGAAATTTTTTAATTAACGCCTAATTGAATTCAATTAATTATCCATACAAAATTTCAATTAAGGTAATTGCTTCATTAAGAGTTAATTGTTCTAATAATTGTTAAAATTAAAAATACAACCCTGTGACAAGTAATAACTAAAATGGCAGTTGTTTCGCTTTTAAATTAATAAAAAATATTTTTAGGCTGAAAATTATAATATTAGAACCAAATATGTAAATGTATTTTTTTTTGTCAGCTGCTGTCAAACGCTTATTAAATTAGCAATATTGAGCATGTGTGAACACGTTTTAATTAACCAATAATTGACTCAATTATAAACTAAAATTTGTTGCATTAAACTTGATAAACCCACTGTTAAAAAGAAAATAACTAAAGTGGGGCATACTTTTAGGTGGTAAAACTAATTCCCTTTGCCATTTAGTAACAGTACGCGTTAAAATTAATACAATTTTCGTAAAGATGCATTTATAATCTAATTTTTAAAATTTTTGTTTTAAGATTCTCTTTAGTATCCCAATATCTTTATATTTTATGCGATAAAAGTTTTTCAATACAGAAATATTACGAAAAAATTGACTTCTAAACACAAAACATAAACAATCCTGTAGTTCATTTATCCGGTTTGATATTTTTTTATAATAATAATGATACAAACTGCTCTTTTGTTTTTATTTAGATATTTTATTATTATTTGTAAAAAAAACAACACAAAACTACGCTGTTTACTTCATTCAAATTCGAATTTTGATAAAAAAAACCAACAGCCAGGCAATCAGCATCTTAAGAGATTGTTAAAGAAATTATTAGTATTTAAATAAAACCAATTGCCAACTGTATACTAAAAATTCAAACACGAATGGACTTTGGTCGTCTGAGTATATCTCAGCATATTTAATGAAGTGTTTCTGAATAAAATTTTCAACTATTTACTAAAAATACAATAACATTTCTAAATTGTTTTTTTTTTTTGTATCCATTTTGTTTGTTTATTTATTCTGTTTTCTTGTGTGTATGCCTGTATTTCTTTGGTGTCAATAAAAACATAATTAATAATT
Source organism: Bellardia pandia (assembly GCA_916048285.2). Lineage (NCBI taxonomy): Eukaryota > Metazoa > Arthropoda > Insecta > Diptera > Calliphoridae > Bellardia > Bellardia pandia. The sequence goes on from OU696530.1 coordinate 78,471,915, forward strand.
AAATTCATGTATTTATGGCTTGCTTTTATTGGTAACTAGCTTTTTGTACCCGGCGCTGCCCGGGATATTAATGATCTTTTATTCCTGGCCGCTGATCATTTAACATTTTGGTAATCTGTTTTAAGAATAGCACACAAACGAAGTATGTTTCGTTTGTAAAGTGGCAGTTTATTCTGTAGGAGAAAAAAAAACATTCATACAAATCAAATTCTTTTATGGGACAGCATTTTTTCGAAACAAATTCATTAACTATTTTTTGAACAACGCAATGTTGACATTTAGATTTTAAATCTCTGGTTAATGATAACTGTTAAATTTGTTTTCTTAATTTTCTTTTTCTAAACGTATATTTGAGCTTGTTAATAATAAAATTTTTCATCATTAAAGAACCAGATGCCCCGATCAAAAAACATTAAGGTCGTCAATGCTAGTAGACTATTAAACTTTTGATCCCTTAAATAGAAATATACTTAATTCGTATGTAGTTAGTCCCGGTTTACATTATGAAATTTTTGTCGCTGCGATTCTTGTTTTGTAGGCGAGAGCGGTGAGTCGTATTAAAAGGGGTACACATATGCATGTACTCGTGAGGCACACTTTGTTCCCTCATTCGTACTTCATTTTGATATTTGTTATGGTGTTTCGACCAGCTTTTATTTTTAATGGTTTCTATAATTTTTCACACAATTTTAATTTCACAACAAATTTATTATTATTTTGTTTATTTCAGAGCTCCGAAATCTTCGCTCGAATTCGAGTAGAGAGTGAAACTCGCTCGAATTCGAGCGCGAGTACTCCTGCGAGTGAAAAAAAAAATCGAGTATACTCTATTTTTCTATGCCACTCGAATAAGAGCGCATATGCTTCGCTCGATTTCGAGTGCGAGTAAAATACACTCGAAATCGAGCAGATTATACTCTTGCCGAGTACTCTTTCAGTCTTTCTCATACAGTGGAAAATAGAAACTGTTCGTTTTTGCCAATTTGTGTGTGCGTGTGTAGTAGCAAGTATAGACTATGGTAGGGAAAGGTGACTGACGAGGGAGGACTGGGAGGTCGAGAAGAGAAAAGCAGCAGAATGTATTGTTAGGGACCGGTGGTTTTTGTGTACAAAAATGCTCGCGAAGAAGATTTCTCGAAGATTACGATTCACTGTCATAACGAAAATATTTTCGTGTTTCATTATTTATGTCTTTATTGTTCATTATAATATAGAAAATATAAGTAAACTTTTAAAAATATAATACAACTTTTATTATAAAACAAACTAATTGCTCCGCACACGCGCACTGTATGAGAAAGACTGAAAAAGTAACAAAAACCACACGCACACACAAGTCAGCAAAGACAAACAGTTTCTATTTTTCCACTCGATTTCACTCTTAAGAGTAAACTCTCACTCTATTTCGAAGATTTTTACTCCCACTCTTAATTTTTAAAAAGGAGTACTCGCGAGTACTCCCACCTAAAACAAACGAGTGGAGAGTAAACTTTTTGTAACACTCGTACTCTTCGAGTACTCTTCTTCGCGAGTGTTTTTCACTCGCGAGTAAAATCGAGTAAATCTGAGCTCTGGTTTATTTTGAAAAGGAATTGTTAAAAAATATGAAAACATGTATACATCCACAAAAAATCGCTGCAACAAAAATTTCACAATGTAGACGCAAATACAATTTTAAAAAAAATACGACAAGAATCGCAGCGACAAAAATTTCATAATGTAATGGGCTTAATAATCCTTAAAGGTTGACTACCGAAAAAGAGTTTTCCTAATAAATATTTTTCTGATTGCAGAGAGCGACAAAATTTTTTTTATTAGTTTAGAACAAAGTATACAAAAAGTACCAACTTATAAAGATTAAATTTAAATTGTTAAATGGAAACACTTTTAATCAAGTTTTAATATTCCATGTGTTTATTTCTATAATGCCGAAAATATAATGCACCGGATATGCTAATCCAAACTTGGTTGCATTTTTTTATAAACATATGTTCAATAACACAGAGTTGTTACTTAAAGATAAGAGTCGCTAGATAATAACACAGAGTTGCAATCTTAAATTAAGAGTAGCCAGATGACAGATCACTACAATCTCGGCCGATCTGACAATACAATCGACCTTGATTGTCAATCTTGTTCCAAAAGATCTTCATCTAAAAACTCGTAATCTTCATATTCACTAGTGTTGCCTTCAGAGTTCCATACGACATTATCATAATCCCTAGGTTCCAACCATTTTCTTAAGCGACTAGAATCAACTGTGCCTCTATACGGCATTTGTGTAATTTGACAATTTTCTACATCAGATATTTCATAACGATCATTACCCAACTGTTTCCGAATTACATATGGCCCACGATATTTTGGTATTAATTTTTTGTTTACACCAGCTGATGTGTCGACATTCTTTAAGACTACTAGGTCTCCCACCGCGAATAACTTGGCTGGTTTGTGACGCTCATTAAAATATTTCAGGTTGTTTGATTGAGACTTCTCAATGGATTCTGATGCTTCTCCCCTAATTAAACTCAGGTCTTCTCTTTGAGTGTACATATCCTGCAAATGTTCTGTCATTTCATCGATTATTTCGCCCCTTTGTTCTACTCCAAACAACAACCTACTTGGTGAATGCCCTGTTGCGCTGTGAACTGTATTATTAATAGCAAATTCTACCTTTGTCAGTTTATCGACCCAATCGGAGTGTTCCATGTGTTCTGATAATTTAGCCAACATGGCCCTTAAATCTCTATTTACTCTCTCCACTTGACCATTTGACTGAGGCGACGCTACAGAAGTTTTTACGTGCACAATGTTGCGCTCTGACAAAAATGAATCGAATTCGTTAGACGTAAAACATGTTCAGCGGTCACTAATTATTCGCCGTGGCCTGCTATAGTTTTCGAAATATTTGTTTAATGCGCAGCACGCTTCCTTTGTCCCTGGGGCATTGACCGCATATAATTTTGTAAATTTTGTAAACGCATCAACCACTACTAAAATATGCTTTCGCTTTGATTTTATTGATGGCAAAGGACCGAAGTGGTCAATATGCAGTGTGTCAAAAGGAATAGGTTTTTTGTCTATATTATACAAATTTCTTTCATTTTTTCTGTGTGGGGCTGAGTTAAAAATGCACTTAAGACAATTTCGTATAAATTTGTTTAACTTATCTCGCATATTTGGAAACCAATAGTATTTTTTTATTTGCTTCATACATTTCTCAATACCCACATGACCGTATTTCTCATGAGTTAACCGCATGACGTTTTCTTCTAATTCAGCAGGGACATATAATTGCATTTGTCCTCTAGCGTCTAATCTAAAAACTAACCCGTTGTCTAACACATAATCATCCAAGTCTCCTGTTTCCAACTTGCTCCGAATAGCCTGTATATTCGTGTCCCTCGTTTGCGTAACCTGTATATTCATATCAATATCACCTCCATCAATCATAGCAATAAAGGGTGCACGACTTAATGCATCAACATGAGACATTAATTCGCCTCTACGATGTCGAATAGTGTAGTCATAATTTTCCAACTCTAATGCCCATCTTGCTATTCTCGGGTTTATCAGTTTTTTACTTAAAGTCAGCGTAAGTGAGTTGCAATCAGTAACGATTGTAAATGAAATTCCCTCCAAATATACTCGAAACCGTTTTAAGGCATATATAATCGCAAGCGTTTCCAGCTCGAAACTATGATACCTAGATTCAGCTTCCGAAGTACACTTTGAATAGTATGCAACCGGGTGGAACTTATTGTCTTCCTGTCTTTGCAAAAGTACGGCTCCGAAGCCTCTTGCACTGGCGTCAGTATGTAGTTCTGTCTCGCGAAGGGGACTATATACAGCTAGCACAGGACCACTAACCAATTTTTGCTTTAAAGTAAGGAAAGCCTCTTCACAATTATTTGTCCAAGCAAAAACTCTATTATTTTTTAAATCTGTTAACGGTCTCGCTATTCTAGAGAAATCAAAAACAAACCGACGGAAGAATGAAAACAACCCTAAACATCTTTCTACTTCGTCGTGATCTGCCGGCACTGGGAACTCCTGGATAGTTTTAATGTGATCATTATTGGGACGTATTCCGTTTTCATTGACTCGATAACCTAAATAGTCCAGTTCACGATACGCGAATTTGCATTTCCTTAAGTTCAACTTTAGCCCAGCCTCTTTTAATGCACTTAACACCTCAGCCAAAATATGTAAATGTTCCTCAAATGTTTTAGTAGCTATACTAATATCGTCTAGATACACAACTATTTTCCCAGCATCAATAAATTCCCTCAGCACCTTATTTATAAAACGCTGAAAAACGGCTCCTGCATTTTTAAGCCCAAAAGGCATATAACAATATTCAAATTGTCCTAGCGGAGTAACAAACGCGGTGTACTTAATTGAGTCCTCATGCATCGGCACTTGATGGAAACTATTTTCCAGGTCAAGAGTTGTAAAAAACTTTTTATTACCTAAGTAATCCAAACAATCTTCAATAATAGGCAAAGGGTAATTATCTTTCAACGTGATCTTATTTAATGACCGGTAATCGACGCACATTCTCAGATCTCCGTTTTTTCTTTTTACCAACACAATCGGAGATGCGTATGGAGAATCGCTTGGACGTATTATGCCCCCTTGCAATAATTGCTCTAGTTTTCCTTTAACCTCGCATCGCTCGCGATATGAGAGTCGACGAGGTCCGCTATATACCGGTACGTCATTAACTAATCTTATTTTCATACAATAATCTGTTGGTTTCTTAAGACTATCTATATCGTTTAAATAGTTACTCTCAATAACCGACTTTAAAGAAAGGGAATCCACTGAGCTTAATTCGCAATTGACATCCAATTCATTTTCAGTCTCTATCACACAAACTATTTGCATCAACTCTTCACATTCCCCGTTTTCTTCAGTAATTTCTAAATCACTTAAATCACCACCAGACTCTACCAATTCGGAAACAACTGTTTTATTTTCGTTTGAGAACTCTGCTAACCATTTACAATTATTTTTACATTCGGTCATTTTATCATTTTCACTACTATTTACATAAAATGGTAATATACTTAAAAAATTTAAATTATCCTCCCTGATTGGAACCTTTACTACTTCTTGGGGAACTCTGTACAAATTAAACGATATAAGCGCACTGATTGTTTTTTTGTTTGGTTTTTTATTTATATTTTTTAAATTCATTTTTAAAAGTTTTTCCTTAGCATAATACAGCCTTATTTGGCGTAATTGTATATTTAATTTTGATAAAAGATCACGCCCAATTAGAAGTGGTACAACAGCTTCATCATCTGGCAAAATTAAAAATTTATGGTTAACTTTTTTGTTTCCGAAAAAAATTTCACATTGAACACGACCGAACATACTTATATTCTTATTTCCTATACCTCGATATGACGTCAATATTTTTTCATTTTCAATTAAAAACGGTACCAGGGACTTTCTTACACAGCTAATAGGGCTACCAGTGTCAAACAGAGAAAAAAAATTCATTACCTCAGTGCGCTTATCTTGTTTAATGAAGGCAACACTTACCGTTTGGAATGCATCTACAGCAGCATCGGCATCGTGTATTGCAGCAGTCAATCCCTTCTTCTTAGGACAGTTCTGATGGAAATGTCCTACTTCAGCACAGACAAAACATGAGTTGGCTGGACGCTTTGGCTTCGGGCATTTGCTCTGGTAATGGCCAAACTGAGAGCAGTTGTAACAGCGGACTTCAGTTTCAGGTGTTTTAGCCTCAGCCGTTTTCGATTTGTTGATCGCTGTAGCGCTGATGGCTCTAGTCGCTGCGACCCGTGCCTGTAGACGTTTTGGTTCGTAGCTATCCATACGGTCAATCAATTCATTTATAGTTCTGGCACCATAAAGACGAGTAATAGCATTCGAATTATCTGGAATGCCATCGATGATGAAGTCGACCAATTCTCTTTCCTCTATTTCAGCTTTCAAAGCAATAGACTGCATCGCCACTACGTAACCAATACATGATTCATTGGGTTTTATTTTTCTTAACCGCAGTTGTTCGTATATTTCATGTTTAGACACTTTTCGATTAAACAACGCTTCTAAACTTGCCTTTAAATCCTTGTAGTCTAGCAGTCCGATGTTAATAACATGCTGCTTGGCCGTTCCATCCAACCGGCGACGAACTCCAACACACTTTTCTTTTTCAGTGTACGCAGCCGTATTTGCGTAGTCTTCGAATACAGTAAACCATTTTTTAATGTCGTAGTGGTCATCCCCACTAAACAGCGGTACAGCAGCGTCAAGCTCTGCTAAATCAATATGACGAAGGCCGGAGGGTGCTGATTGTAAATTTTCCTCCAATGCCCGTATTTGTTGTTGCACTTTCAACATTTCCAAGCGCAGTTGTAAGTTTTTAAGTTCGTCCTCAGCAGCAACCCTAGCAGCAGAAACACCAGCATTTGAGGCTTCAGGCACGTTTGTAGAAAAATGGCTGGCATCGGGCACGTTTACGGCAGTCACGAATGTAGATAAACATTTAACAGCGGACACGTTGTCAGCAGGCGCATCAGGAACTTTGCCAGCAGGTAGTTCAATAGCCGCGGTTTCATTGGCAGACGAATTTACAGAAAGTACGTTGGCACCAGGAACCTGTAAATTGTCTAAAATACTACCGGCAGCTGAGGCATCATTGGATATCTGCAATTCTAGATTGTTTGACTCAATTTCCACTAATGGATTATTATTAGTCAAATACTCATCATCTTCCCCCTTTGAAATGGTCTCATATAACGCTTTGAGCTGGCTTAGTGTGGCCGACTCGGGGAAATCTACGCCGGCTGCAGCGAGTGCACTTACTAGTGCCTGGCGACTTGGTCGCAAATCCATTTTAATTTTCTGCATCCTTCACTTCTTATTAATTTTACTTTCAAACTGGTACAACAGTTGTACCCCACACCTGATTTTATAAAGATTAAATTTAAATTGTTAAATGGAAACACTTTTAATCAAGTTTTAATATTCCATGTGTTTATTTCTATAATGCCGAAAATATAATGCACCGGATATGCTAATCCAAACTTGGTTGCATTTTTTTATAAACATATGTTCAATAACACAGAGTTGTTACTTAAAGATAAGAGTCGCTAGATAATAACACAGAGTTGCAATCTTAAATTAAGAGTAGCCAGATGACAGATCACTACAAACTATACAATTTTTCACTTTTTGGTCCTCTAATTTTAGGTTTAACTTATATTTCATTGTAAGAATCCATATTTAGTCTGTTAGTGATTCATTTCAAAGAAATTTTTAACCGTTATTACTATTTAGGTGTCGTATTATGAAAAATTCACTTCTCAGTTGTCTTAAAACAACAGATACAAAAGGTACCAAACAAGTACAAAATTACAAATATTCAGTTTGTATGTTTTTAATAAGTTTTATGTCTTTTAATATATCAATATTTAAAGGTTCAAGTCTGTAGATCACTTATTAAGCACAAAATTTCACTTCTTACTCGTTTTTATTCCCTTGAATACAGACTTACAAAGAACTACTCTTTTAATACACAACTTTGTGACAACAGTAATGTAAAATAAAAATGCTGTTTCTTCATAACAAAGATAATCATTATTTCAGAGACAAATTTTAAACATTTTCCACTTTTTGTTCCCTCCCGGTATCAAAGTTATATTAAATTTTACCGGTTTTTACCCAATTTATCACTTCCTAATCCAAGTCTTGCAAATAGATTTATCTGCATTCTACATTTCAATAAAATTAGTTCAGCCGTTTGGTCTTACCGGGTTTTCCCCTTTTTATCCCAACCTGCTCCAAGTATTGAAAACTAATATAGCTTCCAAGCATAGATCTATCGGTTCAGCCGTTTAGGCGTGATTGCGGAACAAACAAACTTACAAAGGCATTTATAATACATATACATGTGTATATGGATTGTTTTTGTAATTTAAACTTGTTTAAAATTTAACCATATATTTACATATTTGTTTTTTTTATAGAGGTATGTAAATGATTTTTTTATAAATATAAACAGTTTATTTCTTTTAAATCAAGGTGTTGTTTTTATACACTCTAAGTTCAACATATTTTCCTACACTGATCAATATAGCTAAAAGCTTCTTACACATTTCAAAATCATTGCAACGACAATTGGATAATAGCTCCGGAACGTCCCGTATAGGATTTGGGTATATATGTGTTTGATACAATGATACCAAATGTTGTCATTTTATGCATTAATGGGGTTGATATTGCTCTGGATGTAAAACTCAATCATGTCAGTAACAAATTCAGGAAATGACCTAAGAAAAATAGAGGTTCCTATTGTAAGCAAAATTCGATTTTCGACTGTGGTCGGAAATGCTTATCGAACGAATTTTCATTTGTTATTATGGTGCACATTCGATGCAAAAACGCTATTGTGAAAATCACGCTTTTTGGGTTATTCACAATAGTACATTTCTATTAGCTGGCGCTATATTTGTTTACAAATTCTTAAAGAAAAATAAATTAAATTTGATTTGACCAGCATGGAGTTCTGCTTCTGTGTAATGCCCTCCCATTTTTGGCTGCCTGAACTTTAGAGCAAATACCTTTTGCCAACAGTGGATTTTCTTCCATTATAAAAATGAGCTTCTCCAATTGCTGTTTTCTACCTACGACCTTAGATCTCCAGGATACTAACAAAAGTAATTTAAAAGTAGTATTTGGTTGACCAAAACAAAAAAAAAAAAAACACAAATACTTACATTTTAAATAAATTTTTGCAGTTTTATACAGCGTCGACAGCAAATTTGTGTTTAAAAAAAATTCATGATACAAATTTTACATTTGATAGTCGATTTTCGATAGCCAGCGAATATCGATGGTCGAATGCAGCTCACAATAGGGGCCAGAGTCGGTCTGGCCTAATGAAGCTGACTATTCTCACTCTAATGGTGTTTTCTTTTCTGAAATAAAATGTTACACCTTTATTATGTACATTTTTATAATATTTACCCTACATTTTAAAGATGTCGCATTTTTAATGGTCAGAATAGAACATAAAATTACAACAGTGTAACACTTTTTTTCATGTACAGCTGTTTTTGTTTTTCTTTTTGTTAAAAAAGAAGAAGCAGATAGCTCCCTGATAAGATCGCTTGAAATAATACAATAAATATCTCTCAAAAAGACCAATGCCACCTTCCCGACTAATACGCAAATTCTCCTTAAACTATAAAAATTATATACATATATTGTCCTATGAAATTTTACATATGTACATCAACTTCAGAGTATTCATTAATTACGTTCTCTAAAATCCTTTCACTCGCGGTTGTGGATTTCTTTCCATAATCATATAAAATATTTCATCATCATCAGATGATGAAGATGAATCCAACAAGTCATCCAAAATTTTTTCAGCACATAAAAAAGTAGTAATATTTTCCATTTTGTATATTTTTTTTTGTTTCTTAACACAAATACACAATAATAAACAAAACAAATGTCAGCTGTTTTATCGTGCAATTCTCCCCCTTTAAAAATACAGAGTGTGAAAGGTGCACCATTTTTTAAATTTATAGTGTAACATTTATATAAAAGAACACACTACAATTTAGCAGTGTTGATATTTTTTTTAGAAAAGAACACACAAAATTAAAAAAGGTGCGAAATGGGAAAAACGTGTAACATTTTTGCCAGAAAAGAAAACGCCATAAGACTCTTTTAGGTGCTACTCTGCCTCTGGTGTTGTTTAACAAGATCTGAAATCAATATTAATAAGGTATTATTTGTAAATTTCGTGAGATACGTATGTTCGATTTTCACAATTTTTTCTATTATGTTGGTACACATGTCTGTTATATATGCTGGTAATATCAGCCATTTTAGATTGTCAGTTTATTTTTGACAGATAAAACGGTTAGTCGTGTTTTTCGATTGCTCTTCGATTTTTTACTATTCGAAAAAATGTATCAAAGAAACTGTATTAAGTTTTGTGTAAAAAATTAAATTAAATGCGCAAGTACATTTGAAATGTTTACTGTGGCGTTTGGCGAGTCTACTACGAGCAGAACACAAGTTCAATTGTGGTATAACCGGTTTAAAGAAGTCCGAGAAGATGTCAATGATGATGCTCGTCCTGGTCGCCCAAGCACGTCAACAACCGATGAAAACATTGAAGCAGTGAAGAAAATCATTTTGGATAATCGTCGAATTACTATCAGAGAGGTTGCTGATGACGTTGGTAAATCGTTCGGCTCATGCCAAGCAATTTTTACGGATGTTTTAGGCATGAAACGTGCGGCAGCGAAGATTGTTCCAAAATTGCTAAATTTTGAGCAAAAACAACGTCGCATGGACATTGGAGCTGTTGAACATTGCCAACGACGATCCAGATTTCCTCAAAAAGATCATAACTGGTGACGAATCATGGGTGTATGTCTATGACATTGAAACCAAAGCCCAATCATCCCAATGGAAACTTCTGGAGCCAAGACCGAAAAAAGTACGTCAAGTTCGGTCAAATGTGAAGGTTTTGCTCATTGTTTTCTTTGACTGCAATGGCGTAGTGCATCATGAATTCTTGAATTCGTACCGTCAATAAGGAATACTACCTTGAAGTTAGCGCCGTTTGCGCGAAGCAATTCGTCAGAAACGCACAGAATTGTGAAAAAAACAATCATGGATTTTGCACCATGATAACGCACCAGCTCACACATCGATGCTTGTGCGTGAGTTTTTGGCAAAAACAAAACCGTTATCATGCCTCAACCACCGTATCCTCTTCCCAAAACTGAAGACACCGATGAAAGAAAAGCGTTTTGCTACGATTGAGGAGAGAAAAAAAATCCAAACGATACCAAAAGGTACAATCATACAAGAAATACAATCGTATGATTGTATCTCTATATGAAAGCCACATACATAGCAATGTTTGCTTTTACCTGCACCATAGAGAATCGAACTTTTTAGTTTTGTGGTTAGGATGTCTCATTTGAATTCAACCCAGGAGAAATTGATGAATCAACAAAGCATGATCAGAATCATCCTTTGGTAACTGTATGATATCCTTCAAGAGCAAAGTATGTTATTTCAGTTAGTAACCTTATTCGATTTTGTGTATGTTTGTTAATGCTGGCCACCTCATGGAATACTGGTGAAGAACTACTGGTATGTAGCGAATCGGTATAGGAAGAAAAAAAAGCTCGCATTGTTCACAGCGGTTTGATCAGCATATATGTATGATAATTTCTCTCCACTGATCATGTCCGATTTAAAGGGCTATGTACCTTAAGAAATGCATACTAATGACTAACTGTTGGCATGTAACTGGTCCGGGTAGAAAGATTAATGTAATCCTTCGTTTTTATCTCTTCTACCCATTAAAAGGTTAATGAAATTTTACTGGTACTAAACACAGATCTGCTGCTTTAACATATCTTAAGGAGATTTAACATTATAATGAAAATCTTTTAAAGTTTTGTGTAGTTGATGGTTGTTCACTCAATTATTTTGAATTTATTCTAATTTGTAATTTATTTCAAGATCGTTCATAAAAATGAAAAAAAAGGAGTGAAAAAAATGTTGTAGACGGATTAAATCAGCTTTGTTTTGTATGTACAGCTACGTGCAACTGTTAAGGAGACGATACTAACATGTGAGTAAATAATACGAAAGGTTTTATGATATTCTCAAAATTTATCGTAGTTTAGTCAATTTAACTCTTACTACTGGAAAATAACTGCATATTGTGTTAAATTAATTATTATTTATGAATATGTGAGTCATATTTTCAAATAAGATTAATATCAGTCGTGCTTACAATTAAGGAAATACCACAAATTTTACAAAAAAAAGTATTAAATGAGAATTTTTCCTCTTGCGAGTACTATTGATAAACTTTTTATAAAATTTTTTATTCGAAGGTTTACTTCTAGTTAAATATAAAATGAATTTGAAATTTATTTTTTAAAAAAAAAGTATTTATTTAAAAATAAATCAATATTTTGTTGCAAATCTATTGTTATCGATAACAGCTTGACACCTGCAACGCATTGGGTCACTAACTTTTTGGCTTTTCCCAAGTTTTTCTTGTTTCGGCAAAGAGATCATTAAAATTGCTTCCGTTGGTTTTTACAACTTGTCATAAGTTATCAAACGGGTTGAGATAACCGAATTGTTAAAAAACCATTACTTCGGATCGTTATCTTGTTGAAAAATCCTGCTACTGGCTTGTTTTCATCAGCATGTGGCATCATTGTATCGCTTGGAATTCTTGCATACTGAAACTTATCCATAATTCCCTCAATTTTATGCAGCGGCCCTACACCGCGTGACGACATAACATCCCATAGCAACTTTCAACTTTGGCCGGCGATCGTATTTTTTTTGTTCCGTCCGAAAATAATCACCCACAAATTTCACGTGGAATTTTTATTCACGATAGGGGTGAATATTCTTTCTATTCTACATCCGTCCGTCTTTGCAAATTCTAGTCTCTTCTTTCGGTTACGTTCAGACAATAATGGCTTCTTTCGTGAAATTCTTCCAAGCAGTTTTATTGTAAATATCTATAGACGGGTTTGCCTCATTGTGGCTAAAGACTGCAATCCGAATCTCATTTTGTGATTTATGCGGATTCATCTTCACAAACTGTCGTAATACGGTTTCTTTTTACGGTCCAGCTTTTCTATAGTCAAATGCTTTACCCATAAGTGTTTTTATCCTGATGCATTTGTACAATAATCTTTCGAGTTCGAACATAATAGGATTTTCTTTTACCCATGTTAAGCAAGTATTAAGAACTTTTTATGCACTGAAAACCACTCTGTGTAATCATAATTAATTTAATGTTAATAAATTTACCACTGTCCTTAAAGTTAGTGCGCAATTTATTAATTTCACAAATTATAAAAAACAACACAAAGAAAAAACAAATTTAATAAATATTAAATTTAACATAACGATTTAAATATTGAATACTATTGTCCTTAATTATTTACTTGCACGCAGCATTATGTATATAGAATTTTTGAGATTCCGGCTCCCTCATGATTCCTACCGTAGAATGTTCGGCAATGCCTTAATTATGAATGTCTAACGTCCCTATGCTAAAGTCGATATAGTTAACTAAGCCATTTTAAAACTATTACATTGATTGGCAAGTCAGAAAGAGATATTATATGAAAACTTAAAAATAACAACTCAAATGACATAAAGGATACTTTTACACTTATAGTGCATTTACACCAGAGGTGATCAAAATTTAAATGCTTGTGTATTTGTGAGAAAATGAGACAAATTTAAAGGTACAGTAAAACGAAAAAGTAAACGATCGATTTTTATAAAATAGTAAACCTAAAAAATTGTTTCGGTTTAAAAAATTATTTCGCTTCGCAAAATATTGAGTTCCGTTTGTATTTTTAATTCATATTTTGTAACTTCAACTTTAAAGGGGGCTTTAAAAAGATCAAGAAATGGTTCAAGGGCATCAAAATCTTTAAACCTATCTTGAAAATTAAAAAAGGGTTTCCCATTGACCTTTAAATGTTTTATAACACAAAAGGCATTGAGAATTACCAAATGCATTTTTGATTACAAAAAATTCTCGTAATGGTACCATAATTTTTTAACGTACTGTTTTAAAAAAACATTCAAAGCATCCGCTAAGCATGTGTACCATTTGCCTTGTGAAAGACAACTGAATTAAAAGAGCATAACAAAGTAGTGGGTTGGGCCAATAAGCAATTGTTCTATGAAATGATCACCTCTGATTTACACATACGCCATAAACTAGTTATAAGTTGTTTATGGTGATAAACTAGTTTGAGAAACTTGTTTATCCATACAAATCAAAAACAGGTTTTGTAACTAGCTTTTGAGATAAACTAGTTACAAACAACCAGTTTCTGCTAATGCAACTCTGTTTTTTCAACATTTTTCTGGCAACGCTGGACACATTTGACATTTGCTCAAAAATAAAAAAAAGTTTTCTTTAAGAAAAGAAACTGTAATTGAATTTTATTCATCCTGGATGAAAAACACAAATTAAAAATTTTGAAAATGCTGATGTAAACGGTATGGTTTATGAAAGTAGCTTATGATCATAAACTAGTTTGAAAATTACAAGTGTAAATGGACTATTACTTTTAATATTTTTATATTATTCATAATTATTTCATTGGTGTGCATAACTAATGCTCTAATTAGTGATTACCTATATTTGCTTTAACCCTTTGAGGACAGCTTTTAACCCGTTGGTACTAAAAATACAAACTATGACCAATTCTACTAGTATAGGCTTAAATAAGCAGTTTGTGAAATGTGAAAGTCATATGTCCTTCCTACGAAGTCCTGGAAGAAGTTGCTTATAAGCAACAATTGTCCATAGTGGTAAATACAAATAGGGTATTTTTACGAATATAGTTCATATTTTATTTAGCAGTTTTTTTGTATAATGTATGAGTTATGTGTGGTATAAAAGAAAACAATTCTTGCTTGTGTTCGAACACAAATAAACTCCACATTTGGAACATTTGGAAAGCGGAGTTCCAGTTTTACAAAGACGGCAGCGACCTTTCTGACCCCATACCACCCAATGTCCTTTTTCGTCATATCGCAGTGCTTTGGCTGGATCTGGGGTGTACTTCCGTTTTAATGAAGGGCTGCAAACACTGCCTGATGACGAAGGCAAGGTTGATGGTGAGGCTTGCTGGGTGTAAGGGACCTGTGAGTGTGAGAGGTTTGTAGTAGGACGTCCCCTTGCACGTTTATTGACGTTAGAGGAAGACGAAGCGCTAAGCGATTGTGCTATTTCCATTTGAAAATATATTAGTGGCATTGGTTTAGACTTTTGTTTGGTAGCTTTTAAGTCTTTACGATAGAGTAACCAGGCGTTTACAACAGCAGCTCCGAAGCACCAGTAAACAATGCGCATATACCATTTTTTGGATCTATGGTTAATTTTGTAAGGCTCCATGAGCATGTCGGATAAGTCAACTCCTCCCATGTGTTGATTATAGTCGTTAACTATAGCTGGTCTGGGAATATGTATGCATTTTTTTTTTCTTTGCCACACCAACGCTTACAGGATCCCAATGGCTGGTCAGACATATAGGTAGACAACAGCTGCACACTTTTGTTATCAATCCAGCGGATTGCAGTTAAATTATGTGTTACTTCGCATTTCATATCATACGAACCTCTTCCACGTTTTTTTAGTTCGGCTTCTGAAAGAAGTTCGCATTTAGCCATTCTATTTTGTCGCACGGTGCCAGTTGCGAATATGCCCATTCAATTCTGTCACAAGCGTTTCCATTGCATATAAATTGCTTTGCGAAGTCATTAGTTCAAATACTTCCTCATCAAAAAAATTTTCAAAATACTCTATCGGAGCTATTTCCGCATATACGTCATTACATTCAGCATTTTCCCTCCATATTACATCTCCAGGAAACATATCCCGTCTTCTCCTTCAATGTTGACGGCTCGATTTTTTCAAAACTAGCCTCAGTACTTACTTCTTCATCATCACAGCAGTTTATATTCTCATCATCCTTCAGCAAGTTGTCAATGATTTCTGCTTCCACCTCCTCGCCCCTTTCTAAAATTGCCTCAATTGCCTCGTCCACAGTCAGGATCACCTTCAGCATCAGCAGCTTCGTCTTCATCATCTGACATGTCCCAATCAAAGTTTGCAAGAGCTTCAATTTCAGCATCAGTCAGGCCTTTCCTCTGTGTAAGCTTTTCTGCAAACATAATTAATTTATACTTTTTCTATATCCACTATGGACCAAAGTTGCTTATAAGCAACTTCAGGTTTAAAAAAATTCTACCTCTCTAAATATTGAATTTTTTTCTATCTAAAAACATAAATAAATTTACTTACCCTTGTACTTCAACATTTTGTTCACTTTAATTTTTCCAGCTATGCAGGAATATTTAAAAATATTTTTTATTTATAAGCAAATTTATCGTGTACTGATCGCGCACATAAAATCACACTGAATAACTGCGAAAAGCAAAAAACGTAAACACATTATTGCATTAGCTTTTCTATTTTATTGCACACACAACATCATTCTGTTGCTTGCTATTTACCGTTATAATACAGTGTATCCCATACGGGAATAATATGGTCATAAAGTCAGAAGTTGCTTATAAGCAACTATTGTCCTCAAAGGGTTAAATACTTACTCCATATTTACTTTATTTCTTCGCCTTATTATTGTTTATAAAATAGTGTTTGATTGTATTGAAACATTTTGTATTTAAAATCAATAAACCACCATCACTTAATTATTCTTAATACTTGTAAACGTAGACACAACAAATTAAACCCGTTAAATTTATATTGTTTTTGATAAAACAAAAACAAGGTTTTAAAAACTTGCACTTTCAAAAATTTGATACGGTTCACTCATAAGATTTTGTAAATTTTCGAGAAAAATTCAAAATTATTTAAAATGTCACAAAGAAATGTGTCATTGGCTTTCTTATCAAAAGCAAGAGCAATAAATAGGGCACTGAAAAATGCACTCTTGAAGATGACTTTTTTATTGGCAGTTATTATAAAACTGGTGGGGTATTGGGACAATACAAATACAATCGTACTTTCTCATTTTTTTTATAAATTTAATTTCGGCAAAGTGTTAATAACCTCTGGCAGTTTTTTGCAGTTAAAATGAAACAGTGGCGGGTGTGCTCTGATTTAGCAAGCAAAACAAGTTGCAATATATGTATAACAAAAATAAAAAACAAATTTTAATTGTTATAAGATTAATTTGAAAAGAACCAAATCTTTTTTCTTACAAATGTATGTTAAATATGTACCTACACTAACGAATTCTTTAATTACGTTTAAAGTATTACTTTAAACTTGTTAAAGTTTTAAACCTGTCCTTCAAACATTTTAAAAACAATTCTATAAAAAGTAAAACAGTGATTGTGATTACGATTTTAATTCTGTTCTATATGTGTGTCAAATACAAAAAAAAATATTTCTTAAACAACAAAAGTGTGATGAGGAGACGAAGGCATAAAAAAATATTTTCAAACTTTAAAGTTTATCAAAATTGTTTTATTGATTTGCTTTGTTCAAACAATTCGTAACAACTTTGACCAAGAGCCCAACAAAAATAGAAAAGACAGAATTGTCTAGCTTTTTCTTATTAGACCAAAATAAACAAACAAATGCGAAATTAAAAAAAAAAATATTTAAATAAACAGCAATTAAAGTAAGAGATCACGTTTTGAGTTTTAACATTTTCTGAATAATGAATACAAATTTGTTTTGCTTTTAGCATAAAATTCTAAGCATTGTCTTATTTTTGTCGCATCTTCTCTTCTCTTTCTTAGTTTATATTTACTACTAAATATTAATATTTTACTTTGAAATAAGTGTTATCTGCACAAATAATAACATCTTGGGTTTGATTCATTCATTCTTCGTTAAATAATTCGCTTGATTTGATTTTTTTTATCAAGGACAATTGAACTTTCCGATCGTTGAACTCGATTTCGAACCGAGTTTTATTTTTGTATTATTTTTGTTTTGTGTAACACAATAAAATTATTTAGCTGTATTGTTTTACTTTCGAAAAAATAATAATTTTTTATAACATAATTTTACAATATTCATATTCAAGTCATTTTCCATTCTTACTGTTTGATTGTTTATTAAACGGATCGTGGTACAGTAGTGATTAATTTTTTTAATAAATTCTGGAATAGTGGCTATTCTATTAGTATTAATTTTTTACTAGTCAACATATTGGTAATTTTTGTGATTGTGAAATAATCAAGCTTATATACACAAAATCAGGCATTAGCTTTTAGTTGATAATCTCATTAGGTCTGCATTTTGGAGATCCGTTTATTAATGTTAGAATTTAAACAATTTATGCCAAAGTTTCTGTGTCTTATGATAGCTGAATGTCTTTTTTAAGACATTTGGCATTCCTGGACTAATAACGATCTCGGAAATACAATAATCAGGATCTCAATTACTGCTATCTATTAGTATTAATATTGAATTATTCTATACCTACTAATATACAATACAATAAAAATAAATACACTAAATACATTGGTTTTGAAAGTCTTAAAGAGTTTTGAATTAAAATCATTCAATATAGAACGAGTTTGACACAATAATCAATGATAACCATGTCGACAAGCTACTTAGTGTAGTAATCAATGTCATAACCTACTGAGACAAGATTTTTTTCAAGCATATTATCAAAGTAGATAGTTTCACAACAAGTAACATTATAAGAAATCTTACAATATGTTAACATTTTCATACGTGCTTCTCTTTCAATCTATCTTCTAAAACCCAGATATTTCGAAAGGTTTGAGAAAACGACGACGAAAAGGCCTTTTAAATGACAACTTGGCATATTTCCAATTCAACAAATAAAATACCCTATAAATTCTCCATAAGAGGATCGGACCAGTGATCTACTGTAGTTGTTCAAAGGGAAATACGAATATCGTTGTGTGTGCCACAAAACCGCAGTGCCCCGTAATTAACCAAGTTTTGTAATAGATCTTGTGATCTTCACCAATACCGATGACTTTCACAGTAGTAATAACGTATTATTAGTATTAATAAGTTTGCTTACGTTAGACAGGTAAACAATTTCTAAGAGTAACAAACGTCAAACGAGAGGGCCAGGCGGTTCGGCAAAAGTCATATTTGTACCATATATCCTTTGTAGTCGCACAAGTGCACAAGGGATCATCTAATTTGCAGACAATTATAGAGTTCATTCTGGACCCATCGTATGCTCGATGAGAGCGGTATTTCCACCAATCGGTCAACATTATCGTCCGAGAGTAAGGCTCCTCTTTTTATCAATGAATTTGCAATGTGATTTTCAGGAATTCCCTTTATCCAGAAGATTCCAACTGAAAGAATGTCTCGCCGTCTCAATCAGAGATAGATGGATTGTTTCGCAACAGTCCTTCCATCCGTAATAGATCCATTAAAGTCCCTATCGAAGAAGTGTTAAGGAGTGCAGTAATCAATATTCTCTGGAAGTCTGCCCAGACAGGTTCACTTTTATTTTTTTAACATTGAATTTAAATAGGAAAATGTGAAAAGTGAACAAATTTCACGTGGAATTTTTATTCACGATAGGGGTGAATATATCGTAAAGTTCGGTTCTCACAAAAAACAGTTAACCCATTCCTATTCACGAGGTGAACATACAGAATTATGCGCAGGATATATTTGATAACTGGCCGCTTTAAACGAAATTCATAGAAACGCTATATGTATATTCCGCGGTCGGAGTACATGTACATTGAGAGGAACCTACAGTGGAAAACAAAAGTAATTCTGCCTATAATATATCGCGCCTGTTGGACTCGGTATAAACTGCTATTTGAATCTATAAAAATGATGCATTGTTGTATCAAAATGCCCGTTTTCAAATCAAAATTCTCATATACTCTTGCTCTAAATTGGAAAATGTTAAAAACCTCACAAATCTTCACACCTATTTGAACTGTCTGTCTGTAAAGATCTAAAAACTATTCATTTATGAGAGAAGGACACAAAACCATAATTTTTACTGTTTAACTGTACAAATGGCGTCAAAATTCACACCTTGCGTATATTTTGAAACACACAGCATGTTTATCAACATACAACTTGATTAGCAACACTTCCATATGTATAAACATTGTTGTTAACACCCAGTTATAAACATAGCTGAGCAATATGGCAACATTGAGTTTTAACGGCTTTGGGAGAATATTCTAGACACGAACATTCTAGACTTGCAGTCACGAACATTCTAGTCTCTTATCTTCGAACCATCTAGAAATTATTGGTGTATAAATAGACTAACAGACAAGTTAATCAGTTTATTGTGAGTCATTGTTGTGTGCGTTTTCAAACTTTAATTTAAGTGTGTTCTTAAACCGTAATATAAGTGTGTAAAAAGACAGATTGTTCATTTACAATTGTTTTTGTGTACTTTTAAATATGTAAATAAAGACTCGTTATATGTTCTTAAATTTTTCAATTTTATTTTGCAATTAAAAGGAATCTGGTTTATATAAAGAAAATAACTAATATTTCTGTCATTGCAAAGAGAATTTTCTCTCTCCCAATTCCATTACATTAAAGTTTAATGTTTAAATGGTTTGGTTTAATGATTAAACCAAACTGTTGTGCACATATGTATGTATGTGCACTTGTGCATATTTGTTGATATGTTTGTATGAAGTCGATAATACTTGATAAGGTTATCAATTTAAGGCACAATCACACTTCATGAGTGTGTGAGTAAACCCGACTTTCAACTTTTTCCTGCTTTCGTCCAATTGTTTGTTTTGTCGTTTCGATTTAAATGCCATTGGTTGTTTAATAAACTTGTACTTTTAGGTTGGCAACAGTACTGTGTTTTTTCGATTTGTTGATTTGTTTAAAGCTAAAATATTTTCTGTATAGTATACAATTACTAATTATTACTCACAGTAGTTTTATTGACAATATTGTGCATTGCAAAATGGTTTAGCATATTTTTGCTCTAACTAACTAACAATGGGATGAGACCAATTGCAAATGAAAGTTGACATTATCCATAACAAACCTTCTGTTTAGCAAGGATTTATTTTTATTATCCTGGAAATGTGTGGTGGTATCTTACAGTTTTTTTTTTTTTTTGTTGAAAAACTTATTCATAAAAAATGAATTTTTTAATAAAAATGATAATACATGCTTTGTATATAAATACATACTCGTACATCTCTAGCTCTATCTCTATATTATACATACAGTGGCTCCATCGCATAATCGGACAAGTGTTTGTATGATATTTACGTTCTCTGAACTAAAACAAATCGTAATAATTTTTATTTATTTTTTGTTTTTATTTGCACTCTACACTCTAATCTTTCCAAATATAAAAAAAAAATATCAATATTCTCGATGATAACTGTAAATTTACATAGAAAAACAAAATTAACTCAATTTTTTGCGCTCAACGCATAATCGGACAAAGTAAAACATCAATAATAAAAATACCGTTACTTTACAAATATGCACTTCAAAACTTTTTTTGTCACATTTATTCATAACTTGCATTTATTGGCAGACATTTCTAGTTCTAACAATAGGTAAAAATCTATTAGAAATGGCCCCTAAGGGAAAGCAATATACTGTCGAAATAAGACAATAGTGAAATTAAATCTTGAAGGTAAAACAGTGAGAGAAATTGCTGAATTAGTTGGAAGAAGCAAGTCTACTGTCCACGACGTTATTAAAAGATTCCGTGATGAGTTTAGGATAGCTAATAAAAGTAGAGAAGGTCAGGGCAAAATATTAACTGATCGTGAAGAGCGTTCTTTGTTGAAGGAAATCAAACAAGATCCGTTTACAACTGCAAAAGAACTAAAAATATCTTTAAAAAACAGTATGTAGTGGAAAAGATGTTTGCTTAAATACTATTCGTAATACATTGCACAAATATAACTACCATGGTAGAGTTGCCAGAAAAAAGCCATTTATTAGCCCTAAGAATAAAAACAAGAGAATGAAATTTGCTAAAGAGTATTTGCTTAAAACAGAAGATTTTTGGAATAAGGTAATTTGGTGTAAAGATATCTTAAAATACATTTTTGCTGATAGTTTATATTCGTTCTGTTCTGTTAACTGACGAGAGCAAATTCAATTTGCATGGTTCAGATGGCAAGATGTTTGTGTGGCGTAAACCAAATGCTGAATTTAATGCTCAAAATACAAAAGCTACTGTTAAGCATGGAGGAGGCTCTGTTATGGTTGGGACTGCATGTCGAGTGCTGGGGTGGGCAATTTGCATTTTATTGATAGTAAAATGGACAAATTTGGCTACCTCAACATTTTGAAGGAAAATGTAAAGCAAAGTGCCGAGAAATTAGGCATTGCGAATGATTTTGCTTTTTACCAGGACAATGATCCCAAGCACACTTCGGGTGTGGCAAAGCTTTGGTTGATCCATAATTGCCCCAAATTTATAGAAACTCCTGCACAGAGCCCAGATCTCAACGTAATTGAACATCTTTGGGAAGAATTAGCTAGAAGAGTATACAAACAACAATTTAACACTTTGAGTCAGCTTAAGGCGGCGTTAATGGAAGCGTGGAACTCCATAGAACCTGAGGTATGCTCCAATTTAGTAAAATCCATTCCAAAACGTTTACATGCCGTTCTTGAGAACAAAGGATATGCCACAAAGTATTAATTGTTCTCTTTTGTCATTTTTATTATTAATGTTTTACTTTGTCCGATTATGCGTTGAGCGCAAAAAATTGAGTTAATTTTGTTTTTCTATGTAAATTTACAGTTATCATCGAGAATATTGATATTTTTTTTTTATATTTGGAAAGATTAGAGTGTAGAGTGCAAATAAAAACAAAAAATAAATACAAATTATTATGATTTGTTTTAGTTCAGAGAACGTAAATATCATACAAACACTTGTCCGATTATGCGATGGAGCCACTGTATATGTATAAAAATTACGTGTATGTTCGTGATCGCTAAGCTCAAAAACTACTGGACCGATTATTACCAAATTTTATATGCATGCTCTGTGGGCCGTGAGTAGTGTTTCTGTGTAGTTTGAAGTTCGTCCGACAGATGGCGTAATATTTAGTTTTTTTGTGTTTTTGCACCGTAACTCAATAAAATAACGCGATAACCCATCTTACTTAACACATCTTACTAAAAGCGAGGTAAAAATAAAAATTGTATGTGCCACACCCACTTTCACGCCCCATCACAAAAAATTAATGTTTGTATGTATGCCCTTTATAGAATCGTAAACTATGCATTTAATCATGTGATGATCTTCGGCAAAGTTATTGTGCATGAGACCGGGAAGGTTTCTGAGTTGGTCCGACCACGCCTACTCTAACACCCACTTTTTTAATTGATTAATTGCTTTGGCATGGCTTTTTACAGATTTACTTTATACAAATTGTATCCACATCTTACTAAAGGCGAGGTAAAAATAAAATGTTTATGTGCCACGCCCACTTTCACGCCCCATCACAAAAAATTAATGTTTGTATGTATGTTCTTTATAGAATCGTAAACTATGCATTTGATCATGTGAAGATCGTCGGCAAAGTTGTTGTGCATGAGTCCGGGAAGATTTCTCAGTTTTTTTTTTAATTGATTAATTTCTTCTGCATGGGTTTTTACAGATTTACTTCAAACAATTTGTATACTCAACTTACTGTAGGCGAAGTAAAAATAAAAATTTTATGTGCCAAAGCTTATTTCGACCATTCCTACTTTTTTTAAATGTGTAAATGATTCTACTCGGATTTTAACATATTTACTTCAAATCGAATACACATGTTACTCTAGGTGAGGTAAAGATTAAAATTCATACTCCACACCCCCTTTCACGTCCCATCTATTGCAGTACAACGCCTGCCGGGAAGGCCAGACCGCTGGACCGATCTTACTAAAAATTTTACGGAATATAACTTAGACTCGGCCGCCTACTTTTTTTCAAAATAGAAAAATCAAAAAAACTACTCAAAATGAATTGAATATTTGTGTAATGTCTTTATTTTAAATTTATTTTAATTGGCGTAGCAACGCGCGCAGGATACAGCTAGTATGATATAAAATATATTAAAAAAAATTACCTGGATTGTAGCATAACATGTCTTCATTTAAATTAATAATTCAAAGAATATCAATGTAAAGTAATACTATTAGACAATTGGCAGATTGCAATGCAAAATAATTATAAAAATAAAAATAAATAAGTATTATGTTATTTTATCCTCAAGCTTAAATAATTAAAAAAGTCGTTAAATAAGTATTATTTTATAAAATTTTCAATGATCATACCTTGTTAGACAGCGTTCCAAAATCACCAACTTTCTTTTGCAATTGGTCTCATCCCATTCCCATTCGAAAAGTTCGATTTTGTATCACTGTGCCATTAAATCGTTACGCTCATTATAAGCATGTGTGTAAAATTTGCACTATTTATAAATATTTATATTTTTTTAACATTGCATATGGGTGATGCTAAGAAAGTCTATAACATTTATGGCCGAATTCTCAGTCATTAGTTAACCATTGGTAAACTAATATACTAATTGTTCTTTAACTAATACTTGTTATTCTTATGGCAAACTAAGCATTGCGAATAAAGAATCATTAGTTAAGCCTTTGTCATTAGCTAACTAAAGACTGTGAATTCGGCCGTTAGACTGCTAAACAATTAGTTAATTTCCAAAGTGTGAATACCCTTTTAAGAAATGTCACACATTTTAATCTGCTGTTTAAACATTCACAAACGCCCCAATCAGCATCAACAACTTTTACAAATATTATTTATAATCGTATCGATTATATGTAGGTCGTTTAAAATTTCTAGAAATTATTATTATTTCAATTTCATTCCTAGTGAAAGACAAATTTTATAGATTTTTTTTCAATTAATTCCAATATTTATTTAAAATGGGAAAAATTATCGATTGATACAGATGTCTCTGAATTGACAATTCTGTATGAGAGAGAGAGAGACAATATGATACTGGTGAGATCGATGTCTCTGCTTTTGTGGCAGATAGCAAAATCAGCCTAGAAAATATAAAATGCTGTATTTCTTGCTTAATAACAAAACCGATTTTTGCAAATTTCTTTTTGGTAGCTCAGCTATTCTTACTGTTAAACATGTTCAGTCTGGTCTATAATTTAACCATGAAACGATTTACAAAAACAACGCTTGCAGATTATTGAATTTTATTATCGAAATTCATGCTCGGTTAAGAAAGTGCATCGTGCACTTCTTTTATTAAGCGACGAAGCTCATTTCTGGTTTAATGGCTACGTTAACAAGCAAAATTGTCGTATTTGGTGTGAAGAGCAGCCAGAAGCATTGCAAGAACTGCCATTGCACTGTTTGGTGTGGATTATGGGCCGGTAGCATCATTGGACCGAACATTTTTAAATTAGATGATGGCTTGATTAGAATTTTTTTGTTCAAAATGGAAGTGCTGGACTTAGCTGACATGTGGTTGAACTAGACGGTGCCACATACCACACAACACGCGAAACAATGGCTCAATGGAGAGGCGGGTTCGGTGAAAATTTTATTTCCCATTTGAGGCCGGTCAATTTGCCGCCTAGATCGTGAGATTTAACACCTTTAGAAGCTAGTATTGATAAATTTATTTGTGAGATACCGGCTGATATGTTGGAGAGAGTATGCCAAAATTGGACCCATCGTAAGAACCATTTTAGGTGTAGCCGCGGTCAACATTTAAATGAAATCATATTTAAACATTGAATTATACGAATCGTTCTATTGACTAAAATAAAGATTTCATACATTTCTCTAAATTTTATGTGTTATTTTTTAAATCGTTTAAATCGTAAAATCGTTTGTAAAACACCATACTGTATAGAAAAACGTCAGTATAAAAGTGTTTTCTACACAGAAACTTGTGTAAAAAGAATTTTATTAGAAAATATTTTTAATATAAATTTTTTTTTTATAGAACATTGTCAGTTTATCTATATTTTCAATAGAAAATCTTCAGTATAACAATATTTTATATAGAAAAATCTATTGAAAATCTTCGGCACAGCAGTATTTTCCTGATATAAAAATAAATACATTTTTAAGTAATTCTAAAAATTAATATTTACATATATTATTACAGTTATCTAATGTATAACAGTTTCAAAATTATTATGATGAGTATAACAGTTAAACAATTTTTAAATAAGTATAATAAAATGAAACAAGCTTGAGTTTAACATATTTATTTAAAACTTAATCTTTCGAATGTTTACAAAGCCTTATACAGTATAACAGTGATTGTTCTGCTAAAGACTTATCGGAAATAAATAAAACTATCTTAGTTTGAATTAATAAAACTATCTTAGTTTGATTTATTACCGTAAAAAATAAATACAAATTTTTGCTATCAACAAAAGTTGATCGGTGCAAAGTACTCGAATTAATCCAGTTTGAAATTCATTAAAATCATGGCATGGAAATGTTTAACATTGAATTCCATTTTATTTTTGGCCGACAGGAATTTTGAATTGGAAAACGATGTGTAAATACAAACATTTAACTTTACTTAGGTGATTTAAGATATGAATAATTAACACTGAAGTTATAATATTTCAAAACTCTCTAAACTCTCAATACAACCAACTCTAGCATAAACTTTATGCTTTTTATCACCTGGGTTCTACATTTGTAAAATAAAGTCGAAGTGAAATTTTCATTAATTTTGTATTCTAAATTTTGTGAAAATAATTTGAAAAGTAAAATATCACTTTTAGTTTCGTTCATCGTAGTTAAAAGATTCACCGCGTTTTCTAGAACGCCGTGAAATTGTCCATGTGAATTGAAAACGATTTAGTTTCACTTCGTAGTGGAATATAGAACAGCAAGAAAACGTGTTGCTTTTCTTTTGTTAATAGCAATGTGATTGATTGTACATATGTATGTATTATAATTTATTTGTTTTTGTTTAATTGAATTAATTATTTTTCTCACCACACAATGTAAAGCATCAATCTCTCACAAGCGATCTTTGACAATATCAAAACAAACACTTGGCGGTGTTTTTAAATTAAACTACATGTCAATATCAACAACAAATTAGTATCAATATGTTCTCATTTTAATAGAGGGGGTGATATGAGGGTCGTGTTTTGTTAGTAGTGGTGTAGGGCGCCCATGTCAATGCATCCATACAGAACACGAGCCAAAACCAACAAAACGATACAAGTTGAATTGTTATTGTTTTATTATTGATACCTACTGGAAAATTAAAAAAAAATCGAACAAAACAACAGCTGGTAACTGTAGTTGCAGAAACTTTGAAAGCCCGACAGATAACCAGACAGTCAGTGAGCCAAGCGAAGCCACCATATTGATGTGAGCAAACGAGATTTATCAGCCAAGATTTCAATTGAATCAACAACAAATACGACTTGAGTTGTTGTGATCGTTGTGTTGAGAGTGTTTGGTGTTTTTGTATATTGTTTTCGTTCAAAATCAAAGACAACATTCCGACACGAGTTCAGTTTCAATCTTACGATCGTTCGTGCTGTTTGTTAATAATTTTTACACAAAAAACACGCTTGCTATTATTTTGATTCGATTTTAAGAAATTTTCCTAAGCAAAAAAAAAATTAGACAAATTTAACAAATATAGAAAACAAAACGTTAGAAAAAAATACACAAATAGAAAAATAATAATACCTTTTAAAGGGTGTTTTTGAATCTGTGCGTTTTCATAAGTGATGTTACTTGTTATCACGTTTTAATATTTGAATTTGATTTGGAAAACAATAAAATAATAAAAAAAAAAAGAAACCGAGCAAAAAACTCATAACTGCCGTTTGGAATCGGCCACAATATTTTAGCGTGACAAAAAAAAAAACAAAAAAAAAAAAAACATTCATTTATACGCAACCGAAAAAAAACGCAAATTTCAAAAAAGCGTTTTGTGAAACGTTTTAATAACAATTGTTAATCTTATGCATTGGCCTAAACGTTTACCACCGGGTGATACTTACAACTTACCGGGACTTACCCGCTAGACACTAAATGTAATTATTAGTTGATAGTAGCGAATTTTTGACCGTTGCCTGGGGAAGAAGGTTTCGTTAATTCTTGTACAACGTGTAAAGATTAACGTCAAACTGAATTTGTTTACGGACTTAACTTCCTCAACTGTCAGCATCCACTATCACAAGGACGACGACGCCGACAAAGTGTTTACTATTGCCAAAGTCACCGTGAGCATGATACCTCACTGTGGATACCGTTATACTTGGAACCGCGAAATTGTGTTCAACTCGCAGAAGCTGGTGAAGCGGCGTTAAGTTATTGCAGCAGCGGTAGCAACTACACAGGTTTACTCAACCAAAAAGAAAAACTGCATTAAAAGAAACTTGAAATACAAAACTATCTAAACAACATTTGGCGTCTTTTATTACAGGTTTAAACGGTTACGGTTTTAACTAAACGGTAACGGATTTGTTTTGTTGTTTGTTTGTTTTTTTTTTTAAGAATAGGCGACGCGACATATTTCTCGTTACGTTTTGGTTCCTGTTTATTGTTGCTACACAACATCACAATTGTTTAAAATCTAACAATCCATACAAGAGACAATATTTCTTTTATTATTCTTATAATTTTTTTTATTTAAATCATAATTTTATCTACAATTTTTTAGAATTTAGTTTTCTTTTCTTATCGTTAATCATTTTTATCATATTTTTTCTGTTTATTTTTTTATTTAAACAATAATAAAATAATATTAATAATAATACAACAAACGTAAAAATACTCCGAGAAAAAGAGAACTTTTATAATTTGTGTTAAACTTTGTGCCGTCGCAACTGAATTCAAATAATTTTATTGTTATTCAAATCTCAAAGTCTAATTGCGCGAAATAACAATTTAAAACAAAAAAAAAAAAATTCTTTGATTATAAATAAATACATATGTATTTGAATATTTTTTTTAGATTTAAAGTTTGTTGAAAATTTTGAATCAATTTCTAAATATAAAAAAAAATTTTATATCTCGTATCTTTTTCTCATAAATTTGCAATTATTTTTAATTCTTAATTTTTAAGCATTAAATATTAAATATTTGTATTTTATTTTGTTTTAATTTTAACCCAAATATTTTCGTTCGTAACGCTTCGCATCGTATCGTATCGCATCGCATCGTTTCGTTTATTTTTAATTTTATTTTTATTTTGAATATTTAAATTTGATATTGCCCTCGTCATCACATCGTGTACCGCTGCTGCAAATATGAACATGTTTATGACACCTTATGCGTATGGTTAGTATATGTATTAAAAATGTATGCCATGACAATTTCTCTCCTTTGTCCAGTTTATTAGCTTTAATTACAGATTTTTTGTTTTCAATTTTATTTAATGTTTTTCCTTTATTTTTATAAATATTACAATTTACATAAAATATATGCAAATTGTGCCAAAGTATTTGCATATTTTCGTAAATGCAGCTGTTGATTGCTGTAGATTTGCAGTTGTTGTTTAATTTTTAAATTTAATCTGGTTTTTTTTTTATTTAAATCAATTAAAAATAAAACAAATCTTTGTTTTTGTTGATTTGTTTTTTTTTTTTAATTTTATCTCTGACATTGTCTTTACATTTATTTTAATCAGTCTTGTTTTATGAATTTTGACAAACAAGTTTTTTTTTGGAGTGCATTTTCTATTTGTTTAATTGTTTTTGTTGCCGTCCAAGATTTTGCATTCTGAACTTTGATAATTTTCTTTTGGAAAGCAATTGAGTTGACGTTAAACCCTAAAAACTTTTGTTGTCATGTGTTTGATTAGATTAAAATGTTAATTTACTAGAAGTTTCATTATTTTGTTTTTTAATTCTAGATAATTCTAATCGTAGGTGTAAATGTAACATTCATTAAATGATATCGCTTGCTGTATTTTTTTGTGACTACGAGATTACGTTAAAAACTACAGCTTGTATTGAAAATATCCTAGACTAGGTCACTGATGTTCAACTTATGCACATACATACATATGTATGTAGTATCGTGTTTCCTACTGTAGTAGAATGAATGTATGAGAATATATTACGTGCCTTTTGGTCCACATCCACAGTCATTTCATAACATGGCCAACGTTAATTCGCTTCATTTCAAGATCTTTCACGTTTTAATTTTTTGAACGTTCGATAAATTTAAGGAGACATTTGTTTATCTTAATTACACTATAAATTTCTTATTTCCTACTGTATTGCCAATCATACAATTTCTAGACAGTACTAACGAGATAATTCACTACAATTCATCATGTATAACTAAATTTAAGTCAGTTATCCGCAGCAAAAATTACTTTGTTTGTTAAGTCAATAATTTCATTTATTATACGAGTATTTGTTGCCGGCCTCGTTCTAATTTTTACCTTGACTACTTTTATACGTTCAGTTGTTGTTGTTATGGCTGCAGCATTTTTTTTTAAACTTACTCGAAAAAATATTTTTATTTGAATATTAATTGTTACATATCAATATAGAATTTAACAAATACCCTACCGAGTGCATGTTTAATTGCTTTGTTTTTCATTTAGATTGCATTAAATGTGGTGTAAAAAGCCAGTACATGTTAAAAAGAAGAATAATAAATTTACTTAACAACAAAAATAACTTGCAATTAAATATCATTGAATATGCAAAACCCAGCAACAACAATAAAAAGAAATAAAAAAAAAAAAACAATTTTCATTTGTGCTTAACAAAATTGTGAACCGTAGTCAGGGTTGTAGTAAAAAGTGTGAAGTTGTCAGTACTGCGCATAGTTTCTCCATAAATTCATAATTTTATCCTTAAAGTGTGTGTATTTTGATAGTTTCTAATTAACAAAATTTTTGATTTTAAAGGATCTTTTGATTGTATTGCAAACTATATGTATTTATATATGGGCAATTTCACGTCAAGTGACCCAATTTTTAAAATCGATGTCTTCTGATTTGGATGAAATTTTCACCAAGGTTAGTACTATTGGATAGTAGGCCAGACACAAATTTTCAGCTCTATCAGTCAAGAACTGCTGGAGTTAGAGGGGGTCAAAGTTAGACATTTTGGTCATACAGGCTTTTTTTAAAAATAGTGTAACTTTTCACCTATTGGTCCTAGCAAAAATTGTCCAAAGGACTTTAGATAGCTATTTCATCAATCATTCCTAAAATATGTTTTTTTAATAATCGGTTTTAAAAATTGGGTCACTTGACGTGAAATTGCCCATATGTATTGTAGACTTCGATAAATGTATTTCAAAGACCTTGTATGTAATATATGTTGTGAATACTCATACGATGGTATTATGCATTGCTATGCTAACTCAAACACAATCTTGTGCAAATGGTATTGCATCATTTCATTTGCAAAAAGATTTAGCATATTTTTGCTCTTGCTGTGTATTTTGTCATTTTTGCAAATGCAATGATGCAATACCATTTGCACAAGATTGTGAATTGCGATATTTCATGTTATGTCTTGCTATCATGTGTTCAATCTTGTCACACCTTCAACTATTACCTCTACACGTAGAGAAAAAATATAGTTGTGCATGTTAACCACAACTATTTAACAATTTTTAAACATTTTTTTTTAAATATTATGGTCACTGTAATTATTTATATGATTTCTACAACCATAATATGGTTAAGTTACCATTCACCTGATTATTGCAACCATTTGTATGATTATATCAATTATGTAATATTTATGGTGATCAGTTTTATGATGAAAGATTATACCATATTATTTTGTTCTCTATCATAATCGAATTTGTTGCTCAATTATGATAAATGAATTCATCATAAACATGATTGCAACAAATATATACATAGTTACTACAACCTAATATATATGATTGTAGTAATCATCTGAATCGTAACTTCACTATATTATGGTTACCACAATCATATAAATAATTACAGTGATCATAATATTGTTGAAAAATTTTTAAAAATGTTGACATTGTTGTGATAAACATGTACAACTAAATTTTTTCTCTGTGTGTATCTTTAATATAATTTTTATGTGTTTTTGTACTTGTATGTACTTCTTTTTCGCTTCATTTGAAGTTCTACATTCAAGTAATTTTATAACTTCAGTAAAATATTTAGCTTTAAGAAAAGCGAGAAAAGAATGTTAAAGTTGATTTTACAATAAATACAAAATTTTGATTCCTTTATAAAATACTTCTTTAATATAAGTACATACTCGTATATTTAATTTTCAACAGTTTCTTTTTTGTTTCCATTTTCACTTTCTGCCAACCCACTGTTGCTGTTTGGTTTTTATTAAACTTGCTGCATTGTTATTGTTTTTCATATCATAGTGTAGTTATTGTTGTTTCTATTATTATTGTTGGCATTGTAATTATAACAATAACTAAATATTTTTTACACTAATACAAACAAAATAAAACAAAATTTTATGGAAATATTTATTGTCTATTCTATGCATTTACTATATTTCATTTATTTAAATTTATTTTAATTCTCTCTTATTTGCGCTTTTACTCTATTCGTTGGTTCATTGTTATTGTTGCTGCTGCTGCTGCTGTCATTACTGTCGTACATTTACACGTTCAATGAATATTCTTACATAATGTTACTATGTATTTCAACAACTTGATGCACACAAGATTGATAATGCATGTGCCAGCACATATTTGTTGTCTACGGCTGCTGCTGCTGCATTTACAGTGACAATGTAAGAGCATGAAAAATAAATAGGGTTTCAATTAAAAACAAGTTAATAGTATAGTTGTAGTATGTGTGTAAAAACAGATTATTAGAAATGGGCTCTATATAGGATCTATGACCTATTATGGACCGATCATTCGAAACTGTAGTAGTATGACTTTTGTGCATATAAATATTCTTTGTGTTAAGTTTTATCACTTATAAAAGATTTATAGATGTGAAAGTTATTTTCGAAGGGTATCTTATATGGGAGCTATGACTAATTATGGGCCGATCATCACAAAATTGGGCCAAATGATTTTTATGTATATGCAACAGGCTTATGTTAAATATGATTTAGATACCAATATTTTAAGAGTGTTATGCTGAGTGTTATACTCTTTAAAGTGATTTTCGGCAGCTGGACTTACATATATGGGAGCTGTGGTCAATAATGGACCGATCTGCACAAAATTGTTGATAAGATTAAGCTTCATGTACAACGTATTCTTGGAGAAATTTGTTGGGATACGTGCATGTGTAAAATTTTATCAAAATATCTGCAAAATTTCGACCTGCACTCTGCGCACAAGATTTACATGAACATTCAGTCAGACGGACGGACGGACATTAGCACAAATCCAATCTTCCCTCCCAACTGGGTATAATTACAAATTAAAATCTTGTCCTTTGTTGCTGCATGTAACAAATGAGTATTTACCTAGTGATGTGATGTAGAGAATTGATCACCATTTGTTAGAATCGTTCTAGCTGTTAGCAAATGTTGTTGAACTGGTATGTAAATGACCAGAATGTTGTTTAGTGTTTGATGGACCCACCCTAATCAGAATGTTACTCTCATGTCACTTTAACTTGTTAAGCAAAAAAAATAAATTATTTTTCGCTTTTTTTACCAGTTACTTGTTATTGCAGCAGCAGTTGTGCTCTAGAAAAAGCTAAAAAAAAACACAAAACAGGGGGTACCAGTAAATTGTTATCATGTACTAGTTACTCGTAGGTATTCGAATGTTGTACGCTATATGTCTTTATTTATGAGTATTTATTTGTTTTTATTTGAAATAACTTTAATTATTTAAATACCCAGTTGTTTTGATTAAGTAGTTTACGTGAAGGTCACGTTGTTTGGCCATACTACGGCTTATGGTAATTGCAAGTTACCAATAAATTACTTAGCCAGCTGGAAAACTAGACTATAAATAGTCAAGTATTTACATGTAGGCAGTCAAAGATTGCTACAGAAAATATTTTCAAAGGAGCTATACAGCAAGGAATATTAACAAATTTTGTGCTCTGAAAAAATATTTAATAAATTAACCTGATAACGATAACAATTTCTCAGAAATGTTTACTGATCTGATTTATTGGGATTTACATTTTGTTTTTTTTTTATACATATATATTTGAATTTATGCCAGGAAAGTTCAAATAAGAGAGTTTTGCATGTTATTAAGATAGATAGGGTCACAAATTTACTCACTTTTTTAGCACAAATTTGTTTGACATTGTAAGAGAAAACATTTGTTGTAGTTACGTCAAATCTGACATCAACATCGTAAATATGCTGCTACTCTTGCTCAGAATGTTTTGTTGCACGTGCGCAATTTGCATTTTTAAATATAGCTAGAAGGCTGACGAAGGCTTTAGCAGGCCAGAAAATGCATTATGCTGAAATTCCATACAGATGTGACTAACAATCTACGGGCGAAACGATGTACAGTAGCTATATCCTTGGATATACAAAAAACCTTTGATTCTGCCTGTCACAAAGGAATTTTATACAAACTCGCTGATCTAGGCGTAGACCCATTTTTGGTGAAAATTTTTGCAAACTATTTTATCGACCGTGAATTTTGTGTTGAAATTAACAACTCGCCTTCATCATTTGGAAGCGTCAATAGTGGTGTGCCTCAGGGCAGTGTTTTGGCTCCTCTCTTATTCAATATTTTTCTCCATGACTTTCCACATTCTATTGCTAGCTCAAAGGCAATTTTGTATGCTGATGACTGCATGATTTATGCGCATGACGAATATCCTCTTAGGGCTTTGACTGAAGTCACTGCACACCTTACCATCATCAACAAGTACTACAACAAATGGGGTATTCGAATAAATGCAGCCAAAACAGAAGCGATTTGTATCAGAAATGCCTCTGGAAAATGTCATCGATTTGTTGCCCCGCAAAGCAAAATTCTTTCACTCACCCTGGAAGGTTGCGAGATCCCCTTTAAATCATCCATCAAATATCTTGGTGTACACTTTAATCAACTAATGAAATTTAACAGTCATGGCAGATCACTCTTATCTAAGGCAAAACAAATTACAGGAATGTTTTCAAATCTGATGAACAGCAAATTTCTAGCTCAGAAAACTAAACTACTTTTTTATAAGGTTGCAATCAGGCCAATACTCACATATGCTTTTCCCATTTGGTTCACCATTTCCCCGGTCGTCGCGAAGGAGATCGAAATTTTTGAGAGGTCCATACTGAGAAAGTGTGTGGGCAAGAACTTTCAAAACCCAACTAAACGCTTCTCCAACACGAATATACACGAAAAGTCGGATATAATACCATTTTGTACATATGCGCTCACTCAACAGAGGCGTTTTGTTGAGCATCTGGAATCTCATGTGTAGTTATGTAGTTTTAGATGTTATTTAATTTTTGCGAATTTTACAGACTATGGCTCTGTTCGCTAAAATAAATGCCATGAGCAAGCATTGATATTTAATATTCATATAAACATATATATCATATGATAGTCATTTTAATTTTTTAGCATGTAGCTTATACAATTAGCGTGTATTTGAACAAGACGGATATAGTTCTAAGAAACATCTGTAAACTGTCATTGGGTTAATGTTAACCTTTCGATTGTAAAAGAAAAAAAAAGAAAGTCTCAATAAAACTTAATTAATTACTTAATTAATATGGCTAGAAAAATTAATTCCACACAAAAGTGCAATTAAATTTTAAACAATTCACTTAGAGTTTTTTATTCTTTTTGACAAAAGAATGTTGATTTGCACAGTCAACTTGCTTTGTCCTTTGGCGATAAAGCATTATCCTGGCCACAGTGTTTATTCGAATTCAATGGCGGTTGCCGATTGCAACAGGACGACTTTCACCAAGCTCTATTATGTCGTCTAGAAAACTCGAATCAGGATTTATAGAATCATTTATGTAAAAGACTTCTTTAAAATAGTTACAAGCGACGCATTATGGATCTGTTGTTAAAAGACATACAAAATAGCATTTGACTGTGTGTCTTTATGATTTTAACACTAGCAAATTCCTACATAAGTAATTCGCGTACGAAATACTTCTTAGGAAAACCAGCATAGCTCATGTACGGTCAATTCAGGAGGTTGCATAAATAACACCACCAATTGTTTACCAGACTTTCATAGGTCTATCTCACAAGTGAAATTTTTAAGCTCCCAATTTATCGAGAGTTATTTGCCAACCACAACACTGATCGACTACGAAATGTCGTTGCAGTGATGACTGGTCACTGCCTGATGGGTGTGCAAGTTGATACTGACTAATCGAAGATTGGAAAGTTATGGGGTATCAAAACGGGACTCATGGAGAATCTGTGTGTCAATCTTAGGAGTTTGTCGTATAAGCAATCAGGATAAGTAAAGGGTGCACCAACTAGAACTCAATTTTTAAATTTGGCGCCATTCGAAGTGTCATTGTTTGACATTCGAACAATTGTTATTGTTTGCTAGTAGAAGGTACGAGGTTAGTAAAAATGGAGCGCTACACGAATGAACAACGCATTCTCATTGTGAAATTGTTTTGCCAAAATGGTAAATGATAACCAGTTTTTTCTTGCCTAGAATTGAAGAAATGGATGTGGAGGGCATGTGGTTTCAACAAGACGGCGCCACATGTCATACAACCAGAGAAACAATTCAATTGCTGCATCAGTCATTTCCCGGTCGTGTTATTTCGCGTTTTGGAGACCAGAATTGGCCGCCAAAATCGTGCGATTTAACACCTTTAGATTTTTTTCTTTGGGGTTTTTTGAAGTCGATGGTTTACGCGAATAAGCCGACGACGACTCAAGCCTTAAAAGAGGAAATTGGACGCTGCATTAATGAAATACCGCAGCATTTATGCAAAAAGGTCTTTGAAAATTTCATGAAAAGATTGCGTGTGTGCCAGCAAAGCCGCGGCGGCCATCTGCACGATATCTTGTTCCATACATAACCTCATTCGGTCTACTTTACAATATAATAAAGTTTCACGATTTGTTTTTAAATATCTGTGTTTTATTTAAAATTTAATGCGTCCTATTTGGGACACCCTTTAGAAATAAATTTTCACAATCATTGGTTCCATTTGCATATTGTCGATGATGCAACTCTATATATATTTTTTCCGAACTGCTGAAACAAGTTGCGTATTTTGGGACGACTTTCACAGTATTTAGTAGTCTAGTAGATTTTTTATTATTTTATTATATAAAAAATATGTGATTTAAACATTTTGCATATTTTTATTATAAAAAAATAAAAACCCTACTTCTTGCAGTTTTCAAATTTGTTTGCGGATACCGAATTATTAAATGAATTTTAAAATGTTTAATGTGATTAATTCGTACACTCGGTTAAAAACCGATCTTCATAGAAATGAATGAAATTTCGCGATAAATTATCCCGTTAGCGACCCATTTTTGAATAATTATTTAATAACGGATATGTTTGTTAATTCACCAAGTGTGTGTTGAAATGGTTTTGGGGGACCTGTAAATTTGCTAACCAAGTTTCCAAACAACTTGGCTTGTGTTAATAAAAAAAAGGGGTAGTTTTTAATTATGGCAAATTTTAGCTTTTTATTGCAAATAAAAAGAAAACACTTTCCTTTAAATTCGTTCCAATATTGTAGTGGTACAAACTGATGGTTTATTTGACAATTAAATAAAGGGCTCGATACAAATCAATAGCTACTTATTTCTTCAAAGTCTAAGCAACGAATAATAAACAAAATGGCTAGAAAATCTAACATAATGTTAAAATGAAATTAACCGAAAAACTAACTTAAGCTAAAGTATATATAATAGCAGCGCTCTATGTTTTGTCGTATATTGTTGATGGTAACATCATCTCCCAACAGGACAGAGATGGGAACACCAATACCATCCTTCAGACATGAACAATGTTTTTTTTTAATAATTAACAAACACAAACTGTGAAGCTTTTGGCTTATCTGCAGAAAACACCCAGAGTCTTTGGCGGTAATCGAACCCGCAACCCTGACTGATAGTCCGGCACTCTATCGCCTAGTCTATCGGGGCACTCCCCGATATGAATTATGAATTCAATAATTAAATATTAAATGTAACGTGTGATATACGACTTAACCACATTTGTCATTCGAACAAAAAATAAATTGGGTAGCTACATAAAAATATAATTTTTGTTTTAAAGCAAAAAAG
Organism: Bellardia pandia; assembly: GCA_916048285.2. Taxonomy (NCBI): domain Eukaryota; kingdom Metazoa; phylum Arthropoda; class Insecta; order Diptera; family Calliphoridae; genus Bellardia; species Bellardia pandia. Next base: position 78,509,621 of record OU696530.1, read on the forward strand.
TAAAACTCAAGAACTAAATTTTATTTGGAATTTTAACAATAAAACTCAAAATTAATCATTATAAAACTAAACAAAAAATAAAACTTAAAACATAATGAATATTTTCTGAGTAATATGTAAATAAAACTTGAAAAAATAATCATTAAAACTAACTTTTTTTTAAATAAAAATTACGAAATTAAAATCATTTCGTTTTCTGAGATTACTTCTTCTAAGAATTAAATTGGTATACTCAAATTTATTATGGTGTTGTTGATTGTATGTATACGATTTTTGTTTGTTTTAAATTCCAATAATAATCATTATTTTCTGTCCCAGTTTTATTTTGCACACACTTCAGAAAACCCCATTTTGTTCTAAATTATGAATGCACAATTCAAAAGCTTTAACAAAAATAAATGCGTAGATTATTAAATAATAAATTAAATTAATCATTTTAATTTATGTACGTCCTTGTACAATTTAGATTTAAAATAACAATTGCAACTTTTGCAATTCTAACAAGTTTCCCCTCTCTTTTTCAACAATTTTCTTGTGTGAGTGTCTGTATAATACAAAGAAACACAATTATACACACACACACAGATAAGCACACATAAACAAATGAATGAAAGTTTAACGCAATTAACAATTAAGTTTGTTTGAAATTGTATAAATTTCTTATATTTATTGTTATTTTTTTCTGTGTTATCATCTTTTCGTCACACTTAAGTCTTGTATGGGCCGACTAACTGGCTTTGCTGGCCTAACCCCCTGCCTGCTCCCTTTTGAAAAACAATTTACATTTTGTGCCAATACGCACTTTGGATTTGTAACTGGGTCACTGCATTTGTAGTGATTGATAGTATTTAGATAACCTTTTGTTCTGGGTTTTCATTGTAGACTTTTTAGATTTTGTTTCAGTTTAGATGTTTTCTTTTTTTAATTGCAATATTATTTTCTTTTATTATAATTAATGTTTTTCAAAAACGCGAATTTGTTTGTGTTTTATTTTAAATGCTATTGTTATTTATGTTTTGAATTAGTTTGGTATTTTTATATTAAAAATTTAGTGGGTATTATAAGTTTATGCTGATGTTTAGAACGATCGAAAATAATGGGCCAGCTTTAAGTATATAAAACTAAGCAACATTAATTCTATTCAATATATTCTATCAATTATTTTACTCTGTCTCGATGAAAATGTCCTTCCTTTCAGAATTACCTTTAATATCGAGCCATAACCGCCGAAAAAATGTATCCCACAAACTCAAAATTTTACAGGGGAAGGTTTTTTTTTAAATAAAATCAGTTTGAATAAAGCCATTATTTTAAAATTTATAATGTAAATATTGTTTTGTGTAATACATTTAATTTTAACAATTTTAAATGATGTTGAACTATCGATTTCGATAAAAAAAACAACAATCGATTATGGTGTGGGATACATTATTTTGGCGGTAATGGCTCGATATGTTAATGTTACACAAATTCAATTTATTTAAACTGAATACCACACTACCAATATTTCTGAAGATCGGTCCTTAATTAAGAAAAGATCCTATGTATTGCCTACATATACATATATAAAGACGTGTTCATGTGATATTATAGCTGGTATAGTGATAAAATGTCTTAACAAATAAAATGAAGAGATAACGAATAAGGAAAAAAAAAACAGAAATAAATACAGAAGTTTCAGTCATTCTATTTACTTCTATTCAGAAAGACTGAATTGACCAAAAAGACTAGATTGATCTATCTGAAACATAGTACGTAGAACTTCTAGTGCTGGGCAGTGACAGAAATGAAGGCCATAGTTCATTTCTGTTCTCATTCAGGTTATCGAATCTTCGAGCATGAACGACGAATTTACAGTGTCCGTTGATTGCAGACACCATTTTGCACAACCAATTGTTCGAATAAACAGGCATGTGATTGAAATCGAAAACGAAAACGAATGAGTTTTAGAAGTCAATTTTTTCGTAATATTTCCGTATTGAAAAACTTTTATCACATAAAATATAAAGATATTGGGCTATTAAAGATAATCTTAAAACAAAAATTTAAACAATTAGATTATAAATGCATTAAAATGTATTTCCAAAACTGATTCGCTTTCGATTTCGATATCTATCACAAGCCTGATAGTTTGAGTCCCCGTCTAATGCCTTGCATCATATAAATATCCCATAGAATAATATCAGTCTAATTACACAGTGCAACAAACAAAATGGGAATGGTATGAAACCAATTGCCAATGAAAGTTCACATTATCCATAATCTTCAAGTGTTTTTATACTCTACACCACCATAGTGGGGAGGGTGTATTGGATTTGGGCTGATGTTTGTAACGCCCATAAATATTGGTCCAACACCCACCTTAAATTATACCGATCGACTCAGAATCACTTCCTGAGTCGATTTAACGATGTCCATCCGTCCGTCTGGCTGGCTGGCTGTCCATGTAAAGCTTGTGCGCAGAGTACAGGTCGCAATTTTGAAGATATTTCGATAAAATTTTGTACGTGATATTTTTTCGGTCCAAGGATGGATGGGATTGAAACACCTGGCCCCTATACAAATGTCCTCTCGAACATTGGGTTTACTAATCATAAATGTTTGAATTATGCAAGTATCCAAACAAATTTCATCACAACTGAGTGGTAAATAAAGCCAAATCACATCTACAAATTTTGTGCAGATCGGTGCATAATTACTCGTAGCTCCCCTATAAGGACCACTTCCGAAAATCACTTTAAAGAGAATAACTCTCTCAAAAATTTTGGTATCCAAGTAATGTTTAACGATAATATATTTCATACATATGTCTAAAAATAATACGGTCCAATTTTTTTATGATCGGTCCATAATTAGTCGAAACTCCCAAATAAGACCCTCCCCGTAATCAACTTTTTTAACCTCCATAAATCTTTTAAAAGTATTTATATCGAGATAAAGTTTAACATACACAATATTTATATTCACAGAAATCATGACACTAAATTTTTGAATGATCGGTCCACAATAGGTTACATCTCCCATATAACGCCCATTTCTGAAAAACTGTTTTTTTTTTTGTTTCAGTTTAGTGACAGATTTTTTATACGCATTTCAAGTTGGTGATTTTGGAACTCTGTCTTACATTGAAATGTTTATTTTTATTTACACGCAGTCCACTGTCGGTGCTACATCGATTTAGCGCCCCTAGTGTTACATCATCCGCATAGGCAACATTTTGATAATCAATTAAATTAATTAATCATCTAGCTTCGGAAGCTAGATGATGGCCAAATTCCACTTAATTCGAGATAAGACGCAACTGGAGGTCAGCTCATGAGATGGAATAAACTGTAGCCATTAATAAACTTATCAATTGATTGATTCAGCCCTGGGGGGTTATTGCGTATTTCGAATCGAAAGCAAACGTTTTCGAAATACAATGTAAAAAAGTGTACAAATTCGAACGATTTTCTTTTCGAAACAAGTCTCAAAATAACCCCCCGGATGTCGCGAACCATTCCCTACATCCCTACAAGATTATGATATATTCCAACCAGTCATGAAATTACCATCCTAGCCCGTAGGCTTATAGGGGACATTTTATATGTATTAATAAAACTTCCGAATGCTAATAGGGCGAGACTATAATTGACCACGGGTACGTACCATACCTATATAATGCCCACATCGGAAAATAACTTTAAGACATACTCGTATACTTGTGCCGGGTATCATATGTTCGGGCTTGTCCGACAACACTCTCAAACTTGTTCTGTCTGTTATATTTGTAATTATTCTTTCAGTTAGAATATGGATTTGAAATTTCATATTTTATTTTTAGTTTTTTGTAGTGTAACAGATAATATAAAAACAAGTGTAAATTAATAAATAAATAAATTTAATTTATTTCCTATAATTGATTAACATTCTAATCAAGTAGAATTTCTAAGGACAGCGAGGTTGTTTACACATTGTTTTAACATTAATATTAGTAAAGCAAACACTCGCAATCAACAATTAGGAGTTTAAAGGAATTAATTCATTGTCTATTTTCAATATTTCAAATGATATTGATAGACATATCAAGATGCTAAATATTCTAAAATGTTTCATAATTTTCTTATTTTAATCAATTGTCTTTATTAATTTATTTTAGAAAATTTTTATTCACCCTCACCACTTTTGGACAATTCACTAGATAGTGTGGTCACCAATCCAACACAGGTGATTAAAGTACAATCACCAATCGATATCAATCATTTTGGTTTTGCAAATCATGGAGCATCAGTTTTAACATCATTGACACCACCCAGCTCCCCACCACAAATCGTTGCTTCACCAGTATCACAGGCCTTGGAAATACCAACAACCAACACAGCAGCTGTTGCAATCACCACTTTGTCAATAGATGTATGTAAACATTTTCTACTAATTGAACATAAAAATGAATCTAATATTTAAACTTTTGCAGATCAATGATGTTTTACAAAATCCCACAGCATCAGAAACCACTTCACCAGCTCCAGTTCAAAACCAATTTGTCTGCAGCAATTGGAACAACTCTCATAGTACAACTGACACAGCATCATCGAGCGTTGCTTCTTCGCCAGCCTCGAATGGCTCTTCGAATTATGACATTGTCTTCAACACTCAAATAATCGATGACATACTCAAGAGCGCAGCCAATGAGTTCTTCGAGGAGAGTGAATCACAATCTTCGATTTCAGCTCCTTCAACGGTAGACTACACCAGCACCGATGACGAATGGATGCCCTCGTCGGGCAGCTGCTCACCTAAACAAGTTGCCTCTAGCGAAGGGTTGAGTGAGCCTGCTGGCAGTCCTTCTGCAAAGAAACGTACCCGCCCCTATGGGCGTGGTGTTGAAGATCGCAAAAAACGCAAGAAGGAACAGAATAAAAATGCTGCAACTCGTTATCGCCAGAAAAAGAAGATCGAAATGGAAATCATTCAAATCGAAGAGCAAGAACTGAATGAACGTCACGAGGTCTTGAAACGTCAGTTAGCCGAACACAAACGTGAAGCGAAATACTTGAGACGACTCATACGCGAGTTCTATGCCAAGAAACACTAAGTTGTTATTGCAAAAAAAAAAAAAAAATCAAAATCCCCACTGTCTCTAGAACAGAAACTCTGTCACCATTAAAGTGTTTAATTTTCTTCTTTAAAATTATCTTAAAACTCTCAATAGTTTTTTAAGAATATTTCTTTTTAATTAATAATTGTAATTTTTTATATTCATATTACATTAATGTTTTAGTTCAAGTCTTTTATATTGTATTTAGATTAGATTTAACAATAATTGTGTGTATTTCTGTTTGTAAAATCGTTATGTCGTCATCTATGTCCCCCGTAATGCTTAAAGTTATTTTCTTTCCAAATTTCCACCATAAAAGAATGTTTTAAAACTTATTGTATTGCAAAACCTAGTGCATTATTGCAGAAATATGTATTTGTTTATTTGTTAAATATTGACACTCATGACATGATCTACAAATGGTCATCGAATCTATTTTGTCAGTTTAACAAAGAAAACTAAAAAGATAATATCATCATTAGTATCAAGTAGATTTCTAAAGCAATACAAAAAACCCTTTGTTCTAAATCTATATTTAATGCTTCATATGCACTGGAAAATATATACTTTAAAGAAATACATACATAAAAATATATCTCTTTTAATTTTAAATTTTACACAATAAAGGGTTTTACAAATAAAAAAAAACTGATTCTGTTTTTTATTTAATGCTATAAGAAGCTGTTCGTTTGCATGCTAGATTTTACCACTTTCATCGCTCGCTACATTTGAAAAATTCCACAGTCAAACTAGCAATTAAACGCTAATACTAGTTGGAAAATTTCGTGTCAAATTTTTAAATTTTAAAACAGCAAACATTTAAATTTATATTACAAATCTTGCATTCATTTCTAATAGAAATTTGTATAATAATAGTTTTTATGGCTTATATTATTTTAATTTCAACTTATTTAAATATTGCTGTTGGAATAATTAATTAATATGAATTTAATTAACTGCAGCAGTGTTAATTACTATTCGGAACGTAATAAAACAAATGAAATTGAGAGTTATGTAAGTATGTATGTATATAGTATATACAAGGTGGCGCAAAAGTAATCCTCCTATCAGAAAATGCTATAAATTTTGCGATTGGCCCCTAATGTCAGTTCTGTTTTGACATTTGTGTAGTAAACACATGCGAAATACACGTTAATAAACAATGTTAAGCTACACTGCTCCAGAACGCGGAATATTGCTGACTATTTATTTGGCCAATAATCGGTCGGTGACTTTGGCACAACGTGAATTTCGTCGCAGATTTCCTGGCCGTCCAACGCCTACTGGTGAAACACTGCGACGTTTAGCCGCTCGCCTCGAAGAGGCTGGCACAACACGAGATGCTGCCAGGCGTGGCAGACCCCGGAGTAGCCGTTCTGCAGAGAATATTGCTGCTGTAGCCGAGGATGTCATGGAAGCGCCGTCGACATCGACCAGACGACATGCCACGCAAATGGGTATCAGTCGACGGTCTTTACAGCGAATTTTGGTACAAGATTTGAAGATGTTTCCGTACAAAGTTCAGATGGTGCATCAGCTGTTAGCTGCTGACCGCCAATCGCGTCTAACATACCTTCAAGCCATCCTTAATCACCACCAAGAAGAAGATGAGTTTTCATCAAACATAATCATGAGTGATGAGGCCCATTTCCATCTTAGCGGGTACGTAAATAATTTTCAATTTCATTATTCAATGGCCTATTGGCCAATAAGCCGGTACAAAAATCTATATATATAAAATTCAATGTATGTATGTATGTATGTAACGTATAGACTCCAAAACGGCTGAGCCGATTTTGATGAAATTTTCACAGCATGTTACTGTGACTCTGGAAGGAATAATAGGGTACTTTTTTTTTTACCACGCCCACTTTTTTAAAATATTGTAATTGAAGACCAAACCTTTGGACCGATATTTTTGAAATTTTCACAGCATTTAACTGGGACTTTGGTATGATTAATAGGGTACTTTTTTTTGGCCACGCCCATTTTTACGCCCACTTTTTAAAAATTATGTAATTGCTCCCATATAGTTTTTAACAGATTTACTTCAAATTGTATACACATTATATACTCCAGGCGAGGTAAAAATAAAGATTTCTTAAGCCACGCCCCTTTCACGCCCCTTTTCACGCCAAATTTTTGAAAGTTTCATACTTTTTGTTCTCTACACAAATTTGTTCATTCCAACGTATTTTTTTTATTTGGTATTATATTGCTCTTAATACTGTTAACGTCACAATATAACTATGAACCACGCCTACTTCATCGCCCCCTTTTTTTAATTCAGATACTTACTTATACCACTAACAATGTTTGCTATACAAAATACTTTTTTTGTAATATGTATTTACCTAAAGTTTTATATACTTTTTAACTACATAAATTTTTTTATTACCAAATCCCCATTTTTCGCCCCATTTCACCTTAAATTATATTGCTTTTAATCTATATATATATAAATGAATGTGTGTCTGTATGTTTGTGCTTAAAAGGAGCCCAAACCCTTGGACCAATCTGCCTGAAATTTTTACAGCATGTTACTGTGACTGGTAGGAATAATAAGCTATATGAAGTTTTGATTGTACAAACGGGGGTGGCACCGCCCATATAACCCACAAATTTAACCCGCCATATTTTTGGCATTTTTTGACGTACGTCGGTGATATTTGGTACATATGGTATTGGCATAATTAGGAATACATACCAGGAGAAAAGTGAGTGGGACCACGCCCCTTTTTAGGAAAATTAAACATCGTAATATAGTCTTAACTACTGGACCGATCGTCATTAAATTTTCACAACAGGATTTTCTTACGAAATAATAAATTCTTGACTATGTAAATGGACAAAGGGGCATGGTCTAGCCTAAAGCATTGCAATAAATACATTAAAATTAAATAAATAAATGTTTGTAAATATATAAATACGTTTTATTTTATTTTATTACGAGGGGGGACGGGGGGTAGCAAAGCACACCGGGTTTAGCTAGTATTTTATAAAATTTAAATAAAATTATGAATTTAAAATTCATAATACCCCCCATACACAAATGTTAAGAGCAAAATAAAACAAAAAAGAAAAAGACAATTTGGGTATCCTAGACAGCAGTCACAATAAATTTCATAACAAATTTATGATTTATAAGTTTTCCAATACTATATTTTTAAAGTGTTTAATAGAATGTGAGAATTTTCTCTCTGAATAAGGAATTGTAGAATTCCACAAAGCAGTGGATCTAGCAACAAATGACCTCTTCATTATTAATGTGTAATACGCGGAGGCACTAAAACATGTGTCCGCGAAGATGTACCAAAATGAAACATATTTCTCAAGTATGGCGGGCAGCCAGTTTTTATTATTTTGAATAGTTGAAGCAACAATCTTATATTAACGAAATCTTGAAAATTTTTATCTATATTTAAGTCCATATATATACCTTACTAATCTATTGAAGCAATGTTGTAATTTTATCATATTGTATTGTGTCGTTCCACTATATACTTCTATTGCATAGAGAATAATGGGTAAACATACAGAAAAAACTAATTGTTTTTTTACATTAAACGGTAGATAACATCCTAGTGAATAAAATTTCCTTAATATAAAAGATATTTTTGCAATAACGTGATTAATATGAACTCCAAAATCTAATTTATTATCCAAGTTGTTACGAAAACCCTAACAATAGTTATGAAGTCAACCATCTGGCAACTCCAAGTCACATTATCTTTTATTACTTGTATTCTCTTATTCTTATTTCTTTGTCAATTATAATAAATACGTTAATAGACAGTTATCTTTCATACTGAAAACATAACAATTGTGGCGACGAGGATCGTGAATGAAGAAAATTCCAGTCGAATTTTTTATTAATGAACACACGTGAAAATAAGTTATTGCAATGTCTGATGAGAAAATTGTGAAATTGCTCGCCGATCAACAAACGGCTATGGACAGACAAACAGAATTGCTGTTTCAACTTACTCAACTTTACGCTGCACAAGGTGCAATGACTCCCAAAAATGACCCATGTACATCGAATGCTACTCTCATGGAATCACTGGCAAATTCAATGACTGATTTCATATATGAACCAGAAAGCGGCCTAGTTTTTGAATCGTGGTATAATCGATACAATCATGTATTTGACCGGGAAGCGGATACACTCGATGAGTCAAACAAGGTATCCTTGTTATGGAGGAAGATGTCGAACCAGGTGCATGAGCGTTTCAAAAACTACGTCTTGCCCAAACAACCGAAAGACATACCGCTCGCGGAGACAATTGCAAAGTTAACCAAACTTTTCGGCAGAACGGAAACCGAAGTCAGCCAACGTTACAAGTGCCTCCAACTCACAAAATCTGACGCCGAGGATTTTAAAGAATACGCCAGCCGCGTTAACCTTCAATGCGAATTATTCAGACTAGGTCAATTCAATGTTGATAAATTCAAGTGCTTGATTTTTGTGTTGGGATTGAAATCCATCAGGGACAATGACATTCGCACAAGCTTGTTAAGATATCTCAACGATGGAATTGATACAACAAATTTAGATAATCTGGTTGACGAGACACAGAAAATTCTAGATTTAAAAAGCGACACAACGATGATCGAGCAACAACCACATGCTATTCATGCTATAGCTCAACCACTCGAACAACACAAGAGGATTCCGAAGACACCATGTTGGTTTTGCGGCGACCTTCACTATGTCAGAGATTGCCCGTATTCTAAGCACACATGTACCAACTGCAAGCAAACGGGTCATAAGGATGGGTACTGTGCTGCGTCATATCAACGGAACCAACCAATTCAAAGAGGAAATCGTTTAAACAACAAACGAACTATCACACAAAGACAGTATTTTCTACGAATGCTATAAACTTTAAGGAATTGCGTAAGTACGTCAAAGTTTCAATTAATAATCATTCTGTCCAATTACAAGTCGACACGGCATCCGACATAACAATAATTTCAACACAAATGTGGAAACGTATTGGCCAACCTCAGGCCATAGACACAAAGGATACAGCCAACGATGCTAACTCAAACTCAATCCACCTTGTAGCAGAATTTACATCTGAATTATCTATTGGAAATTCTGCCAAATCACTCCGCTGTTATATTTCCAACGTCAGCGAACTCAACATTATGGGTATTGATTGGATTCAAGCATTCAATTTATGGGACACCCCTATTACATTGTGGTGCCGTCAAATAAATTTTGTGGACGACATAGCAGCACTGAAAACCAACTTCAGTACAATTTTTGACAACTCGTCTTTAGGCCTTTGCACCAAGACAAAGGTACACACACATCCAATTGCTACCACAAGCCAAAGAGATTTTTATTCCAAAACGACCAGTCCCATACGCTGCGCGGGCAGAAATCGAGGAAGAGCTACAACGTCTACAAAACGCTGGTATCATTACTCCAGTAGGCACATCTAAATGGGCAGCACCTATTGTCGTCAGTAAGCGCAATGGTAAAATAAGAATATGTGGAGACTACTCCACCGGTCTGAACAACATTATTGAATCAAATCAATATCCACTACCGACGCCTGACGAAATACTTTCTGAAGTACATGACTGCAAGGTTTTCACCCATTTGGATTTATCCGACGCTTATTTACAAGCAGAAATTGATGACGAGAGCAAGGAGTTATTAACCGTCAACACACACATGGGGTTATTCCGATTCAACCGTCTAACACCCGGTATAAAATCTGCACCTGGTGCTTTTCAGCGCATCATGGATCAATTGTGTACTGGCATAGAAGGGGCAAAAGCCTACATCGATGACATCATGTTGGCCAACAAGAATTTATCTGATCATAAGGCGAATCTAATGAAGTTACTTCAGCACATTCACGAATTTGGGTTTCGACTTAAATTTGAGAAATGTCAATTTTTTAAGGACCAAATTAGATATCTTGGTCAAATAATAGACACATCTGGTATTCGTCCAGACCCAGAGAAGATTAAGGCCATCCAGGAACTAAAAATACCTGAAAATATTTCAGAAGTAAGATCACTGTTGGGATCCATTAATCATTATGGAAAATACGTACCTAACATGAGAAAGTTGCGGGAACCGTTGGACGATCTTCTTAAAAAGGATAATGCTTTTAAGTGGACACCAGAGTGCGAAAAGGCTCTTAACGAATTTAAGAATCTTCTCACCTCGGAATTGCTCCTTACGCATTATAATCCTGCTCTGCCCATACACGTAGCAGCCGACGCTTCCAGCCACGGCATTGGCGCAATTATTTATCACACTTTTCCAGACGGAAGTTTTAAAGCCATATACCATGCGTCAAGATCATTAACTGCTCCAGAAAAAAATTATAGCCAGATAGAGAAGGAAGGCCTTGCCCTAATATTCGCTGTAAAGAAATTTCACCGCATGATTCTGGGCCGTAAATTCACTTTACATACCGACCATAAGCCCCTACTGACGATTTTCGGTTCGAAAAATGGTATTCCGGTATATACAGCAAATCGTCTACAGAGATGGGCACTAACATTATTGGCGTACGATTTCGATATCAAATATACAAACACTCTGGATTTTGGACACGCAGACGTCCTATCGCGACTCATAAGCTCTCACGAAAAGCCTTCTGATGATTACATTATTGCTTCAATTAATCTGGAAAAAGATTTTCAGGATAGTCTCAACGAATCCTTATCGACACTTCCTATTACGCGCAACATGATTGTTCAATCTACAAGGAACGACGAAATTCTTCAGAAGATTTTACATCACATGAATTTTGGTTGGCCACATAAATCAAGTAATTTGGACCCGAGAATCGCACCATATTTTAATCGAAAGGACTCGTTATCGTTCGTTGATGGCTGTTTACTTCTTAACACTCGTATAGTTGTGCCCGAATTATATCGTAAGCGTATATTGAAACAGCGGCCATTTTGCAATGGAGCGATGCAAATCACTGGCCCGCAGCTACGTATATTGGCCTAATATTGATAAGGACATCGAAGATTTCATTAGAAAATGTGAAAAGTGCCAGCTAGCGGCAAAGGACCCAGTTAAGACAGATTTACGCTCCTGGCCAGTCGCAGTCCGAAGCCTCGAAAGGGTTCATATAGACTATTCAGGCCCAGTAGGGGGCACTTATTACCTGATCATTATAGACGCATATTCTAAGTACCCAGCGATATATGAGACTAAGACCATAACGACATTCTCCACTCTGAAATTTCTTAACTGCAGTCAATTTGGGAACCCCGAACAGCTCGTATCCGACAACGGAACCCAATTTTGTTCCGAGAACTTTGAAAATTGGTGTAACAGTCGTGAAATTCAACACACGAGAACCGTCCGTTTCCATCCAAGCTCAAATGGTCAGGCCGAGTGGTTCGTGGATACATTGAAACGAGCTTTAAAAAAATGTGAGGGAGAAGGTACAATGTCGGAAATACTTAACACTTTCCTGGAAGTGTATCGTTCCACACCGAATCCAAACTCTCCAAATGAAGCCTCACCAGCCGAATCTTTCATCGGCAGGAAAATGAGAACCATCATGGACGCTATGAAAAAACCTCAACCACCATCGACCAAGGGAAATGAACAAATGGAGCTTCAATACAATAGAAAACATGGCACGAAATAGAAAAAATGGCGATACTGTTTTCGTTAAGGAATTTAGAAACAACAAAAGTTTTTGGGTGCCTGGGGAGATAATAGAACGAGTGGGAAATGTCATTTATAACACCAGTATCCAGCTTAGAGACCACCGCTATAAACTTATCAGAGCACACACCAACCAATTGCGACCAAGGGTTTCGAATGATGTTGACCAGCGAACAATGACTAGTAATAATTTACCTCTGGATGTACTACTGGGAGAATTTAATATACCTACTTCACCACATGAGGAAACGTTTTTGACACCACCAACTACTCCTGCTACGAACGTCATTCCGAGACGCATTACTGTCAGAAGACAACCAGTGGAGACCCAATCCGGGAGCCCGCCTTCAACTTAAGAAGGGAGATGTTACGATAACCCCAACAATAGTTATGAAGTCAACCATCTGGCAACTCCAAGTCACATTATCTTTTATTACTTGTATTCTCTTATTCTTATTTCTTTGTCAATTATAATAAATACGTTAATAGACAGTTAGCTTTCATACTGAAAACATAACACAAGTAAATGCCAAGAGATTTAAAATATGACACAATTTGTATAGTATTATCTCCCAAAGAAAATGTTGCATTCAAATAATTGTTATTTGAAAATAATATAGCTCGAGTTTTTGTAGGAAATAAGCAAAATTTACGCTTCTGGGGCACTGAAAATCCGCGTGTAACCCACGAAGAGCCATTACACCCGCTCAAAGTCACTGTATGGTGTGCTGTTTTCGCTGGAGGAGTCATCGGACCTTTTTTATTCGAAGACGTCGCGGGCCAAACGGTTACTGTGAATGGTGAGCGCTACAGAGCAATGATCAACGAGTTTTTTTTGCCGCAACTTGATGAAATGGGATTGGAAAACATGTGGTTCCAACAGGACGGTGCAACGGCACAAACTGCACGTGCCACAACCGATATGCTGAAGGATGCATTTCCCGGGCGCCTAATCTCCCGTTTTGGCGATTTGTACTGGCCAGCAAGATTGCCTGATTTGACCGCTCCAGACTTATTTTTGTGGGGCTTTTTGAAGTCGCGGGTTTATGTCAACAAGCCTCAGACTCTTGCTGTAATGAGTGTCGTGAGATTGACAGTGTAAGTGCATCTCTAATAATAATATGGCAACGCCAATTGCACTTGTCATTTTTATTTGAATCATTATAAGACGAATGCCGGCAGTCAATCAGCGGCCAACATTGGTGTATAATAGGAACTTAATAATAAATATTAATATTACTTGTACCATAAATAAAGTCTTTTATTTAATGGATGAACCAGGAATTATTACATGGTGTCAGAAGTAAAGTAGAAAAAGAAAAGAAGGAAACCAACAATATAATAATTGGATCTTAGGGATTGAAAGGAAAATAATAGTACAATTGCTACATTTCTTAGAAAAAGACAACAAATAGCTTTTGAGCGTACAAAATGGCGTCATCTAATAATGAACGCATGCCACCACCAATTGAGGGGACTAATTTAGCACTGCAATGGCCTGGATGGAAGCGTCATTTTCTGATATATATGGCTGGAAAACAATTGCTTGACAAATCAGAGCATGTAAAAATTGCTACATTTTTGATGATTGGTGATAAACATATTATTGACATATACAACGCATTATATCCGAATGATGGTACGATTGATGATTTACTAGGACAACCTGTTGCTGTAGAAGGAGCACCTGCATTAAATCAGCGTACACTAAGCGAAGTTTTAAAACGTTTTGACGAATATTTTACTCCACAAAAGAACATTGCAATGGAAGCGTTTAAGTTTAATTCAATTGCGCAGAAGGAGCATCAACCATTTGCAGAATTTGAAACTAATCTGCGAAAGCAAATACAGCATTGTGAATTTAAATGTGCTTGTGGTGTTTCGTATGAAAATCGTATGCTTCGTGATCGCATAATTATTGGAGTATATGACAGGACTTTGCAATTAAAACTTTTAAACGGCAAAGATGATCCACTTGAAAATGTCATTGAAAAATGTAAAATAATTGAATCAGCAAATGCAAACAAGATTATACTACAGGGTGAACCAACAAATGTAATGAATATTGTGGATGAAAGAGTTTCGGTACAAGCTATTACAAAGAAGTGCTACAACTGCGGCGGAAATTTTACACCAACACATGTTCGGGTCTGTAAAGCAACAGGTGTTACCTGTTTTAACTGTGGCCGTAAGGGCCATTTTCAAAAATTTTGTAAGCAGCCAAAAGCAACATCAATGGGAACCAGCAAAGCAGCAAAACAAAACACAGATAATCAGCGGGAAGCCGAGAAAAGTTATAATGGAAAACAAAAACATACATTCAATGTTTGTTGGGATGATGCAGGTACATGTAATGATAGTAATAATTTTAAAGTAAGTCAATTAAATCATAATTGTGTTTCTAGAATAAGTTCTAATACGTTTAAGCGAGGTACTTTGAGGTGGACCAAGGTGTACCGTATATTTGATGAGGAGATTTCATTTAAAATTGATACTGGATCGGATGTTAATTGTATTCCAGTGAAACTAATTGGAAAGTTCAATGTTGAATTAAAGAATAAATTGAACAAATTTCCGGTTTTTGATTATAGTGGTAATAGGATTGAGATTATTGGTACAGTGGAACTGAATTGTATTGATTTGGGAACGGGACTTGGACGGATAGCAGAATTCCTTGTTGTTGATGATTCGTATGAGCCTCTGCTTGGTTTGGGTACTTGTATTAAATTCGGATTGGTAATGCGGATGGATATTCAAACAGTTGGATATGTACCAAGGACGAGAGAGGAACTAGTGGGGAAATATAGTGATATTTTTGGTGGGTTGGGTAAATTTCCCGGAAAATTTTCTATTACTCTTAGAAGTGATGCGAAACCGGTAGTGCATTACAGGAAGCGGATACCCTTAAGTCTAATTGACAGGGTTAGGTCTGAAATTGGTAAAATGGTGAAGGAGGGTATAATTGCACCTGTAGATTACCCGACACAGTGGCTGAATAATATTCAGGTAGTGGAGAAACCTAATGGCAATCTTCGGATTTGTTTAGACCCAAAAATGCTTAATGAACAGATACAACGTGAACATTTTTTGATACCGACGATGGACGATTTCACGACTCGGCTGGTTGATAAGAAAGTATTTACAGTTTTGGACCTGTCAAGAGGATTTTGGCACATGGAATTAGATGAGAATAGTTCCGATTTGACAACTTTTATGACTCCTTTCGGTAGATTTAAATTTTTAAGAGTGCCATTTGGGCTTAATAGTGCACCTGAGATGTTTCAGCATAGAATGGTAAAAATTTTTGGTGATATGGAAGGTGTATTAATTTATTTTGATGATATGGCTATTGTTGCCAATAGTGAAGAAGAACATGATAGGATACTTTTAACGGTTATGGAACGTGCAAGGGCGAATGGTATACAATTCAACCCGGATAAGATTCAATATAGGACGTCGGAGATAACGTTTATGGGTAATGTGATAGGGAATGGTTCAATTAGACCAAGTGCAAAATATAGGGAAGCGATTTTGAATATGAGGAAACCGAACAATAAGGGAGATGTGATGCGAATTTTGGGGTTATTTAAGTATCTTGGTAAATACATTCCTAATTTGTCGGGGAAATCAGCTGCATTGCGTAAATTGACTAATAATGGTCAGAAATTCGAATGGAATCGGGAACATGAAAGTGAATTTCGTAATTTATTGGAGATTATAAGTTCGGATCCAATATTAGTGGTATATGATCCTAGAAAACTAGTAGTAGTACAAACAGATGCATCGAAGGATGGGCTTGGATGTGTTCTTATACAGGATGGACGGCCTGTGGCATATGCTTCACGCACTTTGAGTAAGAATGAACAAAAATGGGCTCAAATTGAAAAGGAGTTGCTAGCGATTGTATTTGCGTGTGAAAGGTTTCATTTTTATTTGTACGGCAGGGAATTTTTAGTGGAGAGTGACCACAGGCCATTGGAAACTCTAATCAAAAGGGATATTGATGATGTAACAGCGCGGTTGCAAAGAATGTTAATGTTTTTGTTAAAGTATCCTCGAATGCAGATTCTATATAAACCGGGAAAGGATATGCTCGTCGCCGATTGTCTTTCACGTGCTCAGCTTCCTGATGTAATGGAGAACAAGGAATTGCAAGCTATTATTCACTCAGTAATGAAATCTGTGTGTTTGTCTGAAGATAACTATAGAATTTACCGTTCTGCGATTGAGAATGATGAAGGTTATCTTCGGATGTGTGGATATGTTGAGAACGGCTGGCCAACATTTCATCAGCTTGATAACTTGGGGCAGGAATTTCACAAATACAAATCTGAGATGCATTTTGAGAACGGATTATTGTTTCGTAACCATAGGCTGGTAATACCGACGAAACTTCAGGGGAAAATTGCAAAGTGGCTGCACTCACCACATCTGGGAATAGAGAAGACTTTATCACGCGCTAGAATGTTATATTTTTGGCCTGGAATGAATAGGGACATTAAGGAATTAGTTAGGACATGTTCTATTTGTGAAAAGTTCACTCGAAACCATGCTAAGGAGACTCTTGTACAGGACCATGCGCCGGAATATCCATTTTATAGGGTGGGAATGGACCTGTTTGAGTATGCAGGTCGCGATTTTGTTGCGATAATAGATGCGTATTCGGGATTTTTAATTTGCGATAGACTTCAGAATAAAACTTCGTCTCATATTATTGATATAATTTCTAAGTCATTTAACAAGTTAGGTTTTCCTACGATCATCAAATGTGACAATAGCCCTTTTGGATCCGGCGAGTTTAAGGAATTTGCTAATAGTCATAATTGTGAGATGAGATTTTCTAGTCCTCGGTATGCTCAGAGCAATGGGTTGGCGGAAAAGGGAGTGTCAATTGCCAAGAATATTCTTAAGCGCTGTTATGAGGCAAATGAAGTGGATCAATTTGAATACCGAGTTTTGGAATATAATGCTACACCAGTAGCCAGCATGCAGTTGGCTCCTGTTCAGTTATTTTTTGGGAGGATGGTGAAGACGAAGTTGCCTATGTCTAAAGGTCTTTTATATAGAAGCAGTGTGAGTGAAAGCGAAGTACAGGATAGAATTAGCAGGAAAATGATGAACCAGCGTTACTACTATAATCGGAATGCAAAGAACTTACCAATGTTGAGAATAGGTGATCGTGTTATTTTTAAAAGGAACGGGAAGGAATGGCATTACGGATGTATTATAGGAATCGTTGACGATAGGTCATATATTATAAGGGATAATTTTGACAAACATTTTAGGAGAAATCGTAGGTTTATTGCTAAGAGTTTTAATAATGAGATAAAAGGGGGTGAGCTCTTATTTGAGAATAACGTTATTCCAAGGCAAGATAGGTCATTAGGGGACGATGATCCTAACTTTAACGAGATTCGGATAGTACCGTCGCAGGATCAGGGATCTGAGGATATACACGTAGATGAGCCGCTACCAGTAGCTTATGGCGAAACGAACTTGTCGTCTGATGAGTACATTACTGCTGGTAGCGACGATTCTGAGGCGTCTGTAAGTGACCAGGAAATTTCAGTTGGTAAATCCCCTACGGACAGTTCTAATTATTATAGAACACGTAGTGGCCGTGTAAGTCGTCCTGTGCGTCGAATGGACTTGTAGTCATTGGATACCGTAGGCCTTGGTCCAGGTTTTTTTTTCTTCTTTTTTTTTATATATAATTATCTTGAAATGAATGTTAATTTTAGTTATATATTTATTATCTACAATTCTTAATTTAATTAAAAAAAAAAAAAAACATGTAATGAATGAATGTTAATTTTAGTTATATATAATTATTATATACATTTCTTAATTTAATTTTAGAAATAAGATAAAAAAAAAAAAAAAAAAAAAAAAAAAAAGAAGCATGTAATGAGTGTCGTGAGATTGACAGTGTAAGTGCATCTCTAATAATAATATGGCAACGCCAATTGCACTTGTCATTTTTATTTGAATCATTATAAGACGAATGCCGGCAGTCAATCAGCGGCCAACATTGGTGTATAATAGGAACTTAATAATAAATATTAATATTACTTGTACCATAAATAAAGTCTTTTATTTAATGGATGAACCAGGAATTATTACACTTGCAGCTCTTAAAGACAATATCCGTCAAGAATGTGAGGACCTATCGCCGCAAGTTTTAGCCAAAGTGATGGAAAATGCCATAAAAAGGGCTCAAATGACAATCAACTGTGGCGGCGGCCATTTACATGACATCATATTCTCGACTTGATGTAAAAAAAATAAAATACCAAATAAAAATCATCCACAAGAAGAATCAAAGTTTTTAATTTTTTTTAATTACAGCCAAAAAACATCGGAAGTTTACTTTTGCGCCACCTTGTACTATATACACCTAATTCTGTTTTATACGGTTTTGATTTAACACGGTTTGAAAATAAACAATTTTTAATTTTTTCACACGATTTTGTTACATTTAGCACGATTCAAAATCATTTGGTGCTTAATTTTTGTTGGTTAAATTAAGTTGCCTTTGGCAATTATACTTTTTATAACACTTCTCTCGGTGTCGACACTGTCGAGTATAAAATTACTTTTGCTACTGAATAAAACACTTGTTCCGCTAACAACACGTTGGCTTTAATGTAAAATGAGCTTCATACATTTAACGACACAGTCGAACATTCATGATCGCACAAAACAACAAATGAATAAAACACTTGTTCGGCTAACAACACGTTGGCTTTGATGTAAAATGAGCTTCATACATTTAACGACACAGTCAGAATATTCATGTTCGCAAAAAACAACAAGTGAATAAAACTAATTGATTAAAACGAACGGTTGCGTAAACGAGCGTTTTGTGCATTTGAACAAAAACGATTAAATCATAAAAATCAATGTGAATGATTAAGTATACCCGAAAATTTAGTACTCGTTGCAGGTCTCTGGTATATAACCACAATGAGAAATCTATAACAGCAGCAAACCAAAGAGCGCAGCCAAGGCATATTGATTATAAGGTAGTGTTGAAGACACAGCTGATTTTTTTTTTTGGTACTTTTGTTATGTCAAACGTTGCTTATATTTACACTCAA
This sequence comes from Bellardia pandia, assembly GCA_916048285.2. Taxonomy (NCBI): domain Eukaryota; kingdom Metazoa; phylum Arthropoda; class Insecta; order Diptera; family Calliphoridae; genus Bellardia; species Bellardia pandia. The sequence goes on from OU696530.1 coordinate 78,529,461, forward strand.
AAAATTCTCTATGTAAAATTAACTGAAATTGTAATATAAAATAAATTGATATTCAGTTAAAAACCGGTATACTTATTATTCATTTAATTTTAACGAAAAGTTCATTTAATTTTAAATGTCAAAAATTCAACTCCGAATTCCGTAAAATTAAAAGAATTTTCAGTTATTTTATGTATTTTAACTTCCAAACTGCAATTTTCTTCAATTGTTAAAAATAATACACAATTTTAGAAAAATCCCATTGTTATAATCTTACATATCTTATATTAAAATTCAAATTGACTGTTTAGAATTATAACATAGAATAGGGAATTATTATTATTATGTGAATTTTAATATAGGAACTCTTTGTTTTTGTAACTACACACAACAATATTTTGGTAGTTAAATTACATATATAAAATAACTGAAAATTCTTTTGTTTTTACGGAATTCACAGTAGAATTTTTGATAGTGAAAATATCATAAACAAAGAAAAAATCTTTTATTTTCACGGAAGTCCTGACTTGTTCTTTTGATAGTTAAGTCAGCTATTTTGACATTTAAAATTAAATGAACTTTTTGTTAAAATGAAATGAAAAATAAGTATATTGGTTTTAAGTAAATTTTCAGTTATTTTAAATTACAGTTTCATTTAAATTTACATACAAAATACTTTAACGTAAACAACTGTCAATATCAAATGCAACTGAAAATCCGTATTAATGTGCACTTAGTTTTTAGAATGAATGTTAGATTCAACTAAAAATAAATTTTCTTAGAATTTTAAATGTTTATTTAGTTAAAAATAACTGCACGGAATACTTCCTGAATAAACTACATTCCGTTACTGTAATAATATTGTGAGTGTACCAATTTATAATTGTCAAAATGTTTATAAGTGTCAAAATTTGTTTATTATTATTGTTTTCGTTTTTTATTTCCATCACATAACTGAATCAGTGATGGAAAATGGGTTTTTGTTTTTCGTACCAACTATATAAATAAAATGTACTTTTTAGACCTCCATGGTACCATTTTTAATATTTGTTAAATAATCATAAAACTTTACCACAAATTTACTTTATCGAAAATTCGATATATCTTATTGCAGCATTATTGCGTTAATTGTCGCGATTATTTAAAAAGATTCTTATTTATGAAGTATCGAGAATAAAAGAAATAGAAGAGTTAAAAGCCCTTTAGACGATGCAATTTTGCATGCAATTGATGTTTGTCGGCGAACGGGGGAGAGAAGCAAGAGGGGTAGAAAAAGTTGCACAACTTCGTTTGTCATGCAATTTTTTGACATTTCCTTTTACCATCGTTTGTGTTTTACTTATTTTGTTTTATTCTTATTCTGACTTTGAAGTGTGTGATATAAAAATTAATGCGCAAGAACATTTGCAATTACTTCTTCTGTATTAAAATCTTCCATTTTTTATATTTTTTAAAATTTTTGTATATTGTATTTATGTATATGTATGTATATTATTTTATACACATACATATGTACATATTCTTTGTTGCGAATGAAAGACTAAAGAAGAATATGTAATTAAACGTCAAAAAATTGCATGATTTGTTGCACGTAATATTGCATCGTATAAGTGCACAAAATTTTACGTAGCAATTTTAAAAGAGAATGGAAAAAATTGCATGCAATTAATTGCATCATCTAAAAGCCCTCTTAACTTCTAACGATTTTGAAATCCTGATTAACTACATTTTAAGCTTTAGTTTTTGAATTTAGCCTCAAAATCATTTAATGTAAATGAATATGTCAAAGACTCATACAGTTCGATAATTCAACCAAAAATTTATTGTAATAATCATCTTATAGATGCATATTTAAAGATCAAAGGATATCAGTTCCAAAATTTTCATGAAATTTAATATAGGAAAAGCAAAACGAAAAATTTGTTCGGAATGAAACCAATTGTTCATTTTACTTTTTCTTTAGAAGACGTTTAAGCCCCCACCAATTTATCTGAGAGAGCCGACTTCCAGTAAATTGGTACAAGGAATTGTTGCTGTAATAGGTGAAAACATGTTTAGCGTAACCTCAATGAAACATGGAAATATCTGCGAGACAAAGATACAAGTGAATAGGGAAGATGATTTTCGAAAATTGTCCAACCAGCTGGAAAGGGAGACTAGGGATTTCTATACCTACCAGCTCAAAAGCGCAAAAGGACTCCAAGTCGTTCTAAAGGGTATAGACCCATGTGTTGATCCCGCGGAGATAAAAACCGGTTTAATGGACAAAGGGTTCACAATCAAGAGCGTAGTGAATATTAGAAACCGTGAAAAGATCCCTCAGCCCATGTTCAGGGTAGAATTGGAACCTGGAGATGTTGTCTTAAAGAAAAATGAGTCCCATCCCATCTACAATCTGATGTACCTTCTGCATCGTAGAATCACCGTGGAAGAACCACATAAGCGTCAGGGACCCGTACAGTGTCTCAACTGTCAAGAATTTGGTCACACCAAGGCGTATTGTAAATTGCCGACAGTTTGTGTTGCGTGTGGGGAGCTACATGCAACTGCTCAATGCGATAAGTCGAGAACTGACTCAAAAATCAAAAAATGCAGTAACTGCGGAGGTAATCATACCGCAAATTATAGAGGTTGTCCAATTTACACTCATTTGAAAGGCATAAGAACCAACAAGACGTCAGTATTGCCTAATCGCCCTCAACAGCCAAATTTAGCATCGAGTGACAATTTCCCTCAAGTATTACGGTCCACTAGTCATGTAAACGCGCCAAGTTCTAGACAAGTTTCTTACGCAAACGTCGTTAAATGTAATATGCCAGGTCTGGAGCAGGAACCTAAACCCCAATATTCTGAGCCGCATATCAACAATCTAGAGACAACATTGCAGACACTTGTCCAAACTATGAACACTTTCACGACCACCATGACATCCATGATGCAGGAAATGCTGAAAATGCAATCCACTATCTTGCAAGCCATTTTAAAGAAATGATTTATTTAAAAATTTGTTTCTGGAACGCGAACGGCCTCCGCCAACATAAAAATGAACTGGAATACTTCCTGATGGATAAGCAGATTGATGTTATGATGATTGCTGAAACTCACTTGACGTCGACAGGGTACTTCAAAATTAATGGCTACGAGTTCTACGATACTAAAGACCCCCGCGGAAGAGCTTGTGGAGGTTCGGCAATTCTTATAAAGAACAGAATAAAGCATTATCTAATGAATAACATAAGTGAGGATTACCTCCAAGCAACAAACATTTGCATTGAATTCTGTCAATACAAATTTGTTTTATCATCGATTTATTCTCCGCCTCGATTTTCAATAAAAGAACACCAATACCATAACTTCTTTAAATCCCTTGGAGCTAGATTTTTAGTTGCTGGTGACTTTAACGCCAAACACACATTTTGGGGTTCACGTCTGGTAACCCCAAAGGGTCGCGTACTCTTCAACACCATTGCTAAAATGGGCTTAGATGTACTCTCAAGTGGACATCCCACCTATTGGCCGACGGACCGACGGAAGATTCCCGATGTTATTGACTTTGGGGTAATGAAAAATATCCCTGTAGAATGGATGCAAGTGGATCCTTCACTGGACTTGTCCTCAGATCACTCTCCTACTATCATTTCAATGCATTTCCCTCAAGTGTGTGGTTCTCCATTTATGAACATGACTAAGACCCGAGTAAGTTGGATAAATTACAAAAAGTATTTAAGTTCTCATTGCACGGAAAATGTTGTGTTGAGAACTACCGACGATATTGATGAGTCGATTGGCAACTTTACCGAGGACCTTCGACGAGCTGTGCATCACGCTTCCACTTATCACGTTGAATGTAGAAATAGGACAAACAGAACTTATTTCTCTGAACTCGAACATCTCCTATCAGAAAAAAGAAGAATGAGAAGAGAGTGGCAAATTCACAGGTCTCCTGAACTGAAAGCTAGGCTACGGGAATGCAGAGATATACTAAGACACTTCTTAGAAACCCAAAGAACGGCCTCACTTAGATCTTACTTGGAAGGTCTTGATAGTACCCCACAATCTGACTACTCGTTATGGAGGGCGGCAAGAGGTTTAAAAAGACCAGTAAGAGGAAAACCTCCTTTGCGAAATCCGACTGGTGACTGGGCTAGAAATGATTCCGAGAAAGGGACATTATTTGTTAACCATTTGAGAAATGTGTTTACTATAAACATCTCAAATAATAACGAATCTGATTTGCCACCACTTGTTATAAGGCCTCCTGTACCTCTAAGACTAAACTTTCGTGATGTCCAAAACGCTATTGGTACTCTGAACCTTAGAAAGGCTCCAGGTATGGATAAAATCAGCAATAAAATGCTTGTGGAGTTACCTCGTGTAGCAAGAAGAATTATCCTCTTTATCTTCAACGCTATTTTACGCCTAGAATACTATCCTGCAGATTGGAAGGTGTCTATGATCACTATGATTCCTAAGCCAGGGAAGGACCATACCAAAGTGGAGTCATATAGGCCAATTAGTCTACTGCCGACAATTTCAAAACTGTTTGAAAAATTGTTAATGACTAAATTGACTCCAATTCTGAATGACACTGAATGTATTCCTAATCATCAATTCGGCTTCAGGGCTAAACACAGCACCATCGAGCAAACACACAGATTGGTAAATGTGATAAGAGGGTCGTTTGAAGACAAAAAATACTGCTCCGCCCTTTTCATTGATGTGTCGCAAGCGTTCGACAAAGTTTGGCATGACGGTTTAATGCACAAAATAAAATTAACTCTGCCTGCTAACACCCATAAACTCATGGAAAGTTATTTATACGGTCGCAAATTTAAAATCAAAGAAGGTGATTTTTTAAGTACCGCTCAGCCAATTGAATCAGGTGTGCCTCAGGGTAGCATACTGGGTCCTACTTTATATTTGATATATGCCTCCGACATGCCGTCAGACCCTAAAATCCATACGTCAACTTTTGCAGACGATACAGCCTTTATCAGCGTCCATCAGGACCACCAAGTTGCATCACAGAATTTGCAGAATTATGTTTATAAACTAGAGAACTGGCTAGAGCTTTGGAAAATCAGGGTTAACGAACAGAAATGTATTCATATAACTTTCACATTGCGAAAAGATACCTGCTCGTTCATCAGAATAAATAATCAAATTATCCCGCAACACAATGAAGTCAAATACCTCGGCATTCACCTCGACCGCCGTTTAACTTGGAAGTCTCATATTGAAGCGAAACTTACACAAATGAGATTAAAAGCAGTGCAACTTAATTGGCTAATCGGCAGAAACTCTACATTGAAATTGGATTGCAAACTTTTGTTGTACAATGCAATACTAAAGCCAATCTGGTGCTATGGAATTCAATTATGGGGTACTGCCTCAGCATCCAACATTGAAAAAATTCAAAGGGGTCAAAATAAAATTCTACGTATAATTACTGCAGCACCATGGTATGTTGAAAATTCTCGAATCCACAAAGATCTAGGCGTGCCATTAGTAAAAGTAGAATTTACAAAATATGCGTCAAAGTACGTCAGCAAACTTGAACACCATCCAAACCCCCTTGCACAAGACATCCTTAACTTTAGTGGCCACAATCGGTTGAGAAGGAGGGATACCCTTGCTTTAACCCAAGCGCAAAATAGATGACTGGATCAGTTGATGTGAAATTTTTTTAGTATCATAAAAATTTTTGTCTAGCACTGGCTGGGCTTATTATTTTCTTTTTAGTATTAAGATTTGAATACTTATTGTCATTTCAAATATGAAGATTCAATAAATAATTAAATGCAAAAAAAAAAAAAAAAAAAAAAAAAAAAAAAAAAACTTTTTCTTTAGAAGCAAAATACGGAAATAATTGCACTTCAGAACGGAATTAAATTCTGTGACATGGCTGATATTTATCTGTTTCATCTGAAATACCATATTTTTATTCAACAGTATTTTGAAATTGTACCATATGACTCGTGGTAGTACCACGGTACCAACTGTATTTAAAATGTATCAAAAAAGTACAATTGTACAATGTTTGTCATCAGTGACCTGAATAAATACAAATAAAAACAACGAATGTTTGTAATTTTCAGTCAGCTGTTTTTGACAATGAAAAACCTCAAGCAAAAACAAATTACATGTTGTTTTTGTATTGTTGTAATGTTACCACTACCTTATAATCAATATGCCTTGAGCGCAGCCAACACTGATCGCAGCAAACGAAAGCAGCATGGAATTCAGCAATTATACGAGTAAGTGGAAACAACTGCAGCAGCACCGATTCTTCTAATTATGTAAACAGAAGTAACTCTCTATGAGTTATTATTGTTTTAACTGTTGTTTTATATTTTCGATTGCTGAAGTTTAAAATTCAATTTTAAGATACCCGACAGTTCAAGGGTTTTACTGTTGTATATTTAAAAAATAAAAATTAAGCTTTTTTAATAATTATATCAATTTGACCGTTCCGATTCTAGGACCCATCCGGTTCGAAGGACCAACAATGTCTGTAATTTTTCACTGGATATAATGGATCCACTATTATTAAAAAAAGACGGTTTTTGTATAATTCAATTTATTAAACAAATGATATGATTTACAAGAACTATCGGGTGACAAACTAATGAGGCGAATGCAAGAAAACGACTGTTTCTTAACTAGACGGGGGTAGAGGTATTTAAAGAAAAACAGAGTTAACAAAGGAAGTTTGATGGAACATAGAACTTATATTTTACACTGTCCAACAGCATGGAGTAGTTTTGGGACTACTCCGATGGGTTATATGGTCCAGTCCTAGGACATCGCAATGTTAAATGGACCACCTTATTTTCACCGTGACTTTAGGATTTTTCGCAATAAACTTTTCTATTTCATGTTTACAATACGAATTCTGTTCAACTTTAAGCTCCTTTAAATGCACCGATTTTAAATCACCCAATGATACCCATCTTAAATTATAATTTCCATAAATTTTCAAGGCTCTAAGATTGTGGCACTTTCCTAAAATGGGTCCCAGCAACGCTTATTACCAACAAGTCAATTTTTAACGAATTTTAAAATTTTAAAGAACCACGGACAGAGAATCCACTCAGAAACCTAATTTTGTGGTGCCCACACGTTATAAATTTTAGTATTTTTTTAAAAAAATAAGGTTTCAAATCAAACCTAAAATATCAAGTTTCATTTGAATATTTCCAGTTATTTTAGCGGTTTTTGAATTTTGAAAACGGATTTCAATAGCCTGTAACTAGGGCTATTGTAATTCACAACTGTCACTTTCGAAAAATTCGGCGTTTATAGGGTATTCCATTTTAGAGTAAAAAAAATTAAAAAAGGTTGTTGCTCTGTAAATATTTCAAATTGAGCGGTTTACGCATTTTGAAAGCGGATTTCAATAGCCCCCATCTAGGGCTATTAAAATCCAGGAATGTCACTTTCGAGAAATTAGCCGATTATGGGGCATTCCATATCAAAGTAAAAAATTTCAAAAAAGTTGTTGTTGAATAACTCTTTTAAATTGAGCGGCTTACGCATTTTGAAAGCGGATTTCAATAGCCCTTAACTTTTTCGAAGGTTGCCAACTTACCCTGCCTTTACACATGACTTTTTCGAACTTGAACTTGCATGTGTAAACCCCGGGTTAACACAGTCGTAAAATGTCATGTAAGATTTATTTGATTTATACCATCCTGTTCATTACTTAGGACAAAATTTAATTACTGTTGATAAAAAATTTAAAAATATTTAATAATTTAGTAGTTTTTGTGCATTTTTAGAAATAAGTAAGTACAAAATGTAAGCAAGTTTCATCGATAAAAACAGTGGCAACTTTGTTATTTTTATATTAATTTTTGTTTTGCTAACATTTATTTTTGTTTATGCCGCGCTCCAATAAAAAAAATGTAAGTACAATCCATAATGGACACAAATTTTCCTCCATTGCGTTCATGACATTCCACAATATTTCCCGTTTTTTAAAATTCTACCTATTTAAATTTTTATTAATTTTTTTTTAAACCTTAATTCTTCCCTATCTTGCAATCTCTATTAACTCAATTCGTTAATGTAATCTGTATTAAAAAAATTTAAGTTTTATAAGCTAAAAAACGGGAAAAACCATTTCGGTTAAATTGCATGATTTTTATAATCAAGAAATTTCAACTATTTATTTAAGTAAATTCTATGAAGAAATAAAAAAAAAACTAAAATTTTGTCTGAAATTTCCAAAATTTTTTAATGTAAATTTTTTTTTTTAATTTTTGATATCCCATTGAATGCGCCTCTCAAAGACCTTTCATATGATACCAAATTTACATATAGTTCCTTTGGAAGAAATGTAAAAAAATCAAAAAACCTCTAAAAAGAACCTTTTTATCCTTTGATCCAGCTCACCAAATATTGACCCCAGGACAAACAAATTGAGAAACGTAGTCTTAAAATGAATCATATAAGTCGGAGACATCCGCAATTTTATTTTGGGGCCACCCTAGTGTATATACATAAATAATAAATAAACAAGTGTGCATTGATAAAATTTTTGAAAAAAGTGGAAGAAAATTAAAGAATTAAATTAAAGTGTGCATTAATAAAATTTTTAAACACACACACAGGGGTTTAAAACGAAAGATTTCACATTTTCTCGATGTTCTCGTTTTCACTTACGAACTAAAAAACTCGTATTCTTTTCACTTAAAAATAGTTTGGTGAAAGCAAAACGAATCAGCTTTTTCTTAATGAAATAGTGCTTTTTGGTCAAAAGAAATAATGAAAATTTAAATTTTATACTTTAATTTATTTAAATATTACTTTATTATAAGAATTTAATTTATTTTGACATTTGTCAAACTTGTTTCGAACAGTACTTCGAATATGTAAAAACAATGTGAAAACGGGAACATATAATTTTAATTTCATGTGAAAATTCAATTTCATGTGATTTGAAAATCTGTCGGAAGCTAGAACATACACGAGTAGTACATATACCCTCTTATTCATAAAAACTTACAACAGGTTTATAAAGCAAATTTCCATACAAAATTAAATTTTGTACAAGTGTGAAATGTGATTTTCTTCTTGTCTTTTGATAAACATCAGCTGAACGAAATTGATCCGTACACTATGGAACGAAAACCGTTGAGTTAAATGACCGGCTCATTCCGTTCAATGAAGTGATCCGTTCATGAACGACACAGCTCTATCGTTGAGCAAGCCATGAGAACACATGTGGATGGTTACATATTGTCATTTTTTCAGAAACTCATTAAGCATTGTTGTTGCTTCTTGTTGGACGAAGCATAGCAAACACACGCGATTCAATTACAATTGAACACGAAAAATAAGAAACTGCTTTAAATGAACTTATTTTTGTTTTTTCTCAAAATAACTGTTATAAAATTATTTTTTAATATTGATAATTGTTATTTACGGTCCCTGATGTTTTTTCTTTAGGTGTTTATAAAACTAGAACGCAATGGTGTCAATGGTGTTCGGTATCGTGAAATGATAACTAGTTGTGGTTTTAATAAGACGGCGCACAGTGGCTGAAAATCGTTTTTCATTGGCCAAAAGTCGATTTTTTTTTGTCACCGATTTTTAAAATTTTTACACCTTTTTGGAGCTAATATATCCACATTAAGGTAGCCAAAAAATTAGGTTAAACTATTAATAATTGTGGGCGTGGCATGCTGTCAAACTCAACTGTTTTTTTAATTTCAGAAAAAGGTGTTTTTTATTTGTTTTTTGTCAAAAATAAATGGTTACTACTCGCAAGCTATCATCGATAATGGCCTGCGGTCTTTTTTATAATGTTGGTAGGATTATAGTCTTTAGTTGTTGTAAGTGGTTACCGCTCTAGCGTTTAATATTAGGGGCGTTCTGAAATATTTATGAAACTACTATATTTTTCTGAAATTTAAACTTTAGTGGAATAGAACTTCTAGGGAACAAAAGGGAACAAGAAACGTGTACCACCCGAAGAAAGGTGAAAGTGTCTTCTTTAACCCTATATATACTTTTGCACCCGCCACGACCCGCCGGTAGAACACTTTTTTAATTTTAATGAAATTACTCTAAAAAAATTCAAATTACGATAATTTAAACTGCCCTATAGTTACTCGTATACAATGGTGTATTAAATTTTCACTTTTTCGCCTAAAGGTTTATGTTTTTTTACTTTAGACTACGGAAAACTAAAATAATTAAATATAATACCTGCGAAAGGGTTTTATGGCTTTGTTTTGATTAGCAAAAAAATAAGTCATACAAATATCACAATAGGTTCTACAGTAAACATATGATCTCTTTCTAATAAACCTGTTATCAATTGTTAGGGTCAACCAAAGTCATAAACAATTTTATAATAATAATCGCGACATTAAACCACTAAAGAAAAAAAACCCAATATTGGCCAGATACTAATTAGTTTTACCTGATATTAACCCTTTCGGCCGCACTTGAATTTAGCTGTGACTACCAAGAGCATCACATATTTGTTCATGACTTTTTACTGTGAATCAAATGACGACTTATGGAACATATACTAAAAATCAGTTATGATTTGGATTTCGGGTCTTCAGGATCCATAAGAAACAATGGAACCAATAAAGAGTTAAGAAGTTCAAAAAAGAAACATGTTCAAGATGAATATCGCAAATTTGGATTAATTATAGATCAGCCAAAACAAGGGTCAGGCAATACAAATGATGACAATACCGCACGAAGATTCTTTTCAGATCCAGAAACAGCATCTGAAATAACAGGAGTGGATTTAAACCTTATTTTCAGATTTAAAATAATCCTAGAAGTACTTGCGTGCAATGAAGAAATTGACGCTAGACAATTTGGAGATTATGCTAAGGAAACTGCAAAAATATATACAACCAACTACCCATGGAGAAATGTGTCTGCAACAGTTCACAAAATCCTTTATCATGGAGAAGATATCATTAAATATCATTTGGTGTCACTTGGAGATCTATCAGAGGAGGCTCAGGAAAAAAGGAACAAGGATTACAGATTTTATAGAGAGCACAATACTAGAAAAATTTCACGAAATTCCACAAATGAAGATCTATTTAATATATTATTGGCAACATCAGATCCGTTCATATCCAATATTCCAAATCAATGGAAAGTGGAACATCGGGATTTAGATGAAGAAGCCAAAAAACTACTTAAGAACAGAAATAGCGCAGAACAAAATATAGAATATTTGCAATCAATATTTGTTTCAAATGAATAATAATTATAATTGCCTTCATTGTTATTTAAGTACGGAAAACATAGTATTAGTAAATAATTCTTTAAAAAAAACCCGACTTCAAAATTTCGGCCAAATAAAATGTTGGATTAATTTTCAAAAATGTTTAATATAACTAATGTTGTTGCACTTTTTTGATTGAAAGAAAGAATTTTGAAAATCTTGTTAATCTTCTAAAAAAAATCGGTTTATGCTAAATCTATAATGTTTTCCCATTAACAGAGCTAAATTTTGACACCCATATTCGATATATTCTTAAAAATCGGTTTATGCTATATATCCCCGATATATCTTAATCAATTTCTGAAATTTTCATTTTTTTACCTTAAATATATTTTTCTGCGAGCCATATCTTCCAAATAAAAAAATTATTTTTAAAATTGATTCATAAATCACGAAGTTATTCAACAATTTATAAGAGAAGCACAGAAAAAATATAGATAACGGTAAATAAAAAACCGTATGTCCGTCCGATCTTCATAAAAGTTAAATGGGACCCACCTGCAAGCAAACCCTTTCAAAAAAAAAAAGAATTTTTAAAATTGGTTCAGAAATGGTTATCGTGGAACAAACATAACAAAAGCAACATACCATTCGAATTGATAACCTCCTCCTTTTTGAAGTCGGTTAAAAATAATAATAAATAGAACCTACTATTGTTACAAATGCTAATAAAATCTATTGCAGTTTTTATTTTTAAAATTATCAAATCTGACAGCAAAAAAGAATAAATTTTTCTGTAGTAACAGCAAAATCTCCAGTGAATTTTACTATTTTTTTTAGTGTAAACATTTTTTTGAGTGTAAAAATTTTTTTGAGTGTAACATTAAAAAAATTCCATTATCACAAAAAATAATTATAATTATTATTAAGTTCCAAATATTAAATTTTTTAATATGAAAATAAAAAAAATATACCCATATTTCACTCCAAAAGTTAAAAAAAATCAAAAGTTCAACTTTGACCTAGAAGTCCTTAAAAAGTCATCAATCAATTTTAATGTAATTACAACTGAGCCAAGCTGAACTAAATATCTATCCATTAAAAAAAAATTACTTCAATATTTTGATCGGTTCAAAAGTTACAGAATTTTGGCCAATGAAAAACGATTTTCAGCCACTGTGCGGCGCCATATGTCATACAGCCAGAGAAAATGCATCAGTCATTTCCCGGTCGTGTTTTTTTCGCGTTTTGAAGACCAGAATTGGCCGCCTAGATCAAGGTGAATTTATACTAGGTGACAGCATAGCGCCAGCTGATTATTCATGGTGAAATTGAAAATGTCAAAAAGTTGTTTACAAATAGTCAAAGTTTATTGTTTGTATTGTTGTATTGTTTGTTTTCTTTATTTTATGCCAGATGTTTTTGACAGTAATGCTTGGTTTTCACTATGTCAGTTTTGTTGTCAAATTGTCTAAATTGTTATGAAATTACCAACAATTTTGACAATTTGACAACAAAACTGACATAGTGAAAACCAAGCATAACGAATGTTTTTACACAAACAAAAATGCCTGTTGTTCTTGCCTTGTTGTAATTGTTGTATCAATGCTGTCACCTAGTATTTAATTTCACCATGGCCTAGAACACCTTTAGATTTTTTTTCTTTGGGGTTTTTTGAAGTCGATGGTTTACGCGAATAAGCTGACGACGACTCAAGCCTTAAAAGAGGAAATTGGACGCTGCATTAATGGAATACCGCAGCATTTATGCAAAAAGGTCATTGAAAATTTCATTAAAAGATCGCGTGTGTGCCAGCAAACCCGCGGCGGCCATCTGCACGATATCTTGTTCCATACATAACCTTATTCTGTCTACTTTGCGATATAATAAAGCTTCACGTTTTTTTTTAAATATCTGTGTTTTAAATAAAATTTAAAAATTGCGTTCTAGTTGGGACACCCTTTATTTGGCAAAAGCTCTTTCTTTTTTTTATTTGACAATATGTTACGTACATATTTGGAAAATATTAATACGTATTTAATTCAATTTTAGATGTGGACTTTATTTTAAGACTATAGCTAAAACATGGACCGAACTAAACAAAATTTAGTTTTGCGATTTATTTTTACATGACACTTATTTTTGTTGAATTTTGTGTTGATGTTCCAATTTTACAGTCATTTATTTATAATTAAGCCATATTATATATAGTTACCAGGTTAAAATTCGACATTGTTGTACTAAATTTTATGATGATCGGTTCATAATTAGTCATAGCTCCCATATAACGACCACATCCGAAAAAGTCATTTATACATATGTATATGTACATATAATTATCGGAATTGACTCAAAACTTTATACAGATAATTTACATATACAAGAAAAATCATACCAAAAGAAATTGTGAATTTCCGTCTATATTTAACCATATTCACCATATGAAGCGCTCTTTCGAAAATAACTTAAGTACTCATAAATCTCTTATAAATAACGATGCCGATCCAACATTTTACACGGATCATTTAAATCAGTGGTCCTCAGAAAGAGAGGATTTGGTAATTACATATGTATGGGTGACACTACACAGAAAGAAATAACATGTAATGTTTAAATAAACCTCAATTAAAAATTAATTTGTTACTTTGTATAAATTCATCTTATGTTATTTTATGTACATATGTATGTATGTATAAAAAAGATAAAAAAAAGGAAATTCTTTTGAAAATATCACCATTATATTTACATTAAAACGAAAATAATTTTAAAAATCTTACTCCATATTATAACAATTTCGTACTTATTGCGCAATAATTAATTGAGATTTTATATGGAATATTGAGCTCAATAATGGCGTTAATTGCGATTAACGAATTTAAGGGTCATATCTGAACACGCTATTAGCTATTTAATGAAAGTTGTTTATATATTTTTGTTTAAGTTAAGAAAATTTATTAATTGATCAATTTCAATTTCTTTCCCATAACATTTTATTTTTAATAATGTTTGCAAATGGTTATCGGTCAACATATTTCTATGTTTGTTTTTAATAAAAGACATTGATGAAAATGCGGACTCACAAATGTACGTTGTGGAAAACATCGAATAAAGTTTTAAGGCTAAATTTCTGCATAAGGGGTATTTTTGTGGGCAAATATTTTTCCAAAACTCAACTCCGGTTTCCATTGGAATCAAAATATCTTCTCACATCAATTTCAATTCTGTTTGAATGTTAAGTGGCACATTTTCTATTGCACATGAAAGTGGATTATCATACATTTTTATTATCCACTCAATGTTATAAAAATCCTTAAATCTTACTTTAAAGTTATTTAAAAGTAAATTAATCTCTTCTGTAAATATTACAAGTTTATCACTATCTGGAAAAGTTAGAAATACTTCATTAAATTTTGGAAAATTAATTAAGTTTTGGGAAGAAATTTGATCCCTCAAAATTAAAAATTTTCTTCCAAATTCGTTAATTGCATGCATTATTTGTGAATATTCTTGTCTTTCCCCTGAATCACAAGGTTTAATTTATTAAAATGTTGTGTTACATCGGTAAGAAAGGCTAAGTCGAGGAAAAAATCTGGGGATTTCAACGAATTTAAAATGTCTGTGTCTTTAGGGCAGCCCTCGGATACTAAAAAATCCAATATTTTTTCTCTTAGATTAAAAAGACGTTCCAGACATTTTCCTCGACTTAGCCATCGAACTTCGGTAAATAATAAAATGTCACCGTAATCTGCCTCAATTGCATAGCGCCAGCTGATTATTCATGGTGAAATTGAAAATGTCAAAAAGTTGTTTACAAATAGTCAAAGTTTATATAAAAAAAAAAAAACTTTTTGACAGTGACGAAAGTTTTTACACAAACAAAAATGCCTGTTGTTCCAAGGTCAATTTATATACAAGGTGACAGCATTGCTACAACAATTACAACAAGGTAAGAACAACAGGCATTTTGTTTGTGTAAAATACTTGCGTTACTGTCAAAAACATCTGGTATAAAATAAAGAAAACAAACACAAGCATTGATAAAAAACAGAAAAATTTTATTTTCTTTAAAAATTTTTAGCAAAATAACTCAAAAACAAACACACTATTTAATATAATTTAATATAATAGAATTTTAAACTATTTAACGCAGATAAAACGGCGACAAAAATTCAATTTTTCAAATACAAAATAGTTTTGTAACGTTTTTATATAAACTTTGACTATTTGTAAACAACTTTTTGACATTTTCAATTTCACCATGAATAATCAGCTGGCGCTATGCTGTCACCTAGTATAAATTCACCTTGGGCGCTATGCTGTCACCTAGTATAAATTCACCTTGCTAGTGAGGACCACTGATTTAAATATATGCTTAAATCAAACTGCTGGATTTTGAAAATATCGTTCATATTTGACCATATACCCCATATAAGGTCCACTTAATTAAAAACTATATTAAAATTCAACGTGGGATATCCTGATATATATAAAATTCCCTGTGCCGAAATTTAAGAAGATCGACCCATGTGTTGTTATTGCTCACATATACGTACCACTCGACGACGATATATAGTACAATCTTTCGGATCAAAAACAGATAATTGCTATCAAAAGCTCTTATAAAACCTTGCGAATCAGGCATATTTTTAAAAATTACAGAATTATTTCCTTTTTTCATTTGATTTCACGTGCTTCGTGGGCGAAAAATGTTTATTGGATTTGACGTCATGAATGACCAATACACATTTGTGTCCCAGTCATATATAAAATGTGTCACCTAGCGTTGAAAGTATCTAGGAATTTAAAAAATCCCAACTTGAGTACGGATGAAATTATGGTCATTAGGTCTCTTTCTGTCCAGCTCGAAAAATATAGATGACTGTATTCTTCGAAATGGCAACAATTTTTAATCTGTTAATATAAATAATGGCAAAATTTCAGTTTATGGGGGACACCCCTGGGAAAAAAAAAAAAAATGCCACGCCCCCTTAAATGACCCCAGGAGTGCGAAAATCATAATGAATAAGGGGGCTCACGCCCCCTATGGGCGTGGCAGTCGAAAAACGACCCGGCGCACCTACGTAGACAATATGGGTATCAAATGAAAGCTAATGTCTTCACGATTCCAAAAATAGCCGTATCGTCCAATTCACGACCCCAGTCGTGAATGTCAAAGGCAGTAACGCAATCCATATTTAGTGATGTTCTCGTGTCAAGAGTCAAATCATAAATGAGGATAAGTACAAAATTAAGAAACGAGGAAAACTCTTGAAAGCTTCTGATTGATTAATGAAAATTTGTTATACTGGCTTCGCTTAGTAAAGTTTTTCTGCGTGACCGGCCTACGGCCGGGCTTAGGGGTTTTTAACTCCAGTATGTCTTAATTCTAGACGGCGGGGATCTCGAGTGCTCGGCCTCTGGCCGAGCTAAAAAGAAATAAACAAAAAAAGTCCTTCCCCCATTTTATAAAAATTAACATATCTTCCTCAAATTCTGGACGATCTGGCAACTACGGGTATTTTTGGAATCGTGAAGACATTTCCTTTCATTTGATACCAATATTGCCTAAGTAGGTGGCATGGGTCGTTTTTCACCCCCGCCCCTATTTAACAAAAATGGCCGTATCGGCTGCAAAAACCGCCCGATCTGGCAACTATGGCTATTTTTGGAATCGTGAAGAAATTAGCTTTCATTTGATACCCATATTGTCTACGTAGGTGGGCCGGGTCGTTTTTCGACTGCCACGCCCATAGGGGGCGTGAGCCCCCTTTTTCATTATGATTTTCGTACTCCTGGGAACATTCTGAAGGGGATGGCATATTTAGATTTTTTCTCTAGGGGTGTCCCCCATAAACTGAAATTCAGCCTAAATAATAAACGGGTCTTAAAAGTTGGGGCTGAGGTACATAAGTCTATATTCCTTTTATCACCTTTTACGAAAACTCTTTCCTCTACAAGCTTAAACCGTCATGAAATTAGCGGAGGACTAATGAAAGACTTTTTAAATGTGTTTTTCGGAAGCAGTCCTTATATTGGAACTATGATCAATTATGGACCAACATTAAAAAAAAATATCAAGATTGTCTTAAATATTAATCCATAACTTTAGTTCTACTCGGCCGATTTTGCTCATTTTCAATACCAACCATTACTGAAACGCCATCACCTACACTCGAGCCTCTATTGTAAAGAATTTTATAGGCACAGAATTTTTTATTTCTACGGTCAATATTTTGATGTATGTATTGCAAACAAAATGGCAAACCTTTTGAGGGTGGGTAAAATAATCCATATAAGATTGGAAACTTTCTTTCGAAAATTTATTATTTCATAAACAAGATACATATTTTAAACATTACATTACTAAACAGTTTATATGCTAAAAACCATAAGATTTGTTTTACAATTATGTATGTAATAGGAACTATTATAGATCACTCGTGATATGTCTTGGAGTTTATGTGACCCAAATATCCGATGGCAAAAATCGTCACCGTGACTTTACGATTTTTCGCAATAAACTTCTCTATTTCATGTTTACAATTCGAATTCTGTTCAACTTTAAGCTCCTTTAAATGCACCGATTTTAAATCACCCAATGATACACATCTTAAATTATAATTTCCAAAAATTGTCAGGGTTCTAAGATTGCGACACTTTTCTAAAATGGGTCCCAGCAAATCATCGGTTAACTGGCAATAACTTAAATCTAAAAATTGTAGTTGAGCTGCCACATCCATTACACATTTCTGATAATTTTCATCGAATTGCACGTAATGTAGAGTCAGAAATTGCAGCTTCTCCTGGCTACAGATGGGTTGTAGGTAATTAAGTGTTAGAGGTGCAGACAAAGAGTAACCAGCACTAATGTAAAGACTTTTTAAATTTTGGCCAATAATTTCTAATTGTTGGGTAGTAAATATTGGCGGATCTCTGAGATTAATGGTTAAATGTTTTACCAAAGCCAGTCTGCCATAAATAAGCCTATCAATTCTTTTGCAAACACCACCCAACAACGAAAATGTTTCCTGAATATCTAAATATTTTAATATTTCCATCAAACAGTCATCATTTAAATCCAAAAAATGTGTTTCATCAGCAATTGCAGCTTCAGCAGGAGTCATCTGTAATTAAGGAAATACATTAATAATGAATAAAAATGACTGTCCAGTGCTTCAAAAATAAAGTTTTTTTTTTTGTTAAAAAAATACATACAGTGTTGTTTAAAAGAACACTTTTTCATTTATTTTTCTTCTATCTATATATATAAAATTCAATGTATGTATGTATGTATGTATGTATGTATGTATGTAACGTATAGACTCCACAACCGCTGAGCCGATTTTGATGAAATTTTCACAGCATGTTACTGTGACTCTGGAAGGAATAATAGGGTACTTTTTTACCACGCCCACTTTTACGCCCACTTTTTTAAAATATTGTAATTGAAGACCAAACCTTTGGACCGATATTTTTGAAATTTTCACAGCATTTAACTGGGACTCTGGTATGATTAATAGGTTACTTTTTTTTGACCACGCCCATTTTTACGCCCACTTTTTAAAAATTATATAATTGCTCCCATATAGTTTTTAACAGATTTACTTCAAATTGTATACACATTATATACTCCAGGCGAGGTAAAAATAAAGATTTCTTAAGCCACGCCCCTTTCACGCCCCTTTTCACGCCAAATTTTTGAAAGTTTTATACTTTTTGTTCTCTATACAAATTTGTTCATTCCAACGTATTTTTTTTATTTGGTAGTATATTGCTCTTAATACTGTTAACGTCGCCATATAACTATGAACCACGCCTACTTCATCGCCCCCTTTTTTAATTCAGATACTTACGTATACCACTAACAATGTTTGCTATACAAAATACTTTTTTTGTAATATGTATTTACCTAAAGTTTTATATACTTTTTAACTACATACATCTTTTTATTACCAAATCTTCATTTTTCGCCCCATTTCACCTTTAATTATATTGCTTTTAATCTATATATATATACTAGCTAAACCCGGTGTGCTTTGCTACCCCCCCCCCTCGTCATAAAATAAAATAAAACGTATTTATATATTTACAAACATTTATTTATTTAATTTTAATGTATTTATTGCAATGCTTTAGGCGAGACCATGCCCCTTTGTCCACTTACATAGTCAAGAATTTATTATTTCGTAAGAATATCCTGTTGTGAAAATTTAATGACGATCGGTACAGTAGTTAAGACTATATTACGATGTTTAATTTTCCTAAAAAGGGGCGTGGTCCCACTCACTTTTCTCCTGGTACGTATTCCTAATTATGCCAATACCATATGTACCAAATATCACCGACGTACGTCAAAAAATGCCCAAAATATGGCGGGTTAAATTTGTGGGTTATATGGGCGGTGCCACCCCCGTTTGTACAATCAAAATTTCATATAGCCTATTATTCCTTCCAGAGTCACAGTAACATGCTGTACAAATTTCAGGCAGATTGGTCCAAGGGTTTGGCCTCCTATTAAGCACAAACATACAGACACACATTCATTTATATATATATAGATTAAAAGCAATATAATTTAAGGTGAAATGGGGCGAAAAATGGGGATTTGGTAATAAAAAAATGTATGTAGTTAAAAAGTATATAAAACTTTAGGTAAATACATATTACAAAAAAAGCATTTTGTATAGCAAACATTGTTAGTGGTATAAGTAAGTATCTGAATTAAAAAAAGGGGGCGATGAAGTAGGCGTAGTTCATAGTTATATGGCGACGTTAACAGTACTAAGAGCAATATACTACCAAATAAAAAAAATACGTTGGAATGAACAAATTTGTATAGAGAATAAAACTTTCAAAAATTTGGCGTGAAAAGGGGCGTGAAAGGGGCGTGGCTTAAGAAATCTTAATTTTTACCTCGCCTGGAGTATATAATGTGTATACAATTTGAAGTAAATCTGTTAAAAACTATATGGGAGCAATTACATAATTTTTAAAAAGTGGGCGTAAAAATGGGCGTGGTAAAAAAAAGTAACCTATTAATCATACCAGAGTCCCAGTTAAATGCTGTGAAAATTTCAAAAATATCGGTCCAGAGGTTTGGTCTCCAATTACAATATTTTAAAAAAGTGGGCGTGGTAAAAAAGTAACCTATTAATCATACCAGAGTCCCAGTTAAATGCTGTGAAAATTTCAAAAATATCGGTCCAGAGGTTTGGTCTCCAATTACAATATTTTAAAAAAGTGGGCGTAAAAGTGGGCGTGGTAAAAAAAAAGTACCCTATTATTCCTTCCAGGGTCACAGTAACATGCTGTGAAAATTTCATCAAAATCGGCTCAGCCGTTTTGGAGTCTATACGTTACATACATACATACATACATACATACATACATACATACATACATACATTGAATTTTATATATATAGATATAAACGAATGTGTGTCTGTATGTTTGTGCTTAATAGGAGGCCAAACCCTTGGACCAATCTGCCTTAACTTTTTACAGCATGTTACTGTGACTCTGAAAGGAATAATAGGCTATATGAAGTTTTGATTGCCCAAACGGGGGTGGCACCGCCCATATAACCCACAAATTTAACCCGCCATATTTTGGGCATTTTTTGACGTACGTCGGTGATATTTGGTACATAAGGTATTGGAATAATTAGGAATACGTACCAGGAGAAAAGTGCGTGGGACCACGCCCCTTTTTAGGAAAATTAAACATGGTAATATAGTCTTAACTACTGAACCGATCGTCATTAAATTTTCACAACAGGATATTCTTACGAAATAATAAATTCTTGACTATGTAAGTGGACAAAGGGGCATGGTCTCGCCTAAAGCATTGCAATAAATACATTAAAATTAAATAAATAAATGTTTGTAAATATATAAATACGTTTTATTTTATTTTATGACGAGGGGGGGGGGGGGGTAGCAAAGCACACCGGGTTTAGCTAGTTAATTATAAAACTTAAATTTGTTTTACAAAAAGGAGCTTATTTTTTTCACTTCATTCTGTTTAAATTATAAATTTTATTCTCCTATCCTTGCTACCGATATATAAATCTGATTATTCTGCAAATAAAAAGCTAAAGCTTTCAAAAAGTACTGTAAATACAGCAATACAAGAAAACATTAAGCAAGAAGAAAACAATAATAAAGGGTGTCCCAACTAGAACGCAATTTTTAAATTTTAAGTAAAACAGAGATATAAAAAAAATCGTGAAACTTTATTATATCGTAAAGTAGACCGAATGAGGTTATGTATGGAACAAGATATCGTGCAGATGGCCGCCGCGGCTTTGCTGGCACACACGCAATCTTTTAATGAAATTTTCAATGACCTTTTTGCATAAATGCTGCGGTATTTCATTAATGCAGCGTCCAATATCCTCTTTTAAGGCTTGAGTCGTCGTCGGCTTATTCACGTAAACCATTGACTTAAAAAAACCCCAAAGAAAAAACTCTAAAGGTGTTAAATCGCACGATCTAGGCGGCCAATTCTGGTGTCCAAAACGCGAAATTACACGACCGGGAAATGACTGATGCATTTTCTCTGGCTGTATGACATGTTGCGCTGTCTTGTTGAAACCACATGCCCTCCACATTCATTTCTTCAATTCTAGGCAAGAAAAAACTGGTTATCATTTCACGATACCGAACACCATTGACACCATTGCGTTCTAGTTGGGACAACCTTTATTAGATATTAAAAGAAATCAGGAACTTAGAAAGAGAAATCTACGATCTCTTGTTTTGCACATCAGTGTATGTCATCATATGATTTTAACTTCTATTTATTAATAGTCATACGAGTGTAGGTACATATACTTTTATTAAATCCTTTTCAACTGTTTTTATTTTTAGTTTATTTTAATACTTATAATTGATTTTTTTCTATTCCTAAAACAATAGATTTGCCAATAAGAGTTGTTATACATATAAAAAAATATTGTCGTCTAATTTTACATAGTACATAGTTGGTTTATACAGAAACAGTTAAGAACATACTCAATCGAAACATAAAAGGGAGTCAGAGATACTGAATGTTTGCATTTTGTTTCGTAATCGGATTAGTGTGATTTTGATGCATAAACGATTTAATTCGTTGTGATTTGAATTTAGTTTATTAATTAAAATGAAATAATTTATGTTTTAAGCTAAATTAAACTAATAGAATTTATGTAGATTTGAAATAATTTACACTTTCGTAATAACTTGGTTATTTCATATGTTGCGTTGTGATTAGGGTCATCCAAATTATTCGATTTTTCTTTTATTCGAACAAGAGATTTTAACTTATCGAATATTTAGATTACGCATTTAAAATTAATCGAATTATTTGAATAATTTAAAATTTTTATATAAAGTAAAATGAAAATATTTTTCCTAGATCAAATCGTACATATCGTCATTGCAACAACAAACAATTTTTTACTCACTTTGTTATACAAGTAATACAAATGAATAAAGAGAGCGTCTATAAATTTGGTCTTTTATGAAAGTTTATGGTGTAAAATATGCGTGAAGCAGTACTTTATATACATTGTAACGATTGTTAGACTAATGTCCAAATATAATGGGAACTTGGCTACCTATTAGATCGGCCGTGCTCGTCGCACAGTGGCGCCATTTGAGTTGTTTCGTTGCAAAAATCATATCTTTTGAACCGAATAAAATAATTGAACAGTTTAAACAGCATATGATAGATAACTGTTCAGCCTATGGAAAGGGTGCTACGCTTTGTAGGGTCCTACTTATGGGTTATCAAAGTTAAAATTAGTGGAAAAATCAATTTAAAAATCAAAGCAAACAGGTAATTTTTTTTTATCATTATATATTTAATAAATACATTAATCAATACAAAGAAAAAATATGGCGATTCGTTATCTATTTTTCGTGATATTACACCTGAAATCGCAACAAATTGACTAAAAATTGTGTGTTTTTTTGAAAACCGAAAGTCGGTCAACGGCGCCACTGTGCGTCTGTGGGAGGGGTTTAATAGTGTTCCCAATTTAAATATGTTTTATTACGTTACCGGAGAAATTAAAATTTTAGGTAGCAAATACAAAACAGATCAAGATGAGAAAGAATAAATATGTCAATGATTGACGTGTAGCTTGAGGTCTTATTGGCTACACTGATCCAGGCCTACCCTCCTTGCTGACATGAAACCATATTAATTGTCAGCCCAATAAGTAAAGACAAACAAATAAAGCACTCTACCCCATCTCTATAACACCTTTTACAAAACTAAATATAAGCTTAAAATTCCATGTTTTAAAACATAATAATAATATAATATTTATTTATAATTATGTAATTAAAAAATATTTCATTAATTTTTCATATTTTTCATACTAATTTGGAGTATGATTATAGGTTAATATTCATATTACGTATACGTTAAAAAAAATTTCATTCAGTTGACCGTAGACTAATTGCGTTACACTTATGTTTATATAATAAAAAAACTTTAGTTTAACTTTTGTTATCGACTGTATGTGTGTATTATGTTATGTATGTGAGTTGTATTGTCTATATGTAGGGTGTATGCTTAATATAAAATTAATTTAAAACCCTCTGTTACTTTCCCCTGTATAATTATAAATTTAGCAGTCCCTTAATTACGTCTTGTATGAGGCATTAGTTAGGTGCACTTCTCAAGTAGGCCTTCTAGCAGGCATGTAACCAGTAGCGCGTAGGCAATCCCTTGACTTACAATGACATGCCATGTAAAATTGAAACGATTTGGCAATGCGGCTGGAAGTACTTGTGACTGCCAAAGAAGGCCTTCTAGAAGACCTCTTCACAGCATCTTTTTCCCGCTGGGATCACTTATATACATACATACATACATTTAAATAATTATGTTCTTTGCCTATTTAAACATTACCATCATTTAGCATCATTTTTGGTTAGGCTATAAGGATGATATTGGTTCAATTAAGAACCAGGGTACCTATATAGAAATCAAAGTGTTCCACTATGTTTTATTTTCTTTTATTTATTGTGTTTTCTTAAATATGGTATTCTAGGTATTTCAATTCTATGTACATATTAATATGTTTAAGTAATGTCATCGTGCTTCCAAAAATTTCTTGATATTTTTTATATTTTTTTCTTGTTTGCAATTACTTTCAGTGCATTCTTTCGAGCTGTCGTTAATAAGAGGAAAATATAGCACATAATTTCGATTTTGCCAATATTTCGCCATCATATGTGAACTCTACAATTGTCAAAATCGTTCACTATTTCTTTTATTTGTATAAAGAAACTACCAGGGCACTCATTTATAGTAATTGAGTGGTGAATGAGAGTCATTCCGTGTGAAACTTTGTTAATTATTATCTGATACCCAACAAAGTAGTATATACATACATACATATTTTCTTGATCCTTATGAAATTCCAAGTCGATTGAGGCATGTCCGTCTCTGCAAAACACTCTCACGTCCAAATTACACAACTTAATAAAACGGAATTTCCGGAAAAATTATTTTCATTTTGCAGATAACTTTGGTACTGAAAATCAGCAAAATCAGTTTAGCAAAACCGGAGTTATGGACCAAAATGTGAGGCAACCTCTATTAAAATTTTATATTTTTTATTCATTTTATTGCAATATTTTTAAATATGTATATTGCAGATAATACCATGAAGTTTTGAATAC
This sequence comes from Bellardia pandia, assembly GCA_916048285.2. NCBI lineage: Eukaryota > Metazoa > Arthropoda > Insecta > Diptera > Calliphoridae > Bellardia > Bellardia pandia. The sequence goes on from OU696530.1 coordinate 78,554,325, forward strand.
GATATTTTTATGATAAAAGATGAAAGTATGCGAAAAATAGTAAGAATCGGTCCATGATTTCTAATAGCCCCTATACAAAAATCTTCCCGAAATATTGCCCAATTGTACATAAATGCCTATAAAAATGAAATATCAATACAAAATTCAGCAGGTAAAAGTTTCATGCAAACAGAAATCGCAAAACGAAATTTGTTTAGATCGGTCCATGTTTGACCATAGGCCCCATATAAAGTCCACTTTCAAAATACACTTAAATACGTATAAAACTGGCATAAATAATGTTAAAATGTTAAAATTTGACATAAATAATCCTTATAGGTAAATAATTTGTTATACTAATTTTATGGTGGTCGGCCCATAATTTGTCATAGCTCCCATCTAAGGATCATATTCGAAAAAGCCATTTATCTTTATATATGTCGTATAAATATCGGCACTGACTCAAAACTTTGCACAGATCATTTACATACATATATACAAAAATCATACCACAAAATTTTGCTAATTTCGGTCAATTTTTAACTGCATGCCCCATATAAAGCCCTCTTTCGAAAATCTCTTTAATACTTATAAATACCGGTACCGATCCAAAATTTTACACGGATCATTTACATACATGCCTAAATCAAACTGCTGGATTTTGAGAATATCGGTCCATATTTGACTATATGGGGTATATATAAGGTTCAAAATTCACTTTAATACTAATATGTATCTTAAATATACCGTTATTACGTTGAAATTCGACGTGAGATATCCTCATATGGATAAGGCCCATTTCCGAAAAACAATTTAACCCACAAAAATGGCTAATAAATATCGATATCGAACCAGCTTTTATACAGATCAGTAATTTTGATCCAGAAATCATACCAATATCGGTTATACGGTAATTATGCTACTGGATTTTGTAGCTGTCAGTCAATAATTGACAATAGCTCCCGACTTAAGTCCACTTCCGAGCATAACAACCAACCATACAACTCTTGTAAATAACGTTATTGAGATGAAATTCCACCAAAATCAGCCTAAAATACGTAGAAACCACATTAGTGGATACTGGATTTAGAAGCTATACGTCCATAATTGGTCCATTTCTTCTATGCCACTTATAAATATTTCGTAAATAATGTTATTGAGATCAAATTCAAACAAAAAAGCCTCACCTCATATCTTATCCTTTTTTATACTCTGTTTCTTAACTTGTTGTGAATATGGAAAAATGTTCTTTTAATTTTATAAATTGTTAAATTACACTCTAGATTATTATGAAAATTAGACAAACTCTGTTAATTACAGTAAGAATCGGTAATTACATCAATTATATATGGTCAAAATTAGATAAAATTCCAAAACAGTTAAAATAAAATCACATTAGTTAATTACGACCAACGGGAAATATTCAGCCTTATTATGAGTGTCGTTTTCTTTTTACGACAACGACTGTTTCGTAATAGATTAAAGAAACAAATTTAATTTTATCTTTAATCTACTGATGACGTCGTTGTTTTTCGTGAATTGCTTAAAAAACGTTTGTTTAAAAAAAAATCCATCAGTAGAGCAATTTCATTCATACTTATCCTTTTTTTTCTAAACTTTAACATACAGCCCTGTCACAGAATTTAATTCCGTTCGGTAGTGGAATTAATTCCGTTTTTTGCTTCTATAGAAAAAGCAAAAAGAACAATTTTTTCGGAATGAAACCTAGAAAATTACAATTCCACATCGCAAAACGCGGAATTAATTCCACTTCCGAACGGAATTAAATTCTGTGACAGGGCTAATAATTTCTTTTTCAAATAAAGTGCAGTGCTTTGCAAGACCCATTATTAACACTTTTCTGGATTAAAGGCAAATTAAAACACAAGTAAACATAGAAAAAAAAGGCTTCAACTATTAATTTTATTAGTTTCCTGTTGATATAAAATTCAATGAAAATGTCAAGGAAAATTTGTTGCCTAAGCATAAATGAATATATTATTTCTTTATTAAAATGAATAAATAAAAAGAATATTTGTATGTATAAAATGTAACGGTATAATTATTTAATATATTTATATACCTATGTATGTAGGTACATATAAAATATATTTAGCAGATACACGTGTATTTCCCACCTGAATGTAAAGATTGAAAACGCGCTTCTTTTTTTAAAAGGTAATGCTTCCAAGTGGGAATTTGCTATGTAAAAATCATGTCTTCTGGAAGCAGGTTTGTATGGGGGAATATAGCTATACATATATAGCTTCTCTCCCTTACAAACCTACTTACAGGTAAGCGCCAATTTTTGCTGGTATAGTACATATGTATGTATATAATTTAATTTATAAAAAAAATAAAAAATAATAAAATATAAACTTTTGAAATTATTATATAATATTTTAGCAGCTTCTTGATATTGTGTTCACTCGCTGTGTGTGTGTAAAATTGTTTCAAACTGTTGCCAAAATACTTATAGCGAAGGACCATAATCAATGAAATGTAAACGACCTTGCGAGTACACTTTCACCGACACCTGAGGATTTTCAGCAATATACGATTGAATGGAATCTCTAGAAAAGGCATTTTGTTCTAGCAGAATTTGTTTCAAGAGTTTGGAGTTTAAGCATTTTAAAGAATCACATTTGAGAGTATAATTTCCCAGCAGAGAAAGATATTTAAGATTGTTGCATTTCTCTAAAATGGGACTCAATATTTCATCGGTTAATTGGCAATAATTGAGATTTAAATCATGAACATTGGGCGCCACAGTCATGACACATTTCTGACAATCTTCATCAAATTGAATATAATGTAATTTCAGGATTTTTAGTTGCAAGGCCTGAGAACATAACGGTTGTATGTATTGTAGAATTAAATCCGTGGCTAATGAATAACCGGCACTTAAATGAAGACTCTTTAAATTTTGTCCAATTATTTCCAGCTGCCTTGCGGTAAATTCTGGTGGATTACGAAAATCCACATTAAAACGTTTCAGTTGTGCTATTCTCTGGTAAGCGACATCTTCAAATCTCGGATGCAAACTCATTAGGTTGAATGTCTCTTGGATAGTTAAATATTGTAATATTTCAATTAGACAATCGTCATTCAAATCTATTAAGGTTTTAGTGGGAGTATTCATCTGAAAAAAAACATGTGTAATAGAGTTTTTAAAATGGATTCACAAAAAGTTGCGGAAAATGTTATGTAAATACTCGTATGTATTGCTAAGGTTTTGTATATAATTATTTATTTAAGACTTAATGTTATTAGTATGTTCTTGATTTAATTGGTTAAATTTTTTTTTTTTGAGCACTAATAGTTGTACCTGACAGAAGCAATTTTATTATCCTTAGGTTAAGTTTTTAATACTTATTGTAAATTCCTATCAAGGAAGATTCAATAAATATTAAATGTAAAAAACAAAAAAAAAAAAAAAATTAGTATGTTCCTAATGAAATTATAATACATTCTAGAAACGGTTGTGTCTTGTGTCAGGCCTAAAATCTATAGTCGGTCAAGCCCGACCATATAATACGCTATATGTATAAATATGTATAAAACAATTTTTCAGAAATAGGCATTATATGGGAGATATAACCTATTGTGGACCGACCGATCATCCAAAAATTTAGTGTCATGATGTCTGTAAATATAAATATTATACGTGTTAAACTTTATCTCGATATAACTACTTTTAAAAGATTTATGTATATAAGAAACTTATTTGCGTCAAATTTTATTTGGATACCAACATTTTTAAGAAATTTATGATCGTTAAAGTGAATTTCGAAAGTGGGCCTTATATGGTAGCTACGACTAATTATGGACCGATCTACCAGTTTCAATCCCATCCGTCCTTGGGCCGAAGAAATATCATTTACCAAATTTTATTAAAATATCTTCAAAATTGCGACCTGGGGCCAAATTACCGCATTCGATATCGATTAAAATTTATCGTAATATTCTTATTTGAGATTATGGCATTCGATATCGAGCAAGAAATTTAGTACATTTTATCATAATTTCGATATCGAAATCATTTTTCGATACGATAGCTCATTCGATCACGAATGCGGTAATTTGGCCCCTGTACTCTGCGCACAAGCTTTACATGGAGAGCCAGCCATCCAGATGGAGGGACTGACGGACGAAAATCGTTAAATCGACTCAGGAAGTGATTCTGGGTTGATCGGTATACTTTAAGGCGGGTGTTGGACCAATATTTCTGGGCGTTACAAGGTTAGGTTAGGTAGGAAGGCTGGTGTGAGTCACCTCACACCCTCACCCAAAGACCAATATGGTCCATTGCGATGCCTTAGATTCTCTACCAAATGCCTGACTCGTCTACATTTGTCTGACTGGTCTATATATGTCTGACTGGTCTACAAATGTGTAACTTATCTCTATATGTCTGACTCGACTACCCAGAGTCTTTGGCGGGAATCGAACCCGCAACCCTTTGACTGATAGTCCGGCACTCTATCACCTAGTCTATCGGGGCACCCTGGGCGTTACAAACATCAGCATAAATCCAATATACCCTCCCCACTATGGTGGTGTAGGGTATACAAATTAAATTAATAATTCTAATTATAGGTGTAGAGTATTAAAAATTAGACACAGGCTAAACTTTATTTCGTATATTTGACACATTTCATAATTTCTCGGTTATGAATTAGATGCATCTAATGGGGTTTTCAACATGACTTTCTTCATCCAACTGAAGCATATTAAAATAATATGAATGTTTTGACCGTAGGGTACAACAAGAGGCGCAACTGAGAGAAAAGTTTGCGAGCAGCATGATACATCTAAAAGCAGAGAAATTAAGGATCATATGAATTGAAGCAGATAGAAATTGAAGGACGATTTTGCATCATGTCCGAAATGCTGCTTTTAAACGCAATAAAAGGAAGTAATTTTTGCACTGAATGCGTAAGAGATCGTATGTGAAGCCCAGCCAAACGGTCGAATCAACACCAAAGCCAAATATCCATGGGCCTAAGGTAATGCACTAAATTTGGTGGGACCGAAAGGGTCCTATCTATTATGAGCTGCTGAAATCGGACCAGACCATCACAGGGAGCCTGTGTAGAATGCAACTCAGTCGTTTGAAGTGAGCATTGGCCGAAAAATGCCCAAAATATGCGGCCAGACATGAAAACGTAACATTCCAACAAGAAAACTCTCGATCACATGCTGTTAAAAACTAATTAGAAAGAAGGGTTTGGAAAGTTTCCGTCCGACTACTATTTGTTTCGATCGATACAAAACGCTCTCTCTGGGATACGCATCACTTAATAACAACATTTAAGGTCATCCACAATTACTACATGGTTTGGATTTGAAGGCTTACAATGTGCAACTGAATTGAACATTTACTTCGCTTAATTAATCAAACAACATTAAGGCTATTTTATTTGTCAGGATACGTTCACGATATCGAGACAACAAAATTTTGGCCTAATTTTGATGTTATAGATATCACTGGTATTCTCATAATATCACAAATTTCTCGATCGCATAAATTCACGCAATTCAGCCGTTAATTGGCTGTCCCGATCATGCGAATTTACATTACTGTATTATCTTTTTAGGGGCTTTGTTAAAGATGGAGTCTATGCAGAGCAAATTGAATCGATTACAGTCTTTAAACTCAAAATCAGTGACATCATTAACGAAATATACCCGTCATTTTGCCAAAATTTTAACAGATGAATCGAAATTACCGCATTCGATATCGAGTAAAATTGATCGTAGTTTTCTTATTTGAGATTATGGCATTCGATATCGAGCAAGAAATTTAGTACATTTTATCATAATTTCGATATCGAAATCATTTGTCGATACGATAGCTCATTCGATCACGAATGCGGTAATTTGGCCCCTGTACTCTGCGCACAAGCTTTACATGGAGAGCCAGCCATCCAGATGGAGGGACTGACGGACGAAAATCGTTAAATCGACTCAGGAAGTGATTCTGGGTTGATCGGTATACTTTAAGGCGGGTGTTGGACCAATATTTCTGGGCGTTACAAGGTTAGGTTAGGTAGGAAGGCTGGTGTGAGTCACCTCACACCCTCACCCAAAGACCAATATGGTCCATTGCGATGCCTTAGATTCTCTACCAAATGCCTGACTCGTCTACATTTGTCTGACTGGTCTATATATGTCTGACTGGTCTACAAATGTGTAACTTATCTCTATATGTCTGACTCGACTACCCAGAGTCTTTGGCGGGAATCGAACCCGCAACCCTTTGACTGATAGTCCGGCACTCTATCACCTAGTCTATCGGGGCACCCTGGGCGTTACAAACATCAGCATAAATCCAATATACCCTCCCCACTATGGTGGTGTAGGGTATAAAAATTAAATTAATAATTCTAATTATAGGTGTAGAGTATTAAAAATTAGACACAGGCTAAACTTTATTTCGTATATTTGACACATTTCATAATTTCTCGGTTATGAATTAGATGCATCTAATGGGGTTTTCAACATGACTTTCTTCATCCAACTGGAGCATATTAAAATAATATGAATGTTTTGACCGTAGGGTACAACAAGAGGCGCAACTGAGAGAAAAGTTTGCGAGCAGCATGATACATCTAAAAGCAGAGAAATTAAGGATCATATGAATTGAAGCAGATAGAAATTGAAGGACGATTTTGCATCATGTCCGAAATGCTGCTTTTAAACGCAATAAAAGGAAGTAATTTTTGCACTGAATGCGTAAGAGATCGTATGTGAAGCCCAGCCAAACGGTCGAATCGACACCAAAGCCAAATATCCATGGGCCTAAGGTAATGCACTAAATTTAGTGGGACCGAAAGGGTCCTATCTATTATGAGCTGCTGAAATCGGACCAGACCATCACAGGGAGCCTGTGTAGAATGCAACTCAGTCGTTTGAAGTGAGCATTGGCCGAAAAATGCCCAAAATATGCGGCCAGACATGAAAACGTAACATTCCAACAAGAAAACTCTCGATCACATGCTGTTAAAAACTAATTAGAAAGAAGGGGTTGGAAAGTTTCCGTCGGACTACTATTTGTTTCGATCGATACAAAACGCTCTCTCTGGGATACGCATCACTTAATAACAACATTTAAGGTCATCCACAATTACTACATGGTTTGGATTTGAAGGCTTACAATGTGCAACTGAATTGAACATTTACTTCGCTTAATTAATCAAACAACATTAAGGCTATTTTATTTGTCAGGATACGTTCACGATATCGAGACAACAAAATTTTGGCCTAATTTTGATGTTATAGATATCACTGGTATTCTCAAATTTCTCGATCGCATAAATTCACGCAATTCAGCCGTTAATTGGCTGTCCCGATCATGCGAATTTACATTACTGTATTATCTTTTTAGGGGCTTTGTTAAAGATGGAGTCTATACAGAGCAAATTGAATCGATTACAGTCTTTAAACTCAAAATCCGTGACATGATTAACGAAATATACCCGTCATTTTGCCAAAATTTTAACAGATGAATCGAAATTACCGCATTCGATATCGAGTAAAATTGATCGTAGTTTTCTTATTTGAGATTATGGCATTCGATATCGAGCAAGAAATTTAGTACATTTTATCATAATTTCGATATCGAAATCAGTTTTCGATACGATAGCTCATTCGATAACGAATGCGGTAATTTGGCCCCTGTATGCGTGTTTGTGACATTTGTCCAATATCATTTATAACTTTCAAACTTTACTCTTACCAATGCAAAAATAATTTAAATAGTTTTCATAAAAGTTTTTTGTTTTATGTTATTTTGAAAAACATGGTCAAATAACTTTGCAGGTTATATCAAGATTACAACAATGCAAAAGCAACAGAAACAACAGGGTATTTTCGTTTTTGCTTTCATGTTTGTAATGTCAAAAACAACTGACTATTTTTTACAAACATTCTGAAAAAATAGAACAAAAATCAATAAATATGTAGATATATTGTAAACAAAAACACATGTGTCATCTTGAAATTAAAAATTTGTATGTACATACATACATACTTACATACATTTTGAATACATATTTGAACTTTAAAAAAATATTTTTATTTTAACAAAAAGTGCACAAAATCTCGGATTTTAAAAGTTGAAATACAGCCATGTCAGAGAATTCCGTTCGAAAGTGGAATTCATTCCGTATTTTGCTTCTATAGGGAAAGAAAAACAAACAATTTTTTTGATATGAAACCTAGAAATGCTTAAAATTACAATTCTACATAGCAAATTAAAAGTAGTTTCATTCCGAAAAATATTTTCGTTTTGCTTCTTCTATAGAAACAAAAAACCAAATTAATTCCACTTCTGAAAGGAATTCTGTGACATGCAGATAGTAGCACTAATTTAGGCAATAAAGGTTAAAATTATTCTCTTTGTATCATAAATTGTTTTTTCACTTTTCATTGAAAATTATATTATCCTGCAATTACAAGTCAGTACTAAGTTTTTACTGGTTAAAATTCGAACCATTTGCAAAGTTATTTGGGTGTTTTGATTATCCATTGGTCTACTTTCATTGCCAACCAATGAAAAGATTAGAGATAAAAGTTCTTGATGTACTATGTTAAAATTTCAATACATTTTCTTGATATGCTTTTTTTTCTTTTTTTTTTTTGCATAGTTTCACCTCGAAACATCTAACTAACTTAATCTGTTATCTAAATTAAATATATGTATGTAATCAAACTAAACAAATGTCGAGATTTTCTTTTCGTCTATATTTAAATTAATTGCAAAAGAACAAAATTCAAATCCCTAAGTGAAAAAAACACTCATACTTAAATGAAACCAGAAAAAAAACAGAAAATAATTCTATTTGATACAATTTGATTATATGTATGTATGTATGTGTGTATGTTTGCGGATTTGTATATATGTGAATGAATAAGAGTCAGTGAAGTTCACACAAAACGAGTATAATCATTTTTCATCAAAAGCTTTAGGTATTCCAACTGAAAAATGTTTGATGTACGTGTTGGAAAATAAAGCTTCTATGGGCTGGACCTTCACGGCCGTATAAATGATCTAAAGTAAACGAATGAAATCAAAACAAACCCTGAACTGTCGCTCGGACAAATGGACAGTTGCTAGAGGAAGATGCATTGTGGAAGCAGCGAGTGTCGTGTCGTTTTGAACTTTTGTCATTTTCACTACTAAACTAAATTTTCCACATCGTTAATTTATATTAATATGATTCCTTCTTGTTATTTTCATTTTTGTATTTTGTTTTTCATTTTATATGTCACATCAACCAACCACCATCATTTCACACTTTGCTTCTTTCTGCCTTTGCAGAATAAGAACGCAATGCGTCATTCATTGTCGCAGCCAACATTTGCTTGTTGTTTGGATCGCACCCTTATAATCGAATAAGTATTTATATAATTTATTTACTATATAAATAACTATATAAGTACATACATATGTATGTTTATATAAATATGTACTTTGGTTAGTTTGACTCAATTCGTAATACCGGCTTTTGATTCCAGCCGCTTTGATAATAGTGGTCTAATGTAGAAAACATAGAGATGTTACATACAAATACGAGTATAAACAGAATTATTTTAGCTGCACGGTGGTCACTAAGGTGTTTTAATTGATGAATGTGAAACAGAATTAATTTATAGGATGTGATTCAAACTTGTTCTTCAAAGTCAAAGTTGATTTGATTTTATTTGTACCTATTTATGTCTTACAATAAAACAACAATAAACTAGCTGGCTGACAGACCTGGCTGGCTAGCTAACCATGTAAACCTTCCTTGCAAGTCTTGGAAGTCGATAAAGAATTACTTGCGTAATTCGTAGATACGGTTAAGAATGCTGGAAATACAAAATTGGACCTTTTTGAATGAATCACCTAATACGTAGTCAGGGATAATATTTGAATGAAATTATTTTAAAGAAGCAAATGTCAAAGATTGCTTTTTGTTTGCATTTGGATTCCGAAATCCAGTTTTATTTCAAGTATTTTACAAAAAATTGTCTAATACCCTATATATTGTGGTTTATTGAGTTTTAAATGACATTTTGAGTAAAGAATTCAATTCATCCATCGTATACAGGTACTTATTTTCAAAGATTTACGCATTTTTGTTAGTTAAATTTTTTTGGCTGAATATTCTTTCGACGTTTTGTTAAAATATGAGAAGTTTTTGTAGAATTTTCCCGTTGAAATTCAGAAATTGTTTCCTCTTAAAATTTTAGTTCATAGAATTCAGCATTTAAAAGTGCTTTTTATGTTTACAAATAAATAAGTAATTTCTACTATCCTGACTCAATATTATTTGGATTTATTGGCCCATAATCATAGTCATACAAAAAGCATACTTTAAGCAAAAGCATGCTTTTGTTTTAAATTCAGAACAAAATTTATATGTTTTTGTTGTTTAAAAGTCTACTTTTACTTAAAGTATGCTTTTTCTATGACTATGATTATGGGCCATTATATTTAAACTTAACAATTGTCAATAGTTAGGAAAAAACTACTATTACTTAGTTTTGTTTATGAAATATTTATGTCATGTTCTTCTTAATATTTATGATATTAAGGGCCATTATTACAATTTGCCTCTAATGTTCTTAATAGTAAAAGGTAACTTTAATTAAAGTGAGGAATAAAGTGACCTTTAAAATTTTTCGTTATTACAACTTCCTTGTAAAATAAAATAATTTTTTCTCTAAAATATGGCAATACCAGTGAGAAACCGATTACTTTTGATAAACTACTGACAAGAAACAGTAAATTGTTTGTGTTTGTGAAAACATTTGTGTGTGAAAAAATATAAATGAAACGTCTGCTTTCCATTTCTGTTTATCAAATTACTAGCTAAACCCGGTGTGCTTTGCTACCCCCCCCTCGTCATAAAATAAAATAAAACGTATTTATATATTTACAAACGTTTATTTATTTAATTTTAATGTAATTATTGCAATGCTTTAGGCGAGACCATGCCCCTTTGTCCACTTACATAGTCAAGAATTTATTATTTCGTAAGAATATCCTGTTGTGAAAATTTAATGACGATCGGTCCAGTAGTTAAGACTATATTACGATGTTTAATTTTCCTAAAAAGGGGCGTGGTCCCACTCACTTTTCTCTTGGTACGTATTCCTAATTATGCCAATACCATATGTACCAAATATCACCGACGTACGTCAAAAAATGCCCAAAATATGGCGGGTTAAATTTGTGGGTTATATGGGCGGTGCCACCCCCGTTTGTACAATCAAAACTTCATATAGCCTATTATTCCTTCCAGAGTCACAGTAACATGCTGTAAAAATTTCAGGCAGATTGGTGCAAGGGTTTGGCCTCCTATTAAGCACAAACATACAGACACACATTCATTTATATATATAAAAATAAGTGTACATTTTGATTGTTCCTCCATAACTCGAGAACGGCTCGACCGATTGCCATAAAATTTTTAGGGAAGGTACAGGGAGGAGTGATGATGGTTAGTTGATTTTGATATCCAAAATCGGTCTAGCCATTCTCCAGTTATGATTTTTTTCCTGAAAAATTCAACATTAGAAAAAAAAAGTCCCCTAAAGTATGCTGTACAAATTTGCAAATAAATAAGAGCAGGCAGGTTGTGAATACATCTTAATCTATGAAATACAAATCAATAGTAAATACCGAGCGAAGCCGGGGCGGTCAGCTAGTTTATATATATATATAGATTAAAAGCAATATAATTTAAGGTGAAATGGGGCGAAAAATGGGGATTTGGTAATAAAAAAATGTATGTAGTTAAAAAGTATATAAAACTTTAGGTAAATACATATTACAAAAAAAGTATTTTGTATAGCAAACATTGTTAGTGGTATACGTAAGTATCTGAATTAAAAAAGGGGGCGATGAAGTAGGCGTGGTTCATAGTTATATGGCGACGCACAGTGTAAGATTTTGCCAATCTAGGGGGACTTAATTCACTTGCAGCCAAAGTTTAACAGATATATACTTGAAATTTGGAACATAAGCTTTTTTTTTTAATGTGGAGGCTCAGATCTAAAATGAGTAACATTGGCCAAAAACTACTCCCCCTCCAATATTAGCCGCACATTTTTTTTCTAGAATTAAGCCAAAAAAGGCTTTTTGATAAACTAAAGGTAGAGTACCCTAAAAGTTATTAAAGTAACTATTTGTTTATTAGAAAAATATATAAGAAAATAACCCCCTGGCCAACGATGTCGAACGATAACGTTCGCTTAGATAAGACTTAAGACACACACTTGATTGTGGAATAAACAAACTTGATTGTGTAAAAAATAGATACGATAAAAAGTTTACGTCTTAAGTCTTATCTAAGCGAACGTTATCGTTCGACATCGTGGGCCAGGGGGTAAATAAAAAAAATTTTTGTTGTTGTTTTCAGGGTTGTGTTCACTTATTGTATTCAATATTGTATTATATTGTACTTATCATATAATATGTATGCAAAAATTGTATTTACTTGCAGCTTGAATTGTTGTTTTAAGCCATAAAGCATTATCATGCATAAATCTGGGCTTAACTCGTCTAGATTTATCCCATCTCACTTGAAAATCGTAGCATAGCTTTCGTAAACGTGCTTTTAACTTTTCACAGTCTACATCTCTTCCAAAAATTGTTAAAACGAATTTTAAAATCGCTTCGAACCTTTCTGGTTTTATGTTATTTAACCAAACATGAAAAAGTTCCTGGCGCGATATTTCAGACATATTAAAAAACGATACCTTTGGGCAAAATATGGGCAAGATTTTATTCTTGGAATCAGTTTCGGGAATCTTTTCGATGATCCTCCTTGTGGTGGAAAAGTAGAATCTGATAGAATATGAAAGTTTTAGACTATGAAAAGTTTAAGATTTTTTAACACTTACTTTCTTTTTAGCTTTTTATGAAGCAAAATTATTTAAATACTCCACTTAAATTTTTTTGAATAATTTATTCAAAATTTTATAGTTAAACTATTGAGATTAAAGAAAAAAAAAATGTAAAAAAAGCACACACGATTTAATTCTAACCACTTTTAATTTGATGACTTTTGCCAGCTGTCAAACTTCCATTTAAATGCATTTCAATAACACCTGTTTGATAGCCGTCATCATATTAACAACATTTTTGTATTACGTTTTGTGTTTATTTTCGTAACAATAGGATATTTTTTTAACATCTAGGAACATATGATCAAATTTGAAGCACTTTTTTTTTTTATTAAGTCCCCCTAGATTGGCAAAATCTTACACTGTGCGACGTAAACAGTATTAAGAGCAATATACTACCAAATAAAAAAAATACGTTGGAATGAACAAATTTGTATAGAGAACAAAAAGTATAAAACTTTAAAAAACTTGGTGTGAAAAGGGGCGTGAAAGGGGCGTGGCTTAAGAAATCTTTATTTTTACCTCGCCTGGAGTATATAATGTGTATACAATTTGAAGTAAATCTGTTAAAAACTATATGGGAGCAATTACATAATTTTTAAAAAGTGGGCGTAAAATGGGCGTGGTAAAAAAAAGTACCCTATTAATCATACCAGAGTCCCAGTTAAATGCTGTGAAAATTTCAAAAATATCGGTCCAAAGGTTTGGTCTTCAATTACAATATTTTAAAAAAGTGGGCGTAAAAGTGGGCGTAGTAAAAAAAAAGTACCCTATTATTCCTTCCAGAGTCACAGTAACATGCTGTGAAAATTTCATCAAAATCGGCTCAGTCGTTTTGGAGTCTATACGTTACATACATACATACATACATACATACATTGAATTTTATATATATAGATCAGTGGTCCTCAAAAAGAGAGGATTTGGTAATTACATATGTATGGGTGACACTACACAGAAAGAAATAACATGTAATGTTTAAATAAACCTCAATTAAACATTCGTTTGTTATTTTGTATCTATTTGTATGTAATGTATACATTTATGTGATCGCTGCTTCTCAGTGTACTGAAAACAACAACAAAAATGAACTGAAAAAGAGAAAACATGAATGAAATATTTGTATTTTTACGCTCTTGTTGTGAGTTTTGTTTGCGATCGTGTTGTGTACATGTAAATAGCCGAACATCTTCGTATTCTGAACAATACTAGTGAGGACCACTGATATAGATAGATAGATTTATTGGCAAAACAAAATTAAAATTAAATAATTTTTCATGAAGTTGCATTTTTTTCAGAACATATGACAACTTCTAATACATGGATCACGCTTTACATATAAATTACCATTTCAACCACCGTGCATTATTCTGTCATTGTATTGGGGCAAATAATATACGAGTATGTGTTAAATTTTATTAAACATTTTCACTAAGAAATTTTGCTTTCTGTTCGTGTTTGTAAGTGCGTAAATTTGTTTGTCTGTGTGTTTGTGGGCTCCATAGACGACACACTTTGGGTTAACTGTGGCGCGACCTATGGCGACGCAATCTTTATCTAAATTGTTATTTTTTCACACTCACGCAGTTCAATGAGTTTGTAAAAATTACGTTTGGGACTCTGTGTTTTACGAGTGTGAGTGTGTTTGTGTGACTTTCACACACACACATTTAGATGTTGTCGCGCATACACTACCGCAAAATTCTCGTTAAACTTAAACTCCAAAGACCAAATGTTACGGTTTTTTTTATTCTTTTTGTAGTATGTATTTTATTTCGGATGCTGTGAATGCAATGTGATTAAGAACGAAGTAGTTGCACCCTTTTATAAGATTTAATTGAAAGTGCTGCTTTTGACATTTTGCTTTCAAACTGAATAACGATGACCTAATCAATGTTTAAATACTAAAAATTATCGGCCCAAACATGAATAAAAATTCCGCGTGAGTTTTTTCCCTTTTTATTTTTTTAACATTGAATTTGAATAGGAAAAATGGAAAAAGGGAGAAAACTCCCGCGGAATTTTTATTCATGATTGGGCTGTATATAATTTCTGAAATATGTGTATATGGTCATATGATCATGGTTTCGAACTTTTTTGTACTTTTCTTTGTAATGGAAGTCTTTATGTTTCACTTCTGAGATTTGCCGATATTAAGAAAGACGTATCGGTTTGGGGCAATGACCTTAATTCACTAAAATCTTTTTACAATTAATAAAATAAAACCATTAGATTATTAAATACATATTATAAGATTCTTCAAAACCCCCTTTTTAATCTAACTTCTCCAACTAATCGAATTACTGCTCTGGAAGTAATTTAATATTAATTTTTTTGTTATTTCGAAGTATTCTAGGTGAATAGCTTAAGGTAATCTGCTAAAATTAAACTTAAGAGAATGAAAATATTTGCAGATATGGCAGTTTTATTTTGAAAATATTTTGATTCTGTGTGATGTTTCAGTCGTGAGTTTAGAAGCAATAAAACTTAGTTTAATAGACAGTAAAAATGTTGGACTAAGTGGAGTCTCGTGGAGTACGCGAGTTTTAAATATTCTTTCATTCAATGCATCAATAGGTTAATTTTTGGTCTTTAAACTGAAAAGAAATGACTTGGCTCAAATATCATTTGGAAACGAGCTACATAGTACTAAAGTAACCTTTTTTGTGATGTTTTTTTTATTAGATCAGGTGGTTTTGGGACTTCTCAGTTCTGAAGCTGGTAACGTAACATTGTATGGATGAGACATATTTAAGGGAATATAAAGAATTTGGTATGACTTACTAGACAGCATTTTTGCTACAAATGCAAGGATAAACTTAAGTCTCTATGACATTTAATTGTAGTTAAGAATATTAAAACCGACACATAAAAATATTTTTATATATGTATTGTTAAAACATACACATAATGCGGAAGAGCCCCGCAAGCCTGGTAACCATTTCCTTATTGTCGAATATGTTAGCTACAAATAACCAGCATTGATTATCCAATAAGCTATTTGCACGACTTTTAACAGGCTAAATGTCAGTCACAGATTATTTTTTTTTTTGTGAACAATATATACATTGGTTGAAGGTAATTCAGATGGTATAAATATGCTTAACTTTAGTATTAGAATAGTATAAGAATAGTTCACAAAACAAAACGGCTGCATAAATATTGTAATATATCAAAAATTGGTTCAATAATTTTGATCTACAAATAATTACTTATTTATTAAATATTAAATTATTGATGTTTAACAAAAGCTAAAAAGAATAAACTAAAAACAATATCCGAGTTTTTTAATGGATTGATATCATTTTGATCCACTAACATTTCCGCCTTAATTCTTCACCTCATTTTCAATTTTTTTTGAAAATAGCCCAATATGTTTCTATTGACTAAAGGCGTGCGAACACATATAAATTGTATGTGGCAAACTATAATGTACTTAACGAAACTTTTCGTTAAGTTTTTCAACTGTCATTTGCTTAAGCAAAAAGCGAAACTGATCGCATATTCCGTACGGAATCAGCTGTTTGTTGTTTGTTTGTGTTTTTAACAAAATGGAGAAAGAAGAAAATACATTTATTTTAAATTTAATAGAAAATGTGGAAAAAATAAGTTCCTTTATAATAAAAGGGCCCTTTTCATTTTAGCAAAAATGTCTTTCTGTCGTGGTTTATTTCTCTGACAGAACAAGAGCGTCTTCTTCTTTTACAGTGTAGTTCACTTATTTCTTTTAATGTGCACAGGCCTTCAAGTGCTAACTTTAATATTTTTATATTATTTAAATTTTTAAGTTTTTTCTCCATTTTTGCAATCACAATACGAAAATTAACAAAACATATGTAAACGTTTATTATTATTTACAATTTAGTGTTGCCACAGCTGTACATTTTAGTACTTTTGCAGATAAATTAAAAAAAAAAGGAAAAATTATGTCTTTCGGGTACGAAGTTTTCTTTTAATTATAAAATAATATAATAATATTTATAAAATATAGTCATTTAATGGATTTTTGTTAAAATAAAAACATTTTTTTTAAACATAAATGAGCAACTGTGGACAAAAATTTTCAAAGTCATTGTAGCCACCTGAAAGTTAACTCTGAACTGGTTATGCATTTGACAGCCTTTTCGTTAACTTTTGCAATTTGCTTACTCTTGCTTATGCATATTATAGTTGGGCCTTAAAGCTGGGGACAATTAAGTGCGTTCATATATATATTTTTATATTACGTCGAACTGATTTCTTTGATTTTCTATTCCATTGCAGTTTTTAAATAATGACAGGGAGCTAAATCGGTGCAAAACTTTACTGAAGAGTGAAGATGTTTAATAAGAGGCAGCAAATGTTTTAGCAGTTATTTATTTATATACATTTCCGAAAACGTTTATATTTTGAGTTGGCAACACCATTCTGTAATAATTATATAAAGTTCATCATGAATACATGAAGTTGACAGCTGCTACCTTTAAATCTACCGGGAGTGTTTACCAACGTCATCATTGTCATTAACACCAACAACAAAGCAGAGCAGTAGAGCGAACAAATGAGTTAGTGTGTGTTTGAGAGAAAGGAAGCAAGTAAAGCTAAATTTTAAGATTAAATAAAAATTCAATTTGATTTTCTATTGTGCTTAAGCTCTTATTAGCAGCATCAACAGCACCAGCAACAACTAACACGCCTCTTCACAAAATTGCAATGCCTACAAATAACAAAATAATACTATTTAGATGCGAATACTGTGTGTATTTTTACTTTTGGATTTTCTATTTTCAAAATGGAATTCATTTTGTTTGCTTTTAAAATCCTTTAAAATACCTATTTATTGGATGTTGCTGTTGATGTTGCTGCTGGTCTTGTTGTAAACAAATTTAAGATAACTTTCATAATCCCCAATAACCAACCATATAATTTTGTTTTAATAAATTTTTTTCACTTGTTTTTTTTATAATCACCAACATCGGCAACATCATTATCGTCATCGTTAACAACATCGTAAAATAATGGATTGAGTGTATTTAAGAACAATGGCAAGGACATTTGTTTTATTTTATTACATCTCAACAACAAATATGTATAGAGAAATGATACTACAACAACAATGCCAACTTGTTGTCCATAAACATGCCATTATATTGAATTTAATTATACAGTTACAGAGTAGAACACTTTGTTTTTCATAGCCATCAACAGGATGTAACTACACTTTCAAGTGAGTGCTTACAGTTTGTCAGATGTATTTGTAATGTACGAGATGAAATACAAACAACCTGCCCTATCAACCATTTCGCGGAGACTTATGGCCAGTTTTTAACTTAAAAATTAAAGTGTGTTTAAACTTAAGTTCTGTTTCAATACCAAATTCATTTTTATAGATCATATTTAAATACATACAACTTAAATCAGTGACTACGTCCATTTAAATCAGGGGTTTCCATTTCATAGCTCAATTGAGCCTACCACTACCAAGACATATTTTTATGCTCTTCAATTCAGTCATCGATGTGACTTCGACAAGTGCACATGTCTAGCGGATGCTATGTTATTTTTTTTAGGTTAACAGATGATGACACTCAAAAAATATTGTGCGATCAAAAATGCTTTTGGTAACATACATAGCAAATTATAAAATATGTATATTACTAACATTTTTTTGCGGCTTTAAATAAATACATTCTCTCAATTTTATTACTCTCTCGTACTCACTAATACATAAACAAAAAATTTTTGGAAGCCCCTGATTTAAATAGAACTTAGGTTTTTAATACTACCATATGATTTTGACAGTTCTGCAAATTATGAAAATTGCGCATTGAAGTTTTTTTTTATTATTTGATAAAAAATATTCAATAAATAAACTCGCCGCGAATAAAAACATTGTGATTATTATTATCAATATCAACTAATATCAACTAAAACTATGAATTTAGATGAAAAGGATATGAATGATGCAGCTTATATCCATTTAGTTTACAACAATTTGTAAACTAAATAGTAAATCAGCTGTTAAATGAAGAAGTTGTTTATATTTTTTTGACATTTAATAGTGCTACCATACTGTTATCATAATTAAATACCAAACTTAATTTGAGACTGAAAAAATGAAACCGTATTTAAATATAGGGTGTTTTTTTGAGAGGTATAAAACTTCGAATTGAAATAAAACACAAGAAAATCGTTTTAATGACCATCAAATTGGCTTTATTGGAAGGATAATTTTATGCCATTAATGTTCAAATATGCCTTCAGGCATGTGGCCGCCGCGGCTGGCTCGAATAAAGCCAATTCTACAGGTCCAATTTTCAACCACTTTTTCGAGCATATGGGGCCGTATGTCGGCAATAACGCCACGAATGTTGGCTTCCAATTCCCCTAACGTTTCTGGTTTGTTGGCGTAGACAAGCGACTTCACATATCCCCAAAGAAAATAATCCAATGGTGTCAAATCACACGATCTTGGTGGCCAATTGACAGGTCCATTCCGCGAAATTATGCGCTCATCGAATGTTTCCTTCAATAAATCGATTGTGGCGTGCGCTGTGTGGCATGTAGCGCCGTCTTGTTGGGACCACAACTCATCCACATTCATGCCATCCAATTCGGGAACAAAATAGTCGGTTATCATGGCTCTATACCGGTCTCCATTAATTCGGGTCCTCTTCAACACTTTGCTCTACAGCGGCAATTGTTTCTTCGGTGCGCACTGTTCGACGTCTCTGCGGATGCGTATTATCACATAGAGTAAACGTAGTGCGAAAACGATCCATGGTTAACCGAAATAATTGCTCTGATGGACGATTATGTCGACCATAAAATGGACGGAGCTTGCGGTAAACTTCGCGAACTGAACCGTTATTTTCGAAATAAATTTGAACGATTTGCAAGCGTTGTTCTTTTGTCAACCTGTTCATGATGAAATGGCAAACCAAACTGAACATAAATGACATTAGAGTTGCCAGATTTGACCACAAAATGCCAGTTTTATCTCTTTTCGAAAAACAAACCTGTAAAAAAACACCCTATACAACTTAATAGTGCATTTAGACTTGTAATTTTCAAACTATGATCATAAGCTACTTTCATAAACCATACCATTTACATCAGCATTTTTGACAGTTAAGTGGTTTATCTTTGACAAGTCATAAAACAGCTGACTTTAATATTAAAAATTTAATAAAAATATGGACGTTGTTATGAAAAAAAAAAATTTAAATTTGTGTTTTTCATCCAGCATGAATAAAATTCAATTACAGTTTCTTTTGTTAAAGAAAACTTTTTTTTGTTTTTGAGCAAATGTCAAATGTGTCCAGCGTTGAAATAAAAATGTTGAAAAAACAGAGTTGCATTAGCAGAAACCGGTTGTTTGTAACTAGTTTATCTCAAAAGCTAGTTACAAAACATGTTTTTGATTTGTATGGATAAACAAG
This sequence comes from Bellardia pandia, assembly GCA_916048285.2. Lineage (NCBI taxonomy): Eukaryota > Metazoa > Arthropoda > Insecta > Diptera > Calliphoridae > Bellardia > Bellardia pandia. Next base: position 78,574,625 of record OU696530.1, read on the forward strand.
TTTGTCAAACTAGTTTATCACCATAAAAAACTTATAACTAGTTTATGGCGTAGGTGTAAATGCACTATAAGTTTAACCCTGCTACTACGTTTAGGGAATTTTGATGACCCATTCGTATTTAACATTGCATAACCTTGCAAAAAGACGTGTTTGTCCGTCAGACCGACACACAATCACTCTAACGACGATATATTGCATTGATCACAAGCCTTAAAAATATTTTCGAAATGTACAAATTTGAATTTTCTCAATAAAAAAATGTGGGGTCAAAATATGACCCAAACATAACATGTGTATTTTTTTTCTAACATAGTAGCAGGGTTAAGGAAAAATTAACGAATTTTAAATATCAAGTTAAAAACTGGTTATTAATCATATTATATTTGTAATTATTATTTTAAGTTGCCGTTGCAGAAACAATTCAAGACTAACTATGAGTAGCTGAATGTGTTACAAAGTGCTTACTTCATTTGTAGTACCTTATTTCTTGTTACAGGGTATTGTACGTAATAAGAAGTACCATGTCTTGTAGTTGGACAGAAGCTCCTTCACATCACCATATACAATTGGATAATGATAAAATTTAATTACGCCATAAAGAATATTGTAATTATATAGACAAACACTTAACATACATGTACATCTAAATATATACAAATTGTATAACTATGATAGTAAAAGGACATATTATTATCATTATTGTAAACAAAGGACATGATGCAAATCAAATCAGTTTTTATAAAAAGATTTGCAAGTTGGTAGTTGCACCAGTAGCAGTGTGATTCTGTTAATGGAAGGTATGAATTACATTTGAAATAATATGGCCAGTTGCTTATAAAGTTTTTGAGGAGATAATCCGGATGATCTAACTACCATTATTTTAACAAGGGTTTGGGATTTCGTGGTCTATTTTTTTTACCACAAATGCCAGGAATTATTACTACTAAAAAATAAAGCAAAAAACTAAAGACTATAAAATTTAGTAAGTTTAATAAAAACAACAAAGAGTTTATATTGGACTGTGCCGAATCTTATATACCCACCACCAAATCACCCATTATGGGTCGAACGTCATAAAAAATTTTACCATAATTTCTATTTATTTTAGGTTTATTTTGGTTGAATTTCATCTCTATAATGATATTTATAAGAATTTTGTGCATATTCCAGTTATAATCAAGAATTTATATTTTTCTCTTTTATTCAGAATTGCACTTTGTTTATACTTTTGCAGCGTGTAACATAAAGCGATGTACTTTAACACACAAAAATTTAATACCTGAAAGCCAAAAAGAAACTTATTTTGTTTTTTTGAAACGTCAACATTGTCAACTCTGTATACTCTGTGGTTCTTCTCGGAAGTGGAGCTTGTATGGGAGCTAAGCTCAATTATGGACCCACTTTCAAAAGTCAATAGTATAATTTTTACATACATACATACTTATAATTGATCTGTGTAAAACTTCGGTTCGATATGGATGTTTATGTAGGTTAATGAGTTTTCGGGAGCTATGGCCTATTACGGGCCGATCATCATGAAATTCTGTACGACAATTTACATGTATGTATATGTAGATTGTTTGTGTTGAATTTCAACTGAATAGTGACTTTTATAAGAGTTTTATGCACATTTAAGGGATTTTTAAAATTCGACTGATCGTCATAAAATTGGGTATATATACTCCGTTAACCTCACATATAAATTTGTAGAAATTTTAAACATGTTTCACGTTTTTTTTATATTAAAATGTGGAAAGCAGCTTTATTTTCTATTTATTATTTGACGAAAGAACCAATTATATCAGTTAAAGTTAACGTAATTTTTCTAGGTGATTTTGCAAACGTTATTAGAAATAGTTGCTTTTTAATATTAACTAAGATTAGCCTCACCTTACTAAAAATGAATAAAACGATAATTTAATGTTTGGTTTTAACTTTTTTTTTATTAATATTTAAATTTTTTATAGTTGTTTTACAACATTTGCATGCTCTCCCTTTGTTGAAATAACGTCGAAAATTCGGGTTTGCATTGAGTCGTACAGAGATTTTAAGTAATTTAATGAAATTTCAGTCAAAGCCGATTTTATAGCTTCTTTCAGTTCCTCTTTTGTGCAGAATTGTGTTAGCCATCCCCAAACATTTTCGATAATGTTTAAGTCAGGAGAATATGGTGGCCATGATAATATTGCAACTTCCTGCTCCTGAAGCCAGCTTTTTGCAATGCGAGCAGTATGGATGGGTACGTTGTCGTGTTGAAAAATTAAGGAAAGGGGCCAAAAATATCCCTCAATTCCACAAACGTAGTTTGAAGCAAGTTTTTGTAACCATCTCTAGTCATTCGCTAAACTAGCAGCACCATAATACGTTATAACACCCCAGACTATTACACCACCTTCTCTGCTATGGTGACGACTTAAAATCTTTTCTTCCTTCCTGATATTGTGGAAATAATAATTATATCCATCTGGGCCATCAATATTAACACGTTTTTCAACTGAAAAAATTACTCTTTTCCAGTCGTTCTCTTGATGACCTTTTCGAACTACCCACGACATGTGGTCTTTTACAAATTTTAATCTCTGTTGCTTATGTACGTCTTTCAGTGGTGGATTTTTTTTTTTTTGAAGTTTTCGACGCTTCAGGTGTTCCGAGCTTTTTATCACATTATAAATTGTACTTTTACTCACTTGGGCACCGGCAGCATCTCTAATTTTACTTAAACTCATTGTAGATTTCGAAGGAACTTGGGGTATTTTGCGTTTATTCCGAGCGGAAACCTTTTTGTATGTCTTTCCTTTATACCGTTTAATGTACTCCGATGGATTCTTAAGATAATTGTTTACAACTTTTGAACTTCGGCTAAGTTGTCTGGCAATAGAAGCTCTTAATTATGGTACGCGTCAATTTTTTCGATTTCAGTGGAACCGTTGCAAACAAAATATCGTTTTGAGATTTCACTTTGCATGAAACTTATTATTGCAGAATTTTGTATGGATATGCATTTAACTGAGCTATTTTTTTTTATAAAACTAATGTATTCTAATTTCGTATTTCTCATTGTGTTAGTTTTCAGAAAAAATTTGCTTTCTGAAGAACAGGAAAAGGAAATCAATAAAGCAAATTCCTAATTGAAAGGTATATCAACTTTAGATTTCTGGGGGTTTTCTTTTAATTACATTTTAAACTCGTTTTCACAATTTTGCTCCATTTGTGACTCGGAAATTTTAAATTAAGGGAATTTGTAGCAATTAATTTTTGTTGTTTTCTTATAAAATAATTTCACACAATTGCATTTTACGACACAATTTTGTAGCAGTGTTAACATTAAACTGGAGTTCTATTCATTTTTTGAAAATGATTCCCAGAGTGTGTCGTAAAAATCAATAGTTTATGTGACGAGTGGGCATCCATTGATGTTTATTTAGTGAGTAATTGAGAAATTTTAACAATGGACTGTTTTGTAAATTGGCTTTTTTCAAAAACATTTTTAATGATGTTATGTAAGCAAATTAGTGTTTATAACAGATATTGTGAGCGTCAAAATAAAGTGAACACCACATATTATTAAAAGAAAAGCTTAATTTTATTAATATAAATAAATAAAATTATAAATAAAATTATATTGTATTTTAATATACGAGTATGTAGTTATTTAAATAGAATTGAATTCACAAAAAAACCAAAGCGTATACACATTTAACTGATTTATTGTTAAAATAGACCAATTTTTACGCATCAAAATAAATTGAAAAAACCGGTGTCATTCCAAAAGTAGTGGCAATTCTTTTAATTTTGCATTGTTTAAAGGTGTAACGGTGCGTTAAAATAATTGCAAGTTTCATAATTTTTCATTAAAAGAGTTTAAGTAGTTACAACGTTGGCAGACAAAAATTTTAAGTTTACACGGTTGTTAGACATTTTGTGAACATTTTTCGGACAACGTTGTAATATCTGACGATCGTCTATACATAGCTTAAGTAACAAAGTTAAGTAACAAATTGAACTGGTGGCCAAAACAAATTTATCGGAAAGAGAGTATTATTATTTTATGGTAGATAAAGTCAGTATTATGGTTACAAATTGTGCAAATTTCTCCAGAATGATTAAACATAAGATGACGACATCAATTCAAAATCACAAATCTATAAAATTTTTGTTATTTAATTTTCAATTAAAACGAAGAACAACTATTAGTTTAGTTGAAATTCGAATACACAGGTGGTAGACTATATGAACAAGCAAGGGGATATGAATTAATCCTTCCATTAGAGTTTTATTATTAAAATTAATGCTAATGCATTCATGCATTTTTATCGAAAAATTGTGTTCAGGGACGAAGCACATTTCTGGTTGAATGGATACGTAAATAAGCAAAATTGTCGTATTTGATGTGAAGAGCAGCCCTGTTTTTGCACTGTTTGGTGTGGATTATTGACCGGTGGCATCATTGGACCGTACTTTTGCAAAGACGGTGCGACATGCCACACAGCATGCGAAACGTTCAATTAAAAATTTATTTAATGTTTGGGTCGGTCAATTTGCTGCCTAGATCTTGCGATTTAACGATCTTAGACTATTTTTTGTGAGGCTATATTAAGGTTCATATCATATCTATGGGAGCAAGCTCGCAAAGGCTGATATATGATGATATGCCAAAACTGGACCCAGCGTAGTCATGGTCAATATTTACATGAAATCTTCTTTAAACATTGAATTATATAAATCGTTCTATCGACTTAAATAAAGATTTCATAAATTTCTCAAAATTGTGTGCGATTTTTTTTTCAATTCAAATCAGAAAGCTCTTAAAAAATTTATTCGGTAATGGTAGTCGAGCTAAAGTACATACGAGTATGTAGTGTTTACTGTTTACATTGAAGTTGTTTTAGAACTGGGCTTTCATCTAAAGAACTAGTATAGGTAGAGTCAATGTGTAACTAGTATGACTAGTTTAGATAGCTGTTAATTTTATGAAGCTATTCAAAGTATGATCGTTTTAGAGCTAATGATTTTAGAACAATTTCTTTAAATTTGAATTCTTTTTAGAAAATCTGAATAGAAAAACTATTGAAATCAAAGAGACACAAGTTTAGTTAAGTATACTGAAGGAACTATGCAGCATTTCTATAGAAATACAATATTTTCCAAATTATTGGTGGTGGTGATAATATTATAATTTTTGTTATTTTGTTAGTTGTTATAAATTAAGCATGTTGCTTATCTAATCAACAACTATTTCCATATCGCATGTTTATCTACTTAACACACATTATCTACACAACCATTCCCTTACAGTTATGGACTTTTTTTCATCATTCAACCAACAACCCCTTGCTACATACCCGACTTTAAGGGCAATCAAAATTTCAATATCAATAAAATTCAATACAATACAAACAAACAATGTTCGTATGTATGTATGTATGTGTGTATATATGTATGAGTACAAATAGTACAAATACCCTGCAAATAATATTGGTCTACGTTATCCATTTTAGATGAAATAGACTAATTACAACATGGTCCAATGTAATGCAGTCATGGACCATGTCATAGTTAAACAAGAGTTTGTAGTTAAACGACATGGTTTCGTGTTAACACGATTGCATATTGAGTTGTTGTTGTTTAAAACTAACCCTCTTGAGTACTCCATGGAGTAGAAGCATGGAGTAGTTTTGGGACTACTCCGATGGGTTATATGGTCCAATCCTAGGACATCGCAATGTTTAATCGACCATCTTTTTTCATACATTTGGAGTAGTTTTGGAATACTCCTACTCCTCTTTGGTCTAGTCTTTACATGCATGCGACTAGTCCGCGTTATTTGCAGGGTACAATAATATACACAGACACATATGTAAATATGTATTTACTGGTAACACATTCACTGCTGATGTTGGTTGATGACTTTTAGGCCATAAAACCCAAATAAGTTAAAAACAAATATAGAAAACGAATCTATTTGAACCGAACAAAAATTTACCTAGAGATAAAATTAGTGTGAAAATGCGGGAGTTTTAAGCCAATTTCAATTAAATTAAAAGTGCCTGCTTAAATACAAAATGTTTTCAATTGCAACATCTACAGCTCGTCATATTGAAATTGTAACCTTTTTTTATTCTTGGCTAAAGCCTAAAATCAATTGAAATGCGCAAATTGCCAAACACTTGAGTTTGATTAAAATAAAATAAAATGGAATAACATTTCAGTAATAAGCAGTAAAGTTGTGTAAGTTTATATGTTAGCTAAAATGTAAAGAAATCTTAAATCGAAACGTACTCGAATGCAATTAATGTATTTGAAAATGTTTACAAGGGTTTTTTTTATACATACATACAGAAAGAAAAATGGCATTCTAAAATTAAGTTTATTTTTCTTAGTTTTAGCCTGAAATTTTCAAGTACGTTTTCACTAGTTTATACTTAAAATAAGTAAAAATCGGCATTGATTTGACAAATGAAACGCAGATTTTCTTAAAACAAGAATAGTGTTCTTGATTTGAGTAAAAAACTCTTAAATTAAGTCCAATTTGTTCTTAAATCAAGAAGATAAATCTTAAAATGAAAACCAAGACTTATTTTACTTAAATATTAAATATTTAAAAATTATTTGTATGCAAAACTTTTTCAACCAAACTTTTACCAACTTTTCTCATTTTCATAGACATTTAGAAAAAGTTCATATAAATGATCCCATTTTTTTTCTCTACTTATGTATTCATTATACTTAAAGTAAAATGTATCTTTATTATATTGTATGTATTATTTATGTAATTGTTATTATTAAATATAAAATTTTTAAAACAAAATAAAAATTTATTATCTATCAGCTCAATCATGAGTAGAAATTCCGCGGGCGTTTTTTCCCTTTTTCCATTTTTCCTATTCAAATTCAATGTTAAAAAAATAAGAAGGGAAAAACTCCACCGGATTTTTTATTCATGATTGGGCCGTATATATAACAAATTATGTGTTTTTCTTAAATCAATTTTAGTTTGGATTACATCAAGTACGAATTCGTGCCTAAATCTAGTTAAAAATCTTTGAAACAAGCTCATATTGGGATTAATTATATCTCGGGCATTCTTAAATCAATCCGATTTTAGGATTACATCAAGTGTGAATTCGAGCCTAAATCTAGTTCAAAATTGTTGAACCAAGCTCATTTTGGGATTAATTCAAACTCGGACATACTTAAATCAGTCTCATTTTTGGATTACATCAAATACGAATTCGTGCTTAAATCTAGTTTATAATTCTTGAATCAAGCTTATTTTGGGATTAATTAATCTCAGCCATTCTTAAGGAGAGCTAAAATTAAGATTTTTTGACTTGATGAATCCGTACTTGAATCAAGTATTTTGTACTCGGTATAAGAAAATCCGTATTTACCCTACTATTGACACCGCTACGGATTGATTTAAGTACGGATTACTCAATTTTTTTTGAGTGTATATGTAATTTAATATTGTATTTTTTCTTAATTTTTTTAAATTTCAGTTTATTGTATAAAATTGTATAAAATAAAAAGTTAGCATTAAGGAATAATTACTCTTTACAAAACTCTCTTTTTAATTTAAAAAAATGTTTAAATCACTTGTGAGTATATAGCACTTTGTTTGATTTCCATTTGAAAATATTCATTAATTTTTACATGGCTGCAGCTTTTTTTGTTTTTTTTGTATGCATTTGTGGCAAGATCTAAATCGTATTTGTTTGCAAATATTCATGCATAGAAGAAAACGAGCAGCATCCTTCAATTAGCGGTTTTCCTTATGGCAACAACATCTTTAATCTTCTTTCACTTTTGTACTCTCGTATAAAGTTCCTACATTTGATATACATACATACTCGTACATACATACGTATGATGTGGTGAATCTTGTTACAAGTGGTACGTGACATTTCCTAAATCACTTCTAGTTGTTTGTGTTCTCATACATGTGATGTTGTGATTATTTGCTATATTTTGTTGTTGCAGTAGAAATACCATCATTTTAGGGCATTTTGTTATTGATACTTGTTGTAACATGAATCCGCATATGCAATTGTTGCATCGCTGTGCTGCAACATAATGCAAGATGCATTTGTATGACCAAAAAAAGTAAATAAATTATTTGAATGATTGCAAATGCACCAAGATTGTCATGTACTGGGGAGAAATTCCAAATGTTCAGAGATTCCAAGGAGTGCCCCTTAATATTACTGTCTATATTAATGAACGAATAGAAAATAATGGCAAGTGTTTGTTCGTAAACTGAAAAAATAATAAACCAATTTGGTCACAACTTGTCCTATGGACTATGATTAGTGTTACTGTGAGTGATTTTGTCCTATGGATAGCATCATAGTTTTCGATTTTAGTCAATCATTGTTAATGGTTTTAGAACCTACTTCGTAAAATAAGCCCCATACCATCATTCAGCCGTACCTGAAACCTACTCAGTGACGGTATGGGGCTTATTTTCCTTAACAAGTCCATAAAATTAATGAAAACTGTGACATTTTTTGGAATTCTAGCATGATGTGGTAGAAAATGATTAAGTCTGGAAAATAATTTGGTTTTTTATGAAATATAAATTTTATACTTTGTTTATTACATTTTCTTTACTCTTTTTTAATTTTCTATATAAATGAATGCAGAGAATTTATTGGTTATTTTTAATTTTATCTGGAAGTATGAAAATAGACACATACAGTGGTAAATATGAGGTTACCATAGTTCATATATGCTGTTTTGAAACATATTTTTCTTTTACATGATTATAATTATTAACTGAAATTTTTGTTCAGTGTCTACCCTTCGGTGAAACAAAGAATGTTTGCACAAAATTTCATTGTTTTAAGTCTTTTTTCAAATAAAATAATCTTATAAGGACCCATAATATACCTACATATATACTATTTTGTTATACGACCAATATTTCGATGTGAAACACCCCATCTTTTTGGTGGTGGGTATAAAAATGTTCGGGTTATGAATACATTTGTTATTTCTTCCCGAGAAGGGAAACGTCAGTAATATTAGAAACGCTGTACGGGCACTATAGTGGCTAGCACATTTTAGCAATTAAATATAGATTAAATTCTTTAAGAGTTCTGAACAGATGCACCTAAACACAAAGAACTTTGTTTTGTATTGTTATACATACATATGTATATGTAGGTATATTGAAAACTTTACACGTTCTCTTGATTAAAATTCAAATTCAGTATTTTTTTCAAAAAATAAAAAATATTTACATACATACATATAATAAGAGTTTCTCAGAAATATTCTTTCCTTAATTATTATTAAGGAGCGGGTATGTCTTCTAACATCTCTTTAATAATAATATTTTTGTTACCCTCACCATCCAATGACTTTTCCATTTAACCCTTTTTTGTTGCAAGTATTTAGTTGTTATTGTTGTTCTTCTATTTAAATATCAAGTTAATGTTAAACCGGTTAAATGTTACGTAAAAAATTTTAATCATTATTACATTGATGACTTTTGTATCCAGCACACACACACACACACGCACACACACTAATAATGAACATTATGAATTCATTGTCGTCCTGTTGGCGTCAATTATCAACCTCAGGGTTGAAGTTATTTGTCCTGGTGTTAGTTGGTGTGTTTCTGTTGTCCTCGCTGGTGTTAACCCGAAGCCTGTGTTGGGAATAACAAACGCTTTATTAAGAGATAACAAAGACCAACACTGTTGATTCGTTTTGCAATTGAGAGCAGTGATTTATTTGGTTAAAAGTTTAGATTTTCATTATAAGAATAAAAAAGTTAAAAAAAAAAACGTTATGAATATCTATGAGAATAAATGTACAGTGGAGTAGGGTATGGAATTTACACGTAACTATTATATAAAAAAAGGAAATGTTAATAAACTACAAAGTTTTTGCAACCAAATAGCTTAGAGCGCCTATATGGTATGCTTTCATTTTTACGATGTTATAAAGCAATTACAGATCTTTAAAACGAACTTAAATTTTCCAAAATTTCTTTAATTGACCCCACTGTATACCAATGTTTCTAATTGTTTGTCTTTACTTGAATTTCTCTCGTTTTAAAGTGTGAGAAACAACAAGTTCAACTACATATCCTTGTGTGTAAATGTATGAGTGAATATTGGTTGTAGTGGTAGTTGTATTTATTTATAATAATGTTCCTTTTCAAATACACTCCATTTGTATTATGATTTACAATAATATTGGTCATTTGATGCTTAATTAAATTTAACGGCAACTTGAGTGTTGACTTTATAGTTATAGCAAGTATGTATTTAAAAAAACAGGGTGTGTGTTTTTAAGTAGAACATTATCAAAATCAGTTACGAATATATTTCTTGTTATAAATCCAATTGATATTACAAATACATACTTATACACAAATGTATGTATAATAAATATAGAGAATTTAAGCCATAGTATCATATTTTTAACAACATTTTATTCAATACTTTAGTTAAGAAAAAATGCTGCAATATACTTGTACGATAATACGTTTCATAAAACAAAATCGATTACAATGTTTCATGTAGTCTAACAACAACTCGCAACTCATTTTCAAATAAATCTGCATGAAAAGCAGATGAGCTTTAAATTTGACCTCATCTGCTTGTGGCAAATAAAATTAAAAAAAAAACTGAAAAAAAGATTTCATTATCAAATGATTATCGAGAAAATTGCCATGTAATTGGATTTTTATTATTGCACTGAGTGAGCGAATGAAATCACTTTAGAAAAAAGTGTTTTTTTTTATTTCAGCTTTAACAATAGACTATTTTTATATAAAACAGCATAAATTTTAAAATAAAGTTACAAATTACATATTTATGGTAGCAAAATTTGTATAGTTTAGTAATGCAGACTATGGGGAATCGACCATTAGGAATCGAATTTTAAAATCTCGGACAGAGAGTAAAAAAACACAAAGTCCTTTTTAAATTTTCATGCGATAAGTCGGTTTTTTTTAACTTTATAACTTATATAAATACTAAAACATTTGGAGTAACACTCAGGCAATTAATATGCCTATATATTAATTAATTAATTAATTGTGTTACTTTCTTTGGAAAGGGATATATAGAAGAAGAATAGGTGGTGAAAGTAGAGAAAAGCTTTTCATATGACAACACTGTAATTGCGCGTTATGTTTATTATTAGTACAGTATTGCAGCGCCTCTGGTGGTGAGTAGGCACATTGATCAAGGCTTGATTTATAGCCATTATTTTAATTATTTTACTTCGGTGGCATTTTTAAATGCTATACCACCGAAGAAGGGAATCGAACCCAAGTCACAAATACCAACTCATACTTAATGATCAAACGTGCTAATCAATTAAGCTACATCAGCCTTTTTTGTAAATAATAAAAGAATAATTCGATCACACATTTGAAATTAATCGAATAATTTGAATAATTGAAACCATAAACAACAACACTAACAACCAATCCTGCTGAAATCTTTCCAGACCATCACAGGGAACCTCTATAAAATGTAACTGATTGACTACTGACATCTCGAAAATTACGCTATTAATGTTGATTTCCAAATCTTGCAAGTCAATGAAGACAGGATGCGATCTAATCAGTCAAATTTGCGAAATAGCTGAGAGTATGGCAACAATCACACGTGATCTGTAAAAACAAAACAAATTACAAACAAATCACTAAATAGATCACTTTATATATAATTTGGAAAACGATTGTTTTTATTAAAGGAATTGATTGGATACAAAAATCATTTTTATCAGTAAATTTACATTTGTAAGTCTACTTAGGCGATTTCAATGATTGCACCAAATAATGATAAGTGACCGATTCCATAACCGTTCAAATATCATGTGCAAACTACAAGCGTAAGGTTTCTCCACCTATATATAGATCTAGTTCTGCAAGAAAAATCATTGGTCTCAATGTCAAAGGAGTACGGGTCGAAAAACTTTGTATAATACATATTTGTCAAATAAAATTTAAAAAAAATGCAATTACAAGATAAAAATTGATTAGAATGCTCCCTGCGCTTCACATAAGAAAGTTTGAATAATTTTTTTTCTTTTACTATTAAATTTTAATCCTCTGACATGTGGATATATGTGATATAGATTTGAAAACTTGAAAATATGTCTTAAAAGAAAACGCATTTTCCACAAAGAAATAAATGCCAGAAGATTTTTGAATATATGTTCTAAATCTAATATCGTTTTACTTATTCTGAGGTCTGCTTTTTACATTGAAAAATTTGTTTTGGAAAATACTTTAAACATTATTTTTTTCAATTCTAAATTTTAAATTTTTCTGCTAAAAAAAGTTCGAAAAAGCAAAAAACCTAAGAATAGGTGCCAGTTTTTAGAACTAAAAGCGGAATATAGACACTATTATTTACTTCAAGCTCTTTTAAATACGCGTATTTTTCTGCATCACATTTTTGGAGCTCAGTTTTTACCAAAGGCACGTTTAGGTCTTTATGAATATTGTGATCAATCGAAGCTGAGGCCATTCCCCATAGCTGTATCCCATAATACCATATATGTACGTTTAATGCCTCAATTTCATTTGAGTCAAATTTGCATTTATACCGAGGTACAATTTAACTTTAGTTTCTTGTGTTGTTGTTTGATCAGTGATATAAATAGGAGAGCATGATTCTCTACGCAATGTAAAGGTTATATGTATGTGTAATAATGTGTATTTAACCATTTTTCTATTTCAAATGTATAATTTCGTAGGTAGCGAGTTGCAAATGCTGATGTGTGAGTACGATTGTTTGTTGGCATATCAGATTTATATATCAAGTATAATAAGGTTCCCAGGATATTTTCTTGAGGTACTCCTGTTTCAATAGATTGTGCGAAACTTAAAAAGTCTCCTTCTTGAAGCTTGAAGTAAATTTAGTTAATTTAATTTGTATATTAAACCATCATACCACACTTTATCAAACACTTGAGAAATGTCGATAAAAAGAGCAAACGTTTTTCTTACTACATTTACTATTCTTACTAGTCTATTGGATTGTCCGATAGTATTGTGTTTTCTTTTTAATCCAAACTGATGATTCGGAATACAATTGTTTTCAATTAAAGTCGCGTATAAATACTAGACTAATTAATTATAATTATAATCTAATTTAAATCAAATTTCGTGATCAGTAGGGGAGAGGGAGCATCTTAGAACACTTTTTGCTTTCAAGCCACATAAAAACTTATATTTTTGAATTATTGACTTTTTACATAATTTAACTAATATATGTATATGGAAATAAACTTTAGCTTAAGTCTACAAGTAACTTATTTTTAGTTCGATTTATATTTTTTTTTTTAATTTTTTTAATGGATGAAGTCATTGTGTTCAAATGTGCCCCAATACGGGGCAGCTATAAACAGTTATATTTTTTATATATATAATAAATTCGATTTATTTATTTAGAAAAACATAAACATTTACAATGAAAAAATAAGAAAAATTCAGATTAAAAATAAGTTTTATATTATTAAGACGGAAAAGGCCTTGCGATTTCAGGTGAGATTACATTTTCCTTTAAAGCATCATGATCAGCATTGGATTCATCATTTTCAGAAAATAAGAGAGAATCAACAATTTTTGGTACTTTGGTTGATAAATTAACATGTTCAAAGGTGCCCCTTTTTCTTTGTTCATACCTGAACTGGCTATAGCAAGCCATGAAAATTTATAATAAATATTTTTTTTTACATAAATATCAAATAACTTAACTTAATTTTGTTTGAAATGAATTTTGGACTGCACTAAATTTCTTTCACGAAAGAAAACGATCACTCAATACTTCTTACACTCTTACAAAAAAAAAAAAAATAAAAAAAATTACAATGACACTGCGAAAACTTGTTCATCCAACTACATTCGGTCGACGACTGAAAAAACTAGCAAAAGTTGTTAACGTTGCTAGAAAACAAGGTTGCCATGTGAAGATTTCGGTTAAGGGTCGGAAAAAATGATAAACTGAGATTTTATCAACATAGTTCAAAGGTGCCCCGGGTATAAACGTGCCCCCTCTCCCCTATTATAATAACATATTTGTTTGGGTTAGTTTCGTGGTTGGACATATATAGTTTTGAATATTGTTAGGAAATTATAATTGAATTTAAACTTAACGTCATGCAACGGCTGGCATCAACATTCATAATGTTTATTGCCATTACCATTAATGGAGAGTTTTATTTATAAACAATGCCGATTATCAGAGGCATAATAATATCAGGCATGTGATGGAAATCGATATCGAAAACGAATCAGTTTTGGAAATACATTTTAATGCATTTATAATCAAATTTTTAAAATTTTTGTTTTAAAATTCTCTTTAGTAGCCCAATATCTTTATATTTTTTGTGATAAAAGTTTTTCAATACTGAAATATTACGAAAAAATTTACTTCTAAAACTCATTCGTTTTCGATATCGTTTTCCATCACATGCTTGATAATTTTGAAAGTTATACCTGGAACAGATTTATTAGATTTATATTTCATATCATGTTTTTATTTTACAGGAATTCTTAATGGACTGGACATTCGTCGTCTAATGAAGGACCAACAATTTGAACTTGCATTGAATGATATGGAGCTATTGGGCTGGAATTCTGTGAAATCAGTAATAGAAAATGTATTAGGAAATCATCGGTCTGAAAATTGGCGAATTTTAATTGGAGATATGCTAACCTCATTTAAAAACTTAAACGTCAAAATGTCATTGAAAATACATTTTTTGCATTGTCATGCAGAAAAATTTAATGAACAATCACCAGCCGAGTCTGATGAACATGGCGAGAGATTTCACCAAGTAACAGCCAGACTCGAACACTGGTATAGTGGCAAACAACTTGATTCGCTATTACGGGATATTTGTTGGAATCTGCAGGAGGAAGAAGAATAAATTTGTAAATAAAAACTTAAACTTTAAAAATAAATGTTTTAATTTTTGAAGTTTCGTCTGGTTATTATATATTTCATCTTTTGTGAATAAAATCAAAAGTTGTAGACAGATTTTAATTATTTATATCTTGTTTTGTTTGGAACTTTGTTTGCTATACCTGCAGAAAAAATTAGAAGCACAGCTGCGTTTTCCAATTTTTTATGCCGTTTTAAAAAACAAAATTTTTGAAATTTTGCTAAAAAAAACTATTTTTTTTTGGTAAAAAGAAAATAATGTTTCTATAACGACTGCGATTATTGGAAAAAAGTTTAACCTTTCTTAAAGAAAATTTCATTGCGGAATTTCGGTTTTTTTAGTTTATGCAATAAACTAAACCGTTTTTGAGTTACGCGAATATATGTTGTGCAACCTCCTCTATTTTCGAAATAACGGTATATTTCAAAAAAACGAGCTAACCTAAAAAAACGGTTAGCACCACTGGATTCAGCGTACCCGAATTAGGTTAACCCGCCAGGTGCCTCGTTTGTCACAAAAAAAAAGTGTCAAATTCTAGCACAGTGTTATTAGAGACATATATAATTAGTTCAAATAAGAAAATTTACTTTTAACCTACTGTTAATTAAATGTTTATGTTATTTAAAGAATTATTATGCATCATAATATTGCAGCTTTCGAGGATACTCGTATGCAAGTTATTCGAAAAAAATATTTTATAAATAAAAGTTTTAAATAAAATTCTTAAGAATTATTCGTAATAGAAGTAGTTTTTTTTCAGTGGGCACAAACAATTAGAAACCCCAATGTGAATTTTATTTTATATTACAACTAAAAGACTAACTGTAATACAATTTTCTTCCAATAGAATCCTATACATACATAGTTGGGGGATTCACAAGGTGTCATAAAGTCATATGTCTTAAAATAATAACATGAAAAAATACGACTGCTGTGAACAACCCCTCATAATTCAGTGTGCTATTTTGAATTTAAATCAGCTGATTTAAAACAAATATAAAAATTAATATTGTTTTCCACAATGCCAAAAATAAGTGAAAAAACTAAAATAATAGCCAGTTTGTGCGAAAAATACATTTTAGATGTTGTGATGGCAAACTCAAGTAAATAAACAAAAAATGCTCAGCGCAGGTCTCTTCTGATTAATTACGACAGCACAATAAACATAGCAAGCAAAGTTCTATTAATTTAAGACACTTTTTGTTTACAAAGCAACAACAATATTTTTAAACCATTGTAAAATGTTAGAACATTATGACAATATTACATGATAACACACCTTGTGAATACCCCAAGTATGTCATATGCACAAGTATGACATGCATATGTAAGTAAGTTTGTCATACATGATTGTTTATTTGTTTGCGGTTCGAATAAAGCAAAAAAAAAAATGGGAAATGATTATATGTATTGTTGTATTATGATCATTTAAAGTACGTACTCATATCATTAGCATTAACATTTGTATGGTTTTACAAACAAAATAAAATAAAGTTTTCTTTTAATTTTCTTCTTATTTTATTTTCATTAGAATCCATAAAATAACGACATAATTAAAATATTCAAACCAAAGACATCCTTTTTGCCTTCCTCCTTCAAAGTACACACAACGAATACACATGCAAACACAAATCAGAAGTGCCAGAAAAAATGGAACAATTTTGTAAACTAGATCATGTATCATCACACTCCTTTATCAAATATGTATATACTATACATATGTACCTATACACCCCTTCTCCTCCACCGATAACTATACACAGCAACATTTGCAACTAGTCAACCAGTCAACTTTGAAATTTCAAAACGCACCAAAATGGAGAAAAAACGCGTCATTTAAAAAACGCACCAAGTTTAGAATTTCCTTTTTATGATTGTTTTTTATGTGCTATGTAGACCTTTTATATTGTTAAAAATCTTCCTATTTCATTAGTTCGGCTTGAGGTCCCTTTTATTAAAAATATAAAAACTCTTGTTCGTTTTTTAATTTTTATTATATTTTATTTATTTCCAATATTTCGACCAACTTTGTTGATCATCTTCAGGGAAGAAATATAATTTAATGTTTAATACAGTGTTGTCCGATGTTAATATTTTAAGTTTCTTTCAAGAAAATGTTTATTGAATTAATTCTACATAAAAAGTATAATATTTTTGTATTATAACAATAAAACAAACAGTCTTCTACAGTTCAGTGTTTTTATAAAAAAAAAACTTAACAAAAAAATAAAAATAAACTAAACAAATTTAACTCACAACTAAAGTACTTATTGGTATAAAAGTGCTAATTTCAGTACATATTTGGTACTTTTTTAATTATTTTTGTTTCCTATTTTAAGTACTTCTATTTGAATTTTTTCAATAAAATTTGTTAGGCCTCCACTGGGACTATAACTCTGGTTGTTCTTCTACCGCTATACAGGCTATACAAGAATTTTTATTTCCATATTTAAAATGTTAATTAGTTCATGTGACGTATTCATTTATCATACATTCGTATTTAAAATGCATTTAATTTTTTGATCGTATAGATTTCATGATAATGAATTATTTAATTAAAAACTGCAATTAAAGGCTTAAGTCGGTTTCAGTGACTTTTTTCAAATCACTATCAAAATTTTATCACTAATAGAATTTTAAATTCTGATTAAAATATTTTCGAGTGGGCGGGGTTCCAAAGTTTGTAATATATTTAGCTATATCTGGAAAACTACATTTTTTTATTAGACGATATATATATATCAATTGATAGGTATTTTAAAGACCTTTCCAACGATATGTGACATGACCTATTTATATGGATCACCTATTAATACATTTCGCAAAATTATTTTTTGATCCGAAAATTTTTTTAAAAATCTAAAAAATCCGGGGAAAAGGTCTATATGAGTACGTAGATAAATTACAATATTTTAAAGTCAAGAAATTAAGCTTTAATTTAAGGTATAATATGACCTTGTATGAACTATAGATCCGAAGATATTAAAGAAAGTTTCTGGCATTTCACCCTAAAAAATACAATCTGTACTATGCGAAGCCGGTGTTCTGTACACCATAGAGGAGAAAATCCTTCTGCCCGGCCATAGGCCGGCAATACAAGACATTTGTACAATGCGAAGCCTAGAGGAAAAAATCGTATCCTGCATACAAAATTTTGAAAAAATGTGTTTTTTTAATTTTTCAGATCTTACAATTCTATGATTATAGTACCTACAGACACATATGATACCTTAAATTAAAGCTTAATTAATGTCTTGGCTTTTTATATTAATGAACTAAAATAACACTTATATAGACATTTTTTTTTTTAATTTTTTTAGATATTAAAAAAAATTCGGGTCAAAAAATATTCTTTTCGGATTTAACCCATTCGGTCCATATTTTATAATCATGGAAAGGTATTTTTAATACCTTTTATTTGATGTATCACAAATTATCAGACACCCAGTAGTTCCCGAGATAAAGGCCTATAAATTTCAATTTTACGGGCCCGCCCCTCGAAAATAGGCGTGACCGCCAACAAATATTTTTTTTTGAGCAAAGTCTCTAAAACCGACTTGTTCCAAAAAGCGCACCGCGCACCAACTAAGAAATTTTTCGCACAAAAAATTTTGAAAATCACCAAAAATGGTGCGAAACGCACCAAGTTGACAACGCTGTTTACAACAGTTAATTTGTTGTTGTGTTGTTATTTAAACAATAATGTTTTGTTGTTCTGTTTACTCTTCTCTGTTCAACTTACAATGTTTGTTTGTTGTGTGTTTGTAAACAAGCAACAACAAAACATACTAGACTTAACAGCAAACACTCATTCATTCATACACCCGAAGCTCTATAATCAAAAATCAGTTCTTCAGTTAAGCATCTTATTTTCATCCGTTAATTCGTTCTGCTTCATTCATTTGCTTTCCTGCATGTATGTATGTATGTAGTTTTTGTTTTCGTGAGTATACAGTGGGACAGCAATAAAATATTTGTTCAGATTCACAGTCAATATATCTCTAATCTCTAGTTGTGATTACAACAATAAAATGTTTGTTTAGATATTTTGATTGCAGCCCACTGTTTGATTTTTTTTTATTAAACAACAAATCAAAGTGTGTTTGCATAAAGCAAAATTCAATGACGTCGATGGTTGTTAAAATCATTCTAATACCAAACATTCTACTTCCCCCAAACCTACCAACTAGCACACCGCACCTCTCCGGCCATACTGAAATGTAGGTGGTTCGGATAACGAAAATTTTTAGATTTGGTTGGCGTAAATATAAATAAATGGATGGATTCTTATTAAATATTGGCGGCATGTCAATGTGGCGCCATCACATGGAAGTGAAGATTTTTATTTTACAACGACATTTAAATTTGTTAAACCATATTCTTTTCTATTCGTTTTACTATGAAATTGGAAATAATTTACGGAAAGCGAAAAAGTAACATACAGTAGGGAAAAATTCAAGATAATTAAGGTCACTCACATTCATGTACATATTAGCAACAGATTAAATAAATTATTTAAATAAATATGAATTTCAAAATAATAAAAACAATAAATTACAAGGACGCAAGATACAAGATATGATACAAGGAATTTTTCATTGATGTTGTCGTCTGATTTCTCCGAAATATATGTATATAAATTTATTAAAAATATCAATTGTTTCAGAGATGGTCATTACTAATTCATAGCATTGTAGGTATTAAGGACTTAGTCAAGACACAATATATTTCAACTAGCAGTAAGTATTTCAGATTTTAGCCAAACCGATTCATACAAATATTATACAATTTTATACCATTTCAATACGATTGCATTTAACCCATAGTATTGTTGAGTTGCGAATCATAGTTTGATTTAGTTACAAGATTTCTCTAAAGATCTTAAACCAACACGATTTCTACCAACCACGAAGTCGTGTTGTTGTTACAATAATTTACTCGATTTCTTTATCGCAATCATTCGACAAAAAATTTCAAGAGTTTTTAGAAACATCGATCGTATACAATTAGGTTTTTAAGTTTCCAGAATTATTCGATCTTTTAAGTATCGATTGCAGTCAAAGTTCCGAAAGATTTAATTCTTTAATTAATGTTCACACTCAGATTTAAATTTTACTTATTATACCCAATACCACCATAGTGCGAAGGGTATATTGGATTTGTGCTGTTGTTTGTAACGCCCATTTTAAATTACATATATCGATCGACTCCTAATCACTTCTGCGTTGATTTCACAATGTCCGCCCGTCTGTCCTTCTGGCTGGCTGTCCATGTAAACCCTGTGCGCAGAGTACTGGTGGCTGTTTTGAAGATGTTTTTATAAAATTTAATACATGATATTTTTCGTGCCAAGGACGGTTGGGATTGAAATTGGTTGAAATCGGTCCATTATTTCTCCTGCCCTCATATAAATGTCTTACTGAAGTAATATAAAATGCCGCATGTTTCGTACCTTTTTGATTTTGAAAAAGGCCAAACTACAGCAATTGCCAAAAATATAAACCGTTCACATGTTGTAGTAACAAACATTATTATGGTAGCTCGAAAAAAGCTTTCTGAACGGGACAATTACAGAATTATAAATTGTTCCAGCAACATAATGCCGAGTCCTGGTCAGATTATTAACAAATATGAGGTAAATGAATCAAAATCTTTGACTTTGGTTGACTTTAGTAAAGCAGTAGACTGATATTACTCGACAAAAGCTCCTGTCTGTGTCAAGGCTATTACTCCGCCACAAAACTACATGACTTGAATTCACTAAAAGAACATACAAACTAACTGGAAACAATCAAGCCAATAATCTTTGTTAACAATTGCGCTATTGAAACATACATATATTTGTTTAAGTTCAATCTTGATGGTCCAGTGGTTTCGGCAGCTATTGGAGAGACTTACGGAAGGAAAGCGATATTTGTCAGAAAGAAATTTCGAAAGCAGTTCTTTGATTGTTTGGGGACCTTTTTGTGAAGATTTTTATGACTACACCATTTCAAGTTGAAATTGAGAAAATACAATTTGAAATTGAGAAATCCAAATTAATATTGAGAAATACTAAATTGAAATTCAGAAAAATAAATTGATATTGAGAAAAATCAAATTGCAATTAAGAAATGTAAATTAATATTGAAAATATACAAATTGATATTGAGAAATCGAAATTGATATTGAGAAAACACAAATTGAAATTGAGAAATAGCAGCAGTTTAGAAGTCTTATATATATTTACAGTTATGGAACGCAGTGTATCAGATAACAAACATTAAAATTTATTATTAATAATTTTAAATATACATACGTAGTTAAATGAGAGTTATTCCTCTTGCGAGTATGATTTTGTAAAAATCAAAAAATTTAAAAATTGAATTGAACTTCGATTAAAATTTTTAAATATACATACGTAGTTTTAAATTGTATTTTTGTAAAGCTGACGTTAATTTTATTTACATACTATCATTAAAAAGTAAGTTATTCAGTAATTCCAAATTATTTTTAAATGTTTGCTACAAAGTTAGAACTAAACAAAAATTAATTCAATTCTTCTTATTACCAACAGTTTTCACAAAAAATATTTTTCCCCGGAAAATCTATGATTACAATTTTAATCATTTGATTTACATTCTATTATTAACATTTTTGCTTTAATTAACACATAACTGATAAATTATACAATTCGATAACACCAACATTTCTCAAAATTCATACAAAAGCATCTAAAATTTACATATATTAATTTATTTTTTTCTTTCTATATTTCCTTGTTTAAAATATTAATAAAGTAATTAATTGTTTGTTATTTTATTCCATAAATTTTTTATGTAAAATTCTCCTCGAATAGGGGGTGGAAAATGTAAAGTTTTATACCTGATTTGACAGCAAAAATTTGTATTTGAAGAAAAAAGAAAAAGTTGATTATAAAGTTGTGTCCCTTGCCTTGCTGTTATAATTCAAGTATTTGCATATAAATGATAAAACTTAATCTTAATCTATCATTTGCTACCAATAAAACCAATAGACCATAATTATACGTGTTTATCATATAATTTACCTTTAAAGGTAAAAAAGACAATATGAACTGAGCAGAATTGAGTTAAGTTTAATTTAGTTAAAGTGACCCAAAGTGATGTAAATACTGTGAGCGTCAAAATATAGTCAACACCACATATTATTAAAAGCTTAATAATATTAATATAAATACTATTATATTAGAAAATTATATTGCAATTGTATATATGTAGTTATTTAAGTAGAATTGAGTTAAAAAAAAAAGAAACAAAATCGTAAACAAATTTAATGATTTAATAATTTTTTGTTGAAATGTAATAATGTAATAAAGTAAACAGTGGTATGATCTTTCTTTGCTGGAAATTATACGGTCAAGTGCGGCTAAAAATAGTTGAAATAGTAAATCCCTGCGTGAAATAAATGAAAACTTTGGAAGGCATCAATGTACAATAAAAAAAATTATAGACAATTGCAAAACGATCCAAACGTCGTACCAAAATGAAGTAAGAGCTATAATAAGATACATAAGTACAATATTATACCATTTTAATATGATTGCATTTAACCCATAGTAGTTGACTTGCGAATCATATTGCAAACATTCGACAAAAAATTTCAAGAACTTTTTAGAAACATCGATCGTCTACAATTAGGTTTTTAAGTTTCCAGAGGTATTCGTTCTTTTAAGTACCGATTGCAGTGAAAGTTCCGAGAGAATTATTCTTTAATTAATTTTCACACTCAGCTTTAAATTGCACTTATTATACCCTACACCACCATAGTGCGAAGGGTATATTGGATTTGTGCTGTTGTTTGTAACGCCCATAAAAATTAGTCCAACGCCCATTTTAAATTATATCAATCGATTCCTAATCACTTCCTGAGTTGATTTAACGTTTGGCTGGCTGTCCATGTAAACCCAAGGACTGTTGGGATTGAAATTGGTTAAAAATGGTCAATTATTTTACCTAGTCTCCATATAAAAGTCCTTCTGCTAATAGGGGTTTATCGGTCATCGGTCGTTTATGCATATAACCAAACAAATTTGTGGCTAAATTAGTTGTATATCAATCCAATCACATCTACAAATTTTAAGCAGATCGGTTCATCATTGTCCATAGCTCCCATATATGTCCGACTTCCGAAAATCACTTTACAGATCATAAATTTCTTAAAAATGCTAGTATCCAAATAAAATTCAACACAAATAAGTCTCACATACGCAGATATATTGACACCTAATTTTATTTTATCAATGGGGCAATCGCAGAATCATAGACTGTGACAGCAACACAATAAAGAGTCTTGTCAGATAATTAATAAATAAAAAAAAAATTATAGAAAAGTGCAAAACGACCTAAGCGTCGTTCCAAAACTGAAGTAAGAGCTATAGTAAGATACATAAGTAAGAGCAAACTCAGCATCTAGTGCTGTCGATTAGAAGATATTTGCATCAAAATGGCGTACATGGTAGAGTGCCACGTAAGAAGCCATTTATATCAATGAACAACCAAACTAAAATTTTTTGGAACAATATTCTTTTCACTAATGAAAATAAGTTTGAGATATATGGAATAAAAACCCCTCTAAAAATATATGACATTCGGACAGTTTTGCTTCCCACTGTATATAATAAAACATTTTTTAAACAATATTAGGTGTTTACTTTATATTGACGCTCACAGTACATTAAAAATTATTATTCTTTTGCCCTCTTATGCATAATATTTCTGTATATTAACTTTTAACTTGTTCGCAGGGCAAAGATAATGTCAAACAACCCTTTTTGTTTTTTTGTAAAATCGTTTGACGATTGTTATCGGCAACGCATGAATACTCGTATCATGAATATCTATATATCTGTATGTGTGAAATATCTCAAATACCAAATTGCGATCTAATCATTCATTAATATGAAAAATCTTAATAAAACTTTTACAAAATGGCAAATGTTACTAATATAATATTTTATTTGGAATTTTAAAGTAGATAAATATTCTCTACCACATGTACTGCACGTAGATCCTGTACTGTAATATTGCATATTGCAGCATAAATATCCGTATAGGTAAAAATAAATATAATAGCGCAATTCACAATCTTGTGCAAATGGTATTGCATCATTGCGTTTGCAAAAAGGTTTAGCATATTTTTGCTCTTACTGTGTATTTCGTTAGTGTAAAGCAAAAATATGCTAAACTTTTTTGGTTTAATGAAATAATATATATTTGTGCAAAAGGAAGGTGAAATAATCATTTTTAAGTGTTATGCCGACTGATTAAGTACGACCATAAAATACAACAAGTACATATATGAGCTAAATGGGAGCTATAAGAATAGATCATAGCTTCCATGATCTATTATGGACCGATCATGATAAAATTTAGTAGCATAACTTCTATGCATATACAAACGATCAGTATACTTGAAGTGGGTTTTAGACTAATATTTTTGGGCGTTACAAACATTTTAATAATAAACAAATTAAATTAACTGTAAAAAAGACGATTTACTAAAGTCCCGCAACTGTTAATATTAGATGAGACGCAGATACGAGATTTAAGGGCAGTATAAAGCCTCAGTTAGCCGACTGTAACGGAATGTAGTGTAATGACGTAAAAATGTAAAGAAATTCTATTTCTTACAGATTCATACATTACGGTGTTGCGTTACTTTACATCACCATAACCATTTGCATTACTTTACACATAACAATATCCATCAGCTGTTTCTTACTGTTGCAGTTACATTCCATTACAGTCGGCTAACTGAGGCTTAATTCAAATATTGAAGATTCAAATAGATTAAAACACAAATGACTTAAGGTGAAGTAACATTCTGCCCTTCGTTTTCGAGGCAAGGTACCTTCTAATCCATATTTGGATGCCTTCAAAAATAAGTTTTACAATTCATTTAAAAATCTTAATCATACCTTTTGGGAATAAAAAAATTAAAAAAATAATTATGACTAGTTAAACTCTGAGTTAAAATTTAAGTTAGGAAATGGTGTAATTCAACAATTGGGCAGTATTAGAAATAAATCTAAAAACCAGTTCAGGTAATGTTTAAATAAGCATTTTAATAAAAATTTAAATGATATGAATAAAAGAGACATCTCTGCCACCTGCCACTCTGGCTCCTGTAAATTATATTTAGTGCCAGGTCAAATTTTTATACATACTCGTATTTGTATTCATAATAAAATCAATATTTCCGATTTATTTACACAAAACTGATGGGTATATTTTAAATGCGTTGCGGTATTTAAGTGTTTGTTCATACAGTTTGACCCACAGACATAAAAATTGGAACACATGTAAATTGTACGAGTACACTTGATTTCCTTTAATTTTTTTGTGTTCAAGATTTGAACTCATACTCGCAAGGACTTAAAAAATATGTATGAAAAAAGTAAAAAAAAGTATAAAATATTCTTACGGCTGACTCTTTATTTATTTATTTACAAATTTGTGTCAGAAAACCTTGAGGGCAGACAAAGAGCCAAAGTGGAGCCAATTCATTGAATACGAGTAAATAAATCTCTATAATTTACACAATCAAGTAGACTTTTGGATTTTTATCTCTCACATTCAACAGTTTGTCATTTAGTCAGCCAACGTTTGTTTGGGCATCGGGAGGCAGACGAGTTGGCCAAAAGGCAACTCGTTATTACGTAATTTAAATGAATAGTTGAAACGCTTTATAACAAATCTTTTGGCTGAAACATTTCTTCACTAGCGGATTTTCATAGAGACCAAGAAGAACTCTTTGGTGTTGTTTGCTTTAAGGTGATGTGGGTTGTGATCAGCATGCAACTGGGTTGACATGTTGCTATTGACACTTGACAAGTGTTTACACGTTGTCAGGGGCAACAAAATGAATTTCTGAAGTTGGGATTGTAGCAGAGAGTTTATTTTGTGCCCTCAAATAAATAAAAAAGCGAATAGCGTAAATTTCCTTATAAAGACCACTAAGAAGACGAACGAGGATAATGGAAAAGGAACAAGTTATTTTGTAAATCTTGATTGTTTCTCCTCTCTACAGCATCTTTGGATGCTGTTGCTGTTCAAAGCTTCAATATTTTTCTTAATTTTATTCACAACACAGGCAGTCCTTGTCAGAATTTTAAATAACCGCGGGTGTGTTTTTGTTTTTCTATAAAGTCCTTTTTGTGGTGGTGGTACAAGTGTTGATTTATATGAATTTATGGAACATACAACAAAAATGTAAGTAAACAATAGCAATAATACAATAATATGAAAATTATGCCCCATTCCAGCTAAATTTTTCAATAATCTTGGAAAAAATCAAACAATAAAAACACACTTTATTAGCATATAAAATATGATGACAAACAGTCCATAAGTGAACCAACATGGATGGCTATTAACATATAGTCATATTTGTTAATAGTTCAAGAAAATTTTATTAATTATGTTTAAAATAAACATCTTCTCATTAAATTTTGGTTAAGATTTCTAGGCGATTTAAATTGGAGTCAAACAATATTTTTGTAAATATTTGTACATTTAATACGGTATTTGGTAAAACTAACAAAATATTCAAAAAATTACACATTAATTTTTAATATTCAGAATTGGGCTGTTTAATAAAAATAACATTTTGTCAAAGCTTCAAGCAAAAAGTGAAAGATTAAATTTCATTTATAAGCAGATTAGAGAAAAGGAATACATACATATTTCTTCGCACTCTAGTTAGATGAATTTAATTTATGCTAAACATGTTTTATTACTCGAACATACTTTAGCATACATTGAATCGCAAATAAAACTATGTGTTACTTGTTGAGCGTTCTACTTACTGGTGGCACTGAAACAGGATTCTCAAATGATTGAATTAAATATGTCAACGCTGATTCAATTTTTATCTAGAGTGTTATTGTGTTTATGACCTAGAGGTAGCTTTTCATTGTACAGCCAATTAGTTTAGAAAGAAGGTTAAATGTGTTAAATGCTGAAAAATTAACAACTTGTACGAGTTTTGCTGGCTGGGATTATCTTTACAATTGCCATGTTGTGTAATTCTATACATTAAGAATAATTGAAACATTTAAAGTCTTAAGTACGCTAAATTCGTATACGTGTGCATAAAGCCTTCCTTCCACATACAAATTAATCAGCGCATTACATAAAGTATTGTTCACATAAAATCCGGTCACGCTACAGAAGCTGTTTTTAAAAACTAGGTGACAACAGTGATTTGTTTTATTTTTCAAAAGATTTAAAAATAGAAAAAAATCTAATCTTATGAGGTTCAATGAAAATAATGTTTTAAAACGATACAAGCAAACCGTAAGCACATGTCGTAAACAAAAAGGAAGCAAAAAAACCCCGGAACTTAATATAAAGGATATACTACGTTAAATAATGCATAATTCGGTTCTAACACGCAAACAAAATACAACACTGCAAGTAGAATACATGGATTTTTCAATATTTGGCACATGTATCAATTTCATTTATATATTTATTTTATTAAATTATTTATTATTATTATTCTTATTTAGTATTATAAGTAATAAATAGAACAAAAATTAAAATAGTGCATATGAGACAAATTGAAACACTTTCTTCTTTGAGCGGGAAATTTTTTTATAGATACTCACTTGCATCCCATTAAGTGACCACAAAGCTCTTTAAGGAAATGGTCTAAAGTTTCTTTTGAGGAAAAATAAAAAAAGCTCCATTTTGAAAAAAATGGGGGAAATGATACATGTGCCAAATATTGAAAAATCCTATTCTTGATTCATCCCACTAAGCGATTATAAAGGCCTTAAAGAAAATTGTAGAAGCTTTCTTTTGAGAAAAAGGGCCCAAATTGAAAAAAAAATTAAAAATAAAAATATTTTTGAAATGATTGAAGATATAGCTATCTACAGTCCTTTGGACAATTTTTTCTAGGACCATTTTAAAAAAACCCTGTATGACCAAAATTTACCAAAATATCCAACTTTGACCCCCCTAACTCTGGCACTTCTGGACTGATAGAGCTGAAAATTTGTCTCTAGCCTACTAATACTATATAGTACTAACCTTGGTGCAAATGATCCGTGCCTGTGTCGGTTTCGTTCGCATCGGCATTCCATGCAGTAATACCTTCACCTGAAAGAGAACAGTCAGTCGCGAGTATTCTAAACAGCTGCTGCTTCTCTTCGTATACCTGATCATAGAAACGATCCTGTTGAAACAGCACCGAAAAGGGATATCATCTTCGTCATCATACTGATGATTATCCAAATTCAGTAATCTATGCCAGCTTTTTGTAAAATGCACTCATGCCATGCTTGTTTTAATATCATGACGAAGATCGTTTTCAATAATTCGTGAATCGACAAGCCCTGTTGAGCCACAATGAATGCCAATAATTTATTTATTGTTTTGTTACTTTAATTGGATTCTGGTCCATTGGTTGAATAACTTCTGTGGCATTTGCTGGAAGAAGCATATACAAATTTTTCTTTTGTAAAACACTAAATATGTGCATATTACATTCATACGTACATAGTGAGAATTGTCTTGGAAATTAAAAAAATTTAATAAAAACAAAATTGACTCATAAAAGTTAAGAAGTTCTTGACTGAAAGCTGCTTAACTTTTCCATATACTTAACTTTAGCGTATCTTAACATTTTTGTAAACTGATCCTCCAACTGCTACCAGGAGCATAATTGTATGTTGGAGCGAAACGAGTGGACTTAAAATACATATATACAAAAATCAATAAATTTGGCAAAAAATTGTGGTGTAAAGAGCACCACATCTCCATCTCTTAAGGTACGGTCACATATAGCAAACATTTGACTCTAACATGTGTGCTCATATTTGCTTTAAAAGTTTACGCATTTTGTTAGATGGTCACACTGGGAGCAAATATTTGATAAAATTTATTTTACCAAACAGCAGTGAAACAGCGGCAAATACATATTTTGGCAAACATGTTTTCCCTCCGGTCGCACTGAAACAAATATTTTTTGTAGCAATTTATTTGATCAAACTGTCAAAATATTTAAATTTGTTTTTTCATAAATAAAAACTAAAATGGAAGATTGTGAAGCATTATTTGTACTAAGTGGAGCAGCATCTTTATTATTATTGGCGGAAAACGAATCCAAAAGTCGCAAAAAAAGACAATGGGTGCGTAAATGGATTCAACGTCAGAAAGAGGAAGGATGCTGTGCAAAAGTTTCAAATTGCATTCGGTTGTAAAGTAAAGAACATTTGGTCAGTTCAATAAAATTCGGGTTTAAATTCAATAATGAAAATTCTCATCACAATATTTCACAGAAATTATTTACTTTAGGTTAATAAAAGCTAAATTTTGATGCCTATAATTCCACGAAAAAATTAAGATTAAGATAAAATATGGAAAATATTTATTCAAAAAAGCGTAACCACTATTTATTAGTACAATATGTTCTTACTGAAACTTACAAGTGTAAGAAGCATACAGAAAATTAAACTTCTATAGTGATTTGTTCTTCCTGAAAGAAGTTTTTCAAAAAACAAAAGAATAAAAGTAAATTGTAATTAATGGTTACAACTTTCCCGTCAAATGTTTGCCATGTGTGATCGTATCTTAAGTATTGCATATGATTACTTAAGAGTTACATAAACGAAAACCGAGCATAGTAAATCAATTATTACTAAATGTGCTTGTTAATAAATATTTATTAAGATAATGCTCAGATGCAACAAGTTTCCTGGTGTTATATAAAACACATACAAATGGCATTCACCATCCAATTCAGAGGAACGCAACAATATCAACAACAGAAGTTTCAACACTCAACAACATACTTACAAACCATTCCCCCCTCCCACAACCCAATCATCAAATGCAGTGCGAAAAAAGGAACAAAAAAAACCTCGTTGTTTTGTAAAGGACGTTTCAATGTGTACGAGAAATAAAGTGATGGTGATAGTGGCAAATACAAATTGATAGCTAAAAGTTCCAAATATAACAAAAAAGAACGAAACTAAAATAATAATAAAATTATTTGAAAACTCAAAACAAATGTCAGCCACAAAAAGCAATATGCAACATTTATTTATCGGTTTGATGAGTTGAGATAAATACAGTATCTTACAGCATCTTTTTCCCCTTCAGCTATTCCTGTTGCTTTGCATCAGTGACAATGTTTCGTAGATTGCCTGGCCTTACTGTCTGCCTGCCTGCCTGCCTGCCAACCAATTTGTTCTTTGCAAATGCTTGACGAAGGCCATTATGTAAATATTTGTTGGTTAAGCTTTTGGTTTATTTTTCTTGAGATTCTTGTTGTTATTTTTATTATTATTGTTGCTGTTGTGAGTGATGCCGTGCTAGCTACACGTAGAGAAAAATTTTATTTCCTTTATGTTAAGCGGGCATCATTTCAAAACATTTCATTGGTAATAATTTCAAAACATTGCTGGAACAACTGTATTTTTTATAAATCGAAAGTACCAACCAAATTAAAGGTATAAAAGATTGTTAGTTTCGTAGTCTGTCCCACCAGAATTTTTGTTTACTCGGTTTTTTAACAATACAAACGGGGGTTTTGCATCGAGGTTAACACCAATAAATTGTTGTCTTATTTCTACTCGTTTTCTCCCTCAGGTTCTTCTGTGTGTTTGACTTTCAATTATGACATTCGCGCGAATTTCAATGTAGTCAATGTCCTAAATATACTTTCATAAACTTTCTTCTTTCATATGAGGTCCTGTTCCATGAGGAAATACGATCTTATTAGAGGAGGAACTGCTCTATGAAATTTTAAGGTCACACATTTGGCAAATATTTACTCGAAAAAAGCGTAACCACAAATTTGTTTGGCGTTGTTTACTCTTACAAGAGTTTTGCAAGATCAAACAGCATCAAATAAATTAAAACTAAATATTTGTTGTGTCTTGTCCTAAATAAACGAAGTTTTTTTTTTTTAATAAATAAACGAGTGCAAATATATTTTACTTAGTATTTACGTAATTTTTTGCAAATATTTGCCAAGTGTGACTGGCAGACCAAATAGAAGACTACCAGATTACGGTAGCATAATTCAGGCCGAAATAATGGCTATAAAACAACTCCAGAACAAATTCAGTATCAAGGGATATCGAATAGGAGTATCCACATATTTACAATTAGCAATGAAAATAGATCCAACATATTCCAAGTATGCCTGGTTTCTAGAGGATTTCTGAACACGGTGACATTGAAGGAAACAACTGGCCTGAAGCACTTACTGAAGCTTATCGTGAGATACGTATGCCATATATATCCTATAGGAAAAAGAACTAACCTGTAAGGAGACCAGACAAATCTAGCCCAATATGGATCTCGATTTGCGATAAATCTGCCAAGAATCCCACTAATGAATCTCATAGCTTTCATTACTGGTTACTGGCCTCTAGGTGTTCTTGCTAAAATATTCGGAATACCTTAACTGTTAACTGTCCTGCATTTGGGGAGAATAGAATTCTTCAGAAGCCTGCATTAGCAACAGCATGGCTGGAATGAGGATAGACACAAAGTGTCACAACGAGACCTATGCTTGGACCCAAAAGAGCCATACTTTTGGCGGCTGTAAAATTTAACGTAACCTAACTTACGTACAATGGCTCAGCTAATCAGCTAATTTGTGTAATCGTTCTTATTTAAAAAATTATCATCATATTAGAGACGTTGTATTCTACAAATAAAATACCAAGCATCACCAATAACTTTAAGCAGACAAAACTCCTATGAGAAATGTACTTTCAATTTAACATACATTGGACTCAAGACATGGAATATCATTAGTTGCCTTCCAATTTAGTAAATTTTCACGCAATGGAAATCACTTTTTCCATGTCACCCTTTAATTTCTCCCAGTGTAGGTACACATTTTTATTGCATGTTAAACAATCATCTGCAAGCATCATTCTAACAGATTTTTTTTTTGAACAAGTAAGAGCAATCGAAATTATGCTGGTGGGCTGTGCTGCTCCTGCTTCAAGTCCTCTTAAGCAAGTTGTATTTTATTTAGTAGTTTATTATCGAGTGAGTGTTTGGTCTAACATATTAAACCGATCATTGTTCTCGACAACTTGTTACAAAATACATCTTGCAAATGATGTCATGTTAAGTACAAGTATTTGCCAAATACCCCTCTTGGTTTGCGTTTTATTCTATTTGCATTGTGTCTATTTGAGATGAGTTTTAAAGCAATGGGAAAATAAAATAAAAAAGGAGAAAATTTCATATAAATAAAATAAAGTATTTGTATTTGAAGGTATTGTGGTAGGAATCAATGAAAATCAGAACTGTTTGCATAAGAAACCAAATCCTTAATGATAAATTTGTAGTTAAAACACTTGTAGTAAGAAGCTATTAATAAGTAAAATATAAATATGTATATTAAAAATCAGTTAGTATTTGTTTTTTTTTTCAAATTTAAATGATGTAGTAGTTATTTAGATTAAACATATGATATGAATATTAAAAAGAATGAAAATAATAATCAACATTATTGATTAATTAAAATACAGCCAAGGAAGAAATTATATGGTACAAATTCCTTTTACTTGTTATAATTAAGTAGTAGTAAAAACTCTAATTTTTAATGCTATTTATTATAACGCTGCATCAATTCTCTTCCCAACAACAATAATTTCTCTGATGTAGACATCATAAATTTACCGTTATTTTTTGCATTCTGTTTTTATAGCGTTGTTTTCATATGAAATAATTATATGGTACAAGTAAAATTTTTAACAGTTTTATCTAACAATTTACAACTAAAACAAATTTTTTGATGCAAACAATATTCACCCCTATCGTGAATAAAAATTCCACGTGAAATTTTTTCACTTTTCACATTTTCCTATTTAAATTCAATGTTAAAAAAATAAAATAATAATAATAAAATAAAAACCAAATAATGTGCAAGTGCAAAACGATATTATTATAAACAAATAAAATAATGTTTTTTGTGTGAAAATTATTGAATTTTAGGCAAAAAGATCTGGTAGATAACCAACAGTTACTGACCGCGATAGACGATCAATCAAGCGCCTAGCTATCACAAATAATTTCAGTTGTAACCAACTAAATGTGACCAAAAGACGGATTAACCAAATTCTAAATGAATTTCTAGATGTGACAAAACAAAAAATGATTCCCAAACCACGATTGACAGCCAGATTATCGTTCGCTGAAAAGTATAAATTTTGGGAAGAGGAGTGGCGTAATTCAGCGATAAAAAAAATTCAAACTGGATATACCTGATGGATTCCAATATTATTGGAGGGAAAAAGGCGGCGATACACAAACCAGAATAGCACGCAATTTTCAAGGAGGATCTTTGATGACTTGGGTTGCTGTTGGGTATAGAGCACGTTCTCCAATTTGTTTTATTTCTCATAAAATGAATGCAAAGAACTACGTAGAATTACTGGACAGTATTTTTGAGGAATTTACTGAGGAAAATTATGGAAATAATTTTACTTTTCAGCAGTACAACGCCCCTATACATAAAGCCAAAAGAACTAAAGCATTTCTTGAAGAGAAGGATGTAGCTGTTTTGGACTGGCCACCTTTTAGCCCTGATCTAAATCCAGTTGAAAACCTCTGGGAAATTTTATGTGCCGAAATATATAAAAATGGAATGACTTATAACTCCTTAAAACAGCTCAAAGAAGCTTTAGTAAAAAAAATGGTAAGAAATTCCTCAAGATGTGTTACAAAAATTAATAAACTCTATGCCACTTCGGAGAACTTTGAATCTCCAATAAAAGTTTTATAATTTGAAAGTAGCTGTATGTGGTTTTTCACTAATTTTGAGACATAAAACTAATCTGTTATGGCTGGAAATGCGGTTGGATTACAATATCGAGAGATTATAACAACTTCATTTTGGCCTATTACTGATGTTAAGGATATGTGGTTTTAACATGTTACTTAGCCACCGAAAGAATGAATTTATTGCAAGCTATATTTAATGAAATTTAGCTGTTAACTGGGCCCCCGATCATGCGATTAACCACTGCTGGATTATTTTTTATGGGGCTATGTTAAATATAGAATACATAAATAGCCTTAAGTTTTAATAAAAGAATCGACATTCGAATCTATGTGTGAGTGGAGGTAGTGTATATCTGTCCGATTTAAGTTTTCATTTATAATTTGATTGACTTTCTTTGTTTTATTTTGTCTTGAAAACCCCTTCATAATAATATAAATAGAACTCCTGATTTGCATAATATTTCTCCCGAGTTACTTTGAGCTGATTAAACCACTAATACTCATCTAGGATAGTGATGATCTTGCAGAAAATGTGATAGTTTATCTATTAAAGTTAAAAGGCCACCTCATAAGCCGGAGACTTGGAGAAATTAAGTAGAAATAAATCGAGTACATAATAAAGAGGCTATCAACATCCAGCTCCTTTCACTCTCCCATGGGAACAGGCAAGTAAATCATATGTCGATCATGTCACAGCCTATTATTGTGGAGTAGCCCGTTAACCTCGCTATCCCAGATTTTCAAAAGGCTTTTGAATTTGAGCATGTGTCGAGAGACCTGCATGAGAAACAACAAAATCTATGTAAATATTAGAGTACTAATAATTGTTTTCAAATGAGTCCTCGACTTAGTGATGAGAAAGTCTATAGGAATGAGAAGAGATATATAGGGTCTGCAAATGATCTCGATTATGCGGACGATATTTTTTTTTAAATCACTCATATGACATCGGTTAGTTGAATGGCACACATCTTGGGACTAAAGCTAAACATAGCTAAACTAGAGAAAAGTTTTATTTAGGCTAATAGTTCGAGTAATCAAGAATACTCTTGTAAAGTACTGGAACAATTGGCAAATTGGAATCTTCATTGTCCACTATCACTTTGTAAATATCATCTATTTAACTCACCGTTTTTGAGAAATAGAATATGAGAATTATCATATTTCTTTTTAACGTGTTGTGAGTTAGAACGAAATAAAACAATGGAAATTAACTTCTATGTTGAACAGACATTCGTGAAAATTTTTCTTATTAACATGAGATTTTATTCTTAAATAATTTTTTTTTTTAATTTAAAATTATAAATAATTTTTTACTTACAAAATTGCACTGTTTCCAGTCACAAGTAAAGAAAAATTATAAAAATTCTTCAAAACTAAATAACCAGGGGTATTAATGTGTATTTCGTTTCGAAAGCAAAATTTAAAAACTGTACAAATTCGAACGTTTTTCTTTTCGAATCGAAATACATAATAACCCCCCAGGAGAGCTTTATCTTCACCATAAAATCGGAACCATTATGTACTTACTCAGTCCACAACAAGTAGAAGCCGTAAGTCGCAATGTTCAGCAGGAGATGATTTTCAATAAAATACATTGTGTAAAAGTTTCGAAACATTCGAAAAATTATTTGCTCAAATTTGTTAAAATAACTAGTTTATTTGCTGGAATGTGTTAATAAATGACAAAAACCAAATAAAAATTAATTCATTCATAGTTCATCTGTATCTAAAATATTCAATTTATACACAACGCTAGAAAATATTACAGCAACCCAATGAGAACCAACACTAATATAACCCAATCACACAGAATAGGATGCATAAGTCATCGCTAATAGAAATGTTCAAAATAAACCTGATACTTTGTTTTATTCTATATCTCATTCAAAAGGAGTTAAAATATTATTGACATCTTCATCTATCATTACAGAAACTTCTCGACCTGAAAGAAACTTCCAATTCCACAGATGGATAGTCTTAAAGAAAGAAATCTATATTGTAGGCTAGCCTTGCTAAGTCCCCGTTTACACAGGGAAACATTTTGTTTGGGAAAGGGGGACGGGTGGGGAAGAGAATATGAAATTTGTTTGCCGTTCTCGGATACACGTTTTGTGCATTCATTCTTATTGTGTACATTAGCAAATACAGTAGAAATTAAAAAAATAACACTGCAATCAGGCAAATGTCAAAAAAAAAAAAAAAATATAAACTGGAATGTTTCCGACAACATTGTTTCCCTGTATGGCCGCGAAGGAAAATACAAAAGAGAATTCAAGATGTTTCTGTTCCAAATGTTTCCCTGTGTAAACGGGGACTAATTTACAAGATTTTTCCATTCGCTAGAAATATAATATTAAAAAAACAAAAACATATAAATAAACATTCTGAAGCAAGTTACAACACGCATACGCTCTGTGGTTTTACTTAAATTTCAAAAGTTAAATGTGTTACAATTTAGTTTGTATGAGATTGAAGGGATGAATTAGATTAACTCTAGTAAATCCTTTGCTTTTATAAAACTCATATTAAATTTTATATCAAACATTATCTATCTATGTATCTATCTATCTATCATCATCACACGATTGTCATGTTATTAAATTGATAACAGAAATTATAGAGAAAATGATAGATAACAAAAGTTGTAATAAACAATGAATTAAAAGACAGCAGCGACAACAACAACATCAACATCAATGTCGTTATCTGAAATAACAACAATTGTGATAACGATAATTTTATCATTATGTATCCTTATCATCAATGATAGAGTATCATTACCGACGTTTGCAACTAACTTCTTTCTCATTTAGATACAAATAATAAAATTAATACATGCAAAGGAATACATACATACATACTTGTGTATGTAAATATGTGTAATGTAAATAGAAATATGTATATGTACGAGTATGTAAGTTTATCAATATTTAAATACATGCATTATTTGCGTGTACTCAATGTATGTACTTGTATAATTGTGTGTCAATGTTTATTTTTTTATTTTTATTTTTTTGGTCTAATTTTGCCCTTTTCCGTTTGTATGAGTGTTTTTCTTTAAGTTTCCCAAATATCAATAATTTTCTATATAAAAGCAAACACACGAGACACGTGCTGTCTCTGCCAAGAATACATCGCTGAACTAATCGTAATGTTACTCTCTTGTGTTCCGCCCTTTCCCACAGTCATATACAAGTAACTATACAAATGTTGGGAAAGATTTACAACATTTTGTCAGATTCTTCCTGAGTTTGTCAGCTTGTAAACCAGACATGCATAATGACGATAATAGTGATTATGATATTTGTGTGTGCGTCTGTATGTATGTATTTTATAAAACAAATACATTTATACAAACACACAAACACATCCCAGCATACCATTCTAGGAGCGCTTCGAAAAAGGAGTCAGAAAAGAGTCCAACAAAAGAGCATTTTCGGAGCGAGAGAAACATTTACTTGTTACTGTCCTGAGTCGGCACGCAGTATGACTTAATTATGTTTGTACCAAAGCTTCATAAAAGACTCTTTTCTGACATTATCTAAGAGCTCTTTAAGAGCCCAAAAAACCCTCATAAAAGACTCGTTTCTGACATTATCTAAGAGCTCTTTCTGACGGACCATTTTCGAATGTAATGACCCTCTTTTCTGAAGGTTTTCGGAGCAATTATGATTGTTTTTTTGGGTTCATAAAGAGTGTTAACGCTCCGAAAGGGGTGTCAGAAAAGACTCTTTTCGGACTCATATGGCTTGCTGGGTTGTGTGTAAAGATGAATATGTATTAATATACATACTCGTACATATGTATATACATATATAGTACATATTTTGTTATGAATATTCATGGGCTTGTAAAGCATCAAGTATGTCTACGAAATAATGTGAATGTGAATATTTATATTTAACCTATTTTAAAAATACGAGTATATGCAAAGTTTTTATTTCGAAACAATGGACAATTAGAGTGTCAACTAAAGCGCTCTGAGATTTTACGCACAAAAAACTTAACCGGGTTTTCAGCTAAAACCGTATTCGAAAACGATTTTTTAGAAAATGAAATTTTTCAAATAACACGAAAACGGTTTTCTAGACACGTCGAATACCGGCCATACCTCTGTCTAAAATGTATCATTAAATGGTGAAACAATTTCTGGTAAATTTTAGGTTTGAAAATATGTAACTGTAAAACGTTTGAAAATATGCAGATTAAATAAAGCCTTGTTCACATTAAATCCGGTCACATAAATTTAATAAATTTTAACTTTTGGCCTACACTGCGGACAATTAAAGGAGTTTATATGTTTTCTATTACGTCGACCTGATACCAATCCAGTTTTTGAATAATAGCTGAGAGCTAAATTGGGTTAACTAAAATTGCTTGAATTTATCCATTGAGCTTTTGCCAAACTTAAATAATCGAAATTTTTAAAAATTTTTAGGTTTTAGCATTCTGCATTGATCGAAACAAATATTAGCCGGACGTTGCAATGTCCATTCATTTATCATCGCAAGTAATGATTCGGTGCAAAAATTATTTAATTTTATTAAGCGCATTTCGGATATGAAAAATTCTATTTCAAGGACTCTCGGCTTCATGAATATGGTACCCAATTTTTCTGCTGCTTGCAAACGTTTTGAAATTGCTGCTTGAGTTTGACAACAATTTTAATGGAGCAATACCTTCAATTCTTGGTCTTCAAACTTGTTTTGCTGGCCTTGGAAATCTTTGTCTTCCGTGCAATAATCACCACTTCTGAAACGTATGTACCTCAAACCAAACATTCACTCCGATAGAACAATTCGCCATAAGCTTCGATGAGCAATCAGCGTACTTCAGCGAATCCTTTTTTTAAATTAAGAAGTAAGCTAAATTTTCCGCATATGACACTTTGTTGGCACAAAATGTAATATTCAACAACTAAGTTGACAGATATCTAGACTTAAAAATTACATACATACATATGAATATGTACATAAGTTACTAAAGACAAAAACCGCGTTCAAAAGATAAGCCAGCCATCTGTTATGAGTTTCGCATTTTTAAGTTATATGATATAACTTATATCCCCAATATATTTACATTTTCGGTTTCGGCAACATAAAATGTTGGTATCGGTTGCTGCTAGCATTATATACATATATAACTTTTGGAATAAAATTACATATAACTGATCTGTGTAAAATTTCAGTTCGATTTGACGATTTTTTCATTGAAAGTGACGATTTTCTGAATTAATTAAAATTTCTATCATTTGTTAGTTTTATTAATGTTTTTGTTACCAAATTCTCTCTTTTTTTGAGACAACAACTATTTTTCTCATTTATTATCATAAATAATAAGAAGAACATGACATATTTCAAAAACAAAACTAAGTGATAGTATAGTGTTTTCTTAATTATTGACAGTTGTTAAGTTCAAGTAAAATAATTCCAAATCTGTAAACATAAAAATCAATTTTAAATACTGAATTCCATGAACTAAAATTTTAAGAGGAAACAAATTTTTCTACAAAAACTTCTCCTATTATAATAAAACGTCGAAAGAATATTCAGCCAAAAAAATTTAAATAACAAAAATACGGAATTCTTTGAAATAAGAACCTGTACTTGTATATGATGGATGAATTGAATTCTATACTCCAAATGATATTTAAAACTTAATAAAATAAATTGTTTTGACATTGTAATTTAACCTGAATTAATAAAATATGCTGAATTCAGACATTTATTTATAAAATAATGTGAGTATTGCTTTATACTCTTCAGTTTTAGCTGAAAAGTTTTTGTTCAATTCTCTTTTGAACTTGCCATTTCATTCAAACAAGTCAATTAAATTTTCGTACTTTTTAATGTAAATCAGCATGAATAAAAAAAAAAACAAAAGGAAATAAGAAAATTGACAGTACCATCAAGTTTGTACCCTTTTTGTTCTTATTCTTCTTCTCATCAAAAAATACTTGCCTTGACGAGTCAGAATTATAGAAGTGCAAACGGACTAAGATATTATAAAAATATTACACAAGTTGTGTTTAACATTATTTTTTTTTTTTTATTTGTTATGTAAAAAGTTAAAATTTAGGTATTTTGATATATATTGTACAAGAGACTATATAAAATTGAATTTTTATATTTTCGTTTAAATAAAAATTTCAAAATACTATTAGAAATAGTCACTTTTTATTTTTCCGATTTTTTGACGATTTTTAAAATTGGAAATGACGATTTTTTTCTTTTTTATCGGGATTTTGACGATTTTTTCCGAAATTTATCTGGCAGCCCTGGTTATATCCGCAATATATTTACATTTTCGGTTTCGGCAACATAAAATGTTGGTATCGGTTGCTGCTGGCATTATATACATATATAACTTTTGGAATAAAATTACATTTAACTGATCTGTGTAAAATTTCAGTTCGATATCGATATTTATAAAATATATAAGTTGGTTATTAGAATTTTTTGAAAGTCGTCCCTACATGGAAGCTATGATCAATTATGGACCGATTACTATAAGGTTCGTTACTTTGACTTATATGTGTATGTGGATTATTTGTGTCAATTTTCAACCTAATAAAGATGTTTTAAAGAGATTAAGTGATTTTCGGAAGCGGCCTTTATATGGACGCTGTGGTTAAATATGAACTGGTCATTATTAAATTCGGTACGATGATTTATATCTACCAACATGATGATGTTTACAATAGATTTGTGAGCATTTAAATTATTTTAGAAAGCGTACTACCGATATTTATTATGGACTGCCTCCACAAAATTAAAATTGTTAATTATGTACATATAACTGATCTGTGTTAAATTTCGGTTCGATATCGATATTTGTAAGATATCGGGGCTATGACTAATTAACTATTGACCAACCACTATAAAATACGTTGCGATGATTTATATACATATATGATGAATTTCACGTCAAGTGACCCAATTTTAAAAAGCGATGTCTTCCGATTTGGATGAAATTTGCACCAAGTTTAGTACTATTGGATAGTAGGCCAGAGATAAATTTTCAGCTCTATCAGTCCAAAAGTGCCGGAGTTAGAGGGGGTCAAAGTTGGACATTTTGGTCAATTTTGGTCATAAAGGGTTTTTTTTAAATAAGTGTAACTTTTTACCTGTTGGTCCTAGCAAAAATTGTCCAAAGGACTGTAGATAGCTATTTCTTCAGTCATTTCAAAAATATTTTTTTTAATTTTTAAAAAATTTTTTTTTTTAATTATTTTTTCAATTTGGGCCCTTTTTTCTCAAAAGCAAGCTTCTACAATGTACTTTAAGGCCTTTATAATCGCTTAATGGGATGGGAGTG
Organism: Bellardia pandia; assembly: GCA_916048285.2. Classification (NCBI taxonomy): domain Eukaryota; kingdom Metazoa; phylum Arthropoda; class Insecta; order Diptera; family Calliphoridae; genus Bellardia; species Bellardia pandia. Next base: position 78,615,649 of record OU696530.1, read on the forward strand.
GGATATGTATCAAAAAAATTATTTTTTAACTCAAGAATAGAATTTTTCAATATTTGGCACATGTATCATTTTCATTTTCCAACATTTTTTATTTTTTTTTTTTTCAAATGGAGTTTTTTTATTTTTCCTCAAAAGAAACTTTAGACCATTTCCTTTAAGAGCTTTGTGGTTACTTAATGGGATGCAAGTGAGGTATCTATAAAAAAATTTCCAGCTCAAAGAAGAAAGTGTTTCAATTTGTGCCATATGCACTATTTTAATTTTTTTTTCTATTTATTACTTACTAGCTAAACCCGGTGTGCTTCGCTACCCCCCCCCCCCCTCCCTCGTTATAAAATAAAATAAAACGTATTTATATATTTACAAACATTTATTTTTTTAGCTTTAATATTTTTTTTGCAATGCTTTACATATACAATATTTTTAGTTTGTCCATCAGGAGCAAACACATATACACGGGATTAAACGCTAATCGAACAGGAAAAAATTTTTTAAAATCGATTGGTAAATCTGTTGGTAGCATTGGAATGCGTGGCAAAAGTACATCTGTAACTTTATATTTTCCTGTTATAATGGTCGTTTCTATTAAATTATTTCTCAGTTTTTTTTACTGCAAGTCGAGAGCCATTGAAAGCCGTGGTGATCGATATTACGCAGTAAAATAATTGGCACTCCAATTTTAAGTTGTAGCACATGTGGTGGAAAGCCTGGCACATCGAGTGAATTTAAGAACTCAACAGGATAATTAACGGGCTTCGGGTTGCTTGATTGATTTGATGCATTTTAAAGTGATATCCATCTTCTCCATATGGAAAAATAATAGGATACTGAAGCGCGTCATATAAGCGATGCATTTCAGTAGGCGATGCCATGCCCCTTTGTCCACTTACATAGTCAAGAATTTATTATTTCGTAAGAATATCCTATTGTGAAAATTTAATGACAATCGGTCCAGTAGTTAAGACTATATTACGATTTTTCATTTTCCTAAAAAGGGGCGTGGTCCCACTCACTTTTCTCCTGGTACGTATTCCTAATTATGCTAATACCATATGTACCACATATCATTGACGTATGTAGGTAAAAAAATGCCCAAAATATGGCGATTTAAATTTTTGGGTTATATGGATGGTGCCATCCCCGTTTGTACAATCGAAACTTCATATAGCCTAATATTCCTTCCAGAGTCACAGTAACATGCTGTGAAAATTTCAGGCAGATCGGTACAAGGGTTTGGCCTCCAATTACAATATTTTAAAAAAGCAGGCGTAAATGTGGGTGTGGTCAAAAAAAAAAAGTACCCTGTTAATCACACCAGAGTCCCAGTTAAATGCTGTGAAAACTTCAAAAATATCGGTCCAGAGGTTTGGTCTCCAAATAAAATATTTTAAAAAAGTGGGCGTAAAAGTGGGCGTGGTCAAAAAGTACCCTATTAATCACACCAGAGCCCCAGTTAAATGCTGTGAAAATTTCACATACAAACAAACACACAATCAATTTTATATATATAGATAATACTAAATAAGAATAATAATAATAAATAATTTAATAAAATTAATATATAAATGAAAATGATACATGTGCCAAATATTGAAAAATCTTATTCTTGAGTTAAAAAATAATTTTTTTGATAGATCCCACTCGCATTCCATTAATCGATTATAAAGGCCTTAAAGTAAATTGTATAATAGGGTGGGGCGTTTTTGTATGGGAAAAAATAAAAGTTATTTAATAAAGTTCTAATAGTAATATTTTGCTGTCTTATGGTGGTTTCTTTTCTGAAATAAAATGTTACACCTTTATTATGTACATTTTTTTAATGTTTACCCCACATTTTAAAGATGTCACATTTTTAATGGTCAGAATAGAACATAAAATAACAACAGTGTAACACTTTTTTTCATGTACAGCTGTTTTTGTTTATTTTTTTGTTAAAAAAAGAAGAAGCAGATAGCTCCCTGGTAAGATAGCTTGAAATAAGACAATGAATATCTCAAAAAGACCAATGGCACCTTCCCGACTAATACGCAAATTCTTCTTAAACTATATAAAATTATAAGAAGTAGGAGATATTGTCCTATGAAATTTGACATACATCAACTTCAGAGTATTCATTAATTACGTTCTCTACAAAGCCTTTCACTCGCGGTTGTGGATTTCTTTCCATAATCATATCAAATATTTCATCATCATCAGATGATGAAGATGAATCCAACAAGTCATCCAAAATTTGTTCAGCACATAAAAAAGTAGTAATATTTTCTATTTTGTTTCTTAACACAAATACACATTCATAAACAAAACAAATGTCAGCTGTTTTATCGTGCGATTCTTCCCCTCTAAAAATACAGAGTGTGAAAGGTGCGACATTTTTTAAATTTATAGTGTGACATTTATAGAAAAGAACACACTACACTTTAGTAGTGTTGGCATTTTTTCAGAAAAGAACACAAAAAAATTAAAAAAGGTGCGAAATGGGAAAAACGTGTAACATTTTTGCCAGAAAAGAAAACGCCATTAGACTTAAAAAGGTAATACTTAAAAAAAAAAATTTCAATTAAGTGATATCTTTAGCCCGCGCATGCGTCTTAAAATTTTTGGAATTTTCATAAAAACACTTTTCATTTAAACTTCAATATTTTAAATATTTTATTATTTTGTTACTAAAAATTAATACATTTACATAAAACACTACATAGACACTACAACAACTGCGATAATATGGAAGTTTAAATGAAAAATGTTTTTATGAAAATTCCAAAAATTTTAAGACGCATGCGCGGGCCAAAGATATCACTTAATTGAATATTTTTTTTTAATAAAGTGTGCAAAATTTAATGATATTATCTGCATAAACACAAACTGAAGCTTTTTGGCTTATCTGCAGAAAACACCCAGACTCATTGGTGGGAATCGAACCCGCAACTCTCTGATTGATAATTCGGCACACTATAACTTAGTCTATCGGGGCAGCCAATGAAGATAACAATAAAAAAAAATCTGAAAAATATCGAGATTGTCTGAAAATTTGGTCTATAACTATGTTCCGACAGGGCCAATTTTTCCCATTTTCAATACAAACATTTTGGTGAAACAAAGAATATTTGTAAAAAATTTCATTCTTCTAAGTCTTTTTTTCGAAGCTCTATCCTGCCTTCAACAGACGGAAGGACATGGATAGATCGTCTTAAAACCATATGGATCGATTACGGATGACAACCGAACCTCAGTGGAGTTGACAGTTACCAAAAACAACTGTCAGCTGACAGTTGCCGAACATGGCAACCGAAAATTTGCGGTTGCTTTGATTTTATTTTAAATAGTAAATTTTAAATACTCGAAAAATCAAAGAAAAGACTAGAAACGAAAGCTGCCTTACATAATAACAACTTTCAGCTGCGTTGACTATTGGCAATCATATACATACTCATTAAATGGACCTAGAATATATAGACTTTTTGGTTCTACGACCAATATTTCGATGTGTTACAAATGGAATGACAAACTTAATATGCCCCCAATCTTTCTGGGGTGGGTATAAAAATGAGCAAGTTTAGTCAAGCCAAAAAAACTTTTAACAACATGATACAGTTCAAACTTAGAGGGTATAAATTTATTATAAATTGTTGTTGCTAATCGATAACGTCTACATATGTCTAATATGAACAAAACAATTTTTTATGAAAATAAAAGAAAAACTATTAATGCATGAATCTTGCGGTGATATTTCCAAATTTTGGTCAAGTATCTTTTTCCCAATTTAGACAACGCAATTTTGTAGAAAAATTGATGCAATTATTTCTTCTATTTCCGAATCACTCGTATTTTTATTTGAGTGAGAGTAGACCATTGTTGGTATTTTCCGACCAAATTTGGTCGGACATTATTTGTTTGGTCGGCTGGTCGTCTAAACCTTATTTTGGTCTTTTTGAGAAAATTCAACTATATACATTTTAGGAAACTCCGAACAAAGATTTCTTTGTAAAAATTTATAAAAAATACGGTGAGCATAACAGCAACAAGAACAAAACTTTCGCACTTGTAAGTGTATGTGTGTGAACTATAGGTTTAAGCAAACCAATTATAACGACTTTTTATTTCTTTTCGTACAAGAAGCAATTATAAAAACTTAAATTCATTAAAAATTTGTGTGATTTTTTAAAGCTGTTTTACGAAGTCAATGGTGTAAGAGCTGCAGAACTTGCAGAAAATATGTCTAATAAAGTCAAATGTTGTCTAAAGAAGACTGGCCTATATTACCCCTAATTTTAAAAATTTTCCAACCTTGTTGATTGTGACCCTGATATCATTGTTACTCAGTGGAACTTGTTGCGCTTGGCAGAAATGAGTCTTTTAAATGTTGATTTATTTTGGCACCAAATTAATTCCATTAAAAACGTACTAAATCAGAAAAGTTTTGGAGATCTTGCTAGCTTTGTATTTAATTTACTTTTGCTCCCACATAGTTCTGCAGCTGTTGCACGTAAGTTTTCAACACTTTTTTTATTTAAAACAAAGTTGAGGAATAAACTTGAAATAAATACAATTAACAGTATAATGCTCTGTAAAGAACGTATGAAAAATAATGATGCACGCATTGTGTGGTCAGCAAAAAGAGATTTTTCTAAAAAGTGAAAATTGTATGTAAATTTGTACATACATACATATCGTTATAGGAATATAGAAAAGCCCTAACTTAAATTTCCTAACTTTACAGGAGAAGGAAAAAACTTAATAAAACTGTAAAGGTACGGTCACATTTGGCAAATATTTGCCGAAAATGACGTAACCACTAAATAACATTTATTTGAACTCATTTGTTTACTTAAAAAAACTTTTCTTATTTAGGCCAAAGCACAACAAATATTTAGTTTTAATTTATTTGATGCTGTTTGATCTTGCAAAACTCTTGTAAGAGCAAACAACGTCAAACAAATTTGTGCTAAAACAAGTGGTTACGCTTTTTTGAGGAAATATTTGTCAAATGTGACCGTACCTTAAGTTTTTTTCAACGCAGTTTTATTTTGTTATTTTTGATCGAAGCGCTCCAATTTTTTAGAGGATCACCTATCAAACTATGCAAAATAACCCGATTTTGAAAAAAAAAACGAGTTAGGGTATTTTTATATTAGACTAACAATATGCAGTACAAATAATAACCAAATAATTATTTATGTATATCGACACAAAAAAATATTTTGAGGCAACGTATTTACTAATGATTTGTATTTCATATAGAATGAAAAGGAGGCTTTGGTGTCAGTTCTTCAAGTTTGAGTTTTCATAAAATTGTCTCATACTGAAAAAATGAGAAGTGAAAAGGAGGATTTGGTGCCAGTTCTTCAAGTTTCTTCAAAGATGTCTCTTATTAAGAAAAATAAGAAGTGAAAAGGAGGCAATATATTAAAAATTTAAAATTTCCGAATTTTACCCGCAATTTTTTTTTCTTTACAAACCATCTCCACAGAATTACGAATCGAATAAGAAAAAAATTAGCCAAATCGCTCCAGCCGTTCTCACGTGATGCTATTACATACATGGACCATTTTTATATATAGATAATACTGGCTTAAATTCGTTTATATACACTCTGTTTCGAAACAAATTTGAATTTTGACTAATTAAAAATCTGAGTGTAACAACCCCTGACAACTATCAGTATTATTATACAAACGCTTAAAAATGCTTAAAAAAGCAACTCAAGCAATAGTCTTTAAAAACTGCTTATTCAAAAAACCATTACTTGCCAAATTGTAAAATTTGGTGAAGTAAGGAATCTTAACTAATACAGAAAATTGATATTTTATTACCTTAGAATGTAGAATGTAAATCAAAAGCTGTGATCTCGACACGTCGAACAATTTTCGCTGGTATAGCCCAGGGAAGTATTCAAGTTCACAACAATAAAATACTGATAAATGATAAATAAAAGCTATTGCTAAGATATGTGACCACGTTATGTTTAATATAAGAATAGACAGTTGCCTTTCAATACATATTAACAATATCAATATAATGCCAGCATAAAGGAACCTTGGTATCCATCGCGACAGCCGTCTAACGTGAATCCACCATATTAAATTCAAAGTGACATACACTGCGTTCCATAACTACAAATACACTTTTCTCGATTTTTTAATTTAAAGAAAAAGTAAAAGAATTTAAGAAAAAAACTCATTTTCTTTTTACCTTTTAAAAGTTTACAAAGAATTTAATTAGTGTTTCATAACTATAAATACACATAAAATGAAATTCCAATATTCACAAAAAATTTAGACATTAATTCTCATTTTTTTAACCAACTCAAAAAAATTCGATCAGTCATACTTTTCACCAGATTTATAGGTATAACAGCTTCTATTCTATATAATATTCCCCAAATGTTCTCAATGGGGTTTTGATTTTTCGAAGACAACAATCCCTTTATTTGACGAGTTACACATAAAGGCGCGTTGTCATTACTATGTTCTAAAAATGGGATGAGATGAGAAATTAATCTAGTAATTTTGTGTAAACAGAAGAATTATTCTGGTGCATTGCAACGCCAATTCAAGCATACCGTCTTCACAAAAAGCTTCCCAAACCATTAAAGAAGCTGCTCCGAAATTTATTTTTGAGAACTGTCGTTTGATAAACTCAAATATATGTTGTAATAGTGCAACAATTAACAACAGCCATTTTTGTCGGCAATCAGGCGGCAGTCATGTCACTCAAATCCCATCAACAACATCTATTCTAGTCATGCAATGCAAACAAGAGCTGTCAAGGCTAGGTCATCTAACTGACATTACTCTAGTTTGGCTCCCTGCGCATAAGGACTTTTACGGTAATGAGAGGGCGAACGAAATGGCCAAAGAAGGATCCGCTTTAGATGTCTCAACTGGCGTATCAGTCGCAATACCACATGGGGCTATTAAAAGTGAAATCTTCAGACACTACTTTTAAAAGGCTGGAATTAGGTGGCGTAATCTGGACACCTTCAGGACCACTAGAAATGTGTGGACACTATATATTAAGAAGCACAGTTTGCAGCTCCTGAATGTGAAACGAAAAGGCATCTCGAGAATAATAGCAGTGCTAACCGGTCACTGGACGATTAGTCAGCATGCAAGCAGACTTGGACTTTCCTTCAATGATCACAATCATATATTGAACAACCTAGCGGAGACATCGGATACCTGAACGCAACAGGCTGGATATAGTACCCACTATATACTATCATCTGGCAAAGATCTAGTACTATCATCCGTTCAACGAGTGGTGTGGTAGTTTTCAAAACGGAATAAAAAGACTCCACTTGAATGCTTGCAGGCAAGCACGTTAACCAACCAACAGACTGTTAACAAAGAGTACCTGTTTCCAGTTAGTTTGTAATGTGAGTGCTGTAGCTTCATTGGTTAGCGCATTTGATCATTAAGCATGAGTTGGTATTTGTAGCCCGGGTTCGATTCCCAGCCGCTGCCACTCAAACAACATCAATTTCTGATAATTATTAGTTTTCTATCATAACTTATATTTATCACAGCGCCCTTCTTCGGTGGTATAGCATTGAAACGCCACCGAAGTAAAATAATTAAATAAAGGTTACAAAATCAAGCTTTCACATTAATGCGCCTACTTACCACCAGAGGCGCTGCAATTCTGCACTAAAGAAACAAACATAATGCGCAATTGCAGAGTTGTGATATAAAAAGCTTTCTTCTTTCACCACCTTTACTTCTCCAACCTATCCCTTTTCCAAAGAAAGTAAAGCAATTATATATAGGCATATTAATTGCCTGAGTGTTACTTCTCTTTAAAAAAAAAAAAAAAGTTTCTTTTTTCGAATTCAAGTCTAGTAGTTTTGTGGCGGAGTAATAGATTTGACACAGACAACAGCGTTTTTCGAGTAATAGCAGTCTACTTATGGTTGATTTGGACCCATTTACCTTACATTTACTAATAATCTGATCAGAACTCGTCATTATGTTGACAATTTATAATTCTGCAATTGTCCCGTTCAGAAAGCATTATTTCGGGCCGCCATTTTTCTTTGTTACTACAACATGTAACCGGTTTAGTTTTTTTGGCAATTGCTCGAAAACTTAAGCCACTTTTTATACTCGTATAAACTGAAATTTATACCGTAGACAGACGACAGAGTTAATGTGTATTAAAATCTCACTAATTTGAATTAAGATTTTACCGTGACAGACGACAGTTTCTGCATTTAAACTGCATTTAGTAAACAGCTGTTTGTTTGTAAACAACTGTTTAATTATGAAAAAATTTGTTTGGCATTTGGTGAAAAATCAGTATTTATTTGAAAAAAAAAAAACTGAAATTACTTTTGCTGAAACTGCTCCATAATGCAAAAATTGTTCATGCACTAACAACCATCAACCTGAACGTGTTGCTACATGTGGGGACCGCAGTGGGACACTCTCAAATAAGAGAAAGGCAATTATAGAAATCTATTTTTATTATTTTAATTTTACAATTGTCTTCTTCTTCTTTTAGAATAGTAAACAATTTGATAACATATTATTGATTTTCGACGATATGGCAACAATATTGAAATAGCTAAATACAGTATAAATTCACTCTGATTTTGTGCATTTACGTCTAACCTAATGCGCATTAAGATAGGATAATTCACGAGTTAATTTGAATTAAGACTGTTAATGCAAATTAACTGTGTCGTCTGTCTACGCTATTAAATTTTTTCAAAATCACTAACGCTGAAAGTCCATACCAAGCGTTTACGCGTTACTCGCGTTCTAAGCAACTGTCAAAAAAGCAGAATCAATGTAGTCGTACGTTTTAAGTTACACACTTGAAAGCGTAGGAAGCGTTGACGCTTGAAAAGCGAAAAGTTCGTTTACTTTCTACTTTTGAAAGCGTCGCAAGCGTCGAACAGCTGACATCGACAAAGCAAATTTATTTTAAAGGTGATGTCACTAGGAAAAATGACAGTTGAAAAAACATTTTTTATATGAAATTGACAAACAAATCGACAAAAAAAACTTCATATAAAAAAAAAATCAGCTGAACTTATGACATCACCTCTGAAATTACATTGTCGCGTAAAATCTTCACATTAACTTGAAATACTTGACGCTTAAAACGTTTAGAAAACTATAAACGCGTTGACGCTAAAATGCGTGTTGTGGACCTCCAGCTTAAGGGACAAACCACGGTCCTTTTATAGCAAATTCCTGAAAATTACATAATAAGAATAAATAAACAGTAATACTGTGATATTAGCTTTAAGTTAAACTTGACTTAAGTTTTGTGTTCGTGTATTGTAGATTATATTTTTATTAATTATTTGATTATTTATACCAAAATTCTGTTCGTGATGTCCCGTTTTTTAGTTATAAGTAACTAATTAATAATAAAAATTAATATACAATAATAATAAACATTAAAGCTATTATTTAGAACGAGACCCCTGAAGAAGTTAGAATAAAACTAACGAAACGTTGGGAAAATAAAATAAAAATAAGAATCGAACAAGTTTTTTATTTACGTTTGGAAACAAACATTTGACCAAATTAGCCTGATGGAAACTCCTTAATAATTATAATAACTATAAACATTGGTCACAAAAACAAATTAAGTAATACTTTTGTTTTTCTAGTATTCTTGCTTGTTTTATTATAAAATATAATTGTGTATTAAGATTTTACTAATTTTTAAATTTTATTTCAATATTTCGCTACTCTTTGTGTAACTTCTTAAGGAAAAAATTTAAATTTGAAAATTAAAATTAAATGTCAAATAAACAATAATAAGAAAAATATTATTATTGTTAAAAAATATTAATGAACAATTTCCTTCTCTAATTTCTTAAATTAAAGAAGTGGAGAAAAAAGTTAAACATAATCTTAAAAAATGTTACAGGTTTTAAAAAGCTGTTAGCAACTTTACAACAAATAGCAAATATCAGCAGCAATTATAGTAATCGAATACTGTTTATAGAAAACTAGTCTATTAAAATACATTGACTCCTTGATCCCCGGCCAGCCTTGGGCTAGAATACAAGGTTTTCTTAAATTAGTTTAAATTAGTATATAAAATGCAGTTGTTAAAAGAACAAATACGAAAGGTACGATCACACTTGGCAAATATTTGCCGAAAAAGACGTAACTAAATAACAAATTTGAACTCGATTAGTAATTTAAACAAAACTTTTCTTAATTTTAATTTATTTGCTGCTGTTTGATCTTACAAAACTCTTGTAAGAGTCAAAAACGTCAACTTGTTGCCAAAACGATAGATACTATTTATAGAATAAAAGTAATATCATTTTTCTTAGCATCCTTTAACCGTTCATGTGAGTAAGTATGTGTGTAAATATTGAAGGATACAATGTAATGTTTTGTATTGCAACGTCATTACGACAATGACAGTGATTATGATTCTGATTATAAGACATCATACGAGTATATATTTATGTACATAAATATTTGTAGCTTTTAATCTAAATATAAACAAAAACGCAAATGCAGACAAAACAGCGAAGAAATGAAGCAAATATAGTAGAAAATAGAAAAGAAAAACATTGAACAATGTGCAACTATCAATTGGGTTCATCAGCATAATTTTATAAACCATCCCCTTCTTATATGATTTTTATTATAGACCAATTTTGTCATTTGTTTTGTTTTTTTTTTTTAGCTTTATTCTGTTGTATTTTCATGTGGGTGCTTTTGCTAGTGATAAGAAAATGTTACCATCACTCACAGCAGTTATCACATTTAAAGCAACTCACTCATTTGCTGGAACACAAATGAGTTTGTCTCAAACGAATCGAAACATTCACATGAACTCCTTTAAACAGTTATTGCCAGTTTGTCGCATGCGCCGTTTCCGTTTGAGGGTCTTCCCTCACACGCACAAATGTGGGTAGATAGACCAACCCATTTTAGATGTAGTTCTAGTGTGTCGTCTTGTGTTACGTAGACTTTGAACTGCGTGAGCCGAACAACAATAGCAACAACAACAAAGAACACAGTTCAAAATATAGACTTGTTGCTCCGCACATTTGTTGCTGCCAAAATAAGAGTGTTCGTTCGTTCGTTTGTCCGTTCTTCGCTTCGTATAATGTTGTTCGTAAATTTGTACGGTGTGCGTGTGTTCGTCACTTGTTGCTTTTTGCCGGCATACAACTGGATTTTGTGTAATATTATGTTGGCATTCCTGTATCATTCTACAAGTGGCAGCAATCGTTTCCGGTTACGTTGGCATCCGCTTAGTTGAATTTATACGTTAGCGGAAGTTGGTTGATTGTTAATCGGTCGGTACTTTTAAAACAAAACTTTGTGCTAAAATTCTCAAAATTTTATTTGTGAAAATAAATTTATTTAAAAAAAAAAAATATTCAACAAAATATTTAAATTAAATAAACCAAATCATAGAAAAGTGATAATTGCTCTTGAAAAAATATTAATACAACTACTACATATTAAGAATAGTTAATAAAAATTCTGAAATATAAATACAGGAATATTTTCTGAAATCATATCTAAATTTTTAAAGATTATAAATACAAAAGTGTTCAAAATGCTTCAGTTCACAGTGTTATAAAGAGAAAATTTTTAATATTTTTTAAAAGAAATATTTAAATACTAAGAGGTAAGTCCAGTAATTGGCAATAAATAAATTGTATTTTTATTACGCAATTATGCAATAAAATTGCTACGTTATATAAATAGTTATTAATTGTAATATTAATTGGTTTATAATTTTTAAATAACAGTTGAAATCCATTGCCGTTTAAAATTGCTAAAGCCAGAAATTGAACTAAAATAAAAGTAATGTCTTAGATAAATTCCTAATCTTGAACATTTATACCAGGATGTTGACATTTTTTATGTCTTCAGTTTTATTTTAATGATAAAATATTTCTTAGTTTCTGATCTAAAACGTGGTAACAAAACTTTCTTCTTTTATTAAACTAAATTAGAATTTAGTCTTTAATTAGTAGACGGGTAGTTAACATAAATTTACAAAATGTTTCTGTTTACAAAATTTCTGTTTCTCTCTGTTTCGTTTTATAAAATATTTGTCACATATACATACATACATATTTATGTAGCTTTGTGACCTTCAAAAGTTATTTAGAAAAAAAGATCAGTTTGTAGTTTTTAAAACATAAACGGGAATATACATATTTTGTAACTTTATAAAAATTGCCGCACATGACTGTTGTGCCCTGCCTTGATCGGAGAAGAGCTGCAAGATTTGACTATCGTCATTTTGACGATTTTTTGTTTAAAAATAGCAAAGTGACGATTTGACGATTTTTTCATTGAAAGTGATGATTTTCTGAATTATTAAAATTTTCTTTAATTTTTTTTTGTTTTATTAATGTTTTTGTTGCTAAATTCTCTCTTTTCTTTTTTTTTGAGACAACAACTATTTTTCTCATTTAATATCATAAATATTAAGAAGAATACGGCATATTTCAAAAACAAAACCAAGTAATAGTAGTGTTTTCTTAATTATTGGCAAGTGTTAAGTATAAACAATTTCTGAATTTCAACTGGGAAATTCTACAAAAACTCCTCCTATTTTAACATGACGTCGAAAGAATATTTAGCCAAATAAACTTAAATAACAAAAAATCTGAAATGTTTAAAAATAAGTACCTGTATATGTTGGATGAATTGGATTATATACTCAAAATGTTATTTAAAACTTAATAAATTAAATTGTTTTGACATTGTAATTTAACCTGAATTAATAAAATATGCTAAATTCAGATATTTATTTATAAAATACTGTAAGTCTTGTTCCACACTCTTCAGTTTTAGCTGACCAGTTTTTTTAATTCTCTTTTGAACTTGCCATTTCATTCACACACGTCAGTTCAATTTTCGTACTTTTTAATGCAAATCAACATGAATGAAAGAAAATTAACTATTACCGTCAAGTTTGTACCCCTTTTGTTCTCTTTTCCCTTCTCATCCAAAAATACTTGCCTTGACGAGTCAGAATTGCAAAGTGTGAAAGCGGACTAAGATATTATAAATTTAACCTTGAATCTTGAAGCTAGATATTTTACCAACTAATCTCATTTCATAGAGTTATTTCCTACGAGTACATCTTAACAGAGTCTGATCGTACCTTCTCTTTAATTGTTATTTTTAATATTGGATATTATGGTGAATAATTATTTGAAATTCTTTAAAAATGTTATGTATGTACATGAGTTTTTCAACATAGTAATAATAGATTTCGATAATAAATTAATTATTCGGTGTAACATATATATTTAACTATAGAACAAGACTTAAGCACACATACTGACTTCTTTCTCGGAAGTTTAAAGTTGAACTTATTTTGCAAAGTTTTTATTTTGATTTTATAATTTGCTATTTTGAACTGAACTGGACTGAAGTTGATGTCAAACCCAAAATAATTGATTTATAAGATTGATTTATAGTTATGTAATAATAAAAATGTTCTGAAAGACGCAAAACGCTTAAAATTGGCGTTTTCAAATTGAACATGGGCCATACATATGTACAGGATTTGTAGAGTTGAGATTAATTTATTTTGTGTTGGTATATATTTTTATTTCAATTTGTTCTACTGCTCAAATTGTAGATAATTCTTTTGATAATTTCATCAATTATTAGTTCCACGGAATGTTGTTTGTTTGCATGTTCCAAAATTGCAAGATCGCCAATTTTTGTAATAATAGATTTTGATTAAAATGATATTTTCTTTTATTATTTATCAAGTTGTATTAATGAAATTGAAAATTATTCTGAACAAAAAATATATCATTAGCTTACTGGGCAAATGTGCCAAGTCCCTTTTCAGAAATTTTATAGGAGATACGTTTTTCTGTCTCCTATAAAATAATAAAATATAATTTTATATTTATAAATAAATGTTTGGGATATATTATTTACCAACTTGATACACATTTTCTATTTGTTACCGAACTTTACACATACAACACAATACAGAAACAACAGGCATTTTGTTTGTGTAAAATAATGTACTACTGTCGAAAATACTTGAAAAAGTATTACTTTTGACACAAGTAAATTGTAAACAAAGTTAGTCAGCTGTGCTACTGCTCACTTCTTGTATAGTTACAGCATGTGCAATAATATTTTTTAAATTAGTAGTCAGAAGAAATTTCAAAATTATTCAATATTATCCTGAATAATTTTTTATGTGAGTATTTTGATTAAAATTAAATACTTAAACCAATAATTAATAAAATATTATCGCTAATATACATTCAATAAAGTATTTTTACTAAATATCATTTGACTTGGATAATAAATGTGCAATTGAGAAAACAAATGGACTTAGCACTTTTGCATATCAAAAAATAGCTGACTGGATCAGTGGATGTAATTTTTTTTTGTAGTATCATAATATTTTGTCTAGCACTGGCTGGACTTATTATTTTCTTTTAGTATTAAGATTCGAAAACTTATTGTCATTTCAGCATTTGAAGATTCAATTAATAAATAAATGGTATTAAAAAGAAAATAGCAACGAACAAAAAACGAAATATGTAATTGTAAATGTTTCTATTACGTCTTTTGTAGCTTTTGAATTTGAATAATCGGACCAAATCTTAACTGAAGATTGATAACATCTAATAAGTGGCCGCTAAAGTTTATCAGGCATTATTTCATATGAATATCTAAATCATAGTTGAAGAGATGCCAAAAGTAATGCTCGTTAGACCACAACTGCAAATTCTACAGTTCCCAAACTTTTTATTAACTTTATAAATTTTTTGTATACAGTGCCACCTTGCTTAACGCAATCCTCAATAAATGCAACTCCTGGATTAATGCAACACGTAAAATATTTGCATTCTGGACTCAGTTGACGAAACTTTCAAAAAAAATAAAAAAAAAAACGCTTATTTATCGCAACTTTTTCCTCAAAGCCATCATTCCAAGAATCTTAAAATTCCTTTAAGGTGCTATCAGACGGGATGTATTTTACATATGTACAGTCACTTTTCTTACCCATATGTAATTCCGTATGTATGTCAAAATTTCCATTTTACATACGATTCATAATTTTTGCTATCACACCTGCATATGTTTTTCCGTATGACCTATAAATGTAAACAAAAGCTGCCTTTTTAACGTTTATACATTTCAAGAATTGCTTCTTTTGGCCAATCTAACTGCAATAAATATAATAAACATAATTTAATTTATTAAAAATCGAAAAATTCATTTTCTTTAATTTTTCTTTCCAATATATTCTTTCAAACAATTTTGTTTCAAAACAAATCAGCTGTTTTGTTTATGTTTGTCACAGGAAAATAGAGCGTGTTCTAATCGAAAAAATTACATATGTATTTCCACATGTATTTTACACATGCAAAGTTTCATATGTATCACACGATGTGTACAACTTTTACATATGGAAAATTTGACAGTACATATGTAAAATACATCCCGTCTGATAGCACCTTTAGATATATTTGCAAGTGAAGATGAGAGCGACAATGTTAAAATTATTTCCAAAATTAGATCTTAGTATGCTATTGATTGTTTTACCAATTTGCCGAGGAAAATGGTGTAGCTTAAAAAGGCATCATGTTTCTATAAAATATTCGTAAAATTGCAGTGCAGAAAAATATATTATCTAATAAAACACAGTAAAAAATTTCCGACTTTTTTAATAGATCTTTTTACGATTAAGTTTTTTTTTATTATTATTAGAGTTTTTATGTTGTTTTTTAAATAAATTAATAAATTAATATAAAATTTATTTTTTCTTAATTTTCGCCACAAAAAAGAAAAAGCGCCCTAAAAAATGTAACTCGTTTTTCGCAACTTCTATTAGTTGCGTTAAGCGAGGTTGCACTGAATTTTTATTTTGGGTTCGTTGCAACATAAAATGTTGGTCTCGATAGCAGTTATTGAATTTTTTAAAACTATTTTTTTTTTTGGAAACTATACTCAAGTGACCTACTGACGGTATCTACGCTGGTGTTGTTGATTTAACACGGTCATTGTAAGAAAGACACGAATGTACAGTATACCCCGGTTAAATACCCCACGCTTACCTTTTTCGTTTATTTACCTCGCCTTCTAAATCCCCGTTTGTTGTTTTCATTTATTGTTAGACAAAACATTCTTTCATCCACACAAAATAGAACCCAGAACATGCTATTCATGACTCAAATATAAAAGTGTAAAAAGGGCCAAATTTCAGTACACTTATATTGGTACTTTTTTGAAATTCTTTTCTACTATTCTATTCTCGCAAACTATGCATCGCCTACTTTAACGCCCACTTTTTTAAATTGATTAATTGCTTCATCATGGCTTTTTATAGATTTACTTCAAACAAGTTGTACATAGTATTAAATTTTTAAGTTTCTGCTTCCTTGAAATAATAATATTTCTCCTTTATTTTAGTTTAGAATCTGAGCTTAAGATTTGCTTGTATCGTTTTATACAATATTTATACTACTTTTTTGAAGCTTTGGCTTTTTTGCAATCATTAAACCCAACAATCTCGATAGATATGAATGTCTTTTGATCTTGTGATATGTATTACATTAAAAATGTAGAATATGTACGTCACAAATCGCTTTTAATGTCTTATGTAGAAAGGAAAATTTGGCGCTAATTTTGTAAAAGGCAACGCCACAATTTTCTAAGAGTTATGTTAAATTATATTTTGCAAAACACGGCGTTCAAGCAAGTGATTGTTTGCGTTGTAACAGCTGATTCTTACGTTGTTGTTAATACAACTGTTTGTTAATACAACCAAGGTGAATTTAAATACAAGGTGACAGCATAGCGCCAGCTGATTATTCATGGTGAAATTGAAAATGTCAAAAAGTTGTTTACAAATAGTCAAAGTTTATATAAAAAAAGATGTTTTTGACAGTGACGAAAGTTTTTACACATACAAAAATGCCTGTTGTTCTTGCCTTGTTGTAATTGTTGTAGCAATGCTGTCACCTTGTATTTAATTTCACCATGACAACAACTGTTTGAAATTGTGTATTTTGTAAAACGCAACGCTGAATTTTTTTTCAATTGCGTTGTCAAATTTAACGCCTATTTCCTTGGCGTTAGTTTTAAAAGTTGAATTAAAATATTATTAAAAAACAAAATTACTCAAAATTTTTCTTAGGGCGAAAAAAGAAGCCACAACGGCAGCTGAATATGAATTGTTGATAGCTGAAATGAAAAACCATCCAGATGTGGCTCGTGGAATGCCTAATTTTGGCAGCTCAAAATATAAATATATGAATATAAAAATATTGCAAATCTACACAGTGTTATTTTACTTACTCATTATTCGTTAAATTGATAATGTTGATAGTAGAGAGCAATTGGGGTTTTTCAATAGATATGTCTAGGACGCTTGAAGAATCTTCATCACCCGAAGAAGAAGACATATCCATACGAGTAAGTGTGAACATTTTTTTATACCCCTTATGGCCAGTTTCTAACTTAAAAATCAAAGGGGTTTGAAACTTAAGTTCTCTTTTAATACCAAATTCATTTTTATAGATCATATTTAAATACATACAACTTAAATCAGTGACTACGTCCATTTAAATACAACTTAAGTTGTTCATACTACCATATGATTTTGACAGTTCTGCAAATTATGAAAATTGCGCATTGAAGTTTTTTTTATTATTTGATAAAAATATTCAATAAATAAACTCGCCGTGAATAAAAACATTTTGTTACTGTGTTATTAATATTAACTAAAACAATGAATTTAGATGAAGAGGATATGAATGATGCAGCTTTTGTCCATTTAGATTACAACAATTTGTAAACTAAATATTAAATCAGCTGTTAAATGAAGAAGTTGTTTATATTTTTTTGACATTTAATAGTGTTACCATACTTTTTTCATAATTAAATACCAAACGCAATTTGAGACTGACAAAATTAAACCATATTTAAAAAAAATTAAATTTAAGGCAAACAAATTAATTAATTTCGTGTTTAAATATCAAGTTAAAAACTGGCCATTAGTATCTTTGCGTTTATAATTATTTGCCTTAAAAGCTTTTTTCTTCACAATTTGAAATATTTTCTTGGCAAATAAAATTACTGAACATTTGATAGGTTTGTAGCATTGCCAGTGAAAAATAAGTGTAGCTTTATGTAAATTTTTATTTTAAATTTCAGTATCAACATTTACAATGGCAACATTAACCACGCATTGATTTGACAGTATTGTAACAACGTAATATTTCTCTGTTCGCTAAACGCAATGACGTAGTGATTTACAAAATTTCATATTTTTGGTGATGCGTTCGCAGAAGTTTAGGTGATGCGTTGAATGCAAGTGATTTACAAAATTAGGGCCTTTTTTAATGCATTTAAAGTTATTATTTTGTCTTTATTTTGCCATTGAATCCAATAATAATATTAAACAAATAAATCTTTACCACGTAGAAGATAAGATATCATGGACGATATTGGAGATAAAAAGAAATCTGTATGAATGAAAAGAAATATAGCATTGATGATTCTGACTTTAAAAGTTATCAATCTGATCCGAATAAAATTCAGTCTTAGTGCAAATTTTTATTAATATTTTAAAAATTGTTTGAAAACAATATTACCTGTTGGTCGTAATTCACTAATGTGATTTTATTTTAAATGTTTTGCAATTTTATCTAATTTTGACCATTTATTAATTACCGATTCTCACCATAACTTACAGAGTTTGTCTGATTTTCATAATAATCTTAAATGTAATTTAACAATTTATAAAATAAAAAACATTTTTTCATATTCACAAGTTAAAAGAAACAGAGAATAAAACAGAGTATAAAAAAGGATAAGATGTAAGGTGAGGTTTATTTTGTTTGAATTTGATTTCAGAAACATTATCTACAAAAGATTTATCGGTGGCATAGAAGAAGTGGACCAGTTATGGTCTGATAGCTACTAAATCCAGTATCGGCTAATGTGATTTCTATGTATTTTAGGATTATATGGGTTGAATTTCATCTCAATGGCGTTATTTACAAGAGTTGTATGGTTGGTTGTTATGCTCGGAAGTAGACTTAATTCAGGAGCTATTATTGACTGACAGCTACAAAATCCAGTAGCATAATTGCCGTATAACCGATACTAATATAATTTCTGGATTAAAATTTCTGATCCATATAAAAGTTGGTTCGATATCGATATTTATTAGACATTTTTGTGGGTTTATTTGTTTTTTGAAAATGATTCTTGGCAGCTATGACAAATTATGGGCCGATCTTCTTAAATTTTGGAACAGGTATTTTAATGCATATGAGGTTATTTCACGTCGAATGTCAACATAATAACGGTATATTTAAGATATATATTAGTATTAACGTGAATTTCGGGAGTGGACCCTATGTGGGGAATATTGTCAAATATGGACCGATGTTCTCAAAATCCAGCAGTTTGATTTAGGCATGTATGTAAATGATCCGTGTAAAATTTTGGATTGGTACCCTTATTTATAAGAGATTTATGATTATTAAAATGATTTTCGGAAGAGGGCTTTATATACGGTTAAAAAAAAACCGAAATTAACAAAATTTTGTGGGATGATTTTTGTATATATGTAAATGATCTGTGCAACGTTTTCGGTCGGTAGCGATATTTATACAATAAAAATGTCTTTTTCAGATGTGGTTCTTGTATAGGAGCTCTGACCAGTTCTGGGCCGACCACCATAAAATTTAGTACAACAATTTATTTGCCTATAAAGATTATGTATGTCAAATTTTAGCCGTTTAGCATTATTTATATCTGTTTTATACGTATTTAAGTGAATTTTGGAATATATGGGGTCTATGGTCAAACATGGACCGAACTAAAAAAAAATTCGTTTTGCGATTTCTTTTTGCACAGAACTTAGTTTTGCTGAATTTTGTCTTGATATTCCAATTTTATAGGCATTTATGTATAATTGAGCCATATTTCGGGAATATATATATTTGTTTGGGGCTATGAGAAATCATGGACCGATTCTTACTATTTTCCGCACACTTTATTCTTTTATCATACAAACAACGTATACAAAATTTCATGGTATTATCTGCAATATATTTCAAAATATGTACAAAAAATATCAAATTCCTTTGGAGGTTGTCTCACATATTGGTTCATAACTCTGGTTGACCTAAACCGATTTTGCTGATTTTTAATAGCAAACTTTTCGAAAGCATTTCTGACAGAATTATTGAAGATTTAGATCTCGAATATATCTGGGGACTTCAAAAAACTGATTTCAACACTCAGACAGACAGACGGACATGGCTTAATCGACTCCGCTATCTATAAGGATCCAGAATATATATATGTGCTTTATAGGGTCGGAAAATTATATTGTGGAAATTTCACACGGAATGACAAACTTATATATACCCTTCTCATGAAGGTAAAGCGTCACTTATTTAATTTTTATTTTTCGCGAATGTCAGCAATTTTGGAAGAAGTTTTAATAAAGATGAGAAGAGAGTGAAGAAACTCAGAAAAATATTAAATAAAGCGTCACTTACAGCGTTATACTATGTTTCCACGGTACGTGCTTCACTCTCTATTCATGCTTCACACCCCAATCATAAGCGCAACAACTTGCTTCACCATACAAAATTTTAAGAGCGAATCAAGTAGATTCATATTAAATCTACTTGCGAAGCACGAAAAATTGCACTCTTCTCTAATTTTTATCGCAAGTTTATCTGCACAAGCTGTAAAAATTTAATATTATTGTAAACAATGCAAATTATTTTCTTGTTGCTGGAAGTAAAGAAAGTAAATGCGTACGAATGTATGTTTTTCAAATAAGCTAACTAATTTCCACTCACTTTTTTTGTCCATTAAAAAAAATATTTTTCACAAATTGTAAATTCTGTTTTTTTTTTTTATTCTGTTTGTTTATTAAAAACAACTGTCAAATCGAATCAAGTATTTTGATCATGTAAACAGCATGATTCATAAACATGATTCAGAGAGCGAAGCAGGTGATTCAAGTCGTCGTGGAAACATAGTATTATCAACTTTGAAATTTCAAAACGCACCAAAATGGAGAAAAAAGCGCACCATTTACAAAAAAAAAACGCACCAAGTTAAGAATTTCGTTTTTGTCTAAATATGTTTTTGTTTCGACCTTTTAAATTCCAAATAAATTAGGTAAATAATCAGGCTCGAGGTCTGTGTTATAATCAATCGTTCTATTTATTTATTTCAATATTTCGCCTACCATCGGTAAGCATCATCAGGAAAATCTATACACAAAACAGAAATAATGCAAATTAATTTACTTTAATATTGCGACAGAATATAAAGATAAAACTTACAACAACAATGAGTTACAATAATCAAAAATTAGTCCTTACAGTTAAACATTTAATATTGTACTAAATTTTATGTTTTGTTTTATTTATTATATAAGTATAACTCTTTGATAAGTTTTCTATATCGGTCCGGTAGTTCATTCTCTTATCTTGTTCGACCCTGTTGATGTGCAACATTTCCAATGTAAGTCTCCGTTTATATATTTCTTCTCTTTGTAAAATTTGTACATTGTCAAAATCTGGTGTATGTCCTCTCATTGTACAATGGGCTGCAAGTGCCGTTTTTTGTGTTGATGACTTATCTCTACATCTTATGTCCGATCTATGTCCTGCTAACCTAGTTTTCAGCTTGTTCTTTGTAGTCCCAATATATACTTGGTTGCATATGTTAGTGTTGTCCCCCATGTATTTTATTTTGTAGATAAGATTTGACTTATCCATGTCGTTAATTCTACATTTTGTATTTGAAAAAAGTTGTCTCAGAGTGTTATTTGTTTTTGGAGCTATTTTATATATTTCTTTGTTGTAAATATCCGAATTATGAATCCTTTCCGAGATTTTTGGAATGTATGCCATTGATTTATATATCTTATTCGAGTTGTCTGGTAAAGGTATATGCTTAATGTTATTATTTTTGTATATTAGTTTTTTGATGATATGTTTCGGGAACGAGTTTTTTCTTAAAATATCGTCTAGCTTACGTAAATTATCTTTATGAAATTGTTTATCACTGATTGATAAGACTCTCTTAATAAAATTACTTGCAGTGTTCATTATCATACTCTTTGGATGGCAAAATATTTATTGAATTAATTTTAAATTTTTTAATATTATAAATTCTATCAAAAACTTTTTATCAACGATTATTAGTAAAAGTAATAATAGTAAAAGCCTTTTTTTTTAAAAATGAGCTAATAAAGATAAAATAAGCATTTAACCACTAAAAATGTTACTCACAATATGATATTCGGAACTAAAGTACTAATTGGTAAAAAAGCTAATTTCAGTACATATTTGGTACTTTTTTTATATATTTTTGTTTTGATTTTTGCCAATAAAATTTGTTAAGATTCAACTGGTACTCTTCCCCTGGTTGTTCGTCTACAGTTCAGTAGACCAAACCATCAGGTTATACAAGAATTTTATTTACATGTTTGAAATGTTAATTTGATTTTCAAACAAAGATTTTTGAAGAATTTGATTTCATTTATCATACATTCGAATTTAAAATACATTTTTTCATCGTATAGAGTTTATGAGTTATGAATTATTAAAAAAGTAGTAAAAATAAAGATTTCATCACATTTTCGAAAAAATTAAAAAACACTCAAACAGGTGTATTTTATTGTAGAAAGATTTTTGCTCACACTGAAACAAAAAGTTGTGTTGAATTTGCTTTGGTGCCACCAAAAATTAAAAAGCGCACCAAAATTTTAAAAAAAGCGCACCGCGCACCAACTAAAGAATTGTTCACACCAAAAATTTAAAAAAGCACCAAAAATGGTGCGAAACGCACCAAGTTGACAACGCTGGTCGTACTGCTTCGCACACAACTAAAAATCTAACGGAAAATCATAAATGTTTATTTTTTTGGCTTAAAGGAATTTTTTTTTTAAATTTACATAATGCTTAATGTCTATATCAGTGATGGAAAAATGAAAAATTGAAATGGTACTGACCGTCAACAAAAAGAGTACTTTTTAATGAAAAATAAAATTAAAAATCCATTTAAAAATAATTCAAAAAAAAATTAATTCAGTTTAATAAAAAAAACTATTATAACAACAAACTAAAAATTAATTTATTTTTATGTAAAAATATATGTCTCAAAAATTTTTATTTGTTGTGGGTTAAGATAATAAACATATGAGCATGCCTGTATTTTGTTAGTGTTAATGCCATATCATTAAAAGATATTTTACCAATATGTTTGAAGTTTTCAAACTCATATGATACACAAAAAATCTCAAACAAGCAATGAGAATTACAAAAATGTACGAAACATAAGAAATTTAGTAAAAATACATTGGAATTGGTTGGTTGAACAACATTAACAACTTTTGCAAACAAACGCACACTAACAACAAATGAATAACGAATTTGTGCATTCCTTATAGCTATGTATAGACGATCGTCAGATATTACAACGTTGTCCAAAAAATTTCCAGAAAATGTCTAACAACCGTGTAAACTTAAAATGTTTGTCTTCCAACGTTTTAAGAAAACGCATTTTCAGTACATTGGAAGACAAAAATATTGTCAGACATCTAACAATCTTGTAAACACACAATTTTGTCATTGTAATTGTTTTAAGACAATTGTCAAAAACTTTTCATTGTCATATGTGCAAAGTTTATGCATCTGCCAATGGCAGCATTTCATAGAAATTATTTAGAATTTATTTCTAACTGCAACTCTGTATATACATAAATAAACAAACAAGTGTGTATTAATAACATTTTGGAAAAACAATTTCGGTTGACAGATAAATTCATTGTGTGACAATTGTGTGCCAATGAAATTGTTAGTTTTCTTACAGTCGTTTAAATTGACAATTTACCTTTTGCTAACAATTTTTCAATGCCAGTACATTGCTGGCACATTGCTAGATCTGAAAACGTTGTATTACCTGACGATCGTCTATACATATCTTATGTTCTTGTTTTGAAGCCAATGTTGTCAATGATTATAAAAATAGTAACGCTGGATTTCTAATACTATGTTTCCACGGTACATGCTTCGCTCTCTATTCAAGCTTTACACCCCAATCATGAGCGAAACAACTTGCTTCACCAAACAAAATTTCAAGAGCGAATCAAGTAGATCCATATTGAATCTACTAGCGAAGCACGAAAAATTGCTCTCTTCTCTAATTTTTATCGCAAGTTTATCTGCACTAGCTGTACAAATTTAATATTATTGTAAACAAATCAAATTATTTTCTTTTTGCTGGAAGTAAAGACGTACGAATGTATGTTTTTTTCAAATAAGCTAACTAATTTCCACTCACTTTTTTTGTCCATTAAAAAAAATATTTTTCACAAATTGTAAATTCTGTTTGTTTATTAAAAACAACTGTCAAATCGAATCAAGTTTTTTTGGTCATGTAAACAGCATGATTCATAAACATGATTCAGAGAGCGAAACAGGTGATTCAAGTCGTCGTGGAAACATAGTATAAACAGGGAACAGTGCAAAACAAACAAAGAGTACTAAATATGATGTGGGGGTACTGTGGTATTTTTGTTGTGAAAAAGTACTGAACATAGTACAATAGCATTGAATTTTCCATCACTGGTCTATATTAAGGTAAGTTTAGACGATATGTTGAATCAGCATATATATGCTGACAGCCATATGATTACAATTAGCAGCAAATTCCTATGTCATATGTTAGACGTTTACACGATATGTTGAAAGTAGCAAATTTTTTGATGTCAGCATATGTCAGCAAATGAAATGTCAACATAAGAGTTAGCATACGATTTTTGTGTTTATACGATATGTTAAATTTTATGTGGTGCTACATATGCTGAGTCGTATAAACATTTGTTTGTGAAAATAATCAGTTTGACAACATTTTTCAATTATTATTCAACTTCTGTATTTTATGTGAAATTTTTGAAATAAATGATGACGTGGGAGGAAATTGGTCTAGCTATTACGTTTTTAAGCAAATTTTTATATGCAAATCTGTCTTAATAAACGTTTGTTAAATTTAATAATCGTTTTTGAATAAGGGGGTTATTGTTTATTTCTAGAGACCTGGGGCCAAATTATCGCATTCGATATCGAGTAAAATTGATCGAAATTTTCTTATTTGAGATTATGGCATACGATATCGAGCAAGAAATTTAGAATATTTTATCATAATTTCGATATCGAAATCATTTTTTGATACGTTAGCTCATTCGATCACCAATGCAGTAATTTGTCGATTAATTTGAACAATGCCTCCGACCATTATATTGCGTTTTGTGTTCTTGTGTGTGTATGTGTGTAGGTACATATGCAACAAGAATTGTATTTACATAAACAAAACTATCGGCAGGTGGGCTTAAAGGTCGTGATACACTATCGTACACAATCGTACGATTCATTCAGTGGAAAATCTGACCGATATCTATCACACTCAAAAAAAATCGCAACAAAGTATATCATAGGTGCCACACTATTACACAAAAAAGATGCAAAAACATATGTTTTTGCTAATGTCAACAAACGCAGTTTTCCGCAATTTAAATTAATATTTGTGTTCAATTATTTTGTTGTTATATGTGAATATAATAAATTGTAGAAACTATACAAACAATTAAAAAATGTTAAACGTCGTCTGTCCTTTAGATTATAATTTGTGATTTAAATCAATAAAGCCGACATTGTTGTTTTCTTATCAGCTTTATTAGAAAATACAACTCTGATCGCATATGAATTTGCCATATGCTGAAAAGCTTGCATACGCTTTTCAACAAATAACATATCTGTCAACATACGCAGGAAATTTGTCAAACACTAATAATATGCTGTTTACACGATATGCTAAAATTACCAACATACGTTTGTTGGCATTGTTAACAAAGTGTTAGCAAATGTTGTTTAACATACGTATGCTGAAAAAATTTTGCGTTTACACGATATGTAAGCACTTGTCACAAATTTTTCAGCATAAATATGCTGATTCAACATATCGTCTATACTTAGCTTTAAGTGAAAAAATACTTATAAGGTACATTCGGTGTATAGTTTATAAGTAACACTAAGTACTTCAACTTTGCGCTGCTCGGGACAGAAAACCAATGAAGATATTTGCATGAAATTTTCCACACATGACCTTTAGATAGTTTTTAACCATCTGTGTAAAAATCATCAAAATCGGAGAACAGGTCCAAATTGATTTATTGCCGCAGTGGACAGTGTGCGTGTGTGGAAATTTACCGTTATAAAAGTAGTTGAGAAATTCTTTTGTATATAATGTTTTAAAAAACATTTAATGCGATATTTTTAAGCTTTAAGGTGTCAATTAGTTATTATTTTGATATGGGTCGTCGAACTTCAATATAAACGCGTTAACTGGTAATTAAGCATTTTAAAGATGGGGAAAAACAAAACATTTTGCCCGTATAGTATAGTTGAGTGCTTTTACAGTTCAGATGTGTCCGAGAAAATAGAGTGGCTAATAATGGTTGGGAAGCACTAAATAAAATATTTACTGAAGCTGACGAACGTTTGATATCGCGTAAAATTAAGCAAAATCTGAGTTTATCTGCTGCAGTTTTGGCGAAAGATGCAGAACGACTGCTACTACGTTGCGATAATTTTAATGGAAAGACAGCACGTAATAAGCCTTATATTAGCCCAAAGTAGATTGCAGTTCTTCAGATGAATTTAATCTTTTTGGGTCCAATAATAAGTCATATGTTTGGCGAAATCCAAACGCAGAACTACAACCAAAAAATTTAAGTGGCACAGTAAATTTAAGTGGAGGACATGTGATATTATGGGGGTACATGTCGTCAGCTGGTGTCGGAAACTTGGTCATATCGATGACACTATGAACAAAAAAAAAATGTAAACCTTTTAAAAGACAGCTTATTACAAAGTGTTGAAAAGTTAGGTACATATTAGAGAAAATTTTCGGTTCTATCAAGACAATGACTCAAAGCATAAGTCACAACGTTTGTTTGGCTTGCTGGGAATTGTCCTCACATCGTTAATACACCAGCATAAGCACCAGATCTCAATGTTATTGGGAATTTATAGAGCACTCTTGAAAGAAACATTAAAAAACACCAAATAAGCAATCGCCAGGACTTAAGAATGGAATGGCAAAATATAACGGTCGAATATATTCAAAAGCTGGTTAAATCAATGCAATCAAGACTAAAAGCAGTTTTGAAACAAAAGGGGTTTTCCACAAAATATAAGTCTATTTAAAATTTTAAACAAATTATAGTTATAGAATAGTTATAACATGTACACGAAATATGTAAGATGTGACCTTGCTTTACATTGAATTTTACTATTATGTTAAATATACTTACCTATATGAGTGAACTCTTTCTGTGTTATTCATTTGAAATCAAAATAAAACTTATTAATCTTTAAATAACTAACGGTATTTTTTTTAATTCTTAAGTAAATAACAAAAACAAATAAGCTGTGAGACACTGTGCGATGTAATAATAATAAATATTCCTTCACTTATTACGGTTAAAAGCCACAGGTGTTTGAAAGAGATGTCATCAGTTAAGATGCATTTCTTATGTATTTAACAGCATGAGCCAAACAAGTAGCTTTTTGTTCAGAGATCCCTTTTGTTTTTGTTACATTTTGTAAAGTCTACAAAGTACCTTTTTATACATTTACACGAGCATGTTAGTAAACATGTGTGATAATTGCAAATGCATCATATTTGGCGCCATTCAGATGGCAACACATGAGGATGATGACGATGATGTCTTTAATGATGATGAACTTAGTCTGTGTGGGAGGCATAACTATTACTTATTTAAGAAGTCTTAGTAATGTTATTTAATCTTTAATGTAGAAAAACATCAGTTTCCTTTTTTAATTTTCTTTAAAGATGTTTCTAAAAGAAAACATTTTAGTAATAAAAATTTTATTTAAACAATTGCAATTTCATCCGTGTAGATTTGAAATTGTTTGGTTATGTTTCAACAGCAGAAAATTAAAATAGTTAATAGTTCGAGGTAAGGAATACAAACATTATTTTTAATGAATGACTCTAAATCTATATATATAAAATTCAATGTATGTATGTATGTATGTAACGTATGGACTCCAAAACGGCTGAGCCGATTTTGATGAAATTTTCACAGCATGTTACTGTGACTCTGGAAGGAATAATAGGCTATATGAAGTTTTGATTGTACACACGGGGGTGGCACCGCCCATATAACCCAAATATTTAAATCGCCATATTTTGGGCATTTTTTGACCTACGTCAATGATATGTGGTACATATGGAATTGGCATAATTAGGAATACGTACCAGGAGAAAAGTGGGTGGGACCATGCCCTTTTTTAGGAAAATTAAAAATCATAATATAGTCTTAACTACTGGACCGATCGTCATTAAAATTTTAACAATAGGATATTCTTACGAAATAATAAATTCTTGACTATGTAAGTGGACAAAGGGGCATGGTCTCGCAATAAATACATTAAAATTAAATAAATAAATGTTTGTAAATATATAAATACGTTTTATTTTATTTTATGACGAGGGGGGGGGGGGTAGCAAAGCACACCGGGTTTAGCTAGTTTATTATATAATTCAAATCTTGTGAAACAAAAAAATTTAATTTTTTTCAGTATTCAAATTAAAATGTATACGCAACATTTTCTACTAAAAATTCTGTTACACATAATATTTTTTTTTTAATTTATTAAGTTAATTCCTTATATGTGCATACATATAAATGGCCTCAGCGCCAAAAAGGCATTGTAGAGGCGAGTTGGCAATATGCAACAGGTAAGTTTTATGAATAAGGGGTTTATATATATTTAAAGCTTTTTACTTAACATAATATTATAAATACAAAATAGAAAAAACTATGTATTTATAGATATAAATTGCAATGTAATAAATAGAGCAAGCAATCTCATGCAAATGCATGTTTTTACTGGGCATCCTAAAATGGAAACGGTTAAGTTATCTTTGCGAATCGTGAAATTTCCTTTAAAATGGCATTAAATCGTTTTTGCATATTTTGCTAAAAATACCCGTTTTTGCATATTTTTGCGCATATTTTAGCACATTTTACAATAAATGCATGTTTTTTTTTGCATAGTTTTGGTATTTTGGTTAGCATCCATTTAAAAGAGAAAAGCGCCCCTAATACTTAATGCGACATCTTCTGGTAAAAGTTGACACATAACACGGTGCGACAGTCCAAAAAACCTGGGACCTGGGATATTATTTTTCTTGTAGGGCTTGTCGAGTAAAACAAGATTCCAATAGTGAAATATGCCGGACACCTCCAAAATCCGGATTTACGGTTAAAAAACCGGTTTTTGTACCTTTGCGGCCTGCAATTTTGTTGATAATGATCCGATTTTCAATTTCTTACTAGATTTGGAAAGAAGAAACTGAGATCTTTTTTTTTATTGTGCATACATTTGTATGTATTAAATGAATTGTTTTCAGTCTTTTTTGTTAAATTACTTGCAATATTTTTTTTAATAAAGTATTGAAAAATATTTTTAATTGCATATTTTCTGTGTTTTTAGTGCATGAGATTCCTTCCTTGCCCTAGTAATAAATAATAAAATAACGTAATAAATTATTCAAAATGTTACATTAAAATGTCTTGTATGTTTTGTATTAGATAATTTTTAACGTTTCTTTTAAATATTGAAATTCTATTAATAAATGTTTGCAGCAAGTTGTTGAACTCGCGACTACCCATGTATTCAATTCTTTGTTTTGTAACTTCCAGTCTACATCGGGAACCTAATAAGTTCATATTGCTCCTTGTATTGATAGCAGATTGATTTCTCGAAAAATTTATTGTGTGATGACCTATTCCATTTTTAAAACATAAATTAACAAGTGCAAGTAATAAGTTCCATGGATTGGTAGAACATTTTTAAACACACTATTATACAAAAACATTATGTATCCCACACGTTATTGGTAGATTACCTACAACTTTCAGGGCTTTATTTTGTACTGTTTTTAGCATTTTGAGTTCATTGCTCTTTTTGTTTTTTTGTTTGATTGCACCGTAATTGAAATGGCTGTGAACTAATGCATTATAAAGTAATAATTTTGTTTGTCCATCAAATTTGTTTTTGAATTTGTAAAGCAATCCTACAGCTTGAGCAGTTTTTTACTATAAGCATCTAATATGTTGACTCCATGAAAGATTATTCTGTAGATCCATACCTAAATATTTAACGGAGTTTACTTCCTGTATCTCGTTGCCATTGACAAATATGCTAAAGTTAGTGTGATTACTATGCGGTCATTATTTTAGTTTTAAGTGAGTTTAAAAGAAGTTTGTTAGGTTTAGCAAATTCAGCTAGTAACGATGCATCCCGTTCCATATAAACCTTAGCGAATGTCATCCGCTAAACAGTTTTCCAAGGAGTTGGAGATTTTGTATATCGTTTAGTTGAATGGTAAACAGTAGAGGACCAAGTACAGTTTCTTGGGGCACGCCATATTCAACAGCTCTAAGAGAACTTTTTTGACCATTAATTTCAACAAATTGCTTGCGATTCCTCAGATAACTTTTTAAAAGGGACAGCTCTCTAAAACAAATACCATAGAACTTTAAGTTCTCCAATAAAATTTCATGATTTATAAAATCAAATGCTTTGGTAAAATCATAAACAATTCCAGCAACTCCATTAAATCCATCATCTAGTCCTTTACAAATAAAATTGATGACATTAACAATCGCTTCCTCTATGCCACATCCACCTCTAAAACCAAATTGAAAATCATTTAACAGGTTATGGGTTTTCATATACATACTTTGAAATTTGATTATGTAAAACTTTTTCAAATACGTTATCAATAACCGATAAAACAGCAATGGGTCTAAAACTTTCCCTAGTGCAGGTATTGAGTATCTTTGGTATCGGTACAACTTTGTGGATTTTAATCTGTTGTTCAGTATATTACTAAATATGTTTACCAAAATAGCTGTGAAAATGTTAATGTTATTTAAAAGTATATTCGGCATTATATTATCCAGAACTTTTTTTTTGGTTTCAAGTTCAATATCGCATTATATATATCTTCCGGTGTTGCATAGTCAAAGTAAATTCTTGTATTCATTCTTAAGGAGGTGAAAGAATCAACTAAACCGTCTAAACGTTGCATTTTCAAATCTTTTACTGAGTTCAGAAAAAACGTATTAAGAACTTTAGCTTTCTGCAAATTATTAGTGATTAGTTAACCATGAGAATCTAATAAGTCAATTTGTTTGCTCTTTGTTCTACCAAGTGTTTCACTCAAAAACTTCCAACATTTTTTCGGATCATTTTGAAACCCGTCTAAATTTTTTCTATAAAAATTATTCAAAGAATCTTTAGCTGCTTTTTTTATAACGTTGCTTATTCTTTTTAACCTTGTCTCTATGTCAACATTGCCAGGATTTTTCCTACGTTGTTTTAAAAGGTTTTTCTTTAACAATATAATTTTTAGTAGATTGCCATTTAACCATGGTGCAATTTTACATCTTAGCTCTTTATTTTGCCTCTTTTCACTTGTTGCAGATTTTTGTAGAATATTGTTTTCTGTTTTTTTTTTTCTCAAAATTCTGATACACAATATTTTTTTACGTATGCACAACTATTGGAAAACTGTTGGGTTTAGAATACTTATATACGAGTATGTAGCTAGATTTCGTACATACCAGAATTATTTGATCATATGTATTTCGGTTTGGCAACTTTATGCAAAAAAGAACCTATAAGATAATCAGAAGATTTCATAGACTTTTATTTTCTAAACCAATACAAAGGTTGCAACTCTTTTAAAGTTGTGTATTTCTGTTTGTGCGACATCATTATAAAACAATGCATATATGTATGTAGTACAAGTACCAGCACATTTATAACTATTTAAAAGCACATTATAAACATTTATATCAAAATGATCCCGACCAGTGGCATAACATTTATTGTTGAACATAAGACGGACAACACTTTTGGTGCCACTTGCCATCTACCACTTGTTGTCTGTGGGTGAATGCAACTGTTTGCTTCATTTTTCTTCTTAGTTTATATAGTGTTTTGTAATGATTGTAACCTTATAACCTTATTCCTTGGTTATACATTTCAAGCTTCCACAATCACCACGCTTCAATACAAAAAACTCAAGTGTATAAAAAGTAAAGAAATCCTAAGAAAACGTTAAACGCTAAAGAAAATATTAAAAAAATACTGTGTTTAAAAGAATTCCAGTTCGAATAGAAGTATGTATGTTTGTAAGTGCTTGGATTGAATAAAAACCCTACAGGTCATTTGATTGTTAAAACATGATGAAAAGAAAAAACAAATGCGAAGAAAAGAGCAAAACTTAAATAATAAAAGAAATAAAAAAAAGGGAAATTGTTATTGTTGTTAATGTGTTGTTAAGTAATAGTTTGTGGTTGTAGTAGAGCTATTGTTTACAACATGAACCACGCACTCATAGATACATAGATACATTCATATAAACAATTGTAAAATATCCCAACAGTTCTGGCCAAGTGTCCGGAATTAGGCAATTCATCTGCCATTGGAGTCGCCTCAATATAATACCTAGTTATTTTAATATGTGCGAGTCAGACATATGTATGTAGGTGAAAGTCAATTTACCGGTAATAAATACATAGAAAAGAATAAACTAAGCATTACAAAAGGACACTTGGTAAAAATTTACTCTCCAATAGACTACTTCTGGTGGTTAAAACAACTACTTTCCAAAGTACAAATGTATAGGGACACTAAAGTTACGATTGACTTTACACTAGATTATCTGGAATGTACATACATACATATGTATATAGTAAACAAACGTGCCAAATGACCAAAACTATATAAATTGGAGTCGGTCATGTAATTAAAAATTAATGAAACTACTTCTTTTGTAGTCATTACAGAACTGCTGGGACACTTTGAGTGTATGGCATTTCAATAAAAGTAATTTGGCGGCATGAGTGGGACAGGAACAACATCCTTCTTAATTCACTCTCTGTGTGCGAGTATGATTTAAAGTGTTTTTGATACTGAAAACATTTACTGCAACAACTTAAATATCTGCAAAATATGGAATTAATCAAGAGTTGCATTCCGGCTGCAACAAGTTTATTGACCTCCATTTGAAAACACAAATGTGCGTGATGAAATATGAACGGAGAGTAGTCGTTTGATGGTCAAAAAGAATGTCCCCAGGTTTAAAGAAACTACTCGTAAGTAAGAACGATTATTAGTGCTTAAATACACTTAAACAATTAAAGTGTTTAATGTATTGAAGCATTTTTATCGTAACAAATAAAATGAAAACAAGTTAGTATAGTCGGTCTAGCCCGACCATAAAAAACCCTACAACCAGAAATGGAAGATATAACCTATTGTTTATCATTAATAATTTTTAAGGACCGTTTACACAGTGTAACTTGTAAATTGTTAACACTATTAATGTTTATGCAAACTTTTAAGTGATCTTTGGATATAAATTACTTTGGAATAATATATACAAAACCGGTGGCTTTTAGATTTTACACAAGAATGATTTATTTTCTAAAATGGTTCTTTAAACTATTTGACATATAAAAATCCCAAGCTTATTGACAATTTCAATGATAAGTATTTGGCAATTCAAAATTTACTAATAAATATAAAGGTATTAATTCATTTTTTAAATAATTTAAAATTTAAACTTAATTCTAATAATGACTAAACACCTATTATTGGCCGAACATCCAAAAATGTTGTGACACGACTTTTGTGCATATACATAAATATTTTTTGTATTAAATTTTATCTCGATTTAACATTTTTAAAAGATTTACACATGTTAAAGTGATTTTCGAAGGCGATCTTATATGGGAGCTTTCACTAATTATGAACGCACTGTTATAAAATTAGCTGTCATGATTGAATTTTATTTGGATACCCACATTTTTCAGAGATTAGTGGTCGTTAAAGTGATTTATGAAAGTGGGACTTATATGAGAGCTATGACTAATAATAGACCGATCATCATAAAATTGGTCCGAATGATTTATGCATATATTATTGTTTGAATACCAACATTTTTAAGTGAATTATGATCTTTATAGTGATTTTCGGCAGTGGAACTTATATCAATTATGGACCGTTCTGCACAGAATTTTTAGATATGATTAGGCTTCATGTACAATTTATATGTGGTGAAATTTGTTTGGATGTGTATATAAATCAAATATTTCGGACCGATAAACCGCTATTTGTATGGAGGAAAACGAACCGATTTCAACTAATTTCAATCACAACAGTCCCTAAGACGAAAAAAAAATATCATTAACAAATTTAATCAAAATATCTTAAAAATTGTGACCTGAACTTAAAGCACAAGCTTTACATGGATAGCCAACAAGCCGTACGGTCATGGTTAAATCAACTTAGGTATTGATCCTGAGTCGATCGGTGTACTCTAAGGTGGGTGTTGGATTACTATTTATGGGCGTTGCAAACGTCAGTACAAATCCAATATCTAATATACCCTCCCAACTTTGGTGATGCAGGTAGGTAGTAGTTGAAAAAATGCTTAATACTACCGTAGGAAGACACGAAATTCATATCCGTCTGTATGTATTTAGATAATACAGAGCAGCTTCGTATGTCAACTTTTACAAAAGTCATTATCGTAAATGTAATATCCAACAGCATAACTCGTAAAATTCCTGCTACATTCATAAGCCGTTGACAGTTTCATGTGCACATATATTTAGACCACAAATACTTCGTGAGCGAGTAATAGGTCGATCTCGGAGTCCGAGAGCTGAGTTACAATAGTAGCCAAAGATTTAGCAATACTCTTTCTACGTACACCGTAAAACGCTTGGAATTAGTAAAGAAGCCAAATTAATTTTCATCCCTACTTAGTCTATTCGGAATGCAAATAAAGCATCTTTATTCAATGAAATGTGTAGAATAGTATTGCCAAGGAAGTTTCAGTCACATAAAGCTTGACTAGACAAACTCCGGTTATGTTCCTTTAGTCTCGTGACTGACATAATATCAGAGTTCACAGCGATATCCCTGGCAGTAGTACATAAAATCACTTTAAAGAGATTGGCCATGAGTGGATGTCGAATGATACTAATGGCTGTAGTACCTTTCTCCAATCGAGGTAGTGGAAATATATGCATCTTGAACATTTTAGAAAACTAAATATCTATTTTACTGGAGTTTTCACTCAACTCAATTGTCTTTATTCATCAGCTAAGTAACTTTGGCGTCTGCTCGCTAATATCCCTAGGGGTAATATACCTAAAGATCCAAGATGACAGTTTTGCTTCTATACAATCAGTTCCATTGATAAATTTGCAACTTTTTGCCAAAAATAGGATAAGTGAAGTGATATATCACGGGTCTATAACCGTAATATTATACCCCATATAATCAAGTAACATTAGTAATGAATTTGAGCCCAGATGTCTTTGTTACTCTAGATATGATAGCAAATCCATGTACATCTAATGAAAAAAGTCAGGACACAATAATATCCGCATTATATTGCAGATCAATCTAGACTTGGAGATTTGTACGAATCGCAGCATCTCAGATCCATCATCAATCAGATTTTTTATCACAATAATAATAATAACGATGCTAATCAAAGCTCAAATTAATTGTCTTCGTATGTGAACATCAGAGCTGCGTGAATCCCAAAACAAGATGACTACAGGTTTGTTTTTAATTGACTAGTCTTAGATACTTCCATTGCTTACTGTGCAAATACTTGAGATTATGCTGCAGTTATTGGCATATTATTCTAAACATAAATGTTTAAAGATACGGTCACACTTTACTAAATAAAATATATTTGAACTCTTTTATTCATTAAAAAAAAAGTTCGTTTATTTAGGACAGGACACAACAAATATTTACTTTTTATTTTTTTTTGATGATGTTTGATCTTGCAAAACTCTTGTAGGAGTAAACAACGTTAAACAAGTTTGTGCTAAAAAAAAGTGCATACGCTTTTTAGAGTAAATATTTGCCATGTGTGACCATAGCTTAAGATAAATAAGTTGAAACCGAGATAAATATGTATTTCCTTTGAAATATATAATTAATAAATAATTGTTTGCCAAAGAGCATATTACAATAAAATAAATGTTTTGACATTGACCATATCTGCAGCAGAAACTTTGACAATTGTTACAATGAATTCAATTTCGCTTGAAAATTCATTATGAAAATGGTGGATTTTCAAAAGCTATATTTCGTAAAATTCGTAACGTTTTCGTTCAACGTTTTTCTAAGACAGCTAAAAATTAGGTTGATATAATTGCCGTTGCGAAAGTCACTGGCTGTTGTAATATGTGGTCTGTAATTGAACCATTTTTTT
This sequence comes from Bellardia pandia, assembly GCA_916048285.2. NCBI lineage: Eukaryota > Metazoa > Arthropoda > Insecta > Diptera > Calliphoridae > Bellardia > Bellardia pandia. The sequence continues at coordinate 78,652,038 of OU696530.1, forward strand.
TTTTTTTGAAAATTTGGCTGGAAAGACTTTTGCGGTGAATGGGTCTCGATATCGAGAGACCTCTTATTGATGATATGGATATCACTTTTACAGGGCATGCCACACAGTCACTGAAACAAAAATCACGAAATTCAGTCTATAATTGGCCGCTCGGATAATGTGATTTATAATTACTGAATTACATTTTATGTGGCTATGCTATACAAAGACAATATAATCGATTTGACTTTATAACTTAAAATCCGTAACTCAAAATCGTTAACGAAATAGACCAACAATTTTGTCAAAGTGTGATTGAAAATTTCAATATAATTTCGTGGACATCTCTCCGATATAATTTTTCATTTATAATTTTCGGAGGTGAGTAACTTCTCTTCTGATGACTTCTGCGCTTCCTCTGTGCACTTAAAGACTTTTTTGGTGCAAAGGACTTCATTTATTGGGTAAACTACTGACGAAAAGTTTTCGATAAATCGTCGATACCACCCCGCCACTCCAAGAAAACCTTTTACTTGCTTCAACGTTTTTGGAACGGGCCAGTTATTTATTGCTGTTACTTTTTCTGGATAATTCCTATCAAATATCCTAAGTAATTTACTTTCGTCACACAAAATTTGGATTTAGATACGTTTAGGGTGAAATTGGCTTTTCTAAATTGAGATGCTATACGAATCAATACTTTGAGATGCGATATGAAATCTTCAGAAACGATAACTAGATCATCAGGATACCCAAAAACATAGTGCCGAAGATCTAGTGGAATGATTTTGTCCATAAGTCTGCACATTGTCTGAGGTGCATTGCACAGTCCGAAAGGCATGACTATAAATTGGTAGAGAGGCCTTCCCGGAACTGTGAATGCTGTCAGACTCTTGGACTTTTCATCTTTTTTTCTAATACAATACAAATTTGCGTGTGGTTTTCTTATAAATTCTTTGATTTATTTTGAAAAACAAAACTATACTATATTATACAAAATTTCATTAAGTAACAAAACTTTATGGAAATACTAGTTAAAGATTTAACTTTGTGTAAGGCTCCTTTTAAAATGTATAGTTATTAAAATTATTATTATTAAATGCCTATTGAATCAATATTCGAAACTAATTAATTTAAATATTTTCAAAGATGCTAGCATTTAAAGCATGAAGGTACAATCTATAAATATAATATAAACATTGAAAAGACCTAAGAAAATATATGTAAATATATTTTTTAATTTAAAGGTACCATGGTTGGCAGCCGATTGAATTGAAACAGTTATAAGATAACGATAACGCAAAAGATCGTGATACACTATCCTACACAATCGTACGATTCATTCAGTGGAAAATCTGGCCGATTTCTATCACACGCACCAAAGACTGTCATAGGTGCCACACTATTATACAAAAAAAAATGCAAAAACATATGTTTTCATCAATGAAGCCGACATTGTTGTTTTCTTATCAGCTGTATTAGAAAATACAACTCTGATCGCATAGAAACTAGTTATCATTTTATGAAAATTTTTAAAAACTTCAGACAGACTTGTCAAAAAAATCTGTCATTTAGTTAAATTTTTAGGCCACACTATCATACTTTATGAACACACACAATTTTTTTGACATACCGTACGACTAAATAGGATAGTCAGTAGTGGCCTTAATTTGAATTAATTCATTAAGGGTATTTTAATAATCACGACCATTTCGGTCAAAAGTTATGTTAAAATTAACGGTAACGATATCTACGATTATATCGATAACGATATTTTAACGGTAACGGCAATTGCGGTTATTTTTATAATGATAGCTTAGCGCAAACGGTAGCCAACCTTGTATATTTCTGCCATTTTTGTGAGAGTAGTCTTCATAAAAATATCTTGTTCGAAAGGGGTAACGGTAGCCAAACTTGGAAATTTCTCCTTTTTGTGAGTGTAGTCTTCATAAGTGTCTTGTCTTGCATTTTCTTTAAACATAACTTTACAGATAAACAAACAAAATCACACCGGTTTTCATTTAGAGGTGATGTTAATCCCAAAAACCAGTATTACACGCACTGAGTACTGGTTCTTATGTTAAAGACAGTAAAGTTGTAAGATGTTATTTTTTGTTTTTGAACTGCATCTTGTTTAAACAATTTCTCAGCTACGCTGCTGGCTGTTTGTGAAGAATAAAATGAAACAAAAAGCTTTCTTACACTCATTTCAATCAGTTTAAGTTGAGTTCTTGACCATGAAACATTGGCTGAATACAATCTTCTGTTCAGTACTGATACTGATCTCTTTGTCAACGTTTGTACGAAGTGTAGCCGAATGGGCTTACACGGATGATGGCAGAAAATATTTTATTGAAGATAAATATGAGGTAAACCTGTTTATTAAATTCAACTTAAATAAATTATAATAAACTCGTATCTATATGCAATAATATATATATGTAACTAGTACTCATGGCTGGAATCTTTGCATGAATGCGCCAAGCGCAATTTGTCATTGGTATCCTTAGACTCGGCAGAGAAAAATAATGATTTTGTGAAACTAATGAAAAATCGTTATGGTAAGTTTTAATGGAATCAACTTAATTATAATTAAATGGAATTACGAGTAATATTAGGCTTTAAAATCCTACTTGCTTCTTAGGTCATGGTCTTGATTTGTGGATTGGTGGTTCTGCTTCGACGGCTGAAAATTCCAATCGTAAATTTGTTTGGGCTTCTAATGGTAAAACTTTTCAATATTCCCACTGGCAAGAGGGTGAACCCAACAATTTGGGCAACGAACAACCGTGTGTACATCTCTGGTCCATATCAAATGATTTTCGTTGGGCTGACGGTCAGTATCATTTGAAATACGGTTACATTTGTGAGGAAACAACTTTGCTGTACAAATGTTGGGGAAGCTAGTGATAACAAGTTTTATATTTGACATTGACATTTTTATAATTATTTAAAGCTTATTTTATTGAACAAACATATATATAAAATATCTACATCTAATACATATGTATATATACCTATGTACATATATATAGCCAATGACTTTATATATTTGTTTACTTGCAAACGAAATAAAATATTTAATAACATTATTTATTAAGCAAAAACAAGAACTTAGTAATACTTTATTCTGTGAAAACGAATTTAGAAATACATACATATGTAAATTCAATTGATTGATATCGCATTTCAAGGAGTGCTTTAATGTTGAAAATTTACCCCCTGGCCCACGATGTCGAACGATAACGTTCGTTTAGATAAGACTTAAGACACAAACTTTTATCGTATCTATTTTTTTTACTCACTCAAGTTTGTTTATTCCACAATCAAGTTTGTGTCTTAAGTCTTAACTAAGCGAACGTTATCGTCCGACATCGTGGGCCAGGGGGTTAATTTTTGAAAATAGATTTTTTCAATTATACACGATTATTTTACTAAGAAGATTATTAACCTTGAATTACAGAGCTGATGGTAACTTTTACTCCCTACATTAGTTTTTTAATTAAAAACAAATAAGAAAGTATCAGTGTTGTCAACTTGGTGCGTTTCGCACCATTTTTGGTGCTTTTTTAAATTTTTGGTGCGAAAAAATATTTAACTTGTGCGCGGTGCGCTTTTTTTAAATTTTGGTGCGCTTTTTAATTTTTGGTGCCACCAAAACTTTTTGTTTCAGTGTGAGAAAAAATCTTTCTACAATAAAATACACCTGTTTGAGTGTTTTTTAATTTTTTCGAAAATGTGATGAAATCTTTATTTTTACTAATTTTTAATTGCAGTTTTTAATAATTCATAACTCATGAAATCTATACGATGAAAAAATGTATTTTAAATACGAATGTATGATAAATGAAATCAAATTTTTCAAAAATCTTTGTTTGAAAATCAAATTAACATTTCAAACATGTATATAAAAATTCTTGTATAACCTGATGGTTTGGTCTACTGAACTGTAGACGAACAACCAGGGTTAGAGTACCAGTGGAATCTTAACAAATTTTATTGGAAAAAATCAACTAGAAAACAAAAATATATAAAAAGTACCAAATATATACTGAAATTAGCTTTTTTCCAATTAGTACTTCAGTTCCGAATAGTATATTGTGAGTTAAATTTTGAGTGGTTAAATGCTTATTTTATCTTTATTAGCTCATTTATTAAAAAAAGGCTTTTACTATTATTACTTTATCGTTGATAAAAAGTTTTTTATAGAATTTATAATATTAAAAAATTTCAAATTAATTCAGTAAATATTTGAAACAAAAACGAAATTTTTAACTTGGTGAGTTTTTTTTTAAATGGTGCGGTTGTTTCTGTAGTTTGGTGCGTTTTGAAATTTCAAAGTTGACAACGCTGGAAAGTATAGTCGGTCAAGCCCGACCATATAATACCCTACACCCAGTATATGTATAAAAGAGTTTTTCAGAAATGGGCGTTATATGGGGATATAACCTATTCAGCCCAATCATGAATAAAAAATGCGCGGGAGTTTTTTTCCTTTTTTTAACATTGAATTTGAATAGGAAAAAGGAAAAAACTCCCGCGGAATTTTTATTCATGATTGGGCTGATTATGGATCGATCATCCAAAAATGTAGTGTCATGATTTCTGTGAATATAAATATTATGTATGTAGAACTTTATCTCGATATAATTACTTTTAAAAGATTTATAAAGGTTAAAGTGCATTACGTAGAGGACCTTATATGGGAGTTACGACTAATTATGGACCGATCACAATAAAATTGCATCGTGTTGTTTGTATACATATAAAATATATTTTTGTTAAATATTATTTGGATACCAAAATTTTTGAGAGAGTTATGCTCTTTAAATTGATTTTCGGAAATGGGCCTTATATGGGAGCTACGACTAATTATGGACCGATTTGCACAAAATTTGTAGATGTGATTTGGCTTCATTTACCACTTATTTGTGGTGAAATTTGTTTGGATACTTGCATAATTCAAACATTTATGATCGGTAAACCTTAATTTCGGGAGGACATTTGTATGGGGGCAAGGTGAAATAATGAACCGATTTCTACCAGTTTCAATCCCATCCGTCCTTGGGCCGAAAAAATATCAAATATCACGTATCAAATTTTATCGAAATATCTTCAAAATTGCGACCTGTACTCTGCGCACAAGCTTCACATGGACAGCCAGCCAGCCAGCCAGCCAGCCAGACGGACGGACGGACGGACATCGTTAAATTGATTCAGAAAGTTATTCTGAGTCGATCGGTATACTTTAAGGTGAGTGTTGGACCCATATTTCTGGGCGTTACAAACATCACCACAAATCCAATATATATGGTGGTGTAGGGTATAAAAAAAACGGTTTGTGAAATAATACGGCTGTTTTGTTGATTTTCTTCTTTTTTAAATTAAAAATTTTGTCTCTTTTTTTTTTAAAGCAAATATTATGATGAAATATTTTCTTAGAAAAATTTACACCACGTCAGTGACAAAAGTATTATTGTTCCTATAAAATGTTTTAATATTTATATAACAAAAAATATATTGAAAACTTGTGAAACAAAAATTTATATAATTTACTAGCTAAACCCGGTGTGCTTTGCTACCCCCCCCCCCCTCGTCATAAAATAAAATAAAACGTATTTATATATTTACAAACATTTATTTATTTAATTTTAATGTATTTATTGAAATGCTTTAGGCGAGGCCATGCCCCTTTGTCCACTTACATAGTCAAGAATTTATTATTTCGTAAGAATATTCTATTGTGAAAATTTAATGACGATCGGTTCAGTAGTTAAGACTATATTACGATTTTTAATTTTCCTAAAATTTGGCGTGAAAAGAGGCGTGGCTTAAGAAATCTTTATTTTTACCTCGCCTGGAGTATATAATGTGTATACAATTTGAAGTAAATCTGTTAAAAACTATATGGGAGCAATTACATAATTTTTAAAAAGTGGGCGTAAAAATGGGCGTGGTCAAAAAAAGTACCCTATTAATCATACCAGAGTCCCAGTTAAATGCTGTGAAAATTTCAAAATATCGGTCCAGAGGTTTGGTCTCCAATTACAATATTTTAAAAAAGTGGGCGTAAAAGTGGGCGTGGTAAAAAAACTACCCTATTATTCCTTCCAGAGTCACAGTAACATGCTGTGAAAATTTCATCAAAATCGGCTTAGCCGTTTTGGAGTCTATACGTTACATACATACATACATACATTCAATTTTATATATATAGATTAATAATCCGGAAAAGTGCTTCTATTTTGATCGTATTAACTGTTGCACAATATTTTGATCCACCTGTGCTGCATAATTATTTCAAAACGCTTACATTCTTTTATCAATAACTACAGTACTGCTATGCACTTAGCTTTAACTTTACGTTGACAATGGCCCAATATTTTTCAATTGGACGCAGCTGGCGACGATGTTAACATCGATCTAAGTTCTTCGATACTAAAATTTAGTAACTAAATACGAGTAATATATGCTTTTAACAGGAACCTTAATTGAGTCAAAACTTTACTTTTGACAAAAGAGAGTTTAAAGTTTTTTTCAAATCGGATGTCTATAAAAACCTCAATATCGCGGTAAATAAAAATTATTCATATTGGATTTTTCGGCGAATACCTAATACCGTTTCTTGTCTTTAAATTGGCCAATTTTTTTTTATTCTACGCATCCTTTAAGACCACAATTCTCTCATTCAAATCGCAAGTCCTCCATATAGGCCATTTTATTCGTATGATGTATTATAAAACAGTCATTAATTCATAGTTTTGTTAATAAAGTGCCACATATTCATTACTTTTCAATTTGGGTTATTATAAACAAAAAATTATGACAAATTAAGGTATACATTGCGTAAATCAGAAATAACTAGAAATTCATTCGTCTTCTTTCTCTTCCTCTGCTACATCTGCCTCATCTAAACAATTTCACTTCTTTCCACCTTGTAAGTTAAAAAAAAATGACTGCGAGCCACGAGGAATTACATTCTTTTTGCACAAATTTTGGAGATAGAAATGGTCGGAATGAAACTATTTCTCAAACAATAGTGTATATTATTATAAGCTATTTTATGAGTTAAAGTTTTTTGGAGTGACATTTCAAGTAAAATAGCGCATATGAGCTTACACACTTATTGAAAGAAAATTTTGAACAAGAAATTATACACTATTTTTTCCAACGACATTTTGACCCACTTTTTGGAAGTAGAATTTAACGAAATTTTGACCAGACATAAAAAATAATAGCGTATGCACAAAAGTTTTGTTTAGAAATAAAAAGTTTTCTTAAAAAAATATATGGCAACGCTGGTTGTGACCCTTTGTATTTAGGGCAGTGATGCCATTAGGACAAAAATAAAATACTAAACTTTCCGTCTCTGACAAAGTTTTTTAAAGTTATCATTTTGCTATTGCCAATTATTTTATATTGAAGTTTTAAAACAAATAAATTTAAAATTCGTATTTACCGATGAAATATTTAATATTATAAATATGTTTAACAAAAGGAAGCTCAATCTTTTAAAGAAAAGGATTTAACTATTGTATTAAACAATTTCCGTGTTTGTTAAATTTTATCAACCAGAATGCTTTGCATAAGGAATGGAGTGAGCTCGCTTTCCTCAATCACGAAGAGCTTCGACATGGCCGCTGATGAGTATTGGAAAAAAGAGTTTAATTTAAAAAATGTTGTTAATGAGCCGATATTTGTAGTTTGTTATCATTTGTACTTCCATTTTCGAATGCATGTGTGGAGAGAATTTTTTGCCAACTAAAACTTATTAAGACTGATCATCGTAATCGACTCAATACTAATACAATAGCAGCTTTAATAATGGCGAAGGCGAAAGAAAACATTAAGGATGTTTCAACATACGATCCACCTAAATCGATGATTACTAGTAGTGCGAAGTTGTTCTGAGGAAATATGAACATATTTTTCATTTTCAGGAAATTTATAAAATTTAGAAACGCCTTAACTCGTATATTAATTTTTACAAAAATGAATTTGTTTTGATAACATCCAAAGATAATTACATATAATTAATTTTAAAGATTGCTTACTGTATTTTTAAAAATTACATACCTAATATTTATGATTTAAATAAATATAAAAATTAATTTATATATCATTTTCTTTACAATATTCATTAAATATGAAATAAAAATGTTATGTTAATAAATGTTAAACGTTAAAAATGGATTTTCAATTTTTTTTTTCAAAATGTATCTTTTCGGGAAAAAATGTACATTTTTGGAAACTAAAATGTGTCTTTCTCGAAATTTCACTGGTAACACTGATTTAGGGTGTCATACATAGCCCAATCATGAATAAAAATTCCGCGAGAATTTTTCCCCTTTTTATTTTTTTAACATTGAATTTGAATAGGAAAAATGGAAAAAGGGAGAAAAATTCCCGCGGAATTTTTATTCATGATTGGGCTGACAGTGTTGTCAGATAATTGTTTTTCTTCCCCCCAAAAAAATTTAGAAGCCCACTAGATTCTACACTTTTGAAAAAAACCCCTAAAATTTCATCATTCATATCTCTATTAAATTTGAATTGAGGGACATACCATCATTCTTATATAATATACTCTACTAATTATTAAAAAAAACATTTGAATTATTCTTCACTTACATTTTTATGAATTTACGTAAGGTGAACTACATATTAGGAATACAATTTATATACATATAAACATCTATATGGTTAGTTTTATTAAAATCAGGTTTCTCTAAAAATTTCAAGAGTTGCAAAGTCTTCTGCAAAAGAATTGAAAAGTTTGAGCATTTCAGGTGTTGGAATAAAATCTTGACATTTATTGTTTAACGAGTACGTGATTCTTAAAATATTGAAATATTCATTCTCTTTCGCAGCTTATTTTTTACCACATTAAACATAGAGAAAGCTCTTTCAACTGATGCATTGGAATAAGGTAGTAGTAATAAAGATAATCCTAGTTTACTAATTCTGGAAAATTTTGGGTTATTGCCAGCATCCCTTTTTTTGTCCAACTTCATACCAAAATTTTTCTAAAGACGTCGTATTACTCCACGATATAAAGTGCACGTTGTTCCACTCACTAAGAGTTGCATCGATATCTTCACAAATGTTTTTGAAATTAACAACGATACTGGTATGGTCTGGTTTTTTAGCTTTCTGTGCATTTTTGATGGAAAACAGTGACAATTTTTCCATAAGATCAATATTATCTGGAAGTCGCTTTTTTATTTGGGAACATATTTCCAAATTAAAAGTTTTGCAATTGTCTTCTATTTGAATCGAAAAATGTTTAATGTTTGTAGTTGCCAGATTACTTTCTAAATCGTCATTTCATTACAATATCTTCGACATGCTCAGTTGTTATGAATAACAAGTTGAATGAGTTATATTCCAAATAAAAATAGTTTGCTACAAGCCCAAAAATTGTCCTCAGTATTCTTCAAAATAAATGTGTTGATATAAGTTTTACTTAAAAAAGCAGTTTCACGAATTAAATCTTTTGTAGTCGAACAAAGGATATTTTTTTTTTCTCTGGCAGAAATGCATTGGAAATGAAATAATGTATTTGCGCTCATCCAATTTTTCAATCCTGTATTCAACGGATTGCAGCTGAATTTTGAAACTTATTTTGCTGTTTTATGCCTTTTTTAAAGTATTAGTATAGATTTTTAATACATTTGTTTTTATATCCTCCACCACCATAAGTGGTGAATGATGGTATATATAAGTTTGTCATTCCGTGTGTAACACTGAGAAATATTCATCCGAGACCCAATAAAGTATATATATCCTTGATCCTTATGGAATTCTAAGTCGATTCAGCCATGTCCGTCTGTCTGTGTAAAATACTCTTATGTCCAAAAGACACAAAAAAAATAAACAGAGTTTATAAAAACCCGTTTATAATTCCTAAGTAGTTTTGTATTGAAAATCAGCAAAATCGGTATCGGTATATAGAACTGGAATTATGGACCAAAATGTGAGACAACCTCTATAAAAAATTTTTATTTTGATATGGTTTAATGATAAATAAATGCCTATAAAATTGGTAAAATAAGTATCATGTAAAAATAAATCGCAAAACAAAATTTTGTTTTTTTTTTCGGTACGAATATAGTTACCATGTTAATATTCGACATAAATAATTCTTATAGATATACATATACATAAATTGTTGTATTAAATTTTATGATGGTCGGTCCATATTTGGTCATAGCTCCCATATAAGGACCAGAGATCGGCAATGAATCGTTTTTTTACGATTCACAACTACTCATAACATTTTAAGTATAAAGGTACGGTCACATTTGACAAATATTTCCTCAAAAAAGCGTAACCACTTGTTGTAGCACAAATTTGTTTGACGTTGTTTGCTCTTACAAGAGTTTTGCAAGATCAAACAGCATCAAATAAATTAAAACTAAATATTTGTTGTGCTTTGGCCTAAATAAGAAAAGTTTATTTAAGTAAACAAATGAGTTCAAATAAATGTTATTTAGTGGTTACGTCATTTTCGGCAAATATTTGTCAAATGTGACCGTACCTTAAGTGGTTTTAAATCATTGAAATTTAACTACTCTGAGTTACTCAAACTCACAACAACGTTGACTTATAAATGCGGGTGGATATAAGTATGACTACAACGCCGACATCGAGCTCATACGATTCCCAATATGTTTGATTCATAAACAACGGTATTTAGATTTACATCTTAAGAAAAATACTCACATACTCATAAAGTATTCAACTCAGTTAAGTCATTGAAAAAAAATTTCAGCATATTCCGTTAGGTATTTATACAAAATAAGTAAAAAAAGAAATATAAAAACATACAAGTAAGTTTATAGGAAAACATATTGGGGAAAACATAACATTTGTTATTTTATATAATTTTTATAAGCGGAATGATGAACGACTCTCGCATGAGTGTATGCGAGTCATACTTATTTTTTTTATCGTCTACGTACATTGAGTTAAGGAGAGTCAAAATAAACAACATTATACATGAGATTAAGTCTGAATATAATGAGTACTTCAAACTTTAAAGATGAATATTGGTTTGATGATATTGAGAGAAGTATGAGTACGTATAAGTATAACAAATTATGAGTCATGATTCAAGTATGCTCACTTTTTCAGTACTCATAACTGATCTCTGATAAGGACCACATCCGAAAAAGTCATTATTATTATTTATTTATTTTATTTATTTAGATTGTAAGCCCTTAGGGCCTAATTAATCCAGATTATTCATATGGCAAATACAAAAGTATAATTTAATTTAAAAAAAAAAAAAAAAATCAAAAATTTCTGTATATATAATTTTAACACCCCTATTGCACAAATGTTGAATACTAAAATTAATAAAAAAAAAAACAATTTGGATTGTGGTAAATGTTTACAGCAACCTTCTATAGATTTTGTAAAACAATATTTTTAAATTTCGATATTGAGTACGAAAAAGTTTGTCCTCTATAAGGTACAGTAGAGTTCCATAATCTTGAAACTCGGACTACAAATGATCTATTCATAATCTGGGAAGAATATCTAGGCATTATTAGTGAACTAGTTCTAGTGGACAAGCCAAAATTAAATCTGTTGAAAAGGTACATTGGCTTCGCAAATTTCATAGTCTTATAAAATTGCAACAAAATTCTTAGGTCAATAAAACTTTCAAAATCACATTGCAGAAGATTAATAATAAAAGATGTCATATGTATATGAGAGCCATATTTTAATCCAAAGATATAACGAGCTACCCTATTAAAACATTGTTTAAGTTTTCTGATACCATTCCGTGATATACCCGAATATACCTCCAAACCATATAATAATATATCTTATAAGTATCGGTACCGACTCAAAACTTTATATATATCATTTCGTGAACTTCGGTAGATATTTGACCGTATCCCCCATAGAAGGTCCACTTTTGAAATTCACTTTAATACTAATATATATCTTAACTATATCGTTATTACGTTCAAATTCGACGTGAGATATCCTCATATGAATAAAATTCACTGCTTTGTCATAGCTGCCATATAAGAACCATTTCTGAAAAATAATTTAGCCCACAAAAATATCTAATAAATATTGATATCGAACCGACTTTTAAATGGATCAAAAATTTTAATCCAGAAATCATATTAATATCGATTATACGGTAATTATGCTACTGGATTTTGTAGCTGTCAGTCAATAATTGGCAATAGCTTCCGACTTAAATCCACTTCCAAGCACCAAGCATAATAAATAACCATATAACTCTTGTAAATAACGTTATTGAGATGAAATTCAAACAAAATCAGCCTAAAATACGTAGAAATCACATTAGTGGATACTGGCTTGAGAAGCTATCAGTTCATAATTGAGATCAAATTCAACCAAAAAAAAAAGCCTCACCTTATAATCTTACACTTTTTATACTCTGTTGCTTTACTTGTGAATATGGAAAAATGTTCTTTTGATTTTATAAATTGTTAAATTACACTCTAGATTATTATGAACATCAAACAAACTCTGTGAATTACAGTAAGAATCGGTAATTACATCAATTATAAATGGTTGAAATTAGATAAAAATTCAAAACATTTAAAATAAATTATGTTGGTCGTAAAATTGTCTTTCAAACAATTTATAAAATACTAATAAATTTTGCACTAAGACTGAATATAAAAAACAGAATAATACTATGTTTCCACGACGACTTGAATCACCTGCTTCGCTCTCTGAATCATGTTTATAAATCATGCTGTTTACATGACCAAAAAACTTGATTCGATTTGACAGTTGTTTTTAATAAACAAACAGAATAAAAAAAAGAGAATGTACAATTTGTGGAAAATATTTTTTTTTTAATGGACAAAAAAACTGAGTGAAAATTATGGTGTTTTCTTTTCTGAAATAAAATGTTACACCTTTATTATGTACATTTTTATAATGTTTACCCCACATTTTAAAGATGTGGCATTTTTAATGGTCAGAATAGAACATAAAATTACAACAGTGTAACATTTTTTTTCATGTACAGCTGTTTTTGTTTTTTTGCTAAAAAAGAAGAAGCAGATAGCTCCCTGGTAAGATCGCTTGAAATAACACAATGAATATTTATCAAAATGACCTATGGCAATTTCCCGACTAATACGAAAATTCTTCTCAAATATAAAAATTATATATGTATATAAACATACATTACATATATAAGAAGTAGGAGATATTGTCCTATGAAATTTGACATACATCAACTTCAGAGTATTCATTAATTACGTTCTTTACCAAGCCTTTCGCTCACGGTTGTGGATTTCTTTCCATAATCATATAAAATATTTTATCATCATCTGATGATGAAGATGAATCCAACAAGTCATCCAAAATTTTTTAGCACATAAAAAATATTTTCCATTTTGTATATTTTTTTTTTGTTTCTTAACACAAATACACATTCATAAACAAAACAAATGTCAGCTGCATCTTAGCCCTTTTCGGGCTAGATTTAGCCGGATTTTAGTCACTCAAAACGCGAAAAAAAAGAAAATTGGATGTGGTTTTATATGGATTTTTTTCCATTTAGCCCTTTTTTCAAAAATGTTTACGCGTTTGAGTCTCAAAAGTTGGCATCACTGGTCAGTTGTTTTATCGTGCGATTCTCCCCCTCTAAAAATACAGAGTGTGAAAGGTGCACCATTTTTTAAATTTATAGTGTGACATTTATAGAAAAGAACACACTACACTTTAGCAGTGTTGACATTTTTTCAGAAAAGAACACAAAAAAATTAAAAAAGATGCGAAATGGGAAAAACGTGTAACATTTTTGCCAGAAAAGAAAACGCCATTAGTTAGCTTATATGAAAAAAAGCATACATTCGTACGTATTTACTTTCTTTACTTCCAGCAACAAGAAAATAATTTGCTTTGTTTACAATAGTATTGAATTTTTACAGCTAGTGCAGATAAACTTGCGATAAAAATTAGAGAAGAGTGCAATTTTTCGTGCTTCGCAAGTAGATTCAATATGAATCTACTTGATTCGCTCTTAAAATTTTGTATGGTGAAGCAAGTTGTTTCGCACATGATTGGGGTGTGAAGCATGAATAGAGAGCGAAGCATGTACCGTGGAAACGTAGTATAAGATATATTAGTCCTAAAACAAGTGTAGTTTTTGTATTTCTTATTACGTTTAGGTTACGTTTTTAGGATCCGGCACAACCGAATATTGCACTCTAACTTATTTAATAACACTTCACCTTTAAAATTAACAACAATTCCCCAGATTATTTATGAATTTTCGAAACATTTTGCTATAAAATAAAGTAATTTAGAAAAGAGCATTAACGATATAAATATCAATGTTTATAAATTTAATAAGAATAAAATTTGGAAGATTTTTTTTTAATTTTTTTTTTTTAGACTATTAAAAATTTCATGTTGGGTATTTTACAGTCGACCTGTTTTTTGTAAGCTATTAGATCAAAGTGTATCGCTAAAATGCGGGGAATTACAAATGAAATGCGCAATTCAAATGATGATTAAATTAAAAATATAAACAAATAAGAAACATTGACTTCAGGTATTAGAGATACAGAAGTGAGAGATTGTTTAATGATCACTGGATTCCGGTTTATATTTGTAAAGAAAGAAATCTATGTATGTATATGATGTTAATGAAATAATATAAATAGAAACATGGATTACCTGAGCTTTCTATTATAAATTTTAATGAATTCAGATGAACAAGTATTCTTGAAAAAATTTATTTCATCTTTTAAAAGTGTTTCAACAAAAATTGAAAATTATCCATATATTCCACATTGTTAAATGTACTTTAACTATAAAAGAATTATTTTGGATTCAATTTGGAATTTGATCTATTCTTCAAAGTCACATCACGGTGTCATCTCTAATATACGCATTTGTGAATGTGAATTCAAGACAACAACTTGATTTAATACAAACAGTTGAATTAGTTGTTTAAGAAATTCAAACAATGAAACATCTACAAAATAATTGCAGCCTGTTAATTTTTGCAATTATTGTGCTTTTCTCTCAGGTGGAAAGTGCTCCTGAATGGGCAACAACCGAGGATGATACAAAATATTTAATTGAAAGCAAATATCAGGTATAGTGAAAAAATTCTTAAAATTTCCATTTATAAATCACCGAAATTCTTACAATTTACTAAGTACACTTGGTTGGAGGCACTGCACGAGTGTGCCAAAAGAAATTTATCTTTAGCAGCCGTTGATACAGCAGACAAGAATTATTATTTAGTGAAATTATTAAAAAATAGATTTGGTAAGTTAATGCTACGAAAATTGAAGTTTATTTTCGCCAATTAATATGTATATCAATTTATTAGGTATTGGTCTTGATCTATGGATTGGTGCTACAGCCTCAACGGCCGAACATTCCAGTCGAAAATTTGTCTGGGTTTCGAATGGCAAAACGTTCAATTTTGCCAACTGGGCAGATGGTGAACCCAATAATTTGGCTGATGATCAGCCCTGTGTTCATACATGGTCCAAAACGAACAATTTTACTTGGGCGGATGGCCAGTGGCATTTGAAATATGGTTATATTTGTGAAGAAACCTTTATTTCACACTATCGACACGATATGGAAAAGAAACGTCAATCGTTTGACGAAGTGGCTGATCAATTGATATTGTATTTTAAAGAGAAACAGAAACATATTGAAAAGATTAATCAGGCCCAAAAGGTGCTGACGCAAATAAACTTTGAATTAGAGGAGAAGTTGGAACAAGCTAAAAAATTAATCGATAGTATTTTAGAACATCACTAAAAACATTTAATTATACGTTTGTAAAATTATTAAACATATGTAAAAATAAATACTCTTATGTAGGAAATGTAATTGCCCCGGATATTTTTTTTTTATTTGGAACTGTATGTTACATCTCAACATCAACACTACAGTTCAACAAGTTTCTTATATGCAAAATTCTGTAATAGAGAATAAACCCAATTATTTAAAACGTGTTGTCATTAAAAGTTCTACAATTTTTGGTAGAATTTTTTATGGTAGATGTTATAAACTTTTCCATGAACACGATACAGTGGTACACAATCGTTTGTACGCTACACGTTTCCTTTTGTTTTTAAAGAAACTTTGAGGATATTTGGCTACATTTTTGTACGGCGCGATTTGACTACATCATAATTAAACAAGTAAGAGTGCTATATTCGGCTATGTCGAATCTTATATACCCTTCACCTTTGTCGTGGATGCATAATTATAATCACGCCAGCTGTTTGTTCGTAACAATATTAATACACTTTGTTTGATCATCGCCATCTGTTGATGAAATTATTCGTAACAATATTATTACACTTACCCCCTGTCCCACGATGTCGAACGATAACGTTCGCTTAGGTAAGACTTAAGACACACACTTGATTGTGGAATAAACAAACTTGATTGAGTAAAAAATAGATACGATAAAAAGTTTGTGTCTTAAGTCTTATCTAAGCGAACGTTATCGTTTGACATCGTGGGCCAGGGGGTTAGTTTTTTTGATGAAATTTTCAGAGGTTGTCTCGGATTTTTGCTCATATCTCCGTTATTTATGGACGGATTTTGCTGATTTTAAATAGCAATTTTCTCGAAAGCATGTCTGACAGAATTATTGAATATTTGGATCACGAAGATATCTGGGGACTTCAGAAAATTGATTTCAACAGACAGACGGACATGGCTTAATAGACTCCGCTATCTATAAGGATCCAGAATATATATATGTACTTTATAGGGTCGGAAAATTATATTGTGGAAATTACAAACGGAATGACAAACGTATATATAGGGTACCCTTCTTATGAAGGTGAAGGGTATAAAATTTATACAATAATAATGTAATCAACTGCTTTTTCTGTATTATAAATTTATTAAAGAATGATTTATAAAACATTACTATAATTTCACTTGATGTTTGCTATTGTTGTATTTTTTAAGGGTATGGTGGGTCTACTTTATTAATTTTAATGAGAAATTGTGTATTAATAATTTGTTAGTTTTTCATAACTATAATTACATTTTATGATAAAACAAACAAGAATACTAGAAAAACAAAGGCATAACTGTTATTTATTTTTATTATGCCATTTTCAACAATTTTTTATGCCGCGCAGTTCGTACCTATTTGTGATTTTGAAATCACAAATATAAAAAGTGGCTTAAGTTTTCGAACAATTGTCAAAAAATAAAAAAATATGTATATTGTGGTGGCCCGAAAAAAAAGCATTCTGAACGGGGCAATCGCAGAATCATAAACTGTGCCAGCAACACAATGACGAGCCTTGGTCAGATTATTAATAAATGTGATGCAAATGTTTTCAAATCAAACATGAATATAGTGTATAAAAATCGCTACTCTTTTACACGACAAAAGTTGTTGTCTGTGCCAAGGCTATTATTCCACCACAAAACTACTAGACTTAAATTCGCTAAAAGAAATTTGCACTATTTATGTACTCGTATTTTATGATTTCTCCGATGAGAAAAAATTTCAATCTTTATGATCCAGATGGTTTCAACAGAACAAAACTGCAAAATTATTAGTTATTAGAAAATAGTAATGAAAAATAATATGAAAGTATTTGTAGAAGATCAGAAGATCGAATTTTTGACTTGAATAAAAAAATGGAGGAAGTCTAAATTTTTACATTTACGAGTAAATATATAGTTATGATACACTAATAATTTGTTTTTACATTTTTAAGAGGTAAAATAAAAAATAATCATTCTTTTTTGTTACAAAATTGAGAAAAGTTTTATGTATTTATAGTTATGCTACGCAGTGTATTTAATGTAATTACTATTGACTGAGAATTTCCGAGTTTACCAATTTTTGGTAGCGTTTAAAAGCGTATTTTGAGCATTATTTCTAAATAATATTTTTGTGGCCAACTATGATCCATGTTCATAAATCTAGTCAGCAAAGAGTAAATGCTAAACATTCGGAAATATAAACTCTTACTATGTATATATAGCACTCTTACTTGTTTATACTCTGTTTGTTAAGTTACACTCAAGATTATTATGAACATCAGACAATCTCTGTAAATTATGGTAAGAATTGGTAATTAAATAAATTAAAAATTGTGAAAATTAGACAAAATTTCAAAATATTTAACATAAATTATGTTGGTCGTAAAATTGTCTTTCAAACAATATATCAAATACTAATAAAATTTGCACTAGGACTGAATAGAAAACACAGAATAAGAATATTCTAGTCCTATAACCAGTGTAGTTTTTGTATTTCTTATTACGTTTAGGTGGAGGGTACTTAAGATTCCCTAAGATATAGCACTCTTACTTGTTTTACTCTGACTTTCTTCATCTTTATTAAAACTTCTTCCTTAACACCAGGCGGAGAGACAATTTAGCAAGATTCGCGAAAAATAAAAATTAAATAAGTGACACTTTATTTAATGTTTTTCGTACTTGTTTTACTCTGAGTTTCTTCACTCTCTTTTCATCTTTTTTAAAACTTCTTCCTTAACACCAGGCGGAGAGACAATTTAGCAAGGTTCGCGAAAAATAAAAATTAAATAAGTGACGCTTTATTTAATGTTTTTCGTACTTGTTTTACTTTGAGTTTCTTCACTCTCTTCTCATCTTTATTAAAACTTCTTCCTTAACACCAGGCGGAGAGACAATTTAGCAAGGTTCGCGAAAAATAAAAATTAAATAAGGGATGTTTTTCGTACTTGTTTTACTCTGAGTTTCTTCACTCTCTTTTCACCTTTATTGAAACTTCTTTCTTAACACCAGACGAAGAGGCAATTTAGCAAGGTTCGCGAAAAATAAAAATTAAATAAGTGACCAGCGTGTCAACTTGGTGCGTTTTGCAACATTTTTGGTGCTTTTTTAAATTTTTGGTGCGAAAAAATCTTTAGTTGGTGCGCGTTGTGCTTTTTTTTAAATTTTGGTGCGCTTTTTTATTTTTGGTGGCACCAAAACTTTTTGTTTCAGTGTGAGAAAAAATCTTTCTACAATAAACTACACCTGTTTGAGTGTTTTTTAATTTTTTCGAAAATGCGATGAAATCTTTATTTTTACTAATTTTTAATTGCAGTTTTTAATAATTCATAACTCATGAAATCTATACGATGAAAAAATGTATTTTAAATACGAATGTATGATAAATGAAATCAAATTCTTCAAAAATCTTTGTTTGAAAATCAAATTAACATTTCAAACATGTATATAAAAATTCTTGTATAACCTGATGGTTTGGTCTACTGAACTGTAGACGAACAATCAGGGTTAGAGTACCAGTGGAATCTTAACAAATTTTATTGGAAAAAATCAACTAGAAAACAAAAATATATAAAAAAAAATTACCAAATATATACTGAAATTAGCTTTTTTACCAATTAGTACTTTAGTTCCGAATATCATATTGTGAGTTAAGTTTTGAGTGGTTAAATGCTTATTTTATCTTTATTAGCTCATTTATTAAAAAAAGGCTTTTACTAATAATCGTTGATAAAAAGATTTTGATAGAATTTATGATATTAAAAAATTTCAAATTAATTCAATAAATATTTGAAACAAAAACGAAATTCTTAACTGGTGCGTTTTTTTGTAAATAGTGCGCTTTTTCCTCCATTTTGGTGCGTTTTGCAATTTCAAAGTTGACAACGCTGAGTACGACACATGGAGTCCTATACCAAATTAAAGCTGAGAGTCTCAGCTAACAGACTAAAAAAAAACCTGCGCATATTTGCGCGCCGCCGAAAAAACAATGAAAACCCAAAAAATTACAGTAAAAAATATGCGTATGCGTTATTTTACGCGTGCAAAAACAACTGCGCATTATTTCTTTCTTTGCTATTCGTACACGTAGCCGGTGCCAATTTGGGAGCGAGAAATACGAAAATTTCATTGCATGTGTGCTATAAGAAAAAACTTAAATTTGAGTCGCGATTATAAAAACAAATGTACACAAAAGTGTTTATCAAAGCAATATCGGTACATAGTTTACGTAGAGTGAAACTGATAAAATTTTTGTATTGGAGTTGTATGGGGGGTGGGTGTTACAGTGGGCGGATTTTCTTCATATTTTCAAAACAGCATTTAATAGATGTTATATGCATTTTTGCGAAAAATAAACATTCTAGTTACAAATTTACAGAAGATTGGCATTTTTTTAATATCATTTGTATTGAAGGTGGGAGTAAAAATGGTCGGATTAAGTTCATATTTTCAGAAGCTCATTCTACAATTATAATATTAACGTTTTATGAAAATTGAATTGATATATTTAAAATCATAGAAGTTATGCCACATTTTCTACTTAAGTTGTATGGGAGGTGGGCGTAAAAGTGGGCGTATTTAAAAAAAATATTAAATTTTTGAAAAATTTAAAATAAATGTGTGCAAAATTTCATGAAGCTCCGCAACCTCCTTGATTTATGGCCATTAAATACACTACACTGTGTGCACACGCAATAAGCTGTGAGCCACAGTATATAACTTGAAAAACACAATAAAATTAACATTGTGAGAATTATTGTGATATAATTCGTATTGAAAAACGATTATTGAAGTTAGCAATGGTTTACCTATGCACTTTACTGTTTCAATAGTGTAACGGGGATTGAATTCTTGTGTTTTTCTCGATGTGCAAAAGTTTTTCTGTGAATACCAATCAGATTGATTTTGGTTTTATCTGTGAAAAGCACTCTTCTCCAGAAATTGATATCCTTGTTCCGGTGTAGACAATCGTGCTTTTATATTTTTTTTTTGACAGAAGCGATTTTTTTAACTTGCATGACCTTTATGGTCATGAGGCGTGCAAGTCTACTGGAAACATTTAACCCAAATTCCTCATTTGTTTCAGTCATTAGGGACCTATCTTACTTTTTCTTAACTATTGCCTTATCCTCACGAACTGTTGTCTTTCGCAATGTCTTCTTCCGATCTCTCTTTACATTAAGCAAATTTGCATCCGATTAACACATTTAATGACATTATAAACCATATTTCGAGAACATCCAATTATTTCAGCTATATTTGTTTCGAGAACATCCAATTATTTCAGCCGTATTTGTTTCGAGAACATCCAATTATTTCAGCCGTATTTGTTTGTTTTGTACCCTTTTGGTGAAGTTCCCAAAAACCTTTTTTTCTCAAGCGAGCACTGCGGTCCTCTTCCCATTTTGGTTGACAAAAGATAAACAAAAATGTTAAACAATTGCACAAAAATTTACCACCGAAATTAGCATCAACTATTTTTGTTTAAAATCGAAATAACTGCGCCGTATTAACTAACGAATGTAGCAAAAGAGATCACAGGTCACTGCAATCACAGGTCAATGCATGCTAGGGGATTCAATATCCTATACAACGACTGCAGAAGTTGCAATGTTGAAGCAGTAGATGAGACTATACGGCAGAGGAGAGTCAATGCCAGGCTCTGACAAGCCAGAGAATGGAAATTCTGGTCGAAATTTAAGTACATAACTTGGCGGAACTGTCGGATACGGACGTCAAAGGGCTATATGCCTCAATACAAGCATCAGGATGGTTTGGTTGAACCTAATCTAACCTATCTATTATCCTTATGCATTGAGACCTATTTGTCGATTAACAATATTTCATATTAATCCTCCATATTTTAGCATACTACATATTTTATATGTTTAATAATTTTTAACACTATTTTTAAGTGTTATTGCATTCATAACTTTTAAAATAACTAACATTTGCTATATCTTTTTATAATATTTTAGAACAACCCGCCTATAAAATCAATCATAAAATGAATCATGAATTAATGTGTAAATTAAATATGCACGACAGTCAAGTGATCGAATTAATGGGTACTCATGATTTCACCCAACTTCAGCAACAACAGTCCCAACAACAAACACAACAAATGCTCAATTACGCCATGACAGAAACACAAAATCTACCAACCGCCCAACATGCAACTGAAAACAATAATCAGGACAACAATAGAACATCAAGACCAATTAGAAGAACTAGTCGTAGGACACCCCAGGTAGGATTATGAAAATTTAATTTCAAGTGAACTTGCATTTATTTATAACTCAAGATCTTCCAATTATTTTATTATACTAATTTCTTTCTTTTCTTCCTTTTCTTATAATTTTATCTATTCTAAAATCGTAAATGAATATTGATGATAATATAAATCAACAGTTAAGCAATAACTATGATATGGAAATGACAGATTCAAGTTCGCAAAGCGATGATACAAGTGGTGGTGGCGGCAGCAGTAACGGTGGCAGTGGTGCCCGTCCATCTAGTCGTGGCCGCAACTCATCGGGGACCAGCCAAAATCGACGTCGAAAAGGTGCTCTCAATGCAAAGGAGCGCAATTTAAGGCGTTTAGAGTCCAATGAAAGGGAACGCATGCGAATGCATAGTTTAAATGATGCATTTCAGGTGAGTGGATATAAATTTTAACTTGGATAAGATAAAATTGAATCGAAGTGATATCCATAAACATAATTTTGACTCACTCTCCTTTCGACATCGAGGAACTGACAGATAATGTTTGAAAAGGATAAAGTAGAAATTTAAATATGATTAGATTTTAGCGATTTTAGATTTTTCTGCAATAAATTTATCACCAAAATTATTTCTATTTTCTATACAGTCCCTGCGCGAAGTGATACCTCATGTGGAAATGGAACGTAGACTATCGAAAATCGAAACCTTAACGCTGGCCAAAAACTATATTATTAATTTAACTCACATAATCTTAGCGAAACGCAATGAAGAATCCGGCCTTGAATTTAATGGCGTTCTAATGAATGGCACCAATGGAGACTCTACAGCACCTAACAATGTTGTGGGCGATAACGATACAAATACGGTGCTGGGCCTTAACCCAGGTGGTGTAGGCGGCGGCGTGTTGGGCAATGGAAATGCTTTAGTTGGTTTGCCAACATGTTATGATGATACGCTCACAACTAACGGCGCCAATACATACAATTGCACCCTGTTGGCCGAACATCAAAATCCCCAAACACAATCGCTGACAACAGCTACAACCACCATACAAATACAACAAAATCAGCCAGTTAATCACATGCATCATCAGTCACATCATGTCATGATATCGAATCATAGTCAAATATTAATGCCACAACAACAGCAACAGCCAACGCCACAACAGCAACAG
This sequence comes from Bellardia pandia, assembly GCA_916048285.2. NCBI lineage: Eukaryota > Metazoa > Arthropoda > Insecta > Diptera > Calliphoridae > Bellardia > Bellardia pandia. The sequence goes on from OU696530.1 coordinate 78,675,196, forward strand.
CAGCAATCGCTGCAACAAACGGCAATCATAATGCATGGATACGTCGACTCAACTGGTGATAATAACAATTTCGACGAACCATTTCGAGAATTCTTATAAATATACGAAATGGCAAATGGGCTTTAAGAAGACTAATAAATCTTTTGCAATTTTCATTTGATTCTTATATTTTTTGGAACTTATGCAGAAGAAGGATTAAAAGCAAACGAATGAAGAAAGTATGTACTCGTATATCAACGAATATTGTTTTCAAACTTTAAGTTGTTTTTGTTATTAAGAAGAAAAACAAATTTAATTAAAAAAAATACGAACCAGAGTGGATACTGAAATAAAATAACCAACAAAGTAGTTAATAATACATATAGTATATAATTAACTAACTAATTAAGTAATTAAATAATAAATTATAGCTATTATTTACACATTTATTTATTTAGTAGTATTTAGACATCTAAACACACAACCAAAAATTAATCTATTCAGAATCTAGTCCAAGTAGTGAAATTATTAAAATTATGTGTAAAATTTATGCAATTCTATTTTAAGTTTGATTTGTTGTTTTTAATATTTTGGGCGTTAAAAAAATTATTTCAAGAAATATTAACAAAAAAAAAAAAAAAAACCGAAATTTAAAACTAAAACTGTAACGACAAACCAAAAATTTGCAATTAAACTGCAATTAAGTGAAAAAAGAAAATGTTAAATACTTGTAGTTGTACTAAATTAAATAAACTATAATTACTATATATTTGTTATGGTAATAATATCAATAATGGTAAATTATAAATTATTACTTAAAAAAAGGAGATATTTCAAATAAACAATTTAAATCTTTCAAAAAATAAGCATTATATTTCTTTGAAACTGAGGACTATTTAAAATTGTTATTACTATAAGGATTTGCGGAGGATTTAAGGAGATTATTTCGTTTAAAATATGGTTTTGCAACAAATAACAACCATAATTTAAAAGTGGTATCGTCTGATTGTAATTTGTGCCCATTATGAGTAAAAAATCAAGAGTAGTTATTAGCGATAATGGCCATTTCCATCTGAGAATCCACATATTGCAGTTCATTCATTAAAACGTTGCATGTTCTTTAGGGACTCTGGAAAACCGTAATCAACAAGCTTTAATTGCCGCAAATTGAAAAATCGGATCTGGAAAATATGGAGTTACAACAAGAAGATCAAAATTCTAGCCAGAACGGTCACAAAAGTACTGAAAACAATGTAAAGGTCCAAGTAATTGTATTATACGCATGTTGGGACATATGGATTTCTTATGTAATAGCTACTGCTTCGATCAAGGGAAACGCATTCTGTAATAAACAAAGGTACGTTATTTTTTTATGATGTCCACATGATAAATTAGTAGATTCGCTTCTACGAAGGTGGTAATTTTGTCCACATATATTCCATTGTTCCTATAAGAAGCGTAGAGTCTCAATAATTGAATTTGCTGGTTTAATGTCAAGTTAAAAACTCCTAGTAGGCCAGGGGCGACCTTTTCTAGATAATAAAGTTAATTCATCGCCAATTTCGATTTATTGTTTCAGACTAATTGGTCCGATTTCTGTCCATACACTTAGAGAGTATGAAAATCGCAGCAATTTACATTCCAAGATTCGCAACTGTAAAATGTAAAATTTTGCGAATTCCACAGACAGTTGAGTTGACTATTGTCTGGTCTTCTACTAGGTTCGTTCCACATAGAGAAAGGAATATTTTTATATTCAAGATTTCCATATGCCTATGAAATTCATAATAATTTTGTTCAGAAAATGGGTAAATGTACCTTTTCTTCAACGTCAAAACAGGTGACATACATATGAAAAATATAAAAACATGTGTATAACTAACTATCTTTTCAATTGCAATCTCCTTGACTCTAACCTGATTTTTTTAATGCAACATGTATTAAATTAAATTTATTTGCTTTTTTTTCCTTCACAAGAAACTTTAAAAATTTAAAAATTTCAGTTTTTTATTTTTAAATTTAATTGTTTGACAGTGAAAACCCCCAACATAAGTAAATAAATAATAATCATAAACTCTATTTCTCAAAAACGGTGAGTTAAATAGATGATATTTACAGAGTGATAGTGGACAATGAAGATTGCTGAGGACGCCTTGGCCGGGTAGAAAATGCATTCCAATTTGCCAATTGTTCCAGTACTTTACAATAGTATTCTTGATTATTTGAACTATTAGCCTGAATAAAAACTTTTCTCTTACCTTGATTCAGAAACTATAGATTTTAAATTCATTAAAAATCTATTTTATAATAATTAAGGAATACATACTGCATTACTGTAGATAAATTAATTTCGGTAGTTTCATATAAAATAAAACAGCAACAGCGTCTATGGTTTAGTCTAATTGACAAAATAGTCCACTAAAAGTATTTTTATAAATTAATTAAGATCAATTATCTAAATACAATAAAAAAACACAAAAATGTGCGAGTTACAGACTTTCTATTTATGTACATACACATGTATTTGAAGTCCCACTGTGATTTCATACAATCTAAAGGAATTAACGACATCAATAAAAGCAAACACATGCACACACAATCCGTTTCATGTGAGTAGGAATATTTATCCCAGGACAAACGACTGACTAACAGACTAACAGACAGACTTTACTCATTTACTTTAAATTGGGTTTTATTAACAACATCAACATCTGCACAACAGTGTGTCAACAAAAACAATTTATTGTGACTGAGTAAGTGTAGTTAGTATTTTTACTACAACTTATTACTGAATGTAGACCCACTTGTCTTCCCAAACACCGCTGGCCCCCTTCGCTAAACAGTGAGAGAGGGGCGAACAAAAAATAATAATTAAAATCCCCTCTTAAGGAACTTTTACAGACAACCTTCCCTTATCATTTAAGTTTTGTTTATTTGTGTTTTTTTCGCCTGTAAGCTTTTAATTAGTGTTCAATTTAATAAGTGTAACATAAATGAGGATAACAAGGACTATATAGAAACTCTCAAATGTATGAGTCTGTTTGTTTAGTTACAATTTACATTAAAATGATCGCGGGTGGTTAATTTAATGTTTTTTTTTTTTTTTTTTGAAATATAAAAATAAACATTCTAATACGCAGAGCTATTAGAATAAAACGGAAGTAATAATTTATGGCATAATACAAAAATAATACATTTTATGTTTATAAAATATTCTTAAAGTAACAAAATATGTTCTAAGCATAGTACATACTCCGAAACTGTATGAACCAAAAAAGCTTCAAACTACTGTCCATAATATCCACGGAGTTTTCTTTGGATTGTAGAAACAAAATCTGCATAAGGTCAATTCTACTCATAATTTAAACAATTAATTCAAAATTGAATTTGAAGAATTCTTTAATAATTAAATAAATGTATGTACGTACATATGTGCATTAGACAGCTTCAAAAAATGAGTTTAAGAATTTCAATCCCCACTTTCCCTAGAGTGAATTGTTCCTTGCTCTGCTAAATATTATGATTATAGAATAACGTTAAACCGTGACGCATCGGCTCTCAAATTTAACATGCATTTTCAAGACAAAATACGTTTTTCACGTCCGTCCCCGACTGATCCATCAAGTCGTGTAGGTAAATTTCACTTAAAATACAGGGCCAGTTTCAACGTGACAGCTTCTACAGAATATATTCACCTAGGTTATATATTCCACTACGAAGTGAAACTGAAATCGTTTTTAATTTCACATAGACAATTTTACGGCGTTCTAGAAAACAAGTGAATCGTAGTAAAACTACGATGAACCAAACTGGAAATGATATTTTACTTTTGATATCATTTTCACAAAATTTAAAACAGAAACTTAATGAAAATTTCACTTCCACTTAATTTTCAAATGTAGAACCCAGGTGATAATCTCATTTAGTGTAAGAACACAAGCTTGCAGCTGATGACGATTCCATTCGTTCAGCGTCAACAACAACGGTTTTCACATCGGACGCATCAACATTTTAATCTTCCTCTAGAAATCATTGTCACAGCTATTTTTTCTTGTCTTTTTATAAGGCATCTCCTGAAATGCTTTCGGTTTTTATTAAATAAAAATTAGAATTTCTTTACTCTGAAGTCAGCTTAACCCTCCGATGAGTGAGAAGGTCCCTAGGGACCTTTTTGCCTTTTCAAACTGAAATTACTCCTACTTCGGTCACTTTCAAGGAAAGGCACAATATTCTAATTTTATACTACTAGCAATAATCCAGTGAAAGAGTTTGACGCCTTTGTAGCTATTCTTTTGTATGCTGGACTCACAAGATCAAATCATGAACAAGCTATGGAATTATGGGGCGCGACGCGTTGCCCAATATACAAAGCTGCGTTGTCGTACGATCGCTTCATGTGTATAAAGCAATTTATTCGATTCGACAATGGAAATACTCGACAACAGCGACTCATCAACAGCAAAACTGCGGCTATTGACGATATTTGGCAAATGTTGCAACATAACTTGGCAGCAGCTTACACTCCTCATGAAGCACTAACAGTTGATGAGCAGTTGTTCCCTTACAGAGGCCGCACCCGTTTCACGCAATATATTCCGTCAAAGCCAGTTAAGTATGGTTTAAAAGTATGGTGGTTATGCGACTCACAGAGTTATTATCCTCTGAAGGGAATGATATATTCTGGAAAACTGCCAAACCAACAACGGGAGATAAACCAAGGGCAGAACGTAGTGCTGGATCTTGTGGAAAAATATTTAGATGCTGGCCGTACTATATACACGGATAATTTCTTTACCACTCTTGACTTGGCGTGTATTTTGATGAGAACGAAGACCGCATATATTGGTACAGTGCGCTACAACAAAACATTCATTTCACAGGAGTTCAAGAACAACCCGAAGCGCACCATCATTAGTACATTATTTGGGTTCAACGAAGGGGATATAGCGTTATGCTCATACGTGCCGAAAAAAAAATAAAGTGGTGAACTTGCTCTCCACAATGCACTACACCTGCCGCGTTGACAAGCAAACCGAGAAGCGGAAGCCCTATGCCATATTAGATCACAACGCCAACAAATGCGGCGTTGATACCATGGATCAAATGCTAGGCACTTACAGCTGCAAAAGCTGTATTTGGCCATGTTTTATAATATGCTGGACATCGCTGCATTGGCTGCTTTTACGATTTACAACGAAATGAAGCCTATAAAAAGGAGTGACAGACGGCGGTCGTTCTTGTTACTGCTGACGAAACAATTGGCCACACCAAATATCGAAGGACGTGCCCTAAACAACCATATAACCTCATATCCAAGGATACGCAATGCGATGGAAGCATTCGATGTCAGGGTAAGAAAAACACCTTCAAATTCAAGAATAGAATATATGTATATTTATTTGTTTTTTATTTTTCTTTTCATTTCAGGTATTATCAAGACCGATAGAAGGCAATGCACCGTCGTTTGCGGCTAGGTCAAGTAGACCATCATGTCGCCTTTGCCGTTCTGAGTATAGTCTTAAGAAAATTCAAGCAAAAAATTAAAAAAATTGAAAAAATTATTTTTGTATGTAGAATTTAGTTATAAACAATTAAAACCAAAAAAAAAATTTTTTTATATGAAAAAAACATGATTTACAAAAAAGGTCCGTAGGGACCTTTTCACACGGCCGTGAAGTTCAGAACTGTCACTCATCGGAGGGTTAATTATTGACATAATTTTATAAAACATGTTTTATATTACATAATAAACTATTTTTGCATGATCGAACATTGCACAGACAAACAACAAATGTTTAGAAAGATATAAAACGTTGTATTATAACTAGACCTGACCTCTAAGTTAGGCATACTTTTTCTTTAAACGAGAATTCTCCCCTATTATTATACCCCAATCGATTCAAAATTAGTTTCAATCGATTCAGCATTTGCCATTTTTATATATGTATGTATGTACATATGTATGTATCATGTTCAACTTTATTTGATTTGTTATCCTGAAGAAAAAATATCGAACTTCAAAATCAGATTTTGCCTAAACAGAAACAGTCTTTTTATAATTGGATTTTAAAGGGGTCAGAACGGGTTAACTGAGAGTCTTTGTACAAAGTTTTCTTTTTACAAAAGTTCACCAAACTTGTGTACAAGATAAAGGTGTAGGGTATTTATAGCGTTTTTTAGGGTTACACAATCTATTCATCAAGCAGAGATCTCTGCCATAAAGTGTGCTGCTGATTGGCTGAGGTATTATCTAATATCTGGGGATATATGTATATTTACTGACAGCAAAACGAGATAGCGGAACATTCTAGCATAACGCTAATATGGGTTCTCGAACATAGCAAAGTAAAGGGCAACAACTATATTGCTGATAAATTGGCCAGAAGAGGTACAATGATGACCGAGGAGGCGATTGACCGGAAACGAGCTGAAAAATACTCATCTTATCTGCCAATGTCCGACCTTATCAATAATGAGGGGCCACCCTACTTATCATGCTTGGAAGAGCTATCAAGGATGAATCTAAAACACATCTATACCTTCGCCAACGAATCTTAATGGTTTGAAATGAACACAACAACCAGTGTTAAGTGATCGACCAGCTGCTTACCAAAAAAGTAAGCCAAAGAGATCAACTAAATGGGCCCAAGTAAATTGTTTATGAGGACGGAACCTAACATAACAATATGCGGTATATATAATCTGTCCAGGTTCTGCAGAGAAATCTATCTTATCACAGAGCTGCCTTTTATTTTTAATAGACGATCGGGTTGTTAATGGAATAAAGCTTCAAATAAAATACATTCCGAAGATATAAATGATTCGTCTCTCGGTCAGCTAACGACAAATTAGGCGTAATTCAATAGCTACGGCTGCAATCATATATAAATTATGTTGTTATTGTAACAGCAGTGGTTGCTTAAGGCCCAACTATAATGTGCATATGCTAGCTTAAGCAAACGTGCGCACACATATAAATTGTATGTGGCAAACTATAATGTACTTAACGAAACTTTTCGTTAAGTTTTTCAACTGTCATTTGCTTAAGCAAAAAGCGAAACTGATCGCACATTCTGTACGGAATCAGCTGTTTGTTTGTGTTTTGAACAAAATAGAGAAAGAAGAAAATATATTTATTTTAAATTTAATAGAAAATGCGGAAAAAAATAAGTGCCTTTACAATAAAAGGGACCCTTTTTATTTTAACAAAAATGTCTTTCTGTCGCGGTTTATTTCTCTGACAGAACAAGAGCGTCTTCTTCTTTTACAGTGTAGTTCACATATTTCTTTTAATGTGCGCAGGCCTTCAAGCGCTAACTTTAATATTTTTATATTATTTAAATTTTTAAGTTTTTTCTCCATTTTTGCAAACACAATAGGTACGAAAATTAACAAAACATATGTAAACGTAAATTATTATTTACAATGTAGTGCTGCCACAGCTGTACATTTTAGTACTTTTGGCGATAAATTCAAAAAAAAGGAAAAATTATGCGTTTCGGGTACGAAGTTTTCTTTTAATTATAAAATAATATAATAATATTTATATAATATAGTCATTTAATGGCTTTTTGTTAAAATAAAAACATTTTTTTTTAAACATAAATGAGCAACTGTGGACAAAAAGTTTCAAAGTCATTGTAGCCACCTAAAAGTTAACTCTGAACTGGTTATGCATTTGACAGTCTTTTCGTTAACTTTTGCAATTTTCTTAAGCTCGCTTATGCACATTATAGTTGGGCCTTTAGTTGTCAGCTCTTGGTCGTGTGACCTCGGGTCATTACGGTGCGTAGAATCGGCTGTCATAGGAATGAGATACATTTTTATATTATGAAGTTCTCGTCGGTTAATTATGACATGGCTAATGGTTCTCGATCGCCGACTATGATAGCTACGTATCAGATAAATTATACGGGTCTCGTCGGTTTACTTGGACATTACTAAGACTACAACACGCCTTGATAAATACTTCGGTACTCGGTCTGCTAACTACTGGTTTTGGTTATGCCAGCAGTAAGAAATAACAAATTAGGTCTCGTCTGGTTATGATCTGATTTTTTTACTTCCAGTCGAGATTTTTGGTGTTTTTTAAATATTGTTCTTAGAATTTTTTAATTTTTTTTGTTAAAATGCAAGAGTGAAATCATTTTTTTTTTTTTTTTTGATAGGTATGCAAAATTATTATGTACATAAGTATGCACAACAGATTTATACCTATACCTTTACAGCCGCTCAAAATAAGGACTACTGATATTAATTGGAAAATACATTCCCTTTTAACAAAAAAATTAAAATACCAAAAATCTTAAATGAAAGCTAATTGTTATGCAAATTAATAAAATGTAACTAACAAAAATGAATATTGCTAAATTTAAATCAAAATACCCAAATCAAAAAAGGAAAATCCGTTATTCCAAAAAATAAAATTATAAACATTCAAATGAAATAAATAACTTAAGAGAATTAAAAGACATATTAAAACCAGAATCTGTTTAAAATTTAGCCACCTGTCATTCCCCTAATATAAATATCCATTATATCAGGATTTGCATGCACGAATTGCTGACGTCTTGCAATAGGTTGTATATGTGGCAAACGAGCGCCTCTTTGTACATTTATGGCCAAGAGATTTTGTTGTTGGATTCTTTTCTGGCGTTCTTCTTTTCTGTGGCGTTTAGCCGCTGCTTGGGCACTTGTAGTTGGTCGACCATCGTCATCAGTTGATGTGCTCGATGGTGCAACTAAATCTTTTCGAACATTACTTGCATTGGTATTTCTTTCATTATTACGATTTTCTACTACGGACGATTCATCGGAACTTATTAAGGAATCATTACGAGCCCTTAATTCTAATGCCCGCTTCATTTTGTATTCATAGGCAATTGCTATGTCTTGTTTACATTTTGCACAGACTTTTTCCGATGGCAAAAAATCAGGAAACAATTTGTTGATGAATCTTATGTGACGTGGATTTGTTATGAACACCCCTGTACCTCTTAAGAAATGATTACCAAGAGGACAATGCATTTTACAAGGAATTTTTCCAACTCATTCACGAAAATTACGCAAATTCATAAAAATTAGATTTCCAGTTTTTTGTTATTTAATTTTCAAAGTGTTGCCATATTAATAATAATTGCAGAGTTGTATTGTACACTGTATGTAGTGTCAGCTATTCTAAAGAATTTATTGATTGTTTAAACTAAAATTTAAATTATAAATTTATTATATTTATTCAATCACAAAATATTGTCTAAAATTTATAACCTTAAATGGCTAAGATCTTTTAAATTTTTCACCATTAATCAGATTATAAGAATGATGATGTGTCGGTGTCAGCTTATATCTCGGCCATATGTGACCCTAGTTGGAAAATTTCCAAACAGCACAGACAGATTTAAGTGTTTTAGATATATCCATTATATGAGAAGCTTCCAAAAGTTTCTGTGTAAAAAATCGAGAAGGTCTCAGTTTTATGCCTATCAGGCATGTTCTGAAAATCACTTTTTCGTAAAGTGATTTGAAATCACTGAAAAGGTGTTCGTGCACAAAAATTATTGAAATCTCGTCATTTAAAACCGGTCATCTAACAGGCTAATGATTTCAAATCACTTAAGAGTTTTTAAGCATTTTTCATTGAACTCTTGTAATAAAATTATCACATACACTTTAAATCATTTGTTCTTTATTTGTTTTTCAAATAAAACTATCTATTTTACACAGAAAAAACTTAAAATTTACAAATTTAGTAAGACGTTGTATTTTTTGCGGACCATTTTTTAGATTTGTTTATATTCTTCGTGATTTACTTTTACTTTTTAGTAGTCAACACAAAGAAAATCAGCTGTTAGCTCGTGATTTAGAACAAACAAAATCACTACTAAAAATTAAAATTATCGGGATTTTCAGAACACCAAAATATTCTTCCCGTGATTTCAAAATCGTTAGTGATTTAAAATCATTGTGATTTCAGAACATGCCTGTATATAAATTAGCCATTTATGGTCCTAGTTTGCTGATTTTAAATGCCAAAATTTATAGATTTATAGGAAGCTTCGAAAAACCTTTAATATGATTCTATGAATGCTTTAATGGATTGGTAAAGATAAGAAATTTGTTTTTCTTTTGAATCTCTTCTTGTCAATTAATCAATTAGATATATTTTAAATCTGCTCATAAGATACTACTAATATTTTTGAATTCAGTAAAATGGAAGCAACAGATTTAAAATTACATAACAAATTTATTAATTAAATTACAAATTTTAACAATTAAATTAAAATCTTAACAATATTCATTATAAATGTTAAAAATACCAATTTCATTTTTAAAAATACAAATTCGTAACAAAGTATAATTCATTATACAAAAATAGTTAAAAATAACGTTTTGTTCTCATATTTCTTTTTTAATCATAAATTAATTTCCTGATTTTAATAGAAATACAAATTCTAAATCATGGTGTAAATATACAAGATTTACACGATTGAAATTTTCTTCAAAATTGCTCTTCAATATCCTTCAAACTCGTGCAAACAGCAAAATTTCTTCGACATTTATTTATTTAGTAACTATTAATAACTATTTAATAAATAAATTTTGAAGAATTTTTGCTGTTTACACGAGCTTCAAGCATTTTGAAAAGCAATTTTGAAGAAAATTTCAATCGTGTAAATCTAGCTTAATGTACTACTGTCAAAAACACTTGAAAGAGTATTACTTTTGACATAAGTAAATTGTAAACAAAGTCAGTCAGCTGTGTTACTGCACTCACCTTGTATAGTTACACCATGTTCTAAATATTACCAAACAAAATTAGTTCAAAAACTAAAAATCAAATTGACTAAAAATGGGTTAAGTTTCGTGTGTAGGGGCTATTCCAGTCCCTTTCAAAAACACTTAACAAATCTGTACGTATTGTAGATGTCGCATTACGACTCCTGGCTACTTCTTCTGTATCTGGTAAAACTAAACCCACACCAGCTGTATTGGTAAAATAATCACCCGACCAATTTGAGGTTCCAATATATGCTGTATTATCGGTTACCATATATTTGTTGTGATTCACTCGGCCATAAGGAATCAAAAATTCATGTTCATCGGCAGGCACTACGAAACGTCTTATTTGTACATCAACTTCTGGCATTGAATTCGAAATAGCTTGTAATGATTTCAAAAAGTAATCCTCAGATGAATTTGAATAACGCCACCAGGAAATAAGCATTTTGATTTTAACTCTTCTATTGATGGCAGCTTCTTTAAGGGCATCATCAATATTTGGCCAGTATTTTTTATTGACAGTATACATAATCATGGGATAGTAGTCCATAACTGCAATATTTACAAACTGATTGGCATTGCCTATTATATCTAGTATAGCTTGAATATCGTCCACTCGTCCTTTGGCGGTTAAGGGCGGTGGGGAACTAGAGAGCAAGGCAAACTGATTATATTTATTGTTCACATTTAAAATCATAGGATTTTGAAAATTGTAGTTTGTTGTATATTTAGAAGGCCATTCCTTGGGTATGACGGAGTCATTTGTGCTTAGTAACCAGTACTCTTCGAAAATCTTACTAAGATCTCTGGCCAATGTTGGACAGTTCATGGCCAATATGCCCAATTCTTTGACTTGGGTTAATGATCTCCAGTCCATATTTGCACTGCCTAGATAAATGTGTTTATTGTCAGAAATCCAAAATTTAGTGTGTAAAATACCTCCACCCAATAAACGCGAAAAATCCAGCGAACGTATTTCGGCTGCGCCTTTCTCCTGTAAAATGTTTGTATCATGATCGGGGTCTTTATCCGTTGGTATACTCTGGGCAATGCGTATTTTTACTTTCCCTTCCAAACCTAGATCCATTAAACTTTGGAAAATGTCTTCACCTTCAGCGGCCGTGGGATCTTCTATAACATCGACCCCTCTGAGGGTCCAGTAAAATGAACCAATGTCCAATGAATGTTCACTGCTATTCAACAGTAGCTTCCATGCTTGATACGAGGACAAAAATGATGGACTATTTTCGGAAAAATTAAGATGTATAGGTATACTTTCCACCAGTTGCATTTGGCATTGATCAGGGCCCCCACTTTTAACTGAATCCAGTTTTAAAATATTCTCAAATTTCAAAATTTTCGTCAAATAATTATTAAACATTAGGCACATTATAAAGATGGCCAACAATAATATTAATATATATAACAAGTAGATATATTTAAATTTTGGCAAACGATACCAATAAACAACCACTTGATTATCATTATTCTTCAAATTCTCATTATGTTTCTTGGGTAAATTGCTAAAAACACTTTTCGTTTTAATATTTTCGTTGGCAGGTTTATGGAACATTCTTTTGTTATGTGTTGTTTTTGCACTAAATAATTTATTAATTTTACATAAAGCAACAGACTTTGATTTCTTTGTGATCCGACCTCCCAAAGTTAAAATATCAATTTAAATTTGGTTGTGTGATTGATTAACTTACATTAAGAGAAGCTGACAAACTTGGCCAGTACTGTTTGTTTAGTTCACTATTATTTTCTCTTAAATTGCGTAGATTTTTCTTCCTCTTCAGTATGTTTCTGTCAAACTACAACAGTGTCTATGACTTGCGCCAAAAAATAAACCGCTGAAACGAAAATAATAAATAAATGGGTTTTATGATAAATTGTATACTACTTTATTATGCATATATTCCATATACATTTTTAAATTTACATAATTTTTACTAAATATATTTTATTTAATACTAGCTAAACCCGGTGTGCTTTGCTACCCCCCCCCCTCGTCATAAAATAAAGTAAAACGTATTTATATATTTACAAACATTTATTTATTTAATTTTAATGTATTTATTGCAATGCTTTAGGCGAGACCATGCCCCTTTGTCCACTTACATAGTCAAGAATTTATTATTTCGTAAGAATATCCTGTTGTGAAAATTTAATGACGATCGGTCCAGTAGTTAAGACTATATTACGATGTTTAATTTTCCTAAAAAGGGGCGTGGTCCCACTCACTTTTCTCCTGGTACGTATTCCTAATTATGCCAATACCATATGTACCAAATATCAACGACGTACGTCCAAAAATGCCCAAAATATGGCGGGTTAAATTTGTGGGTTATATGGGCGGTGCCACCCCCGTTTGTACAATCAAAACTTCATATAGCCTATTATTCCTTCCAGAGTCACAGTAACATGCTGTAAAAATTTCAGGCAGATTGGTCCAAGGGTTTGGCCTCCTATTAAGCACAAACATACAGACACACATTCATTTATATATATATATAGATTAAAAGCAATATAATTTAAGGTGACATGGGGCGAAAAATGGGGATTTGGTAATAAAAAAATGTATGTAGTTAATAAGTATATAAAACTTTAGGTAAATACATATTACAAAAAAAGTATTTTGTATAGCAAACATTGTTAGTGGTATACGTAAGTATCTGAATTAAAAAAGGGGGCGATGAAGTAGGCGTGGTTCATAGTTATATGGCGACGTTAACAGTATTAAGAGCAATATACTACCAAATAAAAAAAATACGTTGGAATGAACAAATTTGTATAGAGAACAAAAAGTATAAAACTTTCAAAAATTTGGCGTGAAAAGGGGCGTGAAAGGGGCGTGGCTTAAGAAATCTTTATTTTTACCTCGCCTGGAGTATATAATGTGTATACAATTTGAAGTAAATCTGTTAAAAACTATATGGGAGCAATTACATAATTTTTAAAAAGTGGGCGTAAAAATGGGCGTGGCCAAACAAAAGTACCCTATTAATCATACCAGAGTCCCAGTTAAATGCTGTGAAAATTTCAAAAATATCGGTCCAAAGGTTTGGTCTTCAATTACAATATTTTAAAAAAGTGGGCGTAAAAGTGGGCGTGGTAAAAAAAAGTACCCTATTATTTCTTCCAGAGTCATAGTAACATGCTGTGAAAATTTCATCAAAATCGGCTCAGCCGTTTTGGAGTCTATACGTTACATACATACATACATACATACATTGAATTTTATATATATAGAAGATTTAGTGAGGTTCGACAATAAATCATTTTTATTTTTGGTACTCACAACGAAAAACCAGGTTTGGACGATTCCTTTTACACATACAATATGGTAAGTATGATTTAAGTGTTTTTGTTCTATACTATATCTAGGAGCTACTAAAATTCATTTTTTGTGAAGAAATTTTTCTTTTTTACATATCTCAAAAATTTGGTGACTTTAAAAATCTTCAGTTGTTAATTTATAGGTCACAAATGAATAATTTAATGTTTATAAATTATTGTTGTAGTGTTTATTTTAAAGAACATAATGTTAGGTTTGAACCAAATAACATATGTACATATCGCACCCTAAATACAAAAGGATCACAACTCAAAATTTTCAGGAGACAAAAAAAGTTCATCCTGCACAAGCAAAACACTTAACATAAAAATAGACATAACTGTATTTTTTCAGTGATGTGAAAGAAATTTTTGCAGTAGTTTGATATGTGTACTCTGAATTAATTTATGGAAAAGTCAGTTTTAGAAAATTTTGAGTTGTGACCCTTTTGTATTTAGGGTGCGATATGTATATGCAGCTATTTATTATTTTAACAAGATGGATTTGCTCTCTTTTAAAACTATTCCCGATGCAATATATGCAGTGGTGGCCATATAATTAAAACATAATTTTAATCTTACCCAGTTTAAAATGTTTATTGTTTCTTTTGCAATTTAAACGTTGCTTAAAATTGCCCCCTCTATCATCAATTTATTCTATAAAATAATGCGTTTTTTGCGATTATACGTTTTCCGGGATGAACACATAATTAAAACATTTTCAACTTTGTTTTAATATTAGTATTATAATAACATAGGCCAATAGCTAGAAATTCTTCAATAATAGATCAACATTTATATAAAAATAGATTAGAAAATACGTTAATACTATTCACGGATGAAAATTTGACGCTAATATAGAATTTTATGCATGTGAATGATCCCAAACACACTTCACGGCTCTGATGCGTTGTTAAGGGGAACAAACCATAAATGTTTTAAAATTACCTGCAAAGTCCTTTGATCTTAAGCCAAAATTTAGATGAATTAAAACATTGAGGCGGCATAGAAAGCTAAACACATTTCACTTTGCAGGCATTTTGTCTAAAGCAGGAGTGCCCAAGCCCTATACTCTTGGTGCTCTTTTGTAGTTGTAAAAACTCTTAGCTATAGGCTGTGTATTTTGTATACTCATTACAGTACTCAGCACTAGCAATACGAAATACAAGTTTGCCTTATTTGTTTTTTTTTGTCGTACTTCACTCTATACACGCAAGCGCAAAACAACAACACTTTCGTATGATCTACTGGGAAACATTGGTGACTGCGATCGTCAATGTAGATTTTGTTTTTGTTTAACGTATGATACCGTTTAAAAAAGTGTGTTGTTTCTTTATATGTATTGGCTTTTACAACAAAAAATATTGAATAAAAATTTGTTTTTATTTAAATGTATTAGTGTTTGCTTTTACATAAGCAACTTTTGGGCACTCCTGGTCTAAAGTATGCCAAATAGATGTCTTAATGTGATAACAAATAAGGGCTACCTAACAAAATATTAAAGGAAAATTTATAATTATTTCAAGGGAATAGGAAAATTATTAAAACGGTAGTACTTGTTTTATTTATTTGCCCAACTTTATTAACGATTTTCCTTATTTTTTTAGATTTTCAAAGATTTATGATTCCATTTTAAGGGGAGCAAAAAAGCAATCAGGCTTAGAATAAGGTAGTGAAAAAAAATTTTGTTAGCTTTTTATAATAAATAGAAAATAATTTGAAATTACTGATGACTAATGCGCCAAGCGTTAAAAAACTCGCTAAATTGATAACATCCAATGGAGATAACTTCTTGTCCATGGTGCAACTATACAAGGTGAGTCCAAATTCACAACAAATACAACACAAAACAGAAACAACAGGCATTTTGTTTGTGTTAAATAATGTACTACTGTCAAAAATACTTGAAAAAGTATTACTTTTGACATAAGTAAATTGTAAACAAAGTCAGTCAGTTGGGCTACTGCGCTCACATTGTAAAGTTGCACCATGTTCATGTCTGAATGTTTTGGTCTTTGGAACATTTCTTTTTGTTTTCACTTCAATTCCATTCCATAACCAAACAACGAAGGTTTTCGTGCGCATAGAAGAATATAAATAAAATACCTACTTATAAATAAAAATTGCAACACGGAAAACAGAATTTGAATTGTTGTTGTGATTAGTTAACACGAATTTAGAGGTGTGCATAACGGGAATTGTGATTGATTAAGCACAGTAATCAAAAGGTAAAATGAAACCAATGAATTAAATAATAACAAAACTATTTACAAGTAATTGCACCAAATGCAAATAATAAAATTCACTTCTTAAAACTACTGGAAATGTATCTATCTACCTGTTTGCAAATTGGGGAGTTGGGGTTTATTTTGTATTAAATTTTCGATTGCGTTGTGTCGCGTTGGGTATAAAATGTAAAACTGTATTTTTCGCCCTGTGTTTATGTGTTCTCTCTTTTATTATTCTTTTGTTGTGTGTTGTTATTTCTTGTTTTGCTAAAATAATAACGTTAGAAATGGCAACTAAAAACACTCAATATTGCCATACTTTTTATTTGTGATGTGAAACAAAATTATAAAGTTGAAATTTTTGTATATTTTACGTTACGATTGATAAAATAATTTTGAACCTCCGTTTAAATGCATATATAATTATTTGAGATTTTTAAGCAGTGCAAAAAATTTTTTTTTTATGCTCTATAAATCAAATATATAGGTACCAATTGCTTTACAAAATATAAAATATTTACCAAAATGTATTACTATGATAGAAAATAACGGACAGTGTTTTGTTATCTTTTATTAAAAAAGTAGAAATTTAATAATAAATTTTAAATGGAAATTTATATTTGTAAAACCCAGAATATGCAAAAATATTACCATACATAAAGGAAGGCCCCCCATTTTGGTGTTATCTGATTCAGAAAAGTAATTGGTATAAATTAATTAAACAAAATTTAATTTACTTTAATTAAATCTATTTGTGTATAGATACAATTATGACAATTACAAAATTATAAAGAAACAATTTTAAATGAAAACTTTCAAAAACTTTTTGGATCGTGTTTTATTATCGGTTGTAATGTGTTGCAGTGCTACACAGTATTTCGAAATCATAATTTCAGCCTGCAACATTATTATTTTCTAATATTTATACCTATACTATATACATATATAATATTTATTAATTATACAAGTTTTGGAAGTATGTATACTCTAAAATATAAAATGAAGCTTTTATCGTCACATTTTTAGAGAAGTGTTATCTATAGATATTTTAGTACATAGTAATTATAAGTTCAAGAATAATTATAGGTACAATTATGAATTTATATTCACCCCTATTCTGAGTTTCGATTACGTCTCCGCATTCAGTTACGCTACAATCGTAAATTGGTATTCCAAACAAAAACTGAATCGAAAGAACAAGAAGAAGACAACAATGTTTATAAAACCAATTTGTTACTATGAAATGTGGAATAGAAACAAAGAAATGAGCAAGTTTGCTACTATTTTAATAAACAAGTCACAATAAACAATAAAAATAGGAAAATAAAAAAATTTGTGCGATTAATAAGGAGAAATAATAAAAATAAAATAATACAAAAGACTTGTGAATTAATAATAATAAAAAGATAATCATTTTTGTTTGCGAAGTATTTAAGTGCTAAGAATCCTGTCAAGCCGGAGGTGATAGTTTAATTTTTATATTTGAAGGAGCTTTATTGGTGGAAGAGGAGAGCACAGAGGTGAAGCTTGAAAATACCTGACCTTCCTCCTTGGATCGTTTATGGTAACCGCAAGCAATATCCTGTTTTGTTGACATTAAACTTGCCAGCTTTTCGTATTGCTCTGCATTTTTATTTATTCATTTATTTGTATTATTATTAAGCCTTCTCGGCCAAAATAAAAATATATTACATAGTAATAAAAAACTACCTGAAATTTTAATTAAATTAAACACTTTTTAAGTTTATAAAAAGAGTAATCGAAAAATTCCGTTGCTAAAATATAAGCGTAGAAAAACGTAACTACGATCGTAATACAGAATATCTACAATCGAAAGAAACGTAGCGGAATCGAAAATTTGCCAAACGGAGAACATTTCGATTCGAATCGAAACTCAGAATAGGGGTGATTACTAAGTAAATAATTTAACTAAAAACTACAATAAAATCATATGAATGGATTTCTTTGCTATTACAATGTGAAATTTACATACATATGTATTTATATACAGTGGTGGCCATATAATTAGAAATGACTTTTCAGCATATATTAAAACTAATAACTAGAAATAGTAAAGTAACAAATTATTATTAGGTTTAAAATAACAATAAAGGAAATTTAACTTAAACATAAAAAAAACGCAATATCAAATTGGTCACATAATTAGAAACTAAAAAAATATATGCAAGAAAACCTTAGTGAGATTTAACAAAACGGACTTATCCTTTAATATTTTGTTGGAAAATTCATTTTTTTTACAACATTCGCCAGTATTTTTGGTAAACTCTTAATTAAACGCTGAAATGTTTGCAGAGATATGTTTTTACAGCTTTGTTGCACAAACTGAAACAATTCATCATTATTTCGTGGATTTTTATCCTTTATGTTCCTTTTTACAATTGCCCATAAGTTTAACCGTGAGTGTGCTTTGGGTCATTATCATGTTGAAAAATGTATTGGACGGGCATATTCTCAAAGCAATACGGTTCAATTTTTCATTTTCCAAAATGTTTTTATATTGGTGCTGATTCAGTATTCCCTGAACTCGTGCAATTGGACCCACACCACACCAAGAAAAGGCACCTCAGATAATAGACCCGCCAACGTGGTCTAATTACGTGACCAGAAAAAAAAAACAATTGTGAAAATAATATTTTTACATTTTTTTTATTTAACTTAGAACTTAACTTTAACTTAGCACAACAATGTTGATTGTTTACTCATTGAATAACGGTAAAAAATTTACAGTGTAGTTCTTTAAAGAAGCTTCACAGTGATTTAATTATATCAAAGCATCATTTCTAATTATATGGCCACCACTGTACATATAAAGTTTATTAATTGAAATATGAAATTTATGTTGTACATATTTAAATTAAGCATTTAAACAAATTATACATACAATAATTTGTATAATAATAGGTGCAAACAACGTCTAATTTTTATTGATGTCTGATCCTTGATCTTAAGTGTATTCTATACAAAAAGCTACTTATAAAAACGTGAACTTTTCAATTTGAAAAGGTCACAGTTTCATAAAATACAATTTATGAAGCATGTTGAAATATTAAAATAAGTGTGTATAATAAAAATGTACATATGGACTGATTGAATATAATCAAATGCATACATTTTTAGAACAATAACATTTTAATTATTTTTATTACTATAAATTTATATAAGAAATCAATCAAAATATTAATTTAAACAATAATGCCCTTATTCATAAAAAATTAAAGTAGACTTCAAATGTACTTTAAGAAAATTTTGTATGAAAATTTTGTCTAAAATCGCACTTCAACCTACTTTATATTTTATGAATACGGCAGTAAATAGCTACCTTACAAAAATAAAACAAATGTTTTTAACTATAATAGTTAATTATCATTAATGGACATAAGACCATTAAATCGACACCTTTTTGATGTTTTTGCAAAGAAAAATTATGTTTAATTTTTGGTAAGTCCTGTTTCACACTCTTCAGTTTTAGTTGACCACGTTTTGTTCAATTCTCGTTTCAACTTGCCATTTAATTCACACACGTCAATTTAATTTTCGTACTTTTTCATGCAAATCAACATGCATGAAAGAAAAAAACAAAAGGAAATAAGAAAATTGACTAGTACCGTCAAGTTTGTACCCCTTTTATTCTCTTTTTCCTTCTCATCCAAAAATACTTTCGGACTAAGCCCTTAAGTCTGACAACATTAAAGTCTTAGTTACAGTGGGCAAGCTTAGCGACTTCGTGAAGCCAAATAAACTCTAATTTGATTATTACAAACTGATACATGCGACAGAAAAACGACATTGTTTTTTACCTGTAGGAAGAATTCAACATATGAGACCATGTATCAAATAATAAAGATTACGTATTGCGCAGGTCCGTAATATTTTACAAAAACTGTGAGAGTAAAATTGAGAGCAAAATTTCTTCTTGTGACGTCACAAGTCAAAAATATTTTTATGTTTTCTTTACATCTTATAAATTTTAATGCAAATAAAAGTCTTAAAATGAACTGTGCCGTTTTTAATTGTGGAAATATTAAAAAAATAAAAATAAACAAACAAAAATAATAAATTGGTAATATGTACAAAAGATACTGTACACCATTGGTTTTCATGTTTAAAACATTAATTTATTGCTTTTTTTATAATGTAACTTAAAATTTTATAGTTTTTATTTAATATATGTATGTATATCCTTCTGTAACTTTTTATTAAAAAAACAAAACTTCAACAACAACAAAAAATATAGAACAAAAACAAATACGAGTACATCTTCATATTTCAAGCGTCAAAAGAAACAGTACATTATCTCTATGGTAAAGTAATAATGTTACATAAAAATAATTAGTATTTAGTTTGATTACCATTTGATTTTATTACTGCTTGCAGTCTTCTGGGCATCGATTCCACAAGTTTTCTAGTAACTTCGGGGGAAATTTTCAGCCATTATTACTGTTTTGGGAGAATCCTTGCTTGTAATTTCCATTTTTCTTATTTGCCGATCCAGATGTTCCCACAAATGTTCGATGGGGTTGGGATCGGGTGACTGGGGGGGGGGGGGGGATGTTCCAACTATTTTGGAGTATGGTATAGCAGCCATTCCCTTACTATTTTGGCAGTATGCTTGGGATCGTTGTCTTGCTGAAAGACCCAAGTTCGATCTAAGCCTAATTTGTCAACCCTCTGTGCCAAGTTATCTTTTAAAATGTTGAGATAATCTGTTTTATTCATAGTAGTTTCTATCCCCACACCATCACCGATCCACCACCATACTTCACTGTGGACATTACATTTTGCTGACCGAATTCGGAATTTTTCGTTCTCCAAATTTTAACCGACACTTTCTTACCGAATATTTCAAATTTGCTCTCATCGGTAAACATTACGTTGCTCCAGAATTTATTGGAATTCGTACTTTTTGGCAAACTCTCGCCGCCGGCGTTGATTGATTTGTGAAATGTACAGGTTTCTTCTTGGAACTCGTCCATTTGCATGTAAGGCTCTCCGTATTGTGCTGGCACTAACACTAATACCGGAGCATTCTGATATATTTTCAGATATTTTGACAGCACTTTCTGTTGGGTTTTGCTTCACTTTTCGCACAATGGATCGTATTTGAGTACTGTTTAGTTTGGCTGGCCTTCCAGATTTTATTAATTATATACTTCACAGTGTTGTGACTTCTTTCAATCATGGCACCAATCTCTCGTAAAGATTTTCCTTCTTCGTGAAATTTTAGCAGAAGTTCACGAACATCTAAAGAAGTTTGTTTGCCCATTTAAAAAAATGCAAAAGTTTTCTTATTTGAACTGCTTCTGACAAAACCAAATCTATTAATAACTTTAAGAATTAGCTAATATTGTATAAATTGTCGTAGTAAAACAAATCAAAAAAGCAACGAGTGTTTTTTAATGTAAAATTACTTATTACTTGCTATACACAAAAGTTGAAGTTTTGTTTTTGTTTTTTAATAAAAAGTTACAGAAGGATATGCATACACATATTAAATAAAAACTATAAAATTTTAATTTACATTATAAAAAAAGTAATAAATTAATGTTTTAAGCATGAAAACCAATGGTGTACAGTTTCTTTTAATGCTCACAGTATACTTTATGTGTGTATGTATATCAGTTCTCTTTTTTGATACATTTTAATATGTATAAAATAATAAATAAATAAATGTTTTATTTTGAATTAAACAATTTACGAAAAATTTTTTTTTTTTAAATATTGTTAACCCCGATAGACTAGGCGATAGTTTGCCGGACTATCAGTCAGAGGGTTGCGGGTTCGATTCCCGCCAAAGACTCTGGGTGTTTTCTGCAGATAAGCCAAAAAGCTCGCAGTTTGTGTTTGTTAATTATATTACAAACAAAAAAAATACGGAAAAAATAACCTGTGACGTCATGCGCAGAGAGAGGAAATTTTGTTTACATTCTTTGCGCAATCTTTATTATTTGATTAATGAAACGATCTTCATCAGCAATGAACATTCCAAGTAAAAATTGATTTTGAAATCTCGGTAAAAGCAAGACGTATCATTTTAAGCACAGTCTTCGAGGTACTACCAAAGAGTTTAATTCCGAAATAAAGCCTTGAATGTTCTTGCTTACTTCCTTGGTGCATAAGAATTACATTATCGTAATGACATTCATAAAAACTTCTCATCTGAAGTCGGCCAATTATCTATAATATATTTTTGTTGTAAAAGATGGTCTTCAAAATAAAGGCAATAAGGATCAATGTTGACAGTCTATGGTAACCATGTTGCTTTGACAGCATCTGTCAAATTTGTTGTTTATTATTTGGTCACTGATGCCAAATCGTGGCAAGGTACAAAATTGATCAGCGTGTCCAAATGATAAAAATTTATTATCAAAATGTTTGTTCGTCAGTTCAAATGTTGCGTATTTTAAGGCAACAAGAGGCGTTAATACCTAATGCACAGCCTGTTTAATGCCAACATATGCCCGCCCTTATTGGAAAATCTTTACAAAAGTTTGGAAATGCAGTAACAAGTGAAAAATATACTTTTATTTCCCGTTAATTTACAACGATGTTGACATATTTATGGATTAATTTGAATTGTTGCAAATTTCATGAAATCATTATGAGTGACAGACAAAAGCACATCAATAAAAATATAACAATAATATGAATATGCTACGGTATACTTATTTCTAAATAAAGACTATTTTTAATTTTTTGATTTCCAATTTTCAAATCTCGAATTTAAAGATTTTTATTTTTTAAGCAAACTCTACAAGTTAATAAATTGAAAGAAAAAATACCAAAAACAGTTATATGTATTTATATTACTTTTTTCGCGGTAATGGGAATTAAAATTTAACGGATTTCTAGGAAGTCAATAGCCTGCTTTCACTTTGAGGTACATACATACATATGTACATATTTAATCTTACTTCCCTTCTTACTAAATCTAAGGTGAAAAGTTCAATTCACATGTTTCTATAAAAATGAAAGTATAGAATTTTACTCCACAATTCTCCGTTTCATTTAGGGTTCATATGAAAATGTCATAGAAAATGCTTGCAACATTTTGTATTTATTTTTAATTGCATTTTAAATTATCGATTGCGATAAATTGGGTCAAAACTAAATTGCCAATACGGGGTAGTAAGCCGTACATAAGTACAATATTATAAGAAATAAAATAATATACAAAAAAAAAAAACTAATAATGCAACAATAGTCGCCATGTACAAAATGCACAAATATGAGAATATTTAGAAGAGGGAATGAAATTCTTAAAAAAACTAAAACAAAGTTATTGACATGACTTGGCTGACTTTTCATGTCGCTCGTTGTGCCTTAGAATCTACATACAATAGGCTTTTAAGTACAACTAAAGAACTTGGTCACCACAGAGTGTGTATGAATATATATTAGAATTTATTTACCCTATACCAACATAGTTAAAGGGCTTTAGTGCAAATACGTTAGTGTCCATATCAAATTCCGAACAAATAAGGTGATAGGTCCGCAATTGCACATAGTTGCCATTATAAAGCATACTTTGAAAATCAGTCTTACTTGAATAAATATCTGGTAAATTATGTATTAAGAAAATGTATCAAAATGTATCTTTGAGGTAAATAAAAATCTTACAACTTATGAAAAAATCATTTGAAAATAATAATTGGAATAAGTTTTGATATAAGGTATCAAAATGTCACACTTGCCTAACAACATTTTCTTACTTGTTTCTATTATACTTTGTCTATTATTTTTTTATTTCAAATTTGAATAAATAATTAGACCAAATAGAAGCATACTAACCAACCAACCAACTTTAATAATTATATGTGTGCGAATGAAGAAGATTATTAAGGGAACTTATGCAGCTGCTTTAAAAAACTTTATTCTGCTTTGGATTTTTAATTCTTTAAATTTTATTAACCTAAATAATATGTTGTTGGTTGTTCTCTTTCGCACACATTTAAAACTCCTTTAATAGCAAACATATAACAAATTTTGTTAAATTAATAACAATATGTATTATTTTTAATTGTGCCCTAGAAAATATTAAATATTTATGAATGTTTGTATGTATAAATAAATAAAATGTAATAAAAAATTTATTAGTATATGAAATGTTTATTCTTTGACATTTAAAAATTAAAGATTTGTTCCTCTAAAATGTTATTATCTTAGAAAATTAAACGTTTTACTTTATATTTACTTATTAATACTCGTATATATGTACATTAGGGTGGCCCCAAAATAAAGTTGCGGATGTTCCCGACTAATATGAAAATTTGATTAATTTTAAGACTACGTTTCTCAATTTTTTTTGTCCTTGGGTCAATATTTTGTGAGCTGAATCAAAGGATAAAAAGGTCCTTTTTAGAGGTTTTTTGATTTTTTTTTACATTTATTCCAAAGGAACTATATGTAAATTTGGTATTATATGAAAGGTCTTTGATAGGCGCATTCAATGGGTTATCAATAATTAAACAAATTTTTTTTAATTCAAAAATTTTTAAAATTTCAGACAAAATTTTAGTGTTGTTTATTTTTTCATAGAATTTACTAATAAATAGTTGAAATTTCTTGATTATAAACATCATACAATTTAACCCAAATGGGTTTTCCCGATTTTTAGCTTATAAAATTTACGTTATTTTAATATCCATTACAATAACGAATTGAGTTAACAGAGATTATCAGATAGCGAAGAATTAAGGTTTAAAAAAAATTAATAAAAATTTAAATAGATAGAATTTTAAAAAACGGGAAAAACCATTTGGGTTAAATTGCGTGATGTTTATAATCAAGAAATTTCAACTATTTATTTAAGTAAATTCTATGAAAAAATAAAAAAACACTAAAATTTTGTCAGAAATTTTAAAAATGTTTGAATTAAAAAAAAATTGTTTTTTAATTTTTGATAACGAATTGAACGAATTGAGTTAACAGAGATTGTCAGATAGCGAAGAATTAAGGTTTAAAAAAAAAATTAATAAAAATTTAAATAGATAGAATTTTAAAAAACGGGAAAAACCATTTGGGTTAAATTGCATGATGTTTATAATCAAGAAATTTCAACTATTTATTTAAGTAAATTCTATGAAAAAATAAAAAAACACTAAAATTTTGTCAGAAATTTTAAAAATGTTTGATTTAAAAAAAAATTGTTTTTTAATTTTTGATAACTTGGTCTCAAAGACCTTTCATATGATACCAAATTTACATAGTTCCTTTGGAAGAAATATGAAAAAAAATCAAATAACCTCTAAAAAGGACATTTTTATCCTTTGATCCAGCTCACCAAATATTGACCCCAGGACAAAAAAATTGAGAAACGTAGTCTTAAAATTAATCAAATTTTCGTATTAGTCGGGAACATCGATACCTTATTTTTTTCTCCATACAAACCCTAATGTACATACATAATATGTATCTCTCTGCAGTATCGGTCTGTGAAGCTTATTTGTTTTATACGCGTCATATTTGCAAATATTATTTTTGATCCCTAAACATTAATACCGATAAATATATTCTTCTCTCGGAGCAGATTTTGATGAATTTAAGTAGGGAATGTAGGAGTTAAAATGCTATAATTCGTTTGTTTGATTATTTAGGTTTAAGTTGGCCGCTTAACAGTATAATACCACGTATCGAAATATTCGTAACGCCAATAAAGCCTTGTCTAAGAACTGTCAATCTGCCTATATCTTTATGTATGAAACCGGAATTCTAGAGGCCAGCACCAGGGTTTTATGGTATCCGCCAAAATCCAAATTTTTTTGTGGTACTTCAGCATGTTTCGACAAAGGTTAACTAAGTAAAATATTACCTATATTATATCTGAAATTGTGTGAAAATACATAGTAAAAATAAATTTAATTCATATGAATTCCAAAATATGTATTTAAATAGCTTTAACAAAAATCTTGTGTTCTAAATAATCTACACGCACTTATTGTAATAAACACATTTATGTAAATTCATACCCAGTAATTAATTGATCTTTGCCCTTATTTAGTAAGGTTAGGTTTTATTTAAGTTAAATAAATTATGTGTACAAAATGTCAACTCAAATAAAATTATTACTTCATACTTCTACAATACAAAAACGATTGTGATTGATGGACCTGAATGACTAAATGACTACATGGTACATGATGTTTTATACTTTAATTGACATTTGTAACCTGTACTTCCTCTTTATCATTTGTTTTTTATTTGGCCTTTTAATTGTTCAACAATTAGATTTGCAATGTTCTAAATGTAGTTAAGTTTAAACATGGTCTTATTTCAAGTACAATAGATGTCTTAAACAAGAGGTATACTAAACAGTGGCTATTAAAATTATGGCGGTTTGTTAAGATTTCAAACTGCATTACTATCCTAAAATATAAAGTATTTTTTTATTTTTCTTAAAGTACATTTGAAGTCTACTTTAATTTTTTATGAATAAGGGCAGAAGAGTTTATATTCGGCTATGCCGAATCTTATACACCCATCACCAATATACCAATAGTGGATTTATTCACACCTGAATTTTGTATCGATAACAATTATTTATACAAGTTATATTATTATATTATATCCCTCACATGGGAGCTATCGTCTTAAAATATTGTGCCGTAATTTCTAATTATTTGATTGCTGTTTTGGTTGAATTTCTTCTCAATAACGATATTTACAAGAATTTTATGGGTATTCCAGTTATGAGGACTATGACCAATTACGGATTAACCTAAACAAAATTCAATAGTATAACTTTTGCGAGTATTTAAACCCATGAGTACCAAATAACAGGACTCTTTTTAGCACAGTGTTTTTTTTTTTGTTTGTATAATACCAATTCGATCAATTAAACACTGATTCAATTTCAAATAGTTAAATCATTGACAATTTATAATTTCGCGCCAAGTGCCCACATTTATGTTTTATTTTGTTGTCGTACTCTACTTATCATCGAAGAGTTAATTCTCACATATCACACATCAAACACACATTTATATTTTGTTTTTATTTTTGCAAGTAGAAGAAGTATTGATTTATTATTGGCGGGTAACTTTTTCTCTTACTACACACCAGGGAAACAAAATAAGATTTTACAGATTGTACTAAATTTCAAGAAAAAGTGTACTTTTTTCAGCCCAATTGTACTAAATTCTTTTCTTATTTTTTTAATATTTTTTTATTATCATTTGTACATACATACATACACATATATGTATGTGTGTAAAAAACTTCACAATTAATAAAAAAGTACATTAAAATTCATTCGTACTTAGATATATGTATGTATGTATATAAACTTAACAATTAACTTTTTAATTTCACTGTGAGACAAATGGTAGGGACCAGTGATCGGGAAGGGTTCAAACTACCGGGGAAAGTTATATCGGTAAAAAAGAAGTTATACGTGTCCCGGCGTTTCGCTGGGTCACGTCTAGGAATCGAGATATATCGATTTGAAGTTATTAAATATCATATAGAGGAAATTGTCACCTTTGGTGGTCTTTTTTTTTGACATAACTCGAGGACCACTAGTCCGATTTTGCTGAAACAAATTTAAAAAAATGAGGAATAAATAGGTAAAAATTTTAAATAGTGCTAAATTATTCATTGGAGTGCTATTGTACTTTTGACTCTCAAATAGTGCTAAAAAAAGTACAGTTGTACCAACTTTTGCATCCCTACTACACACACCAAAAATAAACGACGAGCGGAAAAGAAAAGTTATATCACATTCAATCAAACGTCACATAAAAAATAGTCTGTAGAAAAAAGTGTAAGTTCAGTAGAAAGTATATATAAAAAATGCCACAACAGAGAATTGTAATGAATTGTGTTAACTTCAGTTATTTAATAAACAATTATAAATCAAAATTATAAACATCGTTAGCCATTGACAAAATATGAATTCAAGTTTTCTATGGCTAAGCTTAATAATCTGGTAGGAGGAACTCCCAAGATCGTGTCACTGGCTTGGATTTTAAAATTTTTTTACAGATGATATTCCATTAACTGCACGTTTCAAATTTCAATAAAATCGGTTCAGCCGTTTGGTCTTACCGGTTTTTGTCCTTTATGTCCCGACCTGGTAAATCTAAATGTTCCGAGTGTCATTAAAATCGGTTTAGCCGTTTAGGCGTGATTGCGGAACAAACAAACTTACAAAGACATTGTATTTTTTAATAATTAATTACAATAAAATTAATTAATTAAAAAATTAATTAAAATTACAATAAATCTAAGGCTAAAAGCACTAGCATCAATGGCTATCGGCTTAAGAAAGTTTGAAATGCTATAATAAAATTGTATATAACATAAATTATCATTAATTAATATATTATCTGGTATAGATGATATTTACAGTTAAATATCAAAACTTTAAAGGTAAATAACTCGTAAACCATAAGATAGCGGGAACAATTGTTGGCATTTTTAAGTATAGAAATTAATAGGATAGAAAAGATAGATATAGAATTAATAGGATCTTGATTTAAGCCGAATGACTATATCTGCCACATGTTACATATGTATGTATATTGCTTCAAACTTTCGAAACAGTTTTCTGTCATGATATTTCAATTAGAGAAATGAAATTTTAAGAAAAATTACACAGTGTAAGGAAACACTCTTTTTGCAGACACTTATCTAAATACAACAATTCATCGTCATTACCTATTGTCATTTTATGAGCCACTTTTCTGTGGCATGCGTGAACAAATGTTTGCTTTTGGTGGAGTTTGAGAGCGAAGTAGTTGAGGGTCTGTCTGTCTGCCCGCGTGTGTGTTTGGTTTTGTGGAGAATATGTTGGTATTGAAGTGGTTTTAAATCTAAAGGCAACATTTATTCTTAATTTGCTTGTTAATGTAGAGACACATACATAATTGTGTACTTTTGGCAATTAATACAAATTTATTTTTATATTTTTCAGATTGAAAAAATACACAATGGCTTCAGGCGGTTTAACATGTGTAAAATATTTAACATTTATTTGCAATTTATTATTTGCCGTAAGTATTGGAAAATCAAATGTTAAAATAAACCTTAATAAAAATAAAAATCGCCTCATTTGAAATTGTTATAGCTATCGGGAATACTAATCTTGGTAGTGGGTGCCATGGTTCAGTTCAATTATGCTCACTATTCGAATTTTGTTGGTGACCATATTTGGACTGCCCCCATAATACTAATGATTGTGGGTGCCGTTCTTGCATTTATCTGCTTCTTGGGCTGTTGTGGTGCTTTAAAGGAAAACAGTTGCATGATTTTGTCATTTGCCATATTGGCTTTAATTGTGTTCTTCTTTGAGATTGGTTTGGGTATTGCTGGCTATATAAAACATACCGGTCTGCAACAGATAATGGAAGTACAATTTAACAATACTATAAAATATTACAACGATCGAGAGGATTATCGAGATGGCTGGACTCTATTGCAAACAGAGGTGAGTTATGAGCAGTGATATTAAGGAGCTGTGTGTTTTGATTTGATGTTTTTCTGTCGTTGTATAGATGGATTGTTGCGGCACTTATGGACCTATTGATTGGGAAACTGTTCTCCCAAATAAAACTAAACCCTCGTCGTGTTGTCCCATCATTAATCTAAATGAAGCTGAAGTGTGCACTGTTGCTCATGCTAATTCAGATGGTTGTTTGGATAAACTATTGCATGTTTTAGATTCAAATACTCTGGTTTTAGCTGGTGTAGTTTTAGCCGTTGCTGGCATTCAGGTAAATTATTTCAGAAATTACACAAACTTTCCATTTCAATATACATATTCAGCCCAATCATGAATAAAAATTCTGCGGGAGTTTTTCCCCTTTTTATTTTTTTAACATTGAATTTAAATAGGAAAAATGAGAAAAGGGAATAAAACTCCCGCGGAATTTTTATTTATGATTGGGCTGATTAATCATACGGCTAGAATTAGAATTAAATTATTTTAGAAATTTTCAGCAAATTCAAAAAAATATACAATTCTATAGACTGGTTGTTATGCATCAATCCCATACATATTGTTAATTTATGTTTCTTCCGGATTTAAGACATAACATAGGGATGTCAACAGTTGTATAAACTCTGACAACCAAACCTAATGAAATATCAAAAAGTAAAAACCTACTATTATTAGATTCTAATATTTGTGATTTGAACAATACTATTTTCAATACCTTCATGAGAAGGGTATATATAAGTTTGTCACTCCGTTTGTAATTTCCACAATATAATTTTCCGACCCTATAAAGTATATATATTCTGGATCCTTGTAGATACCGTCTGTCTATCTGTTGAAATCAATTTTCTGAAGTCCCCAGATATTTTCGGGATCCAAATCTTCAATAATTCTGTCAGACATGCTTTCGAGAAGTTTGCTATTTAAAATCACCAAAATCCGTCCATAAATAACGGAGATGTGAGCAAAAATCCGAAACAACCTCTGAAAATTTCATCAAAAAAACTATCATACAAAGTGTATTAATATTGTTACGAACAAATTCATCAATAGATGGCGTTGATCACACAAAGTGTATTAATATTGTCACGAACAAATTCATCAACAGATGGCGTGTTTATCGACATACAACTTGTTTAGCATTTGTAGTAGTTTTGATTTATAAACATTTTTGTTATAAACTTAGCAGTATTGGCAACATTGAGTTTTAACGACTTTGGCTGAATATTCTAGACACGAACATTCTAGACTTGCAGTCACGAACATTCTAGTATCTTAGTTTCGAACCTTCCAGAAATTATGATTGCTGTATAAATATACTAACATGACCAACCAAATAAATCAGTTTTTGTGAGTCATTTTTGTGTAAACATCAAAGTGTTCGAAAACTTTAAGTGTGTTCTTAAACCGTAATATAAGTGTATAAAAAGACAGTGTGTTCATTTTTAGTTGTGTTTGTGTACATTTAAATAAATAAAGACTCGTTATACATATTGTTTTTCAAACTACTTGACACTTTTATTTTGCAATTAAAAAGAATCCGGTTTAAAAGGTAAAAACGTAACAATATGTTTGTACATATATAATATAATTATGCATCCACAACAAAGGTGAAGGGTATATAAGATGCGGTATAGACGAATATAGCACTCTTACTTGTTTATTCTTGCAATGGCAAAAGTGTTAGTGCAACTGCACTTGCCTGTTTTAGTCTTGGAAATGGGTTGACCCGTTGCTGACACTCAACTACTAGCATAGATTATGAAGATTTAAAGCACGGTCTATCCTAAAAGGACTCTCATGACATCCTGCAGTCCACAATGCCCAATAATACGAATAGTTAAATAGTGAATTGCCATGTGACCGGCAGTTATTGGAGTTTAGAAACATATACTTAGTTTTACTTGTCTACTTGTCATAAAACATATCGAAAGAGTTATCTAAGCATCGACATCGCATAATTGGGGCTCCTGACGTATGTCAAATAGGACCTATATGTCCGCAAGATCCAATTGGTTGCAGCTCATACCAGACAGCTTTGAATAACATTCATCGAGACACTAACAATTCCACGATTTAAAAAAGTCGTAATTAAAAGTCACCTTCAGAAGGCAAAGAAATTATTCGTGTGTTGCCTGAAAAGATAAGAAGGACGAAGAGAGGGTAATAGAGAGGAAGATAAAGATAAATAATCTGGGTTCGTTCATAGATATCCGACAGATGGAGAAGTTTTCCCCAAGTCAACTTATCGATCGCGGTAGCCAATTACTGTTCCTAATTAACGCATCAATACACTTCAACTTGATAGTTCAAAAAAACTGTTAAAGGAACGAAAGCCATTACTTGGCATTGGCACAGAAGTTTCTTGGTCTTCTTCATTACGATAGCTCCTCAGAAGTCATTGTAGGGTAGTCTTGTTGCATGATTGCCGAATTTACAGTGTACAGTAATCACCGACTGTCATCAGTGTATACACCTGTCAGAGATTTTATTGCGATATATCAGACTGAAGAATAATACAACCATTTGGAGTCCTGAAAGACATCCTAATCCCAAATGTAGAAGTTTTTGGAAGCTAAATATTGTGAGAAACTGTATTTTCGATTGTATTGTATTTCGATTCGAAAGCAAACATTTTCGAAATACAATGTAAAAAGTATATAAATTCGAACAATTTTCTTTTCGAAGCGAGTTACAAAATAACCTGCCTGTATTGGAAACTGTATGGAAGCAAATACGTTGCTGTATCAATTCCTAATGCTTCCAAACATGTTTATCAATATCTTGAATATATTGTACTTTTAATCAGAAAGATTATTCAATCAATTAGTGAGACATAACATAATGCATCAAATTTTTACACAAAAATGAGCATGACTTGTCCGTGTTGGAAGAATCATAAGTAAATATCTAGATAAAGGTAGTATAAAGACATTATGAACTGTATGTGATATAATTCTGAAAATATTAGGAGTCGGTAGAAACTTTGAACAATTTTTAATGTGATCTTAATAACTTCTTACTGATTCACGAAAGCTGTGCTGCCAATACAATCGAAAAATAAAATAATCGATAATTCAATCTAAATCAATAAATCTAATTTCGTAATAATATTAATTAGTAATTTTATTTGATTCTCAATTATTTATAGGTTCTCACAATCCTGTTTGCCTGCTGCCTTTACCGGTCATTTCGTCGGAGCTACCAGACAGTTTGAATTACGTAGTCAGGATCCTTTGTGTCGCATCTAAAACTGGAGTCAACATATTTAATTGCTCAAGTCAGACTGCAGACACTCTCAATTTTACAAAATAAAACTAACAACCAAAAAACAAATTTGAGATAAATTTTTAAAGCATTTAAACGAAATAAACTAACAAAAAACACAATTTCACACAGATACATATACATACATAAAGAAAAAAAAAGAAATTAAACCAAAAAACAAAAA
The DNA here is from genome assembly GCA_916048285.2 of Bellardia pandia. Lineage (NCBI taxonomy): Eukaryota > Metazoa > Arthropoda > Insecta > Diptera > Calliphoridae > Bellardia > Bellardia pandia. The sequence continues at coordinate 78,708,422 of OU696530.1, forward strand.
ACCCCATATATGTACTAAAAAAGTTCACTAATACACCCATCCATAAAAACAAAAAGTTTAAATGCATACATAGACACATTTGTACGTCCTTTGACGTTTGTACTTTGTATTTATTTATTGTATGCCAAGACATTTTCATTACATTTCACTTTTTAAACTACATATTTGTAATTGTAGTTGTAATTTTTTTTTAGATTAAACTTGTATAAACTTATATGTATTTTGTTTATCATTTTTATATACAATACATACATATATGCATGCATAAGTAATATACTTATGTACATCCATACATTTTTGCTTATCTATGTAGGCATTGTATGTATGTGAACCTTGTCCAACATTCCTGTTTTTTTACACTTTATAGATATTGTTACCCCCCTTTTGATTGCCAAATGTTGCTATCTATTATTTTTTTTTATTGTTAATTATTATTATTTTTTTAATTCTTTCGTCCCCACCACCCTGTGATATTCACCACTATAAAGTATGTTGGTGTATTAAAACATTTTTCTTGTGTAGTATGATTTTGTATTATTTTTTTTTAATATTAATATTTAAATGAAAAGCACCCACTTGCACTTAAAACAAATTAGTTGATTTAACTATTCACGGTTTCTTATTTGCAATCAAATATACAACATATTTAGATATATTACATACATTTATAAAGTTTAAATTTATCTTTAATTTAAAAGGCGATATTTTTAACAAGATTAAGGGCGGTTTTTTGACTTGATGATTAGCGATTAAATTATGTATAATCTACTAATTATGTCGATTATTTTGTGTTGTTTACAGCTTAGGAAAAACTATGTATAGAACAAATTTATATGTCACTAAAATATTAAATCAAAAAATTTGGGAGTTGTATAATTAATTGGCATTTAATCTTCATGGCAAAAATTCGCTCTAAATTTAAACGGCATTTCCTAGAATAAAGATTTAATAAATGTTTTAATAGAATTTTAGTTTTTCAATTACTTAAATGCACAAGTGTTTATGTTTAAATTATTCTACTTAAATATGTTTCTTGGTTATATTTATCAAAATTTTAACCTAAACCACAAATAAAATTTATTTGAAACAAAAAATTTACCTAAGCCCTAAAAATTGTTAAAATAATGAAACTTTTTGGCTTTATTTCTAGCTGTACTCATTTTAAAACTTTTCTATTTTATCATCCATTAGGGTTTTAACTAGAATCCCGACTAAATTTATTCAGCCACAACATAAATATTCGGTCATTTGATTTGATTTACAATACGGTTATCACAACCAATAAAATTATTTTCTATGTGCCACAAAACAGAAAATATATTTATTTTAAACTAGAAAATTCACTTTTCTAGTAACTGGACTTTATACAAATTTTAATTTTAAGTTCTTAAATGATGCAATATTAATACTTCTAAGGTTATTCATATTTAGATGAAGTAATGACGATAATGAAACAATTTGAAACATTTTATTAGTTTTTGGCGTAATTTAGCATTAAAAATTCCCAAGTATGAACAGGCAATAGAACAGACCGGTACATAATCGAATCGACATTCGGAAATGTGTAATATTGTATCTAATATAAAAGAAGAAATATTTTATCTAACACTTAGACCGCTCTCAATATTACGGAAACAACCAGCAGCATATCAGTTTCAAAACAGTTTTTGATTTTGGACAAATTTTTAAAAATATTAATGACAGATCTTTAAAAGTTGAAAACATGTTTGTATTTATATTCAAAATAAAAAGTTTTAAACTTGATCTGACCCTAGTCATTCTTTGTACTGGTTAGTTCTTTTTTGGTGGATTTTGCAGAAACGAACAAATGACTGATATTATTAATCTTTATGTATGCACTACAATTCTATAGAAAATATAGTTTCAAGTATCTACGGCATTACCAAATATTCAAAAACGTGTATTTTTACCTCGGTGTTAATTGCAATAAAACCTTTCCTCAGTATAAATTATAAATAATATGGAATTCAAATAAAAAGTTTTTTCGAGCTCGAGGCCAATAGTTTGTAAAAAAATGTATATATTATTTATTAAATTATTTCTTCCAATATTTCGATATTCTTCGGATATCATTATCAAGGAAAATATAATTGTAACTCATTCCTTGATAATGATATCCGAAGGATATCGAAATATTGGAAGAAATAATTTAATAAATAATATTACGAAAGGTATTGACTTGCTCCTTTAAAATTTTCAATTCCCGTATAAATCCATTATAAAATACCAAAGAGAAATTCTTAAATTTTTAGAATTTGTTTAACAACATTTTAAAAAGTTTGAGACTTTATAAAAAAAATGGATTATGCCGTTTAAATATATGTCTTATTATATTCAATTATTGTTAATTATGGATTATGCCGTTTAAATATATGTCTTATTATATTCAATTATTGTTAAATGTATTTATTATATAAATAAAACTTGCATTTTTTATTATTTGAAAAAAAGAAAAATATTAAAATAACTCACTCACTAATCACTACTAACTCAACCCCATTCACTTAATAAATAACTATGTATATACATATATAGTTATACATATAATGAAATAGAAAAATTAATTTTATATACAATTTCGAAATTAAAAGACTTGATGTTAATTATTATTATTAATGATTTGTTCTTTGTAATGTTCCACCTATGTATTTGCTTTTTATAATTTTATACTACTTTTTATATAAATGTATACAAAAATAGACTTGTTTTTTTTTTTGTTTGTATTTCTATATTAGAATATAGATGTAGTTTTTGTAACCAAATCCCAGTTGTTATTTAAAAATAATAAAATTTAAAAATAACCAAATTTTCAATATGTATTAGATTTAAGTAACATGAGGAAATTGCATTGAAAACTATAATATTGATGAATAAATTACTACTTATAGTTATAATTAAGGGATTTATAGTTTTAATTATAAAGGGGATATGGAAGATAATAAGTTATGAATATAAACAACTTCATTAATTACCAGCTAGTATGATTCCTTAAAAATCTAAACTAAAAAAAATTAATTTATTATTTGATCTATACTGTTTAAAATGGCTAAACAAATATAATTGTATAATCTCCTGATAATTGAAAATGTAAATTCCTTTAATATTTATTAAATGTCATCATGCATTCAATTGTAAACATAAAATTACTTTTTAAATGTTGTATCTGATTTGAAATAAATAATGAAAAAGGAAATTTCTTAATGTATTTGTACGTATCGTTGGTCTCACGTAGAAAGGCCCTAACTCGCTATTTTTCGAAATTTGTTTTTTTGCGATTCCAATGCATTTAACGCAAATACACCTCCTCACAAAAATTTATTGCAATATTGTAAAAAATAACGCTTTTATAAGCAGTTGTACAAAAAAATGTTACATGTTGAATATTACAGTTTCTATTATGTTTTTACCTTCTCCTGTAAAGTTTCAAATATGCGAGTTAGGGCCTTTCTACATGAGACCATCGGTATGTAATTTGCAATTAATAAATTTATCACTTTTGAATTATAAGCAGAGGCTAAAGTTAAGCGAATTTAAATTACTTACTTACTAATTATTACATACATACATACTTTTTTGATAGTTTGTAAGTTAAACGGAATAATAATAAAAAACAACTGTGCAGCACTGAATAAATATTTTAAATAAAATAAATGATTGTCTGATTTATTATCTAAATAAAACTTTTAATATTTTTTCAAGGAAAATTGTTTTCCCCAGAAAATAAAAATTATTGTTTAGTTTTGTGTTCAAAAAAATAAAACTCATTAAATAGTATTTTGTTTTGAGCTTAAGGTCAATTTCTTTTTATTTATTCCAATATTTCGCTACAAAAATCTGTAGCATCTTCAGGGAAATAAAATTTATTAGCAAATTTCTAAAATAACAGTAAAAATATTTTTCAATATAACAGAATTGTCAGAATGAAAAATTTTAAATATTACAAAAACAAAAATATGAAAAAATAATTTAGTTTCCTTTTCCGTTTTTATAAAGTGCCTATACGAATAGGTTTGAGCTACATTATCTCTATCCGCTTTAAAATTAATTCTAAGTTTTTTTTTGGTATACAGTCAAACCTCGATATAACGAACCTCACTATAACGAATTTTTTAAAATCCCCTACAACGCTCCATAAGATTTAATACAAAATAAACCTCTCTATTACGAATACATTTGTCAATAGCCTCGTTATAACGAATTTTCATTCACTGCAGACTAACGAAATAGAAAGAATTATTTACCTCTATTTAACGAATTTTGTCAACTTACAACCTTTTCATAACGATTTCCATCAAATAATCCAAATTATATGAAACAGATACACACAAAATTATTGTGTTTGCAACGTCAACGTCTCCAGCAAATCTACATTAGTAGTAGACAGCAGCATGCATTAATTAGACTAACGGCTGAAATATTCGAAGAAAAATTTATTGTTGCCAAGAGCTTGTACGCTTGTTGCAGCAGTTGTTGTTGCAATCTAGCTAGTAGTTAATCACTGGCTCAGACTTCTTATTTTATAAATGTAAACTATTTTTGAATTTTAAAACTGCAAAATATGTAGTGTTTTCCTTCAAATGTGTGTATTAGCGGAAATCGTTCGCTATAACATGGTAAGCAGATGATAATTAATATACAGTGGGTGGCCAAATTATTAGTTACACTTATTAATTAAGATTTAACCGTTTTTAATACGTATATAAATTTATTTCTTGTACCAGATGTTTTGGTATTTTAATTCTGGTAATACTGGTAAATATTTTGTGCAGTGTCAACAATGATTGGTGACATTAGAGTGCAGTTGTAGATCATTATCTGTCATTCTGCTCTGAAGTGTGAAATATGCAATTTTGATTAAATTGATTGATTGATCACGATGAAGAACTAAAAGAAAATGTTCAAAAATGCATTCAGGGCATGCCAAAAAGGGTGCAAGCTGTAATTGATGCCAAAGAAGGTTCTACGAAATATTAAGATTTTTTTTCAAAAAATTTTCTAATATTTCTTTTCCTCAAATATATACTTTTAAAACAAAAGAATTTATTAAATGAGAATTATTCCTCTTGCGAGTATTAATTAGAATTTTTTATACAAAAGAATTTATTTTTAATTGAATTAGAAACACTTAATTTACCTAAAAGAACAAATAAAAGGATAAATTTCCATTATTTTAAAATGTTATACGGCTTCAAACTAAACAATTTTGCATGTGTAACTAATAATCTGGCCACCCACTGTACATACAAAAAATTTTATTACCTCGTTATAACTTCGATATAACGAACTACATTGTAATGAATTATTCGATATAACGTTTTTTTCTAATTCGTTATAACAAGGTTGAACTGTATTTATAATTGCTAACATATAACGACGTTTATATGTATGTAATTATTTTCTGTTTTCAAAACTGATATGTTCTCAAAGTCGGGAGTGATTCAAATTTCCACAATGTGATGAAAATGCTGTTTTTTGTGATGATATATCTCTATATTTTTGATCAGATTTGTGTCCAGCTGTTCTAGTTTTTAATTTATTTTTAGTTGTACCTACTTTGTTTCATTTTTCATTGTCATTACCATTACATGGTATTTTATAAACAACGTTTGACACTTATGTATCCTATCTTTTGTTTTACTAAATAATCTGCCTACTACATTTTATATTTGTTATTATCAAATATATTCGAATTTTCTAATCTTTCGGATATTTTAGGTACATAAGTTAATGATTTATATATCTTAGGTTAAGAAAATCTTTCTGTGTTATTCATTTTATTAAATAAAACTTATTTTTCGAGTTTTATTATACCCTACACCACCATAGTGGGGAGGGTGTATTGGATTTGGGCTGATGTTTGTAACGCCCATAAATATTGGTCCAACACCCACCTTAAATTATACCGATCGACTCAGAATCACTTCCTGAGTCGATTTAACGATGTCCATCCGTTCGTCTGGCTGGCTGTCCATATAAAGCTTGTGCGCAGAGTACAGGTCGCAATTTTAAAGATATTTCGATAAAATTTTGGTATGTGATATTTTTTCGGCCCAAGGATGGATGGGATTGAAACTGGTGGAAATCGGTCCATTATATCACCTGGCCCCCATACAAATGTCCTCCCGAAATATGAGTTTAATGATCATAAATGTTTGAATTATGCAAGTATCCAAACAAATTTCACCATAAGTGGTGAAATATTCATCTGAGACCCAACAACGTATATATATTCTTCATCCTTATGGAATTCTAAGTAGATTGAGCTATGTCCGTCTGTCTGTCTGTCTGTGTAAAACACTCTCACGTCCAAACGACACAACCAAAATCCACAAAGTTTACATAAACCCGTTTGGTATAGAAAATCATCAAAATCGGTATAGTAAAACCAGAGTTATGGACCAAAATGTGAGACAACAACCATACAAATTTGATATTTTTAAAAATTTTTCTTGCAATTTTTTTAAATACATACATATATTTCAGAGATTGCCATGAAATTTTGTAGACGCCATTTTTTTGATAAATGAAGAAAGTGTGATGGAAATAATAAAAATCGATTCATGATTTCTCGTAGCCCCAAACAAATATTTTCCCGAAATATGGCTTAATGATAAATAAATGCCGGTAAAATCGGAATATTAACACCGAATGTTGTAAAAAAATAAATGTCATGTGAAAAGAAATCGCAAAACGAAATTTTGTTTTGCTCGGTCCATGTTTGACATCTACACATCTACAATTCACTTAAATATGTATAAATCTGGTACAAATATTGTTACCAGATTAAAATTCGACACAAATAATTCCTATAGATATATAAATTGTTGTACTAAATTTTATGATGGTCTGCCCATAATTGGTCATAGCTCCCATATAAGGACCAAATCCCAAAAAGTCATTAATCTTTATATATATCCTATAATTATCGGTATCAACTCAAAACTTTATATATATCATTCAAATATACACAAAAATCATTCCACAACATTTTGTGAATTTCGGTCCACATTTGACTGTATCCCCCATATAAAGGCCTCTTCCGAAAATCCCTTCAATACCCATAAATCTCTTAAAAATAACGGTAACAATCCAAAATTTTACACGGATCATTTACATACATGCCAAAATCAAACTGCTGGATTTTGAGAATATCGGTTCATATTTGACATGTCCCCCATATAAGCTCCACTGCCGAAATTCACGTTAATACTAATATGTAATACTAATAGGTATATTTACCGTTATTACGTTAAAATTCGACGTGATATATCTTTATATGCATAAAATTCACTGTTCCAATATTTAAGAAGTTCGGCCCATGATTTTTCATAGCTGCCATATAAGGACCATTTCCGAAAAACAATTTAATCCACTAAAATGTCTAATAAATATTGATATCGAACCAACGTTTATATGGATCAGAAATCATATTAATATCGGTTATACGGCAATTATGCTACTGGATTTTTATATGTCAGTCAGTAATAGCTCCTGAATTAAGTCTACTTCCGAGCATAACAATTAATCATACGACTCTTGTAAATAACGTTATTGAGATGAAATTCAACCAAAATATGCCTTGGTAGTAGGATACTGAATTTAGAAGCTATCAGTCCATAATTGGCCCACTTCTACTATGCCACCTATAAATCTTTTGTAAATGATATTATTGAGTTCAAATTCAACCATAAGAAGACTCAACTTATTTATTCTCTGTTTCTTAACTTGTTGTGAATATGGAAAATGTTCTTTTAATTTTATAAATGGTTAAATTACGGTCTAGATTATTATGAAAATCAGACGAACCCTGTAAATTATTGTGAGAATTGGTAATTAAATCAATTATAAATGGTCAAAAGTAGATAAAATTTCAAGACATTTAAAATAAATTATGTAAAATTGTTTTTCAAACAATATATAAAATCATAATAAAATTTGCATTTAGACTGAATAGAAAACACAGAATAAGGATATTCTAGTCCTATAACCAGTATAGTTTTTATATTTCTTATTACGTTTATTAAGAATATTGCACTTTAATTTGTTGTTTATATCGGTTTGGGATAAAATTCTTGATATGAAATGTAACAAATTTTAATTAAGCAGCTACTTAAAAAAATAACAATATAACTACCAAAAAATAAAAAATCCACTACGAAAAACAGCCAAGAATTTAAGTTAAATTTTCTGTTTGCATACTAAGCTAACGGATATGTATGTATTCAAGACATTTAGTATGGCTAAGCCGTTATTCCGGGAGAACATTTGGTGGCGTCTACGTGAAACCATAAACTGATATTATTCAATTTCAATGGGCGTCGACTACCAAATTTACCGAAATATATTACAAATTGCGGCAAGTGTTTTCTATTTATTTAGCATTCTGTTATAGTTTTACTCTGCTTAATTAATTTTAAATATATGTGTAAATATCTACATATACACAAAAATAGCTATTAAATATGGAATAAACGTGTGGCAGCTCTTTAAATACATGTTTTAAAATATCGTCAAAATTATACCACCCTGTCTTTGCAAGAGTTTATTCATTTCCGCACGTTTTTTCTTACGTCGTCGATTACGTTTTATTTGACACTTTGCCACATTATTTTCTCATCATTGTTTACTTTCAAATTCCGTTTTCTACTGGTATTTCGCTTTGTTGACATGTTTTTCTGTTGTTTCTGTTTTGTGTATGATTGAAGTGTGCTGTAGTATATACCGATTGGATTATTAATTTTGTTGTTGGTTTCTTGCTTCAGTTTCTTTTGTATATTTCATGTGTTGGATCTTCAGGTAGGGGACGTTTAGTGGGGAGCACAAACAACAAGAAGAAAAATACACATATTTTTTATTAGCAGACATTTTTTAATGCCGAATAAAAGTGAATCAGAGAACTTGATTAGTCGAGCACAGCAACTTCAATTTAAAACATTTCAATGAAAGAAACAACCTACAAATAAAACAAATCACGAACAATTTAATAAATAATTAAATGATAGAAATTGTGTGCGTGGTAAAGAAACAAATTGTTAAAATAAATTGCGAAAAAAGAAAATAAATTAAAGCGAAGTTGTAAATAAATAGTTTAACTGTTTATAAAATTCGCGGAAATATTGAGGAAAAAGAATTTGGAGCAGTTTCATTTACGGCAACAAAAAAACAAGATTTACGTTTGTGCAAAAGAAAAATAAGCAAAAATTGTGATTAATATATAAAAATTTCAAAATTGAAGAGCAATAAAAAGTTTTTATAATTTAATTTATTTAAATTGTTTAACGCAAAAAGTCTTGTCAATTCAACAGCAGCAATGGAGGATTTAGGTAAGTTTCTTGTCTTTTAGATTTACACAATTTGTATTTTTAGTTAGGGTGGGTGGGGTTGTCTATATTTATTTGCCTTATTTTATGAAAACACACTAAACCGGTGTTTTCTTTTCCATCCATCTCCATCAACTCTAATACTATATACAGTGTATTCAATTACAATTGGCGATATGTTAAAATCTGTTGCTTGTAAATTGGATTCATGTTAATTGCTCGAACTTCCGTCGTTTTAAAATTTAAAACGTCATCGTCATCAAAATCGCCAGGGCCAATAAATCATACCTACAAACAATAACTTAAATTAAAGTTAATTTCAATGCTCGCAAATACGATCACAAAATTCTAAATACTCATGTATGTATTTTCAAAATGTTACGCACTCACACATTCATCTGATTTCTCACGTCATCTGTTTTACAGGGTGTTGGAGTCAATTGCTTGAAATCTGTGTGGAATAACAATGTACATACGTACAAGGTGGCGCAAAAGTAATCCTCCTATCAGAAAATACTATAAATTTTGCGAGGCCCCTAATGTCAGTTCTGTTTTGACATTTGTGTAGTAAACACATGCGAAATACACGTTAATAAACAATGTTACGCTACAATGCTCCAGAACGCGGAATATTGCTGACAGAACTGACATTAGGGGCCTCGCAAAATTTATAGCATTTTCTGATAAGAGGATTACTTTTGCGCCACCTTGTACAACTAAATTCCATTTAGTATCCGAACAAAGACTACAAATGTACAATACAAGTACATCCTTTTGAAATGTTCTTTATCTGTTGAGATTTATTTTGTTTATTTTATTTGTGCCTTCTTTAAAATTCTGCTACTGAAATTAACAACGCCTGGCAATTTTATTTATTTATTCTTTTTTTTTCTTTAATTTGGTTTCTTGTTCTTATTTCTGATTAACAATACTTCAGTCTGTATTGACTGTGTGTATTTATTTACATATGTAGGTACATATGCATTTGAGTGTTGGTGCCCAATGTATGCGTGTTTGTTGATATTAATCGTTTATTATCTTTATTGTTTTGTTTATCAGATAGTGTTATTTATTTCAGAGTTACCTAGTAATTGAACAGTTAATAAGTATGTACATAAACATTATGCTATGGTTTCATACATATGTAAAAAATATTAAAATATATGTATGTACATATATGTACATACATATGTAGTCGTATATTGAAGAATTTCAAACTTTTTCAAGGTTCACCAGCAAAAAAGTTTTTATTAAATCTCCACAAATAGGAAACTACTTGAAGTAGGTACTTTAAATTCTGGTGAATAAGTAAAGCCTCAGTTAGCCGACTGTAATGGAATGTAACTGCAACAGTTGTGTAATTGCCAAGAAGGCAACCAATATCTTCTTAAATAAAACACTTGTGTAATTGCCAAGAGGGCTAACCAATATCTTCTTAAATAAAACAGTTGTCACGTTTCTTAAGAATTAGGTTTTTCTTTATTACAACCTCGCGTGTCGAGATCAAGGTTAAGAAGAAAATGTAAAATGACATTTATTTATAATTACATATTTATAATGACATTATCTAAATAAATTGTTACTAGATGTCGCGAAGCTGTTTTATTTACATTAGGTGTTTTCGTATACATATTTTGCATCTTACACTACAACAGTAAGAAACTGCTGATGGATATTGTTATGTGTAAAGTAATGCAAATGGTTATGGAGATGTAAAGTAACGCAACACCGTAATGTATGAATCTGTAAGAAATAAATGTTCTTACATTTTTACGTCATTACACTACATTCCGTTACAGTCGGCTAACTGAGGCTTAATGATTTTAACATTAGCGGAAGACTTGTTAATTTTCGACTACTATTTTCTAACTATAATACACTTCTAATAATGTAAAATTTCAATATTTAAACGTAGAAAAAAATTATATTCTCTTATCTACTTCGGCAAGAAATTAATAATAATAAAATCATATACATACAAATTAAAATTTCGCTAAAGATATTGATTTGTTAAAAAAATTTTTAATAATTTATTGATAAATTAATTAACTTTATACCTATACATACATATACATACCTATTATTAAAATTAATAAAAAAAGTAAAACTTAACATTTTGCATGCTTTTAAACACATGCAAAATAACATATTAGCTACTTTGGATGTAATTAAGATTTCGTTTTTAAAATATATAACTTGAACTGAACTTGAAAATATTTCTGGAATTTTACTTGAATTCAAATTATAACTATCAGCCATGTCATAGAATTTAATTCCTTTCAGCAGTTGAATTAATTCCGTATTTTACTTCTATAAAAAAAGAAAAACGAAATTTTTTTTCGAAATGAAACCACTTTTAATTTGCTATGTTGAAGCAAAATACGAAATTTATTCCACTTTCGAACGGAATTAAATTCTGTGATATTGGATGTAAGTATGTATATATTAAATTTTAAAAATATTTTAAAACATTTAAATTTTTAATTTTTGCTGGAAATACACTTATCTTCAACTGGAATACTAAAAGAGCTTATTGTTGTCGTGACAACCTTTCTAAAACACTAGTCTTAGAGTATCATAATGTGTGTTCGAGATTTATGCATGACTATGCCAAATATTTATTTTATAAACAAAATTTGAAAACAATTTTTCATGAATCTTTTTGTTCACATAATATCTTTTTGTGTAACGAAACTTGTGATTGAAAACCAAGCTACGCCAAGTACCACTTTTATAAATAAAATTCGGAAAAATGTCACAAGAGCATATTGTTACTGTGGTAGTTGGGAACTCAACACCATTGGCTAAAAGTGACCGATTTTTTTTAATTTTTTTTTAAGTGAGCGTCAAAAACATGTTCATTTCAAAAAGCTTTTATGCGCAAGAAGCTTTCGGTTTTGATGTTATAGAGCTTTAAAGCTCTTATATGTAAATATATTACTATATCTCTGCGATTTCTGAATCGATCTGGGCAATATATATGTATATCATTTGAAAGTGCTCTGAAATATCATTCAAATGCTGTATAACATGACCTATTTTTTAACCCGTTAAAGCACAATTGCAAATGATATAATTTTACTATTAAACATATATGTAAATGTAACTGTCAATAAAAATTTTACAACTGTTTTGGAATTTATAAGCAGTTATTAGCAGCATTTCTATTTTTATATTAGAAAATTATAAAAATTTTAATTAGAATAAAAAATGTATTTCTCCAGTTTATTAAAATAATTTCCCCACTAAATAAGAACATTTCTTACTCTTGGCAACTCTAACAAATTTCCCTCATTTAACTTGTTAATTTGTTGCAGCACGCCAAATTAAATATTGATCTAATTTTACCCTAGACAACAACCTTAGCAATCATTTACATTAACCCTCAAACAGAACTTTAATATACAAAGCGCACACACTGTTGCTTCATCATCTTTTGCGAGGTGACCACTTTTATTAGTCATTTAAATGTTTTCTTTTAAAAATATTTCTTTTATTCCTTAAAATGTCTTTTTTTACTCACTTTTTGAGTTTCAGCTTTATTTGTCATTTCTGTTTAATTTACACAATAAAGGTATAAATTTCCTTATCATACAATTCAGTTTGCATTTCAAGATGTGTGTGTGTGTGTGTGTTTGTATGTAAGAATAAACTTACTATTGTATGCTTACGGTTTTGCTGTATTTCAGACATTCCACAGATGTGACTAACTTGAGGTTCATCTGAAATCAAGAAAATATACTTATACTTGAGTAACTACTTATGTATGTAGGTATTGTGTTTGAGTAATAAACAATTTAAACTCTTAAGATAAATATTTGATTGCTGTTCGTTGACTGTTGGTTGTATTTATTTTGCTTTTATTGTTTTTTGGCTTTTATTTAATTTAAACAGAAATATGAAGATTATAGCAAAAATTAATAAAAAATATAAATTTCTTTTCAGTATTTAAATTGTTTTATATGCATGGATAATGACGTCATCATTGTTTCTTTTTATTTCCTTTTCAATTTAGTTTTGCAAAAAGTAATATGTACTTTAAATATGTAATTGATCAGTGATTCAGAAGAGCGCTTTTAAGTTCATACAACATTGAATTGACGTGATCTAATGGAAACAGTCTGTCATTTAGCTGTGTCTAGTATAAATTTAGTACTCGTACTCGTATGTGATGTTGTTGTTAATGTTTTGAGTACTTGTCGGTTCGCTTTTTTGTTTCAGTCTCTTTTGATATGGAACGGAATATGGATTTTGTATTTAGCCGCCATTGCCTAATTGAATATACAGTGTTGAGCGTAATTATACTATTGCGCGAATTATTAATTAAGGAGAGGGCGAAAATACATTTTGAAACATTTAACTTAATTCTTCAGCAATGGTTGCTAAAAAAATATTACAATATAAATATTAATAGATTTTGCGAATAATGATCCATCACATTTGACTGTTCGACAAAACTGTCTGCAGATCCGGTTTTCACCCAGCACCGATCTGTTTCTTTAGCCAATGTCTCTATTCTATGTTTGCAATATAGTGAACGCATTAGTTAGTGTGGAGAATTGGCTATATCGAGCCATAACCGCCGAAAAAATGTATCCCACAAACTCAAAATTTTACAGGGGAAGGTTTTTTTTAAATAAAATAGTTTGAATAAAGCCATTATTTTAAAATTTATAATGTAAATATTGTTTTGTGTAATACATTTAATTTTAATAATTTTAAATGATGTTGAACTATCGATTTCGATAAAAAACAACAATCGATTATGGTGTGGGATACATTATTTTGGCGGTAATGGCTCGATATGTATGCAGATCTATTAAGCAATTGTGTTTTCTATATAGTCAGCATGGGAAGCAAAATTTAGTACTTTCCTAGCTCAGCTTAAAATGTTTTTGTTGCAACAGATTTGCTGTCGTCGAAATCTCATCCCTGAAAATATATTTAAAGTAATTTTAATAATTTCTGTCAGTGTCATTGTTTGGTAATGGGAGCTAGAAAATCTTGCCACCTCGGTCGATCTAAGCCATAAGTCAATTGGGCGCAAGTTAGTGGAGCTATTGGGACAATGAAAGTAAGATTCGTTCATTGTATCATTATTTAAAATACTGAACCAACCGGCTCTTAATTTTGCCTGGGTAATTTACGCTGAGTATCCGAAATCAAGGCTGCGTGTTCATTGAGGACTTTATTGCATTTGTATGCTTTGTTGATTTCCGTGATCGCCAATTAATGCAATGCTTTCTGAAAGTTTAACAATGACAATCGGTCGACGTCAGATGGAATGACGTCCTGGTAGTCACTAGAGTAACGTCTGAAGTGTCTAGGAGGAGGTCTATCTTCTAAATTTGATGGTTGGGGTGACTTGGCAGATAACATCTTCATTGATAAGTAGCAAAACGTAATATGCAAATATTTGCATCTTGCTGCTACCAAAAGTTTAAGTCGAAGGCCTGACAAATCTGTTTAACCTTTTCTTCAGATTAACGACTATAATTTATTTTAGTTACTAGACTAAACTTTTAAAATGAATTTGATTCTTCCTCTGTCTGTTTTTAATTTGTTTTGTTAGTTTACATTTGAATATTAATTATGAAATCTTCTCTCTTGTCTTCTTAATGCCCGTAATTTTAACAAATAGATAACTACTAGAGTTTATACCTATTAGTTTTCCTTACCTAACCGGTAAAAAGAATTTGGTAATTTTAACGCTTTTTTTACCTACGTGTACTGCCGACTGCATTCGGTGAAAAATGTGGTAACATTGGTGTTTGACGTTTAGAGTTACATCAATTAATTGCCAAATTTAATTGTTTGCAACGGCTTTTTTAGTTTTGTCCAGAAATATCTGGAAAAGGTGCCAAAAGAAGTGCTAATTTCTTGGAGGGGAAAAACAGCGAAATCTTATAAATTCCAAATCATTCCAAATTTTAAAATGGTCAATTATTTCCCTGAATTTGTGTGTTAATCTTTGGGAAGTTTGTTTTATGATATTTCTCAAAGTTCTTAGTTCTAGAAGTTCTGAATTCATATTTTCTGTAATTGTTTTCAAAATTATTTTACAATTTGAGAAAAAAAAAATGCTTACCTGTCCAGTGTTGCCAGAAAATGAATTTGAAAATATGCTAAAACTTGAAAAACTAAGTGCTAAAATGTTCTACAGAAGAAAAAATAAGTGCTAAATTTTTTCAATGTAACAATACAATTTCTATTTCAAATGTTACAAATATAAATTATAGTTTTTTTTTCTAATTTTAATCATAACAATTGTTGACTTGTTTTAATAGATTACATTTTATATAATAATTCAAAAATTTCCGTGTTCATTTACTCATTTAGTTGAAATATTAATAAAAGTTATTTTTAATTTCGCCAAAAGTGTTTTTTGGAGTAAAAAAGTAAAAATTTGTTCAAGAAAAAAAATGGTTATTTATCAAACAAATTATGCTAAAAAGCATTTAGCATATTTTTTTAAAATTTCAATGCATTTTAGAGAAACAAAATGGTAAATCTAGCACTGAAAGTGCTAAAATGGCAACACTGTACCTAACGATTAACCCGCTGCAATCCTTGGTGTAAAATACACTGTTGTTTATCTAATCGGTAAGGCTACCGGTGTGTTAAAGCTACCAATTTTTATTAATACGGTTGGTATACATATATGCACTGGTAGATATCTATTCGTTGAAGTTACGGGCATAAAACTATCTACAAGTCCAGTAGCTAAGGTACTTGGATTATCGTAGCTCTTGATGCCGTTGTGATTTTATGTATATCAAAATAATTCAATACCTTGGTGTAGTTTAACTCTAAGTCCTGACTGAAACGTAATGCTTTTAGCTGAAACTAAAAATCCCTAAATGGATTCCACTTTTTTAAGCAGACCTTTAAATATTAGTGTCCCTCATATCATTGACTGTATATACACAGCGGTCATAAGTTTTATATAGAAGCTGTTCTTTATTCTGGATGCTAGCATCTGTTGGGATTACTTATGTCAGTGATATTTTCATTAAATGTATCTCTGCTAGTTAAGGTTGAGTTAAGGGGCGGTTAAAGGCACATACCCTTCGGATATGCCAATTCGGTATGTTGTGTTATCTCTTCTTAGTCAGCTTGGAGTCAGGTTTACAGAATCACGACAGTATTGTTCATGACAACATCCTACGAGGTGTAGATAGGCAAAACTTGGGACTGATTATATATAATCCATTGAATTTCTATCTTTCTCAATATTTACTAATGGTTGTATGATGTACACGAACTCCGGTTTGGTATCCTTCTTTATGTACGATTTCTTCCATTGATCATTGACGCATTCTGAACATGTAAGCATTTATTATGGGTCTCATTTTTTGAACATATACTTTAGGACCATTCTATATTGCCTGAAGTAACAAAAAATTTATATATTTTCTCAGTACTGTTCTGAAGTACTTCGCATTTAAGTTAAACTTAAAATAGCTACAGTTGGCCTCATTAAAAATTATAACATCCAGTCTTTTCATTCAAACACTAAAAAATAAGTGTTAAATAATTATGGTAAATAGTCTGAATCACATAAGGTTAGCGTCGGCTGACTGGGTTGAAAAAATTACGTACGAAGATGCAGGAGAGCAGATCATGCTAATATCTAAGCCAAGTAATCAGCATCTATCACCAGCATATCAAATTATTTGAAACTTTTGGATTTTACTATTAATTCTCATTTAAAAACATTTTCTGTCTAATATTTGTAAATTGAGATGTTAAAACTTCTTGAAGTTTCGGCTTAGTTGTTGAGTGGATTTTAAATTAAATTAGATCAATTAGCTTAATATTTTGACTATCGAATTCAAAACTAATTATCATAAGGATATTTTAACAACCTACTTCTACAACTTTAAAGTCAATTAACACATTATCTATTCCACTGTATTATTTTACATATTTCGTACTCGACTTATTTTCTGTTTCAATTATCATGTAAACCTCAAATTTGTAAATGTTCATTTTTATACTTTTTTGTGTAGCAGTAGTACGTGTTAAATTGCAACAACTTTAATCTTACAATTTAATTGTATATAGTTGTAAAAAAGTTCAATTACTGAACTCATTTAGAAAAAAACTGCAAAGAAATGATGTAATTCCCAAGTCCCAACTTGCAATTGAAACAGTATACACTGACATCTGTTATTAATAACTAAGATCATGTTCCATAATTGATCTTTTTACCGCTGCCAACGTTGAAGCTTCTGTTAAGAACTTCGAACATGAATGCATTTAAACAATTGCATATCAAACGACATGTTCATTATTATTTTAATTTTTATTTCTCTAATAAAATAGACGACCACATTGTATTGAAACTAATGTCAAATGTTTTTTTTTTCAACAATTATCAAACCAAGCAACCAAACAACCCACTCACCCCCGTTGGGGAACGGGCTCAACAACAGATGTTTTGATAAGAGAATTGATGCCCATTTAGTGTAATGAAGAGATACGATTTCATTTAAGTGGAACCCAGAGAAAAAAAAACTATACACATTGAGAAAAATCTATAGATAGAAATAAAAAACTACGGTGTAATAAAGCTGCCAATAAAATAGGGGGAAAATAAAGTGAATGAGTTGTTTTTTTTTTCATTTTCATCTTTATCATGTTTTAACCACAACATACATAGAAATACAATAGAAGAAACAATTTTATTCAAAATGAATTATAGAAATGCAGTTGTAAAAAAGGAAAGGTACCATCAATGGACTAGTAGAAATATAAGATAATTATAGGGTGTTTTTTTTGAGAGGTATAGAACTTCGAATTGAAATAAAACACAAGAAAATCGTTTTAATGACCATCAATTTGGCTTTATTGGAAGGATAATTTTATGCCATTAATGTTTAAATATGATTTCAGGCATGTGGCCGCCGCGGCTGGCTCGAATAAAGCCAATTCTACAGGTCCAATTTTCAACCACTTTTTCGAGCATATGGGGCCGTATGTCGGCAATAACGCCACGAATGTTGGCTTCCAATTCCCCTAACGTTCCTGGTTTGTTGGCGTAGACGAGCGACTTCACATATCCCCAAAGAAAATAATCCAATGGTGTCAAATCACACGATCTTGGTGGCCAATTGACAGGTCCATTCCGCGAAATTATGCGTTCATCGAATGTTTCCTTCAATAAATCGATTGTGGCGTGCGCTGTGTGGCATGTAGCGCCGTCTTGTTGGAACCACAACTCATCCACATTCATGCCATCCAATTCGTGAACAAAATAGTCGGTTATCATGGCTCTATACCGGTCTCCATTAATTCGGGTCCTCTTCAACACTTTGCTCTACAGCGGCAATTGTTTCTTCGGTGCGCACTGTTCGACGTCTCTGCGGATGCGTATTATCACATAGAGTAAACGTAGTGCGAAAACGATCCATGGTTAACCGAATTAATTGCTCTGATGGACGATTATGTCGACCATAAAATGGACGGAGTTTGCGGTAAACTTCGCGAACTGAACCGTTATTTTCGAAATAAATTTGCACGATTTGCAAGCGTTTTTCTTTTGTCAACCTGTTCATGATGAAATTGCAAACCAAACTGAACATAAATGACATTAGAGTTGCCAGATTTGACCACAAAATGCCAGTTTTATCTCTTTTCGAAAAACAAACCTGTAAAAAAAAACAGACATGAACCATATTTGTAGAAAGCAATTCTAATTTTCTTGAGTTTTTTGGGAAATTTGGGAAGCACATACAGTTATTTTTTTTTTGAAAATTTTAAAAATTGTTCTTAGATACTTAAGCATCCATAAGTGATCGATATCATTTCTACATTTTTAGACATTTGTTAGATGAGATTTCGATTAGTATTTAAAAAAACTCGGACATTTCCTCGTATTAATCATTAATTTGCATTAGTAAATATTATTGCTTCCACACAGAAAGGAAAACTAAGCGTAAAGAAATATCGATCGATAAAAAAGGAAAAATATCGCAGCAACGGAATGTATAATTTGAAATTATGCTTTCGCACAAAAAATTTCATTCCGCAATCGCGGAACGGAATGAATAATTCAACCCTTTAAAAACGTACTAGAGATAATGGGTTTATGCTTTTACTAACTTGTTGCTTCGCTTACTTCCCCACATACTAGCAATTGACAGCATCCATGAAACGATATCCAATCTTACAATTATGTTCAACCACTCACTCACCGTCAATCATAAATGCATTTGAAGTTAACATGTACCCGTACAAACGAATGGTGTCTCCTTATGCAAATGATGACTGACTGACTGACTGAATGCGTCTAAAATAGAAAAATAAAATAAATGGCACCGCAACATGTCATCTCCTTGTACACCGTGTAAGTAAACATGGGGATACATTGTACATTTGAGATCAGTTAAGTGGTGAAATGTTTGCTTCAATTCGGTTTGATTTCATTTCATTTCATTATGCATGTACGAGTATGACAACGAGTAAGCGTCTGTGTAGCAGTTTTTGAATTTATGTAAATATGAGAATGTTCATGTAGGAACAGGCATATGATGATGTTGCTAGTGTCTTTTGCATTATTATGCTGATTTTTAGGTGATCTATGGTTCATTATGTAGTTTTTCGATGGCGTTGTTTGATTTTGTGTGTGGTTTTCTTTCAAATGTTTTACATGCTTAAAATACTTGTACTCCAATCATCGTTCATTGGCACTTTCCTTAAATTGTTTTTCTGCATAATTGCAGATTTGGGAGAGTTGCCACTTTCTTTTTCTCATTAAAAAAAATAGTTACCACTACAACGATGGGAATTGTGTGATCCCAGCATACCATTCTAGGAGCGCTCCGCAAAAGGTGTCAGCAAAGAGTCCAACCAAAGAGCATTTTCGGAGCGAAAGAAAAATTTGCTTGTGACTGTCCTGAGTCCGCACGCAGTATGACTCAGAAATTCCACTTAATTATGTGTGTACCAAAGCGTTGTTGTCCTGTTATTTGTGCTTTGAACAAAAACAAAACATAGCTGTACCACACAAGAATGATAAAAACAAGATTACACAGAGCCCAAGAAAAACCTCATGAAAGACTCTTTTCTGACATTATCTAAGAGCTCTTTAAGAGCCCAAAAAAAACCTCATAAAAGACTCTTTTCTGACATTATCTAAGAGCTCTTTCTGACGGACCATTTTCGAATGTAATGACCCTCTTTTCTGAAGGTTTTCGGAGCAATTATGATTGTTTTTTGGGTTTATAAAGAGCGAAAAAGGTGTCAGAAAAGACTCTTTTCGGACTCATAAGGCTTGCTGGGATATTTAGTAATAAATATATGTATGTACATATATCAGTTATTAGTGGAGACTTTAACCATCCAATATGATTGTAGCGTAGTTTACCAAAGTTGTTAAGAAATCCAAATAGAAGTAGAAAATTGATATTCAATGGTATCGAACACGTCTTTTTTCAAAATTACTTGTAATTCTGCTTCCGTAAAAGTTATTGTTTTTCATCTCACTGCTAATATCGGGAAGAGAAGAGAACAGGAGACAGCAGCTTTTTTGATTTTGGTGTATGAAATATAGGGAAAGATATTCACTAGTTATTAAACCAAGATTAGCTTACATCCAATGTCACTAATCAAAGACATATGTTCAGATGGCAAGCATCGTAATATGTATTTATAAAATACTTTTTTGTCTTCTTGGCTTCAAAACACCATTTTTTAATTTTTGATATTTACTTTCAGTTTTTGGAAGATTCCATAAGTTCCCAAACTTGATGAAGTGAAGAAACTTAAATAGATGGAGACTGTCCATAAGCTATTTAGACAACAACAATTAGCTATTCTTAACTATGGAAATAATTATTAAGTCACACAAAAAGCGCACTTTTTTCAGTTATTCAAGGATAAAGAACTTGTAAATGAATTGTGGAATCTTGTTTCACAAGTTTTTTTTAGAATAAATATTCAAAAATTCCATAAGCGCTTAGAAAGTAAAGTGGTCCGAACAAAATATTTTTTTGGAAAATTTCAAACGATTTTTCTGTAAAATCAAAGCTGCCATACATAAACAAAATCTATTTTAAGTGTCTAAAAAACAAATACTAAATTATTTTAAAATACTGTATATTGAAAATGAATGAAAAAAGAAAGTTACTTTTGCTGATGGCCATTAAAATACATAAGACATTTTTATATATGTACGAAGAAATGTAACGTATTGGCAACTCAGTTCATTTTTGTCCAGACAAAATACAAGAATGATATCATATAATTAAACCAATTCAAGCTGAGAGTTGTTCGTAAAAAATAATTTCTCTCTCTCTCAAAAAGAGAGACGTCAAACTTCATATGAAAAAACTTTGTCCGAACAAAATATTTGTGAATGGTTAATCTACTTTTAGTGTGAAACCCACTTTGTAATAAATTTTATTCTCAAAAGTTCCAAAAGTCGAAATTAGAATTTATTTTGGTAATATCCCACTATGAAAATCTTTTGTTGAATCGTGTATTGTGACGCTTAAAGAATATTTTGTAATATAAACTCTTTAAGAGCCCAAAAAAAACCTCATAAAAGACTCTTTTCTGACATTATCTAAGAGCTCTTTCTGACGGACCATTTTCGAATGTAATGACCCTCTTTTCTGAAGGTTTTCGGAGCAATTATGATTGTTTTTTGGGTTTATAAAGAGCGAAAAAGGTGTCAGAAAAGACTCTTTTCGGACTCATAAGGCTTGCTGGGATATTTAGTAATAAATATATGTAT
Organism: Bellardia pandia; assembly: GCA_916048285.2. Taxonomy (NCBI): domain Eukaryota; kingdom Metazoa; phylum Arthropoda; class Insecta; order Diptera; family Calliphoridae; genus Bellardia; species Bellardia pandia. Next base: position 78,730,505 of record OU696530.1, read on the forward strand.
GTACATATATCAGTTATTAGTGGAGACTTTAACCATCCAATATGATTGTAGCGTAGTTTACCAAAGTTGTTAAGAAATCCAAATAGAAGTAGAAAATTGATATTCAATGGTATCGAACACGTCTTTTTTCAAAATTACTTGTAATTCTGCTTCCGTAAAAGTTATTGTTTTTCATCTCACTGCTAATATCGGGAAGAGAAGAGAACAGGAGACAGCAGCTTTTTTGATTTTGGTGTATGAAATATAGGGAAAGATATTCACTAGTTATTAAACCAAGATTAGCTTACATCCAATGTCACTAATCAAAGACATATGTTCAGATGGCAAGCATCGTAATATGTATTTATAAAATACTTTTTTGTCTTCTTGGCTTCAAAACACCATTTTTTAATTTTTGATATTTACTTTCAGTTTTTGGAAGATTCCATAAGTTCCCAAACTTGATGAAGTGAAGAAACTTAAATAGATGGAGACTGTCCATAAGCTATTTAGACAACAACAATTAGCTATTCTTAACTATGGAAATAATTATTAAGTCACACAAAAAGCGCACTTTTTTCAGTTATTCAAGGATAAAGAACTTGTAAATGAATTGTGGAATCTTGTTTCACAAGTTTTTTTTAGAATAAATATTCAAAAATTCCATAAGCGCTTAGAAAGTAAAGTGGTCCGAACAAAATATTTTTTTGGAAAATTTCAAACGATTTTTCTGTAAAATCAAAGCTGCCATACATAAACAAAATCTATTTTAAGTGTCTAAAAAACAAATACTAAATTATTTTAAAATACTGTATATTGAAAATGAATGAAAAAAGAAAGTTACTTTTGCTGATGGCCATTAAAATACATAAGACATTTTTATATATGTACGAAGAAATGTAACGTATTGGCAACTCAGTTCATTTTTGTCCAGACAAAATACAAGAATGATATCATATAATTAAACCAATTCAAGCTGAGAGTTGTTCGTAAAAAATAATTTCTCTCTCTCTCAAAAAGAGAGACGTCAAACTTCATATGAAAAAACTTTGTCCGAACAAAATATTTGTGAATGGTTAATCTACTTTTAGTGTGAAACCCACTTTGTAATAAATTTTATTCTCAAAAGTTCCAAAAGTCGAAATTAGAATTTATTTTGGTAATATCCCACTATGAAAATCTTTTGTTGAATCGTGTATTGTGACGCTTAAAGAATATTTTGTAATATAAACTGATTCATTTGGAGCTTTTTTTAATTCTTTTGACATTGACTTTTTAAAAATAATTTTATTCAACCGGAAGGAAGCGGCAATTTTCGATAACTCGTTTCAGCATTACTACCAGTATCTTGCGATTTACAACTCTTTTCCATTGCTTCTGGTATCTCGCGAATTACGACTTTAACTGCACATAATCCTAAAGAAAATACGTAAAGGTAATATTACATGATCTGGGCGACCACATCATAGGACCTGAATGTAAAATTAACTGCTCTCCAAAATGATTTCTGAGAAAAGAATTTCTCACAGTACTGTGATATTCTTAATACAGCTGAATAATTTGGACCCGTTGTTGCGTGTAATATTGAATAAAAATAAGATGACAGCCTGATCTGTCAAAAATAAATAAAAGAAAAATATTTTATAAATTAATAAATCTTGGTTGTGTATAAAGCAGAGATATTAGAGAAGTCTGTTTAATATCATCCGAAACCAGAAAGGTGTGACTTCTTTCACATAAGATAATTGTATACATCACTTCGTTCCCTTCCAAGCATAAGCGACATGGAGACTTGTTTCATTACTCCGAACAGAAATCAAGTACTAACTAGTAAATAAATCTTTTGAATGCCAAGATTATTAATATATAGAAAAAATTAATAAGCCAATTTTTTTTGGCTGTTGCCTGCCGAATACCTTGAGCGTAATAGCAGTTGCTCTCAATGTAAGGACAGTAAGGTTCTAAATAGAACAGAGGAGCATAAAGTAAGTCAAAATTTTAATATTGTCTACAATTCAGTAAACTTTTGCGCCGAGGTATATTAAAGAGTATGACTAAAGGCAGAATTAATCTCTACTTTCTGTTCCGTTCCGAATCAGCTGACTTGATTCTGTTAGATAGAAAATGTGTAGAAGTTGTTAGTTGTTTTGTTACTTTCCGTGCCGTTGCGGACGATCCTGTTGAAAACAAAATTTTGCCAAGTAAAGCTAGATTTACACGATTGAAATTTTCTTCAAAATTGCTCTTCAAAATGCTTCAAACTCGTGTAAACAGCAAAATTTCTTGAACATTTATTTAAATTTAGTTATTAAATAAATTTTGAAGAAATTTTGCCGTTTACACAAGTTTGAAGCATTTGGAAGAGCAATTTTGAAGAAAATTTCAATCGTGTAAATCTAGCTTAATTGTAAGTGACAGCACAAAACAGCTGACATCCAGACAACAAAAAATGTTTGGTTTATTACAAAAATTTTCAATTTCTTTGAATTTAATTAAGTTTTTGTATAAAAGTTATAAAAATATAAAAAATAAACCATGGATGACGAAAAACTGATTACTTTAGTCGAAAGTAATGACATATTGTACAATAAAAAACTTTGATTTGTATTTTTTGATTTATTTTCGCGGTGTGTTGTCTGTTTACCTAAAACAGCTGGTACGTTTATACGGAAAAACTAACTACAAAAATTTAACAACAAAACGACACGGAACAGAACAGCAACAGAAAGTAAAGACTAATGAAACCTTAAGGGTTTACTCAAAAAAGCGTAACTAATATTTTTTGTACGAATTTGTTTAACAAATATCATCAAATAAAATAAAACTTAACTTCTATTGTGATTTTCCTTAGTAAGATAAGTTTTCGAAATAAAAACAGGAATGAAAACAACTTTTATTTAGTGGTTACATCATTTCCGTCAAATATTTGCCATGTGTGACCTGACCGTACCTTAAGAAATCCTGTAAGAAATTCCCTTATATTTACTAAACACCGCTGTATTAGAAACTACCCTAATGTGGCTATTAGCCTGATTGCTTGACATTATTTAACATTTAGGAAAATTTTGCGCTGGCGTATTTTACACAATTTTCCAGTGGGCTGAGGGAAGAAAGTTTGTTTTTCTTTTTTATTTTGTCTGTTGTTGTTGTTGTTGCTGCTACTGCCACGATTATTTCTGCTGGCAGTCATGAAGTGTTTAAAATCGCTTTTCTACTAAAAATATTCAGTGTTGCTGTCATTGCTGGTGCTGTAGACGTTGTGGTTGTTGTTACTGCTACTCAACGTAGCTGTAGCTATCATTGTGAATTGTTTTGAGTTTGGCTGTTGTTATTGTTGTTAGCATTGCTGACTGTGTTTTTGGTATGTTTTTGTTTTGTTTTCTTGTCATACACGTTCGGTTGTTTGGCTAGCCAAGACGCTTTTTTATCTATTCTTTTTTTCTCGTTCCTTCGAATTGAACGTATCAAGTTTTTTGTCATTTTTATAGAATGTCGAGTATAGTTCTTTTTGGCAGTTGTTAATTTTGTTGTTGTTGCAATATTGTTATTTCGGTTGTCTTTTTTTAGTGTTCTATTTTACTATTTGTCTATCTATTCATTCCTCCCAAACACAAAACGACAACATCTCCATCCAGCCATTCATCCATCCATCTATCTATCTATCTGGCTAGCTGTCGTCCATGCATGTATTTATTATTGTTTTATTCATAAATACACACACGTTGACGTCAACGATGATGACGACGTCTACAGCGATATAGAAAACGAATACGACAATAAATCGCATTAGCCGGTCTGCTTAGTAAAAATAATCGTTTGTTTTTAGTCGTGCATTACGCTTGATGAAAATCGTTCATATCTCCTGAATTAATTTCGAATTTTAAGAAAAAAAAAAATACGTAAAATCAAACATGTAAATTATTCTATAATTACTGTCGCCGGTCTAGCTCCTCTTCAGACGGGTTCATGGTGCGAGAGTTCGTGTAATTCGGTGTGTGCATGTGTGTTTTTGCGGTTTTAGGTGACAACACTGTTACAATTCACCAAACATATGAAAGTGTATCGTAAACAATAACAAAAACAAAAACATACAACTGCATGTATGAAAGTGTTTGTGTAATTTTAACGGTTATATTGTATGCAAATTTGTTTTTGTTTTTTTTAAATAGAAAATAAAAAAAAATAACAAAAATAGAAATAAAAATTAAAAAGTAAACGTAAGAATCAAAATAAATTGAAAAAGTTTATAAATAATAAATTAAAGTAAAAAATTAACGAAAACAAATGACAATTAATGAAAACAAATGAAGTGATGCTTACTCGTAATATTGCACTCATTTTACATGTGTCTTTAATTAATTTATTTTTTTTTTTGTAATAAATAATAAATTTATTTAACTGTGAAATTTATTGGTTTTATTATTAATATTTAAAAACAAACAGAAAATGTGACGTGTGTACATACATATGTATGTATGTATATCGTAATGTGCTGTGTTCGTTTATGAATATTATTGTTGTTGTTGCAGCAATAAATTACATAATCTCCTACCGGTCTACATATATAAATAAATAAAAATAGAGGACGCTCCTCTTTTTATATTTCTGCTTTAAAATAGAATACTTTAGTGAATATAATATTAAAAAACAGAATCTTACTATAAAAATGAAACAATTTAATAATCTTATCATGAAACGAACTGAAAAAAATTTCAAGAATTTTAAATACATATTTAACTAAAACAACAATACATATAGTAATGATAGAAACAAAACTAAATTATAGTTTAGTGCCTGTGTACGTATGATAAACGCCAGAAAAGAACCGCGTACGGGTGCGTGCTGAGAAGTTGTTTGTTAAATAATTCATAGAGACTTTGTACCTCTCCTGATATTCTGAATCATTTCGACCTCTTTTTAATTTAAATAAAGCACACAAAATATAACTCTATGTCGGAAAACAATCTTTAACATTTACTTTTTTAAAATAATTTCATTCAAATGTTGGTCCAATTTTCGAGTATCTCGATATGTGAGAAATATTGTTTTCCAAGTATTGGAAGTCAATTAAGACTGAATGTGATCTAGTTGGCTGCGAATATTTCAATAAAGTACACTGAGACTCAAAATGGTCGATGTTGATGAAGCAAATCAAACTCTATTCAATCAATGTAATTTGATTAAAAATTACCTGTATTATAAGCTGGCACCATAAACAATTTCCAATTTTTATGTTAATAATTTGTTGCGTTCCGTTTGGTGAGCACAAATAAAATGTACAATTTAATTTGACACTTTGCCTATTCTTGGTTGTCCAAAGAAAAAAGGAATTAATAATTTCTTTTCACAAATTTATTAATTTTATTATAAAAAATAAGACCCAGAAGTCTGCTCGGATTTTCTGGTGCCATGTATATCAACATAGCACTTCAATTGCCGCACCTGAAGAACTCTGTTCACATGATCTAGTTTTCAGATGTATTAAAGCAATAACAACAAACAGGTTATAAAACTCTGTTATTGTGAGGCTTCTGTTTAGAGCATGTTAAAGGCCCTTTCATTGACTGCATCGAACGTAAAAAGGGAATCGCGGCGACATTACGGAGTGGAGATCAACCATTGATTCTCTTTCACTAATTTTGAGACTGTCCCTTTTGTTTGATTATAAAGCCGCCTCTCTATTAGAAAAAGTGTGAAAGGGCTTATGGGGACTAATAAGTGATTTAGAATTTGGATGTAAGGTGTATTTTTAGTTCCCGGTATCACAACGGTAACTAGCGCTAGGCGCAAGTGAGTTTCGATTCTCCCTAAACTAATGCATCGTTTCAGTTTTTTTAATATTATAGTGTGGATTCCTCATATTTTACATCATATTTGTGAAATAAAACTTGTTATCATGCAGATTCAAGTTCATTTAGTTTTAATACTTCAAAAAATATATTGATAAAGTAATTCCGACTGGAATGAATTTTCTGTGCTGTTTCTTCAGTTGGCCAAGATCTGTCCTATCTAGTTTTTTAATTCTAAACATTCTCAAATGTTTGTATGTATTTTACCTTTTACACAGAAACTCAGTTTCTAGTGATAATACGGTAGCTCTGTTTCTAAATATGACTATAACATCGTTAAAAAAATGCACGAATCGTCTCTATTAATCTTTTAGAGGGACTAAAATCCAACAAACGTTGTATGAAATGATAGATTTGTTTATAAAGCTAGATTTACACGATTGAAATTTTCTTAAAATTGCTCTTCAAAATGCTTCAAACTCGTGTAAAGAGCAAAAATCTGCAAAATTTATTTATTTAATGACTATTAATAACGATTAAACAAATAAATTTTGAAGAATTTTTGCTCTTTATACGAGTTTGAAGCATTCTGAAGAGCAATTTTGAAGAAAATTTCAATCGTGTAAATGTAGTTTAAGATTTTTTGAGATCACAACTAAAAACTAGATGTGTATATCAAAACTTAAATATAAATATTGTGGTCCATGTATTTCAAGACATAATAAGGAATTTATGCTTTTATCCCAATGTGCTGTTTAGAGTACGCAAGTGATTTGAAAATTAGTTGCAAATACAGGTTTTTAAAATACTTTTGAAACTGTATTTGTTTTAAAAATAAGTAGCAACTCTCATAATGCAAATACCACTGTGATTTGTTTTTTAAATAAACTTTTCAGACCACTCTCTTATGTATACATACATATATGTTTGCACTTGTAAAATGTGTGTGTTTGTTTGTTTATGTTGCTGCTGTTGTTGTTGTTGTTGTCGAGTGTTGTATTTCAATTTTCCTTTTCAATTAATTTTGCTGTTGCTGTTCTCTGTTTGTTTGTTTGTTTTTATTATGACGCTTCGCGTCTTTTTCAATTAATTTCTTTTGACATTCATTGATAAGTTGAATTTATAGATTTCTGATGAAAACAAATTGCACTTCATTGACAATCATATTTAGTTTTTTATTATTCAAGGAACTCTCACCATCATATTATCCATACCAAAGTGATAAATTTGTTTTCAAAAATCAATTAATTTCATTTTAAATTTATGTTGCAATGCAAACAAAAGGAAATTGGAATAATTTTTATGACTTTAGGAAAGTATTAAAAAAACCAGGGTGGTGTATATCATATTAATAATTAAGATTCACGTTTTTAACCAGATTTTAGACATATTTTGATGGGAAGCTTAAGTCTTTGCTAAGAAGCTTTGGTTAATAATTCTGATCAGCTATCAAAAAACATTTACAACAAATTACTCATATAAACTCGTTTTTCCATGATCTTGATTATAATATTATTTCTAATAGGTATAATCAATAAATTTAGGGATGATTCTTTTTGAAGTTATTCCAAAGATCAGGAAATTGATAATTCGACAACTGATTGGGCCACCTGATCTGCAAATATTTGTATTATATAATATTATTGTGTATTGTATTTCCAAGCGGTTTGGGTTTAAAATTAATTCAATATACATATTTTGATATTGTATGAAAATGCTAAATCAGGTTTCAAATTAAGTTGTTGCGGCGGGTGGGTGTATAGTGGATTTACTTCTATATTATAAATGTTTGTCATTTTTAAGTGTGTTTTTTTGCATTATTAACAAATTATTGATTTCTTAATTACCAAAATTAAAAACAATAAAAATTAAGTCTCTTCACAAAAATTACCAAACTGGTTTTGTTTGGTTTGTGTTATTGAATTTAAAAACTTATTGAATGACAATTGTTTTTTTTAACATTTGTAATTCTACATTCGAAAACAACTTTTAGAAAACAAAACGCAATTTAATAACTGAAATTTGCTACATTGTTTCAAACTTGTTAAAGTTTTATGAGAGTTTATGAGTTGCGACTTGAATGTTTTAAAAAAATATTTTTAAGAGTTTCATATTTTAGTATTGTTTTTGGTAATTTGTGGTGATTAAGTTTTGTATTAATACATTAAACATTGTTTATTGACACTTGTTAAAAATAATATAAACAAACAACAGTGTATCAATATTGTTTGCCAATTTAAAAAACTGAAAACAACCAAATTTTAAGCCTCCAGTTTTTGTTTTTATTATTGATTTTTGTTTAACTAAACAACAAACGTTTTGTGCATTAGACATTTTGACGACTTTTATATATATATGAGTATGTACATATGTTTTTTAATATGCTTGGATGATGGGAAATGCAGATGACTCAAAACATATAATCGATTGTGTGCCCATAAAAACCCACGTAGTTCATGCCTTTAGTTATCTTCTTTTAATATAATTTATATTTCTAATTTTTGATAACAAAATCACAAAACTATATTTATAAATACCAACATATTTTATGAAGCATTTTGTTCCCACGATAGTTATTTTACAAACATTTTGGAATAATACTAATCTATAATACGTTCTAACTTAATTTTTCTACATTTTTTAATTTCGTTTTCGTTTTAAGTTAATTTAATAAAGAATATATTTTTCTTCCATTATTCGTGGCTATCATAAAATGATCTTGAAATTCGCATGTACATAGTTACAAAACTTCTTCTTTGTTCATTATTATTTTCAATGTTTCCTAGTATTCTCCTGCCTTGAGACTTAAAAGAGTTTTTGGATACAAATAACTCTCTAATTGATGAGTCTCATATTTCGAAAATCTAGTCTTTGATTTTGAGTAAATCCAAAGAATCTTTATTAGTAATTTAAAGTCTCTTAAATAGCAGCTCTCGAATGTCGAACATTTTTAAACAATTCGCAGTCCATGCAAGATTACATTCACAGATGGAACTATTATAGAACTGCGATATTTAATGCTAAAGAGAAGGCCTGTGGAAGTGGTCATGTACACTTGTTGCAATTAGATTGACTTGCGTTATGTTTACAATATATATATTGTGATGTGGTTATAAGAATTGCAATTTTATGTCTAAGGAATATTTTATACAAAAATATATCTTTTAGTGCAGACTCCGTAGAACAGTCCCAATGTAAGTTTGTAAAAAGATGAAGAAGTTGGCTTCTTCCTATCATTTAAAACTATGAATTCCCAATTAAATGAAAACTATTGTCTTTTGTAATTTGTATTTCATATTGAGGGGTATATACAAGGTGGCGCAAAAGTAAACTTCCGATGTTTTTTGGCTGTAATTAAAAAAAAAAGAAAAAATTTGATTCTTTTTGTGGATTATTTTTATTTTGTCTTTTAATTTTTTTTACATCAAGTCGAGAAGTTGATTGTCATTTGAGCCCTTTTTATGGCATTTTCCATCACTTTGGCCAAAACTTCCGGCGATAGGTCCTCACATTCTTGAAGGATATTGTATTTAAGAGCTGCAAGAGTCTGAGGCTTGTTGACATAAACCCGCGACTTCAAAAAGCCCCACAAATATAAGTCTGGAGCGGTCAAATCAGGCGATCTTGCTGGCCAGTGCAAATCGCCAAAACGGGAGATTAGGCGCCCGGGAAATGCATCCTTCAGCATATAGGTTGTGGCACGTGCAGTTTGTGCCGTTGCACCGTCCTGTTGGAACCACATGTTTTCCAATCCCAATTCATCAAGTTGCGGCAAAAAGAACTCGTTGATCATTGCTCTGTAGCGCTCACCATTCACAATAACCGTTTGGTCCGCGACGTCTTCGAAGAAAAAAGGTCCGATGACTCCTCCAGCGAAAACAGCACACCATACAGTGACTTTGAGCGGGTGTAATGGCTCTTCGTGGGTTACACGCGGATTTTCAGTGCCCCAGAAGCGTAAATTTTGCTTATTTACGTACCCGCTATGATGGAAATGGGCCTCATCACTCATGATTATTTTTGATAAAAAAACCGACCGATTATTGGTCAAATAAATAGTCAGCAATATTCCGCGTTCTGGAGCAGTGTAGCGTAACATTGTTTATTAACGTGTATTTCGCATGTGTTTACTACACAAATGTCAAAAAAGAACTGACATTAGGGGCCAATCGCAAAATTTATAGCATTTTCTGATAGGAAGATTACTTTTGCGCCACCTTGTATCTGTCATTTATTCTCACTTGGAACATTATAGTGTAATCCTGGAATCAAAATACTCAGGCGAGATTATCAAAGGCCGCTACGGTCATATACTCGTTGTAGGAAAACCCTGGGGCATTACACCTAGGAATACTAAATGGCTTTTCGATATAGCTGTTAAGCCCATGTCTATACATCCAACTTGTTCATAAAATGCTGGGCATTTCTTAATGAGATGGCGAGACATTCTTCAGTACGACTCTTCTGGATACCAGGACATCAAAATATCCCAGAGAACTGTATTGCGAATACATTGGCCAAGGCAGGAGCCTCATTTTCAGCAGAGGAAACTGATCAATTGGTTAGAATTCCGCTTTCGGGGTGCAATCGTTGGGTGGCTGCTGCGACAGCAAGGGCCATTTGGTCCAACTATGACTTTTGCAGAACTGCAAGACTGATAGACATTTCACTGATCTCAGAACACTGTCTGATCAGTGTTCATACTAGCAGGCTAAATCTCCCCTATAATGACTTCTGTAGAAGTTGTCATGATGAGACGCCATCTTCTCTGTCACTGTCCGGACTTTGCAAATCAAAGATTAGATAGTCTAGGTGAATTTTACCTGCACGACTTGACAATATGTATATCGGAAATAGACGTCAGAAGGGTAGATGCCTTAATAGGTGCATCAAGATGGTTTGATTGAATACTTTTTGACTTAAAATTGGTCAGTCTTTGAGTTTATTCCTTTCCAGGTATCATAATGGGACCCATGGAGGACCCACGTGTGTCAATTTTAACTCCTGATTGACTGCCTGTTTAAACTAACCTAACCTTATAGTGTAAGCAACAAAGATTATATTGTTTAGAAAATGTCGAGTTTGGGCCATCAAAATCTCATATGCTTAAGGTTTGCTTTACTTTTTTAATTTGAAAAAAGTGCCGCTGAAGCACACCACTGTTCACCGAAGCTTATGGTGAATGTGTACCATCGGTTTTAACGTGCGAGAGATAGTTTAACAAGCATAACACCGAATGCAACTGATTCGTTTGAAGCGAGGATTGGTCCAAAAAGAATATGCTGCTTGACATGAAATCGTAATGTTTTATCATGACAACGTTAATATCATGACGGTTTGGAAGTTTTGCCTCAACCACCTTATAGTCCAGACTTTTCCCCGTCCGCCTACTAATTGTTTCGATTGATCGATGGATTAGTTATTTCATTCGCGCCCTTCATCTAACTACAGCTTGTGTTGCATAATTTGAGGCCATGTATCTTCTGGACTTTGCTGTTACTTAAATAGATTTCATTTAAGCAAGAAATGCAGCTTTTAAACCTCGCTAGAATAAGAATCTAGTGAGTCGTTTGAGCTTTAACGGAAGGATTATTTAGTTAGATACTCGTACATACATCATCGTGTAATAGACCGTAATGATGATGATGTATGTATCTGCTGAACTATTTAGTGAGATTCATCTGTTAAAAACTGACATTTAGTTCTGAAGCAGTGTGATTTCATTGTAGGGTTAAATCTTGTTATTCTATTTCATAATATTTGTATTTAGGAATCGTTTAAATGTCAAAATTAATGGAGCTTGTCTAGATTATAGTAAACATTCCCATGTAAACCAAGCGCCATATATATTTTTGTAATTTGCCTATTTATTTAATATATTTTATATATATGCGTATTTGAATGCTTGAGTTTCATACGAAAAAAGTATGTATTTACTTAATGTAATACCATTAAATTAAATTATTACTTAACATTTAGGAATTTTAAGGTTGCAAATAATAAACAATTAAAACTAAAACTGTTTTGTTATTTGTTCGTTCAAAATCTGATGAAATTCAGGCATTTGGTAAACTCCAATAATAATCCCTCTGTCGTAAATAGCGCACCATTCAAAGAATTTAAGTTTATGTAATAGGTTTTTGTGAATAGTACGTGCCAGAGAATCTCAAATTTTGTTTTTTCATGTGTTCGTTCAGAATGTCTTCGGACCGAAAATCGTCAGTAAAAGTAGTGACCAGTCCCAGCAAGCCATATGAGTCCGAAAAGAGTCTTTTCTGACACCTTTTCCGGAGCGTTCATGCTCTTTATGAGCCCAAAAAACAATCATTATTGCTCCGAAAACCTTCAGAAAAGAGGGTCATTACATTCGAAAATGGTCCGTCAGAAAGAGCTCTTAGATAAAGTCAGAAGAGTCTTTTATGAGGGGTTTTTATTGGGCTCTGAAAGAGCTCTTACATCATGTCAGAAAAGAGTCATTGCAATTTTAAATGCAAAAAATTAAAAGTTCACATTTTTTTAAATTGTTTTTACTTAAACAAAAAGGGAATTCATTTACAAATAAACTGAATTAGAAATGGAAAAAATTAAATAAATTGTATTGACAGTAAAAAAATAAAATGGAATTCATTTAAATAAAATATATAAAAATGGAAGAAAAATAATTTTTTAAGCAAATTTTTCTTTCGCTCCAAAAATGCTTTTTAGTTGGAATGGTATGCTGGGGTCTACCATGACTTTGGCCTTGTATTTTGTTGGTTTGATCGAAGGCTGAATAAAAAGAAGAATATTCCGAATAACATTTTAGAGTTATTAATCCTAAACAGCTGGAATTTTTTAATTGTGTCAAAATAGTACTTCACATGAAAACCGGTTATTAACAAAAAAAAAAAAAAAATATTATACGAAGTTGTTTTTCGATGCAGAAGGTAAAATCCTTCCGGTCGCCCAAACTGTACTAGAAAAACTAATTATTTTAATAGATATTTGAGATTTCAGTTGTTAAGGGATGTAAATAAGTTCCAGATTTTACCATAGATAAATTCTATATTGTCTGAGCAAGATGAAAAATAATATATTCTTCCTCTGGACTAGAAAGTGTGACCGTCATTCAGTCTTTTATTTTTTCATATTTGTTGTATTTATTGAACTTTTGTCCAAGTTTTAAACAAATTTAAGAGTACGACTAACTGTAAATATTTGCTTTTGGCACTAAGTAGTTTCCTTCCCTTAGTGAATGGAATTGTAGATTGAAATGTGTAGTTTTGAAATCGATTTGTTTAAGATTTATTACCATCATGAACTAGTTAGTCTACCATCTAGTTCATTACATTCATTTTTACTTTCTAAATTACCATAACACTCTTACTTGGCATTTGGATTTGCATCAGTGTTACCAGAAAATGAATTTCAAAATATGCTAACCCTGCCTTTACACATGCAAGTACTTGCATGCAAGTGCCGTGTACGTATTATATACGAAAACTTATTCGAAAAACTCGACTAGCTCTGCAAGTGAAAAATGTGAGTGTATTAGCAAAAAAAGTTTGAATGTATTGACTTTTTCGAACTTGCACTTGCATGTGTAAATGCCGTGTAAAACTTGAAAAACTAAGTGCTAAAATGTTTTACAGAGGAAAAAGTAATAAATAAAAATAAATTTTTTCAATGTAACAATACAATTTTTATTTCAAATGTTACAAATATAAATTATAGTTTTTTCTAATTTTGTTCATAACAAATGTTGACTTGTTTTAATAGATTACATTTCATATATTAATTCAAAAATTTCCGTGTTCATTTACTTACCACACCGATAGAAATTTAGTTGAAATATTAGTAAAAATTATTTTTTATTTCTCCAAAAGTATTTTTTGGAGTAAAATACAGTAAAAATTTTTTCGAGAAAAAAATTAAATTACACTGCACTAAAAAGCATTCAGCATAATTTTTAAAAATTTCAATGCATTTTCGAGAAACAAAAGTGCTAAAATGGCAACACTGTTTTTTTTTAATTCTGCCCATTATTCTAATGAGGTAAATAAATATACACTGACTGAGCTGCAGCAGCCATTATGTCTTTATGTATTTATTTACTTGCTCATTTTAGACATACAACACTTCAAAAAAAAAAAAAAAAACTACACAATTTACGAGTATTTATGTCTTAATTTTATTTAAACATATGTACGAGTACATATGCACTTATGTGTTGTTCGTAAAAGGCATCATTGAACTTCATTTCTGATGGATGGCCAATAAATTGTTCTCATGTGGCGTATACGAAAAAGATAAAAAAACCAAACCAAAGTATTGTAAATTTTTGTTGTTCAGACATTAACTTTGCTTAAAGTAGAACAAAAATGGTCATGGTCAATGTAAAATAACATTTTTGTTTTATATGTAGATTAGTTTTCTTGTTGCTGCTGGTGTTTTGTTGTGTAAATAGATGATTTTATGAAATATATGAGAAAAAATAATATTGATAATTTAAAAAGTTTTTTTCTTGTTGCCTGCCTCTTGATGGTAAAAATTCATTTCTTAACACGTTAGTGTTTGTCTTAGTCCATTCTAAATAGTTCAACATTTGTCTTCCAATTATTCAAAATTATTGTTTTCTTATGCCGTAAAATCTTAAACATGATTAATTTTGGAATTAGTCAAAGATGCACAAGTAATGTTGCAATTTATTTTTAATAAAAATTTTCCCCGAAATAATTGTTTTTCAAAAAATCATTACGTAAGTTTTTCTTTTTGTCTAAAAATATACATTTGAATTAATTGTGTATTATTTTTAGAATAAAGTAATTAAAATAAACGGAAAATAAGAAACAAATAATGGAAAGTCGACAGTGGATTTTCAGTTTCTTCTGCGTAGACGACAAATAACGCCGTTTCCTGTTTATTTTGCCAAGAAATATATTTTTAATTTCTTTGTTTTTTATTTATTTCTGTTCGTAGACGCTGTAATTGAAATCGAAAACAAATTTGATTAAACATTTTTAAAAAGAACTTTTTCTATTTTCAAATTATGTAATCAAGTTTGGCATTTCATTTTGTATTTTGCAAAAATTTAAATGAATTTAAAGGCATAAAATTTGCTATATTTTAATGTTTGTTGGTCAGGGGTTATATGTCTTTTACATTTATACATTAAGGTTAACTCATTTGTATGGATACCAAACGAAGATGACAAATTTGCCAAAGAAAATGAAAGTCTTATTCATTTTATAGTAACAATTCTATAAATTTTAAAGAACAAAAAGTGGAAATGTTTGAATACAAAGGCCTAATAGCCTAAACCTTATCGACTGATCAGAATTGTCTTGATTTTCTTGGTAACAATAGAAAAACTATGGAACAGTTACATTTGTTCATGTATCCAATACATCGATTTTAATTTGTCTATCTGTCTGACACATCCGCTATGACAATTATTCTTTATATTACAATGTAAATGAAAGATACTAAGAGCTTGACAAACACGTAGCCTTTGCAATATGCTAGGCGTTAAGTATGAAATACGTTCCTGCTGTTAATCGAAACATTACGCTGGGATGCTGGTTTTTGTCTTTTTTTTGGAACATTCAGAACAATATGGGCACTAAGAGGCTGTTCACATGTTGCCATGTTCATATGTTTCATACATTTGTTTATGTTTATGATCTGCTTATATCTGTTATCGGGTTTGACTACAAAATTATATCGGAAAAGATGATAGAGACTCTTGATCTAACGTGACCAAGACAATCGTTGTGCTGTTTATAAGACGTACATTTCTAAGCCTTCATAAGCTATTTTTGATCAATACTGCCATCTAGTTCTCAAAATATGATAACTTCACATCTTCACTATTGTCAGGAAGGACATCAATGCACTTTATGTCTGCTAACACTTCTTTGTAGAACATTGGATCTAAAATCTTTGAATATTATAATAAATCGCGGTTTTCTGTGGTGGTCAAAGTTTCAACTGTCATTGTTAGGGCCTTACAGTTTATTATATTCTATCAGTTTCGTATCCCTATCTGTTTTTAACATTCTACCTTGTAAATCTTAGTAAAGGGACATATAAGTATTTGCAAAATATTTGAGAATGCTCGGTATATTAGAGTTCCAGACTGTAAGCTACCTTTTGTTTTGGTCTTGCCATACTCATATTAAACAATATTTGATCGACTAACCAGACTATTTCGCACACATGACGCGTGTGATCAGTAGGGTTCCAAACAGGCAAAAGACGAAAGTGTTGCTGGTATTTGTGGTTTAAATTTTCAAAGGAACATACCCATAAAAAATAATGTCTTTATCTCTATTCGAAGGTTAGGTAGGTAGGAAGGCTGGTGTGAGTCACCTCACACCCTCACATGGAGACCAATATGGTCCATTGCGATGCCTTAGATTCTCTACCAAATGTATGACTAGTTTACATATGTCTGACTGGTCTTACAAATGTGTTACTTATGTCCATATGTCTGACTGGTCTTCAGACTGATAGTCCGGCACTCTATTGCCTAGTCTATCGGGGCACCCAAGAAGGTTAAGTGCTGCAAGAATTCTTGACATGTCTCTTAAGGCCTTATTTTTGTATCGATACCGGTCCATGAATTTTACTATGGAGACGAATATTTTTCCCAACTATAGGACGCTTGATGTACTTTTTTTTGGAATAGAATGCTTCTTTACAATCTCTTATGGATATTCTAGTCCACTACGAGGATTGAGTCGCAATTTGTTTGCCACTGAGGAGCAATATTTCAGTTCAGACAGACGAAATACTTTTTTAAATTTTCATCGAATACACCAAGTAGCTATTACCACTAACAATCATCCCTAAATACCGACGGTAAGCGTTTTTTAAATGTCAAAATTTCTCATGCTTATACATTTTGTATGGAGCATAAAAAAATGAAGAGAAATAAAACAACAATGTCCAGCTGTTACAATAAACGGTCGTTTTATTTAATTGTCTGATAACTCTGTTTTTATCGTTTTGACATAACGTTGCCGCTTTTGATTAGGGATGGGGTATCAGCGCTAATGCTCAGCGTAAAAATACGTTCCGCTTTCCGTCGGTATTTAGGGATGGCTGCAAGGGTAAGGAACACTTAGCATATTTACGGGATTGTTTATTGCATATTGTTTGCTTAGATACCATCAGTATGATCTGAGTAAAACTCTATGATTGCTCCTGTTAGAGTCATGTTATTAGAGGTTTCTCTTGTTTGTTTGTTGAATTAACGGGTTGCACAAAAGTTCTTCTCGTATCGTGAGGTTCAATCTTTTTAAACTTAATAAGTTTTTGTTATTATATGAAAGACATATATCAAGTTTCTCAATCTTCTTTATGGATTTATTTCCATATAATTCTAGCGGAATAGTTTTTCCTATTTCTATTTCAACTTTAAACGAATGGGGCCACCCTATGAGAACAACTTTCATCCACCCCTACCCTTTCATATTTGTTGAAATGTTTGTCGATTTCCAAACAAATAAATATACTGGTACACACAAAATATCTGAAAATATATTTATATGTTTGAAACATTTTAATTATTTAGAGAGCAAAAACAAAATTCATGGACTCATGATCACCTGACTAAGATTTAATTAGAATTTGTGTATGAATAAAATAAAACTTTTTTCATAGTTTTCTATGGTGCTGTATCAATTGCTAAACAAAATATTTACATTGCGCTCAGCACAGAGGATGGAAAAAAAAATTTAATATTAAAGAAATTTCAATTCAATTTATAAACAAATTGTTGAGTGTGTGTTTGTTAGTGGAGTTCAAGGTGTAGATTTGTTTTCGGCTTGCTAAAATTTAAAATAAATAATAATAAACAAATATCAACATAAAAGCATATAGATGTTAATTAACATATTTTGATGTTGGTCTTTTTCTTTTTTTTTTTTTTGGGTGAATTCTTGTTTGATGAAATTTTGCTTGTTTGATGAACTCAATTATTTGCATAAAGAAATTAAAAAAAATATCACATTTTAATCCCACTGTCACTATTTTCCAAAAGCTGTCGTTTAAGTTGTTTTATAGGAGGCGCCACTATGAATTTATTGAAATTGTTAAATGCATTCAGTGGATATTATAAAAATACCAAAACATTAAAATTTTACTGCTTAAAGTCTTAACATTTATTTATTAAGCATTTAACATTTTTATAGCGCGAGAAATACATTTAAATCGTTATAAACGCTAAAATGACAACACAGAATTCTCATTTTTATGCTTGTTTTCATATTAATGGATCATGCTCTCTTGAACTAGATCATCATCCTTCATATGACACATTCCTACGTTCGAAACAAAACTAAAAACAAATTATGAAAAATAAAAATAATTTATATTTTTAACAAAACGTTCCAGCAACAACAATATAAAAGAGGGGGGAACAAATGAAACAAAAAGCCACCCATCATAAATGTCAAAGTAAAAAAATACAAATTCTTCTGAAAAAGAAACTGAAATGATACTGGTGATGTTGGTGCTGGATTATGAGAATGATAGCAAATGATAGACATACTCAGCGATACGTACATACCAAAACATTTGTAAAACAAAACATTTGTCAACGCGATCTTTATGCGGAGTTGAAATACAGAATACATTTTGGAATTATTTTATTGCCCTTAAATACCTCGTTTAGGATATACAACATCTTTACAAAATATTCCTAAAACTTTAATGAATGATTAAATTTCAAGACAACCTAAATGTTTGTCTACACGCTATCTTGATTTCCAACTAACTGTTTAACCACAATTTAGGCCTTTAATGTAATTTATTAATACATGCAACCGTTAAAGCTAAAATGAGGAGGTCCATAACAAAACGCAATAATTACACCATCACATTTTTTTGGATAAACGACAAAATGTAATTTAAGTTAGTAGCACATAATTTTTTTAAAAAACAATTATTGAGGTATTATTGTCTACAAAAAATAATATTAATCACAAATTAATTATTTTATCTGTCAGTTTGTTTTAAAGTTATTTAGATAACAACTTTGGAATTATTGCGTTTTGGTCCGAACCATAGTATTTATTTCATTTTGCTTTGAACTGTATGAAAATATTGCGTTCTGATCTGAACTAGGGCTGGAATTTCTGCTTTTTGCTTTGAATAGATTTGTATTATATCATTTTGATTTAAATTGCAACCACTTGTAGAAAAATGAAAACACTTTTTTATGTTAAACACGTTTATTAAATTAAATTTATTTAATCCAAATTCATACAATTCATTAAGAAATATTTTTATTTGTAAATATTTAAATTTATAAATTACTTTATTCACAATTAACTAGGCTTGTGTCGTTAATTCACATAAATGAAAGATTTTGTCCAATACATACTACAATTATCTAACAAAAGCAAAATGTATTAACTAAACAAAAATTCCTTACGTCTTACAGTTATCTAAGAGTTACCACCAGAGCATAATTTATTTATAAAGTTGACTTTTTTAAAATTTCTTGTAGCGATTTGTTGCAAAGATGTGTAATTATTGCATTTTGCTCTGAACCATTATATTTGATATTGAATTGCAGTGTAGTTATTGAGTTTTGGAATGCTTTATAATAAAGGTAATATAGATTTCAATGTGTAAAATATGATTCAATCAAAAAATCAAAAAACTTGAAAAATGTAATTATTGCGTTTTGTTATGGACCTCCTCAAATACGCAACTATCGCGTCCGGTCTTATTCTGTTTATACAATTTCAAGTAATACGAAGTGAATTCAAAAAAGTTTCGGTTTATTGAGGGAAACTGATTAATTCAACTAATTCAATTAAGACTTTACTCACTAGCATCTAAAATATATGTAAGCCCCATTTGCATATATTGTGTTTATAGTTTAAGTTTTTCTATAAAACAATTACATATACATATTCAAAACTTTTTCTAGTTTTATCTCTTTAAATAAATTGAAATAGAAACATTTTTAATAAAAAAAAATTACGCTTTAAAAATTAATTCTAAGCAATTATATGTGACATTTTTAACAGTTGTTTTTTTAAATCCCCTCATTTAATTATGTCAAACAATAAAAGATTTTTTGTTTCTATTTAAATATTTACAATAAAAATAACGCGATAGGAGAAAACAAAAAAAATAATAATAAATAAAAAAGCAAGAAAAAGATTAACATTATCTGTCACATTTTATGCATTGTATTTCATTTCAAACATTTTAATGACAACTTAAGCAACAACAACAGCAATAACAACAACAATTAATATTAAACTTAGCACACGCCATGTCACATTTCAGCACTGAATTCACATTTGAACGATTGTGATGATCATGATGATGATGGTGACGAATGATCGGACAATTAAAATCGATCAACCGTAATTCCTCAATGAAACATAAAATCATGAATTTTATTTTCTTTTGTTTTAGTTCTACAAAAAAAAGTGTTAAATTATAAAATTAGAAAATAAGTCTATTTAAAGAATATATAAAATAATAAAATGGATCGAACAATGTATGGTAAAATTGATCCCGGTGCTCGTCAACCATATCGTACTATTAGATCTAAAGGAATACAACCAGGCTGTAAGTATAAATAGTGAAATATTTGTTATATTCATGATATCTAAAAACAAGATATGATAATGATGTTAAACACATTTTCTCTTAAAATCAGAAAGCGCGATTTTCTAATTTTCTCAAACAAAATCATCATTCCAAAATCAGTTGATGTTTTCACGATTAATTTGGTATTCGTATCGGGCTTTCGTCCTTTTCTAAGTTCAATTTTGACTATAGATAAATACCGTTACGGTTTTCTAAAACCAGTTGTTTGATAAATGTGTAGTTTCGCAATATTAGCAGCATAGTTTTTCCTTATACATACATACTTTAATTCTTGTACTAAGTGAAATGTTTGCGTTCATTATAGCCTACACCAACATAGTGGGGAGGGTATATTGGATTTGTGCTGATGATGGGCTCAGAATCACTTTCTGAGTCGATTTAACGACGTCCGTCTGTCCGTCCGTCCGTCTGGCTGGCTGGCTGGCTGTCCATGTAAAGCTTGTGCGCAGAGTACAGGTCGCAATTTTGAAGATATTTTGATAAAATTTGGTACGTGATATTTTTTCGGCCCAAGGACGGATGGGATTGAAACTGTGGAAATCAGTCTATTATTTCACCTGGCCCCCATAGAAATTTCCTACAGAAATATGAGTTTAACGATCATAAATGATTGAATTATGCAAGTATCCAAACAAATTTCACCACAAATGAGTAGTAAATGGAGCTAAATCAAATCAAATTTTGTGCAGATCGGTCCATAATTAGTCGTAGCTCCCATATAAAGCTCACTTTCCAAAATCTCTTTAACGGTCATAAATTTCTTAAAAATATTAATAATTAAATAAAATTCAACACAAATAAGTTTCTTATATACAGAAATAATGACACTTAATTTTATAATGGTCTGTTCATAATCAGTCGAAACTCCCATATAAGACCGTCTCCGTAATTCACTTTAACCTCACAGAAATCATGACACTAAATTTTGGTCCAAAATAGGTGATATCTCCCATATAACGCCCATTTCTGAAAAACTGTTTTATACATCTACTAGGTGTAGGGTATTATATGGTCGGGCTTGACTGACTATACTTTTTTACTTGTTTTATATCTATATTTCGCAGTGCCGGCACATATTCTGTTCTGAATGTTCTGCAGTAAAAATCTTCTCAAATTTAAAATTAACGCAAAGCTGGGAATAGCTTTTGAGCGCCGTCAATTATTTACAGGTTGTTAATTGCTCTCTGAAAAACTGGATTAACTGCAGTACGGAAAATCCTGAATATTAAATACAATTCCTTTAATTTATTGTTATTGACACCTCTAGGCTAATGATAAAATTCAGTACTGTTAATACAGTAGCATTAAAATATTTTATACAAATGTTTAGTCTCTCCATTCGCTAATTATTGGTTCTGGTTTAAGGAAATGGCTCAATGTCTTTGGAATGCTTACTGTTAAAATTCCAAAAGGAGCATTTCCCGTTTATAGAACAAGGATGGTATTGATTTTGATAACATTACAAATCTCCAATGCCCTTAATCGGCAATTGTCGTGTCAATGCACTATATGGGTCTATCCAAAACTTTAATCTGGTTTATAACTCTACGCCCATACACTTCATATTGGATTTAGGCCTTTCTAACGATGCCAAACGTTGGAATAAAAGTTACATAAGTGGTATGTGGTATGGTAATCTAGCAATTCTTTGAGTCTCTCTTCGGGATCTTTATTTACTTTTCCTCGTAAGAACAGAAATAAAAACTGCCGCTTTCAGATCTTAGATAATGTGTCATGTGGAACAACGTTTGAAGATGTATTTTACAAACAGCTTAAAACAATGGAAGCAGTTTTGCAATCCGATGTATCAAAATGACGAATGTGGATCATTTAAATTAAAAGTGCTTGCCTTGACATTCAACCATCTGATTCTGATGCTGTATTTCTTTACTCAAGATATCTATGTATACTCAAGATATCTATGTATATGTATTAGGGTGATTTCGAAAACACATCATCTCCCATGAAGTCGTCCTTAGCGATTAATTTTTTTTTATTAAAAATGGTGGCACTAAAGCCTTTAACGACTACAGACGCAAGGGGGTCCTAAATAAGACCCCCTTTTATATCAGTAGGTATGCTGAATTCTGAACTACTACCACGAGCGAATTGTTCCCTGTACTTGAAGAAAGCTTGCATGCGTCCAAAACCCTAATAATAGTGTGAATTTTTTTAATGCACTAATAGCTCAACTAACATGCGCTTCAGATCTATTGTTAAAACCTACTGCAACAATTTTTCCAAACTCCCTTTTATGACATGACTGATTGATTGAATAAATAATTAAGGTTTTTGATTTTTTAAATTTAAATTTTTTTAAAAGACGATTGACATAATTAGCATAATCAACTGCTTCTCTTGGTTTAAAGAAAAATAATACTTCTCCCCTGCATAAACTGGATATATAAAAAATATGAAGACTAAATTATTTCGAATAATTAAATTGCAGAAACAATTTATACTTGTTTACATTTAAAACAAAATTCATTTCTTTTGTCAATATTCAACTAATCTGTTTCCTGTTTGTCTTTTTATGCTACAGTGGTTTATCTCTATCCAGCAACACTGCAAACTATTTAAATGAAATTCTTACTTTTGACCATTTATTTGTAAAATCAAAGCATATCTTAGGGAGTTTGTATAACTATGAGAAATGCAATTAGATGCTTATAGTATTATAGCGCTTAAACATATGCCATAATTTTATTTTTATATTTTGAGTCATTTTATTGTTGTGTTTATTGATATTTTATTTATTTGTTTATAATGAAATAAATGTCTTTTGTTTAGGTTTTCATATACATACATAATAATATTGTCGCCCACTACTTTGTTGAGTGCCAAGAATTTTTGTAATATTTTTGTTTGATTTTCTTCATTACTCTTAATTTATAGGCTTTTAAAATACAGCTCACGTTTTTAAAAAATAAACAAAATTGCAATTACATTACTAGTAGGTAAATGTAAATTATTGAATATTTTGTTTATAAATAAAGTAAGAAATAGTATTTGCTACTAAAAATACTAATTTACTTTGATGACGTCATTTTCATTGAGAATATATTTAAATGTTTATTTCAATAAAAACAACACAAGTTAAATTGAAGTGTCGGAATTTTAAAACAATTTTAAATGAAGTTTGTGAAGTTAAAATTGATTGATTAAAGTTGATTGATATGTAAGACCAAAAGGTTTAAGTTTTATTTGATGGATCGATATTCATAAAAAGATTTTTTTAGAAAAAGTGTTATTCCATTTTCTTTAATGCGAAATAATTAATTAGTTGTATTATGTTAAATGCTTTAAATTTTTACTCCTGTTGCTGTACGACTGATCGCACACACATGTCAATACTAGGCATGTAAATAAATTCATCAATTATTCTTAGTATTCGATTTTTAAATCAGATTTTTAGATTTCAAAGTGCTTTTTTACTTGATTTTAAAACATATTTTGTATTCGACTTCTAACAAATGTTAACACATTTCAATTCAAAAGCATTTATAAATTATTTTCTCTATACAATTGAAATGTGTGCCATCACTTTGCCTTTCAACGTTTTCTTCAAAAACAATTAATTTCCAGTCATGTAAACTTTATTACATTAGAATATTTTAATATATATGAAGCGATAGAAAACAACAACATTTACTCATTTGCATTTTAGCTTTTAACAAATTTTCAATTAAAACAATTTCAGTTAAATATCAACTTCACTACAAATCAGTTGAAAATTCTTAAATTAATAACATTTGTAGTGAGATTTTTTTAAAACATCTCATAATTTTATTCAAAGAAATAGAAAAATGATTGGTGAGACAGTTTGAAATTACTTAATTTAAACATACAAATAAAGTGTTGTTTTAATTAGTAACTAAATAAGTATTTTTTATTTATTATCCCCACCTTTTCTTTTATTTTATTTATTAAGTTTTAGTTTTCTATGTTTTTAATTTAATTAAAAGACAGAACAAACTATGGAATATGTCGTCATTAGTGTGGGCTGTATGATATTTTTCTAAATGCGTCTTGTGTGTGCTAAAGTTGGAAATGTGAAAAATTCGAAAATTTAATGAATGTGTTTTTTTGTGTAAAAATGTTTTAAAATGGAAACTACCTCTGTGGAGTCAGTATTATTAAATATGTATCTATTTAAAAATATTAACATTTCTGCTGTAAATTGTCTGTGAAGGGACACATATTCAGTAGAAGGCCCTGTTTTTTTTTCAATATTTGGCTGCGTTTTTTTTTTAACAAAATTTTTACAACAATTAGATTAAAATTTGAAAACGTTATTGGCTATATTCGTTTAAAAAAAGCGCTAACTGCTGACTTTAATTCATTTAAAAGTGCTGTGTTTAGAAATGGCTATCCCGATCGTACGATTTCAAGAATTTTAACTTTGTGCTATACGTTTTTGCTAAGTCTCAAATTTATAGCAATAAGTCCAATGTCACATACATCTTGCATTCTTTAAATGGTTAAGACATGTTAAACTGTTTATTTGCATTAGTTTTGATATAATTTGGGAATTGTCTTCAATCTCTCCTCATCTTGTTTTTTTATATTGTGCGCTTTAAAAAATTTGTTGGTCTTCTACAAATACATTATCCAATCAATTGATAATTGTTAGGATCAATTGATCCTTTCGCAATCGTGCTTTTAAGCACAGAAAATTAATGTTTACACATCATTAATTCAATTGACACTAGCTTCTTTTTTTACCGACTGTTTAACGACAGTTAATCAAAATTAAGCACACTTCGTCCAGTTTATTGTTTCTCTATGTCCGAAATAACAGGGGAATGTTTGTTAAATATAAAATAGCTCATGTTGTTGTTGTTTGAAATTTTCGACTAGTTCCTACTGGTTCGAACTCGTAATCGCTTCCTAATATTACGAATATAAAGAAAGCTTAGCCTAAATTACGAGCATATTGGGAATTTTCATATTCATGATAGGAAAAGCATATGTCTGTCCCTATTCTACCAGAATCTCTTAATGGACGTCGCTTCTGTTAGTTTCTATTTCCGCCGCCATTGTTGTTTATAAACAAACAGTTTATAAAGCAAAAGTTTCTGGATCTCAAAACGAAATGAATTTATTTTAAAAACTAAAATAGATATTATTCGGGGTCATAAAAGCAGGAGTAATCTTCACCACCAGTGGTTATTCTCTTTAAAGCCATGCAAAACTAAGACCAATAATTTTGTAAAAAATAGATTTAGGCGATGAAAGCTATTACAATGATTTTAATTCTACTTCTTCTCAAAATGAAGATATAGTCCATTTTTGTTTTACTTCCAGTGGAGGATGGATGGATAAATTACAAAAAAAAGATCACAACTTCGTAACATTAAAATTATTGGAGATACTAAGCCAAGGAATTGTGCTACTACCCCAGGGTAAGTCCATAAATACATTGAACGAAATGGCTGGGCAGTACAATATTTTGGGGGTATCATGGGCATTTTGGGGACATTCCCCCGACAACCTGTTCTACGCGTCCATATGACGCGCCAAGGGCTGTCAAAATCAGCAACAATAATGTCTAAAATAGTCTTGGTCCAATGTTTACATTTACTTTAGCAGTGTTATTAAAACAATTAATTGATGTCCATATAAATGCTAAGAAAAAACTGAAAAGATCTCACTCACACCATCTGTGACTGCAATTTCTTCTCAACAAATTTATATTAACCCATTACCGCCCGCTGTACTATAAATAGTGCACAACTTAAAGTCGAAGTAAAAATTATATAATGCTGTTTTTCGCTCTGGCAATGCTTTTTGCCAGTCAACAAGAGTACATGCAATGTTCTTGTAGCTGTTCTAAATCATAGCTGAAAAATAACAGTAAGGGAAATCCCCGTTTTGACTAGCGATTTTTTTATTGCTGGATTGCGAGAGGTTATTTAGTTTATTTTATATTATGTATTTGACTTTCAAAAGCGTTGGAAAGCATTTTATCTACTTGATAACACCATATTCTAATTAAATCAAAATAAAACGGTTTAGTTCGTATAGAATTTTTTGAGCTGTAATATACTAAGTGCGGCTGTACTAAGGCCCAATAAAACAGTGCGTATTTAAGTGCCATTTATTTTTAAATTGCATTTAAGTACAAAATTTTGTTTTTCACTGAAAACTTAAATGCTACTTAAATGGCCAACGATGTTCATTTAAGTGCAACTTAAGTTTTAAACATTGAACATATGGTTTTGACATTTGTTTTTGTTTTTTTTTTCTTTTCAATCATGCTGCTGTATTTTTTAACAGCGTCCAACAAGAAGTCAAAAGTTGGGACTTCTTTTATCCATATTTATGCCACCAAATTTAATATATAAAACACACAAAACAATAAAACACACAAAACAATACAACAAGTAAACACAAAAACCGAAACACAAAATTGTTGGCAAATTTTATTAAAAAAATCAGCTGTTTTCTGAAATATATCGATAATTTTGTTGACATTTCAAAGTGCTACCATATTTTTACCACAAAATCATAACAGCAATTAAGTATGACTGAAAAAATGAACCTGTATTTAAATGCAACTTAAGTTTTTATGAAAATTAACTAAAACTACACTTAAATACGCACTGTTTTATTGGGCCTAAGTTTAGTACAATGGGCGTTCAAGGTAAGATAAAGTAGTACGGTGAAGCCATTTTTATTTTGGCACTGTGCTTTAGAGTTGAAGTTTTTGCTGTTTTTATATTGTTTTTTTATTACCGCCTTGTTATTAACATTATTAAAATAATTTATAATGGGTAAACCTGTGGGCGTTGATCAGCTTCGACGGTTATCGTTATACATTTGATGTATGCTTATTGTTGAAAAACTTCCGAGGCCACCATTGATCCTCTTGGCACTCGTGTTGTACTCGAGTTTGCTGGCAAAAGCGCCAACAAAACCAAAAGAAAATTCTGTTTACTTTGCTATTTTTTTTGAATTACTATCCTTTTCTAAATCTGAAGAGCCTTGGATATAGAGCTACTGAATCCTTGCGCGAAAACAGTACTAAACGACGTCTATTGATTTCATGAAAGGATAGACCTAGAGCTGAATATGATTATAGCTTTGATAAGACAAACGAAATTCTTATGGTTAGATAGAAATATAACACTGTTTGCACGATTGGAACACATTTCATTACTTTGAGCCTATGGGGGAAGTTAGGAATGTACCGAATTACTGTGAAAAGCATGAATTGGTGGTGGGTTTTGTTTACTTGCGTATTGAATATGACCATTTCAAATGCATGGATGTTATATTGCATTACAATTATGATCTAAGTAACAAAAAGGACAATAAATATAGGTAAACATCTCCTAGAATTGAAGAAGAAGACAGGAAAAATAATGGCCACAACCCCCAAGTCAACTTAGATGTGCTATGTGCTCAAATCGAGTTAAAATGTCATGTAAAAAGTACCTGAAAACGCCATATTTGGAAAGAGGGTGTTTTGCAAAATACTACTCATAAGCGCCCATTGTACTAAATTTAGTAAACCTCTAAAAACACAACTTAGAATATTTTTTCCTGTTTTTTTCTTTTTTAGTACATTATAAAGGATATTTAAAACTAATATAAAAAAAATAATTTTAAAAATTGTGCATGGTTTTTATTTGGGCGTTAATGGGTTAATACATGTTTGCAAGATTTTTAGCTTGCTAATGTCGAAATTCCATTCATAATTATTGTGAAAGAGCAATCATCATTGGAATCTGATTCAATAAAAAAACTATTTTATTATTTTAAAGTTATCCAAAAAGTTTATAACTTAACTCAATATAACTCAATTTTACAAACACTTAAAAATCGATTTAACAATGCAATGTAATGTTTATATTTTGTTCGCAAACAATTAAACCGAATCCTCTTATTGCATTATATATTTTTGCAAAATTTTTGATTCGCCACCTAAACATATCAACGACTACGATCATTTAATTCAACCGGTTGAAAGTGAAACAGATAAAACATTGACACTACAAAATGTCACATTTACTTTTTAATGACCTTCATTCAGTTTTCATTATTTAATTTTTTCTGTTCAGCTTTTCGTAAAGTGTTTTAAAATACGAGATCTGATCAAAAAATAACCGTTATTTTCAATTTATTTATTCATCAATAACTATCTTGTCCCTTTCAACTTATGCCAGCGTTTTTTCCAATCCTCGAAACACTTCTGAAACGCGCTTTTTGGCATCGACAACAGCTCCTGTTTCGATGTTTTTTCCTTTCATCTCTGTCTACAGTTTTGGGAAGAGGAAAAAGTCAGCGGGGGCCAAGTCCGGTGAATACGGTGGTTGAGGCATGATAACGGTTTTGTTTTTGGCCAAAAACTCACGCACAAGCATCGATATATGAGCTGGTGCGTTATCATGCTGCAAAATCCAGGATTAGTTTTCCCACAATTCTATGCGTATCTGACGAATTGCTTCGATCAAACGGCGCATAACTTCAAGGTGTTACGACTTGTGGCAAGAATTCATGATGCACCACGCCATTGCAGTCGAAGAAAATAGTGAGCAAAACCTTCACATTTGACCGAACTTGACGTGCTTTTTTCGGTCTTAGCTCTTTTCATTGGGATGATTGGGCTTTGGTTTCAATGTCATAGCCATACACCCATGACTCGTAATTTTTAAGGAAATCTTGATCGTCGTTGACGATGTTCAACAACTCCTGAGCGATGTCTATGCGACGTTGTTTTTGCTCAAAATTTAGCAATTTTGGAACAATTTCATGCCTAAAACATCCGTAAAAATTGCTTGGCATGAGCCGAACGATATGCCAACATCATCAGCAACCTCTCTGATAGTAATTCGACGATTATCCAAAATCATTTTCTTCACTGCTTCAATGTTTTCATCGGTTGTTGACGTTCTCGGGCGACCAGGACGAGCATCGTGATTGACATCTTCTCGGACTTCCTTAAACCGCTTATACCACAATTGAACTTGTGTTCTGCTCATAGTAGACTCGCCAAACGACACAGCCAACATTTCAAATGTCTTTTTTTTTTACACAAAACTAAATACAATTTCTTTAATCCATTTTTTCGCATAGTAAAAAATCGAAGAGCACACCAAAACACGACTAACCTTTTTATCTGTCAAAAACAAACTGACAATCCGAAATGGCTGATATTACCAACATATATAACAGACATGTGTACCAACATAACAGAAAAAGAATGCGTAAATTGAACATACGTAACTCACGAAATTTTAAAATAACGGTTATGTTTTGATCAGACCTCATATAGTTTTTTTTCACAACAATTTCACGACGATTTGTTAGCGAAATTGTACTCATTGATGCTACACAATGAAACTTAAATTGATGATTTATGTCAAGTAAATAGAGAAAACAAAAAAAAAAAAAAAACATTTTTAATGTAGACAATTTAAGCAGTTCCATAAAGCAGTTCCAAAAATTACATATGTTTGTATGAATAGAACACGGTTCTGGTTTCAGAAGGTAGACACAATGTAAACGTCAAGCTACTACAAGGATTTGAAAATAGACTTGATAGAAGTATTTTTAAGCTATAGATGAAAAATAGCTTTTTCAATTTTGTACCATAAATGTAAATAAAATGTACTTTTCAGACCTCAACTATGTATTGTACTATTGTTAATATTTATTAAAAAATGATATACAATAACTTACGGCAAAATTTTAACACTTTCTTATATAACGAATTTTTTAACTATTTTATACTCGATATAACGAGCGACAAAATTTTTAACATTTACAATTTTTATAGGATATCAAGAATGTCTCAAGAAATGTTCGATCTCTAATGGAAATTAAGCTTTCGTATTGATTTCTTGACAAAAGGAAAAAACAAACGATATTTCAGTTAATTGCATTGTTTTAAAAATACAAAATACAAAAAGGTTTTATAATGATAGATTTATTGCAAAAAAGACTTCTTTATTTTTAAATTATATTATCATACTGCTAGTGTTTCAGAAAGAAAGTTATCGACGGATAAAGTAATAATTTTTATTTGCATTACATTGCGTTTAAAATGCATTACATTTGAAACAAAGAAAATTAAACCTTTCCTACTGGGAAAGGGAAAGAAACAAAGCTCGTTTCGTAATAAAAGGTGTCCTGTAACTTATCTTTAAGAAAACTTTATCTATTGATATGCCTTCTAATGTCACAACGATTAAAATATATTAAAAAACATTTAACGAATAGACTTGACAATATATTGTTCTTTATAGCAGGATTTGCTTGTATTTGTTTATTATAACGTTAGTCACAGTTCAAATATACTTGTGAATCTATAAGAACATTATTTTCGTTTATTATCAAGATTATCTCTAATATTCTTATTTATGAAGTATCGGGTTATTAGCGAAAAGTTAACCTTGATAAAAATATATGTATAATCGTGCATCCACCGACTTTATTAAAAAAAAATTAAATGATTTATTATTTTAAGATAGTATTGAAGAAATAGAAGGGTTTACATTGAAAGTTTTTGAAATCCTGGTTTACTAAACTTTAAGCTTACGTCTTTAGATTCAGCCTCAAAATCTTTTTATGTGATCGACAATTTAACCAACAACTTCTCGTCGTCATAACCGTCTTTTAGATACAAATTAAAAGATCATATGGATATCAGTTCCAAAATATTCATGACATTTAATAAAATGAACTTTTTGGCTTTCACTATTAAACAATGGTAACTTCATTCATATATTTATCTATATATTTCATTTGGCATATAAATTTTTGATGCAGCAATATTTTGAGTCGTGGTAGTACCACAGTACCAACTAAGTCGAAAATGTTTAAAAAGAAAACTACAATTGTACCATGTTGCCAACTCTTAAAACAGAGTAAACATAAAAGCTCTACTAAGAAAATGTGTCATGAAAAATTTTAGAAGAATTTAAAAATTCTTGAAAATTCTTAAGAAGATTCTAGGTGGTGACCTAATTTTGTATTTTCCAAAAATTATTTCATTAGAAAATAAAACTAACATGTATAAACCTGGAAAATTTTCTTTTCAGATCCTACTGACATTAAACTTAACCTAAATATATACATATGTATGCATGTATATATTTTCTGTCAACTATTTACTTGCAGTTTTCCTGCTGTCGCTGTAATTGTGAATTGTTTTGTTATTGTAGTTTTTCTAATCACATTTTGTTGTTTGTTTTGTGTTGTTTTCATTTATTTACTGCTGTCATCCTATCTCTCTGCCCGGCTGTTCTCTCTGTATGAATGTTTGTTTGTCTCATGCACAAAGTGTTTGTCATAAATGTGTTGTTGCATTCTAAATTTAGTCAAAGTCAAATGATTCATCATTAACATTAAAAACAACTACGAACGACGCCATCTGTAGCAGCATCAAGAGTGGCACATTGAAAACAGACAGACAGAACGAAATACTACACATTCGATATTTATTCCACATACATACATACATACATATACATACATATATTCGTACTAATCGAATTTGCTAATAACAACAACTATATAATAGAGGGTTTTAAATTCTCTCCCTAAATAGAAAAAAAAAAAAAAAAGAGCACAACACCCCCATGTTTATTATTTGGCCAGCAGAGTCTGTACTTGAATCTTGTTCATTCTTAAAAGCAACAACAGCGACAATAAGTGATGAAAAACAGGTGTTTGGATTTCGTACCAACTATATAAATAAAATGTACTTTTTAGACCTCCACGGTACCATTTTTAATATTTGTTAAATACTAATAAAACTTAATCACATATCTTATGGCAACATTTTTAAAATTACTTTATAAAAGGAATGTTTAAACAATTTCATACTCGTTTGGTATTGATTAATTGCAAGTGATAAAAAAGTATACGGCGTAAGACTTCTTCAAAGAATCATTATCTAACTTCTGGTGATATAATAAATGCTATAAAACTGATCTCTCCTGGAAAATGCAACGAGATAAAGCGTTTGTTCACTATATGCAACAAGTGTTCCAGGAAGAAAGTTACCAGAGCTCGTTTCGTAATAAAATGTTTCCTGTAACTTATCTTGATTTGGGATTTGTTTGCATTTGGATAAAGTTATACAGCTACTTCTAATCTTTAAGAATATTACTTGCGTTTATTAACGCGAT
The DNA here is from genome assembly GCA_916048285.2 of Bellardia pandia. Taxonomy (NCBI): domain Eukaryota; kingdom Metazoa; phylum Arthropoda; class Insecta; order Diptera; family Calliphoridae; genus Bellardia; species Bellardia pandia. The sequence goes on from OU696530.1 coordinate 78,763,032, forward strand.
TATCTAAAATATTCTTATTAATGAACTATCGGTTTATTTGTGAAAAATTAAATATATATGTATTTATATATATTCGTGCATCCTTCGATTCTATTTCCAAAATTACTAAATTTATTTTTTCAAGAATATAATAAATAGAAGGGTTAACTTCGAACGATTTTGAAATCCTGATTAACTACATTTTAAGCTTTAGTTTTCGGATTCAGCCTCAAAATCATTTAATGTTTATTTATTGTGTCAGAAACTCCCATTGTTCGATAATTTATTTATTTATTTATTTATTTGAATTTCTAATACAACAAGATACAATATCTTATAAATTACAGTATTAGAATCAGACAAGTTAAACAGTGTATTGCAAATCAATAACTTAATTCTACTTAAAACTAAATTAGATTAAATTACAAATTTGAGAATCAAAAGGTTTTGAACAATATTAAAATCAAAGAAAACAAAATAAGCATTTAGTAATAATTAAGAAAAAAATAACAAAAAATTACGAAAAATGTTTAAACAACAATTTTCTGAAATGTATTGCGTTGCTTGTGCGTTGAGTATCCCTATGTAGTCGGTTCCAGAGACGAATGGTAAAAATAAAAAATTGACGCTCAGAAGCATGGTCGCGGTGACGGATTTGTATAATGTAGTTTCCTCTATTCGACATTGCAAACTGTAAACGTTCAAAGAGATAATTTGGTTCTTTCGTCATAACAATCTTGTGAAAAAATATAAGATTTCTGAATTTAAGGTAATTACTAAAGGGAATTTTTAATATACGACAAGAGAACTGGGATACACGATCAAATTTTCCAAGGCTAAAAATGTAACGTATAATGTTATTGAAAGTCGTGCAGAGTTTTCTGTTATCCTTCGTGTCACATCCAGTAAAGAGCTCAGAAGCGTATAATAGAGTCGGTAATAAATACGTTTTTGCCAGAAGTAATCTTACTCTTGGCGGAGTGAAATATTGTGTGGCCCAAAGACTTCGTATCATACCATAAATTCTGCCACAAGATTGGTTAATATGATTGGTCCAGGTAAGATTTCTGTTAAATGTAACACCAAGGTTTTTTACTGTATCAACTACATCAATTATTTCGCCGCCAAGAAAAATATTTATATCATCCTCTATTACCACCGACTTTTTCGATATAATTATGCACTTCGATTTCTTCGGATTCAGCCTCAAACCATTTGCCGAGGCCCAGGTAAATATTTTTTCTAGGTCATAGTTTAATTTTTGAACCTTAGAAGCAATAGTATCCTTAGAAGTACTGAGATACAACTGTACATAATCAGCATACATATGAATCTTAGAAAAGTTTATCTGTAGTGGAAGATCATTTGCATATAAGGAGTATAGCAGTGGACCAAGAATGGAGCCCTGTGGAACACCCCTTGAGACCAATAATGGTTGCGAAACAGATCCATCATTGACAACAGATTGAAATCTATTAGATAAGTAGGACGACAATAATTTAACAGAGGGCGAAGAAAAGTTAAAAAATTTAGCTAGTTTAAGGCAAAGAACTGAATGGTGCACTGTGTCAAAAGCCTTTGTGTGGTCTAGTAAGACCAGAAACGATATCTTTCCACTATCCAGTTTGCCTCGAATATCTTTTATTACGTCTGCTAAGGCTGTGACACAGCTACGTTGGGGCCTAAATCCAGATTGACGATCAGTCAGAAGGTTGTTGTCATTAACAAACTGATAGATTTGTTTATGTACCAAATGTTCAAATACTTTGGATAAGTAAGGCAGAATTGCAATTGGTCGGTATTCTTTATCCGATTTTGGTACGGGAACAATTTTGGCATATTTCCATTTGATGGGATAAGTGCTAGTAGTAATGATTGAATTGAAAAGATACGTAATAGTTTGAATAATCCAAGGCAAGACTATTTTCACGAACCTTGGATTAATGTCATCCAAGCCAACTGCATTAGACTTGACCGCAACAAAACCTGCGGCAACGTCCGAGGCATTAAAGCATTGGAAATTAAATTGTTCATTCATTGAATCCGAAGGTAGGTATCGATCATAAAAGTCCAATTGTACATTTGGAAGAGGAATATTTACAAAGTTATTATTTAGTAAATCAACGTCAGCATCTACTGTATGCTGATTTGATCTACCAATACCAATGTCAACCAACAATTTCTTGTCGTCATAATCATTTTATGGATGCATATTTAAAGATCAAATTGGTATCAGTACCAAAACGTTCATAAAATTTAATAAAATCTCTTTGCATTATTACATTGCACTATTACACAAATAGTAACTTAAATGATAAATTTATTTACCTATTACATCTGAAATGCCAAATTTGATGCAACAGTATTGATTTTAAATTGTACCAAATGACTCGTGTTAAAAAAAGTACAATTGTACAATTGTATATGTTTGCCAACACTGGCGACAATAGCAAACGTATGATGTTGTTGTTTTATTTGGTTTTCTCTATTACATTTTCAGTTGAAATAACATGTGCTATTTATGTGTGTTGCTGAAATCTCTTTTGTTTTTTCCTTTTAAAAGTAAAAATACAAACATTAAAGTGTGTCAAATGTGTTCTCTATAGTTTAAAAAGGGATACACTTGATTTACATAGTTTTGTGATCAACAGCAGCAATTCAATAGTTCATTATACATATGTTGTTGTTTACATTGTTTATAATAACAATAACAGCTGATTGTATTCACTCACTTATGTTTAATGAGAGGAGTGATCTATAGTCAGAGTTTTAGTAATATTTTTTTTAGAAATCACTCAATTCTCTGAGTGTAATTATTTAGGCGTTTTAAGAGTCAAATATAAGCATATCGTAAACATTGTAACTAAAACCTTTTTAGTTTCAAACGTGGCACAATTGTCAAAGTTTCAAAAAATTGACATTTTAACGCAAATAATGCCTTTAAAATTATGATGACATTGTGAAGGTTCTCTACAAAATAATTGAAATTTGTAATCCAAGGACTTAACCGATTCGAAGAAACTTGTCTGTAATTGTATAAAGATAATTTAAGGTCTTAACATTCATCCAAGTTGATTTAAATTCCTCCTCGGAATTAATATCCAATGAATAATTCCGCTGAAGAAAGTATGAGTTTGATAAAATTATTGAGTTGTAATTTAATTTCATATATATTGGACCATCTGTTCCACTGAACATCATTGATGTTATTGATCTTGACACATCATAAAGTCTTACAAGAGAAATATATAGTTTAATAAACACGTACCGGGCAATGGTGCTAGAGAAATTATATGCCAGTCCATTTAGAGTTCACATTCCAAATTATTGAGGTTCCCTACTTTTGTAATGAAAAGAAAAAAAAAAAACACAGAAAATTAAAATTTAATGGGGAATGTTTATTATCTGGTAACTTTGACTGGTAACTGGCGAATGACACGCGTGATGTTTTCCTCCAAGGCCTGAATCGAAATGGGTTTGTCCGCATAAACTTTACACTTTACATATCACCGCAGAAAAAAGCACGATAACGGTCGCCATTGACGGTTACGTTCTCACCGCATCCTTTTTAAAGAAATATGGACTGATGATTCCTCAGGCCCACAAATCACACCAAACCGTTGTTTTTTCTGGATGAAGTGAGCTTTTTTAGGCTTATTAACCCCCTGGCCCACGATGTCGAACGATAACGTTCGTTTAGATAAGACGATTTTGGTAAAAGGGCAACATTTTCTTTGAAGAAAGAAAAGGACAATGATTCCCAATCCCTTATCACAGAAAATATTATTTGTTATTCTCTGATAATTTTAAAATATTGAAAGCTGTTGTGGTCTACATACTGATATACAGCCATGTCACAGAATTTAATTCCGTTCGGAAGTGGAATTAATTCCATATTTTGCTTCTATAGAAACAGTAAAACAAACAATTTTTTCGGAATGAAACCTAGAAATGCTTAAAATTACAATTCCACAAATCAAATTAAAAGAGGTTTCATTCCGAATAATTTTCGCTTTTTCTATAGATGCAAAATACGGAATTAATTCCACTTCCGAACGGAATTAAATTCTGTGACATGGTGTGTGTTGTTTCTATTTATTTTGGCGTTTTTGTTTGCAACCAGCAGTTTCATACACTGAAATAAATAAACCTACAATGAAAATGAGTATGTTTGAGTTGGTTTGAGAGTATGACCAGCACACAATTTTTTTCCTACCAAATTTAATTTCAAAAACTACCAAATCGCGTGTCAACCTACCAAAAAGAAATTATTTGAAAGCAATGGCATTTATATAAGAAAATATATTTATTAAAAAAAAAACATAACAAAAAGTTTATACATAACAATGTTTATGAATATGTATGTTTATAAAAATAAATAACAATTCATTTGTAATAATGGAAGTAAAAAAATCTTAAGTATATACATATTTGGAAAAACTTTTAGTTTTTAAAGTCTCTTTTTGCTGACCATTTCAAAACTACCCAATTTGGTAGGAATCTACCAAGTACGGCAACACTGAGTATGACAACAATTGAGCCAATGCTGCTGAAATTGAGTGTAAGAAAATAAAATTAAAACTGATCAATGTTTTTGCTGTTGCTGTTGTTGTTATTTTTTGATCAGATCTTTTTTTAATGTTTCATACACTCTTGCAGCATCATTTAGTTTCGCTGTCAGTCAGTCTATAAGATTTTGCGAGCGATTTTTGTCACGTTAACGAGTTTTTGCGCGTAAACGAACGAAAGAAGGAAAAAATTGTGTTTTGTGCGAGCGAGTGTGTTTATTTTATTGCTGTTTTGTAAATTTTTTTATTTGCTCTGTATTTTGAAAATAAAATTGGAAAAATTTAATTAGAAAAAAATTAATTACTTTAGCGGGTATTAAAATAAATTATAACAATTGTTAGAAATCAATGCAATTGTTTAACAAATTTATGCAATTAAATGTGAAATACTAGAGAATGAAATTGATTTTATGATTGTTTAAATGAAATTAAATTGAAAAAAAATAATAATAATTTTTAATTTAATTTGTGTTGGTACTTGAAGAGGAAGGTGTCATGTCATAAAAACAACACTTAGATTTTTTTTTGTAAATTAATATTTATTGTCAATTGTGTTTTTCCTTCTGTCTACCCAATTGCTCACGTCTGTTAATATTTAATGACAATAATTTTATATGCGAAACAAATGTAAATATTATATGAAAAGTGTCGAATATTTTGTGTTTATTGTTGTTTACTCTTTGTGTCAATAATAAGGATTTAAAATTATAAATAAAAACTTGCATTTTTTACCCTACACTATGTATCCCCAAAAAATACATGTTTTTTTTTCTACTTATATTAAAATTTAATCATTGTGGCTGATTGAATTAAACTTCTGATTCGACATGCAAAGCAACAGGTAGACAAAGTTAAAGCAGGTATTCGTAATCATTGTGGTCATTCATTAAAAGCATATATAAGCCAAATTCCTCAATTATTTTAAAATGATAACCGGATTTATTTTCAATTGATTACTATTTAAAGGTTTTAATACCGGCAGCAGCCGCTATTCCTAACAGTCAAACAATCTATTCACAATGAAATGTACAATAAATGTTTAAAACAAAGCCCGTAGGATACTCTCAAATTCGACCACATCCAACTATACAAGCATCTTTAAATTAAAACTGCAATAATAACAACAATTACAATTAAATGCTAACAGCCGACAACACAATTGCAATAACAACAACTACAATAATTGCAAAGACAATTGTTAATGTACAATTATCAATTGCACTTATAACAAACAATGTAATAAATATTGCAGTTAAACATTGTTGTTTCTTGTTGTTAATGTCACTGATACCCGCAGTATCATACGCTCATGCCCATCCATTCGTCCATCGTTAAACTTTAAAAATTTTTTTGTGTGTGCTGTGTTCCTCATTCTTTTTAATTGAACTTAATGCGTTTGAGTGTCCAAACCAAGCACAAGACCAGCCAAACCAACCAAACGAAAGACCACTTTATTCAATAAAAATGAATGAATGAAAATTATCTTCAACTTTGGTTAAATATGACAATTATCCAGTCAAGTAGTCCGTTCCGTTGTCAACAAACAGCTGGGCCCAATGATTAATTGTCGTGTTTTAAAGTCTGTCTGTCAGCCAGTCATTCATACAATATGCATGTCCATCAATCAATATTGATTTGAGAAATTTTAGTGGGTTGATTATCTGGGACAGGAGGGACGTGGGTCAAAAGTGTTTGTATTTAATTGACTTTTTCGATTGCAACTACTTTCTATTGACTAAAGATTTTTGGAATTTCTGTCAAAAATCAATGAGTTTTGTAGGGGGTTTCTTTGCTGTACGATGGGTGCCAAAGTTTAATTGTTTGAATATATAGAACTAGAAAAAAAATTAATAAATTTGAAAAGGAATGAGCACATACATATATGTATATATAGTATATATGTATAGGTAATAAATGAAATGAAATTTGTTATTAAAAAATGGAGAAGGGATCTCAAAATTTATTTTAATACTGCCTCAGATGTGTCTTATAACGGGTCCGCCATCTAACGTTTTTTTTCAATTAGGGCTTATTTCGTGAATGGTAACACTTAGCTCATGTCTGATTTGACAGATAATTAGATTTATCCTTCCGCTGAACGAATATGGTTGTGTATACGCTTGAACAACGCTGGGAAATATTGCGACATTACTTTGAAAATCATGGTAATGTTGCAGAATGTATGCGAAAATTGCGTACGGATTTTGGAAGAAGAGAAGCACCGTCAGCTCCGTATGTTCGTTATCTTGTGAAAAAAGTGAAAGAAACTGGCATCCTCATCGATAAACCAAAGCGTGAAAAGCCAAAATCAGTGCGTACACCCGACAATATTGCTGCTGTGGCAGAAAGCGTGCGTGAAGCGCCATCAACATCAATTCACCGTCGTTCTCAACAATTGAACATTTCCGAGACACCATTGAGACGAGCTTTGCATAAAGACCTTGGTATGACGCCATACAAAGTCTAATTGGTACAGGAGTTAAAGCCAACTGACCAGCCAATGCGTTTTCGCTTCGCTAAGTGGGCCTGCGATCGACTTACAGAAGATGCCAAATTTGTCAAAAAATCATCTTTTCAGATGAAGCTCATTTTGATCTTGGCGGGTATGTAAACAAGCAAAATTGTCGCATTTGGGGCACAGAAAAGCCGATGAGCCCAAAACAAGTCACTGTTTGGTGCGGATTTTGATCCAGAGGCATAATTGGGCCATTTTTCTTAGAAAATGAGCAAGGAGTGGCCGTTACAGTCAATGGCGATCGTTATCGGGCTATGTTGAACGAATTTTTGTTCACAAAAATTGAAGAGGAGGATATTGGTAACATTTGGTTTCAACAGAACTGCGCTACGTGCCACACAGCCGAGGCTACATTCGATGTTTTGCGCCCTGTTTTTGAAGATCGCACTATCAGCCGCAGAGCTAATGTCGTTTGGCCACCTTGGAGCTGTGATTTGACACCGTTGAACTATTATTTATGGGATCAAAGATAAATGTTACGCCGACAAGCCAGAGATAATTGACGCTTTAAAGGACAATATTCGTAAAGCCATTGGTGAAATACAGCTGCACACAATCGATAATGTGCTTAAAAATTGGACCGATCATGTAGGCTACTGCATGGCCAGCCGAGGCAGCCATTTGAATGAAATTATTTTCCATTATTAACCTGAAGGATTGTACTTTCAAATAAAAAAAAGGACTCCAAGTCGTTCTAAAGGGTATAGACCCATGTGTTGATCCTGCGGAGATAAAGACCGGTTTAATGAACAAAGGGTTCAAAATCAAGAGCGTAGTGAATATTAGAAACCGTGAAAAGATCCCTCAGCCCATGTTCAGGGTAGAATTGGAGCCTGGAGATGTTGTCTTAAAGAAAAACGAGTCCCATCCCATCTATAATCTGATGTACCTCCTGCATCGTAGAATCACCGTGGAAGAACCACATAAGCGTCAGGGACCCGTCCAGTGTCTCAACTGTCAAGAATTTGGTCACACCAAGGCGTATTGTAAATTGCCGACAGTTTGTGTTGCGTGTGGGGAGCTACATGCAACTGCTCAATGTGATAAGCCGAAAACTGATTCAAAAATCAAAAAATGCAGTAACTGCGGAGGTAATCATACCGCAAATTATAGAGGTTGTCCAATTTACACTCATTTGAAAGCCATAAGTACCAACAAGACGTCAGTATTACCTGATCATCGTCAACAGCCTATTTTGGCATCGAGTGACAATTTCCCGCAATTGTTACGGTCCACTAGTCATGTAAACGCGCCTAGTTCTAGACAAGTTTCTTACGCTAACGTGGTTAAATCTAATATGCCAGGTTTGGAGCAGGCACCTAAATCACAATATTACGAGCCTAATATTAACACTCTAGAGACTACATTGCAGACACTTGTCCAAACCATGAACACTTTTACGACCACTATGACATCCATGATGCAGGAAATGCTGAAAATGCAATCCACTATCTTACAAGCCATTTTAAAGAAATGATTTGTTTAAAAATTTGTTTTTGGAATGCGAACGGCCTCCGCCAACATAAAAATGAACTGGAATACTTCCTGATGGATAAGCAGATTGATGTTATGATGATTGCTGAAACTAACTTGACGTCGACAGGGTACTTCAAAATTAATGGCTACGAGTTCTACGATACTAAAGATCCCCGCGGAAGAGCATGTGGAGGTTCGGCAATTCTTATAAAGAACAGAATAAAACATTATTTAATGAACAACATATGTGAGGATTACCTACAAGCAACAAACATTTGTATTGAATTCTGTCAATACAATTTTGTTTTATCATCAATTTATTCGCCGCCTCGATTTTCAATAAAAGAACATCAATACTACAGCTTCTTCAATTTCCTTGGAGCTAGATTTTTAGTTGCTGGTGACTTTAACGCCAAACACACATTTTGGGGTTCACGTCTGGTGACCCCGAAGGGTCGTGAACTCTTCAACACCATTACCAAAATGGGCTTAGATGTACTCTCAAGCGGGCATCACACTTACTGGCCGACGGACCGACGGAAGATTCCCGATGTTATTGACTTTGGAGTAGTGAAAAATATCCCTGTAGAATCGATACAAGTGGAGCCTTCATTAGACTTGCCTTCAGATCACTCCCCTTCTATTATTTCAATGCGTTTCCTTCAAGGGAATGGCTCTCCATTTCGGGACATATCTAAAACCAGAGTAAGTTGGATAAAGTATAAAAAGTATTTAAGTTCCCACTGCACGGAAAATGTTGTGTTGAGAACTACCGCGGATATTGATGGGTCGATTGGCAAGTTTACTGAGGACATACGAAGAGCTGTACATCACGCCTCCACATATGACGTTGAATGCAGACGTGGGACAAACAGAACTTATTTCGCTGAACTCGATCATCTCCTGACAGAAAAAAGAAGAGTTAGAAGAGAGTGGCAAATTCACAGGTCTCCTCAACTGAAATCTAGGCTACGAGAATGCAGAGATATACTAAGAAATTTCTTAGAAATCCAAAGAACGGCCTCATTTAGATCTTACTTGGAGGGTCTTGATAGTACCCCACAATCTGACTATTCGCTATGGAAGGCGGCACGAGGTTTAAAAAGACCAGTTAGAGGAAAGCCTCCTCTGCGAAATCCGACTGGAGACTGGGCTAGAAATGATTCCGAGAAAGGGACTTTATTTGTTAACCATTTGAGAAATGTGTTTACTATAAACAACTCAATTAATGCACCTGATTTGCCTCCACTCGTTATTAGACCTCCTGTACCTCTAAGACTTAGCTTTAATGATGTTCAAAGCGCTATTGGTACTCTGAATCTTAAAAAAGCTCCAGGTATGGATAAAATCAGCAACAAAATGCTTGTGGAGTTACCTCGTGTAGCTACAAGAATCATCCTCTTTATTTTCAATGCTATTTTACGCCTAGAATACTATCCTGCAGATTGGAAGGTATCTATGATTACCATGATTCCTAAGCCAGGGAAGGACCCCACTAAAGTAGAGTCATATAGGCCAATTAGCCTACTGCCGACAATTTCTAAACTGTTCGAAAAATTGTTAATGACTAAGTTGACTCCAATTCTGAATGACACTGAATGTATTCCAAATCATCAATTCGGATTCAGAGCTAAACACAGCACCATCGAACAAACACACAGATTGGTAAATGTGATAAGAGGGTCGTTTGAAGACAAAAAATACTGCTCCGCCCTTTTCATTGATGTGTCGCAAGCGTTCGACAAAGTTTGGCATGACGGTTTAATGCACAAAATAAAATTAACTCTGCCTGCTAACACCCATAAACTCATGGAAAGTTATTAACACGGTCGCAAATTTAAAATCAAAGAAGGTGATTTTTTAAGTACCGCTCAGCCAATTGAATCAGGTGTGCCACAGGGTAGCATACTGGGTCCTACTTTATATTTGATATATGCCTCCGACATGCCGTCAGACCCCAAAATCCATACGTCAACTTTTGCAGACGATACAGCCTTTATCAGCGTCCATAAGGACCACCAAGTTGCATCACAGAATTTGCAGAATTATGTTTATAAACTAGAGAATTGGCTAGAGCTTTGGAAAATCAGGGTTAACGAACAAAAATGTATTCATATAACTTTCACATTGCGAAAAGATACCTGCTCGTTCATCAGAATAAATAATCAAATTATCCCGCAACACAATGAAGTCAAATACCTCGGCATTCACCTCGACCGCCGTTTAACTTGGAAGTCTCATATCGACGCAAAACTTACTCAGATGAGATTAAAAGCAGTGCAACTTAATTGGCTAATCGGCAGAAACTCTACATTGAAATTGGATTGCAAACTTTTGTTGTACAATGCAATACTAAAGCCAATCTGTTGCTATGAAATTCAATTATGGGGTACTGCCTCAGCATCAAACATTGAAAAAATTCAAAGGGGTCAAAATAAAATTCTACGTATTATTACTGCAGCTCCATGGTATGTTAAAAATTCTCGAATCCACAAAGATCTAGGCGTGCCATTAGTAAACGTCGAATTTACAAAATATGCGTCAAAGTACGTCAGCAAACTTGAACACCATCCAAACCCACTTGCACGAGACATACTTAACTTTAGTGGCCACAGTCGGTTGAGAAGGAGGGATACCCTTGCTTTAACTCAAGCGCAAAACAGATGACTTGATCAGTTGATATGAAATTTTTGTAGTAGCACTGGCTGGGCTTATTATTTTCTTTTTAGTATTAAGATTTGAAAACTTATTGTTAGTTCAAAATATGAAGATTCAATAAATAACTAAAAGCTAATAATAAAAAAAAAAAAAAAAAAAAAAAAAAAAAAAATTTGAGAAAATATTCAGTAGTTTTTTTTATAGCATTTTCAAAAAAAAGAGCAGTTATTTGGCGCATCCTTTACTAAGAAAGATGATTTTAAAAGTTTTAACTCATAAACTAATAAAGTTACTAAACTAGCGAGCTCAATAGTAGTCCATATTTGTTTATGTTCCCAAAGGAATTTTTACATGCCAGCCTATTCCCTTTCCCATCACCACCATATTTATAAATAAAAAAAACTATAAATGCGAAAATTATTCCGTTAGTTATTATCTTTAAATGCTATATAAGTTTCCTAATACAACTTGCAAAGGTCTGAAATGAAAAGATAAAACAATATTTAACGCTCCGTTGAGTGAGAAAGTCCCTGGGGACCGTTTTTATTTTCAACTCGAAATTACTCCTTGATGGTCCATGGGAAGTATACCCCAGCCCCACAGATATTCCAAGGAAATTTTATCTAGAATAATAAAAAAGTTCAAGGCGATCCGGTCAATTGTTTAGCTTCTATTGAGGTCCGCTGGGACCTTGCACTGAAATTTCTAGAAATTATTAATAAATGCACTTTTTTTTTGCACAGGTCCCTGTGATCCCTGAAGTACAGGATTTCGTATAAGGGCAAAGGATGACTCACTAATCGGAGGGTTAATTAAATCTTCTAGCAAATCTAGTTGATTACAACATTTTCATTATATAGCTTTTGGGTCACAAAAAGAAGATGACAGTTTCATGTTATAGAAAATGAATCCGATATTTCATTAAATTGTTATCAATTAATTGTGTTTGGTTATATCACAATTTGCAAAGGTTTCCTTTTTATTAAATATTGATTTATGACATTTTTCAAATCATTTTCTTTAAACAATTTTAAATTTCACTGTACTGAACATCAAATTTTAATATGATTATAAATATATTGCACATTACATCATTTTGCTCTCGAAGCATAAATAATTATTCAGTTGTTTTATGTCTATAAATGCTTTTCTCATTTCTGAAAAAAATTGAAAATTTTTATTTGAATAAAGAAAAAATGTTTAATAATACGAGCGCCTGTTTATTTTATTAAATTCAAAATTTTGTTTTCTTATTTTTTTAAAACAACAAAACATAAATCAAATAAAAGCAAAATTATTTGCAAGATTTTTTTTTTTGATATTAAATTTAACACAAAATATATTGTATAATTCTTAAAATTTATTTATAGCATTTTTTGTGATTTATGTTTGTTACGCTCGGAGAAATTAACAAGTGATTAAAAATATGTTGAAAATGAAAAGACAAACTATGTATATGTAACACTGACATCTAGAATATCCTTGTCCAGTCTATTTATCTGTTGTTTGAAAATAGTTCTTAAATTTATGAACAACATATTTATGATCATATGTCGCCAATATCAATGAAATCATGATTTTCATTTAAAATTTTTAATTACTCAAATGCTTCAGACTGTTTATTCCGAACAAAGTATTTAGTTCCGAAGGATTGTGATTTGTTTGTTATACTTTTTAAAATGAGTTTCTTCAGGTTACTCACCCATTATTGTTAATGTTAATTAAGCGGACCAAGAAATTGTATCAAATTCGTTCAAATATTTTAAAGCTAATTTTCGAAATTTTCAGTGACTTGTTCCAGCTATCTTTTTGTTTTAAAATTTTTAGTGGTTTTGGGCAGTGTTGTAGTTGTTTTTGATCTTGCTAATGGTTTATCAATAATAGTCCAATATATTTCAATAGGCCGTATTTCTGGTTAGTTTATTACATCAATACTTTTAAACAAAACTGTGACATTCCAAGTTTAACCTGTAAAGGTGCTTTCACTCTTGAAATTTTTAATGTAAAAATATATGTATAGTTTATATACAAAATTATGCAAATTATTAACGAGTTTTAAAATTTTTTAATTCCGGAACTTTTATTTGACTATTCGCTCTCTATCTGCACACACATGGTAATTTAACTTAGTTCTCTTTTTTGATCGTAAAACGGATTTAGCTGAGACACATTTTATACTGACTGAGTTGGAAGAAATCTTGACACACATTCTAATAAAAATTAAACATTTAAATCAAATCTAGAGTCATTATTTAGTTCTGGTTCTATAATTGTTATCATTGGTTAGTGGTTGCTGTTTGATTATAAATTCTTTCATATAATGAGTCAACTATTTTTATGCTTTTATTTATTATTTAACAATATCATTTCACTAGACTGGATTTACGGGAGTTGTTATCTTTAGTTGTTAAACATCGGTGCTATTTCTAAAAGTGACCTTCCACTTTAACTTAACATTGGCCTAAATCTGTCACATATCACGCATCTAATATAAATTTAGTTATGGATATTTTAAAATTTATATTAAAATTTATTTGTTAAATGCATAAAATGTTTTAAAATTTCTTACTAAATTTTTAACATTTTTCAAATCTCACAAAACTAGTGCGTTTTCAAGCAATTCACACAAATTTCCCAAGATATCCTTAATAAAAATTTCACTTCTTATAAAAGACAATAGTATTATAATTGCTGGTTCTTTAACAGCAACATTTTGAAAATTTTGTTAATTTTTGGTCGAAACTTTTCATTAGCAATCGTTAGCAAAATAAAAATTTTGACCTAGAAATATCTACATACGTTATGTCATGGTATGATTCGTTTCCAGCTTTAATTTTCAGTACAAAATTTTGGTATGTGTCAGTTTAATCGGGCTCTTAATAGTTTTAAAACCCTACCATATTAATGAACCATTTCTTTGCGAAAATTTTGTTTCGTTCTGTGAAATTCGCCTGAAACTGCTTAATTATCTATGTATATTGCAATCATACAAATTATTTAACCAGTTTGATATCATGGGAGGCAACGTTTATCATCGTTTAAATAACTAGTTACATGTGGCTACTGAAATAACTCATTGATTGTAATGACTTAAAGATGCTGTTAGCAATAAAAGCATTAGTTACTACGTTTTAATACAGAAACTGATTATGCGTAAAATATTCTTAACTAAATGAGAATTATATTTATTCCTTGCCACATTACAATTATTCGTTTGTACATTTAAGTTTACTAAATAAGTACTACCCAACAGTCCAAACAATAAGTAAGGTATAATAGTACTTTAGAAGAAGCTTTTTTTTTAAAAAAATACTAAAGTTTTTTTGAATCATGTTTGAGAAACTATTATCCTTCACAATGTTTTTAAACATAGTATATAATAAATAGTATACAATAAATGTATATTAAACATGCTTGTCATATTTTGTCATTGTTAATTTTGATTTAAAATAAAAAATTATATTTGTAAAAATGTTTTGTTTATCCGAAAAGTTTTGATTTTTTTTTTTTTTTTTGGCAAAAGTTACCCCCTGGCCCGCGATGTCGAACGATAACGTTCGCTTAGATAAGACTTAAGACACAAACTTGATTGTGGAATAAACAAACTTGATTGAGTAAAAAATAGATACGATAAAAAGTTTATGTCTTAAGTCTTATCTAAGCGAACGTTATCGTTCGACATCGTGGGCCAGGGGGTAACTTTTTCCTTTTTTAACTATATTTCTATGTGTGCATATGTAAATGTATATCATATTGTAATCCAGCCATTACTAAACTACTTCTAAAGATGGCATATTATTTTTTTAGCACTTTATTTTAATTATACCAATTTTATTTTGTTTATATTATATTTAGATTTTTATTTTTTAAATATTAATACGAAAAAAATCAGACAAATGAAAATTGTCTATAAATTTCCGCGTGGCAAGCGAAATTCTATTTTTCAACAAATTTTTAATTTCACGGAACCCAGACTGCGAGAGTTGTGAATGTTGAGCATGAAAATAGAAAAAGAAATCGTAGGTTGCCAATATAAATGTAAAAAAATAACAATGAACGTTGCGTAGAAAATACTCGTACATACATAGATAAATATTGTGGATGTTGAATGTTTTTATTTATATTAATTTTTTTGCTGTATGTTCGTTGTTGATTTTTGTTTGGCATTGGCACTTTGGATTATACTGTGAATACAGGTGTTCTGCCAACAAAATATATATCTTTATACATATATATTTTTAAACGTGTTTATTTATATTGACAACATTATTATTTTCTTTTATTAATTAAATCTTAGGTCCTTCCAATGTGTAAGAATTTGTTGGTGGGACTTCTATTTCTTATTATCTTTGAGCAATAGATTCATTTTCCACGTCATTTTCGTTATTTGCTTAAATTTATCTTTGTTCGTTTAATTACAATAAACTTTATGAAGTTATTACTCTTTAAAACTCCTTATACCCAAATATTGACCAAACCTGCAAAATTTTCTATATTGAATTATAGTTTTTTTTAGATTTCCTTAAAATGTTTTTAATAATATTTGTTTGCATGCCATTTCCCTATTAAAATATTGTTTCTTCTCTTTTTCTAATTTGAATTTGTTTGTTTGCCCTAATATTCTCAAATTAAATAGAACACTTACTGTGTGTGTGTGTGTGTGTGTGTGTCTGTCTGTCTGTTAATATAAGTTTTCAATATCATTTGATTGATACGAATATGATTGAATCAAGTTTTCATGTTCATTTATTTATAAACCATGTTGTATTATGTATTTCTATTATGTTTTCAATATTTATTAGGTCAAAACTACTTTAAAGATCATTATTAGCAGACCCAACCCACGAACAAAAAAAAAACTACTACAACGGCAACAACAAACAGTAAAAGCCATTAACGTTGTTAACTAACTTAAGTGTTACCACAATATTTAAACGCAATTAGAATGTTGGAAGTTTTTTGATTTGTGATTTTTTCTATTTTATGTTTTTCTATAAAATTCATTCATAACTTTTTGTTGTATTTAACAGACATGGATGAAGTTATAGCATAGTTGAAATATTAGTATAAATACTTTCATTGCTAAAAACATGACTTTTTATTCTACCATTGTTTATATTAGCGCAATTCACAATATTGTGCAAATGGTATTGCATCATTGCATTTGCAAAAAGGTTTCGCATATTTTTGCTCTTGCTTTGTATTTTGTTAGTGTATAGCAAAATATGCTTTTTTCAAATGCAATGATGCAACACCATTTGCACAATATTGTGAATTGCGCTATTGTTGTATGTATGTATGTCAATCCAAAATTTTCCAAATTATATATCAAGAACGGAAATTATTGTTAACTTGTGACGCACCAGTAAAGAATTTAGAATTTACTTTCTTGCAGTTTTCATTAGTTATAACGATATTATAACAATTAGTGCACAAACTTGCAAAAAATCTCATTTCCAAGTAATAGGTTGGAATGCTATAATAACTTTTCATTGCATATTTTGAATTTTTAAGCATTTTAACTCATTATTTCAAACCTAACATATCAACAACACAAGTACTTGCCACACAACGTTAACAAATTAGCAGTAAATAATTAACAATTTAATTTTGATATCAGTAAATAACTATCACTGAATAATTAGTTACAAGTAATGACTATAGTAACTTATAGATTGTAAGGACTTTTAGATGCCGTTATAAGTAAAAACGTACTGTCTGGTTGGTTACTACGGTTTAATAAATGCCTGGTTTTGTGAAATTAATTGGAAAATATAATTAATAAAGATGACCGATAATCGTAAACAGCTCTCTTGCCTTTGGAAAAAAACATAGTACGTGTGAAGTATTTTTTTTTACTAAGTTCTGTTTCACACTCATCAGTTCTGACTGTCAAGTCAAGATAAAAGATAATTTTCTCTTTCCTTCTCATTGAAAAATACTTGACTTGACAGTCAGAACTGATGGGTGTGAAACAGGTCTAAATGATTCTTTGTATGTCACGTTACAAAACTATTTCTGATTCTAAAGGTTTTATTAAATTCATTGTAAGTGAAATGCATTCCAACCCCCCGAAGATAAGGACATCAATAATAACTGTCCACATTCTGCAGACAATTGCAAGATAGGCTAGACTCTGTTCTTAAAAAAGCTCATATATCTTCGCAAGTATCCCCTTCCTTGTAAAAATGTAGAATGCCTTTGGAATTTTACTCTCAGCATCCTCTCTCTCATTGTACTTCTGTACAATATTTTAAACGTGTATTAACAGCGTTGTCAACTTGGTGCGTTTCGCACCATTTTTGGTGCGAAAAATTCTTTAGTTGGTGCGCGGTGCGCTTTTTTTAAAATTTTGGTGCGCTTTTTAATTTTTGGTGGCACCAAAGCAAATTCAACACAACTTTTTGTTTCAGTGTGAGCAAAAATCTTTCTACAATAAAATACACCTGTTTGAGTGTTTTTTATTTTTTTCGAAAATGTGATGAAATCTTTATTTTTACTAATTTTTAATAATTCATAACTCATGAACTCTATACGATGAAAAAATGTATTTTAAATACGAATGTATGATAAATGAAATCAAATTCTTCAAAAATCTTTGTTTGAAAATCAAATTAACATTTCAAACATGTATATAAAAATTCTTGTATAACCTGATGGTTTGTTTGAACTACTGAACTGTAGACAAACAACCAGGGTTAGAGTACCAGTGGAATCTTAAAAAATTTTATTGGAAAAAATCAACTAGAAAACAAAAATATATAAAAAAAGTACCAAATATGTACTGAAATTAGCTTTTTTACCAATTAGTACTTTAGTTCCGAATATCGTATTGTGCGTTAAATTTTGAGTGGTTAAATGCTTATTTTATCTTTATTAGCTCATTTATTAAAAAAAAGGCTTTTACTAATAATCGTTGATAAAAAGATTTTGATAGAATTTTTGATATTTAAAAATTTCAAATTAATTCAATAAATATTTGAAACAAAAACGAAATTTTTAACTTGGTGCGCTTTTTTCTCCACTTTGGTGCGTTTTGAAATTTCAAAGTTGACAACGATGTTAAAACATCTTCCTTAACACCAGGCGGAGAGACAATTTAGCAAGGTTCGCGAAAAATAAAAATTAAATAAGGGATGTTTTTCGTACTTGTTTTATTCTGAGTTTCTTCACTCTCTTTTCATCTTTATTAAAACTTCTTCCAAAATGGCTGACATTCGCAAAAAATAAAAATTAAATAAGTGACGCTTTATTTAATGTTTTTCGTACTTGTTTTATTCTGAGTTTCTTCACTCTCTTCTCATCTTTATTAAAACTTCTTCCTTAACACCAGGCGGAGAGACAATTTAGCAAGGTTCGCGAAAAATAAAAATTAAATAAGGGATGTTTTTCGTACTTGTTTTATTCTGAGTTTCTTCACTCTCTTTTCATCTTTATTAAAACTTCTTCCAAAATGGCTTACATTCGCAAAAAATAAAAATTAAATAAGTGACGCTTTATTTAATGTTTTTCGTACTTGTTTTATTCTGAGTTTCTTCACTCTCTTTTCATCTTTATTAAAACTTCTTCCAAAATGGCTGACATTCGTGAAAAATAAAAATTAAATAAGTGACGCTTTATTTAATGTTTTTCGTACTTGTTTTACTCTGAGTTTCTTCACTCTCTTCTCATCTTTATTAAAACTTCTTCCTAAATGGCTAACATTCGCAAAAAATAAAAATTAAATAAGTGACGCTTTATTTAATGTTTTTCGTACTTGTTTTACTCTGAGTTTCTTCACTCTCTTCTCATATTTATTAAAACTTCTTCCAAAATGGCTAACATTCGTGAAAAATAAAAATTAAATAAGTGACGCTTTATTTAATGTTTTTCGTACTTGTTTTACTCTGAGTTTCTTCACTCTCTTCTCATCTTTATTAAAACTTCTTCCTAAATGGCTGACATTCGCAAAAAATAAAAAAATAAATAAGTGACGCTTTATTTAACGTTTTTCGTACTTTTTTTACTCTGAGTTTCTTCACTCTCTTCACATCTTTATTAAAACTTTTTCCTTAACACCAGGCGGAGAGACAATTTAGCAAAATTCGCGAAAAATAAAAATTAAATAAGTGGTCAGCGTTGTCAACTTGGTGCGTTTCGCACCATTTTTGGTGTTTTTTTTTTTAAATTTTGGTGCGAAAAATTCTTTAGTTGGTGCGCGGTGCGCTTTTTTTTAAATTTTGGTGCGCTTTTTAATATTTGGTGGCACCAAAGCAAATTCAACACAACTTTTTGTTTCAGTGTGAGAAATCTATACGATGAAAAAATGTATTTTAAATACGAATGTATGATAAATGAAATCAAATTCTTCAAAAATCTTTGTTTGAAAATCAAATTAACATTTCAAACATGTAAATACAAATTCAAAGTTGACAACGCTGTTTATTAACACTGTTGGCCAGCGTTGTCAACGTTGAAATTTCAAAACGCACTAAAATGGAGAAAAAAAACGGGCAAAATTTCAGTTTATGGGGGACACCCCTGGGAAAAAAAAAAATGCCACGCCCCCTTAAATGACCCCAGGAGTGCGAAAATCATAATGAATAAGGGGGCTCACGCCCCCTATGGGCGTGGCAGTCGAAAAACGACCCGGCGCACCTACGTAGACAATATGGGTATCAAATGAAAGCTAATGTCTTCACGATTCCAAAAATAGCCGTAGTTGCCAGATCGGGCGATTTTTGTAGCCGATATGGCAATTTTGGCAAAATTTGGGGTGGGGGAATTTTTTTTTTTTTTGCTTATATTTTGTTAAAAACAAACAAAAATGAGCATTTTGTGCGAAAAAATTACTATTGTTAGCGTTACCCAGGGATTACCGCGTGGAGGTCATAGTAAATCAATCCCCTTGGAGAAGCATGAGAACTCACGTAAAGTTGTGAGTTTCCACGCTTCTCACGGCCAAGATGCCATCTGCATCTAGTCGTCTTCATCCTCATCTTCACTGTCTTCAGACTCATCTACAATCTCTGGCACGGGGTCTAGCGGATCCATCGCCACTTCCAGCGATCCCCATCATTAACCAAACGCATGGGCGTGCTATGGTCTTGTGGGCAGTGCATAGTACCTTCAGAAGGAAGCATACCAAATTGCATAAGTTTTTTCAATAAAATCGGCGGCTTATCGTCCAATTCACGACCCCAGTCGTGAATGTCAAAGGCAGTAACGCAATCCATATTTAGTGATGTTCTCGTGTCAAGAGTCAAATCATAAATGAGGATAAGTACAAAATTAAGAAACGAGGAAAACTCTTGAAAGCTTCTGATTGATTAATGAAAATTTGTTATACTGGCTTCGCTTAGTAAAGTTTTTCTGCGTGACCGGTCTACGGCCGGGCTTAGGGGTTTTTAACTCCAGTATGTCTTAATTCTAGACGGCGGGGATCTCGAGTGCTCGGCCTCTGGCCGAGCTAAAAAGAAATAAACAAAAAAAGTCCTTCCCCCATTTTATAAAAATTAACATATCTTCCTCAAATTCTGGACGATCTGGCAACTACGGGTATTTTTGGAATCGTGAAGACATTTCCTTTCATTTGATACCAATATTGCCTAAGTAGGTGGCATGGGTCGTTTTTCACCCCCGCCCCTATTTAACAAAAATGGCCGTATCGGCTGCAAAAACCGCCCGATCTGGCAACTATGGCTATTTTTGGAATCGTGAAGACATTAGCTTTCATTTGATACCCATATTGTCTACGTAGGTGGGCCGGGTCGTTTTTCGACTGCCACGCCCATAGGGGGCGTGAGCCTCCTTTTTCATTATGATTTTCGTACTCCTGGGAACATTCTGAAGGGGATGGCATATTTAGATTTTTTCTCTAGGGGTGTCCCCCATAAACTGAAATTCAGCCAAAAAACGCTTGGTACATTTTCAATTATTTTTGTTTTCTATGTATTTGAATTTTTTCCAGTACAGTTTTTTTAGGGTTCCACTTGAACTCTAACCATGGTTGTTCGTCTACAGTTCAGTATACCCAAGCATCAGGCTACACAAGAATTTTTATTTCCATGTTTAAAACAAACAAAGATTTTTGACCTATTCACCTTTAGCAATAACATTCATGTGACAAATTTGATAGTATGTATTCATTTACCATACATTCGTATTTAAAATACATTTAATGGGGTCCTTTTTCATCCTACAGATTTCATGATAATGAATTAAAAAAAAACTGGAATTAAAAATTAGTAATAACCGAAATTAACAAAAAGCGCACCGCGCACCAACTAAGGAATTTTTCGCACAAAAAATTTAAAAAGTCGACCATTGAGAGAAATGACTCGAGTTTTACGCGCTAAACCCAGGTGTAAAACAAATTGAAAACGGCGAAATACTTTCTTAGACTAAACTAAATTCGTATTTTTTTTTGTGAAGTTTTTATTAGTCTCATCACACGTGACTGTTTTAGCTCATTAATTCAGATCGAAAAGCGATAAATGGATCAAATGTAGTTTACAATTATTTGCGTGGAATAGAACTTTCTAAAATTTTGGAAAAATTCCATTGCAACTTTTAGAATTATATCTGTGGGAGGGTATTATTGAGCGGATATCGAAAAAATTATGTTTTGGCAATATTTTGGTCTAGGCCTGACTATTGCTCTTTTAATAATATAATAGAACATAATAATGTTATATATATATATACATACATACACTGCCGGACAATAGAATAGCTCCGTCTTTTTCTCTTAATGAATGGTCAATTCTCTTAAAACCTGTTACAAATTTCAATTATTCGGTAGTCTCTCTTTTTATAGTTTTTATTTATAATTTTTTTGGACACAAAAGAAAATTCAAAAATAGTTCAGTTATAAATTTTTTCTGCATTTTGTCAACTACCTACAATAATAATACAAATAATTTAGTTCATTAGAATAGCTCCAATGCTTGTCGTTTTAGTTGTGATCAATTGATTGTTATCAACACGTTGTAAATTTATAAAGTGGACGTAAATCTAATAACGATTAAAAAATGGGTCGTGGGATTGCATTATCTTTAGAAGAACTAGGAAAAATTGAAGCGTACAGAGACTCAGGGCTTAGTCATCTCGAAATTGGAAAAAAACTTTGACGGAGTCACCGTGCTATAGGAAATTTTTTACGAAATATGTCGAGCTACGGAAAAAATATGAAAGGTTGGACCAATAAAGCAACTACTGTTGCAGAAAGGCGTCTTATTACACAGTACAACAGCCAATCTGGGGGGTGAGAAATTCCAAGTCAGGGTGATGGTACTTGGTCAGTATAGTAAAACCCTCAAAGGGTTTGGCGTATGTGTCAGTTTTTTTTATGACCTTTTAAATTTTTTCCTTATCTTGATGTTTTTTCGCTTAGTTGTAACATTTTGGCAAAAACGTAGTTTAACATAACTCTAGAACCACTTGTCCGATTTTGATGAAACAAATTTAGAAAAATTAAGAATTTATTTATTTATTTATTTACAATTAAGTGAAGGTATCCCATTTTTGTTTTTATTCAAAAAAGTGTCATTTATCGCATTTTTTTCCCCAATAACTCCAGACTTCTGGCCATAAACTACTAAAAAAAAATTAAGTAAACATTTTTATAATTTTCTATTTTTATTTTATTTATTTATTTTTATTTATTTTAATAAATATTGCCTAGACTTTTTCGATGGTGGTTGTTCGGGACTAGTGGCATCGCATTCATCGCTATCATCAGTTTCTGAACCACACATAATGTCAATGTGTGACTCCACTGTTGGCTCTTCTGCATCTCCTGAAAGTTCTTTATCATCAAGATCATAAATAAATAAAATAAATAAATAATAAAAAAAAATAAATAAATAAAATAAAAATAGAAAATTATAGAAATGTTTACTTAATTTTTTTTGTAGTTTATGGCCAGAAGTCTGGAGTTATTATTGCATTTTTAATTGAGTCAATTATTGGTTAATTAAAAAGTGTTTATACATGCTCAATATTGCTAATTTAATTAGCGTTTGAAAGCAGCTGACACAAAAAAAAATACATTTACAGTGCACTCGGGAAAACGTCAACGCTCGTTTACGTCAACATCCCAAAACGTCAACTCTAAAATTTTATGTAATAAATAGAGAGAAAGAAGGCTTTCTTCCAAGTTTAGAAAAAACCAGCAGAAAAAAATAACAGATTTTTTTTTTAAATGCATATGATATAAAAATATGATCTCATTTAAAATGTATTATTTTGGTTCCAGTTTTCTTCTATGGGTTCTAGTCATGTTGAATGCCTTTTTTGTTTCCTTTTTAAAATTGTTTATGTTTGATTTTAGTTTATAATCAATAAAAATGTTTAAAAGCACATTATCGATATGTTTTTTATTTAAAAATTTTACATTCGTAAACGTCAACAATTTGTTAAACGTCAACACCCGCGGTATTAATTAGTTGACGTTTTCCCTAGTGCACTGTATTTGGTTGTAATATTATAATTTTCAGCCTAAAAATATTCTTTATTAATTTAAAAGCGAAACAACTGCCATTTTAGTTATTACTTGTCACAGGGTTGTATTTTTAATTTTAAAAATTATTAGAACAGTAAACTCTTAATGAAGCAATGACCTTAATTTAAATCTTGTATGGAAAATTGAATTCAATAATTAAAAAATGTCAATTAAAAATGCATGTCTAAACACCATATCAATTGCATTTTTCAAAAATAATCGTAACAGTAGCACTAGAGAATCTTAACTAATAGCATTAATTTAACAATCACCCCACATGGTGCACATTTAACTTAAAATTCAATTGTGCTATTTAAATTCCCCTAACTATACTTTGCAGAGACAAGTGAGTGTGAATCTAGTGGGTGTCTTGATTCTTAAAATGTATTAAAAAAAAACACATTAGAACAACTTTATTAATTCTATATTTCTGTTAAGTAGAGGTAGTTGTAGTAACAAACACAACATAAATTTTGTCGTAGTTTACTCTTATAGCAATTTAGAAAAACAAAAAAAAAAAAAAAGAAAAAAAAGAAAAAAAAAAAAGACAAAAACGTTTATAAAATTTCATGAACGTAAAATACAACTATTTTAGGTGATTATCTAATATAATTTTATTTTATTTTATTTTCGCTCTATATTTTTGCTTTCAACCGCCAACAACAAATATCAGCCACGACAACGAGAAATAAAATCAATTTCATATTTTCGCACCAAAATTTAAGAAAAATGTTTGAATATCAATTCCTTAATTGGATTTGAGTCGCGTTTGTTTGTGTGTCTCTATTTATTTCTGTTATAACAAAATACCATTTATGTCTGGATTATTGAACTGTTAACAACATTTTTTTGTAATTGTTATTTGGTTTAAAAATATTTGTGGTTTTAAAACTAAATATTTGATTTTGTAAAAACAGCCGCGTAAACGTGTGAGAATTTCTAACAGGAATTAAAGTAATAAACTATAAATAAAAAACAATGTCTTCAAAACTCTTGTCATCATCATTTTATAGTACTCCTACTGATTGTTTTAAAGTGGGCGAATTCGAAAGACGTTTGGGTAAGTTTTTTTTTTTTTTTTTTTTTTTTTTTATAATAATTGTGTGAAATGTGAAATGAGGAAATTATTGCAAACTTTTATGGAGATATTGTGGGATTTTAGAAAATAATTTCTGTAATTAAACTATTATTTACTATTGGCGGCATTATGTCTTCAATGAATGTATGTGGTTACAATTGTTTTTTCATATTTACTGTTCATTGTGTATGAATTAAAATAGAAATTCATTGAAAAGAAATAATTTCTCTTCAAAGTGCACAGCCATGAATGAAGCATCAAAATTTTCTACCCAAATCAACGAGACTGCAATATCGAACTCTATTAATATGTATTTTAAAAACGATATTGGAGAACCTCCTACAACGCTCACTGAAGTTAAAGAAGTTATCCGTAGTACCTTTCACCTGGGATGATAAATCAGTATTTTGTTCCAAATTCCTTCGGTATCCACAAGTGCCACAGAAACATCAGTACTCTACCAGCCACAAATAAACTACAACTTTTAACAACCAACTGAATTGCAATGATCGCCAAATGCACTTTAAAGTCTTCAGTATTCAACTTTTCACATCATACAGTACAACATATAGTTGGAAACGATTAGTTATCGTTCTGCTATTGTCCAAAGTTCTTACATGAGTTATATTAAAAGTTTAATTCTCGTATATCTCAGTAAAACCAGAGACAATGTTGTTCACGGCCCTTGTTTAAGATGTAGTATATCAGATTCTAAATTTAGCAATGATAAGTTGATGTTACTACTTAATTGTAGAGTCCGACCGAAACTGGTTTTTGCAGCCCAAAACCGAAACTAATATTCATCAAAAAATTGATATTCGGTCTAATCCGAAACAAACTTAAACTTCCGACTCGACCGGACTCTACTTAATTGTGTTACTAATAAAAAAAAAAACTTATCCATAAATCAATAAGACACACATCAGTCAATAGTCTCCTATAACTGGAACTATTACTACTCGTATATAAACCAAATAATCGAACTAATCAATTTGAAATATTTGTCATCGCTGTTACATCTATATCAAGATGTTTATTGTGATAGAATCAAGCATTCGGTTATATTAAGGTAGGATATCGCATATCAGAATCTCATGATCTCTGACAGTGCCTGTTCAACAATAAATATAAATTAAGTTAATTACGTCATTCACAACATCTATGATCAGAAACCTACCGTATATGGCTATAGTTGTGTTATCTATATTACTTAATGCGCTATTGAGTCCAATAAATCACCCCTATCGTGAATAAAAATTCCACATGAAATTTGTTCCCTTTTATTTTTTTAACATTGAATTTTAATAGGAAAAGGGAACACATTTCATGTGGAATTTTTATTCACGATAGGGGTGAATATTTTAGTACAATATCACAGAATTATTAAACAAGTAAATCATTTAAATGAAGATACATATAAGAAAATATGTCGAATTACTTGAATATTGTTGGGGTACATGAAGGCAAAAAGCCTATTCCATTGATCTATTAAAATTAAACCTTGAATATAAAGTCATTCATTTTGAAACCGTTTTTAAACCATGGAGTTAAATAAAATTCGTGATAAATCTACAATGCAGGCTGATTTCGTTTGCTAGGTTTCTCGTATACATTCAATCGCGATCTAAGCTTCGTAGAGCCGATCTTTCATCTCGCTATAATAAGACGCATTTGCCCATCATAGGCTCCGTTAGAGAGAAAATTAGTCTTAATTTTAGTTAAAAGATTTCAATTATTACTAATTTTTCAAGCTTAAGATCTTTCTTTTAAATATAAAAACTTTTTAACGTTTATTGGTTTTAAATATTGGTTTTAAATAAACGTTAAAAAGTTTTTATATTTAAAAGAAAGACCTTAAGCTTGAAAAATTAGTAATAATTGAAATAATAAAGGTCGAATAAAAATACATATTCGTTAAAAGATTTCAATATCTAGTGTTAGACTTTAGGAGATAATACAGACGCGATGAATAATTAAAACAATATTCACTGTACCAATTTACTTAAACAAAAGCTACTCTTGAAACTAAGATCTTTTAATAGCAAGACTAATATAAACTGTCCAAGACATTGAAGACATTATTTATAGAGAAGACAGGCGAAATTAGGAACAGTGGATTCACCTACTGTACATATAATATTAAATATAAATATATTTTATTAACGTTCGCACTGGAAAAATTTAATATTAATTGTAAAAACCTTCGAATCAGATTAATCTTAATTCAAGAATTAAATCAAACTAATGGCATCAATTAATGTAAATAATATGAATAATAGGTATTATTTGACGATAATTTTTGAAGATGCCCAGAAAATCACAGTCAGCTCAAATCATTTAGATCTTACTTTACTCGGGAATACCAAGTATTCACAGTATAATATTCCATTCAAGACTACATTACATTATTTAATTATTCAAATCTAACTAATTCATAATTGTCAGAGATTTTGCAAAGATTTTCTTTTAATAATGTCTGAAATTTCTAACAGATCGGCATAATCTAGCTTTCAATTCGCAGTAAAAATAAAAGTTTGATTGAATTTATTTCAATCCATAAGTTATAAACTACGAGAATCATATTGTTTTCCAGTTAGAATTTTTAGCTATTTGCTTTTATTTTTATGGGCATTTAAGTTCTACAAATAATAAGGTATCTCTCGACACTATATATACTATATGTACATACTATATGTACATACAGTGGCTCACAGTCAAAGTGAGCCAAGGTCTGTTTTCGGATAAAATTATTAATATATAATGAAAAGTAATTTTGATTGACAGATTACGCAGTTTTATTAATTGTCTATAAAACTTCAAAAACATATCAACTATTCCAGTTATATTATTTGCTTAGCGTAAAAAAATAACAAAAAGATAAAAGAGTCTGCAAATATATCTAACAGTGAAAGCCACTTTAACTAAAGTCGGTTTAAATACAATATTAATATTTTGTTGGTCCACCTTTTGCTGAAATCACAGCTTGAAGACGACTAGGCAGCGATTCCAACAATTTACATGTGTATGTTGAGAAATATTCCCTCGACTCCGATTGTAAAGTATCTATGATCACATGTGGGCATCTATGAGCACATGTGGGCAATTATACATCAACCATTCTCGCGCAACATACGATTTGTGTTTAGGATCGTTATCCTGGTAGAAGTAGATTTCCAGTACCGCTACCTGCCTGTATTTACGAGGATACTCTAAACGTTTTTGACGGTTTACTTTGCTAATAAACGGTTTCTTTCTAGCTACTCTGCCATGATAATCGTGTTTTCGAAGAACTCTTCTGACCGTTTCGGGGTTCACATGTATATCTAGCTGATCTTTTGCTATTGCTGTTAGTTTTGGAGCACTGAGTCGAGGATTTTTTTTATTTCTCTCACTATGAAAGCCTCATTAATTTCCGACAATGCCTTTCTACAAGTAGTTTTCACTTTGTTTGCAATTCTACCATCTCTTTTAAAACGGTGAATAATGTGCTGTACAGTTCCACAAGCTTTGTTAACAAATTTTACAATATCTCTTTGAGATTTGCCTTCTTTGTAAAGTTCAATCACTCGTTCTCGAATTTCAATGCTTGTTTGCCGTGCCATTTTCACTATTTAATTAATTATACCTAACTGACAAATTCGCAACAGAATCAACGAAAAAATATTTCTTAAAAAACATTTATCGTTATTTTACCAAAAACAAAATCAAGTGGCTCACTTTGAGAGTGACGCGCATTTCCAAGCTTCTTTTGATTTTATATATATTTTTTTAAGAGTGAAGAATGAAAACAAATTCCCGTTATATTGTAAGCCAATAATGAATGCAGAAAGTATGCAAGAAGTAAATAGTGAGGTTTTGATCTTTTAATAATTATTAAAATAAACATTTTTGAAAAACTGTTGGCTCATTTTGACTGTGAGTCACTGTATGTATGTATAAATAAAGATAAAGTTGCAAAGTTATAAATATAAACAAACTCTTATTTCCCACCACTGATTCCCCAATACAAATGGGCGTTTGAAACCTTTTTATTATCTATTGGTTCAGTAACCTCCCTTCTCCACTCTACACCTTTTGTTGTGCAGTTTTGAATGTCTCACCTTTATTTTCTTACGGTAAAACGTAAACATGTACTCGTACCGAACGACCGACCGGCCGCACTGATAAGAAAACTTATTACGTGCATGTGGTATGGAAAGATAAAAAAAAGTGTGAGCTTTACTTAACTTTAGTTGTTTTAGGTTCAATAAATATTTTTCAGTTTATTTGAATGATTAGTAATGCACGGAATGTTATAAAAGAACTGTTAACAAAAATTAAAAACGAAATCAATATAATAAAAAATATTTTTAAATAATACCAGGAGTATTAAAAGAAAAACATAATTAAGAAAGAAATACCAGAACATTGCACTTTGCAAATACAAATATGAGTAATTCTGGCGATTATGATAATCTTGGTATAGTGTTTCTTATAAATACAATTACTTTACAAGTTGCTGTATTTTTTTTTTGTTTAATTAAAACAGCCATGAATAATAATAATAACACAATAATTTCTATTTATAAGTGCAATATTAAATAGTAATATTAATAATAAATGGCTACAACAAAAGATTAATAAAGTATTTATTTTCATTGTATGTCTCTTACAGATGCATTACTAGCTGATTTGCAAAATAGTGTGCCTGGTCATCAACCTCAGCATCAGCCTCACTATACAACAACAAATACAGTGACATCGGCTCAACAACAACGTCAAGTACCACAGCAACAACAACACAATTACATTGAATCTTCATCTGGCTATGGCAGTCTTCGGGGCAAAGCTCCACCACCAACACAGGTATAGTCTCTTTCTTTGCTTTTTATCTTTACAAAAGGAATTCATGCGTTATCTTCATCAAATATTTAGCCCATCTATCAAGAGCATTACTCTGAAACACGCACATCAGTATCACCATCTGCTGGCCAACCTCATCATTTGGGCGGTTACAATGGCATCGGCAATAACACTTCTAGTCAATATCAAAATCAAGGAGCCATACCTCGCCAACAATACAATGGCACAAATGTTGGCGGCCTAGGTCCATCGGCCGCATCTTTACATCAGCAGCAATTGAATACGGCTAGTAATTTGTCAGAATTGGATTCATTGCTGCAAGACTTGAGCAGTGCCAGGTACAATGGCAATGGTTATGATAGAAAAGGTTGGTACAAGCATTCACATATGTATACGTTACCAGAGATTATTTCAATGATTGTTTTTATAAAACTATGTGATGTCTATTAGTAAATTTTGTAAACAATTTTACATGAACAAAGTTAAAGTCATTATAGGAGGGAATACACTAATAGGAATTCGATATTAAAGACTTTAAATTAAATGCAATGTCAAGTGTTAAACTTCTATAGTGCGAAGGAATTACGCATTTATGTTTTATATTATTTAGCGCCTTTAAATAATAGATCCTAACCCACCACATAGCATTCCATTCGAAATAGTTTTGAAGAAATCTAGACGAAGTAATAGAAAACAAATTATACCCAATTGAACTAAGTATATTGGGCTATTGTGAAAGGAAAGTTAAAGCATAGTGATACTGTATCTTAACAATAAACAAAATGTTACCGATTTGGAATTATTATGCAGCGCAGATAGATCAACATGTTGTGCCACAGTTAATAATAAGAGGACATTAATTTCATTTTCTTATTAAGCTTTTCTTAAATAATTAGTATTTAGTTTTCTTAAATATTCATAAATGAGTATTAATTAGATGTTAAAAACTATTAAATATTAACACACTTATAAAAAATCTCCAACATTAATAACTTATAATTAGAATAAACATTTGTAGGTGTTCAATATATTTACAATATGTAGTTTTTTGTATAGTCATAATTCGATGGACACAAACAACTTGAAAACAAAATATAAATTGCAAAAATTTAATTGTTTATTCAATTCATTTTATGTTCTTAAAGGTATCCACCACCACAAGTGGTGAATGAGGGTATATTACGTTTGTCATTCCGTGTAAAACTTTGATATTCATCTGAGAGCCAACAAAATATATATTTTCTTGATCGTTATAAAATTCTAAGTCGATTGAACTATGTCCGTACGTGCAAAACACTCTTACGATCAAAATACACAACTTAACTAAACGAAATTTCAAGAAAAATATTTCTTATTTTGTACGTAGCTTTGGCATTGAAAATCAGCAAAATCGAAATAATAGAACCAGTGTTATGGACCAAAATGTGATATTTTTTATTTATTTTTTTATATTTTTTTTTTAAATATATTGCAGATAATACCATAAAATTAAAATTACCACGTTATTTTTATGATAAAAGAAGAAAGTATGAGGAATATAGTAAGAATAGGTCCATTATTTCTCATACCCCTCATACAAATATCTTTCCGAAATATTGGTCAATTATACATAAATGCCTATAAAATTCGAATATCAATACAAAATTCAACAAAAATAAGTTTCATATAAAAAGAAATCGCAAAACGAAGTGTTTTTAGATCGGTCCATGTTTGACCCCATATAAAGTCCACTGCCAAAATTCGCTTAAATAAATATAAAACTAGTATAAATATTGATAAAAGGTTAAAATTTGACATAAATAACTCTTATAGGTAAATAAATTGTTGTATTAAATTTTACAGTGGTCGGCCCATAATTGGTCATATCTCCCATATAAGGACACCATCAGAAGAAGTTAGTAATCTTTATATATGTATATCTTATAAATATTATACCGACTCCAAACTTTATATTACATATACACAAAAATCACAGAATTTTGTGAATTTTACACGGATCATTTACAAACATACCAAAATCTAAATCAAAAGTATCGGTCCATATTTGATTATATCCCACATATAAGGTCCACTTTCGAAATTCACGTTAATACTAATATGTATCTTAAATAAACGTTATTATATCGTTATTATATCCTTATATGCATAAAATTCTCTGTTCCGAAATTTTTGAAGATCGGCCCATGATTTGTCGTAGCTGCCATATAAGCCCTAAAAATGTCTACTAAATATATCAATATCTAACCAACCTTTATACAGATCAGAAATTTTAATCCAAAAAATTATACTTATATCGGTTATACGGCAATTATGCTACTGGATTTTGTTGCAATAACTCCCGAATTAATTCCACTTCCGAGCATAACAACCAACCATACAACTCTTGTAAATTATGTTATTGAGATCAAATATCAACCATAAGAAGACTCACCTTATAATCTTACCCTTTATTTATACTCTGTTTCTTAACTTTCTTAACTTGTCTTGTTTTAATTTTATAAATTGTTAAATTACACTCAAGATTATTATGAAAACCAGACAAACTCTGTATATTATGGTAAGAATCGGTAATTATATTAATTATAAATGGTCAAAATTAGATAAAATTTAAAAATATTTAACATAAATTATGTTGGTCGTAAAATTGTCTTTCAAACAATATAACAAAATTTGCATTAAGACTGAATAGAAAACACAGAATAAGAATATTCTAGTCCTATAACCAGTGTAGTTTTTGTATTTCTGATTACGTTTAGGTGGAGGGTATTTAACGTATTCGGCACAGCCGTATATTGCACTCTAACTTGATAAATTTTAAATTTACAATTGATTTTAAAAGCTAAATAATGTTTTCATTATTTTTTTTTAGATATTTCAGGTCCATCCGGTTTTCATAGTACGCCATCATCTAAATACAATACTTACAATAGTTATGCTTCTGTCGAAGAACGTCCAACTGTAGATAGTTTATTAAATGAAATGGATAATGCCTCTCTATATGCTGTACCCAATGGGTAAGTATATAAATACGTTGTGAAATTTATTACATTTATTGCTAATAACTGACTAATTCAACATTATTTTAATATATTTTTAAAGAGCACGTACTAAATCACCAACTCCTGGCCGTCATGTAACTATCACTGTACGTGAAACTAAAACCGAAAATCTTGCTGGCCCCGAAGGACCAGGTAGTTGTGTTTATTTGTTATAAAATATGATTTATTGAAACATTTATTACTTTGTTTTTTTAGTGAGACAAATGGAAGAGAAAATTGTTAAACAAAAGGACTCTTTCACACCAAATAATGCTGCTCATCAAGCCTATGCTTCATCGGCAACTAAAGAATTGGATGATTTAATGGCTTCACTGTCTGATCTTAAGGTATGATTTTTTTAATACTTCTGTTAAGTATAAATTAGCGGGCCTATGCATAATGAAATTTGCTAGTTATAGTAAACTTTATAATTATGAAAAGGCTTGAGATTTGTATGTGGTAATTTGGAATTGTGAATAACTTAATTTCTAGCGAATTTATGAATTTTAATGTTGATATTTTTTTAAAAAGAACTTGATTTCAATTCAATCATGTTTTTATGGAAATGCTTATCTAAAATTAAATTAACGTTACAAGAACTAAAATTCGTAATATGATTTAAACTTATTATACAATTTGTGTACCCTTAATTTCCATGCTGAATAATAATAAATCATCTTCAGTAATTAAATGGAGACAATTGTTCAGTTGTCACCCTTAATATTTAATATTGTATAGAAAGTAGTTTACCAATCCTTTCTTTCTGTATTCACACACGGACAATTGCGATTCTTGTTTTTTTTTTATCCTTTATAATTCTCATTCAGTTTACATTTTTTAAAGTCGAATTTCAACAGCCGTGATCGGAAACAAGAAGAAAGATCATAATTAATTACATGTACTATGAATATACTCGTACTTTTGTTTATTAAAATGTTTATAAAGACAGAGGCAAATTTTAAAACTCAGCTTCATGTACATTGGTCTGTTAAGCTGGTAAAAACGATATTAGGTTAGGTTAGGTTAGCAGGCGGCCATGTGAAACGGCCCACTTAGGTCCATATCATTGGTCCCATTGTGATACCTGTTTGGATAGAGGCTTATAGAGAAAAGAGAAAGAGTGAAAGAGTGAGCAGGGTAGTAGTAGGAGAGTGAAAGATATGAAAGATTTGAAAGGATGAACGTGCAGACCAAAACCTAAAAAGAGCGCAGAATACCTAGATGGATAGATAAGGCTACTGCAGCCAATTACTGCTTCTGATAAAAGCGTCAATATCCTCCAACTTCAAAGCTGAAAATTCAGATAAGTCGTCGAAGAATGGTTGCCCCAGAAGAATGGTGCGAGATCCACTCATTGCTGGGCATTGACATAGAAGATGAGAAACCGTTTCTTCCTCCTCTTCATTATTGCAACTCCTGCAAAAATCGTTATAGGGTAGACCCAGTCGTTTTGCATGATTGCCAAATTTGCAGTGTCCTGTGATTACTGACACCAAATTGCTAAGTTGTGGTCGCTGTAATTTCAGTAAATACAGCGTGCGTTTCCTATTTAGTGTAGGCCAAATCAGTCGTGTGACTGTACTGGTTTGTTCATTTTCCCACCTGGTTTGAGCTAGCTCACAATGGAAATTGCTGACTATTTGCTTACATTTCGATAGCGGAATGCCGCAAAGATGGTCAATGTTGTCGTCAGGTAACATGGCACCTTTCTTTGCCAAGTCATCTGCGATACAATTACCTATTATGTCCCCATGTCCGCGCACCCATATGAGTGTAACTGTCGAATGTCTCGCCATCCTGTTTAAGGATGTCCGGCATTCATGGACTAAGATTGATGTAGTATGTACACCTGTTAGAGACTTTATTGCAGCTTGACTGTCAGTGTATATACGTATATCTCTTCCCGATATACTGTAATAACTGATCCAATTAGCCGCTCGTTTTATTGCTGATATTTCAGACTGAAGGATGCTACATCCGTTTGGAATTCTGAAAGACATCCTGATTCCGAATTCCTGAATGTAGACCCCACCGCCGACTCTCTCCCCTTTTTTGGAGCCATCCGTGTATATAGACAGGCTCGTAGTATTTAGGAGTAGGCCCTCCAACAATTCCATGTCGTCATGAATTATGAAGCCGAAGCTTCGTAAGAAGGAGGGTCTAGGAGTGCGATAGTCGATTAATTCAGGAAGACATTGTATATTTTCCATGATACTAGCATGTCCATAATGACTATGCTTCCAGACGCCCGTTACACTTAGTCTAACGGCAGTATTCATGGCCATATTCTTGGCCATTAGATCAACTGGAATCCAGTTTAGTATCGCAAAAAGCGACTTAGTAGAGGTAGTGCTTAA
The DNA here is from genome assembly GCA_916048285.2 of Bellardia pandia. Taxonomy (NCBI): domain Eukaryota; kingdom Metazoa; phylum Arthropoda; class Insecta; order Diptera; family Calliphoridae; genus Bellardia; species Bellardia pandia. The sequence goes on from OU696530.1 coordinate 78,798,027, forward strand.
TGCTCCAGTTATCAGGATCGCAGTCCTTCTTAGTATCTTATTCAAGATGACACAATTTGAAGTCTTGTCAAGTGCCTTCCACCAGACCGAGACTCCATAAAATAAAATTGGTTTAATAACTGTCTCAAAGAGCCAGTTCATGCATCTAGGGTTAATACCCCATTTCTTGCCTATAGTCTTCTTGCAGATATACAGGGTTGACATAGCCTTAGATGCTCTTGCTAGAGTGTTGGGTTTCCATGATAGCTTATTATCAAGAACAACACCTAAGAATTTTGCCTTTTCCGAGATTGCCAGTTCTGTACCATTCAATCTAGGAAGCGTAAAGGTTGGAATCTTGTACTTTCTAGTGAATAATACGAGTTCCGTCTTGCTAGGATTGACACTTAACCCACTTTCATAGCTCCACCTACTAAGTGTTTTAAGTGCATCCTCGATTCTCTGCGATATTGTGCCCAAGTGGAAACCCGAGACAGCCACTGCCACGTCATCCGCGTAAGCTACAGTTTTATGTCCCGTATTATCCATTTTCTTGAGCATATCGTTCATGGCCAAGTTCCACAATAGTGGAGATAGGACGCCTCCTTGGGGAGTGCCCCTAGTGGCCAATCTTGTGATGCATGTCGTGCCAAATTTTGAACGTATGGTTCTTTTACTCAATAGATTCGTTACGAACCTAGTGATTGATTCGTCGAGACCTAAGTCCCGTAGGGCTGTTATTATGACTTCAGGTTTTACGTTATTGAAAGCTCCTTCTATGTCCAGAAAGGCTATCATCGTAAAATTGTCAAATTCTAGCGATTTCTCAATATAGCTAACTATCGAGTGAAGTGCCGTCTCCACAGATTTGCCTTTCATGTAGGCATGTTGAGATGGCGATATAAGTCTTTGATCAATAGAATTCCTGATGTGGATATCTATGATTCTTTCCAAGGTTTTCAAAAGGAATGATGATAGACTAATTGGCCTAAAGTCCTTTGCCTTGGTGTGAGAGATTTTTCCTCCCTTTGGAATGAATGTTATATTGTATTCGGTCCAACGCATGGGTAGGTATGACCATGACAAACAGGCTTTATAAATGTTAATAAGCCAGGGAATGACTGAATCAATGTTATATTGCAGATCAGCCGGTATGATACCATCCGGACCCGGAGATTTAAATGGACTGAAGCTTCCTATCGCCCATTTTAACCTCTCCTCGTTAATGTCAATTGAGGCTGTTGTCCGAAGGTATTGTTGTGGTGTAATATCCGCAGAGTGCGACATATTACCCGGAAAGTGAGTGTCCATGAGCACTTCAAGTGTCTCTAGACCATCACTAGTCCAACTGCCATCTGGTTTTTGGATATAACCGTGGGTCGTTGGTGTTTTCGATAGAATCTTTCTTAAGCGATTGGTCTCAGAAGAGCTCTCCACGCCACTACAAAAACTTCTCCAAGACGAGCGCTTTGCACTCCTAATCTGGTTTTTGAATTTGTTCAACGATGACTTATATAAAGACCAGTTACCTGTTCTTTTAGCTTCGTTGAAAAGTTTGCGACAAATCTGTCTAGATTTCGCTATCTCTGTTGACCACCATGGTGGTCTTTCCTTTCCTCTATATACTGAGGGTAAGCATGTTCGAGCCGTTGCCTCGTTTATGGAGCCTGTGAGCATGTCCACAGCTTCCTCAATATCAATTATGTTCCCTATTGTAGGGGGTTGTGGCAGAATTTCCCTTATGATCTTATTATGTTCAGACCAATTGGTTTTCCTCCTGTTTAGGTAGGGTATTTTCCTTTCCGATTTCGTCTTTATCGTAAATGTCAGATATCTATGATCTGAGAAAGAGCAGTCATCAGAGACTTTCCAGTCCCCTATGAACTGTTCATGACTCGCACTAGCGAGCGTTATATCAAGAACCTCCTGTCTATTTTCAACTACAAAGGTAGGTTCTGAACCTCTGTTGACTATCATTAGATCCGAATCTAAAATAAAGTCTAAAATGCACTCACCTCTTTCATTTATATCTGTACTTCCCCAGATAGTGTGGTGAGCATTGACATCCGCTCCTATAATAACGGGAGTCATCTTTGCGTTGGCAGTTTGCACCGCAGTTCTCATCAGGTTTCCTGGTGGTGGCTCCACTTGATCATGTGCCATGTAGCATGAGATCATCCACATCTTTGATGTCTTTGATTCCCACGCAGCTGTTACTATGTCTCCATCGCTATACTTAGATAGAATGAAGATATTAATATGGTCTTTGGCCAGAATGCATGATCTTATTTTACCTGCGTCTTTTTTGTACAATAATTTGTACCCTTTTGCATTGAGTCCACGTATATCGCCATTGTTGATCCATGGCTCCTGGACTAACGCTATGTCCTCCCCATGATCTGCCATGTGGAGGAGCAGTGCAGCAGATGCTGCCTTAGAGTGGTGAAGGTTCACCTGTATCACCTTCATCATTGTTCGGATCATGGATAACGGTAACGTCTACGTCTTCTGAATCGGAGTTCAGAAGTGCGTCCTCGTTCTCCACTTCATCCAGATAATGAAATAGGTCACCTACCATACCGGAGTTTGATTGGGTATCCATTTCATTTTCTGAATTAGTGGGGTCATCTTGGATCTGTTTGCAGTCCATTTCCTGCGGAGCTTCCAGATTTGCGCCGGAAGTTTCGGGGTCGATCTTGTCGTCACCACGATAAATGCGCAACTTTATACTACAGAATCCGTAGTATAGGTTGTTTTGCCTTTTACGTAGTGGCTCCAAGGATTCCTTATTCAGGAGTACGACCGCCTTCCTAGTCGTTCCTTCAGGAGCGGAGACCTTTATTACTTTCCAGTTATGGGAAGGTAGATCTGGGTTTCCGCTCTGAATGAGCGCCAGTATCTCCTCAGGGTTATGTGGTTCTACCGGAATAGTTGCAACTGATCTCGGTCGGCGAGGAATCTCACTGACCGGTATCACCTCCAACTTCGCGCCAGGCCACACTTCCCCTAGGGACGCAATTGCTAATTTTAGCAAGTTTGCTGAGCGTTCTGTTGAGCACGCAACCAATTTGACATGGCCTTGGTACCAGCCAGCATCTACGTTTTGAGGAGATGGTCCTGGATTGTCCTTAAGGATTTTCCAGTACACCTCCAACATTTTACGATAAACTATCATCCAGTTATCCTGAGAGATAGCTCCGTCGCTGTTACTTTTGTCAACAATCGCCCTCATCAGATGGTTCTTGGCAGCCTCACTATAGGGCATGTTGACTGTGTGGGTCTGCTTCGGACGTTTAGTCCTTGGCTGCTGACCCTGTTGTGAAATTGGCTCCTCCTCTGACCTTTGCCTTTTGGGCGCAGCAGAGTCAGCTTGGTCCGCTGATCCTGTGCTGGTTGAGGGATTGGAGCCATCTGGTTGGGCCAAAAGGTTCCTGGCCCATTTTAAGTGCGATTTTTCGTCGCTGGTAAGGGTGCTGACCGATTTCGTTCCGAGTCGGTCAACGATTCTTAAGGCGGCACGCCTTTGTACAAAAGCCCTCCTGGATGGATCTTTGCGATTTGGGGGATTTTTATTTGCCGTATGGGCGGGGAGTGGAGCAGTTGATGGACCCGACGTCAAGGTCGACGATCCTTCTTGCTCCAAAATCGCAGGAACAGCTGCAGGGTCCGCAGCGTTCAGTACAGGGGGTTGTGCTGACTTATCAGCGAGGGCTTGTGCAGCTTTAGAAGTACTTGGTTTGATATCCAGAGTGACTTCGCTGCAGGGATGCAAACCATCAGAAGCTTTGATGGTTTGTGTGTGTTTTTTACGATCGGCTAGCTTGGATATCCCTGGCTGACCTTTCGTTATTGTTGTTTTTTGTTTTGTTTTTGTGTTATTCGTATTCATTTTTGGTCCCACGAGTATGCCAGTAAGGGGATAGACCATCCATGTAGTGACGGCGTACATGGACTAGGCAAAATACTGCTTTACAACCGACCCGTGCCTTGGCGTCGGAGGGGAGCTGTTAGCGACTAGTCTTCTTTTACCACTAACTAGCCATTCAGGTTCTTGGCACTGCTACCAACCACGCTAACCTTACAAGTGGAGTCAGTTTTGGTCCGCGGGTTGCACATTAGATTAGATTTGGGGAAGGATAGTGTTACAACTAGTGACCACTATGGTCCAGTGTGTCACTAGCCTTAACATTGCTCCTATATCACCAGTTTGTTCCCCCTTGCTACCATTCGTTTCAGATGTGACACAAAGGCGTAACAAACCGGCTCTCCCCCTAATCACAACCTAGCAATGCAAAGAATGTCTAAGACCATTTGTTAGAAAATGTATCTTAGACATGTTTGCATCGCTTAAGCTTTCAGCGCCACTAGTGACCATTTGTTTAAAAATGTATCACAGTCGCGATGAAAGCTTCCCCTATCCGCCACCTGGGGACGCGTCCGATGGGAGACTGACTAAACTCCACACGGAAAAAAACGATATTTAGTACCTTTTATATCGTATAAACAATGAAAAAAAATGAAAATGAAATGAATAGCCAATAAAGCTAAAATTTTGCGAGACATGTGACAACAAGCAATAAATATTGAACATGAAGAGATAGTAAAGGAAAAAAAATCGGGCTATTATATCTTTATATATACAGTGAAATCTCCCGTATGCGGACACCGATCGTCACAGCAGATTTTACCGTTGACGGGAGGTGCCCGTTTACGGGATAGGCCACCATAAAAATGTCACAACTTTGCGCTATTAAATGCTTTTATGACTAATGACTAATCAAAACACATCTTGATCTTGTCCGATCCTTTTGTAGAAAGGAACTTCTTTTTATACCCTCCACCACCAAGAGTGGTGATGAGGGTATATTACGTTTGCCATTCCGTGTGAAACTTTGTTAATATTCATCTGAGTGCCAATAAAGTATATATTTCCTTGATCCTTAAGAAATTCTAAGTCGATTGAGCTATGCCCATCTGTCTGTCCGTATGTTAAGTCCGTCCTTAAGGAAAATAGTATGAATCGGTCCATGATTTCTCATAGCCCCAATACATATTTAAGTTTTATAAATTCAGAGTCGAAAGCATTAACAGCTAGTGCTCTTTTCTAAGTATTAATTAATTAATTGTATTAATGTAATTAATATTAAATAAATAAATAAATGAATAAAATCTTCTCCAAATATGACTGAATGATATATAAATGCCTATAAAATTGGAATATTAATACAAATTCAGCAAAAATAAGTTTTATGCAAACAGAAATCTCAAAACTAATTTTTTTTTGTTCGGTCCATGTTTGACCATTGAACTCATATAAAGTCCACTTTCAAAATTCACTTAAATACGTATAATAATGGTATAAATAATGCTAAAATGTTAAAATTTGACATAAGTAATCCTTATAGGTAAAGAAATTGTTGTACTAAATTTTCTAGTCGGCCCATAATTGCTCATAGCTCCCATATAAGGACTACATTCGAAAAAGCCATTTATCTATATATCTTATAAGTATCGGTACATACCCAAAACTTTATAAAATAATTTTGTGAATTTTAGTCCAAATTTGACCATATCCCCCATATAAAGCCCTCTTCTGAAAATCACTTCAATACTCATTGGTATCTTATAAATAACGGTACCGATCCAAAATTTTACACGGATCATTTACATACATGCCAAAATCAATCTGCTAGATTTTGAGAATATCGGGTTATATTTGACCATGTCCCCCATATAAGGTCTACTTCCGAAATTCACGTTAATAATAATATGTATCTTAAATATATCGTTATTATATTTAAATTCAATTCATATACATAAAATTCTCTGTTCCGAAATTGAAAAAGATCGGCCCATGATTTGCCATAGCTGCCATATAAGGAGTATTTTCGAATGTGACCCACAAAAATATTGTTATCGAATCGACTTTTATATGGATCAGAAATTTTAATCCAGAAATCATACTAATATCGGTTATACGGCAAATATGCTACTGGATTTTGTAGCTGTCAGACAAAAATTGGCAATAGCTGCCGGATTAAGACCACTTCCGAGTATAACAACCAACCATACAATATGTATAATGTTTTTGAGATCAGATTCAACCAAATGAAGCCTCACCTTATAATCTTAACTTTTTTTTTACTCTGTTTTTTAACTTGTGCTGAATATGGAAAAATGTTTTTTTAATTGTTCGATTGTTATGAAAATAAGACAAACTCTGTAGTAATATTGTCTTTCAAACAAATATAAAATACTAAAAAACTTTCCACTAATACTGCATAAAAACACAGAATAAGCATATTCTAGTCCTATAGCCAGTGCAGTTTTTGTATTTCTTATTATGTTTATGTGGAGGGTATTTAAGATTCGGCAAAGCTGAATATTGCACTCTAACTTGTTATAATTAATGTTAACTCCAGATTGCCATATTGCCTTAAGATCTGCCTTATTTTTCAGAATGCTTGCAGCCTGAGTTTTCCCAATATTAAATCTTGAAAAAAACATTCCCATTAGCACATATTTTCTAAAATGTTTTGTTACCTTTTTGTAATTTTACGCACTGAAAGTTTTCTTGTTCTTGCACATTTATTATTTTAATTTTTTCTTTAATGTAAAGAATTTCGTTCAGCCATCCTACAATAAAATTTCTTTAATAACTAACACTTCGCTCAATCGACACACTGTCTCAAATGAGCACTTTCAAAAAATATACGACAATCTACACAACAATCTGCCAACAATACTAAAAAGGGGAATCACACAATGCATAAATGTGTTGCTGTGGAGGTATCCGCATCCAGCCAGTGGAGTGTCCGCCTAGAAGAGAGTAATATGTTCTAAAAATTCTTGTAAAACAAAGGAACTAGGAGAATAGTCAGTTTAAAAGAGTTGATCGCCTATTTTAAAAAATTATATTTTTTGCGGTCGATGAACAATATTATGCCTCAAGAAGATGAATTTTTTCTTATCAAAAATTTAAAATTTTGAGCAAAGTTTTTGAAGCTTCACATTATTCTTACACGCTCTCGCAGTAAATAATTATGATCAATATTTTTATTTTGATGGTTTTAAAATATATGTATGTATGTATGTCAGATTGTGTATTAAACCTAAGATATTAGAATAAATATCTGTATAATTTTTAACTTTATTACACCGTAACACTTAATTTAATTCTAACGCTGAGGGAATTATAGAACCTTAGCGGCATCGATCATCAACTCTTAATATGTATAGATGTGCAAGACAATTCGGTGCAGATGACAGTTTTTTTAAAGATACATGTGTGAGAAAGTTGTGCGTGGCTCAATTTAGAAAGTTTTGATTTTGTATTTTTCGATGTATTTTGGTACATTGTTGTAAGACAGAGCAGTCTCTTACACTGCTCTGTCTTACTGAATTTGCAAATGATATTCAAGTCAATTTGGTGGAGATGAAAGTTTTTTTTTGTTGAGTATGACTGTGATCAGGCAAAAGAAAAATATTTATTTTGTATTTTTCAAAAAAAAGAAGTATTTTTCCTTTATTCTTACGATTGCTTATGATTGGTGTTATCGTTTAATTGTTGTATAACTAAAATTAGTTAATTTTTCTATCCACCATTCCGTTTGTAACACATCAAAATAGTGGTCGTAGAACAAAAATTTATATATATTCTGGGTCCTTATAAGATTCTAAGACGATCTAGAAATATGCGTCCGTCTATTGAAGGCACGATCGAGAAATTTTCCTCAAACATTCTTTGTTTCACCGACTTGCTTGGTATCGAAAATGGGCAAAATCGGTCCAGTTATAACCAAATTTTCAGTCAACCTCGATATTTTTCATATATTTTTTGCTATTTTCTTCAAATATAATGCAGACGATTTCTCATAGCCTTCATACAAATGTCTTCCCGGCATATGGCTCTATGGTACATAAATGCTTATAAAAAAGGAGTGTTCATACAAAATTTCAGAAAAAATTATTTTCGTGTTAAGGAAAATTATAAAACAATATTTTGTTTGCATCAGTTCAAACCTGACCATAGCCCACAGATAAAGTCCACTTCCAAGAATAACTTAAATGCTCATAAATCTCTTATAAAAACCAGTATCAAGTTGAAAATTTGCACAAATAATCCACATATATACCTATATATAAATCATCGTAACCAATCGTTACGATTTATTATGTAACTCATCTTAACGATAGTGATCAGTTCATAATTGGTTATAGCTCCAATATGGAGACCACTTTCGAAAACCTTATTAACCTGCGTAAATATCTTAAAAATATCGATATCGAATCGAAATTTTACACATATCAGTTCTATGTAAGTAAAAATTTTACTATTGGATTTTGTGATTGCTAACGGGTCCGCCATCTAACGTTTTTTTCAACTAATGCTTATTTCGTGAATGGTAACACTTAGCTCATGTCTGACTTGACAGATAATTAGTTTTATCCTTCCGCTGAACGAATATGGTTGTGTATACGCTTGAACGATGCTGGGAAATATTGCGACATTACTTTGAAAATCATGGTAATGTTGCAGAATGTATGCAAAAATTGCGTACGGATTTTGGAAGAAGAGAAGCACCGTCAACTCCGTATGTTCGTTATCTTGTGAAAAAAGTGAAAGAAACTGGCATCCTCATCGATAAACCAAAGCGTGAAAAGCCAAAATCAGTGCGTACATCCGAGAATATTGCTGCTGTGGCAGAAAGTGTGCGTAAAGCGCCATCAACATCAATTCACCGTCGTTCGCAACAATTGAACATTTCGGAGACATCATTGAGAGGAATTTTGCATAAAGACCTTGGTATGACGCCATACAAAGTCCAATTGTCACTGTTTGGTGCGGATTTTGGTCCATAGGCATAATTGGGCCATTTTTCATCGAAAATGAGCAAGGAGTGGCCGTTACAGTCAATGGCGATCGTAATCGGGTCATGTTGAACGAATTTTTGTTCACAAAAATTGAAGAGGAGTATATTGACAACATTTTTTATAATAGCTTCTATATAAAGTACATTTTCGGGAATAAATAAAATGCTCAACAGATTCTAAAACATATCGTTAGTTAGAGGAAATTCTCCAGAGTCAGATACAGTAAAATATGGGATCCTAAAATTAAAATAACCCATATAAACATCGTTGTCGAAACAAAATGTAATAGAAATTTGTTTCAAGTATTCATAGAGTACTGATATATAGGTGGTGGGTATATACACTCCGGTTCACTTATTTAAAGGCACTAAAAATTCCATATTCAGCAGCCTGTATCCTCTGCAATTTTTAACCAATTGCAGAATTTTAAAATATAAATGGAAGCTAGACATCTTGAGATATAAAAAAATCATGACAGTAGTGGTTTCTTAACTAAAGAACTTTTTTTGAGCAATTTATAAAAAAAAGTCAAAAAATTTGCTATTTTTTTGAAAGAAAAATCGTCAGAATTGCTTTTAATTCTGCCTTATCCTTGTCAAAAATAAGAGCTCAAGCTGGAGTGCAAGAGTAATTAAGAGCTGTGAGTATCTTAAATTCCTGAAATTACAAAAAAAGCCGCCACTTAATGCTCCTCGTAAGGAAAAGCGGCTTCTATTCGCAAGAGACTACAAGGTATCGGATGTGCAGCAAAGAGGTCATATAAATGACTGGAGAACCGTTGTATTTACGGATGAGAATAAGTTTAATTTAGATGGGCCTGATGGCTACAACTATTATTTCCATGATTTGCGCAAAGAAAAGCGATTTTTGAACCGACATCACAGCCGAGACAGTGGCGTTATGGTGTGGGGTGCTATTACGTACTATGGCACCATCGATCTTGAATTTCAAAGTGTAAAAATGACTGGTGCAAGCTATAAAACGTTATCAGCTTTATCAAAGTTCAGTGAACTATTTGGTCCCATATCTTGGATATTGCAACAGGATAATGCCCCTATACACACCGCCAGAGTAGTAAAGGAGTTAATTGCAAGCCAAAATGTTAATATTCTTGACTGGCCACCCTATTAGCCAGATCTAAACATTATAGAAAATGTCTGGGGTTGGTTATCTCGTAAGGTCTATGAAGGAGGTAGACAATTTGATGACAAGCAGTCACTAATTCAGGCCATTAGGGAAGCTTGGAATCAAATATCGTTGGATTACATACATTCTCTTTATCTGTCAGTGAAAACCCGTATATTTGAAGTTATTAAAAACAAAGGGGGTTGTACCAGTGATGAAAAATGGGTTTTTGTTTTTCGTACCAACTATATAAATAAAATGTACTTTTTAGACCTCCATGGTACCATTTTTAATATTTGTTAAATAATCATAAAACTTTACCACAAATTTACTTTATCGAAAATTCGATATATCTTATAGCAACATTATTGCGTTAATTGTCGCGATTATTTAAAAATATTCTTTTTTATGAAGTATCGAGTCATTTGCGAAAAGTTAACCTTGGTAAATATATATACATATTTCCAAAATAACTAGAATTATTACTTCAAGAATAAAAGAAATAGAAGAGTTAACTTCTAACGATTTTGAAATTTTAAGCCTCAAAATCATTTAATGTAAATTAATATGCCAAAGACTCAAATTGTTCGATAATTCAACCAAAAATTTATTGCCAAAATGTTCATGAAATTTAGTAAAATCTCTTTTGCTTGCACTATTACACAAATAGTAATTTATATGATATACATACATATTTATCTATTTCATCTGAATTTTGATGGAACAGTATTTTGAAATCGTACCATATGACTCGTGGTAGTACCACGGTACCAAGTGTGTTTAAAATGTATCAAAAAAAGTACAATTGTACCATGTTTGCCATCAGTTGTACCCATTACTAATTTCTTTAATAAAGTAAAATAAATTAATAAAAACAAGAAGAACTGATTTTCATTAAAATTAGTTAAAGTGCCTTTATTCAAGTGAACCAAAAAAAAAATAGAACATTTTTTGATTTTTTTTATAAATTGGTCTAAAAAAGTTCTTTAATTAAGAAACCACTACTGTCATGATTTTTTTTTATATCTCAAGATGTCTAGCTTCCATTTATATATATTTTAAAATTCTGCAATTGGTTAAAAATTGCAGAAGATAGCCTGTATCTGAATATGGAATTTTTAGTGCCTTTAAATAAGCGAATCGAAAATAAACTCCTTCTTGTTTTTATTGAGATGCGTTTATATATAAATTACATACAACATTTGTACAAATATTGTACTCATGTGACACTACAACATCAGTTGTGAATTGAAAAAATTTGTTTCTGTTTTTAATAAATTACATAATTATTAAATAAACATTTTTTAATGCCATATCAATGTATTTAAAAGTAATTTTAAGTGAAATGAAATAAAAATATTTTTTATTAAATTAAATAACTCTTAATGCCTACATATGTACATACGAGCATATAAATGAAATTAAACAATCTCATTTGTAAGTTATTTTGTGAAAGAAAAAAACTACCAATGCAAGTGTACGAGTACATTGTTTGGGAGTTTTTAGTTTTTTCCTTGGGAGTTATTTCACGGTACCAACTTTAGATTGAATTGATATGTATTACCGAATATTATTTAACAGTTTCAAAAGTTATTTTAACCAGTTCGTTATTGACAAATTTATTTGAATTTAAAAAGGCATTGTAATGTAATATTTCTTTAAAAGTCGTGAGACATCAATTCACTTTAAACAACTTTCAAATTGTTGTTGCTGGTTAGTTATACAAATGTGTGGTACAGATTTTCCTTTGACGTTCTTTTCTTAATTAGTTTATTAATTAAATTGTATTTTTTTTTAATTATTGACGGTCTATCTAAGTCCTTAAAGTGTCAAAGAAAATATGACGCTTGTGTTATTTTTGATCTTCACCTGTTGAACAATTATAGTAAATAAAAATGTTCGTCTTGTTTATAAAAATAAAAAGAAAATGAAAATCAAACTCAACAAGATAATTGAACACATAAAATGTAATTTTAACAAGAAGAATTCATAACAATTCATTTAAAAATATTTTAATGAAAGCTGCATTAAATAAAAGACATTTTTTGCTGTCGTCAATTTTAATGGTCGACTGTCTGGTAAATTACATGGTCTTCTTTAAAAGATTTAAAAATATGAATGACAGCATTGTACGATATTAAGTGAAGGAAAGTGTTTTATTTTCCCTAAATATGAATGTATCTGAATTTACAGTAAAAGCTGTCGTTAATGAATTGACAGTATTGTCAGAGAATGTCCTTTTAAGACAAGAATTAACTAATTGAACAATAATTTGGGGCATAATGTTTTGTACAAGAGCTCAACTTTACTGCAAATATTTTATGTACGAATATTATGTTTGAATATAAAGTGCATCTGAGAAATTATTATAGACATTTCCATTCTTAGTAATTTGTTGTTTAATGGTTCTATAAATAACAATGATGTATTACAATTAGTAGCCACATAATTGTAATTTTAATGCTCCAAGGTAGACTATAATTTACTCTATATAGGGCCAATAATATGCAAGACTCAGTTTAGAATTCGACAGATACTGTAACAGATTTCTTGAGTTCTTTCTAAGCATTCTATTTTAAAGAATTTCTGTTTTACTGTAGGTCATTTCTTCGTATAGTGTTCACTTGAGATTTTTTGCCTTAAAGTTAATTTAATTAAATTAAATTTTTTTTATTTACTTATTCATTGTTATCACATGACTTATTTATTTATTTTCATTTATTTGCTTCTGCTTCTCCTATTATACTTATAATCAGACTCCATGAAAAATTTTATTGAAATGTCAAAATTTGTTTATTTTTTTGATTTTCTTATTTATTATAAAATTTATTACTGTTTGCATTTTTTCAATTTTATTAAAATGTTTAATGTCAAAAAGATAAATGAGAAACATTATTTTTTGTACCAAGCAAAATGCATATCGTTATAAAGAAACCATATAAAATATTGTTATTAAAAACAACAGAACAATATTCATAATAAATTTCAATATTTAATGGTCAATTTTATATGGGGCCATTAAGAAAATTTGCCAGATTAATATTTTTCTATATACGAGTATTTGTTTGGCAATTTGTTTTAGGACGAGTTGTGGCAGGATGGGTAGATCAAGGTGTTGGTAACATGTATTGTTTTTCTATTATAAGTTTTTTTTTAAAGCATAGCAAACGCTATATACAATGGCCCTTATTCAAAATGTAAAGGAAATTTTGCGTATAAACCCTTGATAAAATAAAACCTTCATAGTGTATAAAATCTTTTTTTGGAATATTATTAAATTATATACATAATTATAATTATAAAGTTAATCTCGGCAAATGTCTTTTTTGAATATTTTCCTTATGCCCTGCATAAAATTGCTGACAGTACTTTTACTTGATTCCAATTTTCAATTTTTTGTCATGTTTCGCTCTTTGTTGTTTACTTTTTATATTTTATTTAATACTAGCTAAACCCGGTGTGCTTTGCTCCCCCCCTCGTCATAAAATAAAATAAAACGTATTTATATATTTACAAACATTAATTTATTTAATTTTAATGTATTTATTGCAATGCTTTAGTTTAGTGGGCGAGACCATGCCCCTTTGTCCACTTACATAGTCAAGAATTTATTTCGTAAGAATATCCTATTGTGAAAATTTAATGACGATCGGTCCATTAGTTAAGACTATATTACGATTTTTAATTTTGCTAAAAAGGGGCGTGGTCCCACCCACTTTTCTCCTGGTACGTGTTCCTAATTATGCCAATTCCATATGCACCACACATCATTGACGTAGGTCAAAAACTGCCCAAAATATGGCGATTTAAATTTGTGGGTTATATGGACGGTGCCACCCCCGTTTGTACAATCAAAACTTCATATAGCCTATTATTCCTTCCAGAGTCACAGTAACATGCTGTGAAAATTTCATCAAAATCGGCTCAGCCGTTTTGGAGTCCATACGTTACATACATACATACATACATTGAATTTTATATATATAGATATATGTAGATATAGATTGTGTAATATGGTGTAGTTATAAAGTAGATCTAATATCGCAGAGAGAACTTACAATTACCACCCTGTAGTAAATAAAATAGTCAGTTGATAAAAAACATTAATTATAAACTAATTATTTTGCAAATGACTACAAATTGGTTTAAATCTCATGCAGATATCAACCAAACATATTGCGCAAGTCTCTTGCGCTGTTGTTTTCTTTGAAAAGTGAGTTTGAAAGGGGGGAAGCACAACATGTAAGAAATAAATAAAAGCAAAATGTAAAAAAAGAAAACAAAAGAAGCTGAAGTCAAATGTCACATGTCAATCAAAGCAAACAAGGTCTTTGAGGTAAACGGTGCTCAATTTTAATATCTTTATATTTTATGTGATAAAAGTTTTTAAATTATATTTCTAAATGCTATTATGAACTCTATGCAATGAAATGTTGCATTGCATACTGCGTTTATGAAAACAGCCTTTCTATGAGCAGTACAAACTTTGCATTTACTTGTTTTCATTACAACTTTTATTTTAAGTCATTTATTTTTTTATTTTTTTTTTATTTTAATAATTATTTATATTTATAAATATATATTGTATATACGTATATATATATGTATGTATATATTTTGACAAAAAAGAATTAAAATTAAATTGTTTAAAATTTAATTTAAAAAAAAAGTGGTTTTTAAATAATTTAGTATAAACCGATTATTAATAACCAATTTTTTAATTAACTATAAATTGGTTGGGAAATAAGTAATTAGTAGTCAATTTAAAAGTCATGCAGAGGTGACCAATTGACTACAGCCTATGACATGCCTATGTTAAAATAATGAGTCGACGACAAGAAAAAAAGTCACTTAAGCAACTAGTTGTGTTTATTAAAAAACCAGTTTGAAGTTACTTAAAAATGTGTTTGACTTCCTACAGGGCAACATCAGCTATTTTGTTGTGGCATGACTTGAATGTGAAGCCAACCTCTCTTAGTAGTTTCCCAGCCTTAATCTAGATGCGACTGTTGACTAGTTTATACTAGTTTGTATACAGTTCCAGTAGCTGATAAAAATATTTCATTACCTCGTTATCGCCGTTAACTGGTTTGGTATAGTATAGAATAAAAACTTAATATTAATAACCAGTTGCTTATAATATCAAAACAGTTTAAATTATGGTTAAAATTATTGTTCCATGTTGATTTAAAAGGAGCTGTGAAATATTAAAACTCTTGTCCTAGTTAAGACTAGCATAAGTGACATTTGTTTGGTTAGTCCATGATCGAATTAACAGTCTGACACAAAATATTTGTTACAAAATTCCATTCTAATAGATGTTTGGGAAACTGAAATTTATTCTCTCTTATACGCAGTACATAATTGTTTAGTTGGGATTGCAAAGTCCGATTTGAAGGTATGTCTCGCCAAAACTAATCATATGAAATTCTGGATCTTGATTTGATATGTTTTTCTGGGAAAAAGACACTGGCTGTGTTACTTTAATTTCGGGTTTATTGTTTTACATTTTTTTTTTCGAAAATTAAAAACCGACTTTAATTCCAAAAGTTGTCTTCGGTTGAGTTAAGAACTTTATTCAAAAAATTTCTGGCCGCAGTTTGTGGGGGTATTGGGAATTTCCTATTTTCCTTTCTCTTTTTAACTATAAGTTTACCGCGCTTTTCTTGATTTTTTCTTGTTGTTATAGGCCTTATTTTAATTGTTTAAAAGTTAACTCGATCCGTCTTTAATAGAATATGCATTTTGAACATCCCTTTGTACTAACATTGTATTGTTCATATAAAAAATAATTACTGCTCACCGAGTTCATCTAATTGAATGATGCTTTTGTATTGAAAATCAACAAAATTGGGGCATCGATAGCTAAGATATTATTAAAAACCGACGAATACGCTTTTAGTATAGAATTAGACGCACGTATAGAGTTACGGATACTTAAAGCTTTCAGAAATACTTTTTGAATTGAATGTGTGGCGTCATGCAAATTAATCGATATATGTCTGAGATATAAGCAAAAACCGGTGAAACTTTTCATATAGAATTTAAATTTGTAACTCCATTAAAGGATATTGTTGTTGCAAATATCTCGAATATATCAAATGAAATTTATTTTAAAAGCTTTTCAAACGAAATATAACGCAGCATTGTAATCATATTCTATATTTAAAAAAGTATAAGATTTATTTTTATTGAAAAGGGAAAACAACCAAACTTAGTTTTTAAAATTAATTTCGGATTTTTCAGCAAAATAAAAATATAATTCAAACAACAAAAATTCGTTTAAGAAAACGTATGTTTAATATTTTATTAATCAGTTCCTAAATTAACGTAAAGAACATTCTAAAGGAATACTACGATACTGAAACTATATAAAAGCAGGTCTAGGCGTGGAGGATTATTAGACGTTATTCAGGCATGTGATTGAAATCGAAATCAAAAACGAATCAGTTTTGGCATTTATAATCTAATTTTTAAAATTTTTGTTTTAAGATTCTCTTTAGTAGCCCAATATCTTTATATTTTATGTGATAAAAGTTTTTCAATACAGAAATATTACGAAAAAATTGACTTCTAAAACTCATTCGTTTTCGATTTCGATTTCCATCACATGGCTGATTACTTCAATTTTGTGCTGACTGTATTCTTCTACCTGGGAACATACTGTTAGACGGATGAGTAAATGTTAAAAATGTATGAAAATCATATTTCTTTAGCGTTTTATTCTTTTAATTGATATCTTTCTTTACTTAAAATTCATGTTCAAAATTCTTTGACAATTTTAGGCTCCAATTATTGGGTGCATTCTTTAAAAACATGGGATTTTCTTTAACATTTTTAGCTTATATTTAGAAAAATATTTACGATATAAATTTATTCAAAGTATTGGCCATTGCTAGCTTTGAACTTTTCTCATCTTTCTGACAACATATTGATTCCGCGCCAAAACAACTGATCATTTTTTGAGGCCAAAAACGAATTAAGCCAATTTCGGATAACTTAGCTGAAGTAAAGCGTTACCCAGATAGAGCGTTCTGTACCAATCGAAACAAGTAGTAGTTGAACTGGCCAAGGTCTGGACTATAAGGCGGTTGAGGCAAAACTTCCTAACCACTTCATTCTAAATAGTATTTTAGCCGAGCGTTGTCGTGATATAAAATTACGTTTGCATATCTGGCCATATATTCTGGACATATTTCGGCCAATGCTGGTTTCAAACGAATCCGTTGCATTCGCTACAGGACGTATTTGATTATATATTATATTATGTCCTGTGGTTCCTAGTAGGAACAAAGGGCCGCAAAGAGCTCTTTCCATTCGATCCGGTTTGATGCTAGATGTTTAATTTCCCTCCAGCTTAGCCCACTTTGGTTTACTTCAGATTCAAGTTGGCGTCTCCAGGTGTGTGACGGGCGGCCATCTCTTCTTGTATTACCATGGGGGTTCCAGTCAATCGCAGATTTAGTAGGGTCGCCATGTGGTCTACGGAGCGAGTGACCTATCCAGCACCATTTTCGACTAAGGATCTCGATGTTAATTGGCCGTTGGTTTGTTGGATATGGTGTTTGGCCAGAATATCTTGAGGATCCTACGCAGGCAGCGATTAACAAACACCTGGATGGCGTTTATTTCTCGTGATGTCATGTTCCATGATTCGCAGGCGTAAAGGAGCACCGATTTGACGCAAGAATTAAATATGCTAATCTTAGTGTGTTCCGAAATAGAGGTAGACTTCCAAACAGGGCGCAACATGCCAAATGATTGTTTGGCCTTTGACAACCGATAGGATACATCATTGCTGCAGTCTCCAGTATGTGTTAAAATGCTACCAAGGTAGCAAAACGATTTTACTTCTTCTAGCTCAATTTAAAATACAGGATTTTAAATTTTCTGTTATTGAGGGTATTGCAACGCATTAGCTTACTCTTTCCAGTATTAATTTTTAATCCAGCTTTTGCAGCTTCGGTTTCGTATGTCATGGTCTGGCCAAATTTTAGCAGCTTTTGGTCCCACCAAATATAGAGCATTACCTCAGCGCCATTAATATATTTGGCTTTAGGTTGGACAGTCTTCACATATGAACTCTTACGCTTCTGGTTATTGTAATGGATTCGTTTTTCATCCTTAGTAAAAATTCGGCACAAAACTGATTTCCTTTTATAGCTTTTAAGAAGAACTTCGGACAGGCAAAAATATTTTTCAAGTTATTTTGGCTTCAATTCTTATGGTACCCAATTTTGGACGAATTCTACTGCTAACAAAAGTTTTTAAATTGCTGCTTGAGTAGCTCCCAATATTTTGTTCAGTTTGGCAACAATCTTCATGCAGTAATGGCTCCAATTCTTGGTGAGAATGACTGACATGCATACATGTACAAAAGATCCTTCATCTGTTATTAATCCCGCATTTTTAGGTTAAAAGCATTATTTGATTTGATCTTAAAAGGCCCATTCGCAAGGATTTTTAGTCTTCCAGGTGTGTAAGTCATGGTTCAATATATTTTTTGTTGCAAAGTGTATTTTTGCAAGGGTAGTTTACCATTCAGACCTGCAGTTTTTTTTTAATTTGCACTGAAAATGTTTTTTTAATTCAATTTAATATGACTTCTTTCAATGACAACTATTAACTAAATCAGATTGTTCTAAGAGGATTTTACACAAAAAAAAAACTACATACTTAATATTTTTTTTTTAAATTTTCATTATATTGTTTCCAGATTGTGTTTAACATACAATAAATTGTCCCATAAACAAATTAAAAATAAAAAAAAAAAACATGCAAATATGTATTCATGTTTTTTTTTTCTTTTTAAATATATGTATGTATATATGTATGTTATACTCGTATGTTTGTCTATGTGTGCTTGAGTTCTATTTTACCATTTAAAATCATAAACATAAATAAGATTTTTTTTAGTTTTTCTAAGCAAAATAGAAAAATAAATAATAAAAAGTTTCCAAAAATAATTCGAGAAACGTATTTCGTTTGACTATTGAAAAGTGCACAAGATCGAGGTATCACAATAAAAAAAATAAAACAACGCCTGCCAACCATCAGCCATAATTCAATGCCACTGGTGACACTGATTCCCACTAACATGTTGACAGTCGCTAATACTTATTTTCAAAATAAAATGGATTTAATAATTTATATTTTATCATTATTTTGCAAATGATTAATGTGACGTTGGCATTTAAGTTGGGCGTTGAGTTTGCAACACCGCTATTGTCAACAATTTTCAAAAAACACTTTTTTTTCTAAATGTACTTTCTAGATAGCAGATAGTTTTAGCAATACATTTCTCAATATCCACCGAAATTACAAAATATCTCATGTAAAATCTAAAATATTTAAAAATATTGGGCCATAGCCATAGTCACAAAAAAGTGTACTTTAATAGTTAAAAAGTTGACTTTTGTTAAAAGTACACTTTACTTTATTTATTTTTGTCTTCCAATGTACTGAAATGCTTTTTCTTACAACGTTGGAGGACAAAAATGTGAAGTTTACACGGTTGTTAGACATTTTCTGCACATTTTTCGGACAACGTTGTAATATCTGACCATCGTGGACACATAGCTTAACTGAAGTTGTTTTTAAATAATTTAACATCACTTTAAAATCAACCAGCTGTTTATGCAAATATCAAAAATTCTCTTTCTGCAGTAGCCCAATTCGCCTCTTTTTCTCTTTGTTTTTTTTTGTTCCTGTAAAGAGTTATCAAAAAAAAACCAACGCCAAAATAGCCTAATTATGATATTAATCTTACCTTCTCCATTTTTCCACCGCAAACACTTTTCTTAAATTTTCCCCATTAATTTTATTATTTTGCCGATTTTTTTTTTTTTTTAATTTTCAATGACAGCTGTTTAAAGCTGTCACTTGCTTATTTTTCTCTACAGTTTGTATAAAATAATTTTCTACATATAAGGTTAAAGTCGGTTTAACTTAAAACGACCTTAAATTTTGACTATAGTTACAAAAATAATTATTGCAAATTCGATTTTTCTCCTTCTAAATTTTATTTCTTTCATTTATCATTATTTAAATAACCTTAAACTTTTAACATAACATTGTTTAGGTCCGTTGTTACGCCGACATATAGATATAGGATTTAGAACATTCCTAGAGAGAATTCAGATTCTCTATAAGCCAACCGATACTATTGATAAATCTGACCTGATTTGTCAGTTACAAGTTCTTTGAAACAGATCTCTCATAACAGTGTATATCAATCTGCAGAGCCAATTTATCTATCTCCTTTTCAAAAATCTTATCAAATAAGCCAGACATCAAGAATGGGAAAAATGAAAAATTGAAATGGTACTGACCGTCAACAAAAAGAGTACTTTTTTCAACATTTTTGGTACTTTTTAGGAAACATATATTTTTATTCAAAAATAAAATTAAAAATCAATTTAAAAATAATTCAAAAATAAAATTTATTCAGTTTAATAAAAAAAAACTATTATAACAACAAACTAGAAATTAATTAATTTTTATGTAAAAATATATGTTTCAAAATTTTTTATTTGTTGTGCGTTAAGATAATAAACATATGAGCATGCCTGCATTTTGTTAGTGTTAATGCCATATCATTAATAGATCTTTCAACAATATGTTTGAAGTTTTCAAACTAAAAAAAATCTGAAACAAGAAATGAGAATTACGAAATGTACGAAACATAAGAAAAATAAGAAATTTAAAAAAATTATCAAAATAGTACCAAAAACAACTTTAATTCTTTATGCATCTGTTTACTTTTGTAGATTAGCTTATCCCACATCAAATAAATAACATAAATAATGAATTTGTACATTCCTTACGTTCTTGTTTTGAAGCCAATGTTGTCAATGTTTATAAAAATAGTAACGCTGGATTTCTAAACAAGGAACAAAGCAAAACAAACAAAGAGTACAAAATATGATGTGGGGGTACTGTGGTATTTTTGTTGCCAAAAAGTACTGAAAATAGTACAATAGTATTGAATTGTCCATCACTGCCAGAGATACAGCTTTGCGAGACATCTCTCAGCCAATATATAATAGTTTGCGTTCCGGTAAAACTTGTCAATCACAAAGAAGGAATTGGAATGATTCCTCTTTGAATAACATCTGCATTAACCATATCGTGGAATCGAATTCTTGACGAAAACAGGAATGGGCTGGTCCTTTTTCAAGCCGAAAAGTGACAAAAGAGTTTGAATATGGTGTTAGTGATAACCAAAGACCTAATATACATATACGGACCAGTTTTAGTGCCCATTCAACGACACTGCTCGATAATAAAGCTAAGGAGTATGTTTTCCTAAATACAATAATCTCAATACACTCATAAAAACTCTACTGTTGTGCCTAATTTGGGTGGAGTAAATATTTCGACCTCATTTGGTGCTTTCGTGAAACACGATTTCTGCAAGATATATTGCCAAACGTATGCTATCTCCATATTAAGCTTCTGAATTCGTCTAGATGTGTATACTGGAGTATTGGGGAGTCAGAGATTTCAAAAGACTAACGTCTCCATATTGAACTACATATTTATACTTAATAGCGGTCATGGATATAATGATATCCATCGGAGTTATGTCAAGCATCGTGTTCTGACTGACTTGCAGGACAGACTAATCTCTGCACTGAATAGAATGTAGAGCTGCGTTTTGGAGGCTGTCGAAAAAAACACTATTGCTCGCTGTGTACAACTAGTGCCTGATATACGTTTATAAATAGCAGCCAACCAGTCTTAATTTCTGAGTAAATTTCAGCTAAAAAGTACAAATTTGTTTTTCACCTGATCGGCTAAACTGTAGTACGATATTTATAGACCGATTTGGCTGATTTTTATAGATACGTTCTATATAATATTTCGTTCCGATTAAAAAAAAAAAAAACTTTTTGATCCTTTTTTTTAATCAACTGAATACGGTCAATGAGCTTTCCTTGGGATTAGAGATAAACAATTTCATAAGAATTCTATGCTAAATTTAAAATAGGAATTAAATTGGAAATCACTGAAAAGGCTTATGAATGTGGAGAATAACACTTTCCTAAAAGCGCACAACATGTCTAAATTGCATATGGGAACAAGTATGTATGAGACATTTAAGGCGCCTCTACTCAACCTAATCTATGTGAGATCATACATACATTAAGTTCACTATCTTATATTACGAGGTTTAAACTTATCTTGACTGGCTTTAAATGCATCTTAGTTTTAAATTGAAATGTTATTGTAGTGTATCAAAAATTCGACTTTGTCTAGTAATTATTTCCCAATTGTGTTTGTTATATTTACAATTTTTTTGGATTATTAAGAAGTATGAGAGTAATGGTCAAATGGATAATCGCTTGAATTGTTGTTCCATAAACAAATTACATGGTATTTATAAACTGGGGACAAACAGGTGAAGAAAGGACAGGCAAACGACCACATAAAACCAAAATACTCATTCACTCATACTAGCAGCAACAGCAGTTAAACACATGAGTGGTTGGACGGACACAGATGGAGAATGGTCATATCAACAAAATATATAAATTAGTTTTCTATTTACAACATATTATATGGATTTGTTGGGAAAAATAAAAAAAAAACAACAACAAATAATCAACTGGCCGCTCTTATTAGCCACTGATGTAGATTTTTTTTTGGCAATAAATAATAGAATATAGAAATATAAACAATATTGCACACGGCCACCACCAAACAACCAACCATCGTTTTAATATTAGTTCTTCTAATCATCATCACCACCATCAACAACATCATCATCGTCGTCCTCATCCTCTTCATCAACGTACACATCATGTGAAGCGTAAAACACTGCCGCTCGCGCTTATTAAATATAGTTTTTCATTATGCTTTCAAAGTTTATTTTTAATAATATTTATATTTTTGTTTCTTGCGATCATATTTTTGACTATATATTTATGTTTTTTTTTTTTTTTTTTTTGTTTTTTTTTTTGTTTTGCATTTTTTGTTTAATTCTTTTTATTATGGTCCATAACCGCTAGATATGTAAATAAATGAAATCTTTTTGTTCAGTAAAAATTTGATTTAATACAACGCTTGTTTGTCTCGTGAAAATGTAATTTATTAGTTAAGGGATTTATTTCTTAAAATCATTTAATTTAATAAACATTTTATGATTTGCTTTTTGTTAATATTCAATTTATATGAGGAGATATTTATGATTGAACGTGTTAAGGCTTTCGAATGAATTCCAATAAGTCCCAAAGGAAATTAATATTTCTTTTGACAAAATTAATAAATTTTAAAGAAAATGTCTTATTATTTCGGCTTGAGTTCATTTTAATTAATAACTCAAAGAATACCATTGTAAAGTTATATTTTTCTAGACAATTTTCAAACCTGCCAAGGGCTTCATCAGCAATTTTATTGTCCACGATCCATCTGTAAACATCATCTATTTAACTCACTGTTTTTTGAGAAATAGAATTCGAGAATTATCATATTTCCTCTTTACGTGTAGTGAGTTAGAACGAAATTTACTTACGTTTACAATGTGTGTGTATTCTTCTTTATTATTATTATTATTATTACAAATTTTGTATTACTACAAATTAATAATTTTTAGTAAAAACAAGTGAGAGTGATACATTCGGTTGCATAAAAAGGACCTTCATTTTTGCTGGTTTTAAAAAAAAGTTTTGATTGCTTAACAAATTTTAAAACTAATTTGTTTGTAAAAAATTTGGTTAAGAAATACTTTGTAGGAATTGCTCTATTGCCGATCCAAATTTCAAAAGCAAGAATATATCAAAGAATTAAGGGTAGATTGGGCTGAATTTCAAAAAGGGTGGACAAAAATTGGCTGTAACATTATGAAATGTCATGAATTGGGCTGTCATCTTTTGACATCTTTGTAACATATTTACCATGAAACGCTTCTCTCGTCTTATTTACCGTCAAAACTATTCTAATCCATGTTTATACCCACAATTGGCTAATATTTAAATCAGTGATCTTTACCACCAGCTACACAGCTGGCGAAACAATTTAGATGTCAATTGACCGTCTTGATGTTCTGGTTTCACGGCGCTGGACTATTTTTTCTAGAACTGTTTAAAAGATCGGATGCGAAACCGCATGCAACTGATGCTCTGAAAGATATATCGGCACTTCATTGCATATAAAATAATCCCATTTAACCAATTTTTGTTTAATTATCTTTTAATAAACTAAACCCGCTGCAAACCAAAACCATAAAAAATCACATATTTTGGTGTTCTGTAAAACGAATTGACATTAACTATTTATTCGTTTTACTTTCGAGTAAAGAAACTTACTTATTCAAACGTGCGACTTTTTATTTTATTTTTTGGATTTTCTCATTCGATATCGAAGTGTATTGAAATTTATAATGATGACATTCGATAATGAGTAAGTTTCTTTTCTTAAGCTTTGAAAAGCATTCTGATGACTATTGCAGGAATCAGCCAATGTTTCAATGTACAAAATCGTGCGATTTTCAGCACAATATTATTCGTTTTAGAAAATCGATAGAGCTTGAAACCCTTCGAACGTATATTTAAAGAACAGCTAAACCGAAAGTCACGTTATCAAGTTGTTTATTAATTGGGCTTAAACTTTTTCTCACAATTACATTTATAATTGAATTGAAAAGTTTTAATATTAAAAAGACACTTTAAACTTCATTGAAAAACACAAAAATAGAAATGATAATTTTTTTAACATAAAATGAAAAAACAACAACTATTAATCTCTGTTGTAGATTTAAACACAACCTAATCAGCAAATAAAATTAAATATTTCCACTCAGTTAGTTAAAAATTCAAAGTGCATAAAGTAGATTCTTCCCGTTTTGTTTTTAATATTTTACAGCTCTGCTTAAAGTAACGATTTTTTTGATTAATTTCGTATTTTTATTTCTTAATATCAATCTTATTTTACGTTTAACGCTTTTCATTGTCATTGAAGCGCGTTGAAAAAAAATTAAAGAATAGGCAAAATGTTGTTGATCGCATTTCGTGTTTATAAAAATGTTAAACAATTTTAAAGAAAAGAAAACAAGAATAAATATAATAACAAATTATACCGCGTCCGTCGACCGTCAAACACATTTATGATCTTCATAAATGTGACCATTTCTTTGCTGCTCCTCTCACTGTTAAGCATAATAGCAAACATGATTTTTTTTGTTTAAGTTGGGTGGGGGTACACTGACAGAAATAGTTTGTGCTTCAGATAATATTTCTTTATTAATATCACTGCAGCATAGTGCTGGTATAATGTGGGACCAAGTTAAAACATGGTGGCCTAGCAAGATCAGCCACAAGTCCACGTTGCCACGTTAATAAAATCTCAAATTTTTATAAGAAAGATAAAATAAATTTCCTCTTACAAACTGCTTTCAGTTTGTATACATACATAGTATATCGAATTCCCACTTGGCAGCATGTCTTTGCAAGGCATTATAATAAGTTCAATAATTATTTAATTGTTTCGCTTACGAGCTGCTTCGCTGTAAGAGATGGCAGAAAAGCTTTCATTGTCAGAAATTATTTCAATTGTATTCGCTTCTTTACTGCTTCTTAGTAAGGCTTCATTCACAATAATCGAATACAGGAGCAGCTGGGTTCTTTTTAGCTTCCGAAAATCTAAAATTTGTTTACTGGGATATGGGTCCTTTCTAACTCTTAATATATATTTAAGGTTCGAGTATTTTCTACTACTACTTTTCTGATTCATAGATGTTAGAGTTGAATCGAATGTTTGGTTTCGGATTTTTTCAAAATTTGTCCGTATACCAAAAGTTTTACAAAGCCGAGAACTGTAGTTGTAGTTTAATTAGTTAGCGCATTTGAACATTAAGCATGAGTTGGTATTTATAGCCCGGGTTTCAGTTTCTGATAATTATTAGTTTTCTATCATAACTAATATTTATCTCATTCGGTGGTGTAGCATTAAAACGCCACCGAAGTAAAATAATTAAGTAAAGGCTATAAAATCAAGATTTAACATTAATGCGCCTACTCACCACCAGAGGCGCTGCAACTCTGCACTAAAAACAAGCATAATGCGCAATTGCAGAGTTGTGATATAAAAAAAAGCTTTCTTCTTTCACCACCCTTACTTCTTTAACCTATCCCTTTTCCAAAGAAAGTAACACGGGCATATTAATTGCCCGAGTATTACTTCTCTTAAAAAAAAAAAAAAACTGAGAATTCTATCATTAACATATTTAAAAATCATCAAGATGAAGATTCAAAACGAATCGACACATAAAAATTATTTCGGAAATTATTAGGCCCTATATGTACCTTTTGGCCGAACATTAAATTTGTTCAATGTCGGCCTGAAAATACCCAGTTTAGGTCGTATTCTAGTGGTGCAGAATTTTTCATCTCGCAGATATAAATCAAAGAAATATTCTCAAGAGTGGAGGAAACTGAATAGATCTGATCTCGTGATTGGTTATTGTGTTTTAGGTCATTTCAAATTCTAACTCAGCTGCACTTTGTGGCTGGTCACGGAACTAATTCAAAAGAACTTGTTCTGTATAATACTGGTTACGAAATTGGATTAAAATTAATTTGTAATATTTAAAATTTATTGATAAATCATAAGCTTTTCTTAGTTCTCTTCACCACTACTAAACTTATAGGTTATTTTCTTTCATTGTCGATGATTTCATATTTAATTTTTTTAGAACTGGTTATTCATTTGCATTGAAACTCTTCCATACACCTAGAAAACTTTTTCGTTGCCTTTTGAAATTCCCACTCTCCAGGGAAGATTTGCTTTGAACCTGTTTTTGTTCTTTTAACACTTAACAGATTTCTATTCATACTATTGTTACTAGATATCAAATCAGAACAAAACTAGGTGAACATATTGAGCTGACATGTTTAATTATACACGCAGAGAAGCAACCTGGTTGTGGTAAACATAATCTAAGAGCAACATATTATGATAAGATTTATGATTGTAGTCAAAACATATTATGATGAATATAAGTGACATGAAATATCATATTATGATTAACTATCATCGTAATAGTTCATCATAATATTTTCTTGTTAATTATAATTTGATATTATAACATTATATTATAACCTAATATACTCATAAAATTGTCATACATGATCAAATTATGACCTAAGATAACCATATTATAGTTTAAAGCAGGAGTGCCCAAGCCCTATACTCTTGGTGCTCTTTTATATTTGTAAAAACTCTTAGCTATAGGATGTGTGTTTTGTATACTCGATACACAATACGAAATACACAAACAAATTTGCCTTAAGGCCCAACTATAATATGCATATGCTAGCTTAAGCAAATTGCAAAAGTTAACGAAAAGGCTGTCAAATGCATAACCAGTTCAGAGTTAACTTTTAGGTGGCTACAATGACTTTGAAACTTTTTGTCCACAGTTGCTCATTTATGTTTAAAAAAAAATGTTTTTATTTTAACAAAAACCCATTAAATGACTATATTTTATAAATATTATTATATTATTTTATAATTAAAAGAAAACTTCGTACCAGAAACGCATAATTTTTCCTTTTTTTTAATTTATCGGCAAAAGTACTAAAATGTACAGCTGTGGCAGCACTACATTGTAAATAATAATAAACGTTTACATATGTTTTGTTAATTTTCATATTGTGTTTGCAAAAATGGAGAAAAAACTTAAAAATTTAAATAATATAAAAATATTAAAGTTAGCGCTTGAAGGCCTGTGCACATTAAAATAAATAAGTGAACTACACTGTAAAAGAAGAAGACGCTCTTGTTCTGTCAGAGAAATAAACCGCGACAGAAAGACATTTTTGTTAAAATAAAAAGGGCCTCTTTTATTGTAAAGGCACTTAATTTTTTCCACATTTTCTTTAAATTTAAAATAACTGAAAGAAAATATTCTTCTTTCTTCATTTTGTTAAAAACACAAACAAACAACAAACAGCTGATTCCGTAAGGAATATGCGATCAGTTTCGCTTTTTGCTTAAGCAAATGACAGTTGAAAAACTTAACGAAAAGTTTCGTTAAGTACATTATAGTTTGCAGTGTTGCTTAAGCTAGCATATGCACATTATAGTTGGGCCTTTATTAGTTTTTTGTCGTACTTCACTCTATACACGCAAGCGCAAAGCAACAACACAACAACCAGTATGATCTACTGGTAAATATTGGTGACTGCGATCGTCAATGTAGATTTTTTTTGTTTAACGTATGATACCGTTTAAAAAAGTGTGTTGTTTCTTTGTATGTATTGGCTTTTACAACAAAATATGCTGAATAAAAATTAGTTTTTATTTAATTGTATTGGTGTTTGCTCTTACATAAGCAACTTTTGGGCACTCCTGGTTTAAATTATTATTATGATCTAAAGTAATCATATTATGATTTAAATTAATCATATTATGATCTAAAGTAATCATATTATGATCTAAGTAAGTTTTCTAGGGGGAACTAGTTATGTGACTGGTTCCCCGGAGGACTTATTTTCACATTCTCTGTTAAGTAACGGAGCTATCCCAAAACAATTTTTTTTGGTTAAATTTGGAAAAATTTAATTGTTAATTTCTTTACAAAATTTGTTTAACCCTTATGTGTCTGACAAAGTACACGGGTACCTTTTAGGTTTTAAAATTAATTTTTTTTTGTCGAAATTGACAACTTTTGTTATTTTATTGTATTTCAAAGTTTGTAACATTTCAAATTATGTTGCAAAATGGATCGTACAAAACATGGAGTATATTTTTGGCAATCATAAATGGTTAAAATACCAAAATAAATTGTCTACATTTTGGCCAATACGTTACAATTTGAGTGAATTTCCCGCAGTGTTTGTTTATTTCCCATTCATTGTTAATCAATTGTTATTTTTATAAGGGTAACAATAGTTTTTTCTTTCTTGTGTTTATTAATTAACACTACTACACTACACCAAACTCCTCTTGTTGTCACTTCTTCTTGGTCAAAAATCTCTAGTTTTCCGACTTGCTTAATTTTTCTGCTCCTCTCGTGCCACCAAATAAATCTACGAAATATGTGTGCATATATTTAACCTTCAGTGGATGATGTTGATTTGATGGTGATGTTTTTAAAACAGAGTGGAAACAGAAACAGTCTGTTAAAAATCTGTTTGTTTTATTATGATTATTTTTTTCTGTATTTGTATCTTTTTTTTTGCCATTTGGTTAATACAGTTAACGCAAACTTGTTGCTTTGGCCTGGTCTGTCCGTTTTGATAAATGTCTGTCTGCTTGGCTGGGTGGCTGTATGTTCATTATTTTGTCTGACTCTGTGTTGATGTCTCGTTAACCATATGTACGAGTATGAACATACATATTTATAATATAGCTCGTGCATATATGTTTGTAAGTGCCTGTTTTTTGTGTGGCAATTCCGCTTACCCGCCCCACTTCTAGCCATGATGCAATGCAAAGGAATTAAAAAGTAATAAATATATTTTTGCCAAAATACAGTATAAAACAAAAATAAAATATACAACATTTTGTAGAGTAACGTGTGCCACCGTTAAGCACATTTGTATTAATTTTTTTTTTGTTTTTTGCTCCAAGTAATTGAAATTAACACAAATAAAACCAAACTCAAATGTGTATGTCAAGAGATTTATTTTTTGTAAATACATATGTATATAGTATTTTTTGGCTTATTTATATTTGTTCATCGTTTTGTGGGGAATTCCTTATATGATGAAAATTCCCCAAAAAAAAAAAAATATTTTTACATACATTTGTTTTGCACCCCACTTTGTATTCCAAATTTTGTTTGTCCACGTTGCTAAAACGTTTGGCGCTTGAGCACAGCACCTTGAAATTAAAATTCTGTTTATTAGTTTGTCGCTAATGGACTTTAACATAAATTAATTAAATGATTTTAATAATTTCATGGTGTTGTAAATCTATAAATTATTGTGAATAAACATACATTTTTTTGCACTCGTTTTAGGTGACAATTTAAAAAAAAATATAAAAGAAACCTTCCAATATTTATATGCGCAAACTTTTATCCAATTCAAAGTCCAACGATAAATTGGGAAATTTTTTGATTATTACATACAATTAGGCACGTGATGGACATCGAAAACGAATAGGTTTTGGAAATACATTTTAATGCATTTCTAATCTAAATTTTAAAATTTTTAAGAACAATTATTATTTTTAGTTGAACTGTTAATTTTTCAATTTTTGATAATTTTTAGTCAGGCCCGAGTTCATTAAATTATTATTTTTACTGAAGGTATGAATTGTTTTTACAACATGAAATCTTATTAATATTTTATTGATAATTTTTCTTGGCTGAGCTGGGGATCGAACCTGGGTTGAATTTACATGTTTCAAGAATCACCATCATCTTTCATCAGAATTCCTTGAGTTCTAACCTAAGAACTAATAAGATTTTCGTGTTGTAAAAACAATTCCTACCTTCAGTAAAAATAATAATTTTAAAATTTTTGTTTTAAGATTATCTTTAGTAGCCCAATATCTTTATATTTTATGTGATAAAAGTTTTTCAATACTAGGAAAAAATTGACTTCTAAAACTCATTTGTTTTCGTTTTCGATTTCCATCACATGCCTGCATGATAGATAAATAAACACATCATTTATTCTAATCCCTTATGATATTTAAAATCACACTACTAAGCACATTTATATTTTATTTTTATATGTATTTTTATACCCCGAATGTACATTTCTTAACAGAACGTAAAGGCTGCTAGATTCTGTTGTGAGTAGCCATAATATTATAATGTGGTCAGAAAATGTCTGAAATATTACTTGGTCCTGTCTTTTGATTATTTCCTTGTGCGTCGGTACATTTGCACCTGTTTTTTAACATTACCTTTCGATTAAGTGTGTTTGGGTATTTCTCAACATAATCAATAATTGGATCATCTATCGAGTAGTTTTAAAGTGGTTCTAGTTTAATGGGACAATAAATTTGTCCAAGATGTTGAAATTGTGTAGTTTTAATGTATGGTATGTATGTATTAGTTAGTGCACTGGTTCCAATCCCAAACCTACTGGAAAATATCCACTATTATTATACCCTTCACCATCGTGAGAAGGGTATATATAAGTTTGTCATTCCGTGTGTAATTTCCACAAAAAAATTTTCCGACCCTATAAAGTATATATATTCTGGATCCTTATAGATAGCGAAGTCGATTAAGCCATGTCCGTCTGTCTGTCTGTCTGTCTGTCTGTCTGTCTGTCTGTCTGTTGAAATCAGTTTTTTGAAGTCCCCAGATATACTCGGGATCCAAACCTTCAATAATTCTGTCAGAAGTGCTTTCGAGAAGTTTGCTATTTAAAATCAGCAAAATCGGTTTAGGTTAACCAGAGTTATGAACCTATATGTGAGACCACCTCCATAAAAATTTGATATTTTTCATCCATTTTATTGCAATATTTTGAAAACTATTGCAGATAATACCATGAAATTTTGTACACGTTGTTTGTACTATAAAAGACGAAAGTGTGCGGAAAATAGTAAGAATCGGTCCATGATTTCTTATAGCCCCCATACAAATATATATATTCCCGAAATATGGCTTAATGATAAATAAATGCCTATAAAATTGGAATATCAAGACAAAATTCAGCAAAAATAAGTTTTATACAAAAAGAAATCGCAAAACGAAATTTTTTTTAATTCGGTCCATGTTTGACCATAGACCCCATATAAAGTCCACTTCCAAAATTCACTTAAATACGTATAAAAGAGATATAAATAATGTTAAACGGCTAAAATTTGACATAAATATTCTTTATAGGCAAATAATGTGCTGTACTAAATTTTATGGTGGTCGGCCCAGAACTGTTCATAGCTCCCATACAAGGACCACATCTGAAAAAGAGATTTTTCCCTATATATATTGTATAAATATCGGTACCGACTCAAAACTTTGCACAGATCATTTTAATATATACAAAAATCATCCCACAAAATTTTGTGAATTTCGGTCTATTTTTAACCGTATGCCCCATATAAAGCCCTCTTCCGAAAATCACTTTAATACTCATAAATCTCTTATAAATAAGGGTACCAATCCAAAATTTTACACGGATCATTTATATACATGCCTAAATCTAACTGCTGGATTTTGAGAATATCGGTCCATATTTGACTATATCCCCCACATAAGGTCCACTCTCGAAATCCACGTTAATACTAATATATATCGTATATATACCGTTATTATGTTGAAATTCGACGTGAAATATCCTCATATGCATGAAAATAACTGTTCCAAAATTTAAGAAGATCGGCCCATAATTTGTCATACCTGCCATATAGAAACATTTCCAAAAAACAAATAAATTCGGGTCAAAAAATATTCTTTTCGGATTTAACCCATATTCGGTCCATATTTTATAATCATGATATATATCGTTGGAAAGGTATTTTTAATACCTTTTATTTAATGTATTATAAATTATCAGACACCCAGTAGTTCCCGAGATATAGGCCTATGTATTTTCAACTTTAAGGGCCCGCCCCCTCGAAAATAGGCGTGACCGGCAACAAATTTTTTTTTTGCTGGTATCTCCTCTAAAAGCCCTATTTGATTTTTTTTTTGAGCAAAATCACTAAAACCGAATTGTACCCCTTTTTGATACTCTGTTTGTTAAATTAAACTCAAGATTATTATGAACATCAGACAGACTCTGTAAATTATGGTAAGAATTGGTAATTAAATCAATTAAAAATGGTAAAAATTAGACAACATTTCAAAATATTTAACATAAATTATGTTGGTCGTAAAATTGTCTTTCAAACAATATATCAAATACTAATAAAATTTGCACTAAGACTGAATAGAAAACACAGAATTAGGATATTCTAGTCTAGTGTAGTTTCTGTATTTTTTATTACGCTTAGGTGAAGGGTATTTAAGATTCGGCACAGCCGAATATAGCACTCTTACTTGTTTTTTTCTTATATTTACATTAAACATTACTAATAATTAACTAACGCAGGAAAAGTATTAAATAAGGCGTTAAGAAAATAAAAAGAAAATTATAAGGTGTAAATTATTTTTATAATGAGTTGTTAGCTCTTCCCAAATTAATTTGCAATGTTTAAAAGACAAGGACATCCGATTATCATACATATATCAATGGATAGGAAATTGTGTCTATTTTTTTTTTTTTTTTTTTTTTTGTGTGTGTGTAAACTGAAATAATTTTTTTTTAGAATTTTTAATAAGAGGAAATAAAAGAGATCCAATGACACATTAAATCATTAATTGAAAATTTTAGAAACATTTCAAAATTATTTACAAAGTCACCAACAAATATTAAAAATTTACAAAAGTATGTGGAAGAAATGAAGGTGAAAGAATAAAAATTAATTTTGTATAACCAAACTAGGACGCAGTATTTGATGTGTGGAAATTCCTATAAAAAAGCTTTAATTGATTTTAAAGCTCAACAGAAGACAAATGAGAAATTTGTTTTACTGTTTTTTTTTTTAATTTGATAATGAAACAGAAATCTTTGTTATAAGAAATGAATTAAAAACATTGATTGCACAACGAATGAAATAATGATTGTAATGGAAATAAGTAAATTTAAAAATTATCACTATGAGGACAGAAAATGTTTGTTGTCAAACATATTTATATTTAATACTAGCTGACCGCCCCGCCCCGGCTTCGCTCAGTATTTACTAATAATTTGTATTTCATATAGAATTAAAAATTAAGATACAAAAATTTCAGTTATAAAAAAAATAACAAAAATTTGTATCAATTTATTGCTTAAAAAGTTTCTTCAAAATTCGATTATTATTATATGCAACAACAATTGAAACAATTATTAATTAAAAACAAAAAAATTTAATTTTTTAAAGCTTGATGGTAAACAATGTTTTTTGTTCTTCTATTGGGGCAGAAAATAAATAGTCCTGACGGTGTACCGACTCTTGAGCACGCAACATACAATTGACCGTGGGAAAAATATTGGGAGTCTAGATTTAACCCACACACTTTTAAAGCTTGTCCTTGAGATTTATTTATCGTCATTGCGAATGCAAGGCGAACTGGAAATTGGACGCGTTTAAAATTAAATTGTAGATCACTTGGTTTCATAGGTATCCTGGGGGTAAGCACTTCTTCACCCCTAAACTTTCCTATAATTATCTTTGCTTTAATAGTGTTTGACATCAGCGTTTTAACAACTAATCTAGTACCATTCCATAGTGTTGGCTGATTCAGGTTTCGTAACATAACTATTACTGATCCAACTTTAGGCTGGCATCCGCGGTAAGTCCAATTAATTCAAAAACTCAACTGGATAGATTCTATTACAGGATCTGTAATAGAATTAATTCTATTACAGTTTCTTCAAAAAACGTCTCTTATTAAGAAAAATGAGAAGTGAAAATGAGGCAGTAAAATTTAGTTCTTTAAATTTTCATAAAATTGTCTCATACTTAAAAAAATGAGAAGTGAAAAGGAGGCTTTGGTGCCAGTTCTTCAAGTTTCTTCAAAAAATGTCTCTTATTAAGAAAAATGAGAAATGAAAAGGAGGCAATATATTAAAAACTTAAAATTTCCGAGTTTTACCAGGAATTTTTTAATTTTCTTTTAAAACCATCTCCTGATAATTTTGCATAGAATAAAAAAACCAACCAAATTGCTCCAGCCGTGTTCACGTGATGCCATTTAATTTTTATATATACAAGGTGGCGCAAAAGTAATCCTCCTATCAGGAAATGCTATAAATTTCGCATGTGTTTACTACACAAATGTCAAAACAGAACTGACATTAGGGGCCTCGCAAAATTTATAGCATTTTCTGATAGGAGGATTACTTTTGCGCCAACTTTTATATGTAGATATAGAATAGGATGTATTCACAACCTGCCTGTTCTTATTTATTTGCAAATAAAATATCTAAATTTGTACAGCATACTTTAGGGGGCTTTTTTTTTATTAAAAATTCCTAGTTTTACCCGGAATTTTTGAATTTTTTTTTCTTTACAAACCATCTCCTGAGAATTTCATACATGGACCATTTAATATTTATATATATAGAAGATATATGTATATAGATAAGTTACTTTTTTGAAATAAATCATTTTTATTATTAATAAACCAATTTGTTTTAATAAGAAACAAAATTCCGAAATCCCGAAAAATCCAGGGATTTACATTTTTAAAATCCCGAATCCCGAGATTTACAAAACCAATTTCGTTTGGCATCTCTAGTATTGTGCCATATACAGGGTGGGCCAACTTGGACTGACTGATTTGAAATGCTTATAACTTTTGCATTTTTAATTTAATACTCAATTGAACATCTCCAGAACATCGCTACGACGTATTCTAAAAGTTGATCTGAAGATGTTTCCATATAAAATTCAATTGGCCCAAGAATTATTGCCGAGGGATGCACCACAACGGCTACAATATGCCAATAGAGTTCAAATCATTCAGTCAAACTTGGCCCACCCTGTATAAAATTAGTTATAATTTTTGGAAATCGACCATGCGATTTAAATTTTACAAAAATTTATATTTATATATTTTGTTTTCATTTCAAATATTTAATTTTAAAGTAAGCTTTTCGAAAAATATAAATATGTTAAAAGTTTTCTTAGAAATTTCTTAAATAATGTAAAACGAATAGAAGTAGCTTCTTATACCGAATAAATGGAAAATTTCTTTATAATTTTTTAACTGTATATGCATATGTAACTTTTAACTCTGTGGTAATTTTTAAACAACTCTTTTTTGCTGGATTTATGGAAGTTTTAGCAAAATCGGGAGATATTTGAATGTGCTCTAGTAGTAGATTTCATACAGAGTACAATCATTGAAATAGGATCACAAACGAAGAATTGGTATCGTTTAAAATTTTTCACATATCCGAAATGCCCCACTTTGGGCACCTCTGACTTGCAGTAAATTCATTGTTTGGTGGGTATGTTACATGTGGCAACATCCAGTTGAAACCACATATCATCAATAATAGGTCAAAATTTAATTGTTAACACCTCTCGATAGGTTAATTCATACATATCCTTCAGTCCCCATAGAGCTCCTTACAGAATGCTCAACAATTGCCTTGGATTTTCAATGTGAAAATTTAATCAATCACAAAAACATCACAAATTTTACGAAATGGTACAGATCCACCATTCTCACGGTGACTTTTCGAAAATGTATTAATTATAACAATTGTAAAAGCTTCTACTACTGATATGTCAACAAGGACAATGTCCAAACTTTTGTTATTTCAATATGCCTCGGCTAGTTAATAACCAAGTTCTTGTTGATAAACCCTTTATATCTGTTTGTTACCTGTTACTCAATGAGCCTTGTCCAAGTTATTTTTTATTTTGATTTGATAATTGTCAGTTGTTTCAGTAAGAATTTGACATCGAATTTTTAAATTCATTAAATTCAAAAATTTATCTAATTTCGAAAAATATGTAACATAACGCGATAACAATTTCCACATAAAACATGCTCGTATAGGACAGCTAGAACTGATATAATTGAGTTAAATCCCAACTAAGTTCAGGTTAGTTAATTCGTTGTGATTCGGGATTTTGTCATTTCATTCATTTTTGTATGAAAAATATTTTAACAGACCGTAAGTTGAGTAATAACTAGACTTAGTGAAAATGGGGGTTAAAGTTTCAAATGTGTCTATATGAATATTACAAGATAGTTATCCATCTAGCCCTTAAATATATACGAACATTTTGTTATAATGATCCAATTATTTAATTTCGTACCCATACGGTTCGAACCAGCAGAGTCCCAGAGAACCCAATTTTGTTTTAATTGGGCTAAATAGCAAACATAGACACAAAAGACAAATACATTGGTGTTTGTGTGAAATAAATAAGTTTTTAGCGAATTTTCCGCAAAGTAAATATGTACCTACAACAAACATTACGAACATTTTAATTTCTGTTTTTTTTTTTTCACCTACACACACAAACTAACACAATAAGCACATGAACACACACGTTCACAGAAACTGAATCGATCGGACACGAAAATGCGTACGTATAGTTTTTGTTGTATGTATATCAAAGCAATCCATTCATACATACAGCCAAAGCAACAACAACAACAACAACGACAAAAACAGCAACATAAATATTCATATATTTTTGGCAATGATAACGACTGCGACGACGTCGATGGTGTTGTGCCGTGTATATGGATGGTTTGTTGTGGTACTGGCCCGCCAGATTGCTGCTGATAATGATGTTGTTGTTGTTGCTGCTGCCGCCACTAAAATATATAGACAAACGTCGTGTGCAAAGCGTTTTGTTGTTTTTGTAGTTGTTGGTTTTTCGAATATTATTTTGAAAATGTGTGTGAAAATTGAAAAGAAACTGTGTTGTTTTCTCGATTCTGTGACGCTGACAGGCAAAATAATAAGAGCAAGAAGAAGAAGAAGAAGACAAAGCAGCAAAATAAAGAAATTAAAAAAGTTTTTGAGACTAGAAATAAATAAAAGTATTTTCAGTTTGAGAAATTTCATCAAACGTTACGGATCGCTCACTTAAAAAACGTAAGAACTCGATAGAAATTAAAAACGAAAAACATATAGAAGGAATACATCTTAAAAACGTTACATTCAAAGGGGATTTAATTAAACTGCATACATTAATAAATGAATTTATTGAAATAAACAATTATTAATTGACATTTTGTTTGCATTCAATTTCAGGTGAACAACGGTTCGAATCATTATCATCAGACGATAACTGATTACGCTAAACCCAATAAGGGCACTTCACACTTGACTCAGACCATAACTGAGACAACAACTTCTACCCTCGTAGAAGATAATCAACCAGATCAATTGGATTCTATGCTCGGTAGTTTACAAGCCAATATGAGTCGTCAAGGAGTCAATACTATACAAAAAGGCTGCTGCAACGCCTGCGAGAAACCCATTGTCGGACAAGTCATCACCGCTTTGGGCAAAACCTGGCATCCAGAGCACTTCACTTGCAATCACTGCAACCAAGAATTGGGTACACGCAACTTCTTTGAGCGCGATGGCTTCCCCTACTGTGAACCCGATTACCACAATCTCTTCAGTCCTCGCTGTGCCTACTGCAATGGTGCCATTTTGGATGTAATTTAACATTTTAAAGTTGTTGCAAAAACGTTTTATTAATATTAACTGCTTTGTTTTGTTTTCTAGAAATGTGTAACTGCTTTGGACAAGACCTGGCACACAGAGCACTTCTTCTGTGCCCAGTGTGGCCAACAATTTGGTGAAGATGGCTTCCATGAACGTGATGGCAAACCCTATTGTCGTAACGATTACTTTGAAATGTTTGCACCCAAGTGCAATGGCTGCAATCGTGCCATTATGGAAAATTACATTTCTGCCTTGAACTCTCAATGGCATCCCGATTGCTTTGTCTGCAGGGTAAGTTCCACTTTTGTATAGCAAAAAACAAAAAAAAACACAGATTTTTTGTAAATTTTTCCAGAGTTATATGTTTTATGTTTGATATTTTGTATTATTTCCTTAAATACTTCTTCTAGGACTGCAAAAAAGCCGTCAGAGGTAAATCATTCTATGCCATGGAAGGCAAACCAGTTTGTCCAACCTGCGTGGGTGTAGATGAGGAGGAATAAACTTAAAATAGAATTTCATTGTTATTAAAGATCATAAGAATATCTAATTTGATAGCGTTTCGTTTAGTTTTTTTTTATATAAACATGAAGATTTAAAAAAAAATCTTTTATTTGAAATCGGCAGCTATTTTTGTTGGCATTTTTCGAAATGAAATGAAACCACTACCACTACCACCATCACCACCACCACCAACCTAAACACAATTAATACACTACACAAAAACACCAAAATACATCATACAAAAATACACTAAAACACACAAACACGCCTACGCTCAATACAAAAAAAAAAAAAAAAACAAAAGTTTTTAGAAAATTAAACAAGAAATTCTATTTTATTTGAAACAAATTCTTCTTCATCTCTCAACACAACATTTGGAACAACTTGGAAACTACAAAGTTAATTTTATTTAAAAATTAAGTAAAATTAAACGCAACTTTATCACCACCAACCAACCACCCTTTAGAAGACCAAACTTTTGTGTCGACTCTTTTTTAAAATAAAAGAATTGACCTCTTGTTTGGTTCATGGAGAATTTTCGAAAATTCTCTAAGTTTGCAAATGGTCTGTTTTGTAAAGAAAAAGAAAAAATGCCCGCCCCTGTTAACCCAAATATGAGTGTAATTTTTACACTTTTTTATTACAGCTGTTTTGAAATGTTGACCCTCCATGTGACCCATTTTAAGAATTTTCAAATTGAATTTCTAAAAACTAACACAATGAAACAGTTTTATAAAATTAGGCTTAAGTCTAGGTACTTTTAAAACACTATTTTTTAAATTAAATTATAAACAATATTGTAATATTATTTATTTGTAAATAAATATTAAAAAAAAAATATTTAAAAAAAAAAATAAGAAAAAAATTATAAAAATATATAAAAAAAAAACTAAAAAAAAACAACAAACACAAAAAACCAAAACAAATAAAACATTCACACTTTTCAAGTCTGATAAAAATTTTATTAAGACCTTGCCTCCTTTTTTGATGCAAAGGTCTTGATGAAATTTTTATATTTCCTCACGCTCTTCATAATCATGACCACCTTAAGGTCATGTTTTCTGTTCATCTTCATTTTCATAATTAGGTGTGTCCTTGCACTTGGTTTCTGTTTCTAATTTCTATTTCTGCTTTCCTCTTTCATGCTTTAGTCTTCACACCCTCGCTCATATTCACACACTTTTCCTCGTCAAATTTCATGAGGTGGGTGTTTTGATTTGTTTTGGTTTTGGCTAATTTTTTGTTGTTGTTGTTTCTTCCTATTATTTATTTAAATTACATCATTTTTATATTTGTTTAAAATTTATTGTTGGTGTTCTTTTTTGTTTATTTTCTATATAAACAATTTTTATTACAATATTGTTTGCTACATATAAATTTAATTATGTCTATTTGTTTATAAAACTGTTTCGTTTCTTCTCTAAGTGGTATACATTAATTACCATTTTCAATTGTCTGAAATATTCGTTTAATTTTTTTTGACCGCTGCTTAGAAATTGCTGCTGTATGTATCTCATGTTTTGCTTGTCCTTTCTGTGGGATTTTTTGGTTCTAGAGTTTTCTAATATTCATTCCAATATTCATGGCAGCCGTTCTTAGAAACAGCTCACTTGGCTCCTTTAACTTTTATAATAGGTAAATTGTCCCAAGTATACGCTCCCTAATTATTGATAGGCCCAGACATTGGTAGAGAAGATTAGTAATTGTTTCTTCTTCCTTCTCATTATGACAGCTATTACATTAATCATTGTATTGTAGACCTAGTCTTCTGGCGTGTGTTCCAAAAGTTCAGTGCCCTGTAGATACAGAAACAATAAGCCTTATTTGGCCACGACGAAAACTATACAATAAATTAGTCCTGCTTCACCTTCTGGAGCCGTCAGTATAAACACTTAGTACTCCTTCCGGGGGAAAGAGTCCTTTTAACCATAAGTTCCTATTCAGAAGACGTATGGAGAATTTGATATGGACAAATGGTTTCGGTGTGCAATAATCAACGTTACTATGAGCATTTTCATAGTATCTCGTTATAGTAGAGTGACCATAGTCCCTATGAGACCATTTTTTTTTACCAGCCTTTAGTCTTACAGCTGAGCTGAGAGTCAATTTAATTGCCATAAAATCCACCGGCAACCAGTTCAGCATTGTTTTCCTCCTTGTGACGAGTACAAGTTCCATTTTAAGAGAATTCACGCTAAGTCCACATGATATACTCCAGTTACTCAGTGCTGCCTCCATGCAAGTGTTAGTCGGGGGTGCATTTTGAGCTGAATTTTTTTATTAATTCAAAATAAGTTATTAATTTCTAGCCCTGTTGATATCTCAGATTCGTTTATATGTAAAACCTAATCCCTAACCATATACAAGCAATCAAATGTCCGACGAACAAATTAGCAGATTAACCAAAATACTAAAGAACCAATATTGTACAAATATTTGTACACGTTTTATTTTAGTACTTTCAGTCTGCAGATTTGGTTTAAATAATATTTGAACAAATATATTAGTTTAAGGTTGTCATCAGAGTCATTAGTCTGGCAAACATTTTCCTTAAAATTAAGCAACAATCACTTTCTAATTATCTTTTGGAAACAGTATAAATTTGTTTATGGACCCAAAAACATTCAAAAACGTGTACGTGATTTAAAATGATCAATTGTTTACAAGTGTCATTTATGTTTTTTTTTCTTGTTTATACGTATTTCCTTCATTTCTACGTACTCGTACAATTTGCCATCAGTTTTTGCAAACAACTTTCGGTACATATTATTCAAAAATATTTTTGTTTTTAGCGCAATTTAACCCTCATCCTGTAAAGAAAAAAAGGAACGAATCTTGTATTTTGGGCAAATTTTGCCCAATACAATTTTACTAGTTTTATTACTTTTTGTTACAAGTATTACATATTATTTCTTCATGGGAATGATTTTTGCACACAAATAAGTTACAATTCATACATTTTGTATTATATTTAGTACTGTTAAACTTATTTTCACAGAAGTGACAACGGCCTCTCTTTGTATTTTTCTCTTTTTGCGGGTGATGTAGATTCCTTGCGACAGTACCATATGGTTGTGTCTTACGCTGCTGCTTTTCATCCTCCAAAAGCTCAAATCCCAGTTCTTCCAAAAAAAAAAGCCTGCGACGAAAATGCTTTGATTTGTTCCACTCGGAATTTATTGCTGTCCAAATAACGAAAGCATTGCATGCGGATACATCAAGCATATTTGCAAATAGAGCTACAGGCCACCTATTAGTTTTCCGCTTACAAGTATATGTGGCAACCAGTTGGTCAAGTGTATCCACCCCTGCCTTTGTATGGTTATAATACTCTATTATTTCTGGTCTCTTTGACTGGTTATCGTGTATTTGTGCGTCTTGGTGTAATGTGCTTATTAGATATACGCACCGATATTTCTTTGGAACATAAGCTACCAATGTTACTTTATTTTTATGTTCAAAAAGGAACTCTGAGTAAAAGACAGGTTTTTTCTCATGTCCAAAATATGTGGAGGTAGAAACACCTTATTTTTTCGGACAGTCCCAACTATAGTCATTTTCTTTTTCAGAAGTCCAGCAGCAAGATCATATGAGGTAAAAAAGTTATCGCAAGTTAAATTTCGGCCTTTGAGTCCTTCTGCAAGTTCGAGTACAACTTGCATGCCTTGATTCTTTTCAGGAACGCAATTACGATTTCGGCCGATATACACTTGCATAGACCAGGTGTTAGTTGGTGTTAGAGTCGCATAGTGCCCAAATTTTAATTCCGTATTTCGCTGGCTTCGAAGGAATATATTGCCTAAATGGACATTTGCCACGATATGCCACTAGCTGCTCATCGACTGTCGCGCATTCGTTTGGATTATACATAATCTTCAAATTATTAGCATATTTTTCCCACAAAACTCTTATAGGTGCCAACTTATCGCGAGCTCGTCGATCCGCTCTGATTTATCGTCGAATTGAAGAACTCTGCTAATATTTTGGAATCTACACAGCGACATTGTTGCTTTGAATATGAACCTTCCTTTCACATCGTCCCATAAACATTCCATTGCTTCACCACAAGAACGATAAACGCCAGCTAATAACAGCAATCCAAAATATGCCTTCAAGGATGCAGGGTTAATTTCCTTCCAAGCTTCTCCAAACACTTTGATGCCTATGTAGACATGTATAAATAAGTTTGTAGTGCGCAATGTTTTAGAAAATACGATGAAAATTATCTTCAATATTTGTCATCTTTATAATAATAGTTTGCATTTCCTTTGTCATAAACAACTCAAATGTGCAATGACATATTGAGTTGGTCCTGGAGTAGTAGTAATAACGTTTTCATCCCTTTTTCTTCCAACCAATGAGCTGCCACATTTGTCGTACCAAGTTGTTTTTTTTGTCCTTAGAAAGAAAACCAGAAGATTGATCTTCTTCTTCGGCTGGAACAGAAAATTGTTGCGCATCGGAGCAAATACTTTCTCCTTCGGATATGCCAACATATGTTACTGATCCTTTATCTGATGAAATTTCGAAATCTTCAAGAGAGCTTTCATGGTCGAGTTCATGCTCTTCAGCCTCACTGTCTGATTCACTCAGCAGCTCTTCTATTTGGCGTACAAAATGTATGAATT
The DNA here is from genome assembly GCA_916048285.2 of Bellardia pandia. NCBI lineage: Eukaryota > Metazoa > Arthropoda > Insecta > Diptera > Calliphoridae > Bellardia > Bellardia pandia. The sequence goes on from OU696530.1 coordinate 78,841,282, forward strand.
GTAACTTATTTGTGTGCTAAAATCATTCCCATGTAGAAATAATATGTAATACTTGTAACAAAAAGTAATAAAACTAGTAAAATTGTATTGGGCAAAATTTGCCCAAAATACAAGATTTGCTACTTTTTTTATAGGGGTGCCTTTTTGTGGAGCCACAATATAAATTTTAACAGCGCTGCTAAATATACATAAAAGACTAATTGTCAAGAAGTTTCATACCGATATTACTAAATAAACGTCAGATATGCTGAGTTGAAAACGCGTTTGGGCAAAATTTGCCCAAAATACAGGATTAGGGTTAAAATATTTATTAATACATATTTATTTTCCATAATAAGTCGTAATATACATACATACATTTGTATGTGTTGTTATCTCCCTCACTTGCGCTATTAAAAGTGTCAATTTAACGATTTAAATAGGACAAATTGCTCACATATTTCTTTTGAAAATAGACGAAACGAACAAAAATAATACTTGTACACAGCTGTGCTTGACAATTCACAATTATATAGAAACAAATTTTAAAAATTTTACGAGTTTGTTTTCTGCCATTTAATGGATATACATATATATGTACAGTACAGCCAATTGGTATTTTTGTATTTATTTTATGTTGTTTAAAAACTGATTCGTTGTAAAGTTATGAATATAGCATAGTGTTTGAAGAATATTCTTCATTTTATAATATTTGAGGATGTATAATTAAGTTCTGGTTTTGCAAACTATTTAAACAAATTCATATTAACAATTCTTGCTAAACCAATCAATAATTTTAACTTTCGAAGAGTCATGTGGATGTGGCATTATCTTGTTGTATGTTAAGTTTATCCAAATAAGTTCAAAAGCAGTATTCCTTCATGACACGAAATATACGCCATACTTTTTATCACAGCTTCGAATCAATTTACATAATTTAACCTTTATTCACTAAAATCTTAACTCAGAATTAAAAATATTGCCGTGAAACAGTTTTTCAGAACTGGGCGTTATATGGGAGATCTAACCTATTGTGAACCGATCATCCAAAAATTTAGTGTCATGATGTATGTTATACTTTATCTCGATTGCGATCTTCACTCTGCGCACAAGCTTTACATGGACAGCCAGCCAGCCAAACGGACGGACAGACGGACATTGTACTAATTATTTAGATTTATTAAACGGTTTTATTTATATATAATATACATAATTAATTCATTCTTGAATTACACCAATACCTCGGTTTGTGTCGTTTCGTTCTGCGTTTTTTTCAAAGTTGCGTCGGTGCCTAATTAGTACTAATTTTCACTGTGCGTCGTTAGATGTTCGAGATTGCGTTGTTTTGGGTTCGAGTCTTTAAATTTTTGCAAAATCTGCAACATCATTAGATGCTAAAACGATGACCCGTACAAGGAGTGCTTTGATCATCTAAATGGAGTCCTTGCTTTCTATTTGGATTTAAAATCAAGTTGCGCAGAGAATACCAAACATGAGGCATTTCAGACATGAGCTAAAAGTTTATTTGATGACATAAAAAGTAAAGCATTATCCACGATAATGCTGGTGGTAGTAATACAGAAAATTGCTACAAGGAATTTTATTAAAAAAAAAAAAAAGCTGTTCAGCAAAAATTGGACCAATTTTTTTGTGAAAGAAAGCCGATAACTTAGTATTTTCATAACCCTAGAGCCTATCTTTGATCTGTACATGTCGTTTCAATTTGCGCCGTGTTTTTTTTTTTTTTTTTTTTTTTTTTTTTTTTTTTTTTGAACTTAAGCCAGATGCAAAGTGAGATATTTGTGTAATTCGTATTAGTAATCATACAACATTTAAATGATTACATTTTCATTCACCCCTATCGTGAATAAAAATTCCACATGCAATTTGTTCCCTTTTATTTTTTTAACATTGAATTTTAATAGGAAAAATTTTAAAAGGGAAAAAATTTCATGTGGAATTTTTATTCACGATAGGGGTGAATATTTCAAATCTAAACGAAATTGTGTATTTTAGTTTTTGCTATAAATTGATTTCATTTGCCAAATTGAATTTCTTTCAAAGTTTTGCTTTGTGGATGCAAATATTTCATGTGTGGATTTCTTGTTGACCAATGGCGCAAATTCTGCATATAGCCGCTCTTTAAGTTGTTTAAGTTGAGAGCAAAGACATAAAATTTCACTGCTATTTTTAATATACGATTTCCAAACATGCCACTTTGGAAACCTCTTTTAATGTTCTTTTGTGTATAATCTTAATGAAATTCCAATATAATTACTTAATATTTTTTCCTTTAGAAGAGCGAAGCCATTTGTAATTAATTGGGCATCTTAATACTATGGATTAATCTGTGTTCCTTTTTTAGCTTTTGTTTTTAAACATTTGTACAAATAAATTTATTCAAAGTATTGTTCGTTGTTAGCTTTGAACTTTTCCCAATCTTTCTGGCAATATATGGAGTCCACGCTAAAAGAACTGCTCATCTTTTAAGGGCCAAGAACGAATCAAAAAAAAATTTTTTTTTATTTAAAATTTTGGAATGATTGAAGAAATAGCTATCTAAAGTCCTTTGGATAATTTTTGCTAGGACCAATAGGTGAAAAGTTACACTAATTTAAAAAAAACCCTGTATGATAAAAATGGACCAAAATGTCCAACTTTGACCCCCTCTAACTCCGGCAGTTCTTGACTGATAGAGCTGAAAATTTGTCTCTGGCCTACTATCCAATAGTATTAACCTTGGTGCAAATTTCATCCAAATCGGAAGACATCGATGTTTAAAATTGGGTCACTTGACGTGAAATTCACCATATATGTATGTATAGTAAAAAAAAACCATTAAATTTTATTTGTCTATGAATATGTATTTCTACATGTTCATAATTTTAATTACTATGGACTTAGACTATTCCTACCACCCTCGTATTTGACCATTTTTTATAGTTACGTTTGCTAAAACTTAATGTTCCTCACACGTTTTACGTTATTAAATATAATTGTAAATACTCGTCTGTATGTATGGAAATTTTCACTTTTATGCTTAAATAAAATTAAGTGCAATAATATGAATTATCTAGATGAGTACGAGGGCGGTTCGGAAACTTTGTAGCTTAGAACAGGAACAACAGAAATTGTAGCCAAAGTACATGATATGTCATTAAATGATCGACGAATAAAAGTGCGTGAAATAGCTAATATCATGGGCATTTCAAATGATCGAGTTCATTTAATTTTGCATGAAGAACTAGAGATAACAAAGCTTTCTGCAAGATGGGTAACGTATTTGTTAACACGCGTAAGAATGAAAATTTCTCAAGCTTGTTTGGATCGTTTTAAGAAAAAAAATGGATTTTAAGCGTCGTTTCATAACTGTTGATGAGACATTGATCCACCACAATACTCCAGAGACAAAAGAACAATCCAAACAATGGACAATGGCAAAAACAATTAAATCGGCTGGGAAGGTTATAGCAACGGTTTTTGGCAATTCAAACGTATTTTATTGGACTGTCTGCAAGAGGGTAAAACAATAAATTCAGAGTACTATTGCAACATTTTGGATCAATTAAATGGAAAAATTGGAGAAAAACGTCCACAAAAAAATAATTTTTCAAGCCAACGCACCAGCGCACAATAGTGTTTTAACAATGGCTAAAATCAACGAATTTAAGTACGAGTTGCTTGACTACCCTAATTATTCTCCTGATTTAGCTTGCAGTGACTTTTACCTGTTCCAAAATCTAAAAAAATTCCTAGCTGGCAAGGGTTTTACTTCAAATGAAGATGCAATTACATTATAAACCACTATTTTAAAGGCCTTGAGGAAACCTCTTTTAATCAAGGCATAGAATTGCTAGATAAGCGTTGGACTAATTGTATTGAAGTGTATTCAAGAAATTATATTGAAAAATAAAAATGTTTTTGAGAAACTTACTATTCACTTTCTGTGCTAGGCTAAGAACTTTGCGAACCGCCCTCGTATGTGTAAATTAGTAAAATGTTTATACTATTTGCTTGCTTTTTTTAATAATTAGTAATTTATTATCACAATAATTAGAACGTTTATATGTGTTTGGCAAAGCTTCATTGTAATTTATCTTTAATTTTCGTTTTTACATAAACAAGATCACCTACAAACTACAGCAACAATTTGGAAATTATTTTATATAAAAAATACTAGATTTACGCCACAAATTGTTGGTATTCGTATTCTAGACAGAGCCATTCTATAATTGAAATTATTTAATTGCTTCAATTTTTCTTATGACCTGGGGGGTTACTGTGTACATCGATTCGAAAAGAAAAGCATTGGAATTTGTATACTTTTTACATTGTATTTCGAAAGCTTTTGCTTTCGAATCGAAATACACAGTAACCCGCCTGCTATCTTTGGCAATACATTGACTGAAGACCTCGAACGATTGTTTTTAGATTTTGATAAAATCGGTTCGCACTCTTTCTCAGTTTACGTTTTATTATGTCTAATAACTTGATAGTTTAGTGTTTTCAATATTATGATCATAGAAATGGACCTTGAGCGATTTTACAATGTCTGTGTGGATGTTAATATGAATGTTTAATATTTTTAGCGCTCTTCCTGATATACATCTCCAGGTTGGTGCAAAAGCATAACAAATGTTACAATATTTAAACTGGGCAACTTCCACAGAATGAGTTCATATATCTATCCACTGCACCTAGTGAAGTATGACTGGCAGGCCAGTTAGATATGTCTTGAGAACCCTGATTACATGCTGGGAAAAACTTAAAAATTTTCTGGGAAATTACACAATGACAAATTACTTAAAAACTTCCAAAAATTCAATTGAATCTTTATAATGCGAAAGACTTTGCAATTAAAACTTTGCCAGTAAAATAACAAATCGGATGTAAGATGACTTATTAAATGAACTAGTTACATATTTTAAAGGCACATTAAAACAATTTTGCAAAATGAACTTAAGATTCATTAAAACTTTAGATTCATTAAAACGGGATTTCTCGTCGTAGCCATGCTGGCTGGCTTCAGGGGATATTTTTAAATTCTTACTTTTAAACTTTGATACGCGTTTACTGTTAAATTCTCGTTCCAATTGTGTGTTTCAAATTACAGTCAATAAAACAGCTGATTGCAATACTTTCATTAAAGCAATCATTTGTACTGTATTTTAGAAAGGCACTTGTGTTTTCACGTGCATGATTTCTTAGACATTTGAAGCATGATCAAATCACTGTCAACTACTTGATATGCTTAATATAATGTTGAAAGCTTTTTAAATGCAACACTCATTGTGTCTAGGCTTATACTGTGTTCAGATATGCAACTTTATTGCGATAATCGCAATAAACGCCATTATTGAGCTCTATATTCCATATAAAATCTCAATTATTGCGCAATAAGTACGAAATTGTTATAATATTGAGTAAGATTTCGAATGCAACACTGTTCACAACTGTGTTTAGTGAACAAAATTGTATAAAATGCAAAATGCAACAAAAGAAATCATTAAAAAATCAATGTGAAGGTAAGTTTGTTTACATAGAATCACAACAACTATTTAGAGTATTTTTGTATTGTTTTCCAGCTGTCAAATGATTATTGAGTAAGCTGAAAATTGCGTATGCCTGAACACTTAAAATAATATTGTCAATTAACCGAATATTGACTCAATAAAGTTGCATATCTGAACACAGTATTACTTGCTTACTCGGTGTCTTACATACATATATTTTATTCAAAAAACGGCAGACAATAATTGACAAGTAAGCATCAATTTACAATATATCTGTTGTTGCAAATTTGATTTAAAAAATTTAAATATTAAAACTTCAGTAGGATTTGCTCAGAGCCAGTGATGCTGAATAATATTTGTAAAATAAATTTAAATTGGCAACAGAATCTTCCTCTGATTTCATTCGAGTATAGATGAACCAGTCGCGACCTTGCCTGATCTAAAAGAGGATATTTAAGATGAAATTGCACATCAGTCATCTGGACTACTGAAGAAAAATACTCTTAAACGTGGCCAGCTATGCATTAGTTCTGGTATAAACCACTTTGTCAACGCATAGAGTTGGTCAAATTATAAGATGAAACTTTGAAAGTTAAACAAAATTAATCAAGAGACTCCAATTTAGCGAATTTTTTAAAAACAGCTCAGAACAACAAAAATTGGTATATTAAAAAGTATTCAATTGAAAACGTTTATAAAAACACAGAGAAACAATAGAAATCAATATTTAGTTCTTCATCATACCGAAAAATATTTTCGGTTAAATTGCAGCAGGAATGGGGCAGATTTTCATTTCAATTATTTAATTTGTTACATTTGTTATATAGATATGTACGAATCTAAATTAAATTTTGTTAATATTTGTGCAAAATGATTTTGTTTTGCTTTTTGCAAAAAAACAATATTCATAAATAATTATTTAGACAAAAATCTGTTTGTTTTTACTTAATTTAATTATTTTCTTTTATGAAATTTTATTGAAAGTAAAAAAAACCTTGATTAAATCACAAATTTCAATGTCATCTGAATTAGCTGCACACTGTATAGTTTCTATAAAACATACAGATAATTTAATTTTTAATAAGAAATAAGAATAATTCATTAATTTTAATTTCATACTTTCTTCCTTCTGACTTTTTTCAAAAAAAAAAAAAATTAAACAAGCCTCAAACGCACAGAAATTTATGTTCTTCAGTTTTTTTGTTTTTGGTGAGTGAAAAACAAAAAGTGCAAAATGTTTATTATCTTCCCGTAATTAAAACACTTTGTTTATACATACAATTATTTGTTCATTCATCTTTTTTCAGTTTTAAATTTAGACGCTCACTTTATTGAGAAATTTATCAAGTACATTCATTTATTTATTTTAGCAGAAGATATACAAAATTAACTTGAAAAACAACAATGATTTTTTACAATTTATTATGTAATTTATTTATGGATAATTTTACTGCCACGTTTTTGTTACAGTGTATGTGCAATACTTCACACATTACAAATTTAACATTACTAATTTCAAAAGTAATTGAATTGTTGAGATTTTTTGGAATAAGCTTTTAATTCTACGTAACAAATTTATGTTTTTAATTCCTATCTCCTCAGAATAAAACGCGTCTCTAGAAATCATTTAAATTATCTGGCTAAGTTTATCCAAATAGTTTTTTTAACAACCAGAGACCGAAAATAAATCGTCCTATATGATCAAAATACAAAATAATTATTTATATTTTCTTTTCACAAATAAATCACTGAAAAAACTGTTATAAAAAGATTTTTGTTGACATTATTTGCAGCGTTGTCAAAACGCCCTAAAATGGAGAAAAAAGCGCCATTAAAAAAAACGCACCAAGTTTAGAATTTCTATTTTATTGAAAATGTAATTTGAAATAATTTTACATTTTTTTAATTTCATCAACGATTAATAGTAAATGCCTTTTTTTTAATAAATAGTAAAGATAAAATAAGCACTTAACCGCACAAAATTTAACTCAGTACATATTTGGTACTTTTTATACCCTTCACCATCGTGAGAAGGGTATATATAAGTTTGTCATTCCGTGTGAAATTTCCACAATATAATTTTCCGACCCTATAAAGTATATATATTCTGGATCCTTATAGATAGCGAAGTCGATTAAGCCATGTCCGTCTGTCTGTCTGTCTGTCTGGATGTTGAAATCAGTTTTGTGAAGTCCCAAGATATGTTCGGGATCCAAACCTTCAATAATTCTGTCAGAAGTGCTTTCGAGAAGTTTGCTATTTAAAATCAGCAAAATCGGTTTAGGTTAACCAGAGTTATGAACCAATATGTGAGACCACCTCCATAAAAATTTGATATTTTTCGTCCATTTTATTGCAATATTTTGAAATATATTGCAGATAATACCATGAAATTTTGTATACGTTGTTTGTACTATAAAAGAAGAAAGTTTGCGGAAAATAGTAAAAATCGGTCCATGATTTCTCATAGCCCCCATACAAATATATATATTCCCGAAATATGGCTTAATGATAAATAAATGCCTATAAAATTGGAATATCAAGACAAAATTCAGCAAAAATAAGTTTTGTGCAAAAAGAAATCGCAAAACGAAATTTTTTTTAGTTCGGTCCATATTTGACCATAGACCCCATATAAAGTCCACTTCCGAAATTCACTTAAATACGCATAAAACAGATATAAATAATGTTATACGGCTAAAATTTGACATAAATACTCTTTATAGGCAAATAAATTGTTGTACTAAATTTTATGGTGGTCGGCCCACAACTGGTCATAGCTCCCATACAAGGACCACATCTGAAAAAGACATTTTTCCCTATATATATTGTATAAATATCGTTACCGACTCAAAACTTTGTACAGATCATGTACATATATACAAAAATCATTCCACACAATTTTGTTAATTTCGGTCTATTTTTAACCGTATGCCCCATATAAAGCCCTCTTCGGAAAATCCCTTTAATACTCATAAATCGCTTATAAATAAGGGTACCAATCCAAAATTTTACACGGATCATTTACATACATGCCTAAATCTAACTGCTGGATTTTGAGAATATCGGTCCATATTTGACTATATCCCCCACATAAGGTCCACTACCGAAATCCACGTTAATACTAATATATATCTTAAATATACCGTAATTACGTTGAAATTCTACGTGAAATATCCCCATAGGCATGAAAATAACTGTTTCAAAATTTAAGAAGATCGGCCCATAATTTGTCATACCTGCCATATAGAAGCATTTCCAAAAACAAATAAATTCGGGTCAAAAAATATTCTTTTCGGATTTAACCCATATTCGGTCCATATTTTATAATCGTTGGAAAGCTATTTTTAATACCTTTTATTTAATGTATTACAAATTATCAGACACCCAGTAGTTCCCGAGATATAGGCCTATATATTTTCAACTTTAAGGGCCCGCCCCCTCGAAAATAGGCGTGGCCGCCAAAAAAAATTTTTTTTGCTGGTATCTCTTCTAAAATCCCTATTTGTTTTTTTTTTTTTTAACAAAATCACTAAAACCGAATTGTACCCCTTTTTTATACTCTGTTTGTTAAATTACACTGAAGATTATTATGAACATCAGACAGACTCTGTAAGTTATGGTAAGAATTGGTAATTAAATCAATTAAAAATGGTAAAAATTAGACAAAATTTCAAAATATTTAACATAAATTATGTTGGTCGTAAAATTGCCTTTCTAACAATATATCAAATACTAATAAAATTTGCACTAAGACTGAATAGAAAACACAGAATTAGGATATTCTAGTCTAGTATAGTTTCTGTATTTCTTATTACGCTTAGGTGAAGGGTATTTAAGATTCGGCACAGCCGAATATAGCACTCTTACTTGTTTTTAAATAATTTTTTTTCTAGTTTAAGCACTTCTATTTGATTTTTTTTTCAATAAAATTTGTTAGGGCTGCACTGAACTGTAACAGTTAAAATTCGGCCACACAAGAATTTTTATTTCCATGTTTAAAATGTTAATTTTATTTTCAAAAAAAGGTTTTCGCCCTATTCACCTTTAGCAATAACCTTAATGTGACGCATTTGATAGTATGTATTCATTTATCGTACATTCGTATTTAAAATACATTTAATGGGGTCCTTTTTCATGGTACAGATTTCATAATAATGAATTTTTAAAAAAATACAATTAAAAATTAGTAAAAAGAAAGATTTCATTACATATACGGAAAACTGAAAGAAACTTACTGAAATTAAAAAAAAAGCGCACCGCCCACCAACTAAAGAATTTTTCGCACAAAAAATTTAAAAAACCACCACAAGCGAAACGCACCAAGTTCACAACGCTGATTGTTTGTTATGTCCTTTATAGTTTCTTGTTGTTTTTTAATGCCTTGGTGGGAGATAAACTATGTATTTATTTCAATTATGGTTGATCATAATAACTTTCTTTCTCTTTTATTTACATACATAGATACTATACGAACATAATACATACTTTGGAAAATTTCAATTGTGGACTTAATGAATTTTGATTTTTATTTTAAATTTATGATTTGTAAAATTTAAATTTTTTTTGCAAAATTGCTGATTTTGTATTGTTTTTCAAGCTTTTAAAAAATGTACGTTTTTTTAATTATGTAATTTTTTTTATTCTGTTCTAAAAATTAAGATTTTTTCAAAAGTTTTAAGTTTTTTTTTGTTAAATATTCGATTTTTGTGAAATTTAAAATTTTACATGCAATTATTTATAATTTTTATATCCAAGCATCATTGATTTGCATGAACTTTTGCCATTTATTTTTAAAGTTTGAAAATAAAAGTTATAAGCCGACCTTTACGAAAAAACTTTAATTATAAATCACACATCTTGATTATTACCGTTATTTTTATTTCTGTTTCTCTCAACCACAAACCTAAAATGCTATAAATTACTCTCTCAGTGATGTAAAACAAAAAACATATTTTAAATGGTAAAGGTGCCAATTAACCACTAAAATTAATGTGGACCCGTTATTTTAAGTCTCTGTTAACAACATTTACATCTGCAGCTGTTATTTACAACTGATACAATTCATAAATGTAAACTGGCGCTAGTATTTCTCATAACATTAAAAAATATATTTTTTATTTTCATTAGACGCTTCCAAATTAATATAAATATTGTTTTCATATTTTGAAATAAAAGTTAACCCACCATAAATTATCTTTAGTTAAGAAATATGAGATGAATATAAAGGGCGGAAACTTTGCTGTCAAAATCTAAGTAAAACAACACTCTCATGTATGGAATTTGTTAAGCCTTTTTTGCTCGATTTTGTTTTTTTTTGGTAGTTTCCGCTATATATGTGTGTTTCTCTATGATTTTCAAACAGACTCTGTTAACAAGCAAATGTTTAGTTGCCACCCCTAATATTATGTAATTCATATGTAAAATGCATTTTACCCCTTTTTCTATAATGTTTCTATACACAAGGACACATTGTTGTCCTTTATAATTCTCATTTAGTTCGAATTCCTTTCAACGTAATAAATCAAGGTTGAGCAACGGAAAACATACTTACCTGGCGTAGGGGTTACCGTGATCATGAAGGCGGTTCCCCCGGAGTGAGGCCCTCCGCGATTATTCATAATGCGAATCAGTGATGGAAAATGGGTTTTCGGATTTCGTACCAACTATATAAATAAAATTTTCTTTTTAGACCTTTACGTAAGCATTTTTAATATTTGTTAAGTAATAATAAAACTTAACCACATATCTTATGGCAACATTTTTAAAATTACCTTATAAAAGGAATGTTTAAACAATTTCTTACTCGTTTGGTATTGATTTATTGCAAGTAATAAAAAAAGTATACGGCGCGCTGTAGTTTGTGAATTTGAAACGCCGCGGCTTAAGACTTCTTCTATATGCTATAAAACTGGTCTCTACTGAAAAATGCTACCAGATAAAGCGTTTGGTCACTATGTAAGGAAGTTACCAAAGGCAACTCTAACAATTTTATTTTAATGCAAAGAAACAGAGCTCGTTCCGTAATAAAATGTTTCCTCAAAACACGACTAACCTTTTTATATGTCAAAAACAAACTGACAATCCAAAATATAATCAACATATATAACAGACATGTGTACCAACATAACAGAAAAAAAAATGCGAAAACCGAACATACGTAACTCACGAAATTTGTGCGGTGTCTCCATGTGTAACGAAACGCTTAATTTCTTTGTACTGGTATGAATTATGCCAGGGCCCAAGTTGACCAAACTTGTTGGCGCACTGTAGCGTTATCCGTGCTTAAAACTTATGAAACAAAAAATATACTGAAAGTCTAATCCACTCCACTATTGATGCATTGTTCACATAAAATCCGGTCGCATAAATGTTTTAATATTTATATAAATAAGTGAGCTGCTGCTTATTGCACATAGCTATAAAAATATTGCCAAGAACAGTGCTATTCCGCTTAAATTTTCCTTTGACACTAGCCCAATAATGTTTAATTGGCCGAAGCTTGGACATTAGGCGGGTCATATATTTTCTCTAGAGTGCTGCATTTGAATCAAAACTTTACTGAAGATTAATGACATCTAATAAAAGACTGCAAATTTTTCTGCAGGTACAAAAGTGATGCCGCTCTTCAGACCAGAACTGCTTATCAAACTATGACCTTTTTATCAAATTTATCCATTTTTGTCTATTTATATATTGTCATTTACTTTCCAATCAGCTCCACTGTGCAATGACAATTTCAATGCTTAGGTTCAGAAGGTATCGCGTTCGTTTAACATAAACAAATTTAATTGATTTTGGAAAAACAAGCTAAGACTTTTTTAGAGAACTAATAACCTGAAGTATTAAATAAGAACTTCTCTCATATATTTTATTTATTATTTTTAAAATTGTACTACTACATATGTAAATAAATATTAAAACTCTAAATTTGCTTTATTCTCTCTTTAATTTTAGGATTGCCGACAACCCTTCCACGGTGGTTCATTCTTCGATCACGAAGGCTTGCCCTACTGTGAGACTCATTATCATGCCAAACGTGGTTCATTGTGCGCCGGCTGTTCGAAACCCATCACGGGTCGCTGTATCACAGCCATGTTTAAGAAATTCCATCCCGAACATTTTGTTTGTGCCTTCTGTTTGAAACAATTGAACAAGGGTACATTCAAGGAACAAAACGATAAACCCTACTGCCACACTTGCTTCGAAAAGATTTTCGGTTAACACGGCTCCACAGAACGGAAAATGCCACACATCTGGATGACAACAATTCTAAAGAAATAAAATTATAAAAAAGAAAACTTATTATATACATACATATATTTATGTTATTCTGAATTAAACAGGCACAATTCAACTAAGGTTTTATTATGATTTCTGTTATTTAAATCTCGTTGAAAAACACCAACCAACACAACACAGCAACAATAATAAAAGAAATACATTAAAGTGTAGTATTAAACTTTTTTACAATTTTAAGTTTAAATCTATAAATATTTACACAAACGCACACACACACACACACACATACAAACAAAAAACTTATTTTAGAATGTCTATGTTTAATAATCTGTTTATTCTTTAGCCAAGATATTAATCCAACTATTACTTGCTAATCTTATTATTACAATATTATTATAATAATTCAATTTGTTTTACAATTATTTTTGTACTGGACCTTTATTTTTGTAATTTTTCAATGTTTTTGTAATTTGCCGTTATTTTAAAGTTAAATTTAAAAAGTTTTATTTTATGTTTTTCTTTACTTTTTCGTAATTTTCTATTCCATTTTGTGCCAATCTTTATTAAGCAGAATACATATTTAGTTTCCTTTTAATGAAATTATATTTAAATACATACATAGTTCTTTTTTTAAGGATTTTTTTTTATAAAACAATTATTTTTCTCTATAGCTAGTTAAAAATTTATTAAAAGCCGCCTTTCAATAAAACTTTTTTTAATTTTCTTCTAAAATGTTTTGGAATTTTTATTATAAATTTATTATGAATTATTCACACATACTACATATATATTTTTTTATTATTAGAAACAAAATGCATTTTATGCAATAACAAATTTGTTATAAAACAACATGAGAAATTATAGCTTTTCAATTATTAATAATTAAACTTTAAAAACTATAAATTGAACTAATCAAGAATTAATAAATTTAATATGTAACAACTGGAAACGAAATTGTGTTTTTCTTATTGTGGTTTGGTACCAATTTATTTATTTACAAGAAAATCGAAATATTTGCTAAAGCGTTTGTAGGGAAGATTAGGAATGTAAACAGCCATGTCACAGAATTCAATTCGGTTCGGAAGTGCAATTAATTCCGTATTTTGCTTCTATAGAAAAAGCAAAACAAACATTTTTTTCGGAATAAAAATACTTTTAATTTGCTATGTAGAATTGTAATTTTAATAATTTCTAGGTTTCATTCTGAAAAAAGTGTTTGTTTTAGTTTTTCTGAAGAAGCAAAATACGGAATTAATTCCATTTCCGAACAGAATTAAATTCTGTGACATTGCTGATAATTTAATATGATCGCAGCTTTATTCTGCGCTACGATTATGTTCCCGCATTCAGTTACGCATCGAATCGAGAAATGTTATTCAGAGAAAAAACCTAATCTAAAGAAAAGAAGAAGGAAAGTGTATGTTCAATGACACTTTTTTACTGTGAAACATTTGAAAAAGAAACCGAAAAACAAGTGATTTTGTGAACATTTCCATTACCAGTTAAATTAATTGCTAGAAAACAATGATGTAATAATAATAATAAATTCAAATTAAATATTTTGTAAATTTTTATTGAAAAAATACATTAGTCTACACAAGGGTAGGGAGAGGGAGAAGTGCCAAAACCTAAGTGAGTGGCGCTTTTCCAGTATAAAGAATTCTGTTGCGCCGAAGGTGATATTTTTTATTATACCCTTCACCATCGTGAGAAGGGTATATATAAGTTTGTCATTCCGTGTGTAATTTCCACAAAAAAATTTTCCGACCCTATAAAGTATATATATTCTGGATCCTTATAGATAGCGAAGTCGATTAAGCCATGTCCGTCTGTCTGTCTGTTGAAATCAGTTTTTTGAAGTCCCCAGATATACTCGGGATCCAAACCTTCAATAATTCTGTCAGAAGTGCTTTCGAGAAGTTTGCTATTTAAAATCAGCAAAATCGGTTTAGGTCAACCAGAGTTATGAACCAATATGTGAGACCACCTCTATAAAAATTTGATATTTTTCGTCCATTTTATTGCAATATTTTGAAATATATTGGAGATAATACTATGAAATTTTGTATACGTTGTTTGTATGACAAAAGAAGAAAGTGTGCGGAAAATAGTAAGAATCGGTCCATGATTTCTTATAGCCCCCATACAAATATATATATTCCCGAAATATGGCTTAATGTTAAATAAATGCCTATAAAATTGGGATATCAAGACAAAATTCAGCAAAAATAAGTTTTACACAAAAAGAAATTGCAAAACGAAATTTTTTTTAGTTCGGTCCATGTTTGACCATAGACCCCATATAAAGTCCACTTCCAAAATTCATTTAAATACGTATAAAACAGATATGAATAATGCTAAACGGCTAAAATTTGGCATAAAGACTCTTTATAGACAAATAAATTGTTGTACTAAATTTCATGGTGGTCGGCCCAAAATTGGTCATAGCCCCCATACAAAAATCTTCCCGAAATATTGCTCAATTATACATAAATGCCTATAAAATTGGAATATCAAGACAAAATTCAGCAAAACTAAGTTCTGTGCAAAAAGAAATCGCAAAACGAATTTTTTTTTAGTTCGGTCCATGTTTGACCATAGACCCCATATAAAGTCCACTTCCAAAATTCACTTAAATACGTATAAAAGAGATATAAATAATGTTAAACGGCTAAAACTTGACATAAATATTCTTTATAGGCAAATAAATTGCTGTACTAAATTTTATGGTGGTCGGCCCAGAACTGGTCATAGCTCCCATACAAGGACCACATCTGAAAAAGAGATTTTTCCCTATATATATTGTATAAATATCGGTACCGACTCAAAACTTTGCACAGATCATTTTAATATATACAAAAATCATCCCACAAAATTTTGTAAATTTCGGTCTATTTTTAACCATATGCCCCATATAAAGCCCTCTTCCGAAAATCACTTTAATACTTATAAATCGCTTATAAATAAGGGTACCAATCCAAAATTTTACACGGATCATTTACATACATGCCTAAATCAAACTGCTGGATTTTGAGAATATCGGTCCATATTTGACTTTATAACCCACATAAGGTCCACTTTTGAAATCCACGTTAATACTAATATATATCTTAAATATACCGTTATTATGTTGAAATTCGACGTGAAATATCCTCATATGCATGAAAATAACTGTTCCAAAATTTAAGAAGATCGGCCCATAATTTGTCATAGCTGCCATATAAGAACCATTTCCAAAAACAAATAAATTCGGGTCAAAAAATATTTTTTTCGGATTTAACCCCTATTCGGTCCATATTTTATAATCATGATATACATCGTTGGAAAGGTATTTTTAATACCTTTTATTTAGTGTATTACAAATTATCAAGCACCCAGTTTTCCCGAGATATAGGCCTATATATTTTCAACTTTACGGGCCCGCCCCCTCGAAAATAGGCGTGACCGCCAACAAATTTTTTTTCTCTAGTATCTCCTCTAAAAGCCCTATTTCATTTTGTTTTTGTTTATTTTTTTTTGGAGCAAAATCACTAAAACCGAATTGTACCCCTTTTTTATACTCTGTTTGTTAAATTACACTGAAGATTATTATGAACATCAGACTACAGAGTCTGTCTTATGGTAAGAATTGGTAATTAAATCAATTAAAAATGGTAAAAATTAGACAATATTTGAAAATATTTAACATAAATTATGTTGGTCGTAAAATTGTCTTTCAAACAATATATCAAATACTAATAAAACTTGCACTAAGGCTGAATAGAAAACACAGGATATTCTAGTCTAGTGTAGTTTCTGTATTTCTTATTACGCTTAGGTGAAGGATATTTAAGATTCGGCACAGCCGAATATAGCACTCTTACTTGTTTTTTTATAATATTGTTGCATAAAAATAAATTAAAATTTAATTAAATAAATTCACCAGATTTTTACGTGCAGACAAAAAACAATAGCAAAACTTTCTCGAGAAACATTTCTACTCTAAAGAACCTGCTGAGCCGAAGGTGATATTTTTCATTCATTTAAAATATCCCCTTCCATCACTACGTTTACACAATAAGTAACGACTAGAAAACTTAAATATCCAAGAGACTATGCTGCAAATTAATTTTGAAATAGTGTCAAATATTTTCCAAAATGTTAGCAAACGAATTGATCATAATCGCATCCAATTGGTATATTATCATTAACTTATGGTGTAAAGAATTATTCGAAATGTTTCAATTGACTAGGAGAACAACTACAACACTTCAAATCTAGCTGGCAAAGATGAAATGCTTCAAAAGGCATGTCAAAGAAGCTAACACGAATGCTAGCTGAGGAATTAGAAAATGATATTGGGGTGAAAGCATTACATGAAAAATCCTACTCAGATAAAAATATTTAATGAATTAATGACTATAGTATATACCTCAACATTTTGACCACTGACCACTGGCATAAATAATGCAGAATCTGGCTACTTTATAACTAACCCCCCTTATTGTGTATTTCTTTTCGAAAAGGAAATCGTTCGAATTTGTATACTTTTTACATATAATAACCCCCCAGGAATGTCATCAATATGTCATCCCAAAGCCACGCTTTGAATCGCATAAATAATTTTATTCCCCTAAAGAGAAAATGCTGGCAAAAGGAACCCTAAAATAACAATGTTTTGATCAAACTTATAAATGAACATATCCCACAAAAACATAATATCTAAATTAATCGATTAATTAGTGCTCGAGATGGACACACAAAATATTAAGATTTGAATTGTTAACAATTATTTGACACTTGTTTGGTAGCAAAAAAAAAGTAAAAATCTCTTGATATGTGTCTGCTATTAACTGCACACTGAAATGCATTTTCTGCTCTGCCAAGGGCGTCATCAGCAATGTTTATTGCCCAAGATCTACTTGTAAATTTAACTCACCATTTATTGAGAAATAGAATTTGGGAATTAACATATTTCTTTATTACATGTTATGAGTTAGCACGAAATTTACTTATGTTTTTACAAATGTGTGTGTATTCTTCTTTATTATTATTATTATTATTATTACAGATTTTTGTATTACTACAAATTTGTTGTTATTTTGCTGCGTCTACCATCGCGATGCATCGGTTGACAATATCAGCAAAGTATGTTGTTGTTGTCATTTCTCCTTTATGGTCGATTCTTTGTTGTTCTGTAACTATGAAACACCGGAGATTGGATGACAACTTTTTTACACCGTACCCATAGCTGCCAGATTTGACGATTTTTTCATTGAAAGTGACGATTTTCTGAATTATTAAAAATTTCTATCATTTGTTAGTTTTATTAATGTTTTTGTTACCAAATTCTCTCTTTTTTTGAGACAACAACGATTTTTCTTATTTAGTATTATAAATTTTAAGAAGAACATGACATATTTCAAAAACACAACTATGATAGTGTTTTCTTAATTATTGTTGTTCAGTTCAAGTAAAATAATTCCAAAGAATATTTAGTCAGGATAGTAGAAATAACTTATTTATCTGTAAACATAGAAAGCAATTTTAAATGTTGAATTCCATGAACTAAAATTTTAAGAGGAGACAATTTCTGAATTTTCACGGGGAAATTCTTCTACAAAAACTTCTCCTATTTAAAAAAAACGTCGAAAGCATATTCAGCCAAATAAATTTAAATAACAAAAATACGGAATTCTTTGAAAATAAGTACCTGTACTCGTATATGATGGATGAATTGATGTCTATACTCAAAATGATATTTAAAACTTAATAAAATAAATTGTCTTGACATTGTAATTTAACCTGAATTAATTAAATATGCTAAATTCAGATATTTATTTATAAAATACTGTAGTCTTGTTTCACACTCGTCAGTTTTAGCTCACTAGTTTTTGTTTAAGTCTCTTTTGAACTTGCCATTTCATTTACATACGTCAAATCAATTTTCGTACTTTTTAATGTAAATCAACATGTATGAAAAAAAATATAAAAGGAAATAAGAAAATTGACAGTACCGTCAAGCTTGTACCCCTTTTGTTCTCTTTTCCCTTCTCATCCAAAAATACTTGCCTTGACGAGTCAGAACTATAGAAGTGAAAACGGACTAAGATATTATAAAAATATTAGACAAGTTCTGTTTGGCATTATATTTTTTGTGATTTCTTATTTAAAAAGTTAAAATGTATGTGTTTTGATATTAATTGTACAAGAGACTATATAAACTTGAATTTTTATGTTTGCGCTTAAATAAAAATTTCAAAATACTATTAGAAATAGTGACTTTTTATTTTTCCGATTTTTTGACGATTTTTAAAATTCGAAATGACGATTTTTTTCTTTTTTATCGGGATTTTGACGATTTTTTCCGAAATTCATCTGGCAGCCCTGACCGTACCTTGTGTGTTTGTTAATTTTTAGAGAATATTATGTCGAACTTTTTTTATATTTATTATATTAGAGAAAATTTAATTTTTTATTAATAACTCGAATAATACCATGGTATTTATGGTTATTAATTAAAAATTAACTCAAGGATAATTAAAAATTTTCTCTAATATAATAAATATAAAAAAAGTTCGACATAATATTCTCTAAAAAGTTACATTTTGCTTAATAATTGGTTTGTTGGGTTGTCTTCATATTTGCAAATAAAGTTACAAATTAACATTTGTATATTGGTGTATATATTTTTAACGGACTTAACATTTCAAATCCTGTCGGTAACACAAAGTGCAGTTCTAAAAGAAAGAGACAAATATAAATTCTTGATTATAACTTAAATATGCATAAAAGTCTTATAAATATCGTCATTGAGAAGAAATTCTCCTAAAATAAATATGTAGAAATTATGGTACAATATTTTATGACGTTCGTCCCATAATGGGTGATTTGGTGGTGGGTTATAAGATACGACACAGCCAGACAGAATCTAAACTCTTACTTGTTTTCTATTTTCCTTTCTAAACAACAACAAAAATTGCTAAAAGTAGAATGAATTTTATATCAAATATAAACTATGTATATTAAATAATTTATTTATTAAGTGGAAATTTTATGTGAATATTATTAGAAGCTACTGAATTATTTTTAAATAAAAATGTTTCTAAACCACTGTGCAGTGTGTGTCGGTGGTTACATATTTTTTAACTACATACTTTAAAGTCTTGCAACTAAAATATGTAGGGTAGAAGGGGGACCATTGGCCATAGGGGCACATGTGCCATCACCAATTATCTCAAAAACTAACTTATCGTTTTAAATGCAGAAATCGATTTTTTATTTGTTAATCGTTGATATTCCATCTCTCAAACTATGACAGTTTTAGTTTTCATATCAACGACAGCAGACGTGATTTATTGTTTTAACGACTCCTACAAAAATATTTTGCAGTAAGTATTTTTTGTAATATTTTTTAAAGTTTCTATTATCTTAAAGAATCATTCTTCAGTTTTATAAAGAATATAATAGTGAAAAAAAGTGTGTTCAGTTTTTTTTAATTAATTCATTTTTAACGTAGAAAAAATTTCATTAACTGATCAGACTCCACCTGGGGCTCATTTGCCAGAAACATAGTGGGGCAGATTGGCCGGCAAATGTGCCCCTAGGGGTAGATTCAACACAACGCCTTAATTTTATTAGGATCATAATAATTAACAATATCTTCCTAATTTATCATTTTTTACGAAAGTGTCTTTATAAGCAATGGTTCGCAGCTACAAAAGAAAAACTGATCGCAGTAATATAGATGAAAACAAGATTAAACTTGCTATAAAAGATGTAGTATCAGGAAAAAATAGTATAAGTGGGGCTGCAGTTGTTTATAATTTAAAGCGCACCACTTTACGAAATAGAGTTAGGAAGATGCAGAAGTCTAAAATTAATAAATTTGATGACTCTGGAAACTCCTCTGAAGATGAACAGCAGTATTCATCAAAATTCACATCAAAGCAAGTGTTCACAAAACAGCAAGAAAGTGATATATGCGAATATTTTAAAACAAGTTCTAACCTTCATCATGGGTTTACTTATACCATGGCACGGAAATTTGCATTTGAATATGCTACAATGAATGAAATTCAAATGCCATCCATGTGGCTAGATAACCAAACCGCAGGAATAGACTGGGTGCAAGGATTTATGAAACGAAATCAAGACCTAAGTTTACGGAAACCAGAAAATACTAGTTTAGCTCGATTTTCAGCATTTACAAAGGACGCAGTGATGGAGTTTTTTGATAATGCTCAAAACTTGTTCGAGAATATTCGATTTACACCGTGCTCTATTTATAATTTAGATGAAACGGGTATAACAAAAAAAACAGAAAAAAAATACGTAGCTTCGTCCTCATCATCAGATTTATCAAACTTTAGTTTAGCTGAATCTGATAAATCTGTTGGTTCTTTTATAGAAGATACAAGCCAAGTGGAAGGCAAATTTGTGTTGGTTAGATTCAATGGTGACATAGAAATGTTTTATGTCGGCAAAATAATATTTCTAAATACAAATTCAGTAACTGTCGATTTTTTGAGAAAAAAAACCAACTCGTGGACATTTGTTGAACCGCAAATTTCGGATATTTGCACTGTTCTCAAAAAGGATATTGTTTTATGGTTGCCAGACCCAAATCATCCTCCAGGAACTTCTCGATCTACTACGAAATATTTATTTGATGTTGATATGTCACAGTACAATGTTAAGTGATACCCAGTAGTGTCTTAGTTATTTTCACTTATGATCTCCGAATTTTTCTACGTTTTTGTTTAGTTTACGTTAAATGAATTTGAAATACTTTTTTGTTTTAAGTTACAGCTTTATACTAATAAAATTTTATTTAATAAAACAAATTGTTTATTGTTTTTTATTACTGGCTAACCCACCCCATGGGTGGGGTACATTGGCCTTTTTAGTCACTTTACAATTTTGAAAATTTAATATATAAAAAGAAGTCGTAACCGGTCCAAAGCAACATAGTTTAAAGGCAACATATATAAGTACAAACTAAAATAAAAAAAATTATGGTAACACTTATGATAAGGAAATAAGAGCACTTAAAAAAAAAGTGGCCAATGCTCCCCCTTCTACCCTACATACTTTGAAATATACACTTCTCTTTTAATACATATTTGTTTAAAAGTAACTGCAACTCTAGTCATAAATAACTTCAGTATTTATTAAATAATTTACCATAGATATTTCTTGATTAAAGACTCTTACAAACTTATTTTAATCGTCCACTTAATGAAAGACCGTTTATACCACAAATTTTTTTTTTGTTTACAACGTTATATACAGACAATTTAGTGTTTTTGCTAATATTTAATTATTTAAGCTGTTATGCACACAATTTAAATTAAGGAAATAAAAAACATTGTTCACATGAAATCCGGTCGCATAAATTTTTAATTATTTATGTAACAAAAAATGTAACAAATTAATATTTACGAGTTTGTATTTATCAATAGTTAATAAAAGCTAAAAAAAGAAACTAAAATTGTATTTACTCGTACACAACATTTTTTACTGTCGAGATTACTAGAGTACAACTTCAAGTTTGCTTTGACGATAGTCCAGTATTGAACAATTGGCATAAGCTGAGGACAAATATTGGACCTGATTTCTTCGATACTAATAATGACGTGGAACTAAAACGGATCAAAACTGTATTGAAGAGTGGTGGTGATGCCTAATAAGAGGTTGCGAACGTTTCTGTTCTATTTTTATTTTCCATCGCTCAGTACTTGTAACTTTTCAAAACAAAGCTCTGAAAAATAAACGAAAGCATAGCAAATTTTAAAGAAAGTTTCTGTAGTGTTTACGAATTTTATGTGAACAGTAGGTACTTCATTTAAAAATATAATGAAATTATTAGTTACTGGAAGATGTTTAAGTTGTAACGAACAGTCTTACATTAAATGAGCGATAAGTGAATATTAAGTGAATTTGAAGTTCGAATAATAGATTATATTAACCCTTTAATGTCCGAATTAATTGGGCTAAGCACATACAGGAGTGTATGAATCAGGAATCATGAATCGTGACAAAACATCTGAATATTTAAAAATTTTGTTAGTGCAATTTTCTATTGAACTTATTATTAATTTTTCCTTAAATGTATACATCATACATATAATCAAACATTTTCTTTAAATATTTTTGTGTCACATTGCAGACCCACTCCTAATGATTATTTCATCAAAAAAATCTTCAAGACTGTGAAACATTTGCAAACTAAAATAATTAAAGTAACATTAACAAGCAGAGTGAAAAATGTATGCACGTCGTTTTTAATGAAAACATCAAAGTTGCCTGAAGCCACCAACATCGAACATGAAAGGTTAAAAAAGAAATTTTAAAATTAATTTAATTTTGGCACTTTATGAATCTTCTATTCTAAATCAGGAATGGAAAACTAAGATTTTGAAATGACACTAAAGTACTTTTTAAGATTGAAAGCATGCACAATATTGTACAATACTTTCAGATCCAAAAGACCGTTTGGAAGTCCCTTTGGCAATAATTTCGTGAAGTATTGACTCTTAAATATTAAGTTAAGTAGGAATTTAAACTAAAGATACGACTTCATTATTTCAATGTTTCAACTGGAGAAGCCCTTAGTTATTCACAAACAAAATTTAGAAATTATTTCCTTCTATGATGTTTCTTTGTATGGATTTCTAGTATGTAAAGGGTTAAAAAGGGGCATAAAAATCATAGAAAAAGAATAATTAAATGTATAATAAGTGACTAATAAAAGTGCATTGATAACAACACCGGGGCACCTTTGAACTATGTTGATAAAATCTCAATTTAACATTTTTTCCGACCCTTAACCGAATTTTTCACATGGCAACCTTGTTTTCTAGCAACGTTAACAACTTTTGCTAGTTTTGTCAGTCGTCGACCGAATGTAGTTGGGTGAACAAGTTTTCGCAGTGCCATTGTAATTTTTTTTATTTTTTTTTGTAAAGTGTTACGTGCCGTCAAGTTTCCTTCGAATAATAAAAATTGTAATTTTTTTTGTAGTATGTTGAAAAATACATGAGCATACCAACAACGAAATTAAGGGGCATGAAAAATGGTGACCCGCTAGCTCTACATGAAGATTCTTAATCCGTGTTTGGCCACGTAAGCATATATCATACTCCCATACCCATGGAGTATGAAAAAAAAACAGAAGCAAATTACATAACTATATATGAAAAAAATCAATTTAAAAACAAATGAATCGATGGCTGGGTAGTATGCCATATAGGGTACATTGTTCCCTCCCTACTGTTTACACAGACACCTACGATAGACTGGATACCCTACTATTTAAATCTATCCCTATATTTGACACTATTTTCAATTAATACTCACATATCTGTTACATTCATCCTTCCCATAATAACAAATTTAAAGCTTCATGTTCGTAAATTCAAAATTAGCAAAAGTTTATTAAAACAAAAGAGAAAAATAATAATAAAACATAATGGAAACAAATGATCATTACTCAATGAGAGTCATGAATAAACTAGTATATAATAACAATGTGGATTATTTGATTTTTACTTTCTTTACAATTTTACAATTTTTTTATGGACAGTGGGGACAAATAGGAATCGGACCGACAATGCATAATAGTAAATGCAAAATACGTACAATATAAAAAATATATATATTTAAAAGCAAATTAAATAGAAGAGAATCATAATTACTTACAATGTTTCATTTCACGTCTATTGAGATGATGGGCCCAGCAGTTCAAAGAGTGTTGTTGTAATTTTGATGATCTCTGTTACATGTGATTAAAGATTATATAAATTCAATTTGTTTTAGATTTCAAAAATGTTATATAAAAAAAATCAAAATAGATACTCCACACTAGAAAATTTTATGTTAGTTATTTATAAATAAATTTACTTACATTAATTTAAAGTAAACATATTATAATATGAATACAGTTATTTTGTATACACTAAATATAAAATATTAGTAAATTATAATAATGAAAATTTTTCTTATAAGTAATATGAGAATTAATGAATATGTATGTAAGATTAGCTTAGTAATTTTAAGTAATTCAATTTGTTCGAGATTTTTAAATTGTGAAAATTACAATATAAGTAGTAGTACAGTTTGAAAATTCATTAGATTAATTTAGAAAATTTTGTAAATATTTGAAGAAGTTTGGTTAGTAAGATTAGAATAGGTTTTTTTTTTATAATAATTTAGTTTTTGTTATAATAATATAGTTTTAATTAGAAAATGTATATACGTAGTTTTAATTAGTGAATTTAGAATAAGTTTTAATTGCTTTTAAATAGTTTGAATTACGAAGTTAGGTTAGGGTTTGCATATTTTTAATAGTCTTAATTAGGGAATTTAGCTTAGGTTTTAATTGATGAATTTAGTTTTGATTTTGGCAATTTTACTTAGTCTGATAGCAAAAAATGTAAATTATATAAAATCTTGATGGAATTTCAGTTATCTGGACTTATCTGGTCTATGATGAAAATGTAGATGTTGTAGTGATGTTTAACTTCGATGGCTTTGGTGAAAAATGCAATTTGGATGTTTACGCACGTGATTTCTGCGTTTTAGTGAGACTTATTATCTCAGACATGTGGTCTTAAAATATCACCGACATACAATTTTGCCACTTTTATGTTTTCCAGACACGTGTGTAGGTTTTTATGTTACGTTACTGGGAACTGATGATACTAAAGGTGACATTGATTAATTGTGGGGTCTTCTTTCAAAACTGACTTTTGGTTATGAAATAAATGTGCTTCCCTCCAGTAAATTTGCAAAATATATTTTGAGATGGTTTAAGGTTTTAAACTTTTCAGCATATACTTTTTTAATTTTTTTTTTTTTATTAATTTCAAATAGTTTAATGGTAATTAAGAAAACTTAAGACCTTTATAACTAATAATGTAACACTGTATGTTATAGAATGCGAGTTAATTACTTTGCTCATTAACACTTTACTTTGATATGATCAAAGCGTAATCTTTAAGCAATAATTTCGTAATTAAATCAATTACTCTCATTTAATAAATTGCGCACTTTCATCAAGGAGATTTGAATGACATTGGAAGTAGTATTAAATTGTTGAAGTAAAAAAAAGACAATAATATTATCAAAAAAAAAAAATAGGATGAAAAAAGGTTAAATTCTCAGAGCTAACAAACTTACATATGTACATATTAAAAGTTGAAGAAAGGCAAAAAATGCGATCAAAAAAAAAACATTAAGTTTTAGAGTGTAAATCTCAGCATGAGCAATCCTACATGCATATATAATTATTGTATGTGCATACATATGTTTATTAAATTGCTCTAGATAAAAAAAATGTAGCATGCTAGAGGAGTATTTATAGGGTAAGAAGAGTAATGTACTCTCAAAGCCAAATCTGCCCAGTGAAAATTTTTTTGCAAAATTAACTTGATATATATGTTTAATTTTCGTATACAATAAAAAGAAAAACATATCATTAAAAAAAATTTTTCATAAACCAAAAATTATAATAAAAATCGCAACAAAAGGCCCAACTATAATATGCATAAGCAAGCTTAAGCAAATTGCAAAAGTTAACGAAAAGGCTGTCAAATGCATAACTAGTTCAGAGTTAACTTTTAGGTGGCTACATTGACTTTGAAACCTTTTGTCCACAGTTGCTCATTTATGTTTAAAAAAATGTTTTTATTTTAACAAAAAGCCATTAAATGACTATATTTTATAAATATTATTATATTATTTTATAATTAAAAGAAAACTTCGTACCCGAAACGCATAATTTTTCCTTTTTTTTTAATTTATCGGCAAAAGTACTAAAATGTACAGCTGTGGCAGCACTACATTGTAAATAATAATAAACGTTTACATATGTTTTGTTAATTTTCGTATTGTGTTTGCAAAAATGGAGAAAAAACTTAAAAATTTAAATAATATAAAAATATTAAAGATAGCGCTTGAAGGCCTGTGCACATCAAAAGAAATAAGTGAACTACAGTGTAAAAGAAGAAGACGCTCTTGTTCTGCCAGAGAAATAAACTGCGACAGAAAGACATTTTTGTTAAAATAAAAAGGGTCTCTTTTATTGTACAGGCACTTATTTTTTCCACATTTTCTATTAAATTTAAAATAAATATATTTTCTTCCATTTTGTTCAAAACACAAACAAACAACAACAAACAGCTGATTCCGTACAGAATGTGCGATCAGTTTCGCTTTTTGCTTAAGCAAATGACAGTTGAAAAACTTAACGAAAAGTTTCGTTAAGTACATTATAGTTTGCCACATACAATTTATATGTGTTCGCACGTTTGCTTAAGCTAGCATATGCATATTATAGTTGGGCCTTAAGAGTGTAAGAAGTATTCAGTGATCGCTTGCTTTCGTGAAAGATATTTATTGCAGTCAAAAATTCATTTCAAACAAAATTAAGGTAAGTTGTTTGACATTTATGTAGAAAAAAAAATATTTATTTTAAATTTCCGTGAAATGGCAAGCTAGTTCAGGTTTGAACAAAGGAAAAGGGGCACCTTTGAACATATTAATTTATAAACCGAAGTACGAAACACTGTTGATTGTCTCTTATTTTCTGAAAATGACGAATCCAATGCTGATCATGATGATTTAAAGGAAAATGTAATCTCACCTAAAATCGCAAGGCCTTTTCCGTCTTAATAATATAAAACTTATTTTTGATCTGAATTTTTTTTATTTTTTAATTGTTAATGTTTATGTTTTTCTTAATAAATAAATCGAATTTATTATATATATAAAAATATAACTGTTTATGTTATTTTTGGACATAAGGGCTACAAGAAAAAATTGAAGTTCAAAGCTGCCCCAGCCTAGTTTAAAGCTGCCCTGTATGGGGTGCACATTTGAACACAATGACTTCATCCATTAAAAAAATAAAAAAAATATATAAGTCGAACTAAAAATAAGTTACTTGTAGACTTAAGCTAAAAGTTTATTTCCATGTACATATATTAGTTAAATTATGTAAAAAGTCAATAATTCAAAAATATAAATTTTTATGTGGCTTGAAAGCAAAAAGTGTTCGAAGGTGCCCCCTCTCCCTTACATATATTGACAATATTTTTAAAACATGTTTTTCGAAGATAAAAAGTAAAATTGTACAATCCAGTGTTGTCATGTAATATTTTGAAAATTTGTACAATTTCTTCTTTTCCAAAATAAAGTTCCTTAACCTTTGTGCCTACAACCAAAATTTTTTCATTATTTATACAACCATCATACCCGGGTAAGTCATATAGTTTACAAGTGAATTTGCTTATATTGGACCTACTGTTTTTTATTTTTATCAGCAAACTGATGCAGTTGC
This sequence comes from Bellardia pandia, assembly GCA_916048285.2. NCBI lineage: Eukaryota > Metazoa > Arthropoda > Insecta > Diptera > Calliphoridae > Bellardia > Bellardia pandia. The sequence goes on from OU696530.1 coordinate 78,869,338, forward strand.
AAAATTATAAAAAAAACTAGTTCTCATCCCTTGTATCGTGTATCGATAGATATTCAACGATTTTCGGCCATTAGCCGTTATATAAGATTTGATAATGGCAAAACACCCCAGTACCGCAAAGAAAGTGATAAAGCAACTGCTATATCTGATATATTTCTAATATTAAACAGAAACCTACAAAATAACTACATATGTAGCATCACGGTTGACGAGCAGCTTTTTCCCTTCCGTGGGGGAACTGGGTTCACACAGTATATTCCCTCAAAGCCGGGGAAATATGGGATAAAGTTCTGGTTAGTTTGTGATGCTCTTACATCTTATCCTCTGAGCGGAAAAATATATACAGGGTTGGCGCCTTCTAGAGAAAAGGAAAAAATCAGGGTAGACGAGTCATTCACGATTTTTCGTGGAAGTGGCAGAAACATCATATGTGATAATTTTTACAAGTTACAATTTAGCATCTTCTTTGATGTTGACTATAACTTGTCTATCTTGGGCAACGTGAACAAAGGTTAACATTTGTTCCAGCTCAACTTTCTAATCCGAAAGGAAGAGAAGTATAATCTTCAGTTTTTGAGTTTTTGATATAAAAAAAAACAACAACAACAGATCGGTTGTTCTTCTATCTACATCTCTTTATAATATCATAGTTGGAGGGGTAAAATAAAAGCCTATAATGATACTGGATTACAACAAAAGCAAAGATAGAGTTGACAACATGCACAAATGTCTTGGAGAATACACAACAAAAAGGAGAACAAACAAAATTGCTACATATGTAGGTGTTAAAAGGAGATCTACAAGAAAAGCTTGCGAAGAATGCAAAAACCGGTACCACACGTGACCATAGCCACCATAAGTTTTACCAAGAGCCCGTTTTTCTTTATAAATATTCGAATTTGTTTTTATATACCAGGAGGCAATTGTGATCATTCATAGCAATTTATTTTGGCGTCTTTAAATTCTGTCTACATTTGAAGCTGAGGCTGTTCCCCATAGATGTATTCCATAACACCATATAGGTTTTATTATTGAGTTGTAAAGTAAGAGTTTGCAATCTAAACTTAGTTTAGAGTTTCTGCTAATGAGGCAATTAATTTGGACTAATTTCAATTTCATTTGAGTCAATTTTGCATCTTTATGGGGTTTCCATTAAAGGAGTATATCGAGGTATTTAACTTTGGATTGTTGTGTTATTGCTTGATTATTGTTATAAATAGGAGAGCAGTAAATGTTATGTTTGTGCATTTCTGCTCATTAACGTTAATTTTTCTAAGTTAACGTTTTCTAATAGGTAGCGAGATGCTTCTTGAGAGTTTTCATTAATGCTTAGAATAGCAGTATCATCAGCAAATGTATGTAGATGTGCAAGTACGGTTGTTTGTTTGCATATCAGACGTATATATCAAGTATAAGAAGGGCTCCAGGCTATTTCCTTAGAGTACACCTGATTCAATGGGTTGTGAGGATCTTAAAAAACCTCCTTCTTTAAGCTTAAATGTTCGACCACTTAAGTAGATTTCCAATGGCTTATGTGTGTTTACGGGTAAGTTTAGTTTCAACATGTATATTAGACCACCACGCCGTACTTTACCCTGCCTTTACACATGCAAGTACTTGCATGCAAGTGCCGTGTACGTATTATATACGAAAACTTATTCGAAAAACTCGACTAGCTCTGCAAGTGAAAAAATGTGAGTGTATTAGTAAAAAAGTGTGAATGTATTGACTTTTTCGAACTTGCACTTGCATGTGTAAATGCCGGGTTATCAACCGCTTGAGAAATGTCAATAAAAAGAGCAGAACAATATTTTTTTCTTCAAATGTTTTTTGTACGATATTGACAAGTCTATGGGTTTGTTTGATAGTAGTGTGTTTTCTTCTAATTCCAAACTGATGATTCGGAATACAATTATTTTCAATTAAAATCGGGTATAACTTATTCATTAGTATTTTCTCGAATCTTAAGGGGATTAGAAAAAAAACGTTATATCGAATAATTCGTTACAATGAGGTTCATTATATCGAGGTGAAGTTGCACTTCTAATCGTTATAACGAGGTAATAAACATTTTAAACGATTTCCGCTAATATTTTACTAAGCATCAAAGAACAATGATTGTCTATCGATTTAAAGTGTCTGAGCTAGATTGCAACAACAACTGCTGCAACAAGCGTAGAAGCTCTTGGCAACAATAAATTTTTCTTTGAATATTTCAGCCGTCTACGAATGTAGGTTTGCTCGAGACGTTGTCATTGCAAACACAATAATTTTGTGTGTATCTGTTTCATATAATTTGGATTAATTGATTGAAATCGTTATGCAAAGGTTGTAAATTGACAAAATTCGTTAATAGAGATAAACAATTCTTTCTATTTCGTTAGTCTGCAGTGAATGAAAATTCGTTATAACGAGGCTATTGACAAATGTATTCGTAATAGAGAGATTTATTTTGTATTAAATCTTATGGAGCGTTGTAGGGGATTTCAAAAAATTCGTTAAATCGAGGAATTCGTTAGAGTAAGGGTCGTTATATCGAGGTTTGACTGTATGCATGTATGTGTTCGACAATGGGCTGGTGGGTCTATATGATTCTATATCAATATTTTCAAAATAGGTTTAGCCGTTTAGAAGTTATAAGAGTTTAAATATTTTTAATAAGCAATTTCAACCTACTACTCAATTCTGGGCTCCTGGTACCAAACAAGCTGTTTGGCCATAATTTTCTAAGTTATTTTGGAGGAGAAAATCCAAAACGTCTCGGCTTATTGAAGCCAACTATCCGAAAAAATAAGCTTCTTTGGAATATCTTGTATAGTTTCGTAAATAGAAGCGAATTTGTAAAATTTTACGATTAAACATCCGCTTATCGTGGAGGCTTAAAATTTTGTTTAGATTGAGGAGAAAGCAATTTATTAAGCAATTTCAACCTACTACTCAATTCTGGGCTCCTGGTACCAAACAAGCTGTTTGGCCATAATTTTCTAAGTTATTTTGGAGGAGAAAATCCAAAAAGTCTCGGCAATTTTAATAAGCAATTTTAACCTACTACTCAATTCTGGGCTCCTGGTACCAAACAAGCTGTTTGGCCATAATTTTCTAAGTTATTTTGGAGGAGAAAATCCAAAACGTCTCGGCTTATTGACATGAAACTCTTCGCTTTAAGTGATCATAATTCCCAGCTGGCTTAACGCATATACATGATGTTGGTACTAATTGGAAGAGTAATGAAGTCAAATATCCGAAAAAATAAGTTTCTTTGGAATATATTGTATAGTTTTATAAATAGAAGCGAATTTGTAAAATTTTACGATTAAACATCCGCTTATCGTGAAAGCTTAAAATTTTGTTTAGATTGAGGAGAAAGCAATTTAATAAGCAATTTCAAACTTCTACCCAATTCTGGGCTCCTGGTACTAAACAAGCTCTTTGGCCATAATTTTCTAAATTATTTTGGAGGAGAAAATCCAAAAAGTCTCGGCTTATTGACATGAAACTATTCGCTTTAAGTGATCATAATTCCCAGCTGGCTTAACTTATATCCATGATGTTGGTACTCGTTGGAAGCATAATGAAGTCAACTATCCGAAAAAATAAGTTTCTTTGGAATATCTTGTATAGTTTTATAAATAGAAGCGACTTTGTAAAATTTTACGATTAAACATCCGCTTATCGTGGAAGCTTAACATTTTGTTTAGATTGAGGAGAAAGCAATTTAATAAGCAATTTTAACCTACTACTCAATTCTGGGCTCCTGGTACCAAACAAGCTGTTTGGCCATAATTTTCTAAGTTATTTTGGAGGAGAAAATCCAAAACGTCTCGGCTTATTGACATGAAACTCTTCGCTTTAAGTGATCATAATTCCCAGCTGGCTTAACGCATATCCATGATGTTGGTACTCGATGGAAGTGTAATGAAGTCAAATATCCGAAGAAATAAGTTTCTTTGGAATATCTTGTCCAGTTTTATAAATAGAAGCGAATTTGTAAAATTTTACGATTAAACATCCGCTTATCGTGGAAGCTTAAAATTTTGTTTAGATTGAGGAGAAAGCAATTTAATAAGCAATTTCAAACTTCTACCCAATTCTGGGCTCCTGGTACTAAACAAGCTGTTTGGCCATAATTTTCTAAATTATTTTGGAGGAGAAAATCCAAAAAGTTTCGGCTTATTGACATGAAACTCTTCGCTTTAAGTGATCATAATTCCCAGCTGGCTTAACTTATATCCATGATGTTGGTACTCGTTGGAAGCATAATGAAGTCAACTATCCGAAAAAATAAGTTTCTTTGGAATATCTTGTATAGTTTTATAAATAGAAGCGAATTTGTAAAATTTTACGATTAAACATCCGCTTATCGTGAAAGCTTAAAATTTTGTTTAGATTGAGGAGAAAGCTGAATTCATGGGCTTTTCAAAAATATCAATATCTTCAAAATCGGTTTAGCCGTTTAGAAGTTATAAGCGTTTAAACATTTTTAATAAGCAATTTCAACCTACTACTCAATTCTGGGCTCCTGGTACCAAACAAGCTGTTTGGCCATAATTTTCTAAGTTATTTTGGAGGAGAAAATCCAAAACGTCTCGGCTTATTGACATGAAACTCTTCGCTTTAAGTGATCATAATTCCCAGCTGGCTTAACGCATATCCATGATGTTGGTACTCGTTGGAAGTGTAATGAAGTCAAATATCCGAAAAAATAAGTTTCTTTGGAATATCTTGTATAGTTTTATAAATAGAAGCGAATTTGTAAAATTTTACGATTAAACATCCGCTTATCGTGGAAGCTTAAAATTTTGTTTAGGTTGAGGAGAAAGCAATTTAATAAGCAATTTCAAACTTCTACCCAATTCTGGGCTCCTGGTACTAAACAAGCTGTTTGGCCATAATTTTCTAAGTTATTTTGGAGGAGAAAATCCAAAACGTCTCGGCTTATTGACATGAAACTCTTCGCTTTAAGTGATCATAATTCCCAGCTGGCTTAACGCATGTCCATGATGTTGGTACTCCTTGGAAGTGTAATGAAGTCAAATATCCGAAAAAATAAGTTTCTTTGGAATATCTTGTATCTATATATATAAAAATAAGTGTACATTTTGATTGTCACTCCATAACTCGAGAACGGCTCGACCGATTGCCATAAAATTTTTAGGGAAGGTACAGGGAGGAGTGATGATGGTTAGTTGATTTTGAAATCCAAAATCGGTCTAGCCATTCTCCAGTTATGATTTTTTTCCTGAAAAAATTCAACATTTGAAAAAAAAAGTCCCCTAAAGTATGCTGTACAAATTTGCAAATAAATAAGACCAGGCAGGTTGTGAATACATATTATTCTATGAAATACAAATCAATAGTAAATACCGAGCGAAGCCGGGGCGGTCAGCTAGTAGTTTTATAAATAGAAGCGACTTTGTAAAATTTTACGATTAAACATCCGCTTATCGTGAAAGCTTAAAATTTTGTTTAGATTGAGGAGAAAGCAATTTAATAAGCAATTTCAACCTGCTACTAAATTCTGGGCTTCTGGTACCAAACAAGCTGTTTGGCCATAATTTTCTAAGTTATTTTGGAGGAGAAAATCCAAAACGTCTCGGCTTATTGACATGAAACTCTTCGCTTTAAGTGATCATAATTCCCAGCTGGTTTAACGCATATCCATGATGTTGGTACTCCTTGGAAGTGTAATGAAGTCAAATATCCGAAAAAATAAGTTTCTTTGGAATATCTTGTATAGTTTTATAAATAGAAGCGAATTTGTAAAATTTTACGATTAAACATCCGCTTATCGTGAAAGCTTAAAATTTTGTTTAGATTGAGGAGAAAGCAATTTAATAAGCAATTTCAACCTACTACTCAATTCTGGGCTCCTGGTACCAAACAAGCTGTTTGGCCATAATTTTCTAAGTTATTTTGGAGGAGAAAATCCAAAAAGTCTCGGCTTATTGACATGAAACTCTTCGCTTTAAGTGATCATAATTCCCAGCTGGCTTAACTTATATCCATGATGTTGGTACTCGTTGGAAGCATAATGAAGTCAACTATCCGAAAAAATAAGTCTCTTTGGAATATCTTGTATAGTTTTATAAATAGAAGCGACTTTGTAAAATTTTACGATTAAACATCCGCTTATCGTGGAAGCTTAAGATTTTGTTTAGATTGAGGAGAAAGCAATTTAATAAGCAATTTCAACCTGCTACTAAATTCTGGGCTCCTGGTACCAAACAAGCTGTTTGGCTATAATTTTCTAAGTTATTTTAGAGGAGAAAATCCAAAACGTCTCGGATTATTAAAGCCAACTATCCGAAAAAATAAGCTTCTTTGGAATATCTTGTATAGTTTTATAAATAGAAGCGAATTTGTAAAATTTTACGATTAAACATCCGCTTATCGTGGAAGCTTAAAATTTTGTTTAGATTGAGGAGAAAGCAATTTAATAAGCAATTTCAACCTACTACTCAATTCTGGGCTCCTGGTACCAAACAAGCTGTTTGGCCATAATTTTCTAAGTTATTTTGGAGGAGAAAATCCAAAACGTCTCGGCTTATTGACATGAAACTCTTCTCTTTAAGTGATCATAATCCCCAGCTGGCTTAACGCATATCCATGATGTTGGTACTCGTTGGAAGCGTAATGAAGTCAACTATCCGAAAAAATAAGTTTCTTTGGAATATCTTGTATAGTTTTATAAATAGAAGCGAATTTGTAAAATTTAACGATTAAAAATCCGCTTATCGTGGAAGCTTAAAATTTTGTTTAGATTGAGGAGAAAGCAATTTAATAAGCAATTTCAACCTACTACTCAATTCTGGGCTCCTGGTACCAAACAAGCTGTTTGCCCATAATTTTCTAAGTTTTTTTGGAGGAGAAAATCCAAAACGTCTCGGCTTATTGACATGAAACTCTTCGCTTTAAGTGATCATAATCTCCAGATGCCTTAACGCATATCCATGATGTTGGTACTCGTTAGAAGCGTAATGAAGTCAACTATCCGAAAAAATAAGCTTATTTGGAATATCTTGTATAGTTTTATAAATAGAAGCGAATTTGTAAAATTTACGATTGAACATCCGCTTATCGTGGAAGGTTAAAATTTTGTTTAGATTGAGGAGAAAGCAATTTAATAAGCAATTTCAACCTACTACTCAATTCTGGGCTCCTGGTACTAAACAAGCTGTTTGGCCATAATTTTCTAAGTTATTTTGGAGGAGAAAATCCAAAACATGAAACTCTTCGCTTTAAGTGATCATAATCCCCAGCTGGCTTAACGCATATCCATGATGTTGGCACTCGTTGGAAGCGTAATGAAGTCAACTATCCGAAAAAATAAGTTTCTTTGAAATATCTTGTATAGTTTTATAAATAGAAGCGAATTTGTAAAATTTTACGATTAAACATCCGCTTATCGTGGAAGCTTAAAATTTTGTTTAGATTGAGGAGAAAGCAATTTAATAAGCAATTTCAACCTACTACTCAATTCTGGGCTCCTGGTACCAAACAAGCTGTTTGGCCATAATTTTCTAAGTTATTTTGGAGGAGAAAATCCAAAACGTCTCGGCTTATTGACATGAAACTCTTCTCTTTAAGTGATCATAATCCCCAGCTGGCTTAACGCATATCCATGATGTTGGTACTCGTTGGAAGCGTAATGAAGTCAACTATCCGAAAAAATAAGTTTCTTTGGAATATCTTGTATAGTTTTATAAATAGAAGCGAATTTGTAAAATTTAACGATTAAACATCCGCTTATCGTGGAAGCTTAAAATTTTGTTTAGATTGAGGAGAAAGCAATTTAATAAGCAATTTCAACCTACTACTCAATTCTGGGCTCCTGGTACCAAACAAGCTGTTTGCCCATAATTTTCTAAGTTTTTTTGGAGGAGAAAATCCAAAACGTCTCGGCTTATTGACATGAAACTCTTCGCTTTAAGTGATCATAATCTCCAGATGCCTTAACGCATATCCATGATGTTGGTACTCGTTAGAAGCGTAATGAAGTCAACTATCCGAAAAAATAAGCTTATTTGGAATATCTTGTATAGTTTTATAAATAGAAGCGAATTTGTAAAATTTACGATTGAACATCCGCTTATCGTGGAAGGTTAAAATTTTGTTTAGATTGAGGAGAAAGCAATTTAATAAGCAATTTCAACCTACTACTCAATTCTGGGCTCCTGGTACTAAACAAGCTGTTTGGCCATAATTTTCTAAGTTATTTTGGAGGAGAAAATCCAAAATGTCTCGGCTTAATGACATAAAACTCTTCGTTTTAAGTGATCATAATCCCCAGCTAGCTTAACGCATATCCATATGGATAATATGGATTAATAAGCAATTTCAACCTACTACTCAATTCTGGGCTCCTGGTACCAAACAAGCTGTTTGGCCATAATTTTCTAAGTTATTTTGGAGGAGAAAATCCAAAACGTCTCGGCTTAATGACATGAAACTCTTCGCTTTAAGTGATCATAATCCCCAGCTGGCTTAACGCATATCCATGATGTTGGTACTCGTTAGAAGCGTAATGAGGTCAACTATCCGAAAAAATAAGCTTATTTGGAATATCTTGTATAGTTTTATAAATAGAAGCGAATTTGTAAAATTTACGATTGAACATCCGCTTATCGTGGAAGGTTAAAATTTTGTTTAGATTGAGGAGAAAGCAATTTAATAAGCAATTTCAACCTACTACTCAATTCTGGGCTCCTGGTACTAAACAAGCTGTTTGGCCATAATTTTCTAAGTTATTTTGGAGGAGAAAATCCAAAACATGAAACTCTTCGCTTTAAGTGATCATAATCCCCAGCTGGCTTAACGCATATCCATGATGTTGGTACTCGTTGGAAGCGTAATGAAGTCAACTATCCGAAAAAACAAGTTTCTTTGGAATATCTTGTATAGTTTTATAAATAGAAGCGAATTTGTAAAATTTTACGATTAAACATCCGCTTATCGTGGAAGCTTAAAATTTTGTTTAGATTGAGGAGAAAGCAATTTAATAAGCAATTTCAACCTACTACTCAATTCTGGGCTCCTGGTACCAAACAAGCTGTTTGGCCATAATTTTCTAAGTTATTTTGGAGGAGAAAATCCAAAACGTCTCGGCTTATTGACATGAAACTCTTCGCTTTAAGTGATCATAATTCCCAGCTGGCTTAAGGCATATCCATGATGTTGGTACTAGTTGTAAGCGTAATGAAGTCAACTATCCGAAAAAACAAGTTTCTTTGGAATATCTTGTATAGTTTTATAAATAGAAGCGAATTTGTAAAATTTTACGATTAAACATCCGCTTATCGTGAAAGCTTAAAATTTTGTTTAGATTGAGGAGAAAGCTGAATTCATGGGCTTTTCAAAAATATCAATATCTTCAAAATCGGTTTAGCCGTTTAGAAGTTATAAGCGTTTAAACATTTTTAATAAGCAATTTCAACCTACTACTCAATTCTGGGCTCCTGGTACCAAACAAGCTGTTTGGCCATAATTTTCTAAGTTTTTTGGGAGGAGAAAATCCAAAACGTCTCGGCTTATTGACATGAAACTCTTCTCTTTAAGTGATCATAATCCCCAGCTGGCTTAACGCATATCCATGATGTTGGTACTCGTTGGAAGCGTAATGAAGTCAACTATTTGGAATATCTTGTATAGTTTTATAAATAGAAGCGAATTTGTAAAATTTAACGATTAAACATCCGCTTATCGTGGAAGCTTAAAATTTTGTTTAGATTGAGGAGAAAGCAATTTAATAAGCAATTTCAACCTACTACTCAATTCTGGGCTCCTGGTACCAAACAAGCTGTTTGCCCATAATTTTCTAAGTTTTTTTGGAGGAGAAAATCCAAAACGTCTCGGCTTATTGACATGAAACTCTTCGCTTTAAGTGATCATAATCTCCAGATGCCTTAACGCATATCCATGATGTTGGTACTCGTTAGAAGCGTAATGAAGTCAACTATCCGAAAAAATAAGCTTATTTGGAATATCTTGTATAGTTTTATAAATAGAAGCGAATTTGTAAAATTTACGATTGAACATCCGCTTATCGTGGAAGGTTAAAATTTTGTTTAGATTGAGGAGAAAGCAATTTAATAAGCAATTTCAACCTACTACTCAATTCTGGGCTCCTGGTACTAAACAAGCTGTTTGGCCATAATTTTCTAAGTTATTTTGGAGGAGAAAATCCAAAACGTCTCGGCTTAAAGACATAAAACTCTTCGTTTTAAGTGATCATAATCCCCAGCTAGCTTAACGCATATCCATATGGATAATATGGATTAATAAGCAATTTCAACCTACTACTCAATTCTGGGCTCCTGGTACCAAACAAGCTGTTTGGCCATAATTTTCTAAGTTATTTTGGAGGAGAAAATCCAAAACGTCTCGGCTTAATGACATGAAACTCTTCGCTTTAAGTGATCATAATCCCCAGCTGGCTTAACGCATATCCATGATGTTGGTACTCGTTGGAAGCGTAATGAAGTCAACTATCCGAAAAAACAAGTTTCTTTGGAATATCTTGTATAGTTTTATAAATAGAAGCGAATTTGTAAAATTTTACGATTAAACATCCGCTTATCGTGGAAGCTTAAAATTTTGTTTAGATTGAGGAGAAACCAATTTAATAAGCAATTTCAACCTGCTACTAAATTCTGGGCTCCTGGTACCAAACAAGCTGTTTGGCTATAATTTTCTAAGTTATTTTAGAGGAGAAAATCCAAAACGTCTCGGATTATTAAAGCCAACTATCCGAAAAAATAAGCTTCTTTGGAATATCTTGTATAGTTTCGTAAATAGAAGCGAATTTGTAAAATTTTACGATTAAACATCCGCTTATCGTGGAGGCTTAAAATTTTGTTTAGATTGAGGAGAAAGCAATTTAATAAGCAATTTCAAACTTCTACCCAATTCTGGACTCCTGGTACCAAACAAGCTGTTTGGCCATAATTTTCTAAGTTATTTTGGAGGAGAAAATCCAAAACGTCTCGGCTTATTGACATGAAACTCTTCGCTTTAAATGATCATAATTCCCACCTGGCTTCACTTATATCCATGATGTTGGTACTCCTTGGAAGTGTAATGAAGTCAAATATCCGAAAAAATAAGTTTCTTTGGAATATCTTGTATAGTTTTATAAATAGAAGCGAATTTGTAAAATTTTACGATTAAACATCCGCTTATCGTGGAAGCTTAAAATTTTGTTTAGATTGAGGAGAAAGCAATTTAATAAGCAATTTCAACCTGCTACTAAATTCTGGGCTCCTGGTACCAAACAAGCTGTTTGGCCATAATTTTCTAAGTTATTTTGGAGGAGAAAATCCAAAACGTCTGGCTTAACTTATATCCATGATGTTGGTACGCGTTGGATGTATAATGAAGTCAACTATCCGAAAAAATAAGTTTCATTGGAATATCTTGTATAGTTTTATAAATAGAAGCGAATTTGTAAAATTTTACGATTAAACATCCGCTTATCGTGGAAGCTTAAAATTTTGTTTAGATTGAGGAGAAAGCAATTTAATAAGCAATTTCAACCTGCTACTAAATTCTGGGCTCCTGGTACCAAACAAGCTGTTTGGCTATAATTTTCTAAGTTATTTTGGAGGAGAAAATCCAAAACGTCTCGGCTTATTAAAGCCAACTATCCGAAAAAATAAGCTTCTTTGGAATATCTTGTATAGCTTCGTAAATAGAAGCGAATTTGTAAAATTTTACGATTAAACATCCGCTTATCGTGGAAGCTTAAAATTTTGTTTAGATTGAGGAGAAAGCAATTTAATAAGCAATTTCAACCTACTACTCAATTCTGGGCTCCTGGTACCAAACAAGCTGTTTGGCCATAATTTTCTAAGTTATTTTGGAGGAGAAAATCCAAAACGTCTGGCTTAACTTATATCCATGATGTTGGTACGCGTTGGATGTATAATGAAGTCAACTATCCGAAAAAATAAGTTTCTTTGGAATATCTTGTATAGTTTTATAAATAGAAGCGAATTTGTAAAATTTTACGATTAAACATCCGCTTATCGTGAAAGCTTAAAATTTTGTTTAGATTGAGGAGAAAGCAATTTAATAAGCAATTTCAACCTACTACTCAATTCTGGGCTCCTGGTACCAAACAAGCTGTTTGCCCATAATTTTCTAAGTTTTTTTGGAGGAGAAAATCCAAAACGTCTCGGCTTATTGACATGAAACTCTTCGCTTTAAGTGATCATAATCTCCAGATGCCTTAACGCATATCCATGATGTTGGTACTCGTTAGAAGCGTAATGAAGTCAACTATCCGAAAAAATAAGCTTATTTGGAATATCTTGTATAGTTTTATAAATAGAAGCGAATTTGTAAAATTTACGATTGAACATCCGCTTATCGTGGAAGGTTAAAATTTTGTTTAGATTGAGGAGAAAGCAATTTAATAAGCAATTTCAACCTACTACTCAATTCTGGGCTCCTGGTACTAAACAAGCTGTTTGCCCATAATTTTCTAAGTTTTTTTGGAGGAGAAAATCCAAAACGTCTCGGCTTATTGACATGAAACTCTTCGCTTTAAGTGATCATAATCTCCAGATGCCTTAACGCATATCCATGATGTTGGTACTCGTTAGAAGCGTAATGAAGTCAACTATCCGAAAAAATAAGCTTATTTGGAATATCTTGTATAGTTTTATAAATAGAAGCGAATTTGTAAAATTTACGATTGAACATCCGCTTATCGTGGAAGGTTAAAATTTTGTTTAGATTGAGGAGAAAGCAATTTAATAAGCAATTTCAACCTACTACTCAATTCTGGGCTCCTGGTACTAAACAAGCTGTTTGGCCATAATTTTCTAAGTTATTTTGGAGGAGAAAATCCAAAACGTCTCGGCTTAATGACATAAAACTCTTCGTTTTAAGTGATCATAATCCCCAGCTAGCTTAACGCATATCCATATGGATAATATGGATTAATAAGCAATTTCAACCTACTACTCAATTCTGGGCTCCTGGTACCAAACAAGCTGTTTGGCCATAATTTTCTAAGTTATTTTGGAGGAGAAAATCCAAAACGTCTCGGCTTAATGACATGAAACTCTTCGCTTTAAGTGATCATAATCCCCAGCTGGCTTAACGCATATCCATGATGTTGGTACTCGTTGGAAGCGTAATGAAGTCAACTATCCGAAAAAACAAGTTTCTTTGGAATATCTTGTATAGTTTTATAAATAGAAGCGAATTTGTAAAATTTTACGATTAAACATCCGCTTATCGTGGAAGCTTAAAATTTTGTTTAGATTGAGGAGAAAGCAATTTAATAAGCAATTTCAACCTACTACTCAATTCTGGGCTCCTGGTACCAAACAAGCTGTTTGGCCATAATTTTCTAAGTTATTTTGGAGGAGAAAATCCAAAACGTCTCGGCTTATTGACATGAAACTCTTCGCTTTAAGTGATCATAATTCCCAGCTGGCTTAAGGCATATCCATGATGTTGGTACTAGTTGTAAGCGTAATGAAGTCAACTATCCGAAAAAACAAGTTTCTTTGGAATATCTTGTATAGTTTTATAAATAGAAGCGAATTTGTAAAATTTTACGATTAAACATCCGCTTATCGTGAAAGCTTAAAATTTTGTTTAGATTGAGGAGAAAGCTGAATTCATGGGCTTTTCAAAAATATCAATATCTTCAAAATCGGTTTAGCCGTTTAGAAGTTATAAGCGTTTAAACATTTTTAATAAGCAATTTCAACCTACTACTCAATTCTGGGCTCCTGGTACCAAACAAGCTGTTTGGCCATAATTTTCTAAGTTATTTTGGAGGAAAAAATCCAAAACGTCTCGGCTTATTGACATGAAACTCTTCGCTTTAAGTGATCAAAATTCCCAGCTGGCTTAACGCATATCCATGATATTGGTACTTGTTGGAAGCGTAATGAAGTCAGCTATCCGAAAAAATAAGTTTCTTTGGAATATCTTGTATAGTTTTATAAATAGAAGCGAATTTGTAAAATTTTACGATTAAACATCCGCTTATCGTGGAAGCTTAAAATTTTGTTTATATTGAGGAGAAAGCAATTTAATAAGCAATTTCAACCAACTACTCAATTTTGGGCTCCTGGTACCAAACAAGTTGTTTGGCCATAATTTTCTAAGTTATTTTGGAGGAGAAAATCCAAAACGTCTCGGCTTAATGACATGAAACTCTTCGCTTTAAGTGATCAAAATTCCCAGCTGGTTTAACGCATATCCATGATATTGGTACTTGTTGGAAGCGTAATGAAGTCAGCTATCCGAAAAAATAAGTTTCTTTGGAATATCTTGTATAGTTTTATAAATAGAAGCGAATTTGTAAAATTTTACGATTAAACATCCGCTTATCGTGGAAGCTTAAAATTTTGTTTAGATTGAGGAGAAAGCAATTTAATAAGCAATTTCAACCTACTACTCAATTCTGGGCTCCTGGTACCAAACAAGTTGTTTGGCCATAATTTTCTAAGTTATTTTGGAGGAGAAAATCCAAAACGTCTCGGCTTAATGACATGAAACTCTTCGTTTTAAGTGATCATAATCCCCAGCTGGCTTAACGCATATCCATGATGTTGGTACTCGTTGGAAGCGTAATGAAGTCAACTATCCGAAAAAATAAGTTTCTTTGGAATATCTTGTATAGTTTTATAAATAGAAGCGAATTTGTAAAATTTTACGATTAAACATCCGCTTATTGTGGAAGCTTAAAATTTTGATTAGATTGAGGAGAAAGCAATTTAATAAGCAATTTCAACCTATTACTCAATTCTGGGCTCCTGGTACCAAACAAGCTGTTTGGCCATAATTTTCTAAGTTATTTTGGAGGAGAAAATCCAAAACGTCTCGGCTTATTGACATGCAACTCTTCTCTTTAAGTGATCATAATCCCCAGCTGGCTTAACGCATATCCATGATGTTGGTACTCGTTGGAAGCGTAATGAAGTCAACTATCCGAAAAAATAAGTTTCTTTGGAATATCTTGTATAGTTTTATAAATAGAAGCGAATTTGTAAAATTTAACGATTAAACATCCGCTTATCGTGGAAGCTTAAAATTTTGTTTAGATTGAGGAGAAAGCAATTTAATAAGCAATTTCAACCTACTACTCAATTCTGGGCTCCTGGTACCAAACAAGCTGTTTGCCCATAATTTTCTAAGTTTTTTTGGAGGAGAAAATCCAAAACGTCTCGGCTTATTGACATGAAACTCTTCGCTTTAAGTGATCATAATCTCCAGATGCCTTAACGCATATCCATGATGTTGGTACTCGTTAGAAGCGTAATGAAGTCAACTATCCGAAAAAATAAGCTTATTTGGAATATCTTGTATAGTTTTATAAATAGAAGCGAATTTGTAAAATTTACGATTGAACATCCGCTTATCGTGGAAGGTTAAAATTTTGTTTAGATTGAGGAGAAAGCAATTTAATAAGCAATTTCAACCTACTACTCAATTCTGGGCTCCTGGTACTAAACAAGCTGTTTGGCCATAATTTTCTAAGTTATTTTGGAGGAGAAAATCCAAAACGTCTGGCTTGACTTATATCCATGATGTTGGTACGCGTTGGATGTATAATGAAGTCAACTATCCGAAAAAATAAGTTTCATTGGAATATCTTGTATAGTTTTATAAATAGAAGCGAATTTGTAAAATTTTACGATTAAACATCCGCTTATCGTGGAAGCTTAAAATTTTGTTTAGATTGAGGAGAAAGCAATTTAATAAGCAATTTCAACCTGCTACTAAATTCTGGGCTCCTGGTACCAAACAAGCTGTTTGGCTATAATTTTCTAAGTTATTTTGGAGGAGAAAATCCAAAACGTCTCGGCTTATTAAAGCCAACTATCCGAAAAAATAAGCTTCTTTGGAATATCTTGTATAGCTTCGTAAATAGAAGCGAATTTGTAAAATTTTACGATTAAACATCCGCTTATCGTGGAAGCTTAAAATTTTGTTTAGATTGAGGAGAAAGCAATTTAATAAGCAATTTCAACCTACTACTCAATTCTGGGCTCCTGGTACCAAACAAGCTGTTTGGCCATAATTTTCTAAGTTATTTTGGAGGAGAAAATCCAAAACGTCTGGCTTAACTTATATCCATGATGTTGGTACGCGTTGGATGTATAATGAAGTCAACTATCCGAAAAAATAAGTTTCTTTAGAATATCTTGTATAGTTTTATAAATAGAAGCGAATTTGTAAAATTTTACGATTAAACATCCGCTTATCGTGAAAGCTTAAAATTTTGTTTAGATTGAGGAGAAAGCAATTTAATAAGCAATTTCAACCTACTACTCAATTCTGGGCTCCTGGTACCAAACAAGCTGTTTGGCCATAATTTTCTAAGTTATTTTGGAGGAGAAAATCCAAAACGTCTCGACTTATTGACATGAAACTCTTCGCTTAAGTGATCATAATTCCCAGCTGGCTTAACGCATATCCATGATGTTGGTACTCGTTGGATTGAGAAGAAAGCAATTTAATAAGCAATTTCAACCTACTACTCAATTCTGGGCTCCTGGTACCAAACAAGCTGTTTGCCCATAATTTTCTAAGTTTTTTTGGAGGAGAAAATCCAAAACGTCTCGGCTTATTGACATGAAACTCTTCGCTTTAAGTGATCATAATCTCCAGATGCCTTAACGCATATCCATGATGTTGGTACTCGTTAGAAGCGTAATGAAGTCAACTATCCGAAAAAATAAGCTTATTTGGAATATCTTGTATAGTTTTATAAATAGAAGCGAATTTGTAAAATTTACGATTGAACATCCGCTTATCGTGGAAGGTTAAAATTTTGTTTAGATTGAGGAGAAAGCAATTTAATAAGCAATTTCAACCTACTACTCAATTCTGGGCTCCTGGTACTAAACAAGCTGTTTGGCCATAATTTTCTAAGTTATTTTGGAGGAGAAAATCCAAAACGTCTCGGCTTAATGACATAAAACTCTTCGTTTTAAGTGATCATAATCCCCAGCTAGCTTAACGCATATCCATATGGATAATATGGATTAATAAGCAATTTCAACCTACTACCCAATTCTGGGCTCCTGGTACCAAACAAGCTGTTTGGCCATAATTTTCTAAGTTATTTTGGAGGAGAAAATCCAAAACGTCTCGGCTTAATGACATGAAACTCTTCGCTTTAAGTGATCATAATCCCCAGCTGGCTTAACGCATATCCATGATGTTGGTACTCGTTGGAAGCGTAATGAAGTCAACTATCCGAAAAAACAAGTTTCTTTGGAATATCTTGTATAGTTTTATAAATAGAAGCGAATTTGTAAAATTTTACGATTAAACATCCGCTTATCGTGGAAGCTTAAAATTTTGTTTAGATTGAGGAGAAAGCAATTTAAACCTACTACTCAATTCTGGGCTCCTGGTACCAAACAAGCTGTTTGGCCATAATTTTCTAAGTTATTTTGGAGGAGAAAATCCAAAACATGAAACTCTTCGCTTTAAGTGATCATAATCCCCAGCTGGCTTAACGCATATCCATGATGTTGGTACTCGTTGGAAGCGTAATGAAGTCAACTATCCGAAAAAACAAGTTTCTTTGAAATATCTTGTATAGTTTTATAAATAGAAGCGAATTTGTAAAATTTTACGATTAAACATCCGCTTATCGTGGAAGCTTAAAATTTTGTTTAGATTGAGGAGAAAGCAATTTAATAAGCAATTTCAACCTACTACTCAATTCTGGGCTCCTGGTACCAAACAAGCTGTTTGGCCATAATTTTCTAAGTTATTTTGGAGGAGAAAATCCAAAACGTCTCGGCTTATTGACATGAAACTCTTCTCTTTAAGTGATCATAATCCCCAGCTGGCTTAACGCATATCCATGATGTTGGTACTCGTTGGAAGCGTAATGAAGTCAACTATCCGAAAAAATAAGTTTCTTTGGAATATCTTGTATAGTTTTATAAATAGAAGCGAATTTGTAAAATTTAACGATTAAACATCCGCTTATCGTGGAAGCTTAAAATTTTGTTTAGATTGAGGAGAAAGCAATTTAATAAGCAATTTCAACCTACTACTCAATTCTGGGCTCCTGGTACCAAACAAGCTGTTTGCCCATAATTTTCTAAGTTTTTTTGGAGGAGAAAATCCAAAACGTCTCGGCTTATTGACATGAAACTCTTCGCTTTAAGTGATCATAATCTCCAGATGCCTTAACGCATATCCATGATGTTGGTACTCGTTAGAAGCGTAATGAAGTCAACTATCCGAAAAAATAAGCTTATTTGGAATATCTTGTATAGTTTTATAAATAGAAGCGAATTTGTAAAATTTACGATTGAACATCCGCTTATCGTGGAAGGTTAAAATTTTGTTTAGATTGAGGAGAAAGCAATTTAATAAGCAATTTCAACCTACTACTCAATTCTGGGCTCCTGGTACTAAACAAGCTGTTTGGCCATAATTTTCTAAGTTATTTTGGAGGAGAAAATCCAAAACATGAAACTATTCGCTTTAAGTGATCATAATCCCCAGCTGGCTTAACGCATATCCATGATGTTGGTACTCGTTGGAAGCGTAATGAAGTCAACTATCCGAAAAAATAAGTTTCTTTGGAATATCTTGTATAGTTTTATAAATAGAAGCGAATTTGTAAAATTTTACGATTAAACATCCGCTTATTGTGGAAGCTTAAAATTTTGATTAGATTGAGGAGAAAGCAATTTAATAAGCAATTTCAACCTATTACTCAATTCTGGGCTCCTGGTACCAAACAAGCTGTTTGGCCATAATTTTCTAAGTTATTTTGGAGGAGAAAATCCAAAACGTCTCGGCTTATTGACATGAAACTCTTCTCTTTAAGTGATCATAATCCCCAGCTGGCTTAACGCATATCCATGATGTTGGTACTCGTTGGAAGCGTAATGAAGTCAACTATCCGAAAAAATAAGTTTCTTTGGAATATCTTGTATAGTTTTATAAATAGAAGCGAATTTGTAAAATTTAACGATTAAACATCCGCTTATCGTGGAAGCTTAAAATTTTGTTTAGATTGAGGAGAAAGCAATTTAATAAGCAATTTCAACCTACTACTCAATTCTGGGCTCCTGGTACCAAACAAGCTGTTTGCCCATAATTTTCTAAGTTTTTTTGGAGGAGAAAATCCAAAACGTCTCGGCTTATTGACATGAAACTCTTCGCTTTAAGTGATCATAATCTCCAGATGCCTTAACGCATATCCATGATGTTGGTACTCGTTAGAAGCGTAATGAAGTCAACTATCCGAAAAAATAAGCTTATTTGGAATATCTTGTATAGTTTTATAAATAGAAGCGAATTTGTAAAATTTACGATTGAACATCCGCTTATCGTGGAAGGTTAAAATTTTGTTTAGATTGAGGAGAAAGCAATTTAATAAGCAATTTCAACCTACTACTCAATTCTGGGCTCCTGGTACTAAACAAGCTGTTTGGCCATAATTTTCTAAGTTATTTTGGAGGAGAAAATCCAAAACGTCTGGCTTGACTTATATCCATGATGTTGGTACGCGTTGGATGTATAATGAAGTCAACTATCCGAAAAAATAAGTTTCATTGGAATATCTTGTATAGTTTTATAAATAGAAGCGAATTTGTAAAATTTTACGATTAAACATCCGCTTATCGTGGAAGCTTAAAATTTTGTTTAGATTGAGGAGAAAGCAATTTAATAAGCAATTTCAACCTGCTACTAAATTCTGGGCTCCTGGTACCAAACAAGCTGTTTGGCTATAATTTTCTAAGTTATTTTGGAGGAGAAAATCCAAAACGTCTCGGCTTATTAAAGCCAACTATCCGAAAAAATAAGCTTCTTTGGAATATCTTGTATAGCTTCGTAAATAGAAGCGAATTTGTAAAATTTTACGATTAAACATCCGCTTATCGTGGAAGCTTAAAATTTTGTTTAGATTGAGGAGAAAGCAATTTAATAAGCAATTTCAACCTACTACTCAATTCTGGGCTCCTGGTACCAAACAAGCTGTTTGGCCATAATTTTCTAAGTTATTTTGGAGGAGAAAATCCAAAACGTCTGGCTTAACTTATATCCATGATGTTGGTACGCGTTGGATGTATAATGAAGTCAACTATCCGAAAAAATAAGTTTCTTTAGAATATCTTGTATAGTTTTATAAATAGAAGCGAATTTGTAAAATTTTACGATTAAACATCCGCTTATCGTGAAAGCTTAAAATTTTGTTTAGATTGAGGAGAAAGCAATTTAATAAGCAATTTCAACCTACTACTCAATTCTGGGCTCCTGGTACCAAACAAGCTGTTTGGCCATAATTTTCTAAGTTATTTTGGAGGAGAAAATCCAAAACGTCTCGACTTATTGACATGAAACTCTTCGCTTAAGTGATCATAATTCCCAGCTGGCTTAACGCATATCCATGATGTTGGTACTCGTTGGATTGAGAAGAAAGCAATTTAATAAGCAATTTCAACCTACTACTCAATTCTGGGCTCCTGGTACCAAACAAGCTGTTTGCCCATAATTTTCTAAGTTTTTTTGGAGGAGAAAATCCAAAACGTCTCGGCTTATTGACATGAAACTCTTCGCTTTAAGTGATCATAATCTCCAGATGCCTTAACGCATATCCATGATGTTGGTACTCGTTAGAAGCGTAATGAAGTCAACTATCCGAAAAAATAAGCTTATTTGGAATATCTTGTATAGTTTTATAAATAGAAGCGAATTTGTAAAATTTACGATTGAACATCCGCTTATCGTGGAAGGTTAAAATTTTGTTTAGATTGAGGAGAAAGCAATTTAATAAGCAATTTCAACCTACTACTCAATTCTGGGCTCCTGGTACTAAACAAGCTGTTTGGCCATAATTTTCTAAGTTATTTTGGAGGAGAAAATCCAAAACGTCTCGGCTTAATGACATAAAACTCTTCGTTTTAAGTGATCATAATCCCCAGCTAGCTTAACGCATATCCATATGGATAATATGGATTAATAAGCAATTTCAACCTACTACCCAATTCTGGGCTCCTGGTACCAAACAAGCTGTTTGGCCATAATTTTCTAAGTTATTTTGGAGGAGAAAATCCAAAACGTCTCGGCTTAATGACATGAAACTCTTCGCTTTAAGTGATCATAATCCCCAGCTGGCTTAACGCATATCCATGATGTTGGTACTCGTTGGAAGCGTAATGAAGTCAACTATCCGAAAAAACAAGTTTCTTTGGAATATCTTGTATAGTTTTATAAATAGAAGCGAATTTGTAAAATTTTACGATTAAACATCCGCTTATCGTGGAAGCTTAAAATTTTGTTTAGATTGAGGAGAAAGCAATTTAAACCTACTACTCAATTCTGGGCTCCTGGTACCAAACAAGCTGTTTGGCCATAATTTTCTAAGTTATTTTGGAGGAGAAAATCCAAAACATGAAACTCTTCGCTTTAAGTGATCATAATCCCCAGCTGGCTTAACGCATATCCATGATGTTGGTACTCGTTGGAAGCGTAATGAAGTCAACTATCCGAAAAAACAAGTTTCTTTGAAATATCTTGTATAGTTTTATAAATAGAAGCGAATTTGTAAAATTTTACGATTAAACATCCGCTTATCGTGGAAGCTTAAAATTTTGTTTAGATTGAGGAGAAAGCAATTTAATAAGCAATTTCAACCTACTACTCAATTCTGGGCTCCTGGTACCAAACAAGCTGTTTGGCCATAATTTTCTAAGTTATTTTGGAGGAGAAAATCCAAAACGTCTCGGCTTATTGACATGAAACTCTTCTCTTTAAGTGATCATAATCCCCAGCTGGCTTAACGCATATCCATGATGTTGGTACTCGTTGGAAGCGTAATGAAGTCAACTATCCGAAAAAATAAGTTTCTTTGGAATATCTTGTATAGTTTTATAAATAGAAGCGAATTTGTAAAATTTAACGATTAAACATCCGCTTATCGTGGAAGCTTAAAATTTTGTTTAGATTGAGGAGAAAGCAATTTAATAAGCAATTTCAACCTACTACTCAATTCTGGGCTCCTGGTACCAAACAAGCTGTTTGCCCATAATTTTCTAAGTTTTTTTGGAGGAGAAAATCCAAAACGTCTCGGCTTATTGACATGAAACTCTTCGCTTTAAGTGATCATAATCTCCAGATGCCTTAACGCATATCCATGATGTTGGTACTCGTTAGAAGCGTAATGAAGTCAACTATCCGAAAAAATAAGCTTATTTGGAATATCTTGTATAGTTTTATAAATAGAAGCGAATTTGTAAAATTTACGATTGAACATCCGCTTATCGTGGAAGGTTAAAATTTTGTTTAGATTGAGGAGAAAGCAATTTAATAAGCAATTTCAACCTACTACTCAATTCTGGGCTCCTGGTACTAAACAAGCTGTTTGGCCATAATTTTCTAAGTTATTTTGGAGGAGAAAATCCAAAACATGAAACTCTTCGCTTTAAGTGATCATAATCCCCAGCTGGCTTAACGCATATCCATGATGTTGGTACTCGTTGGAAGCGTAATGAAGTCAACTATCCGAAAAAACAAGTTTCTTTGAAATATCTTGTATAGTTTTATAAATAGAAGCGAATTTGTAAAATTTTACGATTAAACATCCGCTTATCGTGGAAGCTTAAAATTTTGTTTAGATTGAGGAGAAAGCAATTTAATAAGCAATTTCAACCTACTACTCAATTCTGGGCTCCTGGTACCAAACAAGCTGTTTGGCCATAATTTTCTAAGTTATTTTGGAGGAGAAAATCCAAAACGTCTCGGCTTATTGACATGAAACTCTTCGCTTTAAGTGATCATAATTCCCAGCTGGCTTAAGGCATATCCATGATGTTGGTACTAGTTGTAAGCGTAATGAAGTCAACTATCCGAAAAAACAAGTTTCTTTGGAATATCTTGTATAGTTTTATAAATAGAAGCGAATTTGTAAAATTTTACGATTAAACATCCGCTTATCGTGAAAGCTTAAAATTTTGTTTAGATTGAGGAGAAAGCTGAATTCATGGGCTTTTCAAAAATATCAATATCTTCAAAATCGGTTTAGCCGTTTGGAAGTTATAAGCGTTTAAACATTTTTAATAAGCAATTTCAACCTACTACTCAATTCTGGGCTCCTGGTACCAAACAAGCTGTTTGGCCATAATTTTCTAAGTTATTTTGGAGGAAAAAATCCAAAACGTCTCGGCTTATTGACATTAAACTCTTCGCTTTAAGTGAACATAATTCCCAGCTGGCTTAACGCATATCCATGATATTGGTACTTGTTGGGAGCGTAATGAAGTCAGCTATCCGAAAAAATAAGTTTCTTTGAAATATCTTGTATAGTTTTATAAATAGAAGCGCATTTGTAAAATTTTACGATTAAACATCCGCTTATCGTGGAAGCTTAAAATTTTGTTTAGATTGAGGAGAAAGCTGAATTCATGGGCTTTTCAAAAATATCAATATCTTCAAAATCGGTTTAGCCGTTTAGAAGTTATAAGCGTTTAAACATTTTTAATAAGCAATTTCAACCTACTACTCAATTCTGGGCTCCTGGTACCAAACAAGCTGTTTGGCCATAATTTTCTAAGTTATTTTGGAGGAGAAAATCCAAAACGTCTCGGCTTAATGACATGAAACTCTTCGCTTTAAGTGATCATAATCCCCAGCTGGCTTAACGCATATCCATGATGTTGGCATTCGTTGGAAGCGTAATGAAGTCAACTATCCGAAAAAATAAGTTTCTTTGAAATATCTTGTATAGTTTTATAAATAGAAGCGAATTTGTAAAATTTTACGATTAAACATCCGCTTATCGTGGAAGCTTAAAATTTTGTTTAGATTGAGGAGAAAGCAATTTAATAAGCAATTTCAACCTACTACTCAATTCTGGGCTCCTGGTACCAAACAAGCTGTTTGGCCATAATTTTCTAAATAATTTTGGAGGAGAAAATCCAAAACGTCTCGGCTTAATGACATGAAACTCTTCGCTTTAAGTGATCAAAATTCCCAGCTGGTTTAACGTATATCCATGATATTGGTACTTGTTGGAAGCGTAATGAAGTCAGCTATCCGAAAAAATAAGTTTCTTTGGAATATCTTGTATAGTTTTATAAATAGAAGCGAATTTGTAAAATTTTACGATTAAACATCCGCTTATCGTGGAAGCTTAAAATTTTGTTTAGATTGAGGAGAAAGCAATTTAATAAGCAATTTCAACCTACTACTCAATTCTGGGCTCCTGGTACCAAACAAGTTGTTTGGCCATAATTTTCTAAATAATTTTGGAGGAGAAAATCCAAAACGTCTCGGCTTAATGACATGAAACTCTTCGTTTTAAGTGATCATAATCCCCAGCTGGCTTAACGCATATCCATGATGTTGGTACTCGTTGGAAGCGTAATGAAGTCAACTATCCGAAAAAATAAGTTTCTTTGGAATATCTTGTATAGTTTTATAAATAGAAGCGAATTTGTAAAATTTTACGATTAAACATCCGCTTATCGTGGAAGCTTAAAATTTTGTTTAGATTGAGGAGAAAGCAATTTAATAAGCAATTTCAACCTACTACTCAATTCTGGGCTCCTGGTACCAAACAAGCTGTTTGGCCATAATTTTCTAAATAATTTTGGAGGAGAAAATCCAAAACGTCTCGGCTTAATGACATGAAACTCTTCGCTTTAAGTGATCAAAATTCCCAGCTGGTTTAACGTATATCCATGATATTGGTACTTGTTGGAAGCGTAATGAAGTCAGCTATCCGAAAAAATAAGTTTCTTTGGAATATCTTGTATAGTTTTATAAATAGAAGCGAATTTGTAAAATTTTACGATTAAACATCCGCTTATCGTGGAAGCTTAAAATTTTGTTTAGATTGAGGAGAAAGCAATTTAATAAGCAATTTCAACCTACTACTCAATTCTGGGCTCCTGGTACCAAACAAGTTGTTTGGCCATAATTTTCTAAGTTATTTTGGAGGAGAAAATCCAAAACGTCTCGGCTTAATGACATGAAACTCTTCGTTTTAAGTGATCATAATCCCCAGCTGGCTTAACGCATATCCATGATGTTGGTACTCGTTGGAAGCGTAATGAAGTCAACTATCCGAAAAAATAAGTTTCTTTGGAATATCTTGTATAGTTTTATAAATAGAAGCGAATTTGTAAAATTTAACGATTAAACATCCGCTTATCGTGGAAGCTTAAAATTTTGTTTAGATTGAGGAGAAAGCAATTTAATAAGCAATTTCAACCTACTACTCAATTCTGGGCTCCTGGTACCAAACAAGCTGTTTGGCCATAATTTTCTAAGTTATTTTGGAGGAAAAAATCCAAAACGTCTCGGCTTATTGACATGAAACTCTTCGCTTTAAGTGATCATAATTCCCAGCTGGCTTAACGCATATCCATGATATTGGTACTTGTTGGGAGCGTAATGAAGTCAGCTATCCGAAAAAATAAGTTTCTTTGAAATATCTTGTATAGTTTTATAAATAGAAGCGCATTTGTAAAATTTTACGATTAAACATCCGCTTATCGTGGAAGCTTAAAATTTTGTTTAGATTGAGGAGAAAGCTGAATTCATGGGCTTTTCAAAAATATCAATATCTTCAAAATCGGTTTAGCCGTTTAGAAGTTATAAGCGTTTAAACATTTTTAATAAGCAATTTCAACCTACTACTCAATTCTGGGCTCCTGGTACCAAACAAGCTGTTTGGCCATAATTTTCTAAGTTATTTTGGAGGAGAAAATCCAAAACGTCTCGGCTTAATGACATGAAACTCTTCGCTTTAAGTGATCATAATCCCCAGCTGGCTTAACGCATATCCATGATGTTGGCATTCGTTGGAAGCGTAATGAAGTCAACTATCCGAAAAAATAAGTTTCTTTGAAATATCTTGTATAGTTTTATAAATAGAAGCGAATTTGTAAAATTTTACGATTAAACATCCGCTTATCGTGGAAGCTTAAAATTTTGTTTAGATTGAGGAGAAAGCAATTTAATAAGCAATTTCAACCTACTACTCAATTCTGGGCTCCTGGTACCAAACAAGCTGTTTGGCCATAATTTTCTAAATAATTTTGGAGGAGAAAATCCAAAACGTCTCGGCTTAATGACATGAAACTCTTCGCTTTAAGTGATCAAAATTCCCAGCTGGTTTAACGCATATCCATGATATTGGTACTTGTTGGAAGCGTAATGAAATCAGCTATCCGAAAAAATAAGTTTCTTTGGAATATCTTGTATAGTTTTATAAATAGAAGCGAATTTGTAAAATTTTACGATTAAACATCCGCTTATCGTGGAAGCTTAAAATTTTGTTTAGATTGAGGAGAAAGCAATTTAATAAGCAATTTCAACCTACTACTCAATTCTGGGCTCCTGGTACCAAACAAGTTGTTTGGCCATAATTTTCTAAGTTATTTTGGAGGAGAAAATCCAAAACGTCTCGGCTTAATGACATGAAACTCTTCGTTTTAAGTGATCATAATCCCCAGCTGGCTTAACGCATATCCATGATGTTGGTACTCGTTGGAAGCGTAATGAAGTCAACTATCCGAAAAAATAAGTTTCTTTGGAATATCTTGTATAGTTTTATAAATAGAAGCGAATTTGTAAAATTTAACGATTAAACATCCGCTTATCGTGGAAGCTTAAAATTTTGTTTAGATTGAGGAGAAAGCAATTTAATAAGCAATTTCAACCTACTACTCAATTCTGGGCTCCTGGTACCAAACAAGCTGTTTGGCCATAATTTTCTAAGTTATTTTGGAGGAAAAAATCCAAAACGTCTCGGCTTATTGACATGAAACTCTTCGCTTTAAGTGATCATAATTCCCAGCTGGCTTAACGCATATCCATGATATTGGTACTTGTTGGGAGCGTAATGAAGTCAGCTATCCGAAAAAATAAGTTTCTTTGAAATATCTTGTATAGTTTTATAAATAGAAGCGCATTTGTAAAATTTTACGATTAAACATCCGCTTATCGTGGAAGCTTAAAATTTTGTTTAGATTGAGGAGAAAGCTGAATTCATGGGCTTTTCAAAAATATCAATATCTTCAAAATCGGTTTAGCCGTTTAGAAGTTATAAGCGTTTAAACATTTTTAATAAGCAATTTCAACCTACTACTCAATTCTGGGCTCCTGGTACCAAACAAGCTGTTTGGCCATAATTTTCTAAGTTATTTTGGAGGAGAAAATCCAAAACGTCTCGGCTTAATGACATGAAACTCTTCGCTTTAAGTGATCATAATCCCCAGCTGGCTTAACGCATATCCATGATGTTGGCATTCGTTGGAAGCGTAATGAAGTCAACTATCCGAAAAAATAAGTTTCTTTGAAATATCTTGTATAGTTTTATAAATAGAAGCGAATTTGTAAAATTTTACGATTAAACATCCGCTTATCGTGGAAGCTTAAAATTTTGTTTAGATTGAGGAGAAAGCTGAATTCATGGGCTTTTCAAAAATATCAATATCTTCAAAATCGGTTTAGCCGTTTAGAAGTTATAAGCGTTTAAACATTTTTAATAAGCAATTTCAACCTACTACTCAATTCTGGGCTCCTGGTACCAAACAAGCTGTTTGGCCATAATTTTCTAAGTTATTTTGGAGGAGAAAATCCAAAACGTCTCGGCTTAATGACATGAAACTCTTCGCTTTAAGTGATCATAATCCCCAGCTGGCTTAACGCATATCCATGATGTTGGCATTCGTTGGAAGCGTAATGAAGTCAACTATCCGAAAAAATAAGTTTCTTTGGAATATCTTGTATAGTTTTATAAATAGAAGCGAATTTGTAAAATTTAACGATTAAACATCCGCTTATCGTGGAAGCTTAAAATTTTGTTTAGATTGAGGAGAAAGCAATTTAATAAGCAATTTCAACCTACTACTCAATTCTGGGCTCCTGGTACCAAACAAGCTGTTTGGCCATAATTTTCTAAGTTATTTTGGAGGAGAAAATCCAAAACGTCTCGGCTTAATGACATGAAACTCTTCGTTTTAAGTGATCATAATCCCCAGCTGGCTTAACGCATATCCATGATGTTGGTACTCGTTGGAAGCGTAATGAAGTCAACTATCCGAAAAAATAAGTTTCTTTGGAATATCTTTTACAGTTTTATAAATAGAAGCGAATTTGTAAAATTTTACGATTAAACATCCGCTTATCGTGGAAGCTTAAAATTTTGTTTAGATTGCGGAGAAAGCAATTTAATAAGCAATTTCAACCTACTACTCAATTCTGGGCTCCTGGTACCAAACAAGCTGTTTGGCCATAATTTTCTAAGTTATTTTGGAGGAAAAAATCCAAAACGTCTCGGCTTATTGACATGAAACTCTTCGCTTTAAGTGATCATAATTCCCAGCTGGCTTAACGCATATCCATGATATTGGTACTTGTTGGAAGCGTAATGAAGTCAGCTATCCGAAAAAATAAGTTTCTTTGGAATATCTTGTATAGTTTTATAAATAGAAGCGAATTTGTAAAATTTTACGATTAAACATCCGCTTATCGTGGAAGCTTAAAATTTTGTTTAGATTGAGGAGAAAGCAATTTAATAAGCAATTTCAACCTACTACTCAATTCTGGGCTCCTGGTACCAAACAAGCTGTTTGGCCATAATTTTCTAAGTTATTTTGGAGGAGAAAATCCAAAACGTCTCGGCTTATTGACATGAAACTCTTCGCTTTAAGTGATCATAATTCCCAGCTGGCTTAAGGCATATCCATGATGTTGGTACTAGTTGTAAGCGTAATGAAGTCAACTATCCGAAAAAACAAGTTTCTTTGGAATATCTTGTATAGTTTTATAAATAGAAGCGAATTTGTAAAATTTTACGATTAAACATCCGCTTATCGTGAAAGCTTAAAATTTTGTTTAGATTGAGGAGAAAGCTGAATTCATGGGCTTTTCAAAAATATCAATATCTTCAAAATCGGTTTAGCCGTTTAGAAGTTATAAGCGTTTAAACATTTTTAATAAGCAATTTCAACCTACTACTCAATTCTGGGCTCCTGGTACCAAACAAGCTGTTTGGCCATAATTTTCTAAGTTATTTTGGAGGAAAAAATCCAAAACGTCTCGGCTTATTGACATGAAACTCTTCGCTTTAAGTGATCAAAATTCCCAGCTGGCTTAACGCATATCCATGATATTGGTACTTGTTGGAAGCGTAATGAAGTCAGCTATCCGAAAAAATAAGTTTCTTTGGAATATCTTGTATAGTTTTATAAATAGAAGCGAATTTGTAAAATTTTACGATTAAACATCCGCTTATCGTGGAAGCTTAAAATTTTGTTTAGATTGAGGAGAAAGCAATTTAATAAGCAATTTCAACCTACTACTCAATTCTGGGCTCCTGGTACCAAACAAGTTGTTTGGCCATAATTTTCTAAGTTATTTTGGAGGAGAAAATCCAAAACGTCTCGGCTTAATGACATGAAACTCTTCGTTTTAAGTGATCATAATCCCCAGCTGGCTTAACGCATATCCATGATGTTGGTACTCGTTGGAAGCGTAATGAAGTCAACTATCCGAAAAAATAAGTTTCTTTGGAATATCTTGTATAGTTTTATAAATAGAAGCGAATTTGTAAAATTTAACGATTAAACATCCGCTTATCGTGGAAGCTTAAAATTTTGTTTAGATTGAGGAGAAAGCAATTTAATAAGCAATTTCAACCTACTACTCAATTCTGGGCTCCTGGTACCAAACAAGCTGTTTGGCCATAATTTTCTAAGTTATTTTGGAGGAAAAAATCCAAAACGTCTCGGCTTATTGACATGAAACTCTTCGCTTTAAGTGATCATAATTCCCAGCTGGCTTAACGCATATCCATGATATTGGTACTTGTTGGGAGCGTAATGAAGTCAGCTATCCGAAAAAATAAGTTTCTTTGAAATATCTTGTATAGTTTTATAAATAGAAGCGCATTTGTAAAATTTTACGATTAAACATCCGCTTATCGTGGAAGCTTAAAATTTTGTTTAGATTGAGGAGAAAGCTGAATTCATGGGCTTTTCAAAAATATCAATATCTTCAAAATCGGTTTAGCCGTTTAGAAGTTATAAGCGTTTAAACATTTTTAATAAGCAATTTCAACCTACTACTCAATTCTGGGCTCCTGGTACCAAACAAGCTGTTTGGCCATAATTTTCTAAGTTATTTTGGAGGAGAAAATCCAAAACGTCTCGGCTTAATGACATGAAACTCTTCGCTTTAAGTGATCATAATCCCCAGCTGGCTTAACGCATATCCATGATGTTGGCATTCGTTGGAAGCGTAATGAAGTCAACTATCCGAAAAAATAAGTTTCTTTGAAATATCTTGTATAGTTTTATAAATAGAAGCGAATTTGTAAAATTTTACGATTAAACATCCGCTTATCGTGGAAGCTTAAAATTTTGTTTAGATTGAGGAGAAAGCTGAATTCATGGGCTTTTCAAAAATATCAATATCTTTAAAATCGGTTTAGCCGTTTAGAAGTTATAAGCGTTTAAATATTTTTAATAAGCAATTTCAACCTACTACTCAATTCTGGGCTCCTGGTACCAAACAAGCTGTTTGGTCGTTTTTACAAATATCAAATAACGGTACTTATGTACACAAATTTGCTGCAACTGTCCATTTTTTCTTGCTGCCAGTCAGATTAAATGAACGTTAACGTGCAAAAGTGGATACATTGCTATTTCACATAAATTTACGCAAAACTTCACATTCGCTTTAATAATACATAAATTTCAATTTATTTTAATTTTTGTTTTATATATTTAACATTTTGAATAAAAAACCATTTATTTTTAAAAAATTTAGAGTTTTATTGGGTTTTTAATTCATAGTTTTAATTCATAATACATACACATACATACATACATATATAAAAATGTTTTTTGTTTTTGGGTATGATAGATTCGTTCTGAAAAGCAATAACCAGACTTTGAGATAATTACAGTCATCTTATAAGTAAATTTAAAAATTAGGAATAGTATATACATACTAAATTCTGCTGCCATTTTCATTTAAAGACATTTTACGTAAATCATTATACATACTTACATATGCATGTATGTGTGTGGTAGGGTAATATTTTTGAGCAGTGTAGGCCTGCCAGATTTACCGTTTTTGTTTTACATTAAAAA
The DNA here is from genome assembly GCA_916048285.2 of Bellardia pandia. Lineage (NCBI taxonomy): Eukaryota > Metazoa > Arthropoda > Insecta > Diptera > Calliphoridae > Bellardia > Bellardia pandia. The sequence goes on from OU696530.1 coordinate 78,900,447, forward strand.
TTAGAGCTGTGTCGTTCATGAACGAACGGGTTAAAATGAACGGATCGTCTTGGACAAATGAACGAAAATGACCGGTCACTGAAATGAACGCCCGGGCACAACTCTATTAAAAATGCCGATTTATTTTATACATTTTTGATTTGAATCAATTTCACTGTCAAATATAAATAATTGTATTTTATTTTAATTGTACGTATCCATTTAATATTTATTTCAAATTAACTTAAATAAAAATTCTTCCAAATTAACGGAAGGGTGCGAATTTGGAAGAATTTTTATTTAAGTTAATTTGAAATGGATAAAATTTTAAATGGATACGTACAAGGATTTATTTTAAGTATTATGCAAATACATATATGTATATAGAAAACCTGTTTTAAACGTACTACATATTTACATATGTATGTTTCTTAGTATTTTTTATATTACGGATTTCTTGCTGATTCACAATGAAAGTAACGCTTATGTGCATATTTTTCTGGCAGCCTCGAATAAGTCAACGTTGTGTTGTTATTTTAGTTAAGAAATGATTGAAGATTTGTACAACACCGTTATTATTAGATTTTCTATTCCATATTAGTTCATGCGCAGTTACGGATGCTACATTCAACCCTTGTAGAATTTTCGTCACTCATAAGGACAATATGTTGTCCTCACATAATGTCCTTTATAATTCTCATTTAGTTTAAACATTTTTCAAAATAAGTAATCAAGGTTGAGCAACGAAAAGCATACTTACCTGGCGTAGGGGTTACCGTGATCATGAAGGCGGTTCCCCCGGAGTGAGGCTCGGTCATTGCACTTACGATTGAGTTGACCTCCGCGATTATTCCTAATGCGAATAACTCGTGCGTAAAATTTTTGTTAGCCGGGAATGGCGTTCGCGCCGTCCCGATATTGTTTAATAAATTTCAAATACAAACGTATCTAGAAATGATATGTCACATACATACATATGTAATGATGTAAAAATATTGATTTATTTTTTTTTTTTTTTGGTAATTTTTTATAATTATTAAGCAGTGCTGCCAGTATTTTTTCAGAGCTTATCCCCAATTTTTGATTTGTCATCCCCAAAAATCCCCAAACTGTTTTTTTTGATTCAAATTTTTATTTTATTTAAAAAATTAAATATTTATTCAATAAAATTCATTTTTATCGATATTAATATTCAAACTATTACGATTTGTAATTATAAATCTTGTAAAGAAAAAATTACACAATATAAAAAATTAATATTATTATAAAAACTTCAGAATCAAAATCAGCGCCAGAAATGTTATTATACATATTGCTTGTATTAAAAAGCTTTTGCATTTCAGCAGATGTATGAAATTTCTCACAACAAAATGAATTATTTTTAAAGTATGTGTTTATTCTGAGAAGTGCTTCCATGCCAAACCATGGGAAAGAAACCATCCACTATAAATAATAACACACATTTTTAGACATGCCAGACGCATATTTTTTAGCTCAAAAATCATTCTTGTTACCATCGCTTTTAAATAAATTAGTTTCAAGTATGTAGATTTATAAGGCATGTATCTATGTATCCAAAAATACATTAAATGAAAATATATCTCTGAGTTTTCACTCGAAATGTAGTGAAAATTATTTTTTTAACTTTATATTTAGTTTTTTGAATCAGCTTTAGCATAACAAAAATTGGTAAAATCTTAAACTCAAATTAACTAAAAGTAATGGCTCTCCAAACTCGATCCCGTTTTTATGGACCTAATAATTTTCGATTGGTATCTCTATTTTGGTTCAATACTTATACAATTTCTGGCCGTACCCCATAATTGGATTCCATTCAATTATTGGACATACTCAAATGTTTGGCAAAAATGAATACTTTTGTGTTTTGATTTTTCGAGTTGATTTCCAAAGAGAAAAGCTCGTTTGTTTAGTATGTATTCGTCAAACGTTCAATATATCTACTGTTTCTGCAATCCTCCTCCTTTTTTATTTTTCTTGTAGCGATGGATAGATAGCCTTCTGCATTGGAGCAGGTGATCTATTATGTTGCCACTCTCTTCTGGGATTCCTCTTTTTGAGCAGTAATTGTTCAATATCTGAATTTGAAATATGCATTGTCATTGTCGCATTCGTTTATCACACTCACAATTCCTTTACACTGTATATTTGGATTTGTGTGGATATGGCTACTAAATTTCCTGTATTTAAGCCAGATTGTTTGCAACTGATTTTTTTGAAGCGGGCATTAGCCGAAAAATGCCCAGAATATGCGGCCAGACATTAAAACGTAATATTGCATCATGGCAACGCCCGGTCACATGTTTTAGAATGAAAAAAAGCAATTTTAAGACATCCCGCATTTTTTAATTATACACCCAATAAGCAAAAATCAAGGCAACATATGACACCCATAAGATTGTTTTCGTCTCCCTGATCAAAATATATTACCTTTTAGGCTGAAATCAGGCAGATTACGAATGGTATTAAATAGTTTTGGAATTGATACTCCAACTCGTATTTTTACGAATTGACAAGCGTTTATTAAAACTGGGTCTTATATGGAACTAATCATGGACCAGTCGTTATAAAATTAGGTGACATGAGATTTCTATATATGGAACTTATTTGCGTTTTATTAGGATATCAAAATCTTTAGGCTATAAAAAAGAGATTCAGACCCTAAATAGGCTGATATCGAATTGCCCCATTTTGGGATATAATTTTGTATTTTTTTTTACGCGAATTCGTCAGTCTGGCTGGCTGGCTATCCATGTACAGTTTGTCCGTAGAGTACAGGTCGCAATTTTGAAGATATTTGAATAAAATTTGCTACGTGATATTTTTTTGGCCCAAGGACGAATGGGATTGAAACTGGTGGAAATAGGTCCATTATTTCACCTGGCCCCTATACAAATGTCCTCCCGAATTCCATATATACAGAAATGATAACACCTAAGTTTAATTTGGTCTGTCCACAATCAGTCAAAACTGCCATAAAAGACCTTCTCCGTAATTCACTTTAACCTCCATAAATCGTTTAAAAGTATTTATATCGAGATAAAGTATAACATACACAATATTTATATTCATTGAAGTCATGGCACTAAATTTTTGGATGATCGGTCCTATTATTTCCCATAAAACGCCCATTTCTGAAAAGCTGTTTTATAAATATTTATACTGGGTGTAGCATATTATATGGTCGGGCTTGACCGACTATACTTTCTTACTTGTTTGAAATGGCATATTATAAACAACAAACTAATAAGAATGTTGCTACATTTATAAGCATTACCCTGCCAGTTACCGCAAATAGAGAAAATGTGCGCAACTATTTAGATGCAAAACTCGCTAACCAACCAGTTCGTTGCACTATGTTATTTTCTAAACGAAAACGAACTTTAAATATTCATTGACAATTAACAATTTCAGGTATAACTAGCCTGGTGTAGCACAAAAAACAATGACATCTACAAATTTCATATACCTGTTCTTGAAACAGTCTACTACCTTTAGAATAAACAATCCTTAAATTAAACAGCTAAAAATTCCAAATCAACGAATCCTCCAGAAAAACTCATAACATGTGTGTGACATTTTAAAACACACCACATGAAATTTATACCCATAACCAGCGCATGTATTGTGTTTTATTTTCCAGTGGAATTAGAAAATGTTTCTTAAACAAATATTCTACATATCAACATACATACTTACTTATTGTTTTTAACTGTTTTGCAGACAATAAACAAAGCAATGTGTTTATTTAAATTAAATTATTAATAAACCCTTATGAGAGATCACAAATATTTTATTTGTTTGGTAGAATGTGTCTGTTCAATAAACGGATGTGTCCCATTGAAATGTACACTTAAGCTATGTATAGACGGTTGTCAGATCATACAATGTTGTCAGATCTAGCAATGTACTGGCATTGAAAAAATGTTAGCAAAATGTAAATTTCCAATACTTTTTCTTGCAACGTTGGAAGACAAACATTTTAAGTTCACACGGTTGTTAGACATTTTCTGAACATTTTTCGGACAACGTTGTAAGATCTGACAACCGTCTATACAAAGCTTTTCAGAGTTCTAAGGAACTCTTATTATTTTTATAATATTTACATATACATACATATGTATGTATGTATGTATGTACGAGTATATGTATATAAACAACTTGGCGCATGAAATTTTGTAGTCTAAAATACATAGCAAAGATGCTCAAAAAAGTTGGAGTATGTAATAAAACACAAGCAAATGTCTGGTTGGTTGGTTTACGTGGTTGCCCGCGACGCATTCAAGCATTCAAGTAGAACCTTTTGATTCCGTTTTGAAATCACTCAATGAGATTGGTAATATAACTAGAATCATATCCAGATGCTTGTAAGTAGAGAGTATTAAATCCAGCCTGTCGTGTTCAGGTATACCATGAAATCGCACCATTTGATACTTGATGTATCCGCCGATTGTTTAGTACTCGTATGTGAGTGTTAAAAATTTGTTGTTTTGAATTGTGAGAAGCCGGGTATTCACAGAGAAGATGAAACACTGTTTCTTCTTTTTCCCGATGCTAACAACTGCGGCAGTGATTATTGAAGAAAAGTCCGAGTCTGCTTGCATGCTTATTAATCGTTCAGTGACCAGTTAGCACCGCTATTATTCTCAATATTGGATTTAAGTGACATGGCAGTGCTGCCACGAATATTTCTTTAACAAAAAATTCTACAAGCTTTCCAAATCGCTAGTATCTCAACCTGAAAAACACTGCATTTATCTGGGAGCCGTATTGGCAGTAAAAAAAGCAAATATTTTTAATCACTAATTTCTTAGTAGGCTATTATGTAACAGGGTCTCTTTGTAAGGTTTAATTTACTTATCTGAAAGAGTTAAATATTTAATAGAGTTAAATGTTCTACTATATTAACTACATCAACTATGAGGATGGTATATAAATTATCCTTGAAATTTTTCAGTTTGCTTGAAAATTATAAAATTTTAGCTTCTAAAAGCACAATTATATCGCATAGTAGAAGCCGTGATCATGCAGGCGGCACCCCCGGATTGAGGCTCGATCATTGGATGAAGTTAAATTCTGCGATTATACAGAACATACAAACATACGAGTACCTATATCCTGCGCACAATTTTTACTAAATATTCTAACACTAGTAAAGAAATTTCTAATAACAACAAATTTTGTTTTTGTCAAATAACTAGTTCGTGTAACGTAAATAGTTCGTACTGCTTTTGTGTAATATTAATTTTTTGATTTTACACAAAATTCTTTTTATATTAATTATTAAACATAAAAATATTACATTTAAGTTGATTTACCTCAAATGTTTAAATTTTGAGTTGTGTAGCTTTTGTATTATATGGGCGATATGTTTTTCTTTCGTGAAGACATTTTTCTAAATTTATACAATAGTGTTTGTTAAAAGTATTTCTTTGATTTGCCATCCCTTAGTGCTTGCGCAATCACAAATGTTACATTCAACCCTTTTTTAAACTACTTCCACAGGACAGTAGTTGTCCTTGCATATTTCCATAAATATTCAAGGTTGAGCCACGGACTGTCTACTTATCTAGCGTAGATATACAGTAGGCGCAAAATTAAAGATGATGAATTTATTTTGTGGATATTGCAGCTAACATAATGATGTATGTAAATAAAATAAATTAATATAAACTGGGAATCAACCACGTTTACATTTTATTATACATACATATGTACATATGTAAATTTATTGTATACATATTAATTTATGAATAATCAAAAATATATCAAGTTAATATGTACATATGTATGTATATCAAGTTCGTACGTTGTTTAGGAGTTTCAAAAAGTTAATTTAAATAGACCGGCTGATATCGCTAAATCGATCCAGAATATATAAAAGGAAATTCAGACATTTTGCCGATATATAAACATGCTAAATCTGTTCGCGTTAATAATGTTTATATCATACATACATACTCGTACATACATACATATATAACCTAAAATCTATTACATCTTAAACAAGTAAGAAAGTATTGTCGGTCAAGCCCGACCATATAATACCCTGCACCCAGTATATATATAAAACAGTTTTTCAGAAATGTGCGCTATATGGGAGTTTCGACTAATTATGGACCGACCCCAATAAAATTGTAGTGCATTGTTTGTATACATATAAGATATATTTGTGTTAAATATTATTTCGATACCAACATTTTTGAGTGAGTTATGCTCTTTAAAGTGATTTTCGGAAGTGGACCTTATGTGGGAGCTACGAGTAATTATGCACCGCTCTGCACAAAATCTGTAGCTGTGATTTGGCTTCATTTACCACTCATTTGTGATGAAATTTGTTTGGTTCCTTGCATAATTCAAACATTTATGATCTTTAAACTCTAATTTCGGGAGTACATTTGTATGGGGGCCTGGTGAAATAATGGACCGATTTCTACCAGTTTTAATCCCATCCATCCTTGGTCCGAAAAAATATCACGTGCCAAATTTTATCGAAATATCTTCAAAATTGCGACCTGTACTCTGCGCACAAGCTTTACTTGGACAGCCAGCCAGTCAGCCAGCTAGACGGACGGACGGACGGACATCGTTAAATCGACTCAGAAAGTGATTTTGAGTCGATCGGTATACTTTAAGGTGGGTGTTGGACCAATATTTCTGGGCGTTACAAACATATGCACAAATCCAATATACCCTCCCCACTATGGTGGTGTAGGGTATAAAAAGTTATACTTTTGCACAACCCTTCAATCCATCTGCATTGCTTACTTATTCCAAATCGATAATACATATATTTTTGACAGCAGCCTCATATTGCTTAATTGGTCTAAATTCGGCACACTAGAGGCGTTCATATATTTGTATAACATCGTCCTGATTTCTTCGATACCAATCAATTGCGCTGTGCTATTTATCTCTTTAGTTATACATACATAAGTTCATAACTTCTCCATATCTTGGAACGATTTTTTTTTTCCTCAAAAAATTATCTTTTCATTGGCAGGGAATACTTGCGCTTGATGTCATCGATAATTAAATAATATTACAATACAATGAAATATCCTCTAGGAGTTATTTGGTTGGTGCGAAAATTTAGTCTAAAATGGGGATTTTGGAGAAACTGAAACAGTGTTTATTATTTAATTAGAGGTTTTTATTGAACATAGGTAAACTAAATAGTTTATTAATGAAGATTTACAAAAAGATTTCCTAGTTACCAAAAAAAAAACTATACAATGGAATACCAAAAATGAATACCAAACATTGAATAAGGATGGTAATGTATGGTATGTATGTGGCATATATAAAACCTACTAGGGAATATAAATTTGTCGGGCTCTCCCTACTTTGGGATTTTATAACAAATAGGTTAAATCCGAAATTTTGATGTAAATTGGTGTCAATTCATTTTAGGTTTGTCATTCCATTTATAAAACATGGCAATAATGGTGGTATAACCAAAAAGTGTATATATAGTAGAGAGCACAAAGGAGTACTTATTACTTCGTAAAAATAAAACTATTGAAGATTATTAAAAAAAAGCTTTTTGTCGTTTATTTTATGTTTAATATTTAACAAAATAATTTATAAATCAAAACTCAAAGTATCAAGTTCTAAGAAAAGAGACAAACGATATGCGGTCGGTATTTTTTTCCGGCCACTTCATCGTTAACTTATTCTTTCGTGATTTTGAAAGTGTGTTAAGAATCACCCTCTAGCTGAAAAGTAACTTCATTCAAATCGGGAAGATGAGTTGCAAAATACGTATGTACATAATCTTCGTTCCTTTTTTATTCTTTTAATTCTTTGTAGTGGGCCGATGTGCCACCATATACAGCCTTCCACCGATCTTCTTTGTTTTCTTTACTGTTTAGCTATTTAGATATTACTCGCATAAAATACCTGCTTATTGCAATTGCTATATTATTGTCCTCAATGACTCTACATTATTTATTATAATTTGTATAAAAATTTGATTTGTGTTGGATAATTTGCAAAAAGTGTTTACCACATGCAATTAAATTGAGTAGAATATCAAACTAATTCTTTATTTCCCGAAAATTATTTGTTTAATTCACAAGTGATGTTGTAGTGTCGTAGGAGTTTTACGTCGTCTGAATTTACAACAGTTGTACAAATGTTGTTGGTAAGTTCTATATTAATATTTTTTACAATACCTACGACATTTTTACATATGTATGTATGTTTTTCAAATGTTGTCTGAAAGTTTAAGTGTTCATGTATATCAACATAAAAATTAAAAGTAACACTCAAATCATAAATTGATTGACAAATTTAAGAGAAGAAAATAAAAGTAATAAACAAAAAAATTTAATAATGAATATTGTTTTAATTTTGGAAAATATTCATATTTTATATTTTGTATATGTATGTATTTGTTTTAAAAATATTTTTCTTTTGTCATATGAAGGTTTGTCAACCTAAACATATGACATTGCGCAAAATTGTGTTCACAATCAAATAGTTGTATCATACAATATACAACATCACTAGTGAATTGAACAATTATTTTCCATTTTTTATTCTAAGTTATTATGTTTAGCATAAAGTCTGAAATAAATGACAAAGACCATTTCAATTTTATTTATTCGTTTTATTTTTATGCAATAAAAAGTGCACAAGGCACAAACATATGTATAATAATTTGTGCTCTCCACTGTATATTTTGGTCTAGCAGACACGATGGAGCCTTGACGAAAAGACTTAGGAATATAAAATTTTTAGAAAATGTTAATCAGGGCTCTGTGGTATTGAAAATGTGCCAAATCGGTTTACAAGTTATTTACAAAAATTTGAGTCAGCCTGGATATTTCTCAAAAATGTTTTGCAGTCTACAACTAATAAAACTTTTTTATATTTTGACAAAAAAATTTTACATTCCAGAATTCAGCAATATTCAATAAAAGCTTTATTCGTTAACATGTTTGTTACGTCGAAGTATTGTTTGATAAATAATAATGTCTTTATAGACAAACCGCAATTAGCCAGTAAGAAACTTTGAGACCCTACCGGCCCTCGAAAATAAAGCTCAAATACTGTTATGCAACACCTGCGTGAAATTTCATATCTCCAGTCAGTTAGAAATGGCAGTTTTATTTCCGAAAAATTTTGTTTCTGCCCCACTGTGTCGCAGAATATTACACTTTTACTTATTTGATTTATCATTTTTTTTAATATAGATTCTGGAAATACAATATTATTATAAACAGGAAACAAATGAGGAGGTTGCTGCATTTATAAACAGTACTCAAACCCAACTAAGCTATAACCTGGAGGGCCAACCAACCGGTTCGTAACACTATGTAATTTGCTAAACAAAAGTTGCAAATTAAAGCGAGCTTTAAATACAAGTATATATGTAAATGTATGTACCTACATAGTTGAAATAGAAATTATTGGTATAACTATAGACTTCATTTGATAAATTTAATAGGGTTTGACTGATGTGGCGCAGAAAAAAGGCAATACTTACAAAACATGGCTACTACTTCGAAATCAACGAATGCCGCTGAAAAACTTCTAACATGTGTGTATTGAAATTCAAAATCAACGAAATGACGAGCGCATGTGTTGTGTTTTGTTTTTCTGTGGAATTAGAAAATGTTTCTAAAACAAATGTTACACATATAGGGTGATTTTTTTTATTTGTACAGAATTTTACATTGACAACACTTTTTTAACTAACGGCCATTTTGTCAGCTGTTAGTCTACGCCGATAATTCCGCAACGATTGACCAGTTTGAGGACAACATTCGTCGCGTTGTTGCCGATATACGGCCATAAATGTTGGAAAAAGTAATCGAAAATTGGACATCCAGATAAGATTACGTCATATGCCAAAAGTAATTTTTAAATTATAATGCCCGAAGATTATCTTTCGAATAAAGAAAATTGCATGTCAATTTAAAAAAATCATCTTTGTTTTATTCCATTTCAAAGTGCTATACATCTAAAAATACACAGAACCATGAATTTCTAAATAAATTTGCATAATTTGGAAGAAAATGGCCGCCAGTTAAAAAAGTGTTGCCAACTCCAAGTTTTATACAGCTAAAAAAAACACCCTATGCATATGTACGTACGTACGTGTGTACTTACTTATTGTTTAACTGTTTTACAGTCTAAACAAAGAAATGTGTAAATAATAATAAATGTAATAAATTTGCGCAATAGAAATTTCAGAGTGTTATAAAATTATTACTTAACCCTTGTTTGGATGAACGTGGCCAATATGCCCCAATGTAAACTACACTTACAGAGTTCTATGGAACATTTATAATTTGAATGTACATAATTAAACCAAGGGAAAAAAGTATGAACATACATACATATGTATGTATGGCATTTTACGTGCAAATAAACAGGCAAATATCTACTATTACTTAGCTGGCTATTTAGGTATCACGGACACTTTGTAAGGTTAAATTTACATAATTGAAAGAGTTAAATAATGGAGAAATTTTTCACTATTTTAACAACGTTTAAAGGGGATTCATCCAACTATGAAGATAAGTTTGAAATTAATTTTGATTCTCAAAATGGTTTCCTTAAAATTTTTATTTCTTTATTTAGGCTCGAGTTCATTAAATTTAATTTTCATTAAATTATTTTTACAGAAGGTTGGAATTGTTATTATTAAAATTTATTGATAATTTTTCTTGGCTTGGCATTCGAACCTGGGTTGTTGAATTTACATATGTTTCGAGAAACACCACTTTCTCTCATCAGAATTCTTTGCGTTCTAACGCTCTGCACCGCTGCGGTGCCACAGAAATCACAATTACATCGCGTAAGGGAAACTGTGATCTCAAAGGCGTCACCTCCGGCATGAGACTCAAGAATTGTACATGCGATAGAGTTGACTTCTGCAATTACAATTTTTACCTATAGCCAGGAATGGCGTATGATAATTAATAAATTTCTAATAAAAACAAGTCTGGGGTTTCTCAAATAAAAAGTTTGTAGTAGAAACAGTTTGTATTGATTTTCAGCGTTGTCCACTTTGATATTTCAAAACGCACCAAATTTAGAATTTGTTTTTTTTTTTGAAAATTTTTATTTTTACATTTTTTTAGTTTCATAGAGTCTATATAAAACTTTTTAAAAAGAGATCAACGATTTATAGTAATAAGAGCTAAAGAATATAAAATAAGCATTTACCACACAAAATTTAACACACAATATGTTATTCGGAACTGAAGTAGTAATTGGTAAAGAAGGGTTTATTTCATTACATATTTGGTACCTATTTTATTTTTGTTTTCTATTTTAAGTATTTCTACTTGAAGAACATTTTTTAGGGCTCCACTGGGATTGTAACCTTTGTTGTTCGTCTCAGTTGACCAAACCATCAGGCTACACAAGAATATTTATTTCCATGTTTAAAATGTTAATTTTATTTTCAAACAACGATTTTCACCCCATTCACCTTTAGCAATAAACTTCATGTGACGAATTTGATAGTATGAATTCATTTGCCATACATTCGTATTTAAAATGCATTTAATTTTTTCATGATAATGAATTATTTAAAAACTGCAATTAAAGATTAGTAAAAATAAAGACTTCATCACATTTTCGTAAAAATTAAAAAAAAAAACTCAGAAATTACAAAACAAAGCGCACCGAGCACCAACTAAGGAGTTTTATGCACAAAAGTACCAAAAATGGTGCGAAACGCACCAAGTTGACAACGCTGCTGATTTTGTTCTAATGCCCATCGAATATTAATTATTGCTATTTTAACTAAACAAATACAAATTGTATGGATTTTACATTTAAGTTGATTTACCTCAAAACCTTATATTTTCAGTTGTCACGCTCTTGCATTGAATGGGCGATGTGTTTTATTTTCGTGAAGACATTTCTCAAGATTAGTGTTTTGAAATAGTGTTTGTTAAAAGTATTTCTTTGATTTGCCACCCCTTAGTTCTTGCGCAGTCACGAATATTACATTCAACCCCTTTTTAAACTTCTTCCACTTCCAAATGACAGCAGTTGTCCACGTATATTGTCCTAAGCATTCAAAGTTTAACCACGAACAATGTTCTTACCTATCGTAGGAGCACATATCATAGACAAAAATTATAAATAATAATCTTTGTATCAAAAATAAAATAAATTAATTAGTATTTCCATTTTATATAATTAACTCTTATACTAGTTGAAATTAATGATTTTAATTACTAATTGATAGTTAGGTTTCACAGAAGTCGTTATCAGTAGAAACTGTGCTCATGCAAATGACTAGAAATTATGTAGTTATATAGCAGTTAATAAATAAGTTATTATACGGCTACTTCTAAGTAATGCAGACGGTAACTAGTAGCCAATGAAATGTGCATGCTTGTGGATTCTAAGCCCTTGAGCACAAAAATGAGACATTCGTACTAAAGAATTAAATTGAAAAAGATTTCGTTGCCTCCATACAAATAAAGCTGTAAGTTGTTCAGCTACTTTTCAGGATGGCAAAAAAATATTTAGTTTCTGTCATATACAATTACACATAAATATGCTTGAAAACTTTAAAACTAATAGAGATATTTAAAAGATAGCTAGGCTAGCTAGATAGAAAGGCTTTTAGGTGGCAAACCCAAAATTTAGATTTACTGCTTAAACGAAACATATTCAGGATGGACTATTAAAATCCCAATCATCCCTATAAGTGTTTCTTGTAGAAGAAATTGTCTTTGACGATTTATGTAAGAAATGTTTGAATTTGTCCCCTGTCGCTCAAGATGCCTTAAATGGTAATGAGAAAGAAATCATAGGCCAATCCTATCGAACGATATATGTATTCTTAAACATTGTTTTTTTATTAACAGTTTCTTTTTTGATTATAAGTTGAGCGATAATAATAATATCTTATATCAAACTATGTTGACTTCAAGAAGAGCGACATTGTCTTGAAAATTGTCTTCTATATACATACATACATACGAGTACATACTTGTACATACATAATTTTGTAACTTTTCATTGTGATTGTGAGAATCATAAACTGAGAGAAATAGTCTCTCTTTTAGTCGTCGACGAAACTTTTTTGTAACATAGTTATGTTATATCCCAGTTGGCCGCGTCTCTAAAATATCCTCAATGATATGTGTACGACAATAGATATTCTTTGCCAGAACAAATCGTAAACGATGTTTTTCTAACAAATGTCGCGAAAATTGTGGACGACTAAACGAGAGATAAAATCGCTCAGTTTGTCATTATACCCTACACCTCAATAATGGGGAGGGTATATTGGATTGGCTGATGTTTGTAATGTCCATAAATATTGGTCCAACACCCATTTTAAAGTATACCGATCGACTCAGAATCACTCCCTGAGTCGATTTAACGATGTCCGTTCGTTCGTCCGTTTGGCTGGCATGTAAAGCTTATGCACAGAGTGCAGGTCGCAATTTTGAAAATATTTCAATAAAATTTGGTACGTGCTATTTTTTATGGCCCCAGGACGGATGGTATTGAAACTGGTGGAAATCGGTCTATTATTTCACCTGGACCCTATACAAATGTCCTCCCGAAATTGGGATTTACCGATCCTAAATGTTTGAATTATGCAAGTATCCAAACAAATTTCACCACAAATGAGTAGTAAATGAAGCCAAATCACATCTACGAATTTTGTGAAGATCGCTCCATAATTAGTCGTAACTCCCTATAAGCCCCACTTCCGAAAATCACTTTAAAGTGCATAACTCTACAAAAATTTTGGTATCCCAATAATATTAAACAAAAATATGTTTCGTAGATATACATATAATATGATAGAATTTTACGATGATTGGTCTATAATTAGTATTAGCTCCCATATTCGGAAATCACTTTAACGACCATAAATCTCTTAAAAATTAAATTCTTATCCAAATAAAATTTAACAAAAATAAGTTTCATATATACAGAAATGATGACACTTAATTTTATAATGGTCGGTCCATAATTAGTCAAAACTCCCTGATATAAGACCCTCTCCGTCATTCACGTTAACCTTAATCAAGCTTTTAAAAGTATTTATGTATATCGAGATGCATGATATTTATATGCGCGAAAGTCTGGCTCTAAATTTGTGTATGATCGGTTCATATCAGGTAATATCTCTTATATACCGCCCATTTCTGAAAAACTGTTTTATACATATACTGGGTGTAGGGGCTTGACCGATTATACTTTCTTACTTGTTTTCACATAAGGGTTGGCTTACGGCCTTGAATGAGCTTGATTGTTAATTTAAGTCTTGTCTAGATACAAGCAAACATAGAATTTGTCAAGCTCAATTCACAACTGGTTTTATTAGTTCTTATTAATTCGAAATAATTTTTATTGAAACTTTACACAGATAGTTCTTTATTAAATAATGTTTGTTTGGAACTACTTAACTTATGGGTAAATGTTCTTTAATTGGTAATTTTGTTTGTGTTTTCTACACAACATTTGAGAAGCAGCTGAGGAAATTTTGTTCTTTCTTTGATTATGTTATAAAGTGAATTTTTAATGTCTTATAAATAGTGTCCCAACTAGAACGCAATGGTGTCAATGGTGTTCGGTATCGTGAAATAATAACCAGTTTTTTCTTGCCTAGAATTGAAGAAATGAATGTGGAGGGCATGTGGTTACAACCAGACGGCGCCACATGTCATACAGCCAGAGAAAATGCATCAGTCATTTCCCGGTCGTGTTATTTCGCGTTTTGTAGACCAGAATTTGCCGCCTAAATCGTGCGATTTAACACCTTTAGATTTTTTTCTTTTGGGTTTTTTGAAGTCGATGGTTTACGCGAATAAGCCCACGATGACTCAAACCTTAATAGAGGAAAGGACGCTGCATTAATGAAATACCGCAGCATTTATGCAAAAAGGTCATTGAAAATTTCATTAAAAGATTGCGTGTGTGCCAGCAAAGCCGCGACGGCCATCTGCACGATATCTTGTTCCATACATAACCTCATTCTGTCTACTTTACGATATAATAAAGTTTCACGATTTTGTTCTTAAATATCTGTGTTTTATTTAAAATTTAATATGTTCGTTAATCGCTTACTAAGTATTGAGAAACTAAAAATTATATCACTTGAACGTATTTATAGAATTTTGCTTGAATTCCGCGTGTAATTTCCATAATATAATTTTCCGACCCTGTAAAGTATATCCCCCTTATTCATAAAAACTTACAACAGATTTATAACAGGTTTATACATCAAATTTCCATACAAAATTTGCTTTATAAACCTGTTGTAAGTTTTATGAATAAGGGCATATATATTTTGGATCCTTATAGATAGCGGAGTCGATTAAGCCATGTCCGTCTGTCTGTCTGTCTGTCTGAGTGTTGAGATTAGTTTTTTGAAGTCCCCAGATATATTCGGGATCCAAATCTTCAATAATTCTGTCAGAAGTGCTTTCGGGAAGTTTGGTATTTAAAATCAGCAAAATCGGTTTAGGTAAACCAGAGTTATGAACCAATAAAAATTTGATATTTTTCGTCCATTTTATTGCAATATTTTGAAATATATTGCAGATAATACGATGAAATTTGTATACGTTGTTTTTATGATAAAAGAGGAAAGTGTGCGGAAAATAGTAAGAATCGGTACATGATTTCTCATAGCCCCCATACAAAAATCTTCCCGAAATATTGCTCAATTATACATAAATGACTATAAAATTGGAATATCACGACAAAATTCAGCAAAAATAAGTTTTATGCAAAAAGAAATCGCAAAACGAATTTTTTTTAGTTCGGTCCATGTTTGACCATAGACCCCATATAAAGTCCACTTCCAAAATTCATTTAAATACGTATAAAACAGATATAAATAATGTTAAACGGCTTAAATTTGAAATAAATACTCTTTATAGGCAAATAAATTGTTGTACTAAATTTTATGGTGGTCGGCCCAGAAATGGTCATAGCCCCCCTACAAGGACCACATCTGAAAAAGACATTTTTCCCTATATATATTGTAAAAATATCGGTACCGACTCAAAACTTTGCACAGATCATTTTCATATATACAAAAATCATCCCACAAAATTTTGTGAATTTCGGTCTATTTTTAACCATATGCTCCTCTTCCGAAAATCACTTTAATACTCATAAATCGCTTATAAATAAGGGTACCAATCCAAAATTTTACACGGATCATTTACATACATGCCTAAATCAAACTGCTGGATTTTGAGAATATCGGTCCATATTTGACTATATCCCCCACATAAGGTCCACTACCGAAATCCACGTTAATACTAATATATATCTTAAATATACCGTTATTATGTTGAAATTCTACGTGAAATATCCTCATATGCATGAAAATAACTGTTCCAAAATTTAAGAAGATCGGCCCATAATTTGTCATACCTGCCATATAGAACCATTTCCAAAAAACAAATAAATTCGGGTCAAAAAATATTCTTTTCGGATTTAACCCATATTCGGTCCACATTTTATAATCATGATATATATCGTTGGAAAGGTATTTTTAATACCTTTTATTTAATGTATTACAAATTATCAGACACGCAGTAGTTCCAGAGATATAGGCCTATATATTTTCAACTTTATGGACCCGCCCCCTCGAAAATAGGCGTGACCGCCAACAAATAATAATATTCTAGTTCTATAACCAGTGTAGTTTTTGTATTTCTTATTACGTTAAGGTGGAGGGTATTTAAGATTCGGCACAGCCGAATATAGCACTCTTACTTGTTTTATTTAAAATATTGCAATAAATTTAGACTTTTAAGGATTAATATATCATTAATAAACTTCCAACTACACACAGAGAAAAAATACAGTTGTACATGTTCACCACAACAATGTTAAAATTTTTATTTTTTTTTTAATAATGTATGGTCACTGCAATTATTCATATGATTGTGGTAATCATAATATGGTTAAGTTACGATTCAGATGATTACCACAATCATATATACGATTCTTGTAACTGTGTACGAGTATGCATTTGTGGCAATCATATTTATGATGAATTCATTTATCATAATATGTTGCTCTTTGATTATGATTGAGAACAAAATAATATGGTATAATCTTTCATCGTAAAACTGATTACCACAAACATTGCATAATTACTATAATCATATTTATGATTGCTATAATCATGTAAATCATAAGCTTAACCATGTTATGGTTGCCGCAATCATATAAATACAGTGACTATTATATTTAAAAAAAAAAATTAAAAATGTTTATAAGTGAATGATTATTTTGCGTGTATATTTTATTTTTGAAATATTGTAGTCAGTAGGCTGCTGTGGTGAATGTGTTTAATACTATAACTATGTACATACATATATGAAAACATACAAGACATGTTCGCGCATCTTGCCATCATGTGTGTTTAATATAAAAAATAAATCGTCAAAGACAATTTCAGCTACGACGGTTTGGCCAACTGGGTTCGGACATACATTTATACTCTTATGTTTGTTTGAACGTGTATGAGCTTGTTTTAATGTCCAATGTTGATTTTTTTTAGTATATACTGTTGTAGACAAAATGAAAAAAAACCGTGTACTAACTAGCGAGTGGCTAACTTTTTTGTGTATAAAATCGCATAAACGAAAATTAACCAATCGTTGGTTAGCACACTGGGTTTTTTTTTCATTTTATATACATACGTTTGTATGTATTACAAATATTCTACATTGGACATTAAAACAAGGGTATTTGTATGCATGTATGTATGTATATTGGTTTGTCATTCCGTTTGTAATTTCTACAATTTTCATTTGCGACACAATACATTTTATATATCCTAGATCCTTATAGGTTGTGAAGGCGATTTGTAGATGCCTATCTGTTTTACATACATACATATACATACATATGTACTTACTTTCTGAATTGTGTGTATTGGAAGAATCCTGGGTATTATAGAAAAATAGGCATATCTAAATCGGTTTTATAAACAACAAGCGTTAAAAGTTTTACATCTAAAAAGTCTATAGTTGTGACTACTAAAAAAACATGAGAATTTTTATCTACGACCTACACTCGTTTAAGCATAAATTTGCATATATCTCGGATACTAAGTTCTTTACATATGTAGATAATATACGAGTATGTATGTGTAAACAGCTTAAAGCAATCAATCTGTCCAAAGAAAGACTTATATTGTTATCAAACCACAAACTCACAATAACACAAACGAAAAGAGACAAGTATTTAAAATACTTTCATAACAATGGGCAAACTCATAAGGCGATGCTTATTTTTCATGATGAGCCCCTCGCGATCTTGGTTACATCTCAGCAGTAAAAATGAAAAACTTGCAATGCAGAGATTAATGCAAGTGGACAGTAGAGGACTGAAAACGTGTAATCTGGTTAGACGAATCCAAATTTAATCGAACAGCCCAAAGAATATAAAGACACCATGTAAAGAAAACAATGAAGCTCGGTAGAATGAACATCATATTATGGGGTTAATTACATGGCGGCACCTTGGACCACTGCAAGGAATCGAAGGAATATTCGAATTATCATTTTTCATTTATTTTACATATTGCCTCCTTTTTTCCTTCAGTTTTTTCGTATTCATGCCGTTTGTTTTCTACTTTCGTCGACATTTTTTATGTACCACTTTCAGTACAACTACAAACATTAGCTTGTGCCTTAGCTTATGTTAAGAATTATTATTTTTATTTTGAAGTGTTAATTTTAAATCTTTGATATTTCTTCATTTAGGCTCGAGTTCATTAAATTTAATTTACATTAAATTATTTTTACTGAAGGTAGGAATTGTTACGTGAAGGAAAAAGGAGGCAACATGTAAAATAAATGAAAAATGATAATTACAGCAAATTTCGAACCACCAGTAATACTGCTTAAAGGATTGATGTTTGGCTGTAGGCTAGCGGGCGCCGCAGTGGTGCAGAGGGTCAGAACGTAAAGAATTCTGATGAGAGAAAGTGGTGTTTCTCGAAACATATGAAAATTCAACCAACAACCCAGGTTCGAATCCTAAGCCAAGAAAAATTATCAAAAAATGTTTAATAATAATTTTCATGTAACAATTCCTACCTTCAGTAAAAATAATTTAATGCAAATTAAATTTAATGAACTCGAGCCTAAATAAAGAAATATCAAAGATTTAAAATTAACAGTTCAAAATAAAAATAATAATTCTTCTCGAGAAACATTGCACTGTGTGGCACATTTTAAATTTTCTTCCTTAAATTCAACTAACATATGTTTATATATATGATAGATTGGAGGGTTTATGCAATTTTTATAATTATGAGCATCTTTTTTATTACTTCCCGCTCTCTTCCATGATTCACAATTTTACACACAATCTAATTGTTCTGTATTCTCCGCACTTCTCCGTACTCACCATTTGTTGCGGTACACCACGTACAAGGGTAACAACTTGCATGACTCATTATTCCTGATAATACGTTGGCGAGTTTGAGATCTGTAGATACTGTTGCATCGTAAAATTGTCTTATGTTCAAAATTGTCCACACCGTATCAACGTTTTCATATAATTCTTCCAATTTCTCAGCAATACCATATACCTATGGTATGGTACCATACCATATACTTGATCATATATACTTGCATCAATGCCATATACTTGAATCGATAAAGTAACCTTTAAAAAACCGCCACCCCCGTCTATTCCAAATCAGGAATTTGTCAAAAACAGTTATATTATAAGTACAAAAATACATTTTTTACAAAAACGGCTAAGCGGATTTTTTTAATTTTTGCGGGATTTTGTTTCTTAAGCACAAATATGTGATCTTCAGCAAAAAAAAAAAATCGATGTGCCCTTACCGCCCCAATTAAGTTAGCTTCAAGGCCACCGTGCATTTCCAACTTAATTAAGTTTTTTTTCGGTAAATAAGAAAAGTGTTGGCACTAGGTTTTTATAAAATGCTTCTATAGTGTGGCCAATTATGTGAACATTGGTTTATGTGTTGTACCAGATATTTACGTAGAAATTTCAAAAAAAAAATGGGTACAACTAACGTGAAACTAGACGACCCAAACATTAGGTTGGGAATTAATACTCTAAATAATTCTCGTTTTTCATTAAACCGGTCTTAAAAGTAATATTAAATCAAAATCTCAATATTTCATGCATGTTCCCATGTTCATACCGTTGTTACCAGGATGATTTAAATAATATCCAAAGTAAACTAAAAGTAGGCGATTTAATATTAATCACCCCATTTTTAAGAGGGCGACTACAAATTTTTCGAATTAAAAGTTTCTCACAGAGTTACAGAGTACTGGTACTGGTGCTGGTCTTTGTCCAGCTTTCGCTTAGTAAAGGCCAATCACTGTTCGGTGGTTGAACTGTCTGCAACTGGATCGTTGTTAAAGGGTGAGCTAGTGAAGCAAGAGCATCTGGTGGTCAAACTACTTCGGTGTTCTTGTCTAAAAAAAAAAAACACTCTCAGAACTATAAAAAAACAAAAGTATAGAGTATGTGGTGGTTATAAAGCTATCTACTGTTTACTTGCTTCAGTAGACGCAATACAGAAATTGCTTGTATGGTGGTTGAACAAGCTTATAAGGAATTTGTTATTAGCCAGGTAATATTATGAAGCTGAAGAAATCCTTAGTTGAGGTTTGTTATCTAGTATTATTAAGAACTAGGAGCGAGTGTTGTGGACAATCGTTCGCTGTATGTTGCAATTGATTGAGAATTGGTAATTATTTGATTTCTGAACTGATTTTAGTAATTATTCCATAACAACGATAGGAAGCTAAGGTAAAAAAAATAAATTTTAAAAATGCATGCATATATGTAGTAGGGATGCCAACCGGAACTGAATTTTCAAATCCCGGGATTAGGAATCCTGGTATTTTTTGGATTGGTTTATAACTAATAAAAACTATTTATTTCAAAAAAGTAACATATATTAAATACTAGCTGACCGCCCGGCCCGGCTTCGCACGGTATTTACTAATGATTTGTATTTCATATAGAATGAAAAGGAGGCTTTGGTGTCAGTTCTTCAAGTTTCTTAAAAAAATGTCTCTTATTAAGAAAAATGAGAAGTGAAAATGAGGCAATAAAATTTAGTTCTTTGCGTTTTCATAAAATTGTTACATACTTAAAAAATGAGAAGTGAAAAGGAGGCTTTGGTGCCAGTACTTCAAGTTTCTTCAAAGATGTCTCTTATTAAGAAAAATTAAAAATGAAAAGGAGGCAATATATTAGAAACTTAGAATTTCCGAGTTTTACCCGAAATTTTTGAATTTTTGAATTTTTTTTCTTTACAAACCATCTCCTGAGAATTTCGAATCGAATAAAAAAAAATCAGCCAAATCGCTCCAGCCGTTCTCACGTGATGCCATTAGTATATTTCTGGTTTTACCAGTTTACAAGTGCAACATCGTCAGAGATTCATATCACTGCGACAAACGCCTTCACTGTTACTTAAACCGGATTTAAAATTAAGAATAGCGTTCCGACTACAATTATTGGCACTACAAAATATTGACCTAATTATTGGCACCTCCTACTTGCATAGCATTTATGAGACATCGTTAAAGTCCCGTTGTTTCCAAGTTCATTTTATCTCAGTCTATGATCTCTTTCCATCATTTTTTCTGAACTGATGCAAAACATTAAAACGCTCAGTTGCTTACAATCTTCCAAATAAGAAGAGTGTTTTGAAAGAGAGTTTGTGCGCTGTTTTTAGTGTAGATTTCGATAGCGAGCAGAAGTTTGGTAAGTACCATTATTTTTTTATTTATAGATTTTTTAATTAAGCCTTTTGATTCATTGACATACTAAAACATTAAATCATCTAGTTTTACCTTAATACACACTATATTTCCAAAGTATTGTAATAAAACATCAGTGCCAATAACAGGTTCCAAAAAACTATAATTTCTATTATTGGCAGGTGGTGACAATAATTGAATTTGTAATTACTACAATATTTGGCACTGCCACTCATTATACCTTTTTGAGTGCCAATAGCTGAATTATGTGTATTTTCAGAATTTTTGATATGCCTAAAACAACAATTCATATGAAGAAAGTCTTCTGCAGAAAGCTCTGTCCGAAATTAAGGATGGCAAAATTTCAAAAAAGCTGCATCAAAAACTTATGGGATACTACGGTCCACGCTACAATTTTGTTTAAATTCGACTAGGTCCACCAACCATTTTAACAGAAGCAGAAGAAGAAGCCATTGTCGATTGGGTGAAAGTCTCTCAGCGGAAAGGTTTTCCCAAAAGAAAGGAAGACGTACTCCATGCCGTTAAAGACTTTCTCGATGCAACAGTTTAATTGAAAATTAAACCAAATAACTATTAACCTGTTAAATATATTCTATTTTTCATATAATATGAATTAATGTGTAAATAATTATCACAATCCTCTACCTAGCTAGCTAGTTGAGTTTTTTAAGTTTTTTGAGTTACCATGGTGCCAATTATTCAACTTTTAGGGGTGTTAATAAAATTATAGTTTTTAAAGGGCCAATAATTGTAGTCAAGAGCCAATGACTATATAATTTAATATGCCAATAGTTGTACTTGAGGGAAGTGGGCTTATATGGACTGATCTGTACAAAATTTGTAGATGTGATTTGGCTTCATTTACCACTCATTTATGATGAAATTTGTTTGGATACTTGCACAATTCAAACATTTATGATCGGTAAAACCCAATTTCGGGAGGACATTTGTATGGGGGCCAGGTGAAATAATAGACCGATTTCTACCAGGTTTTTTTTTAATGCTGAATTCCATGAACTAAAATTTTTAGAGGAAACAATTTCTGAATATCAACGGGGAAATTCTACAAAAACTTCTCCTGTCTTAACAAAACATCGAAAGAATATTCAGCCAAAGAAATTTAAATAACAAAAATACTGAAATCTTTGAAACTAAGTACCTGTATATGTTGGAGGAGTTGGATTCTATGCTGAAAATGTTATTTAAAACTTAATAAACTAAATTGTTTAGACATTGTAATTTTACCTGAATTAATAAAATATGCTAAATTCTGATATTTATTTATAAAATACTGTAAGTCTTGTTTCACACTCTTTTTAGTTTTAGCTGACCAGTTTTTGTTCAATTCTCTTTTGAACTTGCAATTTCATTCACACATGTCAATTCAATTTTTTGTACTTTTCAATGCAAATCAACATGCATGAAAAAAAATCAAAAGGAAAGAGTACCGGCAAGCTTGTACCCCTTTTGTTTTCTTTTCCCTTCTCATCCAAAAATATTTGCCTTGACGAGTCAGAATTGAAGAGTGTGAAAGCGGACTAAAATATTATAAAAATATTACACTAGTTGTGTTTAACATTATATTTTTTTCTGATTTCTTATTTAAAAAGTTAAAATTTATGTATTTTATATGTACAAGAATTGTACAAGAGAACTTGAATATATTATGTTTTCGTTTAAATAAAAATTTCAAAATACTATTAGTAATAGTGACTTTTTATTTCTCCGATTTTTAAAATTCTAAATGACGATTTTTTTCTTTTTTTATCGGTATTTTGACGATTTTTTCCGAAATTCATCTGGCAGCCCTGGTTATAATAATTGCGATTGTGTGTTTATTTATAAAATAGATTCTGTACGCAGAGTCTACGTCGTAGACCAATGCTTATTATAGCGTATTAAAAACTAGCTTTTTGCACCCGGCTTTATACAGACTGTCCATTTTACATTTTGGGAATGTGATTTAGGAATATCATAGAAAGCATATTCATGTGATATAAAAAAATTGATTATGGTTCAGTTCCCTAACCTACAAGTAATAATAGTCTATTTGTTTGTGAAATAATTTTTCAAATACATACATACATACTAGATAGTATAGCAATGGTACAATACTCGTTATTTGTTTTCGGAAATGACACAACTTTTACATACTTCCAGTTTTGAGGGAAAAAAATCTCTTTTTTATATGTAATTATATATATAATGGCAAAAAAAAGGAATTGTTTATTTAACAAATTTTAGGATGAATATTGTCTGGACCAACAGTATTCGATTTTACCATAAAACCAGTTTTAGATACGAGTACATGTTCTAAATTAGATATTTTTTCAATGTTCAAAATTACGAAACTTGCACAGCCCTATTAAAACAAAATCAAATATCAAATTTTTTCCATTGATTCGACATTTTTAATCTCTGGTAGGGAGTTCATGAGCTAATAAATTTCTGAATATTAAAGTTTGCCAATTGTAGTATGTTGTTAAACAAATTGTTTAACAATTACATACATACATACTAGTAAACTTACATTTACAAATTGGAATAGTCTACTAAATATATGTTGTCTTATATTAAATTAGAGAAAACAATATTTTTAACTATGTACGAGTATATGTCTGTATCTAATTTATTTAAAACTTTTTGTACTCGTTCACCTTATGAAGATATTATTTCTCAGTTATATATTTGAGTGATTGAATAAAACAATAACACAAATTTCATAGTTCATTAGGACAACAAATTGACCACCTAACTAACTACATATGTATAGTTCTGTAGAAAAAAAATACTTTTGAAATAAAAGTTTGAGTGTTTCTACGAAGCTACAAATCATTTTTTTTTTCGATATAAAAAGGTAACAAAAAATAACAATAATAGAATAAAACAAATAAAAATAGAAAATGATGAAAAAATCATTTCTTTAGATGTAATTTCATTATTTCCTAGTATACCTATAGATTTAGCATTAAATATTATAGAAAATAAATGGAATATAATTAAGGAATATACAACTATGGAGAAAGGATTATTTTTAGAAATTGTAAAATTTTGCATACAGGATAACAGACACTTTTAATATAACAACAAAATATATTCTCAATATAAAGGTCTAACTATAGGTTGTCCAGCTTTTCCAATTATAGCAGATATAATTATGGAAGAACTAAAAATAATAAAATAAAAATCAAACAAATTTTAAAAGATAATAGTTTTCCAAATGAACTAATTTATAAATTAATAAGACAATACAAAAGAACCTAAAATGTATAAATCTTTAACTTATATTCCATTAATTTCTGAACGACTAGAAAAATCAAAATTTTATGACAAGAATAATTATAAGATAGCCCAAAAAACATATAACACATTAAGTAGATTATATAGTAAAATAAAGGATAAGACAGTAAAATTAGATAAATCCAATATTGTTTATAAAATACCGTGTAATACTGTGTTCAGATATGAAACTTAATTGAGTCAATATTCGGTTAATTGACAATATTATTTTAAGTGTTCAGGCATACACAGTTTTCAGGTTACTCAATAATCATTTGACAGTTGAAAAACAATATATAAAATAATAATATGGTTGTTGTGTTTCTATGTAAACAAACTTACCTACACATTGACATTTTAATGATTTTTTTTTGTTTTCTTTTGTTGACATTTGCCATTTTATACAATTTTGTTCACTAAACACAGTTGTGAACAGTGTTGCATTCGAAATCTTACTCAATATTATAACAATTTCGTTTTTATTGCGCAATAATTAATTGAGATTTTATATGGAATATTGAGCTCAATAATGGCGTTAATTGCGATTATCGCAATTAAGGTTCATATCTGAACACGCTATAAGGGTAAAGATAATGAAAAATGTAATAAAATATATGTAGGTACAACTAAAAACAAATTGAAAACTAGATTAGCTGGACATAAATCTGACCAAAAACACAAACATACTTCTTCTCAAAAAACTGCATTAACATCACACTGTTACAATTTAGATCATTATCCAGATTTTGAAAATAGTACTGTATTAAATACCAATTATAAAAGACGATTTATGTTAGAAATGTTACAGATTATTAATGTACCGATAGAAAAGAGAATTAATTTTAAAACAGATACAGACAACGTAGCTCAAAATTACAGACATTTAATTTATAAGAATAAGTTTAGAAACTAAAAATATTACATATAGAATTTTTCATTTATTATTCCAAATCATAATTATATATCATAATTGTAAACATTTCATTTTCTGTTAAAAATTTTCATTCTTATTATTTATACTTTTAAAATTGTAAATCCATGAAGAAGTTACCCATTGTGATAACGAAATATTGGATATATAAATTGCTTGAAAAAAAAAGAAATTATAGAATAATAGTAATACAATTTTTGTCTCTTTAGTTTTTAATTTATCAAATATATTTTTGTTGGGTAACTTCAAGTCTATAAGTGATTTATTTAAAAGAAATATAAAATTCCTCTTTTTACCCGTTATTACCCTTTAAAGGTGGTACTATGAAGAAATTACTTCTCAAATGCCAAATGCATAATTTTGTGATTGTATAAAGCTACAATACAAACTCTGTTGCCTTAAATAACAGATACTAGGTAACATTTCTGGTAACTTTCTGGTACTAAAATACAAAGACTTCTTTCGTCATTATTACTTCCATTATTTTCAGTGGTCCGAGAAACCACTTGTAATTTAAAAAGAGTAGCCACTATGTGTCTTTGAAATCTCTGAACTGTTAAGCTATAACAATATTGTGTACTGAATAAAACGAATGATTGAAAACGATTACATTTTGATTCGTGTGACCAGTTTACAGTCTTCAGTCATCTACTATACAACTGCTGTGTTTTCTGATAAACTTTAGCCGTGCCTTAATATTTTTTTTTATCGACAATGCAGGTTTTCTGAGGCGTAACTAATATTGCGAAGGGCTCGTCCTGCTGTACATCGCCAAAAAAAAGTGTCTTTTTATACCCTACACCACCATAGTGGGGAGGGTATATTGGATTTGTGCTGATGTCTATAATGGCCATAAATATTATTTCAACACCCACCTTAAAGTATACCGATCGACTCAGTAAGTGATTCTGATTTAACGATGTCCGTCCATCCGTCCGGTCGCAATTTTGAAGATATTTCGATAAAATTTGGCACGTGATATTTTTTCGGCCCAAGAATGGATGGGATTGAAACTGATAGAAATCGGTCTATTATTTCACCTGGCCCCCAAACAAATGTCCTCATGAAATTGGGGTTTACCGATCATAAATGTTTGAATTATGCAAGTATCCAAAGAAATTTCATCACAAATGAGTGGTAAATAAAGCCAAATCACATCTACAAATTTTGTGCAAATCGGTCCATATAAGCCCACTTCCGAAAATCACTTTAACGATCATAATTTTCTTAAAAATGTTGGTAATCAAATAAAATTCGACACAAATAAGTTTCTTATATACAGAAATAATGACACCTAATTTTAAATTGGTCGGTCCATAATGAGTCAAAACTGCCTCTCCGTAATTCACTTTAACCTCCATAAATCGTTTAAAAGTATTTATATCGAGATAAAGTATAACAACATAATATTTATATTCACTGAAGTCATGGCACTAAATTTTTGTATGATCGGTCCTATTATTTCCCATAAAACGCCCATTTCTGAAAAACTGTTTTATAAATATTTATACTGGGTGTAGCGTATTATATGGTCGGGCTTGACCGACTATACTTTCTTACTTGTTTCATTTATGTTATCATGAGTCGTACGTTCGCATTCGTTAGTATTTATTACTATTTTGTCCTATAATTTCAATTGAGTTGGATAATTTGCAAAAAGTGTTTACCGCATGCAATTAAATTAATATAAAACTAATGTTTATTTTTCAAGTCATAAACAAGGCAAACATATACAAATCTAACGGTTCACTTTGGTGTTTTTTTTTCAAATATTGTGCAAAATTGAGTAGGTGCAAGTTTTTTTTACTAATTGTTTATATTTTCCATTTTGTATGGTAAATTATTTTGGTTAGCATTAAAATAAATTACATAAATGGTAAATAATAATATAGATTCTATATTCACACATTGTTATCAAAATGTTATCGCTATCAAAATATGTATAGTGAACCAAGTTTTTCATATACATACGGGTATTTTGATCCAAAACGTTTTACCAATTCAGCAAATACGCTGATATTCTGCAATATACATTGGTCATTAATAATAGCAATATGGGAGCTATGGCCGATCTTCATAAAATCCGGTACGGTTATAGTATATGATGATTATTTTTTCTGAATTTCTTGATTTCTTAATAACGATGTTTATATGGGATTTATGCGTATTTAAGTGATTTTCGTAAGGGATCCCTGTATTTCATATACGACAATTTGTGAACGATCGACATAAAATTTGGTACGTCAACTTCAATATACATATATGCTAATTATTTGTCTGTAGTTTTAACCAAATAACAACTTTTATAACAGATTTAACAAAGATTAACAAAGAATATTTGTGAAAATTTAAAAATCAGTTTTTTATTTTTACACTAACAATTCGTTGTGAGTGATTAATAGACGTGTATTTAAAGTATAAGTGGCAACAAATTGAGCTACACTTACATATTTTAAATTCTGGTAAAGCAAAATACGCGGAAATGTCTAACCTTCCACAACTAAAAAAATATATGAGAAATCATTAGCAGGAAAGGGAAAGAAAATCTAACGAAATTGTTGCTGGTATTGTAAATGGTCAAAACAATTATAAGCCGCTTTATTATTGTATCAAAAAAAGCAATAAAGGGTACGTGCAACAAATTATATTAAAAAAAAGGGTAAAACATCATTTTTTTTTCAAAAACCAACAGGCCAAAAAAACACCATTATTGTCCAGTAAAAAAAAGCACAGATCAACAAGTGAACCAAATTTTTATGGGAATTTACACACCAAAATGATTAGCACTGTTGCTTTTTCGTTGAAAAAACGGCAGTAAATAAATATGTAGTCAATTATTGTACTTTTTTTCTGTACTTACACTTTTTTCCAGCAATCACCCTTATCTCTCCGTTTACCATCCTCATTGTTTTTTAGTTTTTTATGCGCACATCTGGTATGGCAAACGAAATTTCAAGAATTGTGCCCACCAACATTTAAAATTTGTATTTTTTTTTCGATTCTGTATCAAATTCAATTGTGACTTAGCCTGTGGAAACAGTTTCTGCATAAATTACGATGACTAAATAAATGTAACACAGGCAGTTTTCGTACATATTGTTACGTGTTTACCTTCTAAAAACGTTAGTTTACTTCCTTTAAATTGACCGGAATCTTTTGAATTGCAAATAAAAGCGCCAAATTGTTTAACATTATAACAACTTTTTATTTATTTAAAATTACATTACAAATATTTAAATTATCACTGTTTGTTATTAAACTAATACAGTTTTTAATTTACTCTAAAACACATACCTATATTGTTCACATTAAATCCGGTTGCTTAAATTACTTTTAAAACTGTTTTAAATTTAATATTCTGTCTGCCGT
Organism: Bellardia pandia; assembly: GCA_916048285.2. Classification (NCBI taxonomy): domain Eukaryota; kingdom Metazoa; phylum Arthropoda; class Insecta; order Diptera; family Calliphoridae; genus Bellardia; species Bellardia pandia. The sequence goes on from OU696530.1 coordinate 78,929,778, forward strand.
TAAAAAGCCATTAAATTAAAATTGGCAGCGCAATTTCGCAACAATATTTCCTTTTTGATATATTAAATTCCATAACTGTAAATTCATTGTTATACCCTACACCACCACCATTCGATTCGTGCTGATGTTTGTAATGGCCTTAAATATTATTTCAACACCCACCTTAAATAGGGGTTTATCGTTCATTAATGTGTGATTTATCTTTCCAAATAATATTCAACACAAATATGTTTCATATATACAAAAAACATTCGGCCCAATATTATGATGATCGGTCCATAATTAGTCATGTCATGAGCTTCAAAATAACTGTCCAGCAAGAAGTATTTGGACTTGCACAGACTGTAGAAGTTTCCATAATAAGTAGAAAGCAGTGTGTCACTTACTTTACCATTATCCGGTCTTGTCAAACACTCATGACCAAGTGAGTTGTTTTTGGGAATGGCTGCCCATCGAACCTAACCTAACCTACGGACGCTGCCACTGAGTACGTGCAATTGTAGCATGGACTTTGGTGTTTTTTAATCATTTCTACGTGTTTTGTTTCTTAGGGGTTGATAGTAATGATTTAATGGTTGGGGAAAATAAATTTTAATTACACTAAAATTGATTTACCTATTCATTACACTGGTGCAAATTGAATGAAAGTCCAAATAATATGTTTCACAAGGTTGCCCTCAGGCATTTTACATTTTGTTTGTCTTTAATGTCAGATTTCAGAGCTATACATCGTACAAATATGAATATGTATTTACATATTTTAACAATTATAAAATAAAACAAGTAAGAAAGTATAGTCGATAAAGCCCGACCATATAATAACATTCATCCAATATATGCGAAAAAAACAATTTTTCATAAATGAGAGCTAGATATATGGGAGCTATAACCTATTATGGACTGATCATCAAAAAATTTAGTGGTATGACTTCTGCGCATATAAATAAGTTTTGTGTTAAATTTTATCTCTATATAACTTTTTAAAAGGTTTTTGCATGCACGTGGATCTTATACGTTTGGCGAGTCTACACAAGTTGAATTGTGGTATAACCGGTTTAAGGAAGGCCGAGAAAATGGCAATGACGATGTTTGTCCTGGTCGCCCTAGCCGAAATCAAACCCGTTATCATGCCTCAACCACCGTATTCACCGGACTTGGCCCCCGCTGACTTTTTCCTCTTCCCAAAACTGAAGACACCGATGAAAGGAAAGCATTTTGCTACGATTGAGGAGATAAAAAATACCACAAAGCGCGTTTCAGAAGTGCTTCGAAGATTGGAAAAAACGCTGTCATAAGTGTATTATATGTGAGGGGGATTCCTTTGAAGGAGACAAGATAGTTATTGATGAATAAATGAATACTTTTTTAAAATAACGATTATTTTTTTATCAGACCTTGTATGGTAATGACGGTAGTGATTTCTGCATATGTGAAACTTATTTGTGTTGAATTTTATTTTGATACCAAAATTTTTACGAGATTTATGGTCGTTAAAGTGATTTTCGGAAGTGGCCTTGTATGGGAGCTATGGTGAATTATGTACCGATCTTTGTAGATGATGATTTGTAGATGTTAGTAGGCTTCATGAACTTGGCAAAATTTATTAAATATTTATGACCAATAAACCCCTATTTCAGGAGGACATTGGTATGGGGGTTAGGTGAAATAATAGACCGATTTCAACCATCTTTGGGTAAAAAATATCATGTACCAAGTTTTGTCGAAACATCTTTAAAACTGCGACCTGAACTCTGCGCACAAGCTTTACATGGACAGTCAGCCAGCCAGATGGACGGACTGACAGAATCGTTAAATCGACTCAGAAAGTGATTCTGAGTTGATCAGTATACTTTAAAATACTTTACAAATATCAGCACTAGGCCGGGTGGATTTGTGGGGAGGCAAAAAAATCGCCCATGGCTCAGTGAAAATCGTATTCTAGGGATCAAAATAAGAAACTTTGCCGAAGGAACCATACCTCTAAAACGAATTCTACTACTCCCCAACTGTTTTGAAAAATCCCACTTTGACCCATTTACAGTGCCCCAATCGAGTCCAAATGTATGACCGACCCCCACTTACTTTGGAGGGCCGATCCACCCATGCCAGTGGCACACCCCCTGGAACTCCCCTGAGGGGTTCCCCATACAAACATTTAAACATTTTTTAAACATCAGCACAAATCCAATATACCCTCCCCACTATTGTGATAGGGTATAATGAATAAAATAAATTCACTTGCTTAATATTTTTTATACTTTTATAAATTCTTTAAATACCACTCAATAATAAGTAATGATTTTGTTACGGAAGCCAAGGATCATCCATGCTAGCCGAAAAATTGCCAAGAATTGAAGGCATTACTCTATGAAGATTCTTGTCAAACTCTACAAGAGCTCATAAAATTTGCGAACAGCAGAATTCATCCAGAAGCAGTGCAATTGGTTACCACATAACTTGAAGCCATGGGACCTTAAAAGACGATTTTGCATTTCCAAAATGCTGCTTCAGCGATATGAAAGGAAATCATTTTTGCACCGAGTCGTTATGCGTGATTAAAAATGGATCCATTAGGATAACCCGAAGCATAAGAGATCGTATGTGAAACCCGGTCAACTAGCCATATCGATACCAAAGCCAAATATCCATGGCGGTAATTACGCGTATTGGCCGAAAGGAGCTGCCAGACAGATTGGTTACCACATAACTTGAATCCATGGGACCTTAAAAGACGATTTTACATTTCTAAAATGCTGCTTCAACGATATAAAAGGAAATCATTTTTGCACCGAGTCGTTATGTGCGATTAAAAATGGATCCATTAGGATAACCTGAAGCATAAGAGATCGCATGTGAAACCCGGTCAACCAGCCGAATTGATACCAAAGCCAAATATCCATGGTGGTAATTACGCAACTGTACCCAATTCTACTGATTCGTTTGAACCGAGTATTGGCCGAAAGAAGCTGCCAGACATGAAAGCGTATATTCTACCATAACACAAAGTAGTGTTTGGCAAGTTTCTACGCACGCGCCTTATAGACCAGAACTTGCTCGAACACTCTAAACAGAATTCGTATGTTGCCAGAAAGATTAGAAAAGGTCATAGTTAACAATGGCTAATTCTTTGAACAAATTCATATTGCACGAATGTTTCAAAATAAATGCTAAAATTTCAAATGCAAAAGCATTTGTTAATTATACTCCCAATATAACTTTTAAGTTTGGCGATCTGTTATATTCAATCACATGATGTCGGTTCAATGCTACTGATTTGGTGAAAAATCTTGCATTTATTGTTGGTATTATCGACAACAAAGGATATTTATCGATTCTTGTAACTCCGGTGGGTTAAAGAAATAAGTTTTATTTTCAACATGATAATGTCCTAAGAGATACAGCATTATACGGTCAAAATATGATTATTGCACAACAGAAAAAAAAAACACTTGCCAACACATCCTAAAAGTCCGGAACTGAATCTAAATTAATACGATTATAGTTCAAATTTTTTGGGGTTTTTAAATAATAGCGCAATTCACAATCTTGTGCAAATGGTATTGCATCATTGCATTTGCAAACAGGTTTAGCATATTGTTGCTCTACACTGTAGACTCTGTAGAGTCTATACTAACAAAACACACAGCAAGAGCAAAAATATGCTAAACCGTTTTGCAAATTGCAATGATGGAATACCATTTGCAAAAATTTGTGAATTGCGTTAATGTCTATTATCAATTTGCAAAAACTAAAAATATATTTAGCTGTTTTTACAATTTGATGTATGAGTATGTCTACTAAGATATTTCTTTACGATGGTCTAGTTCACTTTTTTCCGTGTCATATACAGAATCTATGGTGCTCTAGTTCATACAGCATGCCATACCATAACTTTGTCTTGCAAAAATATACGTTATTTTCAAAAATCGTTATTAAATTTGGCCGTTGAAATGGTTTGTTTTGGAGTGTCATTTCAAATTAAAATTATTTAATTAAAACAGTTTATTTTAAACATTGTAAATATTTAATTGTATTTGTAAATAGCTAAAGTTATATAAGTTATTAAACAAAAATTCTTACAGATCATTAGAAATCGTCAGAAATTAAATTTTTTCTTAAAATTCATAAAATTTTTTTTTCATAAAATAAAAAAGTTTCTTCGAGCAAAATTTGTAATAACCCCAATAGATTCCAATTGATATATGTACAAGATATATGTACATACTCGTATGTATATATGTATGTATGTTGTTTGAATAATAATTTCGTGCAGAATTAGTTTTTCTGGTAAATATGTATACAACAACAAAGCTATTATTTAAAAAGCATCATTTAAGAGCACCACCAAATTTGCTGTATGTACATATAAATACATATATGTATTCTTGAACCAGTATAAAGTAGCATTACGAATGCCTAGACTTAAATTGAACTCACTCCGAAATCAATTATTGCCGCTGAAAAACTCCCACAAATTATGTTGAATTTAAAAATCAATGAAATGAAAACTACCCACTTGGCCAGACAGTCATAGATAGAAATTTTCAACGATATTGTCTTCAAGACATTTTATAATTTGTCGTCTATACAATTCTGTCCAGGACAGTTTGTCAAACTTCAAATAAGATTTCTTAAATAGAAATATATTGAGTTAAAAAATATTGCCGTCTACACGACAAGATGATCCACAATGACGGAAATCAATAGAATACCAAAATATTGGTTGTATAATATAAAAAAGTGGGTACTTTTTTCCTCATTCTGGCAAATTATGGATTCGTCGCCAAAAGAACTGTTCTTCTTTTGAGGCCAAGCGTGAATCAAGCCAATTTCGGATACCCGGTTTTGAAGTGAAGAGTATCCTGGAGAGAGAGAGAGAGCGCGTTCTGCATCAATCGATAACAACTTCCCAATGCTTGCTTAAAACGAATCAGTTGCATCCGATACCAGTTCCCTTTGATGAGATTTTTCCAGATTTCGGCAGATCATAATAGATATCTTCCTAAAACTCTGGGTCTTCAAACATTTTAGGATGGCCTGTTGAAACCGACAATGAAAGATTTTCAAATAATTTGTTCGAGATTTTCTTTCTATTGGGTATATAACATCAAAATGCGGGATTCATAACAAATGGTATATCTTTAGTAATGTATACGTCATTTTGAAGGGTCATTTATTATTACTTAATTATTTTTTCTTTCCTTAAAAAATGTCGAATTTTGTGCCAACAAATAGAAACAATTTCAAAAGACCTTGGGACAAAAAAAAAATAATGTCCAAAGATAAGATTTTTATATGTTTATACAGTGTATGACAAAACTATATTGCCTATTAATTTTCAAAAGAAATTTGTTTTTCATTCATGTATAAAATGTTAAATAGCTGGTAAAAATATTTTTTATTGTTTGAAATTGATAAAATACATTAAGGGTACTCATGATATTGCTTAAAATAGCCGTTTGTGCAATTGGGCAAACTTGTGAGACTTGTTTCATGAAGCCGCTTTTTAAGGTTTGTGTAATCTAACAACATCAGTTTGTGAGAAACGTGAATTCAAAAATAAATAAAAGAAACTTAAAATTATGCTTAATAATTGGCATAGTTTTAAAACAATTCTAAATTTTGTTAACAAATTACGAAGTTTTTCATTGACCTTATTTCCTGGTAGAAATGCAACTAACAATTGTTTTATATACTCGTAGGTCGGGTTCAAGTGGAAAAGGCGTATCTCTATGCAAAATTCATTTCAATCTTAAGCTAGATTTACACGATTGAAATTTTCTTTAAAATTGCTCTTCAAAATGCTTCAAACTCGTGTAAACAGCAAAATTTCTTCAAAATTTATTTATTTAATAACTATTAAATACATTTACTCTGTGATGTCTTTTTTTTCAAAAGTAAATAAGTATCAGCTGTTGAGTTGAGAAATGCACAATTGAACAGGGCAAGTTTACGAGCCAGAATTGTTGATTAAACTTACAAAGTATGTGTAAAAAATGTTTCATGTAATTGTGAGACTTTTAAACGATATCATGAGGACCCTTATTGTGTTAATGGGAAAATTCAAATAAAATTTAACAAGGTCCTTTGATGCTTAGTTGTTGTTATCGTATTTTATTAATTTACATCACAAATTGCAGGTCATAAAAATATATTGCTTTTTGGAAATTCCAGTTATATTTCGTTTTTTTTTAATTGTTTTTGGAATTTTTTATATGTTTTTTTCTTTGTTAAAATGATATGCATGTGTTATCTATGTATCTGACAAATGTTATTAGCAATAATTTCGCCATTATTGCGTTAAAAACATCCGAAGGGAAAATAATTTATCATTTCCGAAGGAAAAATTATTTTACAGCTGTACTACTAGGGTAAATTAATTAAAAGAATTTTTACTGTGTTTAATTAAATTTGTCAAGCAATAAACAATTTAATAAATTGGTCTATAGGCGCGGAATCATTTAAAATTTACCACATAGTGGTCGTCCAAAATCGTTGAATGCAGGGGAGCAAATTTATCCGAACCAGAGGTTAACGACCACCTAAGTAAATATATATCAATGTAAACCGTAAAAAAAATCCATAGGGTGCTGAGAGCCGTAAATATCTTTTTTACGACGGTAGTCGTGCAAGGCAAAAACCATTTGTGTTGCAAATTAACATATTGAAGAGGTTATCAGTCGCTGATATCCATAAAAAAAATTTTGCGTATTCACAAAATATTATATTTTACGGCGAAAGTAAATGCAACATTTTTAGTTTAAATGGTCGACGTAGGGCCTAGTGAAATTCAAATGTAAATATAAGTAATATAAAATCCACGGTTAATTATGATGGCGGTTTTATGGTGATATGTGGCTGCATTTCTGGCAATGGAATTGGTAATCTTGTATATACTGCTGATATTGTGGAACACCATGAAGATTGGTCCATTCCGATAACAAATCGAATCTCCAGAAATACAAAATTGATCTATAAAGAAATATTGTTATTTCTAACATTATAATGATCCGCAATATACAGTTTTAGATGATAAAATTTGGCTTTTGTAAATTACCAAACACTTGCCCAATGTTCGGACCTGAGGCGTATAGTAATTGTAGAGCTTCATATATTTTTTCTCGGAAATGTGTAATTCCTTTCCTTTCGGGGTATTTAACACAAAGATCTTCAGAACCGAGATCATAAGAAAAATGAAAAAAAATCCTTGAAAATTAAAAAAAAACCAAAAAACTTAAAAAATTAACAGGAATTAAAAAGAAGCAAACCACTTTTGTGACCTTCAAATAATGATGCAAATTAAAAAAATCCAACAATAACTAAATAAAAATTAAAATTACTACATACTACTATCAATTACAATTAAGTTTTCAATTACATGTTAAATTTTTTACTTGGGTTTTACAATTTTATGTATGAATGAAAAACAAATGTTTTCTAAAAATGAGCAGGCAAAATAGTTTTGTGATACACTGTACAACTTTTCATTGTTTAATAAAGTTTACAAAAATATTTCTAAAATATGTAAATGAATGTGAAGTATGATTGATAAATATGTTTATACATATTAATAGAAGAAGTTAAAAAATGTCATACATTCAATTTGTAATTGTTTATTCTGTTGATTTTCATAAAATATTTCTATGATACAAGAAAAGTAAGAATTTTTATAAAAGAGAAGGAAATGAAAAAAAAATAAACGTATAAATCATGGTGAAATTACTTTACAAGGTGATATTAAAATTACAACAATACAAAAGCAACAGAGACAACATTTTTTTACATTTATTTATTTATTGTATCTTCATTAAAAAATAAAGTAACAATAACTTTTTCAAATCTTATATCTAAAAAATATTTTAATTATTATTCCAACCAGTGCCGGACGAAAATTGTTTGAACATTATATATTTTTTTATTAAGTTGGCATTCTTCCTTCTTGTCTTCGGCTCAGATCCGCTGTATCCCTACTTCTTAGTCGAATATAGCCACTATTATTTAATATGTTGCGGGCTAATGGGTTTGGTTGTACTTCAAACTTTTTTAAGTATTTTTCTGCATTTTTTTGGATCTCAGTTTTTACCAAAGGCACGTTTAGGTCTTTATGAATATACGAATTTTTTATATACCAGGGGGCAATTGTGATCATTCGTAGCAATTTATTTTGGCTGTATTCCATAATATCATATAGGTTTTATTATTGAGGTGTAAAGTAAGAGTTTGCAATCTAAACTTAGTTTAGAGTTGCTGCTAATGAGGCAATTAATTTGGACTAATTTCAATTTCACTTGAGTCAATTTTGCATCTTTATAGGATTTGCATGTAAGACGACAATCGAGGTGTATACTGTGGTATTTAACTTTGGATTGTTGTGTTATTGCTTGATTATTGTTATAAATAGGAGAGCATGATTCTCTACGCAATGTAAAAGTTATGTTTGTACATTTCTGCTTATTAAATTTTATCCTCCATTGCTTTAACCAGTTTTCTAATCCAGATATATGATATTGTAGGTAGCGAGATGTTTCTTGAGGTTTTCATGAATGCTTAGAATATCAGTATCATCAGCAAATGTAGATGTGTAGGTACGGTTGTTTGTTGGAAAGTAGAAGAAGGGTCCCAGGATTCTTCCTTGAAGTATTCCTGATTCAATGGGTTATGCGAATCTTAAAAAATCTCCTCCTTTAAGCTTAAATGTTCGACCAGTTAAGTAGCTTTCCAATAGCTTATGTGTGTTTACGGGTAAATTTAGTTTCTACTTGTTTATAAGACCATCATGCCACACTTTATCAAAAGCTTGAGAAATGTCAATAAAAAGAGCGGAAAAATATTTTTCTTCTTCAAATGTTTTTTGTACGATATTGACAAGTCTATGGGTTTGTTTGGTAGTAGTGTGTTTTCTTCTAAATCCAAATTGACGATTTGAAATTGTTTTCACTTAAAATCGAGTATAACTTGTTCATGAGCATTTTCTCGAATAGCTTCGATATATTTGGCAACAGGCTGATGGGTCTATAATATAGACTCTATATGATTCTACTGTTGTGTGATATTTTCCCGGCTTTGGTATCATGGTAACCAGTGAAACCGTTCATTCTGGTGTATAATATTGAAGGCGTAATATAGCGTTGAAAATAAAAATTATTATTTTTATTGCTATCCGGGGTAGCTCCATAAGCATCTTGTTATTGATTTTGTCAATACATGATATTTTTGATTTTGCTTTCATGTTTATAATGTCAAAAACAACTGACTATTGTTTACAAGCATTCCTGTAGAAAAATAATTAATACATAAAATTTAATTTCAAAATGATACAATGTCCTGTATTTTTGGTTTCAATATAAATATTTTCAATAAAAATAATTTATATATTTGTTAATTTATGAAAAATTCAACCAAATATATAACATGGAATGGGTATGGATGCTATAAAATAATGAACTGTTCTAACAAAATTCATCTGATATTCTTGCATTTTGAACACAAATTGCAACTTTCGCACAAAATTAAAGAAAAATATACTTACATATTTTTATTTTAACAGAAAGTGAACAAAAACACGGATTTTAAAAAATTTACAAAACGAATACAATAAAAATGTATTAATGAGAGACAAACTGGAGGAAGTTTGCCGGGAACAGCAGAAACTTATTAAATCGGTTAAAAATGAGAGTATGCAGAAAATACACAAAGAAGAGGAAAAACACAAAGAAAGCCAGTCCAGATTTCAGTCATTCTTGAATGAAATCAATCAGTCTTTGAGTAAAAATAATGACGACAATAATAAATTACGTGATCATCATCTTAATCAAATGACCAAAAATTTGCTGTGTTCACATTATGTGTATTTGTCATGTGGAATGTCACTTTTCTACTCATATGTGATTTCTTGTGTATTTCAAAATTTGAGTTTTACATACGGTTTATAATTTACATGTTCATTTGTTTGTATGTCAAGTATATTTGACATAACCTATCAAAAAAAAAATCTTAAAACAGCTGATTGCTGTAAGTGTATAAAAATTAAATTTGTAATTAAATAAGATTTTATTTTAAAATGACACGAGAGGTTGGTTGATAAAATAGTTAATTTTAATAATTTCTTCCAGGAAACCCATTTCGTTGAACCAAAACACACATGGCAAATGCACATCATCTGCGCCGGCCCAGCGCAAGTATGTTATTTTATTCTGGAAATATATTGCGTTACATTTATTCCACATAACAATTGCCAAACGCTTTAAATTAACTGCTTTAATTAAATTAAATGCTTTACCTTAACTTCTTTAGGGCCAATAGATGAATTGAAAATTTTTAATTTGTCAGCCATATCATTAATCGCTGCGTACCTGGCATGCTTATTGTGGTAAAACTTGTTACTTTTCTTGCCATATTTCGATCAACTGTAGAAGCGCTTCAAACTGGAACAACATAAAAATAACTACATATAAAAATTGCAATAAAAAAATACATACTTATGTATGTACATACTTTTGTTAACTCCTTTTAAATTTTTTCCTCCATTTTCAATAATAAATTTGTGTATTTTATATTTACTAAAATTTCAATTAATTTTTGCCGCCACAAAATTTTTGTTATAAAAAGCAGCTGATGTCAGATGGTTTGTCACTTGAAAATAGAACTCGTTCTAAATAAAAAATGTCATGTGTATTGCACACAGAGAAATAACACATGATATTGTTTGGAGGTGTTCAGACTATATGTACAAATTTGACATGCGAAAAGTGACATGACAAATACACATAATGTGAACACAGCTTAAACAAGTGGCAGCTTTAAACAACTGTCATTTAAAATTGAAAAAATAAACAAAAATCGGCAAAATAATATAATTATATAAGTGGGAAAATTTAAGAAAAGTGTTTGCGTTGGAAAAATGGAGAAGGTAAGATTAATATCATAATTAGGTTATTTTGGCGTTGGTTTTTTGATAACTCTTTACAGGAACAAAAAAAAAACAAAGAGAAAGAGAAAGAGAGGCGAATTGGGCTACTGCAGAATGAGAATTTTTGTTATTTGCATAAACAGCTGGTTGATTTTAAAGTGATGTTAAATTATTTAAAAACAACTTCAGCTAGTTTTAAATTAAAAGTATGTTTTAGCGGTTAAAGTATACTTTTACGTGTCTATAGTTAAAGTAAAGTGTACTTTTAACAAAAGTCAACTTTTTAACTATTAAAGTACACTTTTCTGTGACTATGGTTATGGCCCATTTACTTTAAACTATAAATTAGGATTTTGGTTTCAAAAAACGTCAAAATTGTCAACTCTGTGATTATTCTCAGAAGTGGAACTTGTTCGGGAGCTATGCTCAATTGTGAACCATCTTTCACAAAAGTCAATAGTATACATCTTTGCAGACTTATAACTGATCTGTGTAAAATTTCGGTTCGATATGGATGTTTTCGAGAGTAGTCCTCATTAGGGAACTATGACCTATTCCGGGTCAATCGTAATGCAATTCTATACGACGACATTTGTTTGGGGGCTATGAGAAATCGTGTCCGATTCCTACAATTCTCAACAGAACTCGTCGTCTATAATAGAAATAAAGTGTGCAGAATTTCATGGTATTATCGTCATTATATTTAAAGAAAATAGCAAAAAATATCTGAAAAATATCAAGCTGGTCTGAAACTTTGATCTATAACTCGGATCCTACTGAACCGATTTTGTCCATTTACAACACAAAATATTTCGGTGGATCAAATAATGTTTGGTAAAAATTTAATTGTTCCTTGACTTTTTTTCGAAGCTCTATCAAGATTTCAACAAACGAACAGAACGACGGACATTGTTCACCGACCATTACTTTGGTGGTGGATATAAAAATACATAAATTGTGTTATTTGAATCAATAAAAAATAGGTATATTATAGCGTAGACAGACGACAGCGTTAATTTGCATTAAAAGCTCACTAATGTGAATTACGGTTTTACCCTGACAGACGACAGTTTTTGCATTTAGTAAACAGCTGTTTGTTTGTAAACAACTGTTTAATTGTGAAAAACTTTGTTTGTTTGGCATTTGGTGAAAAATCAGTATTTATTTGAAAAAAAAAAGCTGAAATTACTTTTGCTGAAACTGCTCCATAATGCAAAAATTGTTCATGCACTAACTAGCAACCATCAATCTAAACGTGTTGCTACAAGTGGGGACCGCAGTAGGACACTTTGAAATAAGAGAAAGGCAATTGTGGAAATTTATTTTTATTATTTTAATTAACAATAGTTTACAATGGTAATCAATTTGATAGCATATGATTGATTTTAGACGATGTTGCCATATTGAAATAGCTAAATTCAATATAAATTCACTCTGATTTTGTGCATTTACGTCTAACCTAATGCGCATTAGGATGGGGACAATTCACGAGTTAATTTGAATTAAGACTGCTAATGCAAATTAACTGTGTCGTCTGTCTACGCTATTATATACTTTTAATTTAATAAAATTGTATGCATTTTACATAGTTATATGTAAGTAAAAGATTTGAATCTTTATTTCATTAGTAATTGCATATTTTTCCATTAAATTTATTATTTCTGTAATTTTTAATTGTAAAATTATATTAATAAAAAATTTAAAAAAAAAATTAAAAAAGTAATAAGACGGATTAATGGTTCATCTTATCTAAACTAACATGATTCACCCACCCTCACCTTGGTTGGTATCGTAAATAATAATTTGATGATGTGTGAATATAAAATAAAATTTTGTATTGTAAGTATTTAAATTAAAATATTATAAAAATTGTATTTATACAGAGAAAACAGTACCTAATAAATACATAGTAAAATACAACAACATTTATATGATTTCTCTATGGTTTTTACTCAAGAAAAAATTCTTATTATTTTTATAAGGAAAACCTTTTTCAAAAAATCAAGAAGAAAACTTACGATTTTTACTAGGCTTTCTTATTGTTTTTTTCAAGAAGATTTTCTTCTTGATTCTGTAAGGCTATCTCTTTGTTTATTTAAATAATACTTCTTGATCTTGTTTGATATTATAATAGAATTTTTATTTATATATTTACTAATTCATATGTTTACTTAGAAACTTAGAAATAAAAATTAAGTATTATTAACAGTATATTTTAAAAATATAAAAAAATATATTTACTTAGAAAGTAATTTAATATAAAAATAAAAATTTAATATTATTACCAGTATTTGTTACTCGAATAAATTTAAGTCCATTGTTCAGTAAGTAAAAATCGATCAAGTCAATGACGTGAAATGTTTCGGTTTCATTGCCGATCAAATAAGATTGAAATCTTTGAGAAAAGTTCAGGTTTATAAATTTCTTACCAACTATTTTTATATCACATTGAGTGCCAAGCAGTTTTGACGAAAACCTTCCCAGGAGTCCAAACATTTTCTGAGATATCCCTAGTCCATTGTGACCCTTACTTTTTATTTTATATAGGCTTTTTTGTGTCGTACATTTCTGTACGACGTGGCACTGCACGACGGGTATGCATTTGTAAAAGTCGCTGTCGTACAAAAACGTACGACACGAGATGTCAGAATGTTTTCAACAAATCATGCTCCAGTGATGATAACCGATTCAAATCAAGAAGATGATCCAAATATGCCATCAACTGGTACAGCAAAAAGACGCAAAAGTTTAGTTAAGTCAAAACCGTTAGCTATCATTGAATATAACAAAGGTAAAGCTGGTATAGATTTATCGGACCAAATGGTCTCGTATGGTACCACCCTACGCAAAGGTTGGAAGTGGTATAGGAAATTGGCAATCGAATTATTACTTGGACTGTCAATAGTAAACGCGCATATTGTTTATAAGGAAGCTACAAAGAAAAATATCAACATACGCAAATTCCGTCAACGTGTAGCTAATGACTTTTTGGATCTAACATCTCCGCAATCAGTAAACCCCGGCAAACACATTATAACTAAAAGGGTAGATGCCAACAATAAAGCAATTCGACGTTCTTGTGTTTTGTGTTACGCAACTGTAAAAAAAACAGCTGGACCGGAAAACAGCCAGGAATCACTTGAAAAAAACGAGTACTTATTGTCCAAAATGCCCCAATACCCCCCCCTCTTGTGCCTGCAGTGTTTCCCAAAATACGCCCATCTAAAATAATAATATGTATACTTTATTGTATCCTTTCAAAAATGAGTATAATATAAAATTACTTGTAAATTTAATGCAAATTTCAAAAAAAATAAATTTCATACATTTTTCAGTAATAGAAACTCAAAAAATCATCCTAGACCCATACAATCAGCAATCACTGTCGTACGGAAACGTACGACGTGGCACCCCACGACGGGTTAGGTGTCGTACGGAAACGTACCACGTGGCACTCAATGTGATATTGTCGTAGGATAACTTTATAATAATGTATATACATTTCCAAAAAAAATCTGGTCCAACAACCATTACTCTTGGCTGAAGTCTTTCTTTTCTTTCTGCATACATTTGAGCAATTTGCTTTGTCCGGGTACAAAAAATCAAAATCTATATCGACATTTTCAAAACAAAGTAGATATTAAAAGTTAAGTTAAATTAGAACAAAAAAATTTCAATACTTACAAGTTCAGAACCCAAGAAATCGTTGTATCGTGGCCATTCTTTAAAAATATTCGTCAAAGAACTTGCATTTTTTATCTCATCAATTCTAATTTTGCTTGTTTCCCTCCAGAAAGAAAGTAACTGATCCCTTGGACTGCAATTGTGTTGCAGCCAGCACTTTTGCTCGAAATATATATCTTTGAGAGAGAAAGATAGATGTTTAAAGATGTACATATGTATATTACTTTAAGAAATTTTATATATCCATACCGTTATCAAAATCTTTAAAAGTTTCCTTCGCAGTGCTGCCACTATAGTCATCAAATTTTCCTTTTTCAACATTAGTCCAATGAGAAAATAACTTTCCTGTTGAATTTTTCTTTTCGTCTTTCAAAAACTATGTTTCCTAGAATAACCAAAACTGTTAATAAAATATATGTACATTAAATAAATTTAGATTTCTTACCGGTTTTTCTTTAGGAAACACATCACAGATAGCATAAGACCATTGCTGCATTTCTGCGTATGTTAATTTGGATCTTGTGCCAACATACTTCTCAATAATATAGTGCACTATGGTCTTCCGATTTCAATTTTCAATTTCAATAATTCAATTTTTTATTTAAATTTTATTACTTTTTTAGAAAAATAGTTTTATTATCTCTTTCCACTTCTTTACTTGTCACTTGTTCACTTTCAACTAAAAGCTGTTCGCCGCAACACATGTACAAACACGCAAACAATTATAAGAGTACAAAAACTAAAAATTCATAAAAAATTGTCTTTGTGTTGATTTGTATGCATTCATGAAATAACAAGCCAGCTAATATAATCAAGAAGATATTCTTATTAACAAATTCAATAAGATAATTTGCACATGATCAAATAAAAACCTAATAAAATCAGTAAGTAATACCTAATAAAAAAAAACAGCGTATTAAGTAGCCTAATGAAATCTATTAGAAGAACCTTTTTGAAAAAAATTATTAGGTAGACTAATGAAATTAATAAGAAATTTTTTTTTATGCAATTCCTAAGAAAACCTATTAGAATCAAATAGTTGTTCTCTATGGATTGTGTTTTTGGTGCTAAAAATAACGGAATTTGAGTAAAAACATGGTAAATAACAAGCTTTTCTTCTTAAATTTATGTGTTTTACTTATTGAAAAAATTAAAAAGATTTATACCATGAAAATAATAAGGAATCTCTTTAAAAAAATCTTCGTTTCTTTCTGCCGGAATACTCCTCACCCCAAAAGCGTTTCATAGAGAAAATCTTCTTAATTCTACTAGGCAGTTTTCGCTCTGTGTATAAAAAAGAAAGTACTATAAGAATATCTCTTGATTGTTAGTAAAATATAAACATATAAAATTGTTGATGGGAGAATGTAGAAATATAAAATTGAATTATGCATCTTTAAAATTGAAGCTATGAATAGACGATTGTCTAATCATACAATTTTGTCAGGTCTAGCAACGTGCTATATTGAAAAATTGTTAGCAAAAGGTAAATTGTTAGTTTAGACGACTGTTAGAAAACCTTACAATTTCAATTGTCAAACAATGAATTTGAAGTTGTCAGAAAATTTTAAATATTGTCATGGAACAAAAAACAGCTATTTAAACAATTTTATCTTCATATGTCCTAGCGATGATGACTACAAAATAACAAAAAAAAAACGATACTCATTTTTTATTTTCTTTAATTTAATTATTTAATTTTCTTCCACTTTTTTACAAAATCTTATTTTAATGCACTTTTGTTTGTTTATTTATTTTTGTATATGCAGAGTTGCATTTACAAATAATATCTCTGACAATGCTGCCATTGACAGATACATAAACTTTGCACATATGAAAATTAAAAGTGTTTTACAATTGCCTTAAAAAAATCTTACAATGACAAAAAAAAAATGTGTTCACACAATTTTAGATGTCTGGTAATATTTTTGTCTTACAATGTACTGAAATGCTTTTTCTTACAACGTTGGAATACAAAAACTTTAAGTTCACATGGTTGTTAGACATTTTCTGAACATTTTTCGCAAAACGTTGTTAAATCTGACAATCGTCTGCACAAAGCTTGAGACCTGTACTTTTCGCACAACCTTTATGTCAACCAGACTGACGGATTAATCGATAAAGAAAGAGTTTCTGAGACGATTGGTACTTTAGGGTTTATTTTAGAAGGTGGGTTTAGCACTATAAATAACATGAGAGAAGAGTCGTTGATGACAACTACAACCATGTACGATTTATGCTGTCGTCAATGTGTCGTCGTGTTGTGTTTTCTACGCGTCATTGATGTTGTCTTGAAGACAAGGCCAACTGGGATATAAGCGAAAGTGTGTATCTGTGTTGTGCCTTATTTTTCACTGTAATTAGAAAATGTATCTAATACATATATTTGTATTAGATACATTTCTATGTACATACATATGTACATATTTTTCAACAGTTTTGCAGTCTAAACAATGAATTGTGTAATAATTTTGCGCAATAGAAATTTCTGTTGGTTATAAAATTATTACTTAACCCTAATGTGAGACTACAAATATTTAATATGTTTGGTAGGGGGCGTGGCTGTTCAATAAACTCCCAATAATATTTATGTACTTGCAATGTCATTCAAATAGAAAATTGACCAAATTTGTGATCAAAAACAAATGAAATATTATAATGTTTATCATAAGCTAAAAAATGTTTGGTATTTACATATGTATGTATGTATGTATGTAAATATTTCTTATGTGACCACTTAGGCACCCCGGTCACTCTGTAAGGGTTAAATTTGCACATTTATTTGTGTAAGCGTCAAATAGTGGATGGATTTTTCACTATATTAACAACATCTAAACAGTATTCATTTAACTTTGAGGACAACATGCAAAATTTCCTCGATTCATATCCTTTAAAGTTCCCATTTAGTTTGAACATTTTCCAAAACAAATAAACGAGTTTGAGCTTCGAAAGGCATAATTACATCGCGTAGGGGACACCGTGATCAAGAAGGCGGTTCCCCCGGAGTGAGGCTCGTTCATTGCACATTGGATCGAGTTGACCTCTGCGATTATACCGAATGTGTATAATCCTGCGCACAATTTTTACCTTTAGCCAGGAATGGCGTGTGTGCCATCCTGACGATATTTAATAAATTTCAAATGCATAGAAGCTTAGAAATGAAATTATGCACAAATCCAAATATGTAGTTTGAATTGATTTTATAATAATACCTACAGTTATTGATTAGTTTGGAACTTTAAGCAAAATAGATGTTGAAATGTTGCTGAAAACCAATAAAATTAATTTCCAATATTTAACAGAGATTCATTTTAAAAACAAGCCTAATTTCATCCTTGAATCCAATGTCATGTTATTATATTATTATTATTTTTTTTATTATTTTTTTATTATTTTTTAATTTATAATTATAAGTTAATTACAATTACAAAAGAATAAGTGAGTACTAACATCTTAGGTTTTCGATTCGATTTTTAGATTTTATATGAGATTATGTAAACAGTTTTGTATTAAAAATATGTTGATTAGATTTATGTTTTCCTTGCATATGCTTTTGAGGAGGCTAGTTGGAGTTATTGTTCCAAATATACGGGTTCTGGATATGTTGAAGCTGGCACATACATATTCTTTATAAGATACACTTCATTTGGATTTTAAGTATTTGAGAAATAAAACAAATGTTATTTAGTTCATTTTACGAAAAGCCTTATGTTTGGAGTTGTGACACTTTTGCACTAATGGGGGGGCGATTTTTTCTTTCGTGAAGACGTTTTTCAAGACTTATACAATAGTGTTTGTTAAAAGTAAATCTTTGATTTGCCACCCTTAGTTCTTGCGCAGTCACGGATTTTTATTTCTTCAACCCTTGTTGCTAGTTCCACCATAACCACAGGACAGTGTTTATGCATTTTATCATAAGTATGAACCACGAAAAACGAACTTACCTGACGAAGGAGTAACCGTCATCAAGAACATTGCAATTACGTTTTAGTTGACCTCCGCGGCTATTGTTAATACAACGAAATAATTCGCGCGCAAAATATTTCCAATAAATATTGTTTCCGCCTCTTCGACTGCTTTTTTAAATAAATGCCAAATAGATCCAAGTCTGAAGTTTAACAACAACTTTTGTACATATTGTCATAAAGTCCAAACTAGAAATTTGACCTACGCTATTTTGAGCGGTATTGTAAAGTGTTGCGGCGTTCAGACCGGTTTTTATATAAATGTTAAATAGATCGAAGTCTGATGTTTAACAACAAGTTCAGAACAACTGTTGCACATATTATCATCAGCAAAAAGTCAAGCTATTGTTGACCCCTATTGTTATTGCGACAAAATAAATCGGGCGCGAAATATTTGCCTTTCCGATCTTTTTTTTTTAATAAATGTAAAAATAAAACGGGAATTAAAAATTAATTAATTAATTATTTGGTATTTAAAATTCCAATATTTTAAAAAGAGAAAAGTGAAGAAAATAAAAGAAAAGAAAAGAAAAGAAAAGAAAAAAAAGAAAAGAAAAGAAAAGAAAAGAAAAGAAAATAAAGAAAAAAATAAAAAAGTGTTTTTAATTAATAATTAAAAAAAAAAAAATAAAAGTAAAAAAAAAAAATTTCAAATAATCTATGGAAAAGGAATTTCATTTCGCTCGGTAAGCTCCTAAAATAGAGATTCAAATTTAATTTGTATAATAATAAATACACGTATGTGTAGTTTCAACAAATGTTTCTTAAACATAAATACATAAAGATTTGTTTAACTGATTAATCCCCAAGCATTCCATGGATTAGTAATAATTGTATATTTGAAAAAAAAATTACGAAACATGCTAAAGCTGGAGGTCCACAACTCGCATTTATAGTTTTCTAAACATTTTTAGCGTCAAGTATTTCAAGTTACATGTGAAGATTTTTCCCGGCAATCATTTTTGTTTTATATACATACATATGTACATAATATGTATGTATGTATGTACTTTCGAAGGTGATGTCGAAAGCTCAGCTGATTTTTTTTTATATATCGTCACCTGCAATGCCCAAAGACGTAACCCTCAAAAAATTAAAATTAGTTTTTTGATTGAATCTGGAACACAAGCCTAAAATACAATAAATAAGAAATAAGTTTGTCGTCTATCTTAAGACAAGATGTGAAGAAATCGCGATTTTCAATTAAACAATTTTCATTTTATAACGTTTTTTGCTTCTCCTGTAAAATTATGATAATGAGGGTTACGTCTTTGGGCATTTTAGGTGACGATATGAAGGTTTTTTTATCGGTTTGTTTGTCAACTTCATATAAAAAATGTGACATCACTTTTAAAATAAATTTGCTTTTCATTTGTTTTGATCAGCTGTTCGACGTTTACGACGCTTTCAAAAGTGAAAAGTAAACGAGCGTCAACGCTTCCTACGCTTTTAAGTCTGTAACTTAAAATTTACGACTTCATTGATTCTACTTTTTAGAAAGCGAGAAACGCGTAAACGCTTGCTGTGGACTTTTAGTTTAAGAGTTTAACGTAAAACTAACGTATATTCAGACCATTTATGAGGTCTGATCAAAAAATTACCGTTATTTTTAAATTTCGTGAGTTACGTATGTTCGTTTTTTGCATTTTTTTCTGTTATGTTAATACACATGTCTGTTATATATGTTGGTAATATCAGCCATTTTGGATTGTCAGTTTGTTTTTGACAGATAAAAAGTTTAATTGTGTTTGGTGTGCTCTTCGATTTTTTAGTATTCGAAAAAATGGATCAAAGAAACTGTATTAAGTTTTGTGTAAAACATAAAATTAAATGCGCAAGGACAGTTGAAATGTTGACTGTGACATTTGGCGAGTCTACTATGAGCAGAACACAAGTTCAATTGTGGCATAACCGGTTTAAGGAAGGCCGAGAAGATGTCAATGACGATGCTCGTCCTGGTCGCCCGAGCCGAAAACAAACCCGTTATCATGCCTCAACCACCGTATTCACCGGACTTGGCCCCCGCTGACTTTTTTCTCTTCCCAAAACTGAAGACACCGATGAAAGGAAAGCATTATGCTACGATTGAGGAGATAAAAGAAAAATTAAAACAGGAGCTGTTGGCGATACCAAAAAGCGCGTTTCAGACGTGTTTCGAGGATTGGAAAAAACGGTGGTATAAGTGTATTATATCTGAGGGGGATTACTTTGAAGGGGACAAGATAGTTATTGATGAATAAATAAATACTTTTTGAAACAATTCAAAATAACGGTTATTTTTTTGATTAGCCCTTTCAGGACCATAAGCTTCTGGGGACTTTTTCCTTATCATTTTGATATGAAATAAGCTTGTCAGGATGCAACTAAAGCAAAACCAATAAAAAATGTTGAAAATTTTTTTTTCCTATAATAGTTTTTTTATGGGACACATGTGTCCCTGTGGTCCTTAAGGAAGCCAAAGAATCTTTTTTATTTTACATAGGTTTTTCAACAAAAGTTACATTTTTAACGTTATAATACGATTTTAATAAAAATTTTAAATGTTTAATTTTGCGATAAATTATGGTTAATTATGATATTCTGCGAAACAATTACGGTTCGTAGTAAAACATAGGTGCACATTGCATTCAATACAATAGTTATTAGTGCGATTTTCTACATTAATTTTTGCGCATTGAACACATCTCTTTCTTATGTTAGCTTTGAGCATAGAGTGCGAAGAACTTGGTCTCTTGCTGACAGTGATTTTTGATGACTGGAATATTGGAAATTCTCTCTGACGCGAAGAATACCCAGCGATTAAATTTTTGGCCACCATTCGTCTAAACTCAAGGGAGTTTTGTGGAGTCCCTTCAACAAGATGTTTTGCTTTACATTCGGTGTAAATAACGTAGGAATTGTTAACGCTTATATCAATTAAGTCAAAAAATAACCGTAGGTAATATTTTATTTTCGATTTACGGTCTAGTTCATAAAATGACTTGCGCTGATCCATTAAATCTACTCCACCCATATTTTTGTTATAATGCATAATAGCTTTCGGGCATTTTACGTTTATTTTCTCAGCACTACCAGCTATGCGACGTCTGACGGTGTCTGTATCCACTGGCGAAAGAAAATTTGTGAGAAGAGTCACAGCTCTGTTGTCCATCCACTTCACAAAGGATATGCCCTCAAAGCTTGATGTGTAAATGTCTCCTCGCTTCATATTCTTATCGAGAGGCACATTTTTTGGAATATTTTTTCGGTTGCTTTTTACTGTTCCACAGGACTTTATTTGACGTTTTTTCAACTCATATTGCAACAAAGGCGAGTTGAAGAAGTTATCAATGTAGACCTCGGAGCCCAAACCTGTGAGTTTTTCTGTCAACTGAAGCACGACAGATTCTCCAAGTCCATATTCAGTTCCATACTCTTTTCTTCCAGTGTACAGATCAAATTCAAAAAGATATCCGGAAGCAGAGTCACATCTACACCACATCTTAAATCCCCATTTTATTGGTTTGTTCTTGATATACTGTTTCATAGAATTATGACCTTTGAATTTGATCATGTGCTCATCGACAGCCTGTTTATATGTGTTGTTCATTGCATTTTTTTGTTAAAATGACTTATGACAGGTCTGATCTTAAAAGCCCGATCATTCATGTTTCCTCCTTCATCGTTATTACTGAAGTGCAAATTTTGACGGATATGTTCAAATCTTTTTCTTGTCATTACATTACTTATGAAGGGTACACCCATATCAGGTTCTGTTGATCAATAATCACGTATAGATGGTAAAACGTGATATGTCATTACAAGATTGATAAAAAGAAATGCTTTCATTTCGTCGGCAGTAACATTAAAAACTCTTCCATTTTGTTCAGCATATCTACAGGATTCATGAACTATAAGTTCTATTAAAACATCAAAGTTCGTAGTCAGTAAAAAGATCTGAAATGGTGATAGATTACATTTGGGGTTCCCAACATCGCAGATTTGCACTTTTCCAAACTCATAGTCACTGTTAGGGAATACGTTTGCAGTGTATGAATTTCTTCATCTAAAATTTGGTTCATTTTTTTCTGTGGTTTTTTTTTTTGTAATTTTCTGGAATAAGAGGCGCTTGTTCCGTTATCTCAACGACTTGTTCTGTTGTCTCAACCGCACTATCATCGATTTCACAAAATTCTGCACCTGCATCAACATCACCTTCAAGAAAAATCAGGTCTTCTTTATCTAGACACAAATCGTCTTCGTCTTCGCTATTTTCCGCAGTAAGAAATTGTAATATTTCTTCTTCATTCAGTTTAAAAAATCTACGACGCTGGCAAGCCATTATTCTAAAAAAATAATGTTACAACGTGCTATAGAATTTACATTCACCAAACTTACCAAAATGAATCAGCAAATCAAAGAACAAAATTGTTTCTCTCAAATATCACTTTTTTAGCAAATTAGAAAACACGACCACT
Organism: Bellardia pandia; assembly: GCA_916048285.2. Classification (NCBI taxonomy): domain Eukaryota; kingdom Metazoa; phylum Arthropoda; class Insecta; order Diptera; family Calliphoridae; genus Bellardia; species Bellardia pandia. The sequence goes on from OU696530.1 coordinate 78,952,793, forward strand.
TCTCACAGCGTAAAGTAAGTAAATAGAATACAAATGCTAAAAATTCTGTTGCCTGATAAAGCTCACAAACTTAATGGGGAAGTCCCCTTTTAATTTTTTTTAATATGACAACTCTCACCACTATTAGCAGTTACATTCAAAGTTATCAAACAAAAAGTTACCATTGACGACCATAGGGACACCCGTGCCCCTTTTTGTTTTTTTTAAATAAAGCAAGTTTTTTTCTTGGAAATATCTTAAAACCGAATTTCAATTCAAAGAATATTGTTAAATTAAACAAATTTTTTTAATTCGAAAGAAAGAGAAAATTTCGTCTATGATTTAGAACAGTTTAAATATCCCGTTTATGGTATGTGCAAAACTTGCTTTTTAGTTCTTAAAAAAACATTTATAAGTTTTTTTTTCACAGAAATTTGTTATAAATTTTAAAAACCCATCATTTAACTTTGCATGAGGCTAAAAATATCAATGATTTTAGTATTAGTTTACTTTTAACAACTATTTTTCTTTTTGGGACATATATGTCCCCTGGTCGTCAAAGGGTTAGACCTCGTATGTGTCTCATGCCAATTGCTTCGAAAGTATCGTACAAAATTTAATTTTTTTTGAGACATTTTTAAATGAAACTTTTGTTCACTGCATACATATACATTTACTTTTCACAATATATATATATATATATATATTTGTAATTGCTCAAATATCAGCACGATAACGGTATATAAGGTGATTCATTTAGAGATTTTTTATTTTTAAACAAAACACTAAAAATAGAACTGGCTGTTGGAATCTTTATTATTGCCCGAGAGAACAATCTTTGGCATTTACTTTTTAAAAATTATTTTATTCAAGCTGTTGCCGCGAACGCTATATCATTAGGTCGGAAGGTCCACTTTTCGAACACTCTTTTTAGCATTGCTACCGATATCTTAAGAATTACGGCAGTAATGTTGACTTTCAAGTTTTTGAAAATGTGATGAGATCTAAAAACATACGTAGAGACTCAAATTTGCGAATGGTCCATAGCCATAGGAGGTCCTGAGCTGATTTCCGTAATACAGTTGAATAATTTGTAAAACTATTACGCTACGAGTGTTTTCATAACGAATTGTCAAACAGTACTGAATAAAAATAAGATGTCAGTAAAATAAAACGAAAATAACCTATAAATGAATCACCCTATATATAGTGAGCGTCAAAATAAAGTCAACACCACATACTATTATATATTAGAAACTTTTATATTTGTACTTGTACATTTGTTGCTATTTGAGTTGAATTGAATTCATAGAAAAAAGAAACAAAAACTAAAGCATAAACACATTTAATTGATTTATTGTTAAAATATACCAATTTTTACTCGTCATAATAAAGTAAATAGTGACATCATCCTCACGGGGTAATTCCTTAAATTTTTATTTGTTTGAAAGTATAACTGTTCGAAATTATTGAAAGTTTCATATTTATCTTTAAAAGGGATTAAGTTGCGACTTTAAGTAGTGACAGATTTACAATGGGAAGCCAGACATCAATTGAAACTCGGCTTACATAGAAAAGGTAAAAGGTGTAGGTTAGGTTCCGTGGGTAGCCGTTTTTTTAAACAGCTCACTTGGGTCCATCGTGTTGATCCCATTGTGATACCCGTTGGTGGGCGACCTATTGGTTTCACTCCGCATTGGTTGATTCCCTATCGAACCATCCAGGCTCCTTGGCAAAGGTGCTGATGCATCTTGGATTTATCCTAGATAGTGCACCCAAACATGGAAAAAAGGGTGCCCCGAGTACCCGTTCCATTTTCATCGAGTATTCGCAGAGGAAGTGGATGACTGTCTCCTCCTCTTCCTCGTTGTGACAGCTTCTACAAAAGTCATTATATTGTAGACCAAGTCTTCTGGCGTGTGTCCCAAAAGTACAGTGACCTGTAAGTAGAGAGACAATAAGCCTAATTAGGTCGCGACGAAAACTAAGTAATGATTTCGTCCTTCCCGCATCAAATAAGGGTCAAGTGGACCTTGCAATAGAGCAGGTGATTTCGTTTGTCCACCTTCTAGTAGTGTAAAATTTGCTGAAAATGTCACGAAAACTTCTAAAAAACCTGTACGATTAGAAGATCTCTGAATCAATGCCCTACATGGTAAAATTCTACGTAAGAAGTCCTTTCATCAAAAAAAACCAAATCAAACTTTTGAGTTTTGCAAAACTATGTAAATATAACTGAGCCTCAAATTGTTTGGAATAAAATTCTTTTCATTGATGAAAGTAAGTTTGAGATATTTGGAAGCAAAAATCTTGCGAGCCAAGAACGCAGCCTTTAGTAGTGAATATGTTACGGTAAAACATGGCGGCGGTTCAGTAATGGTCTGGGATTGTATGGCGGCTTCAGGGTAATCTTACATTTATAGAATCTACAATGAAAATGGAAGATTATCTCGTTGTATTAAAAAACAACAGCATTTTCCAACAGGACAATGATCTTAAGCATACCTGCAAAATTTCGAAAAAGTGGTTGCATAGTCATCGTCCGAAAACTTAAGATCATCCCCCACAGGTGCTCAATTGCATTGAGAGATAAAAAATTAGGCAAATAAATATATCTTGGAAAGAATATAATAGACGATAAATTTAACAAAATTTCGCCTGATTTTACTAAAAAACTGTTTGATTCTATGTCTAGAAGATTGGCAGCTGTGTGCAAAGGCAAAAGGACTACAAACAAAATATTAAATGCAATGTTTTAAATACATAATTTTAATATACCTTACTTTATTTTGACGCGAAAAATCTGGTTCGCATTTTTCTAGTTTTTGTTAATGAGTTATAATTTGCTTAAGTTACTTATGAATTCTGCAATACTTTTTCTTTTATATTTGTAAAACATTTTTTGTAAACAATATTAGATGTGTCTTTATATTGACGCTCACAGTATATACATATGTATGTCTATTATAATTGTTTGTTTTTAAGTTTGCTTGTTCCAAAATTACGCTCATAGTTAGATCGAACATAGATCCATGCTTGGAAGCGTTAATATATTATATTTAATCTATATATAAGTATTTATAGGAATCCCTAAAATGTCCATAACCAGTAAAATTGCAAACTCTTCAAAAGCCTTGATGGTAGAAAGGGGTAAAAAGGTGAGATTTGCGTTTATTCTTCTGCAGACTTAAAATTATAAATGTCGACATAATAAACGATAATAAAAACTTATCAACAAATTTAATTTGAATGGATAAAAAATGTTAACAATTTTAGTTTTGATTCTTTTTATATCTGCACAATTAATATGTACAGTGTATTATAAAACTATATTGCCTATTTATTTTGAAGACGAATTTTATATATTTTCCAATTGTTATTAGCAATAATTTCGTCCTTATTGTTCACAGGTATGTGTGAAGATCTGTGTGTTAAAAAGGGAAGGGAAAATAAGTTACCAATTCCGAAGGAAAACTTATTTTACAGCTTTACTGCTAGGGTACTGTATAGAAAATAACTGTTAAACAGAAAATTTTCTATGGAAAAAAAACTGTTAAACAGAAAATTTTCTATGGAAAATAACTGTTATACAGAAAATTTTCTATAGAAAATTCTGTTATACAGAACATTTTTTCTAGAAAATAACTGTTATACAGAAAATTTTTTATATAGAAAATAACTATTATACAGTAAATTCTTATAGAATATAACTGTTCTACAGAAAATTTTTTTAAAGAAAATAACTATTATACAGAAAATTTTCTATAGAAAAAAACTGTTATACAAAAAAATTCCTGTAGAAAAATGTGTAATACAGAAAATTTGCTATAAAAAATCTAGAAGAATTTGTTATACAAAAAATGTCCCTTATAAAAAAAGTGTTATACAGAAAATTCTCCAAAGAAAAACCTGTTACACAGAAAATTTTCTATAGAAAAGTCTGTTATACTGAGATTTTGTATATAAAATAACAGTTATACATAAAATTTTTAATAGAAAAATCTTTTATACAAAAAATTTTCTATAGAACAAACTGTTATAGAAAAAAAATTCCTATAGAAAAATCTGTTATACAGAATATTTGCTATTAAAAATCTGTTATACTAAATTTTTCTATAGAACACTTTGTTATACAAAAAAATTTCTTTACAAAAAAGTGTTATACAGAAAATTCTCCAAAGAAAAATCTGTTATACAGAAAATTTTCTATAGATTAAATTATTATACAGAAAATTTTCTATAGAAAAGTCTGTTATACTGAGATTTTCTATATAAAATAACTGTTATACATAAAATTTTTAATAGAAAAATCTTTTATACAACAAATTTTCTATAGAACAAACTGTTATACAGAATATTTTCTACAGATAACCTGTTTTAAATTAACTATGTAATTGTTCCAAATATGTAGAGTGCAACCTCACTTAATGCAGCTAATAGAAATTTCGGCTGATCTAATTTTGGGAAGCGGTGGAATAATGTTAACATCTTCACTTTCAAATTCTACTAAAGGAATTTTTTCTGCAAATTCGTTGTATGCAGATTAAGAAAGACTAATTAATACCCATGACATGTAATCAACATACCAGTTCGAAGGGAGTTGAGAGCCATAAATATATGCGGTCGGCTGGCAATGTAAAAACCATATATATATATATCAGAAATAAGCATATATTTATTGAGATCCATAAAAATAAAAATTTTCGTATCGGCGTATGATGATGAGTATGATGGGCGACGTAGGAGCTAATGGATGCCAAATAAAACCTTAATTGTATGTATAAGTTAATTATGTTGGCGGTTCTATGATGATATGCGGCTGAATTTCTGCCAATAGGATTGTATATACTGATGATATTATGGATCACCATGAATATTGACCAATTCCGAAAGCAAATCGTAACTCCAGAACCGAAAAATGAATCAACAAAGAAATATTGTTATTTTTAACATGACAATGAGCCGAAACACACAGTTTTAGTTGGTAAAATTTAACTTTTTATACAGTACCAAACACTTACCAACACCTTTTCAATGTCCGAACCTGAGACCCATATACATATGTAAATCGTATATGTAAAAAATAAAAGATCTTCATAACATAGGCCCTAAGTCTTAGGGCCATAATGACAAAAAAATTACACTTTTAACAAATTATTATCCTTTTAAAAAAAGTAATAAAAAAAAAATCCGTGAAAAATTCACAAAAAAAAATTAACAGGAATTAAAAAGAATCAAAACACTTTTGTGACCTTGAAATTACACGTATGATGCAAATTAATAAAATGCAACAATACAAGTAATTAAATCAAAATTAATATTTTTAAGGTTTTTTGTCGAACAAATTTCAAAAAAAAAAAAAGTTCAAAAACTCATCAATATTATTGGACCTCTTGTTTTCGCTTTTGGGTCTAAGACAGCGAAATTTGTGCTGTAGCTACATTTAATCACACAAATACGCATTTAAGAAATAAATTCTTAATGAGAGTAAAAACGTTTGAAAAAGTAATATTTATACGACATACTTTTGAATAAACTAAATATTGACTTATAGTTTTAAATAGGGATTTATTTACGATTGGCAAACTCAAAAATACCGTTTGGTACTTTTTGTACTTTTTAAATTATTGATCATATACAAGTTTTCAGTAGAACAACATTTTTTTCTAATTTTTTTTTTTGTCACAAAAATCTCAATGTCCTGCTTAATCAAACGGCCTTATTTTAAAGTGCCAATACATTTTCTTAATTCATAACAAAAAGGTGGCCATCATAGATTACCACTTGCTGCGTCGAAGGTTGAGGGTGTCTTTAAAACATCCCTTATACAAATCACTAAGATGGTTTACAGTGCGAATATTTGTACGAGTATGTTGACAAATAAAACAAAAATAAACATGGCCGCCTCCTTGAGCTTAGTGCTGAAATGCTGTTGTAACTTGACGGGGGTGGATTTCATTAGGCAACATCTTTCCCTGTTGTACTGTTTTCAACATGATCATACAATATATTTTAAAGTCTAATGGGAATGGGTAGTCAGTTATCCAGAGTTTTAAATCCTGTTTTGATGTAAACAATTTTATATAAACTTCTGCTCATATTTATAATCAAACAACAGACACACTTTATAAGTAACTAGCCGACGTTTTTTTATTTTTGTTCTTGACCGCTAATAATTTCACAATTTAGAAATCAGTACAATAGTGAATAAAAGTTTTGTTTTTTTACAAAATTATTCATACAAAAATTTTTAGTATAAGTGGCAAAAATAACAGCTGATTGCCTGCCGCCCACGGCCGCTTGCCGCTTACATTAGCCTTCCACTATTAGCAATATTTTGGCATTGCCCAGCAGTATTCGAGTGTAAGTTTGGAAGATGGAAGATTCAGAAATAAAAAAAAACTAAAATTTGTTGTAAAAATTGTTGATTTTATTTATGTAGTAAAAAAAATCAATTAGTTTGTTTTTCACATTTGCCTACCTGAAAAATGTATAAGCGACAAGAAGAACAGCTGATTGCCGCCCTCGGCCGCATGCCGCTTACATTGGTAAAATTCATTACTAATTTACACATAATAAGACATATATGTATATGTAATACATACATATTATGTATGTATATGTACATACATATATTAATATTGAGATTTTTACCCCCTGGCCCACGATGTCGAACGATAACGTTCGCTTAGATAAGACTTAAGACACAAACTTTTTATCGTATCTATTTTTTACTCAATCAAGTTTGTTTATTTCATAATCAAGTTTGTGTCTTAAGTCTTATCTAAGGTTAATCTCTAATAGAGAGATTGTTGCGCTAATAATTGTTTTTCCTAGTTTTCCCGTATTCCTAAAAAGTGCGCTTTTAGAACAGAAAAGTACCAAATTTGAGTTTGTCCACAGTAGACTGTTTGACAATTAGTAAAGTTACTGAACATTTATAAAGCAACACAAAATTCCCATTTTGCCCGTTTTTCTCAATAGGCTCTTGTAGTTAAGCTCACGAAAAAATACTTTTCTAATACACATTTTTGTGAGAATAAAATTTTAAAAATTTACCCGTTTTCACCGTTTTTATTACTTTCCGTTCAAATTTTTTAAAACAGCTATAGCCCATTGACGTTTCCAAGTAAGGATTTATCGCATGGCCCTGTTTATTTAAGAAATAAAGGCAACAACTTAATGGGGCTTTTCCCTTTTTAGCACTTCGGCACTTGGTCCGCTAGCATGGCTATTATTGCAAACAAACCTACAAACACATTTTTAATACATATATTTATTTACTAATGAATATGTTTTTTTTTTAATTTCTTTCAGATATTCTTCTATATATTTTCGGCTATAACAAATAAGAAACAACAAATAAAATTACTTTTAATTATAAAGATCAAATGTCTTTATAATTCAAGATAATATGTGCGCTTAGATCATACAACCACTCATCATAGTTATCTAATTGAAATTGGAGCCGATAATGCCAGTGTAACATTGAACTGTCAAAGCTTATATATGTCATTGTTGTGTCAAGATCTGTAAAATTCTTTGGTTTTGAGTATCGGTACGTAATGTATGTATGTACATAAGTATGTATATTGCACAATTAAATTGAATTTTATAATAACATTTATCTAATTGATGCATAGGCTCCATTAATGATAACCAATGATTGAGATGGACACAAAGCCATTCAAATTAACATTACGTTGATATGTACATATGTAATTTATTATAAATGACAAGGTAAGCGTATATCTTCAAAAAAAAAAGGGAGCTATTATCGTAAATATCATTAATAAAATTTCTACGAAGTTTATACACACACACACACGCAACGAAATGAGCATTTAAAGTTTAAATGTTAAAGTTTAAATTTTAAACATACTTTTCATGGTGTAACTATACAAGGTGAGTGCACAGCTGACTGGCTTTGTTTACAATTTACTTATGTCAAAAGTAATACATTTTCAAGTATTTTTGACAGTAGTACATTACTTTACACAAACAAAATGCCTGTTTTTTCTGTTTTGTGTTGCATTTGATGCCGATTTGCACTCACCTTGTAGAGTTACACCATGATACTTTTCTTACATTCATCGATATAAAAAGTACGAAAAGTTTATCGATGTTTATCCATGTTATCGTAATTTTTTTTATAAAATTTCTTGTTTGTAATTGATTCTACTGGTTCAGTACTGCCTAGTAGAGGTTTTACGCTGACGTGACTAGAAGCAATATTTATTTTCTTGGAACGCTTGTTTAACGCTGGCATAACAGGTGTAATTAAATATATTTGTTCGCAATTTTTCCAAAAATTTAACTAATGAGTTTAAATTACAGTTTGTTTTCAACTTTTCGTTTCTTATAAAATCCTTTGTTTTCTGAATGGCGAATATAAATCAAACATTTTTTTTGGATTGAAAATGTCTTGAAATATTTAAAAACATATTTAAGAAAGAAAAAAAGCAAGTAAAAAAGTATTTTCGGTTGGTCAAAAACGACCATTTAATACCCTTCACCGGTTATATGAACAAAAGCAGCTGTTCAGAAATGGTTGCCATATGACACCTATGACCTTTTGTCAACTTTAGTAGAATGACTTCTGAGCATATAAAAATGATTTGCATTAAATTTCATATCAATATTAACACTTGTAACAGTTAAAGTTAAAATGCTCTTATGAATAGCATATTGTACGGGAGCTATGACTTATTATGAACCAATTGATATGGAATAAGGAGATATGACTTTCGTATATATGTATGAAACACATTTGTGTTGAATTTTATTTGGATACCAACATTTTAAAGAGATTTATTTTCGTTAAAGTGGTTTTCAGAAGTGGGCTATTTATGGGAGTAAAGGTCAATTATTGACCATTCTGCATTAAATTTTCGGGTTAATTTTGTGCTCCATGAGGTCGATAATTGATTATAGCTCTCATATTAGGGCCACTTTCGAAAATTATTTTAACGATAATAAAAAATTTCTTAAAAACTCAGGTATCCAAACAAAATACACATTCCTTTGGTCTAATTTTATGATGAGCGGTTCATAATTAGTCATATCACTCACATAAGACCATGGCCTAATAAAAATATGAGCATCCATAAAAAAAACAATTCAACACAAATAAGTGTCATATATATAAATGTCATGTCATCTTATTCTATAACGTTCGTTCCATAATTAGTCATATCTCCCTCTTCTGAAAACCACTAAATCTTATATCAGTGTTAATATCGATAAATAAAATGTAAGGCAAATTATTTGTAGATGTAGAGAAGTCTTGCTACTAAATTTTAGGATAGCCAGTTCATAGCTGCCATATAGCGCTCACTTCTGGAAAACAGTTTTGCTCATATACTTTTTTACTTGTTTTTTTTTAATATATTAACATGTTTTTAGATATTACACTGAGAAAAACAAAGTTTCACTAAAAATTATTTTTGATTTTTTTTCTTATTTGTATTATAAAAACATTCTTCAATAAATTATTATATTTCTAAAGATACTAATTTGTGGATTCAACAGCAAATATTTAGTGTTGTTTTATTTGACGCTTTTTATGGCGAGTTTTACAATTGACAACATCTAAATACGTTTTGCTGATAAAACTCAATATTTAAGAAACTGCTATATTTGCAATCTTAAATCATTAGTAAATTTTAAGAGAACCGTTCTATATATATAATTGTATGATGATCTTTTCTCAATTAGCCATATCTCTCATTAGAAGCACACTTTAAAGATTATGTTTTATACATACATATAAAGCACATTACTAAGAACTATTAAGATACCCTAGGGCCTAGGTTGACAAAATGCATAGTTTAGGTATATGTATGTCTATGTATATCACTGTTTCAGTGATCTAGTCAAATATAAATTATATATTCATATATATTACAATATACTCTTAGACATTTAACAAACCAATCTAAACAGTTCTTAGAAATATGTATATTTTTGGAAGTGTGCTGTGAGCCATGACCTGTTACGATCAGAATTCATATATATATAGAAGGTTCTTTTAAAATTTGCTGGTATGATTTAAGATCCTCCGCGAAGGGTAGTCATCTTGTCGCGATGCGGAGGCTTAAGTGCGATGAACTATGCAGGTCGCACTGGCAGGGCTTCCCATGCCAGAAGGTCTCATGGTGAGCACGATACTAAGAACTACCCAGCCCCCGTTTGGTAGCAACTATATATCCTATATGGGTTGGCTACCAGACGTTTGTGCCCTAATGGCAGAGCAATCCGTCCCTCAGATCTTAAAATCTGACAGTTTTGTTCTGTAAAAAATTCGTAATTTAAACTAAATAAATATCTTCCATATAATTCAGACGTTTGTGCCCTAATGGCAGAGCAATCCGTTCCTCAGATCTTAAAATCTGACAGTTTTGTTCTGTAAAAAATTCGTAATTTAAACTAAATAAATATCTTCCATATAATTCTCTGATGAAATGATAATGTACGTCAATATGTTTTGTGCAGTTCTGAATTTCAGATTCAGAAATCTGGTAAAAATTTCAGTACTTCTTTAATCTTTATTTAAACATTGTAGCCAGACTAATTCTTTAATATCAACACTTGCAACAATAAATTCAAATTCAGTGCTTGATAAAGCCCAGCTAATAAATAATATTTCTACCAAATAAGAAAACATAACCAGTCTCTGTATGACCAGCATAGTCTGTATCACTGTATGCAAATAATCCAACAAATTAAATTCCATAATTTATTGTTGATGCAAAACTTATATCACTCCACAGTCCACAATCGCCCATCGTAAATCTTATTCCAGCATTGCCATGACTGCTGCGGACTGTAAAAACTTTTGTATAATTATTATTCTTTTCCACTTCCATAATTCAACCCATCAGGTTGATACATATAAACATCTTCATGAAGCAAAGCTGTCTTTACTCCCACTGATCATAATCCATTCCATGTATTTGTGTGAAATCACAAGCAACTAGTCGACCTATGAATCATGCCATATTACCATCTAGGTAATATATATAATAATTTTAATTGCACATTTATTATCGATTATGTTTTTAATTGACGAAACTTTGCTTTGGAACTTTGAACTCGTTTGCATCGGAATTCCACGCAGTCAAATCTTTAGGCAGTTTCACACTCAGTGGCCTTCCCCGCTACATGTGAAACATCGAGCATTAGGTTTGAAATTCTTCATATTATCAGGATGGCCGCATTATTATATTTACGATGCTTCAATAAGTTAAATTTGGTTTCGATAAATCAGGCGTTCATCTTAAATTACTAGAATTAGGAGCAACTAAATTGTTTTTTTTTTTTAGTTAACATTCATCTGATATTGTTTTCTTGAGATCTCGTAAATGCCCTGCAGCGGCGGCAGTAACCAGTGATCGCAAGTAAGTACTTAAATAGTATACGAAAAGCACGAGTACTTACTTTTGATACCACTTGTAATGCCAAAATTCCACGTTTATATGAAAAAATAAGATAATTGCGAGAATCCAAAAAAACTAATAATTTGCTGTGTTTCTTCTTTGCTTTGAGGTGTTTGTTGGGTACAACAACATGTTGTTACTATAGTCTCTCTTAAGAGAGAGAATGCAAAAATGTACCGTTATCCCACATAAATTCTAGTTGCGGCTATGCCACAAACGAAATGAGTGCTGAGAGGTAATGACTTAGGTAAAAAGTGACTACCTCCTATGACATCCCCATGTTAAACTCGTCACTCAATAACATTGCCAGTGGTATGGCCGGTAAGTACTGGTGATTATTGGTAAGCAGTCAAATCACAAATCATTTACAACTTAAGGTACGGTCACATTTGGCAAATATTTGCCGAAAATGACGTAACCACTAAATAAAATTTTTTTGAACTCATTTGTTTACTTAAAAAAACTTTTCTTATTTAGGCCAAAGCACAACAAATATTTAGTTTTAATTTATTTGATGCTGTTTGATCTTGCAAAACTCTTGTAAGAGCAAACAACGTCAAACAAATTTGTGCTAAAACAAGTGGTTACGCTTTTTTGAGGAAATATTTGTCAAATGTGACCGTACCTTTACCCCGACTGCTGGGTGTTTACCTAATTCTTCAAATATCGCAATATATGATATCATACTTTCATCAGCATCTTTTGCAAAATGTTTTATTTACAATCTCTGAAAAGGCGTTTAGCAAATATTTATTGACTAATGTGGTCCCATAACCACATGCTTCAAATTTAAGAATAAAAATTGTAATACAAATTTTCAAATAACAAAATGGAAAGAAGAATTTCTGGAAAGTCACTAGACTCGACGACTTGGTTTCTGAGGCCGAATAAACACGTTGACCCAAATTTACGGCCATAGTTGCTATAAATCCAGCTAGGACAGCTGATATACATACATATGTATTGGAATCCTGGTAACACGCGATTTAAACTTGCGGAATATCACGCATTGGCACAAAAACCCTGTATCAACAAAAAAAGGGTCACTGCTCTGACTTGAAGAGGCTATAAGCTACTCTATGCAAATGATTCTGGTAAGATTAAATAATACATATAATAAATAATAGCTAAGCGCAATCTCAATATTTTCATCCTTTCACATACAATAGTGGTCGCCTGGATAGACCTGTGTAGAAACAATATTGTTTGTCTCAAGTGATGCAGTTAAGGTGGCAAGTTCAAAAAATATGTCAATCATTATTAGTGCTGGTCCTAACACACTGTCAGGCGAAGATCGGACATATGTAAATGCAAAAGGTGAGTTTTTACTAAGCTTAATTTTATGCTTTAATTTAGATATTCTGAATTCTGGTTAATGAAGGGTAAGTCAATAAATTCGCTACTCACAGATCCCAATTACATGCGTGTCTGGTAACTATTTGCACACTATCTCGCCCTGAATGAAAATGACACACTCAAAGACTAAATTACGTATTTCCAGTTATCCACTGTCCAATTTCTGTTCTCTGGAAAACGTTAACCTTGTCTTAACAATTTTTTTTATCGACAATGCAGGTTAGAATTTTTTACTGCTGAGATGTAGGAGTGGAACGGGTTTGCCTATTGCTACAGAAGCATCTTTGAGTGTTAAACTATTGTCTTTTTAATTTGTGTTATTATGAGACGTCGGTCTGCATTCGTTAATAGATTTTTGCGACCTCTGATTTGTGGACTCTTATGGTCACTGATTGACTTTTATAAATCTATTTAATTACTACTCGGGTATAATAGCTACTTTTTGTCATTGCTAGAATATTGTCCTTAATGTGTTTATAACATGCAATTAATTAAATTAGTATCAACGCATACAAATTTAAAGGTAAACTTTGATATTGTTACGAAATTATATGTCAATTTAAATTTAACGGTTTGTAACGGCTGGTATCAACATACAGCATATTTAAAAACATACAACAAAATCAATCGAACGACCAAATTTTTAACATTGTCATGAGTAATGCCTGATAGAATTGGTACAAATACAAAAAGTTTTTATGCACCATGCATTTGTTGTAAGTGATAATTGTCTACCGGGATTCGTCTGTATCATGTTTCTAAAATGTTTTGTTAAGATAAAAATGTATTCATATCACTATTCTGGTCAAAATGAAATGTGTACAAACATTTATTTAAATAAATGATCAAAACTGGTTTTCTAGAAAATTAAAATTTTCTCTTAAACCGTAAACCGGTTATTTTTAAAGTCCGGTTTTTTGAAACTCTATACGCAAGGACAACATACTGTCCTGTGGAAGTGGAATAAATATAAAGAAGGGTTGAATGTTACATTAGTGACTGCGCAAGAACTAAGGGTGGCAAATCATATAATAACTTTTAACTAACACTATTGTGCAAATCTTAAAAATGTCTTCATTAATGAAAAAAAATAGCGACCAATTAATGCAAGAGTGTCATAACTCAAAATATACAGAATCGATTAAAACGAATTTAAATGTAATTTTATTTACTATTCAATATGTTAAATCCCCTATTACGAGAGAGTTTTGAACAATTGTTACAAATTTTCTGCAAAAAAATTTAACAACCTTCTTACCAAAGAATGCGGCATAACGTAAAATTCATATAAAAAATTCTGACCTGACCTTATACATATGTAGCCTGTACATTTTTAAAAGTTTTTTTTTGGCTTTTACATATTTTTATAAATATAATTCACTACAGATTGCGGTTCCGTTATAATGCTATGGAATGACATGCATTCTGATCCTCTCCAATTTCATTGAATTCATATAACGTATAAATTAGTTCTAGGTATATGATAATAGCCTTCTAAATTTAGATATCTCGGGCATATTGTTTCTCGGGCATTACTGTTCAGGTAGGAATAACTTTAGAACGCGGTTTTATAATTGTTTCCGTGTTTAATATTCTTTAAGCTTCCAGTACCAATTTAACATATTCCAGGAGGAAAAAAATGCCGAAGAACACGGAAAATATGGGCTTATAAAGAACAAAAGCTGCGCCAAACTACCGAACATATTGAAAGATGCTGGCAAAAATCTTTTTAAATTAAAAAAAAATTATGCCAAAAAGAAAGTTTCGGCCCAAATCCAAAGGTTACTCAACGCAAAAAATCTATGTTAAAGCGAGCATCAAATGAAAAGCCCGTCTGTATCTCTCAGTGTATAGCGGAAGATTTCAGCAAGTGTTGCGTAATAAAATGATTTCAATACACAAGAAAAAGAATGACATGTCTGGCACTTTCTAAAGAGCATAAACAAAAAATACTTTTATGGGCAAGAAACCATTTGGATTTTGATGATAAATGGAAAAAGGTTGTATTCAGTGATGGAAATAATTGGAACTTAAGCTAAGATCACACGATTGGCAAAATTGCCCCAATTTGCCCCAATTTTCATTGCACTGATATTGTGCACAATGATAAATAATTTTGTTCCGATCAAATTTTCTGCAGTCACAAGATTGCCTCATTCAAAAAAAAGGCTTCATAACCTATAAGTTTGTCGTGGTGGAGTACCAAAAAAAACTCATTTTTAATGTTGGTGGAGACCATTAAAACTCAGGAGTAGAGTTCGGGATGTCCGGTTTCCCATACGAAGGTATAGGTCGGTGGATCTTCCTTGACGAGACTCCCTTAGGCGTAAGCCGGATATTGGTGATGGCGTTATGATATATATGGTGGCCAAGTAAAACCCTCCTGGTAAGGAGGTAACTTAAATAAATACAAATTCAAAACTTTGAAGGTACATAAAAATTAAATTTAAAAAAATGTAAATTTCATTAAAGCGAAAAAATTTTATACTCACGACAATAAATGAACGCTCGAAAAAATGAAAATGTTGGAGCGTATTGAAAACTTTGATTGCCGCAAAAAGAACAAACTTTCGACATTTTTTTTGCCATACAGTTGTATTTAAAGTGGTCACACGGTTGCCACATCAGGGTTGCATTTGATTGGTTCAAACAAGCGCAATACTATACGCGACTATTGGGATACCAAAATGGGTGTTTATTGGTGCATTTTGCCAATCGTGTGATCTTAGCTTTAGACGGCAAAGATGGTTTCCAGTATTACTAGCACAATTTACAAAGGAAGGAAGAGATTCGATTAAGGGAAGCCCCCGTTATGATGAATTTCAACTATAATGACCTCTGATCATTGAAAGGTTGGAAATACCATTCATTGAACATGGAGAAGAATTAATGGGCGATGATTTAATTCCCCAGCAGAAAAATACTGCCATTCACACAACTCACATTTCTAATGATCCAAAACTATAGAAGTTCTAAACTGAACCTGATTGAACATTTATGAGGCATACTGGCGGGCAAAGTGTATGCTAATGATGAACAATATTCGGCCTTGAAAAACTGGCAAACTCAATGAAATATTGCATTTTTAAGGTCATTAGAAATAAAGGACGAACTCCTAATTATTAATTTTCATATTTCACCAAAGAAAATTTCGATTTTTTTCTTGATACTGAAGGTGAAGCTATCTTTATTTCGCATCTATATAATTTTTTTGTTAATCTCATAGATTTATCATTGTAATGACATTAAATTGGGTAAATATTGAATTTTAACAAAATAAACGAGTAAGAAAGTATAATTGGTCAAGTCCGACCATACAATACCCCACACTTAGCATATGTACAAAAACGATTTTCTCAGAAATGGTCGCTAATATGGGCCGATCATCCAAAAATTTAGTGGCATGACTTCCGTGCATATAAATAATGTTTTTTCTAATTTGATCTATATATAAATACTTTCAAAAGATTTCACTAATTATGTACCGGACGTTATAAAATTAGATGTAATGATTTATTTATAAATGGGTGTTTCCACAGAAAATTACCCCTACAGCTCGAAAATAAAATTAATATTTTTAATTTATTTTTCCGTCATTTTCCGAAGGATTAAATTTAATTTTCTATATACTAACAAAAATATGCTGCTTTGAATTTAATACACCGTACACGTTTTTTTACTGTGAATTGCACGGTCACTTGTTAAACCCTTTGGTAACACTGTTCTAACGGTGGTTTAAGATCAAAAAAGATAACTCAAAGTTTAAAAATTTCTTCATGCTCAGCAGCAATTTTGAAGGCGACAAGTTAAAATTTAATTTTTTGTGAATAGTTCAAAACAACCTCACCGACTGTAACGGCCGTTACCCCAAAAGCACAAAAGTTTGTTTTTTTCATAAGTCATTCAAACGATTTAATTTTATAGTAGCGAAAAATAAGAAGGTAAGTAAGATGAAGAATTTTGTAAGGCCAAATAAGCATCAAAAGCCTATTTTGATTTCTTAAAATTTTTTTTAAAGATGTAACAACCGTTACCTTATTTTTTTGCGTTTTGCATTTGAACTGTTTTCGTCTTACTTAATTGGATTCTTACTGATTTTAGCTGACAAAACATGGAGCAATTTACCAAGATGCAAAAATACAGAAGAAAAAAAACGAAAAGAAGATGCAGGAAAGTACAAGGCTTACTTGCCAAAAGAGAGAGAGCGCTCAAAAAAAAAAAAAAAAAGAAGACTGGACGAACGCCAAACTCAGGAACGAAAAAAACACACGCGTACGCGTAAGAAAATTTCGTGAAAAAAAGAAAGAAGAAAATAAAAAATCTCTAGTGGCTGCCCTCGTTGGCCGTAGGAAGCTTTAAGCCAAATCGTTCTCTTCAGAAAGCTTTAGCAATAGTCAAACGCAACCTACCAATTAGCCCATAAAAAAAGATGGCAGTTGTTAGAAAACTTGCTTTAGATGTAGCTGGAGACAACCTCGATTTTCATTGTACTGAAAAAAAGAAAACTCCTCAAATTCGTGACGCCGACAGAGAAAAAGTAAGAACATTTTATTTGAAAGATGACATAAGCTACCGTTTTAATAAATGCTTTGCAAAACAAGACTTAACTTGGTCTTTTTTTGCATCTGGTCATGGTAAGGGTGTTGTAGATGGTATAGGGGCCTCCGTCAAAAGGTCCTTGTGGTCTGCAATTATGTCTCGGCAAGCAATAATAAACACTCCAAAGGAAGCTTTTAACTTCTTCAATACTACAAAAAAGTTGGTAGGTATTATAGTACTTTACTGCGAAAAAGACAACATCAAATCCAAAACTGAACTTCTAAAAAAACGTTGGGGAAAAAATAAATTCAACACACTAATTTTACGCAATAGAATATAGATTTGCGTTTATGCTTTTTTGTTACCCATAATAAATGAATTAAAACACAAAAAATTTTATAATGTAACGACCGTTACTTTAAAAAAAGTTTTTTTTGTTATTAATTTTCTTTGGTTTGAAAATAAACCCATTCATTAAAAAAAACATTTCAAAGAATTTAATAAGATTTTTTACTTGACACATCCTGTGGTAAATTTTACAATACATGATGTTTGTTTCCGAAATTTGAATACAGCACATTTATAAAGTAACGACCGTTACCTTTTTAATGGCCAAAGAAAGTATTGAAATTACATTTTTTATAAATTCTTTCGATTGCTACCGATGCTTGAACTAAAACTTATATGTGTTGAATTTTATTTGAATAACAAACTTTTTAAGAGATTTATATTCGCTAAAGTGATTTTCGGAAGTAAGCCTTATATGGGTGCTGGTATATTATGAACCGATCTGAACAAAATTTGTCGATGTGATTGGGCTTCAAATACGAGTACAACTTATTTGTGGTAAATTTTGTTTGGATACTTGTATAAAGCAATTCATAATTCATTTTTATATTTATTTCTTTAATATTAATCTATCGGATATCTTCGATATCAATCGGACGGAAACTTTATTGACAAGTTGTCAAGTATAATAAGAGGCAAAATAGGATTTTGCAGGCATAATTTTATAGAAATATCTGAAGTCATAGTTGAAGAGGTGACACAGTGGTGCTCTTCAGACCACAGCTGCGGAAGCTTAATTGATTAGCGCGTTTGATCATTAAGCATGAGGTGGTATTTGTTGTCTGGGTTCGATTCCCAGCCGTTGCCACTCAAAAACAACATCAGTTTTTGATAATTATAAGTTTTTCTATCCTATCATAACTAATATTTATCACAGCGCCCTCTTTCGGTGGTAAAGCATTTAAACGCCACCGAAGTAAAATAATTAAATAATGGTTGTAAAATAAGCTTTGATCAATGCGCCTACTCACCACCAGAGGCGCTGCAATACTGTACTATTAACAAACATAACGCGCAATTACAGTGTTGTAACATGAAAAGCTTTTCTCAACTTTCACCACCTATTCTTTATCTTAATATCCCTTTCCAAAGAAAGTAACACAATTATAATAATTAATATATAGGCATATTAATTGTTATTAGTTTTTCCGCAGGACTAATTCAGGAATAATTCCGCAGGACAACACCATCGTATATGCAAAGATTGAGCCTTTCACGGAACGTATGCTTTTCGAAACTCAAACTTTATTACTTGTGTTGGAAAAAATGCTAATTATTTTACATTGTAAATGAAAACTTAAAATTATATAAAGCAATGATCATTTAAATATTGTCTTTATACTTGAATAAATCCGTTTTAGATGTTTAAATATTAACAAATCCTCCACTATTTAACTTTTACTTAAATATGCAAATTTAACCCTTGTAAAGTGACCGGGCTAAATCATACATACATATGTTAGTGAATAGTAATAATTTTTGTTCTTTTCCGCATAAAATGGATACAAAAATTGTTTTGTTTATGGAATTTCTCTTAAACTTGGATGGATGATTATGAATTTGGGAATATTTGTATTTGCATGATCGCCCATTTATACGATCGTATTTTATAATACACTGTTGGGACAGTAATTGTTCAATATTTTCTTTTATATAAAATTCAAAGTAGACTATGTTACATACAAAGCAAAGAAGTTAAACAAATTAAAGTACGATCAAAAAATCGTAACCACTTGTTTTAGCACAAATTTGTTTACTCTTAGAAGAGTTTTGCAAGATCAAAAAGCATCAAATAAAATAAAACTAAATATTTGTTGTGTCTTGTCTTAAATAAATGAAGTTTTGTTCAATAAATAGAAAAGTTCAAAAATATTTTATTTAGTAGTTACGTATTTTTCGGCAAATATTTGCCAAGTGTGACCGTGCCTTTGATCCCGCTTTTTGATCGTTTTCATCCCGTTCTTTAATAAAAGCTAAAGGCAAAATTAGTCTGTACTTTCTGTTCCGTTCCGAATCAGCTGACTTGATTCTGTAAATAGAAAATGTGTAAAAGTCGTTAGTTGTGTTGTTACTTTGCGTGACGTTGCGGACGAACCTGTTGAAAACAAAAATTTGCTAAGTAATTGTAAGTGACAGCACAAAACAGCAGACATCCACACAACAAAAAAATTTCTGGTTTATTACAACAATTTTCAATTTCATTGAATTTAGTTATTTTTTGTTTAAAAGTTATAAAAATATAAAAAATAAACGATGGATGGCGAAAAACTCATTACTTTAGTCGAAAGTAATGACATATTGTACAATAAAAAAAACTTTCATTTGTATTTTTTGATTTGTTTTCGCGGTGTGTGTTGTCTGTTTACCTAAAACAGCTGATACGTTTATACGGAAAAACTAACTACAAAAATTTAACAACAGAACGGCACGGAACAGAAAATAAAGACTAAAGGCCCAACTATAATGTGCATATACTAGCTTAAGCAACACTGCGAATACATATAAATTGTATGTGGCAAACTATAATGTACTTAACGAAACTTTTCGTTAAGTTTTTCAACTGTCATTTGCTTAAGCAAAAAGCGAAACTGATCGCACATTCCTTACGGAATCAGCTGTTTGTTGTTTGTTTGTGTTTTTAACAAAATGGAAAAAGAAGAAAATACATTTATTTTAAATTTAATAGAAAATGCGGAAAAAATAAGTGCCTTTACAATAAAAGAGGCCCTTTTTATTTTAACAAAAATGTCTTTCTGTCGCGGTTTATTTCTCTGACAGAACAAGAGCGTCTTCTTCTTTTACAGTGTAGTTCACTTATTTATTTTAATGTGCACAGGCCTTCAAGCTCTAACTTTAATATTTTTATATTATTTAAATTTTTAAGTTTTTTCTCCATTTTTGCAAACACAATACGAAAATTAACAAAACATATGTAAACGTTTATTATTATTTACAATGTAGTGCTGCCACAGCTGTACATTTTAGTACTTTTGCCGATAAATTAAAAAAAAAGGAAAAATTATGCGTTTCTGGTACGAAGTTTTCTTTTAATTATAAAATAATATAATAATATTTATAAAATATAGTCATTTAATGGCTTTTTGTTAAAATAAAAACATTTTTTTTAAACATAAATGAGCAACTGTGGACAAAAAGTTTCAAAGTCATTGTAGCCACCTAAAAGTTAACTCTGAACTGGTTATGCATTTGACAGCCTTTTCGTTAACTTTTGCAATTTGCTTAAGCTTGCTTATGCATATTATAGTTGGGCCTTAATGAAGCCTTAAACCTTAAGGTGTCACGAGACGGAAGATCATAACATTTTATATTTATCTCTTTCTTTCAGAACTGCCTCTAGTTTATATTTTTGCAGTGTTAAACGATTTACTTTGACACACAATAAATTAGATACCAAAAAGCTGTAGGAAACTGATTTTGGCTTTTTGAAACGTCAAAATTGTCTCGTCTGTACGTTGTATGGTAGTCCATGACCAATTATAGACTAATTTTGACAAAAGCCCTCTACTATTTGCTATTTTTACATATGTACTTGTAACTGATTTGTGTAAAATTTCGGATGTTGACATGAATGAGTTTTTCGGAATTGGACCTCATAAGAGAGCTATGATCTATTTTGAACTGTTCAGCATGAAATTGTGTACGAACTGCATGTATCTGAATAATTTGTGTTGATTTTCGGAAGTGATGTTTATATGGGAACTATGGTCAAATATGTACCGATCAATATGATTTTATTTGTGTTGAATTTCGATCTGATAGTGAATTTTATAAGAGATTTAAGCGCATTTAAGTGATTTATGGAAGTGGACTTCCGCTATGAGGCTATGTCAAAATATGGACCGAAGCAAAAAAAAATAATCGTTTTGAGATTTCTTGTAGCATGAAACTTATTTTTGCTGAATTTTGTATGGATGCTGCTTTTCTATAGCATAAATAGACGGACTGACGGACGGGCATGGCTAGATTGTCTTAGAATCTTACAAGGACCCCAAATATATAGACTTTTGGTTCTTTTATCATTATTTCCATTTGTTACAAACGGAATGAAAAACATAATCTTTTTGGTGGTGGGTATAAAAAGTAAGAGTTTCAAAGAAATCTTAAGTATATTATAAGTATATTTATTTGAGTTACCCCAGTTTCTTGGTCAGCCACACCCTACCAAAACAGATGAAATGCTTGGGGTGTCATAAAAGGGTTTAAATTTATAACACTTCGCAAAAAGCAATTGCGCGAAACTATTACACATTTTATTGTGTAAATAGACTGTAAAACAATTGCAAAATAAGTTCATTAGGGTGATTTTTTTTTTTACTTTTTTTGAATTTCTTGGAATGCGGAACGTTTTAATATGACAGACAACACCTGGTATAAAGCTGCAACATTGAACATTTGGGTCAAATGTGATGCCTAGGTAGATAGGCACCAAAGTTTTGAAAATGTGTTTACAAGAGGACAATTGAATTTTTTAAGTTTTTGCAAAAAAAAAAAAAATAATTATATAATGTAAACTTTATTTATAGCGGAAATATAAAATATTCTGAATACAAAAAATATTGTGGGTTGGAAAATGACTTCAATTTATTAAAATATTCTGCAGCCTAGTTTCTGTCCCAGTGCACATGTATGAAAATTTGCAAAATTTTATAAAATTTATAAATGTTCAGAAATGACTGAATTAGGATACCGTTTACCAATTTAAGCTCAAAATAGTAAAATTAAACTTAAAAAGTCCAATTCTCTTGATTAACAAATTCTAAAGGGCGGTTTAGCGTTTTACTCAACTTAAGACTTTAATGAGATTATGGAACAATAAAAAAAAATGGTAACACGAACGTGACACATGAATTAAAGCAAAACAATGTTTAGCGGCCGACTGTTGTTTTTGTGTCAAAAAATACAAAATAAAAGCAATATTATTTTCCAATTTTGTTAATTTAATTGCTTTCTAAACTCAACTCTGATAGCAGAAAGGTATTTTGTTATAGAAAAACAATTCCAATGGGTTCGTTTTTATTTAACAAGGGCTATCTGCAATTAAACCATTGTAATAATTTTCGTCTTTCTCTCCCATAAACATAACAAATTGATTGATTGAAAAATTAACAGGAGAATATACAATAGAAATTATAATTTTTGTTCTTAAGACTCCTAATTCATGCTTGCAGCACAACATTTCAATGTAGGCTAGAAACGCGATTTCTTCTTCGTAATATCTGAGGAATTTTAAGTCGGAGCTTTATATATGTTTCAGGTTGGGTTTAATTTATATACAATGTGCGACTTCGACAGAATTTGCGTCTGATGCCTTACGGCTATTCCTTAATGATGATGTCTGAATGTATCCAATCTCTGTAACTCTGCTTCATATTTTGCTAAAAATAAATTGGCCGAGTCCAACCGAGTATACGGTTTCCATTTCAGGCAATCTCCTGAAAAACGTATTTATTTTTCAATATCGTCAATTAATAAACGAATTAATTTTAAAATAGTTTTCAAAGTCCTTTTCATAACATATACAGTGAGAAGCACAAACTCGTACATGTTTGTGCCTTGTGCAAAAGTGTATTAATTTCATATTACTTGCATGTGGTAAACACTTTTTGCAAATTATACAACACAAATCAAATTATAACACAAATTAATAAAATAAAAAAGGAAGTGTGTTAAAGTACAATCACATTTGGCAAATATTTGCAGAAAAAGACGTAACCACTAAATAACATATATTTGAACTCTAATTAAAAAAGAAAAAAAAAAGTTTTTTTATTTAAACCAAAGGACAACAAATGCTGTTTAATCTTGCAAAACTCTTGTAAGAGTAAACAACGTCAAACAAATTCGTGTTAAAACAAGTGGTTACGCTATTTTGAGTAAATATTTGCCAAATATGACCGTAGCTTTAGTGGAGAAAAAGAAACATGTAGAATTTTTTATTTACTGCCGCATTTGTAACGACAGAACAAACTAAATAACAACGACAATACTTTTGTGTATGGATTTCCATAAGACATGTTTTCTCCTGTTGGTCATATTTTGTTTTTGTTTTGGTAGGAATAACGTTTTCTCTTTTTCCCTTCATAGGGAGTTTTTTTTTTCTTTTTTAATACAATATTTGACACGTACCGTTGTTTTTCGGCGTAATGCAGATATGTATCTCAATTGATTTTATATTTCTCTGTTTAAAATATTTGTAGGTTTGATATTTTCGCTATATGTAGCCTGTAGACAAATTTATTTTGAGGCCCGCGATAATAAAAATTTATATACACGATCGATTTCAACACACGTTAAAAACTAGTAGTCTTAACTTAAAAAAGATGATGTTTCAATACAGATGGATTGTTCACAAGATCAGAGAGTCTTATCAGGTAGATGAAAAGGTGGCGGTTTAACTACAAGTTTCTACAGCTTTACGCTGCCCAGAACAAATTACACGTTCTCTGTTCAACCACCATAAGAGTAATTTGTATATTATGATGCAAGTACGACGGCACTGGTTTGACCACCAGATGTTCATGATTTATAACAGCTAACCCTTTCATTTGCATGCGAATGCTGGAGACAGTTGAATGAATCTCTTTCTGTGAAAATAAAAACTATCCCTGCATAGAACATCCGATGATTGTTTCAGCTTTTATCAAAACTATGTATCTGTCAAAAATTTTTTTATATGATAAATTACTGCGTTTTCAATTTAGCATTTCTCCATTACCTGAATTTTACATTTCTGTCAGTCATGTCTTTTTTTTTTAATTCCCACTAGATTGGCCTGTTTTACTTTGCAATCTTTTTTTAATTTAATTTTGTTTAAATGACAAACATCTAGAGCAGTTAAATCAGAACAATGTTCTGTGGAATATGAATTATTAAAACCAGAATTATGTTTCTCGGGAAAACTTAGTTGCCAATATTAAACATAAAAAAAATGTTGAGATTTTCTTAAGATATCTCCATATTATTTTGTTGTTTGGAACCATGTCCCATCGATTTAACCCGCATTCTCCTAGCGTCATCATATGACGACAAAAAAATCGACAGCTTCTGAAGGCTAGTGCGCCGTTATATTCGCATAGATACAAAAATAAACAAAACAAGTGCGTTCATTGAAGATTTCTTTTTCATAAAACGTTGTAGTGCATGTTTTACTCTTGGTGTTTTTTAAAAAAATTTTAAATTATGAGTTCAGCCAAAAGATAAATGAAAAAAACGCCGTGAATTATATATGGGCATTTCTCCAATGTCGAATTGCGACATTCGTACGCATTCAAAGTGAAAAAAACATATGTCAAGACATGATTTTATTTTGATAAGAGGCGAAACCTATAGCTCTTGATTAGCACTTTAGTTTATGCTAAAGTTAATTTTCGCCAATTTTTCGTTTTCAAGATAATTACAAAAAACCAAGACATTCGCACGCGACAAAAACAGAAGTCGCTTTCAAACTAAACAAATCAAACACTGAAATCAGCGAAACTTGAAAGAATATGTTAACGGGACTTATTATAAATATAATGCACTGATGTATCTCAATAATGTTTTTTATTTTATTTAAAAATATTAAGAAGTTTATTTTTTATTTAATTTTTTTATCACTGTTTTTTTTATCACATTATACTTTTTATGTTTATTATTTTATTTTTTATGTATTAAGAAATGATTATAAATGATTTTTAATTTATTCAGTATATTTTATTTTCACAGCAGAAATTATAAACTTAACAACATATCTTCAGTAAAGAAAAACAAAAATACATACTTATATTCATCTAATGTACGCCCAACAAAAACAGAAACTAACTTAACTGAGAATAGTATTACTAAGATCAAAAAGAGTTTTTAATGGAATATGCAGTCCTAGCTGCCTCTAGCTGTTGGCCATCGCAACAAAACGAATGGAACTGGGATATACCTGGAATGCTTTTCACTTTCTTCCATTTTTCGTCCAACTTATATTGCAGAGACAAATTTTCAATTTGAGCAGATGGCATAAAATGCATTTTGATTCCATTTATGTTGTTTGATTTTTTATTATACTTCCGGTTTTCTTGAATTATATCTTCGTTGCCTTCAGCCTGCGCTCTCCACGTTCGTCTAGCATTCCGCATTCTTTCGCTGTTTTTCAGTTTATAGTTTTGTAATTTTGTTTCATCATCCTTTAACCTTTCTCTCCATAGTTTGCAGTTGGCTTTATTTTTTTCTCCATCATTTTTACTCATCTACATTCAAAATTTTTATATTAACATATACAAATAAATATATTTTAGAATTTTTTTTTTTTATTTTATGAATTTTACACTTACGATGTCGCACGCTTCAAACTTCAAATAAGTGAAGAGAACAAAGCGCTGATTATTTTGCAGCAATTTTTTTTTTTAATTTGCAATAAAAATATATATTTGTTACTTGCGTTTGATGCGTTTTGTTCAAATACCTTCGACTCACTGATAAAAAAATGTTCTTTTTCAATGTCGCACGCTAAAAAAAAATTTACCGTAATTGGCAATCGCTTCGTTCCTTTTACATATTTCTCATGTTCTTTAAATATAAACTGAGATTTATAAAAGCAAATGTCAATGCATAATGTCTCTCAATAAGATCAGTAATCAAAACAAAACAAGCAATAGAAATGTTTAAAACAGAACTTTTCCAATTATTCGACTTTACATTCGAATATTTCAAAATGAGTTATGAATAAATGTAAAATTGGTTTAAATTAGATAATTTTAATAGATTCTATAAAAAAATATTTTAAAACAACATACTTTTATAGACCATACATTTTTTGGCTGTGGCTGACATTTCTGTGGAAATGCCCATATATAGAACTTAAAAGTTAACTAAAATGAAAGTTTACATTGGGTTACACTATTTTTTTTAAAGAATCACCAGTTGTGTTGTAGAAAAAAATAATTTTTTTTGAGAATACATTTGTGTGTCGTCATATGATGACACTATGATAAAATGGACAAATTCTGATTTTTGAATTTGATTTTGTTTTTGATTTTGTTTTGAATTGAAATATCAATTCTTTGTCTCATAACCAACTTGTGATCCCTTCTGAAATACGATTAAAAGGCAATAAATAACTTCTTGCACGTACTGAAGAGCAAGAGGTGGAAAGACAATGCGGTCGTCACAGCAGATTCAACAGCTTATTCTGCAGATCCCAAAAGAAAAGCATAGAGATGAAATAAGGCTGACCTTAAACATCTTGAACTAAATATCCCATATTCTGTTCAAAACTATAATAAAAATATGGGCGAAACCGATCGAATGGACCAAAACATAAATGCTGACCGTATATCTATACGAAGCAGAAAATGGTAGTGGGCATTATTTTCTTGGATGTTGTACGTTTGAGAATTAGTTTGAAAACATGACCAAAAACTTCGTCAGAAAAGCTTTTGAAGTGACTTGGCTATGTCATATCTTCACTTGGAGAACCTGGAGCTGATTCCTTGAGGTATGATGGGTACATGCACTATGTTCAAAGCACCAAAAACAATAAACAAAGATAATCTTTTGGCGATAATTGCAAATCCAGTGTAAGAACGGAGTTCAAAAAATGTGACAAAGGCTTATGTATTGATTGCTTCACCCCTTATCATGATAAATAATAAAAATATAAATATTTTAAATATTTTTTATAATTTTCTCTAATACAATGAATCGAAAATAAAATGTTTAAAACAAAAAACATTATAAAACTTGTTTGTAATTTTGTACCTACATATATATTGATAGTGTCGTCATATGATGACACCCATTTTCTCGAAATGTGGACTCAGCATGACAATTTTTTTTCTTGATATATATTAAAAGGATATATATTAATTGGACTCTAATTTCTAAAACCGGGAGAATTCGTGTTAAGAGAACTAAGTAAGTCGAACAAACCCGATCATGATCTTTTAAAACGTGCAATACAAGTATTTAATCAGCCGAAAACAAACAAACTTTTTAAAAGCCATTTTAATGAGAACTTTGTTTTCCAATAGGGGAATATTACAGACTTTACTTATTTACATATCAGTAGTAGAAGCTTTCACAACAAATGTTGAAAAGCCTTCAAAAATTTAGCTGGAACTGCAATGGCTATAAATGGAACCCGCTAACAGAAGCTGTTAACAATTAAATCTTGGACTATTATTGATAATCTAGATATCACTGACATTTGGTTTCAACAGAACTCCGAAACATTGAATTTATTATAAACCAAATTTATTAATCGTATAATTTAGGAAATTTACATTGCATGCACAAATCCTGGCCTTGGTGCGGCAAATGAGTCCTACACTATCACTCACCCATTCCTTAAAGCATCTGTAAAGTTTGGGGGTGGATCAGTGATGTTATGGGCGCATTTTACGCAGCATGGCCAGGATTTTTGCACATCAATGAGTAAAAAAATGTGTCAACATATACATACATACAGTGAAGAGCACAAATGAGTACATGTTAGTACTGTGTGCACTTGTTATTGTATAAAAACTAAAACTAATAAAGAAAATTAGGAAATGGTTTATATCAATTATTATATGATTAATATTTAACAAAGTAATTTATAAGTCAAAAATAAAAACACGGAACGAAAACAACCGGCATGTACTCAATTTTGCAACATACAAAAACTTTAGGGAATGATAGTATTATTAATATCACTGTAGAACAATTTCAAACTTTTTCCAAAATTACGGGGTTCCGACGATTGATTGTTGTTAAGGAGACCAAAAAAAAATATACGTGTGTCGGCGTTTTGATAGATCACATCAGAATTTCATTTAAGAAGCGGTTAAAAATTCCCAGCTCTGGCCTGTTTCTGCAGCATATCGTTATATAAAACTATGTTTTCTTTACGTCTGAGGTGTAGGGTATGTTCAGCATTTTTGTAGATAATGGTATGGCAAATATTTTTATTCTAAGAAATTGTAAAAAAACACTCCAAAAAAGGGGAAGGGCGGGGATGAAATGTTTTACAAAAATGTTGGCCATAAAATTTTACTATATATGTCAGAACACACCAAAACCCAAAACTTAACACAAACACTAAAAACCAATCAAATTCAAGATTGTCCATTAAAGGTTAATTTAGTTATTGTTCACATATGTGGGTCATGCCATCTCTGGCGGGCTAGCAGGCACCGCAGTGGTGCAGAGGTTAGAACGCAAATAATTCTGATGCTCAGCCAAGAAAAATTATCAATAAAAGTTTTAATAAGATTTCATGTTGTAAAAACATTTCCTACCTTCAGTAAAAATAACAATTTAATGAAAATTAAATGTAAATGAACTCGAGCCTGACTAAAGAAATATCAAAAAATTTAAAAATTAACAGATCGACTAAAAATAATAATTAAATAATGGCTACAAAATCAAGCTTTAACATTAATGCGTCTACTTACCACCAGAGGCGCTGTAATGCTGCACTAAAAACAAACATTATGCGCAATTGCAGAGTTGTGATATAAAGCTTTCTTCTACTTTCACCACCTTTACTTCTTCAAACTATCCCCTTTCCAAAGAAAGTAGCGCAATTATATATAGGCATATTAATTGCCTGAGTATTACTTCTCTTTAAAAAAAAAATGGGTTGGAGTTAATCGGTATTGCAACAACTGTTTCTTCACGTTGGACCACGAATTCGCAATTGGATTGAGGTCGGAATTTTTTGCTGGCCACTAAAAACAAATTCAGCTTTTTACGATTTTTGAATTGGATTCGGTAGACATGATAGATGCTTTTATCTACAGAATTGGAAAGATGAGTTAACAAAATAAGCAGACTCGATTCTATCAGTGGTCCAAGTTGCCAACATGCAAATTAACCCACCGTGCTTCATTGTGTCCTTTACATGATATCTCTGAATTCTCTGGGCAGCTCGGCGCCAGTAATAGTGATTACCGCCGGATTAAAAAAGAAAATGCATTTGAATTGGTCTGACTAGATTACATGTTTCCAGTCATCTACTGTCCAATTTCTGTGCTCTCTGGCAAACTTTAACCGTGCCTTAACATATTTTTATCAACAATGCAGATTTGCATTTCTTTACTGCTGAGATGTATCCAATATCGCGAAGAGCTAGTCTTTCTGTTCATCGACTAAAGGTTGCCTAGTGCTATAGAAACATCTTTTGCTGTTCAACATTTGTCTATTTTCATTTGTGTCATCATAAGACGTGCGTCCGCATAAATAAAATAACAAAAAACATTTTAAAATTTTCTTTATTAGTTTTATTATTATGCATTATAAAGTACACAGGGCACAAACATGCAATTATTTGTGCTCTCCACTGTACATTTACATTAGAAGCAAGGACCCATACCTGCCTATCACTCACCCATACTTGAAACCCACTGAAAAGTAAGGGGATGGAATAGTAATGGTATGGGGCTCATTTTCCTCAACGCGGTGAGGATTTTTGCACTTTATTGATGTGAGAAATAGTACAAAAATTTGTCAACATGGTTAATCCATCCATAAACAGCAGTGCCTTTAGTCTATACGAGTATAAAAAACACTTGTTAACAAAACAGAAGAAAATTGTTTTGAAAAAATAAATGTAACAAAAATACGAAAAAATGAACCAATTTTGGTTTTAAATGGCCAAAAGGATTACGCTACGATATTATTCAACCTTTTATAATTGCCGTGTGAGAAGAAATTCTCAAATAAAAGAATAAACTAAAAGCTAAATTAAAAAAAATACAGTGAAACGTGACTGACTGATTTAACATAGCAAGAGTAGCCATTTAATGATTCAAGGTGGCTGTATTGGGATGTTTAAAAAGAAAATGTATTTAGACCAGAGGTGATCAAGATTAAAAAGCTTATGTATTGGTGAGAAAATGGGAGAAATTTACAGGTACAGTAAAACGAAAAAGTAAACAACAGATTTTTATAAAATAGTAATCATAAAAAATTGTTTCGGTTGAAAAAATGTGTTTAACAATTCAGTTCATAATTATTTATATACAGAACATTTTACCTTATACTTTTCTATTACGCAAAATTTTCGTAATGGTAACATAATTTTTTTACGTACTGTATTTCAAAGCATCCGCTAAGTATGTGTACAATTTGCCATGTGAAAGACAACTGAACTAAAAGAGCATAACAAAGTAGTGGGTTGGGCAAATAAGCAATTGCACTATGAAATGATCATCTCTGATTTAGACTATAGCGTCCATGGTGAAATTAAATACTAGGGGACAGCATTGCTACAACAATTACAACAAGGCAAGAACAACAGGCATTTTTGTTTGTGTAAAAACTTTCGTCACTGTCAAAAAGTTTTTTTTTTATATAAACTTTGACTATTTGTAAACAACTTTTTGACATTTTCAATTTCACCATGAATAATCAGCTGGCGCTATGCTGTCACCTAGTATAAATTCACCTCGATAGCGTCTAAACAAAGTTCTGCTGATGAAAATGTATGAATTATCGTCAGCTGATGTGTGGTTTCAACAGTGCCATCCTACACTAGGGTAGTCTGAGATTTAACCTTTTCGGTTTTACAAATTGTTATCCGTCGTCTAAAAACCAAATCCTGGAAAATGTAAGCAAAATCTTTTAAATGTTGCAAATATTATTTTCAGTTTTTTATAACAAGGTCCCAAAAGTAAAATTTCATTCAAGTATGAGGGAAATCTAAAATTTTGGAGAGCTTGAACTACTTTTGTGTTTCAATATAAAAAAAAACTTAAAAATGTTGCAGCATAATAGAGTTCTTCTTTGCTGAGTGGTTTTAATATAATAAATTGTATTTTGCTGCTTTATTATAAAGTTTGATATGTACCGTTTATGGGTTTAGTTTTTAAAAATAACACAGTTCATAATTGTTGAATAGAATTTTCTACGAAAAGCGTTTATTGCAATTTGTTTTTTAATTCCCAGTTAATAATAATTGAATCTTTTTTAATATGCAAAAAGGATTATAAATGTAATGTAATGTCATTACATTATAATTGTAACGAAACGGTTTTACTACAGCTGGTACATCAAAAAATTTATTTCGCGGCCCGTGAAAATGTACTCGATCTATTTCAACGCACATTAGAAACTAGTCTTAACATATAATGGTGGTTTCCAACAACCAAATGGGTTATTTGGTCGTATTGTTGGCAAGATCAGGTAGATAAAAAGGTTGCGGCTATACAATAGCACGCTGCCCAGAACAAATTCATACAGTAAGTTCCACCACCATACGAGTAATTTCTATGCAATTGTACATTGAATATTATTATTATGCAAGTACACCGAGTGGTTTGACCACCAGATGTTTATCCTTACCTAACCCTTTTTGAGAGAATCATTTGCAAACGAATGCTGGGGACAATTCTATTTCTGTGAAAATTAAAAAATAACCCTTCATAGAACATCCGTTACTTGTTTCATTCAGCTTTTATTAAAACTATCTGTTGAAAGTTTTGCATGAAAAAGAAAATTTTTGATATGCATACGAGTATGTACGTAATTGTATTTGAATAGGTATAAAACCGCTTTAGATTAGCGACTTTTGCTATGAAGTCTTTTTAATTAAATTTGGTTGAAACATGTTATTAATTATTAAGAGCAAAT
The DNA here is from genome assembly GCA_916048285.2 of Bellardia pandia. NCBI lineage: Eukaryota > Metazoa > Arthropoda > Insecta > Diptera > Calliphoridae > Bellardia > Bellardia pandia. Next base: position 78,985,057 of record OU696530.1, read on the forward strand.
GTTATATAAATAATGAATTGAATTGAAATTTGGTTGAAAATAAAAATGCTTTTAGTAGTTATGAACAATTATTGAGGTATCATTATATCTTACAATAATCTTTACGTCTGACATTTAATTTCGTGTGTAACTCTGAAAAATATTCATCTGAGACCCAACAAAGTATTCTTGATCCTTACTGAATTCTAAATCGATTGAGCTATGTCTGTCTGTCTGTCTGTGTAAAACACTCTCACGTCCAAAATACACAACCAAAATCAACAGAGTTTACAAAAAACCGTTTATAATACTGCTCAGCCCTGTTTATAGACATTTCTCAAGCATTTGACAAAGCTTGGCATAATGGGCTACTCATCAAAATAACACGAATGCTTCCTCAAAACACTCACAAGCTTCTGGAGAGCTATCTAACAAGCAGAGCATTCATAGTAAGTTCGCAAGAAAAATACTCCCCCCCCCCCTCAAGAAAATTACGGCTGGTGTCCCCCAAGGCAGCATATTAGGACCGCTTCTATATATAATATACACAGCGGATATGCCAACAAACCTGAACACGCATACCTCTACATTTGCAGACGACACAGCATTTATTAGCGTCAACCATGACCCAAAAGTCTCATCGCTAAATCTGCAGTCCCAAATCAATGAACTAGAGGCCTGGCTAGAAAAATGGAGAATAAAGCTTCAAGAAAGACAGTCTAGAATATTACGACAGGACGATGTTGCTGAAACAAATTTAAAAAAATTAGGAATTACAATTCTTTTAATTTGTTCATACAACGTTTCCCTACATAAGCATCAGTTTCGCAGTTATAAATAAATGTATGAAGAAAAAAACTATTTTTTGCCTAAAATTTTTTTTTTATTTTTAATTCATAAAAAATCCAAAACGGTAAAAAAAAGTGTCAAATCCTATTACTTTCACTTAAAGTCACATAACCTATGAACAAAATGAGACATAAATCATGAAAATCGATGAACGCGTTTCGCTTTTATTCACAATTAAGTAAAGCTAATTTTTTTTAAATTTGTTTCAGCAACGCACAGTGGCTGAAAATTGTTTTTCATTGGCCAAAAGTCGAATTTTTTTTTGTCACCGATTTTTAAAATTTGTACACCTTTTTGGAGCTAATATATCCATATTAAGGTAGCCAAAAAATTAGGTTAAACTATTAATAATTGTGGGCGTGGCATGCTGTCAAACTCAACTGTTTTTTTAATTTCAGAAAAAGGTGTTTTTTATTTGTTTTTTGTCAAAAATAAATGGTTACGACTCGCAAGCTATCATCGATAATGGCCTGCGATCTTTTTTATAATGTTGGTAGGATTATAGTCTTTAGTTTTTGTAAGTGGTTACCGCTCTAGCGTATAATATTAGGGGCGTTATTAAATATTTATGAAACTACTATATTTTTCTGAAATTTAAACTTTAGTGGAATAGAACTTCTAGGGAACAAAAGGGAACAAGAAACGTATACCACCCGAAGAAAGGTGAAAGTGTCTTCTTTAACCCTATATATACTTTTGCACCCGCCACGACCCGCCGGTAGAACACTTTTTTAATTTTAATGAAATTACTCTAAAAAAATTCAAATTACGATAATTTAAACAGCCCTATAATTACTCGTATACAATGGTGTATTAAATTTTCACTTTTTCGCCTAAAGGTTTATGTTTCTTTACTTTAGACTACGTAAAACTAAAATAATTAAATATAATACCTGCGAAAGGGTTTTATGGCTTTGTTTTGATTAGCAAAAAAATAAGTCATAAAAATATCACAATAGGTTCTACAGTAAACATATGATCTCTTTATAATATACCTGTTATCAACTGTTAGGTTCAACCAAAGTCATAAACAATTTTATAATAATAATCGCGACATTAAACCACTAAAGAAAAAAACCCAATATTGGCGAGATACTAATTAGTTTTACCTGATATTAACCCTTTCGGCCGCACTTGAATTTAGCTGTGACTACCAAGAACATCACATATTTTTCATGACTTTTTACTGTGGATCAAATGACGACTTAGGGAACATATACTAAAAATCAGTTATGATTTGGATTTCGGGTCTTCAGGATCCATAAGAAACAATGGAACCAACAAAGAGTTAAGAAGTTCAAAAAAGAAACAGCTGTGACTACCAAGAGCGTCACATATTTTTCATGACTTTTTACTGTGGATCAAATGACGACTTATGGAACATATACTAAAAATCAGTTATGATTTGGATTTCGGGTCTTCAGGATCCATAAGAAACAATGGAACCAACAAAGAGTTAAGAAGTTCAAAAAAGCAACATGTTCAAGATGAGTATCGCAAATTTGAATTAATTATAGATCAGCCAAAACAAGGGTCAGGCAATACAAATGATGACAATACCGCACGAAGATTCTTTTCAGATCCAGAAACAGCATCTGAAATAACAGGAGTGGATTTAAACCTTATTTTCAGATTTAAAATAATCCTAGAAGTACTTGCGTGCAATGAAGAAATTGACACTAGACAATTTGGAGATTATGCTAAGGAAACTGCAAAAATATATACAACCAACTACCCATGGAGAAATATGTCTGCAACAGTTCACAAAATCCTTTATCATGGAGAAGATGTCATTAAATATCATTTGGTGCCACTTGGAGATCCATCAGAGGAGGCTCAGGAAAAAAGGAACAAGGATTACAGATTTTATAGAGAGCACAATACTAGAAAAATTTCACGAAATTCCACAAATCAAGATCTATTTAATATATTATTGGCAACATCAGATCCGTTTATATTCAATATTCGAAATCAATGGAAAGTGGAACATCGGGATTTAGATGAAGAAGCCAAAAAACTACTAAAGAACAGAAATAGCGCAGAACAAAATATAGAATATTTGCAATCAAATTTGTTTCAAATGAATAATAATTATAATTGCCTTCATTGTTATTTAAGTACGAAAAACATAGTTTTAGTAAATAATTCTTTTAAAAAAAAACCGACTTCAAAATTTCGGCTAAATAAAATGTTGGATTAATTTTCAAAAATGTTTAATATAACTAATGTTGTTGCACTTTTTTGATTGAAAGAAAGAATTTTGAAAATCTTGTTAATCTTCTTAAAAATCGGTTTATGCTAAATCTATAATGTTTTCCCATTAACAGAGCTAAATTTTGACACAAATATTCGATATATTTTTAAAAATCGGTTTATGCTATATACATATCCCCGATATATCTCAATCAATTTCTGGAATTTTAATTTTTTTACCTTAAATATATTTTTCTGCAAGCCATATCTTCCAAATAAAAAAATTATTTTTAAAATTGATTCATAAATCACGAAGTTATTCAACAATTTATAAGAGAAGCACAGAAAAAATATAGATAACGGTAAATAAAAAACCGTATGTCCGTCCGATCTTCATAAAAGTTAAATGGGACCCACCTGCAAGCAAACCCTTTCAAACAAAAAAAGAATTTTTAAAATTGGTTCAGAAATGGTTATCGTGGAACAAACATAAAAAAAGCAACATACCATTCGAATTGATAACCTCCTCCTTTTTGAAGTCGGTTAAAAATAATAATAAATAGAACCTACTATTGTTACAAATGCTAATAAAATCTATTGCAGTTTTTATTTTTAAAATGTTTTTTAAATTTATCAAATCTGACAGCAAAAAAGAATAAATTTTTCTGTAGTAAAAGCAAAATCTCCAGTGAATTTTACTATTTTTTTAGTGTAAACATTTTTTTGAGTGTAAAAATTTTTTTGAGTGTAACATTAAAAAAATTCCATTATCACAACAAATAATTATAATTATTATTAAGTTCCAAATATTAAATTTTTTAATATGTAAATAAAAAAATAAACCCATATTTCACTCCAAAAGTTAAAAAAAATCAAAAGTTCAACTTTGACCTAGAAGTCCTTAAAAAGTCATCAATCAATTTTAATGTAATTAAAACTGAGCCAAGCTGAACTAAATATCTATCCGTTAAAAAAAAAAATTACTTCAATATTTTGATCGGTTCAAAAGTTACAGAATTTTGGCCAATGAAAAACGATTATCTTAAGACTTGTAGGGGAGAGGGGGGCCTTTGAACACTTTTGCTTTCAAGCCACATAAAAATTTATATTTTTGAATTATTGACTTTTTACATAATTTAACTAATATATGGAAAATATGGAAATAAACTTTAGCTTAAGTCTACAAGTAACTTATTTTTAGTTCGATTTATATATTTTTTTTTTATTTTTTTAATGGATGAAGTCATTGTGTTCAAATGTGCCCCCTATACGAAAGAAAACGATCACTGAATACTTCTTACACTCTTACAAAAATAAAAATAAAAAAAATTACAATGACACTGCGAAAACTTGTCGACCCAACTACATTCGGTCGACGACTGACAAAACTAGTAAAAGTTGTTAACGTTGCTAGAAAACAAGGTTGTCATTGATTTTATCAACATAGTTCAAAGGTGCCCCGGGTATAAACGTGCCTCCCTCTCCTCTATGCTTTTGCTTTGTTTATAACTATGGACACATAAGAGTCCAAAAGAGGCGTTCTATTGTTCCGAAACAAAAATCAGAGTTCCCTAAAAGCTTTTTTGTCACAAATGAAAAGAGAAAAGCGTTTAACACTAAAATATGCTTCTATAGCAATAAGCAAACCTATTAGTCGACGGACAGGAAGACGATGCCGTTCGCGATATTAGTAAAAAATTAAAATCTGCATTGTTGATAAAAATATGTTAAGGCACGATTAAAGTTTGCCAGATAGCAAAGAAATTGGACAGTAGATGACTGGAAACGTGTAATCTAATCGGTCGAATTCAAATGAAATCCTTTTTTAATCCGGCGGTAATCAATATTATTGGCGTCAAACAGCCCAGATGATGCATAGTGGGAGAAACGTCATGTTATGGGGTTGCTTTACATGTTAGCAACTCCGATCACCGCAAACAATCGTCAGAATAATATTTTAGAAACTCAACTTCCCCATTATGTGGATAAGAACGATTATTATGTGGATGAAGTTACTTTTCAGCTGGACGGTCACCCAAAGCACAATAAAAGCTTTGCAGCGGGTTCAGCGCGTATGAGAGACTATTCCAAATGAATTAATTGAAAAATTGCTGGAGAATATGTCAAAATGTGTACAAAGTACTTTACGAAAGAACAGCCTTTGGACTAAATATTAAAAATTGTATCATTTCCTAAAGTTTTTGTATGGTGTAAAATTGAGTTTGTAGTTTTGATTTATAAATTATTATGTGAAATATTAAACATACATGAAAAAATGACAAAAACATTTTTTAAATTTTCTTTATTGTCTTGAGAATTGACAGAATTGTTCCTTCATGAACGGGGCATTCTCAAATATGTGTTATTGGCAAAACTACTGGTACAATAAGATTTACAAAGTGGACCGGATTGGAGAAGATGATTTAGTTATATTAATCCAGTATATTTACATGAACAATGTGTCTAAAAGCCCATGCACCTTAACCTCATACAACACATATATAATATTTGCATAAAGCTCAATTTATTTTCAAGCTAATGGGAAAGAGTTTAAGTTGTAAAATTCATTAAAAATAGTATTTTGTTGATTTAGCTTAAGGTCTGTTTTATTAAAAAAAAAAACTAAATACATATATAAAAACTCCTGTTTTGTTCCGTAAAAAGTGTAAAAAAAATTTGACATGTTTAATGCAACCATTAACAACATCATTGCCTATATAAAAAACCTGTTAACGATAAAAGCAAACAATTTTCTGTTTTGCAAAATAAAAAATAAAAAAAAGTGCAAAAAAACATATTAACCAATTTCGGTTATAAAAAGCCATAAGGGAAACAAACGCTGATTTCATTCAACCCTTTTTTATTGCCACGTGAGAATAAATGCACAAAAAAATAAACTAAAAGAAAATTAAAAAAGTGTTACGTGACTGACGGATTCAACATCGCGTAACCCCAACCGCCCAGATATGCGACAGTTAACAAGACTAGCCATTTAATGCTTCAAGGTCACTGGCTGTTATGATGTAAAAAATGAAAACAAAATTGTTACACAAAGGCTTCTGTTGATGACGAGAGCAATAGAATGATATTAACCATTTGCCTGTCCCATGGAAAAAAATTGCCCAAACTGTTTTTAACTGGTTTCAAGTAACGTCCTTGCTTTATTTGTCACAATATTCAAACAAATGTGGTTGTAACTAATTTATTAGTAAGAACCATTCCGAAACTCGTATTACATGCCATGAATGTAAAAAATATAATAATATTGGGAAACACTGCTCCCAATTTCATGTTCGTTTTATTTTTAAAGTACATACTTGTACATGATAGGGGTTAAAACAAGTACTGCGGTTAAAAATGTGATTGTCTACAGGGAATATTTCGTTGCACATTTTATTAAATTAAAATTTCTTTCTTCGTTTAGTTCACTGACACGTTAGAGCGTCTTTAAAATGTTTCAATTTCTCACTCCTAGGAGTTTATTAGTTTTATTAGAGTATAATGTAATTTTTTAAAACTGAAATAAAATTTCTTAGTAACAATGTGGGGACTTGTCCACTTCATAGATTTAAATTTTAAAGATTTAAGTCAGAAACCCAACAAATTACATAATGTCTAGAATCTAGACATGAACATTCTTGGCTCCGAACCATCCAAAAATTATGACCACGTGGAGTAAGTGAGACATCGTTGTGTAAACATCAAAGTGTTCTCAAACTGTAATTTAAGTGTGTTCTTTGTAATGAACCATATAATATGGTGTTCAGACATGAATTTTTTATTAAGTCAATTATTGGTTAATTAAAAAGTGTTCACACATGCTCAATATTGCTAATTTAATTAGCGTATGACAGCAGCTGATAAAAAAGAATACATTTACAGTGCACTCGGGAAAACGTCAACGCTCGTTTACGTCAACACCCTAAAACGTCAACCCTTTTTTTACATTACCCCCTCTCTTCCAAGTGTTGGAAAGAAACAACAGCAGCAAAAAAACTAACAGATTTTTTTTAAATGCATTTGATATAAAAATATGACCTCATTTAAAATGTATTATTTTGGTTCTAGTTGTCTTCTATGGATCTAGTCAGCTTGAATGCCTTTTTTGTTTCCTTTTTGAAATTGTTGAAGTATGATTTTAGTTTATAATCAATAAAAACGTTTAAAAGCACATTATCGATATGTTTTTTTATTTAAAAATTTTACATTCGTAAATGTTAACAATTTGTTAAACGTCAACACCCGCGGTTTTAATTAGTTGACGTTTTCACGAGTGCACTGTAGTATTATAGACTCCCTATTACAATTATAATGGACCAGTAGTTGATTTAAAGAAAATTATGTTAAAAAAAGTTCCCCATATTTAATCAACTTTACAAAATGGAAACAATAGTGTCAATCACTAAAGAAATGTAAACCTATATTAAATAATCCCCTAGATAGCAATGAGACTGATGCCTCTATACCCTCCCTACTTATGATCTTTTAGCATTTTAAATATTTATTAAGATCCGTAGCTTAACTTATTCCTCACCGATCACATATGTAAGAAAAATTTAGAAGATGTTAAAGCTTCATATAAAATTCCAATTTATTACAAAAATAATCTTCAATAATAAAATTCTTAATTATACATTGACAAATTGAAAAATTTATTAAATTTCTATTTCAATCTGTTTAAATTATACGCGATATTCGTTCGAAAATATAACAATAAATGCAAATATTATAAATATACTGTTTATGTTAATTGTTAATTCTAAATATCAAAAAGTTGCTTATGGCTTATTTTCTTCGCGAGGTGTAAGAATTTATAACATACCAAACGAAAGAAGCAATTACAAACAAAGATTACAAAAAACAATACTGCATTAAATGTTAAATTTTTACTGGAAATATGAATGGAAAAAACTGACAAATGAAATTACTTCACTGGATGCAAAAAAAATTATTAATGAGCGTAGTAATAGTAAAAGCAAAAAATGTGCAAAAAAGTAAATACTAAACAGAAATCCCTCGTTATAGTGGAAGGCCAATGTAAGCGGCATGCGACCGCGGACGGCAAAAGTTTAGTTAAAAATTAATATTTTTTCCATTTTCCTAATTCTTTTTACACAATGTACACACTAATAAACGTTTATTAAAACTGATTGCCGCCCGCGGCCGCATGCCGCTTCTTGAACCGTAAAAGTTTAGTAAAAGACAGAGTGTTCGTTATACCCTACACAAACATAGTGGGCAGGGTATATTGGATTAGTGCTGATGTTTGTAACGCCCATAAATATTGGTCCAACACCCACCGATCGATTTTGAATCACTTCCTGAACCGATTTAACGATGTACCGAAATTAGGATTTATCGGTCATTAACATTTGATTTATGAAAGTATCCATACACATTTCACCACAAGTGAAATAAAGCCAAATCACATTTACAAATTTTATGCAGATTGGTCCATAATTGTTCATAGCTCCCTTATAAGGCCCACTTCCGAAAAACACTTTAGCGACCATAAATCTCTTAAAAATATTGGTATCCAAATAAAATTAAACACAGAAAAAAGGACACCTAATTTTATAATGGTCAGTCCATAATTAGTCAAATTTCCCATATAAGACCCTCTCCGTAATTCCTCCATAAACTTTTTAAAAGTATTTAATCGTTTTATATTCACAGAATATGCACATGCACTGATGTCATGGTACTAAATTTTTGTTGTCACATAAGCCACCGTTTTTAAAAGGTAAAAACGTAAATATGTCCTGGCACTAAATTTTTGGATGACCATATAGCGCCCATTTCTTAAAAACTATTATATACATTACTGAATGTAGGGTATTATATATTCGGGCTTGTCCGACTATACTTTATTACTTGTTTATAATCGTTTTTGTGTACACTTGAATAAATAAAGACTCCTTATATATATCTTCTTCAAACTACTTGACGTTTTATTTTATTTAAATTAAAGAAACCCGATTTATTTAAAGCAAATAAGCCACGGTTTTTAAAAGGTAAAAACGTAACAATATGTATAAATAAACCATGTAAAACATTAATGTTTTGGTATGTTATTAAACATTTTTATTTGTTTATTTTGAGTGAACCTTCAAAATGAAAATGTTTTGAATAGTTCTACAACTGAAAAATTATTCTAAACTGTTTTGTTAATGAAATTTATATTTTTGTTGCAATGGTTCTTACATTAAGATGTAATAATGTAAATTACAAATTTCGTCAGAATAATAAATTTGGCACATTCTGTATTGAAAGAGAGTGGTTTAACTACAAGTTCATCTTCCTGCATTCGTATATCTTCCTTACATGGCAACGAAAATATACATTTCCTTAACAAAACGGTTTAACAATTTAACATATTCTTCAAACTATTCAGCACGTTTTTATTTAAAAATTCAAATGCATTAAAAATCTTGCTAAAAATAATGAGAAAACACAACAAAATTGTAAACTGCATTATGCTCTAATAAAGGTGTCATTCATACAAAAATAAGACCATGAGAATTTAAAGCCCATAAAGAATATGGCAATAGAATTACTTTGTGCTGTTGTTATATCTGCTGTCTCATTCTTCTTCAACAACCACCTCGTTGTTTTTCTTTCTATTTAAGGATATCCTTGTTTTTTGTCCCTTATAATTCTCATTTAGTTTGAAATTTGTTCAACATAAGTAATTAAGGTTGAGTAACGAAAAGCATACTTACCTGGCGTAGGGGTTACCGTGATCATGAAGGCGGTTCCCCCGGAGTGAGGCTCGGTCATTGCACTTACGATTGAGTTGACCTCCGCGATTATTCCTAATGCGAATAACTCGTGCGTGTTATTTTTGGTAGCCGGGAATGGCGTTCGCGCCGTCCCGACATTTTTTAATACATTTCAAATAAAAAACTAAAATCGTTAAGAAAGGTTTTAAACGTCAATTCACTAAGATCAGTAGTAATGGCTGTATCTTATACGGTTTGAACTTCGTTTGGTTAAAGAATAAAAAACTTGTGAAATACTGTTAAATAATATAATCAGCGATGCCAACATAGCCCGACTCAAAACGCGAAAAATCTAGCACGTTTTACAATTATCTTCTAGCCCGTTATTACTTTTTGCTCGATATGGCTACATTTTAGTTTTTACGTACTTTTTCTTCCTTTAATCTAATAATATAGAAATAATCAGGCATGTGATGGAAATCAGAAATCAGTTTTGGAAATACATTTTAATGCATTTATAATCTAATTTTTTAAATTTTTGTTTTAAGATTCCAATATCTTTATATTTTATGTGATAAACGTTTTTCAATACAGAAATATTACGAAATAATTGACTTCTATATATATACTATGTATTTAATCTACGTATTTTTACTTATTTTTATTGAAATGTAATATGAAATGGTAGTAATTTTTTTCTAACAAATTATTTTATAAAAATGCGTTTGTTGTTTTGATTTTTAAATGAAACATTTTATAATTTAGCCCCCTTTCGCACTTTATCGAAAATTTTGACAGAATGTGGCTTTAAACGGATTTTTTTCAATTTAGACCTTTTTTCAAATATGTTTACGCGTTTTGAGTCTCAAAAGTTGGCATCACTGAAGATAATGCTTTGTGAAAGACTATATTTACGGACAAAATCCATCATCTTTCTTTTCTCCAATACGCGAAATATACACCCCTATCGTGAATAAAAATTCCACATGAAATTTGTTTCCTTTTATTTTTTTAACATTGAATTTTAATAGGAAAAATCTGAAAAGGGAACAAATTTCATGTTGAATTTTTATTCACAATAGGGGTGATTGTTGTCTGCGGTCGAAACAGGCAAACATTAACAACGCATATTTTCAACTTATGGCCATTTGAGTTGTTTATTATCATCGCAAAAGCCAGTCGTACGGGAAATTGTAGTTGGTTAAATTAGAATGGCAAATCAGTTGGACTCAAGTCATCCTCCCCTTTATATCAATTTGCATACCTGGAGAATCTTCGCCTTTGCGCTGTTTTTGTCAAGCAGGTTCTTCGTTAATGTTTAATGGCAATTTGAAGGCAGTTCGTCCACCTTCTAACAAAGTCACAGATATTCCAGATTAAGCTAGGATAACTATATTTAGTAATCTGATTCTATCCAAAAGCAATGAAATTAGGTACGTTTTTCAAGTGGTTTCCGATTCAGAAACCAGTTCTACTGTTCATTGCTCTACTATAATCATTCTTGAAATATATTGCAGATATTGCCATGAAATTTTGTATACGTTGTTTTTATGATAAAAGAAAAAAGTGTGAGGAAAATAGTAAAAATCAGTCTATGATTTCTCATAGCCCTAGAGTTTTTTTTTTCTCGCAGTTTTTCGCTTCTCGGGAAAGCGGGATCCCGCTCCATAGAAAAAATAAAACGTAAATTTGTGTTTATTTATGAAAAATCTTTTATTAAAAAACGTCAGGGAAAAAACAAGGTAAAAAGTACTTAAATACTACAAAAATTAGTTTCAATTGAAAGAGGAACTTGAATTATTACATTACGCTTTTAAATGTAAATTTCTTATTATTATGCTCTAGATACTATATAAAAAAGAAACATAAACATAACAATTTAATTCATAAAAAAATAGTAAAAAAACAAATTCAGGTACTCAAAATATGAGATCAAAAAATTTTAAATTTAATTCATAAAATGTATAATATATTTTAAATGACTATAATTTCTTTTTTTCATTATTATAATTGCTTGAAAAAAAAAAATTATAGAATATTGAAAAAAGGTCGAATAAAAGAACTAAATATTTTAAATAACGGCTTAGGAAATAAGTTTTTAACACACTCAAAGCGTTTATTGAGTCGTCAGAAAGTCTATTTCTGATTTTATTTACAAATTGCCCGTTTTACTGAAAAAACTCATTCACTTTCTAACGAAGTTGGAAGAATAGTTAAAAGTGCATTTAACAAGTATTCAATATTTTGAGTTCTTTGACTGCTTCCTTCAACATTTTTAATTCCTTTTTTAAGTATAAGGAGCGAGTTGCAAGTTTTTGTATTTCCCGGGATCCCGCAAAAAAATCCCGGGAAACGGGAAATCATAACAATTGAAATTCCCGGGAATTGCCGGGACGGGAAATCCCGGGAAAAAACCCTACATAGCCCCAATACAAATATCTTTCCGAAATATGGCTTAATAATAGATAAATGCCTATAAAAGTGGAATATCAAGACAAAATTCGGCAAAAATAAGTGTCATGTAAAAAGAAAACGCAAAAGGAAATTTGTTTGTTCGGTCCATGTTTGACCGTAGAACCCATATAAAGTACACTTCGAAAATTCACTTAAATATGTATAAATTATTCAGCCTTATTAAGAGTGTCGTTTTCTTTTTACGACAACGACTGTTTCGTAATAGAATAAAGAAACAAATTTAATTTTATCTTTAATCTATTACGAAAGAGTCGTAGGCGTAAAAAGAAAACGACACTCATAAAAAGGCTGAATGTATTAATTTTATGATGGTCGGTCCATAATTGGTCATAGCTCCCATATAAGAACCATATCCGAAAAAGCCTTTATATATATCTTATAAATATCGGTACCGACTCAAAACTTTGCATAGATCATTTACATATACACAAAAATACTACAGAAATTTGTGAATATTAGTCCATATATAACCTTATTCACTATATGAAGCGCTCTTCCGAAAATCTCTTCAATACTCATAAATCTCTTATAAATAACAATACTGATCCAAAATTTTACACGGATCATTTATATATGTACATATGTATGTATGTATATGCCAAAATCAAACTGCTGGATTTTGGAAATATCGGTTCATATATGACCATATCCTCATATAAGGGCTTCTTTCGAAATTCACGTTAATACTAATATGTATCTTGAATGTACTATTATTCGATTGAAATTCGACGTTGGATATCCTCATATGTATAAAATTCTCTGTTTCTTAATTTAAGAAGATCGGCCCATTTTTGTAATTGCTCGCATATGTATGTATATAAACCACTTCCGAAAAACAACCTAAAACAAGTTTAATGTTGTTGGTCCCTACAGGTATAACTATTACTTTCATGACTAAAATAAGGAGAAATTATTTTGAGCCGCAGACACAGCCGAGAGGGCAGCATAATGGTATGGGGTGTCATTTGGTATTATGGTACCATAGAATTCGTTTTTGTATCCCACAAAATGACCGCAAGCACTAACAGAAACATTTTGGAGCAAACATTTTCAAAATTTTATGATTTCTTTAGACTCATACCTTGGACGTACCAACACTACAACGCTCCGATTCATACCGCCAGAGCAGTAAAATAGTGGATTAATCAACAAGGTGTTCACCTTTTGGTTTGGCCCACAAATTCACCAGACCTGAATCCAGTTGAAAATGTCTAAGGTTGGCTTGCAACGGCAGTATGGAGTTCAAGTTCGCTAAATTACTTAGATTCATTATACAAGCCGATGCCAAATCGTATTTTTGAGATTATTTTTAAAAATGCTAGCATTACTCATTATAATTGAATGCTAGAAGATAATAACTTTCATTATTATAACCTAAAATTTAAAAATAAATTACAGTTTGCTTAGTTTTGAAATATTCCTTATTCAAATGACACACGATATAGTACCACAGAAATAAATACTGCATAATTTTAGTATAACAAAATATATATATTTAGTATTTCTTCATGAAACTAAAAGCAACACCTTGAAATTTGGTTGTACAAAAAATTATTTTTTTCTGAACTTTAGTTTAGGAGATAAATTGAATTATGTGATTCCTTATTCAAGTGGCAGGCAGTGTATTCGTTTTTTATTGTAATAAAAATGTTCCATAATTTCTTCAATTACAATTTTGATACTAAAAAAAACTGCTTCCATTAAAAATTTTATATTTTATGCAGTTTTTTTTTTCATATTTTTACAAAATACATACAAAATTAATTCGTTTCAAATATTTCTGTCAAAAGCCTAAAAAAAACAAATAGATTCAACGATGTTACTTTTTGATTTGAAATGTATTAAACAATATCGGGACGGCGCGAACGCCATTCCCGGCTAACAAAAATTTTACGCACGAGTTATTCGCATTAGGAATAATCGCGGAGGTCAACTCAATCGTAAGTGCAATGACCGAGCCTCACTCCGGGGGAACCGCCTTCATGATCACGGTAACCCCTACGCCAGGTAAGTATGCTTTTCGTTGCTCAATCTTAATTACTTATGCTGAAAAGATTTCAAACTAAATGAGAATTATAAGGGACAAAGAACAAGGATATGAGCATATCCTTAAATAGAAAGAAAAACAACGAGGAAATAGTTAACGAAAAGATAAGGGTTGATACGTGTTGAAGACGAATGAGATAATAGAGAGGAATTTTATTCCACATTTTTTATGGTCTTTAAGTTCTCATATAAAACAAGTAAGAGTGCTATATTCGGCTTTGCCGAATCTTAAATACCCTTCACCTAAGCGTAATAAGAAATACAGAAACTACACTAGACTAGAATATCCTAATTCTATTCAGTCTTAGTGCAAATTTTATTAGTATTTGATATATTGTTTGAAAGACAATTTTACGACCAACATAATTTATGTTAAATATTTTGAAATTTTGTCTAATTTTCACCATTTTTAATTGATTTAATTACCAATTCTTACTTACCATAATTTGCAGAGTCTGTCTGATGTTCATAATAATCTTGAGTGTAACTTAACAAACAGAGTATAAACAAGTAAGAGTGCTATATTCGGCTTTGCCGAATCTTAAATACCCTTCACCTAAGCGTAATAAGAAATACAGAAACTACACTAGACTAGAATATCCTAATTCTATTCAGTCTTAGTGCAAATTTTATTAGTATTTGATATATTGTTTGAAAGACAATTTTACGACCAACATAATTTATGTTAAATATTTTGAAATTTTGTCTAATTTTCACCATTTTTAATTGATTTAATTACCAATTCTTACCATAATTTGCAGAGTCTGTCTGATGTTCATAATAATCTTGAGTGTAACTTAACAAACAGAGTATAAAAAAGGGGTACAATTCGGTTTTAGTGATTTTGCTTAAAAAAAAAAAAAAAACAAAATCAAATAGGGCTTTTAGAGGAGATACCAGCAAAAAAAAAATTTGTTGGCGGTCACGCCTATTTTCGAGGGGGCGGGCTCTTAAAGTTGAAAATATATAGGCCTATATCTCGGGAACTACTGGGTGTCTGATAATTTGTAATACATTAAATAAAAGGTATTGAAAATACCTTTCCAACGATATATATCGTGATTATAAAATGTGGACCGAATATGGGTTAAATCCGAAAAGAATATTTTTTGACCCGAATTTATTTGTTTTTTGGAAATGGTTCTATATGGCAGGTATGACAAATTATAAGCCGATCTTCTTATATTTTGGAACAGTTATTTTCATGCATATGAGGATATTTCACGTCGAATTTCATCATAATAACGGTATATTTAAGATATATGTATATTAGTAATAACGTGGATTTCGGTAGTGGGTCTTATGTGGGGGATATAGTCAAATATGGACCGATATTCCCAAAATCCAGCAGTTTTTTTTTTTTTTTTTTTTTTTTTTTTTTAAAAAGAGAAGTAACACTCAGGCAATTAATATGCCTATATATAATTGCGTTATTTTCTTTGGAAAGAGGATAGTTGAAGAAGTAAAGGTGGTGAAAGAAGAAAGCTTTTTTTTTATATCACAACTCTGTAATTGCGCATTATGTTTGTTTTTAGTGCAGAATTGCAGCGCCTCTGGTGGTGTGTAGGCGCATTAATGTTAAAGCTTGATTTTGTAGCCTTTATTTATTTATTTTACTTCGGTGGCGTTTGAATGCTATACCACCGAAGGAGGGCGCTGTGATAAATATTAGTTATAATGGATAGAAAGAAAACTAATAATTCTCAGAAACTGATTTTGTTTGAGTGGCAGCGGCTGGGAATCGAACCCGGGCTACAAATACCAACTCATGCTTAATGATCAAATGCGCTAACCAATTAAGCTACAGCACAGTTTGATTTAGGCATGTATGTAAATGATCCGTGTAAAATTTTGGATTGGTACCCTTATTTATAAGCGATTTATGAGTATTAAAGGGATTTTCCGAAGAGGGCTTTATATGGGGCATACGGTTAAAAATAGACCGAAATTCACAAAATTTTGTGGGATGATTTTTGTATATATTAAAATGATCTGTGCAAAGTTTTGAGTCGGTACCGATATTTATACAATATATATAGGGAAAAATCTCTTTTTCAGATGTGGTCCTTGTATGGGAGCTATGACCAGTTCTAGGCCGACCACCATAAAATTTAGTACAGCAATTTATTTGCCTATAAAGAGTGTTTATGTCAAATTTTAGCCGTTTAACATTATTTATATCTGTTTTATATGTATTTAAGTGAATTTTGTAAGTGGACTTTATATGGGGTCTATGGTCAAATATGGACCGAACTAAAAAAAATTTCGTTTTGCGATTTCTTTTTGCACAGAACTTAGTTTTGCTGAATTTTGTCTTGATATTCCAATTTTATAGGCATTTATGTATAATTGAGCAATATTTCGGGAAGATTTTTGTATGGGGGCTATGACCATTTCTGGGCCGACCACCATAAAATTTGGTACAATAGTTTATTTGCCTATAAAGAGTGTTTATGTCAAATTTTAGCCGTTTAACATTATTTATATCTGTTTTATATGTATCTAAGTGAATTTTGTAAGTGGACTTTATATGGGGTCTATGGTCAAATATGGACCGAATTAAAACAAATTTCGGTTTGTGATTTTTTTTTGTATAAAACTTATTTTTGCTGAATTTTGTCTTGATATTCCAATTTTATAGGCATTTATTTATCATTAAGCCATATTTCGGGAATATGTATATTTGTATGGGGGCTATGAGAAATCATGGACCGATTCTTACTATTTTCCGCACACTTTCTTCTTTTATAGTACAAACAACGTATACAAAATTTCATGGTATTATCTGCAATATATTTCAAAATATTGCAATAAAATGGACGAAAAATATCAAATTTTTATAGAGGTGGTCTCAAATATTGGTTCATAACTCTGGTTGACCTAAACCGATTTTGCTGATTTTAAATAGCAAACTTCTCGAAAGCACTTCTGACAGAATTATTGAAGGTTTGGATCCCGAATATATCTTGGGACTTCAAAAAACTGATTTCAACATCCAGACAGACAGACAGACAGACAGACAGACAGACAGACAGACAGACAGACAGACAGACAGACAGACGGACATGGCTTAATCGACTTCGCTATCTATAAGGATCCAGAATATATATACTTTATAGGGTCGGAAAATTATATTGTGGAAATTTCACACGGAATGACAAACTTATATATACCCTTCTCACGATGGTGAAGGGTATAATAACAACTTGTTGGCCAGTCAATCAAATCAATGGAAGCAGTTTTGTTTTTTTAATAAAAAACAAATCAGGTTATAATTTGTTGTTGGAGTTAGTAATTGTTTGTTTTCCCCTTTTTCTTCAATAAAATTGGTCGTTAATTTTCATTTTACAAATACACCCACGATACATTTAATCAGGAGTTACAAACAGAACAACATGTCATGCAACATTAGCCGAATCAGTTGGTACAAATGACACAAATTAAATGAACAACAAAGGATTGCGTACGATTCTTTAATAGAAGCAGTGAACAATAGAACTGTGGGAATTTACTTTCTCGATGCTCCTGGAGGAACTGGAAAAACGTTTTTAATTTCATTGCTTGTGGCAAGAATTAGATCGCAAAATGAAGTTGCCCAAGCATTCATCTGAAATTAACAAAGCATCAGCGTGCAACATCGCCAAAGGCAGCACAACGGTAAATATTCTCCACGCACGCAGACGTCTGTCCCTTCGCAGACTCGAAAGAAAGAAGAACTCTATTTGTTCAGACAAAGTTTTTTTCATATAAAGTTCGACTTCTCTCTTTTAAAGATAGAGAAAATATTTTTTACGAACAACTCTCATCTTCAAATGGTTTAATTTGATAAATGAACTGAGTTGGCAATAGGTTACATTTCTTTCTACAAATATAAAAAGGCCTTTTGTATTTCAATGGCCATCAACAACAGCAACTTTCTATTTTTATTCAATTTGAATTTATATCTGTGATTTTGAATACACAATACTTTAAAATAATTTAATATTTGTATTTTGTAAAGCAAAATAAATTAATGGCCGCAGTATTACCATTTGTAAAACTAATAGATTTTGTTTACATATGGCAGCTTTGATATTTCAGAAAAATCGTTCGAAATGGGTGAATCGTGGTGCAAAAAACTCTCAGTAAAAAATTTTTTCTCCGGAAAAAATTTTTGTTAAAAACAAATGGGTGAATCCACCTTTAAAAACCAAAGCAAAATAAACCAATGGCCGCACTTGTAAAAGTAACAGATTTTGTTTATATGTGGCAGCTTTGAATCGTGAAACGCGTTGTAAAAAACTCTCAGTAAAAAAAATTTTTCCAGCAAAATTTTTGTTTGAAACAAATGGGTGAATCCACCTTTACTTGTGCTACATTTTGTATCGATAACGATAATAATTGGAGTTATTTTATTTTTCGGGTCCCTTAGATACATATATTACATGTTATGGGACGATTGTCATAAAATATTTCACTGTGATTTCTAAATATTTGAGCAGGGATGATAAATGAGAAAACCAATATCGTACCAACGAACTTTCAAAATCGTACTTTTTCGACCCCAATAGTACTAAATAATTTTTTTACAACTTTTTTTTTTAATTTTATTTTAATAAACAAAAATTTAATACAACAAAAACAAAAGGTACTTTAAATTCATTGGTACATGTAAAGTAAAGATAACAAAAAATAAATAAATACATGTTCATTAATTATACATATGTATGGAGATAATCATGGTCATATAAAATATTAGTAAGGTACATTCAAATAAATGATATCAAATCTATACATTTTTTGATAACAAACCAGTTGCTATATTAAAGTTGTAACAAGAGTTTTATTCTAGTACCACTTGCAAAAAACTAAGACGACGCTTTCATACTGCAGAAAACCGTATTGAAGTTTTTTCTAGTCGTTTAAAAAAATTAAACGCGTGCCATATATTTTACCAAGATGATTGCTACTCTACAACAAAGCATTTCGTTACCTTTTTTTATCAAACTGTATAAACTTTACAATTGCTCTTTTTTATACCCTTCACCATCGTGAGAAGGGTATATATAAGTTTGTCATTCCGTGTGAAATTTCCACAATATAATTTTCCGACCCTATAAAGTATATATATTCTGGATCCTTATAGATAGCGAAGTCGATTAAGCCATGTCCGTCTGTCTGTCTGTCTGTCTGTCTGTCTGTCTGTCTGTCTGTCTGTCTGTCTGTCTGTCTGTCTGTCTGGATGTTGAAATCAGTTTTTTGAAGTCCCAAGATATATTCGGGATCCAAACCTTCAATAATTCTGTCAGAAGTGCTTTCGAGAAGTTTGCTATTTAAAATCAGCAAAATCGGTTTAGGTCAACCAGAGTTATGAACCAATATTTGAGACCACCTCTATAAAAATTTGATATTTTTCGTCCATTTTATTGCAATATTTTGAAATATATTGCAGATAATACCATGAAATTTTGTATACGTTGTTTGTACTATAAAAGAAGAAAGTGTGCGGAAAATAGTAAGAATCGGTCCATGATTTCTCATAGCCCCCATACAAATATACATATTCCCGAAATATGGCTTAATGATAAATAAATGCCTATAAAATTGGAATATCAAGACAAAATTCAGCAAAAATAAGTTTTATACAAAAAAAAATCACAAACCGAAATTTGTTTTAATTCGGTCCATATTTGACCATAGACCCCATATAAAGTCCACTTACAAAATTCACTTAAATACATATAAAACAGATATAAATAATGTTAAACGGCTAAAATTTGACACAAACACTCTTTATAGGCAAATAAACTATTGTACCAAATTTTATGGTGGTCGGCCCAGAAATGGTCATAGCCCCCATACAAAAATCTTCCCGAAATATTGCTCAATTATACATAAATGCCTATAAAATTGGAATATCAAGACAAAATTCAGCAAAACTAAGTTCTGTGCAAAAAGAAATCGCAAAACGAAATTTTTTTTAGTTCGGTCCATATTTGACCATAGACCCCATATAAAGTCCACTTACAAAATTCACTTAAATACATATAAAACAGATATAAATAATGTTAAACGGCTAAAATTTGACATAAACACTCTTTATAGGCAAATAAATTGCTGTACTAAATTTTATGGTGGTCGGCCTAGAACTGGTCATAGCTCCCATACAAGGACCACATCTGAAAAAGAGATTTTTCCCTATATATATTGTATAAATATCGGTACCGACTCAAAACTTTGCACAGATCATTTTAATATATACAAAAATCATCCCACAAAATTTTGTGAATTTCGGTCTATTTTTAACCGTATGCCCCATATAAAGCCCTCTTCGGAAAATCCCTTTAATACTCATAAATCGCTTATAAATAAGGGTACCAATCCAAAATTTTACACGGATCATTTACATACATGCCTAAATCAAACTGCTGGATTTTGGGAATATCGGTCCATATTTGACTATATCCCCCACATAAGACCCACTACCGAAATCCACGTTATTACTAATATACATATATCTTAAATATACCGTTATTATGATGAAATTCGACGTGAAATATCCTCATATGCATGAAAATAACTGTTCCAAAATATAAGAAGATCGGCTTATAATTTGTCATACCTGCCATATAGAACCATTTCCAAAAAACAAATAAATTCGGGTCAAAAAATATTCTTTTCGGATTTAACCCATATTCGGTCCACATTTTATAATCACGATATATATCGTTGGAAAGGTATTTTCAATACCTTTTATTTAATGTATTACAAATTATCAGACACCCAGTAGTTCCCGAGATATAGGCCTATATATTTTCAACTTTAAGAGCCCGCCCCCTCGAAAATAGGCGTGACCGCCAACAAATTTTTTTTTTGCTGGTATCTCCTCTAAAAGCCCTATTTGATTTTGTTTTTTTTTTTTTTTTAAGCAAAATCACTAAAACCGAATTGTACCCCTTTTTTATACTCTGTTTGTTAAGTTACACTCAAGATTATTATGAACATCAGACAGACTCTGCAAATTATGGTAAGAATTGGTAATTAAATCAATTAAAAATGGTGAAAATTAGACAAAATTTCAAAATATTTAACATAAATTATGTTGGTCGTAAAATTGTCTTTCAAACAATATATCAAATACTAATAAAATTTGCACTAAGACTGAATAGAATTAGGATATTCTAGTCTAGTGTAGTTTCTGTATTTCTTATTACGCTTAGGTGAAGGGTATTTAAGATTCGGCAAAGCCGAATATAGCACTCTTACTTGTTTATACTCTGTTTGTTAAGTTACACTCAAGATTATTATGAACATCAGACAGACTCTTTAAATTATGGTAAGAATTGGTAATTAAATCAATTAAAAATGGTAAAAATTAGACAACATTTCAAAATATTTAAAATAAATTATGTTGGTCGTAAAATTGTCTTTCAAACAATATATCAAATACTAATAAAATTTGCACTAAGACAGAATTAGGATATTCTAGTCTAGTGTAGTTTCTGTATTTCTTATTACGCTTAGGTGAAGGGTATTTAAGATTCGGCACAGCCGAATATAGCACTCTTACTTGTTTATATATAAATTTTAACAACAACAAGAAAACATTAGCTGAATACTAAAAACCACCTGCTATATATTCCCAATGAACAAGTGCAAAAATCTATTCAATAAGGGTTTGAAAAATTTGGAAATAGTACCAAATGAGCCACAGGGGTACCATCGTACTTTTTAGTTTTGAATTGTACCAAAAAAAGTACAATTGTACCAACTTTATCAACCCTGTATTTGACTCTGAAATGCACCATATTTCACCTTAATAACGATATATTTTAGAGTTTCAAGTTATTCTCGGAAATGGACCTTATATGGGAGCTATAACCACTTATGGACTTACCTCTACAAAACTCAATAGTAAAATTTCTGCTTACATATAACTGATCTGTGCAAATTTTCAGATCAATATCGATATTTATACTATGACCAATTAGGGGACGATCACCACAAGTCCGTTACGATGATGTATGTATGTATATGAATATACCTACATATATGTAAGTGGATTATTTGTGTCGAATTTCAAATTTATAACGACATTTACAAGATACATATTTAGATGATTTCCACATGTGTATTTTTTATGGAAGATGGATATTGTCAATTGCGACTTGTAATACTTTACGCACAAGGTTACACGGACAGCCAGTCAGACGGACGGACACCTTTCAATCGACTTAGAAAGTGATGTTGAGTCGACCGGTATACTTTAAGATTGGAATTAAGTTATTATTTTTTAATAATAAATAATAAAAAATAATTTTAAAAACATCAGTACAAATCCAATATATCCTCCCCACTACGTTGGTGTTGTTTATAAAAGACGAGCTAACCAACAAGTGGAACAATTTTCACATGAGAATTTAAAGCCCATAAAGAATATGACAGTAGAATTACTTTGTGCTTTTGTTACATATACTGTCTCATTCGTCTTCAACAACCACCCTTGTTTTTTCGTTAACTATTTCCACGTTGTTTTTCTTTCTATTTAAGGATATGCTCATATCCTTGCTTTTTGTACCTTATAATTCTCATTTAGTTTGAAATCTTTTCAGCATAAGTAACTAAGGTTGAGCAACGAAAAGCATACTTACCTGGCGTAGGGGTTACCGTGATCATGAAGGCGGTTCCCCCGGAGTGAGGCTCGGTCATTGCACTTACGATTGAGTTGACCTCCGCGATTATTCCTAATGCGAATAACTCGTGCGTGTTATTTTTGGTAGCCGGGAATGGCGTTCGCGCCGTCCCGAAATTTTTTAATACATTTCAAATCAAAAAGTAAAATCGTATCTATTTTGTTTTTTTTAGGCTTTTGACAGAAATATTTGAAACGAATTAATTTTGTATGTATTTTGTAAAAATATGAAAAAAAAAACTGCATAAAATATAAAATTTTTAATGGAAGCAGTTTTTTTTAGTATCAAAATTGTAATTGAAGAAATTATGGAATATTTTTATTACAATAAAAAACGAATACACTGCCTGCCACTTGAATAAGGAATCACATAATTCAATTTATCTCCTAAAGTTCAGAAAAAAATTATTTTTTGTACAACCAAATTTCAAGGTGTTGCGTTTAGTTTCATGAAGAAATACTAAATATATATATTTTGTTATACTAAAATTATGCAGTATTTATTTCTGTGGTACTATACGTGTGTCATTTAAATAAGGAATATTTCAAAACTAAGCAAACTGTAATTTATTTTTAAATTTTAGGTTATAATAATGAAAGTTATTATCTTCTAGCATTCAATTATAATGAGTAGTGCTAGCATTTTTAAAAATAATCTTAAAAATACGATTTGGCATCGGCTTGTATAATGAATCTAAGTAATTTAGCGAACTTGAACTCCATACTGCCGTTGCAAGCCAACCTTAGACATTTTCAACTGGATTCAGGTCTGGTGAATTTGTGGGCCAAACCAAAAGATGAACACCTTGTTAATCCACTATATTACTGCTCTGGCGGTATGAATCGGAGCGTTGTAGTGTTGGTACGTCCAAGGTATGGGTCTAAAGAAATCATAAAATTTTGAAAATGTTTCCTTCAAAATGTTTCTGTAAGTGCTTGCGGTCATTTTGTGGGATACAAAAACGAATTCTATGGTGCCATAATACCAAATGATAATTTCTCCTTATTTTAGTCATGAAAGTAATAGTTATACTGTAGGGACAATCAACATTATACTTTTTTTAAGTTCTTTTTCGGAAGTGGTACATATGCATGTAATATGTGAGCAATTACAAAAATGGGCCGATCTTCTTAAATTTAGAAACAGAGAATTTTATACATATGAGGATATCCAACGTCGAATTTCAATCTAATAATAGTACATTCAAGATACATATTAGTATTAACGTGAATTTCGAAAGAAGCCCTTGTATGAGGATATGGTCATATATGAACCGATATTTTCAAAATCCAGCAGTTTGATTTTGGCATATACATACATATGTACATATATAAATGCTCCGTGTAAAATTTTGGATCAGTATTGTTATTTATAAGAGACTAGCTAAACCCGGTGTGCTTTGCTACCCCCCCTCGTCATAAAATAAAATAAAACGTATTTATATATTTACAAACATTTATTTATTTAATTTTAATGTATTTATTGCAATGCTTTAGGCGAGACCATGCCCCTTTGTCCACTTACATAGTCAAGAATTTATTATTTCGTAAGAAAATCTTGTTGTGAAAATTTAATGACGATCGGTCCAGTAGTTAAGACTATATTACGATGTTTAATTTTCCTAAAAAGGGGCGTGGTCCCACCCACTTTTCTCCTGGTATGTATTCCTAATTATGCCAATACCATATGTACCAAATATCACCAACGTACGTCAAAAAATGCCCAAAATATGGCGGGTTAAATTTGTGGGTTATATGGGCGGTGCCACCCCCGTTTGTACAATCAAAACTTCATATAGCCTATTATTCCTTCCAGAGTCACAGTAACATGCTGTAAAAATTTCAGGCAGATTGGTCCAAGGGTTTGCCCTCCTATTAACCACAAACATACAGACACACATTCATTTATATATATATAGATTAAAAGCAATATAATTTAAGGTGAAATGGGGCGAAAAATGGGGATTTGGTAATAAAAAAATGTATGTAGTTAAAAAGTATATAAAACTTTAGGTAAATACATATTACAAAAAAAGTATTTTGTATAGCAAACATTGTTAGTGGTATACGTAAGTATCTGAATTAAAAAAGGGGGCGATGAAGTAGGCGTGGTTCATAGTTATATGGCGACGTTAACAGTATTAAGAGCAATATACTACCAAATAAAAAAAATACGTTGGAATGAATGTATAGAGAACAAAAAGTATAAAACTTTCAAAAATTTGGCGTGAAAAGGGGCGTGAAAGATGCGTGGCTTAAGAATTTTTACCTCGCCTGGAGTATATAATGTGTATACAATTTGAAGTAAATCTGTTAAAAACTATATGGGAGCAATTACATAATTTTTAAAAAGTGGGCGTAAAAATGGGCGTTGTCAAAAAAAGTACCCTATTAATCATACCAGAGTCCCAGTTAAATGCTGTGAAAATTTCAAAAATATCGGTCCAGAGGTTTGGTCTCCAATTACAATATTTTAAAAAAGTGGGCGTAAAAGTAGGCGTGGTAAAAAAAAGTACCCTATTATTCCTTCCAGAGTCACAGTAACATGCTGTGAAAATTTCATCAAAATCGGCTCAGCCGTTTTGGAGTTTATACGTTACATACATACATACATACATACATTCAATTTTATATATATAGATTTATGAGTATTGAAGAGATTTTCGGAAGAGCGCTTCATATAGTGAATAAGGTTATATATGGACTGATATTCACAAATTTAGTGAATATTTAGTATTTTTGTGTATATGTAAATGATCTGTGCAAAGTTTTGAGTCACCAGGTGACCAATTATGGACCGACCATCATAAAATTAATATAATAATTTATACATATTTAAGTGAATTTTGGAAGTGGAATTTATATGGGGTCTACGGTCAAACATGGGCCGAACAAAAAAATTTCGTTTTGCGTTTTCTTTTTACATGACACTTATTTTTGCCGAATTTTGTATTAATATTCCAATTTTATAGGCATTTATCTATCATTAAGCCATATTTCGGAAAGATATTTGTATTGGGGATATGAGAAATCATAGACCGATTCTTACTATTTTGCTCACACTTTCTTCTTTTATCATAAAAACAACGTATACAAAATTTCATGGCAATATCTGCAATATATTTTAAGAATGGTCATAGTAGAACAATGAACAATAAATAGAACTGGTTTCTGAATCGGAAATCACTTGAAGAACGTACCTAATTTCATTGCTTTTGGATAGAATCAGATTACTAAATATAGTTATCCTAGCTTAATCTGGAATATCTGTGACTTTGTTAGAAGGTGGACGAACTGCCTTCAAATTGCCATTAAACATATAAATTAACGAAGAACCTGCTTGCCAAAAACAGCGCAAAGGCGAAGATTCTCCAGGTATGCAAATTGATATAAAGGGGAGGATGACTTGAGTCCAACTGATTTGCCATTCTAATTTAACCAACTACAATTTCCCGTACGACTGGCTTTTGCGATGATAATAAACAACTCAAATGGCCATAAGTTGAAAATATGCGCTGTTAATGTTTGCCGGTTTCGACCGCAGACAACAATCACCCCTATTGTGAATAAAAATTCAACATGAAATTTGTTCCCTTTTCAGATTTTTCCTATTAAAATTCAATGTTAAAAAAATAAAAGGAAACAAATTTCATTTCATTTTGGCATTAAAAATTATAGAACAAAATATTTGTTGGGCTAAAGAGTTGGAAAATATCTGTCAACATATACAGTTTACCCCTGATAACACTATATATCCACTTAGCAAACAGTGGAAACCTATATTGGACCAACTCAAACTCAAGGAACGTAATGATTACTTAGAAAATGCAAAAAGTTCACAATTTCATGATCTATATTCTATACTGGACTACAATGTTTCATCATTATATACTTCAAATTTTTCTCCACGTGAAGTCAGTTTAATAACAAGGGCTAGAGGTGGCTTGTTAGATTTGAATGCAAAGTCTTTCAAAAATAACACGGTTGGTATTTGTACAATGTGCAATTTAGATGCTCCGGAAAATACTTTTCACTTTCTTGGTGTTTGCCCATTGTACAAAAAATTTAGAATACAATATTTTGGTAAAACCATTCTAAATTTGAATGAAGTTATATGTATACTAAATGGCCTAAACTTTTTCTCCCTGTATAAATATATAGAAATTTGTTTAAAATATAGAAGATTTATTTTAAATAAATTTGTTTTTTAATGTTCCATGATAATATTAACTTATAATTTATCTTATTTTATTAAAAATTATACAAAAATATACTTTGTAAACAAAAGTGACTTTCCTAGAATTGTGCCAATCTGGCGTACAACAAAATGTTATGCCATATATAGATTTAGATATTAAACATATTGTAAATGAATTAAATATGTACATACAAAAATCTATTAATAAATAATAAATAATAATAATAATTTCATGTGGAATTTTTATTCACGATAGGGGTGTATATTTTGCGTATTGGCGGAAAGAAAGATGATGGATTTTGTCCGTAAATATAGTCTTTCACAAAGCATTATCTTCAGTGATGCCAACTTTTGAGACTCAAAATGCGTAAACATATTTGAAAAAGGTCTAAATTGAAAAAAATCCGTTAAAGCCAGATTCTGTCAAAATTATAAAATATTTCTTTTAAAAGTCAAAACAACAAACACATTTTTATAAAATAATTTATTAGAAAAAAATTACTACCATTTCATATTACATTTTAATAAAAATAAGGTACATACGTAGATTAAATACACAGTATTAAATAGTATATAGAAGTCAATTTTTTCATAATATTTCTGTATTGAAAAACGTTTATCACATAAAATATAAAGATATTGTGCTACTAAAGAGAATCTTAAAACAAAAATTTAAAAAATTTGATTATAAATGCATTAAAATGTATTTCCAAAACTGATTTCTGATTTCCATCACATGCCTGATTATTTCTATATTATTAGATTAAAGGAAGAAAAAGTACGAAAAAAAACTAAAATGTAGCCATATCGAGCAAAAAGTAATAACGGGCTAGAAGATAATTGTAAAACGTGCTAGATTTTTCGCGTTTTGAGTCGGGCTATGTTGGCATCGCTGATTATATTATTTAACAGTATTTCACAAGTTTTTTATTCTTTAACCAAACGAAGTTCAAACCGTATAAGATACAGCCATTACTACTGATCTTAGTGAATTGACGTTTAAAACCTTTCTTAACGATTTTAGTTTTTTATTTGAAATTTATTAAAAAATGTCGGGACGGCGCGAACGCCATTCCCGGCTACCAAAAATAACACGCACGAGTTATTCGCATTAGGAATAATCGCGGAGGTCAACTCAATCGTAAGTGCAATGACCGAGCCTCACTCCGGGGGAACCGCCTTCATGATCACGGTAACCCCTACGCCAGGTAAGTATGCTTTTCGTTGCTCAACCTTAATTACTTATGCTGAAAAGATTTCAAACTAAATGAGAATTATAAGGTACAAAAAGCAAGGATATGAGCATATCCTTAAATAGAAAGAAAAACAACGTGGAAATAGTTAACGAAAAAATAAGGGTGGTTGTTGAAGACGAATGAGACAGTATATGTAACTGTCATATTCTTTATGGGCTTTAAATTCTCATGGTCAATGTGTTTTTTTTTTTTGTATGAATGACACCTTTATTAGAGCATAATGCAGTTTAAAATTTTGTTGTGTTTTTTCTCTTTATCTTTAGCAAGATTTTTAATGCATTTGAATTTTTAAATAAAAACGTGCTGAATAGTTTGAAGAATATGTTAAATTGTTAAATCGTTTTGTTAAGGAAATTTATGTTTTCGTTGCCAAGTAAGGAAGATATACGAATGCAGGTAGATGAACTTGTAGTTAAACCACTCTCTTTCAATACAGAATGTGCTATAGGGTGCCAAATTTATTATTCTGAAGAAATTTGTAATTTACATTATTACATTTTAATGCAAGAACCATTGCAACTATTCCTTAAACTATTCAAAACATTTTCATTTTGAAGGTTCACTCAAAATAAACAAATAAAAATGTTTAATAACATACCAAAACATTAATGTTTTACATGGTTTATTTATACATATTGTTACGTTTTTACCTTTTAAAAACGGTGGCTTATTTGCTTTAAATAAAGCGGGTTTCTTTAATTTAAATAAAATAAAACGTCAAGTAGTTTGAAGAAGATATAAGGAGTCTTTCTTTATTCAAGTGTACACAAAAACGATTATAAACAAGTAATAAAGTATAGTCGGACAAGCCCGAATATATAATACCCTACATTCAGTAATGTATATAATAGTTTTTAAGAAATGGGCGGTATATGGTCATCCAAAAATTTAGTGCCAGGACATATTTACGTTTTTACCTTTTAAAAACGGTGGCTTATGTGACAACAAAAATTTAGTACCATGACATCAGTGCATGTGCATATTCTGTGAATATAAAACGATTAAATACTTTTAAAAAGTTTATGGAGGAATTACGGAGAGGGTCTTATATGGGAAATTTGACTAATTATGGACTGACCATTATAAAATTAGGTGTCCTTATTTCTGTATATATGAAACTTATTCGTGTTGAATTTTATTTGGATACCAACATTTTTGAGAGTTATTCTCTTTAAAGTGATTTTCCTAAGTGGGCCTTATATGGGAGCTACGACTAATTATGGACCGATCTCCACAAAATTTGTAGATGTGATTTGGCTTCATTTAAAAGTCATTTGTGGTAAAATTTGTTTGGATACTTGCACAATTCAAACATTTATGATCGTCAAACTCCTATTTCGGTAGGAAATTTGTATGGGGGGCCAGGTGAAATAATAGAACAATTTCCACCAGTTTCAATCGTATCCATTCACAACTTAACTAAACGAAATTTCCAGAAAAATATTTCTTATTTTGCGGGTAACTTTGGTATTGAAAATCAGCAAAATCGGTTTAGGCCAACCAGAGTTATGGACCAATAATGTGAGACAACCTCTATGGATAAAATCCTTACAGACCATTTACAAAAATCACATACATATATATATATTTTCACACCTTAGTACAATTAATTATTTAGATTTAAGATTATGTTACGTTTTATGGTATTTACATTTAAAGAAAATTCTATCAAAAAACAACAACATAATTTTCTAAACGGATCTGCCATAGCAAAATTTGTTCGAAAAGAGAGGCGCAGTGAACATTGGGGAACACTAAATAATAATTGTTTAATAGAAATTCATAGCAGACATTTCCATTTATAAGATTTACTAAAAAAGAGATGTTAAATTATTCTACGGCTTTTTAATGTTGGTAATTTTATCAAACGTAATCTTGTTGAATATGATGGAAGTGATGCATATCCTCGGTATATATCCTTCAAACAAAAAAGAAGTATTCAATATGATCAGTATGTACAATATAATGCGGGTCCCATACAACAGAACCATCAGTGCTGATATTCAGCCGGTTCGGACCGGTTCGCTCGAACCGGTTGTTAAAATTTTAAAAATTTTGCGAACCGGTTGTTGCATATTCACCCTTCTCGTGAATAAAAATTCCATATGAAATTTGTTGGGGTGATTATGTTTTTTGTTTTAACGGTTTTATATAATGTGTATTTATCAAGGTGATTAGTTTCGGCAACAAACACAATATTGTTCAGCTGTTCATTGTCCAAACGTACAAACAAATGATTTTATTTTGGTCATACTTTGAATTCTTGGATGATGATGATTTCGATAGCGTTTTCTTTAATCTTTTGAGAAAAAATAAAGCAATTTTTTTTGATTTTTATTTTGCAAAATCAAAACTATTTTTTTATTAAACAAAAGTTTATATCATTTCCTTCAAGAGGCTTGTGATCTGTTACTGGAATGCTACTATAAAATTTTCGCTATTTTTATCAAAATTTGGCAAAAATATAATTTTTTTAAGCGAACCGGTTGTTAATTGTTTCGAATATCACCACTGAGAACCATACTCTAAAATCGGTCTTACTAGAGAAGTATATAAACATTTAGTGATGTGGGGATGATTGAATTCTTTTATCCATCGTTTTATATTGGCTAAAATACCACGAGCTTTATTAACAGTCATCGTTATATGTTGTACAAAATTTAACTTTGCATCCAACAATATTCCAAGATCCATAATTGAGTTTACCAACTCAAGTTTATGATCACTTAACATGTAAAAATTGACAGCATCATAATTTCTTGAAAAGTGCATATGTTTGCATTTCTTCAGGTTTAATTCCATTAAATTAAGGTCACACCAGTTATTAAAATGATCCAAATCATACTGCAGATAAATATCGAGCCATAACCGCCGAAAAAATGTATCCCACAAACTCAAAATTTTACAGGGGAAGGTTTTTATACCCTTCACCATCGTGAGAAGGGTATATATAAGTTTGTCATTCCGTGTGTAATTTCCACAAAAAAATTTTCCGACCCTATAAAGTATATATATTCTGGATCCTTATAGATAGCGAAGTCGATTAAGCCATGTCCGTCTGTCTGTCTGTCTGTCTGTCTGTCTGTCTGTTGAAATCAGTTTTGTGAAGTCCCCAGATATACTCGGGATCCAAACCTTCAATAATTCTGTCAGAAGTGCTTTCGAGAAGTTTGCTATTTAAAATCAGCAAAATCGGTTTAGGTTAACCAGAGTTATGAACCTATATGTGAGACCACCTCCATAAAAATTTGATATTTTTCATCCATTTTATTGCAATATTTTGAAAACTATTGCAGATAATACCATGAAATTTTGTATACGTTGTTTGTACTATAAAAGAAGAAAGTGTGCGGAAAATAGTAAGAATCGGTCCATGATTTCTCATAGCCCCCATACAAATATATATATTCCCGAAATATGGCTTAATGATAAATAAATGCCTATAAAATTGGAATATCAAGACAAAATTCAGCAAAAATAAGTTTTATACCAAAGGAAATAACAAACCGAAATTTTTTTTTAATTCGGTCCATGTTTGACCATAGACCCCATATAAAGTCCACTTCCAAAATTCACTTCAATACGTATAAAAGAGATATAAATAATGTTAAACGGCTAAAATTTGACATAAATACTCTTTATAGGCAAATAAATTGTGGTACTAAATTTTATGGTAGTCGGCCCAGAATTGGTCATAGCCCCCATACAAAAATCTTCCCGAAATATGGCTTAATGATAAATAAATGCCTATAAAATTGGAATATCAAGACAAAATTCAGCAAAAATTAGTTTTATACAAAAAGAAATCTCAAAACGAAATTTTTTTTAATTCGGTCCATGTTTGACCATAGACCCCATATAAAGTCCACTTCCAAAATTCACTTCAATACGTAAAAAAAAGATATATAAATAATGTTAAACGGCTACAATTTGACATAAATACTCTTTATAGGCAAATAAATTGCTGTACTAAATTTTATGGTGGTCGGCCCAGAACTGGTCATAGCTCCCATACAAGGACCACATCTGAAAAAGAGATTTTTCCCTATATATATTGTATAAATATCGGTACCGACTCAAAACTTTGCACAGATCATTTTAATATATACAAAAATCATCCCACAAAATTTTGTGAATTTCGGTCTATTTTTAACCGTATGCCCCATATAAAGCCCTCTTCCGAAAATCACTTTAATACCCATAAATCGCTTATAAATAAGGGTACCAATCCAAAATTTTACACGGATCATTTACATACATGCCTAAATCTAACTGCTGGATTTTGAGAATATCGGTCCATATTTCACAATATCCCCCACATAAGGTCCACTCTCGAAATCCACGTTAATTCTAATATATATCGTATATATACCGTTATTATGTTGAAATTCGACGTGAAATATCCTCATATGCATAAAAATAACTGTTCCAAAATTTAAGAAGATCGGCCCATAATTTGTCATACCTGCCATATAGAACCATTTCCAAAAAACAAATAAATTCGGGTCAAAAAATATTCTTTTCGGATTTAACCCATATTCGGTCCATATTTTATAATCATGATATATATCGTTGGAAAGGTATTTTTAATACCTTTTATTTAATGTATTACAAATTATCAGACACCCAGTAGTTCCCGAGATATAGGCCTATGTATTTTCAATTTTAAGGGCCCGCCCCCTCGAAAATAGGCGTGACCGGCAACAAATTTTTTTTTTGCTGGTATCTCCTCTAAAAGCCCTATTTGATTTTGTTTTTTTTTTTTTTTTTTTGAGCAAAATCACTAAAACCGAATTGTACCCCTTTTTATACCCTTCACCATCGTGAGAAGGGTATATATAAGTTTGTCATTCCGTGTGTAATTTCCACAAAAAAATTTTCCGACCCTATAAAGTATATATATTCTGGATCCTTATAGATAGCGAAGTCGATTAAGCCATGTCCGTCTGTCTGTCTGTCTGTCTGTCTGTCTGTCTGTTAAAATCAGTTTTGTGAAGTCCCCAGATATACTCGGGATCCAAACCTTCAATAATTCTGTCAGAAGTGCTTTCGAGAAGTTTGCTATTTAAAATCAGCAAAATCGGTTTAGGTTAACCAGAGTTATGAACCTATATGTGAGACCACCTCCATAAAAATTTGATATTTTTCATCCATTTTATTGCAATATTTTGAAAACTATTGCAGATAATACCATGAAATTTTGTATACGTTGTTTGTACTATAAAAGAAGAAAGTGTGCGGAAAATAGTAAGAATCGGTCCATGATTTCTCATAGCCCCCATACAAATATATATATTCCCGAAATATGGCTCAATGATAAATAAATGCCTGTAAAAATGGAATATCAAGACAAAATTCAGCAAAAATAAGTTTTATACAAAAAGAAATCTCAAAACGAAATTTTTTTTTAATTCGGTCCATGTTTGACCATAGACCCCATATAAAGTCCACTTCCAAAATTCACTTCAATACGTATAAAAGAGATATAAATAATGTTAAACGGCTACAATTTGACATAAATACTCTTTATAGGCAAATAAATTGCTGTACTAAATTTTATGGTGGTCGGCCTAGAACTGGTCATAGCTCCCATACAAGGACCACATCTGAAAAAGAGATTTTTCCGTATATATATTGTATAAATATCGGTACCGACTCAAAACTTTGCACAGATCATTTTCATATATACAAAAATCATCCCACAAAATTTTGTGAATTTCGGTCTATTTTTAACCGTATGCCCCATATAAAGCCCTCTTCCGAAAATCACTTTAATACTCATAAATCGCTTATAAATAAGGGTACCAATCCAACATTTTACACGGATCATTTATATACATGCCTAAATCTAACTGCTGGATTTTGAGAATATCGGTCCATATTTGACTATATCCCCCACATAAGGTCCACTCTCGAAATCCACGTTAATACTAATATATATCGTATATATACCGTTATTATGTTGAAATTCGACGTGAAATATCCTCATATGCATGAAAATAACTGTTCCAAAATTTAAGAAGATCGGCCCATAATTTGTCATACCTGCCATATAGAACCATTTCCAAAAAACAAATAAATTCGGGTCAAAAAATATTCTTTTCGGATTTAATCCATATTCGGTCCATATTTTAATACCTTTTATTTAATGTATTATAAATTATCAGAAACCCAGTAGTTCCCGCCCCCTCGAAAATAGGCGTGACCGGCAACAAATTTTTTTTTGCTGGTATCTCCTCTAAAAGCCCTATTTGATTTTGTTTTTTTTTTTGTTTTTTTGAGCAAAATCACTAAAACCGAATTGTACCCCTTTTTTATACTCTGTTTGTTAAATTAAACTCAAGATTATTATGAACATCAGACAGACTCTGTAAGTTATGGTAAGAATTGGTAATTAAATCAATTAAAAAGGTAAAAATTATACAAAATTTCAAAATATTTAACATAAATTATGTTGGTCGTAAAATTGTCTTTCAAACAATATATCAAATACTAATAAAATTTGCACTAAGACTGAATAGAAAACACAGAATTAGGATATTCTAGTCTAGTGTAGTTTCTGTATTTCTTATTACGCTTAGGTGAAGGGTATTTAAGATTCGGCAAAGCCGAATATAGCACTCTTACTTGTTTTTAAATAAAATCAGTTTGAATAAAGCCATTATTTTAAAATTTATAATGTAAATATTGTTTTGTGTAATACATTTAATTTTAATAATTTTAAATGATGTTGAACTATCGATTTCGATAAAAAAACAACAATCGATTATGGTGTGGGATACATTATTTTGGCGGTAATGGCTCGATATGATCTGCTGAATTTTTAAAACTAGAAAATATTTTCCCATCATCCGCAAACATCAATATATTTGAGTATTTGATTGCTTCAGGCATGCCGTTTACAAACAGCAAAAACAAAATAGGGCCGAGATGACTTCCTTGCGGGACGCCGGACTTTACCAATACCTTTTTGCAAATTGCACCATTAATTTTTGCGGACTGTGTTCTATTTAAAAGACATCCAATTTTTTTAACAGAAGATTGTGGTTAACTTTGTCAAAGGCTTTACTAAAATCTGTGTAAATGGCGTCAGTAAGTTGACCGTTGACCGTTGCAAAATATTAGTCACAGCTGATGATCCTTTGCGAAAACCATGTTGAAAAGGTGTTAGTAACGAATAAATTTGGTGTGAAAGACAATTAGTGATGCATTTCTCAAAAAGTTTTGGGATTGCACTAAGTTTAGCTATGCCTCTATAATACGTTATGTGTGATTTATTACCCGATTTAAATAGAGGAATAATATGTATATGATTCTTTCCAAATATTGGGAAAGTAGCCATTATTTAATGAAATATTAAAAATAATTGATAATGGAAATGCAATAGCATGTGCACATTCCATCAAAACACAGTTTGGTATGTCATCAGGTCCATTTGAAAATGAATATTTAAAACTTTATAAACATTCAGTAATGTGTGTAGTGTTGATCGATGCAAAAGATATTGTTTTACTATGGCAAATTTTGTATGGATAGACAATATTAACATCATATTGGGCCTCCGAGTAAATAGAAGAGAAGAAGTCGGCGAATAAATCACTGATTACCGCCTCATCACAAGATTCAGTATTTAGATATTTCATGTATTTTTCTGTACCTTTTTGAGTTGACAAACTTAAAAAATGACCTTGGATCGTGTTTGAGATTATGTTTCATTCTCACTAAGTAATCGCTATACATTTTATTGTTGAGCAGGGTGGAGGACCAGGCTTTGAATGTTGTAACATTTTTGGAATACATTCATCCATATATAGGTACAATGTTGTATAAAAAGTTTCAATAATTTTGTCAATAGATTTTGTCATACCATTAGGGATGGATAACAATTGAAGCCAATTTGTGTCATACAAAAGATTATTAAGATCGTTGTAGTTTGCACATTTGAAACAATACACTTTATCCTTTCTGGTGCAGATATTATCACGACAAGAACTTTGAATATTGCAACATATCTCAATTGTAGGATGATAACGATCTTCCGGTAAGGTAACTGGATCAACACGTTTTACTGTGCATTCATTTGGTACATTAACAAATACCAGATCAAGCAATTTTCCTAAATTGTTGTATGTTCCATTAATTTGGTGCAGACACAGATTTGAAATTTTATTAAATATATCGTCACTATTTTCTTCTGAACTTGTAGGCATATAGCTACAACTTAAATTTCCAACTAAAAAGTACGATGGTACCCCTGTGGCTCATTTGGTACTATTTCCAAATTTTTCAAACCCTTATTGAATAGATTTTTGCACTTGTTCATTGGGAATATATAGCAGGTGGTTTTTAGTATTCAGCTAATGTTTTCTTGTTGTTGTTGAACTTTATATATAAAATAAAGAGAGCAATTGTAAAGTTTATACAGTTTGATAAAAAAAGGGAACGAAATGCTTGGCACGCGTTTAATTTTTTTAAACGACTAGAAAAAACTTCAATACGGTTTTCTGCAGTATGAAAGCGTCGTCTTAGTTTTTTGCAAGTAGTACTAGAATAAAATTGTTACAACTTTAATATAGCAACTGGTTTGTTATCAAAAAGTGTATAGATTTGATCTCGTTTATTTGAATGTACCTTACTAATATTTTATATTACCATAATTATCTACATATGTATATGTATGTATAATTATTGAACATGCATTTATTTATTTTTTGTTATCTTTACTTTACATGTACCAATGAATTTAAAGTACCTTTTGTTTTTGTTGTATTAAATTTTTGTTTATTAAAATAAAATTAAAAAAAAAAGTTGTAAAAAAATTATTTAGTACTATTGGGGTCGAAAAAGTACGATTTTGAAAGTTCGTTGGTACGATATTGGTTTTCTCATTTATCATCCCTGCTCAAATATTTAGAAATCACAGTGAAATATTTTATGACAATCGTCCCATAACATGTAATATATGTATCTAAGGGACCCGAAAAATAAAATAACTCCAATTATTATCGTTATCGATACAAAATGTAGCACAAGTAAAGGTGGATTCACCCATTTGTTTCAAACAAAAATTTTGCTGGAAAAATTTTTTTTACTGAGAGTTTTTTACAACGCGTTTCACGATTCAAAGCTGCCACATATAAACAAAATCTGTTACTTTTACAAGTGCGGCCATTGGTTTATTTTGCTTTGGTTTTTAAAGGTGGATTCACCCATTTGTTTTTAACAAAAATTTTTTCCGGAGAAAAAATTTTTTACTGAGAGTTTTTTGCACCACGATTCACCCATTTCGAACGATTTTTCTGAAATATCAAAGCTGCCATATGTAAACAAAATCTATTAGTTTTACAAATGGTAATACTGCGGCCATTAATTTATTTTGCTTTACAAAATACAAATATTAAATTATTTTAAAGTATTGTGTATTCAAAATCACAGATATAAATTCAAATTGAATAAAAATAGAAAGTTGCTGTTGTTGATGGCCATTGAAATACAAAAGGCCTTTTTATATTTGTAGAAAGAAATGTAACCTATTGCCAACTCAGTTCATTTATCAAATTAAACCATTTGAAGATGAGAGTTGTTCGTAAAAAATATTTTCTCTATCTTTAAAAGAGAGAAGTCGAACTTTATATGAAAAAAACTTTGTCTGAACAAATAGAGTTCTTCTTTCTTTCGAGTCTGCGAAGGGACAGACGTCTGCGTGCGTGGAGAATCTTTACCGTTGTGCTGCCTTTGGCGATGTTGCACGCTGATGCTTTGTTAATTTCAGATGAATGCTTGGGCAACTTCATTTTGCGATCTAATTCTTGCCACAAGCAATGAAATTAAAAACGTTTTTCCAGTTCCTCCAGGAGCATCGAGAAAGTAAATTCCCACAGTTCTATTGTTCACTGCTTCTATTAAAGAATCGTACGCAATCCTTTGTTGTTCATTTAATTTGTGTCATTTGTACCAACTGATTCGGCTAATGTTGCATGACATGTTGTTCTGTTTGTAACTCCTGATTAAATGTATCGTGGGTGTATTTGTAAAATGAAAATTAACGACGAATTTTATTGAAAAACAATATTATATTAAAAAACAAAACTGCTTCCATTGATTTGATTGACTGGCCAACAAGTTGTTATTTTATATGAGACCTTAAAGACCATAAAAAAATGTGGAATACAATTACTCTCTATTATCTCATTCGTCTTCAACACGTATCTACCCTTATCTTTTCGTTAACTATTTCCTCGTTGTTTTTCTTTCTATTTAAGGATATGCTAATATCCTTGTTTTTTGTGCCTTATAATTCTCATTGAGTTTGAAATTTGTTCAAAATAAGTAACCAAGGTTGAGCAACGAAAAGCATACTTACCTGGCGTAGGGGTTACCGTGATCATGAAGGCGGTTCCCCCGGAGTGAGGCTCGGTCATTGCACTTACGATTGAGTTGACCTCCGCGATTATTCCTAATGCGAATAACTCGTGCGTGTTATTTTTGGTAGCCGGGAATGGCGTTCGCGCCGTCCCGACATTTTTTAATACATTTCAAATCAAAAAGTAAAATCGTATCTATTTTGTTTTTTTTAGGCTTTTGACAGAAATATTTGAAACGAATTAATTTTGTATGTATTTTGTAAAAATAGGCAAAAAAAAAACTGCATAAAATATAAAATTTTTAATGGAAGCAGTTTTTTTTAGTATCAAAATTGTAATTGAAGAAATTATGGAATATTTTTAATACAATAAAAAACGAATACACTGCCTGCCACTTGAATAAGGAATCACATAAAATTTATCTCCTAAACTAAAGTTCAGAAAAAAAAATAATTTTTTGCACAACCAAATTTCAAGGTGTTGGTTTTAGTTTCATGAAGAAATAATAAATATTTATATTTTGTTATGAGCAATTATTATTTTTAGTTGAACTGTTAAATTTTTGATCATTTTTAGTTAAGCTTGAGTTCATTAAATTTAATTTTTACTGAAGGTAGGAATTGTTTTTACAAGATTTTTTTTGATAATTTTTCTTGGCTGAGCTGGGGCTCGAACCTGGGTTGAATTTACATGTTTCATTTAATTAAAGATAAGTATTTATTTCTGTGGTACTATATCGTGTGTCATTTGAATAAGGAATATTTCAAAACTAAGCAAACTGTAATTTATTTTTAAATTTTAGGTTATAATAATGAAAGTTATTATCTTCTAGCATTCAATTATAATGAGTAGTGCTAGCATTTTTAAAAATAATCTCAAAACTACGATTTGGCATCGACTTGTATAATGAATCTAAGTAATTTAACGAAATACTTCCGTTGTTGCATCCTTAAAGGATTCTATCGTCTCAAATTGTTTTTCTCCTTCATAAGCTTTTCTTGCAAGCCAACCTTAGACATTTTCAACTGGATTCAGGACTTGTGAATATGTGGGCCAAATCAAAAGATGAACACCTTGTTGATTAATCCACTATTTTACTGCTCTGGCGGTATGAATCGGAGCGTTGTAGTGTTGGTACGTCCAAGGTATGAGTCTAAAGAAATCATAAAATTTTGAAAATGTTTGCTCCAAAATGTTTCTGTTAGTGCTTGCGGTCATTTTGTGGGATACAAAAACGAATTCTATGGTACCATAATACCAAATGACACCCCATACCATTATGCTGCCCTCTCGGCTGTGTCTGTGGCTCAAAATAATTTCTCCTTATTTTAGTCATGAAAGTAATTTATACCTGTAGGGACCATCAACATTATACTTTTTTTAAGTTCTTTTTCGGAAGTGGTGCATATGCATGTAATATGTGAGCAATTACAAAAATGGGCCGATCTTCTTAAATTTAGAAACAGAGAATTTTATACATATGAGGATATCCAACGTCGAATTTCAATCTAATAATAGTACATTCAAGATACATATTAGTATTAACGTGAATTTCTAAAGAAGGATATGGTCAAATATGTACCGATATTTTCAAAATCCAGCAGTTTGATTTTGGCATATACATAAATACATATGTACATATATAAATGCTCCGTGTAAAATTTTGGATCAGTATTGTTATTTATAAGAGATTTATGAGTATTGAAGAGATTTTCGGAAGAGCACTTCATATAGTGAATAAGGTTATATATGGACTGATATTCACAAATTTCTGTAGTATTTTTCTGTAATATATATAGGGAAAAATGTCTTTTTCGGATATGGTCCTTATATGGGAGCTATGACCAATTATGGACCGACCATCTATAAGAATTATTTGTGTCGTAATTTAACCTTGTAACTTTATACCAGATTTATACATATTTAAGTGAATTGTGGAAGTGGACTTTATATGGGGTCTACGGTCAAACATGGATATTGCATAAAAAGTGATAAAATTAATAAAGATATTTAAAAATTTAAAAATGTTTTTTGTCTTTTATTTTAGGTTTAAAGCTAAATTAGATAATTTACAATACAGAAACGAAAATAATTAACGAATGCGGACGCACGTTTCATGACAACACAAATGAAAATATACAAGTTTTTAACACCAGAAGATGCTTCTACAGAAATAGGAAAACTCGTTTTTCGTTAGACAGAGGGACGAGCCCTTGGTGATATTGGTTATATCTCAGCGGCAAAAAAAATGAAAACCTGCATTGTGGATAAAAAATGTTAAGAGCTTGCCAGAGAGTCAAATTGAATCGTTATTCTTCCGATTGTAAACAAGACACCATGTTAAGGAAACTAAAGCACGTATTCCACGTCATGATATAGAGTTGCTCTACATGATGACACCTCGACCACTACTAAAAAACCACCGATATGGTTTTATCCAATGTGGAATCGCGGGAGGCCAAGTTTCCTATTACTTGGCTAGAGAAAACCACCCAGATGACTAAACCAAGATGGCTCCACAAAAGAAAAAGAAATGAGTTTTATTTTATTTCAAATAAATATGTGATATCAAATCACTTTCCTTTTTATTTTCAATGATTATTTGCGAATTAGTTTACAAAGTTTATTTTTCTTTTTATTTGTATGTTTCTTTTCGAATTAATGATTTACAAAATTTATATAAAAAACCACAATTCAATGTTAAAATGGCAATTAACAGATTTCAAGAAATATCAAATAATTATTCAAATTATACAACGCAAATTATTAAAACGACTATATGATTTAGAGATTGTTAATGGACTGTATATGGCAAAACAACGATTCGCCAAAATACAACAACAAAATTTATTTTTTTGCAAATTGACGAAGAAATACTTAAAAGATAATGTATGATGACATACGCCTATAGATGTCCTCTGGCATCACCCTCAAGGTAAAACAGTCTCAAAAAAGGGACAACCAAAGATGGGAGTACCAACACCATTCATCCAAAGTTGAACATCCCGGCGGCCTTGCAGTATTGCAACAAAAGATAGCTAATAAAAAACAAAATAAAGAAAAAGAAGCAAGCAAAACAAAAAAAGAATTAATTCTTATTTAATTTGTTAAATATTGCAAAAGTCAAACGCAAATCTTGTTGACTCAAAAAACAGCACTCCAGGGATCCAAATAAAAGATGTACTGCAAATAATACCATAGAAGTATAACACGAGGTAGTTATGTATCATGATCTAGTATAAAAAGCTGTTTCTCGCACCAATAGGAATTACAGCTTGAGACGAACGAGGTTTCACTAAACAGACCACTAGACGTACGAGGTCATCTGGCGAATGATTGGAACGAACGAGGTTCCTTTCTTTCTGACTAGGACGAACTAGGTCCTTCAAAAACGTTTCATTATCTTATGGGCCAACGAACTAGGTATCATACCCGAATAATGATAAAAATAGTGATCCATATCACTGTAACGTTTATATTTGTCATCACTTCGATAAATAAGCCAGGTGTGGTCATTGTTTTGCTCCAATCAACTTCCTTCAAAATTCAAATGTGTGTCATCCAATGATATCATGATACTGCAAATAAAGCTTAAATAAAAAATTAATATGTGGGAAGAACTACGAGCTTCTCTACTGGCATTGTAATTATTCCCCGATCAGTTTTGAGTTCAGCCACTCTTATATTATGATTTTTACTCATATAAACTTTGACGACATGAGCTAAATTCCATTTATTTATCGACAAACTATCATTTCGATACAAAACCATTTCGCCAATTTTCAAAAATTTATGTACAAATCTATTGCGTTTTTGTATTTTAGTAATACAACTTTTCCTCCATCCAGAAAGATTTTCAGAAGCGTTCAGCTTTTTTCGACAATTATTTTTCACTAAGTTAGACATCTTATCAGCATGTGGCGATTTAAAACTATTATTTATTTGTTTTTCTAAAATTATTTTTGTGAAAAATGTTCGAACATTCGATTTGTTCCTATTCGAAGTTACGGGTCCAAACAAAATCCACCCAAAATGACTTTCTTGAGCTACAAGGTCTCCTATTACCTTTTGCCTCGAACTATCAATCATTATTTGGGGATAGAAATCAGCTCCAATCAAAATATCAATAGGCCCACTAGTACAAAAGCCTGGATCAGCTAATTTAAAATCTAATGGAAAGCTCAAATCTGAAACATTGATCGTTTCATTTGGTAAATTACCAGTTAATTTTTGAAGTACAAATGCCGATATGTTTAGTTTAAAATTTCTATTAATGGGAGAGAGCAATGTCAGATCACATTCCTTCAAAGCAGGACCAGGTATCGCGTCATTTAGTGCCGAAATGCACACATTTGTCGCCCTAGTTGGCAAATTCAAAATATTTTGAAGTTTCTGCGAAACGAAACTTGATTGCGACCCTGGATCAATAACTGCTCTAGCCGAAAAAATATCACCACCAGATACGACATTAATCAAGGCAGTTCCCAACAGTACATGCTTCGAAGTCGTAGCAAAACAACTTTGTACCGTTGTATTACTGTGTGATACTGAAGGAACATCATCCATACTTTGATCAGTGGTTTCTGGTTCCGAATTATCAATTTCCTTGTGAAGAAGTGAATGATGTTTCAAATCACATTTTGAACAACTAAAGTTACTCTTACATTCACTTAGTTTATGACCTGGATTCAAACAGTTAATGCACAATTTTCGGTTTTTAACAAATAAAAATCTTTCCATCTGATCTTTGTCCAAAAACTTTCGGCAATAATTCAATTTGTGTTTTTCCGAACACATCAAGCAAGATTTTTCGGAAACATTGGTCTGGTAAACTTTAACGATTGTATTATTGTTTCTATTCGATTTTTCAGCCTTAAAATTGGGTTCTATTTTATTTCCACTACGAATATTGGAAATAGTTTCTAACGATTGAAAACGTCCAGTTAGAAACTCATCAAGATCCTTCCAAAGTGGAATTTCCATCTTGCATTTAACTGTTTGTTCCCACAAAGACAGTGTATGAAAAGGCAATTTGGTCAAACATGCATAAACAAAAATTGGGTCCCATGACGAAATATTAATCTTATACACACGAAGTGCCGAAATGCAATTATTTATGTCCCGTTGCAGCCTTTTTATTTCAGCGCCACTTTCCGATTTTACGGGCACCAAATTAAACAAAACTTTTAATTGGTCATGTACCAAAATCCTTTTATTTTCATATCTGTCTTGAAGGTTTTCCCAAGCATTCTCAAAACCTTCATTTGTAAGAGGAGATTCTTTAACGATTAGTAATGCATCTCCCTCAGTGAATTGTCTCAAATAGCATAAACGTTCTACGCCAGACAAATCAGCACCATCAATATAAATGGCCTTG
Organism: Bellardia pandia; assembly: GCA_916048285.2. Taxonomy (NCBI): domain Eukaryota; kingdom Metazoa; phylum Arthropoda; class Insecta; order Diptera; family Calliphoridae; genus Bellardia; species Bellardia pandia. Next base: position 79,029,187 of record OU696530.1, read on the forward strand.
AACATGTCCCGAAAGGACGGCCAGGATTGGTAGTCACCTTTAAAAACTTCGGTGATACAAGGGGGCAACGTTAAATTATGCCTTTGATTCCCAAAGTTTTCCCCTATATTTCTACCACACTGAGTTGATGACCTTCTAGTCTTATTAAAGAAGGAGTCTGATAACTCTCCCATTTGAGCAGCGCAAGAAATATATCCTAATCGACATTCCTTAAACAAACTATCTGCGCTCTCAGAATCCTCTTCCGAATCTATTTCGTTATTCCTAGTGGCAAAATCTTCATAACAGTTTCTTGTTTTGTCCCATAATGTCTTAAACTCTTCCTTCCTGATTTCCAATAAATAAGAATTAAGAGTATCATGGGTCAAATCGTTAAATTCTGTTTCTAAAAACAGACGTGCAGTCCTTTCAAAAATAACTAATTTGCAAGATTTAGTCATTTTGTTACAAAAAAAACAATTGCCAATTTACTATAGAAAGTTTAGTGAGATAAATAAACAACAAACTTTACACAATGTTTGTCGATCAACTATTGTGCCCAAAATTCACTAATATCGTTGATAATAAAATAAAAATAGCACCAACACTTTATATACTTGGGATAAATTTTAAACTATTACTGAAAAGTTTATCTTTAAAGAAATCTGCAATCACAATCGACTAAACCATCAATTGTAATAACAAAAATTGCCAATCTTAAACCCGGCAACTGTGGCAAACACAACAAAATTTTAAAATTTAATCCAGAATGTCTGAAAATAATGGCACACACTTTTATGAAATATTTGGTTACCTTTTATGTTGATCTTTCAATGGGCTGTTGTGCTGTGGATCTTTTTCCTTCTTGCTGTTTAGTTAACTTCCTGATGTTTGGGAAATATGTACAACTGGACACTAATACCTCCTGCTGTTCCCTTTTTAGTTTTTATTTATTAGCACTCGACACTCGACACTTTACACTGCTTATTAATTTTTAATTAATTTTATATTTAAATATAAAATTTATCAACAAAATGTTTGTTGTTCACAAACAAAACAAAATTATAGAAAAAATATGTAAATACAAGCAGCTGTTATAAAGTGTCACTTAAAGACAGCTCAACTATTATGTCGGTAATAAAGTCTTCTATTAAAACACAGAGTTGTTGAAAATAAAATATATAACAAGTGTTGCCAGCAGAAGATCAATTTAGTTTATCAATTCCAAGCAGTTTGTGATAAAACGGTGCAATTTTGTGAATTAATCTAGTAAAATCACACACCTTTTGCGATAATACCGTGCAAAACAAATATTCTGTATTATCTTTTATCACAAAGGTATGTGTGTGTGTCTTGTAAGATTTTGTAAGAAACAAACAAAATTGTACAAGACAAAACAAAATAAAATAAAACAAATTCACCTGGTATTGCTTTCCAAGACTCCTTTGTCCACCAAATGTCCAAAAATCCGGTTCGAAGGACCAATAAAAAACCACCGATATGGTTTTATCCAATGTGGAATCGCGGGAGGCCAAGTTTCTTTCCTATTACTTGGCTAGAGAAAACCACCCAGATGACTAAACCAAGATGGCTCCACAAAAGAAAAAGAAATGAGTTTTATTTTATTTCAAATAAATATGTGATTCAAATCACTTTCCTTTTTATTTTCAATGATTATTTGCGAATTAGTTTACAAAGTTTATTTTTCTTTTTATTTGTATGTTTCTTTTCGAATTAATGATTTACAAAATTTATATAAAAAACCACAATTCAATGTTAAAATGGCAATTAACAGATTTCAAGAAATATCAAATAATTATTCAAATTATACAACGCAAATTATTAAAACGACTATATGATTTAGAGATTGTTAATGGACTGTATATGGCAAAACAACGATTCGCCAAAATACAACAACAAAATTTATTTTTTTGCAAATTGACGAAGAAATTACTTAAAAGATAATGTATGATGACATACGCCTATAGATGTCCTCTGGCATCACCCTCAAGGTAAAACAGTCTCAAAAAAGGGACAACCAAAGATGGGAGTACCAACACCATTCATCCAAAGTTGAACAACTACAAAGAATCGAAGGAATAATGAGCAAAGAAGACTATCTGCGTATTTTGCAAACTCATCTTCCCGATTTTGTAGGTAAGAGCGTCTATCATGTGGCTGAAGTTACTTTTCAGATGTATGGTGACTCAAATCGTGAAGAATGGCTTAGCGAGCGGAATTTCTTTTTAAAGCAGTTGCCAGCAAAGAGTCCCGATCTCGATACGATTTAGAATTTGTGGTCAATCAAGATACAATTGTAACAATACCGATTAACTCGTAGGCCCGTGGTGCTTTCAACAGACGAACTTAGCTAGATCGTCATTGAATTTCACAAGGAGCCTGTAAAATCGAAGTGAAAGCGGAAAAGTTTTAGCAAATTTCAACAACTGGCTTATGACGAAACATATGTATGTAAAACGGACCTCAAACAGAGCCAAACCCAAAATTGTAAGACTAAAAATTTTTCAAATATAAAAATAAATATATAATAAAGCCAACGGAAATGTTTTCAAACTCCTATTAGACGTTAAAGTTTTGGCCCAATTTAACTCTCCTTCGTTATTCAAAAGCTGCAATGGATTCTCAAAAATATGATTGGCAATTTAAAATGCATTCTCTCAAAAGAAAATAGGTTTTAGTTTCTTCTCTTCATAAATATTAAAATTTTTTATTAAGTTCAAAAGTTCAAAAGTATTCAATCGCTTCCCAATTTATAGGAATAGTGTTTTAAAATTCAACTTATTTCTTATAGTCAATAAGAATTTGGCTAAAATTTTTGCCTAAAATAGAAAAAGAGACGTGTAGTTGTAATTTCAGTTGGGAGAATGTTTGATATGTATGTATGGGTTGTGGTGTTTTAAGTATGTGTAAATAAAAGTTCTGCGTCTACTTTATGGACACATTATTTCCATATACATACATACGTATACGTACACAAATTGCTTTATGTGTCTAATAATATAAAATTCTGTTAACCCTCCTAGAGACAATTCAATTGAACCTGTGTCAGAAACCGTAGAAAATGTTTAAAATAATTTTTTTTTTTAAATACATTTAAGACAGTTATAGGTGGAGGACATTTAAAATTCCAAACAGCTGTAATTCTTTTAAAGTTATTTCATATTCAAGCATTCCCAATTCTTAATCTACTTGAAAGGGAAAACAACACAAACAAAAACAAATGAATCATTTTAAGTACAAAAATATTTAACTATTCCCACATGTACATATGCTCTATGTGGCTACTTAGGTACCCTGGTCATTCCATAAGGGTTATTTTTGCATATTTATTTATTTAAGGGTTAAATAGTGGAGGAAATTTTCACTATTTCAATTGCATGTAAGTAAAAAGGATTCATTTGTCTATGAGGAGAATATGCAAATTATCATTGGAGTGATGTGTGCGCCGCGCCATCCTCACATTATTTAATAAAATTTAAATGATAACAAATTAAGAAATTGTATTTGCCTTTGTCTGAAAATAAGTTATGTTTAAATAGTTTGTATTGATTTTAAAATAATAATCTCTTGAAATTTTAAACATTTTAAATAATTAAAAAACAGCAACGAAACAATTTTTGTTTAAATTGATGCAATTTTTTCCTTGAAATTTCTTCGGTGTTCACACATCACAATTCTTATTGCTTAAAGAGTATACCCACATTTGTATACACATATGTATGTATGTATGTAATACGAATAAGAGAGTAAAGCGAATTGGAATTACAATCAAGTGTTTACTCGTCTTATCTTCCACTCATCACGATGTGTAAAAGGTAATCAGCTAAGCTTAAAGAATTGCTTCGTATAAATTGGGACAAAATTTTATCAAAACATTTGTTGCACAGCATTTCAATACTTATTCGAAATCGTTATTGTCAAGAACTGCATTTATACTCCGTTTTAAGTTGCCTTTGAGATTAACCCAATATTATACAATTGGTTGATTAGGAATCCTATTTGGTTGATCTGATTTCGTTGATATCTATCCATTGCAGCTTTTGATTAATATCAGGGAGGTAAATCGGATCTAAATCTATAAAGAAGCAGAAAACATTTCTGCGGGCAGGAGATTTGCCTTCCAAGCTCATCAATTGCAGAGGAAACATATTTAAATCAGTTTTTAACAGTGGTCTTTATATCTAAATTTGTTTATTGGAGCATGGTTTCATAGCGAAAAACCGGCTGCGGATTCTGAAATTTTATTGCTAATAGCTTCATTGGCTTTTTTTGCCAAAATCAGAAACACTTCAGAAATTAGCAAAAATTAAACTCAGCTTCATAGCTTTGAAAAGAAAAGTCTTTTTGCCCATATATTTTATTTAAAAAAATGTGAAAAGTTCAAGGGCAATTTTCTTCAGAAATTTTAATACTCATAGGAAATTTTGTTTGTATTGGAAAGAGTAGAAATTATATCGGACAGATGTGGTACCACAAACACGCATACAAATGTTGAATTTTTTTTATCCAAATTCTTAATCACATTTTGGCAAAAACGTGGCTATATTTCGTTAATCACGTCACGGATTTTGAGTTTTAAAGCTGTAATCAATTCGATTGGCTCTTTATAGATTCTAACATTAATATAGCAGCATAAAAAAATAATCCAGTGATAATGAAATGGTTTTTGCTTTAATGAATTCATCTACGGCGGTTACAATTAATGGTCGGCCGGCTTGAATTCATACTACGGTTGCACTTTGTAATTGAAGCGTTGCCCGGTCCAACTGGAGTATTACTTACAGAGAATTTGCCAAATGGTTGCGCCAATTTTTGGGAACTTTGAGGAATTGACAAATTTGGATCTACTTCTTCAACACTGCTGCTCACTTCTGAGATATTTTCGCTGAACGCCTGGTCGAACACACGTTAGTGCGCATTATTGAGCTAGAATTTTAGAGAAATATTTAGAAAAAAGAGACATGACATAAGTTTTTTAAATTAATACTGACAATGCTGTATTAAAATTCATAAAAAATTAAAATCTCAAATTTGTTTAATTTTATAAAATTTTTAATAAGTTTTTTTATTTTAAATAAAAATATATAGTTTGTAAATTTGGTATAATTTGTATGTTATATTACAATTTTAATTAAAGTTGTTTCCAAAAATATTTCATTTATAAATAAAATGTCTACCTTCTTAACTTTTCAACTAGTCACGTTAATGTGGTTTTTAATTGTTTTTAGAAATTACACATACATACACAATATACATACGAGTACATACATATACATACTAATTTGTAATTTTGCACAATAAAAATCTTTCCAGTTTCCCGGGAAAACTAGAAGTGCGGGAATTTGCCAATAATAAGGTTTGTACAACATTGTCTGTTAAAAGTAATTACACACACACACACAAGCATATGTACATATTTGTTTTGCCACCCTTTTTAGTTCTTGCGCAGTTACAACCCTTGTTTTTATTTTTATTTCTTCCACTTATAACGATAGAATGAATATTGTCCTTGCATATTATCCTTTATAATTCTCATTTAGTTTGAAATCTTTTCAATATAAGTAATTAAGGTTGAGCAACGAAAAGCATACTTACCTGGCGTAGGGGTTACCGTGATCATGAAGGCGGTTCCTCCGGAGTGAGGCTCGGTCATTGCACTTACGATTGAGTTGACCTCCGCGATTATTCCTAATGCGAATAACTCGTGCGTGTTATTTTTGGTAGCCGGGAATGGCGTTCGCGCCGTCCCGAAAATAAAATTCCCATATTCTTTTTTTTTTAAAGTTCGCTATAATATAATACAACGAACCCGGTTTTCTTCTAAATCTTCATGACAAGACGATGAGATGAGGAAAAAAGAAAGAAAGAGAGTGAATAGGAAAAACAAAACAAAAGTTAGGGTGGGGGGGGTGTTTAAAAAAAAGTAGCGGAAAAAATTTTTTTGCAGGTGAATTTAAAAATGTGGTGAATAAAAATATTCGTGGTGAGTAAAAATATCGTGGTGAGTAAAAATCGTGGTGAATATAAAAAATTGTGGTGAGTGAAAAAATCGTGGTGAGTTTTTAGAAATTCACCACAAATTCCGTTATTCCAAATTTTTCAAGGTCATTGAAAATTTGTCATCCTAAAAGTAGGCAATGTGCTTTTTTACAGTTTTACGGGGTGGTTGCTGAATTAGCTAAAGATTTTATTCTTACAGGAACTTTCTTTTATGAAAGAAAGTTATTTTTTTGTATGTGGTAAAAAAAAAATGTTGATTGACAGGAAAGCTCTTTTGTAAAAAATACATCCATCCATTGTAAGATAGTGGATTGCATTTTCAGCATTTCCTGCATCATGGATGTCATAGTGGTCGTTTGGACAAGTGTCTGCAATGTAGTCTCTAGAGTTAATATTAGGCTCGTAATATTGTGATTTAGGTGCCTGCTCCAAACCTGGCATATTAGATTTCCACGTTAGCGTAAGAAACTTGTCTAGAACTAGGCGCGTTTACATGACTAGTGGGCCGTAACAATTGCGGGAAATTGTCACTCGATGCCAAAATAGGCTGTTGACGATGATCAGGTAATACTGACGTCTTTATGGCTTTCAAATGAGTGTAAATTGGACAACCTCTATAATTTGCGGTATGATTACCTCCGCAGTTACTGCATTTTTTTATTTTTACGTCAGTTTTGGACTTATTACATTGAGCAGTTGGATGTAGTTCCCCACACGCAACACAAACAGACGGCAATTTACAGTACGCTTTGGTGTGGCCAAATTCTTGACAATTAACACACTGGACGGGTCCAATGCGCTTATGCGGTTCCTCCACGGTAATTCTACGATGCAGAAGATAAATGAGATTGTAGATTGGATGGGACTCGTTTTTCTTTAAGACAACATCTCCAGGTTCCAATTCTACCCTGAACATGGGCTGAGGGATCTTTTCACGGTTTCTGATATTCACTACGCTCTTGATTTTGAACCCTTTGTCCATTAAACCGGTCTTTATCTCCGCAGGATCAACACATGGGTCTATACCCTTTAGAACGACTTGGAGTCCTTTTGCGCTTTTGAGCTGGTAGGTATAGAAGTCCCTAGTCTCCCTCTCCAACTGGTTGGACAATTTTCGAAAATCATCTTCCCTATTCACTTGGATCTTTGTCTCTCAGATATTTCCATGTTTAATTGAGGTTACGCTAAACATGTTTTCACCTATTACCGAAACAATTCCTTGTACCAATTTACTGGAAGTCGGCTCTCTCAGATAAATTGGTGCGGGCTTAAACGTCTTCTTAGGAAGTTCTGGCTCATCCGTCTGGAGGAGAGCAAACCTATTTTGATTATTACTCACGGTCTTAGGAGCTTTTGAATTTGATGACACTTGAGCAGACGTCGGGCTTCTCTGTCGCTTGAGAACGGTGATGTACTTATCCATACCTACTTGTTTTTTTGGTTTGACTGCACTGTTTGATGAAGATGATGTTTTTTCATCTGTTGAAATCACTATATTGGGCGAACAGGAACGACGCCGTTCTACGGCTCTTGTAGTGAGAAGATTCTCCACAGATTTTTTTATGGATTCTTCCTCAGAGACCCATTTAGTTTTTCTAGTCGAGCTAAGCTCTTTCTCAGAATTACATCTGAGAGGAACACTCATACAATTTTTTTGCGATTTTTAGTGTTTTTTTTAATTACCGATATTACCGTAGATTTTTTTTAACCTATTACGAGTTATTTTTTCACTTTTTTGTTTTATTTCAACCTATTGCACTTTTTCACCTATTACGATTTTTTCACCGAAAATTCAGCCGCACTAAAAGTAACACGTCCGAACAGTTCGATGAGACGAGACTAAATGAATGATATAGAAATGACAATAAGTATTCAATAATATAAGCCCAGCCAGTGCTAGACAAAAATTTTTATGATACTAAAAAAATTTCAGGATTTTCAAATGGTACTGATTTTGACTTTTTTAAATGTTTTTAAATTAGTTGAATGAATAATTAATTAATAGTGCTTCGATGAGTTAACTATTGAAAATTCTTAAAAAAAATAGTTTTTAAGAGAAGCATGCTGAAAATGTGAAAAATGTCTCAGCCAACCCGTATTTGGAAGCACATTATGTATGGAACAATATAAATATTACATACATACATATTTATGTATACATAAATAAATAACTGAAAATTCTTTTGATTTTACGGAATTTGTGGTTAGTTTTTTATTACTTAAGTAAAACAGAAATCACTGAAAAATCAGTTATATCTGCGGATTTTGGGGTAAATTTTTCGATAGTAAAAATAGTAGAAACAAAGAAAAAATCATTTATTTTTACAGGTTAGATCAGTTAATTTTTTAACATTAAAAATTAACTGAACCTTTCATGTAATTTTAATGAAAAATGAGTTGACCGGTTTTTAAATGAATGTTCATTTATTTTAAATAACATTTTCAGTTAATTTTACCTACAAAATATTTTGAGTGTATGTATAACAATAAAATATGCCCCTAACAGTTACAGAACAAAGCAAAATAACCATTTGGATAGAAGGAAGTTGATACAATAAATTTTTTTGATTATTTATTCAAGTCTACATACGAATCAGCGACATTTTTAAAATGATATCAAGCAATACATACATTTACGACTATAATTCGATTGAAACATATAAAAATTTTAAATATTTTATTGTTACTGTCTTGTGGACTGAAAATGATGATGAACAAGAAATCGAAATTTTGTTCAGTAACGACCAATTTTAAATGTATACTAACTATTTAATACCATGTATTTAATCTTAATGAAATAATGTACAATACCATATTACGGTTAATTATTTTCCTAGCCAGTGGAAATTTGCCGAAATCATTATGATTCCTAAGCTAAACAAATCGGAACATTTTTGACTCTTATATACCAGTCAGCTTATTGTCAATATTTTCAAAAATGTTGAAAAAATTGCTGCTGGAAAGAATGCTACGTTCAGACATAATCTCGGTACACCAGAACAGTGTCACCGAGTTGTAAACTTTATATCTAATGCCTTAAAACGAAAACACTATTGCTGTGCAGTATTTATGGATATACAAAAAGCTTTTTGATAAAGTGTGGCACTCTGGACTACTATATAAAATAAAACATATACTTCCAGCTCCTTTTTATGTTATATTAAGGTCTGAATACTTTTGGCGAGTATTATAATATCTTTATTATAGATGTCAACCAAAGTGATGATGAGGATTACAGGGGGTAATCTATAATAAAGATACAATTATAATTAATCAGAAATTGAATAATTAAAATTGTGGGTTGAGAGAAATTAAGGGGTTAGATGACAAAACTCATAGGCTGGTTCGTATAGAATAAATAAATATCACCTTTTTTGCTTTTATACAATTACAATTCAGGTTCCTTTATTTTGAATAATGTAAAGGCAAAGGTAAGTATATAAAAAAAATTAAATTTCAAGTAAATGTGTGTGTGTATATTAATTTGCAATTATTTAGTTTTAAGATAATAAATTTTTAGTAAGAACTAAGCTTCTTGATGGTTTTAAGCAGCGTTGCCAAATGTGCAGATTTATCTGTTTTTTGCAGTTTTTAGAAGTGCAAAACAGGCTTGCAGATTTTTACTCTCAAAAACAGTTTTATTAAATCAGTGCAGATTTTTCAATTTTATTTAAATAAAACAAATTATTATTATTCCCACTCTATGTGGAATTTTGCGGACCAAAGATTAAAAAAAAAATCAATTGCAATAAAAATATGTACAACTAAAACATACAGAAGTATTCTAATTAATTTTCTATGATCTCTATACATATGTATGTGATAATTTAAATGAAGTATTATTCGTTATGTTTTTACTGTTACCCACTGGTTCACGATGTCGAACGAGAACGTTCGCTTAGATAAGACTTAAGACACAAACTTTTTATCGTATCTATTTTTTATTCAATCAAGTTTGTTTATTCCACAATCAAGTTTGTGTCTTAAGTCTTATCTAAGCGAACGTTATTGTTCAACATCGTTGGCCAGGGGGTTAATTTTGTATATTTTATATCAAATATAAAAATTATATTTTGTTTTCTTTTTTTCTTCAATAATATAAACATATACAAATATCATTTTATTACATACCGCACACATTCTTCAAAACTGACTCAATTCAAAATTTAAATTTTTCGGGTTTGTATCCTTAAACAACACACTTGTTTATCTATAAGAAAAAGTTCAAAGCATTTTGATACAGTTAACAAGTTCTAAAAACCAGTTAAGACTTTCTTTATATTTCATTTTGTATAAAGTTGCAATTTAACAGTGATTTATTTTTAGTTGTGTCATATAATAAAAATTTTGAATTGAGTCACTTTTGAAGAATGTGTACGATATTATTTAATTTTGTTTTGAAAGTGCAGATTTTTTTCGAAAAAAACAGATTTTTTTTTGGGAATTGTCAGATTTTGTAAAAAAAAATATGGCAACACTGGTTTTAAGGCATAAGTTTTCTTGTAAAATATGTTAGTTAGTTATTAAATTTCCAGTACGTTAAAACTTCGTATTTTTAACGAAAACTGGCGATTGAAAACTTAGCGCTGCCACATTTTGTGTCTTTTACGATATAACTTACACTACAAATGCTTATATTAATTGAGTTTTAATAATTAATATAAAAATTATATAAATTTGCATATTATAATTTTAGTGTTCAAACTAGTTTGGACAAGGTCCTATTTAGATGAAAGAAAGTTTTATGTTAGAGTCAATAATGAAGTATCTGATTTTGGATGGATTCAATCTGGAGTTCCCCAGGGAAGCGTCTTAGGTCCAGTACTATACACAAATTTTACATCCGATATACCAACAACAAATAATTCTAATGCTTCTAATGCGGAGCGACCTTACCACAGTCAAACAATGTAAAGTACCTTGGACTTCACTTAGATAGAAGATTAACTTGGGCAAAGCATATAAAAACAAAACGTCAACAATTAAACAATAAATAAAAAAAAATGTTTTGGCTTTTAGGACCCAAATCAACTTTAACATTGGACAACAAAATACTATTACAAAACTATAATCAAACCAGTCTGGACCTACGGTATACAACTTTGGGGAACAGCTAGTAATTCAAACATATAAATTCTCCAAAGATATCAGTCATTAACATTACTGGCGCTCCATGGTTTTATTAACAATAAAAAATATTCAAGAAGAAATTACCAAATTCTGTTATAGATATTTACAAAGACTTAGCAATCACTCAAACCAACTTGTCATTAATCTCTTAAATGATAGCGATGAAATAAAGAGACTGAAAAGATATCACGTACTTGATCTGCCTTTTAGAAAGTAAGCTTTATATTTTACTGAAATATTGGCACCCAACATTAAACTTTATACAAACAAATTTTTGTTGTTTTTAATTGGGCTCAATAAGTAAATAAAAAAAATATATAAAATCATATGCGACAAACATTTTTGACTGTAAAACAATGCATTGTTGCAGAAACGATGTTGTAGCCATATTCTTATGTCTAAAGTCTTGCGGCTCTAACTTATAATGGATAGATTCATTTTTGTGATAAGCAAAAAAATCAAAATTCTTTAAAATTAAGAATCGTACATTTAATAAATAAACAATAATTTATTTAGCAATGTAGTTACATTAAGTTAATAAAAAAGGAAGGAATTTCCTGTGGTTTTTGGGAAATATATTGATATTCTTACTATTTATCCATTTCCGCCATCTGCGGAAATTGTTACAACAGTTTAGAAGGTTTGTGTCGTTGATAACACATTAAATGTTTCGCCATTTTATACACACTATTTTTTTAATAGCATATAATAATTATAACTGTTATACAGAAAAAACGTTAAATTTTTAAAAACAACATAGAGGGCAGCACCTATCTTAAAAGACTAACAAAATTACAAAAAATAACTTTCATAAAAGAAAGTTGCTGTAAAGAATAAAATCTTTAGCTAATTCAGCAACCACCCCGTAAAACTGTAAAAAAGCACATTGCCTACTTTTAGGATGACAAATTTTCAATGACCTTGAAAATTTGGAATAACGGAATTTGTGATGAATTTCTAAAAACTCACCACAATATTTTTACTCACCACGAATATTTTTATTCACCACATTTTTAAATTCACCTCTGCTAACGAGCAAAAAAATTTTTTCCGCTACTTTTTTTTAAACACCCTGCCCACCACAACTTTTTTTTTGTTGTTTCTACTCACTCTCTTTCTCACATCCTCATCTCATCGTCATCATCAGTGTTTGAAATTTCGTTTGAAGATTTAGAAGAAAACCGGGTTTGTTGTATATATAGCGAACTTAAAAAAAAAAAGAATATGGGAATTTTATTTTCGATGTAAGTAAATCAAATTTTTCTATTTAAAGCCGTTTGTTTTGTTGTTGCTTGCATGCTCTGCATTGACTTTTTTTTCAGTTGTTATGTTGTTTTTATCAGCAGAGATGATATGATTAGGGGCATAATATTTGGTACTTTTTGTCCATAGAAAGTTTACAGTGAAAATAATCTGATACTCGGAATAATTTTTAGAGCTATCAAAGATGTAATAAAGAATATTTAAATGCTTAGTTAGCTCTCTTGATCTAGTAATTAATATTTTGATTTTATTTGAAATTAATGTTTTAAAATTTTTTTAATTTTCAAGTCTCAATTTACAAAACAATGGTTGCTATATTAAGTTTAACTAACCTACATGTATATGAGTTTAACTTTTACATAAAACAAGTAAGAAAGTATACTCGGTCAAGCCCGACAATATAACAGCCTACACTCATAACAAAAAAAAACAATTTTTCAGAACTTGGCATGCTTTCGTGAATATAAATATTATGTATGTATGTTTATAAATCTTTTAAAAGATTTATGGAGGTTAAAGTGAATTACGGAGAGGGTCTTATATGGGACTCTTGACTAATTGTGGACCGACCATTATAAAATTAGGTGTCATCATTTCTGTACATATGAAATAGTTAAATTTTATTTAGATAACAACATGTTAAAGAGATTTATGGTCGTTAAAGTGATTTTCGAAAGTAGGCTTTATATGGGATCTACGACTAATTATGGACCGATCATCATACATATTATATGTATATATACGAAACATATTTGTGTTCAATATAAGATATCGACTTTTTTAATAGAGTTATGCTCTTTAAAGTGATTTTTGGAAGTGGGCCTTATATGGGAGCTACGACTACTTATTCATTCATTATTTACTCATTTGTTACTTCATTTATTACTCATTTGTGATGAAATTTGTTTGGATACTTCTATAATTCAAACATTTATGATCGTTAAACTCCGGATCGTTAAACTCCTAATGACATTTGTATGGGGGCCAACTGAAATAATGAACCGATTTCCACCAATTCCAATCCCATCCGTCTTTGTGCCGAAAAAATATCACGTACAACATTTTATTGAAATATCTTCAAAATTGCGACCTGTACTCTGCGCACAAGCTTTACATGGACAGCCAGCCAGACTGACTGACGGACGGACATCGTTAAATCGACTCAGAAAGTGATTCGGACATCCACTACGTGGCTCATCCTCAATGCTTGTACGACCATGTTTAAATTCAGAAACCCAATTTTTTACTGTTGCAAATGAAGGAGCTTTTCACCTAACACATTCACTATATCATTATGAATTTCTTGTCTCGATAAACCTTTTTGATTTAAATATAATGACACCACGAATTTCTAATTTTTCCATTGTAACAAAATAGCGGATGCGTCTTTTTTGAACACCTGTTTCTGTATGAAAGAGTTGTCAGATCGAAAAAAAATTTAACATGTGTTTATAGCACAGATGCAAGTTTCCAAAAACTTACCTTTTTCTGTTTATACCGCGCTTTGTGTTCTAGGCTAAGAAATTTCCGAACTACCCTCGTATTGAATTTTGTGGTTTTTATGTTTCTGTTTCCAAATAAGATGTAATAAATGTTTTTCTTTATAATTTATACAAACTTTTATTTATTCATGCAAATCTACTAACAATTTCAAATAATATACTCGCAATGGCCGCTTTCTCATATAAAACACGTACAAGATCCAAGTACCTTGATGCGCATTAAATGGTGTTAAAAGTAAATTGGCCTCTCAGGCAAATTACAAAAAAAAAAAGTCAAGGCGTACGGCTGAAAAAAAAACTAAATTATTTGAAAGTTAGTAGTTCTAAAAAGGTTCAGATATACATACAAGTTATCAATTTCAATGAAAAAACTTTGACCGCCAGAGGTACCCGGGTACCTTGGTGCACACATTAGGGTTAATAAATTTTAAAAATAGTACCGTGAAAGTAAAAGTAGTGTGGTTGGTACAAAACCTAAAATCTATTTTCCATCACTGGCCTTCATTCATGTTCATTGTTTTGTTTTATTTCCGAAACGTTCTATTAGTCGATATACATCTGGGAGAGTGAGTGGGAGCGTAAAAAAAGAGTAACATTACTGTGTTTCATTTTTAAAGCAGTCTCTTCAGCTGTAGGTCCACAACTCGCGTTTTCGCGTCAACGCGTTTTAAGCTTTCTAAACGTTTTAAGCGTCAGGCATTTCAAGTTACATGCGAAGATTTTTCGCGTCAATACTTTTTTGTTTATATGTATGTACTTTTGGAGGTGATGCCGTATGCCCAGCTGATTTTTTTTTATACGAAGTTTTTTTATCGGTTTGTTTGTCAAACTCATCTTCTTTAAAATAAATTTGCTTTGCATTTGTCAATGTCAGCTGTGGCGCGTTCACCGCGTTCAAAAGTAGAAAGTAAACGAACTTTTCGCGTTTCAAGCGTCAGCGCGTCCTACGCTTTTGAGTGTGTAACTTAACTCATACAACTACATTGATTCTACTTTTTTGACAATTGATTAGAACGCGTTGAACGCGTAGACGCTTGGTGTGGACCTCCAGCTTTACACGTTTACTACTTTATGATTACTGTGTACTTGACTTTTTTCACAGTTTCGAAATTGGAAATAAAAAGTGGGAAGTTGGATTTGAAACGAAGTAAATGTACTGCCATATTTTGTGTACATTTTATTTAGTATCTGCCGGTTACTTTGCAATGGTGTGCATGTATAGGGGTGAATGTTTGCTTATTCCAATTTGAATTTAGCGGAAGGTTTTGTTGGCATTGAAACACATTTTGCTCACTCCTCATGCTGTTCTAAGCGAAAAGGCGTTTCAGTATGACTGTTGTTGCTGGTGTTCTTGTTTTGTATCTAGATTGCTGGTTTTTTTTTTATTTCTAACTGAAGTCATTTCAGTAGTAACAGATACATCACAGATGTTAGAGGCAATTGCTGTCGCGGCGCTAGCAAAAAACATATGTACAGAAAATTAAAAACCGAAAAAAAGTTTAACAATCAGTCGGATAAAAAAAAGTGTCTTTTTGTGAGTTTATCTTTTACTTAAAAAGAAAAAGTAAATTGTGCGTGTGAAAAAGTGAATAAATTTTGTTAAACAAAAATCTACAAAAGCAGAAAAAAGCCCTATCCTGTTATCTACAATAAAAAGGTGTTTAAAATTACTAATTTTATGTAAAAATTATAATAATGAAATAGTCAATTAAATGCCTATACTACACTACATGCCCAGTTCATTAAACATCTTTGAGAATCTTTTGTCATTTAATCCATTCGATACATATTACACTCATACAAATAAAGACCTCTCTTTAGTTGTGTGTTTTCCGGCGTTTCTTCAAATTAGGCAGTGACGTATGCAAAAAGTATTTTGTAAAAAATATTATTGCTCTCATGTTGGTTTTTTGTTGTATTTGGTTTGTTAGATATTATGTTTTTTTTTATTTATTTATGCGGTTTGTTAGGTATATTAAATTCATTTTTATTTGGATAAATTTACTGTGTACCGTTGTTGTTTTAATCAGTTTTTTCTTTTTGGGAAAAATATAATACAAGTATGAAATAAAAAATATTAAAGAATCTTGTTCAAAAACTATTAAATTCAACAGTGAGAACAAAAACAACATTATATTATATTGAACAAGCTGGTTGAGTATTTACAGAAAACCATACAACACACATAGATTCAAACATACGAATATGTACAGTGGTGGCCATATAATTAGAAAAGATGCTTTGATATAATAAGATCGCTTTGTAGCTTCTTTAAATACCTACACTGTAAATTGTTTTACCGTTATTCAATGAGTAAACAATCAACATTGTTGTTGATGTTGCACAATACGTTGAGTTCTAAGTTAAATTAAAAATATATAAAAATATTATGTATTTTCACAATTGTTTTTTTTTTTTTTTTTTTTGCTGGCCACGTAATTAGAAACGCTAATTTTTTTCTTCAACTTTTAAACTTTTCTAAATATTAGTAACAAAGTGAGTATAACTTGTTAAACAATCGATTAACTTGTAATAATTTTGATACGGTTCAGTTTCGAAAATGTACTCCAGAATGAGACGGTTACCAAAATGAAAACCTTTCAATGTCGGATATTGCACAAAAGTTTTCTTTCTCAAAATAAATGATATTTGGTGCAATTCACTTGTAAAAAAATACAAACGAGTTTGCAATCCCAGCTAGGAAATCTAGGATACGAAAGACCACTTTAGCAGAAGATAGAGTTCGCAAAAAAATCAATTTTTATCTTCGCGTGAAATAAAGGCTGAAATTGAACAGCAAATAAGTGTAGAAATATCCACACGGACAACTTTGTTTAAGTTTAATGTGAAGCACCTGGCTTAACTTCACAGCGCACTCAAACGCAGGACGGACTCGGCCCGTCAACCGCATTGTATGCCCCTGCAAGACACAGGAATATGCCTCACAGAGAAAGTACTTTGTGTGCCTTGCCAGGGGTCACACAATTATCAATTTCTCGATACATGACTGCAAGATCAATGTAAAGATCACCTTGCTTAAGAGATTGGGCTATCTAATCCCTGCCATCCGTGGCTGCAGTGCAATTAACATAGCCCAGGACAACGAAAAGCATAGTACTAACGCAGCATTGTAGTGATCATATAAAGCCAAGGTGTATGATCTGCAGTGCATCGAACCAAGTCCAAAGGCCGACCGCCACAACTACTTGCCACGAAAGACTTGCCTTCCATAACTTCCTGAGCACAGAGCTAAGAGCCTCCGCCACTTTCAAAGGCTCTGTTGAGATCGGCAACAGCACCTAGGACAAATAGATAGTCCGAAGTATGCTTACTTACGCAAGCTCACATCAAATGCCATTCTCCCCGCTTTGGGTAGTAATCCACACGGACAATAAGAAGACGCTTAAATGCGCCAGGACTGCGTGGATGCATTGCACAAAAACACTTCATGTTTAAAAAAAAAAGCGGTTGCGGTTTTCAAGAGAAATGCTCAAAAAAGATTCCAGTAAAGTGGATCTCTGGAGCGACAAATTTAAATTTAACTAGTTCCAATCTGATGGAAAATCTTATATTAGACGTCCTCCACATAAAACCATAGTGGAAAACGGTGGCGGGTCTACCTTTTCTAAGCGTGGTGTGGGTCCAATTGCACGAGTTCAAGGAATAATGGATCAGCATCAACATAAAAACATTTTAGAAAATGTAATGGAACCGTATTGCTTTGAGATTACGCCCGTCCAATACATTTTCCTGCATGATAATTACCCAAAGCACACTTCACAGTTAGTGAAGTGTTGGCTTTTGGATCAAAATATTGATGTTCTTGACTTGCCGCCCCAAAGTCCTGATATTAACCCAATTGAAAACTTATAGGCAATTGTAAAAAGAGACCTAAAGCACAAAAATCTACGAAATAATGATGAATTGTTTCAGTTGGTGCAACACAGCTGGAAAAAATATATCTCTGCTATCATGCCATCTTAATTAAGAGTTTACCAAAAAGGTCAAGTCCGTTTTGTTAAACCTCACTAAGGCTTTGTGCATATATTTTTTAGTTTCTAATTATGTGACCAATTGGATATTGCGTTTTTTTGGTGTTTAAGTTAATTTTCCTTAAAATGGTATTGATGTTGTGATATTTTTTTACTTTAAACTTAATAATAATTTGTTACTTTACTATTTCTAGTTATTAGTTTTAATATGTTGAACTAAATTTTTCAAATATATGAACAAATTTTTATGCTGAAAAATCGTTTCTAATTATATGGCCACCACTGTATGTATGTTTGGATATATGAACATTTTTATGTATATACGAGTATGTTTATATACATAAGTGAGTCCAAAGTTCAGAACTATCAAAGAATTTATTATTTTTTTTAAGATTTTTCTAAGAAAAATACATAAATTACATGGTTTGTTGGTATTACGTACTTTGCGTGATATTATGATTAAAACCAGTGATTGGGAAAATAAATTTTATATTTTTTACATACTAATTCCTAGATAATACTATCAAACCAACAAAAAGGTGTTTTATGTAATAATTCATAAAAAGATGTTTTATGCCTAGTGAAATATTTCTTTCGCAAATTTAAATCAAATACCATATCTGTAACTATGCGACATGAAACATGTTCCCATGATAAACATCGGATTCTAATCAATAGAAGCATTTATCAGATAAAGATTCGTTAGTGGTATGTAAGTATTTAAGAGTTACGAAAAAAATTTGTTATAATTCGGTCACAGATTGGGTTGTTATAGACTTCGTGTTGCCTTTATTGCTGATATTAACAAAAATCTACCGAAATATTATAACACTACGTACACACTCTACTATTTCTTAGGTTTATATAGTGGCACTATGAGGAAGGGAACTAAAATAAAACATGTCACGAAATAAGTTCTAAATTCTAAAACAATTGTTACTCTAGTAGGGGGGAATTAAGCCAAAAGTATAAGTTCTGTTTAGAGGATTATAATATTGTTCAATAATTTTGATTGAAATCTTTAATCATATTTGTTTAAAAATCTTTGATAAATTGTCAATTTATTGTCGCAATTGCCTAAGTTGAATTTATATTTCCTCTTTTCTCATGCCACGTTCTCATGTCATGTTTAAAATAATTGACATAAATTTTCCACAGGAAATAAAATTGGTACGAAATTTTAAACCAGTTAAATTTAGATTGACTTTTGGATCTTAAAATATTTGTTTGCCAAACTTCAGAAGCCACTAAAAGCCCAACAACGACTTGCATTTTATTTGATTAAATATTTATATTAAATAAACTTAGAAAATGCTGTAAGCCAATTGATATATAAAGGCCTAATTACTTCTAGGCTGACCCATGTTAAAGTTACTTTCCATGCTTGTTATCAAACAGAACTTTTGGAAAAATTTATATAATCTAGTAAGATGTACATGTCTGTGACAGTGTTAAAATTATGGAAATCTTGGAACAAATTATAAAGTGGAGTAATAGTTTTTGATACTTCTAATATTACGATTCTCAGATGATGTGTAAATGCGAATTTGGTAAATTTATTGAATTTTGAACACTTAAGCTATGTATAGACGGTCGTCAGATATTACAACGTTGTCATATCTAGCAATGTGCTAGCAATGTACTGACATTAAAAATTGTTAGCAAAAGGTAAATTGTCAGTTCAGACGACTGTAAGAAAACTAACAAATTCATTGGCACACATTGAAAAATTGTTAGCAAAAGGTAAATTGTCAGTTCAGACGACTGTAAGAAAACTAACAAATTCATTGGCACACAATTGTCACACAATGAATTTATCTGTCAACCTAAATTGTTGTTCCAAAATGTTATTAATGCAAACTTGTTTGTTTATTTATGTATATACAGAGTTGCATTTAGTAATAATTTGTATGACATGGCTACCATTGGCAGATGCATAAACTTTGCACATATGACAATGAAAAGTGTTTGACAATTGTCTTAAAACAATGACAATGACAAAAATTTGTATTTACACGATTGTTAGATGTCTGACAATATTTTTGTCTTGCAATGTACTGAAAATGCTTTTTCTTACAACCTTGGAAGACAAAAATTTTAAGTTCACACGTTTGTTGGACATTTTCTGAATAATTTTAGGACAACACTGTAATATCTGACGATCGTCTATACATAGCTTTAGACTGTTTGAAAAAAGAGCTAAAGGATTTATTGTATCAAAATAATTAGCTGCTAATTGCATCTTTCATTTTGTGGATCAGGAATTAATAAAATTATGATAACAAAATTTGAAATCTCGGTTAAAAAAATAGTAGTATTTCTATTATTAATACGAATAGCAAAAGCTATTATTTTGTAAAGAAAATATAAAGGGTGTCCCAACTGGAACACAATTTTTAAATTTTAAATAAAGCCGCGGCGGCTTTGTTATAAATCACAGATATTTCTTTTATTTCGGCCCAAGTTCATTTAATTTTTCAATTAATTATTTTTACTGAAGGTAGAAATTGTTACACGAAAATTATTATTAAAATTTTATTGATAATTTTTCTTGGCTTAGGATTCGAACCTGGGTTGTTTACATATGTTTCGAGAAACACCACTTTCTCTCATCAGAATTCTTTACGTTCTCACCCTCTGCACCACTGTGATGCCCGCTAGCCAACAGTCAAACATCAATCCTTTAAGCAGTATTACCGGTGGTTCGAAATTTGGTGTAATTATCATTTTTCATTTATTTTACATATTGCCTCCTTTTTCTTCAGTTTTTTCGTATTTTTTTTTTTTTTGAAATATCAATGATTTAAAATTAACAGTTCAAATAAAAATAATAATTGATCTGTGCTTAATTTAAAATTTAAAAATTGCGTTCTAGTTGGGACACCCTTTATGAGAGTATATGTATGCACATACAGAGTCAATCCATGAAAAGAGAAAATTGTTTTTAAAATTGTTATTTAAGAACGAAAAACAAACACCGTTTATGTTTAGATTGTATAAAATCTTGACGATTGCATTCTTTTGCAACTCTGACATTTGAAACAGAATCATGTGTTTATTTTATATGTTTGCCGTGTTTCTTATTGTAGTTTTTGTTGTATTTTTTCTGCATGATTTTGTGTATCTACATATCTGGCTAAAAGGAACAATAACAACAGCAACAACGTTTTGTATATTTTTGGAGAGTAAGACATGTGTACAAAATAAATATACATACTATGTATTTTTACATTAAGATATATACATACATACATATGTACATTAGGGTGGCCCCGTTTGTATGGAGAAAAAATAAGGTATCGATGTTCCCGACTAATATGAAAATTTGATTCATTTCAAGACTACGTTTCTCAATTTTTTTTGTCCTGGGGTCAATATTTGGTGAGCTGGATCAAAGGATAAAAATGTCCTTTTTAGAGGTTTTTTTGATTTTTTTCACATTTCTTCCAAAGGAACTATATGTAAATTTGGTATCATATGAAAGGTCTTTGAGAGGCGCATGCAATGGTTTATCAAAAATTAAAAAACAATTTTTTTTAATTTAAAAATGTTGAAAATTTCAGACAAAATTTTAGTAATTTTTTATTTTTTCATAGAATTTACTTAAATAAATAGTTGAAATTTCTTGATTATAAACATCATGCAATTTAACCCAAATGGTTTTTCCCGTTTTTTAAAATTCAACCTATTTAAATTTTTATTAATTTTTTTTTTTTAAACCTTAACTCTTCCCTATCTGACAATCTCTGTTAACTCAATTCGTTAATGTAATGGGTATTAAAATAACGTAAATTTTATAAGCTAAAAACGGGAAAAACCATTTGGGTTAAATTGCATGATGTTTATAATCAAGAAATTTCAACTATTTATTTAAATAAATGCTATGAAAAAATAAAAAAACACTAAAATTTTGTCTGAAATTTTCAAAATTTTTAAATTAAAAAAAATTGTTTTTTAATTTTTGATAAACCATTGCATGCGCCTCTCAAAGACCTTTCATATGATACCAAATTTACATATAGTTCCTTTGGAAGAAATGTGAAAAAATCAAAAAAAACCTCTAAAAAGGACATTTTTATCCTTTGATCCAGCTCACCAAATATTGACCCCAGGACAAAAAAATTGAGAAACGTAGTTTTAAAATTAATCAAATTTTCATATTAGTCGGGAACATCCGCAAACTTTATTTTGGGGCCACCCTAATGTACATACATATGTATATGGATAAAAAGCTACAAAAAACTTGTTGCAATTTTGTTTGCCTTCACAGGATTTAATGTGTGTCGGTGTTTTGTATAGATGGGTGTGTGCGTGCTGGTGGCAAGTGTCGGTATGCGAGGGAACTGGCTTCAAAAGGTAGGTTGTGTGGCATGGTCGTCATCATCATCAAACACACACACACTGTGCAAACAACTTAAGAATCCAAAATGTAGGTAAACATAAAATCTTTACTCGAATTTCACATTGAAACTATGGTCGTAATGGCGGTGATGATGATGTAATGCAAAATGTAACACTAAAAATAATTGTAATCATTTCGTGGTAAAATTAAAATTACACACACCTCATCGAGTCATAGTTACACATAGCCAGAAAAACCACTTGTCCCAATAGCAGTTCATTAAACACCTTGCAAATATTACATTAATTGTTGTAAATTTAACATATCGCACCTGTTCAATAAAAGGGTATTAACTCAAAATTTTTAAATTTTCACTTTTTATTAAAAAACGATACATAATGATCTACTCTACCCACTGTAAAAATCTCCCATTATTTTGTCTACTTTTTTCGTCAAAAAAATACCGTTATGTCACTCTTCATATCTTCAGACTCTGAAGTTCAGACTTACTATTTATATATCAACAAAAGAGATTTGTTTTTTGCCTCTACTGAAAAATAGAAAATTTTGAGTTACCACCCTTTTGTTGAACAGGTGCGATATGTACTCTTAGTTGCTATAATTGCTTTGCTTCTTTTTACTATTCTACAGCTATTATTATTTCAAGGTTATGTTGAATATTAAGTCAGCTTTTATACAATTCTCCGAGCTTTGTTCGTCCAGAAGTTTAAAAAGTTTTCCATACAACGAATTTCTGAAACTCAATCTTTTGATTCTCATCGTATGTCCCAATTGTGGGTAAAAAAATTAAAATAGGTCTGCAATTTCTTAAAGTATAGTCGAATCTTTACAAAACTTCGCATGTTCATATGTAATTCCAAAATTAATCTATATACATACCCAGCAACAACTTTCATTGAAAAGTAATGAGTTAAAAATCTAATATAATGATACTTCACTACTTATACATTGGCATTTTAACTCATTATTTTAACACGGTGATGTCATTAGAGGCAAGTCATTACCACGTTCGCTTACAAATAGTGACTTAAATAAGTTAATACTACTATGTTGCCGAAGATACTACTTACATGTAAGGACTATAACAATTCATTAAATTAAAGAAGAAATAATGAAGAAAAAATTGTTTAGTTTAATTTGCATTAGATTTGAATTAATAAATTTAATTATTCTAAAGTTAAATGAAGTTTATTCTGAATTAATTCCGAATTTCGTAAAATAGCTCATATACGAGTACTTTTATATAAGATTATATGCAAGGTATTACTAAACTACTTATAAGTAATGCAGATGGTATCATATAGTCATTGAAAAGTATGTTGTTTAGTAATTGCAAGTCATTACCAAGTTTTTGCTGGGTATGTTTGTATGGTACTTCATTTACTCTACCTGCTATTGGGTTTTCTGCCAAAATAATATTTTCTTCAATTTCTAAAATTGATTTCTTATCCACCAACTATTTCAAAGTTCGCAGTTGAAATATTGCTGTTATTCTTTTAGCGTTCTAATTACTTAAAACACGCACCTCTAACACAATTTGTTATACTCGTATGTATAAATATATGTATATAACAAAGTAGTTGTACAATCTAGCACTAGACCTTATAGGCGTATAATAAAGGATAATATATGCATCTAAAATTAAGGTGGGTCCAATAGCCAGGAAAAGTGTAGCAAACAACCACCTTGTATAAGAAAATCATATTAAAACAAAACACATTTAATGTTGAGAACACGAACGACCCACATATGACTTGAAACTAGAGAATAGCCACAAACAGACAGTAGACAATTTAATTATTGCCAGAAGAAAAATTAAATTTCCTTCATTGTATTTCATTAAGTTTAGACGAAAGATAACATGTTTGGGTGAACGATATTGATTATCAAGAAAAGTTAAATTGTAGAGTAAAATTTTTAAAAAGGAAATACAAAGAGAGAATTCATAACAAATGTAAAATTTTTTAAAAATATTAGAAGAAGAATCAAGAAATATTCCACAGCAAAAACATTGATATCACCAAGATAAGTCATTATTTAAACCACTTGATGGAGGGAACTATGTACCACATCAAGTCTATAAAATAACTGGATACATATGTAGTTGCATATAAGCATTGCCAAACAATGGTAAATACTTAAGGAAGTTGCTACGATATGAAATAAAATATAAACACATTTAAAAGATTTATACGTGTTTTTCAAAGAGGATCTTATTTGAGAACTTTGACTAATTATGGGCCAACCGTTATAAAATAAGGTGTCATAGTATCTGTTTATGTGAAGCTTATTTGTGTTGAATTTTATTTGGATGACAACAGTTTTAAGAGATTTATGACCGTTAAAGTGATTTTCTACAGGAGGCTAATAATGGAACGATCATCATAAAATTGGTCCGAATGATTTGTGTATGTATGAGACATAATTGTGTTGTATAGTATTTGGATACCAACATTTTTAAAAAAGTTTGCTCTTTAAAGTGGGTTTCTTAGGCAGTGGGCCTTATATGGGAGCTATGGTAAATTATGGACCGAACTACACACAATTTGTAAATATACTTAGGCTTTATGTACAACTTATTTGTGTTGAAATTTGTTTGGATATGTGCATAAATCATCATAAATTAATCATAAATCATACAATTATGTGCGATAAACTCATATTGCGGGAGCACACCTTTATGGGGCTAGGTTAAATAATGAACCGTATTCATCTAATTTCAATGCCGACCGTCCTTGGGCCGAAAATATATCATTTACAAAATTTTATCGGAATATCTTTAAAATTGCGACCTGTACTCTGCGCACAAGCTTTACATGGACAGCAAGCCAGCCAGACGGACGGATTGGCATCGTTAAATCGTCTTAGAAAGTGTTTAACCAATATTTATGGGCGTTACAAACATCACTACGGTGGTGTAGGGTATAAAAATTAACCATTGTCCGGTTAACGACATTTCGGGTCGTTATATGTGAATGAATAACGAGTAACGTTCCATTGTGAATTAAATTTATTAATATATATGTAAGTATATACATAATTATAAATTGTAATAAAATATGAAAAGCATTTTTGTATTATTAAAATTACGTTTCTTTACTACTATTTATTATAAAAACAAAAACATCAAGGGAGTCTCAGTTATGTTTTTTACAACATGACAAAAAGTCTACTGTTGCTAAATGAGTAAGTAAGAGTTTTTATTCGGCTGTGCCGAATCTTATTTACCCACTACATATACATATGTACATGTATATGACTAGTGTGATCAATGCATTTTACGGGAAGACATTTGTTGGGGGCTATGTGAAGTCGAGAACCGATTCTTATAATTTTCTTTCATGATATTATCTGAATTATATTTGAAGAAAATAGCAAAAATATCTGAAAAATATCGAGGTTGTCTGAAATTTTTATCTATAACTCAGATCCTACTGGACCGATGTTGCCCATTTTCAATACCAAACATTTCAATGAAATATAAAATGTTCGAGAAAAATGTTATTGTTCTATGTAATTTTTTCAACAGACGGGCGGACATGGCTAGAATGTCTTAGAATACCTATTATAAGGACGCAGAATATATGTATATACTTTTTGATGCTACGACCAATATTTCGATATACCACCCATATTTTTGGTGGTGGGTATAATAAAATAGTGATACAATAAAAACATAATTTCAAAATTGTAGAAAATAAAATATAAACATTTTATTTTCTATTACATAATAATTATTACTATTATATTATTATTGGACTTGAAAATAACTCGATAGGATAATGAGTTCTTTTGTGCTAAAAGTCAACATAAATGACACAACGAGATATTGGAGGTCGAAGGACATAAAAATCATAATTTTGCATATAATTAGAGTCTCACGAGTTTAGAAGACTTCCTACGTTTAGTCCATTGATTAAAGAGATTGTGTGCACAAACTCGAAAACATGTGATATTACGCAATAATCTTTTGGGCTTATGAAATTAACTAGAACTTAAACTTTTCAATAGAAGTCTGCACTAAAATTTCTTAATATATAAAATTCATTTGATATCCTTATTACACTGATATCAATTCATTACACAATTTCATATCGTATTTTAACAGTTCTCATTTACCCCCTGGCCCACGATGTCGAACGACAACGTTCGCTTAGATAAGACTTAAGACACAAACTTGATTGTGGAATAAACAAACTTGATTGAGTAAAAAATAGAGACGATAAAAAGTTTGTGTCTTAATTCTTATCTAAGCGAACGTTATCGTTCGACATCGTGGGCCAGGGGCTAAGTTTTAAGAATTTCCTTTACAATATTAAATTATTCTTATTTACGCAGCTTTTATTTCACGATACATAGCAATTTGTGACCAATGTTTTAATATTAAGTTGTATTTTCTTAAAAACAGTAAATTCAAAATTATTTTCGACATAAATATTTATTTATCTTTATTTTGTGACAACATAGATGAAATCAATATGGTGTAATTTAAAGATGGTTGATTTTAACACGAGATATGGCAAATTTATTTGTAGAAATATATTGTACAGTAGAGTTTGAAATAGTGCGGCACATATCGTTTAAAAAATGGTGTCTGCGCTTACTTGCACATTATATCTTGGCTTAAAATCTTTAAATGCCTTGACTAGCCATCGTTTCGTGTGGGCCAAATTTCTTCGTGTTCTTCTGTGTGGGGACAACGAGTCGATGTTAAAGTTTTCTTTCGTGTGAGAACAAGAAATTATTCCTCAAATTTAAAGAATTTATTTAAATAAAACAGCATTTTTTTTACAAATTTGTTTCTTATAAATAAACATTTTGTTTAAAAATATTTGTAATTCAATTGCTTTAATTGCAATAGATGACTGACCGTTTTCATTAGTTACTTTTTGTATGAATATACCAAGAATTATAATAAATCAAAAATACGAAAAAATCACAGAATTGCTATGATCCGCTGTTAGTCGTGATGAAACCATAAAAATTAACTTTTTTTACCAATGCACGTGAAATTAGCTACAAATTTAAATTTAGCACTTGAAAAATAGACCAGAAATAGACATCTATTGTTCCAAAATTTAGTCTTGATTAACCACAATCTTTTGAATTCCTTTTACTGCACATATTTCTCTCAGTGCACAAAAAGGGGTTACGTTTCGCCTTAATTGATGTATTCTACTCGTACAATCAATTGTGACAAAGTAGACGAGCACATTCCATTCTTTATTCTCTTAAATATTTAAACAAAATCCATTATAATTTCATTTGTATTCACTAATCATACAATTCATAGCACGACATATTCTTTCTTCATTCGTTATGTAAAGTTGTAGGCACTTACATACATATGTGGAAGAATAAATTATGCGTCACTAGGGTCTGAGTGAATGCCTGATCACAATCTAAAGTACGTACTTTGTTCTTAGACTATTTTTCGGTTAGACTTTTTATTCAGTTACATATATGTACCTAGATTTTAGTTTAAATAATGTCGCATATATGTATTTCTAAACCACATTGCGGTTGAATGAGCAATATTATACACTGTACACTTAAAGAAATATTTGGCATTTATATAAGCTCGTATATCACTAAATAATTCTTGTTTAGTTTTATTTTTTTGGGCTTTTATAAAATCTATTTATTTTTAAAAATCAGATATTTTATATCTGTCAACTTTATGAGAGTATACATATGTATACAAAAGTATTTATGAAAGACTTAAGCCTCAGTTAGCCGACTGTAATGGAATGTTGTGTAATGACGTAAAAATGTAAGGAAATTCTATTTCTTTCAGATTCATACATTACGGTGTTGCGTTACTTTACATCTCCATAACCATTTGCATTACTTTACACATAATAATATCCATCAGCTGTTTCTTACTGTTGCAGTTACATTCCATTACAGTCGGCTAACTGAGCCTTTACCATGTTAATAACATTAGTCAAATTGCCGCTAATTATTTTGCTGTTATTAAAAGTCTATCTATTTACAAATGTAATTAATTGAATTCAAGGCTTGGAAAGAAATTCTCTCAGTGTATATATGTTCTTGAGGGTAGTGACTTCTGTTGTGGAATTTATATGTATCTATATAATTTCTTTATTAATATTCTTCACCCATATTTCTTATTTTCATAAACGGATGAAGTCATTAAAAATAATAAAAATGAGCAAAAATAAACTTTTTTATTCTTTTGAAATACGAAAAATTTTTAGTTTTTATTATTGCATGATCAACTCATATTCTCACATTTTTATATTAAAAACACAGATACTTACTTACGCACACTTTCATAAACACGTAATAATATTTTCATGCACGTCAAAGTCACTCAAGTGTTTTTTTTTTAGTCTAGTACCTATTTAATCGTACGTAGTTTTTTATTCAGTTTTGTTGATTTTTTTTTTGTTTTTCCATTCTCTGTCTGCTGATTGCGCCTGTTGAGTTGGTTGGTGTTTCGTCTGTGGCATGAGTAAATAAATTTCAGAAAGCCGGTTTAATTTTGTTTTGCTCAACCTTGACCGTCATCTGCATGCAACAACATCTGTTCGAGTTGTGTGTAGGGTTTTCATGAATATGTTTGCTTCTCAGGAAACTAATCAGTTTTGATTATGATGGAATACGGTTTAATACACTATTTCCAATCGGCCCTCTGTGACTGATATTTATAGCATGGTCAGTAAATCTATAGCTAAGACCCCAGATGAAGTTAAAATATCAATAAATGTTTTCGGAAGATTTTTAAAAATCATTCGTCGTACGAATTCAGTTAATAATAAAATATTTACACTTTCCATATTTGTTTTCATGAAATGGGATGGAAAAATTCAAAATATTTTTCGTTTAGATGGTTCCCGAGAACGAATAACAGATTATACATATATATATATATATATTAGGCCGGGCCAATTTGTATGGAGCCGAAAAAATCGATTAGAGCCGCCCCCTAGGATGATTCTATGGACAATTCTAAGCAACTTTGGTGAAGGAATCATGGGTCTATCTCGATTTTCGAGTCTCCCACTTTTCAAAAAATTAATGACTTGAAAGCAAGAAGACTTTCAAAAGTAACTTATTCCGCTTTTCTTCCACTAAATTAATTTTTTTTACACATGTTCTTATTTTTTAGGTTGAATTTCTGTTGAAAAAAATTAAATAAATATCAATTTTACCGAACATTTTTTCTCGGAAAATAAACGAAAAATATTACAAATATGCATGAAACGCCCTCTGGTGGTGTTCATAGGTAAAAATAAAGATCAAAAATGAATTTCTCGACCCCAAAAACCCCCCATATACACATAAAAAAGATAATATAACGATGAATAAAAAATCGAATTTCGAATCAAAATGATGTTATAGGGAAAAAAGTCATTTTTTGAAAAGTGGGAGACTCGAAAATCGAGATAGACCCATGGTTCCTTCACCAAAGTTGCTTAGAATTGTCCATATAATCATTCTAGGAGGCGGCTCTAATCGACAAAAAGTTTGGCCCGCCCTAATATATATATATATATATAGTTCAAAGACCAATGTTTATGGCTTTCGATTCTCGAATTATGCATATTTGTATATTGAGATCATAATTATGCTCTTATAAAGGCACATTATATTCATGAAGCTTTGGCTGCACGAGACCAAATTGTCTTAAATAAAGAGGGAATGTCTTAATTATTACTAGGATCTTTTGATTTATCAGATTGGCTAATTCAAGTGGTCATAATCGTAGGAATTTGGGTGCTACAAATGTGGCTTGTAAAATAGACTGCAGATATAATATAAAAACTTTGCTTTGCAAAAAAATCAAACCATTTTGATTAGTACGATTATTTAGTGATAAGGAATATGTTTCCTTTTACGAGACTTTACATAAATACTGTGGTATATACCAAGAATGATAAAATAAAGATTACGCCAACGCGCGTAAAATTTTAAAATGTTCTGCGCATTTTGGCCCTGTGACGTCACACATTCTGTGTTTCTATTGGGTAATTTTTTCTCACTTGTTTTTTTTACTCATGTTTTGCTTGCATTTGCTCACTGCACTCGTCAAGAAAATTTTGTAGTAAAAATTTTCGCTTCTATCACAAATTCTCCACCACAGTCATTGAAAGAAATCCAACATTATTCGCCATACTCTTCATAAGTTGCAGAGAGCGTCTATCGCTATATATTGTGAGCTCTTTGAAGATAGTGTCCGAAGATTTTACTCTTAATTGAGCCGAGAAGTAGGATAACAGATATTTAGAGCATATTAATTTAAGTTTTATCTCATTTGGAGGTTCAATACCAGATCAATGGCAGATAAGCAGCCCTTCCTAAACTTAAACTCGACTGTCAGAAACATCAATATCATTTCGAAGATATTTTACCATCGCTAATCTTCAAAGCGACGGGGATTATTTATTAGTGGAAATCGGTTGCTTGTTATAACGCCAGGGCTTCTCATAGTTCAATTTTTACTGACTCCATGACTTGAACATGGGCTCTGAAATACTTTACTCGTAGATATTAGAACAAATTTTCTTGTGTAATAACAACTTTCATTCATAAATAGAATAGTGAAAATTCTATAACAGTTGATTGACTGGTATAACTTTACTGTTAAACTTAAGATGGCCCCTAATTGATATCATAATTTAGATTTAAGTTATTTTCTGTTCTGTTCTGGCCTACTTTTGACAAGTTTATTATAAATATTTTGTCCATACGAATATTTGTTACTAATTTTATTAAATTTCACAACTAACTGGAGACTTTCCATTTAGAATTTCCATATATTTTATTGGACTTTTATAATTACTTTTCCTATTTTGCACAAATATTATGAATATGAGAAAGGTTTTACTAATGTGTATAACGATTACATTTTTAAAAAATAATAATAATTTATGTCTGTCATCATATTTTCACAGTCCAAAACGATTTTCAACAATGATAAATGCAATTTCTACAATAAAATAGAAAAAAAATCGCATATTTTAACGTGACACTTGAGTTGCTCAGGCACAAACTCAGCCAGGTACGAGTATAATTTTACAAAGTTAGAATTGCTAGAATTTATGAATAGAGACATAAAGAAAGAGCAGTTCCTACTGCATATTCAGTATTTCTATAAATTGACATGACCAGGGATTAATGACCCAAAGCAAGGTTGAATAAATTTAAAGTTTCTTGTTTAAAGTGAAAAATGATGATGTATACAAATGTATTTCTCTAAAAATATTCAACGACATCTGCTAACACATCAAAAATATTCTAAATTCTTAAATACAATAAAACTAGAGTATTGAAGAAATTATATGGGGGGCGTTTTGTATGGAAATAAACATTTATCACAATTGCACATGCAATCGATTCAACCCATTCAATTGTTGCTCTATGTTGTGTTAATTATAATATCTATCTATTATTTGTTGTATTTTTTTCTATATATTATTAATATTATTAAAAATCTACAAGTTTGTTATTTGAGTTTAAAAGTTTTGTTCACTTGAAATGACTCAGATTTTATTTGGCTGCTGCACTAATTAAGACGTTTGTGTTAAATAAACGTTTATTATGTTAACAATCTACATGTTGTAGATAATTAAATTTTTATTGTTATTTATATCTTTTTTTACATAATTTTTATCACCGACTAACTAAGTAAATATAAACACGTGGTTAAATTCGTTTGCTTATCCAATTTATTTTAAATGTTCCACATTACGTGTGAGGCTATTCTCGGTATGGCCAGAGTTGCTAAAGAATTAATTGTTTAAAAAAAAATCATTACTTAATTGAAATTTGAATAGAATTTTCTTTGGTATGTACTAACGAGATTCCAGGAATGGTTTATTCATTTGATTGTCTAGTTTATTTTAAATGTTCAGCATTACGTCTGAATTACTTCGTATAGCCAGATTTGCAGACCTGGAACTAGACTGGTACAAACAAAGATTCCAGGAATTCGATAATATATATTTCTACAATATAGTAAATACAGAACTAACGATCTTCTCGAAAACTGTTTAAACACTTCAGACTTTACTGCACAATAGCCACCCAAGGGTTCACATATCTTCTCCAAGACTAAAATTTTTAATTTTAATGCGGGATTTTTAAAAATTTTTGTCTTATATTTTAAAATATTTGTACAAAGAAATTTATTTAAAGTATTGGCTATTGTTAGCTATGATCTTTTCCCCTTTTTTCCCCCTCTAAAAGTAATGCTCCTCTTTTGAGGTTAAGAACGAATCAACCAAAGTGAGGCGCATTTCAGGGAGAACGTTCTCCATCGGTCGAAACAAGTAGTAGTCGAACGGGGCAAGGCCTGCACTATAAGGCGGGTGAGGCAAATCTTCCCTATTACTTCTTTCTAAATAGTTTTTAAGAGGTATGCAACATGTGGCCGAGTGTTGTCATGATGAAATATTTCGCTTTCATGTGTGACCGAATTTTGCATTCGGTACATGTTGCCTGAAATAATCTGGCCAGATTTCAGCAGCTCATAATTTGTATTTTATAGAATAGAAAGGTCCCATTACCTTAGCGCCATGAATATTTGGCTTTGGTGCCGAATCGGCTGATTGGCCGGGCCTCACATACGATTTCTGATGCTTCAGGTTATCGTAATGTATGCATTTTCATCGCAAGTAATGATTCGGTGCAAAAATGTTTTTTTTTTTTTTAAACAAACACAAACTGCGAAGCTGTCTGCAGAAAACACCCAGAGTCTTTGGCGGGAATCGAACCCGCAACCCTCTGACTGATAGTCCGGCACACTATCGCCTAGTCTATCGGGGCACACAGTTTGGAATTGAAAAATTGTCTAACTTTTGGATATTGCTTTAGTAGCATCCAATGATTTTGTAAACTCTTGTTGTGTTTGACAACAATCTTCATGTTCTAAATCCTCCAATTCTTGGTTTTCAACTCTTTTTGGGTTAAAGCAAAACGTTCCGCATTCCCGTTGAAACAAAATTCTACCCTTTTGAAGCAAAAAAAAAAACCTTGTTGTTTACACTATAATCATCAAAAACTAAGTGGATATAAATGACTGATATGTATGTTTCGAAATAACATACATATAAGTTATCGTTATCTGTGATGAACTCCGAATTACACAAATACTGTCAGTTATTGCATTAACATAATAATACATATAATAAACTAGCTGAACCCGGTGTGCTTCGCTACCCCCTCGTTATAAAATAAAATAAAAAATATTTATATATGTACTTACAAAAATTTATTTACTATTTAATGATAATTTAATTATTAAAATGCTTTAGGATATACATACAATATTTTTAGTTTGCCCATCGGTGGGGTTTCCGTCACGGGAGCATGCAACATAAAGCTGTCCATGAGAGTAATATGGATTTACTAAATTTAAGCCTCAAATTTGCAGATATTGACCTTGAGCTTTGTTAACACTCATATCAAACGCTAGCCGAACAGAAAACTGCAATCGTTTAAAATCGAATGGTAAATCTGTTGGTATCATTGGAATGCGTGGCAAAAGTACATCTGTCCCTTTATATTTTCATGTTATAATGGTCGCTTCTATTAAATTATTTCTCAGTTTTTTTACTGCAAGTCGAGTGCCATTGGGTTGCTTGATTGATTTGACGCATTACAAAGTGATATTCATCTTCTCCATATGTAAAACTAATAGAATACTGAAGAGCGTCATATCAGCGATGCATTTCAGTGGGCGAAGCCATGCCTCTTTGTTCACTTACATAGTCAAGAATTTATTATTTCGTAAGAATATCCTATTGTGAAAATTTAATGACGATCGGGCCAGTAGTTAAGACTATATTACGATTTTTAATTTTCCAAAAAAGGGGCGTGGTACCACCTAATTTTCTCCTGGTACGTATTCCTAATTATGCCAATAGGTATATAAATTTTTGGGTTATATGGGCGGTGCCACTCCCGTTTGTCCAATCAAAACTTCATATAGGCTATTATTCCTTCCAGAGTCACAGTAACATGATGTGAAAATTGCAGGAAGATCGGTCCAAGGTTTTGGTCTCCTATTAAGCATAAACATACAGACAGACATTCATTTTTATATACGTATATAGATATATCCGCTGTTTGTATAGTTTACTTTTTTTAGGTCAGTCACATACTATGTATTTGTGTTTGACTCAACTCACTGTCAATGTAATTTTATCCACAATATACTCGCATTCATATATTTACATAAACCCACTGTATCAGCATTTGAATTTCATTTCATTCTGTCTCAATTTCACTTTTTGATAACGCTGTTCACTTTTGACAGTTGCTTCAAAAATAAAAAAAAACACTAAAGTAATCAAGTTAAAAAAGTTAAATAAACGAAGATGGCGAAATAAGTTTATATACTCCCAATAGATAACTAAATATTACCTTAAATTTTCAAGTGGATATTTGCTTAAATTGTTAAATATATACAGTGGCTTCAACACATAATCAGATCATCTAAAATCCATTGAAAGTTTACATTATTTTAAGGATTTGTTCACTGACGAAAGCAAGTTAAATTTGCATGGTTCAGACGGCAAGCAATATGTGTGGCGAAAACCAAATTTCAAAATTAACCATTAAAATACAAAAGCCACAGTTAATGATGAAACAGAACTGGGGCTGAACGTTTTTTTTTCATACATTTTGACATAAAATTATGACATTTTCAAGTATTTTTGACAGTAGTACATTATTTTACACAAACAAAATGCCTGTTGTTTCTGTTTTGTCTTGTATTTGTTGTCGATTTGCACTCACCTTGTATAGTTGCACCATGCAGCCGTCGTTTTAATTATGGGACTGTTTTCTCTGAGAGTCGTTTTTGCTTGAAGTTGCGGTCGTGTTCTGTTTCATCATTTAAGCACAGAGGAGCCTCTGTCATGCTAATGGGCTGCATGTCGAGTGCTGGAGTAGGCAATTTGCATTTTAGAGATGGTAAAATGAGCATATTTGTCTACCTCAACATTTTGAAGCAAAGTGCAGATAAATTCAGAATTGAGAATAACTTTGCTTTCTATCAAGATAATCATTCTAAGCAATTTTTAGGAGTTGCAAAGCTTTGGTTGATTCATAACTGCCCCAAACCGATCGAAATCCTAGCACAATGTAATTGAGCATGTTTGGGAGGCATTAGGTAGATTGGTCAGAGTGTATCAAAATAAGTTCAACATATTAGGGCAGCTAAAGAAGACTTTGTTAGAATCTTGGGACTCCATAGAGCCGGAAGTTTGCATTCTGGATATGCTACAAAAAGGTTAAATGTTAGATTTTAGTATTTTAATAATTTTTACTTCGCTTTGTTCGATTCTTCGATGAGCACAAGAAATTGAACTGCTTGATTTGTTTCTCTTAAAAAACTTTAAATAATAATAAATATTTTTTTTTTCGGTTTTTGTTATTATTAAAAAATATTTATATATTTTATATATTAAAAATAATTATATATTTTATTCTATGTGGCTAATTTACTAATAGCCCAGTAGAAAATTGCACATTTGTTATTAATGAATAAACATATTTTGCTGTTTGGTTTTTGCTCTTACATTTCAGTTATTAATAAAATCCTAAAAATTTCTTACAACTGCCCCCTGACGAGCTCCCGATTTTCTGCTATCTGAAGTATTTAATGAGTTGTCCAACTGATTACTCATATGCAGTTACAGTTGTTGTATTTGTGTCATTTCTTTAAAAAAAATAGTTTGTTTCAATTTATTGATTTTGAGCTTCTTAAATTGAAGTGCCTTTATCAAAACCATTTTTATGTAGTATTACATATGATCCATTTAAAGGTAAAAATATATTGTAAATGAGAATTTTTCCTGTTGCGAGTATTAATTGTGAAACATATAAGTCCCGTTTACACAGTCGAAAATTTGTAAGAAAAACATCTGGAATTCTCTTTTGCTTTTTCATTCGCGGTCACACTGCCGAACAATGTTGTCAGACACATTTCATTATTATTTGCTTTTTTGATATTTCTCTTCTTCGTACTGTGTAATAATTTGTAGTAAATTCCAGCAAAGAAAATGTCAACACAAAATTGATTCTCTCTTCCCCACCCGTAATTTTCTATCAAGCTAAATGTTTTTCTTCCAAATGTTCGACTGTGTAAACGGGGACTAACAGAAATACATACAAAAATAAAGAGTAGTGTATACAATTGTTTTCAAATAAATTGTATATTTAACTAGAAGTAAACTTTGAATAAAATTTTTAAAAAACTTTTCAATTAATACTCGCAAGAGGAAAATTCTTATTTAGTAAATAAAAAAAATTAAATATGGGCAAATCCTGCGTGACGAACGTTACATTCGTACGCGTTTTCGGACTAAAATATATAAAATTTTGGATAGTGTTTAGTGTGATTTAAGTGTACTTTCAAATGGCAAAAAACATAATTTGTTAACAAGTATTTGTTGCGAAATAATTGATTACAAAGTTTCGTGACGCACGTTACAAAAAGTGGAAGTGTGTTTTCGTAATTTTTAGCGAATTTTGCCTAATTAAGCACACAAAAGCTATTACATACTTAAAAGAAAAATTAATATAAGAGAATTCTAAAATAACTTATTTGAACCTAAAAAATTTTATCAAAAGCCGTGAACCCATCGTTACGCACGTTACGTGACGCACGTTACATTTTTTTCAGTGGCATATAAAAAAACACAATTCTATTTTAATTGTGTTATAATCACTAGATTGTATTTTTTTCCGATAAATTCGAGCACGCTCAGCAGACGTTTTCATTTTTTTAACAGCTTAATAAATTTGTTAATCATAAATCAAAACAATTGCAGATAATTGAAACGAAATTAAGAGCTAGGCAACATCAAATTAAAACAACGATCGCAAATACAAGGTGGCGCAAAAGTAATCCTCCTATCAGAAAATTATATAAATTTTGCGAGACCCCTAATGTCAGTTCTGTTTTGACATTTGTGTAGTAAACACATGCGAAATATACGTTAATAAACAATGTTACGCTACACTGCTCTAGAACGCGGAATATTGCTGACAGAACTGACATTAGGGGCCTCGCAAAATTTATAGCATTTTCTGATAGTAGGATTACTTTTGTGCCACCTTGTATAAATGTACCAACAAATTTAATGAAATTGTTATTGATTTTCTTTTTGTTATTATAACAAAGATCAATGTAACAACACTTTCGCATATAGGCTAAGAATAGAGATAAAAAGCAAAGAGATAAAAAAAAACTATATTACAATTTCAAAAATAATTCAGACAGCG
This sequence comes from Bellardia pandia, assembly GCA_916048285.2. Classification (NCBI taxonomy): domain Eukaryota; kingdom Metazoa; phylum Arthropoda; class Insecta; order Diptera; family Calliphoridae; genus Bellardia; species Bellardia pandia. The sequence continues at coordinate 79,066,698 of OU696530.1, forward strand.
CTAAAAAGGTTTTTTTTTATAAATAAGAAACAATGATGTCAACTCTAGCGCTAGATCAACGGTTCCAAAATGGTGGTCCGCGGATCCGCGAAGAGTTTCAAAAAAAATTAAAGCAAAGGGTTTTGATGTAATTTTTGGGATAACTCAAACCGTGACGCACGTTACAGAAATTAATACGTTACATTTTTTTTTAATTTTAAAATTTTAATTTTATATTTAATTAAAAGTAGCACATGAACTTGATTTAAATTTATAGACGACTAGCAAAAAAAAATTTATTCTACTCACAATATAAAAAAAAACATTATTTTCCGTGACGCACGTTACAACGCATGGACTTGTCATTTCAACACTAAAGTAATGATATGAACACCTAAAAATTTTAAATTTTTTCTATAACATTAAGATATCTGAGGTAGGGTAGGATTTGGCAAGCGTTTTTGTATTAATGATTATTATTATATTAGTATTAATGATATTTACAAAATGAGATATCTCGTCTAATTTTCCATTAAAAAAAATACAGTTGGATTAATTTCAAAAATGTTTGGTTGGTTGACTGTTTCTGGGATTTGCCCATATACGAAGTTTGAAAATAAACACTATTAGACACAAAGAATGCTGATGACGGCTTTAGCAGGCCAGAAAATGCATTACATTTTGCTAGTGTCTCTTGTCGCTTTTACATTTATGCTGTCCAACGGAAGGCAAATGTGAAGCATATAACAGAAATATACAAGTGTATACAATTATGTATATGAAATTAAAAGCCTGACATTACAAAATTACTTTGATATACTGCAGACGGATTACAGAGTATGTTAATCAGTAATGGGATGTCATTACAAGGTCCTTATTAAATATATTATAAGTACATATAAGCAAATCGCTACATATACATATAAGCTGTAAAAGCGTTGTTTAAATAAAAATGTTTAAATTATTATATCATTATATAGCAAACAACAAATATACATTTTCATTTCTGTTTTCACTTTTATTGATTTGACTTTGGCACACTAAATCCCAGAATATTAAATTAAACACATGTAAAAACACACTAAAATTCTCAATAAAGTTATTAATAATTTAAACATATCCTAAATACTTACTCGTACAGGCTACAAATAAAAAAGTCCCACAAATAATATTAAATAATGAAAGCTTATTTAATAACCGCTTAGTAATGGAACTAAATATAGAAAAATAATTCATCATTTCTGGTTCACTTTTTATTTTTGATTTAATGTGGTCTATTAAATAAATTTCATACCTCTGTATGTACATATGTACATACAATATTTAATATTTAATAATTTATAATGTAAACAGTTAAAATTGTACAATAAATAGAACGAACATGAACTGTTTATAAATCTAAAAGAAATGGATGAAATCAAATGACGTACTAACAGCGAGTGCATTAATTAAAAGTACAGTATAGTACAGTCATAATAGTTAAAATATTTCTATTGAATATATTTTACGTTTTAAAAGGTCTTGCAATTATTTCCCAGAGTATTAAAAATAATATTAACTCGTGTTGTTTTTACGTTTAGTGTAAACAATTTACATGTGTTTACTTTGTGACAACGGACTATTTACAAACAGTATATTGTAGATATAAATGATAATGAGCTGATTATAACTCATGGCTTTTGACAATTTAAATCAGTTATGGCAGTTTAATGATTGTAATTGAAATAATTATTACATCCACTTACAGTTTTAGTAAAGTTTAATTTTATTGCATATTCCTATTAAAAATCACTTATTTATTATATGCTTAAAAAATCATTAAACTATTTTATTGTTTTATCATAATTCTTATCAAAACACCAGATATACATACATAAATACTCGTATATACATACTTACATTATGTTATGCCCATAGCTGCCATATTTGACGATTTATCGTCATTTTGACGATTTTTGGTTTCAAAAATAGCAAAATGACGATTTGACGATTTTTTCATTGAAAATGACGATTTCCTGAATTATTAAAATTTTCTATAAATTGTTAGTTTTATTAATGTTTTTGTTACCAAATTCTCTCTTTTTTTGAGACAACAACTATTTCAAAAACAAAACTAGTAGTGTTTTCTTAATTATTGTTGTTAAGTTCAAGTAAAATAATTGCAAATAATATTGAGACAGGATAGTCGAAATTACTTATTTATGTGTAAATCAATTTTAAATACTGAATTCCATGAACTAAAATTTTAAGAGGAAACAATTTCTGAATTTCCACGGGGAAATTCTTCTACAAAAACTTCTCCTATTTTAACAAAACGTCGAAAGCATATTCAGCCGAATAAATTTAAATAACAAAAATACGGAATTCTTTGAAAATATTTTAAATTCTATACTCAAAATGTTATTTAAAACTTAATAAAATAAATTGTTTTGACATTGTAATTTAACCTGAATTAATAAAATATGCTGAATTCAACAATTTATTTATAAAATACTGTTTCACACTATTCAGTTTTAGCAGACCAGTTTTTGTTCAATTCTCTTTTGAACTTGCCATTTCATTTCATCAAACATGTCAATTAAATTTTCGTACTTTTTAATGTAAATCAACATGCATGAAAAAAAACAAAAGGTAATAAGAAAATTTACAGTACCGTCAAGTTTATACCCCTTTTGTTCTTATTTCTCTTCTCTTCTCTTCCAAAAATACTTGCCTTGACGAGTGAGAATTATAGAAGTGAAAACGGACTAAGATATTAAATATTAAATATTACACAATAGTGTTTAACATAACATTTTTTGTGATTTGTTATGTAAAAAGTTAAAATTTACGTATTTTGATATGTATTGTACAAGAGACTATATAAAATTGAATTTTTATGTTTTCGTTTTAATAAAGATTTCAAAATACTGTTACAAATAGTGACTTTTTATTTTTCCGATTTTTTTGACGATTTTTAAAATTCGAAATGACGATTTTTTTCTTTTTTATCGGGATTTTGACGATTTTTTCCGAAATTCATCTGGCAGCCCTGGTTATGCCTGTTTAATTTATGAATCAAATAATAAAGATTGCGCAGGTCCGTTATATTTTATAAACAATTTTAGAGTATAATTGAGAGCAAAATTTCTTCTTGTGACGTCACAAGTCAAAAATATTTTTTATGTTTGCTTAACTTCCATAAATGAAAGAAACAAGATTGCGCATTACGCAGGTCCGTTAGTTTTGTCTCACTCAGCTGATTGAGTGACGTAGACAGAGGGCATTGTGGTTTATTGTGAAAAGTAAAAAGTCATTAAAGTTAAAAAAAAATCATGAAAATTAAAAGTGAAAAATTGTTGTAACAATAATAAAAAAAGCCGTGTATAATCAGTTTATTTAACTTTCTGGCAGATCCAAAGTTATTAAAGCAAAGGTTAAGCAGAAAACGAAAAATATTAATATTATTCGTGGGTTGAGGGCGGACTATCCAAGCTGACTCAAAAAACTATTTAACATATGCAAGACCTGAAAAATATTTTCGAAGAAAGCAATAGACAAGGCTTGCTAATTAAAGACAACTTCATAAAGTCTCACGTACCCTTTCGAGTTCGAGAAAAAGAAAATATAAAAAAAATAATAAATTAAATTTTGATTCATGTGTTTAATGATTGTCATTGAAACAAATATTACATAAACTTTCACTTTTAGTGCAGATTAATGAGTAAAGTTTAATTTTATTGTATATTCCTATTAAAAATCACTTATTTATTTGACTGGCTATAAAAACTTGCAGTAATTAAAACAAGTATTTTACCGATTGAGTGCCAAATTGAAGGTGGTTGTAATGCACTCTTCCTATGTTAATATGACACTGATTTTATTTAATAAAACCAGACCTTAATAACAAATTAATAACTAATTTTAATAATTTAAAATAATATGTTAAAATATGGTTGAACAATTTCAATAGTTCTTATTAAGTTTATTATTACGTGGGTTTTATTAATTTATATCACATAACTACTCTTATTCTAATGTTAAAATTGAACTTATTTTAATGCTTAAATTGGCAATTTTTTAATAACACAGTTGTGGTTTATAAACTTAAGTTCTGCTCTGTAAAACTGACCCTTTTAGGTACTTTCTGTGCTCATTTAACGCCCACCCACCCCCAGAATTTTATTAATCGCCAGACAATGTACCCTTTTAAAATTAGCTACAATTAAATAAATTAATTAAATATACATACATACATAATAATTAAGGAAATTGTTTAAATTATAACAAATAACACAAATGTGTACATATTTACTTTGACAGCCAATGACAAAATGCCATTATAAACAGTCACCGTTTATTGCAGACTTTTCAATTAAGTTTTTTATCAAACATTTATCAAATGTTTAATATTCATGCTTATAATTAGTAACAGACATTTAAAGTAATCAATTGATCATAGTTTTTGTAGACTTTGGAAAAGCTGTTACATTAATTGAAGTTTAAGTTTTTCAATTAAAGTTTCTAAAAAATATTCCAAATGATATTGATATTCCCTTCCAATTCAAATATGAAATGAAACAGACAGGAAATTTATATTTTTCAACACTTTACCACGAGTATTAAAGGTATTAATATTATTACTCCTAATATATGTTTTGTTTTTTCAATTCGCCTGTAAGACTGGCCAATTTATATAGAAATTGATAAAGAATCCGGTGGTACTCTTAGGCTTTCAAAAAAAAAAACAATGTTTTTGGATTTTTTTTAGGTTTTCTATTATTTCTATCTTGAGCGTCACACACCAAATATGTATAAAAAATCGCTAAAAATGCAAAAATAGTTGAAATTCAAGCTTATTACGATGTTCTTTTGTTTCTCAAGATTGACTTTTGCGAAAATCACCTTTTCGATTATAAACAAAAAATCATGATTCACCTTGATTTTTCATTTTTTTAAGTGACTAGTTATTTTAAAATCTTATTTCTCATGAAATTTTATCGCGCCCTTACACACTTTTTTTGATAGATTTTTTTTTCTCCTTTTCACTTTTGTTAGAATTAAAGTTTGTTCTTTCCTTACGTAATTTACTTTATTTAAATGCAAATTGAAAACTAGTAATATTACTTGATTTATAAAAAAGTGACGCTCAATGCAAATTATGGGGACAACCTTTCTTTGCAACGCCAAAATTCGCACTAATTAAGTTTTGACGACTATAACAAATCAAAACAAAAGAAAGAAAAGAAACGCAATAATTCGAAAACTGTTATTAAATGTTGCATATTTATTTTTTCTTGATTTTATTTTATTTTGATTACTAAAAATTCTAACGGGGACACATGCTTTTGAATGGAAGCAGTCAGAGGGAGAAACAAAACACTATTCTGAATAAACAAAAAAACTAACATGCAAATTTGAAAATTACGTTTTTTGTTACATATTCCTCGCTGATCACTCTCACATTTTTGTTTTGTTTTTTGTTTGTTTTTTTTTTATCTAAAATAGTAATGTAAAGTGCGGGGACACAAAAATTGCGTTTTTTTTTTAAATTGACCCGTATAGGATATTGATAACGATTTCTGACTGTCTGTATATTGGCTGACAACAACTTTCTCAGTTTTTAGGAATTTAAAATCGTATATCAATACTGTTACGTTTTTACCTTTTAAGCCGGCTTCCTTTTAATTGCAAAATAAAAGCGTCAAGTAGTTTGAAGAAAATATAACGAGTATTTATACTATCACAAAATCCTTTATAAATTACTTTTTCCAGATTGGTTAGTCACCCAAATCTCTGTTAATTAACCTTTCTAATATTATAAACATATGTATGAGGGATGGCAAAGTTGAGACAATCGTACTTTTTTTGGCACAATCGAAGCTGAAAAGTACAATGATACCAATGAACCATTTGGTACAATTTATATTTTACCTCTTAATAGACATTTAAGGCTTAAATTCATAAATGGAAAAACACAATTTGGGTGGTTGTTTTAAGGTTATTTAACGTGATTGATATTATTCTTTTGATTGCTCTGTCCAAACACGGTTTGAACACTAATATTTTTTGTCGTATTAAATTTTACTGATATACTTGATTATAATAAAATTAATTATCCAATTGCTTTATTATTGCCATATTTGTATATACATACATATAGTATTTCTGGATTTGAATTTTAACGGTTAAATGAATTTATTACCCGCTAGCTTTGGTTAAACTTGAAAAATAACCCGTTGCTAACGTGTTTTATAGTGGAAGGCCAATGTAAGCGGCATGCGGCCGCGGACGGCAATCAGCTTAAATAAACATTTATTAGTGTGTACATTAGACCTCGCCTCACTTATATGGAAAAAATTTTTTTTTCGAATTTTGCATTTGGGGATTGGATAAATATGCTATTTGATGTAAAAATTCATGTGGTAAAATTTGAAGTCGATCAGAGTGTGCCAACCCGTGCCACGCTGAGGTCAAAGTTCAAAATATATAGAAAACAATCGTTTTTTCATTGATGACAAGTTATTTATTATAAAAAAACATGCAGTTCATATAATGTTTTCTTAATTTGCAATTTTTTATATTCAAACATTTCATTAACAAAAAAGAAGAGAATTAATATTATTAAATTATTATAAGAGCGACGACTTAGTATATGCTGGGAATTCCTTTCGGTAGTTCTTAACAATATGAAGCAAGCACTGCTTCTCTTCTTCGCTATGTGTTAAGGACCGGTTAAAATCTGTAATAAGTTTGACTTTTCTCTCAGCAGCATCATTAACAACATTAATATTTTTCAGAATTTGAAAGCCTTTAATGTATTCTGCTCTTTGGTGCCAATTTGAGGGATCAAACCTCTTATAATAATTTAATAATATTAATTCTCTTCTTTTTTGTTAATGAAATGTTTTAATATAAAAAATTGCAAATTAAGAAAACATTATATGAACTGCATGTTTTATTTATAATAAATAACTTGTCATCAATGAAAAAACGATTGTTTTCTATATATTTTGAACTTTGACCTCAGCGTGGCACGGGTTGGCACACTCTGATCGACTTCAAATTTTACCACATGACTTTTTACATCAAATAGCATATTTAACCAATCCCCAAATGCAAAATTCGAAAAAAAAAATTTTGAGGCGAGGTCTAGTGTACATTGTGTAAAAGTAATTAGGAAAATTGAAATAAATTTTATTTTTTAACTAAACTCATATGTCACATATTATATACATGTGTACATCGTTTTAAGCGGCAAAGTTGAACAAAATTCTACTTCTGCCGTCCGCGGCCGCATGCCGCGTACATTGGCTTTCTACTATTAACGTTAGCTTAACCATCAAACACAGCGGTGAGCATGAACCTAAATAAATAATATTGAATTGAGTTCCCACCAAATAATTCATTGTGTTATTGATTTATTTTCTCATATTTGGAATACCAACGCCTAATTCTTTGGCCCTATGCTCCTTGTAGGAGTTTAAGGGAACAGATATATAACGCCTAATTCTGTGGAGCAATTGTTCTCTATACCGCCCAAAGCAGCCGTCAGCTGCTTGACCCTGGTACAACATTGTACACACAGACATATGTCATAATTGGAAGGGTAGACGACCCATAGTGTTTTGTTAGGCACATTATGAAAATCTCCCAATTTCTTTAGATATCATAATGAAATTTTCTTATATGTATTATATATATTCTCAATGAACGAATACCAAAAACTGCTAAATGTTTAGTCACGTTTTAGTATAATTAATTGCTCTTATATTCGTATAAATATGTATGCTTAAGCTACGGTCATATTTAGCAAATATTTAGGCAAAAAAGCGTAACCACTTGTTTCAGCACAAATTTGTTTACTCCTACAAAAGTTTTGCAAGATCAAACAGCATCAAATAAAATAAAACTAAATATTTGTTGTGCTTTGGCCTAAATAAGAAAAGTGTTTTTAAATAAATAAAACGTGCAAATATTTGCCAAATGTGACCGTACCTTAAGAAGAAAAGGCTGTTCCGAGATTTTTCATTCCTGATATGTATATATTAATCTTAAATTTTCTGCGAATTCGTTGCTTTCAAACTTGTAATTAAAAACGTACGTCTAATAGTGGAGGGCCAATGTAAGCGGCATGCGGTCGCGGCTGGCAACAGTATTACCAGTGAATAAAAGTTTTGTTTCTTTGCAAAATTATTCATACAAAAATTTTGAAGTATCGCAATTTACTTTATCTGACAATGAGGTGAAAAGCGAACGCGCGGCAAAGTAGTACATGTACATATATCAGTGATGGAAAAATTAAAAATTGAAATGGTACTGACCGTCAACAAAAATAGTACTTTTTTCAACATTTTGGTACTTTTTAGGAAACATATATTTTTATTCAAAAATAAAATTAAAAATCCATTTAATTTAGTTTATTAAAAAAAACTATTATACCAACAAACTAAAAATTAATTAATTTTTATGTAAAAATATATGTTTCAAAAATTTTTATTTGTTGTGGGTTAAGATAATAAACATATGAGCATGCCTGCATTTTGTTAGCGTTAATGCCATGTCATTAATAAATCTTTCACCAAAATGTTTGAAGTTTTCAAACTCATATGATACACAAAAAATCTCAAACAAGAAATGAAAATTACAAAAATGTACGAAACATAAGAAATTAAAAAAAATTTATCAAAATAGTACCACAAACAACTTTAATTCTTTATGCATCTGTTTACTTTTGTAGATTAGCTCATCCCAGATCAAATAAATAACATTAATAACGAATTTGTGCATTCCTTATGTTCTTGTTTTGAAGCCAATGTTGTCAATGATTATAAAAATAGTAATGCTGGATTTCTAAACAGGGAACAAAACAAACATAGAGTACTAAATATGATGTGGTGGTACTGTGGTATTTTTGTTGTCAAAAAGTACTGAAAATAGTACAATAGTACTGAATTTTCCATCACTGACATATATAATATGTCACATATGAGTTTAGTTTAAAATAAAAAAATTTGTTTTTCCATTTTTTTAATACTTTTTACACCATGTACACTCTAAAAGAAATCGTTTATTTAGGAATTTATTTATGTAAAAAATAAATTAATTTAATTTTCTGACATTTCCCGCTACAAATATGCCGCGCACATTTGCCTACCTACAAAAAGTATAAGCGGCAAAAAGAACAGCCGATTGCCGCCCGCGGCCGCATGCTGCTTACATTGGCCTTCCACTATAATATAAGGCCCGTGCCGTAATTATTTATACGCATAAATATGTACATTCTCGTATGTGTTATCAGAATAAAAATCAGAACAAATTAAAGTCATTTGAACACATCGGTTCATTATTGACCATAGAGAAAACAGTAAATCTTATCATTTAATGTTTTTGTAATTTTGTTAATGAATTTAGAGGGTGAAATTTAGAAATGCTATATATACTCGTACATATGTATATATAAATTTAATAAAAATTTATGTTTATAAAAATAATAACAAATAAATTGTAAATCATCAGTCAAGTAATTCACGTTCCCTTAAAAGCGTTTAATAACAATTAGTAATAAATAATTTCATATTCACCACATTCTTAAATGTATTTTTGTATGTATAATACATAAATAGAGTAGATTGTAAATTAATATGTGTGATTAATGAGCAGTAATAATTTGTAGGGTTTCCTAAGCTCTGTCAATGGAAATTCCATCATAAACACATGCTTCATTGAAGCTAATAACCGGTCAATAACCGGTAACAAACGTCATCAGTGTGACAATCGATAATAATACTATTGCTTTTATTTATTTAATTGGTTTTTAGCTTGAAATGAACAAAGAAGACATGGCACAAAGTGCGGACACAACATTTATACCAGACCTACCGAAAGGACCATTGTGCAATTATCGCAAAAGGGTCAAGTTTGATTGGAAACGTTTAAGGCTGATACTTGAAAAGGAACAGGCTTTGCGCATTAAGGTGAGCTATAAATTTTGAAATATAACTTTGGTCCAGATATTTACTTTATTTATATTTTTTATTTTTTTAGTACAAGGTTTGGAAAATTTTAGAAAATGATCCTCTGTTCTCCCAACCCATCGCACTCCTACCCACCGATGAGCAGAAACGTATTTGTGCCATGCAAATGAATCGTATGGCTTATTTGGATTTAGTTCCTAAAGAAATCCAACAACGTTCGTTTAGCGAAAAGACCAAATATTTGATGAGCATTAATGAGGCTCTACACACCTACTGTCCCAGTTTGTCAGTGAAGATTGCCTTGGGCGTTGGTCTCTTCAATAATGCTATACGTGCCATGGGCACTGAAAGGCATAATAAATATTATGAGGCAGCTTGGAATCGCGAAGTTGTCACCTGTCTGGCCATAACGGAAGTTTCACATGGCAGCAATACGAAAAGTATTCGCACCACCGCCACCTATGATCCTGAAACTCAGGAGTTTATAATCAATACACCAGATTTTGAGGCTGCCAAATGTTGGATCGGCAACTTGGGCAAAACATCCACAGTGGCCATGACTTTTGCCAATCTTTATACACCCAATGGTGTTAGCCAGGGTCTGCATGGTTTCCTTATACCCATTAGAGATCCGAAAACTTTGCAGCCCTACCCTGGTGTCTTAGTGGGTGATATTGGTGAGAAGATCGGTTTGAATGGCATTGACAATGGCTTCGTTATATTCACCAACTATCGTATACCTCGCGAGAATCTACTCAATCGCACCGGTGATGTTACGCCCGAGGGTCTGTATGAAAGTGTTTTCAGCGAACCAGGCAAAGTATTGGGCGCCGCTTTAGAATCGTTTTCTGCTGGCCGTATTGGCATCATGCAGGAATCTGTGAATACTTTGTCAAATGCCGCTGTTATAGCGATACGTTATGCTGCCTTAAGAAAACAGTTTGGTCCGGAGAAAACTGGTCCCGAAACGCCTATAATCGAGTATCAATTACACGTAACTTTAATTAAATTTATTTATTTTTTTTCAATACTTTATTAATATTTATTTTCTATGAATTTTTCTAGCAATGGAGAATATTCCCGTACTTGGCGGCTGCATGTGTTTTAAAAGTGTCCGTCGTTGAGTTGACAGAACAGTATTTAAAGATTATCGAAAAATCTCAGGCTGATTCAAATGGTTTCGAATTATTGGTAAGAATGATAACAATTATTATATTATTATTTATAAGTTAAAATTTAAATTTGGATAAAAAATTAATATTAAGGTACAAGCAGGCCTTAAATATTTCCATATGTAATCTATGTACATATATGTATACGTAGGTAGTTCTAATAATTATTCGTTTAAGAAGCTAAATAGAATACCAGTTAAACAAAGAGTTTAAACTCAATCCTTAAAGTACAATAACAAATACAATACTAGAGTTAAAATGTCTTTTGGAAATTAAATTGTTTAAAATTTAAAACATATTTTTAAATTTAAAAAATCGGCAAAATTTCAGTTTATGGGGGACACCCCTGGGAAAAAAAAAAATGCCACGCCCCCTTAAATGACCCCAGGAGTGCGAAAATCATAATGAATAAGGGGGCTCACGCCCCCTATGGGCGTGGCAGTCGAAAAACGACCCGGCGCACCTACGTAGACAATATGGGTATCAAATGAAAGCTAATGTCTTCACGATTCCAAAAATAGCCGTATCGTCCAATTCACGACCCCAGTCGTGAATGTCAAAGGCAGTAACGCAATCCATATTTAGTGATGTTCTCGTGTCAAGAGTCAAATCATAAATGAGGATAAGTACAAAATTAAGAAACGAGGAAAACTCTTGAAAGCTTCTGATTGATTAATGAAAATTTGTTATACTGGCTTCGCTTAGTAAAGTTTTTCTGCGTGACCGGCCTACGGCCGGGCTTAGGGGTTTTTAACTCCAGTATGTCTTAATTCTAGACGGCGGGGATCTCGAGTGCTCGGCCTCTGGCCGAGCTAAAAAGAAATAAACAAAAAAAGTCCTTCCCCCATTTTATAAAAATTAACATATCTTCCTCAAATTCTGGACGATCTGGCAACTACGGGTATTTTTGGAATCGTGAAGACATTTCCTTTCATTTGATACCAATATTGCCTAAGTAGGTGGCATGGGTCGTTTTTCACCCCCGCCCCTATTTAACAAAAATGGCCGTATCGGCTGCAAAAACCGCCCGATCTGGCAACTATGGCTATTTTTGGAATCGTGAAGACATTAGCTTTCATTTGATACCCATATTGTCTACGTAGGTGGGCCGGGTCGTTTTTCGACTGCCACGCCCATAGGGGGCGTGAGCCCCCTTTTTCATTATGATTTTCGTACTCCTGGGAACATTCTGAAGGGGATGGCATATTTAGATTTTTTCTCTAGGGGCGTCCCCCATAAACTGAAATTCAGCCAAAAAATCATAGTTTTTTTTAATATTTAGCTTCGTGTAAAAGATTTTGTTTAAGAAATATAATTGTTTAATTTTGTAGTTGTCGACTTGTACGTCGTCTGAATTTACATTGTACAAATGTTGTTGGTAATTTCTATATATACATACATATATTTTGTACAACAATACGACACTTTTACATATGTATGTTTTTCAAATGTTGTATAAAAGTTTAAGTGTTGCTCAAAGTTCAAATATGTTGCTCGATCAAATTCTAGCAGTTTGATTTTGGCATGTATGTAAATGATTCGTGTAAAATTTTGGATCGGTACGGTATGAGATTTATGAGTATGGACCGAAAGTCACAAAATTTTGTTAAATGATTTTTGTGTATATTTAAATGATATATATTATAAGACATATATAAAGATAAATGACTTTTTCGGATGTGGTCATTGTATGCGAGCTATGACTAATTATGGGCCGACCATCAGAAAATTTAGTAAAACAATTTTTATACATATCTATAAGAAGTAGTTGTGTCGAATTTTAACCTGGTAACTACATTTTTGCTTTATACGTATTTAAGTGAATTTTAGATGTGGACTATATATGGGGTCTATGGTCAAACATGGATCGAAAATACAAAATTTCGTTTTGCGATTTCTTTTTAAATCACAATTATTTTTGCCGAATTTTGTATTGATATTCCAATTTTACAGGCATTTATTTATCATTAAGCCATATTTCGGGAAGATATTTGTATGGGGGCTATGAGAAATCATGAACCGATTTAATGACTTTAATGCTCGTTAAAGCTATTTTCGGAAATGGGCCTTGCATGGAACGATCATCAAAAAACTTCTACATATGGAACATATATTTATTGAATTTTATTTATTTATACCAACAATCTTAAGTCATTCATTCTCATTAAAGTGATTTTCTGAAGTGGGACTTATATAGGCGCTATGGTTAAATATTGACCAATCCGCAATTAATTGTGGTGACTTTTGTGTGGATACCTATAGAAAACAGAAATTTATGACCGATAAAGTTCTATTTCGAAATGGACCTATAAAATAATGGACCAATTTAAACTAGTTTCAATAGACTTCTTCCTTGAACCAAAAAAAATGGAATTTTAGGAATTTTATCTAAATAAATTCAAAATCTTTGCAAATATCAGTATAAACGCTTAATACCATCCCCACTATGGGGGATTTTCCTCTTGAACTTCCGAAAGTTTATCTGACTTAGACATAATTCTAACGCTGTGTTTATTTGCTTAAAAGCAATTTTGTTTTTTAAATTTTTATTTCATTTGTTGTTCTTGTTTCTCATACAAATAAATATCGTCAAATCAAATTATAGGTATTTTTTAATTTTAAATTTTCAAGATCTGAAGTATATTTCATGTCGTTATCTTGCTGGTATAGTAATTTTAGGGGCATATTCCATTTAGCATCTTCTCCAAAATATTAACGTATTAATGGTTATCCATATTTTTTATCCAAAAAAATTGGTTTTTTATCTCTAAAGCATGTTTTGCAATTGCCGCAAATGTAGTTTATTTTAGATTAATCCCTCCCAATACCACCTTTTCCCGGACACGCTAAACTTATGTGCTTTTGCAAATTTCTTTTTTTTTAACAAAATTTAACAAAATTGTTAAAAACTTTTAAATTGACGTTTTAAAAATGTTATAAAATGAGTTGTTTTGGACATACAACCTTTCTGAATCTTGAAAATATAAAGATAACTAGTGACCGCTCGGTATTTACTAATGATTTGTGTTTAATACAGTGCGTGGCCAAATTATTAGATACACATGCAAAATGGTTTGTTTGAAGCCGTATAACATTTTAAAATAGTGGAAATTTATCCTTTTATTTGTTCTTTTAGGTAAATTAAGTGTTTCTAATTCAATTAAAAATAAATTCTTTTATTTTAAAAATATATATTTGAGGAAAAGAAATATTACAACATTTTTTGAAAAAAAATCTTAATATTTCTTAGAACCTTCTTTGGCATCAATTACAGCTTGCACCCTTTTTGGCATGCTCTGAATGCATTTTTGAACATTTTCTTTTAGATCTTCATCGTGATGCCAGACTTTAATAAATTTAATCAGAATTGCATATTTCACTTTTCAGAGCAGAATGACAGATAATGATCTACAACTGCACTCTAATGTCACCAATCATTGTTGGCACTGCACAAAATATTTAACAGTATTACCAGAATTAAAATACGAAAACATCTGGTACAATTAATAAATATATATAGCTATTAAAAGCGTTTGAATCTTAATTAATAAGTGTAACTAATAATTTGGCCACCCACTGTAGAATAAGATGTAGTTATTCACAACCTGCCTGTTCTTATTTATTTGCAAATAAAATATCTAAATTTGTACAGTATACTTTAGGGGGCTTTTTTAAATTAAAGTTGACTGGACTCAGAAAAAAAAATTCGAGTTTTACCCGGAATTTTTGATTTTTTTTTTCGTTACAAACCATCTTTTGAGAATTTCGAATCGAATAAAACAAAATTAGCCAAACCACCAAACAGTTTGTTATAGAAACATAAAATTAATTTTTTATCGTTTAAAATTAAAATGTAACTGATCACGATAAAATTAATTAAAGTAATCAGAAGTTTAGCCCGATAATGTTGTGTACTTGTAGAACTTTATCTTTAATTAATTAATCTTATTTGCGATCAGAGGAACCTATGACTGATAAATCCTTGAAAATGCAGTAGAATAGTTTCCATTTACATTAAACTTATTTATGGGATATTTTCAACATTATACTGTATAGTTCTAACCAGAACTCTGAGCATTTTATCTTAATATCAATAATTATAATTGAAAGATTTTGTGGAGTACACATTTAGAATTGCATTATTTCTTAGAACAATCCAAAGTTATTTCAAGAAAATTTCAACAAATTTTCTTGAGTCATAATCATTTTATGACGCAAGGGATATTATGTGCCCGTCTTATAATTTAATTTACGCTCCCAACATGAACAACAGATTAAGAATTGTTAAAGATATTTTGGAAAGGTGTCCTATTTGGGTCTAAGGTTAATAATGAACCATTTCCTACAGAATTTGGTGCAGATTTAGCAAGACATATTGATTACGAATTGTATAATTATCAATTCTGTGATTTTCAGGAGAATAACTTAAATTACTTATTTGTGCTAAATACAAGATTTATATGTTTATTACAAGCTTAACAGAATTTGGTAGACCGATTTTTGTTCACATAAAACTGCCGTAATGCCTATCCTAATCCAAAATACAGAGTTTTTAGTTTGAGATGAATTTTATACCGATAACAACATTTTAAAGTAATTTAAGTCCATTAAAGTCCTTTCAAGTCAATTGTGAACAGATTTTCTCTAAATTTTTATACCCTCCACCACCATAAGTGTAGAATGAGGGTTAAGCTTGTCATTCCGTGTGTAACACTGAGACATTCTCAAACACTCTCACCTCCAAAAGACACAACCAATATCAACACAGTTTACAAAAACTCGTTTACAATTCTCCTAAGCAGTTTGGTATTGAAAATAAGCAAAACCGCTATAGTAGAACCAGAGTTACGGACCAAAATGTGAGACAAGTTCCATAAAAATTAGATATTTTTAAAAATATTTTTTACAATTTTTTAAAATATATTGCAGATATTGCCATGAAATTTTATACACGTTATTTCTATGATAAAAAAAGAAAGTGTGGCGAAAATAGTAAAAATCGGTCCATCATTTTTCATAGCCCCCATACAAATATATTTCCGAAATATGTCTTAATGATAGATAAATGCCTAGAAAATTTGAATATCAATACAAAATTCGGCAAAAATAAGTGTCATGTAAAAAGAAATAGCAAAATGAAATTTTGTTTTTTCGATCCATTTTTGACCATAGACCACATCTAAAATTCACTTAAATACGTATAAAGCAAAAATATTGTTACCAGGTTAAAATTCGACATAAATAATTCTTATAGATATGTAAATTATTGTACTAAATTTGCTGTTGGTCGGTTCATAATTGGTCATATCTCTCATACAAGTAATATCTGACAATCGTATATACATAGCTTAAGAATCGGTAATTACAGCAATTATAAAGGATCAAAATTAGATAAAATTTCAAAATATTTAACATAAATTATGTTGGTCGTAAAATTTTCTTTCAAACAATATATCAACTAATAATAAAATTTGCACTAAGACTGAATAGAAAACACAGAATTAGGATATTCTAGTCCTAAAACCAGGACTCGAATACTCTTTTTATATTAATTAAACGGAGTTCATTAAGTGTCAAGCAAACTGTTTTCTGTAAACTTTTTGCCGTAAAATCTGCCAGTAGTTAAGTAAAGCTACTCACTCATATTTCTTCCATTAAACAGATTTTTCTTATTTCTTATAGACGCAAATTGTATCTGAATTACATGCAATTATTTCCTCGTCAAAACCGATGATTACATGGACGGCACGTGATGCCATACAAGAAGCTAGAGAGGCATGTGGTGGTCACGGTTACCTCAAGGCATCCAAGTTGGGAGATCTACGCAATGATCATGATCCCAGTTGTACATATGAAGGGGACAATAATGTATTGGGACAACAGGCCTCTAACTGGCTACTACGACAATGGAATGGTACCATCGAGAGTCCAGTGGGCACAGCAAACTTTTTGAACAATTCGGAGAACATACTCAAACAAAATTGTGAAGACGTCTTAAAGAAACACGATATTGAATCCATGAAATGTAAGATATTTGTTTAGAATGTTATTTATTCATATAATTAATGTATTATGTTTTTTTTTGTTTGCTTATAGTTGTTCTAAGTTGTTACGAGTGGATGTTGTGTCATTTGCTGCAGGTGACCTCCACACGAATTTCCAAAGATATTGATAATGGTCGTCATCGTTTTGAGGCTCGCAATAATTCACAAGTGTATGGTGCCCGTGAAATGTCTATGGCTTATGCTGAGTATTACTGTTTGAATAGTTTTGTCGAACGTTTCCGACGTCCCGATATTGTCGGCGAATATGCCAATATTTTAAAACTGGTTTTCGATGTCTATGCCATGTGGTGTTTGGACCGACACATGACCACATTCTATGTGGGTGGTTTTGCCCATGGTTCTAGCTTTGCTGATCTGGTGAGAAATCGCCTGCTGCAGAAATGTGGTGAATTAAAGGATTCAGCTGTATCAGTGGCAGATGCTCTGGCTCCACCCGATTTTGCCTTGAATTCCGTTATTGCCAAATCTGATGGTTTGCTGTATGAGAATTTACAAAATGAATTTATGACCAATACGGGGGCTTTAGAGAGACCACCATGGTGGCGTGACGTAATCATACCACAAGCGAAATCGAAACTATGAAGAGACTCTCTGATTTTACACTTTATTTCATTTAATTTTTTTTATGATCCAATCCACAATCCACGAAAGAAATCAAGCAATCTCTTAAACCAAAATTTACTTAATATGTAACTGCTATTAATTAATTCATTTCGATCGATATCAATATTTTTGTTTTATTTGCATTATTATTATTTCTTTACATACTTACTATGTATGTATAATATATTGTATATGCTATGCATTACTTACATACATACATACATATATATTAAACAAAAAATCCAACAACAACAAACTAGTGTCTATATACTATTTACTACATTAATTAAAAGTATAAAATCGTTTTTGAGTTGATTTGCATGCATAAATTTGCAAGAGAAATACTTAGTTATGTACATATCTTTGTTTAAGAAATTGTTATTATGTACTCGTATATTGCCGTTTTTGTGCATTTTAAAAATATATTATATGAAATTGTACTTTTTCTATTTGATTTTTGTTAAATTAAGTGATTTGATTGCCTTGTATGAATGTATGAACATGTTTATTCGTACAATTAATTAAACAAAAATTACAGAATTATTTGCAATTTAATTGGTTTTATTTCAATTAAGGAAATTTTTTAATAAGTAGTATTTTAAATTGACTCACTGAATACACTGAATACTTTAAGCATTAAACACATTCATCACAGCAGGCTTAGTCAAAATAAATTTAGCTGATAGTTGGATTCATTTTTTAAACAGTGAACATAAGAAACATTGTAAATCATTGAAATTATTGTGGAATATCAAAATAAACGGGAAACTTTGGAAAGCAAGGAAACTTTGTATGACACAAGAGTATTTTTATTTTAGCTTTCTGTTATCTCAAAATGTGTATTGCAAAAGTACTTTGGCGAAAGTCTATCTATTTCTGTGCTGTCTGACAAACTTTAAACGTGCATTTACATTTTTTTTTATCAACAATGTAGTTTTTCTTTTTAAGAGAAGAGTTTTATTTAGGCTAATAGTTCGAATAATCAAAAATACTATTGTAAAGTACTGGAACAATTGGCAAATTGGAATACATTTTCTACCCGGCCAAGGGCGTCATCAGCAATCTTCATTGTCCACTATCACTCTGTAAATATCATCTATTTAACTCACCGTTTTTTAAAAAATAGAATACGAGAATTATCATATTTCTTTTTTAACGTTTTCAATTTTTATTCCCTCCACCACTATAAGTGGTGAATAAGGGTATAACTCGTATAAGCTTGTCATTCCGTGTGTAACACTGAGAAATACTCATATGAGACCCAACATCATCCTTATGAAATTCCAAGTCGATTCAGCCATGTCTGTCTGTTTGTCCGTCTGTGTAAAACACTCTCACGTCCAAAAGACACAACCAAAATCAACAGAGTTTACAAAAACCCGTTTACAATTCTCCTAAACAGTTTGGTATTGAAAATAAGCAAAACCGCTATAGTAGAACCAGAGTTATGGACCCAAATGTGAGACAATCTCCATAAAAATGGATATTTTTAAAAATATTTTTTACAATTTTTTAAAATATATTGCAGATATTGCCATGAAATTTTATACACGTTATTTCTATGATAAAAAAAGAAAGTGTGGCGAAAATAGTAAAAATCGGTCCATGATTACTCATAGCCCCCATACAAATATCTTTCCGAAATATGGCTTAATGATCGATAAATGTCTAGAAAATTTTAATATTAATACAAAATTCGGCAAAAATAAGTGTCATGTAAAAAGAAATAGCAAAATGAAATTTTATTTTTTCGATCCATGTTCCATGTTTGACCCATATAAAGTCCACATATAAAATTCACTTAAATACGTATAAAACTGGTGAAAATATTGTTACCAGGCTCAAATTCGACACAAATAAATCTTAGATATGTATAAATTGTTGTATTAAATTTTATAATGGTCGGTTAATTATTATTTAAAAATTTTAAAAAAATTATTAAAAAAAAAAAAAATATCGTTACCAACTCAAAACTTTATATATATCATTTAAATAGACACAAAAACCATTCCACAAAATTTTGTGAATTTCGGTCCACTTTAATACTCATAAATCTCTTATAAATATCGGTACCGATCCAAATTTTACACGGATCATTTACATACATGCCAAAATCAAACTGCTGGATTTTGAGAATATCGGTCCATATTTGACATATTTAATCGGTCCATATAAGGTCTCTTACTGATCATTTAAAAGCAAAATTTATTGAAACTGATTATCCATAATGTTTGCAAGCTTTATCAAAAAGTGCAACCGACTATGATTCAAAATAAATTTCGACGGCAACTGGCTGTATACTACTGCAAACATTAGGGTAGAAAAGCGAAATCATTTGGTCCGATACCCATCTACAGATATGCACAACAACCAGGCCGAGTTAAACACACTCACGTAGACATTGTGCCGGTGAATGATGCAAAGTTAACGGACGAACAGCATGTATAAAATGTAACGTAGGACTTTGCGTGAAGTGTTTCACCAATTACCATACAAAACCATGATTTATTTCATTATTCCAGTTCAACGACTGACTACCTTTATTTTTTATATTCATGAATGCATTTTTTTTTGTTTTCTTACTTATAATTGCAATAAAAATATTTTAAAGCAACAATTTTTGTTATAACAAAAAAAAAAAAAATATATCACAAAAAACATTCTCTTTTTAATAAAAAACCTGTGCCCTAGGCGACCCGGGGTTACCATATGGTAATACTAGTTTTTTGTATTTCCCGGAAAAGCGCGACAATGTATTGATAAACGGATTTAATTTTTGTGCTCCGGAGGGCGAAATATAAAGCATACATCTTTTTAATAAAATATAAGACAAAAAAAATTCTCGGTAATACCGGGTTAATATTAATATATATCTTAAATATACCGTTCTTATGTTGAAATTCGACGTGAAATATCTTATGTATAAAATTCAATATTCCAAAATTTAAGAAGATCGGCCCATAATTTGTCATAGTTGCTATATAAAACCCATTTCCGAAAAACAGTTTAACCCACAGTCAATAATAGTCAATAATAGCTCCTGAATAAAGTCCACTTCCGAGCATAACAACCAACCATACAACTCTTGTAAATAACGCTATTGAGATGAAATTGAACCAATATAATCCTAAAATACATAGAAATCACATTAGAGGATACTAGATTTAGAAAATATCAGTCCATAATTGGTCCACTTCTACTATGCCACCCATAAATCTTTTGTAAATATTATTATTGACATCAAATTCAAACAAAAAAGCCTCATCTTATATCTTATCCTTTCTTATACTCTGTTTCTTAACTTGTTGTGAATATGGAAAAATGTTGTTTTAATTTTATAAATTGTTAAATTACACTCAAGATTATTATGAAAATCAGATAAAGTCTGAAAATTGCAGTAAGAATCAGTAATTACATCAATTATAAATGGTCGAAATTAGATAAAATTTCAAAATATTTAACATAAATTATGTTGGTCGTAAAATTGTCATTCAAAAAATCTATAAAATACTAATAACTAAGACAGAATAGAAATCACAGAATAAGATATTCTAGTCCTATTATTAGTGTTTGTATTTCTGCTTATAGTTAGGTGGAGGGTATTTAAGATTCGGCACAGCCGAATATATCACTCTTGTTCTTTATACAATAGAAGAATACTCGTATAGTGGAACGACAGAACACAATATGATAAAATGAGAACATTGCTTCAATAGATTAGTAAGGTGTGGATTTAAATATAGAACACGAATTACATCCTATGTTGTATCGCTTCTTGGATGTAATTTACAAGATTTCGTTAATATAAGATTGTTACTCCAACTATTCAAAATAATAAAAACTGGCTGCCCACCATACTTGAGAACTATGTTTCATTTTGGTACATCTTCGCGGACACATGTTTTAGTGCCTCCGTGTTATAAAACATTAATAATGAAATTCCAGAAAGGAATTCCACAATTCCTTATTCTGACACGAAATTTTCACATTCTATTAAACCTTTTAATTGAGAACTTATAATTCATTAATTTGTTATGAAATTTATTGTGACTGCTGGCTCGGATACACAAATTGTCTTTTCTTTTTTGTTTTTTAAATTCATAATTTTTCGTTTCAGATTATTTTTGAATTCTAAATTACTTATATTATAAAATATTTATCTTTAAAATTTAATTGTATGCCATATATTTTTGTACCGGTTTATTGGCTATATGGGCTTAAAAGCTATTGAATAAATTAATAAATAAATAGGAGCAATTTACAGTTAAACAATGACTTTAAAAATGTATATGAAAAAACAATCTCACTCGAAATAATCAGGTCGGTGTGATATAGAAAAATATATCAACCAACGAGCTTCAGCCAATAGAACAGTATTGGGCAAGAAAAAACAAGTAAGAAAGTATAGTCGGTCAAGGCCGACCATATAAATCGATTAAGAAAGTGATTCTGAGTCGATCAGTATACTTTAAGGTGGGTGTTGGACCAATATTTATGGGCGTTACAAACATCAGCACAAATAGAATATACCCTCTCCACTATGGTGGTGTAGGGTATAAAAAAAGATTGCTTATTAGGAATAAGTATAAAGCGCAGACGCATCAGAATGTTGATCAACAGTTAATGCGATCCATCACAGATTTTTATACTCGTAAGTGAAAATAAATTTTAGTTTCTTCTTTTAGCGTTTCTTAAATATTAATAAAATAGCATCAAGTGGTTTTCAAATGTATTCAATAGCCTTTTTATGTTACCTACTCATACATAGATTTAATCTTTTAAAATGGAGTTTAGGTGTCTCAGTGATTTATTGTATCACTTTAAAAGATGATTTAAAATTAGTTTTCTAATTGTTTACAAACGTTGTTTGCGAATGAGTAATAGTTTAAACTCTCTTGGCACTTCATCCGCGAAACAGTTCTCAGGTCCCCTTACCTTTATAATTTATATTTTTGGAAAAGTTTGAAACAACATTAAGGGATTAAATAACAGGGGGTTACTCTCTATTGCGATACGAAAGCAAATGCGATGCGATAATCATACAAATTGTACGGTTATCGCATCGCAATTGCTTTCGCATCGCAATAGAGAGTAACCCCCCAGGTTGACAATATAATATGCGAGATTTTGTACAGCACTTTAGCGTATTTGCGACCCATCTGGATACATTTTGATTGCAGAAGAAACTCTGTGTTGGATAAATAGAAAAGAATTGAGTTAATTTTTAAGAATTAGAATTAATTTTTCACTATCAGACAACCTAGTAAATATAATATTTTTGCTTTTTTTAAGATAAAGATTTATGATTTGCAGCTAAATCATAAAGCTTAATCTCTATTTAAGTATATTTAAACATATTTCGCTATTTGTATATTTATAATAATCAAAACCAGATTTCTTCTGATGATTAATCCACAAATACTATAGTTAGTTCTCATTTGTATCTGAATATTTATAATTATATATTTGCATTTTAATCGTTTAATTATCCGTAGGTTAGTTTAAAGTATCAATTAAAATACCTTTCCTAAGAAAGTCACTTTCCAAAAAACCCACAATAAAATTATTTCTTTTTAGATATAAAAAATACATATCTCATTGATATAAACCGCAGTTTAGAGATTGAATAACAAATTCAGTTTTAATTATTTGTTAAGAAACAAAAAATATTAAGGGATTTCATGTAAACAAATAAATTCATAAAAGTTTACATTCAGATTTACCCTGACAGCCAGAACGCCCTCTGAACTTTGTCCGGTGTCTATACGACATCCAATTAGGTTCAGTTGTACTCTTCTGAATAGCGGGACATCATAATAAATATTATTAGTGAGCAGTACAAAAACAATAATTCGCCATGCTGGTGCATCTGCAATCTGGTCTGTAAGCAGAACAATGCTATAAAATACAATGAATTCTGAGTGTGGCTTTGTTCCTGCTATTGTCTCCGGAATATTCCTATATAGTTGCTATATCCCTCCAAGGTATGAAATTGAGGAATATAAGATGATCATAAAATCTTTGACAACTGATGCTGTAGGAAGAAGCCCTATATTAATAGCTGGAGATTTTAACGCTTGGGCTACGGGTTTGGGTAGCCGCAAATCTAATGAAAGGGTAGGTTTTTACTGGAATCATTCGCTTTGCTTGATGTGGTGCTGCTGAATACTGGTAATGAGCTTACGTTTAACAGAATTGGAAGGGGTTCAATAATTGACATGACATTTGCCAGCTCT
Source organism: Bellardia pandia (assembly GCA_916048285.2). NCBI lineage: Eukaryota > Metazoa > Arthropoda > Insecta > Diptera > Calliphoridae > Bellardia > Bellardia pandia. The sequence goes on from OU696530.1 coordinate 79,090,709, forward strand.
ATTATTTACAACCAAATAAGCCATAATTATGGATACGAAAGACTCCAGACATACCCAAAAGAGAATTACCTGGATGGAAAACCAACGCATTTGATAAAGAATTGTTCTCAATGCATATGGAAGACTTTTACCCAAGTGGCACTCCTGAAAATGTGGCGGAACAGTTTATACATAATACATTTAACACAAGCGTGCAACACATCTATGAGGAAAACGAAGCGCAGAGCAAATAAAACTACTGTGTATTGGTGGAATGAGGAAATAGCCGAGTTTCGAATGAACTGTATCCGAGCCAGAACCCGGGATAGACTGGAGAATGAACTACATTATCAGACACTGAAGAGAATGAAAAATGCCCTGAAGTTAGCAATACGACAAAGTAAAATACTACGTTTCTTAGATCTAGATGGGAACACATTTGGTTTGGCATATAACCTTTTGAGAAAGAAACTTAACTGTTTAAATCCTCGCCTATGGAGGCTACAGTTCTCAATAAGATAGAGTCACTAACTCTTCCCAGAGCACAGATAATCTAATAAATATTTTTATACAATATCAGTTGTTCCAATCACAAGTGATGTTGTATATTTTATATTGTATGATACAACTATTTGATTGTGAACATAATTTTGAGCACAGTCCTATGTTTATGTTGTCACCTTTAAAATGACAAAAGAAAAGTAATTTAGAAACAGTTATACAAAACATAAAATATAAAAAATTAAAATATTTTTTTTTAATTAATTTTATATTCTTATATGCCATTTACACCTAAGCGAAATCTACTACTTACGGGATTTCAAGCCAGATCTGGTAGATTTTGATGAGATTTCCCATACAAAACAAAATGCAGCAAATCTAGTAGATTTCGCCAAAATCTTTCAAAATATTGCACTACTTACTAATACAACCGTGATTTTCCTATTAATGTACTAAAAAACGCAACACTGTTCAATTAAATTTTGACACTTTGACAATAAAAAAAAGCAAACAAAGGGCGGTATTTTTTGGAATTTTTGCGGCAAAATTTAAAATCGTAATAATTATTAAAGATAATTGGCAATGGAGCACCAAATAGTAAATAAAGTGTAAGTATATTGTTGTGTACTTTTTTAAAAACAAAAAACTCATTGTGAAGCTAATTTTTTGCCACAAAAAAATTTAAAAATTTTCCTTCCTTTTTAGTCAGCTGTTTTTGTTATGAAAATGAAATCCCACAATATGACAAAAAACAGTAGTGTAAACGGCAAAGATTTCCTTGAAGATTTAAACTGAAATCTAGTAGATTTTGCGTAGATGTAAATGCAGTATTAAATTAAATTTGTCAATCACTTTATTGAGTAGTTTTTATGTAGAGATACACATTTTAACTTTTGGCAACACTTAAACTTCAATACAACCATGGTGTAACTATACAAGGTGAGTGCAGAACAACAGCTGATTGACTTTGTTTACAATTTACTTCTGTCAAAAGTAATACTTTTTCAAGTATTTTTGACAGTAGTACATTATTTTACACAAACAAAATGACTGTTGTTTCTGTTTTGTGTTGTATTTGTTGTCGATTTGCACTCACCTTGTATAGTTGCACCATGAATACAACATTCGAAAAACATATTTATGTAAAAATGCCGTAAATTTTGTACATAATATTTATATAAAAATTACCAACAAAATTTGTACAACTATTGTAAAATCAGACGACGTACAACTCCTACGACACTACAACATCAGATGTGAATTGAACAAATATTAATCTTGTGCTTTACTACGAGATGTAAACATAGAAATTATACTTTTAAATAAAATTATTTATGTTTTATTTATGTATATGTGTGATTTTAAACGATTATTTACATATTATTAATATTTTATCTACTTACATAGTGATAAAAACAATGTTGGAATCTTTTACAAGTTTATGGATTTAAATTTTTTATTATACTTACACGTTTTTTATAATTTTAATAGTTTAAAAATACAGATATATACCATATTTATGCCCCTATTGCCGTTCTCAACTCAACTAAGTTTGGTCGTCTATCAGTCAACCTGACTTTAACTCAACCAAATTATTTTTTGGTATTGTGTAACACAACGATATTTAGTTGTAATTGTTATGGCGTTGCCGACATGGAATATCGATTTCATGTTGGCAACACCATGCATTTTATTTGTAAAGTGAAGAAAAAAAAACGCAAAAAAATCAAGTTTTTATAAAATAAAAAGAATGGATTTAAGTGTGGATTTATTTTTTTAAGACGAAAATCATGACGCTAATACAAATGTTCTACGTATACGTAGAAAAATACGCGATGATTCCAATCCTCTTGAACTACCCAGTGCGAAGTAAGAAATTTCCAAAATAAGTAACAAATATGTTAGTATAATAAGTATTATTTTTCATAGAGGCAATTTTCTTTTGCTTAATTTGTTTATTTCATAATTTTTATAACTGTTTTTCTCCAAATCCTTAATACTTTTTTAAAGTTTAGCTTGTGTCTCGCATTGTTTTCTCAGAAGTTCCAGACGCTCTTGTTCTGGGGATTTTTTTCTTTTCTTGGCTGATGTGTTTATTATCTCAGTTTCATTTGTAAAGATTTGTTCCATGTCGAGATTTTGAGGAGTTTCTAAAGCCGGATATGTTGACGGACCAACGTTTTCAACGCCGAAAGTGTGTCCAGATGGTGCTACTTGGTCATTTAGTAATAACAGCTGGGATACGCAATCCTCAAGTACATTAAGCGGAATTTCTTGTGAAGGAACACCACCTGCTGCTTGTTGGTTTTATTTATTATTAGCAAGTTTTTTTTAATACTTGCTTTGTAATGAATCCAAACCTATATGAAGTAAAAATTCTAATAAAATGTCTGTTTACAATAATTAAGATGTCATATACTTACACGTTGCCATTCGAAGGATGTTCTTGTAGGTGGGCCCAAGCTATTCAATTCTATTGTAAATCCTTCCCACGCTTCCTTACACTGAGTTTTAGTCATCTCAAATTTTTGCTTTCCTTTAGCAAGTTCTGGATTTTTTTTCCATCAGCTGCACAAGTCGCTCAAATTGGGCTTTGGTTGTTATTTTGACTGTCCTGCGTATGTGTATTAATCATTTAATTAATTATATTAAGATCAAAAAACACCTATACTTACGATTTTTCCATTTTTTTTTTATCTTTTTTGTATTATTTTTTTAAAGGAAATGTATTAAAAATTTTATTTAAATCTATAATATATATACAGTCAAAATAACAACCAAAGCCCAATTTGAGCGACTTGTGCAGCTGATGGAAAAAAAATCCAGAACTTGCTAAAGGAAAGCAAAAATTTGAGATGACTAAAACTCAGTGTAAGGAAGCGTGGGAAGGATTTACAATAGAATTGAATAGCTTGGGCCCACCTACAAGAACATCCTTCGAATGGCAACGTGTAAGTATATGCCATCTAATTATTGTAAACAGACATTTTATTAGAATTTTTACTTCATATAGGTTTGGATTCATTACAAAGCAAGTATTAAAAAAAACTTGCTAATAATAAATAAAACCAACAAGCAGCAGGTGGTGGTCCTTCACAAGAAATTCCGCTTAATGTACTTGAGGATTGCGTGTCCCAGCTGTTATCACTAAATTACCAAGTAGCACCATCTGGACACACTTTCGGCGTTGAAGACGTTGGTCCGTCAACAAGTCAGGCTTTAGAAACTCCTCAAAATCTCGAAATGTTACAAATGAACCTGAGATAATAAACACACCAGCCAAGAAAAGAAAAAAATCACCAGAACAAGAGCGTCTGGAACTTCTGAGAAAACAATGCGTGACACAAGCTAAACTTTAAAAAAGTATTAAGGATTTGGAGAAAAACAGTTATAAAAATTATGAAATAAACAAATTAAGCAAAAGAAAATTGCCTCTATGAAAAATAATACTTATTATACTAACATATTTGTTACTTATTTTGGAAATTTCTTACTTCGCACTGGGTAGTTCAAGAGGATTGGAATCATCGCGTATTTTTCTACGTATACGTAGAACATTTGTATTAGCGTCATGATTTTCGTCTTCAAAAAATAAATCCACACTTAAATCCATTATTTTTATTTTATAAAAACTTGATTTTTTTGCGTTTTTTTCTTCACTTTACAAATGAAATGCATGGTGTTGCCAACATGAAATCGATATTTCATGTCGGCAATGCCATAACAATTACAACTAAAAATCGTTGTGTTACACAATACCAAAAAATAATTTGGTTGAGTTAAAGTCAGGTTGACTGATAGACGACCAAACTTAGTTGAGTTGAGAACGGCAATAGGGGCATATATTTATCGTTTTTGTCAACCAAACTCATCCAAAATGGTGAACCGCAATACTATTAAACACAACCAAAAAATCAGCAGCACAACCAAAAAGTCAACTACATTTAAGTTGTGAATGGCAATACCGATTTATGAAAGACGACCAAATTATTAAAAAAGTTGTGAGCCGCAATAGGGGCATTAGGTAGTAGTATTTTACTATTTACGAGTGATATTGGCTGATATTTGTAGTAGTGATCTTTTTCTACATTATCAAAAGAAGTATTCAAATCTACTTTATTAATTCAAACGGTTATTATTAATTGTGCAGCAATAATAATTTAACTGATCGTAAAGCAAATCTTTTTAATATAAGAAATAATCAATAAAATATATAAACACCTTTGGAAGAAGGTCCTATTAGATGAATTTCACTGTTTTAACTCATAGTGGAATTTGTGATGGAATTTATATTTGAAAACAGTATTCAGGTCCTAACTGAATTTTTGAAAATCCCGAATGATTGATAAGTGCAAGAAAACCATTTCATTAAAATGTCTTCTACATAAGATCTCCATTGGAGACATTCGAATGTATATTATATAAATATAGGTGACAATTAATTTCAACTGACCAAATAGTTAGAAAATGACCACACAGACAGAGTGCTGTAAGTACAGTGTATCACAAAACTATTTTCTACTCATTTTTAGGAGAAATTGTTTTCCATCTCTTTACATATATGTACCTACATATATCTATATTATACATATAAATAAAATAGTAACGTGACTGACTTAAGCTAAAGGATTCCTGTTACAGCAAATAGATTTACTAAGAAGGGATTCGGTCGTTAGGGGTATAAAACGGGTAAAAGTGGTAACTGTATACCTCCAAAATAAATAAAGCTAGAAACAAATTTTAACTTTGCCTACATTCAATCAGAAAATGAGAGGAAACGTGTCTTGTACTTTTTGAAAATTCGAAATTCTAGATGATCAAAACGGGTAAAAACCGTAGCCGAGTACCCAGTGTTATCCTTCGCATCTTCTAAATAAGTAAACACAGAAATACAATTTTATATGCATCTGGCTAATTTCAATTAAGAGCAGAATTTTTTTCAATACTTTTATAAATTCAAATTATTAAGGCCAAAATCTATTTACTCAATAAAAAGATATAGAAATATTATTCGCTTATCCCAGGTCTGATAAATAATTAAAATAAAAATTTTACCAAATTATTTCTCACCGACGGAAAAATGAGGCCAAACAGGGGTCTGCTAAATAAATAAACATAGAAATACAAATTAATACTTATACTTGAAGTTCCTTGGCACTGTTTTATAAAATGAGAAAATAAAACTTAAAACAAATATCGCCACTGCACCAAGAATTCACAAACAAGAATTCCCATTAAGACCAATTAGTTATTTTGTTAATTCTCCATCATACGAACTATGTAAATACATTACGAACATTTTAAATTTAAAAATTCAGAATATAATGTCAAAGACTCACTACAATTCAAAGATAGACTAAAGAACCAACATATACAAGATGATGAGAAAATGATGTCACTTGATGTAGTATATCTAATTCCAAGTGTTCCAGTTGACTTGGCAATAAATATAATAGAAGAAAAATGGAATATTATAGAACAATACACAAGAATTGAGAAATGCATATTTTTACGTATTCTAAAATTAGATATTTTCAATAAAATGAAAGTAGGACTTCCAATGGGATCTCCTGCTTCTCCAATTGTGGCAGATATTGTAATGGGGAAGATACTAGATACATGTATAGAAAGATTAAGTATTAAACCAATAATAATGACCAAATGATGTCATTCTTATCTACGCAAACGTTATCGTTCGACATCGTTGGCCAGGGGGTTAATGATTTTAATCTATATATTATATAGGGTATCCCTGCGTGTGGTACTACGCTAATAAAATGAAATAAGTGTGTTTGCAAAAAAAGAAAATTTTGTTTATTTATTAACTTCTTTCTTTATGTTAATGCTAGCGGATAAACAATATTTTGAGTTTTTTCGGTAGGTGTGTGAGCAAGCAACATATAATTGGCCGTGCGAAAAACAGGAATTTTCTAAGTTCAAACCAGCAACACTTAGCGATTGGCCTTGAGCCTTATTGATGGTTATGACCAGGTATGGGCACCACTACATTCAAAGCTTTGCATGTGTGGCACTGTATTGGTTTGTTTACCAGTGTCGTCAACTTGGTGCGTTTCGCACCTTTTTGGGTGCTTTTTCAAACTTTTTGCGTGGTGCGCTTTTTTTTAAATTTCGGTGTGTAGATAATAATACAAATTTATGTAAAGAAAATATTTTGTTTAAGGCTGAATAAATGCAATAAGATTATCAAAATCTATGTCAGTGTTTGAAGTTTTTATACGAAGAAGATTTTCTAAGTTTGTATCAGTCAATAGGTGCCTGTGTTTGCTTTTAATAAAAACCATTTCGGAAAATGCAGACTCACAGCCGTATGTTGTTCCAAATATTGAAAATAGGTTGTAAATTTTGTTTGTTTTGTTGCGCACTATTTTGCAGTTGATCGGTGTTGTTGTTTAGCTGTACATTATTTTGCTTTTCTATAAAAGCAAGCTTAATTTCATATAATTTAAGAAACCTTTCTTCATTTTTAAAATTCTCATATTCTTTATGGAAGGCAAAATAATGTGTTCGGAAACAAGATTTTCTAATATTTTTCAAAACCTTGAAACAAATCATGCATTCTGGTTGACCCAAAGTATTAAGACAAAAAAAAAATCCATTTTCATATTGTGTTTTAAACATTTTTATAGTTTATTAAAAAGTTAAAAGAAAAATAATAAAAAATAGATAATAAAAGTAAAAATAGATAATAAAAGTAAAAAAAACTAATTAAAAATGTACTGTACAATAATGCGTATAAAACGAACGTGTTAAAAAACGCTATATGTTTCCGCAGAAATAACTTGCTTAACTATTTTGTTGCTAGAATAAATGTAAATTTTTTCGCTTTGTATTTTTCTCATTTCATGTCATCCGACGCACGTCTGCTTCATTCGAAGTTTTCTGCTAGACTAAGCACAATTTCGTTTCTCTGCTTCGCTCATCAATTTTGTGTATGTACACATCGTTCGCTCTTTTTGCATTTTCATTTTGCATTTGCCCATACTTGGTTATGACGAAAGGAAGACGCACTGAAAACTGAAATCGAAGGGTAAATCGGTTGAAATCATTGGAATTCGTGGTATCAGCACTTCTTCTCCTTTACATTTGCCGCTGATGATTGTGGCTTCGATTAAATTTGGAGATAGTTTTTGAACAGCAAGTCTTGTGCCGTTGTACAATTTCGGTGGATCTAAGTTGCAAATGAGCATAGACGATTTGTGCAAATCATGGCTTTGGTCAGGCCGTATACTCAAGATCATGAATGCCATTAACAAATACTTCAGTTTTGAATTGATCCACCAACTGATGGTTTTCGGCTGGTTAAAACAGGTACATCAAACGTTCTATATCCATTGAACTAGATTCTGAACTAGAATCTGGTGCTAAATTGATCGAAAAATGGGATTTATATCACAATTTCGATTACCCACTGCACATAACGGTGGAAAATATGCCTTGTCAATCACAAGAACAACATCAATGTATGCAATCAAACAAGAGCAATTTGTGTGTATACAAATTTCTAAATTGACTTTAAAATTGAATACAGACAGTTTCGTTAATAGTTTATAATGTTTTATTAACTTTAAGGTATGTTTCAGTAACTGTATGAATGTATAGATAATATGAAAAGATAATATTCCATCATGACAACACTCACTCACGTGTGTATTGCAACATTTACATTTACTTTTAAATACTGTTTAGAAGTAAGTGTTTAGAAAGTTGTGCCTCAACTGCGTTTTAGTCCGAAATTTTCTAGATTCGTTCTTGGCCTTAAAAAATTAACAGTTCTTTTGGCTTGGAATCCATATGTTTACAGAACAGTGTATGTATATTGTATACAGTTAAATAAATCTCGTAATTTTAAGTTCTACACCCAATAGAATAATTTTGTTTTTGCAATAAATTAAAACAAATGACAATTCAGTCAATTGCTTTGGTTAATGGAGATAGACATCCTTTTAAAGTTTAAACTAAGAGTGTGGAATTGAACGAAAAAAGTTAAAACGAATGTATGTACGAGTATGTACATATGTATGTATTTGAAAACGTTATTACATTCAATAATTGTTTACAACAAATTTCGTGTTTTGCTGTTAAAGTTGGAAACTTTGAAGTGAAACAATAAATCATAACAATTGAAATTGAATAATTAATTGTTATTGTTTTCATAATTTTGTTATTTAAATTATGAATAAACAATTATTTTACTAAACTCTAATAAGTGATTTCTATTTAATTTATGCATAATCATCCAGCCACACACGGTAGATTATCTTTGGTTTTAAGAAAGTTTAAACTAGGAAATAACGATGAAAAAGCGTGGTTTAAATTAACTATGAATATTTTTATTCAACAAATTGCATTAAGCTGTTTCAAATTAAATATTTTAAATTAACCTTAAAATTCATTAGAAATGAATGGTTTATCAGATATTTTAATTTTCTATGACACTTTCCATGCCTTCAAATTAACCTTTCACTGTGAAAACGAACCTTAGAATTTAGTAAACTTTAACATGTGCAATTTTACAATTATTTTACAACGACGAATTAAAACTAATTGATTAATTGTGTTTAAATCCTAAAATTAAAAAAAAGAAACAAATCAGTTGATTTGGTGTTTTCTACTTTAGTTTTTTCTTTTCAATAAAATTCATTAATTTATTCAAATGGGAAGAAAAAGTAAAAAACAAATTTAAACAGATGCGACTTTAGCTGCTAAAACGGCATGTGATATAATCATTTAAAAACACCCATGTTTAAAAATACATACATACATGTGTATGTATATTTACACGATTACCATAATATCAATACATATATATTTATATACATATGTATATTGTACTAATACCTATGAAGCCTTCTAATTGATGATTATATTCGGTGTTTACCAGCTTCATGAATTTAACAGAACTCTCGAACAAACTAAGCGAAAATGGCAACTCTAAATTGTGGGGGATTCCCGAGAAATAAAATTGTTCAAACTTGTTCAATTCAAGAGAGTTTTATCTTTCTAAATACACGATTTGTTATTTGTTTTTTTATTTTCTTCGCTCGTTTTTTTGCTAAATGATTTGCATTTTATTTTATTGGAGATTTCTCTTTTTATTCCCTCCACCACCATAAGTGGGAACTGAGGGTATATATAAGTTTGTCATTCCGTGTGTAACACTGAAAAATATACAAAGTATATATCGCTGGCTTAACATGTAAAGGCTCTAAGTCCACTTTTTTAGAAATTGAGATTTTGATGCAGTTGTGTTCAATAAGTAAAAATAAATCGATTAAAAATAAAAAATACAGTTTGTTGTTGTTGATGTTTTGTAGTGATGAGTAAAGGCGCCAAATCCAATTTATCACATCGTTGTGTAATATCTCACTTCTTCCAATGATGAAATATCAACCGTTTCGCGCGGAATAGTCTGAGAGTCCAACCAATTGACATAATGTTATTTCTAATTGGCTACACTCTCGTTGTTATGAGTATCAACACCATTAACAGTCATGACTTTAATCGTCATGATGTTACTTATTTGGATCATTCATTTTTTTTAAATTAAATTTAATAATGTACAATTTTGTAAAAATATTCGCCCTGGCCATGGAAAAGGCGATTCCGATTCGAGGAATACAATACACACCAAATGGTGAAATTAATTTCAAACTTAGATTTCCTGATGAATAGGAAAAATAAATGAAAATGTAGTCGTACTGGAATGGTCGGATTTACACCAACTTCATCAAGAAAGAAGAAAACTAAAGACTAGAAAGTTCGAAGACTTACAATATCTAAAATCCACTTTGCCTACAAAACACCACAAATTTTATGACGATTTGCCATACGAATAAAAATAGTCGTCGCCAGTTATCTTACTTTTAAATCCATTAAAAATTTAAATTAATCAGGCATGTGATGGAAATCGAAATCGAATCAGTTTTGGAAATACATTTTAATGCATTTATAATCTAATTTTGAAAATTTTTGTTTTAAGATTCTCTTTAGCAGCCCAATATCTTTATACCTATTTTATGTGATAAAAGTTTTTCAATACAGAAATATTAGGAAAGAATTGACTTCTAAAACTCATTCATTTTCGTTTTCGATTTCCATCACATGCCTGATTATTAGATTTTTAAATAACAACAATAAAAAAGCAACAAAAGTACCCTTTCAGTGTAGTAAGTAAGAAATATAAGTAGAGACAAGTTTTAAGAAAAACATCTATGTCCATGAAAACATACAAACTAAGCAACAGAAAGGCTCTAAGTCCAAAAAAGCTTTTATTTCGGCAAATACTTATTTTTTCATTTTGCTTTTACGTAAATAAAAAACAAAGAAAAATACAAAAACAAATTGCATTTACAGATTTCAAAAATGTTTATTCAAAAAAAGTTTGATTGTTTTTTGTCTCTCCTGTAATATTGTAAAATATGGACTTAGAGCGTTTACATGTAAAGCCAGCAATATAGTATATTCTTGGTCCTTACTGCCCGTCTGTCGGTCTGTCTGTCTGTGTAAAACACTCTTACGTCCAAAGGACACAACCGAAATCAACAAAGTTTACAAAAAACCGCTTGTAGTTCTTCTAAGCAGTTTCTTATTAAAAATCAGCAAAATCGTTATAGTAGAACAAGAGTTATGGATCAAAATGTAAGACAACCTCCATAAGAAATTTATATTTTTAAATATGTTTCTTGCTACATTTTGAAATATGTATATATGAAATTTTGTATACGTTGTTTTTATGATAAAATAAGAAAGTGTGAGGAAAATAGTAAGAATAGGTCCATGATTTCTCATAGCCCCCATACAAATACCTTCCCGAAATATTGCTCAATTATACATAAATGCCTATAAAATTGGAAAATCAAGACAAAATTCAGCAAAAATAAGTTTTATCCAAAAAGAAATCGCAAAACGAATCTGTTGTTAGTTCGGTACATGTCTGACCATAGACCCCATATAAAGTCCACTTCCAAAATTCATTTAAATACGCATAAAATAGATTTACATCTAATGTTAAATGACATAAATACTATTTATAGGCAAATAAATTGTTGTACTAAATTTTATGGTGGTCGGTCCAGAACTGGTCATAGCTCCCATACAAGGACCACATCTGAAAAAGACATTTTTCCCTATATATATTGCATAAATATCGGTACTAACTCAAAGCTGTGCAGAGATCATCATCTCTAAATAACGGTTCCGATCAAAAATTTTACACGGTTTATTTAAATACATGCAAAATGCAAATGCCGGATTTTGAGAATCTCGCTCCATATTTGACTATATACCTCATATAAGGTCCACTTCCGAAATTCACGTTGATACTAATATATGTACTAAATATACCGTTATTATGTCCATAATTTGTCATAGCTGCCATATAAGAACCATTTCCGAAAAACAAATAAACCCACAAAAATGTCTAATAAATATCGATATCGAACCAACTTTTATATGGATCAGAAATTTTAGTCCAGAAATCATATTAATATCGGTTATACGGCAATTATGCTACTGGATTTTGTAGCTGTCAGTCAATAATAGCTCCTGAATTAAGTCCACTTCCGAGCATTGAGATGAAGTTGAACCAATATAATTCTAAAATACATAGACATCACATTAGTGGATATTGGATTTAGAAGCTATCAGTCCATAACTGGTCCAGTTCTACTATACCACCCATAAATCGTTTGTAAATTATGTTATTGAGATCAAATTCAACCATATCTTACCCGTTTTTATACTCTGTTTCTTAACCTGTTGTGAATATGGAAAAATGTTCTTTTAATTTAATAAATTGTTAAATTACATTTAAGATTATTATGAAGATCAAAGAAACTCTGTAAATTACAGTAAGAATCGGTTATTACATCAATTATAAATGGTCAAAATTAGATAAAACTTCAAAATATTTAACATGAATTATGTTGGTCGTAAAATTGTCTTTCAAACAATATATTAAATACTAATAAAATATGCACTAAGACTGAATAGAAAACACAGAATAAGAATATTCTAGTCCTATAACCAGTGTAGTTTTTGTATTTTTTATTACGTTTAGGTGGAGGGTATTAAAGATTCGGCACAGCCGAATATAGTACTCTAACTTGTTTTTAAATCACTTAAGTTGTTGTTAAGACGAGTCTTGGGCGAAAAAACTCAAAGTAAAAGAAAGAAATAAAGCAAAACAAATTAATATTGTTTTTTTTTCGGATTTTTGGGAGAGCTTCAATTGAGTTCTTAAACTACTAAGCCGCTAATGTGTTAAATTTATTATTGCTTTGTGGTATGAAAACATTTTTTAACTTGTTAATTTAGAATTCATAACAGATTAAAATAATATTCCATATTTACTCATATTCTAAAGAAAATAACAGGTTTTACTTTGTTACGAAGTTGGGAACGACTTCAGTGATACACTATTCTTGAAATGCCAATAAATGGAATTTCTGAAAATGTCACAGTTAAACTTTTATGAGCAGATCTTAAGGGATCTAAATCACAATTATTTTGGCGACGGATTTTCAAAGTGTTTTTTTGCTAGAGTTGGGATGAAGTGCGGGTCGCAGGTTGCGGAAATCACAAGGTCTTTATATCGGGGTTAAAGGCGAATAGGTGATTTTACCCAGTAAGTATGTTTTTGGCAAGAAATAAACATTCCACAGTTCTAATTTGGAAATTTAAATTTTTCATAAGGAACTTTAATACTTATTGAAGTTAATCAAACGACATGATTTTAATTTAATATTCTTGAGTCAATATCCGAAAATATTGACATGTATGATCTAAAAATCTATTTTTATGCAGATCGATCAATAATTGACCGATTTTTTGGTATCCAAATAAACTTCAAGAGAAAAAAGTCTTATTTATACAGATATCATGACACCTAATTTGATAGTGATCGGTCTATAAATAGTCATAGCTTTCATATATGGCCGTGTTTCGAAAATTACTTTAACTTGCATTAATCTTCTTAAAGTATTTATGTATTTTGAAAAAAAAAATTTAACACAAACTTTAGGTATTTTTTATAAAAAAAATTTTAATTTTATTTTAATATTTCGCTACTCTTTGAGTAGCTTCTTCAGGATAAAAATTTTATAAATTATAATTATAAAATAGGTCCATAATAGGTCATATCTGCCATATAACGCCCATTTCTAAAAAACTCTTTCTGCACGGTGTTGGTTACAGTGGTGGACATGTAATTAGAAACGACTTTTCAGCATAAAGATTTGTTCATATATTTGAAAAATTTAGTTCAATATATTAAAACGAATAACTAGAAATAGTAAAGTAACAAATTATTATTAAGTTTAAAATAAAAAAAAATATCACAGCATCAATACTATTTTAAGGCAAATTAACTTAAACACCAAAAAAACGCAATATCAAATTGGTCACATAATTAGAAACAAAAACAAGTAAGAACGTATTGTCGGTCAAGCCCGACCATATAATACCCTACACCCAGTATAAAGTATGTATAAAACCGCCGTTATATGAGATATATAACCTATTGTGGACCGCTCATCGAAAAATTTAGTGTCATGATGTCTGCGAATATAAGTATTATATGTGTTAAACTTTATCTCGATATAAACACTTTTAAAAGATTTATGGAGCTTAAAGTGAATTACGGAGAGGGTCTTATATGGGAGTTTTGCCTAATTAAGGACCGACCATTATAAAATTGTACCGTATTATTTGTATAAATATGAAATATATTTACGTTAAATATTAATTGGATACCAACATTTTTGAGAAAGTTATGCTCTTTAAAGTGATTTTCGGAAGTGGGCCTTATATGGAAGCTACGAGTAATTATGAACCAATCTGCACAAAATTTGTAGATGTAATTTGGCTTCATTTACCACTAATTTTTGATGAAATTTGATTGGATACTTGCATAATTCAAACATTTATGATCGGTAAGCCCCAATTTCGAGAGGACATTTGTATGGAGGCAAGGTGAAATAATGGACCGATTTCTGCCAGTTTTAATCCCATCTATCCCTGGCTCGACGAAATATTATGTATAAAATTTTATCGAAATATCTTTAAAATTGCGACCTGTACGCTGCTCACACGCTTTACATGCACAGTCAGCCAGCCAGACGGACGGACGGACATCATTAAATCGACACAGAAAGTAATTCTGAGCCGATCGGTATACTTTAAGGTGGGTGTTGGACCAATATTTCTGGTCGTTACAAACATCAGCACAAATCCAGGGTATGATGTATGGTATAGTGATGTAGGGTATAAAAATATATGCACAAAGCCTTAGAGAGGTTTAACAAAACGGACTTGTCCTTTAATATTTGGTTGGATAATCCTTGTTTTTGACAGCATTCGCCAGTATTTTTAGTAAACTCTTAATTAAGCTAGCGTGATTGCAGAGATATTTTTTCCAGCTGTGTTGCACCAACTTAAACAATTCATCATTATTTCGTAGATTTTTGTCCTTTAGGTCTCTTTTTACAATTGCCTATAAGTTTTCAATTGGGTTAATATCAGGACTTTGGGGTGGCAAGTCAAGAACATCAACATTTTGATCCAAAAGTCAACACTTCATTAACTGTAAAGTGTGCTTTGGGTCATTATCATGTTGGAAAATGTATTGGACGGGCATATTCTCAAAGCAATATGAATGCATTACATTTTCCAAAATGTTTTTATATTGATGCTGATCCATTATCCCTGAACTCGTGCAATTGGACCACACCACGCCAAGAAAAGGCAACCCAGACCATGATTCACTAAGGCTTTATTTAGAGGACGTCTAACATACGATTTTCCATCAGATTGGAACAAGTTAAACTCCAGAGAACTCTATTCCAGTAAAGTGGATCTTGCAAACCGCAACCGATTCAAGATATTTTTTTTTTGAGACATGATGTTTTTTTGTGTAATTGACCCACGAAGTCTTGGCGCATTTAAGCGTCTTCTTATTGTCCGTGTGGATATTTCTGTACTTATTTGCTGTCCAATTTTAGCCTTTATGTCGCGTGAAGATAAAAATGGATTTTTTTACGAACTCTATCTTCTGCTAAAGTGGTCTTTCGTGTCCTAGGTTTCCTAGCTGGGATTGCAAACTCACAAGTGAATTGCACCAAATATCATTTATTTTGAGCAAGAAAACTTTTGTGCAATATCCGACATTGAAAGGTTTTCATTTTGGTAACCGTCTCATTCTGGAGTACATTTTCGAAACTGAACCGTATCAAAATTATTACAAGTTAATCGATTGTTTAACAAATTATACTCACTTTGTTACTAATATTTAGAAAAGTTTAAAAGTTGAAGTTGAAAAAATGCGTGTTTCTAATTACAATTATGAAAATAATATTTTTATTTTTTTATACCCACTACCAAAGAGGTGGGGGTTATATTGCGTTTGTCATTCCGTTTGTAACACATCGAAATAATGGTCGTAGAACTAAAAAGTCTATATATTCTGGGTCCTTTTAAGATTCTAAGATGATTTAGCCATGTCCGTACGTCTGTTGTTGGCGCGATAGAGCTTCGAAAAAAAGGCATAGAACAATGAAATTTTTATGAAACATTCTTCGATCCACCAAAATATTTGGTATTGCAAATGGGCAAAATCGGAGTTATAGATCAAAGTTTCAGACTACCTCGATAATTTTCAGACATTTTTTGCTGTTTTTTTTTTTGAAATATAATGCAGATAATATCATGAAATTTTGCATATTATAGAAGAACAAGTCATGTTGAAAATCACTTAAATGGGCATAAATCCCTTATTAAAACACTAATAAATTTAAATTCAACACAAATAGTCGATATATATGTATATATAAAAATCGTCCATCTCAATATGATGATGAACGGTCCATATATGACCGTAGCTCCCATATAAAGTCAAACAAATTATGGTTTTATTATTTCACTTCGCATGAAACTTATTATTACAGAATTTTGTATAGATACGGCTTTTCTATATACTTTTATGTACCATAAAGCCATATTCCGGGAAGCACTGATCGGAAAATCAAATATCGTACCATTTTCCACACACAAACAGGCAAATTCGATATAGTTTAGTTCGGGGTTTTGGATTAAGAATAAAAGCTAAAAAAGCAAGAATTTTGCATGAATTTTAATTGGAAATGGTGTATTTTTGAAAACTTCTTTAAAAGATCATTATCTAGGTATTTAGTAATGGTACAATCTATGAAATTCGGATTCGGTTATTTTACTCAGGTTTTTACATGTACGGAATTTTGAACCGCGAGGAATTGTTAACCGTAGCACAATATTTAAATTTAAAGCAGTGAATAAATTCCAAAATAGCATTTAGGTGATACATAGAAATATCAGGATTATATTTTTTAAAATTTCCGTGAAATAAAAACGGTTGTTTTCAAGCTTCAACCCAATCCCAGCGTGAACTTTTTTAACGATCTGAAAAAATTATCATATTTTTTTAATAATAACTTTTAATGTTCTACTAAGTTATAGCCCTAGCGTACAGATGTCTTCAGAAAATCGTTTTAAGATAAAATATTATCAGGATGTTTCTGCCGAAATTGAAAAAAAGTTTTTGTTGGGTTTCGGTTTTAAAACATGAAAACCCGCTGTTGGTTAAAACCAAAAACTAAAATCATAATTGTATTATTACTGAGTCCGACTTTTATTGTAGACTAGACGAAACTAAGGCCGCGTTTTCACTATGTCATTTTTGTTGTCAAATTGTCCAAATTGTTGGCAATTGTATGAAAACGGGTTGTCGTCTATGTTTGCAATCATGATTGTCATATGACAACCCGCCATATGACAACCCCTTTTCATACAATTGCCAATAATTTCGAGAATTTGACAACAAAAATGACATAGTGAAAACCAAGCATAAGAATATTCGCGATATTCTTAAATTATGTGCGAACAAAGTAGGGTGTCCAAACAGTTGTACAATACTCACACACACACACCTTTCTATATACAAACATAATTTATGAGTACATATCCAGTTATGTATGTAGGTATGTGTAACTCTGTTTGACAATAGAAAAGAGTAAAGAGGAGCTGATGACTGACCACTCAGAGTGAAATAAAGACAGCAACGAAAACAATAATATTTTTGTTATTTGTTTATTTTGCATTTATTTACAGGTGAGTTTTGAGGTTTAAAAAAAATAGATTTCACGTTGCTCACATTTATAAGAAGACGTTCTATTACCAATTTTGTTTAAACGTACATTTGATGTCAAACAGTTAAGACGTCTTTACGAATTTCAATACTGGTAAATAATTTAAAATACAAACGCTAAAATCTATATGTAGAATTATTAAACAACTTTAACTGGCTTCAAAAGATTCTATTTTGCACGTAAAATTAGCAAAAGTTAAAAACATACAGAAAAATAATAAAGAACAATCAAGTTTATTGTGTTCATCAGCAAAATTAAATTGGAAAGTAACAAAAAATCAAAAAAAAAAATCCATACTGCGATTTGGTTTTAAAATTTAAAGCTCAGACGTAGTTTGCGGTTCACTTGTTAGAAATAAAACATTTCAAACGATTCTTTCTTTCTAACTGTGTGTGCTCCAGCAAATGACGCATTGAATTAATTAGTGTGTGATCATAGAGAACAACATCATAATGACTGTTCTTCTTGTGATAATGATGATCAAGATGATGGGCAACGTTCTTGAAAACACTATTAATAGAGATTAGTTTTTGTTTTAATCAATAAGGAGGAAAAAAAACAAACAAAATAAAATCAATATTTCAATGATCTTGAATCTTATCGCGATTAAAACTTTGAACAAAAATAAGATCAGCTTAATTGAAATAATTATAGAAACATCAGTTTTGCAAGTGTGCGCAAAGTGTTTTATACGCTAAAATTCGTTAGATCGCTTGTGATTGTGAGTTTTGTTTTTCTTTTTCTTAATAAATATTTTTATTTTTCATAGAAATCATCACGAGAAAAATAAGAAAATACAAACAATAATTATACAGACTTATGTATACAAAAAAAAAAACACTTAATTGTTTAATAGTTTCCTGTTGTGATTTAATGGTGAAAAAAATACAACATCGAAAATATAAACTTTAACAAAAACTTTATTCAAAACCCGTCTGATTTTTAAACATGAAAACGTATTAAAAAAAAACAATTGATTAAGAAACGCCACCAAAAATATCTATGCATGACAAATAAATTCATTAAAATCACTCGAAACAACAATTAAGAAATTATAATAAAAATAATAATAATCAAAATCTATTTAAATTTAAATAATAAATTTGTGTATCAACAAAAAATTAAATGCTAATGTAAAGTAAAGTAAATAATGTGAATTTTGTGTTCCAAAGTTAATTAAAAAATTTCAATAATACTGGTAGTTAAGTAAAACAAAGAACCGGTTACATTCACTAATTTGAATAATGTCTAAAAAAATCTAGGAATTTCCAATTTTATATATATACATACATACATACATATGTACTATATAAGCAAAAAGCAATACTTTTTGAATAAACAATTTTTAACATGAGTTGCTGCAAATCGACTTGAAAGTTGGAAATCTTCTCGTCCAAATTACGTATTATTTAAGTCCAACAAACTATTCAATTGCTGTTAATTATATTGTCTTGTGTCTTCGCTAACTTGCTTATTGTGTCTTAGCTATTTATATGTCTGAGGACAAAAGATTTAATATTTCCAAGCCCAGATTCATTCATAACGAATTGAAGCGTAAATTTTAGCACAAATCTTTTCAGTTTGTTTAGGGATATGAAAAATAATAAAAGCCGCATAAAATTGAATTTATTTACAACATCAAGTCCATAGAATTGTGCTACTTCAACATGTTAAAGAAGGTGAAATATGTTTGGGGGTCTTGAAGACCCTAAGGAGGACATGCTAAACATAATTGTGAATGGCGCGATCTATATGGAACCAGAAGGCATTCAGTCTATTGTTCCATTATTATCACAGTTGTGCTAGAACGACTCTTGTTTTACGCGGTAGAATCTTCTCGGTGTCTGCTGTCGACAATCGCCGACAAGTATTAAAGCGGTATCCTGCTACCACGGAACAAAATTACAACTTTTTTATTTAAGCGTAATGCGCATCTCGCGGAAAATGTTGTTGATGATCTGGGTTTAAATAATAATACTTCAGATTATATTAAAATGATGTGGATTAAAATTAATATATTTTAATAATCTCAGAATCGCCTAAAGTTCATCTATTTTAATATTTATTCTTTGTTGAATACTACATGGCAAAATATAGTGTGAGGCTTGAAATTTCTAGTATTTGAGCCCGTATTCAATAGTATTTAACAATTTCTACGCAAGCCTAAAGCTATGTATAGACGGTCGTCAGATATTACAACGTTGTCAGATCTAGCAATGTACTGATATTGAAAAATTGTTAGCAATAAGTAAATTGTCAGTTCAGACGACTCTAAGAAAACTAACAATTTCATTGGCACACAATTGCCACACAATGGCACACAATGAATTTATCTGTCAACCAAAATTGTTTTTCCAAAATGTTATTAATGCACACTTGTTTGTTTATTTATGTATAGAGTTGCATTTAGAAATAATTTCTATGACAAGGCTGCCATTGGCAGATGCATAAACTTTGCACATATGACAATGAAAAGTGTTTGACAATTGTCTTAAAACAATGACAATGACAAAAATTTGTGTTTACACGATTGTTAGATATCTGACAATATTTTTATCTTGCAATGTACTGAAAATGCTTTTTCTTACAACGTTGTAACACAAATATTGTAAGTTCACACGGTTGTTAGACATTTTCTGAACATTTTTCGGACAACGTTGTAATATCTGACGATCGTCTATACATAGCTTAATGTAAAGTAATTCCGCAAATAAGCATCTTCCATTTCGACTTTCTCATATTTCTTCTTTACAGAAAAATATATAAATATTATAATAAATACAAAAGTTCGATTTATGTATTATTAGAATGATTTAATAGATCGCGACCTATAGAGTCATTTGCTACCAAGCTTCTTTTGAATCTAATTGCCCTGTTTCCTGTCGGAACAAAAACATTCAACTACATCATTGGGGCTCTAATTCAAGCCTTCTCGGTCTGAATAAAACTAATGTAGTCCTATCACAAACTACTTTTCGAATGTCTCATTTTGTTCCTGACTAAATTTACAGTGTTTTGTTTCAACATAGCACACCCGCTTTGTTGGAATCTAAGACCAAATCTCCAGTCCTAATAACACAAAAGTTGCTAGTATTAGACAACATCAGCTTCTGAGATTTACCCCAAGGTAGAGCTATAAACAATTGTGTGTGTCTGAGAAAACAATTAATTTCTCCATTGAAGAGCTAACTTCAATTATACTCAGAAGAAACTCTCTCTTTAACAAACCCTTGCTAGATGGTATGAAAAGGTCCCGAACTGCACGCCGTTATTTCAGAGGTCGGTTTGTTCTCAGTTCGTTGTATGGCAGTTTATGACGTCACTCGATCTAACCGACATTATAAAATTCTAATAGGAATACGCGATTGAAAATTGGGGCCTTAAACCAATTGAATTCAATCAGATTCCATGATTTTTGTTTTTGATTCCTAGGCTAATAGCAGTAGGCAGTTCTTCGCCTATCTTTGGTAGCTAAACAAATTCCTACTGCTTTCAAATCAATAAAATGTTTTGCTCCATTCTTAATACAAAAAGGAAAAATGTGTTTTTTTATTTAGATAAACCTTATTTGGTTTGACGCTGTTTCCCAATACATTTTGGGCATTCGGGGGCCAGACCATTTTAAAATAAGGATTTTTTATTTTTTTTGAATATGTATTTATATTTTTTCCCAATGGAATGTGTTCAGCTGAAATCAGGGAACTTGTTCCTGAAACACGTAGTTTTTTACATAATACACTCACACATTTGTGATTGCTTGGACAGTTGATCGCACAACACACTACAGGGAAAATTCGTTCTTTAGCCGTACTATCCGTATGTGGAATAAACTAACAGCAGAAGTATTCCCTGCCACTTTCAATATAGTAAAATTCAAGTCAAATGTTCACAAACACTACTTCCTCTATCCTCCCTCCAATAACCTATTTTCCTACTTCCAACACAATGCATTGCATAAGTAGGGGTTGTTTCCTGAGTGTTGGTCCAAGAAAAAAAATATAGCCCATAAAATATAAACTAAAAGTTCAAGAAGAATTGAACTCGCACCTCAGACTAGCTCACTGCCTACCGTGACACCCGACCGAAATTTTCCACCAGACTTAGAAACTGTCATACATTCTTAAAAATTCTGTGATTTTCGTAGTTCTATAACGATCTTTTCTGTTAGGTTAGATATGGAGGCGGCCGTACAGTGCACAGCTCACTTGGGTCCATATGACTGGTCCTTTTGTGTTGCCTGGGGCCAAATTACCGCATTCGATATCGAGTAAAATTTATCGTAATTTTCTTATTTGAGATTATAGCATTCGATATCGAGCAAGAAATTTAGTACATATTATCATAATTTCGATATCGAAATCATTTTTCGATACGATAGCTCATTCGATCACAAATGCGGTAATTTGGTCCCTGATATGAAAGAGGAGAAGAGAAGAGAAAATGTGGATAGAGATAGAAAGTAAGTTAGATGGAGACAAGAGAGAAAATGTCGGGTCAGTTAGATTAGCCGAGAAAAAGATGGAGTATACACTCCTAGTCAATTTAAGGTCTCCGATCGCAAAAGTTAATTACTTCTTCTAATGAAGGCATGAATACACTCTAATTTCATATCTGATATTTCAGATAGACTATTAAAGGACCTTTCCGATAGGAAAATGTTCCGCGAAATGTTCATTGACACCGAAGAGAGAGACTTCTTCATTATGACAGCTTCTGCAGAAGTCGTTGTAGGGTAAACCAAGTGATCACTGACACTAATTCACTTAGTTGGATTAGTACAGATTACGTTAAATTTTCATAATTCTCAAAAGATCAAAAATATTTCTACATATTTATATGCCGAAAATATATATAATTCGTAAACGGAAGCTTGATTGTGTGTTTGTACTGTTTAAGTATATTCGATTTGTTTGTTTTTGAATTCTTAGATTGATAATACTGGAACAGCTCGAAAGTTTTCTCATTTCCGGAGATATTATGTTTCAGGATTTTTAAAAGTAGATTTTTGCGGTTTGTTTATCGGAACTTTATACAACTGTTTCAATCAAAATTTGTTGATTTTGTTCTTATGGATCAGAAGAGAGGTTGGCTTTATGTCAGAATAACATCAGCACTTGCTAAAGTAATAGACTCATAAAACAATTTTGCTGGTTAAAGTTTACTTACATTTAACGTGACGTATTTAAAAAAAAAAAACAACTTGTTTACCCAATGTCTGCTTTTAAATTCACATAAACAACAAATTTTAAATTCAAATCATTACGAGTTTTAATTGTTATTAAACACAATGTAAATAATTTATGTTAATCGACATCTTTTTTGTATAATTCATAAAATTTTGAAAACAACACCTTAAATAAATATTACGAGTATTGTAATGAAATGCTTGTAAACAATTAGTTTGTACATACATATGTATGTATGTACGTTTATTTATATTTAAAATTAATTTATTTCTCACGATAATGTTTCAAAAAGTCATAGTTTGTCATAGTAACGTGAACATTACCGACAGTTTTCCATAATTTCCAACTTAGTTTATGGATTTGAAAATTATTCATGAACCAGTTCTGAGAATGTTACAAAGATATTTGCACAAATATTACAGCATTTGGATTTAGTAATTATAAGTATTCTATTTATTTAATTTCTTTTTTTTTATAAATTTTATATTTTAACTTCATATTTAATAATTGTATTCGTAGTGTAAATAGATAATGATGAAATACCTTTTTGATATTAAAAAACATTTTCTTGTTTAAAGTTATTAACTTTGCACTTTTTTTAATTACTGTGATGATCACATTTAAAGTTGATTTATAATAATTAAATTTGTTTAATTCAAATATTAGCATTTTCATTTTATTAATTTATTTATATTTATTTTGCAGTTATATCATTATGTGGAGAGTCATTTTAATATCGACATGTGTCTTGTGGGGAGTTATGGATTCAGAAGCTGGTAAGTATTTAAATAAATTAAAATTTCAAAATATGTATGATGTATAAATAAAACAAATTTTCACATATTTAAGAAATTTGAATGCGACAAAGTCCCATTAAATTAAGTACTAAACCATAGTGATTAGTGCATTGAACTTTTAATTGTTATGGAGACGATTGTGATTAGATTTATGCTAAAATTATTCACCATATCAAACAATTACATGGAATTATATATTTGGAGTTTCGGGGGTGAAATGTTGTATTGTACGTTGTTGTATTAGTTCCAATATTGTTCTTCCAATACAACTTCCGCGTTTTTTTTTGTTGTTTTTTTTTTTAAGAGAAGTAACACTCATGCAGTTAATATGCCTATATATAATTGCGTTACTTTCTTTGGAAGAAGAAATCTTTTTATATCACAACTCTGCCATTGCGCATTATGTTTGCTTTAGTGCAGCATTGCAGCGCCTCTGGTGGTGAGTAGGCGCAATAAATAACATTAGTTATTTTATTTTATTTTTATTTATAATGTTAAAGCTTAATTTTATGGCCTTTATTTAATTATTTTACTTCGGTGGCGTTTGAATGCTATACCACCTAAAGAGGACCACCCAAAGATATGCTAGATAAGAAGAAAACTAATAATTATCAGAAACTAATGTTGTTTTAGAGGCAGCGGCTGGGAATCGAACCCGGGCTACAAATACCAAAATGTGGAAGATGTGAAAGAGAAACGTGTAGACCAAAACCTTAAGAGCACAGATACCCAGATGGATAGATTAGGTTACTGCAGCCAATTACTGCTTCTGATAAAAGCATCAATATCCTAAAACTTCAAAGCTGAGAATTCAGATAAGTCGTCGAAGAATGGTTGCCCCAGAAGAATGGTACGAGATCCACTCATTGCTGGGCATTGACATAAAAGATGAGAGATCGTTTCTTCCTCCTCTTCATTATTGCAATTCCTGCAAAAATCATTATAGGATAAACCCAGTCGACTTGCATGATTGCCAAATTTACAGTGTCCTGTGATTACTGACACCAAATTGCTAAGTTGTGGTCGCTGTAATTTCAATAAATACAGCGTGCGTTTCCTATTTAATATACACTCAAAATATTTCATAGGTAAAATAAACGAAAATCGTGGTTCATTTTACTAAATTTTTCGTTATTTTGACAAAACGAAATATTTCGTATAATATACAAATGTTTTTCGTTCTTGTTGGGAGTTTTTATTTTTTTGCATTTCACGAAATATTTGTGTTTTTACCAAGATTATTTTGTTAAATTACAAAATAAATGGTTATTTAATGAAAAAAATTCGTAAAAATTATGATAAATTTCGTAAAAACACAAAATTATTTTGTTAATTTTAGAAATATTGCCTCCTGTTTTACGAAATTTTCTAAACTTACGAAAAACATTTTGTAGGTATAAGAAAAATTTCATATTTTTTTCGTTTATTTTATAAAATTTTGTAAAAAACAAAGAAATATATTTTGTAAAATCACGAAAATTTTTCCTAAATACACGAAAAGTTTCGTTAATACAAGAAAAGTCTGCTGAAAATTGTTAAATTTAGAAAATTTTCTAAAATTATTTGTAAAGTTACTAAAAATTGTGTAAAAAAAAATTTTTTTGTTTATTTTAGAAAAAGTTTCGTTAATATTTTTTTATTACAGGAAAAGTTTTGTTTATTTTACAAATAATAGTAAAGGAAAAAATAATAGAATTTCTGCTTATTATAGGCTCTTTTTTGAACTTCGTTGACATCTTTTTTTCAAAAAATGGATTTGTTATGACACCACAATGAAAACATTACACCATTTTTGTTTGTTAACATATCCAAATGTTGTTCTGAATTTGACGTAGTTTGATGAACATTTAAAATAGATTAAGAATTATATGTTTCATAGTTTGTAGCATTGAAAGCAAGTCAATGGAAGTTCGATGAGATGCTCTGCAAAATGTTGAATTTTTATAATGTATTTTTCACAATTTTTACATTTGCATTTATATGTACTTATGTGCTAGTTTCTTTTTTATTGTACATTAGTCTAAAATGCTTAGATATGAATGTTTCATTAGGTAAATATATTTGACACATATAACAATTCTTTATTTTAACTTTATTTTAATAAAACCAAATTATTTTTAACAAGGCTCGTGGTCGACTAACGCTTCCATCTCTTTAATTGTCAGTAAAAGCATGACTTGTTTTGTTATTTTTAAGTTGCATTTAAAACGGTATATTTTATTTTACGAAATTATATTTTGTGAAATGAACGAAACTTCTAAATTTACGAAATTTGTCTCTGCATTTAATACTAAAGTTTCGTATTTTTCGAGAAATTTTTGTAAAATAAACAAAAAAAACATTAACGAAATTTAATTTGTAAAATTCAAAAAATTTCTAAATTTACAAAATTTTCTACAAGATCTAAACACGAAAGTTTTGTATTATAAACAAAGTTTTTGTACAATATACAAAAATAATTCTACGAAAAAAATTTTGTAAATTAATGAATTTTGTAAGTTTACGAAATAAAAAAATTATTAAAATATCGTATTATGTACAAAACTTTAGTAAAATGTACGAAAATAGTTTTACGAAAAACCATTTCGTATTTTTATGCATGAAATATTTTGAGTGTAGGCCAAATCAGTCGTGTGACTGTACTGGTTTAAGACTAACGCTTAAAATATCGTAAATTTATACACGGAGTCATTTAGGACGGGGTTCCGTCACCACTTCATCTGCATCATGATGGACTACAAAGTTAATTGTTAGGTTTGATAAATTTTTTATTTCGGCAAATAATCACAGATCGTACCCTGAATCTATTTCTTCACCACCTGCACGCAGTGAAAAAACATGGTTGGACATGGTTACGACAACTACACTATGTTTTTGGTAACAATATATTGTTGTGATACACAAATAATTGTTATTTTAATTTGCTTTTAACAACAATTTAGTTACTATAAACATTTGTATGTTTATCGCAAAATTTAAAATTGAATATGGTTCACTGAAACATAATTATTTTTAAAATATATTTACCACAACTATTGAATGATAACTATTTAAACATATTATGTTATTTACAACTATTTAAACTTACAAATAACCATTAAATGATAATTTCCTATATTTGAACTCATATTATGTTTAAAATGCAAACAAAATATGTTTAATTTTAATAATATCAGTTCAGTAGTTTGTCTGTGTGATATCAGATTATATTGGATTTAAATATTTCAATAATTGAAAAATAATATCAAATTATGATTAACACGACAATATTATGAAGAAATATTACGATGATAATTGATCATGATATTTTATGGCACTTATATGCATCATAATATGTTTTGACTACAATCATAGATCTTATCATAATATGTTGCTCTTAGATTATGTTTACCACAACCATGTTTTTTCTCAGCGTGTGGGTGAAGGATATACCACCTCCTCTTTTGAACATCGTTGTAGATAGTTCTCAAATTCTGAATGCGAATCACACGAAAACCATTGACAGCCTATATACCTCCTTGGCAAATAAGGATCTGCCAGTCATATAATGGAACATAATGTGATGTTGAAAAACAATTCCTCTTGATGTGTCGTCATAGCTATAACAGCATGCAGTTGAAGTTTTTCCTAAGACATATCAGGAAAGACCTTCAAATATGAGAGAATATGTTTAGAATCTATTGAATTTGCGATTGTATACAGAAGCTTTGAATGACACTCATGTGCTCAACTGCCAAGCTAACTTTACTTTATTTCGCCCAATGAATTCACCGTCTAACTTATTAGAAGTAGCGCAATTCCATAGCCTTGATATCGATACAGAATCTAGTAAATTGTTAAGTTTTATTTAAAATAAAATGTGCAATAAGTGTTAAATTTTAGGCAATATCTGATCATTTTTAAAACATTAACCCATTTTGTACCAGTGGTCGAGATTTCGACCACAAAATTTATCTGTTTTTCATTAAATAATTAAAAATATTACGTAATGGATTTAAATAATTTTGTTTAATTCATACTTAAGTTTGGGATATTGGCTTTTCTATCTGAAGTTTTTTATCACCCCTCCCCCTTTTTAAAGTTCCCCCTGGGAGTGCACAAAAATATGTTAAAAATAGCCTATTATTATTCTAGTTGTAACTAAGTGTGTAAGAAAGAAAAGCAAAAAATGGTTATTGAGTTAAATAGCCAACAGCTCAAATAAATTTTAATGTATACAAACTAGTTATCGCAGCTTCTCCAGTTGATAGCCACACAGCCTTGAAAATGGCTGGTCGAGATCTCGACCACTGGGATAATTAGCGCACTAAATAATAATGGAAATTTGGTTGATATTACCACAATGCGTAGGTTCTTTGGTATATTGCTATTTTCTGGCTATCATTCCGTTCCTAAAGTACAAAATTATTGGAGCAATGAACCAGCTTATGGAATTGCGATCATAAAACAAGCAATGTCACGCAATAAGTTCCAAAAACTTAAATCTAACTTCCACATTGCAAATAACGATGAAATCGATAAAAATTAAAAATTCGCTAAAGTAAGACAACTGTTTGATCTTCTCAATACCGCAGTTCGGTGTTTTTGAACCAAATCTTTCGATTGATGAGCAAAGGTGCCATATTTTGGCCGTCACAGCTGCGAGATGTTTATCAGGGGGAAACCAATTCGCTTCGGATACAAATATTGATGTTTGTGTTCATCGAAAGGTTATCTGTATCAATTCCAACCATATTCTGCAGCATCGGATACATATGACAAATAACTTGGCCTTGGTGCTAGCGTGGTTATGAGTCTCATGTCGGTTTGTGAGTATCCTAGACAACATACTGTTCATTTCGATAACTTTTTCACCCGATACCACTTGCTCTGCCTTCTAAAAGAAAAAGGGTTTTGTGCAACTGGAACAATACGAGCAAACAGACTGGTAGGCGCATGACTAAAAACAAAATTACCTCGACATGATAAGGATTACTTATTCGACAAAGAGCATAAGACTGCACTGGTTCGATGGAGAGACAATGCAGAAGTCACTTTGGCTACGGACTATGATCAAATTGATCCGATAAGAAATGTAATGCGATACGATAGAAAACAAAAGAAGCGGATCGCTGTACCCCAAGCCAACCTTCTAGCTAATTACAATAAATCCCAGCAAGCCATATGAGTCCGAAAAGAGTCTTTTCTGACACCTTTTTCGGAGCGTTAACACTCTTTATGAGCCCAAAAAACAATCATAATTGCTCCGAAAACCTTCAGAAAAGAGGGTCATTACATTCGAAAATGGTCCGTCAGAAAGAGCTCTTAGATAATGTCAGAAAATAGTCTTTTATGAGGTTTTTTTTGGGCTCTGTGTAGTCTTGTTTGTATCATTCTTGTGTGGTACAGCTATGTTTTTTTTGTTCAAAGCATTAAGCATTTGTTCAAGTAATTAAGTGGAAATTCTTAGTCATACTGAGACTCAGGACAGTAACAAGCAAATTTTTCTTTCGCTCCGAAAATGCTCTTTTGTTGGACTCTTTTCTGACTCCTTTTTCGGAGCGCTCCTAAAATGGTATGCTGGGATATATGGGCGGAGTTGATTGGCATTATAATGCTGTCGCTAATTATTAAATTGGAATCAGAGGGAAGAAGTGATGGTGGCCACTTTGGGTTACCTGCTTGGACAGTGCCAGTGTCAATGCATGGAAATTGCATTGCATGATTGCTGAAAAAACCAATCAGAAGCCCATGAGTCAAATTGATTTTAAGAATTTCATAACAAAAACTTTGTTTTTTTTTCATTTCATTTTCATAAATGCTGAAACATTTGACTAGAGGTTTGTTCTGTCCTTTAGGAAACACTTAACTTATGTATCTTATAAGCAGTGTTCGAAAAAATACAGTATCTTATTCGTACCGCACATGTGAAGAACACATACACTAAATTCATTTTTAGTGTTTGTGTATGTCCACACAAACAACCCTGCAAAAATCTGTGGAGTACGTGGTCCATCCCTGCAAATAATATTGAACTACGTGATCCATTTTAGATGAAATGGACTACTTACAACATGGTCCAATGTAATGCAGTCATGGATGATAATGAATTACCCCCTTATTCATAAACGATTATTAAATTTAACAAACGTTTATAAACCAAATTTTTATATGCAAATTTGTCTTAATAAACGTTTGTTAAATTTAATAATCGTTTATGAATAAAGGGGTAAATGTGTAAATATTGTTTTTAATTAAAGGAATAGTTTATTTGGTAAGTTTTAGTTTATGAATTTTAAGTATAAAATAAAAGCAATTCTATGGACAGACTGCAGGTACTTATGTATGTATGTATGTAGTTCATATTTGAATATGCAAATTTCTATATAATAAAATTGAATTGTATTACTTACCTACCTGTTTTACAAATTCCACAGAATACCATTTAAAACGTTTTTATGATACCTGTAAAAATTGCCAACGCACACAACCATGAAACAATATTTATGATTCTGTCAGCTGTAATAATGTGTGAAATATCTCTAATATTAATAAATGGTATTTATTTATTGTATTTTAAAAAAATAGAAAATCCAAAGAATAATCGTATGAAATTTTAAAATATAATTTATTTTAATGTTTACTAAGTAAACATTTTTAACAATTACTAGAACACAAATATACAAACGTTAATCCGTGGAATAAATTATATATTATTCCACAGCTTTCCCCTTCAATTAGAGTTTTTTTCTCGCAGTTTTTCGCTTCCCGGGAAAGCGGGAATTTTTTTTTAATTTCCCGGGATCCCACTCCATAGAACAAATAAAACTTAAATTTGTCTTTATTTATGAAAACGTGAGGGAAAAACAAGGTAGAAAAATACTTAAATACTACAAAAATTAGTTTTAATTGAAAGAGGAACTTGAATTATTACATTACGCTTTTAAATGTAAATTTCTTATTATTATGCTCTAGATCAGGAGTGCCCAAGCCCTATACTCTTGGTGCTCTTTTATATTTGTAAAAACTCTTAAGCTGGAGGTCCACACCAAGCGTCTAAGCATTTCACGCGTTCTAAGCAACTATCAAAAAAGTAGAATTAATGTAGTACCTTAACATAGAATAATTAGTATTTTTAGTTGAACTGTTAATATTTAATTTTGATATTTCTTTAGTTAGGCTTTGAGTTCATTAAATTTAATTTTCATTAAATTATTTTTACTGAAGTAGGAATTGTTTTACAACTTGAACAATTTTATTTTTGATAACTTTTCTTGACTGGGATTCGAACCTGGGTTGTTGGTTGAATTGACATATGTTTCGAGAAACACCACTTTCTCTCATCAGAATTCCACTACGGTGCCTGCTAGTCAACAGACAACATCAATCCTTAACCTTAAAATAACTATGAATAGTTAGCATTTTATATATCTCAAACAATGTTTTCTGAATGAATGATAACACAGTGATACAAAATTGAATCAAATAGAAAGACCTGGGACCCGATATTATTTTTCTTGTAGAGCTTGTCGAGTAAAAGAAGATTCCAAAATTTCTCAGGTTTTTTTCGATAAATTATATATCATTCAAAAGATCTCAGTTTCTTCTTTCAAAATCTAGTAAGTAATTGAAAATCGAGTCATTATCAACAAAATTACAGGCTTATAAGTGCGCAAAGGTATAAAAACCGGTTTTTTAATCGTACGTAAAATCGGATTTTGGAGGTGTCCGGCATATTTCACTATTGGAATCTTCTTTTACTCGACAAGCTCTACAAGAAAAATAATATAGGGTCCCAGGTTTTTTGGACTGTCGCACCGTGTAATGTTTAAAAGTTATAGCATTTGCTCTGATATGCAACTTTATGCTGTACAAGAGCTCTAACATTTGTCAAAAATATATAAAAAATATATACTCGTATATATATGTATGTACAAATTACAATTTTACAAATAACATATGAATGTATTTTCTTATACTCTTTTCAGCTTCTAGGAACATAAAAAAACGTGGAGTCGGTTCCTATTCCGGTAGCTTTTCCAGTTCAAATGGTGGCAATGGTGGTCATGTAGGCCACTATGATGACTACGATGATTATGGTTATGCTCCAGATTTTGGTTTCGGTTTCGGTTACGGTTTCTTGGATCCTTTCGCATTCCATCAACAACTGACCGCACAAATTTTAGCCCAACAAGCAGCTCAACAAAGGTTAGATCTATTTTCAATTATTTTTTAGCAATTAAGTATGTATATCAAACACTTAATTTCCGCTGCTTTTAATTAATGTTGCTTTGGTTTAGAAGAACTCTAATGCAAATTCTAATGCTTGTGGCTATTCCCTAATACTTTTACTCTAAATAAATACATTTTCATTTAGTGCTATAGCTTCTACTTTAACTATGGGTGATGCAATGGTGACCGCGGCTGCTTCTAATTTGCCTAATGATATTCCAGATTATGATGAGTAAATATTTAATTCTCTCTAAACTGCTTACTACTCTCTGTTATATTATAAAATACTTTAAATTTATATACATATATACCAGCATATATATGAGGCTCGTATATAGTTAAGTTTTATGAATTGATTTGTTCTCTTTAATAGACAACACGCTGCTTTATTCAACAACATCAGACGTCAAAATCACTACAATTACAAGGGCGGAAATAATCGTTATGCTCCCAACTATTCGGTAGCTGCTGCCTCTTTAGGTCCTCATGGTGGTCATCAAACAGCTTACATAAGCCCCGAAAATCATGTGTGTTTCTAGTTTATATTAATTTTATAAATAGTTTGTACTTATAAACTCTTTAATTTCAGGATATTCCCAATGTTAGCAGTCGCTTTGGCTCCACCAGCCCCGGTGGTTACAAGGGTGTCTCGGTTAGTTCTTACAGCTCTAGCTCAGATGTTGATGGCAAAAGGACCAGTCAGCGTGGAGCTCAAACAACAATCAACGACAATGGCCGTGTAACCACCTACAAGGTCCATTCATAAGATGTGAAATTTCTGTGAAATTGTTTTTATAATTTTTTTATATTTTTCTTATACTCTTATAAATTATTTTATTTAATTATTTCATGAAATTTCTTACTTTTATTCCTATCTATGTTATTACGAAACAACAAATAACACAAAATACACATAACAACAAATAATAATAAATTATTTAATACTCATATAAATTATCAAGAATTTAGTTGTATATTTTTTTGAAGCACTTTAGATAATTTTATTATTCTTAGATATTTAAATGAGGAATAAAAGTTGATTTGAAAATTATTATTTTTCTTTAAACTAAATATTTAAATATGTAGTTAAAGCATATTCAATGAGCCTCAAATATTTGAAATGCAAGGCGTAAATTATATTACGTAATATAGAAATATACAATAATAATATTGAGTAAAATTAAAATATCTGCAATTTTTTTTTTGATAAATTATGACCGTATTTGAAAGAAAACAAACAATTCACCTTTATTGACCAACCGTTACAAATTTGTATGCCTAAAAGCATGCATCACTTTTTATGTATGAACTGAAAGTTCAACGAATGTTGTATTCATTAATTGTAAACATGTGCGTACAAGTGTAATCCTTGCGAAAAATTCACGTTTTTACATACAATCTAATTTTGGAACCAGAGATATTTAAAATATTCGAAACGGTATAAATTTGTTTTGGTTTGAACATTAACTTGTCACATAGTCACATATTTCCTAGTAGGGAATACCTACTGTGCCTGGTCACTTTCACATAAGCAGTAGTTCAAATGGTTTTAAGGATGTTTAAAAAAACAATTCATTAATTTTAATAATAACAACATAGTAATAAATTTTCTCAATCAATTTCAATCAATATGAAGTAAACTCCCAATATTTATACAAATTTACAATTATTATACAAATTTAAAACAATATATACTCGTATTGCATAAGTCAAAAGTAACTTAAGCAAAAATTAAGAACATAAAAATTAAATACATTTTAACAGATTTTTTGGTGAATTACATATAAAAATTATGTAATTTGACTCCATATACTTCAAACTTACATTCATGAGTGAAAATAATTATTCCAAAAAATTGAGGCTCGATTAAATATTTTTTTTTTTGCGAAATTCAAACGTTTCCTACGATGCCTACGTATCACCATTTTGACATTTTTGATACAAAGATCTTCTCAAGCTTACAGGTTTTCCAGAAGTTTTCGTAACATTTTCAGATATTTTTACAGCACTAGATGTTGGGTTTGCTCTTACTTTTCTTACTATAGCTCTTACCTCAGTTTTTGTAAGACGCTTTGGTCGTTTTGCACCAGGCACATTTTATACGGCTTTGTGTTTGGCATGCTTGTTTATATGTGACCCGGCCTATGAAAAAGTGACTTATGACTCAAAAAAGAAATTGCCAGACACAGCTGGTGATTCTGGATTTTCAATAAAATTCTGTTAGGACTTTCTAGTTTTCACCACTTGAAAGAGCATCTCAAAAACTATCGAAGCAAAAAAGAAGTGGAACAATTTTTTTTGAGTCATAAGCCACCTTTCATAGGCCGAGTCCCATATTGTATTCTTTATTATACAGTGATGCCTTCCAACAATTTTACATTTTTTAAGCAGGGATGTACCTTTTTTTTATGTAAGTTTATTATGATTTGTTGAGACTCAATTGATGTTTCTCTTCCCTTTGTAAATTTTTCGACTTAACTTTACAACTTAATCTCTTTTAATAATAAGTTATGTTTCTGCTAAAACAATGTTCTATACTGCAATAAGAGACTTTAAGTCTTGTGTATAGAATTGGAAATAAATAAATAAATAAATAAATAAATAAATATGAAACTTTGAAACAAAGAAAAATTAATAGAAATACCACTACTTTCAAAATGACAGGAGTTTTTTGTATAAGGATGTGGTACTATTTACTTTATTTAAAAAAAAATAAATCAATTATATTTGTATACGCTCTTATTTGTGTGTTTTTTTCTACTATGTATATAGTTACTATGTATGGTATATACATATAAATGTATAAACGCTATATAATTATCTAATAAAAAAATATTTATATTCGGCCCAATTATGAATAAGAAATCCACGGGAGTTTTTGCCTTCTTATTTCTTTAACATTGAATTTGAATACGAAAATTGGGAAAAGGGAAAAAACTCCCGCGGTTTTTGGACTGATTAATATAATTAGGCTCTTCGTTTAATAAGATGTATTGTTGACTTTATTTTCGTTCTCACTGTATGCTTATTAAAGCGTGTTCTTGACAGGAGCATTATAAAGGCAGCTGTGATAAAATGCAACCGAACGGTACATTTTTTATTATTTATGTTTTGTTTATTTAAGTTTTTGATTAAAGCTTAATTTCTATTGATGGACCTATACAGCAAAGAATTGTGATTATAACTAATATTCATATCTCATGTATAGTGCGACCAACTGGTCCGGAAAATCCAGGACATGGCTTTGTTTTGGAACCAATGTCCCGGTGTCCCGGTGGCATCCCCCGGATTTTTATTTTGTATTTAATTTAATAAAAGATAAGTGGACTTGAACAACAAAACAGTCTATTTTATTGAAATTTGGCACAATCGCATCATATTTTAATGAAAATTAATTCTTTTGAATGATTCATTTTAAAATCATGTGTCTATGCATATCCCCAGCAAGCCATATGAGTCCGAAAAGAGTCTTTTCTGACACCTTTTCCGGAGCCTTCATGCTCTTTATGAGCCCAAATACCAATCATTATTGCTCCGAAAACCTTCAGAAAAGAGGGTCATTACATTCGAAAATGGCCAGTCAGAAAGAGCTCGTAGATAATGTCAGAAAAGAATCTTTTATGAAGGGTTTTTGGGCTCAGAAAGAGCTCTTACATCATGTCAAAAAAGAGTCATTGCAATTTTAAATACAACAAATTTAAAAGTCACATTTATTATTTATTTTTTAATTCTTTTTACTTAAACAAAAAGCGACTCGCTACTGCACCGAATTGGAAAGATGTAGAAACAACGATCAAATTTATGGTTGAAAAGAATTGGTTAAAACCTGAAGACAACAATGTAGAATTGTTTGACGAGTTTGGTTACATATTGAAATTTATTATCCCAGAGAAAATTAGCGAATGGAATAATAATAATCCTCTTGCTAAGCCACGTTCTACTAAACCACATCAACGTTGAGTGGAATGTTTCAAACATTTTCAAAGTAACAATGTTCCGTACACTCGCTTCGCGCGAATCATTAAATTTATATTTGGTTTGACAGCAATATCTGCAAGTGTAGAGCGTATATTTTCGTTGATCGCAAAATTATGGACAAAAGAAAAATCGCAACTCAAGCTAGATACATACTTTGAAACATATGCTATTTCTGTAATATAATTTAAAGTACGAATGCGTTGAATTTTACAATTTTCTTAAAGAATGCCCAATATTGCTGAAGCAAATTTCATTACAGAATAAATACGATTTTAAACAAAAAGCGACAGAAATTTAGATTCAAATTACTTATAACATTATAATTGTCTAAATTTAACTTGAATAATAAAGTTTTTTTCCAATAAAAAATGGTCCGGTTTTAAGTTTGAATGTTCCGGATTTTAGTACTTTTTTCAAAAAATGTCCCGGTTTCGCTCAAAATTGAGGTGGTCACACTACTCATGCACAATGTTTCAGTTTGTTAATTTTTAATAGCGCATATTTTTACACTTGTGAATCAAAAAGCGTCAAAATTGTCACCTCTGCATACTCTGAGGTTATTCTCGGAAGTGACAGCTTTGGTCAATTATTTATACCAACTTTCTCAAAAGTCTATAGTATAATTTTTACAATTTTACATACTTATAATTGATTACATACTTATAATGAGTTTTCGGGAGTAGTCCTTATAAGGGAGCTATGTTCTATTACGAGCCGATCATCATGAAATTCTGTAAGCGATTTACATATATATATACATATGTGAATTATTTGTGTTGAATTCCAACTTAATAGTGATTTTTATATGAGGTTTATGCACAATTAAGTGATTTTTCGAAATGAACTTTCTAGACTGACTGATGCTTACAAGAGATTTCTGTGAATTTAAGTGATTTCCGGAATTATACTTTATATAAGGTCCATGATCAAATACGAACCGATCTACGTTTCTTTTTCGTATGTTGTGCAAAATGTCTGTAAATAAGATTAAAATTAAGAATATTTTCTATGAATTTTTTTTATATTTTTTTATTTTATATGAAAGATAACGAAACTTTGTGTAAACACATTTCTGTGTATAGAAAATATATTTTCAAATTATTTGAATAAGGTTTACTAGCGTTATTTATTAAATTATTAATAGGGCATTAGAAAGAGCAATTAAGAATTTAAAATGCTTAAAATGTTGATAGTGGATAAATATTTCTTATTTACTGCACAATTTTTTTATTTTCTTGAATTTTAAGTTCTTTGGCTGCGCTGGCGTGTTCGTCGGCCAATTTGTGAACGTCTTTGTCGCGGCATATTTAAATAAATATTTTAATTTTTCTTTTTGATGCAAAAGATTTTAATTTTAACTGAAAGATTACAAATTAATAATTAAAAAACGTCAATGCTCACACTGTAAACTTAAATGACAATCAATAAACACAAAGAAATTCAATAAGTCAAATGACGCGAGCAAGCAGAGCCTTAGTCTCCGTTTACACAAGGAAACATTTGGAAGGGTAACATTTTGTTTGGCAGAGAGGGACGGGTAGAGAAGAGAATATGAAATTTGTTTGTCATTCTCGGAGACACGTTTTGTGCTTTCATTCTTATTGTTTACATTTGCTATGCTTTTTGACATTTGCTTTATTTCTTTTCAGCGTGCTTTGTTCTCTATGTTTTATATTTGACTTTGTTTGAATAAAAATAAAAAAATATGTATAAACAAAATAAATGTTTTAATAAATTTTATCTTTTATAATTAATTCATTTATTTCACAAATCAAATATAACGGGTGGCGCAAAAGTAATCCTCCTACCAGAAAATGATATAAATTTTGTGAGGCCCCTAATGTCAGTTCTGTTTTGACATTTGTGTAGTAAACACATGCGAAATACACGTTAATAAACAATGTTACGCTACACTGCTCCAGAACGCGGAATATTGCTGAGAGAACTGGCATTAGGGGCCTCGCAAAATTTATAGCATTTTCTGATAGGAGGATTACTTTTGCGCCACCCGTTACTTACATTAGCAAATCAAATACAGTAGAAATTAAAAAAAAAACAACACTGCAATTAGACAAATCTCAAAAAAAAAAAAACAAATATAAACTGGAATGTTTCCGACAACAATGGTTCCCTGTATGACCGCGAAGGGAAATACAACAGAGAATTCCAGATGTTTCCCTTCCAAATGTTTCCCTGTGTGAACGGCGACTAAGGCTCTGCTTGCTCGCGTCATTTGACTTATTTAATTTCTTTGTGTTTATTGCTTGTCATTTAAGTTTAGAGTGCGAGCATTGACATTTTTTTATTATTAATTTGTAATCTTTCAGTTAAAATTAAAATCTTTTGCATCAAAAAAAAAAAAAAAAAAACAAAATTAAAACATTTATTCAACAATGCCGCGACGAAGAACAATAGGGATTAGATGGTAACAGGGATGCCAACTATTCAATCGCAAAACGTACCGACCGAGCAGTCAAAAAGAGCTAAAAAGTGCTAAATTTAAAAATCATTATTCTGTTTTAAATCCATTTATTATTCATTTTTGTACTTCAAACTCATTTATATTAAACAAATTAAATTTACATATTAATGTTTAATAAAATTATTACTTAAAAATTGTATACAAATATTTACATTACAATATGTAAATTTTCAAAAAGTGTTAAATTTTCTTCATCTTCTGGCCATATTTTTGTTTTTATATAATATTTTGACCTTTTATATGTTTCAATTGAATTTATTTTTACAAATACACTTGCTGGCAAATCGTAACTTGAACAGCATGCGCTACACCTTTGTAAGCCATATTTTATATGAATTAAGCTGTTAACAGTATTCAAAGCCATACGGTTCCTAATTTTATTCTTGAAAAAATTCATAGCACTGAATGCTCTCTCTACTTCAGCATTGGAGTATGGATATGATAATAATTTTAAGACAAACAATGACAATTTTTTAAAAGGATTCTCATTAACCGAATTCTTTAATTGATGCACCTCGATCCAAAATTGATAGGTTATGGCTTGCAAAAAAAAACATTTTGTATGCTAAATGCCGAAATTTTTTCTAACAACTTAAAATTTGTTGAAAGTTTTGCCCTAATTTCATAAATGAGACTTTTTACGAACTGTATTAAATTCTGTTTAATTATATATTTATCTGATTCACTTATATGAGAATCATCACAAGCCTTCTCAAAACGTGAAATTCACCATATTAATATTTGCAAAACATTGTTGCAAAAAATGTGTACAAATATTATCTTTATAAATGAACCAAAGTCGAAACAAGAGGGTAAAAAGGGAAGACTGATAGATGCAAAAAGTGTTAAACGTGCCAATATCATGTTTGAAAAGAGCCCGTGCTAAAAAGAGCTAACGGAAAATATTACGTGTCAGGAGTTATTAAAAAGAGCTAAATCTAGCCCCAAAATAGCTAAGTTGGCATCACTGGATGGTAATGCATTTGCAACGAATGGCACGATCAAGGTCAAATCAAAATCAAGAACAAAGAGAAGAACGTATTAAAAGTGTGAGAGTTAGAAACAGAAGAGATCGTGAACGTAACATCGAAAGTGACAATCAAAACAGGCAACAATGGAGACGTAGCCAATCAATTGGAAATTTGGATCGTGCAGGTTTTAATTATGATAATAATTCGCATCCATCTATTCAAATTAGCAAAATGGATAAAGTTTGTAATAAATGCAATTTAAAAGTGTAATCGATGGAATGTGTTGTGCTGGCGGAAAACTAAAATTAACACCATTAAGTCCACCACCTGAGCCGTTATTGTCTTTGGTTGGTGGCAGAACAAATCAGTCAAAATATTTCTTGAAATGCATTCGTTCGTACAATTGTTGCTTTCAAATGACATCATTTGGAGCACAACACATTGTTCGTGATAGATTTACATATGTCAACTTTTAAGGTCAATAATGTGGTTTTCAATTCAGATATTAATATACAAGCTCAGCAATAATTAGTAGTATTTTTGTTGAACTGGTAATATTTCAATTTTGATATTTTTCTATTAGTTAGGCTTAAGTTCATTGAATTTAATTTTCATTAAATTATTTTTACTGAAGAAGGAATTGTTTAACAACTTGAAAAATTTTTTTATTTTTGATAATTTTTCTGACTAGGATTCGAACCTGGGTTGTTGGTTGAATTTACATATGTTTCGAGAAACACCACTTTCTCTCATCAGAATTCTTTACGTTCTGACCCTTGCACCACTACGGTGCCTGCTAGTCAACAGACAACATCAATCCTTTAACCAGGAAAATATTACGTGTCAGGAGTTATTAAAAAGAGCTAAATCTAGTCCCAAAATAGCTAAGTTGCCATCACTGGATGGTAATGCATTAGCTCAGCAATATTTTTTTTTTCTTTTTGATGTTCTAAATTTAAGATATTTATATTATTTTGTTACTGCATTTTTATCCGCACTTTTGCTTACAGATTAGTTTTTTTTCCATCTTGTGAAAGACAACCCGATGATGAACCATTTGATTTCATTTTGCAATGTTAATAATATAGGTATTGTTAGATGTTGTTAATAAAAGTAGGCATTAATACAAAATTTTAAAACTTTACTACATGTTTTAAACTCTACTATTTTAATTTTTCAAGCTAGACGAATTTCAGAATTTATTTTGTATCGCCCATTTTTCTAAACTGAACCATTTATAATTGTTATATTGCATTTATTGAGATATACGAATTTAGTACTTACTTTCTATATGTAGGTGGATCAACCTCCATTATTATAAACTTAACAACTTATCCTTGAAATATAGATTTTTATCCTATTGATACTCATACGAAATTAGAAGTTTTTCCAATTGTATTCATCAAGATACATCAATTTTAGTATTTACTTTGTATGTATTCCACTACCGTTTTTGATAGTTCGCCTAATTTTGACTCACATTATCAAATGGATATCAAACTTGCTCTTACAATATTTGAGAAGTCTAGCTGTTATATATTCCCAGATAATCGAATTTAATTTATATTTGTCCTAAATAATCATATTGACACTAAAGTTAATGGCACAGAATTGAAAGACTCTAGATATTATATTTTCTTAGCATTTAGATTAGCATTTACATAATGTAAGCAGTACCACGCCCACTATTTCTAGTCCGCTGATTTTTTTGTAAAATGTTTCTATAAGGATTTCAGCTGTAGCAGTTTTGGAGATATACGACGGCCTTAGCCGTATATAAGGCCTGATTCAGTAAAACTGAAGATATATTCCCACTTTAAAAAAGTACAAATATGACACAATTTTAGACCTTCAATTAGGGCTGCCAGATGTATTTCGAAAAAATCGTCAAAATCCCGAAAAAATCGCCATTTCGAATTTTAAAAATCGTAAAAAATAGGAAGAATAAAAAGTCGCTATTTCTAATAGTATTTTTAAATTTTTGTTTAAACGAAATCATAAAAATTCAAGTTTCTATAGTCTCTTGTACAATACATATCAAAATACATAAACTTGAACTTATATAACAAATCACAAAAAATATAATGTTAAGCACAACTTGTGTAATATTTTTATAATACCTTATACGAGTATATATTATAAATAAATATCTGAATTTAGCATATTTTATTAATTCAGGTTAAATTACAATGTCAAAACAATTTAGTTTATTAAGTTTTAAATAACATTTTGAGTAAAGAAGAATTCATCCAACATACATAGGGGAGAGGGGGGCACGTTTATACCTGGGGCACCTTTGAACTATGTTGATAAAATCTCAGTTTAACAATTTTTCCGACTCTTAGCCGAGTTTTTCACAAGGTAACCTTGTTTTCTAGCAAAGTCAACAAGTTTTGCTAGTGTTTTCAGGCGTCGACTGAATGTAGTTGGGTGAACAAATTTTCGCAGTGCCATTGTAATTTTTTTTTATTTTTTTGTAAGAGTGTAAAAAGTATTTAGTGATCGTTTTCTTTCGTGAAAGAAATTTACTGCAGTCCAAAATTCATTTCAAACAAAATGAAGGTAAGTTATTTGATATTTATGTAAACAAAATATTTATTATAAATTTCCGTGAAATGGCATGCCAGTTCAGGTTTGAACAAAGAAAAAGGGGGCACCTTTGAACATGTTAACTTATCAACCGAAGTACCAAACATTGTAGATTCTCTCTTATTTTCTGAAAATGATGAACCCAATGCTGATCATGATGATTTAAAGGAAAATGTAATGACACCTGAAATCGCAAGGCCTTTTCCGTCTTAATAATATAAAACTTATTTTTGATCTGATTTTTTTTTATTTTTTAATTGTTAATGTTTATGTTTTTCTTAATAAATAAATCGAATTTATTATATATATAAAAAATATAACTGTTTATGTTATTTTTGGACATAAGCGCTACAAGAAAAATTTGCCGTTCAAAACTACCCCAAACTAGTTCAAAGCTGTCCCGTATGGGGGGCACATTTGAACACAATGACTTTATCCATTAAAAAAATATATAATTCGAACTAAAAATAAGTTACTTGTAGACTTAAGCTAAAGTTTATTTCCATATATATTAGTTAAATTATGTAAAAAGTCAATAATTCAAAAATATAAATTTTTATGTGGCTTGAAAGCAAAAAGTGTTCTAAGGTGCCCCCTCTCCACAGGTACAGCGTATTTCAACAAGGACGCTACAAAAGTAGACCGATAGGGACAGCAAACGAAGCCATATTTTTGCCGCTCTTTTGACATTTCTCTTCAGTAAGGTTTGCCATTTCATGATGGAAAGATATACGAGCCAACAACGAGTCGAAATTATTAAAATTGACTACCGAAATTCAGAGTCAGTCGGCTTAACGTTAAGAGCGCTACGTCCAATTTATGGTCGTTATAATCGTCCTACCAGATCAACAATTCAGCGTCTAGTGGAAAAATATGAATCCACAGGCACAGTACAATATGTTCCCGTGCCAGTGAGACAAAGAAGTGCCCATAGTGTACTTATTTTCAAAGAATTTCGTAGTTTTTTATTTACATTTATTTGGCTGAATATTCTTTCGACGTTATGTTAATATATGAGAAGTTTCTGTAGAATTTCCATGTTGAAATTCAGAAATTGTTTTCTACAAAAATTTTAGTTCATGGAATTCAGCATTTAAAATTGCTTTTTATGTTTACAGATAAATAAGTAATTTCTACTAAGTAATTCTATTATATTGGCTTTAATTAAGAAAAACTCACTATCATTTAGTTTTGTTCTTGAAATATGTCATGTTATTAAATGGAGAAAATAGTTGTTGTGTCCAAAAAAAAGAGAATTTTGTCATTTTGCTATTTTGAAACAAAATATCGTCACAATGACGGTAAATTTTCAAATCTGGCAGCTATGCCTTAAATATTATTTTTTACTAATTTAAAATTTGTTATTAATTCCTTGTATCAAATTCGTCACATGAAGGTTATTGCTAAAATAAATATGTTGAACTTGGAAATAAAAATTCTGCTGCAGAACATGGGTATGGTCTGCCGAACTGTTAACGAACAACCAGGGTTAGAATCCCAGTGCAGGCGCAACAAGTTTTATTTATTCAAATTGAAGTACCTATTATACAAAACAAAAAGAAAGTACCAAAATAAGTATACCGAAATTAGCCGTTTTTTAACCAGTTAGTGCTTTGGTTTATTTTAATTCTTAGTAATATGTACTATTAGAAAATAATATTTCATGGAATTTTAATTGAGAAAGTACCAAAACTACGTTTTTTGGGCCTTAATAATTCGAATTTCAAAAAAGCAGCGAAAAGATTTCTGATCTTTATTGATTGTAGCCGGTTGAATTAAGAATAATATTTCTGTGTTTATTTTATTTAGAAGACACGAATAATAGCACAGGGTTCTCGGGTACCGTTTATATTTGGTTTGATCATCTAGAATTTCGAATTTCCAAAAAGTACCAGACATTTGTCCTATCTTTTTTTAATTAAAGCCAGACAAGCCTAAAATTTTAATTCTATCTTTATTAGTTTTGGAGATACACAGTCACCATTTTTACCCGTTGTTGCCCGTCCGAATTTAAAAAAATTCTCTTCTTAATTTCGAATTTCAAGTTTCTAACTTTTGGGCTGTACAATGATAAGTCAGTCAGTCAGTGACGTTACACTTTTTTTTATATAGATAAATATAAAATTACAAGTTAAGTTAAAGAGTAGCAAATTAAGAAATATTTAAAATTTCTTGTCCAAAAAGCTAAATACAGCTGTT
Organism: Bellardia pandia; assembly: GCA_916048285.2. Lineage (NCBI taxonomy): Eukaryota > Metazoa > Arthropoda > Insecta > Diptera > Calliphoridae > Bellardia > Bellardia pandia. The sequence continues at coordinate 79,134,800 of OU696530.1, forward strand.
TTTTATAACATTCATTGAAGCTAGTCATTCACAGAATGCAAACTTATTATCAAATTTAACTACTTTAAACAAAATCACAAAATCTCAAGTTTTTTAGAAAAAATTTTAATACTACGTTAATTTTAAATTTCCAACCATTATTTTTGTGGATTTCCCTTACTCCAAACCTTACTACACAGAGATCTATAGCATCGATACAGCCTCGAGAATGATTTGAGAGTTAAATCAGATTAATTCTTTTGGATATCAACTGCAATGTAGTAAGGTAGAAATGTTTTATCGGTTGCATTTATTTACTACACTGGCTCAACTTAAGGTGGAATCATCCATTATGTTTCGAACAAAAATTTTTTCCGGAGAAAAAATTTTTTTTTTGCTGACAGTTTTTTGCAGAGCGATTCAACTATTTCGAACGATTTTTCTGGAAAATCAAAGCTGCCATATGTAAACAAAATCTATTAGTTTTAAGAGTGCGGCCATTGATTTATTTTGTTTTGGTTTTTAATTGTCAAAAAACAAATATTAAATTATTTTTAAATATAGTGTATTCAAAATGAATGAAAAAATAAAGTTGATTTCGCTGAAGACAATGTTTTCAACTCAGTTCATTTTGTTCCTGACAAAATATAAAATTAAACCAATTCAAGCTGCAAGTTGTTTGTAAAAAATAATTTCTCTCTCTCAAAAAGAGAGACGTCAAACTTCAAATGAAAAAAACTTTATGCGAACAAATATTTTGTTCAGAACGAATGGGTGAGTCCATCTTTACACAACACCTCGTCAAGTTAATATTGGATCCATTTAGTTAAATCGCTGCCAACCCATATACATATCTCCTAAGACAGTCTAATTTTATTATTCAAATTGGAATATTTAAAGTTGTAAAATTGGGTAAAATTTTGAGTCCGATCTCTAACAGGGCTCGAATTCCGGAAGTAGACTTTATATGGGGGCTACGGTCAATTATAAACCGATCATCATACCTCTGTATGGACTATTTGTGTTGAATTCCAACTTGATAGTGGTTTTATAAGGGATTTATGCATATTTAAGTTATTTGCGGAACTCGAATTTATATCGATAGCTCAATTCCAAAACATGCTAAGTCCAAAAAGTGAGTTTTGCAGGAAAAGCTCCTAAAGTTTACAGGCGATATCTAAAAAACCATATGAGATAGAACTTTGTTGTTTATAACTATTGATTGGACTAGCCAATCACAACCAAAATTTGACAGAATTTAAGTTGATAAATTCTAAATTCAAAAAACGCAAAAAAAATTAAAAACATGCTAAGTCGAGATAGCATGGTTTGGAATTGAACGGTCGATATGGGGGCTACGGTCAAATATGGACCGATCATCATGAAATTTGTTACGATATACGAGTATTTTAATTATGCTTGCCGAGTTGCAACGTGATAGTCATTTTTACAAAATATTTATGTTCATTTAAGTGATTTTCGGAGTGGCACATTTTCGCGCGACACCAAAATGTTACTTTGAGGCCACGTCGCACATTTTCGTACATTTTAATATAGAATTTTACATGGAATTTGGATTCTCTGGCCTGTGGTGAACATTTTGGTGTATTTCCCATGGCCGCTGTGTATTTTTAATGGTATTTTTTTGGAGAATAAAAAAGCAAAACAAAAAAGAACAAAAATAAGTTGTTGGGCTCAGGTGACCAAAATTGTTAAATTACATTGCTACTGAACGATCAAAATTCTCAATAGGCTTTGGCAGTTAGCGTGTTAAAATTATGAACCGATGCAAAAAGAATTGTTTTGAGATTTCACTTTGCATGAAACTTATTATTGCAGAAGTTTGTTTAGATACGGCTTTTCTATAGACATTAATGTACCATAAAGCCAGTGCTGATATTCAGCCGGTTCGGACCGGTTCCCTCGAACCGGTTGTTAAAATTGTAAAAATTTTCCGTACCGGTTGTTGCATATTCACCGTTATCGTGAATAAAAAGTCCACATGAAATTTGTTCCCTTTTATTTTTTAACATTGAATTTTAATAGGGAAAATGTGAAAAGGGAACAAATTTCATGTGAAATTTTTATTCACGATAGGGGTGATTATGTTTTTTGCTTTAACGGTTTTATATAATGTGTATTTATCAAGGTGATATAGTCTCGGCAACAAACACAATATTGTTCAGCTGTTCATTGTCCAAACGTACAAACAAATGATTTTATTTTGGTCATACATTGGATTCTTGGATGATGATGTTTTCGATAGCGTTTTCTTCAATCTGTTGTGAAGAAAATAAAACAATTTTTTTTTTTGACTTTTATTTTGCAAAATCAAAACTATTTTTTGTTAAAAACGTAACCTTTTTTGATTAAACGAAAGTTTATATCATTTCCTTCAAGAGGCTTGTGGTCTGTTACTGGGATGCGACTTTAAAATGTTCGCTATTTTTATCAAAATTTGGCAAAAATATATTTTTTTTAAGCGAACCGGTTGTTAATTGTTTCGAATATCACCACTGCATAAAGCCATATTCCGGGAAGACATTTGTATGGGGACACATGGTTAAATCGTCTTAGGATCTTATAAGGACCCAGAATATATAGACTTTTTGGTTCTACGATCATTATTTCGATGTGTTAAAAACGGAATTACAAACGCAATATATCACCACCCACAACCCCCTCCCCCCACATGTGGGTGATGGTGCAATTGTAGTTAATTATAGAGGTGCACGAATTTTAATTTAATAAGATAAAAAAGTCACGTTTACGTCAATGTTTACCTTAGAAGTGGGTTAAGTAATTAGCTTAGGAGGAGGTACATCAAAAACTTTTTGGAGGAACTAAATACATTAGGAGACTGATTACTAACATCATTTTTATTCATTCTTTATATTTACAATCAATTATCAGAAAGTGTTTTACCAGTTCTAGTCGATTGCAGCAGCACGAGTAAATAAGATAAACTTTATGAACTCAGAAAAATTATCTCTTCTTTACTATTGTACAGAGTTTACATGCACTAACGTCCGAAACAGAAACAATATTTATTAATAGCGATAAACATTCGTTATTGACATTAAAAAATTTCGATTTATTTTAATTAAAATCAATAAATTTAAGAAATTCTTTATAATCATAAAACAATTTAATATAAAAAGTAATTAGACATGGGCAATTGATTTCAAATTTAGGTTGGTAACAAAGTGATTTCGCTCCAATTAAAAAGGAAAATGAAGAATTTTTGGACGTTGTATTAAATTCAACAAAATTCGTCATAATTTAGAAATTACTGATTGAATTTTATTTTACAAATTATATTGACAGCATCTTAAACTAGTCAAACAATTTTCTTGGAAGCAACGTCATTAAAACTAACAAATATTAAAGTTAAAAATCTAAAATAGTATTTCGCTGATAAAGAGCACAAATTCATTATCACTTGATGAATACAAAGTCAAATAAAAACAAGTTCGAGTGCTATATTCGGCTGTGCCGAATCTTTAATATCCTCCACCTAAACGTTATCAGAAATAAAGAAACTACACTGGTTTTAGGACTAGAATATCCTAATTCTGTGTTTTCTATTCAGTCTTAGTGCAAATTGTATTAGTATTTTATATATTGTTTGAAAGACAATCTTACCCGTTGGTCGCAATTCACTAATGTGATTTTATTTCAAATGTTTTTAAATTTTCTCTTATTTTGACCATTTATAATTGATGTAATAACCGATTCTTACTGCAATTTACAGAGTTTGTTTGATTTTCATAATAATCTTAAATGTAATTTAACAATTTATTAAATTAAAAGAACATTTTTCCATATTCACAACAAGTTAAGAAACAGAGTATAAGAAAGGATAAGATGTGTTTTGTTTGAATTTGATCTCAATAACATTATTTACAAAAGCTTTATGGTTGGCATAGATGAAGTGCACCAGTTATGGACTGATAGCTCTAACTCGACTATCCACTAATGTGGTTCTACGTATTTGAGGCTTCTTTCGGTTGAATTTCATCTCAATAACGTTATTTACAAGAGTTATATGGTTCTTTAGTATGCTCGGAAGTGGACTTAATTCGGGAGCTATTGCCAATTATTGACAGACAGCTACAAAATCCAGTAGCATAATTGCCGTATAACCGATACTATATTTAAGATATATATAAGTATTAACGTGGATTTAGGTAGTGGACCTTACGTGGGGGATATAGTCAAATATGGACCGATATTCTTAAAATCCAGCAGTTAGATTTAGGCATGTATGTAAATGATCCGTGTAAAATTTTGGATTGGTGCCCTTATTTATAAGAGATTTATGAGTATTAAAGTGATTTTCGGAAGAGGGCTTTATATGGGGCATACGGTTAAAAATAGACCGAAATTAACAAAATTGTGTGGAATGATTTTTGTATATATGTAAATGATATGAGCACAGGTTTGAGTCGGTACCGATATTTATACAATATATATAGGGAAAAATCTCTTTTTCAGATGTGGTCTTTGTATGGGAGGTATGACCAGTTCTGGGCCGACCACCATAAAATTTGGTACAATAATTTATTTGCCTATAAAGAGTATTTATGTCAAATTTTAGCCGTTTAACATTATTTATATCTGTTTTATGCGTATTTAAGTGAATTTTGTAAGTGGACTTTATATGGGGTCTATGGTCAAACATGGACCGAATTAAAAAAAATTTCGTGTTGCGATTTCTTTTTGTATAAAACTTACTTTTGCTGAATTTTGTCTTGATATTCCAATTTTATAGGCATTTATTTATCATTAAGCCATATTTCGGGAATATATATATTTGTATGGGGGCTATTAGAAATCATGGACCGATTCTTACTATTTTCCGCACACTTTCTTCTTTTATAGTACAAACAACGTATACAAAATTTCATGGTATTATCTGCAATAGTTTTCAAAATATTGCAATAAAATGGATGAAAAATATGAAATTTTTATGGAGGTGGTCTCACATATAGGTTCATAACTCTGGTTAACCTAAACCGATTTTGCTGATTTTAAATAGCAAAGTTCTCGAAAGCACTTCTGACAGAATTATTGAAGGTTTGGATCCCCAGTATATCTGGGGACTTCAAAAAACTGATTTCAACAGACAGACAGACAGCCGATTCTTTCTATTTTCCTCACTCTTATTTTATCATAAAAACAATGTATACAAAACTTTATATATTTAAAAATATAGCAAGAAAAATGTTTAAAAATATCAAATTTATAAGGAGTTTGGCTCACATTTTGGTCCATAACTCTGGTTCCACTACAACGATGTTGCTGATTTTCAAAAGAAACTGCTTAGGCGAACTACAAGCGGGTTTTTGTAAACTTTGTTGATTTCGGTTGTGTACTTTGGACGTGAGAGTGTTTTACAGAGACAGACAAGCAGACGGACATAGCTCAATCGAATTTCGTAAGGACCAAAAATGTATATTGTACCTTGTTGGGCCTAAAATGATTATTTCTCAGTGTTACACACGGAATGATAAACTTATATATACCCTCATTCACCACTTATGGTGCTGGAGGGTATATAAACAGAAAAGACAAAGCATTTAAAGCGTCTAAAGCGTTGCAAATAAATTGAATGTATGCATGTACAAATGTATTATTCCTGCTGATATTGATTCATATTTACATATGTAAACCTTGAATATATAATGTAGACTGAAGTAGATTTGATTTTTGAAGATGAACCTTTAAAACCTCTCCTGCAGCGTTACCAGCTCCAATAGACTACTTTTTAACAGCCTTTAGATTTGTTTGTTTATGATTAAGACGATTGAGGTCTTGAATATGATGTTTTTTAACATATGACCTTCTTACAAGTACATATGTAAACTTCCTTTATTTATAATTCTTGTAAAATGACCTTCTTGTTAACTAGACCGTGGAAAGGAAAAGTAATCTCGGTTTTAACAAATTTTATTTAAATTCTGAGTAAAAAAATTAAGTGATCTATAGTAAATTCACATTAAAAAACATTTATTTTTTATTTATTTTATATTATTATACTTTTGATTATCAATAAAAAGACAAATGAAAATGAATATTCTAGGTCAACATAATCACTGCTGGGTTCAAGTCTTTCGAAATCTTATCGGAGACAATTTTCCATGTATTTCATGAAATTGAGCTGCTGATACAGTCCTCAAATAAATGATTGAATTCAAAACTGAATTCATTAACGAAAAGTTTGTGGTGGAAGCAACACGAACGAAAAGGAATTAGTGAAAAAGTTTAAGTGATTTAATTTAAATAGAAATAAGTTAAAAATGAAATACTTTATAGTATTGGCCTTGTGCCTTAGTGCTGTTGTGGCAGGTAATGTCTGAAATTATATGTAAATCTGTAGACAAAGTATTATTTTTGTAAATGAAATTTTCAAAAAAGAAAGTGGACAAAAATAATTTTTTAAAACAATTTTTTTTTTATACTGGGAAGTGTGTAATATATTTTATTGAATAATAAACTTTAATAAACAATTATTTGAAGTGATAAGACATGTTTAATCAATCACTCATTACCAAGTAGTTCAAAAAGTAATGAGTGTCTTTTGGCAAATCCTTAAAGCTGGGTATGTAATATGACGAAATTCTATTAAAATTCATTAAAATTTTGGTGAAACTCAAGAAACTCTAAAAATATAATAATTTTTTCTATTATAAATTTTGTGTATAACAGTTTTATAAAAAATACTGTTATACACAAAATTGTGTATAAAAAACTGTTATACATAAGATTTTTAATAGAAAACAATGTAAATTCAAAATTGTTTACAGAAAATACTGTTGTACACAATTTTTTTTTATAAAAAATAGTGTTATACTGTTAGTTATTCTTGAATTAATTCGCAATTTTAAATATGTTTACTAAAATTTCGTGATATTCCTTGAGAATACAAAATTTTCCTTTATTAAAGCTTTTAGAATTGGAATACAAAAAATATGTATATAGAAAATTTTGTAGATAAAAGTATTTTCTATAACAGATTTCTACTAAAGAACAGAGAATAGAAAATTTTAAAAAAATTTAAAATTACAATTTTTGAGTCTTGAGAGTGACACAAAATACTGTTTAAAAATTATTGTTATAACAAACATATTTTGTCTCTCTCTTGATTTCATAAACATTTTCTATTTATTATTATTTAACAAAATATTGGAAAATTTTAAATCTTGCGGAAAAACGAAAAGATTAATTAATTTGGTATATGACAACACACATTTTTTGTAATAATATCAGAATATTATGAGAAAAAAAGAACAAATATGCTCGATAAAGAGTTACGATTGAAGCAAATATATGAACGAATAAAGACGTGTGACTGAATCTAAAATAGGACTCAATAAGTGCATATAATTGAAGCAGAAATATGAACGATTGAATAAAAGATGACTGTATAAAGACCTATGATTGAAGTTGGTATTTGATTATTTAAAACTAAAATATCACCGATTAACAATTACAGTTGAGTCTAAAATATGACCGAATAAATACCAACGATTGAAGCTACAATTAAGGCAAATATAAGACTGAATAAAGACTTACAATTGAAGCTAAATTACGAACTAATAAACCCTATTGTGTATGGAATGGGCCATCGGACAAATGGTCTTCACGTCTTTGCTGGTACAGAAATGTCTTTCTTGGAGAAATGTTCCATGACAGTTTTGAATTAATGTAGCTGAATTTTGTTAAAGTAGTGTTAAGTTTCCAAATTCAATACATGCACAGAAACAAAAATGTCATTCCAAAATTAAGTTTATTTTTCTCAGTTTTAGCCTGAAATTTTCAAGTACGATTTTACTAGTTTATACTTATAAGTAAAAATCGGGATTGATTTGACAATTCAAGCGCAATTTTCTTAAAACAAGATAAGTGTTCTTGATTTAAGTAAAAAACTCTTAAATTAAGCCCAATTTGCTCTTAAATCAAGAAGATAACTCTTAAAGCAAAAATTAAGACTTATATTTACTTGAATTAAGACAAAAACACTTATATTTTGAGAAAAAATTGGAGCAATAAAATTTACTCTCTCAGTTGCTCTCAATATCAGGGTTGTCAGATTTTTTTGAGCTTCGTCGCCAAAACGGATGTAAAAAATCGCCAAAATTCGCCAAAATCCGATTTTGTTCGTCAAAAATAATTTTTTTTTAGTTTTTGTTACATTTTTTTTTATTTAATTCATTAATTGTTACTTATTAAACAATATTTTAGTACAACATATATTCATTTATATCCGTTTTTGTATTTTTTACTATTTAAAAAATTTTAAAACTTTGTTAAAAGAGAGTTTTAAATTACATAAAAATGGAGATCATATTTTAAAAAAAAGTAAAATTAAGTAGATAAGTCTAAAGCTAGATTTACACGATTGAAATTTTCTTCAAAATTGCTCTTCAAAATGCTTCAAACTTGTGTAAACAGAAAAATTTCTTCAAAATTTATTTATTTAATAACTATTAATAACTAAATTTATATAAATTTTGAAGAAATTTTGCTGTTTACACGAGTTTGAAGCATTTTGAAGAGTAATTTTGAAGAAAATTTCAATCGTGTAAATCTAGCTTAAGAGTTCGTAAACTTCATCCTCAGCGATTTCATTACTAGAGTCCTGACTTTCATACATAGTTGAGTTGAATTTTTTTATCATTTCATTAGTCGGTGTAAACGAATTGCAGTAGTCGAGTTTTTGTATAATTCATTATTGAAAAGACCCTTTCAACGCAGACATTACTGTATCGTGATAATCAAACACTTTTGGCCAAAATTCAAGTAAATTTGTTGGAATTTCGTTATTAAAATAATTATTTCAATTTATGAACGAAAGTTTTTCCTATTGAGTTTCATACACGCCTATTGCTACATTTGGATCCATAAATGGTCTTAATGTTTCTTGAACAACGCCAAATTTAGTTTGAGATAATGTATTTGCACACTTTGAAATAGAAAATTGTCCAAAAGCTTTAAAAAAGTTCATATTTTCTGGTAATCTGCTTATCATCTCTTTTAAAAGTTTTTTTTTTAAACACAAAACAGTTTTCTTTAAGTACGATTATTTCTACTTCGCTCAATTTCGCATTTCTTAATTCTGTTTCAAACTCTGCTCCAAAATCAATTGCATTTAGAGGCAAAAATGAATTTGAAGAATCAATAGCTGCATGTAAATCATTGAAAAATTTTTCATTGTTTTCAGTATTATATAAAACAGAAGGTTTGAAAACTTTTGTTGAAAACATAACAAGTGTACAATACATTTTTTCATGCATGCTTCCTGCATCCATGCGTCCGATTGAAATTCAAAATTCAGATGATTCATTTCGTTGACAATTGGATTTATAAAAACCAAAAAAAGACGATTTTTTTCATCACATAATTTATTATAGATGTTTTGGTGAAAATCGCCAAGAAAATCGCCAGTGATATCAAAAATTGCCAAAAAATCGCCATGTCGCCAAACGGAAAATCTCGACGCCAAACACGTTTCAAAATCGCCACGTTTGGCGAAAAATCGCCATATCTGACAGCCCTGATTCTGATCACCGAAACGAGAGAGTACATGATCACGAGATGACTCGAGCAGTAAATGCAATCACTTCTATATCATTCAATTTAGACAGAATGAACTCTATTCATGTGGCGATATCGAGGACCAGTCTCGAACAGCATCGGTTTTAAAGAAGAATAATCAAATGATGCCTTGAGCCCAAAATCTGCACCAAAGAGTGAAATGTTGATGATGTCAATGCTCATTTTCAAAGAATGAAAGTTCAAAGATGCCTCCTGGCGAAAATTCATACCAAACAGTGATTTGATAGTTTTTTTAAAAACAATGGACAATATCTCCTTATTTATAGCAAGGTTGTTACTGCGAGAGCGTCATCTTAATATGTCTTAAAATGGTTTAAATCTCGACAAACCTAGCCAAAAAACCGGCAACTCCGGTATTGCCTAAAATAAGAGTCAAGTTTTACTGTTTCATCTACGCCATAGTTAGATAAAATATCAGACACCGCCAATCCCTTGGAACCAAACATAGAGCGTAATGGAATTCATTATCTTGGCTTGTCCAAAATATGCCAAACAGTAACTCATTGGATAATATTTGTGTTTGATAAGAAATAGTTTCCAAAATCAAAACAAAAACCATGTTTTATAGGTATAAGTGTTGATCCATGTTTATTTATCGTATCTAGTCCTGCTTTGCAACTTTATTGAACAGTACAAATACTGGTCAGAATATTATTAAAAAAAAACTAAAATATAGATTACTTAATTTGAATGTATGTTATAATATTCTTTCAACATGTATGATGAGAATTTTATCAGCAAAAAAAATTTGTTCTCTATGAACCGTTTCCAAAATTATTTTTTATACATCATGTATTCAGAAACATTTACTGATAACCTTTTTGATAGCCAAAAAAAGAAATAAAAGTCAAAGTTTTTCGGTTGAATTTGATACATCTCTCTGTTTGAATTGTATATACATGCCAAGCAAACAATTTATTTTTAATCACATCCTGTTTTTAAGTATATTTTATTAAATATTTCAAATAATTAATTCCAATCTTTTTACTTTATCTTTTGCAGAAGAATTACATGAGAGGTAAATATTATTTGGGCCTACATTCATCAATTTATTTAAACTTTTTCGAGTTTAGAAAATTATTATTAAATTATTATTATTAATTAATCAACATTTTGTTTCTTTATTTCATTATTTTTCATAATTTTTGCAATTTTCTAGAGGATTTAATTTTCATACATTGTAAGTACCTGAACAATAAATGGAATGAGAGATTAATTCAATTGACTTGTTAATTCCTAATTGGCTTGGTACACAAATTCATTAAAATTCTTAATTAAAATTTAGTTTGCAAAATTAAATAATCATTACTTCAAAATACGAAGAACTTTTTCAATTGTTTGGGAAGTTGTTGAGTTGTTAAGGGGTGAATGCTGCCGTTATTAGTAGATACTCGAGTCAGATGTTTCAGAAATTTTCTAAAACTAATATGAATTCTCTAATGATACGTTTAATCATTTATTATCAAATATAAAACAACGTTTTACTTCAGTTAGCTTTCCATATTCCACAAACAATTGAAAATGTTTAGTTAACCCCTTAACATTTTTAAAATATTCTCTATACTGAATTGGAATTGCAGACATTACAGTCAACACCAGCAAACTTTAGAAGAGGCTAAGAAGAAGATTTCTGATGTTTTGGATGGTCAACATGCTGAATACGAAGAAGTTGGATCTTATGGAGGTGTAGGTGGCGCAGGTGTTGGCACTGTTGGTTTCTCTTCATCAGGTTTGTCCGGTGCTGATTACGCTTCAAATGCCGGTAGCAATGCTGCTTTTGGTGCTTCTTCTGGTTCCCAGTTCGGTGCCAGTCACTCTGCCAACTTTGCCACCTCTTCATCTTTTGGCAGCAATGCTAACTTCGGTGCCAGTCATGGAGTACATGGTGCTGCTACACACAGCTCTGGAGCTCAAGGTGGTTCCTCTGTTGTCATTCCCGTTCTCGGTGGCGCTGGTTCAACTTCTTACTTGGAAAGCTCTGCAGCCGAAAATGTGCATCATTCTGCTCCCGAAGTTGTTGTTAGCAGTGGTCTAGGCGATCATGAAAGTTTTGTACGTCATGAAGAACATCGTTCCGAAAACCAAGTTGCCACTCCTCTCGTCTACACTGCTCCCTCTGGTGGTTCGGAAAAATACTACCATCACGAAGAACGTCGTGTTTCCAATGCTGCTACTCCCGTTGTATACACCGTGCCCTCTGGCGGATCTGAAAACTATATACACCACGAAGAACGTCGCACTAAAACTCAAACTTCTGCTCCCATCATTCAGTTTGCTCCTTCTACTGGCGGTTCTGAGAAATATGTCCACCATGAAGAACGTCGTGTTGAAAATCAAGCAGTTCCCATTGTCCACTATACTGCACCCTCAGGTGGTTCCGAAAATTACATCCATCATGAAGAACGTCGTGTACAAAGTCAAGCTCCCATCATTCAATACACTGTCCCCTCAGGTGGTTCCGAAAAGTATTTGCACATTAAGGAAGAACGTGTTCAACAAACTCCCGTTCAAATGGTTGTCACTTCCCCAGCTGGTGGTCAAGAGTCTTACTTGAAATTCCGTAAAGTTACCACTACTGCCTCTCAACCTCAGGTGATTGTACACTCTGCCCCTTCCACCAGCTCTTACGTTCATCAAAGCACTGCTGGTACTACTGGATCTCAATTGGGCTCTTTGGTTACTGGAGGTCTTACATCCGGTGCTAACTCTAACTACAAGACTGGTTACTATGGTAATTCTGCCTTCACTGCTCCATCCCCCACCTTCGGTGAGTTTTTTTTTTCACGATAAACTTAGAAAAACCTTAATAATATTTTAAATTCGATTAGGTTCCGCTGCTTTGACTGCTGGCAACACTAACTCTTTGTTCAAAACTGGTTTCGGTGCTAATCACCAAGCTTCTTCCAACTTCGGTGCTTCTCATCAAGCTGCTTCTAACTTTGGTGCTTCTCATCAAGCTGCTTCTAACTTTGGTGCTGCTCACCAAGCTGGTTACGGTGCTGGTGCTAACAGTGCCTTCACCGATGCCTCTACTTTCGGTACTCAATTCGGTTCTCAATCTAAATTCGGCTCACAATTCGGAGCCGAATCATCCTTCGGTGCTGGTTCCTCTTTGGGAGCTGCTTCTGGATTGCACAACTACATGCAAGAATCTGAACGCTTAGCTAAAATGCAAGCTCAAGGTATGTCTGTTGGTGGCACTCGTGCTGGCGGCAGTCAATTCAATGCTAACTTGGAAAGCGGTAATGCTGCTGGCATTGGCGGTTATGGTGGTCTTGCTGGTATCGGTGCCGGTGCCGGTAATGCTGGTTACAAAACCAAGTCATGGGAAAAGGCCTCCAAATGGTCCAGCCAATCTGAGGTGAGTTTAATTTCTCTTAAATATTCATCGCAGCATTTCTTTTGTTTTTGTTCAGTTTCGTGTATCACTTTAGTTGAAGATCAAATATCGATATTTTCGAAACTTACTTAATTATCTGTTCAATAGTATTCAGAACTAACAAATAATTTGCCAATATAAGATTGGTTTATTATGGAGAGTTTTTCAGATCCTCGAAACTAAAGTACTTTACAGAATTCTGAATGATTATTAATATAATTAGTTGATCAAACTGTTGGCATTGATCATATACATAGTCATATATACAAATAGATTCATAAGATTCAAAAGATTTAAACTTTTTTAATTTATATCTCCCATAATTGCTATAAATAAAATTAATTTTTCTTCTAGTTCGGATCCGATGGGCAAGTGAAAAACTACAAAGAATTGTCCACTGGCGAAAGTGAAAACTACGACATCAATGGCCGTCGTGCTGGTTACAAAGCCGCCACCACCACTCTCGATGACAATGGCAAATTAAGCAGCTACAGTCTCCACACATAAATCCAGTTGCATATTTAATTTTTTGTTTTGATTTTTCATGCGAGATTCATGTAATTTATAAGATTAAAGATTATTAATTTAAAAATAAATAAATAAATAAAATTACAAAATTAATAAAAACAATTGAAAACAATTTCGTAATTATTGCGTTAATTATAGAATAGAAAAAACTGATAAGAATTCTAGGAAATTACAATCACTACTCGTAAATTTTAAAACGCAAATAAAACCAAGTCATTTATAATAGATTGACTGACACACTTCTTGAAAGAATATGTATAAGTATGTATTTATAATCATCTTATTTAATCACATTCTAAACTAAGTAAAAAACAGATTTAAATTTAAAATTACACAGCTTATTTACAGACACCATCAGTGTTCGTTTATACGAATAATTTTATTATTTTCTCGAGAATGTTGATTCCAATTTACCATCGACAATTTCAATCAATGAACTGGTGGGTTTAACAACATTTACCGAACCCTGAGGTTGATAATGATAGTGCGGTCTGTTGTCTCGTCGTCTTCTATACTCATTGCCATTAGACAGACAATAGCAAGGCTTCCAAGCATTATTTCTATAGGCTGACACATCGTTCGGTTTATTGTAAGCATCCACATACATAGATCGTTCGGTAGTCCAACGTGGAATATAACTGTTCCAGCCATCCGACGAACGATATATAGGGCTACCAGCTCCTCTTGCATCGGCTGAACCAATATAAACTGGTACATTATTGGGATAATATTCGGGATAGTAATCTGGATGATTTCTGGATGAGTGATCACTTCTTCTTTCGGCGGAGAAATTTGGATTCCATTTGGGATCGTAGGGTTTGCGGTTTTTATGATTGGAACCTCCGCGGCCCTTGTAAATAGGTACGCTAGCATCTTCTGTGCAATAAGTTAATATTAATTAAGTTAATATTTAATAGTAAGTTTTTAAAATAGATACTATTTTCGAGAAGGTGTTTCTTCAAAAACATTAAGTAATCCTAACTTTTACTCACCTTTATCAACATCCTGTTCTCGACTAGTTTTATTGCTATGTTCATCTCCTTCCGCTGTTATCTCGAATGTTATATCGGTGTGTATACCAACTCTTTTCTTATTCTTTCCCAAATCAGTGATTTCAACACTTTCCTTGGATTCTGCAAACAAAACAAAACATTCAACTATTTTAACTTGCTACTAATTGTTGTTCCTAAATATACCTTTAGATGTATGTGTATCTCCCGTATCCACTGTTACTCGAACTCCATGTATTTTCGGTCTCGTTTTGTCTCTTTTTTCACCATCACTTTCCTTTTCCCTTTCATCGTCGCGTTCATCGTTTCTGCCTTTCTTGACTCCCGGTATAACGGCAACAGTATTGTTTTTGTTTTCCGCTTCATCAAAGTCCAGTTTCGGTGAGACCTCCTGCTGTTGACCTAAGAATACAATGTAAAATAGGAAATTTTTAAAGTCCACAACAAACGTATTAGATAAAGAAAATATGCAACTATTATTTCCAGTTGTAATTAATATTCCTTTTACTTATACACCACACGAAAAACTTGATCATATTTGGTCATTTCGGATTACTGATACGAGTATGTATCCGTATAGAAGCAAAACATTTCAATATTTTTCAAGATAATAATCCCAGCAAGTCATATGATTCCCAAAAGAGTCTTTTCTGACACCTTTTTCGGAGCGTTAACGCTTTTTATGAGCCCAAAAAACAATTATAATTGCTCCGAAAATCTTCAGAAAAGAGGGGCATTACTTTCGAAAATGGCCCGTCAGAAAGAGCTCTTAGATAATGTCGGAAAAGAGTCTTTTATGAGGGGGTTTTGGGCTTTTAAAGAGCTCTTAGATAATGTCAGAAAAGAGTCCTTTATGAGGGTTTTTTGGGCTCTGAAAGAGCTCTTAGATAATGTCAGAAATTTTTTGTGGGCTCTGTGTAATCTTGTTTTTATCATTCTTGTGTGGTACAGCTTTGGTACAAACATAATTAAGTGGAATTTCTGAGTCATACTGCGTGCCAACTCAGGACAGTAACAAGAAAATTTTTCTTTCGCTCCGAAAATGCTTTTTAGTTGGACTCTTTTCTGACTCCTTTTTGGGACTCTTTTCTGACTCCTTTTTCCGAGCGCTCCTAGAATGGCATGCTGGGATTTGGACAAAATAAGACAAAAGTTTGCCTTAAATACTTCAAAATGATTGCAGGAACAATTTAAATTTTGTCCAAAATGTTTTAGGTATATGGCCTTGACTGGCAATTTACAATTTCTCAATCTAGGAAATGATCAGAGGAAAAATTTATTAACGAATAAGAATGAAAAGAGACAAGTGTTATACGTCAAAAGATGATTCTATAGCCATGATGCTTCATGATGCCAGCAAGACGAACAGGAGTAACAATTTAAAAATCTGCTCTGCCGTTAAAAATGGACGAATCCAAATTTAATCGTTATCAATCCGAAGGTAATTAATATTGCTGGCGCCAAATAGCCCAGATAGTTCAACCGCAGCTTGTTAAGAAAACAATGAAGCGCGGTGGGAGGAACGTCATGATATTAGGTAGCTTTAAATCATGGCACCCAGGACCACTGAAAAAAATCAAAAAGAATAATGAGCAAAGAAGTCTATCTTCACAATTTCGTACGAAAATCGTGAAAGAATGGCTTAGCGAGCAGAATTTAATTTTCATGCAGAGGCCAGCAAAAAGTTCCAACCTTAGTACAATTGAGAACTTGGGGTAAATCGTGAGAGACAGTTGTGTCAATACCAATTATATCCAACAATTTGTATAATTGGTGAAGAGTATGCCAAAATGTGTAAAAGTTGTTTTACAAAATATCGGGCTTTGGACTTACATATCTTCACCTAAAATACCCAAAGACGTAACCCACATTATCATAATTTTTCAGGAAAGGAAAAAAGTTATAAAATGAAAACTGTTTAATTGAAAATCGCGATTTCTTCACATCTTGTCTTAAGATAGACGGCAAACTTCAGGTGACATATCGCGATGTTCTGGTTTGCGCTCTCCACTGTGTGTTCTGGGTTCTTATAGAACTCTAAGATGATATATAATCACTCTACTAATAGAACTAATGAAAAACTTCATCACCAAAGAATTGATCAATAATCTTCGGAAACTTACAAAATAATTCATTTAAAAGCGAGCTAGAACCAAATATGCAGCGGTTGCCTACATTTCAGCTCTGACAATTTCTTCGTGTTTACTAATATAGGGTATTTTTTATATGTATAGAACTTTAAGTTGGCAACTATTTTGTCAGCTATAAAGTGTTTTATGTGATTTAGTTTGGTTTGGCATTTCAACATGAATAGACTGAAAATTTAAGAGAAATATTTTAATTTAATTAAATTTCTATATAACTAAACAAACACCCTATATTTATTAAGGATTAAAACCATTTGTGTGAAGTTTATGTTAAAATGGTATTGTATTGTATTGTATGAAAGTTCACTCGATATCTCTATAAAAAGCAAAAACTATGACTAAAATAAATTTTAACCAAAATTTAAAAACTATAAATATTTGGAGCATTAAGCTGGGTGTAATATAATTTGCTTGATCAGACATAGTGTGGCTTATATAGAATTGGTTCCACACGAACATATTATCGCGTAAAATTTAAATGCCATTGAGGTAGATGTATTCATACATATTTATATAGACAGTCCAGACGTGTTAAAAAACTTGACAGGTACGTATAGAACTTCGGGTCTAGTAACAATTCCGGCAGCAGTTGTCATGCTTAAGAAGAGGCTAAGACTATTTACCACTTTTCCTGTCATTGCCCAGCATTAGTCAGCAGTCTTTCTAGTCTTGTGCCGGACTATCAGTCAGACGGTTGCGGGGTTCGATTCCCGCCAAAGACTCTGGGTGTTTTATGCAGATAAGCCAAAAGGCTTTGCAGTTTGTGTTTACATTAATATTTATATTAGGAGTAGTGACTAGTTCCGGAATTTGAATTGTACCATGTGCTGACCATGAACCTATTAAATGACTGCAACATCTGCTTTTCCTTCTGACTTATGTAAAACTCTTTGAATTTAATATTTTCTATACCATCGTTTGTATTTATTCTCTATTCAGGAACTAAAAAGTCAAGTCCAACGGACAACTGAATGTTACACCATCAAAGTAAAGAATATGCGTATTTTATTTCTGTTGTCAATAATGTTAATATTTTGTAGAGCTGTGTCGTTCATGAACGAACGGGTTAAAATGAACGGATCACTTCATTGAACGGAATGAGCCGGTCATTTAACTGAACGGTTTTCGTTTCAATTTCGTTCAGCTGTTGTTTATCAAAAGACAAGAAGAAAATCACATTCAATAAGGGCTGTATTCATTCATTCAAAGTGAACGATTGAACGAATTGAATGAACGATTGAACACGGCAGTAAAAGTATTAATTTTGTTGATAATTAAAAAGACGAGGATCTTGAATTACGTCTCGGAGAAATGCCATATTGCCATTTAATTTGGCATTTGAAAATCCTTTTTTATCTTTAGTTCAAGTTTAATATACAGGTAATATTAATATTTACTGTTTTGCCATGCCATGTGACTGAACTTTGTACTAGACTACTTCGGTTTATCCTTTCGAAAACAACGAGTTCCATAATTTATTTATTTATTTTGCATTTTTTTTTTAAATTCCAACCAACCTTGGCTATAATGACTCAAAATCACAATCAAAATACACAGTCGTAATAAATTATAAATAGTTTTTGTTTGCATTGCTAATAATAATTTTTTAATATATTTTAATTACAAGAATGATAGCGTGTTTTAAAATACACAAATCACGATAAAACACTTTTAAATAAATTTTATTTTGTGTGAATATTTTGTTTTTGCGATATTTTTATTAAATATTTATTTTTGTATTTATATTTTAATTAAAATCTTAACACTTCAAATGCTACAAAACAACTAATACAAGTTCTAAAGAATAATTCATCTTAGAACTGATGGTTTCGGGAAACTAAAACAGCAATAACGAAAAAAATAAAAACTTCAAAAAAATCTGTTGATTTACGCGTTTTTCTGATGTTTTTTATTTGTTATTGTTTTTATTATTGTTGTTAGATTACCTGCAGTTAATTTCAAATTAAATTGTTAACGTCTGTTAGCGTCGATTGTCGTTTTGGTGTGTGTTGCCGATAACATCTTCATGCTACTTACTACAACTTAGACTTTTTTTTTATTAAATTCTATCTTTCGGGGTTTTTTTCTTTAAAATTGTTTTTAGGGTTTCTAGAGTTGAGATTTTAAAAGACCACTTTGAAGCGATATTCCTAAAAATCCTTTGCTGTAGAATAATTGTTAAGACAAATTGTACAAGTCAGAAATCTATTCAACGTAAAATTCGAATAATTTTTTTATTAATTTACTTTTCCATTCTACCATGCGCCTAAAAGCTTATAATATTATTTTGTATTAATTTTTAAATTACATACATGCTATTTAAATGAAGGCACTGTGTTGTTTAATTTGAAATGTACAAGTTTAGTTAAACGTAAACAATACGTATTTATATTGTTAAATAAAACAAAATAAAAATATTAATAAAAATATCTTATAGTAGCATACATATTTATTTTTTTTTTATTTATTTATTATTAAGTCAATGGATTAAATCCTAACAGACTATTAAAAAAAGTATGAATATTGAAAATTACAATTAATTTACAAAAGATTAATTATTTAATAATTATTTTATGTTTAATTACATTTGTTGAATAAGAAAAATCAATTATTTCATATATATTGTTAAATTCACAAAATAATCTTCTTATGGCCGAATTCTCGGTCATTAGTTAACCATTGGTAAACTAAAATACTAACTATTGTTTAACTATTACTATTAAGACTGTGAATTTAGCCATTATTCAAATACGTAAGACATATTTACAATTTTTCGCCGAAAACAATTGTAAACTTTATTTTCATAGCAACAGCTGTTATTTGACTAATAGTTAACCAACGACGTTTGGGGATTTAACTAATGGCAAACTAAGCATTGCGAATAAAGAATCATTAGTTAGGCCTTTGTCATTTGCTAATGGGGACTATACACTACGTGTTTTTTACATTGTATATGTCAAATTTTACATATGGAATAAAAACATATAGTTGGTGACCTCATAAACTTTGCTTGTGTAAAATACATGTGGAAATACATATGTAATTTTTTCGATTAGAACACGCTCTATTTTCTTATGTTCAAACACATGTTTTCAAATGTATATGCCATGCGAAAAGATTTGTCGACGGTTAAATATCTGCCCTATCATTAGCCGGCCGTATGAAGAATTTGCATGTGATAAATTAAATATTTTTTTTATCTCATTTTGTTAATTTAATAACAATGATATAAATTATTTAAAAATTTTTGATACAAGCTCCACATATTGTATATTAAAAGACGAAAAACTTTAAATCAATATTTTTGACACCGGCATTTTAGTGACGCCACCAAAAATTTTTGCAGCGGCTTTAACGCATTTTTCAAAGAAACGACATGGAAATTTATGTGTAAATAATCATGGCGATGTCACGTGTAATTGTACATACAAGTTGGTGACCAAAAATTAAAACCCTTATGTAAAATAACCAATTTTGACAGACATAAAGAAAAACATGTGGGTTGTAAACTTAAAAATACATAAGCAAATACACGTAGTGTATAGCCACCTTAACTAAAGACTGTGAATTTAGCCATTAATGGGTCAGCTTGAGCATAATTAGTACTAACATATTTGACATACAGTGGCTTAAAATGGCGTGAAAATCGTTGAGGAACATTAAAAGTAACATTATTTACAAGGAATTCGGAGCAAACTTCACCATTAATTATATTGATCATAAATGTTACATTAAGCATACTCCTTCTACTAGATAGAGTTGGTAACAATGATGGAAAATGGGTTTTTGTTTTTCGTACCAACTGTAGAATTAAAATGTACTTTTTAGAACTCCATGGTACCACTTTTAATATTTGTTAAATAATCATAAAACTTTACCAAAAATTTACTTTATCGAAAATTCGATATATCTTATAGCAAGATTTTGCGTTAATTGTCGCGATTATCTAAAAATATTCTTATTTATGAAGTATCGAGTCATTTACGAAAAGTTAACCTTGGTAAATATATATATTTCCAAAATAACTAGAATTATTATTGTAAGAATAAAAGAAATAGAAGAGTTAACTTCTAACGATTTTGAAATCCTGATTAACTACATTTTAAGCTTTAGTTTCCGAATTCAGCCTCAAAATCATTTAATGTAAATGAATATGTCAAAGACTCGTATTGTTCGATAATTCAACCAAAAATTTATTGTCGTAATAATCATCTTATAGATGCATATTTAAAGATCAAATTGATATCAGTTCCAAAATGTTTATGAAATTTAATAAAATCTCTTTTGGTTGCACTATTACACAAATAGTAACTTCTGTGATATACAGCCATGTCACAGAATTTAATTCCGTTTGGAAGTGGAATTAATTCCATTTTTTGCTTCTATAGAAAAAGCAAAACGAAAAATTTGTTCGGAATGAAACCAATTGTTCGTTTTACTTTTTTTCTTTAGAAGCCAAATACAGAAATAATTCCACTTCCGAACGGAATTAAATTCTTGGACATGGCCGATATTTATCTGTTTCATCTGAAATACCAAATTTTTATGCAACAGTATTTTGAAATTGTACCATATGACTCGTGGTAGTACCACGGTACCAACTGTGTCTAAAATAAATCAAAAAAAGTACAGTTGTACCATGTTTGGTATCAGTGGTTGGTAATTTAATCAATTTATAAATCAAGTTAATCAAGTTATAAATGCAAATACACATTATATAGAATCCTGTTGTTCCTATAAGAAGCATAGTGCCTCAACGGTTGCTTTACATTCTCGTTTGTCTGTTGGAATGACCTTTAAACCGCTTCTTGACTTTTACAGCTTCTATATCCTAATGCCGATGCCGTGCGTTACTTGGGCGATCCTACTACTGCTTTCTATTTAATTCCAAATATTGCGTATCTGGTTATATTGTGGTTTACGGAAAGCATGCTCAATCCATTGTCATATTTGCCTTCCGATTTAACATTCACATGATGTGTGTCCGGTCTGTGCCAAAAAAATTATTCATTGCTGATAAAATTTACGGTTTATGGAAAAATGTTTCATATTCATTGTAACGTATCATTATAATGTTCAAGAAATTTGCAAAGTGAGAAACCCACATACCCATTGCTGTCTTTTATTGGTTTGGTTAAGCTGATTTGTAATTTTATACAAATCGCGACTTCTGTGGGACTCCGAGTCTGTCTGTGTTTATTTAGCAAGTTCATCAACTCAGCGACGTTTGTTTCGTCGATTACTTTACTTAACTGTCTTGTCTATTATGATTTTTCTTTTTTATTTCGAGTTTTAGATTTGTTATGATCCTCTTTGAACTTCATTTTGACATGTTTGATCTAAAAACTATTCCCTATGTTGGGGAGTTTTATAACCGATGTTTTCTTGGGCCTGTTTAATTATTTGCCATATATTCACTAGGGAGACTGAGTAGCGACGAATATACAATTTTATCAATATCAACCGTTCTGGCTGGCAGTTACGCCAGTTTTTGTTGATGGCGATTAGAACAATCTGGTCCAGTGATGTTTGGCCAAGAGATGTCCCATGAGCATTCTTCCTATAACGAGATTATTTGTATAATACCAAAAACGGCAAATTATATATGTACATACATTCTACCAACTTGTACTGTTGTTATTCTTTCTTCCTGTTATTTGGAAAGATTTGAAAATGTTAAAAAAAATAGGTACAGCAGTTTAGTGTCCTAAAAGTAGTAATTATTTATATCAAGCACATTTTATAACTGATCACATATTCCGCATGTTAGAAAAAATACCTGCTAATCCTCAATGTATGAAATGATATGTTTTAGTAAACTGGTATAAAATTGTGATTTTGTCAACTAAATAAAAAGTATTTAAATGCGACAATAAGCAAATTTGAGTAGTTTAAACAAGATCTCACTGTGCAATGTGAAATTAAAAGGTGTATCATACTTTTAGGCGAAGTAAAAATTTGAATTTAAACTTTAATTTTTAAATTCCCTAAAAAAATTAAGTATGTCAGGTTTGGCTCAATTGATTTATATAGAAGTAATTAAATAAAAATACGTAATAAATACAATACGAACTAAATAGTGTTTCGTTTACCAACTAAATACTCATTTCATTTAAATAATTGAAATAGCAATAAATGTTCCCTTTTATGGATGGTAGTGTTTCGCGAACCCTTTTTATATAAATTTAGCCAAAGACGATATTAATTGTTTATATATTTTTATTGTTAAAAAAGACTAAGCAACAACAATTATAAAAACAATTTTTATCATTTAAATGTTTGTAGCATGTTTTAAGATGAAGCTGGGTTTGGAGTGATTTTCTGTTTAGTTTTTGTAGTTGTTGTGATCACCTTCTCTGATACGGAGTTTATACCTGATATAATGAATTTATTGTTGCCGTTTTTGTGGCCGGACAAAGTAATTGTCTTTAATCAGACATGATAATCTACGTTGTTTCTATTTTATTGTTTTTTTCTTTATTTGCGCTTTTTTGTTTTTTCCTCTTCACTTTTGCGCGCGTTGTTTATTTGTACCCTAAATATGGTGTATTAATTTTATTGCAGTGTAATATCACTTATGATCAGTGTTGCCATATTTATTTTTACAAAATCTGACAATTCCCTAAAAAAAATCTGGTGTTTTCGAAAAAAATCTGCACCTTCAAAACAAAATTAAATAATATAGTACACATTCTTCAAAAGTGACTCAATTCAAAATTTTTATTATATGACACAACTAAAAATAAATCACTATTAAATTGCAACTTTATACCAAATGAAATATAAAGAAAGACTTAACTGTTTTTTAGAACTTGTTAACTGTAACAAAATGCTTTTTTTCTTATAGATAAACAAGTGTGTTGTGTGTTGTTTAAGCATACAAACCCGAAAAAATAAAATTTTCAATTGAGTCACTTTTGAAGAATGTGTGCGGTATGTAATAAAATCATATTTGTATACATATGTTTAATTTATTGAAGAAAAAAAGAAAACAAAATAAATTTTTATATTTGATATAAAATATACATGTGTATATAAAATTAACAGTAAGAACATAACGTATAATACTTCATTTAAATTATCACATACATATGTATAGAGATCATAGAGATCATAGTTGTACATATTCTTATTAAATTTAGTTTCCATTTCTTTTGTTTTTACAAAATTTGTGCAATTGAATCTTTTTTTTTAAATCTTTGGTCCGCAAAATTCCACATAGAGTGGGAATAATAATATTGATTGTTGCTTTGTTTTATTCGAATAAAATTGAAAAATCTGCATTGATTTAAAAAAACTGTTTTTTGGAGTAAAAATCTGCAAGCCTGTTTTGCACTTCAAAAAACTGCAAAAACAGATAAATCTGCACATTTGGCAACGCTGCTTATGATAAAAACATAAGTTTTTTTTTAATTTCTTGCAAATTGTTTCTTTTCAGGACTACTGCTGTTTTTGAGGTATTGACATTTCTAAGCGCTCTAATACCAGCTTAATTGACAGCATTAGTGGTGATCTAGAAATGAGCCTATGATATCGATGATTAATTCATATTTGACGATTATATTTTATTATATAGATAGGTACATACTTAAATAGAACCGAATTGGAAAATACTCTTTTGGGCGTAGAACATTTTATTCAGATATGTATTCTTAAAAAAAATTAATGCCAGTAAAACTTTGTAGCGAACCGAGTGATCGTTGTTTGCCAACTTTATATTGTAAAAACTTCAGTGTTTGTTTTAAACAACAATAATAGCGACGATGTATATTAGTCTTATTTAATTTGTCTGTTGTTTGTTCTTTATACTATTAAATGTTGTTGTAATGTTTGGAAATTTTGCTTTAATTCTCCCATCATTAATCACAGATGTTGTTTGCTGTACTTGTACATACAAATGTCACTATTGTTCTTCGATACTTTAATAATTTTATAATTTTAATTTTCATAGTTTTTAACAGCGATCTGTGTTTTAATTATACCCACATTACGTTACAATAAATAACCAACAAAATGCACATGAAATTAATTAAAATCTTTTAAAATATTCAGATTTATTTATAATTACCTACAAATTGTTACTGGGTAATAAAAATCATATTTTTTTACTTTATTTTAAAAGTATAAAATATTTTCCATTCCTTCACCATCAATGTCATTATCAGAATTTGGGCCATATTGATACAATAAAGAATTTAAAATTAGGTTTTAAGGTACATAAGAAGACATGATTGCCGTAATGTACCAATTAAATGTGTGAATTATGCACCAATCATGTGAACTCACAATTTATTGGTTCATACCTTCCAATATTTTTCTTAATTGTCTCAATCAAATACAACCGTGCTACGGCAATCGTGTGTCTACTCGAAGGGCAATAATGTGACAATAAAAATGTTGTAATAGCGCCAATATTTATTGTTTTCTTGAGCGGCAATCAAAGTGGGCAATAAGCCCCAATATTAATGATTTTTCAATTGTACCTTTTTCATGAAACTATATATCTGTAAGTAAAATTGGTTTTAATTGTTGTAAATATACTAATTATTATTGATGACAGCATTGTATAAATACTCGATCCTCTGGACACATTACTCTAAGGCGCGAAATCGAAACGAGATATCCGGGACATACGGAAAGGAATTGTAATTCTAAGTGGGCAAATTTGAAAACTGATTTTCAAAACGTAAAGAAAACCCATTAAGAGAAAGTCTGGTCAAGGTGCAGAAAACATTAAGCCACTAATCATTTTAATTTTTGTTATTTAATTTTTTAGATTTACATATGTACTCGTATATTCTGAATAAATAAACAAAATATACGGCAGTGCTGCCGTATATTGTAACAATCTTGTGACTGGTAAACAGCAATTATTGCCCCTTTATCGTTGTGCGTCCATTTCCGGCAATCAAATTTATTAAATTTTAGGCAATAGTGTAACCGCGAATAATTTGATTGGAACAATAATTTTATTGTCCTCGAAATTAGCACAAAAATTATTGAAAATTATCGTATTGCGGCAATCATTAGATTTCACCTTTACATTCAAAATTTACTTCCATAATAATACAAACTCTGTCATCAGAAAATATTTGTTTAAAAAACTACATTTGCTAGTTTTTTTTTATTTTTTAAAATTTAAAAATCTTATTATAGTTTGCATGAAATACAGCAGTAATCCTAACTCCTTTTTATTTTCCATTTAGTTTATTAAGTAAAACTAAAGCGTATAATACAGTATATTTAATCTCAGAAAACGTACCACTAACATTTTTCATCTAAATTTCCATATAAAGAACGAGCAAATGAAATAGAAAACAATAGCGCAATTCACAATCTTGTGCAAATGGTATTGCATAATTGCATTTGCAAAAAGGTTTAGCATATTTTTGCTGTACACTAACAAAATACACAGCAAGAGCAAAAATATGCTAAACCTTTTTGCAAATGCAATTATGCAATACCATTTGCACAAGATTGTGAATTGCGCTATGGTTTTTTAGGTTGTTGAATCATGAAATAAAAAGAATAAGGTTATGCATGTAGAAACACACAGCCTTCATTGGTTTTCTGGGGTATTTTGCATAAATAAGGCTGAATTCCGTTGATGCAACGTGGTTTTAGTATAGGCATTTATTTTACTTTAAATATTATAAAATAAAACTAAATTCAATATTGGTTAATTATAACTTCTAGGTCCAGTTCTATGAAATTTATCATACAGTAATTGATCTTGTTGGATCTGTGTCATCCAATTAGACAGATAGATATCTCTTTATATCCTATATCGACAGTTCAATTCCAAGCCATGCTATGTCGACTTAGCATGTGTTGTATTTTTAACTTGTTATATTATAATTTTTTATATCAGATTTTATATTAGTTTTTTGTCAAAATTGAATTCATATTTTTTTCTTTATAAAACGAGCAGTTAGTATTTTGGGTTGAATAAAAGAAGTTTAATACATAATAAATTGGTGTCAGAAGTGGGATACAAGATGTCTATTTCACAAGATGTTATGGAATCTCTTACGGGAATGTTTGCCAATGCAATTCAGAAAGCATTTACCGACGCTACTGCTAACACTTCGACTTCGTCAGCTCAGAAGCATAAAGTGTTCACAATGTCTGAGTATAACTCATCACAATCAACAACTGTGAAAGAATATTTTACGCGATTTGATTGGGCTCTACAACTTAGCTCTGTTCCAGTGGAGTTACAAGCTCAATACGCAAGAGTCAATATGGGTGCAGAATTAAATTCAGCCCTTCGAATTTTAGTGAGTCCTGCACAACCAGAAAATTTATTATATGAAGAGTTAAAGAAGATATTAATTAATCACTATGATACGAAAAAAAATAAGTTTGCTGAAAGCATTAAATTTAGGCAAATTACTCAGTCAAAAGACGAATCAATTGCAAGTTTTGCCCTGCGACTCAAGCAAACTGCAGTTAATTGTGAATACGAAAGATTCCTTGATAGAATGCTAATTGAACAGCTTCTTTATGGATTGGAGTCCCGTGAAATATGTAATGCAATCATTGGAAAGAAGCCAGACACATTTGCAGCAGCATACGAAATCGCTCAGTCTCTGGAAGTTACTCGTAATACGTCAGTAGAAGTGAACCATTCTGAAAAAATGCCTTTAAATGAAGTTACAAATAAATTGGGGTTTTCTCCGCCGAAGTTTAAAAACAAGTCACGTCAAATGCCAAAGAAAACACAAGTTCTAGATAACCGTGCTGTAGAAAGTCTTTGTAATGGTTGCGGTGGCCAACATTTAAGAAAACATTGTAAGTTTAACAACGCGGAATGTTTTTCGTGTGGTAAGCGTGGACATATTTCTAAAGTTTGCAAGTCAAAAACATCACAAGTAAATAAAAATAATGAATACCAAGTCGACAGTGATGACAGCTGCACACAAAGTCTTAATAAATTGAATGTTGATAAATCAACAGATAGAAAATTGTTGAAAGTTCAAATTGATGGACGCCCTATTCATATGGAGTTGGACACTGGAGCACCCTGTGGTATCATAAGTTTGAAAACTCTTCGGAGTATTAAAAAACATTTCTCGTTACAGAAAACGGATAGACAATTTTCTAGTTACAGTCGCCATAGAATTTCGTGCGTTGGCCGTTTGCCTGTAACCGTTCATATTGGTAATACTTCAAGAAAGTTAAATCTGTATGTAGTAGAACAAGATTTCGATTCACTTTTTGGAAGAGAGTGGATAGCGCATTTTGTTCATGAAATCAAATTTTCCGATCTCTTTTCTTCATCTGAATGCACAAGCATTAACTCTATTTCAACTGGAACTCCAAATTTAACTCAACATGAACAGAAACTTCTTAACTAACTTCTCACCAGATATGATGACGTTTTCGGTGAAACTGCAGGCCTGATGTCGGGGCCACCAATATCTGTGCATTTTAAAGCAAATGCAGGTCCAGTCTTTGCCAAAGCACGAGAAATACCACTAGCTCTGAGGGATGCATATGCCAAAGAAATTGAAAAAAAAATTGCGTTGGGCTACTACAAACGAGTAGAATATTCAGAATGGGCTTCAACCACTCATGTTGTGGCCAAGAAAAATGGTAAAATTCGAATTACCGGCAACTATAAATCTACTCTTAATCCTCGAATGATTATCGACGAACATCCAATCCCAAGAGCTGAATTCATATTTAATCAGATGAAGGGCACTACAATATTTTGTCACTTGGACATAACTGATGCATATACACATTTACCGGTCGATGAAGAATTCAGTCATACATTAACGCTCAATACACCAACCCATGGTTTAATCAGACCAACTCGAGCTGTTTATGGAGCTGCAAATATTCCTGCTATCTGGCAAAGGCGTATGGAATCTATTCTGCAAGGGATATCTAATGTAAAAAATTTTTTCGACGATGTTTTGATATATGAGAAAAATTTTGATACAATGATGACCAAACTTGATATGGTATTAGAAAGAATGAGACAACATGGCTTACGATTAAATCGGTCAAAATGTGTCTTTGCCACACCAGAAGTTGAATTTTTGGGTCACAAAATTGATTCACAAGGAATTCACAAATCCGACAAACACATTGAGGCCATACGAGATGCTCCAAAACCTTCCACCACAAAGGAACTTCAGCTATTTATTGGTAAGGCAACGTATTATAATGCATTTATTCCTGATTTAGCCACGAGAGAAAGACCGTTAAGAGACATGCTAAAAAGTGAATATTTTGAATGGTCCGAAGAAGCAAACAAAGCTTATGAAGATATTAAAAGCATTTTGATATCACCTCAGGTTTTGATGCCTTACGATCCATCCTTGCCGATTATGTTAGCAACTGATGCCAGCAAGACTGGGTTAGGTGCCGTGCTTTCTCATCAACTGAGCAATGGTCAGGAACGTCCAATTGCCTATGCTAGTCGTACAATGACAGTTACAGAACAACGGTATCCTCAAATTGACAAAGAAGCATTAGCTATAGTGTGGGCTGTTAAGAGATTTTTCTTATATCTTTATGCTCGTAATTTTATTCTGATAACAGACCATAAGCCTCTAACTCAAATTCTTCATCCCGAAAAATCTCTTCCAAACTTATGTATTAGCCGTATGGCTAACTATGAGATTGTTTTTAAAAACACAAAGGAAAATGCTAATGCGGATTATTGCTCAAGACTTCCACTGAAATCAATAAATATCATTCATAATCATTTTACTACACAATATTCATGTCAAGAAAACAATAGAGAGGAATATGACGATTTTGATGAATTTGTCATTGGTCAAATAAATCAGTTGCCAATAAATGCAGATCGCATAGCAGTTGAAACTCGGAAGGATGAACATTTAGGAAAAATTTTACATTTACTGGAATCAAGACAATGTTTAACTCGCGGTGGTTATAAAGCCCCAGAATCGCACTATAAACTAGCAGCAAATTGCTTAGTGTTTGAGCATAGAATTGTTATTCCAACATCACTTAAGAAATTAGTTTTGAAAGATCTACATACTGCGCACTTGGGAATGGTGAAGATGAAAGGTTTGGCTAGATCGTTTATATATTGGCCAGGTTTAGATAGCGAGATAGAAACTACCGCCAGAGAGTGTTTCGACTGCGCGAAGCATGCTCATGCTCCACCAAAATTCAGAGAACACCATTGGGAATACCCAAAAGGACCTTGGGAGAGAATACATATAGATTATGCAGGTCCATTTGCGGGTATGATGTTACTTGTTATTTCTGATGCTTATAGTAAATGGCTGGAAGTTAAAGTAACGCATTCAATGACAGCAAGTGCAACAATCGCCATTTTAGACGAAGTATTTGCAGCTTATGGAGTACCAGTTACTGTGGTCAGTGATAATGGAACCAACTTTGCATCACAAGAGTTCAAAACTTTTCTGCAATCAGTAGGTGTAAAATATCACAAATTTGTAGCCCCATATCACCCATCTTCTAATGGACAAGCCGAGAGATGTGTCCAAACTGTAAAAGATGCCTTAAGAGCAATGCAAACTTCTCGAAACAATCTTCAGACAAATTTAAACATATTTCTTCGTCAGTATCGGAAAGCACCACATTCTACAACAGGTCAACCACCATCCCAACTGTTCTTAGGGCGTGTATTGCGAACTCATCTTGATCTAATTAAACCAGATGATTTATACGCTAAAATCACTAAAAAACAAGAAGAACACTTTCATCCGACATTCCGCTCTTTTAAACTATCCGAACTAGTATATTTTTTAACTCACAACCCTCGTATGGATAAATGGGTAAAAGGTACTATTGTGAAACGTCTTGGGGATTTACACTACGTTATCAATTATCAAGGCAAACTAGTTAAACGTCACGTAGATCAAATAAGAAGATTTTCATCTAATAAAAGAAATGAGGAAGGATCACATATTTCAACTGACTTAAAGACACCTGAAGGAAATGAATTATGTCTTCCGAATTTCAAAGCAACACAAACTCAACATACTGAAAGAGCAATTAGCTATTTTACAATAACACCAGATGGCCAATCAACACCAAATGTCCAATCTACGTCAAATGACTCAATGACACCAGCGGATCGTGTCCAAAGAACAGTGGAGCCAAAGGTGACAACACCAGAAACACCACATTTCAATATAGCCACCCCTATCCAAGAACGAACGTTGTCCACAACTCCAGTTGCTCCTCGAAGATCAAATCGGTCAAGGAAACCTCGAGTATTATTTAGGCCATAATATATAGTAATTCCAACAAGCCAAATCATAAGAAGGAGAAGAGTGTTATATTATAATTTTTTATATCAGATTTTATATTAGTTTTTTGTCAAAATTGAATTCATATTTTTTCTTTATAAAACGAGCAGTTAGTATTTTGGGTTGAATAAAAGAAGTTTAATACATAATAGCATGTTTTTAATATTTTTGCGTTTTTGAATTTAGATTTTTTCAACTTAAATTCTGTCAAATTTTGGTTGTGATTGGCTAGTCCAATCAATAGTTATAAACAACAAAGTTCTACCTCATATGGTTTTTTAGATATCGCCTGTAAACTTTAGGAGCTTTTCCTGCAAAACTCACTTTTTCGACTTAGCATGTTTTGGAATTGAGCTGTCGATATACCATAGCGGGGATTGTATATTGAATTTGTGCTAATGTTTGTAACGCTACTTTATTAAGTTTATTTTTTGATGTCACTTAGATGGACGGCCGCTGGTGTAAACTATGTAAACAACAGGTTGCAATTTGAAAGATTTTATTGATTGAATTTAGTATGTGATTTTTTTTTCAGCATAAGGTCGATTTGTATTGAAATTGGTTGAAAGTGCTCCAGTATACCGTGCTTTCCTATACCGTGCAAGTATCTACATATATTATTAATCTTTTTAGTGGAGAAAACGAATTTTTTATTTAAATTATATTTGAAATGAAATTCTTTTGAATAATATTTTTGTGAGCACAATAGAGAAAAAAGAACCAAAAATGATAATAAAGGGGAAATTCATTTAATACGAATACAAATGAGTAAATTTTTAATAATAATATTAACAATCTGTTCATCCAAGCACTCAAAAATTAACTAAAGTTGTGTCATTTGGATCATGAGTTTACCATAGTGCTCCGATTCAAGATAGATAGGGCAAGCAATTAACAGTTTGATATTTTATTAAAAAATTACTTTTCCTTGAAGTTATAATCAAGGGCTGTAGCTTTAAATATACTTTTTTCATTCAAATAGTACTAAAAAGGTCGACTTAGTACTTCAAGGAGGACTTTTTAAATCTTTTATAATAATGGAGATAGAAACATGTAAGTAATTAAGAACATATTTTGTTTATTGAAAGAATTTTTAATATTTTTATACACACCACCAAACAGAAATATTGGTCGTATAACCAAAACGTATGCATGTTCTGGGTCCTTATGAAATTCTAAGACGATGTAGCCATGTACAGCCGTCTGTCCATCTGTCCGTCTGTTAAAGGCACAATAGACAAATCCTTCCCGGAATATGGCTTTATTGTACATAAATGTCTATAGAAAAACCGTATCCATACAAAATTCTGCAAAAATAAGTTTCATGCAGAGTGAAATCTCAAAACAATATATTGTTTGTATTGGTCCATATTTTGTCATAGCAACATCTAAAGGCATTTTCCGAATTCAGTTAAATGTGCATAAATCTCTTATAAAAGTCACTATCAAGTTGGAATTCTGGCAACTTCTTAGCCTAGAACAGAAAGCGCGGTATAAACAGAAAAAAGTTAAGTCTTCATGTTAAATTTCTTTTCGATCTGACAACTACTTCATATAGAAACAGGTGTTCAAAAAGACGCATCCGAGATTTTTTTACAATGGAAAAATTAGAAATTCGTTGTCTCATTAAATATTTAAATAAAAAAGGTTTATCGGGACAAGAAATTCATAATGATATGTTCAACGTATTAGGTGAAAGTGCTCCTTCATAAGCAACAGTAAAAAATTGGCAAACAAAAAAACGGCAACAACAACAGAAATTGTAGGCAAAGTACATGATATTTTATTAAATGAGGATAGAATTACTAGATAAGCGTTGGACTAAGTGTATTGAAGTGTATTCGGGAGATTATATTGAAAAATAAAAACGCTTTTGGAAAACTAACTATGATGACGATTGGTCCGTATTTGACCGTACGTTGATCTTAATATGATACTTTTAATTTAGTCATTGAATTTAAGATTTTATTTAGTTTTAGTTAATTCAGTTTAGTGCCATCATTTAATCTATTATTGTAATTATGTCTACATCTTTTCTTAGTTATTGTACTATTTTACGTATTTAAGCATAATATATTTATTTATGCACTAAAATAACAATATATTTTATTATTAAGGTAGGAAGGAATACCAACAGCACTTAATGCAAAAAATATATTCATTATGCGAATATTCTGTGGCATTCAGAGTTTCTTGGAAATAATAATAAATTGTGCAAAATGTGAGAACGTAAAATGCTGTTTTGCGCAATTAATTAACGATTGCACTCGGGCTAAAGGCAACAATGAGGGGGAGTTGGAGAGGGTGTGACTTCAAGACCATAATTAAGCAGGCATTCTAAGGCAAAATTATATTAAAGGCTAAGAAATATACTTTGGGATTAGAATTGAATTAATGTCGACTCATAAATCTCATTAGGTTTTTCTTTTATTATTTCTGCTACTGCTGCTGTTGGTTGTATTTATGTTGTAGGAATAAAATTCTTATTTTAAGCCACATTATTAGAAAAGACAAAAATGAAAAATTGTATGAGACCTCTTGCTAGAGTGGGAGTAATCTGCAAGTCAAGAAAATTTCAAGAAAAAATATTGCATTAAAGAATTATGTATTAGAACACAAGTGCTAAAGTTCCATGGGAGTGGTGGAAGAGAAGAGAAGAGAAGAGAAGAGAAGAGAAGAAGGGGATGACAATAACCGCAAGCGTTTCAGCCAACAACTAAAGTTTGTAGTTCAATGTTGTTGGCTGTTGTTTGCGTATGTATGTATCTGTGTATGTATGTGTGTACGTTTGATGGCCTTAAAGAAAATGCAGTTTAATCTTAAATCTAATGACTTTGAAATGAGAGTAAAATCACAAAATCATTTACAATAATTCTGCCCTTAACGAAATGACTCATGAAATGTGTGGATGGTTCGTTGGTTCGTGTTGTTTGTTCTGTTGGCATTGTAGTCTATGACCACGGCGTCAACATTATAGTTGCATTATAGTTTCCCCTTTAAAACAATGTTTTGATCCCCCTTTGGTTACTTGGCCAGTATGAGTGGGTGTACATTTGGCGTAGAATAATGGTTTTGGGATGCGTATGCAATACAACATTTTGTTTGGGGTTTCGGCTTTTGTTTGACAACAGGGGGTTCTTACCTTGTAAATATACTCGTCATGTTTATACCTTCTTAGCAATATGTATTTATCTTCAAGAGAGTATTAAAGGAACTTAATGATTGTTTGTGTTGAAGTGAAGGTTTCAGGAACGCCATAACAAAATCATAATTTATATGGAAACCTTAACTTTAGTCTCAAGACTTTCCCGTATGTAATCTGTTTGATACATTCTGCAAGCACTAAAAGTCAACAGAAACTCCATGGTATTCCTGCGGTTGACAATTGTTTAATGCATTCATGATAATCAATTTCTATTGCTAATTCATATTAATAGTTAGATTCCACAATAGAGAAAAATTTTAGGTTTTTCTTAAACTAGTTTTAGTTTTATTCTAATATGAATCGAATGATTAAGTATTTGAGCTGGATCTCAGCGAAATCCGGTAGAGACCAATGAAAACCTAGTTCAACCAAACCTGAACTAGATGATAATATAATCAATATCGAAATTCTGCCGATATTTAACATAAATCACCCGAAATTATAATTCATTTAACCGAAACACTTTACATTTAGTTGTGCTTATATTTTTTAATTTAATATAAAATACTTGAAATAAAACCGGATGTCTGAATTTTTAATATTGTTTGAAATAAAAATTTTTGCTTTAAGAGAAAAATTTTTATTCAGGCTAATAGTTCGAATAATCAAGAATACTATTGTAAAGTACTGGAACAATTGGCAAATTGGAATACATTTTCTACCCGGCCAAGGGCGTCTTCAGCAATCTTCATTGTCCACTATCACTATGTAAATATCATCTATTTAACAATTTTTGCCATTTACTCTTTAAAACTGATTTCAATCAAAAGTTTGGCCGCGACTACGCTGTAGGTGAACCATTCGGAATCCGTTTCGATTATTCTTTCCAGCAGGACTATCAATGAATCAATAACTTCAACACATACAATTAAACCCTGTTCAGATTTACATCATTTCTTTTTCGAGTCTACGATTCGTCGTGGTTGTTTCTGATGTTTGAGATTGTAAGTACGCAGGACTATTTAAATGAATCCCTTGAACGAGGAAAATACAGCGAATAAATTCCTAAAAAAGAACGAACATTTTCTATCACAAGACTCATACCTGCTATTAAGCCACTTTATTCCCTCTTTATCCGCAGTCCTAAAAATGTTTTGAATGGAGGTGTCCCACTACTTCTTCTATTTGAATACAGTAGATAATAAAGCGCTTGACACTCTATTCTCCTTCCTTAATGTGTCTAGGTGATATTTCTAAATACAAGGAAAAGTCTAAAACACATCATAGCATCCGTCTCCAATAATGTATACACCATAACCGGTACTCGCCTTTTCCTTCGCACAGTTAGTGAATACCGCATAACCATCGTACATTTTCTAGGAACTCTTTCAGATACAACTATCCAAGGACACAGAAGTCGAGTCCTGTATGAAGTCCGATAGTCCATTCCGGAAACCAAAGTCATACAATGTCCTTGTATGGAGCTCAGCAGATCTTACTCGTACAGTCAGTAAGCTTATTGTTACCATTTCCACTAAATACTCCTCAACGGACACTTAGTTTGAATGCCCTATACTATACCTTACATGCATCGTTGCAAGTTGTTTCACAAACAACTAAGTTCGATCGCAGTCCCCAATTTTGATCTACAGAATTCTTACAGAAATTGTAGGCAAAGTACTCTTTTTAATCTCTTCTGTATATTATTTTTACAATATAATAGCCTATCCGAAATTAAGGTATTCACAACGCCTAGAATATCAGACGACGTCGATCAGATGATAAATTCAATTACTCTCCTACTGAATTTGTTCAAACTTTTAGAATTTTGTAAAAAAAAACTGTACCAATTTTCAATGAAGTGAAATTTAACTTAAATTCTAAGTAAGAGATTTTACGGTATCATCCAGACCCATGTACAGATAAGGAGCTTCGTTTTATTGGAATTAATGAGGCGTTCACGTTTACTCATTTTCACAAACCAAGTTTTTCGATTTGCGAATGTATTCCTTTCCAATACTGGCCACTATAAATTGGTGTTGCATATTTATATGAAGAGTTACGAATAAAGTTTATGTTTTTTGTAGCAACATTACAATTGGGGCAATGGCACTCGTTCGCATTAAACAGATGGAATTCCATGTCATTCATCGATTTAATACATTTTGTAATGGTCACAATCCAAGATAAACAACTGACATGATGAACATAAACTCACATTACTCTTGTAACAAACATACATACATGTATGAACAAATGTATATATAAAGAGAAAAACGTGCACTCATATACTTACAAATACAATAGGCAGCTTCGTCCTACCTATGTATGTAGAGGTACAGGATTACGTGTGACATGGAATGAGTATGAGAAAGTCAATGAAAATATTCCTGCAAGTTAAATTATTGCATTTCGCCAAGAAAATCACCATCGAAGGCCATCATCAGCCGCTTAAATAAATTTGACAATGACAATACAAACAACAATACGAGTAATGATGACTATAGCAATAACAATGTCATTCATACGTTGGCGATGACAACTAGATGATGATGATTCTTTTGTACATAGTTGACTATGAAAAATGGAATGATGTGATAAACTTTACGAAACTTAAATCCGATACACCCAATCAGTCACTA
The DNA here is from genome assembly GCA_916048285.2 of Bellardia pandia. Lineage (NCBI taxonomy): Eukaryota > Metazoa > Arthropoda > Insecta > Diptera > Calliphoridae > Bellardia > Bellardia pandia. The sequence continues at coordinate 79,171,515 of OU696530.1, forward strand.
TCATTTTAAATATAGCTTCCATTTTATCGGAGAGGGTGGGTGGTGGCCGGTTTTACTTTTGTTTTCGTTGTGAAAGACAAACCAACAAGAATTTTATTTTTGGGTGAACCACATACGGAAGTGCGTTTATGCACGTAAGAGTCGTCTACTTTTTTTATAAAAGATTACTCCGTGCTTCATTACTTTAACACATGGCTCTTCATTTCATCTACTACCATTATTTTTATTCCTTCATTGGGTATTGTTAATGAAGTCGTGTAAAACTGACTGTAAGTTGAGCAACTACTTACTTACTCATCATCATACTCGTGCGGTGCACATTGAAGAGCTGTTATCAAGTGAAATTGATACATGTATGTAATACAAATACAATGAATTCCAAGTATGTGTCCTTTAAGTATTTCTAGTAGTTTTGTAGAGTACTGGGTATTTGTGTCATCCATGTGCTTTTAGGTGAATGAGTTGGTCTACCTGAAGTTGAATTGAGATATTTAAAGTTTACAATATGACATAAACTAAAGGAAACGAAGCTTGGAATGGTTGTGCTATGGTTTTAATTAGTAACCCAATTAAGAGCAAAACAAGGTTAAGCAAAAATGGATTAAATGGAAATAAAAATTACGAAAAAAAATCAATTATGTTAGAAATAATTTCGTGGCAAAAACAATTTTCATTTGACCATGATGTAACTATTTACTTTACAATTTACTTCCATCAAAAGTAATACCTTTTCAAATGTTTTTGACAGTAGAACAAAATTTTACACAAACTAAATGCCTGTTGTTTTTGTATTGTGTTGTGTTTGTTCCCGATTTGCACACACCTTGTATAATTACACCATGCATTTGACTTTAAATTTCAGTATTCGAGTCAATATTTTAGAAAGTTTTGTATCTACCACCAAACAGATTAGGGATTTGACCATTCCACTTGTAACACATTGATTAGGCCCTCTATATTATATAGCCATAGAATAAAATATACATATATACGTTTTATATATCGTTGGTCTCACGTAGAAAGGCCCTAACTCGCTATTTGTCGAAATTTGTTTTTTTCGCGATTCCAATGCATTTAACGCAATTACACCTCCTCACAAAAATTTATTGCAATATTGTAAAAAATAACGCTTTTATAAGCAGTTGTACAAAAAAATGTTACATGTTGAATATTACAGTTTCTATTATGTTTTTACCTTCTCCTGTAAAGTTTCAAATATGCGAGTAAGGGCCTTTCTACATGAGACCATCGATATGTATGTATAATCAAATCGGTGAATCGGTCCATTAAAAAACAAAATCAATTAGAATCAATCAGTGTTGTATTTCAATTCCTCATGGACAAGCTCAGACCACAACAACGACTCCAAATTATGATAAATCTCTTATAAACATCACTATCAAGTTAAAATTCAACACAAATCATTTTCATACTTAGGGCAAGTACAGAGTGGCAGCTTGTTGCCAAGTCGAGCTGGTTGACGCTTATTGCAAGAATCAATGCGAGAAAACTGGTTCTATACAAATTAGTACAAACAAGTGCGAAGCGGTCATAGTGGGCGCCGGGCTGGTCAGAGCGCAAAGCTGATTGAGTGCGAAAAAACAGTTTCAAAACATATTTCAGCGCCGCGGCGCGCCGATATCATTGTTTATTTTATGTTGTTATGATTTCAACTTGTTTGGAAAACATAAAAAAAATAAAAACTAAAATTTAAGAAAAAGTAAATAAAACATACAATCAAAAAATTAAAAAAGTAATAAAAATTAAAAAGAAAATAAAATAAAAATTCAAATAAATAATAATAAGTAAAATTTTAACGAATCCATATCTTTTCATTTCAAATTCACAAACAACAATGAACAACAAACCCAAGTGCACACAAACATATGTACATAAAACACAAATAATAGACAAAATATCAGCGCTGATTCTCGCATCCACTATGAACACTCAAACTTATTTCTCGCATGAACAATTCTCGCAATAAGCGTCAATCAGCTCGGCTCGGCAACAAGCTGCCACTCTTTACATGCTCTTATACATATAAATAATAACTCATAAATCACTTATAAGGACTACTTCAGAAAAACTCATTTACCTACATAAACAGCCATATCCAACCGAAATTTTACACAGATCAGTTATAAGTATGTAAAAAATATAATATTGGCTTTTGTGATAATTTTCCCTTTTTGTATAGATTTTTATACCCTACACCACCATAGTGGGGAGGGTATATTGGATTTGTGCTGATGTTTGTAACGCCCAGAAATATTTGTCCAACATCCACCTTAAAGTATACCGATCGACTCAGAATCACTTTCTGAGTCGATTTAACGATGTCCGTCCGTCCGTCTTGCTGGCTGGCTGTCCATGTAAAGCTTGTGCGCAAAGTACAGGTCGCAATTTTGAAGATATTTCGAAAAAATTTGGTACGTGATATTTTTCGGCCCAAGGATGGATGGGATTGAAACTGGTGGAAATCGGTCAATTATTTCACCTGGCCCCCATACAAATGTCTTCCCGAAATTTGGGTTTACCGATCATAAATGTTTGAATTATGCAAGTATCCAAACAAATTTCATCACAGAGGAGTAATAACTAAAGCCAAATCACATCTACAAATTTTGAGCAGATCGGTCCATAATTAGTCGTAGCTTCTATATAAGGCCCTCTCCCTAATTCACTTTAAGCTCCATAAATCGTTTAAAAGCATTTATATCGAGATAAAGTTTAACACATATAACACTTATATTCACAGACATCATGACACTAAATTGTTGGATGATCAGTCCAAATTAGGTTATATCTCCCATATAACACCCATTTTGTAGGGTATTATATGGGCGGGCTTGACTTTTTTTTTTTTTTTTTTTTTTTGCATTTAATTATTTATTGAATCTTCATATTTGAAATGACAATAAGTATTCAAATCTTAATACTAAAAAGAAAATAATAAGCCCAGCCAGTGCTAGACAAAAATTTTTATGATACTAAAAAAATTTCACATCAACTGATCCAGTCATCTATTTTGCGCTTGAGTTAAAGCAAGGGTATCCCTCCTTCTCAACCGATTGTGGCCACTAAAGTTAAGGATGTCTCGTGCAAGGGGGTTTGGATGGTGTTCAAGTTTGCTGACATACTTTGACGCATATTTTGTAAATTCGAATTTTACTAATGGCACGCCTAGATCTTTGTGGCGGGCTTGACTGACTATACTTTCTTACTTCTTTTATTTCCGCATGTATGTTTGGACCAGAGATCAGTTATGAGTACTGAAAAAGTGAGTATACTTGAATCATGACTTATAATTTATCGTATTTATACTTGTCTCAATATCATCAAACCAATATTCATATTTAAAGTTTGAACTACTCATTATATTCAGTTTTAATCTCATGTATGATGTTGTTTATTTTGACTCTCCTTAACTCAATGTACGTAGACGATAAAAAAATAAGTATGACTCGCATACACTCATGTGTCGTTCATTTTTTACAGCCTGCTTATAAAAATTATATAAAATAATAAATTTTATATTTTCCTCAATATGTTTTCCTATAAACTTAGTTGTATGTTTTTATATTTCTTTTTTACTTATTTTGTATAATATCTAACTGATTTAGCTGATTTATTTATGTGTGCTGAAAAGTCAAAAAATTCTTAGCTAATCATTTTCGAATGTGAGCGTAAAACAAAACATTTGCAAATTTCATTCATGACAATTTATCATGAATGCATAAATTTAAGTGTTCATACATGAATTCTTCTGAACCCTGATAAATACCTAACGGAATAAGCTGAAATTTTGTTCAATGACTTAACTGAGTTGAATACTTTATGAGTATGTGAGTATTTTTCTTAAAATGTAAATCTAAATACCGCGGTTTATGAATCAAACATATTGGGAATGGTATGAGCTCGAAGTCGGCGTAGTACTCATACTTATATCCACCCGCATTTATAAGTCAACGTTGTTGTGAGTTTGAGTAACTCAGAGTAGTTAAATTTCAATGATGTAAAACCACTTATACTTCAAATGTTATGAGTAGTTGTAATTCGTAAAAAAACGATTCATTGCCGATCTCTGGTTTAGACATTTTGTAAAGATTTAGGATTATAAATTAAAAAAAATTTAATTTACATTAACTAGCTTACAAATTTGGCAAACAAAAAAAAAATCTAGAATGAAGAAAGCGATTTTTCTCAGTGTAACATAATGATCTATCTATAGAATCGTTAACGACTGATGTTATTCTAAGATCTCCTCATATTTCATTGCCAATAGAAGATGTTTATGTAGGAAGTAAATCTGAGGACTTACTAAAAACATTCCCAATATCAAGTGCCTACCAGATAAAATCTGACTATCTGCAATTTTATATAACTGCCCTTGAAGAAACTCAACGTAGACTGTCTTTGAAAGATAACTAAATTTTTAAAGAAATGGAATTTTTCAACCCCGAATTAGCCATTGGTGGTAATAATTCAATTCAAATTACTATGCCAAAAGTACAAACTAGACGTTAATCGTCTAACTCAAGAATGGTTAATATTAAAGTATAATTTTTCCGACAATGAGAAAAAATCGCTGTCTAAATTGGATAGGAAATTTTTAGGAAAATTTGTAGATGTGATTTGGCTTTATTCACCACTCATTTGTGATGAAATTTGTTTGGATACTTGTATAATTCAAACATTTATGATCAGTAAACCCCAATTTCGGGAGTACATTTGTATGGGGGCCAGGTGAAATAATGGACCGATTTCTACCAGTTTCAAACCCATCCAACATTGGGCCAAAAAATAGCACGTACCCAATTTCATCGGGTACGGACATCGTTAAATCGACTCTGGGAGTGATTCTGAGTCGATCGGTATACTTTGGACAAATATTTCTGAGCGTTACAAACATCAGCACAAATCCAATATACCCTCCCCACTATGGAGGTGTAGGGTATAATTAGTTTCAAGTATTCATAGATCACACTACTGGGATTTGGTGGTGGGTACATAAGATTCGGCACAGCCTTTATATTCGGCTCTGACAATTTCTAGCAAGACGTTTTACTCTACAAGAAATATTCTCTTAAAGAACCAACAAATATTCAAGATCTCTTTAACATAGTAAATCGAAAAAAGAAAACCTCCTGCTTAACAATGTGTTTACTTTAGTTTTTAATTAAATCTCCTTCAGATAATATCTACATTTATTATTTCCTTGCAGACATGTCCATAATTCCAAATGGAAATCTTATCATTGATTATGACACCTTAGAGAATGCAAAATAGAAAAAAATGTGAAAAAACAAAATAACGTATAAAAACGAATTCCAATGAATGCATGACTGAATTGTTTCAATTTATGCACTTTTTCTTATCAACACCTTTGACACAAACATTTATTCAGTTTGCTTTCCTTGTACTCGTGTTTCTCTTTTTTTAGTTTTTTAGCCTTCAGTCGACTTTCCTCCCCAAAGTCTATTCAAGGTTTCTGTAAAAACAAACAAAAAGCGAGAGAAAAAAGCAAGGAAGCAGCTTCCCAGAAACAATAACAATCTTAATCATAAAAAAAATCTACACTTTATCAATTCCCAATGGATGATTGTCATTTATGAAAGACTATAAATGTTTGGAGTTGAATTTTATTGCAGTTGTGTGTTTTTTTCTTCTATTTTTTCCTATTTTGAAATACGATTTGATGATGATCTGTGCTAAAAGGAGGAGGGTTGATTGCAGCTTCTGACAACAACTGCATTCATTCATTGTCAGACAGGACACTTGGTACAAAATAATATTCTTGTAATCGAACACACAGAAGAAATGCCCAAGAATCCTTATCCTGTCGATTGCTTGTAAAATTATTATTATTGAGTTTAGTTGTTGTTATTCGTTGTTTTTTGTTTTATATAATGTTGTATTATTGTAATATTAAGATGTTCTTTAAACAATTGAGGGTGAATAAAATCATTATGAGAGTGTGTATTATTGTTTGCCATAAATACTTAAAACTGCGATAGAATGTTACAAACGAAACAAGAGAACTAAATGGTAATTCAACTACCCCTTGGAGCTAAACACTCATGTAAGGCTTTCGCTGTTGTAGTTGGGTTTTTTGATCCTTTGTCTGCGTTTCCATTGGGGGAGGTGTTGATTGTTTATATTTCCTCATTGTTCCCTCATTGACTATTCACACTTCACAATTTGGTTGTATTCAACATTTTTATCGCTCTATTCGTTGTAGTTGTTATAAATTTGTACAGCTTTGGATTTTTGGTTTTGGGATTCTTAATATGCCGTGCATTATTTAGGGTGACCAAATATTCAATGTATCGATGATTATTGGGAAGATTTATCAGGAGTTATGTAAAGAATGAAATAAGAGCAGAATGGATTTTTTCGAAGAATGTATAAAATCTTCAAGTACCTGGGAGATCAAAAAAATAATGAAGAACATTTATTTTTAAAGCAACAGATGCATTAAATAATATTGCGTTTGAGAATGATTTTGGCTCTTACAAACATAAAATGTTACTAGTATGAACGGTTTTACAATATTTAGTATTGGAATTGAGCATGGAGTCGATGAGCACATACATATATCTTCTGGATGTTGTGAAGTTGGATTGGTCGGAAGGTTAAAGGAAATGTATCATGAGGATCTGGCTTGTGACCCTCATAGTCTATGCGAAATCGGAAGGAATTAAAAGCATTTTTCTCTTTTCTGACCTAAGTTTTGTTAGAACAACTCGTATCTTATAGAGCATAATAATACCTGCTATAGTTTATCATGCGATTGCGAAATTGTTGGCGTCCCTATCAAACACATTCAAATTTGTCAAGTACGAACTGCGATCAGATGAATCCTGCATAGTTTGGATAACTCCTCCGAAGGCGTGTTATAAGGAAATGCTTGAAACTGAATGAAGGTGACCAGTTAGGCAGCTAGCAACGATTCTTTATACATACTCCAATTATTGCCGCCCCGATAGACTAGGCGATAGTGTGCGGGACTATCAGTTAGATAGTTGAAGGTTCGATTCCCGCCAAAGGGCTCTTGGTGTTTTCTGCGGCTAAGCCAAAAAGCGTAATGAACACATTGTTCCCCATTTGCAATTTATGCGTGTTGTATTGGCAAGTGCTGAGAAGGAGAGAGCATACTCAGGTCGTTCACTTTCAGAATATTTACACTGCCTGCCTGTATTGTTGAGTTCAACCTCCTTTGTCCAGCGGTTGATACAATCAACATTCAACCACTTACATCTAGACCACTAGAAGATCGTAGGGTGACAGAGTTGGAAGCCCAGAACAGGTCAATTAGTTTACATGGCATCTAACAATCTATCAATCAATCGATTGCTCTTCGATTTAAAAATATCACGCTACTTTCCAATAATTTTTTTTCTGGGAAAGGAAAAACAGCTTCTGGCAAAATATTACTAGATCCAACTTCAGTTCAGTCTCAACATCTCAAATTATTTGCGGTATAAACAACGTAGTTTAAACAGTTTATCCTTCCACTGACCGTCAATAATACATATAGAAAAAGTACTATCTCAAAATTATTCCATGAAAGAACAAAAGACAACACTCATATTCTTAAATTAAGAATCTGCTAAATCGCAGACAACGGCGTATTATGTATGATCAGAAGATTGATTTAGATAATATGATTTCTACGCAATAGTACCTATGTTTTAGATATCTGGCTTGCAATTGCAGCTAGTCTTCTAACTGGGCATTGAAAAAATTATTAGGCTTAATTCCTTTGGCTATTTTCGGAATGAAAAAACTTGCACCTTACAGCATTCGATAAAGCCTGGCAATTATTTTTATTATTCTTTTTAGCATCCGTAACAAAATTATATCAGGGACATGTTTTCCTCATGAACTTACATTCACATATTTGTAGCTCTTTCAATAAAGTTTTCAAAATATTTTTAACAGCTCGAAAATATTCTGCGATCATTACTATGCTGGAGTTGTCAATAAGCAATTGTTGATCTCAAACATTATTCATCTTAAGTTCTCACATGCCGGACAATGATATTTACAAACTTTTAGAGGCCATTAACTGTGAACACAATTATTAAAGTTTGTGTGAAAATAGATGTTTACGCATCATGCGAGAAACACCAAAAAAGATGATATAGTTGAATGTTGGTTGGTTTCAATATTCAATAATGTCCAACAATTTTCAGGGTCCAACAATTTTCCCCTGCATAGGAACCGGCAAGGGCAAGTTAATGTCTCGCTATATCCAAAGACACCCAATAATTTCCGATTTTCTTTTGAAATCTAATTATAACTGTGCCATCAGTATATAAGTATATCAATATTTCGTGAAATATAATTTGTTCCTCGGCTACTTTTATTGCCATAATTTCAACTTTAATTACGTTACAGACCTGGTTCTAATATATATCACGTTCGACACTTCCATTGGATCTTGAAATGTTGATGATTAATTGGTTGTTTCTTCCATAAATTATAGTCTCAACTATTGAAACTTTTCGTCGTAGAGCCTAGATGGAAATCGGTTTCAAAATTTGTGTAATCAACTGACAAAAACTTAAAATTTTTCCATGAATTATTTCTTGAAACTTATCTTCAGTGCAAACGATTTTTATAAAGCTATTTTGAAAGAAAATCATGGTCTATAGAACTTAATCCAAAATGTAAACTCTGGTCACTCTAGAAATAAAATTCATACATGATTTGTTTGGCGTTTTCAGCTTAGACGAGTTTGTATTGTGATTTGATTGCTCTTCATTCGCTATTAAATATTGGTGGTGCATTCATCCAGACATCTGCTAAAAGTCTGTGCAAAAATAAAACACGTTTTATAGAAAAATAAATAAATACAGAAACTGTCTTAACAAAATTTACCAACCATTCAACACTCATAAATTCAATTCGAAATTTGATCAGTTTGTAGATGATTGGTTTTCACTTTCGTTATTCGTCAGCCAAAAAAAAAAATGAAAATAAATAATTGTGGTTAAATTGTTAATGATGGCAAAAATTGTTGTTACTGTTGGTGCAGCTTAAATTATTGTTAAGTGTCAGTTTGCATTTACATTTGTGTAGATGGTGCGACAACACCCACCCTCTTACTTTCACTCTTTGCAACCACCAGTGACACCTTTCCGGACACTTTGTCGTTTTGACACGTTTGCAAATTGACCTGCTGCCGTTTTTGTTTGATTTTAATAAAAATCTTTGGCAAAAACAAAATCATTTGTTGGCAAATTCTCTAAATAAATAATAAATTGAATGAGGAGATTTTATCACAGTTGTATAGCTCGCCTCTCTTCCTCTGTCAGTTTAATTTGGGTTTTAGTACTTTGTTTAGTTGCTGGTTAGTTTTGTTCCTTCCATAATCCGATTACTATTTCGACAATGAATACATTTCAGTAAACTGCAACAAAAGAAGGAAAACCGAAATGTGAATTTTAGAATAATCTATGTATATAATTTGTTCATGTTTCTTTTATTATTTGTCTGGCATACAATTGCAATATGACCCGTTTGATATAAAGAATTTTCGTACGCACCGTTCCAAGCACACATGTCATCACAATTCTGTCGTGCATGCATGCATGATTGTTGTCTGCATGCATTCGTGTATCCTGTATAGATCTGCTGCATTACATTCTTTCTTTCATTCAGTCATATTTTCCGATGGATTAAAGCTACTCACTCGTTGGTTGGCTGACTGGCAGTCAGACTGACACACACACACACTAAATGAGGGACTGCAATCAGTAGCAAAATTTCTAACCATGACTTATAATTGGATTTCAATGACTGCAATTTGATGATAATTTTTAACGAAAATCGCATGTACGTGATTCGAATATTTGCAGGGTGGTTTGACAGACAGACAGACAGACGGACAAACAGTCAGCTTGCTGTAGGTACAAATGTGTGTATGCACTATATGTTTGAAATCGTTAAATGAATCACAAATAAGAAGAAACATTATTTTGAATGATTTTTTTTTTGCCGCATCTAAATACGTTTACATGCAAACAATTGATTGCAATTTTATTTTTAAAGCCACCAGTACGAAAACGGAACAAAAGCTTTGGCACACTTGATTAGAGAGGGAACAAATCCAAATCTTCTACACACACAAATGTTGTGTGTATTTGGAAACAAAGAACTAATTGTAAAGAAACACATTTAGAAGTGAGGAATTAATGGGAATAAGGTTACACAAACCAATTTGAAAATAAAATGTTTACTATAACAAAAATATTAGAAAACTACAGATCGACTTTGAACATATAATTGCTTCCTACCGCTAGTATTTCTTTTTTTAATAACAATATGGAAAAACTAACAGACAGTGCTGGAGGACCCCAACAAAAACTGCACGACGTAAATACTTGGTCAGGTTTAGAGTTAAAATGTGTCTCAAATCTATCACAATTTTTAATTAAAAGAGTAATAAAAATTTGCAAAGGCGAAGAACAATTGAAAAACGGAACTATTTTAATAAAACAAAAAAGTAACATGCAATCTAATAAATTAGTAAAACTGAAATCATTTTCTCCTTCATTTGAAGTTTCTGAGCACTACACCAGTGGAATATGAATGAAATAGGCGAACAAGATATTCTTAATGAATTAAAATGGCAAATAAGACAATATGTACGAGTATATAAGAAATTGACTTGCATCTTACATCAGCTCTCTACGATCAGAAGTTGCTTATGTTGCTCACCCACTACGCTGTAGGAATTGCTTTAATATAATCACATCATGTGATTCACATGGAAGAAGTATGTGCTTAAATTTCTCTAAAGAATTCCATATATTTGCAAAATCCAGGGAATTTTGCGAGTCGATCTGTACAGTTGTCCCTCGTATAACACGGTACTTCTACAACGCGTTTTCGATATAACGCGATTTAAAAAAAACAGTTTCATTACAACACGAAATTCCGACTTGTATAACGCGAAATTTAAAATATGTATTGGCAACACTAATTAGTGAATTCATTTGCGTTCAATTGAATTAAGGCTGGCAATTCTTTTTATTTTTGCCTTAAACAGTTTGTCATGCATTCCTGGGAATTGCAATATTGGGTATTACCCGTTTTTGCTTTCAAAACATAAATGATGCATTAAAAAATATCATTACAGTTAGAACTTGTTCAATTGGTGAAATAATTTGTCTTGTTATAATAAACAAAGGCTGATAACTGATTTCACAACCGCACAATCACTGAAAGAACGCCCAACAAAATGTTTTTTATCAAATGACGAAAACTTTGTCGAGGAAATTTCTTCTGATGAACTTATACGCCCAAAGCGCTCACTATTTCGACGTAATATGATGTTCGAAGACAGTTATACAGACTAGTGAAAGCACAAAAATTAAATTAGTTAATGAATAATAATCATTGTTTTTTTTTCATTATGTTTTTTAAATAAAGTATGAATTTTGGTTTTGAGGTCAAATTCGATATCGAGTAAAATTGATCGTAATTTTCTTATTTGAGATTATGGCATTCGATATCGAACAAGAAATTTAGTACATTTTATCATTCGATCACGTATGCGGTAATTTGGCACCAGACATACATCTTTAATTTAGTACCTATTTTGGAAACACCTTATTGGAACATAACCCTCAAATTTATATGAAAGCTAAGTCTTCTATAACGCGAATTACATAACGCGGAAATTTCCTGGAACGTTACCACCGCGTTATACGAGGGACACCTGTATTAATAATCATGAAGAAAGTCCACTTTCACACTTTTCAATTCTGACTCGTCAAGGCAAGTATTTTTGGATGAGAAAGGAAAAGAGAATAAAAGGGGTACAAACATGACGGTACTAGTGAATTTTCTTATTTCCTTTTGTTTTTTTCTTTCATGAAAAAGTACGAAAATTGAATTGACGTGTGTGAATGAAATGACAAGTTCAAAAGAGAATTGAACAAAAACTGGTCAGCTGAAACTGAAGAGTGTGAAACAGGACAAAGTACACATATATTTTGTATGTTTTTATAAAATTTTACAAGTGTTTAGAGCTTTTAATAAAATATTTAAATCAATTTGCACAAACCATTCTGTATTTATTTAAATACACCAAAGTTATTGTCATTAAAAAAATTAAATTAACTTTTAGAAAATTTAAAATATACATGTGTCAATTACTACAAGAAATGCATTTCTTAAATAAGTTTTAGATAATTACTGCATCTATTTGTAAGTTTGTTTAATAAAATAATGATGAAATAAATAAACAAATAAATAATGATCAAATGGAAAAGGTATCTGTATATAACGAACTTTTTCAAAAACTCTTTTTATTATATTTAAATAAAAATTTATACATTTTAAAATAAATAACATGGTGTAACTAACACTTTTTCAAGTGTTTTTGACAGTAATACATTATTTTACACAAACAAAATGCCTATTGTTTCTGTATTGTGTTGTATTTGTTGCCGATTTGGCCTCACCTTAAATAGTTACACCATGTTCACAAGTATGTTGAATTCACGCAACACAAATACGCGTGAAGAGAGTAATATATCTTCTCTCAATTACTTCTCTAGCTCTACCCTATGGCTTTAACCTTTTCCCATAATTCTGGCAACATATAGATTCTGCTCAAAATTAATTGCTCATCATTTGAAGTAATAAACGAATCAAGTCAATTTCAGAGACATTCTGAATCGATCGAAACAATTAGTAGTCGAACCGGGCAAGGTCTGGGGCCAAATTACCGCATTCGTGATCGAATGAGCTATCGTATCGAAAAATGATTCCGATATCGAAATTATGATAAAATGTACTAAATTTTTTGTTCGATATCGAATGCCATAATCTCAAATAAGAAAATTACGATCAATTTTACTCGATATCGAATGCGGTAATTTGGCCCCTGGACTATATGGCGTGTGAGGCAAAACTTTTGTTTTTATTTTTTCTTCAATTCATATGGTAACCATATTCCCTGCTTTTGGATGAATGCAGCTGCTCGCAAACGCGTAACTCGCAATGATTTTGCAAGCAACAATATTCATTAAGAGATGCATCCAATTCTTGTTCTTAAGATTTTTTGGCTGGCCTGGACTCAATCACCACATCTGAAACGCACAGACCATATCTCGCACATTGAAACTGATGGAACATATTCTCCATAAGCTTACGATTACTGCAAATGACTTAAATAAGTCATTATTACATTTGTAAATAGGGACGAATATAATTTATTACTATTAAATCTATTACAAATTATCTACAAAAGTGATTCTTTATTTATTTTTTAAGAGATTAAAAAAGAAAATTTAATATAGCAAACATACGATTATTTTAAATCACTAAAACGTTTGTTAAATTTTATTATGAAGTAATTTTGAATTTCTTATAAAAGAACTTATGTATGTCCCATATTATAAGTCAGCCATTACCAAACTACTTCTAAGTAAAGCAGATGGTATGAGTTGGCGTTGAAAAGTATTTTGTTCAGTTATTACAAATCTCTACGAAGTATTTCCTAGGCTTGTGTTGACCTACAATTACTGGTAAACTAATACCGTCTGCATTACTTAGAAGTAGTCGAACAATTCTTTATTTTATAGTCTGATAGGTAATTGCTTACTTGAAAGCCATTTCAATTAGCACATGCTGTTTTTACTGATAACAGCTTTTGCAAGTTTTACAAATAAAGTCGTTTTCTGTACATGTCAAAGTAATGACATGTATCACGGTGTTTAAATGATATTGTGTAAGGCGTAGAGTGTTAGCATATTAACATTTCAACTGATTACTTGGTAATGAAAGCTTAGCTGGGCATACACAACTATACTGCTGTACATCAGAAATATGGAATCGCAACATATGAGTAGAGTATGATTACAAGATTTATTTGAGCACTAAGAACAAAATTTCATATTTACTAACGAAGTGATTAAAAAAACACATTCTTGTTTAGTAATAACAGCACAAATGTTTTGCATTCTTTGATAAGGATTTAGTAAAACATTATAGAAAGCAAATTGATATAGTTTTGTAACAAACATTGGGCATTCAGTAATTAAATCCCAAGTTTTCAATTAATGAGCTAGAAGCAAAATTCTAATGGTCAGCACATTTACGTGTACTTAACTTCCCTTTAAAGGGGGTTGCTAGCCAACAATCTAGTGAAACACGCAACACAGATATATTTTGAATTTTCTAATGCACGAGCGAATATGCTTTTAAATCATTATCATGTCTTAAAAAATAAAATCAATTTCAATTTGTATATTAGACATAAATGTCATTTCAATCAACCCAGGCTGTGTGACCGATTTTAATATATTTATTAATGTATTGGTCGGCATCTACCTCTTGGCTCATAATCATCATTATGCGAATTGTAGCATTTCAAATTGATGTGTTACATGCTCTAGACTCTAGAGTGTGGAAATGCAGTAAACGACACGTACGCCCAGAGGCACAATTTAATAACAACCGCACATCCTGATCACATACCCACCCATAATCAATGTATACATCGCATCCTTTCAGCATCAAAGATGACTTTAGACGAAAATGAAAGTAAGAAAGTAATAAAATTTATGTGAAGGGAGGATTTAATGGTGAGGTAATGGGTAACAACTAAAGTACTGACTCGTTAATGGTAAACAAGATAAAATACGTAATACTTACTTACTCACACATACAAGTTAGTTTATTGTAAAATCAGTTTAAAAGTATGCAGTTCCTTAATGAAGAGTTTTCATAAAAAGTTCAAACAATGACACAGCAATTTTTCGAGCAAAAAATTAATTTCAAGAAAATATGTTTAATAGTAGTAATGAATATTTAAACTATTTTAAGAGCAGCATATTCGCAAAAGATTAAAATTGTTATAATTGCTTAACTGTTACTAAAAGAATTCATTCCTTTCACTTTCTGTTTTAAATAGATTCAATAGCACTTATTTGCGCATTGTTGAACAACGTATAAATAACCTTTTGTAAGTATGCAGCAACCACTCACTACACATCCTTTAATATAAAAATACATTGTTGCAAGCATCCTTATTTAATACTTGAATATTTGTTTTTCTATTTTTTTTTCCTCTTTCAGTTGAAAGTACACGACCCTTGACATTGACTTTGCAAAAAAAAACCGGAATTAAATAAAAAAAAACAAGCGAAAACGAAATTGCACATCTGGGAAATAAAATTGCTTTAGTTAACAATTCTTTAAAATTAAATCCATAAAATTACTTCCTCACACACCAAAATTACTTTTACTTTTAACAAACCAATTTAATTACAAGACGTAATTTTTGGAAAATATAATGCAAGTCATATTCTAATTTCAAACGTAAATATAACATACAGACTAAGGAAGTCATTAATTTCCAAACGAGTCAAAATAGTTTCTGTTTAAGGCTGCGTGGATTTTGTAAATAAACTCCACAATAATTGCTTAATAGTGTTGAGGGGAAGTTGCAAATAGTTATTTCTATGACAAGGGGAAAAAATTAAATATTCATCAACTGTTTATGTTTGAAAAAGTAGCTTTCTTAAAGTTAAAGTAGCAATTGTTCAATTCACAGCAAGTTTTATAAAAGGACTTCGAAATATTGGGACGTTTGTAAAGCTGATTGAGATCTTATTAAAGTTTTTAGTAAGATTTGTTAAAGCCTTCTTAGAACTAAAGAGCAGCCATCAATAAAGATTGTTATATAAGAATAAACGTGTACATTGTGGTGCATAGTGTTGTTAAATTTTTAAACATATTGTGTTGTGTTATATGGATTCCACCATAATATAAAACACCTATTGGGTGTATAACTTAAAAATATGGCACTGATAACAGTTTTTTAGTCTTTAATAACTTTTATGTAATTTTGAAGGGCACATATTTTATCGGTTTGAACGTGCGAGAGTTGGTTTGTGCTGTATTGAAGTAGTTATTTTAACACGAAGACAAAAATCTCGCAGGCCAGCCAAAAAAGTTAGAAGAACAAGAAGATTATTGTCAAACTCAACAAGAACTTACAAAATCATTAAGAGTTACTCAAGCAGCAAATTCAAAACGTTTTTAAATAACACTTCAGTGTACTCGATTTAGCTTTACCCACTGGATGACCCGCTTGTCGGTTTTTTTTAACTAGCACAGTGTTATTGATCACGTATCCATTCAACCAGAAATAAGCTTCGTCGCTGAACATAATTTTCTGGTAAAAAAAAAGTCCAGAATGGACTTTCTCAACCGATCATGAATTTTGATAATAAACTTCAATAACCATCATCGAAATTTATAAATTTACTGAACGGTATATTTGAGTTTGCAAATTGTAGATTGTTAATCAAATTGACAATTTATAAATTTACTTTGCAAATTTGAATAGTCTACATGTATAAATATCAACTTTTTGAGTCTTTTGATCATAGTGTATCAGATGTATCTATAAAATTGTCAATCAATATGTTGTGCTAACAACGAAATCTATATTCAAGATTACATTACCAGATGTTCTAATTAACAGGTTATGTATGAGCTATAAGATGACTCTTTACTTAAAAATGGACAACATCATAAAACACTAACGTCTTCAGAGCTTGCCAGCTGTTGGAGATGAATGCGTTATAACTTTTATACTTTTTTAAAAACTGGTGCTTAAATTTCTCACTTGTGATAGTAATGCAAAATCCAAAGATTTTAATAAGCATTAGAGATATTCATAGATTGAATTGAGATTTATTTTAATATTGAGTTTTTAATGATTTGGGATATAACTATTGCTCCAATGATGATAAGCTAGTCATATCATTCTTATAACTATGTATTATGACCAATTATACCATTTCTGCAACAAAATGCTCCAATCCATTACAATCGATATACTTGAATGTTTTCAGTTAATAAATATTCAAGTTAAATAATAACCCGTTTTAGGATTAAATAACTACTTAAAACATTTTTCTACATAATTTCATACAATTCCGCTAAGTTTTTCTGGAATATTAGAATAGTATTATTGCTTATTTTTTGGGGTATGTACCCAAATTGTTAGATTTTTTCTTTATTCGAAGAAAATGCATGAATAATATACCTGAACTTCCTCCTTAGATCGTTTATGGTAGCCGCAAGCAATATCCTGTTTTGTTGACATTAAACTTGCCAGCTTTTCGTATTGCTCTGATGTCGTTGTGTTTCACCTGGAAAATACATAAATAGGCTGCTTTCCTGTTTGTAGTGACAGTAATTTTAAACTCCTTCGTTCTACCATTACACATCAGGTTGTTCACTACCCTTAATTGCGAAACTTCGAAATACAAAAACGAAATGCCGAAATGCCGAAATGTTGTCACTAAATTGAAAATTAAAAGTTGAAAAAGAAAAATTTAATAATTAGAGTTGAATTACACATTTGTTTAACCATGTTTTTACAATGATAAAGAAGCTCGGAGCTGGCAGAAAATATTTGATACAAAGTCAATGCAATATTACAATAAATTAATGTAAAATCCTTTTTTCTAACCAGAGATTGAAATATTAGAATTTGGAATTAAGCTCAAATAAAAAAATTTAAGAGATAAATATTTTAATTACATATGTACATGCATATGTATGTATGGATGTATGTATGTATGCATGTACACATAAAAAATCATAGAAATCTGTTTATACCTATTTATACCATAAGGAATTTTAATATGTTGTGCATAAACTCAGTACTTTAATAGATTTATCAATACGAGTGCAGAACGGATCATTTTATAAAATTTAACCTCCCCTTTTCCTAAAAACTCTTATCATTTCATTAAAAGTTAAACAATTTTGAGTCATAAATCAAAATTTAAACTCCTGCTGAGTTTCGCAACAACCCCTTATCGAACGTAAAAGAATTTCCGTTTTGAAATTAACACACGAACAACGAAAACCGAAAGGGAAATAATAAAAAAATAAATAATACCAAAATTTATTAAATAAAAACTGTCAAAACGTTTTACAAAATATAAAATTGCAATAATAACAAAACAAATTAATGAAAATAAAAAACACAGAGAACGCACAAAAACTCAATTGTATTTGAGTCTTGGGTCTGCTTAATGATAAAAAAAAGGCAACGATTTCTTTCTTCCACTGAAGCCCATCATTATGGATGGCAACATGCAGAGCAAGTTGTACCCCTGGGAGGTTGACTTTAGCTGTTTAACAATTTCTCATTCATTCAAGGTTCAACTTTCCTGCATTCTCTGGTTGTTTGTCTCTATTATTTTTTATTTTACTACTTGGTGGTACTCTATGCGTGCCAATTTATAGTCAAACAAGGATTACAATTTGCCATAAAAATGCGAAATGATAGAAGCTATGTGCAAGTACATACTCGTATACAGAACTAAATTAAAACTTGAAAACAATCTACAAGTTTTAATACGAAACATGAAAATGCAGAAACTTTTTAGAAACCACCACCCCTGCATGTTATGGCAGTTTGGCTGTTTTTGAAAAACGGAAACAGAAACCAACACCAAAAACCCGTATCTTAAAATATGTATGTACGAGTACTTGCAACAAGCAGGCAGTTGTTGGGCAATAAAAATACTCAGCAGGTTGTAACCGCATCGATCACTTTTGTTTAGGCAGTGTTCTAAACAGTTTTGATTGTTTGCTATTTTTTTTTTTTTTGAAGGGCTTCCAAGAGCCATGGCGATAAAGATTTTATGAGTTGAAAAAAAAAACAAAATATCACATCTTAATTGAACCATGTTTATGTTTAGTTTTTTATTTTTAATTTTTATTATTGCTTCATAAATTACAATTTCCTTTGTATTTTCCACCCCTGACTATCTGCTCTCGTTCCCTCCTTACTTGTTTGGGTTCGCGTTTATTTTAAAGAAAAAAATGTATCAACAATTTCATCATTTTTATAAAACTTAATGACTTTTCCTATAAATTAAATACAATTTTGAATTGAATTTTTTGGTTTTATTTTCTATTACACTTCATTGAAAGAATGACAAAAATTAATTTCTTTTGTGAATTTTAACATCAAGTTGGGCGGCGTTTATTTGATATTGCTTTAATTAAAATGTCACGAGCCAAGGAAATTTTAATTATTTTCATATAAATTGTAAACAATATTATTATGCAATCATAAGCCCACATTATCATACAGGGAGATAAAATTGAAAATACATACATATGTACATTTGTATGCAAATACATATTTGTTAAAAATGGCATAAAAGCTTCAGGCTACCGTTACCAATGAAAAAGTCGTTTTTCTCATCTTCCGTTTCCTCTCAAATACTCGAAACTTTCTCTTCTTTCTATGTATGGCAGATGGTATCGAGAAATTATTTAGGAAGTGTTTGTTAAATTCGTTCTCTTGGTCATATACCATACGATCAGCGTTACCGTTGGCAAATTTGAAAAAGTCGCACAAAGAGGGGATTTATTAAAAAAAAGGGGCACCACTTTGAAAAAGATGGAAAAGAAACAAAACAAAAATAAAACTCGTATTTTTTTCATTTAAATGTTGTATATGATGTATGTTTACAAATGCATATAATAAAAAAATTAATAAAAAAACTAATATGTATCAAGTAAAACAAAAAAAATGTACACAAAAAGTGGCAAGGCATCTGTAAAAGGGTCAAATTGCCACTTTAGTCGCATCAACGGTAACGCTGCATACGATTCTATTTATATAATCGTAAGTGTTCTTAGAAAATACCCCAGCGGGAAAAATTGCAAGTACTTACATTGCAGGCCTTATAGAAGACCTATTTACGCATTCTAAAAGATTCGATAATCATGCCACTTGGCCTTTTTTTAGAAGGCGTTCTAAAAAGCATTTTTAAAATTTCGTTTCAAAATAATGTTAACAAGAATTTCAACAAATCATTATTTCAATAGCAAACACGAATGATTCCTCTATATCGTCACTACAATAACAAACATGAGTAAAGAGAGCTTTTATAAATTTAGTCTTTTATAACTTTTACTTCTTTTACTTTCCTCAATGAAATTATTAATTTAGCAGATTTCTCTTTACGCCTTGTATGAGACATTAGTTGGTAGACCTTCCAATTGCCCTCCTCAAGTAGGCCTTCTAGCAGGCATGTAACTAGTAGCGACACGCCATGTAAAATTGAAACGATTTGTCAATGCGGCTGGAAGTACTTGTGACTGCCAAAATAGGCCTTCTAGTCACACTTTACATTATCTTTTTCCCGCTGGGTACTGCTCGTCTGGTGATGCTGATGTCAGGCAAGTTGAAGGTGTAGATAGTGTATTTATATTTGATTTTCCCAAGGTCATCATTAGGAACTACAATGTATACATCATAGATCTCTAGCTTTAGGTTTCTCTCGATCTCACGGCATTGCTTTGTGACGCTAGATAGTAGACAGTATATATCTTCTAAATCTAGCGAAGAGTGTTGTTTTGTTGCAACTGTGTAGACTGAAAATGTTATACTATGTTTCCACGGTACAAGCTTCGCTCTCTATTCATGCTTCACACCCCAATCATGTGCGAAACAACTTGCTTCACCATACAAAATTTTAAGAGCGAATCAAGTAGATTCATATTGAATCAGCTTGCGAAGCACGAAAAATTACACTCTTCTCTAATTTTTATCGCAAGTTTATCTGCACTAGCTGTAAAAATTTAATATTATTGTAAACAAAGCAAATTATTTTCTTGTTGTTGGAAGTAAAGAAAGTAAATACGTACGAATGTATGTTTTTTTTTTCAAATAAGCTGACTAATTTCCACTCAGTTTTTTTGTCCATTAAAAAAAATATTTTCCACAAATTGTAAATTCTGTTTTTTTTTATTCTGTTTGCTTATTAAAGACAACTGTCAAATCGAATCAAGTAATTAGTCATGTAAACAGCATGATTCATAAACATTATTCAGAAGGCGAAGCAGGTGATTCAAGTCGTCGTGGAAACATAGTATTAATCAATTTAGTTTCCTGAACGTCAGCCAATAATGTTAAATTACTAGGCCTCCGGAATGCAATCGGCATGAGTGGCAAAATTTATTGTTGCCGCTTGAGATGTTGAAAATGAAGTTACACCTTTGCGGAATCATAGGTAAGGTTAAAAGCGGATCACACAATTCGAGTATTTTATGATACCCCATTCACTTAGGTTAGGTTGTTTAAGGATTCGTACAATATTTCTTTTTGGTTGCTTGATTTCAACTGAAACTATATTTTATTTTCTTTGGCATATTTTACAATTTTATAAAAGAAAACTAAATTATTTTAGCGAGTATAAATAAACTACAGTGAATATTACAGGTTGTAATGATGATCTGATCTTCTTATTGTGTCTGACATTTCATTCATTCAATATTATGAATCAATTGGATGCTTTTATCACTTTTAATAAATATCTGTTTCGAAAAACTTTTAAAACCAGTATTTTTTTACCAAATCAGATCAGATTTCTTTTAAGAATTATAATTTATTGCAATAACATAACAGAGGCACTCATCGACATAAAAAAATTGAAAAACTTTATTTTTAATTTTCGTTTATAATAAAAATTCTACTTATAATTTAGACTACTGAAATTCAAAAATGTCAGCATCAAAAAAATTTTAAATAATATAAAAGAATAAATAACTATTTATGTAAAAATATGTCTTATTTTGTAAATAAAATTAAAATAGTGTTAAATTATGATTTTTTTATACCCCTCACCACCATAAGTTGTGAATGATGGTATATATAAATATGTCTTTCCGTGTGTAACACTGAGAAATACTCATCTGCGACCCCACAAAGTATATATGTACATATGTATATTCTTGATCCTTATGAAATTCTAAGTCTATTGAGTCATGTCCGTCCGTCTGTCGGTGTAAAACACTCTTACGTCCAAAGTACACAACCGAAACCAACAAAGTTTACAAAAAACGTTTGTAGTTCTCCTAAGCAGTTTGGTATTGAAAATCAGCGAAATCAGTAAAGTAGAACAAGAGTTATGGATCAAAATGTAAGACAACCTCCATAAAAATACCATTCAATTTTGTATACTTTGTTTTTATGATAAAAGAAGAAAGTGTGAGGAAAATGATTTCTCATAACCCACATACAAAAATCTTCCCGAAATATTGCTCAATTATACTTAAATGTCTAAATGCTAATTGGAATATCAATACAAAATTCAGAAGGAATAAGTTTCATGCAAAAGGAATTAGCAAAACGAAATGTGTTTTAGTTCGGTCCATGCTTGATCATAGACCCCATATAAAGTCCATTTCCAAAATTCACTTAAATACGTATAAAACTGATATAAATATAGTTACCAGGTTTAAATTCGACACAAATAATTGTTATAGATATATAAATTGTTGTACTAAATTTTATGGTTTTATTTTATATTAGGACCACATCCAAAAAAGCCATATATGAAACATATTTGTGTTGAATATTATTTGGATACAAACATTTTCATGTACAACTTATTTGTGGCGAGATTTTTGTGTAGATACGTACATAATTAAACCCTATTGCGGGAGGACAATTGTATAGGCGCTAGGTGAAATAATGGTCTGATTGCAACCGTCTTTGGGCCGAAAAATATCACGTACCAAATTTTACGAAATTTCAAACTGTACTCTGCGCACAGTCAACAGACGGACACTTTAAATCGACTCAGGACAAGTAACGCACCCCAAGGTCGGTTGGGATTGAAATTGGTTAAAATCGGTCCATTATTTCACCTAGACCCCATACAAATGTCCTCCCAAAATAGGGGTCTATCGGCATTATGTTTTAATTATGCACCTATCTAAACAAATTCCGCCGCATGAAACCAACTCTATTCTGAAGAAACATATTGTTTTATAGTTTTATAATAAATTGTGTTGTGTATGAAATTTATAAAACTAAGTCGGGACGGCGCGAACGCCATTCCCGGCTACCAAAAATAACACGCACGAGTTATTCGCATTAGGAATAATCGCGGAGGTCAACTCAATCGTAAGTGCAATGACCGAGCCTCACTCCGGGGGAACCGCCTTCATGATCACGGTAACCCCTACGCCAGGTAAGTATGCTTTTTGATGCTTAAACATGACTACTTATGTTGAAATATTTTCAAACTAAATGGGAATTATAAAGAATTAGTACCAAGAATAATTTTTACCAAAATATGTTACTGGAAAATAAGGGTAGGTAAATTGACCTTTGCAAAGGACACGATGATAAATAAATAAAATAGAGTGTAGCTGACATTTTTACTACTTTAGTACTTGGCATTACATTAGTGCATATAGAATGGAATGGAAAATTAGGATTTTCAAATGATACTTATTTTGACTATAGTATTTTTTAAAATTTTTTAAATTAGTTGAATACGAGTTAAGAAATATTGAAAATTCTTTCAAAAAATTAGTTTTTAGGAGAACATGGAACAACATAAATATTACATACATACATACATATATTTATATATATTGTATAAATGTCGGGACCGACTCAAACCTGTGCACAGATCATTTACATATATACGAAAATCATCCCACGAAATTCTGTGAATTTCGGTCCATTTTTACCGTATCCGTAAATCACTTTAATACTCATAAATCTCTCATAAATAATGACACCGATCCAAAATTTTACACGGATCATTTACATACATTCCTAAATCAAAAAAAAAAAAAAAATCACTTAAAAGAGCATAACTCTCTTAAAAATATTGACATCCAAATAATATTGAACACAAATATGTTTCGTATATATACATATAATATGGTTGAATTTTATGATGATCGGTCCATAATTAGTCGTAGCTCCCATATAAGGCCCACTTCCGAAAATCACTTTAACGATTATAAATTTCTTAAATATGTTGGTAATCAAATAAAATTCTACACAAATAATATAATTTTATAATGGTCGCTCCGTAATTAGCCGAAACTCCCATATAAGACACTCCCCGTAATCAACTTTAACTTCCAAAAATCTTTTAAAAGTATTTATATCGAGATAAAGTTTAACATACACAATATTTATATTCACAGAAATCATGACACTAATGATGATCGGTCCATAATAGGTGATATCTCCCATATAGCGCAAATTTCGTAAAACCTATTTTATACATATACTGGTTGTAGGGTATTATATGGTCGGGCTTGACCGACTATACTTTCTTACTTGTTTTTAATTATTTTAATTGTGACTTTTTTAATTATCAAATTATGAAAATTTTTAAACCGAAACGACAAATTAACAGAAACACGTTTATTTGTATTATTTGATTTATAATATTGTTATTTTCTTCAGTGAAAGAATTCATGTTAAAGCTGCTATTTTTGACACAAATAACAATTAATTTTTTTATTTCGACTAACGCTTCCATCTCTTTAATTGTCAGTCAAAGCATAACTTGTTTTGTTATTTTTCAGTTGCATTTAAAACGGTACATTTTTAGAGGAAGAGAGGCGGAAATGATTATGAGCAGAAAAAAATTTACTCATATCATCCTACGAAATTATATTTGTGAAATGCACGAAATTTCTAAATTTACCAAATTTGTCACTGCATTCAATACGAAAGTTTCGTATTTTTCGAGAAATTTTTGTAAAATAAACAAAAAAAAATATTAACGAAATTTAATTTGT
This sequence comes from Bellardia pandia, assembly GCA_916048285.2. NCBI lineage: Eukaryota > Metazoa > Arthropoda > Insecta > Diptera > Calliphoridae > Bellardia > Bellardia pandia. The sequence goes on from OU696530.1 coordinate 79,196,142, forward strand.
CAAATTCAAAAAATTTCTAAATTTACAAAATTTTCTATAAGATCTAAACACGAAAGTTTTGTATTATAAACGAAATTTGTGTACAATATACAAAAATAATTCTACGAAAAAATTTTTCTAAATTAACGAATTTTCTAAGTTTATGAAATAAAAAAATTACTAAAATTTCATATTATGTGTTTATGCATGAAATATTTTAAGTGTAGGGATACAGCATACAGCTATTTTACTTTGCCCATTTGTAGGAGCAAGACGCATTTCATTTGCTAAGAAAAACGTTTGTTAAGCTTAATTCGATTTCAGCATTTCTCCTTATGATTTACCATTCTACCAGACTATATTAAGCCCTCGGAAGTACGGCTATAGATTGTATTGCATAAATATATCGATGGTCTCATGTAGAAAGGCCCTAACTCGCATATTTGAAACTTTACAGGAGAAGGTAAAAACATAATAGAAACTGCAATATTCAATATGTAACTTTTTTTTGTACAACTGCTTATAAAAGCGTTATTTTTTACAATATTGCAATCAATTTTTGTGAGGAGGTGTATTTGCGTTAAATGCATTGGAATCGCAAAAAAAAAACAAATTTCAAAAAAATAGCGAGTTAGGGCCTTTCTACATGAGACCAACGATATGTATTTGTACTACGCAGTTTTGTATTCAATTTATTGCAATCTGGTTAAATAGTAAATAATATGAGATAAAAACTTCATTAACTGTTGTAGTTCATTAAACTTTATGCGCTTTAATTAATATGATTTCTGGAAAAGCATTATTAGTGGCATAATTCAACAATTCAATGTTTCTTAGATTCATATGAGTTTTTAAGCACCGATTCTTCTTAATGATAATTTATACTGTCAATGAGAGAAGCCAAAACGGAATAAAATGTTCATAAAACTCATATAAAATCATGATAATGTCAAATATAAAGGACTATTTATAGTTGGTTTTTTTTTTGTTTATCTTAAAGACACTTTATTTTTCTCGAATAGTATTTCGATAATGTTTGCAACATGCCACACTAATGACAAACAAACTGCCACCATCGTTATGTACATACATACATACGCGCTCTTAAGTACACACTTTCATACATATTATTATTATTATTAAGTGTTATGGACGTCTATAGAAGTTTGGAAATTAACAATGTATGCAATATGTAAGGAGTGTGTGTTTGTGTTTGCCAAAAAGCCAGTTCTAAATTTCAAACTACGAGTATGTATACTTGAACATACTAAACAGCGTTACACAGTCAAAATTGTTGGGCAATAAACGGTTTTTATTTCCAACATCATACTCATACATTCTCACAGACGACTCTTAATATATAATGCTGATTTTTGGCAACAGCAAAAGCGACGACAACAACAACAACAACAACAACAACATCAGGCAGCAATGACCGAAAAAAATGAAGCAGCAGCAATTTAAAATTGGTGAAAAACACAAACAGGAAGTTCATTATTGTCAATGATTAATGACTAAAAGTATGTTTGCAGTTTGTTTGTTTATGTAGATACGAGTATGTATGTGTGTATGTACATATGCCAACATAGATAGAAATGCTCTTTAGCAGCATTGTAGCTTTGCAGATTTGCTAATAAGAGTATGTGGCAAGGCAGTAGAAGTAGAAGAACATGTTGATGTTCAAGCCGCCGCCATTACTTTCAGCCAGGCAGCCTTGCCACCATTGTGCTAACGCCATTAAACGGTTCAATTTAGTACTTCCGCATGCCATGTGTCAATGTCCCTGTTATTGTCGTACTCGTTTTCGTTGTTGTTCTCCACCATTTTAATGCCGTACACTCACAGCAAATAATGTGGAAATGAATTCGGACATTAAGTATGAAAAATATTCATAAATAATCAAATAACTTGGTTTGAAACTCTATTCTTTGAATTTGTATGTTTTATGCAATGTATGTATTTCGAAAATGTTTTTTGTTTCGAATCGAATTAAAAAATCTTCGTCTAAGGTTGGTGAATAGACCTTGGTTCACCGCAATTCATGAATCATGTTCACAAATATTCAAAAGTTACTTAGACAGGCGTAGCCTTTAAAACAGTTTTAGATTGAAGAATAGTGATATTGCTGCCAACTTAATTCATCTATCTGACTCATATCGACTATTTTCACATTCCCCATCACAAATTAAAGAACATCGTGTTTGTGACTCCGTTATGTAAGTCTTTGTTCAAAAACATCGCAACAGATGTAACGTTGGAGCTAAAATTTTTAATACTGCATGACATTTATATCTGAAGAGAATCTACTGACATCCAAACCTTGTAGAAAATCAGAACAGTTGTCGAGTCGCAATGCGATCAATATTGCCATCCGTACTGCCTTTTAGATTAGCCACTATGAACACATTAGGTAGACCAGAACAGCTTGAGACAAATTCAAGAATTTATCAATCATCTTTTGATTATGAATATGAATAAAACTGACAGAAATTTTTATGAAGTCTTCATCTCAGTCGATGGTGTATCAGTTTAGAATTGTGTTGCTTAACCGTGATTTTAGGAAAAATGGTGGAGTACATTAGATCACATCGGTGATGCTCACAATTCACAAAAATAATTCGTTTCATGTTTAAAACCCCTTTTATCTGAGAGGTACTTTGAGGAAATAAAAATAAATTTTGTCTTAGCAGTTCCCTTTGAGATACCATCCACAGGTGGATTCGCCCATTCTTTCCGAACAAAATATTTTGTTCGGAAAAAGTTTTTTTCATATGAAGTTTGACGTCTCTCTTTTTAAGAGAGAGAAAATATTCATATGAAAAAAACGAATGGGTAAATCCGCCTTAAGATCCACCTGAATGCAGCTTGTGTGCTACAAATTTGAAATAGATGCAATAACTTTTATGCAAGTAACCCGGATGCAAACAACAGCATAGTTTTAGTAGATAATATTAGGAATTATTTCCGTTATGAGTGGAAGAACATCAATGAAATAACTACCATGTCTGACTTATTTATATGAAGACTAGCTGCAAAATTGTATTTATTCCTTAGGGGACAAGTCTTTAAAAGAATTCGTCTCTACCTTACAGAAGTTGAAACGAGAAAACAGCTCTTTTTTCGCTGGTTGGAAACGGCACAAAGGGACAAATAGGGAATTTTTAATAATGTTAGGCCTATTAAGTATCATCCATAGATAAAGTAGGTGTTAACATTTGTCATATTTCTGTGGACAATATAGTGCTGTACTGATGAAGTCAGCATTGATATATTGGAGCGTTTCTTCTGAAATTCGTAAAAAAGAGACGGAAGGTGTTGTTCGGATTCGATGGCTTCACAATTGAACATCAACTCTAGAGTGAAACTCTGACTATTCAAGGATCTAGGAATATAATGGAACTATGAGAATAAGATGTATATAATGAATATTGCATATTTATATGCAATTTTGCCTAATAGAGGTATGTGACTTAGTGGACTCTAACCCCTGAACTTGTCATGATGATTCCAATAAGTAAATTTTGTCATTCAAGGGTATTGGTTCAAATATCACTATAGTCCTACTTGGCTCTAGTGATATTACTCAGACGAAAACATCTGCTATCAAAGCTACTTATTGTCTGAGGTATTATCTATTTAACATATGCTAAACTGGATCACTGATAACTTAAAAACTAATAAATTGTCCAGATAAGGGACGATGAGGTGATTGACAAATTTCATCCTGTCAACTGTAAATCACTAGTCCAGCTTAAACAGTTTGGGTAGTTTAATGAAACCACCTGTGCTATTGCGAAATCAACATTCGTTTAGGATGGTGGGAGGGCGGTAATCATCAGCAGGACGGTCAGCATCATTGGAACGCATTTTATGAGACTGGATCTATATTCAACGACGACTATAGAAGTTATTATAAGTAAGAAGAGATGTTGTCTTACTTATTCTGTCGCTGTCTAAGATTGGGTAGGATGAATCTCAGATACATCTCAGAGCGTTTATAATTGCTAATGTTTATCAAATAGGAAGAGTTGTCGAGAATGAGTCTGCGATATATTTGATAGCATTTGATAAAGTTGTAAAGTCTCAGATACACTTGAGAGTTTATATTAAGTACCTCCTACGTCTAAAGCTTGGAAGAGTTATCGAGTATGAATATCAGATACGCCTGTATATAGAAACACTGGTGTTGATTAATTATTCTGCTGTTTACCTCTTGTGTATCACAATAGGATAAGTTTTGAATGGATTCAATCTTGAAACCTACGATCTATAGTATTTCATAATTCGGGTTATTAAAATATATAAAATATGTGTATCCTAAATTTATACTGAAGGGTATGTAAAATTTAAAACTAATTTGCGAATTTTCTTTGCCGGGTGTATGAAAAATAAACAACCATGGGTAATTGCTATTGGTATGACATGTATAAGTACTAATGGTTGCTGCTTTTTGGACAATAACGATAAGAAATGATTTGGTAGGAGACAATTGGTTTGTTAGATTATAAAGAAACAAGACAGACAAAAAGCAACAATTACAAATAATGCAAAAATGAAAGCTGTAAATTAACCAAAAAACCAACACACCGAACAACGTTTCAAAATTGTTAAAGTCGACAAAATACTCCCTCCACCTCAACGAAATTAAAGGCAGCAGCGACACAAACCTCCCACTAGATGGTTAGAGTGAGCACAGGGTCACTGTTGCATATGGCAACATTATTTTACACAAAAAATAAAAAAAGAGATATTCGCAGAAACATCATCAAAATGTAACCTATAACCCCAAAGCTAAAGCCAAAAAAAGAGTACCAAAGCAGCCTTTGGAAAATTTCTACATACGAGTACACACTTAAAAAGGTGTTTTATTTGTTTGCACACAAAAATAAACAACCCTTCACACATCATCCACATCGTCATATCATCATTGTAGACAACAAAAACTCTATCTAGTGTCTGACAACGTTTAGTCCTGGTTTGGTGTTGTACCATTTCATTATTGTTGTCCTGTCCTGCTGTCTATCTGCTGTGTCTTTGTTGAGTTGTATTCATAATGACAACAATGACGATGATGATGATGGTCTTATAATGGTCATGTCATTTTCATGAACAAGTCCTACCAGTTTCCATAATTGTCTATAGATTGTATGAGTATTATCCTTGCGTGTGTTTAATTTTGAAACGTTTGCAAAAGGATACACAAGTCTATTGTGATTTGTGTACTTTCCAATAAATTATGATGAAGCTGATTTAAAACCCTTCACAAATGATTGTTGTTTGATTTTTCATTTGTTTTAAATTAAAGTGGAAACTATAAGTACTTTTTAAAGCAGATGCTTTTACTTATTTTAGTCTTCGATATTAATAAATCGTCAAAATTTCAAAAGGTTTTCATCGACTCAACAGTTTTCTTAAAAATATTGCTGAGTTTGTGGATTTTGAAGGTGAAGTTATAATAAATATAAGAATGTAACCATAAATATTAGTTCTATGTTAATTCCAATTTTAGTTCAACGATTATTAAAGATAAAAATATTATTCAAAAGGCATCTGTTGTAGGAATCTGGGCCAACTATTCTCTTAAATTTAGTGATAATAATCTGTTTTATAAGTTTAGGAATAAAGATCATAGAAATTTCATATATTACACAGTACAACACAAAAAACAAATTACGTGTGTCGGCGTTTTGATAGATCACATCAGAATTTCATTTAAGAAGCGGTTAAAAACTCCCAGCTCTGGCCTGTTTCTGCAGCATATCGTTATATAAAACTATGTTTTCTTTACGTCTGAGGTGTAGGGTATGTTGACCATTTCTGTAGATAATGGTATGGCAAATATTTTTTTAGAACATATTAACCCTCTAACTCCCCCCTCATAACGGCAATTTTGGCTTTATTCTAAGAAATTGTAAAAAAACACCCCGAAACTAACACTTCAATACTGAATTTGATTGGTTTTTAGTGGTTTTTTATGTTTTCTTTACTTCTGAGGTGTAGAGTATACCTCAGACTCACCGAATATACGTGTTAAATTTTAGCTATATATGCAAGTACGGGTACATTAGGCTGATCACTACTAAAAAAAAGAGGTGAAAATCCACATGATTAATAATCTTCAATATTGGTTCCACATCCAACTTAAAGTGTAGCCTTCGACTCAGTATCATTTACAAGTCCTCTGTCAATTGCAGGATATTTTTAATAAAAGTAAAATATATTTAGTTTTTAATTTCATTCTTTTTAAAAACATTTATGTAGGTGAGAAATTTAATTATGAAAAAAATAAGTATTATATATTTTTACACAAATTGGTTAAAATATTAAATAAATAAATAAATAGGTATATACAAATTTGTGATTTAAATCTACTATATTGTATAAATCATAGACTTTAGACACAAAAATTATTAGATGTCACTAATTTAAGAGCCATCCCTAAATACCGGCGGTAAGCGGCACGTTTTTTACGCTGAGCGTTAACGCTGATATCCCATCCCAAAACAAAAGCGGCAACGTTATGTCAAAACGATAAAAGCAGGGTTATCAAACAAATAAATAAAACCACCATGTTTATTGTAACAGCTGGACATTGTTGTTTTATTTTTTTTCGTTTTGTTTTTTTTTGCAGCTAAATCACTGTGAAACGCCTTGTCAAAATCGGATTTTCCAATAGCAAATAGCGTTGCCATCGCGTTGTTTCGGTATGCTCCATACAAAATGTATGAGCATGGGAAATTTTGACAGTTAAAAAACGCTTGCCGCCGGTATTTGGGGATGGCTCTAAACTTCTATATTTTCTATATAAAAATTATACCCTTTTTAGTACAAACATACATATTTTATTTACAGAATCGTATTTTTTGGTAACATAATAAATATTTATTGCAGATAAGTTTGTTAAAATAGTAAATACATTCATAATTTCAACCTGACACATCATTATAAAACTTACATAAACGGACATTGATTGCACTAAGCAAAGTGGCTTACAAACATTTTTGGGAAATATTGCGGTATCTCGTGAGCTATTGGAGATGTCATACGAAATGTGTTTTCGAATTGATTTCAACATGTTTGGCTTTGTATGTGTGATGGGACCCCTCATAGTTGGTCACCTCGAATTTCAGATTTTTAAATTGCATAAATCGTCCTTGTGAAGATCTACAAAAAATATATTTTTATTAATCTTTTTTAGTTAATTCGTTCAAAAAACCAATGAATGATAGAGCTTTTCAGCATCATCTGTGGAGTAAATCGTAATTATTAATTCAGTTTCAGCATATCTAACATATTTTTGAACCAGTCTAATGAACATGCATAAATATATGTATAGGTACATATCCCAATAAGCACTTTGACTGGAATTCATTCAATTTCCAGTTTTGAATTACAGTTGAAACACAGTTGAATTCAATAGCGAATCCAGCAAAATTAACCATTGAATTACAGTCGAACAAAACAGTACATTTACAGTGTAATTCCAGCCTTAAATAACAGTGTGATTCCAGTTGAACCGAACCTGTTCTCTGAAAACCGCCTCCAATGATTTGCATCAACTCTGTGCCATTATTAAAATATGTTTAAAACAAATTTGATGTTTTTTAACAAACTTCAAACAGACTGCAAAGAGGATGGATTTCAAATGTAATTCAAGCTTGGATTCACACTGGAATACCAACATTGGAATTCACAAAAAATTTGTGCTTATTGGAATGTATGTGCTATATATCTCCACATTTATAAACAAAAATAAATATAAATGAGTGCATGGTTTTGATTTTTTTATGTTTTAGTTTTCATACAAAATGTATATAAATTTACATTCAATAACAATTTATAACCTAAATAAATACGAGTATAAAAAAGCAAAAAAAAAAACTAAAATTCATAAAGTACGTTTAAAAAATAAATTCCGTACTCTGCCACAGTACTTGTGCAACATGGGTATCAACGGGTTGAGAAGATGTTTTGAACTCGTACTCGAATCCTTGTTTTGTTTATGAACCTACACAAACACACTCACTGGAATATTAGTGTAAATCTGGTAGTAACCTTGCAGTTCTAAGAGTAGCAGTGTAATATATTGTGTTTTTATTATTTTTAATACAAATGAAATATAGCTATGTGTCCACGATCGTCAGATATTACAACGTTGTCATATCTAGCAATGTGCTAGTAATGTACTGGCATTGAAAAATTTTTAGCAAAAGGTAAATTGTCAGTTTACACGACTGTAAGAAAACTAACAATTTCATTTGCACACAATTGTCACACAATGAATTTATCTGTCAACCGAAATTGTCAGTTTACACGGTTGTCAGATTGTTGTGTGGCATTGTCAAATTCGTTTTGCAGATCTGTGTGTGTGTTTAAAAATTTTATTAATGCACACTTTAATTTAATTCTTTAATTTGTTTCCACTTTTTTCAAAAATTTTATCAATGCACACATTTAGCAATAATTTCTATGACAATGCTGCCATATGCAGATGCATAAACTTTGCACATATGACAATAAAAAGTGTTTGACAATTGTCTTAAAACAATGACAATGACAAAATTGTGTGTTTACACGATTGTTAGATGTCTGACAATATTTTTGTCTTCCAATTTACTGAAAATGTTTTTTCTTACAACCTTGGAAGACAAAAATTATTTATAATTTACACGGTTGTTAGACATTTTCTGAACACTTTTCGGACAACGTTGTAATATCTGACCATCGTCGACACATAGCTTATGATTGATAAAAATAATTTATTTTTATTCTCCAATCTAAAGAAAGCCAAGTTATATCAATTAATATGTGATTGCATTACTTATAACACATGAAATAGATAGTCAACACGGGTTAAAGTTTTTATAAGTTGTTTTTGCCAACGAAGTTGAAAAAAAGCAAATAGAACAATCTTTGGTTAAGATAGCAAGTCTTGTTCTTCAGTTAAAGATGACAATTATTGGTAGTTTTGGTGGCTAATATATTCGCCAATGCGTTATTAGTGCCAAGAACTGCCGGGATATAGCGTTAGTTTTGCAAAGTGTATGATAGTGTAATGTATGCAGATACAAGTGTTTGTATCTGTGTGTTTATAGTTTTTTTTTGTGCAAATTTGTCACAATATTTATGTTTCGTAAGTGCAATAGTCGTAAATCCTGCAAAGCCAGCCAGCCATCTCTATTTATATCCAAACAGTTTCATACAAGCTGTTGCTCGGAAATAGCCCATATTTTCAACTATTTTTTCCCAAACTCTTTGACAACTCGGCAGACTATTACCACTGTTACAAACTGCTGTATACATATGTGCAGAGATGTCATTGATTGTATTCTTTGTTATAACTTGCATTGTGAACGGTAAGTTGATACAAAAGTTTATCATACATTGTATAATTTCTACAATATTTATGTTTACATCACCTTTCCGAAGCTCCCAAATAAGTTACAAACCTGATACAATAATATTTCGGCTCTAGTTGAATTATGAAACTAAGTTGATCATGTGTAAGTTTCTTACAGATGTAAGAAGAAAAATAAGACCAGTTTCCGCATGTATGTTTTTCCAAGAAACTATGTTTTGCAGAAACGAAAGATCTTAATGTTCCACGAGAGAACTTAATTTTTGAGAATTCAGTATGATGTCCGCTTTAACCAGTTGTACCAAAAGAAGCGTAATATCAAACAAAATATTTTAAAACAAGTTAAAGGTCTATTCGATATTATTTTTTTGTTCGAACAACGTTGTTAGAACTATGTCTGCCATCAAATGATATTTTCACACAAAAAGTCTGTCAGTTTTAAAAATTACAAAGAAAGATCACCGGCACAGTTTCCCCACACAGAAAAACGTTGCCGACGTTTTATTTTTGTGCACACATAACGTTGTCTCGTCATGACGTAAGATAATACTCACAAACTTACAGAAATCAACAACTCTTGACATTACCAAGAAATTTCGATTGCATCTCTTCAGATAAAAACGTTCCTTGCAGCTCATAATAAATTTCGATCGAAATTATTCGGTAAAAATCACGAGTTTTTCGCGTGAGAGTATTTGTCATTTACTCTCATTTAGTTATTGAACAAAGTGTAAACAACAAAGTCTTTTTTGCTTCAAAAATTAGAATTTGTTATATGCTTTACTTCTTTAATTCCGCTGAAGGTCACTGATTGCTCACCGAAGCTAAAGGTGAATGTGGTCAATTGGTTTCAACGTGCGAGAGATGGTTTATGCGGTGATTTTAACACGTAAATTAATAAATCTAAATAAAAATTTTTAATTACATTGGAAAAGTTTAGGCCTGATAAGCTTAAAAAAGGAATATTTAATAAATTTCAACTTTGGCCAATATTCAACATACAAACTATATATCTGTTTTATACGTATTTAAGTGAATTTTGGAAGAGGACTTTATATGGGGTCTATGGTCAAACATGTACCGAACAAAATAAAATTTCGTGTTATGATTTATTTTTGCATGAAACTTACAGCCTGTTCGCCGATCTCGAACGTAAACGTTCGCTTAGATAAGACTTAAGACATAAACTTGATTGTGGAATAAACAAACTTGATTGAGTAAAAAATAGATACGATAAAAAGTTTGTGTCTTAAGTCTTATCTAATCGAACGTTAACGTTCGAGATCGGCGAACAGGCTATTATTCCTGCCGAATTTTATATTTGTATGGGGGCTATGAGAAATCATGGACCGATATTCACTATTTTCCTCACACTTTCTTCTTTTATCATAAAAATAACGTGTACAACTTTTCATGGCGATATCAGCAATAAATTTTGTGGAGGTTGTCTCACATTTTGGTTCATACATCTGGTACTACTATACCCATTTTGCTGATTTTCAACACCAAACTGCTTGGGAGAATTAAAAACGGGTTTTTGTAAACCTTGTTGATTTCCGGTGTGTCCTTTGGACGTGAGAGTGTTTTACACTAACGTGGCTCAATCGACTAAGAATTTTATAAGGACCAAGAATATATATGCTATGTTGGGTCTCAGATGAATATTTCTCAGTGTTGCACACGGAATGACAGTCTTATACATACTATATATACCCTCATTCACCAGAGTGGAGTGTATAAAAAAGTTTACACATAAATAGTTTGGTTTTGTTTGCAATTCAAACGTTTACAAAAGAATAATTGAAATACTGAAACCATATACTAAAGTTGGTTGTTTTATGATAAAATTTCGATTTTAGTTACTTTCCTCCTTATTCATAAACGATTATTAAATTTAACAAACGTTTATTAAGGCAAATTTTATATGGAAATGTGTCTTAATAAACGTTTGTTAAATTTAATAATCGTTTTTGAATAAGGGGGTTTATCATTATATTTATAATTTCATATAAAAATCGATTTTAGTGGTACAACTATTAAAGGTTTTAAAGCCTATTTTATAATTCCATATAAACAATCAATTGTTAGTGGAAAATACAAGTGATCACAGAGTATCCGCCTTTTTCAATTTATATCACTACATATTAGACGGTGCAGTTTGGCAGATGTGTTTTGTATTATTTTGTATATTTTAAACAAAACATATATTAGTCTCCTAACTATTTGCCTTGCCTTTCTAACAAAATACATACATATATACATACATATATATATTCAATAGAAATCGAAATCGGTTGCAAAGTATTTAGGTTAGCAAAAATTCAGTTAGGCATTTCCCTTATTTATAACTATTCAATGTAGGACGAGTAACTTGAAATGTGCAAGAAAGAGAGGGTAGTATTTTCTCATCCTAAGTTGAAGCCAATTAGTTACACCATAGTGGACTATATCATCAAAGGAGTCCTGATCCCATTAATAACCTTAACGCATATAAATCTATTATAGATGTATGTATAGAAATAATTTTATTTATTATACAGTGATTTGCAACCTCATCATTTAATCCATTTTGATTCTGCAAATAGTAAAAATCATTGAATTCTAACAAAAAACTTCACATAAAAATAAAGATTTTTATAAAAATCTGAATGTGTGCGTGTGTGAAAAAGTTATTGGTTTTTCTTTTTAGAAGCCAAACAAAAAATACTAAAATCCTATCAATGTGTTTGTTATATGAATGTATCGTATTGATACCAGTAGTAAGTACTATCACCAGTTTTATTCCCTTCGTTCTTCTCTCAACGCCATCATTTAGTTTGTTTGTGTTTTCGGGTACTTTTGTTGGCTTTTAGTTTTTGTTTATTTCTGTAAATGGGGCTTTTTTATGGCCATCAATTGTGGTGCGGAAATATTTGGGATTTTGTGTGATGACGTTGGGACTAGAGTGTCGTTATTCTTCTTCTATGCATGTTTATGTATTTACACACTGTTTTAGTTTTTACATGTCAGAGTGTATGGTGAAAATTCCCAGCGAACATTTTGGGCTGAATTTGGTTATAGGATGTAACCTACCGCATTGGCATTCTTGTGAAACGCATGATAAGAGACACCAGGACCAGATTTGTTAAGCTTATTTTATTCAATCGTTTATTTGATATGACTCCAAGCATTGTGTTAATTGTCTGATGAAGTTTTTAACAAATTTAAGAAATTATTCACTGGTTTGATAGTGTGTAGACTTATACATACATACATACATATTATGATGTAAATATGTATTACAGGCACATATTGAGTTAGTGTTTGGGTTTAACTTTATGGTTTGTTGTCAACATTTGTTGTTCGTTTTAAAAATTCACTCATTCAGTTTGTTTCTGTTATTTTCATACATGTACTCGTATGTGTGAGTGTATTTGTTTATTTATTTCCATTTGCCACATTTCCAATATTTAAAGGATCATGGATGGAGTTTCAATATAAATGAAAAAATGAAAACTATTCCCATAAAATGATTTCATTTCGTATTATGGTTCTACTTACGACTATGAATATTGGTTTAACTGCTTCCTGTTGGCTTATTGTTGTCATTGTTGTTTGTATTGTTGTTAAATACTATAAATACACTATAAATATTGCATTTTATTTGAATATTGTTGCAAATTTACCATAAAAATTTCCACTACCGCGTACTAATGAATATGCTGCCATACGAGTATGTAATTATATGAATACGTGCATTATTGTATTTAACACAGCAGTGGTCACAAAATTAGAAGAGTTAAAAGAATTATATTCCAAATATGTTTTATGATTTCACAATGTTTTCATTTTTCGGCAATTAAAACATAAACTCCGCTTCTTCATGGAAGAGCCAACATGTTGAGGGCTCCAATATGCTCAATCATATAAATTGTTAAACGATTTCCTCGTAATTCTCATATATAAAGCATGATCGAGGTTCCCTACTTAAAAAAAAACAGAAAATTCAAAGTTAATGGGGAATGTTTATTATCATTTGAAAGAACATGCTTTGGCATTTATTTTTTGAAGATTATGTCTATCATACATATATTGGCCGTTGCAACGTTGCAGATGGTCTATCCATTGAGTCCAATTTTCGATGACTCGTTCGAGCATTTCGACTGGTAACTGGCGAATGACACGCGTGATGTTTTCCTCCAAGGCTTGAATAGAAGCGGGTTTGTTCGCATAAACTTTAGACTTTACATATCCCCACAGGAAGAAGTCTAACGGTGTGATATCACACGATCTTGGTGGTGAATCGAAAGCGTTGGATCTTCTTGAAAGCCCATAGAGCGAAGCGATGTCGCTTGAGAAGGTCGAGCGGCTTTAGTTGTTGCAGAAGCTGTATTTTATACGCTTTCAATTTAAGATCTCGATGTAAAATGCGCGAAATTCTTCCATACATCAGTCCGAGTTGTTTTTTCTCAGCTACGACCGCTATATTTTTTTTTCACAGCTTGCTGGACATGGTCTATTCGGTCGAAAATTATCCAAAGTGAATTTTCGTAACAAAGTTGAACGATTTTTTTTTTTTTAATACATTTAATTTATTTATTGAATCTTTGTAAATGTTTTTTTTTTAAATTCTCTCTTTTTTTGAGACAACAACTAGTTTTCTCAGTTAATATCATAAATATATAAATATTAAGAAGAACATGACTTATATCAAAAACAAAACTAAATGATAGTAATATTTTCTTAATTATTAACAACTGATAAGTTTAAGTTTAATCATTTCAAATAATATTGAGTCAGGATAATAGAAATTACTTATTTATCTGTAAACATAAAAAGCAATTTTAAACGCTGAATTCCATGAACTAAAATCTTTTTTTGGAAACAATTTCTGAATTTCAACATGGAAATTCTACAGAAGCTTCTTATATTTTAACATAACGTCGAAAGAATATTTAGTCAAATAAAATAAAACAAAAATATGCAATTCTTTGAAAATAAGTATGATATAAAAGACAAGAAAAGATTTAATAAAAGGTTAGAAAGAAATTGGCTGTTAAATGATGAAATGTCCAGAATTAAGCTGTCATTTAGAACAAACTTGGGAAATTTTAACTACATATTTAACGCATCTACAAAGTAGTATGAATAGAACGCATGCCTGCCGACATGTTAAAGATGAACATTAGCCCGACATCATATTCAATTATTATTTTCCATACTTCTACTTAACATTGGTATCCGTAATTGTATAGCATGAAAATTTAGTTTATCCATCCCGTACTAAGAACTTACGCATCGTTAAATTGCCTTTAAAATACTGAGCAGGTCCAGCTAGTTTAAAATAAATACTCAGAAATCAATTTATCCTACTTGTACTTCAGTGATTATGTTGTTCGCGGAATTCTTGTCCAGCAACTCTGGACTCATTTTACGGTTACCATCTCTCGATAAAAACGAATAAACGAAGAGAAAAAATCCACGAGAATACCAGTCCTGATAAAGTAAAGCTGAAAAGAATGATAGATTTATATAATTTTACATCTCTTTCTATTGTGATTTCCGTTCAAAAGGATATAAGTACTAAACTAGCAATCACAACTGTACATAGAATAGACAATTTAAACGTACGACTGCCTATAACTGCGGACTATATAATTTTGTATGAATTGTTTAACGATTTTAAAATAAACAAACAATTCAAGCATTCATTCAATTTATCCATTTATTTTAACATTGATAACTATAATGACATGTCATTATTACTTTTTTTTTTTGTAGCACTCTGACCACTCTGTGATACAACCTTAACAGAAAAAAAAACACCTACATACATAAATGCCGGCAGTATCGAGTCATTTCACACAATTCTACTTATTTAGTTTTGAATTTTGCATTATTGTGTGAGAGTGTTTGTTAGTTTTCATATTATTTGAATCGTTGCATTTAACGGATTTCATTATTTCACCACTATCACTCTCTGCTCAGAATGTCGGACATAGAGACGGCTAGTCAGCAGGCTTCATTGTCATCATCAACGTTACATTATCGTCATCAGCATCATATTTTTTTTTTAATATTGTCACCATCAAATGCAAACAATTTCAATCGTAAATTTAACTTTAAGCCAAATTACGACAATATTAAATTAAAAATGTCCTTCAATCACTGTTTTATTACATTTCAATATTATTGGTGATAAAATTAAAGCCCCTGCGATTTATTTACACTGCATTTAAAATATTCGCATATCAAAAGGATACAAAGAATAAAATATACAAATAAACAAAAACAACGAGATATAGTTACAAATTAAATTGAATATGGAAATCTTATTGTGTTTGCGTTCTGATTTAAGCTGTGAGCGCTAACTATTGGGTGTTAAACTACTTAAAGTGTGGTGACGGAAAACAATTTCAGAATGTCTGTAAGTTTTAAATAAAATGATAAAGTCATTAAAACTATATATCGTTGGTCTCATGTAGAAAGGCCCTAACTCGCTATTTTTTCGAAATTTGTTTTTTTTTTTGCGATTCCATTGCATTTAACGCAATTACACCTCCTCACAAAAATTTATTGCAATATTGTAAAACATAACGCTTTTATAAGCAGTTGTACAGGGTGTGGCAAAAGTCGCGAAGGGATTTGAAACAGTCATAACTTTTCTAATTTAATTTTTTTTATTTTTCTTTTTAGGACTTGTAAAATAAATCTGGGAGATTAATTATGGAAGGTTACAACGTTATCCAGCGAACCAAAATCATAGAACTTTATTTTGAACATCATCGATCAATAATTCAAACTCAACGAGCCTATCGTCGTCATTTTAATGTGCGGAATTCACCATCCGAATCAATGATTCGACGCTTAGTGACACGTTTTCAGGAACAAGGCTCAGTGAGGGATCTTCCACGAAGCGGAAGTCCACATTCTGTAATTAGTGAAGCAAATATTCAATGCGTTCTGGAGAGTATTGAGGAGAATCCTGAAACATCAACTCGAAGGCGCTCTGCTGAGCTGCAAATGTCTCGGCGGTCTTTACGCAGAATATTAAAGGGAAATTTACATCTTTTCCCATATAAGGTGCAGTTAGTGCAAGAACTAAAGCCAGGAGATTCCCAAGAACGAATAATTTATGCAGTTCGCTTCCAAGAATTATGACTGTTTTAAACCCCTTCGTGACTTTTGCCCCACCCTGTACAAAAAAATGTTACATGTTGAATATTACAGTTTCTATTATGTTTTTACCTTCTCCTGTAAAGTTTCAAATATGCGAGACATGAGACCATCGATATGTAAGTCTTGTGAAACCATTTCAGCTACTTTGGTGAATTTATGTTATCAAAATACTCTTGGAGTTTCATAAAATGTACCATAAATATGACTTAAGAATACGTCTTTCTTTTTATATAATTTTGTATAATAATAATTTTGAATAATTGCATACAAATGCCCACTACTGTTTTATTTTAATAGATTTAAATACAACATGTTTTAATGACTTTCATTCAAGTTTAAACAAATCTCCTGAATAGTTTGAAAAGATTCGTAATTTTATCTTCGTCGACAATCTTTATTTATATCCAATAATTTCAGTTTACATGTGCATACAATTTTAATTGAAACATCACTTAATCAACGTTCATTAATTTAAATTATCAACTGCAATTTTTGGACATCTTATCACGGTGTGGAAATATTTTCATATCTGAATAATATTAAAGAATCTACAACAGACAACTTATTTTTCAAACGATTATTTAATAATCGCCAACAAATTAAATAATAAATATTATTTGTCATTTTTTCTTTACCTTTAAACAATTGTAACAATTAAATTTAAATTATTTTTAAATAATACTTGTGTACATTCGGGTGTCCCAAAATTTTTTTTTGTCAGAGGCCCAAGCATAATTTGAAAGCCTATAGGAAAAAAAATTCTCATCATTCAACAGTTTTCTAATCTGAGGGCGGCCAACAAATATACCTTCTTTGATTTTAGCATATGCATTTTTTTTTAATTAAAAAATCTAAATAGATATTCTTGCCATTTGACGACTTCTATAAAACAGTTCCGCAACTATTGCAAAACATTGCGCGTTATGTGTGTTAATAAAGGGTGTCCCAACTAGAACGCAATGGTGTCAATGATGTTCGGTATCGTGATATGATAACCAGTTTTTTCTTGCCTAGAATTGAAGAAATGAATGTGGAGGGCATGTGGTTTCAACAAGACGGCGCCACATGTCATACAGCCAGAGAAAATGCATCAGTCATTTCCCGGTCGCGTTATTTCGCGTTTTGTAGACCAGAATTGCCCGCCTAGATCGTGCGATTAAACACCTTTAGATTTTTTTCTTTGGGGTTTTTTGAAGTCGATGGTTTACGCGAATAAGCCGACGATGACACAAGCCTTCAAAAAAGAGGAAATTGGACGCTGCATTAATGAAATACCGCCGCATTTATGCAAAAAGATCATTGAAATTTTCATTAAAAGATCGCGTGTGTGCCAGTAAAGCCGCGGCGGCCATCTGCACGATATCTTGCTCCATATATAACCTCATTCTGTCTACTTTACGATATAATAAAGTTTCACTATCTTTTTTTTAAATATCTGTGTTTTATTTAAAATTTAAAAATTGCGTTCTAGTTGGGACACCATTTAGTACAGTATTGCAGCGCCTCTGGTGGTGAGTAGGCGCATTAATGTTACAGCTTGATTTATAGCCATTATTCTAATTATTTTATTTCGGTGGCGTTTCAATGTTATACCACTGAATGAGGGCGCTTTGATAAATATTAGTTATGATAGATAAAAGAAAACTAATAATTATCAGAAACTGATTTTGTTTCGAAAGGCAGCGGCTGGTAATCGAACCCAGACCACAAATATCAACTCATGCTTAATGATCAATCAATTAAGCTACAGCACCCTCAAAGTATTGATTGTTTTACATTATTGCCAACATGCGATAAAAAATTAACAAGATGTAATAAAGGCAATTTTTTTTGCCAGATTTGAATTCAGTGCACCCAGATTAAGTAAAAAACATGCTTCGTTTCTGCAGTCAACATTTTTTTCCCAAATTTGTCGGCCAGTGTAATCCAATAAATATAATTATTAGAATATAATTTATGTTAAGTTTAAATAAATAATTTAAACTAAATAAAAACTTGGTTTTATTTAACCTTTAAATACCTGAAATTGAAAATACGTTCCAATTGCAGAAATAAATTTTTGTTCTAACATGTATTTCATCTGCAAATTACGAATTTCAGTTCCAATTCAGAAAAAAATACTCCTGGAAAGCTCCAGGACAAAAACAAGGAAGACAGTCTGTAGACGGTCTTAGTGGCTAAACGGAAACCCCCGGTTTTTTTTAATACTCAACTGATGACTGTCTTTAGACGGTCTTAGGCGTTAAAGGGTTAAAAACGTAATTAAGAATTAAAATAATCAAATACGCAATTTTTATATTCGGCTGGGCCGAAGCTTATATACCCACCATCACCGTATCACTTGTTATGGGGCGAACCTTATATAATATTGTTCTGTAATTTCTATTTATTTTATGTTTTAGTTTAATTTCATATTTGTAAGAATTTTATGCATATTCCAGTTATAATCAAGAATTTATACTTGTCTCTTTCTTTCGAAACTGCGCTTTGTTTATATTTTTGCAGTAATTTACTTTAACACACAGTAAATTACGTACGAAAAAGCCCTAAGAAACTGATTTTGGCTTTTTGAAACATCAAAATTTTCACCTCTGTATACTCTGTAGTTATTCTCGGAAGTGGAACATGTATGGCAAATTATGGACCTACTTTCACAAAGCCAATAGTATAATTTGTACATACTTATAACTGACCTGTGTAAAATTTCGTTTCAATATGGATGTTTATGTAGGTTAAAGAGTTTTCGGGAGTCGCCCTCAAAAGGGAACTATGACTTATTACTGGCCGAACATCATAAATATTCATATGCATATGCGAATTATTTATGTTGAATTTCAACTTGATAGTGAATGTGGACTTTATATGGACTACGGTCAAATATGTACCGATCTTTATAAAATTTTTTATGAATATTTTTATTTTTATGTAGGGAATATTTTTATCGAATTTAAACTTGATGCTATTGCTTATATGAGATTTATGCACATTTGAGAGATTTCCGGAAGTGGAGTTTATATGGGGCTGTGTCAAAATATGCACCAATACAAACAAAATATCGTTTTGAGATTTCTCATTGTATGAAACTTATTTGTGCTGTATTTTGTATGGACACTACTTTTCTGTAGACATTTGTCTACCATATAGCCATATTTCGGGAAGACATTTGTATGGGAGCTATGAGCGCCTGTGAATTGATTCCTACCATTTTCAACAAAAAAATAAAGTGTACACAATTTTATGATATTACCTACATTATTTTTTAAGTCTGAAACTTTGATCTATAACTCGGATCCTACTGAACAGAATGTGCCCATTTTCAATAAAATATCTTGGTTGAAACAAAGAATGTTTGAGAAAAGTGTTATTGTTCTAAGTCTTTTTTCGAAGCTCTATCGTGCCTTCAACAGACAGACATTGCTAGATCGAATGGATGGAATCTGATAAGGACCTACCATATATAAACCTTTTGGTTCTATGACCAATATTTCGATGTGTTACAAACGGAATGAAAAACTTAATACATTCCCCCATCTTTTTGGTGGAGGGGTATAAAAAAAGGCAACGTAATACATCTTTCAAGTTGTTAGCAAATTATAAACTTGTAATAAAATTCTGTACTGCCAATACATATTTTCCAAACAAGTATGTCTTTTGTCTGTTTAAAATTAACATCAACCAAATTGACAATAATGAACCTCCCGGTTGACTGACAATAAAACGTTTGATGTCGTTACAGCTAAAAGCGTTTTGTTGATGCTGGAGTCAGACGCCCCAGCTACTGATGACGATGACGATGAATGTGAATGTATTGCATGTGTCGTGATTGTGTTGAACATTTAAATTTTCAACTTGTCGTTATAATTTTGTGCTAAAATGTGTTAGAATTTCCGATGTATTTGTTTCTCAACATTTGTTTTGTTTGGGTAGTTGTTATTCTCTTCCTGGATGATAATTAAAACTAAAAACTTTTTTACAACATCATAAAACACTTAGGATTCATTTTGATTTTAATGTAATTGTTTTAGTTGTTGCCATTATTATTGTTGTCGTGTGTCGTATTTTATTGAGTAAAGTTGTAGTTGATGCACAGTGGTTTGTTTGTAACAAAATGATTTATTTATAAATATTTTTCAAATAATAATTTGAAAAGTGATTAGGCACCTAAATTGACATGAGGAAGATTAAGTTTGATGTTCGTGTGGCATGAAGCTCTTGAACAAAGTTGAATGATTCCTATAACCGACAGAGAGCGTACAGATGTATTTAAGTCTAAAATCGGAAAGAAATCTAAACTCTAATTATACTATTATACAATATAGAATCTAAACTAATTTAAATTTATTACATATTTCTAAATTATCAACATATTTTAATGCCTATAAATTGTAAGAGTAGTAAACACTGTGCGTGATAGTCTGGCGTTTTGCATACTGCATGTGAGTGTTGTCAATGTTGGATGAAGTGTATTTGTAAAATTTTGATTGTAAATTATGTTGTCGTAGTTGTTGGTAGTAAGTGCGACATGTATGTATAGTTATGAGCAGATAACTAAGTGGTAGTTGTTGTGAAGTATTATTTGTTAATCCGCCATTGTTTGCTTTATTTGTTTTGTTGTAAAAACAAACACACATACAAACACTATGCTAACAAACATACACCCGGCAATATGGACAATGTCTGTCTGTCTGTGTAAAAATCAACATAAAATTTTGTAAATTTTTGCAGTTTTTTTTTTTTTGTTTTGTTTTGTTTTCGTCCTAGTACAATATGTTTTATCATAGAGTAAACGATAAAATACTAACTACAACAGAAGCAGCAACCTCAGTAGCATGCAGCATTCTTTTTTGGTTGCCATATATTCATACTCGTCCTTCGACAAAAAAAAAGGTAGAAATTATATTACATCTACAACAAACAGTCACACATCGGAATGTTTAGTGCGAGTTTTATTTATTATTTTTTAGTTTAAATTATTTGTGAATGTCAATGTGTTGTACATAAACAACAACAACAACAACACCAGCATCAACAAAAACTACAGAATTTTATGTAACTTGTACATCAACACGACAAAGTCATAGAATCAGGAATTTAATTTAATTTGTACTCAAGTCGAGTTAAAATTCACTTTTGTTTTATTTTATTTTTTATTAACGCTTCCTTTACATATACTCTGACATATACTGCGAGCATACACACACACACTTAAGTAACCAAACAAATACGTCACCATACATTTTGTTGTTATGAACATTTAACAGGATGTGTGTTGTGTCTAGGTTTTCTGACTTACAGTAAAGATTTTCTGATTGGAACAATATCCTGGGTATATTTATTAAATATTTATTAAATTTTGCTACAAGGGAATTTATTTTACGTTGAAAAAAGCTGTACAGCAAACATTCGACTAATTTTTTGTAAAAGAAAGCCGACGATTTAATATTTTTGTAACCCTGGAACTTATCTTCGATCATTACATAATTTTCTAGAAAATCCTTATTCACTTTGCGTCGTTTCAATTTGCATTGTGTTTTTTTTTTTTTTTTTTTTTTGGAACGTAATCCCGACGCAAAGTGAGGCATTGGTGTATTTAGATTATATTATTTATGTTTATCCGCATGAGAAAATGAGAAGACTAGTATATACATACGTACAAGTTTATCATTCTGGGTGAAATTCTCAGACTACCAATCTTGTGATATCGTTCACACATTTTCAAATACTAAACTTTCATTCTTCAGCAGTGTTTGCATAGTGTAAATTTGTAAATTGTAAAGTATTTGGCAACTTGACCAAATAAGTTTTCACAAAAAATGGGATGTAAAGGATGAAAAAGCGGGATTTCGAATAAATGTTAGGAAATTGTGTTTTAAAAATGTTTATTTTCTTTATAAAATCATTAATTCTAGAACTAGAAAAATCGAAATCTACGATGCATCCGAACTATTGACTCAAACCGATTGCGCATATTTGTAGATTAAACAAAAAAAAACCCCCCGGGAAATAAAATTGACAACATTGTTGGATTCTAGATCCATTCAGCTACATGATGTAATTAAAAGAATTTTCTAGCAGTTTATTTTCATACCCTACACTACTATAGTGGTGTTTATGAGAACTTTTCTTGGCCCCAGGACGATTAGAATTGCAATTGTTTAAAATCGGACCAATATTTATCCAATTCCTTCTAGAGCCCATAGAAAAGTCCTCCCGAAATATGACTTTACTGGTCACAAAGGCGTTGATTTGGCTTCACTTACCACTCATTTGTAATGAAATTTGTTTGGATACTTGCATAATTCAAACATTTATGATCGGTAAACTCCAATTTTAACAAAATATCTTTAAAATTGTGACATGTACTCTGCGCACAAGCTTTACATGGACGGAAGGACATCGTTAAGTCGACTTAGAAAGTGATTCTGAGTCGATCGGTATACTGTAAGGTGGGTGTTGGACCAATATTTCTGGGCGTTACAAACATCAGCAAAAATCCAATATACCCTCCCCACTATGGTGGTGTAGGGTATAAAAATATGCATCTTTGAAATAAAATCCTTTAAAAAGATTCGAAGAATTTAATTTTTTTTGTAGAATTTTTATTAAGTTCATACACTATTTCAAACAAAGTGTAGATTTACCCTCCATATCCTCCATAGGCGGCGCACAGTGGCGCCCGTAAAGCAAACGAGGTTGCAAAAAGCAAAATTTTCATGAGCGCCGACGAAGTTTTGAATAAACCCATGTTATTACTTTTCACCGATTTCAAATATGCCATTCTTAATAATATCACATTTTTAGTTTAGAAGATATAACCGTTTAAAGTTGACCGACTTTCGGTTTTCAAAAAAACACACAATTTTTAGTCAATTTGTTACGATTTCAGGTGTAATATCACGAAAAATAAGTAACGAATCGCCATATTTTTTCTTTGTATTGATTGATGTATTTATTAAATGTATAATGATAAAAAAAATTACCTGTTTGCTTTGTGTTTCTCCTGGTAAATCACTATTTAAAAACTATCCGTTTTTTCACTATTTTTCAACTTTGACGGAAAATAAAAAATGTAAATTTTTGTATATTTGCCATATTTGCAAAACCTGTTCTTTGATTATTTTTTTACATATGTAATTCAAAAGGTTTTATCTGCCCATACGTGCCCGTTTGGCTTCTAGCGGTAAAAAAAAAGGTTAAAAATGGTTGCAGAAATTGTATGGCGCAGAGTGGCGCCATTTGAGTTTTTTCGTTGCAAAAATCATATCTTTTGAACCGAATAAGATAATTGAACAGTTTAAACAGAATATGATAGATAACTGTTCAGCCTATGAAATGAGAGTTTGGAAAGGGTGCTACGCTTTGTGGGGGCCTACTTATGGGTTATCAAAGTTAAAATTAGTAGAAAAATCAATTTTATCGTAATGGATGACTATTTTACAGAAAATTTAAAAAATAAATTTTAAAAAAAATAATTTTTTTTTAATTTGTTAGGTAATAATTTAAAACATAAAACACTAAAGAAAAAAATAAAAACAATTTAAAAATGTAAAAATAATTTTTTTAGGTACCATAAAATAGATTTTTCTGTTTAAACTGTTCAATTATCTTATTCGGTTCAAAAGATATGATTTTTGCAACGAAAAAACTCAAATGGCGCCACTGTGCGGCAATGGGAGAGTTCAAAATAAGGCATGTCATTATGCAGATTTCACATTCATGCGCCATTTTTTGATTTTTCATTCGTCTTCAAAAAGTTATTTAAATTTTCTAAAAATTCCCGACTAGATCTTTAAAAAACAAGTGTGTTAATTCTATTTTATAGTTTCTGTTTATATGCAGTTTTTTTTTTTTTTTTGAATAATTCCAATTTTTAATGTTTCCAACGATTTCTCTCAAATGTTGTTTGTATTTAAACAACAAAATTTGCAATCATCAAATGAAGAAAAATTTTAACAATAGTACAAGGGGAATCTCGTAATTCTCAACAATGGGATTGTTTACAATTATGCTCAAAAGGTCCACATTTCTTTAGGGACTTGTAAATTACTTCAACTTAATATTATGTTTAAAAAGGAGGAAAAAAGTATATTCACTGAAGCACAAAGAAAGCGGAATTTTGTTTTGAAGAGCGCGATATAAAACGTTGACGGGGTGAGCTTAAAAAGGGAGATATATGTAAATATGTGTTTTAAGCAAATTAGTATTAAGTATACGTGATAGTGTTGCCAGTATTTTCTTGATACTCATCACCATTTTCGTTTTTATATGCCCCAAAATCGCAAATTAAAACAGCTTTTAATAATCCATAATTACACTATTGCGAATTAGTGTCTTCCAATAACATTTGTTCACTAAATCTCCAGATTTCTAAAGCTAAAATTGTATCCCTATGTGCCAAAAATAATCCCCTATTTGCTGATTAAATCCCTAAGCTGGGAACACTATTTGGTAAAGGTGTATATTTTAGGATGGGTCGATGTTTAGATCAAAAAACCATAGGAATCGGATTATACGAAGAATTCTAAGCAACATTTCCCTAGAAACACAAGCGCTAAAATGGATTTTTTTTTGACATATGAAATCCAATTGTGGGGAACAGCCAGTAACTTCAATATTGATTTAAAGCAGACTGAAACATTTTTTTAATGTCATGCTACCTAAGAATTGCAAACCTACACAGGGATTTGAAAGTTGAAGGTTCTCAATTCCTATGTATAAGTTTAAGAAGGACCCTGAAGACTCCAAAAATACTAAAAACTATAATTTATTTATTGTTTGTTATGAGATTATATTAGATTGTATTAGTAAAATTTCTTCTACAATTCAAAAGTATTTACATTGTGATCTTTTAGAAGTTATTTTCAAGATTATCCAGTTATTGGAGCAAACACTTTCTACTTCTCAATCATCGTACATTGTTTTTTTAGTTTCATACTCTAACAAGAAGTCGAAAGAAATTTATTTACTTATATTTATGTTTAACAAATAATGACAGCGAGAAGAACAGAAATCCTACAGGAGTAATTATGTGCAACATACACATGTAGGAAGTAGAGATAAAGTTTCTGAACAATTCCAATAGAGTTTAGAATTTGATGGAATTTTGTATGAGACAGGGTAAAAACGTTTATAGGTGTATTCAGGATACGCACACTCAGACAAAAAGTACTTTAATGTACTGAGCATAGATTCAAATACATTCACATTTATAATTGTCTGTCTATGAATTGTGTTGTGTATTAGAGCAATAATAATAAATACCATTTGACAACTTTCAACTTCAAACAAATACACAAGGTTCTTCGCACAGATACTTACACATACAGTCAGTCTATAAAGTTGTTCCAATAATAAACAGTCTGGTGTGATAGAATGTTTTCAACCATAAAATGTGGATGCCTGAATAAACAGTTGGATGGTTGGAGTAGTGTTTGGTTGCTTTGGGTGTTGCTTACTTTTGTTGTTCATTTGAAGGTCTGAAACTTTATTCTCAACTATAACTTTAGCTTTAATTTCTAGTTGATAGTTGACAGTTGTATATGTATTTTAGGAATTTTATTATTTGGTTTACATGTTGCTTTTATTTTGACGCTTGTTTACTTAATCATATTTTAAACACTTTTTAGTTGGTAAGTTTTTGCGGCTTTCTTTAGAGTTTTTTTTTTCTTGGGTAGAGGTTTATGTAATGCCAAATTGCTGCGAAATCATTTTAGTTTTTGGTTAAAATCAACATCACACACATATTTTGTCGTGTTTAAAGTATTTTATAACAAGTTTATAATTAAGTACAAACGATGCATTTGTTTCCAAGAATTTGAATTTATTTTTAAAAACTTTTGAACCACCATTATTATGTTAGATTGAAATGTTTTAAACATTATGTACAAAAATACATTTTTCGAAAATTTGTACTACTGTTTTTCTTAATGAAAAATGGTTGAACTTTAATATTTATTATTAGAGAAAAGTTCTTATTATTTGGGCTTAAGTTCATTTTATAATTAATAATTAGAAGAATACCATTGTAAAGTTATAATTTTATAGAGAATTGGCACATTGGAATACCTGCCAAAGGCGTCATCAGCAATGTTTGTTGTCCATGATCTACTTGTAAATACCATCTATTTAACTCTCCAAATAATAAGAAAAAGACTTATTCATATTTATGAGTTAGAACGAAATTAACATACGTTGACAATGTGTGTGTATTCTTCTTTATTATTATAACATATTTTGTATTACTACAAATTTGTTGTTATTTTTCGAAAATTTGATAATTAAGGAACTAATAAAGGCAAATTTGAACGACACACAAATACATAGTATTCTACGAGGACGGTTCGGAAACATCTTAGCCTAGAACATGAAGCAAGTTATATACAGAAAAAAGTTAAGTGTTTTGGTAACTTCTATCTCTGCTATGAACACATGTTAAATTTCTTTCCTATCTGGCAACTCCTTCATACAGAAACAGGTGTTCAAAGAAGACGCATTCGCGATTAGAAATTCGTGGTGTCATTAAATATTTAAATAAAAATTGTTTATCGGGACAAGAAATTCATAATGATATGTTCAATGTATTAGGTGAAAGTGCTCCTTTATATGCAACAATAAAAAAATTGGGTTGCTGAATTGAAACGTTATCGAGGATGAACCAAATAGTGGACGTCCAAAAACTGCAACAACAATAGAAATTGTAACGAAAGTGCTTGATATAGTATTAAATGATCGACAAATAAAAATGCGTGAAATAGCCAATATCATGAGTATCTCAAATGATCGAGTCCACTTAATTTTACATAAAGAATTACAGATGAAAAAGCATTCTGCAAGATGGGTTACAGTCGACCAAAAACGAATAAGAATGAAAATTTCTCAAGCTTGTTTGGATCGTTTTAAGAAAAACAAAATGGATGTTAAGCATCGTTTAATAACTCTTGATTAGACATGGATTCATTACTATACTCCAGAGACAAAAGAACAATCCAAGCAATGGACTGAAGCTGGAGGAGGAAGGCAAAAACTATTCAATCGGCTGTTAAGGTTATGGCAACGGTTTTTTGGGACTTGAAAGTAATTTTATTTATTGACTATCTGCAAAAGGATAAAACAATGAATTCAGAGTACTATTTCAACATTTTGGATCAATGAAATGTAAAAACTCGAGAAAAACGTCCACAAAAAACATAAGCTTTCATCAAGCCAACGCACCAGCGCACAAGAGTGTTTTAACAATGGCAAAAATCAACGAATTAAATTACGAGTTGCTTGACCACCCACTTTATTCTCCTGGGGCCAAATTAACGCATTTAATATCTAGTAAAATTGATCGTAATTTTCTTATTTTAGATTATGGCATTGGATATCGAGCAAGAAATTTAGTACATTTTATCATAATTTCGATATCGAAATCATTTTTCGATACGTTAGCTCATTCGATCACGAATGTGGTAATTTGGCCCCTGATTTAGCTCGCAGTGACTTTTAACTATTCCAAATCTAAAAAGTTCCTAGCTGGCAAACGTTTTACCTCAAATGAAGATGCAATTACAGTTGTAAACCACTATTTTGAAGGCCTTGAGAAAAAATCTTTTAATCAAGGGATAGAATTGCTAGATAAGCGTTAGACTAAGTGTATTGAAGTGTATTCAGGAGATTATATTGAAAAATAAAAATGTTTTTTGAAAAACTAACTATTCTCTTTCTCTGCTAGGCTAAGGAGATTCCGAACCGCCTTAGTATATAAAATTTAAGATAATGTTTAGGTTAGGAACTTTTCAAATGGGATAAATATCAAATTTTTAAGTATAGATAAAAAAGTTTAGTTGCAGAAGTTCTAGGTTTTGAACTAAAAGATATTTATTTGCAAACGTCTAAGCGAAATACATTAAGACTTTCCCCTTCCCTTTTTAATTTAAATATAAATAATACCCCAAAAATGCATAAGTATGTATTTCCATTAAACCCATAAATAATAATTTCTTTGTATGTAAAACTATTGCGAAAACTAAACACCAATATAGAACACTGTATTAAAATCCAATTAAGACAATAGAAGAAACTCATTAGTAATAATCCCAACTTTAATGAAAATAGAAAAAAAAAACATTAGTAAATAAATGTGGAGTTTTACTTAACCTCAATTAAAGAGACTCCCAAACACACGTGCTATGATAGTTTCCTTTAGATGGTTGGTTGGTTGGTTGGGTGGTTACTAAGTACGCAAGCAGTGTTGGGTGAAGCTAAAGGGATGCATGTTATTTAGTGATGGTGGTGTGAAAAAAGAGTGACAGCTGCAAAGCCCAAGGTTATTGCAACATAACCCACCCATTAAAGAACGCACGATAACATAAATACATACATTACCACCAGTTAGTAGCAAAAACCGGTAGCAAGAAGTTACAACACTTCAATACAATGTTGACAACAAGTACCGAACAATATACGCAAATACTTTTAAAAATTTGTATATCCCAGCAACATTTTATAAACAAGTGATTGGAAACAGTTCACTCCAACTTTAACAATTAATACAATAGATATTGATAGAGTACCAAATATTAACTATGCAAAGTGACATCACAGTATATTTATTTCTCGGCAGACTTTAAAAATATTGTCTGTGAAGAATTAATCATTCTTCTGAGTCGGCTACTAAGAACTTTGTCTATAATTATGAGTCGACTGAATCTCTGCAAACGCGTGTTCGACTGGGTTGTTCAAATATATTCTATACAGAGTTAATAGAAACGATTACAAAACTCGTGACGTGTTTAACTAAGGAGTAGAGATTTTGCAAAACTTTTAATAAAAGAATTAACATATGTAATCAGTTCGGTATAAATTGCATTTATAATTGTCAATGATTTAATTTACATTTAATACAATTATAATACAAAATTATAATTAGTATTAAGACGAGACAAGAACGATATTTGACAAATGTTAATAAATTAAAATTAGATTATATTTCAGAACATATAAGAACTCTTTGAGATACAAAAAGAGCGAGAATTAATAAAACCGTCCACTAATTGAAGAAATCTTTAGATATTCCAAGATGTAAAATAATTCAAAACTATTTGCACTGCTTAAAAAATCCGACCGCCTTCCTTGATAGATTTAAGACTTGTAAGGAAGCTGCAAAAATAATTTCATGGATTTTTGTACATCAATATTTAGGACTCCAGAATACCCAGAAGGATACTTTCTGGGGTTATTCCAATCCAAACTATTAAGGTCAATGACATACAGTGAACTCACAGAAACGTGAACTAATTTTTACCGCGGGTGTGGTTTATTTGGTCGCAAAATATTTTTAATGTTTACAAATTAATTTTTTTTTTTCAGAAATATGAATGACATAGAAAATTGTTGCATAGCTATTGCTCTGGCATATGTAGGGAAAAAGAAAGAAGAAAAAAGCGACTTTGGATGAAAAACTGGCACAAGAAAAAAAATTAATTTACTCACGAAAATTTACTAAATGAACTTAAATTGAGTTCTACAAGTTTTCTCATCTCTGTTGCTGTATTCCTTGGATTTAAGCTGCCATAAGGCAGGCAAACCACGGTATACTTCAATAAATTCCGGTATGTTTTCGCTGCGAAAACTGAATAAAAATGTCATTTGACGTTTTTCGTAGCAACACATCAATTCGCTTCAAATCTAATGGCGTTTTCTTTTCTGGCAAAAATGTTACACGTTTTTCCCATTTAACACCTTTTTTAATATTTGTGTGTTCTTTTCTGAAAAATGTCAACACTGCTAAAGTTTATACATACACTATAAATTAAAAAAATGTTGCACCTTTCACACTCTGTATTTTTAGAGGGGGAGAATCGCACGATAAAAAAGCTGACATTTGTTATGTTTATGAATGTTAAGAAACAAAAAAAATATACAAACTGGAAAATATTACTACTTTTTTATGTGCCGAAAAAATTTTGGATGACTTGAAATATGATGATGAAATATTTGATATGATTATGGAAAGAAAACCACAACCACAAGTGAAAGGCTTTGTAGAGAACGTAATTAATGAATACTCTGATGTACATATGTCAAATTTCATAGGACAATACATGGTGAAATTAAATACTAGGTGACAGCATTGCTACAACAATTACAACAAGGCAAGAACAACACGCATTTTTGTGTGTGCAAAAACTTTCGTTACTGTCAAAAACATCTGGCATAAAATAAAGAAAACAAACAATACAACAATACAAACAATAAACTTTGACTATTTGTAAACAACTTTTTGACATTTTCAATTTCACCATGAATAATCAGCTGGCGCTATGCTGTCACCTAGTATAAATTCACCTTGGGACAATATCTCCTACTTCTTATATATGTAATGTATGTATAGTTTAACCTTTATGTCAACAGCTGAAAAATTATACTTACGTCAACAGCAAGCATACCCGGGTATGCAAGCACATTTTATATGGGAATTCACACATTTCTAAATATGTTTCTGTTTTATATGTTGTATTTGGATTTTGTTTGTGTTTTTCCCCTACTTTGAATTGTTTTTATTCATGCATATACTTAAATTTTGTCTTCGTCTTCATGTATGAATATTTACAATTAGGGACAAACACTTGTTAGTTGCTCAATTCTATGAACATGAAAATCCAACAAGGAATGAAAAAATGACCACATTTATGATCTGATTTGTCCAATTTTATTCAAACATCAGAATATAGTAGAAAACACTTCTAGTGAGGATATCATGAAATTTCAGATAGATATAATGGCCACTTTCAGAGATACAGAGTTTTTAAAATTCAAAACATACCCGGGTATGTAACTGTTGACATAAAGGTTAAGAAGAATTTGCGTATTAGACGGGAAGGTGCCATTGGTCTGCTTCTTCTTTTTTAACAAAAAAAAAAATAAAAACAGCTGTACATGAAAAAAAGTGTTACACTGTTGTGATTTTATGTTCTATTCTGAACATTAATAATGGGGTAAACATTATACAAATGTACATAATAAAGGTGTAACTTTTTATTTCAGAAAAGAAAACACCATCAATTGTTTTGATTTTCGTCAAACTCACATCAACATATGTATGTATACGTGTGAGATTTTGTTCACTAACACAATAACAAAAAAAAAACTGAGTTTGTCAAATCAGTTTGATACGTGGCCATCGTGCTTTAGTCTCTTAGCTATGTTATTTTTCACCTATGAAACATGTTTTGATGCTACTTCTTGTACATAAGTACTTGCCATATTTTAATATACAACATAGCGACTATGGTTTGCAAAAGGCTTTCTCAGATACTAATTTCTAAATTATTTTATTGAATTCATCAATAATAGAGGTTATCTGAATTTAAACTACGGTAATTATAAATTTGTTTATTTAGTTTTTATTGAAAAGGAGCAACAAAAGTTGTTTAAAACAAACTACGCAATTCTACTGCGGGGATTCACAAAATGTTTAAATAAGTTTACAAAATTGAATATTAACGTTCAATAAAATGTTCACGTTTTAAAGCCTTCAGCCTATGGCCACGTTTTAGAGTAGTCAATGTAAAAAACATGTTCATGTTTTTTGGGTTGTTCATGTTACTGGATATTAACATTTCTGTTAGTTCACTGTATTTTCTAATTCCGCAAACCACTATTCCATACTTTACAGCATCTCTACTGTATGTTAAAAGCCACTGTATGGTAAATGACCTCCTATTCGCTTGCCACACTGCGCCCAAAATTATGCTGATGGTGGCTAGTGAGTCTTTCTTCGCATTTTTATTCTCTGTTAGCGACTGCAACATTGTTTTCCAAGTTAACATAACGGCAGCCTCCAGCATGGGACGATTTGCCATTGGGTTTTGTTAATCCAATTTTAATAGCCAAGTTGCGACAACTTCATATTTAACAGACTCCAGAGGAGCGACAGCCATATGTCCTTAATCAGCACTCTGATTACTACTAATCTGACTGACCACTATTGATCAAAAGGAGACTCATGTTTGGCAGTGGATAATGTTAATAGGAGGAACAATTGGCGTACGATAACCTGCACGATAACATAAACGGTTCGAGTAATATTGATCTATAAGCCATAAAAATCGGAAAAAATGTTAGAAGATTTGATTAGCAATACTGTAAACAATGCTTAGGGTCGCTCATCTAGAGGGATTGAGATTGTGCAATAGTTAATCCAAATAAATACGGCTTGATTTCTATAAAGGTAACAAGTAGAAAATATTTCGTAGATTAACAATACAATACAGAATTCAAAGATCAGTTTGCGTTGGATTCCATAATGCACTAAGCAATAGTTTTCAGAGTCACAAACAATTTTTTTGTACCAGATTCAATTAGAATAAATAAATGTAATAAAATGTTGCTGGGATATTTTATTATGCAGACATTTACTGAAAAAAAAGTGGCATGCAATAATCATAAAAGTCATACCAACACGTGCATACAACTTTGGTTGCGGAAATGGAGTCGTATATAAGTACACAAAGTGCGTGCCAGCGCTTGGTGTTGTAATGAATATTAAGGAAAATCACTAAACATCTTTGCCCAGCACCATAAGGATAATGAGTTGATTATGAATATTGAAAATAAAATTGTAAGAAAACAGCACTCGATAATGGAATGAATAATAAAAAATGTGCTTTCAAAATGAGCGACAAACGCACCAAATAAAATATTGAGTGTCTCTGCAACATCCGTTGGCATTTAACGACATCCTTGAACAGGAACAGGGAGTCAACATCGTCAGCAACCTTTTGCGCATCATCGCATTTATAAATCTATGGTCTATTGAATATAAATATTACTTCTAAATGATCCTTCATTCCCTATACTTTATTATTGTGTTGTACCAGTAACTATCGTTACACATCACCATCAGCCTGACGATGTGGACGATTGAAGGAAACAAAATATACAAACATACACGGAAATAAAAAAGGAGCAGCCCGTTAGTGTGAAAAAAACGAAAATAGCAAACAGCACATTTGTGTCATTTAAGTGCCCCAGTAATCTCTTAAGTGGGGAACTACGCATGCAGAGCGTGTTGTTGCATATAAATTATGAGCACTACACACATACAAACACACTCTGTCTTGTTGTAATGTAAAAATTTAAAGAATTTTCAAAATTATGACAACAACTTGTGCATCAATTGTTTGTAATGTTTCTAGCCGCCAGTTGGCAATTTCTGTTTGTTTAGTTTTGTTGAATCCTTCGTTTAGTCTATTCTAACTGTATCTCTCGCTCGCTCTCTCTCTCTATCTCTCTCTTTACGAATCCTAGACTCTTTATGGTATTAGAGTGTGTTTATATTTGTGTATTTGAGTGTTTGTTTGTCAGGATTTTCGTTCCATTAAGGGATAAATGTTGATTCAAAATATTGAAAGCATTTTATTTTAATTGTTTTTCAAATTATAATTTAAAAGGATAACAATACGTCTGTCACTTTGCCAAAAACAACAAACAGTAACAAGCATTTATATAAAGATTATTCTGATATAATCGTACATATGTATGAGTGTATGTACATAATAAATAAAAGGGCACCAATAAAATGTATTTTTGTTGTAGAGCAATTTAAATAAAATCCACAATCCTTGAGGGATATGTTTACATGAAACAATATTACATTTTCAAATACATGTTGTAACCGAAATGCATAGATTGTAAACGTTCGAGGGTAGTATAATTAATTAATGAAACTTGTTGCAAAAATTGAAGAGTATTAATTTAGTTTGAAAATGAGCAAACATTTAGTTCAAAGGGAAATACATAACTCAAAATTATATTGATTTTAGCTCAATTAGACTGGAGAATCGGTCATAGATTAGAAATTCGATGCCGCAATAATTTAATAAGATATAAAATATTTAATAGGTAAAATCATTCCCAAAATGTTGAATCACCCTCGTAGTTCGTCTAAACATCAATGTCTGCCATTTAGGATTTTCTTTCTTGATTTTCCTGCCTAGTTTCTTCATTTTGGAAAACAAAATAGTTATTCTTTCATTTATTTAATTACAAAAACTTAAATTTTCATAACTAATACTAATGTAAACAAAAACGCTTTCTAATACAACCATTTGCAGAGCCCTAAATGATTCACAAATACCGTCCTGACCCTGCAGTTCTTGGTAATAGTTGGACGTAGAAGAATCCACAGGCCATTAAAACCAGCTTATTTTCTTTCAAGACTTTAAACCGCAGTAGTTATTATTGTACGACTTGCACTGCTGCTAAGAAACTTTATTAAATGAGATGAGCAGTGTTTTAGCCTTGAAATGTATGTTTTAGCTTCTGGCTTTTTTAGCCTTTTTATAATTTTTATATCATTTCGAAAAAAATTCGTTTTTAACTTCCGAACGGAATTAAATTCTGTGACATGGCTGATAATAACAAAATTTATGAAGAAATCAGAAAGAGTATATTGTTTCCCTTTTTTATAACTATTCGATTGGACTTAAATTTTAACTCGAAATAACCCACGATTACCATATGGTAATGGTAAATAACCCAACCCAACCAATGAAAATACAATCTTGGATTCAGATATTTTATTTTTATACATACATACATACATATGCACATAAAAATATATATTTCCTAACAAAATACTTATTTATCTGTAAGTGGTAAGTGATGTTACGTGTTTTATACTTGAAGTATTTTTTAATTTTATTATTTTCAGTTACTTTTACATTTAATTCGAAAAACCAGAAAATTGGAATTAAATTGTGTTGACTTTTTTCGCCTTTTTTGAAAGATTTAACTCTTTCTGTTTTTTTCAAAACTCATTTAGCTTCTTTTTTTTTTTTGAAGCTCTTGGCAACACTGGAGAGGAGTCTCACTCGGCTTCAAAGCAAGTAATTCTTCAAAATTTAAACCTTTACCTTAACTGCAGCTATTTAATTCGTAATTCCTCCTCTACATTTTACGACGTCTTACGAGGAACTCACTAGTCGGAGGGATTCTAGATCGTCCAGTAGGTTATTCTGACACTTTATAACTGCCAGAGTGGCTTCATCCTCCAGATTAGGCACTCTTATCGTCGCATGAAAAGGGAACTCAGATAACTACGTTTTACTTGATATTTGAAGCTGTCATGGATCCTGGAGTTCAAGACAGCATCTCAAGTATTAAAGCTTAAGCAAACACCAAACTGTGTACACATAAGCCAACCCCAGGGCCTAGCTGAGACTTTTTATATTTTGTATGGATTTAAATAAAAAATCTTCAATTTCATTATTAACTTCTAACTCGTTTCCAATATCAGAAGCATCGTCTTCATTTCCATCAACCTCATTCAGAATATCGTTTTCTATATTATTGGCAATGGCCTCTGCCAATCTATCATAATAGTTAGGGTCAGATTTTCAGTACTCATTGTAGCACTATAGACTTGTTAACTGCCAACACAACAGTTAGCAAGTGTATAGTGTTATAATTCTGGTTTTTATGCAAAACATAAAATATATAGTTATAAATTGTTTTAATCTCTTGCTGTTTTGTGCTAATTTTATTTGCTTAATTCTCTACCCTGGCTGGGCCCTGGTGATACAAACATATTGAGAGTAATTACTACGCCTGCCGATAAAAACTATAAAAATGTTCAAAAATGCCTGGCCAGGCCCTGGTCTTCGCTTAGGGGATAAGACTTTTTGTTGCCGCATTGGTCATTACATGTCTTTGTGTCTTTATGTTGCCCCCCTAGGATGAAAAAGAGCTTACATCAATATTTTATTAGCAGGTCAACACATTCGCTGCAGTGCTGGTATAGGGCTAATGTAAACTGGTCCGTCTTAGCATGACCTCCACAACTCTGTGTTATTCTATACTGCGTCTCCCTTTACAGAGTCATGTACCTCCCGAGTTTATAATGATATTCCTTCGCTTTTCATGACTTTGAGACGGTGATAGATCAAACATATTTCTTTGATTAAAGAACTTGTTACGGATCGTACCAGGAAATCTTTACTGACTCCAAAGTTTTCATCAACCACAATGATAAATTGGAACTGACTATAAGAATGGGTTCTACAACTTGTTGAGGGGGTTTTATTTGTTTTTATCTCTTTTAACTTAATTTGAATACATACATTAGCAAAAATGTACAATTTCTTATACACCGGATATAGCTTTAACATAAAACAAGTAATG
The DNA here is from genome assembly GCA_916048285.2 of Bellardia pandia. Lineage (NCBI taxonomy): Eukaryota > Metazoa > Arthropoda > Insecta > Diptera > Calliphoridae > Bellardia > Bellardia pandia. The sequence continues at coordinate 79,232,803 of OU696530.1, forward strand.
AGCAGCGTTTAAGAATTTTGCATGTTTGATGTGCCATACTTTGGGACCCTACAACAACGCACCTAAGCGGTGTTTACTGTGATTTGTTTTCGAAAATATTTTGATTCTGCTCCACTGTACTTTGCAGTATTACATAAACATTCAGGTATGTGATGGAAAACGATAACGAGTGAGTTTTTAAAGTCCATTTTAAAGTATTTCTAAATAATTTTTTAAAATTTTTGTTTTAAGATTCTCTTTAATAGCAAATTATCTTTATATTTTGTGGGATAAAACTGTTTTAATAAAAAATTAACTTCTAAAACTCACTCGTTATCGTTATCGTTTTCCATCACATACCTGATTATTTAAGTGTAAAATGTGTATTCAATGTTATTCAAAATTTGTATAAAAATGTACATCCACTCAGCAGATGCATTTCCTTGTTTATTGCTTTGTGGAGCACATATTGTAAAACCCCGTTCAGTGATTATTGAATACTTAATTAAATAAAAAAAATCATTTATTGACTTTATAAAGTTCCATGAGTGCTTCTAACTTGTTTGCTTGATTTAGAGTTGTTACAAGTGTATCTAATTTAATTAATCCAAAAAATGTTAGAGTGTTCTAATAATGTGTTCGAACTGTTCTCTGGATTGTTGAAACACGTTCTAGAACATTTTAGGATAATGGAATAACGTTTACTGATGCCGCAACATCTCTGGAATATAAAGATGTGTTTACAAGGAGAAAAATAAATTTTGTTCAGTTTTTGCTAACATATTGTCATTAACGTTCTAATAAGATATAACAGTAAACAATTTGTTAAGGAACTTTAAGGGCACTGCTACACGTTGTTTTGAACGTTTATTGAACGTGTAGCATGCAATATTGATGGATCGTGATCCATATCGCAGAATGGCCTAAAATATGAAATCCAGATCACGGATCGTGGATCTCGTGATAAATATTGAACGTGTAGCATTTTCAGTCAATAAAAAGTGACAAATAAAAGAAATTAAATAAAATAAAATTAAACAAACAAAATTAAAATAATTGACAAAATTTCTGTATTGTAATAAGGAGTAATTACAGAAGACAGTGAAATCGAGTGGGTTCTGCCGGTGGAATCGGAATTAACCAATGAAAAAATGATTTTAAAAGATTTAATTTTTAATTTGGAGGCAAAAAAGCTAAGCAGGCTTTCTTTTGGTTTTCTCGCGACATTGATAAACGCTCCGCACAGCACAAAAATAACATAAATACTGACGTGATAAATATTGAACACGTAGCATACGCTCGTGATCCATCAATACTTTAAAATAGATCGCGATCCAAATATCACGATATTTATTGAACGTGTAGCAGTGCCCTAAGGACACTAAGATTGTCAAAACCCTTTAACGTGTTTCAGACAACTCAAATACCCTCCACCTAAATATAATGAGAAATACAAAAACTAAACTAGCTAGTTATAGGACTAGAATATCCTTATTCAGTGTTTTTTAATGCTAATAGCTTAGCATTTTATATATTGTTTGAAGGGCAATTTTACGACCAACATAATTTATTTTAAATGTTTTGAAATTTTATCTAATTTTGACCATTTATAACACTGGTTTACAAATTTTTAATTTGGAAAAATACCAAGAACGCCACTTATCTAGATAAGTTAATTGGGACCTCCTGAACACGAAAAACGCTGTAATTTTTTTTTCTAAGTACCGTTTTTTAGATAACGGTACTTTTGTGTTTTTCGGTGTATGGTCCCATTCAAACCCGTGTGGAGCCCAACCGAAGAGCCCGATCGAGATGAATGGCATATCGTTGGAAAGGTAATCGAATGCCTTTTCCGCCGATATGCTGCAAATTTCTATCTGATAAGAAATAGCTGAGTTATGGCACCTCAAAGTTCGAAATTTGCCTATTTTTTACGTTTTTTTCAAAATTTTTCTTTTTTATTTAATTTTTTTTCTACGTTACAGTTAATATCTGGAATGTTTTATTTTTTATCCAAATAGTTTATTTAATTACCAACATTTTAAGCGTAATTTGAAAAAAATCGGATGAAAAATATAGTTTTTATTAAGGATTTTGTGGAACGACAATATTTTCATCTTCATTGCTTACACACTATATTCGGCGTAAATTCAAAAAATTTAAATTAAAATGGCGAGCGACTTGAACTCTTACGTTTTTTTCGGATGGATCTTCGCGAATGAGGAACCAACAATAGACCGCCATCATTTGTTAGTCCCACCAGCCTTTGTAACGTCTCTCGATTTCTTCCATTTCTTGGTGAAATCTTTCACCTTGTTCATCACTTTCGGAGCCCAAGTTGGTGGGGAAAATATCCAAATGACTGAATAAGAAGTGTAATTTAGGTGTCATATTTGAACCTAAAGGTTAAAAAGAATAAATTTTAAATCATAACGGCCTTTTTGATATACATGTTTTCCCTCAACGCTTACCAATGGCATTGAATTTTTGCAGTAATGTATTGATCTTCTCTGCGTAATCAGGACTTCTGTAGTTTCCCAAAAAGTTGTGAACGATGTCCTGGAATGCTTCCCATGCCTCCAAATGAGCTGGACCTTAACACTCATTAAATGCTTGGTCACCGTACAGAGCGCGAATTTGAGGGCCATCAAATATACCAGCTTCAATTTTGCTCGCTGTGGCTCTCGGAAATGAACTTTTAATGGGGTCTATGGTCAAATATGGACCGAATGATCTGTGTAAAGTTTTGAGTCGATACCGATATTTATAAGATAAATATAAAAATAAATGGCTTTTTAATTTTATTCCGAATTTTATCGCAAATACATATATTTTAGAATCATTTTATTTTGAATGCTATTGTTGTATTAAAGCAAAATTTGCAAAAATTAATATGTACATATTATGCATTTACTTTTGGCCAAAAAAGGGGTACAATTTTTAATTAAATACCGGGAGATAATAAATTTCTTTAAATTTTAACCACCTGCTTAAGATGGTTGTTAAATTTATTTGAAATTCTTCAACAAATTTAAAACTAAAAGATATTAACTAACATATGTAATAGACCCAGTATAATAATTAGTATTCCCCGTTACACAAAGTTACTTAAAGCAATTCCCCTTTTGTTTGTTCATATTCTCTTTTTATAACAGTTTCCACATTTGTGGAAGTTATTCACTGTTATACTGAAAGTTTAACCGTTTCCCCTTGTTAAATATAATATTCACCCCTTAAAATGAGGAGCACAAGAAATGTTTGTATACTTGACTATTTTTACACGAGATGGCGCCCAAGTACATAGAAAATATTGATTTTATTGTTATAAAGTGTGGGTTACAAGAGAAAACAATGTTATCAGAGTGTGGATTTAATTAGAAATATGTAGGTATAATGTTATTTAGGGATGTTAAAGGCTGAACGTAACAAGTGTCTGTTGCTGAAACGGATACTAGGATTTGCTCATTAAATAGTAAATCAATAAAAGGTAAATTTTTTTTTTTTGTCATTTATAAGATATCAGCAAAGTTAATTGCTAATGTATGTACCGTTAAAGTATAAGAACTTGATTATTACAATAGTACATACATGATTATTGTTATGTGTAACATGCATATCTAGTTCTGCTTTTTCAAAACTATTGGAAGAGTATATATTTTACCGACCTCTTGTACTTTGTATATCTTTTCCAAAGGTTTTATAGTCGTTGTAATCAACTTATTAACTTATATTAGTTATGCCAAAATAATGACTTATTTAGGTTCCTATTATATTACTATTAATCTATTTTATCAACCAACTTCTTAACCCGGTATTGCTCAGAACTTTTTTTGTTTCATATTTGGTTCAAAAGAAGTATACTTATGTATTTTGCCCTTTTGAGCACGAAAATCAGCTAAGTTTTTCAATAAATTGTTTCGTTTTTCCGGAAAATGTGAAAAACTTGCGTTACCATATGGTAATCGTGGGTCGTCTAGGGTACAGGTTTTTTTTAGAAATAAAATACATAAAACGCTGCTTTAAACTTGTTTATTGAAATTAAGAAAAAGAAAATAGTTTTTGTGAAAAAAAGGAAACACAAATATTAGTTTTGAACTTATATAAATCATGGTTTGGTATGGTAACTTGCAAAACACTTTACGCAAAGCTTAACTTAACTTTGCATCGATCACCAGCACAGTATCTGCGATTTGATGGTACTACAAAATGACCAATTTGATCATAACGGAGAGTGTGTTCAACTCGACCTGGCTGTTGTGCACATCTGTGTGAAGTCATAGGACCGGGTGTTTTTGCTTTTGTGCCATAATGCTTGCAATAGTACACCGTTAATTGTTTTCGAAACTCAAGCTGCGTCATTGTCGGTTGTCCTTTTCGATAAAGCTGCCAAGCATTTTGAATACAAGTATCTATGAGCCAGGTAAAAATACTAGTCCACCACTTCTTTCCTCTATATGCGATGCGATATTGAGCAACATTTTGGTCCAATCGATCTACTTCGCACATATATTTGTTATATTCCGTGATTGCAAGAGGACGGGGTACATTTATTTTAGCTTCCCTTTCGTTAGAATAACGGTGTGCCATGGACCTCGGGTTGTCACCAAAGCAAGTAGATAACATGCAGACAACACTGTTATCTTTCCACTTTACCAAACGAATACCTGTGCTTTTCATATCTATCGATTCGGAGTAACCTCTTTCCATTAACTTGAAAGTTTTTTATTCTTGCTGGAATACGGGTTTCACGAATTGTTCCCGTAGCATGATTTTAAATAGGCCAACAAAGGATAGCTAGTAAATAGATTATCAAAGTAAAATGAAAATGGTAGCGATTTCAATTCATCGGTAAAGGTATCAATCATGTTGACTAATGGAGCCTTTTAACCTTTTAACTGAGACGGGCAAACATTATTAGGAATGCCCTCACATTCTTCTTCAGCATCATCTTCACCAGATATGTTTCCATCTATAGGAGGTTCGATGTAAATGGCAGTTGGTAAATCGGTAAGCTCATGCTAATCTTCATCAAGCTCTTGAATATAATCGAGCATTTGTTGTAATGACAAACCACTAAAGATCGCAAAACTCATGAAAATACAACAAAATATAATAACTACACACAAGAAATTTGAAAAACAGCACAGAAATGCATATAAACCGTTAAAAATTAAACGTGTACCCTAGACGACCCACGATTACCATATGGTAACGTCTTGGCAAAAATATAAAAAAATAATACAAGAAAATATATTTTCTTATTAAATTAAATCACGTTTCATAGATTATTTCATTAGGTACTACCAGATATATTTTTATTAAATCTACATTTAAAATTTATTACTTAAAATGAGTACTTACCAACGTGCCGTGTCTTAAAACGGGGAATCTTAACTTTTTTTTGTTACCACAATTTGAGTTGCTATAACTTCAATAGCTTAACTCAGAATGACAAAAAGTAAATATAACAACATATTTTGGATTACCATATGGTAACCGTGGGTTATTTCGGGTTAATATGTAGTGGTCTCAGAAGAACGATTATTATGACTGCTACAGATCCACCATTTACATAATGAGTTTATTGCACCAATTGTCAAACTTTCTGTTCTAAGTTCTTGTTGAAAAATCCCCTTACAAATATCTGACTAAAGTAATAGTAATTGAAAAATCAAATGGGCTTTTATCAGACCTAACAACGATTTATCGGCTAATAAGGGACAGCAGTTTGGCAACGGCTACATCCGAATTGTTACAACTATGAATGTTCAAAAGTCATTGAAGATCTATTTTCATCATCAAGTGAAATTAACAAAGAGAAAGAAAAATGGATCACACAATGAAAGACTATATGGCAAAAAAAATACTAAAAAGTTTGCAATAAATGCTGCGGGATTTTATTGGACTGTTATACGTAAAATTAGTTCCATAAATTATAAGCAACCATTGCATAGATCATGTTGCTTCTACTGTTTTATGGGCGGTGCAAATATTAAGGAATCAGACGCTCCAATGTGATGACCGCTGGACCAAACACATTTTTCAAGTTTCAAAAGAAGCGTTCAAGTGCCTTGGTTTTTTTCAAATTGTATTCGAAATACTTTACTCCATCTGATCTCCTTAATATTTACACCACCTATATTCGACCGAAAATGGAATACAACTCTCATGTATAGGCCGGTGTTTCGAAGTCTATTTTGGAGTTACTCGACCGTGTACAGGAGAAAGCGAAGATGCTTATCGGTGACAGTAGGGTATCCAACTCTATTGATTCACTGGAGCATTGCCGTAATGTGGGTTGTGTTTCACTGTTCTATCGATACTATAATGGAAATTCTGCTGAAATCAGGGAACTTGTTCCTGAAACACGTAGTTTTTTTGCGTACTACACGTTCTTCAGTCAGGGTTCTTGCATTCAGGGTCGACTGGAAAGTGTATCGCACAACTCATTACAGGGAAAATTCGTTTTTTAGCCGTACTGTCCGTATGTGGAATAAACTACCAGCAGAAGTATTCTCTACCACTTTCAATATAGGAAAATTCAAGTCAAATGCTCACAAACACTACTCCCTTTAACCTCCCTCCCATAACCTATTTTCCTTATTGCATAAGTGATAAATTTGCAAATAAAATACAGGTAATTTCTCCATACAACTGCATTAGTTATAATTTAGAAAAATATTTCTCTTAAAATACATTCAATAAACGTGAAATATAATAAATGCTTAGCAAAGTGGAACATTTAATTTAGAGTTTATACCAAAAATTACATATAAAACCTTATGTAATCTCTCCGGAAAAAGAGTAAAATATCAAAAGAGAATTTAATGCTTAGTGGAAGGAGGAATATAAACAGAGGCTTTGGCCAGACAAGGTTTAAAAGATCCTTGGTTGCGTAACGAAGCCTGGCGCTACGATGCCAAACAGTTTGGAAGACATGCCACTCGCTTAAGAGCATTTATGTTCCGTGGTTTCCTTCTGGGTTTGGGCCTCACAGCTGCCACCATTGCTTGTGTAACATTTCTGGGTGGTGATGATCATCATGGCCATGGACACGATGGTGATTAGGAAATTATTTATTTATAAGTAAAACAATATAAATTCTTAGTTTGCTTTTAAAACAACAATAAAATGCCAATATAAAATTAAAAAAAAATAAAAATAAACCTGATACTAAACATGGAACGGTCTACCTAAGAACCATTTTAAAATTAATTTTGAAATCATGCTTTCAGCTGCTTGGATTCAAAATCTAATCTGTCATGCGATGCTTAATTGGAATCATAATATTTGTGTCTCTAAAAAAAAAACACACTTTTTATTAAACATTTCCATTTCTCAATATTGGCGATTGTGCTGCTTTAAATTGTCCTGGTTGTGTTACATAAAATATGTCATTAAATACGAAATTAACACTACTGACACGAGAATAAGCTCTATTAATTGAAGAAAATAGATAAATTAACTTTACTCTACAACAGTTAAGAATTATTATTAAATATTAATAAATGTTAGCATGAAAAGAACTTGTATGCGTTACAAAACCAATTTTTTATTTAGCATTAAATTTGGTTTTATTTCCGTTTCTCCTGACAAATCGAAATAAATGAGTTTAATTCCCGTACAAATCGCTGCGAGGGAATGAAAGGAAAGGAAAACAAAAGCAACTGCAAACGACAAACAATATCTAGGTCAATCCATTAAAATTAAATACAAAAATTTGTTTTTATTATAAAAAACACGGAAATAACAATAATCGTTACAACAACAAGAAACAACTATGAATTAAAAAAAATAAAATATTTGACTAAATATTTGGCACAATGATACGAAAATCAAAGGAAACAAAAGCAAACAAATATATACGAGTATTCGTCATGAAATAAAAAAAAGTTATTAATCAAGCTTACAAAATAGCAGCGGATAACAATGACGATGATGATGACGAGAACGATACACTGCCAAAGAACATACATCATTTTTAGCAGACATCGCTATTGCTATAACAACATCTATCTCCTCCTTGCTGATGTTTTGTTGGTTTTCATTCTTTAGCTTAAGGATTCCTGAACAAGGATTACTCCACAACAAACAGAAATACATCACATGTAGATAAATGACTGCATTGTGGGGTGTAAGCAAAAGTTTTACCTGGCCATCTGTTTTTGTCTGGTTTTAGTGTCAAAACATCTACTGTAGTATTTTGTTAAGATTTTGGGGTGAGATAAAAATTAACAAAAATAACGAACGGGAGTATTATGGCTTATTGAACAGGCATGGCGAACAGTTCTTCATGCACCTATATATTTGTTTAGCTTATTCCAAAAGAATGTGTTAATTTCAACTATTTTGCAGTATAAATTAAAAATTTCTCAAAAACACAATAATAAAAAGGCAACTTAAAATGTAACATTGTGAAATAAATTACATATAATAATAATATCGAATTTTACAAGGCGTCGTTAAAATTCAAAATCTAATCACACGTGCCAATAAAAGAAAAATAAGAAACATCAGAATTGCATTAGTTGTGGAGCTTACACCAACGATTATCTAATTGTTTATTGGCTTCATACTAAAAATACAACTTTAATTGTCTTTCTGCTCCAGCACTCAGAAAACGAGCTCTACTCATGCAATGATTGTTTCGGCAACTTAGGAAAGAAAAGTGAATTTTCCTTGTAGACTGATGACCAGTTCACGAGACGCTCGGCAATAACGGATGTGTTGTTGTTAAGAAACAAGCGATAAATATCAATGCGTTCTCTTGTAATCGACCAAGAAACATTGGAAATAGTTGATTTATTTACAATTTTTTTTTTTCATTTGTTTTATTTTTACTGATCACGCGTAACCGATGTCTTCTCTTTATCTTATTATTATTCTGTATTGTTTGACAATTCATCAATGAAAAAGGTTCACACCGCAAAAAAGTCTCCAAATTATGCAGCTGTATTATGAATGTTCAATCAATGTTTTGTGTTTTTTGAGTGGGCATTTGTGAGATTTTGTGTTCCGGACCTGTGACCTGATCATCCCGTTCGTTTGATATCACACCTCTATTGTTTTTCATTGAGGTTATGTGCAGTCAAAACCATAATTCGCGAGATACCGGATGCAATATTGAAAAGAGTTGGAATTCGCAAGTTATTGGTAGCGATGCAGAACACAGTGATCGAAAATTAGACCATCCGAATAGACAGTCAATAGTCACGGACCACCCAAAATGCATTTTGACCAAAAACTAATCGCACTGTATTTTCACGTCCAAATGAACCAATATGATATATCGCAAGTATCTACGTTGAAATTCAAAATTTTGCAAGACTGCATTCGGAGACTGTCATTCATTCCCAAATTCTAAACTGGCAAATGTTGCTGTACAATAATAGATTTTAATTTTCGTGTATTTTTAATGTTTCTATTTAGAAATTTACAATAAGTGTTAAAATCTGATCTTAAAATATAAACTGCAATTGCTACAGGGTGGGCCAAGTTTGACTGAATGATTTGAACTCTATTGGCATATTGTAGCCGTTGTGGTGCATCCCTCGGCAATAATTCTTGGGCCAATTGAATTTTATATGGAAACATCTTCAGATCAACTTTTAGAATACGTCGTAGCGATGTTCTGGAGATGTTCAATTGAGTATTAAATTAAAAATGCAAAAGTTATAAGCATTTCAAATCAGTCAGTCCAAGTTGGCCCACCCTGTATATCCAATACAATCAAAGTAAGATTATCTGGTTAGCTTAGTTTCTACTCTTCTGCGTTTTACCCTTAAAATATCTCCTTGCAAGGGATTTTGGATAGTTTGCAATAGTTTTATTTTACCATGTATTTAATACTGGAGTACATGATTTTCTCACGTATTATTGGAACACTGGGATCTCCATCGATGTTAAAACTCTTAAGAGTAATAAAGATTTTAAAACCGGCTTTTCCAGGAGAACCATATTTAGAAATATCCATTAATCATATGACTTTTAAGTAACTTGTATACATTCTCATAGTAATCTTGTATATAAGTCCATTATGCTAGACTTTATGAAATCTTTGATTCCATAAATAATGCTGAGCAATACTGGTTGCTTTCCAAGGGTTTCCTGATAAGTATTGTTATTCTATGCACCTGTCCAATAGCATGTATCTCCTTCTTAAACTAAGTTGAATAATACTTTATGCAACTTTGCAAATAATTTTAAGAACATTGATTGACCAACTTTTATTTCCTGATTTGCGAATCATAACTATCTCTGAAACTTTCCGGTAATGTTGAAAAAAATCTCAGTGCTGAGTTAGGCCGATTTATTATCATTGTGGAAGTGCTTTGAAAACGCCGATTTTTTAACTTTTAGATCTTTCACTGTATTGTCTCTATTTTTTTTGTTAAAAAATTGTTATTTCTGGAGATCGAACATTTTGCTTAATCTTGGCTTCAAATACATTTTTAAGAACTGGTTCATAAATATGATGACGACAAGCGAAAAGGGACAGGTCTCTGCCAAAACACCATTAAAACGGCCGGTGTTCGTTGATGTTGTATCACAACAGATTGTTTGCACCTTGTCAATGAGATTCCAATTATATAGCGCTGTTCTAATAGATTTTTCATGCTGTTTACCAGACGAGCTCTCCAATTTTGGTACTGCAAGAAGTTGTTCTTTGTCGCTATAAGAAATTGTAATTGGCAGCCGCTTCTCTTTTGAGTTTCTTACGTCAAAGTTGGGTAAAAGTTTGCCATCCCAATGGATGGTTACGACATCAGGTACGTTGTTCTTAAAGTCCCTTTCTATACTTTCTGCCCGGGATTTTCTTATTTGAGTACGAATTCGTTGAACTGAAGATTTATTTATTGAAAATTCATCGCATCTGAAATCCAGTGCCTCTAGGATAGCCTGAATAATATACAAGGAATCTGTTATACTTAGCTAGGACCTGTCTAAAACCCTTCTGTGTTATCAGATTTTTTCTTCATCTTTTTTGAACTGTCACTCTGCAAACTTGCGCTTGTCTCTGGCAGGATTTCATCATCGTGGGAATATTGTGGATCTTAGGTATCAGCATTAAATATTTCGTCCTCGTCTGAAACTTGCCTTTATTCAACATTTGATGTAGAAGTCGATGCAACTGCCGAAAATTCTTGTTGCCTTAATTTTAATTTTTCTTCATGTAATAATTTTTTTCTGGATCTTTCTTCTTTGTCTGCCAACTTTTTGTCTATGCCAGCAAAGCAAGCCGGTCTACCTGGCTCTCTCTGTAGGTTCAAAAATGCTTTATCCTCTTCTATCTTTATAATTTCAAGGGCATCAATATGAGCAATATCAAATAAGTTATCAAGATCTCTTTCAAAATCATTTTCACGGGTCCTATAAATATCGAGACTTTTCTTACAATTTTTTTATTCAACTTTTTCCAAAGTGTATATTTATTTAAAAGTTTATTGATACAGTTCGGAATTGCCTTTGTAGGAATTCTTGCTTTCTCCCAAAAAGTTACACATTCTCTAATTACTAGGTTTGCACTTTCTCTAACATTACCTATCTTATTGAATTCTTCAACCATTTTAAAAGCGTCTAGGGAATTTATATGCAATAAGTGTCATTGCATTATTCAGTTTTCAGAGTAGTCAAAGTTTTTATATAGTTTCTAAGTTTGAATCTTTATTATCATTTAAAGTAACACGAAATCATATTTGGCATTGGTTGAATTAAAATTTTAGACTTGGAAACCGTGACTACTGTCAATTATGGAAAAGTATTCTTTCTCTCAGCCCATTAGCACCAAGTGTGAGTACCAATTCGAGTTCTTGTGAAGAAAACAAGTAACAATACTGTAGGCGAATGATCTAATGAGAGAACCACTAATGGGATTATAAATAAAATTTCGCCTTTCACAGCGATAGGGGAATCGTATTGAGTTCTACTACCCAATAAGTATATTGATATGTTGATATGTCATCTAGTCCATGTAAGCGATATTTCTTTCAACCGTTGCCTTCCTCTTGTAAAGGTAATGTCGAAGAATAGTCGGAGAGCTGATCTGGATTAATATTATGCCTTGGATGACAGGTATTATCAAGTGTATTTCTAAAGATTTCCAGATGAAAGTTTTGTCGTTAATCTTGAAAGAGATCTTTAGAGTAAAGTGAGCTTCTGTAGTTGCAGTAATTCATATGTTCGTTAAAATAATAGATATGGTTGGAAGTTTGATATAGAAGATCGCTTGTATAAGTAAGGAAATGTAGTAAGAATTCATTTCATGAGATTTTGAAGTTAAATTTAATATAAAAGTTTTTGGGTGCTGTTTATCATTTTATCATAAAAAATTAAAGCCTAAAAAAATTCCTTAAAACCAATCTTTTTAAAACACTCTGTATAAACTCCATACAACAAAGAGACATTGAAACGGACAAATGCACAGGCAAGCAGCCAGGAAGAGGATGGGAGAGTTGGAGGAGAGAGAAACATACAAAACGCAAAACTACATTTTGATAAATTATCCTGTTCACATGTCATTGTGATGGAAATGTTGCATAAATTTATTGTATTTGTTGTATGCGATACATACCAATCACTTTACGTGTTAAAGTTGATGAAAACACAGACACACACATACTAAAATATTCATGCATACACACATATACATACATATGTAAAAATACATACAAATAGACATTATATCGTCGTGTTAAACAACGTGAAAGATTCCTTTAATTTTAGCAAAAACCATCGAAACCATTATTGAATGATAAATATCGATTGTGTTGCTATTGCTGTAGTTGCAGGTGAGGAGCTTACACCGGCATACAATAGTGCAGCTAGACTAGGGGAGCAAGTAAAACACCTTATACATACTTAATGAAATTATAAATACAAACATATTGCACTTTTCGAGTATGCAAAGATGGATCTATATAATTACGCAATGGGCCTTGGTTTCACAGATAGTAGAATATGCGATTTAAGAAATACTTCATAATTCTGTACTATTTCGTGCTAATTTTTCAAATTTACGAAATTACACGTCATTTCATTAGCTATTTAAAACATTACTCAGGTAGGGTGTCTACAAACTTCTACAAGTTTACATTGAGTGTATCGATTTTGTTTGATAAAAAGAAGAAAAACAAGGTCCAGAACAAAATACTTGTAAGTATTCACATCTGGATTTTGCACAATTTGTTATTTGCATTTGTTTATGTATTTTATATTAATCATTTTATTATTCATACCTCCACATGTTTAAATATATTATTGTTGTTTGTAATTTTTTATCATCAAATATATATCGACATAAACATAAATAAAATTAATGATCTTAAAGATTTCGTTCATACGTATCCAAGTTCACAGAACCACGCATGTTCCATATGGACATGTACGAGTATGTATGAATAATGCTCAACAATGTCTGACTTTCAGCGTTGACAACTTTGAAATTTTAAAACGCACCAAAATGGAGAAAAAAGCGCACCAGTTACAAAAAAACGCACCAAGTTAAGAATTTCGTTTTTGTTTCAAATATTTATTAGATTAATTTGAAATCTTTTAATATCCAAAATTCTATAAAAAACTTTTTATCAACGATTATTAGTAAAAGTAATAATAGTAAAAGCCTTTTTTTGTAATATATGAGATAATAAAGATAAAATAAGCATTTAACCACTCAAAATTTAACTCAAAATATGATATTCGGAACTAAAGTACTAATTGGTAAACAAGCTAATTTCAGTACATAGTTATTTGGTACTTTTTTAAATATATTTTTGTTTTCTAGTTGATTTTTTCCAATAAAATTTGTTAGCATTCCACTGGTACTCTAACCCTGGTTGTTCGTCTACAGTTCAGTAGACCAAACCATCAGGTTATGCAAGAATTTTTATTTATTTACATGTTTAAAATGTTAATTTGATTTTCAAACAAAGATTTTTGAAGAATTTCATTTCATTTATCATACATTCATCTTATAGATTTCATGAGTTATGAATTATTAAAAATTAGTAAAAATAAAGATTTCATCACATTTTCGAAAAAAAAAATTAAAGATCGCACCGAAATACACAAAAAAAAAATGTGGCAGTGTTGAAAAAATGGTACTCAAACAGGTGTATTTTATGTAGAAAGATTTTTTCTCACACTGAAACAAAAAGTTATGTTGAATTTGCTTTGGTGCCACCAAAAATTAAAAAGCGCACCGCGCACCAACTAAAAATTTAAAAAAGCACCAAAAATGGTGCGGAACGCACCAAGTTGACAACGCTGCTGGTTTTAAACAAGTTTTATTCCTTAAGTTTGTTTTGCCTTTGTGTGTCTGTTATGTCTGGTGCTTTTAGTGAGACTATGGAGAAACTGATATTGAACTTGTACGTATGTATGGAAATTAATGTTGCATATAACTTGTTGCAAAATGTAAATAAATAAAGTTTATCATCGTAAATATCTATATATGTAGTATATATGTATTTATATATATAATTGCATACTAAACCAAAATATACATATTTATGTGTTGGATAAACAGAGTTGTAGGAGGTAAAGAAGCCTAAAATGAGAAGAATAAAATCAATAAACTTAAGTTGAAATGCGAGGGTTACAAGTTATTTTTTGAGAATACAGAAATAGTCAACAACTCTAGCTAAAATATGCGTTTTTCACTAAACAGGTGAGAGCTTATATAATCGATTCATTCTTTAATAGAAGGTAACACTTGAAAATCTTCAGAGCTGTAAATATTATACATATTATACAAGTATTCCGTATTATTTTAAACTTCAGATCAATATTGAATTAATATTGTAGTAAACAATGCATCCGACCAATTTTTGGAAAAAACATTTACCAGAAAAGTATAATATTTCATTATTTATTGATTTTCGTGAAGAAACATTTAAAATTTGAATTTGTGTAAAATTCGTACGGATTTAGATTTCGTAATTAAATTTGAAACTTATATCTATATACATACATATCGTCACCTGAAATGCCCAACGACGTAACCCTCAAACAATTAAAATTCGTTTTTTGATTGAATCTGGAACACAAGGCTAAAATACAATAAATATTTCATCAAGTCCCTATTCGTCCTGACCCAACCCACAGCACCTATCTGCTCTCTCTGTCTTTCCAATCCCGGGGATAGTCCACGGTCTCTGTCTCTTTTCCTTATTTCGGTCATAGATCGTGTATTGTGTATGAGTGTATATAGTATGGAATAGTAGTTTAAATACCGGAATTTGTTAAACTAAGAAAATCTTGTAAATATTTTGAGTTTTGTTATTATTCACCTTGTTAGATATTTTAGTGTACTTAAATTATATATAGGGCCATTCAAAAATAAGATTTTTATAATCAGTTTTTTGATTTTTTACAATTTCAGAATAAATCTGGGAGTTTACTTTCTATTGCGATGCGTAAGAGTATCAATTTGTACGCTTATCGCATCGAATTTGCTTTCGCATCGCAATAGAGAGTAACCCCCTAAAATTCAAAATTGTTCAGGTATTGATAGGGCTGATTGGGTCTTAGTTTTCTAAAGAAGCCAATTTTTGTTTTACCCGCATTTAAGTTATGTTTCCGAAATATAAAAAAGTTAATGTTCGCGAATAATTCTTTTCTATTAGAGAAATAATATGAAAAACTGTTTGCGAAAAAAAACGACAAAAATATACTCTATAAAACATCTTCCGAATATGGATGAGTGTATGAGTGCTGTCGTCAGATCCAACCAATGTATCAAATGAGTCTGATAAGATTTAGCTGCGACACATCCCTGAAGCAATATAATGGTCTGCATTGCTTCAGGGTTTTAGTACCAACTTCTACTAGTACAGTAGCCAATTATTATTAATATTAGATCTGTGTCGTTCATGAACAAACGGGTTAAAATGAACGGATCACTTCATTGAACGGAATGAGCCGGTCATTTAACTGGACGGTTTTCGTTCAATAGTGTCAATAGGATCAATTTCGTTCAGCTGATATTTATCAAAAGACAAGAAGAAAAGCACATTTAATAAGGGTTGTATTCATTCGTTCAAAGTGAACGATTGAACAAATCAGTCTTAGATAAATGAACGAAAATTACCGGTCACTGAAATGAACGACCGGGCACAACTCTAATTAATATTATTGCTCATTCGGCAACCTAATAATTTTTAATAAGTCCTAGTTTACATTAGCATCTCACCATGATGGATTTATAGACTTGATTACTGCAAGACTGGTCAAAAAGCCATAACGATGGCTTGTGACACCCCACCGCCAAATTCATCAGGACATAGGCTACAATCTTTTAGAGGTGTATACACATGATTTACAGAAAGAATACATTGTGAGTTAATGATCGCAAAACCTGTGCAACCTGAAGAGAATCAGAAAGTCATTATCATTTTCATCTGTAAGCCATGACGGTTTCGAACTGTAAATCATCTGAGACTGAAATAGCATATTCTTAACCCAAAGCAAATATTGCGATCTTCTCCGTTTATTGATATTTACTAAAAGTTTCGTCTAAATAAATCCAATTCCTGTCTCAAGATTGGCCTGGTTATGGCATAAAAAAAACTTAACATTCAAAATATTTAAAACAAATCCCACTCTGTTTATTGATATTCAATTCTATATAAGGGTAATGTAGATGTCTCTTCCATAGTGTAAAAGAATTAGTAACACAATTCTAAATAAAAATCCTAGTTGATACGCCAGAGGTTGTATTTCACACCATCAAGGCCCTTCAGTGCATATACTCGTATTAATGCTAAAATTATTATAAAATGGAAAGGTAAATGTGGTTACGAAATCTGCAGTTAAGAATATAATCGAACTTTAAAGTCCATAGAATTGGGATGATAACCTTATTGTATGGCTGACATAAGCCATCTCAGCACAATTTGTTTTAGTTTCAGGCATTTCATCAGCTGATTAGAACAGGGTCTTAAATACTCTTTGTATGTTTATCTTTAGTCAGTGTAAAACTTTGTGGATATATTAATAACCAGCATTCTTCTAATCTTCAACTAACGGATCGTCTTAGGATATTGAAAATAGAACTATTATCACACAATATCATTCACTATGCCTCAATTTTGTTTAATGCATATTGATCAGTTAAGCATTAAAATAAATTAGCATATAATATTAAAGACACAATAACCGATTACATGCCAAATTCGATGGGGTGTCACAATGCCAAGTCCCATTCCATTGAGACTTAATGACATATGCCTTTATGTCTCAATGGAATGGGACTTAACGGCATACAATCTTTTCCAGAAATGAGACATAAAGCCATATTTTTGATAATGTTGCGTGTCACCCTATTTCATGTAAAAAATGCGGTACAGTGAAATAACTCCCAAATGAAATAAGTCCCAACATTTTTTTTTATTGGCCGGCAATACAGGGAATCTGTACTATGCGAAGCCGGTGTTCTGTATACCATGGAGAAGAAAATCCTTTCGCCCGGCCGTATGCCGGCAATACAAGAAATTTGTAAAATGTGAAGCCGGTGTTCTCCCTACGGCGGAAGTATTTTCTTCTCCATGGTATACACAACACCGGCTTTGCATAGTACAGATTCCCTGTATTGCCGGCCAATATGGCTTTATGTCTCATTTCACTAAAATTGGTATGAGACTTATACCGTAGACAGACGACAGAGTTAATGCACATTAAAATCTCACTAATTTGAATTAAGATTTTACCGTGACAGACGACAGTTTCTGCATTTAAACTGCATTTAGGTAACAGCTGTTTGTTTGTAATTATGAAAAAATTTGTTTGGCATTTGGTGAAAAATCAGTATTTATTTGAAAAAAAGCTGAAATTACTTTTGCTGAAACTGTTTCATAATGCAAAACTTGTTCATGCACTAGCAACCATCAACTTGATCGTGTTGCTACATGTGGGAACATTAGTGGGACACTCTGAAATAAGAGAAAGGCAATTGTGGAAATCTATTTTTATTATTTTAATTTTACAATTATCTTCTTCTTATTTTAGAATAGTAAACAATTTGATAACATATTATTGATTTTCGACGATGTTGCCATATTGAAATAGCTAAATGCAGTATAAATTCAGTTTAATTTTGTGTATTTACGTCTAACTTAATGCGCATTGAGATAGGATAATTCACGAGTTAATTTGAATTAAGACTGTTAATGCAAATTAAGTGTGTCGTCTGTCTACGCTATTAAGGCCATATCCAAATTATGGCTTTATGTCTGTTTGTATTGAGACATAAAGCCATTATGGTTTTATGTCCCATGGCATTGTGACACCCCACCGCCAAATTCATCAGGACATAGGCTACAATATTTTAGAGGTATACACATGATTTACAGAAAGAATACATTGTGAGTTAATGAAATTTTCATAAAATAAAATTAAATTTTTGTTTATTGTTGAAATTCATATAAAGAGAAGTAAACAAACGATCGTTTTTGAAAATAAACTACCCAGAAAATAATCAGTTAGTCAGTCATTAAATTAATTACAGCCCTTTCCTTCCTACGACCATGTTAATCAACTAAATGCTCACAAACAATTTGGGTATTCATAAAGCCGTCATGTTGCAAGAAACAGATTTAAAGATTTTCGTTTTTGTGGGCACCACATGCAATTTCAAATGTTGTATAAAATAC
The DNA here is from genome assembly GCA_916048285.2 of Bellardia pandia. Taxonomy (NCBI): domain Eukaryota; kingdom Metazoa; phylum Arthropoda; class Insecta; order Diptera; family Calliphoridae; genus Bellardia; species Bellardia pandia. Next base: position 79,251,429 of record OU696530.1, read on the forward strand.
TGTAATAAAATGACGCCTTCTTGTGTGTGTCATTTGTGAAGCGTATTCTTGATAACACTGCAGGTTATTTGAATGATGAATGACCTCGTTGCGTTTCTCTGATTCTTTATTTGTAAGAGCGTATGTTGTCATTTTGGTTTGTCGCGCAACAGGAGTCATCATAATGTTCTTTACGCTTTTTTTTCCAGTTAAAATGTATTTTTATTTTTTATACTAATGTATTTTGGTTGAAAATCACAATCCTACTGGTATCTTTAAGAGAGCTGGGCTCGTGTTCATGTCACATGCCCGTTTGTTTTTGTACGTACGTACGTTTTAGAACGAGTAATAATGTTTTTGTTTTACGATCAGATTCATATTTTTTATTCAAGTGTTCTTTTTATTTCTTGCGTTTTATAATTTTTGTCAATTGTTGTCTGTTTTATGTTGCCTTTGCAAAGGCGTCAAATTATTTATTAGTTTCACATTTTGTGTTTCGAGCAGTTGTAAGAGGGGCCTGGAAATTCTGTTTAAATTTATACATACGAGTATTTAACTAAAAATTATTAAATTGCTGTCATGCTGTGAGTTTTATTTTCAAATTCCGTTATTATTTATTTGAGGAGTTCTTTATTTAAAGTCAATTTAAAATTTTACGACATTTCAACGGTCTGATTAAATTATTGAAAAGAAAAAACATTATTGACTGCAGGCTAATAAACTTATTGATTTGTCTATTTTACGAATATATAAATTATAGTTAGAAATTGAAGAATACAATTAAATGCTAAGTTGAAATTATATTTAAACCAGTACCCATGTTCTGTAACTTTAGTGAAAATTTCTCTTCTCGAAAATATGTGAAACAAAATATTCCATCGTTTCTTGAAAAGTTAGAAAAAATGTGTCTGTAATTCATGTCGAAAACTATTAATAGGAATTACGTCGTTACGCTAGAAATGTCAAAAAATACAACTCAAAGCCGATGTGAAATTTCAGTGTGTGAAACCGCTAATCACATATATAACAAGTAAGAAAGTATAATCGGTCAAGCCCGACCATATAATACCCTATACCCACTATATGTATAAAACAGTTAATCAGAAATGTGGGCTATATGGGAGATATGACCTATTATGACCCATCATCCAAAAATTTAGTGTCATGATTTCTGTGTTAAACTTTATCTGGATATAAATACTTTTAAAAGATTTATGGAGGTTAAAGTTGATTACGGAAAGGGTCTTATATGGGAGTTTCGACTAATTACGGACCGACCATTATAAAATTAGGTGTCATCATTTCTGTATATTATTTGTGTCGCATTTTATTTGATTACCAACATTCCTAAGAAATTTATGATCGTTAAAGTGATTTTCGGAAGTGGGCCTTATATGAGAGCTACGACTAATTATGGCCAGCCAGCCAGACGGACGGAAGGACATCGTTAAGTCGACTTAGAAAGTGATTTTGAGTCGATCGGTATACTGTAAGGTGGGTGTTGGACCAATATTTCTGGGCGTTACAAACATATGCACAAGTCCAATATACCCTCTCCTCTATGGTGGTGTAGGGTATAGAAATAGTTTCGTGGTGTAAAAAAGAAAACTTTGCTTTGCTAAAAGAAAATTGTTAAAGTGGTATAGGTATAAAATAGAATGTATAAAATATTAATAATGTGTTATTATTCATTGCATTGATTTAAATATTTTTTATTTTTGAAATTATCTGCCTGGCCCAGCATATCGATCGACATCGGTCGCTTGCATTTTTAACGACAAACAGCTGATTTGCGCCCCACTAAAATTGTGGTGCAAGACATTTCGATCGACAATGAAAGCGAGCGATAACGTAATCGTCTTCATATAAATTTGCGCCCCACTAACAAATTTTGTGCGACAACAATTGTCAAAATTAGTCACTTGTGTTGTGGTTGTCGACAAAAGAAAAAAAAATATAAAAAAGTAAAAAATAGTTTTCGAGGTCGTTAAACGCTCCTTGATCAACAAACCCGCTTCTAACCCTACTCAGACGACAAAAGTACCTATTACAATTATTCCCCCCGTAGCACAAGCATCCACTAGCCAATTTTCATATGCCAACGTGCTAAGATCTAACCAACCAACAGTGCAAAATGAATCACCAATAAATGATACAAACAGCCACAATTTTAGTCGTCTTGAAGGTATAATGGAGAATCTGGTGCAATCCATGAACCATTTCATGACAAGCATGACAAGTATGATGCAGGAGATGCAAAAAATGCAGTCCACGCTACTGCAGGCCATACTTAATAGACCATGAACTGTCTCAAAATATGTTTCTGGAACGCAAACGGCATACGCCAACACAAAAATGAACTTGAATATTTTCTTTTTAATAAGAAAATTGATGTAATGCTGATTTCCGAGACTCATATGACGTCGAGAAGCATTTTTAAAATAAGTGGTTATACATTCTACGACACCAAGGACCCCAGAGATAGATCATGTGGTGGCTCGGCAATATTGGTCAAATCGCGAATCAAACACCACTCATTGGGTGGTCTTTCAGAGTGTTATCTTCAAGCAACAAACATCTGTATTGAGAACTTTTGTCAAAACCTCGTGATTTCGTCAGTTTACTGTCCGCCCAGATTTTCAATAACAAAAGATCAGTATTGAGATTTTTACAAATCACTAGGTAGCCGTTTCATAGCGGCTGGCGACTACAATGCTAAGCATACATTCTGGGGCTCACGACTCGTTAGCCCAAAAGGTCGTATCTTGTACGACTCCCTGTCTGAAATGGGACTGAGTGTGATTTCAACTGGTCAACCAACTTATTGGCCAACTGACCAGCAAAAAATTCCTGACGTTATTGATTTCGGCGTGGCGAAAGGGGTATCCCCGGAACTCATTGAAGTCGAGGCTTCACTGGATCTTTCTTCAGATCACTCACCCACTGTAATCACCATCAGAAGTCCTCAGCAAATCGTAACTGATGCCTTACTTCTTGTCAAACGTCTGAATTGGCTAAAATACAAAAAATACATCAGCACTCACTGCACAGAGAAACTCCCGTTAAAAACTGCTGAAGACATCGATGCCTGTATAAAAAGTCTTAATGAACATGTCGAGAAAGCCGCAGAACATGCTTCTTCCACTTACCGCCCGAATAGGTACAACAGAGTTTTTTCTGCAGATGTTGAGCAACTATTGTCTGAAAAAAGGAGAGTCCGAAGAGAGTGGCAACAACTCAGATCGCCCCAACTTAAAACTAGGTTGAGAGAATGTACCAAAGATCTTAGGATCTTGCTAGAAGCGCAAAAAGCAGAGTCTCTCAAACAACATCTGGAAGGTCTAGACGCAACTTCCCAGTCAAATTATTCATTATGGCGTGCAGTCCGAAATCTAAGAAAACCCGTAATCGCAAATCCTCCACTGCGTACTTTGAACGGATCTTGGGCACGAAATAACGAAGAAAAAGGCAACCTTTTCGTAAGTCATTTAAAAAATGTATTCACTCCCAATACGGATACTGACATTAGCGAACTACCGTCTGTTGTTGCCAGACCACCTGTACAAATAAGATTTCAATATCTGGAGGTTGTTGAGGCTATTGATAATTTAAATGTTAAAAAAGCACCTGGGTTTGATAAAATCACCAATAAAATGATTTTTGAGCTGCCTCGCATTGCAAAAAGATTAATCCTCTTTATTTTTAATGCCATCTTACGGCTTGAGTACTACCCTCCGGTTTGGAAAATCGCTTTAGTAAAGGTGATTCATAAGCCGGGAAAAGATCCTTGCAAAGTTGAGTCGTATAGGTTAATAAGTCTATTACCAACTATGTCCAAATTATTCGAGAAATTGCTCATAACCAAGCTGACTCCGATTTTGAATGAAAACAACTGCATTCCCAATCACCAGTTTGGCTTCAGACGTCAACACAGTACAATAGAACAAACACATAGATTGGTACAAGTCATAAGAAAAACCTTTGAGGAAAAGAGATACTGTTCGGCACTCTTTATTGACGTCTCTCAAGCTTTCGACAAAGTATGGCATGAAGGCCTGATATCTAAATTAAAGCAGAACTTGCCGGTGAATCTTCAACACCTACTATGGAAATACTTAATCGACCGTCAGTTTATGATTAAAGAAGGTGATTATTTAAGCCATCCTCAACCTATAGGTGCTGGCGTCCCTCAAGGTAGTATCTTAGGACCAATTCTCTACTTGCTGTACACTGCAGACATGCCAACAAACAATGAAATTCACACGTCAACATTTGCTGATGATATGGCATTTCTCAGTACTCACAAAAATCCAAAAGATGCCTCGATTCAATTACAGCACCACGTAACGCAAGTGGAGAAATGGGCAAGACAATGGGGAATAAAAATAAATGAACAGAAATGCACCCACGTAACATTTACTCTACGTAGGGAATCATGTCCCCCTATTCGTATTAATGACCATATAGTGCCTCAAAACTCACACGTGAAATATCTTGGTATTCATCTGGACCGTCGCCTCACATGGAAACCACATATAGATGCTAAGCTGACTCAAATGAAACTGAAAGCAGCCCAAATTCATTGGCTCATCGGCAGAAACTCCGTCCTTCGGCTCGACTGTAAGCTTCTACTCTACAACTCAATCTTAAAGCCAATTTGGTGCTATGGTATCCAGTTATGGGGCACTGCCTCCAACTCCAATATTGAGAAAATTCAACGCCGTCAAAACAAAATTCTACGAATGATAACTACCGCTCCTTGGTATATTAAAAACAACAACATACACAACGATCTTGATGTTCCACTTGTCAAATGGGAAATAACTAAACACGTGGCCCATTATTTGGATAAGCTGGAAACTCATCCAAATCCCCTCGCTCGAGACATCTTACAACATCCCGGTCATAGCCGTTTGAGAAGGAGGGACACCACCGCTCTCAGATGAATAAATACAAGTTGCTCATTATATCCTATCGAATTTGAAAACTAGATTTTGCCTAGCATTGGCTGGACTTATCTTAATTAACTTTAGTTTTAGGATTTGAATACCTATTGTTAGTTCATTTAAAATGAAGATACAATAAAAAAGAATATGCAAAAAAAAAAAAAAAAAAATATTAAAAATTAGAAGCTTAATTGTGGAAAAAAGGTTTTTGTTGTATATAAATTACATTATTTATTAATAAATTCTTCTTTATTGCCCAAAGGCAATTGCTTAGCGTTAAAAAATCAAACTTGAAGCAGTTACAGATTCTTGTTGAATATATGGAAGCAAATCTGGAGTTTGCTTGAGACTCTGCTATTTTTGGCAAAAATAAAAACTCCATGGCAAAACAGTGGATTGGTCTGACCAAGAAACTGAATTCATATGAGCCACCAGTGCGCAGCATTGTTGAGTGGAATTCATTTCTATTCTGTTTGGTAAATTTTAATTACATCTGCGCAATTTTAGACTTGGACTGATTTAAAATCAGGAACCAAAAAAAAGATAGCTGAGAACAAAAAAAAGTTTGTGTGAAACTGGCCTCTATTGGGTGAACGCGCTTTCCGCATTAGAACAAGTTATCGATCGGACTTTGTTCTTATCCAAAGCCGCGGCACCTGAGAGTAAGGTTTTTGGTTTTACGGAACGAACAAGTCCGAAAAGCAATGATTTATTCGAAAGTTGCTTCACCCTGATATCGGATACACCACACAGCACTAGCAAGTCAGTTGCCATTGTCACGTCTTCAAGACATCAAGAAAGTGTTGAGAAAATGCCACAGCCCACTCACCAACCAGCGGAGCTTTCAACGTTTTCACAGCAACCACAAAAACGGCAACTTGAGAGCAATGACAACGATCTACCCAACTGCTCATCAGCTAAAAAAAAAAGTATAGATGTGAAGAGCAAATCGGCTTCATCCGCAGACAATTAAGGGTTGGAGAACAATCAGTTGCTGTGGCAAAACAGCATTCAGATGCTGGAGTTATGCTAGCCGATGCAACAAAAGCTATTGCAGCATCTGCTTAAGCAAATACTGTTGCCAATGAAAAAATTTCATCATCTTTAGAAGGAATATTGAAAGCTTTAAGGGAAAATTCAAAAAAGTGAAATTCTGAGAATTCCACAATATTTTTATTTTATTTTGAAAATTTTTTCTGCAATATTTTATATCTAATAACGTAAGTCCAAGCGACCGACAGAGCGATAATTAGTGGGGCGCTTATGCGAACGATATCGAGTGAGTTGTTGTCGCTCGCTTAAATTGTCGATCGATATGCTGGGCCAGGCAGTATATCTCGTCACGTTTTTCTTTGTGAGTATATTTGACAGTCCAAAGCGGGAAACTTTGTCACACACTTTTTCGGTAAATTGATGAGTTATGTTATTACGTGACAGCTATTACTCGCCAAAAAAAGTTACAGATATAGAGACCATTTACACCAGGAGTGTCCAAGCCCTATACTCTTGGTGCTCTTTTCTATTTGTAAAAACTCTTAGCTATAGGCTGTGTGTTTTGTATACTCATTACAGCACTCGTCACTAGCAATCACTGTTGCCATATTTGACTATTTATCGTCATTTTGACGATTTTTGGTGTCAAAAATGACCCTTTGACGATTTGACGATCTTTGCCCCTATTTTGACGATTTTTCAGTATAAATGATTTGCAACACTTTTTTCTCATATAAAATTTATAATTTGGTTTCGGAAAAAGAAAAGAGTTTATTGGAATTTTGGAAACACATTTCGGAAATTCAAAGGAAAGATTAAAATCTCTTCTTTCCCATCCTAACCAAATTTATACAAAAAATATTAGTTTTACCTCATTTTTCGGCAAATATCGAACGAGTATTTAGTTAGGTAAATTTAAACAAAACAAAAATTAGGAATAGGTTAGGAACGTCTTCTTTGGAAAGGGTTTTATTCACTAAATATTTTTTAAAACTAAATAAATGTTGTTGTTTTAATATGAATGTTGTAGTGAGCTTATTAAAAAGTTTAATAGGGAAATGTACCTACAAAATTAAATATATGTACTAAACTTCACAATTTCCAATTATATTTTAGAAAAACAGCTGTTTGTTGGAATTTATTTCATATCTGTTTTATTCCACACATTTTAATCGAAAAGTTTCTCGATACCCATGAAAATATTATGGTTTTATTTACGATATGATTAAATTTTGCCATTTTTAGCATTATTATACTAGTTAAGGTTTTTTCTACTTTTACTACGTTTGTAGTTTTTAACAATGATTTTTTTAAATTTGTTGGAAAAATGTCTTACTATTGAGCATAGTTACTATATTTAATAGAAATACGATGAACAGTTCAAATTGAAATCTTTGACTCTTCTTTCTTGACAAAATTAAACTTTTGAAGTGACAGACAAGAATGAAAAATATAAAAGACATGCAATACATCATCAATTCCCATTCACATTGTTTTAATTTGTTAAATTAATGTAGATAAATTTCGTAAAGAATTCATCTCGTCTTGTTTTCCATTCCGTTTTTTTTTACATTGAGCTTCTTAATTTTAATTAAATTTTAAGAAATCTTTTACAAGCCATTTAGCCCAAAGAACGGCAGCACTAAAACAAAAATGCAAAGAACACACAACGAAAAACACAATGGACACATGGAAATGGTAAAAAAAGCCGGAAAAGAAATTGGTGATGATACTGTGAAAAACATAAAAAAAGGAAATACAAACTATTAAAAAGGAAATTATAGTCAGAAATGGACAAGAAGTTTTATTTTGCAACAACAAATTTCAATAAAAAGAACGAAAAAAAAAACTTAAAAAAAGACAAGAAAAACACAAGTGACAAAGTGTGCCAAATTAACGCTTTTCACATTATTTTACAGTTTTGTTTTGCAATTTTTTTTGGTCCTTAATACTGCAGTATCAGACATTTAACAAAAAATGCTTCCCCAACGACAATGGTGGCATGTGGGAGTTTTAAAGTGAAGAACTTTGATGACAGATACTAACCATCAGCAACAGATGCACAAAGTTAAAAGTTAAATAGCTGCAGTAAGGAATATTTTTTTTTCATTTCTATCTTTTTTTTTTTGCACTTTTCTTCCCTCTTTTAGATTTTTATTCCCTAGCAACTATTGCAACAATCGTATCTGGACAATTTAATGATTGTCCTAATGATGATGAAGGTGGTAAAAGTAAAAAATGATTCATAGAATTGAGAATAAAAAGCGTTTGAAATTAGTTAAGAATAAAAACAAAAGAAGCCGGTGTGAATTGTGCACGAAACATAAAAATGGCCAGCCACACTGTTTGAAACACAAAGGAGTAGGATATTAATGGCTAATGGATTGTTGCGACACTTTAGGTTTAATATCGTTTTAAATACGTACTTGAGCAACGCTAAAATGAAAGTAGCAGCAGCGTATAATTAAGAAATTAATTTTGTAATTAAGTAATAAAGAGACACCAAGTAAAAATCAGAGCATTATGATGCAGACAATAGTCAGTTTTGCAATGAATTATACGAATAAATACATACATACATACATCTAGTTATTTATGTTTGAATCCTAATGAAGATACATATGGGCTAATCAGAAAAATTTTAAACCAATGGCAGAAATTTAAAGTTGTCCGAAATCCAAATGTTTGTTAATGGAATAATAGGATACATATTCAAGCTTCAAAATATATAAGAAATAAGGTTTTACGGTGGTTTGTTAGTTCTTGACAGAGGCTAACCTAAACGTACCTCTCTTGCTTTCATTTATTCTTGTAAAAAAAGGGTATTTTCCATGGTCAAGAAAGTGGGCAAAACACTCGTTTCAGTATTTAGCGTTTAGCAAAACTTTAATTTGTTTAATTCTCTTTTAATTAAGATACAAATCATTTTTGTAAGTTATGTAATATATATTAACAATTTGAACTAAAAATGGGTATAATGTGTGTAACGTCCGTAACGGAAAATAGTTTTTTTTTTAATTTAACAAAATGAATTTTAATAATTTTGTTTTCCAAACTAGCTTTATAAACAGAGTTTTTTATGCACTTTAATCTGATGAAAAAAACAAATACCTTTATTACACTCTTTTTAAAAAATATAAATGACAGTGTGTGTAACGTCCGTAACGGCATGAAAATACCCAAACATTTTGAGGTGGAAGCAAGTGTTTATAATGGATTTTCACCTGCTGAATCTGAATAAGAATTGCTCTAGGTTGCCGAGAATCCGAAAAACTTCACCTCAAAGTAACAAAAAGTGTGTTTAAATAACACGCGATCGATCCCCCAATCTGCAACTTAAATTAAATAATTCCTGAAAATCAATAATTACTAATTAATAACCATGTTGTAAACCGCAACCCCCATTCCCCCATCAAATATTTGGTGGTACGCCCATACCTGCAATGTTTACGTACTGGATTTTCCGTTAGAAATCTTTAAGAACTTCTTGCTTTGATCTTAAAATTTTGTCAAACTTCATTTCAATTATAAACGCGCGTGGTGACAAATATATTCGTATTATTTAAATTGAGTACAAATGCAGACAGAGCAAAAAAATTTGTTAAGCGAAAAGTTTGGCAACTAGTAAAAGCCCAAAATCTCATCTTAAAAAACGCTTGAGATTTTCACAAATTAGCAAAAAAAAATGTAAATGGCGTTTTTCTAATTTACGTTGGTAAAAATTATGTCAAAACAAGTAAGAAAGGATAGTCGGTCAAGCCCGACAATATAATACCCTACACCCAGTATATGTATAAAACAGTTTTTTAGAAATGTGCGCTATATGAGAGATATGACCTATTATGGACCGATCATCCCAAAATTTAGTGTCATGATTTCTGTGAATATAAATATTGTGTATTTTAAACTTTATCTCGATATAAATACTTTTAATAGATTTATGAAGGTTAAAGTGAATTACGGAGAGGGTCTTATATGGGAATTTCGACTAATTATGGACCGACCATTATAAAATTAGGTGTCATCATTTCTGTATATTATTTGTGTCGAATTTTATTTGATTACCAACATTCTTAAGAAATTTATAATCGTTAAAGTGATTTTCGGAAGTGGGCCTTATATGGGAGCTACGACTAATTATGGACCGATCTTCACGTAATTTGTAGATGTGATTTAGCATCATTTATTACTTATATTTGGTGAAATTTGTTTGCATACTTGCATAATTCAAAGATTTATGACCGGTAAACCCCAATTTCGGGAGGACATTTGTATGGGGGCTAGGTGAAATAATGGACCGATTTTTACCAGTTTCAATCCAATCCATCCTTGGTCCAAAAAAATATCACTTACAAAATTCTATTGAAATATCTTCAAAATTGCGACCTGTACTCTGCGCACAAGCTTTACATGGACAGCCAGCCAGACGGAAGGACAGACGGACGGACGTTAAATCGACTCAGAAAGTGATTCTGATTCGATCGGTATACTTTGAGGTGGGTGTTGGACCAATATTTCTGGGCGTTACAAACATATGCACAAATCCAATATATCCTCCCCACTATGGTGGTGTAGGGTATAAATACATCTGACGAAATATCAAAAACATGGATAAATGTAAAAAATATTCCAACTCTTGAATCATATCATTATTTTTCGGGCTTTTCCAATGACAGCTCAAACAGCTGGGTATATTAAGCATAAGATACAATGTTAAACAGTTAAATAAACAAATAAATATAAGCTAATATAAGAGTAATGAAATATTCTATAATTTTATTGTAAGTAATCAATTAATAATTACAAGGTTAAAATGTTTTTTAAATACATGAATGTTTTTTATATACACAATTTGGTTTAATGAAAAAGTGGAACGTCCGTAACAGACAAAAATTAAGATTTTTGTTTAACGGGACTACTTAGCCTTCTTTTCTAAGCTGGATTGATATGGTTATATATTCCCCATAATTGTATTAGGACCTTTTTTTGCTTATTATGCAAAATTAGCTAAAAAATGTGCAAATGCACATAAGCCTCGAAGTCGACTTTCATTTTTTGTAACGTCCGTAACGGAATTTTAAGCTGGCATAAAATTTTCAAAAACAGTTAACCTATACATAAGTTTAAAACAAGTTTTAAAGTATTCCCAAATAACTGCATTTTGCAAAAAACTTCATGAACATATTCCAATGTGAACGCCAGCTGTGTCAATTTTAACAAGCAAATTTGCGTGCGAATGTAACGTCCGTAACGCAGGATTAGCCCATATAATGAAATTTAATACTGGGGCCAAATTACCGCATTCGATATCGAGTAAAATTGATCGTAATTTTCTTATTTGAGATTATGGCATTCGATATCGAACAAGAAATTTAGTACATTTTATCATAATTTCGATATCAAAATCATTTTTCGATACGATAGCTCATTCAATCACGAATGCGGTAATTTGGCCCCTGAATTTACTTTTTTTTTTAAATTTCGTCAAAATTCAAGCAAAATTGTTGCCATATTACAAAATATCTTCGAAGCTGACAATCGGATTAAAAAATGTTATATGGTGAGCTGATAAATCATATAAAAACCTTTAATTTAAAGGTAAAAAAATTGAAATCAACCGTTTTGGTTCGGAGATAATTCAATTTAGGTGCAACCACTACTTTTTTTAACGGAAAATTTAAAAATTTGGCGATATCTTAAAAACTGTTCTACTTTAGTAATTTTGGCAGAGAATGGCAGCTAAAGGCTTTCTAAAACAGGGATTCTCGTTCATCCGGATCTTTAGGAGTAAATAGTTTGGAAAGCTAATTTTATTGAGATGTTCCCAAAAGATATAGACTATACTGGTAGAGTGCACTATGATTTCGATGTAACGAAATAAGATAAGATCCACATTGCGAAGCCGGTCATATCCTGTATTCTGGAATGTCACTTGTGGTAATAATAAGGTTTTTTTAATGTTAATCAAATGGCGTTAGCTGCTTTATGACTTTACGGGTTGATATAACATTAAGACTTTATTGGGTAGCAGGACACTGAACTATAAAATTTGAGAAAGAACTTGCAAGACTCGACAAAAACAGCATATTTCTTAAGAATTTTTTATAGTTATTAGTAGCTGTCTAAATGAAAGTATACTAAAATCTCTTAATTATTGAATTATCTTATGATGTAAATGTGTAAAATCACTTTGCTTGGAATCACTATGGTGTATCAAGGCGAAGATGAGCTAGAAGAGACTCTATGCGGACAGTGCATATTGAAACATGCTGGGCACTAGGTGACAATAATACTCGTATATAGTAATTAAAGTAATATGTTCTAACAGATGGTTTAACAAAGAGTAGTATAAGTTACACTTTCTCCGTCAATGAGTGGTACCTATCGTTTTAAATGTTGTAAATCGAATGTTCGTAATCTAGAAGAATTTAGAAGTATAGATTCACTGAAGATAATAAAATTCATAAAATAAATAAAGATATATGATTGAATGATGAATAATAGGGAATATAATAATGACCTAAGACTGAAATGTGCTATAATTGCAGAACCAGTAACAAGCAAGTATTTGAAGAACCAGCTCTCTGAGGACTCTCTTAATATTAACATTAGGGTGGGGCGATTAGAGTGGAAGGAAAAAAATCTTAATGGGCGCTTCGCGTTTCTGATTCTTGGGATTGTACTAAACAAAAAAAGTCCACTAGTCTACGGTGAAAGTCGAGCTTCCCGATTTTGACTTGAAATTTTCTTGGCTTATATTTCGTAAACTATTGGAAATTTGACTTATTTTCAGAAGTAGAGTTGTAGCTATTGTCTCGGGCTATAATTTCTACGAATATATTACTTAGAAAAATCTTCGTTTTCATGTTCAAAAAGTCAAAAATGTAGAAAATTCACCACTTTTTGTCACGTTTTTTCTAATATTTTGACCTATAACAGCCAAACCATTGAGATTTTTGATCGAATACTATAACAAAAATTTTAGCCAAGACAATAGTTAAGAAGTCCATCGTAAAAGCATTGGAACGCTCCTTTAGGGGGATTTGGCCTTGTGAAAGTGCAAATTTTTCGTGAAAATATTAATAAATTACCATTTTCAGTTGTTAATAGCGCAAAATCATAAAAATGTTCTATTTCTTATTTTTTCCACTTTGTTTATCCAAAAACATCTGAGGACTCTCTTAATATAAACATATATAGTAAACCTATTCTATCTCTCAATTTTGAATGATATTAAAAATTTTATTTTCCTGGTGCTATATTGATCGCAGTTTAAAACAGGCCTCAGTATCACTCTCTGCCCAGTCCACTTATTTTGTATTGAATTCATGAAACTTGGGAAATTATTTCGCAAGAATACGATATAAAATGTATTTAAATATATACAAAAAACGATGAATGATCCGATGCATAATTATCTTGTCTACTACAAAATATATTACCGCTTAACTAGTCCTATAGTATTTTCTTTCTGCGAACGTTTACAGACACTCTACACTCTACTCTACTGTAATATAGTCTGTAAGACTTTTACACAAGTTGTCAACTGAAACTTAGTTTTAAAACCTTAAACTAAGAAAAATCTTTGCACGGTCATCTTGTAAATACTTTGTAATAAAAAGAAAACTTCGAGTAACTTTAACTTCAACGAATTTTATTGAATTTTTCCAAGTATAACAACTTCTATGGACACTTGATTGAATGTTTTAACCGTTTACCTTCCCCAAAACAAATGCTTACCAGCGCCAGCAAATGCTTACCAATGCAACAAAAAAAAAAACCACACTATGCAAATTGAAATTCAACTCTTTGTAGCATCTCGTTTGATGTGTATTTTTTCCAGCAGTTTTCCCGTCATCGTCCAAAAGACAAAAACTTCAGTTTTGTTGCACCAACAAAAAAAAAAAAAAAAAAAAAAAAAAACACGTCAGACTTTTGAACTTGTCTGGTGTGCTTTAGACATACTGCAAAAAAAGTAGACGTTGAATGAAGAATATATTGTAACAACTTGAAGCTAATTACACAGCAGGAAGAAAGTACTTAAGCTTCCTTTATTTCTGAACCCACGATTTGGTGCCGGCAAAGAAAACGACATTAAACACAACAAAGAACTCTTTAACTTGTTTGTGATGCAATTTTTGTTTGTTAAGTGAATTTTAGCAAACAAAGAAAACCAGTAAAAAAATCTGGCAAATGAATGGTGCCGGTTTTAAGGTACGCTATTGCAAAATATGTAAAACAAATTTAGAAACCTAAATATGAAAATTATAATTTTTTTATCTAAAATGTTGGTTGTTTGTAGAAGTAGTTGCAACTGTAAAACTCCTGTTAGAAATTTTTTGTAAATATTTATTTGATAAAATGTCTCTTTAAGACACATGTGTTTACAGCTTGAGCAAGTTTTCAGAGATTCCCTCCTTAGAGAAAAGCAGTTTCTCTAGTGTAAAACTCTTTGCATTGCAAACATTGTGATGTTGCAAATATGCCTGGTATCCCATGATGAAGGGTAAGGCAAATGACACTGTGTTTTTCTTAACACTCAGCTTGAATGCACCTTTAACATCAGCCAAAGCAACAATGAAGGGGAGCTCAAGTTAAAATTGTACTTGTAAAAACAACAAATATGCAAATATTACAAAAACGAACAACAGTAACAAAAAAAAACGAAAAAAAGATCTACATAAAGCAGCATACATGTATAATATATACGCGTGTCATCTCACAAGTCATGACAAAGCAATGCAATAGAAGGAGGAGTAGCAGTTGCCGCAGTTGCAAGCACCCAAAAAACACTTGAACACAAACGACTGAACAACCAGCGAAGCAACCACAACAATCATGTTAAAGTTTCTATTTAGCTGAATAAAATAAAAGACACAGAAGTAGTTGAAGTTAAATTTGAAACATTTTTACTTCCAACCCACTAAAAACATCATCATCATCATCATCATGATGTACGAGTATGCTTTGTTTGTTCAACTCAATGTGCAACTTTGTGTGTGTGTGTGTTTTTACAAATATATGCAGATCGTTTGAAGTTCAAATAATGACACTAAACATGCAACATAAAATTCACTTAAGCCACATAATGTGGGTGTGTGCCCCACTACTGGCACCACATGAATGGAAGGCCCAAACAATTGCAAATCCCTCATGTTTTGTTTTCATCCATTTCTCAATTTTTATAACATTTCTTTCCATACAAACGAATATTTGGGTTCCCATACAATTTATGTGTAACGCGTTTCAAGGTGACAATAAAGCCGAGAAGGAAATTAAAAATGAAATATTATTACATGAAACTGTGATGGAGTGTTCTATATATTGCAATAACATATTTTGACTGCTTTACTCTTGATTGCATGTTTTATTTTTTTTTTTGTTATAATGCACTTGCTTAGATTGTAGAGACAGAGTTTCATCAAGAGACAATATACATATTTGTAAAAATAAAGTTGCAACACTGACAAAATACATTATGTTGGGGTAGTGACACCTATTCAAATAGATTTCGTCACCAATTGATTCAATTTTAATTTTTGACTATCGCATTGTAATTGTGATCCAAATTCTGTAATGTGTCTCTGTACTGAAATGCTACAATATACTGTGCCCAAAAGATCGCTAAATAATAACGTCTGTCGTATATTACGCGAAAGCCGATCAGTATGCTACATCATTCATACTGCGTATCTGTTTTTTTTTTCTTGGACCAGCACTCAGGGTATGACCCCTACTTATGCAATACAATGTGTTGGAATTAGGAAAATAGGTTATGGGAGGGAGGATAGAGGGAGTAGTGTTTGTGAACATTTGACTTGAATTTTCCTATATTGAAAGTGGTAGAGAATACTTCTGCTGGTAGTTTATTCTACATACGGACAGTACGGCTAAAAAACGAATTTTCCCTGTAATGAGTTGTGCGATACACTTTCCAGTCGACCACAAATGGATGAGCCCTGACTGAAGAACGTGTAGTACGCAAAAAAACTACGTGTTTCAGGAACAAGTTCCCTGATTTCAGCAGAATTTCCATTATAGTATCGATAGAACAGTGAAACACAACCCACATTGCGACGATGCTCCAGTGAATCAATAGAGTTGGATACCCTACTGTCACCGATAAGCAGTAACTCCAAAATAGACTTCGAAGTCCATACATGAGAGTTGTATTCCATTTTCGGTCTAATATAGGTGATGGAAATAGTAAGAAGATCAGATGGAGTTTAAAAAACCAAGGCACTTGAGCGCTTCTTTCGACACTTGAAAAATCTGTTTGGTTCAGCGGACATCACACTGAATTTTCATGCCTAAAAACAGATGCAGCAACATGATCTGTTTTGCGTTTGTGCGTTAATAAACAACACTGAGTCTTACGTGCGTTAAAATCGACTCTATTCGCACAACCCCATTCCGAGATTGTCTCAAGATCTCAGCTCAGCGTATCATTCCATATTTCGTCTCATTTCCCCAATCTCCAAAGGGTTTGGTCTATGGTTAAATGAGTATGAATGGCAAATGTTGCTATCATCTGCAAAAGAGTAGATAGAGTTTGAAGTTTGACAAAGAAGGTCATTTATAAAGATGAGAAATAAAGTGGGAGAAAGAACGGAGCCTTGCGGTACTCCTGAATTAATCTTGAATCTTTTGTCCAGTCAAATCCATTGTTATTTGTTTGTCATGAAGTCCTTTTCTGGCGAAGATATTGTATTTGCAGCAGCAAATATTCGTATGGAGTTTTTTCCGAATCCCAAAATAAATTATGTATAGATGGAGAATGATACACTGAAGCCAACCGAACCATTCAATTATGGGTAGTTTGATCTAGTGCTGGCAAAGTATTGAGTAATGGGTACCGAGTATCGAGTATTTGCCCTTTTTTTGGATACTTAAGACTCAAAAGTAGTTACTCGATACTTTCTGAGTTGTATTTTTAATCAAGTTGAGTGGGTAAAATAGTGTATAAAAATACAACACTATAAAAACCAACCGCCGAAATAATGCTGTCTGTTATTTCTTAAGTTGTTGTTAACGTTGAGTTAAAAGTTAGCTTTACATTTATTTTTGATTTAATAATAAAATACATACAAATCCAATAATAGTTGAAGATCTATTTTTTGAAGAAACTACTTTAATTTGCAGATAAAAACTATGCGTTAAAATTTCAAAAAATCTGTTAAAAGTATCGAGTAGTATTGAGTACCCAAATGAAAAGTATTGAATATTATTGAGTAATGGAAAGTAGTAGAATTTGCCAGCACTGGTTTGATCATAAATTGAGGAATTTTTTAAGACGTATTGCTAGGCACACAACTGAGACGAACGACGAATTTTTGCTCGCGAACAATCTTAGAATTAATTTTAAAGCAGGTACAGATAATGTAGCGCAAACCTATTGAGACTTAATTTATAAAATCGAAACACGAAACTAAATTGTTTTTGTTTCATTCTGATAATTCTGTTATATTGAAAATTTGTTAATAAATTTTATTTCCCTGAAGATGCTACACATTGTTTTAGCGTAATATGGGAATAAATAAAAAATAAATAAGAAGAAATTGACCTTAAGCTCAAAACAAAATAATTTTTAATAAAGATATAAAGCTCGAACAATTAGTAAAATAATTAAAATAGTTAAATATAAAAATTGTTCATAATCGAGCAATAAAGGAGTAATGACTTGTTCATCCATTTGGAGTAATAAGCGAGCTATCAAAACTTTTTTTTGTTTTGTTGTCTATGCCTCGCTTAATACTCCAAATGGATCAATGAGGGATGTATCAGTTCGTTTTTTTTTTCTTTGACATAACTGTAAAATATTTTCGTTTTGTTTTTCTATTTAGAGCTAGTTTCTGGGATAAAGATAAAAATCAGACAATTTTTTGCACGGAAAACTTTCTATATTCAGTGGGATTCGTTGCTATTTTTCGTTGCTGTTAAAAAATCTCCTCAATTCCCTCAATTCATTTCCGGTGATGCCACTCAAATTCAAGAAAACGGGATTGCAAATTTCATTTCCGCCGTTGCTATTTTTCGAGGCTTTCTTGTGTTTGTAAAAAATAACCAAATTTGTATTTATGCTCTTTTAGGAGACAAAAATGATTACTCCTTTTATGTTCTTTTAGGAGACAAAAACGATTACTCCCTCTGTCGTCATTTTCAAGATCAAAGGGAGTACTCCATAAGGAGCTTAAAAGGAGTACTCGTGTCTGCGGACATGCTGTGTTAAAAATCATATGAGGTTCGGAGTTTTATGGAGTAATCCATTACTCGCAAAGGAGCGCTCAAGGATTACTCTTTGGATGATCCTATTTTTTACTGGGAATTGGCAAACAAGTTTTACATACATACATACATTGCTGTCAATTATATTTGTTTTGTTTTTGTTGCGCTTCATGCGACGAATTTGCACAGCGAATTATCACCAACTAATTTGTCGTGTTGGGCGAAATTTATCGTTCGTCCCAGTTGGGTTCCTAGCACATTGTTAATGAAAGCCAAGTTGCAACTATCGTCCTCAACTCACCGCATCATCCCGTTTCATCTTCATATATTTTTACCCAAGAAAATATATTTGTAAAATTGCTCTTCAAGCAGGACAAATCCAACATTGATCTCATTGTAAAACAATCAAATTTTACGATGAAGTATTAGTTGAGATTCATTCACGCAACAACTGCCAGCATTGATAGAACAGGTGAGACATCGACGCCCTTCCAAGATCATTGTATTCCAAGAAGTGCCCAGAGCCTTCAGCGTCTACGCCAGATCGTAACCATATTTTACCCAACGATGCTACAATAAGTCTTGAGAAACTTGGCCGATAACACAGAAGATACGTACACGCTAACTACAGTCTTAGGTATCATCATCACATTAAGATGGAGTTCATGGGTTAACTTTGAGAACTTTCCAGAACACTGAAAAATATGTTCATTGAATTCTATTGCGGTTTATTACGCTTAATCTACTGTTGCTGGTCCTTTTCTACTGCAGCTCTAGATAAATGTTATTTAGATCAAATTGCACAATATTTGTAAACACTCTTTTTCAATGTGTAACAAACATACTAAAAACTTTGTGCACCAGCTCATCTCTAAGATGTTGAAGAAAACTTAAGCATACAATTATGAAGTACTTATCGTTTTGCCAGAATACACATGTACATACATACATACATAAGAATACAAAAGAAGGATATTCTGTCGAAACAAACACTACATAAAAGTTGACACAACTAAAGGAAAAGTGCATTTTGTTCTTTAGTATTTGATACATGTTTTCCTTACGAAGAAAATAAAAACATGACTATAACATGAACCAGGGGGAAACTTTTGAACATCTTTCTTTTATCGAGAGGAAAGCAGAGTAAAAAGTTAAACAAACTGCATGTGTGTGTGTGTGTATTCAATTGAAATATGATGGGTTTTTAGATTGAAACTCATGCATCTCTATGGAATGGGATACATGAAAATGGAAAAGTTTGTATTAGTATCTGCAACAAGCTACATCCAGCCATGAATTGACTTCTATTCATGCATTCCCTGGCACAAGGCTACAAAGGTTAACATTCAATTTTCAAGAAAATCCAACAACAAATATAAACATTTACTTTATAAACCGGATGACAAAAAAAAATAAATAAAGCGTTTGGCAAAATGAAAAGAAAATGTTTTTGTTTGTAAATATTTTATGTAAATTTTGATCTTAATCCCATTTTATTTTATGAAATTATGCAAACAAGATTTTCTTAAATCGGTTAAATTTCTAAGGTGGCATTTTGTCTATATATTCTTTTCATTTGCTTTGTAGGATAAAAATACCTTGAATGCGATTTCAAGTACAAGTAGTACTTGAATGCATAATTGAGAAACAATGAATGTATGTTTGGTTATCTGCGATTAGTTATTGTGTACGCTACTTACAAGAACATTATCAATAACATTTCGTATGTTGTTAGAGTCAGAGAAGATCATTTTATTAATCTTGGAAAAGTTCAGAGCAAAATTAACTGAAAGTGCAGCAAGCACCTCTTTAAGCCAGGCAATCGATCCGTTCATTCCTAGAGTGGCCCTCATGACCAGGTCTCCAACCCAATATCAATTTATTATGCGCTCTGAATTCATTTAAAGATATAACATAGTCCATGGTGCCGCAAGGATACCTAACGACCCATTCAGCAGAGTATATTAGAATGAGATATTAAAATATTATTGGGTCAATAAACACCGACGACAGTGTAACCATTGATATGTTTGTAACCATCGATGAGCCACATTTGATCGACATCTCTTGCAGGTATAAAGTCACTACTATTCCTGTATAACCAAAGTATAGTCTGATATTGTCGTATTATGGTCATTCTTAAAGATTCCTTGAATCCATCTAACCAGATCTCCCGGCTTATCTCCAGATATTTTATTTGAACCTAATGAAACAGGCAAACAAAATAAGATCTCGATGAAGTGAAGATCTCACACTCACTTGTTTCCTTTTATTAAACCAGACTAAGAATAAAACTAACAAAAGATTAGTAAATCTTCACTTCCTACCAAATATGTAGATGCTGGCATGTATACATTGCTCTAATGGCTTCATTGCTACAAGAGTTTATTTTACGTCATTTGAAAACTTAATAGACGAGCTATTTGAAGGTGGTTTGATAAGTCTCAGAGTTCTATGTCTCGAAAATTGCACAATAGTTGGCTATCGATGAAACACTTATAATTAGCACCGTTTATATGAAAAGTCACCGAGAATTTAGCAGGAATATCCAATCTATTAAATAATAAAAGTGGAATACGAGTCGAGAATAGGCAGTTCCTTCATGATCTAAATGGTCTCAGGAATATATATGTCACTTAAAGTTTATAAAGTTCTATCAATAATAAATAGGTAGTAGTTCTATGGGAACTGTGGGGTCTACTTAATAACACTAAATATTTTTTAATAATTTTTTTTTATTAATTGACCTTCATTAAAAACAATAAGTATTTCAAATCTTATATCTATGGACTATTTACGAATTATTTAGTCCATCCATTGCCGGACGAAACTTGTTTATCCATTGTTGTTTATGTTATGTTGTTTGTAAGTTGGCATTCTTCCTTCTTGTCCTTGGCTGAGATCCGCTGAATGTCTTATTCTTAGTATATCCACTTTGAAATATTTTTCTGCTTGCTTTTAGAACTCAGTTTTTGCCAAAGACACGTTTAGATCCTTATGAATATTCGAATTATTACATTTGAAGCTGAGGCGGTTTTCCCATAGTTGTATTCCATCACACCATATAGGTTTTATGATTTAGTTATAAAGTAGGAGTTTACTGTCTAAACTAAGCCTAGAGTTTCTGCCAATGAGCCAATTAATGTAGAGGTCATGTGAGTGCACTTCTGTTCATTAGCGTTCAACCTCCATTGAATTAGAAAAATTCAAAATATATGATTTTGTAGGTAGCGAGATGTTTCTTAAATACTTACAACAGCAGTATCAACAGCAAATGTTGATGGCATATCAGACTTCCTTTGGCCCCTTTAATTGCCAAGTACAAACAAGCCTGTACTCAGCAATTCGGCAATTCTTTCCCTTCCAACCGACCTTTCCTCTCACACCCACAAACACAAGAACTGCGCAAATAAAGTTGCCTAATCTGAAAGGGGCCTTTTGGTACTTCTGCTTCAATTGATTGTGCAGAACTTAAAAAGTCTCCTTCTTTAAGCTTCAAAGTTCGTCCAGTTAAGTAACTTTCAAATAACTTTTCTGTGCTTGCGGGTTAATTTAAACTGAAAATAAATAACAGAAATCATAGAGTTTGTTTATATTTGCACAACTTCTTCGAATAGGATCGGTAAAAATTTAACACCCTAAATATTTTTCTACTTTTTAAGGTTGAAAGCGGTCGCTTACGTTAGGGTTTGTTTCTGGATTATAGTGAAGATTTTGTAAACAAAATATAACAAATTATTTTTTCTTAAAATCACTTACGTTATATCAGAAATCTAAGCTACAGGTTTATTTAAAGCCACAAAATATTATTAATTATTTTTGATATAACTAAAGTTGTGTTCGGAATCCGAGATTACAGATGCATATTCAAGATCTGTTAGCCTAAAGTCACTTAATTCGCACTCTTGTTTTACGATAACAATATTATAATTAATATATCCCTTACAGAGTCCAGTGGTTTTACGTGAGTACCTGCCCAGAGGGCCCAAACTCACGGTGCTCTTAACACCGGGTGAATATAATGTGTCCACCACCGCCCCCGCACGCGACAAATTGCCGTGCACGAGTACCAATTTGAATTTGTGTATTTGGACACATCTTCCCCTTTGGCAAAGAGCGGAGCCCATCTAAAACTCCTTCCGATCTATGGGTCACGGCACCCGGTTGCAATGCAACTCCACACCGAGCTTGCGCTCTCCTCGCGATTTGAGTTTAAACCACAGCCACCAAGTTGCTCCCCGAAGGGGTCTCACCAATAGCCAGTATGTAACCGTAGTTACATGGGTCACTGACTCCCGTGGTACCAGAATTGAGTCTCCGGTCGGACCTCGCAGCCAAGCAAAATTGGCCACTACCAGTAGGACTCCAAATAGTCCGGCACTGGCAACTTTTCTCCAAACAAACATCAACATAAAGGGTACAAGACAACACAACAACATTGAACAGCCGCCCTCACGAGCGACACTTTGGCCACATGTGTGACACCAGCAAAGGACAACACGAACAACTGGAACAATATTAAAACTTTTAAAATACAGAGTTGTGCTAAAGGGAACCATTAACCAAGTTTTGGATTCCCTGTCAGCACCGCCCTCTGCCCAAACGAATAACGACAGCCCCAAAAGAAACGTCATTGCATTCAGAACCGCCTTCCAAATAAGTTATACATAATTTTTGCTCTCAGCAAAGAGTTGATATTAATTTTACAGAATGTGTGTACCCCAGATCACCACTTTGGTAATGTTTGAGGTGCCTATAGTTGATTTGATGCACCTATATTTTAAAAGTCTTCCGACAAATGCAATGATCGCTACACAAACTTGATAGACATCCTAGAACGAGAGTTGATATAAAGTAGGCATCAATGTTGTTGTTTTGTGTTTCGAGTACAAAAGAGGAGAGTGTGATAGCCTTCGTTAGAAATGTTTTCCCCTCATTGATATGAAACAAGCTCATGCATTCTGGATATTGTTAAAAGCCACGGCATTAGAGTATCAAAGTTATCTGTATAGTATTATTTTTCATTATTCTATTATTATTATTTTTTATTATTTCAAAAATGAATGGTAATAAGCGGTGGCTGAGAAACTTATTTCCACCATAATTACCCATTGTAGGGCATCATTAAAATGAATATTAAATTGTTAATATTTTCTCAGCCAATTTGTATCTGCATCTTAAAGTTATTCAAATTAGGTTATTCGTGCAAAGCAAAATGTATTGGTATGTATTGGTATATAAAAATTCATTACAGTTACATGCAGATTTCAAATACTCGTATTCCACTAGTATCGCCATCTAAATTATGTGCGACCCCAAATGTAGATTTTTGCCACCAATTCGCAGGTCTGAATGCATACAAATGCAATCGCATACAAATACATATGTAGGCAACTGTGTATGTATATAAATTTGGCAAATTAGTTCATGTTTTATTATAATTTTATTGAAATACAACTACAATGTTTAATTCAAACTCAAAATCAAAAGCAATTGGCAAATTAAATCTTGTGCTCGTACACGAATTTTTGTAACAAAAAATAAAACTAAAATTAAAATTTTATCAACTTAAAGTTTTATTTTGCCACTCTGCAACAATTTATTTTTTTAAGTTTTTTCTCGTCTTTGCTAAACGAACGAATGGACACAAAAAATTTAAATGATAAAAGAAAAAACATTTTGTGCAATTTTTTCTAACTGAAACTTATTGAATGCAAATTTTGTATGTTAAATGTAGTATTTTTGGTTAGTACGTATGTATGTATGTATGTATCTTTGTGTGTTTGTAAGAGTATTAGTTTTATGGTTGTGCATACAAAGATTCGTTAGTTGTTACCAGTAGCAGATACATCCCAGCAAGCCATATGAGTCCGAAAAGAGTCTTTTCTGTCAAGAGCGTTCATGCTCTTTATGAGCCCAAAAAACAATAATTATTGCTCCGAAAACCTTCAAAAAAGAGGGTCATTACATTCGAAAATGGCCCGGCAGAAAGAGCTCTTAGATAATGTCAGAAAAGAGTCTTTTTGAGGGGCTTTTTGGGCTCTGTGTAATCTTGTTTTTATCATTCTTGTGTGGTACAGTTATGTTTTTTTTACTTCAAATCACAAATAACAGGACAACAACGCTTTGGTACACACATAATTAAGTGGAATTTCTGAGTCATACTCCGTGCCGACTCAGGACAGTAACAAGCAAATTTTTCTTTCGCTCCGACTCTTTTCTGACTCCTTTTTCGGTGCGCTCCTAGAATGGTATTCTGGGATACTTACATACGTTTTTCCACACACACACACACACATTAATAGTGGCTGCAACAGTAGACAGAAACTAAATTCGATGCACGATTCTTGAGCATAAAATATGCAAAAATGACAACAACAACAACAAAAAAAAAAAAAAACGTAGAACATTTCGTTTTTAAGCGTAAAGTAAATAAATCCAATGCAATCGAGAAAAAAATATTGTATCGTACAAGTGGTGGCCAAATGTTATGGGACAAATATCTCTTTATATGCCATTATCTTCTAAATCTAACAATATTAATATTTATTCATTCGCGAAACCCATCGAAACCCAACCATTTTATTTATTGTTTTACTTTCACAATTATAATGAAACCTGATTCTTTACTAAGTTGGATAAGTTCTCTAGACGCAAATAGTCAAATAGAGTTAAACTACTACATTTTGGCAAGACCATACCATTTCTCAAATGTAGGAAGTTTGTATCTTCCAACCTCAAACCTCAGTAGGTCAGTCATGGGTGAAATTAAAATTTACCAGCCACGTTGACACACGAACACTATAAGCTTACTTGTGTGTTTTACATAAATGAGCATTTATTTCTTGCTTTCTTGTAATCTCAGAGATCAAACTTAAATTACTTGTTTGCACAAAGTATACGATGGTGTCAAGAGACGGAAGATAATCAAGTTTCATATTTATCTCTCTCTTTCAGAACTGCCTTTTGTTTATATTTTTGCAGCATGTAACATTAAGCGATACTCTTTAACACACAAGATATTAGGTACCAAAAAGTAATATACCTACCATTTTCTTTTTATGATAACTGCCTTAGAAATCTGGGGCCAAATTACCGCATTCGATATCGAGGAAAATTGATCGTAATTTTCTTATTTGAGATTATGGCATTCGATATTGAGCAAGAAATTTAATACATTTTATCATAATTTTGATGTCGAAATCATTTTTCGATACGATAGCTCATTCGATCATGTATGCGGTAATTTGGCCTTTGATTTTGACTTTTTGAAACGTAAAAAAATTGTCACCTCTGCCCAATTTTTTTAATTTTTATGATTTTCTCTCTTACACAAATATACAAAGCTCTCTGCTGCTTAACCAACACAAATATAAACATCATAGTATGAGTTTGCCCACCTCTGCAGTAGGTCATCAAGTTTACACCCAGATTTATAATTATAACCAATAATGTAGATCTTCGATTCCTCATTCTCTTTATCAATATAACTTTGATAATGCTGCATTTTTTATTAAAAACAAGTTGAGTCAGTCTCGTCTCATCGAACTGTTCGGACGTGTTAATTTTAGTGCGGCTGAATTATCGGTGAAAAAATCGTAATAGGTGAAAAATTGTAATAGGTTGAAATTAAACAAAAAAGTGAAAAAAATAACTTGTAATAGGTTAAAATATATAAAAAAAAAAAAAACATTAAAAATCGTATAAAAACTGTATGAGTGTTCCTCTCAGATGTAATTCTGAGAAAGAGCTTAGCTCGACTAGAAAAAGTAGATGCATCTCTGAGGAAGAATCCATAAAAAAATCTTTGGAGAATTTTCTCACTGCAAGAGCCGTGGAACGGCGTCGTTCCTGTTCGCCCAATATTGTGATTTCAACAGATGTAAAAACATCATCTTCATCAAATAGTGCAGTCAAACCCAAAAAACAAGTAGGTATGGATAAGTACATAACCGTTCTCAAGCGACAGAGGAGCCCGAAGTCTGCTCAAGTGTCATCAAATGCAAAAGCTCCTAAGACCGTGAGTAATGATCAAAATAGGTTTGCTCTCCTCCAGACGGATGAGCCAGAACTTCCGAAGAAGACGTTTAAGCCCCCACCAATTTATCTGAGAGAGCCGACTTCCAGTAAATTGGTACAAGGAATTGTTGCTGTAATAGGTGAAAACATGTTTAGCGTAACCTCAATGAAACATGGAAATATCTGCGAGACAAAGATTCAAGTGAATAGGGAAGATGATTTTCGAAAATTGTCCAACCAGCTGGAAAGGGAGACTAGGGATTTCTATACCTACCAGCTCAAAAGCGCAAAAGGACTCCAAGTCGTTCTAAAGGGTATAGACCCATGTGTTGATCCCGCGGAGATAAAAACCGGTTTAATGGACAAAGGGTTCAAAATCAAGAGCGTAGTGAATATTAGAAACCGTGAAAAGATCCCTCAGCCCATGTTCAGGGTAGAATTGGAACCTGGAGATGTTGTCTTAAAGAAAAATGAGTCCCATCCCATCTACAATCTGATGTACCTTCTGCATCGTAGAATCACCGTGGAAGAACCACATAAGCGTCAGGGACCCG
Source organism: Bellardia pandia (assembly GCA_916048285.2). Lineage (NCBI taxonomy): Eukaryota > Metazoa > Arthropoda > Insecta > Diptera > Calliphoridae > Bellardia > Bellardia pandia. The sequence continues at coordinate 79,278,145 of OU696530.1, forward strand.
TCCAGTGTCTCAACTGTCAAGAATTTGGTCACACGAAGGCGTATTGTAAATTGCCGACAGTTTGTGTTGCGTGTGGGGAGCTACATGCAACTGCTCAATGCGATAAGTCGAGAACTGACTCAAAAATCAAAAAATGCAGTAACTGCGGAGGTAATCATACCGCAAATTATAGAGGTTGTCCAATTTACACTCATTTGAAAGGCATAAGAACCAACAAGACGTCAGTATTGCCTAATCGCCCTCAACAGCCAAATTTAGCATCGAGTGACAATTTCCCTCAAGTATTACGGTCCACTAGTCATGTAAACGCGCCAAGTTCTAGACAAGTTTCTTACGCAAACGTCGTTAAATGTAATATGCCAGGTCTGGAGCAGGAACCTAAACCCCAATATTCTGAGCCGCATATCAACAATCTAGAGACAACATTGCAGACACTTGTCCAAACTATGAACACTTTCACGACCACCATGACATCCATGATGCAGGAAATGCTGAAAATGCAATCCACTATCTTGCAAGCCATTTTAAAGAAATGATTTATTTAAAAATTTGTTTCTGGAACGCGAACGGCCTCCGCCAACATAAAAATGAACTGGAATACTTCCTGATGGATAAGCAGATTGATGTTATGATGATTGCTGAAACTCACTTGACGTCGACAGGGTACTTCAAAATTAATGGCTACGAGTTCTACGATACTAAAGACCCCCGCGGTAGAGCTTGTGGAGGTTCGGCAATTCTTATAAAGAACAGAATAAAGCATTATCTAATGAATAACATAAGTGTGGATTACCTCCAAGCAACAAACATTTGCATTGAATTCTGTCAATACAAATTTGTTTTATCATCGATTTATTCTCCGCCTCGATTTTCAATAAAAGAACACCAATACCATAACTTCTTTAAATCCCTTGGAGCTAGATTTTTAGTTGCTGGTGACTTTAACGCCAAACACACATTTTGGGGTTCACGTCTGGTAACCCCAAAGGGTCGCGTACTCTTCAACACCATTGCTAAAATGGGCTTAGATGTACTCTCAAGTGGACATCCCACCTATTGGCCGACGGACCGACGGAAGATTCCCGATGTTATTGACTTTGGGGTAATGAAAAATATCCCTGTAGAATGGATGCAAGTGGATCCTTCACTGGACTTGTCCTCAGATCACTCTCCTACTATCATTTCAATGCATTTCCCTCAAGTGTGTGGTTCTCCATTTATGAACATGACTAAGACCCGAGTAAGTTGGATAAAATACAAAAAGTATTTAAGTTCTCATTGCACGGAAAATGTTGTGTTGAGAACTACCGACGATATTGATGAGTCGATTGGCAACTTTACCGAGGACCTTCGACGAGCTGTGCATCACGCTTCCACTTATCACGTTGAATGTAGAAATAGGACAAACAGAACTTATTTCTCTGAACTCGAACATCTCCTATCAGAAAAAAGAAGAATGAGAAGAGAGTGGCAAATTCACAGGTCTCCTGAACTGAAAGCTAGGCTACGGGAATGCAGAGATATACTAAGACATTTCTTAGAAACCCAAAGAACGGCCTCACTTAGATCTTACTTGGAAGGTCTTGATAGTACCCCACAATCTGACTACTCGTTATGGAGGGCGGCAAGAGGTTTAAAAAGACCAGTAAGAGGAAAACCTCCTTTGCGAAATCCGACTGGTGACTGGGTTAGAAATGATTCCGAGAAGGGGACTTTATTTGTTAACCATTTGAGAAATGTGTTTACTATAAACAACTCAAATAATAACGAATCTGATTTGCCACCACTTGTTATAAGGCCTCCTGTACCTCTAAGACTAAACTTTCGTGATGTCCAAAACGCTATTGGTACTCTGAACCTTAGAAAGGCTCCAGGTATGGATAAAATCAGCAATAAAATGCTTGTGGAGTTACCTCGTGTAGCAAGAAGAATTATCCTCTTTATCTTCAACGCTATTTTACGCCTAGAATACTATCCTGCAGATTGGAAGGTGTCTATGATCACTATGATTCCTAAGCCAGGGAAGGACCATACCAAAGTGGAGTCATATAGGCCAATTAGTCTATTGCCGACAATTTCAAAACTGTTTGGAAAATTGTTAATGACTAAATTGACTCCAATTCTGAATGACACTGAATGTATTCCTAATCATCAATTCGGCTTCAGAGCTAAACACAGCACCATCGAGCAAACACACAGATTGGTAAATGTGATAAGAGGGTCGTTTGAAGACAAAAAATACTGCTCCGCCCTTTTCATTGATGTGTCGCAAGCGTTCGACAAAGTTTGGCATGACGGTTTAATGCACAAAATAAAATTAACTCTGCCTGCTAACACCCATAAACTCATGGAAAGTTATTTATACGGTCGCAAATTTAAAATCAAAGAAGGTGATTTTTTAAGTACCGCTCAGCCAATTGAATCAGGTGTGCCACAGGGTAGCATACTGGGTCCTACTTTATATTTGATATATGCCTCCGACATGCCGTCAGACCCTAAAATCCATACGTCAACTTTTGCAGACGATACAGCCTTTATCAGCGTCCATCAGGACCACCAAGTTGCATCACAGAATTTGCAGAATTATGTTTATAAACTAGAGAATTGGCTAGAGCTTTGGAAAATCAGGGTTAACGAACAGAAATGTATTCATATAACTTTCACATTGCGAAAAGATACCTGCTCGTTCATCAGAATAAATAATCAAATTATCCCGCAACACAATGAAGTCAAATACCTCGGCATTCACCTCGACCGCCGTTTAACTTGGAAGTCTCATATTGAAGCGAAACTTACACAAATGAGATTAAAAGCAGTGCAACTTAATTGGCTAATCGGCAGAAACTCTACATTGAAATTGGATTGCAAACTTTTGTTGTACAATGCAATACTAAAGCCAATCTGGTGCTATGGAATTCAATTATGGGGTACTGCCTCAGCATCCAACATTGAAAAAATTCAAAGGGGTCAAAATAAAATTCTACGTATAATTACTGCAGCACCATGGTATGTTAAAAATTCTCGAATCCACAAAGATCTAGGCGTGCCATTAGTAAAAGTCGAATTTACAAAATATGCGTCAAAGTATGTCAGCAAACTTGAACACCATCCAAACCCCCTTGCACGAGACATCCTTAACTTTAGTGGCCACAATCGGTTGAGAAGGAGGGATACCCTTGCTTTAACTCAAGCGCAAAATAGATGACTGGATCAGTTGATGTGAAATTTTTTTAGTATCATAAAAATTTTTGTCTAGCACTGGCTGGGCTTATTATTTTCTTTTTAGTATTAAGATTTGAATACTTATTGTCATTTCATTTTGAAGATTCAATAAATAATTAAATGCAAAAAAAAAAAAAAAAAAAAAAAAAAAAAAGTTAGAAAGTACAGTCGGTCAAGCCCGACGGTCTAATATCCTACACACGGAAAATTATTCTGAGTCGATCGGTATACTTTAAGGTGTTTGTTGTACTAATATTTTTGGGCGTTACAAACATCAGCACAAATACAATATACCCTACTTATTATGGTGGTATAGGGTAAAAGAGGCCACATTAACTTGACTACCCCACATGACTCCAAATTACGCCATCTATTTTCAGCGCTTAGAAGAAAGAGTCTGGAAATGCTATATTTAATAGAGATATTTAAAGTAGATTCCATTCTCCTTAACTCGTACCATATAATATTGGCGATCCAGTCTTGATAGCTTTTTCTTAGAATGACTGAATAATAGTGATGTGGTTGCATATGAGTGGAGTGATAGAAGTGCCACCCAACGGTAAGCATATATACCAGTATTTGCACGAATGTTGCAGTTATTCCTATATAGCCTCGTACAAGTTGCCATGATTTCAGCAGTCTTCATTCATTCATGTCGGTAGACAAAGTGAGCTCACCGGTTAATTCAAAATTTAGATCCAATAATTGAGGCAATAGGCCCAAAATTTCCTCATGACCATTAAAATTCGCAGAAAATTCAGGAAGAAGCATCCATTTAACTATATATTATCTAAGCATTGAACATGATATCACTTTTCATATCTGGAAACCATCCTAAAACTAATATAATATTACATCATTCGCCTATTCAACAAATAATCGAGATAACAACAATAAGGCTTGTGTTAACCATTCTTAATTTCAACCTAAATATTAACCAGCAACTTAACATAAAAAAAAAAAAATAAGAACTTTTAAAGTTTCAAGTGTCTTCTAGTAGTTGATTCAGATGAGAATCGGTGTGCTTTCGTGATGCATTATGATGACATCTTTTACGTAAATATTCTGTGAATCCAAAAAATGTGCATATCATTTCATATCACGTCGTTTTTTAGCATCTTTAGCGAAATGCAATGACGAACCTGAATTGAGCATAATATTAGCATTTTTACACAGATTCTCGATAGAGTCATATTCAGTAACAATCTCAGCAGCAACAACTTTGCCGTCTGAAAAGTAAAGTGAAAAGTTGTATAAAATTCATTCCACAATTTGGTTTTCATCAAAAGACTGTGATGTTGAATGTTGATACCTGAGTTAAAATCTCTCCTTGCTCGTAGGTTGCTTAACTGTTCTGGTATTGTATTATGGAAGGCATCATTTATGAGAAGGTAGTACAATGCATTCACATGGAATGTTATATGTATACTCTACAGCAGGAGTGCCCAAAAGTTACTTATGTCAGAGCAAACACCAATACATTTAAATAAATTAGTTTTTATTCAGTATTTTTTGTTGCAAAAGCAAATACATACAAAGAAACAACACACTTTTTTAAACGGTATCATACGTTAAACAAAAACATAATCTACATTGAATATCGCAGTCACCAGTAGAGCATACGAAAGTGTTGTTGCTTTTCGCTTACGTGTATAGAGTGAAGTACGACAAAAAAACAAATAAGGCAAAGTTGTTTGTGTATTGCGTATTGCTAGTGCTGAGTGCTGTAATGAGTATAGTTTTTACAAATACAAAAGAGCACCAAGAGTATAGGGCTTGGGCACTACAGGCTGGCTCATTAACCACAGCTTTCAAACTCGTTTCATTGTTCAGAAAGCATTTCAGCTATATAGCATTTCTAAATTTCCCCCATACAAATACCATTAACAGCCATCCTCAAAATACCGGCGGCAAGCGTTTTTTAACAGTCAAAATTTCTCAGGCTAATACATTTTGTATGGAGCATACCGAAACAACGCGGTGGCAACGCTTATCTATTGGAAAACCCGATTTTGACAAGGCGTTTCACAGTGAAGTTAGTTGCAAAAGAAAACAAAACAAAAAAAGAAAAATAAAACAACAATGCCCAGCTGTAACAATAAACAGGGTCGTTTTATTTATTTGTTTGATAACCCTGTTTTTATCGTTTTGACATAACGTTTCCGCTTTTGTTTAGGGATGGGGTATCAGTGTTAACGCTCAGCGTAAAAGAACGTGCCGCTTACCGCTGGTATTTAGGAATGGCTTTAAGTCGTCAGCGCATGCTACAGCGAGTAGCTACAATAGTGGCGTGATAATCATCCGTTATAGGTACCTCTTGTTGCTATCGCTTTCTTCGTTCAATATTATATCCGTAGTTTATGTAAATGTAATCCGTTACGATTTACATATAATATAGAATTTTGCATTACTTAGGAAAAAAAACAACTTTGATTTTTATATCAGATTTTGGAACACATCTTAATTAGAGACAAAAACTACATATGTAGGTATTTCAATATAGGAATCAAACAACCAAATATTAAATAATTTACCGGTTTCATAATAACTTTAGATAATTGGTGATATAGTAGACGTTTAGGAATTTTCAATCAATATTATACTGAAGTCTTACTCTCCGAAGACAAATTAGTTCCTCTAGAATTTTCTCCCAAATCATGTACATATAAGTTCTTTTGAGTTTGCTTGAATATATGTATGATAATGTTCCTAAAATTAATAATCAATAATTTATAGACAAATAAATATCTAGTCTTTAACATCATGCAGCTTCTACAATTAGACTAATAGCAGACCAAAGCAAAGGCAAAACAAATCAGCAGCGTGCAATATACATTTCCCAATAAGGGGAATGTAGTTAAGTTATATATACTTAACATGATAACATTAATTTGGAGCTAGAATTGACAAAAGAAAATTGGCACTGTTAGAAGTAACTACTGTCAACAAATCTCCAGAATAAAGGTAAGGTCACACTTGGCAAATATTTTCCGAAAAAGACGCACTTAATAAAATATTTTTGAACTCGTTAATTTATTAAAAAAACCTTTGTTCATTTAGGACAAGACACAACAAATATTTAGTCTCATTTTATTTGATTCTGTTTGATCTTGCAAAAATCTTGTCAAACAAATTTGTGTTAAAAAAAGTGGTTACGCTTTTTTGACTCAATATTTGTCATATGTGACCATAGCTTAAGTAAGAAAGACTTTGGTGCATTGTACATATTTGTTTGTAGCTTATTTGTTGTTAAAAATTTTCCTTATCTCGATTGTGAATTAAATAAAGTAGTGGTTTCTTCCCTAGTTCAGTTGGTAAAAATCTTTATAATTCTTTATATTCATCTAAGAAAATCTGGTTTGGGAATTCAGCGTTTGGAAAACACAAGATTCTCTCAAGTTATCATGAAATTGCCCCTCTTGAAAGTGTTCCTTATTCATTTGGCCAAATCAGGTCTCTTAAAATAAAATCTTGGATTTTTGGGCCCCTAAGAACTCCTTGAATACAATAGCAGGTACAAAATATGCTCTGGTGTTTTTTCCTTAACCCCAGTACATTTCATTATTACACCATGTTTCTTTCCAATAGGACGAATTTAAATTTATTTTCCCATCCACATTTGTGGCAACACCATCTGTTGCATACATTTAAGTTAAACAACTAAAGCTTTGCCTGCCTGCCAGCAGTATTGTGAAATTTGTCGTTTGCATACAAATGCATTTCAATTGCTTAACGCGAACAAGGCGTAGTATACTGCACAAGCATTTGAATCTGTCTGTATGTTTTCCTCAATTTTTTTTCCAAAAAAAAAAAAAAAAAAAAAAAAATTGTTGATTTTAGTCGAGGCAGGCTGACTAGTTATTTTGGGGTTTGCTGCTGTTGTAACTGCTATGTATGATTGTGTTGTCTTTTTTCCCGAAGTTTTGTGTTCCTTGCGAAATGTCGTCAAATTTACAACGATCGAAATCAGTATGAGTGAAATGTGCTGTTATTCTTAAGAAGCTGCAACATACGAACAGAAAATGTTAAAAAGATTTTGCACAAAACCATTTTGACTAAAAAATGAATTTCATTTTCAAAACGCGTACTTTTTAGGTTTGTGTATTGTTTTCTTAGATTTGACTGTTAGCCTGAATTTTAATGGTGTTCAAATAACTGAGATATTTATTTTGCAGTTTTTTTAAATGAAAATTTTGTTGTTTTATATTCAAATTTGTAAAACCCATTTAGAAAGAAGTTGACAAAATACCCAATTATATGTAACTATGCATTTAAAAATAGTCACTTTACTCGACATGTATTTTTATTAATCATTCATATTAATCGTTACTATCTAAAACAAGTATGAAAATGGGCGCAATATGGGTGTTTTGATCTATTATGGACCGATCGTTCAAAAATTTAGTGGCATGATTTCTGTGCATATAAATATTTTTGTGAAGTGATTTTCGGAAGTGGGGTTTTTATGGGACCGATTTTTATATATAAATATAAAACATATTTGTGTTAAATATTTTTTGGATACTAACATTTTTATGAGATTTAGGATAGGAAGGGTTGTACACCATGTGCACTTCCACTCGGAGACCCTGTGGCCCATTGTGATTCCCTTCAGTAGAAATAGAGTAAAAAGATAGAAAGATAGATTTAAAATGAAAGAAGAACCAAAACCGCCTGATAAGGGGGAAAAGAAGGAAAGAAAGAAATATCCCCTTACGGATTTGGAGTCGCCGTAGAATGTCCCTTAAATAGCCACCCTATTCCCCTAATGAAACCCAGAATGTTACTCGGTTTGCAGCCAACAACATTACTGAGTTCGTCCAGGAATCTATTTCCTAGCCACTTAAGTCTATGACCCTGCAACCTAGGAAAGTTGCACATGATGTGCTCTATTGTTTCTGGCTCCTCTGCATCCCCACACACTCTACAGAAGTCCTGTGTGTTATTATCCCATTTGCCTCTGAAGGCCCCAATCGAACAATGACCGGTTATCATTCTTACCAGAAGCCTGAGACTATACCTGTCCAATTCCATCAGCGTTTCGGTCGCGTTTGCATTTAGTTTTTGCCATAAGGCCCTGGACACTATGCAATCCGACCAACTGCCCCAGGATTGGAATCTTTCGTAAATCAGCCTGTAGAAGTGGCATATAGGTGGTTTGACCCCTCTTTCTCTAGTATCATGGTCCAAACCAGAACCATGTCTAGCCAGTTCATCTGCCACCTCATTTCCCTGTACGTCACAGTGCCTTGGTACCCAACACAATCTCACTTGGTATAGTACCAATAGCTCCTCTAGAGCTTTCCTACAGTCCTGCACTAGGTTGGAGTCTGTCTGATTACGCTCCAGAGCCTTTAGTGCCGCCTGAGATTTATGCCCTTCTAAATGATTTTCGTAGATGTAGATGTGATTAGGCTTTATATAGAAATTATTTGGGGATAAATTTGATTGAATATGTGCATAAATCAGGACAGCCGAGAACATTTGCATGGGAGCAAGGTGAAATAATGAACCAATTTCACCAATTCAATCCCAACCGTTCTTGGGACGAAAAATATCATGTACAAAATTTTATATCTTCAAAATTGCGAACTGTACTCTGCGCACAAGATTTACATGGGCAGCCAGACAGATAGATGATTCTGAGTCGGTCGAACCGTATGGTCTGGCGAGACCACAAATTGTAATTGGAAACAATGCGAATATTAGCTGCCTAGATGTTAGTAAATACGGTTCTGTTGGGGATAAAACTCATTATAATAAGCTGAAATATTTCAGCAAACCCGAGGTCAAATGGTTTAATGCAAATTATGTGGAGGCAGGAATTTACTGAGTGCTTGTTCGAGAAAGGACATCACCGATGAGCTAGAATAATTGATGCCCCGAAGAACAGCAAGAGTTTCTTGTATTTTATCAAGAGGATTCGGTTGCGAGAAGAAATTTGATTGTTAACATAGCACAATACAAAACATAATGTTTCTTATGCTATGCCTAAAATATTTTTCAAAACTCGAGTCCGGATTCAATGCTAACAAATACTGTAGTTCGGAAGGTAATCCTAGAAAAGTTTTCCCATCTCTAGCTTATCCATTCAAGAATCTGAGCATATTAATCTGGTATTTTTCGGGATTGTTAGAACGTTATTAAAGCCCATCCAATCCCCACTAATCCTTATAATTAGCGCCCAACAGCAAATTGTTTTAACTATCACCATTATTTACAATTGAACTTTTCAACGCTAAATAATATGGACTCTGTAGTTGAAGACCTAATGGCTTTCAGATCCAAAAACTTCAAACACGAACTAGACAGTTTGAATGCCTTAGCACGAATTTGGTATGCAATGTTTTCGAAAAACATCTTGTTTGTTGTAGGGTATAAATTTTATAAATAAATTATATATTTCAACTTTTCTTGGTGGAGGAGTTTTGAGGACTTTATATTGAGATCTGGAGTTCCACAATTAACGATATTTCCATTTTGTACTAAGATAACATTTTGTTTTAACATAAACATAATACAAAGAAAAGATAAAAACATTTTTCAATGCCGCTTATGTTTTCAATTACTTTTAGTCCAGTGTTAATAATGGGTCTTGTAAAGCCTGAAAAGATTAAAATTGCACTGGATTTTCAGTTTCTCTAGATCGAGTCAGTTGTCATTCTAACTCAAGCCAGATTTAAACGGAACTTCGTATATAAGGCCATTACTGTGATGCTAATGGGTTTCGATTGAACGTATGAGGATTACTTTGATTAACAAAGCAATTAATTATTTAGTTCTTTTATTCGACCTTTTTTCAATATTCTATAATTTCTTTTTTTTTCAAGCAATTAGGTAATTTTTAATAAATATTTGGTGAATTTCACGTCAAGTGACGCAATTTTAAAAATCGATGTCTTCCGATTTGGATGAAATTTGCACCAAGGTTAGTACTATTGAATAGTAGGCCAGAGACAAATTTCCAGCTCTATTAGTCCAGAAGTGCCAGAGTTAGAGGGGGTCAAAGTTGGACATTTTGGTAAATTTTGTTCATACAGGGGTTTTTTTTTTAAATGAGTGTAACTTTTCACCTATTGGTCCTAGCAAAAATTGTCCAAAGGACTGTAGATAACTATTTCTTTAATCATTTCAAAAATATTTTTTTTTTAATTTTAAAAATTTTTTTTTTAATTTTTTTTTTTTAAATATTTTTTTTTATTATACAAAACAATTAATTTAATGTTTACTCATCAAATATTTACAATAAACTGACTGGTTGATGTCGCTACTCTCACTATTTATAAACCCGTCATCTTCTAGCCGTTTCCAGCATGATTTAGCAAAGACACTCGAAAGTTCTATTTATACAATGATCAGTCAGAGTGATACTACGTTTAAATTGAAATAAAATTCCTCAACAGTATTTTTATTTTATGTAATTTTAACGTTTCAGTTTTGTTATAGATTTTTATTTACTGAAAACTAGTTAATAAACAAGCTTTCACTAGCTACACTACAAAAGTCCTTGTGTGTCCTGTGTGCAGAATATTGATCAAAGACACACCTTTGTTTTAGTTTTTATTGAGTAAATAAGTCAAATGCATTTATGTAAATATAAGCTGGCAGCATTTGTTCAACATGTTTTTATTGTATTTACTATACGATTATTATTTTTTATATTTATTGTCTATGATTTGTTTCCTTTTTAAATTTCTATTGATTTTAATATAAAATAGTTTTTGTTTTTCTTGTTGTTCTTTCCCTTTTAAGATTTAATCATGTGCGAAATTGTCATACAATATTTACTATAAATCTGTATGAGATTTGATATTTACTAAATAACATGTCTTAAGGCAATCAATTTCAAATAAAATCCTTGAAAAGTAAACAATCATCATCATCGTCTTCTCAAAAAAAAAAAATAAAATAAAAAAAGGACACTCGTTGTGAAGAAGTATGTTTGCATGTATGTTTGTTTATATGAAAACATGTGTGAGTAAGTATGTGTTTAAGTAAATAAAACATTACTCATACACTTGTAGATTAAAGTAATAAGGATAAGCTGCAAATAACCATTTTAACACAAACACAAACAGATACTCACTGTGGAAATCTTAGACGTAGTTAACAGTAAATAAAACAAAATGTACCCGACGGTTACAAAATGCCATAAAGTTTGAAAATATTAAATGAAATCCTTGAAAGCTAGAAGGCTACAGTTTTAGTTTCTCCTTTTTGTTATACCACCAGTATTTCATTTATTTTTATGCCTTTTCTTCTTGCTTTTCTTTTGCTGTTTCTTCAATAATTTTTCCTGACCACTTGAGTGCGTTTGTGACTGTAAGTATGAGTGTGTGTGTTTGTTTGCTTTTCTGCGGTAAGATTGTTGGTCCTGCGAGTGCTGGATACAAAATGCGATTTAAATTGTTCAAGCGAAAAAATAAATACTCGTAAAAGAAAGGACTCATTTTGTACTCGTATTAAGTCTGCATGTAAAGATCCTTGACTAATGTGTAAAATGTTTTTTTTTTTGCTTTTCTTCGTTCAAGTCAAAAATCATGATTCTTTAGAGTAATCAAAAATATGTTTTTATAATTGAAATGAAGAAATATTTACAAGGTTGTTTGCTGTAAGTGTGCTAAATGTAACAAGTTTGTGTAATTCTGCTTATAAATGACTGCCATTTGCACTTAAACGAAATAGGTTTAAATATTTCTATACGAGTATATGTATGCAAGTGTAGGAATACAAACTAAATATGTGTGAAATGATTTCTTTTCAACAGGAAATGTATTACTAGGGTGTGTAATTTATTACTAAGTTACTTAGAGGGCTACAGTCAAAATACTAAATAAAAATTTAACAAATATGAGGAAAATTTATAATTACGAAGGCATGCTTTTCAAAACAAGATGCAAATAACAAAAGTAGTAAACAATTTTTGCAGAGCTGCGATAGCCTCGAAATGGGGAATAAGACCGAATACGACAATTCGACTAAGGATATTGAGAATATTTTATCAATACCACCACTAAAGGTATGGTAATATCAGAGGCTTACAATTAACCACTCAACCCGATACCAAAATATAATAAACATCCTAAGAGAAGGTCATACTACTACTGAATGATATTGATAGAACTCAAACATATAAGTAAGAAAATACCAAGGTTCAAAAATTGCCGATAAAACGGAAATAAGTTTCTACGAACGAAAACGAAATATAAGCAAATACTATTGTATTCCATATCACAATTCAGGCTGAGATAATAACGATTAAGGGGGGGGGGGGTATTAAATGGTTTATAACAAAATTCAAACTCGTGTCTTTACAGATAGTCGAATGGTATCACAGTGTTTAATATAGAAATATTTTACAATAAAAATAAGTTAAATACTTACTTAAATTGGGTATATCTTGGCCCAGGCCATCGTAGCATTACCCAAATTTTCCAAGATGTGGTTATGCCTGGATTTCGTCACGCTGGAAAGTGTTAAACCCTTCCCAATGTTTAAGAACAAACTTAAAGAATGGAAACCGAAAATGTAACGACACTTTAATGTGAAATCGAAAAATAGTTTCTGAACCTTAATAGAGCAACAATTAGAAGGCTAGTCAAAATATAAACTGATCACATCTGGATCGTATGACTAAATCAACGACACGATCTGTAGAGCGTGTGGAGAAGAGGACAAAATAGTAGAACATTATATGTATCAATGTGCCGCCGTAGTCAATTTAGCACGAGCACTTTTACATGGATACTATATTAAATCTAGTATATCTTAGGAAATCAAATTGAAAATATTTGAGAAACTATATCGAAGGGCCTAAGTTCTTAACCTAGTGCGCACAACGTGCCGATTTGTCATATATGTATATTGCTACGTTTTTACCCTTTAAATACAGTGGTTTATTTCCTTTAAATAAACGGGATTCATTTTAATTGCGCAATAAAAGCGTCAAGTGATTTAAAAAATAATATAACGTGTCTTTATTTATTTAAATGTAATTTAAATAATCAGTCTGCCTTAGAATATGATAGGGGCCTAAAACTGCTTCTACTCAATCTAACCTACTTAGAGGTACTTTTGTATTTTCCTTAACATATAAAGGGTGTCCCAACTAAAACGCAATTTTTAAATGATTGATGCAGCAATTGAATTGTTTCTCTGGCTGTATGACGTGTGGCGCCGTCTTGTTGAAACCACATGCCCTCCACATTCATTTCTTCAATTCTAGGCAAGAAAAAACTGGTTATCATTGCACGATACCGAACACCATTGCGCTTGACCTGCCTCATTTTCATAAAAAAAGTTCCAATGATTCCTCCAGCCCAAAAACCAAACCACACAGTGACACGTTGAGGATGCATTTGCTTCTCGTGAACCACTCGAGGATTTTACTCATCCCAAATGCGAAAATTCTGCCTACTGACGAAACCATCAAGATGGAAATGGGCCTCGTCACTGAAGATGATTTTATCGGCAAAATTAGCATTTTCATGTTGTCTCTCCAATACCCAATTAACGAACTCCCTTCTTTGTCCATGGTCAGCTGGCTTCAGTTCCTGAGTCAATTGAACTTTGTATGCATAAAGATGCAAATCTTTCGTCAAAATTCGCTGCATAGTGGATTTGGAGACACCAATTTGCTAACAGACCCAGTTTCGGCAAATTTATCCATTAATCTCTTTACAGTTGATTTTTTTTGGAGCATTATTGTGACCCCAAATTGGTTGTAATTTGCGAACTGTAGCCGCAAAACTTCACCCTTTACATACATATAGTATGTACATTAGTGTGACCGCAAGTTATATGGAAAATTTTTTTTTCGTATTTTCACTTGGCAAACCCCTTAAATTGATTCCAAATTAAAAAAAAAAATATATATATAAAAAATTTTAGATCGCTTGCATAATTATTAGGCGTGCCTTGAGCCCACAAAGTTTGCTAAAAATGCTATTTTTCTCACTATGGCTCGCCTTAATTGTTCATAACTTCAGTAATATTTATTTTAGAGAAAAACGTTATTCACAAATATTATAGGGCTATATCTGATGAACAATGTTGCGCTGTATTAGTTTTCTTTAGCATTAATATTTAATCCAGAAAAAACGAAATTAAAAAATAACAGCGAAATTTTCACATATCTTCGAATTCTTTGCATACGAACTTATTTTCTTAGTATTTATTGCTTTTGTTCATCTGCGTTATGTTTATTGTTAATTCGAGTAAATACTCAAATTGTTGTGGATTTCTTGCGAAATTTTTTCAACGGTTTACCGTTAGCTCTTACTGAGTAGTAGGGTTACCTTACAAAAATATAACCAGAACATTTAAACATCCTTTTTAGCAGGTCTTGGGAGCAGAAGCTGTAACGCCAACGCCAGCCAAAAAAATGAAAGGATTTAAAAATATAATTACTCCAAAACTTGCAGCCGCTTTAGATGTTTGCAAGGTCAGTGGTCGAAAAGCCCTGCATTTAATTATATCTGTGGTGGAAGCAGTCGGTCTTGAAGTACAAAACTGTATTATTAATATAACGTCTATACATAATGCAAGGGGAAAAATACGAGCAGAACAGTTCAAAAATATAAAAGAACGTTTCAACAAGAACGGACTTGGTGCAATTTGTTTGCACTGGGACGGAAAGCTGTTACCAGCTCTTACTGGAAATCATAAAGTTGACAGACTTCCAGTCATAATTTCATGCGAGCGTACGGAGCAACTACTTGAAGTGCCCGCATTTAAAAGTGATACTGGCAGAGAGCAGGCGTCTGCTGTTTGTAAAGCTATATTTGAATGGGGACTTCAAGATCATTTAAAAGCCTTGCTGTTCGATACAACTGCCGTAAATACAGGCCGTTTTAATGCAACCTGTACGACTATTGAACACAGTCTTCAGAAGCAGCTTTTTTTGCTACCTTGCCGTCACCACATTATGGAACTCGTATTAGAAAGTGCCTTCGAAGTTAAGATGAGCAAAACCGAAAGCCCAAATGTAAAAATATTTGAATAATTTAAAAATACATGGGGAAATATAAACCAAAATAAAATTCTAAAATTCTAGATATAACAGAGATCAAAAGATATACACAATTGAAAGCCTTAGAATACAACACAAAATTAAGAGAACAATGAATTTGAAGGAAGACACGAACAACATTAATGCGAGTTATATTGTTGCCATCACTTGAGCTGATACATATAAAAAGTCTAAATATTAAGTATTAAAATTAGGTTACATATACTCCTGGATACATCTAGGACTTCTTAATGTGTTAAAAAAAGATTTCATATTGTAAGTATATAATGTTTATGTGTTACATTAATGTATTTATTTTATTGTTTTATAATTTTTAATAGACAATCCCTTGAAAAAGTCGACAAACAATCGACGAAACGTCGGGAAAAATATTGTAATTAAAAAAATTGGATTTTTATTTACATTAAACAAATTTAGGCCATTCTAGCTTACAAAATAACAATCTTATAAACCAAAATAATTATCAGTCTGGAATGGAAGATCATGATGTCAAAAAATATTTAACAGCAGATAAAGATAAAATAACTGAATTTGTGAACTATGAGATCAAAACTAAACAGCCAAGAGATGATTACAGGGAGTATCTTGAACTAACACAAATATTTCTTGTCGAGACTCCACCTATTAGCAATGCAGCTTTTCGCGCCCCTGGGGCTGTCCACCACGCGAGATGAATGGCAAAAACTATATACTGCTTAAAAATATTTTTATTTCGACGTGAATTTGATTTGGCAGTAAAAGATAGGAAAGCTTTACGTAATATATGTATTTTTATTGTTTCAATATATGTTGATATGTGGTTCTCTGCCTCTTCTGCTGCTCAAGCACCATACAAAGATTTCCAGCTTTTGAAAAAACTGGATTCTTTTAAAAAAATTGATGCTGATATATCTCAAGTTGCATTACACAAATTTAAAAACCACTTATGGTACTTGAGTCCTGAGTGTGTGGCTTTAGCATTTTGTGATAACACTGTTTCTTTTGACGCAAAAAAAGATATGGTGAAGGCATTGAGTCGTGAGGCTTTAGATAAAGACATAAAACGCGCCTCAATTCAAAATTTAAATATTGTGCAGGTTATCGAAGGCGGAATGGATCAATTCATTTCTTCTGAGACAAATAACTTTTTTCTTCGCTTTAATATCAATACAGCATTTTTGAAAAATAATCCAACTTCATGGCCTGCGGATAATAATTTAAAAACTGCTCTTCAAATTGTTAATGACATTAACGTGGTAAACGATACAGCTGAACGAGCGGTGAAATTGATGCAAGACCACAACCCAATGCTCACAAAATACGAGAAACAAAAACAATATATATTGCAAGTAGTCAAAAACTATCAAAAACAATTTCCGATGAGCACGAAGGAGATTTTATTACAAAACTCATTATATGCATTAAGCTACAATTTAAATTTGTGGATTGTAAATTCAATTACAATAGTATAAACATGGTTAAGAAATTCAATTTAAATGATATAAGAAGTTATTATTTAAACAATATTTGTATGGGGGCTATGAAAAATCATGGACCAATTCTTACTATTTTCCTTACAGTTTCTTCTTTTATCATAGAAATAACGTGTACAAAATTTCATCGATATATTTAACAAATTGCAGTAAAATTTATAAAAAATAATAAATTTTTACGGAGGTTGTCTGACATTTTGGTCCATAACTCTGGTTCTACTTTACCGATTTTGCTGATCAATACCCAACTGCCTAAGAAAATACGAAATTTTCTAAAAATTTTGTAAAGTTGTGTATTTTGGACTTGAGTTCCCCACATGTGTTGGTGGAGGATATATAACAGGAAGACTTAACAATTCCTTAAAACTTAACAATTCCTTAACTATTATTATTAACTATTTATGAGTTAGATTTCCTAATAACTTCTTAAGTATGCTTGCAACAAAATCTTCTTCCATTTTTAAGAAAACTATAAATCTAAGTACAATACATTTGGTAACAGGTTCGTTATTAACAATACAGACTTTAGATTCTACAAAGCTTTGAATCTCAGCAGATTCCCCTGGTAAATAAATCAGTTCAAAGATAACTTCTCGGGAATTGAATTTAGATGTGTGAGTTTTCAGTCTTAGTTTCTTAAATTCACATTTTGTGCAAAGTAATTTGAAATACTGTCTTAAATAATGAAGACACTTAGTTAATTTACATGGTGTACTATTGTGTTGTATTTATCGTATGTGCTAAAACTTTACCACAGTTGTAAATGGGTCGAATTATTCATTCCGTTCCGCGATTGCGGAAAGAATTTTTTTGTGCGGAAGCATAATTTGAAATGATTCATTCCGTTGCTGCGGTATTTGTCCTTTTTGCGGTATCCTCTCTACACAGACAGTATTGCGGCATGCCGCAGGAATGAATGATTACATAAATATTTTACAATTCAAACTAAGCTTGTCTGTTTTTCATGTGTACTCGTAGTATGCTCAGTGTCAGCTGATTTTTGTTTTGTATTTTTTTTATTCCTCTGTTTCGAAATAATTTTGCAAACTTCTAAAAAAAGCAGGGTTATACAAAGTTATACACATTTATAAAATGGAAGTAATAGAATCTATTTCGGTAAGTTTTTGTGCACAAAAAAAAAGAAAAACTTTAATTAACTGCTGTTATACTATGTTTCCACGACGACTTGAATCACCTGCTTCGCTCTCTGAATCATGTTTATGAAGCATGCTGTTTACATGACCAAAAAACTTGATTCGATTTGACAGTTGTTTTTAATAAACAAACAGAATAAAAAAAACAGAATTTACAATTTGTGGAAAATAATTTTTTTTAATGGACAAACAAAAGTGAGTGGAAATTAGTTAGCTTATTTGAAAAAAAAAACATACATTCGTACGTCTTTACTTCCAGCAACAAAAAAATAATTTGCTTTGTTTACAATAATATTAAATTTGTACAGCTAGTGCAGATAAATATGAATCTGCTTGATTCGCTCTTAAAATTTTGTATGGTGAAGCAAGTTGTTTCGCTCATGATTGGGGTGTGAAGCATGAATAGAGAGCGAAGCATGTTCCGTGGAAATATAGTATTACAGATAAAGTCACAGCGGGTTAGAAAAAATCCCACTAGGAAGTGGTCTGTTGCCGAAGAAAATGCGCTTGTTGACTTTTTAATGGACAATCTTGATGTAGAGGTTTGTTCATGTGTACAAATTTAGAAAAAAACATCTTAAACTCTTCTGGGCGTACGCGAACCATTTCTTTATATCTATTGCTGTCGTAGTTTCTCAACACGTTTTGCTGCAAGAGGGAAGATTTTGGCACTCGATTCAACATCAAGCAGATCATGTTTATCCTAAAATTTGCATAAATATCGTCTTCCTCTTCTTCATCGTCTATAAATAAACTTTTTTATTTAAAAAACAAGTAAGAGTGCTATATTCGGCTGTGCCGAATCTTAAATACCCTTCACCTAAGCGTAATAAGAAATACAGAAACTACACTAGACTAGAATATCCTAATTCTGTGTTTTCTATTCAGTGTTAGTGCAAATTTTACTAGTATTTGATATATTGTTTGAAAGACAATTTTACGACCAACATAATTTATGTTAAATATTTTGAAATGTTGTCTAATTTTTACCATTTTTAATTGATTTAATTACCAATTCTTACCATAATTTACAGAGTCTGTCTGATGTTCATAATAATCTTCAGTGTAATTTAACAAACAGAGTATAAAAAAGGGGTACAATTCGGTTTTAGTGATTTTGTTAAAAAAAAAAAAACAAATAGGGATTTTAGAAGAGATACCAGCAAAAAAAAATTTTTTTGGCGGCCACGCCTATTTTCGAGGGGGCGGGCGCTTAAAGTTGAAAATATATAGGCCTATATCTCGGGAACTACTGGGTGTCTGATAATTTGTAATACATTAAATAAAAGGTATTAAAAATAGCTTTCCAACGATATATATCATGATTATAAAATATGGACCGAATATGGGTTAAATCCGAAAAGAATATTTTTTGACCCGAATTTATTTGTTTTTGGAAATGCTTCTATATGGCAGGTATGACAAATTATGGGCCGATCTTCTTAAATTTTGGAACAGTTATTTTCATGCATATGGGGATATTTCACGTAGAATTTCAACGTAATAACGGTATATTTAAGATATATATTAGTATTAACGTGGATTTCGGTAGTGGACCTTATGTGGGGGATATAGTCAAATATGGACCGATATTCTCAAAATCCAGCAGTTAGATTTAGGCATGTATGTAAATGATCCGTGTAAAATTTTGGATTGGTACCCTTATTTATAAGCGATTTATGAGTATTAAAGGGATTTTCCGAAGAGGGCTTTATATGGGGCATACGGTTACAAATAGACCGAAATTAACAAAATTGTGTGGAATGATTTTTGTATATATGTACATGATCTGTACAAAGTTTTGAGTCGGTAACGATATTTATACAATATATATAGGGAAAAATGTCTTTTTCAGATGTGGTCCTTGTATGGGAGCTATGACCAGTTGTGGGCCGACCACCATAAAATTTAGTACAACAATTTATTTGCCTATAAAGAGTATTTATGTAAAATTTTAGCCGTTTAACATTATTTATATCTGTTTTATGCGTATTTAAGTGAATTTTGGAAGTGGACTTTATATGGGGTCTATGGTCAAATATGGACCGAACTAAAAAAAATTTCGTTTTGCGATTTCTTTTTGCACAAAACTTAGTTTTGCTGAATTTTGTCTTGATATTCCAATTTTATAGGCATTTATGTATAATTGAGCAATATTTCGGGAAGATTTTTGTATGGGGGCTATGACCATTTCTGGGCCGATCACCATAAAATTTGGTACAATAATTTATTTGCCTATAAATATTATTTATGTCAAATTTTAGCCGTTTAACATTATTTATATCTGGTTTATGCGTATTTAACTGAATTTTGAAGTGGACTTTATATGGGGTCTATGGTCAAATATGGACCGAACTAAAAAAAATTTCGTTTTGCGATTTATTTTTGCACAGAATTTAGTTTTGCTGAATTTTGTCTTGATATTCCAATTTTATAGGCATTTATGTATAATTGAGCAATATTTCGGGAAGATTTTTGTATGGGGGCTATGACCATTTCTGGGCCGACCACCATAAAATTTGGTACAATAATTTATTTGCCTATAAAGAGTATTTCTGTCAAATTTTAGCCGTTTAACATTATTTATATCTCTTTTATACGTATTTAAGTGAATTTTGTAAGTGGACTTTATATGGGGTCTATGGTCAAACATGGACCGAATTAAAAAAAAATTCGTTTTGCGATTTCTTTTTGTATAAAACTTATTTTTGCTGAATTTTGTCTTGATATTCCAATTTTATAGGCATTTATTTATCATTAAGCCATATTTCGGGAATATATATATTTGTATGGGGGCTATAAGAAATCATGGACCGATTCTTACTATTTTCTGCACACTTTCTTCTTTTATAGTACAAACAACGTATTAGGGGTGCCAGACGTACTGTTTTTAGCAATACGCGTACTGTTTATTTTCAAATGTACTGTTTTATGCACAAGACCCAAAACAGTACGCAAATGTACTGTTTTTTACACGTTGTACAGTTTTTTGCACTGTTTTTTCATTAAAAGCTTATTTATATTAAAATTTAAAAAATATTTTTTTAATTTATTTGTTATTATTGAATCTTTCTTTTTGAAATTTACAATATGTGTTCAAATCTTAATTCTACTTGTTGTTTATTAGTTGTTACCAATGTAACCACAACTGTTGTATTCAAATTTTAATATTGATAAAAAATTTTTTGTTCACTGTATTGCTTTATTAAAAAAAGAATTTATTTATCGGGGTTTAATCTACTTTAACCCATTACCGCCCACTGTCCCCATATGAGTACACATGTTCAAAAGCTGGAAACTCTAACTTAAACCGATATTTTAGTTAATTTAAACATATATACCGCTTCTTTAGGCTTAGTTGAACTTATAATCAGAGACACGTACTATAAAATAAGAAGTATTTGCAGTATTTAGTATTTCTAATATTGTATTTTGTTCGGGTGTATTTTGTTGAACATCTTCCAGTTTTTTTTTTCAATACTATTGATTTAAAAATTCGTTTTTATCGACAAAATATTTTGTTTAGAGTGTTAAAAATCTTTAAATTCCATTTGTTTGGCAAAAAAGTAAAAAAGTGATTTAGAAGGGATAGTTTTATTCGACTGTCCCCAATTGGGGACAACGGGCGAAAGTATTAATAAATTCTACAAGTTCACAGGCTTTTTGATCTTCTTCAATATGTCGCACAGAAATCTTTTTAGAGGTCGGAACAGCTTTTTACGACTTGAAGATGCTGTTAATTACATAATGGAAAATGATGATGGTGATACATATGATATTTTAGTCATGCCACCAGATGCTGCTGCTGTAAGTGATGTCGATAAAGGTGATGAACAAGATTTACTTTGTACAAATATCGCAAATTATATGCCGCGAGAAATATAAATTGCTTTAAAACAACAAAATGATAATTCTACGTCAGATTGGAGTGATAGTGATGATGAGCCACTCTTAAGTTTTCTAAGAAAAGAGAATCAAAATAACCAACAAAATCCTAGATGGAGACGTGAAGAACCAACTTATAGCACAACATATAATAGGAATGATGCAATAAGTAGTAGAGTTGATGATTTCGTTAAAAATGTGAACGCCCACAGCCCTTGAGCTTTGTTTGAAAACATATTTGACCAGTGTTCTTGATTTGGTAGTCGAAAACCAAGTCGAAAATCATGAGAGGCAAAAATAGTGGTGGCTAATATTTGAATATATTTTAGATTTGGCAGTAAGTAACGCTTGGCGATTGCACGTAATACTATGTAAAGCTGAAAATGCCATTCTGATGGACCAACTATCATTCAGACGGAGTATTGCGCGGTCCTATTTGCAGCCCAAAGCATTAAAATGGGCATTTTCATACTTAGTACGCCCAATGTCCCCATATGAGGACACCTAGTTTTCTAAAAAATGGATACAAATTTTTAAGTTTTTTTTTATTATTCCATTTATTTAGTTGACATTGAATTAATAAATATCAACAAAAACATTTTTTCACCTACAGTTGCCTTTTGGGCGTTAATGGGTTAAAGTTGATTAGGAGATCAGTGGCTCTAAAGCATTGGTGTCAAAAAAAATTTGTTTGTCCATATGAAATGAATACAACAACAATTGTTTCATGAAATGGACATCATTGCTCTAAAGGCATTTCTAACCATTAAACATTGTAGATTAACATGAAGAATATTAAAAAAACAAACTGGATTTCATAAATATATCGTTTTTTATACAACGTATTTAAATCAGACATGTGCAAACTGACACAAACGCATTTCAAATCAGTTTTACGAATTTTGCGACTGTGTTAAGTTGAACGGAGCAAGCAGAACAAAAGCAGAGAAAACAAAAGTAGTACACTGAGTAAAAAATTAAAATTAAAAAAATTAAAAATTAAAACTAAATCTTAAAAAAAAAATCAAATATCAACATCTCCAATTGGGCATTATTTTTGCCATTTACAAACATAAAAATTTCTTTATATTCGTCCATGGCAATTAAAATTTTTTTTTTAGTGTAGTGTTTTTTATTACAAATAATTTTGCTTGCAGAGCGATACGGTGTTTCTTTGTCAAATGCAGAATAGCAACTGACTTTAGGCCCAACTATAATATGCATATGCTAGCTTAAGCAAACGTGCGAACACATATAAATTGTATGTGGCAAACTATAATGTACTTAACGAAACTTTTCGTTAAGTTTTTCAACTGTCATTTGCTTAAGCAAAAAGCGAAACTGATCGCACATTCTGTACGGAATCAGCTGTTTGTTGTTGTTTGTTTGTGTTTTGAACAAAATGGAAGAAAATATATTTATTTTAAATTTAATAGAAAATGCGGAAACAAATAAGTGCCTTTACAATAAAAGAGGCCCTTTTTATTTTAACAAAAATGTCTTTCTGTCGCGGTTTATTTCTCTGACAGAACAAGAGCGTCTTCTTCTTTTACAGTGTAGTTCACTTATTTATTTTAATGTGCGCAGGCCTTCAAGCGCTAACTTTAATATTTTTATATTATTTAAATTTTTTAAGTTTTTTCTCCATTTTTGCAAACACAATACGAAAATTAACAAAACATATGTAAACGTTTATTATTATTTACAATTTAGTGCTGCCACAGCTGTACATTTTAGTACTTTTGCCGATAAATTAAAAAAAAAGGAAAAATTATGCGTTTCTGGTACGAAGTTTTCTTTTAATTATAAAATAATATAATAATATTTATAAAATATAGTCATTTAATGGGCTTTTGTTAAAATAAAAACATTTTTTTTAAACATAAATGAGCAACTGTGGACAAAAAGTTTCAAAGTCATTGTAGCCACCTAAAAGTTAACTTTGAACTGGTTATGCATTTGACAGCCTTTTCGTTAACTTTTGCAATTTGCTTAAGCTTGCTTATGCATATTATAGTTGGGCCTTTTGAATCGGTAAACAAGCAGCAAGCTTTCGGACATGTTGGTGTGAAAAAACGATCAAGCTACTATCGGTGTGAAAACACGATGACTCAAAAGAGTACTAGCTGCACATCTATGATTTAAATCAGTGGTGTCAATTATGACTGTGTTGGTGCGATTACTCTTTACTCTTACATTCCCAGCGGGAGAAAACTGCGGCTGCGAGGCCTATTACGAGGCCTCATGACAGTTATTCTTGATACTACAACAAGTACACCTCGTACAAAAACCACAAGCAATTTGTTTTTTTTAAATCATTGTACAATGTTAAAAACAAAAATAAAACAAAATAGAAACAAAGATAATAAATAATGAATATATTATTTCTGTTTAAAGGCCTCAAAACAAGACGTGCGATACTTCCTGCTGAATGAGAGTGTTTTGCAGTAAACAATTATATTTTACGCTCGCAAAATAAAAGAGCGTAAGCGTACATGTGAGTTTTGCTTACACAATTGTGTATGACGCTGACATCCCTGATTTAAATACTTACATTAGGGTGGAGCGAAAATGTAGCATTTTGAACTTTTGTCAAAATTTGATAAGACTTGGGTGTTCAAAAGTTGTTACTCCGTATACTGATTGTGCCCTTAGAATTTGCAATAAATCGAATTATATCTTCAGGTGCCACGGCGACCTTAAAAATTGTAAAAAAAAATAAAATTACGCAAAAATCAATGCTTATGCAATTTGTGTTTCGTTCAAAATATGATTTAACTTGAGCCAAAAATTAAATATTTATGCTATCAGTAACGCCCTGAAAAAATGTCATAATTTCAAACAGATTTCTTGAGGTGCCACAATATTACTGAATTTCGAATATTTACCACCAAAATCACACATTTTCCAGTTTTTCGTTTTCTTATACCAAATAAAATGGAAACTTTAACGCGTTCAAAAGATAGTAATTGTCCGTTATTTGGAGTTGGAGTACCATTCAATGAAAATGTTTTACCCACATATGGTGATATATTGAGGCAGTATATATCTACACGTAACTACTCGAAATTGGAAGGTCAGTTAAAGGAGCCTACGTTTTCAGAAGTAGTCAAAATTATCGTCCCTTCTCTTGAAACTCTTTGGAAGAAAGCGTCTATACCTATAATATCTACTGAACGCATTATTGAAAGAATCCGTGACTACCACTGTAAATACAGAAATCTTATGAAACCTTTCAAACAACGATCCAATATTCCCAGTTTTATAAAGAAAACCGAAGAATTTAAAGATAAATCGAAAGTTTTGTTCGACATTGCTTCATGCAAATGTAAAAATTGCGAAAACTGCATTTGCGAAAAGAACAAAAAAATTCCTGTGACGGAAGGATTGTTTCTACTAGACCAAAGAACTGCAAGAAAAATGATGATAGGAAATATTGATAAGAAAACGCCAAAAAAGCTCCAAGAACGGGAAAACAGAAAACTGAAACAAGAACAATCCCTACAAGAAGCCAACCGTTCTAAAATGCAGAAATTTGACAAACCCGATAAAGACACATCCGTGGAGTTAGGTGATAGTCTGTTAGATGATCTAACTATGAATTCAGACTTGCCTTTATTTGAAGATATTACCACCCCCTCTACTTCATCTGGTATTTCCACATATGTCCAAATGCGTAAAACTCTGCCAACATTAGCTCGTGAATGTGATCGATGGGGTCTTTCTGACCGTGGTGCTGCTGCTGTTTCTTCTGCGTTATTACAAGATTTAGGCATTGTTCATGAAAACGATACAGCGTCTATTATCGATCGCAGTAAAATTAGACGTGAGAGACAGAAATGTCGGAGTAAATTTCAGTGTGATTCCGGGGAAAATGAGGTGCTAAGATCTATTTATTTCGATGGAAGGAAAGATCCATCCAGAAAAACTATTATAAAAGATGGAGTATATCATCCGGTAACAACTACTGAAGAACATATTGTCATTCTTCGGGAACCAAATTCCGAATACTTAGGACATGTTACTCCTCCGTCTGGAAATGCTTTTAATATTTCAAACGCCATCACCGATTACTGTTTACTGAAAAAATATGACACTCAAGAATTAATTGCTATAGGATGTGATGGGACAATTGTCAATACCAGTTATGAAAATGGTGTGATAAGAAAGTTAGAGCTCCATTACAACAAATCTCTGCATTGGTTTGTGTGCTTGCTGCACACAAATGAACTTCCGCTAAGACATCTCTTCACTAGTCTAGACGGCGCAACACATGGTCCTAAATCATTTGGTGGTCCAATTGGTAAATCTTTAAAAGAATGCGCTCAGCCCGTTATAAAATTTAAACCAATTGAAGGACATGAAGGATCTCCACTGCCGGAAATTGATTTAAAGGAATTAAGCAATGATCAGAAATATCTGTATAAGATGGTTCTTGCTGTTATATCGGGTTTTTTTTTTTTTTTTTTTTTTTTTTTTTTTTTTTTTTTTTAATACATTTAATTTATTTATTGGATCTTCAGAAATGAAATGACAATAAGTTTTCAAATCTTAATACTAAAAGCAAATAATAAGTCCAGCCAGTGCTAGACAAAATATTATGATACTACAAAAAATTTATATCCACTGATCCAGTCATCTGTTTTGCGCTGGAGTTAAAGCAAGGGTATCCCTCCTTCTCAACCGAACATGGCCAGTAAAGTTAAGGATGTCTCGTGCAAGTGGGTTTGGATGGTGTTTAAGTTTGCTGACATATTTTGAGGCGTGTTTTGTAAATTCAACTTTCACCAAAGGAATGCCTAGATCTTTGTGGATTCGAGAATTTTTAACATACCATGGAGCTGCAGTAATTGTACGTAGAATCTTATTTTGACCCCTTTGAATTTTTTCAATGTTGGATGCTGAGGCAGTACCCCATAATTGAATTCCATAACACCAGATTGGCTTTAGAATTGCATTGTACAACAAAAGTTTGCAATCCAAATTTAATGTAGAATTTCTGCCGATTAGCCAATTAATTTGCACTGCTTTTAGTCTCATCTGGGTAAGTTTTGCGTCGATATGAGACTTCCAAGTTAAACGACGATCGAGGTGGATTCCGAGGTATTTGACTTCATTGTGTTGCGGGATAATTTGATTATTTATTCTGATGAACGAGCATGTATCTTTTCGCAATGTGAAAGTTATATGAATACATTTCTGTTCGTTAACCCTGATTTTCCAAAGCTCAAGCCCATTCTCTAGTTTATAAACATATTTCTGCAAGTTCTGTGATGCTATTTGATGGTCCTTATGAACGCTAATAAAGGCTGTATCGTCTGCAAAAGTTGAAGTATGTATTATGGGGTCTAACGGCATATCGGATGCATAAATCAAATATAAAGTTGGACCCAGTATGCTACTCTGGGGTACTCCTGCTTCAATTGGCTGAGCGGGGCTTAAAAAATCGCCTTCTTTGATTGTAAATTTGCGACCATATAAATAACTTTTCATAAGTTTGTGGGTGTTAGCAGGCAGAGTTAATTTAATTTTATGCATTAAACCTTCATGCCAGACTTTGTCGAACGCTTGCGACACATCAATGAAAAGGGCGGAGCAGTATTTTTTCTCTTCAAACGTCTTATCACATTTACCAATCTGTGTGTTTGTTCGATGGTACTGTGTTTAGCTCTGAACCCGAATTGGTGATTTGGGATACATTGAGTGTCGTTCAGAATTGGAATCAACTTAGCCAATAACAATTTTTCAAACAGTTTTGAAATTGTCGGCAGTAGACTAATTGGCCTATATGACTCTACTTTAGTGGGGTCCTTCCCTGGCTTAGGAATCATGGTAATCATAGATACCTTCCAATCTGCAGGATAGTATTCTAGGCGTAAAATAGCATTGAAAATAAATAGGATAATTC
This sequence comes from Bellardia pandia, assembly GCA_916048285.2. Lineage (NCBI taxonomy): Eukaryota > Metazoa > Arthropoda > Insecta > Diptera > Calliphoridae > Bellardia > Bellardia pandia. The sequence continues at coordinate 79,305,817 of OU696530.1, forward strand.
TTTTAGCTACACGAGGTAACTCCACAAGCATTTTGTTGCTGATTTTATCCATACCTGGAGCTTTTTTATGATTCAGAGTACCAATAGCGCTTTGAACATCATTAAAGCTAAGTCTTAGAGGTACAGGAGGTCTAATAACGAGTGGAGGCAAATCAGATGCATTATTTGAGTTGTTTATAGTAAACACATTTCTTAAATGGTTAACAAATAAAATCCCCTTCTCGGAATCATTTCTAGCCCAGTCACCAGTCGGATTTCGCAGAGGAGGCTTTCCTCTAACTGGTCTTTTTAAACCTCGTGCCGCCTTCCATAACGAATAGTCAGATTGTGGGGTACTATCAAGACCCTCCAAGTAAGATTTAAGTGAAGCCATTCTTTGGGTTTCTAAGAAATTTCGTAGTATATCTCTGCATACCCGTAGCCTAGCTTTCAGTTCAGGAGACCTGTGAATTTGCCACTCTCTTCTAACTCTTCTTTTTTCTGACAGGAGATGATCGAGTTCAGCGAAATAAGTTCTATTTGTCCCACTTCTGCACTCAACGTCGTATGTGGAGGCGTGATGTACAGCTCTTCGTATGTCCTCAGTAAACTTGCCAATCGACCCATCAATATCCTCGGTAGTTCTCAACACTACATTTTCCGTGCAGTGGGAACTTAAATACTTTTTATACTTTATCCAACTTACTCTGGTTTTAGATATGTCCCGAAATGGAAAGCCATTCCCTTGAAGGAAACGCATTGAAATAATAGAAGGAGAGTGATCTGAAGACAAGTCTAATGAAGGCTCCACTTGTATCGATTCTACAGGGATATTTTTCACTACTCCGAAGTCAATAACATCGGGAATCTTCCGTCGGTCCGTCGGCCAGTAGGTGGGATGACCGCTTGAGAGTACGTCTAATCCCATTTTTGCAATGGTGTTGAAGAGTTCACGACCCTTCGGGGTCACCAGACGTGAACCCCAAAAAGTGTGTTTGGCGTTAAAGTCACCAGCAACTAAAAATCTAGCTCCAAGGGAATTGAAGAAGCTGTAGTATTGGTGTTCTTTTATTGAAAATCGAGGCGGCGAATAAATTGATGATAAAACAAAATTGTATTGACAGAATTCAACACAAATGTTTGTTGCTTGTAGGTAATCCTCACATATGTTGTTCATTAAATAATGTTTTATTCTGTTCTTTATAAGAATTGCCGAACCTCCACATGCTCTTCCGCGTGGATCTTTAGTATCATATAACACGTAGCCATTAATTTTGAAGTACGCTGTCGCCGTCAAGTGAGTTTCAGAAATCATCATGACATCAATCTGCTTATCCATCAGGAAGTGTTCCAGTTCGTTTTTATGTTGGCGGAGGCCGTTCGCGTTCCAAAAACAAATTTTTAAATAAATCATTTCTTTAAAATGGCTTGTAAGATAGTGGATTGCATTTTCAGCATTTCCTGCATCATGGATGTCATAGTGGTCGTAAAAGTGTTCATAGTTTGGACAAGAGTCTGCAATGTAGTCTCTAGAGAGTTAATATTAGGCTCGAAATATTGTGATTTAGGTTCCTGCTCCAAACCTGGCATATTAGATTTAACCACGTTAGCGTAAGAAACTTGTCTAGAACTAGGCGCGTTTACATGACTAGTGGACCGTAATAATTGAGGGAAATTGTCACTCGATGCTAAATTTGGCTGTTGAGGATTATTAGGCAATACTGACGTCTTGTTGGTTCTTATGCCTTTCAAATGAGTGTAAATTGGACAACCTCTATAATTTGCGGTATGATTACCTCCGCAGTTACTGCATTTTTTGATTTTTGAGTCAGTTTTCGACTTATTGCATTGAGCAGTTGCATGTAGCTCCCCACACGCAACACAAACTGACGGCAATTTACAATACGCCTTGGTGTGACCAAATTCTTGACAGTTAACACACTGGAGGGGTCCCTGACGCTTATGCGGTTCTTCCACGGTGATTCTACGATGCAGAAGGTAAATCAGATTGTAGATGGGATGGGACTCGTTTTTCTTTAATACGACATCTCCAGGTTCCAATTCCACCCTAAACATAGGCTGTGGAATCTTTTCACAGTTTCTAATGTTCACAACACTCTTAATTTTGAACCCTTTGTCCATTAAGCCGGTCTTTATCTCCGCAGGGTCAACATATGGGTCTATACCCTTTAGAACGACTTGGAGACCTTTTGCGCTTTTGAGCTGATAGGTGTAGAAATCTCTAGCCTCCCTCTCCAACTGGTTGGACAATTTTCGAAAATCATCTTCCTTTTTCACTTGAATTTTGGTTTCGCTGATATTTCCATGTTTAATTGATGTTACGCTAAACATATTTTCACCTATTACCGAAACGATTCTTTGTACCAATTTACTGGAAGTGGGCTCTCTCAGATAAATTGGTGGGGGCTTAAACGTCTTCTTAGGAAGTTCTGGCTCATCCGTCTGGAGGAGAGCAAACCTATTTTGATCATTACTCACGGTCTTAGGAGCTTTTGAATTTGATGATACTTGAGCAGATGTTGGGCTCCTCTGTCGCTTAAGAACTGTGACGTATTTATCCATACCTACTTGTTTTCTAGGTTTGATTGCACTATTTGATGTAGAAGGTGTTGCTGTTCCTTCATCTATTGAAATTACTATATTGGGCGAACAGGAACGACGCCGTTCCACGGCTCTTGCAGTGAGAAGATTCTCCACAGATTTTTTTATGGATTCTTCCTCAGAGACCCATTTAGTTTTTCTAGTTGAGCTAAGCTCTTTCTCAGAATTACATCTGAGAGGAACACTCATACAGTTTTTATACGATTTTTAATGTTTTTTTTTTTTTTTTTTTTTTATATATATTTTAACCTATTACGATTTTTTTTTTACTTTTTGTTTAATTTCAGCTTTTTACACTTTTTCACCTATTACGATTTTTTCACCGAAAATTCAGCCGCACTAAAAAAAACACGTCCGAACAGTTCGATGAGACGAGATTGAGGATCGTTATATCGGGTGAATGCAATAAAGATCTCGCCAATATTCAACCTGGACCAATATCACACTCCCGCTGGCTCACAACTGCCAGTCGAATACTTCGTTTATATGTCTTCTCCAACGAACCCTCACAAAATCTGATCATTTTAGCTACATATGTAGTAAAAGTGTATGCACCGGTCTGGTTTAGTATTAAAGTTAAATCAGCTTGCTGGGAAGGTCCAAGACATTTGTGGAAACTCATCTTTTTAACTAGATATCTTCCAAAACATTTGAAGGATGTAGTTGATCCAGTTATCCAAAGAAACGCCTATTTCGCGCACCCGGAGAACTTATTATTGGCTATGATTAAAGATAAAAGACCAAATATTCGTAAACTTGCCCTTTGTCGAATAATACGTACAAGAGAGCAACAGAGGCCTAATTCAATACGACAGTTTAAAGTTCCCGTGTTAAATTTTGATGCTCAAGAATACTACGAGATGATAGATCATGAGTCTTTTAAAAATATTGAACCTCCCTTAACAAGATCACTTACAACAACCGAAATTAAAAATTATATAACTAACGGCGAAGAAATTATAACTTTTCCCAAACTTGTGTGTCACACTCAAGCCGTCGAACGCTGCGTCCGTTTGGTGACAGAAGCTGCAGCAGCTGTAGGAGACTTAGAAAGAGATGGCTACATTCGATCGAGGCTGATGTCTAGATCTATCATGCCACGATATAATACGAAATCGGAATACAAACTTATGTAGTAGTCTAAACTTATTATTTTAAATGTTAAATGATAAAAATGCGTTTTTTGAAATCTTTTATTTCTCATTAATCTAGTTTATATATTTTATGTACGCCACTGTCGTTGAATATGTATTTGTTTAGTTTAATAGATCTAAATAAAAATTATAAGAGTTAGGCTAGAGCTTATCTTCCGTAAAAGAAATACAAACTTAATTGTAATTAAATGTGATTTTCCTTATTTTTACCAAATTTGGATCCCTTTGTGGCACCTCAAAAGACTACGACACTGTCCTAATTTTTTTCTGTGGTCCTTTTCATAGCTTTGAGTACTTAGTTTTGGGTCAAGTTAAACTATATGTGATATCGACAAGTAATTAAAACAATTAATACAATGTATCAGTTAACCTCATTTTATGAAAAAATCAAGGTCGTTGTGGCACCTTTAAAAATCAGCAAAATTTAAAAAAAAAATAATCACAATCTACTGGTGTATAGAAGCAACTTTTGCGCGCCCAAGCTAATTGATATCAAAAAAAAATTTTTTTCGCTCCACCCTAACTTACATTTTTAGAAAAACTGATGGCACATTTAATTTTAAAGTAGTCATGTTAAGATAAAATGTTACTTGGATTTTTTTCAATAAATGATACTTCTTAATTTTTAAATAATAAATTTCTACACCATGTAAATTGGAACAGCATTAGTCTTACTAAAAATATTGAAAAAGGAGTAAAATTGAGTTGACATTCAATTTAAAGTTCACTTTTGGAATGTAAATTAATACATATACAGATTGGTTTACAAAAACTAATAAATTTAAAACTTTGTATTACAAGCAAAGCAAAAATATTGCAGTCTAAAACGACTTTGATGATATAAAAGATACAATATGTCATTTAAATTGTATTTTCGATGTACATTCTTCAAAAACGTTTATAATATATGTTATGATCTCATATTTTTAAATGTTTTAAAAATTTGTTTGTTGGTTATTAAATTAATATTACAAAAATGTTATTACATGAATAAAAAGTTATGTTTTCGTTAAAAAATAAAATGTACTGTTTTTTTTTAATTGTACTGTTTTTTTGCATAAGATGTACTGTTTTTCCGTATTTCAAATCTGGCTACCCTACAACGTATACAAAATTTCATGGTATTATCTGCAATAGTTTTCAAAATATTGCAATAAAATGGATGAAAAATATCAAATTTTTATGGAGGTGGTCTCACATATAGGTTCATAACTCTGGTTAACCTAAACCGATTTTGCTGATTTTAAATAGCAAACTTCTCGAAAGCACTTCTGACAGAATTATTGAAGGTTTAGATCCCGAGTATATCTGGGGACTTCAAAAAACTGATTTCAACAGACAGACAGACAGACAGACAGACAGACAGACAGACAGACGGACATGGCTTAATCGACTTCGCTATCTATAAGGATCCAGAATATATATACTTTATAGGGTCGGAAAATTTTTTTGTGGAAATTACACACGGAATGACAAACTTATATATACCCTTCTCACGATGGTGAAGGGTATAAAAAAGGGGTACAATTCGGTTTTAGTGATTTTGCTCAAAAAAAAAAAAAAAAACAAAATCAAATAGGGCTTTTAGAGGAGATACCAGCAAAAAAAAAATTTGTTGCCGGTCACGCCTATTTTCGAGGGGGCGGGCCCTTAAAGTTGAATATACATAGGCCTATATCTCGGGAACTACTGGGTGTCTGATAAATTGTAATACATTAAATAAAAGGTATTAAAAATACCTTTCCAACGATATATATCATGATTATAAAATATGGACCGAATATGGGTTAAATCCGAAAAGAATATTTTTTGACCCGAATTTATTTGTTTTTGGAAATGCTTCTATATGGCAGGTATGACAAATTATGGGCCGATCTTCTTAAATTTTGGAACAGTTATTTTCATGCATATGGGGATATTTCACGTAGAATTTCAACGTAATAACGGTATATTTAAGATATATATTAGTATTAACGTGGATTTCGAGAGTGAACCTTATGTGGGGGATATAGTCAAATATGGACCGATATTCTCAAAATCCAGCAGTTAGATTTAGGCATGTATATAAATGATCCGTGTAAAATTTTGGATTGGTACCCTTATTTATAAGCGATTTATGAGTATTAAAGTGATTTTCGGAAGAGGGCTTTATATGGGGCATACGGTTAAAAATAGACCGAAATTCACAAAATTTTGTGGGATGATTTTTGTATATATTAAAATGATCTGTGCAAAGTTTTGAGTCGGTACCGATATTTATACAATATATATAGGGAAAAATCTCTTTTTCAGATGTGGTCCTTGTATGGGAGCTATGACCAGTTCTGGGCCGACCACCATAAAATTTAGTACAGCAATTTATTTGCCTATAAAGAGTATTTATGTCAAATTTTAGCCGTTTAACATTATTTATATCTCTTTTAAACGTATTGAAGTGAATTTTGGAAGTGGACTTTATATGGGGTCTATGGTCAAACATGGACCGAATTAAAAAAAAATTTCATTTTGAGATTTCTTTTTGTATAAAACTTATTTTTGCTGAATTTTGTCTTGATATTCCAATTTTATAGGCATTTATTTATCATTAAAGGTGCCATCAGACGGGATGTATTTTACATATGTACTGTCACTTTTCTTACCCATATGTAATTCCGTATGTATGTCAAAATTTCCATTTTACATACGATTCATAATTTTTGCTATCACACCTGCTTATGTTTTTGCGTATGACATAACCTATAAATGTAAACAAAAGCTGACTTTTTAACGTGTATAAATTTCAATAATTGCTTCTTTTGGCCAATCTAACTGCAATAAATATAATAAACATAATTTAATTTATTAAGAATTAATTTTCTTTAATTTTTTTTACAATATATTTTTTCAAACAATTTTGTTTCAAAACAAAACATCTGTTTTGTTTATGTTTGTCAGAGGAAAATAGAGCGTGTTCTAATCGAAAAAATTACATATGTATTTCCACATGTATTTTACATATGCAAAGTTTCATATGTATCACACGATGTGTACAACTTTTACAGATGGAAAATTTGACAGTACATATGTAAAATACATCCCGTCTGATGTCACCTTAAGCCATATTTCGGGAATATATATATTTGTATGGGGGCTATGAGAAATCATGGACCGATTTTTACTATTTTCCGCACACTTTCTTCTTTTATAGTACAAACAACGTATACAAAATTTCATGGTATTATCTGCAATATATTTCAAAATATTGCAATAAAATGGACGAAAAATATCAAGTTTTTATGGAGGTGGTCTCACATATTGGTTCATAACTCTGGTTAACCTAAACCGATTTTGCTGATTTTATATAGCAAACTTCTCGAAAGCACTTCTGACAGAATTATTGAAGGTTTGGATCCCGAACATATCTTGGGACTTCACAAAACTGATTTCAACATCCAGACAGACAGACAGACAGACAGACGGACATGGCTTAATCGACTTCGCTATCTATAAGGATCCAGAATATATATACTTTATAGGGTCGGAAAATTATATTGTGGAAATTTCACACGGAATGACAAACTTATATATACCCTTCTCACGATGGTGAAGGGTATAATAAAAACAAACTTACTTGTTTCAACCATTAGTCTGTCGGATGCGAACTTTTCACACAAAACCGTAAAAATTTTGTCTTTTTCGTTTCATGTCGGCATTTTTTAATATATTTTTTTTTTTTGCTCTGACGTTGATTTGACGTTTTTATAACTTATGATTTAGAAAATACAAAATGCTACTCACAAATTTACAATTTTTTCAAATATGACTTTACGACTTATGACTCAAAGCCACCATGTAAATTCCCTAACTATTGATTATTTTGTAAGATAAGTTTTTGCTGATATCTTAAGGATGAAAGTAAGGGCTAATTTGCAATATAACTAGCTTATTTTCTACATAACTGCAATATATTGTTAGTGTTTATGAATTTTCATACTTTGTCTGTTGATAAAATGCTGAACAAATTATTTATTCCCCTAAAAATAGCCCAAAGTTATAATAACTCTGCCTATGCTTATAGCATGAACTAAAAACATTACATTCTTCCATTAAGAGAAGAAATAATATTATAACAAATATTTATATAATGCTTTCGTGCCCCAAAGAACTTTAACTAATAGAAATAGCAGTTTCAATTGCCCTAAGTAAACATTCTTTGAACTGTTCGCAACATAAGCAGTGGGTACTATTGCTTATAAAAATCCACCTATCAAAATATATGAATTGTTGTGCATTTCAATTTGTCATAATTTATACAACTATGTACGTACTCGTACTCGTATACGAGTATGTTTAGTACCAGTACCTACTTTACAGTTGATTTAGTTATTTTTAATTACTTGCTTGTTCGTTTCTAGTTCTTATAAGTCCTTGCATGTCATTGGTTGGCAACTACAAAGGACCTCGCTAAAGAGGACAATTATTAAAAGAATGCCAGTGTTTTAAAGAAAGGCGACTGTTATTTAGTTGCTGCTCCAACTTATTTATTTCCGTATCCTTGAGGCAATTATTCTGGTACCTTTTATAATGCAATTCTCATTTAAAATAGAAAGAAAGCTGCCTTCTTTAAACATATTCCACTTGAAATAATATTATGAAAAGTTGCCAACAAACCAGCTTAAAGGATGGTGGCAGAAATATTTTAATAAGATTGAAATATAATTTATGCTCCTTTTTTCGCTTTTTGAAACAAACAATTTGAAAGAAAATAAAAAAAAATAAAAACCCAACTTTTCGGATTGTTTGACTTTATTTATTGTTTAAAATATCTTAAGGTGGCTAATTACATTAAATAAAGTCATAATTACGTTAACACATTGTTTTTGTTACTTTTTGCTGTTTTTGCTGTTGTTGTTGTCCTTTTGTATTGACGCCGTTGATTTTTTTTCTGTTTGTTTGTTTGTTTTTCTATGACTTCAACAACAACAAGAGTAATTGTATAGTCTGAAACCCTTAATATGGTATGACTTTCTAAGAGAATTAAAAATAAGGAAGAAAAAAAAAGAGGAAAGAAATAAATTAAAACAAATGTTTAATTAAGTTGCACCCTTCCATGTAAAACATGCGTCAGTAAATAAAGCAGTCTACACCCAACACTTTCAAAGCGAGGCAAGCATGTTTAATTGACCTTGTCCGAAAAATTACCTAAAATTTAAGATCAATTTCTTTGTGATTTACTAATTCACTCATACTGATTTTTTCTTGTAATCCGGATATTGTAGATCCAATGTTATGTTATGATATTATTATTTCTAAAACTAACATTTGGTTTGATCAAAAATATTGATTTGTTATAAAAAAACCTAAGATATCATTCCATACTGTTGGTTTTGGTCTGATTAAAAAAATGTTTCGGTCTTATGTGAACTCTCTCTCTCTTTCTTATTTCTAATGATAACAATATCCACGTCTACTATCACCTCGACCTTTCCTGCTCATTCGTAGCTTATACACTAAAATAATCTTTCTTCTTTATACACACAACTCAGATTCATCTACTATCGGAAGTATCCATATTTCAGCATCAAATTTAGTCAATAGTAAAATAAGTGTGTTGTTGAGAGTAAGTTCTGGGGCCAAATTACCGCATTCGATATCTAGTAAAATTGATCGTAATTTTCTTATTTGAGATTATGGCATTCGATATCGAGCAACAAATTTAGTACATTTTATCATAATTTCGATATCGAAATCCTTTTTCGATACGATAGCTCATTCGATCACGAATGCGGTAATTTGGCCCCTGTTCTTCAATTTGTTTTTTCGATGCCGCCATAATTTCACTCTTTCGTCTCCATGTGTCTCGGGCAATTAAAGCATAAGTTTCGTTTTGTATTCATTCAATATCAGATCTATCTTCCAATTACAATCAGCTCTATCCTTTCGACTAAGTCGCTGTTTTTTTGCATATACTCGTATGTTCATGTTTTTGCTCTGAGTCATAGTTCAGAAGCACACATGCTTTGTGAAGATCTTATAAGAAGAATTTATTACAAACTCTTAACGAATTATCGATGGCACTATACATCTATCTATATATATAAAAGTGAATGTGTGTCGTTATGTTTATTATTATTAGTTTGAAGTCTATAGACGGCTAAACGGCTGAACCGATTTGCTTGAAATTTTCACAGTATATTTCTGTATGTCTGGAAGGAGCTATAGGCTACTTTTTTTTTTGGAAATTTTAAGTGGGCGTGGTACCTCCCATACAAAGTTAATTTTAAAAAATACGGGTAGCGAAGCACACCGGGTTTTAGCTAGTTATCTATAAAAGGATAATGTAAATATACGGTAAATATTTGATTTCGACCTGAATAAGTTTGTGGACTTCAGACTTCAATCTGATAATGGAAATCTAGGGGATTTGTTTAACTCGAAATTGTCTAGGCCTGTTTTTATAGTCGTAGTCTGCACACCTTATCGTCTTTACACTTGTTTGTTAATTTTTTTTACCCTCAACTCCCGATAAAGGAACATATTTTGTGTCGACATAGGCGCCAATATGGCCTGGTATCATTCGTTCTTAGCTAACGATTTACTCCTATCATCATAATTGGGTTCTTTTCTTGCTGATTTCGGCATTTAATTTCTACTCCGTTGAGTATGTAATGTCATGTATGTCTAGTATATGTTGTATTTGAGAATTGAGTTAATCGCCTGATCTAAATACAGCTTCTAGACGTTTAGTTTCCTCTTACTGCGGTAGTGATCCAATTTTTTTTGATGGGCATGGTGCAGCGAATAATAAAATTTACACATTGCGCAGGTCCTTTCTATTTTACAAAAACCGTGTAAAGTTGAGAGCAAAATTTCTTCTTGGGACGTCACAAGTCAAACATATTTTTATTTTTCCTTAACGTTTATATAAATTTGAATACATACTAATAAAAGTATTAAAATAATATTAATATTAAAAAACCTAAATTTAAGTTTTTTCCATTTTTCAAAAAAATAAATAAAAAAAAAACAAAAACTAAACAAAAATATACAAGTATATATTTAAGTTAACTTTTATTTGATATATTTTAATATGTATGAAATAGTAGAGAAATAAATGGGCGATTCTATTCTACACAACTTTTAACATCAATTTTCAAATCACACAATTTGCTACTTGTTTTCATGCAAATTTAAAGTAAAATATCTATATTTTATAATAATACAAGTTTTTTAGACGTACGCTTAAATATAAATTTGTAGTGCACTCGAAGCATTCATATTCATAGATTTGGCGCGAACAGAAAATGCATTCATGTTGCACCCGTCATGACTTAAAGAGCAAATTTCTTATTATTATCTCTTCTTTCACAATAAAAGTTTCAAAATTAACAGAGTTTTGTGTTTTTGTGGTATGATCTTATGAAAGTTGGCCAATTTGGATGCACCCGTCATGCACTTTAAAGCTCTCTCGTGGCTATTTGGTCGTTTCATATAAATTCTTGTAAATAGATTATAATAGTATATAGAAAAATATTACCCCTTCTATAAATAACTTAATTGAAAATGTGTTTCTTTATATTAGTAAAAGACGTTTAAGCGTCTAAATGTTGCACCCGTCAGAATAGAATCGCCTAAATGTTTTTTTTTTGAATCAAAAAATTTACGAAAAATTCATTTTTGTTAAACATTGTTAAAAGTCATTTTTACATGTTGTTTATACGGAAAAATAACCTGAGACGTCATGCATTCATACATTCTTTGCACAATCTTTATTATTTGATTCATGGTGCAGCGGTAAACAACAGTCGTACATTCAAGGGTTTATAACATTTATATTAATCCTCTTCGTCTTTAATCTAGGTGAGTAAAACCATCAAAGGTCTGTGACACAACTTAAGGTATCATGCCATGTTCTAACAATTACTCTCCCTCCCCCCCCCCCCCCCCCAAAAAAAAAAACCGCGATATCTATCACCGTGCTCATTTTATACAAATTGTAGAAAACATCCACTAGAATCTTAGACAAGCAAAATATCTGTATCGTACAGAGCTGTATGAATGGTTGAATGACAATAACAGGATGCATAAGAATAAAATAACATTAATAGTAATCCAAAGTTCTGCAATTCAAGTGGTATGAACCAATAAAGTGTCCCGAGTCCATATTAAATACGAGTGTAATAACAAAGAACTGTTCTGTGGTCAAATTGAAAAACATTATACTAACCGGATATTAAGATCTATAGATATAAGTTATTTTAAGAAGCATGCTTCCATATTATTAATATCCGTCCTCTGCCACCTAAAAAAAAAGAATATTTTTTCCTATCCGCTTTATCTTAAGATGTTGGATTCATAGCTGCCAGATTTGAAGATTTATCGTCATTTTGACGATTTTTTCTTTCCAAAATAGCAAAGTGACGATTTTCTGAATTATTAAAATTTTCTATCGTTTGTTTTATTAATGTTTTTGTTACCAAATTTTTCTCATTTAATATCATAAATATTAAGAACAACATGACATATTTCAAAAACAAAACTAAGTAATAGTAGGGTTATCTTAATTATTAACAATTGTTAAGTTTAAGTATAATAATTCCAAATAATAGTAGAAATTAGTTATTTATCTGTAAACACAAAAAGCAATTTTAAATGCTGAATTCCATGAACTAACATTTTTAGAGGAATCAATTTTTGAATTTCAACGGGAAAATTCTACAAAAACTTCTCGTCGAAAGAATATTCAGCCAAATAAATTTAAATAAAATCTCAGAAAATAAGTACCTGTATATGATGGATGAATTGGATTCTATACTCAAAATGTTATTTATAGCCTGTTCGCCGATCTCGAACGTTAACGTTCGCTTAGATAAGACTTAAGACACAAACTTTTTATCGTATCTATTTTTTTTACTCAATCAAGTTTGTTTATTCCACAATCAAGTTTGTGTCTTAAGTCTTATCTAAGCGAACGTTAACGTTCGAGATCGGCGAACAGGCTATTAAAACTTAATAAACTAAATTGTGTTGACATTGTAATTTAATTGAATTGTAATTAAATTCAGATATTTATTTATAAAATAAACCAGTGACCAGTGTATGTTCAATTCTCTTGCCATCAAGAGAAAATACGAAAATTGACTAGTAACGTCAAGTTTATACCCCTTTTGTACTCTCTTCCCTGCTCATCGAAAAATACTTGCCTTGACCAGTCATAATTGAAAAGTGTGAAAGCGGATTAAGATAATATAAAAATATTACACAAGTTGTGTTGAACTTTATATTTTTGTGATTTCTTGTTTAAAAAGTTAAAATTTATGTATTTTGATATGTGTTGTACAAGAGATTATATACACTTGAATTTTTATGTCTTCGTTTAAATAAAAATTTCAAAATACTATTATAAAAAGTGACTTTATTTTCCCATTTTTTTTTAGACGATTTTTAAAATTCAAAATGACGATTTTTGATTTTTTGCTTTTTTTGTCGGGATTTTGACGATTTTCTCCGAAATTCATGTGGCAGCCCTGGTTGGATTGAAACCACGTTAATAACTTTGATTTTCACGAAATGGTATTTATTATTGATGTTGACAATATAAAATTATGCAGCATATTTTGATGTCTGTTAAAAGGATTCTGAATTAATTTTGTTTCATATTTATTTACCTTTTGTATTAGCGCTTGTATTACCTTTTTCAACCGTCCTGACCAATCTATGCCCAGGCTTGCTGGGTTTTCAATATATTTAAAATTATAATTCAATTATGTCACTCGAGGGTTAGATGTATGCAAATATATTGCCAGCCACCAATTTTGAGATTGTTTTAAAACCGTGATAAATCAAAATAAAACTTTTTACGCCTTCCGTCTTGCTATTTACCGTATTTAAATACACATACATACATTCACACATACATGCCAAAATAACGCTACAAAAAAAGTTTGATAGGCAAGAAACCGCTTTATCCGTTAGCTAGCGTTTTTAACCAATACCACCAGTACCACCGTACCGCACAAGATTCTGTTTGCACCCCTTGTGAATTTCTAAAACAACTTCAACCCCGACCACTGCGTATAAATAATTTCGGGCAAAATTCATACTTTAATTTTCCAACATACTTTTTCATGACTTCATCATCGTCAGCAATTTATTGGTCTTGGGCAATTTTTAATACTCGTATGTTCTGCTATTTTCCCAGTTGTTGTTGGTTGAACTTGTAGCGAACGTCTTAAGGACGCCTGTACAAGTAGAAGCATTAATTCATACTCGCACTCCTTTACATGACAACATTGTATGTTCGAGTACTTTTCAGTTCTTCCGCTTTTTTGTGTTGAGTTGTTGTTTGGTTGTGCAAATGTTTACATTCATAGATTCTCGCTCCATATGGTCCATAAAAAAAAGGTTCAATATGACTGATTTTCACTTGAACCGGTGGGTGAGGAAGTAAGTGATGTAAATGTGAGTTTATTTTCATATTCCAACGACAGGGGTAGTGATAATTTATTCATAAACTGAAATCACCCTCAAAATGAGTGTTTTTGTTTTTTCTTTTCTTGCTTTTTTGTTGTTTCGAATTTTTTTCTTGTTTTTCAGTTTCATTTAGCCCATGTTAAAATTTAATTTTGCAAAAAGTAAATTGTTGTAGCTAAAAATTATATTTCTTAATAATGTTAGTGCCTGAGTGCTTGTGTTCGGGTGTCTAGAAGTGTTGAACTCAGTTTCAGTGAAAGTTAATATGAATATGAAATTTCACAGTAGCTTTAATAGAAGTGACATCCTTAAATTCCCTCTATAAATACAGATGTATGTAAATATTAAATAGAGTTAAGTTAAAAACAATAGCAAAATAAGACTGTAAGGGCACAATTTTTTAGACTTTTGCTAGCAGCTAAGGTTTCTGCCAGTGTTGCCATTTTAGAAATAAAGAAAAGCGTCGAGTGTATAGTAAAAACGGCTAAAAAGGGTAAAAAATTACAAAGAAAAGGGTAAAAAGCGCCAAAAAAAAAATTTACAAAAAATTTGGTATCGTGTTGTTTTGCTTTGCAAATAACACCTAAAAAAAACGATTTAAATTGGCAATAAAACAAAGGATAAAAAAACAAAAAACTTAGCATATCAAAAAGCATGTTAAAATTTTTAAATAAATAATTAATTTTATTATCAATTTAGTTACCAGGAGTAAACAAAAAATTAAAATAAAATAACAATTCATAAAAAACAAAATATAAAGTTTTATAGAAAAACAATTTAATTTTCAAATACCTCTGTTTCATAATCATAATCATCGGGCCACAAAACATATTTAATGAAATATACAGACCTTTTATAAGTTTGATTTGAATTAATTTTTAAGTAGACACTTGAAGGTAATTTGTAATTGCAACAACAAACTTTTGGCTGAGTTTAAAGAAAGTCGGTTTCTGATCTTTGGTTTAAAAGAATTCATTAAACTAAACGTTCTTTCGACTTTGGCATTTAAGTAAGGAAAAGAAAGTATACGAATAACAAAGTCAGCTAGTTCATGAAAAGGATTTTCTCCCAAATAATTTTTAAAATTGTAGACTTCAATCCAAAATTCATCAGTTCTTTTAATATTTTTCCATTTTTACAACGTTAGATTCTTTAGGGAAATTTCTACTTTATTTATTAGAGACGAATCATCAATGAAGTTTTGTGTGAAATCAATAATATCCGCTTCGCTATTTTTAAAAATATTGTCAACACTAAATAACGATATTTTTGAATCAATATAAAATTTAAAGGAAGTCTACGTCTTAGTTCGAGTACGTGATATTTTGTAAATCCTATTAAATTGTTCAATTATTTTATTATTTCTGCAAGACTTTTCGAAATGATAGCCAAGATAACAAAATTCGTTAACGCTTTCATTTAAATTACCTTCTAGACAATCAAAGTTTGTAATACTTTTAATCAGGTAATACAAATCGCTAAAAAGCTTGACAATGGCTGACTCGAAAGCTAGATTTACTTTTTGGACTTCTTTCAAAACTGCACCAAAAAAATAGAAAAAGCCTCAAAAAATACCCTTTTTTATTTGAAAAAAATAGAAGGGTAACGAGACCAAAAAAGCGTCACAAAATACCCGAAAAGCGTCAAAATGGCAACACTGGTTTCTGTACGATATAAAAATTAAAATAGAAAAGACTGCTCTTTAAATTTCCAGCATTAAATATCAGTTTTAATTTGATTACATACATTTGCACATTTTCTACAAACAATCACACTTACATTCAAATTCAACTAAATGCTTTCATTGCTTGCTTTCATTTTCGTATATTTATTTGTTTGAAACTGTTAGAGAATTTTGTATATCGTACTCGTATGCAAACATATACATATGTAGATATATAGGAAATATCCCAGCAGTTTTTCAAGTTGTCAATGTATCTCTTATAGAAAATAATTTTCACAAATGCCTGATGACTAGGCAGACTCCATTTTTTTATCCTTAGTAATTTTATACATCCCAGGGATTCTAGAGTAAAGTCAGTTATAATATTTGGAATTTGTAAAATTGTTCAAGATAAACCAAGTAAGAAAGTATAGTCGGTCGAGCTCGACCATATAATACCCTACACCCAGTATATGTATAAAACAGTTTTTTCAGAAATGGGCGACGATTCAACCCCCCTAATACTGAAATTTTACTCGGCCACTACAATTTTTAAATGATTTTCATCCAATTTGCAAAGTTTATAGTGTTTTTTCATATGTAAAGATACGGTCACACTTGGCAAATATTTGCCGAAAAAGACGTCAATACTAAATAAAATATATTTAAACTCGTTTATTTATTAAAATATACTTTGTTTATTTAGGACAGGACACAACAAATATTTAGTTCTATTTTATTTGATGCTGTTTGATCTTGCAAAACTCTTGTAAGATTAAAGAACATCAATCAAATTTGTGCTAAAACAAGTAGTTACGATTTTTTTTAATAAATATTTTACAAGTGTGACCGTACCTTAAGGTTACAACAGCACATCAGTCGTTTAAATATCTTATTTATTGTTAGGCAGATATTTTATCTACCAGCAATCAGACAGACTTTTGGCTTCCATCTACTCACGTAGCTAATTATGTAATAGTGAGTCTAAATGCCTGGCAAAATCATTAATTCGGGAGAGTCACCCAGAACAGCAGGGATGAATGTATGCATGTTTACATGTGTAGATGTAGTAGTATGATTTTTTTATGATTATCAATTATTATGAGTTAAATTTATCTTGATTATAGAGTCCTTGGCTGACATTTGAAATTATCTTTTATTACACATATACTCCTCTACTACTTACATAGACAAATGTATGTATGTATGTTCGAGTGTCCTTGCAGTAAGCCAAATTTAATATGCCAAAGTTAAAGGAAGGCTAAAATGGCATTAAACATAAAACAGAAAGACAATAATGAAGGTCTTTAATTAAATTGTAAGAGTGTTAAATGTGGTTTTCTTTTCTACTTTTGCTTCTTTTGAAATATGGATAATGGAATGAATGTTTTTTGTTTCTTTGTTTGCTTGTATCCTTAAGGAAATTGTTAATTATACGTATGTGCATACAAACATGTATGTTTGTATGTGAGTATGCGTGTAAGTCTATTTATGTGATGGCATTTTTCTTGTGTTTGAAGGGCTAGACAATAAAAAATAAAGGATTTCTATATCTTGCTCTGTAATTCAAAGATTGTAGGCAGCAACATAAAAATAGACTTGAATGAGGTTGTGGCTTTATTTTATGTGTCATAAAATTCTAAAATCAAATTATAAAAACGGTTAAAATTTGCAGACAACAAACTTGAATATTTAGTGAAATTTGGAGTTTCAAACAAAGACGAATCTTTAAACTATAGAAATACTTATGTATGGCTATATATCTTTATATATCTTTAACACTATTAAAAAATTAGTTTCTTTGTAATAATTGTTGAGGACCGAGCAGATAACCTCGACATTAACAATTATGACGAGTTCTTCGACATCGATATGGAGCCTCTCCTTTAATTGGGACCCTTAGCATTGCCTGAAGCAATTTGCACTATTGTGAATGACTCCTAGGAAGATTGACAGTTGACAATTTGTTTTTATTAATTTACTTCTTAACTTACCCAAAGTTATATACATTCATACATGCATACATACGTATAAACATACATACATTTAAATAACTTTGGTTTTCTTTTGCTCTTTCAACCTCGTTGAAAGTTAACAAAAACGAACAAATTTCGAACAATTAGTTAGAAATTTGTTTAATAGAGTCTTACGAGTATATTATGAAATAATATTTTTTGAATTGTGTTTTACGCTTTAAAACTAATTATCAGCCATGTCACAGAGTTTAATTCCGTTCGGAAGTGGAATGAATTTCGTATTTTGCTTCTTTAGAAAAGGTAAAATGGAAAAGTTTTTCGGAATGAAACCTAGAAATGCTTAAAATTACAATTCCTCATAGCAAATTAAGAGTGGTTTCATTTCGAAAAAATGTTTCGTTTTACTTTTTCTATACAAGCAAAATACGGAATTAATTCCACTTCCGAACGGAATTAAACTCTGTGACATGGCTGTATATTTTGCATTTCTATAAACATTTTGCCCAAAGCAAAAAAATAAAAATAAAATTTTAAATAATTCCAAAAAAAGTTTTTAAAAGTCCAAAAAATGGATTTTTTTTATATATTTGAACATATTGTATATGCCAGAGGACGGGACTGGTTTTGCAAATCCTGGGATTCTGGAATTAATAAATGTAAATTCAGGGATTCCGGGATTTTTCTGGACTTTTGTTTCATATTAAAACTAATTGGTGAATAAATAATAAAAAGCCATTTATTTCAAATAAGTTACTTACATATATCAAATATACATATATTGCACACATACATTTTCAGTCCACATACATGTACGAGTATGTATGTACATTAGGGTGGCCCGTTTGTATGGAGAAAAAATAAGGTATCGATGTTCCCGACTAATATGAAAATTTGATTCATTTTAAGACTACGTTTCTCAATTTTTTTGTCCTGGGGTCAATATTTGGTGAGCTGGATCAAAGGATAAAAAGGTCATTTTTAGAGTTTTTTTCACATTCCTTCCAAAGAAACTATATGTAAATTTGGTATCATATTAAAGATATTTAAGAGGCGCATTAAATTCAAAAATTTTAGTTTAAATTTCTTGATTATAAACATCATGCAATTTAACCCAAATGGGTTTTCCCGTTTTTTTTAAATTCTACCTATTTCAATTTTTATTAATTTTTTTTAAAACCTTAATTCTTCCTCATCTGACAATCTCTGTTAACTCAATTCGTTAATGTAATGGGTATTAAAAAAACGTAAATTTTATAAGCTTAAAAATGGGAAAAACGTTTTGGGTTAATTTGCATGACGTAGTCTTAAAATGAATCAAATTTTCATATTAGTCGGGAACATCCGCAATTTTATTTTGGGGCCACCTTAATGTACATATGTAGGTATAATTTATTTTGATATTAAAAGTTAATAAAGCAAATTTTGTAAAGAAAATTTTATAAACTATTAATAGTTTAGAAACATAACAACTTTGCAATAAAATTTATTAGCAGTGTTGCCAGCTTAGCTTTTTTTGGGGCTAAATTTAGTATTTTTATTTACCTTTTATCCTCGAAATTTATGTTCTAGCTTCTGGATTTATATAATATATAATATTTGATGATGCTGTATTTGTTATCAAACATCAATACATGGTAAATTTCAGGATTATATTTTTATATCCATAAATTTATTATATAAATTCAAATTTATTCGCAAAATATCTAATAGCTTAATTTGTATTGAATGGTTATAAACTGTAATTTTTTTAAATTTTGGCTACGAACTTTTCCCATCTTTCTGGTAATGTATGGATTACATGCCAGAAGAACTGATGATCTTTTAGGGGCAAGAAAGAATCAAGCCAATTTCAGATACCTTGTTTTGAAGTGAAGTGTATCATATATCCCAGAGAGAGCGTTCTGTATCGACCGAAACAAATAGTAGTCGGATGGAGCAAGGTCTGAAATATAAGGCGGTTGAGGAAAACCCATTTCTTTCTTGTTATGATGGAGTAGTATGCTTTAATGTCTGGACGCATATTCTGAGAGTTTTTTTCACCACAAGTAATGAATCGGGGGAAAAATGATTTCCAGTTATAACATTTAAACAGTACTTGGGACATATATAACTCTATAACTCATGAACCAATATACATACAGAGACAGTTTATACATAAAAACCTTGGCATTGATGTCACCTTTCATATAAACAGAAATCGGTTCACGCATTTCAGATGTAGATGTTATATCCTCTAGAGTTATTGTTTTAATATGACAATTGGATAAATTGTGAGGCAAATAACATTAAAATAAACAATAGAGTTATGTTAAAGAGTATAGAAAGCTCTCAACATAAGAGGTCTGATCAAAAAATAACCGTTATTTAAAATTTTTTCAAAAAGTATTTATTTATTCATCAATAACTATCTTGTCCCCTTCAAACTAATCCCCCTCAGATATATAATGCGTTCATGCTTGCTTTTTTTCCAATCCTCGAAACATTTCTGAAACGCGCTTTTTGGTATCGCCAACAGCTCCTGTTTCGATTTTTCTTTTATCGGTGTCTTCAGTTTTGCGAAGAGGAAAAAATCAGCGGTGAATACGGTGGTTGAGGCATGATAAAGGTTTTTTTTGGCCAAAAACTCACGCACAAGCATCGATTTGTGAGCTGGTGCGTTATCATGGTGCAAAATCCATGATTAGTTTTCCCACAATTCTGTGCGTTTCTGACAAATTGCTTTGCGCAAACGTCGCATAACTTCAAGGTAGTATTCCTTATTGACCGTACGACCTTGTGGCAAGAATTCATGATGCATCACGCCATTGCAGTCGAAGAAAACAGCGAGCAAAACCTTCACATTTAACCGAACTTGACGTGCTTTTTTCGGTCTTGGCTCTTCTGGACGTTTCCATTGGGCTGATTGGGCTTTGGTATTTGGATCGTCGTTGACGATGTTCAACAGCTCCTGAGCGATGTCCAAGCGAAGTTGTTTTTGCTCAAAATTAAGCAATTTTGGAACAATCTTCGCTGCCGCAAGTTTCATGCCTAGAACATACGTAAAAATTGCTTGGCATGAGCCGAACGATATGCCAACATTATCAGCATTCTCTCTGATAATGATTCGACGATTATCCAAAATCATTTTCTTCACTGCTTCAATGTTTTGATTGATTGTTGACGTGCTCGGGCGACCAGGACGAGCATCGTCAGTGACATCTTCTCGGCTTTCCTTAAACTGGTTATACCACAATTGAACTTGTGTTCTGCTCATTGTAGACTCGCCAAACGCCACAGTCATCATTTCAAATGTCCTTGTGCATTTAATTTAATTTTTTACACAAAACTTAATACAGTTTCTTTGGTCCATTTTTTCCAATAAGAAAAAATCGAAGAGCACACCAAAACACGACTAACCTTTTTATCTGTCAAAAACAAACTGACAATCCAAAATGGCTGATATTACCAACATATATAACAGACATGTGTACCAACATAACAGAAAAAAAAAAATGAGAAAATGGAACATACGTAACTCATGAAATTTTAAAATAACGGTTATTTTTTGATCACACCTCGTATACTATAACTAGGCCACATCTGTTCAAAATATAAATAAAAATTGTGCTGTATAGGCGTTTCGGGTGCAAATAGAACCAGAAGAGATTCATGCACATTATATGAGAGTTGCCCTTTATTAGTCCAATCAGTAAGAAAAATTATTATTATTTGGACTTTTCCTGATTCGTAAGCTTGAATAACTTAATTTTTGCTTAAATTTAATGCGGCCGTGTAAAATTTGTTTCTATTTTATATTCATTCGTAATGGAGTTTCAAACTGCAGTTTAAATTTAAATTTGAAGACACATATTTGAAGCACCCAAAAGGCCGGTCACTTCACGCACAGCTGCAAAAGCTTTAGGGACTTAAAAAACCGCTAGAAACTATTAACTGAGAACACCCGCTGATGTGGTGGCCGATTTTCATGGCAGCTGTGTTCACAAACAAAAGGATGTCAATATGTTTATTTATTTTGCATATTTGTACTTGTAAATATATGAATTTCATCTGACTTTCTTTCTTTTTATATATTTTTTTTCGCGATATACATTTCAGCACCATTTTTTGTGTCTGAAACCTGGACAAACGCTTGAATGAATATAAAAACGATATTAAAAAATAAAAATACAAAAACAAATAAAATCCACAATAAAAAGGAATAAAACAAGAGAAATACTTGTTTTCGAACACATGCAGACAAACAAAAATCAAATTGAAATAAGTTTAAATGCAACCAACCACTAGGAAGACGTGAAATAAATCATCGGTAATGGCGAACAATTGAAAAATTGAAATCAATATGAACAACAATAAAATGAAAACGTTAAAAATTAAATTGATTTCACAAATACAACCAATTCAATCTCATCATCATCCAGACTTATCCAGTCCACCAACTCAGACAACCAAAACCAGCAGCCAACATTCAAATTGTCCTCGATTTCTTTTATTTTACAATTTTTTTTTTATTTGTTAAATGCGGCTGAAAAAATATTTTAAGGGGTTTAACAAAAAAAAAAAAAAAATAAATAAATCAAAATAATAAAAACGGAGGGTGTGAGTTTTTCATGTCGACTTTATTCACTTTTTCTTTTATTGTCTTCTCTGGCATTTGTGAACAGTTGTAGGTACGAGTTGTACATACGAGTATATATTTATAGCATACGAAAGGATTTGCATAAATTTAAAGTTCTTATAATTTGTCAACATCAGATTGTCAAAGTATTTAGTGTAGTTTTCAATAGTACGAGTAGTAAGTACGTACTTTTTTTGTTGTATTCCTTGCTCAAGGTAAAAACACTTTCACTGAATGTGAGTAAAAAAAAAATTGTTAACAAAACTGCGTTTAACGGGGTTGTTTAAGGATTTAGTTGCAACTCACTATATTTCAAACGTATTTAACATCTCTATTCAAATAGAAAATTTTAAACTCAAACGTTTAATTTTTGGACATTTGTTTGTTAATGGAATTAAATCTTAAGAGATTTATTGAATGTCTGTAAATGTTTTTCTTACATACATAAGTACATACATACATACATATGTAGGTATAATTTTTTGCTATTGTGGCAGGCAGTAATTTTTTATCTTTTTTTTTTTTGTGGAAAAAGACGCAATAGCTAAAATTTCTTTTATTTAAAATTTTTTTTTAATCTTCAGGGATTTTAAAAAGACAGACAATTTTCAAAGGCAACGTCTTGAGATATTGCAAGTACATACATACATATGTATGTAGCAAGTTTGAGATATAGAAAAAAGTAATTTCGCTAAATATTATTTTATCAATACGAAGAATAAGTGAGATTTAATAAAAGTAATTCCGGAAACAATCGTAAAGTACAAGCTCCAAAGTTTTGACTTGCTCAGCAAAAACTCTACATGGTCTCATTTCAGTATTACCCAGATCGTAATGGTGGTATATAAGACTATAATGTCCAGTTAACATTCAAATAAGTATCATAACAATTCTCTAATAGCTCTTATGGACAGATATATATCACATTATTAACTTGTTGTCCTTTCCTATTAATACAACTCCGACGTAAAATTCATCATCATCATCTCCAAAGTATTCAGCTGTATTATGAAAATCAAAATTTCTGTGAGAAATGTTGCGTTGGTCTGGCCGCCCAGTTAATGTGATAATCCATTTCTGGGGTTCTATGCAGTCAAAGTCGTAATTCGCAAGATACCGGTAGCAATAATGGAAAGAGTCGTTATTTCCCAGATACTGGTAGCAATACTGAAATAAGTGATCGAAAATTAGACCTTCCAAATAGACAACCAACTGCGTAGTCCCGGCCAACATTTGAATGATATTAATCTTAACAAGTAAGAAAATATAGTCGGTCAAGCCCGACCATATAATACCCTACACCTTTTATATGTATAAAATAGTTTTTCAGAAATAGGGCTTTATGGGAGGCATAACCTATTATGAACCGATGTGTGTATTATGTGTGTTAAACTTTATCTCAATATAAATACTTGTAAAAGACTTATGGAGATTAAAGTGAATTACGGAGAGGGTCTTAAGCTTTGTAAAGACGATTGCCAGATCTTACAACGTTGTCTGAAGAATGTTCAGAAAATGTCTAACCACCGTATGAACTTCAAATTTTTGTCTTCCAACGTTGTAAGAAAAAGCATTGTCAATTTAACTTTTGCTAACAATTTTGCAATGTGAGTACATTGCTAACACATTGCTAGATCTGACAACATTGTATGACCTGACAACCGTCCAGACATAGCTTTAGTTTCGAAAATTAAATTAGAAATGATGATTCTGTATATAAGAAACTTATTTTGGATACCAACGTTTTTAAGAGATCTTTAAGTGATTTTAGGGCCTTAAACAGGAGCTACGTTTTAAAGTTTTGTACCATATTATTTGTATGTATATGAAACATATTTGCGTTCAATATTATTTGTATACCAACATTTTTGAATAAGTTATTCTCTTTAAAATGATTTTCGGAAGTGAATTTGAAATTTGTCTGGATGCTTGCATAGTTTAAAAATCTATGACCGGTGAACCCCTTTTTCGGGAGAACATTTGTAAGGGGGCTAGGTAAAATAATAGATCAATTTCCATCAGTTTAAATCTCTACCGTCTTTGGGCCGAAAAAATATCATTCACTTATATGTTTTTTTAAGTTAAAAAAAGCCCAAATATCACACTCGGCAATTGACCTTTTGTGAAATATACTTCATCAGTCATCACAAGATACGAAGTCTTATTAGTCCACTTGTTTGAGTTCGGCATAAGGACATCAACTTTCTATGACATAATAAAACTATCATCACGCAGTCAGGAAGCCTAATGTGTATGTTATTCTTAAAAATTGCAGATTCAGATTGACAAACTTTACAATAAAGGAGTTGCGAACAGGCATATGTAACTACTAGAAAATTGATAATATTTTCTTGAAACTTGCAACGTCAATAGAAGAGATGATGAATGTTTACGTCATCTCTCATCCGTCATTATCAAATATATGAAAACTTAATAAATTTTTTTGCAAAGATAGATAAAGAAAAATCATGCCTACATCTCTGTATAATAATATATTGGGTGTATAACTTAAAAATGTGTATCATTTGAACGCACTTTTTGTCTTTAGTAATTTATGTGCCATTTTGAAGGGTACATATCTGTCATTTATTCTTACTTAATTAATGAAATTTTTAGTGTAAAGAACAAAGTTTTTTTTCTTCAAACTTGTCGAATTGTGTGTGAACAAAACGCCATATGCTGGATGTTATACCTTGCTCATTCAATTCTTTAAAGCACATTACGATTGCTGGCTGAATGTGTTCCATTGGTTTCAACGTGCGTGAGATAATATGTGCGGTTCAGAAGTGGTTGGAAAGCTTTGATTCACTCGCCTTATAGCCCAGACTTTGCCTCGTCCGAACACTATTTGTTTTGATCGATACAGAACGCTCTATCTGGAATACGCTTCACTTTAGAACAGGCTAACCAAAATTGTCTTGTTTCGTTCTTGGCCTTAAAGATGAGCAGGTATTTTGTCGACGAATCCAATACTTTTACTAAATTTATATTACACAAATATTTAAAAATATTTATTACAACCAATAAAATAGCTGCAATAACACGTAGAATTTCGAAGCCAATACTGATTATTCTGCATGTGATTTTAAGTTTCTAACATATTTCAAATTTATATCGACCACATCAACCGAAATCATAAATCCCTGGGAGTTTTTATTTCTCTCTTAAGCATCAATATTCCATTTCTCAAACGATAATGAAGCTTCGGGATATTTTAAGTTCCTAATAATTTTTTTTTAATTTTAACTTTGCTTTGCGGTCCTCTCAAACGCATCGGAATATAAAAATTAGAGTTAGTCTCTTGGTCATTTGTGGAAGTTATAAGCATAACAGTTTTACTACTTCTGAACATCTTACTGACAACAAAATACGGTACCCATTGATTAATCACTGACATTGAATTCAAACTTCTTTTGCACTCTGTGCCCATGTTCTGTATTTTTAGTGAAAACATCTTGCGTCGAAAAGATATCAAACAAAGTATTCGTTTCTCGTAAAGTCAAAAAAAAATAACGGGTCTGTAATTCATGTCGAAAACTATTAATAGGGATTACGTCGTTACTTTAGAAATGTCAAAATATACAACGCAAAGCCGATGTGAAATTTCAGTGTTGATCAAGCGACGGCGAAAAAAGTTTACTAAAATTGAAAAATTTTCAACGACGCACAGTGGCTGAAAATCGTTTTTCATTGGCCAAAAGTCGAATTTTTTTTTGTCACCGATTTTTAAAATTTTTACACCTTTTTGGAGCTAATATATCCATATTAAGGTAGCCAAAAAATTAGGTTAAACTATTAATAATTGTGGGCGTGGCATGCTGTCAAACTCAACTGTTTTTTTAATTTCAGAAAAAGGTGTTTTTTATTTGTTTTTTGTCAAAAATAAATGGTTACTACTCGCAAGCTATCATCGATAATGGCCTGCGGTCTTTTTTATAAAGTTGGTAGGATTATAGTCTTTAGTTGTTGTAAGTGGTTACCGCTCTAGCGTTTAATATTAGGGGCGTTCTGAAATATTTATGAAACTACTATATTTTTCTGAAATTTAAACTTTAGTGGAATAGAACTTCTAGGGAACAAAAGGGAACAAGAAACGTATACCACCCGAAGAAAGGTGAAAGTGTCTTCTTTAATCCTATATATACTTTTGCACCCGCCACGACCCGCCGGTAGAACACTTTTTTAATTTTAA
The DNA here is from genome assembly GCA_916048285.2 of Bellardia pandia. NCBI lineage: Eukaryota > Metazoa > Arthropoda > Insecta > Diptera > Calliphoridae > Bellardia > Bellardia pandia. The sequence continues at coordinate 79,332,470 of OU696530.1, forward strand.
TGAAATTACTCTAAAAAAATTCAAATTACGATAATTTAAACAGCCCTATAATTACTCGTATACAATGGTGTATTAAATTTTCACTTTTTCGCCTAAAGGTGTATGTTTTTTTACTTTAGACTACGTAAAACTAAAATAATTAAATATAATACCTGCGAAAGGGTTTTATGGCTTTGTTTTGATTAGCAAAAAAATAAGTCATAAAAATATCACAATAGGTTCTACAGTAAACATATGATCTCTTTCTAATATACCTGTTATCAACTGTTAGGGTCAACCAAAGTCATAAACAATTTTATAATAATAATCGGGACAATAAACCACTAAAGAAAAAAAAACCCAATATTGGCCAGATACTAATTAATTTTACCTGATATTAACCCTTTCGGCCGCACTTGAATTTAGCTGTGACTACCAAGAACATCACATATTTTTTCATGACTTTTTACTGTGGCTCAAATGACGACTTATGGAACATATACTAAAAATCAGTTATGATTTGGATTTCGGGTCTTCAGGATCCATAAGAAACAATGGAACCAACAAAGAGTTAAGAAGTTCAAAAAAGCAACATGTTCAAGATGAGTATCGCAAATTTGAATTAATTATAGATCAGCCAAAACAAGGGTCAGGCAATACAAATGATGACAATACCGCACGAAGATTCTTTTCAGATCCAGAAACAGCATCTGAAATAACAGGAGTGGATTTAAACCTTATTTTCAGATTTAAAATAATCCTAGAAGTACTTGCGTGCAATGAAGAAATTGACGCTAGACAATTTGGAGATTATGCTAAGGAAACTGCAAAAATATATACAACCAATTACCCATGGAGAAATATGTCTGCAACAGTTCACAAAATCCTTTATCATGGAGAAGATATCATTAAATATCATTTGGTGTCACTTGGAGATCTATCAGAGGAGGCTCAGGAAAAAAGGAACAAGGACTACAGATTTTATAGAGAGCACAATACTAGAAAAATTTCACGAAATTCCACAAATGAAGATCTATTTAATATATTATTGGCAACATCAGATCCGTTCATATCCAATATTCGAAATCAATGGAAAGTGGAACATCGGGATTTAGATGAAGAAGCCAAAAAACTACTAAAGAACAGAAATAGCGCAGAACAAAATATAGAATATTTGCAATCAATATTTGTTTCAAATGAATAATAATTATAATTGCCTTCATTGTTATTTAAGTACGAAAAACATAGTTTTAGTAAATAATTCTTTAAAAAAAAACCGACTTCAAAATTTCGGCCAAATAAAATGTTGGATTAATTTTCAAAAATGTTTAATATAACTAATGTTGTTGCACTTTTTTGATTGAAAGAAAGAATTTTGAAAATCTTGTTAATCTTCTAAAAAATCGGTTTATGCTATATATCCCCGATATATCTCAATCAATTTCTGAAATTTTAATTTTTTTTTACCTTAAATATATTTTTCTGCAAGCCATATCTTCCAAATAAAAAAATTATTTTTAAAATTGATTCATAAATCACAAAGTTATTCAACAATTTATAAGAGAAGCACAGAAAAAATATAGATAGCGGTAAATAAAAAACCGTATGTCCGTCCGATCTTCATAAAAATTAAATGGGACCCACCTGCAAGCAAACCCTTTCAAACAAAAAAGAATTTTTAAAATTGGTTCAGAAATGGTTATCGTGGAACAAACATAAAAAAAAGCAACATACCATTCGAATTGATAACCTCCTCCTTTTTGAAGTCGATTAAAAATAATAATAAATAGAACCTATTATTGTTACAAATGCTAATAAAATCTATTGCAGTTTTTATTTTTAAAATGTTTTTTAAAATTATTTTTAAATCTGACAGCAAAAAAGAATAAATTTTTCTGTAGTAACAGCAAAATCTCCAGTGAATTTTACTATTTTTTTTAGTGTAAACATTTTTTTGAGTGTAAAAATTTTTTTGAGTGTAACATTAAAAAAATTCCATTATCACAAAAAATAATTATAATTATTATTAAGTTCCAAATATTAAATTTTTTAATATGTAAATAAAAAAAATAAACCCATATTTCACTCCAAAAGTTAAAAAAAATCAAAAGTTCAACTTTGACCTAGAAGTCCTTAAAAAGTCATCAATCAATTTTAATGTAATTAAAACTGAGCCAAGCTGAACTAAATATCTATCAATTAAAAAAAAAATTACTTCAATATTTTGATCGGTTCAAAAGTTACAGAATTTTGGCCAATGAAAAACGATTTTCAGCCACTGTGCGACGGCTGCAAACATACAACCGTCGTGTATACAAAATAATGTATAGTACCACTTTAATGTTTGTTGTTTACAAAATAATTTGCTATAAAAAAAATAGTTTCGCGGTGTAAAAAAAAACTTTGCTTTGTTAAAGGAAAATTGTTAAAATGGTAAATACATGAAATAGAATAGCGCAATTCACAATGTTGTGCAAATGGCATTGCATCATTGCATTTGCAAAAAGGTTTAGCATATTTTTACTCTACACTAACAAAATACACAGCAAGAGCAAAAATATGCTAAACCTTTTTGCAAATGCAATGATGCAATGCCATTTGCACAACATTGTGAATTGCGCTAATGTATAAAATATACACATAATAATGTATTATTATTCGTTATATTGCATTGATTTAAATATCTTTATTTTTAATATTACATCTCGCCACTTTTTTATTTGTGAGTATATTTAAAAGTTCAAACCGGAAACCTTTCTTACAAAAATTTTACAGACACACTTTTTCGGTTAAATGACAAGTTATTTTCTTACGTGACAGTGATCACTCGCCAAAAAAAGTTACAGGCATTAATTTGCGAGAAAAACAGCTGTTTGTTTCAATTTATGACAATTCTGTTTCATTCCAAACATTTTAATTGAAAACGTTCTCAACGCGAGAGATACAGAACATGGGCACTGATTTGAAAATGAGGTATGTGATTAGCTTTCTGCTTAATACTTAACAAGTCGATCAAGTCCGACTATATAATGCCCTACACCCAGTATAGGTGTAAAAAGAGTTTTACGGAAATGGAGGCCATATGGGACCTATTATGGACTGATGATTAAAAAATTTATGGCATGACTTCTGAGAATATAAATAATGATTGTGCTAAATTGTGTCTCAATATAAACACTTTTAAAAGATTTAAGCATATTAAGTGTTTTCAGTAGTGGGACGATTATGGGAACTATGACTAATTATGGAGCAATTGTTATAAATTTACGTGTCATGGAATCTATATAAATATATGAAACATATTTGTAATCAATTTTGTTGAAATACCACAATGATTACAATCAGTTCGTGTCCACACCAGGCATAATTTATTGTTCCAAATAAAAAAAATGTACTACATTCTACTACGCTACATAAGTGAATATGCGTAAAATTCAATATTTTTGTTATCAAATTGAATTAATAAACTTAAGCGTTGTTAAGTGCTTTTTATGATTTGCTCAAGGAAACAACGAAATTACTTCGTCCTTAATCCAATAATCGCCAACAAGGAAGAAAGCGAGAAACGCAGTCTCGTACTATTAAGTTGTAATCGTAAATAACTACTTGACACGCAATTTAACAAAATGTTTTTTAGCAGCCATAACCAAATAAGCAAAAGTGAAACTGCTCAAGGGAGTCTCACTAAAAAAACCAAAATTAAAAAAAAACTACCCTCTGCTCCATTTTAAACACTAAACAACACAATACGAGTACTCAACAACAATAATTCAATTCATGAGTATGAGTACGAACATGCAACAAACAGCAGATCCTTTTCCGGTGAATGTGTGTGTGTGCATACAACCGGTGGTGTGTGTGTGTGTTTAAATAATAAAGACCTGGTTGTTTAATCTTGTTATAATTTTTCATTGGGAGGTGTTGAATATGCAGCCAAATACAAAAAAAGTAAACACAGCAAAAGTTAAAGAAAATTATACAACGTGTTATAAAAATTTTACTTTATTATTCCCCTATTGACTATTTACACTTATACGAGCATTTTTTATTTTATTATTTACCACCAAACAATGTTTGGAGGTAGTTTAGAACTTGTTTGCTGTTGCCACTTTTAAATAAAACGTAAAGAATTCTTGCAACAAGGGGCAGGGAACATTTCTTTGTTTGCTGAAAACCCCAAAAAGATTTACAATTAAGAATTTGATCGTTTGAAAGAGATTATGTTGGAATTTATAGTTGTTTCGTAACTTTCGTTGCTTTATCGAAATACCCCACCTTTAAAATTGAAAGGCTTTTGTTGATTTTTCGACTCTTCAAAATTTGAAACGGTCAACATTAAAAAACACACACGTGCAATAAATCACCGCAATTATTATTACGTTTAAACAGTTTTAATGTGAAAATAGCTTGAGTCATTGGGGAAAGCAAATGTTAGAATTTCAAAAACCTCAAAATTTCAAAACCCAAATAACAAAAAAAAAACTAAACCACAAGCGTAGAAGTCGTGTACATAATTAAATGTTTTAAAAATCCACTAAACTTCCATATTTCTTTATTAACTCGGCATTAATGTGTATGAAACCGCAACAAACGTAGTTTTATACGCACAATTACCGCTTTAAATGAATCGACGAATAAATAAATAAATAAATAAATATGTGTGTAAGTGCACAAATATAGAAATAAATATGACTTTAGTGTTACGAGTATGAAAGGAGCTATGAAAATATTTTTGAAAACTTTTGCCGTTTTGTTCGTTGGCTGGAGTTCTTTTTTTTTTCTTACTTTCTTGTGCGCTGTTTCGTCTGTTTTTCGCAATAAAAATTGACTAAAACCAGTAGAATTTATAGTTGAGTCACAAACTAATGACTCCAGCTAACTTTATGTGTCTGGCAAAATATTTCGATAAATTTTGTTTCTTTTCATACGAAAAACACAAAAACAAAATTGTTGTACATTTGTGCAAACTCTCTAGCAGAAACATTAAATGAAAATTCACAAAATGAAGAAAAAAATTAAAAAAAAAATAAAAATAAACCGGCATAATAATAATAATGCCCGGATAGAGAGCAACAAACTTGAAGGGAAAATGGCATTGTAGTAGAACGTATTAAAAGTATTGTTGGTGTTGTCGGCAGATACTTGAAGAAGTAATATCTTTTGTATATAAGTTTCGGTATTGTATTAATTTCACCATATTCTACAGAATATTCTGCTTAGAAAAAGCCGGAGATATTTAGTCCTTGCGAGAAGATTGCGACAATTACTCATACACATGCATCGTGACTCGTGAAAATAAAAATTTTAAATTATAAAGTAAGTGAGGGACAATTTGAAAACAGAAACCAGATTTCTCAGTTCAAAAATATAGAGTTGTGGAAAGAAGTTTCCGAAACATCTTCTAAATTCGAATTTACCTATAACCTATAAATTCAGTCGCGACCTGAAGAAAAGTTTGGTTTGAAACATAGGATCCATTGTTATACATTTTATTTATCGCAGCATTCGTTACAAGTTTCTTGGTCACCGTCAGTTTCCAATCCCCTGCTTTAACGAATATGTTGATTCTATTCAAAAAGTCTTGTCAATAAGTTAAAAAAAAAACAATGCCAGACAATAAAAGAAAATATGTTCAGTTGTCTTTTCTGCTTCAGCTTTCGAGCAGTGACTAGGTGGAATTTACGAGCAAATTTATCACATGCCCGAATTTTCTGCTCTTCAATTGGGATATTTTTCCTATCTTGTCAATGAGATAAAGTTTTTATGAAAAAACGGGGTTTATGCCATGTGACTGGAAAACTAATAGCGTAGACAGACGCCAGCGTTAATTTCCATTAAAATCTCACTAATGTAAATTAATATTTTACCCTGACAAACGAAAGTTTCTGCATTTTTGAATATTTGTGTACAGCTAGTGGGTACAGCTAGTTATAACATAAAACAAAACAAGTACAAAAATTAAAAAAAAATATATATTTTTGACAAAAATTAAAAAAAGTTTTTAATTGTAAAAACCGGTAACCGATAATAAAAAAAAACCGGATTGTCGAATAATTTCATTATATATTCGAAACTGGTCGGTTTTCGAAATAGAAAAAACGGGTATTCGGTTTCGGTTTTTGAATATTCAAGTCGCGGTGTATGGGGTCTCTTTCATATTCATAATACTGATTAAGGCCAATTACCTTAGATATATAATGAAGTTTCCACATTAGTGATACTTAATTGTTTATTGAGTTCGTAATTGAATTTACTATGCACAATTATTGGATAATGTTAGTGTATTTTGTGATTCTAGTTTTAAACAATAAAAGTAATTTATATTTGGAAGATGATTAGTAGACACAATATTCTAATACTAGTTTTATCGCAGACTTCATTACTTTCGAGAGTATTTTGGGTCTTTGCACGTAGTTACCTCCTCCAGATTATTCGCAAAACAATTGACTTACTGCACGTTTTCTTTGTGTTTTTATTTAAAGTGGTAATATTAAATTTCCTGATCAATGGCGTGAATATTTTATCCATCCAAATGAAATTAGTTCAGGTAGACAATAGTCTCATACCGCCAGTAACTGATTTAAGATCCAAGTTGTTAAATGTATCCAGTAAGGTAATAAAGTGTTGTCCTTATACTGCTTATACAGGGATCTTTGTATATGACTAACTAACGAGTTTACAGCATTAACGTCAGATCTACCCTTATGTAGGCATGTTGATACTTAGTGTAACTGGTCTGAGAGATGGTGTCCTTCATTATGGATGAAGATAATCGCTATCCATTTGATAGGACACAAGATAGGCCCAAGTAAGTTCTAAATCTTATCAAGAGCCATGACATTAATATATTAAAGTTCTCTTGAAGGTCCAGTGGTATTAGATTATATTTTCCCATTTCAGTTGTACACTATCGAATATTAGAAGATTTTTCCTCTTTTCACCAAACCTTTAAGTCATACTTTTACGAATCTATTATCTATTATTGAAATAGTCGTTTAAGTAAAAATATAAAACCGTAAAATATTTCTTGACGCTCTCAATAATTGGGACTATTTCACATGGTATAATTGGAGCATGGAAATTTCAATCTATAGGGTGTTGTTTTAAGCCCGATAGAACTTGAAATTGTAAAAAATAACATAAAAAATTAAATTGTAATCAAAATTTTTTTTTATTCGAAAGATCAATACGTGACATTAACATTTGAAAATGATTTCGGGCATATGGGCACCGCGGCTGTTCTTGACGAAGCGCATTCTGGACGTCTAATTTTGGGCCACTTTTTCGAGCACTGCTGGCCGTATGTCACGAATAACACGAACAATGCTGGCCTCCAAGGCGTCAATTGTTGCTGGTTTATCAGCATAAACCAGTGACTTCACGTAGCCCCACAGGAAATAATCGAGAGGTGTCAAATCGCACGACCTTGGAGGCCAATTGACAGGTCCATTTCTCGAAATCAACTTATCGCCAAATTTTGATTTCAATAAGTCGATGGTTGCGTTCGCCGTATGGCACGTAGCGCCATCCTGTTGAAACCACATCTCCTCCGGATCAATGTCATCCATATTTTCAAACAAAAAATCATTGATCATGGTGCGGTAACGATCTCCATTGACCGTAACGCGAGCTCCGGCCTCATTTTTGAAGAAATAAGGTCCGATGATGCCACCAGCGTGAAAACCGCACCAAACGGTGCATTTTTCTGGATTTAATGGAGTCTGTAGGGTCTCTTGTGGATTGGTCTCGCTCCATATGCGGCAATTTTGCTTATTAACAAACCCGTTAAGCCAAAAAAGATGGACGATTATGTACGCCATAAAAATGACGAAGTCGTCTATAAGTTGCGCGAATCGACGACTGATTTTCAAAGTAAATTTGGATAATTTCGTAGCGTTGTTCAAGCGTGAGTCTATTCATGATGATTTGTCAGAGTATACTGAAACGATAAAAAAAAATATTTCATCAAAATTTAATTTTTTGTGTTACTTTTTACAATTTAAAGTTCTATCTAGCTTTAAAAAACACCCTTTATTATTGGGTATTATTGACAGCCTGAAAACTCAACATCTGTGGTGTTATTAAATATATATAGACGAAATAGAGCCGCCATTTTAACAAAATATGATTGAAAATTATAATAAAAGAATGGACTTTTACCCGTAGGCGTGGTGGACCACCGATGTTCAATATCATTTTTCACTTCTAATTTTCAAACAATAAACGTTTAAATGATTTTCATATAAATTATTTGTTTTACATATTTCTATTTGAAAAACAAAGTTCTTGTCGAAAAACTTTTATAACTAATGTGTTCAATTGTAGGTTGCAGATTACCTACATCCTAAATCGATTTGACATATTTTAGATTTGAATTTGAAGGCTTTTTCAACTGTGTGAAATTGATTAATAATAATATATTAATATTTCAAATGCGCAAAGTCTTCTCGTTCATTAAAGAGAATGCGACATTAGAAATTACTTGTGTCACTGGTTTAAAATACATTCATTGAATTCTCTGCTTGTATGGAATAGTTAGTTTATGGTTATATCTTGATTCAAAGTAATCGGAGCTGTAAAAGCGGAAGTTCATTATTGTTGGTGATTAATGATGACAATATTCAACTGACTTTGTTCTGTTTTGTATTGAAAAGTAACTGCAGCACCACAGTACATACTCGTATGTGTGTTCATGAGTGTTTGTCTATAAAGTATGTGGAGCATGGTCCCATGTGATGCAGTATTGAACAAGAAAAAAGAAATTCTAAAGCAACATCCAACCAACAACCAATCCTGTCTTGATAATGTTGCCATCGTCATTGCGCCATTAAATGGTTCATTAAATTGTTGTGATATTTATTTTTATGAATTTCTATTGCTCTGCTTTCTTTACATTCAAAACTTTTTTATTACGATTTTATTGAAGGAATAGAAAGAACGTCAAAGGAAACAAGCATCCAAGAAACTATAAAATGCATTTCTTATTATATAGCCAATGAAATTTCCACTTGTTATGCAAGAACGGAAAACTGTTTTAAAAACAGAAACAACAAATCTAATTCTTACGATTACGATTACGAGTATAACAATGAATTTTTATAATCATTGTCAACTAATTCATTGTAATTTCAAAGTGGGTGAGAAAATAACAATAAAAAGTATCTGTGGATGGCATCACATAAAATGCCATAATTAGTTTCAATCATTAAAAAACATGACCTTCTATGGTCTCTGGTATCAAATAGTGCTCAATATTCTATCGTTCATACAAACAGTGAGAAATGGGGAAAAAAATAATGAAATTTATTTCTTTACAAAATTTATGATGCCTCTCCGTATGTATGAAGTGCTTTGGCTTTAAGAATGAAATCAATAAAATATATTTTACTGCCAACGAAAAGACATAAATTTTCTAAAGCGTAAATTTTCGGCGATGACAAAAAATAAGTAAACTAAAGCCAGAAACTAAATTAAAGGTTTTCATTGGAAATGAACGAGTAATTTGCACACTACAATAATGCATTTATTTCTTTAGAACAAATACAATTTAACAAAATAATGTTTTCATATTATTTAATTTAATTGATGAAATTAATGTGCAAATGAATTTGTCAATGACCTTCGACATAGACAGAATAGCCATATAGTTTGTTTAATCTCTGCATAATCTCTGTGCCATTTATTTGTCTAAAGTTTAGACTCAAAAAACTATGAAAAAACTAAACCGGAGACATATTTTAAATTTTCTAAGAATCTTTATTGCTTCCAATACAGTTTCTCACACTATTTAGCTGCCAAAAATTCTGAACAAATGTGGTAAGATAATGCAAAGCCTCCAGGCAACAAATATCATATCGCTGGCTTAACATGTAAAGGCTCCAAGTCTATTTTTTTTACATAATAAATATCTTGTTAAAGTGCACCAATTTTCCAAGTATAAAACACAGCTCAAATAATATTTCTATGCTCGTATGTCACATCTAAGGCAATGCCGATACAATGGACTTGAAAAGTTTTAACGACACATTTTTGGAAACCATAAAAAACAACAAATTTTTATTGACTATTTTTGTTTTTAATCTTTGTTAAATAGAACATAAAAATCTGGAGGTCTCTCCCGGAGTTATGGGCACCATAAATCAAAAGATTTACTTGCATGAGTATAAATACTCCTTAAATGAAATAGATGTGCAGCAGTTTTACTGATAAAAACATTTAATCAATTTTGTTTTAAAAATTTAATGTTTTTTTTTTTTAATTATTTATTTTAAAACACACACGCACACACATCCATACATATTGTACATATGTATGTTTACAGATATTATTGGTACTTTGTGTTTTTGACTTAAATCAATTGCGGTTGCATACGTAAATTCGGTACAAATGTTCATTATTTTTGTTCGTTAACGTTTTGGCCACAACACATTTAATTATAAAATAATTTAAATCCGTAATTAGTTGATTTTAGTGGCATTTTCTCCCACCACATAGATTCATGTAGATATGTATGTATGTACATGTTTAATCGTTATAAATATACATATGTGTTTGTTTCTGAAGGAAATCTCTCTTGAAATACACTCTGTGAATATTTCACACATCACATTTTGTGCAGCATAATGGTTAATGACAGCCTTACAAGAGCATGTCATGTCACTTCTGCTTTAATTACCAGTGCTTAAAAATGTCATCCTGTTGACAGCTCAGACAATCAGGCAGCCAGCCAAATAGCTGCACCTAACGTACACTGACATCTTCCACTTTCTCGGCTTCAATAATGTCAATGCACTTTGACATGTTCGACAAATAAAATTTAATATAGTGGAATGAAAACAAAGAATTGAAAATAATATTTCTCAGGTTTGGTTGTTTTTTTTTTGAGTAAATTATTCAAAGTGTCAGGAAAATAAATAAATAAATAAAAGAAAAACAACTTGCAAGTGATTTAGAATTTAATAATACAGTAGACGCTCAGAAATTAGAACTCTCAGTAATTAGAATTTCCAGAAATTAGAATCAGTCATTTCATTGCATTAAGCGCTCTAATATTAGAACTAAAAATTCTAATTTCCGCGCGTTTTTTTATTTTTCATTGTAAACACTAAAATTTTGAGAATGTCCAAATGGGGAATCCCATTTTAGTAAATGTTTTACAAATTTTATTGATGTTGTTAGAGTTTAAACGCCAGTTTTTTGGTGTTTGTGTATACGACTTAAAATTTATTAAAATAAGACAACGGACTATAAGCCGAATAAGCGTAAAAAAACACTTTATCTTTACAAGACAAAGTAAAAATATTGAAAAAGATTGACAAGGGTGTTCAAGGAAAGCGCTTAGCGCTGGATTTTAATGTAACCACTTCTGCCATTAGCTATATTAATTCGAATAGTCAATCAATATTAGATGCTGTTGCCAACACCTATCAACACATATCTAATAAAACTTTACATAGTGCCGAATATCCGAAAATGGAGAGTCGTCTCTATAAGTGGTTTCTAATATGTAAAGGGTGTCCCAACTAGAACGCAATGGTGTCAATGATGTTCGGTATCGTGAAATAATAACCAGTTTTTCCTTGCCTAGAATTGAAGAAATGAATGTGGAGGGCATGTGGTTTCAACAAGATGGCGCCACATGCCATACAGTCAGAGAAACAATTCAATTGCTGCATCAGTCATTTCCCGGTCGTGTTATTTCGCGTTTTGGAGACCAGAATTGGTCGCCTAGATCCTGCGATTTAACACCTTTAGATTTTTTCTCTTTAAGGTTTTTTGAAGTCGATGGTTTACGCGAATAAGCCGACGAATACTCAAGCCTTAAAAGAGGAAATTGGACGCTGCATTAATGAAATACCGCAGCATTTATGCAAAAAGGTCATTGAAAATTTCACTAAAAGATCGCGTGTGTGCCAGCAAAGCCGCGGCGGCCATCTGCACGATATCTTGTTCCATACATAACCTCATTCTGTCTACTTTACGATATAATAAAGTTTCACTATTTCTTTTTTTAAATATCTATGCTTTATTTAAAATTAAAAATTGCGTTCTAGTTGGGACACCCTTTATTACTGATTATATGATCAACAAAGACTTAGTGAGATTTCACAATAATATTTTAACTTTTTTTTAATTTTATTATTAAATTGAAATTAAGAAAGACTGAGTGAGAATTCACAATACATACATATCATTTAAATTTTTTAATCAATTTTTGTTTTTAAATTGAATTATATGTATATGTATGTACTACATACATATGTACGAGTATATTATTGTAAAATTTACCTAACTTTTAGTAAAAAAAACCCGTCCAGAAATTAGAAAGCGAAAATTCGAATCGCCCTAATAACAAAGTGGTTCTAATTTCCGAGCATCTACTGTATATTAAATTAAATTGAATATTTTATTAACTAAAGGTACGGTCACATTTGACAAATATTTGCCGAAAAAGACGTTACCATTAAATAACATATATTTGAACTCGTTTATTTGTATAAAAAAAACTTTTCTTATTTAGGCCTAAGCAAAACAAATATTTAGTTTTAATTTATTAGATGTTGCTTGATCTTGCATAACTCTTGTAAGAGTAAACAACGTCAAACAAAATTTGTGCTAAAACAAGTGGTTACGCTTTTTTGAGTAAATATTTGCCAAATGTGATCGTACCTTAAGTACCATCCATGCCCTTAAGGTATTTTTTCAAATAAATAATTTCTTATTAAACATATTCCGAGACGCATATAAATTATGCCCAACCTAAACTCTCACTTGTATAAATCAAAAATTAGAAATTATTTTTTCAAAGTTTATTTCCATTTAGCTTTTATGTTTCTTTTTTTATTTTAGGTTTCAGTTATGTACGATTATATATCTGCTATATTCTTTGTTCTATTCTGTACTGTATTTCATAAAACATCTGTTTCTTTTATACAGTGTCAGCAATTTGACATCCTTAATGATTTACAACAATTTATACGATAATAAAGTTCACATTTAACTGGAATTCAAAACAAGAAATTTCTACAAGTACCAGCGATAAATGTACAAAATGAAATAAAGGACACAATGAAAATAAAAAAATTATAAATAGAGTCATAAAAAGTTTAACATACAAAATACTTGTACAATACAAAAATGAGAAAATCATAAAAGTAATAAATTATTAACATAATAAATTACTCATTAAAAACCGGAAGTTGTGTATGACTTTTTTTATAGCAAAAAAAAAAAACACAAGACAAAAAGGTACCAGAACATCCTTTTTCTAACACGTACAAACTATTTAATTTTTTTATGTTTCCATGTGTCTGCAAGTTGTAAATGTATTTTGTTTGCGTAAAACACTCATACATACTCGTAAATGTCTAACTAGTCCTTTGCCATCAATAAGCCAACTGCTTGCTGAAGTTTTCTACTTTTTTGTTTCTTTCTTCCATTACAGTTTATGGGATGATTTATGTAGGAACACCTTTAAGTGGATCTCCCTTTTACCCTTATGAACTGTTATTGGTCATATTCTTGTTCGTTTGGTTAGCAGGTAATTAATTAATTTGTTCAGTTCAATTTGGAAATTTAAGTACATTTCATTTAAAAAGCACAAATTAAATTTTTATTTCTTTAATTAGTACTGAGAACTTAGAAGAACTAACCTTTATGTTAAAATAAAGGGAACAATTTCAAATTACGAAGTCATTTCGTTCAGGCACCTGGTATTGATAAAAACAATAACAAGGCTACTCCGGATAGCAATAAAAATAATACTTCTTATTTTAACGCTATATTACGTCTTGAATATTATCCTCCAGAATGGTAGGTTTCATGATACCGAAGCCGAGAAAAGATCACTCAAAAGTAGAATCATATAGACCCATCAGCCTATTGTCCTATATTGCAGATATTCATGAACAAGTTATACCCGATCTTAATTTAAAATAACTGTAGAAACAAGTCGGTTTTAGTGACTTTGCTCAAAAAAAAATTCATCAAATTAAGCTTTTAGAGGAGATGCAGCAAAAAAAAAAATTTGTTGGTGGTCACGCCTATTTTCGAGGGAGCGGGCCCGTAAAGTTGAAAATATATAGGCCTATACCTCGGGAACTACTGGGTGTCTGATAATTTGTAATACATTAAATAAAAGGTATTAAAATTACCTTTTCAACGATATATATCATGGAGCAATTCCATATGAAATCGATCACCTTTTGGACGACCCCTCTCCGATTTTAAAATAAATAGTCTCAATCGATTGCCCAGCAAAAAATAATGTACCTACATTTTTTTTTTTTATAGTGACTTTTTCAGTGGTGGTGTACACCACTGTCATGTGACAAAATTGAAGAATTCTTCATAAGGGACCTCATTGAAAGTTGTTTTAAAAAAAAACTACTAAAACGATAGCAACGAGTGATAGCTCGTTGGAAAGGTATTGAATCAGGCTTTAATTGAAAAATAAAATTTTCCTAATTTTTCTTAGAAATTTACCTTTAAATTTTCCCATGAAAATTAAATTTTCCGATTTTCCACAGAAGCTCCTAAATTTTCCGGCTAATTTTTTTTTTTGGATTCCTCATAATTTTTGCTTTAAGAATCAGCATTAAAAAAAATGGGCCCGACTCCTTGTTTGGACAGGAGAAGAGCATTTAAGACACCACCTTGTTAAAAATACATTTTAAAAATTATTTTACAGTTAAAAATACATTTATGAAGAAAAAATCTTTAATATCTTCGGATTTATATTATCTACATGGTCATGTTATACCTTAAATTAAAGCCTAATTTCTTGACTTGAAAATATTTTACTTTGTCTACTTACTCATGTCGACGTTTTTCCCGGATTTTTTAGATTTTTTAAAAAAAATTCGGATCAAAAAATAATTTTGCGAAATTTATCAATAGGTGGTCCATATAATTAGGTCATGTTATATGTCATTGGAAAGGTCTTTAAAATAGCTATCATTTGATATATATATATATATCGTCTAAACAAAATTTAGTTTTCAAGATATAGCTAAATATATTACAAACTTTGGAGCCCCGCCCACTCGAAAATAGGCGTGGCCGCCACAATTTTTTTTGTATTTTAATTAGAATTTAAAATTCTATTAGTGATAAAAATTTGATAGTAATTTGAAAAAAGTCATAAAAACCGACTTAAACCCAATTGTATTCCGACCAGGAGTCAACCAATCTTTTGACATATATCGGATTGGAGTGTTCCTTGGCCAAAACACTGCTCACTCTTGCATTTATGTATGATAGAGCCATTGTCCGGGAATATATTTTTATGGGGGCTAGGAAAATCGTAAACCGATCGTAAACCGATCGTAAACCGATTTTCATAGCCCCATAGGATTTGTTTTTCTATAATAAAAATTAAGTATATATATATATTATATATATGATAAAAATCGAGGTTGTCTGAAACTTTGGGTTAAAAATCGGATCCTACTAGACCGATTTTGCCCATTTTTAATACCAAACATTTCGGTGAAAGAAATAATGTTTGAGACAAATTTAAAATTCAAGTAAAATTCCAAAAATATTTTCAAGTTCTTGCCTTTTATACAAACAAAACAAGTAAAAAACTATAGTCGGTCAAGCCCGACCATATAATACCCTACACCTAGTATATGTATAAAACAGTTTTTCAGAAATAGGCGTTATATGGGCGATATCACCTATTTTGGACCAAATTTAGTGTCATGATTTCTGCGAATATAAATATTATATGTGTTAAACTTTATCTCGATATAAATACTTTTAAAAGATTTATGGAAGTAAAAGCGAAGTACGAAGAGCGTCTTATATAGGACTTTCGACTAATTACGAACCGACTATTATAAAATTAACTGTCATTATTTCTGTATATAAGAAACTTATTTGTGTTGAATTTTTTTTAAGAAATTTATGACCCGTAAAAAGATTTTGGAAAGTGGGCCTTATATGGATGCTACGACTAATTATGGACCGATCATAGTAAAATTGTACCGTATTAGTTGTATACGTATAAAATATGTTTGTGTTAAATATTATTTACATACCAAAATTTTTAAGTGAGTTATGCTCTTTACAGTGATTTTCGGAAGTGGGCCTTATATGGGAGCTACGACTAATTATAGGCCGATTTTTAGATTTGATTTAGCTTCATTTACTACTCATTTGTGGTGAAAATTGTTTGGATACTTGTATAATTCAAACATTTATGATCGGTAAACCCCAATTTCGGGAATACATTTGTATGGGGGCCAGGTGAAATAATGGACCGATTTCCAACAGTTTCATTGCCATCCGTCCTTGGGCCGAAAAAATATCACGTACCCAATTTTATCGAAATATCTTCAAAATTGCGACCTGTACTCTGCGCACAAGCTTTACATGGACAGCCAGCCAGACGGACAGACGGATGGACGGACATTGTTAAATGGACTCAGAAAGTGATTCTCAGTCGATGGATATACTTTAAGGTGGGTGTTGGACCAATATTTCAGGGCGTTACAAACATCAGCACAAATCCAATATACCCTCCCCACTATGGTGGTGTATAAAAAATAGGGAAATACCAATTTTGAAATTATTGTCTTAATATATTTTTTATACTTATGCCAAATATTAAAATTGATCAAAACCAAGAAAAATCTAAAATACTAACACAATTAATTACATCTGAGTCTTTTAAACAGTATCTTAAGGTATGGTCACACTTGGCAAATATTTACTCAAAAAAGCGTAACCACTTGTTTTAGCACAAATTTGTTTGACGTTCTTTACTCTTACATTCATTGGGGTACGATTTTAGTACTTAATGTTCAAATTATAGATTCAAAACCACAAAAAATGGTTTTCAAAGCAGGCGGAATGCAAGATTTTATTAAATGACCATTTCATGTGTTCACATATTATTTTCTCTATGTAGTATGATTCTTCAGCAATCTAGAAATAATTATTGTGGAATTAATACACTTTATAATTAATACACAAATTAATGGAATATCATGTTTAAAAAAAATAAATCAAATTATTACCAACAATTTCGCTCATTTACTAATGTTTATAAAAAGCTGGTGCCAAATTACCGCATTAGTAATCGAATGAGCTATCGTATCGAAAAATGATTTCGATATCGAAACTATCGTATATATCGAGCATACGATAATTTCGTATGCTATAATCTCAAATAAGAAAATTACGATCAATTTTACTCGATATCGAATGCGGTAATTTGGCACCTGAATAAGATATATTTCATCTTATAAAAATCTTTGTTTTGTTTTGCTGCAACGCATTAACTGTTGAACAATATTTCGATCCACATGAACTGTTTACTTATTCCAAATTGCTAACATTATATTAGTGTCAAGAACTACAGTACCATTCCGCTATAACTTTACTTTGCCAAAAACCCAACATTGTTCAATTGGACGAAGCTACTGCTACCAATCGGGCCGGAAACAAAACTGAAGAGAGGTCTCGTTATTAGTTGGAACCAGTGCTGATATTCAGCCGGTTCGGACCGGTTCGCTCGAACCGGTTGTTAAAATTTTAAAAATTTTGCGAATCGGTTGTTGCATATTCACCCTTCTCGTGAATAAAAATTCCATATGAAATTTGTTGGGGTGATTATGTTTTTTGTTTTAACGGTTTTATATAATGTGTATTTATCAAGGTGATTAGTCTCGGCAACAAACACAATATTGTTCAGTTGTTCATTGTCCAAACGTACAAACAAATGAATTTTATTTTGGTCATACATTGGATTCTTGGATGATGATGTTTTTGATAGCGTTTTCTTTAATCTTTTGAGAAAAAAAATAAAGCAATTTTTTTTACTTTTATTTTGCAAAATCAAAACTATTTTTTTATTAAACAAAAGTTTATATCATTTCCTTCAAAAGGTCTGTTACTGGGATGCGACTTTAAAATTTTCGCTATTTTTATCAAAATTTGGCAAAAATATAATTTTTTTAAGCGAACCGGTCATGGAAGCGAAAACTTTTACCCATATATTTCTTGTGGTACTTTTACTGGTGTTCATTGGGTCATTGCACTTTCTTTGCAATTTTTTTAGTTGATTTTAATAAATATAATAATAATTTCTTTTTGTTAACGATTTGCTTGTTTTTTTAACTTAACTTTTTTTTTGTAATCATTGAACCCAACAATGTCGGATTTTCAAGAAATCTGTGCGCGATTTTCATTCTATTTTGATTTTTCATTGCGCTGTGCTCGTACATATATATTTCGACGGATTACAAATTTTTTCTGACCGAAGGGTAGCTACATATGATTGAAAATCCAATTAATCAAAATTAAACAAGCTTTTAAAAACAGTTTCTGCAGTGTGGATGGGTTTAATGTGGACAGTGTTTTGATTCAATGTACATACGAGTATGTCCTTTTGCCCGTTCTATGTGATTTGGCATTTTTAACTTTCATGCACGAGTGTTGGGATTTAACACTATTATTGAAAATTGTTTAAAAATAAAATCTACCAACATATTGTTGCACACATTCATAAATGTATTCACTTTCACACACACATATACACACATATATATAAATATCTTTATATGTTTGCAACGTATTCGTGTTAATGAAATTATTGAAAATCAATTGTATTTGCATTCAAAGGCATTTTGTTACACATCAATGACTTTCAACAGTTCAATTATATGAATATGGGAATCGCTTTGTGCCAAATTCAATATGGAACTTATTGACAATAAGAATTGTTACTGCTGCGCCTCTATTCGCAGATTATAGAAAGAAGTATATCCCTTAAATGCTCAATTCGTTCTGTGTGAGTGTGTTTTTTTTTTCTTGTCCTCCTCGTCTGTATTTTATTGTTTCTGTAATATGAATATTGTTTAAAAATGTGTTCGAATTGTTGGCATTCTTATTCGTACATAAATAATTGTGGAATATGAAGCAATTTAATATGCAGCAAACGTTGCCACAACTATAGTTTCCCTACTCCTTTTTTCGTTGCTTTAAATTTTTGTATTTGGTTTTCATTGTGTGTTTTGTATAGTCGTTAAAATAAATCAAGGATAATTCCATTGGTTTATAATACATTTTTATTGTAGAATGTGTGTGTGCGTGTGTGTGTGTGTATGAGTGGCTGAAAGGATTCATTCCTTTTTTTTTTGCAAAATTTAAAAAACTCCACATGATTTTTTTTTTTTTTAAATCATAAAACTCTTATTGATTTTTATTTAATGTTTATTTGCTTAACTACAAATTCAAGGCTTTAAAACAGTTTTTCTTCCCTTCTTCCATTTATTATAACACAATGGGCGTAAATTATATGGCTTTATTTTATTTTTAGTTTTTATGTCAGCAGTTGTGCGTTCTGCAAAAAGGATTTTTTTTCGAAGATCTTTGAAATTGTTCTCTATTATTAATTTAAAGCTTAAATATGCTGTTGCAAAGTACATAATTCAAATAATTAGAGTGTCGTTGAATGGAATAAATAAAATAATGCTGAAAAGTATAAATCAAATTTACTCTTAATATTAAATTGTAATACATAAAATCTTTATTCGATTCTATTCAATAATAAATTGTTATTCAAAAAAATTTGAGTTTTAATTCTAATTCCATATTATCTTAGCCGACTTTTGGCCTCAATTGTTCTTTTTGTAGCCTAATTTAGCTTAAATCTTAGGTCCTTATGTAACTTTCATTTAGACTCAATCGCCAATCTTTACGTTGGTTCTTCACTTGTTGGGTTTTTAGCTCATCTTTAGTATGTTTATTTGTAACCCACTTTACACCTTGATCTATATTCCTTATACAGTCCACAGTAAACGTAGGTCCTTATTTAGCCCACTTTTAGCCTCAGTTTTTGATTCCACTTTTAACTTCTTTCTTGGCCTTTATCGTGTCAAAATGTCATTATGTAAACTACATTCAACTTCAATCGTAGGTCTTGTTTTAGCCAACATTTGGTCTCATATACTTTACTTAATACACTTTAAACTTTAATTGTAGGATGTTTTGCTCAATAGTATCTACTACTTTATATCACTTAGCATTTATCTTAGATCGATATGTACGAGAGCTGTTCGGAATCTCCTTAGTCTCACACAGAAAGAGAATAATCTCTTGACACTTCAATACACTTAGTTCAAAGCTTATCTAGCAATTCTATCCCTTGATTAAAATAGTTTTCCTCAAGGCCTTCAAAATAGTGGTTTACAACTGTAATTGCATCTTCATTTGAGATAAAACGCTTGTCAGCTAGAAATTTATTTCGATTTGGGAACAGGTAAAAGTCACTGGGAACTAAATCAGTAGAATAAGGTGGGTGGTCAAGCAACTCGTACTTAAAATCATTGATTTTAGCCATTGTTAAAACACTCTTGTGCGCTGGTGTGTTGGCTTGATGAAAGCTTATGTGTTTTGTGTTGTAATCCAGGACGTATTTCTCGAATTTTTACATTTAATTGATCCAATAGTACTCTGAATTTATTGTTTTACCCATTTGCAGATAGTCAATCAATAAAATAACTTTGAAGTCCCAAAAAACCGTTGCCATAACCTTACCAGCGGATTGAATTGTTTTTCCCTTCTTTGGGGCACTTCCTCCAGCTTCAGTTTATTGCTTGGATTGTTCTTTTGTCTCTGGAGTATAGTGGTGGATCCAGGTCTCATCAACAGTTATGAAACGACGCAAAAATCATATCTTTTGAACCACATAAGCTAATTGAACAGTTTAAACAGCAGATGATAGATAACTGTTCAGCCTATGAAATGAGTGTTTGGAAAGGGTGCTACGCTTTGTGGGGGCCTACTTATGGGTTATCAAAGTTAAAATTAGTAGAAAAATCAATTTTATGGTAACTAAAAAAAATTTATTTTTACATTTTTAGATTGTTTTTATTTTTTTTTTTCTTTAGGGTTTTATGTTTTAAATTATTACCCAACAAATTAAAAAAAAATATTTTTTTTTTAAATTTATTTTTTCAATTTTCTGTAAAATATTCATCCATTACCATAAAATTGATTTTTATATATATCTTTTTATTTTATATCTTTTTAACTAAAAATGTGATATTATTAAGAGTGGCATATTTGAAATCGTTGAAAAGTTTTTTATAACATGGGTTTATTCAAAACTTCGTCGGCGCTCATGAAAATTTCGATTTTTGCAACCTCGTTTGCTCTACAGGCGCCACTGTGCGACGTTTAAAATTCATTTTATTTTTCTTAAAACGATCTGAAACAAGCTTGAAAAATGTTCATTGGTCGACTGTTAACAAATGCGGCATCCGTCTTCCTTTTTCATCTGTAGTTCTTCATGCAAAATTAAATGGACTCGATCATTTGAGATGCCCATGATATTAGCTACTTCACGCACTTTTATTCGTCGACCATTTCACACCATATCATGTATTTTTGGCTACAATTTCTGTTATTGTTGTTATTGTTTGGACGTCCACTACTTGGTTCATCCTCAATGCTTGTACGACCACGTTTCAATTCAGCAACCCAATTTTTTTCTGTTGCTTATGAAGGAGCACTTTCACCTAATACGTTGAACATATTATTATGAATTTCTTGTCTCGATAGACCTTTTATACCCTCCACCACCATAAGTGGTGCATGATGGTATATATAAGTTTGTCTCTCCGTTTGTAACACTGAGAAATATTCATCTGAGACCAGTCTGTGTTTCTGTCCGTCTGTCTGTCTGTGTGTATAAAACACTCTCAGCTCCTAAGCAGTTTGGTGTTGAAAATCAACAAAATCGGTACAGTAGAACAAGAGTTATGGATCAAAATGTAAGACAACCTTCATAAATACCATTAAATTTTGTATACGTCGATTTTATGATAAAAGAAGAAAGTGTGCAAAAGATAGTAAGAATCGGTTCATGATTTCTCATAGCCCCCGTACAAAAATATTCCCGAAATATTGCTCAATTATACATAAATGCCTATAAAATTTAAATATCAATACAAAATTCAGCAAAAATAAGTTTTATGCAAAAAGAATTAGCAAAACGAAATTTTTTTTAATTTGGTCCATGTTTGACCATAGACCCCATATAAAGTACACTTCCAAAATTCACTTTAATACTCATAAATCTCTTATAAATAAGGGTACCAATCCAAAATTTTACACGGACCATTCACATACATGCCAAAATCAAACTGCTAAATATCGCGAATATCGGTCCATATGTGACTATATTCCCCATATAAAGTCCACTTCCGAAATTCACTTTAATACTAATATGTTTCTTAAATATATCGTTATTATGTTGAAATTCAATGTGAAATATCCTCATATGCATGAAAATAACTGTTCCAAAATTTAAGAAGATTGGTCCATAGTTTTTCATAGCTGCCATATAAGAACCATTTCCAAAAAACAAATAAACCCACAAAAAATGTCTAATAAATATCGATATCGAACCAACTTTTATATGGATCAGAAATGTTAATACAGAAATCATATTAATGTCGGTAGCTGTCAGTCAATAATAGCTCCTGAATTAAGTCCACTTCCGAGCATAACAACCAACCATACAACTCTTGTAAATAACGTTATTGAGATGAAATTCAACCAATATAATCCTGAAATACATAAAAACCACATTAGAGGATACTAGATTTAGAAAATATCAGTCCATAACGGGTCCACTTCTACTATGCCACCCATAAATCTTTTGTAAATAATATTATTGTCATCAAATTCAAACAAAAAAGCCTCATCTTATATCTTATCCTGTCTTATACTCTGTTTCTTAACTTGTTGTGAATATGGAAAAATGTTCTTTTAGTTTTATAAATTGTTAAATTGCAGTCAAGATTATTATGAAAATCAGACAAACTTTGTAAATTACAGTAAGAATCGATAATTACATCAATTATAAATGGTCAAAATTAGATAAAATTTCAAAACATTTAAAATAAATTATGTTGTTCGTAAAATTGTCTGTCAAACAAAATAAAAAATGTACTAATAAAATTTGCAGTGCTATTATAACCAGTATAGTTTCCGTATTTCTTATTACGTTTAGGTGGAGGGTATTAAAGATTCGGCACAGCTGAATATAGCACTCTAACTTGTTTTATGTAAATATTTAATAACATGACGAATTTTTAGTTTTTCCGATAGCCATTGATGCTAGTGCTTTAAGCCTTAGATTTATTGTAATTTTAATTATAATAAATTTTTTAATAAATAAAAAAATAAATAGTTTTTCCAATATAAAAAAATTGCGTCTCTTTTGAACACCTATTTCTGCCAGATCGAAAAGAAATTGAACATGTGTTCATAGTAGCACAGATGGAAGTTTCCAAAACACTTAACTTATTTCTGTTTATACCGCGCGTTGTGTTCTATGCTAAGAAGTTTCCGAACCGTCCTAGTAGTCCACATTTAATTACAATCGTAAGGGATATAATCCAATTTAATTTTTGATCGTAGGACTCTAAGTAGGCCTCTTTCAGCTTCAATCGTAGGTCTTTAGAGTCTTAGGGGAAAACCTTACTTCAAAATCATTTCCCTACAGGAAGACATTACGCGGCAAAGTATTCTATAAGAAAACTTTACATCTAATTCCAAACAAAGTGGTCTATAAGAAAACTTTTCAAATTTTTCTATAAGAAACTCGTGGCAAAATTTTCCATAAGACAACTTTCCACCAAATTTGTAGTTATATTTTTGAATAGAAAAGCTATTATATACTAATGCCCTTATTCCTAAAACTTACAACAGGTTTATAAGAGGTTTATTAAGCAAATTTTGTATGGAAATTTGCCTTATAAAGCTGTTGTAAGTTTGTATGAATAAGGGGGTAAGTGATTTAATTGTTTATAAAGCTCTTTACTCGACGTGGGTGGAAAAGATAAAGTCTGCATTATTTAATTTAAATGGAAATTAATTTCATACATTTATTTATTATGATTTTTATTTAATTTTGTACAAAGTACCAACATTTTCATTTCAATCAGTTCTTTCACAATATTAATCTTACAGTGACAATTTGCCTTTATCGAAAGCTTACGAGTAAAATTTAATTTTGTCCTTTTAAAATGCTAAAGAAAACGACAAAAACGTTTATATTTATGCACATAATGAAGAAATATTCATTTTTCTCAGTTTCCTTTGATTATTTCTTGTAAATTTATTCCGTTTAACACTTTTAGGTTTTCCCTTTTTAATCAATTTGGTGATGAGTTCGGCTTAATTTTTTTTTAAACTTATTTCTTGGTTTGTTATACAAACTTTGTACTGTGTAGGTATAATGCTCGCATAAGAAGTGTTTTCGTTTGGCAGCAGCAAAAGATATTATTATTTTATTATTATTCAATGAACGTAAATCTTAAAATCTATTTTAGAACGTGAATCCTTTGCGGTTTTATGGCATTTCTTGTTTTTTGTATCACCTTAATTGAAATGCAAATCTTTAGTTAAACTTAGTTTTCTTTTCACTTGCTGTTTTTTGTTTTTATTTTTTCTTTTTTTTTAAATTTCATTTAGATTAATACTATGGTTATTTTAGGTTTTACTTTGTTGGCTGGTTGGCTGGTTAGAATCTTAAGAAAATTCTTTATCTACTTGGTCAACATTTTAATCAAATTAAATGGTTGTCAGTAAGAAGAAAAATACAATCCTTGGGTTGTATTTTTTTTTACTTTTTTTTATAAATGGCATTAGAAGTGATTACTTTTTTACATTGGAATAAATTATCTTGATGAATATTGCAAAAAAAATAAAAAATATTTGAAATACTTACGAGTATGTATGTAAATGTGAGTTAAGTCATACACTACGACATATAAAATGGTATCAATAGATGGATCCATTTGGCAGATACCTTGAAACAAGAATCTGTTAAAATGTTTTGTTATCAATAGCAAGGTCCAGAGTTATTACCCTGCTCATTCAAGTATCTTTATTTTGTGTCAGCTTTGGCAGTCAACTTTTAAGTGAAACCTAATTATCAGAATATCCTCGATCACCGGGGTTTCACATAACTGAATATCACAATTCTATTGGGATATATTAAGCCGGCGGTTGCGGGTTTTATTCCGGTCATAGTCTCTGGTCTGGTTTGTTATGTTGATGTTTTTGCGTCTCTCGTAAAATCGTTTTACAGCAGTGGTGTCAATTATGATTGTGTTGGTGCGATTACTCTTGACTTTTACATTCCCAGCAGGAGAAAACTGCAGTTGCGAGGCCTATTACGAGGCCTCATCACAGTTATTCTTGATACTACAACAAGTACACCTCGTACAAAAAACACAAGCAATTTGTTTTTTTTAATCATTGTACAATGTTAAAAACAAAAATAAAACAAAATGGACCATAATCATAGTCATAAAAAAGCATAATTTAAGCAAAAGCATGCTTTTGTTTTAAATTCAGAACAAAATTTATATGTTTTTGTTGCTTAAAAGTCTACTTTTACTTAAAGTATGGTTTTTCTATGACTATGATTATGAGCCAATAGAAACAAGATAATAAATAATAAATATATTATTTCTGTTTAGAGGCCTCTAAACAAGACCTGCGATACTTCCCGCTGAATGAGAGTGTTTTGCAGTAAACAATTATATTTTACGCTCGCAAAATAAAAGAGCGTAAGCGTACATGTGAGTTTTGCTTACACAATTGTGTATGACGCTGACATCCCTGTTTTACAGCACCATTTCTGCCAGTTTCTTTTAACTTACAATAATTATTTAATGCCAGACAATAATGAATTGTTACAAAAATATGTAACAAAATATTAAAAATACGTATCCTCTTTAGGGGGAAACATAAGCAGCACCACCATCGACATCATCATCACTCGTATTTACATCATCTACTCCTCTGTTGTTTATCATAGATCTCCTTTTATAATGTTTATTTTTTGTTGCTTCCAATAGTTAAGAATGTTTTATAACCATCCAAATCTAAATCATATATGGTACGAAGTAGACTCTATAATTCGAATATCATAAAAAATACAATAGTTAGAATATTAAAACTTTGTAAAGCTCATCTAAAGTTGACATCTATTAAAATTTTTAATTTTATTTCATTACATTGGTGATAGCGAAGCACACCGGGTTTTAGTTGATATAAATTGTAACAAATATTTATACTTCTCTCTGCGAAACTTCCTTCAACAAGTATTTAAGTAACTTTTGCTATTTTTTCTTCATCTTATCATTTCGTTTAACTCTCAAGTGCTGTAATAAATATAAAAAATAATTGAAAGAAACTAAGAAAATAAGTGAATTTCAAGTTCATAAACAATAACACTTGAAATATGTCAGAAGTTCGCAAACAGTGGGAATTAAAGCAGAATTTGTAATTTTTGAAATTTGTGCTTCATATTAAAGACGTGCATTAGTACACAACAAAGTATTGTACAATGTAGTATAATTGGTAAATACCTTGTATATGTTGTGCAAACGAGAAGTTGTAAAGTAAATGTTGTGCTGTTGTCAAACAGATGGTTGTAGATGTTGTGTCGTTCTGGTTTGATCACTCTACTCAGAACATCGCATGTTCGTTCTACTATGTTGTATTGGGATCTACACAACATGCATTCATTTCTCTCTCTCATATACGCAAATACTTATTGTACTTATAGTGTGCTTTAATATGAAAAAACAAATGTGTTACTTTTTTATATACAAAATATGTGCCAAACTAATGTGAATCTTAGCGATTTATGAAATCGAGTTATATGTGTTATTTTTTGTTTGTTTATATGTACATTCAATGTACTACAATGTACTACATTGTACAATGCACATACGTTTTTATATATTTTTATTAAAATGAAATACTTTTATTATATTATTTTATTATTACAGTTATTTATTAATTAATAACAAAATGTGATTTATTTTCCTTTTTTAATATTCGAAACATGTACCAATCTAACGTGAATCAAAGCAATTTATGAAATCGAGTTATATAAAATTTTTATTTATTTTTATGTTATGTTAAAATGAATACCTTTGAAAAATTAGTATTTTTTACTATTCACCTTTTCTGGTATAAATACCAAATTTTTCCATCCCAAAAACAAATAAATTTGTCTTTTTATTCTATTTTACTGCAGTCAAACAAAAATAGTATTCCACAAATACTCACTACATCTGTTCGAAACGATATACTACTTTGTATTGTGCAACTTGTATGTAGTATTGTAAGTTGATACAACTCAACTACACACAACCTACGAGAGTAGAGCACAACATTTACAAATACAACATAAATGAAAACAGGCACTCAAACTTACTCAAAAAAGAAATCATGGCCAACTTGTGCGATGTTGTGTACTAATGCACGTCTTTACTTCATATGCACTATTTTTTTTTTTTTTATCAAGAAATGATAGTATTTAGCAAATTCGACATATGTAAGTCTGATGAGCTTCTGTGTCAGTCAATATCTAAGGATTTAGATTTAGATAATTTAGAAAATTGCTATAAAATATTCTAAAGTGTCAACCCATTTCCAAAATTCCCTACAAAGTGTATTGTCCGAATGCTTAGGACCAAAGTTTGGATTTTTTGTTGAGAATAGCAGGATTTGGTTTTCCTACATAGTTATAGGTTTTAGTGACTGCTCAAAAAAAAAAATCATCAAACAGGGCTTTTAGAGCAGATCACAAAAAAAAATTATTGGTGGTCACGCCTAATTTAAAATATATATGCCTATATCTCGGGAACTACTGGGTGTCTGATAATTTGTGATACATTAAATAAAAGGTATTAAAAATACCTTTCCAACGATATATATCATGATATTTAAAATATGGACCGACTATGGATTAAATCCGAAAACAATATTTTTTGACCCGAATTATTATTTTAGTTTATTAATATAAATAGCCAAGACATTAATCTTTAATTTAAGGTAGTAAATGTGTCTGTAGGTACTATAATCATAGAATTATAAGATCTGAAAAATTAAAAAATTAAATTTTTTAAAGGATAGAATTTTTTCTTCTTTGGTATACAGAATACCGGCTTTGCATGGTGAAATGTCATAATCTTTCTTTAATATTGTTACGCGCGCTTTGTCAAATCGATTATTACTTTAAAATAGTAGGTCTAAAAAAAAAAACAAATGAAGTCAATGGCATGTAAAAAAAATGTTTTGGCTAGCTCTGCCATCAGTGGCGTGGTTCTTGACCCGAATGTTTTGACGCGTAAGCATAGCAAAATTCATGCCATTATTAAATTGCCACACAAACAAATATATTTAAAAGAGAAATGCTTAAAATTGCTGTTACTTCAAAAAAAACGTAAAATTTGTAAAATTGTAAAAGACAAGAGGGTTCAAACGAGGAAAATACCATTAAAGTGACATGGTGTTGGTCACTTGGAGTGCACTTTTCCCACCCAACTAGTCAATTATGACTACGCCTGTGGTAACTTAAACACTCATATTTTTTCTGTTACCCCTTTTTTTTCCTATCACTGTTCATCCATACCTACCAACCTGTATAACCTTCGTTCTTTTAATTAAAAAAAATTTAGTGCATTTCAAATTTCATTATAAATTCCATTTTTCTATTTATTAAAAAAAATTATCTCTGTAATAATAATAATATTTTATAATGATAATAATACCTATAATAATAATACTTAATACAGTAATAACAATACTTAGGATTATTAAAAAAATCAATAATTAAATAATAATATATGTGTATAATAATATAATAATTTTTAATGGTTTTCTTAAAACTAATGTATACTTAAATGTTTTTGTTGTTTCTTTCTGATGTTGACATCGTTGTTGTTGCTGTGATTAACTTGTTGTGTTGTTGCCTTAGTAGTTGTTGATGTTGCTCAAGTAGGTGCTGTTGCTTACAGTTGTTGTTGATGAGATTGTTGTTGTTGTTGTTGGCATTGTTTACACTTGTCCGATTATGCAATAGAGCCACTGTATGTTTAAATAGTGTTTAAATAGTAGTTTTTGGTGTTGTATATTTTAAACACATTTTATTTATTTTATGTATGTTTATAGTTGTTTAATTAATAGTTGTTGGTGTTGTTTATTTTATTATCACTTTGATTTTGTTCATCCACCTTTTGTTCTATTTATCTCTTTTGTGTGATGTTCTTTTACATTCATTTTGTTTTGTTCATCCACTTTTGTGTTATTTAATCTTCCTTTTCTATTTTCATTTTGTTTTCACTAAGTTTACATTTTTTAATATTTTTCTTTGTTTTAAATTTAATTTGTTTTTTCTTGTTCGGACACTTAGGTTTTGTCTTTAGTTATTTTTGAATTTTAATTGTTTTGTCACTTTTGTTTGTTAAACTGTATGTTCGTTTGTTTGACACTTGTTTTGGTGTGGTGTTTCACCTTTTGTTGGATTTTTGTGTGTTTTACAACTCATTAAACAACCGTTCTATTATTTGTTGTTGTTCTTGCACTAATGTTAGTCAGACGTCTAGATATTTATCTGGCACTTTAAAATATTGATGTGTGTATATTGAAAGTTAGTCAATTCGAACTCCTTTAATATTTACAGGCAGAATTTAAATTTACTTTTTCGTAATAATCTTCCGTATTTGTAACACCACACTACAATCTTTGGCTTTTATTTTTCACCTGTTTTTACTTTTATTTACTATGTAATTTTAAAGTTAAGTATATATATGCAACTGCATTTTGTTTTTACATTTAACATTTTGTATAACTCATTTAAATAATAAATTTTGAATATCAAATTATAAAACTCGTAATTTTTTTTAACATCTAGTGTGGTTTATTTATAATAATTATTTGTCTGTGACACTATATCAGATATTTTTTTTTTTGTATTTCAATTTTTATTTTATATTCAGCATATTTTCTTTTTGATAACACATAATTTTTTTGAAAAAAAAGTAACTAGCGTTATGTTTGACAATTTGCACTCGACTTCTACGACTGTTCATGCTCAACTGACTTCTTTAAAATTTTTGTCAGTTGTTATATTAAAAGAATGCGCATTCCATTTAGCACAAGAAATATAACTGTTTATAAATTCTTTTGCATATTTGTCATTCCACTGTGTTGTTGTTGTAGTGAGAGATATACCACATACATACAATCAACAAAAAAAACTCCACACTGCTGATGCTATTTATTTCTACATGTGCGGGTGTATATTTTGAGCGAAGAGAGAACATTAAAGAAAAATATATGGATGCTCACGACATAACGTTACATCTTTTCGTTTCTAGAACGTTCTTTTGTTTTTATGTTGTAAACAACTAAAAAAAAATTCCTAACAACAAAACAAAGAGTGGAATTTCAAATATGCCATACAAAAAAAATACATACATGTTATGTGTATAATGATGCGCAATTTTATAATACAGTTAACTGATACAAGGTATTAGGTGAAGGAGGAAATATTTTCTAAATCCCTAACAAAACTGCTTCGTTATGAAATTGTAAATTGAATATAGAACAGGAAAAGGATTTAGAGCGCGCAAAAATAAAGAAACGTGTGGCACGACCCACGATAAGCCGGGCTAAAAACAACATTTACAATCTAAGGTCTTAGATCTGAAGCATGATATCTACCAATCAAATTTCCCTGAAGATCTTCCACGTCATACAGTACATTACCAATTTTATCTCGAATACGGCATTTAATGTATTTAGGTAAAAACTTGGCATTAATACCATTCTGAAAATTACTAAGACTATGATTTTTCCGAAAAACTTCCTGGCCAACACGATAACTAACATGTTTGGTACGTGTGTTATAAATTTTTGTGGCTTTTTCATGTGCCCTCTCAATGTTTTGGGAAATTTTCTGTCTAATTTGATTTTGCTTATCTATATGTTTTATAATTGTGTCATCTTCCATCATATTTAATTTTTCCAATAAAACGTATGAGGAACCATGCGTGCACATATTTTGGCCAAACAGTGCATAATATGGAGAACAATTTATTGAGGAGTGGTAATCGCTTCGTAATATTGTCAAAATGTTAGGTATGCAAGCGTCCCAGTTTAGATGGTTAGTTTCCTTTAAAAGATAATATCGAATCTTAGAAATGATTTCTCTATTTGCTCTTTCAGAGGCATTCGCCTGGGGAGAGTATAATCCCGTTTTAATATGGGTTATTTCGAAAAGAGAAAAAAAATCCTGAATTTCTTTGGAAACAAACTGTTTCGCATTATCACTGTGAATGTACTGAGGAACGCCGAAGGTATTAAACAAGTAGTTTTGAAGAAAATCAATTACATTTATAGATGTAGCAGACCTTAGAGGTTGAAGGAAAAGAAATTTCGTAAAGTGATCAATGATAATGAATAAATATGTGTTTTTAGATTTGGAGGATGGATATGGTCCCAAAAAATCACAATACAATCGCTGAAATGGACGTTTAGTTTCAAATGCATCTCCCATGGGAGGTCGAAGGGTTTGGTTTGGCGCTTTTATGACTTTACAGTCATCGCAGTTACTTACAAATATTTTTATGTCTGAACTCATTAAAGGCCAGTAATATTTCTGTCGAACCCTCGAAAGTGTTTTGAAGTAGCCACCATGACAGCTAGATTCGTGTCCTAATTTAACAGCTTTATGCGTCAATAACTCAGGGAGCCATAGTCTCCACAAATTCTCTTCTTCATTATCTATACCCTGTCGAAAATTCACTCTCTTGTACACACGCTCATCGATTACGCATAAGTCAGGTAACTTATCTTTGTTATCGGAAATGGTTTTAATTAATTGTTTATATTCAGGGGAATCAAAGTCCCTTGAACTCAAATCTATTTCAGGAAAACTTCGGTTAATTTCTAAAGAATCTACATCAAAACGAGATAATGTGTCCGGAACCACATTTAACGAACCCTTCCTATGCTCGATCTTAAAGTCAAAGCCTTGTAACATTAAACTCCACCTTGCGAGTCTCCCACTTAGGTCTTTCTGACCCATGAGCCATTTTAAGCTCGAATGATCGGTGATAATTCGAAAAGGTGATCCTTCGACATAGGGCCTAAAACGTTTTACGCAGATTACTGCAGCTAAACACTCCAGTTCTGTGACTGTGTAATTCCGCTGAGCACCGTTTAGTTTCTGCGATACAAAAGAAATGGGTCTTTCCCTATTTTCGTCGTCTACTTGGTATAAAACACCACCTACTCCGACACGCGAAGCATCGCATTGAATAATAAATTCTTTGTTAAAGTCGGGCTGAGCAAGAACGGGAGCACTAGATAAAGCGAGTTTAAGTTTTTCGAAACTATCAATAGCTTCAGGGGTCAATGAGAATTTTCCTTCACGTTTACGTAAACAATCAGTAAGGGGACCTGACAGACTAGCAAAATTATTTATGAATGCTCGATACCAGTTCGCCATACCAATGAATCGGCGGACTTGGCGAGGCGTTTTGGGAATCGGAAAGTCTACGATTGCCGAAACCTTCTCTGGATCGACTTTCAAGCATCCACTACCAATACGATAACCCAAATATTTGATTTCATTTTGGCAAAATTTGCTTTTTGAGACATTGATAGTAAGTTTAGCATCGTTAAGACATTTTGCGACCTGAGAGAGCAATTCTATGTGTTCCTCAAAAGTAGCTGTGCAGATCAAAAGATCGTCCAGGTACACGAATACATTTTCCCTAAGACGAGATGGAATAGTTTTGTCCATTAGGCGGGACATCGCTTGCGGACCATTACAAAGCCCAAAGGGCATTACCCGATATTGGTAGAGGGGTCTACCAGGAACCGCAAATGCTGTTTTCTCCTTGGAGGAGTCTGTGAGCCGTATTTGAAAAAATGCATCTTTCAGATCAATTCCGCTTATATAGTGAGTATCCTTGAGTCTGCTGAGCAAACCGTTAATGTGGGGGAGTGGGTATGAGTCCTTTTTTGTAATAGTGTTCAACTTCCTTGAGTCAAGGCACAAACGTACTTTTCCCGGTTTTCTTACGTTTACTATGGGAAAGCACCACGGTGAGTTTGACTCTTCTATTACACCCATTTGCAATAAACGGTCTAGTTCTTGGTACACTTCAGCCTGTCTAGGAGGAGAAAGAGGGTAATGTTTGCACTTAATTGGCTCTGCATCACCGGTGTCAATGTGGTGTTCTAAAAGATTTGTGCAACCAAGACCTAACTTTTCAAAAGAGGGGAACTCTGACACTACACGATCAAGTTGAAATTTTTGTTCTGAATTTAAATCATGAAAACATGGGTTAATTTTGTCTACTGGCTCCAGATCACAGGACTCAACAATTGGAATGATATCAGGTGCGATGGCAAAACTACGCCAAAAGTCTAAACCGAGGTAGGCTTCTTGGGTTAAAGTGGGTACAACGTAAAAATCAATAACTCGTGTAATGCCTTTATAAACAACAGGTATTTTGCAGTGACCCAAAACTGAATTTTTAGATCCATCTGCCGTTGATATGCAAGATCGAAAAGGTCTTAAGGTGAGATTATTTCTTTCAATGAAATTTAAGCTATTCTTGCCCAATACTGATACGCTAGCGCCGGAATCTAGTAGTCCGTAAATATGATCATTAAAAACTTGAATTTTTGCAAAAGGTCTCTCGTCTTTCTCATGACATAATATCGAAGATTCTATTAGTTTACGAAACGATTTTCTTTTCTTAAAACGAAGTCTACTCTTTAAGGTTTTAACTGTGGGTTTGAAAAATGTTGGTTTGCCATTATAAAATTTATTTTGATTGTCCGAAAATTTTGGAGAAATCTCTCCCGAGACTGTAGATCTCGATTTATCTTCCTGTGGAAGATTCCTAATCGATTGACCTAATTGTGACTCGGGGAGAAAGCTTTGGAACGAGAGTCCCCGGTGGCCATCTCGCTCCGCTTCCTGTTTCCCAGGTGCGTATTTTTGCATTTTGGAGTAGCTACTCCACGCTCACCACATTTAAAACAAAAAAGGCTCCTAGTTTCTTCTGGACAATAAATGTAGGAATGACCGAGAGCTAAACAATTCCAACACTTTATTTTTGAATAATCAGGTTTTGAGGTACGTCGAGAGAAATGAAGTGCTTCTATTTGGGGATCAAAATCATCATCAATTTCTTTCTCTTCCACTGCATCAGCTTCAATTTCGCTAATGTGGCGATGAGGTTTGTTATCAAGGAAAGATGTTTTGTTTTCATATATTACTTTTTCGGCATTGCGAGCTAGGTCTCTAAGACTAAACAGACTAGTTGGACTGGTGTTAAATAACATGATTCTTAAATTAGACTGGACATTTTTCATTATGATTTTAATTAATTTTGAATCTGGTAAAGGGTCTTCCATAAGAGAATTCATACTAACTATAATTGCGTGAAAGCTGTCATAGGATTCTTTTGGTTGCTGCTTACGTTTGTGAATATTTATCAAAATTTCGTCATCTGTTTCCAGAGTACCGAATTCACGAGAAATTGCGTATTTTAAATTTGCGTAAGAAGGATCTTCATTCCGTTTCATGAAATCCCAATACCATTCATCTGCACGACCGCGTAAAAATATATGGAAGTTAGAAAGTAAATTTTCTTCTGAGCAACGAGTTCTTTTAACAAGGGTTTCAATTTTAAAAAGGAAATTTGATACATTACCTGTGCCATCAAAAGAAATGTTCCATTTCTCCAGTTTGACTTTATCAAATAATCCGGGACTAAAGCTAGCTTCTTGAAATACGGTTGGATTATTGGTAGCAGAACTAGGGTCACGAGTCAAGTTAGTCATGTTGGTTATAGTGGCTTTTAAAGAATTGACTTCTCTTCTAAATTCTTCATGAGATAAACTAATGGCCTGTTGTACAGCTGATAACAAATCATTATTGTTATTAACTGCAGACTGTGGAACATTGAACTCACTAGTATTGTCTATTTCTTTGGAAGTCATAGTTAAGTCAATTGTTTTCTGAAATTCTATATGACGTGAAATATCCTCTAGGGAATCTTGACCGGACTTACAAGTGTCTAAAGAAATTTTTGGGTCTATCAGATTAAGACTACTCTGAACGTTTTTTTCAAGTGGTGGAGAATGAACAACACGGGGTCTTGACGTAGATGTACTTGGTAAGTCTTCTAATGATTGGGTAGTATCTAAAACGTTTTTTCCTCTACCTCTACTTAAATTCAAATTACTTTTTGAAACCTTGCCAGAACTACGAGTGTTCATAGCAATGAAAACAAAACGGACAAAAATCAAAAAAAATCAGTTGAGCTTACAAAAAAAAAAGTCAGTTATTATGTGCCAATTGAGAAAACAATTGCTTTTCAAAAAAAAATAATATTGTTTACAAAAAAAATATTATTGATTACAAAGAAACTCCAGTTAACAAATTGGTGGATGAGTGAACAGTGATATTTTTCATTTGTGTCAAAACATGTCTTGTAATATTCGATTCTTTATATCAGAATTTTACCGCTAATGATTTTATTCAACACAACATTGATCATATGTTTCATAAAATATAAAACAAAGTCTAATGTTTAAAAAAAAATATATAAAAGAATTTAAAAAAATAGTTAAGTTTGAGTATATGTATATGTAGAAACTTCTGCATCCATAGTATTTATCAATTATTTTTTTATCGTAATAAAGTTTATTTCATATTGAAATGTATTTATCAAACTGATATAAAAAAAGTTGAAAAAAAAATCATGAATGCATCAGCATACATATATTCAAGGTTTTCTTTAAATTTAATGCAATTAATAAATTTCAATTTAAAAAATGAAATTTAAAGTCTCTTAAATTTTCAGAAAGCCTCCACTCCATGAAAAAATTCCAAAAAACATAACGCAAAAAATGTAAGAGAGTTCAGTTCCATCCCTTAACATTTGACTTTTATGCTCTTGAAACCTTTTAAAAGAGATTGCTGGAAAAAATTGACGTTAACTATTTAATTTTTTAATGGTATATATTTCCTCATTGAACAAGCAACTTCATATAATTTTTTCCTAACTTACTTCAAATATATTTGGATTTTTCATACAGTTGGGTTTTCAAAAATAGCATTTAAGCTCAACCACATTTACTTTTATATCCAAATATATTTAAAATTCGTTGTCTAATAAAAATAATGACAAAATTCATTATATGAAGTTACTTACATTGTCTTTTAAAATTTTACGTTTTACGTTGGACTATTACGTCTGCCTTTTCTTTAAGCTTTCGTTGGGCGCCATCTATGTTACGCGCGCTTTGTCAAATCGATTATTACTTTAAAATAGTAGGTCTAAAAAAAAAAACAAATGAAGTCAATGGCATGTAAAAAAAATGTTTTGGCTAGCTCTGCCATCAGTGGCGTGGTTCTTGACCCGAATGTTTTGACGCGTAAGCATAGCAAAATTCATGCCATTATTAAATTGCCACACAAACAAATATATTTAAAAGAGAAATGCTTAAAATTGCTGTTACTTCAAAAAAAACGTAAAATTTGTAAAATTGTAAAAGACAAGAGGGTTCAAACGAGGAAAATACCATTAAAGTGACATGGTGTTGGTCACTTGGAGTGCACTTTTCCCACCCAACTAGTCAATTATGACTACGCCTGTGGTAACTTAAACACTCATATTTTTTCTGTTACCCCTTTTTTTTCCTATCACTGTTCATCCATACCTACCAACCTGTATAACCTTCGTTCTTTTAATTAAAAAAAATTTAGTGCATTTCAAATTTCATTATAAATTCCATTTTTCTATTTATTAAAAAAAATTATCTCTGTAATAATAATAATATTTTATAATGATAATAATACCTATAATAATAATACTTAATACAGTAATAACAATACTTAGGATTATTAAAAAAATCAATAATTAAATAATAATATATGTGTATAATAATATAATAATTTTTAATGGTTTTCTTAAAACTAATGTATACTTAAATGTTTTTGTTGTTTCTTTCTGATGTTGACATCGTTGTTGTTGCTGTGATTAACTTGTTGTGTTGTTGCCTTAGTAGTTGTTGATGTTGCTCAAGTAGGTGCTGTTGCTTACAGTTGTTGTTGATGAGATTGTTGTTGTTGTTGTTGGCATTGTTTACACTTGTCCGATTATGCAATAGAGCCACTGTATGTTTAAATAGTGTTTAAATAGTAGTTTTTGGTGTTGTATATTTTAAACACATTTTATTTATTTTATGTATGTTTATAGTTGTTTAATTAATAGTTGTTGGTGTTGTTTATTTTATTATCACTTTGATTTTGTTCATCCACCTTTTGTTCTATTTATCTCTTTTGTGTGATGTTCTTTTACATTCATTTTGTTTTGTTCATCCACTTTTGTGTTATTTAATCTTCCTTTTCTATTTTCATTTTGTTTTCACTAAGTTTACATTTTTTAATATTTTTCTTTGTTTTAAATTTAATTTGTTTTTTCTTGTTCGGACACTTAGGTTTTGTCTTTAGTTATTTTTGAATTTTAATTGTTTTGTCACTTTTGTTTGTTAAACTGTATGTTCGTTTGTTTGACACTTGTTTTGGTGTGGTGTTTCACCTTTTGTTGGATTTTTGTGTGTTTTACAACTCATTAAACAACCGTTCTATTATTTGTTGTTGTTCTTGCACTAATGTTAGTCAGACGTCTAGATATTTATCTGGCACTTTAAAATATTGATGTGTGTATATTGAAAGTTAGTCAATTCGAACTCCTTTAATATTTACAGGCAGAATTTAAATTTACTTTTTCGTAATAATCTTCCGTATTTGTAACACCACACTACAATCTTTGGCTTTTATTTTTCACCTGTTTTTACTTTTATTTACTATGTAATTTTAAAGTTAAGTATATATATGCAACTGCATTTTGTTTTTACATTTAACATTTTGTATAACTCATTTAAATAATAAATTTTGAATATCAAATTATAAAACTCGTAATTTTTTTTAACATCTAGTGTGGTTTATTTATAATAATTATTTGTCTGTGACACTATATCAGATATTTTTTTTTTTGTATTTCAATTTTTATTTTATATTCAGCATATTTTCTTTTTGATAACACATAATTTTTTTGAAAAAAAAGTAACTAGCGTTATGTTTGACAATTTGCACTCGACTTCTACGACTGTTCATGCTCAACTGACTTCTTTAAAATTTTTGTCAGTTGTTATATTAAAAGAATGCGCATTCCATTTAGCACAAGAAATATAACTGTTTATAAATTCTTTTGCATATTTGTCATTCCACTGTGTTGTTGTTGTAGTGAGAGATATACCACATACATACAATCAACAAAAAAAAACTCCACACTGCTGATGCTATTTATTTCTACATGTGCGGGTGTATATTTTGAGCGAAGAGAGAACATTAAAGAAAAATATATGGATGCTCACGACATAACGTTACATCTTTTCGTTTCTAGAACGTTCTTTTGTTTTTATGTTGTAAACAACTAAAAAAAAATTCCTAACAACAAAACAAAGAGTGGAATTTCAAATATGCCATACAAAAAAAATACATACATGTTATGTGTATAATGATGCGCAATTTTATAATACAGTTAACTGATACAAGGTATTAGGTGAAGGAGGAAATATTTTCTAAATCCCTAACAATATCTTCGGATTTATATTATCTACATGGTCATGTTATACCTTAAATTAAAACCTAATTTCTTGACTTGAAAATATTGTAATTTATCTACTTACTCATGTCGACCTTTTTCCGGATTTTTTAGATTTTTTAAAAAAATTTCGGATCAAAAAATTATTTTGCAAAATTTATCAATAGGTGGTCCATATAATTACGTCATGTTATACATCGTTGGAAAGGCCTCTCACCTATCATTTGCTATATATATCGTCTAATAAAAAATAGTAGTTTTCAAGATATAGCTAAATATATTACAAACTTTCGAGCCCCGCCCACTCGAAAATAGGCGTGACCGCCCCAATTTTTTTTAATTAAAATGTAAAATTGTATTAGTAATAAAATTTTGGTAGTGCTTTGAAAAGAGTCACTAAAACCGACTTAAGTCCATTTTTTATCAAAAACTTTTATTAAATATTGCATAATGTATTCCTGAATTTTCTATTTGTTAGTTTTGTTTGAAATTGTCACAATTGAAACTGATGCCAAGGAAGATTTTCGAAACTACCAAACGTTACTTATGACGACTTTCCCTCGGAACTAGTACAAAAGAAACATAACGAAAGCAGCACAAATTCCAATTTTTATTTGAAACTGTCACGTTAAAAACTAGTTTCAAGAAACAGATGAGTCATTTTTATTATTCCTATAGACGTAGAAGACATAGACTAAATAGATTTTTGAATTCGTTCAGCAATCGCTGCCTAAGATCCTAAACATATTTAAAAGAGAATTCTATTGAAGGGATGCAACATTGTGTTATTACCAGAAATGGAATGATTCCACAGAACTGGTTCCAGAAGTAATTGCAACATCACTTTCCAAGGCTGCCATTAAGAAATCTGAATCTGATTATACTCGTTGCAGAAATTGTTATTTTAGAATAAGTTCTGAACATTTTCCTACGTATTTAATCGTTGCAGTTGGTAAAAAAGTTGTAAACAGAATTGTATCTGTGGGTGCGCTTGGCACATGTTACGAACCAATGTTTTGCAAAAGAAATGAGAGAAATGAAGAAAATGAGTTTTGACGGTGGTGTTGACAACACGTAATAGTTAATTAACAACAGTAACCAATAACAAACAACAAATATAATTTAAACAAGGACAAGAATTAAAGGATACAAAATTTAAAGTAACTTTATTGCGATATAAAAAAAAGAAACCAAATTATAAACAAAAGAACATACAGTGAAGAAAAATATTTATAATTAACAACAATAATATGAGCATAGAAACGACAACAACAAATAACAGCAATGGCAATGGCAATGTCAACTAAGTACATTAAATGTGAAGTACAGCAAAGTAATTACAAAGTTTATAATTGTTAAATAAATAACTCACAACAACCTGTTCAAGTAAATTTATTTTAAACATAAACTAAAAAATTACTACGTCCTGCATTGTTCCCATACTACACTACTACCATTCCACCGCAAATTTGTTCAGCAAAAACTTATTAAAATATATTGACATAGATATTTATACAGTGTACACTCTCTTAAGCGGACGCCTAAGGGACTGACGGGTTTGTCCGCTTATGAGAAGTTTCCGTTTATGAGAGAAACACAGAAAGAGTAATTAATAATCTGTAATATTGTATATTACACTTTTATTTCCAAAACAAAAACATACATATAAAGATAAGACAAAATAAAGAGAATTTTCATTAATATTTTTGCGAATAAAAAAAGAAAAAGCTTGAAAGACCAGATATTCAACTGGATTTAAAAAAGTCCGAAATTTTTGCTTGACAAGTATTTCCTTTAATTTCAATACCTTGGAAACGCATTTGAAGATTAGTCAGCATTTTAACACTTTCAAGAACACTGTGATATAAAGAAAACTCTTTAAGTTTTCTTATGACTAAATAAGCCTCTTCATAAGAAGTTAACTTGCCTTCAATTTCATTTTCTAGCTCATCTTCAGACGAGCTTTCCACCATTACTTCGGAAGCTATTAACATTTCAGTACTAATGCTTTCCCATCTTCATCATTAATAACTGTCATTATCTAAATTGATATAATCTTCGACGTCAACTTGTATCTGGCTCTGAACTCGATTAACGATATCGGAGAACTAAGCAAGCACTGATAGTGGAAGCTCATCCATAATTTTCTCTAAAACCAGCTTTTCTGAAGCAACTTTTCACTGTCAAACTGTCCGGTTATGGAGAAATAAAATGTCCTACATCGTGGAAAAAAGTGTTCGCGTCCTGTTATGGGAGGGTTGTCCGCTTAAGAGGGAAATATTTTTAAAATCTCTTACGATTTTTTTGGTACTGAAAAAAGTGTCCGTATATGGGAGGTGTTCTTTAGGAAAGAGTACACTGTATATGTAAGTAGGTACAACCATTTTCTGTTTAAGTACTCTGGATTAAAAACGAAGAAAAAGATAAATTATAATAATTTTATCATTCATTAAGTTGTATAAATACTAGAAGTATTAAATAATGGGTCTCTACTCGAAATGAATAAATTGGATTTAAAAATATAATTTCAGAGAACAAGTTGGAAAAAGTAAAAGAAGTCAAATACCAGAAATCTGAGGTTGCAATAATAAATAAATAAACTTTATAAATAAATACTCTAATGCAAGGCTAATATTAGTTTATTATAACAAATCATATTTGGAAAGAACTTGTGCTTGCCAGCTGGGACAAATCATGAGTCAGAGAAAGATAAGAACCAATTTAAAACACATGAATAAAAGATTAATTTACAGATCAATAGAAGATAGATTGTTTTAAATTTCTAGAAAACGTCGTAAACTATACAATTTGTGTCTTTTAATTTAATAAATTATTCAGTCGTTTTAATTTGTTGTGATTATATCTAATTTGACAGTTGAATGTTTAACTAATACTCTTAGACTCAAATATATTTAATTTATATTTATGTATGAAAAAACAAAATGTTTTTCCTACAAACTGACGCTGTCTGTCTCTATTTACAAGTTTACAAAATGCATATTAATGAATGTCACAAACTGCTGGCCACTGTCATGTAGACCCTTATCAAAAACATACAACTTATCCTTCATTTAAAGGAGATAAAGAAAAGAAATAGAAAACAAACAAATAAAAAAATGTAATTAAAAATGACTTACAAATTGTTTAAACAATAAAATCAACATAAGATGAGCATAAAAATGATAGAAAAAAATAAAGAAAAATTATCCTTAAATACTTAATCGCATCATTTCATACACACACACAGGCAGAAATGCAAACACACACAAAGACTATAAAACAATCTACTAAATATTCTTTGCTCTTATCGTTTTATTTTATTATCTCTCAATCTGAGACCACTCTTTCTATGTGTGTGTGTGTGTTTATGTACATAAGTAAATGGATAATATTTTATATGTATTTTTTTCATTCTTTATAACATTTGATATTTATCTATTGAATGTAGGAAAGCTGACTAAAAAGTGCTTTTTAAAGCTTTATTAGCTTAAGAAACATAGTCGCAGGATACTATATTTTTACGTTTTATTTATTTACTGGCTAAAACCCGGTGTGCTTGAAACCTCGTACATTGTACTGAAATAAAATTGGAGAGTTAAATCATATATTATTTTGTGATAATTATTTACACTTTTGCTTTCTTCTATCTTTTGAAACACAATCTGATGATAAACCATTATATTGCCATTTTGTTTTCAATGCAATTTCAAAATTTCGACGCATTCAACGACTCAAATTTTGCATGAGCAATTCCATTGTTTGTTTAAATATTTGCGAAAAAATGGAAGTAGTAGCGACAGGGGGCGTGGCACCTCCTATATGATGATAATTAAAAAAATATCAAATATATGGTATACAATAAGATATATGGTACGGTTATTCTACCATCAATATTAATATTTAGGACAAGAATGGGCGGACTATCAGTAGTGGGCGTGGCACCTCCCATAGATATGATGACAAATTATATATAAGGAAAGCCATATCAGCTATCAATATTAATATTTAGGACATCAATGCGCTGACTAGCAACAATATTAAGTAAATGTTAAAATTTGTCTATATTTGAAACTCTTATCTATATATAAAAGTGATTGTGTTTGTTTGTTTGTATATTGTAAATCATAATAAGATAATGTAATAAGATTTAATTTAAAGGAAAAACTGTAGGCTTTAATAACTTAATAAATACCGTATTTGCCGGACGATAAGACGCACCTTTTTACTCTGAAAATTTGACCTAAAATCAGGGTGCGTCTTATCGTCCGGCAAATACGGTATATTTGTTTAACTTTAAACTTTTTCTTTCATTACGATACGGGTAGCGAAGCACACCGGGTTTTAGCTAGTAGTACAATATAAAAGAGTAACATGTCTGACTGACTGATTCATTCATTATCGCACAGCCCAAACCGCTAAAGCTAGAAACTTGAAATTCGGGTAATTCATTTCTTTTACAACACGTAGATCCACTAAGAAGAGATTTTTTTAAAATTCGGTTGTTAAGGGTGACAAATGGGGCAAAAACCGATAAAACCTGTACCTCTATATCTCCAAAACAAATAAACTTAGAAATAATATTTTTAATGCTTCCGCCTTTAATCAAAAAAAGAGCCGACAGGTGTCTGGTACTTCTTTGAAATTCGAAATTCAAGTGACCATATGGGGTAGAAATAGTCCCCGTAAAACGCTTCGTTAACATGTATATCTCCTACATATGTAAACACAAAAATAATATATTAAATACATCTGGCTCAGATCAATAAAGAATATAAGTTTGCTGGTCCTTTTTAAATTCGAATTCGTATGGCCTAAAAATTTTATTTTTTTTTTTGTACTTTTTTATAAAAATGCATTTTCTCACTAATAATTCCATGAACTATTATTTTCAAATAGTACGTATTACGGATAATTAATAGGTACTTTTTTGAAAATTATTTTTT
The DNA here is from genome assembly GCA_916048285.2 of Bellardia pandia. Taxonomy (NCBI): domain Eukaryota; kingdom Metazoa; phylum Arthropoda; class Insecta; order Diptera; family Calliphoridae; genus Bellardia; species Bellardia pandia. Next base: position 79,375,920 of record OU696530.1, read on the forward strand.
CACGGGGGAAGAACCCAGAACATGCTATTCATGACTTTTTTGAAATTCGCTTCCACTATTCTATTCTTGCAAACTATGCATCTGATCACGTTATTATCTTATCTGAGTTATAGATCAAAGTTTCAGACCACCTCGATATTTTTTGCTATTTTTTTCAAATATAATGCCGATAATGTTCCGAAATTTTGCACACTTTATTCCTATTATAGAAAGACAAGTTCTGTTGAAAATGGTAGGAATCTGTCCACGATTTCTCATAGCCCCCATACAAATGTCTTCCAGGAATATGGTTTTATGGTATATGAATGTCTACAAAAAAGCCGTATTAATACAAATTTCTGCAATAATAAGTTTTATGCAAAGTGAAATCTCAAAACGATATTTTGTTTGCATCGGTCCATATTTTGACTTAGTCCCATACAAAGACCACTACCGAAAATCACTTAAATTAACATAAACCTTTAATAAACTGACTATCAAGTTGAAGTACATTTAAATCGTCGTACTAAATTTCATGATCATCGGTCCATATTTGACCATAACCCCCACATAAAGTCCACTACCGAAAATCACTTAAATGCAATTAAATCTCTTTTAAGCATCAGCAGCAAGTTTAAATTCGACACAAATAGTCCATACATATATAGAAATATTCACAGCCAATTTAATAATGATCGTTCCATATTTCACCGTAGCCCCCTTCCGGAAATCAGTTAAATGCGCATAAATCTCTTGTAAATCTTCACAATAGGTGATTTGGTGGTGGGTATATAAGATTTAGCACAGCCTTATATTCGGCTCTTACTTGTTTATACTTGGGGGGTTACTCTCTATTGCGATGCGAAAGCAAATTCGATGCGTAAGAGTATCAATTTGTATGCTTATCGCATCGAATTTGCTTTCGCATCGCAATAGAGAGTAACCCCCCTGGATGTTGTTGAATACAATTGTTTTTCTTCTTATTCCTACCAAAATTAAATTATGTTTCTATTTGGAAATGATTAAACTTGCTCACTATATGTACAAACAAGCTAATCGGGACATCAGATATGTCAACGTAAAGGAAATCATAACTGTTGGAACACTACGACCAACAGCTCTTTATTTTGTATATGACTTTTCCGATTGCCCTCGTATATGTATATAAATATACTCATATCTTATACATATTGGAGAGATATACAATAGTTTACTGCATGCCATAAATTCGTAAATGTCTTATAGCTTTATGAATGAAGTATTTTTGTTTATTTGTGTACGAGTACGTTTGAGTGTATGTGGGCCAGTAATAGTTGTAAGTTTATGGACATGTGCCTGAATGTAGTAGTGTAGTAAGAGTAATATTTATGATATAAAAACGAATTTTAAATGCCAGACATAATTTTTCTGCTCGTCCACGTCCTTTTCCCATATTTTTATTTTCTTTTAATTTGGGTACTTTATTTTATTCGTCTGAATATGTTGACAAAATAATAATATTCGCCTACAAACACATACTCTCTCATATGCAATGTAAACACAAAGGATATAGTTTCATATGTATGTGTGATTCTGCAAATCTAAACATCAACATTCAGGGAAGCATCTTCCTAAATATGAAAAAACTGTTTGTAGACATTTAACCAAAAAGTACGCCTTTGGTCGAAAGCGAATTGAGTTGTTTATATTTTTTTTTTTTTTGCATTTTTGTTGTAAATGTGGTTGATGATAAAAATTTCGTTTCGTTTTAATCTCTTAGATTTTAGCCACAGGTCACTTCCTTTTTTTGGGTCTCTTCCTTTAGCCACATTTTTCCAAATAAAAAACTGGCATTGCTGGTGAGGATATAAGGAAATATGACTTAAAATGTAAATAAAAGTGGATATGTCATGAATGCAGAAGGTGGCCAGTTGTGAGAGTGATTGGAAAATTTAATAAAAAATAATTACCCCTTTCGGGTTTTCTATGCCATATGGCATAGCCAGTTTTGAAGATCGTTTTAAGGCAAAATACTTATGGGTACTTATTTTTCTAATAATTCTATATTTTTCTTTGAAGTTTTTTAAAAAAATTAATGAAAAAACAAAATTGATTGGTGGACCCTACACATTGTTATGTTTCAGAGAGCGAGTGTTCCTCGTGAGATTCACAATTTCCAAAAAAAAAAAAATGCATTTTGTACTTGTATATATTTTATTAAAAAAAAATTCTTTATATGTTAACTCTATGTAAATAATTTAATAGATAATCATTGTCTTAGTAATTCAAAAAAATTACATTCCGAAACATAGTTCAATAGAGCTGCCCGATTTTTTATATTTCATATTATGTCATATGGCATAGATTTTTCCCAACGGAAATTTTTTACTTTGTTGTATGAGTTCATAGTGACTAGACGTATTGGCAATGCCTAATAAACTGAACACCGAAGAAATTAAAAATATTTTAATTAGTTTTGATAACTCAGATGTATCTGATTTTGGCGATGTTTTGGGGTCACCATTGGAAACTTTAAATGATAATGATAACCATGCCTTTTTAATCGAGGAGTTAACTAATCCGGATGGGAATACTGATCAATTTGAGAAAAATATAGATGATTTGATGGATTTGGATGATGCTTCAGATCCATCATTTCAAAAAATTCTTACAAATCGATGGGCAAAGAGAGAATGGAATACTCCAAGTTCAGGATTTTTTTAAAGTTATCCAAAGCAAAATGTAAAAACTCCTGTTTCATATTTTTGAAAGTATTTTCCATATGATTTTATTGACACTATTGTTCAGGCAACAAATCAACCCTCACTTATGAATGGTGGAACTGCTGTTAATGTTGGAAAAGAAGAGATTCTGACATTAATGGGATAAGAAATTAATGGAATTAGAACAATCAGTTATCCTCGATTAGCAATGTACTGGACTGGTGCTACTGAAATACCAGCCTTTCGTAAACACATGCCAAAAAATAGGTTTCATTTAATACGGTCTAGTCTAAAATTTAGCGTAGAGGATAACTCAACCGACAAACTTTTTAAAGTTCGTCCACTTATAAATATATTCTAGAAAAGAACTTGTGATATTCCAAAATGTGAAAACTACTGCTATGATAAAATGATGATTCCATGCAAATTAAAAACTGGGTTGAAGCAGTACATGCCCAAAAAGCCTATTAAATGGGGAATAAAAGTATTTTGCCTAAAAAAACACAATTGTTAGAGAATCCAATTTAGGATTTTGTTCGGATATTGTCATTCATCTATGTAAAACTATTCCGGAAAAAAAAACTACAAGTTATTTTTTGATAACAATTTCACCACTATAAATTTATTAATAAATTTGCGAGAAAATGGAATATGGGCAACAGGCACTATAGGAGGAAACAGAACTGGAAAAGCTCCCCTTAAAGCAGAAAAGGATTTAAAAAAGTTAGAAAGATGTAGCTATGACAAAACATTATCCTTTTGAAATGTATTTCTATAGTCGTTTAAATTGTTTACATTTGAATTGTTTATCTTTTTTTGCGTCTTTTTAAACAAATTTTAAAATTGAATAAAAAACTTGTATATCATCACGTAAAATTATTATCATATGGCGTTTTCTTTTCTGGCAAAAATGTTACACGTTTTTCCCATTTCGCATCTTTTTTAATTTTTTTGTGTTCTTTTCTGAAAAAATGTCAACACTGCTAAAGTGTAGTATGTTCTTTTCTATAAATGTCACACTATAAATTTAAAAAATGGTACACCTTTCACACTCTGTATTTTTAGAGGGGGAGAATCGCACGATAAAACAACTGACCAGTGATGCCAACTTTTGAGACCCAAAACGCGTAAATATTTTTGAAAAAAGGGCTAAATGGAAAAAAATCCATATAAAACCACATCCAATTTTCTTTTTTTTCGCGTTTTGAGTGACTAAAATCCGGCTAAATCTAGCCCGAAAAGGGCTAAGTTGGCATTGATGCAGCTGACATTTCTTTTGTTTATGAATGTGTATTTGTGTTAAGAAACAAAAAAAAAAAAAAATATACAAAATGGAAAATATTTTTTATGTGCTGAAAAAATTTTGGATGACTTGTTGGATTCATCTTCATCATCAGATGATGATAAAATATTTTATATGATTATGGAAAGAAATCCACAACCGTGAGTGAAAGGCTTGGTAAAGAACGTAATTAATGAATACTCTGAAGTTGATGTATGTCAAATTTCATAGGACAATAAATCCTACTTCTTATATATGTAATGTATGTTTATATACATATATAATTTTTATATTTGAGAAGAATTTTCGTATTAGTCGGGAAAGTGCCATAGGTCATTTTGATAAATATTCATTGTGTTATTTCAAGCGATCTTACCAGGGAGCTATCTGCTTCTTCTTTTTTAGCAAAAAAACAAAAACAGCTGTACATGAAAAAAAATGTTACACTGTTGTAATTTTATGTTCTATTCTGACCATTAAAAATGTCACATCTTTAAAATGTGGGGTAAACATTATAAAAATGTACATAATAAAGGTGTAACATTTTATTTCAGAAAAGAAAACACCAATAATTTTACAGGAGAAGCAAAAAACGTTATAAAATGAAAACTGTTTAATTGAAAATCTCGATTTCTTTACATCTTGTCTTATTTCTTATTTATTGTATTTTAGCCTTGTGTTCCAGATTCAATTAAAAAACGGTTTTTAATTTTTTGAGGGTTACGTCTTTGGGCATTTCAGGTGACGATATGTATTTTAGTTTTTTTTCTTTAAATACATTCTATGGCATATGGCATGATGTTCAAAAACCACTTTTGCAAACAAAATATTAAAAAATTACTTTTGATTATTCATAAAGTGGGCTTAAGTATATATAAAATTAAAAAAATATATTTTTAAAATCAAAAACAAAAAAGAAGTGCCGCAAGGGTTAATACAATATTCGGTTTTGTCAAGTCTTTACCAAAGTAAAATTAAACAATTTTTTACCTCTCCCACTCTTTGTCGGTCCGTATTTATTTATATACGTGATTGCAAAGTTCTTTAAAATGCCTCTGATTTGATATACATATGTCAGAGTTGTAAACGAATCATTCATTTTTTAATTAATTCGCGAATCATTCATGCAATGAATTGGTAAAATTTTGTATTAATTCTTTTCTCCAAAAAACGAATTGAATTAAATTTGAATCAATTCATTTGAATTTAGCGAACATGAATTGCAATTCATTTTACCAATCAATTCAAATGAATTGGAAATGAATTGCAATTCATTTTACCAATTCATTTGAATTGAATTGATTTTGAATTAATATAAATGAGTTAGAAAAAATTAATTGCAATTCATTCCCAATTCATTTGAATTGATTTTGAATTAATTCAAATGAGTTAAAATATGAATTGCAATTCATTTTACCAATTCATTTGAATTAACTCGAAAAACGCATTTGTTATACATTTCCAATTTATTTGAATTGAGTTGATTCTGTACCAATAAGATGGAACTCTTTATACGATTGTGTAAAAGACTTACTGTCCCATAAGTTCAAGCTATGCCAAAAGTTAAATATTGAAACTTTTCTAGACAGTGATTTTGAATATTTAGATGAGTACCTGCAGCTTCTGCTTAAATATTAAAGAAATATTACATACATAAGTATTAATAAAGTGTTTGTCCTTTAATGTTCGTGGGTCACAAAATTTCATAAAGTATTAATCGGTTTTAAATACTGAATGTCTTGTTATTCAGCGTATATCAAAAGAAATAAGTAGTACTTGAAGAACCAAACTCCAAACACCAAGTTTACTTCAATTAAATACAATTCATTTTTGATTTGATAAATTTTAATTACAAGTTACTTTTGTAATTCATTTGAATTAATTCCAAATCCTTTCAATTCAATTCTTAATTCAAAAGAATTGGTAAAATGAATCGCAATTCATTTTGCCTAATTCAAATGAATTGCAACTCATTTTGTCCAATTCATTTGAATTGGAAATGAATTGCATTTCATGTTCGCTAAATTCAAATGAATTGATACAAATTTAATTCAATTCTTTTTTTTTTTGTTGAAAAGAATTAATTCAAAATTTAGCTAATTCGTAATGAATTGAAATCAAAGAAGAATGATTCATTTACAACTCTGACATATGTACATACTGTCTATTTAAATGACTTAGTAATCGAGATGTAGGTCCACAAAATCATGATGGTTTTTTGGTTATGTCTCAGCTATTTGTTGACTGATTTTTCCGATTTTAAATAGCAACTTAACTAGAACTATAACTGATATAATGATTTGTCAACCTTAAAAACATGACAACTGTCTTTTTCTTACAAATCGAGAAACGATGGAATTTTCTGTTTCACACTTCATTTGAGAAATTTTACAATGCGAGAAATGCAGAAACGAGCTACTGGGTACATGATGTCACAACCAAAATCTTCATACCAAGTAAGGTATCGTTCTTATCCATTTAAAGTATGACAGCAGCTAAGATTATTTTACATAACTTTTATTATTTAAGACCATTGCTCAATGAGTTTCCATACAACCGAAATAATTAATAACTGCGGGTGCGGATTTTTGAGAGTTTAAATATTAGAAATATTTAATAGTATAGGTTTAGAGAATACACATATACATACATATATGTATATTAAAAATTCATTAAGGATGAATTGTTAGCAGATATAGCTAAACAAATATCACACCTATATCATGTGTAAATTCTGTAAAACTCTTCGTGAGTTAAATATTTTTTATGACGAAAGGAAAGTCAAATTGTTTTCTGAATGCTTAGTAAAGTTTGATAACGATTTGTGCTAAAGGTTAGAAGAATTCCACAAAAGTAGTTTTCCCCATCACTGTTATGTCTTCCAAAACATTTCATCCATCAACTAACTCTGTTATGTTAAAGGCGGTTCAGAGTTATATCAGTTCGCCCACCCTTAGAAATATTTACCAGGAAGTTAAAATATTAGTTTCATTCATTCACATTTTATAGTGCAGTAATATATTTCTGCTTTGTTTATATTAGTATAAATATCTGTTAGTGTACATATGTTTTTATAGTGTATTTATTAAGTTCCGTCATTGTCAATAGTTGTCCTACTCTTACTTACTTACTTATTTACTTAAAGAAAAAATAAATCAACCATAACCAAATCAGTTTTAAATAAAGGCGTTATTGCATCAATTGATCGCGTAAATCTTTCTGATATAAAAGCAATTTTTGTTATCGGGGCTGTTTCTCATGCATTGTGCAAATCTGTATCAGATATGATATGACAGAAAATGATAAAGATACATTGCATCTCCAAAATCCACTCGTATTGCACTGGAATAGTAAACTTCTGCCCGATATTTCTAATGAAACACAAAAAATCGATAGGTCAGCGGTAGTCGTCAGTTCTGGCAGAGTAGAAAACCTTCTAGGAGTTCCGAAGATATCTAAACGGACCGGTGCACAACATGCTAATGCTTGTTTGCAGGTCTGCGAAGATTGTGCAATTTAAAATAACATTCGCGGACTAAGTTTTGACACTACAGCCTCTAACACAGGTTTGAATATAGGGGCCTGCATTTTAATTGACAAAGGTCTACATAAAGAAATGATATGGATTGCTTGTCGTCATTATATATGTCTGAGGTAATGATTTCTATAGGATGATTTCTGTAGGACCATTTAAGCGTTTTCAAAAACAATGGACAAAAATCGATAAAGCAAATTTTACGTTAGAAGAAAATGTATTATTCGATACCAGCCGCTTACTGGAACCACGAGAAGAACTGTTAAATATTATACAGACGCTATTAAAAACCAACAACCAAAATTTTGTTACCAAACGCACAAGTATTTTATTTGATTTATTAATGGATAATGGACATGAAAAGGCTCATTCACTCCTTACAACGGACCCTGCAATGTGGAAGGATGATGCAATTTATATTCAGATGAAAGACAGAGCGAGCCTTTTAAGAGTTATAAACGATTGTGTAGAGCGTGGTATTGCTTTGGTTAACGAATTTAACAACTCTAAAATGAAGAACAGAAACAATATTTGTTCCGTTTAGTTAATTTACCTAGGAAGACAGTGGCTTCAAAAGACAACATTCAAAAGATGAAACTCGGAGAATAAAAATACAGTTAGAAATGTAATTATTACCACTTAAAAGTGTTTTGTCAATATGCAAATTTTATGTACATTCCTACATAAATAATGAATTTTTTTATAAAAATTAAATTTTTGTCGGAATTTGACATGAACCCCGAAAAATTGTCAATTTCTAGCGACCTCTAAATATTGGCCGATTTGTCTGAAATTTGAAATAAATATATTTATTTTGTCTATTGGAATAGGGGCAGCCTTGTGGAGCACAAGATTTTAATGTTTTTGCATTTTCAGCCAGTCTAATCTCTCATGTTCCGAATAAACTTGACATTATTTTACAACCATGTGGGTTTATAGAGAGTTTCATTGTAACCGGACTAGTTAAATATAAAATATATGAAATATATACCGGTGACGTGCTTTTAATTTATTCTCCTTTGCCAAATAAAATATCTTTAAGGGGGAAGTAAAATTTAGAACTGACTAACAAATTAAATGTTGACTGATTTTATGTCTTTTCAATCTGGTCACTGTATTTTCTCGACTGAAAAAAATTTCATTATACAAAATGATTTTTTGTGGTCATTTATACGCATCAAGTGTTTATTTTTTTTTTTGCCAAAATGATATTTAATGTTACATTTTTTTTATCGTATTAATATTGTGAAAAAAGACGTGTAAATTAGGCTGATCCATTTTGTATGTAGAAAAGTAAGCTTTCGATGTTCCCTACTAAAATGGAAGTTTAGTTTGTTTGAGAAGACCATTTCTCAAAAATCTTTTACTGAAGTCAGTATTTGGTGAGCGGAATCAATAGAAATGAATGCCCTATTTAGATTATTTTCAGAATTTTCACAAAAGAAACGACAGGTCTTTGGAAGGCGCTTTCGATTTTGCATTGGATATTTTCGTTTAAGTTGAAAAATATTCAAATAATATTTCGGAATACTTTTAAGGTTTCTAGATTTTGGCACAGAAGAGGAACATTTTAATCTTTTAATCCAATCACCAAATACTGACGTCAGGACAAACATTTGAGAATTTGGGGCTTCCCTAATGAACTTTAGTGTATGAAGTACTTACATATGTACAAGTAATATTAAAGCATATACTACATATATGTAAATAGCAAATATAGGCATAAGTTAAATATTTATTCGATACGACGACGTTGATGTTTATCGTTTTATGTGTGTATTAACAGTGTATATAAATAAGAAAATACATGCAGAAAAACTCATGCAATAGGCGTTTTTCAACTTGCAGCCTTTGGAAGTTTGGTGACCAGTGGGTTGGAAATTGTAAATAATTGCTGATTCTTCTTTTTGTTTCGTTGCCGACTATGTTCTTTTGCATTTTAAACAGAGCGTTTGATAATTTCCATCAAAAGTATGTGTTTATAGGCTCATTTATAAGTGTTTCCTTGTTTCCTGTCCGAGATTCATTTGTTTTTCATTTCGTTTTGCTTTTCATCAAAAACAATAACAACGACCAAGATAACAAAAGTGGCAGGAATCTACGAAAACCCATTACAATTTGCCATTAAAAGGAAACTATGCCTGTCTTTCTTTATGTGACTTTTTTAATTAATTAACTTTATTTATTTTCTGGAAAATTTAATGCATTTTCATTTTGTCCTTAGACCGCAACCCCCTTCAAAGATTTAAACTGCTTGCGACGTGTGCTGCACAATACTGGCTGTTTTTATAGCTTAACAACGAAAAGAGGCAAATTGAATTCGAAGTAAAAGTAGAGCCGACCCGTTGCAATATAAAACACAAGGTAAAATTAATTAAACTCGACAAATTTATCTGCCTTATTAAGGAAAATGCATTTAAAAAATATATAAAAAATAAATAAAATAAATTAAAACTCCAACCAAAATTCACAGGCATATACATACGAATACATACTTACATGCAAGTGCTGCTACGTTACGTGCGTCCCATAACGCAAGGATACGTTTACCAAACAACAACTGTCCTGTCTCAAAACAATTTCCCTTCAACTGCTGTTTTCATTGCTTGTGCTGTTGTTCTTCATTTCAGTTTCATTCATTCATTTCAAACTGACAGGTTGATGGCGCAGAACATTGTTTATATTGTGTTGTGTTGCGGTAAAATCCAGTTGGACTTTTGTTGGGTATTTTTATTATTCTTAACCAAAAAATGGTTATAGTTCTTCGTTTTTTTTTTCTCCCGCAATGCACGCCTTTTTAGCCACACAATTCACCTACTAAAACTACTTACATACATCTATATTGTACACTGCTAAGCATTTTAATAGGGTTAACCTGATTGCAAGTATTTGCTGACAAGCAGATGTTTAAGCTTGGAATTCTATATGAAATAAGAACAGGTATTGTTGATAATGAGATGGAAAAGGAAAGGAAATTTCATTAGGATTTTTGGCAGCTAAAAAGCATAAAACACTAAAATATTACACAGATACAAATTTACGAATAATATATAATTAAGTAAATTGTTTGTTAATATAATTTTAAAAAAATTGTTACAATTATATTAATTATGTTTTTTAGATTATATTTCTTACCTGAAGATGATCAACAAAGTTGGTCGAAATATTTGAAATAAATATTTGAATAAATATATATAATAAAAATTAAAAACGAACAAGAGTTTTTATATTTTTAATAATAGGGACCTCAAGCCGAACTAATAAAATAGAAAGATTTTTAACAATATAAAAGGTCTACATAAAAAACACATAAAAAAACAATCATACTTTGTCAACTTTAAAAACTCAAAGTCAAACATAGTTCAGAGAGACTTCCAAATGAAGGATATCCTAGAAACTTAGTACGTAGATTGCTTAGTGCCAGACAATGAAGTGAAAGGCAGTTTCATCATCTTTTTATACCCTCCACCACCATAAGTGGTGAATGAGGGTATATATAAGTTTGACATTCCGTGTGTAACACTGAGAAATATTCATCTGAGACCTAACAAAGTATATATTCTTGATCCTTATGAAATTCTAAGTCTATTGAGCCATGTCCGTCTGTCTGTGTAAAACACTCTCACGTCCAAAAGACAAAACCAAAATCAACAAAATTTACAAAATACCTTTTATAGGTCTCCTAAGCTGTTTGGTATTGAAAATCATCAAAATCGGTATAGTACAACCAGAGTTATGGACCAAAATGTGAGACAACCTTCATAAAAATTTTATATTTTTAAACAGTTTTCTTGCAATTTTTTTTTAACTATATTGCAGCTATTGCCTTGAAAATTTCTACACGTTATTTTTTGGCTAAAAGAAGAAATTTTGAGGAAAATGGCAATAATTGGTCCACGATTTCTCACAGCCCTCATAAAAATATCATCCCAAAATATGGCTTAATGATAAATAAATGCCTGTAAAATTTAAATATTAATACAAAATTCAGCAGAAATAAGTGTCATGTAAAAATAAATCGCAAAACGAAATTTTGTTTTATTCGGTCCATGTTTGGCCATAGACCCCATATAAAGTTCAGTTCCGAAAATTACTTAAATGAGCATAAATCCTTTTTAAAAATCACTATCCAGTTTAAATTCACCACAAGTACTCCATTCATATATAAAAATCGTCTTTCTGAATATGATGATGATCGGTGCACATTTGACCGTAGCCCCCATATAAAGCCTACATCCAAAAATAAATAAAATTCGCATAAATCTCTTATAAAAATCACTAGCATGTCGAAATTCTACACAAGTAATCCGTATATACAATTAAAGCGTTTTACTAGATTTCATAATAATCGGTCCATATTTGAGCGAAACATGGTACAATAGATCAAGTGCATAGAATTGTCACCCTAATTATATCGGCGTTTGAGAAAAAGCAATACTGCTCAGCCCTGTTTATAGACATTTCCCAAGCATTTGACAAAGTTTGGCATGAGGGGCTACTCATCAAAATAATACGAATGCTTCCTCAAAACACTCACAAACTTCTGGATAGCTATCTAACAGGCAGAACTTTCATGGTAAGGTCGCAAGATAAATACTCCCCCCTCAAGAATATTACTGCTGGTGTCCACCAAGGCAGCATATTTAGACCGCTTCTATATATAATATACACAGCGGACATGCCAACAAACCTGAACACGCATACCTCTACATTTGCAGACGACACAGCATTTATTAGCGTTAACCATGACCCAAAAATCGCATCGCAAAATCTGCAGTCTCACATCAATGAACTTGAGGCCTGGCTAGAAAAATGGAGAATAATGCTTAACCCGGCTAAATGTGCTCACTTAACTTTCACACTCAGAAGACACACGTGCCCAGATGTAAAAATAAATAACATCACCACCGTTCCGGTAGAAAACCATTTTAAGTACTTGGAAATTCATATAGATAGACGCTTGACCTGGTGTCATCATATTGAAGCAAAAATAACGGCTATGAAACTTAAAGCAGCTCAACAATATTGGCTTCTCGGTCGAAACTCAAACTTGTCTTTTCACAACAAAATTTTCCTATACAAGTCCATCACAAAACAATATGGACATATGACATCCAATTATGGGGTACTGCATGCGCATCTAACATCCAAAAGTTTCAAAGAAGATAATCTAGAAAAATTGTCTGCGCTCCATGGTATATACGTAATGATATTATCCACAGAGATCTCAACGTCCCCACTATCCAGGAGGAAATTAAAAAATATTCAATTGGCTACATCGATAAACTAATGGCCCACCCTAACTACCTCGCTCGGGGTCTGCTTCAGTTCGAAGGTCACCAGAGGCTAAAAAGAATCGATACTTTGAGCCTAACTAGAAGACATTTTTAAAATTTGAATACAACAGTTAGTGGTTACATTGGTAGCAACTAATAAACAACAAGTAGAATTAAGATTTGAATACTTATTGTAAACTAGCTGACCGCCCCGGCTTCGCTCGGTATTTACTATTGATTTGTATTTCATAGAATAAGATGTATTCACAACCTGCCTGCTCTTATTTATTTGCAAATTTGTACAGCATACTTTAGGGGACTTTTTTTTTCAAATGTTGAATTTTTTCAGGAAAAAAATCATAACTGGAGAATGGCTAGACCGATTTTGGATTTCAAAATCAACTAACCATCATCACTCCTCCCTGTACCTTCCCTAAAAATTTTATGGCAATCGGTCGAGCCGTTCTCGAGTTATGGAGTGACAATCAAAATGTACACTTATTTTTATATATATAGATTTCAAAAAGAAAGATTCAATAATAACATATAAATTAAAAAAAAAAAAAAAATATTTGACCGTAGCCCTCATAGAAAGTCTACTTCCAGAAATCACTTAAATGCACATAAATCTCTTATAAATCTTAATAATGGGTGATTTGGTTTTGGGTATATAAAATTCGGCACAGCTGAATATCTTACTTGTTTGTTATGACAACTACTGAAGGAGTCATTTTAAGGTAATTTAAGTCTCCTTGTACGGTACAGTGCCCGGTAATCAACGTCACCAAGTTGTTCAATTGTGAGGATTGCAGTCCAAGTAGTTATCATGTGATCATATAGGTGGGCTCAATTCCCCATCTTTTTTTAACGAGCTCGTAGTTAGAATCAGTATTTCTAACACGTAAACAACAGAATGCTACATAGAAAGACTATCCCTGCATCAGACATCATAGCGTCTATTTTAGCCGATGATTTGGCAAAACAATACAATTGCCCTTTGTATTCCCATAACCACGCACTCATAAGAGTCCGACATCAGAATGTTGAGAAGCCAAGAAGACTACCAGTGTAAAATATCCAAATTCAAAACAATATACTGTGAAATGCCGTCTCCATCATTTTCCCCTTCACATAGTCATGTTCGAAGGTAAATATAGGTAGAATATCTTTAACCACAGCCATCGGTACGTTTCTGATACTTTCCAAAATTGTTGCATTAATCGGTTAAGTACGGTCATGAAAGACAGGTATAATATATTTCAATCAGTCAAGAGGTGACATTGTTTTGTAGTTCAATCCTGTCTCGGAAATTTATGTTTCGTAATGTTTAAGTCACTTTATGATTTTCAATCTTAATCGATGTAATTATATGTTTGGATCTTCCTGTCGCTGGCAGTTGCCTGGAAAATGTATGTTGATAAGCACTTGCAATGTCTCGAGTACTATATTTTATGTGGATTTAAATATTTGGTGTTTTCGGCAGAATATTTTGCAATCAAATGGTCTCAGACATTAAATGCCGCTATGGAAACTTCTTAAGGTTTTAGAATTCCTTATCTGATTTTTAAATTTATTGAACGTTGACTTATCAGCATAATCATGAATAAAAAATCCGCGAGAGTTGTTTTCCCTTCTTATTTTTTAACATTGAATTTAAATAGGAAAAATGAGAAAATGGAAGAAAACTCCTGCGGAATTGTTATTCATGATTGGGCTGTATATGTCACCAGTCACCTGAACTTTTCGACCGACATGTTTGAAGACTAATACGGAAGCCCTCCCTCTTACTTTCCCTAATCAGGAGATAAGTTTTATTTATCGTGGGAAGTGAGGGTCTTTGTTCCAACCATTGTTCTTATTATTGTTATTCTTATTTAGGAAACGTTTTGCCTTATCAAATTCAATTGCTGTAGAAAGTTCCAGATATCAATGGTCTGTAAAGGAAAAACCATCTGAAAACTGAGACCTATACAAACATACCACTAGCTCTATTCAAATTTCAAGTAGTGTGCTACACTGCACATGCAACACACATTCATGACACATACTTACTGTGTAACTGTGTGCGAAAGGTTTGTTGTCCTAGAGCTAGATAAAAGATAACCAATTTATGATTACGGTTACACTTAATACTTATACCAGTATAGCTATAGTTGCAACAACTAAAACACATACAGATACACGTGTGCTATACCAAATTCCTAAAGTATGTTAAGGTGAATTGTGTTCATGCTGCTGCCACGCGCAGTTATATTTCAATATTCCTTTTCCCTTTTTTTAATTTGTTGTTTCTGCTTATGGCACTTAACGTTTATACAACATTTATGCTCATAGGGACTCATGTGGCATGCTTCAAATTTTTTGGTTTAATTAATTACTATCTACAACAACATATTGTTTTGCATGTGTGCATCTATCCATATGTTGGTGGTGGCAAAAATGCAAGTAGAACTGCTGATGGTTTGATATACAACATAATAATGAAAGAAAGATCCTTCATTTTATTTAGTTGAGTAAATAAATAGTTATTTTTATGAGTATTTGTTTTTTATTTATATTTTTCGTCCTTATCTTAATCTACATGGAAAGTTAAAACAAAAACAAACATTAAATGGGCCCTTTAGAAAAAGTTTGATTAATTGTTAATTGGGCCATAAAAAATAAACAATGCAATTGATGCGAAGACAGTATTTACCAACTGTTATTGAATTTGTAAAAAACAATTCATAAGAATTACAAGAATTTTAATGTTTAAAGTTGAATCGTAAAAAACAAAACAAATTATATTTAAATAAATGTCAGTTTGGCTGATTTTGTGGAATGTTTTCATAGGAAAATATTGCCATAAAAAACGACCCCTTGTATTGTCAGCCAACGATAAACCGAAACGATATTTTGTTGGAGGACAGCATTTAGCAATCCATTGTAATCCATAACTAGACGGACATACACGGCTGCCGAATTATCCAATACACCTGAGAAATTATATTGGTCCTATCTACGAGATATCTCTGGTACAGATGAAAACGATAAACAAATACTTACCTTGATAGCATATGGTGTCATTAAATGCACACTTAGTCCCAATTTAAACAAAGCAATTCTTTAACTGATTACCTTTTATAAATCAGTGTGAGGGGAAGATAAGACGACTACTAACAACTCTTGTTACTCTCTTATTTGCATTGCATACTTTAAAATATTTAAGCAATTATATTGTGCTGGGTAAATAAATACCGATAAATTTTCCAGGAAAAATTTGTATCAATATTTTCAACAAAAATTGCTTCGTGTAAATTGGCACCCAAGAGTAGAATGTATGGCTTGAATTTCAATAAAATCGGTGTTGCTAAAAATCCAGACCTTTGAAAATAATCTATCACAAGAATTAAGTCGGCGTAATAGAAAAAATATTTGCATGAACCTCCTCAAACGATATTGGACTATTGCTGTAAAATCTGGGGAAATGCTTTAACGATAATGATCTTTAAGGCGTAACTGCACATTTTCTCCCTATTAATTTTGAACCTTCAAAAACAGCCAGTTTTAACTGTTTATCAAATAAATTTAATTCTACATTGTATTGTATATTTAAATAAACTCAACTAAACTTATATAATATTTCCCACATTTTGCAATATTTGTGAATGTATCTCAAGGATCATATAAAAGCTTTGAGGGTGCAATGAATCTTATTTATGTAAATCAAATATTGTTTTTACTCTTCTTTGGTCAAACCCTATTTGTGCATTTGCACAAATAACGAAATGTGCAAACATTGATTATAATCAAGGAAATAATTTCTTTAATTTCACTCTTCATCGTCTTTGTATGAGTGTGTAAGTGAGAATTAATGAGTGTATGTTCGTTTGAGTGTGTGTGTGTGCGGTAAATGTTAAAATCTTGAATCTTTGAATTGAAACATTAACACTGACTAAACAACAACAAAATATTCAACATGATAAACTACTTTTCTGTTTAATAATGCTATCAAAAAAAAAAAAAAACTAAAAACGAATATTCAAATACACAATCTGAAGCAGAAACATATTCGTACTACTAGTGGAGCAGAGATGTTTGTTTATTTATTTGTTTGACCCAGATTTTAGGCAAATGGACACACATTTACATATGCAAACAAATATACCACTAATATGTGTGTGTGTGTGTGTGTGTGTGTGTGTGTGTGTGTGTGTGTATGTAGTTTGCAGCCGAAGGACCACAAATGTAAATACAAATAGAAGAAATTATATAAATGAAAGTGGAAAAAAATAAAGAAATATACGAAAAATACTGAGACATTAAGCATGAAAAGCCTATCAAAAACAAAGCAACGACAGCCAAACATAGATATCTCGTACAGCAACAGCAACAAAAACAACAGCAAGAACAAGAGTACAACATAAAAACAAAAACTGAAAACTAAATCTTATGAATTAGTGATGTGACAGCAACAGAACAAGAACAACAGACAGCAGGCAACAAACAGAAATTTATATGAAACATGTACCAGCAGTAATTGTTGTTGCTGCTGCTGTTGTTGTTGTTATAACAACTTGCTTTGAATTTAGTTGCTTGATTATTCTTACTGCTGCTGCTGCTGCTACTGTTGTTATTATTGCTTTTTCTACCACTGCTGAATACATACGTTGACTACTCTCTCTCTCTCTCTTTCACTCTCAATTCAATTGCTGCTGACATAGATTAATGGACCAAAATTAAACTGTAACTTAAGTTACACTTACCACAACCAAACAAGTCGTTCCTAGAATATAACATTTCAATCTCAGAGTTCTGAAGCATGATTTCTTTTTGTCGTTTAAAAAAAAAAAATTAATAATTTAATTTTAATTTCTTAATAAACTAAATGTGATCTCGAATGTCCACGAATGAATCTTTTGATTCATCTTGAATGTATAAACAAATAAATTCAATTCGTTGAGATCAATTCAGATTTAAATCGACCCATTAATATTTCGTACTTATGTTAGTTCGGTTGGATCTATGCAATCAAATAGATAAAGCTTTATGATCAAAGTAGCTAATCGGGTAAAACTAATTATACAAGACACCACCATAGTGGGGAGGGTATATTGGATTTGTGCTGATGTTTGTAACGCCCAGAAATGCTGGTCCAACACCCACCTTAAAGTATACCGCTCGACTCAGAATCACTTCTGATCTCTTTTATATTTTATGAAGATTGTACCATAATTGATCAAAGCTTTCATATAAGGATCACTTACGAAATATCAGCTGACAGTATTTCAAGACCTGAGAAAGTAGCTTACTCTTGAAATAAATAAAAAATCATGAACGTTAAGGAAACTTATTATTAAGACATACATTTAGAAGCGCCTAAAGCTTATTCCGCTTGCAACTTTTGTTAGTTATTGATTTTATTACCTTCGTGTTTTCTAATTTGATCTGTCATATTTGCATTAAACCACTTAAGTAAGATCGATATACTTATTTTTTTTTTGACTTCCAAACATGAAATCTCAAAATGTGCTTGAGTACAAGATGTAGATATTATATAGTTTGTCTGAATACAAACATTTGAAAATAGAAGACCATACTGACCATTTGCTATCTAAAATTACCTATAGAAGATTAGATTTTTGCCGATATAATGCGTAGTGCAGAAAATACGAGGTCTGATCAAAAAATAACCGTTATTTTTAATTTTTTAAAAAAGTATTTATTTACTCATCAATAACTATCTTGTCCCCTTCAAAGTAATCCCCCTCAGATGCGTAACAATAGAATAATACACTTATGCCAGAGTTTTTTCCAATCCTCGAAACACTTGTGAAACGCGCATTTTGTATCGCCAACAGCTCCTGTTTCGATTTTTCTTTTATCTCCTCAATCGTAGCAAAACGCTTTCCTTTCATCGGTGTCTTCAGCTTTGGGAAGAGGAAAAAGTCAGCGGGGACCATGACCGGTGAATACGCTGGTTGAGGCATGATAACAGTTTTGTTCTTGGCCAAAAACTCACGCACAAGCATCGATGTGTGAGCTGGTGCGTTATCATGATGCAAAATCCATGATTGGTTTTTCCACAATTCTATGCGTTTCTGACGAATTGCTTCGCGCAAACGTCGCATAACTTCAAGGTAGTGTTCCTTATTGACCGTACGACCTTGTGGCAAGAATTCATGATGCATCACGCCATTGCCGTCGAAGAAAACAGTGAGCAAAACCTTCACATTTGACCGAACTTGACGGGGGTTTTTTTTTGGCCTTGGCTCTTTTGAATGTTTCCATTGGAATGATTGGACTTTGGTTTCAATGTCATAGCCATACACGCATGAGTCGGCACTAGTTATGACCTTTTTGAGGAAATCTGGATCGTCGTTGACGATGCCGCATGTTTCATGCCTAAAACATCCGTAAAAATTGCTTGGCATGAGCCGAACGATATGCCAACATCATCAGCAACATCTCTGATAGTGATTCGACGATTATCCAAAATCATTCTCTTCACCAGCGTTACCGTTGATGCGACTAAAGTGGCAATTTGACCCTTTTACAGATGCCTTGCCACTTTTTGTGTACCTTTTTTTTTGTTTTACTTGATATATATTAGTTTTTTTATTAATTTTTTTATTATATGCATATGTAAACATACATCATATACAACATTTAAATGAAAAAAATACGATTTTTATTTTTGTTTTGTTTATTTTCCATCTTTTTAAAAGTGGTGCCCCTTTTTTTTAATAAATCCCCTTTTTGTGCGACTTTCTCAAATTTGCCAACGGTAACGCTGCTCTTCACTGCTTCAATGTTTTCATCGGCTGTTGACGTGCTCGGGCTACCAGGACGAGCATCGATTGACATCTTCTCGGCCTTCTTTAAACCGGTTATATCACAATTGAACTTGTATTCTGCTGACGCCACAGTCAACATTTCAAATGTCCTTTTGCATTTAATTTAATTTTTTACACAAAACTTAATACAGTTTCTTTGATAAATTTTTTCGAATAATAAAAAATCGAAAAGCATACCAAAACACGACTAACCTTTTTATCTGTCAAAAACAAACTGACAATCCAAAATGGCTGATATTACCAACATAAACAACAGGCATGTCTACCAACGTAACAGAAAAAAATGCGAAAATTGAACAAACGTAACTCACGAGAAAAAAATGTGTGTAATTGATGTCAAAAACTATTAATATTGATTAAGTCGTTACGCTAGAAATGTCAAAAAATACAACTCAAAGCCGATGTGAAAATTCAGTGTTTGAAACCGATAATCACAGATATCGTTGATGGCGAACAAAGCGTACTAAAATTTTTAAATTTCCAACGACGCGTCACGACGGCGGACTTTAACGTTTTTTGTTTACAAAATAATTTGCAATAAAATACAAAAAAAATTCGTGTTGTAAAAAAGAAAACATTTTTTTAAAATAGAATGTATAAAATATTTAGTAATGTGTTATTATTCATTCCATTGATTTTAATATTTTTTATTTTTAAAATTATATATTGCAGCGTTTTTATTTGTGAGTTTATTTGACAGTTCAAAGCGGGAACCTTCCTCACAAAAATTTTACAGACACACTTTTTCGGTAAACTGACGAGTTATTTTCTTATCGAAAAGTTTCTCGACGCGGAAGTTAAGGTAAATTCACCCATTCGTTCTTAACAAAAATGTTGTTCGAACAATTTTTTTTATATGAAGTTTGACGGCTCTCTTTTTGAGAGAGAGAAAATATTTTTTACGAACTTGACTTGGTTTAATTTTATATTTTGCCAATATATTGCATTTCTTCATACAAATAACAATGCCTTATGTATTTCCATGGTCATCAGCAAAAGCTACTTTCTTTTTTCATTCATTTTGAATTTATATCTGTGATTTCGAATACACAATACTTTAAAATAATTTAATATTTGTATTTTGGCAAATCAATGGCCAAATGGATGAATCGAGCTGCAAAAAACTCTCAGTAAAAAATTTTTCTCCGAAAAAAATTTTTGTTAAGAACAAATGGGTGAATCCACCTTTACGGAACATGGGCACTAGTTGCTGCAGGACATATTTGCTATGGCAAAATATTTTTAAAATAACTGCCAGAAATATTTCTATCATGAAGCTTACGCATATATGGCATTAATTAATAGCTTGTACAATGTACATATATTTTTAGTATGTTAAAAGTTATATATTATTAATATTTTTTTAGAGACTACTGTTTTTTCTTAATGAAAAATTGTTGCACTTTTTTTATATTTATTATTAGGGAAACTTTATTATTTCGGCTTGAGTTCATTTTAATTAACAATTCAAAGAATACCTTTGTAAAGTAATATTTTTAGACAATTGGCACATTGGAGTGCATTTTCTACCCTGCCAAGGGCGTCATCAGCAATGTTTGTTGTCCAAGATCTAGTTGTAAACATAATCTATTCAACTCAACATTATTGAGAAATAGACTTTGGGAATTAACTATATTTCTTATTACATGTTATGAGTTAGAACGAAATTTACATACATACTAGAGATGAGTTATGAGTATTGAAAAAGTGAGTATACTCATACTTGTCTCAATATCATCAAACCAATATTTATATTTAAAGTTTGAAGTACTCATTATATTCAGATTTAATCTCATGTATGATGTTGTTTATTTTGACTCTCCTTAACTCAATGTACGTAGACGATAAAAAATAAGTATGACTCGCATACACTTATGCGAGTGTCATTCATTTTTACAGTCCGCTTATAAAAATTATATAAAATTTATATTTTCCTCAATATGTTTTCCTATAAACTTAGTTGTATGTTTTTATATTTCTTTTTTACTTATTTTGTATAAATACCTAACGGAATAAGCTGAAATTTTTTTCAATGACTTAACTTAGTTGAATACTTTATGAGTATGTGAGTATTTTTCTTAAAATGTAAATCTAAATACCGCGGTTTATGAATCAAACATATTGGGAATGGTATGAGCTCGAAGTCGGCGTAGGACTCATACGTATATCCACCCGCATTTATAAGTCAACGTTGTTGTGAGTTTGAGTAACTCAGAGTAGTTAAATTTCAATGATGTAAAATGTATGTTAAATATTATTTTCTTAAAATATTTTGATAGTTTTCCTATTAAATAATGATATATTTTGCATTTTTTTTTTAATAATATTTACATTGTTATGGGATTCTGATCGTTAAGTAGTTATTTTTCAAATACACAACAACGATTTTTGGCAAATCCAATAGTTTTACAAAAGCTAAGATTCTAGTTTGTGTTAGACCTTTGAATTATATGGAGAGAAAACTAAAAATTGTCAACTCCTTGTCAAACTAAAAAAATAGCAGATGAAATTCCTTTAAAGCTCTGTCTAGAAAAGAGCATAGAAAACAGTATAGTATCCTTCATTTTACATTTACATTAAAATTAGTAAAATTTACATAGACTTTCAGCCACCTCGTATCGTCGTATCTTGTTAAGCCTTATCCAACGCAATCTAAACATTAATGTTGTACAACTGTTTGTTGAACTTACATACACACATAAATACAACATTTGGAAACAAACATGCATAACTAGTGTGATGGAGAGAAGTACGAGGAGCTGTATGTGGTACCAAAAGTGTAGGTTGTCATGAATCATGCAACACTTTTTGAACAACCAAGCAAAGCAACCAGCCAGCCAACCATCCAGTTACAACTTAATTACTTAAGGCAGGCCGACTGGCATGAGGCATTTTGATGTTAAATTTCCTTCTCTTTCTTTAAAGTTGTCTTGACTGCGTAGCTGGCAAAGATAATGGATATGGGTCGATCCAGCAAACATTTTGATAGCTACATATGAAAATAACTGTGAAGAAATTGGTATAATTTTTGTTTCTAAAACACTGGTTTTCATTAGGATTTTTTTTATTTATTTAAAACAACACTTTCCTAAATCAAATATACTTGATGTTGGAAATATTGCTGGGATCAGCAGCTAAAGTCAATAGTTTACTCGAAATATTTAAGCTAAAGTTTTAGTTATAATACTTATACCTACACGAGTACATACATACATACATATGGAGGTATTTATATACCACAGCTGGGTTAGAAGAGTAGCTAGTTTAATTTAGTGATTGGACAAATTGTGTTGCATAAATTTATAATTGCATAATAAGACCGGTGGACGTCAAAAATTCATGCAATTTGTTTGTATAATCAATGAAATTAAAATTAAATTAGATCAAAAACTGCGCCTATGATAACCATCACTTATTCCTTTTGGCATTCGTTTATAGCAGGACATTCTATATATTGTATACATATGAAAAGACTTATATGTTGAAATCGAATGAGGTTTCCATTTCATGTGACATTAATTTAATGAAACTTATCTGAAGTGCAGAATTGGAATAATGGAGCATGATTTGAACTTTCATTTCATTGATGTTTAGAAAAGGCTTAAAAAACCTTGTCATACATTTGTTGTTGGTACTAGAAAGTTGTCGAATGAAAAGAAAATCCTTTTGAATCACATAATGTGAATATGCAAAATTCTTTTTAATTTTCCATATTTTTTTTTCTAATTTTTTGCAAAATGACCCTTCAATTCTGTGATATAAAGGCAAGGTACCTTTTTGTGTGTCATTAATAGTGAAAGTAAATTGAAACGTAATGTTCGTAACGTGTAGCTGTAGTATAAGATAAAGTTTAGCTGATTTACAAAACAATTTATTCAGCGAATGTCAGTTCTTTTACCTTTAGAATGATGACAGGCATATTTCAGACCGATTTGCTATCAATAGCGTATCTATGTAAAAAATTGCATGTTCTGCACTTTTAAGCCAAATCCGACAAATAAATTAAGACCTCATTTCATTTACCACTTATAACTACATATCTGTCAATATGGTTACACAATATTACAGTTCAGTAACTGTGACAAATAGAATTAATAATATGTATTTGCAAGAGAAAGTAAAAAGAAACCCCCTGCTTTATTACTGCACAATAATAACGAGCAGCATCCTGTGACAGACACCACAGTTGTATGTCCAATAAAGACAAAATTACTTTCCAGGCATTATGTTGCGAGTTCATTAAAAATCTAGTTGCATATCATGGGCACAATTTTATTTGAATCATGTTGCATGATACTTGTCAAGGTTATTGAAATGGACTTTATTATGCCGCACTCTCAATTGTAGTTACTATGAATACGGGTAGAAAGTTCTCTAAGTAACTACGTACTTGTATGAGGGATAGTCACAGTGTGCTATGAGTATGTAAATTGTAAAAGTTAGGGGGGGTCAAAATAATTTTTTTTTTTGATATATTTAAATAGCTTTATTTGAAAATCTTTTGATCTTATCAAAATTCAATATTAATGTTAGTAAGGAAATTTCCTTATTTGAAGATATAATAATTGTTCCAGTGGTTTCATTTGAATTATCTTACAATACTCGTATTATATATATAATACTTCGATCGCCTGGGATAGCCTTAGGCCCATTATTACAACTTGGTAATAGTTAAAGGTATGATGTTATCGGACAGATAAAAAGTATTTGGTTATTATAAGTTTACTTTAATCTAAAACCGACCGATAAGCTAAAGGGAAGATCATCTTGCCTTTAAATTTTATAGTGAGGTTTATGTATTTGAAGTTGTCATATGTTCTGGAAAAACTGTCAACTTCATGAAAAATAAATTAATTTTAATTTTATTTTGCCAACAAATAATTTGATAAACAACAATGGAAAGCAGAATTTTGATTTATATTAACCCATTTACCGCCGCTGTACTCAATTGAGTACACCCAAAAATAAACCGAAAACTTTAAAATTTTGAACGTTTTGTGATTTTTTTATGTTTTTAGCTTAAAAGAAACTTGTACCCTTTAAACTTATTAAGAAAAATCTGACTTTATAAATATCAACTACCACAAAATGGAGTTTTAACCTAATAAAAATGTAAGTGTTGAGATAAGTACCACGTGAGGATTTGTACTGGTCTTACGATGAAGATGTTGGAAAAGAAATGATATCAAAATCAATGTCTAGACAAAGATATCGAGATATAAAAAAGAATCTTCATCTTGTGAAAAATGATGAAGCTGCCACTACCAGGGACAACATGTTTAAAATTCGGCCATTAGCAGATGTTGTAATAAAAACGTTTCAACTTTTATTCCGACGTTCCATTGCAAGGTACTACTTACGCCAAAACATGCAAAATAAAGCTCGACTTTCATCGTCATTGATCCCAGGATTACCTCAAGATGGTAAAGGTCACTATCCCGTAAAGTTAGAAAAACAATTAAGATGTGTTTTATGTCATGCATGAGTTCGATGGCAATGCAAGAAATGTTTAAAAACATTATGCATTGAAAAAAATTGCTTTGAAAATTTTCACATATAAACCGGCTGTGTACTCAGTTAAGCACACCCGCCCTACTCCACCCACTTATAATTTTTCTTAAATTTTTTATACTTTAATGTTAATTTTATGTACAATGAATAAAAAAATTAACTTTTTTTTTAATTGTCACTTCTGGTTTTATTTTGTTTATTAATGGGTTAATAACCTGTCAGCCTCAAAGTAGACTGTTGAATATTTTAGAAAAAAATTATTTTATTTTACAAGGAAGTTGTAATAACGAAAAATTTTAAAGGTCACTTTATTCCTAACTTTAATTAAAATTACCTTTTACTATTAAGAGCATTAGAGGCAAGTTGTAATAATGGCCCTTAAAGAAATTGTATAGTTTTGTTATAATAGCTACGAATATACACGTTTAATCAGGCAGTTCTGCATTTAGGTATTGCCTAATGGACAAAGTGAAGTATATTACCTGATATAGCTATGTATACACGATCGTCAGATATTACAATGTTGTCCGAAAAATGTTCAGAAAATGTCTAACAATCGTGTGAACTTAAATGTTTTCTCTTCCAACGTTGTAAGAAAAAGCATTTTCAGTACATTGGAAGACGAAAATATTGTCAGACATCTAACAATCGTGTAAATTGTCAAACACTTCTAATTGTCATATGTGCAAAGTTTATACATCTGCCAATGGCAGCATTGCCATAGAAACTATGTCGAATTGCAAATGTACAATGGAATAACTCCCAATGAAATAAGTCCCGTGAAAAATGAAATAACGCCCAACTGAAAAAAATTAAATAACTTCCAAAGGCAAAAATAAAATAAGTCCCAATTTTTTGGGACTTATTTCAAAATGTCAAAATACAAGAAATTTGTGCAATGCGAAGCCAACAAAAAAGAACTGTTGGGACTTATATCATTTGGGAATTATTTCATTATGAATATTATGAAATAAGTCCCAATGCATTATTTCATTATGAAATAAGTCCCAATCTGTATGGAACAATTTTTGGCTTTTATTTCATTTTTCCATTGGGACTTATTTCATTTGGGAGTTATTTCACTGTACCTATAAAAGTCATGGAGCTTATATACCAAAACCTAAAAAGTCCCTATTGATCTTGTCAGGCAATGGATTGTTAATGGTTTAAATTCATACTAATAACATTAATTTGTTTCTCATTATGATACAAGGGAGAAATGATTCCAAGCAGCTAATTTCTAGAATTTGTATTAATACTATGTTTCTACGACGACTTGAATCACCTGCTTTGCCTTCTGAATCATGTTTATGAATCATGCTGTTTACATGACTTATAAACTTGATTCGATTTGACAGTTGTTTTTAATAAACAAACAGAATAAAAAAACAGAATTTACAATTTGTGGAAAATAATTTTTTTAATGGACAAAAAAAGTGAGTGGAAATTAGTTAGCTTATTTGAAAAAAAAACATACATTCGTACGTATTTACTTTCTTTACTTCCAGCAACAAGAAAATAATTTGCTTTGTTTACAATAATATTAAATTTGTACAGCTAGTGCAGATAAATATGAATCTGCTTGATTCGCTCTTAAAATTTTGTATGGTGAAGCAAGTTGTTTCGCACATTTGTTTCGCACATGATTGGGGTGTGAATCATGAATAGAGAGCGAAGCATCTACCGTGGAAACATAGTATAATGTTTCATTGTTAAGACCATTTTGTACTGATGTTAACTATTGAAATATATAATCTCTTTGAAAGCTTTGCTCTATAGAATCGTGAATGTTTAATCATATTAATATACATGGCGGCCATATAATTAAAACATAATTTCAATCTCACTCCACTTAAAATTTTTGATGTTTCTTTTGCAACTTTAAAGGTAATTTTCCACAAAAATTTTCTGTTTTCTGTCTTACGCTCTTAATTTCTCAGTTATTTCTCCCTATCACAAATTTATTTTGTAAAATAAGGCATAATGCGGTAATACGTTTTACGGGATGGACACATAATTAAAACATTTTCAACTTTGTTTTAATATTAGTTTTATACAGCCCAATCATGAATCAATATTCCGCGGGAGTTTTTTCCCTTTTTATTTTTTTTAGCATTGAATTTGAATACGAAAAATGGGAAAAAACTGCCACGGAATGAATTTTTATTCATGATTGGGCTGATAGTAAAATACGAGTATTTTTAAATTGTTCCCCAAAAAATGGTTAAGTATATACAATATTTTAATTTTTTAAAACGAAAATCTAAATTACTTTGTTAATATTCAAAATTGCCGTCTTGGGGTTTATGCCATTGCAGAAAATCAAATTCAACTACATCGTATCAATGTTTGGTTCGGATTGGACCAAATTTCGGGCCTTGACAATTTCCTACACACAGTGTGAGTATGGGCCCGCAACGCTGTGGAGGCCATTTTCCCGATGGGCTATTCTATACATAACTCTACTTTATGCTTCAATAAAAAAGAACACTGTGAACAGAAATCACTGTTTAATTTAAATCTTGCATAAATTTTGGGACAACCTGTATAAAGCATTACAAACATTGAAGTAAAATGAAGTTTATAAATGTTAATTGAGAATATGCTAAAGATCATCTGAAGAACTACAGCTTATGAGAAGTTAGTTGATGTCGTTCGTGCTGATGCTTATTAAACTGTGTGAGGAATCTTATAATTAGTGATGCTTTGAAAAATTTTACAGGCCAATATCCCTTTTGTCACCTGTCGAAAATAAACTTGAGATTCTTCTATTCTACCAACGGGGCTCTACCCTTACCAGCATCTCACCAGCATAGACTACGAAAAATGCACAAATGGAGCTCGACACAGCCACATCGCTCTCTTCAAGGATATCCAGCAATTCACAATGTCCAACAACATGAAGAAGTGGATTGTAGACTATCTGTGTGGCCGTCAGTTGTTCGCAGTATTTACCCCCACAACTCTTTGAACTTCAAATGCTTACAAATTGAGAAATAGAATTAAGGTTATTAAATCGATAGCTACCAGCATTTGGGTCATGGATAAATAATTGTTTTTAAACCTAAATTCATCCCTATCTGACAATCTCTGTTAACTCAATTCGTTAATATAATGGGTATTAAAATAACGTCAATTTTATAAGCTAAAAAACGGGAAAACCCATTTTCTATGAAAAAATAAAATTTTGTCTGAAATTATTAAAATTTTTGAATTTAAAATTTTTTTTCTTAATTTTTCATAACCCATTGAATGCGCCTGTTAAATATCTTTAATATGATACCAAATTTACATATAGTTCCTTTGGAAGAAATGTGAAAAAAATCAAAAAATCTTTAAAAAGGACATTTTTATCCTTTGATCCAGCTCACCAAATATTGACCCCAGGACAAAAAAATTGAGAAAAGTCGGAAACATTTGCAATTTTATTTTGGGGCCACCCTAATGTATATACATAGGTATGTGCAGAATCAATGGCATCGGAATTCGTATACAGCAGCTTTAACGACATACATAGCCACGCCTTCAATACCACTATCGTGGGATAACTCATGGATCTAATACTAGAAGTTCGCCCTCCACCCATAGCGGCGACGGAGGAAAAGTCCACTGAGTTTGTTATGAAGCTACAGACCTAATGCCTGCCGATCTCTTATAAAGCGTGTTGTTAGCCCCAGAATTTGGTCAAGGTCAAAGGTCATTTATGGACTAACGCATGCACACAATTGTATAGAAAATACTGTTACTGTTGAAAATGCAATGAATGGTAAGTAATGCACTCAATCAGACAACAAACTGTGATCATCCCAAATATTTGATGTTTTTTGGCACAAGAATCCCTGCCAATACTCGTATGTATTAAAACAAAAGCAAGGTAGATTGTGGCTTTAACTTTATATGTGCATGTGTGTTGTTGTGCATACGAGTATTCATACTCGTAGAAACATTATGACCTAAAAATTTTGAAAAGACTGTAATGCAGCTGTTACAATTTTCTTGTAATTTTAGTTTTGTTTTACAGTGAGTTTTAATTTCTAATATGAAAATCAACCACCACAATTTGTGCAATTTACACGTAGTCTGTACAAACTTGTCGTACGAGTACAACAAGCATTTCTTTGAACAATTTAGAAAAAGGAAAAATTAATGTTAAATATGGTTAGAAACTGGAATAGATACGAGTACTAAATTAATGTATGTATGTGCGAGTGTTTCTCTTTACCTAAACATACATATTTACGAGTATGTATATGATTGTATGTTTGTTAATAGTAAATGACATTAAAGTTACAATATACTAGATAATTATTTAGAATTGTCTCATTTTTGTTTTAACATACCGCTCGCTCATTCTCTTGCTTTTAATCAGCAATTGCAGTGAATGTTTAATTTTCTAAAGATTTGAAAACTCAATTAGTGTTCAATCCCAAATGCCCTATTAAATGAGTTTTGTAATAAAAACTATGTAAGTATGAGTGTCCTTTTTCTCCATACATACATACATACATATGTATGAATGTGAATGTATGCATGTGTAAAAGCTTAGAGAGGGAGTTTGTTCCTAAATTAAGGCCTGTTTGTTATCAAAAATAATTTATTGAAAATATTACATGTTTTTACTTTAATATCTAAAAATTTATTAGAAATGTTGAAATAGAAGGAAGTGTGTTTGTTGCAAGTACATTTGTAAATTATTTCAACACCTTTTAAATATGTGTCTGCCCAGACTGTCTACGTTGGTATTTTCCTTTTTTAATCTTTTTAAATAGGCCTGGAAATTGAAAAATCCCACCTCCTTCTAACAGCTACACTTTGCCTCTTATAGCCATAAAAACCCGGTTACTTTGGGTTGCAGGAATGTGTGTTTTATAAATTGTCATAAATTATATTCTTAACATTAACAAAAAAAAAACAGTGCAGAAGAAAAAAAACAACAAAGCTATGAATTTATTTAACCAAAATCCCACCTAAAGGCAATGAAATTTACTCACTGCCTAGACAGGGGATGAGATGAGATGAAATGAAGTAACATCACACAGAGACACGACGCCTGTAGTTGTTGATACCAGTACAGTAAATCTCATTTGCTGGCTCCTGAGGGGACAAACGCTTCTGCTGCTGTTTCTATTTGATTTGCGGTTTCTTTTTTTTTTATTTGTTTGTAAATCTTCATCATCACCATACCCTCCATAAAGCTGCGTAATTTACAAAATTTTAAAATGTATATTTTTGGTATTTATGAAACAAGTATCCAATTCAACAGCTCCCTGTTGGGGAGGCTTTTCCTTTTCCTGTTTTTCATATTTTGTTTTTTTTTAAATTCTTCAATTTTTAGAGTTTTAATTTTCCAGCAAATCCTTTTATCACAACAAACACCATGTCTGGTCGTTTTAACGGTCAACATTTGAGGCTGTATCTGTAATGCAACCTGTGTGGCAGATGATTTTGTTGCTGCGTGTTGAAAGAGTTAAACAGAGTCCGTAACCAGAAATTAATTTTCAATTTAAATTTTGCTGATTGTGCTTATCCATGTTTGTGTATTTAGTGCATTAAATTGTGGTTTAAATTGAATATTGTTGTATTTATAAAAAGTAAACTACGTGTCTAATAATTGCACGCATTTGTAGTAGAAATTTAACAAATATGATGATTGTAATAAATAATTGCACAATAAATTTGTATATATCTTTTTAATAATGTTAAACAAAATGTTTATCACTTGACATTTTATAATTTTTAATAAAAAAATCTTTGTATTTTATTAATTTGGCTTGAGGTCTGTTCGTTCATACGGATGACTTGCCATGACGACCAATATACTCATTGATTAACTCATCATCTTAAGAACTAAGCAAATATATAATTGACATTTTGAAGAAATTGATAAACAATTCTATATACATACGTACAATGTAAAGGACGCGATGCAATTTAAAAGTAAAATGGATAATACACTAATAGACGACGATTAAGTACTGATATCATTTGATGTGATTTCACTATTTCCTAGCATTCCTGTAAACCTGGCTATTCAGACGATTCAGAGAAAATGGTTTATGTTATAAATATTGATAATGACCAACCAAGAAATTTAAAACATGTTAAATGTTCGTCCTTCCTTCGAGGAGACCTTTAAAGAATTTCCCACAAATAGTTGTTGCTATTTGGTTGAAATGATAAAAAGTTTTTTTTTATTTTTTGTTTTTTTATTTATTTATTCAGTTTATGAATATAAATCCTTACAGACTATTAACAAAACAAACCTTATTTTTTTTTTAGTTTTATTGCGACTTTTTTTTCAACATTTAGGATTATAATGTAATGTCTTAAAATAATTATGAAAGTAAATATACAGTACCAAAGTTGCTAATAAATGTATAAAATTGTTTGTGCAAAATTTAATGCAAATGCCCTTGCTCCCGAGGCTAACAGTGTCGTTAGAGTATATCTCATATTAGAATAAACTTAAAACTAATACTTACATACTAGAGAAAATAACAAAAAAAAAATAATAATAATAAAATTAACTTCAAATATATTTTTTAACCCCTATGAGATCCAGGAAGAGTTTTTTTTAAATCCGGTGAAGAAATAGTATTAGTCCAATTGTATCCCCTTTGAGAATCAATTACATCTAGGGCGTCCAGATCTAATTTTTTCGACGGCGTGACAAGTTTGAAAAAAAAAACACATTCAAACCTAAAGACAAGCTTTCTAAAAATAATTTTTTATTTTTATTATTTTTGAAGTTTTTAATTTTATTAAATCAAAAAATAAGTCATTCATTGACTTTTCAGGTCTCGATTTTTAAATAATTAAATAAACATAAAGAACGTTTTAAAATAAAAAAAAAAACAAAAAAGACATTCATTGACTTTTCAGTTCTTGATTTTTCAAGCATGTAAACACAAATATAAAAAGCGTATTAAAAAAAAAAAAAAAAAAATAAGTCATTCATTGACTTTTATCACGATTTTCGAATAAGAAATAACTAAAAATAATAAAGGAATATTTATAATTAAACTAAAGATATTTATCACTGAATTTCACTTTTTTCAAAAGTGAAATCCCTTCTTCGGTGTTTAAATATTGTTGGAATGCAGTGCAGCTCATTCTGAAATTTTGTTTTATTATGAGCTCTGCTTTCACTTTTTCCAAATGCATTCGGTTTCTCTCTTTTCTCCAAGAATTCCCCATCAAACTGAAAATTCTTTCGGAAGATGCATTGGCATGTGGAGTTGAATAGATAAAACTTAATACTCTTAAAATATTTTTAGATCTGGCCCCACTGGAGAGAACAGTAAACTGAAAAAAATATTTAAAAAAAAAAATTTAACGAAAATACCCCTGCAAGAAATGTGTGACCGAAACAAACCCATAAAAAATTTTGCACTAACATAGCAGTGTGAAGGAACTTATGTTTACTATATGCAACATGTGTTAGGGAGAGACAAAAAATAAGTGGAAGGGAGATAGCATATCACACGGACACAAAAGTCTCTATCATTTGTTCATATTGCCCTTAATAACTTGATAGAAACTTTGATGGATATATCTCTCATCAGTGACAGTCATTTTGCCTATCAAATGACCGACACTGTTCTTGTAGGGGCGTTACCGCTTGGACAGAAACGACACGACGCGATTTAATGCTAGCATACTGGACGCGACAGCTAAATTATTGTATGTAAATTAACTAACAACATTGTTTCTGTTTGAACGGTGATTAAAAATATAATTATAAAATTTTGAACCATTTCGTCCAGCTCTAGCATTGTATCTGGCGTGATTTTTAAAAATAAAGCGTGACACGCCAGGAAGATTTCAAAAGTGTGACAATCACTCCAAAAGCGTGACGTCTGGACACCCTAATTGCATCTTTTATAATGTCATTCTCATGAAAATGTAATCTACATATTAATATATTTTCTAATTATATCAATTACATAACAGCTTAATGGTATTACCCCTGACTCCCTGTAAATTACAACATTTGGGAATCTTTTAATTCTGGAAACAAAATTCTTACCAATGCATGATCGTCAGACTTTTCTTTCAAAAATTTCAAATTTATTCATTAGGGTGGGAGAAATATGGAACCAAACTGGAAATCCGTATAACAATACAGGCCTTAAACATATGTTTTATAAATTAATAATTTTGTCCTAATTGATAATGATCTATGAGTCAAAATTCTTCCAAACCATCCCTTTATTTTATAGACTTTATTTAACATTAATTTACCATGGTCATTAAAGTTAAATAGCTTATTAAAATAAATACTAAGGTATTTAAATTTATCTTTGAAATGTATTTCAACACCATTTAAACTATTTTTTAATGTTGTACTCTCTGGGTAAACAACATCGTATGCACATCTACCAGAAGCATTTCTTAAACAAATTGCTTCACTTTTAGAAGCATTTATTTTTATTCCCCAAAAATCATAAAATTCTTTAACTTTACTTAAATGTCTCGACACTATTTTAAGTGCTGCATAGAGAACACCAGTTGAGTCTGAGAAATTGTGAGGAAAATCATAAATGAAAATATTGTACAAATGAGGTGCCAGAATTGAGGTTTTCCACATGAAACTTGACCAAAATCAGATATTTTCAAGATCGTATTCTCTATTGACCGTACGACCTTATGGCAAGAATTCATGATGAATCACGCCATTGAAGTAGCAAAACTTTCACATTTAACCGAACTTTTTTTTTTTTATTTATTTATTTACAGTCTAATTCATAAAAACTTATCAAGGGTTTATAACAGGCTTATAAAGCAAATATCTATACAAAATTTGCTTTAAGAGTCTTACAAACTATTAACAAAACAAAGTTATTTTAACTTAAATTATAAATATGAAAATAAAAAAAAAAGAAATTTAACAATTGAGGAAGACAATAATTTTACATTTAATAATATGTATGTACTTGCATTGAGACCAAAATCAACAAATTGGTATAAATCATTAAATTGTCTACATATTCTAACAAATGGGTCTGCATCAGCATAATTTGTACTGCAGAAGTTTACATGCAAAGGCTTCTAGTATCGAGAATTACGACGTGGAACATACAATTTTACAAATTTTAAAATATATTTACAATTAATATTTCCATTTACATTATTCAACATAAAACATACATTTAACATAAACGACGACTTTTGAAGGTGGTTAGTAAATTAATTAAAGCCAATCTGCTCGTATAAGATGGTAAATTAGAGTAATTCCATTGAAAACTTCTTTAAAAAAAATGTTTTTGCAGGGACTCAATTTGTTTATTATAAATCTCATAATAAGGATCCCATATGATGGATCCATATTCCAGAATGGGCCTAACTAGCGATACATACAGTTGTTTAGTTATGTATGGATCAGAAAATTCCTTAGCCCATCGCTTTATAAAAGCAACGACACCTCTAGCCTTGTTTACAGTTAAAGTTATATGAGGTATGAAGTTTAATTTTATGTCAAGTAGGATTCCAAGATCAATAAATGATTCGACAAGATCCAAATGATGATAACCGAGGTAATAGTTGACCGCTAAGAAATTAGTTCTTTAAAACCGCATGTATTTACATTTTTTTTAGGCTTAGCTCCATCATATTATTTTCGCACCAACAAAAAAAGTTATCAAGATCATTTTGAAGCAAATCATGGCCAGTTAAAAGTTAATAATATTTTTACACCATCAGCATACATTAGGATATTACAATGTTTTATAATATTAGGGAGGCCATTTATAAACAATGAAAATAGCAGTGGTCCAAGATGACTTCCTTGGGGTACACCCGATGAAACAGATATGCATTTAAATATACAGTTGTTAAATCTTTTCTCTCTTCTCCTTTATCTCTATGCACTCTTCTATTCCTATCTTGTCTTTTACTTTCGCTTTTATTTCACCTTCTTTCTCACTTCTCTACCTATCTAAGGCATCACAATGGACCATATTGGTCTCTGGGTGATGGTGTGAGGATGACTCACACCAGTCTTCTTACCTACCTACCTAAATCGAACATTCTGTTTCCTGGGCGTCAGATATGATTTTATCTAATTTAAATTATTAGAAGTAACACCCAAGAGATCCAATTTACGTAAGAGTAGCGAATGATTAACTTTATCAAACGCCTTGCTAAAGTTCGTATATATAACGTCCGTTTGCTTTTTATGTTCAAATGCAGAATTAACTTCAGTTGTTAACTGAATAACATTAGTTATAGTCGAGCAGCCTTTTCTAAAACCATGTTGTCGAGGTGATAATAAGGATGATGTCTGATGCAGTGATGCCAACTTTTCAGAAGCAAAACGCGCAAAACAGTGCATCAAAAAGCGCTAAATTTTAATTAAGTGAAAAGCTCCAAAAAGCGCTAAGATAAATTTTAGTAAAATGGGTTTTAAATTCAATATTTATATAAAAATTTGTTTTATTTGTACATTTTAAGATCATATAATATATTATATTAATTTTTAAGTGTATATCAGCACAAAAAAAATATTTTAGAGAATTCAGTTAAAACTGTTCATTTTCGAACAAAAATGTAGAATTTTCCTCTTCATCGTCTGGCCAAAGTACTGTCTTGATATAAAATTTTGACTTCTTGTAAGTTTCAATTGAATTAATTTTTGCAGAAACTGAAACATCAGTTCCTGATATAAAATACATTGTATTATATAAAATAAGGCTAAAGCTTGAATCTTTTAAATCGTCCAAAAGGTTTTCTACAAAATGAGGTGATTAAATATTTGTAATGATGTTGGCACATTTTGTCCGATGAAGACTAAAATTTGCAGCTTTACTATCTGTAAATGCTGAACAACACAATTCACCAAGATGATCCACAGTAGAAAATGGACTACGAACAGCAGTATAAAGAGCAATCATTGCCTGACTTTTTTGCTTTTCATTTTGATTTTGTAAAGCTTCAAATGAAATTTCACTTTGAATAAGTTCAACATTATTAAATTGTTTCATCGCTTTCTCATGTTTTAATGTCTGGCAGTGTCGAATTAGATCAGAACGTTTTACTGCAATTTGAAATTTACAATAAATACATAAAGCTTTTGTATCATCTTTCGATGGTCTTATCCATTTTTTAAGCAAAGGATCATATTCCCACATTTTTATATATTTTTGTACATAACGCTCCATCTAAAAATATGTATAAATCATTATTTCATTGTTTAACAAAATAGATTTGTATTTACCTTTGCAAAAAAAAAACACATTCAATTATGAAGAAAAATATAAAGTTCGTTAACACTTCTTTTTTATATGCTTTTAAATATTAGTTGCAAAAATAGAGTAAAAAAAATATCATATGTAAAATGTACCTTTCTGTCAAAGTGATTAGTTGTATGAAAAAGGTGATAAAAGCGCTAAATGTAAAACGAAAACGCCCCAATTTAGCGCTTTTTTAAAAAACGCGCTAGATTAAAAAAATGCGCTTTTTGGGTGGTCAAATAGCGATAAATCTAGCGCGAAACGCGCTGTTGGCATCGCTGGTCTGATGGCATAAAATATCAGTAATTATGTTTTCAAATACTTTTGCTGTCGCACTTAATTTAGCAATTCCTCTATAATTAGCAATATCAGATTTATTGCCACATTTATGCAGAGGTATAATATAAGATTTTTTCCAAAATTCGGGAAAATAGCCAAATTTTAACGAAATGTTGAATAATATATGAAAAACTTTGTTAGTACTTATCACTATACGAGTACATACTTTGCTCTCAATAACATTTAAATCATAGCTTGGGAATTTCGATTAGAATTAGAAATCATTACGATTAGAAAAATAAAATAATCTAATCATTAGAATTGAATTTTGATAAAAATTTCAGATTACTAATTGATTAGATTATAAATAATCAAAAATCTAATCACAATTAGTGACGATTAGCATTTCTTATCAAATCTAATCAAAACAACAACAACAAAGTGAACCAGCTGTGTCAAGTGTTTAGTTTAAGAACAGGGTGCACCGTATGCAACATTATGTAATATAGCAACAAATGTGATAAATAAATATTTTCTTTTCACAAAAATAGTTAAAAATAGTTAAACTAATCAAATCTAATCAAAAATAATCAAGAAATCTAATCAATTATTTTTTGGATTAGTTTTGATTAGATTTGATTAGAAATGCTAATCGTCACAAATTGTGATTAGATTTTTGATTATTTCTAATCTAATCAATTAGCAATCGTCTAAAATGGCTAACTAATCATAATTAATCAATTGTTCAGCACAATTAAAATTTCTAATCCAATTGCTAATCATTAGGATTTCTAATCATTATTCCCAAGCTATGATTTAAATCAACGAATCCACTCAACTAAAGAAAAGCCACATAAAACCAAATATGTAATTGTAAAATAATCGTAATATTTGACAGGATGTTAAAATATCAAAGAAATATAAATATGTAAATAAAACACTATACATATTTGAGATGTTAAAAATGAGATATTTTTTTCTAAAAATTTTAAAATTGAAACATGTTGCTTCAGCCTAATTAGCAGATTATTTTAGCCAATGAATGAATGAATGAATGAATGAGTAATTCATCCATGCAGGCATTCACTCAGTCACTGAATAATTTATTCATCTGTCCAGCCAGCTATTAAAAAAATTAATATTTATTTCCTAACACAATTTATAAGAAAGTAAATAAATTACACTTGGGTAAATATAAATAATAATCAGAAAATATGCACGTATGTATGTACGTAGGTACAACTTACAATATATTTGTATGTACGAGTATTTAGTGCTTAATGCCTATTTAAATTTGTCCACTCAGTAAGTATGTAAGTAAGTAAGTATGTTTTTACGTTGCCACAGCAATACAACAGGATGTTGTAAGACACTTTAGTTTCATCACCCTCACCGGCTGAGTCACTACTGACTATTCTAACAACTCTATGCAAATATGAGCGTGTAATTTGTTAACTATAAATTATGAAAAACAAAAACCACGGAGTATATTTTGTTGTTTGTTGTTCTGTCAATGGTAATGTTACCAAAGAAATTATCCTCTGTCTATAAAAGTGACATTCATATTCATTCGTACATGGGATGTATGAATGAAGCAGATACTTTATGATGTTTTAAAAGACATGATTACCAGCCTGCCTGGCTGACTGACTGACTAACTGCCTGCCTGCCTCCTTTGGAGTTAGAGAGTCTGTCTGTGGAGTTTTGCATAAAATTAGCATCTTGTCATTTTTATAGTCGTTGTATTTCGATGTTGCTGTCATTTTGGTTTGACAATGTGGTTGTTTGGTTGTTTGGCGTACTCCTAAACATGGAAATGACAAAGAACAAAATTGGGATATAGTGTAGTAAGTGTGTACCTACGATTTGATTTTTCTTTAATAAATTCATTTAATTTTCTTTGTATTTTTATATATTTTCATTTTTTGCAACATTAGACACACGTGGGATGCTGTTTTTATTGCTTTTATTATTGTTATTATTGCTGTTTTTGTTGGGGAATTCTGATTTCGTTTCGATGACATTAAATTGTAGTTTTCTGTAAGATATTAACGTCATCATGAGTGTATGTATGTTTGTGTAAAGTCAAATATTATTCTTTTTATTTGTTTTTGTCTTATATTTTCCATGATCTTGTCATTTCATTTGAATTATTCTTTGTAATAAATTTGTTCTTGGAATTAACCCTTTTTGACCGGCGAAATAAAATTTGTTTTGAACAATTTTTCTTTGTAGCATTAAGTTTGGACTTAAAAAACTTTCCGATGCCATCGCACGATTTTAGATATTTTTTAGCAGTGTAGTTAATAGTGTTTAATTCGTATTTACTCATGCGAACCTTCCCTGTATGAAGGGAACTGATATGGAACTAGGTTTGTAACTGGTTCTAGGTATCGGTTAAAGTTCTAACACTTTATATGATTTAGAATTGTCACATATCGATGGCTTAATATAAAAAAGGCCTAACTCGATTTTTTGTTACTTTACAGACGAAGTAAAAAAATTATTAAAATCCCTAAAATTTTAGATACAACAACAATTTTAATACAATTTTTAATAAAAAAAAGCAACACATTTTATTTATCATTTAAAATTTTTTTATGGACTTTGGAAAATATGGTAATTTTAGACAACATGCTCAGGGAAATCAACATTGGGAGAATACCTCCACAAAGATTCCGAATGTCTGAATTAAACCTATTAGATTATACCTATACAAAGTTATGGGTATTTATTGCTGGATGGCATTACGAAAACGTTTGGAGTACCGAATGAATGTGGTGTTTTATCAATACTATCACTAGAAGTCTGTTCGGAAACTGTGAAACCACCCCACAGCCACTAAAATTGGATTTAAGTGGAGAAAATCGTGCGTAGTATTAAACAATCCTGGCAAAGTTAAAAGTGCTTACGGAAGAAATAGTATTTAGGTAATCATAAGTATGGTTACCGAACATTGCCCAGTTAGAGCTAGGCTAGGACATTGTAGAAATTGCGGTAACTAAGTGCCTCATCACATCTTCTATTATCAAATAATAGGAATGTTACGGAAAAATATTATTAGAAGATATTGCCAAAATTTATTAATCACAATGGACGAATTGGAGATCTTTGAGTGGTAGTATACTAAGTTCATTATATATTATAATTTTAGTTTCAATCTTTTGTGACGTGACTGACTGACTGATTCATTCATCATTGCACAGCCCAGACCGATTAAGCTAGAATCAAAATCAACTAAAAGTAGAATTAGCCGAACGTCCACCTCTCTGTAACGAAACAGCTGATCCCGTTTTGTTATTTAAAATTAATGCAAATGCTTACCAAATATTAATATCACATCTCAATCTGTATAAAATAAAATATCCTAACGTTCTTAATAATGTTTGTAGAAATTGAGCAACACGATTTATTAAAAAAAAAATCATATACAATATAAATATAACAAAACAATCGCATACATACGCATAACTATTTATACATTACTACCCAGCAAGCCATATGAGTCCGAAAAGAGTCTTTTCTGACACCTTTTTCGGAGCGTTAACGCTCTTTATGAGCCCAAAAAACAATCATAATTGCTCCGAAAACCAAGGTGAATTTAAATACTAGGTGATAGCGTAGCGCCAGCTGATTATTCATGGTGAATTTGAAAATGCCAAAAAGTTATATAAAAAAAAAAACTTTTTGACAGTGACGAAAGTTTTTCATATAGAAAAATGCCTGTTGTTCTTGCCTTGTTGTAATTGTTGTAGCAATGCGGTCACCTGGTATTTAATTTCACCATGCCGAAAACCTTCAGAAAAGAGGGTCATTACGTTCGAAAATGGTCCGTCAGAAAGAGCTCTTAGATAATGCCAGAAAAGAGTCTTTTATGAGGTTTTTCTTGGGCTCTGTGTAATCTTGTTTTTATCATTCTTGTGTGGTACAGCTATGTTTTTTTTTGTTTAAAGCACAAATAACAAGACAACAACGCTTTGCTACACACATAATTAAGTGGAATTTCTTAGTCATACTGAGACTCAGGACAGTAACAGGCAAATTTTTCTTTCGTTCCGAAAATGCTCTTTAGTTGGACTCTTTTCTGACTCCTTTTTTCGGAGCGCTCCGAAAATGCTCTTTTGTTGGACTCTTTTTTGACTCCTTTTTCGGAGCGCTCCTAAAATGGTATGCTGGGTAGCTGACCGCCCCGGCTTCGCTCGGTATTTACTATTGATTTGTATTTCATAGAATAAGATGTATTCACAACCTGCCTGCTCTTATTTATTTGCAAATTTGTACAGCATACTTTAGGGGACTTTTTTTTCAAATGTTGAATTTTTCAGGAAAAAAATCATAACTGGAGAATGGCTAGACCGATTTTGGATTTCAAAATCAACTAACCATCATCACTCCTCCCTGTACCTTCCCTAAAAATTTTATGGCAATCGGTCGAGCCGATCTCGAGTTATGGAGTGACAATCAAAATGTACACTTATTTTTATATATATAGATGAATATTGCAAATTGAATAAATATTGAATTAAATTATAATAAAATATATTAAATTGATAACATAAATAACTATAAAAGTGCTAGATGCACACAAACACACACCACACACACTCACGCAACTCAGCAAATAATATGAGTCCTAAAAGAGTCTTTTAGGATTCCTTTGTATGAGCAAAACCCTCAGATATGAGCGTGTTTTTTTATGAAACCGTCAATTTCTACTAAATATGAGCGTTTTAGGACTCCTAAATTTAACGATTTATATGGCAAATTGTGAGCCTTTTTGCTCACATATCAATCATAAAAGCCTCTTAAAATATTCATAAAAGAGGGATTTCGGAGCCAAAAAAAGAGTGATATAGGAGTGTTTATTTTTCTTGAATTCATTTTATTTGTAAATTCGTGCTTTTTAGCTTTTAATGGAAACGTTAAATTAATATATGTTTTGTGTATGGAAATAATTTATTTTTCCAAATTTATACATTTCTTTAGTTTTAAATGCTTCAAACAGATAGTTTTGTCTAATGAAAAAATTTGCTTGATTTAATTTTTAATTAATAAATCAAAGAAAAGAGTAAAGTTATATTTTTCTAGACAATTGGCAAACTGGAATGCATTTTCTACCCTGCCAAGGGCATCATCAGCCATTTTCATTATCCACGATCAATCTGTAAACATCATCTATTTAACTCATCGTTTTTTGAGAAATAGAATTCGAGAATTATCATATTTCTTTTAACGTGTTGTGAGTTAGAACGAAATTCTTATTAATAATTCATATCATATTATGATCAATTATCATCGTAATATTTCAACATAATATTTTCTTAAATCCCGGTCACCAAATAATGGCCCGTGTAACAATATCATAAACATTTTCTATATTAACTTCAATTTCTAAGTAGATAATTTATATTGAATGTTGATACTTTAATTAAACATCTACGATATGTTAAATAATTGAGTTCAGCCAAAGTAAAGCAGTAAAAGCAGATTTTATAATAATGGAAGAAGAATTTTAAACTATGCTTGTACCACTCGTAATGGGTTAAGAATAAAATTACAGTCTTTTTGTCATGTTAAAGAGCAGGGAGGTGGAATATACAAATAAACGAATGGATTGTGGAGGCCGCTGGCAGCCAGTCAAGCAGTTGAATGGGAGAATAAGAGAATGAATGGCTGGATATGTAGTCATAAATTGTGTCGACATTAAAATAAATTTGTATGCCTGATGTCAATGTGCGAACAATGTACAAATGATGGAAACGCTGAAAGAAATTTCCTTTTATTTTTTTCATCCAACAATTCTCATTTTGTGCTCCCCACATTCAGAATAATTTAAAATAATAGTGGTTGTAGTTGTGTTGGTGTTTCTGTTGTTGCACGTACGAGTGGTATAAGTGGCATCCAAAAAAAAAAACACAAAACACACAAAACATTGGGGTGGAGACCATTATGTCAATGTGATATTTTAATTTTCAACAATTAAAAAATTGCTCTTTTTCCGTTTGATTGAATGGCGAACATAGATCATGGGAAGATGCAACATGACAATGGCGTCAATGTGTCACACATGCCTACCAAATTTTTTATTTAAAACTTTTCTTATTTTGAACACATTTTTCTGGCTCATACAAACACACATTAATTATGTGAACACTCTTGAAGGTAAGAACACAAGAAAGTACGAAAGATGAAAGAAAAAGGATCCTTATTAAAAAGAAAATATTCACATGAGCTGAGATTGGCAGAAAGGTTTAATAGAGTAGAAAAAATTACTTTAATATTTGAAAAAGAAAACTTATTTATTATTAACATAGTTGAAGTAATTATGAGAGTGAAATTTAATATAATACTTCTCAAACATTACAATTGTCACATACACGGTGGCCCAAATGAGACCTAGTGATGTTAAACACGTATAACTCTTGTAATAACGGTTTTTTCTTAAATGATTTATTTTTATATGTTAAAGACATTTTATGGAAATTTAACGTGATATGACATCAGACAAATGACCACCATTTTGCTCGATGCAGGCATTGGCTCTTTTTTTTTTAGCGCATTTTGCATTACACGGCGTAATGTTTCTGGTTGCAGGCGCCGTATTTCGTCTCGAATATTCTGCTTGAGCTGTCCAAGTGTATGTAGTTTGCCAGCAGTATGCACAGTGGCTCCATCTTGTTGAAACCACAAATTAGGATGTTGCTCCACCATTGGCCGCAAAAAGTTGTCGATCATTTTTCTGTACCGTTTCTGGATCATTTGCAACACTCTGCTGCACAGCTTCCACATTGTTCTTAGTACGAATATTTCGATGAGCACCTCTTCCTGAACGGTCGACAACTGAACCCAGTTCCTCAAAACGGCGAACTGAACTTGTAATCATGGAAGATGTGGGCGCTGATCTTACGTTAAAAAAAAACGGCGATAATTTCGCTGCGGCAGAACAATTGATCGTTCAGAAGAATAATAAAAATCGAAAATTTTAATGCGTTTTTGTGGACTGGACGTATTATGTAATTTTAAATTTCCAAGAGTTCCGTTATAATCTACAAAAAGAAAAAATAAATTATATTAAAAAATAAAAAAGTTATTTGTGTTTCACATCAGCTGGTCTTATTTGGGCCACCGTGTACATATGTAATTATCCTTTTTTCGAATAATTTTACTGCCTTTATTTCTTATTATTCTTAAATTTAAAAGATTTTCAACGCACATGAACTCTACAAAATATGGTATTTTTATATGTTTTCTTTTTGTCGAACTGTTTTTGAGGATATGATCAAAATGTTCATCTAATGTTTTG
The DNA here is from genome assembly GCA_916048285.2 of Bellardia pandia. Classification (NCBI taxonomy): domain Eukaryota; kingdom Metazoa; phylum Arthropoda; class Insecta; order Diptera; family Calliphoridae; genus Bellardia; species Bellardia pandia. The sequence continues at coordinate 79,419,854 of OU696530.1, forward strand.
GAATTGTGGTAATAATTATTTGTGCTGATCTGATCTTAAAGATCTGATTAAATGATCTATCACTATATTTCAGATAGCTGAGCATTATTTTTAAAGTGTTCTGGGACTCTCAGGAACTCTCAGAAGGCTGACTCTCCACTGACATATCACACTGAATAAGAGTAACATTAAGGTATGTCAAACGGAACTGGATTTGGAATTTCTCGATATTAAAATAAATTGGTTCATTAATAATAAAAACTATGTACATATTTATTTATTTCAAAAAAAAAAAAATTACTTTTTCAAGTGTTTTTTTACACAAACAAAATGCCTGTTTTGTCTGTGTGTGTTGTATTTGTTGCCGATTTGCACTCACCTTGTATAATTACAACATGATAATGATGAAATGTTAGATTGACAAAAGTAATATGTATATCATTTCGCCTTTAACTTCTATATTAATTCGATCGATAAAGCTTCTTAAAAATATTAAGTTATGTATAGTAAAGAGAAACCTGATTTTCTTACCAATACGAGTATATGAAGCAGACGAAAAACATCGTTTGCATATTTTGTGGGGAAAATTTTCATCAAATTCTTATATTGTGATTGCATTACCAATCTTTGCTCACCCTCCGAAACAAATAATTCTTATTCAGTAGTTTTCAACATAGCATTACTGACATTATTAAGTTTTTGGGAATCGAACCCGGGCTACAAATACCAACTCATGCTTAATGATCAAAATGTGCTAATCAATTAAGCTACAGCATCCTCAAATCCTTGACTATAATGTCATAAATTAGGACATACGGAATCCAATTATGACAAACGGCCAGCAATTCCAGCGAAGATGTTTACAACCATAGAAATGAAAATACCCAAAGACACTTCCGATACCACTGGTTAATGTTGAGCTATCATTGGTGCGTTATGAGATACTTATTGTAAGGCTACTCAATTTAAACATTTTTAAAACTCTAAAAGCATGTCTCCGTTTTTCAGACGAAACTTGACAGAAATTCTCTTTAAATTTTATAAAACCTTTTTGGAAATGTTTCTCTAATATGGTTTTGGTTTCTTTAATTTTGGGTCCTTCGGTTACGAACATAGTAAACCCAGAACAACAGATTCATTTTTAATTCGTTCTTAATTATATAATTTGAAAATGGAGAGCCAAACTAATTTCTATTGTCTCTCATCTTTATAAATTCGGTTCTCTGTATATATGACTATCAAGGACTATCAAAAAAGGAGATAAGAAAGTCCATCATATTCTGTGCTATCATTTCGGCCCTGGTCATTCCTGCTGATTTTACTTCAGATTTTATATATTTGCTGGTGGTTTTTACGGGTCGATCTTTTCGGCAGATGCATTTCATCTTAGTTACATCGTTGTTCGATCTACGCATAACATTTCCTATCTAGACCGATTATCGCATAGCAATTGCACAACGTTTACTTTATTACTGTTTACTTTACTATTTACTTTATTATTTCCTATAGTTCAGACTATTTGCACTGACTGCTTTAAATGATTACAGGTCGTTAGCTGAAATATACTAGATTTACAGCCATTAAAAAACACAGGATTTGCGAGAAGAGTTGGAAAATGGTTTTTGAATTGATTTGTAGGGGTTTCCAAATGTTTAGTTTAACCGTTTGATGGGTTATCGAACATCTTAGCTTAAGCCACCTGGAAAAGATATAAATCTGCCTAAATGCGGGTAATATTAAACGTTCTCCTGCTTCACATTATTTACTGCGATTATTTGTAACTGTTTACATGGTTAGTGTAGAAGCGATGAAATCTGAAACAAGCTAACTTTAACCCATGAATATTTACATTGTGCTTCTATAATCTGTTTAGTTTTGAATCATAGTGTTATTTTAGCTCAAAGCTATTCAATCAATCTGGTGATAGTGTGATTTTAAAAGCATTTCAATTATGCGTTTCTTGGAGATAATTGATTTTAGAATCTGAAAATAATAAACATTTTGAATTGGAATTCGTCCAAGAAACGAAAAAGATTTTTTGATATCTCTTTGAAATTTTATTTAACTCATTGCTGACTTTATAAAAGCCAGCTAGTGTCTTCCAGAGTCTAATGTTAGCTTAAAGTTCGGGATCAAGCCAATATACCAGCACTATTTGATAATCTACAGAATAACAAATAAATTTGGTGGACTAAACTGAAGGATGATGATATATTAATTCGAGAGTGATCAGTAATGGTCAGGTACAATTCATCTGTCTAGATTGCTTGATTAACGATGCGAAGTAATCAGGCACTAGATAGATCTACCACTTTGTTAAATATACTCTGAAATTTAACTATGATGGTAAAAAAGGTGGACATAGAAGTAGATAGCCTGGCTTAAATATTATTTGTGATTGCTTGTAAATTTATGATTATCTAATTCCTTCATTTTGTAATTACCCCTGTTTTCTGAAAGATTTCTATTTCAATTATGAATGAGTGAATTAATTTCGTTATGAGAAAAATGCTTTACTCAGTTCCGGTTTGATGTTGGCCACGATATGATGTCCATGATTTTTAAATTTTCAGTGTTTTCCATGCCGTGTAGACCGTATTTATGTTAGCTATAATACGGCGAGGTGCTAGTATATTTCCGTGATGTGTATCATTAGCATAGCATTTGGAACATATTGTGAGGTGCCGATCTGCAAGATCACTTGTCTAGCCTAGCACTGAATTTAACCTTGTATTGTGCCTGAAGGCAGACTTTCAAGACTCTCTAGTTGTCAGTTTATTATACAGTTTATAGACTGTGTAGGGAATGTAAAACCCTGCAAATAACGCGACTAGTCCATACATGCATGTAAAGACTAGTCCAAAGAGGAGTAGGAGTACTCCAAAACTACTCCAAATATATGAAAAAAAGGTGGTCCATTTAACATTGCGATGTCCTAGGACTGGACCATATAACCCATCGGAGTAGTCCCAAAACTACTCCATGGAGTACTCACGAGGGTTAGTTTTAAACAACAACAACAACTCAATATGCAATCGTGTTAACACGAAACCATGTCGTTTAACTACAAACTCTTGTTTAACTATGACATGGTCCATGACTGCATTACATTGGACCATGTTGTGAGTAGTCCATATCATCTAAAATGGATCACGTAGTCCAATATTATTTGCAGGGAACATACGAAATACATACAAACATATGTAGGTATATATTTTATTTTTCAACATAATGCGTTGACACAAGCTTAACCGTAAGATCTTTTAAGCCCGTACCACACACAATTTAAACTACTTGTTTAAGATATTTTCTATAATCCACTTAAAAATATTTAATTCACTCGTAGTAGCAGGCAGTAGTTTTGTGGTATGTAAATACTTTTAAATATTAAAAATGTTTGTGTCATTTAGGTTTCCATTGTATGGAAAAGTTTCAAATAAATTGTTTTTGAGTCTTTTTTGCATACGCTTCACTCACTATTCACACATTTTAATCTGTGTGTTTTCTTTACTTTTAAATATTCATTGTTGTCTCCTTTGAATAGTTGCATAAATAAATAAATAAACTTTCACTAGAAATTCTTGATTTATTTGAATTTCAATTTCCATTTCTGTTGACATTTTGTTTGTCTTTCGTCTTTTGTCATGTGCCTCTGTACGGGTTGATGTTTCCATGTGTTTCAGTGTGTGTGTATTTGTGTGTAACTTGCACTTACCAAACTCATTAGTTTAACAAGGACATTTTCCTTTTCATGTCATTCTATTCTTCTTCTGTTCTTGTAATGTTTTTGCTGTTTTTATTATTTTTTTTATTATTCTCTCATTTCCTTTCAACTCTTTGACTGTCATTTGACAGCAAACAAAACAAGTACAATCTCTTGTTTTATTTCATTCTGTGTGTTTTTTTTTTAATGTTACAAGTATTTTGTTCTCTATATTTTGCATTTTATAAATTTTATGATTTTTCTCCATTTTCTTTATTTTGTTGTGGCACAGAAAAAAAAAACAACTGTTTTATCGTGTTACAACCAGCTCATAAGTAAATATCATGTCATCGTCATCATCATCATCATCCGCATCCACGATCTCAACCTCATCATCGTCTACTGTCTCCTCCTGCTCATCTGCATCACAATTGCAATGACATGACAAGTAGTATTTGTGCCGGGAAACACTTGAATGTCTTTTGTTAAGTTGGCAAACGAAAAAACTTAAGAAAAAGGAAGAAAAAAAATTCACTGTAGCATGATGCCAAAAGCATCCAGTCAGCCAGTTTGTCAGCCAAGTCAGTGCCAGTTCGAGTACATTTTTAATCTTATAAAGGTGTTTGTTTGCTATTAACTTGTCTTTTGGATTTTCTTATAGATTTAAGAAAAGCACTTTAGATCCTTTTAATTTTACTGGGAATGGAAATGGAAGGGGTTTTTTAATGCGGCCAGACACTTTTTTAATTTTTAAAAATGTTTATACGTATTGTACGTATTTTAAACAAATTTAGAGGGGATGTAGCTTAATTGGTTAGCGCATTTGTAAGCCTGAGTTGGTATTTATAGCCCGGGTTCGATTCCCAGCCGCTGAAACATCAGTTTCTGATAATTATTAGTTTTCTTCTATCCATCATAATAAATATTTATCACAGCGCCCTCCTTCGGTGGTATAACATTGAAACGCCACCGAAGTAAAATAATTAAAATAATGGCTATAAATCAAGCTTTGATTAATGCGCCTACTTTCACCACCTTTACCCGGCATTTACAAGTTCGAAAAAGTCAATACATTCACACTTTTTTACTAATACACTCACATTTTTTCACTTGCAGAGCTAGTCGAGTGTTTCGAATAAGTTTTCGTATATAATACGTGTTTGCACTTGCATGCAAGTACATACTTGCATGTGAAAAGGCAGGGTTAATTCTTCAACTATTCCCTTTCCAAAGAAAGTAACACAATTACTTTAAAGTGTTACTTAAAAAAAAAAAAAATAAAAATAACTCAAAATTTTTTTTAATTTCAAAATTAATTTCTACACATCTAAAATTGCTGTACTATAATTATAAGATTTAATCTTATTTTTCAGGATAAGCACATTAAATAAAATAAATAAAATACTCATGTATGTGCTCTTACAAAATATACAGTGGCCAACAAAACTGTACATACGACCACAATATTGGACATTTTATGAGCGCGGAATAAAAAAAATAATGATGCAGTATTATTTGTAATCTATTTTTATTAATATGCCCAACAAATTGTTATTGTAATGTAAATTTTAAAAATTATTCGTTATAAACAAACGAAAAGCATTGACAAAAGTCTACATACGACCAGCATGTATGAGATTTTGTTGTTGAATTCAAACAGTAAAATGCCGTTATTTATTTTTTACTTTTTTTTGTTGTGTTAAGGGTTTTCTTAAAATAGTATTCAGTTCAAGTTTAGGCTGATTAAATAAATCTTTAATAGAAATAATGGCTTCTCGGAAAGAAATAGGTATCAATTGATGTCCGTAATTTTGTTGTAAAGTGCAAAAATGAGGGAAAATCGTTTGATGAAATATCAAACCTTTTTAATTTACGTAAGTCTACGGTTTAGACAATAGTCAGTAACTTTAAAAACACTGGTACAGTAGAAAACAAACCACGTGAAGGTCCCCCAAAGAAACTTAGTCGTAGAGACGTTAACTTCATTTTAAAAGAAGTGTCAAATATGCGTCAGCTAGAGTTAAATAGAGTTTAGAATCAGAAAATAAGAAACAATTTTATATAAAACAGAGATAAGGTCTTTCATAGTCTACTCTCAGATTAAAGATGAAAGCAAACAAATGTGGGGGTCTAAACTGCATGATCTCGTATCCTTTCGACACTGATCTGTAAGGACCAGGTGCAACCCAACATGGTAGATTACTCGATTCGACGAAGCAATTATAGACTCAAGAATATATTCACAAAACTTTGTTGTATATATTCAGTAATATAATTAAGATGACAGAAAATTATTACATTGAGGTTCAGTTCAATCTTTTGAGACCTATCTATTGTGTACAATAGGGTGGTTTTATTGAATATGGGAAAAAATTTTTTTTCGAAATTTGTAAGTGCTCACGCCTAGAAATGTTCTATTTAGTGTTAAAATACAATTGCGAAAATTTTAGCTCAATCGGACTATGCCTTCCTGTGCCGAAAGAGCCCCAAAGTTTTCGAAAATGCCTGTTTTTCACGAAAAAGCGCCATGTTTCTGCTTTAGCTGATGAATGCCATAATTTATTACAATAAATTTACTATCAAATGAAAGGTAATTTTAATGACTTTTTACCACAAAATTTTCAAGCAGAAATTAAAAATTGGGGAGTCCCCAATTTGATTTTGACGTTGCGCGTGTAATTTTACTTTATGAGAAATATTCATTTAAAGGTTGTTATGTTAAGTGAACAGTTCGTACAAGAAAGATATTTAAGTCAAAATGGCTAGTACTTCGTCCAATGTTCGTATTCGTGCTAAAACTCAGATTTATTTAATTGGACATTCATCTCACCAAATAACCGGCGGCAAGCTACCATCAAACCATCAAGTACTAAAGTCATTGTTTTATAACATGCGTAACGTTGGATTGCCTTTCTGTGAAGCCGCAAAACTCACTCTAAAAGAAGTTTTTGTGTTCTGGGAGAAAGCTAGGATACCTTATCAGTTACGGAAAAATGCTGTTCATAAAGTTGAAAAATTGTATAACGAATGGAGAACACTTCAGAAAAATTCAAAATTTCAGACAATAGGTCAAGAGGAAAAAAATAGTGCATTCACAATTAAATTGCCTGATTTATTTGATGTAGCAGTAGAAGATGCTATTTCCAAAATGACTCACCAGGAAGACATTAAGTTTTTGAAATATCAGAGAATGAAAGGGCGTCCGGGCCATATGGAAGGTGTCGATCTGAAGACAGCTCTAGCTGAAGAAAGAAGCGAAGAAAGAAAATCGAAAGCAGAAGAGCGGCGACTCCGACAGATATCACTAGAAAGCGTTGGTAAGTTTCTACCATATTTGCCCAAGTTTAATAAAAAAAGTTATACCCTTAAAACTTAACCTTGAATATGTAATTAAATATTTACTATTGGAATCTATAAAATGTGTTCTTTTTCTAACTGCAACAGAAAATGTACAAAATATGTCATTCTCTTCTGAATCGGAAGTGGAAGAAATGGCTTCAGACGATGTATTTACCGGCGATAGAAAAATCGGAAAATTCGAAACTGAGAGTAAAAAGAGGAACCACAGTCGCGGATATAAAGAAGTTATAACCGAAAAGCTATCAATTTTATTAGATAGGTGCAACATTTCTGACAGAAATGCTGTGCGAATAATTTCTGCAACAGCTGAAAGTCTCGGCACTAATGTCGAGGAATTAATTATTTGCAGAAGTACGGTAAGAAAGCGTAGAATATTATTTCGAAAACAAAGGGCACAAAAAATTAAACAAAGGTTTCAAAAATCGGACTTGGAGGGGACTGTCGTTCATTGGGATGGAAAACTTTTACCAAAAATTCTACAGAAAGAATGTGTTTGGCAATCTTAGTAAGCAAAGGATATGATGAACAACTACTGGGGGTCCCTGCAATAGCAAATAGCACAGGCTTCAGTCAAGCAGAAGCTGTCAGCGATAGTCTAGAAGAATGGGGCGTTGGAAATAAAATTGTAGGTATGTGTTTTGATACAACGGCTTCCAACACTGGACGATTGAAAGGCGCGTGCACTTTAATAGAAAAACAGCTAGGTAAAATATTTATTGTATTTGGCATGTCGGCATCATATTTTAGAGGTCGTGTTGAGATCAGTATTTGAGCATAAAATGGGATTGACGACTGGTCCTCAACCTGACATTTTTAGAAGGTTTCAAATGTATTGGCCTAACATAGAGCAGTCTAAATACATAGAAGGAGTAAAGGATAATTCAGTAAAGAAATCAGTTAAAGACTTCGAAAAAGAAGAATCGGAATTTGTTCATAATCAGTTAACCGAAACACATCCCAGAGATGATTATTTAGAACTCATTAAGTTATGCCTAATATTTTTAGGAAAAGTTTCTTCTCACGATGTTTTGTTTCGCAGTCCGGGTGCCCGTTGGATGGCAAAAGCCATTTACTCTCTGAAAATGTTTATTTTTAGGGAACAGTTTCCCATGAGTATAGAGGAGATCAGTTCACTAAAAGCTATATGTTTGTTTATTGTTAACTTATATGTGAAAATGTGGTTTCAAGCTTCATACGCTATTACAGCTCTTAATAATGATATGGAATTTGTTCAGAACGTCATAAAATACAAAGATATTGATCAAGGTATATCAGAAGAGGTATTAAGAAAATATTTACTTCACCTGTGGTATCTAAACCCGGAACAAATCTGTTTTAGCTTATTTGACAATAATGTTTCTAATGAAATTAAAAGAAAAATGGCTCAAAAGATTTTGTCATACAAGGATTTAGAAGAAGACGAGCGGTCTGCAAGAATTATTAGAGTGAGAGTTTCTGAAAACGAGGCTGTACAACTTTTTAAAAATGCTTCTCTTGAGAAGTTTGTTTCGGATCAGAGTCTGGCTTTTTTCGAATAAAGATTTTTTGAAACTTCAAAGTTTTGTAAGAAGTATAAAAGTAGTAAACGACACGGCTGAAAGGAGGGTTAAACTAATTAAAGACTTCAATAGCACTCTTACAAAAGATGAGGAGCAAAAACAATTCATTCTTCAAGTGGTAACGGAATGTCGTCGTCTGTACCCTGATACTTCCAAAAGTACACTTAGTCTCCCCTTGTTAGAAGATAGATATTAAAAATTCTAGTATTAACTAAATATAATAATAAACTGATATATGTATTAATTTTAAGATTTTTAAATATGATTTTTTATTTAACTATTTAAGTTTTTTTTAAACACGAATTCTAACATTTGTAAATATACATAAATAAAAATTTGATAATTTTTTGTTTTTCTATGTATTATATATTTTTGAAGAAAGTGTGTTAGATTTACATGTAAAGTCATTAAAATTACCTTTCATTTGATAGTAAATTTATTGTAATAAATTATGGCATTCATCAGCTAAAGCAGAAACATGGCGCTTTTTCGTGAAAAACAGGCATTTTCGAAAACTTTGGGGCTCTTTCGGCACAGGAAGGCATAGTCCGATTGAGCTAAAATTTTCGCAATTGTATTTTAACACTAAATTACATAATTCTAGATGTGAGCACCTTTAAAAATCGAAAATCGATTTTGAAAAACCACCCTAGTGTACAATTATGACAATCTCTATTTGCAGAAACCATTAGGTACTTAAATTTTGCGTAGCCTAGAGATACTTGATCGTAGTGCGACTACAACTAACTTCGCAATATATTGTCAATCGTCACTATGATCACAACTGCTGACCCTCAGAGGAACGCTGACTTGATTTAAAAGAATGTACATACGAGGGCGGTTCTCAAACTTCTTAGCCAAGCACAGAAAGAGAATAGTTAGGTTTTTAAAACATTTTTATTTTTAAAAATAAAATCTCCTGAATACACTTCAATACACTTAGTCCAAAGCTTATCTAGCAATTCTGTCCCTTGATTAAAAGAGTTTTCTTCAAGGCCTCAAAATAGTTGTTTACAATTGTGATGGCATCTTCATTTGAATTTTTTTAGATTTGGGAACAGGTAAAAGTCACTGGGAACTAAATCAGTAGAAAAAGGTGGGTGGTCAAGCAACTCGTACTTAAAATCGTTGATTTTAGCCGTTGTTAAAACACTCTTGTGCGCTGGTGCGTTGGCTTGATGAAAGCTTATTTTTTGTGTTGTAATCCACGACGTTTTTCTCGAATTTTTTAATTGATCCAAAATGTTGCCATAGTACTCTGAATTCATTGTTTTATCCTTTTGTAGATAGTCAATCAATAAAATACCTTTCAAGTCCCAAAAACCGTGCCATAACATTACCAGCCGATTGAATTGTTTTTGCCTGCTTTGGGGCACTTCCACCAGCTTCAGTCCATTGCCTGGATTGTGCTTTTGTCTCTGGAGTATAGTAATGGATCCATGTCTAATAAACAGTTATCAAACGAGGCTTAAAATCCATTTTATTATTCTTAAAACGATCCAAACAAGCTTGAGAAATTTTCATTCTTATGAGTTAACAAATGCGGCACCCGTCTTCCTTTTTCATCTGTAGTTCTTCCTGTAAAATTAAATGGACTCGATCATTTGAGATACTCATGATATTAGCTACTTCACGCAATTTTATTCGTCGAACTTTTAATACTATATCAAGCACTTTGGCTACAATTTCTGCTGTTGTTCCTGTTTTTGGACTTCCACATCCTGGTGGTGTGACCACGTTTAAATTCAGCAAACACATTCACCATATCATTATGAATTTCTTGTCCCGATAAGCCTTTTTTATTTAAATATTTAATTACACCACGAATTTCTCTTTTTCTGTATGAAGGAATTGGCAGATCGAAATTTAACATGTCTGCATAGCACAGACGGAAGTTTCCAAAACACTTAATTTTGTTCTGTTTATACGGAGCTTTCAGTTCTAGGCTAAGCAGTTTCCGAACCGTGATCGTATAATGTGGTTATCTATTCAGATATGCTGGACTAGATATTAGACTTGTGCCCGGTCGTTTATTTCAGTGACCGGTCATTTTCGTTCATTTATCGAAGACTGATTCGTTCAATCAATTCGTTCAATCGTTCACTTTGAACGAATGAATACAACCCTTATTGAATGTGATTTTCTTCTTGTGTTTTGATAAACAGCAGCTGAACGAAATTGATCCGTACACTATCGAACGAAAACCGTTCAGTTAAATGACCGACTCATTCCGTTCAATGAAAGGATAAGTTCATTTTAACCCGTTCGTTCATGAACGACACAGCTCTACTAGATATGTATGTTCTATTGAATCAGAGCTGTAATTTCAGTTGCAAGACGGGCGTACTCATCTATACAATCACAGTCGTGTGGCTTTATTCTTATGGAAAGGTGAATAAAATTATAAATTAACTGCTGCTTAAATCCCAGTGGAATCAATAGAATCTTTTCGGTTATTAAATCAAAGTTGTTCTATTTAGAAAGCGTTTAAAATGGAAGTATTTATAACAAAAGAAGTTGCTTAAGTCAATTACGAAGTGATAACTCAATTCAAATCTATACAAGGTAGATTTATGCTGCCAATTTTTGTGATATTGATTATATCACTGAGAGATAATTTGTTGGGCATTATGGTAGGCAATACATTGAGCATTGACGTTGTACTCTAACGGATTAAATAGAGTTTGTTTAAGATGTCACAGTTAATAAGGGACCGTTTTAGATTGTCTGACAATTTTTCTGTTTTGCTGGTGGAAATGTCTACCAAAAATAGTCATTATCTTGCATCAAGAGATATTTGAATATTGTCTAACATCCTTGTTGACCTACGAGTCATAAATGAAACGGCGGGACATAAGAGCATAACGCTAGATTAGCTCCCGGTGATGGATGATGAAAGTGATGATGTTGGACAAATTGATTGTCGTTCCAATCGTACGATGTGGACTGGAAATATGGAACTATGTAAACTTGCACAGAAGATCTTTGAACTGTCTAATTCCAAGGTAGCATAGTGGCAGTAGTGTTTTTGGGTATCCAATTTTAACTTTCTGAAATCAAAAGTGATAGAAAAGAACTCTTCAAGAGACTTATTTCACATACGGACAAAATGGCTAGAAAACACATTTTTCCTATCAGTTGTCCACTGATTTTTATGAAAGCGAATAAGTCTGCCTGAACTAAGTACTTCTTTGCAGTATTACGATTGCAGTTCTTTCAAAAATCAGCAACTTAATAATGCTATTATTCTGGCTCTATATTTTATATTTTTACCGATTTGTGTAAATATAGACCTTAAATTGTTTCTAAATGGGTTAAATAAATATAGTTTGCAATTAGTTATGGCTCAACAATTGCTTTTTAAATTAACACTAACAAACCGATTTGTAATACGAAGATATCAACCTCAAAGGTTTACCGAACAATAGTTTTAAATTACATGCTAATTTTATTTTATCACAACAGATTTGTTTTTTCTGACATTTTGAATGATAATCTTGATTTAATAATCAGTAAAACTTTCACTTGTTTAAATATAAATCATCATTTATAAATGGAAATATACATATGTTAATTACTAAATATTTACTCAAGACTATGCTGGGTTGGTTGAGTGCATCTCATGCATATTGATGAGGGTCTAAATTATTTAATTTAGTAGAGAAAATCGTAAGAATATCAATGGGAACAAATGATACCCTACAGTAGACAATATGATAATTGAAATAAGCAGTTTGATTGGTGGCAGTTAGGTCAACATACATTTGTATGGATAAAACATTTACACAAAATTTCGTACCTTGATCCGAGAAGAAAAGTAATAAATGGATTAATACGTTCTAAAAGGCAAAGACTTGAGCAAATTTTACCTCTTTTCTTACTTACTGACCCCACCCTTTTGTAGGGTACTCAAACTGAAAAAAAAACAATGTTTGCCCACATTAAAATGGAATCGAAATGTTTGTTTGCATTAGAAATTTACATGCGGTTATAAATTATATTCTTTGAATATTTGGACAGTTAAACAAGATGTGTTTAACTACATTTACTCTTATAATTATAGGTATCTACCAAAAATACCAGTATACACAACTGGATACAATCAACTTTACTCGTATGTTGCACAAGAAGCACGATACTGATAAAAATTACTACTACAGACCAATATTGTGTTTTTTTTTTTGTTAGAGTTCCACCTCCTCCACTCGCTGCTTCAGTCACAGAACCTGACAAAGATGATTAAATGAATTGAAAATGAATAAACTAAAAATGTAGGGCAAAGATGAGGAAGGAAAAAAAACTAACGAACCAAAGAAACAATTAACAAACAACTTTAGAAATGAAACATCAATGCCGCACCTCTGGCCGATTATTTGGTGGTTACAACAAAATGATCGATTGCTTTTCATAAGTTAAATGTGTTAAATTTACCACCAACTGTGTAAAGTGAATTAGCCGGATTGTTAGAGTCTTTTCTCTGCTGCTTGTTACTACAAAAAAAAAAAAGAAGAAAATCTTAATACAAACACGCAAACACTAAAGGGTTGCCAACATAAGAATAAAATTCCACTACTCAGTTATTTTATAAATATTTGAAACAGAATATTTCCTTAATAATAACAGGAGAGAAATAAATTGGGAAAAAGAAAAAATAGTTAAAATAAAAAATATAAAAAAGTCCCTGTCAGAAAGAAATACAAACCAAGAAACCATATTTTTGATAGATTAAATAGATTCATCATCATCATCATTATCGGTTTCATTTATTGCGTTCTAAAAGACATAGAGTGGTCTGAATACCTCTTCGCCAAACCTTTCTTCTTACATCATTAAAAATTAGGCACAGGGCCTGAGGCATTCTTTAATGTATCAATACATCTTTCACCTAGTCATAGATATGACCAGATCACAGTTACGCCTCACAATCTCATAATCCATCAATATCAAAGCTACGTTCATCTGGGGCCTCTACTGTCCTCACTTTTTATTAATGCCTTACGGAATGTAATAAACTTCTCGAATATCTTAATGTACGCGGATGATTAATCAGTTATTAGATCATAATACACTTCTGCAAAAGGATTTGAAGTTATTTTATGATTGGTGTTCTAAGAACTTAATAGAACTTAATATAAAAAATGTAAAACTATGAGCTTTGCAAGCTGTAAAACAATAACTGCATAAACTGGATTTGGTTGAAAGCTTTCTGGACTTGCATATATTATATGACCCTAAATTTACCTTTACCCCACATATAAATTCTATAATATATAAAGCCAGGGGTATGCTTGGCTATATAAAAAGTTGGTCTAAAGAATTTAACCCTTTGTTGCATGATTTTTTCTTGTGGAACCAAATAAATTGATATTAATAAAAATTGATCTCGCAAACTCAAAAAAAATATTGGAAAAAAATTTCCGCTGCCCGATTTTCCGGAAAACAGATTTTTCGTCCCGTTGCAAATCTGCATCATCATGCATTTATACAAATAAGAAAACAAAGTTCTTAAGTTTTTAGTGATAATTATTAATCTGATATCATCAAACATGTTTAATCGTAGTATTTAAAAGAATATATATAAAATTGTTGGTTCAAAATAAAAAAATTAAAAGATAAAACAAATATTAAGAATTACGCTTTATCCTGCTCTTGAGGAAATCTGGATCGTCGATATTCAACAGCTCCTGAGCCATGTCCATGCGACGTTGTGGTAAATCGTATCATCCACAAGCAAATAGGACAAGTTAAAAGTTCACAACAAACTCAAAAGTCTGCAGTAATGTGCCAAACAAATGGACGTTGGATTGAGCTAGAGAACTCCCATTAAACATGATCTTAATTTTTCTGCTGCTGGAGCAGTATACGAGTATGGCATAAAATTAACATAACTAGGAGAATTTTTCATTGTTTTAAAAATAAAAACATTAACTTGGAATGGGCTAAGCAACTTAAAGAATATACATACATATGTATGTATGAAAAATATCAAAGTTAAAAAGGTTGCAAGACATGACCAAGCTAAAGTTATCATCATAACAAAAGACTTGCAACAATAAGATTTCGTTTTCATTCGAGATGATCCTGAACCTTTATGTTAATAAGGTGGGTTTTGGACCAATATTTCTGGGCGTTACAAACATATGCACAAATCCAATATACCCTCCCCACTATGGTAGTGTAGGGTATAAACAGTGGTAATGTTCGAAACAATTAACAACCGGTTCGCTTAAAAAAATTATATTTTTGCCAAATTTTGATAAAAATTGCGAAAATTTTAAAGTCGCATCCCAGTAAGAGACCACAAGCCTCTTGAAGGAAATGATATAAACTTTTGTTTAATAAAAAAAATAGTTTTGATTTTGCAAAATAAAAGTAAAAAAAATTGCTTTATTTTTTTTCTCAAAAGATTGAAGAAAACGCTATCGAAAACATCATCATCCAAGAATCCAATGTATGACCAAAATAAAATCATTTGTTTGTAAGTTTGGACAATGAACAACTGAACAATATTGTGTTTGTTGCCGAGACTAATCACATTGATAAATACACATTATATAAAACCGTTAAAACAAAAAACATAATCACCCCAACAAATTTCATATGGAATTTTTATTCACGAGAAGGGTGAATATGCAACAACCGGTTCGCAAAATTTTTAAAATTTGAACAACCAGTTCGAGCGAACCGGTCCGAACCGGCTGAATATCAGCACTGGGTTTAAAAATATCGAACATTTTTACAAATATGCGTATACATACGTGCACTTTTATGACAGTGTGTTTTCCCCATATAAAATGTATTTTTTTCTTATGAGAATTACATTTTATCGGTATAATAGTGGAAGGCCAATGCAAGCGGCATGCGGCCGCGGGCGGCAATCAGCTGTTCTTTTTGAACAAAAGTTGAACAAAATTCTACTTTGCCGCTTCTCACAGCATTGCCAGATTAAGTAAATTGCGATAATTTAAAATTTTTGTATGAATAATTTTTTATTCACTGGTTATACTGTTGCCGCCCGCGGCCACTTGCCGCTTACATTGGCCTTCCACTATAAGGCTCTGCTTGCTCGCGTCATTTGACTTATTTAATTTCTGTGTGTTTGTTGATTGTCATTTAAGTTTACTGTGCGAGCATTGACACTTTTTAATTATTGATTTGCAAAAATGATCAATCAGATGCAATATTTTCAAAGCAATTGCTTGTAATGGGTGATGGAAAATTGCCAATTGATAATGATGGTTTCATTACAATTCCGAGAGATTTTTGCACATTCACACAATCAAAGTGAAAGAGCTATATTGGCAGGAAAAAATAAGAATGTCAATGATTTGAATTTCATCATTCAATCTCAAATAGATGGTGAACTGATTACATATAAATCTGTTGATACTGTGAAGAATCAAGAAGGCGTAGTACATTACCCAACAGAATTTTTGAATTCTCTTGATTAGCCTGGAATGACATCGCATAATTTACAATTAAAAATCGGATTTACAATCATTATGAATCGTAATATAAAACGGAACAAGACTTGCGGTCAAAAAATTAATAAATTATGTACTTGAAGCAACAATTTTAAATGAAATATTCAAAGGCGAAGATGATTTAATACCACACATACCAACCATTCGAATTGACATGCCATTTCAATTTCAACGATTACAGTTTCCCGTCCGTTTAAAATGTACTAAAAATGTCGTTTACCACCAAGCTCTGCAATAAATTTTTTTCTTTTTGATGTTCTCACTTTAAAAAATTTATATTATTTTGCACTTCTTTTTCAGGAAAATGTCTATTCTTTCTAGAAAATTTGATTTTTAATACAAAAACATAAACGTATGTTATTGTATTGTCCAGCAAATGGGCTGGGCTAATCTAGTAAAATTATAAAGTAAAATATTTGAAATATTACGAAATAAATTAAAAATAATAAAAAACAAGGTAGGAATGCCCGCTCTATAGGTGTGAAACCTACGACATCTTGGTGCAGCTGGTCAAATTTTTATGAAGGACCTTTAAATTCTCTTGAAGACTATATGAGTTACAAACCAACCAGATTCCACTTATAATATCCCAGAAAACGGGAGTAGAAAGTGAGAATTTCGAAATGTTGCATACGATTGAAATTTGTTGGATAACATTTCACTGTAGGAATATTTAGCTCAGCTTGGCAAAATCTGGATTGGAAATTCCCTAATACATGAAAAATGTATGAAAAAAACATTTGGTAACCCTGAAGTCCATGTCGATTTTTTTTTATTAATTATTACCTCATTCTAAATACAAATGAGGGAGAGTTTTAACATTCAATTGGGAAAAAAGGAAAGTAACTTGTTTGTTATAAAATTAATATTTCACTCATTAATAAAATAAATAACGAAAAATAAAAGAAAAAGAAAAGAATTTTCTAAAGACACCGACTATTTATTTGGATTGGTTGGACTTGCACGACATAGGGAGTCATTGTTAGAAAATAAAAGAAAAGAAAAGACAACCACTAGCCCAACACAACATGCTTGGCCACCTTGTGTTACTTGCATGTGCCACAATGGCGAGCAACAGTGGCAAGCTAGGTATCTGCCTTACAACACCAGTTACGCGCCGTTGATTATCAAGACAATCAACCGAATAAACAAATATTAATGCATTTATTAAATACGGTCTTTAATCAATTGTACAAGCGTAGGTTTCACTTCACGTATTGAAGTATCTTCTTATCTGAAGTGGATAGATATGCGAGTATGTATTTAGATAATTAACTGTTAAATGACAACTATTGTTTGGCTGTCTGGTTGTTGGTTTGCTTAAGATATTTTTAAACACAGGTGGTTTATTTTTAATGACCAAAGAATTTATGTTAAACTTTTGTTACTGTGGTGTATTTGAAATTATCATATTTTTGAAATAAATTTATAGCGCACAGTTTAAAAGTATGTACAGACATACATACATTTCAATTTATGATTGTTTGCACAATTATTCATATTTTTAATGTTTATTCGAGATGTCTGTTGTATACGGTTTTGTTGGCTGTCTGTCTATGTGCAAGAGTGTGTATTTTTGTTCTTGTTACTTATTTTTATGTGCAATCAATTGAAATGTCTCCATCAGATATTAATGTTGGAATATTTTGTCATCCTTCCTTTCAAACACTCTGTCAGAAATATCTCTATATAGAGCTTTTAGATTTTCCTATTAACTTACACAAATACTTTCATATTGTATTTTTAGTTTCATTCTCATAATCGTGCATACATGGGAATATACTAGGATAACCAAATTATTCGATTTTTCTTTTGTTCGATTAAAACGAATAATTCGAATAAAACATTTTCACTTGTTCGAAAATAATCGAATTACTCGACTTACTTAAAAATGTTTAAGTAAACAGAAAGTAGTATCTATCTATACATATACAATTAATAAATGAGTTCTTTGTCTACATACAGAAAAAAATATATCTGCACATGTTTACTACAACAATGTTAACATTCAGATGATTACTACAATCATATATACCAATAACTCACTTTGCTGTTTTGAAACCCCGATTAAGATTTTCTATAGCAAACCATGTAGAGATCGAAAATTAGTACTACTTAAGCATTGATGCAACTTCGAAAAACAGCAAAAGGAAACGACACAAAGTATATGATTACAGTAAATATTATGTGTTTGTGGCAATCATGTTTATGATGAATTCATTTATCATAATGTGTTGCTCTTTGATTATAATTGAGAACAACATAATCTTTCATCATAAAGCTGATCACCACAAACATTACATACTTACTATAATCATATGAATCATAATATGGTTTATGGTTGCCGCATTCATATAGATATTTAGAGTGACCATAATATTTAATAAAAAATTGTAAAAATGTAGGATAGTTGTTGTAAACTGGCACAACTATGGTTTTTGTCTGCATGTATTTTAACGTTATCATCATGAATGTCAACATAAAGATCAGAGTCGTACGCATACAATATAACATTGTAATGATTCTAATGATGACACTGGTTTAATTAAAAACTAAATACATATGTACATATGTATCTGGTTTTTCAATAAAACAAAAACGGTTTTGGATATCAATGAAATTCTTTATTCCTGTGAAAGTACGCTCGATGCCATTATGTATGGAACTCGATTTCTTTTGCATGGCCACCACAGGCACGCAATTTTCGACGGTTTTCAAGCATAAATCGGCTGATACTGCTGCTATTTCAGGTTCGATATTCGTACGAAGTTCATCAATCGTCGCTGGCTTGTTGGCATAGACTTGACGTAGCCCCACAGGAAATAGGCGAACGGTGTCAAATCGCACGAGCGAGGCGGGAACATTTTGTAATGTGCTTGTGGATTAAAATTTGTCCACTAGACGCTCAATTGTTGATCTGGTAGGACGATTATGACGACCATAAATTGGACGTAGCGCTCTTAACGTTGAGGCCAATGACTCCGAATTTCGGTAGTAAATTTTTATAATTTCGACTCGTTGTTGGCTCGTATATCTTTCCATCATGAAATGGCAAACCTTACTAAAGAGAAATATGAAAAGAGCGGCAAAAAATATGGCGTTATTTGCTGTCCCTATCGGTCTACTTTTGCAGCGTCCCTGTGGAAAAACGCTTTACTATATATGTTTCACTATACACCTGTTTTTACAAGGTTTTGATTTAACATGGTTTGAAAATAAACCAATTTTAATTATTTTTACACGATTTTATTCCATTTAGCACTACACTTATGCGGATTTGAAGTTATACGGTTTTAAAATCGACTTTTTTTTGGCATCACTACTGCATAGTAATTTTCAAAATTTGAAAGAAAATGATGAAAATCCAGAAAGTGATTGTGACGAAGACATTATAGCACCACCCAATGTTCGGTGTCAGGATATCGCGAACAACACAATCAGTTAAAAAAATACAACTCAAAAATTAATGACAAATTATTTTTAAAAAACAGATCAAAATATTCTAAATAAAGATTATCAAGTAGTGATTCCGATAATATGTAATGTCTTACATTTAAGTATCAAATTTTAAATTCTATAAATGATTTTTTTTTGGTTTTTAGTTCGTACTTATTTATTTTTTAACTTTTATAAACCTCTTTCAGCAGATAAATGTAATAAAATTGACTGTTTCACTCTTTTTATGTAATTTTTATAATAAATAAATGAATTGTTTTTGGTTAATATTTTATCTTGTGACTTTTTTATGCGATTTTTTACACGTAAATTTGAAGTTATTCGGGTTTTCAACTTTTTGAAACGAATCATCCATTTTGTGTGAAAATCAGCCTTTTTTTATGCGGATTTTCTTTATGCGGTTTTCATTGGAACGCATCTACCGCATAAAAAAAGACCTAAGTGTATTAAATTTTTTTTTTGTTAAATTTAATTTTTGCAAAATATGTTCATATCAAAAATTTAGGGGAAACCCTTTTTGTGGATTTACTGGTCAAAGAATTTTAAATAGCACAAATTTAGGGAAATTTTCTTTTAGCGCATACAATCTAATGAACTTGTCATACATTTTTTACATTACTTTTAAGCTTAAGCTAAATATGTATAGACGGTTTTCAGATCATACAACGTTGTCAGATCTATCATGTGCTAGCAATGTACTGACATTGAAAAATTGTTAGCAAAAGGCAAATTGTCAACGCTGTTTTTTACAACGTTGGAAGACAAAAATTTTAAGTTCACACGGTTGTTAGACATTTTCTGAACATTTTTCGGACAACGTTGTAAGATCTGACAACCGTCTATACAAAGCTTTAGAGTGCATATCTTTATTTCTTTAATAACTATGCTTTTGTAAAAAAAACACATTGTACCTACATATATACATACATAGGTATGTATGAATGTAAGTATATGTAGTTTAATATTATAAACCTGAATAGTTATTCCTAAAAATCCTTGTTTTTCACAAATTTCAATAGGTTTTAGAGAAAAGGAACCAATCACCTATTTCGCATACGATTAATGTCTTTTTTTTACGGGGTGTAAAAACAGACTTAGGTGTATATTAAAACCGAGGTGGGCCATTATGATTCCATTTAGTATGTTTTCTTGTATATTATAGGTATTTCAATTTGAGGTATTGATAGGTTTTCGAAATATCCTCGTGTTTCCAAAATCTTCTTACTGTATTTGGCATTTCATTCATTCCATATTATACAATATGTAAGTAATTTTTTGTGCACTAAAATATCTGTTTCGAAATACTTTTCAAATTCATTCAGTATTTTTTTGTTTACTGAATTATTAGATTTCTTTTATGAATCATAACTTATTGCAATAACATTCATATATTTTATTTACATAAGCATAATTACAGAGCTATCAGAGCCACTCATCTCTCCGAAATGTTCAATTGTTGAGAACGACGGTGAATTGATGTTGATGGCGCTTCACGTACACTTTCTGCCACAGCAGCAATATTCTCGGGTGTAGGCACTGTTTTTGGCTTTTCATGCTTTGGTTTATCGATGAGGATGCCAGTTTCTTTCACTTTTTTCACAAGATAACACACATGCGGAGCTGACGGTGCTTCTCTTCTTTCAAAATCCGTACGCAATTTTCGCACACATTCTGCAATATTACCATGATTTTCAAAGTAATGTCGCAATATTTTCCAACGTTGTTCAAGCGTATACTCAACCATATTCGTTCAGCGGAAGAATAAAACTAATTATCTGTCAAATCAGACATGAGCTAAGTGTTACCATTCACGAAATAAGCAATAGTTGGGGAAAAAAACGTTAGATGGCGGACCCGTTACTTATAGTGATTAGAAAACTTTATTTCATTTTCGTTTATAATAAAAATATTTATTATAATTGTGTATTGCAGGTTTTCACTAAAGGAATATTTAGACTCCTGAAATTCAAAATGTAATCATCACAAAAATCTTTAAATAATAGATAATAATTATAAAGGCAGCTTAAATTATAATTAAATCGACTTTAGTCTAATTTGGTAAATAAAATTAAAACGGAATAGTGTAAATTATGAATTTTAATTATAAAATTATGAACAATTTTAAACACAAACAATAAATTACCATAAACATACATAAATATTTATTCGATTAATTCGATTATTCTTTATGAAATTCACCGAAAAATGGACTTTTTATAATTTTTCGAATAATTATTCGTAAGAAATTGTTTCGATTATTCGAACGATAATTTTTTGAATGGACACCCTAGAATATACATGTGCATGGTCCTTCATCACGATGTATGTGTATTGTAGTAGAGTAAATGTCAACATTGAACATGAGTGACATTCTTTAAATAAATTCACATATGCTAACATTCATTTCACTTTGCGTTTTGCAAATTTATATTCTATTTCTATGTATTTCTATTTCAACTTTATACATTCTGTCTTAAATAGTAAAAAACGCTGAAAGAAATAATTGTGGAAATTATGATATGTAATTGGCGATAGATTGTGTGTTTAATATAGTGTAACATTTTTACCTTTTAAAATCTGTGATTTATTACCTTTAAGTAAACCGGATTGCTTGCAATTGCAAAGTAAAGGCGTCAACTAGTTTAAAACGAATCTTTATTTATTCAAATATACACAAACAAATTTAAACAAACACACTTAAAATACAGTTTGAGAACGCTTTAATGTTCCCTAAATGATGACTCTCAATAAACTCACTTTGAGTATTCCTGTTTGTTCTATTTATACACTAGCGTCATATTCTAGTAATTTCAAAATACAATCGAAAGTTATTTTTTATGGCCGTTAAAACTTAATGTTGTCATTGTCCACACCTTTGTTAAAATTAAAACATCGTGTTTTCAAAATATTTGCAAATGGAAACTTCGACTAATGCAAATGTTGATAATCAGGTTTTTGTGTTTATAAATAGCTGTATGTTTATACCAGCCGTTACAAAGCGTTAAATTAAAATTGAAATACAATGTCGTAAAAAAAACTTTAAACAATAGCAGAAAAGGGTTGTGTGAATGATTTCTACAATGTTAGAAATATTGTAGAAATCAACCTCTTCAATAGAGATTGAATAATATTATTATCTTTACAAAAACAAAATCTTCCATATACATGAATACGAAGTTCACTTAAGATCATCGTTCTTTGTCAAGTCATAAAATTTTTAAAAATATTTAAATTGAAGTAGTACTACTCCTGAGTAATAACTTTTTTACTAAATAGTTTAACTTCTCGACCTATGAGTTGCAAAATAATTTATATAGTTAATCTGATCCGATTTCAGCTTCATAAAATACGATTATTTAAAGTTACAGTCCATGTACTAATACATTTTCCTGATATATATATAAACAAAACTAAATCTTGAATAAAATCGCAATTTTTTGGAACATTTAAAATATAAACATGGAAATATTCGAAGGACTAGGGGTATGTGCATGTGCGAATATGTTTTTTTGGTGGATTGCACTTAATGATTCTTGAATGCACATTGTCAATTTTGATGATTTTATTATAATATTAGTTTTTTTTACCCGTAGTCGCCCAAGATATTATTGATCTTTTATACCTGGCCGCTCATCATTTAACATTTTGGTATTTGTTTTAAGAATAACACACAAATGAAGCATATTTGATGTGTAAAGTGGCCGTTCATTCTTTAGAAAAAAGTAAGCATTCATGGATTAATTCCTTTCCAAACGTATATTTGAGCTTGCTACTGGTATATTTTTTTAAACTTAGCAGATACAAAAAGTACCAAAAAAGTACAAAAACGCAAGTTTTCAACCTTTTTACACCTTCAGTTTTTTGTCTTTTAATATTCGATATTTAAGCACAAAATTCCATTTCTTACTCGTGTTCATTGTCTTGAAGATAGACTTACAAAGAACTACTACACATAATAAAAATGCTGTTGCTTCAATCATTATTTCAGAGAAAAATGTGTCTCCTTTTTGGCCCTTCTTGGTACCACCATTATAGTCTATTAAATTTTACTGGTTTTTACTTAATTTATTACTTCGTGATTCAAGTCTTGAAAATAGATCTATCTGCGTTCGACATTTCAATAAAATTGCTTTAGTCGTTTGGATTTACCGATTTTTCCCCCTATCATCAATATTTAAAATTTTAATAATACCGGTTCAGCCATTTTTAACTTTTTCTTATTTTTATAAGAATTTTTTTATATATACATACATATAAACTAGAACGCAATTTTTAAATGACTGATGAAGCAATTGAATTGTTTCTTTGGCTGTATGACATGTGGCGACGTCTTGTTGAAATCACATGCCCTCCACATTCATTTCTTCAATTCTAGGCAAAAAAAACTGGTTATCATTTCACGGTACCGAACACTATTGACTGTTTGCGCTTGACCTGCCTTATTTTCATAAAAAAAGGTCCAATGATTCCTCCAGCCCAAAAATCACACCACACAGTGACATGTTGAGGATGCATTTGCTTCTCGTGAATCACTCGAGGATTTTCCTCACCCCAAATGCGACAATTCTGCCTATTGACGAAGCCATCAAGATGGAAATGGGCCTCGTCACTGAAGATGATTTTCATATTGTCTCTCCAATACCCAATTAACGAACTCCCTTCGCTGTCCATTGTCAGCTGGCTTCAGTTCCTGAGTCAATTGAACTTTGTATGCATGAAGATGCAAATCTTTCTTCAAAATTCGCTGCATAGTGGATTTGGAGACACCAATTTGCTGAGCTTGGTGTCGAATTGAGGTGGATGGAGTTTGAGCGACATCATCACGTACAGCTGCGACATTTTCGATCGATTGACCTGGTCGAAGGCGCATTGTTGTCTTTGCATCACTAACAGACCCAGTTTTGGCAAATTTATCCATTAATCTCTTTACAGTTGACTCTTTTGGAGCATTATTGTGACCCCAAATTGATCGCAATTTGCGAACTGCAGCCGCAAAACTTTCACCATTTTGGTAAAACAATTTCACAATGAGAATGCGTTGTTCATTCGGGTAGCGCTCCATTTTTACTAACCTCGTACCTTCTACTAGCAAACAATAACAATTGTTCAACTGTCAAACAATGACACTTTGAATGCCGCCAAATTTAAAAATTGCGTTCTAGTTGGGACACCATTTATAAACAGAAATTCCTCTTTTTATCCCCTTGAAAGGAGACATTCGGAAAGGTACTTTTCGGTTACAAATTTATGTGACTATAGAAAGTTAAAATAAAAATGCGGCTTCATTAAAAAGTTAATTATTATTTAATAACAAAATATTAAAATCTTACCAATTTTCCCCTTTTTATCCCTTCTTCGTCAAAATCTTGATATAAATACATATAAAGCCTGATGCCACTTCTACTTATGGTTATACAAATCTAAATACCAAATTTCAATAAAAATCAGCTTAGCCGTTTGGGATTGATTGTTTCAAAAACAAAGGTATCAATTTTGTGGGTTTTTACTCAATTTATCCCTTCCTGGTCCAAGTCAAAATATAGCCTATTAACGCTTACAAGCATAAATCTACGTTTCGAAATTCATTAAAATCGGTTTGAGCGTGATTTCAGAACAAATGAACAAACAAACAAATTGATTGATTTATCTCTAATCTTTAAGTGTAATCATACATTTTATTATATCACCTTGTAGTGCATATAGTGGCTGAATGTTGGCTTGAATTTAGTTCCATTAGTGTCTTGAATGACGCTTGGTTGCTATTGTTTGTCTCTTAAATGCCAGAAGCACAAAATCCTTCAAAATAAAGATGATGATTATAGATTTCATATCTGCGGTTTTGTTAAATAAAACTAGTGAGTTGTGGCAGTAATTTATGAAGATTAAACCGTTGAGACGCATCAAACACGAAATCCTTTTACATGTAAATATGTCAGTTTAGCATTCGCTTGCATAAGTGTATCTGGGATGTTTGTAGATTTATAGCGATACAATAATGTGAAATTTAAATCCCAGTACTAAACATTTTAATAATAGAATTGATTGCAGTGCAGCAACTAAAAATGTAGAAATCATTTAGTATTTAAAAATATTGAAATATAAAAGTTCGTTTCATTAACAATAAAACTAACCAATTGGTATTAATTATTTGAATACCAAAATCTAAAAATCTAAACTAAATTGAAAGCGAAATTTATTATTATTGCTGCATTTTCTTGCATAAATATATTTTCTTTCTAAATCGGAAATCGTTTGTACAACAAGATTTTTAGCCCTGGGTCTTATTTTAAGGGTTGCTGTAATAAGAAATGCTCTTCACAATCACATCACAATTAACCTATGACAGATTTTGGCATCCTTTGACAATCATTTGACAGTGGTTAAAGTTCAAAATGCAGGATAATTGCAAAAACATGAATTACTCTTTAATCTTCCTATTCAAACAAACCCAATCACCCACCCCTCGTCTATTGAAACAAACAAACAAATTCAATATTTGTACTTTTACTTCTTTCTTTCATGAACTTACTCAAACTTTTAACCTGAGGGGGTGAAAAGAAGACCCTTTCTCCAACTACATACATACATATGTACGTGTTTGTTTGTCATATACATGAATTACAACTTCACACCCACTCCACCACTCCCAAATGAAAGCGCCAATCTATGGATAAGGAAAAAAAAAGCGAACAATGAATAAGCAAATCATATGAAAATCACAAATATTCATTCATTCATTTTTTGAGAAATACAAACATGAAAAATATAAAAATAAAAAAATTATACTTACATACATACAATTCCTCCAGCAAAAGTTCAGTTAAGACAGATAACAGAAGGAAGACAAGGGAACGCAATTACTTGGTCTTGTTTTTGCATCTTAAATGTGGTGACAGTCAACACAATATTCGAATGGAAGGAGTTTGTATTTCGGCTACATTATAATAATGTTTGTAATGGTGGTGCAATCCAGTCAAGCGTATTAACACGTTGCTTCTTTTTTCTGTTTACTGTCTTTATTCTATTTTTTCACAAAAGCAAATTTAAAATCAAACAAAAGAGGATAGAAAAATTTGAATGAAAAAAAAAAACACATTTTGAAGGCAAATAATTCATTGCTGGCATACTTTGCTGCTTGCGCACGATTTCATAATTTTTGTCTTCTGGAATAAAAATACGCAGAGCAAAGTAGAAACTATGTAGTAAAAGTACAATCACAAGTGGTAGACATATATTTGTTAGATAGGTTTACCAGATTGTAATAGAAAAAAATCTCCTTGCTCTTAAAAATAACCAGAAATTTACAATGCTCATCATCCACTGCAATGTAAAAGTCTTTGATAAATTCACATACAGAACTTGTCTGAAAAGTGAAAAATTCTTTGCATTATAAGACACAATCAAATCAAAACTAACTTTGAAATCAATGTATACACTAACCTCATTCATAATCTGTGGACATTATTTTACATTTCAGCGGGCAAATATTCTGATCGATGTTTCCGTCAGTGAGTATCCTATAATTTGGGTTGGAATATAACATTCGTGTTTTTTAAATGTTTTTGTAAATATCCTCCTACTTTTATTAAGTAATATGACCTTTTTGATATCAAATTGTGTGTGGCTTAATTGCGTTGTCTTAAGGTAGCATTGAAAGCCTTTTTTTTAAACCAATACGAGGCTTTTGGACTTATCTGCCTGTGAACATCAGGGGAGTTACTCTATATTGCGATGCGAAAGCAAATTCGATACGATAAGCGTACAAATTGATACTCTTACGCATCGAATTTGCTTTCGCATCGCAATAGAGAGTAACCCCCAAGATTAATTGGAATGTAAGTTCGCGGGTAAAATTCTTGGTATTTAACGGAGGGCAAATGATCGTTCTACAAGAGTTCGCGGAATAAGTTTCCAAACTTTAGTAAATTTACCCTTTAATTACAAAACCTCCCTCTAGTCTGGCAACTTTACAAGTCTTATTAGCAAACAATCTGCAAGGCAACCAGGACAATTCAAGTTACAGATACAAAAAATAAGCAGCAAAAAGAAATATATAAAAAGAAATTGAGAAATAAGCAAATTTTTCTAACCATAAAAAATGAAACGGAAACATTTTGATTTACAACTTGTTTGTTGTACAATTTAAGTTGAGTCTGCTGCAGGAACAAGTTGAAATATAAAAGAAAAAAAAGACGAACAAAACGAAAAATGAAGCAAATCGGCTGATTAGCTAAAAGAAAATTTCTAACTTTTTTTCTTCAATTCAACTTTGGAATTCATTCATAATTTGCTGACAATAAGCAGTCTTCAGCTAATAAAGTTTTTGCCTTTCTTCTTTTTGTGCAATTTCTCATTTTTGTTTGTACTTTTGAAAAAGCATATGAACAAATTAACAAATTTTAAAAGTTTGTTTGTGTTTACTTTCGATATGTGTCTACATTTTAAATTTTTAATAAAATTTTCTCTTATAAAATGTAGAAAACTTTTAGCAAATTTGCCACTTTCAATTAGTCCTTATTACTGCTATTTATTTACAATCACACACATGTGTTCACTTTCTGGTTCCTGTGTGTTTGTGCGAGAGTCTTTCAAAATTGAATGCTTCTTTATGTCAAATGAAGTGACAGTAAAACGAGTCGCGGTTTACACTTTGTCAGTTGCTAGTTGGTTTTGGTTGGTTTTGTTTTTAATTATCTGTTTTAGTATTTTTTTTTTATTTACAAATCTAAACTGACATGAATGACATCGACTTCCTAGACAAACATCTCACAATCTGTTGTGATTTTTTTAGTAACGTTTAATGTATATACCTACATCTAAAGTCAGGGACTTTATTGTGGGTAATAGACGATTTGGAAGATCGTTAAAAATGTGCGACTCGCTTAGTTGGGAATCATTCTGGCTCCAAAGTATTATGGAAGCTAAACACCCTACATACACATATCGAAGAGCATTAAGGAGGATCTACTGTGTCAATTTAAAAGCAAAAATAACAAACTATCTGTTCATTATGATAATCAAGCTCATATTGATATATCGCACATTTCACACAATGATGCATGCGCTTTGGGAAATGTTCCAACTGGGTGCAAAACGATGAAAACAGGTCGATGAAATGGGATTTATATTTGATTTACTTATAATATAATGGCTGATGGCCGAACAGTCGGTGGTTACGGCGATAATACAGGAGCATGGAAATACTTGTCGTGCGATCATTTCCGTGAATGTTGACTATTACACTCCTACACCGTTCTTCGGCAGATGATTTTTCGTATCGGGTAATGACAAGTCGCTTTCGATAGTGGATTGATGGGATGACACGTTCGAGATTTGTAGAGGTGGATCCATATCAGCGATAAGGTTGAAGGTGTTTTTTTTAAATTTTCCGCTTTCGGAAGAAGTTAACTTTCAGAATTAATTCATAGATTTACTGCAGTAGACTTGTAATTAAATCTCTTTATCTGTTCTAGATTAGTACATAAATGCCCATTGTCTATTTTTAACATAAAGCTATTGTAGATGCGAATAAAAAATTCTACAAAACTGAGAACCCAGTGAGTTTGCTATCACTGACTAACTCACTTCTCTACTCTGTCTCTCTCTCTCTCTCTAATTTAGCAGGACAACATTTTAGAAACGAATAGGTAATACATTTTAATGTTTAATTCTGCTACCTGAAAGCCTGTTAAAGTTCAAGTTTTCATAAGAGTTTCTTTAATTCATTCAAAATTTTATTGAAAAACCATCCATTTTCACACCAAAACTCCTAAAAAAAATCCCTGAATTAAATACCCAAGCGCAGTGTGTATAGAGTGCAATAGCAACAACAAATCGCAGAGTGGGTTAATGTCAGCATTAAAAGTATGTCGTCACTGTCAGACAACATTTTGCTGACATTGAAAAAAGAAGCCTGTGACGCCAAGCACAAGTCTAAATGTGTGCTTTGCAGCACTGTACAACTTGACATTGCAACCAAGAAGCAGGACAAAAACACAAAAACAATTTCCAGCAGGGTGAGTAAATTGGATAGAAAGGAAGAACGAAGAATCATCGTTCATTAATTTTTACTTCATGGTCAGTCTGTGTAGATTTTTGTCATTTTGAACGAGATAAGAAAACTCCTTCCTCTTGAACACTTTACAATTTAAGTGACTGACTGTGTGTGTGCTAGAGAATTTTTTTCCTATACATTTAACACAAATGTTCATAAATTTATGAACAAAAAGAATTGTGTTTTTTATTCGAGTCTCATTTTATTTTAGTCTTTTATTATTATCTGCATATTGTTGCAAATGCAGTATGATTTTTATCATAATTTGTTTTTTATATTTAACTAAAGGAACTTGTAGTTTGAGAAGTAAAAAAATATAATATAATATAAATTTTATGGTCTACTGCAGTATGTTGGTTAGTTATAAAACAATAATTCACAATATGGCTGGTTAAACCGCAATTTCTGTGTTTTTTTTTTTTTTTTGTTGCAAATAGAGCCGAGTTTTTGCGTTGACAATAAAGTCGTTCGTTTGTACAACGGAGTGTGTGGTAATTTCTACCCAGCAAGCCATATGAGTCCCAAAAGAGTCTTTTCTGACACTTTTTCAGAGCGTTAACAAAAACAATCATAATTTCTCCGAAAACCTTCAGAAAATGGTCCGTCAGAAAGAGCTCTTAGATAATGTCATAAAAGAGTCTTTTATGAGGGGTTTTTGGGCTCTGAAAGAGCTCTAAATAATGTCAGAAAAGAGTCATTGCAATTTTAAATACAAACAATTAAAAGTTCACCTTTTTTTTAAATTGTTTTTACTTAAACAAAAAGGGAATTCATTTACAAATAAACTAAATTAGAAATGGAAAAAAATTAAATAAATTGTATTTGCAGTAAAAAGAAAACTAAAATGCTTTTTAGTTGGACTCTTTTTTTGTCCTTTTTCGGAGCGCTCCTAGAATGGTATGCTGGGTAGCTGTTAACGATTTCGCTAAATTCTATGCTGTTGAAATAAAGTTTGTGGATAACTCTAATCACGTACAACAAATTAGGAAATTGGTTGAACAAAAGTTTCAAATGGATTGCTATTTGCGGCTAGAAAAATGCAATTCAGACTTATATACAGTTTAGTTTTGAAAACAATGAATAACGAGTTGAGTATGTCGCCAATATTATAACACTATATAAAGAAAGTATCTTTAGTTTAGATGAACTTTGTATTAAAAACACACTAGAGGCGAAACAAACGAATGTTCAAGATGTTGAATACAACATAAGCTACTATTCTCATGTCAATGTAGATGTCGATTGTGCTAAATTGCATCTCAGCCATCATTATCTGTTGAATCTTTAACAAATTAATATTGCATTGGGCCAGGAAAATAAAAGGAATTTAAAATTTAAAATTACTTGCAAATTACTCACAACACTGCGATTTGTATCAATATTTGTTTGCTAAATATTTGCAGGTTAAAAGCCGTGTTATTATGTAAAACATTATCACATAACATAAATACATAATTTTAGAGAACCAGGACATAATCGCTTGAAAACAGATGGATAAATCCACATGGTGGTTTTTTATCTACCCTATTATTTGTTAAGCTATGTGTCCATGATCGTCAGATATTACAACGTTGTCATATCTACCAATGTGCTAGCAATATACTGACATTGAAAAATTTTTAGCAAAAGGTAAATTGTCAGTTTAGACGACTGTAAGAAAACTAACAATTTCATTGAAACACAATTGTCACACATTGAATTTATCTGTCAACCGAAATTGTTAGTTCACACGGTTGCTGGATTTTTGTGTGGCATTGTCCAATTCGTTTTGCAGCTCTGTGTGTGTTTAAAAATTTCAAATATTGTCATGGAACAAAAAAGAGCAATTGGAACCATTTTATCTGCTTATATCATAATGCACACTTTAATTTAATTCTTTAATTTTCTTCTATATACTTTTTTAAAAAATTTTATCAATGCACATTTGTTTGTTTATTATTTATGTATATACAGAGTTGAATTTAGAAATAATTTCTATGACAATGCTGCCATTGGCAGATGCATAAACTTGGCACAAATGACAACGAAAAGTGTTTCATAATTGTCTTAAAACAGTGACAATGACAAAATTGTTAGATGTCTGACATTATTTTTGTCTTCCAATGTACTGAAAATGCTTTTTCTTACAACGTTGGAAGGCAAAAATTTTAACATTTTTCGGACAACGTTGTAATATCTGACAATCGTGGACACATAGCTTTACTCTACATAGTATACTAAAGACTCTATCCGCTATTAATTAGAGGAAAAGATCTTAACATGTTATGTGAAAGAGAAAAGGAAGCTCTCACTCAGCACATCTAAAACTGAAAGAGAAATCAATGTAAGCCCAAATGAGACGGGTATTCATATGTTCACTAGAAAACAGAAAAATTCAAAATTGTTAATGCCTCGTTCAACAGAAAATAATACAAATAACAAGACTATCCCGGAAGAATTACATTGATAGCAGAGTAGATATAACATATATTATACGGGTATATATTTCATCAATACTTAGAAAAAGTTTTAAAAAATAGAGAGTTTGTGCTGCAAAGGCATCCACGCCCCAGTGGATAATAAACATATTCGACCAAAAGATAATAAACCACCTTCAAGATAACAATATTTATACTAATGTTGGTAATTTCATAACAATTTGGACAATTTGACAACAAAAATGACATAGTGAAAACCAAGCATAAGGGTTAAGGAAGAATTGAAAATGAGACAACTGAGAATTAATAACAAAAATTCAACTTGTATTTTTACGCTGTTTTAAAACTCTAAGGAACAATAGAATTATATCTCTATAATGTAATAATTAAACAAACGCGCACTTCAATAGGAAATAAGAAGTCGGACAAGCTATCCAGAATGGATTCATATGTGGAGACGGTCACTATTGAATCTTTTCCAAAGTTTAAGTATTTTAAGGCTTAGCTAAAGGAATAGGCATTTAATGAGCATGTCAAAAACTGACAGAACTCTATAGTCGGTCATGCGTAGAAACCCTATAATAGGGTAACATGTGTTGACTGAATATATAGAGTTACAGATTTATCTAGCTCGCAATAGTTGATCTGACAATACAATCTGCATATAAAGAAAAATAAAACGCTGAAACATTACATGTGCCAAACAAACGTCAATTAGAAATCGCTAATAACCTATATTGAGAGTACTCTAAGCTGTACCTCTGCTCACCTAATACAAGCTCTTAGTAATTTCTCAGAGGGTGGACTGTGGAAGGTATTCTCTTCCTCGGCACACTATCTGCAGATATCATCTGTATTTCTTTAGAATATAGCTTAGAATATTATATTGTGTAATAAAACTTATTTACATATACATTTGTATACATTCTCAGTTTACATTTATTAAACCCAGCAGTTATTAGCAATCAGCGGTATAGTAGAACCAGAGTATGGATCAAAATGTAAGACAACATCCATAAAAAATTAATATTTTAAACATATTAGTATTAAAGTGAAATTTTGTGAACGTTGTGTTTATTATAAAAGAAGAAAGTGTGAGGAGAATAGTACGAATAGGTCTATGATTTCTCATAGCCCCCATACAAAAATCTTCCCGAAATATTGCACAATTATACATAAATGCGTGTAAAATTGGAATATCAATACAAAATTCAGCAGGATTAAGTTTCATGCAAAAATAAATCGCAGAACGAAATTTTGTTTAGTTTGGTCCATGTTTGACCATAGACCCCATATAAAGTACACTTGCAAAATTCACTCAAATACGTATAAAACTGATATATGTATGTAAATAATGGTAAAAGGTTAAAATTTGACATGATGAATTCTTATAGGCCAATAAATTGTTGTACTAAATTTTATGGTGGTCGGTCCATAATTGGTCATAGCTCCCATACAAGGACCACATCTGAAAAAGACATTTTTCCCTATATATATTGTATAAATATCGTTACCGACTCAAAATTTTGCACAGATCATTTACATATTTAGCATATGTGACCCGGCCTATGACTCAAAAAAAATGTTTCCACTTTTTTTTTTGGTTCCAATAGTTTTTGAGACGCTCTTTCACGTAGTGAAAACTAGAAAGTCCTAACTTGCTTAGAAGTATACTAAAAATGTAGAGAAAGAAGAGCACAAATGAAAAAAAAACAGAATTTTATTGAAAATCCAGAATCAAGATAATAAATGGAATTGAAAAATTTTTCATAGGCCGGCTCACATATTACGATATCGCACGTCGAATTTAAACATAATAACGGTATATTTAAGATACATATTAGTATTAAAGTAAATTTCCGAAAGGGACCTTATAAGGGGGATCTAGTAAAATATGCACCGATATACTCAAAATCCAGCAGTTTGATTTTGTCATGTATGTAAATGATCCGTACCGTTCTTTATAAGAGACCTATGAGTATTGAAGTGATTTTAGGAGGAGGGCTTTATATGGGGGATATGGTCAAATATGGACCAAAATTCACAAAATTCTGCAGTATGATTTGAGTGTATATGCAAATTATTTATATAAAGTTTTGGGTCGGTAGTGATATTTATAAGATATAAATATAAAGATTAATGACTTTTTCGGATGTGGTCCTTATATGGGAGCAATGACCAATTATGGGCAGACCACTATAAAATTTAGTACAACAATTTATTTATCTTTAAGGATTAATCATGTAAAATTTAACCTTTTACCATTACTTATATCATTTTTATTTGATATTTTGGAAGTGGACTTTATATGGGGTCTATGGTCAAACATGGACCGAATAAAAAAAATTTCGTTTTGCAGTTTCTTTTTGCATGAAACTTATTCCTCCTGAATTTTGTATTGATATTCCAATTTTATAATCATTTATTTATTTGTATGGGGGCTATGAGAAATCATGAACCGATTCCTACTATTTTCCGCACAAACAAAACAACACAAAAACTTCATGGCAATATCTGCAATATATTAAAAAAATTGCAAGAAAAATTTTTAAAAATATCAAATTTTTATGAAGACCGTCTTACATTTTGCTCCATAATTTTGATTCTACTTTACCGATTTTACTTATTTTTAATACCAAACTGCTTAGGAGAATGCTAAATGGTTTTTTTGGAAACCTATTGATTTTGGTTGTTTCGTTTGAACTTGAGAGTGTTTTACAGAGACAGACAGATGGACATAACACAATCGACTTAGAATTCCATAAGGATCAAGAATATATATACAGTGTTGGGTTTCAGATGAATATTTCTCAGTGTTGCACACGGAATGACAAACTTATATATACCCTCAGTCACAACTTATGGTGGTGGAGGGTATAATAACATGACAGCATGACACTACTCACACGTGATCTGTCAAAAAAGGCTATTGGAAAAAAGTATATCTACTTGAATCACCCTTTATTTGTGCAAAACCAATAAATTAAAGTTTATCCGCATAACGAGAGACAGGTATTCATTTCATATGCGGCCCAAGCTTTAAATAAAGAATTCATTTAAGTTTATTGCCAAATGTTACCCCGCTAAATTTGGCTTCTCTTAAAAGACACTGAACCCTAAAATTATTAATGCTTAAATTATAAACGATGATTGTTTGCTACCCTTAAAGGAACTAAATGATTATCATGTTTAAAACTTCTTAATTTAGTTTTTACGTAATCTTATTGAAATAATGTTTCCTAATTGCTGTACAAATGATGACTTAATCATTTGAAAACAATTTTCCCAGCACACAGCAATAAAAATAAACTAAATTTAGCAATAATGGAAACATTGAACAGGGCAATACAAATAACAATTTTTTATTATTTTTTCTGTCCAATTGCAACATTTCCAAGGAATTCATGGTGGTTTCTTGCACACTTGCTAAAGTGTTCGTTTTACCATTTTTCCAGAAAATTGAATTAAATTCAATACCAGCAGTCTCAAAAGTCTTAAGTTGACTACTTCTAAGAAATGTCAAACAATTGACTAAGAAATCAAAAACAAAAAAAAAAACAGCAGGCAATAAATGGAAGACAACAACAATGAGGATGATAAAAGAAAAGCAGAAAAACCTTTTGAGAATGTCCAAATATTTATATTCTAGGTGCCAGGCTAAAGCAGCAACAACCAGGACAACAAGTAATAAAAATCAAACAAACAATAGATTTTAAATTTAACAACGAAACACACGCACACGTAGAAACAACTAACGTCACTAACATTAAAGGATAAAGATATTGCTAAACTACAACAACAAGAACATTCAAGACTAAGACGACATTGTTAATAGCAAGAGACTACAGGACAATAATAAAGCGACTATGTATGTCTATAAACATGAACAAAAGTAACATATTATTTACCAGCCAGGATAACGTATACGAGAAAAAAAATGCGGTCGTTACGCCTCTTAAGCAAAAAATCAAAAATACAAAACAAACCAACGAAGAAAAGGAATTTTTATTTTAACTGAGAAACACACACAAGCAGAAAACCAACATCAATTTGTGTATTTTATATCTCTGTAGATAGATATCTACGAGTATCTATGTATGTATGTTGAGATCCTATATGTGTGAGTTCGTGTTATGCTTAGTTAAGCTCTAAATAATATTTAAATGTTTTCCTATTTTTGTTGTTGCCTTGTACTTGTTTGTTGTTCTTTGGCACAATAGGAGGTCCTTTGCGTTCTTACTTTCTGTGTTGACTGTGTTGTTGCTGTATATTTTATGTCCATTTTCTTTAGAATTTTACCATAAAAATTGACCATTTAAATTGTTTTCAAACATTGTCCAAATGACTAAAAATAAAGTAAAGGTTTTTATCCTTTTCAAAGAAACACTTAATCCTTGTCATACATACACATGTGTGTATAGTTATAAGAATCAATGGACTGTTTCCTAAGAATAGAATTAAAACATGCTCGATAATAGCGGATAATATTAATATTTTTATTTCTTTGATAAATATAATTAATTAAACAGTTTCCTTGTTTGTTTGCTAGTATTTCTATTCTTTAACTTAAAAATGCTGTTTTTTTTATTTGTAGCTTATTCTACAATATAAATTTATTCAAACATAAATTTTCTTTCAGACAACATATAAAGGCAATTTCGTATAACCTGCATCGTTCTGCATCGATCAAAACAAATAGCAGAAGGACGGGGCATGATCTGGACTATAAGACGGGCAAGGCAAAACTTCCGAACCACTTCTTTCTAAAGAGTTTTTAACAGGCATTGTAACAAGTGACAGAGTTTTATCATTATGGAATATTATGCTTTCATGTCTGGTTGCATATTAATCCTGCACTCTCTTAAACTACGATATACTGCTTGAATCGACTTTGAGAGCCTAGGATATGTTTTGGTTGCACCACAAGGACGTGTACTCTCCCATATGCTCGTTAATCTTAATTTTAATACTCAGCTGAATGGCAATGTTCCTATTTTCTTGGCAAAATTTATATGAAATACAAACTAGACTTATTTAAATCTCATATGCTGCCAGCAATGTCAAGGGCTTCAGCTTTGCTGACGCAATCAGTATTCTTATGTACCCACTTCATTGATTACTAGATAAATCTAAGAAATACTTATTAATACGAGATGTCTTTCTAAGAATGACTTTCACCATCACAGAATGGCCGGAAAGTCACGGTGGCCAATGGTATACTAAGATGATTTGCGCGATGATTATAAAGTATCATAACGAGACCTATGTTTGAGTGAGCTATACTGCGGGCGACTTATTATGGGTTATCAGTTTATAAATTAAATCTAAGCTTTCTAGAGAAGTTAACAGTCATTAATGATTTATAGTTTTCTTTAGTTTTTGTTTAACTTTGGGTGTCACAAATATGTATTTGATGCGATACATGAAAGAGATGATTGTTAGTCTATTTAGCTGCTTGTTTTATTATACTTTTTGTATTAAAAATTCCCAAGTCTAGTAAAACCTAGCCAGTTTTCAGGAAATCATTTACGGATTTTATGCATTTAGTTTATTTTAATAATTATCTCTTCATATTAATCTATATATCTGTTTTCCTTGTCTTATCTTAAATCTGTAAACAAAGGCTTCACTGTATATTCATTCCAATCTCTGTATTAAAAATCTAGACATCAACAAACTGCTAAATCTCTACAATACTCTAATGAACTAATTGCAGGTAAGCAAACATCTAAACAAAAAGGAAAACTCTTACCAAAACGAAAAAACACAGCGTGTCAATAACAATACGAAGAAGGCGTGCTTTGGAAAAACCAAGAACTCTAAAACAGAAAATGAAACGAAGGTAAAATGTTCTGGCTAAAACCAGTAAATAGAACTGTCACAGGAATTTCGTTTAAAACACCTACATAGGACTTTTCAACAAAGGAGAATAACAAAAATATAAAACAAAACAATGACTTGTTAAAAATTTAGTTTTATTAATGCTCAACCTTGACCACACACACAACAGACTGACGGACCAAAATGGAATACCTATAATATGAAATAAAGTAAGAATGAAAAGAATAAAACTAAAATCGATAATCACTTCAAAATATTAGCAATAATCCCTAAACTACCAGATACATTTCCTTACTTTCAATAGATATATTTACACAAATATACAAGTAGTCATACATAAGAACTTTAACTATAAAAAAGTACTGTATATTATACAAGAGAATGGCAATATCTTAAGTTGTGGTTTTGTAGGATAATTATTGGATAAATATTAAATGTTTTTATCTATTCATAATATCTCCTTCTATGAAAATATCCAGTAAAACTTAAATCGTTTACACTCAGTTAATGTCTATTAAGAAAAATACAAGACCTTTCCATTGTCAGAAAACCAAAAAATATGCCCGTACGAAGCAAGACCAGTTTCTGGAGTATTGCTCGACATTACATCCAAAAATTTATAGCAGATGACGTTTCCAAAATGTTTCAAGTAATTTTGAGAAAAATAGTACAAAAAGTATGTTAGACTCCAACTATTTCATGTCAATATGTTTACTGATATTTCGACAGACGATGTAAGTA
Source organism: Bellardia pandia (assembly GCA_916048285.2). NCBI lineage: Eukaryota > Metazoa > Arthropoda > Insecta > Diptera > Calliphoridae > Bellardia > Bellardia pandia. The sequence continues at coordinate 79,458,448 of OU696530.1, forward strand.
GGGAAGTTAAATAAATTCAGATCTATATATACTCGTATATATATAAAAGAGTAACGTGAGTGCCTGATTGACTGATTCATTCATCATTGCACAGCCCAAACCGTTAAAGTTAGAAACATAACTTTATATCAAGTAGATCCACAAGAAGGAATTTTTTGGAAATTCGAACGTTAAGAACGGCCAAACTGTTCAAAAATGATAATTCCGTATCTCCAAACCTAATAAAGCTAGAATAAACTACCGGCTGTTATGCTTTGCATCTTCAAAATACTTTTTTTCGGTACTTTTTTGATATTCGAATTTTAAAGCCCAAAAATTATATCCCTTTCTGGTACTTTTTTGTCAAAACCGAATTTTTCAATAAGAGGATCTAGAAATATTATCTAATTCCAGGTCAAAACCTTACTTTTTTCTATTAAGGAACGGGGGTCAAAACCGGTAAAAATTGTATACGTACAACGCTATGGTTCCCTTTAAATCTGCTACATAAATAAACATAGAAATAAAAATTACACTCAAACGGCATAAATCAATAAAAATAATAGTTTTGGTACTTTTTTGGAGTTTGAATTCTTAAGGTCTAAAAAACGAACTTTTTTGGTACTTTTTATAAAATAAAATTTACATCAAATATTATTTTCTTATAGTACGTATTACTAAGAATAAATATGAACATTTTTATAACCAATGATACATGTGCCAAATATTGAAAAATCCTATTTTTTTGATAGATATCCCACTCGCATCCCATTAAGCGATTATAAAAGCCTTAAAGTAAATTGTATAAGCTTTCTTTTGAGAACAAAAAGGCCCAAATTAAAAAAAAATTAAAAAAAAATAATTTAAAAAAAAATTTTAAAAATTAAAAAAAAAAATTTGAAATGATTGAAGAAATAGCTATCTAAAGTCCTTTGGACAATTTTTGCTAGGAACAATAGGTGAAAAATTACACTCATTTCCAACTTTGACCCCCTCTAACTCCGGCACTTCTGGACTGATAGAGCTTGGTGCAAATTTTATCCAAATCGGAAGACATCGATTTTTAAAATTGGGTCACTTGACGTGAAATTCACCATATATAGATAATTAGTCTATATATAAACATCGGATATGCAACTATAATTAGATGTTTTGTGACTGAATATTGCAATATTATACCCTTCTTTTGATGGACTGATGTGTTACAATCCCTCCGAGTGAATTCATTCAAGATAATTACAGATAGCTTAAAATCGGACGGATGCGCCTGTGTCTTTCAATCTACCAAACCAAAGCAGTGTTTTCAAGCTAATTTTTCAGTCGTGGGCAGGGAAGTGGCTGATGTTTAACCGAGTATATTGTGCGGATATTCAGATTTATACTGATAATATTGATCGCCCTTAAATATCTTTCCGATGAATTTCTGAATGCGATGGCGATATATTTTTCACTTGGACTATTTTGGATACCAAAATACCCCTGACAACTGCATTGCAGTTTCGTTGGCTCACTATGAGACTGGTTGACTGGTTGGAATTTCGCTTACTTCGTGCAAGTGTTAGGTTAGACTACGTGTGCTCGCTGCAGGAGCGATTTGGAAATTTCTTTATTTTTGGAGAACTATGCCACTGGTCAATATTCCAGGTAGCAGTGATCACAGGTCATTGGCTAAATGGAATGCATGTGAGGAGATTGAATCTCCCTTTAACGACTTCTGCAGAAGTTGCTCTAATTAGACTGAGGATGAGAATTTTCGGCATCTTCTGTGACAAATTCCCAACCTGACAAATCAGAGACTAGAAAGTTTGGGCGAATCTTTCGTGCACGACTTGGCATGATGTTGGGGACGGACATCAAAAATAAATAACTAAAAACTGGTTAGTTAACGGGATTAACCTGTTGTCTTTCAATGTGATAATTTCAAGTAGACCTTTTGTTTTAACTAAACTAAACAAACTTTTACTTCAAGAGGAAATAATTTAAGATATCTTGAACTCCATCCAAAGTGACACAGATAAAACTAATATCTACTGAAATGCACTGGCTTCTTGGTCCTCAGTGAGCACTACAGGGTTCTCTTGTATAAGAAAGTTATCTGGTTGTTAGGGACATCAATACAACATTGAAAAACTGCAGAGATAACAATCAACACTCTTAATAAAAATGATAGGTGCTCCATTATACATTAGAAATAATGGCAGACATAGGAATCTCAATGTTCAAACAATATGCAAAGAAATCAAGACCTCCAATATTATTTAAATGGTTAAACTTTTCAGTCAACCAATGGCAAATGAGCTACTGTCTTTTGAGAGTCATAGACAGAGTGGAAACTTTGAATTAGGATTTACATATTTATTTATTATGAAGTTACTCTAGTTTGGGTGGATATTTCAATGGTAGTAACAATGTTATTTGTACTTTAGATAAATATATCAATACATAACATAAATTACTAAAACGAAAGATCCCATTAAGCATATCATTTGTGGATTTAATTTATTTAGACTCAAATTGATCATTTATTTTATGAATTTTCTTTTTCCTTCAACCAATATACCAAGTGTTTTAAATAATTTTTTGTCATCTGTTTTGTATTAGTAAGATTCCCTAAAACATTACTTAATGTTTAGTAGATAGTATTAGATATTGTGCCGCCCAACAACAGCAATAAATGTTTATTGTACAATTGCATGTTTCTCTAATAGAATATTCATATGTATGTTAGTTTGTATGGAGACACTCAAACACTCCAATAGTAAACTAATATTTTATGATGCATGACAGCCAATAAAACATTTTTATAAGATCGTAAACATGTCAAATTTTGTGCATGCAAGAGAGAGAGAGAGAGAGAGAGAGCATGTCTAGTATAAACAAGTATTGGATTTCTTTTGTTTTGTGTTTTTCATTTTTGGTAATTAAAACCAAAACAAAACAAACAATTCGTTTAAAAAATTATGCAATAAATTAAGGTTTTCGTATTGGAAAAACAATTTGAAAATCTAAATTAATACCACCTGGATAACGCCCCAAACATGTTGTTTCTTGAAATTAAATTGAATTCAACTGGAAGTTGAACTCGTAAATTGGAAAAGTTTAGTGTATAATAAAAATCAAAAAATGAAATATTACAAAAACGATTTTATTGATATTTAGAACACACCCTTTTAGGTTTAAATTCTGTATATGTAACAACTAACATTAGACAGATTAATAAAAAGGTGATTTCGTTTTTAATTTAAAAACACATACATACATTTATTCCGCGCCACAATAAATGTGAAATTAATGTTGTCATAATATTCCAAAGAAAATATTTTGAGGAGAAAATCAATTTTTTACAAAGATGTTTCTATCTGTGGCACATACACATGTTTGTATCTATGTACATATAAATAAAGTCAGATTAAAGAGTTGAGATTACAACTTTTAAAAAATTTCTAAAAAAAAAAACATAGAAAATATTTAACTTTCATATCCCTCAATGAAGTCATGTGTAAAAATCCGATAATAATTTGGCCCTCTGTGGTAGATGATGTTTTGATTATTTTTGAAATTTAATTTAAACATTTGATTTTTATTTCAATACTTGTTGAAAGTCTTACCGAGAACGAATTATAAAAAGGAGATGACACAAAGGTTTTCAACAAAAACTTTGTTTTCCAACAAGGTTTCCCATATGCCCAACGTGACATTTTTTAATATTTTATCAGAGGACATATCAGTAACAGAAGATTTGACACATACTACATTGAGTTCAATTTCTCTCGAAATTCATTATCAAAATAGTTGTTATATGGAAGCTACATTTCGTAAAATTAGTAATATTTTCAGACAATATTATTTTTTTTTAAAGAGAAGTAACACTCAGACAATTAATATGCCTATATATAATTGCGTTACTTTCTTTGGAAGAAGAAATCTTTTTATATCACAACTCTGCCATTGCGCATTATGTTTGTTTTAGTGCAGCATTGCAGCGCCTCTGGTGGTGAGTAGGCGCATTATTTGTAAAGCTTGATTTTATAGCCTTTATTTAATTATTTTACTTCGGTGGCGTTTTTGATTGCCACCGAAGGAGGGCGCTGTGATAAATATTAGTTATTATGGATAGAAAAGAAAACTAATAATTATCAGAAACTGATGTTGTTTGAGTGGCAGTGGCTGGGAATCGAACCCGGGCTATAAATCCCAACTCATGCTTAAAGATAAAATTCGCTAATCAATTAAGCTAAATCACCCTCAAATCTTAATATTATTGCCCTTCTTTGGGCTTTAAGCTTCTGATAATATAAGAAGTCCTATAACTTTTTTCAAAAATTCGGCTGTTTACAATAGAATTTTTATCTTTAATTGATAATAAGGTTATCACTGGCATGTGATTTTAATGAAACGGAAACACATTTTAAGCCAAGGCTATTATCTTCGGAATTAGCCCAAAACCGGCCTAATTTGTGATATTTTCTAATTTTAGAAATGCATACAATTTGAGCGTGGCAGTTGAATGATTAAAAGAAGCTTTAGAACATCATTATGAAGGTTAAGTTTTCGATCACTCTTTTTTTCTGAATTGCTACAGGTCTGAAACGCAAAATAATCTTTTAAGTTCGTAATAAAGATCATGACCATAACCAGTACACGAAAAATTTGTGTGATTTTTGCAATTTTTAACTTTTATTTTGAATTATTTGTACAATTTTTTTTTATTTTTACTTTTTTTTATTAATTATTGAATCTTAGGCCTAACAATAAGTATTCAAATCTTAAAACTAAAATAAATCTAATTACTCTCTAACAGAGCATTAATTTCTTATTGGCTGTTAAGTTCTACGAAGCCTCGATTCCGTCTGGCTCTGAGCTAGAATTCTAGCCAGCGGATTCGGGTGGGTTTGTAGCTTTTTGATGTAGTTCTCTTGTACAATATAAATTTGTTTTTAGTATTGACCATTATTAGCTATGAGGCAAAAAAGAATTAAGACAATTGCAGATACCCCCTTCTGAAGTGAAACGTATTCAAGAGGTGGAGTCCTGCAGCGATTAAAACAAATAGTAGTTGGACGGAGCAAGGTCTGGACTACAAGGCTGGCGAGGCAAAACTTTGTAATCTCTTCTTTCTAAATAGTTTTTAAGTCCCATCAAATTCAGAGTACCACCATAACGACATGGATATTTGCCTTTAATGTCGATTTGGCCAGGCTTCACATGCAATCTTAAACGCTTCGAGCTTCCTAATGAATTCATTTTCCATCGCAAATAATTGTTCGGTGCAAAAACGATTTCCTTTTGTAGCGTTTAAGCATCATTTCGGGCAAACTATCTTTCGCATGTTGAAATCGATTGAACACATTCACCATAAGCTTCGGTGATCTGATTCAACGAACTTTTTTTAAATTAAAGAAGTAAAGTAAAACTTACCGCATATGGCGCTTTGTTAGCATAAAATTCGACAATTTCGAAGAAATAACAGACCTAATATATTGGTAGTTATTAAAACGAGGAATTAGCGAGTACAAATATTGGTAAAGACTCAACTGCACATATTCAAGTCATAAATACTGGTATACAACTGAACACACTCATTACGAATGCAATACTGGCCGCATCCATTTCGTATTAAATGCGATTGGACAGTTGACATTTACCCCCTGACCCACGATGTCGAACGATAACGTTCGCTTAGATAAGACTTAAGACACAAACTTTTTATCGTATCTATTTTTTACTCAATCAAGTTTGTTTATTCCACAATCAAGTTTGTGTCTTAAGTCTTATCTAAGCGAACGTTATCGTTCGACATCGTGGGCCAGGGGGTTATTCTTTATTATGACGTTAAAAGTTTTTGATATTAATTGTTTACAATCAAGGTATAAGCGACATCGAAAATCGTATTGTTTTAATTGGCCTACTAAAATGCAACATGAAAGAAGACGATATCTTTAGGACGCTGCTATCGTTCTTCTTCATTCGCTTGGAATTATGCGTTATTTGGTAAATCGTGCTGTGAAGTTTATTGCAGATACTGGTAGAGTACGAGATCCCGAGAACACTCACAGACAAATTCCGTTTACTGACGAGAAAATCTTCTTGATAGAAGAATCGCGTGTATACTCGGTCATCCACAGAAGCATCCGAACTCATCCCGAATGTTTAAACAGGCCACCGCCCCGCGTCTGCAATATTATGACGGGGAGTGAGCTACGATGGCGTTACCAAGCTCCATTTTTATGAGTAAGGAGTGAAAAATCAGTCGACCGTTTTGGAACCCTTCTCAACTATTCAATAATCGCCAACAAGCCATGGACTTTCCAACAAGACTCTGCTGCAGCTCAAAAAACAAAATTGAATCAACTATGGTTTAAAAACAACGTTCCAGACTTTATATCAACGCATGATTGGCCAGCTGTTATTTCCTCAACCCGTTGGAATTCAAGTTTTGGTTCGTATTAAGAAAGCAATGCCTTTCTATTGTCGACATCCAAATATTGAGTCGTTGAAGCGAGCCCTTGTCTGTGCAGTACACAGTTTTAGTGGCCACATCAAGTCCTGCAGAAAGGCAAACGGAAGTCATTTCGAATAAGTGGTTCTTAGATTTGTAGCCAATAAAAACAAATTTTTTTAAAATATTAATTCCTTTTCATTTGGCGTCGAGTTTTCTGTGTACCGGTATGTACTCGTATGCCTGACTAGGTATGACATCAACGGCACTTTACAATCTGTTTCTTCTTGACTTCTATTGCTATAAGTTTCCTTTAAAATCTAAAATTGTTAACATTTGTCAAATCGTTGATGCTGTTTTAATTCGAGGGTTTAAATTTGTTTACAGATAATTAAACTATTTAATTTTTGTTTAAAATTTCTTGAGATCTTTATTTATCTTCTTGATTTCTCAATTCCATTATTTGTGTTCAGCTCAAAATTCCACAAGAAAACCTCTAATTACAGTGATGGTACTGTTATTTAATCATTTACAATGTATTTAGATGTAAAAACGGAAATGGATTAAATGTAAGCTGTTTACTAAGTGCGAGGGTAGTGCAAAAATTCTGTTAACAAATTTTATTTTAAAAATATTGAGTTGAATCAAATGATTGGTTGCTGATTATAACCGAAAAACTCAGAAAACAATTTAACATTTTCAAATAAAGAGAAATTAAAAAACAGTAACATATCAAAGAGGCCTCGTAACTCACCCACAAAACTTATTGAAAACACAAACAGCAATAAAAAAGTTAAAACTAAAGAGCAGCCACAAAAAACACTAAAATCATACTGGTTAAGCCAACCTTCAACCCCAAATAGGTTTGAAATATTATCTATTGATGATAATGAAAATAAAGAAGACCAAATTCAAAATGATGGTGTTCCCCACAAACAACCAGAAAAAAATAAACCTACAAAGCCCCCACCAATATATGTTCAAAACGTGCAATTCATAGATAACCTCAATAATGCTTTAAACTCCTTACCAAATTGTCATTACGAAATACGTGTTCTTAAAGAAAATGAAATAAAAATTCAACCTTTAGAATCTATTCACTACACCCAAATAGTAAACCTATTAAGAGCTAAAAACACCCAATACTACACTTATAAACCCAAAGAACAAAAAGGTTTCAAGGTTTTCTTGCGTAATATGCATTATTCAACCGATAAAGAGGAAATAAAAAAAGAACTATGTGAACTAGGACACGAAGTAACACATATCCAAAATATCCTACAAACTGGTACAAAAAAACCACTATCTCTGTTTTCTATTGAACTTAAATCAAGTCAAAATAATAAGGAAATATATTCTTTAACCCACCTTTTACACTGTAAAATTAGTTTTGAACCTCCACGTTCAAAAAGAACTTTACCTCAATGTACAAACTGCCAAAAATATGGCCACACCAAAAACTTTTGCAACAAAATCCCCGTTTGTGTTAAATGTGCTGGAGATCACAAAACTATGCTTTGCCCAATCAAACAGAAAAGCGAACATATTAAATGCGCGTTATGCGGTGAAAACCATACCGCAAATTATAAAGGATGTATGGTATACAAATCCCTCAAAATTAAGCAATTTCCACCACTAAGAAACAAAGAAAAAATAACCGTCCAAGAACACCAAACACAACAAGCTGATAATTCTCGAAACGTACCTACAACAAACAGTAGAATAAATCCAACAGTGACTTACGCTCAAGCAACAGCACAGAGTCAAAACCCTAATACTGAGGAAATGTCCATTATTAGTAATTCTTTACTCAGTTCCACTACACCGCAAATAAGTAATGATATGCAAGACCTTAAAGATATGATGAAGCAACTGATTTCTCAAGTATCTAACATGATGAACATTATCACAGTACTTCTAACTAAGCTCGATGGACAGACTAAGTAAACTTAATATAGTACAATGGAACGCGAACGGGCTTATCCAACACACACTTGAACTAAAATTATTTTTAAATCGCTCTTCAGTAGACGTGCTACTTGTCTCTGAAACCCACTTCACGCAAAAAAGCTTTATAGCCATACCAAACTACTCAATCTTTTATACAAATCATCCTGACAACACAGCGCATGGGGGTACAGCAATAATAATACGAAAATCCATTAAATGTACTGAATTACAGAATTTTAGAAAAGATTATATTCAAGCTACTTCCATTTTAATAGAAGATATACACGGTCCATTTGTATTATCTGCAGTCTACTGCCCGCCGAAACATAATAACACAAAAATTGAATATCTTGAACTCCTTAAATCTCTTGGGAATCGGTTTATAGTGGGTGGTGATTTTAACTCCAAAAATACAGTTTGGGGATCTCGATTAACACTATCGAAAGGAAAAAATTTGCTAGAGGCAATAAATGAATTCAAATGCAAATTTATAAGTACTGGAGAGCCTACTTACTGGCCTACAAACATTCACAAAAAACCAGATCTCTTAGACTTTTTTATTACCAAGAATATAAGACATGATTATCTAAATATAAAATCATGCTTTGAATTATCTTCTGACCACTCTCCAGTGGTACTTATATACCAAACCGATGTACTTCTATCCAATCAAAATAAATTTATATACAACAAGAAAACCGACTGGGATTGTTTCAGAGAAATCTTAGAGACAAAACTCGAGACAAATATATCGCTAAAAACCGAAGAAGAATTGGATAATTCTATAACTTTTTTCAATGATACGCTTATAAACGCGGTTAGTGATTCTACTCCATCCAGAACACACACAGTAGATAAATTCAGTATCCCACCTCACATCCAAGAGAAAATAAAAGCCAAACGAAGATTAAGAAAAAGATGGCAAACTACAAGGTCAATTCAGGACAAAACCCACCTTAATAGGCTCACAAAAGATCTCAAAAACTTGCTAAAGAAGGACAAAGAAGATAAACTACAAAGATATCTTACTAACCTTGACTCATCAGCTACAACAAATTACTCGCTCTGGAAAGCAACCAAAAAAATAAATAATGGAATTTTACATCAGCCGCCGATCCAAAAACCTGATCTCACATGGGCCCGCACAAATGAAGAAAAAGCTAATGTTCTTGCAGATCATTTTTCTAAAACCTTTACAAATCCAATGGACGAAAAGGATATAACTCTTCAAAGTTTTCCAAACAGCTCTTCCAACTCTCATATCAGAAGAATTTCAATTAATGAAATTAAAAAAATTATAAAAACAACAAAAGATAATAAATCTCCTGGTTATGATCAGATCACCGGAAAACTACTAAAAGAATTGCCGAATAAGGCCCTAGTCTATTTAAGAAATTTATTTAATTCAGTTATAGATATTAAATATTTCCCAAAAGTATGGAAAGTCGCTGAGATAATCGCTATTCCTAAACCAAACAAAGATGCCTCAAAAACAACATCTTACAGGCCAATTAGCCTTCTGCCACTGCTGTCAAAGATCTTCGAAAAACTCTTCTATGAACGTATTGAACCAATTCTTCTAGAAAGACAACTCATCCCCAAACACCAATTTGGATTTAGGCGAAAGTTCTCTACTATACAACAAATTCATAGAGTAACAAATAAAATATCGTCTGATATTGACAAAAAAAACTTTTGCGTTGCAACATACCTCGACGTTGCAAAGGCGTTTGACAGCGTATGGCACAAAGGTCTTCTTCATAAACTAAAAAATCAATTGCCAAAAGAATTCTTCTTAATACTACAAAACTACCTACAAAACCGAAGATTCTATGTTAAATATAAAGACGAGTATTCAAAAATACTTTCTATAAAAGCTGGAGTACCTCAAGGTAGTGTCCTCGGACCAATGCTTTACCTCCTGTTTACATCAGATATTCCAACTCCTACAACAAATAACAATATGATAGCAACATTTGCTGACGACACTGTTCTACTATCATCACACGCAAACATCAAATGGGCTATGCAAAACTTACAACAACTGCTCAATAATACAATGAATTGGTTCCGTAGTTGGGGAATTCAAGTAAACAGTGATAAAACAATTCAAGTAATCTACACTAATAGAAAGATAACAAACTTTCAACCTATCCAAATAAATACTCTACCAATTCTTATGGATACAAAGGCGAAGTATCTTGGCATTATAATTGACTCAAAACTTAACTGGAAAGATCACATCACTCAAAAGAAAAAAGAAATAAACAACAGGTTTAGACAATTATTTTGGCTGTTAGGGAGAGAATCTAAACTAACAACTCAAAGCAAACTACTTATATACAACACAATTATAGCGCCAATTTGGAAGTACGGGGTAGAAATATGGGGTACAGCTAGCACAACAAACTTAAAAATTATTCAACGAGTTCAATCTAAAATATTGCGAACTATTGTCAACGCAGAATGGTATATTAGAGATGAGGACATACATCGAGATCTAAACGTCAAAACAATAAAAGAAATTATCCGTATCAGCAGCATTAAACATACAACTCGTTTAACACAACACTCCAACATGGAACTCAGACAGTTGCCGGCAAACGAAATTCTGGCACCTAGAAGACTTAAACGGTTTACACCTTCAGATCTAGCTGAGCGATACTAAAAAATTTATAGATTACTTATCATTCAATAATTCGATTTAAGTTATCTTAGGTACTGATTTAAGATAATTATCATCCCACCTCTGTAAATTAAATTACTTATTGTCATCTTGTTGACAGGTGTAATAATAAAGGGAAGTTAAAAAAAAAAAAAAAAAAAAAAAAAAAAAAAAAAAAAAAACATTTTCAAATAACTCTATGTCAATTGTTTACTGTCTTATTCGTTGCTTTTAATTTACTGCTTTTACTGCATTCAACAGATGAGTTATTTATTCATTTAATAATAACTGGGAAAACAACTGTATGTCTGGAATTAATGTACACAATAACCAACAAAATGACAGCAACCAAATAACCACAAAGAAAAGGAGCCAGTAGTTGGAATAAAAATTATTGTGTAAGCAATTCCATTCCATAGTTACCAGTTGTTTAATTATGTATGTATGTATAGTATATGTGTGTGTGTGTGTCTAACGTAGTAAGAAAAAAATTTCCATTTTCAATTAAACATATTTGAACGTTTCAATTTCTTTTGCTTTTTCTTATTTCTATTTTCTATGTACAGTGGGTGGTCATATTATTAGTTACACATGCAAAATTGTTTAGTTTAAAGCCGTATAACATTTTAAAATATTGGAAATTTATCCTTTTATTTGTTCTTTTAGGTAAATTAAGTGTTTGTTTCAAATATTACAAAATTTTTTGAAAAAAAAATCTTAATATTTCGTAGAACCTTCTTTGGCATCAATTACAACTTGCACCCTTTTTGACATGCTCTGAATGCATTTTTGAACATTTTCTTTTAGTTCTTAATTGTGATGCCAGCCTTTAATCAATTTTATCACAATTGCATATTTCACACTTCAGAGCAGACTGACAGATAATGATCTACAACTCACTCTAATGTCACCAATCATTGTTGACACTGCACAAAATATTTAACAGTATTGCCTGAATTAAAATATGAAAACATCTGGTACAAGAAATAAATTTATAGACGTACTAAAAGCGGTGAATCTTAATTAATAAGTGTAACTAATAACTTGGCCACCCACTGTACTTCTTCGGTTTTGTATGCTACATGAGGATGAAATAAGACTTAAGTATTATTAGTTTTCAGAACTAAATAAAACTGTAAATATTCCTGAGATATTATCCAACTAACCACTAAATAGTTCCACAAAGGATTTAACATCAAATGGACATATATGAAGGTTTTAAATATTGATGGGACAAACAGTAGTATGGATCCCCAATTTAAAATATATTCATCCATTTCAAGACGAAAATAATATGCCCTAGAACTTCTTTAAAACTTCGGTTAATGCCGATCGAAATTCTCAGCATTTCGAAGTTACAATGTTCTGTACAACGTTCTGTGTTTAATAGTGTTGACAGTTATTCATTTCGAAATGATATACATATCTACAGATCATGATTTTTTTTGCATGAATTAAAGGAAATATGGTTAAAAAATTTTAGTAAAAATACGAGAGTATACACACATTTGTGCACACATATGTAATACGAATAAGATAGTAAGACATACACTGTTGGACGAAATAAAGTGCGGCTTCAAATATTTCCTGTTTTTTTTTTTATTAAAATATGTAGGTATTTATTATTTTCCTCCCTTATCGAAACTCATTGGGGAAATGAGACGAAATATAATTGATACGCTGAGCCAAGATATTAAGACAATCTTGGAATGGGGCTGTGCGAACAAAGTCGATTTTAATGCACGTAAGACTCAGTGTTGTTTATTAACGCACAAACGCACAACAGATCATGTTGCTTCATCTGTTTTTGTGGGTGGTGTATATATTAAGGAATCAGACGCTCTTGACGTTCTAGGCATGAGAATTCAGTGTCAAAACAAGCGCCTTGGCGGTGTAGAAAATACTTCACTCCATCTGTTCTCCATACTATTTACACTACCTATATTCGACCGAAAATGGAATACAACTCTCATGTATGGGCCGTTGCTTCGAAGTCTATTTTGGAGTTACTCGATCGCGTACAATAGAGGGGAAGCTGCTTATCGGTGGCAGTAGGGTATACAACTCTATTGATTCATTGGAGCATCGTCGCAATGAGGGTTGTGTTTCAGTGTTCTATCGATATTATAATGGAATGTGTTCTGCTGAAATCAGGAAACTTGTTCCTGAAACACGTAGTAGTTTTTTACGTAAAACACGTTCTTCAGTAAGGGCCTATCCATTCATGGTCGACTGGACAGTGGCTCGCACAACACACTACAGGGAAAATTCGTTCTTTAGCCGTACTGTCCGTATGTGGAATAAACTAACAGCAGAAGTATTCCCTGCCACTTTCAATATAGTAAGATACAAGTCAAATGTTCACAAACACTACTCCCTCTATCCTCCCTCCCATAACCTATTTTCCTAGTTCGAACACAATGCATTGCACGAGTAGGGGTCGTCCGCTGAGTGCTGGTCCAAGCAAAACAAAAAAACTTATACAATTGAGAAAAGTTGTATGTATTTATAGTTATGCACTGCAGTGTATCTGTGACATTTAATATTCGATATAGGAGTGAACCTTATTTTAAAATAATTTATTTGCGATATAGAGTTCCCAATCATTCGACCATACCGAACACATCATAATTGCATGCTTATTTTTTTACATTTTGTTAAAGCTGGACACCATTTGGTCAAAGTTTTATGCAACAATAGTGTTAAGGACATGTTTGTACTTGTAATTTCATTTAGTTAGTTTTGCAACATGAATAAATATAGAGAGAATGAACATTGTTGTTTTTTAAATTCTTCTACCATTTTGTTGGTTTTTACACATAGTAAACTTTATGTAAAGTTCTAATAGTTTTTATTAACAAGCCATGCCACCATCACCGACACCTTTGGTCATCTAACAGCCAACCAACCAGCCAGCCATCCGTCCACCCAACGGTCACGGTTAAAATGTAGTGGTAATTGAAACAAAATAGAAAAAACTACAAATGAAATGTTGTTGTCACCATCTGTTTCGCAATTTCGCTTCACACACGCTTCGCCTGACATTCGATTAAGTTTTATGCCAATTATTGAGTGGAAGACAGAATAGAAAAAAAAACACCGGAACCTAAAACTAAAATGTTGGTTGTATGTTAAATGTATCCCTAGAACAACTATTAAAATTCAGTTAAAGTAACTGTGATTTTTTTTATATTGTCGATTTAACCACTTTATGTGTGCGATTACATTGTGCCATTGGTCTCGCCAAGAATTTTTTTAATTATATTTTGTTTGTCGACATTTATTGTGTTGGTGGTCAAAAGTTTATATACAAAAGCAACACAGTAACAAAAACAACAAGAAAACATGTAAAAATGGCAAAAGTCTAGGCTTTTTTTTTTTTTTGATTCCATTTAATAATATTTGGCTCGAATAACCAAAACTTTTAGCCTGCTCTCCACTCATCCAACCATTCATTCATTCATTTAGGTATTTAGATTTATACAATCTAAAATGGAAATTTGTTATTGGCTTAATAGTGGTTTTCTTCAACAAAATTAAAATGTCAAAGTTGTTTTCCTTTGTGTCGTTAAAAATGTTTAAACTTGACCGCAGCATTTGTTGAACAACAAAAACTTTGTATTTCGGTCGGTTTCTCCCAAAGGTATAATGAATACTAGTGAAGCGTGCCAGACTATGGAGAGGAACTTTAATGTTAAATGGTTCATTAAGTACAAGAATTTTAAGTTTAGTTGTATGGACAAGTGGGTACAATGAAATTTGGATGCCGGTTTATTTGAAAGAGATATTTGTGGAACTTTGTTTAAATTTTATCAGCCTTTTAAGTGCTTTAAATGTGACCGTAAATAGTTATAGTTCTATATAAGTACCCAGAACATTTTCTCATCAAGCACTATTTTCCTTTTTAAGAGAGAAATGTAAAATTCATGTCGTTGAGCGATGATTTTTAAAAAGGATTTATTCAACAATGGTGTGCAACTCAGTTCGAATTTATGTGCTGAAGTCCAAAGATCGCTATATCATGCAATTAAATTGGGTTTCCAAAACGTTTAAAATTAATAAAATTAAAAGTAAATGAATACTGTTTCATTACAGCAACTTGAAATGTTAAATTCGAAATGATTTAAGACTTTTAACAAGGAATGTTGGAGTTAATAAATTCACTTCTTATGCTGAATGTGCCGCTCTAATTTTTATCCAACGAATTTTCGTCGAATAGTCGACTCCCTTAGATTCATAATCTGGACAATGGTTCCGGTACCCAATCTAGAACTTCGCATGCTCGTTTATGGATTGCTGCCAAATCCATTCAATGCGAAAATAAACGAATCCATCATTCGAATATTCACATCCAATAGATATGTAATATCAAGCAAAATCGCATTGCACACTGTCACGACATTAGTCGCCAATTGAGCAATGCAATAAGAATTTATTCCTAAGCATCTTCATCACGACATCTTTTTCAGTAAGTCTCAAATGGTGCACTCAGTGTTCGCTCATGCGCTCATATTAAAAAATGCTTGAAGCAACGATAACAAATTGGTCTGAGCAGATCCAGAGACGACTCCATTAGCACCAGCTCAACCGATGCCAAACTAATCTGAGCAATACACATAAACGACTTATAGTACGAAAGCGGAATTCCAACCACCTAGCCGATTTTCATACCTTGAAGACAAGAACCACAACTGAATTCCATAGATATAATCTTAATTTGTTCTAGGTTAGAATGCCTCTTCTCCTCATTAGAACACTCCCGGCATTCATAACACTAATCTAGATGCTAGACAGATCGATTTATCTTAGAAACCGGATATTATCTCAACCAGTGTACCGCAATGACACTGCATTGTTCCAGCAGCTTGAAATTCAACAACTTACGAAAACGGGAAACGTAAACGACAAAGCCTCAGAGTTGCATCCATCTGTGTATATCTCGAACGTGTCATTCCAAAAAGAGGCATTCTCTATCCGAGCTGAATAGGCCGTGATCGTTAGATCATCTGACTAAGTCGAGAATTATAAGAGTATGAGATTCGTTTTTCAAGGATTTAAACCACAGTCAGATATGAAGGTATCGTTAAAAAGTCATTTCACATGTACAAGTTGTCCACATCATAGAGTCAAGTCACATGAGCAAATAACTAATTGCGAGGTTCCAAAGAAGTGGTAACAGTACCTCATATTGCGGAGTGCACTGGTTCATTCCATGTAACATTATTAATGTTTCTGGAATAAAAAATGGTTTCATTTGAATTAAAATATAGAAACTAATACAATTTTAAATAATTCCCTAAAAAGGAAGCACTTTAATCAACCAGTTCATTTCAGACTGACTGTTGAATTTTTAATCACATTTTTGACAAGATTTATGAAAAACTTGATTTGATATTTTATTATATTCGAATTTATTACTCTCTAATAAATACATTATATATAAATAGGTACACTGATCCTACAATAGAAATTCATCGCAGGTAGACTTCATACCTTTCTTCGTAAAAAACAGCAGAAATATAATATTAATAATAATAATAATTAATATTTCAAGACAATTTTAAAAATCTAATAATCCTATCATCATCGATCAGCATTATTTCTTTGCTTCCACATGAAATAAATTACTTTCTACAAAACAAGAACGACAAAACAAACTACATATTAACATTTTTGTAACACCTTTAATTGGAAACGGATATTTTAGCAGCAGCAGATGCAACACTAGTTGCATAAACATCCTCCCTATTCTTTAACATGTTCTAGTTCTTGAAAACTGTGTGAGGTCTTCGGTATACAATGCAGTTTTTCTCAAAAAAAAAAAAAAAAAAAACACATTACGAAAAGGCACTGTGTAAACGAGTGCAAAGAGTTTCGAATTTCCCTTTTTTTTACGTTGTGTTGATTTTTGCCATTGAAACGCAACGGGTGACCTTCAATTTTTAATACGATTCTTCTGGAACAAAATAAAGAAAACTGGAATGTAAATAAAACTCTTCATCTCTTTTATTTTTTAAATCACATTTAAAATAAACAAATATAAAATTATTTCAAATAAACACGAAGAACAAAAATCACTCGCTCATGGTGACACTTGAACAAAGAAGAGAAAAAAAATATAACAACAACCACATCCAACACACAATCAGCTCAAAAAGGGTAAAATTCAGAAACAAAAAAATTGTTTCCAATTTAAAGAAATACAAATAAGCAAACACACTCACACTCTTACAAACATGCGGAATGTATATACATGTGTTCTCGTAAGGATATTACACACCAGGGATGAAAAATTTCGTACTATTGTACTTTTGCTTCATACAATACAAATTTGAAAAGTACTGTAATGTATGAAAAAAATTAACTATTTTATGCGACTGAAAATTGTTCACTTCTAAAGCTGAAATAGTTTGAACTTTAAACTCTTCAGGTGGATTCACCCATTTGTTCTTAACAATAGTTTTTTCCAGAAATTTTTTTACTGAAATGAGCACGATTCACTCATTTCGAACGATTTTTCTGAAAAATCAAAGCTGCCATATGTAAACAAAATCTATTAGAGAATTCCAGATGTTTCCCTTCCAAATGTTTCCCCTGGGTAAACGGGAATAAATAAAATAATTTGCATCTCTGACACACTTTCATCCATTCATCCACAAATATATAAATTTACTTTAATGTATCCTTGATTTGTTTACACAATTTTATGCTCGAAATGTTTTTCATAAATAACTTTTTTTTCTTCTTAATGTTCAAAGTAATTTATGTATTTTCTTTTTCTGCTCTTTTCCCTTTTTTCTGTAGTTTTAGCTGTTGCTGTTGTTGTTACGCTTAATATCGAAATTGATAGAAGGAGCATAAAAATGTGTCAAAATCCGTAGGAACTCTTGATATCTGATTGTTAGAGATCAAGTAAACAACAACTACAACAGCAACTAATACTTTGACACATACGAACATAAATACCCAGCATACCATTCTAGGAGCGCTCCGAAAAAGGAGTCAGAAAAGAGTCCAACAAAAGAGCATTTTCGGAGCGAAAGAAAAATCTGCTTGTTACTGTCCTGAGTCGGCACGCAGTATGACTCAGAAATTCCACTTAATTATGTGTGCACCAAAGTGTTGTTGTCCTGTTATTTGTGTTTTGAACAAAAAAAACATAGCTGTACAACACAAGAATGATAAAAACAAGATTACACAGAGCCCAAAAAAACCTTTATTAAAAACTCTTTTCTGACATTATCTAAGAGCTTTTTCTGACGGACCATTTTCGAAGGTAATGACCCTCTTTTCTGAAGATTTTCGAAGCAATTATGAGTGTTTTTTGGGCTCATAAAGAGCGTTAACGCTCCGAGGAAGGTGTCAGAAAATACTCTTTTCGGACTCATATGGCTTGCTGGGATATGTACTCGTTCTTTCACATATGCTTACAAACACACATGTGTGTGCATTTGTTATTATTTATTTGTAAACAAATATTATTTTTTTAACAAGAGTTTATTTGCATTTGACAATTAAATGTGTTTCACATTTTATTTATAACATGTTGTGCGGACGGACATGTTGAGAATTATGAAAAAGAAAAAATACAACAAGAACAATCTTAAAACAAATTATAATTTGTTTCGCATCATGCTGTTGACCACTTGTTTACACAACAAGAATGCAACACTTATGTGTTGTGAAATTAGACTCGGACGTTTTATGCTAGCAAGGAACACAACTGGGAAGAACGACGGATTTTTGGTAGCGAATATTCGTCACCAAAAATAAAACAGGGGCCAAATTACCGCATTCGATATCGAGTAAAATTGATCGTAATTTTCTTATTTGAGATTATGGCATTCGATATCGAGCAAGAAATTTAGTACATTTTATCATTCACATTCGGCATACGAGACGAACTCTATTAGATTTATTTCTATTTCGTAGGCCGGCGAACGACGAACAAACAATTTGGGGTGACCATGTTTCGTTTTAATAAATAATGTTAATTTTTATATTAATTATAGTTTTATTTTTGACTTTATATAATCTATATATATAAAAGTGAATGTGTGTCGTTATGTTTATTATTATTAGTTTGAAGTCTATAGACGGCTAAACGGCTGAACCGATTTGCTTGAAATTTTCACAGTATATTTCTGTATGTCTGGAAGGAGCTATAGGCTACTTTTTTTTTTGGAAATTTTAAGTGGGCGTGGTACCTCCCATACAAAGTCAATTTTAAAAATCACCGATTTGCTTGAAATTTTCACAGTATATTTCTGTATGTCTGGAAGGAGCTATAGGCTACTTTTTTTTTTGGAAATTTTAAGTGGGCGTGGTACCTCCCATACAAAGTCAATTTTAAAAATCACCGATTTGCTTGAAATTTTCACAGTATATTTCTGTATGTCTGGAAGGAGCTTTAGGCTACTTTTTTTTTTGGAAATTTTAAGTGGGCGTGGTACCTCCCATACAAAGTTAATTTTAAAAATCACCGATTTGCTTGAAATTTTCACAGTATATTTCTGTATGTCTGGAAGGAGCTATAGGCTACTTTTTTTTTTGGAAATTTTAAGTGGGCGTGGTACCTCCCATACAAAGTTAATTTTAAAAAATACGGGTAGCGAAGCACACCGGGTTTTAGCTAGTTTATAATAAATATGCAAAATAGTATAAAAATTGTTTTTACCTGTGTTTTATTATTATTTATTATATATATTCTTTTAATTATGGTCACACTATCTATCAGCAAAAACATTATTTTTCGTCTTTATTGTGCTTCATACGACGAATTCAAACAGCAAATTGTCACCGACTAATTTTTTGTGTTAGACGAAATTCGTCGTTCGTCCCTATTGTGTGCCTAGCTTTATGTGAAGACACATAACGACCATTACAAGGCGGTTTCTTTTTTGTAATGAAACTTAGTTTTTGATATTTGATTCTTTTATTATTTTCAAAAAGAAACAAAATACACATTTTTGCTTTTTCAATTTATTGTTGCTGGCTGGATATATACAGATGTATATATTGTCATATGGACCACACGCAGTTGCATGTACATTTTGTTGTTGTGAAGAACGTATTTGTTGCTGTTTAAATAATCTAAAGATATGATGCAAATTCCACTATCATTTTTAATATTTGTCAAACTTATTTTAAGCTATGACGGAAAAAGTAATACATACTTAAAATTTTTATAGAGTAACACCGTATTTCAAGACTAATTGGTTAAAATATAAAAAATATATTCGCATTCATATCCATACTGACCCCTACATACAGTGTGAGGAAGATATCGATAATTATATCAGATCATATCGATAATTATGTATATTACGCTTCTCCTCGAAAATAGGAAACTTGTACTATGTTTCCACGACGATTTGAATCACCTGCTTCGCTTTCTGAATCATGTTGAGTCGATTTGACAGTTGTATGTAATAAACAAACAGAATAAAAAACAAGTACGAGTGCTATATTTGGCTGTGCCGAATCTTTAGTACCCTCCACCTAAACGTAATAAGAAATACAAAAACTACACTGGTTATAGGTTATTCTGTGTTTTCCATTCAGTCTTAGTGCAAATTTTATTTGTATTTTATATATTGTTTGAAAGACAATTTTACGACCAACATATTTTATGTTAAATATTTTGAAATTTTGTCTACTTTTCACCATTTTTAATTGATTTAATTACAAATAAAATGTCTCTTCTCCCAAAAATTTGGCTGCAATACTTCATCTCTTATTCAAATTTTTAAAGCGATCATAATTTCTAAAATAACTTTCGCCCTACACCTCTATGGATATGCACCTAAAAGTACTTTAAACAAAAATAAAAACCATATTCAATTCCGCATTACGTTTATCATTAGGAGCCTTTAAGACTTCCCCAAATTAGAAACTTAATCTTTGAAGCTGACGTTATGTCAATTGAACAATACCGCGACTACTACACAGCAAAATTATTTAAATCAATTCTTTTCAAAACTTTTCTACCGACAAACTAAATTTACACAAATTCCATCGTCATTAACACGTAACACTTTAACTTCTTCATTGATCATAATATACCCTTCAATGAACCACAAATACTCACCTCAATCAGGCCCAATTGCATAATTGATCCACTCACAATTGATGTCTCTCTCAATGATCAAAAAAAAAATCTACTACAAACTCAATTATTTATCAACAATTATTTTATGAAATTCAACAAAAGTTTGCTGATTATAAATTCTTCTATACCGATGGGTCAAAAACCGAATATGGAACTAGCTATAGTACAATCGATAACAAAGAAAAAGCAGTAATTAACTCTATCTTACCCGAATACAGCACTAATTTTTCTGCTGAGATAATAGCTATATATAAGGCTACTCAGCATTTGAAAAATATTAGAGGAAAATTTGCCATATGTACTGACTCCCTTTGCGCATTAAATGCTATACGAAATTCCAATAATGATCAATTCTATCCACGAATTATAAGACAAATAATAATTGAAAGACAGCCCAATATTAAACTAATATGCGTTCCAGGTCATTCTGGAATAAAGGGTAATAATGATGCAGACAATTGTGCTAAAATTTCATTACAAGCCCCCCTTATAACTACACCAAATCTATCATCGGACAATATAGCAAAACTTATTAAAGACATATTTCTGAATAAAAAAAAGATAACTGGAATCAAACTACTGAGTGGTATAAGAACAATAACCAAAAAAAAAAGGCGCCTACGAAATCCTCAAGAATACCGATTATAGTATACTTCCAAGACTAGGACATACTTCAATTAGCCATTCGCAGTTAATGGATAACAACCTACCAAAATTACCTTTTGCGGATTTTATACCGAAATTTAAAAGAAGCTTTGTAGGATTTCTTTCTTTAAGTATTTCTCTATTACAGATCTATTCCAACCGAAATTGTTGCCAATGGAATGACTGAATTTATGAGTTATTGTTGCAATGTTTTTGATGCAAAGCGTTCTCAGATTCTATAAAGTGTAATTTAACAATATTCATGATGTGCAGTGCGATTGAAAACTTATTCACAATCAGATTGTTTTGCAGTTTAATAGCAAGAGATAACAACATGATGTAGGTATTAGTTTGGTATGACAAATCCTACCAAAACACCAATACATAAGTTTATTTGTTTTGTTTTGATACGAAATAAGAAGTGTATAAGAAATGAAAACTTCTAAATAAGTAATGCGAAATTTGACATTTAGTGATGACATACTGTGAGCGTTAAAATAAAGTCAACATCACATATTTTTAAACTAAGAGCTTATTAACTATTACAAAATTATATAGCATTTTCAAATACGAGTACATAGTTATTTAAGTAGAATTGGATTTTCCAACAGGACAATTATCCTCCAATATTGTGAAAAATTGGTTACTCAATCATTGTGCAAAAACTTAGATCATCCAGCGCAGTCCTCAGACCTCATATCAATTAAACAATTGTAGGAATATCTTTCTAACAAGTATTGCAACATTTAGTCGAACGTTGTAATGATAAAATATTACTGCTTCAAGAAAAGCAGTTGCATCGGGTTACATGTGATGGTCTGACCAGATTCCAGATGGTCCCCTTTTGAACATTACTTTAGCTTTATGGAGATTTGGCTTTGGTGTTCATTCGGCTGGTTAACATTGTTCAGAATTTAAATAATGAAACCAATACACAATACAAAAACATAAACAGTGTATCGCAAGAGTATTTTGCCTGCGCATTATTAGGAGAAATTTGGTTTTTCATTCATTCATAAAACTGTAAAAATCAAATAAAAAGTAATTTTTATTTTCAATTTATAATAGATAGTTGAATAGGAAACTCCAAAAAAAATTTTTAAAAAATATTAATTTTTATTTAGTTTTTGTTGCATTTTATTAATTTGCATCATAATTCTAAGATCACAAAATTATTTTGTTTTATTTAATAACTGTTCATTTTTTGAGGATTTTAGTTTTCTTTTAAAACTAAAAAAAGTTAATGTATATTATACCTCTACGATTTCTATGAGGGAGGCTGTTGGCAAGGGTTTGGTGCTAAATTTTATTTAAAACTGTATTTCGGATCATTATTATGTTAAAAACAGGTAAGAATTTATATTCGGCTGTGCAGAATCTTATATACCCACCACCAAATCACATTTTATAGGGCGAACTTGATGAAATATTGTACCGTAATTTCTATTTATTTTAGGTTTATTTTAAAAGAATTTCATCTCAATGACGATATTTATAAGAATTTTAGGCATATTCCAGTAATAATCAAGAATGTACACTTTGTTTATATCATTGCAGCGTGTAACTTAACTTTAACACATATTAAATTAAGTACCAACAAGCCCAGTAACCTGATTTTGGCTTTTTGAAATGTCAAAATTGTCACCTCCGTATACTCCGTGGTTATTCTCGGAAGTGGCAGGTTTGGCCAATTATGGACCAACTTTCACAAAAGTCAAGAGTATAATTAATATGCAATTAATATGCCTATATATAATTGTGTTGTTTTCTTTGGAAAGGGGATTAGTTGAAGAAGTGAAGGTGGTGAAAGCAGAAATCTTTTTTTATAACAGCGTTGCAGCGCCTCTGGTGGTGAGTAGGCGCATTATTTTTGAAAGCTTGATTTTGTAGCCCTTATTTAATTATTTTACTTCGGTGACGATTCAATACTATACCACCGAGGAGGGCGCTGTGATAATTATTAGTTATGATGGATAACTAGAAAGAAAACTAATAATTATCAGAAACTGATGTTGTTTGAGTGGCAGCGGCTGGGAATCGAACCCGGGCTATAAATCCCCACTCATCATTAATGATCAAATGCGCTAACCAATTAAGCTACAGTCACCCTCAATATACATACTTATAACTGATATGTGTAAAATTTCGGTTCGATATGGATGTTTATGTAGGTTAATGAGTTTTCGGGAATAGTCTTCACAAGGGAATCTATTACGGGCCAATCGTCATGAAATTCTCTACGATAATTTATATGTACAAGGTGGCGCAAAAGTAATACTCCTATGTTTCCACGACGACTTGAATCACCTGCTTCGCCTTCTGAATCACGTTTATGAATCAGGCTGTTTACATGACTAATAAACTTTATTCGACTTGACATTTGTCTTTAATAAACAAACAGAATAAAAAAAACAGAATTAACAATTTGTGGAAAATAATTTTTTTTAATGGACAAACAAAAGTGAGTGGAAATTAGTTAGCTTATTTGAAAAAAACACATTCGTACGTATTTACTTTCTTTACTTCCAGCAACAAGAAAATAATTTGCTTTGTTTACAATAATATTAAATTTTTACAGCTAGTGCAGATAAACTTGCGATAAAAATTAGAGAAGAGTGCAATTTTTCGTGCTTCGCAAGTAGATTCAATATGAATCTACTTGATTCGCTCTTAAAATTTTGTATGGTGAAGCAAATTGTTTCGCACATGATTGGGGTGTGAAGCATGAATAGAGAGCGAAGCATGTACCGTGGAAACATAGTATAATGTCAGTTCTGTTTTGACATTTGTGTAGTAAACACATGCGAAATACACGTTAATAAATAATGTTACGCTACACTGCTCCAGAACGCGGAATATTGCTGACAGAACTGACATTAGGGGCCTCGCAAAATGTATAGCATTTTCTGATAGGGGGATTACTTTTGCGCCACATTGTACATAGATATATGCGAATTATTTGTGCTGAATATCAAAGTAATAATGATTTTTATAAGAGATTTATAAGGGGACTTCGGTCAAATACGGACCGCTCATCATGAAATTTGGTACGACGATTTAAATGTGCATTTGGATTATAGACATTTATGTACCATGAAGCCATATTCCTGGAAGACATTAGTGTGGACTAATTCCTACCATTTTCAAAAGAACTTGTCCTTCTGCAATAAAAATAAAGTACGAAAAATTTCATCATATTATCTGCATTATATTTGTAGAAAATAGCAAAAAATATCTGAAAAATATCGAGTTAGTCTGAAACTTTGATCTATAAAGCGGATCCTACCAGACCGATTTTGCCCATTTTCAATACCAAACATTTCGATAGATCAAAGAATGTTTGGTAAAAATTTCATTGTGGTTTGTATTTTTTTAAAGCTGTATCGTGATTTCAACAGCCGGACAGACGAACGGATATGGCTAGATTGTTTAGAATCTTATAAGGACCCAGAATATATTGACTCTACGACCAATATTTCCACGTATTACAGACGCAATGACAAACTTAATATAGCCCCATCTCTTTGGTACAATATTTTTTATTGTAAATCCATTTTATATTACTTATACTTAAGGCTTTATTTGGCCTATAAAAGTTAGTGGCATGAAAACACGACCATTTTTTGTTTTCTATATATATAAAAGTGATTGTGTGTCTGTATGTACGTATGTATATATGTTTATTATTATTAGAGTGGGATCTATGGATGGCTAAACAGCTGAACCGATTTGCTTAAAATGTTCACAGTATATTTCTGTATGTCTGGAAGGAACTATAGGCTACTCTTTTTTCTGAAATTTTAAGTGGGCGTGGTACCTTCCATACAAAGTTAATTTTAAAAATCAAATACTTGGGAAACTATAAGAGCTATAGTACTCAAATTTTGCATGAGCAATTCCATTGGTTGTTTAAATATTTGCGGAAAAAATGGGAGTAGTAGCGACAGGGGGCGCGGCACCTCTCATATGATGATAATTAAAAAAAATCAAATATATGGTACACAATAAGATATATGGTACAGTTATTCTACCATCAATATTAATATTTAGGACAAGAATGGGCGGACTAGCAACAATATTAAGTAAATGTTAAAATTTGTATACATTTGAAACCCTTATCTATATATAAAAGTGAATGTGTGTTTGTTTGTTTGTATATTGTAAATCATAATAAGATAATGTAATAAGATTTAATTTAAAAGGAAAACTGTAGATTTTAATAACTTAATAATAATATTTATTTAACTCTAAACTTTTTATTTCACTACGATACGGGTAACGAAGCACACCGGGTTTTAGCTAGTAATATATAAAAATGCACATTTTTGTAATAAATGTTTTTTGTTTGTTAGACTATAACATTTTTTTCTTTTAAATGACAGCGATTTCATTTTTAAGTTCCTTTTAGTTTTCTTTTTCTTTTGCGGAGCTTTGAAAACAAAATATGCACTGCATAAAATAAGCTGTGAGTCACTGCAGTTGTGTGACACACTGTAACAGTGATTTATATTTTAATTTTCTTTACATTTAAATTCTTTCTTATTGTCATGGCCACAATATTTATACTTCTTGCAGGGTAGAGTCAAGAGTCCTATAAATTCAGATTTTTCACTTAATTAAGTTGCAACTTGTTCACATCTTGCCTCTAACAACCAACATTAAAATTCTCACGCAGAGCAAACGTTCATTGATTTTAGTAATATGCAATATTTCTATAAACAAAAACAATGTACACAATAAACTGAAAATGTTTCTAATTTTCTTTAATGCATTTTAAGCAATTAAGATCTTTTTGGTAGATTTTTTATGTTATTCATTAAAAAACTGCAGTTCTTTTAACAAAACAAATAATCATGATATGGCCCGAATTGGAAAAAACAAATTTCAATACAAAAAAAAGAAAACTAATAATTAGACAATCCCTTGGGCAATGTGTGGGTTTTTAGGGTGTGATTAATATTTTCTCATCTTGATAATTAAATGAATAGACAGCAACACAAATTCCCAACATTCCTCCGCTCTGTGTAGTAATTCACCCCCTCTGTCGTTAGTTGGGATATTCTCTAGTGTGTGGCTGCAATTAAGTACAATTATGAATCTTATTAAAATGTTTCGAAGCTCATAATGAACAAGCATACGAGTAATAATGCCAGAAATGTATGCATGTAATATAGTACAAAGTATGAAATTATTATTAAAAAAAAATAAATAAATGTCTTTAGGAGTATGTACATTGTACATACTTACTCGTTAGTATGTTTATTGTGTTCTCCCCCGCACATAATGATAATAATTTCGATGGCATCAACTACATTCATTCATTCATTCATACGAGTATTAAATTAAATATTTAATATTATCTTAAATATGACAACATTTCTGGCTATAAATATAGCACTCAAGAGTAAAATAAAGAAGTCAGAAGAGCCATTATCCTTTTTTGTTCAATGTTACAATTAACACACGAAATTGAATCAATTGTTTCCTTTGATTGGATACAAGTGGTCTGTTGTTTCCATAGAATTTAAAATATTGAGGATTTCAGAGGATTTTACTAAATATAACTTGATGTAGACAACGAAACGCAATAAAATCAAGTTTTTTATATTGATATTTGCGATTATTCTCCTTGCTTCCTCAACGAATAATTCTGTAATAATTATAGGCCCCTGAAGATGTTTATGCTACTTTAGCAACCTCAACTGTACTCATCATTTTCATCGATTCTATATTCTCTATGAAGTTAATGATGATGAAAAATAAATGAAACTAAAGTGACTCACATACACACCCCCTCATCAGCAATTCATACACTACTTATTCCCACTATTTATGACGAACATTTCCCTACCCCGAAATATAATTTAGATATACTTTCTCTGTCCCACTCTCTCTCTCTCTCACACACATACACAATAAAACACTTATGCTTACATTTGTAAATTTATTGTAGATGTAATATTGGTTAATATGAAAAATCCATTATCAAGGCAATTCAACTACAATTATAACAAAATTTCACTTGAGGCACAAAAAGAAAGCTAAAAGTATTTGGTTGTCTGCATGTGTATGTAATTGTATTTGTGCATAAAGTAACAATATACAGATTGATCCCATAGAGTTTTTGGTTAACTTTATTGAATTGAAACATGAATTAAGGATGGTAGGCTTGAAGAAATAGAAAACTCCTGCGAAACCAACCGTTTCCGTAATATGTTGAAAATATTCCGGTTGCACTTAATTTAATTCAGAAACCCTGTGGTAGCAGAGTCATAAGGAGACCCTTAAAATTTTACTTGATACTTACTTCTCAAGCTGCCTTATTGTAACTGGAGTTACCGGGGAAGATGCTCTCGACTTAATCAACTAAAATAGAATATTAAAATAGCTTTGACCCTATTACATTATCAAATCCTATTGGCATTATCGCTGTAATTCGCAAAAAATTAGGATTTCTTTTATGGCATAAAAAACGTATTAGATGGGTTTAAATACTTTCACCTTTACATACGTATTCTCGCCCGTCATCAACCGATGAAAACATTGAAGCAATCGAATCACTATCAAAGAGATCGCTGATGATGTTGGCATATCGTTCGGCTCATGCCAAGCAATTTTTACGGATGTTTTAGGCATGAAACGTGCGGCAGCGAAGATTGTTCCAAAATTGCTAAATTTTGAGCAAAAACAACGTCGCATGGACATCGCTCAGGAGCTTTTGAACATCGTCAACGACGATCCAAATACCAAAGCCCAATCATCCCAATGGAAACGTCCAGAAGGCCAAGACCGAAAAAAGCACGTCTAGTTCGGTCAAATGTGAAGGTTTTGCTCACTGTTTTCTTCGACTGCAATGGCGTGGTGCATCATTAATTCTTCCCACAAGGTCGTACGGTCAATAAGGAATACTACCTTGAAGTTGTCCGCCGTTTGCGCGAAGCAATTCGTCAGAAACGCACAGAATTGTAGAAAACCCAATCATGGATTTTGCAACATGATAACGCACCAGCTCACACATCGATGCTTTTGGGTGAGTTTTTGGCCAAAAACAAAACCGTGCCTCAACCACCGTATTCACCGGATTTGGTCACCGCTGACTTTTTCCTCTTCCCAAAACTGAAGACACCGCTGAAAGGAAAGCGTTTTGCTACGATTGAGGAGATAAAAGAAAAAATCGAAACAAGAGCTGTTGACGATACCAAAAAGCCCGTTTCACAAGTGTTTCGAGGATTGGAAAAAACTCTGGCATGAGTGTATTATTGTATTATTACGCATCTGAGCGTGATTACTTTGAAGGGGACAATATAGTTATTGATGAGTAAATAAATACTTTTTGAAAAAATTTAAAATAACGGTTATTTGTTGATCATACCTCGTATACGCAAATTTATTAGTAAGATAATTGGAAAAGTCATATGTGCCAGTAATTTGAACAACGAATTGTAGAATTCTTTCCTTTTTTGAAATTAATAAAAAAAAAATGGCATACATTGACGATGTATAAATATCCAGCTGTATGTAGGTATCTTTCCGACACCTAGGTTACGGGAATAATGATAGATTTCCTGAACGGGATAGCGAGACATTTTAGGAATGTGGAAAAATTGTCCAATAACTATACTCATATGCAAAGAACTTAGTACCACAGAGCTACTTTGTCACTTAGCTGTAGGATACATTTGTATATAATTGTTTTTATAACTCTGCAGTTTAACCCATAAATTAATGGTTATTGTCTATTACATTTCAATGGCCGGACATTATCCACGGACGGCTAAGATTGAAATCAGTGTGGTTCAAAATGCAAAATATTTGCAAAAATAACCAATTCCGTTCCAAGTCCACTTGAAATTTTCCTACTCTGGTAATATTAGCACTAATTCTGAGCTATTGTAACAACTAAAACTCTATACAATTTGCTAATTGCTGTTGGTTGATAAATCTATTAAACACAGTGAAGTAAGAGTGACTGGACAGTTGAATATGGAGTGTCTGCATAAATTGTGTGCAACATGGTCTGTGATGGCTCAATAGAAATTTAATCCAATGCTAAGTCCCGATTTAATTTGCATGCAGGCTGTGAGGACTATCACAGGCTGTGATTGGACAGCTTTGAATATTCTCCATGGTTAATCACTTATTGAACGCCCGATCGTTTTATAGCTGACCAAAGATGTTTATTTTATATTAATTTTATAAGAGATCTTGGGATCTTTGTTTCTATTTCGTAATTTGTTCTTTATTGCAAAGGTCTGAATTGATGAGATAAAAATACAATCTTAAGCTTATCAAATAGTATGATAGACATACATATTTATAACCTTTCCAATTATCTTTTTATATGCTTTTGTATCGGTTTACAATTATCTGATTGAGGAATAATGGCCAAACGACATAATCTTTGTCATGGAAACTAAAAAGTTTTATATCCACATTTCATCTCTTTATAAATATTTTTTTGTTTGGAGCAGCACTCAGAGGATGACCGCTTTTGACTATTGGAGGGAGGATAGAGAGAGTAGTATTTGTGAACATTTGATTTGTCCACATATGGACACTACGGCTAAACAACGAATTCTCCCTGTAAAGAGTTGTGCGATGAACTGTTCAGTCGACCATGACAAAAAATTACGGGTTTCTATTCTAGTATCGATAGAACAGTGAAACACATTGCGGCATTGCTCCAGTGAATAGAATAAAGTTGAATGCCCTACTGTCACCGATAAGCACATTCGGCCTCTCCTGTGCGCGATCGAGTAACTCCAAAATAAACTTCGAAGCACTGGCCCATACATGAGAAATGTATTCCATATTCGGTCAAATATAGGTGGTGTAAATAGTAAAGAGATCAGATGGAGTGAAGTATTTAATACACCGCCAAGGTACTTGAACGCTTCTTTTGACACTTGAAAAATGTGTTTAATCCATCGGACTTCACACTCATTATTTTCATGCCTAGAACATCAAGAGCTTCTGATTCCTTAATATTTACATTGTCAATATTAGCAGATGAAGCGTTTGAAAGCGATTCTATTGGCACGACCCCATTCGGAGATTGTCACAAGATCTTCATGTTTTGCCTCATTTCGCTAATCTCCAAAGGGTTTGGTCTATGGTTAAATGAATATAAATGGCAAATGTTGCTATCATCTGCAAAAGAATAGACAGGGTTGGAAGTTCTGCGTAGAAGGTCATTTAGAAAGATAAGATATAAACAAATAAAATTGGAGAAGGAACGGAGCTTTGCGGTACCCCTGATTCAACCTTGAAACTCGATATAAATCGAGAGAAGTTATCACCGAAGTCAAAAGCAATGGGTTTTGATAAAAGAGCACCATGGCAGATTTGGAGTATAAAATGGCTTGAATATAAAACCATGTATAGAACGACACTACTTATCCGATAGGAAGACTAGAGGGTCCTCTAGGAAAGCTGACTGGCTGTGGCAAAGTAAATTGTTGGACTCCAGATATTCCACAAGATAGTAATTTCCCCATACTTTCATAGCTTTAGAAAGTGTAGAACAAATTGCTATAGGGCGCCACCAACTCATGGAAAATTCACCTGAAATTCATCAAAAAATAGTTTAAAGAATTTTTGTATGCGAAACTAAACAGTAAACTTTAGCATGTAGAAAGAATATGTCCAATTTCATAATTTATCCAGTAGACAATTTGATTAACTTCAATAGTTAAAAGCGGCGGCAGTGGTTATATACAGAAATGATACATACACAAATATTGTTGACTTCATTCTAATAATTTTCAAAGAACAAAGTCCAACACTTGATTAACATTAATTTTAGAATAAAAAAAAAACAACAATTTTAATTTTTTACAAGAGATAAAAGCGTTATTTTTTGTCTTCCTGCTCTTAATAAACGCAAAACACTTGATAACATGGTCGTCAAAGCTTTCTTTTTATACCGAAATGAATGATAAAGAAAAAAACCTAAAGACACTAAAATCAACTGCACACAAAAATCAACACATTAATGTATCTAGACACTTACTCATTCATCTATCTATCGTTCTATCCATGCATCATACATAGAAACCATCCAATTTGGGTTAATGCGTTTCTAACAATTAAGTTCTGTTTGTAGCACTTAATGGCGCTTCTTTTGTTTTTGTTTGGTTCAAGTATGATAATCATATTGAAAATGACGTTGATGATGAGGTTGCCGTTGAATATGACTTTTAAAGTTTCGTTAGTTTTTCTACTAAATTGTTTTCAAATTTGGGTTGAGTGCAATTCATGTCGCAAATCAAAAAGTTCTTCTTTGTTAGTTTTTATCTTCCTTAATATTTTCAAGTGTCAAAAAGTAATAAACGTGGTAAGTTGTTAACTGACCTTGTTTGCATTTTTAAGAAGTGAATAAATTGAACACTAATTTTTGCTTATATTTTAATTTTAATTGAAGTTAAAACAAGTTAGAGTGCAATATTTGGCTGTGCCGAACCTTAAATAGCCTCCACCTAAATATAATGAGAAATATAAAAACTGCACTGGTTATAGGACTAGAATACACACACATTGTAAACGTATGTAAATTTCCCAGCATACCATTCTAGGAGCGCTCCGAAAAAGGAGTCAGAAAAGAGTCCAACAAAAGAGCATTTTCGGAGCGAAAGAAAAATCTGCTTGTTACTGTCCTGAGTCGGCACGCAATATGACTCAGAAATTCCACTTAATTATGTGTGTACCAAAGCGTTGTTGTCCTGTTATTTGTGTTTTGAACAAAAAAAACATAGCTGTACAACACAAGAATGATAAAAACAAGATTACACAGAGCCCAAAAAAAAACCCACATAAAAGACTCTTTTCTAAGCCAAAAAGCCCCTCATAAAAGACTCTTTTCTGACATTATCTAAGAGCTCTTTCTGACGGACCATTTTCTTAAGGTTTTCGGAGCAGGAATTGTTTTTTGGACTCATAGAGAGCGTTAACGCTCCGAAAAAGGTGTCAGAAAAGACTTTTTTTTGGACTCATATGGCTTGCTGGGTTCGTTCTAACTCATAACACGTAAAAAAGAAATATTATGAATTCTCGAATTCTATTTCTCAAAAATCGGTGAGTTAAAAAGATGATGTTTACAGATGGATCGTGGACAATAAAAATTGCTGATGATGCCCTTGGCAGGGTAGAAAATGAATTCCAGTTTGCCAATTGTTCTAGTACTTTACAATAGTATTCTTTGAAATTATTTGAAAATTCGAACTATTAGCCTGAAAGAATAAAACATTTCTCTTAAAAATAATATTAGTTCAATTATTTCTCTAATTAATAATTTATTCTGAATATTTTGATATTTTATTTAATTTTGACAATTTATAATTAATGTAATTACCAATTCTTACCATAATTTACAGAGTTTGTCGGATTTTCATTATAATCTTGAGTATAATTAAACAATTTATAAAATAAATTTTTTCAAATTCACAACAAGTTAAGACACAGAGTATAAAAAAGGGTCAGATTATAATGTGGTGCTTCTTTTGGTTGAATTTGATCTCTATAACATGAATTAAAAGAGATTTATTTATGGGTCGCATAGTAGAAGTGGACCAATTATGGATAAATTAAATCCAGTATCGAGTAATGAATGTAATTTGGTTGAAATTCATCTCAATAAGGTTATTTACAAGAGTTGTATGGTTGGTTGTTATATTCGGAAGTGGACTTAATTTGGGAGCTATTGCCAAATTAGGACTGACTAACAGTCACAAAATTCAGTATCATAATTATAATAGTGTGATTTCTGGATTACAATTAATATTATATAAGTTTATCTGTGTAAAATGTTGATTCGATATCGATATTTATTAGACATTATTGAGGGTTAACTTGTTTTTCGGAAGTGGTACGTATGTGTGACCAATTACAAAACATGGGTCGATCTTCTTAAATTTCGGAACAGAGAATTTTATACATATGAGGATATCCCACGTTAAATTTCAATATAATAATAGTACATTTAAGATTCGTATTAGTATTAACGTGAATTTCGGTAATGGACTTTATATGGGGGATATGGTCAAATTTTGACCGATATTTTCAAAATCCAGCAGTTTGATTTTAGTATATATGTAAATGTTTCGTGTAAAATTTTGGATCGTTATCTTTATTTATATGAGATTTAAGAGAGTTGAAGTGATTTTCGGAAGAGCGCTTTATATGGGGAATATGATCAAAAATATGGACCGAAAATCACAAAATTTTTGTGGGATGATTATTGTTTATATGTAAATGATCTATGTAAAGTTTTGAGTCGATACCGATATTTATATGATATATATATAGATAAATGACTTTTTCAGATGTGGGAGCTTGTATGGTAGCTATGACCAATTATGGACCGACCATCAAAAAATGTAGTACAACAATTTATAAATCCATACAAATTATTTATGTCGAATTTTAGCCTGATACCAGATTTATACGTATTTAAGTGAATTTTAGATGTGGACTTTATATGGGGACTATGGTCAAATATGGACCGAACAAAACAAAATTTCGTTTGGCGATTTTTTTTTACATTTTTACGATTTGTACTATTTTCCTCACAGTTTGTTCTATTTTCATTAAAATAATGTGTACAAAATTGCTAGGCAAAATCTGCAATGTATTTAAAAAAATTACAAGAAATATGTTTAAAAATATTACATTTTTATGAAGGTTGTCTCACATATTGGTCCATAACTCTGGTTCTACTATACCGATTTTGCTGATTTTTAATACCAAACTGCTAAGGAGAACTATAAATATTTGTTTGTAAACTCTTGTGATTTTGGTTGTGTCTTTTGGACGTGAGAGTGTTTTACACAGACAGACAGAGAGACGGACATGGCTCAATTGACTTAGAATTTCATAAGGATCAAGAATATATATACTTTGTTGGGTCTCGGATGAATATTTCTCCGGAATGACAAACTTATATATACCCTCATTCATCACTTATGGTGGTGGAGAGTATAAAAAGTTCAATGTTTTGCTTGGTTCTTCTTCCTGCAACTTCTTTGTTAAATGACAAAATATATAAAAATTATTGCCATGCCTTTCTAAAAACTTAAAATTGATCAAACTGTCTTTTAGCAGCTCCAAAACTCAAACTTATTACATGTGCACGACCTTATTTACTCCAACCAAACTTCCCTCAACCCAATTAAGTGGCATATTTATATTTAAAACGATTGTTGTCGTTGAACGATTTGATACAATATGTGTGTATGAAAATATTTTTGGTAAAATGTCAAATATTTGTCAACATTTCATAAATTGCCAAATACTTGCATGTGATGGATTAAATACTGGAACCACTGAGCAAACAATACAAGGTCATTTATAAAACTGTCATGTCTTTTCCCTCACAAAGTGTCAACATGTTAAAGATAAGACGGAACACCAGATGCTGATTAAAATTCAACTCAACAAAACTTATAAGAAAAATAAAGTTTTTTAATTTGAATTTAAAAAATAACACAACAATTATCAACACAAATATATTTAAATTTTTTTTAAAGTCTCAACAGTTTGAGGCATTAGATACGGAACTCAATAATTTATATAATTAATGACTATTTTGTACACATAAATTATGTGAAATATTTATGTATTTTTAAATCGTTTAAAGATATCATGAAATTCTTGATTAAATATTGTAAAATATCAATTTGAAAAAGCTTTTACTGTTAAATCACCATCGTGAA
Organism: Bellardia pandia; assembly: GCA_916048285.2. NCBI lineage: Eukaryota > Metazoa > Arthropoda > Insecta > Diptera > Calliphoridae > Bellardia > Bellardia pandia. Next base: position 79,493,946 of record OU696530.1, read on the forward strand.
CAACATCTCTCGTTCATTAGGGACATTTTGAAATTATCAGCATTGAATTGTTGAATCTAATTGAAAATACTTGTATTTCATGAAATGTTTAAATGAATGAAATTGAATTTAATATTTGTTTATTCCCAAGAAGTTAAAAGTTAATTAGATTTAAATATAAACATATACACATACATTGCTGATATGATTTTGTACAAACGCTGATTACAGTAAATTACTAAATTAAAGTAATCGTCTGTGACGTTTCTGTTTTTATGTAAACATTTATTTTGACAATCTTAATTGTGTTTTAAAAAACATTCTTATAGATATTGTTAGAGTGTTCTCTTTTTTTTTCTTAATGAAAAATTGTTGAACTTTTTAATATTTATTATTATTATTAAAGAAATTTTATTTGGCTTGAGTTAATTTTTAATTCATAATTCAATTTTCTATCCCGGCAAGGGCGTCATTATCATCTATCTGTGCCTGGTCGTTCATTTCAGTGACCGGTCATTTTCGTTCATTTACCCAAGACTGATAGCTTTATATTCTGGGTCCTTATGAAATTACTTACACGATTTAGCCGTCTGTTGTAGACATGATACAACATTGAAGAAAAAACTGAGAAGAATGAAATTTATTATGAAATTGCTAATCTGGTTTAATGGCACCAGAAATATAAGAAAACCCAGATAGTTTTCAAATATTTCGCTATTTGCTTTAAACGTATTGCAAATAATAGCATGCAAATTTGCTTATATTAAATATTTTTTTAAAAAGGACAAGTTTTATTGAAAAAGGTATGATTCGATTCATGATTTCTCATAGACATAACATGCAAATGTCTTTAGAGAATATGGATTTATGGTACAAAAATACCTATACAAAATTTAGCAAAAATAAATCTAAATTTTATTTGCATCAGTCCATATTATAACATAGTAACCATATAAGCCTACTTTCGAAAATCACTTAAATGTTCACAAATCTCTTATAGAAATGACCATCAAGTTGAAATTCTACATTATAGTCCACATACGAGTATATGTAATTTCACGATGATCGGTATATATTTGATCATAGCTCTTAGCTCCCATTTGAGGACTACTTCCGTAAAACTTATTAACCTACATAATTATCAATAACGAACCGAAATTTTACACAGTTCAGTGCATGCAAATGGATTTTGTTTAGGTTAATCCACAAATGACCATAGCTCCCATATAAAGTTCGATTCCCAGAATAACTAGAATAACTTAATATCGTTTTTGAGATGAAATTTAAGCAAAATAAGCCTCGAATACATAGAAATTTCGGTGCAGTATTTTATGATGATAGGAGATAGCTCCTATGTAAGAGATACGAAAATAACGTTAAATATCGTTACCGATACAAATACATATGGGTATAATCTTCGGCATATTTAAATATAAACTCTTACTTGTTTTGTTAGATATAGAAAAAAATATGTTTAATAAATGCAGGAGCAATTTGGGGAATTTAATTCACAAAATGTTAAAAAATATTTTACATGGTTTGGAAGATTTTTATTCAATTCCATAGTGTATCTGAATGTTTTAAATAAAACTCTTGGTTTGCTTAGACCTTTAAAAGAGTTTTTTTTTTTTTTAATTTTTAAACTCGATTTTTTCCGTAATGTGCAGCAAAATATGCAGTTGAAAACTTAAACATTTTAAAAATTATGAAGTTTATTAAACTGTCTGCAATTAACTTTAATACATAAAAAAATCACAAGATGACACAAGTTTGAATGTTGTTACTGACTTTTCAGTTTAATAATGTTTGTGATTTTTAAACATTATCACAACATTTCAGAATAAACACGCACACAATAAATACTATGCCAATGGCGACTAACACTGTAATTGCAAACTCTAATACACATAACGCACTTATTCTCACTCACACAAATTAATGTTTAATAATTATATTACATGTTCATTTAGGTAGTCGTAGTGTCAAAACTACAACTCCTGTTTTAAAGCTCTTCCTTTTGTAGGTCTACACACAGTAAGCAGTTCTATCTACAACGTGCATAGTCCAACAATGCACTGTCATCCATATCAGAAAATTAAGATCATAATTCACAGTTATTTTCCAATTAACACATTTGACATTTGGTTGTTTATTAAAATGTCATACTCACACACACATTTAGGCAGACAGATAGACACACTCACACTTTTACGTAGACATAATATCATATATTTAATGCATATGTACATACATACGTATCTGCTCTTTATAGAGATGCATAGTGAGAATAACAAATTGTTCTAACAATTCAAAAAAATGGTACTTTTTCGATTTAAATTGTAAAGTTTGGTGAGATATTTACAGCTCGTTATTTGTAATTGCAAAATATCTAATTTCTAATTCTGCCGGTATACAGATTATGTTTGTACTAAAAGAATTTTAACAAATAAGAGTGCTATATTCGGTTATTCCGAATCTTATATACCCTTCACCTTTGTTGTGGATGTATAATTATATTACATACATACAGATATGTATATATTATATTCACCCCTATCGTGAATAAAAATTCTACATGAAATTTGTTCCCTTTACACATTTTTCCTAATAAAATTCAATGTTAAAAAAATAAAAGGGAACAAATTTCATGTGGAATTTTTATTCACGATAGGGGTGATTAATACACTTTGTTTGATAGTTTTTTGATGAAATTTTCAGAGGTTGTCTCAGATTTTTGCTCATATCTCCGTTATTTATGAACGGATTTTGCTGATTTTAAATAGCAAACTTCTCGAAAGCATGTCTGACAGATTTGGATTCCGAAGAAAATTGATTTCAACAGACAGACAGACAGACGGACATAGCTTAATAGACTCCGCTATCTATAAGGATCCAGAATATATATACTTTATAGGGTCGGAAAATTATATTGTGGAAATTACAAAAACGGAATGACAAACTTATATATACCCTTCTCATGAGGGCACTCTTTTGACTCACATACAAAATAGTTTTGGATTTGGAAACATTTTTAGCCAAACATTCCTTTAAGAATGTTTATTAATATGTTTACAATTGTACTTTTCTGATAGCCATTGTACCACGCTGCAACCTTTTCATCCCTTGAACTGAACTATTTAAATACAAATATCTACTAGTACTTAATATTGAATGCGTGCGTATGAGCAGAGACTTTTTCCGTCGTATCAAAATATTGCTGTCAACAACAAAACTTGTTTTCGATTTTAGAGTTTGAGTGTTTTTTGTTTTGGTTTTACCAATTTTTTTGTTAGCACTGTCTGTTTGTTACCATGATACGTTTGTATAGAAACATGACAATGGTTTTTATTTTGACAGGAGGAAATTCATGTTACACAAAAATAAATTTACAAACTGTACATATGTACAATGTACATATGTATGCATATTGTAGATTCAAAATCTGCATCGTGTGTAGCGTATCCTTATTGAAAATATGATCTATTGTTAGACCATCCATAGACAGGCAGACACATAAAGTCTCCAAAATATAAAAGGCAAAGTGTACACGGACAGACTGTACTCGTATAAGGACAATATTATGCATAAATGTCGATATGGAGAGAGATGCTTTGTCTAAAATCAACCACAAACTAAATTATTGTTAAATTTCCATAACGGCAGAGTTAAAACTGATGGTTAAAACACTAAGAAAAATTATTTATTTTTAGCTACAAATAAAAAACTTTTCTAGGTGTCTTGAATAGTTATATTGGAATTTCATCTTATCCCCTATTCAAATACTAGGACCGATATGGTCTGGCTAGGGCCAAGACGATCTGAATAATAATAGAACAGAGAAAATGGAAATGATGAAGAGATTATTGGATTCCATTTTCCACCGATATTGATATGGACTACTTATTTTTCCATATATTTCCATATTGTACACCCGTTTTCTTGCTTCATGCCCTAACGAGGCTTCTCTTTACACTATTCCACTACATTCTACAAACTGCAATGGACAAAAATCCTAATAGATTGATCGTGAAATAATTAAGAGACATAAAACACCATAAAGTTAAACTATGAATTCCTAATTCCACCGTCTCTACAAGGAATAGATGAAACAACATTTATGACTTATAAGTTCTAAACGATAGTGTTAAAGTTTTATTTGGAGTCTTAGTAAATGAAGTAAAAGTTCCAACTGTAAACCAGCAGAAAGAACATTTTGAGAGTCATACTGATCAGAGACAGTCGGTGAAAGGTCAATTGAACTGTTCTCAAATTTTGAACTATTCTTTATGGGCTTAATTATAGACCATAGATGCATAGTGGTATCATCAATCATCATTACTAAATATTTGCGGCTCACGTCTTGATAATATATGTACGAGTACATTTAGACTCTTCCGTGCATTTTGGCTTTTGAAGAGAAAGAAATGTGTATTGAAAATGGGAGTATAATTAAATGGTCTTTTATAGATTGCGCTTTTCGCGAAGTCTCATTGAAACACAGATTAAGGCCCAATAAAACAGTGCGTATTTAAGTGTAGTTTTAGTTAATTTTCATAAAAACTTAAGTTGCATTTAAATACAGATTCATTTTTTCAGTCATACTTAATTGCTGTTATGATTTTGTGGTAAAAATATGGTAGCACTTTGAAATGTCAACAAAATTATCGATATATTTCAGAAAACAGCTGATTTTTGTAATAAAATTTGCCAACAATTTTGTGTTTCGGGTTTTGTGTTTACTTGTTGTATTGTTTTGTGTGTTTTATTGTTTTGTGTGTTTTATATATTAAATTTGGTGGCATAAATATGGATAAAAGAAGTCCCAACTTTTGACTTCTTGTTGGACGCTGTTACAAAATACAGCAGCATGATTGAAAAGAAAAACAAAACAAAAACAAATGTCAAAACCATATGTTCAATGTTTACAACTTAAGTTGCACTTAAATGAACATCGTTGGCCATTTAAGTAGCATTTAAGTTTTCAGTGAAAAACAAAATTTTGTACTTAAATGCAATTTAAAAATAAATGGCACTTAAATACGCACTGTTTCATTGGGCCTAAGACTGTGTATGTAGCAACAACATGACAGGAACAAACCTAGGCTTACTACGTCAGCCCAACTTCAGATATATGTGGTTAATGCAGAGTTCTACTCCAGGAATGAACTCTCGACAACAATGAAACAGTTACAACAACAACACTGTTTATGTAGACCTGTCATAGACTATTATGTGTGTTTAGGATTAATATTTAGAAATCTTAGGAACTATGAATTATGTAAATATCCCATCAGGTCACATACATTGGCGTACATACATATGCATAGACCTGGCGTCGTCACATAAACTCTTCTAATATGCACTGGCTAATTAACAACCAATCTAAAATAAGCCTTGATTGTAAAGTTATTCCGTATTAGACCGTTTTTAAAACTAACTTGGAGATATGGAATTCAATTATGGGGGACTGCAAGTAAAACCAGTATGGATCTAATACAGAGGACCGAATCCAAAGGACTATGACGGTAGTATATAAGAAATAAAAATAATTATGGACACTTAGAAGTACAATTGGTTAAAGATGAATTCAGAAAGATTCATAAGAGACATATATTGAAATTGCAACACCATCCGAATCCGACTGCGAGATTACTTGCTAAAACTCAAAGAGCAACAAGACTTTGAAGAGCTGATTTACCACACTACTAATTTAAGGCTCATTTTTCCATTATGACTCTCTCAACTGAAAGCAAATAGTTTTTAAAGTTTAGGTATAAGATTTAAATACATTAAGGCCTGTGAAGTAAATACAGATTCAATAAATAAAAAAAATTTAAAAATAAGATCTGGAACACTAGAGGAGACAACTTATCTCACCTACTTGACAATTAGTGAGGATTTTATTAATTTTCTTATTATTTTTTGATCATAATAAATGTGCCATTTACTTCTAAACTTTCTAAAGTTTACTATTACAATTCTCATTCTTAGGATTTTCTTATAATGTTTGTTTTTAATTCAAATTTATAATGATGTATTAGACACTGATATATTTCAAGTTTATCGGTCATCTCCACTTTTTATAAATACAATACCTTGGGTGTAGAATGTTGTTGTTGAATAGAATTTACCTGCACCATCAACAGGATTTTAGAATCATTATAGATTCTCTTCAAAACCACTAGCAACTACCGCTTCCTATTCAATTCAATTCTTTTAATTACTCTGAAATTTCTACATTGTATGTGCATCCATGAGGATGTTTCTGGCATAATATGTTACTGACAATCGTAAAATCATATTCATTGCAATATTGTGGTTTGTGTCGTGTCCCATTAACAAATTCATTAACTTGATTTGTGTGTAAAGTGAGATCAAACTAAATCCTCGAATAGAGAGTTTAGCGTACTTTTCAGATTTCCGAAAATATCAATTATGAAGAGGGTACAAGTAATAATTTTAATAAAACAATAAAATGACAACGGAAAATCCCAAGATAGGTGTAGCAAGAAGCTGGTCCAGCCAATAGTCGTGGGAATTTTTGAAATGATTCTCAAAAATAAAGTTTTCGCAGATAGTCGATTGGGTTAATGATTTGCAATCCAATTACCCCTTGAAAAACATGTGGATTTTTACCATCTCTCTAATAACATTTTGGACAATAAACAAATAATATTGATTTGATAATAAAGCTTTATCGTCCATGCAAAACCAATTAAAAATAGAGATGAGTATGGCTTTTAATTAGTTATTCGAAATTAGACTTTAATACCGATTAGTCCCTCTAAAAATCGAACAACGAGTTTCATTACCTATACACAACGTTTAGGAATCGCCTTAACGAATGTTCATTATCATTTGAAAGAAAATTCTTTGGCATTTATTTTTTGAAGATTATGTCTGTCAAATGTTGGCCGTTTCTACGTCGCAGATGGTCTATCCCTTGAGTCCAATTTTCGATGACTCGTTCGAGCATTTCGACTGGTAACTGGCGAATGACACGTGTGTTGTTTTTCTCCAAGACCTGAATCGGAGCGGGTTTGTCCGCATAAACTTTAGACTACATACAGTCAGAGACTAAAGTTTAAATACACCTTAAAAATTGATTGTTTAAAGAAAAGTAAACGTTTCAGGAAAACTTAAAGTATACAGTTTTATTTAGTTTTATAAATAAAAAAATACAATAACAAAAAATAAAGACTTCATTACTAACATAACCGTAATTCTTAAAAATACGATAAAATTCACTAGACAAAAGTTTAAATACATCTTGCAAAACAAAGAACTCTCTTTCATTTCTCATAAACAAAGTACAATTATATTTTATGTTTCGGTGAAATTATGTTCTTACAAGCCAGAACTTGTTATTAGTACTCTTTTTATTGACAGCATTGCAAGTTTTGTCGAAAATTATGGGCAAAGGTAAATAAATTGAGTCTAGCATTAAACATTAAATAATAAAACGTTTCAACGAAGGAAAATCCTATCAGGAAATAGGAAAATTATTAAATGTATCATTTAAAAGTATCCAAAATATAATTAGAAAATATAAGGAAAATGGCTCCGTAGCAAATATTCCAAGAAGCGGTCGTTCAAAAAAACTTACCAATCGTGATATTAACCACACCGTAAAAGAAGTGAAAAAGAATCCAAGAATAAGTGCACCAAATCTTGCAGATGATATCGCTAATAACTATAACAAAAATGTTCAACCAAGAACTGTTCGAAAAGCATTGCGAGAAAATTGATATAAAAGCCGAGTTCCCCGAAAAAGGCCACTAATAAATGAAAAAACAGAAAACTTAGACTGGAGTTTGGACATAAGTACAGAAACAAAGACGCTGAGTTTTGGAAAAGAGTTCTTTTTACAGACGAGAGCAAATTTAATTTATTTGGAAGCGATGGCCGTGCAAAGGTCTGGCGCAAGCCAAACACTGCCTTTCAAACCCAAAATTTGGTTCCTACGGTAAAACACGGTGGTGCAGACAGACAGTTATTGATAGCCATGGCGGTCCAAAAAGTATTGAAATGTTTTCTTTTTTAATTTATCTAAAGAAAATTATTAACATTCCAAGATGTATTTAAACTTTTGTCGAGTGAATTTTATAGTAGTTTTAAGAATTACCGTTATGTTCGTAATGAGGTCTATATTTTTTGTTATTTTATTTTGTTATTTATAGAACTAAATAAAAATGTATACTTTAAGTTTTCCTGAAACTTTTACTTTTCTTTAAACAATCAATTTTTGAGGTGTATTTAAACTTTAGTCTTTGACTGTATCTCTACAGGAAACACGATCTTGATGGCCAATCGATCGGCCCAAAACGTGAAATTATGTGCTCACTGAAGTGTTCTCTCAATAAATGCATTGATTAATATGATTTGTGGGAAGTGGCGCCGTCTTCCTGAAACCAATTGTAGGCGAGATCACGAGCTTTAATTTCCGGCTTCAAATAGCCGGTTATCATGGCACGATAACGGTCGTCATTGACGGTTACGTTCGCACCGGCATCCATTATAAAGTAATATGGACCGATGATATGATTCTTTTTAGGTTGCTCTTCGTTCCAAATGCTGCAATTTTGTTTGTTTACATACCCATTGAGCCAGAAATGGGCCTCATCACTGAACAAAATTTGCCTCGATTTCAAGTCGTTCCATACGTCAGTCCGAGTTGCTGCGAACCAAGCCGAATCGACTCTCTACGGTCTTCGTATATAGTCTCAGCAACGGCCGCTATATTTTCTTCGCAGCGTGCTGGACGTGTTCTATTCGGTTGAATATTATCCAATAATGAATGCTGGGTCTTAAAATGGCTGATGGGCGAAGTGCACGAAACACATTCCTCACAGAAAGTGAATTTTCGTAACAAAGTTGAACGATTTGTAAATGTTGTTCAGGCATAAGTTTTTCCATAATGAAATGCCAAAAAATACTAAACAAAAATAACATGACACGACTCACACGTGATCTGTCAAAAAACAATATTGAAAAAAATATCTCTACTTCAATCAACCTAAATATTGAATTTTCTAACAGTGTACTAAATGTGCATATTGTCGAAACGAAAAACCTCACCTCACTCAGTAGTAGACATTAGTCTACTAAAATCCCGAAAATAACAAAGCTGCCTGTCATCGAACACTATTGAACAATGAAAACAGATTGTGTCACCTTCGATTCATTATCAAAATCATCATATCCATATACATATTAAACATTCGCAACCATCCACTCACACACACGATCTAGCAGTCTGTTTTTTTTTTAACCAAAACAACACATACTCCTAGGAACGTTAATGGAGCCGTCTGGTCATTTGACGTCAGAACAACAAAACAAATAAATAAGAAAAAATAAAAAAGGGAAAGTACTTTCAATGCGCCCGTAACTCAGTGTTCACTCAGACTCCTCTATAGATGTTCACCCTTTTCACAATGACAACAACATTGGTTTAATGATTTCACAGTCAAGGTTATCGATAACATACAATTAATTATAATTCAATGATGACTTTTATATTTTGGATTTTTCCTCTGTTCCTGTGTTCTTCAAGTCAAAACAATATATTGAATTTTGAAATACTGCCATCCATCCTACTCGTCTGCTGTTAATCTAGTAACAGGATGAGTTGAAAGAGGAGAAAATATATTTTAATAGAAGGTTTTATTCTTATAGTGTGTTTGCTTGCACTCAAATATCCTTATAAGAGAGTTTTGTTTATGTTTTTGTTGCTGTAGTTTACCCGTAGAACTATATACAATAACACCACATGCAATAGAACACACGCTGTTTAGTTCAATTCGTCCTTTTTCTCATTTGACTTGTAGTGTAATGATGGTGCAAATATTACGAATCCTGCTGCAATTTTTATTTTGTTTTCCTATTTTCTGTTGCTTCCTATAGTGTTTTCTTTTTCCTGAATATACTTGCATGGGTTTTTTTGTTTGAACTTGCTGGTTTCGTGTAATTTTTTGCAAACATTTTTAACAGTTTGTTAAATGTTGGAATAATGTTGTCGCTTCACTCATTGTCAAAACATAAAGTAACGCCCAAAATTATAGCACACTTTTGTTATTTATGACCTTTCTCTCATGTTTATTTTTAACATGTTGGTGTATAAAAAAATTGCAAACACAGTGGGAGATTTTACAAATTATTTTGTTGTATAAATGTTTAATTTGAAGAGGGAAAATCGAACTACAATGAATAGAACGTATTGCAATTGCAATATGACTGAATTTACATATAAAACTATTATTCATTTATTATAAAACTTGAAGTGTAATAAGGCTTCATTGAACTATTCTAACCTATGAATTTATTTGGTGGCAGATCGTGACGAGGGCGGAGATTAGTCAGTCTTGATATCACTGAAGCGATGAGTTCCACTTCTCAAGATAATCTGAAAATGAAGGTTTTATGGGAAATTCAAAGTCACAACTGTACAGAACTTTTAAGACGAGAAAACAGACCGCAGAAGACTGGGTCGGGATGTTACGCTCCCAAATTACACTGACGTTTCAAAGATGGGATGGAAACTGAATTGGTGATTTTAGCTCTCATACTACAGAAACTGAGACCGTAGCTTCGGCTGCTACTTGTACAGTCTTGCAGCAATCGACGCTCGCATTTCCAAAATGGTGTAGCCAAAATAGTGGCTAAATTACATTGACTATCTAAGCCAACTTGGACAGTATGGGTCCCTGAAAACAGTTGTATGAATGTGAATGTGGAATAAACGAATCCTATCCCAACAAATTAATGATTTTTCCAGAAAACCCAGCGTGTTTTGTTTTTTAATGAATTTAGCGAATCTAAGTGAATAATATGCTAAAATCGCAACTCAAACTCCAAATTCGTTTTGGATAGCCTCAAGTGTTGAGAAAGTTGAGGAATTCAAATTCCGATCTTCGATTTTCTTACTTGAACCAACCGGTCAAACACGCTTTGGCGTCGGCACTTTATATAGCGAGCCAGTCATGTTATTCCAATATGCCCCTGTTACAGTCCTTGTAGTACACATATATTACTAATTAGGCACTGTATGATTCAATATATATCTTATCATATTGGCTATCCATAACAACTACTACAGGATTTGTTTGAAGAAAATTAGGAAGAATCGGTACAACACCTTTTTTTGACTGCCCCACTAACCTAAAAGATCGCAAACTAAAGTATCTTGGCAACCTATGACGTCACTATTTGGACTATTTTAGGGCAGGGTCTCTGGCAGAGTTGTAAATGAATCATTCTTTTTATACCCTTCACCATCGTGAGAAGGGTATATATAAGTTTGTCATTCCGTGTGAAATTTCCACAATATAATTTTCCGACCCTATAAAGTATATATATTCTGGATCCTTATAGATAGCAAAGTCGATTAAGCCATGTCCGTCTGTCTGTCTGTCTGTCTGTCTGTCTGTCTGTCTGTCTGTCTGTCTGTCTGGATGTTGAAATCAGTTTTTTGAAGTCCCAAGATATGTTCGGGATCCAAACCTTCAATAATTCTGTCAGAAGTGCTTTCGAGAAGTTTGCTATTTAAAATCAGCAAAATCGGTTTAGGTCAACCAGAGTTATGAACCAATATGTGAGACCACCTCTATAAAAATTTGATATTTTTCGTCCATTTTATTGCAATATTTTGAAATATATTGCAGATAATACCATGAAATTTTGTATACGTTGTTTGTACTATAAAAGAAGAAAGTGTGCGGAAAATAGTAAGAATCGGTCCATGATTTCTCATAGCCCCCATACAAATATATATATTCCCGAAATATGGCTTAATGATAAATAAATGCCTATAAAATTGGAATATCAAGACAAAATTCAGCAAAAATAAGTTTTATACAAAAAGAAATCACAAACCGAAATTTTTTTTTAGTTCGGTCCATATTTGACCATAAACCCCATAGAAAGTCCACTTACAAAATTCACTTAAATACATATAAAACAGATATAAATAATGTTAAACGGCTAAAATTTGGCATAAATACTCTTTATAGGAAAATAAATTGTTGTTCTGAATTTTATGGTGGTCGGCCCACAACTGGTCATAGCTCCCATACAAGGACCACATCTGAAAAAGACATTTTTCCCTATATATATTGTATACATATCGTTACCGACTCAAAACTTTGTACAGATCATTTACATATATACAAAAAACATTCCACACAATTTTGTTAATTTCGGTCTATTTTTAACCGTATGCCCCATATAAAGCCCTCTTCCGAAAATCACTTTAATACTCATAAATCTCTTATAAATAAGGGTACCAATCCAAAATTTTACACGGATCATTTACATACATGCCTAAATCAAACTGCTGGATTTTGAGAATATCGGTCCATATTTGACTATATCCCCCACATAAGGTCCACTACCGAAATCCACGTTAATACTAATATATATCTTAAATATACCGTTATTATGTTGAAATTCTACGTGAAATATCCTCATATGCATGAAAATAACTGTTCCAAAGTTTAAGAAGATCGGCCCATAATTTGTCATACCTGCCATATAGAAGCATTTGCAAAAAACAAATAAGTTCGGGTCAAAAAATATTCTTTTCGGATTTAACTCATATTCGGTCCATATTTTATAATCATGATATATATCGTTGGAAAGGTACTTTTAATACCTTTTATTTAATGTATTACAAATTATCAGACACCCAGTAGTTCCCGAGATATAGGCCTATATATTTTCAACTTTAAGGGCCCGCCCCCTCGAAAATAGGTGTGACCGCCAACAAATTTTTTTTTGCTGGTATCTCCTCTAAAAGCCCTATTTGATTTTGTTTTTTTTTTAGCAAAATCACTAAAACCGAAGTGTACCCCTTTTTTATACTCTGTTTGTTAAGTTACACTCAAGATTATTATGAACATCAGACGAACTCTGTAAATTATGGTAAGAATTGATAATTAAATCAATTATAAATGGTCGAAATTAGTTAAAATTTCAAAATATTTAACATAAATTATGTTAGCAGTAAAATTGTCTTTCAAACAATATATCAAATACTAATAAAATTTGCACTAAGACTGAATAGAAAACACAGAATTAGGATATTCTAGTCTAGTGTAGTTTCTGTATTTCTTATTACGCTTAGGTGAAGGGTATTTAAGATTCGGCACAGCCGAATATAGCACTCTTACTTGTTTAATTTCAATTCTTTACGAATTAGCTAAATTTTGAATTAATTCTTTTCAAAAAAAAAAAGAATTGAATTAAATTTGAATCAATTCATTTGAATTTAGCGAACATTTCCAATTCAAATGAATTGGACAAAATGAGTTGCAATTCATTTGAATTAGGCAAAATGAATTGCAATTCATTTTTTAATTCAAAAGAATTGGTAAAATTAATCGCAATTCATTTCTAATTCATTTGAATTGAAATGATTTGGAATTATTTCAAATGAATTACAAAAGTAACTTGTAATTCAAATTTATCAAATTAAAAATGAATTGCATTCAATTGAAGTAAACTTGGTGTTTGGAGTTTGGTTCTTCAAGTACTACTTATTTCGCTTTTGATATACGCTGAATAACAATAAATTAATGAATGAATAAACCTATTAATAATTTATGAAATTTTGTGACCCACGAACATTAAAGGACAAACACTTTAGTAATACTTATGTATGTAATATTTCTTTAATATTTAAGCAGAAGCTGCAAGTACTCTTCTAAATATTCAAAATCACTGTCTAGAAAAGTTTCAATATTCAACTTTTGGCATAGATCGTATAGCTTGAACTTATGGGACAGTAAGTCTCTTATACAATCGTATAAAGATTTTCATCTTGTTGGTACAGAATCAATTCAATTCAAATAAATTGGAAATGTATAACAAATTCAAATTAATTCAAATGAATTTGTAAAATGAATTGCAATTCATATTTTAACGCATTTGAATTAATTCAAAATCAATTCAAAGGAATTGGGAATCAATTGCAATTCATTTTTTCTAACTCATTTATATTAATTCAAAATCAATTCAATTCAAATGAATTGGTAAAATGAATTGCAATTCATGTTCGCTAAATTCAAATGAATTGATTCAAATTTAATTCAATTCGTTTTTTGGAGAATATAATTAATTCAAAATTTTACCAAATTATTGCATGAATAATTCGGGAATTAATTCAAAAATGAATGATTCTTTTACAACGCTGGTCTCTGGTATATCAACTCAAATTTGTTAGGAGTACTGGAAGAGTACCACGTTAGCTTAACGAAATAGGGACTTTTTTTTCAAATGAAGTGTGTTTTTCTTAATATAAATAATACTTGAATATACGGACTCGAGGCATTCGAGTGTAGTCGCTAACTGTGGACGAACCATACCGATTTTTTAAAATTTCGAAATTTGAAAAGTTGATTTCAATCGACAAGGATTTAGTTATATACATCTGTATAGGTACACATATAAATTTACCAGATGGAAATTAATATTGCAGAAATTGCTAACGGAAGAATATACTCGTTTGTATATAAATTTAAAATCACTTATTTTTTAAACCCCACTGTTAACTCGTGTTCTATTATTCTTAAATAACTGTTTAATGTCAGTGGCAATAGTATTTTAAAATGTAACACACAATACTTAAATAGACAGGCACACAGACAGACGGGCGGATAAATATGACCAGTATTGCCAGCAGCAGAAAGAAAGAAACTAAATGGGCTTTAAAAAAAGCCAGAAAAAGTTAAATTCCTTTAAAAAAAAAAGCTTAAAGAAAGCCAAAACAATTTCAATTCGAATTTTGTGGATTTTTTAATTAAAAGTAAAAGTAACATAAATTAATAAAATTAAATAATTTTACGTAAAATAATGTTTTAAATTATAATGAAAAATAGCCTATAAAAAAGCCGGAAGATAAAACATTAAGGCTAAAGATAAATAAAAGGTCTAAATGTTGCCTCAAAAATGTTCAACTGGCAACACTGAATATGACATATAACGATTATTTGTATGCATTTGAACATTTTATCATTAATCATGTTTTATAATGCATTTCCTATTTTTCAACCCCACAACAATAACAAAAAAAAATCCCAAAATAATAGTTGGATTTGTAAATGAAATTGCATATTTCAATACAAACACGGTCATTATGGAAAACTGATGTTGAGCGTATGAATTTAATAGAGTTAAACACGACGTATATCATAGAAATGGAAATTATTTGCAAAATTATGAAATAATTTATAGATTTACAAATGCACACATCATCATTATACTTATTAAATACATACATATTCACATAAAATGGGCACATACTCGTACATATGTATGTATTTATAAATTTTATTATAAACTCACAATCATTTAATCATTCGAATTTTTGTTACTGTGTAGCTAAAAATTAATATTATTCAATTGTTTGTTTAGTTTTCACGTCCACGTCCACAATGATTTGCATAATCAATCTAAACGATTTAATTCGAGATTTAAGATTTACTTTTATATGAAAATTGTAAAGCTTTTTGAAATTTTGTCCTGACAAAGTTGTAAATTTCATTGTTGATGAATCTGTTTTTATACGACAACATATAATAGGCCAAAGAATAAAAGATAATTTCAAAACTATCAGAATCACTCTGATCTGGCTGGAGCGCCCTGTAAATCTTATGATATATTTTTCGGCCCAATGACGGTTTGGATTGAAATTGGTTGAAATCGGTAATTTTTTCGCATAGCTAGGTGAAATAATGGACCGGTTTCCATCCTAAAAATATCAAAACGATTTACCAAATTTTATGAAATTATCTTATAAATTGCGGCCTGTACTCTGCGCACAAGTTTTACATAGACAGCCAGTCGGTCAGCCAACCAGATGAACTCAGGAAGTGATTGTGAATTGATCAGTATACTTTAAGATGGGCGTTACAAACTTCAGCACAAATCCAATATGCCCTCATCACTATTATTATAAAAAGTACTACTAAAGCACACCGATTTCTCGCCGTAGCTTATGGCGAATGTGTTCCACAGGTTTCAACGTGCGACAAATGCTTTGTGCGGTTTAGATGTAGCGATTTTGACACGAAAGACAAACAATTAAGATTGATGTTAAATTGAAAAAGAGCTGGCAAAACCATTGGATGGCATGTTTGCGAGTAGCAGGATTCATCCAAAAGCATATGAGTTGAAACCGAAAGACCTTAAAAGACTTACTTGCGATGAAAAATGGATCCACTACTATAGCAGACGGTGGCGCTATGGTAATTTTTTGACTGAAAAACACCCAGAATATGCGGCCAGACACGATAGCGTAATATTCTATAATGACAACTCTTGGCCGCATGTTGCAATACCTAAACCATAAGGAAGAGGTGAGTGGAAAGTTTAGCCTCACTCTTTGACCCGTCCGATTATCCGAAATTGACTTAAATTCGCTTTTGGCCTCAAAAGATGAGCAGTTCGGCAGTTTTTGGCGCGTACATATGGTTTACGGATAAATTGAAATAAATTTATATTGTTTTTATTATTTCAAAATATAAGCTACTTTATTACTCACCAACAGTAAGATAGGGGATATACATAACGCCTAAGACCGTCTATAGACGATCATCAGTTGAGTTTAAAAAAAACCGGTTTTTTCCTTTTAGCCACTAAGACGGGCAACAGATTGTCTTCTTTGTATTTATCCTGGAGCTTTCAAGGAGTATTTTTTTCTGAATTGGAACTGAAATTCGTAATTTTCAGATGAAATACATGCTAGATTAAAAATTTATTTCTGCAATTGAAACGTATTTTCAATTTCAGGTATTTAAGGGTTAAGTTTGTCATTCCGCTTGTAACTCATAGAAATATTGGTCATAGAACCAAAAAGTATACATTCTGGGTCCTTAAGAAATTTTAAGACGATTTAGCAATGACCGTTTGTCTGTTGTAGACACGATAGAGTCTGGAAAAAAGCTGAGCAGGATGAAATTTTCCCAATTATCTTTGTTAAGCAGGGCTATTTGGTATTGGAAATGTGCTAAATCGGTTGAGTGAAACCAGAGCTATGGACCAACATATGAAGCAACCTCGATATTTTTCAATAATATATTGCTATTTTCTTTAAATATATTGCAAATAATACCGTGACATTTTGCGCATACTATTTTTATTATAAAAAAAAACTAGTTATATTGAAAATAATATTAATCGATTCATGATTTCTCATAGCCCCAAATGTCTTCCCGGAAAATGGCTTTATCATACATAATTGTCTATAGAAAAGCAGTATCCATACAAAATTGAGCAAAAATAAGTTTCATGCAAAAAGAAATCTCAAATCGATATTTTCTTTGCAACGGTCAATATTTTGACATAGCCCCATACAAAGTCCACTTCCGAAAATCTTATAAAGATCACTGTCAAGGTGAAATTTAACACAAATAGTCCACACATACATATATACGAGTATATAAAAATCGGTGTAACCAATTGTATGATGATCGGTCCATATTTAACCATAGTCCAGTTCTGAAAATCACTTAAATGTACATAAATCTCTTATGAACATCACTGTCAAGTTGAAATAATATACACATATATATATGTATATGTGTGTATATAAATAAATAATAAATCGTCGTCATATTAGCTCATAGATCTCATACGAGGACCACAAATCAGTTTCCTAGGGTTTTTAGATACCTAATTTATTGTATGTTAAAGTAAATCGCTTTATGTTACATGCTGTAAAAATAAAAAAAAATAAAAGGCAATTCTGAAAGAAAGAGATAAAGAGGTATTCGGAACAATCGAATAAAAACTGTTACTTGTTAAGTTATTAACCCAATCAACAAAATCGATATACTCGTATAACTTATTAGTGGCACAATATGTGGCATTAATGCTTATATAAATCAAATATTTAAATGGACAACTTTAAATGGACAGCCAGCCAGCCCGTATGTATTGGTGTAAAGTATAGCTTTCCTTAGGTCAACAAACATCTGATAACCGCAATATAAAATAATAAAATTAATTTACTTTTACGTAGATATTAAAATTTGTATCTGTCTTTAAATTATCATGAATTTAGACAAGTAAGCGTTTTTCGTGAATAATCAGTGGCTAGAATTTTTTACATTACTTATAAAGGGTGTCCCAACTAGAACGCAATGATGTCAATGGTGTTCGGTATCGTTAAATGATAAACAGTTGTTTTCTTGCCTAGAATTGAAGAAATTAATGTGGAGGGCATGTGGTGTCAACAAGACGGCGCCACATGTCATACAGCCAGAGAAACAATTCAATTGCTGCATCAGTCATTTCCCGGTCGTGTTATTTCGCGTTTTGGAGAATTGGCAGCCTATTTTGTAATTCCTGAGATTTTTTTTGTGGAAAACCCAATCATGGATTTTGCACCATAGTAAAGCACCAGGTCACACATCGATGTTTGTGCGTAAGTTTTTGGCCAAAAACAAAACCGTTATCATACCTCCACCACCGTATTCACCGGACTTGGCCCCCGCTGATTTTTTCCTCTTCCCAAAACTGAAGACACCGATGAAAGGAAAGCGTTTTGCTACGATTGAGGAAATTTTATTAATAAAAGAAAAATCGAAACAGGAGCTGTTGGCGATACCAAAAAGCACGTTTCAGAAGTGTTTCGAGGATTGGAAAAAACGCTGTAACATATCTGAGGGGGATAGTTAGCGATGAATAAATAAATACTTTTTGAAAAATTTTAAAATAACGGTTAATTTTTGATCAGACCTCGTATGCACACAATTAGTTATACACATGTATAGATACATATCGTACTATACACAAATATAATCTCAACAAAATCATTTTATATCCCACAATTACCCAACAAACTAGAAAATCTACAGATCATGTCACTAGATTTACTTTTAAATACATTTTTACAATTTTACATAAATATTGCACGACTAACAAGTTTAACGATTCAAACATTTCCTTGCAACTTAAGACAAGTGCAAGAGTAACGGATTACTTCTGGTTTCCATTTGACAGACGACTGACCATTAAGATTCGCAACAGGTACATTAAAATGGCAAGAGATTTTAATGCATTTTGACAGGACCTGTCATATAAAACGGGCAAAAAACACAGTATTAATGTTTTATTTGACAGGTATTTTAACTTACATAAGCCCAGTAACATTTGACAAAACTAAAACTAATGATCACAACCAGAGAGTCAGAGATACAAGCAACACACAACACAACACAGATTAGTGATCTTAACTGGAGGTTGTAAAATAACAAAGAAATGATCTCGTGCGATTAATCATGTATATATATATAATGTGTGTGAGCAAATATGACAGGTAGAGAGATTGTCTGTAGCACAGAGAAAGAAGATTTAATCTACTTACATACTTATGACTTAATAACAGTACATGACTTATTTCACACCAAATGAAAAACATTTCTTTTTATTAAATAGATTTGCAATACATTTTTTAAAAGGAATTCCTAATGTTGTTTTAGTACAAGTAAATACTTAGAAAAGGTTTATGTGTTTTATTTTGACACTTCCTGCTGTTTTAAATGAAATGTAACTACATATATCATACCTTAAACAGGACAGATAGAGAGACGGAAAAAATAAAAAAAAAAACGGATTGAATGATTTTACATTTAATTTTTAAAATCGTAATATAAAATTTTTACAGCAATTTATTAAGAAATTAGTTATATACGAGTATATGTATACATATAAATAATTCACGTAACTAACTGACTTATTCATCAGCTAGTAAGGTGATTTTTGAAAAATCTTATTAAGAGTACAAATAATTATGAAAGTTTGTACATTTTTTTTAGCTTATATCTTCATAACTTATTTTTTTTTAATTCGAACTTTTTAGGGAAGGAATATGAACTTATTCTAATTGGGTTTATTTGGACACCAAATATTCTATTTGGGTTCACGATTTTTAAAATTTGTAGTTTGGAAATCTTATGTTAATTTTAAATTAAAAATATGTATATGTATGTGTTTTATATAAAGTAATATAGAAAAGGTGTTGCCATCACTATCTGCATTGCTTA
This sequence comes from Bellardia pandia, assembly GCA_916048285.2. Taxonomy (NCBI): domain Eukaryota; kingdom Metazoa; phylum Arthropoda; class Insecta; order Diptera; family Calliphoridae; genus Bellardia; species Bellardia pandia. The sequence continues at coordinate 79,513,970 of OU696530.1, forward strand.
CCTTAGAAATATTGTTTCTTTGGCAACCTATTAACGATGTTATTTTACTTAACCCTCTTAGAGATTGTTCTACATCGTTTGGAAGCTTCTTTAACCAAAGTGAAAAGAGTACCTCATCTGTAATTGGATTACAACACAATTATTTCATCTCATTGAAAAGACAACTGGGTTTCTTATTTCCTAGATAAAGTTCCTCGAATAACCGGTTTATCTTTGATTCTTGAGGCTCACCAAATAAATTAATAACTTTGAGTTTCAAACTATTATATTTTTCAACACCTGGAGGATGTTTTATGATGCTAAAAATTTGTTCTGTTATCATTAAATCTAGGGAATCTAGAACTTTTGTATATTTAATATTGTCGGAAATTATTGAAAAATTTTTGAATTTTTCTTCAGAAGTTATAAACCAAAGGTCTGGATTTTGAGTCCAAAATTGAGGGAGAACTAAATTGTTAGCTCTTTTGTACTCACTATCTGAAGTTTGTGTGATGGATCTTGCATATTGTTGGAACTTGTTGTTGGCAAACTTGGAGACGATACATTCGTCTGCAAAAATTGATTAAAACGCGATTTCATAGATAATATAAATTGTTTCATCTTTTTAGCTACATTAGGATTAGAAGGCATTGGCGATGGTGTACTTTCCAAATCCTGGGGGCTAATTCTGGCAGTCGTGATGGAAATTGTTTTCGATTCGAAAGCAATTTCGATAGTGCTCTTATTTATACTCGCAATGTTGCATTTAAACGCTCGCTCGCTATCGCCTGCTGTCATTAGAAATTTCGATACATATTATTAGATAACGACTAATAAAACCCCAAAAGTTAAAAAAACTCGAACTCACGAGTAAGTATTCGATCGTATACGACTGCCAGAATTAGCCCCCTGAAGTTCGGTTGAAAGATCATAACGGCTAGGATCATCAACATGTAAGATTTCCATTAAGTATGTTTCAATTCTTAAATTTTTTTCGCAGTGTTTAAATCTGCTTTGGACTTCATTTTATTCATCACGTCGCCAATTTGGAAATCTTATGTTAATTTTAAATTAAAATTATATGTATGTATGTGTTTTATATTAAGTAATAAAAATGAATGATATTTATTTTTAAAACAAAACTCAAATTGGAAAATTAATTTAACAATTAAATCATATGAGTTCATATGAGTTTATTCAAAGTATTGGCCATTGTTTGCTATGTTTGAACTTTTCCCATCTTCCTGGCTACTTATGAACTCCGCATCAATTTTGGGACCAAAAACGATTTAAGCCAAGAATGTCATTTTCTGAAGTGAAGCGTATCCCACAGAGAGCGTTCTGCAACGATCGAAACAAATAGTGTAGGACGGCGCAAGTTTTGGACTGTAATTCGGGTGAGGCGAAATTTCCCAACTACTTCTTTGTATATAGTTTTTAGCAGTAGTTTCCAACATTCGGCAGAGTGTTGTTGTCATGGTGGAATATTACGCTTTCATGTTTGACCTCATATTCTAGGCGATTTTCCGCCAATGCTACTAGCTCCTACTAGCTCCTCATAAAAAGTACCCTTTTAGTGCCACCAAATACAAAGCATTACCTTAGCGCCATGGATCTTGGCTTTGGTGGTGATTCTGCTGGTTGGCTGCGCTTAAACCTTAGAAATATGCAGTATAAAATTATGGAGCATTGTCCGGGGTTTTCTTCAGTAAATTAATACAATAAATAACAAAAGTTCCATAAAAAATCAACGAAATTGAGAAAAAGTATTTCATTAATCATTGAATCAGAACCAATTTTTGAAAGAGGATTTGCTCCGTAACACATCCATGAAAATTGTTTAAAATTGTCGAAAATATACGTGACACAATAATTCAACCTAGGCCTCATTCCACAAACAGTCATCAACTTTTCACTTTGCACTACTTAAATTGCATTTTTTAACAAAGTGATAAGTGTTTATGTTCCATAATATTCTTTGCCAATCTCACTTTTCACTAAGCAAATTTTTACAAAGATTTTGCACTCTTTGTAATCCTTCTTTAAGAATGCCAAAACTATTTCCAATTATGCGCCGTGTTTTTTTTTTTTTTGCAACGATGGAGAGCCTCTTCAGCAGGCTCTCTAATTATATTTAAAACTTGAATTTGATTTAAGTGAAAGCACTCTTAAAAATTATAGTTTTGTAGTCCCGAAAAATTATTTCGGTTTCTTGTTATAACCGCGCCTTCATTATCGTCGAACAAAAACTCACTCAAAATTTGCTTTGCAAAAATACATGACTTTATAATTTTTGTGGAACGTAACAGCATAATTATTTGCAGTCTTTGTAAATTACACTTCTCAATATTAACTTTAAAGTTTGCACAAGAAAACGTGCGTGAAACAGAAATTGAACAGAGAATATTGAAAAATGCACTTTTCAATTTCAACTTATCAAATTTTACAGTTCTGAGGAACATAAAGTTTAGCAAATTGTCGAAAAATTACATAGGTGCAAAGTGAAAAGTTGTTTTATGGAATAGGGCCCTAAAAACTAAAAAAAGGTTGAACGCACACGCAAATTTAAATATGATTTGATTTTGTTCCTTTCATTATTGTTATTATGTTGTTTTTATGTTATTTGTAAATTTTTCTTACCAATGGTTTCTGTCCAATGGAAAACCTGTAAATATGCTGTAATAGTAATTATTATATCTTGAAAATAACTTTATTATATTCAACATTTTTTCTCATTTTCCGAATTGAGTTTTATTCGAGTGGAAGTGATTTTCGTTATTTATTGGGACCTTATTCCGTGAGGAAATTTATGTGGGGGCTGGATAAAAACGTGGACAAATGTCTATAGACATCGTCCTTGGACAAAAAAAAACTGTTTGTTTGTTAAAAGTATTTCACTTTTCTACTATGATTATGCAGTGTATAAATTTATGATTTTGTATTACTCTTTAAGATTTAGTTATAGTGGGGAGAATTCAAATAAAAATAGGAAACACTTAAATGGATCATAAAACCGATCATTCATACAAAAATATATTCTACATATTTCAAATTCCCCTAAAAACTGATCTTTCTTATACATAGTAAGAATACTACACTCCAAATTTTAAAATTTCCCCTACTACAAGCCAAACCTTACTAAAAAAAAGTATACATTACTACAAACAACATCCACACTTTAAATATAAAATACACACTACTGAAATTGCCCCTAACATTAAAATAACAAAAATACAGCTCTCTAAAGTAAAAACTCTCCCATTTATTGCATTTACTCCATAATTCTCTTCTCCGTGTTTGTTTATTTTTTAGCCTACTTATACGAACGTAAGAGGGCGCGCTAAATAACAAAAATTAAAACAAATATGTGCACCCATAAACTTGGCAGCACTGCAAGACATTGCTAGATGTCAGAATTGTTAAACAAGTTTGGCAGTTTTTAGTTGACAGCTATAATTCAAGAGTGCAGGGTGTTTAATACTGCGCTTGTTCATTACAATAATAGTCATTTTACATATATAAATTTTCATTACACAAAATTTTTTGACATTTCGGGAAAAATACGGAAAATTAACTTACATTTTTTTACATAATTAATACAATAATAAAGCGAATTTTTATATTAAAGTTTTAATAAAAGAAAACTTGGTTTTTACGTAAAAAAATTTAATGATTTAAATGCATTTTATGCTTTTTTGTTTACATTTTTGTTTAATCACATTTTGCCTGATATTTTGTATACATTTTGTGGAAGAAAAATATTTAATATAGAAGAAGCAGCATATAAGAGAGCAGGCTAAGAAAACTAAAAGAAGCAGAGAGTGAGAGTAACAAAATAAGAAATACAACAAAAATTTATTTACAAAATATTTATAAAGCAAAAATAAAATCCAAGAAATCTACTGGTAAATAAAACTGTGATGGTTTTTGTTAAGTGTAATTAATTTTAATAATATTAGCAATCAAGTGCCAATTTTTTAGTACTAAAAATAAATAAACAAAAGTTAAAAATTATAATTTATTAGTTGCCAATTTAATAATAAGCAGTAAAATACGAAAAAATTAATAAAAGGCAACTTCACAAAATGGCGTGTTTACATTTACGGTCAAAGACAAGAGGAAACAACAAAATACAGCTGCATTGGCGGCTGTCATTAACAATGTTAATAGTACTCTCCACATTGGGCGGCTGCTGGGGCCATCTGAATTTGTATCTTAATTCCCAGGAAGTAATGCGTTTATTGGGTAAGTTCTATACAAAAATTTAAATGCCAGAAAATATTTGTTGAAAATTTATGCTCTTGAACAATGTTTGCTGTTAGTATTTAACAAGAATTAACAGATCAATATTATTATTGTTCAATATTATTGTTTTCTTTAACTCGATGTTATTTTTATTATTGTTATAGCAAACACTAGCAATTCCCAGAATTGTTCTTGTTGTTGTCTTTAACTCTTTTGTTGTTATTTGTTTTTTGTATTCTCTTCCCCTTTTATAACACGTTTATATTGCTGTTTTTTATTTCTCTCTTTCTCTATGTGTGTCTGCTTGTCTCTCTATTTATGTTTTTGTTTAGTGGAAAAGTAAATAGGTACATACATAGGTATTTTTCAAAACATTTTTTAGAATATTTAATGCCTGCTTAAGTCAATATTTAATTTTTTTCACTGTTTTGTTTTCTTAATAATCATTGTTGTTGTTATTGTATCATTTTATTATGGTTTAAATATTCTATCAATTGTATGTATATGATATTATTTGCCTTTCGTTGCTTCTTTTAATTCATACCTATTCATCTTTCTGACAATTAGAATATTTTCACGAATTGTTGTTAAATTTAAACAGTTACAAATAATAACAATGACAAACATTTTAAATAACAAAAAATTATAAATGAATTTCAACTTAATTTAAAACTCTTTAGTAGAAGAGGAATTACCATAAATTTTAAATCAAATACAATAGAAAATACATTAGAATATTTTAAATTAAACATGAATTGCTTAATTTTCAGTTTTGTTTTTTGTCATCAGCCAGACAATCAGACAGACAATGTATTAACAAGCCATCCATGTAATCTTTATGCCATAATTATGGTATGTTCGTTGCGCGGAGAAAATGGGGGAGACTTGAAAACTTATTTGTTATTTATATTGAAATTTTTGTTTTTAAAACAACATTATTTCTATACGTATACACATCTACGTGCAACTAATTAAGGACATGATCCTAACATTCGAGCTTGAATCAAATAAAACGAAAGGTTTTGTGATATTCTCAAAATTTGTCGTAGTGGGGTCAATTTAATTTTTACTCCGAGAACATAACAGTTGAATCATGAAAATATAATTTTTCCATATTCACAGCAAGTTAAGAAACATTATAAAAAAGGATAAGATATAAGGTGAGGCTTTTTTGTTTGAATTTGATCTCAATAATATTATTTACAAAAGATGGGGTGGCATAGTAGAAGTGGACCAGTTTGTGGGTTTATTTGTTTTTCGGAAATGGTTCTTATATGGAATCTATGACAAATCATGAGCCGATCTTCTTGAATTTTGGAATAGTGAATTTTATGCAGTACGGTATTTTTAAGATACATATTAGTATTAACTTGGATTTCGGAAGTGGACCTTATATGAAGGATATAGTGAAATATAGACCGATATTCTCAAAATCCAGCAGTTTTATTGATCCGTGTAAAATTTTGGATCGGTACCGTTATTTATAAGAGATTTATGAGTATTAAAGTGATTTTCGGAAGAAGGGTTTATATGGGGCATACGGGTAAAAAATAGACCGAAATTCACAAAATTTTGTGGTATGATTTTTGTAAATATGTAAATGATCTGTGCAAAGTTTTGAGTCGGTACAGATATGTGCACGATATATATATAAAGATGATAATATGCTGTAAAACATAAAATCTACGCCGCTATGAAAAACCAGTAAATATCCCTTCATTTAGAAGAGGCTGCCAAACATCCAAATGTATCTCTCTGGAAGTCAAAGAGAATCAAGTTTCCTCCAACCATGTTTCCCCTCAACATATCTTTATATATGCTGTCTATGAAATTCCCCATTTGTGTGCTTTTAGTATGAATGCACTACTTAAAATGCATTAAGTTCTTCTTAGCCAAACATAATGACATACTTACAACCAACAAATTTTCTAATGACTTGTTCTCAAGAAAAATAGGCAGCTAAGCAACAACATCAACATCACATGCCCCATACGTTCAAAAACCAAAGTCTCCCCTTCATAGAAGACATACCATAACACTTGAGACATGCTTACATTGACTCAACTGCTACGAATCTAGAATCTGAAAAACAATCCACAACTAAACGTATTAAAAGAAATATTGTAAAATACATACATACATATGTATGAACATACATAGTTACAAATCTAAGGCTAGAAAATGGAAAAGAACGTTAAATACCTCTCGAAGAATTAAAATAATATAAAAATCTCATTTAGGTACAAAGAACATGATGTAAAGAAAAATATAAATGATTGTATTTATTTACCTGCTTGTAATTTATGACTTGTAATAATTAAATAAATATTGTTTGTTTATTTTTTTTTTTGTATAGAAAATTTACATAAATATAAAGTAAAACATTTTTTTAATTAAATCTTAAAAAAAAATAAATAAATAATATTAAAGAAGAAAACATAACAGCTATTAATGCTACAAGTAGTAGGAAACCTCTGCATAACTAGAGTTACAAGTCCGCTGTCTTAAGTACAGAAAAAAACTCATTAATTTTTAACATTTTTCTTGAAAAATTGTAAGATTTATTTTTTTAATTTCTGCTGCTAGTGGTGGTTTGCCTCCATACGTTCGTTGTCTTGAATCTGTTAATGATGTTTTGATGTATTACTTGCAGCTTTTTATATTGTACAACTGTGTAGTTTGTCTGTCTTGTATTGATTGTTGGCCGCTAAAGAAAATGGCCAATAACTAATTTATGGTTGGCCAGCCGTAGTTGTAGTTTTGTTTTTTATTTCTTATCGTACAAAAAATTACATAAATTGATTTTTTTTTTTGGACTTTTTACTCTAGTAAATCTGAGATTTTTCTTTGTGGTCACACTTTTTAAAAATATTTAATTGGTTTGAACATTTAACGTTAAGTTTTTTATTGCCTGTTACTTGTAAATGATGTTGGTGAAATGTGTATTACAAAATCATTAATCATGTTTTAGCTAGAAATTCATTATTATATGTATCTTTGTAGCCTTAAGCTTAAATATTTAAAAAACATAATATTCCATATTGCGTTTGTTGAAATCTCTTACAAAATATTCAATTTGTTCTGAATTGTAATGAAATTAAGCAAAAGAAATCATTTTGGAGGTTGCTGTAGCTTAATTGGTTAGCGCATTTGATCTTTAAGCAAGAGTTGGTATTTGCCCTGGTTCGATTTCCAGCCGCTGCCACTCAAAGAACATCAGTTTGTGATAATTATTAGTATTCTATCTATCATGACATGAAATTTATCAAAGCGGCCTTCTTCGGTGGTATATCATTCAAACGCCACCGAAGTAAAATAATTAAATAAAGGCTATAAAATCAAGCTTTAACATTAATGTGCCTACTCACCACCAGAGGCGCTGTAATGCTGCACTAAAAACAAACATAATGCTCAATGGCAGAGTTGTGATATAGAAGATTTCTTCCTTCACCAACTATACTTCTTCAAACCTATCCTCTTTCCAAAGAAAGTATCGCAATTATATTTATATAGGCATATTAATTGCCTGAGTGTTACTTCTCTTATAAAATTAAAAAACAAAAAATATGAAATCTCTTAGAGAAATTTGCTGTCACGTGGATTTTTTTTTAGTGATCATGTTTTTAAGCTTCTTTTCCCAGCTTAATAATATGAAGTTTTATGTGTTTGTAAAGTGATCTCATCATTTACCAATTAAATTAAAATGTCAAACTGTTTGATATTTTGTTGGTATTAAAATATTTTAAGTTAAAACTGTTCGAAGCACTTACCAACTCTCTGGAATAATTTAATCATTCAAATAAAGGATCGTAAAGTTTAATTTATGCTGATATTCAGAATTCTATAAATCTTTGTTTTTGCAAATTCGAATACTTAATAAGGACTGACTAGGATCGTTTGAGCCAAAAGCCACAGAGTATCAGGGATATCATCACGAGTATTAAATTTCAAACCAAAGCATTCAGAGTAAGTTATTGGGTTGGGTTGAATTCCAACTGATACTGGGTATTGTAATGTCATTGTTAAAGATTATAGAGAAAATTTCAAGGACCCTAAAATACTTTTCGCCTCAATAATGTCTTCCCAAATTGTTTGTTTCTCTAACTGCTTTTGTTAGATGTTAAGAATGTGCAGGCATTTTGAGAAACATTTTGTAATGGACCGTGTTATTAAATGAAAGATTCTCTCCTGAATGTTAAACCTAATAAGTTGTCCACCGAACTTAATCCATTTGCAGGTCCACTTTTAAGATTAAGTAGTACTTTGTAATAATTTTTTGAATGGACCGACTTTTGCAAGTTCAGTCTCTTAATCGACTCTAAACCAAAGCTCTTTTGTATGAAGATATTTGCACTGATCGGTGTACATATGTACTTGTAAAATCTGTGATGTACTTGCAAATTTAAACTTAATGGAGAAATTCAGATCACAATATGTAATAATGTCTCACAGAACTCTTCGGCCACAATCAGTAAGATAAACTAACAAATATGAAACATTGATCAAATTGGATTATAATTTTGAAGTTTTCACATTATTGTCGTAATTGGAACATTTTTTCAAACCAGTTTACTTAAACGATTAAGCCATTCTGAATTAAAAAATTATAAGCAAAGCAGTTTGAATAAACTGTACTAATTGCCACAACTGTGAAATCATTGTTAATTTTAGAAGAAATCTATAACACCTTTAAAAGGCTTAATAATCAATAAACTATTTCAGATAACTTCAGCACAAATCTGTACATTATATTTAAAGACGGTCACGCCGATCAAAGTGGTGTAAGTTTGTCGTTCGTAATCAAATTCATACTCAGATGGTTTTGCCATGATATTTTTCTACATTTCAAGGACTTGGAAAATTATTTAAATTATTAAAAATCAGGAAGAAAGAAAATATATAATCGTGATCACATTCCTGCAAAGATTTCGTATTTTACGCCATATCCAATAACTGCTGATCATCTCGCTTTGAATTTGGAACAGAATACTCAATCATTATCATCATTCGCCTTCTAACCACTTTTCTCTTACAAACACACTGACGCTATGCTGCAACAGATATTACGAAATCTTATGAAAAGCATGTTCCCATTGGATACCGCAAAAACATACAATCTCTTGAGGGAGTGCTTGAGTCGCAGGTGAAGCTTAAAACGACTTATTACAGATCGTTGCAGATGAGATGAAAATTAAACTGCAATTGCTACTATTATGGACACGCAACTCTTTTAAAGCAATTATATCTCGTTCATTTGGTTAACCTGGTATTAAGATATATAATACAAACCGAAGATTCCTACTAGATTCTGACACTAACAGTGATCTCAAAGCTGCTTTATGTTTACAAATTTAAAATTTACATATAACAGGTCTCTAATTAAAACGATTTCCTAAAACATTCTAACAATAAAATTAACTTTGGAAATTCTTTTACAAAAATAATAAAATGGATCTAACTGAAGCTAATATACTCGTAAAGCCTAAACGCTAAATTGAAACGTTTAACTTGGTGAACTGTTAATTACTTTTTATGTTTTTCCAACAACAACAACCAAAAAAAGGACTGAAATTAATGAAAATGTCATTAAAACGAAATTTAAATTTCTTTATTTTATTTAATTTGAATTTAAAATTTAATTCAGTTATTATTCTTTTTTACGTAACTCAATTTATTTATTTAGATATTTTGTTGTTTGTACAAAAACACAAACACACACACACACACACACGTTTGTTGTCATTAATTCAATGTTTAATTAAAAACACATTTTGTATGTTTTTCTGCCTTTTTAATCGTTTTATTGAATTACCAAATTTCAAATTAAATAAAAATAAAATTTACAAAAAAAAAAACAATTTCATATGTATTTAAATAACATAAAATAAATAGTGAATTTTTTCCATAAAATGCCACATACTCTGCTGTGTGTATGTACGAGTATGTGTTTCATGAATAAATTGCAGTTATACGGGCACGTTAACAACATTAAACAAACTAAAACTGAGTAATAAAAAAAAAGTAACAGCCAACAAATTTCAAATCACAAAACTTTAAATGAAAGCTCATCATATTTATAGTTTGTTGTCCCTTTATAAGGTTTTAAAGTCAATTGAAGCAATAATAATTAAATAATATTGTTGGAATAAAGTAATTGCCAGAATTTTAATTACATTTAAGTTGGTTTTGTGAAGCAATAAACACAGATACTGAGACTGAGAAACCAGGCAAAGTTCTAAAGTTGTTGCTTTTTACTGCAGTAGTGATTTTCACAAAGTTGCCTGACAGTATACGGTTGTTAACACAGTTGTATTTTTAAGTAGTAGGTTGTTACACCCTGTTGAAAATGTATTAAACCAGTGGTCGGCAGTAATTGACACTAGGTGTTGAACATAAAGGGTTCTTTACCTGTAAAGAAAATTAATGTCAACCAAGTTCATAAAAATTATCAAACCAGAAACAAAAATCATCAAATTACTGCAGAGAAATAATTTGCATAACATTTCTATATTTCGTGATCTGTATTGAACTAAACACACATCAGTCCGTAAAATGGCTAAATCTGGAGAATTTCTTTTCACACTTTACAACCAGAAAAGAGAAAGTACAGTACGATTTATTTATGTAAGTGTTAGAAGTGCAGTCTGACTGTCAATAAAAATACCAAAATGTTTCCGCAAATAATTCCTATATAAAACTTTACGTATCACGGTATCTTCACCAGAAATAAGCTGCCATCATAAGAAATACTGAGAGAGCAGATGAATTTGATCTTTCAATAATTTTGTTTTGAATGATAAATGACGCCTGCTAGTCAATAAAAAGAAAAATGTTTCCTTGAATATTTTTGTCATCAGTATCTTTGCCTGAAATTAGCTGACGTCCTAGAACTGAAAGAGAAGAGGACTTTTATCTTTAAATAATTTCAATGTCGAAAGTTAACAAGCAAAAAAGAGAGACTGTGTGGAAACGATTTTAAGTGCCAGAAGTGCTGCCTGACTGTCAATAAAAACATCAATATTTCTGCAAATATTTCTTTCATATAAAACTTTACATGCCTTTCAGTATCACCGCCTGAAATAAGCTGATGTAGCAGATGGTACGATGACCGTAACCTACAGAATTTATAGTTTTAATTTAGAAAATTCTCTCCCTGTTAGAAATAACATTTCAGTCGTAAAAACAATATAGATATTCCTTTAAGAAATTGGAATCATAGACTCCACTGGACTGTATGAAAAAATTAGTACAGAAGTACTTCTGAACATTAGTTCCACTTACATCAATCCACATTATGTTAATGGGCGTCAAAACTAATTATTTCTTAAACTCTTAATTATTTGAATACCCCTAGTATCATAAATTGCAAGTTAAATTACATTCCAAACCACTTCTTCAAAGTATAAATATTTATAAGTTTTCATAAAGAAAAGAAACTAAACCCTCCCTCCACAACAAAAAATTCCTTATAAACATTAAATTTAAGAATATATAAAGAAAAACAGCATAACAACGTTTAAAATTACAACTAAAAATCATTTAAATAAAAAAAAAATTAAAAGTATAAAAGAAATCAAGACCATAAACGCATAATTAGTTGCTGTTGCATAGTTTATGTCAAGCCCGTTGTGTAAAGGCGGCATTAGTGTTGCCTATTTTACGTGTAAAACAGGCAACAAAAAAGTCAATACATAAACAACAGCAGCATCCGATCAAAATTGTGATTTTTCCCCATTCTGGCCGCAAATGAATACAAAGGTTGTTGCTGCTGATAAATTCATTGATGGTTGGGGGAGATGTCATCAATTTAATTACGAGTTCATCATTATCGACAGCATCAACATCATCATGTTGGCGTTTCTGCTGTTGACGGACATTTAACAAAAAAGTATCAATATCCCAGCTAATGAAAAAACTGAACGCAACTAAACTGAAAATGTTTATACAAAAAAAAATACCAATTTTTTTTTGTTGCTGTCCTCAACTATATAGAATAAATTTAGTGCATTTATGTTTAGTTTTTTTTTTTCGCTGTTGGCTGAACTGCTGTTGTCGTTAACATCTCGTGTGTGTCGTATGTCTGCCTCCGTTTCCAACACACACTACATTTTTAGTAGAGTCATAAAATCATAAAAAATGTGAAAAAATGTCACATCACAGCTTTTAAATTGTGTAGATGTATGTATGTGTGTGTGTGAGTTTTTTTTTATTTTGATGCTGTTGTGTGTATCTCTGCGAAAAAAAAATAAAATTTTAACATATGAGCATCAACAAGCATAAAATCTAAAGTATCACATACATATCTTGTTAAACCAAAAAAGAAAAAAAAACGAAATATTTAAATTTTTGGTTATTATACCCTCACCAGCACAAGTGCTAAATGAGGATATATTACGTTTGTCATTCCGTGTGAAACTTTGTTAATATTCATCTGATACCCAACAAAGTGTATATATATTCTTGATCCTTATAAAATTCTAAGTCGAATGAGTTATGCCCGTCCGTGTAAAACACTCTGACGTCCAAAATACACAACTTAACTTCACCGAATTTCCAGAAAACTGTTTTGTATTTTCCTAGGCAGTTTGGTATTGAAAATTAGCAAAATCGGTAAAGTAGCATTAGAGTTACGGACCAAAATGTCAGACAACCGCCATAAAAATTTGATATTTTTATCGATATTTTTTTGCAATTTTTTTTAAATATATTACAGATAATGCCATGAAATTTTGTAAACGATAATTTTGTGATAAAATAAGAAAGTGTGAGAAAAATAGTATGAATCGGTCCATGATTTCTCAATACAAAATCTTCTTGAAATATTGCTCAATTAGTCATAAATGCCTATAAAATTGAAATATTGATACAAAATTCAGTAGAAATAAATTTCATGCAAACAGAAATCGCAAAACTATTTTTTTTAGTTCGGCCCATGTTTGACCATAGACCCCATATAAAGTCCACTTCCAAAATTCAACTAAATACGTATAAAACTGGTATAAATAATGTTAAAATGTTACTCCTTATAGGTAAATAAATTGTTGTACTAAATTTTATAGTGGTCGGCCCATAATTGGTCATGGCTTCCATATAAGGACCACATCCGAAAAAGTCCTTAATCTTTAGATATATCTTATAAATATCGGTACTGACCCAAATTGTTATATAAATAATTTGCATATACACATATTTGACCATATCCCTCATATAAAGCCCTCTTGCGAAAATCACTTCAATACTCATAGAACGGAGCGGTACCGATCCACCATTTCCATATAGTGTCATACCCGAGCCCTTTTCCTAATTTCCACAATGGCCAAAAATTCTCTCCAGATTTGCATAAAACTCAAATTTACTGGAATCCAAAAATTATTTCAGATATCCCACTATCATAGTTCCATTCAGTGGTATTTTTCCATACCATATCTATTTCTTAATATGTATTTTTTCTTATTCTGAAATAATTTCAGACAGAAAGATTTGTGTTTTAAAATTCAAGTATGATGGGGGTTTTGTGTGCTAGTTAAATTTAAATTTATCTTCACACACATTGGCAAATATGCTACTGGATTTTGTAGCTGCCAGTCAATAATTGGCAATAGGTGCCGGATTAAGACCACTTCCGAGTATAACAACCAACCATACAACTCTTTTAAATAGTGTTATTGAGATTAAATTCAAACAAAATAAGCCTAAAATATATATAGGGTGTTTTTTTGAGAGGTATAGAACTTCGAATTGAAATAAAACACAAGAAAATCGTTTTAATGATCATCAATTTGGCTTTATTGGAAGGATAATTTTATGCCATTAATGCTTAAATATGATTTCAGGCATGTGGCCGCCGCAGCTGGCTCGAATAAAGCCAATTCTACAGGTCCAATTTTCAACCACTTTTCGAGCATATGGGGCCGTATGTCGGCAATAACGCCACGAATGTTGGCTTCCAATTCCCCTAACGTTTCTGGTTTGTTGGCGTAGACGAGCGACTTCACATATCCCCAAAGAAAATAATCCAGTGGTGTCAAATCACACGATCTTGGTGGCCAATTGACAGGTCCATTCCGCGAAATTATGCGCTCATCGAATGTTTCCTTCAATAAATCGATTGTGGCGTGCGCTGTGTGGCATGTAGCGCCTTCTTGTTGGAACCACAACTCATCCACATTCATGCCATCCAATTCGGGAACAAAATAGTCGGTTATCATGGCTCTATACCGGTCTCCATTAATTCGGGTCCTCTTCAACACTTTGCTCTACAGCGGCAATTGTTTCTTCGGTGCGCACTGTTCGACGTCTCTGCGGATGCGTATTATCACATAGAGTAAACGTAGTGCGAAAACGATCCATGGTTAACCGAATTAATTGCTCTGATGGACGATTATGTCGACCATAAAATGGACGGAGCTTGCGGTAAACTTCGCGAACTGAACCGTTATTTTCGAAATAAATTTGCACGATTTGCAAGCGTTGTTCTTTTGTCAACCTGTTCATGATGAAATGGTAAACCAAACTGAACATAAATGACATTAGAGTTGCCAGATTTGACTACAAAATGCCAGTTTTATCTCTTTTCGAAAAACAAACCTGTAAAAAAAACACCCTATAGAAATAACATTAGTGGATAATGAATTTAGAAGCTATCCATAATTGGTTCACATCTACTATGCCTCCCATAAATTTTTTGTAAATAATGTTTTTGAGATCAAATTCAACCAAAAGAAGCCTCACCTTAACTTGGTTTTTTAACTTGTGCTGAATTGGGAAAAATATTTTTTTTTAATTGATGAAAATAAGATAAACTCTGTAGTAAAATAGTCTCTCAAACAATATATAAAATACTAAAAAAAATTCACTAATACTGCATAAAAACACAGAATAAGCAAATTCTAGTCCTATAGCCAGTGCAGTTTATGTATTTCTTATTATGTTTATGTGGAGGGTATTTAAGATACGGCGCAGACGAATATTGCACTTTGACTTGTTTTTATACCCCACTGTCAATGGTTTACTGCTAGATCTGGTGTGTTATGAATCTTGATGAATCCACAAAGACAAATCCTGTTTTTATTTCTTGATATTTTCCGTTGGTCCAACTCGAAAACCCTTGATTCCTTCCCATTTAAATCCATGCAAAATATTAAGATTAACTATAGTTTTTATTGAGATTGTCGACAGCTTATGAAATATAACGCCATCCACACCATCAGATATTGATAATTATCCTAAGACGTCTTTCTTTCTTGTGACCGTACTTTAAGTCTTGAGTTCACAGCAAATTTAGGTTTTTGTAAAGAGTGTGTAAAAGCTTTAAAATCGACTAAGACCTACAAGAAGTTGGTTCATAATTTCATCCTTTGGCACAGTTTTGTTGTCCGCAATGTTAAATTCTTATTTGCTTCAATTTCTATATTGTTTGGCTAGATATTTGTTTGTTTTACATTTTTATGGTTAGGTTGATTAATATATAGATTATTCGAGGCTTGGTGTCCAGAAAAAAGAAAAGAAAATATGAATTTAAATAATATTATGCATTCCAATTTGCCAATTGTTCCAGTACTTTACAATAGTATTCTTAATTATTTGAACTAGTAGCCTGAATAAAACTTTTCTCTTAAAAATTAAATATTCTAGTTTTATAAAACTTAAAGCATTGGGCTGGTTCAAACATTCCTAAAGTTTAACCCTTGTAAATAATAATGTTATGAATTATTTTTTTTTTAATTATTAAATAATCTTTAAAAAATTTGGGGTTTCCGTCGTTAGTGGGTGTTTTATTTCTTAAACAAATGAAGCAAATTTATTCAACATACAATTTAAATTTTTATTGCTTTTATTATTATTTTTTAATGTTGATTGTTGAGAGTTGTTGTTTTTTTTTTTGGTTCATGCAGTTATCAAAGTTGTTAATTTATGACATGCTGCACTTTTTTTGTTAGGTTGCTGTTTTTATGCTGCTCATGCAGCAGACCCTGGATTTGTTGTTGGGTTCGGTGCTGTTTTTGTTTTTGGAAGACACTGGGTCTCCGCAGGCATTTCTGTTGTTGAAACTGGAATACAAATTTCTTGGTGTATTCTTTATATACATACATACATGCAGACACAGATATTTCTGTTTATCATCTTCTCGATGCGATCATAAATATTAATTTTAATTTGTGTGTAAGTTTTTTTCTTTCGTTGTGGTCGTTATATTGGAGTTTCATGATGTCTCGCTTTTTTTGTTACTTCTCGGTTTAATTTTTATGTTCAATGTTTGTGTGTTTTTTATTTACATATTTCCTTAACTTCACACCACATTCGATTAAGAGTTTTGAAAATATTTCAGTGGCTGGCCTTTTTTATAGTTACAAGTTATTACAGGCCAACCTACCCCCCTCTACTTTTGTCAATTCAATTCACTGGCCTAGTAAAACAGTAAATGAGTAGTTGTATTTTCCATATTCTGTGAATTGTCTTTTATTTTGCATGACTAATAAATAAAATTGTCTGTTATATAATTGGTCAATTGTTAATAGAAATTCGTTGCTTTTACGAAATTTCACTAAATTGAAATTAATGGCTTTTTGATATTTTGCAATTTTAACAAATTAATTTGTTAGACTAACAAATAAATTAATTCTTAAATTTTATTGCATCTTTTTTATTGATGTTTTGTAAAATGATTTAAACATTGCTTTAAAATTAAATATTCGAAAATAACCATTATTTGCCCTGGCAACACACTTTACTTGATTTATTTGATGGTGTTAATTTGACTTGCTATTTTAACGCATTCCCAAACAATTATTTACAACTCATGATAAAGTTGCTGCTGGGGTTTTGTGGCGGTGATAAGTTTACTTTGCCATTTTCACGCATTCACATGGCTGTTTAACCGCTCTTTTAAAGATTTAAATAAATAATGTACAAAATTACAAGCAAATTGAAAACTCAATACTTAAATATTGAGTATATTTAGAGTTGTATTAATACTAGTAAATATTTGTGTTACTTTTCATTACACGGCTCAGCTCATTCACCTTAAATGATTAACCACAGTTGTTTTATACTCGCACTTAAGTGTATTTCGAAAAGTAACCATTAAAACTAACAAACCACAAATCGGTTTTCATATCGATACGAGTGTGTATAGCTAGAACTTTAATCTTATTGTCTGCAGCATTGCTGTCTCTACAAATCCTGATTAAATAATTTCATTGAAAAGTTCGTTCATCTTTATATGTACGAGGTCTGATCAAAAAATAACCGTTATTTTCAATTTTTTCAAAAAGTATTTATTTATTTATCAATAACTATCTTGTCCCCTTCAAAGTAATCCCCCTCAGATATAATACACTTATGCCAGCGTTTTTTCCAATCCTCGAAACACTTGTGAAACGCACTTTTTCGTATCGCCAACAGCTCCTGTTTCGATTTTTCTTTTATTAATAAAATTTCTTAAATCGTAGCAAAGCGCTTTCCTTTCATCGGTGTCTTCAGTTTTGAGAAGAGGTAAAAGTCAGCGGAGCCAAGTCCGGTGAATACGGTTCTTGAGGCATGATAACGGTTTTGTTTTTGGCCAAAAACTCACGCACAAGCATCGATGTGTAAGCTGGTGCGTTATCATGGTGCAAAATCCATGATTGGTTTTTCCACAATTCTGTGCGTTGCCGACGAATGGTGAAGGTAGTATTCCATATTGACCGTACGACCTTGTGGCAAGAATTCATGATGCAGCACGCCATTGCAGTCAAAGAAAACAGTGAGCAAAACCTTCACATTTGACCGAACTTGACGTGCTATTTTCGGTCTTGACTCTTCTGGACGTTTCCATTGGGATGATTGGGCTTTGGTTTCAATGTCATAGCCATACACCCATGATTCGTCATCAGTTATGACCTTTTTGAGGAAATCTGGCCATGTTAAAAGCTCCTGAGCGATGTCCATGATACGTTGGAACAATCTTCACTGCCGCACGTTTCATGCCTAAAACATCCGTAAAAATTGCTTGGCATGAGCCGAACGATATGCCAACATTATCAGCCACCTCTCTGATAGTGATTCAACGATTATCCAAAATCAATTTCTTCACTGCTTCAATGTTTTCATCGGTTGTTGACGTGCTCGGGCGACCAGGACGAGCATCGTCATTGACATCTTCTCGGCCTTTCTTAAACCGGTTATACCACAATTGAACTTGTGTTCTGTTCATAGTAGACTCGCCAAACGCCACAGTCAACATTTCAAATGTTCTTGCGTATTTAATTTCATTTTTTACACAAAATTTAATACAGTTTCTTTGATCCATTCTTTCGAATATTCGAACTTTTATTTGTCAAAAAAACACTCACAATCCAAAATGGCTGATATTACCAACATATAGAACAGACATGTGTACCAACATAATAGAAAAAATGCGAAAATCGAACATATGTATGTAACTCACGAAATATGATAATTATGGTTATTTTTTGGTCAGACCTCGTATGTCTGTACTTTCTTACATACGAGTATATGTAAATTTAAATATATTTTACTTTTCAACTTTTGTAACAATGTTTATTTGTAATCTCAATTATTAGTTTAATAATAATGTATTATTTTTTGTATTGTTTCAGTTCAGTCGTTTATAACAATAATAAACATTAATAACAAGCACACAAACAAAAACGAATTAAACCATACAAAAATTATAACAATCAGATTGTTATTGTTGTTATTATTTCTTGCTTGAGATTTAGCAATTGGCAATGCAATTGATAACCCTTAATTTAAATTCTGTAAAAACAAATAATAATAAATAAGTATTGAAAATAATATAATGAAAGAAATAAAGAATGGAAATTATATTGTTATGAATAATAAGCAAAGAGTTGCCATTTGAAATGCAACTTCCCTGCCATTACCAATTTACTTACCTGTAACATTTCTCAACACTGAACGCTTTATTTTACAATCATTATGTTGTATTTGATTCCTTTGCTTCTACTTAATAAAACACTTGATGTATATTATTATAACTTAGAAAGTATTTATTTGAAGCGTTTTTTCTTTAATCTCACACATTGGAATGAATATCGAATGTATAAGTCATAACTATGACAGCTAGACTTCCTAGTCGTTTAATAATATAAACGGCGTTATTAAATTTTGAGTATTGCCAACATATTCAAATTAATTTGCCCTCAACATAAGAAACTTTTTAGAAAATGTTCAACTATAGCAAATTGACGGCTGATTTGTATACATTCCTTGTTTTTGTTCAATGCAAATAGTAAATATACCAACTATTATTACCTACAAATTCTGCAAACTAACTTACCTTAATTTTGAATTGTTTAATTTGAACGTTGTTAATATTTAGATTTAGCTTTTGGTTCCCCTAGCTCCCAATTTTTAACATCAATTATGCCTTCTTGGCGCTGAGGCCAAATTGAATTTTGTAAAATAAATTTTGTGCAAATAAAATAAGCAGCTACATAAATAAATATGTGGTTGCGAAAGAGGAAAAAAAAACTCAAGTAAAGTACAAGAATTGCATATTTTCCAATCTTACTTACTTCTTATTATTTCAAGTTATTTGGATTTTCCTCAATCCTTGTCTAAGGAATATTTCTCGTTCTGAAATTATGTAAGATCTTTCATCTCATTATGGAAATAAAATACTGTCTGAGTCTTTGATTTCCAATATCCCCAAAGAAATCCAACGTTCCACGTTTCTGGATAAAACATGTCCCTAAAGCTTTGAGTACTACTTGCTCCATGTTTCATTAACTTCAATTTAAAACATATTCTTCAATTTAGCTACTAATTAAATTGAGTTGATTGAAATTTCCATACAACTAGATAATTCGAATAATTTTCTATTAAATTGAAAGGCAACGTTCTGTACAGGTTGTAAAATGATGACAAATGTTTCTGGATTCTAAAAATGTTGAAGATTTTTTCTTGTGATGTTTTCGATAAGAAGATGGAACATAGTTAAAATCACATGAACTGGACTCATTATATCCTCTTTGTTCCTTCAAGTGTTCAAAATTGAATAATACAATCAAGAATGTAATATTCGTTCGCAAAGATCTATGAACTTTTAGAACTAAATAGAACTAACAACTAGTTTCGACTGTCTAAGTATGTCTCAACATCGGTATTTCCTGAAAAAAATACACGATTTTGTATGACGTCACGAAATCTGTCGTGTGACCAATGAAGTGAACACAATCGACAATGATTTTGAATGCTCTTCACGAAATTTGGTCTGAAAAGGATAAAGTCCATGTTTGAATATGGAAAATCAAAGGAACACGATGGACAATGATCATGCTTTATCTTTAAATATTACTGCGATTTTCTTGCCACATTGTTGATGGCTTTATCCATCTGCTAAATTTTATGCGAGATTCAATTTGCAAGACTCAAAACGCACTCAAAGCAGAAATACTTCCATAAATTACATGACAGTTCAAAGGTCACAAAATTGATTTTGATGTTTTCCTCGAGTTTCAAATATGTACATATTTCGATTAATGATTGATTTAAAACACAAAATCCTTGACAATTTTTATTTCACTATCTTTCATTATGTAATGTTACCGGGCTAAACGAGTTTATTGGTATAAATTTTAGTTTTCTATTTCAATAAATTGAGATGCATACTTTTTTAAAATTCTAAGCATGGCAACCTCTCAATTCTTATACAACCCACAATACAAAAATCCCTTACAATATTTTCAAATAAACATAATGATGATCCCTGCCATCAGGGCAAATAAGTATCATTCAAAATGAAATTACACAGCAATTGCCTCAAGACATGCCACACAAACTATTTAGAATGCTTACAGCCAGGACAATAACAATAAATAAAAATTTGTAATGACAATAACAAATAATCATAAAATTATAAATGAATGCAATTTCCAAATTGAGAAATGCAACCAGCAAAATACATGTACATGTAGAATCTACATTGTAGATAGATAGATGAATTATTCGGGAGAATTGTTATTGATTTTAAAAACAAATAGGTCACAACTACAATCTTTCTTCCAAAAAAAGAAAAACAAAAACAAAAGCAAAACCCATAAAAAATAGTACAATATTAGTTTTGAAAACAAATTATAATTTCTTGTTTGTAGCAATTCTTGTTGTGGTTTTACAATTTCTTCCTTCATTTAGTGCTCGCCTTCGCGTTCTTAAACATTTATTTATTATCTCTTTCCCCCCTTCTCCCTCGCTCACACACTATCGCTATCACTGACTGACTGTCTTTCTCAGTATTTTACAACAAGGCACGTATTATATCAGTATTTACGCAACACTGATTTTGTTATTGAACTGTTTGTTGTTGTTGTTGCTGCTGCTGCTGTTGTAGTTGTTGTTGGTATGTATTTGTTGGCCTGTCATGTAACTGTAACTGCTGGTGTTTGTTGTATGTAGGTTCTGATGATTGTACTCGAATTGTGTGCTTCTTCTTTTATGTTTTGCTGTTATTATTGTTGTAGTTGTTGTTATTCGATTATTATGCCTTCGACAAGATTTTTATCAGTTGCATGCTGCTGTTATTTGGTGCTTGGTTTTTAGTGTGTAATTTTTTTCTTAAGAAATTCTCTTATAAACCAAAAAGAGGTCTTATCTTTAATTTTGCCCTACCACCAATGGAACATGTCATTACTATTCATTTTACATTCATATCGTAAGATAAGAACGAACCAAACTGCTTTTTTAAATAAAGTTGCACTAGAAGAAATATTATGGGTTATAGTTGAGGATTTAAGGAGACACATTTAAAGAGAATTTAAAATGTATGGACAAGGAAACATATAATTTGAATGCGACTGCTGCTGGATTTTTCTGAAACAAAAATTAAGCATTAAAAAAGCTATTGCAAATCTTTACATCTTTGTTTATATTTGTGTTGGAGATTGAATTCCATTATCGAAAGTTTACCCAACTATTTCTTTCTCTGTTGTTTATCTTCAATTATTTTCAACTACAATTCAAATCACCCTCGATTAAAACCGTTACAAATTGCCTAGCGTTACCAATTTAAAACATTTTCAATTACCAGCTCTTTAAACTCTACTTTAAGAGCAATTTACTTTAGTTTGTAAATTATTTTGTACGTTTCTTTTTCCCTTTGCATTTTTATGTTGTTTGAAAAATGTGTTAAATAGTTTATAACACTTATAAACTAAATGGTACGAAAGTAATAATAATTTACAACATATTTACATGCACGAAATACATACATACATACAATAAATAGTTGTGGTATAAAATATTATTTTTCACCAACAACAAATTAACTTCAAGCTTCAAATGCAATTTGCTACAAAAATAAAAATCTAAAAGTAAGTATTTTGTATTTTCATTTTGTAAATACATAAATAAGATTTAGAATACTTCCTCCTATAAGGTTGGTGTGAAATTTTACATTGAAATATATGTGTACACTATTGGGTGAAGTTATAAAGACACATCAAACATTGCCAGTAATGATTGTATTTGTTCAATTTGAGAGAGTGCTTCTTCAACCTAGATTTCATAATTAAAGATGTCATATTGTCACTACCAGACAACGTTGCCATATATTTTTTTAAGAAACATTTATTAAATTTAATTTATAAATATTTATATGACATTTATTGTACTTGAGACGGAGTAATACTAAATTAAACATTGTTGCAGTAAAAATGGATTAAAAAAGCCATTAAATTACTAACGCAGTGCAGCATAGTATAGAGTGTTTTTTTTGAGAGGTATAGAACTTCGAATTGAAATAAAACACAAGAAAACGTTTTAATGACCATCAATTTGGCTTTATTGGAAGGATAATTTTATGCCATTAATGTTTAAATATGATTTCAGGCATGTGGCCGCCGCGGCTGGCTCGAATAAAGCCAATTCTACAGGTCCAATTTTCAACCACTTTTTCGAGCATATGGGGCCGTATGTCGGCAATAACGCCACGAATGTTGACTTCCAATTCCCCTAACGTTTCTGGTTTGTTGGCGTAGACGAGCGACTTCACATATCCCCAAAGAAAATAATCCAATGGTGTCAAATCACACGATCTTGGTGGCCAATTGACAGGTCCATTCCGCGAAATTATGCGCTCATCGAATGTTTCCTTCAGCGCCGTCTTGTTGGAACCACAACTCATCCACATTCATGCCATCCAATTCGGGAACAAAATAGTCGGTTATCATGGCTCTATACCGCTCTCCATTAATTCGGGTCCTCTTCAACACTTTGCTCTACAGCGGCAATTGTTTCTTCGGTGCGCACTGTTCGACGTCTCTGCGGATGCGTATTATCTATCACATAGAGTAACGATCCATGGTTAACCGAATTAATTGCTCTGATGGACGATTATGTCGACCATAAAATGGACGGAGCTTGCGGTAAACTTCGCGAACTGAACCGTTATTTTCGAAATAAATTTGCACGATTTGCAAGCGTTGTTCTTTTGTCAACCTGTTCATGATGAAATGGCAAACCAAACTGAACATAAATGACATAAGAGTTGCCAGATTTGACCACAAAATGCCAGTTTTATCTCTTTTCGAAAAACAAACCTGTAAAAAAAACACCCTATAGAAAAACATTGCTTTGTTAATTGTGAAAATAATTTGTTTTATAAACTAAATTAAACTTATAAACAAATTATAAATTTCCAAAAAACTTTTTTTTTTTTAGAATAAAACTTAAAAACTTTTTTGCATCTCAAAAAACTTGCAAAAAAAGGGAAAACTTGACAAATGGCAACGCTGCTACCAGAGAATGCTCTGCATTTGACGGCTACTATTCTTTATTTTCATAAAAATTCCCGATAAACAAATGTTCAAAACGTTCTTTACAAACGTTACCGATATGTTTAGTTTTTCAAGGAAACGCCAGAGGACAAATCTAACTTTTTTGGAAGATGAATGATTGCAATTGATGGTTTTTTGACTATCTCTTCAGACTATAGCCATAGTTACAATTTTTGATGGACAATTGCTCAATCATGCCCTGAGTTTAAGATGAAAATCAATCTTAATTCTATCAATCTCATTTAGAGCTTATTCACGGATCAGATTCATACTGAGTCCTCTGAAAGAGTGGACTCTTAGTTCTTTTATTTCATATATCATTGACAATTTTAAGTATTTCAGCATTTTCAGTGTTATTATCTCCCTTTAATACTTCAACATTGTGAAAGGAGTAAGCCACGAATTGACAGATCAAGTAAAATGTATATCTATTATCCTCGTTGTACCATTTGCAATCATGTATAATCTTATGGGAATATCTCAGTTTATAATGCTTATATGCTTAACGTGGCGTTATTTTTAGGTTGCCATAGGGTTAAAATTTGATTATATTGTATTGAATATCCAATAAATAAATTTACAGCGATCTTGGTATTTCAGTTTCACCGTAATATTGATATTAAGATTATATTCGAAAATCAGTAAAAACACAAAATAATCATGTCTCAATCCCACAATAAGCCACATACATATCTAAAGCTAGATTTACACGATTGAAATTTTCTTCAAAATTGCTCTTCAAAATGCTTCAAACTCATTTAAACAGCAAAATTTCTTCAACATTTGTTTATTTAATAACTATTTATAACTATTAAATAAATAAACTTTGAAGAATTTTTGCTGTTTACACGAGTTTGAAGCATTTTGAAGAGCAATTTTGAAGAAAATTTCAATCGTGTAAATCTAGCTTAACCATAACAGTTCATCAATAGCTTTAATCTTTTATGACATTTTAAGTGATTTTCGAAAACCTTTACCAATGTTTGCGTTGAAACCAACAACCTCCACTATTGAGTTATACTACATTTACACCTACGCAAAATCTATTACTTAAGGGATTTTGAGCGAAATCTTGTTCATTTCTACTAGATTTCCTATGCAAAACAAAATCTAGTTCGTCACGAGATTTTGGCAAAATCTTGCAATACAACTCTGAATTTCATACTAAAGTACTAAAAAATACAGCACTGAACAAGAAAATTTTGACAGTTGCACAAAAATAAATTTAAAAAAATAATAAAAGAGCGGGATATAAAATAAATTTGCGGCAAACTACACCGTATACTAAATAAATAAATAAACATTTCTTTATTTTGTCAGTTTTTATCATTGACGTCAACTTCGAACACAGCAATTGAAATGTTTGCCGGCTCATTCAAAAATTGTCTATGAACGTTTCTTCTAATAGGCACATCTTTCTCATAAAACGAGCCGTAGCGAGTCTATAATACATATAAACGTATTTAGTTAAATTACGCCAACTTATTTCTCATATTTACGTGTTTCCATTCCAACCTCCTATATAATAATAGCGTGTAGTACATTTGCAGAAGTTTTTGAGACCTTATACTTAACAAATGCTGCAGTTTTTTACGCAAAAATGTTAATTCCGTTGGTTTTTGTTTCAGATCTGGATGTAAAATATAATAAAATTTGTTTTTGTCTCTCCATTTTTGTTACTAAAAGTTTACAATATAATTTATTTTCTTTTTCAATCAGCTGTTTTTATTATGAAAATGAAATCCAACAATACATATGTCAAAAAGTAGTAGTGTAAACGCCAACAATTTTCTTTAAGATTTTAATTAAAATCTACTAGATTTGGCGTAGTTGTAATGTAGTATTAATTAAAGAAATTCCTCGTTATACTGTTACTTGAAATGATGTTTTACTGATAAGTATTAGACCTCAAAATTAGAAAACGCTAATTCTGTGGATGTTTATCAAAAAGGAAAGTTTTTCTTGTTTAAATTCCAATTGGACACCTGAGGTTTAAAATACTCACTTGAATATAGAAATATATTTATTTATACGACAGAATAATGGTCTCTTCAAAGTGGTTTTGTTGAGTGGTATTCCTTCTAAAGACAATAAGTCTCATTAAATCTGCTTAAAGTTTTCAAAATTTGGTGCTCTTTCAAGATCTCTGAGTTATTAATCAGCCAGTTATTTCTGGTGCAATTGAACTATAGGCAATGTTGTAATACTACTGCACACTTCCAGTCCTAGCTTCTAATAATATTGTATACAAAATCGTTCAATAAACCGCAAACTTTATTCTAGGAGGAATATTTTCATAAAGTAATTTATTATTTTGATGAGGTTTCACAGTATGAGGGCTTTAAAATGCAATAAAGCAAACTGAACTATATGAGGTATTAATACATATATATCGGTCAATAATCCAGCTTTGCATGTTGGCAAGAATTCAAGAGAAACAATTTTCAATGACTCACCTACATAGATCCGGCAGAATCTTTCAGGGCATCAATCGATTGTAACTTATTAGCATATACCATGTCATGGTTGCCATTGATCGCTTTAATAGTATTCAGTTTGTTTTATTTTAATGGTCTTCCTATTCTTATATTCCCCACTGTACTAGTATATATGTATGTATATAATTTTATTTATTCACATTCATAAGTAGACCGAAAAACCGACCACTCATGCATATTGACTGAAAACTAATTCGTACAGGGCCACAGACTCTTGTACGGCATTTTTAGACGTCTGTCCATGTGTCCATGTCCGTCCGTACGTCCATACAGCTAACTGCTGCTATACATCAGTCTTGTAATAATATTTTGCTTTTATTCATAATTTATTTTTCCTAAAAAAATAAACTAAAGAACAACAAGTACAACTAATAAGAAAATGAAAAATAAAAGATTATTATTTAAATAAATACGAACTATAGCCTGCTGCTGCAACTATGTTGTAGAAAAAATAGAAATATTTTGTGTGTTTATAGAATAAATAAGGAAGAAGGTTTTTACAGTTGGCATAAGTGGAACGAGAAATGACACTACACAAAATAAAGTGCCTAAACTATGCAAAATTTATAATTTGGATAACTTATAATTTTTCAGTTAATTTTATTAGAGAGGAATGTATTGAGTATATACTTTCACCGGTGCTATTAAGAACCACCTGAGACATTTTGCGTAACTCTTAGATATGGCGATCGCACTAACACATCTAGGGGAATACTAGAATATTCTTTTGCGCCATAAACATTATTAAGTAATGTCCATAAACAGTTGTCAGAATTGCAAACCCACAATTTATCTATTCTAATTTTTTGTTTGTTTTAATAACAAACAGAAAACACCCAGAGTCTTCGGCGGGAATCGAACCCGCAACCCTCTGACTGATAGGCCAGCACTCTATCGTCTAGTCTGGTCTCTCGGTATATGCATACAACGATATTGTGTTTTATGTCTAATTGTTTGTTTTCTACTTTAGGTTAAATTGCATACATATATATTTTAAAACTCAATTAATCTCAATTATAATGGATTCGGAGGATTTATTTGCTGATTTAATGTTTTACTAAATATGTTCAGGAAATGAACGCAAAACATACAATAAATAAACAGTCAGCTGTTCGAAAGAGTGATGGTCATTGTAAAGTATCTTTTCCTTCATACTTGCCTGAAAAAGTACAATTGTGTGTGTGCATTACATACATAATCCCAGCATACCATTCTAGGAGCGCTCCGAGAAAGGAGTCAGAAAAGAGTCCAACTAAAGAGCATTTTCGGAGCGCTCCGAAAAAGGAGTCAGAAAAGAGTCCAACTAAAAAACATTTTCGGAGCGAAAGAAAAATTTGCTTACAAAATTATGTTTTTTTTTTTTTCATTTTTATATATTTTATTTAAATGAATTCCATTTTATTTTTTTTACTGTAAATACAATTTAATTATTTTTTTTCCATTTCTAATTTAGTTTATTTGTTGAATTCCCTTTTTGTTTAAGTAAAAACATTTTGAAATTTGTGAACTTTTAATTTGTTGTATTTAAAATTGCAATGACTCTTTTCTGACATTAACTAAGAGCTCTTTCAGAGCCCAAAAAGACCCTCATAAAAGTCTCTTTTCTGACATTATCTAAGAGCTCGTTCTGAGGGACCATTTTCGAATGTAATGACCCTCTTTTCTGAAGGTTTTCGGAGCAATAATGATTGTTTTTGGGCTAATAAAGATCATGAACGTTCCGGAAATGGTGCCAGAAAAGACTCTTTTCGGACTCATATGGCTTGCTGGGATCTAGCACTTTGATAGTTATTTATGTTTACTTTAATTCAATTCAATATTTATTTAACTTGCAATATTTATAATACATAACACTGAAGGAAACCTGGGAACAAGTGTATCTGGGTGTTTTCTAATTTATTTTTTAAAGTTAGCAAAAAATGCAGTTTCATTTTCTATTTCAGAGTGTAGACAAAAGTGGTCCCAAAACAACTACTTAGTCAGTATTGACGCAGTCTACTGGTAGATTTTCAATGACAAGCTAATTATTAATGCCAATAGAAGATTACACAGGCTGGGTACACCTGGTCAGTAGTACTACTGACAATGTCAATAGTTAATCACTATTGGCATTTCCTACAGGGTAGTTATACATATGTATTAATGCATTTATTTTGTTATACATATTTATATTGTATATGATTTTTTTTTATTAAAACATATTCATATGTCCAGATGTGTTTTATATTAAATTGTGTTGCTCAATTTCCACAAAAATTATTATTAAAAAGAAAGTACCAAAAAATAGGGCGAATTCACCCCAATATAATTTAACATACATACAAACAGCCCATCACTGCTGTGCAAATGTCACGTAAGAACGTTAGGAAATTCTATTTTATACAGATTGAGACGTTCCGTCAACGTGATTAATATTCGGTAAGCATTTGTATTGCTTTCAAATAACAAAACGGATCAATTGTTTCGTTACGGGGCGTTACGTAGAGGTGGACTTTCGTCTAATTCTACCTTTAGTTACTATTTTAAACAAACTCAGAATAAAACATCAGAAACTGCTCAATTTCCTCACCTACGTAAGACCCGTATTACGAGGCATTAGATATCCCTTTTCCCGAATCCTTGTTATTACACCTTATGCTCTAAACTATTACTACTTGCAGCTTTACTGTAGCTCACTTTAAAAAATATAATGCATGAAATTATGCAGGGTATTTTCTGCTTATTTCGTATATTTGTTTTGGGGATAAGAAGATGGAAAAAAATTAAATAAATAAATGCGATATAATAAAACACTTAAGTACTTAAATAATGTATTTTTGAGATACGTACCACCAACACAACACATTCAAACACTTATTACTCTATATATTTATTATACTACATAGTTTGTTGCCACAATATAAATATGTGTACAAGTAGACTCCGCATAAACCACTTGAGTTTTGTAACTGGCCCCATGTGTCTGTGATTTGTGTGAGAAAAAAATAAACAAAAAAAAGCAATATACAAATTTGTATTTTTAATACCACACACAAATAAGTAATTACCAGTCATAATAACAACAAAGAGATTTAAACAAATTTGTTAGGAAAATATCCTGTATCCTTGAAACAACATTTCATTTGTTTATAGTTTAAAGCGTTCTGTTGGAAAATCTGTGGTTAATTTGTACAAAAAACTTGTCCCCTAAACCAGCTTTTTAACACTCTAAATCTGCATACAAATTTCCGCTGTTTCCAAACACTTTTCTAAGAAACATGTTACTTATTTACAAGTGCTTGTTTCGTTTTCTGTGTAACCCATAAATTCATTTTGTTAGATTTTTATTTTTATAATGAAAAATTTAAACATATGAAAGAAAAAGTCTTAAAAAATTTGTTTAACTGGAAATTGCACTTTAATAAGAATACTCTTATGCTGCATCTGCATTTGTATATCGTTGATTGTTGTGTTTATTTCTACAGTTGTAAAGTGTTTGAATAAAAGTGACAAACGATCTGTCAAAACATGCGCGCACAATGTGTCTGTTAATAAGCGCAACATATTTAAGCATACATATAATGATTGCACTTGGAGAAATTTCAGGCAGTCGCTCAACTCGTATATTAAACAATGATGCTGTGACGCGAATTATCCTCATATGTCTATCAGCATTTGAGGGTTCTAAAATATCATTGAGGAAGAGTCTGAAGCCTCTCTAATTAGCTTTCTGTTGGTTTATGTATTTATTTCCGGTGTTTAAAATAATTTGGTCGATGCGAACAGCTATAGATTCTTATATGTGGCGATCAAAAATCCTTATAGTGACATCGTGTTTCACTCGTGAAGAACTCGACGCCTATCTTGTCTTCCCTAATAGATTACCAGAGCCTATGGAGACACGTGTGTTACCTTCATGTCCGTAACTTATAGCGTGTTCAGATATGAAACTTTATTGAGTCAATATTCGGTTAATTGACAATATTATTTTAAGTGTTGAGGCATACGCAATTTTCAGCTTACTCAATAATCATTTGACAGTTGGAAAACAATACAAAAAATACTCTAAATGGTTGTTGTGTTTCTGTGTAAACAAACTGCATTCACATTGATTTTTTAATGATTTCTTTTGTTGATATTTTCCATTTTATACAATTTTGTTCACTAAACACAGTTGTGAACAGTGTTGCATTCGAAATCTTACTCAATATTATAACAATTTCGTACTTATTGCGCAATAATTAATTAAGATTTTATATGAAATATTGAGCTTAATAATGGCGTTAATTGCGATTATCACAATTAAGGTGCATATCTGAACACGCTATTATGTATAAATCAGTAAGGTCCTTTAAGCAAACCAAAACTATTTCTTCCAGTGTATTGAACCACAGCCAATAATTTAATATGACATTGCAGCTGTGCAGAAGCAACAATACTGTTACTTGCTACTTTAAACACTTGAAAAAATATGTGTGTCAATTAATTTAACAACATTTCTTTGAGTTTAATTATTTATTCGTAGAATTCTTAAATATTTCATTTAAAAACTCGTAATTGTATTAAATCTCTTTTAATTTTTTTTATTTTTTTCTGCTTTTTCGTTTTAGGTAAGACAAATATTTTGCTTGCAACGCCAGTTTAAAAAGGCAACAAAACTACTATGTAAAATGGCAAACTAAAATGTGGAGTAAGTTTTGCTTGAGTAAAAAGACATAAAATAATTAAAATTAGTTTAACAAAAATATACGCTGAAAGCAAAAAAAAAAAAAACTACCAACAAAAATGGCAACAACTGAAACCATTTTGAATATTTTTAATTTGATTTGGTCTTGAAGTAAAAATTTGTTATGCAAATTTTTTTCTGTCTTGGTTTATTTGTAAGAATTTTATTTTACTTACATACTCGTATATTACTAACTTGGTTAGCTTGGCTTGGCTGTCTTTGGGGTTTGTTTTATGTTAAATTTTTGTTTTTTTTTTGGTATTACAATTACAATAATAAACAGTTGTATCACACACAAGAAAACTTAAACTGAAATGAAGGAATGAATGGAAACATAGATATCTTTTTGGTTTATGAATTGCCTTGACTTGCGTTGTGTCTTGACATAACAGAGACAGAGCCTGCTTGATGCTGACTGCCATTTCTTGCAACTTTATGCATAATGCATTGTATATGAAATTTTAGTTGTTGCCGTTGTTATTGCTTCTGCAACCTAGAAGAATGAATCTCAAATTTAAGATTTTAATGGAATATGGTCTTTTCAAGATATTTCTATTATGCTGACATTATTTCTTTATCCTATTTGTGCAAAATATTGCAAGTTAGTAGTTGAAAATATGAAAAATTTAAGCAAGAAGAGAAAAAGGGTCAAATGCAGGACTGGAAAATCTAATTATTGTTTGTTTGAAAATACTGTTATACACAAACATTTCTTTGGAAAATAATGTTAATAATGTTAAATAATAATGTTACACAAATGTTTTGTTAGGAGAATACTGTTATACACAAACATTTTCTTGAAAATACTGTTATGCAGAAAAAAATTTCCATAGAAGAAACTGTTATACAGTACATTTTTTATAGAAAAAAAAAACTGTTCTACAGAAAATTTTCATATAGAATATACTATTATTATTTTTATTCGGAAAATACTGTTATACAGAAATATTTTCTTTGGAAAATACTGTTATACAGAAAAAAATTTCCATAGAAAAAACTGTTATACAGAAAATTTTTTATAGAAAAAAAACTGTTCTACAGAAAATTTTCATATAGAATATACTATTATTATTTTTGTTCGGAAAATACTGTTATACAGAAATATTTTCTTTAAAAAAAGTATAGTATACTATCAAATTTAAGTATGATCGTATCAACATTTTCATGCCTGCTCATAAGGAAAATCTACTCCAATAAAATAGTGTGAAAACAGTTTCTGGAGGACATTTTGAAAAACACTATAAATAAATTGATAAAGGCAAATTTTAAATAAAAATTCAATAAACTATTATCAATTTTATTTCATTGTATGCAGCTCGTTTGTGTTGATGATATTCAGTTATTTGCTAAAAGTTATAAATTTTTCCTTTCCTAGACAAATGTCATGTTAAAATATTTTCCCTTTCTACATATAGCACCGATCCAGACTCCTCAAGAAGAACTGTGCATATCTTAATCCTATATGCTAACAGCAATCAATTTTTTCGAATCCAGAGATAATCTAATTGAAATTTGAGTATTTTCAACAAATCCGATGCCTATCCATTTTTTTATTGTTTATTGTACAGACTATTCTACCCCTGAATAACCGATATAGCGATTATAGGAAAATATAAAAGATTACCACGTTCCAATTTATATATTTTCTCAAAATCTGCCAAATCTCTTGCCAGTTTTTATTTCATTATGTATTCCTACCCTGTCTTAATTTTCCATTGTATTTTATATGCATAACGTGCACACATTGCACAACACCAAAGAGCGAGAAAAAAAAACATATAAAAAGAAATTTAAATAAATTCTGATTTAATTCAAATGATGAGGCCACATCATGATGAGGAAAACTGATAAACATAATCAACATGATTTTATGATGACAATGTCTGTTATGGGTTTCATTTGAGTTGGTTGCCATGGCTAAGTCTTGGCTTTTTTTTCTAAATTTTTGTTGAGATTTGTTTTAGGCAGCCTACACACATCAGCAAGCAGCACAACTTTGTGCAGTAAATAAATGCATTGTATTGAAATTTTTGACAAGAGTTGCTAGAAATTGCCTAGAAATGCAAAAAAAGCCTTCATCAACTAGTCATCATTTTTACTCTGCAATTTTTTTTTATTGTTTTTTAAGGCAACTTCAGCAACAGCCAGTCGTCAGCCAGCCAGGCATCAAGCCATCCAGCCAATTGCTATGGCAATCAAGTAACCATGCAACATGTTTATGTTGCTTACAACAAACTCTTGTTTTCATATGTTAATGTCGCCTAATCAATCTGGGAAAGAAGTTTTGTTATTTTTTCTGCCTTGCCAGACACCCATGCATTGTAACCAAACATATATTTTGTATATATGCAGGTACACATACTTACATATATGTTTAAAAAAGCATAAAATTAACATTTTATTTGAAATTCATAGATATGTTGGCATAAATTAAGTTTATTTTTTCAACAAAAAAGTATCAAGCAACATTTTATAATCATTGAGGCAACCAGGCATTTGTTCCTTCTTCTTTTATATGGCAACAGTTCATTCTTTAACAATTTATTCCTCCCTGCTAAAGTTATTTTTCCTTTCCCATATTGTTTCTTTTTGTATTATAAGCTGTATGCATGTAAGTATGGCTGGTATGTGTAGGATCTTGTCAAGAATTCATATTTAGAATTGTTTCTTATAAAATTCTTTATAAATATTTCTTGCCACAACCCCCTTTTAAATATACATACATATGTAATTACATACATACATGCATATAGGTACATATGTATGTATGTACATAAGATTGTTTGTATATTTTTATAAATGATTTTAAATTACAGCATGATTTTCTGGCAAATATTTTAAATTTTCCAATATAAATTTTGTTGCTGTTGCTGTTATTTGTGTGTTCCGGTGTTATAAGCTTGTTAAGGAATAAAACGTATATATGTTTCATATTAAAAACGCAAAAAAATACACGAAACTAATGCTGGCTGCTTTCAACACTTACTATCATCAGCATCATCTTTTGAGCAGCAAGCAACAACCTCAGCAAATGAAAATTGTTGGCCTTAGGGTTGGTTGTATTAAACAATACTGGCAACATGTATTACACACTCGTCCATACACAAACGTAAACTACAATTTTTCTCTAAAGAGGAATATTGTTGTATGAACGAACACCATGAATATCTGCCGGATATGTGTGTAAAGAATATATTGGCTGTTGCTGCTTGTTGAGTCTATATTATTTGTGTGTCTGCTTGCAACTGTTAACAAAATTCCAAAATCCAACAAAAATTTCATGTTTCATGTGTTTTCTGTCTCTTTTTTTTTAAATAGTTTTTGCGTTCATAGCACTAGTTCAACAAAATTGTTAGAAAATGTTGTTGCTAAAATGTTTTCTCCATCATCAGCAGTGGGTGCTGTTGCTGCTGCTGCTGCTGTTGAATATTGTTATTGGCTATATGTCGTCAACAGCAACCTACCAGCATTTATACACACAGCATCACCATTGCTGTCGTCATGATTTTCTTTAAATACGTCTGTTTTGAAAAAAAATCATCATGTATAAAAGTCATGTTCATATACTTGTTTTATTTTTATTTTTTTTGTTCTGTCCTCAGTTCCTTTCAATTCCAACCAAATCTTATTTTAAAAATCTTTAGACATTCATCGTTATTTTTATTTTTATTAGTTTTCAGTTTTAGTATGTTTTTTTTTTTTTTTTTTTAATTCAATATTTGTTTTTGCGTTAGTTTGTGCTGTTATCAGGATTTAGAAATAAAACCTCAAACGTGATTTTAATATTATGAAATGTTAACTACAATTGTTGAAATTCGGAACTTGGGAACTTTTACTATGATTTCTACAAAATTTAGAATAGTAATAACGAAGGAGTTAAGCTCTCAAAATAAGGCTTTCCAATTTGGGATTTTGAGAAAGGTCGTTGAAAAAAGGACTCATGAACAGTTTTAACTGTAAGTTTCAACTGATCATTTATAACTGACAGACTTCACTGTGAACTGAGATGTACACACACGTGCAGTTCAATACTTCAGTTTTTAACATGGATTCGAACGAGCAGGACGGTTTAGCCGCCCTCGATTTACTTTTTGTAATTTAAAAAAAAAAATAAACAGCGTAAACAGTGGTACAAGAAGTGGTTATTACAACGAAATTTATTAGCTTTTACTTCTTGAAACTTCTTCGCCAGCTTGTTTTTGGCGCGATCATGGTACTTGCTAGATTTAACTTGCCGTAGGCAAGGTTCTGATCAATATACTATTGCAATAAAATCAACTATCACTTGGTTTTGTTTACGCGACATGATACGCAGTTGAACCACCACACATGTTCACTTCAGTTGAAACTAAACTGAACAGTTGTGTTGAACTATCAGTTATTACTAGTGTGACCACCTCAATTTTGAGCGAAACTGGGACATTTTTCGAAAAAAGTACTAAAATCCGGAACATTCAAACTTAAAACCGGACCATTTTTTTATGGGGAAAAACTTTATTATTCAAGTTAAATTTAGACAAATTTAATGTTATAAGTAATTTGAATCTAATTTTCTGTCGCTTTTTGTTTAAAATCGTATTTATCCTGTGTTGAAATTTGCTTCAGCATTGTTGGAGATTCTTTCAAAAAAAATTGTAAAATTCAACGCATTCGTACTTTAAATTATATTTGAGAAATAGCATATCTTTCAAAGTATCTAGCTTGAGTTGCGATTTTGCTTTTGTCCATTATTTTGCGATCAACGAAAATATACGCTCTCCACTTGCAGATGTTGCTGGCAAACAAAATTTAAATTCAATGATTCGAGCGAAGCGAGTGTACGGTATATTGTTACTTTGAAAATGATTGAAACATTCCACCCAACGTTGATGTGGTTTAGTAGAACGTGGCTTAGTAGGAGGATTATTTTTATTCCCTTCGCTAATTTTCTCTGGGGTAATAAATTTCAATAGGTAACCAAACTCGTCAAACAATTCTACATTGTTGTCTTCAAGTTTTAACCAATTCTTTTCAACCATAAATTTGATCGTTGTCTCTACATCTTTCCAATTCGGTGCAGCAGCGAGTCCCTTTTTGTTTAAGTAAAAACAATTAAAAAGAAATAAATGCGACCTTTAAATTTGTTGTATTTAAAATTGCAATGACTCTTTTTTGACATAATGTAAGAGCTCTTTCTGAGCCCAAAAACCCCTCATAATAGACTCTTTTCTGACATTATCTAAGAGCTCTTTCTGACGGAAGGTCATTACATTCTTAATGGGATGCGAGTGGGATATCTATCAAAAAAATTATTTTTTAACTCAAGAATAGGATTTTTCAATATTTGGCACATGTATCATTTTTATTTATATATTAAAAAAAAGGGCCCAATTTGAAAAAAAAAATAAAAAAAAAATATTTTTGAAATGATTGAAGAAATGGCTATCTAAAGTCGTTTGAACAATTTTTGCTAAGACCAATAGGTGAAAAGTTACACTCATTTAAAAAAAAAACCTGTATGACCAAAATTTACCAAAATTTCCAACTTTGACCCCCTCTAACTCCGGCACTTCTCGACTGATAGAGCTAAAAATTTGTGTCTGGCCTACTATGCAATACTACTAACCTTGGTGCAAATTTCATCCAAATCGGAAGACATCGATTTTTAAAATTGGGTCACTTGACGTGAAATTCACCATATATAAATAATAGTAGAGGCAATAGTATAACGGGGCTTAACAAATGAAAACAAAGAGCTCATGCGGCCATTTTTTAAACATACAAATAAAGTTAATCTGCCAAAGTCTTTATTTTAAGCATTTGAATTAAAAAAATATTTTAAAATAAAAACAATTTAGGATAAATAAAATAAATTTGTTAGAATTTGAATAGATTTTCGAAAATAAACTGCTAATTTAAATAAACCAAGAGCTGCTGGGGGTACTCTCTATTGCGTTGCGAAAGCAAATTCGATGCGATAAGCGTACAAATTGATACTCTTACGCATCGAATTTGGTTTCGCATCACAATAGAGAGTAATCCCCCTGGTTGGTATGTACATATATAACTTTAGAAGGCACAGTGACTAATTGCGAGTTAAACTATGTGCATATATATACATATACTATTTGTATAAAAAAAATTTTCTAGAATGTTCACCATATAAATATTTTCAAACTTAATTAATTTTACAACATGTAGCATATAGTTTCATTTGAACCATTTAAAGGTTAAATACATTAAAAACAACTAAATACATATTTGTTTTGTTGTGGCTCAATCTGACCGTGGATGACTGGGTTGTGGCTGCATGGCTGCTGCTTCTCCTGTCTCAATCTATACGATATGGTTGGAAAAAAAATTAAAAAAAAAAAAACCAGGCAAAATTAAAATCTTATCAACTCGTGAAAATCTTATAAAGTTCTTAGAGACGTTGTTTACATACATTTGTGTACTTTTGTATAAAGTTTTGTGTAAATAAATATCGTTAGCAGTATTTTTTTTAATAGTTTCGTCTCCTTTTCCTTTTCATTTCACTTCTGGTATCACGAACAAACAAAGCAACTTCGCCTTAAGGTGCAATGGAGTAGTACAAACCACCAGCCCTGAAAAACTATACGAGTACTTGTACAACACTTGAATAGTTATTGATAAAATGTGTATGTATTTTATTATTTTTGTAGCGATTTTTTTAATAAAATAAAAACCTTTAAGGCTTTATTAGTTTTTGCTATATTTTTACTCGTTTTTTGTTTTTGTTGGCCAACAACGTGGTTTTTTTTAATGCGATAACCATCTAACTTTAACAAAAATCATTCAAGTACGGCAACATGTCGTGCAGTGTAGCCAACCAGTC
Organism: Bellardia pandia; assembly: GCA_916048285.2. Classification (NCBI taxonomy): domain Eukaryota; kingdom Metazoa; phylum Arthropoda; class Insecta; order Diptera; family Calliphoridae; genus Bellardia; species Bellardia pandia. Next base: position 79,552,031 of record OU696530.1, read on the forward strand.
ATTACACAAATTTTGTTCCTTGTTATTGTTGTTGCTGTAATGTTGTGTTGTGGGGTGTTTTGTATGGTGACCTTTTTATCTTCTAATTCCTTGTACTCGTATGCCGTAAGTCAGTCAAAGTTCGTTAAATGTTTAAGCTTTCACTGGGAATACAAAAGCCATTTACTTTGTTAGTTTAGATTATTATTTGTAATTATTTTTTATGCTAGTCGTATAATAAATAGTCTGGCTAACCTTTCTTTATATAAAATGTTGTTAGTTTTCCTTTCATTATTCTGTTTTCTTTTAAATTAGGGAAATAAATTTGAGCATTATACTTTATGTTGGGGAGGGTTTAAAAAAAAAGAAATTGAAACATTTCCGGTTTAAGATATCAGCAAATTGTTTTGAAATATCAGATGCTAAAACAAAGTGGGCAACTTAGAGTTATGGAAAATTTAAGTTAGTTTACAAATTGTTAAATGGCAATACGAAAATGTGAGACTGTTTGAAAACCTTGCTCTTCTAATCATTATAATTTTGATATAATTTTGTTAAATATACAAAATTTAGTTTCAAACTTTTTTTTTTACTGATACATAGTTATAAAACCTTGCACAAATTTATTTAAAACTATTAAACATTTAAACATGCATGCACTACATTGAGCCCAAATTAATTTAATAATATTCTTGTCAATAAATTAACTTTATATTTAAAATCAACTTTATATTATTAATATAATTTTATATTAATAATATCAATGTTTTTTTTCCACTACTCTACATTTATTGTAAATTTGCAATACATGTTTTTCAACTACTATTTGTTTATTTAATTGCATTTTCATTTTTATTTCATTTTAAATTAGATATAAATGTAATTAATTATGTGAAAATGACAAGCGGACATACAGAATGACACAGCAAATGGCTGAAAATAATAAATTTATTATTTTGCATAATTTATTGGCCAAAGATAATTAAAACAAACATTAAAAATAAACTGCAGCACTAACTCTTTAAATTGGCACACAGAAACACACACACAGTCAGAAAAAATAACAATAATTATACACCAAATAAGGCGGCAAACCGCAAAAAAAGCAAACAATAAAAATAAACTTCATAAATTTAAAAATATAATAAAGGCACAAGAAACTAAATGTATGGGCTTGAGTCGAAAGAAATCTATATGACAATTTATCATAAATAGTAATTAACAAAACAAAACATGTAAAAATGTGTAAAAAATGTAAGTAGCTGGTTAGTCTTACAAATATGGCAACTTAAAACAAATAATATTACAACACATGCACTTGAATAAATTAGTGTCATACCTTCGTTTTAATATATCGCTGGCTTAACATGTAAAGGCTCTAAGTCCACTTTTTTTAGAAATTGAGATTTTGAAAATACAGTTATCTCATTTGTTGTTGTTGTTTTGTAGTAATGAGTAAAGGCGCCAAGTCCAATTTGTCACATCTTTGTGTAATATCTCACTTCTTCCAATGTTGACATATCAACTGTTTCGCGCGGAATAGTCTGAGAGTCTAACCAATTGACATAATATTATTTCTCATTGACTACACTCTCGCTGTTTTGAGTATCAACACCATTAACAGTCATGACTTTAATCGGCATGATGTTTTGATCATTATTTTTTTAAAAAATTTAACAATGTACAATTTTGTCCCTGGCCATTGAAAAGGCGATTCCAAAATGACGGACATTCGAGGAATACAATACACACCAAATGGTGAAACTATTTTCAAACTTAGATTTCCTGATGAATGGAAAAATCTCCACCAAAAAATAAATGAAAATGTAGTCGCACTAGAGTGGTCGGATTTACACCAACTTCTTCAAAAAGGAGAAAAATAAAGACTAGAAAGTTCGAAGACTTGCAATATCTAAAATCCACTTTGCCTACAAAACACCATAAATTTTATGACGATTTGCCATACGAATAAAAATAGTCGTCGCCAATTATCTTACTTTAAAATGCATTAAAATTTTAAATTAATATTACTTTTTTATAACAGCAATGAAATAAGACTAAATAATTTTTGTTTTCATTATGTACAAGTATGTATATAAAAATATCGAAATTGAAATTACAATAATAATGTTATTCATATTTTTAAATAAATTCTGTTTCTCTTTTTACAATAATCAAAACAAACTTTAACTTTTTACATATTATTAGCTTCTTAACTAACAACAATAAAAAAGCAACAAAAGTACACTTTCATTTTAGTAAGTAAGAAATATAAGTAGAGACAAGTTTTAAGAAAAAGATCTAAGTTCATTAAAACATACAAACTAATGGTGTTTTCTTTTCTGAAATAAAATGTTACACCTTTATTATGTACATTTTTATAATGTTTACCCCACATTTTAAAGATGTCGCATTTTTAATGGTCAGAATAGAACATAAAATTACAACAGTGTAACACTTTTTTTATGTACAGCTGTTTTTGTTTTTTGTTAAAAAAGAAGAAGCAGATAGCTCCCTGGTAAGATCGCTTGAATTAAGATAATGAATATTTATCAAAAAGACCAATGGCACCTTCCCGACTAATAAGCAAATTCTTCTTAAACTATAAAAATTATATATATAAACATACATTCTTCTTATATATGAAGTAGGAGATATTGTCCTATGAAATTTGACATACATTAACTTCAGAGTATTCATTAATTACGTTTTCTACAAAGCCTTTCACTCGCGGTTGTGGATTTCTTTCCATAATCATATAAAATATTTTATCATCATCAGATGATGAACATGAATCCAACAAGTCATCCAAAATTTTTTCAGCACATAACAAAGTAGTAATATTTTCCATTTTGTATATATCTTTTTTGTTTCTTAACACAAATACACATTCATAAACAAAACAAATGTCAGCTGCAGCGATGCCAACTTAGCCCTTTTCGGGCTAGATTTAGCCGGATTTTAGTCACTCACAACGCGAAAAAAAGAAAATTGGATGTGGTTTTATATGGATTTTTTTTCCATTTAGCCCTTTTTTCAAAAATGTTTACGCGTTTTGAGTCTCAAAAGTTGGCATCACTGGTCAGTTGTTTTATCGTGCGATTCTCCCCTTCTAAAAATACAGAGTGTGAAAGGTGTACCATTTTTTAAATTTATAGTGTGACATTTATAGAAAAGAACATACTACACTTTAGCAGTGTTGACATTTTTTCAGAAAAGAACACAAAAAAATTAAAAAAGATGCGAAATGGGAAAAACGTGTAACATTTTTCCCAGAAAAGAAAACGTCATAAGTAACAGAAAAAACTTCAAGTCCAAAAAAGCTTTTATCTCGGCAAATACTTATTTTTTTCATTTTGCTTTTACGCAAATAAAAAACAAAGAAAAATACAAAAACAAATTGCATTTACAGATTTCAAAAATGTTTATTCAAAAACAAAGTTTGATTATTTTTTGTCTCTGCTGTAATATTGTAAAATATGGACTTAGAGCCTTTATATGTTAAGCCAGCGATATGTAAAACAAAGCAAACAGCTGTAATGTGTAACAACAAATACTCAAACAAGATAATAAAGAGTTGTACACAGGCCTGCCAGATGAATTTCGGAAAAAATCGTCAAAATCCTGATAAAAAAGAAAAAAATCGTCATTTCAAATTTTAGAAATCGTCAAAAAAAATCGGAAAAATAAAAAGTCACTATTTCTAATAGTATTTTTAAATTTTTATTTAAACGAAAACATAATAATTGAAGTTTATATGGCCTCTTGTACAATACGTATCAAAATACATAAATTTTTACTTTTTAAATAAGAAATCACAAAAAACATAATGTTAAACACAACTTGTGTAATATTTTTTATAATATCTTTCCGCTTTCACACTTTTTAATTCTGACTTATCAAGGCAAGTATTTTTGGATTAGAAGGGAAGAGAGAACAAAAGGGGTATAAACTTGACGGTACTAGCAAATTTTCTTTCAATTTCCTTTTGTTTTTTTTCATGCATGTTGATTTTCATTAAAAAGTACGAAAATTGAATTGACGTGTGTAAATGAAATGGCAAGTTCAAAAGAGAATTTAACAAAAACTAGTCAGCTAAGTCTTGCAGTATTTTGTAAATACATATCTAAATTTAGCATATTTTAATAATTCTGCTTAAATTACAATGTCAAAACAATTTAGTTTATTAAGTTTTAAATAATATTTTCAATATAGAATCCAATTCATCCATCATATATTTATTTATTATTTTCCGTATTCTGTATTTTTGTTATTTAAATTTGTAACTGAATATTCTTTTGACGTTTTGTTAAAATAGGAGAAGTTTTTGTAGAATTTTCCCGATGAAATTCTGAAATTTTTGCGTCTAAAAATTTTCATGGAATTCAGCATTTAAATATTATTTGGAGTTATTATACTTAAAGTTAACAATTGTCAATATGTAATTAAGAAAAACTACTATTACTTAGTTTTGTTTTTGAAATATGTCATGTTCTTGTTTATAATTATGATATTAAATGAGATAGTTGTCTCAAAAAAAAACAAAGATAATTTGGTAACAAAAACATTAATAAAACACACAAATGATAGACAATTTTAATAATTCAGAAAATCGTCACTTTCAATAAAAAAAATCGTCATATCGTCAATTTGCTATTTTTAAAACAAAAAATCGTCAAAATGACGATAAATCGACAAATCTGGCAGCTATGGTTGTACATATGCAAATGAGTAACAACAACAGTTAAATGGTTCTCTTTATAACAGAGATTAACAAATATAAACAAAACAGTATGTAGCGAAAACTGGGAGAATCCCTGAAAAGTCCTTATTGAGTATGATTTTAAAAATTTGATGAAATATGAAAAATCTACGAAAATTAAATTTAATTTGACAAAAACAATTTTATATAAATTTTGCTAACACATTCAGAAAGAACGAGTGTTTAGCGTAGTTTAATCGCAATTCCAATGCCAACTGCAAAATTGTTTAAAGGCCAATTTTATATTTTATATTTTATTTTTTATATTTTTAAAAGTTTTAAACAATTTCGGAGAAAGTTAAGCATAGTCAATATTATTTTTAGTTTGAACTAAATTAAATGCGTTTTTGTTGAATATGGGAACATTTACAATAAAATATAAACGTTGCCAAATTCATTAAAATAAACACAGGGCCCGGCCCCATTTTATTAAACGAAGCGAACAAAATTTGAAAAATTATTTATGGAATAAATCCAAGTATCAAACATTTTAATTTTTTTTTTCCAGTATCTTCATACAAAGTTCTTACATTTCAAAAGGTTTTAATTTGTTCAATGACACCCACAGTTTTTAATACCAAGTAAAATCATACTTTCTACTTATCAAAACGAGTAAATAAAAAAGTTTTCACCAAATTTTCTCCTTCATTTTAAATAAATTGTAAATACTGTTATTAATTTAAATACAAAGTGTTTGTTAATCCTTTCAGACATGAATTTGTCCACTCCTACACATGGCAAACAAACAATTTCAATGCGTGCAGTTAACAATGTGGCTTCTTAACAAACAAAACTCTTAAAGTTTGCTACTTTTTACCCAAGTGTAGGTGCAATGACATTTGTAATTTTAGTAGCCGTTTATGTTGTTATTGCTGCAATGTATTACAGCAAAAGGAAATAAGCCAACAAACCAACCAACCTTTTTCACAAACATATGTACGTATATAAATGCGCGTGTTTAAAATGCAAAAAAAAATAAATATATATGCGAAAAAGCAACTCGTAAAATATTCTCCAGTAATTGAATAACTTGAGCTGCCGTTTAAAATGTTAGCTCATACATTTTACATGTGTATGTGAGAGTTGGGTGCGCACAAAACAAAAACATTAAAATATTGAAGAGATTCTTCAGATGCTCCTGCTGTTATAACTGGAGGCTGTTTTACGGAAAGTCTTTAAAATACTACACTCCATGGCGTACACGATGAGGCAGCCAGCAGCATCATCAAAAACAACAACAACAAAAACGTGCCAATATTAAAAAAAAGAAAACATAACGCACTTGCCTGATTGCAAAAGATGTTTTTATTTTGCTGTTTGCGAATGCTTCTACGTTATTGCAACAACACAGTTTCAAGTCAAAATGCATCAGCATCTCAAGTGTCTCCTGTGTTTTTTTTTTTTTTCTTTTAAAATACTTTTTCGTTTAGCAAATTTTTTCCATAAAGAGTTGCTCTTCGGTGCTTGTGTGTAATGTGTTGTATTTTATTTAACAAGTCTTGTAATAAATTAACAAGCGTTTGCAAATTTTTGACATATGTATTTGCATCACAGAACTCTATGGGCGCACAGAAATGGAAATACATGTGTGTATGTAGAATGTATGCCGGGGCATCATAACATTTTTTGCCAAGTCAGCGGGGGAATACCAGACTTGAGCAACAATCGTGTTACAGTCATGGACACAGCAGCATCAGCATATACATATTTATGTATGTGCAGCGCCATCTTAAAGTAATAGTGGCAACATCACCCTAGTGAACGTATGTATGTATGTATGTAGTGTGACTGCCACAACATGCCATGGCATGGCAGTGAGAGTTAAAATGTATTTGCAACGCTTATTTTCTGCTTATACGCCTCGTCATCATCTTGTTGGAATAAATAATATTTCACATTGCTCGCTCTGTTATAACAAACTCACAAATTTGTTCATTGTTTCTGCCACAACAGCAGCAGGCTACAGCCATCGTTAGGCCCCCATGAGAAGATTGTTGCACTTACTTAGTTATGATGTAGTTTTTCTTTAATTTAGGAATCTTTTTATGACTTGTTTCGCTTATGTGTTGCATGTGTTTGCATGGCGTTACCGCCTATTTGCCTACTTACTTAACTGGGCTTTAACCAAAAACATTTTGGCCTTTTCTTTCTCCCCTCCACAGTTCCTTTGTCTTTTTGTAGTTAAATCTTACACTCCAACACACGAGTATATTGTGGCTGCTGTTGTTTTTATGGCACTTTTTCTTCAGCTTTTTTTTCGAGAGATTATTTTAACATTGTTAATTTTTAGCAGTTTTGCGTTGTAGGTACGAGGACAGGTAGAAAAATAGTTTATAGAAATCATGACGATTCTCCAACAAATTATATGTATGTCCTTTTGCAATTGATGCCATCTTGTCTGCCCCCTTCTCACTCTCAGTCATACGGAGGAGCTAGACAGCCAATACCATCTTCCATAATGGGGATTCAATTCACTCATCAAGTTGGAATAAGCATCCTTTTGAGCAATTGAGCAGGTAAAGTCTTCGCACGACATATCTTCTATAATCGCATAATCTACATCCTGAATAGGCCTGTCCTTGCGTCCTTCTCGGTAATCGCAAAGGTATTTCTATTCGTAAGCTTCATAGAACTTTTCTCGCCTTTAACGAAGAGGCGTTAGAAACTCCTGGTTCATTATAACCGTTATCAGTTTTAACCGGCCTGAGAACTCTCCAGCACACATCCATCATCTTTCGTTGAGCACTCAGACGAACTTCGTCTATTATTCAGCGAATTAGCTGTAGAGGTGTCGCATATTGGGAAGTGGACACATATTGGCAAGTGGTCGCCAACCTGAATCTCGATTTGCCTCGACTTTAAATCGCTTTCGTTTTTATGAATCCCTCTTGGATCCCGCCATATTCCAGATTTGTGTGCTATGGAGCAGTTTTCTGAAGTATCTATTGGTTGGGGAGCTGAAATATGTAGTTAATTAATTCAAAACGTAATTTATATAGTTTACTAATAATAAATCATGCGAAGAGATAATCTCATATGGCTTTTGGGATGAGCTCATCCCGCAAATGAAGTTTTCAACGGCTCACAATCTGAACATTTTTGGAAGGAAGGATGTTGATTGGTTACGGGCCTGTGCAGATTTCAAAGAGCTTAGTTTGAAGTTTTTGGACACAGAGGATTTAAACAAATCTCTGCCTGTTATACATGGATCTCAGTATATTTCAATTCAGCCAAACCTGGAATAGCAGCTATGGCAGTAAATCGCCGTTTCATTGGTTCTTTGGTTTATGAATCCCTGTTTCATATTACATCTCAGCTTATTTCGGACATCAATTAAAATGTTGAAAATGTTCTTTTTGAAAGTACTTTTCGTACTGTCTTCGTATATGTTTGGCTGTTGGAACATACCTATACAATACTCACACTTTGTTCTATTACATTTCAAAGGTGGCTTAGTGGGTATTCTATGAAAAGATAGATGTGGTAGTGTCACTTTGTTTAAGTAGTTGTGGCGGTAGTCTGCTACTAGTTCAAAAGTAAATTAAAGAGGCTTTAAGCAAAAGTGTTGCCATATAAACAAATTGAAAAGTAATTAAATTAAATAGTTTATACAACAAAAAAAACTAAACAAAAACAATGTAAAATTGTTTATTATATTGAATTATTTTCAGTTGGCAACTCTTTAATTTAATGTTTTTGTTGTTTTACTTATTTTTTCTATTTGCAAGACTGTCATGTTACACTCACACATCAAGCGTCAAGCCTTTATGTCACTTAACTTGACATTAATCGCAAACATGTCACAAACGTATTTGTAACCTCTAAAATGTGCTTATTTTGTGTCGTTCTTTTTGTTTTTGGTTAATGCTACGTTTTTCTTCCCTCTATTTGTTAAAGAGCCTTAAACAAAAGGGGAAAATATGAGTTTTTTTTTTAATAATTTTATTTCTTTTACAATTTATAGTACATATATTTATATGATTTACTGTAAATTACAAAATAATAAAACCAACAATTACAAAAAAAAAAACTAATTTGATTTTTTATAGATATTATTCTTCTACACAAACATGCTTTCAAAATCAAAACTCATAATTTATGTTTTAAAATAAAGAGGGAAAAAAATCATATAAAACTTATTTGTCATTTTCATAAGAAAATCACATGTATCAAACCCCCATGCTGAGTTACCAAAAAACCAAAAAAAAAAACTGAAATAAATTTTCAAGACAATCATACGGAAAAAACCAATAAGTGAAACCCACAGAATTTCGCATGAAATATGTTTGAAAAGCAGCAACAAATTCTAAATAAATATTAAAACAAGATGAGCAAAAAAAGAAAACAAACAATATTTATATTTTATTGGTTTTGTGTGAAAAAAAAAACAATGATATGAAATAAACAAAAACCATAAGATGTTGTATAGAGGCACAAAAACAAAATTTATTAAATGTACATTAAATTACATACATACATATTTTTGTGTGGCATATAATCTAAGCATACAACAAAACTACTACTTCTACTGACTTAGCTTGCAACAGTGAAAGAATCAATTCGTGAAATCAAGTTAAGAAAGTCTCAACTGTTTATAGCATTAAGTTGTTTGTTTAAATTTAAGTTTAAGTTTTAAGTTAAGTTTAATTGGCAGCGGTTTTGATTTGTTTTTTTAAAATCCATTACTTTGAAACAAGCCGCCATGTCACACAATTTAATTCCGTTCGGAAATGGAATTAATTCCGTATTTTGCTTCTATAGAAAAAGTGCAACGAAATATTTTTTTCGGAATAAAAAAATTCTTAAAATTCAATTCCACATAGCAAATTAAAGTGGTTTCAACAGAAAAGTTTTATTTAGGCTAATAGTTCGAATAATCAAGAATACTATTGTAAAGTACTGGAACAATTGGCAAATTGGAATGCATTTTCTACCCGGCCAAGGGCGTCATCAGCAATCTTCATTTCCCACTATCACTCTGTAAATATCATCTATTTAACTCACCGTTTTTGAGAAATAGAATATGAGAATTATCATATTTCTTTTTAACGTGTTGTGAGTTAGAACGAAATTTACGTACGTTTACAATGTGTGTGTATTCTTTATTAGTATTTAAAACTTGTATGGTTTCATTCCGAAAAAATGTGTCGTTTTAAGTTTTCTATAAAAGCAAAATACGGAATTAATTCCACTTTAATTGTCTGGTGTGGACAACTCACTCTTGTTCGCACAATTATATCTGCCATCAAATAACACTTTACTTTTATAACAACCCTTGTGGGTCATTCGCCGAACTTAAAATAGTTTTCCAAGCACTTCGGTCCTCTGCGCTTCTTCTCCAATTTGTAACATTGAGTTTGGAAATGCCTGCCTGGACTTGATCCTTTCAGCGGAGTTTCGGTCGTCCCCTTTTTCGCCTGCCTACAGGATCATATTCGAACACCTTTTTTGCTGGATCATCTTCATTCATTCACATAGCCAACGAAGTCTTTGTATTTTGACACGTTTTACTATATCAATATTGGTGTACAGTTCATACAGCACTCGGTTCGTACGATATCACTATTCTCCACTTACGCAGATTGGTCCATATTTCTTGCGAAGAATTTTTCTCTCGAACACACCAAGCACCATCTTGTTGAGTAAGCACCCACGCCTCTGCGCACAGGTACGATAAGCGTCATATAGAGTTTAAGCTTTGTTTGCCGAGAGAGGGCCCTGCTCTTAAATTGTTTGCTTATCACAAAATAGCATCTATTACCAAGAACAATTCTTCGTTTTATGTCTAAACCAGGAGTGCCCAAAAGTTGCTTGTGTAAGAGCAAACACCAATACATTTAAATAAAAACAAATTTTTATTCAGTATTTTTTGTTGTAAACGCCAATACATACAAAGAAACAACACACTTTTTTAAACGGTATCATACGTTAAACAAAAACAAAATCTACATTGACGATCGCAGTCACCAATGTTTACCAGTAGAGCATACGAAAGTATTGTTGCTTTGCGCTTGCGTGTATAGATTCTATACTATTCAAAGTGTATTTCGTATTGCTAGTGCTGAGTGCTGTAATGAGTATACAAAACACAGCCTATAGCTAAGAGTTTTTACAAATACAAAAGAGTATAGGGCTTGGGCACTCCTGGTCTAAACTGATGTAGTTTGTTTTATTTATGGCGGAACCGAGGTATATAAATTCATCTACTACCTAGAAGTTGTAGTTATCAACTCTCACAGATTGTTCGCTGAAACCATCAACTTGGTCTTATCTTCATTTACTGTCAAACCCATTTTTAATGATTCTTTCTCTATACTAGCAAAAGCAGCAGTGACATCTCGCAATGTTCGTCCCATGATGTCAATGTCATCGGCATATGCGAGCAGTTATGGGCTTTAGTAAATATAGTGCTGTTTCTATTCACTGCTGCGTCACGTATGACCTTTTCCAATAGGATATTTAAGAGCTCACATGACAGACTGTCGCCCTATCTGAAACCTCGTTTGGTGATAAACGGCTGTGAGAGATCCTTTCCTATTTTTACTGATTATTTCGTGTCAGTTATGGTCATCATGCATAGCCTGATCATTTTTGCAGGTATTCCGAATTCAAATAACATTTTCACACAAAAATATCTGAATTTTGATAAATTACTAAGAAAACAATGAGCATGAGCATTTAAGAGAAAATTAAGAAATTTGTTTCTGTAATTCTGCCAACGATCTGCTCTGGTGCGCACACAACGATGGCTCGTTATGACGTGGCATAAGAAACCGGTTTTGTAATTGAGCGAGTGGTTGGCTATGCCGTAAACTGAATTGGCAACGTTTTGCTATGAAGATTATTTTCATTTAAAGCTCTGTTTTCAAATTATACTTTTATATTACTTAATAACAACAAAACAAAATTTAAAGAATTTCGCTTAAGCACCAACACAGTCTGTGGCGTGATTGTATGCAATGAAGTAGTGGTGGTAGTAACTTCACTGGAAGACACTAAAGTTCAGACTTGTCTTGTCCGTCCGTCCGTCCGTCTGTATGTATGTCTGTCTTACTGTCTGCCAATATGCGAATTTGTTTGTTTTGTCTGTCTGACACTCGTGTTTGGGGTTTTTTTTACTTGTTAATATGTGTCTGTGCTTTTCAGATATTTTGTTTTGGGTGAAGTCGTCTGCTCAGTTGGTGGCAGTGGCAACCAAAAACCGAAAAAAAAGAATACTTCAACCTAAATGATTTGCAGCTAAGGCGGCATATATTTATTTTTTTTTTTTGCATTCTCATTCAACATCGACAAGTTAACAAGACAAAAAAGTCAAGTTGTTTGAATTATGTTCTTCCAGCAACACCAGCACCAACACCACCAAAAGCATCATCGTCATCAGCAGTCAGTACCCTGCAAATAACGCGACTAGTCCATACATGCATGTAAAGACTAGCCCAAAGAGGAGTAGGAGTACTCCAAATAAAATGAAAAAAAGGTGGTCCATTTAACACTGCGATGTCCTAGGATTGGACCATATAACCCATCGGAGTAGTCCCAAAACTACTCCATGGAGTACTCACGAGGGTTAGTTTTAAACAACAACAACAACTCAATATGCAATCGTGTTAACACGAAACCATGTCGTTTAACTACAAACTCTTGTTTAACTATGCCATGGTCCATGACTGCATTACATTGGACCATGTTGTAAGGAGTCCATTTCATTTAAAATGGATCACGTAATCCAATATTATTTGCAGGGTAACAACATCATGTGTAGTTTAAGGAGTCTTAGTAAAAGTTTGCATGTTTGTATGCTTATAGGGGAATTTGAGGATTTAAATGCTTTAGTGCTGCTTTAGAGTATGATATGGAAAAACATAATAAAACAACAAAAATAAAACATTTAAGCAATACTTTGTTAAATCATTATAAAAAACTCCTTGAAATTTAATAATAAAAAAAAAATAAACTTATTTAAGCTACAACATAAATTTGTTTAGAATATTTTTTAAAATCATTTTTACGTAACTCTACTTATAATTATTTTCCGTACTGTAACATTTAACATGCCTATATGTTGTCTTAGTGATGGCTTAGTGTATAAATATGTAATAAAACACCATCATTTACTAAAAACGTTTCTTATTTAGTTTTTTGGTTTTTGCCTCAAATCCAAAGACGCAACACAAAAATAACACCAGAAGGAAGTTGGAAGCAAAAAAAAAAAAAACCAACAACATGCCAAAAAGTTTAACAAGCTAAAAAGATGTGGAAAAAAGTCACGAAAATATGGTGTTAAATGAAAAATTATAAATGATTTAAAAAGAAGTTTTTTTTTATATGTTTTTTAATGCTGCAAACTTTTTTCCGCTTTACACTTTTCGCTGTTGCAACTAAATAACTTTTTACACAAGAATGAACAGCGTGTTTTTTGTTTTGTGCTGCTTCTATTATTTGTTGATGTCTTTTAGTCTACTTTGCAAAAAGTGTTTTTGTTTTGCTGTTGTTGTTGCTGGCCAGCTTGTCAGTTTGGTTTTTCATTTTGCTAATATTTTTTGTGAAAAAAAAACAGAAATAAAATCCATAAAGAAAATTATGAGCCACACATAATTAAGCCAAACACCTGTTGATTTTGTTAAATGGCATTTAAACACGATAAAATTGTGTTTTTTATGGCGGCCTGTTGTATTTTTCATAAATTATGCTTCATATTTTATTTAAAGGAGGGTCAATATTTTTATATTAAATTTAATAAAATTAATACTGAATTTTAAGATCTTTAATCAGGCGAAAATTTATTCAGGTTTTAGCAAATTATTAATGTTCTGAGCTTTATAAAGTGAATCTTGGTTCATGTATTTACCAATATATGTATTTCAAAATATCTCAAGTGATTCTCAAGTTGTCACAAAGGATCTTGGGAAAAATCAACTGCTTTTCTCTCCTTAGAAGTTATTTAAATTCATATAGATCTTTCAATAAACACACTGCTAGTCTGGGGCCAAATTACCGCATTCGTGATCGAATGAGCTATCGTATCGAAGAATGATTTCGATATCGAAATTATGATAAAATGTACTAAATTTCTTGCTCGATATCCAATGCCATAATCTCAAATAAGCAAATTACGATCAATTTTACTCGATATCGATTGCGGTAATTTGGACCCTGAAGTCATTCATAGGCCGAGTACTTACTGGCTTATGTTTGGCATTAGCAAACAGATACATTATGTTGCTAGAAAAAATCTAAGCATACAATTGTAACAATTTTCTCTGTTCTGGAATAAGGGGCATCTTTTGAAAGTGATGGCGACACATTCTGCAGTTGAACTTTTTTGGATGTTTGTGGAAATTGTATTGCAGAATCACAGACCGATTGATTGGTTAACCGCTTTCATTGTGCAATAATTGGGTTAGGGGAAAATATATGATTTGGCGCAGGCGAGTTGGCCGCTTGGCTATCGTCGATCAGCGACACTGATAAATATTGCGCATGATTCATTTGTCACATGATAGGAGTGCATGTGCTGGGAGATTAAATCTCTCTTATAACCAACTTGATAAAGGTTATACATTTTCTAGAAGGCGGACTTCAAAAGTTTGGATATCTTCATTAGTTCCTCCAATTGGATTGGTTGATAACTTATGTAGGTGAATTACTTGCCTTTTCTTGACTAATTATTACAAAGCAATCATATAGTATTGGCCGTCTGTGTTAACCAATCTAACCTTAAGCAGGTAATAATGTCCATCGTAATGATATGAGAACACTCAAGAAAGTCTACAAAAATATAATTTAAAACTACAAACCCATTTGCTTCGTACATCGAAACATGACCATTTGCAAATGGTGGAAATGTACATATGTTTGATCAATCAACATTTGGTGAACGAAGAGTTAAATGCTGGACAGATGCAAAGAAGACGTTCAGTTGTCTCTTCCTTGTTATAACACATTCTACTAAAGCCGAATCCTGCGCACCAATACACCAAATCAATGCTCTAAATCAGGAGTGCCCAAGCCCTATATATAGGCTGTGTGTTTTGTATACTCATTACAGCACTCAGCACTAGCAATACGAAATACACAAACAACTTTGCCTTATTTGTTTTTTTGTCGTACTTCACGCAAGCGCAAAGCAACAACACTTTAGTATGCTCTACTGGTAAACATTGATGACTGCGATCGTCAATGTAGATTTTGTTTTTGTTTAACGTATGATACCGTTTAAAAAAGTGTGTTGTTTCTTTGTATGTATTGGCGTTTACAACAAAAAATACTGAATAAAAATTTGTTTTTATTTAAATGTATTGGTGTTTGCTCTTACATAAGCAACTTTTGGGCACTCCTGCTCTAAATTGTAGATTTTCTAACATTTCACTATTTTCCAACTCTGCTTAGTTAAGTTTTTCTACGTTTTTTCCCCCCCCAGCTTTTTATTAAACCCTGTATTTGTATTTATTTTTGACATATTGACGGTAGACCGCGGGGCGTATATTCTGTTCTAGCGACATTATCCATAAATAAGTCAAACTTTTTGTACATGTTCGAATTTCGTTTAAAACATAAATACACTCATCTCGAATCTCTGGCTGCATGTAAATGTTTTCCCAATGTTTTTCTGTGTCAGGAAATTGGATTTGAATAGACACAAAAAAGGGCTGAAGATTTACAGGCAAATAAAACATAATTTCTGTATTGTTTTCCTCGTTGTTTTGTTTG
Source organism: Bellardia pandia (assembly GCA_916048285.2). Classification (NCBI taxonomy): domain Eukaryota; kingdom Metazoa; phylum Arthropoda; class Insecta; order Diptera; family Calliphoridae; genus Bellardia; species Bellardia pandia. The sequence goes on from OU696530.1 coordinate 79,567,482, forward strand.
TTTCATCTAAAATATTTTCAAATGTAAATTGAGCTCTTGAAAGATGTGACAAAAACACAAAATTCCATAAAATACACTGAGCCAGAGAAAAGATTGAGATACTATGAACAATAAGCAAGGGCAAGGGAGTAATGCACAAATGGACACAGCGGGCTATATTTAGTAACCCAAATGGAACCTAAATAACAACACACAAGTAGACAACTAGTTTAGAGAATAAAACAGACAAAGGTCTGACGTTGTAACTGGTCATGTGTTAATTGCCTGAATGATTTTAAAGGGAATTTTATGAAATAAAACATTTGAAACCGTTAGCAATACGTTAGTGATCCAAACAATAAACTTATCTGTTTGTGAACCAAGAGATTATTTTGCTTCATTCTCTTTTAAACTAGAACTACTCGTAGAGCTACAGATACTGGTAATTTAATATTAAATGTTCAGGGGGTTTGGTTGGTGTGTAACTTCTAAGAAATTGATTTCGTATTAATCTAGTAATCTGATTTAAATCACAATAGATTTTGGTTAATATCATTCTACAAAAGTTAAGACGTGATCAATGTTTTTCTTTGTGTTGTTGTTGTTGTTGGGTGTACTATTGTGATCAAAAAAATTGTATTTATTTATATTTTGATGTTTTAATTGTTATTCTTTTGGTGTTTTTTCTTAAATATTTTTATGCTTTATTTAGAAATGTTTATTGGACTTGTATTGGATTATGATTTCGTAGAATTTGTGGGAAATTCATTGGAAATAAACCACACAACCCACACACACTTGCAATCACATTCACTCACTCTCCAACATTTGGTTAATATGTAACAAATTCTATTAACACATTTCAGTTTAATCTGGTAAAATAAAATGTTTTATGGCCATGTTGCCACATGTATTTTATTTGATTAAAGTTTATTTGATTTTTTATACCCTACACCATCATAGTGGGGAGGTTATATTGGATTTGTGCTGATGTTTGTAACGCCCTTAAAGTATACCGGTGGACTCAGAATCACAGATTTAACGATATCCGTCCGTCCGTCCGTCTGGCTGTCTGGCTGTCCATGTAAAGTTTGTGCTCAAAGTACAGGACGCAATATTGAAGATATTTCAATAAAATTTGGTACGTGATATTTTTTCGGCCCAAGGACGAATGGGATTGAAACTGGTGGAAATCTGTCCACTATTTCACTTGGCCCCCATACAAATGTCTTCCCGAAATACGAGTTTAACGATCACAAATGTTTGAATTATGAAAGTATGCAAAAAAATTGCACCACAAATGATTAATAAATGAAGCTAAATCACATCTACAAATCTTGCCAAGATCGGTCCAAATTTGTCGTAGTTCCCATATAAGGCCTACTACCCAAAATCACTTTAAGGACCATAAATCTCTTAAAAATTTTGTTATTCGAATAAAATTTAACAAAACTGAATTTCTTATGTACAAATAGGATGACACCTAATTTTATAATAGTCAGTTCATAATTAGTCGAAACTCCTCTACGTAATACACTCCATAAATCTTTTACAAGTATTTATATCGAGATAAAGTTTAACACATATAATATTTATATTCACAGAAATCATGGAACTAAATTTTTTAATGGTCGGTCCATAATAGGTCATATCTCCCATGTAGCGCACATTTCTGAAAAACTGTTTTATTGATATACTGGGTGTGGGGTAGTATATGGTCGGGCTTGACCGACTATACTTTCTTACTTGTTTTGTTGTTATTTGTTTTTTGTTGTTGCTCTTGTTACAATAATTTGCAGCCTTTCATCGATGTCATTAATAGTTTGGCCGGCCGTTTATTTTGCCGCATGTTTTTTTTTTATTTCTTTCGTTGTTGCATTTCAAACAGAATTTATATTTATTGTTTTGTGAATTTATAACAATGTGTTGTTTTTTGTTTTTCACAGTGTTGCTATGAAAAATATAATTAAAATTTTTATGTAGGTTGGTGTTAACAAACCGCGACAAATTTAAAAACAAATGTCACATATTAATATTGTCATTTTGACATGTCTCATGAGGGTTTTTCCTTCATAGATTGACAAATATCCTAAAACTCAATTCTAAACTTTGCGATGTTGAAGGCATTTTCGTAAAACCATTTTAGCCAGCAGAGACTTTAGGTTGAAATGCTAATATTTATAATGACTTTACGATATTATAATTTTAAGACGGTAACTACTTGCCACGAACTCTTGCAAATAAAAAGAGTTAAAAGCGTAAATTAGACTAGTTAATACCGCACGACACGATAATGAACCAGGTGTCGCCTGGTTTTATAATTTGGAAAAAAATATTGGAGTTTTAAGGCAATGAATGAAATGGGAAAGTAGTTTCCACGCTTCTGGATAAATTTAACTTTTATGCATGAAATGTTCTTAACTACATGACAATTATATTGATGCTTTGTATGATAGGCTTCAACTCTTCATGTATACATACATCTAAATGTATAAGTTCTTACGTTCATATTAGATTATAATTCGATCATTACTAAACTTTTTACATGTAATGCTTGGTTTTCACTGTGTCATTTTTGTTGTCAAATTGTCCAAATTGTTGGCAATTGTATGAAAACGGGTTGTCATATGGCGTCATCTATGTTTGCAATCATGATGTTTGCAATATATGTTTCCAAAGAAAGTAACACAAGCATATTAATTGCCTGTCAATGTATGAAAAATAAGATTAATCGAAGCTGATATAAAAGAGCAATCATAGAGTAATTACGCGAGCTCTGACATTAGTTATCGTTAAATTGCTAAATCAAAACAGAGCAGATTTTACGAGTCAGAGACGTGAGCATGAATTGGTAATCGCTTTAAATTAGATTATGCAGAGCGAAATGTCTCGGAAAGGGTTTAGGCCCCAATGGATGTTTTTGTCGCTAAGCAAACATTATTTTAAGAAGCAGCCTGGGACTCTTGTGGTGTTAAGAGCAGCTCAAAAGATCCTATAAATCCTCTCCTATGGGGTGCATGAAAACTCTCTAACAGGAATAGCTATTAACTTTAAACTAAACACAAGTATCCAATGTCAAACTCAATCAAAACACATGTGACAATATTCACTCTCATATTTTAACCAAACAACATCCATAAATGTTAAAAAACAATGTTCAAAACCCCATAATTTTCTGAAAAACATACAAGTCGACAATAAAGACTTGTCTAAACACTCATAAAGATTTAAATTTGTATAAAACCAGCACTATAAACAGGCAGCCAGTATCCGTTACATTGTCAATCCATCTTACGAGTTAAACAAAATCATGTAGCTAAATAATAAAATTGAACAAAAACTGCTGTATTCTCAGTGGAAAAAAGGCACACAACAACATGAGTTTCCTATTTGATCTTTGAAGTTGTTTTTTTATTTTTAATTAATGTCAACCATACCATGTCTCACATTTACACCGTTGACATTGTCACTAACTAACACGCCCTCTCTTTTTTGCTGAATGGTTTTATTCAAACAGGAAAAAGCATCATCACTCAGTTATTTGAATGGCATCAGCATGGAATACTGTATAGCTGATGCAGTGTTTGGTATTGAATGCAGCGTCCAACATTTGTGTTGGCACTAAACACTTTATCATTTGGAATGCTACTTTTTGGGGAAATTCATTACTTTTAGGTGGTTTCTTTTAATTTTTTTCTGTTTGTTTCTCCAGCAAAAAATGTGTGTTTTTTTAAACATTTTCTTTTTATATTTTTGTTAAAATACTACATGACATAGGCGGGTTAAAGTATAACCATGTGTCTTATATTGTTGCCTTTCTTTATTTATTGTTTGTTTTTTAAAAACACACCAAAAGAAATACGAAACAAAATATTTATACATTTTTTTCCATTTGGTTTTTGTTTTTTCCCCTTTATGAGTTTGCTGGAAAAGATTTAGTAATAAAAATTATTAGGTAATATTTATTTCTAATTGGTTTATAGACAAAAACGTTTTACTTGTTTCATTCACAAAGTTGTTGTGTTAAATCTAACACATGTAAATAATGAAATCTGAAACTGATTTATGGGGAAATTTTAATTAAGAAAGCAGAGTTTTTTAAGGGTCTTGTAAAATAGAATGAACAACACAGATCTCAAATTAAATATTAGAAAAGAAAGAAAAACAATTTATACAATTATTATAAAAATAAATTTTAGAAATAGAAATTAACACTTCCTACATTTTACAACGTGATTTGAATGGATTGAATGAAAGCTTTTTTTAAACAATGCAACTGGAACAACAAAATAAAAACAACATTTATGATGATTTTAGAGTGCTTTACAGCTGTAGTATATTTATTTATTAATAAAATATTTACAAGAAATTGAAAGACATACATATATATTACAAGACAATAATAAAAAGTTGTAATTTTGTTTCAAATCTTAGTGTTAAACTCCTAAATTTGCCTAAATCCTTACAAAATCCTTCCATTTTATTTACCAAGTTTTCTTTTCATATTATACCCAACATAATCTTTATTTTTTTTTAATTTACCCATCGTGTTTATTTGACCTTAAAATTAAGTGGCGAAACAACCACCAATTTTCCTAAAAAAAAAAACCTGCACTAACAAAAAGAAAATAAAAATGTTTTAACAAAATAATCCTTGGAAACTGAAATAAGAAACAAAAGAATTTATATTTTATATTTAAACGTTATTGTGTTTGTTGTTGTGTGTTCCTAAAGGCTGTTATTTTTTGGCCAAAAGGATTTGCTAGTTGTTCCTTTTTATGTTATAAAAATTACACTTGTAGTAGTAGTAGTAGTAGTAACACAAAAAAAAAATGTTGTGTGTATTTTTACATTTCCTCTGTGTGAGTGTTTTTGTGTAGATGGGTGTGTAAGAGAGTATTTTTCCATTCTTTTCATTTTGTTTTCATTATTTTTTTATTGTAAATTTTTAAGGCGTTAAATGCAGCATAAAACTTAATTAGATACGCTCGCATTAAATGAAAGAATGTAGTAATAATGCCAACAAAATGTTTGCTACGCAACAGTGGAGCAAAAGGTTGACATTTCAGTAGTTATATTGGCAAACTGTGTTAAAACTTTTAATGAAGGAGGTTGGTTCCAGCCCCTTGGAAGCTTGATCCTGAAGGAAACTAGCTGACTCTTTGGTTTCAAAATAATGTATCTAAAGATATTTAAACTTTCTTTGTTTTGTTTAATCTTTCCAACATTTACTTTTACATTGTTTTAAACTTTTAAGCCCACTGTTTTAACTTAATCTTTTTAAGGAGCAATAGCAGCAACAACGAAAAAAACAACAACACTTACTGTTGCCTGCTATTTTTTTCTATGAAATTGGGCCAAAAGTATTAAAATTATTTAAATCCTACTAAAAGAACTAAAACAGCTAAAAGAAAACAGCCATTGTATGCCAAGAAAAATATTAAATGTACGAGTTTTTTTTTTTATTTTAAACAAAATTAACAAAATAAATTTGCATGCAAATACTTACACACAACACAACACCTATAGCAACAATAATAATAATAAATATTATTAAATTTACATAAACAAGGTCTTAGTTACCATAAAAAAAAATAAACACTAAAAGAAATTTAAGCTAGACTTAAACATGTAGAGACATAAGAGCAAGGAAAACAATTGTATGACCCAAAATATGTGTAGTAGGGTTCCAAAAAATAAAATGCCATTTAACACTTAATTTCATTTATTTGTTGAAAATCAACAAAAGCCTCATATAACACATTTGTTCCTTTTAAAGTTTTAAGTAAATAGTATATCAATCTAAATCCAAAAGAGGTTTTAAATAGTTTTTTTTTCTCTGCTACAAAATAAACCCAAAAAGATCTTTTTAAAAGTGATTGACGTACAAGCGTATAAAAAGCAAACACTAAACCTTATCCTTATGTGTCGTCTTAATGTCGTTTTATTGTATTAATTCTCTGCATTGTCTATAAACAGCAACAGAAAGGCCCCAACAATTGCAAAGATTTTCTCAAAAAAAAAAAATAATAATAAAAAGGAAAAGAAATATGAGCAGCATTTACATGTTTATTGTGCTAAATGGTTAAATGTCATAGTTGTTTTTTAAGATTTGAAAAACATAAAAAATAAAATATACTACTCTCTTTTCAAATTCAGTGTTTAGTGTTTTAATCAAGAAAAATAGCAGTAGACCAAAAACAAAAACACAACAAAACTTCTTGATAGTCGAATTTCCGGTCATAATAAAAAGAAACTAAAACCAAGTTAAGATGTTGATTTGGTTATTATTTAATTTTTTTTTATTTTTTTTTGGTAGTCTATGAATAAGGATTGTTGTGTTGCATAGATTTTAGAGGTTCCCAAACGGTCGACATTAGGAACCAAACAATTTTAAAATTTCTTTTTTTTTCGATTTTAACAGCTCTTTCTTACATGAAATAAATAATTTGAGATTGTTTGTTTTTTAAAGATTACAGGCTCAAAGCTAGAAATGTCATGTAATAAATATCGAGCCATAACCGCCAAAATAATGTATCCCACACCATAATCGATTGTTGTTTTTTAATCGAAATCGATAGTTCAACATCATTTAAAATTATTAAAATTAAATGTATTACACAAACCAATATTTACATTATAAGTTTTAAAATAATGGCTTTATTCAAACTGATTTTATTTAAAAAAAACCTTCCCCTGTAAAATTTTGAGTTTGTGGGATACATTTTTTCGTTATGTTATGGCTCGATATAATTAAGCAAAATTATTACTTTTTGTTGTATGATATATTTTTGTGCGCCCTAAATTTAGACTTTACTTCTGTATCTATAACTTTAACACAACAGAAAGAAATCTATACAAATTGTACATCAGGTAATGTTTAAACATTATTAAATATTAAAATTAACATAAATTAACATTCATTCCATTTTAAGATTTTTATTACATTTATAGATTATTGTGTAAGGAACTCAGAAATGTACATACTATGTATTTGGGTATGCTTACAAAACCTAAGCACGCATCAATAACAAACCTAAGCATAATAACAATATATTTTATAAAGCTTTAACTACTTTTAGAATATCAAAAATTTCTTTAAACTCCAATCAGCCCAATTAGTTTTTAGTTGTAGAAGTTGTGTTAAATACAAGTTGTTCACAGTGCTGGTGTAAAAGTTTGACAACTTGTTCCTTGCTTTTTACGTCAACAATAAAGATGCTAGTTTAATTTTATGAAAGACTAAGTTCTGCTATATGACTTTTACATACACATTCTTCCAATTCCTTCTGTAGTTTAGACAATAAATAAGAGGCAGCCTATTTCTACATTTAATATGGTGTTCAGACATGCATTTTTAATTGACATTTTTTAATTAACACCCTAATTGAATTTAATTATCCATACAAAATTTCAATTAAGGTAATTGCTTCATTATCAGTTAATTGTTCTAATAATTGTTAAAATTAAAAATACAACCCTGTGACAAGTAATAACTAAAATGGCAGTTGTTTCGCTTTTAAATTAATAAAGAATATTTTTAGGCTGAAAATTATAATATTAGAACCAAATACATAAATGTATTTTTTTTGTCAGCTGCTAATTAAATTAGCAATATTGAGCATGTGTGAACACTTTTTAATTAACCAATAATTGACTCAATTAAAAATGCATGTCTGAACATCATATTACGGGCGCTTTATTTTATAATTTTTTTCCTTTATAACATATTTTTAAATTTGTACTAATTTTTGCTATATTTCTAACACATTTGAGTTAGATCGGTTAATTATTAACAAAGTTATGAAATATTTTCTGAACCAAGTTTTATATTTTCATAATGTTTTCTTGAGTTTGTGGCTTATTAGAGTCGCACAAAAAATTAAAGCATGCTTTTAGGCGGCATTAATAAAAATATAACAGGCAAGATTGGGATGTTAAGAAATTAGTAGATTTCTGTAATTTTAAACAATTTAAATTGTTAATGAAAGAGGAGGAGAGGAGACCAGGATCTTAAAAATTTGGTATTTATTCATGCTTTTTTTAGTTTTTTTTTTACACAAAAGATTGTAACTCCCTGACCTGTCTCATTTAATAGTTTGTCTAGATTAAATTTCCTTTTTTTAAGTTTTATATTATTCTATCTTTCTTTCTTTTTTTTTTTTGTATATTATCTACTTTTTTATTTAGCACGTTCATACATAATTCTATTTTATACATTTCTTATTGTCTCTTGGTTTAGAATGTTAAATTTGATTTTCATTTAAAGTGTAGAAAATAAGTAGTAAAAGAAGAAATGAATTAAATGATTTCTAGTACTTAATGGAATACAATTTTATTTACATTTACATTTCAATGCCATTTAGACAGCAAAATCATTCATTCAATTGACAAAGTATTTACTTCACAACGTACTTATGACAAACGTTCTCTGCAATAATTTTATTCTTTTTTTTTTTTTTTGTTGAAAAAGACATCAGCATCATCTTCTTATGTTTAAGGAATCAAATAGTATTATTATTTATATAAAAAAAAAACTGGAAAGAAAAACAATAAAAAATGTTGTAAAAAAATCATTTTTGTAAATATAATGCCTTTAGAAATCCTGATGGAAGAGAGAAGAATAGTACTGAAATAAAAAGGATATTTGACACTTTTTTATGAAAGTCTATTGTAATGTTGACTACAACAAAACGTTTTTGTTTTTTTGTATCTAGAAGAAAAATAAAAAAAAACAAGAGAAACGATAAAGTTGTTGTTGTTGCTATGATGATGACGATGAGGATGGTGATGATGACAGCAACAACAATGTCTACAATATTATCAACTGCAAAGATTATGATGATGTGCATTGTTTTCCTTGTATTTATTTTGTTTTTTAAAGCTTTCCTCTCTCTCTCTCTCTTTCTCTATCTCGCTTTTATTTATCATTCTTGTCGTTGTAGTAGCAATAATGCTACTGCTTTCTTTTCTTATGTATGTGTAAATCAGGATAATGTTTATGTGTGCGTGTGTATTTATTAAAAGTTTTGAACTTTGCTCTCCTGCTATTTATGTGTTTGTGTGTGCCCTACAATTTAAGTGTATTTAGTTCCTTTTTTTATCCGCTTTTTCTATATTTTATTCTCATTGGCTTTTTAAAACGTTTTATTTTTACTTTTTTGTTTTTCTTTGTTGTATTTATAGAATTTTATTTCTTTTTGTAAAACATTTACTTTCTTGAGTGCTTCCGTATTTATTGTTATTCTCAAATATTGTTGCTTTTTTCAGCATTCTTTTTTTTTCGAAAATTGTATTCACTAAACTGAGTAGAAAATATTTGCTTTGAACTATTGTTTATAGAGTTTTTATTACAACACTCGAGAAAAGATTTTGTTATTGAATTACATATTTAAATAATTTAAAGAAGAGCACTTTTAGAGGTTGATTTTCTTCAATAGGAAACCAATAATCTCACATTCGGGTTACTGTTTTTCCACTCTCCTAATTGTTCTCCTTCAACTTATAAAGGGTGTCTCAACTAGAACGCAATGATGTCAATGGTGTTCGGTATCGTGAACTGATAACCAGTTTTTTCTTGCCTAGGATTGAAGAAATGAATGTGGAGGGCATGTGGTGTCAACAAGACGGCGCCACATGTCATACAGCCAGAGAAACAATTCAATTGCTGCATCAGTCATTTCCCCGTCGTGTTATTTTGCGTTTTGGAGAATTGGCCGCCTAGATCATGTGATTTAATACCTTTAAATTTTTTTCTTTGGGGGTTTTTGAAGTCGATGGTTTACGCGAATAAGCCGACGACGACTCAAGCCTTAAAAGAGGAAATTGGACGCTGCATTAATGAAATACCGCAGCATTTATGCAAAAAGGTCATTGAAAATTTCATTAAAAGATCGCGTGTGTGCCAGCAAAGCCGCGGCGGCCATCTGCACGATATTTTGTTCCATACATAATCTCATTCTGTCTACTTTACGATATAATAAAGTTTTTAAATATCTATGTTTTATTAAAAATTTAAAAATTGCGTTCTAGTTGGGACACCCTTTTTTCAGTTATTTTCTTTAATTGTTTACAATTTTCCTGAGTGTTATTTTTACCAGTTTGTCAGCAATTTCAAATTTTGTATGCCTTGGTTTTTTTGTCTTTAACTTCATTCGCTTGTCAGCTACTTCTGTAAATTCTTGTTAAACTTTATGACATTTCAATTGTTTTATTGTTAATGTCAATTTATTATAACAGTCAGCTAGACTAGTTTAATTTTAATCCTGTTAATACATTTTTGGTCCTTTATTTTCTGCCGCTTTATTAACAGTAAATTAAATGAATTTGCATTTTTTTCCCCCAGTTATTGTGTTTTTAATACATTTTTTTTATATTTTAATTATAACATTTAAGTATGACAAGCAGTGTTTGCTATTAAAATTTATCCTATTACTCCGTTTCGCATTTCCACATTTAGTCTTTTGTTATTTAAGAAAATCCTCTTAAAATTGAGTAGTAGTTTTCTTTCATTTTTTTTAACCTTTTCTTGTCATCATGTCACTGCTGCTGCTGCTGCTGCTGTTGATGAAGGTGTGTCTCTGTCATCAAAACTGTCAGTGTCCTAGACTAAAGGTGTGTGTGTAAGCATTATTTTTTTTTCTTTTGAACTCATTCCTACAAAGAGATGCGAAGGTGCAAATTGTCGTTTTGTGCATTATTTTAATCTTTTACATGTGTGAAAGTGCTTGTCTGTCTGCTGTTGCTTCGTTCTCTAAATGTCATTTATTACTATAATAACATTTTTCATTACTGTTTTTTCTTTTCGTTTGTTAAACTACCATTTCTATTTGCTGTCTCTAATGTCTCTTTCATCTGTCATAATATGAATACAGTCGACTGAGTATACTTTTGTTAATTTCATTTTATAACTAATCTCTTTAAATGTACTTTGTACTCGCATGTGATACTTGTTGTGAAAACGAAAACTATTAAAAATAGCAGACATGACAATGAGATTATTAAATTTTGGCATGTAGTTTAATTTAAAATGGTAAATTGAAAATATAAATTATGTCTTCTTATGGAGTGGGTTCATAAAATGGAAAGAATTAAGTGCAAATTAAAGACATTATTTTGGAAGTGTTGAGGTGTGTATAGGTGTATCTGGGAATTTTTAGGATGTATAAAAAATTCAATGATCGAATGTCTACTCAAAAACCTCTGTATGAGTGGCATCACTTGCTGAGAATTCCAAACAGAAGTTCTATTACACGGTGCGACAGTCCAAAAAACCTGGGCCCCGATATTATTTTTCTTGTAGGGTTTGTCGAGTAAAACAAGATTCCAATAGTGAAATATGCCGGACACCTCCAAAATCAGGTTTTACGCTTAAAAACCCGGTTTTTGTACCTTTGCCTGTAATTTTGTTGATAATGATCCGATTTTCAATTTCTTACTAGATTTGGAAAGAAGAAACTGAGATCTTTCGAATGATATATATATTATCTAAGAAAATATACGAAATTTGGGTATTATTGTCGAGCAATAACACAATTTGCTATAACCCAATTTTCTCGACAATAACACCAAAATTTTAAAAGCTAGCTAAGAGCCTATAACGAAAAACACAATGAAAAGCTTATTCGTTGGACCGATCCATAATAACAATATTTGATAATTTTAAGAACGAATTTTCTCTCCTAAACGTTTGTTTTTATTTTGTCTCTTACTAAGATGTTCTTAGAGACTTATTCTCAAGTTAAGTTTCTTTAAATGAACTTTTCAAACTGATGTTCCATACATTTGACTTGATTGAGGAAAGTGATCCTGCTCTGCATTATCCAAAACTTCGAGATGTGGTGCGAAACACTAAGGGATTTCCCTATTTGTATTTTTCCACACACCCTTCGATTTAAATGCTGGTAATTTGAACTATCAAGACCTCACGAACTTACTCTACGGGTGTTCGGGCATCCTTATTTAGACTTTTCTTGCTTTTCAAAATATTTGAATTATAATAATCGAAAATCATTGATGCAGGAATAAGATCTTCACAATTTAAACCGGACTTGTTCTCTGATATAAAGAACATATCATAGGCGTCAGACAGAACACCGAGTTAGAAAACAGATGCTATTGGGTTTCGGACAGACAGTGTGGAAAGTCAATCTGGAAAGCAAATGAAAGCAAACGAAAGTTTTACACTCGAGATCGATTGACAAGGGAATTCTCGATATCGAAAACTTTCTTTTGACTGAATAAGATTTTTAAATAGAGAAATCGATTTTTTTAATGAAAATGTTTATGTTTTTCTAGTCATTATTCAAATAAAAGTGTGGAGTGGAAAGGAGGAATGTGAATGAAAATCAGATTACTTTCGCTTATTAAGAGAACAAAAACATTCAGTATCAGTCAGCAGATACTTTGTTATATGGTCAACATGAACTTCTTAGGTATGTTTCAGTTAAAATTATAGATTCTACTTACATTAATTCTTTACGTTTAACATATGAAAATAGTTCAATTAGTACACCAAGAGAAAAACTACCCTCAACAGTTGTAGATTTTACGTTCTTCTTGACAATTTCAACTCCGTCTTTTCTGTTCAACTTACCACAAACAACTTTTGCATTATGAATCTTAAATGTAGCCAAAATTGTACTCTAACTTTATATATTTGATAGCATTGAAGTATTGCTACTCCAATACTATGGTCCAGTTTTATATTTAATAATATCCTTAAACAATCAAGTAAATCACAAATTTTGATTCTTATTATTTCGACTACAATTTAATAACATACCGGAAAATAACAACTGCTTTCAACTCTAAATACAATATAAATATTGACCTCAATTAAATTATAAACCCTGTGGACATTAAATCCTTATTATTTAACTAGTTGTTTTTCTTGTTTAGCAACCAATTATCATATTATAACCTCAAAAAAAAAAAGAAGACAGGATGTGCACAATGGTCTTTTCACATAAACACACAAAACAGCAAATAATAACAAAATCATGTCACTTTGTAGCAAAAATGAAAATAACAATGAAATAAAATCACACACTAGTTGAATTATACTACAGAGTATTATAATTAGTTTGCCACAGTTGAATGACCAGTATATAAAATGTGTATGTATGTGTGTATGTATGTACAATACGTACAATGTGGCATACAACCAGTTCAACACATTCAAGCATAAATATTGCAGAAAAAGCCACAATAACCACAACAGAATTTTTGTAGGCCAAAATAAATTTTGTGACTTTTCTCGGTTTGAAAAATTTAATTGTTCAAGATATAAATAAATCTTGTAACATTTTCATATAAATTTCGACATGCATTTTATTTAAACTGCATGATAGAGCCAGAGAGGGAGGGAAAGCCTTGCAAGAACAACTATTAATGTTATATGGACTATAATCAAAGCAGTAGCCAAATATAAGTTTTGTGCTCATGCCACATCCTTTTTTTTTTGCAGTTGCTTTTGTTGCAAATTCTATTAAATTCTTGCTACATACTACAACAAGTAGCACAAAAACCAGACACTCAATAACATCCACTCTTTAGAAATGATTTTGGAATCAGTAAATTTGAAGTTTCTTTTCAGTTTTTTTTTCTTTTCTTTTTTTTTTTTTGTGTTGCAACTTGATTATGTGCAAATTTATTGGCAAAACCACAGACTCCCTCTTCCTCTCTCTCTCTCTCTGTTTCTGGTTTACTTTTTTCTCAGTTTCAGTCCTGCTTCAAGTGTTGATCTGTTGGGAGGAGGGCAAATAAAATGTATTTTACACATGTGGCAGTACATAAACACATTTACACATCTTATATGATGATACTAATGAAGTGTGCGTGACTTGATTTTATATAAAGTTTTCTGCAAGGCTACAGGATACTTTTTGTTTTAGTTTCAGCTTTTTTTTTTTTTTGTTCTTTTGCTTCGTATTGTTCTTGTGTTATTGTACTGCTGACAGTCAGTCAACTGGTGTGTGTTGTTTTATTTGGTAGCATACCGAAAACCCAGCTCATTACTAATGCATTCTCTGTGGTTTTAGAGTGACCATGTAAAAATGTCTTGAAGTATGTTTGTGCAAAGAAATCTGTTGCTGGAGACTGAACCAGCAGTCCAGCTCTAAAGACCAACTGTATAAAGAATGAGTATTTCAAGAGACTGTTTATTTCAGATTAAATAGAGATAATTACAAATCCAAATGTAAATATAAAATGACAATTCAAGTATTAATTTAACGTATGCTAAGCTTTTGTATATATTAAAGAATACAGTGCAGTCTTATTTATAACAATCTCCCATATCCATGAATCAAAATCAAATTGACTGACTAAAAAACCCAATCTGAAAGAATTTCTACTGGTTCGTAACTCTGGATAGAAATTGGCTGAATTTAAACAGATAGGTAGGTTTCTATTGTTTAATAGTGTTTTCACACCTTTTTTTTTTTTTTTTTTTTTTTTTTTTTTTTTTTTTTGCATTTAATTATTTATTGAATCTTCAAAATGAAATGACAATAAGTATTCAAATCTTAATACTAAAAAGAAAATAATAAGCCCAGCCAGTGCTAGACAAAAATTTTTATGATACTAAAAAAATTTCACATCAACTGATCCAGTCACCTATTTTGCGCTTGAGTTAAAGCAAGGGTATCCCTCCTTCTCAACCGATTGTGGCCACTAAAGTTAAGGATGTCTCGTGCAAGGGGGTTTGGATGGTGTTCAAGTTTGCTGACATACTTTGACGCATATTTTGTAAATTCGACTTTTACTAATGGCACGCCTAGATCTTTGTGGATTCGAGAATTTTTAACATACCATGGTGCTGCAGTAATTATACGTAGAATTTTATTTTGACCCCTTTGAATTTTTTCAATGTTGGATGATGAGGCAGTACCCCATAATTGAATTCCATAGCACCAGATTGGCTTTAGTATTGCATTGTACAACAAAAGTTTGCAATCCAATTTCAATGTAGAGTTTCTGCCGATTAGCCAATTAAGTTGCACTGCTTTTAATCTCATTTGTGTAAGTTTCGCTTCAATATGAGACTTCCAAGTTAAACGGCGGTCGAGGTGAATGCCGAGGTATTTGACTTCATTGTGTTGCGGGATAATTTGATTATTTATTCTGATGAACGAGCAGGTATCTTTTCGCAATGTGAAAGTTATATGAATACATTTCTGTTCGTTAACCCTGATTTTCCAAAGCTCTAGCCAATTCTCTAGTTTATAAACATAATTCTGCAAATTCTGTGATGCAACTTGGTGGTCCTGATGGACGCTGATAAAGGCTGTATCGTCTGCAAAAGTTGACGTATGGATTTTAGGGTCTGACGGCATGTCGGAGGCATATATCAAATATAAAGTAGGACCCAGTATGCTACCCTGTGGCACACCTGATTCAATTGGCTGAGCGGTACTTAAAAAATCACCTTCTTTGATTTTAAATTTGCGACCGTATAAATAACTTTCCATGAGTTTATGGGTGTTAGCAGGCAGAGTTAATTTTATTTTGTGCATTAAACCGTCATGCCAAACTTTGTCGAACGCTTGCGACACATCAATGAAAAGGGCGGAGCAGTATTTTTTGTCTTCAAACGACCCTCTTATCACATTTACCAATCTGTGTGTTTGCTCGATGGTGCTGTGTTTAGCTCTGAAGCCGAATTGATGATTAGGAATACATTCAGTGTCATTCAGAATTGGAGTCAATTTAGTCATTAACAATTTTTCAAACAGTTTTGAAATTGTCGGCAGTAGACTAATTGGCCTATATGACTCCACTTTGGTATGGTCCTTCCCTGGCTTAGGAATCATAGTGATCATAGACACCTTCCAATCTGCAGGATAGTATTCTAGGCGTAAAATAGCGTTGAAGATAAAGAGGATAATTCTTCTTGCTACACAAGGTAACTCCACAAGCATTTTATTGCTGATTTTATCCATACCTGGAGCCTTTCTAAGGTTCAGAGTACCAATAGCGTTTTGGACATCACACCTACAGTTAAAACCTGGTTTTAACATTAAAACTATTAACAGCTGATTTTGCGTTCACACTACAATTTTAATAAAATCAGATTTTAACTCACTGACAATAAAATTTATTTTGTGAAGAAATAAGTATATTTCTTAAAGCAATATTTTTCAGTTTTCATTTGTATGAAAAAGTAAAACATTTTGGCAATGCGTTACAAAATAGAAATTATTTTTTATTTTGTTAGTGAATATGTTAAAATTATGGAACTTCTGATACAAAGTGAAATACTCGGAAATGAAATTGTTCTATATAAAAAACGAAAACATGGAACATTGGCAGGCGATAACAGTTGTGGCATGTCTTCTGATGAAGTTGTCGCCGATTGAGTATGCAGTGACGGATATGTATTCCTTATCATAGCGTCAGATAAACTTTCAATCATTTCTACGTCTTGTTGGTCTTGTGTATCTGTAAGCAAAAATTTAAAATTTTTTCAAATAAAATTAATCTGTACAGTTTAATACCTATTATGCTGTCCTTCACAATTGCGATAGTGTTATTAATAGGGTGGGAACCAATTATTTGATTCACTTTGTCATAAAGTGGCCAATTAGACGGAGATCTACCAGAAGGTCTAATATAAGATTTGCAGTTTCTGTAAACCCAATACTTTTATAGTTATAGTAAGTAAGCGAAAGAAAGTGTCATTTTCTTGCCGAAATTTTACTGCCAAGTTGGTAATTTTCGCTCTGACTTCCTCTGGAGAAATCTCCAGTCCATTCTTGGCCAGCTCAGCAGCCATTTCTTTATATATATATATGGGAGTTCTTCCTTTTTCCTCTTAACTCGTCCATTTTTTCCTCCCATAATTTCACAAAAACATTTTCTGTGTGCACTGTCCAAAAGCTTCGTTTTCTTTTAATTTTTTTTATTTGTTTTTGCTGCTGTTTCCATTATTTTTAATTTTTTTTAATATTCAATATTCCACTCGTAACGTGTTTTTTAATTTAATTTATTTTTATTGTCATTATCAGTTGTTCTCAATATTTTTAACTTGGTGGCACTGAATTTAGTACAACTAAAACATGGTTGTATTTCATAAAACCTACTTAAAACCAAATCAAAAAAGGTTTTAAAATAGTTTTAACAAAATTATTTTGTATGGTAAAACCAGGTTTTATTGTTTGGTTTTAACGTTAAAACCAAATTTTGTGTTAAAACCTTAGGTGTGAAAACACTATAACATCTTATCCTGTTCTGTTTAATTGAGGATCATAATACAACATTTGTTCTGGTTTCTGACACCTGCAAAATGTGAATGATTTGAACAAAAGACGATACAATTTTAAGAAAATGTATCTTATTTCCACTGCGTATATGTAGAGGATCACATTCTCTACTACACTTTAAAATTTTACTATAAACCTCTTTTTATCTGGCCACCTGAATTAAAGTTAAAATTAATACATTTGCGACATCATGACCCATAGAATAAAACACCAAACATAATTCTTCAACAACAACTGAATATCTCTCTCTGAGTTTCCACTGACAGCTAAGGCCACACTTTCAAAAAAAAAAAAGAAAAAGCAAGACATAAAGCCATCAGTCAGCAAAAATAAGGAAAACAAAATGCTGTGCATCAAATGATGATGCTGACATAAAGCAGCATCCTTGCTACCACATAAAATTCCAGATTTTTGTTTTTCGCACAAAAAGGATGTTGTCATGACATGATTTTTGGAAATTTAACACGAACATGCCACAATTAGTAGTTTTTTGCTTAAAAAAAAAACATGAGATTTTAACATAAAATTCTAAAGGAATGTTTTGCTTTTATACATATTTTACTATTTTTGTTAAACTTTTCTCGTTTTTTCTTGGGTAGTTTAGTTTGGCTATAACCAATTTTTGTTAAGGCCAGTATTTATTAACTTTTTCTGTGCGTGTTGTTGGTTAAATGTAGCGCCTTGATTTATTATGGAGTGAAAAAATAAGCTCCAGGAAATTAGTTTGAAAGTTTTTTGTTTTTATATACTATTTTCACTTATTTTTTTTTTTTTTTTTGAGATCTAAATTACTGACATTTTTCCGGTTTTTTCTTGTTATTGTTTCAGGTGTTTCCGCTGAAGTTTATTACGTGCGCGATGGCCATATTAATAATTATGCCTTAAATTTTATTGTGCCTGTGCCGGCCAATGTGCGTGACATAAGTTTCACTTGGCAGAGTCAAGCTGGCCGACCCCTGCCCTACAGCATTAATGTGGTGACCTCTGATCAAGCGGTGTTGCCGCGTCCCACCTTGAATATTTCCCAAATAGGCGAAATACCCATCAAAGTGCAGACTTTCTCTATAGGTCTGAAGTGTTCAGGGACAAGAGCCGCCGAGGTGGATGTCACCATTTCCATAGAAGTGATATTGAATAGAGCCTTAAATAATGTGACACATTTGGTGTTTAGAAGAAAAAAGATTTGTTTGTTGGCCGAAGAAGATGAAACGGATTTGGATGATCCTTTGCTGTTGGAAACGGTAGTGCCACCGCCTACTGGTTTTATTACCTTGGTGGTTGGCTGTGTTTTGGCTTTAGCTTTGGTGTTAATACTGCTTTTGGTGGCATATTGCGTGCGTGGCTCTGCCAAGCGTCAAAATCATGGCGGCCAACCCATGAGAACTTCCAGTTTCCAAAGACTCAATACCAATCCTCCCTGCCAATCGGCTTCCTATATTACCCCCTCCATTATAGCACCCATACACAGCACACTGCCACGAAAAATCGAACCCCAACAACCAGAAGAGTTACATCGCCGCATTTCAGAATTGACGGTGGAACGTTGCCGTGTCCGTTTATCGAGTTTGTTGCAAGAAGGCACCTTTGGTCGTGTATACCGTGGCACTTACAATGAAAATCAAGATGTTTTAGTAAAAACGGTAGCCCAACACGCCAGCCAAATGCAAGTGTCTCTTTTGCTTCAGGAAGGCATGTCCTTGTATGGAGCTTCTCATCCTGGTATTTTGTCTGTGTTGGGTGTTTCAATTGAGGATCATACTACACCATTTGTTCTGTATCCTGCCATCAATAATACCAGAAATTTGAAACAATTCTTATTGGATCCCTCGTGTGCACGCACCATCACCACCATCCAAATCGTAATGATGTCTTCCCATTTATCCACTGCCTTAAATCATCTGCACAGTCATGGCGTGGTGCACAAGGATATAGCGACAAGAAATTGTGTGTAAGTATTCAAATTTAAATTAAAAAAAATGAGAAACGAAGAAGCCATCATTCGGCAAAGATTTCAGTAGAGATTCCCTCTGAAATTGAAATGAACAAATAAGAAATCTTTACCAAATCAAAATCTTTGATGGATATTATGTTGGTTTATTAGTAAATAAATTTTGGTTCAATTTATTTATAGGTTTATCACTTTTCTGTTTTTATTTTTCTCTTTCCAGTATTGACGATCAACTGCGCGTTAAATTATCCGACAGTTCTCTATCGCGAGACTTATTCCCGGGCGATTACAATTGCTTGGGTGATAGTGAAAATCGTCCAGTTAAGTGGATGTCATTGGAAGCACTACAGCATAAGCAATTTTCAGAAGCCAGTGATTCCTGGGCCTTTGGTGTGCTAATGTGGGAATTATGCACCTCAGCCAAGCAGCCATATGCCGAAGTAGATCCCTTCGAAATGGAACATTATCTCAGAGATGGCTATAGACTGGCACAGCCATTTAACTGTCCCGATGAGCTGTAAGTATCAGTACTTTATTCAATATACATTTACAAATTTTACAACTTATAATTCTAAATTACAAAAAAAAACTTTATTTTAAGAAATATCAAATTTAATTAACATCTCCAAAGAATCCAATCATTTTGTGTTTTCTTTATTAATCTTTTATTTTTCTCTGTTCTTTTCTTTTTCTTTTTAGATTCACCATTATGGCTTACTGTTGGGCCCTCCTACCAGCCGAACGTCCATCATTTTTACAACTACACGCCTGCCTATCTGAATTTTATGCTCAAATTACACGTTATGTATAGTTCCATCATACTACCAACCAAAATGCCCCCTCCTATCCAAGAATGATAAAATAAAAATTACGCCAACGCACGTAAAATTTTAAAATGTTCTGCGCATTTTGGAACTGTGACGTCACACGTTCTGTGTTTCTATTGGCTAATTTTTCCCCACTTGTTTTTTTTTTGCTGTTGTTTTGCTTGCATTTGCTCACTGCACCAGTGATGCCAATTTTTTAAACTCAAAACGCGTAAACATTTTTGAAAAAAGGGCTAAATGTAAAAAAATCCATATAAAACCACATCCAATTTTCTTTTTTTTCGCGTTTTGAGTGACTAAAATCGGGCTAAATCTAGCCCGAAAAGGGCTAAGTTGGCATCGCTGCAGTGCACACTTCATGTTTATATTTTTTGTTTGTTTTTCTCTTTTAAACAGGTTTCCAACTATCGCATAAAACATACCTTTTTTCCAAGAAATTTTAATTCTAACACATGAAACATTATTGGTAACCCTTGGAATGGAACTTCTATGTCACATAACGGGAAATCATGCGCATGGCGTAATCTTTATTTTATCATTCTTGCTCCTATCCACAACAAATGGACAAGTAAACCTTCCATTCTCGCATCTAGCAATTAAGTTTTAGTAAAAAAAACATTCTCCTATAAATATAGAAATCATTGTTGTTGTTTTAATATTACAAATAAAGTATATTGTAATGTATAAAAATTATATATGTATATTATTATTATTATTAAATAAAATAATTAAGTAATAAATACCTAGTAATCATAATCAGTTTTTTATATTGCCAAAATTATATTTTAAGTTTTAAAACCAAGTACCATTTAAAAAACATAAAATAAACCAACCAAACAATAAATAAATAATAAACATTTGTAATATACATAATAATAATAGGAAATAAAACAATTTTTCGAAAAAATATGCAAATTTTAATGGTGTTGTTGTTTCATTATTTCTAAAAGGGGTAGACAAACGGTTTATTAAAATATATAATTGTAAGTATTTAATTTCATTGTTTTTTATACATAATTTATTTTGTATCATCGGGTATTGGATTATTTATAACGCTGGCTTAACATGTAAAGGCTCTAAGTCCACTTTTTTTAGAAATTGAGATTTTGATGCAGTTGTGTTCAATAAGTAAAAATACATCGATTACAACAAAAAAAAAATACAGTTATCTCATTTGTTGTTGTTTTGTAGTGATGAGTAGACGCCAAGTCCAATTTATCGCATCTTTGTGTAATATCTCACTTCTTCCAATGTTGACATATCAACTGTTTTGCGCGGAATAGTCTGAGAGTCCAACCAATTGACATAATATTATTTCTCATTGACTACACTCTCGCTGTTTTGAGTATCAACACCATTAACAGTCATGACTTTAATCGTCATGATTTTATTTAATTGGACCATTAAAGTTTTTCTAAAATTTAACAATGTACAATTTTTTAAAAATATTCGCCCTGGCCATTGAAAAGGCGATTCCAAAGTGACGGACATTCGAGGAATACAATACACACCAAATGGTGAAATTAATTTCAAACTTAGATTTCCTGATGAATGGAAAAATCTCCACCAAAAAATAAATGAAAATGTAGTCGCACTAGAGTGGTGGGATTTACGCCAACTTCATCAAGAAAGAAGAAAAATAAAGACTAGAAAGTTCGAAGACTTGCAATATCTAAAATCCACTTTGCCTACAAAACACCATAAATTTTATGACGATTTGCCATACGAATAAAAATAGTCGTCGCCAATTATCTTACTTTAAAATGCATTAAAATTTTAAATTAATATTACTTTTTTATAACAGCAATGAAATAAGACTAAATAATTTTTGTTTTCATTATGTACAAGTATGTATATAAAAATATCGAAATTGAAATTACAATAATAATGTTATTCATATTTTTAAATAAATTCTGTTTCTCTTTTTACAATAATCAAAACAAACTTTAACTTTTTACATATTATTAGCTTCTTAACTAACAACAATAAAAAAGCAACAAAAATACACTTTCATTTTAGTAAGTAAGAAATATAAGTAGAGACAAGTTTTAAGAAAAAGATCTAAGTTCATTAAAACATACAAACTAAGTAACAGAAAAAACTTCAAGTCCAAAAAAGCTTTTATCTCAGCAAATACTTATTTTTTCATTTTGCTTTTACGCAAATAAATAAATACAAAAACAAATTGCATTTACAGATTTCAAAAATGTTTATTCAAAAAAAAGTTTGATTATTTTTTGTCTCTGCTGTAATATTGTAAAATATGGACTTAAAGCCGTTACATGTTAAGCCAGCGATATGGTGAATTTCAAGTCAAGTGACCCAATTTTAAAAATCAATGTCGTCCGATTTGGATGAAATTTGCACCAAGGTTAGTGATATTGGATAGTAGGCCAGAGACAAAATTGGGTCACTTGACGTTAAATTCACCATATATTTGCTATTTTGAAAATTTCATTGCATTATGTTAAAAAATAAAGATTTATTAAATATTATGTAGATGTAATAATAAAACACTAATTTTATAAACATTTTGATAAATTTTCAAATATCGAGTACAATTTGACCCATATTTTCCTGATTTGCATTATAAAGTAATTTCCAATCATAAGCAAAAAGATTGAAGTAAATACCTTGATTAAATTCAAAAATAATCTTATTTAAAGTTTCAAAACTGGTGAAAATTTTCAAATGTTTGTGATGAAAAAAATGTTCATAAACAAACTGAAAATAATGTCAGATTTTTAAACATTCTCTTACAACACAATTTCTCACAAAACAATTTGAATAAGAACGAGAGGGTTATTTTGTAGCTCGTTTCGAAAAGAAAATCGTTCGAGTTTGTATAATTTTTGCATTGTATTTCAAAAACGTTTGCTTTCGAATCGAAATACACACTAACCCCCCCAGCTCTAGCTGCCGTTTTTCTAGCCATGTCCATTAATCATAACTTTCTGTTTGCATGTATGTACATAAATAAAATTGCAAAGTTAATTTATTTTATTAAGTCATTTATAAAAAAAATCTGAAAAGTTAAATCTACAAGCAAATAATATAATCTAGTAACATTTAATTTGCGAATTTACACGTATGTGATTGTCTATGCATGTTTGTATGCATGTGTAAATATGTAATGTTAATTAACATTAACTTCCTGTAAATGCCATTTATATTTTATGGTATAATTTTGTTAACAATTAAAATAATTTAACAATACAATTTGTATATTAAATACATACATACTCGTATGTATGTGTGTGCAGACGTATTTGTTTGCCTGGAAAGTGATCAATTTAAATTTCAAGAATGTAAAGAGTATAAAAAACAAAAAAAAAACACATTCCACCAGACCAAACAATCGAAAACTTTGCAAAAGCGAATAATTTTCACATTCGCTAATAATTTGACAATCACAAAAAATCTGATTGTTCGTAGTAATATGGACTAATTGTCAATAATTTAATGATATTAAAATTTTTAAAATAATCAATCATGTTAATAGTTCAAAAAAAAAATCGCTATCGATATTGCTTATTATACTTTATTGTATATATCTTTTTCGATTCTTCTAGATGAAGATTTTAGGGCCACAAACTGGCACTGCACATTTTGCGAATTGTTGGTAATATTCGTAATAGAAATGTTCGCATAAAATTCTATGATGATACAATTTTCGAATGATTTGGCCAGGTGGGATATTTTATTAAATATATTCCTGATAAATACATTTATTACTCATTACTCGTATATCCTGGGGACGAAATTTACAATAGTATTGCAATAAAATATTGCTTTACACTATTATAATTATTATTATAACTATTTTTAATTAAATTCATACATACGAGTAGTGATAATTATTAAACAAGTGTTTTATGTATCGATGGTCTCATGTAGAAAGGCCCTAACTCGCATATTTGAAACTTTACAGGAGAAGGTAAAAACATAATAGAAACTGTAATATTCAACATGTAACTTTTTTTGTACAACTGCTTATAAAAGCGTTATTTTTTACACTATTGCAATAAATTTTTGTGAGGAGGTGTATTTGCGTTAAATGCATTGGAATCGCAAAAAAAAAACAAATTTCGAAAAAATAGCGAGTTAGGGCCTTTCTGCATGAGACCAACGGTATGTATGTATACGTATGCATAAGTATGTGTCTGTGGGAAGGTGTAATGTTAATGTATAGACAATTTATTTTTTGCAAAATTGTTAACTAAAGTAAAGAAAAATGTTTACAATTCAATAGATATGAAAACGAATTGTAATTATTCGTTATTAAAAAAAACAAACTAGAGTGCTATATACGGCTTTGCCGAATCTTAAATACCCTCCACCTAAATAAAATTAGAATTACAAAACCTTCACTGTTGTTGGAACTAGAATACCACTAGAATTATCCAGTGTTTCTTATTTGGTTTTAGCGCAAGTTTTCTTAATATTTTATATATTGTTTCATAGAAAAGTTTACGCACAACACAGTGTTTGTATATTTCTCAATCTTATATGAAATTGTAAAACTAAAAATAAATTCACAATTTTTTCATATTCACCAGGTCAAGGAAAAGAGTATAAACAGGTTAGAGTTCAAAATTTAGCTTAGCAAAAATTAGATCGATTCTGAGAGTGAAGGGTGAAAATAGAGGCTTAATTAGAAGACCCGTATCGCGGCGTTTGTTTCGAACAAGAGAAGTATATAAAGTTTTTGCATTATACGGATCATTAAATTCTTTTGTCCATCGTTTAATAAAGCCTAGTGTACATCTTGCTTTATTTACTATCGTAGAAATATATGGAACGAAGCTCAGTTTAGGGTCGAATAAAATGCCTAGATCTAGAAAATTTTCAACCATTTCCACTTGGTAGTTTTCCAGAAAAAAATTTCTTGAAATTGGATTGTGCCTTGCAAAGCACTTTACTTTACATTTCTTTAAGTTCCATCAAGTTAAGCTTGCACCATTCATAAAAAGAATCCAAGTCGGTTTGGAGACGTAAGTGATCAAAAGGTTTGTTATAGGTCAAGAAAATTTTTTTATACGAAAGAGTTTTATAAGAACAACAACAATAAAACATGTAAAATTGCACCGGTCATTAAGAGAGAATCCAAGTGGTTTAGAGACGTAAGTGATCAAAAGGTTATAGGCCAAGAAATTTTTACGTCGTCTGCATACATTAAAATATTAGAAAATTTAATTACTTTAGACAAGTTGTTAATAAAAAGAGAAAATAAGAGCAGCCCAAGGTGACTTCCTTGTGCTACTCCAGAACAAAGGTTAATTTTATATGAAGACGTATTATTAAAACGAACTGTTTGTGTTATATTCGTCAAATAAGATTGTATCCACTGTACGCTAAGATCTGTAAAGCCCACTTTTTGCAGTTTCTGTACGAGAAGTAAATGATTTATTTTGTCAAATGCTTTACTGAAATCCTTGGAATAAAGCCTCGATTGATGACTGTTGTTAGATGCAGAAGATTAGTAGAAGTAGAGCAAGATGTTGAAATGAAGATACTATATATCGTAGTAACTCTTCTTAAAAATTAATAAATAAGTTTCAATTTGTAAACATTAAAACATACATGTGATACGATTTTATGATGCCTTAATAAACCAAAAGAATTCTAATATTTTGCATTAAATAATACACTTGTTTTTGGATCACCTGTTACATCCAACTCTACACTTGCATTTTTACACTCCCTGAATCAGTTACTACTCATACATATATTGTTTTAATAAAATCCATACATGATATTCACAACATTTTTGTAAAGTAAATAATAATAATTATAAATGAAACAAAACACAAAAAAGCTGGTGTTTCATTTTTTATTCTCCCATTTTGCTTTGCTTTTTTTTTTTTGTTCAAATATTTTGTGGTTTTTAATATAAAATAATGTATATTACCAAATCATTCATACATTTATTCATTAAATGAAATATTTTTTCATTCAATTCTGAATATGGAGTGCTTTTAAAATTATGTGGTTTAATATGAACGATTACATTCAAGTGCATTTTTGTTTTCAATATTGTTTTCCTCACATCTTACATTCTCATCATTAGTTTACACTATGGGTGGGCCGCTTGATAAGTTGCTACAGTTACAAAATTATATCAATTAGTCTGTATCTGCAAAATACTTAGACTTAATTTATGTTCTTTCGACGTAATAAATTTATAAACTAATTTTAATTTGTATTAATTTTTAGTGTAATTGTTCGAACATTCCGCTTACAAATATTACTTTATTATTGTTTAATATTCGTAATTGATTGGGGAATAAAATAAAAATAAATATGTAAAAAATATTTTACAATTAATTTTCTGGGCTGAACAGTTTTTTTAAATTTTTTTTATGTTAAATATAAATATTTGTCTGCAATATTAAAGTATTTATGAAAATTACACAGACCAATTAAAGGTTTTGGCAATATCAGGAGCGGAAAAGTTAATAAAATTGTTTAAATTCTCAGACAAATTGCCTCATAATTTGCAGAAATATTTTGACTACTTATAAAAAGTCTACTGTTACTTAAAATCTGGATGACTTTCTAGTTTACTCTATTTTTTGTTAAACATAATATTTTGATGAATTGACCAGGTGCCGCTTGAACAAAGTTTAAAAAAGTTTCTACTTAGCCCATTATTGCACAGTGTAACGTCAAATAATCCATCGTCTTATTATTCCTAGCGGTGTTCACACAGAGAACGCGTTAAAGTTTATAATCATGACCATTTATTTCTCAAAAATTCAACTTAGTGATACAAAGGAATACATATCAACAAGTTTACACTCTTTCCCGCTAAAAGCTAAATAAAGTATCAAAGAAGAAGTTGTGAAGAGTTTTTGAAACAACCCCGACGAAGTGGCCGTGTGACAAAAGGTTTATCGAAGCTAAAATAGAACTCTTTCAGGTTTAAAAGTAGTAAACGATACCACTGAGAGGGGAGATTACAGTTTACACTCTCCAAATTGCAATAAAGAAACTCTTTTTTAACTATAAAAATTAAAACAAAAACCAAAGCCATAAGCAAAACAAATACTTGCCACCAATAAAAACAAAATATTAACGTATAAATTTTTTCTGAAATGATGCTTTTATCAGAAGCAGTATTTAGCTGCAGTTGCCTAATCTATTCATCTGGGTATCTGCGCTCTTTAGGTTTTGGTCTACACTTTTCTCTTTCACATCTTTCACACTCTTCACCCTTCGTACAATCTACACATCCTAGTACTACCCTGACATTCTTTTACTCTATCTCTTCTCTATATAACCTCTTCTTGCTATTCAATCAGGTAACACAATTGGACCAGCAATATGGACCTAAGTGGGCCGTACTACACGTCCGCCTGCTAACCTTATTATTAAATATTATTTCGATTACAGGACCCATAGTTGTTGCTGAAGCTCATTTTGAGGAAATCGCAGGCAGCACATATACCTTATATGCACTCAAAATATTTCATAGGTAAAATAAACGAAAATCGTGGTTCATTTTACTAAATTTTTCGTTATTTTGACAAAACGAAATATTTCGTATAATATACAAATGTTTTTCGTTTTTGTTGGGACTTTTTATTTTCCGCATTTCACGAAATATTTGTGTATTTACCAAGATTATTTTGTTAAATTACAAAATAAATGGTTATCTAACGAAAATTTTTCGTAAACAAAGCTTTTAAATTTGGTCTGGTTTACAAAATTAAATAAAAATAAGAAATATATTTCGTAAAAATAATGATAAATTTCGTAAAAATACAAAATTATTTTGTTAATTTTAAAAATATTGCCTCCTGTTATACGAAATTTTCTAAACTTACGAAAAATATTTTGTAGGTATAAGAAAAATTTCATATTTTTTTCGTTTATTTTACAAAATTTTGTAAAAAAACGAAATATATTTTGTAAAATCACGAAAATATTTCCTAAACACACGAAAGGTTTCGTTAATATTTCGTAAAGTTACTAAAAATTGTGTAAAAATAAAAAAAAATTTTGTTTATTTTAGAAAAAGTTTCGTTAATTTCTCAACAAATATTTTTTATTAAACGAAAAGTTTTGTTTATTTTATAAATAATAGTAAAGGAAAAAATAATAGCATTTCTGCATTAAATTTAGTTTGATTTTGTCGATTGCTTTGGATTTCTACAAAGAAAATTTGTATATTAGTAACTTTTAAACTAAGTTTATATAAAATACACTAACCTTGTATTTTTTTGTACAACATATGCGTAATTGGATTAACATGATGCCCATCTATTTTATAGAACTGAATATTTAAAAAATCCCACATATGGCTGGAAGCTTCAGAATATTTAATTGAAAATACGTGATACGCTTTAAAGCATATGTCTATAGCTTTAGTGATACTGAAAACTTTGTATTTAATGTTGTCAATGTCACAGAAAAATGATAGGGGCTTATACATATATGTCTCCTATAACAGTAATGTAAGGGGCAACTGAACCCTCTGCCACAATTTTTATATCCAACTTCTCTTTATATGACTCTTCAGTTGGTGAAAATGTTATAAAATACCATTTTGATTCCATAATATGTACTATAAAACTTGTTTCCTTTATTAGAACTTTTTGATTTAATTCTTGATGGTGGAAGTAAGGAATGTAAGAGTGTTAAGAATATGATAAATTTAATATCTAAAAAGTTAAAAAAAAATGCATAACCATTATCCATCACTAAATAAAATTTAAAAATTTGATTATATTTGTTTATAAAACCTTTCTACTTACTATAGTCAATGCAATTATTTCTTTGTACAAAATCCCAAAGTTTTTTGCCATCTTCACCTTTAAATTTCGATTCGTTTTTTGGAAATATCTTTTGAGTCATGTGCTAGTTTCTTTTTTATTGTGCATTAGTCTAAAATTCTTAGATATGAATGTTTCATTAGGTAAATATATTTTACACAAATAACAATTAATTTTCTTACACTTATTTAAATTTATTTTAATAAATCAAACTATTTTTAACTATTTTTAACAAGGCACGACTAACGCTTCTATCTCTTTAATTGTCAGTAAAAGCAAGACTTGTTTTGTTATTATACCCTTCACCATCGTGAGAAGGGTATATATAAGTTTGTCATTCCGTGTGTAATTTCCACAAAAAAATTTTCCGACCCTATAAAGTATATATATTCTGGATCCTTATAGATAGCGAAGTCGATTAAGCGATGTCCGTCTGTCTGTCTGTCTGTCTGTCTGTCTGTCTGTCTGTCTGTTTGTCTGTCTGTCTGTTGAAATCAGTTTTTTGAAGTCCCCAGATATTCTCGGGATCCAAACCTTCAATAATTCTGTCAGAAGTGCTTTCGAGAAGTTTGCTATTTAAAATCAGCAAAATCGGTTTAGGTCAACCAGAGTTATGAACCAATATGTGAGACCACCTCTATAAAAATTTGATATTTTTCGTCCATTTTATTGCAATATTTTGAAATATATTGGAGATAATACTATGAAATTTTGTATACGTTGTTTGTATGACAAAAGAAGAAAGTGTGCGGAAAATAGTAAGAATCGGTCCATGATTTCTCATAGCCCCCATACAAATATATATATTCCCGAAATATGGCTTAATGATAAATAAATGCCTATAAAATAGGGCTATCAAGACAAAATTTAGCTAAAATAAGTTTTACACAAACAGAAATCGCAAAACGAAATTTTTTTTAGTTCGGTGCATGTTTGACCATAGACCCCATATAAAGTCCACTTCCAAAATTCATTTAAATACGTATAAAACAGATATGAATAATGCTAAACGGCTAAAATTTGACATAAAGACTCTTTATAGACAAATAAATTGTTGTACTAAATTTTATGGTGGTCGGCCCAAAATTGGTCATAGCCCCCATACAAAAATCTTCCCGAAATATTGCTCAATTATACATAAATGCCTATAAAATTGGAATATCAAGACAAAATTCAGCAAAAATAAGTTTTATGCAAAAAGAAATCGCAAAACGAAATTTTTTTTAGTTCGGTCCATGTTTGACCATAAACCCCATATGAAGTCCACTTCCAAAATTCATTTAAATACGTATAAAACAGATATAAATAATGTTAAACGGCTAAAATTTGACCTAAATACTCTTTATAGGCAAATAAATTGTTGTACTAAATTTTATGGTAGTCGGCCCAGAACTGGTCATAGCTCCCATACAAGGACCACATCTGAAAAAGACATTTTTCCCTATATATATTGTATAAATATCGGTACCGACTCAAAACTTTGCACAGATCATTTTAATATATACAAAAATCATTTCACAAAATTTTGTTAATTTCTGTCTATTTTTAACTGTATGCCCCATATAAAGCCCTCTTCGGAAAATCACTTTAATACTCATAAATCGCTTATAAATAAGGGCACCAATCCAAACTTTTACACGGATCATTTACATACATGCCTAAACCAAACTGCTGGATTTTGAGAATATCGGTCCATATTTGACTATAACCCCCACATAAGGCCCACTCTCGAAATCCACTTTAATACTAATATATATCTTAAATATAGCGTTATTATGTTGAAATTCGACGTGAAATATCCTAATATGCATGAAAATAACTGTTCCAAAATTTAAGAAGATCGGCCCATAATTTGTCATAGCTGCCATATAAGAACCATTTCCAAAAAACAAATAAATTCGGGTCTAAAAATATTTTTTTCGGATTTAACCCATATTCGGTCTATATCTTATAATCATGATATATATCGTTGGAAAGGTATTTTTAATACCTTTCATTTAGTGTATTACAAATTATCAAGCACCCAGTAGTTCCCGAGATATAGGCCTATATATTTTCAACTTTACGGGCCCGCCCCTTCGAAAATAGGCGTGACCGCCAATAAATTTTTTTTTGCTGGTATCTCCTCTAAAAGCCCTATTTCATTTTGTTTTTTTTTTTTTTTTTGAGCAAAATCACTAAAATCGAATTGTACCCCTTTTTTATACTCTGTTTTTTTTTATCCTCTGTTTGTTAAATTACACTGAAGATTATTATGAACATCAGACAGACTCTGAAAGTTATGGTAAGAATTGGTAATTAAATCAATTAAAAATGGTAAAAATTAGATAACATTTCAAAATATTTAACATAAATTATGTTGATCGTAAAATTGTCTTTCAAACAATATATCAAATACTAATAAAATTTGCACTAACACTGAATAGAAAACACAGAATTAGGATATTCTAGTCTAGTGTAGTTTCTGTATTTCTTATTACGCTTAGGTGAAGGGTATTTAAGATTCGGCACAGCCGAATATAGCACTCTTACTTGTTTTTAAGTTGCATTTAAAACGGTACATTTCATTTTACGAAATTATATTTGTGAAGTGAACGAAATTTCTAAATTTACGAAATTTGTCTCTGTATTTAATATGAAAGTTTCGTATTTTTTGAGAAATTTTTGTAAAATAAACAAACAAACATTAACGAAATTTAATTTGTAAAATTCAAAAAATTTCTAAATTTACAAAATTTTCTACAAGATCTAAACACGAAAGTTTTGTATTATAAACGAAATTTTTGTACAATATACAAAAATAATTCTACGAAAAAAATTTTGTAAAATAATGAATTTTGTAAATTTACGAAATAAAAAAATTACTAAAATATCGTATTATGTACAAAACTTTAGTAAAATGTACGAAAATAATTTTACGAAAAACCATTTCGTATTTTTATGCATGAAATATTTTGAGTGTGGTATTTTTCTTACAAACTTCTAATTGTCCCATTAATAATCAAATTTCTTTTGTTCCGATGTGGCTTCCTAAGTAGGCGTACATCAAGAGACTAGTGAGTTCAGTGCTGAGATGTGGCACTAGTCGTATTTATATGCCCACTCCATTTTTTTCAGTCTTTGTCTTGGCTGACTTGACCTCACGGCTGCGCATTTCTGAATGTCTGCAGAACACATTTGAGTTTCAGCCCTTTTAGTGGCAGTCAAGTCACTAGCCAGTCAGCCTCTTCCTAGTCCAAAGTAATAAATGTACTATGCGGATTTATTTATTACAAAATTTAGATCTTGATTTAGTTACATTAGGTATACTGCACAGTGGGCAGCAGTTTGCCATTAGATGCAACGATTTTTGAAATAAATCTTAGTCGATGTGCGCTCCCCAACTCTACAGAATGGTTTAGCGATATTTGTTTGCGCCGCATAAGTTTCCAAAACATTGTGTAAAATTAAAAACGACCACCAAAGCCGTATAAGGTTCCAACAAAAATTGCAAGGTCCGCATTTCTTGATATAGGCCTCTAAAAGTGTTTTCGGTTTGTCTTTTCCCTTACATTTTTGTTTTCTGTCTGATTTTACATTTAAAGGGTTAATCTAGCCTTCTGGCCCAACGACATTTAAAGGTTATACATTGCCGTCATTGGTAAGAAAATAAATTTCCAGTGCTCTAAAGTTTGATACAGACCACAATATACAATTTTTTTATATTATAAACTTGGTTGGCGAAGAATAATCCTTTAAAATTGCCAGGTTATACCATGATCGATTTAAGTAAGTGCCAAGTCGACATATACCTTCATATAGGAAGCTGGAACGCTTAAATATTGTATAAAAAAATGTATATATAGCATGTAACTAATGCACAACTTTGAAAAACTGTAACGCGGTACAGTTAGACGACGCGAAGCATTAACCAATTCAAGAGTGAGACGCAAATCTCTCAAAGTTAGCGAAAAATGGAAGGTCTGATTGCCTTTAAGTGATAATGACAATGACGGTAGAGTTCCTTCTCCACTTAGAGCTAAATTACGACTGTCGCTTAATATGAGTAAGAACCATACTGGATTTTGGAATATACCATCACACCTGAACAAACGGAACTTGATAAGACCAATCAGCTGCCCTTTAAATAGGGAACATAGGGACGGTCCTAGCCACTCAAAGCCGCTGTTAATATGCTTAGGATGCTAACGGATTAGCATCGTAACAAACAATAAACTATAATCTGACGAGATAAATAGTTTGTCGAACAATTGGTTAAAAAAAAAACACTTACGATATTAAGATGTAAATTTTCGGGATGACACAATCACAGTCTTCTCTGAACAGGTTGTTTTGAAAGATGTTTGTTGCAAAATAAATTTTAACATTCATTACACTATTTATGTAAGTGATAAAAATTCTCAATGTCTGACTTTATCTTGGATACTTTTATTTCTTTCTTACGGAGATTGCCTGCCATGTTGTTATGTAGACAAAAAAAAAACTCTTGAATATTAATTTCACATACGAAATACAATATAAATTTATTACAAACATTCACATAAAATGTACTCGTATGAATGTTTGAATGTGTAAAAATAAATTGACTTTAAAAATAATATTAAAAAAAAATATACTATTTATGTACGAATGTACGAGTATGTGTATGAGTGAGAAAGTTTGTTACGAGACTGAAGACAAGAAAGAATAAAACAAACATTTCAAAAGAATCGAATGTAAGCAAACAACTATTAAATTCATACATTTAATATTTCTTTCTCCACTTTTTATGTTGTGTGGCAAATAGCAACATCAACATCAACAAGAACATCCTTCTCTGTTACTGCTGTGGCATCATTTAAAATCTTTAATTTATCATGGCAATTACAATAAATTTGTTTAATAAAATAAAAAGACAAAAGATACTGATTTTAAGGATCATTAAAAATGTAAAACAAAAAGTAAAATGTGGTTTTAACGTTAAATACACATATAATATTGTTGCATACACATACGCATTTAAGTATGTGTGTGTATACGGTATCGTGTGTGTACAGTAAGGTACAAAAGTTGCCATATAGTGTGATTATAGCTTTTAAAACAAAATTCTTGACAGCGATTTGGCTATGGAATTCACAGTGAGGAAGCATGCATTCTGTTAGAAAATCATTTTTACATGGGTCAATTTAATAAAACGCAATTTTTGTGTCCCTGCACTCTACACTACTATTTTAGGTAAAAAAACACAAAAAAAAAAACAAAAATTTGAGTGTGATCAGTGAGGAATATGTACCAAAAAAAAAAAACGTAATTCTCAAATTTGTATGTTTGTTTTTGTATTTATTTAGAATGGTGTTTTGTTTCTCCCTCTGATTCCTTCAATACAAAAGCATGTGGGGGACACGTTAGAATTTTTAGTAAACAAAATAAAATAAAATCAAGAAAAAACTAAATATACAACATTTAATAAAAGTTTTCCAGTTATTGCGTTTCTTTCTTGTGTTTTGATTTGTTATTGTCGTCAAAACTTAATTAGTGCGAATTTGGCATTGCAAAGTAAGGTTGTCCCTACAATTTGCATTGAGCGTCACTTCTTTAGAAATCAAGTAATATTACTAGTTTTCAATTTGCATTTAAATAAAGTAAATAACGCAAGCAAAGTACAAACTTTAATTATTACAAAAGTGAAAAAACGAAAAAAAATCTATCAAAAAAAGTGTGCATTTGCGTAGTTTTTGTGAACACCATGGTAAGGGCGCGATAAAATTTCATGAGCGTCACGGTAATTTTTTTAAAAGTGAATATATTAAATGTTACAAATTGAAGTTGACAATCATTTTTTATAATTTGTGAATTTGAGAAATAAATTGCCTACGAAAAAAAAACCAAAATGGCAAATATTTCATGAGCATCACTTTTGAAATATATTGCTTCATAGCTTAAAATGCTTAATTTTGATTTTATTTTTTAATTTTCAAGAGTAAAACAGCAAAATTAACGGCGGCTGAAAGAACACGGACATATCGAGAATAAAGCTCGATTAAGCGCGTAATGACAAATATAATCGTGGTATATTTGAGTTTAATTTTTATTGTTACTGACTGATTCTGTTTTTGCCACAAACTTAATTCGAAAGTTGTAAAAATGCATGTGAATGAAGACAAAAACAAAGCTGCTTGTCATTTCATGAAGTTGATACAGATTCAGAATAAGAATTCGAATGAAAATTTATAAATTAAATTAAGTTATTGTTTTGCGTGAAATATTTACATATGTGTATAAGTTTCTTTAAGAATTACTTAATTTTTTTCCATTTTGGTTGATGTCTTTACCAAGTTTTGTATGAAAAAATAAAATTTTTTGAAGAATATTTGTTTTTTTATTTACTTTTTGTAAAAGAATAAACTTTTTTCCGTTAAACTTTAAATTTGGCATTATTTCTTCTTTACGTGCAACAAAATCTCTTGATCGTCACAAAATATCTTGAGCGTCACACGTAGTTTTTTTTCTTAAAACGCTTATAATTGCAGTTTTTTTTTAAATAGATTGTTACAAGCCTATTACTTTGCAAGTAACCTCATCTTAAAATTTTAAAATAACTAGTCACTTAAACAAAAAAAAAATAAAAATCAAGTTGAGTCGTGATTTTTTGTTTATAATCGAAAAGATGATTTTCGCAAAAGTCAATCTTGAGAAACAAAAGAACAACGTTGTAAGCTTGAATTTGAAATATTTTTGCATTTTTAGCAATTTTTTTAAAACATATTTGGTGTGTGACACTCAAGATAGAAATCATAGGAAACCTAAAAAAAAAATCCAAAAATATTGATTTTTTTCGAGACCCTAAAAGTACCACCGGATTCTTTATCAATTTCTATATAAATTGGCCACTCTTACAGGCGAATTGAAAAAACTTAAAAAATAAGCAAAACTCATTGTGTACGTTTTTTTTTTAAATTGGCCCATATGTTATTTTATATATTACTTGATCGTAGTAATCTATTTTTATCGAAAGCAACAGCAGAGATCTTCCAACTTATGTGACTTGCACTTAAAAAGTTGTACGCTTTAAACATACGCCGGCTTCAATTGATCTTTTAAAATGTTTTAAAATTGATTAGTTATATGACAACTTTTGGGTTAGAGTGTAAACATATGTAGAAATATACAGATGTACCTATATATAGACATTTTATAAAATGATACTGTAGAATCCAACCTCAGTATGCTGCCAATGAAATTGGCATGATGCTGATGACATAAAAAGAGCACAGCAACAGCTATAACAACAAATCCATATACACATGAACATGAACATGCCTCAGATATTATGCAACATTTTGTGTACCTCAGATTTGCGAATGTACATAAAATACATGGTAAACAACAACTTTACATATATACGTACTGGTATTATCCCAGTTGGCCAAATGGTCATAGACGACATTGTCTTTGACGATTTATGTAAGACATTTTTGAATTTGTCCCCTGTCGCTGAAGTTGGCGTAAACGATGATGTGTAAGAAATCTTCGTTAGCGACAAGATTAGTGACAAAGACCTGAAAGTTGTCATCTTTTAAACCTT
Organism: Bellardia pandia; assembly: GCA_916048285.2. Taxonomy (NCBI): domain Eukaryota; kingdom Metazoa; phylum Arthropoda; class Insecta; order Diptera; family Calliphoridae; genus Bellardia; species Bellardia pandia. Next base: position 79,603,841 of record OU696530.1, read on the forward strand.
ATTAAAGACAAAGTCAGCGACTACATCTTACATATTGTCTTATATAGACTATGTTAAAGTCGTCAGGGAATATATAGCCGAACTTTTCATTATTATTTCGTGAACGACAAACTGAGTGACATTGTCTCTCTTTTAGTCGTCCACGATTTACGCGACATTTGTTCGAAAAAGTCTTTGACGATTTGTTCTGGCTGTCCTACATTTGTCTTCGAGTACTTTACACTGTCATGCACCCATCATTGAGGGTGTCTTAAAGACGTGGCCAACTGGGATGTTCTCAAATACATTTGTACATACATAAATATTTTGTATACAATGTACAAATTGTATATAAATATGTATTTACAAACATCCAAACACAAAGTATGTCTGCATAAAATTTGCACATAAACTGTAGCATGGATATTGGCCAAAATGTTATTAATTTGGCCAATTTTATTAAAGCCTTTTTTACACTGTGTAAACTACTCCACACGGTAATACAATTTAATATCATTACACACAATTACTCATACTCTTTGCTACAAATACAAACATTGTAAAACACAAGAAAACCCCTAAACAATTAGGCAGACTAATTCTGTGGTGTCACTAACTGGGGCCCAACCCAATAGAAGAAACTGAATCATGCCAAATTGTTACAGGCAATAAGTTAATAAAATTAAAATTTACTGTTTCTTAGATATTATAAAAGACAATTTTTTGTCAGTGTAATTTGTAAATAATAAAAATTGATTGCCTTCATGTAAAAGACATTTAAAAGAGAATTCTCTTTGATTTAATTTATGTATATGAAAGAGGTCAGCGTTCAAATTTATTCATAGGTAAATAGCAATATATTTACTCGCACTATTTGCCCTTAATAAATTTATAAGACAATTTTAATCTGAATTATGTATATTTTACATGCAAACCTATACAAACATACATGCTCGTACATTTTTAATAAATTTCTTAAAAGGGTGGCAGCATATTTCTCGTGACAACCATGTTCAAGTTCTCCCATCAGTTTTTGTAGAGAATTAGAAAGTCCATGTTTATTTAACAGTTGTTTCAACTTTTCAAAGCTGATGTCAAAAAAGGCTTTATACGATCAGGTTAATACAGGCCTGTATAAAACGTAATTAATCAAACTGCTATATGTGTTATATTTAATGCATTGTGATATTAAATATGTATGTCCTGCTGATTTACTTGTCGCCAAATTTCGATCACTATTTTGTGTACTTAATGTATACAACAATAACTTGTGATATTGAAACGCCTGCAAATATAGGGCAATTATTGTTTAGAGCTACAATTTATTCACGTAATATTAGTTTTGGGCTCAAAATTATATTTTAAAGCGGTTCTGCGTTTTGATTTGATATCTCTGAAGCCCTAATATCCGTGATTGCTAGAAACCGAATTTGTAATATATTTATATAAATATTTATTACAAATTTATTTTATAATTGTTACTACAGCGTAATGACCTCCTATGTTCCTGATGTTTTAAACTAACCATTGTGTACTTCTTAAGCTGTTAATTGTAATCGTAAATTTGACGCTTTCAATTTTTAACGTGCTCGGAATTCAAAATGGATATGAAGAAAAATATTGAGAATATTGCGAAAAACAACCATGAAATGGGGATCCTAGATCAACTGTTCTATGTCGATTTGTTAACTTAATCGCGATCGCTTTTGCTCCTGAAAGCTTTAACGTAGAATGGATAATTTTCCTCGTGGTAGAATGTCTGAAATACAATCATGCAAAGCATTTTGTTGGAACTAGGAAAATAGGTTATGCAATGGACGATAGAGGGTATTTGTGAACATTTGATTTAAATTTTTCTATATTGTCAGGAAAAAATGTCTGCAGAAAGTTTATTCCACATACGGACACTACGGCTAAATAACGAATTTCCCTGTAATGAGTTGTGCGATCCACTGCCCAGTCGACCATGAATCCTGAGTAAAGAACGTGTAGTTTAATAATTTTAGCAGAGCACATTCCACTATAGTATCGGTAGAACAGTAAAACACAACCCACATTGCGGCATTGTTCCAGTGAATAGAATAGAGTTGGATATCCTACTGTCACCGATAAACACTTTCGCTCTATCCTGTACGCATTCAAGTAACTCTAACATAAACTTCGAAGCGCCGGCCCATACATGAGAGTTTTACTCCATTTCTGAAAAATAGTAAGGATATCAGATCAAGTGAAGTATTTCCTAACTGTTTTAAAAAATTAAGGCTTCTTTTTACACTTAAAAATGCATTTTTCAAGTTCAGCGGACATCAAACTGGATTTTCAAGAGCGCACAGAGGAGTATTTGGCCTGAAAAGCTAGCCAAAATTATTAAACGTGGTTTTTGAATTAAAAGTTTTAGTTTTTTGATAGTTTTAGGTGTAGTATATAATATAAAAAGTCTAGTTTCAGATTTTGAAAAAATTACACTGCGCAACAAAAGTACACTGCGCAACAAAAAAAATTTTCTCTACCCTAGAAATAAAAGTATGTGGACTATATGGATTTTGATGCCCTTAAATTAAATCTTTTTTCCGTTTTTCTCAAGTACGTAAGGATTTTTTTTAAAGGCGTGGCATACTTCACCCCCTAAATCGTTGGGTTGCCTTATATATTTTGCCATAACTTGAAAACGTGTTCTCCGATTTTAATAGCAGGAGGATCAGAAGATGCTTAAACTAACCATACACATTTATTTTATATCTATTACTATTTTGGAGTTATTAAAAATTTAATGGCGAAAAAAAAAAATTACATGCAAAATGCGTAAAATTTTTTGTTTTCAAAATGCAATAAAAAAATTTAAGAACCAAAACGTTAAAGTTTTTAAGATTTTTCTAAAAGCCACATTCCTAAGGAATAAAAGTTGGTATAAATCGCAAAACTCAATTAACAAATGTTGATTTTAAACTCATTCTTGACAGACTGTATGTACATACATACGTATGATTTACAGTCTAATTAAAAAAAAAAAATTTCAAAATTGTAAGGCTCTTATAAAACAGTATTTTTTTATGAAAAAAGGCTTTATTATATTTATTTTATATTATTTAATAATATTGAAATATATATTGAAATTTTTCCAGCATTAGATTTTTTCACTATTTGGAATAGCTGTAATCTTGTGTAAACTTCCTATTGACTCTCGAAGTTACAAAACGGGTTTGATAAAAATTGTGTGCAATAACCCTTTATAAGTATTTTCAAGCGCATGCTTTTATGACTTAATTAGAAAAAAATAGACAAAAATAGAAAAAATGTGAAAATTTAAAAAAATCGTCAAAAATAATGGCGCAAACTTGCGCACACTTTTTTTTTGTTTCTAAAATTAGAGATTCCAAATTTGTTTGTGGTATCAAACATAATTCGTAGACATGCTAACCTCAAAAAACTTCTTCTTTTCCTTTTTTTGCAAAAAAAAGTGTATAATTTGTTTTTTTTTTAGCTTTTGAACGAATTGTTTCAACATGAATATTCAACATATTTTAAATTTTTTTTTCTTTTTTAAATTACTTTTGATCAAACCTTTCAGCGAAAAAAATAATCTTTGTTAAACCTTTATTCGTTTAGTCGCAAAAAAAATATCATATAAACATCCAGAAACCGAAAAAAACATTAAAATCTCATATAAATTTCTTCACTTTCCTGACTTTAGCAGGATCTCAGAGCTACAAATCGCAACTACAAGTCTTCAAAATTTACAATATAATGTAAAATATTGTTGTCTGTCGAGCTGCGTACTTAGTTCTTAAGATTTCTTAAAATTCAGTTTTGCCTTTTTGGCCAGCTTTTCAGGCCAAATACTCCTCTGTGGAGCGTCTAAATTCTTATGCCCTTATTCATAAAACTTACAACAGGTTTATAAACCTGCCTCCAAAGCAATAAATTTAATGCAAACAAGGTCACAATTTACACGAAGCTGTTTTTATTGAAAATATTGATACAAGTTTTTCCTTGCAATTTTTTTCGGTGTTCACACAGCACAAAAAGAATTGCTTTGTATTTAAAAGTATAAACACATACATATGTAATTCGAATAAGAGAGTAACACGAATGTACAATCCATTGTGTACTCGTCTTATCTTCCCCTCACCTCGATATCTAAAAGGTAATCAGCTTAACTAGGAAAATTGCTTTGTGTATATTGGTACAAAATTTGCCGATCACATAATTTCACTAAATTCCATAGATGATTGGCGATTTAACAGCAATAGATTATCTTTTATCCTATAGCATCGGTTACAGACTAAAAACCCGTGACGAGATTAACTAAATATTCCCACCATATTGCAAAAATGTTATTGAAAATTTTGACAAAGATAAACAGCTGCCTGTGTCTCGTTCCTATATAATTTTTCATTTGTAATTTTCAACCTCTACTCTTAATACAATAAAAAATTTTAATGATTTTCATACATATAAATTCGTTGTTTTATTTTATTTTGAAAAAAAAAACAAAGATCTCGTTGATAAATTTCATCAGGAAACTAAAGCCAGCACCTTTAAATTTGGTTATTTGTTCTGAACTTTAGTTTAGTAGATATACTTAATTAAAGTTAAAACAAATGTGATTCCTTATTCAAGTGGCCGGCTGTGTAATTTTTTTTCTAAAATTTATTGGAAATATAGATCTAGCTGCAATTGAAACGTATTGAATATGTTTAATAATGAATATAACATAAATAAATGCAAAGGAAATCGAAATATTGAGTGAATCTATATATATAAAATTCAATGTATGTATGTATGTAACGTATAGACTCCAAAACGGCTGAGCCGATTTTGATGAAATTTTCACAGCATGTTACTGTGACTCTGGAAGAAATAATAGGGTACTTTTTTTTACCACGCCCACTTTTACGCCCACTTTTTTAAAATATTGTAATTGAAGACCAAACCTTTGGACCGATATTTTTGAAATTTTCACAGCATTTAACTGGGACTCTGGTATGATTAATAGGGTACTTTTTTTGGCCACGCCCATTTTTACGCCCACTTTTTAAAAATTATGTAATTGCTCCCATATAGTTTTTAACAGATTTACTTCAAATTGTATACACATTATATACTCCAGGCGAGGTAAAAATAAAGATTTCTTAAGCCACGCCCCTTTCACGCCCTTTTTCACGCCCCTTTTCACGCCAAATTTTTGAAAGTTTTATTCTCTATACAAATTTGTTCATTCCAACGTATTTTTTTTTATTTGGTAGTATATTGCTCTTAATACTGTTAACGTCGCCATATAACTATGAACTACGCCTACTTCATCGCCCCCTTTTTTTAATTTAGATACTTACTTATACCACTAACAATGTTTGCGATACAAAATACTTTTTTTGTAATATGTATTTACCTAAAGTTTTATATACTTTTTAACTACATACATTTTTTTATTACCAAATCCCCATTTTTCGCCCCATTTCACCTTAAATTATATTGCTTTTAATCTATATATATATAAATGAATGTGTGTCTGTATGTTTGTGCTTAATAGGAGGCCAAACCCTTGGACCAATCTGCCTGAAATTTGTACAGCATGTTACTGTGACTCTGGAAGGAATAATAGGCTATATGAAGTTTTGATTGTACAAACGGGGGTGGCACCGCCCATATAACCCACAAATTTAACCCGCCATATTTTGGGCATTTTTTGACGTTCGTCGGTGATATTTGGTACATATGGTATTGGCATAATTAGGAATACGTACCAGGAGAAAAGTGAGTGGGACCACGCCCCTTTTTAGGAAAATTAAACATCGTAATATAGTCTTAACTACTGGACCGATCGTCATTAAATTTTCACAACAGGATATTCTTACGAAATATTAAATTCTTGACTATGTAAGTGGACAAAGGGGCATGGTCTCGCCTAAAGCATTGCAATAAATACATTAAAATTAAATAAATAAATGTTTGTAAATATATAAATACGTTTTATTTTATTTTATGACGAGGGGGGGGGGGTAGCAAAGCAAACCGGGTTTAGCTAGTTATATATAAGAATTAAAAAATCTTTTATAAAAAACAAAAAAGTGACATCAAGCTTAAAAATTATTTAATAAAAATTTTAAATTTAAGAAATAAAAAACTGTGTACGCTGTTATTATACCATCTTGCTTTATCCACCATCGTTAAAATTAAAAATTAAATAAGCCTATTTACAATTTGTACTCTATTATTATCCATTAATAGTTCTCACTCTCATTCATTGCCGTAGATTTACAGTTATAGGCAAGCAACACCATTAAGGATGGCCTTGCCAACTGGCAATGATCCATTAATTCATTCATTCATTTGTTTTCATTCGCTCATTCATTCGTTCATTTTGCATTTGAATTCTTGCAAAACAAATGAAATTAAATGGTTGGTGCTCCATTTCCGTTGTTGCCGCCATTATTGTCGCCATTGCAACTGTAATTTTTCTGTTATTGTTTATTTTATACGTCAAAAAAAAGCACACTCACACAGACACATATGTATGTACATGGTTGATGTTATTGTGGCTGATATTGTTTTTGTTGTTATTGTTGTTGTTATTATTGTAGGCAAGCATAAGTTATTAACTGTAAATTAAATTTAAAACATGAATGAATGAGTTTGCCAGCAACACACATCCGCTTTTTTCGTTTCGTTTCGCATTATTTTTCTGTTTTGTTTAACATTCATCACGGATGCATTCATTCATTCATACATACATACATATAAACTCACACATACCCAGACACAGATGCATTTATACAAATTCACTTTTAAATCAACGGATTTAATTTCCATTGTGTGCATGAGAGTGTGCGATTATAGGTGTGCGTTTGCATGTGTTGTTTTTAATTATTACTTTCCTTTTAACAATAAGATAATTAGCTGAATTTTGCCAGCAAAAAATTTACATTTACAACAAAAATCTGCAACAAAAAATATGAAAATGTTTGTGAAACAACAATTTTTAGTTGCAGCAGCAGCCATTTTAACTCATATTTTTTATACAATATTAAATGCATGTTGCAAGCAGAATTGCATGTGTGAATGACCCAAAATTGTTAAATGCATATAAGTGAAGGTAACTGTGTGTGTGTAAGTAAATAAATTAAGTTGCTGTAATTTACAAATTCTGGAAAAAAGTGATTGCGCCGTTGTCGTTGCTGTCATTCTGTTTTATTATTATGACAGGCATTATCGATAAAATATTTAAACAAGTGTCCGCATGGATTAACACACAAAAACAAACAAACACACTCATTTAAAAATCAGCTACGTCCAATAAACTGCATCGCAACCACTATATGCTGAGTTGCATTTAAGAGCAGCAATTTGAATGATTTTTAATTTAAATATTAATAAGTGCTAATTACAAGCAAAACATTTTGAAACATTTTTTAATGAGATAATTGCCGAGTTACCTGGCCACATTATTAGAAGAAGGTTTATTAATTGTATGGAGAATATAAATTAATTCAAACGACAGGTTCTGTGATTCGATTAAGTATAAATCTTATTTTTATTAAAAACTATTTACTTAACCTAAAAGTGCTGACCTAGTGTCTGCCCTGTAATTATAAATTTTTAGCGTTTTAAGCAATAAGAATTCACAAACAACAATTCAACAGAAATACGAGATATAATAAAAATGAACTACTCAGAAATAACATTAGGGAGCAACTAAATGGTAAGAATCGTGGACTGATAAATTGTTCAGAATTTAATGGTATTATCTGCATTACATTTGAAGAAAATAGCAAAAAATATCTGAAAAATATCGAGGTAGTCTGAAACTTTGATCTATAACTCGGATCCTTCTAGGCCGATTTTGCCCATTTTCAATACCAAACATTTCGGTAGATCAAAGAATGTTTGGTAAAAATTTCATTGCTCTATGTCTGTTTTTCGAAGCTCTTAAAATCGCGTCTTAAAATCTCATGAAGGCCCAGATATCTAGGCTTTTTGGCTCTACGACCATTATTTCAATGTGTCACAAACGGAATGACAAACGTAATATACCCGCTTTTTGGTGGTGGGTATAAAAGGACCTAAGAATCCAATACAAAGTAAAGCAAAATTCTTGATTCGTATACAAGACCAAATCTAGAAGGTAATATACGGATACTAGGATTTATAAGTGTTAATGGAATGCTTGATCAATTTGTTTAACTGGAAAGTTGAAAATTGAAAGTTGGTGAATTTCACGTCAATTGACCCAATTTTAAAAATCGATGTCTTCCGATTTGGACGAAATTTGCACCAAGGTTATTACTATTGTATAGTAGGCCAGAGACAAATTTTCAGCTCTATTAGTTGAGAAGTGCCGGAGTTAGAGGGGGTCAAAGTTGGACATTTTGGTCAATTTTGGTCATACAGGGTTTTTTTAATGCGTGCAACTTTTTACCTATTGGTCCTAGCAAAAATTGTCCAACGGACTGTAGATAGCTATTTCTTCAATCATTTCAAAAATATTTTTTTTTAATTTTTAAAAAATTTTTTTTTTTAAATATTTTTATTTAAAAATATTTTTTTTAATTTGTTTTCAATTTGGAGCCTCCATTTTGAAAAAAAAATAAAAAAATGGGGGAAAATGAAATTGATACATGTGCCAAATTTTGAAAAATCCTATTTTTGAGTTAAAAAATAAATTTTTTGATAGATATCCCACTCGCATCTCATTAAGCGATTTTAAAGGCCTTAAAGTAAATTGTATAAGCTTTCTTTTAAAAAAGGGCCCAAATTGAAAAAAAATAAAAAATTTTTTTTTAAAAATAAAAAAAAATATTTTTGAAATGATTGAAGAAATAGCTATCTGCAGTCCTTTGGACAATTTTTGCTAGGACCAATAGGTAAAAAGTTACACTCATTTAAAAAAAAACATGTGTGACCAAAATTGACCAAAATGTCCAACTCCGGCACTTCTGGACTGATAGAGCTGAAAATTTGTTTCTGGCCTACTATGCAATACTACTAACCTTGGTGCAAATTTCATCCAAATCGGAAGACATCGATTTTTAAAATTGGGCCACTTGACGTGACATCCACCATATATATACGTCAACTACAATTAATTTAAGAAAATACGTGTGTTCTTCTTAATCTTAATAGATTCGTAAAGTTCGTTGCCACTTAAGAAGATCCTTGATTATAAGAAATTGAAATCGAAATCAGTTTAAACAAGATTATCTTTCTTCGGTTTTTATTACGTTATCAACTAATTTAATATCATTTTAAAAAAATAAATGAAATTATAATAAAAGCTTTTGAATGCGACTTTATTTTCAACAACAAAATAATAGACTGCTCATTAACAACTCTATGGATTATTCTCATTTTGATTTTTACAAATTTACATTTTTATTATGCTGTGGAGGAGGAATAACAAATGTCGTTCGTTTGCTTTTGCTTCAACAATTACATTTAACTTGGTGCTGAAAATTAGACTTGCATAAATTATGATTAGACACAGATATACAAAGACACTTGTTTATTTCTAAGGAACTTTGCAACACTCCCTCAAAGCAAATACATACAACCAAATAAAGACACAGCAACACACAGACATTTATATGGACTTGATGGAATAATAGTCGCAATAATACTTAATAATAATAAAATATCGTTTTACAACACACTCGCGAACACTTGGAATTTTCCCACGCACCAATTAGACTCGATTAGTGCGCCATAACAAAAAAATAAAATAAAATAAAAACGTAGCACAAGCAAAAACTTCCACAGGGAATGGCTGGATGAATGATGAGGCGGGATTGAAAATTGATTTCAATTCAAATAAACGCAAGTGAAATTGAATACGCACACATAAACTCACTAACTGATTCACTGACACTGCACATTCATTCATCCAGCCATCCCATCCAAGTCTGAACGTAGTATGAACATATATTTGCAAATAATGAAAATCTTTCAACATTTCAGAATATTAATATTGAGGATGTGGATGTGAATGATGAAGACAATAATAATTGTGATGGTAACAACAACTTAAGCATGAATTATAATACGAATGGTAATAATAATGAAGAGCAAATGATGATGGCTATGACAAGATGTTTTATTTCCTAAAACGTGGGTAAACAAAATTCAATTTGTTTGCATTATTATTTATTTTTGAAAAACACTCGTAATGAAAGTAAAGCCAAAGAATAAAGAAACTTTATCATCGTTGTGAATGATGACTAAATGAATAGATCAGAGATACATGAATGGTTAGATAGATAGATGGATGGATGGATGGATGATTCGGATGTGTTTGGATGTTGTCTAATGGCATTGCAAAAGGCTTATTATGTTTCACAACTGGAACAACAAGAAAAGTATTGTGAAGAAATTAAACAAACTTAAGTGTCTGTTACAGAGGTTCTCAATACTATATTCTTATTATGGATAATTACATATGTAGTGAATAAAATATTACGACCTTAAAATAGGGGCAACAGCTGGAAGCAATATCGTCTACCACAATGTAATCAAGAACTTAAAACCTTTACAGAATTGATTCCTTCATCCAGTTAGCATAATATTTCTCAACAATATTGAAGCTAATAAGTGTTAAAAAACTATAAAGAACAATTTTATTCTAAGCAATTGTCCAGTGTATGATATATGATTCTATGATTGAGAACATACTTAATATAGCAATTTTTGAGCCATCCAAAAGATTGGAAAATCTCCGTATTTATTACCAAAATCATAAAATTATAAAACATTAAATTTGTCACAATGGTATACTACATAAGATTAAAGATGCTTGCTCCCAGTACATACAAATTAATAGAGACTTGCCTATTGTACCGTTTGTTTAGGATAAAGTACAGTTAGTAGCGGCAAGAGACCAAAATATCATATCTGACGTTCCACATGCAAGTGTTTTCGGACCAACATTAGGTTAGGTAGGAAGGCTGGTGTGAGTCACCTCACACCCTCACCCAGAGACCAATATGGTCCATTGCGATGCCTTAGATTCTCTACCAAATGTCTGACTGGTCTACATATGTCTGACTCGTCTACCCAGAGTTTTTGGCGGGAATCGAACCCGCAACCCTTTGCCTGATAGTCCGGCACTCTATCGCCTAGTCTATCGGGGCACCCAAACCAACATTTGTTATTCTTAATTTGCATATGAGTTTTAGCTTCTAGAGCGAACAATATTGCTACGCATTATTTATAGAATCCCTTAAGCTTTAGGTTATTGCCTGCGCATCTCTACATATCATCTGAACTACAGTCTAACACCACCGTGTTAAAACAATGTGTTCACTTTACATTATCTTCAAGATAGGAATAACTGTCTTCCATACAGATACACAATCATAATATTATCCTAAACTAACCTTTACATTGCGTGGAGAATCATGCTCTACCATTTATATCAATAATCAAACAACAATACAATAATCCAAAGTTAAATACATCGGTATACACCTCGATCGTCGTCTTATTGACTCAAACGAACTTGAAATTAATTCAAATTAATTTGGTCATTGGCATAGACTCTAAGCTTAGTTTAGATTGCAAACTCCTACTTTATAACTCCACCATAAAACCTATATGATGTCGAATACAGCTATGGGAAACGGTACGGCCTCACCTTCACATATAGACAGAATTCGAAGACGCCAAAACAAATTGCTACGAATGATCCAAAAAAAATGCAGAAAAACACTCCTTTCAACTAAAAAAAAATGGAGACAGCGGACCTGAGCCGAAGACAAGAAGGAAGAATGTCTACTTAATACATAAAATCAATAATGGTCAAACAATTGTCGTCCGGCACTGGCTGGACCAAATAATTAAAATTCATTAGATATAAGATTTGAAATACTTTTTGTTAGTTAATTTTTGTTAATTTAACTTAGAAGTTAAAAAAAAACTAACGTAAACAAAATTAAAGTCTGCTCAAATAAACTGACTCATTGGCCCAAGATCATTCCAAAATTTGAACTTAAAAATAATAAAGTCAAGAATTGATAATAACGAATGCTCCATAACGCAATGGAAATTATAATATTCATAGGGATCTAAAAGTCTCTCCAGTTTTAACTTTATTGTAAAACTATTTTATGAAACACTAGAATTTCCTTGCAAAGGAGATGCTTTGGGATTTTTAAAAATGTTTGTATTGTGATTGTTTGTCCAGATTTTAGCAGTCCTTTTAGTCCTACTAAATACAGATCATGGCAACTTGTATATGAAAAGTCGTTTTAAGGTATCTTGGCTTCAATTCATATGATATATAATTGTCCTACTCCTGGATGAATCCTGCTACTCGTAAACGCTTTGAAATTGCCGCTTGCATACTTCGCAATGATGTAAAAGCTCGGTCTTGGGGTTTGTCTTCCGTATCAAAATCACCACTTCTGAACCGCATAAACGTTAAAACCAACGGTGACCAATGGGTTTGCTTGAAAGGCACTTTTTTTAAATAGAAAAAGTAAAGTATAATTTCCCGCATACGACGCTTTGTTGGCACAAAATTCGACATTTTCGAAGCAAAAGACAAATTGTTGTTTAGTCCCAATTTACACGAAGCAATTCTTATTGCAACGATTGATATAATTTTTTCCTTTGTGTTCACACAGCACAATTCTTATTGCTTAAGTGACTCGTATACACACATTTGTATACACCTATGTAATACAAATAAGAGAGTAACAGAGAGAATTACTAGTACAATCAAGTGTGTACTCGTCTTGTCTTCCCCTCACCACGATGTCTAAAAGGTAATCATCTTACCTTAATAAATTGCTTCGTGTAAATTGGGACCTACACTATAATGTTGAATAATTAAGTGAGAAGAAATGACATATTAGTAATTAAAGACAAAAATCGCGTTCAAACGATTTGCCATTTGTTATGAATCCCGCATTTTTAAAGTACGAGGTCTGATCGAAAAATGACTGTTATTTTAAATTTTTTCAAAAAGTAATTATTTATTCATCAATAACTATCTTGTCCCGTTCAAAGTAATCCCCCTCAGATATAATACACTTATGCCAGCGCTTTTTTATTATTTATTGTTTGGTATCGCCAACAGCTCCTGTTTCGATTTTTCTTTTATCTCGTCAATCGTAGCAAAACGCTTTCCTTTCATCAGCGGGGGCCAAGACCGGTGAATACGGTGAATGAGGCATGATAACGGTTTTATTGTTGGCCAAAAACTCACGCACAAGCATCAATGTGTGAAGTGGTGCGTTATCATGGTGATCGGTTTTCCCACAATTCTGTGTGTTTCTTCACGCAAACGGCGCATACCTTCAAGGTAGTATTCCATATTGACCTTGTGGCAAGAATTCATGATGCACCACGCACCATGCAGTCAAAGAAAACAGTGACCAAAACCTTCACATTTGACCGAACTTGACGTGCTTTTTTCAGTCTTGGCTCTTCTGGACGTTTCCATTGGGATGATTGGGCTTTGGTTTCAATGTCATAGCCATACACCCATGATTTGTCACCAGTTATGACGTTTTTGAGGAAATCTGGATCGTCGTTGACGATGTTCAACGATGTTTGGAACAATCTTTGCTACCGCACATTTCATGCCTAAAACATCCGTAAAAATTGCTTGGCATAAGCCGAACGATATGCCAACATCATCATCAATCTCTCTTATAATGATTTGACGATTATCCAAAATCATTTTCTTCATCGGTTGTTGACTGACTTGCTCGGGCGACCAGGACGAGCATCGTCATTGACATATTCTCGACTTTCCTTAAGGCGGTTATATGACAATTAAACTTGTGTCCTGCTCACAGTAGACTCGCCAAACGTCACAGTCAACATTTCAAATGTCATTGCGCATTTAGTTTAATTTTTTACACAAAACTTAATACAGTTTCTTTGATGCATTTTTTCGAATAATAAAAAATCGAAGAGCCCACCAAAACACGACTAACCTTTTTATCTGCCAAAAACAAACTGACAATCCAAAATGGCTGATATTACCAACATATATAATAGACATGTGTACCAACATAACAGAAAATCGAACACACGTAACTCACGAAATTTGAAAATAACGGTTATTTTTTTATCAGACGAAATAGTTGTTCGATATTGATCTCAGTTATAATGGATCGACTTTTGTTATCTTCATGACTGTTGCAGCCAAAGGCAATTTTTACAAAATCTGACTACCTTAGAATTAATAGCAACTCTATGAAAGCTGTCAAATACGAGATACAATCAAATGTACTCGTATCTTACACACTCCTATGTTGCCTGTACACGCATACGTCCTGACTTACATTTCTGACAGGAAATCTGAGTAGGTATATTTTAAAACTGTATGTAGCAGTTCTTGAGGTTGTAATATGACCGCTTTAAATATGTCTCCACTCACTCAAAAAAGGGGGCCAAAAGGGAAAAGAGAAGTTAATATGATGGAACTGAAAATTTTCCGAAAGGCTTGTAAATAATTTTTTATATTTATAAATAAAGCAGCCCATACACGTTTCAATTCAATTGGTACCTGAGTCGGTTGTTGTGCAAATCAAAGCATTTTATTAGTTTGTCAGTTGACGAGTTGGTCAAAAGATTTTGAATTTCTCAAGTTGACTAACAAATCTTTCAATTCGATTGTACGACAGCTTGATTAGCTGTCAAAATTTTGGTTTGTAGTTTTTTTTGTAAAGCAAAAGTCGTTTATTTTTAAAATCTTTTTTGATTTTAGTGAATTATAAATAAAAAATTAAAAAAATGACATTGGTGCCAAACATCGATGCTTGGAGAGAAATTTTCCAATTGCTCGAGGCAAATCCAGTCCGGAGTGGAAAATAAAACGTCCGGAGTACAAAAATAAAATTAAAAAGGCAAAAGCTTGGGAGATGCTTCTAGAAAAATATTTTGAAAGAGATAGTGAAGCATCTCTGCCAACTTTAAAATGCAATTATTTTACTTTTTTCAGCCATTTGTGGCAACACTCTTGAAAGAAAATAAAAGACAAAACATAATATTAACAACGATCTATGTAAACTGCCGGTATAGGGACAAAAGAAAATAGGAAAAGAGTTAGTTGTTAAGTAGAAGTCAAAGTGACAACATCATAAAATAAAGAAAAATAAATATTCAAGTTTTTTTGTTGTTTTATTACAAATTATCGACTACAAAATCAGAAGTGGGATACCCAAAATGGCTGAAAAATTGTTAAATTCTTTAACGGTGAAGGAATTGAAGAATACGCTGGAGGAACTGGGAGAGAAAACAACAGGCAATAAGAATGAATTGGTGTTGCGCCTGTTGGAATTCCCAGAGGAAATTCAACGGTTGATGGAAAAGTTCAATAATAGTTCAAAATCAGAAGGCGGCAGCATCGTGGCTGACCATATGGATGATGCAATTATTGACGCAGACGCAAAAGGTGGTGGCAGCAGAGTGGCTGAAATAAAAACGCAGTGCAGTGAAAAAGATCCCGTTAATTTAACTGAAAAAATGAGTGTCGCTGTTGATGAGATGCATAAAATGAGTGAGCAAACGACCGAAAACAAATTGAGTGTTGAAGAAGCAAATGAAGAGTGTGGTGCATTTGGATTTATAATAAGTGAAATAGTTAAAAACAAAGGTGGACATAAAGAAGCAGAAATGAGTGAGAAATTTAATAAAATGAGTGCAACTAACGAAATGAGTGTTTCCAAAGAAAATGAATTGAAAAGTAAAGAATTTGAATTAATGAAAAAGGAATTGCAAATAATGGAACGAGAGCTGCAAATACAAAAGAGAGAAACAGAATTGTTGAAAATTGAGAATGAAATATTAAAGAATAAAAACAGTGGGGCAGCAGACAAAAGTGTATCAAAAAGTTTTGGTATGGTTAAGGATCTTCTTTGTGATTTCTATGGCAATGGAGATAATTTTGAATTATGGGCGAATCAGCTAAGAAATATAAAAAGCAGTTATAATTTAGACGACAACAATGTGCGGGCACTCATTTCAAATAAATTAAAAGACAAAGCACTTAAATGGTTGCACTCTCGCCCAGATCTGATGGTGATTTCTATTGAAAATTTGTTGGCTGATATGAAATCGTTGTTTGAAGACAGATCAAGCCGTTTAACACTTAAGCGTGAATTTGAGAACAGAAAATGGAAATCAGGAGAGTCTTTTGAAGAGTACTTCTATGATAAAAACCTATTGGCAAGTAAAGCAATGATCGATGAGTCAGAAATGGTAGAATATCTCATAGAGGGTATACCTGATTATACGCTGCGTTCATATGCTCAAATGCAGTGCTTTAAAGATAAGAGACAGATGTTAGAAGCCCTACATGCTGTATCATTACCAAAAAAGGATCGTCAAAGCGGTGCTGCGGATGGAAAAGCTAAGGAAATACGTTGTTATAATTGCAACTCACTCGGTCATGTGGCTAATGAATGTCGTAAACCAAAAAGAGAAGTTGGTGCATGTTATGTTTGCGCTGAAAAGGGTCATTTAGCTGCTGTGTGTCCTAAGAAGAAGCCTTATCAGATTCATGCCGTACTAAAAGGGGAAGATGAGGACGAGTATGTAAGAAATTTATATTGTATTTTTTATAAACATAATGTTAATTATAAAATCTTGTTAGGAACACTGATTGATACCGGCAGTCCTATAAGTTTTGTGCGTCAGAAGTTCGTACCTTTTAATTTTATTAGCAGTGCAAATTTAAGTTCTGAATACTATGGAATAAATAAAAGTTATCTTAAAATTTTAGGTGAAGTAAAGTGTAAAATAGTTTTTGAAAATAAAAATATTGAATTGAAACTATACGTTGTACCTGATGAAACTATGCAATATTCTTTAATATTAGGAAAAGATTTTTTGGAAAAGGCTAGGATTAAACTACATGTTGTGAAAGATATTGGTGATAAAGACAATGATTTTTGTAATGAATTAATGGCAATTGATATCAATAATAATGAATCTGTACAAATATTGAATAACGATGTTAATTATAATGACAAACAAACATTTTTGAAAATTTTTAGTGACTTTTACGAGAATTGTAAACGCCCTGATGAGCCGGAAATTAAATGTGAAATGAAATTGAGGTTGACTTGCGAGAAACCCTTCCACTTTTCTCCGCGCAGGTTATCGTATTTTGAAAAGGAGAAATTACAGGAAATTTTGGATGATCTTCTATCAAGAGGAATTATTAGACCAAGCGAATCAGAGTATGCGTCCCCGATAGTATTAGTTAAAAAGAAAACAGGAGAGTTAAGATTATGTACAGATTATCGAGATCTAAATAGAGTAACGTTGAAGGATAACTATCCTCTACCATTAATTGATGATCTCCTGGATAGATTATCTAATAAATCCTATTTCTCCCTACTGGACTTGAAAAGCGCTTTTTATCACGTTGACATGAGTGAAGAGTCAATCAAATACACCTCATTTGTAACGCCAATGGGTCAATATGAATATCTTAAAATGCCATTTGGTTTAAGGAACTCTCCTTCTACATTTCAGCGTTTCGTTAATAAGGTTTTTAGTGATTTAATACGTGAAGGAAAGGTAGCAATATATATTGATGATTTGATGATAGCTACGGAAAGTGTAGATGAACATATGAGGATTCTGGAAATAGTTTTTGGAAAATTGGCAAAAAATAAGTTGGAGCTAAGGCTAGATAAATGTAAATTTTTAGAATCTGAAATTAGATATTTAGGTTATACAATTTCGAAAAATGGGATTCGACCGGATGAGAGGAACATAGAGTCCGTTATAGATTTTCCGACTCCACGGAGTGTAAGAGATGTTCAGAGTTTTCTAGGTCTATGCTCCTATTTTAGGAGATTTGTTAAAGATTTTTCAATACTAGCACAGCCTCTCTATAATTTGGTAAGGAAAAATGTAATTTTCCATTTTGGTCAAGAGGAACGAAAATGTTTTGAGATATTAAAAGGCAAACTCATAGAGGCTCCTACTTTGGCTATTTATGATCCAAGGAGTGAGACAGAGCTGCATTGTGATGCTAGCAGCATCGGATTCGGTGCAATTCTATTACAGAAGAAAGAGGATGGGAAGTTTCATCCTATATTTTATTTTTCGAAGAGAACAACTGACTGTGAATCAAAGTATCATAGCTTTGAGTTAGAGACTCTGGCTATTATTTATGCTATACGGAGATTTAGGATATATTTACAGGGAATTACATTCAGGATTGTAACGGATTGTAATTCACTAACAATGACTTTGAACAAAAAGGACATAAACCCCCGAATAGCTAGGTGGGCTCTTGAATTGGAAAATTTTAATTATGTTTTGGAACATCGGAAAGGAGAGAAAATGCAGCATGTGGATGCCCTAAGCAGGATTACTAATATACTTGTACTGGAAGGGAATACATTTGAACAGAATTTGTCTATATGTCAGTATAAGGATGAAAAAATTAATGAAGTAAGATCACTACTGGAAAGGGAGGAAAATAGCTTTTATGAAATGAGGAACGGCCTTGTGTATAGGAAATTGGGTGATAAAATATTATTTTATGTACCAGGAAATATGGAGGGAAATATTTTACGTATGTATCATGATGGAATGGGTCATGTGGGTTGTGATAAGGTAGCTGAGATGATATTACGGTCATACTGGTTTCCTAAGCTAAGGGAGAAGGTCAGGAATCATATTGACAATTGTCTCAAATGTATTACTTTTTCAAAAAAAAGTGGTAAACACGAAGGTATGCTTCATAACATCCCAAAGGGTAATATACCCTTTAACACGATTCACATTGACCATTTTGGACCGGTGAATATGAGGGCGGCTAAAAAAAAGTACGTTTTTCTTGTGATAGATGCATTTTCTAAATTCGTGTGCCTTTATCCGGTGCGTACCACTAATACAAAAGAGGTATGTAGTTGTTTAGTCTCCTATTTTCAGGCATACAGTAGACCAGCGGTTATAGTATCAGATAGGGGTAGCGCTTTTACTTCTAAGGATTTTGAAAGTTTTCTTGAAGGCAATAATATAAAGCATATTAAGATTGCTACGGCTTCACCACAGGCCAATGGTCAGGTAGAACGAGTTAACCGCAGTCTGGCACCAATGATAGCAAAAATGACGAGTGCTGGGACAACGCATAGTTTGGATAAAGTTTTGCCAGATATCCAGTTTACGTTTAATAATACATTCCACAGAAGCATTGGTACGACTCCTAGCGAGTTACTTTTCGGGGTTAAGCAAAAGGGCATGGTCATTGATTTCTTGAAGGAGAAACTTGAGGAGAGTAATGAACAGGAGTCTAGGAGGGATTTACGATCCAGCCGAGAGTCTGCTTCCAAGAGAATAGAAAGATGTCAAGCGTATAATAAGAATATAAAGGATCGTAATCGGGTTAATAGAGTTTACAGTGTAGGCGACTATGTGTCTGTAAAAAATTTTGTTAGCGATTCTGGAGCTTGTAAGAAGATCATTCCTAAGTATAAAGGGCCTTATAAAATAATTAAAATTCTTCCTAACGACAGATATGTGTTGA